>JAPFBE010000002.1:91465598-96686118 GCA_034336665.1 Luscinia megarhynchos
TCTGCAGTATCTTTTGCCCCAAAATGCCAGAAATACCCTCAAGGGATAGTGAAAACTGAAAGGAGAATATTGCAGCTTTTAAAAAGTACCAGCCGAGCTACAGTTTAGAGTGGCAGCTAAAATCTTCTACACACAGCCAGCAGTGTAAGGTGCCTGTGTGCTTGTTCTATAAAGCAGCTATAAGATCATGGAAGAGTGAACAAACAAACAGAGGGGGCATGTTTGACTCCAGGACTGCAAGCTCCAACACGTTCCCAGCCCAGTGAGACAGCTCGCTGAACAAGGGATATTCGAAGTTTCAGCCTTCTCAGTGCCCTTCTTGTAGCTGTCCCAAATGAAAGGCTTGCAGTGATTTTTAAGCTGTGAGACATTTACTATTTGTGGAGGATCCCTCTCCCTCTTTCCTGACCCAGCATGGCTGTATAAAGTGACAGGCTCAGCATTAGGGGGGTCCTTTCTATTCCATGGCTCTGCTCCACTCCTGCCAGCTGAGTTGGTCACATCAAAAATAGCTCTCCATGAAAACTATAATAGTTACACTTGGCACCTGGATCCCCATTTTTCCTTGCTGTCAAAATTTCTAAAGTTTTTGCTTAGAAGAGCCTGATAAAGTCTCCCATCTTTGTGTTCAGGGGATGAATAACTGGAAATCAGAGCTGAGAGTTGCCTCAAACCTGTACTACAGTAGCAGGGAAGTTAAGAAACATTTAAAGACAGAGTGAGTAGGGGGGAAATGGTGTTTCTGTATGGCTGCTAATATCAACAATGAGTTACTGACTTGAACTCTTATGATGTACTGGATGATTTCCAATTGGAGCATGTTAGAGAGATGGCTTTTGTCACCCTCCTTCTGTAATTCCTTGTTATACTTACCAGTGCCTAAGTTCAGCATCCCACAGGAGGGAGTCTTACAGGTATGTGAGGCCACTCCTTCATTGTGGGCACGGTTCAGATTTATGAGTGATGTTTTTACTCATTTAAGTGAGGATCAACTGATTTCTGAAGCTTTTAAATTTTGTTTATGACTTCTCATTGCTTATCTCTTGAAAGAAAAATGCATTTCCATATGTGCAAAGGTGGATTTCAGGTGACTTGCTAGGTGAAGATTGAATTATGTGCAGAGTTTTAGATGCTCCCAGGTGGACAAAAAAGCTGAGCAAAGGGATGTATACTGCAACCTGTGAATTGGATCCTAGAAGGAATCCAGGCATGTGCATCCTTAGTGTGGTTGTGAGGCAGGGATATTTGCCTTTCCAGGGGTCAAATGCTTGGACATTGCAGAATGCAGTAACAACAAGGATACTGTATCCTCTGCAGTTATTTTTGTTTTGTTTTCTAGGATTCTCTATCCTTTATGATAATTTGCAAGATACAGATTTTCTGATGTTTGCAGTGGCATCAGCTGAGCAAGGGGATAAATGGTGATTTAGAATAGAAACCAGGCAAAAATCCAGCTCTAACTTCTTTTATTTTTTTTGTCCTATTTGGAAGAGAAACAAAAAACAAATTAGTGGCTTCAAAAATAACTACATCCTCTTGGAACCTCAGCTCAACATACTGAGGAAAATTCCCCCAGGTATAATACATTAAAGTGGGTCCTGATTTGCTTATCAAAACAAAGAATGAGTATGCACACGCCAGGGGTGGGGTGCTGAGTGGTGAACAGTGTCTTGCTGTGGAATGGAAATTCTGAGTGTGAGTCTTGCAGCCAAAGGCCACTCTCTTCTCTCCAGCTGTTCCTGCTCTTGCAGGGTAGAAATGTTCAAACAAGCCAGATGCTGTGCTAGTCACATTGTTCCCCTGACTCCTCTTGGTGCACATTAATATTTCTAGCCTGCACTGGATGGAGGCTTGAGACCTTTGCTATGGAGCCTGACCTAATGTGAGTAAAACAGCCCTGAACTGCCCAGAGCTGTCATCTCCTTCTTCCCTCCAGTGTGAAATCAGTCCTGCTTGTGCCTGGCACACACTGATCTCCAGCCTTTGCCCTTCCCTGACACAGGCTTGCTTTATAGTCACATACCACCTTTTCTTCCATTTCCTCAGCTTCTGCCCCTGTGCCTGGTCCTGGCAAAACACAGAGTGGGCGGAGAGCTGTGAACAGCCATTTGGGCAGGAACCACTGGAAGAGAAACCTGTGCTCCCTAATCTCTGCTGGATTTCTGTGTGTGTGGCACTGACACAGGCCATTCATTTCACTATAATGTGTGGGACAAGACTGCTCCCACTTATCCTTTTCATGTACTGGAATTTTACAGAAATGTAATGGAACTCTGTAAATGAACTCTGGTTCCTTCATTACAGTTCCATACTGGAGCTCTGGAACATTGCTGTTTGCTGTATGCTACAAACCTCTCTGATATTTTTTCCGGATCACAGATAATCCATGGAGTTGTTGTTATAACATTCCCACTTTCTACTTCACCACTGACCCAGCCTGATAATTACACCACCACTGAGTCTCTTTTGGGTTTGGCAATAGGTGTCATGTGCTTGAGTGATGAGTAGCCCCAGCTGTTGTGTTCAATTTTATTTATTTAACCTGAACTCATGTGAATTCAGTACCATCTTATCTACTGAGCACTAAATGAATCATGAAAAGCAGTTTGTAAAAATCCTGGATATAGCTTCAGAGTACACAAGCTATTTTCCTGGAAGAAGTGTAGAATTTCATTAGCTGCATGAATCTGGTAGGAAGCTCTTCATGTGTGATGCATTGTTTCTCTGGGATTTTTAATGTGTTGTGAAAATCTGCTGATGCAACACTCATCCTTTGGTTTGACATTACAGAAAAAAAAGGAAACTGTTTTTATCCTGAGTGACTTTATTTGGAAAATGTTATCAACTTATAACTCTTGCATAGCATCTTCAGATGATTTTCTGTTGCTAAACACTTCTGTGAATACACTCTTACATCAGGGCTTATATATTTAGCCTTTGCAGGATGAGTTACAGATGCACTGAGAGGATCCTTTAGAGGAGAAAGGTGGCTCATGGAAAAATATCTTCCACAACATGAGTTTGCCTAAATAGAGGTGACAGAGAACACAGGAATAGAAAACTAACCAGGATAATAAAAACCTTTCTATGGCTCAGGAAGAACACGATGTGTTGGACAGTGGTCCAGTTCCTGAACTGTTCTGTGGATGTCATGCAGTGACCACCTACACTAAAAGTGATTTGTTAGTTTTTCCTGATGATTCAGGTTTCAGGGCTGTTCTTTTAATTTTTATGTAGCCTTAATTTTTAATGAATTTATTCTTTTTGTGTAAAATCACTCCTCCGAGGTACCCCTTCTTCATCAAATGATGAGAAGATGACTGAATGGCAATGTCTGCTTTTCAGCTTTTGCTTGGAAAGCCTCTCTTGATTCCAACACTTCCTAATCGTCAGAGCCCAAGTAACCAAGACCCTTTTTTCATCTCCATCAAGGTTAAATCCACCAAATCTGCAGAAAAACATAAGTTGCCTTTCAAATGGGAACACTGACACAAATATCCTTTCCCCTTCTCTCCCTCCTGGGGAAATGCAACTAGTCCAACCTGCCTGTTAGCAAAGCAGGATTTTTAGGAACCAGTGTAGTGTGACAATGTTTGTTCTGGGTCATGGAGTTGATCCTGTTTTTGAATTGCTTCAGATGCTTGATCCTATAGAAACCAAGGCTGAAACAGTATCCAGGACTATGTTGTTATTTTTGGGAAGCATTGTTTGAGTATTTCCCCCAGTGAGAACCAGCAGCTGTTTTATAATCTGTCCTTGTGACTTGAACCAAGTAGCTCAATAGCAAGTGCCAAATGCCTGTATTTTTACCAATATTTTCTCAGAGAAACTGCTGAAAGACAGCAGTACATTTCACAAGGCAGGTACTCTGCCAGGTAACTGGATGGGCTGCAAGGCAGGGACTGGGGGAGCAAAGTTCCTCCCACTGTAAGACAAGATCAGGTTCGTGACTGTGGGAGTCCAGGGTGTTCCCCTGGCTTCCCTGGATGCCTTTAGACCCCCCTGGCAGGGGAGTCAGAGACCCTGGCATGGTGCCCAGGGGTCCTGGGGGCTGGACTTGGGTCCCTGGAGAAATTTGCCAACATTGCAGGAAGAATTACAAGTCACAAAAATAAGTAGAGTATAAATTAGACTGTTAGAAGATAGAAAAGTGAATTTTTAGAAATGTTTCTATTAAGAGGCTCGTGGTTAAGATGGAGGATTTGGGGCATGGTATGCTTCTTCCTCCTTCTTCTTCATGCCATCCATGTTGAAGTGCCACCTTGGCATCCTTCAATTGGATGGGGACAAAACTAAACATTACAATAAGGTTGTGGTGTATTGGAAAATAATTGTAAATATCAAATATGTAATTTAGAGTATAAAAGATCAGTCCTGCCTCTGCCAGGCAGATTCCGCCCTGGACGTCTGGCTGAACAGATCTCTGTTAGCTGGGCAAAGAATTCTTGAGATAAGAAACAATAAACAACCTAGAAAACCTCAGAACCCAGCCTCCTGCAGTCTCTCATCGGCAAGCATGGGGAAAATCTGAATTTTAGACCCCTTCATGTCCTCCTGAGGTGATCTCAAGCATAAAGAGACACCTCAGGCAGTGACATAGGACCACCTGAGAAACCCAAACGTGTGTAAATCTGTGTGACCTGATGAGACAGTTGGTGCTAAGGGGCTGGCTGATGAGTTGCCAAGCCAGTCTCCATTATATATGAAGTCAAGTGCAGTCCCTGGTGACTGGAAAAAGGGGAGCATTGTACTTCCTGGAAAAGGATAGATTTAGATTAGGTATGCGAAGGAATTTTCTTACTCTGAGGGCATTGACAGACTGGCACTGGTTGCTGAAAGAGAAGGAGGGTGCCCTACCCCCGAGGCCAGGTTGGATGAGGCTCTGAACCCCATCTCTGCCAGGCTGGATGAAGCCCTGAGCAACCTGGTCTAGTTTAAGGTGTTCCTGGCCCTGGTAGGGTGGTTGGACTAGGTGAGTTTTAAAGGTCCCTTCCAACCCAGACCATTCTGTGATTCTATGTTGCTCTTACTTCTAAGAGGATTTTGAGGGACTGGCAGGAATCTCTTTGAGGCTATGGGCCAGTTTCTCCATTGGCTACACAACACTGTGTACATGCTTCTACATGGGCAGATTTTGTCATTTAAAAAAATCTCACTTTTAGAAGTGTCAGGGAAAGAAATCAATTCCTAGCTTCCTAACAATGAATGTTCTCTCAATAATAACACTTTTTAAATAGCCAAGAAACATAGACAGACAGGGACAAAGCTTGTCTGCAAGGTACCAGACTGAAAAGTTATGACAGCTTTCAAACAGTTTCTGTCATGAATGTTTAATTTAGTTTTTTCTTCAATTTCATCCTCGCATGGATAGACAAGAAAAAAATTGTCAGACTTGCTACGTATTTTGGCATGCTAATGTCCATGGGCTAAGACATCTTTGCAGGACACACTCTGGAGCAAGTCTCTTCACTAACTAAGATGATGGACTTTTAAATAATTAATGATTTCATGATCATATTTTTTCTGAGGCAGTGTTTTGATATTTTATTGGGATGTCTAATGGTTTCTTTTTTCCTTCAAAATACTCAAAATTTAGAAACAAAGAAATGTGCAATTTTTAAATGATATTTCAGAAGTGCATATATTATTTCCTTACTTTTCAGAGACCCTTTGTCCTTGTTGGTGAGGAAACAAATGGCACAAAAATGTAAGTGGCTACTCAGGAATGGGAAGCCAATTACAGTATAGTACAGGACATCTGCCATGCTTTAAGTTGAACACCTCTCTCAGTATCAAACATTTTAGAAAATGTAGAGGTTCTCAATTTTCGATATACAACACCTGTTCTAAAAGACCTCTCACAGTCCTTCTGTGCAAGGAAAGATCTGGGACTGTGTGATTTATATTTTATATCTGTAACTTATGCAGCTTATCCAGGCTTCACTGTGCCACTCAGTGAGGTGGCTGTGACACAGAGAGCAGCCTGTTCTGCAGCAGTGAATGACTTGGCCCATTTGGTGCTTTTTGGTCCAGTCAAACACAATTCTGACAATTCAGGAAAACACCTGCAATAGAAAAACAACTTTACAGCTCTCCTTCCAGTATTCTGTGGAGCACTGAAAACCTCTCCTGTATTCTGGTCTCTTGAAAGTAAACCATCCATCTCTCAGTTTTGCAATATCTATCTGCTGTGCAGTGTAGACTGACAGAACTGTGTTGCTTCTATTCAGGTGGTCCCAGCCATTTCCCACATCATTATACAGAAACAAAATCCCCCTTGCTCCAAAAACTGCCACTCTGGGTGGTGAGAGGCCTTGGGAAGCAATAGAAATTATGACAGTCAGAAATGGAAGAACTTTGGTTATGTGTATGTCCAAAATTTCAGCTAAACTCATATTACCTTTTTTTGGCAAGTTTTTTGTCCTTTTTAATCCAAATTTAAACCCAGATGACCAAGAAGATTGCATAGTTTACTATTTCATTCTCTCTAAACTCTTATGATTAATAGAATGACATTATGAATTAAATGCAAGAGTTTTGACCCTGTAGATTTCATTTGTTTCTTCCTGGTATTCTGGGGATGTCTTCCATGTGTTGTAATTTATCTGTTCAATCCTAGTTCCTCTTCCATTTACTCAAACTACCACAACTCACTTTCAAAGCACTTAGTGACAAGGACAGTTCATGGGGACAGCTGTGCTCCATAAAGACAACTCAGCTACAGAGTGTAATTCAGTGTGCATAGAACTGGAAACCTTTTGTGTGAAGGAGCTGGAGCTAGAATTACATCCTGCACCATGGTAAACAAATGCAGACCTGGACCTTCTTATGAGCACTCCTTTGAAGATTCCATTCCACTCAAATTCTGGATTAGAAAGGCATGATTTAGTATTTCCTCATTAAATATATTTTTGTTCAAGAGAGAAGTACAGAGAGAAAAAAAAATCTCATTTAGTACACCAGAGACCTGATTATACATAATTTTGGTGAGAGCAACAGTGTCCACTACAGAAATTAATGAGTAATGACCAGTGTAGAAAAGCAGATCAGCCTTAGATATTAACATTTCTGGAGTTTGACCCAACTCATTTTGGTTCACAGGTGAGGCACACTAAATGTATATATGGCCAGCTCCCATTGCTCAGCTAATGAATGGTAAAACCTAATCAAAAATTCAAAAAATTAGTTGTTTTCATGCATTATTATCTTACATTTTCCAAATACATTGATATAGCCAGGGTCCTCTCTGAAGAAAAGCCAGTCATGAAAAAGAGAGAGATTGAATTATCTTCTCAGTTCTTTCTTGGGCAAAGTAGAGGTCTGTAAGCAAGGTAGATAATCTCACTGTTTCCACACTACTCAAACAATCTGCACTCAAATCTCTAAAGCAAATAACTTCTCCTAGCAATACATTCCAGTTGTACATCATGCAGCAGATCAGATTTTAGATCTAGCCTG
Source organism: Luscinia megarhynchos (assembly GCA_034336665.1). NCBI lineage: Eukaryota > Metazoa > Chordata > Aves > Passeriformes > Muscicapidae > Luscinia > Luscinia megarhynchos. The sequence continues at coordinate 91,473,057 of JAPFBE010000002.1, forward strand.
ACTGCTGCTTTTCTGGTTACACAAACAAGCAAATTTTTCTTTTTTACCTTGGTCTGTATAAATATTTCCAATGATGAGGAGCAGCATGTTATGGCCAAATTAAATACAAAAAGTTATTCTGATACAGTCTAGTCCAATCAGAAGACACAGGCTTGTTATAGTAATTCCTATGTGAAGTTTATGGTCTTAGTGATCCAAGATGTCACAGTCTGTAATGGTCCTTTCTAGCTTTAAAAGTCCATGAATCCCTCTTCTAGTCAGTCCCTCAGTAGTTACAGGGATGTCTTAATTTCTTGCTGTATGTATCAGACAAGAAATGGATGGAATTTAATATTTCTATCTCAAAATGTAAATTTATATATATATCATATATGATTTATACACAAAAATCACACTCTAGATAAAATAAAGCATAGTGTAGACATTGATCATTCTTTTTTTTAAGCAATTGCTTGTAAATTTAGTAAGCTGTCTGCCTTTTTCTACTTTTCAGTCTGTTCTCATTACAGACATGGCATAAAGCTTTGTAGTAAATTTGGAATTTGCTGAGCGAGAAAATGAAGATTTACACAAAGCTAAATTGAACAAATGGTGAATAATTGATTTAACTGACCTGACAGCTCACACTGTGCTTGTAAATAATACATAACTTTGTACTATACTGATAATTTAGCATTCTGTGCTTCAACATTCTTTTCAGTAAGTTACTGCAAGGGGAAAATGATCTTTGACCACCCTAAAAAGGCAAAAATATGCTTGCCAAGCATATTCTGGTACCCCAGTTGTAGATTGCAATAGTCTGATACCGTGCTGATAAAGCAGCTTCTTAAGGACTTTCTGCCCTTTCATCTTTTGTCTCTAAAATATTGTTGGAGAGATAACATCAATATAACTATTTCGTACCATTCCTGGCTCCACCAGCTCCCAAAGCCTGATCACCTGTGTAAATTGAGCCAGCACTGTCCTGGTGAACAGAATCACAGTCCCTTGTAACAGCAGCTGCTCACCACTGTCCTGTGTTTCCTTTTTTTTCCACGCATGTGTTTGAATCTTAATCAAATACACAAGCACGAGCTATTGTTAAACTGGTTCCTGAAGTATGCACACAGCCCTAAGCTGATATGTACCTCTGATAGCTCCATTGCCTTGTAACTACTGTAATAACCCACATAATGAGGGCGTGAAAGAGCCACCAGGAACTGGCAGCTTTCCACACCCACCTTGCAGGAATGCAGCTGCTTACAGAAAAGCACAGAGCACTGGAGAGTTCTGCCTGTGCTGTATTGGAATCTATTCTCTTGACACTGAAATGCATCCACTCAGAGAAGACAAACAACAGCTCTTTAAGACAGCAGGCAGCATCAGGACTTAAGATAGAGTGATTCTGCATCATATATTAAAATACAAACTGCTGTCAGAGAACCAGCTGATAGGGCTGGGAGCTGCAGGCTGCCCAAGGATCCAAAAGAAAAATTCTCCATAATGCCAGTGGGAAACATACACTTTTACAAGATCTAGCTCTTGAAGAGAGGATAGATCTAGCTCATGCATGTTACCACTTTGCTGAACATTTTCTACCAACCTTATCTGTGGGAAGTCACTATTAATATGTGGTGTCTGTGAGCTGAAGCACACACATAGCTCAGAAATGTGAAATTCCAACTCCCAGTGCAATTTTAAGCCAAACTGCAGCACTTCTATCACTTTCAAACTGTATCATTTTTATGTCTTCAGGTTTCTGTGCAGTGTGGCTGAGTGATGGTAGCTGCAGAAAATTTCTGGGCTTGATTCCAGCTGCTTTCTTTGAAAGCAGAAGACACCATTTTAATTTCTGTCAGATGATGTTTATGTAAGGATTTACCTACTGTCCTTCATGCTCATTCTGCCCTCTGACTTATCAAATTGATCCAGTTCTAGCACGTGGATGAAGTCCCAAAGCAGACTGCACATCTGGCAGATGCCTCAGCAGGGAGCTGGCACTGGGTGCAGCAGAGGAGTCCCAGGAGCAGGGACAGGATCAGGGACATTGCCCAAATGCAGCCCAGTGCTACAGAATCTCTCCTACTTGTCCCCAGGCAAATCAGGATATGACAAATGAGTCACACAGCAGAGAGGCTGAAGTGTGGTGTCATATAATGGAGTGAAGGCAAATCTGAAGGGCAAATAGAAGGAATTCACTACTTGAATTTCATCTTTCAGTTCTCAAGACTCATAATTTGGTCTGGTTTTGAATTTCTTTTTTTGTTCCTGACGTGTCAGATTTTTTCTTCCCTGGATGCGTGTTTCCTTTAAGCACCCAGAGAAATGGAGATGAACATCAGGGCTTACAGAGCTAGTAAATATCTAGACTCAGTGACACCAATGTGATGCTGGAAGGAGATGGAGCAGACAAATTTAGAATGGCTAGGTTTATGATAAGCCAGATCACAAGAGCTTTGACTAAATGAGGCCAAAGCCAACAGACCAGGCCTACAAAGCAGTAGATGGGGAAGAGAATAAAGGCTGAGAGAAAACTTGCAGAGGGAGAATTGTAGATGTGTGCATTCCTTGTGTGCACCCCACAGACACCCAGCTGCAGAGCTCTGCAAATCCCCTGCTGAGCCAGACCTCTCCCCTTGGGCAACAAGTTCTCAAGGGAAGTCCATCAGAAATTTTTGCCTTTTTTACCTTTCTCTTTATCGTGGTTTGAGTCAAATAGATTGGGCAACAGACAGGACAAGGCCAACTGACTTTGCAAGGATGAATTTTTCAAGCTGATTTCTCAGTGAAGATTAGCAAAATATTCTGGGTTTGTTGCAACAACCGTTTATTTTATGTACATACCTGACGTTCTCCACTACACCCCCTCATATAAAGATTCTTGCACCATGTCCCTCCTCGTGTCTGATTTTGTGCCTGATTTTTAATGTCTCTGCTGCAAAGCTAATTCCCAACATGACAGGTCCCTTCCTCCTCTGTAGTGTGACCTGCAGTAGCTGGCAGACTCCAGTGTATGTTGCAAGGGTCTAATCCAGAGTTAGAGCAGCACTGCTTGTTTCTCTAGGTTTAGGTTTTGCTTTTATCTTGTAGGTGTTTATGTTTCCTGACTCCCTGTTTGAGGGCAGGAGAGAATGAACAAAGTGCAGGCCCTCTGGACTTTGACCCCAGAGGAATGACTGCTTCCCCTTTACAGAGAGAGTCTGCAGCAGCCCAATATTCCTCCCTTCCTTCCCCAACACTTCAGGATAGTGTGTGCTGCTCTTACAAAACAGATGTGTTATCTAAAAGCTTTTGAAGGTTACAAATGAATCCCAAATACATTGTCTACCTCAACTAAAAAAGAAGCTTAAACATAGAGTCCTGAAGAGGGGGAATGTACCACTTTGATACTGAGGAAAGACAGGGACAAGTGTCCAATATTATTTTAAGATCAGAGAGGAAAGGAGAGAATTTGCAAGGCTTTCTGGTCAATTTGGAACAAGGGAATAAGGCTTTCTAAGACAAAAGTTGTAATTTTGCACTTTAAAAAATCTTTCTAACAAAAAAGCAACACATCTGGATGCAGGCAGAAGATAAAGTTTTAGTGTAGACAAGCACTCCTGCACACATGCATTGGTGACACCAGTGCCCAAAATGAAAGTTTATTTTTAGGGTCAAAAATATTCCCTCTCCTGGTTCTTGGTGCAGAGATGCTTGAATGTATACCTATGAAAAAATATCTTTATCCTTCATATGTCACAGGGACCTTTGGCTCTTATTTCAATTTAGTTGTGTTGAAATAACTTACCTGGTCAGGCTGGGACACAGCCATGTTTCCCACCATGGAGGATGTTCAGGGCAAAATGATGATGTGGACAAGTGTGCCTACAAGTGCACAATCCCCCAGATATAGATGCTTTTGTTCACCCTTCTGCATTGAATCCCATCACTCACTTGGAGGTTATTGGTTTTCTCTCCCAGAGCTCTGAGAGGTGTGTCATCCAGTCTCTTCTGGTGTCAGCTACCTCCAACCTATTTAGTAATTCATGTTCCTTCTCTCCTGCTTGTAGGGGAAGCCTCCTTGTTCCTTTTGTCCCTGGGATCACCTCTGCTTTGTGAGCTGATCGTGGTAAGGGAAGGGCAGAGGTGAAGCACTCTCCTACAAATGCTGGAAGCCTCTTTCAGTTTGTCATTCAGTTTCTCTGCATATAAAATTCTTTCCTTCTTCACAAGGTTTCCTTGGGTTTCCAGATATTTCTACTTAATTACAGGCCTCTTTATTCATGTTTTTTTATTCTGTCTTGACAGAGTGAGATTGCTTCCCATAATTCCACTTTTCACTTGTAAAGAGAAGGTTTACTAATTGATATTTTAATTAATGTTTAGTTATTAATACTTTGATATTTACACAGTCTTCTAGAGGTGTCTGGTGATTTGGCAACATATAAAAGGGGTTTTAAATGCTTGCAGTATGTTTTTAGACAACACTGTAAGCAATAAAAAAAGGCCAAGGCACAATCTGAAGGAGAAAAATATGAGAATATGGAGATGCTGATATTCAAGATGTTGTTATACCAAAATGCTGCTATATGTCTTCTTGGTTTGATTTCTCTTTCTAATAAAAATTGGAGGTTTTGAAAGAGGTATTTTAATATGCATACATCACTTAGCAGAATAATGGAATGTAAGAAATTTGTCACCAAAGAAAAACAAAACACGACTAGTAGCAAACATTTCATAGGTTCTAGCACAATTGAGAAAGTAATTAACTTAAAAACAAAAAATCCAGATGACCTGAAAGGCAGATGGTTCCACAGAACTTAAAACCATTTTTAAACTGGTAAATTCTTTCAACAGAATATTTTGAGTGCATTTTCCCTGCAACAGGATTTCTGAAACAGTGTTAAATTTTATATCTTTACTGAAAAAGCCTGAAATTAAATGTAGGTATTTTTTTCCTTGTGTAAATAAGAGTGGTGATTTCCAGGTTTACATGCTAATTCATCCAACAATCAGGGTGGAAAAAAACCCATGAAGTTTATGGGATAATCAGTAACATTCTTACAATGTTGAACATAACATAGTGGAAAAGGAAGATGTGTGTGTAACACAAAAGTGAGTGAATGAAAAAGTAAAACAAAGTTAGTGAGAGTTAATTGTGGGTAAGTAATCAAGCAAAACAAGACAAGTAGAAGAAATGTCAGCTGCAGAAAAGTTAGCAAAAGAAGTGGGTTTATTGTGAAGCAGGAAGGATGGGAGAAGTTTAGACGAGCTGCAAAATTCCTGGGGTTCATCCTAAGATCACGACAGAAGACATTTAGAGTGCGCAGCCAGAATGGAGCAGTGAGCAGCTCGGCATATTTAAAAATTTAAAATAAATAAGGTATTAAAAGACAAATGCACTAGCATTGCAAACCATAATGCAAATTCTGTAGGAAGTATTTCCTCCAGGAGAAATCAGGGGTCATTAAAAGGTTACTTTTAACTAATACTGCTTGATCGGTTGTTAGTGTTCAACTTCCTCTGAAGTGACAACGCGTTAGGGTGACCGCTGCCCTCTGCCAGCAATTATTGGTGCTCTGGCAATTGCACTCAGTTTTAATCAATTAGAGTCCTGAATGGTGCTTTTCTTGGTTTCAAACAAAAGACCCAACTGTTGGACCAGAGATGTCCACTTCTTTTTGGCAGCTTCCTGTTTTCTTTCAGAAACGTTTTGAAGACCCCGTCGGGTTCAGGAATGGTCATGATGAATCCCTTCTCCATTAGTATGGCACTAATTATGTGATCTGCATTCCAGCAGAAATCCATAGACTCAACAGCAAGCAAGAGGATGAGAGCTCCTGGAACTGAGCAAAGCCCATGTGGCCTCTGGTTCCAATCTCCCCCAAAGTGTGGGTTTGGCTGTCTCGGGAAAGGTTTAAGATTCTCTTAGTTGGGAGGCAAGGGGTAGGTAATGTTTCTCTTTTCCTTCCCTTTTCTACTCTAGTAGGTCTGTTTAATATCTGTAATGTTTAGATTTTGACTTAAACTTTTAAGAATGAGGTTGAACAACAAAGAGGCAATGGTTAGCAATATTTATAGCTCTGGATATTCTTGTTATCTGTATGAAAATAAGTCTTATCATAACCCCACTTATTCATCTCTGGCAAGAGTTTCTGTGTTCAGGTGCATGAGTCATTAATGATGCATCAGCTACCTCAAAGACAGAAAAATTGCTGGCTCAAGAGCTAAAAATCCCCATGGAAGAAATCCACAAGTAGCCCTGGATGGACATGGTAGTTCTGCACCATTATCCCATCAAATGGTGAGCCAGGCCACTCCTTATCAGAGGCAAACACTCTGCAACTCTTGTTCCACTACAAAATTTTCACCAATAGGATCAGCTTGAAGTATTTTTCTTTTCCTGTCATGTGTTCCTGCCCCACACATTATCACCATCTTTCCAGCTGGAATAAAGCAGCAGCCCATGCAGCTGTGTTGTGGGAGCTGCTGCAGTTTACAGAGAACAAGGCTTGAAGAAACTGGATTACTTCCCTGTTCCAGTTCACAGTACTGCCAAGCACACCATTGTGCCTGGAGATCTAGCTGAGACTAGCTAACCAGCTAACTTCTCCTCTGCTGCTGCTTCATGATATGAATTTCCTGTTGCTTCCCTCCACTCACCCATCCATGTCCATCTATTGTGTTTGGAGTGGGAGAGAGCTGTTCATGTCCATAGCAATTTGCCAACCACGGGGTTTGGTGCCTGCTTGAAACTCCTTCAGGTCTTGCATTAATAGCAGTAGCTGAGAGATTTACCCCAAAGCCCATTGGAAAGCCAGTGGTTTGGAAGGCTGGATGGCACTGTGGGAGTGCTATGACTGTCTCAAGGAGAGTTTTCTTCCTGTCCCATGACAGCCTAAATTCCTCTGCTGAGAAGTGGCAGCATATTAGGCTCAAAAATTGTAATTCTGTCTGTAGATGAATTCAAACCCAAAAGCATCTTTTCCAGGAGACTCTCAGATAAAAATATGTTCAAATTTTGTGGTGCTGTGGTGTCTCTATGAACTTGTGAGCTTGGACTTGAGATTTAGTAAAAATATAGTGCTGTAGATCATATTTAATGGATGAGTAGCTCACAAGACAGTTTATACAAGGGATAAAAGTCAGAGAACAAGAATTTACTTCAAGTACTCTCCAGAAATAAAAACAACTCAACCACCTGTTCTTTCTCCTGTCTTCCAGCATACCTTTCCCAGACTATCCCTTGCCACTGGAGGAGTACACTCCTAAGGTGAAGCTTGTTTTTTGTTTTTATTTTTTTTCCTTCCTCCTGACTCATTCATTAAAACTAATTTAGTGGTGTCAAGTATAGTAGCACCCAACTCATAGGTTCACAGCATTTCTGTATTTAGAAAGTCAGTGTTTTAAAAAACCAAGAATATTAAAATCTAAGAGGTTTTAAAATGACCTTTGATTATGTCTGGTCTCTTGGTGTGAAAGATTCAGTAGGTAGCTGCCAGAATATTCAACTTTGTGAACTGAGTATCTAAGATGCAGTGATCTGTCTTTCAGGGGAGAGAAGACTTTAATTAGGATATGAGTCATTAAAGAGCTTTGCATTGACACTTAGCACCATCAAGAGCACACCTGGAGCTGACCTGAACTCTGTATTTTCTCAAGGGGAGCTGTGAAGTAGTGATCTCTTTTGTTGCTTTACAGCAATGTCATAATTTATTCCTCAAAAAAAAAAAAAAAAACAACAAACCTTCTAGGGAAAGCAGGACAAAGGAATGCCTAACTGAAAAAATGATAATAATAAAAACCCCACAGCCTCCAATACCCTGGTTAAAATTTACAAAAGGAGAGGGGGAATGAAATTTAATGTAGAGATGAGCAAGATACATCAGTTTTGCTGTGACATCAAGACAGTTCTTGTGTTATCAGTAAAATATGGGAACCTCCTCCCAGAAGAGCATCCAGTCAAACTGCAGAGTGGCCTGTCTGCAATATTAATTAGTGCTGCATTGTAGGAGCAGATCCAGACAGTGTGACAGGTTGTACCAGGGACCCACTGTCAACACTGCCTGTATTTTGGGGGGTCACTTTAGACTACCTGGAGTGTGTGTACTGAAATACAATACTTAAGCTGCAGGTAAATTTTCCTTAGCCTTTGGTTCAAGGACAGTTTCATACCCCCCTCTAAACGGTAGAGACACATTCAAACACAGAAAAGTCACACAATTAAGCATTTTTTGCCTGTGCTAGTTTTTCAATCAAGATGTCTGTGTCTAGAGTCCCTGAAGAAAAGGAAAAAGAAATTGATAAAGAATATACCTTAATATGATAGAAAAGGGAAGCCTTTCAAGAATTAACTAAGAGCTTTCTCTCTGCTGCATAATAGAAATTATCTCTAGTGGACAGGGAAATCCTATAATCTTCATACAATATCTAAGCAGGCTTACCTTTTCTCCACAGATTCTCTGGTTTTATCCCATTGAAATTCCCTGGGTCAGATCCTGAAGCAATCACTGCAAATTAGCAGTGTTCCAAGATTCAGCCCACTTCACTTGTGCATGAAAGTGGTCTTATCTTACAGTTTGTGATGCCATATAGCTGCTTTTAATAATTATAAAACTGTATTTTTATTTATTATTGTTATTTACTTATTTGAGGCCCAATTTATTTTACAGTTTTGAATGGTATCTAAAATAGGATTACTCCATATTTGCAGTGACCCTCCTGGGTCCTGAATTTGTCTTGTGTGTGTGTGCATGATGTCTTTCACATGCTTCTTCAAATCTCTTTTTCCTCCCTAGATAACATACAGAGAAACTGTGTGAAAATTTCGGTGGATCTTTTCTGGTTTGTGCTCTCATGATGAGTGGAAGCCCCTCTGCCTTGAGGAGGACACTACACAAATGGGAACCTCTGCATGCCTGGGATGAGCAGTGTGAACAGGGACACTCTGCTCTCACATGCCAGCACCTCAGACCCCACAGTTTGACAGTTGATCATGAGTTTTAATAATTTGTTGTTTTTTTCCTGTGCCAATCTAGAGTATTGAAGAAGGAATCAGGAGCTGTGAGGAAAATATCAAACAACAAATCCATGTTTCCCAGCTGGTCACCGACTCTGTGCTGCTGCTGTCTCAGAGTCAGAATAAAAGGTCCCCCTTGCCATACACCCATGCTGTGAAATCCTTGTGGGGGTTTTCCTTCACATTTTTGTTGGCTTTTGTGGGCTTTGGACCAAGTCTGTGTGCCATACATAGCTTCCCATCTCCTGGGGGAAAAATAGAGAAAGACAGTGTTAGCTTGATTGCATTGGTTGACAGTCAGCTTTGTGAGACCTGGTCCCTTGAAAATCAGTGAGGAGCTGCTGGTGTGACCCTCTGGTGAACTGCAGGGATGGGGGAAGGAACAAATATTCCAGGGAGATGAACCAGGACATGTCCCAAATAACTGCTGCACAAAGGAAAAGTGAATGTAGCCAGCATAGCCTAGCTGGTATTTTGTGACCTTCTGATTGCAGAGTTCAAAATATCTTAATTTCTTTTTGCTGGAGGCTTCAAAACTGGGGGAGGAGTAGTTTACAGTGGTGAGGCAAGAGAGAGTAAATTTCCTTTCTAAAAAAATATTCTTCCGGTGGAAGCAGTGTATTGTTTCTTGAAATGGACAAAGTTATTTTCTAACTTCCCTGTATCCTGTCACCTGGCCCTTCCTTCCTCCTCCTGATACCACAGTAAAATACACAAACACACGAGCTATGCATTATTTGCATCGTGTCAGGATTTATATTCTGATCGAAGGTAGTGATTTATACTTGTCGGATTTTCTACAGACCACATTCCAGGTGTGGAATGAATTTTACTGGCATTTATTAGTCACTAGGGGTGGCTGATGATGGCTTCCTTTATACCCCTGACATTTATGCTCTGGTGTAGCTTCCCTTTTCCTTTCAGTGATGTTTTTCCTTTTAAAAGGTTTAAAAACAAAAGGAAAACAAAAGGAAAAGAAGTCCATTCCATAGCAGCTCAAATATAATGGGATAGATTATGTTTATGGAGAAGGACATTTAGAACAGAAATCCCATTCTTCTAATAAGGAAAGGGGAAAAAAAAGAGCACTGATTACCTTTGTTAACAAGCTGTTGTTGGTGCTCCCAAGATTTTAATCACCTTTACAAATGTTGTGATGTCAGCATTGAATTTCAAAGCTTGTCTGTTCCAACATCTTAGCTTTAAGTCAATATGCTAATAGTGAATCCTTTACTGTTCTCTTACAAATTAAGAATTATGTGAAAATTTTAACTTAAAGAAAAGGTGTGAGATAAGTCTTCCTGAAAGAACATGTAATTTGAAATCCAACTTGCATGTGAGTTCCTTGATTCTGCTGGGAAGCAGAAGAGAGCTGCTTTCTTCTTTGTGAGTATGGTCACTGTGTGTTTTCAGCCTGTAACCTGTAATGGTGTAAAAATGGATTCCAAAATTTATAGAGCAACAGAGAGAGTGATCATGGAGAAGGTGGGTGGAAGAAGGGGGAAGAACTCCTGAGAGAGGAAATCCTTTTGGTAAAATCAAACAGATTTGGTGGATTGAGGTGGGATTGCAAAGCCAACCTGCCTTATGTGGGTGTTAATTCACCAACTGTTATTCCTCCCAATTTGAGATTTGAGAAGGCTTTTTGTTTGCTCATACCTGACAAGCCAAAGACTAAGATGGGTCATGGGGTTGGAACACCATATCTGAGTTTGCTAGAGAAAGTCTAACAATTTTTTTCTTTCAAACTAAAATCAAACTGTATAATTCTATTATAAACTGGGTGCTTGCTGACAGTCAGCTGATGCTTTGCTTTCTGCTGTGAAAGTACTGCCTTTCTTATACTGTATTTCAGTGGGGAGATGAGCTGCCACGAGTGATTCCCAGTGAAAGGGTAAGAGAGTTTCCATGAATAATGATGGGGGTTTGGGTCTGGCTCTTGTGCCAATAGCAGCTCAGAAATGGTGTCCACAGAGCAAGTAGAGCTATTTTGTGGTATGGCTTCTTTAAGAATACAACACCAGATTAGGTGGAGTAAATCCTGTGGGAGAAGAAAACAGCTTGCCAAAGTTTTTCAGGGGATGAACTTGATGTGAGAGCAGGGGATAAGTATAAACAAATAAGTAAATGAAGAAGCGGCTGGAGGAGATAAGAGTAACAGCTCAGGGAATTATTATAAGACATGAGAAAGCAGACAGTGTATGTGAAGGGTTTAACTCTGATGGTCCCATTAGCTACAGGCAGTACTGAGTTTAAAGAGTCCAAAGTCCCTGTGACAGCTAAGATCAATAGGAATCTGTTCTCTTTGGTATTTATTAGATGAAGGGTAAGTTAATGGATTAACTTGTCAAATTAATTTGATACTTGATTCCTATATAAATACTAGCCCTTAGAGGGAAATATTACTTGATTCTTTTGATTATGACCTAGCACATTAAAATAGGGCAATTCTTTGCCCTTCATTGTTTTTGAGAAAAATAAACAAATCATAATAAACATCATAAATAAACATCATCAAGGGGATCTGGAAGTCATGTGTATATTTGTGATGTCTCTGAGATTGTTTCTCATGGCCAGTAACCTAAACAAAACAATAAGCAGAAAACCCCAAAGCAGTTAATGCAGTCATTTACCCTACCAAGATGGACTCAAAACAAACAGGCTGCCACGTGGGACTTGGTTCACTGATTCACTAAGACCAGATTGAATGCTTGTTATTATTTCAACAGGTGCTAGATTAAACTTCAGCTTCTCAGACTCTGTGCTCCAGCTCAGCTGGTTCAGTTGCTTTTCCCACTGCAGATTGTGGTTGAGAATCAGAGCCAGTGTTATGCACTTGGCAAGGCAGATATTTGACTGCTGGGTGTAAAAATGATTATAATTCTGGTGCTTAGTCCATGAACATCAGGATATGGGACAGGCAGACTGGAGTTGTGGAAGGAGGTGGAATACTTGTGGAAGGGAAAGGAAAAGCAACATTGCTGCCTCCATGCATCTCATCACCTCAGTTGCATACCCCTGGAACAGCCCTGAAGCCCTGTTCAGCCTCTTCCCTACCACATCCATCACCTGCAGCCAGAGAAGCCACCTCTCAATCCCCCCTGATGGGGCACACGCCTCTGTTCCATCCCTGAAAAGTCTTGGGCAGACCTGGGTTGGAATCTGCTGTGTTAAAATCAAGGCAGGACAGTAGATTTTATCTAAGAGTGCTTCTCATCCCTTTTATTTAAAACAAATGGCCAGTAGTGTGCAGTCTATGGCAAATTATTTCTTTGGTTTTGGACTAATGACTTGTGCCAGAAGTGTTGAGAATCCCAGTTCCATTTACAGCTGGGTCAAGGTGCTGTGTGTTTTAATCCTGTATGTTTTATGTATTAGCTGAATCACATCTATAATGCTGCAGTTGTGTTTAGAGCTGTATGCCTGATGTGTTCTCCATATTTTTCCCTCACTGAGAGCTATGATAGTCAAAATAATGTTGCCTTTAAAAATATGCTCTTGAGATTCTGAGATGTCCAAGTCTGAAAATAAGGAGAGTTGCTAGTAGGGGTTGACCAGGCTTAAGCATTTGGTGTGAGAATTGCAGCAGGCCCAATATCCTCAACTATCCCCAGAGGACGTTCACAAGGCAGGAAGAGAAGCAATGAACCAGCAATGGACCAGTCTCACTAGGATACTGCTGGGAGCAGTCGAAGAGCCTGGGGAGAATTTCAGCTCCCAAAGTGAACACACAGGAGGCCTGCCAAGAGCATGGCAGGCAGTGATGGATCACCTGCTCTCAGGAAGCACACTGGGGCTCCTGAGCTAGGCCTGCTGTCAGCAGACACAATTTGTCTGATGCATTCCAGAGCAGGGAAACCATTTTCAACATGCTTGGTTGGATTGCCGGTGGAAGAGTGGCCAATTCCGAAAAACATTCCTCCAAAGGTGTTGCGAGTTATGACAACTCCTGTGGATGAATGGCACGTGTAGGTCAAATTTCTCCCTGTGGCTTCAGTTGAACCAGAAGAATTGGAGATTTTAGGTTCAACAAGAATGGACTTTTGTATTAAATTTAGTTTTTCAGGAGTGGCAAAGAACAAAATGCTAGATGTTACTCCAAATCACGATGTTTATCAAAATGCTTCTGTGTGGTGTAATTACACGGTAGTTTCAAACAAATCATCCCTCCAAGTTCCTGCAAAACTGCCACAGGGAACATTTTTTATTTGCGGGGACAGAATTTGGCCTGCTATCCCTGCAAACATCACGGGAGGTCCACGCAGCATTGGAAGACTTTCGTTGTTATCACCTGATGAAAGGGTTTTGACAAAATTGAGAAACAGAGAAAAGAGAGAGATCAAACGATACGATCCAAACTGTGATGACAGCTTCTATGCATGAGACAAGGCACAGAAAATTTCCGCAGCGATATTCTCTCCCCAAGTAGCATCGGAAATGGCCTTGACTCAGTTGGATCGTTTGGGTTGTTGGTTGAGCAAAAACACCAAAGCTATTTCTAATGCACTGAGTGACATGTTAACAGATGTCAGCAGTGTGAGAAAAGCAACCCTTCAAAACAGAGCAGCAATTGATTATTTGTTGCTGACTCATGGACATGGATGTGAAGAGTTTGAAGGAATGTGCTGCATGAATCTCTCTGATCATTCTAGATCAATTCACGAAGATATTAAACAGCTAAAACAAGGAATGGCAAAACTTGGAGAATCCACTGGATCGTGGATGGACAGTCTGTTTGATTTCTTTAGTTTTTCTTCCCTTTGTAAAGAAATTTTGAAAGTGGATTTTTACATATTAGTTGGGATTGTTATTTTCTTTATTCTTTTTCTGGTTATTTTGCCTTGCATTTTTCCCTGCCTTTGGAGAGCATTAAACACAACTGTAAAAGATATATTTTTGGTGCAAACAGAAGGGGGAGATGTGGGGGTCCAGGGAGTCCCTCTGGACCTTCCAGGAGAGCGGAGACCCCCCTGTCCAACCCCTGAGAGACCCCCGAGCGAGGCCAGGGGGGTCAGAGAGCTGGATTTAGCTCCTCAGGGGCATCTGCTTTCTTGCAGAGGAGAAATGCGACCTTTGAGAATAACTAGGGTCTGAATTAGATATTTAACATGTAGAAAAGGTGGTTTTTAGGATTGTTTATATTATCAGTCACAAAGCCAAGATGGAGAATTTGGGGTGTGGTGTCTTTTTTCTTCTTCTTCTTCTTGCCCTCCATGTTGATGTGGGATGCTGGGAATCACAGATTGGTTGGGGACAAAACTAGACATAGTAATAAAACTTTGTAGTATTGGAATATTATTGTAAACATAGAATACGTAGTATAGAGTATAAAAGAGAAGTTCAGCCCTCTGTGGACAGACTTTCGTCCTGGACACGGTGGTGATCAGACTGCTGCTCGCGAGCAAAGAACACTTTATAGATAACAAATAATAAACAGACCTTGAGCCCGGACGACTGTCTCCTGCGGTTTCTCTTCGGTTGCTTCAAGGATTCCCTGCGCCCTGAACCACCCTCCTATGTCCATCTGAGTGGTCTCGGCCACAAAAAGACCCCCAAACAGTGACAGATGGCAGGGAGCTCTGCTCAGTCCCAAAACACAGGAGGATGCAGACTCCAGTTTACTGGAGCTTGCAGCTCTCTGCAGCGCCTCAGCACAGTCCTGTCTACTCAGGGGCTGTGATGTCCTGTGGGATATTCCCATTCTCTTCAACTCTGCAAGATCCTGTGTGCATGTCTGAGCCTCCTGCTTTTGCTTTGGGTTCGTGTGCCCAGGTTTTGGAAGCCGGTGAAAAGCTGCCAGAGCTTCCCTCCGTGTCTGACAGACCCAACGTGAGCCGGCCCCAGGACGGGCCTGCGCTGGCCAGGGCTGGGCCCAGCAGCCATGGTGGCAATCCTCTGCCATCACTGCTCCAAAATTGCTGCTCAACAGCAGCCAGAGGGAGAATATGTGAGGGAAACAGCCTGCAGACACCCAGGCTGGTGAGGAAGGAGGGGTAGGAGGTGGTCCAAGAGCTGGAGTAGAGATTGCCCCTGCAGCCCCTGGTGAAGCCCATGGTGATGCATCTGTGCCCTGCAGCCCATGGAGGTCCCTGGGGGAGCAGAGATCCATCTGCAGTCCATGGAGGTCCATGGGAGAGCAGAGATCCATCTGCAGCCCATGGAGGTCCATGGGAAGCAGAGATCCATCTGCAGCCTGTGGAGGTCCCTGGGGGAGCAGAGATCCATCTGCAGTCCATGGAGGTCCCTGGGGGAGCAGAGATCCATCTGCAGTCCATGGAGGTCCCTGGGGGAGCAGAGATCCATCTGCAGTCCACGGAGGTCCATGGGAGAGCAGAGATCCATCTGCAGCCTGTGGAGGTCCATGGGGGAGCAGAGATGCTCCTGCAGCCCATGGAGATCCATGGGGGAGCAGAGATGCTCCTGCAGCCCGTGGAGGAGCCCACAGCAGAGTAGGTGGATGCCTGAAGGAGATTGAGAGCCTGTGGGAAGCCCATGGAGGAGCAATCTCTTGTTAACAGGATCTGCAGCCCTGGGGAGAGAGGACTCCATGCTGGAGCAGGTTTGGAGGCAAGAGCACCAAGAACTGCAGCCTGTGGTAAGAACTCACAGTGGAGGTGTTCATGGAGAACTGTCTCCCCACAGGAGAAACCCCACACTAGAGATGAAAGAATGTGAGGAGTCCTCCCTCTGAGAAGGAAGGAGAAAGACGAGTGATGAGCTGAGCACTTTGTGAGCTTCCATTCCTCAGGGATCCCTGCACTGCTGGGAAGGAGCAGGGAGGGAGGTAAGTGCAGTTGAGCCCAGGAAGAAGGGATGGGTGAAGGGGTAGGAAAATTTAATTTTATTTTTCATTATCCTGCTCTGATTTGATTTGGAATCAATCAAATGGTTTTCCCCCAGCTGAAGCTATTTGTCCCCTGATGGTAACTGCTGAGTGATCTTTCCCTGTCCTTACCTTGGTCCATGAGACTTTTGTTATATTTTCTCTCGCCTGTCCAGCTGAGTAGAGGCATGATAAAAGCAGCTTTGGTGGACATCTGGTGTCCAGCCAGGGTCAACCCACCACAGCTATTTGGAGACCTCGGTGGGTGCATCACAGAGTTGAGAAGGCTCTTCACCCTTGTACCATGTCAAGGATATTTTTGAAGGAAAACAACTTGGGGAAGCCAGCTATGCCTTTATTATAATCAAAAATAAAGCAGCAATACCCAAGTCTGTGATTTGTAAGGAAGAGCTGGCAGTAACGTGGAAAAAGACACAAGAGATTTAGCTCTCCTGATGATAGGCTCAGGCTTGGGTAATTCTTTCTGCACCTTCGACAGAATGGATGTAGCAATGGATGGAGCTTTGCCACCCTTGTGTGATTGGTTTATCACCTGCATCTCCAAGCCCAGGCTGGAAGCACCCTGTTCTCCAAGGCCAAGGACATCCCTGTGCCAGGAATTGCAGTAGCTGTGTGTCCCAGCAGACAAGCCAGGGAGTGCTTCACTCTCTTGGACTGCCCTCAGAGCTGGCTGCCTTATGGCATACCTTGAGTCAACTCTGTGCTGCAATCTGTATTCTCATCAGAAGCTTCAGAGGTATAAAGCACAGCCCTGCCTGCTTTTGCTAGACTTTCCCAGGCTTCCTTCAGAAAGATAAGTGGGGCCCTTGGGGTGTTAACAGAAGTAGGTAGAGTGTATTTTTCCCTTGGCATATACAGCCAGGAGCCAGCCAGAATCTGTCCTGGAGGTGAGTTAGGAAAGGATTGTGACAGAGGAAGATGCAGAGGCATGACCCAGAAGAGATGACTAATAAAGAATGACTTAAGAGCTCTCCTGCAAGGATCAAAGGTTAAGTCTAGGTCAATTGTAATAACTGCATTGCTTCGCCAGTCAGGACATGTGCAGTGTCCTAGAGGAACATCTAAAGCATATGCTCAAATGGCATTAAAGGGGCTGCCATTTGCAAAGGATTGGCAGGTATAGTTTTACACCAGCCTGAAGCTTCTCAGTAACAGGGTCACAGAATTATTTATTTTCTCAAAACCTCCCCAGTGAGCAAGGAACTTTCCCTGGGTAAAGCCAAGATCACTGAGTTCCCTGAAAACACCCTCCCCTTTAGCAGCATGCCTTGGAAAGCTTAGCAAGACAAATGGGGAAATGTTCCCACTCCCATGGCTTAGACTATTACTGCTGCTCAATAGAAACTAAGCAGAGTCTATTTACTTATCCTAAAAATGGATAAAAGAGTGCAGGAATAGCAAAATGTGGGGAGAATTGATGAATAAAACAAGTAGGAGTCTGCCTGTCTGCACTATGTAGAGTAATGCTGTGGAGGGATACCCAAGCCAATGCAACATAAGCTAACCAAAGAATCAGAAGTAGGGCAGCATCCTATACTGAAAGATTTTAAGCACTAGGATTCAATTCAACTCCCAGGCATCCTTTTTTCTTTGCTGCAAAACTTGGCAGTGCTGCTGCATGTTTGTTTCACACACTGGTTTGGGAAGTGCTGATTCAATGAGATGTTTTTCCTGCCAGTGTCTGAGCTTGCTGCCTCACTGCAAATGGGAGTTTAGTCACAGCATTTTTCCTGACACATACTTTCCCACCCACCTGTCATTATCAGTTTAAGTATTTCCATTTCACACGGGGGTACACAGTAAAATTATATTACAAAGGATAAAAAAAATTAGTCATCGTCAGGAGTTCAGTTAAGCCTACAGATTTGGCTGCTCAGAAGAAATAAGGTTCTTAATTGGATAGTTTTTTATTTGAAAAAGCAGCATGGCTTGATGTGGAGCTTCTCCTAATGAAACAACTGTCCAGAAGCATCAGTGGGCAGCACAAGGAGTGGCTAACTATGCTAGCTAGTCACTAGAAAACCCTTCTGCTCATCAGCTACTCACCATTATCTTTTTAAGGACACATTTTTATCCTGGGCAACACTGATTAGCACTATTAGACACTGCTCATTTGCACATTAATAGGAGAATATGTTTCCTTTTGGTCCAGCTGGATCATAACCATATGCATTTTCAAGGTGAGTTATCTGCAAGGCTGCTCCTCGTGTTTGATACAGAAGATGAGTTAATAGCTAGATGGAGCTCTAGTATGGACAATTCTTTTGGGTTCTCCCTTATTGCTTATGCCCATTTGCCTTTGAACAACCTTTTATTCAGAAAATGTTCTACCTATGTTTGTGTAGTGCATGCAAAATGTGAAGTGTGGGGCAAAGGAGAAGCACAGGTAGTTCTTACTGTAAACACTACATGGGGGAAAAGGTCCTGCTCTGTTATTCCCTGTGACACTAAACAGGGCTGGGGGCCTCACTGGGAGCAGCTCTGTTTCTCTATGAAACTGGTAATTAAAATGTCCCTTAAGTTTAATTCTCCTTCACAGAACTATTGTATGAGACTTTTCAAATCTTTATGTGGGGAGTTTTTGCTTCTGTTTACTCCAGTAAAATAGTATTTGTCCACTGCTGAGTGCTTTCCATAATCCCCTTATAAATATCTATGAGAGGGAGGCAAGAATCGTTGGCAATTTCTTCACTATGTGTGGCATTCATAGGATTGTTCCAGATTTTAAAGCAAGTTAAAACTTGGCTTTAGGCATTATGATAAATGAGCTAGAGAACTGAGACCATTTCCCATTTTACCTGGTTTCTTTCGGAACAAGCAGGTATTTAGATTTTTATTTGTTATTTGAATTTATCCAAAAGTATAATTTTACTGGGCAAGTAAATGTCAGACCTTCACCGATTATGTATGACATATACTGACCAAAGGCACTGATAATCAGAAATTAGTGTGTGTATTGTTTTCCTAGCCACTGGAACTGCAGATAATTTTCTCTCTTTTTTTTTTTTTTTAAATTTTAAAATTGTATAAATTGTTATAAATATGCAGACCCTCCAGCAACTTGATGTGAGAAATTATCTACTCACGAAGGAATTATCTACTCATGAAGGAGGGGGAAGAAGGATATGTGTGTAAGAAAGAACCAAGACTTTAAAAATTAGAAGATATGTAAGATCTGTTCTTTATCCTTTCACAAAAGGAAATAGAGAATCTAGAGATAAAATCTGTCTCACAGAGACAGGTTGAGCTGTATCAATCCCAGAAGTCCTTCCTGCCTGTCAGAGAAATGACAGGAGAAAACCTAAAGCACTCAAAACATTATTTGCTGCTGATCAGATTTTATATATGTGTATTTTTTATAACATAAAATGTTCGTGTAGTTACCTCTACATGTCTAAATGCAGTACTGCTTGTGATGCCTTTTATCTTATACAACTGTTCATGGGTGAAAACACTGACATTTTGTTTGGGGGAATTTCATTTCCCAGCCAGGATCAGGTTCGGTACATTAGTACCTTACAAACCAGTGTGCCATGACTCACTGCATTGCCTGTGTGCTGTCTGAAACATGCCTGAGAGATTTTTCCACTCTTTTCCATTGTGTCCTGCTTGATAACCTCCTGGAACTCAAACATCAGGTGACTGAATGGCTCGAGGGTCATGGCCAGCACCTCTTGGGCCTCATTTGAGTACACAAGGGATTATGATTATCATTTTTAGCTGGCTAGAGGGACTTGATGAGGGCTTCAGGGTCCTGAGATCTTCCTAGAAAGTTCCTTTTTTCTGGTAAGCTTCCTGTTAATAATAAGAACCAAAGAGTGTCATTTGTTTATTTCCCTTTTTAGTTCTACAACCCCAAAACAAGACCATAGGGAATTATTGTGGATGGTGGCAAAATGGAGCTGAAAGGAGGTTACCTGGTAGGTACAGGCCTGTACCCAGGCCAGTCCTGACAAATGTGAATATGTCTTGTTTTTAAAGACCTCCAGTGTAGAGGTTTCACAGCATCCTCAGGCAATTCCTGTTCTTTGCTGTTCTTATCATTAGAAAATATTTCCTAATGTCTGACGTAAATCTTCCTTGCCAGGAGTCGAACTCATTATTCTTGTCCTGCCTACTATAACCAGAAGGTACTTCTACTTCAGTAGTTACCCACCCACTTCCTTTCCCACCAAATGCAATTTTGTCCTTTAATTCTGATGTAATGGTGGATGGTGATTATGTTCACAGAAGTGGAACAGACGTGTTGACAAGCATTCCTCAAGCTTTACAATTTCTTGGCATTGGGAGCCAACATGTGTAGTGCTGCTGTGTCAAAAATGTAGTTGTCTTCACATGCACAGAGATCAGAACAGACTTTTAAGGCTAATGCAATCATGGACAATGCAGATAGAATAGCAAACATCTAATTAGGTAATGTGCAAAAGGAAGAAGGTAATTTTATTTTGACTGGTTGTATACATTTGATATCTGCTAAAAAGTAAGCTGGAGATAATGAGGGTATGTGTACTTGGTCGCTTAAGACAGGGCTAACAAATATTTCAGGACTTACCTGCACCTCTAGGCCTTTGCCAGACCAAACCTGCCCCTCAAAACAGCAAGTTCCAAGCATGTTGAATACCTTAACGTGAGTTCAAGTTTTTTTTTTCATACAGCCTGGGCTTCAACTGGCTTGGTCATTATAGACCCATACACTGTCAAGCACCCCAGCCTTAACATTTCCCAGCCTAGCACAGAGGATGTGTAAAGGACCCATCTCTCCTAGCAGTAGAGGACAACAGTGTAGTTCCTACATTTGATCTACTTGTCACAGAATCACAGAATGGTTTGGGTTGGAAGATCCTTCAAAGATAATCTAGCCCACATTGCACTGCCATGGACTGTCCAATCTGGCTTTGAACACCTGCAGGGATGAGACATCCACAGCTTCACTGAGAAACCTGTTTCACTGCCTCATTACCCTCATTGTAAAAAAAATTATTTATGTCCTTTTCATGTTCTTTTATTTTAAAGCCAACACCCTTGTCCTTTTAGTACAAGCCCCTGTAAGTGTCTCTCCATCTTGTAAGGCCTGTCTATATATTGAAAGGCTTCAAGGAGCTGTCCCCAAACATTCCCTTCTTCAGGGTGAAGAGCACCAACTCTCTCAGCCTTTCTTCATGACAGTGGAGTAGAGGGGCAGGATCACCTCCCTTGACCTGCTGGCCATGCTGGTTTTTATGCAGACTGGGATGTGCTTGGCTTTCTGGGATGTGAGTGCACGTTCCCAGATCATATCTAATTTTTATCTACTTGTATCCCCAAGTCCTCAGTTCATCCATGACCCTGTCTGTGTTTTCTGAGGATTTCCCTGACCCAGGTGCAGGACCTTGCACTTGGCCTTGCTGAACTTCATGAGGTTTGCACAGGGCTGCCTCTCAAGCCTGTGCAGGTCCCTCTGCCACTCTTCTCCCAAGCCAATGCAATGTACTTGCCAGCCTTTCAGCAGGGGCTCTGTCAATACAGTCAAGCTCATGTCACCAAACTGAGTCATCTCCTTGGGCTGCATCACATGCAGTCTGTGAGAATTGCAGTGGCTAATTCTCTGTTCTGTGTGACTGCAGCCCAAGGTGACTTGTGCAGATGTAGATGCCTTCACTTGGGACACCTACAGTTAGTGACATATATCCCTTGTGTAAAAGGAAGCCACAAGTACTCAATGACAAGCCCAAAGCACCAATACAGATAGAAAATGTTTGATAGAAGGGTTTCTATGCTTTCACTTTTGTTCAACCCAGGGGTCAGCACAGGCACAGATAGAGAATCTTTCCCTCCATTTCAGAGGTCTCTGCATAGACTTTACTGCAGAAACTCTGTTTGCCTTTGAATTGGAAAAAAGAAAAAAAAAATTATCCCAGTTAAAATCTGAGAATGGCTATGCAGTTTGGAGGGCTTTGTTTTGCAGAAAGTCAAACTTCACTAGCAGCTTGATTCCGAAATTCATTTGAGTGGTTTCTATGTGAATTTATGAATGATTAATTTGTTAAGATTTAACTACAAAACAGTAAGTCTTATGATTGTTTACTTGTACAATGCAAATTATGTCTGAGAATAATGTAAAAGTGTTTAATTTGGTAGGTCCTCCTTGTCATTTCACTCCATTTTCACAATGATGTGAGACTCGAGACTAAGTTTCTTCCCAGGTATTTTTGCAGCTGTGTTTAAACCAAACATTCACTTTCTTTTAGCAACACAATGACTGTGTTTTTGCAACAGTTCAGTAAGTCATGGATGTTATCTGAAAGAGTGAGCTAGTTAGTATCTGGTGTTTGTTTAAGTGAAAATTTTGTTGCTGCTGTATCTTTTGCATCACAAGGGACTTTCTCTACTTGCCTGTAAACAGAGAGTTTGGGTCCTGTCCGCAGAGACTCTCGGCTTTTTCTCTATTATGTTTCAAAACTCAACTTTGCAACACACTAAAACTGCTGCAAAATCTTGTACTTTGTGAGGCAGAGTTTGCTGCCCACTTATAGAGAAAAATCCTAAAGTCTAGAAATACAGATGAAAATTTTCATCACAGTTAAACACAGCCATGCAGAAAATCTCAGTGCTTTCTCCTTTACTGCACGTAGAGGCTGGACACACTATCATTTTTTTAATGCTACTATTTAGATAGATCTTGTTGGATGTACTTGAAGCACTAAGCATCTTGATTCACAGATATTTTCTAAGCAAGGCTATTTCTGTGACATTGAGTTGAACTTGAAATTGGAAGTGTTGAGTGAAGTATTTTAGTGTTTTCTATCTAGCTGGCTGCAGTTTATCCATATGAAATCTGATCTGATCATCGAAGGACTCTAACTGGAGCAAATGAAATGTTTTATCACCAGGAATCTCTTGAGACAACTTTCCAGAGGATGTAAAAGGCAGATATGATGGGCTGTCCTCCTTATACATGTGGATGAGATAGTTCTGCTGGAGCAAATCTGCAGTCTTAGGGCATATGTCTAAAAAAAGGCCTCATTGCACCTATGATCTTATTTTGGCCCCATTCAGCAGCTTCTAAATGCTTTCCCACTCGGAAACAGTAGGATATAATCTCTTGACCAGTTCACAGTGAACTGCTGCTGTCTGTCAAGAGCAGAACAGAGCTGGCTCTGAGACTCCAGACTCCTCCCTGGCTCAGTATCAAGAAATCCCAGAAGCTGCTGGAAGTTATCCTTCATTTCAAGATTGCCTTACTCTTACTTGGCTCTTATTTTGGCCCGACATCCAAAATTAATTTTAGCAAACCTACTTCAACTGTCTCAGCTCAAGACACAGTCCCTCCCTAGCTCTCTTTGCACAGGAGAAGTTTGGGCATGGTTTTAAGATGGTTTTATCTCATTGTGTCCTCTATCAGTGAGTGGGCACAAAGTGAGGCCACAATCATTAGACATCCACAATACAGCTTAAGCTAAGATCCTGTGGGAAAGAAGAAAGGGGGTATATTGGTATTTAAACAGCAGAATTTTGTTCATTCTCTTTTTCTCAGAAGGATTTTAAAGTTCCAAGGACCCACGTCTCCACTCTGGTAAATGGTGGGCAGATTAAAATGATAGTCCACATCATGTGTTTGCTTTGGAATTGGGTTGATTACTTCAATCCCATCCTCAGCACTGGAAAAATGTCTCAGTCATGACTTCAGAAGAGAGCAGAACATTTTCAAACCTGCCTGCATGATGCTAAGCTCACTGAAAATAGCAATAAACCAAAAGACAGAGTAATGTTCAAGTTGCTTCTCAGCTGGAAACTCTGGGGAGACAGTAAACAGAAAGCCTGCTGCTTCCAAGGGAGGTGTTTGTTTGTGTTTTTCCTAATGAAGCTATTCTAAAGAATGGAGCTCTGCACTCCCCACCATGCAATGGCAGCCTTAACCCAGCCCCTGGTGTGATAAAAGCAGTACTCAGAGGATGTGGCACTCATTCATAACTTCGACTGAGTGTTCTTAAACATCAGTAAACAGATGCTTTTCAGAGCAAATAGGAGTGTGAAAAAGCACTGTTCACAGTGCTTTCCCTCGAGGGCAGGCAGCTGCTCCTGGCTCGGCTGCTCACTGAAGTCATGGCACAGAGGGAGTGTGGCAGCTCTCTTTGGCAACAGTGGGCAGGTGTTTCTGGCTCCAGGATCGGCCTGTTTCCCACAAAGCATCTTGGTTATTTAAGGGCTGAGTCTGTCAAGTTCATGCTATGCTCCTGCCTCCTGTTGAATTTTCCTGCTCTGTATGGGGTGAGAATTTCACCTCTCTAAAAGACAGCTGCTGGGTTCCAAGACAAGTTTTCATGGAAGCAAGTAACATTTCCTATGAGGTATGAGAGTTGAGGGGCTTCTTCTGAGGCTATTGAGGTCTCCAATAATAGTTTTCTCCACCTCTAGCATCAGGAAAGTGCTATAACTTTTTAAACCCTTGCCCTAGATCTCTGTATGACAGGAAAAAGAATGGAGTTTTTTCCTCCTGACATTCCTGTGTCACACCCTCATTACAACATCCTTCTACAGGAGAATTCCTGTGCGTGAGAAAGAGAAAAGTGAATCTGGAGTGACTTTACTTGGACTAACTCTGGTCAAAACTTCTGCCAGCAGTTACTCCCACGCATAGCCATTGCTCAGAGGTAAACATGAAACTGGAGTTAAGATTTATGTTCTTCTGTCAAAAGGGCTCAAAATGTCAGAATCAAAAATTGTGGAACTGTGTTCGTCAAAGAGAGGAATATGGTGTGTGTTGGTGAGTTCAATTAATTCACAAGTCAACAACAGAAATCATTTCTGTGCCAGGCACATAAGCACCTTTTGAAAAACATCCCAATGATTCATGCACTGAGGAACATGTTGGTGGCAGCTGGAGCTGTTGCAGTGTCACAGTCACTGAAAAGGGCATCAAGTGATGATCTCTGGTTTTGTTTCCCAACTGTGCTTGCTGGAGGGGTGGGCTTACACCAGCTCCTGCCTCCTGCACTCATGCCAGAGCACCCACCTGCCTGCCTGTAAAGGGGATGCTCACTTTGAGAAGCAAACTTGTAGGACACAGCTGCAGTCCAGCCCCTTGACACATTAAATATGCGGTGGCTGAAATTTCACACATTTTCTGTTCTTTTTGTCAGTCTGAGACTTTGAACAATGGATGGGATGAATGATGAATTTTAAAACAAGGCTTTGAATTTGCTCCAGACATATTTCCTTAGGATTTTTGAAAGACATGCTCCCAACTCTTGGGAGAAAAAGCCAGCACTCATAATTTGGTGGAGATGCTATATGCCTTCCCTGAAACAAACACTGGAAGCAGAAAGCCAAGTGAAATCTGATCTTTACCAATGCTTGGGTGTTTGGCACATGGTACCCAGGAAAAGAGGACTGTTAAGCACATCAAACACACATATAGAAGTATATGATGACACAAAATGTTAAATACTGACAAATCTCCTTTGGAACTGATATTTTTCCAATGTAATTGGATGTTATTTTCAGGCTGCACAAGGAGCAGGAATCTTACATGTAATGTGAAGAAAGCTGGACCTCTAAAATCAGCCTCATGATACTGCTTGTCATGTGAAAGTTTCAGCTAAATGCTAATGAGGAGAATCTGTTTCCAGCTAAGCCAATGTAAACTCAGGGAAACTTCACTGACTTTGGTGAAGTCACTTCAGATTTCCACCATAGCAAAATTTGATTGGAACATTTGCTTTCATGTAACTTTTGTGGCTTTATTCCATTCATTATATATAACCATAATTTATGGAGGTTCCACATGCACATGCAAGTTAAGGCAATTTGGTTTCTTTTATTAAGCTATGAGTCTGTTTTATAATCAAAGTAAATCAGGCTCATTTGCACACCAAAAAATCTTGGTGTGGATTTCTGTCTGTGGGAGTGGAGACAAAGTATCCTGCTTGCTGACTCTAGCCAAACTATGCATTTAGCTTACCCAGTCAATTTTCATGGTGACTCAGTGCAATTCATTTGCTCTAGTGAGATATGCAAATGTTAACTTTTGAGAGCTGTATTCGAATTTAATTCTTACCAATGCATATGAATTAATATGAAGGACTTCTTTAATGTTACCCTGGAGTTTTGCCATGATAATTAAGAAATAAATATGGCTTGACACAAGGGAGAGGAGAAGCCACAAAAATGATCACATCACTAAGTTGTAAATTTTCACATTAACTTTGCCTTCCCTGCTCCTTATCACTCTCTGACTGTCCTGGAGACATCTCAGTGAAGATGAGTCCATCAGGACCTCTTGGACTGACATGCATGACAGGAAACCTGAGATCCTATCTCTCCTCTGACCCTCTAAATGCTGCATTGACAAGAAGCATAAACCCCAGTTTTTCTGCTGCTGAGCTAAGATAGCTCTGAGCCAGCTGCAAACTCATGATTCTGGCCAAACTGCATTTCTCTACCTTAAGGACTGAACAATTCCTTAAAGGATGGATTCCGTACCAGGAATAGTAGATGTTGGAGTCTGCAGGTCAAGAGTCTCTCTGAATTCTTCAGAGAGAAATCAGAATGCAGGGATTGAATTAAAACTTTTGGGTGTATTGAAGTATATTAAGCCACTCACACATAAAGTAGAGATGTAAGTTTAAGTTTTAGAATAAGCAAGCAAATAAGTAAGTAAGAAAGAATAAGTTTTAAGTGCTTTTAGACAGTAAAGGTCTCAGATACTAGTGTAGAAGCGAGAGTTCTAGTGAAGGTTAATAAACATAGTTCTAGATACTAATGTTTCCTTAGAGGGTCCAGGAACATAGTTTTAGACATAATAAAACTATAGTAAGAACATTGTTTACATTTTTTAGATAGAACAAGATGGACCATATGTGTAGTTTATACATAACCTGGCTTGCTAGGAAACTAGAATAGGTTAAGAAGCAGTGGTCCAAGTTTGTGTCTTTAGCTTGCTGGGAAGTTTGTGTATAAGAATCTATGCACTGGGGAGAGATTCACTTTTTGCTTTTGCTCCTGCTCTCTTGCTGTTCTCTTCTCACTGCCATCATCATCACCCAAGGAAAACAGGAGCTGCTGCAGCAGCATCAGCCCTGCCGGGACCTTCAGGAGCAGCTTCTGCTTCCATTTGGGGGTCTATACCAAAACTTAGCATGGACTTCAGTGCTTGTGACTCTTTGCCTTTGCAATAAACAACTTTATAGCAATTATTAGCTGCTTGGCTCTTTAAAGAAAACAACAACCAGACCAATGGTGCCCCGAGTACTGGTGAATTAAGCTACAAGTCGGGATTTCATTGCTGAGGAGACAGGTCCATCTGCCTTTTAGCAGAAGGGAGACAGCCTGCTTCCTTTTAACTCCCACGTGCACGGGGCAAGGCATGCCCTTCTTGCTGTGTGCTGAGTTCTGTTCACCTGACCCTGACTGCTGCACCCAGGCCTGCCCCGTGTGTCTCCCAGCAAGGGAGAAACGCAGCAATTCTGTTTATCACCTCACTGGTGGAGTGAAGGGCTCCCAGCTTTAAAAGATTTGGTTGGAGTTAGCAGGTCTACTTTGGCAGTAATGTGAATGTATTTGTGAGTATAGTGT
Organism: Luscinia megarhynchos; assembly: GCA_034336665.1. Lineage (NCBI taxonomy): Eukaryota > Metazoa > Chordata > Aves > Passeriformes > Muscicapidae > Luscinia > Luscinia megarhynchos. Next base: position 91,500,431 of record JAPFBE010000002.1, read on the forward strand.
AGAAAACAAATCTCTTAGAGGTGCCTGAAATCTTGTTCAGTGACATGTTATGTTAGATATTTTTGAGAATTGTCCCTCTGTGGACCTGATATAAGATTGCTGTCATGTCAGAGTGGTTGTACAGTGGTGCTGTACTTCTCTCCAGGCTTTGAGGTCTGCAGTACCTTCCCTTCTCCATCAGAATCTTTAACCTCTCACATCTCATTCCCCATAAGAAATAATTCTTTGACACAGAGGCCTCTCTTGGACTGCCTGCCCTGCTTCTGTGTGGCAAAATGGATTTTCAGTACTTTCCCCTTTGTGGTTAGTATTATACAGACTTAATCATAGAAAATCTTCACTCTCCTCTTGGGATAACAGAGAGGTTAAAATACAGTCTTACCCAAATGTTAAAGACAGCAGAGTTTTTTATTGGTGAGACCTTTTCACTCCTCAGGTACTGTCCTGAATGGGCTCAATACCTGACCATTGCTGCAGATTGTATCTCAAAAAGAAGTTTGCTGGTGGAAAGGCATCTTTCCACAGAAGTAATTTTAAGATTGTACTGTCTATCAAAACAATGAATATGTGAACAGATAAAAATGGAACACCATAAATAAAACATGCATTGTCTTTTTTTTAGCCTGCCACAGGTCAGCCTGAAAGAGTTGACAGCGCTTGGAATGGCTTTGCAAAACATTTCAGCATTAAACAACTGTAGCTTTAACTACTAAATGCCTTTGTTTATCTGGGCCAACATCCAAAACTCATACAAAATAATTATCTACTGACACACAGACTGTTTTCATGCAAGCCCTAGACATACACATAGCCATATCAGATCCTCATTACTTCTCTTAGAACTGTCCTGTAGAGATGACTGTTGCCTTTGAGCAAGGTTAATGAATGCTTGGTCCTGAAGCTAATGGCAACTCCATTCTTGAGCTAGGATTGTTCAGATAAGAGACCCTATTTTACTACTGAGAATCAGGTCAGGAGGAGATATTTACAAATTCTGTAAACCTGACACTATCCCACTGATTCTTTCCAAATTTTTAAGTGGATGATGGAATGATGTAAGAGAGCATATGTTGCATTATTTGTTGCTTCCAGATCCCCTGTTATATTCATTCTACTGTGTGTGTATAATAACAATAGTGCACATTGAACAGTTCATATCCCCTTCCAAATATTTGTGACATATTTTGCAGAAGAATGACGCACTGGGAACATATTTTTTGGCTTACTGTTTGAAAAAGCTGAGGACTTTCCAATGCCAGCTGAATACCATTTCATTAATTTCTAACACTACCTGGCATGCTGCTTTTGTGCTGCTTTATGTAGTCATGCTGCATTCTGGGGAAGGCACATGAAGTGCTTACAGCATAGAGATGTCTGTGTGCACAATATGAAAGGATCTGGAAAACCTCTTAGAAGATTCATAAAGACAATGCAGCTCAGTGTGTGAACCACTGGCAGAGGATCTAGAACATCTGGCTTTTTCTCTTGGGTCTGGCACAGGCTTCTCATGTGACTTTTGTCAGAGAAATCACTTCACTAATCAGCTTCTGATTATTCCATCTAGGCTGCAATTGGCTTAAGAATTCTGATGCTTAGCACAGTACTAAAAATGATGTGTCAGCTTTTCAGATGGGTCCTCTGTACATGGCATCACTAATAAAAGGTCTCTTAGGGGTCCATGATCATGCTGATTGCTCATTTCTTGAATTTAATACACATAATTTAATAATTTAATTATTAACATATTATTACTGTTAAATTTTAGACTTAGATTTCTTTTAAAGGTATAGTTTCATTTTCTTTGCTTTTCACTCAGTAAAATGTTCCCTTTTGAAAACCACCAGTTGTTATTGGTAAGATACCAACTGCCCTGGGTGAAGAAGGTATGCCATCTGAAACTCTCACACTACCAAATTCCCCACTAAATATATGCAACAGCTGCACTGTTGATGCAAAAGACCTAATGTAAATATGAAATGCTGTGTAGTGTGTAGTAAAGACAAGTGTCTATATAACTTTGAAACAGTACCATTTTCTGTTAAGGGAAAGAGCATAGCTACAACCTGCCTTGCATTTTCTTTCACACACATACAATTGCCGTGCTGGGCTGAAGAAAAACATATGTGAATCATGTGAGAAAAATTTTGAAGCCCAGATAATTTTCAAGACAATTAAAACAGGGCAAAAACAGGTCATAACTAGTCTGAGCCACTATTTGTTCAAACTATCCAAAGACAAGTTTAAGAAGAGAATAAGCTACCTTCAGGGCAAGGGCAGAATGGATTTAGGTGTGCTCAGAATGCTTGTCATTCTCAGCAAAAGAAATCACTAAAAGGGCTATAACCAGTTATGAGCCAAATCCTTGGCCTGGATTACAAGACCCACATGAATACACAGGCATGGAGAGAGCTTTTCAATTTCATTTCTTGGTCTCTTCTGTGAGAGCTCTGGATGTTCTTATAGATGTTTCAGTCAGCTGGATAAACATAATACTATGGGAAAGCTGTCTCAGGCATAAGACTTTCAAGATACAGCCTCAGTATGCAAATGGGTTGGAGTTATAAACTATTAAAATGGGATTTGTGACCATCTCCTTTGGGTCCTACTTTGTGACAGGAAATCTAAGCCCTTTCCTGACATGACTTTCATTGAATCAAACAACCCCAACAGGGCAATGCACTGAGATGACTCTTGGGATCATATTTGAGTAGGACTTGCAGGACTTTTTCTAGGAACTATGAGACACATTCCACCAAATGGCCATTGCACAAAGCTCACACTGATAAAAACTTCAACCTTTTTATTCGGGTAACAATTCTTCCATCTTGAAAACTTCAAAAAGTTTACAGTGACTTTTTGGAAACTGACATGACTGGAACTGCTGCAGGATTTATGTTGAAAGTGCATACAGTTTGTAGTATACTCTATTTGAACAGAAGTTTTATGAAATATAATATTAAGTATGATTTTTTCAGGCCTCATTTCAAATTTAAATTAAGAACCAGTCTGAAGATCCAGCTTGCAGACTATTATTCAGGCTTTGCTTGGGTAGAGCCCCACTGCTGTAAATGTGGTCACACCACATCCACCAAGGCAGATCAGAATGAGGTAAAGACACAGGAATGAAACCTGGAGGTATTGACCAGATGTGTGACCTGTCAGATGTATGTCAAAGATACATCAAATGGACATTAAGTAATAATGCATTCCAAAATCTCCTTTGTCTAAAAAGGAAAATTGCTGATTTACCATGCTGAGATATAGTCTTCCTCTAGAGATCACAAAAATGAGAATACTTCTCCTACCAATAATACATTCCAACACTATTCACCAGTACAAAGAATACATCTCTCCAAATCCAGTTGTATTTCTATTTAGATGTGGTTGAAATCAATGAACAAACCCAAGCTTGCTGTGTCATATCAGTACCTGGGATAAGGTTTACTGTGCACTCCACACAAAAGACATTGAAGTCATTACTTTTGCAGCATAAAAACATAAATAGTCATTGTAAAAATTACATTAAATTATGTGGAATAGTAAAAAGAAACATAACATTATCCAAATTTATTTATTTATTAGATTGTCATTCTAACAGACGACAATCTTTAGTTCTTTTGGTCACTAACATTTTTGGCCTTTGAATGCAAAAATCAGCTGATTATTATGCTATGGCAGGAGGGAAGAGAGAGAAAAATGAAGGATATTTTTCACTGGACAACAAAGATACTATTAATCTCAGAGAAAATACATCATATTATTCCCTTAAGTTTTCATACATATTCAATATTTAGTTATTCCTAAATATTCAAAGACTAATAATCGACCAATTCAGCCATTAACCAAGTCATAGTCCATGTAGGGAGCAGACTGTTTAACTTCAGTGTTGTAGGAAAAATCTGATGGCATTTAGTGAGGATCATTTTTCCTCATAGAATGAGGAAAAGTCTATGATGAGATGGGAGGTCATAAGTATGTGTTTGGGATCAGCATGAGCATTGTGAAGAGCTATTTATTCTGAAAGAAATAGTGACATCAGAAAAACTTGACGTTATCTTTAAACACATAAGGGCAAGAAATAAAACATTTTCTAAATTTCAGTGTTGTAAGATTCTGAAACTGTCTTTTAAAAAGAGTCATCAGTTAAATCCACTGTGAAAAACGGTTTATAATTTTCTTGAAGTCACTCAAGTATCTCTGAATCTGAAGAACAAAAGTGTGTTCTTTCAGTTTGTTCTTTCAGTTCTCCTAGCAGAGTTTGGGTTCAGTATTTCCGTATTACTACTTGGGAAAAAAATCTTTGAAAATATGTCTGGGGATGTAAGTCTCTATATGAAGATGAGGGGTATTAATTTTGAATATTGAAGATTGTTGTAGTTTGACCCCAGTCAGCACCCCAGCCTCACACAGCTGCTCACTCACTCTGCCCTGGTGGGATAGGTGAAGGAATCAAAATTGTAAAACTGAGAAAAATCATGGGTTGAGATAAAGACAATTTAACATGTAAAACAAAAGCCACACATGCCAGCAAAGCCAAACAAGGAATTAATTCAAAACTTCCCATGGACAGGCAGGTGTTCAGCCACCTCCATCACACATAACAGTGACTTGGGAAGACAAACACCATCACTCAGAACATTCCACTCCCTTCTTCTCACCACAGCTTTATATGCTGAGCACAATGCCATGTGGTGTGGGATGTCCTTGGGGTCAGCTGTCCTGGCTGTGTCCCCTCCCAAATCCTTGTGCACCCCCAGCCTCCTCCCTGGGGGGTGAGGAGCAGAAAAGGCCTTGACTCTGTGCAAAGCCCTGCTCAGGAGTAATGAGACATCCCTGTATTACCACAGTGATTCCAGCACAAATCCAAAACACAGCCCCCGTGTACATACAGCTACTATGGAGAAAATTAACTTTATACAGGCCCAAACCATCAAGGTTTCTAAATTTAAATTAATTATATTTAAAAATCTTAGTAGAAAAGGGCATAAACTTGCAAGACAATAATTTTATATTGTTCGCAGTTCTGACTTCATTTAATAAACCTTATATAATAAGTTTCCTGCTAACCCTTTTGCTAAATTTATTCTGTATTCTTTCTCAGAAACAATTTTAATCTGAATTCTTTATTAGAAAGTACTGAATGATACTAAATAGCAAAAGAACAGATTCCCATCAAGAACAAATCTGAATTCTGAACTTATTCACTTAACTGGAAGTGAAGTTCTGAAGTTTCACAACTGCAATTGATTGCTGGAGCATTTGAGGGTCACCAGTGATCAAAAGTTACATTGGACTCAAAAATTTGATTTGATATGCCAAACCCTTATAACACAAAAGTTCACTGAAACTCTTGGTACTGGATTGGTCTAAATCTGAGATGAGATGCTGGTTGATCTTACATGCCAAGTGACAACATTTGAAGTGAGTGGAGTGATGACTGGTGTTTTGTTTTTAATTAGAAGATCCCTGTTTCTAGAATAAATTTAGCTAGAGGCACAGGTAACACTGATAAATGCTTCAAAACAAAAATATTTAGGAAAAAGATGGTAGCTGTGTTATTTTATTTAAAATTTTCTAAGTGTCATGGAGAGAAAAAACATTAGAATTATTTATATTCCATGCATGGCTTAGGAAAATAATTCACGAAGAAAAGATGTTGCTTTATAAAGAATAGTAAAAACCTTATTTCTTTTTCAGCTAAGTAGAAACAACAATATTTTTAATATCAATTTATTTGTATTTGGGACCTAAATGAGAGTCAACATCAAATCAATAGAGATACATATTTTTTAAAAATTTTTAAACTTTTAAATTTTTTTTTTTTTTTAGAAAATACAATTTTTTCAGCAGTTCTGCTTTTAATCCTTAATTCTGTCTGTTCTGTGTTTTTATTAGATGACACACTGAAGTTCAGTGAAATGTCCTGGGATATCAGAAGGGGCTGTATGTGAAAATGCAGTCTGTAGCTCAGGCAGAGGGAACAGATGATGATGATCAAGACTGACATTTCAACAATATTTATGTCCTCTGTGTGCATGGGAGATAATAAGAAAGAGAGCAGTAATAAGGGGCCAGGCTATTCCATATACAGGAAAAACCTGCTTAAAGGACAAGAAATTCCCATGGGTTTCCATTCACAACTGTTTCTTCAAAGTTATCTCACTGTGGGCAACAGGTTTTGCTGCTCTATTGAAATTCCTATGGGTTCACCCTGATAAAGCAAGAGATGTGTCTCAACTCCAAATTTCCTTCCCAAGACTCTTTGCCTCCTCTGCTGGCTTCCCCTGTCAGCAGCCCAGCTCTTGCAAAGGCTGCAGGGCATCAGATCCTCTTCTACATCTGAAGGTAAATCCAAGCACATCAGCTGTGTCCTAAGGACTTCTGTTGCTAGGTAAGATGAAATTGGAATTTTCTAGCTGATGAACCACAAGTGTGAGTCTCTAACCAAGAATTGCTACACAGGGAATAACAATTCAATTGACAGAATGCAACTCATCTGGATTGCCTGTATTTTGCCCTTAGCCTCCTGACAAAAGTACAAGGAATTGAGAAGTAAGCAAGTTCAGTAGATATGGTCTTAACCCCTGGCTTCCTAAAGAAACAAGGCTTGTGGGATCTTTCCTTTTGTTTCAGAGGCCCTATTGGTTTTTTTCTGTGTTTGTCAGCAGAGACATTTTATGTCCCTACAGGATTAATAGCAGTGGGAGGATGTGAGGCCATGTAGGAGAGAACTTGTTGCTGTGACTGTTAAGGAAAATGCTGCAACATGAACTTCTCTGCCAAGAGTTTCATTCTGAGACTACACTGCCAAGAGCCCCTGAGGATCCATCTGACCACTGCACAAATTCATAGTAAACCCAACCTTATCTGTTTCAGTAGTCACAGACTTAATTGTGTGCTTATAGAAAACTTGTGTGCAATCCCCAGATTACTGGGTTTTCCAAAGCCCTCCGAGTAGGTCTCAGTCCTCTTCCCACAGGGCCAAAGGAAATTTTTATCACTAGGTTCAAGAGAAACTTTGTAAGACACATATTACAGTAACACACAATCCCCTTACAGGAACTTTGAACTTGTGAAAATAATTGAACCAGATACATTGTGTATAACCTGATTTGATTTGCACTCGTGCTGCAGAAGGTTGCTCAGCCTAAGCATGAGGCTGCTGATGCACATGTATTATTTGCATGGGCAAACAATAGTTTATATTCTTATAAACTAGTTTGTCTTCACATTCTGCTCTTTAACTGGCTTTCTCTTTGCTCAGTTGTTAACCTGCAGGATTAGTTGGTAGCAAATGGCAAATTATAGACACCACCAACAGAAGGTCAGAAGTACATTCTCCCAGAGCTATTTCATATTCAATCCAGAGACTTCCTCTTGCTCCATTTACTCACAGGAATTAAAAGCAGGTGAAGGTAGGGTTGTGTGCAACTGATGACATCGAGAACACACCTGAAACTGAAGTCTTGAATGAGTAGTTCTGGCCTGACTGCCCTTGGCCTGCTGGGCATTGACCTGTTTTATCTGAAGTAAACCTGGAAAAAGCCATTCTGAGCTAAGGAAGAATAACATTATGGAAATGCCAGATTACTTATTGCTGTTATTATTGTGTGACAAATCAGAACAAGCAGAGCAAAAACATAGAATAGAAGTATCCAACAATAGTTTCAGGTTGTCCTCTGATGCCTTTTGTTAATCAGCTACAGTAATTTGCTTCCTTCTGGTTAGTGCACTGTATTGTCTGTGTTCTGCAAACACGTTGCAAATCAGACTTTGTTGTGCTGTGTGGAAATGTGGAAGGCTCCCAGTAAGTCTGAGAAAAAAATCCTACTAATTCTAAGTAATTGCCTAAAGAAAATAATTAAGTGTATTTCTTATTTTCAAGATATTTTCCATTTTGTTAAACCAATAATTTTTGATGCAAGTGCATGAACATAAGGATCTAGTATGCACATTATATCACCTTTCTCTTTTTTTTTAGAAGATAGAAATATGTTGAGGAAAAGACCATTTTAAATGTTCTTGGTGGCTATTCTGAGACATTTGGCCCTAACCAAAATCTAACAGGTCTGTACAATCACAGAATGGCTTGGGTTGGAAGGGACCTTAAGGTCATCTCATTCCAATCCCCCTAACATGGGCAGGGGCAGGTTCTACTAGAACAGGGGCTCCAAGCCCCACCCAACCTGGCCTTGAACACTCCCAGGGATGGGACAGCCACAGCCTCTCTAAACAGCCTGTGCCAGGAAAGAATTCCTTGCAGCCAACCCAACCCTACCCTCTTTCATTTTAAACCCATCCCACCTAGTCCTATCCCTCCATGTCCCTGTGAGCAGTTCCTCTCCAGTTTTCTTGCAGCCCCTTCAGGTATTGGAAGGTTCTGTAAATTCTTCCCAGAGCCTTCCCTTCTTGAGGCTGAGCAGCCTCAGCTCCCTCAGCCTGTCCTTACAGAGGAGGTGCCCCAGCCCTCTGATCATCTTTGTGACTCTCCTCTGGGCCCATGTCCTTCTCATGCTGGAGAACCCAGAGCTGAACACAGGAATCCCAAACAGTCAGGAGCATATGCAGATATATATAGATATTTATGGATATATGGATGTATACAAATGTTTAAATAATTGTGAGCAAACCCGCAATGTAAACCAGGTTGTTGAAAAGGAATTCTATTTTTCAAGAAAACTAAAAGTTTTCATGTTAACAGGTACTATACAGTGAAGATTTCTTTTCCTAGTACTTTTCTTTAGGTGAGAAGCAAGTGCTGAAAGTAACTTTGTTGAAAGTAACATGAGAATGTTCTTTGAATTAGAGTGCAAAATATGAAGAGGTACAATTTTCCATGTCAAAAAATCTGCATTTTTGTCATTCCTCAGTTCAGAAGAACATAAAAAGAAAACGGAAAATTAGGTTTAACACTGGATTCAAATACGAGTACTTTTTGACTTTGCCTCAATAATTTATTAGTTTCTTTTTATTATTTTGAAATATGTGCATTTCCTCCTGCTTTAAAATACTCAGACTACCTCCATCTACTGAAATTGTCCCTTTACTTTCTAGTAAATATTTTGACTACGGTGTTTTTAAAACAAAACACATACACAACACAGATGATTATATTTTATCTGGTGGTCATCTAATGTCACAGTCTGGTTTGAATGCAGTTGGTACCAGACTATAACACACACTGCACAAACTTAACAGTCTTAGGGGGAAAACATGCTTTCTTTCACATACAAACAAGGCTATGAGAACAACAAACACAAAATGTTAATGACTGTAGATATGTCAATAGAAATATTGATCAGGAAAGGTCTTTGTGTACTTAAGACTTCCCCAACTAGTACTTTTTTCTTGGCTGATGGAAGGACGGGAAGGAAAGCACATGTGTGCTTTAAAGAAAAGAGCAAACAGAACTTTTATGGGTTAAGTGATGTACGGAAAGAAGACAGCTAGTAAAATATCCTAACTTTCAGATGCCTAGGAAGATTACTGCCAGCATAAATATCCTGGGTGTAGGAAACAATCCTAACTCTGTTTAAGTCCCTATCTCTCTATGGATTGAATGTGTTCACATGTCAAACTGACTCTTTTTTTTTTTTTTTCAGAATCCTACTTTCACCAGACAACATATGGTAATTTAGAAATAATAAATGTTTTTGCAAAAGTATTCGTTAAAACATCTTTGTGCAAGGCACGCTGTTTCTTTGTTTAGAGCTTTTTTTATCAAAGATTTTTCTACTGAGATTACCTCACATGATCTTCTTGAAGTTTCTCTTTTTGGAGTGAATACATTGTCTGCTTCAGGCAACTAAAACAGTGTGTAGAGTCTAGAAGGTGGAAAATTATTGTAATTTGATCAGCCTCAAGGATGGAAGCTGGTTTTATCCTCTGGGTACATGCCATGCTATGTGGCAGATTTTGAACAATATTGTGCTCTCCATTGAGAAAAAGATGGTGTGGGGAAAAAGAGGGTTCATATAAATAGTGGGGACTTAGCTGGAAAATTCAGCCAGGACAGTTACACAGAGGCATCAGCACTGCTTCAGCAGGTGCCTGAGCTGCAGATTACTGGATGCTGGAGAATGTTCAATGAAGTATTTCTGGATATGCTTTTTGTGTTCTTTCTGAGGCAGTGCCAGGAGAAGGGACCAGGCAACCCCTTGGGCTGGCTTGTGTTGGCTGCTCTTGTGGTTTAAGAATAAAGCAAAGGGGTTCCAAACAGTCTGTGCTGCTGCAGGTGGAGGCTTTGCTGTGTGATTGGCATCCTCCCCTCTTTGGTACTGAAAGTAAGTTTTGTGCATCATCATATCCTACACAGGAGCAGAAAAAGAGTTGGAAAGGAGAAGCTGTGGAAGACAAGCAACAGCTCCATAACACAAGAGCTTTTCTACCAGAAAAGTTCAGAGACATGAAGATGCAGTGATTTTTAATTTCTCTCTCTCCCTGCCCACCCCCCGCCCCCCAGCCCCCCTCCAAGTACCCCAGAACTGAGAAATGCTGGCACTGGATTTTTTATTTAACCCATGACTGCTTTATTTCCCCTCTGTCTTCCTAACACTTGCCTGAGGGTATTTCTTCCTTTGTAACTTTCACAGTGTAAGTCTAGCTTCCTTTTCCCTTGCAGGTGCTGCTCTTTCTAGAAGGACATTCACTTGTTTCCCACTCTTTGAGAGACTGGAGAAAAAGGTTGATCTTTTCTCCTTTTTCAGTATTCAGAGTCTGTATGCCATCAGCCTGGAGACTGAAACAGCAGATTGGCTCCACACCCCGGGATTTCCAGAGAATCTGAGCCCTACCACCTGCACCCTAAAAGACAAGGTTGCCTAAGACTTTGATATCAGACTGCAGCTCTGACAACCCTGCAATCTGAGTGGTGCCAGAACAAGATTTAACCAGAGTGTGACAAAGCAGCATAGCTTGTAGCAAAGACATAGTTAAAACATTTATTCATCCTGATTTTGCAAGGTATTTGTCTCTTGCCATAGCAGCCTCAAGCATTTTCATGTTGGCATTTCCTGTAAAAATCACTGCCGTTTACTGCCATCATTTTTTTTCTGTTATGAACACTGGATTTTTGCTCCCAGTACAGACAGAGTTTGATTATAACTCCACTGGGAGAGTCTGAGAGCCCATGGGTTAAAAACTGTAATTAAATACTCAAGATTGCAATAATCATGTAATTTTATTAGATGGCCCCCTCAATTCAATTTCTGCTCTGCAAGAGGGATTCTCACTCACTCTATGCATGTGCAATTATGTATGAGCATTAGTTACAGCATCCTCCACAGAGGTTTAATCCTTTACCTTTCCCCCAAAAATGAAAATGCAAGAACATTCAACAGATCATCTCTGCATAACGTGTTAGCCACTAGTGTGAATGGAATTTTGTTCAGAAATTTTAAAAAACTCAGATTTCAGCCCAGCATGAGCTGAAGTTCTGTGTGCCATTAGCACTAACCAGTCACTCTCCCACTCAAGGAAACGAGTGATAGCTCTGCATCCCTTTGTACTAATTGCCAAGCCTGGGGAGTGGACCTGCTGGTGGGTTAAGTTCTTAATGCAATTTAATTTTTATTCTTGCCTTTGAAAGTCTCTTCTCTCTTAGAAACCCTGTTATCCAAAGAGGGTACAGAAGACATTATATGTTTGAAATGCAAGACATTATTAAAATATCCTTTGATGTTATTTTTAGAGGCTGATGGTCGATTCTTAAGTATATTTGTTAGGATCCTAATAAAGTTTTGGTACTGAAAAGATTAGTAAAATTACTCCTTACTTATTTCAGTTCTCCTTGTCCCACAATGCCCTTCATTTGCTCCCACACTTCTTACACATTTACTGTCCTGTTTAAATAGAGGTGTTTTACCTCCTTACCCATTAGTATTGAGGTTGTAGAAGCCCACACTAAAGCTTCTGTTTCGATGGAGCTGATATGGATGAATTTTATTGTGGTTTTTTAACTCTGGAAAAAAAGGGTAAAAATAATATCTGCAAGGGTCCACTTCCTTATGAAAATTACTTTGGTTTGGTTTTCTTTGTTAAAAGTTTGGTTGAAAATCTGCCTTTCTGCAAAGAAAAAAATCACTCTTTTTTTTTTTTTTTTTTTTAAATATCCAGTGAACTGCCATGATTAAAACTCTAATGAGATCTTATTTTGATCAGGAATAAATATAATGGTGAATTCTATGTCATCAAAACAGGCCACTTGGGCAAGATCTGACCTCACATAAATTTCTTGTAAATTAAAAATTTTATTGGTCTTTTTGTGTATAACTCACCACTAAAACAACTCAATGTGCATATCTGGTTAATCCTCAGAAATTTTGGTGTGGAAGAAGTAAATGAGCAGGCCTCTTCAAAGCACTGAATTTCAAAAATTTTCTTGGACCCTTTTCAAACCTGTTTAAAAGAGGTGGATGTTAAGCTGGAATTTTTCCAACACCTAGAGAAATCACACTGTAAGCTGATCTGGAAATAGATCTGTCATAAATGTTACATATTATTTAGAAAACCAGCATTTTAAATTTTTTTTATTAAGCACTTTACACTATTTGTATCCCAAGAAGTATACTGGCAACCCAGAGCTAAAAAAAAAAAAAAAATTATCCTGAAAATCTTGATGCTATAGGCTTCAAAATGACTGGGTTAATTTAGAAACAATTATATAAATCTATAGAAACTTCTTTTCCCTTGGGAAAAACACAATCTGTTTGGAGTAGCCAAATTGTCTATCTCTATAAAGTGAGGTCTAATTATATGCGTGGGTGAAGCTATAATAACATATTTTTTAAAATATGTGATTGTTTTGTTCATACAATTCTTATTGCAATGAAATAGTCAGATAAAGAGTGAAAAATACTGTGACAGGAAATTTTCTACCCATAGATAACATTTGGTTTTGGACACAAAACGTCCAAGGCTGTATCCTGTTGTATAGCTTGATATGTTTTTCATAACACCACATATGTATTAACTCTCACAAACCAAAACCTCTTGAATAAAACCTATATAACATCTTTATCTCTCGTGTTAAGTAAGGGTTAGTCTTTCAGAGCAGAGTCTCTCTAAACTCTCCAACCTTTGGATCTCCTATAGTGCTTAAAAGCAATAATTAGTAATCATGTCAACAAAAAATAATTGCTTTTAGGAGTATTTTCCAGTGTTATCACACATTTCAGAACATTTCTCTGAATGATGTACCTACAATCTTTGCTTTTCCAGATGAGATTGCATGACATTACATCTCTTTCATGAAGATCTTACTGATTATTAATCCAATGTGAGAATTTCCCTGGCATGAATAAGACTGGGCTTAGTCCTGTGTGTGAGTATTTGTACACTGAGAGGCATAACTGTTTTATCTGGCTTTGAAATCCCTAGCTGATGCTGATAGGACACCTACAGTCTGTAATCAGTGCCCATTGCTGGAAAAATCAAAATTCCATAAATATAAAAAACTAAAATATTAAATTACATAAAATATTACCTAGTTTAAAAATAGCCTCATCTGCTTTAAACTTCATGTTAAAATCTAGCTCTGAGTTCTAAGCAAATGTATAATTTTCCCCATTTACATTTGTTATCCAGACTCCCTACCAAGCAAAAGAACATGCAATGAGTTGCCATGTTTCAGGGCAGCATAAAAGTGGGCTAAATCTATTTAATATGCTTCCCAGAAAGCCTGATTTGCTTTTCTAGGCAGTTCTAATGTTTAACATCTCATTGTTAATTTATAATGAAATGATATTTTTACTCCTTTATCTTTTGATAGATTTAACACTGTGTGCTTCATAATTTAGTACTCTATAACCCTGCTAGTGAACCACTTGTGGATCCTTCACCTTAATCACAATATACTATCAAGAACACTATAATAAAGCCAACTGATATACTGCAATGAGTAAATCGTGTGACAGCCAGTACAAGTAAAGAGAGCATCTTCTTCTTGTAAGAGTTAGCATATTCTTCTCCAAGATTACTTGATTTTTAGCAGGTAACATGCAGCCTGGTTAATTGTCCATATAAGAAATACAATTTATTGGACAGATTGAGTGAGCTTCATACAGTAAATGAGATAGAAATGAACTGGGACACAATTATCTTGTCCCTTCTGCAGTTTTCTCAAGTTGCTCCTCTGAGGTTTCTACACTGACAATGCAAACCTTGTCAGTCTCTGCTTTTAATGTTAGACCTTGACCTAGAACGAGAAGAAGAACATTTCAGATTTCTACAGGATTTGTTATTATTTTTCTAAAAGAGTATATTCCTCTGATCCACATTTTCTCTTGGTCAAACAAAACAGACATCACATTCTAGGAATAGCTCAGCCTGAAATTCATAATTCAGCAAAGATCTTAAGATATTTTCTATTAGATTTACTATTCTATTTACTATTTACTGGTCCTCTTACAAGATGATTTTCCTAGTTCAACAAGGCAGGATGATGACTCTTTGAAAGTTTTGAAAACATAATTTTATGTTCTTTGTATTCAGGATGTTTTTTTTGGTGCAGTGGCTGTGTTCACTCTCACAAAGAGCACCAGGAGTTGGGTACTGAGTGTTCTCATACAACAAAGAGCAAGTAGCAACACGTAAAATGGATACTTGAGTGTGTTCTAAGTTCACCTTAGCCTCACCTAGAATTTCCTCTGTGGTGGATGGCACCCCATAACCAGCACGAGCACCACTCCTGCTCTGCTCCTCTTGGCTTTGCCTATACCATAATTACAATCCAAATTACAATGCACCCTCTTCAGATGTTCTTTCTTTCTTTCTTGTGTGCAGCAAGCCAGATCATATTAACATCAGGACCAAAGGAACTATTCTACAATTGCCATTGTTTAAAGCTGTCATATGCTTCCTTAACGAGTTATGAAATTATTTTGATCTTGTTTATACAAGCAAAACCCAAATTGTGTCTGTTAGGATAACTACACCCTGGTCAAATTAAAATTATTTGTGAATGTGGCAGATGGTAGATTTTAGCAAAGGAGGTCATTGTCTCTATGGTAAAGAGATTGGGAAAAACCATTTAAGAGTAAGTGGAACACTTTGAGTAGGCAAGTGGTTTTACTGCTGGAAAAAAGATCTAGAAAGATTTTGGACTGTGAGGATAGATTGGATAGAGCAAGTTGTTAATAATGCCAAGGTTGTGGGTTTGATCTCGATATGAGCCATTCACTTAAGACTTGGACTTCATCCTTGTTGGTCTCTCCCAACCCAGAATATTCCATGTTCTTATACATACATTAAGATATATCTTTTTCACCCAAATATTTTGAAAGCAATTCATTGTCTCATTACTAGAAAGATTTATAGACGATATGTTCATTAAAAATATATCAAGTTGAAAAGCATCTTATTCTAGACACATATGTTTTTCAATTATTCTACATCATAAATTCCCAGTGATCTTTAATAAAAGCAGTATTTAAATCAGCAAATAGGACAAGGAGAAACTACACACTGGGCCAGTCCTGAGAGACATGCATTTCCAATTTTTTTGTCCCTAATCAGAGCAGAACTTTGAAATCTACAGAGCAGTTGAGACTATAACTTTTTAGAATTTCTACTGGCAACCTTAGCTATTTGTTGAAATATTTTGGTTTAGATTAAATATTTTAATGTTCATTAAATATCTTCCTTTTACTTAATGAACATTAAATGCTTTATTTTTTAAACCATTATGTTCACCACTATCTTTTTCCTGCAGTGGTAAGATGCCTTGAAGAACCTTGTACTTGGAAATCTTTATTTTTCATTCTTCAAAATCTGAGTAACCACCAATGAGCAACATGAAATCCACGCCTGTCATGGGAAATAGGTTGTTCCTGGGAGCCCAAGCTTTAGGATTGAAGGGGGACCTAGATTAGACCTCATATAAATCAGTATGCTGGTAAGAAAATGAAGGGTAATGATTTATTGCAGTGAAAGAAAATAAAATATTTGGCTTGTTAAAAAAGAAACATTCTCATTTAGGCGAAAAATTTATTAAAAACATTTAATCAGGGAGATCTTACTAGAAATATTTTGATTTTACTAGATAGGAGTTGAATTACTGAGGTTTCAAGAGGGAATTATCCTGTTTTATGGGAACTTGTAGATTGCTCCCACCAAGAATTCCCCTTTCTTTGTAACACCAAAGAATCTCAACTTTAGGTTCTCTGGCTCCAGGCTTTAAACCACACTTCCTCTTCCTCAGATTTTAACTACACCTTTGGAATAGTTTGCACCCAGCTAAGCAAATGGTGTGCACACTAGGGACATGTTGTGTTTTGTGCTGAGAAGCATCTGGAGCAAGAGATAAACCTGTGTTGCAACACAAGGTTGTCCTGAGGGAACAGACTCCACTGCTGAACAAACCTTTTTTCATTCTTGTTAAGGCACCACTTTCCAATCCTCACTTTCATCACATTTGGTGCACCACGGATTTGAGTCTTTTTGTATTTGTTATGGGGAGGAGACTTTTTACAAAGGAAAAACAGCATCAAGAACCATCAGGTGTAATCATGTCAGTGTAATTCTTACACAGCAGCAAGCTTAGTGACTCACTGTGTTTCATGCCAAATGCTTTGAATCAATGTGAAGCAAGAAAGAAAAGTAATCCTGCCCTGAGAACATTCCTCCCGCCGTCAGTGCTCCCCAAAAATGTTTTTTTGAAAACTCAGGTTTGTAGAGCCAGAATGAGCCACAGACAGTCATGTGTGTTCCAGGCTGTGTGGGGGTTTGAGCAGTCATGATCCCTGCTCTGGGTATCCTTTGGACAGCTCCTGCAAGTGCCTGTTTTGTGTCTGCACGTCTTGTACTCATTTTTTACTGGGCAGTTATGGAACCAGAGCAGGAAGGGAGACACTTCCAGCACTGCACACAGCTAACAGAATCAGAGTGAATGAAATGTGCACCTCTGTGCTGTTGGACCTGGCTGAGTCTTTTTGCACAAGGATTCTGAACAAAGGGCTTCTGAAGGCATAATCCCTTGACTCAACTCCAATATCAGCCTCAGAGGAAGTGCATGACCCTTCCTGACGTATTTTTGAACTCAACAGGATAGTCTCCTCTGCTGTTTTGGTCACCTACAGTGCTCTCTATGGCTGTTGTGCTCTCACCTGCCATTTCTTTCTTTGGTTAGGCTGGAGCTCCTGCCACCCCCCCAGTGCCAGCACCTTTCTCCTCCAGAGATCCTTTATTTCCTTGTCCCACCCAGCTCTGAGTCACAGCTCTCCAGGAAGAAAGAAGAAACCAGTCATATGACCAAACAGGCACACAGGCATTTATCACCTGCAGTTTTTCCTCTGGAGGTTAAACACTCTTATCATCACATCCTGCACCTCCAGCACAAGGAAAGATGGCAGCTTCAGCATTGCATCAGAGTAATGCATGTCTAATTTATCTTTAGGGAAAATGATGTCTCTCCCCCTCATCACAGAGAATGGGGGAAAAAGTAGTACCTGTTCCTCCTTTTGTTATTGCCATGAGTCTTTCAGGTTCAGTTGAGATAAAGCCCAAGATTATAAGACAGGCTGGGGCTGGGCCACTGTTTTCATTTCACTCAGCTTCTGAGACCCTGTAGGAACATAAAAAGGGCTTAAAAGTCTGGTGAGTTGGCAGGACAGAGCAAGACCAGGCACATCAGCACATCTGATAGCATGTAGCAGCACCTGAGATGTCATTGTGGTAGTGACATTGTGAAAACACAATATTGACAGGGCCTATGGCAGCAAAAGGTGAGAAAAACTGGGAGGAAACCAGTGCTTGACATCTGGGAACAGGAGATGCAGAGCTTCCTTTCAATCAGGATACACAACTGCAAATTGATAGCTGAGGTTAGCAGGGAGCTCTGGGGGTATTCTGGTCTAAACCCTCTTCTTAAGAAGGGTGACCTAGAGTTGTTTGTCCAGGACCATGTCTTGTTGGGTTTAGATATCTCCAGGGATAGAGACTGCAACGTCTCTGGGCAGCCTATGCCAGTGTTTGAGTACTCTCACTGTGAAACCTATTTTTCTTATTTTAAACATTATTTCCTATTTTTTTAGTTTTTGTCCATAGTTTTTCTCCTGTCAATGGACACTGATGAGAGTCTTGCTCCCTTGTCTTCATTCCCTCCCATCAACTGTTTATCCACACAGAAAAGATTCCACTGGAGCTTTCTTCTCTCCAGGCTGAACAATCACAGCTCTCTCAACTTCCCTTTGTGTGAGTGATGCTACAAGTTGTACAGAAGGCCAGCTTGGATGAGCAGGAATCTAGAATTGAAACAGGAAAAGAAGTATATGGACTTTGGAAGCAAGGACAGGTTACTCAGAGAGGCTACAGGGATGTCATTAGCCCCTGTAGGAAGAAAATACATGTGGACAAATCAGTTGGAGATAAAGACAGGCATAGCTCTGAAGGACAACAAAAAGGCCAATTTTTAAAATACATTGACAGCAAAAGAACAGTGATAGCATTGCTCCACAGCTTGATGAGATCTGTCACCTCAAAAATAGGGATGTAGACAAATGGAGATATTTATTCCCTGCTCACCTCTGCCTTTAGCAGAGGTGATGATGGGCCCCAATACACCTAGAACCTTGTCTTGGAAGATCTTGGCTGGAGGAATGGTAAACTCACATCTGACTGTGAACTTATTCACCCTGGTGTGTCCTGAGAAGGATGTCCAAAGGTGTAAAGACCAAGACTTAGGAGGAGCAGCTGAGGTCACTTGGCTTGTTCATCTTGGAGGAGAGCAGGATGAGGGGCTCCCTTGTCACGATCTAACCTTCCTCAAGGGGACCAGTGGAGAGCAAGCTGCTCTTCTCTCCTGGCATAAGGAAATAGTATAAAGCTGCATCAGAGGAAGTACATGTGGGACATTGGGAAAAGGTTTTTCAGTGAGAGAGTCACTGGAAGGGTTTCACCAAGGAAGTGGTCAGGGCACCAAACCTGCCAGAGTTCAAGGAGTGATATTTCCAGTCATCTGGTTAATGTTAAAGTGGCCCTGCAAGGAGCAGGGAGTTGTTCTTGATGATTTTTATGAGTCCCTTCCAATTTGATAGATTCTGTAATTGCGATTCTGTTATTCATCTTTCTGATCTCCAATATATCCATATCTCTTTTTTGTGAGTGGCCAAGCTCTGCACATGGTGCCCAGATGTGCCTCACCAGGGCAGAGCAGAGGGGCAGGATCACCTCTCTCAACCTGGCAAGGCTCTGCCTAATGCTGCCAGGAGAACAGGCACTTCTGAGCTTTGCTTGGCTTCATGGACAGGAAAAATAAAAAGTATCTTTAAATGAGAAGGTCACTGCGTTTTGGGCATTTTGTGCCTTCTGCCTTCTCTTTAGTAGGCAAGTGCCCATGAACTCTAGCAGAGTGGCAAAGTTTGCATGGCTTGATCTCAAGCCTTTGTGCAAATTCATCATTGCAAACCTTTCTTTACAAACCTCTTGCAGATTTGGTGCTGCACTTTGAGGTTGGGATTTGCCACATGTCAGTTACAATTCACTTACACTCTGTGTAGATGCTGTTAGTGTACAGAAAGTGTAAGGTAACTTATTCTTCTTCCAGACTGTGGCTTATAGATGCTCACCCTACCCTTCAGCCCAGTAACTTCTCCTGGAGAGAAGAACCCTGGAGTGAAAATGCACCACACTGCAGTCACACGAACTGTGTGAAAGTTCAGCTGGTAGCAAGTGTAAACTGCGAGGCAGAACCTGCCTCCAATGAGACATCTTGCTAAAAAGCAGCTTGTTTTGCCCAGAAGGTCTGGCAGTCTGATATTCGGGGTGTCTGACACTTAATATTCACATCATAGCCCACAAAAAGATCCACACAGAGCCTTTCAGTGTTGATAATGAACAACCCCTCTAGTAATTAAGCTCTGCACCTTTTGAAAACAGTTTCAAGTCTTCTGGGAATCTTTAATTCTCACATGCGTCACGAAGCACAGGTTCAGCATTCCCACAGCAAGCAGCAATCCCTCTGATTTACGGACTTCCCCACCCTTGGAACTGAGACACTGACGTTCTCCTCCAGGCACTGGAAAGCTCAGCTCAGCTCTCTCTTTCTTTATTTTTTTTTTCTTTCTTCCCTAAAGAAAGTGTTTCCTGTCAAATTAACGCTCCCAATTACAAGTGGATCTAATCCCTGGTGATTACCTACCTACCCTAATTGACTGTCTCATTCCCAACCAAGGCAAGGTGTTTGAACAGACAAACAAAAAAAGATGATACTGATTTGCTGAGACAGAGAGAAAACACTTACCTCCAGAAAACATAAGCCTTCAGAAAATATGAGCCAGCATTCTCTCTCCCAATTACTGCTCTTCCTCCTCTGAGCAATTAAAAATATCTTGGAAAGTTTATGGGTTCCAAAAAACTTTAGTCACAAACAAAGTCTGCTGGTCCAGCTGCTCCCTGTGGAGCTGGTATTAGGATACAACTCAGAGTTTTCTGAAATGCACTGGGAATTAAGACATTTTTAAAAAATTCTACTTAATACCAAAGTAATGTACTTCTCTTACTGTCTAATTCCTAATTTCAAGGTATTAGGTGCTAGTTTTATGTTTAATAGGGACATAGAGTTTAACATGCCAAAAATTATGTGTTCTCTCTGATATCATTCCATATTGTTTCCAGAGGTGTTTTTTCAAGGAAGAAACCAGATACCTGTTAATCACAAATAGATTTTGGATCACTAATACTTAAGTTATTTGTATTCCTTTTGCAAAGCAAATATGGCAAATCAGGGAGTATGAGCTATGTAAAGTAGCAGGAAATTTCTGCCTGTTTGGGGCTTTATCTGTTGGTATGAATTTACTAGAAATAAAGGAAGAAATAATCTTCTGACAATTCAACAAGGTCCTTCAAAATATTAGAGGCACATAGAAGATCTCTGTGTCCTAAGAAGGAGTGGTAAAGAAGAGAGTGCAATTCTCCTCTGCTCAATTTCAACAGCATAATACCTGGGAACTTCACCACCTCCAACACCACTGAGCACCATCCTTCCTCCATCTAAAAACACTTCCAAACACCGTGGTTCAGATCCAAATCTGAGGCCAGCTGGTACTTTTTTACTGATTTGAAGAAAAGTGTCCTGATCTACACTGTAGAAGGATTTTCTCTGCACTGCAAAAAGAGAGAATTGTAAAAGACTCCTAAAAATATTTTTGAACAGCCTCATGATCCTGAGCAAAGCCCTTCAGCAGCCCCATGTGTGCCAGCCATATAATCCAAAGAGACATTTGGGTGCTGTCAATACACCACAATAATAATACTGTAATACTACAGCAGCCAAGAGTGACAGGCACCTTGACATATTGGTTTTGTTAGCAAAGGAGAGTTACATGAGAGCCTGATGGCAGAAGATACCAACTCTGACTATTGGCTGAAAAGTGATTTATCAGCCTTGTTTAAGTGGAAATGTAAATTAGAGGGAGAAAGGATTAAAGTGTGCAAATTATTCTTGAACATACTGTCTTATATGGAAATGCAAAATAGTAGAAACATGGCTAAAAAATTATAGGGTGGTACTAAAGTTCCTAAGTCATCAAAATACCTCCCAGGACATGTTTTTCCCTGCTAAATGGACTGAGCACTTGCAAAAGGAAAGGGAAGTGGTGTAGGAAGAATAGTAAAGAACCAGAAAGCCCTCTACATGTGTTCCTGATACAGTTCTGCACTCTAGTAGCCCATGACCTCACTCAGCATCATCTGTGCCCCTACCTACATTTACCAGAACCAAGCAAAGGGGCACTTTTTAGTCAATCAGATCATTAAATAAATGTGCAGATGCAGACTTATTTGCAAGAAACACTCACCTGTATGTTATGGCAATGCTTCACCAGATACTGTTCTTTAAAGAAAAATATACTTATTCCACCTAAATTCTGATAAAACCAGAATGAGAAATAGCCAGAATAAAATGGAAGCCAGTCCTGTCCTACTTACTGTCATATTATCTTAAATACACTTTATAGGGATAAATTTTTTACAATGAAACTTTTGAGTCATTTACATTCACTGTCTAGCAGAAAACCAGTGTACTCAGAGATGATGTCTTGCAGTCCCCTCAAAGCCACCACCCCCTAAATATTTTAATGAAAATAGTTTTTAATCCTGATTGATTGTTCATTATTCTTCCTGATACTTTTTTTTGTTGTTGTTGTTGTTTTTTTATAAAGTACATTTGTTAAAGCATAAAATTGGTCAGGATTACAAATAACTTGCCCTGACAGCTGGAGGGCAGCATTTCCCTCACAATGAAAAACAATTTGTCTTCAGAGAAGGCAGATGTCAGAACAGTAATTAGTATGTTTCAACTAGAGAGGACCAATAATTCTTCAAAATCACCCCTGATACAACTGAAATCTGAATCAATCTCCTGAAGAGCTTGGATGAAGAGGGATATTTCAGTTTCAGTGTCCATCCTTGGCAGCCCGTTGCTATGGAAGGGGGAAGGATAAACCAGCACCCCAGGCAAGATCTAGGGCACCACCAACATCCCAGGGCTACTCCCCTGCTGTTCCTTCTAGGAAATGACTGTCGAGGTTTTACTCTCAAAAGAGTACAACTTCTTGGCTGGATCAGGGAGAGAATTCTGCATTTGCAGGACACAACAATTTCACCAACAGGGATCTGGGCAGAGCCCAAACTGCTGTCGGGGGGGGACTCTGTGTTGGCAGTCCTGAAGTTGCTGATGGGGAGGTGGAAGTGTGGCAGAAAAGGAGAACAAGGAGGGAGGGAAGAAAGCAGCAGCAGGGCAGTGGTGGATGGCCAGTGGGAGGTGAGGAGGGAGCAGTGGGAGCCTGGACTGCACAGCACAGGTGAGCCTGAGCACACCTTTTGACCTGGGTTTGAGCTGCCTGCCTCCTGAAGCTGAGTTCACACTGCAGGCTATTTCCATATATTATTAAAGTCTCATCATCTTAGGCATACAACCCAGTTCATTTTTGTGCACCCACAGATTACAGCCGAAATTATCTTCTGTAGGAGATGTGGGTTGCATGAAAAATAAGCACACATGGTATTGTCTTCAATACCTGTTAGTTATGTTCCAAAAGGCAAAACTTAGAGCTGGTTCTAATCAGCATGTGCAGTGGAAAGTTTTGGTTACAGCTGTAATGACTGAAAAGCTCTCAGGTTGCTGAAATTAAATGTCACCATGTTTTAATTCCACTGAAGTGAAGAACACCTTAACCCATACCTAAATCTGAATATTTCTCCCAAGATTTATGTAGTATAACAATAATAATTCTGAATCCATGTTATCCATGTAATTGCCTGCTGTGGTTAACCCCAGCCAGCAAGTAAGCTCCACACAGCTGCTCTCTCACTGTCTAACCCTGGGGGGAATGGAGAGAGATTCAGAAACATGGGAAGGTGAGAAAACTCAGGAATTGAGATAAAGACATTTTAATAAGTAAAGCAGAAGTTGTGTATTCAAGCAAAGCAAAACAGGGAATTAATTCACTGCTTCCCATGGGCAGGTGTTCTGCCATCTCCAGGGACTCCATCATGGATAATGGTGACCTGAAAAGACAAATGCCATCACTCCAAATCTCCCCTGTTCTTCTTCTTCCTCCAGCTTTATATGCTGAGCATTATGCCATATGGTTTGGAATATCATGAAAACACAGAATCATAGAATTGTTTCAGTTGGAAAGTCAGTCTAAGATTCTTGAGTCCACCAGTTAACCCAGCACTGCCAAGTCCACCACTAAACCCTGCCCTGGCTGCCACATCTACACATCTTTTACCCCTAGGGATGGTGACCTCCACTTCCCTGGACAGCCTGTTCCAGTGCTTGGTAAGCCTTCCCATGAAGAAATTGTTCCTAGTATCCAATTTCCTCTTGTCCTTTTGCTTCTTATTTGGGAGAAGAGACCAATCCCCCCCTTGCTGCAGCCTCTTTTCAGGCAGGCTGTACAGAGTGACAAGGTCCCTGCTGAGCCTCCTTTTCTCCAGGCTAAACATTCCCTCTCCCTCAGCTGCTCCTCACCAGGCTTGTGCTCCAGACCCTTCCCCAGCTCCACTGCCCTCCTCTGGACTCACTCCAGCCCCTCAGAGTCTTTCTTGTAGTGAGGGGCCCAGAACTGGACCCAGATTCAAGGTGCACCCACCCACTGCTGAGTATAGGGGGACAATCCCTGCCCTGGTCCTGCTGGTTGCATTATTTATGACACAGGCCAGGTGCCATTGCCTTCTTGGCTGCCTGGGCACACACTGGCTCATGTCCAGCCACTGTTGACCAGCACCCCCAGGTCCTTTTCCTCTGGAAGCTTTTCCATCCACTCTGCCCCCAGCCTGTAGGGCTGCCTGGGGCTCTTGTGACCCAAGTGCATTGCCCAGCACTTCACCTGGTTGAACTTCATACCACTGGCCTCAGCCCATCGTCTCTGCCTGTTCAGAACCCTCTGCAGATCCTTCCTACTCCCCAGCAGATCAACACACTCTTGTGTATATATCCCTTCTGTCAGCTGGTGCCAAAGTTCTGGGTGTGTCCCCTCCCAAGTCCTTGAGCACCTCCAGCCTCCTTGCTGGGAAAAGTGATGAGGAGCAGAAAAGGCTTTGACTCTGTCATCACTGCTCAGCAATGGCTAATCATCCCTCTGTTATCAACAGTATTTCCAGCACAATTCCAAAACACAGTCCCATGCCAGCTGCTATAGAGAAAATTAACTCTACCTCAGCCAAAACTGGCACATTGCCCAATTCCTATCTGAAAATTACAACCAAATTACTAACCTGCCTCCAATCCAAGCAGTAGGGGAAAGGAACCACTGAGTGATCAACTCAGCAGTTCATTACACAAGAAAATCTGTGTACATGTTAAGCTAGTGGTATCTGAGTAAAATAAACTAAATCATGGTAAGATACTAACCAACAGAACTGTGTTATATTTACTGTGTTTGCTTTTTATTTTTGAGAACCCTAAATACTAAATTCTTTTCATTTTGCTTTCCTTATTTTCACTCACTTGTGGAGTATTGATATCAGGTTCCAGCCACCTCAAGAAGCAATTTCCAAGAAGCTCCTGACATGATTTGTGTACCAGTGGTCAATTGTTCTATTTTCTCTCAGAAGGTCATTGCTAAGACAAATGCCTGACAGAAATCTGCTGTCTTTCATCATTAGATTTTTTCTGAGTTGATGGATTCCTACCCAGGGAAGCTTTACACAAGCTGCACTGAGAAAGGCAGGAAGACTCTACTGTGGAATTTTACCATTTTATCTCCAACTCAATGTTTTGCAAACTGTTTCTCAGGGGGAGCCAGGTCTGCTGTGTCTTGGGCGATCTGCTGCTTCCTTTTCAGAGCAGTGGTCTAATGCAGGCTAGGATTTGCATTTTCAAATTATTTTTTACTACCTTCTGGCTAAAAAGTTAATGCCAATCTGGTCATAAATTGAGGTTAAGCCAGGTCTTGAAGCCATCTTTGGGGTAAAAAGATTTCCTTATTTGTGAAGGTACTGTGGGGGTTGCTGGAAATGCATATAGATCCAGTACTAACAGCACAGCAGTGTTGATTTTCACCTTCTAAGGACTTTGTGGCTTTCTACATGGAAATGCTGAGCAGATTTTTTTTAAGGGATATGAGCTTTTAATTATTGTATTAACATTGTCAACTGTCAAACGCTTTGAAATAATTTAATATTCCCAGTCTCCTTACAACCTGTTTATTGATATTCATGAAGTGAATCCCCTCTTGAGATGTCTAGACTGAATGTCAATATGGTTTATAGATGAAGACATGGTTTATAGATGGAAGGTATTAATAATTGAATCCTGAAATTGTTTAATTTTGCTTCAATAAAAGGCCAGGCAGGACAGGAACCAATATACTCTTTTACTAAATTGATGTACAAGTGAGTACAGAGAATTGGAATAATTTCAACCATCAATGATGAAGAAATAAAATGATTGACATTGAAGGCATATTTTAATAAATAAAATTATTTTGTTGGAAGTATTTTCCTGGATGAAATTCCTTCTTGACACATAAGACATGATGAGAGATATTTCTTTATTGTGTCTACATGTACTAGACATAACTTACAGAAAACATATTTTAGCCTTCTGCCTCTCCTTGAGAGTCATACAAGAAAGGATTGAGTAGAGACATGTTTGCAAAAGCCATCATAGGAGTAATATTTAAGGTCTATTCAGGAAATGCAGAATAAATATTGTTTCTCCTGTATTATTCATAATGTCACAATAGCTGGTCATAGAACTCCCTCTCTCCTTATGAAATATTCTTATCCAATAATCTAATCAAGATGAGAAAATGTCTGAGAATATCTTGAAGGAGAAGATTCCTAACCTTTCAAATAAGACAAAAACTTCTTTCATGGACAATCACATGACAAATGCAAACCTAGAGAAAAGAAGAAATATTGTCCAATTTGTAAATCACAATAGTTCTGCTGAAAATTTTAGGGTCCCAAAGGTGCCAACAAGCTTTCAGGGAGACCACCTGATCAGTACCTCACTTACCCCTTCTGTCTATAACATTTTCCACCATTGAGGACTCATTTATCAAATATCCACAGATATCCCATGCACACTGAAGTCAACATGACTTTATTTCTTATTAACTTAGCAGATATTGTATCTCAGCCTTGAAAAGATGCATTTATAGCTTCCTCAATTATGTTTTAATCCCTGATAGATTCAATATATATTGTTTATTAGTACCTTTGGTTTCTAAACAATTTTTTAGTTTTACTGTGACTAGAATCAAAGTGTTTGATTGCTTTCATAAAGGGAACAAAGTGTTTTTCTGGGTGCACATGTGACAGGAAGGAAACATTTCTGTAGGTTTCCTGGTCCACGCAGGATCTCTATTATCATTATAATCTCTTTTGAAGGGCATATATTAAATCCTAACAGATATTCTATACTAATTCTGTGCCAGTGTAAAACAGTTCAGAAGTTAATTTCAGCATAACACCTGACTCATCTGAGTATGAACAAGGCTGAAAGATAATTATAACCAAAAACTGCAAGGAGACTTTAGCCAAGAGATGGACACTTAGTACATGGATTTGGCTATGAGTTACCTGCTAAGGTTCAGGATTCACAAGAACCTCTTGTTAGGAGGTTGACTGAGACCTTCTCATAGGAAATAGCACACCAATTTTAGTCTTACACAGCACTGGAATGGTTTCCATTTCTGATAACTATGCTTTTAAAAGACAGATGTCCCTGTTGTCATCACAGTACCAAACCAGCAATCATAGAATCATAGCCTCACAGAATCACTGATGTTGGAAAATACCTCCATGGTCATTGAGCCCAACCTTTTCTGGAACATCACCTTGTCAACTAAACCATAGCACTAAATGCCACATCCAATAATTTCTTGAACACTTCTAGGGAATGTTGACTCCACCAATTTCCTGAACAGTCCATTCCAATGCTTATCCACCCTTTGTGTGAAGCAATTACTATTGATGTCAAACCTGAACCTTCCCTGGCACAGCTTGCAGCCATTGCCCCTTATCCTGTCACTGGTTGGAAAAGAGACCAACCCCCATGTGGCCACAACCTCCTTTCAGGCAGCTCTAGAGAGTGAAAAGGCTCCCCCTGAGTCTCCTTTTCTCCTGGCTAAACATAGAATCACAGAATCACAGACCATGCTGAGTTGGAAGGGACCCATCAGGATCATCATATGCAACTCCTGTCCCTGCACAGGACACCTGAAGAATCCCCCCATGACCCTGAGAGCGTTACCTGAGCACTGCTTGACCTCAGACTTGGAGGTGTGATCCCTTCCCTGGGGAGCCCATTCCAGTGCTCCCCAACTGCTCCTCGTGTGGCTGACTCTAGACTCCTTCCCAGGTCCATTGCTCTTCTCTGGATGTGCTCCAGCACCTCAGTGTCCTTCTTGAAGTGAGGGGCTCAAAACTGAGCACAGTATGTGAGGTGTGGTCTCACCAGGGCTGAGTACAGAGGGATAATCACTTCCCTAGTCCTGCTGGCCATTCTGTTTCTGATACAGGTCAGGAAGCCCTTGGTCTTCTTGGAAACTTGGGAACATGCTGGCTCATGTTCAGCCACCATTGATCAGCTCTCCCAGGTCCTTTTCCACTAAGCAACTCATGTAGAAATTTAATTCATGTCTGTGCAATAGTGGCCAAGAGGTCCACAATTGCTAGCTTCTAAACAAATACAAAATTATATTTTCAAAAGCAGTGAAGAACAGCTTTCATCACAAAAAAGAAAAAAACCACAAAAATCTCAAAGAAAAACCAACAAACCAATGAAAAAAAAAACAAAAAAACAAACCCCCAACCCAAGAAAAAAAGCAAAGCAGTTTAAATATTGACTCCTTCTGTCATATTTATGTTTGTAGCAATATTACCTGTGGAGTGATATCCTTGACACATCTTAGTCTCTGCTTCAGTGGACCCTATTTTCCTAATATCAGTCAAAGGTGTTTCCTTGGTCCCTAAGAGAAACTGTAGATGCCCTGCCCTTGAAGGAGTTTTGGGTTCAGTGTTTTCCTCCAGTTCAGACATTTTTGCAAGTCTTCTCACACCTACCAGTCCTTCTCCCTCCTCCATCAGTGGAACTGCATGGCTTTTCCCTTTTGCAACAGCTGTTGGACATCATGACAGAAAATCTCTAATATGAGAAGTGACTTCTGGCAACATCCTCAGACGCCTCCTTCCACCAGCTCGACCTTTGTGGGCTGTGACCTGCTGTCTCTGACCCAGGACAGATCACACCAGTATCTAGATCCTTATCCTGACTGGGACTCCCAGGATGTCTTGGAAAGCAAGCAGAGATCTGTCCTGCTGCATGATGTGTCATTTCACCAGCCTAACTCCTTTGCCTGAGGTGAAGAGGCTGTTGACTTGCATAAGTACAAGAAAGATTTTCAATAATCTTTCTCAACTATGAATTCCCACTAGTACCAAAGCAAATCAATATCAAACAACGTGGAACATTGTACTGTTTACTTACATGTTTGCATTTTATTGGGGAAAAATGTCTGTTTGAATCTTTCTGCTCTCTTCAGATGGATGGCTTAGGAGGAAGTGTCTAAGAAAAAGAAACAATTACATTC
The DNA here is from genome assembly GCA_034336665.1 of Luscinia megarhynchos. Lineage (NCBI taxonomy): Eukaryota > Metazoa > Chordata > Aves > Passeriformes > Muscicapidae > Luscinia > Luscinia megarhynchos. Next base: position 91,529,473 of record JAPFBE010000002.1, read on the forward strand.
ATATATCCATGGGTAACAGAGAACTGCCAATTCTTTATTATGGTTGTTGAGCCTAATCCTTTCATGTCAACAGCCAAATATACAATGTGTCCTAACATTCCTGCACAGCTGATCTGGAAATGTCACTGTTTATAGAGTGTAATGAATCCTGAAACTTGCTCCACTGGAGGGCTTTTCCTCCACCCTCTAGATCCACTGTCCTTTTTGTTTCAGTCCCAAAATATGAGCATATTTTACCACAATGTCAAAAGTCATGTCAATTAAACATCATCAAAGAAGCAAGAAGAACTCAGTCTTAACAATTCATGATGGCCCATGTAAAGCTGAATTATAAACAGGACTTGTATTCTTAAGAGTTATGTCTTTTAAGTTCCACACATAATCATGCAATGGATACCCTTGATTTAGATTTCAGATGATATAATGTAAATAATTACTCACAGCATGAAATAAAGAAACAGAAAATATGGTATTTGTATATCATTATGGGATAGCCATATGTCAGCAGACAGAATCACCTCTCTGAGTAAAGTTTGTACTTCTGAATAAATTTGTTTCATTGAGAAACTGGGAAGGACAGCGAAAGATTATATTATAGTTGGTTTTGTTTCCAGCTGATTTCTGCTCCCAGCTCTTTCTATTTCACTCATTCCTGCTCTTTTACTGGACAGTGTTCTTGTACCTGCAGTGTGATGCAGATCAGGAAATTGATCTTAAAAAAAACAAAACAGATGAACAAAAAGAACCCCCCAAACAACAAAAACAAATAATGCAAGAAACAACTGCTGTTGATTTTAGGTTAGATCACCTGAATGGTGTGAGCACACCAAGGAGATCTGCTTGTGCTTGTAGGAGGGGCAGAAGGAGGTTGGCACCCAGACATCAACTGGCATTTCAATTAAAAAAATCAGTATCATAGATTAAAAGGACCAATATCATAGAAACATAAAAGAGTTTGTGTTGGAAAGAACCTTTAAATATCACCTAGTCTACCCCCTCTGAGGAGGACATCCTGAACCAGCCCAGTGTTAAAGCTGGATCTCTCTGTAAACCATGATCCAAGTTAAGACAAAGCCCCTGGCAATCTCTCTGTTAGTTTAAATAGACTTTTAACTAGGCCCATGACAAGTGTAGGGAATCTGTGTGTTCTGATCTGTTAACAAAGAATACACTCCTTATTTTATATAACACATGATTTCCTCATCCACAAAACATTTAAGGCAACCACAGACACGTGAACATCATGAGAGCCTGAAGTAAGTGAAAGTTGTGTTGCCTGTGGGTGTCCTTAAACTGTGAACCATCTGTTGGCCTGATGAAACAGGTGCTGAGTGTTTGCAACTCCACTGAAGCACAGGGAGCTGGGTGGAGTCCTGCTCTAGCTGAAAATCTTCTCATTCTTTTCAGTCCACAATTAGCTATTGGCCAGTTTGTGCTGCCATTAGTTGAACCAGGCCAATGCAATTCCATAAAGAAAATAAGTTTCTTTACAGATATAAAAATATAAATTTTTAAAAAATTAGTATTATTTAATCCTTTGTGTTTGGGGTTTATCTACACAAGAAATAAATGCAGCAAAAAACAATTCTTTGAGCTATGGGCACGTTAATTAACAGGAAGAAGTGTTGGGAAGAATTACTATATTGTCAGTCTAACTTTACAGACAAAATATATTCAGGCAATTAATTTTAATATGTTCCAAATTTTATTCACTGTGGCACACAGAATGGAAATGAAATAGCACTTAACTGAAAACAAGGAATAGCTCCTCAGCTAGTCTTAAATTATGTTACTCTTTTTAATTTCAGTAGTTCTTTGCTAATTCCTTAAAGTTAAGACCTGTCACACAATGCAGATTTGATCCAGTTAACTAGAAAAACAAGATCAAATCTATTAGGATACACTAAGCCAATAGATACAAGTTGCAGGAAAAAGTGACCTTTTCCTGACATAGCTATATTTCCATGGGATGCAAATTCCCTGGCTTCTGCCTACCAGCTAAAAAATATTGCCACAAGCAAATGATAGTTTTAACAGCATAGTTGCATGGGGCAAACAATCTGCTGAAATGGTTGAGAGGTTTAGGAAGCTTATTCCAAACCACTAGAAAATTGCTACAATAATTTGTGCAGGATTTATAGTGCCATTGTAGCCAGTTTTTCTTTATAGTATCCACATTATTGATTCAGCTGTGCTAGTAATTGTAAGGGATGATATTATAATAATGTCATTTTGGCAAGATGCAGTACTATTTAACTAATCCATTATTTTCTAACAGGATTCCTTTTAGAAACCCTATGGTCTTACTATATCATTTATTCCTTTCTTCCTAGCCTTTGAATACAAACAGAAATAGAAATGGCAGGAGGTAACAAAGCTTGTCATATAATCTCTTTCCCCTTAACCTTTATTCAGGATGATGCCTTCAACTCATGAAAAGTCTGCTTTGGAGCAATGGGAAATGTTTGCTAGGAAACCCGAAGCAAAGTAAAATTCAGCTGTTTGCAGCTTTTCCTACAGATGTGGGATCCAGCCCATGTTTTGTCAAAAGGGTTGAATCTTTTGATTAAACCTGAGGCTAGTTATGAATGAATTGAAGCCAATTTATTGTTTTGTATTAAAAGAAAAAGATAAACCCCTGGATTTCACGTGCTTCCAGCTACAAATTGACCAAAATCTGAACTGTGAAGTTCTTGTTATTGCTTCAAAGAGGGAAAATGCCAGAGTTGAAGCCTGGAGAGAGAGGGGCTGTGATGAGCAGAAGGGCTGCAGGCAAAGGTTTGCAGTTATTCTTTCACATCCTGCACTGCTCTCTCTGAGAGAAACTGTTCAGATTCCTGATTTATATCCCTGCCACTAAATGAAAAAAATGAGCAAGAGAAGGTGCCCAGTAGAAGGCTGAAGCAGCCTGAAAATGTCTTCAGTCCTTGCTTTTTGATTTTGCTTCCCCCCTCTCCATTCCTCCCCACAGAGACTGAAAACAAACCCACAGTGCCAATTACAACTCATCTCCTTGATATGGACACTTCATCACTTTGTCCTGGACAAAACCCATGAGCTGGTTTAGGATATATAACGAATAGTTGTCATATAGCTTTGTGTTTATTACAAAAACAGGAGAGTTGCAGAGTGAAATAAGCCAAGAACTTTTCTCAAAATTCAAGTACCTCAAGCATGCTCCCATTTCAGCCTGAGATCTGATTTCCAGTAACCTGTATTGGCTTTTCAGAGATAAATAGAAGGTGCAGGAAGGTTGTTTGTTTAAGGGTGTATCCCAGGAAGCCAGTTCGTGCAGATGGTGAGAATGGTAGCTGCAGATACAGGAAACATGCAGTAAAAAGCCATTTTGGTTTTAGAAGCAAGAACCCACCACATGTTATTGTCCAGCATCTGCACTTGGTGATTTGCTACCCAACCAGCAGAGAAAGACAGGTAATGGGCAGATGAGCAAAGTGGTACCTAGAAAAGGGGCAAAGTAAGAATCCAGATCAATGGGAATGAAAAATTTCAGGCAAAATAGTATAACAAAAGCTTTAGAGTATTGGAAAGAATAATCTAGTCTGTATAGAGGACTGCCTAGGGGGATTAAAATAGGAAAATAAAAGTAAAATTTTTGTTTCACTACCTCATAGGAGGGAAAGAATAAGAAGTGAATGTAATTTTGTAGCTAAACATAATAGCAGACAGTAGCACAGTTGTAAAAACTGAAGGGGAAGGACAGACTATCACAAATGATCAAGTGAAAATAGTTTAAGAAGTTAAGACATCCTCAGTTGGAGTTCACCAATCACTCAACTGACATGTGGTCAGTGACTGTGTGAAGATCCCCATCACTCAACAGGAGAGCTCAAAGCACCCTTCACAGCACTTTTCAATGCTACATCTCAGTAGGTTTTCCAAAGGACTTCAAAGGATATTGTGCAGTTCTGGAAATATAAGAGATGTCCTCATTAGAGACGAGATCCCTGGAGGATCACTGCCTGCACAGAGCACAGAGACACTGATCTCACTCTAGAAAACGTGCCTGAGGACAACAGGGAAAACAATATATCCAGAAAACAAGGTAAAATGGGTCAGGAACTCAGGGTGGCAGAGAATCCTACAGCAATCATAAGGTCACCACTGAGGAAAGTTGGGCTGTGTGGGAGTTCAAAAGTCCATTAACACAACTGTGGAAAAGAGAATAAATGGGAAAACTCAAATGCCCAAATTGTACCAGATGTGCCATAGGAGGTAACATTCTATATAAGGTGGCACATGGGTGAAAGATCACTTTGTTTAAAGCAACCCAGCAGTAATGTCAGCAAAAGGAAGAGCAGGTGTCATAAAAATGAAAAATGCCACAATAAAATCCAAGCTTGAGATGAGCTAAAGCACATTCTGCTGGTCAGTAAAAAAACCCAAACTCTTACTGGGGACATAAATGAAATAGAACAGATTGTACAAAATCTTCTGTACTTAAAAAGCCACCTGAAATCCCAAATAGCTCTGGAACATGCTGGACAAATATGTTCACTACTTGTAAAAAAATGGAATGAAGATGGAAAATAGTCATCCCATTTCTGTGTGGTGTGGGTATAGACCTCCATCCCAAGCAAGTCGAGAAGTTAGCTGGAATCAGTGAAGCAGCAGTTGCCCTGCACAGATATGCTTGGAGGGCAGTTCATTTGGTGTCTGAGGTTCACTGAGATGGATCTAGCTGAAAGGAGGCTTGAGTGCTGCACACAGCTGAAAGTCCAGCTAGTATTTCCTACCTAGTGCTTCTAACAAAGAGCCAGAAACTTCTTCATTTTAGAAATGTGCATTCTCTCATGTTAATGAACATGCTTCATGAAACAAAGACCATTTCTCTTGCCAGTGACTTCAAAGGGTTTAGATCAAGTGTTGAGTGAAAATACACTTATGGCAAAATGATTGAAATTCAATGCCAAGGCTGCTCCAAAAGCTATTTTCTGTGCTCCTCCTCCTAAGTTTTACCATTTTGGTTGCACTTTATCAAAGCCCTTGGGGTATCTATAGCACAGTCTATATCGTGCTTGTTCTGACATTACATTAAAATGAACAGTGTTGTATGAAACTATCAGCACTGCATGCAGGTGCTGCAGCCTTGCTTATGCACAATATTTGTGATGTCTGAAAGTGCTGTATTGTAGTGTTTGACTTGGCTTTCCTTGATAGAAATGTTAGGAAAGCCAGTATTTTAATATTGTGTATTGCTATGAGATTAAAAAAAAAAGAATTATTATGCTGAAGATTTTTTTTTCCAAAGAGATAACATCCCACAGTGCTGACAGGCCTTTTTCTCTAATGATATATGAATTGGAGCTAAGAGGGGAGACAATAACTGCAGGCCTTTTGATTAATCTATTTTCTTTGGTCTTCTCTTTAAAATGATAGATTGGTCCATGAGGACAGTGTGCAATAGATATTTGCAATAGAAGTGTGAGGTCCAAACAAAACAAGGAACCAAGGTTTGTTTAATATATTGTAGACATTTGGTCTATTTTCACTAGGAAATTAGCATAGAATTATCATCTAATTATTGTCATATGTGAAAAGCTGAAAAAAGAGTCCAGGTGTATCTGATGACACAGGGCTAGAAAAGAAAAATATTCCTGTAGCATAATATAAAAGAAGAATGTATTTTAGCTCTACAGTGTAACTTCAGTGATTCAAATCTACCTGGATGCAAGAAAAGAAAATAAGCAAAGAAGAAAAATATCCCTTTCCAGTCATGGCATGTTTATGATAATTCTTTCATAATCTCAGTTACATTACTTTTGTCTGTTTAGAGTCAATGAGTTGCCTCACTTTTAAAAAGTAAAGACAAGTGATAGAACAAATTGTATGGCATAGACAACAGCTGTACAATCTGTACCTGTGATAGTGGTAAAGTTAAATATTATAATTTCCATGTCTGACTCAGAACTGCCAAATGGTATTCTGCAAAATGATACAATTTATAAATCCTCTTTGCTAAATAGCATTATTTCAAATATTCTGAAATGCCTTTTAAAATGACTGTAGAAGTCATGGCAATATTGTTGAGTGCAGTTCATAGAATGGACTCAGCAATTTGTTGACAGGTTGTGTGTCTCCACCCTTCTCCAACAGGAGAGCCTCCAGCATACAACACTATGCAAGGTGTATTTAATTACTTCTGTGCTCTGTGGTCTTAGCAAACATGCAGACTGTGGGGAGAGAGGAAACAAGGCACTGATCTGGGCAACAGGCAGCAAATGTGCAGCTGATGGTTGAGGAGTGCTACACAAACAAACCAGATAGAAGGGTGCACACTTAACAGAGGATTTTTGATTGCTTATTGCAAAATGGGTGAAGACAACCCTCCTGTGATGGCAGGAGTGGATTATCACTCAACCAGTAGCTTTAATTTAGCAAGCCAGAGATGCTGAGGTTGTGTTAATGGAGGGCCAAACATTTTAAGACTTTTGAAGATAAGTTAGCTAAGGACTTACTGAATTAAATCACCAAGGCAGAGATCCATCTCTCTTATGTTAAACATCTGGGTGTTTATGTTGGACGGCTCCCTGTAAAAGGAGAAATAGACACCTCCTGAGATGAGTTCTGTTGATCAGTGTCTCTCATCCTTGGCTACCCAGGAAACATCTTAACTAAGCACTTTAACTCACAAAAGCTGAATCTGGACCAGTGAGTTTGACTCCCTTTTTTGTGACCCATTTAACACTCACAGAGGTGCAAGATTATAAGGAAATTAGTATTTACTTTTTTTTTATTTTTGTATGGTGTAAATATGGTGTGTGGAATTTACCACTAGACTCAAATCCACTCTGTCATTTGCTGTAGCAAATCTCTTCAAAAGGAAGAAAAAGACTGTTGCATCACATTACCTCTTTTTAATACATTCACAAATTGTTTTGATCAGCCTCAACATCCATTTTTAGGCAAATATAATAATTGGTTATAAAAGATACCCTATGCCAGTGGCAGTCCCATGATCTATTTTGCTAGGAAAATATATATTTACACAATCTTTAGAGTGAGGATCTGCTTTTATGGCCAGTTTTGGACCCTGACACATAGGGGCTGATAAAAGTAAATCTCTTTTTACTGCTTTGGAGCTACAGACCTGGGTGGAGAAAGAGATATAACCACAGCAGACAACTGCATCTAAGGCAGATTTTGCTTACAGTAGAAAAGTTTATTTCTGGCTTGTTTCCTTTTATTTCTTAAGCCTTTATCTTTCTACACTGTATTTTTTCCTGGTTTACTTACAAGTGTGCTGGACCACTCAGATGACAGAAAATCACACACACCACCATGAAACGCAGATGTTTAAGCAGTGACATCCATAGCACTTCTCAATTGCTTTCTGGAAGTTAATGTGGCTATTCTGAGTCATCTTCGGTTTTCTTCAGAGGGTAGGGAGGTAGTCTCTATAGAGTACTGTAGAGAAGTAGTAGTGCTGTAGAAAAATTTCAGGGGAAAAATAATCTCCATGTTTTTGGTGCCCCTTCTGAGAGCTTTGCTAAAAAAAATCCTTGAAGGGGAGGCAACAAGAGACTGAGTTGCTAGCTCTTTCTTTTTGAATGAAATCTGTCTTCCTATAACAGAGACAGAAAATGAAAAAAAATCCAGGTTGTTAGAAGAAATGGAAAAAAAGAAAAGATATGGCAGCAGTATAATTCTGCCTGAAGGTAAGATACGTGTTGCAATGTGCACTGAATTTTTCACTGAATTAATTTGCATGAATATTGCACAGGGAAATGTGTATGTGCTATGCCTTTAAATGTGGATGCTTCCCAGAATGTTATTTGCATGTTCACAAATTATGTATTCCTATTGTACCGTGTATTGGAAAACAAAAACAAATGCAGTTGCTACAAGGGAGGAGGGTCTTTTTAATCTTTAATTAAAAATTGAATAGAAGTGTTCTTTGATTATGTCAATCTCAACTTCATTAATGACCAGATCATACCCTAATCCAGTATCTTTGGCAGACTAGGATATACTGACTAATTAAACAAAAACAGTCAGTATTGATATATGAGAACAATCATGCAACTCCAATTAAAGTTGTAACAAATTGGTTTTTAGTCATTTCATGCATTCAGCAGCAACCCAAATTACACTTATTTTGCAAAAATCTAATTTTAGTCTGTCTTATTGAAGGAAGCCAAAAACTGAACTCTTTTACACCTACATATGCACTGACACACTCTATGAAATCTGTTTTGACAGCTTCCTATAATATTTAGCCAGCAACGACAGGCAAGCTAAAGAATCAATAACTAAACCTTTGGTGCATGTTGCAATCAAGAGCAATTATTTACATGTCATGTTGAGTCATTTGGATGGTGAATTATTGTTCAGAGCCATCATTTAACCAGACAACTGTATATATGAGCTTTCAATTGGCTCCCTGGTCCCTTGAGACTTCAGTTGAATTACTCTGATGTGAATATTCATGAGCTTTGACGATGGTGTTTACCACTTCATTATGGCAAAGATTTAAGAGTTGTTCTACAGTTCCTGGAAGGGAGTAGCCATGACATTTGGGAAACAAATAGCTATGGTTACACCACCTGCACAGCTCATATGTGGAGAAGCTGCAGCTGCTGAGACAGCTCCATGCATCTGTGCACAGTGGGGTGATGGGATTTATATGGAAAAAGCAGTGCTTTGTACTGGGTCCAAAAGCCAATGGTTGTAGGGAATCCCACAGAGTACCAGGTCTGCCTGTTGGGCACCCACCTAGGCTGAGTCACTCAGTGTATGATTTCAAAGCTCACCAGGCTGGGGGATGCAGACCCCTGAGGTTGACTCTGATGCTCCAGATGCTCAGTGCCATCAGCTCTCACTCAGCTGCATTTCTCACCTGATGGCACTTTTCAACATAAAAGCTGACACATGGAAAATCTCCAGGTACCTTTGAAATAGCTGGATGTCTAACTTTACTGAGCATAAAATGGCCAAAGTAATTCTTGTCCCATTTATCTAGCCCACAGCTATAGTCTCTTTAATGATAGAGTGCAGAAAACTTTGATCATGGAACTCAACAAGTCCCAGTGATATTATTTGTGTTCTTTTTCACAAATGCAGCTGTTATTTTACAGGCGTCCCATGAGGCACAGAGACAGTATGATCCAAGAATGGAAGAACTGAGTGCTCAGCACCTCTTCTGTGATTTAAACTGGATTAAAGTCTGAACTCCTGTGCTGATAAATATTTGCATTATTATATAGAGACCATATACTGTGGAAGTTGCATGATAGCACAAAAGTGGAATGTGACTGTTACCAGTTAAAAGTTCGATTTTTGCATTGGTCATGATAAGAGGTTCAAGACTGTCTTTGAAGTTTAGGAACTCACATCTCAAATAGTGTTTTGCCTTTGCCCGTTTACTAACAGTGGAATATAGATTTATGTATCTCTGAAAAACTGTGCCTGTAATACCTTCAAAGTTGGCAGAGGTTTACAGAAAAACCTTTATGGCATTGATGGTATTGGCTGACACATGCACTGAGCTGGTGTCAAGCTGGCTTGAAAATTTGAGGTGTCTCACTCTGAGTTTTCCAGACATGAGGATTTCAGTCTCACCAGCAATTTTGAAAAATCTTGGATAGATGTCTTTCTAATTGTGGTACCAATACCTTGCTAGTACATTAAATTCTTTAAAATAGGAAGACAATATTACCCGAGGAGCTGACAAACCTGATCAACAGGAATAAAGTTCTGGAGATGGGAGTTAACACTTCTGCTACAGCTGGCTTCAATGCCACATCAACCAGGTCCTACCAGTGCAAACCTTTCTAAATGAAATCTTAATGAACATTATAAAAAACTTGATAAAACAAAACAAAGAAGAAAAAAAAACCCAAACCAAAAAAACCCAAAAAAATCACCACCAACAGACAAGTTGCATCACAAAGGCAGATAAAGCTGTCTCTAAACAGCACAGAGTTTCAAGAAGAATTGGTTCTTTCCTGCTCTTTAAATCAGAAAAAATATACCAAGGGCCTTCCTTACAGTCACTAAGATACAGGATTCAGTTTTCCACAAACTAGAAGGTCAGGAAACTCAAGTGCAGAGCCTGTGGAGCCTCCCCAGTTGAAAGCTTATTAATAACAAAAAAGATTATTCACTGCTATCAAATATAATTACAGGCATCAAACACCCTGGAGCTGAAAGACCATTTATTTAACATACAGAATAAGCAGATGGAGTTGTGTGATGCACCTCTCTGCAGCATCTTAACACAGGTGGCAAAATAAACCACATTACTAGGGCTATAATAGTGATTACATACAGGGATTTTATGTGGCACAGTATGCTCAAGAAAAAAATGACCACCTTACTTTTGTGTAATTTAATGCATTTCAATGAGTATTTTATCTATCCATCCAGACATTTTATGTCTGTAGCTTCAGGTCCAGGGACTGAACTGTTCTGCAAGCCTTTTTTAATGATTCCTTGTGTACTGACTGAGGGAATCACACAAGCACCTGGACTGTGATTTGTATTTCTTAATCTGGAAGTTAAGCTCAGCTACAGCCCAGTGCCTGGGTCCAAACACAGTGACCAATGGATTTAACTAAAAGATTACTATGGGCAGGTTTGAGGCAGATCTTTTGTATTGGAGGAACATCTCCAGAGCTAAACTACAACACCAACAAAGATGGAAATCATATGGTTCACAGGGTGTGTCTATTTCCATCAAATATTTTATCTGACTGGTTCAATCTTAGGTCTTGGCATCCTCACACCTACACTAAACATACATTACTTCATTTCTGAGTAAACTAATTCCTTCCCTCCAGAAGAAATCTTGTGTGTAGTGAAAAGCTCAATCCCAGCACTACTCTTCAGGTGTGAGGAGGATGAGAATTGGTAAGATTTCCATTTACAAACACCCATTTACAAGGGGCAAGCATACAGGTATATCTACTTCTTGCCCCACTTATGCCACCTTTTGGCCCATTCTTGCCTTGAGGGTGTGTTCACAACCAAAGTGTGCTCTGACTGTGCCCTGGCCTTGGGGGCAGGCAGGGGAAGGAGACCCAGATGGAAGTGCCTGGGGTCCCCCTGGTGAGGCATGTTGCCCAGCCTCGTTAAACTGCCAGGACCTTTCCTGAGCCTCCGCTCTCGCTGTCGCTGCTCTCCAAGATAGAGATGCACAAAAAGCTTGACAAGCAGCACAGAAAGGCAGAAAACACGTGTGACAGCTTAATGGCTTTGAGAAAAAACATGTCAATGTTTATATTTGCAGCAGCAAGGCAGCACGTCTTTCAAGTGACATAATGGGTTTCATTTGTTGGGGCATTTGATTAAAGGTCTTACATAATTTTTAAACTAACAAAAGCTTCACCAGGCACTGAAAATTATTATTATTATTATTATTATTATTATTATTATTATTATTATTATTATGCATTTGTACTGCAGTCAGTCCTAAGATTTCCAGACAATAAGTGGCAGCTACACAAGAAATAAAAAGAATAAAATAAAACAACTTTAATAGCAAATGTCTGAACGTCTCAGTCATAAATAGCTTAAAATCAAGGTAATTCCCTACATTTCTTCTGCCAGGTGCCACCCATATGCACATACCTCAATATATATATTAAAGTATATGTGTAAAAGTTCCACCACTAGTGAGAGTGAGAGTAGAATCTTTTTTCAGGATTAGACATATGTCATAATTATCTTGTTTGCCTGAAATAAATATATATTGTTATAATCATTGATTACTTCCAAAGCTAAAACTTCTATCTAAATTAAAGGGTAAATGTGGGACACACAGAAGTACATGATATCTAACTATTAATTTTGTATGTACTTTATGAAATGTTGCAGAAAAACTTTATCAGTTCCTTTAGAAGATTTAGGTATTAAAAATCATAAAATATAAAATAAAGTCTGACTTTTTTGGAAAAGACTTCATGCAACAATATTAACTTTTTTTTTCATTTTGACTAATACTGTTAATTTTTCTCAGTGTCTCTTTGCATCAGTTGGCAGATGTCCTTGTGCTGTGGGGGTTTTTTTTGATCAGGTTGGTTTTTTTTTCTGCTTCCTATAGGTTTTTAGGAACTGCAGCATGCAGGGATGATGCAATGTCTGTGACAACTCCACCAATATAAGCACAGAATAGTACAGGGCATTGGAAAAGAAAATATTTTTAGGGATCCAAAAAGGCTGAAACCATGCTAAGAATTCAGGCTAAAGGCATTCCATACATGTTGTAAATGAGCAGTTAAAAGTTTGGCTTTAGCCTGACAGGAGCCCAAAGCAAGGGGGAAGAAATGGCAAACAAATAATCAGAATCTTTAGATTGTGATATTCTCCAAGAATTTTAAATCTAGTGAACAGATTAGGAGATTCTGTTTCCTCAGGTTTTTAGATGTATTTGTCCTGAGTTTAAGGTGAGTAACTGTATGAATAAACATGTGTATCCTTCAAGGGCAATAAAATCTAAAAACCCAGGGCCTTTGCTGACAACAGTGCTACTGACTGCAGCAGGCTCACTCTCACATGGGTGGAGGATTTGTGCCAAACTTGGGTAACTTTGAATTAAGAGATATTAAGTCTGCAATCAAAATGGACAGAGAAAAACAGAGAGAGATAAGTGGTGTGAGAAACAGAGAAAGATGTGAACATGAAGAATCTTCTGCAGGAGACCAGGGAGAGAATACAGCATCAAAAACAGGGGGACTGAGTGAGACAATTACCACATGGTTAGAAACCAGGAACAGGACCAAGCTTTGTAATCCCACCTGCTGTGATGGACTGCCTTCCTGGCCCTGCTTTCCTTCTTCATCTCCACTTTGAATCATTCTACAGTCATGAAAAAACTAATGAAGTCAGATTCATCTCAAATACACACAGAGATTTCTCAACATCAGGCAGAATTTTTCAATACAGAGTGAGGTTCCCACCTCAAAGTTGTGCCATTATACCAGTGAAGGAAACAATGCAGATGAGAGAGTCCAAGTTGCATCTATTTCACACAGTGTGAAAGGCAGGAGAAAATTAAAAGCAAGTAAGGTGGGTGTTTGTCTAAAGACATGTGTAGGAGTTCAACAGACTGAGTAAAATTAGTGAACTCCTAACCTATGATACAGACAACATCAAGATCTCCCAAAAAGAAATTAGCACAGTGAAGGAAAATCTGAGGCAATCTGGGGCTGTGGAGAGTGGGAAGAATAGAAGGAACTGCTGTAGGAAGTCACAGTGCAGGGGCTGCACCCTGTGTGAAAGGAGCCGTGGGAGTTGATGGATTGCTACCTCAGAGCCACTGAGAAACAGGAAATCTGGAGTCTAGCATCAGAAAAAATATTGAGCTGAATCTCCATGCCTGTGATAGGCACATATTTGGAACAATGAGACCAAGAAGGGACCATATCCAGTATTAGCTTTATTGGGTTGTACAGAAAAAATAGGGCCTTGGCTTCCAAGGCATCAACATTTTAAAAAAGTAATAAAATACAGTTATTACAAAACAGCAATTGAAAGCCCAAGAGAGTTATCTCTTTTACATAATGTGTCTGTTTTCTGGTGAATTCTTTAGAAAGATTTGCTCAATTAGCAGTAAGAAATAAATATTCAAGAAGACAAGAAAATGTGTTCTTAGTGAATTAGTCTGATTAATTACATTTACAATCTGTTTCTTTCAGTTCATGCTTTCAAAAAATTGCATTTTTGATGATGAATTGTGCTCTGCTGTTGAGTGTGGAAAAGAAGGTCTAATAGAAACAACCCATAATCTGCAGGTTTATGCAAATACATTGGTTGCACATGTACACACATATTGTTCATTGTCAATTCACTGAGGTTGTTGGTTTTACTCTGTGAATAAGAGTCCCTGAAATCATCTTGCAGCTGCTGAGACTCAGAATAAAATGATTGTTGTCCCTGGAGACAATTTTTTCAGAAACATAACAACGAAATATGTGAGAAATAAGGCAGTACTATTTGTTTGGGATATGTATATAGAGCACAGTCCAGCTACTGAAACTTTGAGAAAAATTCTTATAAACTTTGTTGAATTCGAGTCTTTAATAAAGCAATTTTAATTAGCATCACTTGATACTGAAACTTTTTGACCAATGGGAGGAAGTATTGCCTGTGCTGTGCACAGCCCAGAGCTCTCACCCAGACACTCCTGGGCTGCTCCAGCTGGGAGCAGAGTCATGTGCAGGCACAGAGCTCGGGGCTCGTGGGCTCACAGTAAAGGTAAAAGCCCAGCTGTGCTGTTTGGCATTTACTCTGCATGATTCCTGGGAAATCTGCCAGGTTTAGGCAGCACAGGCTTTTCCATGGAGACTGTGAGGAAAAAACAGTCCTCTCTGGGTATAGCACAGGCAAGCCCTCCAGGGAATCCTCAGAGGGAAAACTCAGAGATTTTTGCATCATTTTCCTTACTGCAGAGGTGGTCCAAGGCTCATTCTGTATTGCAGTTAGAAAAAAAAAATTAGCTGAGTTTTTTTTAAAATAATCCTTTCAGTTTTTATGAATGTGTGCTTCCAGTGAAAAGTTTGAAGTAGCATCTGTTTGCTCTGAAGAATCCCTGAAAATTGCTCAGCAGAAGCAGTGCTAGGAAGACTTACCAGGAGAGTAAAGAGCCTGGGTTAGCTGATGTTTGATGTACCAGGAGCTCACAGTGGGCTCTGCAGCATTCCCAGGTTAGGAGATAACAGATGTGCTGTGTGCCCCTTCCAGCCTGGGAACCGAGTTTTGGAAGGGTGAAGATAAGTTTGCAAATATCAGTGTCTCATCCCAACACCATCTTGAGAATGCTTTTTTCTATCCAGGATCTGGAAATTCTCCCCAACTACCACTGTGCAGACAAAACCTCCAGCAGCTACTGGCTCAGCACAGAGGCCCCACATCGCTCCATGTGCTCCCAAGCTGGATTTCCTCTTGTCTTCCCTACACCTTCACAGTGCCTGTGTCAAAGCTGCCAGTGGAAACACTCCAAGCACTCGCAGGCACATCCCCACATATCTCAGCAAATATCTCTCATGACTTATTTTCATGAATGTTTCTCTGAGTGAAACCTCAGTGCAGCAAACATTCACAGAAAGAAAACAGAAGCAGTCATAGACAGTCTGATGCTATAGAAAACTTAAAATCAACACTGTTCATCTCTTTATTCTTGAATCTATCAGAGTTTTCTCCATACATGGACTGCCAAATTTGGCCCATAACTCTCCTTCCAGAAGTTCTAGATTAAACCAAAACTCTAAACCAAATTATTTTAGCTTGTTTCATTAAATTTTCTTAAGATGTCACTTTGCAGGAGAAGAAAAAAGTCTTTGAAAAGGTACTGACTGAAAGGCTAAAATTTACATAAGTCTAGCATTATTATATTATTATTAATACCTTCAACATACCTTTCACAAACCTCAATATGCTTTAAAGAATTAAATTATACTGATTTTTAAGGAAGTGGGGAAAGTCCAGTCACCTTCATGATCTGAAATAAAATTTTCCTAATCTCCTAGAAACTTTCAGATGGAAGCATTTTTGCCCTACTGCATACACAAAGAACTCATCTTTTTTATTGACCTTCAGCTTCTTTGGCTGTACTTTGGAGAGGCCCAAGTTAACTGTACTCAGCCCCTGATCCCTTTTTCTCATCCTCCCCTCAGAGATGACATTCCTAAGCTGCTTTGGGTGAGGACACTCATGGTGCAGAGTCTGGTGCCCTACCTTCTAGGAACAGGCCAAGTACAGACATGCTGGAGGTGTTCTGCAGCACTCACTGTCTCATTGTATCTGATAGGAAATCTTTGACCTCTTAGTTTTCCTCATCTTCTCATTTTCAGAAGGGTGGTTGGGAACAGATTTCTTTTTGTTTTCTTAACTGGATTTTAAAAAATAGATAATTTCCTGATGTCTAAATTCTGAGATTAGTTAGATTTTTGAATTAGTATAGTCCTGCTAAAAAGGATCAGTCTGAAAGGCACAACCAGCAGGATCATTCTGTGAATGAAGATGGAACAGAACAGAAGGGTCTGGCTTCTTTTAAGTAAACAAACACTTTAAATGCAATGTTGAAAGCTATCCCTCCCTGGTATCACACAAGCCTATCAGTTAGCTGAGCTGAACTCTCTGTGGAACCAACAAACATGTTTAACCAAATTGTAGTTTATGCAAATCACTTTACATAGCTTTGAACTTAACTCTCATTTATTCCTTACCCTGGTTTACAAGGAATTTTCTTTCTCTCCTTAATTATTTGCTTTTGTTTGGTTTTATTCCATATCATGGCATGATCTCTGCTGTAGGAGGGGCATGTTCCACATCAGACAGCTGTTCCAACCAAAAAAACCCTAACCTAGATAAACAAGTCTCTAATCTGGAGGCATATGAAAGTTCTCCAGACAAGGTCTGCTCCCTGCTTGGGGTTCATTTTGCTTTCTGGTTCTCATATATAGAGGCCTGCTTGGGAAAATCAGACAGACTGTGTCTGCTTTGAATTTATCAGGCGAACACACACACAGAAAACAAGAGTGTTTAGACTCTGGGCTGCTGGTGAACACTCAGAATTCCCCACTGTCCCAATGACTGTAGAGCTAGTTGGCACATCTTCAATAAAAAATTACATCAGTGATGCTCTGGAAACTCAATTGAGGCATAGGAATGACAAGAAAATAAGCAAATCCACAGTGAAAGCTTTGGCAAAAATTCTCTACTTCATTTCAAACGCAATAGCATTCCTGGTCTCTAATTTCTATTTTATTTTTAGTGACAAATGAATTACTAGTACAGCTCCTCATAATCTATTTCTTTCCATTTCTCAGACTCTTTTGGGGAGTGGTATAATTTTAGACTGTAAAAATATACGCCATCTGGTTTATATATAATTGAGCCACTCATACTCACATTTTTTGGATGTAAAGCCATGCTTTAGACAGAACTGGAGAAAGGCTGTGAGAAGTTACACATTGCTGAGAGCAAAGCTGACTCCACTTCACTGCCTCTCTAGGCATGCCCCCCAGGTGGCCTTGGTTTTGGCTCACCTATAGTGTCACCTTGCAGAGATGACACAGAGTCAGAAGGGAGATCCACACTGCCCACAGAAATTACTGCGGTGTTAAGACAGGCACTTAAAGAAACCCTTTTTCTTGGCTAGCAGCCAATGCATATGATTAAGCATTTGAGCAGAAGTGCTGATTTTATTATTCCAGACATGCTCCAAAGCAGAGGAGAAGGTAGTACTGTCTTCATTTTTTTCCTGCCCCATCAATTCATGGTCAGTAAATTGGTCAATATGACCAGCAAGTCACAAAGTTCAGTATCTGGGATTGGTAAGAATGGTGACATACAGGATGAAATGGGGAATTTGGAAGAGCCATCCATCCATCCAGAGTTTTTCTCCTGCCTACCTCTATTTGCTCAGCTCAGTGTGCAAGTCCTGCTTGCTTAGAGGTGACAGTGCAGCTGTGCCATGTATGGGTTTGGGTTTACAGCTCTGGCTCAGCATCCCTCTGAACTGCAGTGGGATTTACTCACTGAGTAAAGTGTCCATTCCCTAAATGTATTTTCCTGAACATCTGGAAGAGAATGATCCCAAAGAAATTTGCTTTTCCTCAGCAGATACCCCAGTGATGTTCCTTGCTGTGCTACTGTCAGTAACAGAGGACAAAGCTGTGAAGTTTGGGTGTCATTGCCATTTCCATCACAGAGATTACAGCGAGTGAACAAGGCAGGAACAAACAGCACAGTCAGAACAGTGAGCAAATGTGCTGAGTGTTAGAAGTTAATGAAATACAGTTGGCTGCCAGTGACACTGGGCAAACACAGGCTGAAGGCTTTCAGCACAGCAATACTGTATTTGCTCTAAATGGGTTTACTGCAATAATTGAAACACAATATGCAATTAAAGCATATTTACTGCATCCTCTTGAAACTTGTGAAGCTGATGAGGAACACATTCATTCAGCAAACCTATCTTGCTCTGTTTGCATTGCTGGCTGGGCTGGCAGAGACACAGATGGGAAAATTACTCTGAAGAAAACACCTCTGCCACTGAGAAATGTGCATTCCATCATCCTAAAATGCCAACTAACGCAATCATCAGAACAGATCCAATGAAACATCACACTGATACTGGCTTCACACAGGTCTGTGCATCTGCTGCCAATCTGTTGTCTCTTTATGGCCCAAGGGAGCAATTTCTGTGTGCAGGCTTTACTCTCAAGACAACTGCTTTGGAGAATGGCACTCTGTGGGTGCACATTACCTGACACAGGATTTTTTATCTCATATTCTGCTCAGAAACAATGTAATTCAAGGCACTGGAAAGATAACTACCAATATTAATGTGCATTAGATCAAACCCTAACCAGTATCCATACTGCCTAGGTGCTGGCAAATAACAGGAAGGATCTTGCCACTGCTTTTGGAATTTGTAATACTCTGTTTTCACATTCTCTCCTGCCTTTGTGTCTTTATTTCTAGTCAGTGATCATGTGCTTCATCTTAGTAGCTGGAATGTATTTAAAAAGTTGACTTGGAGCTGGAGTGCTCACACCTGCTGAGAATGTGCCCAGGGGGATTTCTGTGGACATTTGTGACAGATCCCTGACCACTACAGGAATACATTCCTCACCTAATCAGGAACAGGCACACTTGTCATTTTGCCAAGTAGCAGTAAGGGAGACGATCTAGAAAATTTAGTGCTGCTCACAGCTCCAGAGCTATACAAAGTCTGAAATAGAGGAACTTCTTGGTTAGTACAATGCTTTCTGTTGTGCCTCTTCCTAGCACTACTTTTCAGGAAGCTGGCAAAACATCTTTGTGGAACAGCAGAGCCTGGGAACTTCTTTCTGACAAGTCCATCCCAGGTACCTCCCTACAGCCACTACCTAGGATAGTGAGGTGAGAAGGTTTCACAGAACATTTAACATGCAATGCCACCATGTGTCTGACAGACAGGGTGTCAAAAACTCCTCCCTAGAGGAAGATTCCCAAACATTAAATTCTCAGATGATGGATTTATTTATTTCACTGCTTCCCATCATTGTCCTCAGTCAATTACAGACTGGATAATGATTTAACTGAGCTCTGAACAGGCAAATGTGCCAAGTTCTGCCTCTTACCAAGTTACTTTGTGACATAAAGGGACAGGGGAAGGTCACCTCCACACTGCTGGACAGCTTGGATGCAGAGGCACATCCATAAGTTCTACAGTCTTAGGGACAAGTTCAATTATGCAACATCTCCACTAAGCACAGCCCCACCAGTTGCTAAGTAAAATCAACAGTAGATAAAACACTTACATAAACCTATTTTTTCTTCAACTCTTGCACAAAATTCCTCCCACTGCAACACTAGACTAAGCATTAACAATGAGCATCATTAATTAAATTGTCTTTTAATGGCTCAGGAGGTGGACTATGTAAAAATGAGGAAAGGGACAGAAACCTGGA
Source organism: Luscinia megarhynchos (assembly GCA_034336665.1). Classification (NCBI taxonomy): domain Eukaryota; kingdom Metazoa; phylum Chordata; class Aves; order Passeriformes; family Muscicapidae; genus Luscinia; species Luscinia megarhynchos. The sequence continues at coordinate 91,548,891 of JAPFBE010000002.1, forward strand.
TTTAGAGAATAAGGATGAATTTAGACAAGAAGGATGGATTTCACTTCATTTTAACCACCTGAAAGAAGAGCATCTGAGCTAAGCTCATTCTTTGTGCTTTGATCAGCCCTTCTCAAACAATGGAAAGAAGCAGATGCTTACAGAAGATAAAGTTAGATTATCTTATGTGAGAAGTGATTCTGAAGCACTTAAATATGACAAGACAAGGACAGAGTATATGAAGAACCATACAGAGATCATGGAACTATAGATTTTTTCCTTCACTGAAACCCAAACGTGAACAGAATCACTTCTCAAGCCTCCTGCCTTCCTCATGGTCTTGCTTGCTAGAATTCAAGGATGAATCCAGCAGCTGAAGATATTACAGGCAGTTCAATGGAAGGTTGAATTCAGAAAACACACTTAAATCTGAAGGAACAGCTTGCCAGGAGGATCTCTAAGCAGAGCTAAAAATGGGTGTATTGTGGCAGAACAGAAACCACAGCACTGTAGTATGGTTCAGGAATGGAAGGATTCTTTGGAGTTTGGGTCCCATAGAGTTAGGATTCATAAAATTTACTTGCCTGAGCTTCACACGTGTTCATTGGAAAGATCATTTATTCAAGTCTCTCACGTCAAATGGTGTGGTGTTATTTAAAATCAATTAATTCTTTCTAGGACTTGAGTGCATTTTTTACATCACCTGTGAAGCTTTCTGGACATAGGAATGTCACTGACATCATAATCTGTGGCTGATTTATTAACTGGTGGGCTGAGAAACATTACAGAATGCGAAATGAAAAATTTAGTTAATAGGGAAGAGGTCAGACTATATGATATGAATTAACAGATCATCAAAATTGCACAGGTATGTGATGATTTCAATACTAATGCAATTTTTATTTGAAAACTGTGATTCTATGGCTATTTGAGAAAAGAAATTATAAGAAGTCTTTATGCCTGGTGGATCTTCCTGCCCTTCTTTCCCTTCTTGATACAGGGAGGGTGAACACACTCTTTAAACTCATTTTCCATTAGCACATCTCAGTAGGTAGTTGCTTAGTCACAAATACAGCATCCTGATGGGGCCAGTGAAACCCTGTCTGGCAAAAGAAAGAGTGCAATAAGAGCAGACAATCTAAAGGATAACTGAGAAGCAGTGAAAGAATGCCCAGGAGTCTGTATTGATGCTGCAATGAGTCTGAAACAGCATTTTCACTGCATGTAGGAAATACTCTGTTGCTTGTTTGGACCCTTTATGCCTTAGGACAAGACCATTAGAAGCAGGAAACAAAAAGCATTCCTGCTTACATTAATAGATTTGCCAGTTGGGATGAAGGAACAAAGTCAGAACCTTTAACGTGGTCCAGTCAGCAGAGGTGGAAACGTGGCTCTGTCCTAGGTTGATGTTAGTGTCAAGGAAAAATACATCTCTCATAGACTTTTTTTTTTTCAGATTTAGCCCTTCTTTTGTGATGTGGGACATGATTCTTGAAACAAATTTGAAAGAGTTCAAGAGAAAGAATTCATTGAAGAGAAGGAGCCCAAACAATAGGATCCTTGGCATAATAAAATTCCTCCTTAAATAAAAAAAAGAAACTGGCACAAATGTACATCTTCCTAAGTAATAGGGCTGGAAGTTTATAATCTCCCTTTATCTCATCCATACTTCAAGCTCCATAATGAACCTAAAAACTCCTATAAATGATGTTGATTCCAAGTCTACTACTCTTTAAAGCATTATGCCATTTACAAAGCAATGTTAAAAAAAAAAAACAAAAAAAACCCCAAAAACAAAAACAAAGGGGGAAGGGATTATATTGCACTTTGACTGGGTCTTTCCAGGATTCTTCACTTTCATTTTCCCAGAGGAATTGGATGGCTCCTCTGATCTCATCAGAGATGTGGTGAATAACAAAGTTCTCTTTTGGTTATCCCACTGAAAGATGAATGCCTAGAGGTAGAAATGTAGAGTTAGAACTTGCAGCTCCCTTTCCAGCTTGGAATGAACTGTGGCTGCATGTCTATCTGCAGCACACCTGGACTCATCTTTCTGTAACTTCTTCACCTTGTCTGCATGTCATGAAATTTTGCTCTCCAAGGTTTGTTGTGCAGGCTCCTTCACCCTATAAAAAGTGAAACATTTATATATTGGGATGTTGTTTTTCAGGAGAAATAGTCTGGCAGACATCTCTTCAGAGACAGCAATGATACCTGAAAGTTACTGTTCTTTATCTTTTACTTGTCAGTTTTCTGGCAGACCACAGTAAATCAGAAGCATTTGGAGTTGCACAAATTATTTTCCAGGCTGTCCTGTCACAGTTCAGGGCTGGAGCACAGTCAGTAAACAGATGTGATTTGGAACTAGACACATACTGTCAGACCAGCAACCTCAGCTTTGATGCTCAAAAAATAAGCTGTAGGCACTTGCTTTGTGATTTTGTCCTTAAACTGTGTAAGAGCCAAAGCCATAGTGTGCTGGTCTGTGAAGATACTGCTCAAGTGAATAAAAAGGCATCTTTTTACATAATCTGACAAATATGCCTTGTGCAATTCCTTTCCTATCCAACTAAAAAATATGTTTAGTCAAATTTCTTCAAGTTTACTTCAGAAGATTATTTGGTACCTTCAAATGGGCAAGACTGCCATAAATAAAGTAGGAATCTGATGCAATGAGAAACAATTATTTCCTTTCCTAATGGAAGGAGATCACAAAGAAAGTGTTAGAGTCGTTTTTTTTTCATTCAGAAAGCAGATTAGTCTCTCTAGGGAGGATCTATAGATTTTAGGTATTAACCAGCATTGAGTAGACCACTTGTTATTTCTTCTGTTGCCTCTTTGAGGAGTAAGTCATTGGAGACTAGTAAATTCCAAGTAAATGCAAAATGACACTATATTTAATACTGGTGATTTTCTGATTTAAGGATTGGCTGTCATCCCATTTTAGAGCATGCAAATAAACCTCACCACCACCATAAAAAAGACAGGGTTCTTACAGTTGTGGGTTTTTGCCTTGAAAACAAAACTTCCGGGGAAAAAAAATCATGTTCCCAGATTGTATATCCTCTGCTGAACTCCTGGAAAATTTAAGGGAAAAAAAAAGAAGAGATAGTTCAGTTCAGCTTTCAAAATTAACAAACAAACAAACAAACAAACAAACAAAAACACCAAAAACCACAAAACTCAGTCACTGGGGTGAGTTCCTATCAAGAACTTCTCATTTCAAACCAGCTAGAAAGGAAAATTTGAAATTAGGCACATGAAGCTGAAGAAGTGAGGTGATTCAGAGCCAGGACCCAAGTTTCCCAATGAAAATCAAGAACAAGCAGCCCTGTGGTGCTTTGTCTAACCAGCAGCCCTTCTCTCTCTTCCATCAGCCTATTCTCCCTGCTTCAGGGAGAAATTCTGAAAGAAACTGATGGAGGCTATGAAAACATGGTTCTGAGGAAGATTACACGGGATACTGAATTTCTGGAGAGTTTTGGTATGTTTGGGTAGGCATGCAGATGGGTGAACCTCACTTAAGGTCAGTTTAGTTCTGTGTTAAATAATCAGTAGTGCAAAGATATTGGATGATCATGTAGGTTGGATGTAAGTTTGATCTCTCAACAGCTACACCTTGGACCATTCTTGAGGAGCAAGATCTGGAAGCAGAGTCTGTGTCCACAGTGTGAAATCCCCTTCCTTGCCAACAAATGGTGGCTACATGCAAACAGTCTGCTGGAAATGACTCTCTGACCTGTGCTAACATCCAAATTATGTCAAAGAACTGTTTTGGAGTTGGGAATTTTGGACAAGTGATTCCAGAAGGCATTCTAATGATTCAATAGTAACAACAATAAAGTGCTAATGCCCAGAAAACACCCTTTGGCAAGGAATTTAGGGGTAGGGCTATACACTATGAAAATCAGTTTATCCTATGCATAAATCCATGCCACAGCCCTCACCCTTTCTAACTCCATGAATTCTGTTGAAGATTCTTCTTCACTCACTCATCTGTAGTCTCTGAAACCTGCTCTGCCCATGCTCCAGTGTTCTTGAACTGCCAAGTATCTACAAGAAGATAAGAAATGAAAACACTGGGAAGAAAATAAAAAAAAGGGCATGATGCCAGTATAGCAGAGCAATAATCATGAGACTTTTCTTCAGTACAGCTTCAGTCTTTGTTTCAAAAGTCAAAACTAGTGAACACTTCATTGCTTTTCCCCATGAAGAGACTGGGGAATGGAATGCTCCCCTAGTCAAGGACCAGCCTTGCTTTTTCTCCCAACTCTGCATGTTTCAAGTGGCTGTGAGCCAGAGGCCAGTACCTGAGTGCTGTCTGATGCTTCCACTCCAGTCTACTGCCAGCACAACTGCAATAATAATCCACTACACACCAGACATCCCTGCAGAGGGTTCCATCAAAATGATAAACCACACATATGGCAGCAAAATACTTCTGATATCTTTCTACCAACATTCAAACTAATCTGAAGTATTTCATGCATTTAAAGAAAGTTACAGAAGCCTTACTCAATGTCTTTTATGTTCTCCTAATCTTTTTTTCTCACACTGGTTGATGGAGTTCATTTATGTTTCTGTAAATTCAGTGCTGCTTTAAGAATGAGGTTTTATGCACTTAATAACTAAGGAGGTTTTTACAAAATCCTGAAGCTTTCTCCTTCCATAGGAAAAAAAAATCATGTATCTGCTGGAGAAAGCAAATAGAATATAGAAAAACACCCACTCTGAGAACAAGGATATCTGGAACTAGTCAGTTTTCCTAACAACTTGAGATCAAGGTAAGAAAACACTTTGTAAAAGCCAGCTGCTCAGCTGGTGCACACTGCTGCAGCTTAACTAACATGGACAGACCTGCACCAGAGTTAATAGAAGTGCTGACCACAATCCCTTAGACTGATGGATGGGCTTCTTTATCAATAAAATCAGGAAATATTGATAACCTTAGAGTATGATTAAACTATTAATGTGCATGTACTAATGTTTGCTTGTCTTGCTTTCCAAAGTAGTGCAAGAATTTTTTCTCTCATTACATACCGGCACTTCCAATGCACCTAGAACAGAAATCCCTACAAATCTGTGCACATTAATAACATACTTAACATCCAAAACTATAGTTATAGATAGATTTAGCAATTTGACCCCTATCTGTAGCATGAAAAAAAGATCATGCTAGGACCCCAAAATACAATGTCATCAATTTTGTGTTGTTTATAATGTTACAAGTAGCACCATTACTCTCATGCAGGTTAGTACTGTTTGGGAATTTCCTCATCTGAAAACCCACACTGGTAAAGGAGGGTAAAATGAACCAGTTTTTTCTTTGCCCTGTGATCTGCAGAGGCATTTCTGTAGAGTACAACTGTGCTGAGGCTGATGTGCTTGCAGTGAGTGAGGACAGACACTGCAGAACATGCTGTGGCCAGAAATGAGCTTGAGTTAAGTTCTATCACATTTTGGGCAGGTTGGGAGAGTTGCTAGCTGCTTTTCCAAGAAATGCTAGTTATGGATAAAGTTCTTTTGCATGTGAGGTACAAGGGCTTAATTACAATGAAGCAATAATGCACTGAGGTATGTGTGCCTGTGCCTCTTTCCAGGTAAGTTTTATATATATTTTATATATATATATTCTATACATATATGTATATATATGTATGAAAGAGTATTCAAATATATGTAAATTTTTTAATGTACTGAATTACTCTTCTGAATGATGCTATTTATACAGCAAATATTTACATTGACCTTCCTAATCATATTTTATTAGGAAGGGATGTAGGAGATCATTTCTCTCTCCCTTTTGAATTTGGGTCAGGTAATCTTCAGGAGATGTTTCTCACATTTGATCTTAAATATCTGTAGAGGTAGAGATTCTTTAATCACTTTTGCAAAAATTTCCAGAGCATAATGCCATAAAAATCTCATTCCTGAATGAGTAAGAATCTCTCAGCAAACAGTTCAAATTATTTCTTCTAGAATGAATTAAATTTGCCTTTATCAAAGCCCAGAAACCCTTTGGCCATCATAAATGACCACTCACTTGTCTTTCCTAGATCCCTATAAAGCTCTTTGGTGCTGGCTAATAACACAGCTGTAAATACTTGTGTTACCTTCCAGATTTGCTGCTTCTTTGATCACTACATGCTGCTTCTTTCAAATTTCCAGTACACCTATCATGACTGCAACAGCCCCTTAGGCTTTCCAGTGCTTTACTTTATGCTACGCTAAAAAAAAAAAGAAATCATTATTCTTTGTTTCCAGGTTTTTTGACAGTTCCAAATTCATGAAAGAGCCTGATATCTCATGCATGACTATTTCAATTCTTTAAAAAGTCTCCTGCAAAGTTTCTTCTGAGACCTTTAGAAACTCTGACAAATTGTAACTGCTACTGTTCCTTCATGCACTTTTTAGCAGATATGTTCAAAAGACATATCTGTCATTTTTCTCTTTTGCACAAACTGCTTGTATTAATGTAGATTACCTGAGGTTCATGAAGGTGCTTGAAATCCAATTTCTCATTTTTGTCTCAACCAGTTCCTTTTCCTGTTATTTTTTTGATCAACTTTTTAAAATAGTGACCTTTGAAGTAGCATAAGAAGCTTCAAAGTGTACTCTGCTTTCTTCAAAAGCTATATATGAAAACAAGAGAAAATGTTGTTCCCCTCTCTGAACACATCTGCTTCATTTTACATTACATATCTTGTCTTGATAGCAAAGATTATAAACTTGTCTACACAGCATTTCATAAAAAATTCAAGAACAGAGGAACAAATAATAAAGACCTGTTCCAGTGTTTATTAATTCACATCAAAGTATTCATGATTAATTCAGATATCTGACCAAGGACTGGGAAAAGGAAATTCTGTGAAACGATCTTATGCCCAGCTTAGCAACTAAAGCTCAAAAATTTTTATTCATTGCTTAAAAAATACTTTATATCATAGATGAATCAAAAGAAAGAAAAGAAGATCTCCCAACCATGAGATTTTTAAAGGGAAAAATAGAGAACAGTGACTTTTAGACCTCCAGGTAATGAAGTGAATGAAACAATCTTCTTCATTTGCTTGTTTCCAGGTCACCTCCAGCATTCCTCTTGTGTGGGCAGGGTGCAGATGTTTGCCCAGAGTCTGGAGCTGCTGTTTGGCACTGCAAGACATATGCAAACCTCTCAGGAGCTGCAGGCCCTTGGAAGTTCACTCAGTGCTCTCACGTGGTGGATGACTGGTTGTGTGTGTCAGGAATTGCCTGGCAGATGTTCCTCCCCTTCAGGCTGCTGCCGGATTTTTTCTGCTTGCTTATGAGAACATATGCTTAAAAAAAAACCAACAACAAACTTCTCTGCTATTTGGCACCTAAAGCCTTATTTTAATTTCTGGGTGCAGCTTTTTCTCTGAACATATTGTGAAATACCAGTGCGTTACCCATCTGTTCCAGCTTGGTGTCTTCAGGGCTGAGTGCTGTAGAGGAAAGGTCATCATTAACTCACCTTAAAAACTTGATTTGCTTACAAAAATAGTAACTCAGGGAATTCATTGTATTCTACTCACAGTGCAGGTTATTATTCCTCATTTAACAATAAATACCTGGGGACAAAATCCTCTCCGTAGCCTGTGGAGCTTGAACAATCCAAATCCACAAATCTTTTCTTCCATTTCAGGTCAGGTTGATCATTGATGTAGGCTCTGAGGATCCCCCAAAACCACAGACAGGCCTGGGGTTTTCAAAGTGATATGCACACAAGTTGACTGAGGAGTGTTTGGGGAATTCAGAGACCCTGACAGAACTGAACAGAACATAACCAAACATGAGCCTGTGACCTCCAAACTGAACCAGTGTGGCACAGGATTCCCGAGGTAACTCCTGGTACAGCTAGAACAGAGAAAAGTCTGGTCATGGCAAATGAGCCCAATGAGTTTCAATGGGTTTAGCTCACTTCTCCCATTGGAAGCTCACTGGGACATGAAATTTCTGCTTTTTCTGTGGGCATGGTATCAATGCCTGATTTCGAGTCTGCAAATCTTGCCCTGTTGTTTTTTGCAGCCTGGTATGAACCTGCACAGCTGAAAAGAGACATATGGCATTGCTCTGGGCTCCTTCTGCTGCTGGTGAAGCACTTGTCAGTGTAGAGCTCTCTGCACAGTGATGCACAGGGCTCTGCACCACTCAGGCCAGGTACTCTGATCCACCAGGGTCCCTGACACGACTCATGAGCCCAAAACCCTTCACATCAATGGCTCCTCCAAAGAGCCCAAGACAAGACTCTAACATCCTACAACCAGTCAAAGGGCATCTCAGCAATGCCTGGGCTGACTTTAAATTTGTTGAATGGAAAAGTCCTGCAGATCCTAGGAAATAAATCTACTGTAGAAAATGATATCTCTTCCCCTGAAATACTGTCAATCACTGCCCTTGTGAACTGGGAAATGGTTTCTCAACCACATATCTGTAGGGAGCTGTGGTAGGATTTTGTGAGTCTTTAAGTAAAAAAAAAGACATGCACAATTCTGCAAATCCATTCTGTAAATGCATGTTTAAGTTTGCACATGCAGAGGAACATATGCAAGCAGATATTTGTGTCTGGATGTGTGCATGTGTTGGTGGAGATGTGCTTATGGATGCAGGTGCACATCCTCTACCAGTCAGTTCAATCCAATGTAACAAAAGGAGGGTAATTTCAAAGACACTATATTCCCACAAGTGTTAGGAAAATCAGTAACTGGGTGGAGCAAAAATACACCATGGCTACATCTACAAGGGTGAATTAATCATGCCTCATACTGTTCTCTGTTCCTGAAGCCAATTGGCACAGAACACACAGTTTGCATACTATTAAACTCTCTTCCCCTCCCAAAGAGGGTAACCATGTCCAAGTGCCTATTTTGGTGGACCTTGCCCTCTTCTAACTCCTAAGCAGTTCCTGGGAATTGTTTAAAACACTGCTAGTTTTGTCTGGTCAAAACTGTGCCAGCCAATATTCTCACAATTTAACAGCATAGTTGGTGAAGTTCCAGTGCTTGGGAACATTCCTGGGTATTGTTTAATTTATTAGTATAGATGCAGCTTACGTGTGCACCCAACTGAGAAGCAGGCTGTTCTGTTAATTCAGGCTTTATTAAACACCAGATTATGCTCAGAAATGCAATGTTGTGACCGCCCTAGCAGTGGGGAAGTGCTAAGATCTGAGTTCAGATTTCGCTAGGTGTCAGAGGGAGTGATCAGGCAGCACAAGCCAGCAGGGAGTTGGGCAGCATTAGTTGCACTGCTCACAGCCTTGCCTGCTCTCTCCCATCACCATCAGTCCTTTTGCTGCAGGGGCAGCACAAAAAGGTCAGAGAGGCTGTCAGGTGGGCTCTGGGAAGCATTCACACTGAAATGGCATGTGGTTTCTCAGAGATAACAGAACCCCTGCTTTGTGCAGAGGCTGCCTGGAAGTTGGCAGCACACACATCAGGCTCATTTTGTTCATGGGTGCTACAGACAGTGCTCCAGAGCACCTGCAAGCACCTGTTTCTGGAGCACTTATGCACAACAGGGGAAGCAAAGCTGTCAAACGTTTACCTGCAGAAGCTAAATGTAGAAAACTGAATGAAGAAAAGCTGAAAAAAAGACTGAGAAAATCACCAGTTGGGACACCACAAAAAATGATCCTAGAGCCAAGTGCTGCCAGAAGCAGAACACTGGGAAGAAATCAATTGAAATATATATATATATTTTGTGGGACAGTGGTGGTGAGAGGCCAAAGGAAGACCTCAATACCCATCTATAGGTCAGAAGCCTAAGGGGTGCCTGGGCACTAGAATAGGATCCCCAGGAGAATGGTCACAGCACCAAACCTGACAAAATTCATGAAGCATTTGGACAATTCTTTCAGGAAAATAATGTGATCCTTGTGATTGTCCTGTGCAGAGCCAGAAGCTGGACTTGATGATCCTCGTGGGCTCCTTCCAGCTCAGGCTAGTCTATGATTTTAAGAACCCACTGGGCAACAAAGGAAAGGTCCTGTGCTGAAGAGCTCAAGGTGTAAATAAACATCTCCTGCAATGGGACAAAGGGAGATGTGTGACAGCCACAATTATACAGCAAGTCAGTGATAAACCCAAACCTTTGGCTTCCTGACTGCCGGTCTCATGGCTAATGTACTTGTTTGGGATGTCTATCAGATGGGCAGGGCTAGACATAGCAGCAGAGAGAGGCAAATGTGAATGTACATAGAAAGGAAATATTGCTGTATATGAAAAGAACATTGAATTTCCTGCTTTTGGGACTAATGGAAAGCTTTCTGTAAGAAGAGATTTCCAGGGGAAAATGATCTGCAAGATCAGCAGCTTCCAGGAAAACATCAATTTATTTCAAATGTGGTAGGACATCATAAAAATGTTCTTTCAAATTTTTTATCTCACTTTCTGTCAGAGGTTTTAGCTTTTTGGTTGGAAGTGATAAATATGAACAGTCAGAACATTGTCAGGAAATAATTTCTGAACACTTAATTTTCTGAAAAGTTTCCAAGACAGTTTCCACCTGAGTCAGGACAAGAGTGAACTGAGGGTGCAGGAGTGTATTGGGATATTTTTCATCAGTCAGCCGAAGTACAACGAGGGGAAATGTACAGCCAGGGTGAGTCAATAAACCAACCAAGCAATGCAGCTGATGGGAACATGTGGCCATACCCTTGGCAAACAAGGCCATGCATGTACATGCCAACAAAATCACTTGGATTTACCAGGAGAAAATGGAATGCAAAGTAGTCTGTAAATAGCCAATAAATCTTGACCCCAGTATTTTATGTGTTTCTACCTTAGTCAGGAAGGAACTTGGGTTTTTTAAAACCTGAAGATAATGCAACTAGCTCAAATGTGGTGCTTTAGTGGAAGAGAGAATGAAAAGGTTTTGATTGTTCTGCCATTCCCCAGAGAGGGTCTTATCTCCAAATAAACCTTTTTAAGAGCTTCAACCTTATTTTTAAAGAAAAACAAACACATCCAGAAACTTAGGCATGTTTTCCTGTTTATTACAGGAACATTCCCAAAAACTAACATCAACAGAAAAAGAAAAAGATCGTGTAGGTGATTGAAAGTCCTATAGCTCCTCTCTCTAATTTTGTGTACTAAGCAAGCTGTATGCCCACAGTGTAGGCAATTAGTCTTTGATGTAAAGACTAACTGTTATTTCTAACAGAAAAAGAGACTACAGTTAGATGGCAGATTCTGCAAGGTTTGGGGCAAAAATTCAGGGGTAAAACTTCCTTCCTCAGCTTTATCCTTATCCCCTGAAAAAATATTTCCTGTGTTTTCACTGAGACTTGTAGCACCAAGTACAAATATGTCATAAATCTGGTGAATATGCTGTCTGCTGTTTGTTCAGCTCTGGGTCTAATTCTGTGTTGCAGTGTGCAAAAATTGTCATGGTTTATAAGGACACTCTGCTAGTATTGAAGGCCTTTTATTTTATCTTTCTTTGTGAGGGGAAAATATGACTTTGCTAAAAGACTGATCCCACCAGGCAGCCCTAAAGGCTGAATGGACTGTAATGTATAGTTGACTTCAGAAGCATAAACACTTGGTGTTCATCTTTCTGCCAGGCCTTTTGCTTTCTCCAAAAACACCATCAGTCTCCGTTTGAATGTGTGCACAGCTGTAATGCTTGAAGAGACCGAGTGGAGTGTCATGTATTAAACATTTGTAATTGTTTTTCACTGGACTGTGACCTGAATTTAGCAACATCTGACTGACGGCTGCTGCCAACAGGATATCCCAGTGAGTGAGAGGAAGATCCTGTGTCAGTGCATTTGCTGGAGATAGACCAGCTGCATTTCTCCTTTGTTTAATATGTTCAAAAGTCTGCAAGGAAATCATCTATAATGGGGAGAGTGCCAGAGCTTATCAGAGAGATAAGAAAGCCGCCTAAGTTTCCTGGACCTCTTTGTACTTGGGAACACTCATTGCATGATTATGGCGTGCACTGCCAGAGCTGAGACAGTAAAAGCAACTGAGTCTTCAAACTGTCTCGTAGGACACTGTATGGTCCTCATGTTTCTTATTCCTCTGGCACAGCTGACTCTTCAGTCAGGATCAAGGTATACTGTGAAATGAAACCCTGGGTTATTCATCTCTGCTTCTTTTCTCCAAGGTGACTTCTCTTTATAAAGAATCCTATCAGGCATTCTTCTCCAGGACTCATTTTTCTGATGAGCTAAGAAGAACTGGAATGTAATAGCCATTAATTAATGCTTTTCTTCAAAGTGCTAATGGTCAACTCCATTGGTCATTTCTCCACCACAATGACCTCAGAGAATTGTTATATGTCAGGCAGTACAAAGAACTCACTCTTGATCTCGATCTGAGTCCTTTGAAAAGCACTTTAGCAAAGACATACAGTGTGACTGTTTGCAATAGCAAGAGACTGGACTCATACCCCAAAGGGCACTGACCTCTTTCATATTCCTAAAAAAGCAAGAGCAGATCTGCCCCAGTTTGAAGCCTTCTTTGGTAGCAACACTGATGTGTTCCTACAAGGCCTGCAGTCATGTGAGGGCAAAACAATTGCAACAGGACTGTGTGAAAGTGAAGGACCTTTTAATGAACTCTTGGGTTTGGACTGTGCACAGGGCTTGAGTCACATCCATGTATTAAAAAGTTCACCACATTTGTTAGGAAAGAAATGAAATGCACATCTGTGTTCTACTTAATCATAGAGCCAAGAGCTGTAGAAAGGGACAAAGTTTCATCAATGTAATATTTTGTCAGACTGATGAATTAACAGAGAAAGCTAAAGATAATAACAAAATGAAGTTTGTTATGATTACTTCAGATCTACCTAGAAAGCTTTAACAGGTTGAAGAACTTTTGAAAGTAAATTGCTTTCTATCCTGAATTGTTTTGTCCTATCGTAATTACTTTTTTTACTTTTCTTTTTCCAGAGCAGTTTCCATACCAAAAAGTAGTGAAACATGCCAGACTTTATTGATATTGACTTACTTTCTCTGTTTGCTTGAGGTATTCTTATGACATTTCTCTTCCTTCTTCCAATCAATGAGCATTTAGTGAGCAAACACAGAAATACTTGCCCAAAGAACATTCAGAAAAGGGACCAAAACAGTCAATCAACAAGATGGCAGATCCAGAAATAAACTCTGATCACAAGACAAGGTGGTATGGTGTCTGTAGCACCAGATAAATCTTGTGTTTGGAGACCTCAGCATTTTAGTTTACAGCAGCAGTGTACTTTCAATATGAATTTTTCAGTTGTTCCTAGTCTGACCTTTGATTTAGCAGTGCAGAGTGGCCTCAGAACCATGATCTGTATTTCTTTCAGGCAAAACAAAACCAGAATATTCTGTCTGCAAGTGTTCTCCAACTGCAAGTGGTTGTTAAAATAATAGAGCTAGAAAAGGTTAAAATGCTCTATGGCCTGTGAAGCATATATGAATGGGGGCTTAGGCAGCTCAGCACCCAACTGATTTTTTTCTCTATAGATCTGCTGAATCCAGTCTGAACCTGCACTGGTCCCACTAAGCTCCCCTGGTAGTCAAAGGAAAGAAATGGAAATTTCTAACACATGAGCCATGTGACCTGAATTGTTTTTCATATCAAATTTACATATTAAATTAACCACGGTACAGAAGAGCTCATTTCTCTCCACCGAATTCAGGCAGCTGACTTGGTGGTAGCTATTCTTGGTCAGATGAGTTTCACTTTAGACAGTGTGAAATCCAAGTGCACTGAGAGAATTGTAGAGGCTTAAAGCCTGATAACTTATTTATTGAATATCTGATTAAATTCACTTGACTGATCCCCTCAGTGACTAATTTTATTTATGTGCTCTGCTTGCTGGGCCCCACACACCCCTCATTTGTCACTCAATTAGCTGAGGTGTTTGGTTATTCAAGCCTTTTCCCACTGTCTTTTCCTCATGGGAGACCTTGTCCATGACAGATCAATTTAGACTTATGCTAATGCTAGCAATGGCTTAAAGTGCACCAATGACTCCCCAGAAGATTTCAGAAGTCTTCAGATCAAAACCAGTGTTTGTTTTGGGAGATCTGCTGCTCCTTGGAAGACTCAGTGGGAAAATGCTCAGGGGGATGTCCTGGTCTTCCCTAGCACGATTAACACACATATGAAATTGTCTTGTCTTGCTGGCACGTTTATGCTCTCAGCAGCTTTTGATCCTTGCCTCCTCTGGAACCCGTCCTCCTTTCTGTGAAAGCCTGCTCCCCCTCTCAAGCTCCATCCACCCACCCATCCCTCCCGGGGTGGATGCCCAGGACTGCTGCCCTTCCCCAGGCAGGCGGTGTCACTGTTGGGCAAGGCACAGCAGCTCTTCCTTCCGCAGAGAGGGAGCCCTGAGAGCAGAGGGCTTTGCTCAGGGCACGAAAGGCTGAAACACCTAGAGTCACCTCTGCGCTGGTCCTGCCTGAACACTTAATCCATTTCTTTTGTTGTTGTGATAGATGTTGAGAAATTAGACCCATCTCAAACCAGCACTGCAAAGTCCTGTGCTGGTGACACAGGAACTGACTTGACCACAGACCAGAGCTAAGGAGAGCAGGTCTCCAGGGGTCAAACAGATTCCTTTCTCTGTGGAGCGAGACAAATGGCCCATCAGCGTGACCACCACAAAAGAATCACTGAAAGATGTGTTTGGAAAGTGGGTTTAGATGAACTAGGACATTTCAGAGTCAGAGGTACAGTTTTATTCACAGCAGCTTGGGCAGAAGGACCTCACCCCAAGGCTGGCCATGCCAAACCTCTACTGGGTGTTCTGCCTTTCACAGACACACTTTGGTGCTGAGTCCTAACCACAGATGAGTCCAGGACACAGCTCTGTTCACTGAGATAAGAGTGAATTAGTGAGGGAGATTGCTAAGGACAGGTGAGGGAATTGCTTAAGGTCCTCTTACCAAGCATCTCAGACCCTCATCTCTGGATAGAGACAGTTCCCTTCTAGGCGAAACATCTGGTTGGGATCATTGCTTTCTACCACAACAACAAAACATGAAGTGCCTTAGTGCACTCTGATCACCTTCTGTGTGGTACCAAATGCCACCTCTTGATACCAGTGCCTGTGGCTTCACTGTTATATTTCTACCCCCATCAAGTTCTATCACATATCAGTCTTGCTAGAGCTCAGCCCATGCCTTCTCTTTTGGCAGCTCTGCCAGTGGCTGTATTATCCTCAGATGCCTCCTGCTCCTCAAATTAACTTTCCTTTTTCAAATTGTTTCTAGTGTGGGCCTCCAGCTTGAGGACTTTTTGGATTGAAAGTGAAATCTAACAGGAGCAACAATACCCATCTCTCAAAACTTCTTATTTTCAGTTATTGCCCTATTGTTTCATATATAATTTGAACGGGTGTTTCAGGGTAAGAACCCCACATACTATGTACATGTCCAAGAAAACATACTTCTGGAGTCTGGGAGATAAAGTACTACACATCTGATAAAAACATACATGAGCTTCATCATGGCCATCCCCAACTAAAGAGTGAAATGTCTCAATCTCTAATAAGCCAAATAATTTTTTTATGCCCATGCAATCTTCACTGTCAGCACAGTTACAGCAAAGAAGGGTTCGTAGTTGTCACCATTTGACAGAGGGACAAACCAGCATTTAATAAAGGCTGAGTCCAAACATGGACATCCTTGTGCCAAGGGAAGAGGCTTTGCTCATCCTGGAGGAGTGCAGCCAGACTTGGTCCTAAAAGTGTGTGGGGTTGAGGCCAAACTGTTTTGTAAGTTAGGTTCAGGTGGAGGAGGAAAAGTGAGAAAGGAAGAAGAGAATGATGTTAAATGACAGGCCAGTGCTTAGGGCACTCACTTCAGCTAGAGAAGACACAGTTCACATCCCTGTTTCAAATCAAGCTAAGCTGACACCACTCTGCCTCTGCTGTCACAGCTAAATGCCCAGTGAGTATTTATGTCTAGCCTTGTTTCTTATCCTCATGAACATTTGAGGGGGAAAAAAGGTGTATTTTTTTTATTTTTCCTACCTTCAGGACAAGACAAAAACAGCTTTAGAAACCTTGTTCCTTTTTCTTTTATTTTTATTTTGCCCTCTCTATTTTGTGAAAGAGACCTCTTTGTTTTAGGCCAACCCCACCTCCAGTTAACTCCAGTTATCACCATAAACCATTTGTCTTACAATGGAGTGGAACTGATTTCATCCTACAGAAAGCAGCACTGCACAAACACACCAGTCTGCTCCTGCTTACAGGATCCAGGGGGCTGATCCTCTGTGAGATAAATGTAAAACTTCCCTTTCCTCTCTGCTGAGTGAAACAGCACTGTCCCTGAAGGAAGTGAGGCTTCAGATTAACACTTAGTAGCATCTGATCCCTGCCTAAAAAAATACAGTTGTATATTTTCTTGTGGCAATATGATTGCCCAGGCCTTTAATTAGCTGCATCCCTGGATGTGTTTTTTGGTTATTTTACCATAATGGGATTTAGCTGAGGCCACAAGTCTATTGAAATAAGCACCATACAAACAGATCACAAATTGCATGTTCTATGTCCCAAACAGTGACCTGCCAAAGGTCACACTAGAAATTACAGGCAAAGGACAGAACCCAAATCTCCTGTATCCTCACTCTATTTCATTAATCAAAAGGCCTTCTCCCTCTCTCCTTAATTGCTATGCCTCAGTGACAGTTTTTCCAAAATACAAGATGCAATAAATTACACATGAGATGGAAAACATGCATTAGCAAAGAACAGAGCTGGGAGTACAATTGTGTGTGTTGGTAGGAAGGTTGTTTGGGGTTTTTTGCTGACACAGATGAAATGCAAAATAGGAGAAATGTGGTTAGCCTAAGATGTCACCTGATGCACTGAGGGAAGCAGATCAATAAAAAGCTTTATGTTAGACCTTGCATGCCAAGACAGCAGCTATGAAAAGACAATGGGGTATCACGAGAAGAATAAACACATGGTTAAATGGATGACTGGAAAAATGAACTTCATGAAGGTTATTGAAAAACTGAAGAGGATTTTACTTAGATTTAAAAAAAATCTCACTTTCCATAGGAAAATAATTTTTGCTGAAGGGAAAAAGCAAGCCTTCATATAAAAACCTTCCTTTCTGCCCAGAGAGAGAATCAGTTTCATGTTCTCAGGCAGAAACAGAGAGGAATAAAACATTTGGGTGAACAAAATCTTCATCAACCAGATTGTTAATAAAGTTTATATCCTTTTAAATTCACTTCTGGGTCTTGCACAGATAGGGGAGAGTAAATTCTAGATCATCTCTGTGGAGTTTGCATATACACTTCTGAAGAGTGGAAGGGGTTTCCCCCCTCTCTGGGAAAAGTAAATGTGAGATGCACACATGAGACCCTAAAACATCAATACCATGGACAAGCAAGGGTAACAGAGCTGCCATAGAAAAGGCATTTGTTGATGAAACTGGCTGATGAAAACCATGGAAAACATAAAGAAATTGGCACCTTTCATACAGCAATATAAATTGAGGAGAAGGGATTGAGTCAGTATTTTCAAAGAAAAATTTATCCACTACATCATCCCACTACAACCTCCCATAGGATGATGACTTCTGTATTTTGCATGCTTTTACTCTTGATGCCGCTCAGAGAAGAGTGTAAGTATTTCTGTTCAGTGGATGAGGAAACCAAGACACAGGGAGACTGCATGAGCTGTGTTAAGTCACACAGGAACTCTAGAACTTTGCCAGCAATAGCAGTGGGACTACACTCCTCCTTACCTTCCACCAGAGGTTAAAACCAGGGGTGATATTTAACTGAGATCAATTTTTAGGGTTGCAGGAGCAGATCACCCAATTATCCACCAGCCTTAAATGACAAGTCTCCATTATTGAGTCACACAACAAGGAATGCACTCGTGGCACCTAGGGTCGTGCTGTGGAGGAGAAGGGGTGAGAAGCTGCCACCTCAGATCTTTCTATATCACAGGCCTCAGCTGGGGCAGAGAACACCACCACAAGCCTCTGAGATGAGGCAGGTGGCTGTGTCCTCAGCAGTGTCTGGCAGGTGGATGTCACACAAAAGAGGCATCACCAGGTCCCATTGCTGAGGACATGGCTGCTGCAGTGATGGAGGGGAGCAGCTCAGTGAACCTCAGATGTGAATTGTGAGATTTGTCTGTTCTCTGCCACAGAAGAACAGTAAGCCACCTTGTTTAGGATCAAGCTAGAAATAATAAAGACTTGCCAATAACTTGTGGTGGCTTCCCACACATCTTCATTCCTGAAAGTGGGGACCAAAACCTCATTTTGATTCTTAGGTAGAATTCCTCTAGAAATAAAATACGTCTTTACATTAGAGGAATAATTCTCAGATGAGAATTTATATCAGGACTAATAGAGAGGGAGGTGCATGAAAGCTTGAACTACTCTTGAAAATTTTCTATTCTCTTTGGTGACAGTAACGTAAGACAGAAACCCAACCAGCAGCAGAAGTGAGTAGCTGTGTATGCTACAGCACAGGATGAGTGTATGCTAACAGCACACTGGCACTGTAGAATGTGCTTTTACAGACAGAACACTCACCAGGCAGCCCACACTTCTGTGCCATGCCGTGCATTGCTTCTTTCAGCTGTGTGCACAGCAGTGGAGGCATGCCTGCATCTACACCAGCTACTTATGGTGTATGACACCAAACATTATCCTCCCTCTTTCAACTCTGTCTGCCTGTCCAGGAAATCACTGAACATCTGGTCTGATATGCACACAGTTGTGTTTGCAGCTCTAGGGCTGAGCTGGTAAATGTGTTCCCAGTAGGATCACTTAGCCCATTTCTGCTCCCTAGGGAAGTGAAAGCCATAAGGGAATTAATGAAGCAATGCTAAAAAGAGTCATATCATAGACTCATAGATTGTTTTGAATTGGAAGAGAATGTAAAAATCATCTCACTCCAAACCTCCCCTATCATGGGAGGGAACCTTCCTCTAGACCAGGCTGCTCAGAGTCTGGTCTTGAACAATTTCAGGGATGGGACATCAACAACTTCTCTGGGCAGCCTGTTCCAGTGCCTCCCCACCCACACAGTAAAGCATTTTTCCCTCAAATCCTATCTAAATCTACTCTCTATCAGTTAAAGTCATTCTCCCTGGTCCTATCACTCTGTCCTTGTGAAATATCCCTCTTCAGCACTCTTGTAAACCCCCTTTAGGAACTGGAATGTGCTGTAAGGTCTCCTCAAAGCCTTCTCTTCTGCAGACTGAACAATACCAATTTCCTCAGCCTGTAACTCAGATCTCTGGATTCAAAGTCCAAAGTGCTGGGAGATTTGAGCATAAACCACCAAGGACTAACCAGAAGGGGACAGACCAAGCTGCACAATCTTTGCCACTTGACTACACTCCAAAACAAGGCAGAGAGAAGAGGAAGGAGTGTCAGTCAGACCCTTGGCTTCAGTGATTTCCTGTGCCTTGTCAAG
This sequence comes from Luscinia megarhynchos, assembly GCA_034336665.1. Classification (NCBI taxonomy): domain Eukaryota; kingdom Metazoa; phylum Chordata; class Aves; order Passeriformes; family Muscicapidae; genus Luscinia; species Luscinia megarhynchos. The sequence goes on from JAPFBE010000002.1 coordinate 91,568,282, forward strand.
GTCAGAAGGGCACGGGTGCCTCCCAAGCGAAAGGAGAGACACATGGCTTCACAGAACTGCTCTTGGAAATGGCATATCATGCTCCAGGGTATAAATGAACCTGCAGAACAACACCCTTCCTCCCTGCAACGTGCCCATGGGCTTCCATTAGTTCCTACCAGCAGTCCCTTTATCTTTCTTCTCTTTCCTTGAGTGACAGAACACAGTGTATCCCCCTCAATCTCAGAGCTGCTGCTGGTGATGCTCAGAACTATCGATTTCAGCAAATCTTCACAGCTCTCCAGCCAGCAAGGTGGCAAGAGCACAGAAGAACAAAAAGGAAAATGGGTTTCCATGCAACTGTGGAAGGAATGGGGAATGCAGAGCCTGAAAAACAAAATTACACCTTGAGGCTGTTGCCAGCATCGTTATGCAAATCAGCATCAAGGTAGGGAGGATTTTTCCTCCAAGATCCTAGCAATGCCCACAGACATCAATTTTTAATCAGAAATTATCTGAAATATTAAACATGCCCATATGTGCAGTGAAACACCTGTGAGAGTCCCCTGGGCTGGACAGCACACATCTCAGTGTCCCAGCAGGGCTCACGTGCAGTGAACAGCCCCATGGTGAGCAGAGAAGGGCTCGAAGGAGCAGATGTCACTCGCCAAGGCAATGCTGGATGGCACACAAGGGTCAGAGCTGTTCCCTGCAGAACACTCTGTACATGCTGTGATGAAGTTTTTCAAGAAAGCAACAGCAACACCAACAGCTTTAAAAAGCTCCAAGAAGCTTGTTCAGGAAAATGGTTAAGGTAAGCTAACCTTCAAACATTTTGTGTATGTTTTGGCCAGGCTTGCATCTTCTGCTCCATTTAATACCAGCTTCTGTGGTTTCTTCTCACAGACAAATAAATATTCCAAGATCTTACATCTGTCAGTATTTTTATCCCTCTCATGTTCTGGAGCATTTAAAGTATGCTGAAATTTGGTGGTGAAGACAAATGCATCAAAGTTGTAAGCATCTGTATGTTTTCAACACATCATTTAATACTAGAAGAGTATTTCACAAAAAAACCTCTACCAGATGAACTTGGTCTCCACCTTAAACATTAAATCTGGCACTTCAAACATAGCTCTTTCTTGTTCATTCTCACAGGAGCTCTGGGTCCATCCTGGAGCCATAATAGAAGGATTACACCCACATGCAAAGAAATTCTGTTCCAACCTCCCTACAAAAGGCTTCCATCAGAAATTTTTCTGGAACTGAGCTTGCACTCCAGCCCACTGGTCCTGCTGTGCCTTTTTCCCACATGAATACCCCATGAGTGTCTGTAGCTGAGGAAAATTATGGCAGTCATGCACAGATATTTTAGCCAGCTTTAGATGTGACTAGTGTATTCATCCCCAAAAACAGGAAAACAACCAGGTGGCAGGTACAGGATTCAAACTCAGGCTGCTACAGAAAACTCTAAATTGCACAAGGCTGAAATCATCTTCTGTTACCAGTGAGTTGTATCTGACTTGCACTTGCAGGAATGCATTGTACACAAAGTAAAATAGGTCATTAGGGAAAGCTGAAAGGGTGGAAGCTGACTGTGAATTTCAATCAAGGTAAAGATTTCTGTATGACATTCTCAATTCCAAAGCTATTTCTAGATACCTAAGCAATAACATGGACTTGTTATTATGAATTTTATCTCTGTTACATCCCTCCAGGGCACGCAGTATTCTGTTTCCTCTCCCAGATGGCAAATAACTACAGTAGATACATCACAGGTTCCTGAGAACAGGAACATAAATATCTGGGGGTCTAGGCTTCCTGCAGGTCCTTGTGCTGCCCTGCCCTCTGCTTGCTTCCTCCACCAGCAGCGTCGGTGCTGCAGCCCGAGCTGGCCCCATCCAAACACCACAGATGTGTTTGCAGTCTCAGCTGCACAGTCACTGCTGGGGTGACACAGAAGGTGACACTCAGCCCACTCTCTGCCACACTGAGAAGCTGCAGCTTCTGGTGCAACACGGTGAGCTCTGCAGCATGAAGAGCTGGCTGCAGGCAGAGGGGTAGCTCTGTGTCAGCTCCTTCCCAGCCTGCCCTGATAAACTCAGCCAATTACACTAAAATGCAAAAATTGCATCAATGTTCTGCCAGGGATTTGGCTTTTCTGCGTTTTTTGCCCCTTAATTTAAAAAAATAAAGGCCTAGAGGTCACCCTGGCCTGATTAAATCACACGAATATACAGTGTCTGATTTCAAAATTTGGTGACTACTAATTAATTTATGTCATCAAACAATTATTTTCTACCTCATTAGCCCATGAAATGTGAAGATTGTGTCAGCACTTTTGCTGGCAGTCTCACACTCATTAGTTTGTAACCTTGTCCAAAAAAGACAAAGAGATAGAGAGGAAGAGAATACTATTCAACAACTTGCAATGTGGTTTTGAAAGCAACAGGTGCTGCAAACTGGAATTATTTTCACATTTCCCTAGATGACTGAGTCATCACGAATTGGAAATATCTCTCACTCCTGATTTGATGACTAACACATCATGCGTGAGATGAGGATTGATGTGAAGGGAGGAGGGGGAGCGGAGCGAGGGACGAGGGGGGCTGTTCTGTGCACACATTCCACAAGCAGGTGTCATCATGCACTCAACCTGAAGGACTCACACAAGGTATTTGGGTCAGGTGACGGGGTTTTCACTTCTCTCATTGTATGACAAGGATCTGAAACAGCCCTGCATGGGAAACTGCAGACACCACAGTTCAGCTAGGGAGTACCAGTGTAAAGGGAGCTGGACTTGAGCTACCCAGCCCAACAAGGCCCTGCCAACATTCTTGTACATCCAAGGAAGTTTCCCACATTTTACTGTGTGTAAATATAGCAGATGGTCATGGTGACCAGTTAAATATTCCTGAGTAGTAGTCCTTTGTCCTTGACTGTTTGCTGGCATTCAGTATGTTAGTTGTTCACCTCATTTATTTTTAATGTTTCCTTGCCCGGACTTTTTTAGTTAATCTGTGTTAAGATTGATGTTCCTCACCATTTTAATTTTGGAACAGCATTGTTCAGCAGTAACAGTGGCCTTTTAGTCAGTGCAGTGCAGAATTTTCTGCATGGAAAATTGTTTCATTAAAAAACATAACTTTTTAAAAAATCTGCAAGGGACATCTGTTTGTCAAGAAAATTGAAACATTTGGACAGGGCACACTTTTTCTTCTTGCTTCTCAGTTTAAGATCAATTCTTTGAGTCTGAGTTCCTATTGTCCCATTTAGGATAATCATTCTTGATGAATTGAATCTTTTCACTTTCTAGAATCCTTCGGTCATGGAAAAAAAGAAAGAAAACTGAAGTACAATGTGCACAAACTGCATTTCTTATTGATCATCTCAGATCAAATGATACTTCTGTCAATAGAGTTTTTCTGGTCTTAGATACAAAGCCACCACTGACCTGCTCTGGTGCTGGGAACATTCCTGCTTCAAGCAGAAGTTTGGGCAGGACACTTCCAGAATGTCCTCCAAGAAAGCTTTTATGGTTATGCAAATATCTAAGTGGAACTGAAGAGACATTGTACCATAATTAATTCAATTTCCTGTCTTCTTGTATCCTGATTTGGACAAAAAATATTGATGTATTAGAATTAGCAGAGAGTTTCTGAACTTTTATGAGAATTACTCAGGTTTTAAACAGGAATTTGACTTGCTTTTAACTTCCACTTAATGGTCATGCCTAATGGCTTAGAATTCCAGGAAAAATAGCAATTTGAGGAGAAAGAAGGTCATGAGTTCAAGGTAGGCAGTGATGCCCTGGGAGAATGGCCTTTGCCCCAACCTGGGCAATCCTGACTGATTTACTCATACTTTGCTTATACCCTGTGCTCCTCAAGTATAATGGAATGAGAGTAGCCAAATAACATAATTAAATTTCAAAAGTCAGTGATATGAACATTCCTCACTGTGCCATTAAAAGACACTGGAACATTTTCAAGTGAAATTTATTCCAAATACTCACTGAAGACAAAACACTACAGAAGACATAACACTAAAGAAGAGTTTCCAGCTAATAAGGCTGCTATTAAAGGCTCAGGGCATGGTATGATCTGAGAGAGAAAAGGATCATTTTCCCCTAAGATTTTTTGTGAGTTTTCTATTCTATAAAAGTTCTCCCAGTTTTTTGTCCTAATATCAGTGCCAAATAAACACGAGTTTTGAAGCCTGATAAGTGACAGACTTACAGAATTGACAATGTAAAAAAGTAATTCAGAAGATGAAATATCAAGTTTTCTTCATTACCTGCACAGGAAAATTCCCTGGTTTAGTAGCTTAAAATCTAAAGAGATGTGAAACTCAGCAGTTTCAGTTCACAGAATCTAATGAAAACATTCTTTTGATTTGCATAGGGTCACATTTATATAGCTTCTTTAGTTTCATATTCAAAGAAATAAGACATTCTTGTATGAAAACCAGGGTAAAATACCAGGTCCAGTTAACCCACTGGTATCTTTGAAACTCATTGTTTGGTTGGTTGAAATTTGCTGAAACTGGCAAATTCGCATTGGTGAATTTCCCTGCAAGTCTTTTGAAGATAATGCCAAAATGTCAAATGATCCACCTCACAGAGAATCACAATAGATTTTAACTACAGTTAACTAAATAGTTAAAACAAGAAATAAAACAGTCCCTGGTAAAAATTACATAAAATCTAAGGGACTGTAATAGAGAATTATAACACATCTCCACATTTTATGAGTTTTCTCATTAAGCTCCATAGCAGAGATAAACTTCTCAGTTAAATTCTATGGTAGGGCTCTAAAGAAAATCTATATTATTTTATCACACCAGTGGTTCCATGTTCATCGCAAGATTAGGACACATTGTTCTAAGTAGTGTATTAGCATATATTCTACAGACCAATATCTGAAGTTAGACTTTAAAAAATCCCACCCTACTTAGAACATTTGAATAACTAAATTTTTTTCTCAGCTATACAACGCTCATATTTGCCTTCTCCAAAGAAATTATTGAAAATCATATTTTTATAAAAGACATGTACTTCTTTCAAAGTACATGTTCCTGGCTTTTTTTTGAAAGCAGTTCTACCTCCTTGCAATCTCTTGTCCTCTTAGGTAGATGTAAATATCCAACAATTCATCACAAAACCATTTGCAGGAACAAAATTCACCTTGAGACTGACAGCATGTCTAAGCACTATCACACCAAAGAATGTTTCTGGTGGCATGATAAAAACATCTGAAAATAAGGAGTTAATAAATCAATCTCTCTTTGACCATAATACAATGTCACTTCTCTTATAAAGTAGGTGTTTACTTCTTGTGGAAAACCAGTTCATTTTCTTAAGTAGTGGTATGCTTTTAGGAATTTGTGGGTGCAATATTGAAAGCCCAAGGTTGGTTTTTTCTGTTTCTTCCATAAATATTTATTTCCAGTAAATAGACAGAATTTCCCAGTGTCCACAAATAGTCACAGCAACAGTCACAGCATCAGCCACACTGATGAGTCTTGGCAGGGACTGACGTCTTCAGCACTGGAAAATCAGCCAGCGTTACAAGGAGATCCCCTTGTTTTAAATTATGAAAAACAAGAGAGTTAATGAGACTGGTGTCGCTCCCCCCACCATGTCCCTGCTCCCCTCCCCACTGCTCATTTAGCAAAAACAGTGGTAAAATGTAAAAGAAGTTCTGTTTTCTACCGACAGGTTTTGAACCCACTCAGTTCACCTTCCTGTATGTATTTTCTACTGCTTTTTCTGAACTTTGTGCTTCCTGAGCCACAGAAGTACCTACACACTGTTTCCTGTCATTAAGATGTGAGTATAAGCTTTAGCATAATTTGAGGGCTCAGACCTCCAGTGGCCTAATTCTCTTCTCTCTTGCACCAGATTCATCACACTCTTATTTTTTAGATACTGCTGAATTTTAGCAGAGTCCACTAGCATGAGGCCTAAACACCTCAGGTGAACCAGCCTGGAGAAATTATGCTGTTTATAGCTACTTTCACTTCCGACACTCAAGTGAATGCATGTGATGTGGTTTGGGGTGAGGAGATAAGTAGGCAGCATGACGTCCTTGTTGGAGGGTATTATTCAAAGTTTATTGCTATGACCAATTTTCCCCCTTCAGCTGTGAATTTACCAAGGTGCTCCAACACATTAATTGCTTCAAGGCTGGTTCCATGCTAAAGAAAGGTGAATTACACAACTGCCCCAAACAAACTGGGGCTGGAAATGGAAAATATTTCTCTCAGTGTCTTTCTACAGCACACGTCATGGGATTTATTATTCCAGGTTGCTCTTTGGCAGATTGCACTACAACAACAACCAGCCCTCACTCTAATGATGAGGCCACCACCCACCTGATGCTCAGTGATAAGCATCACTCAAGAAGTAGGAGGCCACACCACAACTTCCTTTTCCCACTGTCTTCTCTCTCCATCATTTGTTTGTAGGACGTGTTTGCTCATGGTGATGTGGGATGGGGCCTCTCTGGACCCTGCCCTTGAGTCTTGCTGTGACCCAGTTACACCCGTGCCGTGCACACTGCTGGGAAGGTGGTATTTTCACATAAGTTTCAACAAATTTGTCAGTGTGCAGTAGGTGTCAGTACTGAGACATATCCCTTTTTAGGTCAGAAATAATCCCTTGTCCTGAAGCTAAACTCTATTAGTTTTCCCAGTTCTAACCTGAAGCTTAGCTGGGGGACATGGGAATTGTGGTGGTCTGCTGCACAGGCTGAACCCCAGCTTTGGTGAAGATAGAGGCAGGACTCTCTGGTGACCATTGTCTGCCTGTAGAGAGCAATTTGGAATTATGATAGCACGTGCCCAAAGTGGTTCTTAGCAAGAAGACATTGAAGACTGGAAAATAACCCGTCTAAAGAAAGCTCAAAAATAATGAAATCTAGGGGGAAAAACCCACAAAAATTCCAGCACGTTTCCTCCTGTAGACTCCCTTAATAAATAAAGCACAAAGACATTGGAAGCTAGAGTTTGAAGAGGTTGAAGCCAGACCAAAATCCAGTACTTACAGAGTCAGGGAAGGCCAGAACCCATTCATATATGGGGCTGTGGATAGAGGGGCAATATACTAGAAAAATCAACTGGAAAATGCTAGGTGATATTCCAATATACTTATATCTATTATGCTTCTTTCAGAAGAACTGTAATGTCATTAAAGTGTGAAATACTAAAATTAAATCCTCCAGCACACTTTCCTGAGCAAAAGGAAAAATTAAGCACTGGTTACCATCTACATAACTGATCTTTGTAAAGGATCAGATAGAATATCATTAGAAATTTTAAACTTTTTATGGTGGTGAAGGACAGGTGAGCAGATATTTTTCAAGAAAAAGTTTAATGCCTTTTAATGTTTAATGTTGTTCAAGGCATTTGGAAAGTTGCATAAACAAGTCCCATGAAGCACAGAAATTCTTTGAATTTTGCACATGCAAATTGCAGTACCAGACTTGAACAGGGATGCATGTCACATTGCTGTGGAAGCTTGCTTGAATCCTGGGATGCAGGATGTACTTGGAACTGCACAGCTGGATATGTTATATAGATACAGCTATAGATACAGTTGGTGTTAATGTGATTCAACATATTCTAATCTTTCAAAAGTTATATATTGGCAGTCACTGCAGCCATGCTTCTACCAGAAAGTTTTGGGACACTTGTTCTGCTGACAGTAAGGGGAAGTTCATTTTAAAATATTATTTACTTATTTCTCCCTGTCTACCTGTGTAGATGGTAACTTTATTATCAGAACTGATTGCACCAGACAAGGACCAGAACAACAAAGATTTCAAGCCATGCAAATAGGTATGCTTTCATAAGTTTTCTGCTCTGCAGTGAGACACAGGGAATATACAATATTTTCATGCATAGATAAAATAGTAAATTATTCCACAGCATTTCAGTGTGAGAACATCTTCCTATGGTGTGAAAATTCTAGGTTCATGGTCTTGCTTTACCTAGTACAGAGCAGGAACTATCACTCTCATTCACTACAGATCAGAGCTCTAACAACTTAATAATTTCTCTAGAGCAACAAATGCTACTTTTTGAAAGTGGGAAAGCTGAGAAGAAGCCTGAGGAGGATGTATCTCAGAAGAGTCTCATGGTTTGAGTATCCATCCAAGACAAAAAAAAATCAGGGTTACATTCTGGTTTGAAGTGGGTCAAGCAGGAAGTTTGATTGGGCTGGGGGCACATGCTGTTTCCCAATGAAAGTCATAGACAAGTTTCAGCTGCAATGAATCATCACATTCCTCAGAGAAAAAACAAATAAAACAAAACAAACAAAAACCCTAAAAAAGCAAAAAAAAAAAAAAGCAAAAAAAAAAAAGGCAAAAAAAAAAACAAACCACCCCCCCAAAAAAAAACCCCAACCAAACAAAAAACAACGAATCCTCCACCACTTCATTGGAAGGTTTCCAGTCAATTCTATGTGCCTGGTTCACACAGCCTGCTGAATACTGTGGGCATATTTCCATTGACCTCAAAAAGACTTTTCATAAGGCTTAAGTAAATCAAATATGGTTATTGTAAGAGAACTAAGGATTATGAAGAGGGAAAAGATAGAGGGAGAATGAGAGGGAACAAGAAATGTGTTAAGTCACTCAGACCCCATTTGAGTCAGGAAGCATTCATTGAGTGTGGAGAAAGTAAAGATCACTGGACTCTGAAGCACACTACTCTCAAATTTCCAAAGGTGCTGGAAGCAGATATTCTGAAATTGGTTTGAGTCATCACATTCCAGAGCTTGTAAAACAGTGAAGAGTAGATGAGTGAAATGAGCGGTTTCTTTGCCTCGAAAACAATCCCATACTGAAGGCATGAGTGACTCACAGCATAAAAGACATGAGGGTTTAATGTGTAACCAGAAAGAAAGCAGGAAGGGGTGCAGAACTGACCTTTCACACACATTGGGAATGACAGCAGAAAGCTCAATGCACTTCATTCCCTAAAGTACATAGCAAGATAAATACTCAGGACTGACTCTTCTGACAAAAGAATTTCCTTTTTGCTCACAGTGGCCAAGGGCATTGCTGAGGAATCTCTCCAACCTTATCCTTCATATTTGTGGTCAAAGTAGCCTTTGCTGTGGTAGTGGATAGAGGATGGAACTACTGAATCATTACTGCTGTCGAGTCTATGAGAATGCAGAGAGCCTGACCACTGGGCTTCCAAATCAGGTAGAAAAAGCTTATAAGCATATAAAAGGTCTGAGACATTGATCTTGACGAAAGGCTGGGAATGGAGACATGCTGAAAGCTTGGGAACACCTCAAACACAGCTTGCAAGGCTGGCCAAAAGCACTGATTCATTGAATGCAAAATTCTTTGAGAAAGCATTTCCAGAAATATTTGCATTGTTTCCCTATCAGTTCATGGCAGTTTCATGCCAGTTCTCAGGCTTCAAGCTTTCCAGCTTTGCAAAGCAGGGGATCCCTAAGTTCCATTCTTTACTAAAAATATTTTCACCCAGAGGAGGAGCGTAAGAGCCATTCAAGCTTTTACAGATAACTGAGAAAGAATGGCATTTTTCAAAGTACTCAGAAATCAGGTACTTACAATCCCTTCCCAAATGAATACAAAACCTTGTATTATTAAAAATTAACTGGGTGCATCCACCTGAAGAAATGCAGAACTGACTTTTATTTAAATCACTGCATGATATAAGGAAGCTTCTTTGTCTTTGGTGGTGCTTATACCACAATCATTGATCATAAAAAAGGAAAAAATACATTTTATTTAATAACAAGGAGGAAACTGTATGAAAAGTTAATCACGGATTCTAATTCCTGCTTCAGCATGTTACTGATGCCCCAGAAGTCTATATCTTAGAAGACTAAGCCTCAAGAAGCTTCTAGAGAGAACTAAAGGGAAAACAAAACTAGGAGTGCACTAATCCCATGTTACTGATGCAGAGAAACAGAAGCAGAAGAGTTTATGCAGCATCAGTTCACATTAGAAGCTTGTGGTAGGATACTCTACCCATTTCCTGAGTCAGAGACTCGTGTCTCAACCACAAGACTATCATTCTTCTCTATAGATACTTTCCCTTAATTCCTGAGGGCTGGTAATGTTTAGTGGACAGAATTACATTTTTGTTGTTCTTCTTTTTCAGATGCTCTCTATGAAGCAAGATAACCACATGTTAGAGGAAGGGTCACATTTCCTGATGAAGTCAACAGTAGAATGCCAGGAATTTGGTTGATGCTATAGCACACACTTAGTGCTACCAAGCAAATCCTTTTGACCAATGTATAGAGAACTAATTTCTCCCATTCACCTTAACTTCACACCCTGTACCTTGAGAGAAAGCAGTGTTTCCTTACAGAGGCACATTCACATCCTGGGAGGAAAACATAAGAAAAAAATTATGTCTATGAATTTGGGATTATTATTCCTACAAGTTTATTACCATTAGTCCTCATGAGGAAAAGATCTGAATGAAGAGGTTATTATTGCATTTAAATGTGGAGGAGTTCTACTGAGAATGGCTGGAAACAACTTCAGCCTTATGGAGCACGGTTGGGAGAGAGAGGTGTTGGCTCTGTGTCTCTTCCAGAAAAAGTAAGGAGGGTGGGAAAGAACAAGCATCTAGTAGAAGGAAAGGTGATAAACTTGTGCCTTCTTCTCCCCCCCTCCCAAAATGTGTGTAGTGTCTATGCAACACTAAAAGTAATTCTTATGCAGCCAAACAGCTACTGTAGCCTCAATGGGATTGCAAACAGATCAATTAGAAGAAACAGACTGAACAGACTGCAGCCCCAGCATGAGTGGAGGCAAGGGTGGTACTGTGTGTGCTCCAAGGAATGGATTTTTCCCTAGGTGTCCTCTTGTCAACAGAAGGAGTGAAGTTCACTGTGAACTTCACCCTGGCAGGGGCACAGAGCTGCAGGGCAATCTGAGCTGTCCTTGGGGGCTGCCATCTCCTCTGCTGGTGATCAAAGGCACTGTAAAACAAAATGTTCCCATTATCCAAAGTTTGCTTTTATGAACCTCACTGTAACATAAAACTAATTTGAAAGAAAAAGAGGTGTCTTGGAATTTTTGTGGTGGAAAAAGCCACAGTATTTTGGCCTGTATAAATGACACCTTAATATCTTCCATCTTCAGGTAGGAGGCAGGGGATTTTAAACTCTGACAAACACCTGAACACAAACCCCATCCTATGAAGTCATAGACAGGAGGGCTTGCACACAAACAGAGCCAGTTGCTTGTGTATAAATTTTGGAAAGCCAGGTTAATTTAGGCTGAATTTGCCACTTTGCAAGTGGCCAACATAAGGAAAGCAAAGCAGCCTGAACCTGTCTTTGCTCAGTTGTGAACTCTTGAACAGCCCTAACCAGAAACCAATAACTTGGTGAGTATGTAGGGAAATAACTTCCCCAAACTATCTGTGTTTTGAATCCATTTTATGAAATGGAAGCCTTGTTCCATAGCCACCCTCACAGAGAATGCCAGTTCCCTCTGCTCCACAGGCTCACAAAAATGCCCACACCTGTAAAAAAGATATTGAATGCCAAAAACTCCTTTGCTGGATATGTTCCAGCAAAAGAGCTAAAACCTTTTGAAGAAAAAATCCGCGGTTTTGCGCTTTCCCACACTCCATTCCTGGTTTCTGGGTTAGGCAGGAGGTAGATAACTTTGACCTATACTTGTGTTGCTGCCAGTTTTTTTGACATATTTACTCATGTTTGCACTGTCTTTGTTTCAGTGATGTGTTGGGAAATGTGAGCAAGCAGAAAGCCAACTATGCACCAACAGGAAGGCTTAGAGTGCTCTGATTTTCTGGCACGATGTGATGCATTGTGGGTTGGGTTTTCAGTATCTGATAGTTAAGTCCTTGGAATTGGCATCTGTATGCTGGAGGCTAGAGCCCTGAATAACCTAAGTTAGAGGACAGCTGGGACCAAACCATGGCTTCATTCATCCCTTGTGCACACGGGCTCGGGGCAGTGAGCATTCAGGACTTGCTTGAGTGCATGTCCTGCTCTCAAGGGCAGCACCACACTGCCCTTAGCACACGGTGCAGAGCTAAGACAGGGAGCTCCATGCAGGAAAGTGTGTCACATGGACATTAGAAGTTACTCAGGGACAGCAAAGACTTAATTGCACCTTTACCTTGCTCCACAAACACACACTATAGCTTCTGTAACCTGAGCACTGAGACCTAAGCACTCTAGTGCTGGAGATGATCAAAGTTTAAAAAAAAAAAATCAAAAAAATAAAGCTGAGGAAAAACCTGAGACCTCTTCAATCTGTTTTCCAATCACATGTATTAATGATAGTACCCCAAAATTGTGATACTGTTGTTTCCTGACCAGGCATCTTCAGCTTTGCTCCTGTCCCTTCTCTTCACCTCCACTGTGACCCCGCTGCCTTGGGCTCAGCCCTGTCTTTAGTCACAGACTGAAAGGCTGTGAGGAAGGAAAAGCTTGTGACCCCATTTCCTGCATGGAGAAGAATGTATTTAAGGGCATTTACCAGCCTAACAAATCAGCCGAGCAGACAGCTGTGAAAATTTCACAGTGTGTTTCTCTGCATGATTAGAAGCCAAGATGTCAGCTCCTCATGGATATCAGGGACTAGTAGGATTTCCTTACTCCTTACACAGGAGCCCTGTGAGTAGCTCAGAGATTGTGGTAACAGGGCATTTTAGATGACAGATTAACCTACTGCCTCTGGTGGGGAGAGCACAGGACAGCTCTGAGCCATAGGGTTTGTTTCTCAGCTGATTTACTGCATTCCTAATAATGCAGTTCTGCTGAGGTCCATGCCATGAGTCAACCAACCAGCCATGAAGCAAAGCTCAGTTCCATTGGAATTTACCAGCTACCTTTCCACTGAGTCAGGGATAAGAAGCACTGCACTCTGGAAGGTGCAGTTGTTCCAGGGCATTCCTTTTTCTTCTTGTGTCGTGGAAGCACTTCTGCACGGACTCAGGGTTGTTGTTTATCATGGTTTGTAAAGAGAAGGGCTCCTGAGGTCAAAAGCTGTCAGTACTTTCCAAATGAAGAGTCAAGTACCAGCTGCAAGACTCCCAAAGAGAGCTTACCTTGTCAGATACCCGGTTCTGGACTATGGCATCCTCTGTGCTACCCAAAAGCTTTTTGCAAGCTGTAGCTCTTGCCCAGTGGAGTGACCAGAAGCACATGTGCTGTCCAGGACCTGGTGCACTCAAGCACAGCAGCTCACCCAGCTCTGGGTGGATGCACACACCCTTCAGCATGCTTTATGAAAGGAAAGTCCTCCTTATCAAACCTGATTTCCTTCTATGACAAAGTAACCCACCAGCTGATCAAGGGGGTCTTTATGGATTTCAGTGGAGCTTTCCATACCGTCACTCACAGGATCCCCTGGACAAAATGTCCAGCACACAACTGGTTAAACACATCCTGAGATGGGTGAGCAGCTGGCTCATGGGCTGGGCACAAAGGGTTGTGGTGGGTGGGGTGACATCAGACTGGGGACCTGTCCCTGTTGGGGCTCCACAGGGCTCCATCCTTGGTCCTGTGCTCTCCAATATCTTCATCAATGACCTGGATAAGGGTCTGGAAGGGATGCTGACCAAATTCACAGACTATACAAAACTGGGGGAGCTGTTGACACCCTCAAGGGCAGGGAGGCCCTGCAGAGACACAAATCCGAGGGCTGGGCAATCACCAACCACGTGAGGTTCAATGAGGGGAAGGAAGCTCTGGATTCTGCCCCTGGGATGGGGCAATCCTGTATCTACAGAGAGGCTGGGGGATGGGAGGATGGAAAGCAGAGCCTGGGGGTCCTGCTCAGGGGTGAGTTGAGCATTCTGTGATTCCCTTCTGGACTTCTGAGGAGCCAGACTGTGTTTTTACAACTGCAGACTCATTGTGCCATAAAAGATACCTAGTGCAATCAACTACAGAATTTAGTCTTTTAAGTCTATTTTACCCTTTCAAATGCATGTTGCAGCATAGTCACCATTAGTAGAGCTTAAGCCATCACATACTAGCTGAGAATGGAGATGAATTATAGTCTGAGATTCACTACTTAGCATTTAAATGCTCCACAGACAGTATCCTGCCTGATCTGCTCAGGGCAGGCTCTGCTTTTTGGGGAAGTTTTGCAACCTTATTTTTAACATGAGAAGTTCTGTCAGTTCCTGCAGGGACTCCTGATTATCTCTTCTTGTCCCTTTGTAACTTTGTTAGCCTGGTTACTTTTCAATTATCTGTAGTCCACAACCAGCAGCACCCCTGAAAGAATTGATTGAAAACCTCAATCAAGTCAAATGGCGTCAATCTGGAACCAAGGAGGAGATATTTTTATTCAAAACCCACAGAAAAACAGAAATCATAATGGAAAAAAACCCCATCAATCACCACAAGTTAAAGGTAATGGAAAGGATGTTATATACATGGATTCAAGCAACACAGAGTTGAAGCTTCCTACCTGTTTTCTACCTGCTTCTTTCCTATCAGACAGGAAAATTGTGAGTTCATCTACTAGAAATATTAAGATAAAACAAACCTCCCTGGATAAATATTATTTAAAAACACCAATGGATATAATAAAAATTTTATTAATGGTTAATAAAGGGCAGACATAACATAAAATCTTGCATCCATTCCCCCTTCACTGCTGCAGTCTGGCATTCTTTAATGTCATTACACAACCACCCTTAGGAGGAAGAAAAGAAAGGTTATTCCACATTTTATTCATTCACAGAAGGAGAAGTGACTTCCATTCAAATAGAGAGTAGGAAGGAGTATGCTATAGATCTTTCTCTTCTCTCTCAAAACCATCTTCCTCTCCTTTGCCAGATCTGATGATCATCAGACCGTTTCCTGAACTCAATTAATCTCACAAGCCTGGCAGACAACTAACGTGGGAAAAGTGTGGATATTTTTCTGTGTGAATTGAACTGGCTCAACCAAACATCAGCTGAGCACCAAAGCATGTAAAGGGGAGGAAAGCCCCAGGTGCAGAAAGGATAGTTAAGGAAAGAAGGAATAGATTTGCTTTTTTTTTTGACAGCAGTTGATAACTTTATTCAGAGACCATATCAGTGGAGGGAGCTGAACCTGGTCTGTGCCCTCCACACAGACCTCATATTAATTATGGCCAGGGTTTAACCCCTCATGCTCTGAAAAGGATGTTTTATGTCCTGAGCTCACAGGCTGAGAGCTGGAAGATTCACAGGCACCATTCCTTGTTGTATGTAGGGATTCATGGGTATGAGAGAATATCCTACACAGCCCTGAGCAAAAGGGAAGCCTGTGTTTCCAAGGAGAACAGGAAAATTCAGTCAAAAACTAAATGTTATTCAGCAGCTACTTACTGTAAATGGCTATTTTATGCCCCAGAGAGAAAGAAATCTCTTTTAAAAGCTCAGCTCCCTCATTAAGGTGTTAGCTGTTATTCTAAGGATGCAATTACCTATAACAGAGGAGATGCTCACCTTTTTTTTTTTCTTTTAAAAGAGCATTATTCCTGTAAGATATACTATTTTATGACCTTCAAAACAATTTTTGCTGGAACAAGTGGCGTGGTGGCAGACAAGCAACCAGCACCCAGGCTCATAATCTGACCTCTCCAAAATAGCCAACATATTATACAATGACACACAAAGAAAATCATACAGAAAACCAAATATACCCCAAACAAAGTCAACAAAAGCAGAGTAGAAACTGAAGTTCACAATCCCACTGGTTAATATAGTAAAATCTGGGAAAAAAATATAAAATTATTTAAGTACCCTTAAAATGCTACAAAGCAGATAAAAACCCCAAAGACACAACCCAAGAGTTTTTCATCCAAATGACCTTTAAAAACCCCAAACAATGGAATGCAATTTTCCTGCCCAAAACTGCACAGTTAAGGGGTTGTTTTTGCTTTCCTCACTTGACCAGGTTTGTGCCATGGAGCCTGTTTTTGCAGTGTTTTTTGTCGTGCTTGTAGCATACCAGCCCTTGGAAACAGCAGCACATGCACCAGGTTGTTGCAGCCAGCAGTCCTGTCAATTAAACCACAATGGCTTTAAAACAGAAGCTTGCTTGCTTTCTTCTCTATTTTCTGTTTCCTCTCAGTTCCTGCATCAAATCAAATACATTGAACCTTCATGATTGCTGGTCTCCCATCCTTTGTGGTTTCCCTTTCCTGCTCTGCAGTGCTGGACACAGTTGTCCCAAAGCACTTTCCTCACTGTGGGATTGGAAATGGTCTTTGGTTGTAGTTTAGCAGAACTCAGAAACTGGAGAAGAAGAGAGTGACAAGAAGATACAAAGTTCAAGACCCTTCTGCATTTCTCAGGTCAAAGTTATACCTGTGGTTAGCAGAGCTGGGCATGGCAGCCAGAGTCCTTCCCCATGAATCCAGGTCCCTGTAGGACTGCACACCGTGGAGCAGGAGATGAGTCTTTGCCAGCTGTATGCAAACTAAGGTATCTCTTGCCTTTCCAGGGATTCATCTAATTTACTGAAACAAAACTTTGCCTCCTTGCTGTCTGCAAACTATCTCAAAAGCTGTGTAGCCAATGTCTGGCTCTCAAACCTTTTGGAGCCAGTCCCACATCCATAGTCTTACTAGAGCCCACTTTACTGCTGTAGCAGCTACTTGCCTGGATGAAAAGAAGCTGTACTTTCTCTGTCTCCCACTGGGAGAAGCCTAGGCAGTCTGCTCCATTAAGTTCTATTCATTTTCATCTTGACCTGAATCATGGGGATTGAAGTCTCATCTCCCATGGAGTCCTGTTAACCAGGAGCAACTTCAGTAAGGCCAGTGGGTATCATTACACAGCCAGATGCTTTTCCTTCTAGCACAGCACAGCAATGAAAGTGCTTGAAGGCAACAGGGGACTGCCTTGCAAGGAGGCAACAGTCACATATAGATGGATTTTAAAATCGTTCCTTTTGCACCTACAGAGTTGTGCAAAGTGGTAATATTGAGGCATAATATTGCACTGCACTTCTCTGGCTATTTATTTGTTAAATAAAAGATGAGCAGGGAGATTCTGTGGCCAAGCAGCACAGTGGCCACAGCTGAGCTATACAGAACTTTGCCCTGTGTAGCCCTCAAACTTAAATGTCACTTTGGATGTGGGGTTTTTTCCAGTTCTGTGAACTAATGTAACATTTTCATAATGTGAAACAAAGAATGTGTGTCAACTTCCTTCAGTGCAACATCAGAATTTGCAGGTGCAGTCTGCCATGCACAGGGCCATACAAGGGGCCAAACCCAGGGCAGACTTGTCCGTGCTATTGGAAGATCTGGAGCATATGCTATCCCCAGGCATCACTCGAGCCAGTGTAGCCTGGCACATTTCCAGATCATGCTACTCACCTTGTGAGCATTCAAATATTAATGACTGTCTGGCCTGTGCTGCCCCTTCCCCCATCATTTTTATTCACTGATACCCTGGGTCCACTTGATTTTGCAGAAGAGTTGAACCAACAATGGGGCACAACTTGACCATCTGCTTACTGATGGAAGGACAGGTGGTGAAGACCTCTGAAACTCATAGAGGAAAGATGTTCTCAGAGGAGAAAATGACGTGACTGCACCTTGTTCATCACTCTGACAAGCTATGACTCAAATACACATCAAAGACTGAACTGAGTGAAAAGATACTTTTTTTCCCAGGATATTTTTTTTCTTCTGATAAATGATATCTCCAGTTCACTGACTAAAGTGCATATAGCACTGCTCAAAATTAAAACCACAGTAGCAATTGAAGGACTTAATGTGCTAATAGAAATGTCTGTACTTTTGGAGATCCATCTTCTCCTCCTTTGAAGAATATAATCTAAAAGAGGATGAAATTTTAGGTCTTGTTATGATTAGACAGGTGGAACATCACTGTGCCTCACTGAAAAGTGACAGCAACCAAATAGGGAAGAGAAACAAAACAAAGGGCAAAATTAGATCACAAACGTAACCTAAAATATTCTAAGACAGGAAACAAAAAAAGTGTGTGAAGGTATTTGATTTGCTTGAAATATATTGATATGTTCCATAGCATCTACTAAAATACTCTGCTTCCTGCTCTCTCTTCCCATCACTCTGGAGGTACTGCAGCCACCCCGTGCAGTGGGTTTGTGATTTAGGCAGGAGTAACCTTTATGAGCCCCAGGAGAGCAGGCTCCTGGCACTTCACAGGCACAGCATGAATCACTTCCCGTGGACCAGCTCAGATGGATGGACTGAGAGGGACCAAGGTGATACCAGCCTGACAAGCTGAAGTACCAGTATATCACACATCAAATTGCTTCTGAAAGTTTAGCTGGTGTTACAGCAGAGGTTTTATGCTGCCTTTTCATCCTGGCTGTTGTGTGACATTTTAAAGAGAGGAGCTCAAACCTCTGATCCCTTTCTGAGAGCAAAAGGATGTTTTAGCAGAAAGAGTTGTCTGCTACCTGTCAGATCCATCCACCAACCTCCTGGTCTGGATTCAGCCATCAGATCACTTAAAGGTCTTAGTCCTGTTTCCAGCAATATCTTTAGTAAGTGATTCTTCCTTCTAACCAAATATTTCCTTGGTCCAAGGACCCAGATCAACACAGAGCTTTATCAACATTGCAGGACACCAGTGAGGCTGGTCACAAACTTTACAGATCTTTTCCACCTTTATATGGAAAATGTATAAGGGCTTTTTTTCAAAAAAAAAAAACAAAAACAAAAAAACCAAAAAAACTTTAATTTATTAGTTAGAAAAAAAATTATCTTATTTATGGAAAAATGTATTTTCCATATTTGGATAAAGAGAACTGATTCCATAACCTGATTTGGAAGTCAGGCATCCCCTTGGCCTTTCTGTCACATAATGATTCATCCTTTTGGCAGTAAACCACTTTGAACAGGACCTCAGGGAGCTTACTGAGACCAGGTATCTCCTGAGAGGGTCTTGGGAAGATTCCATCTCTTCAGGCATTCCTCAGGATTCTTAGTGCCATCCATTTTCATGGGTGAGTGAGAAATATCTCCTTCTTACTGCCTTTTGAACATAGGTATGAGAGAAGGTAAAAGCCAATGCTTTTCACAAACTGTGAGTTTTTATGCTGATTACACAAGAAAACACTCAAAAGCATTTCATAACCCAAGGTAGACCCTTTCTAAGGCACTGTAGCCTTAATTTCCAATATAATTTTGGAGTGCTCACTAGTGACCCCAAGGGGAACTCCAACTTTGAACATCCCCTTTCTGTCCCTACTTGGCTTTTTATATGCCACATGTATTTCTGTATTTCACAATATCCTGTGCTTGGCTTGAGCAGAAAGCATTTCTTCCCCAGAAGGTTCTCTAATGTGAGATGTATTTCTATGTCTGAATTTAGTCCAGTGTATCTGACCACTGTGATAACTACTTGGTCCTCTTTCTCATCTTCAGATGAATTCATTCCACTAATTGTGAAAGGGTCATTTCCCTAATTATACCATTTTACCCTTGTTGCCCACACCACATCTTCACAGTTTAGCAATTAATACAAATTGGAGAGTACAGATGAATCACCCAGAAGTTCAATAGCTGCCTGACTTTCCTCATTTGACTTGCAAGAGAGGATATTTTTTTTGCTCATACCACACTCCCAGGCCTGCAAAGTGCTCTTCAGCAGAAGCACTGCTCTGTGCAACGCTTGGTTTCCCTGTCAGACCATGAGCAGAGGAGTCTCATTTGTGTGGGCTGTCCCCATTTTCACCTCGGGCTGCACACTACACCAGAATAGAAAACATGAGTCAGAAAGGTTAAGGGTTAAACTGTTAAAAACAAAAGAGGAGAAAATTCATTCAGAAAATAGTGGTTTCTAATGGATGAGAGGAAGTACTGCACAATTTCTTGTAAAGTCACAATGGCCAGCTCATCAGAGGAAACCCCTCCTATCAGGGGCTTGTACAATGCCTGCTGGAACCTGAACAGCTGCCAAGGCATGACCGTGCAGTTAAGGGAGTGCAACAAAGAACATCAAATCAAGGCACATTTCCATCTTCCTTTCCAGCTAGCTCCCAATCTATTTTTTCTTCTTCCCCTTGTATTAACTATTTCATAACAACATAAGCCTTGTCAAGGAGATTCCCCTCTTTTTTTTTTTTTTTTTGTTTTGGTTTTTTTTGTTTTTTTTTTTATTCCTCTGGCTTTCTTACAAGCTGCAAAATGAGCTTCTCTACATGGAAGCAAAGCCATGGTATCCACAAGAATAGCTGAGCCAACCTAATCACTCACTGGGAGGAGGTCCTGGAGCAGCTGCCCCACTCTCCCAGCTTGGCTTCTTGCTCCCAGCTGCTCCTGCTGAGGCTGGCACTCACAGACCTCCTCCCGTGCCTGGTTAGCTCAGCAGCCTGCCCAAAACCATCGCAGCACAAACCCAGCAGCTTCTGCTGTGTCAGCCCCCAGAGATGGCACTGCACTGGGGTGCTGGCCAGACATGGATGGCCACAAAATCTCTCCCCTTTGGCTGTGAGAAACCAGTAATTCAGCACAGCTCTTCAGGAAACCGCAGCCTCGGTGTGCCTGTGAGAGATGCTCATCCTAGATTGCAGCATGCTGAGATCCCTACACTGTTTGCATATGTTCAGTGAAAGGCTGACTTTGTAGGCTCAGAGATGGGGACTTTCCAAGAATTTCTATCTTGGTAGAAGTTATGGAATAATAATTTTAAATAGCTGCTTCAGACCTGTAATTTCTTCCTTCTCAGCTTCCCCTTAAAACCATTTTCTACCACAGAGCTTTCAAGAAAAAGCCAGTGTTGACCTCTCACGACTGTAATTTGCCCTAAATGACCCAAGAGCTGCACAGCCTTGCCCTATTTAACCCAGGTTGGCTCTTTTTTTTTTTTTTTTTTTTTAAATTACTGCAAATTCTTTGGAGTAAGAATGGTCAATTCCAGCTGAAATGCTTGGTATCCCATAATTTACTATTTTACCATGAAAAATCAATTCCCACAAAGGAAGTTACATGACAGTGTCCTCTCCACACCCTTTCTTCATAGCATTGGCATAAGTTTTCCTCAGCTGGTTGTTTAAATATCTTCAGAGATGAAACCTCTCCTTCTCATCCATTCCATGCCTTCATTATTTTCACCATGAGACTGTCCAACATCCCTGTACCTAACGTTCAGATTTATTTTCTGTTCCTGAATTTATGCTCATCCCTTCTTCCACAGACACAGAAAATATAATTTTTTTCTCCTTGTAGCAGTCTCTACATAACTGAAGACTGTTACATTACACAGTTTTCTCTTCTTTAGGGTTAAAACCCCAACTGTCTCAAACTTATCTTACAAGTTCTTGTTTTCTGGGTCTCTGGCTGTAAAAATGGGATTTTTTTCATAGCATTCTTCTAGAAGTTTGACAATTAGTCTACCACCTTCTGACTGTGCTGTCATGATGGAAAGAGCATTTCTGCACTTATCTGAAGGTTCAGTAGATAGATTTGTCATAGATCCTAATGAGACATAGGAAGCTTATTTTTCCTTTTTTCCCCCCAACATCAGGGCATTGTCATCTTGTGTGCAGTTGAGGATGCAGTCTAGCTCAAAGATACTGATTTTTGCAGCTGCCTGATTAGTTATTCCCCTCAGTGTATGCTTATATTCCTAGATGTATGCTGTAGACTGTTCCTGGGGGATGACTCCAAAGTGCAAAACACAGCACTTCTCTGTTTTCAAATAGCATCATATTTACTTTGGCAAGACCCTTTGCATCTTTATTCTTGCTCTCCATCACACCTGCAGCCTCTTCTGGCCACTGAGATTGGAGGTTTAGTAAGTATATGCAGAAGATAAATTACAACAGTACAAGACAGAAAACAGCCCTTCATAGAAACACACTGAGTACAACTTTCCACTTAGAAATAAATCACAAATAACTGTTTTCTGAAAACAGTATTACAGATACTTTTGCTTACTACAGTTCTATCTTGCACTATCTATGGTATCTATCTTCTATTTTCTAGTCCTCTCTCATCCATACAAAGGTCATATGAGTCAGAGTAAAAGGTCTTACTAGAAAATTAGAATATTTACTGCTTCACCCTTATTCCCAAAGTACCTTACTGTGAGATGGAAAAAATTCAAAAGGGCTTGACAATTTTCTTCAGCTTTATTTCCTTTTCAGTTTCTGCAAGATACAGCACAATTAATTCCCAAAAGGAAGTATAAGTGTCCCCAAATTTCTTGAAAGATGAATAGCAATATCAATACAGTCAATGACTGCTTTTCATGAGATTGTTTCACACACTTCACAAGCATGTCCAAATGAAGCAGAAAGCCATATAACTCAGATGCTGACAATACTCCTAGGCTTTTCCATGACTCAACCTAAATCTAAGTTATTGGACAGCCTTCTGCTGAGTTATTTTTAGCTTTTATCAACTCATGCATTTTCTTCCTGCAAGCTGAGCAAATTTTCACAAAGTCTCTTCAGAGCAGAGGTTGCAAATATGAAGAAAAAAAAAAGAAAAAAGTGTCAAAGATTCCTTAGCAGATAATATTTAGCAACAGAGAATGGCATGGTGTTATCAAGAGATGTTGTGTATTTTATGTCACCTTTATTCATTTTAGAGGTAACAGGTCAGTTGCTGAGTTGGTTTGGTTTGATTTGGGGGGGGGGTTGGTTGGGTTGAGTTTCTTTTTGATTTTCAACAGAAATTAGTGGGATTTGAGAGACTGTTTAATGACAGGAAACAGTCCAAATGAATGCACCAGAAACTAGTCTTCATCTAAAAACTAAAAATACAATTCTGATTGTATTTTAAGTGTCTTTTACAGTAAAACCATTTTCTTCATCTTCACAGATTTGAACTGTTATTATTGGCAAAGCCATTATTGTAGACTATCAAGAAGCAATTGCTAGACAGCAACAGAAAAATAATTAAAACAGTACATATTCCTTTGTAGGTCTTGACATTTGGTTAAAAGCAGGCTCCTGGGCTTCTGTGATGCAGATACTGCTTTTCTCACAGTTTTAGACTCTGTCACTCCTAAGATTTTGAAGCAGAGCTTGTATCTGTCAGAATGGACTCATTCATTTGGAAGGGAACTACAATGACTCTCTGACCACTTCAGGGCTGACCAAGAGTTAAAGCATGTTGTTAGGCATTGTCCAAATACCTCTAAAACACTGACAGGCTTGAGGCCTTGGGCACCTCTCTAGGAAGCCTCTTCCAGTGTTTGACACTCCCTTGGTATGGAAATACTTCCTAATGTTCAGTCAGAAGCTCCCCTGGCACAGCTTTGAGCCATTCCCATGTGTTCTGTCACTGGATTCCAGGATGTGGTGAGTTGACCCTGGCTGAACTCCAGGTGCTCACCAAAGCCACTCTCCACAGCTGGACAGAGGAGAGAAAGCATAACAGAAGCCTCATGGGTTGAGATAAAGGCAGGAAGAGATCACTCACTTCAGTTACCATCATGGGCAAAACAGACTTGACTTAGGGAAATTAGTTTAATTTATTACCAATCAAATCAAAGTAGGAAAATGAGAAATAAACCAAAATCTTAAAACGCCCTCATCCCTACTCCTTCCTTCTTCCTCATCTCAGCTTCTCTCCTAACTTCTCTTTCTTTCTCTCCAGCAGAGAAGGATGGAGAATGGGGTGTCTGATCAGCTCATCACACATTGTCTCTGCTTCCTTCCCAGAACTCACACTCTTCTCCTGCTCCAGCATGAGGTTCCTCCCACATGAGACAAACTTCTCCAACATGAGTCCTTCCCATGGCTGCAGTTCCTGAGCTGTTCAGTGTGGGCACAGTCCTGTAGGGACAGACTGCTCTGGCACAGGTCCCTCGTGGGTCCTGCCAGCAAACTGCTCCAGCCTGGGCTCCTTTCTTCATGGTGCCACAGGTCCTGCAAGGAGCCTGCTCCAGGGTGGCATCCCACAGAGCCTCCTCTGAGCATCCAGCCTGGCATGGGCTCCCCCCTGGGTGCAGATGGGTGTCTGCTCTGCCGTGGATCTGCAGGGGCTCAGGGACAGCTCACCCTGCTCTGCACGAAGGGTGCAGGGCAATCTCTGCTGCAGCACCTGGATCACCCCATTCCCAAATCTTCTCACTGACCCAGGTTCCTGCAGGGCACTTTCACTCATGTATTCTCCCTCCTCTCTCTGACTGCTGCTGTGCAGCACTGTATTTCCCACCTTACTAAATGCATTATCCCAGAGCTGCAACACTCTGGGTGTTGGACATTCCACTAATGGGCTTGGGCTTGGCCAGCAGCAAATCTGCCTTGGGCCTGGCTGGCATTGACCCTGTTGGGCATGCAGGAAGCCTCTGGCAGCCTCTCAGGAACCCACCCCTGTAGCTCCCCCACTACCAAACCTTTACCACCAAACCCAGTGCACAGGAAGAAGAGCTCAGCACCTCTGTCTCTCTCCCCTTCCTCTCCTCAGGAAGCTGCAGTGAGGCCACCCTCAGCCTTCTTTTCTTCAAACCTGACAAGCTCAGAGCCCTCAGATGCTCCTTACAGGACATGCCTTCCTTAAAAACAGCTTTGTTGCCCTCCTTTGGGTACTTTCAAGGACCTTCACATCTTTCTTAAATAGTGTGAGGCACGTTAGATTTGAGAGGGCCAAGGACTGAACAAAGGTGAGCTCTGCAGACACACAGGCAGCTGCTGGTGGTGCAGGGAGAGGGATGCACCTGCAGGATTTTAAAAGAGGGACAGTGTCTGCCACATTTACCAGCCTCACTGATGCTGCAGGTGATGCTGCAGGGTGAGCTCTGAGTGCCCCAAATGAAACAATCCTCTTCTGCTAAAGCTGTATGTTTGCAGAGGTGTGCACTGGGGCAGGATCTTTGCAGTGTGCCTGGGAGGGATGTGGAGAGCAAATTCAAGCCAAAGTAAAAAGCACACTACAGCAAAAAGCAGCTCCCAATCTCTTCTCAGTCAGTTGTGGCAGGGAAGCAGGAAGCAATGCTTGTGTTATTGATGATAAGGTGTGAGCCAATACTTGCTTACTTGCTTGCTCCTCAGAGCAAAGTTTCTCAGCAGTCCCACAGTTTCAGCCTTTAAACTTCAGAGCTCTGCTGCATTATCCCCCAAACCAAACTGCTGTAAATATGACCTGTGATCTTGATCACCCAACACCTCCTCTCTGTGCATCTCATCTTGCAAGAGGACTCATTCCATCAGGACTGCCTTATTCCCTTGGTCCCCAACTCATATGTCAGGTCATTCTTTGATGAGCTAATCACAGAGAATTAATGAACCATATCCCTGTAGATGGAAACCTGGAAACTAAGGAAAGATGAGTGGCTTCTATAGTGTTTGCTCCATACAGGAAGAAAAAATTCCAGCCAGGTCACATCAAAATGCCTTGGAGCAGGGTTCTTCCCCTGATGCAGCACACAAAGGTGATTTGAAGATATCTTTTCTTTTTGTTTCTGGTTCTTTTTCCCACACAGTTCCTTTATTGCAACTCCAGCAAACAGTGTCTGGGGATGGAGTTTGAGCAGGGCACACACTAAAGTCAAGTCCCAATCCTCTCAAAACACCAAACCTTCAATCATACCCAACATTAGTGTCACACTTCATATCTGAAAATTTGATGGGTCTTTAATTGGCTGCTGAGCACTAAAAATGAGGGCCTTTACACAGATGATCATCTTTTGAAAAATGCATTTCATTAATTTACTTTGACTAAACTTAGTCTGACACTGAGACATGGGAATGAAAAGAAAAATAAATATATGGATCAATATTTGCTTACACAGTCTAAGCAATTACTATGTATTTGAGAGGTTCATTTTTCCATTTTATAAGTTAATTAGCATGGAGAATTAAAAAATAGCTAGATTCATTGTACCAGTCCTGCTCCTGCTGACAGCAGTACAAGTTTTGTATTGAACAGGAATAATATTTGGGTGTAAAAACTTTCCTTATAAAGTCAGAAACCATCTTTTACCTGTTCTATGGTAATGTAATTCAGAGTGCCTGATGCCTTCTCTTACAGTGCAAGAGTAACAAAAACTATCATGTAAACCTCTGTATCTTTGTATGTGTGTGTGTTTTAGGCATGATTTTGAGAAGTGCTGGACATTTGGCTTCTTTTCACTACTGGAAGCTAATGGAGCTTCTCCTGGATTGCAGAACTGTATGCTCTCATCTAACATAACTGGGGGGGAGTTGGTTGGGTATTTTTAATGAAGATATTTAACAACTGACCCATAAACCCAAGCTCCATCAGTGGTTGTAGGGCATGGATGTCCAGTTAAGGGCAGATGAAGCAGATCACTGCTCACAAAAGCAGTGATGCACCTGGAAGAAACTGAATTTCTTGAGTGCTTAATGCTCTTTGTTTACTTTAGTGAAAAAGACTCCAAAGTACCTGTGTGACTTTAGATCATGAATTGCTCTCCATTGTGAGACAATATTATTTATTGCATTGATAAAGGATATTCTTTATTCCTTGCATTGATCTGATTCCTCACTGCTTTGATATTAATGTGACTATCTGGAAAAACACGAAGATGCACTTAACTAAAGTTTGTCTTTTCTCTGCATTTTTCAAGAGGCAGCAATTTCTAGGCTCAGTCAACAGATTTGAGTGTCTGAGACTCCTGACCAGTCAGCCTGTGGATGGGTTTTGAGGTGGGTGTCAGCATGCTCCTGACAATATCTGGGCTTTAAATTGACCCTGACCCAATCAGGGTGTTCCCACAGCAGGCTAACCTTGAGTAAAGTGGAATTGATCTCGTGTGGGCTGTTAGGTGTGGCATAAATCCAAGCAAAACTGCCAGAGAGTTGGATTTCCAACAGTATTGTGGTTGGTTACGATTTGGAAAGCCTGCACCTTTCACTAAACAGTCACAGCTACAAGTACAGGGATTTGAGGCACTCTGGAGAAGCAACTAAAAGCCAAAGACAAGTGGAGGTCAAGGAAATATTTATCTGAGAAATAAAGAATCATCTCCTGCACTTAATTTCTTGCTTTCATGTATATGACTAAAACACCTCAGTAATATTAAAAATGGTGCTCAGTGTGATGTATAGCTAAATAGTATCTTTAATCAGTAGAAGCAAGACTTAAATGCATTTCTAGTTCATGGATTATTGCTGGACCATGTAAGTTGAGGAGATGGGTTTTCTACTGCCAAAATTTATGACTTATCCAAAGTCAGCAGAATAGATAAATTGATGTATGCCTTATCTACAAAAAAGAATGTGATTGGGATGAATTCCCAAACAGGTGATTATGTGAACGATGCAAAAGCCAAGATGTATGTACACACTGAAGGAAGAGCAGATTGGTTTTGGCCCAGGTTCAGCAAAGGAACTCCCACAAGTAAAAAGTAGTTACTATGAAACAGATCCAGTGTCAGGAAAATGGAATAATCACCTGGAATTCAGCCCAATTAGTTTCTGTAAGTTCTCATATTCTACGTGTACCAGGAATGTAATGGAAGTGACATTTGATAACATTTTATCTCAGCCTCAGTCAGCTGGGGCCTGTGCTCACAAATAAGGACCGGAAAAGAGTGAAGCAAGAACATTTTTAGCCTTTTTTTTTCTTTTTTTTTCTTTTAAGATCAACCACAGAAGTCTGTAGGTGTCAAACCTCATAGTTTTTCAAAAACGATATTCTCATTAATTCTTTTTTTTTTCCATTTAAGAATAGAAACACTCTGTCAGTAAGGTAATGTTCTCATTTGCATTGTTAAGCAGTACTTCTAAGTGCTTTCAGTACCTTTTCATAGAAAACAGAAACTTAAGATGAAGAGGAAAAAATCCTTTCCCATCAAAGGCTAATTGATTAATTCTTTGCTTGAATAATATCAAAACAAGAGAATTGATTATGGCCAGATGCAGAAACAACAAACACCACATTCTATTTAAGCAATTTATACTACAAGTATTCTGTGTCATAGCATGCAATTATTAATTAGTTTTAGTGCTGGTACAAGAGGGTTAGGATGAGGTTACAAACCCTAATACTTCTCACAACTAGGGATAAATGGTGAATTTGAATTTGTAAAAATAACTAATTCAGTCCTGGAAGGAGTTGGGTATTGCTGGGCCGATATGAACTTATGGAGAAGGCATCAGAAGGGAGAGAGAGCCCTGATCTGTGTCACTTCTTGTAATGGCCAGTCCTTGCAGAGCCCTCCTCGCTTACTGATGTCACCCTGTCACTTCTGCCACACAGCCTGGGTTCACAGCATGCCAAGGAGCAGATTTCCCCTCAGATCTTGGCAACCCTTCAAGGTCACCATGCCAAAATACAGTTTTCCTCTCCAAATAAAAGTTTGCTGGTCAGAAAGCATTGTCTGTCAGGAAGATATTGCCCAATCAGTCCCACCAGTGTCATACTGCCCCTACATGAAGCAGCGTGTCCCAGCCTTGGCCAGGGATGCAGGAAAACACAGCAGGCTGGAATTTGATGGCTGTTTTTGCAATGTCCCTGCTGCAAATTCCCAGGCAGTCATGCACACAGGTTTTCTGCACACCTTCCACTGCAGTCACCTGGCTCTGCTGCCAGCTTCCCGAGGAGCACAGCGCGGCGCGTGCTCTCGGGCGGGTCAGGAAGCTGCACGGAGCAGCAGAGACAAACCAGGGCAATTCAGCACTTCTGGCCTCTCCAAGAAAAGCAGCATCTTCCTACTGTGTCTTCATTTCCTGCATGCATGTCCTGACTCTCCATGCCACCCTTCCACTCCGAAGGGGAAGGTTCTACAGCTCGTATTACAGCACATCTTTCTGCAGCCTCCCAGTCTTCCACTGCAGCTGCCCCAGCCTGTCCTAGTAAAGCCAAGGAATGCACCCCACAACACCTGCAGATGCAGTAAGTGCAATCTGAGGTGTCTTGCTGGTCCTTCCATGCAACATCTTCCTTGTACTTCAACATGATGGATGATTCTTGCTATTAAATTAACAGATATGAATGAAAGAGCAAGACCTGGACAAGGAAAAGAAGAGCTAGTGCTAGATTTAATTACAAATTAATATTACTGCAAAACATTTAATTGCTTCTCACTGTGATTTATCAGGAAAAAAAAAGTAAAGGAAAACTGAGAAAGGTTCTAGCAACAGGAGGAAATAAGGCATACAGGGAAGCAGGTTACATCTGAATTGTATAAATGTACTTGATCTTCAATAACTCATTAACAACAGGGTCATAGTGTTTATTTTTACTGCAGCTGTGATTTTTAGGATTAGGCCTATCAATATTTATTCTTGTTTAACAGAAGGCAAACATCCGGTCAGCCCTGGCTATCCAGTGAATGGCAATTTCATTATGCTTTAGTCACAGAACAAACGTTTGGTTTCCAGCAGGAAGGTGAAAGTACAAAATGGGGAGAGTCAGTAACCACTGTGCCTAATACCATGATAATTCATCTGTTACAAACTTATGGAGTTCTCAGAGATGCCAGTTATCTCCTATCAATGTAAGGAGCAAAACTTCTTTTCCTTTCATGAAGGTAGACTGAGCTTTTACTAGAAATAGGGACTGTTTCATAGATCAACAAAAGCATCTGTAGAAACAGATTTTTCTGCAAACTGCAGTTTCCAGATTAGGTTCCTCTTTCAGACAACTCATCTTGGTGTTGCTCAATGGGGCTGAAATGCTGAGAAGCAATTTTGATTTTTTTCAGTGTCATTTCTCTGAAAGTTTCTGTAGGAAAGACCTTGAAAGTCTGCATTTTTCTGTCATATTGCTACTCAGGACTGCCTGTAACTGTAGGTTCTGATAGCAAGAGCTAATCTAAATTAGCTCTATATATCTAAAAACTCTGAATATGACTACATATTTTTAAATAACAAAGCTAGCCACCAGATATATATCAGACAGAGCCTAATGAACATGAGACATTTTCCAGAGCAAACTGCAGAGGGGTTTAAGGGCTGCTCTGTGGACTTGGCTGTACGCAAGTTCTTTGTTGCTGTGTATCTTCATAGCATTTGAGACACTCAGAGTGGCTTTATCCTCACAGCCCCCTGGGATGTAGCAAAGACCTCCCAGGCCTGTGGGGGGCTGGGGAAGAGGAGATGCCAGCCAGCCTGGCCAGAGGACACTCAGCATCACTGGCTGCTCACACCTCTCTGCGCTCCCCACAGCGCTCCACCCACCTCACCACGGGGCTCACGGGTTCTGCAACTCACCCCATCAAAACACAATTTCTTTCTGGGAAATATTTAGGCATGGGTAAATCATGTAGAACCCAAGAAGTATACAGTCATAAAGGGTGGGAAATATGTCTGAGATCCTTGAGCCCAACACTTAACCCAGCACTGCCCCATCCACCATTAAACCGTGTCCCCAGGTGACACACCTATATGTTTTTTTAATACTTCCAAGGATAGTGACTCAATCACTTCATAGGCAGCCTGCTCCAATGCTCAATAACCCTTTTTCCTAATATCCAAACCTCCCCAGATGAAACTTGAGGCTTTTTCCTCCTGTCATATCACTTGTTGCTTAGGAGAACAGGCTGATCCCCACCTGGCTACAGCCTCCTTTCAGTTGTAGGGAGAAATTAGGTCCCCCCTAAGCCTCCTTTTCTCCAGGCTAAACACCTCCAGCTCTCTCAGCCGCTCCAGACTTGTGCTCTAGATCCTTCACCAGCTTCATCCTTCTCTGGACACACTCCATCATGCAAAGGATGGCAAAATACTAAGAGGCTTTCTAGGAAAGCCCTTCCAGACAGGAGACATGAGCATACGTTGAAGTGAGGCTGGAAGGACTTCAGGGATTTACAGTGGTAGAATTGCATAAATAATGGTATCCAAATAAATAATGGTATCCAAGGTACAAATCATTAATAACATTTTTAAAAAGTCATTAATTTATTTTTGGGATTTCCCAATACTGTTTCGCCCTCTTATATAAACTTTATGATACTCAGGGTAGGGAATACTTAATAGTCTGTTGCATGGATTGTATTTAGTTGAAAAACAAAGCAAAAAGAAGATTCAGGTCTTTGTTTCTGTGTTTTGAGTATTAAAAAAATACTTAGGTAGACACAATAATGTGAAAACTGATATTTAAGTTAGGAAAGAAATTCAACATATGTATTCATCTCAGGATGACTTTGACCACAGGAAAGTATTTGATTATGATAGATGAACTGTATTGCCACTCATGTTAATATAGTTGTGTCTAATGATTTTTTTTTTAGAATTCATTTTAACACTGCCAATGTTTACTTAGCAGGGCATTAATAACACCAGGATATTTATCATATAGGAAATGGCTAATGAAATCTGCTTTAGCTGTCAGTGGATGTTTATGTTTCAAGGCTGCACTGGATTGTTTATGTAGGATTTAGGGGAGGGTTTTGTTGGTGACTAATAATTAGAGGAAAGTTAAATGGCAATTATTATGGCTTTTATTATTATTTATATTACATCAGAACTCATTTGGGCTTCAGATCAATGCTAGAAGCAGCTCAACTCCTTGCTGAAATATTTAAGGATGAGACAAAATACATTTGGTAGTGATGGGACACAGGACTAGGAGCAAAAGCTGCCCAGCTCTGCAAATAAGTTGATCCACTGTCGACTGCTCCTCAGGTGAGCCCTCCTGCAAGTAGTCCTTAGAATTTGACACATCTCTTTTTAATGCATGGAGCTTATACAATTTCTGCATATTCTTAAAGTCAATAGTTATATCAGGTCCAAACTGCATCCCCTAGCTGATGGTTTTAGAAATACTGTATTCACTGTTAATGAGTTTTCTCCCAATGGCTTCTTCAAATTGGATGTAAATGTCACAATTGTTAAGCAAAACTTATACAGCTTCTGGGACTTTTTCCCTCTAACAACTGGACCCCATGGTTTGAGCAACAGGCATTTAAAGGATTTCCTTTTGAAAAGCACAAATGCCTTTGCAATTTATAAAACAAATCAGGCATTTGAAGATTATATTTTCCATCTTCCTTTGCAAGACTGAGATCATCATTTGAGGTTTTCCTTCCTTTCTTGAAAAAAGCTTAAAGTGGTACATCCTTGTTGCAAGGGCATGTGAGAGCTGCCAGATTTCATCACAACAGGGACAGGCGTGAGTGCGGAAACAAGAAGAGCTGGGGAGCTGCACCAGTTTTTGGTTGTCCTTCACCAACCCTGGCTTGCTGTTCACAAACAAGGGCAAATATTAATGCCTCCCACTGATAAAGTGCATAGTTTTTGGTCAGGATGCACGTATGCATGTGTGGAATTTATCCAGCATGCCACTGACCAATGTCCAGTGATATACCTTTTCTTTCTTTTGTGTGGTAAAAAAAAATTTGTAGATTGAAATCAACAGAAAATTATGCTGCTCTTAACTTCATGAAAAGGAAAGTGTGTCACCACGGCAAAGTACTCCCCTTTGTTCGTAACTCCTAGAGAATGAAACGAAAATTCCAAAGGCAATTCTCTTCCTTGTTTTCCCCCTGCCTGGAAATCCCTGGGAGTACAGAACACAATTCAGAAATGCTAAAACCAGCTTCTGCTGCATCCCTGCAACTACCTCCAAAGTCAATAGGAGTCACGGGTGCACAAGGAACTGACTTCCCCATCAACACACTGCAATTTTTAACCATTATTAAATTTAAATCTCTCTCTAGCATCAATATTTATTCCTGCTAAATATGAAGGATGTTTAGGCTTATGAGTCACCAATTCTTTTCCAGTTAGCACTTGTTCTACAAATTCCACCCTTGAATGGAACTAGAGATTTATACATGATACCAGCACACAAAGTCAACTGTTAGGGAGCAGGCAACAACAGAATAACAACTGCAGAGATAAAAACGTGCATCAGTCAGAGCCTGCACACCCCGCTGCTGCTTCTCTGCTGTTGGTTTTGTAGCAGGCGTGAGTGGTAAATCACAAAGAGTGTGAATGGAGTACAGCAGGATCTGCTCTCAATTTGTTCCATGCAAGCTCAAGGTTGCCATGGGAGACAGGAAGCATTTTTCGGGCACTCCCACAGCAACAAACTGCTGGCACTGTACTAACGAGTGGCAGCACGCTGCGCTTCCTGCAGCAGGAGCCCTGAGCTGACCGGCACACTCAGGGTGGATGGTGCTTTTCCCCACTTCTCTCCCCACTTTGGATGCAGCTCAGGGTCCTGGTAAGGAGGACAGGCTGCCCTTTGCTGTAAGGCTGTAAGTTCAGCCTGGTTCCCTGGTGAATGCAGGTCTGCATAATAAAACCTGCTTTACAAAGGGCCGTGATAGTGCGAAGGCTGGAAAGGAATTACAGAGGCAGCTGAGAGACAGCTGGAATCCAACAGTCAGGTTGTGTTCTTCTATCTGCTATTTGGTGAGAGATTGCACACTGGGAAAAGACAGCTCTCAGTGTCACTGTAGCACAGATCATTTTGCCAGCCCAAAATGAGGGCCTTTGTCACTTCAGGAAGGGTGAAGTGACACTATGGAGAAGATATGATGGCTTTCCTGTTTCTCGGCATGAATAATCCATCACAGCGTTTCTGTAACTCTGGGTGGTGACTGCACCAACGTACTGAGAGCCTCTCCTTGATCAGTGGAGATAGCTCATTACAAAAGGTACCTCTGTAATCCTGGGACAGCAGAGAAGTGACTAACAGCTGGCTGAAAAGGTAGCAGGTGAAACAGGAGCAGGCAGCAGCAGATGTTGCCCATCTCTACTGAAGGAGAAAAACACTTGAAGAATTGCACATAGGAAACAAAGAGGCACACTTTTAGATAGTTTAGGAAACCTTGCTTCTCATTTCAAAGATCAAACATTGTAAAGGCACTATAAAATCTGTCTGGAAAGGTATGGTTCCCCAAGCCAGAGGGACAGAAATAGAAGCCCTATAAATCTCTTGCTTCCTTAAAGTGGTCCCTAAAGGTAAAGACAAATGCTCGCAAGCAGGAAATTTCATGTTGCAATTGTCTTTATATAGACAATGGCATCACTTTCCTAGGTCAAGATAATATGCTTTGATGAAATAAAGCATTTTCTCCTACTTTATCTTTTCTACAGTCCTCTTCCTTTTCTATGCTCCCCTCTGAATTGCCAAATTTTTCTTTCCTGGTAGTTTGGCTTGAGAGAGAATGTATTCTCACATGTCTGCTACTGATAAAACAGGGTATACCTGTCCCCAGGGAATAGTCTTACCTGAGCATGGCAGTACATGGAAAATGCTGCAGCAGACAACTGAGTGACATCATTTATTGCTTAGCTCTGACTAGGCAGATCTATAACAAGTAAGTCCAGAATCCTGCTTTTAAGGAGTACATAAGTTTTCTGCATTTTTCCTCATAACTCTGAGGAGATCAGATGCTGACTATATCCTTCATCTGCAGAACAGAAATGTACACTAATATAGGAAAGGAGAGGAATACAAGGTATTTATTATTTAGTATCTATCAATCCTAGAAATTAAGCAGAACAGACAATGTTTTTCACCAAGGTACTTTAAATCAATTAAGCTTCTTATGGTGAAAAGACTTAATGAATGAAAACACCCTCAGTGCTAATTAGCATGTCAAATACAAATCAGAGCAATAGCAGAAATAGTCCCTTGGAGATAACACATCTACTCAGAGGGCACAAATACCAAATTTAAAGTTTTTTTCCTCCATCCTACTCCCTATTTATACCTACATGCCAACAGGCACTGCATTCTTTTCTTGCAGCTGATATACTCTCAGATAGTAACAGCACCAATGTACTGAGTTCTCATTTGATTTGCAATCTCAGACACATCAGCTCTGGATGTCAGGGAGAACCCTGCTGATCAGCCACTGTGCACCACAGCTGATTTCTTTTTAGTAAATCCTTCATTACAAGTCAAATTAAGATTTCAGAAA
The DNA here is from genome assembly GCA_034336665.1 of Luscinia megarhynchos. Classification (NCBI taxonomy): domain Eukaryota; kingdom Metazoa; phylum Chordata; class Aves; order Passeriformes; family Muscicapidae; genus Luscinia; species Luscinia megarhynchos. Next base: position 91,603,019 of record JAPFBE010000002.1, read on the forward strand.
AGAAATTTCAGTGAAGAAACTTACTTCTAGGTAGAATATGCTTTCTCTGATAAAAGTCTTATTTTTCTGAGTTATCCTTTATTTAGCCCATGGAAACAATCTAAAAAGCACTTTCTCACATTAAGGTGGAAAAATCATTCTGAAGTTGCACAACAGCCACACAAAGCTACGAAGGCTGATGCTGGATCCCCTGCACTTAACAACCCACCTCATTCAGCAGCCACTGCACTTGCCTTGCTTTATCTGTGCACCTACTTCCCACTGAGACGTGTGAGTTCATGCGAGTTCGAGATGCACCTGGGAAAAAAACAATCTTTCTTCTTTGTGCAACAGATTAGAAGCTTTTTGCTCATCAGCAAAGAGAGGTTGTTTCTTCCACTTTACTAACAATAGACCTGGTGGGCTGAAGAGTGCAGTTAATCTGCTCTGACTACTGCAGCTGTGTGGGAGCACACAGGGGCACAGTGCCCTCCTGTAAGGAGATTTTGTCTCAGTGAGGCCAAGAATAAATGCTTTGTTTAGTTTATTTATTTTATTTTATTTATTTTATTTTACTTTATGGGTCAGACAATGCTGATTAAGATTTTTTTCAAGGGGTTATTTTTTGTTTTGGGAAATAATCTAAACTGCCTCTGAAGGCAGCAGCATGTTTAGTCTGTTAAAGGTATGGGGAGGCCAGTCTGCTTTTCCAGAATCCATGAGAAATCTTGTGCAGATGATACTACCAGAAATGGAGAATCTTCAGAAAATATTTATTTAAATAATCAATATGGTACAACTGAATTAAATGGAAGGGCAGAATGAAGCCAGCTGAGCTCAAGCACATCCATGAGGTTGCACGAGGAGTACTGCCCAGGCTCCTGGGTCACTCCAAAGAACTCTCCTTGTGTTCAAACAAGCAGTGAAAGGAAAGGGACAAACTGCCCTCTCCAGGTGCCTCTCTCTCTGCTTACTGGACAGGAACCCTCAGAACCAGCTTAGATTAGTCACTTAGGTTTAGCTTAAGTTTACATTTTTAGAGTTTATTATAAATAAGATCTAACTGATATTTTTATCTCGTTTTTTCACCTTCTCTGTATCAGGGCCAAAATCTCTACTTCTCTGTCAACAGGACATGCAGAAATTTCAATGAATCCATTACTGAGATAATATATTTTTCAATCAAAAAATCTGTTGCCCAACAGTGACTAGTCCTACTTTACAGTTTTCCACTAATTCCATAAATTGCATCAAAGTTTCATCATATCCTAACTCAGGTTTTCTCAGAAACATGACTCATCACTGAAGAATGTTCTGGTCATTAAAAAGATTAAGACATAATATTTTCTTACATTTTTGTGGCTGTTTTCTCTTGTGAAGAGAAAATATTATAGGAAAGGAAGCTTCCCTGCTGATTGCAGTTCCTCAGTTTTCCTGTATTTCTCCTTTTTTGCTTCTACAGTAACTCCAATTCGAAATTTAAACCAAGCTTCTTAACAAAAAACCTTGGTGCTGCAAAAATATTTTGCTAAGAAACACCATTGGAAAACCGAAAGGATAAAAGTTCCTTTGTCCTTCTTAAAGTCAAGCAGAGGCAGGAGGATGATAGAAAGTTGTGAGTAATGCTCTCTGAGCTTTGAAACAAGAACATGCTCCCATCTGAGCCACTGCTGACCACAGAAAGGATGGGAGGGGTGACAGCAGGGACTGTTCCACACTCACCTGCAGCAGCTGGGTGACAGGCACAGGCACTGTTACAGCTTATTTTTCTGAGCACACTGTGGAACTCACCCTCAGACTTTTCTTTCTTCTGCAACTTGAACTGCTAGTCCTTTCCTCAATAACTCTTTGCCCTTTTGAAAAAAGAATCTGATTTATTATCAGAGGATCCGTAACAGCACAAAAATCTCCCCTCCAGCTTTCCCTCCCTTCATGCCAAGTTCTTAGCCCTGCTCCCTTTTTCTCCCACTTCTTTCACTGGCTCTCCTCCCATGCCTTGCAGCCAGCACCTTTGAAGGAACTCAGCCTCCTCCACCTCGCTCGTTCCCCCGGCTGCTCCTCCTGCTCCAGGATGGTGCCCATGCACTGAGAGCTGCTCTCCTTCAGTGAACTCTGCTTGTCCTCACGTACCCTCAGTGCCCTGGGCTTCCATTCAGCCCCTTTTTCCAGCTGCAGCATTTTCTCTGTGCAAGGACCGTGGGCTCAGCTGGTGTGTGCAGGTTCCAGGTCTGGGTGCCAGGCAGGGTGTGATGGAGCATAGACACTGGCTCTGCAGCTTTCATGGACCTGCAGCTGGTCCAGCTGCAGCCCTTTCACCACAATCACTGGTGTTCCAGGTGTGACTCTGTGGTTCTCTAATTCTGCTGTCCAGGCTCACCACACTGCCTCCTGGGGCTCCTGCTTTATCAGAAATGTCTTTTCCAATCTCCCACCCCCTTGCCTCTACCCCCACAGGAGCCTCACTCACTCCCTCATTGTCACACAGGTTTCCCACATGTGTTCTTACCTATTCCACTGTCTGCTGCTCTTCCTAATGCCCATTTTCACTCCCAGTGACAGGGGTTTTTATGTGTTCCTCATGTTACACCTGCTCCAGCCAGTCATGGCAGGGCTCCTGTCTCCTCTCACAGCTGTCTCCTATTTCCACTCCCATGTTTCTGCACAGGTTCTTTCCTATATTCCACTTACAGTCACTTCTCCAGATGGACTTTACCTCATACAGCACAGTTGTGGCAACCCTCTGCTCCTCATTCCCTCCTATGTCACTCCCCAAGTGACCTGGGGTAATGTTCTCCTTTATCCCTCTATCTCCACATCCGACCTGCCATCCCTCTCCTATACTGCTACAACTTCCCCACTCTCTCCTTGGAAAATTTTGGTTATTTTCTAGGAGTCCAGTTTCCATACACTGTTCCTGGGCAGTTTGTAACAAGGTTAGTTCTTAGCTTCAGAAAGAGAGAAAAAAAAATCTTTATCCAACTAATGACATAAGGAAAGCTGGGACCTTCATTTTTCTATCAGGCTTTTCCAGTGTTCTGATTTGTATCCATTTTGACAAGGTTGTTTCTACTGATGCTAAAGAATCTCCTGACAATTTCAAATAGAAAATTACTATGCTAAAGCTAGACAAGCCAAATAAATTATCTATTTTTGTGCAGTGTCCTAGGCATCTGAGTGAGAAGCAAAAGAGCAGTTGGCACCTCAGTGGCTGTTTAGATGGAAAATGTGAGTCCTCTCTTCAATTCCTAAAAGCACAGGAAGACACACCTTTATCCTCAAGTGCATTGGACAGCAACAGCACCAGCTTTCTGACTGCATGATTAGCACCAGAAACCTCAACAGCAGAGCTCAGCAGTTGCCATCACTTTCATACAGAAACAAAGGAAGAAGAGATGTTCCTCCCTAGTTGCACAATGCTTCAGTGATCCTCGTGGGTCCCTTCCAACTCAGGATATTCTAGGATTCTCTCATTCTTTTTTGCTTTCCAAAGAGAAGAGTGTTGGCACTCATCCCTTGGGGCCTCCATGAATCTCCCATACCCATTTTTTTTCACTTTCTCATATGCCACAGCTATATGCCAAATTTTAAATCCTTAAGATTAGGGATATCAACACTACTTGTGCCAAATGGTAAAAAACTCAAGATTAAGGGCTCGTTCAACAGTGTAACCGAAAAATTTAAGCACTTCTGAGAATTCCAGGTGTGTTGGCTTCACATTTTCAACTGAGATATTTTTCAAGAACACTTTATTCCTGGAGCTGAAAGTCTACAACATTCTTCTAACTTTATTATGGTGGGAGATTTCGCCTGAAGTTTCTCTTTGAAAGGACAAAATTAATCAGGGAAGGACCTCAAGTGTGAGACCAGTCTTCCTTGTCTCAGTGCAAGGTCACCTTTAACCAGGTTTTAAGGGTGCATTTTTCACCCAAGTTGAGGTATACAAAACAAAGATGCCTGCATCTAAGGTGATGCCTCATGGGTTTAGGAACTCTAATCTCTGTGGCAAAATAAAATCTAGAGAAAAACTGGTACATCCCAACCCCATCTTTGTCTTAGATGCAGTGGATGCACTGTGAGAATCCACTGACTGTGCTTACTGAATTTCCACAGATCAGAGTGGAATTTGAAAACAAACAAACAAACAAACAAACAAACAGGTGCATGTACAACCTTGTAGTGTTAAAAACCAGGGAAACCAAACCCCATTCCATCTGTTTGGGTGCATGTAAACTACTTATCTTGTTCCAGTGCAGCTGGTGGAGCCTTGGCTGGTGGAGTTTAGGACACAGTTTGGCCAGATGTGGACACCTGTGTGTGATGAGATGGGCCACACCCTAATCTCCAATGACCAACCAGTTCTCCAAGGCTCTGTAGGTGTATTCTGCAATGTCAAAGCCAACACCATTCCCAAAGTCTTTATTTGTTGCTAAGGGTCTTCACCCGATGTAATTCATGTCACCACTTTGTAATTGTCACTATTGTAATTGTAATATGATAAAAATAATTTTTTTCAGCTGAAAATTATGAGAAGCTGTTTTCAGCTTCAAAGTGTTATGCAGTATGTGTTACATTGTAATTTCAAAAAAAAAAATCCTGTATTTTTGTACTGAAAACATTTTATAAGAAAATTATTAACAACCTAAAACTGTTTAATGACATTTCTAGCAGAGAAGCCAGTACCAGAAAGTTGTTGTCAGCAACAGCTTCTGTTCCTTTTAACTTCTTCCTGACTGATCTGTTCTCAAGCCCTTGGACTAAGCTATAACTTCTTCCCTAACTATTGTGACTTAGTGTCTTTCACAAAAGTTATATGAAGTAAGGAAGAATTGTCTACATAAGACTTTGCCAACTTCTTCAAACAGACATTGTTTAGCCAAGGAAAATTTAAACTAGTGAAAGCAATGCATATATTACTTTTTTAAAGCAATGTGGGGTTTTTTGTTTAGGGGTATGTGTATATAGACACATACAGAGATTTTTGTGCATATACAAATAATGCATTTTCTTTTAGAGCACTGTGTACTGTGAATATAAAATATGGCCTTAAAATTCTATAGAACTTTTCTGTTATTGACTATAATTTGCTACAATCAGAGTGAAATCTTTTGTATATAATTTATTAACAATTTTTTTTTTTTTGCCCTTGTCTATATTCTTGCTCTTCCCAACATTTATCTATGAATTCAGCCATGAGTCAGTTTTATCCTGATGGTATTTAACATCCAATCATTTTCCTTTAAACTTCCAATTTCTCAGGTCAACACTGTTTGAATTTATATCCCATAGGAAACTATTTACCTGGATATATCTATTTATCATGAAAGCCACCTCTGGTAATACCAATACTGGCAAACTCCTGCAAATATGTTTCTACCATCTCTGTCTTTGAGGTCATACTTACCCAGATGTACTGACCCTTTAAATTCAGTCCAGTTTGTTTTGGTCACTTCATTTGTTTATTTTTTCAATTCTAAAATGAATGAGATCTAGCAAACAGTGTCAAAAGAAGATTTTTAAGAAGCACACCCGATGTGTGCATTCTCCATGAACATTGCCAGTGGAAAGTCACATATAAAATTAAATGGTCTATTTCCAACTGCTAATAAATATTTGGTTCCATTTGGTGAGGAGGGGGCATACACATTGCCTGTGAAAATCATCTCGAATTCTACAACAAGATCTCCAGAATCAGGTACATATACTCTAGATTGATACTTGGAACACAAAATAGAAACACTCCATACATTTGACTGTATCTCTTTTGTCTGAACAATCCAGTTGGATTATGCAGTAAAATTGTGACACCACTTAAAAAGGAGAATTGATTAGAATGTTGCTCTATTTTTTGTAGAACTAAAACCATTCAATTTCTTTTTTTCTCTAATCCTTTATTCTGAGGCATGCTGGCATTGTTTTTTACGGAAACTATTGGATTAGGTCTATGTCTAGGAGAGCATTAAACAAATGGCTAAATAAACAAAACAAAAAAAGAAAAAAAGAAAAGAAAAGAAAAAGCAAGCTTTCCCCTTGAAATCAATGTGCCTGCTTCTAAAATTAAAGTTAAGCATCTGCTTAAGTATTTCTTGGCCTGGGTCTGCAATCCATACACAGATGGACTAACAGTGGTAGTGAGTTTCAAGATGTCATAATGACAAAAAAGCCTCCATTAGATCGTTAATCTATCTAGATATTTATATGGCATCCATCTCCATAAAATCTGCAGTACCTATCTTAGGGCAGCCAAGAGTGAGGTCATACAATTCCCCTGAATCTGGTTTAATTACTGGCTCTTCATTGCTGGCCTTCCAGGGCAGCTAGCTGTGCCACCCTGAGTAATGACAGGAACACTCTGCATCCACTGCTCCTGGCTGCTCAAAACAACCTCACTGGCTTTGCACTGGAGGAAAAGGAGAATTTGTCAAAGACAAATGTGCTGCTCAGCTTCCAGACAAGGGACAAGCAGAAGGAACTGGCAACAAGACCTTCTTAAACCACTCCATCCATAAAAGACTGTCTTGTTCATTCCTACATGCCACCTCCCTCCAAAATTATGAACAAGTTTCCTGTAAAGCTCCCCCTCTTCCTACCCTCAAACTCTGTTGGCCATAAATCATCCCATAGTTCACTAGTTAGCTGGCTTCACATTCATAACACAACAAATATTTCCCCTCCAGCATGCAGGCTCCATGGGGTATAATTCCTGAAGTAAAGCCGTGATCTTTGAGTCAGAAATTGCTTTCCACTCCACAAAGGAGAAGGGTTTCTTAATCGTGCAACTATTTAAAAGTCACTCCCAAGATGTGCACCTGAGCTCAGAGTCTGTAATTTATAATCTACCCACCCACACACGTGCACTGCAATCAGATCACTGTTCCCACAGAAAATAAACATGCTGAAACACAAGACCCAGCACTGTTCCAAGCAGTGATAAAACATTTCTAAGATATGGGATGATTTCACAATATCTCTCGGTAGCATAGGGCAGGGGTAGATGTACCCTCACCTGCTGTGGAGTGTTAGTTCAAATGTACAGACATAAGGAGAGAGAGTTTCCTTTGATCTCATCTCATCTTTACAAATCAGGCCTTGATATGATGGAAGTCAAGTTCCCAATGCCAAAAGATGAGTGGTTCAAAAATCTCTCTAAGTGAAAGGATTAGGGAGCCACTCAAAAAATGTCTCTTCAACGTGTCATTTTCCCATCATATAGTACCTCTCACATCAAGTAAACCTACACTGGGGAGGAACTGACTGCAAACAGATCAGAAAACACAGATTTTGGTAGAACACTCTAAGAAACTCAAAATACAAAGTGTCTTTTTAACCAATCTCAGTGCCTGCACACAGTTGAATGACTGAAGGGCTTTGTGGCAGCCATGGAACATGATCATTTATAATCATGTTATTCCACATAAACTTATTTGCCATGGAACCACACCTTCCAGGAGGAAGTAGTTGTGTCCTTGGAAGACTGGTACATCATGTAACAGCCAGTTACATAATGTGCATCTAGTTCAACTTTTTACCTTTGTTTAGCATGAAGATAAGTGCTGATATACCTGCATTTTTCAAAAGGCAATTATTTCATTTTTCAACTGATTTCAAAAAAGACAGTGCCAAATTCCTGTTGGCATTCTGGTGTGTGTCCTCACCAAAATAACTGTGAACTTGGGCATCCTTTAGTAGGGTAGACAGCTCTAAAGGTTCTAGGCACTGGAGCACCTAAGCACATCATAAATATTAATGGAGTTATCCTTCCAACTTTTCTATGAATTTTTATTACCCCCATTTTGCAAACTGAGAATTGAATTTCAAAGTCACTCGCCCAAGGCAATACAGGAATTTTGTACTGGTGCCAGGATGGAGCCCACATTTCTGGAGTTCTCATCCAAAGTGTCTTTTTCTACCCTCTCCTGACAGACACAAAAGAAACTTTTGTACCTCAGTATTTTCTGTTGGTCTGCTTCTAAGTTATTGTCTCCTACTTGTGATCATGCCAAAGTGGGTTCTTATTTTCAGGTAAGACATAGCACCTCCATGCAAGGGGACTAGGATTTAATTTGCAGTCTTTCTGCCTCCTTGGTTGTCAGGAAGCACAACCCCTGAAGAAAAAAGGAGTGCTCTGTGTTGCACAACTTGTGGTGATTGCTCTGGATGATTAAGAAGTGGTATTAATACATTCCATGGATGAACTATCCAATCTTCCTTAGCCTGAGGGATAGAAACTAAAATCCTGGGCCTAGATGGAGAATTCAAAAGAGTTAAAGAGAATTTCTGGAGAACAAAGTAATTTTTTTTTCCCTTACTGTGAGCACACTGACTAAATACACAAAAATATACCAAATGTCTTCTAAATAGGAAAAATAAGCAAATCTCACTCAAAGAGCCTTTCATACCTGGTGTTTTCAGATTGTCTGGGTTCACATCTCTGAAGTTTTTCTCTGTATTCAATGCACATCAGAGATGCACATCAAAGCCTACACACAACTGTTGTTCTCAGTTCAAGACCAAATAGTCTGATTTTCCAGTTGTATCATAGCTATGACTAGATTTGCTGAAAATTTACTCCAGAATTCCAGTGAGAACCTTAACTTACCCAGAACAAGGCTGAGATTTGTCATTCTAGGCACAATCAGAAACATGAGCTAGAAGAACTTGCAGATCTCCAAGGTGACATTTCAGTCCTCACATTGCTGAGGGGCTGTTAAGTTTCTAATGTACAAAATAGTAAAATATTTATGTTGATATTTTAAAACACAATGATAAATTATGTATTTAGGACCCCTTAAGCTCAATATGCACATCTTAATCATAAACTGGTGGTTTAGCAAATATTGCAGTGATTGATACTGAGATTTAAAAGCAATGTTCCATAGCTCTCACTTTGGGAAGCAGGGGGCTCACGATGCAAAGTCAGATGTGTTTGAGAGCAGAACCAGCCTAAAAATATCTGCAGTGATGTCTAATCTTCATCCTGCAGATACTTATCCACACTGTCCTCATCACATTTTTTGAAAAATCTTCATCTTGTGACTTCCAAGTCCATGACTTCTCCTGTCTCATCTGCACTTGAAATATCTCCTAAACTAACTTAATTAAGTGCTTCTAGCCTAATGAAATAGAACTTTCTTTTCCCCCATGACTATGAAGCTGTTAAGAGGTAAGAAATTCTTTAGCATTTCATGCCTTTTTCCACCAGTACATCCAGGTATTCAGACACAAATATCTTGATAGCACTTGGCTGATGTTCAGAGAAAATTTTCTGCTCTGGGTTGCAGTGTGGCCCTTTACAGTGATGGAAACCATCTGTTAAGCTAGGGTGTAGAATGAATAATCTTCAGAATTTGAGGATACTTTTGTCCTTGAACACTATTTGATTTCAGGTCCACAGTCTTGTAGCTTCAAATCAACCCCAGAAAAAATAATCACAGTTAGAATTACACTTGATACACACTTTGAGCCCAATAGAAACTGGGAAGGTTCCTTCACACCAACAGTAGACAGAGTCTGTAGGGCACAATCTCCTCCATAATGCTTAGGTCATGTGGGGATATTTCTTTGTATACTTATTAATTAAGGTGTCATGAATTAATTAGGCACAATGCCACTAAAAAAGCTATGATAAGCAGTGCATCTTATATGCTAATAGTATGGGCGTCTCTTACACAAGTGAATCATCCCTATTTCCCAAATCAGCAATTTTGCTGTGCCCTGTGGGTGAATGTCTTTCATAGAAATTATTCCCAGAACTTCTTTAAAGAACATCTGAGACAGCACTGTAACACTACTAATTTATCTTTCCACACCTATGTTGGAGCCCGTTTGGCCACGAGTTCCTTTACTCACATCTCCACCCCAGGTGTGAGGTCCCACTCCCACCTTTCAATTGTCTTTGGGATCATGGCCCTGTCACAGCCCCCTCCCTCTGTGCAGACTGAATCCACTGCTCCTGATGGAGGTTTTGTACCGAGGCCCAAAGCAGTGCTCTGCTCTCAGAGCCCTCCCTTCTTTCTGAAAGACAACCCAGGAACATGCACAGCTTGAAATTAACTGAAGTACCCATTCCTTTCAAAGCTGAGCTTTCTGAGGAGATGAAATTGCAAACTGTGATGATAAAAAAAAAAAAAAAATTCAACTTTTAAGAATGTTATTAAAAAAACACATCCAAGTGAAAGAAAAATGCTGAAAATGTGACAAGGTTAAATAAAAAAGGTTAAACTGTCAAATCATGACAGATATTTCAAGGAGTAAAAATGGCACCTGTAACTAAACATCTTGGCAGGGCAAAGCATCCTCTGGTTCCAGGATATAGGTACCACCTGGGTGGCAAATGCTCAGCATCTCTGAAAATTAAGGCAGTTATTGATGCAGACAGATGAGGTTGCCTCAGTCCTGAATGGTTTGCCTTGTTTGAGATTTTGTTTGTCTGTTTTCATGTCCCTTTTTTCTCTGAGGATTTAATGAAATGATAGTAAGTTTAAAAGTTACCATGCCTCATTGGCTGTCCTGCTATTCTATACTGTCTCCAGGTCCAGATGAGCTGACTTACTCCTCTCTCAGGGAGAGGCAGGTTCCTTTGTGTTACCTGATGTTATGTATTATCAGCACTTCCTTTCGTTGCAAGGCACCTGTGGACATCTACAGTATGAGCACATGGGACCTGAGGCATTTTGGCAAGCCTACATGGAAAAAAGTAGACATCTCTGTATTATGAAGTACCATTGCAATTTAAAAAAATCTGTGTATCACTCTGGGGATCTGCCTCAATTGGAACTTAAGCAAGCAAGTAACTTTTCGGTTCCTATCCAAAATGTTTTGCCTGAGATTGCACAAGAGAGCTGCCAAAATTGAGCTCTAAGCAGCTCAAATCCCAGATAAAACCTCTGCCACTAACGCATCCTTCCCTCATTTATAGCTAATTTAATCTCCCTGTCTGGACTCTGCTCAGCTGGGATTGACAGCAGTGTAAATCACTGCAATAATGCCACTCCAGAAGCTGCACACAGTACATTTTTACTTTGCCTAGTAATACATCAAAGAAGAAAGACAGAAGAGACAAAAGACATCATTAGGATTGACCTAACCTGCTTTGCTTAAAAAGCATCTGCAGCAAAGCAAGATGGGCTGAAATGTTGAAAAAAGAGCCAGATATCTTGCAGCTTCTAAATCCAGAATCAGAGGGGTCTGCAGGCATCTCTATTGATTTAAATGAGATTTGTATCAGATCCCTATATGGTATGGTTTAGAGATTCTGGGTAAGGTGAGCTGTCAAGGAAAGGATGTAGTTAAAATTACATTTTGACAAAAAAGAGAAAACAAGATTTCCAAAGTACAGAGTGTTTTGCTGTTACCGGGATGCTTTCTGAGCCCCATTGTTCCTGTGCTTTAATCCTCTTGTTATTACAACCACAAACACCTTCCAGGCCAGGAAATCCAATGTCTCTGGAAGTAATTATCTTTACACACAATAGACACAGAAAGCATTGTCACCACCTGAGAAGCTCATATGGCTAAAAGGTTTGCATGTAGATATTCCTGGGCCAACAGCGGAGGCTGAAGTAGGCTACAAAAGAGCTGAGAGAGTGAATGAGGTAGATGCTTTTATAAACAACATATTTTCTTATTTGGGGGGTTTTCATTAAATTACAATTCTAGTATTCTAACTAAATTAAAGATCAGCTGGATCCAGCCAAGTTCACACATGACAGCAAGGCAGGGCAAGGGCAGAATCCAGAAATCCTGCCTGCTCTGTTTGAGAGTGATTAGTCAGACCCTCAGTTCTTCCATAACATTTTCCACACCCTAGCTCTCAAAACACCATTTCAACAAAAGCCATTGAACACTGTTACAGAGAAGAAAGTAGGTAAGTCATGTCAAAGATCAGTGTCAAAGTAAAATATAATCCTAAATCAGCATGTCCTTAATTGCTTCCAATTGTGCCATTTCATAGCAAAAAAGCAAGGTAGCAGAAAAGATGTGTTTAAGTTATAAAATCATAAAATTAAGAAAAACACAAACATGCTAATTATTAAATGACCCAAATCCAAGTTTTGCTTCTCAGACTACTGCTAACCATTACCTTAAAGCATGAAATCTGTCTGATAGCAAATTGGTATTCAATATGAGCAAGTATTTTGCATCTCTGTTCAGATTTTTCTTTTCAGCATGTACATTCTTCAAATCAGAAGGGCCTTTTGGTCTTTTGCTCTCCTGGTCTCATCCTCTGAAGCATCAACTGGGTCCTCAATGGATGATTGCAAGGACATAAAGGTCTCTGTATACCCTTCTGCTAAGAGCATGTAGGAGGCAAACCTACACCCAGACACACACACGGGTATGCAAGTGATCCACACAACCAGAGGCTCAAATTTGGAGTCCTCTGTAGAAATGGAGTCCTCCCAAGGGACATGGCTGAGGTTTGGCCAAAGAAAAGCATTGTTCATATAAAGATAGCAGAACCTAAATATTAGTCAAAAACCAGCTGGTTAAAACACGTCTGAAAGTGAGGACTCTGCTCTCTTACAGAGTTGAATTCTTAAGGTGCACATGTTGGGAGAGAGCTTTGATTCTCCTTAGCTTTGGGATCTTTAAGCTCTCAGACTGCCACCAGCCTGGCAGCTTTGGGAAACCACAATCTCCTAGGGCATCTGAGGGTTTGGGTGTCAGCACTACTAAAGCAAAGCAGAGATCCTTAATAGTGAACTTTGTTCAGAGATTTTGATGGCAACCTGTCAGAGGAGACCACTCTCCAGGGGTAATAGGAAACTGGGAGCATAGAAACCCTGAAAGTATGATTGAAGTTCAGCTTACACATGCTGTTCTTTTTCTACCTAAATATTTCTATTCTTTAAAATATGAAAAATGTTGTTTTATTTTTTAACTTCATAGTCCATAAGAAATATATTAATTATATTTTTGTTTGGAAATAGCAAAAGTTTTCCTCTTCCTCAACTCTAACTCATGCCAGGGCTATGTTAATCAGAATCAGGGAATCATAGAATAGTTTGGGTTGAAAGGGGTTTTAAAGATCATGAAGTCCCAAAGCTCCTGTCATGTCCAGGGACACCTTCCAATAGACCAAGCTGTTAAAAACCCCATCCAGCCTGACATGATCAGGAATGAGCCATCCACAACTGGTGTGGGCAACCAGTTCCAGTGTCTCATCACCCTCACAATGAAGAATTTCTTCTTTATATCTGATCTAAATCTACTCTCTTGCAGTTTAGAACCATTTCCTTTGTTCTATTACTACCTGCCCTTGTGAAAGAATTCCCTCTCCAAGCTTTCTTGTAGCCCCCCCTTGGGTACTGGAATGCTGGTCTAAGAGCTCTCCTTCCCTTCCCCAGGCTGAGAAGCCCCAACTCTTTCAGCCTGTCTCCACAGGAAAGGTGTTCCAGCCCCCTGATCATGTTCATGACCCTCCTCTGCACTTGCTCTGGCAGGTCCAGCAGGTCCAATGCTCTTCTGCTGGGGAGCCCAGAGCTGGCACAGCACTCCCAGTGGGGTCTCAGCAGAGCACAGCACAAGTGAGAATCATCTACCTTGACCTGCTGCCCACACTGGTTCTGCTGCAGCCCAGGACAGTGCTGGCTTTCTGGGCTGCCAGAGCACATTGCCAGGTCATGCTGGACTTCTCATCAGCCAAGAGCTTCAGGCCCTTCTCCTCAGGGCTACTATCAGTCTATTTTCCACCCAGCCCATATTTGTGCTTGGGATTGCCTTGATCCAGAGGCAGGACTTTGCACTTGGCCTTGCTGAACTTCATGAGCTTCAGGTGCCACCTCTCAAGCCTATCCAGGTCCCTCTGGATGGTGTCCCTTCCCTCTGGCCTCTTGGCTTGATCACACAGCTGGGTGACATCAACAGACTTGCTGAGGGTGCACTTGAGCCCAGTCCATGTCACCAGCAAAGAGTCAAACAGTGCTGGTGCCAGTCTGACCCCAAGGAATGTCACCTTTCTCCTCCTGGACATCAAGCCATTGGCTTGGAATTTAAATGCAACCACCCAGCCAAATCATTATCCACCCAGTGATCCATCCTCAGATCCATGTCCTCACAGTTTAGAGACAAGAATGTTTCGTGAGACAGTATCCAAAGCTGTGCACAAGTCCAGGTATGTTACTCTAAGAAGCTATTAATTTAGTGGATTGACTCTGTAACACCTTTCTTTTTCTTCCCCTGATAAAGTAGGCAAACATGAGGTCACTGCAAGGGCTTGGAAACTGCAGCCTGACAATGGAATGGCAAAGTGGCTGAAGTACAGAGAAACTTTTAGATCAGACCAAGATAGCTGGCTTCTCTACTGCTAACTCACAGAAAGCCTGAGACAAAAATCCCTGAATGCAGATAGGATGGAGGGATCTCTGCATACTTACCCTGTTTGTACTCTCTTTTCTAGCTTAGTCTCTTCCTTTTTTCTCCTATCCAACCTCAGACACAGGATGCTGGGCTGTAGAGCCCCTTGGGCTGACCATGTACAGCCCCTCTGATGCCCTTTTATTTATGCTGCGTTTCAAAGGAAGTGATTTTCTCTTATTCCCAACCATTGTTAACAAACAGCAAACCCCTCCAAAGCCATTTTTGACAGAGTGAACCTTAGCACTTGCATTCAAGGATTAGTCACAGGCTGCTGGAGTGAAAGCAAAGCAAATGTAAACAGGCAATGCTTTTGCCAGAAGTATGCAGGAGACTGTGTGGGAAAGAATATGATATAAGAGCTTGTGTGATCATACACTCTTTTATTAAAATAAAACCTTTCACAACAATTCCTAACATGATCCTTTTTTTTTCCCCCAAGTATCACCATTCATTAAACAAAGCTTGCCTGTGCAATTATCAAATATGTAAGACTTGTGATATCTAGTAGATCCCTCTCTGGGTGTATTTTAAATTGCTGTTGTTTAATTATTAACTGACTCCATCATGTTTTCTTTCAATACATGTTCTTTATTTCAGAAATACATCCTGCAGTATTAAATGGAAAGATAAGCTCAGCCAGAGTCTGAGGAGTAATACAAAAATTAGTTCATGTCGGTTTTCTCACTTTCTGTTTTTTTGTTTTCCTAAATTATTGCCAATGCCAAGACAGAGAAAGGAAAGAAAATTCACTATGGAAAGTTACACAAGGCGTTGTGGCTGAAGGTAGCTCTTGACCTACCTCCTTTTCATGCCTGGCTTAGTGAGATTGCAAGAAGGTTTAAAGGAAACACCACCCTGGAACTGGCTGCTACCACAGATACAGGCATAGTTTATTCTAATTCACAGGGTGTTTTTTAGGCAGTTGTTGTACATCAGGTGACCACTTCATAAAAAGCACAAGTCTGATAAACAGGAATGCCAAGGAGCTGTTTCATTAGGAGTCAAAAGGGGTTGTCCTGTCATTGCTAAATCAGGCTGCTTGGGCTCCCATTAGGATGAACAAACAAAGACTCAAGTGCACTGTTCACAAAACTATCCCTGTGAGGGATCCTGTTTTGGCACCTCCACAGCAGGGTAGCCCACTGCAATGCAGAAGGGATGTGTTCACTCTGCTCAGTTTACCTGAGTCAAAGGCTTCTCCTTTCTCAGAAGAGCTGCTGACTGAGAAGATCAACACTTTTTCTGAAGTGATGCTCGTTTGTGGTTAAAAAGTCACAAGAAGAGCTGCTGGAACCCACCAGTGCTCTTTTCCAGGCAAGAGTCCTTATGGCAGGCTGTGTTTCTGCTTTAAATATATATAACTGTATATAACTGTAAATGAATACTTAAATATTGAAATAAAATTAAAAGCCCTTCAGTGAGGATGGCAGATAAAGCATTAGCTCAAAATACCTATGATCCACCACTATTCACCCACAAAATGAGGTACCAGGTTTAAAATCTCTGCCTTTTTTGAGGTTAAAATATCTAAACCTCTTCAAAATATCTTAAGTGAGGGATTTAAAGAATAAAAGTAGAGATACTTTGTGTGAGTCTTTTATTAGATTCCTTCACAGAATAATTCTTCCGGGAAAAGCCAAATATTTCTACAGTCCCCAGTTGTTTTACCAAACATTTTTTAAAACACCCAGGTTTAGGTAAACCTAGAATTTTGGCATATTCCTGGTGTGAAGTTTCTGTACCACAACAAACTATGAGGAGAAAAATTTTCAAGTTCTCTGTATCTTCTGTCCCAGCAATCCAACTGGGGATGAAGAAGAAAACTTGTAGATCAAGCACTTGGACTCTGGAGCTGAGAGATACCTCAAGATGAACAAGGAATGGCTCCATCCCATCTTGAGGAAACTTTCTAGGTGAGGGAGACTTTCAGCCCAAAGAAAGAAAACTTGTGCTTAATTGTGCATAAAATCTGCACTTACCAATCTTAGCATGAGTTTCCTAGATGTGGAAGAAAGGCAGCTGAAAAGTTTCAGTTCCACAGACCAATACCTCCTCATCAGTGAGACAGAATGTTTTTTCTTTAGTCTTGAAAATATTTTTCCACACTATCTCCCTCCTTTCTCAAATAATTCAAATTATTTCTCTCATGCTGGAAGCTGCAATGTTCCCCCATTCCTTCTGCCCTATCAAGTTTCTAATTCCTAATTAAATACATATAAATTTTAAAAGTACATTTAACCATTGGCTTACACTCAGAACAAAACAGCCTCCCTCTAAAGCAAGTTGCATGAAATCTCTTGACTCAACAAGTTAACTAACTTTCTTTTGCCTAACCTGACACTTCAGTGTTTGGCAATGATCCAGGGCTTCTGATTAAGGAAAAAGATGCTGAGGGAACAGATTTTTGAAGGTGCTGAGCACCCACAGAACATGCTGATTTAAGCTGAAGTTGCATATTCTGGGCCCCTGGATCATCCTGCCCATGACGTCTTCAATTCACTTTATCTTGGTGTAACAGAACATCACTTTCACTTGGTTTTGTTTTATTTTCTGGAACAATTTAATTCCACAGAACAGTGATGTCTATCTCTTTTTGAGTTGAGCTGCAGAACAGAATTTTCATTTGAAAAATCAAGTACTTCTACAGCTACTCTCCAAAGAGACCCATTACAGGGTTTTGAGATCATGCCTGTGCTTTCCATTGCTGCTTTGATTCATTCCAGCTAGAAGGAAAAACTGAAACTGGAGGTTTTTATTTCATCTGCTGGACTGGCCCTCCAAATGGGTGATTCAGACCTTGCCATTCATTACTTGTGCATTTCTCATATATGAGCAATGTATCTATAAAATGGAGATAATGTGGTTTCCTTTCTTCTGTTCTTTCACCTTTTCTCTTGACTAGCTGGGCAATAAGGCCTGCAGGAATCCTCAGCTGAGTTCTCCAGGATCTAATGCTATAAGTTTAAAGCTGTTTTTTTCAAAATCATGTTTAGGGAGTTTAATGTTCCAAATGTTCTATGTAACATCTGTGGGGACTCCTTACAGAAATACCAACCTAAAGGCCCTGGCAGTGCAAAAGTGCCACAGAGTCTCATACTTCTCAAGCACATCACCTCTACTAGGAGAAAAAAAGAGCATGTGCAGAAGAAGAGCTAGACAGAAAGAATCTGATTACTAATGGCCAAAGAGCTGAATTGTCCCTGAACAACCTGCTGCTCACTGCTGGCTAAATCACCACCCCTTGTTTGGAGAAGCTAAAACAGTAAAAGGCTCTATCATAATCCACTCTTCTCTTATATGTTTTATAGAAAGTCCATGACAGGACTTGATTTTCTCATTACAAATGGGATGGAAAAAAAAAATCAATGAAGAAGCTAAGAAGGCAAAAGATGATACCTTAGAAACCATTGGGAGTGCCTCACTGAAAGCCACAGAGGCGGAAGGAAACACGGAATGTTCATGCCTTCCTGTGCTTCAAAGCTGCTTTCTTTCCATTTGGCTTTAAAGAATGTCATTTTGGCTGGCTTCATGGCTCTTACATCAGGAGAAATGGTGTGCCTTTCACAATGATTCTGTGCTGAGACACACCTGAAAGCTAGAGGGGAGCAAAGGGAGAGGAAATAAAGCTTTAACTCAGAAGAAAATCAAAACAGGAATTTTTTATGATGTTCATTTTTTTCGTTTGATTATTGATGGCAGGGTATGGGGGGGGGAAAGTGGTTGGAGTAACTGATTTTTAGGAGGAAAAAGCAAATGAGTAGATGAGCTGAGCAGTGCTAGCCATGGGAACACAAATACCTGAGAGGAAAAGATGCAACTTCATTGTTGAATACTCCTGCAACATAATCTCTTGCTATGGCATAATAAGAAGTCGCAGACAGTAATTTTCAGATAATGGTTAACAAATAGGAACAATTTTAATATTGCTGCAACATTTGACAACTCTCAGTACCATCACTTCTCCTCTGTAATAAGTGCTGGTGTGACAATTTTAAATACCTATAATTTATAGTTTAATTAATGTCTTAAGTGCAGGATACTAAGAATCTGGAGATGTACACTCAAAATTCCCCTGGAATCCACACAGACACATCTATGGCTTTATCAGACTAACTACACACTTCTCTTGTCCTGTGTAAGTAGGTGTTTTCACATAAGAGAAATTTAGCAGAGGTTTTCTATATGTAACTCAAATCTCTGTCCCTCTGGCTTACAATTTGCAAATTCTTGAAGTCCTTCTTACTCTGTACATTGCTGAGAAATTTTCATTGTCTACCTACAATAAATGGGATCTTCAAACAAATAATAACCTTTTTAAAAATTAAAAATTGCCAACCCAAGGCAAACTAGTTGATAATCAGATGCAAACTATTTCGGAAATAAATAATAATAATATTTTTTTTAAATTTACAACTTGACAGGTTTCATACAGCCAGTTTGGGCTGGGTTTAAACTGACTCAGTGGTCGTAAGGAGCCAGGGGGGGTTAGAAGATATTGTACTGCTCAGTGCACAGAGAATGTTTGGGACACAACCAATGCATGCACAGACTCACAGACACTCATTAATGTCATTGCATGAAAAAAATACTGGCTAACTCACACCTGTTCACACTTTCATTTGGATATGACTTTGTGCTGAGATTCTGGGATTGTTCAAGCTTCAGACTCAAAGTGAAACCTGGGGGTGAACCAGCCTGGTTCATAACTAACTGAAGAGAAAGTTCATGCAGCATCCTGGGAAGGAGAACTGACAGGTTTCACACATTCCTCTCTCTAGCAAAAAAAAAAAAAAAAAAAAAAAAAAAGAAACACAATGAAAATCTTATAAAAGGGAAATTATCAGATTACAGGACAAAAAGTGTTCTTCAAATCCTAGTTCATGAACTTTTTGATGAACATACTCAAAGGTATGTCTGAAGTGCAAGCACAAATTGGTACATTTTTCTTTACTTCTGTCATCATCCTGCCAAATTTCCTGACAGCTTGGAAGAGCCCTCCACTTCTGTCTGGCCCAAGGATTCTCACCCTGAGGATTACAAGCAGTTGGCAGATGATTCCCATCACCCTGCCCTGCTCTCAGGATTCACCTCCCCAGACAACCTGTAGTAACAGGTGGGATCCATTTTGATTAGGTCATGCACCAGAGAAATCCCATGCTTAGACCCTGAAGGTCTAAGAAACAGAAGGTTCAGTGCAGCCAGCAGCAGGATACAGGCAGGTAGCACCAAACTGGCTGAAGCCAGTAGTGGGGTGAAAGCATCCTTACCTTTTCCTTCCCGCCCTGGTTCCCTGTGGGAACGTGACCCTTCTCCAGCTCTCCATCTCTTACAGAACAACCTCAGAGAACCTGCCCCAGGTTCTTCCTTGAAGGGTGACTGTCTCTGGAGCAGAAGCACATTAACATGAGCTGGAATGTGTTTCCTAACCTGTCCTTTCAGTGGTCTGCATGTGCAGGTCCAGCAGAGGAGCAAGGGGGCAGTCAGATACTAAAGCTATTTACTTGTCCCCAGTAAATATTCCTCTCTTGGGAGTCAAAGCCTTTAGCCAGCTAAATCTAATTTTCAAGACCGCCAGGGTGCCTTTAAGGTTGTCTGCATCTCATAAGTATTTTAACATTTTTATGAATCTTTGTTGCTGTTTCTGATAGGAGATAATAACATTTGTCTCATTTACTGAGATGCTGGGGGAATAAATATTTATGAAAAAAAAATTTTAATGGTGAGATTCCATAGAATCCACATCCTTGTAAGTGCCATAAATAGACTGCTAATATACTGTGCAAAACAAAGGTGGTTTGAGCTTTTACTGCCTCCAGCCTAGCACAAGGAAACAAAGTTTGTTTAGCTCTCAGTGCTCTACAGCATTTTGTGAGATCAGGCAATTTTAATTTCGTGTGTGTGCATGAGGTTTCTACAAACACCACGGAGCCAAATCTTGTCATGATCTTTCATTCTGTCCTACTTCCAGGCAAAAGCAGGAAGTTTAGAGGAGCGGAAAAGCATACAAATCAAAAGCAACTGAGCATTTGTGCATCTATTCAAAGACTTTTTTAGGCACTAGCATGGAGGATATGGTTGGGACAAGGATTTGATTTCACCCTTGCTGGCTCCCACGCCCCTAATTAGAACGGAGCTCTTTATAGGTAAATAACATTTAAGTGGGACTATTTCTGACCACTGGGGTCCTGCACTCTGCTGTGCAGTGCCCTTTCATTAGGAATTAGCCGACACGATGCTGAATAAACACATTGTATGTTTTGCGAGAGCTCTGATGTGGTCTCGGTTAATTACTCTCTTTAACCTATTACAATCATGTGCTGCTTAGCCACACACACCACAGGGCTGCTTGGGAAGGGGAAGATTATGGGGTATGCACAGAGAAATTCTTAAAGGGGCACACAGCATAAAGACATGCCACAATGTCTGTTTGAACTCGTGTCAGATACAATAATGAGTGGGTAGGAATAAAAATAAATACATAGCACTTCAGGAGCACTTCACATTCTCTAGGTTCTATTGCATCAAGCTGTATGACCAGGACTTTCTCTCTCACCAACACTCTCTTGGCTCTGCTGAAGAGACCAGCCTAGCTTGCTTATTTGAGGTTTTCTGCAATGCCCTTGGCAGTGGTTTGTGCTTGGAACCTCACCCTCTCCCCCTTACCCTCAAATTACACTTCTATTCATGACTGCCTATTCAAAGGGTGCTTAGATGCATGCTTAATGCTTTGTTGCTACGCTTGCCTCACAGATGCCTAAGGGCTTTTGTTCTTGGAACAATAAACTGAAAGTCCACCATTCCCCTCTTCCTCAGGTCCCTGTGCTGGAGCTCCTCGCAGATTTGCAGGGAGGCAGACAGAAGTCACCACTGCAGGGGATCCTCACTGATCCAAGGATAATTGTGTGTCAGTAATCGGTGCTTTACTATCATTAGCAGCCACTTTAATACAGTCCTCGCTTAGCCCCCAGTTAGGCTTATGACTATGGAATTTGCTCTGTCTTATCAGCTTCACTGGAGCATGTGAATGATCTCAACCTCTGACTATTTAGGCACATACTCATATGGGAAAAGTAGACAGAAACCTGTGTTCTTTGACATTAGTTATATTAGTCCAGTAAAGCAACTCCTTTAGTCCTAGAGCTGTCTGTCTTCACTGGGTGTCTCCAGCAACACAATTATGCAGTAATTACTACAAAACTAATTCCCTTCATCTAAACAGGACCCAACTTTAGATATCCTTGGTTAAAAACTCAGTAACCTTTCTGAATCTCAATTCCCCCATTGATAAAGGAAGAGGCATTACTATTAACACAATTAATTATTAATGTAATATTAATATGTGCAAAGCCCTAAGGCTTCCAGATGAAAGGTGATGGATAATTGTAAGGTGCTCTCCACACAGCCATGGGCTGTTAGCAACCAACTCAAATCAAAAACGATTATCAAATACACACACTTAAAGAGATTGAGCTGATCAAGTAAAGAATTGCCATGGGATATTGGTCTCCCACAGCTACAGAAATTCTGAAGCATTAATCTCCAAAAAGCATCACAAAGGATCTGAGGCTTTTCTCTTCAAAGTGGGAGGTATTACCTTGTCACAATATCTGAGGGCTGTGACGCTGTTATACCAAATCCCTTGCAGAAGAGGTAAAGTTTCATGCAATGAATGTCTGCAATACAGATTTGCTATTGTAGAACTCCTTCCCATCAGCCAGCCAGAAACTCTTTGGAAATGCTGACACTTTCCAATTCTTTTTTTTTCTTTAATATTTCAGTCTTTGTACAGTCCTTTACCTGTTTTATCTGCTGGGGCTAATGAATCAGTCAAGACTATAAAGAGATGTACATAGGCTGCCCTTTGTTGGAAATGGTTTCCATTCCTGTTTTCAAGAAGTAACCCAGATCAACCCTTCCTAGGTTGTAGGTCCTCTATAATCAGTACAGACAGGCATTTCCAAAGAGCAGGATAGCTCACACCTATGATGACTTGCCCTCTGTAGGCCCCTAAATTCCCTGAACTGTCTTCTCGTGTACACTGGGATCACCAAGCTCCAAATCAAGTCAGTCTAGGTGCTTAAAGGAGACGTTTCAGTTTTGTGATCATGATGGGGTGGGATAAATTTAGCACCCACTCCCCAACCTGTCATGTGTACAGCCAGACTGCAGGAAAGAAAACTTGCAGCAGATTCTGCCAGGGTTTCCTTGTCAGCAAGAGCAATGTCAGGACCTGTTATGACACTGCCTTGCAGCTGGTGCAAGCCTGTTGGGACATAATGACACAGCTGGCATTTGGTATAAGCCTTCTCTCCAGAATTTCCACCACTTTTCTTCTGCAGATTAACCTTGGCTAAGGGTCTCCCTGCCCTGGCACGGGCCCTTCCCCAGGCTGCATGTTCAGGGACAGCAGCTCCTGTCAGGGCTCTCCACAGCCTCAGCTCCTGCAGGGAACATCCCCTGGGCTGTGGGGGTGGGTCTCTGCTCCAGTCTGCATCCCCCAGCCCTCCTTCTCCCCCAGCCCTCCTCAGGGTCACTGTTGCTGTTCCTCTCTCCCACTGCCCGTTTGGCCCTTTGTGGCAGCTGTTTCCCCTGTGCTCCCAGCCTGGCTGAGGGGCTCAGCTGTGCCCTGTGGAGGGCTGCTGGAGCTGGCTGGAGCTGCCTGTGTCTGGCTTAGGGCATCCCCAGCCCTGCAGCCCCACTGCAGACCCTCAGCATGGACCCAATACACTCACTGCATTGCTGGCACACAAATGAGCTTTCGTGGCCATCCCCATCCAGAGCTCTGGAGTTGCCTTAGAAATGGAAACCTGTTAATAGTGGCTCTTTGCCTTGGGACCACTATTCCTCAACATCTCCAGAAAGTTTTGCCATAGCTCTCAGAAAAGCTTTCTACATTTTTTAATTCAGGAGTGGCAAATTTCTACCTCATCGCAGGCCCTGGTGCAGTCACACTTGGCTAGGTAATGTTATTCAGGGGATGGAAAGCTCTCCAGAGATCACTCCAATGCAGTTTAGCTCCTCTTGCTCCTCCAAAAGGAGACTGAGAGAAAATTTTATGATGGTCCACATCTTCCTCATAAGGGGAAGCAGAGGGGCAGGCACTGATCTCCTGTCTGGTGACCAGTGACAGGACCCAAGGGAGTGGCCTGAAATTGTGTCAGAAGAGGTTTAGGTTGGATATGAGGAAAATGTCCTTCAGCAACGGGGTCACTGGGAGCTGTAACAGGCTCTCCAGGGAAGTGGTCACAACACCAGTCTGACAGAGCTCAGGAATCATTTGGACAATAATCTCAGGCACATGATGTGCTTCTTGGGATTGTCTTATGCAGTACCATGAGTTGGACTTGATGATCCTTGTGGGTGCCTTCCAATTCAGAATATTGTATGGCTCAGTCTAAAAGCCAGGATGTTCCCATAAACAGCCACTTCATCCAAGCTGCTCCACACACCTTTGCATGGAACATTTAAGTAATTTCACTCCCTGCTCTTATTACAGATAAGAGAAACAACTCTCAGACCCCGTGAAGAAAGTCTGGTTTTGGAAATAATGGTCTGGTTGGAGTTGTATTCTATAGCAAATGGCTTGCACTACCCTTATAAGTAGGGTTGGAAGGCTGCATGCATGCATTTCTGCTATTTTGGACTGGTGGAGGTAATTGATTGCTCTCAGCTCCAGCCTAGAAGGCTGGATAGCTGGAACCATCAAGGACTCTTCAGCCTAAATGAGGTGAGTAAATGAATTGAGCAATCAGACACAAAGGAGTGGGTGTGCAACAATTGCCTTTCATTTGAAACACAAGGAGCAGGTAATTGATTGTGCAGTTATTGTACCACACAATGTACGTACACATTCCTCGCTCTTGTTTGCAATGTGGAAAAAGATAACTGCAAGACACAGATAACAATTTGTCTTCCCCTGTGTGGTAACAACATCAATAGTCATTACCCTAAGCTCTTCCTTCAAAATATGCTGGGCACTCCAATAAAAAAAGCAATTCCTTGCCTGAAAGACTGACAGACTTTGCTTCTGCTTCAGTCCAATAACACCTAGATTCTAATACTGGCGGGATGGACACTGGGCCAGAGCAGCCCTGAGAGGAAGCAGTTTGGGGAGCTGGGTGACAAGCAGTTCAAGATGATCTGGCAATGTGCACTTGCAGCCCAGAAAGCCAGCAATATCCTGGGCTGAATCAAAGGAATTGTGGCCAGCAGGTCAAGAGAGGTCTCATGAGAACTCACCTGAAGTACTGCATCCATCTCTGGAGCCCCCAAAGCAAGAAGGATGTTGGAGCCACTGGAGTGAGTCAAGAGGAGGGTCACAAAGATGGTCAAAGGGCTGGAGCACCTCTTTATATAGACAGGAGAGTGCTGAGAGTGTTGGGACTTTTCAGCCTGGAGAAGAGAACGCACCAGAGAGCAGCCTTCGAAAGTACCTAAAGGGGTCTTACAGGACATCTGGAGAGGGACTTGTTGTAGAAGGGCATGTAGAGATAGAACAAGAGGTAATGGCTTAAACTTGGAGAGGGTAGCGTTAGATACAAGGAAGAAATTCTTCACTATTGGAGTTGAGAGACACTGGCACAGATTCCCCAGAGAAGCTGTGGATGCCCCATCTCTGGAAGTGTTCAAGGCCAGGTCGGATGGGGCTTTGAGCAGCCTGATCTAGTGAAAACTGTCCCTGCCCATGGCTAGGGGTTTGAAATGAGATGCTTTGAGGCTCCTTCCAATCCAAACTATTCTATAATTCATCATTAGGATTTTATGTAGCAAAGTCAGATAAAAAAGAGAGAAGTGAAAACAAGAGAAGCAGGAGTGCTTGGTTATTCTCTGCATGCTACCTGGTTATTTTTATAGGCTATGTCTTAAATATATTGATGCTGGCAGGTGAGGAAGCACAGCAAAGCAAAAAGAAGGTGACAATTATGGTTGTGGCAATTTGGCCATTGGGATTTGATGACTGGAATTATTGACAGAGGAGATAGCAAAGGTCCCCGTGGAAAGAGACAATGGAATTCACTGAATAAATAAGACATGCTGAAAAAAAGTTATGAGGCCATATATCTTGGTTTACACACAAGAGCATCCAACTCAGCTCTCCTTAGAAGCTTTCCACCAGCTTTATCAAAGCTAGATGGAGACAAGGATATTTGTGCAGAGGTCAAGTTCTTTCTCATATATCATTTTTGTTTAAAAGTGGTTTCTTTCTGGAAAACAGTACCTTAGGTTTCCAGTAAACAGAATTATTTTAATACACAGAAACACTACTGTAATATCTAGTTTGAGAGATAAACAGGGATAAGTAGGGACTGAAATTATGTCAATTTGCACATAAAGCAATAATTTTTTAAGTACAGCAGACTCTTATTCAGATGCCATAAAATTGCATCCTCTTACTCTTCAGAAGAAAATAATTAAGAGGGATTGAGCAAACATCCAAAAAGCTTTGACAGATCATCTTTCTGTCACTGAAATATTTAGATTTTGGTTTCTCCTATACCAATGCCATTTCACCAAGTCAATCTTCAACCCTCAAAACTTAAAATATGAACAAAAATGTCGGACAAAGGAAAAGAAGAATATTGTTATTCCCCAAGTACTGGACTCCAGGACTCAGACAGTGATACTTAGCTATGAGCAGTAGATCAATTTATTCCCTGCTCTGGGGAATTCCATTTCAGTCACACTGTTTTCCTTCTTTGACTCACCTGCATCATGAGTGCCTCCATGTATTGACACACAGACATTGAAGTGATCTGGCTATTATGGCAGAGAATTTAGGTGAGTATATGGAAAAGAACAGGACAGTAATTTTGTGTAGGACAGAATGAATTTCTGCTCTGCAGGCCTTGTCTAGACAGGTGGGATGGGAGGGATTTTATGGAAGCAATTTGATTTTAGATAGGAAACATCCAAGCCCTTATGTGAAGATTGAGAACTTCAGCTCAAAGATTTCAGGAGCCTGGGGCTTAGGTTGGTTATGGATTTCCTTCATCTGCATTTTCTTAAAACTCTTTGATACTGGGCCAAACTTAAACAAGAACTCAAACATCCTTTGCCTTGCTAAGATTTCTTATGTATGTATGTGTTTTTCTTATGTTCCTACGTATGTTCAGATATAGCTGTGGGACTTGTAACCTCAAAGATGTAAATGCCTGCAGGATGGGGAGGTCTCTACCACAGCTGATGATCCAACATGGTTTGTCATCCACCACTGGGAGACTGGGATGAGACTGGAGCTGTGCTTGTTTTCCACAGTGTGAGAAGAAACTGCCCTGACCTAATGTAAACAGAAAGGAAAATCACCTATTTCTTAAGACAAGGAGAGAAACTGAGTTTTCAAGCCCAAAACTGGAGTAAAAATGTGCCCACTTTGCCAGAAATCAAAAGTAAATCATTGCAATGTCCTGTCTCCCAGAAATACACACATGTTGATAACTCAGGGTGTCCTCTGGCCAGTTGCACAGTTGGAACCTTGTTTTTAGTTTTCGGTCAAAAGTGGAGTAAATATTTGCAAGAGAATATTTTCCTAACAGGGACACTTTCAAAAGTACATTTTCTGGAAAAGAACTCTGCCATCATCCTCTTTTATTGTGCAGTCCTGCAAGCCCAGGGCAGGCAGGGACAGAGAAATAAATCAAGTGCTGTGAACCTGCATGTTCAGCCTTTACAGTGAACCGTGTACGAGTGGTTCAAACAGGAGAGTGCCCATAAGGTGACCTGACTTCACAGAATTTTGAAGAGCAGTTCTTTGAACTTTGAAAGCCTCATTTGTAAAAGATAAGACTTACAGTCCCAAAAAGGGCAGGAAAGAGTTGACAAACTGTTGTCACCTGGGGAAGCCTTCCCGATAATTTTCCTTTCGGGTGCCAGGAACAGAGAGTTTTAGAAACACAAGTGGACAAAAACCTTTTGGCTGAGTCTATTTGACTTTGATTCCAGTCAAATTGACATTTTAGGCTTTGCTTAAGTAACTTTGATGTACTTTAAAGATTAGGTCCTGATAGTAAAAGAGCCTATAGTGTTTTCTTTGTTCAGATGCTGTTTAAAAAAGGAAAAACATCTGAGAACCTTTGTCACCAGCTTTGTCATTTTCTGGATAAAGCATTACCACTGTTTTGTCAGTATTGATATTTTACTTGCAGCCTCTGTATCAGGACTCTCTGTGATAAGTTGTGTTTATTAATGAAAGACAGTTCAGCCTGGATTCAGCTGACCTGACTTGAGACATTTACCTGAGAAATCTAATTTAGGACCAAAATCACTTGATACTTCTCCTATAAACAATGGGACACTATGTAGGATGCTTCAGACATTTGTCAGCCACTTGCCCTCTGGAGGTGATTCTCTGCCTTGGCTATACATAAATAGTGCAGACATCTGAACTGCTGAAAGATGGGGAAGATAAATCTGAGCTTTCCTTCTCACAGAAGAGAGTAGAATAAAATAACAAAAGAGAAAAAGAGTAGAGATAGAAATTTTTAACCCACTGTCTATACAAAGAGTGTGAGCAGCACAGCTTATGTGATCTGCCCAAGGCCAGACAGCAGGGAGACAGTCCCAGGTGTTGATAATGATACTTTGAAAGCAGCATTTTACCTATGAAAAAAAACATTCACCTCTGACAGTGGCCTTAAGGTTTCCCCTAATATGAACAAAGACACTAGAACTGGAAAATTATTTAAAAAAAAAAAAGTATTAATTCATTTTATTTATTTCCACTTTCAGAAAAACATTGAAAATTACTAAATCTTAATACTTTTCACTTTTTCCATGAAAGTTCTCGGGAATATTTTCTTATGTCCATAAGATATCAAGTTTTATTATCACGTAAAAACTAATGATGAAGTTTGTTTCTCATCTACTGCATGTAGTAAGTTTGCTCATACAAACAAAGCACCAAGGCTCCAAAAACCAGTCATGTCTCTGGAATGGAGCTGGAGTTGTGAGGTATGTACCTGCCCTAAAACATGACAAAAAACCAAAAATCTTCAAAATTTCTGTAATTATTGATTTCCCTTAAAACTCAGTTCATTTTCATTTCCCCTAATTTTGAGGTGAAAAGATCTGTTGCAAATGACAGAAAGAAGTGTTCCATTTGGACATTGAAAAATTATCAACATTTTTTCTTTATGTGTTGTAGATTCCTTAGAGCAACCTAATATCACAAGTTTTATTCTGATTTTTTTTCCTTTTTCTGGGGTATAAATATGCACAAATAAAAGAATTATTAGAGCAGATCAGAGCAAAGGTCTATCTGATTCAGTACACAGTCCCATGACAAGGTCTATTTTTCATTTTAAAATGCCAAGTAGATTGAACAAGAGAACTGAGCAGCCAGAGACACAGTTGGAACAAGTAGCCTGTGCACAGCAAAAGGATTGAAATAGTCATGCATAATATATGCAAGAATCAGTTCCAAAGTTGCAGAAAAATGCACAACAAATAGAGATAGGATGAAACTAATGTAATTAACTATTTGCTATAAATACTTTGGCTGTCTCTTTTGGATAAAATTTCCACTGCAATGAAGAGAAAGAAAATTTCTGAACTATGGAAAACAGAATCCAATTCAGCATTTGACAGAAGGAGTTTGAAATTGTATCATCATAAGAAGGAGCAGTTCACAGATTAGCAAAAAAAACGAAAGAAGAAAATTTATTGCCTGAGCAATGGAGTATGAAAAGGATTCTGCCAGGATACCCTATCTATTTTTGATATCCACTTTAAAGAAACATATGTTTAAAAAGCTTATGGAGAATAAAGAGAAGAGCCAGCAAAATCATGTGAAAATTACATAAAACTGTACTGCTGTGAGGCTGCAGTTGGTGAGCTGCTCAAACAGAACACAAGCAGTGAAAGGCCTGACAGTGGAAAGCTGAACCAACAGGAGACACTCTTGAGAGAAAAGGCAAGTCGTTTATTTCTTGATTTTTTTATATTTGATGTGTGCATTAGTGAAACACACGCTAGTTAACTGTGCAGAGTTGTGAGAGAAGCCATGCCAGATTTGCAGCTACTTCTGAGGAAGGCAGGGTTTGTCTGCTTAATAAAAATGAAGTCTAAATAGTCTTCCCCTTGATCAAGAAATTTGGGGATCCAGCAGTCAGGGTGCCTAGGAGCCTGGCAGAAAGAGAATTTTGTGTGGACAAGCCCATTGTTTCTGCCTGGGAGAGGGCTTGTTACAGATTTTGCTCCAGAGAGTTCACTGTCCTGCTGTACTGGAGTTTCTCCTACTTCCAAACAGGCCTTAGCCATAGGTGAGTTTGCAGTAAACAGGCAGCTGATCACAGGGAACTTTGTTCTGTGTTGACATCAAAAATACTCTTTGTGCCAGTGACCCAGAGAGCAAAGAACCCTCAAAGTGGCAAATCTGCCAGATCACTCTGCCACAGTCCATTAGGAAAAGGCCATGTGCACGCTGAGTGTTCACCATCTCCAATGGTCTGTTTGTGCTTGGAAGGCCAAACATATGTATTGCCCAAATAAACACAGTCCTTTAAAAACAAAAACAGTCTACTCAGGCTACTCAGTGCTCCATTAAACTACAGGAAAAGCATTCCCTTCCCTAGAAACCATGATGCATCTTACCCGTCCCACCTTCCCACCTCTCTGATAGGACTTGCCTTTGCCTTTCCCACATCACATAAGATGCCCTCAGGGACAGGCTGACAGGGATCTTAGCATGGTTATTCCACACACACAGTTGGAAAGGAAAGTAATTAAAGTCATTTGTTCCTTGGAAGGAGGAGAGAAGAGAAAGGAGATAAAGTAGATGAGAAAAGGGATGGCTCTCTGGGTCACAGTTTAGTTTAGGTTCATGAATTAGGGAAAGAGAAATGAGAATTCACTTTCTAGATCCCATTGACATCCAGGTATTCAGCACAAAGAAGAACATGAGCAACTAAAGCCACTCTAAGGTCACGTTAGGTGAGGCTTATCCATGTGCTGAGAATGATCACCAGATTGTGACTATCAAGAGGGACCTGCAGGAAACACTTTGAGTTTTCTGGGGATCAGGCAAAGAAACCCCTGGCTTATGAGGTTCTTGGGATTCCCTTCTTCAAATCTCTATTCAAAGCAGCTCCTTGGGTTTTCACAGGAAAACCTCAGATTAGGTACCTGGAGGCTGTAGACACTTCCAGGTTTGGTTGGTAACAGTGCAGCTGCCCTGAAGATCTGAATTTTAGATTTGGGTATTAAAAGTGGGAGGTAGGAGGCAGCTGATCTTTGTAGAGCTCCAACATTATCTAAGGCAATGCCTCTTTAAAGTATTGCATGAAAGAGTTTCAGACTTTCATTCTTATCATCTTACTGAATTGTCCTTCCTTTCCATCACTTCATGGTTGGAGCTAACAATCTGTTCTCTTACATTCCCTAATACTTTTCATTGTCTATTTTGCTCAGCTACAATTATTCACAATGCTTCACCTCCAATACAAAACCACCTGGATATATTTCTTCTTCCTCTTTGCTTTCAGTATCATTTTATTGCCCCCCTTTTCTTGCTCTTTTCTGTAAAATCTCCTTCTACATTGATCTTCTAGATGACAAAAGCAATTTAAAAAGCAACTACAGCTGAAGGTAATATGTTCAAATTGTTTTGCTTGCGGTAGGAGTACACCAGTAACATTCTCTTCATCTACACCAGTAAGAAGTCATTCCTCAGCTGTGGCATATCTGAAATCCCAATGGAGTCACCTTGCACAAGACAAGTGGAGCTGAGCAGAAGGTCTTCCATTTTTTGTGAAACCTCAAAGTTCTGATACTTGTGCCTACACAAAATAAAGATTAAAATTTTTAAATTGTCAATATATGTTGTAAAAAAGAATTACATTTAAAATTTAATGCAAAATGTCATGCTCCCTTTTGGCTGTGTCCAACCACCTCAGTTTGCACAATTATAACACAGCACAGCTTTATCCTCTGGCTGGGTTTCACCTCTGTTTGCTTGCCAGACCAACAGGACTCCATGTTGTTCAGCAAAATGTCAGGCAGGCAGAAGAAAAGATCCCAGCATTTCATATCTAAATTTTCCTGCCTCTTTGTTTCTTTCTTTGATCTTGTCTACATGCTCAACCATGAGGTTCTTCTCTGTTATCTCCAGATGCTATCATGTAGAGGAGAAATATCTATCTTATTCTTCTCTCCAGTAGGCAAGGAAAAGAGCAGAACTGGTTTCTTCTGAAAAGAAATGTAACTTCTCTCACCTGAAGTGAGCCATCCATAATGTGGATGGCTACATCTGAGTGAGTTCCCTAAGACCCTTTTATAAACATTGGTAAAAATCTGGCAATTACAGAGTGTGAGGTTCATCTTTTTTAGGCATTTATCTGAATTGCCCACTAATATCTGTATTTCCCTACTGATTGTGAAAGGGGTTAATAACAGTAGTTAAAATGGACTTTGTATTGGAAATATTTACAATGAGACAATGTGGAATTGCTCAGTACAATAAGGCTTTCTTACTTGAACAAGAAAATATTAAGTCATAAATAGCAAAAATGAAATTCTGAATCCGTGTTAGATTCAGAACTTGTATAGTTGACTTTTACTGTTAAGGACTGTAGATTTCAGTTATGTTCTTTCTGAGTTATAGATCCACAAAATTGGAGACAAGTTTTAGGTCCACTTACTGTATGTAATAGCTATTGACCATTTTCATTGGTTTGGCCACTCTGGAGGGATTAAAGTTGACTGCAGAAGCCAAATCCCAGCAGGGTTTGGTGAAAATTCACTAGTAGATTTCAGAATAAAATAAAAAAGTACACTACAGGTGAAGATGAACTTCTCAGGGTGATTTGGATAAATTAAACACCTGGAGCTCTCAGTCTCCTTAATGATTTGCAAATGAAACCACTGATTGTGGCTCTGAAAATACATCAAACTTGAACTTTACATTTTGCAAAAATGGCACATTAAAATTATTCTAAAATAATTTCACTGCTATCAAGCTTTATTTAAGACAAGTTAAAAATTAGGGGCCATAATACTAGTTGGCACAGCCTGAAGGATTACTGTGTTTCTATCTAGGGAAAATACATATTAAAATCTAGAACAAGGTATTCATGAAAAATGCTAAGTATCAGTGAGTTTTTATTGCCATGATCTTCTTGAAAAATCTATTAGGGGCCTTCATTGCCACTTCAAAAAGAAGCAAAGTACAGGAGATAACTATTAACCTGATCATTCTCATAGTGAGAATATTGGCTAACCTCAGTCAGTTGCTTCCAAGATGATGAATACATTTTCTATTTTGTCTTAAAATCACCCTGAACTCCCACTTTAGCAGGATGAGGCCTGCAAGTCTCTCTTGAGGAACAAACTAAATGAGAATCAAATTTAGTTAAAAAGCCTCCAGCTCAGTGTTGGAAAATTTCCTCTCCAAAACCCAGAATTGTTTAGAGCTCAATGGGCAATGGTCATCAACACCATATCTAAAGGAAATAATTATGTTCATGCATTTCAGTTCCTTACCAGGTAGCCTACCTGTATCACAGGCTTCAGGTTTTACAGTCAGCAGGTGCAATGGAAGCCAGCACTGCATCACTAAGAGGGAGTATAGATCACCAGAGACCTGAGCTTTAGCCCAGATTGATCTGCCATCCTGAGTCCCCTCATCCCTCTTAAATTCACCTTTTCATGTCTTCAGACTGTGATTCTAAGGCAGAAAAGGGCTAGGGAACCTGCTGGAAGAACCCTCCCCACGTCTTGGTTTGCTGATTAACATGTACTTTTCTTGGGAATGGGCCAGAAGCAGTCTATAAGATTAAATAAATGTTCTAGTAATAGCAGTCTTCTCTCTGCTCTGGCCGTTCCAGGGTGCTGTAGCTTCTACCTGACATGCTAGGGACACCTCTGGACATGGGAAGAGCTACAGGGCTATGGGGCATGGTTACAAAAGCCAGCAAACTTCTCATTTATAACATGCTAATATTAAGGTTAGTATATGTATATATGTGTATATATATGTATATATATGTATATATATGTATATATATGTGTATATATGTATAGATGTGTATAGATATGGATATGTATATATATATATGAAGTATAATAAATGGTTCTATGTTTATGTTAACAAAAATGTGCAAACCTAATTAAATAATTTATAACCTCTTAAGTTTAACATTCTGACATTGAAGGAACTGAGGAACTGTTCTGGAAGTACTGAAGTAAAATGAAAAAGTAGAAATTAACTATTTTCACTTGGGTAGCATTTTTGCTTTTATCAAAATCAACAGATTCCCATGACTTCTTATTTGTTGAAGAATTGAGGACATTTTGTTCAGTTCTGGCCTTGAAACCTTCTTTTCTTCTCAGGCAATTTTTTCCTAGAAACACCAGGTCCCTTTTGCCTGGCTTCTCTGTGCAGATAAGCCCCTAGACAAATATTAGCTAATTATTTTTGCCTAAGTCCTGTTCCATCACAAGCGTTGGAAGGGCAAAGGACACTTTTTCCTCCAGCACAATGGATCTGGCAGGACCATTATCCTGGATAGAAATACTGAGTGAACTTGTAGCATTACAAAGCAAATTCACCATCAACACATTCTGTTAAGCTGACAAGAGAAATTCTGTGCAGCTACACTGCTCTGACAGCATTAGTCTGTTTAATCTTTTTTGATAGTTGCCTGCAAACATCAACAGAAAAGGAGAGAGGTCAGCTTGGATCTACAGGAAGAAAGAGAGCTCAAATGCAATCTCTGGCTGTTGAAATGGGCTGTTATTTGGTTACTTGAAACAAACATTTAAACCTCTAGATAACAAGATTTATACTGTTTGATAAGCACAGGCAGCAGCTTCACCTGGGGTATATTTTTCTTGTCCCTTATTTAATACTCAGTAAAAATGTTGTACACACACATGTATGTGAACATGCTCAATTTTGTGCATTTTGAAGGCATGTTGTTGCATGGCTAACAGGTCACACAGGCTTCTGAGCTTCTGAGGGAGCTGTTTCTTCTTAACTTTCTTTTTTTTTATGTTTCCTTCCCTTTCTGATCATGGCTACAGAAACAGACAAATGGTGACAAATGATACATGAATGGACAAAGAGAGAATTTGGAGAATTTTTGTTTATTGTCCAAAACAAGTTAACTTTCTTTCTAAGATCAGCTGATTTAATCTGAATTAAAAATGCTCCCCTTAAAAATGCTTCCTCAGAAAAATTAGGCAGGATGGTTTTAAAATAGGGGTAATTTGGTCCAAGTGATGATGTGTGGCTGGTCTCCTGCCCATGACCTGGGGAAGTGCCCTGGTGCTCCCCAGCACAGACTGGCTCAGTGCTCACTTCTGGCTGCTATAACCAACACAATGTGTCCTCAAAGTGCAGCTCTGAGATGAACAGACACTGCTTGGCAAGTCGAGAAAATGATTTGAGGAACTCCCATAAGGAAGAAAGGCACAACACTGGCTTTTGTGAGATCAGGCCTTAAAGAGATCCAGGACATGAACTATTATCATAAACTATTGTTAAATATTATGAAAGAACTGGCCTCTCCTTCACTGGAAAGGTTTGGAGTTAGGTCTGGTAATGGAACTATTCTCTCGTCATTACAGAAGCTTATAATGCTCTAACACTGCTCCTAACCCTGAAAAAGATCAATTGCTGTGCCTTTCACACAGTCTTATTTCATTAATAAGTCCAGATGCTGCAAACTTGGCTCAGGTAATGGCAGGCAGATTAACTAAAGTACTGCCACACCTCCTGTAGCTTTAGAACCCAGTGGGAATTGCATTTTGGAGCTGATCTGAGCAGACTGTTTAGCCTTCTGTATCACAAGAAGCACCAGGGAAAGCCAGATTTAACAGGCTAAAGGAAGAGAGCAAAAAAAGCATATTGCTATGTGCATGGCTTTCCTCATCACAGCATAAAAAATAAACTTTGGAAGACAATTTATTGGCTAAATTAAAAGTCTTTATACCTTCCTGGTAGGTAACCCTTAAAGGATGCAATCCATTCTTCTCATCCAGTGCAGACTGGGAAAATAAGGCAAAGTTGTCACTTACTCAGTAGAGATTTTTTTTATGCATTTTTTATCCACTCCATGTATAGAGTCTGACTTGAAAGACAAAACAGTAGCATGAAGAGTCACAAAGAATTTTGACACCCTTTAGAAAGGAATTCCTTGAGAAAACAATGCTGGAATTCATGAATTAGGGGACTGTGAATGGCTGTACAACTTAAAGCATTGGGGATTCCATTTAGCCACAGGGGTTAACATTCTTCTTGGAAAAATAAGAGAAAAAAGAATTTCAGGACACAGTAATGTGTTATTATTATTATTATGTATAATACAGGAGTATCTATGAATTCAAGACCAAAGTGTACTTAAATCTAATAATCCTGTATGATATACACTGATAGAGAGTCAGTTTGATTTTGTTGAATTTGAAAGAAATGTAGAGTCCTTACAATGTACAATGTTCTAGTGGATCCTAATGGCAGAAGAAGACAGAGACCCTGCCTGTGGTTCATGGTTTGCTCAGCTGGGAATCTAAGATCAAGCACTGCTAAACCTCCAACCAGCCAGGACAGAAACGAATTGCAACCAACACAAGCTCCAGAGTTGTTTGCCTGGTGGGCTTAGACTTCAAAACCTCAACTGGGAGCACACCTGGCAAGGACTTGTGAGAAATGTCAGGTTTATTTGCCCTCTGTGGGTGCAATTATGCAGGCACTGTAGTGTGGATTTGAGTATAATCTCAGATTTAAACTTTTCCTGGTCTGTTTGGATACATAAGCACACACTCCATGTGACTATAAGCCAAGGTCAAGCGTGCAGTAGAGCAAAAGTCAAGAGGAGAAACCTGGCAGGACTAAGCATAGAGGGCAAAGTGCAGCAGGAGACCTTGTCCTTGGCTCTTCTAAGAGCCATAGTGAAGGTTCTGAGCCTGGCTGCAGGGTCAGAATCAGTTGCTGGGAAGACTGGCCAACAGTAATTTCACCTATCCAGTGGACACACTGTTTTCTCTTATACTGCAAAATAAGTGTGGTCTTGTTAATACAAGTCCTAAGTGCAACACTTAGTGTGGGTTTGCCAAGGGCAAATCAAGCCTGGTTGACCTGACTGCCTCCAGGGATGAAATGACTTCTTGTTTTTGTATTGGATAAAGTACACTTGATTTCACTAAGACTTCTAACTCATCTCCACAGCCCTCTCATCTGGAAGCTGAGGATTTATAGTCCACCAGATGTCATGAAAGCTGCCTGGACTGTTAATCTCAAAGGCTACCAATCAATGTCTCAATTGGTAACCATCAGTCAGCTGTTTGCCAGTAACAGTACCAATGATCTGAATAATAAAATAGAATAAATCCTCAGCAATTTTGAAGATGCTAGGAAATTAGGAGTGGTTGACACACTAAAAAGCAGAGCCTGAAACAAGCTGGTCCTTGATAAACATGAAGACAGGGATAACAAAAATTGCTATCAATATCAATGAAGTGTGCTGTTCTGCACTTGTCTGGGCCAACCCCAGGCATCTTCTGGGGAGAACCTGGTGAAAAAGATGAGTGGACACTGGGCTGAGTAGGAGCCAACAAGCAGTTCTCTGTGTGAATAAGACAAACCACATCCTGAGCAGCAACAGGAGTGTGTCCAGCAAATCAAATTGCAATCCACCTCTGCACACCTGGAGTACTGTGTCCCACTGTGGATGCTCCCACCCCCAAGTTAAGAGAGATATGCAGACCTAGCAGAGAGGTATCAAAATGGTCCAGAAGGTAATGACATAACGTGAAAGAAGCTGTTTTATCTGATGAAGGGGAGACAATGAAGTGAATAATGAGCAATGGTCACAAGATGTGGCTGGGGGAGTTCAGTTTGGACACAAGGAAAAGCTTTACTAGGAGGGAAACAGTGGAGGAGGTGCCCAGAGATGCTGCAAAATCACCATCCATGGGGATTTTCACAACTTGCCTAGACAAAGCCACAGCTGACAGCAGGTGTTGGCAGTAGTCCTGTATAAGAGGGAGGCTGATCCCAATTAGCTCCAATCAGTTTCTCTGCTATTCTGTAAAACCTATCATAATTTCTCATTCATTTCATTCTGCAATAATTACTAATAAAGAAAACCCACTGATTGGTGAGTTTATTTTGCTATTTATAGAAAATATAATTATCATATTTGTTTGGCTTTCTATTTTCTAATGGTTGTTTAAGCCATTTATTTTGCTGTTCTGCATACTTCCAGTTCAACTGATAAGTGTAGCTGTCTATATTTAGCAAATCTGTGGCTGATTACAGGCTCATCCACTTGACACAGTTATGTTTCACATGAGGCAGTCCATCTTGGTCCTGATGACTCATTGCCATTGAAGATATTTCTGTTCAAATTACTTAAGCCATTTCACATGGTTACTTGATGAGCTTTCGTGTCTTCTCATAAACCATCATGCACAGCTTTTGTTTTCATATGTATTACAAGTCATACACTGAGTCCCCCTTTGAACAGAAATCTCATTAGCAGGGAGAAAAACAGGCTATGGAAATATAAAACAGAAAAAATGGAAGGGCAAAGAAATAAAGCCACACATATGGCAGTCTGCTGCTATTTCATGGTGTGTGAGCTCTCTCTCCACAAGGCCTTGTAAGCACTGATGATGCTGATGGGAGGTAACTGCTACACTTCTCCCCTGTGCTGCCTTTCCCTCAGCATAGGATGAGGTTTCATGCAGAGTCTGTTACAAGAGCTGGGAATCTCTGGGAGGCAAAGAGTAAAACTCATTATAAAATGTGAGGCATTGACTTGAGTGCTGAAGCACTTATTAATGACCTGATTCAGATCTAAAGAATCTCTCCAACAAAGGAGGCTCTTCTGCCAGTAAAGCACAATTTGAGACTCATAGCTTGTATACACAGGGAAAATTACCAGCATAATTATGCCAGTATAATTATACTAGTTTAGCTATGCCAATAAAACTCTCCCTCTGTGGACACTGCTGTCCCTGTAAAAAAACCACTTCTTTTCTATGGAGCTCATCTCAACATAATTTAAATCAGGACATTTATTTAGAGATAAGAAGAGAATGGGAAGTTGACTGGCAGGGTATACTGGGACAGCTATAGCAGTATAGTTAGCCATTTCCATATAGGCAGCTTTCAGTTGTTCACAGGAATGTGAGATTGTGTCTTCTTGATGAAAGCCTTGGGTTTAAGTGTTTTCACATTGCTTCATCTACTGAAGTCAGAATAAATAATTATAAAAGAGAATCAGCTCAGTAATAGGATCTGATAAGCATATATCTCTGCTCAGCAAATTGCTATGCTTGCCTCATTAGGATTAACCACCCTGCAGACAAAGAAGCCAAGTCACAGCTTCTAAGGATGCAGAGCCAGATGGAAGCTCCTATTCAAAAAATATCTCAGGAGATGTCTTGGCATCTGTTACTGAAGAATGTTATGGGTAAAACCTTAAGAACCAGCCCAAAAAAGGGGCAAACAGATGCTGGCAAAGCTTTTGTGAGGGTTTCACAAAGAAATTCTAGAAGTTCATGTTTTTTAGCTGAGCTGTTGCATCTCAAAAGTATGCCTGATGAAGATCCTTTTACCTGGATCTTCATGAGAAAAGCCTGCAAATTATTGCCATTAAAGCTTTGTCTCAACTCTTCCCTGTGGTTAGTCACAGAGACCCATTGCTCTTTAAAATCAGTCACGTTAAGAATTTTATTAGGAACCGGGGATCACTCCTGCAGTGCGCAAAAGAAATAAGCAGGAAGAACACCACTGGGCTTTCCCTTGCTGCTTTTGCAAAAAATATGCCAATACAAGACTGAAGGTCTCAGAACTTCCACCATTCCCTGTTTTCCTCACTATTCCAACTGGAACAATTTTGGGCAGGGACTTGTGAGAAATGTCAACTCTATTTACCATTCGTGAGCACCTGTGCAGACACCACAGTGTAGACTTCAGGCTAATCTCTCTTTGCTGGATAGCACACACTCAGGTATGGACTTCAGCCAAGGTCTAGAGTGCAGTAGAGCAGGAGCCAAGAGGAAGAGCCTGGCAGGACTGAGCAGAGCAGGCAGCAGAGCAGTAGGAGACACATTTCCTCAGGACTTCTCAAGGGCCCCTGTGGGGCTCTGAGCCTGGGATGCAACAGGGATAACATCCATCAAAGCAGCAGGGAAAGGAGCAGCCCATGGGGTAGACCATACTTGAAGTCACTCTTAGATTAATCCTTTGTGTGAGAGAAAGCCTGTGAGAAGTTAATGAAATCCAAGTAAAAGAAAGTTAGCACTTTCTATCAAATAGATACCAAAAACTATCTCCAGCTTTTGTGAAGTGTATGCTTGGTCTACAGATAAGAGGTGTGATGTCCTTACTCAAAGGCCTGGCCAACTAAGAAGGAAGCACTCAGATTAAACTGGTCTGAATTTAATAAAATATCACACTTTCTTGAGCATTACCAATGTCAGGCCTGACCCACAGCAGTAACCATCTGTTTCCCAGAAGATGTTCATGGACGTCAACTCTCAGGACATGCTAAATTTGTCATGAGATGAGGCATCCCTACTTCCTTATCTAATTCATGATCCAAAACTGTGTTCAGGATTGCTCAGCCACTAGATGTCCCTGCATACTACAGGGCAAAGCAGAGAGGATGAGCTCTGGGCCACATCCAAGGAAAAAGCTGGAGAGGCAGCAGCATGGAAGCCCCCCTATTTGTGTTCCAGTTCTCTGCCTAGGTGGAGGAAGCAATGCAACGATTCTCACTTGCTGACAGACAAGTAGTTGTGAGCATACCTCAAGGAACCTGCTCCTTGCATGTCCTGGCTTGAATTATTGAGCTCCAATTTGGGAATATTCACAGAAAAATGGGAAGAGAAATCCTTTTAAATCTCTGAAGATGCAAATCTGACTCCAGTTTCTCCAAAAGAAACTTTTCTGAACTAACCAGCTTCACTGTCCTAGCAGTGTGACCCAGAGTGGAAGGAAAATTCAACAGCAAAAGCTCTTATCTACTCTTTCTGTTGAATAGGTCATAAAAGGACAACAAGTGTTCCCTCAAACCCTTTCCCTGTGTTATTTCTGCCGTGTGTACTCACATGCACTCTCCCAACAATATTCTTGTGTTCAGGACGTGTATTTAGCTCATCAGCACTTTGGAGCATGTAAGGTCAAGAGCCATAAAAATAGGTTGTGCAAATCTGATGGGGTCTGCAACAAATGCCAGGCTCTGATCTGACTGCAGAGGTAGAAATCAATAGATGAGGAACGTGTTTGAGTGGCTGCAGAAATCTTTTATCTTTTGCTTGGCAAACAACCACTTTGGCTCGTGAGTACAGGACCTGTACCATCACACAAGTGCTGGGGACACACAAACACGCAAACTTAGAGGGGAAAATATTAAAAGTCTTCCCTTTTTTCCTGCAAAATACAAACACAGGCACAACTATGGATGTCAGCTTGGAAATGCCCTTTCAAAGAGCTCAATTTTTAGAAGATGAAAGACAGATGGGTTAAACCAGGCAACCATGGCAGGAAAGCTACATAAATCACACTTTTTGACAAGCTTACCCAAGAGTTCTCTACCTCTTTCCCATTTTACTTTCCTAACTCCACCTCTCTTATAAGCAAGTAAGGCAGCAGCCAATGGGTCTGATCTGAAAACAATGATACACTGCATCTGCAAACAAGACTTCTCTGGTGGTATTAGGACCACCATAATATTTCATAGAAAGCCTTGCATTTTTATAGGAAGAGCTGGTATAAAAAGAGCTGGTAGATTAAAGGATACTTCCAATAGTATATCTTATTACTCATCACTGACTCAGTTTGATAGTGTAAAGTCAGTGAGAGAATTTGCCAGCATTCCTTTGTGTTATAATCATTAAAGAGCAACCGCCAGTGTTCCCACACTTTCAACTTCTGCAAAATTATTGCTCTTTGCCCTTTACCACATCTGTGTTTGCATAACCAAGAGGTGTCAACACCTCTTTATGTTTTACCTTCCTCCCTCCAGGGCTTTGTTTATGTGTCATCAGAGCAAATCCACTTCTGAGGATTAGAACCTCCTTTTCCATAGCATACTAAAGGGATCAATAATTGCCATATTAATTCTCAAGCATGAGCTCTGAAGGAATGAAAAAGACCTGTACAATGGAGTCCAATTTTAGGAGAAACAGTTTGGCTAATTGCTCACACCCTGCACTGCGGGGGTTCCTTTTTGGTAATGTTCAGTGTCAGGTGAAACCACCCAGTGTGCAGGCAGGCAGGAAGAAGGTGCCAGTGCTTGACCTCTGTGCAGGGTCACTGCAAATCCAACACCCTCTGAGTTCCCTTACCTCTGGTAGCACACGAGTTGCAGTGTCCATGGGCTCAGGTCACAGGGCATAGGAATGTGCCACCACTCCTTGCCAGAAAATTTGGGCCACATCTGTCTTTGGTAGAATTTGGGTGCTTAGAACCATGTTCATCACCTCCTTTGCACCCAAGTTCTTGTATTTTCTTTTCCCACTGACATCTGTCAACAACTTCCTGCTCTATGCTTTGCTTACATCCTCTGAATCACTTCTCAGCAGGGGAGGTGCCAAGTTTAGAATGAATTTAGGACATCCATGGAAACAGCCTTCATGTCCAAAATGATGGCCTGTTCCAGTACTCAGGACTGTGTGATACTGAAGATGGTGAAAAATCTATTCAGCCTCTTGTGCTCAGAGTTGTGCCCAACATTTTCTCCTACAAGGAGCAGTCAGGTTTGCTTTCCTAAGCACCTAAATTGTTGCAGCTCCAAGGCAGACAATGAGGCTCTGACATGCACCTCAGAGAGGCTGGATTTATTAGATGTGCTCAGACTGTGCCTAATACTGGCAGCATCAAAACAGCATTTGCTATTCTGACTCCTACATACATAAGGATGTTAAAGACCAGACTCCAGA
The DNA here is from genome assembly GCA_034336665.1 of Luscinia megarhynchos. Classification (NCBI taxonomy): domain Eukaryota; kingdom Metazoa; phylum Chordata; class Aves; order Passeriformes; family Muscicapidae; genus Luscinia; species Luscinia megarhynchos. Next base: position 91,645,241 of record JAPFBE010000002.1, read on the forward strand.
ACCTGTCCAGGCATATACCTTTGCCTGCTGAACCTAGCCAGATGTCCACTCAGTGTCTTTCAGAAATTAATCACACCTATAAATGTTCTGTAAACTCCCTGTATTGGCAATGAAGAGCAATAGGCTCCTCTGCTGAGCACCTAAATTGCCCACTGTCCATTTGGGGAGCCCTAGGTGCCCAGCTTAGGTGGCATGAGTCATCCTGATGGATTGGGTAACTGCTGCCATTATCATACTTACATTTGATGTCCACAGTAAAGCAGTTTGAACATGGATTTTATCCCTTATTCAAATTGTAGCAGCTTGTTCAAGCACTGAAACTTCTGCATTCAGTTCTTGGTAAGTAAATACAGGAAAGTTGGGATGGTTTCATTGAACATCAGCCTCTGAAATACCTTTTAGGGAAAACTTCCCTCGACAGCTAAACTACAGCTGCTGTAGTTTGCCTGTTTCAACAGCAGGCAGACATTTTCTGGTCTTGATTTCCAAATGCTATTCCACCTCCTCTCTAAATTTCCTTTTTTGATGTTACATAGGACATTTGCATAAAACTGAGGAACTCAGCCAAATACTTCTCTTACCACTTCAAAGGTGCTGACCTCCAAGAAGCTGGACTGGTGTAAATGAGGGAACAATCTGACGCAATGGGTTCGGTGTAATTATATATCCACTGTCCAACACCACCAGGTAGCTGCAGTTGTGTCTGGCCAAGCCCAAGGTAAGTTTGGACTCAGCACCATGCTAACACTGTCAGACATCTTCTGAATCACAGCTGATTCATGCCCTGCTAGTTAAAAACATAGCCAGGACTTGCTTTCATCGGTCTGCAACAGACTCCAGTAGATATTTCCTAAAGATGGAGCTTAGACAATATTTTGATACAAAGGAAGTCATGCTACATTTCTTACACTTTTGCATCCAAGCTGTGGGGAATCCCATTTACTGTTTGATTTATGATATTACCAAAGGTTGTAGTCAAGCAAGGAGGTGAAGTAAATGAAGAAAAATATGAGATTTACAGAAAAAAAAACTGGCCAAAAGTGGTGGTTATATTCTGTAAATTAGGAAAACTCCTCTGTTCAGTAATCAGGAGATTAGTCAAGTGACTGAAGCAGTTGTGTTTCTTCACATTCCTTAAGACTGGTTCGTCCTGGTTCATGCCTTGAATTGTCACACAAGCAACATTTTGAGTTTTTGAAACAGGAGATGCTAGTTGGACTATCTCTCTTTTTAGGAAATGCCCAGATCACTGCACCATCGGTAAGCTGTGACATGTGGACTGAGTCTGAAATGCTGAGTACTTCAGGTACTTTGTAGAAGAAAGTAAATTGGAATACAGAAAGTAAAGGAATACAAAATTCCTTTATCTGGGCAAAATTAACAGGATTTCACATTTGGTTATATATTCCTTGGGCTCCATTGCTCTGTGTCCCCAACAATCAGCCCTTAATTCTGGTCTGTGAGCACACTCAGATTGATTTTGATTAATCTCATTCATACTATATTAATACTCAATTCATCAGTGCATTTCAATATACATAATAATACTAATAATAGATCTGGACTTAAATTTGAAATAGATCTTAGTTTATGATACAGACTGCATGGCAGAAGGCCAGATGTGAAAACTGGGACCAAATAAGCCAGCCTTGACAAAAATTAAAATCCAGATTTTGAAAACACATGTTCAGGAATGATAGGTCCAGGGATAGGGATATTACTGACTCACATTCTGATAAAGAATTTCAAAAATTGAGATAAAATTCTGTGCATGAGGAAATGGATCAAACCCATAAGGCTTGGTTCTATGTGATTTTTTTAGGCTACAATAAACAGTGTTGACTCTAGATAATTTTCTCAGGGACTATGAGCCTGGAAAATCAGAATTTTTGTCAATTGCTCACTTTACCTGAGATTGCTTGGATTGATCTCTAAAGCATTGGGTCAGAGACATTTTTGGCCAATAGCTCTTCACCACATTTGCTGATCTGACCACACTGTATATCTGTGCTTAAATGTGTGCAAATTTCAGAACTGCAGTTAGGTAATTAATAGATGTTAAATTACTGCAACATGCTTTGTTTTTGTTTTTGCTATTAGTTTAATGGTCGATTCCAACAAATAGATGAATTTATTAATTAACTCAAAATAAATTACTTCACTTTTCACTTCTTTGTATTCTACCAGGTTCCCTATATCCTGTTATTTCAGGATGTGGCCTTGATGTGCTACAGCATATATAATTCATAGAAACACTATCAGATATACTACAGCAAAATAAGGATCTGGGGAAAGGAGAGCTCACACTTTTGTGACATGTAATTATTTCAGATAGCAAAGTGCTGCAGGCAAAGTCTGATATTACTTCCATTATAACCATGGGCAGGCATTCCCATTCTTGAGGGAAGACATGCAGTCTAGTGGCTGGAGGAGTGGACTAGCTTTGGTTTTGAGCTCTCTAGTGACAGTGACCTCGTGCAACCCTTTTGAACTTACTCTGATAACTGTGAGAAAAGGCAGAGAATTACTAAGCCATCTTTCAGGAACTACTAGCAGACTTGGTTCATTGATATCAATATTGCCTGTAGGGTTTTGGAATATCACAGAGGAGCAGGTAACAACAGTAAGGATGTGAGGGAGCAGAAAGAGTAGCATTGCTCCACAAAGAAGGATGAGCTTGGGAGCTGACATTAGCACAGGTTGTGCTCTCATCCACAGCTCTTGCTGCTCCTAATGACACACTCTCCTGGAGTCTCAAAGTTAGATATGTTCTCTGTCAATCTGAATTTCTACCTTGGCAGCTGATGGCCATTTGTTGTCACGACAAGAACTGCCTTTTCTTGAAAAGCTCCTTTTTGAGGTTTTTGTTGTTCTCATTCTGGTTTGTTTTGTGTTTTGCTGCACAATTTTTGTTTGTGCGTTTGTGGTTTTTTAAATTAAGAACAATAGTATCAGTTCCTCCTTCTCACTCCTCAAAATGCCTTATCTGCTGTGTGGCATTTGCTCATTTTACAGCCACATCACAACAGTTACACCTAATTAGCCCATGATTGACTAGTGCACACTATTTTGTTCTCTGTCCTTTTCAATAGATGCAAACAGAGTTTATAATGGAAATTGTTTGATTATTCACTAAGCACAGGACCTTGCACCTCATGTAGTTACACGCATCCATTTCTATTAGCTCACTCATCAAAACTCTTCCTTGCCTTCCATATTCTGATTCTCTGCTGTATTGATGATGCCTCTCAGCTTTGTGTCAACAGCTAATTTAATTTACATGTTCTTCCTGTTTATGTAAAGGTCACTAATGAAAAATTTGGCAACGTGTGTCAAGAGCAATCCCTGATGTTTTGTATTAGTGCCCTCTTCTCACAGGGTTGGTTGATAAATTCATAGAAAATTGAGGTTAGGAGAGACTTCTAGAGGTCCATTAGTGCCTTGTTCAAAGCAGCACTGATAACAAGTCTGGATCAGGTTGCTCAACCCATCAAATGCCTTTTCAAGATGTCAGCAGTTGTTTCATTTCTGTCTAATTTCTTGGGAAAACCTGAATCTTTTAAAGTTCCTTTTTTTTTTTTTTTTGGTCATCTTTTCTATTTTAAAAACAGTTCCCATTTGGCAGTGTATTCAGATGTTTACCAAAATACAACCATCTGAGCTGCTTCATTTCTCTGGAAGTAAAGTATTTTTATTGACTTCCATTTTGCTACTAATTCTGCATATCTGAAATAGGGCTTTGGCCTATCCAGTGGTGTGGAATTTTTGAGATTTCTTTCATATTTTCATTTTCTCTAGAGATGATAAGAATTCAAGAAATGGAAAAGTGGGGCCTTTGAGATCTCAAACTACTCTAATTTCTTCCTTCAATCAAATCACATGACACAAAATTGCAATTTTAATTTCTATATTAATTATTATTCTCCCTCCTTCCTACTATGCTATGGTCATATGAAGTGTCCTTAAATGAAATTTCCTGTTGCCACGCAGGAGACCAGGTTTTCCATTCTTGAGATTCTTTGTAAGTCAGCTGGAACCTACTAGGAACTTAACACCCACATACAACAGTGTTATGCAAATTCATCATTTCTCAAACTTCCCTGAAGTTCAATATTTTGGCAGAATCTCAGGTACCTATTTTGATAATACAGGATCATTTCAGAGAAAATATCAACACTGAAAAAAAAAAAAAAAGAAAATAAAAGAAGCTTTTCTGACTGCTGTCCAAGAGATTTGGTGGATAATGGAGTTTCTAGTTTGGACTGTGCTTCCTGCTGACCAGTGAAGCATTTGCCAGTGCATCAGGCCAGTTCTTCCACTAGTGTAAACCTCCACAGCAGATAAAGTTCACGCCTATCAGCAGCCAAACAAAGGTGCCACTAAATGAAGGCCAAACTATAATTGTTGTGCACAGCTAGTGAGAGTTCAGACAGCTTGAAAGAACAGCAACGAGACCAGAAGACTTTCATCTTTCTGTCACTGATGCAACTAAATGTAGAATAGATCAGTGATGATCAAAGACTTCTGAAAATGCCTCATAAGGAACTGGTGGTGCAAGCTGCACTGTTTTACTTGAAGATTCAAGGGTAAAGTGGCAGAACCTGGTCAGATTTAATCCTACTTGGTGACATCAGGACTAGGGTGTTTTAAGATAAAGATCATAAAGTATGTGCAAAGCAGGAATAATAATGTACATTAAATGGAATGAGAACATGGCTTTCTCCTCTTAGATGTGTAGCCCAAATTTTTAAGAAATGTAGTTTGAACTTGACATCAAACGTAAATTTTACAGGTCATTCATGAAACTCACATTTACTAATGTTATCCTTATTGATGTTAGAGTTCTACTTTTGGGAGTCTAATGCCAGCCTTTTGGATTTCCATTTTTCTGAGAGCTGAGCAGTAGATCACAGTCCCTAGGAGCCACCAGAGCCAGCAGAGGTGGTTAATGCCCAAATTCCACTGCAGTACAAATTTAGAAGGAGCTGAGAACTGAGAGAAACAGGAATTTTGACTCTGCCATGGGGCTGGGGCAGAGCTGAAATATTTCCCAGCACAGCAGTAGGAGGTAAGCTCGTTGCTACTTGCTAAATCATCTGCTTGCTTAATGCCAAAACCAGGGAGGCAGACAAAGCATTACAAAAATGGTAGAAAGTAATATGGAAAAAACTGCTGCAAATGTGATAAAAATTACCTGTAACTGGGTGCAATCACAGACATGGAGGCAATGGAGCATTTGATCAGACAGTATTCTTGCCTAAATAGCAAGCATCCAGGAAACAGAATTAGGTTACTGTTCTCTGCACAGCTAGAGGTGCCCATGCATGAGCAGGCACGAAATGGGATTCATGGATCTCTTTAGCCATCAGGCAGGAGTGAAAGATCATTGGAACACTGGGACGCGGGGCAAGCAAACAGGTGCAACGTCAAACCATGTCAAACATTTCTTCAATGGCTATTTTGTTCTAAATCAAAGCATACTACCAACTAATAAGGTAAACACAATATAGTTCAGTTAGGAAGTAGGTTAAAGCAGCTGTTCATTTACTTTCCCAGTGTCAGGAACAGGAACTCAGTAAGTTCCTTGAACTCGGCATTCTCTTTTTCTTTCAGCTTTATATACATGCCTTCACAATCTCCTGCTACATTTTTTTCCCCACACATACTGCAGGCAATAACTATGAAACTCTTTAATTTAACAGTATGTTCTTTGTCCTGCAATTGTTCCTGTTTTGCAACCACATAGATTATATGTACGGGCCTGTAGGAATAGTCAAACAGTTAATAAGGGTAGGGTTTGGCACGCTGCACTATGTACAAATTCTACAATCAAGTCCTGACAGGAAAGCTCTGTATCTTCTGTGGTTCTGACTAAAATATGCAAAATATTACTACTGGGAATGATACCTATTTCCCAGAAAGCTGTAATACCAGTTTTTTCTTATCAATGCATCATTGAAACATATTTTGTTTACAGTTTATGCCATTTATTTTCCCAGGCATATTAGGTTTTCAGGAGTGATCCATGGCTCATTGTGCCTGTCAAAGGTACAGAGGTGCTATTTCAAATTGCATTACACCCTTAATGGAGTATAAATGAAAGAACTAAAGAGAGACCTGTGCCAGATAACTGTATTAACCCCTGAGGTTAAACATCCATCCTCATGATTCCTTGGATCTTAGGGTTTTCTCTTTCAGCCCCTTTGCCTGGGGGTTGTGTGCATCCTTCAGGCAGGCAGAAATGCACTCTGCAACAGGCACCAGAGCACAGGGCTGGCACAGGCAGGATGAGAAGGTGAGCTCTGCAGAACAAACGTACAAACTCAATTGCTGATCCAGCTGATGAGATGGGGAAAGAGTGAAATCCAGCGTGTTCCCCTAGAGGTATGTCAAGAGCAGCAGGAATACAAGAAGGGAAACACAGTAAACAAAAACCACTTTATTTGTATCTAATAAAGTGAACAGTCATCAGTGTGAGCACCTACAGAGCCTAGATCTGGAAGGTAAGGAAGTAATATCTTTGCATAATTCCTTTTCAGTCAAGAAAGGTATTTAAAACCCTTAATGTGGGCCTGGGCCTTGAACTTGGACACTGACTGAAGCAGAATCTGAAAATTCAAATATGAATTTTCTTCTCTTTAAAAATTGCCTTTTAGAGGTAGAAACTCAAAAGACTTGGAATTCTTCCTCTGACCTCAGAAGACTTTAAAAAAAATAGTTGCTTACTTAAACCACTGGAATGCATAGGAGCAAGTTTTCTCATGAGGTTCATGGTCAGCATAAAACCAGAAGGGAAGAAAAACCAGTCAAACATTTTAGATGTCTACAAGGCAGAGATTTAAGTTTTAAAGAAATGTGAGAAATTGATTGTTTGGCTATGCTGTTGCTCTTATTTCAGATGGGAACACAGTTCCAAATTCAGCAAGAGTAGGTCTCATCACATTGTCTGTCAAAGTCCATCCAATCTGCTAACCAGAGTGAACGTGGCCTTTCAGAGGAGAGAATGCTTTCCTATGATGCAGCAGCCTCTAATCCTGGTCAAGCTTGGAGAAACACCCTCACTGATTTTCTCTACAAGCATTTAGTTAGCTTTGGAACTTGTTATATTTCCTGGTCAGTTTTCCATGTGTATGGGGCCATCTGCCCCTGAGAATCATAAGCACCAAGGAGCACGGTTCATTCTGCTTTCAAAATAAACAATATAAGGAGAAGCTGTGAGAAAGGAGCAGCCTTGAGAAAACAGAAAAACAGCCTAACATAGAGGTTAAAATAGGTGGGAACAAGAGAAACCTCACCACAGAGTTCATGAACCATCAGAAATGATGGTGCAATGCTGTTCTGCAGTCCAGCCAAGGAGAAGGATCAAAGTTCTCTTCTTTATAGCTGCAACTGGAGAGCCAAGATCTCCCAGCTTCCTTTTGCTTTAGGGACAGTCCTGATCACCATGAAAGTCTCCTCCAGAAGCTTATCAAGTCATCACACTCTTACCAGTTTTTCTGTAGGAAGGATGAAGAGGACAATTCAAGGTGTTCTGCAGGTTGTATTCAGCAGGTCCTCTGCCCCCTGAAGTGCAAGAGGCTGGACAGGAGTAACCAGCTCCCCTGTCTCCCTGTGATTTGAGTGTGTGTGTCTGATATGGGATTTGCACAGATGCCATGTGCTCCTGAATCTCTGCCACCTGTGGGGAGACCAAGTCTCCACCCCTGTGCTAAGTCCTCTCCCCTTTGGGCTTGGCAAAGGACGTGTATTTCTCTTGTAACAAGTCTCCAAGAACTCAGAAAAGCAGCACCTGTGTGCAGTGTCATATCTCCCAACTTCCCTAGACCTGCTGCCTAATTAAGCCTGCTTCACTCCTATGCCCCAGGTAGTCTAGGGTCATTAAGCCAGAGCTAGCTGCTGTTCTTGCCAAAAATGCATTCCTTTATGCCAGGGGCCATAGACAGTAGTAGAAAGTTGCACCTCCTGGCTAATACAGCGTTTTATTCAGTATGGACTATTGTTCTAGCTCAGTGGTGTTTAAAGAGTTAGCTTTCCTCTGACCAAAATTTGTTTTCCTCTGGGTGGATCTGTTACATAAATGAGCATATTTGCCCGTAGCACCACAGGGATACAGATATTTTTACTTTTCATTCAAAATCACATCATCACTAGAGGTAAGCACTTTTCCCACTGATACTTTTCCCACTGTGCACAAGAATTGTAGTGATACTCAGAATTAGGCTAACACAAAATCATCCATGATTGCTTCAAAAACAATGTCCCTAGAGTATTTATATGCATTTGCTTCGGTCATTTAAAGGTCTCCAGAAATAGGAAGTAAGCAAGCACTGCCCTTAGTGTTTCTCCATCTAGAAGGCAAATCAAAAGAACTCACCAAATTACAGATATAAACAGCCGACCTTATCTGCTTATATCATTTGGCTGTCTTCCAAGTACTCAGACTTAACATTCCCAACAGTTAGAAATATTGTTATCTGTAAAGTGCCATGGACATTTATGGTGCTGTATAAATGCATATTATTAATTAGTAACTACAATATTTAATGCCAACATTTTAAACTTTTACATGAGCAACTGCACTCATCGTTTTCCCTCAGCTCAGAGTACATCAGCAACACCAGTGGACCACAACCAAGGACCTCTCTGGACATGACACAGTCTGGGGAAAGCCTTCCCTCTTCCCACATCCCTCCCTATCCTGTGCTGCTTCAACCATCAGTCTTTGAGTCCCTGCTGCTCCTGTTGCTCAGAAGCTGAGCCAGTCACAGGCCACAAGATCCTGGTTTCCAGGTGTGCTTGGCCCCGAGATGTGACTCAGTTCCAGCACCCACAGTTTCTCCCTGAAGCAAGTTGTGATCAGTGGTGTAGACAGTGATCAGAAACCCATTTATGCAAACTACTGTTTATTTAGTACTAAGAACAAAGCACTCAGAGACAAAAGGATTTCAGAACAAGAAGGCTTAAAAATCTTTCTGTCCCCTAAGGCTACACTGCAGTGTAGACCTCTCATTTCTTGAAACTTGCTCTTCCTCCAGCTAATACTTCTCACAGCAGTCAGTGTCCTAAGGGAGTGTTTACTTTGAGCCATATGCTTAGACTCTTGTCCCTAACATTGAGAGTAAAGCACTTCCATCTGAAGGTGCATCAGTGATAATCAACAATCTGTTGTATTCACATGCTAATGCATCAGTGGGATTTGATCCTGCATGGTGGAGTCAATAGTGAAATGCTGAGTTCATGAGAATACATTATTGATTGGCTAAAATATTGTAGTGTGAAAAATGTTGCACATGGCTACAGAGCACAAATTCATCTACTGGATTGTGGACTGTTTACTTTTTCTACCATTTGCCCTCATTTGAGCTGTAGTGTCCAACTGCCTCAATATCTTCATCTATTTTATAAACTGACCAGCAACCAATCATCCACCAAATTCTCACCCAGGAGAGCCCTACCAAGCTCTAGGTAGGAGATTCTACACTGAGCAGGAGAAAGAGAATGTAATATTTGTGGAGTCATGAAGTGTCATGCAGGCTGCATGATGGAGTTGCATAAGATAACTTCAATGCAGTCAGCTTTTTCCTGAGGTGTAATACACATATGTCAGATTAATTTTAGCTAGATGAAAGGTACATTTTTAAGAGCTCCTTCCTCCTGGGATGGTAAATGTTAACACTTAGCAGACTAATCATTAATAAGATGTAATTATATATAATAATGGGGTTATATAAATACTGCAAATAAAAAGCTGGGGAAACCCAGGGCAATGGCAAGCAAGAGTCCCAGAGATGTAGGCTGGTGTAGACAAGGACATGGTGATAAGCAAAGACCAGTGCACAGAGAAGACTTTGGAGCAGAATGACATTTGTCTAATTTCAAGAGATTCCCTGCAGATATTATTGCTTTTTTTTTTCTACCTAAAGATTCACTTTGTTCCACATAAACAGGATGTGTGAGAAAATAGTAAGGAAAATATTGACAGTAAGTCTTGAGGCAAACCATGAGAAAATAAAAAGGAACTTCTTCCAGGAGGAAACAAATAAAAATAGGATGCTCAAAGAGCCAGAAAATGTATTAAGTTCTGGACAACTTGTGTCTCTGAGCTGCACAGTGCAACCACAAGACAGAATGGCTTAAGGAGTGGTTTTGCCAGAATCTCCTAGGGTGTGTTTAGATGGCATAATGTGACTCCACCATATTTCTCAGATGCCTGAGCATATTTATCCTGGCCACTGTATGCTAATCACCAACATATTTACTACAGGCCCTCAGCCCAAGCTATAGATACAACAATTCCAACCTACACTTCTCCTGAAAGCAGACAAGGCTCTTTTAAAATAATGTTGACACACATGGTGCCTAAGTTTGACTGTAGTCAGCAAAATGTTCTAGAGAATAGTCAGCAAATATTCTGGAGACAGTATTCAGAAAATAAAAAAAATCCCTTTGGGTTAGTATTCAAAATTCAGCCTGAGCTTTGGAAAGAAGGCAAAGAAAACAAAGGAAACAAAGGAATAAAGGAAGCAACAAGGAAGCAAGACAAGAAAGAAAAAAAACAAGAAAAAAACCCCAATAGAATGAAAAGGAAAAAAAATCTTCAGGTGGAGTAAAGAAAGTGTTCTAATCCTTTTCTGTCTCCAGGATTACTAATTTCAAAATCAGTTTTAAATTTATAGAAGCTTTGAAAACTCATTACTATTTTTTGTCAGCCAGTGGCCTCCAGTTTTGACTATATTGATCTGACAAGGATGTGGAATTCTCTTTTGGAAGTCCCCCAAATTCCTAGCTTTATGGCAGTAACTCAGGGCTGCATCCTTTTTAATCCTCAGTGCAGGTCAGTCTCTTGTGCAATTTACCCATATACCTCAGAGATATTGTACCTCAAAAATGAGTGCTGGAGGATTTGCACCCAGAGGTATCTGGCACAAAATTAGATGGGGCAGTACTGGAGGAGAGACTAAGAGGAGCAAGAACAAACTGAGAGAAGGGGGTCAGAGGTGGGACACCTACCCAGGCTGGGGGCTGCAGGAGGGAGATGGTCTGGTACAGAGCCAGCTCTGGGTAAACTTGTTTTGTTACACACCTACTGTGGATGTTGCTGCTGACCCAAAGAGGATCTTCTGGTTTGAATATTTTTATTTATCAATTACAGGTAAGCCAAAATTCTACACGTGGAAATTTCTCCTGTGGCCAATGCTGAAGTAAGTACTCTCAGGCTGATGGTTTGGGGAGAGTAGGTGCATATATAGACAGGTGTAAAGCTCTGTATAGCCTTTCTTCCCCTTCTTCACTGAGACAGTGGTGTTGGCAGTAGTCTGCTTGCTATATCTTATAACCCTACCCTCAATTTCTCCCAAGGAAGTGTTTTTCCTACTGTGTAGTACACTTTTTTTTTTTTTTAGCTTTCTCAGCTCCAGAATTTCTTCCTTGCCTAGAGCCTTTGTTGGTGAACTCTCACTCCTCTGCCCCCAATCAAAATGTCATCTCAATAAATGTTTGCACTCCATATACAGAGAAAATTATGTTTTGGTTAATGTTGAAACATTTCAGTATGTAAACACTGTTCTTAAAATGTGTTGCCTTCCAAAAGCATAAATATGTGATCTTTTCTTCCAACTCTGTCTGCTGGAATATCCACCCAGAAAAATACCTTGTTATTGTGTAAAAAATTATTATCACACAAATAAACACATTTCTCTTTGTTAGCAATAGCAAATGCTCCTGTCGTACATGTCTGTACACAAGGAGATGATTTTAGCTTTCTTTTCTACCATTTATGTTCTTTTTCTACTGCTTAACAGACTGATCTGTCATCCATCCATCCATCCATCCATCCATCCATCCATCCATCCATCCATCCATCCATCTATCTATCTATCTATCTATCTATCTATCTATCTATCTATCTATCTATCTATCTATCTATCTATCTATCTATCCTCTTCTTTTAGCTTTAGAAGGAAAAAGGATTTATGGTAAATTCACTGACACTTGTACCCTGCATCCCCTAAAATGTCTTTAGGTGTATCCTAAAGGATTTTAGTCCCTGCTTCTTCCAACAAAAAATCTTCTTTGGAAAATTAAGTGCTTGACATACTTCTAACCCAGCACTTGTTTTCACACCACTGTTAAAAAGTGCTGCAATTTAAAGATTACTATTTTTCCTACACATGAAATGCAAATATATACTGCAATAGAGATAAACACTTGCTTTTCACCACACCACCTCCTGTTTTAATGCCAGTCTTTTCAGCAATGCCACAGCTCATGTACTGGTGCCCAGTGTAAATTCAGTTAATGAATGGACTGTGTTAGGTAGGCACCCCTGGAGTGTTCTGCTGCATTGAAATCCATGAGCAATGCCTGGGGATAATCTGTCCTCAGTCAAATTTTCATGTTTTCCTGCCTCTGAACTAGTTTGAGCCATATTCCCTTCTCCATCAGATTCAGGCTACCAGATCACCATCTGCTCATTATAAAAGTCATGGTGGACTCAATTTCATTTGGCTGGCAAATTCAAAACAGCCTTGTTGGGTTAATTCTGGATCTCTTATTAGTCCCTGTCAAAGTTTTTTTATGACTTCAGTGTGTCTTGGTTTTCTCACAAAGAGTTCCACTGAAGCTCCCTCCCAAACATTTCTTCAGCACTAAAGTCACAATCTGTTCTACAATTAATTTTTCCTTTGTCAGTCAAATGCTAAAAACTCTTTTTCTCTGAATTACAATTTTGGGGTTTGAATTCTATACACTTGAAATTTTTATGGTGCAATTTCATACCTGTACTGCTTCACTTGAATTAACTGAAAGCATTTAAATGTAGCAAGGATACCCCAGTTTGTTTTCATTGACTTCATTTTCTTTGAGTCTTGGCTTGCAGATAGAAAGTTAAGTGTCATGTAAACCTCTCTAATTATTTTCTGTCTTTCCAAAGCATTTCCATTTCAGTTGCAAAATACTTGGTTTTGCCATTAGGATTATTTCTCTCACTATGCTTGTCCTCCTTGTAGCATTTGATGTCCAGCCATCTTTGCTTCTTCCTCTGAGTCAATTCAAACTGCTCCTCATAAGAGGTGATTTATTTCTACAGAGTTTCTCCCCATGATTCCCCATGTATGGGATCACAAAGCACTTTAAAGGTGAAATTCCCAATATAGCAACAGTCACTTTAAGCTGACATATATGGTTTTGAAGTTTGGTCAATCATGTTCACTAATCCCACACTACTCATGTCTAGAGAATATCTAGAGAACAAGGATCACATTGAGATTATTTCATTTGGGCCTTAAATGGATTTTTTAACACTTGAATTGTGACATGGTCAAAGAGGCTGCTTTGGGTAGCAGTTTTAGGAAGTAAATATGAGGCTGGCTGTCAATGAGATAAAAATAGTTGCAGACAGCTTTTTATATGCAGGCAAAAGTCAGTTTATGTGAACAAACAGATTAAACATCATAATCTTGCACAGGCCATGAGCAGGAGCACTGTTTTGTCACAACAGACACAGGGAAGAAGAGGCCTTAGGAGTCAGCTGATCAAAGTTACATGATGTCCCATTCATGAATGGTGGTATTTTTCTGTATTTAAACAAATAATTGTCAAATTTGAGCCTTGCCAGAGAACAGCATGCAAAAAAACCCTCCCAAACCCATTTCCATGGGGCAGGCCAGATTTTGATCTATCACCATATCCCAACAGTCAGTGATGTTCTTGTAACACACTCCCTTCCTTCTGGTCTCTGTTTGATGTTTTCCAAGGTGCTCATAGCATTTGGATTCTTCTTGGAACCACAGGGTGTTTAATGTACCAACCACAGGGATACATTTCTTTATGATTTTCCCTGGCCATTTATAGAACATATGTACTGTCTCTTTTTGTAGTGTTACCAGGCTTCCTCAATAAATTAAAAAATAAATGTAGAAAAACAAAGCATTATCCCTCAATGACTTAATAAGATTTTGCATCATCATCACTATTATTATTATTATTAAAGTATCCAGGCAACAGAATAATAAAATTACACTGATGTGAGCAATTCACACAGCTTTGATTAAGGATGTGTCAGCACTTTCCTACATGAATCCTTCTTTTTGGTGGAATGAGAAGGAGTGGGAAAGAGATAAAAATCACCTGCTATAATTCTTTGTGGGCTGCTCCATAGCAGATGATGTTTTAAGAGAGGAGCAGTTTTTTATTAATCTAGCTTTACAGAATAAATTAGCCTGAAACATTTATGATCCTTATTTTTAGGACTGTATTTACATTTAATTTGCAGGCCCCAGTGACTGCCTGACAGATCAGTTAGTTTGGGGGCTGCAGGTCTGAGGGCAAGTTTACTGATGGCCTGTGTGAAGTCATGGAAGCCAACATGATTTAGAGGTGATATCAGGGTTTGCTCACAGCCATGTTCACTCATATCCAGCTGAATCCAGGGCAGAATAAATCTTTCAGAGAAGAGTCTGCCAGTTTAAACCACTGGTGCTCTAATGAAGGCATAACAAAAAGGTCTAGGTGGAAAGTACAGTCTGAAGTGGGCTCTGAGCTGCACATCCATCCTCAGGTGCCTGACTTATCTCCCCTGATGTCTAAGTAGGTAGTTGGCTCTAGTAGAACAGCTCAGACACCCAGACTTCCCAACACAAGCAAGAACGAGATCAGACACCTCCTGAGGGCAGTTCAGGGCTCCTACATGCTAAGCCAGGAGTTTGCTTGAACTCCTGGGTAGGAAATGGTTCCAGTGTGGGGAGGAGGAGACCTTAATCCAGGCCAAAATAAAAAAAAAACAAGCAGCAAAAACTCCAGAGCATCAACACCTCTTCTGAGAGTAGTGAAGAACAAAATACCAATTAAAATATAAAAACACCAAAAACACCCCAAAACCTTACTGAAACATCCTGAGGAAAAGACTCCATCTGCTTTTTGTATGGTGGTCTGATGGTTCAAGTACACTTCTAGGAATGGAGGCTCCCAGACCCTCTCCAGTTTGGGGGGGCCTCTTCTCCCACCTCTCCCAGGCATGCTCTGATCACCAGCCTCCCAAGCAAGCTGATGGCTTTCACAGCTCCTGCCCACACGGCCCAGATGGCTCATCTGAAATGGCAGCAGGAAATGAGCAAAAAGACAGACTGTGACTTTGCAGCCATGGGGTGAGTTGTGGAATCCCTGGAAGTGTTCAGGGTGAGGCTGGTGGGGCTCTGAACAGCCTGTCTAGAGGAAGATGTCCCTGCCCATGGCAGGGGGGTGGGACACGGGTGATCTTTATGGTTCCTTGCAACCCATACCATCCTGTGATTCTCTGAAGTGTGCTGTTGGGAGAAAAAAAAACTGATTTGTGCTCATTATGTCCTGACCCTACTTTTTACTGGGTAGTCTGTCAGTAAAGCCCATGAATAACTGGGCTGTGAGTTAGTTAATCTTGTTGATTGACAAGCCAAATTTAATGTTCATGGAGTAAAATATATTGCAAGGCAAGTAAAGGTACCACTGGTCTGTCTGTTAGCATTCAGCATTTATATTAACTCCTAGAGGTAACAGACAAAAATCCTGTGTCTATGCCAGTAAATTAAACAATCCCATGGAGCATTGCTGGACACCAGAAGATATCATCTCTACCATTTGATTATGGAGTAACTCCTGGCACTTTTCTGGCCTGTGACAAGTAAAACATTGTAGACAAATAAAAGGAATTAGTAGAGCCCACTGCCTACTTCCAACAGGCAGCCTGGATGCAAACACCCCCTCTTCTAGAATGGAAAAGAGTTTAAAAACAGGGGTCCATGCCAGAGAAAGGTTGTAGGCAGGATTTTAGTGCTAGAGATGCTTCCAGCAGCAGCTTCAAACATTTAGTTGGTTGTCTCAGAGACAGAGACTTTGTTCTTAAACAGGCTCCAGTTCAGCTGTGTTCTAATACTTCTTAATTTACAGATGGCTCTTCAAAATAAATTTCGTGTGCTGGATTGCAGCAATTTTCTGTGCCTATGAAATAGTCACACAGTAAAGAGAGCTGATGAAAAAGAGATCATTGCAACGTGTCCTTTTAAAAGGAAAAGTGTGGAAACTCAAGATGAACAGATATTGCCTTGGAAGGACACAATTGCAGAGGCTGCCCCACATGCAATGCTGCCAGTAAGGATGGACAGCTTAAAACCACAGCCTGAATTACCCTTCTGTACTGAGTGGTGTGTTATTACATATGCACCAGAGCTTGTGGACAACACTGAGGAATCATGGAAGTATTTTAAGCAGTGGTTTTCACAATTTATGGCTGTGACAAATACAAAGCTAATGAACATCACAGGGAAAATGACCTTGTTAACTCTTTCATAGATATTTATCCAACACCTTTTTGACAGAAAGAGGAGTCTTTTCCCTAAGCCTCTATGAAAAATTGAGGTGAAAAATTTCTTAGGGGTAACAACAAAAAAGTACTTATTTCTACTTTGCATATAAGAAGGAAAATATTTACACATATATAAAGTCCAGGAGGAGACTCTCAGTAAGGAACAGAAGGCAGTGGTTTCGAAAATCCAGGTACCTACACTTACTTTGGCAGATAACATCATATCCTGATTTTTCAAGAGGATTTTCACTGGCCTGCAGGGCCAAAATCTGATTTATAGAGCAGATGATTTGGTCCATCACAGCTTCCCAGATGACTCTAGAGATCTCAAGGAATCCCATGGCTCAGAGACTACAGGCAGAATCACTCACCTTAGCAGTGAAAAACATAGCACAGCTCCTTCTGTAGAGGGCCCTTGCAGACACAAATAATTGGATGTACAAGTGGAAGGAGGGATGAGAAGGAGCTTAGTGCTTGGGAGCTGGCAAGGAAAGCTTTGTGAGCCAGGGACTTCCACAGTGTGGGGTTACCTGACACAGACATCAGAGATGTCTCAAAACCAGTTTCCTGTATGAACCCAACCACACATCGCATTTCAAGAGAGTAAAATACACAGCAGCTGTATTCCTCCATGCTGCATAAAATGTGAAGCAGAAAACACAACAACGCAGGTGTTTTTTCCATTGGCTTGTAGCATTAGTCTCAGCTGAGTAACTGGCAGGTCAGCTCCTCACTTTTAGCACCCATTAGTAGCTTCATTGTAGTATTTGCATCTGAAAAGCAGTTGTTTTCAGCAACAGACATTGGTCTGGGCTCTTTAGTATCAGTAGCAAGAACAGAGAGAGTTCATGGATTTAAAACTGCCTCTGAATGTGGCAATCCGTGCCCAGGATACCTCCCTAAATGAAAAAGATGAATGTCCTGAAGCATATGATAGACTCATTTCCCATGCCGGGAAGATACAATCTTCACTCAAAGAGGAAGAGGATTTTGTTTTCTTTGTTATTGTTCCAAGTGACATAGTAACATCTACCTGAAAGCAGACAGTAATTGCGACTGATAGGTATCAGGGTAAGTAACATTATACAACAGGATTTGACGCAGCACATGGGGAACTCAGTCATTTTGCTAAAAGCTGGGTGGTTACCAAAAATGCACACAATGATTTAGGGGCAGATTCTTGTCTGGCTCTATGTCCTTCCAGATAACTGTGTTACAGAACAGTTAGTTGCACTCTGAACTGTGCAGACGGTGGACTTCTAAAATCCTTTTTGATTCAAAAGCTGAACTTTAATGTTTTGCACAGTTGTCTCACATCAACCCCAAATGTATTTGCCTGTGTAATTGCTTAATAAAATCAAATAACTGGGAGGAGGGATGTTGTACAACTATGATATCTTGTTCTACCTGAAACAAAACTTTTTTACTTCATTTTACTAATATTTTATTTTTACTTACATTTTATTTTATGTTCTTATTTTTACATCTTTTTCCAATTGTCTAGTTTACATTTGTTTTAAACTGAAAAATTCAAATGTGTCGATCTTGTCTAAATCTCTTTGTTTTCTTCTTCAGCTGACACTAATCCACAGATTTAATTTTAGTTTTAAAATAATTTCTGTAACTCTGCAGTGAGCTGTATTTTTTGGGGACAGACCCCCAAGCCATCCTGTGGAGTCCCATCCAGGTTCCTGAGGGCTTTGGAGGTGGCACAGCCTTACAGGGTGTGGGACAGATGAGGGTGGGAAGGGCTTGGAGCAGCTGGTGGCTCCTCCTTGGTGCCTGGTCCATGAGGCAGCAACCCCAGGTCCCATCCTGGTGCTCTGCAGCCCTCGGGACTTCTCTCCCCACAGTGAGAGCAGCTGGCCAGACTCATCCCTGGAGAGGTGTTTGGGCAGGTTCCTCTTTCTGAGGAAAGAACATGATGGTACAAGTCTCTTCCTTCTCCTGACCATGGCTTTTATAAATGCCTGCATTTCGCAATGAGTTCTGAATTATCTTCTAAAATTATACATGGCATCTCTCACCTGGCACTGATGTCAGCATGGCACGTTTACCACGGGAACCTGAAGAACACTCTGAACTTCAGCAAGGGGGAAATCACCTAATTTCACTGTTCATGTCAAACCTGCAGCAGCAGCGTGCTTTCTGCAGGTGGCAGCCAGATGAAACAGCTGCCTCCCTGTCTCCTGCAAGTTTGGATGAGGTGATTCCCTAAGCCTTCCCTCTGGTTCCTTGGCTAGCTCAGTACCAGGGGGAGGCTTGGGAGAAACCATTTCAGTGTACAATATAAACCAAATCAGCGAAATACAACACTTGGATGCAGCTCTCCACGATTCACCAGGAACTAATGGCCCGGGGCAATCCAAGGAGGATCCAAATGTCCCAAGGCTCTCTTTGCAGTCCATCACTCAGCCCACCTACTGCCTGAAACTCCCTGGGGACAGAGGAGGCAAGTCCAGACCTTCCTGTGCTTCTTCCTCCTGTCACTCTTCCTGAACCTGCAGGAAAATATTGTTTAAAAACTCAAATATGTTTCAATGATCAGCTACAACAAAATTACTTCTGTTGTCACAAGCCTGGAGCAGGCTTCAAAGAGGACATCAATTGTCTCCACACAGAAATGACATCCTTTGAAATAAAAACATTAAAAACACCTTAGGTAGTAATTTTGATATTTTACAACCATTTCAGTCATCTGTTCTGCATTGTTTTTTATGTCAAGTAGATAGTCCTGACAGACTGTGGTGGTTCCTGAGACAAACTGGTCCCTCGAGTATTTCATGCATTGGTCTGTGATTCTGTCTGACTTCTGGAACATTCAAATACTTAAATTAATGGGGGAAAATGCTGTTTTGACATTTTCTTTTAACCTATTTCCTTGAAACAACAATTTTTTAAGGGTGGGGACAGACCCTTTTGTTCTCTCTTTGTGCAGCACCTGTTTCAGTGCTGCTACATACATGAGGTGGCTCCACTTGCTGCTGGTCTCATTTACTATTTGAGTTTGTGTTTGATAATGATCTTTCAGTGCATTTAACATGCCTTGATATGGACTACACTGTTCTATTATCATTTACTACTCCACCTATGCAGTAATAGCATATCATCTCATTCAAATGGGACTTTCTCAACAAAAAGGTGCCAAAATTTTAATGCAGAAATAGGGGATTAACCACATGAGGGACAAAACAAGGCTTAAAGCACCAAAAGATCATTATAGATAATTTTAGAACTGCCAGAACTGAAGAACTTAATAATAATAGTAGGCAGAGACACTAACACTTTCATCTTGTGCTGCCACTCATGTAGAAACAAAGAATATGTAACTAAATATAGTAAATAAACCTTGAGTAGGTTCCCAGTCCCAAAGCTAACACCTCCAGTTCCTTACACATTACATGTTTTTGTTAGTCAAAACCACGAACAAAATGGAATAAAATAATGAAACAAAATCTTACGTTTCATGCTCTCACAAAAATTTTAATTTCTAGTTTTTAAGGACACAACAGTCTGTCTGTGATCACATGAACAGACTCTTTATACACCACAGGACTTCTCCAGACTAATTTTTGCCTGATGTCCAGTTGTGGAAGTAGAGCTGTTCACAACTGTTTAAAATCTGCTTTATCATTATTTGCAAATCACTTAGAAGTTCCCAGGAGTATTCCTCTAAATAGAAGAAAATTGGAGCTATTACTGATCAGCTTTTTTTGTCATGTTCTTGAAGTAGCCCATTTACCTGCATCAGTCCTTCAAATACAGGAGGAAAAAACTACTAAGCTGTTTCAAAGGGGGTTTAAAAGAAGAGGGAAAGAGGGACTTTTCACAGGGACTTGAAGTGATAGGACAAAGGGCAATGTCCTCAAGCATAACAAGGGCAGGTTTAGACAAGATATTAAGAGGAAATGCTTTACTGTGAGGATGCTGAGGGACTGGAACAGGTTGTCAGAGAGGATGGGGACTCCCCATTCCTGGAAGTGCTCAGGACCAGAGTGCATGGGACTCTGAATAACCTGGTCTAGTGACAGATTCCCTGCCCATGACAGCAGGGTTAGAACTAGACAATTTTTAAAGTTTCTTCCAACCCAAACCATCCAATGTTTCTATGATTCTCTATCTCCTGTTTTAATTAAAATCTCCCCTAATGATGGACTGTGCACAACAATCTTAGAAAGAATTTTCTCTTATTAAATTACCATCACTGTTAGAAATGTGTTCATTATTTTTAGCTTTAAATTTGTCTAGCTTTAACATTCATGTTTCAAATCCCATCAAACATTTGAACACCCCTTTGTTTTCAAACAACTGCTCCCCATGCTCATCACCACCAGTATGTATGTGATCAATCCATGATGTAACCTTCCATGTATAAGCCAATGAAATGTGTAAGACACAAAATGTGCTCCATACCTACTGATCACCCATTGTTAAAAGGGGTTTTAAAAAAAAAAAAGCTGAACACAAGTCCATCCATAACTTCACTGAGTCCTGTGCTCCTTTGCTTGGTAGTTTGCCAAGAATGTGTTAACATACCTGTTTCCATATGAGCAATAACTCCTGTGCTGGGAGTGTTTGGAATGTCCTGACAGGAAAGCTTGAACTGCAGCCAAAGGAAGCTTCCACTTCCAAAAGGCTGGGATTTGTGAGCTCCTGTGGTGGATTTAGTTACACACAGTGAGCAGTTCAGGCTTGTCACCCATCAGATAATGAAATCAAATGAGGAGTCCAATCAGCACTGGGGCCTCCAACATTTGAAAAAGCATCTAAACTCCCTCCAAATTTCTGATGGGATGGGAGGCAGGAGGCAGGTCCACAGCAAGGGTGTCAGTCTGAGGCCCATTTCTAAATCAGAGTTTTTGAAGCTACCAGGAAATGCAAATAGGCACGAAGCACAGTACGTGATTCCTGTTAGGGCCAACATTTGCATAACACAGTTACACATCTGTGTGCATGGGTGTACAGCAGGCACAGCTAATGGTCCGTAATTATGCCTTGGAAAATAAACACTCCAAGGAATTTCCAAAGAGTCTGACCTGGCAGAAAATGCAGTCCCAGGAGATCTGCAGCAGTTTGCTGAGAAAATCCCAACGTACAGTGGAGCTGCATGGGTAAGAACTGGGTCAGTCAGGTAAATCTGATGGGACTCTGCTTTTTCCCTGATTGAACATGTGTACAATAACCCCTTGGCATACGAGCAAATTTTAAATTTGGGTTCCTCACATATGCCCAAATGCAAAATTGACTTTCAAAAACGTCTCTGCCAGTAAAAATCAGCTGCTAAAGTATTCCTGGAAAGTAAAATGTCACAATCCTTAAACAAAAGGGAATTAATTTAAAAAAAAACAAACAAAAAAAACCCACCTGAACCTGGCAATGACCACCTATACAAAAAATGCTGAGATGCTCTCACAAAAAAAATCCAAATTTTATTTGGTCAATAAAAGTTTTCTCACCTTTACAATGTGAAAACAAAAGCTGATTATCTGCTTATATGTTTACTTTTTACAAGGGTATGTGGTGATAAACAAAGGGTAATGGTTTCAAAGTGAAAGAGAGAGGATTTAAATTAGATATTATGAAGAAACTCTTTATCCATGGGTATGGGGGCATGGGAACAGGCAGACCAAAGTAGTTGTGGATACCCCACCCCTGGAACAGTTTGAGGCCAGTTTGGATGGAGTTTTCAACAACCTGGTCCAGTAGAAGAAGTTGCTGCCAATGGCGGGGAAGTTGGACCTAGATGGTCTTTAAGATCCTTTCCAACACAAACCAATCTATGGTTCTATACCATTTCATAAAAGCACGATAATATCCATTTAATAAAGCTGTAGTAAAATATTCTGCCACTGATGTGGCTGCTTTGTAAATGCCTGTCACTATTGACTTGTGTTTCACCTCTGCACAAGTCTTTGGTTTACAAAAGGATTTAAAGGTACACAGAATTTTTCATTTTCTGCTAATAAACTAGGTTCCTTATTAGAATGAAAAAATAATATTACCCTTAAATCTGAAGGGTTTTTTACATTTTTATTCCATTTTAGAGTTTTGATGTAGAGTAATTCCCAGTCTCTTTCTGCTGTGCCCGAAGTTACCCCTACACCAATGTTTCTCTCATGCTTTCCAGACAGCCAGGCTTTACTTCCAACAGGACTTATGATTTCTCTAGCCTTCTTCATTTTGGCAGGATTTTGTTTAAATCTGTGGACCTTTTCCTGGATATTTCATCCCAGATACAAGTTAGTTTGATGCAATGCAATAGACATCTTAACAGTTCTTCTATATCTGAGAATAAGTGGCTGTTTTCTTATTTTTCACCTTGGGAATTACAGACATTAAGATATCTTTAAGGTAGGTAAACCCAGTGACCAGGCAGAGGAAGCAAAGAGCTTGTTTTACCCTTGGATGTGTAACAATATTGCAGCAAATGAGAGAGAAGACACAAACACTCAGGAACCACCCCACAATCCGTGATGTGTGTGATGTGCCTGCTGTGGCAGGGAGACCTCAGCTCTCTGAAGGATGGAGTGTTAAGCAGGGAGCTGGAGACCAGGAATCTGATTCACGGACCAGAAGCAGCTGTCTTCATTATCTCTGTGCTCCTGCTTCACTGCAACTGGCTCCAAGGAAGTCTCAACTTCTGTGTGCCAAAATGACTGATGAGAAAAGACCCCATCTCCCTGTCCCCCATGGGAATGGGTTGAAGCAATTTGCAGTGTGCCATCAGCTAATGAGGAGAGAAAACTGCCTTGAACCATCGTATGACAATATTATGGCTGACTTTATAAA
Organism: Luscinia megarhynchos; assembly: GCA_034336665.1. Classification (NCBI taxonomy): domain Eukaryota; kingdom Metazoa; phylum Chordata; class Aves; order Passeriformes; family Muscicapidae; genus Luscinia; species Luscinia megarhynchos. The sequence goes on from JAPFBE010000002.1 coordinate 91,668,366, forward strand.
ATCTGAGTTTTGAGGAGAAAAAAGCCAAATGCAACCATCATTGGTGTATCTACCCTTGTCTTGGAAATGTCACATTTTAGTTCAGCAGTAATTGTCTGCCTGTTTTTTTTTTTTTTTCCAGAAGAGACAAAGAAATACTTTTCCAGGGCCCTGAATGTTACAGACAGATTTTTCCAGATTGTCCTCACAAGAACTACCAGAACCCACTTCTTTTGTTGTTTAATTCTGTCATCTGTATAATTATTTTCTGCTTTTTAACTCTGCCCTAGATTTAGTGTTGCCAAACTTGTGCATGTCTGCAAAATATTCCTGTCTGATGAAGACTGAGTTACTTAAATTATTTTTATATTAAAACTCATTCAACTTGCACAGAACAGTGAAAATAAGCATCCTTTTGTTTAATGAGTCAGCATTACACCTTTATGTATTTAGTTGCTCTGTATTTGAAGATAATGAAAGAAAAGTGTATCATGACAGACGATCTTGACTTCCTTAGGGACAGGGGGCTCTGAAAGATTAATTTGATACAGAGTACAACATTCATTACAAAATGAACTGCACCTTTTTAGACTTTGGCTTGGCAAAGTTGGAGGAATTAATTTATTTTTAAACCTTATTATATGTCTCAGACATCTAGCAATAAATTCAACTTCCTTCCCATGACAGCTGCACAGGAACAATTAAACATACCAGAAAATACACAGAAATACAAGCACAAATTCACTGAAAACAAATGAAGTAACAGTTGTTTTTACTCTTAATATAGTCTCTTGTTTCATGATGTGATAAGGTGGCATAATGCTTCCTCATTGCTTCTCTCTTTGTGGAATTCATTGTTTTTAGTATGGGTTTTGAGTATCAACAATATCTTTAGCTGATTATCCTGTAACCAAAATGAATTTGTTGTTTGTTATTGCAAAGCCTACCTTTTTCTTATTAGACACCTTTTCTGCAAGCTCAGGAGAGCTTCAGCATGAGCAAGAGTTCCCAGAATGGAGTACAGAGCACCACACAAAAACACACAAGGAACTTTGGGGGTCTCTGGTACACTGGACACATAGACCTAGAAGAAGGTGTTGGGGATTGAGTGTTTTAAACCCATTGCCTGGAAAGGTTTGTTAGCACATTTCAAGTTGGCATGAAACTGTGATTCACCTTCATTAGCTTGTGCCCAGAGGGGAACTCAGCAGTGCTGAACCACAGTGGTGTTATCCTTGTAGGGATATGTGTCTGCATTGCACAGAGGTGTGACTTGCTAGACTAGAAACCACAGGCTATGACAGGCCAAACTCCCAGGTTATATCTCATTCTAATCAAAAGTATGATGGAAGTGCATGCAGACATACCCAACTGAGCTTTCAACACTTCCATTTGCCTTCAGAATAAGATCCAGCCCAAATCCCGTGGGATTTGGATAGGCCATCCCTCCAAAGTCGCAAGAGCAAGACTTTTCCTGCAAAATTTACAGTGGGAGGAGCAATTCCTCTTTCCTGGAAAGTCTCCAGCCAAAATGTGCAGACTCCAAAGATCACAGATAGGCTCATGGATGCAAATATGAACCTCTCAAAAATATGGTACTTCTCCTAGTTAAGTTCAGAGTCACCTCTAATTCAGATGAAAGCTTCACCTTAGGGTGTTCTATCCAAATTACATTCCAGTGACAGTTATTCAATGTCATGAGCTTTACGTTTACTTTTTATATTAAAAAAGGAGCAAATATCTCTTTTGCATATACTTTTATGTAAGAAAGAATATTCAAGATAACACCACTAACTATTGCAGCACCAGTTCAAAGCCCAGCTGACAGCCTACATACAAACACAGAAAAGCTGCAGCCTTTTGACAATAAATGGCAATATAAACAGACAAGGCAAACATAGTTGTGGTAGTAGAGCAAAGATGTGACCTGCAGAGCTGTATTGGACAGGAACAGAAAGGGTGAGACTCAAGGAACAAAGTCCATTGAAGTCAAAGTGTTTGGACACAGCATTCCATGATGTTAGAATTATAGCTCAGATGGATCTAAAAAAAAATGGAGTGTCTAGTATTTACTCCACTCTTTCAAAGCTGAGAAACATAATGGCTTTAGAGTTCCTTTGCTCTTCATTTGTTCTGTTTAGGCAAACCAGAAGGTATGTCAGCAGATGACAGTAAAAGAGACAGCAAGCCAGTTGGTGAACACCAGTGGGTGCAAGTCAATGTATTTCTGTTAATTTCTACTTTGTTACCCAAACCTGTACATCCCAAGATCCTCAGTCAGCAAGTCCATAACACCAGCAAATCAGGTGTTTTGAACTTTCAGCTTTCAGTATTACCAGCTGAAAATGACAACTCCTTCAACACCAAGAACATTTAAGGGCCTTTTACCTTGCTATGTGTATTTGAAGTTTTAGGATTGATTTGAGCTATATTGTCAAGCTCTTTTCCATAGAAAACCCCAAACCAAAAACCTGAACTGTATTTAGAAATGTGAGATTCTTACCTCCTGCAGAATTTCAGCATCCTGGCCTTGAAGAGAAAATTGAGATGTCACAAAGTGGACGAATGGCAGCTGCCCTGGTGAGGCAGAGGAGCACAGCAAAGCAGAAACAGCAGTGGAAGGTTCTACATTGAGTAGAAATAGAGCAGGGAAGGTCACAGGTCTGGTTTTGGCACCAGGAGCTGTTTAGGAGTTCTCTGATGTGCTAAGGCTGAATCAGCTGCCCATGTGAGTAACCAAGTCCTTCTTCCTGAACACCTTCCTCAATCCTCTCCCTTTACTGAAACATTCGATTTGGTGCAAGTTAAAAAAAATAAAAAACTGAAGAAAACTTCACATACAATTTAGAGATTCTTGCTTTTGCTGGGAAACAAGGATTATACTAACTTTTTGAATGCTTTTTTGATGACAATTCTATGACACTATAATTTTGTCCAGCTTCACCCAAATATGATGGTAGGGTAGAGTTCTTAATGGGAATTACTTTTTAAAAGAGGCCTGTACAAAACATATATTCAGGTTGCATATAGCCTGGAAAGCCACTTTTTCAGTCCACCACCTTCAGAGGAACATGGCATTTATTTCAGCTTGTTTTTTAAAGTGTTGGCTGCTCAGTCACCCGTGCAGATCTTTATGGTTTGTAACATCTGTTGTCTGTTCCAGAAAAAAAACCCAAACCAAATGGAGAAAAAAAGTATCATGGCTCAATCAAAGGCCACTTCATTGGTCTGGTACTTGTGGAATTTTGAACTACCATCTTCCATGTGTTACAATCAGCAAAATGCTAAAATATCTAACTATGAGGCACACGACTTTTCTCCTAACTGCTTGAGTTCACTTGCAGAATGAAAGGTCAAAATTAGCATCTTCATGAGCCTTCTGAGACCTAAGATACATAGGCAATAAAAATGATCATTGCATGGTAACAGAAATGAAGCTTTTGTCTACTCAGAGATCACTGTATTCTACAGAGCAGCAATTTCACTTGGGATCAGGTGCCCCAGGCTATGTGGTTGCTGTAAAAAGCAACTCCACACCTTATGAAAGCATGTAACCTTATATGACAAATGGGAAATTATTACACAATAATTATATGCTCTTGCACGACCCAATTGCTGGTACCTATCATCCCAAAGTATATCTTCTAAGATTGCTATCAGGTGGCTCACACTGTAGCAGTCCCTCCAATAGTGCCCTCCCTTTAAAACCTGCAATGTGAGGATTTTCACTGGCCCTCCTCCATAGACTCTCTTTGAAGGATCTCAAAGCACCTGCAAAAACCCTAATGTCTGCAAGCTGACTATGAACTGATGCAAAGGACACAACTGAGGCTTCAAGAATCTATCTCCTTAACTTCTCTTTCCTCTCTAACATTGGAAAAAACACTTCTGTTTGAGCTTTCTCAGCTAGGTCTGTCCTCCAGGACAGAAAATTATCTTTTATTACACGACGTTTCTAGTACCTAGAACAACACTTTCCTGAACTCAATTATACACACAACTGTGACTGTGCTATGGAAAAGGAATAGTAACAAACTCACTATTTGAGCTCAAACTCAGCTATTTGGAGCTGCACCTATTTATGTCAGAGGGGCTCATCATCACTATCTGATTAGAGTGGGTTGCTGCTAATCAGAGGCAACGAAGTTGTTGAGGGAGTAGTGCTGACATGGGGAAAGAAAGAGATTAAATATCATTAGCCATCCTGTTATGATATCAGAACAGGTTCTCTGCCCAAGCCAGGTTAACTCCCACTTTCCTATTGATGCACTGGAGGATATTTTCTGAAGGATTCAGCCATATGGCTTTCACTCACTACAACTCTTCCTCCTTGTGTGAGCACTTTTCTTACCAGTGTGATATATCTTGTCAAGACATGCAGAAGCAACTGGCACATTTTTGACATGCACAATCTATTTCAAAATACTTCAAAGTATTTTGAATTCTTATTAATTTCATGAAGAGGGTTTTGATGATTTTTTTTTTTTTTCATTTAATGAGCTAGGCTTAGTCTGATCATCCAAAGGTCAAGTAAGGAGTGACATTTGGGGCATTTGTCCTCATTACATCCTAGGATTTTATTAGAGAGATCCTTTAAGAAACATGGACTTCAGCTCAAAGGATCCCAACCAGGGTCAGGGCTCCATTGTGCTTGATACCATATACACAGAGTAATTACAGAAATTACAATGGACTACCAAAATAAAAGGTCATGGAAGGGAAGAGGTTCAACACAGGAAGGAGTATTGGAGCATTCTGTAGTTATAGAGCCCCTCAGAGGCTTAATCCAAGCAATTCAATGTTTTGAATGAAAGAGAGCTCACTCAATTCTCCCCACGTGCCACAATGGGGTGGCTTTTCTCAAACCTAAACTAACTCTGTGACACTTGTCAGTGGCAGAGCAGGGAACAGCTGGGTGCCACTGTTGGTGCTGTGTTTGCAGGAGGGCTCCAGGGCAAGCCACTGTCTGCTTCAGATTGTTATTGTGATAAGGAACATCACTTACCCATTACATCTGTGCCTCTTGTTCTTGGTAGTTAACAACACATAATCCAATTATTTTATACATAAGCATCTGAGCATGTACATACACTATGTATTTAATGGAATAGGTGTAACACTTGACAGAGTCACATGTGATCTTTAAGATCCCATTTCCTCAGTTCCTACATTATTCCTTTCTTTGCATTCTGTATTGGATCTTATATTAAAAGAGCATGATGGTTGGGAGCAATAAAATCCACCGAGGAGATCAAGCTGGCAATAAATAAGAAGCCAAGACTGGAGCTGAAGACAGTGATTAATTTTGGCAATGTAGTGAAATTGCATTGAATTGAAGGAGCCTGTAAACACATCCTGAGCTTTCCAGCCTCCATACTTTGTGATTTCTTTTCCAGTTTTTCAGAATACTTTCTAAATGCTGAGGTGTATTCTACCACTGTTTGTGTCCTCTCATTTTTTTGTTGTGTAAGGTCCAGCAAGGATTTTTTACTGTTATTCTTCAGATATTGGCATCTAATGAATACTGTGAACACAAATGGAAAAATCTTCACTGAAATCAAGTTAACTTTATAATAAAGCCAGAGAAGCTCTGGTGATTTATATCAGCTGATAATCAGAGACTTTGGGTTCCCATGTATTTCATGTCACCAGGCTGTGGCAGCCCTTTCTGGATATGTGCCTGGCTCAGACACCTTCATGTCACAATGTGCTGCAATGCTGTTTTCCCCACACACAGCAGGTGGCTTTAAGAACACGAATTTTCCCTAATTCACCTTTCAAGAACTGGATTGCATGAGAGATCAAAACATATTAAGCTTTAAAACCCCTCACATTTCTCTTTCATAGAGTAAGAGTCCACTCTTACAAAAGAATGGGGTGTGTAAAAAACCAAAATTAAATCCAGAGCAGCATAATTAATCTTTCACTGCACCCCATTCTGTACCAGGGAGCACCATTATATTTTTAACATTTTTAAGCAAGAGAGAAATCTAATAATAGATTCTACAAGAAGTGCTGGAATGTGGACTCCCTGTACAATCTCCATCTCTGTGCTCTGTCTCAGCCATGATACCTTTAAATCCCCCTGTCCCACTAGGCAGAGATTGACTTATTACACCTACAAATTGTACACATATGTTAGCATATGTGAAAACATGCCCTTGCCACTATTAATTTATCTGCCCTCCACCTTCCACACCTGCATCACCCACTCACTTTTCAGATTAAAAGTGCTTTGGGGGAAGGGAAAATATTATCTCTCAGGGGCAGATTGATGGGGGAAGGAGCCAAAGGATGCTGCAGCCTCACCCCAGACTGCCTGGGGGAAGGACCATGTCTGTTCTAGCCTTGCAGCTGAAAACTACTCCCACCTTCCCTGTCTAACCCTTCTGTTTTATGTCTGTATGGCCTGTTCTAATGATGGAGATCTGGCATCAGAATGTTAACACTTATAATTACTCCTTTTTTAAAAACATTTTCTCTTTCTTTGGGGGGAAGAGTATTTAGTAGCCAGAAGTAATTGCAGTGCTGATTTTGAAAATATTTATAGTTCTAGCTATGGCCTATGCTGTCACAATGGATTTTTTATGACACTTCCTTGGCTAAGCCAAAGGCTGTGAGGCAATTAGGGCTCTTGACCAAGCAGATAACATCCTGGATTTGTGTTTTTGTTTGTTCCATATTGTTGAGAGTCATCACTTACAATAGAAAGGAGATACAAAGGTTAGAGTATGATGATGATCTTTTTAGGTAAAACAGTAGCCATATCAAAGGTGGCACTGTTGGAAGAAAAACACAATTTCTGAAAAATATTACATATATTTTCAGCATCTGGAATTCTATAAAACACAGCATGGGCATTTGGGTCTGTATCTTTCATCAGTGGAGCTGTGCCATCAGGCATGGGACCCTTCTCAGAGGGATTAGGAGGACCCTGACCTGCCACCCAGCCAGGGAAAATGCTCATGGAAATTATTAAAACTGACTGACCAGATCAGGCCAGAGACATTCTGTCAGCAATGATCAACACCAAAGATGTTTTAGAAATTCTTTCACACCCTGGTCCCCCCCACCAGCATTTTGGTACACCAAAGAAATAATTGAAACTGTCTTTGGTAGCCAGAGCCAGGAAATACAGGCCACATAACATAAAATTCCAATAAAATTTCTTATCTCCTAATTCTATACAAGCTTGACATTCAGCCATCATTTCCCAATAGTTACACTGAAACTTTCACAACTTTGGGAAGCATTCCTACTTACTGCCCTGCACTATCAATTTGTGCTGGAATTTCCATAGATTTGGATTTTTCTTCTCGAGTGGATTTTGGAGCATTTGATTTATTTTGGCACCACAAAAATGAGTATTTGAGTTGAATAAATGCCCCAAGATGCAAATTCAGAATCAAGTCAACACAGCATAATAAGTTCCCAAATGTCTGTTGAACTACAGTGACTGCCCACATATTCAATCACAGCCTTGGGCAAAGGTGCAGCAACTTGTTAAAACAGAAGTTTAACTGTATAATCTGAGCCCACAAAAAAACCTTCAGAGGAAAACAACAGTGTGAGACAAGAGTCAAACCAACACAAACCTCTGAGTGATTAGTCAGTGGAGGTAACATGATTTTAACAGAGAAATCACATCCCCTCCAGATTTCTTCATTATTTTTTTCCCAGAAGAAGACTGGATTGGAAAATGGCACATAGAACCATAAATATGTTATTTTTATCATCTGCTTTACTAGTACCTTATAGTTGTCTACACCTATAGATACTGCTGTGTATGCTATACATAAACAACAAAAAACAAGAAAGCCACAGTCCTTCCTCTGAACCACACACAGATTAATGTGAAGAACAGCAATCAACCCCAAAATGCAGCTTTTGTTTTGAGGCTGTCAGTTTATCCAAGAGGGTGGTGCAAGGCACTTGTACCTTAAACCACTTTCCATGTATTCAACAAAACCAAGGTGTTCCACCTTATCCTACAAAACCAAGGTGTTCTCACCCCCAGATTCTGAGAACCTCTTGTTTAATCTTTTAGCACTGAATCTAAACTTCATCTGCTTTTTAGTTCGATTCAAAATCATGGGAGGGGTGTTTCAATGTGATTGTTTTCCATGGAGTTCAAAAATTTTGCGGAGTTCACATCAAAGTCTTTGGCAAAGAGCAGATCACACAATCAGATTAAATGATATAAAAATGTTAAAGGTAAGTTGAATATGACAGAACTGTTCAGGAGAAGGCAAAAAGGGAGCTTCTAGGTCATCAAGACAGACAAGTGAGGGGGTTATAGAAATTAACACCAGAAGGTGACCAACTGCATCACCTGTGAGACAACACCTCAGGTGATGTGCTGGCTTTGCTGTGCATTGCTCTTTCTGTCTAAGAGGGAATTTTACCAAAAAAAACAGTCCCCCAATGTGAATATTGTGTAAAATAAGCAAGTAGTAGAGTGGTGCTCATGGTTAACAGAAATGTATAAACACACAAGGAAGCAGTTCCAGGCTAAAGAATGAAAGGAAACACATAAAAATTTCCTCCCTTTTACTTTGAGTTGAACTAAATTTAAAACAACTGGTGACACCATTCACCACCAGGAAGAATCAGGAGATGGGCTAATGGAGGAAATTAATGTCCATAAGGCAAAGGCCAGTGGTTTCCTTTTGCTTAAGCACAGCTGAGAAAATATCATGATAATGTTATCTGTCATACAAGCAAACAGCTCCAAAAGTGGCCAATTCTTCCTTCAGAAACCAGCTGCCCATGGAAGCTGTCTGTCTGCACATTTTCTATGCACGCTTTCACCACAGCACTTCAGCACTTCCCAGTGCAAATTAAGGATGCTTGAATCAGTAATAATACTGATATTATCACAAACAGGGACATAACTGTCCCCAGTTTTCCAACTAAATAAATTAAACCTGCATTGAAAGAGCTACACTATTTTATTTGTAGGAATTAGAACCCTGTGTTGTGCTTTTGCTGAGTCTCATGAGAGATATGTTTACCCAAAGAAAAAGGCAGGTTTCCTTGAGTTAGTCTCACACTCAAAGGATAAAGATGCCAAAATAAGCCCTGCCAGCAGCAGCCACAACTGTCACAGGAGTAAAGGAGACATGCAACAGTCACTACAAAGGCTCTTTTTTGCCTAAAGGTTTTAGGCACAGGAGGATAATCTTGGAAGAAAATATCTCTCTTGGAAATAAACAGTCAAAACAAAGATAGCCATCAGAATAAAAATGCCTTTGACTGGGATAATTTGCAAATGCTGGTAAAGACAAATCTGTTTTCAGGAAAGGAAGGTGACAAAAGAAAGGCATGGAAAACCTTTCATGTGAAAAGAGATTGAAATGAGCACGTGAATGAGAAAGGAAAAGAACAAAGGGCACTCAACTAAATTAAAAGGTAGGATATTCAGAAACACCCAAGGAAGTACCTCTTTTCATACCAAGACCAATCATACTGTGGGATCCAAGTTTGCAGGTCTGCCTTGAGGCCTAAAATGCAAAAGCCCCACTTGTTTGGACAATTATTTATATGACTAACAATAATAACTGGAATTTCATAAGTCTGAGGAGTAGCAAATTTTGGAAAGACTATTGAATGGCATGGTTTTAGCATGAAACTAATCTCTTCTTTAGGACCAGTGAAGTTCTTTGTGTCTTCATTCTTTTGTAGCATGGGGATGAGAGTGCAGATTGTTTCACATTGACCTATTGCAAGGGTTTTCCACAGCTTCTTTGAGAGTAAACTATCTTGGTCTGATCACTACCATTGTGCAAATGTTTTTTAGTTCACTAGGTTTTCTGAAGCCATCACAGAAGTAGTTTTTTCCCCAGCCATCTTCCAATCCAAATTCATTCTGGTAGCAAACAGCTTTTCTATTAAAATTTAAGAGCATTTCTTAACGAGAAATCATTGCAATTCAAGAGAAACAAGAGCATTTTGAAAGTGTCACCCAAAAATGTTATTTTAAAAATCACATTTTCTTTGTTTGCTATCTTCTGCAAAATAGAAAAGTTGAAGGAAGTTGGGGAACAGTTTGGCACTTCCCAAATCATGTTTTTTTTCCCCCAAACTTCTTGATAGCTGATGAAAAAGAAAACCTTGCATGTGATCCCAGATGTGAACAACTGCATCTCAACCCATGCGTACAGAACCTTTGAAGAGCTACATGAGCTAAAAAACATGGAAGAAATGCACAGATCATGAACAACAGATCTCTGTCCTATGCCTATACAGGAAAAGAAAAATCCTGCTGACCAGAAAATTGGGTAATTCATCATCTGCTCTCCTACCCACACTTACACACTGAAGAACTTTCCTGTGCCATACAAAGCCTTTCCAGACTGCCCTGGAAATGACATCTTGGTGTGGTGGTGGCTTGGATGCCAAAGTTTGGTTTATTGGGATGCTGTAATGTCAGAGGGAATCATTGGTTGGTGGGTTGGCTGGTGGTTTTTAGCTGAGATCATTGCATGGTCCTGGGAGAAGAGTCCATAAAGCAGGAGTTGGACTGTGCAGAGTTAGGGCACATCTTCAGAACTGGCATCCTCTGTGCCCAATGATACTCACCATGCATTGTTAAGTGCATTAAACTGTAAGGAAGCAAACAGAAGAGTATATCTACAAATATAGCATGTAGTCCTACAGCCTTCTCTCTCATTGTTTGAATTTTCTTAGTGCAGAATACAGAGTAGTCTCTCCATCCTTAAAATGTTAAGCAGAACCCAAAAGCCTTGAGCCTCTGCATCAAACATTTCCTTCAAGGTCCAGTGATCATTTGCAGGAACATTTTTAACCAGTTCATTTCATATCAAAGACATACAACAAAACTAACTGGTCTGTTATTGCTGCTTGATTTAATCAGATTTTTTGTGATCTTTATTGCCTAAACTGAATATATATGAGTAGAATTCCACTGTAAATTTTCCTGCTTTGACATCCTATAAAATACTAACTAACAATATCCAAAAAATAACATCTATGAGTTTCACTTTTCAAAATAAACAAAAATTCATTATTTCCTTTAATGAGATGTTTTATATATACAAATTTGTGCTTCTGTATAAACACAGGATTACACACACACACTTGTATAACAATCTTCCCTCCCAAAAAATTTCCTTTTAGGTGATAAACAAAAATTAGGTCAAACTGCTTAGTCACTACCTATCAGATGTGCAAGGGCTGGTTCCTGCTGCTGCTGCTCTGCTGATACTGCACATTATCAGTTCTCAGGTAATAAATGGTGAGTTTGCTTTTCCACATGCCAGCTCACTTTGCTACCCCAACAGAGTGTATGCAGCATGTGAGCATGTTGCCACCAGTAGTGAAAAGGACTTTATTTTCTCTGTCTTGCTTAGCCAGAAACTCTGTGATTCCTTCCTAGTGCAGCTGAGCCCACCCCTGACCCTGCTGAGGTCTGCTGGAGTGCTGAGAGAGGAGCCAAGCCTGAGCAGAGGGGAACTGAACAGACACATTGTGAGCTGGGCTGGCACAGACTGATGCCTATAACACCCTCCCCTGACTTTTAGGTGCCCACTTTGGTCATATGTCCTTTGAGGTAGGCAGGAATGATTTTGCATGAAATCAGGAATAATAGTAACAACATAGTAATTTTGGAAAATTTGCAAATTCAGAATCTTTTTTCTTCCAGATTTACTTTCTTTCTTAAAAACAGATTTTCAAGACTAGTTCTAGGTTTAGTCTCCCTATATTATTCAAGAAAACATACCTCTGGTGATTGCTCCTAGGTAATCCTTATAATTTTCTGAACATTAAATGTCTTGGTTCAACCCAGTAATAAAATTCAATTCAACATGTGTCACCAGAATATACCTTTGAAAATAAACAACAGGGTTGAAGATTTAATATACTCTTAACAGCAGTGAATACTAGTGTTTTAGAGATTTAACTATAGTTTGGACATGTTAAAAACAGAAGTGGCACCCTTGGAGTGAGAAGGGAAAAAACAGCTATTATCTTTTTGGAATCATACCTGAAAATCTATGAAGTTTTGGTGTTCAAGTGTCAAAGATGTTTTTGGAAGTGGCTGATGTCATGGAGAAATCTCAGCTTTGGAAAACGGCTGGAGCTCTTCAAGGTGTGAAAGTCCCACCTGCTCAAGATCCCATGTAGTGAGAGCTGTTACCCCACAGCAGAGCAGCAGAGGCTGTGGGGTGAGTGTCACCCTCAGCCAGGGGATTCCCTAAATCCCTGAACCTCCCACTGAAACCCCCAAGTGCTCTTCAGAGCAAGGAGTGCAGGGCATGGATGCAGAAAGCTGCAGTCACCTCCAACCACATCAAATAAGGGCCTGCTGGGATGTTTCACTGTGCCCCACATCAGTCACATCAGGATCCCCACATCATCCTGAAAAGGATGTCCTAATGGCTCCTAGAAAATGGATTAAGGTACTTCTTGATAGGATCACTTCCCCCATTTCAGCTCTGGCCTGGAGGCATGAGTTACAGTTAATTATGTGTGAGATGTTTTTGCTCTATTATAAAAAGCAGTTGTGCAACCAAACTTCTGCTTTGTTGTTTGGATGAAGAATTTGGCTGCTGCCAGTAGGTTACAGCCAGGTTGTGTATGGTGAGGGCAGTAAAAGTGTGATACAGAAAAGGTTTATAAAGGAATTAATGTGTTGGAAAGGCATGATGCACAAAGGATTCTATTTCTTTTGCAGCCTTCTACAGGTGCTAACAGCATTGGATTTAAATATGGCACTCATGCTTTATCCCCTTCTGCTTGTCTTTTGCACTAGTTGCACTAAATACATGTCATTAAGGCCACAATTGTGCTTGGTGATGCCAGTTAAAGCACTGGTGTGTCATTGCTTCTAAATCTATCTGTCTTTCATTAATTTGGTATCAGATGTACTGGGCCAATTTGAGGCCAGTTCCTGGAGCCCTGCCTGTCCTCCTCACAAATCAGGATCTGGGTATGTACTGCCAGATGGACCCAATATCACTCTCAGTACCAAAATCACATGTAGTATTAGGAACCATGCACAAAAGGAGGTAGTTTATCAGGAGATGTACACATCATGATTCCCAGATAACACTGTTACTGGCAGATATTTTTGCAAGGCTTAAGCTGGAAAGACAGCAGAGCAAGTTTTGTAGGTACAAGAGAGGAAGACAAAAAGTAAAGTTAAGCCAATATTAGAGATGGTGTTTGCCAGGCCTGTGGAGACCCTTTGAGAGGTCTGGATGCCTCGAACCAAAGGGATCTGCCTCATGGCACTCACCTGAGGCACAAGCTGACCTGGAGTAACCTCTGATGGCAGCTAAAAATTCAAACAACTCACCTTGTGTAGCTGGGGGATGGTCATACTCCCCATGGATCAGGCACATGGGTGGGAAAGACTGTGATGAGCAGCTGGGTGTCTGCCCTACTCTCATCAGGAACAGCCATTTTTCCAGGAGACATCTGATGATGCTGCTTGTTAAAATCTCTGACCCCAGTATCTCTGATGAGTGTAAAGCACAGCAGTCATGAATGGTCATTCCTTACCCATCACCCTTGAAATCCATATTTTTCTTAAAAAACTTCCTTAAGCTATTTTTATTTACTTTGGCATATTTATTTTATGTAGCTTCTTTGGGATAGGTTTAAGTAGTTTAAGTCATAGGCCAATTTGAATCTATTTTCTGTAAGAGTTTGTGTTATATTTTTACTAGTTTTCTTCATCAATTAGATTTGAGGTGAGGAAAAAATACAGACTGTTACTAAATTTCTCAGTACTCAGTTCAGCTGTGTCTGAACTGTATGATCAGCAAAGGCAGCATTAAGGTCCTCTGGTATTTGAAGGGTATTTTAACTGTCAATGATGGAAGAAAGGGAAAAAATAGCATCTTAATTTTTAAAAAGCTGTCTTTTCCTCAATTTCACATGATGCACCACCAAGGTATATTGTGCTTAATAATGACACTATTTTCTTTAGAAAGCAGAAGCAGCATTGCTATATTTTCATCAAAACACACTGACTTTTTTATTACTATTACATAGGCTTCAGCTGCCCATTTGAAACACCACTAAAGAGAACAGATATCTGCTATAATCCACCATAACACCAGGTAATTCCTATTCAGAATATGTGATTTATAGCTGTGAGGCCTGACAGCCTGTTGGACTAGGAAGAAGCCAAACTAAACTCAGCAGAGTTTGTGCAAATTGTTAACTTATGGGACTGTATGAGTCCCAGGGATCATTTCCTCTTCTATTTTGCCCTTTTCAGTTGTTGCTTTTACTGTTGTTGCAGTGACTTTCCCTCTTTCTTATTGTAAGCTCCTTAAATCTGGGATCAAGGTTTCCTGGCAGTTAACACAGTGCCTGACCCATCAACACCCAGGCTCCCTGTGAGCCTGTTCAGTGCTACCAAAATCGTGGAGCTGCAATACCACCCTCTGCCATGCCAGAAGTGGATGCTATTAAAAGCTTTCAAAATGCTTTAAAAAGGAACAAATGATGTTACTGAGGAGAGGATGAGCCACAAAAACCTGCCAAGACTGCCCAGTGGTGGAGCTGGGCTTGGAACACACTGCTGCTCTAGTGTGCAACAGCCACTGAGCTCTGTTTTCCTCCTCTAGGAAGATAAAGGCAGAGATTCATCCTGAAGACAAAGTGCAAGAATCACTTCCTAGCAAGTCCACAAGCACAAAATTTTGTTTCAGCTTTGTTTCAGCTGCCTCCCATGACTGCTTTTGCTAGAACATGGGCACGTTCTCCACTTGTACATACTTCTAACTCATCACAGGCATCAAAACACATAGAATAATATTAAACAAAAAAAAAAGGTCTGCATTTACATATATTGAACTCACTGAGCTGTGCTCACTTATTTGTGCTCTGACCAATCTCTTTTTTCTGCAGTAGTCACAGGGCCAGAGGGACCAGAGAGGAGAGAAGGGCAGATCAGAGCTAAGTACAGCAGGGCAGAGCTCCAGCAGATGTTTGAATGCAGTGAAAATGAAAACTTCACGAAACAGGGCTAATTTACCAGAACATTCTTTTGGTGGACTACAAAATAATTTATTTTTAAAAAAAAATGTGTATCATGTGGGAAGTTTTTCTTTGTTCTCTTTTGATACTTTCAATCAGATTCATAATGCCTCATTTGGGGGGCAATCAAGCTACACTGAAAGTAGCTTTTAATGGACCTAAAAGTGAAACTTGTGCAAATTCCACCGAGAAAATTTTCAAAAAACTCAGTTTTACTCCTGTTTGGGATGAAACAATTCCTGTAGTGCACTCATGAAAAAAATCCCCTTTCTCAGCCATGGTGCCAGGCACTGTGTACATCACTGCAGTCATGCAGGAGTCACTTCATTCAGGACATGAATTCACGTTTTGGTTTTGCTGCATCCCTTTCAGCCATCAGCTGAATTACAGCCATATACCCACATAATGCCAGGCAATTGCTCAGAAGGGGGAAAAAATACTGGTGCTTAACAGAAGAAATAAAATTGATGGACTATCAAAAGCCAGCTATACTTGCTTTGGGTTAATGTCTCTGCTTTCTCTCTAATTGCCATTAGCAATAGCACTTGGTCCAAACCCCAGCTCTTTATCTCTTTGTAAGGTGGCAATTCCAGCAAGATGCCAGATTTTCTTCTTCTATAATGCTGGAAACTGGGATGCTGGCAGTCCTCGGGCTCTCCAATTGAGCAGAAACAAAGCTTGCATCTTTGACTGGATTATGACAGCCAGACAGTGACTTCTTTTTCTTGTATGTTATTTTTTGATCCAGGCAAATTAGCTACATGCAATAGGGAATAACATTATCAGGCAATCATTTGATTTTGGCTACTAGAAGGTGTGGAAGTCACACAGTAAGTCAAAAGCTGCACAGTGAAAATGATCATTAGAATTATTTTAAACAGATTAAGCTATTGCCCATCACTCACTCCCTCAGAATTGAACAAAGCTTTAGTAACTGTTTGAAAGAGCAAAGGACTTCAAAATCCCCCATCTTTTCCTTGAGTAACTTAAATGAAATCTGAGCTGGAAGATAAGGATGTTGCAAAAAGACACCTCTTCGTATAAGCAGGAAAGACTTGAATGGGTTAAGCCATATCTGGCTGAGTCCCAACAGACATAAAAATCACCTGTGCCTGCTCTGAAATAAATCAGTGTCCTTTTCTGCTGCTGCCGTTGTCTGGAAATAATGCAAATGCAATGGGCCTGCAGTGACATTGTGCCGCACTCGAAGGAGACACATAATAAATTGTCCCCTAATACTGTTAAAGAGACATTTTCGTCTTACTCAGTAGCTTTTGAGGTTGAACTGTGCTACTTACTCGTTGAGGATTGTGATATGGTGTCATGTCATTCTGCTTTATTATTTGCTTAGCCTCTTATTGCTCATAGGCACATTTGCTTCTTCAGTTTAAAAATGCATTTTTGCTGCTTGTGCTCAATGATAACGTTTGCTGGCTTGGAGGGAAAAAAAGCAGGGAGTTTTCTTTCCACTTTGTTTCTGTTGTTTTAATCATTTCTTTCCAACAGCAGCTGGAACAGATCATAGATCCATATGATTTGGTTCTACTGCATTCATCACTTGGAAAAATGCACAGCTGTGTTAAAGGAAGACAGAAAGAATTTGTCTGCCCAGAGGGAAGCTATTGCTGTTCCATAATTGTTTGCTAAAAGGAAGCTGGAATAAAAATGGAGGTAAATGGATATCAGTGTCAATCCAATCCATCAAAATGAGTTTAACTGACTGGGGAGTCACAGTTAAGTAGCTGGATGTGAAAGCTGGCAAACCTGAGATGAAAGGAAATAATTAGCTACTTTAAATATTTTGCATCTTTAAAATTATATCTGATTGCATCACCCTCTACACACACACAAAAAACCATAGAACCATCAGTAAGACATTTCCTAATATCCAGTCAATAAAATTAAAGCAGAAAAAACATATGAGGACAGTGATAAGTAAAAGTTTAAACTACAGCACATAGTTGTATTTGGTTTTCTTTTGTTTGGGTTTATCATTAAATTCCCCAAATGTTCAGTTCTGTTCTAAAATTTCCCTCTATTTTGTATCAAATTGAGTAGTCAAATATTTGTATATTCTTACAGAGAAATAGCTCAGGGACTGATCTTGGTAGAAAATTACATAAGGGAAAGGGAAAGGGAAAGGGAAAGGGAAAGGGAAAGGGAAAGGGAAAGGGAAAGGGAAAGGGAAAGGGAAAGGGAAAGGGAAAGGGAAAGGGAAAGGGAAAGGGAAAGGGAAAGGGAAAGGGAAAGGGAAAGGGAAAGGAAGGCTCCCCAATTATTTTCATGCTTTTGCCAGAAGAGGATAGCACGGAGCTGAGAACAAATGTCTGTGCAGAGCAGACCTGTTAATATTACAACTCATTGCCCACTCAGCTTTCAGGACCCAGGCTATTGTAAATTAATAAAAAGCCTGTCTGTCTTGGCACCTTTCTGCCTCATTTTCATATGTGATCAAAACAGAGAAAACAGAAACAATGAAAACCACTGAACCAGAGCAGTAAAGAAGGGATTTGGCTTCAGGCACAGTGCTGTAAAATTTGTAAGCAATATGGTTAAAGCCATTAAGTCATCTTCTGCACATCAGGGTTTTGAAGGGCAGGGAGCAATAGCTGAGTAAGGGCTAAAGCATCAGTGTTCTTTGGAGGGAGCTCTGTTTTGGGCTGACATTCCTAGATCACAATGTCAGTGGAAACATATGTTTATTACTCAGCCTGACCATTGTAGTCCACAGACCACAGGACTTCCTTGGCTGATTCCTGCTTCAAGCCCCTGATTTAGGATTGAATGGTAGTTTTCCAATCTGTGGTCCATGGACCTTAGAGAATTATGTTCCTAGAAAGTATATAACTTGCCATTAGAAAAGGCTTTTAAATACACTACACAAAGGTGTATCAGGTCCCATCCCTGTAAATTTGCAAGGCCTGGTTAGATGGGACCTTGAGAATGTGGTTAATGGAAGGTGTCCCTGTCCATGGCAGTGGGGTTGAAACTAGATGATCTTTAAGGTCCCTTCCAGCCTAAAGTGTTTTATGATTCTATTATTGTCCTGGGGAAATCCACAGTTCACATATCAAAGACAGCCTAAGACCACATACTACAGCACAAATCTTTTTAACATCTCCAGATAGTGACCTGAAATTTTGCACTTCTACATCAAGGAGTCACTTAATGCTATCTTGCTTTCAGTTGTCATATCTGTAGTCCAATTACACCTTACTTCAACTGCCAGATATTCAATCTGCTCTATCTTTTTTCTGTCAAACTGAAGAGCTCTCTGTAATCATGTTCCTGCTCTCCAAGGAGGTACTCATAGACCAGCAAAGTCACCCTTAAAGCCCTCTATAAGTTAATCAGACTATGTTCCTTAAAGCTTTCTCAATAAGTCATGTTGAGTGGTTCCACAAAGTTTCCCAGGTCTCTTCTCTGAACACTTACTAATTGATCAGTCACTCCTGAAATACAGCAGTGGACACAGCATTGCTGTGGATGATGAGAGGACCATTCAAGTACAAAAGCAAATGATGCTCTCCACTAGACACTGAAATATTGATATTCATATTTACATTTCTAAGTTAGCATTTTTGGTCAAGTGGCTGTAGTTTGTGCCCATGGATGATCTCATATGACCCATAAGCCTTTCCAAGACCTACACTTTCCCAAGACAGCCCCCATGCTGCAGAAACTACCTGCATTCATTGCTCTTCATTGTATGACACTGGACATGTCTGTCCAGACCTACTGGAAATTATGCCCTTTGCTTCCACTCTTTTTACAAAGCTGCTCTCATCAGGAGCTCATCTGGACTTAAAGGTATAGTCAGAGGAGCTGTACCAAAGTTAAAGCTTCACATGTGCTCTCCAGACACCTCCAGCACCATTCACTGCATACTCTCCTCAGCACTGCAAACATCTGACACATCACCAGTCTTTCTGGAAACAACTCATGTGTTGTATTTGTGAAAAATAGACCTGCTGTTTTATAAAAAATAGGTCTGCTCTGCATAAGCCTGACCCAATTTTATAAAATCTTCTAGTATTTGTCAAATGTGCATTCACCTTCTGAATTCCAGCCAGCCCTGATTGCACCAACAAAATCTGGTAAATAAGGAAAGGAAAAATTATTTATGTGGGTATCTAGGGATTTTTTTTCTCATACCTCTCATGAGTATTGGCATTTACAGAATGACCAGACTTAGGAAATTCTTTGATATCTCACATGGCTTTACCTTTATGCTCCTGAGACATGAAAGGCAAAGGGAAAACCTCACTCTGCTCCTTTTGTTTTTTCCTGTCTAAAGGAAGCAATAATAGCAAGGTGGTTTATGTTTCCCAAGGTCCACAAAGATACAGCCTATGGCCCAGGGCATAATCTTTTGATAACGTTTCATTTGCATTTTGAGACTACTGGGACATGACACTTGCCACGCACTTCACAGGCTTGCAAAAACAACTTTCTTATGTACTGCAATTCTGCAATGCATAATCCTTTCTTGCTTGTTCTCAGAATAAACTGGTTATTTCTGTACCTTTCCCAAGCCACAGCCTTCTAGAGGACTTTTCGTCTTCACACACGACTAGAGGATTAGTGCTGTCTCATATAGAAAAAAATTACTCCCAGAAGAGCATTTTCCTGGTCAGCTTGAAATTTAGTCTTGAAATATTTTGAACAAGAGCCATTGAAAATATTTTTGTGCAGTGCTCTGCTGATTGGGAATTTTTTTTCTTTTTATTCTCTGGAAATTTCATAAGTGTGGGGCTTCTGTTGTTGGTTTAGTTTTGGTTTGGGGTTTTTTGTCTTTCTGTTCTGTGCAAAATTACCAGGGAGATTAAAGTTCCCTTGGTAAACTCAGTTTCTAAGTCCCACAAATACTTCTGAACATTCTTTGCCATTGGGATGTTTTCAGAAGACGATAAGTTGAAAAGAGTGGATTAAACTAGGAGATGAATCTTTGGTAATTTCAGCAGCTTTCAACAAAAGCCTCTGGAATCAAAAAGCTCCTTTAACTCTAAAACTAACTCTTATTATCATGAACACTAAGAGATTCATATCAAAAATTACCATGAAAACATAAGAACCTCAACTGAGGTATATAAAACCAATACATATTGTTCTCCCTCTAGAAGACTTTCCCTTCAGGAGCACAGCATTTCATCCTCCACCCAATACAGTCAGGCAGATCCTGCTGCTAACAGGGTGTCCTATGATGGACCTGTGGCTTCCTCTGGGCAGAAGACAATTTTCCCCAACTGAGACCTCCTCAAGTTTGGAGCCTGATCTGTGAATTAAATTGCACTTCACAGAGATAATCCATCTATGATTTCCAGAGAGTAAACACAGCATGAACCACTTCAGCGAATAAGGGATGAAGTGTTGAGGGATCCAGCAGATGACATGTGTGACAACCACACACTTCTGTAGCCTTGGGCCTGTAAATGACAGGAAACCTCTTGCCTGTGGGCCACACAAAGCCCACAGTATCAGAGTTTGCAGACACCTTCTTTCTGCATCATTATGGGGTAACACTATGGCACAGACAAAAGTCAGCAAAGCCCATTTCCAAAGGCTGGTTCAGCTTTCTACTGAAATAATCATAAAATCATAGAACTATTTGGGCTGAAAAGGACCTTGAAGATCTTGAAGATCACATAGTTCCAATCTCCAAATCTCTGCTAATGTCCTACTTCGTGACAGCCCTCTGACATTTAGGGCCAATTATTAGTCCTTTCTGTATGGAATCATCTCATGAAATGCAATCCCCAAATATTTATACCAAGGAATAATTTGGCCAACTGGATAAATAATAGATCTTGTTGTATTTTATTAATTTTAAACACATAAGCTTACAATATAATTGCCAGCTGCATTTCTGGCTTTACAGCTTTCTGAGAAAGAACAGCAAGGAACCAGTATTTCAGGCTGCAAATCCGTGGAGACAGAGCCTGAGGAGACACTATCAAGAAGCAAAAATACCACAGTCACACACACAGAGGCACAACAGAGCTGAGGAAGGATCTTTGATCTTTGGTTCAAACTGGTCCATAGCCAAGAACCTTTTGCTTTTCTAGAGGGGGTGATGAGTGTCTCCTCAATTAAAAAAAACGATCCTCAAAATCCACCATCATATCACAGACTTGAAAAGGGCAACACTCCATGCTCATTGTTCTCACTTTAATCTGCACACTTTGAAAACCCAACACTTCCACTACTGCAGTCGTTTGTTCATGATGCCATTTACCTTCTCAGCCTGCATTTCACCAGGTTAAGGTCCACACCACTTTCTTACACTGAGCCCACACTGGGAGTCAGTCAGGTCTGATATACAGCAACATCCACATGTATGTGCAGAAAGAGAGAGTTCCCAAAAGGGATGAAATACCTTAGCTTATCTCAAATTATGTTGAACCCTGGACTCTCTTCTCTGGAAGTCCAGTCAAAACCATTTTACAAAAAACTTGTATCTTGGCTAATGATGTCCTAATTTTACTCCTAAATAATCACTCTCTGGAGGAAATATGACATTTTGGCTGATTTCTTCCAAAAGCAAGCTTCTCCATGCAGCAGAAAGTTCCTCAGGAAAATCATCTTGCTTCATCACCATTTCTGCAGAATCTGGAAGAGAATAGAAGAACTAAAAGAATACTGAGACATTCCAGAAACATCAGGAATTTTTTTTCCTAATGCTTTGCTAAGTTTGTTACTGACTCTTAACCTGAAGTTTTGAATCAGAAAATCAAGAAGGTCACTGAAACACATGTATAATCTTCATAGTCATTGTTAGCAGTCAGTAGCAACAGCTGGACTTTCCAAAACAATCATTAAAAAAAATAAAAGAATCATTAAAAAAATTAAATTATTTGCCCAAATTTTAAAGTATTTATTTTCCAACATACTAAAACACATTTTGACTCATAGAGAATGGGAAAGTGCTTGTCTGAGCAGGATCAGGGCAACATATATTAATCTGAAGAACTGCATCAAACCAAATGGAAGGAATGGCCAGAGACACAAAACAAAATTAAACTCCTAAACTTTGTAGCAAATACTCAGGATTTTGCTGAGTTGTCACTACTTTCTACTTCTTTGGAGACAGTAAGTCTTTTTCACAGGTCAGATTCAGGCTAAGACTCTTTACCTGAGCTTTTATACACCATCTGAAATGCTTAGTTTAAGCATTGCCTAAGGAGTAGGTTTGTAAAACCCAGTCATCAGCTGTCTTTAAGGTGAGCTCAAACTGGGAACACAAAGTCCCAGACTGTATTCATAGATCTGGAGTTGTTTCACTCTTGAACATGCAGAGACCATTTCGTTTGGGGTTTAGAGCTGGCCTAACTTCACTGTTTCTGAAATCAGTGGGAGCATCATGGACAGGTTTAAAGAGTTCTAGGAAACCTCAGGAAAACATTCAAGGGATAGCTGCACAACCTTCTTCAGGCAGGTATAAGCTTACTCTGCCAAGGTACAAGCTGACTCTTGGACAAAATAACTCAGTGCAGAGTCAGTATGTGCAGACTCTCAGACGACTTAGCTCAGTCTCAGAAACATGATGAGGAGACCTACAGGGCTTCCACTTTGCTAACAGTACAGTCAGAGCAAGCTTACACTTGTCTGAAAATACTACAGCAACTGCTCCAAGAGAGGATGCAGTCACACCTGAAAACCTCTGCAGCTGCACCTGCAAACCTGCAAAATTTTATTCTTTCTCCCCAAAACATGGCTATAGCGACAGAAATATAATTCTGATTTGTCATGGTAAAGGCACTGATGAATTCACAAGTGAAGCTAGAAGAGCTCATGAACCAGGTATCAGTCCTGTAAAATGCATGCATTTACGCACCACAAATGTTCCCAGCAATTCAAACAGCAATTTCAGTGTGTTTGTGGAACATCCCTTCTTCAGAACTGAGGAGAAAAGAGTCTGTCACAACATCATGTGTAGCCATTTTTCCCATTTTTTTTTTCCTGTCTTCAAAAATTTCACCAGAAGATGATAAAGTACTTTTATCATGAGCAAACAAAAAAAAAAAAAAACTAAGACAAAAGGAAAAGAACAAAACTAAAAGACCAAGTACACTTAAGACTGAATTTCACCAAAAAGCAACAAATTTCCTGGTTCAAGAAAAAAATATATATTTCTATTAGGTACTTAGGAGTAGATGGGCCTAAGCAGAGAAAAGTTGGTAGACAACTGATATGTCTTTGTAAAATATAGTGTAAAGATTAATTTGTTTTAACATGGTGATGGTCTGAACTGGGCTCAGATTCTCTCATCAACAATTCAGTCTGAACCCAACACCTGCATGTGAGCCCTTGGTTAAGGTCAAATACCTATATTACACTGCCCTTCAAGCAATATTGAATCAGTAAAGTATCTTTTCAGCTACAGTTATATTAGATATAGCTATTGACTTCCTTCTTTTTTATTGCACTATAAAACACGCTGTAGTGAAAATAAAGGTTTATTTTGCAACAGAGAATTCACAGACATCTATTACTGCTGACTTTTCAAATCCTTGGATGTGTGTCTTGCTGTCTGTGTTGATTGAGATATTCTGAAAACCAATTAACTGTCCTTCAACCAGCGTCTGACTGGTGTAATTAGTGCAGAGTGTTTCATGTATTTGTGTAGAGTAGATGCTGAAATATTTGTCTGTGTCCCTTTGTGTATAACCAAACTATTAATAAAAGGTTAGGTTTCTTTCTTTCCTGTTTTCAGAAAACAGACAGAAAGCTGCCATCCTCACAGAGGCTTTGGGAGTTGGCTGCCTCCTTTTGATTTTAGAGATAATAGTGTCTCATCTTGATTCATCCCTCTCTAATAACTGAAGATCCAAGTGTTCTTTTGCCAGATACTGAGGTAGCTTTGAGACTGATGTAGCATCAGGAACAAGCAATTATATTCACTTTTATAAGCCTCGGGTGGAAGGTTTGACAAAGGAAATGCTCTGAGATCCTCAAGCAAATAATCAGTAGCAAAAACAGGTTCAGATTTTTAAATTCCTAAAGTGTTCTACAAAAGAAATCATCTAAGGCATTTTAAAGTGTTATTTTTCAGACACCTGAAAGATGTCTAAAGCGCAGAAAGATCCTTTTTACACTCAGTCATCTCATCTCTGGTTTTCCCGTTCCAATACTGTAATGCAAACTCCCGTGAGAATATCTCTGGTCAAATTAAAAAACAACCCTCCCAATTACTAAAACTAGCACTATTACCAAGGGGATATACAAGAAAGAAAGATGTTCCATAGTATTTAGCTTCTAAAAGCACTCAAACACAGGCAGTTTAGACAAACCCATGTTTTAACCACAGGCATTTTCCTTGCCTAGGTGCTGCAGATCCAGGCAGCATCTCAGATTGTTGTGAAAATAGACATTTACAGTATCAGTGTTCCTAGATCACAAGTGGCTTTGACTATCTACCCATCATGAAGGAGCCTATAGGCTTTTGTGTGACAAAAGCACATATTGATGATTCCTGTCAGGGAATGAAGGCTCAAATGTGCCTCTCTGCTGAGTCATATCTGCTGAGGTCTGTCCCCAAAGCACAGGGAGCCTCCCAGAGCTCTCCCTGTCTCCTAGGGTCACTGAAGAGCCAGGAACATTTGTGCAGAGATCCAGGCCTCATTGCACAAGATCTCCCAATTACAGTGAAGCAAACAGCATGGGAAGTGGAAAACCCAAAACAAGCAGGGGCAAGGATAAGACACACAAGCAGAGCAAATAGTACAATAACAACAAATGTCTAAGTTTCACAGCCAGATCCCAGGCTTATTTAATCTTTATCCCTTTCTCTGAGCATTAGAGGATGTCCAGAGAAATAATTGAAAAGGAAGTGAGGAGTATAAGATGGAGAAAGGCTTAGAAGAAATTTCATGCTGGAACCACAAACCCAGAGTGTAGCTACCCCTTTATGACATGGCCAAGCTCATCAAGAATCACAGCAAACACCATTGCACTTCACAGCAATCCCAAAAGCTGCAGTGACACAGTCTGGGCAGGGAGAGAGAAGATGATAGTGGGGATTTTGAATTAAGAGCTAAAGGAATGCATGGGTCCAAATCTCAACTCATTGTCTCAGCAACTTGTGAATGAATTGGACAGGTTCAGTGATTTCCCTTTATGTCCTTCACAGTGTATGAAATCAGGCACTTCCTTTCCATATGTGTGTGTGTGCTGGTAAACACAGCAGCTCTTCCAGTACTGCAAAAATTATATAATTTTACCTTGTAACGAGTATGAATTTACATATTAAACTACCAAAGTTAAACCAGGCAGAGCAAGTCATCCTTCAAACACTATCACTCAGCTATTGAAGTGGTTGGGACCAGACAGGATCCTTGCCCTGCTGAGAGCCAGGTATGAGAGGTACTACTACCTGCTGCCAAGAAATCCCTCCATCCTCACAGTGGCTGTAGATGCAAAACACTTACCTGCTGGATTGTGCTCCAGAGAGGAAATGTTTGTCTGAGAGGGGAATCAACACCGTGAAACTAGACTAGTACTTGTGTTTTGACAAGGTTTTGAGAACCTCATTGTATGAGGAAATTATAGTCTGCTGAAACAAAAACAGTGAGGAGAGAGGAAGAGAAATGCCAAAGATGACATATATTATGATTCTTCTGCAGGTGAGTTTGCCATTTTAGCCTGTCACAATTTGCATCTACATTTGCATTTTAATTGTTCTGTGAAAACCTTTGCATTGGAACAAATCCAGAAGGAGCACACATGAAACATGCATCCACACACAGATACAGGTCTTGGATGGATGCCTAATCTTCTCCAATGGGAAGAGCTTGCTGTAGGCAAAGACTCAAAAATGAAACCATTTCTCCATTCGCCTCAGGTGAGTCAAGAGAAGCCTTGTGGTAGGAACTGCAGACGAGCACTCATCTGTTCAGGAAACCAAACAGCTTATATCTATCAAAGATATCTAAACTGGGATTTAGGGAGCCTTATTCTGTATCCACCTTTAAAAGTGCATAATTACACATTTCCAGTTGAACCATAGGAACGCCGAAAGGCCCCGGTGTAGATCAGCCACCTCTCCTGCCAAACTCTGTGTTAACAGGAGAGTCGGGTCTTGCCTCAAACAGTTTACAAGACAGGCAAAGGAAATAATCACCATCTTGTTTTTCTGGCATGAAACTGAGGCCCAAGGCCAAACAGAAGAGCTGACAATTGAAACAAGATTGCTTATTAAAGAGAAATGCCAGGCCAACAACTTAAATCAAGGCACTCTCCTTCACTGAACATGAACTCACTGATTATCACCTCAAATTCATGCTCAATTTCCATTCCTCAGCCAAGAAATCTGCTTTCAATGCAGTTTATGCAGGCAAGTTATCAGAGTTGAGGCTGGAAGTGTAAACCCTATCTCTTTTCTCTCAGCTTCCTCCTGAAGAGCTGGTTCCTTTGCCTCTCTACCAAGAGCCATTCTCCCCACAGGAAGGGCACCAAAGATGTGAACCTGGTGGTTGGGAGAACCTTTGCAAAAGGAAGTGCTTCAGCACACACAGCCTGGTTGCAAGTTCAGTCTCCAGCTGTGGCACTTGCTATGGGGAGCAGCATGCTGCAGATTAGTTTTGCCTCACAAGCCAGACCAGTGGCAGTAAGTCAAGCTGGATCCACTCTGCTCGATAGAAATTACATCTAGTCTGAGTACAGGAGGATTGAGATCCAGGGAAGATAATGAATTTTTGCCTCAGTGAAACACTGTAGACTTGCAGTTTCCTTTGTGGCTATCAATTTAATTGCTGTCAAACACAAAGGGATATTTTACTAAGTCATAAGCAGGTAAGAAACTCTGACTTACAGCTTCCTAATTTTCACATTGCAAAACAGTTTAAGGTAGAGATGGTGTTTTAACAAAGGAAAAAAGGAGTAACCTAGTTTATATATGTGTCCCTATTCACCAGGATGGTCTTTTGCCAAAGCAAGAAGTAATTCCTGGGACTTTGCAAGCTTCACTCAGCAACAGAGATTTGTAAAACTTTCTCAATTAAGAGAAATGCTTTAAAAAAAAAACAAACAAACAAACAAACAAAAAAACTCATTTAAAAAAACAAGTAAGTCAAAGTGAGGTGGGTTTGCTGTTTAACTCAGGTTCCTTACTTCTCACCCTGAATTGGGTGAGAAGTAATCAAACAAATGGTTAAACTTGCAAAACCAAATTGGAGACGCCTTCAAAAAGAGCAGGGTGGGAAGGCCCAGCAGGGAGATAGCTTCATTTGGCTCAGCACTTTTCAGAGCAGTTCATCTGATCATGCCCTCAGCAAAAGAAGTGGGAGGATTTTTTTTTTTTTTTAAATGCCTGTGGGACCTATTTCTGAGCTTGTATTCTTAACATGCTTGAAAAACACTTGAGTCTTTAAAATACCGCCCAGACAGAATGAAAAAGTCAAAATCAAGTAACTGTGGACAGAGAACAGTATTGCCCCCAATAACAAGTCTCTTACCTTCCTTTAGAAAAATAAAGAAAGAACAGGGCAGGGGGAGAGAAATGTGGGAAAAAGTCAGTTTTTGTAACTCAGGCTGCATTATCAGACAAAGAACTGCAGAAATTAAGACACTCAGCATTATCTTGTCTCTGCTCCTTTGTGTATCCCTAAATAAGATATCTTTCTAGCCTTCTTAATTAGAAGCTCCTAATCAGTTACTTGCAGAAAAACCATCTGTGTCTATTGCATCTCCCTAACCTCCACAACAGGAGGTAAAGGGTTAAATGATATAGGACACAGTTTCCTTTTTTATATGATAACTAAGAGCTGCAATATAATTGCCTGATTGCTCTATTTCATTAAGGCTCCTTTTCCTTTCTACTTCAAAAGGTTAATGCCACTCATATTTCCTTTTTTTATTGTCTGGCTTCACATAATGCCATGGGACAAGACAAAATAAGCAGTTGCCTCAACAAACTATAATTCATCCCAGCAGAACAACGACCGGCCATAATTCAGTCTATTTTTAAACCCAACAAGTAATGAAAATCACTAAAAATAATACATTTCCTAGAGCCAAGACAATAGGCCTAAAATGTGTAATAATTAGTGCTCTGGCCCAAGTGCTTCAGGCTTTAAACTGTTTTATGACTGCAAGATCTGTTCTTAGCAATCAACCCAGTCCATTGGTACCTACTTAACATCTTTATTATTAACAAGCTTTTCTTGTACCATCTATGTTTAACCACAAGCTGAAAGCACCACAGGGCTGCAAAAAAATATCTGTGCCTCCTTTCTTGTTCCCCCTAGTTCAGGACACTCAGAGGTAGAATAAATTAATTCACTGTCTAAAAAGGGAAAGTCTGGCAAAAAAAGCAAAGACGAGGAAACTGTTTTGACACAGTTTGATACATAGCCATATTTATATGTACCAAAGAAAGTAGGCTGTGGGTCAGAAAATATATAAAAAGCTTCTACCCAGGCCAGCTGCCTCCCCTCAGAGATATGAAGTGGCACAGACACTGATCTCCACTCCTCCTCTTTTACAGTAGCATTTAGTGATCTTCAGCAAGACCCTCTGTGCTGCATAAGTTCAACCATGTGTGGAAGGGGATAATAAATACACAAAAACCATTCTGAATGATCTCTGACAGCCTGACCAAAAATGTCTGCTCCTTCAGCAGTGCTTTTTCTTAATCTGCATGTGCTTTTTCCTTGAATTATTAGCTCACACAATGCTCTGATACCTGCCAAATTTTTTTGTACCCACAGTTTAGCACCTTCAGAAATGGTACTTTGAGGATGAATGCATCATTTGGAATAAAAAATGCTGTTAAATAAAATGGACATTTTTTTAGGGCATTTAAGCGACTCAGTGTTACTGCAATTGACTTGGTCTAAAAATCATAGAATCATAGAATCTTTTAGGTTGAAAAGCATCTTTTAAGATCAGTGAATCCAACCTTTAACCCAGCACTCCCAAGTAATCACTAAATCGTGTCCCCAAGTGCAACATCTACACATTTTTTAAATCCCTCCAGGGGTAGTGACACAACCACTTCCCTGGGCAGCTGTTCCAATGCTTGAGAATGCTTTTGGTGAAGAAATTTTTCATAATATCCAATCAAAACCTTCCCTGATGCAGCTTGTGACATTTCCTCTTGTCCTGTCACTTATTGCTTGGGAGAAGAGACCGACCCCCATCTGGCTGCAGCCTCCTTGCAGGGAGTTGTAAAGAGCAATAAGGGCTCCCTGAGCCTCCTTTTCTCCAGGCTCAGCAAAGCCACTCCTCATAAGGCTTGTGTCTCTGAGCCTTCACCAGCTCTGTTGCTCTTCTCTGGACATACTAGTGCTTCAAAATATTGCTTGTAGTGAGGGAACCTGAAACTGGACACAGCACTCAAGGTGTGGCCTCACCACTGTTGAGTATAAGGGAGCAGTCACTGCCCCGATCCTGCTGGCCACACTATTTCTGATATGAGCCACACCTGCATGGCCACCTGGGCACACTCTGCCCATGTTCAGCTGGTTGTTGATCAGCACTCACAGGTTCTTTTCTGCTGGACAAAAAGCACTGGTGCTTCTACTGAGCCCTGGGGAGCATGGCTCGTGGCTGGCCACCAGCTGGACCACCACCCTGGCCCAGTGAGCAGTGCCCCTGCCCAAGCCTTGAGCAGCCAGTGCTCCAGGACACTGCCATGGCAAACAGTCAAAGGCTTTACTCAAGTCCAGGTAGGCAGCATCCTTTCCCTCACCAATAAGCAGGTCACCTTGTCACAGAAGGGGAGCATGTTGACCAAGCAGGACCTGCCTTCAGGAGCCTGTGCTGGCTGGGCTGGTCCCCTGCTTGTCCTGCATGTCCTGTGTGATGGCACCCAAGCTTCCATAACCTTTCCTGGCACCAAGGCCAGGCTGACAAGGCCTGTAGTTTTCCAGATCTTTTTCCTGCCCTTCTTGTAAATGGCAAATTCCAGCCTTCTGGGATCTCCTTGCTTAACCAGGACTGCTGGTAAATGGAGAGCAGCTTGCTGAGCTCTTCCAACAATCTCCTGAACTGTTCCCTCTACACTGTGCTGTATTTCCAGAAGACAACTACTAAATTGAAGGCCACCACAAAAGATTGTGAAGCTTCTCTTAAAGAATATCTTGTCTGCTCTTGATCCTGGTTGGGTGATCTATAACAGACTCCTACCATGATATCTGCCTGTTTCCCTGATTTTTATTCAGAAACATTCCTCCTTTTCATCATCATTGTTAAGCTCAGACATTCAAAACATTCCCAAACAAATAGGGCTATCCCACTGAATCTCTTTTCTTACCTATTCTTTCTGAAGAGTTTATAGCCATCCACTACATCATTCCAGCTGTGCAAGTTATCCCAACATGCTGAGGTCACTTGGCTTGTTGAGCCAAGAGAAGGGGAGACAGGGGAAACCTCATTGTGGTCTGCAGCTTCCCTACCAGTGATGGAACCCAACAGGATGGCCTGAAACTGTGTGAGGGGAGGTTTAGGCTGGATATGGAACCCCAGGGATGTGGTCACAGCACTAGGAGACATGAAGTGTGTGGCTGATGAGCTCAGGCATATGGTATCATCCTTGGGGTGTCCTGTGCAGGGGCTAGAGCTGGACTTGCTGATCCTTCTGGGCCCCTTCCAAGTCAGCATATGCTATGGCTCTAAAATTTTGTGTTTCTGTGATGGCAGCTATGTCACAATTTTCCAGCTGTGCAAAGGCTTCCAGCTCCTCCTGTTTGTTGCCCATGCTGAGTGCATTGGTTGAGATGCACTTCAGCTGGGCTGCTGGTCCCACCACTTTTTGGAGTGGAGAAGCCCTAATTCCCACCTGACTGTTCTCAGGTGCTTCTGTGGTTTTGAACATACCAATAAACCTTTTATCTCTGCTGCTGCATGGGTTTTCATCCCTTACCACCACTGAGACAGCCAGCTGAAGGACCTTACTAGCACTGTCCCTCAAATTATAGTAGAGTGTCCCCATGCTTCTCTCTAGTGAGCCTGGTTTTGTCCCTTCTCCCCTCCAAATCTAGCTTATAGCACTTCTGACCAGCTCTGCTATTTCCTGTGCAAAAATCCTTAAAGGCAGGTGTATTCCATCTGTTGACAACCGGCCTAATGTCATCTAAACCAACTCACAATCAAAAACCTGCAAATTTTGCCAGTGAAATCAGGCTTGAAGCCAAGTATTGATCTGCAGGCTCCTCCTCTTCCCTCCATCATTCCCTGGAACTGAAAGGATGGAGAGAACACTGCTTGTGCTTCTGATCCTTAGTCCAGTCATCCCAGGGCAATGAAATCTCTTGACTGACCTTGTTGCCACTTCATCACCTACTTAAAAAGAACATAATGGCCAATAATTTGAGGGCTCTACCAGGGTAGGACTACTTCTACTTCTCTTTATATCTTCAACTGAGGTTTCAGGGAGGCAGCAGACTTCCCTAAGAAGTGGGTCCAGTTTGCATCTTGGGCATTCTGTCTCCTTCAGAAGGGAGTCTCCTGTAACAATGACCTGTTGTGTTTTCTTTATGGAATCAGTTTTGATCCAGGGTGTAGGCCAAATTAACCTTGGCAATAAATCCATGCTAGATGAACCATCATCTCTTTTGTTTGGTTACACAGACCAATTCATGCTAACCTTTGCTTTGTTGAGAAAACAGAATTAATTTTATTCAAATTTCATTGGCTGAGTTAGTCAAGGAGAGAAAGCATTGGAAAGGCTTAAACTCCAGCTCATTAACCTGCTTTGCCACTCTAACCTGGCTATTCTTTATAGCCCAGGATAGCTGAGAGTCCCCATCCCAAGAGTCTCTGTACTCAAAACTGTACAGAAACAGAGGGAAAGATGCCTGCCCCAGCCTAGAAAATCTCAAGCAGTAATTTCAACTGAATTGAAAAAACTCACACCCTTTTATACTTCAGGGTTACTTTTGCCTGTCAGAATCTGTCTGAAGGCTGGTGACAGGAGCACCTTTGTGCATGCCAAATGCACCCTTTATGCACCCACTGAGGTGGAGCCTTGTCTGTGTGAGAGCATTAAGATCAAGTCCATTTAGAGAATAACTGCAGTACAGAAAACTAAGAGCAGGGCAGAAATCAACGCTGTGCTCTTTCAGTGTGTGATGCCAACAACATTCATTTCAGCCCACTGGTTTGCACCTCCCATCACACAGAGTTCCACCAGTCTCACGTGTGGATGCACAGCACCATGGCTGTGACAGCACTTCACACTGGTCAGCTTTTGTCCTCACTTCCCTCACTCCTCCCCAGAGTGGAAGCACAATATAAATATTGCTCCCTCAAAACACAACTGCTGGCATGCTCAGGCAGACCAAAACAAGGCCCAAGAGCTCAAAGTCTCTTAAATTTTGACTCCCGAGTAATAGCACAGTGACCATCAAAAATCTTAATCTTTATGAGAATCTGGGCTTGCACCACTCACCCAAAGTGTTTCCTCAGCAGGTCTGGACATCAAACTTTTCCCTGCTGAGCCCCAGCCAGCCCTCCAGCTACAACCCAGACACATATTTTGAAGCTTGCATTTGTACAGAGGTGTCTATGCAGCTTAGGAGCAATTTGTATACAGATTATTACAAAACATCTCCAAAGCTTCATACAAATGAATTAAAGGTTCTTCCTTATCTGAGCTATTTTTGGACCCCCCAGCCACTTGGAAATCCATCATGTCAACCCTTAGAGGCCACTGAGGAAGCCTGCAAGCCCAGAGACTGCTGGCTGAGGAAGCCTCCAAGTAAGGCTGAGACAAGCCATTCCCTTCTCCTCACAGCATGTTCTGTGCTACATCCACGTGAGCTGAGAAGCATGAGGAATCAGCTCATGCCAACTTCAGCTCTCCTACCATTGATGCCTTCCTACTGCCTCCTGCATCCTGTTTTTCCTCAAACCAATTGTGGAAATAAGAGACCAAGCTTGATTCCTAGAGAAGAAATAGATTAGAGAAGAGGTTGTGGGGTCTCCCTCACTGAAGATATGCAAGAATAAAATCCTGTGCCATGCTCCAGGAAGACCCTGCTTGAGCAGAGAGGTTTGACCAGATGATCCCACCAGTGGTCCTTTCCAGCCTTACCCATTCTGTGATCCTGGGATTCTGTAAACCAGATGCTATTCTGGGAAGCACAACATGAGTGTCCTTTCTGCAGCTTCATGAGTACAATAGAAAGAACAGGGAGCTCAGGGGCTCTGGTAGGGTAAAGATTGCTTTCAGAGGGGAAGCAAATCAGCACACCCCCAGAATGCAGTAAAGAGCCCTGAAGACTTCACTGAATACTGTGATAAAAAGAATACAAGGAGGACAAGGCAAAATGCTGAGTAGTTGGTCATTACCTTGATTAGCTTGAACACTCAGCAAGGTAAGAAATAGTTAGAGGCTGTTACTCACCTGAAGTGAATGAACTGAAACTATTTAGAAAATTCAGGAGGCTGTTAACTCAAAATGATATTGAAAATATTCCTCTCTTCCCAAAATTCACCTACAGAAATTTGGTCTATCCACGTATAAACGTTCTAGAAAAAGAAAGACTTACAATAAATATTGCTTCTGTGAATACTGAATTTTTATTTCAACAAGTGCAGTATCAAGCAATTCAATATACAAGTCCTCTGCTTGAGCTGGACCTTTAGGATTGACACAGGAGACTTGCTGGTTTATGACTTGTAGGTTGAAATAAAAAATGACAAGATAATAGTCTATATTTTTCCAGATGTAAGCAGGGGTACTCAAGCACACAATAAAAGGGTTTTTGCCATTTAGATCAGATTTACAGACATTAAGGCTTCATGGTTTGTGTTCTTCCTACAGCAAACCTCATCTTGACAAAAAAAAGATTTTTAAACCAGTGAGTGCCAAGTCAATGATGAAACAGAGTTTGGGTGTCTTGAGACTGTCTCACGACTGCTATTTGATTGTTTTTAACCTCTCAAGCTCTTATGTTTTTTCCAGAGACAAATAGTTGCCTTTCAATATTTTTGGCTTTTAGATCAAAATGCCAAGTAAACATATTTTTCTATAGAATATATTTAGAGATTAACATAGATTGTTCTGTTTTTTCATTATTTGTCTTTGATGATCTGCAACTTTAAGAAAATAATCCTCTCCACACTTGAATCTCAGACCTGGCTTTTCTCTTGTTTACAGTTGGGTTAAATAGTTAACTGAGCACTGAAAAAGAAAAGACAAAAAACAAGGTGGAAAGGGGGAAAGAAGCAGAAATCACAACTCTTCCTTTCTGACCCATAGCTATTATTTCAACAGCAATGAAAAATAGAAGTGATGCAATTTTTTAGGAAATCTGTCCAGGAAGCTGGAAAGCAAGACTTACTTCCTGTGTGACCTCAGCCAGTTGTTTAGGGCCATGTTCAGGCCATGCACCAGAAGGGCCTAAAATTAAGCATCATGAACCTGTGGCATCCAAGCAGTTCAAGCACCTGTTGTGTACCAAGGAAGGGAAGAAGCAGTCACATCACCTGGGTTAGGCTGGAGCCACGATGGGGAGCAATGGGGCAGGGCACTGACATTTCTCTAGGCAGGAGCTGAGGTGTAGCACTGACAATGTGACACCTTCTTTCCTTCAACACAGACTAAACACCTTTTCCTATCTGGCTTAGGTATTGTAAAAATTACCGTTCTGGTGGTTTGGTGCCTGGGTGCCAGTGACAAAGGTCAGGTAAACACTGGGGCTGTAAGCTGAGGCAGTATCTTTCATCAGACCAACTGCAAGAGATAAGGACCTGCACAGATAGCAGGCCACAGCACCATAAAGATCCCAGTGCCTCCCATGCTCCGTTTGCTTTCGTGTTCAGGGGAGTCAGGAGACTATTGGATGGTGAGGAAGTGACAAGCAAACTGAAATATATGTTTTGCCACATGTTATCCATCTTGTGGCCCCTGATTCTTGTGAAAACAATCTAAAATCTAAATTTAAACTAAATTTCTCAAGGGAAGGGGGCACCTATCCATCTCAGTTCTGCCAATGAGATGCCAACACCTGTAATGGATGCCTGGAACAGTGCAAAGGCATTCCAGACACTCCAGCCAACATACTGGCTTTATCTGGGGCCCAGCTCAGATGCCTGTACAGAAACACACGTAGTATGGGGAACAAACAAGAGGAACTAGAGATTTGCACATGCCTGGGTGGATACCATATCACTGGGATCATGGAGACAAGGTGGCATGGCTCCAATGACTGGAGCACTGCAATGAAAAAGTTTAAGGAAAGACAGGTAGGGACATGAGGAGAGGGTGTAGCCCTCTACATCAATGACCAGCCAGAGAGGAAGGAACTCTCCCTGGGGAAGGACAAAAAGCCAACCAAGAGCTTGTGAGTCAAGTTAAAGGGAGGGCAGGTACAGGAGATGTCATAGTGGGGGTCTGCTACAAGCTGCCCAGTCAGGAGCATGGTGTGGATGAAATCCTCTGTAGGCAGTTAGGAGCAGCCCTACACCTGCAAACCCTGGTCCTCACTGGGGATTTCAACCATGGGGATATCTCTTGGAGAGACAACATGGCAGGGCATGAGCAATCTCCAAGGTTCCTTGAATGTGCAATGACAACTTCCTTATACAAGTGATTGAGGAGCCAACAAGGGACAGTGCCATGCTGGGCCTTCTGCTCACCAACAGGGAGCAGCTGATGGGGAATGTAGTGCTCCAAGGCAGCCTTGGCTGCAGTGACCACGAGATGGTGGAGTTTGAGGTCCTCAGGAAAGTGAGCAAGAAGTGAGCTCACAGCCTGGACCTCAGGAGAGCAGACTTTGGCCTCTACATGGATATACTCAGCTAAGCCCCAGAGGATAGAGCCCTGAAGGGCACAGGGGTCCAAGAATTCTGGCTGATATTCAAGGATCACCTCCTCCTATCTCAGGCATAATACATCCCAACAAGGAAGATATCTGGCAAAATCTCCATGGATGGATAGGAAGCTGCTGAGCAATTTCAGATCCAAAAAAAGAAGCTTTCAGAAGGCAGAAAAGATGGCAGGTGACATGGGAGGAATACAGGGAAATTGTAAAGGAAGTTAGAGATAAGGTCAGGGAAACCAAGGCTGAGTTAGAATCTAGTCTGGCCTCCATAGAGGCCTCCATGTTTTGCAAATAAAAGGAAAGCTAGGGATAATGAGGGTCTTATCCAGGTGGAAATGGGAGACCTGGCTACACTGGACAAAGAGAAGATTGAGGTTCTCAGTGACTCCTATGCCTCAGTCTTCAAATGCCCTAGCCATGGGAAAGGCAAATGCAGGGACTGGGAGAATGAAGACCCTAAGCCCACTGTAGGAGAGGATCAGGTTTAAGATTGAGGAATCTGAACCTGTGCACAAGTCCATGGAGCCTGATAGAGAGTCCTGGGGGAGATGGCAGATGAAGCTGCCAGCTGAAAAATCCTGTCAGGAAGGTGAGGTTCCCAATGAACAAAAAAATGGAAATATAAAATCTTTGTTAGCAATGTGGACAGTGGAATTGAGCTCAGTCCCAGCAGGTTCACTGATGGCACCAAGCTCTCTGGGTCAGTAAACATGCTGGAGGGAAGGGATGCCATCCAAGGTCCATGCAGAAGGACCTCGACAGGCTTGAGAGATGAGCCAGTGCAAACTCATGGAGTTTGACAAGAAAAGTGCAAGGTCCTACATCTGGGTTGTGGGAATCCCAGGCACACCTACAGGCTGGGCAGAGAAGTGATTGATGGCAACCCTGTGCAGAAAGACTTGGGGATGATGGTTGATGAAAAACTCACCCTGAACCAGCACTGAGCGTTCACAGCCCCAAAAGCCAAACAAATCCTGGCTGCAGCAGAAGG
Organism: Luscinia megarhynchos; assembly: GCA_034336665.1. Lineage (NCBI taxonomy): Eukaryota > Metazoa > Chordata > Aves > Passeriformes > Muscicapidae > Luscinia > Luscinia megarhynchos. The sequence continues at coordinate 91,705,119 of JAPFBE010000002.1, forward strand.
AGCCTGGGCAGCAGGGTAAGGGAGGTGATTCTCCCCCTCTGCTCTGCTCTCATGAGACATCACCTTGGTTCCCCAACATAACAAGGACAAGGAGCTGTTGGACCAAGCCCAGGGGACACCACAAAGTTGATGAGGACTGGAGCTCCTCCCCTTCAAAGACAAGGTGAGAAGGTTGAGGCTGTTCAGCCTGGAGAAGGTTCTGCAGAGACCTCATAGCTGCTTCAGTGTCTGAAGGGGGCCTGGAGGGAAGCTGGAGAAAGGCTTTTCATCAGGAACTGTAACGATAGGACAAGGAGTAATGGGTACAAACTGAAAGAAGGGAAATTAAGGCTGAATATTTGGGAGATGTTCTTTACTGTGAGGGTGATGAGACACTGGAACAGGTTGCCCAGGGAGATTGTGAGTGCCCCTGGCAATGTTCAAGGTCAGGCTGGATAAGGTCTTGAGCAAACTGGTCTACTAGGATGTGTCCCTGACCATGGTAGGAGTTGGAGCTAAATGATCTTTAAGATCTCCCCCAGACCTTAACACTCTATTATTCTGTGATTGTATGATTCTGATTGCCATTGGATGCTTCAAAAATTTTTTCAAAATCCCAAGAGAAATCAGCATTGTCACTTTTTATAGTTAAAAAGGTCCTCTTTACTTTCAGCTTTCCTGTTTGAAGTGTTTCTTAACCTCAGCAGCTCTAGAAAAGGCAAAAAGCAACAAGTCTTCCCCATCAGGTCCAAGTCCAGAACTCTCCAGAGAGCTCACCACATGGAGCTGGATCATGTTGCTTGTTAGCTGGATTGTTTGGTTATGAGCAATTGCTCACACTTTAGTCCTAGGCTGCTTTTTAGCCATGTGCAGCAGCAGTAAAAACTCCCATTGTGCACTAAATCAACTCTACGACACATTTAAATGTTATTTTTGGTGATGTAGAGTCAGAGCGATTATCCACATAATATTCTGATTTGTCCCAAGCCCTTTACCATTACTCTCCAAAAGACATGCCAGAAAAGCTGCTCAGCCAGCTTTCCTTGCATGGACACTGAAGACCAGCAGCATGTCTAGGATAAAACCTACCCACCCACTGCAGGGGCTTTCTTCAATTTGTCCATTGCGACCCTTTCCCATAAAAGCTGTAATAACCAATTCTGCCTCCTTAAAAACGTAATAGTGGCTGGTGTATCGAGTGGAAACGTCAGCCAGGAAGAAGCCCCAGGGGAGCATTAACCCATCCTTCCTCAGACACAGCCGGGCTGGCTGGTACCTGCAAGCTCTGTGTCACACAGTGGGGAGCAGCTGCATTGCCCTTCAGCCACACCTCTCCTGGTGCTGACCCCGTGCTGCTGAGCATCTGCCTGCAGGCATTGCACTCCTCATGTCAGCATCATGCAGGATTTTGTCTGGCTGGAAAGGCTGAGATGCCCCACATCAATGAAACAGTTGTGCCAGTCCTTGCCCTGCTGAGGAGTCTGTTTGAATGCACAAGACAGGCAAAGAGATAATGCAACAAGGTAAAACCAACGTTCCCAAATTCTACAGCAAGGCAACAGCCAAGCCAGCAGCAGAGCCAGTCTCCTTCTTAGACAGACACCTGACCCCTGGACCAGCCAACAACAGTTCATAACCTAACATGGGGAAGCTGCTTTGGATCCCAAATAAGCCCTGTAAGAATGACTTGACAGGCAATACAGAATACCAACAGAAGACATTTTTATGGAGGCATTTGTTTACTTTAATTGAGCAAACAGTTTAATTAGATTTTTCTCACACACCAGATAAACAGCATTTCGCTCTGTCCTGTTCTGTATCTTGTGAATGATTCTTAGATGTGGTTTCCCCAAAGTCATTCCTTAAATTGGAATGATTAAACACAGCCAGCATATTTTTGCTCATACTAAATGTCAAACTAAAGGCAAAAATAAAATTAAAATTATAATGTCATTTTGTGCTGGCTGCAAATTCAACCAGTTGGAATAATCTCAACGCCCATGAATACGGCCATTTTTCTCTTCAGGCAGCCAAGGCAGATGTCTTCATCTGCCTTCTTTGTAAGCATAGAGGCAGAGCAGCCCTGCCAGTGCTGTACACCAGGGCTCCTAAAGCCTACAACCTCTTCCATCGAGAGTCGTGGAGCACAGTGCTGTGAGTCCCTCGGGATATGTCACTGATCAGAAAGATCAAATTGTACATAGCAGAACAAAATGAAAGAGATGTAATTCACTTCAAGTGCAGCGTTGGCTCCCTGCACTTCCTCCCTTTGTGCCTCATTGAGCCTTAGGGAGAAAGGAATGAGGAAGCAAGTAGAGCAATTGCTGAGAGATAAAAGCATCGAGGCCAAAAATTAGGGGAAGATTCAGACCTACAGAGATGCCAAGCTTTTCCCCTTCATTGAATCAGGCCCTTCAGGATCACTTAGGAGGACAAGTAATCTCTGTTTGCAGTTGCCACTTCACAGCACTGAGAGGGAGAGGGGGACAGGGACTGATTTCTCTGAGATGCACTCAGCCCTACCTGGCAGTATCAGATCCTGGGTGTGAGCAGGATCAGCAGCATGTGCAGATGCACAGGAAGAAATCTTCCTCATGGGGCAGCTTGGGCACCCAGGAGTTTAATTTGCCTTCTTTACCTACAGGATTCAAGGAAGAGCAAGTAACCCCTGGCTAATCCCCCCTTCAGTAATCACCCCCTTCCCCACTCACATGGATTGGGATGCAGTCTTCTGGCAGTAATGCAAGTTAAGCAGCAGCTCTCCAATGAACCAGAATCCATGGAAAAGGCTATGTTAGTGTCAGATTTTCTGGAAGCTAGTTTCTGATATTTCCTCTAACCCAAAAACTTAATGACAAATTACTTCTTTTACATCAGCCTCATGTTTGGTGATTCTAGCTGTGCAAGGCAGAGACAGATGTTTTTTATTGTCTTGCCAGTACAACTTGACTCCTAGTCTGGCATTAAGAAAGTTGGGCTGAGGTTTTTAGCCATCAGATCAGTTCTCAGAGACTGGATATGGCAGCAGTATGTAAACAGTGCATGTAAAATTCTTGAAAATAAACCATTTTTATGAATGGTTAAGTTGCAAGATTCAGAGAAGAGCTTCTAAGTCCTCTAATTCTTATGTTATAATAACACTATAAGTTCATAAATAACCTGTAATCATTGTTTGGGGCTGTTTATCACATTCAGAAACGGGGGAGGGGGGCAAAATAGTATCTCAACAAAAATGTGCACAGTAATCCTGACTTAGTTGTTCTCAAAAGTTACTCATTTTAGCTGCTCCAAGATGTATGAAGATTTAAAATGGGGAACCAAAATGCAGCACAGATGGTCTGGGACACAAACACTCTTTTTATGTTTCTTGGAGCTGATACTTAGTGTGGGCTGAAACTAAAAAGAATAATATTGGAATAACCACCTACTCAATGCAAAAGAGACCTGACATTTAATTTGTATACCTGGAAGTTTGTTTGAGATTTGATTTCACAAATTTATCAGTTGGTGTAAGGACAGCACTTCCACTTAAAGACTTTTTCTCAGATACTTGGCCCATCATATATGTAACCATCATTTCTATTGCAATAGGAGAGGTGGCTCTGATCATTAGAACATTTCACACTTTGCATGCTGAGTAGGGTTTTTAGCAGCAAAAGTCACACTCTTCTTTGTAACTCTTTCAAATATATGTTCTTTTATTTTAAACAAATTTATTCTTCCTATCAACTCCTTGATATTCAGAGATGGTTTAAGGCAGGACACTTCAAGACAGGTCAAAATCTGAACTTTTCTGGTGACATTTAAATCTTAACTATAAAATTATTTCCATTTTTCAGATTGCACTCAGCAATTCAACTCTACATTTAACTCATATTTCTCTCAGTACCTACTATGTCAGTGCATTATTTAAAATACAAATGGTTCCCTGTGTTAGAAATCAGTAGCCCAGCAACATACCTTGTTTCACTGATGAAATGAGAAATTTTTGACACCAACATTGACTGACAGCTGGCACACAGCAATCTATCATGGAAGCTGCAGCAAAAAGAACTCAGCCCAAAATGCATGTGTGTGTAGCCATGATCCTGTGTCAGTAAAACAAGTCAGTTTTACTCCATGGGAAAGCACAGAGTCCCTACAGTACCCTCACCCAGGCATCCCTCAGGCAGAATTGTCAGCATCTTCCTCTCCTGAATGTGCCCATCACTGTGTCATTTAAACACCAGGAACAACATCAGTGCTAGGGAGCAATGGACCTACACACAAAATAAGGCACATTTCTTTAAAAAATATCAAATAGTAATCCACCTCAAGGGTTTCAAAATTGTTTATTTCAATGAAATAAAGGTCCCTTTCTTTGAAGACAGCCTAATAAAGGCTTCAGCTCAGTATGCAGGTACAGGAAAGGAAAAAAAAAGGATTAAAAGAAACATTGACTAGACATTGCAAGCTTGTGGAACAGCATAAAGAGTGCTGGAAGACACACAATGCATAATAAACCAATTGCTTAGCCATTCCTGGAACAGGGTATGCAGCATTTGTTACAGCACTTCAAAAGAAAACTCTGGAATTGTAGGGATCAAAGGAGGATAACAAAATACAGATTTGATAAAGACAGGGATTGCTTATCTTTAGGAGAGTAAATCAGAGGACACGAGAAAAGTACAAAGTAATGAACAGTCTGTGAAAAGTAGAGAGAGAATTTCAGCTTTTTATCAGGGCTACATTTATGCTAGAACATTTCAGAAAGGTGGTCCAATACCTGCTGCAGCCCTAAAATGAGCTATGGCCCTCTACTTCATGTGCTTTTGGCCCATGAATACGGGTGATACCCATGTACCTCAGAGATGAAAGAAAACTGAAAACCGGAAAATATTCTTTCATGAATAAGAGCATTCAAATGGCAAAAACAGTACAGAATTAATTTGACTTTTATATTTATTTAATTTATTTTTATATAATAATGGATTTATATAGTAATATAAATTATTATATAGCAACCTCTCCTCCAAGCTTCAGGCCAACTTCTATTTGTGAGGCATCAGGATGAAAATTAAATTATATAAGATTATTCTGTGCCCTGTACCATTGTTCGATATCATGTACAAGCATCGTTCCTTTCTTAATTAAAAAAGGCAGAAGTGCAAGGTGCAGCCCCACAGCCACTGAGGGGTTTGTGGCTCCCCTTCTTGCTCAAGAGCATCCTTTCTCAGAGCTGGGCATTCCACCACACAGGTGAGCATGTGTTCCCCTTCCCAGGAACTGATTTCATGGTTCAGAAAAATCCCATTCCCTCTCAGTGGGGAAAAGCCTCTTCCAGTTTCCCATTTTATTGGACAGAAAGGAGAGGTTCCTCAGAACCCAATGCAGAGCAAAAACCCAAATCCAGAGCTTTGAATTGTTCCCCAGACGTGGCTCTTTTAATTCCAGAGGCATCTTGAGGAGATTTACCTGGGAAGCTGGATGCTACAAGGATGGTGAGAATCCACTCAATCTCTGTCCACTACATCCATGCCTGGGGTAAATATTTATTTAATAACTTTCTTAAAACTTTCATAACAAGTTCTAGTTACCTTTGTACCTGAAATTGGGAATTTCAATCTGTAATTTGATAACAACTTTAAAAGCAGTACAATAAAGCTTTTACTTCAAAAAAGAAGTCTGAGCAATGATTAACAGGATTAATCCCACCAACATAAAACTAAACAGCAGCATGCTATAAAGCCCTGTAGATGAACCCTCTTGAACAGAAATACACAAACTGAAAATAAACTTCCACGATTTAATTCTTATCTTTTTTACAAATGTATCATACAGAAGTAAATCAAGCCTGCAGAATAATTCAGAGTTGAACAACCAGAGATCAAACCACAGACCATAACAATGTATGCAGAATTAAAACCAAAACTAACATAATGGCTAAGTCACAAAACCAAAAGTGGACAAGTGATGGATAAATCTTTTACATACATTTTTAGAGAGCAAATACTAATGCAGCAGAGGAATGCCACTTACAGAACTGCAGATTCTGTCTCCCCCCAAAAGCCTTTATGGATTCATATGTGTTTAATGGATTTCCCCCATAACATGTACTTTCATTTATACTTTCTCTATTAAAAATCTCCAATAAACAATATTCCCTGAGCTGACGAGAACAACCTAAAAGAAGCATATTGTCACAGATGACAGTGAGACAGAATTGATCTAGACAGATTTATTCCCAGGTTTAGCAAGAAATTCACAATTACTGCAAAAAGAAAGGAGAGAAAAATTACTTTTGCTTGGGGCAGTTAATGGCTGCTGCACTATCCCTTGCCTCTTAATCACTTGCTGCAGTGAAGCCACAATCAATACAGTGTGAAAGAGATCACAAGAGGACCTGAACCAGGTCTCACTAAAATCAGTGGTAGGAAAAAAAGCCTTCCCCAGGGGAAGTTCTCTGAGAGTCAGAGTGCAGGACCTGCAGCCTGAGAGCTGAGACCAAGGTGACTTTGAGCCCCAGCTGTACTCTCCACTTAAGACTGCTGCAGAGGGCTGAGGCAGATCCTCAGGGAATCATCCCCGTCAGGACAGACCCCCAGGCCACTGCAGCAGCTTCAGCCTTGCTCCTTTGCACTGCTTCCCTGGCTGTTCTCCTGCACCTGGCCCCATAGAGAGCTCAGCACTGGGCCTGCTCCCATGGGGCTTCCACAGGAGGGAAGAGACCAAAGCTGAGGGACTGTGCTGCAGGGAGAGCAGACACAGGAGGCTCCACACTCTCCCAAGAAAATAAAGAGCTGATGGAAGAGAGCTGACCCAGGACCACAGCTTTACTCCAGACGACCTTCAGTCATTATTTCTTTCCCATCCCTGTGTAACCTAGTCACAATCACTTTTTACCTGTGCCTCATTTCTACAGAAAGCATACTACTACATCAGTGACTTCAGAGTGGAGGGATGGGAGAGGGGATGAACATTAACTGTCCTAAACAGTCAGCTCCTAGGACTGTAATATGAGAAGAGTCTCAGGTTGCATGAAAATTGCAGGTCAGACACATCTGAAATTTTGTCTTTATTATTTTATTGCAAATTAAATGTTTTTTTAAAAGAGTTGGGTTTTTTCCCTAAAATAGTGTTACTAGACAAAACTAAAGTATGTACTCTGGCTTCTCTCCAGGGCTGATTACAAACCTGGATTTGCAATATAATTAAAAAATGAAATAATTACAAGGCTTAGACATGAAGAAAGGGTTTTTAATGTTCCACACCCAGCTTTGCTCCTGATCCGCCAGTGACCTCAGGCAACAAACCAAAACCGGCTTAAACTCCACCGAAGTTTCACATCTGGAGGCATCAAGTCAGTAGGAGTGTTCTTGTGAAGTCGGACTAAAGGTCCAGCTAATGTTCTTGCAAGCATGGTTGGATGCCCAGGCAAAAGATATAACAACCCAGCAAGAATGTAAATTACATTTTGTTTTATACAGCTCAGTCTCTGCCTGCCTATGGTTCATGAACTTGTTCAGCAATGGAAATATCTTTGCATGTAAAAACCCTCCATGCATCTTTCTTTCGTAAATGTAGCTAATGATTTTTAAGCCTATGTAAACATTTGACTCCCAGAACCTCTTCTACCACTAGGCTTTTTAGGTGCTGCTAAAATGGATGACAATACACAGTTTTGACTACCCACATTGTCCAGTCTCTGCCCATTTTCCCATTCTAGTCTATGGTTTTAGTGACTGGAATACCAAAAATGCATTTTGTCCTCATGAAGCTGCCTACACCACACAGAATGTTTTATTCTCTATTCCCCTCCTAAGTATTTATAATATACATCTTCAGTTCCTAGACAACACTGAGTTGATTTTTTCATAGAGTTCTTGAGGTTTTTTTCTCCCAAGTTCTCTGTTATAATTCCAAGATTTCATTCCTGATGAGCAATGCCTACTCCACAGCCTTTAAACAAGCTTTTCTCCGCATGTGTTCCTTTATATTTGTCCTTTCTTGTTCAGTATCATGGGAGTTTTCCTAAATTCTTTATAAGGAGTTTTCATTTTACAACTTTAAATAGTTTAGTACCATAAGCAAACTTTGTCATCTTGTAATTTACATCCTTTCCTGAACCAGCTATGGAGATACTGAACTGTGCATGCTGGCTGAGAATGTCTATGGGACACCAGTGGGGCTTTCCACCATTGACAAAACTGACAGCTTAATCCTCCCCTTTTTTCTTGTGCCTTTTAACCACTCTTTCATCTGTGCAAGAACCTTCTCTTTTATCCTCTTGCAGCTCAGTTTCTTTAAAAGTTTCTTTGATGAGAAGCCTTGTCAAGGGCCTTCTAGAAACTCAAGTATTGCCTGGATCTCCCTTGTCTATGTGGTTATTGACTCCTTCAAAGGATAGATTTATGATGCACAGCTCTATAAATGCCACAGGGACTCTTCCTCAATATATCATATTTACCCACATGCCTGCTAATGTTACATTTTATTATAGTTTCTATCCTCTTACCTAGTGTGGATGTTTACTTTAATGGCTGTAGTTTCCCGGTTTTCTCTTGCTCTTCCACTTTCCATTCCACTGACACCACAATAGTTTTGTGCCTGAGGTTCAGCTGATAACCAGTCACCAGTCAGACAGAGTCACAGAATCACAGAGTATCTCTGGTTGGAGGGGATCCATAAGGATCATCAAGTTCAACTCCCTGCTCTTTCTAGTACTTAGGGCAGAGCAGATATACCTGGCCCACTTATTTCAAGTACCAAAACTTGGGAAAATCTTTAAAAATTCAAAATTCTATTGAGACTAGGGAATATCTAATGAATAAAGTTATTTCCTGCATTCAACTCATTTTATTTCACCCATCTCAGTAAGACAAAAACCAAGCCATTTTATGAGGAAAATCAAAACAGCATGGCAAGGAAACATTCTCTTTTGAGGAGCAAAAATTGCAATGATAAATGCAAACCAAATTTTTTAATGTGCTGAGCTCAAGTAAGAGACTGCAAGCCAGAGCATCCAGAGCACGACAGGCTCCTCTTGCTGTCATGGGGTCAATGACACAGAGAAGGTGCAGATGTTGTAGGAAGGGTGATAATTTCTTAAAATTACTACAGTACTCTTTTCCAGAAACCATTTTTCAGGTGGCCTCACTATTGAAAAGATCAGTCTTTCCTGGCTTTGCTGCTCAAAGAAAGATTTGGTGCCAGTCCTAACAGTGCACAAACTGCACAGTATGACAGGGAAATGTTGTCATTGTATTGCATGCACTGCACATCCCAGAAATGTAACAGCACCTGCAGGAGCATAAAGGCTGGCAGGTTTGGGAAAAGCAGGAGAAAGAAGCACCTCTATGATGAACTCCATTCCCTGTGATTGTCCCTGGGTTTGGAAGGGATGACAGTGCTCTATCTACACTGTAGATGCAGAAAAGACATTTCACTCCACTTCTACTCTGAGGTGATTTGTATGTACTGTTCACTGTGCTATTGCTGTTTACTTTTACTAAAATGCCACTGATGGATACCCAGGGAAAGAAGCAGTTACAGGAACAGCTTTGCCTTCCAGCAGCATTTCAGCATCATTTATAAACCATCAAAGCTCAACATAAACCAGCTATTTTTAAACTTGATTTTCAGTCTCTCCATACACGGCAGAAACAGAATAGGTACTACAACCCTACAACCTGAGACCAGTAAAGCAAATAGATCAACGAGAAGTAAAATATTTTTTTCATAAAAATGGCTTTTGGGTTTCTTCACAATGACATACCAGTCTGCAAATTTTCAGGAAAGTTCTGATTTTCAGCAAAAAAAAGAAATGGGTGAGGAGTTATTTCCAAATGCGATTCACAGAACAATTGAGAATTATGAAAACTATTTTCTAAAGGGATCTGCTTACAAGTACTGATGAGAAGAGAACTACAAATCCAATGTCAGCTCACTCTATTGAAAATTAGATGGGGAGTGTATGTCTGCAAGACTGTTTCCTAGTGTGTTTAATGCATTTTGCTGCTTGCTGCTAAGACAGATAGCATACTAAACAGATCTGAGGCGTTCTCCACTGCAGCTCTGGAGCATTCTTTTTAATGGAGGGTATAATCTCATTACAAGCTCTGGTAATCATCTAGATTACAATCTTAATTGCCAAAGTAGGTAAAATAGATAAAACATATTTCATCTGTCCCCTCCACCTCCTTTTTTTTTTTTCTTTTTAAAGGTTCAGCAAATGAAGAGTGGAATTTTTTTTTTCTCTCTCATGAGCTTTTAAGCACCAGAAAGGTTTCTTTGTCTTTGTTATCCTCTACCCAGATCCTCCGTGAGATTACCTTTCAAATTTCAAATTTATGATTATAAAGGCAGGTTCCTGTGACAATCTTCCATCAGGCACTGAGAGCTCTCAGCATCTCACAGGAGGTGTTCAACACCTTGTAGGATTCACTTCTCATTACACTGAGTCCTGGAGCACACCTCTTGGTGGTTCAAAAGGTACAGTCTCCTGAATAGAAATCTCATTAACTTCACCATCCCCCTAAGCCTATCCATAGCTACACCATAGGCTATCTACATTTGCAAATAGCTGTATAAACACCCCTAAATCAGCCTCAAATCACTCTGGGAAGGAACATGATGTCTTCTTGATAAACTTAGTTTATGTATGAGTAAATGAAGGCAATGAGATGAGAGATGAGAAAGCCTTAATGTGAAGGGACAAGGAAATCTTGGTGTCCTGGCAGTTTGCTGCTGCCATCAACCCTGTTGATGTCCTTGAGAGATCATGCATTTAAACATCCCAGGTCTTTATCTCACCACAGCTAAGCTTCCAGCTGTGGCCAGATCTGAAGCTGTGCCACATCAGCACTGAAACGAAGTGTTCACTCAGAAAGAGGAGCTGCTGAGAAAATACAGGCTCACAAGCCTATGAAACAGCAGGAGGAGAGGGTCTCTCTCCAGCCAAGCACTGCAGTTCTGCACAGCTTCTTCAAGACAGTTCTTCCCAAACACCTCAAATCTCAGAGCAAATGGTGCCACTGATGATCAGCACTAAAATCTGATTTCCAAAGCAAGCTCTTGGGAGACATTTCTACCTTGGTGATAGAGTTGCCCACTGCTGAGTTACTCCATCAGAAGGCCATCTGACAAGTTTTCTAAATCCTGTCATCAAACACTACATAAAAAATGTACTTCAAATAGCATTAGCCCAGACCATGATTTGCAGAGGATCTGGAAAGCACTTGCCTTTTACAATCACATGGATGAAAATTGACCCTTTGAAGCATTCTGGCTGAAGAGGTGCTCAGACAGAGACATCCTGAGATGACTTTTATTCCATAGGAAAAAGGACACTGGAGTCAGCCACGATGAGTCCTCAACTTCCTTAATTCTCTTGAGAAAATGGCATAGCTCTGTTTTCATACATAAGTTCCACCCATGGCCAGTGTTAAGAAACAGATCTGGGCAAAGACCCTCTTTGTTGGGTCCCATTCCCTAGAATAACTGAGCTTCCAGAGCATCCTGTACAGGGAAAGAGAAGTGTAGGGTGACCTATCTCCCCATTACAAGAAGCATGAAAAATTTGTATTCTTTCTCTACTTCACATTTATGATAAAATACAAATGGATCAGCTCCATTCTCAGACTAACCCAATATGTGAACAATACTTACATTCTGTCTGTAAAAAGCTCATACAGAATTGTGTTTGGCCCTGATAGCCTACTTCAGAATCTCATACAAAATCTGAATTCTTCATATTCACATTTGTGTTCCTTCTGGATTCGTGGGTGTATTAGCTGAAATGCTGGTGTCAGCATAGTTAAGAGATCAGAGCAAACTTGATACACTTAAATACTGCTCACCAAAAATTAGATGATATATGAGATCCATTTACAGCTTTTTCACTTGTTTCTTCTTGCTGCAGCTAAAGTTGGGATTTGCACATGTAAATGACAAGCTATTCTGCTGGGAAGATGTACCTTTAGAATTATGTTTCAAAATTAAAAGGCAAAAAACCATTGAAATGCCTTTCAGCAGACAAGAACAATATCTCCCTTTGTAATTAAAATTTAAGCAAAAGTACTTCTAAAATGTATTTATTAAAGGGAACACAATGCTTTTCATTGGTTCAAACATCAGCATAGAAAAGTATTTAAAGTCTTAATAATGAATTGTATCTTACAATTAAAGCTTGCATCACAACATTATCACAAGTTTGACAGTACTCCTGCACAACATCAAAAGCATATATTGAGGGTATATTTTGAAGGGGAAAGACATATGTATGTTTTTCATAGACAATAATTCCATTACATTTCCAAACTACAGTGGCAAGAGTTACAGAACCAGACATTTGGAAGATTCTCACTTTTCTTTTAAGTTACTACACTTACTTAAGTCACTGTCTCTGTGGGACATTTATTGTTCATACTCTCTCATTTAACAACAGGACAGGAAAGTTTGTATATTTCATGAGTCTGGACTTAATTTTTTTTTTTTGCCAGACTACAGATAAGACCTGAGATTAGCTCAGTTGGTCAGAGCTTGGTGCAATTATCACTGAGGGTGTGAGGGTGTGGGTTCTATCCCTATGGGCCATTTACTTGAGTTGGACCCAATGATCCTTGTCCCTTCCAACTAAGAATATTCTGCACAACCGAATTTCAGAAAATTATTTCCATTAGTGATTTTTCTTGTTCACTCTGTGCTGGTTAGCCTGTCCTTCATGCAGCATACAAAGGCCATAGGAGGGCACAGGCTTTGCAGTGCTGCAGGCTCTCCCAGCACACTGAGTGAGAGCTCTGTCGCTCCAAAGGACTTCCAGGGCTGAGGAGCCTATGCAGATCTGCTGTGCCATCTGCCACTCTCTTTCTTGATAACTATTTACCATGTCACTTCTCATTCTCAGGGACTTGACACAGCTGAGATCCCCAAGGATTGTCTGAAAACTTTCCATGTGAAGGTCAGTATCGTCTCACTTTTGAGTCCTTCAACCAAGACTTGAAAACATTCCTAAAGTTGAACTATTGTTATCCACATCTGTGGAGTAAGCTGTTCCTAATGGTTCCATTTCACCCTTGAATGTATATTACAAGAGCTCACTTTCAGTCTAAGGCCAAAGTGTGCCTGTAAGTGACAGTCCCACAAACAGGGGACTAAATTGTCACACTCAAGCAAGAGCTGCGGAATTCCAGATGCAGATTTTCAGGAGACCACACTGCTCTGATGCCAGGAAACCTGTACACAATGTATTCCCCACTTAGGAATCACACGGAAAGGCTGCAGACCTGCCTTGCCCCTTTGTCTGCAGCACTGACATGAGGTTCACCCTCGCACAGTGCCCATAGGCTGGCTTGGGCAATTCTGCATCCAGGCTGGATGGAAGCTGAACACAAAGCCCTGCCTCAACAGCCTGATCTTGGAGCTGGGGATTCAAATAATATACAAAGCTGGAACAGCTCTGTGAGGTGACTCATTGAACTTCACAAAAAGACTGGAGCAGGAATATTGCTTATAATGGAGACTGTGCCATCTATACACTAAAAAAATTGCATTTCTGCCCTTTTAAATAATTAAAAGTCACCAGTCACTTAGTTTACCTACACTATTACTAGGAAGGGATTAGGAACAAGCTGGAATACATTTGTTGTGTATGACATAAAAAACCTGCACCAGTGAATATATATATTTGTGTGTGTGTGTGTGTGTATGCACCTGTGAATGAATGGGGGGATAAAAATTCAGCAAGAAATCTGCTTCATATCTCATTCTGACATGATCCTCCTGAATTCAGATGTAATGCAAACAGGACTTACTGGGAAGCAGTCTCTAATAAAATGCTTGGATTAGTCTGTCAGTCAGAAGCTGCAAATCTCAGTCAGCACTAAATATCAGTTCCTGCCAAAGGGTTTTTTTTCATACAGTAAATTCCAAAGAGATACAGCAGTCCTAAATAGATCTATTGCTTTCTAAGAATATAGTGCAGTGTGCCTGCTAGGCAACTTGCCTAGAAATTCTTTTCCAATGAAGTACTGGAAGAGACAATTTCATTTGCTCTGATCTCTGTTCCTTGAGTGGTCATAGCTCCAGTGCACAGCTTCAGTTTCCCATATGGAGGCATCGTGTATCTAGAAATCACTTCATCTGAAGGAGGCATAGAGTCCAAGGGCTGAACTCTGCCATCCATAATCCACCATAAACTATTGAAAGTGGTCTTGTTAAAGAGGGAATCACACCACTATTTCTGATTTAATTCAAACCCCACGGGTATCAGTGGGAAACACTAGCAGTGATACATTTTTCTGGGGACTGGTCTGCAATGGAGAGAGAAGAGGCTATGGACCATCTTGCATCTGACAAAGTCAAAGAGACTTTCTGCAGAGAAAGTCAGGAAGGAGAGCACAAACATCTAGGTGTGTTTGAGTTAACTCCCCAAGGCTTTTTCCCAAACCACGAGGGCCAAGAGCCAAAACAAAACCTCTTAGCATGGCACCACTTGGTAGCACAGGTCAGCATTGCATGTGAGACACTCTCTGCAAGACCTGCTGTGCCTTGGCTTGGGGCCAGTCTCAGATCTGGACCCCAGTGTTACAGAACCCCAGACACAGATGGTTCTGTACGTGGGGAAAAGCAGAGGTTTGTTCATCACACATGTTGGGAAGTTCAGTCCTGTCATGCCTTGTCATGTCTCTCCACTGCTGCACCAAGCCCCAAGGACTCACAGTACTCATCAGCCCCTTCTTTATAGAAGCAGGCTCCAAGACCCTGGTGATACCTGAAACCACCCAAATTCAATGCTTAAACCCAGAGACAAGCACTATGAAAATTATAGATTTGCAAAGCAAGGCAGCCAACAGAAGTACCACACACTGGATGCTCCTAGGGTGAGAAGTCACTCTCTGGAAAAGCACTAATTGCTCATAGGTAAGGCTGTCTGAAATATGCACAGTGCTTAGAGAAAAATAAATCACAAGAAAGTGCTACTGTCTGTACCTCAGTCTACCCTGCTGCCAAGACAGTTCCTACCAGGATTGCAGAGTCACTTTAAAAGACTGAGAAACAAAAAATAGAACTGGGAGTCCAGCTCAGGTTTTAGCAGCTTTCACACCACCCCTTTCACAAGTTTTCTCCTTTCCATTTCCCGCTAATAGGATACACCCAGGACAATAGTTCCTAGTTTGTTAAGTGGAAAATCTCAAGAAAGATTAAAGCACAGATTGCAAAACCAATTCCAACAACCTGAAGTGTCTGAGAAAAGCTCCCTGGAATGCCTTTTAGGAATTCCCCTTCCACTCCTGGGCTGGCATGGTGCCAAGGAGTGCTGGAAGCTACAGCTTCTCATCAGCCAAGAGAAGGGGCTTCAGATCCCACTCAAACAGATTTTTTGCCCATAGGCAGACAGGTAAAAAGTAGAGCTGTGTTCTCAGTCTCTTAATTTATTCCAGGGAATTGCCCAGGTACTTTTGTTTTTTATCCTGAGCTACAGCCAGGACAGATATGACTCTTTGCCATGACCTTTTTCCTCCAAATAAAATTTGTGTAGTGGTGATGAATGGAGGATAATGGGAGGGAAGAATTGTAATTCCACTGTGATAGCTCATAAGAATAAGACATACCAGCTGAGAAGTGACAATAATTCATACAGAAAATCCTGGCTGGATACCACCCAGCTTACACTTTTCTGATTCCAGGGCTAGAACCATCTTAATTTTCTGCATTATCCTGACCTGGTGGAATGTCCAGCCAAATCACAGCAATGTGGTCCTGAAGAATTATTCAATGCTGTTCAAAGTTCAAAACTCAGTGCCAGAAAGTAACGCCCCATAATATGCTAAACACACCACAAGCAATGTAAAAATACTGCTCTGACTTCAAGGAGGGCTGAGCCCCACAGATGTCTGAGGATGAAAGCCACAGTCATCAATTGCAAGAATCAGTCTACAACAGCAAGCAAAGATCCTCACATGCTCCCCACTGCAGACATGAGCACTGCTCAGCTGGCAGGAGGCTCATGGCAGTGGGACATCTCCAGGGAAATAGACTTGTAGTTAAGACTGGTTAAAATGGCAGGCTAAGGTTTTGGGGTTTTGTGTTGCCAATCATCAGCGACCATTCCATGAGGCATTGATATTCTACATGCAGCCCACAGCCATGCCAGCTCATAGTGGTATATCTTACCTGGTGGAGAACATCAGGACAAAAAAATCACCTTGCTCTTCATTGCTGTCTCCTTTTGTTAGTGGTTTGGTTTGGTTTTTTCAATGCTCAGAAAATTCCTCACAAGTCTGCAGGAATTCAAGATGCATGAGGCAGGCAGGATCAGATGGCTGCTCAGTTTATAAGGAGATGGTGACAAAGCAGTGCTACAAAGAGGAGAATGAGCTTATGATCAAAGTGCTGGCCTGAGCATACAGACATCTGGATCCAGCTCCTCAGTCAGGGACTTCAGGCAAGTCCAGGGGGATAAGCTGGCCTGTAAAAATTCATACCCCACTTGATGTGCCCATGTCCTGGACCCCTCCTGCAGCTCTCAGCTGGGTTTGTTCACTCAGCTGACACACAGTGCCCGTTCAGTCACTGCCTCTGAAATGAAGCTGCCACATGTCCGTGCATGAAGCATCTGTTTACACCCAGGTTAGTCATAACCTCCATCTCCACATCTTTTCAATGTCTCCACACAGTCCAATTTCTCTTCCTTTCTCTGCTTTGTAGTAAGATAGAAAGCTGGGAAGATGGACAGCTTTTCAGCACCTATCTGTCCCTTTAGGGGACTAATGTTAGAGCACATAGAGTCCTGAATATGGAATCCTATTCATTTGTGAGAGTCTGCCATCAGCAGCCCATCTGGTTAACTTTCCAAAATCAGGGTGGGAGTTTTTTTCATTAGTCCCAGCAGTTGAGTCTAGCCTGGAATCTCTATAGCCATTTTAACTCTGTAACCTTTCACAGCAGCTTGTTCCATTGCCTAATTGTTTGAGTAGCTGAAACACATCTCTCACATATGTAGCCGGAATTTTCCTTTCTGCAGCTTAAATCAGTTTCTGCACTTCTTTTCTCTCTGGCTAATGAGAATAACTGGCCGCTGTTCCCTTTATCACATCATTTCATGTATTTGTAGACAGCTATTTTGCCTTCCTTTAGTCTGTGTAGACTGAACATGCCTGCCTCAGCTGCTTCTCATAAATCTGATTTTTAAATATTTATCAATTTTTGTTATTGTCCTTTGAGGTTTCTTCAATTTGTTTGTGTCTTTTCTTAAAGAGTAGCATCCAAAACTGAATTAACTATGCCAGCTGAGACTTTCACCAGAGCCAAGTAGAGCAGAAAACCCTGCTTGTTTTATACATGACATGCTCCTTCTTTATACAGTCCAGAATATTTCATTGCAAAGCACCAATGGTCTAAATATGAGAACATATAGATGTGGAACAGTTAAGAGGAAAAGAAATATCTACTACACTTCAAAAGGTGTAAACACCAAAAAAGAGGATTGTTTGGGTGTGCTTGAGAGGAAGGAGGATGCTAAGAATAATGGGATGAAACTAAATGGTAGGCTAGATATCAGGCAAAATATAGTAACAGGTCAAACTGTGGAAAACTCCCCAGAGAAATGTGCAGACTCCATAAGTTGAGTCACTGAGAATTAGACTAGACAAAGCATACAGCAAGATGACTTAAAATATATTATTGGGATAGGGGCTAGATGGGCTGATAAACTTGGCATTTCTAAATTTCTTCTTCTACAGCACTCTCAAATAACAGAACGAACCTTTTCTTATGTTAATATTAACTTTCTGTCCCCAGTAACACCTTCATGCGTTCTCTGTCTGACACATAAGTGTCAGCAAAGCTAATTTAGAAAGGCTTTGAGAATTTCTGGAAAAGTTTGAGGGAATTTAACATTTTTCCTGTCTCTGTATCCATGGGGCCTATATACTTGCCAGGTTCCAGTCACAGTCAACTAAACACTAACAGATCTCATATAGCATAAATGGAGAAAGCCAACACATCCAGCAGAGAATGTTATCCATGCCTAAACTGACAAAACTCTACCACCACCATTAGCACCATGACTTGCCAATGCAACGAATCACAGTGGTGCAGAAACACCAGTGGCTGGTAGCCAGTGGCAGTAATCAGGGCAAATCCCCAGTCTAGACAAAGCTTTAGTTATCATGAGCAAAACTCTCCAATCTCTGGTTCTAGTTTTCCTTTCCAGTAATACAGTTTTAATATTGGTGGAACTCAGCTTCAACAGAGTTGCTCCTGACTCACGTTCCTCACACACAAGTAGAATTTCCCTTTCCCAAGAAGGGCAAAGTTAAGTGATATTTCTTTCATTATCTGATCATCAGAGAACAATATAAAGTCAAAAAATTCTAAAATGACCTTTGCTGTTTATGTCTCTGGAGATCACAAATACAAGGTCCAGTAACTTGGGGAAAACCAGTTGGAAGGTTTTGTGTCCACCACTGGATGTTCAGTGTCTCTTCTTTCCTGGTGTCGGAGATGCTTAGCTCTAGTCTTGTTAGCTAGATTATACAGTTTCAGGCTCAGATATTTTACCAAACTCAGAATAAGAGCTGGAATAAATGTAAATTTCAGGTGAAGAAATGCAAGTTGAAAGGGATAAAGTTATTGATGTATACTATATCTTAGAAGAAAATAGCTATTTACAGCTGTTCTTCATGGCCAAACAGCCAGATCATTCCTAGCAGAAGTCTAGAAACTTACATTCACTTTAAAAAAAAATTATAATCATTTTAAATATTTCTGTATCCAAATGGCTGATGCCATAGTAGCTTCCAGACTAGGTCTTTTACAACAGAATGGTCCCATTTTGAAAGTCAGGACTTTTATAAAAGAATGGTTCCTGCTCCTGAGAGTCTACAGTCTAGAACTGGCAAACTAGTAAAAGGAAAACAAAGAACTATTATACATTAAGATGAGCAGCATTATTGTATCATGGGGAATGTTTTTCCTCCATCAAATGCTTCATAGCTGCCAGAGTAAAGCAGAATCTCAGGGGTGTGAACAAAGCAGGACCTTGAAGAGCTCTGAAAAGCCAGCCTGAGGTTAAATGACAAATTATCACATAAAGAAGAGAGGCCTGGTGTGCTTAGTTGTGTTAGTTGTTAAGTGCTGGAACCACTGCCTTAAAATGCCAAGAAGTGGCTATTACATTACTGAGATTATAGTAATTTAGTTGGGGCTGTTGCATAACAGGCTAAGATGCCTAAATTCAGCAAAGCTCTCTTGTCTGGCAGGAAATTGTCTTCTTGTAATAGCTGACCAGCTCAGTAGCAGGAGCCCTGAATGCATTTGCTGATCTAGTGCCAGCATGCCACTGCCAAAGCTCTCTAGGAAGGAGGTGCCTGTCCTTCCCCTCCCCTCTGTCATAGTGCTTGGCATCGTTACTGGCAGGGTGCAGACACATGTCAGTGAGAGCAAAGCCAGGGAAGAGAGAAATGTAGGTTATTGTGAGCACCATTGTCCCACCATTTGCTGAGCCACCACAGCACCACACCTGAGTCTGATAGAGAACCCCTTGGCTCATGGCTGGGGCTCCTGAAACTTCTACATAAGTGGGTCTTCACAAGTATTGGCATAGACTTGGAGAATTCAGGGTCTTCCAGCATTGTAAAGAGCCAGCCAAAATAGAAATCAGTCTAAAAATATGTTTTAAAGTTTGCTTTTTTTTTCTTCCTGTGTTTGTGTCCTGTACAATGTGTCATTCTGGTGGTATCTTTTTTGGAGTCAAATCTACCTTAAACATTCTGGGATACATTAAACAGCCAGGATAAGAGTGCAGCATTTTGTTCCTTAGTTTAAGTACTCATAATGACATTTTTCAAAGCGTGAAGCATCTCATCTGTCTTTACTCTTTGTAGTCTGCATGTAGTGTTTTCCTTTTCACTACAGCATCCTATGGAGTGAAGCATTCCTCAAAAACCTGAACAGCCCAAGTCTAGCAACAAAGTAGTAACACATGCCTTGTTTATCAGAGGCTTGCACAGATTCAGAGAAATACAATGAAGGAGCTAACTTCAGACTTTGGTCTTTTCTACTCAGTGTTTGTAGTTTATCATAGAGCTCAAAACTGTTTTGAACTTGAACAGCTCTAACTTTTGAATTAAACACAAACAGCATTGTTTCCACTTGCAGAATTTTGAACTTGATGACCCCAGATGTCATTTATTTTTAGTCTCAAAGATTCTGCTCTCACTCTGAGTTAGGTGAAAGTCTTGGAGATGCTGTCTGAACCACTGAGAAGTCCTGCATCTCATAATGATCTTTTACACCAACAACTATGCAAAGCACGTTTGCTTCTTTTAACACTAAGAAACATTCATATCTATGCATTAACTTTTGTAACCTGTGCTGTAAGTACTCATGGTCTAAAAAAGTACAGGATCTTGAATTATAGTCCTTTTCATCACTCAAGGAGAGGACAAGTGGGTATTTCCTGACCCCAACCCTCAAAATACAAGGAAAACACACAGCATGTAAAGCTTCAAGCATTCATTATTCAAAGCATGAAGAAAATTATAATTTCCTATTTTTTTTTGCTTCTGTGCATTCACTGCCAACATGCTGCCATCATGACCCTCAGGTTCCTGTTAAGATGGTTTTTGGCTCAAGGAGAAACTTTGCTTTCATCAAAGCATTGCAAAAATCCTTGTCTTTTCTTGATGTGGAAGTCACAAATTTTGTCAGCTTGAAGGATCTGCATCAGTCCTTTCTTCCATTTGAAACTATAACAAGCAAAACTGTTTACCACACACACTGACAAGTTTTTATTATGTCTGCCTAAAAGATTTCAATTGAAATCCAATAACAAAGTCTTTGTGCACTTGAATTCTATTGCCATTAATACTAGCTGATTGAGTGAAAACAAATGGGATACATCAAGCTTACGACTAAAGAGGAAACAGCAGCACAAACTAATGAATTTGTAGTTCTGTTTTATCAAATAAAAATTTTTAAAAATTAAGAAAAAGAATCAGATTTGCTGCAATCAAGCCAAACAAAGCATTTTATAGTACAGCTACAAAATGCTTCTAAGTTTGTCAGAGCTTTTGCCCTGAAAATCCACAAGAATTTTAGAAGATTTCAAAGTAGTTAAGTTCAGACTATTTCCAACCTTATTACCTGCTTATTGATAGATATGGACCAATATCTTGCCTGAGGTGGTGGGGGCAGCAGTGGTTCTGCCCCTTGCTGCTGGAGATGCCTCCTGCCCCCTCGATCTTCAGCCCCTGCTGGGGTTTGGGGCTGCTCTTGCACCTCTGCTGGGTGCCTTCACTTGTGTCCTGGGGAAAGGCAGCCTGGTAGATAGTCCACAGGAGTTTCTGACATGCTTTTGTTCCTGCACACCTGGTGGCATTTTACTGGTTTAAAGAGATTATCTGCCAGGGGTATTTTGCCTGTGGAAGTCAGGGTCTTCTGCATTTACTGTCAGGTCTTTCACATCTACAACTACTGCTGGAAACTTGATTCTCAGCAGGTCATATATTTGGGAAATTATTATTCCTACAATGTCTGACAATAGGCATTTAAAGTTTCCAAAGATCATATCCACTATGCACTCTTAGGACCTTAGCTTGCTTGTCAAGGAAAGAACATTGAGAGGAAAATAATTGTGTGTTGGTGTACAGAAAACATGTTCCTAACATGCATCTTCAATATCTTGAAGCCAAGCATATTAGTCTCAGCTTAAAAAACACTTAGACCTGCTATCCTTAAAGCTGGCAGAGCATATACTCCCTAATCAATAGAGAGCTCTCCTGAAGACTTGATGGAAATCAGTCACAAATCAAGGGATGCAGGTAATGAATAAACAGCTCATTATCCTTTAACATTTGTTTATTCAATGGCTTAATGTCATATGCAACTGGGAAAGCATCAGAAATTAAGGCAATTCTACTCCTCCTTAAGATAACCAGAAGGAAAATCGTACTAATGACTATCCTTATGCGCCTGTGGTAAAAGCCAGTAAATTTCCTGGTGTAAATCTTTATTCAGAAAGACCTAAGGAACTCCTCAACAAATTACTTAGACCTGGGAAAAGGATTCTGCTCTGCCTATATGGGGGTTTAATGTGTAGGAAGATAGCCTGGCTAATGCAAACCCTGGATGTTGGGCTTGCCCCAGTTGTCAGTGGCACCCACCTCACCTTCCAACAGCCAGCATTGATTTGGCCTTTCTTACTCACCCTTCCCTTCATCTCCTTTTTATTTTGGAACCTCGTGTGACATTCCTGATTCCCCATTCTGTACATTCTGTACAGCTGTACATTCACAGAGCTGTGACTTGTCTTCCCCATTCCTGCTCCATCAGGCAGATTCATTAACAATTAAGCAGTGCATGCCTGGGGTGTAAACCACCAGCCCTAAACACAAGTCTGACAGTAGTAAAAGGGCAGGTTTGGGCTCCTTCAGTCCCTGCAATATCTTCTCCATCCATGAAGCAGCAGAAGTGCTACCAGATCTCTCTCCCCACAAGGGGGGCTCAGTGCAGGATAACCCCACAGATGGGAAGGCTGGTGGGTCACCAGCCCCACTAGGAGAGCTCCAGCAGTTCCTTAGGGAGCTGTGATCACCTCCAGTTTGAGGACAGCTTTAAGCATAGCAGAACTAATACTGGCTTTAACTAAGGCACAGATGGACCCTCTGAAGGTGACACGGTGGCATGTCTCACCACGCTGCTGGGGCAAGAGGTGCTCGGTGGGATGCTGGAATTGTGGCAGAGAGCAGAGACTGCCTTTTCCTGGATTAATGAGGTGCCTCTATTTCTTCATTCCCGGGGAAGTGGAGGGGGAGGATATGGAAAGTTGTCTTGTTCAAACAGAGAAGGGACAGCTGGTACAGCTGCTCTGAGCCCCTACCTCAAATGGCAGAAAGGGTGGCTGATCCACTCCTGGAAAAGCCTCTGCTTCCTATCCATCTCATGATGTCTCACAGCCAGTTCAGAGAGCCCTGTCACTCAACACAGCATCTCAGAGCCCCTGCCCTGTGCTGCAGTAACTTTCATCAGGAATCCTCACTTTGCTGCCTACCAGCTACAGCCTCAACTCCTTGCCCTATATGGGCCAAGCCCAGTGTCTGAACAGACATATGGGCTTATCCCATGGAAAACCTTCACTGACCTTCCTCCCACACCAGCAGTGACCCCGTGATTCTTCCTGAGAAGAGGCAGCTACAGAGCTACTGTGGTTTCTGTGTCACTACAGGGATGGGCTGCAGGGATAAATGTCTTTGTATTGTCCAAGTGTGCAGCACTGCACAGTCAGCTCCTCCTCCAGAATGCTGAGATTTCTGTTAGATAGAGTCTGCAAATCAGTCTCTTCTACTGACCTGGCTTGTAGCTGCAGCAAACATGGGAAATCACCTTCCTGTTTCAAACTCACTTTGAGACCCTCTTTTAGTACACTGGCCACTTAAAGGGCAAAAGCTGGGGCACAAATTACAAAGGGGAAAGCAAAGTTCATTATTGTACTAGACAGCCTGAAGTCACAGTGCTCTGCCAAAAGCACAGGGTTCTCACAATGGTCCCTGGATGCTGCATCACCACTTCACCCTCAGGTTGTTTGTGCCTCCTTGGCCCTGTGCCACACTCAGGCATGAGCTCAGCAAGACATCACTCACACAGTGCACTCTCATAAAACACAGAGCACCCACAGCAGCCCCCTCTGCTGCATGCTCAGCCAGGGCTCTTCAAAGCTGCTCTCTGGACTGTTCCCTTTTTAGCTTCACCTTATGGTAGGGAAAGTAATCCAGTGGAAACTCTGCTTGGGGTCTCTGCATTCTCCATTTGTCAAGTCTTTTTTCATTTTCAGGTCTTTGAAGAGCTGCAGAGGCAATTATACAGGTCTCTCACTCTGTTTCCAATGCCTTCTGCATCAGAGGAATTTGCCTTTAAAACAGACTTAGTAACTGCCAGCTTTCCTGCATTCCTTTATCCCTGAGATTATTTTCCTCAGAGACCTTACTTACCAGTTCCCCAAGTCTGCTGAAGTCTACTTTTTTTGGAGTCATTATCTTATTCAGCTGGTCTAGCTTTTTCTCTTGGAATAATGAACTTTATCATTTAATGCTTGCTTTCATTCAAATTACCACCCAATCTTTAGATTGTCAGGCTGTTCTTCTGTGCTAGTCAGAAACACATTAAAGGTAGCTGCTCCTTTCCCATTTCCTCCCACTTTCTGGAACAGAATCATCTTCACCACATTCAGGAAAATAACAGATCATCTATATCTAGCTGTGTTGTTCTTGGTGGAGGTATCACAGCAATTATCACACCTTACTACTGAAAGAGCTGTCCTACTGATGTCTCTTCCTGTTGCTTGGGGGGAAAAAAAATAGCCACTTCCTGTCCCAATGAGTTGATCAGCAATAAAAATCCCTCATTATTCTTCCTTTACCAGAAATGTTTAACCAATCTCTCTCCTGTTCTTCCCCAAACACCAGGGCTTGGTACTCAGTGCCTCCCTTGTCCTCAGCTGTGCCTCCTGGACTAACCTTCCAAACCATTCCTCAGCTCCCATGGTGTGCCCCAAAAGACTGCCATTAAGGTTAGAGCTCTGCCTCCATACAGTACAGTATATTATATTTCTTTGATTATTTTCTTTTAGGAATGAAATTGATAAAGTTTAGCAGATTAAATTACATAAAAAAATTTGGTAATACATAGAATCACAGAGTATCCTGCATTGGAAGGGACCCACAAAGAGTCCAGCTGAAAGGGTATAGGAAGGGCTTGCTCTCCAAAAATTGCATGTGGAGATAAATGGAAAACACATAGTCAAAAAAATCAACCAAAAAACAAAAAAACAAACAAAACCAAGCAACAACAATAAAAGTAACTAACCAAAGAAAAAAAACCACAAAAAACAAAAACAAAAACCCCCAACACACTTAGTTTTGGCATGTAGGGCTGCTGAAAAGCTGGAAATCCTGCATTGCAACAGGTAAACAAAGAGACTACATAATTTCTTGGATGGACCCCCACATACAGGTTTCTCCTGGGTTAACATCAACATGACTGTGGAATCCCCTTGTATATTAGAGAGAAGGAGCAAGCTAAAGAGCTGCAGCTCCTCATTGACCATATGAGGAAAACCTTATTTTTTCATAACACACTTTTTCCCATGAAAGGGAAGAATGAAAGCTAACAGATGCTTTCTTTATGAAAACTCTATTTCCTTAGTGTTTCTTTTCAGAAGTCAAGCATGCAATTCCTTCTGGCCAGACAGACCTTTCACGTGCAGTATAAATCTCCTGCATCACTTGGAAGAGGATTTGGAAGCCTTCCTGGCAGGGAAAAATCTCTACAGCAGTTCTCACTGGATTAAAATCACTTCTATTCTCCACTTCAATACATTAAGGTGATCTGCACAGTCTGAACCTTCTATAGGTTTTCTAGATGTCACTGCTTTCATGGCCTTTTAGAGATGCTCACTTTTCCTCTGAGCATTTTTGGCCCTGTGTCTTTAGACATATTTGATCTTCTTCTCCTGTGCTCCACCCAGAAGTGGTTGCATTGAGTGGGGTGCTGACTGTAGTTATGTGTGAAGTACTTGATCTCTTAGGATAAAAGGTGCAATTTGAATGCAAAACACTCTGAAAGCTTCCCACTTCTAATGGTTTTGCTTTCCCACGCTGGAAAATATCTCGGATGTTCATTTCAATTTTTATTTTGTTTCCACTTTTGTGGTCCTTACTAACTGAGGAATGCATATCATCTGGGTGAGGGGTAGGGCTATCTGAGCCTCAATGCAGACTCCCAGATAACTTCTGGTCTGAGTAATAGTGCCCACCAAATTCCAAATTCTGAATCAACTTGGCCTTACAGGGCCATCCAAAGATTGGCATCCAAATTTTGTAGTATGTAGGGCTAGAAGAAATATCTGCAAGTTGATTGGTCCAACCCCTTAACCTCAGGGAAACATTAACCCTCTCTCTGACTATTGTTTGCATCTGTTTTCTACCCATCATTCTTTAACTGGTCTTTTAGGTCACTAGCAGATGATAACCAAGATAGCCAAGTCCATACTCACAGCACTGCCCTTGAGTTTGCCACAGACATTTGGTACTTTGGGACCACTTAGCAAATACCCAGACAAACCACTCAGAGTGCAGCAAGAACCATACCATCTTGGAATTTAGGAATGGCATTCTCCAATTTAGTGTTCCCACTGCAATCACTACAAACCATGTGCCTCTTGCTCACTCCCATGTGGCAGGCTGGAGAGGAGACTTGGAGACCCAAAAGGTAAAGATCATGGGTTGGGACAAGAACAATTTACTGGAAACAGCAATGAGATAAAAAATAAACAGTAAGATCAACAATACTGTTGTGTACAAGAAATGAATTATTCACTTGTGGGCTGCCACCCCCAACCACTCGTCAGGCTACCCCAAGCACAAAGGCACATATTCCCACATTCCTGGAAAATGATGTGATGTGGTACAGAATAATCCAGGTTTCCTGGCTACTCTCCACTTCTGGCCACTGCAAAAACTGACCCTGTCCTGACTGGAACCAGGACAGGCTGGCATTGCCACCCTCAAGGAGACATGGCAGCAGACACTACTGTCATTTGGAAAGGAGCCTTGCAGATGCCCAACAATTGAAACAGCCAGCATGAAACAGCTCTGGTACCACGGGGGCACTGCTAGGATCCTCCTGTGCAGCCCCAAACCATGTTGGCCTGCCAGCAGAAACACCTACACCAGCTTCTCCCCAGGTGTGGCCATGCCAGCACCCACCGTCCCGTGCCTGCTCCCCCAGCTCCCTCTGCTCAGGAGCATTCTCAGCAGCCAGGTTCTGGACTCTGTCTTGGATTGCTTGGTACGGAATGGTCTTTAATCACAACCAGCCAAAGCCACTCTCAGATTATTTCATTTGCCTGCCTGTAGCTCCACAGTAAAATCCATATGTTATCATCGTCATTTTCTCGTTTTGTTCCATTGCAAGACTCTCAGATGGGGCTGGGCTCTCTGGGCTTTGATGTGTGTTTTTTTAAACTGCATGAGAACTATATTTAGTTTCAGTTCACTTGCAGTGTCAGGCTTCCCTGTCGTGGCCCTCTGCCTTTACCTTGGCAGAGTTACAAGATCCAATTATGGCTTAAAAATCTGGCTGTGGAGAAGCAAAACTGCTGGCGTTTTTCTTCATTACTAAACAAGGACCTTCTGTTGTCCACAACACGTGCCTGACGTGAAACCATTTAGGGGGCCCTTGAAGAGGCAGTTCTGCTGCTGTCCTGCCTTCATGATCTCTTGAAGTCCTCAAAGTCTTAGAGACTCTCCTGCTATAAAAGCTCACAAAGCCTTTGGTGTAAAAACAGAGCTCAGTCCCCCTTTGCTGATCTCTTCTTTCACTTCCAGTCTGACCTGTCAGACAGAAATCCTACTTTACTTAAAAAAAAAAAAAAACTAAAAAAAAACAAGGGATGGAAGTGGGAACACTCATTTGGAGCCAAATGACCTATTACAGACACATCCACTTACCCTATGGGCTGAATTGTAGCACTCTGCCTTAAAGCCAACACAATGAACCAACATTTCTCAGGAATACGAAAGGAGGGGTGTTTATTCCCTTGGTTTTCCAGTACCATTTACAGTAGCTTTTATGTTACCCTGGTTAACAGTCAGCTTCTGGCTAACACATATTAGATTCGTCCACAAAACACAAACATTTTCTTTTCTGACACTGGATATGAAGAATATGTTTGTTTTAAAGTGACTGTCTCATTAATACATTTCATTGAATTATACACCCCATAAAGAAATATTGTCTCATTATTAATATATACTATAGCAATATCCAAGAAAAACTTCTGGAGGAAATAATACAGCGAAAAGCCAGCTCTGTCTGCACTTTACATCTTTTTTTTTTTTTTTTTGTTTCTTGAGCAATGCTTTTATGTTCCTTGAACATAAAGGAGATATTGTCAGCCCATGACTTTAAGAGTTTTATTTTCTGAGTCAAAAGAAAAACAAGAGAATTTGTGTTACTTTCTCCTCAGAAATGGGTTTGGGGTACTTCAAGTTATGACTATATTTCTCTGGTTGAAGTCCACTATCAGTGTCTTGCAATAAAAGCTTTTGCTGTTTATTTGACACATAGTTGTCATGGAAGAAGCTCTCAAGTGACACTGACCTCTAATGATATTACACACATTAAGAGCCTTGTTGAGGACCAAGAACAAGTCAAGATCCTGATGTTGTCTTCCTCTGCCCCCAGGTCACCTCACCAAGAAGGTCAGAGCAGCACTCCCTGGTCACTTCACCATCAGAGGACAGAGGGACACTGGGGGTATCAGGATACCCCCCAGCTCATCCACGCCTGGCTCACATGCAAAAATTGCCAGCCCTTAATGCTTAAATTGGTTGATGAGTGCTTTATGCTGATTTAGCTTAATTTGGGAACAAACTCAATTAAACTGAATCAATGTTAGCTACTAAAGGGGTTGTACTGACTAAACTAAATTAATTTAGAAACCTATTTAGTTAAATTGCAACAATTTGTGTATGCAGACAGACCTCCATTTAGCACACACACTCATTGACTTCACTTGAAAGAATAAAACCCCTTGCAGAAGACATCTCTTTCTACATTTGCATAAAGCACAGCATCTCAAAGGCAGATGTGTGTACATGTATGGGCTTATATGTGCATACATACACACAGCATTTCTTACAGACTCCTCCCTCAGTCAAATTTTCCCACATTTTGCCTAATATCCAGCAAAGCTGACTCAGCCCAAGTCCTTGACATTTTAAAAAAAATATATGTGGTTAAATTTACGTTTGTGCTCGTGAATGCTGAGTGGTTTTATTTTGAGTTGCACCTCACAAGTAAGGCATCAGCAGCCTGGGGAAGGGGAGACTCAGGGAGATCTCAGCTGTCTGCAGCTCCTCATGGGGGAAAGGGGAGGGGCAGACACTGACCTCTGTGGTGACCACTGACAGGATCCCAGGGAAGGGATGAAGATGTCTCAGGGGGAGTTTAGGTTGGATATTAGGAAAAGTTGGACTCTCAGGCACACAGTGTGGTTCTTGGGGCTGTCTTGAGCAGGGCCAGGAGTTGGACTCTATTATCTTTATGGTTACCTTCAAATTAAGGATATTCTATGATTCTATGCTTCTATGACCTTCAGAAGACCTATTTCCCTTCTTTTCACATCTCTTCTTCTCCAGCACAGCTGCAGGCACATGCACACCATAGCAGGCCTGTGGAGGCTGTGATCCCTCTGTGATGGAGGATGCCCAGTGGGCACAAGGCAGGACAGGGACCTCAGGCCTCCCAGCACTTCAGGACAGGAGAAGGAACAGCCAAGGCCAAATGTGCTTGGATTAGTCCTTGCTGTACTGGCTTGTACTGCCACTTTATGCCCTTTCTGCATTGGCCATTCACACAAAAGCAGCAGATCTCAAGTCCCCTTTAAATGGATGAATTTTTTTCTTCCCTGCCATGCCTATGCCAAATACACAGGGCAGTGCAGAACCCATCTCCCTGTACTATGAAGTCACAGCAGTTTCCTAAGACAGAAAATTTTCCTGTGGCACAGTGGTCAATGCATCACCCTTACATCTTCCTCAAGAGTCTAAAAGGATTTCTAACCAAATAGATTTACATATAAATCCCAGACTTTCTTTTTGTTTCCTGTTTTATAGCACTGGGAAACTAAAATATAACATGGGAAACACAGTGCAGGCTCTCTTTGTATTCTGGTGAAGCAGAAGTCTGGGCAAGCATCCCTCCATCACTCGTGCTGCCTCCCATGTTGCACCCACACTCTGTGTTATGGCTTTGTGCTGATAAAACTGCAGTTTGCAGAAGCAATATTCCTGTCCCTTTCTCTGTGATTTCAGCTTCCCAAGGATTAAAGTGGTTTCTCCGAAAAAGCCTCAGTACACAGCGCAACACCAAAGCTCAGCAAGGACAGAAACTTCTTTTGTTGTGCAAAGTTATGACAGGAAATAACACTGGGTTGGACTGATAAGCCTTTCACATTCACCTGCTGCGTATCAAATGTTTGGGAAAGGTGTGTAGCAGGACATTGGAAGTCAGCTATTCACTGCCAAGGCTTTATAGTAGCTTTGTAGATGGCAGGCTTCTGGATGCAAATAAATTTATATCTCTTCCACAAGGAAAGTTTGAAAAGTGTGTTGATAATGCCTCTATAACACGACTGCCTGACTGGCATTAGTATTACAACTGCTTCCATTGCTGCCAAAAACAAGCCTATGATGAAACAAACACCACTCTGTTTTTAATAGCATGGCAGTTCTGTGTTGAAATATTTTTTCAGATTGCCAGACACCAGCACTTGTGATCAGATCCTGTTGGATCACAGAGGTTTCTGAGTTGCCCGTCAGTGTTTACATAGTGTGAGCGTCTGTTGTATTTCATATGGGATTAAGTATAATCAAAATTCATGTTACCCTTTGCAAGCCAGCATCAGAGGAAGGCATGCATATTTCAGCTAATTAATTAACAGGATGAATGTGTTAACGTGAGCCTCTTGAGACTCGGGTTAATAACCCACTAAGGGTCGTATTTGCAAGCAGCAAAGCTTCTGTGGCTGTAGAGTGAGCCATAAATTATGGGTGAGGCCATTTTCTTTTCCAGTCCTGACTATCTAGATTCAGGGGGTTGTTGTGACTCTGCTTTCACAGAAGGGTGAGGTTTGTTTTTTTTTTTTCCTTTTTGCTCCTAACTCTTTCAGTGTAACTCATTAAAACCCTCTGAATGGCACTGATCGCAGTGTGAGGAAACAAAAGGTTCTCTTTTCCACCCACCCACAGGAGGCATGGAGGCTGTGTTGCCTTCATTATCTAAAGCTTTCCTGGTGTTTCTAAGACAGAGACTTAAATTAATTTGTAAGCATCACACCAGCCAAGCCCATGTCACTGCAAAGAAACAGCAAAATGATGCTCTGTGCAGAGCCATTCCCTTTGTGGAGACCTGTTGCCAGCTGAAGACCAACCCTGTTGGAGGTCACCTTCCCACCTCTGCTGCAGTGGGTCTTTGAGCACATTAACCACAGAGACAGGAACAGTCTGGCCTGCTGTTGGTGAAGTCTCTCCCCACATCTCCTACAGATAAGCTGTGGAAGTAAGAATAAGCTGAACTGAAGGAACCCACCTTAGCATTCCTGGACCCACTTCCCAGATGGGCACGCTGAACCTAAAGCCAAAAATTAGGTTCAGCTGCAAAATTCAGATGAGAAGCTGAGAACTGCTGCATCACATTTCCACACTCCTTGTTCTATAGAACATTTTACAGATCTTCAAGATTTTGAAAGCCCCTGCTAGCCAAAATTTTGTGTGTCTCTAGAGAGAAGCTGGTGAAAGCCAAGCATGAGATCACAGCGTACTCCACTCTGCTTTCCTTCACAGAGCCCACAGCATGAACACATGGAAAAAAGCCAAGTCTTTCTGCAAAAAGCAAGGAGCCTGCACATCCTTTCTAACACATTTTAATTACAAAAGTGGTGCAAAATAAATCCTGAAAGGGCAACATGCAGCTGACAGAGATGGGGAGGTGGCTTTCCTTGGCAGTGCTAGGTTAGCAGTCGGACTCAATGACCTTGGAGGTCTTTTCCAGCCTTGATGATGATTCCATGACTTTATTATCCTTTATTCCATGACTTTATTATCCCCCATGTTCTTGGGGGTGTCCTGTCACAGGTGAGGTGCACAGAGCCATGGGCCCACACACAGAAGGGCAGAGGGTGAGGGGAGGCCAGAGCAGCTGGGAGAAGAGTGTCAGGACCTTTGTAGGGAATCTGGTTCATCAGTTTTCTTCAAGGAAGAGAAAAGCTGGAAAATTGAAGAAATAGAAAATCTTGGATGGGGACTGCAGTGCTGCCCTCCTCTCCCCAAGGAGCACAGTGGACACAGAGGTGACATGAGCTGGAGACAAATCCCTCTCTGGACTGCTGGGTTTGAGGCCACGGCTGCACGGGCAGCTTGTGCTGCACTGGGCTGGAAGGGCCAGGTGTGTGTGCTCCCCACTGGGCTGGCTCATGGGCAGTGATCTCGGGCAGGGATCGGTGAAACTCCCTGCTGAAGGAATCTCACAGCTCCTCAGCAGCTGGGCTGTGAAACAGGAGTGCCTTATCACCACCTCCCTCTGCGGAAATCCTCCAGGCTCACACACACCCTGGCTGTGTGGGAGATGGGCTCTTTGGGATGTCGAGTTTCTCAGGATTCTCACTCCTCCAGCCCAGGTCTTTCCACCAGAAAGTCCTCTTTATTTGGGGAAGTTGCAAATCCATGGTGTAACCTCTCCAATGAAAACACAGGGGGAGGGAACAGCCTCTAATAAAACAGGAAGCTCCAACGTATAATCCGAGGTGTTCACTTCAATTAGGGATGAGCTTCATTACTTCTCAGGTTTTATAGCTACTGTAGTTCTCAGCTCCTATGAAGGGCAAGATTACACAGGAGATGTCTGAAAAGTCTGATGGAAAGAGTGGGTGCAATTGCACAATGCATTCCCCAATGAAGTGCTCAGGGTCAGGGTTTATTTGAACAGGTTTCTGGCTACATCCAAGAGGTTTATGGATCTTGCCC
Source organism: Luscinia megarhynchos (assembly GCA_034336665.1). Lineage (NCBI taxonomy): Eukaryota > Metazoa > Chordata > Aves > Passeriformes > Muscicapidae > Luscinia > Luscinia megarhynchos. The sequence goes on from JAPFBE010000002.1 coordinate 91,737,662, forward strand.
TGAGGAACAGAGCGAGTTAAAATGCCACTGAACACATCTTTCCCACAGCATTTAATTCCTTCTTAGTCCTGTTTGGAGTTGGTGAGTTAATGGCCTAATCACTTGTAACAAAATGTCCCAGCTTAAGCACCAAGGAGAGTGGGAAATCATACTGCTCATCACTGCTGAGCTGGCATTTCTCTGTACAAATAGGAGCATGCCAGGTTACAAAGACATGCCTGAGTTGAAAATGGAGGAAAAACAGAGCTCAGTCCTCTCATTTACCTACACTTGAGCTAGAAGAGCAAAGATGTTTACCTGCCACACAGTGGCACACAGATGCACATCTGCCCTGTGAGCTGTGTTGCAGGGGTCATGGACAACTCCCCATTCTTCTCTAGGAGAGTGGGGAGAGTGAAGGTGCAGGGCAGGTAAGCAAACCAATTCAAATATTGTAATTAAATCCCATGGTTACTATTCCTCCCCTTCATGCTCATCATAACTTGCAGGACAGTTCATATTTACAATTCACTGGATCAGCTGTCTGCCAAGCCACTCTCACCTGGTGTGGGGAGAGGACCCAGGCAGAACCCAGCAATAAATGCATGTCCTTATCCCACCAGAATCCCATCAGACCTCAAAGGAACAGGCACTGCTGAGGCACCCATCCAATGAAGCATGCTCAAGAGCTGTAACCAAACAACTTCACATCATTCCAAATGCAGATTGCATTTCCAGCTGCAGCCTGAAGAAGCTACAAGCTCCTTACTGGTTCCTCAAATGGTTTCATTTAGTGATCTCTACATTACTGAACACTTTAATAAGTTGCTGGGAACCAGAATCCTTAGTAGGGGGTCATCAGCTCATCATCAGTCTCTTCCCATACCCTAAAGTTGCCACCCCTTCAGATCTAGCAGTGGAACTGTACAAGAATTGCTCCCTACAGCTCCCAGGGTTGCCTCATCTGCTCACATCTGCAGACCTGTGCTGTCAGCAAATGGTTGTACTCTTTTGTCACTGCCCCAGCTTCACAGTCCAGTCTTTTCCTTCACCAGTTCTAGTGTTCACCTTACCCTGCTGGAGAGCTGAGTTGGCTCATTCAGTTAGCAAAAGGCTCATGCATGTATGTGATCAGCACCTGAGCCTAGCACAAGAGGAACAGCAGGAGTGTCTGGCCATGTTAGTGGCAAAAGTGGGTCTGTCTTCACTTGGGGATTGTAAATTGGTATAATCACTCTCATCAACCCACTGGTATAGACCAACCTTAAACCACCCCTTCCAAAAACACACCGTTCAGAAAACCAGTCAAAAGATAGATAGATAAATAAATAAATAAATTTAGCTTACATTATTAAGTTTGAGCACCCTCCCCATTTGGTGAGGAGGGAAGCTTAGGATAGGAAGGGACCACATAAGCAGTTATTTCAGGAGGTATAGGAGCACCCAGAGTAGTAAGGAGAATTATGACAAGCAGACAGGGACGATAACCTCTTACCCTGGCTCAATTCTATCTGGAATAACATGCCTGATCACACTCTGAGACCACAAATGAAGAGCTAGAGGTATGAGATTACCTACTCCACACATCAGTCATCACTCTGCTGCAAGAACACCTCTGAGAAACCATCACAGCCATGCTGCAGCTGTGGTTTTGTAGGCTTGAGTCTGTAATTGCAGGCTCAGCATTCACTCTGAAAGTGTCCTGTATCTAATTTCAGGCAGTGCCCTGCCTAACAGTCACGAGAGAGGTGCCAGCCAAAGCTCTGCAGTGAGGCTATTGTTAGAGTGGAGAACAAGGGGTGCTGCAAAGGAAAGAGCTTGGCAGCCCCTATGGAGGGCTACAGAGGCACACAAGGGCATACACAGGCTGCAAATAATCACATTACTGCAACAGCCCAGTTTCACTGAGCTGCCACTCCACTGGCAGAGGCTTTGCAAGCAAGTCAGACCTTTGCCACGCTTGCAAGTCAGTACAGAAACTGTGCTCCTCTTTCTGCTATATTTTTCCACTTGTTGCCACGATGAGGAAGAATCTCAGATTTCCACCACCAACTGGTTAAAAGAGGGGACAAGGACAGTTTCTACCTCCTCTGCCTATCAGTTAATTAGCACACGGGAATGTGCTGTCAATAACAGGTTTTCCTTCTTTTGACTGGGCTCTCAAATGCAGGTTCTGAACATAGATTTCATACCTGAAAGAAATTAGAAAGTATAGCCACAGATGCCCTATGTCACAGAGAACCTGTTTGTGTGTGACAGAGGAATAGAAGGACTAGCTCTGCCTCACTTGAATTTCCAGACACATGAATGATAAAGAAGGCCAGAAAAAAGGGAACCTTCCACCTATTTCATACTTGGCTGTGAAAAGTGAGCACCAGGCTAATGGCCAGTATAGCTTTAATGGTACAAAGTTCCAAAGATCCCAACTGCTTTTAGAAGGAACCAAGCATGTGGTTCAGTAGCTCTGGCAAAACTCCAGGCACATAATTTCCATCTGACCCTCCACTATCTCAGTGTCATCGGCTTGATAAGACACTCAGAGCTGTCTTGAAGTGCCCCAGCAGAATGTGTGAAAGCTGCTTTCTTTCAGCCTAAAAAATAAAACATTTTTGTGACTAATTATGGCATTTAGCAAACAAACAAACAAACAAATAAATAAATAAATGTGCCACCACCCTTTACCTAGACACATGTGTGTCCTGCTTGCTGTCATTAATAGAATTCTGTGCACCCATGAAGGACTTCCCACGCAGACTGGATTCCTTGACAACAGCCTAAATGTAACATAAACTCAGTGCAGATATAGGGCTCACCATTTGTAAAGCTGCCTGAAAGGGCAATGCATCACACTACACAGTCTAATTCTGGTTGTTCTTTCCATCAGTGCACTCACGTTAATGTTACTGGAGTTAAATCACTGTGACTATGCTCAACTTTTTTTTACCTAGTTGAAGCTGATCAACAGACTTGGGTGTCCATCACTGAACTTAATGGACATTGTTATGCTTCCAAAATATGCAAGAGGTACCCAGTTATAGATGTGTGTATGTGTTGTTGAGCTCTAACCCCAGCCAGCACCTAAGTACACATAACCACACACTTACTCCTGCCCCTTCCCCCACCCCCAGTGAGACAGGGAGGAGAATCTGAAAGGTAAAATCCATGTGTTAAGATAAAAACAGATTAATAAATGAAATAAAGTTGTCTGTAACAATAATAATGAAAATAATTATGATGATTATAATAATAATAGTAACTGTAAATAAAAGCAAAAAGAGAGAGGAATAAAATCCAAGAAAGGCAAGTGATGCAGAATAAAATTGATCTTTACCCACTGACTGATGTTCAGCCCTATCCCAAGCAGCAATCAGTCCCTCCTGACCAATTCCCCCCCTTTTATACATGGAGCATGACATTCTAGGGTGTGGAATATCCCTTTGGCCAGTTCAGGTCACCTGCCCTGGCCGTGTTCCCTCCTGGCTTCTGGTGCAACTCCTTCACTGGCAGAAACCAGTTCACTGAGAATTTCTTGGCTCAGGGTAAGCACTGCTTAGCAACAACCAAAACATCAGTGTATTATCAACTTTCTTCTCACACAGGACCCAAAACACACCAGCTACTAAGAATAAAATCAACTCTATCCCAGCTGAAACCAGGACACATGCCATGGAATGCAAGCTTGGTTATTATCAAGGTAATATCTACAGGTTTTGTGCCCCAAAGTCCTCTTAAGCTGTGTAAGGCACAACCAAGAATCAGTTCCCACACTGAACAGCTAATGTAATATTAATTTTAAGTGGGCAGAGGACAGATTCATCAGATATAGAAAATACTGAGAGACAATTAAATAAATTGTGGTCTGGGGGATAGGAGACCTAGCTCATCAGCTGTTTAATGCTCCCATGGTGAACAAACCCAAAGAAATGAATGTTTTCAGAGGGCTAATTGTCCCACCCTATACATGGTGTGCACATCCATAAAGGAGTAAAATCACCCATAAGTCAGTCAAACATAGGAGCAATGGTGCCTAATGTCAGGTGTCACCTGCTAAGTCAGAGAAAATCCAGGTGGGCATGGCCAGAGCTCCAAGAAGAGCTACAGCTGCACAAACAGTTGACCAGGTGGAGCCTGCAGATCTCTGCAGAAGGATTATGCAATCTTGCTGCAAATGTTTTGGAAACACTGCTCATTCTTTTTTCTGTTCACTCAGCAGGGATTACAGGCATAGTAACTTCATCTATCATTTGCACAAGGAGATAAGAGCAAGGAAGGTGTAGGGCAGATCAAGCATCTCTCCTTTCCCTGTTCTCACACTTCCTCCACTGCAAATTTAAAAGGTGTACAGTACAGCTAATGTGAGTGCCTCTTATCTAGTTAATAAGAGCTACGAGAATGTTGAACCAGTTTATTGCTTCCTGCAGCTGTACCACCTGAAGCTCTGATCTGTCTCATCAAATATCGTAAATGGCTCTAACAATGGACAGACATGGTCCTGCCTTGCAGAAAGGCACCTCTAGAGAATGTAAAACAAGCATGGGGGTCTCTACATTTGAGGGTGTCCATAGATGGAGGCATTTTACTGCCACCTTTCAGAAGTCACAAGATCAAATGTCCAGCAAGGACGTTGGGCTCATATGCTGGGTTTCATCAAAAGAAGTGTGCTCAGCAGCTTGAGGGAGGGATTTCTCCCCCCAGCTTTGCACTGTGAGACCCCATCTGGAGCACTGTGCCCACCTCTGGCACCTCCAGCATAAGAACAAGGAGCAGCTGGAGTGACCCCAGAAGAGGCCACAGAGGTGATCAGAGCTCTGGAACACCTCTCCTAAAGAGTCTGGGAGAGCTGGGGCTGCTCAGCCTGGAGGAGAGAAGCATACAGGGATTCCCATTTCAGCCTCCCTAAGGGGGCTACAAGAGAACTGGAGACAGCAATGAAGAGACAAGGGGGAAAGACTTCACGCTGAAAGAGGGAAGATTTAGATTAGATATAAGCAAGAAATTCCTTCCTGTGAGGGTGGTGAGGTATTGGAACAGGCTGCCCAGAGAAGCTGGGGTTGTGTCATCCCTGGAAATGTTCAAGGCCAAGTTTTGAGCAACCTGGTCTAGTGGAAGGTATCCCTGCCCATGGCAGGGGTACTGGAATGAGATGTTCTTTATGGTCCATTCCAATCCATATAATTCTATGACATAAGCAGACTGCTCATTACAAAAATGTTTTAGTGAGTTTGGCCCATATATCACCAACTGAGGCAGGGAAGATTTTCACATTTATTCAAGGAAATTTTTGTAGAAACACATATCAGGCCTTTGAGTGTCTTCACCTGTCCTGATAAATATTTAATTCTTTTTAGTTGGATAGAGCAAAGAGGAGGCCTGCAATGTACAATAGGACCCTAACTTTGTCTAACTTTCAACTACCTAATTAAGCAATTCCTAAATCCACTGCACAGTCAAGGAAGAGAAGGGCTCTAGAGGGAGATGCTGCTAACCAAAGTTTCCCACTTGGTTTTGTGCTCTGATGTAATTTGATTAAACTAAAATCATCTCCAGTCCCTGAGACATGAGGAGTCTTTGCCTTGGAGAAGGTGACTGTGTTCATCTCAAATTTCTGATTTTTGAGAGTGTCAATTCTAGTAAAGGCCACTGCAATCCATGATGTTACATGCAATGCACGTGTAAATTATTATTAATGCAAAGTGTGCTTAGTTGTCTAATTTCTTATTGGAAAACTTCTAAACCTTCCACAGTGATGATAAAAAGCATACAGCAAACAGCATTTTCAAAAAAAACAGCTGTATTTTCTTGAACAGCAAGTTGTTTACACATTATTTGGCTGATTCTCTCCCCCATGCCCAGAGGCTCTTCTTTGAGGAACCCATAGTGTATGAACCACTGACAATATTTATTGACAGTCTGGTAGCAATCAATCAACCTATATGTTTGATTCTCATTATTAAATATTCCAAACTTTTATTGAGAGTATTAGAACCTATTTAATGGATCATTGAATTCAAAAACCATACAATTTTCCTGTTAGCCATTTCCATCTAAATATTTATGATACCAGTTCATACAAGAAATAACAAAAGACACAAAAAATGAGGAAGAGGGTGGGATTTCCTGAAATGCCTGGAAGCAAGATCTCTCTGTAACTCTAGCATAAACCAGTGGTGCAACTTAAAGGAAGCTAACTGAGAGACACAAAGCAAATCTGATGATGATGAAAGGAGAACCTGGTCATGTCTTTAAGGGAGTCTGCATAAATTTGGATACAAGGCTCTTTTCCATGATTAAAGAGAATATTTGTAATTACTCATTTCATTTCTTTTTGGGTGTGGTAAGCAGTTTTCCAGTCGAATCACTGCCTTGTATAAACTGATGTATCTATTTCAAACTAGAATATAAGTCAAAATTCCAACACATTTTCCATCAGCAAGCTAAAAGCACAGCTGTGGCAGAGGAAAAAATCACTATGATTTCTTCTTTGAATTGAGTACTGATAGAATTCTGAGAAGGGCTTAAGTTGTGATAGCTTGTGAACAAATCAATGCAACCTGTATTTTCAGGTCCTCTAAACCTCTTATAGATCTACCTATTCTGGGGTCTGAGTTATCAACAGAGAAGAAACAAAGACAGAACTGCTCTTTTTATCTAATTATCAGGAAGGATAATCCTACTGCCAGAATTCTTCAATCCAGGATGTTTGAATGGAATTCTGTACCAGTCAGAAAGCACAAGCAAAGTCAGTGCAGGGCAGAACCCTTAGAAGAAAGTGAAGATGCAGGAGGCTGGGGCAGAGCCACCATCTTGCTTCTGCTCTCTGCATGTTCCATGAAAACAGGTTTAAGTCCAGTTGCAGCAACGTGGCACTGAGCCTGAGTTAGATGCCTTGTCACTGGAGAGGAATTTTGGCCCAGGCTACTACTACGATGCACAGCTTCTAGACAGGATCTGGCTTGCATCCAGCTGGCTTGCAATACTGGGAAAAAGGACATGAAAACTTTCTGACCCATCCACTAAGAAGTACTGACGTTCAAGGGCATAATCTTCAAAATTGCTGCCTCATTGTACAAACACCTCTAGTTTTCAGCTTAAGGTTGTGTAGGCTTCTAATGTTCTGCTTGAGGGCTCTGTAGGAGTGTTGCATAATACCAAGAAGAGTGAAACTTGGCACCTATCTGACTCCTAAACCTGATCAGGAATGTCAAAAGCCAGCTGATTTTCATTTTGGAATAGAGAGAAGGTGATAGCGGGCACAACTTACCACTATCAGAAAGGTGAATCAACAACAAATAAAGAGAATGTGAGTTTCAGTGTTCCCTTTTTTTTTCCTTCAAGGATTAAATGCTTGAGCAGAATAGAGAGCAATTCCACCCAGACTGCTGTGAAAGCCGATGTGGGACTGGTTTTGTGCAATATACATAAGTATGACTGGGAATCTAAATATAGGAGTGACAAATTGCTAGGCCTGGGAATTCTCCACTGATGTAGCCATTGTGATGCTAAAGAAGAGCATGGCTCCAGCTAAATTAGGTCATGAGATATTAGCACCTTTCTCTTTATGTTCCTTTTTCATAAGGAAATAAAATAACATAGGACCCACAGATAATAAGATTATAAAGCCAGTAATTCAAAAGACAAATAATGGAAGAACTGAAGTCATGCAAGTGCCTCCTCATACCATCCACACATATATATTAAGGGACACTCCTTTTCCAGGAAGTTTAATCCCCAAAATTATTTCTGAGGAATCCTGTCATGGCAATGCAAGATATAAAAAATATCCAACTGTCCTCTCCTCCCTTCTGATGGAATTAGCTGCTCCCAGAGTGAAACCACTGGAAAACGCACCTGTTTACCTGTAAAACATAGCAGCCTTGGTGGGAACTGTTTTAAGCCAAAATGCCAAGTCTTGCAGCAGAATGGCAGGACGTGAGCCCCCATTCACTGCTGCTAACTCCCACTGAGAGGTGTTGGGGGCAGGCAGCAGAGACTCCAGGGCACACAGTGACGCACCTGCGCTTGTCTGAGTGCCCCACGTGAGCAAGGCTCTGGGCATGAGGAAACCTGATCTTTTCAGGAGAGGAGCCTCAGGCAGGGGAAGGTGGACTAGCAAACTAAAGTACACTGTGTTCCCTGACATACACTCTGCATCATTATTATTGTAAAGAACATCAGCAATTAGCTGCCTAAAAGCTCCAAAATTATTTGCTGCATGCATGCAGCACTGGAGAAAGAAGCCCATTCCACTTCCCCACTGGACATCAGCTCTCTGATATCACAGGATGGCACTCTGGTAGCACAGCTGAACCAACACCACCCTAGTTATTCCCCCTGTGTCCCAGGGTCTGCACTGTGGGAGGGTAGGGGTTCCATGTTTGAGTGTGGAATTTGGTCTGTGCTCAAAAGGAAGCATATAGATCCTGCACTGATGTCAGAAGAAAAACTGTGATGTCAGAAAGCAAAGTGTCTGTCTGTGGAACAAGTTCTTTTCTTTTACATCCAAAATTCTCAATTTCATAATCAGGATGACATCGCATTAACTCAGGATAGGGCCTGTTTCTGTAAGGCTCCCCTCTGTCCACCATGTGTTGCCTAATTGCCCTTTTTCTCAATCAATTCAATAATGAAGAATTTGCCATCATCTGCTTTCTTTTTAAAATACCGTAAAGCTGAAGCAAGAACTTTATCTTTCCTCTTGTCTATGACAAATGACAAACTTGAGTGATGAGCTATAGTATAAATATAAACAGGGTATCATAAGCAGCATATTGAGTAACAACTGGTTTTCAGGCTATCCCTTTATCAGATAGTAAATTAGATATAAAGCCATTCAGTTGAAAGATAATAAGGTTTATTCAACTAATAAGTAAGTCTTGTAAGGAATATTGCTGACTTCATTGTCTGTGTTGAGTCAATACCTAGTTGTTAAACCCCTGACCTCCCCTGGGTCTCCTGTAACCGAGGAAGAACGACTGGACTTTTAAGTACCTCCTCCTCTCCAGTACATTTTGAAAATAGAGGGAGCTAACAGAACATAAGAACAGCTACACTAGGTCAGACCAGAAGTCTGTGGAGTCCTAGATCCAGTTCCTGTCAGGGGCTAAGAACAGGTAGAAGAAAAAAGACAGGACAAGTTGGGCATATGGGGATGCCTTCCCAGAGCAGCCCTGCAGCCTGGAGATTTTACTTCAATTTCCAGGCTGAAAATAGTAACATATTGTTCAGAACTGGCCTGCTCCAGCACTTCTGGTCCTCTGTAATATCTGTAATGATGGTACTGCCCTGCCATGTTCCAGACCACCTCTGCTCAGTCTTGGACATACATATAACAAGACAACAGAAAACTGAGCACCTAGCCAGATGAGAAATTAGAGATGAGAAGGTAACCAGGATCACCTGGAGACCTGGAACAGAGCATCTCCTGACTCCCAGTTCCATGACAGCACAGTCCTTCCCAGCACCCTCACCCTCTCCATGCTTTTGCAGGAGCTCTCAGCAAACACACATGCTCGTTTTCTCTTCTAAAGCCTCCCTGCTACTTGACACCTTCGAGACAAATACAGTAAATCTTTACTGACAGATACAGTGAGCAGTGCTTATTCCTTGTACAGTTCCACTGAAATCTAGGTGAAGCATTACTGACATTGCTGGAATTTCCCCTTCTGCTTGCTGAGTGCAGGAACAGAGCCCAGCTTTGCTACAAGAGGTTGATTTCTTGATACCTAACTCCTGCTGCATTCTGAGGATAGAAAGAGAAGAGGAAAACACATCTGTCACAAGAAAGGAAAGACACAATTTGCAGCACTCTTGCATGAACACCAGTGCCATAGCAGAAAAACAGGGGACAGCGGGAGATACAAGTGCATAAAACCCTCCAAAAATAACATTTTAAGACATACACCTGCACAGGGTTGTGTATGTTTGTGTCGAAATCCAAACAGTGACCACATTTTAAACTATTGCATTTTTTCCCCCATCACAGATTGATATTCAAGTCACAGTTGTTCCAGCCCTTTTCCTTCTCTGACAGCTTTGGAAACTGCCAGAGTTTGTGTTGTACCACAGTAATGTTCCTTAATGGTCGGAGCAAACAGCACTGATTTCAAATGTGCTTAGGCTTTCAAATGAGATATAGACTTTGAGAGTTTGGGGGCTATATATTACAACTGGAAACCAGAAAATATCTTCTCTGCCTCTTTTCCATTTCTTCCTCCTGATATAAGATTTTTTCAGGCATTTTAGGATGAAACAGGTTGGAAGTAAAATGGTCAGTGCATTTTCTGCTATTTTCATCTTTGCTTTTTCTTTATTTTCTAGGAAATGCTACATAGATGGCTACTACTACTACTACTACTACTACTAATAATAATAATAATAATAATAATATAATTTAATAGAATAACAGCATCATATGAGACAAAACTCTGAAAATCACAGGAAGCATAAACACACAGCAGTGATAGTCACTGCATGATGTTTCAATGTACAGCAGAGAGCACTGTTCGTATCTCTGTTAGATTCAGTTTCCTTGCTGCCATTGAGGAGTTTTTTAATAGTATCAGTTAAGACCCCAGCCTTCAAAATCACTGTTTTCATTTGCAGAAGAAGGAGAGCAGGAGGACAATCAGCATGGAGCTTTAGTGAGAGACATGCATATACGTTCTCAGGGATGGAATTTTTAGTGTCAAAACTACTGGAAAGATAAAGGAACTTAAAGGAAAAAGATATATATCTGCAAATGAGTTCCATCTTTTCAGTTGACAAGCATCAGAATTAAGAAGGAATATAGGAAAGCAAAATAGAAGAGGACTTTATCCCATCTTTTCCTGCCTTTTCAGAAAACCACATGAGAAAAAAATTGTCACGCACAGGAGACAGCTTCTGTCTCTGAGCAGGCTGGCTGTGAGGAGACAAGCCATGGTGCCACTCGCCTGAGTGCACAAGTCTGCCCAGAGCCCTCTCACAGGGGTCCCTGTTGGTAAATCAGAACCTCACAGCACATTCTGCACCCTGGGATGTCATTATGCTACTACTAACACTTATTTGTATTGGGCTGGGTTCTCAAAGGTCTGCCTTTCCAGGTCAAGGACCTCATTGTGTTTGGCATAGTAGAGAGAGAAAATCTGTTCCTGAAGAGCTGACATTTCAAACAAAATGTACAAGCAGCAGTGAGAACCCAAACTGAAATTCAGGAGATATTTCATTTCTTCATCAAATCATTTGACTGTGAGAAAAAACAGATCTGAAAAAAAAAATATGCTCAGAGATATAACATAAATAATTTAACTCATAATTAAATGCTTGTGTTTCAGCTATCCTTAGATGTGGGTCTTTCAGCAAGCACTGAAAACAGTCTACTTTAATGGAGTCTACTTTAAAAACAAATCGGTTAACACCTGAGGCTGTAATCTGCCCTAATGCAATCTCTTAAGTTAGTAACAGTTTTCATTTCAATGTATTGGTTTATATTCATTTTTGGAGCTAAATTTGTTATGAAAGATGAAGATATTTTAATTTTATTTCATACCAGAGGTAAGTTGGCCAACAAGGCGTCATTCTGTTTGTCAGTGTACACAGCACTGCAGAAATGAAATAATAGGAGGGAAATGGGATTTTTAAGATTGAGAAAATGCTGGGCTGAGAAGTACATGTCTGTGTCAGTCCTGGAGCTTCAGAGAGGCTGAGTCTAGTGTGATATTTCATGTGCACCACTAATACAGGTTCCTTACTACTCACTACAATCTATTCAAATGCATCAACTCACAATGTTTTTATTAAAGCTCAGGCATGGACAAATTCAAAGGTTAACTCTGTCCTCCAGGCATAGGGGGACAGAGAATAGCATCCTCTAATCATGCTGCAATTCCTGGGGATCAGGCAGTTCAGCTGTTTCAGAAAATCTCTACTGAAAATTCAGAGGTGCTTAAAGAGGGACACTTAAAGGTGTAGAGTGCAGTATTTATATTGAAATATTACTCGGTCCAGCTTCAATATAGCTGCATTATTACACTTCTTCCCTTCCTCTAAAATTTCCTCACCAGAGAGATCCCTAACTTGTGGCATCCATGCCATGAAGAAAACCAGAGCGAACAAAAGTCTGCCATGGTAATAAGAGACTCAGCTGGAATGTATCTACCAGAACCAAATCCATCTTTTCCATTTTCTAAGATTTGCAATGCGCCACTGACATGCTAAGAGCCAACATCCCAGATTTTCAATGAGATACTGAGGAAAGACTTCATTGCTTGTCCTTGTATGTCTAAAAGAGAAAAAAAAAACATCCTATGGCTCTGGATATGATTCTCTTGTCTCTCACCAGCAAACACAACTGCCATGGTACAGTTTCCCAAAGCCAGTTCTCCCCTCCCATGGAAATCACCACCTGCCCTGCCTAGTTCACTCTACAAGGGTGGCCTCAGCTCTATGATTTTTCATCAGCCAACACCAGCAAGCAAGGAGACTCGTGTGCCATAAGTCCCATCCAGCATTTTACTTTCCTTACCTTTTTGCCCACACATCCCATCCAGAGATCAGAGCCCCTTTATGGCAGGAGGGGTAAGTGTCCAGTCATTCACCAGGCACCCTCTGCACCAATGTGTTTCAGAAAAGAGCAGGCTTAGCATTAGGAGCACTGCATTTTAAAGCCAGATGCCCTACATTAGATGGGTTGATTCTCAGGATTTCTGTGTACAATTTCCTATCTGCAGGTTATATTTTTGCAGAATATAATGCATGGAGTAGATGTCCCAGATAACATGTGGTCCTCAATAAGCAACAAATATGAAAGAGCATAAAACACTCTTAGCAAACTTGTTCAGCTCCTTGTCATAAACATGCTTCTTTACAACTCTGTTTTATTCTATTCATTGGAATGAAGTCTGGATTTATTTTTAATTCTTTTCTTTCTAGCAAAATTTTATAATTCTGTAACCTCTCATTTTGTTGGATGTGGTATGAGTTTGGATGTTTTGGCCTTCCTTTCCAGTCATGGATTACAACAGAGTTAAACTAAAGACTAAACTTAGCAAATTCTCTCCATTAATATTCCAGACATGATTTCAGATAAGAGAGCAAATTGTGCAACTATTGGTAAGAAAAAATTTCATTTACATTATTGGAATTACAATATTTGTTGAACACACAAGAATCAAACACAGCCTGAGTAAAACTTGTATTTACCCCTGGGAGTATCAAAATACAGACCTGTGTCTGTTTTCTTCAGTGCCACAACATTTCCAATCTTTTAAAATAATATAAATAAATTAAATATCATTTTGAGTAAGAATACTCTAGATGTTGTGAGGGGAAATTTTGAGGTCTCAGTATCTTCAATCACTGCTAAATCCACTAAAGGAATTACAAAGGAAGGATAATGGTACTTCCCTCTTCAGTAAATGGTGTTGAGATCTTGTGATGAAAAGCACTAGATAAGTGAGGTACTATCTGTGCCACCAGTCAAATCAGACTTGTGCACAATCTGTTTATTTTTATAGTGAAGTGTATTATACTGTCAAAAGAACACTTCATCATCTATAATGAATATTCATCTACATGTATCATGCACTTGAGCTGCATGAAAGTTGAATTCAGAGCACAGAAATGAATGAGAAACTTGTGAGATAAATGTCACCTTTCAGTGCTGTTCTTGTGGATAAATTGCAGATGGATATAAACAAAGTCAATTATTTCATACAAGTGTTCCTTGACTCAACATAAGTGTTCCTTATGCCTAGACTAAAATCCTAAACCTCATCATTTCCCTTTTGTCAGAGAATGGCAAAAATAAACAGTATGAAGTTCCACTAACTGAGGATAATTATGTACATTAACACATGAATACTGTCAAATATATTTTCCCAGAAACAAAGGTCACATGCTATGGTGTTGAACAAATCCTCACCAGTGCTTACTAAACAACTCCATTAACTACTAAAGAAATATTTTTATTAACACTAGCAGAGAAGGTAGCATATAAATTGAATTTCCACATGCAGTTATCACACAGCAGTGACTCTGAAGCATAGCAAAATATCATTTCCATGACCTCAATCACCCAAGGGAAAGCAAATTTAAAGTAATCTTTGACTTTGCTGCACTTTGAGTTTAGATTTGCTAGTTTTTTAATATATGGACATATGTTCTAATTAGTTTACTGTTATCCTTAATTTATTAGTAAATTAAATATTTTTCTTAGAATAGTCTTTTATTCAGTTTTAAACTGTATGACTAGCCCATGACTATGCAAAAACTGCTTTCCATGAGCAACATGAAGAACACTAAAAGCAAGAAGTGTATTTTGCAATATACTCAAATAAGCAAAGTTCACAGTGGGGAAGGCCCTGCTTCCTGTGTTCTGTCTTCTCTGATAAAACAAAACAAAATTGTCCTGAAGTAGTTTTACAATTCAATAACTTCTGAGTGTTAATTCTGAAAATGTGTTTTATGATAATAGGAAGCCATGGATGGTGGTGTTAGGGCACTGTCACCTCCATTACAAAGACATTGCATTTAAAAGTTATGTATAACCATTCAGGTCATAATTTGAATATTTTTTCCCCTTCCTATTAGAACATTATAACACTAAAGCCTGGACAGCATCAGGAGGTTCAGCCATGTGGCTGAATGCAGTCACATTGTGGCTGCTCACTGAGCTGCCAGTGCCCCCCTGTCCCAGCAGAGAAAACCAGCCACCTCTATGTCACACTTGGTCCACACAGCCCCAGCCACGAGGCTACACATGAATTCACCTCAGGGAAGGCAGCTCACGTTACCTCACCTCACAGCCAAGGCAGCATACAAACAGGGCAGGGTCACTGTGTGACCACCTCCAGCTCCACACTTGCCCATCTGCCCAAAAGTTTCTTTTTCTTTCTTTTTTTAACAGCATAACCCCAAAAATCCATCAAACTCAACTATATCACAGGGGTCTGAGCTTTAAATTTTCCTTGCTTTTCCACATATGCAAGGAGCTTGTTGTGCCAACACTCAGTGACTCCAGTGCTAGATGTGCTGCTTGCTCTCCTCAGGGGCTGCAGGTTGCTGCTTGGTGGGTGTTTGCAGTGGGATCTGACCCTCACTCATCTGACTTGTGCTTCTGCACCAGCAGCCAGCCAGCTCTGCCTGCACTGTTAGTGAATTGTGCCTCAATGAAATATAGGAGAATAAACAGAGGTGCTGTTCCCTTGAAAGCCACTACATCTGAAAATTGGCAGGCTGCAGTACATTATTCCACCAACCACAGGGTCATAATATCTAAATACATTGTGTATAGAAACTAGTTACCAAAAAGTAAGTATAGTCAGCATTTGTAATAAATAATAGCTAATAAATAGTGAAAGCATTACATTCTAGGATGTAGGATCCTATGTCTTCCACTATTCAGTAATTTATCATGTGAAATCCACTGACCTTTCCAAGCTTTCGCTTTTCCCTTTCTGTTTCGGTGAAACAGGAGTGTTAATTATGCTTTCACTTTTTTATTGAGCAACATTAGCATACAAATAGGCCATCAATAAGCAATTACAATCTCCATCTCAGAAAGAAGAGAACTACAATATTAAGTGTGGCTACTCACGCAAACGCACAAGTCCTTTTTAGAAAAGACAGAGCAACTCACAATTGAATAAAAAAGGAATGCACAGGTAAAACAGACAATGATAGATGGATAAATATCAGGCTAGCTCTCAGGCAAAGAATTCAAAAAGGTCCTTCTTATTCATCAGGCAAACATAAGACTCAAAATAACCCTAGTTTTCCCCAGACTGCCCTGCCACTGACTCCAGAGATTAAAAATCTGTTCAGATCCTGTGCTGGTAACATTTATGAATTTTACTCGAGTGGAAGCTATCAGTTGTGTCAAATGGCACTGACTTATGTCTTTAGCAGCATTTGACTTATTGCCAGTGAAACACTAAATCTGCTTGCTTCTTTTTTATTGTGGGGGACCTATATGAGAAAGGATGAATTTCTTATATTTGACACTCTTAGGGTAGGTTTGTGCTAAAGATGAATAATAAAACAATCACCACAATATTTTTTTTCTGTAAATACAACACATTGCTGCTGTGCCTTTCATCCAAGCCCTGGTTTAAACCTGAACCTATAACGATTTAAGTAAATATGTTCTTTTGAACCTTTTCAGTCGAATCAGTTTGGCTCAAAATTGACTTCAAATGCAAATTGGGGATAAATTTTTTTATGATATGTATAATCTTATGTTATCATAATAGGAGTAAATTACTTCTTAAATGCCCACACAAGATGTTTCCACATTTTTATCTAATGTTTAAGACTATTTGATCTTAAAATCAGTTATGTCTAATGTCAATCAGCCAATGCATTTATAGAAGTCACTGACCTTCAGCTGGGGTGCTGGAAATAACCAGGTTTTGATTCACAGACCATTAGAGAAAATGTAAATAGCTTACTTTAAAACCATCTTTGTCTGAAGGATGACCTCTTACACCACTATGCCTTGATCTGCTGCAAGCTTCATGTCTGAAGCAGTTTGTGCATACTCTGTTTGGGGAGTACATGCTCTATGGCAAAACGTAAACACCTTGAATTAATGAAACCAAAGCCTACTGAAGAAAAAGCTGCTTACAGCTTCCATGAAAGTCATCTTGGCCTCCTGCCCTGTGGTGTTTTTTCTATTAAAATTATAAATAAATCTTTGAAAACTGCATAACACTGATTGTCTAGTAGGTCTTCTTTTGTTTAGGACTTCAGCAGACGAGTTCAGCCAAATCCTGCCTTGCCAGCTATGGAGAGAATTCCTTTCCCTTGGCTTCCCACCTTTCCTGCCAGCAGCAAATACCACCTCTGGCATGGAGACAGAGCCACTCAGCAGACACCACAGTTTGCAGCCTACCATCTCAGTTTAACCAGATGCAGATTAAGTTGTGAATTTCAGCTGTCAACGTTGCTGATGCTCACTCGACTTTTCTATCTCCCCTGTGAGGGTGTTATCTTCTCAGTTGCCCAGGAGGATTCAAAGATATTCATTAATAACAGCATTCCCTTAACACAGCTTAACAATCCCCCTCTTCACCAAGTTTCCTAGAGTGCAGGCAAGATATGAGCTGCTAAAATCCAAGCTGCTGTTGGATGATTTCTCTGGTTTTAAAATACAACT
Source organism: Luscinia megarhynchos (assembly GCA_034336665.1). Lineage (NCBI taxonomy): Eukaryota > Metazoa > Chordata > Aves > Passeriformes > Muscicapidae > Luscinia > Luscinia megarhynchos. The sequence continues at coordinate 91,754,775 of JAPFBE010000002.1, forward strand.
AGAGAGTGATAAATGCATTTTAACTTCACTATTCTCTTCTTGTAAAATCTCAATTTTTTTCCTCTGGCATTTTAGTGCTTTACCACTGAAATTTTGCATAGAATTTCCTGATGCCTTTTTCTGGTGGTGCCAGTACATGGGACTAAGACACTGTCGAGCACCACATAGAAAAAAATTCCGATATTTTGATATGAGCACTGAAAAGATAAAGGAAAAGATTTGAGGGAAAATGTTCAGAGGAGCAGGTTTTAGAGTGCAGTCCCATGAGCTTGGGTGAGCCAACCTAATAACTCACTGTCAACACTTGGTGTGGCACTGTGGTTCTCCCCATCTTCCCCCCTCCCTATGCCACTCATCCTCCTGTTCTCATCTTATGTTGGCCCCAATGTCTTTGAGCCACTCCTTTCACCAATTCACTTCACTAACCCAGCACAAACTATGCTGTAGGCTGGGAGGAAAAGATCAGATAGTATGTTCTGTAGGCTTAGTGAGTTACAGGAAGGAGACTCAAGGACCAAAGTCAGAGCAGTCACAGAGTCTTAGGTTGAAAAGGATCTTTGAGATCATCAAGTCCAAACATGAATGTTGAGGTTGTATAAACAAGAGCACGGGAGTGACACTCACTCACAGAAATTACAAGACACCTGAAACCAAAGTTTAACCCAATTTCATCTAACATGGTAGGACAGTTCCAACCATTCTCAGGGAGTTTGCTGGCCTGTTGGCAGGATCCTTGCTCTTGATTTGGTTGTCCAAGTGGTTCTGCCCAGGGAATGGTGCAGGTGGGGGAAGCTGATATTGGAAAGGAGCATTTCATACACAGACTTCCCTCCTCATTACCTTCATGATATCAGAAAGTACCTAGAGAATAAAGCTATAAAAATATAAATTCTCACCAAAGCAGCAATCTATTCTATCAGATGATTAACAGAATACTAAGAAATAATACCACAAGAGTAGTACTACTAAAAGGAAGAGCACTTTTCAAGCCAAGTCTCCAATGTCTTATTTTGGATTTCTGAACTTAAGTGTTATAACATGAAATGCGGAATTTCACTTTTATGTTTTGTGATTCCTTCCATTTAAAAATAAGTATATTTCCTTGAATCTTTTCTGTATCTAAAATGTAAGATATCACCAAAATTATATTTCTTTCTGAAAGAAATTGGCAGAAAATCTAGAAAATGTGGGCTCATCCTCTGATTAAATACATTTTAAAGCTCTTGTTATAACTCTCTTTATGACACTGCACAAGCATATGCCAAGGCAAAGCTTTTAAATCGTAATTTTGCAAGGTAATATTGCAACTCATTTTCAAGATATTTCATATCAGCAGCCCAGCCCAAAGACATCCATTCCAATTGTTCTCTGATTCTAGGATTGCTGAATGTTCACACTTAATCATAAACACAGACTGTGGAACCACAGCTGTTATTAAAATGGAGATAAGATAAATCTTAATTAACTGGTTGTATGTCTGTAAATAAATAAACTAATCCTATCTCCCTGAATTGCAAGAGACAGCTTTGCATCAACCTGAGGAGAAGAGATTTCTTTTATTTTTTAAATTTTTTTATTGGTGGTTACAAATCTCAGTAATAGAAAACATACAGTTTGAAAACAATTTAACAGCTCTTTTTAATTTATCTCAATGATTTAATCTGAGAATGAAGGGAATTAATGCTCATTCTTAGGCCTGTCTTCCTAAAACTGACATAAATTGGACTAATAAGTGCCAACATATTCAGCTCTTGTGCCCTGTGTGGCAAATCTATCACTGGGACAGGTCCACTAACTTTAATGTTCCTGCCATTCGTCTGAGAAATAAAGCAAAATGGAAAAGTGAAGATCACAGCTCTGATGCTGTCTCGGTTTTTCTGATGACCACTTTCAGATACTGTCACAAGCACCATTATTTTGTTGCAGTTTGGATATTCTGACATGATCTATGTCTGGGGCTCAAAATCTTCCCAACCTTCAATAAATGTCTACATATTGCACCTCTATAAATACAGAATTCCACATCAGTATTGCTAGCAGGCTATCCTAGGGTTATTTCAATGACATTTTTATGCTTCTTTTTGCTAAGTCAGTAAAGGGAAAAATATTCCTTTAATTTACTTTTAAGTTGATTAAAACTTACTGGTTCTGTGGTGTCTCAGCTTCACTAAAATCTCCAATTCCTTTTACTCAACCCTCTGAAAAAAATAGCTGATTATGTCAACTTCTTAGTCTTGTGCTTTGTCCACACGCAGTTGACCATGTTAAGAGGTTTTGACTTGATATTGCTCATTCTCACACTAGTCAAGAATTGGAAGTGTGGATTCTATCTGATTAATTCTCTGGTCTTTCTGAGATGATTAACAGTTACTCACCAAACAAAAAAATAGTATTACCTGATCGTTTTTGATGCTGTTATCTGCAATGGAGGAAGAAATGGGGTCATGCCTAGATGCAATGGAATTTCATTCAGCCTGGAAGAGAGACTACCAGTCTGTAGTTAAGATAGAAGAGAGGAAGACTTTCAGGAAAAACTAAACATTTCAACAGAAATTTTATTGTTTTTATTTCACCAAAATTTTCCAACAGAAAAAACTTATTAACCCTCATGCTATGTCTTTGAATGTGAAGTAGGTAATCTGATATTCCTTAAATTACCAAAACGTTGATATAAATAGACTTTCCCAGGAAAGATAAAAGTACTGGCCAAATGTTAACCACAATATTGAAACAAGATTAGACAGCAGTGAATATTTGTATTTTTTAAGATATGAGGTTCTAATCTTACACGGATAATTTTACTCAGGATTTTTTAATTACTGAAGTGAAAGGCTGAGGTGCAATTTTGGCTTTATAACTCACTGGCTGTTTAATGACAGCAAGGAAAGAAAAGTTGACAAAATTTACAGTGAGATGCAGTTTAAAATATTTGTCTTTATTATACACTTAATCATAATCTTTACAGTTCCTATAAAATACTTGATTGATTCCACAAATTAACAAAATAATAACATGATGGGGGGAAGAGGAAGAGAGCATACATTAGTAGGAAATTCTTACAAAGTGATAATCAGCCACCTATGAAAAATTCTCCTTCAGATATGGTCTGAAAAACTTACTGCAATAATCCCAAGAATACAATTAGCTCGCTCAGCCTAAACCAAGAAAAATAATTCTGACTGTCTTTCCCTCTCTTTCACTAGCAAAAGAGATACTAGAATAAAACCAAGTTGGGAAAAAAGTGAAGTATTGAATAAAACCAAAGGAGATATATTGCAAAAAGAAAAAAAAAATCCAAGTATCTATTTTAAAGAGCTGTTTGGATGAAAGACTTGAGATAAAACTACTTATTCCTTCTCAGTTTCTCCCCCTCTTTCCTGTTTGGCTTCACTATAAAGCAATAAACACCATCTGGTTTTGGAATTTTCTGCTGCTTTGCCCATGGTGCTTCTTCTACAAAATTTCCCTTGGGCCAGAATTTGCTGAGCAATCTTATCTTTCCAGAAGTTAGTGGTTTTAGGAGGGATTCAGCACCTCAAAATCTCAAATTCCTATCAAGCCTTTCCTGCCTGTTGGCATGTGCCTGGATCTCATTGACTTAGAGGGCAACACGAAGGGTCTCACTTGTTCCCCAGCATTTTGGACCAAGGACAAGCCCCTCCAGAGGATGTTAGACCAAGGATAAGTGCCTGCAGAGCTTGGGTCTGCACCCACCCTTTCCTGCCTTTCTCTTTCCCTCCTCTCATTTCCTAAGGGTGAGGTAGGTAGGGTTGGATTTCACAGGTTTTCCCCTGCCATGAGAAGGGGACTTGCTTTTCCAGAGTTCTCACAAATTCCTGCCCTCAGCCCCTGCCTGAGACACAGACACAGAGCTGAACCTCTGTGGCACTGAAACTCTGGAGCACGGTGCCTGACAGCAAATCCTTTCTGAAACCAGGATGTCATGTCCCATTTCCAAGGGATGACATCCTCCACAATCCACCTGCAGCATGCCCAGAGAAACTGAGCTGCAGGGTGGGACCCTTTACCTTCCTGACCCCAGGAAAACTGTCCTCTGCTTGTCTGATCTGAGCTTGCTCACCAGGAGCTACCAGCACCTGACATCAGATACAGGGTGAGCAGAAGGGAAACCTACAGCAGGACATCCCTTTTTTAGCACAATGTGGCTACTTTTATGATATGCAATATGAAATTGTACTGTAGGTAGTGTGTCCTCTGCAAAATATCTTCTTGGAGATAGCACATCCCAGAAACACTTTGTAGGCTATCATCTAACTGGATATTTTCCTTCTATATTAACTTCAATAGAGCATTTGCAGAGTAAAATGAGCTAGAGCTACCCTTCCCACAGGGTAACACAGACCCCCCTCAGTCCTGGAATAATGTTAGGGGAGTATCTGTGTAGCCTTTATCTAATACATGAATTAACTCAAATGATCTGGCAATCAGTTAATTTTGGAAGAAAAAATTCTCATCTGCACATGCCCTCAGCAAAGATCAGGTTTCTTTTTTTGTCTGATCTCTCTCTCTCTGCTCTTTAAACTCCTCCAAAAGAAAGTGTATCACCCTTTAGCTGTTCCCCTACACAGCCTGCTGCTGGCATGCAATCAGTAAAACTCCAACCCATAACAACATCAAGGAACAATTGCTGTTCCTGCAATCACAAGAATCCTGTTCAACTTTTGGGGTGGGTGGCTCAATCACAACCTTTACAAGAGATTGCCCAGACCAAGGAAAAATCGTTTTGGAGCTACAGATGAAGAAATCGTGAAGGGAGGAAAAATGCCACCCAAACACCTCTGAGGAATTATTTTTCTTATGTGGAGTTTTACTTGTAATATTGTTAAAGAAAATAATGCTTACTGTGGCCTTCTATCTTTAAAATATTTCTAATACCTATTGAACCATCCTCACATGCACACCTCATTGTCTCTTGAGGTTAATACATTATCAGCTGTGGAAAACTATAGGGATACTTAAACCATCAAATAAGCTGTCAATTTTGTGATTATGAAAATGACTGGATTGTAGCCTGATTCCTGGAACAGCTTCTCCTGGGGAAGGTGAATACATTGTTTGGAAAATGTTTAAAAAACAAAAAACTATTAAAACAAATAAAACCGAACAACAAATCACAAAAACAAACCCACAAATTGTTACTCACTGAGTGTCCAGAGCAACAAGTCCCTTATAATCACCCCGGACATCTAAATATGTAAAGAACAGACAAAAAGATTTTTAAAAATACACAAACAGAAACAAAAAAATAAACAAAACAAAACTCTGGAGCCAGAATTCACAAAAGCTGATGTGTATCCACCAGAGTATGTGTCTATCTGGGCAGCTCACCTGTCTTTACATGCAGCAAAGAATTAGACAAACAAATTAATGAAGATGGTGACACAACTTATCTCATTAGTTTCCTACATCCTTAATTGCATCTTTCCAGTTCTATTAACTGCTTTGACTAGATCTCCCTTGGCTATATTAGATGTTCATCATGTGGAGATCTAAAAATCATGGACCTCGCCCTGATCTGCTAGATGTTCTTAGCTCTTCAACACTAGAGGACCTTCACTGTAGTCCAAACTTAATAAAGTTCACTTTCACATCTTCATTTTATCTGAACCTTTCCCACACTGGAAAATTTTATTGAAATCCTCAGTTGAGGGCCCTTCTAATCCAGGCCTAACAATTTGAGAACCACTGTGTACATACCTTTAAATATTATTCCTGTCAGCATGCCTAAATAAGATTCATGTGCCTGAGAATTCTTTATTAAAAATGTGATTTAGGGACACATGACACATAGTGACATGCCAGCTCATCCACTACAAACCCAACTGCTCATAAATCACCTCTTTGAACCAGAAGAGCACAGGAAGAGTTTCCTTGCAAGTACCCAGTGGCTCAGGAAATACAAATATCATACTGACAAAGCATGAGTACATTTAAGAGAAGAAATTATTTGCCTCTATCCCATAGTTTAGGTATAAAACAGCTGAGGAAAACAGAAACAAACACACAAACAAAAAACCCAAACCACCCTTATGATGCCATGTGTATCTCATAATGGTGATTGTTCAAATGGCCTCCTGCTGTCCTGATCTCTGTGCTGGGCCTGTCCAACTGATCCTGGCAAAAGGGAAATGGTCACTCCACCCCAACCTGCCTGTGACTGAGCTCTGAACTCTGAGAGAATAAATGGAACAATCAGAGGGCTGGGCTATCTGTACAGGGATCAACCTCACCTCCTCACCTCCTCACCTCTGCCTCCTGCTTTTGGTTGAATACAAACTTTGTCTCCCTTCTCAGGGCATCAACTGTGCCTTTCTTTATCAGCATGATATTGGTGACCCTGGTGAGCACCTCCCTTGATGGTGCACACTAAACATTGCATAAGACAGCAATAAATCATGGTGCTGTTTAACGGTGACACAGGTTTCCCCTCCCTACATACCAGAAGATAAAGTGCAGGAAAAAAATAACAACATGAATAGACACAAATAAAACAGAAAATTCAGAAGTTGGATATTCAGGACTTTGCCACCTGGGTCAAATGAAGTCTTTCCATAAACTTCCTATGCCCATTTGGGTGTGTGGCCAAGCCTCTTTGTACCTTATCCTCCTCACCAGCAAAGAAGAGCAGTACTTCCCTGTCTAAGGCTGAATACATCAAAGATTGTGATATACCCACATATTTTGGCAATAAAGTTGTAGCAGTATCTCAGGTAGATAAAATCTCCTGCAAACAAAATACTGGATTCTTTTAAAAGAACAGCTTTTTTTTTCAGTTCAATCAAGCTAAAAGAACAATGTTCATTACACAAACAGGTTTTCTGATGTAATTACCAGGGTTTCAAAGTCCCCTCCTGTACTTAACACTCAGGGTTATGGAACTTGTTGCCAAGCAATTACCCCTTAGATTTGCTTTAATCCATGCCGATCATTTCCCAGAGTTGATCATTACTGCAGACTTTAATTGCCTTTGTTGGCTTGTGTGTTGCTGGGGTTCAAACAGAGCAGATTAACAGGAGGCTGCCAGCCACAAAACCCTTTGAAAAAAGGCGGGAAGATGACTTTAGAAGCTCACAGTGTAGTTATTGTAAGGACTTCCCAGAAACTGTGGCTTGCACCTATAGTAAGCTCAGAAAAGGACTGCAGGAGTTACATCCTGATCCCACTGCTATCAGTTTTACAGTGCTACCAGCCATCTGTGCCATACAGAGTTGCAGGCAGGAAAGTCAGTAAGGAACTGGAAAAACAAGGACTGAATTAAGCAGAAGGAAGGATAAGAACACTATCTGTGGAAAATGCAGTATGCAAGACAGCTGAGATACCCAGTGCATGTAAATCCCAAGCCCATGTCAATAGGACAGACTGTCCCACACTACCACTGCTGTGTGGTTTGGGTTTGCAGGTCACTGGGGAAGAAGGGCACTCTCACTCCTGCTCCAAAGACACAGCCTGGTTCCCATCCCTTCAGATCACGTCGTTTATCTAAAGGAAGCTGCCAGCTGCAGCAGGAAGCTGGATTGAGTCTGTGATAAAGGAGATCTTTTCCTCCAATAACATGGGTTATCTATTAAGTGAAGGTGCTTTTAGAAGAGGCTCAGTACGTTTGCAACATCCCCCCTGGTAATGAGGTTAATGCACTTGATACAGCTGATACTGTGGAGCATTCATCAGGACCATCTTCATTTAAACACCAGATACATTAGCAGCCATTCAGTACTTTGCCATCTAACCCAAACTCACAAATATTTCTGGTTTTGTTTGTTTCCACATGAGCATAAAAATCTGTCTCTACATTTGCTACTTTTAGCACAGATTCAGGTTAATACAAAAGAGAGGGAAATTTTGTCCACACCATACATTTTTCTTCCCTCCCACACCATCATTATCTCTTTCCCTTTGTAGCTCAGTAACACCTAAAAGCTTTGGCAGCACACCAGGGTGTTGCACCAGCTCTCGACATTGTACAGCTACATGGCAGTCTCAGGCTCAATTAGAGTGGTATCACAAACCCAAAGAAAAGTTGGGACAATGTATATGTATGCTTGGAAACGAGCAAAACCTGGGAAGAAGGAAGTGAAGGAAACCAAGCATCACACAAAAATATGATGAGCAATGGCTGGATTTACAGAAAGTTAGTGGTGACAGAGCATCAGAGGGTGACAAGGTTATGTTTGTGTAGTTTATGTGGCAGGAACGTGTTGCTACAGCCACCAAACAATCATCAGACATTGTGCATGTTTACACACAGCTGTGCCATGGCAAGAACAGGATTTATAGGGAGAGAAAGAAAAAGAAAAATGAAAAATGAAAATTTGATATTGCAGTGTATGAGCAATACTGGGAGCCCTTTATGCAGTAATAATTTTCAGATGTTTGGGAAAAACTTTTTAGCATGACCTGTTGTGATAGGACAAAGAGTATTGGTTTTAAACTGCAGGAGAGTCGATTCAGACTAACTATAAGGAAGATATTTTTTTTTACAATGAGGGGGTAAAGCACTGGAACAGGTTTCCCAGAGAGGTGACAGATACCCCACCCCTGGAAACATTTAAGGTCAGGTTGGATTGGGGCTCTGAGCAACCTGATGGCAGGGGGCTTGCACTAGATGATCTTTAAAAGTCTCTTCCAAACCAAATTATTTTATAATTCTGTGTTCTGGACTCATGAAGAATACTTTATCTAAAATCCCAGTAGATGTACCCACCACAGTCTCAGGAAAAAGGCCTGGAGTGAGAGGCACATTCTACCAGTCCCTCTGAAGGCAGCCTGATGAGCTCTGCATGGGGAGAGGCTGTACGAGCCAGTGCTCCAAAGTCCTTCTCTTTCCTCCTTCCTTGTCTAGATAAATTCACTATCTATGAGAACAAAGGGGTTGTTCAACAAGAAGGTGCCATTGGGCTGTGAAACTCTCAGAACAACTGACAACATTTAGCATGCAGCTGCTAGCTTGAAAATTATTTAAACTGAGCAAAATGGGAAATGAAAAAAAAAGAGTTTGCACACTTTGATTTGCTGTTTTGGGAGAAAAACCAGAAGACTATGGTAAAAAGGAAATTTGAGAAATGCAAATAAATTGGAGTGGAGATTATCAACCCCAAGACAGAATATTTTAACTGAGAAATTGTTGATGTGGAGATAGAAGGCACTGCTTATGCTGTGTGGGACAAGACTATCATACAAAGAGAACAAGAGAACCTGGAATAATAGAGAAGGGCTGCAATGCAATAATAAACATGTGAGGTCCCACAGCAGTGAATAAACACCACTAATATTTAACATGAATAGAGGCTAAGGAGAGACAAAATATTTTGTGTATACAGTCAACAAAGAATAATAGGCAACAATTATGTTATAACTGTGAAGAGGAATAATGCAGTCCTAAACTGTTATAGGATGTGATATTTTAAGGAAAAATTAAAGAGGGGTTAAAGCCACCATAACAAAATGTAAAAATATGTGTGCAATTCCAGCCATACGTTTTCAAAGCAAATTAAAATGGGAATGGACAGGAAAACAGATACATTTTTTGCTCATTCCAATAAAAGAGATTGTCAGGAATACAACTTTTTTTTCTTATAACAGTAGATCTGAACTATGGAGTAAAAAAAGACATTTAAGCTGAAGGACTTTGTTGACTCAAAAGGGAATAGATACGCACCAGCCATAAATGCAGTCAGATTGCAAATTGGAAGAAAAACATCTATCTATCTATCTATCTATCTATCTATCTATCTATCTATCTATCTATCTATCTATCTATCTATCTATCTATCTATCTACCTGAGAAATTAATCTCAAAAAATTTCCATAGGAAAAATCCCAATACATAAATGGAATTATTTTGAAACTTGATAAATTTACTAAATACATTTTTATGGCATATTTGCCTCCAATGGAATAGGAACAGACTTACTGAACCAGGAGATGACTTCCCACTCTATGTCTAAACAGAATTCACCCTTTGTAGAAGATGCAAAATTCAAAACATAAATATCTTTCAATCCACAGTTTGAATATTTGCAAAGTTTTAAATAGTTTTAAGATTCTAAAGTTTCAGCCATGGTTTCTAACTTCTATATCATCTGTTTGGCTCTTGCAGTTAAAAGAGATATTTTTTCCTTTTGTGGGATTTGTTCTTTTTTTTTTTTTTTTTTTTTTTTTTTTTGTGGGATCTTCCAAACCAGATTAAAAGCATCTGCATAAAAAATCAAACCCATCTTGGACAGCACTGCCAACAATTAGTCCTTCCTTTGCCATAGAACATGGTTTTGTTGGGTTCCCTCAGCTTGACAGCATTTTTACATCTGGGAACACAAACCAAGAAAAGCGAAGGGAAAATATAACAAGAAATAAGAGTACTCATTCTGGCTGGAGGAAAGTGCCAGAACTTGCTGCAGAAAATGACTGGTTTAGTGCTTATGTAGGCTTTTCCTGCCCAGTTTAGAAGGACAACCCTTTAAAAAAGTTTGCTATGAGAAATATTTCCACAGAAAGCAAGCTACAAGTTAACAGAGTAAGAAGGAGGCAGCTGTTCTGCAGGGCATGTCAGATTTTCTCTTCCATCAATATGCATCAATGAATTGGAAACAAATTGCAGAAACTGTGCTAGGCAGGATCACACAGCTCAGGGCTCACCCACGTGTGAGGCTTGCCCTGACCCTGTGCTGGTTTGTGCTACCCAAGGTTGTTTCAGTGGATCTAAAGTCAAGGTGAGCAGACATTCACAGGGAGCTGGGAAATTCACATTTGGACTGGACCTCTCCAGCTCACCTTCACTTGCTATTTTGTTAAACCCAGATCTTCTCAGAAGACCAACCTGCAGATCTTGATGCGTGTATTTAAGGATAGGAGATGTCACATATTTTCCTTTGCTTCAAAGTGTATCAACATGAACACCAGTGCTCCTGAGAGCTGATTTCTGTGGCACCTGCACCTTGTGGCTGGCTGTCATTGCACCCTGTGACACAAGCTGTGGGTGAAGTTTTCCCATGTCTGAGGTATCTACAGGACTCCCTCTCCAGCATGAATTCTCTGCTTCTCCCACAGATGAGGGCATGTACAGGATAATTTTTTTAAATCTAACCAACAATTTTCACTACACTTAGAAGAATCTAATTATGTTTAAAGTTTTGTTCCCTTCCACTATGACCAGAGTCAGCAAACAGGTCCAAAATGTACAAGCACAAGACATATGGACACGTTTAAGGAGTGCATTGGAATATATGCCTATTTTTCTTTGAAAACAAGGCTAGGAAACCTATTCTATAATCTAAAAAATAAGTTTAGAGAACACAAGAGTATTTACTTTTCTTTTCAAGACTAGAGGTACAAAGAGCTTTGCTTCCACTTCATGGGTTCTCAGCTAACTGATGGGCACAGGATTAATAACTGCACCCACAGAAGCAGCAAGGTTTGGATTCATCCCATCTCATGCAGGCTGAAGACTCAGTCTGTACTTAGTGGAGACAGAAAATTGCTTCCCATCACACTTTCCTCTCTATGCTGGTGGCAGAAAAAGCCCAGGATTATTTTGGTCCTCATAACTTCAAGCGCTGACTCTGGCTGGAGCACTGTGTTCATCCCACCACAGCGTTTCCACTGACACAAAATGTTCTGGAATTGCTGCAAAAGCCTCCTGAGAAAAAAAAAATAATGTAGGGCCCATAACTGGTGCAGAGGGCTCTGGCTCTCTGAAATGTAGGGGGGGTGGTGAAAAGGTTTGTGTTTCAGGAAGTCTAAACAAGGGCGGCAACAGCATCATTTGTGCTGATGGTAACAGTTTGCCTCCTTTACAGCTATTGCATAAGGAAAAGATCTACTGCCCACTTTGCAGTGATTTGCCATTTTTACTGTGCCAGAGCAAGGTTTTATAAGTGTCTCTGTCTTTGCACATTAAATCCAGGGTGTGTAAGACAAAAAGAATGTGGGCCTGGTAAAACAAAAAAAAAATCTATAGGATTTCTTAAGGAAATTTTTCATTGTGTGGCAGAGAAAAGAGAACCAAAGGGTCTTTTATCTGTAAAAGGACAGAATTTGAGAAGCAAATTTTAGGCAGAAAAGTCTAATGTTTTTTCTACTTCCTTTGGCCTCAGGAAATGGAGAATCACTTTAAAGATGAATTGTGAGAGAACCCTTGAATTTCTTTTCCCATTTCAATTAAAATGGGTGCTCACTCATAGATATTAGAAATAAAAGCAACACTTTTGAGCAGCACTCAGTCAAAGAAATTAAGGGATGGCTCAAAGAGGAAGGTTAATCAGTAGATAGAGTGTTAGCACAGAATTTACAAAACCTATTGCAGAACAGGGAGTTGAATACAAGCCTCCTATATAACCTTAAATTACATTGCCTTTCTCTGCTTTGCCTTTGTTTTTCACATATACTTGAGGTGTTCCCATGGTCCAGTAAAAGCAAGGACTGGACAGAGACATGGATTAAACAAAGCAAACTTCAAAACCAAGTGCTAACCCATCTTGGTTGTGATAAGGATTGATAAAGAAAAAGAAGTGGATTATTTTAAGTTTCAGGTCCTGTTTAAATATTTTGCACCAGTCTTTGAATAAGCACCTTGTCTTGCACATTGAAAACGTTTATGGGGCCAGGCATTACCTAACAGGAGAAGGTGGATGAAGTCTTCTTCATTGAGGAAAGTTTCTTGGGGAAAATGAAGACAAGGGTATGTAATCAGAGGAAAAAAAGTCCAAGGTTGGATCTCTTGTCAGATCTCAGCTCTGTCAGGTTTGAAGTTGAACTGGTGCATATGCAAAGACCTGTGCAACCCTGCACCATCAAAGCCTACTGAATCAAATTTGCCACCTTTGCATTTCACAAATGCTTTAATCCAACAAATGCCATTTTGACTGCATATGCCTGTGACCCTCTCTAGCTAGAAATCTGTGACTTGATTCCAGTTAATCTATCTTTTTGCCTTCCTCAAACTGGTCTTACCTAGATGTTAGCTACAAAAGCCCCTTCCTGGCAAAATTCTGTGTGTTTTAGTCATATGTTCCAGTATGAATGAGATATTTGATATGTTAGTCATAAAATAACTATCCCTCCAGAAAAAATATTATCTGACACTGCACAAAGTTCATGTCAAATTGAGTCATTTAAGGCTTTTAATTTCTGAATGCAATTGTAAAAATTGAAGCTTTGCTCCCATCTCAAGCTTTGTTAATTGCATAGTTAAAAATCAGACAAACAAACATCTTCAACAAACACAGCTCCAATTGATCATGATTTCCACCTTCATCCAGTGACTGATCAGGTTGCTTCATTTCCACAGGACACAAGAATAGAAATTCTTTGAAAATGTTATAAATAGCATTTCTAGTTTATCTGTCTTAATCTTGCTCTGTTTTAGTAAGCTACTGTTTACTCCTCCTTGCACTGGCAAATCAGGAGTCCAAAATAAATGTATTTATTTACATTATTTTTAAATATCGCAGATAAAAAAGCTTCTCCTCCCTTAACATACATTTAATAAATCCATTTTTCCATCAACAGCTTCTGCTTTGGCCTCTGTTTGAGACACCACCCTCTGCTCTGATGTAACACACTGCTCTCACACGTTTATTTCCAGCTCAGGCAATGGCAGTGAGTGCTTTAGGAGGACAGGCAGGTGGGTCCCTGCATTTGAGCTCATTTTCTGATTTCTTGCTATCAGTATCCCATAATTCTGCTTCATTTTCCTGCTCTGGCTACCCATTGCCCAATCACAGCTAATTGCAGGGCCTGACCATAAAACCTCATCTGCCCAGATGGATCCCTGCACCTCTCAGGAGCCTGGCTCTTCTGTTTCTCTCCCCACTGGTCTGAAGGTTTTTTACAGCCATGCAAAAGCTGGATTAGAGCTGATGTGGATGAGCCCCAACAAGGTATTCTGTTCAACAGAAACCTCAGGCATGTTCACTAATACTCTGAAACAGCAAATTCATTTTCCAAAATAATATTATGTTAGGTCTGCAGATTGCATTGATGCCACCAATACTTTCATCACTGAGTATTAAAATTTCTTTTTCTTTCCTTTAATCTTTGAAGATACAACTTTCCACCTGATAAAAATCAGCAAAGTATGTTGATAAGCACCTCAACAGCTACGCCTTTAGATTAGGTTATATTTGATTTAACATTATTAATTATTCTGCTTTCCAATGAGTAATCAGCCAAGTGATTGCCTACCCAAGCCATAGCAGAACATCCACACATATTGTGTAACCTGCAACTGTGGTAACCTGAAGGATTCCTCACAGTATAAACATCTGGATAGAAAACTTGATGAGCTATGAAGAGTTTCTTCAATAGCTACAGACATCTCTAGGCCAACATCTGGACACCACGTGCAGGTTTAGGATGTACAAGAACCAAAGGAGAAAGAAGATTGTATTGTCCTGAGTACACTTTAACTCCAGTAGCCTTCTTCCCTTCTGGGCAATAAAATGGTTGAGTTGAAGCACTGAGTAGGGCAGGAGAAGAAGGTGAGCACAAAAGACAGAATCCCTACTAATATAAAAAGATCCATCAAAGCAAAAAGACAAGCAGCTGTAGTCAAAATGAACTACAAAACTATGTGCCAACCAAAACTGCAGTGAGGAGAGTCTGATAAGCACACAAAGACACCAAATATTTCTTCATAAACTTAAAGCCAGGCAGACCCATTAAAAAATTACTCATATCCTCCTGAATGACATTCTCCATTAAACCACATACTGCACTCTTGGGTTAAGGATAAGAGTTTAGATCTGACTAAAGTTCATCTTGCAAAAATGCATACAGGCCTGATTTGAAAACGTCAAGAAATGTAAGATCGAGTACTTTCCTTCAGGACTCTACCCCAGATGAAAAAAAAATTTAAAAAAAACCTCAAAGCAAAACAAAACAAACAAAAAAACCCAAATAAAACCCAAAATGAAACAACACAAACCTCTTTTGGAGGCAAAATGTTCATTCAGTTCAGAGCCCCTGTTTCTCATAAGTCTTTCTGTGATAGACTGAGCAGAGTTCAACAACCAGTATTTTCTCTAGTGAAAATATTTCTGTTTCACAGTGAAGTCATCCCTGTATCTTTCTTGCTATATTAGGCAGATGAGTATTCTTAGGTGTCTCTGTTATTTCTGCTTAGAAGAAGGAGTTTGCTAACTAGATTGAAATTACAGCTCATGATTACAGTTTGCCCCTAAAAGTGACTAAATTGAACAAGTTAATCAGTAAAACTGACAATTTTTTAAAGGTGAGAAGTGGCAAAGAATAGACAATTCTGATAAAAACATCAGCAAAGACACACAATGAGAAATTTCCTTGTGGTCTGTTGCTCAGCCATTAGATGTCCCCATGTGCCATCAGGACAGGACACTGGCCAGAAGAGCAAAAGGGACTAAGCAGCCACACAAGCCTGTGGTTTGTAGCACACACTGTGTGTGTGTGTGTGCTTCATATACATTTACTGCTTGAGAGCAACAGTGATTTTCTTAATGGTGGTAATAACTGAATGGCTCCAGAGGGAAGATTCCAAAGCTGCAGTGACTCTGAAAAAACTCACACGGGATCTTATTCAAACAGCCACAGGTTGAACCTCAGTTATTAAAGTCAGTGGTCTCTGTACAAAGAAACAAGGTTGGAGTAGAGAACAGAGGCCAAGCTATTGATGGATATTTATTTACCTGCGGATCAGATCTAATCATTTGATTCTCCTGCACTAGTGGCCAAATTGCATTGCCCCACCAGAACCACACGACTTTAGAAAGCAAACAAGGTAAGACCACATCTTCAGCTGCTATAAATCAAATTTATGATTAATACCTTCATCTCAAACACTAGTGAGATGGCTGGAGCAGTTCCTGCTCACAGAGATTGGCAGCCCTGCCACTGGGGCAGCCCAGCAAAATTACCCCACAGGCACTGCAGTCTACAGAAAGGCATGTGAAACTAAACTTTGGGTTGGGCTTTGAGCTCTGTAGTTCAAGATTATCTTCACAGCGTTTCAGCAAGAATCTGACCACCAAGACAGAAATGGGGAGGACAGATAGAAACAATAACTTCCTCAGTCATCTCAGTTCCATCTACCTGTGCTCATGAGTGACCTCCTCCCTTCAGTGACAAGCACAAATATCTTCAATGGCATTTTTAGTTGAAGAGCAGGTGCTTGAGAAAAATTATTTTACCCTTTTTTTAATCTATTATTTTAGTTATCTGAATGCTGAACTTGAAAGCCTAGTTCATCTCCTGAACAACCCAATTTTGTGCTTATTTTGAGCAGAGAACTGTACTGTTCTAACCAATATTTATTCTTTTGTTCACAAAATCATTTCATTTACTAAAACAAGCACAAGGTCATGGTATCCTTTTTAGCCTACTAACTATCAATATTTCCTGTGCTTCAACAGATAATCACACGCAAACACACACAAAAAGTAAAAACCATTAAGGAATGCAGCGATAGCCAAAGGATCATTTCTAGATTTACTTAGTCAACACACAGGAACATGGAGACACTCCCCTTTTCATTAACTGAGGAGCCAGCTTGGAGATGGCACAGGGAGTTTCATAACACTTCCTTTCTGACAGATGAAAGGCTGCAGATTATTCAGAAGTGAAGGTGAGCCAGGGAAGACAGGAACATCCAGGATGACAAGGCTGTCCACACCCACTAGCAATTTTTAACCAGAGGACTGAGGTACAAGCAAATTTGCACCAGCTACATCTGTAAAAGTATTTCTTTTAGATGTTCAAGGACAAGACTGCAAAGGCTGCAGAGGATAATTTGCTAGGAGCTCATTTGAAAAGCCACCACCAATGGGCTGAGATTTCAATAGAGATGTGGAAAGGGGCTGGGCCCAAGTACTTTCAGCTGGAGCAGAGTCAAGACCCTGTACATTTAAGGAAAAGTTTCTTGAGGTATTTGAGGACATTGAGATTTTCTGTGTCTCCAATGCTGCGTGAGATATTAAGCACTATATTCTTTACTTGGAAAAAACCATTAATTTCATGGCAATAATGAATGTACAGTCAAAAATGCCTTTACTCCACCACACACATTCCTCCCACTCCCTCATGGTAACCAGCAGGATGACAAGCAGGAGCATATGCTCTTCCTCTCTCCCCCATCCATCTTCCCCTCCTCTGGTGACAGAAGGTACTTACACTGGCAGCTCTGGAGCAGTAAGTTTCACAGACATGCTTGGCTCATACCACAAGTGGTTAACCAAGGCATCAATAAAGCACTCAGCAGAGGACTCCAGGGACTTACCTCCTCCGAGCTCTCCCTGGTGGCTGCATTCCAGCAGTGTGAAGCCAGCTCCTGGCTGGAGATGGCTGGAGCTAGGAGATGGCTGGAGCCCCACACCCCACTCCCTGGCTCCCTGCAGGCTGCACACAGAGGTTTGGCTCTGGGGCCCCAGCACATGTTGCCTCCTCCCGGTTTGCTTTGGCCACTGTCAGACAGCTGGCCTGAATCTTGCCTCGCACCGTGGTAATAATGGTTTGAGGAGTGCAGGGTCAAGGCAGGCCAGGAGACCTGGATGGCTCTGGCTGCAATAATGAGGGATTTGTCCAGCCAGCAACGGGCAGCAGGTTTGACTCTTTTCCCAGGACCAGAGACACAGTAGAGAAGGTCTGGGGTTTTGACTATGGGGCTACAGCAGGCAGTTCAAAACTTCTTCCTGTAGATGCACATTTTATGGGCCAAAACAAGTCCATATAAAAGGAGTTTCCACCAGAAGCATTTCTTCCAGATCCCTGAGCAGAATAAACTTCTGTGAGGGTTTAAGGACATGCTTACAACAGTTTGGGTCAGTTTTGCAGCATTATCTGAGATCCCAGAGCTCCACAGGAGTTTGGTGCACAGCAAAATCTCCTTGGGTGAACCTGGCCACCAGCCAGGCCAAAAGGAGCAAGGCAGGGGTTGTGCAGCCATGGGGTCAGCATCACATCATGGAACCAGGGAGCCCCAACCCTCTTGGGTGCACTCCTGTGTGAATCCAGTCCCTTTGGAGACTTATGAGCAAGGATGACTGATACACCAGAACACAGCACTGAGCTATCTGGGGAGGTAAACCCTCCCATCCACCTCCCTGTCAGCATGCAACTGACTCCCAGAGATGGAGGAACTCTCTTCTCTCCCTCCTGGAGAAGAATGTGTATCCCCTCCTTCTCTTATCTGCCACCCTCCTGCAGTTTGGGAGCACATTAGACCAATGCAGAGGTCACATCCCTGAACTGAAGTGCTGGGCACCCCAGAACAGAGAGCTAACCCAGCTCCCAGGGAAGCCTCCTCCTAGAAAGTCAAGTAAGGTTTCAGTAGCTGGAGTGGAAAGGTGATAAACTTGACCTTGAAACAAGATGCCATTTCCTGGGGGTAAGAATGATTAAACACCAAGACAGTTTGCCAAGTGAGAGGAGGAATCACTTAGATCCTTTACAACAAGATTAGATCTCTTTATCAAACTTATGACTTAATCCCATTTCTGGGGAGAAGTTCTACAGTCTAAGTGAGCCAGAGGGGAAAGGGGAGTGAAATTTGCTAATCACAACCTCCTTCTTAACCTGGAGTCCATGTGTCTCTGAACATACCATAACTAATAATCACAGTCATGGCACAACAAGACCAGAAAGATTCTTTCCTACAGCAAACCCTGTAAAAAAAAATAAATAAAATAAAAAATAAAAGAAAGCAGGTGAGGAGAATGTTGGAGAATCTATGGATTTCTGATTTCTCTGATCATACACATGAGATTTCAGAAGTCAGATAATTTGACTAGCAGCATGGGAAGACACTCTTCCAGCAAGTCTCCTGTGGATGTGCGGCCACCCTTGAGTGCACATAATCTGATTTCCAAGCACTCCATCTCCTAATCCTGACACAATTGGTAGCTTTCCCCAGTAAACTCCACTGGCCCTCTAGGCCCCAAGAATGCAAGAATGAGGTCAGGTCACACTGCTGCCAGTGTCTGGGATGAGGCATGAGGTGAGCGAGACTCTCCCAGATAATTCATGAGACCTGACAAGTCTAAATGTAGCCAAGTAGGTTTTAGGCCTTCCAGCCATTGCCTTCCAGCAAGGTGATTTCCATCAGAGGTGACACAGCTAATCTCTTCTCCCCTATGCCCTTCAGGGAGGAGAAGTAGAAGTGGAGCTTGGTCTACAAAGTAGTTCATGCCATGGCTAACAGCTCCTACTGCTTTTGGCCTCTCTGTCCCATGCTTGGCCTTCTCTGCCAAAAACACATCAGCTCATACACCAAAGACTGAATTAGAAACTAGAAATTAAAAATTTCTAGTCAGCAATCCCTGCAAGAATTATTCTCTTTCAGGCAGTGTAAAATGTTCTAAAACTCTAAATCTTGTAATATATCACACCAGTTGTTGTTGATGTCTGTGGCATTGCTACAGCACCCATACCAGCACTAATCTCACTATGTATGCTTCACAGATTTTAAGGTCAGATGTTTGGGATCATCCAGGCAGTGTAACAGAAACTGCTGAATTTCAGCCAGAATTTTACCCACATCAGTCCTGTACATTCACTTCAGCAGATTGCTTGGGGAACACCTTTGAGCTCAATGAGATCTTTGATTTATATACAGATGGCTCTTTGCTATTTCCTTTGAAAACGATGGCTAAGGTTAGAGGTAAACAGCAAACAACAACAAAACCATCTCCATCAATGCAACTCCCCACCCCAGAAACTTAGTGAGGAGTTCTGAGTAATTTGCACCAGAGACACTCACATTTTCTGCAAACTGCTATAAAGTAGAAAATACCAGGTGACAGCTCCATACTAGAGAAGCTTCAGCACTCACTGGGCTTATATAGAAAGCCATAATACATATAAAGGTCTAAAGTGCCTTCAAAATTACCTCATCTTTTATTTAGAGATTATTTTACCCTGTCTTCCTTTATCACTCTGTATATGAGTGAAGTGGGGAGGCTGGACAAAATTGAGGTAATTTAGGTTACCAAGTGTAACTAGAGTTCATGGTCAAAGTTAGGCTCTGGAGGAACAATTCCTTGTCACCACCCCCACAGCCAGCCCACCTCTGCTTTGCTGTCAGCTCTGTTTAAATGCTTTTTCCCAGCTCCAGCCCCCACCCTCTGCTTGGTGATAAGGCTGTCTAGTAAAAGAGGAAAACACAAACAGAAAACTATGAAGGGCAGCTAGATGAGGGATAAAAATAGCAGTGGGGCCTTTTGTAGTGGCATCCTTTGGACCATTAGAGTGAAAATTCTGGTAGCATTCATATTTCATGGGATTGGTATCTCCAAGGGGGAAAACACATATATGCCCTTCTCCAGGAAAAAAAAATATATAAATAAGGCTGAGTTTTGGCCATGTCAGTGAAAGGAGTTAGAAAACAGCTAGAACTGCTGAAATACAACACTCTGGAAAATAGAGGAAAACCCCTCCTAGAGCATAGGATGATGGAGGATGCAGGAGAGAAGTCCCAGCACCTGCTTGAGCTCACACTGTTTTCTTTTTGTCGTCCCCACTCCACCCCTTACCCAATTTGAGGCTCTGTGGAGCAGGCTGCCTCTATCTGTGCAGCACCTGGAAGACCAGGCTCTACTGTAACATAAACAGTGAGACTCCACTTGGCTCCAAGGGCCACATATCTCACCAACTACCAACAAGTTAAAAGTTCTTACTTGGGGTAAAAAAAAGAAAAAAGGAGTTATTAGTTTTAAAATTAGTAGCAGTAGCAAATCAGCAGTTTATATTTTCCCATTTAAAACACAAGTAGTGCTGATGGAGTTTTCAAGGAAAGAAATGCCAATATTAGTTTTTCTTCCTCTCCAGAAAATTCTTAGTATCTCTCCTATTCTTGCTGGTATAAATTATCCCTAAACCTATTTGGATTAAGACAATGTTTACAAGGAGATTTATTGTCTCCTAATGGTCTGCTGTAGCCTTCTAGTGAAGTCATTAACACTGGTTATTTTCCAAGACAAGATCCCAAACCCTTGTCTGCAGTTCTCACTCTGCTCCAGCATTTCTACTGTATTCTGTTCCTCTGAAGGTCTTTTCCAACAACTGTTATAGTGTGTTCTGCCAGTGATGTCATTGATGCTCCCCCCATCATCTGGCCAGGTTTGGAAAACTTTCTGCAAGCTGCTGAGCAAGCAGGCTTTGCTTGTTCCTATTTCCTTAATCCTAAATTGAAAAAAACAAAACAAAACAAAACACCTAAAAACAGAACAAAACAAACAAACAAACAAAGCAAAACAAAACAAAAAAACCCCTCCCTCTAGATCCAGACATCCCCTAAGCTTTGACTTTCAGAAGAAGTAAATTGTGCAGTGAATTCAACCCCTAAAATTTCAATTGGGATGCAATTTAAATGCAAACATTTGGCTTTCAGGCTTATGATATTCCTAAGTGGCACCAAATTAAATGTTTTCTGAAGTTGACTGAGAACTGAATTGGTCCCTTCAGGTAGATGTTCTTCTGTTTACTTTAGAGGATGACACTGACGTAGCTTTACACAGTAACTAATCAATAATTTAATTTTGATCCCTAACTAAATGAAGCTCGATAAATATCAGATACTTTTAAATTGGGTTTAATTAGTGTTTATGCATGTATTCCAGGGCTCTGATTCACAAACTGTGGCAACTCCACAATGGATCTTGTCTTTCTGCTAGAAGGTACTTCCCCATGCCCATGTGAGAAGCAGCAGATGGTCCTGAGACATGCAGGGTTTGGGTGCCCTCATCCTAACGGGAAGTAATTTCATAAACCTTATCACAATGTCGGTGTTCAAAGGGAGCGATGCGGGGCTGTGGAGGGGCAGAAAGGGACATCAAAGCAGCAGCTGGGGAGGGGCCCAGCTTTGAATTTCCAACTGTGGGTTAGATGCAGCTCAGGAACAGCTGATGAGAGTGATGAGCAGCGCAGAAAGACGTCAGCACGGGCAGAGATGGAAGAGATTGCTTCTGTTTCCTCCAGAGACTGTGCAAACAGGGAGGGACATAGTGCCAGGGTGTAAAAAACCAATGCTCTAGAGAGGTTATGTCTACCAACACACAAGAGCTCCTAGCACCCAGAGGTAATTGCACTTCAGCACACAGATATTTTAAGAGTAAAACCACCTGCAGATCTCATTCTTACCATTGCTCAGCACCAGAACAGCAGAAAAGAAGCAGAGCCATGAAGACAGCTTCCAGCTGGTATTGTAGAGAAGGGTGCCCTGCTCTGTGAAGAAGGAAGGCTGAACTCCCTGAGTACAAGCCATGCCATGCCTCTCACCCTCTGGGCTGGAGCAGGTCCTGGCCTGCTTCCTGTGCCAGCACAGGCACGGCCAGTCAGGTGAAGAAATTAGCTGGAATCCAAAAGGTGCAAGATCCTTATCAGAACCCAGCACTGCACCCAGTGGGAAAGGAAAACACATAAGCAGAAGCCAACCACGTGTTGGTAGAGATTACATAGAAGCACACTCTAGGGATCTGCTGTTCCTGACCCCTCCCTACTCTTCTTCCAAAGTCACTGATACCAAGGTTTGGCGAGTCATTGGGCTGTCACTGGGGTTCTCAGGCTGTGGTACCCCAAAAGTGATGTTAACAACAACCACCACCTCTCAATGGAAATGATCACAACCCCACCAGCTGAAGAGCTCTGTTACCTTACAGCTTTCCTAGATGCAAGCACACATATATAGTGCATCCAGGACTGGTCTGGGAAAGCCACATCCCATGGGCAAAGGAAGATGCACTCCTAAACACGACATTTTGCCAGCATAACCACATTGGCCCTGAGGATGTCTGCCTGGAAAGCTGTGGTGCTGGAAGTCCACACTTCTTCATGCTCTGACATAATGAGGGTGCTCATTTATCTATCATACTTCATTTTAAATAAATATCAATATTTTTTCCCCTGGGCTCTCCTTTCTTGTTTTGTCAAGAGCAACGATTGTATCACAGCCAACATTATGATGCAAAATTAGAGGGAAGAAGATGCCTTAGAAAGGTGACATCATCTGAATAGGTGTGATGGCTGCTTGCATTAGCTCAAATATCTTTCTCCCTAAAGTCTGACCTTAGGTGTAAATCGGAGAGCCTGACGGAACATAAAAAGAAGTACTATCCTGTTGACCCAGTTTTCATAGAGAGCAGTGTGTATAATTATTTTGGCCACCTGCAGCTGATAAACCAATCCCATGTGAGGTTAAAAATTATCCAGGCATTTACTGGTGACACAGCAGTATGCTAGAAACCTGCACAGCAAACCTGCTCAGCCACACTCTGCTGCAGGGAGGTGCGCTGAGGCATGAGCCAGGACTGAGACAGATCTGCTGGCAGATGTCCTCAGCACACAGCAAGCTCTACAGCATCCTGCTTAGGTGCTTTATGTCATTCAGGAACGGTAAAAATAAGTGATATCACCAATACCCTATTTTGTGAGAGGATAGGAGCTGCACAAGGGCTGTCTGTATGGTGGTCCAGCCTGCAGGAATATCAGTAATGTTCAGCAGTAAATGCAGCATTCTTGGAACTACTGCATTGCTGCAGGAAAACCACTCCCTGTGGCAAAAGTTATGCTACTAGAAGTGCAATTCTTTTTCTTTAAATAGCATCAGTGCAAATATTTTCTGCCAGAAAAGCTGTGACAGTGAGAGTGCCCCTTGCACAGGCCCCAGCAGATGTTGGTGTGCTGGCAGAAGTCCTCAGCAGGGCTGGGAGGAATTTGCTGAGAGAGCATCCTCTGTGGCTGTGCTGATGACACCACTCCTGGACACTGCCAGGCTACGATCAGGGATTGCTGGGATGAGCTCCAGCATTCAGATTCATACTGTGTGCTCTCCCCAGAGATGAGGCTGGTGCTCCAGGCAGCAGAGCAGCACAGGTTAGGCACTCAGGTGTGAACATGACCTCCAGATGGTCAGTGGCTCCTGCAGTCCTGGGAAAAAGGTTCTTGAAAAATCCAGCATGGTGCAAATCTAGCCCCTCACAAACCACTTACTCATCACCCCCTTTTGAGAAGAACTAGAAGAATTATTCATAAATATGTAAACATAATTTTGGGCAGAGTATGAGAGACAAGGGTTTATATGTTTTCATTTTTCACAACTAAAACATGTTTCTCCTTTTTTTTTTTTTTTTTTTTTTGGCATTTGATGTATTACAGAGCCTCAGTGAATATCCCAAAAAAAAAAAAAGTGATATAGCTGTTACTAATTGTTCTAAAATTAAGTGACCTACTTGGGAAAGCATTTTCCCTGTAACTTAATGCAGAAGTGCAAATGGATATAATTCTATAGGCATAAGTTCCTATTCTGTCTTGGTTTTGTTTATGTCATTTGAGAAGGGATTTAAATTCAGCCCAAACAACCCCACTTCTATGGGGAAAAAAAGAAAAAAAAAAGGTGAGATTCTTAAGATAAATTATAGTTATACTGCACAGTCTAAAACATTGGTATTAACGGTAATTGTATAATGCACCATACAAAAAAAACCTAATTCCCATCTCTTCCATTAGAGTTTATATCCTGATTTCATGCAAAATTAGAGTAAGCTATTAATAGCAGTGGACTTCCTGAAGATTTACTCTAGATTAGAAGATTCTTATCTGCTCTTAGCATGGAAATTGTAAATATCACTTGAATAGAAACACAACTGAACATAAACCAGCTCATTACATCTCAGATCCTTACTAAGTAATGAGTATTCTCTGTTAAAAACATCAGTACGGGCAAGTTTTTTGTTTAACAAGATCCTCTCAGGACTGGGACTAATGTTCAGCTAATGAACGGGGGTTTATGATTATCCTGAGCCATTTTTGAGGAATTACTGAGATTTGCACTCAAGTACAGAAAATGCACATGAGGCAAAAGTCCTGTGTGTCCCCACAGTCCACCAGGTCTGTGTGTTCCATATCCCCATGAGAGATCACTTTTATAACATCTGTTACAGCCACATCTGCTGGGGAAACCTGAACAGGGCTGCCTTTGACACAGATGAGTGACAAACGCTGCCATAAGGGCATTTCTGCTCAGCAAGCCCAGCACAGGTTCTCTGCGGAGAAGATGCACTTTCCCTGCCTCCAGAGCTAGCAGGGTTGGTGCTGTGGCCCCCTTGCTGCCGAGCAGGCCCAAGCAGAGCCCAAGCCAAGTCCCCGCGGGGCTGAGCGGCGCCGCGCGGGCCGAGGGCTGCGCTGCTGGGGTGGCTCTGCTCTGGTGGCACCCGGATGGCACCCGGGGCCAGCTCACCCTGACAGCCAGCCTGGCACAGTGCTGAGGGTGGCACAGGCAGGTCCGGCTCCTCCCTGGCTTCTGCTGCCGTCCTGCACACCGTGCTTTTCACAGCTCGCGTACCGGGGCAGATGGCGGCCTGCAGAGCCCCAGGCAAACGGACAGATGGGCTCTCCTCAGCTCAGAGCTGAGAGCAAGACTGTGCTGACCTTGCCTGTTTCCTTGGCTGCAATCAGTCAAAAAAACTTTTCTGTGTCTTCGATTCCTGCTTCCACTTGAAGCAAATGGGAACCAATGCAAATCTTAGATTTCCTCATCTGCCTGCAGATGCAACACCAGGCTGGGTCTTTGCACTCCAAGATGAGCCTGAACTATTCCTAAACTCAGTGGTGCTTCATCTCCTCCTGAACTCAGATTGCTCCCCTGCTGCCTTTGTTCTTGATCTGATCAGGCAAGGAAACATTCAGCACATCATCTCTACATACTCCAAGCAGCACATTACCTTTGTTCATATTCATGATTACATGCATTTATGATACCATAGATGCTTAGAAGAGCCTTCAGGATCCACACCACTTGGGAGGAGGGAAAGAGAGATAGTAGGAAATATTAAAAGAAAAATTATATGGGAACATGGTGACCTGAGAACTAATTTAAAGTGATGTTGGTACTAACTATCACATTGCCTGGTAACTAGCTTCATCTGACATTGTTACCCTCGAGGCAGAGGTGAGAGGGTGAGGCACTGGAACAGGTTGTCCAAAGAAGCTGTGGATGCCCCACTGGGGCCCTGAGCAACCTGATCTAGTGGGTGGCATCCCTGCCCATGCCAGAGGGATTTGAGCTAGATGATCTTTAAGGTCCCTTCCAACTGAAACCGTTCTAAATTCTATGAGAAACCATAAAGGGAGGGAAAAGTAGAAGTAACTGAGCACTGAGACATTCCAACCCTTATCCTCCAATGCCAAGATGGGATCACCTGTGTGGAAAAACAATACAGAGGTCTGGGGACTACTAGAAAAATTCAAACAGCCCTTTCTGATGTAAACTTTCCTGTAATTCAACTCGAAAAAGTAGGACAGGAGGAAAAAAATCCCCAAATATACCTCATGGTAAGAGATAAAATAAATCCATTGGGCCATTTGCAACCTATACAATCCTTTCTTTAACCTCTGCAATACAATTTCAGATATCAATGCTGTGGGAACACAGGCAGCAAGAAGACAAGCAGGTACTTGGTGGAGCATTGAGACCTTAGCATTTGGTCCAGGAGGTGTTGCAGCAATCTGAAAATTGCACCAGAGCTGCTGAAAACAAGCCTGTAAAAACTGAACATGACAGACCTGCCCCTAAGGCTTGTGAGCTTTAGCAAACCTTCCAAAAGCTTGGTTTGAGGCAGGAATTTGAGAGAAAATTCCAAGTCAACAGCTTTACTCTAAATATTTTACACTGAAGTTGATCTGCTTTCCTTCCTGCTTTTATTGTAATGTTACCTCATGTTCTCTCCTCCCAAATATCTGTTATTTTCACTGCTTTGCTGTCCTTCAACCTTCCATTCAATTCTCCTAAAAAACCAAGGAGTATTGCATCTAGTAGAAAAAGGAATGGAGCGAAATTGCCCAGCAGTACATTTTGACACCATGGAGCTGGTTATGATTTTTCAGTAACGACAACACAGACCTGCTGAACTGAAAACTGTGGGATTTTAGCTCACAGAGCTTGACTCACTGCTCAGCAGAAACCCCTCACCCTCTTGGCAAGGTGAGTTCTGCATCACCCCAGCTGCAGGAACCACACTGTGGCTCTTACTGAGTAAAAGCTCTTCCACCACCTATTTGGCCCCTACATCAGGAGCTCATAGGTGAAAATGGAATGAAGCCTTGTCTACAAAGGGGGATGCTCAGGGAGAGGAAACCCAGCACAGAGACTGGGAATTTAACTCCCCACCAAAAGTGGAACCCACAATGACATCACTGTTCTTGCAGAGCTTGCAAGCACCTCCAGGCATGTCTCTGAGTTCCCAGCTCCCTGCAGTTCCACCTTATTTCCAGTAGACTCAGCCTGTGACAAAGAGGGTCTCCAACGTCTGTCCTCAGGAAGACTAGCTATTCCCATGTCCCAGATTTTTCCCTCCCCACTCCTCTTTTGGATACTCTACAACCTCTTTTCAACTTCCCTCCAGAGGAAGCAGCATTTACATCAACCCAAATCCTCCAGCTCACTCGTGTGCAGGCTGCTGGCCTCTACTTATGCATCACCTCCAAAGCTTTCATTTGGCAGGCAGTCTCAAAACTGCCAGCATGCTACATTAACCTGCATCTCTCTCTTCATTCACCACTCTTAATTAGTGCTTGGGAATATATTAACATGGGGCTAAGCCACAAAGTTTGCATCTGGGCTTGCCTCTTGTTCGGAGGAGCTGAGCTAGCACCAGAGCCTGGTGAAGAGTCACCCCTTCCTCACGTAGCAGCTGAAACCAAGAGCATAGAAGTCACTCCCCATCACAGAATTCCCCCTTCTGCTTGAATATACAGTCATTGTGATTTTTCCCCCTGCTTTCACAACTGAACAGTCATTTGGTCCAGGAACTGAAGCTGTCCAGAAACTAGTAGTATTTCTAGCTTGACCAAAGTCATTGCCTTCAGGCAAGGATGTAACTAAAAGTGATCAGTGATACTGGACGAGTTAAGCAACATCAAATCTCTCTGTAGCCACTTTAGGAACGAATATATGAGCTAGTTATTACTGAGTTTCATATGTATGCGAGATAGATAAGTCTAAGTTTGCAGCAAGATATCACAGGCTCTGAAATAGCTGCAAAGTCAAAGAGAGGTGGCAGAGGAGACAAGAGGGTCTCTTCTGCCCTTCCTCAAGTGTCTCACCTCACCAGTAAGGTGCTAGGAGGCAGGTTGAGGTCTGATCTTCCTGTGTGCATGCTTCCATGGTGCAGCCTCTCCCCCACACTGCTGTGCTTGGGACACGGTGTGCTCACTAACATCTGTGGATATGCAGGTCTGAAGGGGTCCTGCATTTCCAGAAGCAATTGGAAGGGACACTGAGAAATCTGCCCTCATCCCTGCCCTCTCCCAGGGTTTTGTGTGGCCACCAAAACCCTGCTCCCTGCTCCTCTTTGATGGTGTAAGGAAACCTGTTAGCAGCCAACCAGCACTGCCAAGCAAATGGCCCTGCTGAAGATAACAAACCAGAGGCAGCACCCTGCCAGGGACAAAAGTTGCCCAGACAAATTACCAGTCCACACCTGAAGAAGACCACCCTTCTCCTGTCCCAGATCCTTCCCCAGGTTTCCAGCAGCACCATCCATTTGGCAGCAGGAGTAGGTGTGCACTGCACACAGCAATGCAGGGATGCAGTGACATACCTGAGACACCTCAGAGCCACCCACCTATGCTACAGCCAGTCCCACCAAATGCTGATTTCAGGAGGGGCTGTAAAACCTCCATGGACAAAGTGAGGTAAGTGAATTTTGTCTAAGCTCTGAGCTGCCCTGAGACCCCAGGTACTGAGGTTTGCTGGTTTAAAGCTGCTTGGTGTCTGTATTAATCATAATATTGCAGACATGTAACACACCTGCACTCCACATGCTGTATGATTTTAACTGAGTGACCTACAAATGGGTTATTCCATTTTCCACGTACTGAAAAGCTAAGGGTATTTGGGAATCTTCATCATAAAAAATAATCCAGGACATTTCTCATTTTGAGGTTCCTTGAGAACCCCATCTACTCAGAGTTTAGCAGGGAGAGGCTTCTGAAACTCTGAGGGAGGGAGTATAACAACTCTCACATTAACTGCAGTTAATGCAGGAGAAAATGACCAAGCATGTAAATGTAAGGATGTAAGAATGCAAGAACGACCTTGAACCTTCCAATT
Organism: Luscinia megarhynchos; assembly: GCA_034336665.1. NCBI lineage: Eukaryota > Metazoa > Chordata > Aves > Passeriformes > Muscicapidae > Luscinia > Luscinia megarhynchos. The sequence continues at coordinate 91,783,861 of JAPFBE010000002.1, forward strand.
AGCAATATCATGACTAAATTCCACAGCAGGCACACACACAGCCCTTGGCTTCACAGACATAATATCATTTTCTGTCTGTTAAGCAGAGAGAATAACAAGGGAAGCTGAGAAGACCATGAGCTGAAGGCAGAGATACCTTCTGGTTAAATATCAGAGCACTGACAATGTCGTAGCTGTAGATATTAGCACATTGTTTATGGGGGCTGGCATGTGTACCTATCCAGCCTTCTCATCACATAGACAGAACTCGGTGTTCTGAGGCACACAGTAGTCTCAACTCTAACTCATATAATTTTAATCATCCATTAAAAAAATTGGAAAAAAAATTTAAAAGCCCAGTCCTTAATAAGAAGCAGTACTAGAGATGGTCCTAAAGTACATGTTCTAATTTTTTATCTCTTTTCACCAAATGTGAGATGCATCTCTCAGTCCTTTCCCATGACACTAACAGGAGGGTACATCTACTCTGGAACTGGATTGGATCTATATTGGTGCAGGAGGGTTGCCCTACATCCATAGGATAACACAGTTTGGACCTGCAGCTAAGTCCTAATGGAAGTGAATAGGGAGATGTTTCCCAAGCACACAGCATAGGTGAGAGATCTATACCTGTATTCGGTCTTGTGGCCCTCCCTCCCCACCCCTGCACATCTCTTCCAGCCCTTCCAGAGCTAAGGCAGGCAGTGCAGTCACTACAACCTGCTTGGCCCTTCAGGATGGGGTCTGAGCTCGGTGAGGTGCCTTTGCATGCAAACGATAACAGGAACAATAATGGCTGTAGCTCACTGACAACTTCTTTCCTTTCTAAGACAGGGTGTAAATAATGCTCTTATCTTCTAAGAAATACCTCTGGCATCCCTGACTAAGCGATAAGTAGAAAGAAGAGAGACACTCTTAACTGCTGATCAAGAGGGAGGAGAGCGATTAGCATCCTCTGGGGAACACCTTGTTGATGATGACTGCTTTGCATTGTTGAGGCTGTAAGAAGCACCTAAATTCCTCCTCCACAGAACTCTCAGCTGCTGATGAAGTCAGTTTTACATTAATCCCTCAGCACAATTCCTCGTCAGGCCCATTTCTGATCAAAGCTTTTCTTGCCATTGCAGTCATAATTGCAGCCCTCTGCTCCCATTTGAGAAAGGGACAGTCTGAATGTCAGTAGGACATTCTCTGTCGGGAAGGACCGGGCTTGGGCAACACCAGGAATCTATGAAGTAAGGAAATAAAACAAAAATGACCTGCAGAGGAAACAGTGAGTAGCAAGGCTGAATCAATTTTTGGGCTTTTCGCAGTAGGAGTTGTGGCTCCAAGTCCCTGGTAGCTGGGTTTGATGTGCTGGGTCTCAGCAGTCCCCTGGAATTACCCATCAATGCACAGTGCACAGCGATTTTTAGAGATTTAGCCCAGTTTCTGCCATGCACAAGCTTAACCAAAGCAAGCAGAAACAAGCCCAGTGAAACAGCATTCCTCCTACAAGGTCAAAGCTTGGACTAGCACACAAGTGTCCTGAAGCTTAGGTTTAATCCTGAGGAGTGGATCAATGCAGATGTGTGGGCACAACCCACTGCATAGATTTGCATTGCTGAGTACCAACAGACAGAGGCTTTCTTTGGCCTCTCCTCCCTCAGCAGGGGAAATCAAGGCATTCCTGGCTCTGCAGCCACACAGATCCTGTAGGACAGACACACCGTGCTGGAATGCACCCTGACATCTTGCTGAGGCCACCCCAGCCTGGGCAACAAAACACAGATAAAAGCAGATGTGCATTTAGGCTCCATCTGTACTTTTAAACACCGCAGAAAACAGCTGTAACAGGAGATCCCTCCATCCCAGATGTGCCTGCTCTCATGGCAAAGGTGTGCCCCAATGCTGTATTGGGTCCATGTGCACAATATGGAAAAAAATGCCAACCAGATCAGAAATACACTTATAGCTAACAACAACCTATACTTGGATAGTGTAGGAAGAAAACAGAGCCTCCCTTTCAGTTACAGACCACTTCTTCAATTGGGCAATACTAGCCCAGAGCAGTGATGTCCTTTCTCCTTTCTTCTTACTCTTTTCATCTCCCTATATTATTGCTTACATGAAACATCCATTTTCATGCATGATATTTCCCTTTTTAACAAAATGCAGCAGGAGGTTCCACAGGTTAATTATAAATTGATTTTAAAAGCATTTACCAAGAAGTTATTTAAATCTATTTCCCTTAATTTCATTTGAAGCAGCATATGTCTTGCAGTGCAAAGGGGAGATGCAGCTTTATTGCCACTATCTGTCAGATGAACATGTTCATCATCAACAGTGCAGGGAGTGATAAGTCACTTATCTGATACAGAGAGACAAAACACTCCCTCTTTCTTATCAACAAATTGAGTTATCAGCCAAGTGAAGTAGTTTTTCGGTAGCCTTTCTGACTGTGTTTTGCTTTTAAATCCATACTGGCAGCAAATGTTCATGGATGTATTTGCCTCTCTTATGCTCATTTCAAAATGCAGCAGCAGCCACCACAGATAAGAAAGCTTAATCTCCCAAAGATGTCTAGTCCGAGCACAGTTAAACACTTCTGAATTTACTCTGATTGCTGCAAAGCTAAACGAAACTACACCAGAAGTAACTAAAGTGGTGCTGAAACAGTCACAAAGAGCTTAGAGGAACACGCAGTTATAACACTGCATGTCCAAAGCCTGCTGACATGGCTTAAACCACGTTTCTCGATGCTGTCCCTTATACCTGAGACAATTAGGACCCAGAAACCTGGGAAGTGCAAGCCCTGATCCAGCCAAGGTAACACTTTTGCTACACTTGGCGACATATGCCCAAATGAATTCAGAACTGACTGCACTGCATAACAAAGCTGGAGAGAAGTTGGGGTGATCAGCCAGGTAACGTTATTAGAAGACTGTAACTGAGTGCATGGAAAGGTTTTAGGTGTGAAGAGTTAGAAACTGTCTGATGCCTTCCAAGGACTCAGTTTGGGGATGAGCAGCTACTCTGAAGGGCTCTGTGCAGAGTGCTACTCCTGAAAAGGCTGTCAGCATCACACTGGCTTGAGCAATTGCTGAACGCACTGAGTTGTTCTAAGAAAGTGCTCAAGGCTGGAATCAGCATCACTTTGGCTTGAGTGTGGCTGGAAAGTAAACTTTACTGGGATAGCCCCGAAAAGGATTTGCCCTTGACTGCAGAGGCCAAACATGATCATTCACCAGAATAATTTTTAAATGTGACTGTTGTCTTGCATAAATCAGTCCAAAGAAAACATGACTTGATAAACAGAAACCCATAGAGGACAGACATGTTAAGTCAGGAATGTTTTTTGCAAACACTTACAAATTCACTGCTATAAGCTCATCTCCCTCCTTCCCATAAAGACATAATCAAACAGCACCTCCAAGATTAGTGTAAGGGTTGACGGTGAGAAAAACATCGTTTCACCTGCCTGACAAGACAAACAAAACCTGTGCTTGCTCAACATGGAACCAGAAAAGGAAGCTCTGATAATCCTCACCAGAAGCTTGAACTTTGAAGAAAGCATGGACTTTGCATTGGCTCAGGTAAGTAGATTGCATATACCTTTCTACAAACTCGGATCCAGCCATCTAACAGCTGTAACAAGACCAGTGTTTTTTAAAGGCCACACAATACCTATTTTTCCAGATATTCTCTTCCAATAGGGCCACTTTCTTTCCTGGAATGTGTTCCTGTGGCTGAACCTGTTAATTTGATAGCAATCAGATACCTCATCTCTAAAGCAACCAGCTGCATAATTCCTGGAAGGGTCCTTTGCTCTCACCTGTTTGTAGATGGGACAGGATTGTTGGATATTAATTCAAAAAGAGACAAGAGATATCTATAAGAATGGCCCAGCTGACAATGGTTTCAATAGTTTCCAGCCTTGCTGTCAGCTAACACATTCCTTCCTCCAGATAATATCTGATGCACTCAGGTGTTTCTGGAGCTGTGCCCCCACAGGATGTGTGGGGAGAATGACAGCAAGCTCTTTGCTCCTCTGCTTTCGTACCAAACCTGCAAGGGAGCTGCTATAGGAGGGTTTGTTTATTTTTCTTCAGCATTAATAAGAAACCTGTGCAATAGCTTTCAATCCTTCTCTCCTTTCCTTTGCAGTGTTGCAAACCCCCTGATGTCGAGGGGGACTCTGCACTTGCAGGTGTGAGAGGGAGGTGGCTTCACACGTGTGGGGAGGCAGGAAAACATTCCTGCTGCCTCACAGCTGGTAGTCCTGTACAGGGGAGCTCCAATACTGAAGGGCTGGAGCAATGGAAGAGGCTCTGATCCCATTACTGCACTAAAGATGAGGGCTTGACTGCGGTGGTACCTAAAAGGGATCGTTAAGTAGTTGCAAATGACCTTAATACTTTAAAGAGGACTTAATCAAGCAGAGCTGGGATGTCTTGACAATCTGATAACTGCAGCATACAATTCAGAGAATGCAGAGGCTAGGGATGTGTGACTGGCCTTTGGGACTGATTGTTCTGAAACAACTCTGCTTTTTCTTTCTGAAGAGAAATTTAAATTACCCAGCCTTTCAAAAATAACTGTTTATCTTTCACAGGGACCTTGAAAGCCATCTCATTTATCACACACTTAAATCAGTGCAGATTTCCTGTAATTCATCCCTAATCCACAGCTGAACAGAACTCTCTTCTACCAAGGAATGCCAAAACTACTGGTCTTAGCTAGGTGCCTTCCAGTTATCCATGTCAAAAGGTGTTAATTCACCTAGGAAAGTTAATTCAAACTACTTGTATTTTTGGCGGTTTTTTTCCATGGGACTTAGATCAATTTACAGCAGTGTATTTAAGCAACAAAAATAACTAGGAAAAAATAATTTATTTGTGATTTTAAGTTAGTTGTATACATAGATAAATAATTTCATTTTACTTAATTAAGACTAAACTCATTAAGGCCTGCCCTATTTGAAAACAAACTAAAATTTGATACCAAAGGTACTGTGATGGTTTGAAAGAACTGCAAAGTCAAACTGTCTGTAAACAAAGTTAAATTAACAGCTGTGGTAATTTTACCCCAAAGCTAAAAAGGTAAACGCTGCACACCATAGAAAGACCAAAGCTGGTGTAAAGGTTTTTATTCTCTGTATTCAAAAATATTAGTTACATTACTGTCTTCCCATCTGACATCTCCTTCAATTGCATGATCCCAGACACTAGGACAAAGCAAGAAAAATATATATCAACATATGTGCCTAGAGATAGACCACCTTTAAAAATTGCTAATGCTTTTGTTTCACTGAAGAGTTGCTTTCATATGCAGTCCATTTAAAAATCAACATCCGAAATATTTGGTTTCAACAATTACAAATAATAAAAAGACCTATTTTATATGCACTGGCAGACTGAAAAAATGCAATCTAAAGTGTTTGGTGTTAACAATTAAAAAAAAAAAAAGTTTTAAGTCTGGATCATGGGAAGTATTATTTTGAATCTCCTTTTGTTTGTCCAAGCCAGCGGAACACTTCAAGTTTTTTTGATTCTCTTGATGACAAAACTTAATTTTCTGGGACTTCCATGGACTCTCATGAGGGAGGTGGTACTCAGTGTAGTTCTGGGGAGAGTAATTTAATCACTGTAACAGTTTCTTTACTCAGCACTCTCCCCATTCAGTTTTCATCGGTTGCCTTCTCTGTATTTTCCTTTTTTTGTTGGTGATAAACAGCTTGAGTTTTTCCGTAGTGAGGATCGCAGGCTGGCATGATGCCGAGGAAGAAGCTGCCATGTTTGCTGCAAACACTCTAGGGCACATAGCTGAGAGGGTGAGGGAGAGCCAAATAAATAAATTACACTAGATACCACTTTCACTGACCCCATGACATCTCTGCCTGAAGATGGACATCCACAGGGTAAGGGTAAAAACAGCCTTGGCTTCCAGCAGCAGACAAGACCTAAGTACATATACTTTATGTGCTACCTCTGGTTTAAAACTAGAATATCTTATTTTATTCTATTTTATTTTATTTTATTTTATTTTATTTTATTTTATTTTATTTTATTTTATTTTATTTTATTTTATTTTATTTTATTTTATTTTATTTTATTTTTATTTTTATTTTATTTTATTTTATTTTGTCATCTGCTGTTATTCTCTTATTCATATTTACTGATAACACATCAGCCATAAACCCCACTGATTTCTTCTGCATACTTTATGATCATTCTGAACACTCATGGACTATGGCTGCTACCCTGAGCTAGCTGGGTGGGAGCTGCAGTGGTGGGTCCTGCCCATTTTCTACAGGGGGTGTATTTCAGTCTCTGTTTTTCACCACAGTAAACAGACAAGGACAGTGGCCCTCCCAGATGTCTGCATTTCTCCCCTGTGCTGGGGAAGTCCACTGAGAAAGTACTCATTAGCACAGCATATGAGTCTCTCTGAGCCTGGAGGAGGGGGGTAGGAAGATGTTATTAATTTAGTCAGTGCTGTGCAGCTTGCAGAAACACTGTCAGCTTCTGCCTACACATATCTCACCTCCTATTGTTAAAGAAATTATAGCTGCTGAAGGAGATGAAAAAGTAACTCATTTATTTTCTGGCTTTCATAGTAATAAGCAAATCTGATTCTCCCTGACGCTGTAGTATGTCTCTGATTTTTGGACTGGGGTCTTTTGGGGTAGCAGTGGGGACATGATTCTCTGCACAGATGCTATCAGAGAAAGTGGGCTGGCCTATTTCGGTGGCTCTGACTGCACTGACCACATTTGTTTGGGTATATCACTCATTCAAGGACTTAGGACTTTCCAAGACTAATTAGTATCTAGTTAATGCTTTCCTGTTTCTCACTTTTGAAAGGCCAGAAACCTGCAAAGCTGTGGAGAGGTCAAGTGAAACTTTCAGCAGAAATTCCTGAAGATAGCTATAAGTTCATTAGACATATGGAATGGTTTGGGTTGGAAGGGACCTAAGGATCATTTAGTTCCAACCCTCTGCCATGGACAGGGACACATTTCACGAGACCCAGTTTTTCAAAGCCCCATCCAACCTGACCTTGAACCCTTCCAGGGATAAGGCAGCTACAACTTCTCTGGGCAACCTGTTGCTATGTCTCACCACACTAGAAGTGAAGAATTTCCTCCTGATCTCTAATACAGACCTTAAAGCCATTTCCCCTCATCTTGACATCCCCTTGTCAAAAGTCCCTTTCCTGCTTTCTTGTAGGCCTTTGTTAGTTACTGGAAGGTGCTGTAAGTTCTCTTCTCCAGGCTGAACTACCCAAATTCTTTCAGCCTTTCCTCTCAGCAGAGGTGCTCCAGCCCTCTGATCATCCTCATGGCCTCGTCTGGGCTCACTCTGGCAGGTCCATGTGTTTCTCATGTTGGGGCCCCAAGCTGGACCCAGAATAGTGTTCATGGTGACCCTATTAGACTGCTCATTGTCCTCTGAAAAAGAAATTGCAGACGTCTCCTGAGAACTAACATGCAGTAGATGGCACAGGTACACAGCACATTATGTCTCAGGGGTTTCCAGATAGGGGGTGCAAGAGCTTTTCCCACCATCTCTACTTGTCTCTCGGGTTCTGCTTTCGTTTCTGCTTCTCACAGGTTCTCACCTCCTATCACACAAAAATTCCACCCAGGGTCCCAGCTCAGTCCCCTCCCATTTCCTATTGATCACTAAACCCTTCCATGCCAAAGCAATCACATTGACTCTGCTGTCACTGTCACCTTAATCTTACACTTGTGCATTTATTCTTTCTGTATAACAGCTATTTTGTCAAAATGGCCCTTTTACTGGAAATTGACACCGATTTCACACCTTGCCTCTGTTCTTTTTTAGCTGGGCTTGAACATAAGAAATCAGAGCAAAATATCTTTTTTTAAATCTACACTAAAACTGCCTCATAAGAGTCATGCTGGTGCACCTCAGAGTTGGCTCCTCAACAAAAAGTGAACTCACAGTCTGCACAAGCCTGGAGAAATCCTGTAGAATATTTTCAAGACTGTTTCCTCTGAAGGCTGTATTGTTTCAGTAGCACATTTCTCCCAGTCTTCCCTTCCTGTTTTTCCATTCTTGTGAACACAGTGTTTTCTAAGAGTCCATCTACTCATGTTACTTGTCTCCACTTTAAGTGATAACCCTCTGTGATATAACAGTTAATTGCTTTGCCTGTGGTTCCATTGCAACAATGAATGGGATCATGATTTTCAAGCCTATCTGTACATAGCAATTTCAAAATATTTCACCTATTACCAGCTCCATCTGAACTTTAATGACTTTTACAATTTTGAGGACATTTATTGTGTATCTGGCGAAACTGATGCTACTCCTAAATAGACAAGTGCTCATATCGCATTTTACACTAGACTACTTTGGATCTTGCACCTTTCTGGCCTTTCGTGTTACTTCCATTACGGCAGCAAGGCTTGCTATGGACAGAGGGGGATACTATTTAAAAATAGCACAATGTATTTTAAGCCATTTCAGAGCAAGGGTGTGGATATCCCATTCTGGAAATGTCAGTAGGTGAAGCATCTACACCATGCCACTATGCCACGGCTCTTGTTTTGCCACCATCCGCGTAAAACTCCTTCCTTTATCAATCTGGACACGGGACAGAAGATGGTCCGAAGTTCCTTTGCTGCGCGAGGAGTGTGATTTTTGCATGCACTCTGATTGGCGAAACGCTTTTCATCAGACACGGTGGGAAGAAAAAAATGATAGTTGTGTGTGCGTGTGCGTGTGTTTGCTGGGGTGCTTTGTTCGCTCGGTTTGCTGTGCCGGAGGGCGCGGCGGGCCGGGGTCGCGGCGCCGCAGGTGGCGCGGGCGGCGGCCGGCAGGGGGCGCGCTGGGCCCGCGGAACCGCCGTGGGAACGGGGCCGGGGCCGGCGGCTCCGGGCCGGGGCCGTCCCTCCGCCGGGGTCCCTCCCTCCTCCGTGGTCCCTTCTCCGGGGTCCCTCCGCCGGGGTCCCAACCTTCTCCGGGGTCCCTTCTCCGGGGGTCCCTCGCTCCGCCCGGGGCGGCCCCGCGCTCCCCATCACAACCCCAAGGGCTTGTGCTCGCGTGTGCTTAGCAAAACGCTGGGAAGCGGGGAATAAATGCACATACAGGCACGGAACATCCCTCCCAGAGCGCTGCCCGCGCTGGGAGCCGCCTGGAAGCGTTCCGGGGCACACCGGGGTGTCCCCCACCTCCCGCCGGTGCGGAGCCCAGCGCGGGGTGCGGGGGCAGGATGCGCGGGGCGTAGCCGGTCGAGGCTGGCGGCTGCCCCGGGGGACGGGGAACAGCAGGTGCGGGAGGGTCCTCGGCAGCTGAAGGCTCCTCGGAGAGGGGGGTTCCCACGGGACCCCTGCGATGGGAAACGGGGGCAGGAGGGAGCGCCCGTCACAGGCGGCACAGCTCCGCGTCCCTCGGGGATGACCGAAAGGAGGGAGGTCACCGTGGGGCGAGAGGAGGTGGTCGGAGCGGGGGCGGGGGCACACGCCAAAGGGAGAGTGGCTGCAAGGTGACCCCCGTGGGGCTCTGCCTCCGCCCTCTCCCGGTTTAATCCTCTGCAGACGCCGGCAGAGGCGGGATAATCAAGCGGGTTGGGGGTGCCCCAGCTACACGCGCTCCTTTGTGCCGGGAGCCCGCGCCTCCCCGCTGCCCCCGGCCACCGCTCGCCCTGAGCTGCCGGACCTCCCCGAGGGGGCGAGGGGCGGCTGAAGCCCCTTCCCCGCCGCCCCCAGCGCGGTTACGGTGCTCTGCCTTGCGGGAACGCCAGCGGGAGGAGGGGAACGGCTAGGAGGTGCCTTTAATCCCTGCTAGTAATTTTTTTTTTTTACTATGTTTACTTCCGACCTCTCCGTGCTCGTAGTAAAAGACAACCAAAAAAAATAGTAAAATAAATACAAAGGGCCGCGGAGCGCGGCATCGCTCCTGCGGGCGCAGCTCCCTCCCTCGGTCCCTCCTTCCCGGGGAGGCGGGGGCAGAGCGCGGCCGCGGAGCGGTGCGCGGAGCGGTGCGCGGAGCGGAGCCGCCTCGCAGCGCGGAGCGGAGCGGGCTCGGACGCGGAGCGGGGCTCGCAGCCGCCCTCCCGCGGCCAGTGGAGCCTGGCGGAGCCGGGGGAGGGAGGGAGTGCGGCGGAGCCCGCGGTGCTGCCCCCGCCCCCGCTCCCCCCGCCCCTCGCCGGCGCTTTAAAGGAGGAAAAGCAACTAAAGTTGTATTATACCGGCCAGCGCGCCGCGCCGCCCCGGAGCAGCGACCGACCGCGCCGGGAGGCGGCTGCTCCGCCGCTCCGTGGGGTTTATCTAACCGTGGTGGGAGGAAGAGACCTACATTCTCCCGGCGTTTTGTCTACTTTTTTTTTCTTTTTAAATTTTTTTCCCCGGTCCTTTCCGGCGGTTCTTTTTATCATCTATTCTCACTTCGTTGTTTCTGTACCGCCTGCAATAATCGCCTCGCTACGTCTCGCAGCTGGCGCGTTGGGGAAGCCGGTGAGTTGCGGGGCTCTTCGCTTCCCATCACTCGATTGCCGCGGTTGTGGCGTTTGGATTGACACGGGCTGGTGACACCCGGGCTGCTGGCGGGGCTGCGCTCCGCGGACGTGGATACCGACGGACGCTCTCTTCTACCGGGGCTCCGGCGTTCCCATCTTTTTTCTTGAGCCCGGATTTTAATTTAATTTTTTTGGGGGAGGGGAGCATTTGCTTGTCGCGTATGCGCGGGCAGGGTATGATTGTTGCATGTACTGCTTATATGCATGCGCATATACATGCAGGCATATATGTATATATGACAATATTTGGCAAAGTTTGCCGAGGTCGCTGCTTGTCCCCGCGCAGTGCCAGCACGCCCAGGTGGGTGGCTGAGGAACAGTCCGGCTCCCGGCTGGAAGCCGCCGGGCGCTCCGCACCCCTTCCCGCCGGGACACGGGACAGGGATGGCGCTGGGGTCCCGGGAGGGAAGGAGCTCCGTGCCGGAGCCGTGCCGCATGTGAGCGGCGGCTGCGGGGAGCCGAGCTGAGCTGAGCCCAGCCGAGCCGGGCTGCCGCAGCCCCTCTGGGGGAGCGGGAGGGTGGTCCGGGAGCCGGCAACCCACCCCTCGGTAGGTCAAGTCGCGCCGCCCGATTGTCCCGTCGTCCTGAGAACGGGGTGACAAAGGGTCGTAGGGGTTTTTATTATTATTAGAATTATTACAAATTTTTTTCTAAACCCGACTGCGCATTTCCCTGCCGGCGCGGCGCGGGAGCCGGGAGGGAGCGCTGCGCGCCGGGGGCCGGCGGCTCGGCCGAAGCCGCGGGGGAGCCGACCCCCATTGCTCACCGGTGCCCCTCTCCCCCTCCCTCCCGCAGGCACCAGCCGCCGCGATGCCGCTCAGCGCCGGCTTCTCCAGCAAGAACTACGACTACGATTACGACTCTGTGCAGCCCTACTTCTACTTCGAGGAGGAGGAGGAGAACTTCTACCTGGCGGCGCAGCAGCGGGGCAGCGAGCTGCAGCCCCCCGCCCCGTCCGAGGACATCTGGAAGAAGTTTGAGCTGCTGCCCACGCCGCCCCTCTCCCCCAGCCGCCGCTCCAGCCTGGCCGCCGCCTCCTGCTTCCCCTCCACCGCTGACCAGCTGGAGATCGTGACCGAGCTCCTCGGGGGGGACATGGTCAACCAGAGCTTCATCTGCGACCCGGACGACGAGACCGTCAAGTCCATCATCATCCAGGACTGCATGTGGAGCGGCTTCTCCGCCGCCGCCAAGCTGGAGAAGGTGGTCTCGGAGAAGCTGGCGTCCTACCAGGCGGCGCGCCGGGAGGGGTGCTCGGCCGCCCGCCCCGGCCCGCCGCCCGCCGCGCCGCCGGCCCCGCCGCCCGGGCTGGCCGCGTCCCCCGCCGCCTCCGCCGGCCTCTACCTGCACGACCTGGGCGCCGCCGCCGCCGACTGCATCGACCCCTCGGTGGTGTTCCCGTACCCGCTGAGCGAGCGCGCCCCGCGGGCCGCGCCGCCCGGCGCCAGCCCCGCGTCCCTGCTGGGCGTCGACACGCCGCCCACGACCAGCAGCGACTCGGGTGAGTGCGACCCGCGGCGCTGCGGGAGGCGTGGGAACCGCGCGGCGCCGGGCTCCCCCGCCCCTCCGCAGCCCCCCTTTGCCCCCTCCTCGCCTGCTGATTTTTTTTTTTTTTTTTTTTTAAATGCCACGTTTGCGAGGCACGGAGAGTCCCAGCCGGCTCCTTTCCTGGAAAAACCAGCCCAGTTTTTTCCTCCGGGGAATAAGGGAGTGAAAAGCGGGGGGAAAAAGTATAAAGAAAGTGTAGGAGGGATAAACTTTCATCATGGGGTCCCGATAAGGCTCCCGGTTTCACCCGTGGGCCGGGAAGGAGTTAACTCCAGCCCGAGAGCCGCGGGCAGAATGTGCAGTCAGGGAGGTGCTAGTGAAAGTGACTGCAGGGGAGTGAATGGGGCTGGGAAAGTTTTAGAAATGCTTCCTTAGGTATGTGACAGCGGGTTCCGCTCCCTCGTAAATCTGGTTTGAAAGTCAGTTTCTACCCAAAGCGCTACAGCCTTCCCTTTTTCCTCTTTTTTACCCTCCAAACTCCCTCCTATTTTCCACAAATTAACAGATCAAGAGAGATTCAGAAAATGCCTCTGAATACCCATGTGTGTTAAGTAAGCTTTCTTTTAAGGCGTGGCCAAAGCCTTCTAAATCCATAATTAAGGGCAGCTTGAGTCTGGGAGCTTTATTGCGCTGTACTGCTGACAACCGAGGTTAAACTTTCCTACTATCTTTCATGCACTCGGCATTACGCAAGATCGTTACAACTTTTTGAAATCAGGGAGCCAGGGTTTGGACTGCAGTCCATGTGTCTGTCCTATTGCACTTGAAGCATTGCTTCCTTAAAGAAAAGGCTCTTGGGGAAAGCTGTGTCCAGCATCATGAAATGGATTTAAGAAGGGCTTGTCATTATGCAACTCAGAGTAGCCTTCCCTTTACCTACAGTAGTCTTGAGAGTGCCTACATACAAGTTATGAGTTCTTAATTTATTTTTTTTTAATGGCAGAAGAAGAACAAGAGGAAGATGAGGAAATCGATGTTGTTACATTAGCTGAAGCAAACGAATATGAATCCAGCACAGAGTCCAGCAGCACAGAGATGTCAGAAGAGCACAGTAAGCCCCACCACAGCCCACTGGTTCTCAAACGGTGTCATGTCAACATCCATCAGCACAATTATGCCGCTCCTCCCTCCACCAAGGTTGAATACCCAGCAGCAAAAAGGCTAAGGTTGGACAGTGGCAGAGTTCTCAAACAGATCAGCAACAACCGAAAATGCTCCAGCCCGCGCACGTCGGATTCGGAGGAGAACGACAAGAGGCGAACACACAACGTCCTGGAGCGCCAGAGGAGGAATGAGCTCAAGTTGAGTTTCTTTGCCTTGCGTGACGAGATCCCCGAGGTGGCCAACAATGAAAAGGCTCCCAAGGTTGTCATCCTGAAAAAAGCAACAGAGTACGTTCTTTCCATCCAGGCAGATGAACACAGACTGATTGCAGAGAAAGAGCAGTTGAGGAGGAGGAGAGAACAGTTGAAACACAAACTTGAGCAGCTAAGGAACTGTTGTGCATAGGAACTTTTGAGCATCACTTAGAATAATGCAAACTAGACTGAAACTATGATAAAATATTAATGATTCTAATATCTCTCGTGAACTACACAGTCCATCAAGTATGGAACTATTGCAACTGCATGCTGTGCGTTTTAACTTGAGACTACACAACCTTGGCTGAATCTCCCAAGGGTTTGGCCAGAACCTCAAAACTGCCTCATAATTGATACTTTGGACATAAGGGATGATGGGACATTCTTCATGCTTGGGGATGAACTCTTCAATTTTTTTTCTTTTAAAATTTTGTATTTAAGGCATTTTTTCATACAAGAATCCAAAAGAAAAAAGTTGTCCCCAGTTTGCTGTATATATTTACACATCATATTGCCATGTAAATACCTTTAATAAAGCCTTTATAGAAAAATGTGCAACATTAATACGCAACAGTTGTGGCAACTGGATTTATACTTGTCTTGAACTTCTGTGCCATAACATTTCACAATTTTGTTTTTTATTTAAGTACTTTTTTTCCTTTTAAAAATGATTTTTATTTTGTTTTTAGATAAATAAATATTTGACCAAAATATAATTAGCTAAATCCTGTGTAAAGACTTCACTTTGTCTCCCACTAGTGTCATTAGATGTCTATTTCATGCCATTCCTTTTCCTTTCATCCTGGCAGTGACCTGACTGAAGTCAAAGGGGGGGGTTGTATGAGGGAAATAGTGATTATTTTGCAGCTTTGTAGGGACTGGTTTCTTGCTGTCACTCCATCTCGAGTTCAAGTGGACAAAATTGTTGGTCTAACGTGCCCTGTCAGTTCAACTTGCCTTGCCACCAGGTTGTCCATGCAGGTGGTGGTAGCAAAGCCTGTGTTGGTCATGGTCATCTGCCTGCTGAAAGTAAAGCTGGAGTGTGGTGCATTTTCTCACTGATCACCCCAGTATATAGGCTCTGCATTCCTTCCACATACATATAATTACATTTTCAGGGCATGACCTTCATTCTGCACTAGGGACATAGCCATGTACTTTGAGGGCTGCTTTGTAGTAAGCTCACCTTAATTGCTTCCTGTTTGATTTTAACAGAAGTTAAAGAGGATAAGAAAATAAACTGAGATGGTGAGTGTTGAAGTGGTTAAAACAACAGAGCGGTTTCCCTTTTTAAGTGCTGAAATCAGCAGAGCCAATCTTCTTGGTCAAACACCTTAACACTTTATTAATGTGAATAGTTACTTGGGATTTCAAGGGATACAAAGTTCAAGGACACAGAAAAGGGAGCAAAGGAAAAGGAGAGCTATTTCTCATTTGAAGAATATGCTCAGACAGATTCCTAACATTTGCCAGACCTATTAAATAATATTTACATTCAGGACTTGTCTCATGATCAGCTTCTGATGGGCCATAAGTTAGTTGCTTGACACAGCTCCAAAGATTAGATTTGATCCTTTCTCCCCTTTTCACCCTCTTAGCACCACTTTGGTCATGACTTCAGCAACAAATCAATGAGCCCTTTGATGTGGAGGAAGAATGTGTTTTTCAAAAACTTGGGCCTTGCACTTTTTTGATTTCCATAACTCCGTTAAATACATATTTGCTTGGCTTCTAACCATTGGAGGAGCAGTGCTGCCAGCCAGCACCAGTGCCAGCCATCGGGCTGGGAGCAGGGGTTCAGGTTTTTCTGTTGCTTCTGAGTTCAGAGCGGGAAGAAGAATGACTGGGTGTGGGGTTGGGGCAGGTAGCACTAGGCAGACGGGGTAGGTGCCAAAGGTCTCTGCTCTGCAAAGCCCTGGTAACCCAACAATCTTGCATGAGGGAGTTTGAAAAGAAGTGTGGAAATCCTATTCGATGGAGGGCTTTAGGTGTTTGAAGGTTTCTTGGGGGAAAAATCTGTCAGAAAAACAGGACAAAGCAAGGCTTTTCTCTTTTTTTTTTATCACCCCCTGTAATTTGGTTTGTAGAAGTGGTCTGCAGTTGCTTTTTTCCAGCATCTGATTCAGATATTCACTTAAAAGGAAGAAGAATTATATGAAATGAAACTGTTAATTGTATCTGAACTGTAAATCAGGACAACTTGCAGTTATGAATGATGCAAAAGTTCTGCCTTTTATTAGACAGGATATCTAATTTTAAAAACACATTAATTTCATTTACCTTTTAGTGTGTTCCCTATTTTAGATATTGCTTCAGAACAGAAATGAGATATTGTTCAAGAATTTATAATTGCACCCCCTTCCTCCAAAATAAACCAGGAGGTGTAGATCCATCCACAAAACCTGAAAAATATCTCACCTTTGAGTTCCAGTTTCATGTTAGCAAAACCCCCTGATTTCTTCCCGTTAAATGAGGCTAGACCATAATGATTAATGAACCTCTTCTTATTTATCAGCTTCTTATATCATTTGGAGAATGGTTTTGAGTTTTTTCTTCTATCTGCAGAAGGTCCTTAGTCTTTTGATGAATAGTTATTTAATTTCTTACTCTCATCTTTTAATTGAGCATCAGTTCCTCTACTCTTTCCTACTGGAAAACAAACCATGAACATGACCTAAAAATATATGGTTTTATGAGATGGCACTTCATATTTATGACATTTCTCACTTTGTTGTACGATTGCAAAGTATCTAAATAATGCAATTTGAAAAAAATTAAAACAGCCTGTGAGTACAGAGTTAAGAAACCTCTTCTGATCGTTAAATTGCTGCTGGAATAAAGAGGAATGTGGCTTCCACTTTCCAACTCCTCACCAGAGATTAGCACATTCGGAAGACACAAACATCTCACACGAGTTCCTGGGCTGGATTCAGTTAGTAGTGCATTGTATCTGGATAGGAAGGTGTTGGGCTTTGCTGCTGTTTTGGAGCAATAGAGGAGATAAGCTTACAAAAGTAGCATCTGAGCCTTGACATGAAATGTGGAATTTGCAGTGCTTGCCAAACAGCTGTACTGAAGCTCTACTTGAAGTACAAGGAGCATTTTTCACTTCACTTCTCTGCTCCTTTACTTTCACAGGACACTTCAAGCTGCTTCTCTTGCAGAAGAACTTTAGGCAGAATATGGCATCAAAGGAAACTAGAAACAAACCATCGGGGTGAAAATAAAATTTCCTTTATCATACACCCTCACTGTTTTAATTTAATTAAATACCAACTTCGAGGATTCCATCTTCATTTTTATTCTTGTGCTTAAATTTTGCCTTTCCGGCCAACTTATGATGCAAACAGCTTCAATGTTTCAATACAGAATATGCTAGGGGACAACTGGGATGTATAGAAGATCCCCTGTCTGCTTAACTCAGCTCCCACTGGAATCTGTAGGAATTCCATGTTTCTTCTACAGATTTGCACCAGTGGAGGATGCTCTTGAAAATTTTATCACTCCCTGTAAAGAAATCACTTTACTTGTCCCTACGTAAGCAGTCTTGCTCATGAAGCACTTTGCAACCCTTGCAGGCAGTTGGGAGATGACAAACATTTCATCAGAGTTGCATGAAGGGAGAATTTCAGGTAAGTGGAGTAGAATAACTGTAAACTGGAAATAAGCCAGACCACTGCAGTTGAAATCTGAGTTTATTCAAAACAGAAGGTGGAGGTGGTTGTTTCATCTACAGAGATGAACCATCTTCTAATATGCTGGATTTAATTTTTTTTATTTTATTGATTTGTGTTAGAATCATCTGCCAATGAATTAACAGAAAAATAAAACTGAACTATAAGTGATCCTAACACAGGCAGACAGCTGGGGGAGAGACTCAGAATTTACTTCCCAGCTTACAGGTTTGCTGTTCCTTCATTTTGAAAGGACATCCATGGGAGCTTCTGATTAATGGCTTCTAGAGCTTATCTATCTCATTTCTTGATTTCACTTTTTTTTTTCCAGGCAAGTTTAGATCTCATCTGTGTGGAAACAACAAGGGGAAACCAGGGCTTAGTTCTCAGTTATCAGAGCCTGATTTCATTTCCAGTACAAAACGATTTGATGTTTAGCAGGTTTTACTTATCTTTGTGTCATTTACTCATCTCAGGTGCAGCTGTAAATGTCAGTGGGAGACAGGCAGTAAAGAAAATGTTATCCAAGATTCAGAGTGGCAGCTAGAAAGTCAGAAGGGATTTTTTTTCCTAATTTAACCAATCATCTTCTACATAGATCTTGAGCGAAGGGAAGGTACAAGAATTTGGAGCACCTTGGTTATAGCACTGGACTCAGTAATTCCCTTTATAGAACCATAGAATGGTTTAGGTCAGAAAAGTCTTTAAGATCATTGAGTCCAACCACTAGCCCAGCACTGCCAAGTCCACCATTAATCCATATCCACAAGTGCCACACCTACACAACTTTTAAATCCCTCCAGGGATGGTAACTCAGCTGTCTGTCAACCAACATCCCCAGGTCCTATTCCACTGGGCAGAAAATACTGGCCCCAATACTGGGCCCTGGGGAACACCACTTGTAACTGGGTTTAACTCTGCTCACCACCATTCTTATCCAGCCAGATTTTTACTCAGTGAAGAGAGCACATGTCCAAGCCACAAATACCCACTTTTTCCAGGAGAATGCTGTGAAAGATGCAGTGTCAAAGGCTTTGTTAATGCCTAGGCAGACATCACAGCCTTTCCTGCATCCACTAAGTGGGTCACCTTGTCATGGAAGGAGATCAGGTTGGTCAAGCAGGACCTGCCTTGCACAAATCCTTGCTGGCTGGGCCTGATCCCCTGGTTGTCCTGTACATGTCAGGTGATGTCACTCAAGATGATCTGCTCCATAGCCTTCTCAGGCACTAAGGTCACACTGAGGGCGTGTAGCCTCCCAGATCCTCCTTCCAGCCCTTCTTGCAGATGTGCATGAAAGAGTTGCAGTTACTTTGCTTCCAGGGAGGGAGCTGCTTTGGATGGGACCCTGGCCAGGCAGTGGCAATATCACCCTCAATTGGTTTGTTCTGTAATGCAAGTATTTTTTCAAGCCCAAACAACTTGTCTTCAAGTGTGTCCAGTCTCCACCTTCCTAGGAAATCAGATTAATTTTTTCTGATAATGATGAGTATGACCTTTGGTGCTGAATATTAATGCATATGAAAAAGTATTATTGGCCACTTGCCAAAACTATTTATATTTGTAGTTACTGAGTAATCCTTGCTTCAAGATGCATGGGAGAGGCCGAGCTACAAGGCACTTCTGCCTGGTCGTGCTTGAACCCATCAGACACAGGGGAGAAATCCCTGGCTGAGAGTGCACCCACACAACTCAGGCTGGCTGAAGCATCTCATTCCCACAAGCACTGTTTCCAGTTTCCAGCTTGATGAAGGAATTGTGGAGTTATTCTTTTTTCTAGACAAGTCTGGGAGAAAGCAGCTAGTTCCTGACATTATGTGTTATGGTGATTATGTTTTATTGCTAAATTCACCCTTCACACATGTCTGTCTATGGATCTTGCCATGGCTGCTTTTCAGTTGAATGCATTTCCATTCAAGGCAAAGTCTTTCTTGCCACATGTGTAATTTCCATCGCAAGCTTCTATGTCCCAATTACATGGAAGATTGGAAAGGAAAAAAAAGATTAGAAATAAAGGATTAGGTGCAATAAGTGAAGATATTTGAAAATACAAGCTGCAAAAATTAAGCAATCTGAGTGGGTCACGAAGAGTTCCAATCAGAGAAATTAACACTGCATGGAACTAATTAGCTCCATCAGTTTCCTTCATGCTAATTTATCTATTAATAAAGAAGGAGAAAAAAAATACAGGGATTGTGCTTTATATGCAGCTAGTTCGAGGGCAAACACCCCAAAGTTCTGCAGGCTGGGTGTGCACGATCCAACACACAGCCCCAGTCCTGCAGCCCCTGGAGGTGCCCCCGGATCCCTCGGGACATCTCCCGGATCGCTGCGCTCGCAGCGCTCAGCACAGCACACAGCAGAGCAGAGCAGAGCAGAGCACAGCAGCACAGCACACAGCACACACACAGCACACAGCACAGCACACACAGCACACAGCACACAGCAGAGCAGAGCACAGCACACAGCACACAGCACACAGCACAAAGCACACAGCACACAGCACACAGCACACAGCACACAGCACAGCACAGCACACAGCAGAGCAGAGCACAGCACAGCACAACACATCACAGCAGAGCACAGCACATCACACAGCACACAGCACACAGCAGAGCACAGCACAGCACAGCACAGCACACAGCACAGCACACAGCACACACAGCACACAGCACACAGCACACAGCACACAGCAGAGCACAGCACAGCACAGCACACAGCACACAGCACACACAGCACACAGCACACAGCACAGCAGCACAGCACACAGCACAGCACAGCACACAGCACACAGCACACAGCACACAGCACAGCACACAGCACACAGCACACAGCACAGAGCACAGCACACAGCACACAGCACAGCACACACACAGCACACAGCACACAGCACACAGCAGAGCACAGCACACAGCACACAGCACACAGCACAGCACACAGCACAGCACACAGCACACAGCACAGCACACAGCACACAGCACACAGCACAGCACAGCACACAGCACACAGCACAGCACAGCACAGCACACAGCACACAGCACAGCACAGCACAGCACACAGCACAGCACAGCACACAGCACACAGCACACAGCACAGCACAGCACAGCACACAGCACAGCACAGCACACAGCACACAGCACAGCACACAGCACACAGCACAGCACAGCACACAGCACACAGCACACAGCACACAGCACAGCACACAGCACAGCACACAGCACTCAGCACACAGCACACAGCACACACAGCACACAGCACAGCACAGCACACAGCACACAGCACAGCACACAGCACAGCACAGCACACAGCACAGCACGCACACAGCACAGCACACAGCACACACAGCACACAGCACACAGCACACAGCACACAGCACAGCACACAGCACAGCACACAGCACACAGCACACAGCACACAGCACACAGCACAGCACACAGCACACAGCACACAGCACACAGCACACAGCACACAGCACACAGCACAGCACACAGCACACAGCACACACACAGCACACAGCACACAGCACACAGCACACAGCACACAGCACACAGCACACAGCACACAGCACACAGCACACAGCACACAGCACACAGCACACAGCACACAGCACACAGCACAGCACACAGCACACAGCACACAGCACACAGCACACAGCACACAGCACACACACAGCACACAGCACACAGCACACAGCACACAGCACACAGCACACACACAGCACACAGCACACACACAGCACAGCACACAGCACACAGCACACAGCACACAGCACACAGCACACAGCACAGCACACAGCACACAGCACACAGCACACAGCACACAGCACACAGCACACAGCACACAGCACACACAGCACAGCACACAGCACACAGCACACAGCACAGCACACAGCACACAGCACACAGCACACACACAGCACACAGCACACAGCACACAGCACAGCACACAGCACACAGCACACAGCACACAGCACACAGCACACAGCACACACAGCACAGCACACAGCACACAGCACACAGCACACAGCACACAGCACACAGCACACAGCACAGCACACAGCACACAGCACACAGCACACAGCACACAGCACACAGCACACAGCACACAGCACACACACAGCACACAGCACACAGCACACAGCACACAGCACACAGCACACAGCACACAGCACACACAGCACACAGCACACAGCACACACAGCACACAGCACACAGCACACAGCACACAGCACACAGCACAATAACAGCACACAGCACACAGCACACACAGCACACAGCACACAGCACACACACAGCACACAGCACACAGCACAGCACACACAGCACACAGCACACAGCACACAGCACACAGCACAGCACACAGCACACAGCACACAGCACACAGCACACAGCACACAGCACACAGCACACAGCACACAGCACACAGCACACAGCACACAGCACACAGCACACAGCACACAGAACACAGCACACAGCACACAGCACACAGCACACAGCACACAGCACACAGCACACAGCACAGCACACAGCACACAGCACAGCACACACACAGCACACAGCACAGCACACACACAGCACACAGCACACAGCACAGCACACACACAGCACACAGCACACAGCACAGCACAGCACATCACACAGCACACAGCACACAGCACACAGCACACAGCACACAGCACACAGCACATCCCACTGCAGCTCTCCCGCTCCCCTTTTCCTTCCAGGCACCGCACGTGTGCGAGGGGCTGTGAACAGGGAGCAGCTGCCAGAGCCGGAGCTTCTTTTCACTCCTTTTTCTGCCATTAATCTGCTCCGTGACGACAGCAGAGCCAAACAAAGGCTCTCGGTGCAGGTAGTTCCTGTGATCCAGTGCCCGGCTGAGTGTCTGACAAAGCCTTTTTGGCCTGGGACCAAGGCCGTGCTGTGCCGTGGATGAGTTAGGGGAAGAGGGATCAGCGCTGCAACTGTGCGGATACAGCAAATGTGAGCTAAAGGTTCGTGTGCTTCCCTACGGCACGGAAACATCCCTCCATCCCTCTCCTGAATAAAAGTGGGGTCTGCAATACCAGGTGGGGTCCTCCCCCACCTTACTCAGGTTCCAAATGTATCCAGTCTTATTTTATGTAGTTCATTTGGGTTTATCCAGTGTGATAAACTGTCAATGCTTTTTCCTAGAACTATTTGTGTTCTCATTTGACTGCACTACAACAGTTCCTTAAGTAAGTTTGATTCATTCACGTGTGTCCCAAGAAACGAAAACCTGCTCTGTACTATCAGGACAAGGCTTTCCCACAAGAATTCTTCAGAGAAGCTGATGTTTAAGTATCTAAAACCAAGTAAAAATGTAGAAAATATGGTGAGGGAGCTGGATCAGACAGCAAAGTTCTATCAGGGCTGTCCCACTAGTCTACACTTTACTGATTTACTTTTAGGCTACACTTTGAAATCATGAATAGATGAATAAACTGAATCTATATTAGAAGGATGCAAAAAATATATAGACAGCATTTTTCTATAAACTGTTTTCCATGAACATAAAAAATTCAGGGAAGTCAAATGTGATCCATTAGTTTCTGAGGAACTTGGACAAAGATGCTACTGGGCTGGGATGGCTTTTCAACAGTAAACAGCATCACCATAGAACAATTGCAACAGACCTTTTAAATGTTAGAGTGTTTATAGTGTGCAAGTGTGATGGACAGGAGAGAAAAAGGGAGTTTTGGTTTGGTGGTTTGGTGTTTTTCTGGGGTTTTTTTTGTTGTTTTTGTGTTTGGTTTTTTTTGTTTTGTTTTTACTTTTATCAACTAAGTATTTTTTCATAGAGATTTTACCAAAAAACTTCCATCAGCCTCTAGTAGTTCACCATGTACTGGCTGCAGACACTGAGATTCACAATGGATTGAGAGAAGAAAAGCTGTATTATTTTGATAAATTATGCTGTTTTATAATATTAATTTGATCTGTAAAATTCCTCTCATCTGGACTAAAGCAGATTTTTCTTTGGGCACACATAAAATCTTATTATGTGTTCCCATTATCGTTCATCATTATGGTAAAGAGTAAGATAATACTGTATTGTGCCTAGACTTGCACACTTTAAGAGAATAAAAAGGCTATATGAATATCTTATGAAGTGATTGCAAAATAAAATTGACATCAAAGTGATTCGACTATGTAATATATTATTCCCTCCCTGTAAAATTGGATTCCTGCTGAAAAACACTTCCCTTATTTTGCATTTGTGAAAGAAAAAACATAAGCCTCTTGCCCTTATGGAACAATACAGCATTTTCCCATGCCTACAAGGGCAAAAGTATGCATTCATTTATTTGAAATTTAATTTTTGGTGCTTAATTAAAATGAATCCAACCCTTCCCCATTCATTTCTGCGAGCTGCCCTAAAAACTGAGACCTGATTGTGGCAGCTGAAACAGTCAACACATACTGCAAAAGCATTAAGGCAGCTCCAGGGGCCAAAATAATCACCAGATATTAATGGCCTGCTTAGCAGCTGGAGCAAAATATCTGTGCAGGGAGGTGGCTGCCACAGAGGTCTGTGCAGATGCACTGTGTGAATTGGCCATCGAGGTTGCCCCATCCTCCAACTCCTTTTCAAGCTCCTTTTTCTTGAAATTGGTAGCCAACTCCCCATGCATGTCATATTTGGTATGCTGCTTTCCAGAAGATTTTAAACTCAGCTGATGTTTCCATGAGGTTCCTCTGTAAATGTCCCTGCCAGTGGCCCTTGGGGACCTTGCTTGCAGGAGCAGTAAATCCCCAGAGTGCCAACCCCTGGCAAGACACAGTGTGTCCACACACCACCAAGTACTGACCTGATGTGAGAATACTTTGTCTGTTCAAATCTGCTTAAAAAACTTTGAATGATAAACTTCATCTTGCCACAACTTATGACAAATTTGGTGTCCTACCACGGCTGCCCTAAAGTCCTCATGAATCCCCCATAGTTTGCAGATCAGTGATGATGTGGATATGAATTGTATTCATCCTCCTGGATGCTCCAGCCATGCATGGTTTCAACTTTGTGACTATGAGGCCACTGTAACTTGCTTATTCCCTAATATAGTTGTCTCTGTGTCAATCAGCTTTCTGCTGATACCTTCCTTTGTCTTGGTATGCATTGGGAGCAACATCTTGGCCTCTTCATGAAGCACCACACAAACCATGAAACACTTACTGACTCCAGCAGGGACATGATTACAACCTTAGTTTTGCAATCTTTCTTTAATCTTCTTTTAATTAATTTAATTCTGATATCATTATCTAGATTGCCCCATTCATTCAGCATCACAGCATCTATATCTTCATTCTCACTGGCAGGCTTTGGTAACTTTGCAAATGGGGCAGCTCTATCTCCCATTTCTACCTTTTGATCTTTACTAACAGCCTTCCTTTAATGTCTGCTGAGCTCAGCCTTTTATCAGGCAGAGCACTCCACCCTCCCTGGTAGAGGGGGCACTGCTCTGATCAACATAAGCATGCAGAGCTGAATTTCTACCATCTGCCTCTCCAGCTGATCCTGCTGGCCCATCTTGGCTCTCCAGCCAGTTTTAAAACCAGTTCAACCAAATCCAATTTAAAACTGAAGGGCAGACAGGATTTCATAAAGTTGTACAGCCCACTGAATTTTAATGAGTTTCAGGACCTGTGTCATCTCTGCTGGGGGATTTCTCCTGGCAACTTCCTTGGGTGGGCAGTACTGGTGTGGGTGGGCAAACACTGTGATCTGGAGCTTGCAGCAGGCACTATAGGTTAGAACATATATAATCCATACTGTTTTGTTGTTCCATTTACTTAAATTTATGAAAAGAGGTCAGCTGTTGCCTTTTATTTTTGCTTAGTGTCACAAAAATGCCATACAATTTGTACAGTTAAATGGAAAGGTCCAAAGTATTCCACGTTTCTATGACTCCATAGATAAACTGTCCCCTCTCTGCTTGGCCTTGGTGTGACTGGCTCACTGGTGTGAAGCAGGCACCAGAGAGGAGGACAGGCACTGCAGCCAGATCAGAGTGAGAGAAACCCAGGGGTCAGGATGCAGACTGGCATGACTTGCACCAAGATCCCAAATCCATCCCACATCATTGGGATAAAAATCCTTATTCTGGTATAATCTCATTCTAAACTGAAATAATTTATATTAGGACACCTCTGCCCATACTACATGACTTTAACTCTTTTTTTTTTTAAATATGTAAGTTCTGGTCCATTCGTCTGCCCAAGCAGGTTCATCTGGTGCAGACAGCCCAGGACCATGACCTTTTATCTGTGATTGTGGTTTCTGAATATCTTCAAGGATGCAGGCTCCACATAACCTCCCTAAGCAACCTGTGCCAGTGGTCAATGATCAACCTCCTGGTCATGACAGCTTTTTTCCTTGGTGTGTCTTGATGTTAAACGAGATTTAACACAGAGTATGTAAATTTTCAGAGATGCTGAACAGATCCCACGGCTGGGATTGCTCATTACTTTTAAAGATCAAGGCAAAAAATTGCTGTGGTTTTCCTCTTCTGGAGCAGTAACAATTTCTGGATGAAAAGACAGCAGAGAAAGGATAAATCTGGGGTACAAACAGATACAAGTGCACTGCCTGCCCTCTGCCATTTTTTTCTGAGTAACTTTAAACTCTGATGCACTCTGGCTTTCAGGCAAGGCACATTTTCAGAAGCTCTCAGATGTCAGTGATTGCAAAGCTCAGCTGAAAACTGAGCACAAATGGAAAATCCTGTCCTTTGGTCTCTCCTGGCATGTCAACTATTTACTTTGACTCTTTGACTTATTTAAAACTTACCTATTCTGCCCTCATTTTCTCATTTCCAGTCACTTGTACCAATCAGCATAATTTGGCTGGAAGAGAAAGTATCCTAACAAATCAGTGTTGCATCCCTGCTATGAGCTAACAAAAAAAAAAAAAAAAAAAAAAAAAATCATCCCTGAATCCTGAGGGCAGATAGTGGGCACTGGCAGGAATGCAAGTATCAGCACACAGCCCTGTGTGGTGCTGGTTTTCTGGGGTGACAGTCTATTTACATGATGCTTTCCATACAACCCATGCTTTCCTACCAATCACTGCCAAGGTGAAGCTGCCCAGCACAACAGCAAAATAGGCTGCTCTGCCAAGCTGTGGAAAGGTCTTTTCCCAGCACATATTGCAGTTTGTTTAGATGGGTGGTTAAAGATGGTGTGTTGATTTTAATGAAGATTGATAGTCAACATAAATATGCTGCCTGCCTTGCTTCTCTGCTGGACGCTCAGCAGAGAGCCTGGTGAACCTTAAACAGTGGGATTGCCTGTTGATTTGGGGATTAAAGCTGTCTTTTAAAGACCATGCTGAGAAAATGTGCTGAGAGCTTCTGCTGAAGGCACTAATTCATACTTTAATCAAGTAGCTTTATAACCATGTCTATCATGAAAATTTGTTATCAGCATATTGTTTGAATCACAGATCAATGCACACTGATTTTGGCAAATCTAATTAGATTTGATGGGGAAGAACATGGATGCATTTTCTAAGGCTCTGTAGTTCCCATCTTTCTATGGGCAATTTCATTTTGAATTTGTTTAACAGCAATTAAAAGTTGTGAGTTGTGATACTGGAGATGCCAGCCCTGGTTATCCCACTCACTCCACCAGTGCTGCCACCCAGCACTGAGAACAAGAGACAAGGGAGTCAGAACTCCAGTGCCTCCCAGTCATCACTCCAGTCAGAAGTCAATGTGTGCTCTCTGTATGGCCTCAGGCAAGATATTTTACATATCTGCACCTCAGTTTACATGTCTGTGAACCTGGATATAGCATATATATGCATCTCAAGGGCATTTTAAGACTTTATTGATCACTACTACTAAGCTGCTTCCATGGCACAACACAACATTGATTATCATAATTTGAGATGTGCAGGGGCACAGCCTGGTGCTTATCTGTCTTTGTGAGTACTGTGGCTGCACTGCAGTTGCTCAAATCTCTTCTTGGTACAGCAAGGATGCCAGCAATACAGGTGTCCATCATGATGTCAGGGCTTAAATGAGACATTCTCCAGGACTAAACAGGTGAGCAGCTTATGACAGATGCCCACACCAGATACTTCTGCCTCCCTTAGGTCTTTTCTCTAGTGCTGGTGGAGTTTCTTTAGTGGATGTTAACCAGTTTGCCTATTCATACCCTGTGCCTTGTAGCATAGGAGCAGCAGCATCATGACTGTGAAATGGACTTAAAATCCCAGGACAGTGTCCTGCTGTGTTGCACATCTTTATCTGTGCTGTAGGAACTGGGAAGAAGGGCCAACACAGGCCAAAGGCTCAGCCACTCTCCAGGCAGCAGCGATGCAAAGGAAGGTGTTGGACCAGATCTCCCACTTAGGGCGGTGCTGGGTCGTTGTGTGAAGGATGGGCACTGGTGCCACTGTCACAGCTGTGCTGATGAGAGCACAAGTCTCCCAGCTGCCCCTGAGGAAGATCCCATGCCTGCAGCCACAAGCCAGCCTGTCCAAGCCCCCAGAGCACCCAGCCCCAGTGGCTGCCCCACGGCTGTGCCCACGCAGGCAGCGTGGGACACATCCATAAGCAAGCACTTTGGCAAAGTTGAACTTTACTCATGAGTGCATAAACAGCAACTGGTCTTGAAAGGAGAAGGACACCAGGTCCAGCACAGGTTTCACACACCATCCCCCACTTCCCTCCTGCTGCTGGAGGAGCACTGTGCATTGCCCAAAGCTCAGGTTGTGGCTTGGATGTGTCAACAGGCCTGTCGTGACAGCCCATGGGCTGCCAGTGTCACTCTCCCTTGAAAATTGTTCACATGAATGTTGTATATTTGTTATAGATGAAGAGATTAGTGTAAAGGCTAAAAAAAGGAAAGTAAACAGAGAGGGAAGGACCCTGGGGATAGTGCAGTGGTGTCTGCCAGCTTGGCTGGTCCAACCTGTTTATAATGTCTAACACAATCACAGGTGCCAAAGAATAACCGACAAGTTAAACAGTTTCCTCTCTGACATTTAGCAACAGGATCTTTCGTGTGAGTAAAGCAAAGATCTTGCTGTTTTCCCAGGAGCTGAGTGCTTCAGAAATAGGGAAGCAGACACCAGGCTCTCCTCTGCAGACTGCAGGTACAGTGGTGGCACTTTACCTGCTCTGTGCATCCTCTGCTGCTGTTGAGACACAGTTCTCCTGTGGGCACAGGGCTCTCCTGTGACCAGACTATGGCCCTTATCTCTCATCCAAGGGTATCTTCATGTCCATGGTTTTCTATCCCTGCTGACAGCACCACTTTCCACTTCCTCTCCCAGGCATGCAACTTCTCTTGTGATCTTTCACCCTTCAGACAAAACAAACTCCTTCTCCCCAAGGATTTACTCAGTCCTTTTCTCAGGAGCTTCCTGGGAAATCTGGCTGGGACCTGAATGGTGCTGCCTCCCTCTCACTTGAATTCTCTCGTTCACAGCACTTTTTTTTTGTTTCCACTAATGATATTAAACCTCCGGCTCACAGTTTTGATAACCCTCCCCCAAACTGAAGCATTCTCATCTCTGGATCTACTTTCCAACTTTACTAATACAGACATTTGGTTTCATTTTATTCCAGGCCTTTCTTCTTTCTTAAATCACATTCAAGATAATAATTGTAAATGCTCTTCATAATCTAATGGAGTTTTTGTATCTCTCTGTTCTTCTATCTTAGTCCTGCTCACTTGCAGAAAAGCATCTATTTGGAAAGTCATATTTCTTTTTTTTTTAAATTATTTTTAATGCTACAGACTTGGGGAATATATGGAGCACGTGAGTTACATGCTTCTGTAGCTGGTAGCTGGGCCATCAGTGACAAGTCTGTTGTTTCTGTGCTTCATGCTAACTCTGAATATCCTCTTTCTCTGCACTGGAGTCACATCTAAGCTACCCAGAATCTGTTCTTCATCTCACATTGAACACTGAGAGGACACAGAAGGCAGTGTAAGTCTTTCCAGCAGCTTCATAAACTTTCCAGTCTTAATTTTTGCTGATATTGCTTCCTGCTCTTGGCTCTTAGAGCTTTGTCCCCACCAAAATCACAGTGAGTCACCATCACCTAGAGATGGATCAGTCTTCAGGTACAGCAATGCCTTCTCTTTAAATTAATATGAGTATTTAAATTCAAAGACTGGGAAAATAAATTAATTATGATAAACATCATTGCTTTTCCCCATTGTTTTATCACAGAATGAACTTGATATTGGCAAATAAAGCAAAGAGGTTTGTATAAGAGTGAGGAGAAGAGCTGGTTGTGTCAAATCATAACACCTGCTGCAGAACAAATGGGTGTAACTGGCTGTAAATGCATTCAGGATGACAATTAGGTGGTTTCTAATCTTCAGAGAAGGAAAAGTTCCAAGATAATATCCAAGAAGGTAAAGTGAGGACAAGACACTTATGTTCAGCTTAATATCTTTATGGGCAGGCTGATGTAAAATTTGGTTTCTATTGGGAGAGGATCAGATGAAATGACCTAACCCTTCCTCCTCAGTGTCTGAGATGACTGAGGGTTTTTAGAGAGTTGTGGAATTAACCTGGGACAAGCTGAATCCCTGGATGAGGGAAGGTATAATTACTGCTATGATTACACACTCAGCTGCTTTTTCTGCTGTGTCTCTCCATGGCCCATGTTTGCAGGGAATGTCTGGTGGTTTGCTCCATCCTCTGCCGCACCTTCTTGCCCTGGCTGATGACACTTCACTTTCCAGCTGCCTGTGGTGACCAGCTGGAAGCTGTCACCCCCGCACTCCAGTAACCTCAGGGAGCACATCACAGCTCTCCTTGGCTCCCCTGGCACGGATTAAGCAGCACACATGTGATGCCTGCTGCCAGCAAAGCTTGCGGGGTCACAGGCAGGGAAGCTGAAGCAGAGTGCTGCAGGGTAGAATGCTTCAGCTGCCACAGGCTGGTTGCAGCCTGACCCCTGATCTTTGCCTCAGATCCTCTCTGAGCGTGTTGCGTCAGCTGGCCTTGACTTTGCTCTGTTTAATTTGCAGAGGTGAACTTAGAGCAATGCAATTGCCTTGTGTAGTGTGCTAAGCTGTCGTAAGGACGATTACACTTGAGTGCTTTATTGATATGAGACTATTCAGCTCACATTACAAGATGATTTTTATAGTACAAACACTAGATAGGCTGCAGGGCTGAGCGATAAGGACACAAGGCATATTCTACATGCCTGTGGAAAGAGGGTTTCCTGCACAGAGCCCCTGGGTGGGATGGAAACTGCAGATCTCCCCCAGTTACTGAGGCCCCAACTGCCCATCGTGGGGGGATATGCTTGGTGGTCAGCTGCCATCCCCCTGCCAGCCTCCCTGCAAAGGTATAATGAGCAGTCTGTGAATTTTTATGGAATGTGGGGTCTGACTTCCAAACTCCAAGACTGCCTTGCAGTGGAGGGGAACAACGTCCTTGTGCCAGAGGTCGCAGAGGAGCCATATCTGGATAGCCTTGTGTGATCATCATCTGACTTCCCTGAGTGTAAACAGGCAGGCAAACATTTTCACTCTTCTTCTTGACATTTTCCTGGCCTTGTCTTGCCAGGAATTGGACATGAATTACCTATCTCTTGTCATGACACACAGAGTTGTGTTCACAGCCATGCTGCTGATGCTGGTAATACCTGGGCAAGGTTGTGCCATCAGGAAAACCTTTATTAATTTGAAGTGATGTTTTAACAACAGATTCTCTATGTTTTGCCAAGAATGCAAGGGAATCCTAGGGAGAAAGGAATAAAAACTCAATTTTCAGAGCTATTTGATACATATTTCTCTTCTGCTCTGGCCACTGGGAGCTGTGAAGGAGCCATCAGGGCCAAATTTAAGGGCAGTACCCATGTGAGAGCACAGTTATAGTCTTATGCCACTGCTTCTCCCAAATTCCGGAGTGGGAATGGGCTTGGAGGTAAAAGTGTGTCAGACTGCTCCAGAAAAAATTGTGTCAGTGTGCTCCAGAATAAAATGTGTCAGGGAGCTCCAACACTTGGCCCTTTTCAGCTGATAAAATGAAAACCTTTGGTCTCGTGAGTAACCTTAGATTCTGATCTTTCTCTTGAGTTCACTGACCTCGGGAAGTCATTTATTTAGGACTTGGTCTCCAGCCAGTTGTAGAAGTATGGCCCAAAGTGATCTCCTCCACCTCCCTTCCTCTGCAGCAGTTTGATGAAAGGGACAGCACAAAATCTTTAATCTACCTGCTCAGCTGGGCTCCCACCTCTCTTACCATGAGCATAGAAAGCTTCTTTTTTCAACCCAATGTTGTATCTTGTTAAATTTCAGGATCACAGAGTTGCAGCTTGGATTTATACCCTAATTTTGTGCATTCTGCACAAGCATTTGCTCCTTCTGTAATGACAGGGTAGTTTTTGCACATCAGCTCTTTCTTGAAATAGTCAAAGCATTGTAGGGGAGTTGGGACCATATTTACTCATCAAGTGGAGCAGCATGTGTTAGCCACATGAAGATGTCACTATGCTGGGTAGAGACAGGCTCTGTGCAGAGGCTGATCAGCCTGGTGTGGCAGGGGCAGCTCCCAGGCTGGGCACCAGAACCCACACAGATGCCAGCACCCTTTCAGGTCATACACACTGCAGAAGTGACACTGCAGCTTTCACCTTGCTGCAAAGGTGCTGGCACAGCAGGATTCCCTCCTGCAGAGAGTAATAGCAGTATGGAGAAAAATCTCAGGTGGCATTGTGGCTTCTACCGCATTGTGGAATCAAGGGGTTAAAAAAAAAAAAAAGAGTTACAAGAAATGGAAATAAAGTTTGCTCTGTCCATATAATGGAGATTTGCTCTTTTCCTGTTTCAAGAGTCTGCAGCCTGTTCTGCATTCTCAGTGTTCTCCCTTGGAGTTCTTGGAGGGCTGCAAAGCTACTTTCTACATTTGTGTGCAGGATGCTTGTATCCTTCTCCCCTGTGATAAGACAGACATGATATGTCAGCACTTGGGAAAATGGTATTTAAAAGAAAAGGAAAAAAAAAAAAAAATTCTATAACAAGCAAACCCGCAGTGTTTGGGAGAAACGGGGCCGGAGGCTTCTGCTGGGTTGAACAGCCAGGACAGGCGGTGAAGGCTCCCGTGCTGCCCATCCGCTGCTGCTGAAGCTGATTCGGCTCTTCTGCGGCACCTTCCTGTCCGAGGGAGCGGGACACGGTCCCGGAGCCTCCCTGCGCACGCTGCCGCCTCCGCACCTGCGGAGTGCCGTCGGAAGAAATCTGGTCTTTTACTTAAGTGCTCGAATTTCGAGGTACGCCGAGGCTTGGCCGTAGTGGCGTGGCGGTGCGGCGCCGGCAGTGCGGTGCGGTGCCGGCAGTGCGGTGCGCTGCGGACAGATGCCATGCGGAGCGGTGCCGGCAGTGCTGTTCTGTGCGGTGCTGGCGGTGCAGTGCGGAGCGGTGCCGGCCGTGGGATGCGGGGCGGTGGGACGAGGGCAGGAGCGCGAGATAGTGGGATGTGGTGGGACGCGGGTGGTGGAATGTGGTAGGATGCGGGGGGGATGCGGGGGGGGATGCGGGGCGGTGGGATGCGGTAAGATGTGGTGGGATGCGGGGGGATGCGGGGCGGTGGGATGCGGGCGGTGGGATGCGGGGGCGGTGGGATGCGGAGGGATGCGGGCAGGAGCGCGGGGCGGTGGGATGCGGTGGGATGCGGGGCGGTGGGATGCGGTGGGATGCGGGCAGGGGAACGGGGGGGATGCGGGGGGATGCGGGGGGGTGCGGTGGGATGCGGGGGGGATGCGGGGGGACGCGGGCAGCAGCGCGGTGGGATGCGGGCAGGAGCGCGGGGCGGGCTGCGCTCGCTGCCCCGGGCTGCGGCCGCGGGCGGCGGGGGGCGGTGACGTCACAGAGCCGCTCGCCAGCACAGCGTTCCATTGAGCCGAGCGCGTGCTCGGGCGAGCACATGGGCAGCGGGGCCCGCTCCGCTCCGCTCCGCTCCGCGCCCGGCCCGCCCGGCCCGCCCGGCCCCAGCCCGGCCCCAGCCCGGCCCCGGCCCGGCCCCCCGACCCCTGCCCGCAGCGGGCCGCCGTGAGCACCGGGCCGCAGGGAGGGCGGCCGGGTGCGCGGACAGGAGGTATTTATTTATTTATTCTGCTTTTGCCTTTACTTTCCCCACCCCCCCGCGTGGTTATCCGAGTCCCCGGCGGGGCGTGCGGGTCGCGGCGCAGTTCAGAGCCCGGACGCGGGGGTAGCGCGGATGGGGGATGGGAGGGTGCCTTTCGTGCTATTTATTTATCCTTGTTAGAGCGCTGGGTCGCCCGAGGCCTAAAAGTCCCGAGTGCACGCGGAGCCCCGTGGATGGGGAGCAGGCGGGGCAGGGCCCGTGGGACGGCAGCCCCGCCGCGCTGCGGCCGGCGCGCTGCGGGACGCGGCCGTGCGCCCATCCCCCGCCCGGGCCGCGCACGGAGCCGGGGCCGCGACCCGCGGGGTGCGGGACCCCCGGGCCGGGGAGGGGACGGGGAACCCGCCGTGGGGGCTGGAGGAGCCCTCTGCAACTGCGCGGAAAATGCGCGCAGCGCGCAGGCCGGGCCGCGGAGCCGGCCTGCTGCTTCCCTGCAGCCCTGTCTGCCTGCCCTGGTACCTGCCCTGGTACCTGCAGCCCTGTCTGCCTGCCCTGGTACCTGCCCTGGTACCTGCCCTGCTTCCCTGCAGCCCTGTCTGCCTGCCCTGGTACCTGCCCTGGTACCTGCCCTGGTACCTGCAGCCCTGTCTGCCTGCCCTGGTACCTGCCCTGGTACCTGCCCTGCTTCCCTGCAGCCCTGTCTGCCTGCCCTGGTACCTGCCCTGGTACCTGCAGCCCTGTCTGCCTGCCCTGGTACCTGCCCTGGTACCTGCCCTCTCTGCCTGCCCTGCTGCCCTCTCTGCCTCCCTGCTGTCCTCCCTGCTGCCCTGCCTCTCTGCCTGCTGCTGCCTCTGCGTGCAGGGTCAGTTAAGCTTTAACCCACAGCACTCTGCCACCCTTAGTGTGGCCAGCCTGGTCCAGAGCCGGGTATCAGGAGGGTCGGAGGAAGAGACTGGGAAGGTTCTTGGCATGTTCCACGGACTGTTTCTGCAAACGATTTTCTAGGCCGTCTTTTCCTCAAGAAGTTGTTTGGGGTTATTGAGTACTTTAATAGGCCTCATTTTATTTTTATACCTGAATAATACTGATGTGTTTCCATTGAGAGGGTGAGTGCTTTAGGACTTGGATCTCAGTCTGTTAAACTGTTGGTTGCTGCATCTTAAAATACCATGCGGAGAAATCCCAGCAGAACCGAGAATTGAATCTGAGTGATGCTGCAGGCCTTCAGTGAGATCTTTTTAATCCCATCCTTGTTGACAAGTTTAGACATGTCCTGGCCGCATATCTGGTCAGACACAGTGAGCCGTGAGCCCTACACGAGTTCCTCTTTATCAATGTTAAAAAATTTGCGTTATTTAAGTCATTGACTTGGAACAAAAGAGCTTCTTTGAGGGATGTATTAGAATATGTTAGCCATTGCTAAATGCAGAGAACACAATTATTCCTATGTGTTACAGCTGCATGAGATGAGAGTGTTTATTTCTTCACTAGAGCAGAAATGCAATCTCACTAATGCCAGTTTGCACCAACTCCAGTCCACTAGTGTGGATTATTTTAAGAGTACTTAAAAACATAGTTACAAATTAGGAGGATATTAAAAAAATGCAGCTCTGAAATGTGAACATCACTAATAAATAATCATAGTCTGATACTTAATCATGTATCATAAGCATCCAGTTTCCTTTCAGTTGTGATTTAAAGAAAATATTTAACTGATATGTGTGTTGTCTAAGCACGTGAGGCAGTAAGATGCTCTTTTGTGCTAGGAGCTGCATGTCTCGATAAATGCCAGCTCGCAGCCTCGGGAGTTCAAGTCATTTTATATTCACTATGCATAATTTTAGCAATGCACCTCTAACTTTATTCTTTCCCCCCCTCTCTCATAGCATTAAGTCAGGAGCATGGCTTACAGCTATTTTAGGATTGCTGCAATTCGGATTGGCCTGGCAGTGCCTCTGCATGTTTAGTTACATGAGGGTAATTAGTGGCACAGGTGCAGTTGGTCAGGCAGTGGGAGCGCCTCTGTACCTGTCTGGAGTGAAATGGTGTGTGTGGCATCCCCGGGAGAGGGGCTGCCCGCACGGGGACGGCAGGAGCACTGCCAGCTCGCTGCCTCGCACGGCCTGCAGCATCTGGCATCCTCTGCATCTGCTCTCTGCTGTCCAGCCCGCGTCAGAGCGTCTGCAGTCGCAGAAATAAAGAAGGGCTCAGGCCTGCCACCGCCGAAGAGCCTGTCTGTGCAGAAGGGAATCGTGTGTTCCAGTTCGTTTGTAAATTGGAGTATTGGCTTCCCAGGTGAAAGTGCGTGCTTGGAGTATAGCTTTGGCTACAGCTGGCAGATTTCAGAGGTGATGGTGAGTTTGTGTCCTGATGGCAGCACGGTTCTGCAGTTCTGTGTTACGGTGTGCTCTCTTCCCTGTGACCCTGCACAACCAAAGCCCAACTTTTTGTTTCATTGAGGACTTTTATGTTCTAAGATTGGATCTTATGCTTAACTCTTTGCAACATTTTAACCATATCTTCCTGTTTTTAATCAGAATGTTTCTACAAAGGCAGCTTATGTTTCCTGGCTCTATATATTTCATTCGCGTTTTTTTAATGAGAAATTGCTGTCAGGAGAAGCCGATGTGGAGCAATGCTAGAGGAAAGAAAAGTGTATCTGTACTTTCACGGTCTTGGTGCATCTTGTGTTCATTTAGCACTTTTCAGCTGAACATGTTCAGTGCATTATTACAATATCACTTTTTCTACGTGCCTCTTTTTACACACTTTCTCAGTAATTATGCTGGTGCAGCACTACTCAGAATTGCAAGGTTGTGCTTACAAGTGGGACAGCTTAAATAATATTTTTCCCCCATTGGCCTATGCAGACCATAGTGCTAGAAAACCATGGGATTTTTTTTTTTTTTTTTCCTGTGACATGGGAAGCATTTCTGCTGCTTACAAGATTACTGGGGGTTTGTCTTTTGCTTCCAGTAGATGAATTTAGCAAAATGTGGTGTCAGGAACTTGTGTTGCAGTGCACTGCAGCTGTGTGTCAAACAGTTCAGCAGTGCAGATGGGTCCATCAGAGCCTCAGTGGAGTCTCTGTGCTCTCAGTGCATCACTGCTGGGATGATGGGCATGGCTCCCTGCTCTCTCAGTGCTGGCCAGGGGGCTGCTGGTGTGCTGTGATGTCCTGCTTTATGAGCCAAGAGGGATGCAGAGCTGCAAACTGAGCTAGCAGAGGGGAAAATGCATACCTGGTCAGGAAGCTTTTGCCTTTCTGCAACAAGGTGATACTTATTTTGAAGTACAGCATATTGTTTTCTGTCTCCTTGATGGCTGGTAGCTTTATTTCTGAACATGTGCATGGCTCCTGGTGAGATTTATGAAGAATGAGGAGGGAATAAAAACAGTCCGTGTCCTGGACTCATTATCACTGTGTATAGACACGTTTTCCCTCATCACAGCTGCATCTGCTCCTGAGATTGTCCATCTTCTTATGCAGCAGAGTGCTCAGTGCCCCAGCAAGCAGTACTGCTGTGTGCCTGCACATGGCATTATTGTACCTAGGGGTGCACTGCTCGTCATTTACTCGCCTTGTGGGTACAGTTCCGTGGAGAACAGCATTTTTTGAGCTACCAGTATTGCAGTTAAGGAATGTTCTCAGTTCTCTCTCTCTCTGGCTAGTGACAGAGACTGTTTAAAACAGGGCTTGCTGGTGGTGTGTTTTTCCCTGTAGCTTCAAGGGTGACAGATAGAAGCACTGAGATGGTTACCTGGAGAATCAGCTCTCCTGAGCTGAACACAGCAGCTGCTGTGACTCAAACACTGGGACTGGCCAGGTGTTTGGAGTGGTCTGGATGTGTGTGATCTAAAACATCCAGATGTGTGTGATCTGAATGTCTTTTACTGCATGTCTGGATGGTCTCATTCATTATGTGAATTCATGGTATGGATATGAACAGCAGTGTGGAGGTCTCTTACAAATTGGGGTAGGATTGTGAATACTAGGGATGTACTTGTTTGGGTATCATCCAGGTTTTCCTGGCAGGTTTGTCCCACCCCTTCTGATGCCTGTGCTGTCACATCTTCACTGCTGTTGGTATCTTATATTTGTCAGCAGATACTACAATTAAATCTCCTGTCACCTCAAAGGAAAAATGATTCATGAATTCCTGCTGATTTAGTGCATCCTGCAGGAAGGAGCTCTCGAATGCAGCAGTGACAGGCAGAGCTAGAACCAGTGCCTGGTAAGTAATTCAAATCAGAATTTATGGTGAATTAGAAATTAAAGGCAGGAGTGATTAGCTGCTAAAACAAGTTGCCAGGAGAAGGGGCAGGTTCTGTCTCTCAGTCATTTCTGCCTCATAACCTGAGTGGGAAGAAGCAGTGGAAGAAGCTTTGTATAGAAATTACAGGGTAGGTTCCTGCAAATCAGCTCATTACCAAGGGTCTGTGCAATAGAGGGGAGGTCTGACCATGCCCCCCACACTATGAGGTTTTGTGTTGTGCAGGTGTCAGGAGCCCACCTGTGCTGCTGGGGAGCGGGCTGAGCTGAGCTGCAACGTGTGGGGCACTCAGACAAGGAAGAGCAGCCCAGAACCTGGAAGGACTGTGTATTTGCATGGAAGAGTGTCATTGCACAGAAGAGTGGCTTTGCCATGAGATATTTTGGAAATCAGCCTTCTGTCACCTCTTCTGTTGTCTCAGTCAGAAATACCCAGTGTCATATTATGTACCTGGCCAAGAGCTGCAGGATTTTAAGAACTTTTGGGGAGAGAGTTTTACATCACTGGGATTGTCAACTATAAACTGATGGCTTTTCCAGGCACAGGCACCTCTTCTGGAGGTAAGAATGAATGACAGAGAAGCCTAAAGAAAGCCTGAAAAGTTCTCCTGTTTTGGGGAGGGAGGTCCCTGCTGCAAGAGCAGTACCCAGAGCTGTAGGCTGTCTTAGAGACAGGTACAGAACTGAGCTGAGTGGGAAGACCACATCCCACCATGCAGTTTTGTAAGCAGCTTGTAGAGACCCTCAGCACGATGCAGGTTGTGAAGGGAGCCCCTAGATTTTGAAGGGGTCCAGTGCATGGATTTTAAGGTGGAAAACTCAGGTTTCCTAAACACCCATCATCATCATCATCTTCCCTTTGTCCAGCTGGATGGTCCAGTCTGCTTCTCCCTGGCTTTCTCTGAATGGCTGTTCTGTGCTGCCTGGCTTTCATGAGTGCCTGCTGGTTGGGTGCCTCATCTGTGCTTTAGCTTTACTGCTGGGATGGAGCTCATTAAGGGCATGTCAGCCCAGTAACACCTTTGGTGTGGATACAGCATCTCGATTCTTTGCTTGGATTTGGTAGAAGCCATCACATTAGTTCCACTGTCAGTTCTGCTTCAGGGGATTTCTGTAAGGTAGAATCATTCCCAAGTAGGCATGGGACAGGTTGTCTGCTACCTGCTTAAGTGCTTAATGCCTGTTGTCTCAGGTAATTTTGTACCTTTCCTGAATTCCCAACAGCTGGATTTAAGAGGTTGTTTGCCTCATTTTTTTCCTCCCTATCAGGACAACAAAAACTTTGGGTCTTTTCAGCAGTACTGCAGGAGTAGCATCCTGTGAGGTTCTCTACAGATCTCAGCTGATGTGGGGGAGCTACTGCCAGCAACTTAAAAAGGAGAAGAAAAATCCCATTTAGGAGTATTATTTTTTTTAAAAAAAAGCAGCAACCTGCAACTCTTGATTAGCACTTGATCTGTATTTTGAGGCCTAGATTTGATCATACTGCAACTGTGTCATCTTGAAAATGTTGGCTGAGCAAAATCCCAGCCAAAAGAAAATACATTTCATTGCTTTGCTCAATTCCCTGCCCAGGTAGGGGAGTGAGCCCTGAATGCACAAGTGGAAGGGGCATGTTAGCTGTGCAGGTAACGTGGTGCAGGAGGCTGGAGACTCTTACAGCCTCTGTAGGTTTAGGAAAAGTGGCTTTTCCCAGATGTCTTTCAGCGAGGTGCTGTGTTGTTGCAGCTTAGTGTCAGATCAGGTATCACTGTCCTGCCTGTTGTGGTGCAGTTCTTGGTGTTTTGAGTATTGTGTGTGCTTGTTTATGTGATAGAAACACAGTCCTGGGCTCCTGGCTGAGCCTGTGGGATGTGGAGCAATCACAAAAGCCCAGACTGTGTTTGAACCCTGGACATCTCTCTTAACTGGATAAAGCAAGAGTCCCTCTCTGCTAATATTTATGTTTGGTATTATTATTATCCTTATCAGTGTAATCATCGTTATTATTTTATAAACTCTGTTGTAAACATAATGTTTATTGTACAGTCATATAGTCATGTTATAACAGTCTCTAGAAGAGATGTCCCAAAACCCCTTTATGCCTGAGCTAAACCCATCAGGGATTGTAAATAGGTAGTCACTGCTATCAGTGCCCTGGCCTGTAATTTAACAGAGCAGAAAGCTACCATACATCCTTTTGGAAATATTTAGCAATCTTTCCAGCCCTATTTAAATAATAATGGGTTTAGTTTTGATCCCTCTTCATAAGAGTAGGAAAGTCTGAAATACATTTTCCCAGAAGTTCTCCTGGGGGAGCAAAGGCCAAGAGCTTCATGCTGTGGCACAGGTAACTGGGGTGCTGCTCAGAGCTTTTAGAAGGTGTTTCCAGTTTGAATTGATGCATCTTTGGATTTACAGGTATCTCATATCTGGTTTTGGTTCTTCCTAGTTAGCTTTTGGGGGTGAGCAAAGCTTTACACATTTCTTAACTGCTAAAAAGGCTACTGTTAGATCATATAAAAATGCTAACAAAAGTGGGCATGTGTTTGGTGTTACAGAGAAAAATAATAAGCCTTGTTTATGAGCTGGGAGATTGGATTGGAGACCCAAAAGGGTTCTTCCCACCAGTACATCTGTTTTTGTGGTGAATGAGGTGAAACTGAAAAGCTGAGCTTTGGGTCTCCATTTGTGGAAAAGATGGAAGGAGGCCCAGCTTTCCTGAATACACAAGAAAAGTAAATAAATGTGATTAAGATAAGCAGGTTCAGAGAGGAAATTTGTCTTGAAAAGTTTTCCTTATCTTGTGTTGTTAGTCAAAGACCTGCATGTTACAAGCATCTTGAAAAGATATTGGGGTTCCCCTGATTCCCAGTGATGGGTTGTGGGGAGAGTTTGCTGGCTCAATAAGCCATTTTTCTTCTCCCAGCTTCTACTCTTCTGCTTGACTCTTTCATCTGCAAATGTGTCAGGGCAGCCACTCTATTTTATATGATTGTTCACAGAGTATTAGAGCTCTGATGTCAGGTGAACCTCAGAGCCTCATAGAAATGGTTGAGATCCTGTGCTTGATATGGTCAGAAATGGCAGTGATGACTTGTGTGAGTTGCTCTTTAAGGGACAGGTCTGGCCAACCAACACAGCCAGACAGAAAGAAAGCTTTTGAAAACTTCTTGCCAAGCAGCTGTGTGTTTCAAGTGCAAATGTTGAAGGTCTGAAATAAGACCTTCCCTAGCTCCTATTATACTGGGACAGGTAAGAGTAAGTACAGGCTTTTCATCTTTCATAGTATGGTTATTGGCCATCCTTCATATGGAATGAAGGAAAGGGAAGGGAATTTGCAGTGATTTTGTAATTTTAATTTTAAGGATAAGTTTATCAAGTACAATCTATAGGTTACTAGGAACTAGTTTGGGTATAACTATCTTTGACATAAGTTGTAGCCTGTTCAGAGCTCAAGATATTGCCATTAGCATAATGCACAACATTATATTTCCTGGGGGTTCAGCCTGTACCCACTGTTCCTGCCTTCCTTATAAATACTGATGACCTGAGAGATTTTTACCAAATACCTTATTTTGCAGGATATTTTTAATAACTTTTAATGATTATTTTTCTTGTGTACTTTTGTGAGACAAATTAAATAAATAGGATTTCAATTCCATTGATTAACAGCACCTCATGGATCACAGAGTATGGCAGGGGAATGGATGGTGGGGAACCAACAACCTTCAGTCACTTGTCCTGATCTACTGAGATTGGGAGACCTTGTGCTTGTTCTTGATAACTCACCTTCTTGTAGCAATATTAGCAGTGCTAATGTACCTGTATCTCGCTCTGCTTAGCAAACCTGGATGCTGAGCAGGTAAAAATGTTGTCTCCAGTGCGGCAGCAGAAAGACAGCTCAGGCTGTGAAATGTGCTGGTTTTGTATTATGATGGTACGAGATACCATCAGGGATGGGATCCATGCTCTCTTGAAAACCAGGGCTAAATCTCTTCAAGGCTTCTGTGAGATGTGACAAAGCCTGTAGACCCACGAAATACTGTTTATAACACTAATATTTTATTTGAAGATACTCAGGGATTTTGGTGCCTGTCAGAGGGTGCCAAGCATTGAGGCTGAGCTCCTGCAGCTGCAGTTTCACTGGAGGTTTGGCCAGCAGGGCAGTTCTGCATAGAGGCTCCTGACATCCTTCCACAGTGGCAGGGCACAATGGCACCAGAAGAACGAGCTTGAAGTCACACGTGAGTTCTTTGAAGTGTCTGATGCCACAGGAAACACGATTAGAATTGCCTCCTTCCACCAGCCTTGGCACGTGGAGCCCCACACTGCCTTGCAGGAGGTGACCTGGCTGGGCAGCCCAGGTGGCCACAGTGTGAAGATGATCTGTTTAAACTTTCTGTACCCAGCTGCTGCCAGGGAGCCAAGTTCCTGACTGCTGTTGGCTCTGAGCTCCAGCAGTGCCCAGGAGCATGGGGAAGGGGTGAAGAGCCTGCTGCTGCCCTGCTGTCCACACCTGGTCAGTTGAGTGGGAGGGTTGCGAGTGCTCTTGACTTTCTACTGGTGATAAACTTTCTTCTGGTGTTTCTCTCATCTCTGGTTGTTTAGCAGGTCCAGGAAGAGTCCTGGTCTTGTCCTTGACATTTTCTGTGTCGTGGCTTGACAACAGCAGTGACAGAACTTGTGTAGGGAGCCTGCGAGTGGAGGGAGCACCAGCCCATCCAGGAAGCTGCAGCCCATCTTGGCTGTTTGTGTTTCTTTGCTGGCTTCTGTTGGAAATACAGATAAAGTTTTGAGGTCCTTTATTCTCTTGTTAGTGTGCTCCCTGAACTGCCTCAGGTAGAAGGAAGATTGCTTAAAACTTAGTGCCAAAGGCCATAGGAACTTTCCTGCAAGGAAATGAAGCTCTGCTCTCTGAGGGTCCAATTTTGCATAAATTGTGCAACCTCGAGAGATAAGGATAACCACAAACCTCATAATATTCTGCTCCAAGTTATGTTCAACTGGAGGTCCTTTTCCTAAATATATAGCAATGTTTTGTATTTAAAGACAGTTAAGGAACACAGAAGCAGAACAAGACCCTCCACTGCTGGGTTGGAGGAAGGAAGAGAAGGAACGTGTATCAGATGTCAGTTCATCAGCTAATACAGTACCCAAAAGATAGTATGGTGATGACTGCAGTGTTTAAACAGCATTGAGAAAAATGCCTTTGACTGCAGTTCCAGTTACCTGCAGTGGTTTGAGACTTTTAGGAATATAAAAATAAATTAGGAAATTGCAAGAATAAGGTATAGGCCCAAACATCCTTAGCTCTGCCCTCCCTTTTTTCATCCATTTCAAACTAGGGTTAATTATTATGAATTGAACACAAGACTGGTTTGTAGCACCTTGTTGCATTAACAGGTCCAAGCAGGCTCTACTATCTAGCAGATGTGTTACATGTTAAACTTCCTTTTTTAAACTATGCTGCCTCGTTTATCACCGGGGATGGTCTCACAAATTCGAAGTAAATTAATGTAGGATTCTTGGTCCCCATCTGTTTTGTATGTCTCAAAATGTGATATTCAAGCAAACCAGCAGTTAGAAGAGGCATCTTTAAGTGAAGATGATGGTGGACATTGTGGCCACTTTAGTTAGGGCTTGTTTCTATGTGGTTTGATGGATGTGGTGGTTCTGATGTGGGCTACTGCTTACTGCTGGTTGTTTCAGTAATGGGGGGGTCTTTACACCATATCCATTAGTGGTTTAAATGGGAGTTCAGAGAGCGGGGAATAGCTGTGTCTTTGCTCCTGCTGTGTTGTGGTTGACCCCTTCCCAGCTTCCTGTCTTAAGCAGGATTCTTAGATGTGCCTATCCAGGATTGCCATGTATGGTGAGTTGGCAGTGTCTCCTTTGGCATGGCTCCATTCTGGTCAGCCTGCCTTATTTGTTTCTGCTTTCTATCTTTATCTTGGTTTTACCCTAGGTCATTAGGTCTCTGGGACAGGGTCTGACCTTTCTATTCTATTTTTATATAACATCCAGCACAGACACGTTTGGTATCTCAAGCTCTTGGCGGTGCTCTATGTAATGCCAATAGCTAACAGTGCTGATATTCCTCCTGGGCACCTGTGGCTGTTTGTGCACACCATGACCATGAGCATGCTGTTGTAGAGTGAACTTTCTTCGATAGCTCCTGTGTTGTTTCAGCTCTGAATTGCAGTAAAACTGGCAGCCAGCAGCCAGCTTGGTACAAGAAGTGTACAGAAAGCATTTCCATGCCAGAGAAAACCATCAGTGCTGACCTGGCTGGTGGTGAAGATAGAGAATCACAGAAACTGTAAAATGGTTTGGGTTGGAAGGGACCTTAAAGATCATGTAGTTCTAACTCCCTTGCCATATGCAGGAGTACCTCTTCCACTAGGGCAGGTTGCTTGAAGCCCTTTCCTATGTGACCTTGAACACTTCCAGGAATGGGGAGTCCACAGCTTCTCTGGGCAATGAGTGCCAGTGTCTCATCACACAGGAGAGAATTTGCTTTTG
Source organism: Luscinia megarhynchos (assembly GCA_034336665.1). Classification (NCBI taxonomy): domain Eukaryota; kingdom Metazoa; phylum Chordata; class Aves; order Passeriformes; family Muscicapidae; genus Luscinia; species Luscinia megarhynchos. The sequence goes on from JAPFBE010000002.1 coordinate 91,827,807, forward strand.
TCCAGGGCAGTGTTGATAAAGCACAGCACAGTGTTTCTACTTGTGTTTGTATGAGCATATCTATATACAAGTAACATTTCATGTATTTTATATATATACAAACATATGTGTGAAAGCATAATAGCCTGTATATCTCTAACTTTGCTTCTTCCTCCTAGTTTCTCTCCGCTTCTTTGTTTCTGTTCCCCTTTGTGTTTGAGTGTTGTGCCTATGGCATTTTTCATAGGTTTGTTTCCCTTTTTTTTCTTACCTTCTTTCCCCTTTCTTTTCTATTCTGGATTTTCATTCTTTACCTTCTTGTCCACATATTTCTCCTCCAGGTTGGTTTATAATTTCTGTTTTGCATGGCTTCTCCTTTCTCTCACCAGAATGGGTTGGCCAAGCACCCCGTTAACTTCTCAGCACACCCCAAGAGTTGATGACCTAAGCTGTGCCCTTAATTCTTGGAAAAAAGGAATAAGGAAATTGGAACTGCTCTCATTTCCCTTCTTTCTAAATTATTCTCGGCCTGAATGTTTTGATTTGCCTTGCCTGCTCTGGATTGCAGCTGCTGTGGCTGAGTAGATATTTCTCAGCTCTGATGGTTAGCAGTAAAATTGAGGTTAGTGGCTGCAGTTATCCCCTGCACCTCAGGATCAGTGGTTTCCTTTCTTGGTGGGTGCAGTCTGCACTCCAAGCCCAGACTCTGCATTCCTTCTGTTACCTCTTATCTTTCTGCCACTAATTTTAGTAGCCTTCTCTGTTGTGCTGCAAGCCCAGGGCTTTTCCACCAGTTTTCAGCTGTGTTTCTGCCCTTTGGGGGACTGAGGCCCTGGTCTGTGGTGGTTCTGTGAGGCACTGATGGCAGAGCTTTTGGCTGTGGGAAGAGTTGAGCTGCTGGGTCTGTGTGTGTATTGGTGATGGCTGGATTTGAGCAATCCCCATCCCCCTAAGGAGATGCCACCCGGGAAGAGCGAGCAGGCAGCATGGTGAGCAGGAGCTGGCGATGCAGTCCTGCACAGCACTTCCCAGTCTGTGCAAGCCAAACTGCCTCTTTTGGGGGTTGACTTGTAGACAGTAAAACAGCATTTCGACTGCTTTCGATTATAGAAACAGAGGGATCTGAAATGGGAAAGGCTTTGATGTTGGTTATCTGCAGAACATGCTCAATATCGCTTGACAACAGATATTTTATTCTCAGCTGCATCAGCCTTGCAGTGAGCTCATTGGTTGGATGACTTTGCTTGCACAGATGTTTTGGTTTCCTCCCCCCAAAAAATCCTAGGACTCAGCACTGCATTTCCCACCCTGAGAAGCCGAGGCTTCTAAGCCCCAGTTTGTGGCATTGGTTATTTTCTGTGCATGCCAATTGCTAATGTGCCCAGCCAGCACTCCCAGGGGTCAGGTTGGGTGAGCTCTGCTGAGCGTGGTTTGGAGGGGCTTTCCTTCCAATAGATGGAAAGAGGGTTTGTTTTTTTTTGTTTCTTGGAAAGATGTAACCCGAGCAGGAAATTTCAAGGGATGTCATCAAGGTGAATAAACAGAAATCATACTCCAGACTGTTCCCTGCATGTGGCTGATGATAATACGTGAGGCTTCTTATGTGAAATGTGAACACTCAGTGTCGTATTTCATCCAGGATGACGCTTCATTTTTTTTTTTCCTTTTTTTTTCTCCTCTCCAATGCAGACTTTCACAAGTTGTGCAAGTGTCCTGTGCCTCTCACCCCCACCCCTCAGCCCCCTTGGATGAGGGGCTATTTTAGGCCATGCTTATAACCTGATCCTGCTGATCACCCAAGGATCATTTAGTGAGAATTGGTCGGGTGATGTGCTATTTTCAAGACACTCAGGCCCAATGCCATTCCCCCTTGCTTGCCCAATTTTATTTTTTTTTCTTTTTTTCCCCCTGGTTTAGTTTGGCTCAGGAATAGGCTGTTTGAACACAGTGGTGGCACCTGATCTTCTCTAATAGCTGCAGCCTCAGGGTGGGACACTGAGTGACACTGGTTGACTTGGGGGATGCCAAGGGCCTTGCCTTGGAAAGCATAAGGAGCAGATCATGGCTCAGGTAACCTGCAGACAGCTCAGAAAATTTGTTTCTACAGCCAGGTCTACCTAATGCTGAGCTCTCCCATTCAGTGCTGAAGCTTGCAATGCTGCTGGTCCTAAATTTTTGGGATCAAGTGGGGTGGATGTGCTATACTGGGAGAGATGCTCATGTTGTTCTTAGCTAGCATCCTGTCCCTGGCCCTGGTCAAAGGCAGGTGCTTCAAAACAATGCAAAACAAAACAAAACAAACTGTGGGTGAAGGTGAAATAGATGGCTGAAAAGTAGCCAGGGTCATATGAGCAGTTTTCTACCAAAACATTTCAAGTTCATGTTGGCTTGTGCCTGAGTCATGCCTACTCACCAGAGGCTTGGTCATGAGTTGTAGGTGGCAGATTCCAGCTAGTTTACAGCATTTGAACAAATAAATCTTTCCTTTCTTCCTCTCCAGTATCTGTGTGTGGCCTTTGCTACTTTAGTGTCTCTTTTAAGCAGCTTAAAAGTTTTTCTAAGTGAAATATGCTTCTGTGCTGCAGGTCAGAGATAAATATAGCTGATGAGTTGAAAGAAGGCCTTAGTATGTGTTATGTTGCCTTACCCAGTATTTTTTTTTCTTTTTGTGGTGATTCTGTGCTAACTCAAAATGGAAAATCTCCTGAAAGATGTTATTTTTTCTGTTTAAAGAAATTACAGGCCAGAATACCATTCACTCACTGCCTTAAGCTGCATCCAGTAAAGGATTAACCCCCCACCCCTGTTCTCCAGCCCAGCGCCGTGTGTTTGGAAAGCGAGCGCCTTTGCAGCTGAGCCAGCTCTAATAATAATAATTCCTGTTGAGAAGCACAGAGCAGCCTGTGATTAGCAAAATAATTATTGCAGGGCATATAAATTGAGAGGTGGGGTTTTGACAAGGCAAGACTGCATCCTCCTGGGGCAGCAGTGGACTCCTGTCTTCCTGTTGATGTTCTCCCTGTAAAGTTGGGTGCAGGAATTGTGCAGAGCAAAACATGTTTGTAAAATGATGATGAGTGCTTTTGAGTTTTTCCAGTAAATTCTGGTGATGAAAGAACAGCCAAAAAATTTGCAAATAAGAGTTTTACACTGTGCTAGGCTCCCTGGGATATATTTTTTTAAAATTTGGATGCAATTGTTGGATATGATTTCTTTGCTTGCATGGAGGCCAAACTTTGACTATCTGTTGGCTCTCGAACCTAAAAAATAGCCTAGGCACCCTTCCAGAACTTCTCCTTCATGGGTTCTGGGTCAGTGGGGTGGAGAAAGATGTCTCTATTACAGGAATCTGCTCTGACATGTATAAAGGTAAGTTTTAGGTTCACAGCTGGTGACTTGTTGCCTTAAAATCTAATCTGTCCTGCTGCCTGGCAGCGAGCAGAGTATTTTACACTTTTCCCTCTGTGCTTGGTCAGCCAGGGCAGAGCTGCACAGAGCAGGTGGGGAGGTGGCACAGGGCACACACGGTGGTTGTCACTGGCCGTCATTGGTGCAGAGTTTTGGGGCAGAGCTCCCAAGGCAGGCCCAGGATTAGGGGCTGGAACTGATCTAGGTCAAAAAAAACCCAGCAGGTTGGGAGATGCTTCCTAAGGATAGTGGCAGGACAGGGACCTCTGCTACCAGCTGCCCAGCCTGTGTACCTTCCCTTTCTGTACCATAATCTGTCTGCAAATAAATATTGTACCAATAGAAACAAGTCTCTTAAAAAAAAAAAAAAAAAAAAAAGGTTTTGGCTAAAATGAATAGGGAGTACTTTTATGTCAGCCTAGCTGAAGCCAGATGAATCTCTTCCAGACTGCCTGTCTTAAGTGTTCAAATTGGAATTATCCAAATAGGGCTCGAATCTTCCCCCATGATGCTTGCTACTGTAATAGACAAATAATAGTAATTTTTTACAAGTGTCTTAGGTTTGTTTTACTTGAGACAAAGCAGGTGGAGTGCATCCTTTGATCCTTCCCATCCTTTGTTGTGATTTTGTATTTTACTTTCCTGTATCTTTTTTGACAATGATCAGGACAACATGTGTCCATGCATGTATGTGCATGTATGAATACACTTGCCACACATTCACACACACTTACCTTAAGCTCTTTTTCTCTATTATAAAATACATAGCTGCTCTTTCCCCTGTGTCAGAGACAGCTGGTATTGCCTGCATCCGAGCAAACAAGCCACTGAGTTAATACCACCACCATGTAAAGTCCAGGAAACCTGGTGAACACTTTTCTAATAAGAGGATATTCTGGCCCTCTTGATAATCAGCCCCCCATTGTAAAGTCTTTTTGAGTCAGAAGTTTAAATCTTTGTTCCAGTGGAAAAGATTTTTATGAGCAGCACAAACAAGCATTACATTCTGGACATTTTTTTAGCATAGTTGCTTAAAATAGCACAGATTCTGAACCCAAGGGAAGAGAGAAAAGTTGAAACAATAGAAATCATGGCCTGGTGGCACAAACCTCTTGCCCCACCCCAGCCCCTGTTAGAAATTTGGCAGAGGCAGCAGGCTGGGTTTCCTTGCCATGAGACAATGAATCACATGCTGGTGGTTGCTGTGGGCAGTTGGATTTCTGTCTCTGCTGGTGGTCACCCTGCTTTCATTTTGAAGTTGTCATAATATGGCTTTGGAAGTCAAAACTATGCCAATTTTATGCAGATTTATTCTCCTGCTTCTTGCATCCCTCTTGTATTTGCAGGCAAAAGACTTTTCTGGAAAATGTGCATTTTGGAAACATGGTGCCCATGATTTTGGCTTTTGTCACCTTTTTTCCTTTTTTCATACTGTGAGTAGGACATCCCCAAAATGGGCCCAGTTCTTCCCACCAGTCCTGCACAACCAATTAATTACCTTTGTTTTCAGTGGCTGGGTTGCCATGGCAGCAGCAGCCCTTGGGATAATGATTTTGTCATTGCAGAGCAAGAGAGTCCACACCTCGGGGAAGGTGTGACTTGTGTGTTGATGAGGTGGCACATGGCTCAGAGGAGACAGTAGCCAGGTCAAGGTGAGCTGGGAAAGCTCTCCTGATTTTCCTGTGCTGTAGAGGATGCTCCAGGGATGGGGGCTTTTGCCAGCAGCATTGCAGCGATGGAGCTCTTCTTTGCTCTTCTTTGCTCTTCATTCCTGAGCAGTCTGGTACTGAAAGGTGGCCATGCATCATTTTCTGCTTCCCCTTCTCATCCAGATGCTGATGCTGGTGCTGATGTAGCAGCTGGGTATGCTCAGATGTGGCATCACCCTTGCACCTGCTGTGCTGCAGGTGATGGATGTGCTGCCTCCAGAGCAGCCTTGTCTTTATCCTTGCAGGTCCTTGGCGGGACCTTCTCCTGGCAGGTGGGAAGGGCTCTGCTCTTATCTGCCCCCAGCTATCTGGGTGCATACCTCTGCTGCAAGCACTTCACCTGAGCAAACAAGAGCAGCACTTTGATTGCTGCTTTATCACACAGGAATGGCAGCTGTGGTGCAAAGAGCTTTTACACCGAGCAGGGGCTCAGACTGGCAGCCCTCGGTCCCAGGTACTTCCTGCATTCTCCTGACCCTGATACTGAAGCATCTTTCCAAAATTAGAATGTGACAGCAATCTTACTGTTTTCCCTAAAACAGTCCCTGAGGGTGGAGGAATGGGGAGGTTAGCATCTGGAGCTGGTGCATTTATTATTAATGAGGCCTTTAAATGATTAAACTAATTTTCCTTGCATTATTTAGAGAAATTATGATATTCATCATTAATGGAAAGATGTCTAGGGAAATGTGTGATTCACAGCTGTAAATGCCTTCTCTCCTCCTTTTATCACTTGCTGCCTGTCTTCTCCCAACTCTTGTTTGTCATTTTGGGGTCAATGTTTGTCCTTCTGTCAGCACCTTCTACTGCCTTCCCCCTTGATAAAGGTGACTCGTGGTTGCATAAGGATGAGGTGACTTTTATTCTGGATAAGTGACTTAATTTTCAGTGTCACCAGGACTTACATAAGGGATGTAATAATCTGGATAAGGAAATAAGGTTTAGAAATTCTTAAGTACATTTAAGGGCTCTTTCTAGCAAATGTTATTCGTAGTTGTATTCTTTATATTACTGTCAAAGATAACTGGAAGCATGAACAGCCCTGGCATCAGTTATGCTTATCTCCCCATGATATGATGCAGTATTATAGCTGGGGTTTATTGCAAAATGAGGCATTGTTAACAGATAAGGTAGTTGTGTCAGGGTAGATTTCCCTCTGCAGAATATGGGAGTCCCTTTGCACTAGTTAGTTTTACTAGATCTTTGCATACAGCAGAAATATTGTTTACAGAGTGTGATTTTAAACATGAAAGTGTAGTTTTAGCTTTTTTGCTGTCCCACAGGACATTAACATCTGTTGGTGAAGCTTGGGTTGACCTCCACAGAGTAAATTCAGTCTTCAAAGGTAGTTGTCTTCAGTTATTAATCTAAAAGCTATTTTTTAAAGAAGAGGGTATTCAGATGGAATCTCAGTTGCTGATATTCAGTCTTTTGGCTGAAACTGTATGTCTGCCTCATGCAGAGTAGTCCTGAGAGGTGAGGTGGACAGGAGGAATGTGAGGTGCTTCCAGGCTAGGTGGGAGGTGAGAAGCTTGGCTTCAAAGGGGTTTGTGGAAAGGTTGAAAACTGCACTAGGAGTCAGTGCCTTCCTCTAGAGCAAGCACAACATAAATAGCCATAAGCAAAAAAAAAAAAAAAAAAAATCTAGGTAAGAGGTTCCACCTCTTCTTCATGCTTCTTCCTGCCTTTACTGATCTTTATTTCTGGTTTTCAGACTTCAAATCATTCCTGTAGGAGCCTGGAAAAGGGTTCATGCTTTTGTAACTTCTCTCCATACAGCTCTATCAGGAAAAATAATTTCTTTGCTACTTTTTCACTGTGTTTCATTCATGTTTGAGGCAAGATAAGGTAAGAGATGCTTCTCACCTGACATCTCAAGCTGGAGTGCCCTTACAGTGTCTTTCTGGTGTGAGTGTGGATAGCACAAGCAGGGACCTCACAGGTGTGTGGCAGCCTGGGAATGTAGTGGTTTTGGAGTGGACCTGCAGGAAGGTCTCTCAGCTTTTTCTGTACTCTGTGTTTTGCAGTCCTCATCCTTTGGACAGGCTGCTGAACCCCAAAGCAGCTGGTTATGCAGGGCACTGTGGTGGTGCTGGGGAAGGAGGCCCCACTCCCTGGCTTTCCCTGCCAATCCGTTCAAGTCCAAGAACATAAGGATTTATTGTTTTTCTTATTCCACCTAATCTCTGTACAGAGGCTCTGTTTAATATCTTACCCTTGTTTGAAATGTGGAATTCATCTGCTGCTATTATTATCCCAACACAAAGGGGCCACAAAACTCTATTTTTGTTCAGCCTAGCCCGGATCACTTTGTGCTGGGGATCGTGGCTGTGGGATGGGGCTACCCTGGCTACATCCACTGCAAAATAATGTTTTTCCCCTTATTCTTCAGCTATAAATCCTGTTCCTCTGAAAATTGTGAGTAAGGTGGGAAGGTGCACAGGATGCTTTTGGGGGCCTCATTACCTGAGGAATCTTTCATCCCGAGTGATACAGAAAGTGCAAAGGAGACATAGGGTAGTTTTCCTAGCTAGAAACCTCACGTGTAGTCCCACTGTATTGTTTCTCATTCCTTCCCAGCAAACTGACCCATCCCAGGATTTAAACTGGGTCCTTTCCACATGCTTCATGTAATCTTCTTGTTACTTTCTTGTGACTGGCAAATGACTGCCACCTCTCTGAAGCTGCAGCCCTGCACCTCCCGGGAAGCCCTTGGCAAGCAGCTCTCCCCTGTGCCATGGATAACATCCCATTTATCCCCTCCTGGGCTGTGCCTGTGCTCACAGCTGGTCACAAGGGCTGTGCTGCCTTTGCCAGTGCTGAGCATCGTCACAGGCACGTGGTCCTGGGGCTCAGCACTGCTTTGGTGGGGAAGGGAGGGAGAAATCCCCTGAATTCTTCACTGCTGACTGCAAAGGGCAATTATTTAATGGGATTTTGGGCAGAGGGAGCCCAAAAAGGTTAGGCTGTTGTGAATCTGGGCCATGAGGCTGCACCGGATGAGTCACGGGGAGAGGAATAAAAAATCTCTGAGTCATAATCCCTAATACTACAGAGCAGATTTGCTCTGGGGTGTTTTCGTGTTTCTGTGTGCTGACTAACGTGGAGAGAAACAGTGAGAGCCCTTTCTCTGATCTTTCACCCATGAAGAATGCAGCCCCTGTCCCCCTCCCTGCCTCCATGACCTTCCCAAGCCTGGAGTCCCGCTGCTTCCCAGGCAGCTGAGCACCACTCACCCTCCTCAAAGCCCCCGAATGCCAGTGGCAGCAGGGTGGGCTCTGGTACTTTCCCAGCTGGGGGGATGTGCCAGGGCAGGACCATGTGCCAGCAGCTGCTTGTGCCCCTGCAGCTCTGCCACCCTTGGCAGCAGGGGAACAACCTTGAAATGCCCCATCTTGCAGTGGGCACCTGCTCTTGGAGAATCTCAGAGTGATTTATGAAGGGGATTCAGCATGGTGGCAGCCACCCAGCACCTACAGCTCAGTGATAAAAATATGCTGAAGTGAACTACCTGCCATCTCCCTGGAGATATCCCTACAGCCTAGCTGAGCCTGAGACACCAAGAAGTTTGAAAACTGTGTGTTTTGGGAGGGCATGTCAATTTTGCCATTTTATTCTGTCAACCAGCTCTCACTATACTTTTGGATTCAGATGGCACCATGATTCCTCCTATCTTAATTTTGATTAGTTGTCCCCAAAAGACATGTATAAAATCAATACTAATTTAATAAAAGATACCTGCCCCTAGCCCTTTTCCTGCACTATATTGGGGCCAGGGATAGAGTATTAAACCAACTCCCTGGGACTGGTGTTGTCAGCAGTGGCAGCAGCATTAAGAAGCATCAGACATCAAACATCCTCAAAAATGTGGTTGAGAGGCTGCAGGGGGTCAGGTTGTGAGTGACAGTGTGGGTCCCCAAGAAAAGACAGCTTCCTCCTTGGGAGCCAAGTTTTGGCTGTCTTATTATTCTAACTGATTTAGTTAATTTCCTGAATGTGGTAACTGATTGGCATTTTTTATTTTATATTACCAATATGAACTGCAGGTTTTGATTCTGCATAATTTAATTTTTTTTTTTGTTATTTTCTTTGCTTAAAGAGTGTAAGATTGAAAACTGGATGCACACCTGTACTTGCTAACACACAGAAAAGTGGTGTGAGAGATTTGTAATTTCAGTGAGCAAAATTATCTGTTGGAATACAAGGCTGTTCTTTTTCCTTAGAATGTTCTTAATCAATTTTTCATTTTCACAGGTATTGGTGATGGGGTAAATGCTCTTCCCCAGAGAAGAGCTGGTAGCATCCTCATCCAGGAGTGGCAGCTCAGACTCCTAGTGATGGATCTGAGTTCCACTTCCATTGGGTTTTGTTCACCTTAAACTGCTCAGATGGAGCAACAATCTGCACTGTGCAGTTCCTGCATTGTTTTGTTTGGGTTTTATTCCTCCTCTGTAAGGTTGTATTTTGCTTCTCTGATAGTATTTGCAGCCTCTCTGCAGGAAGAGAGGAGGCAGCATTTTGGAGGGCAGTGCATGATTGATGCAGATATCACTTATGAGAGGTTATATTATCCACTCCCCTGTTGCTGTGTACAGCCCTTCTGCGGTGCAGCCCAAAGCAGGGAGAAAAAAAATTCTTCAGCAGAAAGAAAAAGCTTTTTTTTCTGTTTTTTCTTCCCCACTGCCTGCTTAGTACTCTTTCCAAATCAACTGCATTTCCTCAGCAGAGCTACAGAGGTTGTGGCTCTGGGTGTATTCTGAACTTTATTTTAATTTATTTTTCATCATTTCACAGGCTCCTGGGACATCTTAAGTATGGGACAAGCCAAGGCAAACATGAAATGCTTTGGTTGCTTGTCTGTAGAAAGGACCTGGTATGCCTTTGGGTGTGAGGATAGGGAATTTGCAAGTCTCTGGATATGGTTTATTTTTTTCTTCTGTTGTGCTTATGAGTTTTAAGGGGGAAAGAAAGTCTTTGTATATTAAAATGAAATTTTTATTTTTTAAATACTACAGCGTTTCCGTATATGCAGAGTCTTCACTGACTAGATATTTAATTCTTTATCTTTTTTGGCCACATTACCTGTAGTGATGCAGATGTTGGGGTAAGTGCTCTTACACTGCTGTACTGATCTGGAATGCAGACAGACATTTTCCAAATCAAGTCCTGCACTCTGACATAGGATCTCACCCCCAGCCTGCCTGGTTGCTGCCTTGGGTTGCAGCCTCAGCACGGCTTGCTTGCTGTGACCTGTGATGCTGTGATGGCAGCAACCCCTGCCTTATGGGCAGGCAGGGAGGGTGATAATGTTTTAAATAAATATCCATCCATCTGAACCTGGCCAGAGCCTGAAATGAGAAGTGGATTCCCTTTGCAAACATCCCCATCCTTTATACAAAATCTAAATGAAATGGAGATGCTAATTAAATTCATGCACTCCTGGCATGCAGAAGGCCAAAGACAAGTGTGTTAAAGCAGGTGACACAATCCCAACAGCTTTAGTGTAGGGGGGGCATATCACTGCTGCTAGGCTTTGATAGAATGAGGGCAAGCCTCTCTAAGATGCTGATGTTTCTGCTTTGTCTTATATTTGCATATTTCCCTGTGCTTTTGCAGGGCTCCTCGCTTGCAAGTTACCAAACACTGAGTAATCCTCAGCACTTTGGAGCTGTCATTGGCTGTAGTTCGGTGGGAGGGCCTCGTGCTAGATGAGATTTTGTTGAAGGTGGAGCTTCTCCGGGAAATTGGACCACCTCCACCTGGGACAGCCCAGCCATGCATAGCAAGACCTGTCTAAACTCAGACTCCAGAGTAAATTTGGGTGCTGTCTGAGTCTGGATTAAAAGCAGAACTCCTGGTTATTCCTGACCAGCTGCAGCTGGAATATTCTAGGGGATATATCCTGTGGTTTATTGTGCTGGGGTGGTTTGAAGTTTGTCTCCAGCTGGTTGCCCCTGAGCCTCCTGCAGGCTGGAGCACCTGTGCTCAGGTTTTCCCCTATGTGCTCAGTGCCAATGAGACGTATTTCAGCTTAGGTAGAGGCAGTGCTGCAGCTGTGCCTGTGGACAGACAGGCGTTCCCATTTGCTTGGCTGAGAGGATGAAGGCAAAACTGGGGTCCCAGATTTTCTGTGGAGCCTGTGGGACCCCTCAGCAGATGTGCCTGGAGAGACCTCCCTGCCTTGCAGGGAGCTGAGGGTGCCCTGGCTGATACAAACCCGCTGGTCTCACGAGCAGCCTTGCAGCTCCTGAGTCAAGCCCCACGTTAGAAGGCACTGGAATACAAGAAATGAATCCATTTGTGTATCCTGGTAGCTGTATCAGAGCCACTGGGGATGTCCAGCAGGAAATGGTGTCACATGCTGGCAAGGCAGCAGCTGCATTTACTGGCTTAGCTGAGGTCTGGACATTGAAAATCTGCAGCTGAAAGGCTGAACTATGAATCTGGGACTTGAAAGTAATTTTTATCTAAACACAGGGATCTGAAAGCTGGAAACCTATCAAAGGTACAGGCAAAGTATCTGAGTACCTTTGAAAACAAATGGCTTAGAAGAACACTGTGCAGTAATCTCCAAAGACAGCCCAAACAAATGCTGGAAGTATTTAGGGAATAAGAAACCCGAGTGTCTGATGTAGCAGAGGGAATTCAGAGCAGTGGGATGGAGATGCACTGGGAGGTGGCAGGGACAGCATCTCTCTATTGACATTGAGAAGATATTGGATTTATTGCAGCATGCATCTGAAGGGCTTTCAGGAGTGGACAAGGGTGGTGGAGCCTGGCTTGTGGTCGCTAAAATAACAAAAATCAGTGGAAAGTTCTGGGAGTTCTTGTCCTTGGAGGAGTGGGGTTATAATGCTGCATGGATCATGAAGGTCTCTTCCTTAGCCTCATGAGCCAAGGCATATAATCTCATTAACAAATTTATCAAGCTGCATCTTAAGACTGATTGGGCTGCCTGCCCTGTGATGCTGAAAGGCATCCAGAGCTTGGCATGGCTTGGTGCTGCAGCCTGAAGTCACTCATAGCCAGCTGATGCTCATTTGTTCTTGTGTCAGTGCTGTCCTTTAGCTTAAATCCCTGTTTCCATGATGCAGACAGCATACCTCATACCTTTACATACCCACTGAGCTGTGCAGGTCTGACACAGGCAGCTCACTCTATCCTCTCAGCTAAGGAGGATTTGTCCTTCCCCTCCTGCTTCTGACAGCTAGATTCTCTACCAGGCTGTGTTCAAACACATCCTTCTTGGGCGTGGGCTCCCAGGAGGGGCTGTAGCACCTCAGAGCCAAGGTCTCCTGCTGCTGCTGGTGCAGCCTGACATCTTTAGGTCTCCCAGAAATACTTGGTCCTCCAGCTGCCAGCAGATCCCCACTTCCCTTGAAACCCTGCCATGCTGACATCCCCAGTTCACCTGCACTCACCTGCAGAGGGAGGTGGGATTTCCAGTGAGATCAGCCTTAGCTAAAATCAGCCTTTACCCAGCTCTGGTACTAAGCTCCAAGCTTGGTGGCTGTGGGAAAGGCAGTACTCAAAAGGACCAGCAATGAAAATTGTTTATTTTTCATGATTGTGTCTTCTTTAGCAGGATTGTTTGGCAATGTCATGGAATCCTAGAATGGTTTGGGTTGGAAGGCACCTGTAGAGTCCATCCACCTTGCTGTGGGCAGAGACATCTTGAGCTCTATCAAGTTGCTGAAAGCCCCATCCAGCCTGGCCTTGAATGTTTCCAGGGAAGGAGTATCCACAATTTCTCTGGACAACCTTTTCCAGTGCTTCAGCACTTTCTGGGGAATCTGTTCCAGTGTTAAGCATCTTCATTCCAAGACACTTCTTCCTTTAGTCTGTATCAACCCTCTTTCAGGTTAAAACCATTGCCCTTTGGCCTATCACAACAGGCCCTGCAAAAAAGTTTGTCCCCAAAAGGAACCATATACGGTATAAAAACCCCATACCTGTTACAAAAAGTACATGTAATGCAGTAGTTTATTTATTTATGGTTGTACTCTTGTCAGTGATGACAGAGAAGATACAGTTGTAATTCTGTGATGGTTTTATTCATAACAGAGTTTCTCCTCCTAAGCTGAAATTTTTGCTTCAAATTTTCTGCAGATTTTGAGTGCTTCAGTTCTTTGTTTAAACTAGTTGTGCCTTCTTAAATGAGGGTCCCTGGGGCTGGAGTGAAACACCAAAGCTTTTAGGCAGTGTCCTGGTTCACTTGGCTTTCCAGGGTGCTCCTCAATTAACTGTGGGTTTATTGCAGCTCCAGCTACTCATGCACTCAAGTCAGGACTAGACCCTGCTGTGGAAGGTCAGAGAAGCTTTTTGCAGTGGTGCAGTTTGCAGTAGGCATTACTCTGCCATAGACAAGGGGTTTATCTGTCCAGTTTTACTGATGGTGACTTTTGAGCTATTTTGGCTGGCCCTGAGCATTGAACTGTCAGTGCAGAGCAGATGCTGATGGGGGCCCTTGCTTGCTGTGCTTCATTTCATCTGTGTGGAAGGAAGAAAAAAGGGAAAAGCCAGCAAAACAAAAGCAGAGTTTCTGCTGCAGCTGTTTGAAACAATGAGTGAACCATGATGTGGTGTTGTGGGTGTTTGTTTCATTTTTCCCCTCATTTCTTCACCCAACTGTTTTATCTCTCAGTCTTGGAGCTGGGAATGTACATTCTCAAGGTGTAGTGCCTTGCCCTGAACCCAGACATCTCACCCCCCCCATTAGCTGGAGTGGCGGGGAGAAAGCACAAGAATAGAGATTATAAAAAAAATATGTCTATGCATCTGTCTGGGAGTAAGTGGTTGGTTTAAGCAGTGTCCTTGTGGAGGCTGTGGCAGGTGATGTCCCAGTGATGCAACCCCCATGGTAGATGTTGTCATCTCGGTCAGCTGCCTGCCCTGCTAGCCATGGGTGCCAGGAGGGGAGCTGTGTCAGCTTCTCAGCTGCTACCAGTCAAAGCTGAGGAATTAGTTTAAACTGTTGATTTAATTAAGCTGGAGAACACCAAATAGTTTGTGCATGCCAGCAGTGGGTGCCAGCAGGAGTGTCCTCTCGCTCCTGCCAGCTGCACGGGTCTGCTCTCCAGAACATGAGAGCCGGATGCTGACTAAGAGTGGTGGTTGGGTTCCATCCCCTCTGGTGATTTTTGTGTCGTCATGTTTGAAAAACCATCCCTTTCACTGGGAGGCTCATCACATGGTCTTTGGAGGGTTCACATTCCTCAGAGTTATTCCTGGTGCCTTTAGATAGGCAGAGCTGTGATCTTTAGGTATTGTGCCTGATGTGCCTCCGGCCATCCGAATGAAAAGGACTGCCTTAGTGCAAAGGAACCACTTAAAGTAGTGTACAATAAACTATCACAGCCTTCTGGGCTGCTGCTTGAGGGCTTGGATATTTATTTAGAAGGCAGTTTCACAGAGGTCCCTTTCTTCGGGCATGTGGAGAAGGGCAGTGGCAGGAAATGGGGACATTAAGGCAGTTGAGGATCACAGATTCTCTCATCCCGCAGTATCCACAAATGGAGCTATTTGTAACCCTTCATTAGGGTTGGGAGAGAACAGACTCCTTTCATCTTCCCAATCCCTGTGGGGTCTTCAATGATTTTACACGGTTGTGTGTGTTCATGAGAAGACAGGGAGATTGGACGCCCTCATATCATCTTGGGTGCAGTGATGCACATCTCTACCAATGGAACTGCTTCACTTCAAGGAAAATCAGCAATTTCCTTTGGTTTCAGGTCCTTTCTAGTGGTGTTTCTGGTACAGGAACTGCATGGGGCAGCGAGTGGCAGCTGTGCGTGCTTACAAAAGTAGCTGAGAGTAGTTAGACCTCAAATAAAGTAAGTTTGCTCAGAGTTGATGCAAAACTTAGCTTTTGCTTGCAATAAGCTGTTTGCATCCAACTCGAGTAGCCAGGTGGACTGAGGTTGGCAGCTGTGAGAAAATGCTGCCTTGAGAGGGTGAGTTCTTACCCAGATTTGCCTCATGTCAGTGAGAATAACATTTACCAGTTAAATGGGCTTGTTAGCTCAAGGCCAGAACTTTGGTGTCTCTCTGGAAAGAGCAGGCTGGCTTTGGCAGGTTTGGATATGGACATGATGCATTTCCTGGTGGTAGGTGGTGGGAAACCCCACGTCTGCTGTGAAAAGAACACTGTTTCCTTGGAAAAGTATTTACTGAGATAGGGATGATGGACAAGTCTCTCATGGTAAACGTGACTTCACAGATTGTGTTTTCAGCCTCATGGAAAAACTAGAAAAGGTATCTAACACAGGTCTGCAGGTTTGAAGGTAATGTGGTCTAAAAATAAATATTAAGAATTATTCTTGATCTTGCGCCAGGCTGTTTCAAGATCAAAATCAAGGCCAAGGCTTAAACTTCAGTTTAGGTTTTCAGGTCATTTTTATTGGCTTTGTTAATTCATGCTGCTTTATGAGGTAGGAGAAAATGGTAATATATGGAAGGATCTTGCCACTTTCTCCCTGAAAACGTATTTCTGAGGAGTTCTGACTTTTCTGCCAGATACACCAGTCTGCTTAGATATACCAGTTTATCTTTTGGCAAAAAACTAGTTTTTGGTGCTTTTTGTGTCATCAAGAGTCTTGTGACATTGTTTTGATGTGACTTATATATAATGTATATATAGTATGTGGGTGACTGTAAAGGATTGTCGAAAGACCTTAAAAGATAGATAGAAAAATAAATAAATAAATAAATAAAAAATTGACATTAATCTGAACCTAGATAGGCAGACCAAAAATGTAGCAAATGAATAGCTGGAATCACTTCTTCCTGGGTTTTCTGACATCTTAATGACTAGCTCCAACTCTTCAGATAGCTTGGAATTCCATCGTGCTGGATGGCAGAGCTGCAGTGAGCACATCAGCCAGAGACAGCTGGGCCCTGGAGAGGGTGTGGAAGAGACCAAAACCTGGCTATGACCAGACCTGCACAGCCTGATCCAGCACAGGAGGCAGTGAGAGCATTTTGATGGAAACAAGATCAGATTTGGCTCTAAACATTGTCTTGGTGGTGGTTTCTGATGCCTGCCTTTGATTCTGATGATTCCTGATGTTTCCTTTCTGAATTTCCCAGATTTTTGCTGCTGGTTCTCAGGTCCCAAGTCTGCCACGCTTTGCTCCCAGGCTGGAGAGCCAGGGAACTGGAGCTGAAAAGGGCACTGGAGCTTTGTGACATGCTGGTGCTGTTCCCTGGTGCCCCTTTTTGGGACGGGAGCATCAGTGCACTGCCTGAGACAGCTGGGCTTTGCTTCCCCCAGGACAGAGCCATCTCTGCAGGGGTGGGTGGGGCTGAGCACTTCAGGAACCACCGGGCATGGGAGAAGTTTTCTTTTCCTGGGAGAGCCTGTTCTGATCCCCCTATCACTGGGATGGCTGTGGGCAGGGGTCCCCCTCTGCTGCCCTTAGCTTGCTGTGCTGGAAGGGCATAGCTGTGCTCCTGGGGCCGGCTGGAGCAGCCGTGGCAGGGCTTGTTTCCCGAGATAATCTATCGGGCAGGCGGCTCGGCCCATGGAGGTGAAAGGTGATGCCAGCACGCAGCTGGTGCAGGTTGGCTGCCACTCCAGGCTGAGTCCTCAGCTTTTTATATCCCTGCTGCATCACGCTGCAGCTGCCAGCCTGCTCCCTGTGCTGAGGATCAGGCAGGGATGGTGAGCGCCGCGCCAGCTGCAGGGGCAGCGCTGACACCGCAGTGTTACAGCTCCCTTGCATCAGCCGCACACGTGTCTGACCTGCAGCCCGACTCCCAAAGAACCAGGGCAGGAGCTGCCATCTTCTTGGGAATAAAAAAAAAAAAAAGATTAATCTCCTATAACGTTTTAATTATTGTTGCTGGATTTTGGCTCTGAATCATGAAGTTTACTTGCTAGTATGCCGCTTCCTATTATGTTCTTCATGTGTTTCCTATGATACTTTTGATGTGTTTCAGTGTCTTCTCCTTCCTCCTTTTCTTCTTCTTTAACCTTGGAGCGTCTTTAACAATTCTGTCCTACATTCTATTATCTGCTGTGAGTACCAGCTCTGCACTTACCATCTTAAATAAATGGGGAAAGAGGTCTGGAAAGGGCACTGATTTCTGCTGCATCATCATCCCCAGGAGAACTGAATTCAGCCTAGGAAGCAGAGTGGCAAAAAGGGTGTCTTAATGAGCAGTCTTCAGAAAGAAGTTATTTCAGGTATTTCAGCCAAATAGCTCTGAGGACTTACAAATTGGGGCTAACAGTATCTTCTCTTCACTGTGGAAAGATAGTGTCACTCTGAATGATCTCTCTCCATTCTTTGTGATAAAAGATGGACATCTGCATGAAAACAGATCTTCTGCCTCTGAGCAGATTAGGACCGTGACAGAGAAATCCTCTCTCCAGTGAAGGGAGAGGCAGAAGTGGGACTGCTTCCAGCAAGGGTAAGTCAGATGCTTAAGAAAGGTTGGTCTTCTCCACCAGCAGCTCTTGGGAAAGAGAGATGTAAGGCAGCAGCCTCACAGTTGGGTGCAGTGACAGGTGGATCTGCTGTAAAGGATTTGCACAGCAGGGAAGACATCCCTGACTTCACCTCTGGGAGACTTCTTGGTGGGCCTTCTTTCTGCAGAGAGGCTGCGTGGAGGCTTTGGCTGAGTCTTGGCAGTGGAGCCATGGAGTTGGTCTTGTTAGTAGAGCCATGAAATTGGTGTAGAGTCACTGCTGCAGGACCAGTTGTACAGGCTCGAGGTTTTTCCTCCCTATCCAGTGAGCTCCAGTTGATGTTTAAACAGCTTCATCTGACCCTAGCACTTTTTTTTTTTTCTTTTTTTTTTTTTCTTTTTTTTTTTTTTTTTTTTGAGCAGTCAAAGAGCACTCACCTGCATTGCTACCTTTGGAGGAGTGGCAGTGCTTCCATCAATGGGGCTGTGGCAGAGCAGACAGGACAGAAGTGCCAAACTGGGGTGTGTGGATGGAGAACCCTGCACTCTCCAGGGCAGCGTCACCCTGCAAAAGAGAAGAGACCTTTTGCACTGAAAACACGGATGAATG
Organism: Luscinia megarhynchos; assembly: GCA_034336665.1. Taxonomy (NCBI): domain Eukaryota; kingdom Metazoa; phylum Chordata; class Aves; order Passeriformes; family Muscicapidae; genus Luscinia; species Luscinia megarhynchos. Next base: position 91,845,924 of record JAPFBE010000002.1, read on the forward strand.
TGACTGAGCAATCTGATGGAGTTGAAGATGCCCCTGCTCATTGGGGGGTTACACTAGATGACCTTTAAAGGTCCCTTCCAACCCAAACCATTCTGTGAATCTCTGATTCTGTGACTGTAAGTTCTCCTGAGTCTCACACCTTTTGTATGCAAATACACTATTTAACTGATTAACATACAGCAAGTGGTATGTGGCTAGGAATTCCTTTGATGCCTTTAGATGCTAATGTAGTGATAAACAATCCCTTCTTTTTCCCTAATTTTTCTCATAGCACGTAAGCTTTTCAGAAAATCATGCCATTAAGTATTTAAGAGCCTAAACATGATTAAAATAAAAAAAAATTGTTAGCAATAAATAAGTGAGAAGAGGTGCAATACTTCATCAATCTTGGAATAAAAATTTAGAAATATCCAGGTTACAGGAAGGTTAGTTGAATTTGTGAGCACATTCAGGCATCAAAATAATGGGGATTATTTTATATAGTAATAGGTAACCTCCATCCTGGGGAGGTTATCCATCCATGCAGCTGAGCTGGACCCTGGCTGATGCCCTGTTTGTGTGAGGTGCAGGGTTGGTGGGAGGCAGTGCAGGGGTGAGGAACAAACAGCTGATTCCCTGCAGCTCCCTATCACTGCTGGCTCTGTGCTTGTTTTGCAAACATGGAGAGGGTTATACAGGATCCAGACATGTTTTCAGAGGTCTGGTTTTTTGTTTTTTTATTTTTTTCCTCTTGAGGTGGCTGCAATAATAATCACTAAGAATGGAGGTGAAAGCAGAGTGGTAGGAACAGAGACTTGGTAGGACTGAATTGTTTTTGTTTAGTGGAATTAAACTAAACTGGTGCATGGTCAGGAGTGCTCTGTGGTAACATGGTAAGCAAAGCATCTGTTCACAAACACAGGTAGAGCTGGAGTGCAGATCCTGATAGGAACCCTTGCATCAGCAGAAAAAGGATTTACTCTTGGATATCAGCAGAAAAATGAGTCCTGGCCTGAAACTTAATAGTGTAACTGTGTGATGCAATAAATAGAACCTTTCCATGCTGATTTAATTAAACCAATGCAACATCTATGTTTAGGTGAAGCCAAGTCCAAGACTGTTACAAAATCTTTTCTAATAATAGTATTTTTTTTCACCTCATGATGGTCCCAATGACTGAGCTGCCTGTAACAGCAGGGCAGGGATTTATTTGGATCTGGCAGCTGGAATGAGTCAAGATCATTCCATGGCAAACACTTTCTGTTATTATTTACTGAATATTGAACATGTGCCCTTAATAAGAAGGACCTTTCAAAAAAGTAACAGGAAGACAGAGCCTAATGTGCCAAACGTTTCTGTGCTGGTATTGCCAGTGCTGTTTTGAAATGTTCACCTCAGTTGCCTTTCCAGAGCCCTTGTGCCAAACCCGAGAGCACGTGGGGCTTCTCCTGGGCTCCACAGGATGCTTGGACCTCAAGCCAAGTGTGACAGTGTGCAGGGAAAGTCATTACCACTGGGCTTCTGTCCTGTTCTTGCATGAGGAGGCAGCCACCAAGGATTCAGCTTTTAAAGGAGCCAGATATTAAGCTGGAAATGCGTCAGTCCTGCAAGGGGTGACTTAAGCTCATTAAAAAATGTCTTTTTCCTCCTTGGCCTTTACCCCCTTGTTGCTTCTCAGCAGCTGTGTGCTGATTTGCTTTGCTCACAATAAATGCTCCCAGCAAGAGCAGTGTGTGGTTTCCTTTGGATTGAGGAGTTGGGATACAGAGAGGGGCTCAGAAGTGTCCCCTTTTGGCAACAAATCAATTTGGTGCTTGTGGGGCTGGCACTGTGTAGGTGCAGTGCCACAGGGATCAAACTTCACCAGCACTGGAGTCTTTGGCTCAGTTTTATCCCACCAGTGCCTTTGGAGGACCAAGCCTGTCATCCCAGCACTGCCTTTCTGGAGCTGAAGCAGGGGCAGCATAGATGACATAAATGAGGACAGTGATGGCATAAATGGGGACAATTGCAAATCCATTTTAATAGAGGGATTTCAGGAGGCTGCAGTGGTGGGGGGTTGATGAAAGCAAATGTCAACTGTGACCAAGATGCCTGGAGTTGATTTGTTTTATCTTTGAAAAGTAAGGGGCTGGTGTCTTCTGTTCTGTGGGGGGTTTTTTTGGGGTTTTTTTTTGTTTATAATTTTAACACAGCTCCTTTGCTCCTGGAGCGATGTAGTTGTGTGAGAATTTCAGCATTTATTTGATTACAAAGCGTGTTGGTAGCCTGTATGGTAACAGCCTAGATCCTGAAGGCTTGAAGAATAGGTCTAAGATAAAGAACTGAAAATGTAATGAGCAGGAGGATTATTTGTGCAGCTGGCAGAGTGATTTTTCTTTCCTTTCATTGTAAACTGGTAATTGATGCCATAGACTGGAAATCATAAACAAAAGGTAGCAAAAAGTGTCAGCAGGGTTCAGACTGAGCCCGGCTCTGGGAAGCCAGGATGGTTTGTGGTGACCAAGCCCAGTCTGGGGAGCTGTGGGTCATTTTGGCCAAGGCACAAAGCGAGTTTGCAGTGAATTTTCCCAATTTTCTGTGAACTGCAGCAGTGCTCAGCAAGGGAACCTGGCACTGGGTTGTGTGTTGGTGTGGAGTGTGTGCAGTGGAGCAGCTCTAGAGATGGAGCAGCAGCTCTGTGTCATACCTGTGAGGGCACCTGCAGCTCCTTGGTGCTGGACATGGGATGGTGGGAGAGCTGCTGGTGGCAGAGCTGCCCTGTGCCTGCATGGTCAGGGTAAGGAAAGGGGCTGCTCTCAGCATGGGAGGTGACATGGTACCCACCTGGATGTGAACAGTAGGATGGAAGGGCCTTCCCTTCACCCACGTGTGGGAACCTGACTTTCATTTTGATGCATAATTCTTGATTTCCTGTGGTAGTTCAAGTAGATCAAGTTAGTATAGATATAATTTAGAGCCTGTTTTAAAAAAGCAAACAAAAAAAGTGCAAAAATCCATTCTGTCATGCACTTGAAGGGTTTCAACTTTTCTCTGCAAGATCAGTCTTGGGACCAGCATTTCTAAAAAACACCTTTTAAGCCTGAATGCACAGTCTCCTGGGAGAGCAGGAAGCATGAAGTGCTATCCTGAAGTGCTGTCCCTTGCATTACTGTGTCCACTTCAGTGGATCTGCAGGTCTGATTTTCCCCTGATGTGCATCTTGTGCCATCAGTGTGGCAGCAGACATCAGACTGGTCCTTTTTGTATGTCTATAACTGAGCATCCCACACTCTTGGATCCATAAATGGTCCATGTGGATGTTCCTCATACCCAAGGAGCCTGATTGCATCAGAAACATTGTCATTGTCTTGAGCTGCAAGTGGTTCAAGGCTTAAATGGTCCTTCTTTGGGGACCTTTTCTGTGACCTTTCAATTTTTCTGGGTGAGGAAATCCAGTATCTCTTAAGAATCACACTCTTCAGTTAATTGTAAAACATATTTTTCCAAGAGGAGGATATGTGGAATGATGTGTTCCATACTAGAGGTGATATTGATAGCATGACATAGAATTTTTTTTTTGTTGTTGGTACTATCACCCAAATTGGGAAACATTCGTGTCTTGAATACTGTAAAGAGGTGAGTTAATATTTATCTTACAGTTTGTTCCTTTGGTCTTTTTATGTAACAGTCTACGATTTATCAGGAAAGTATCTCCCCCACTTCTCCGTAGGGAACGTTTTCAAGATTTTTTTCTCTTAATGTATCTGTGTCAGTTGGTGCAGATGGAGAATAAGGTTATGAAATTTTGCTTTGAAAATGGCCCAAGGTGACATTAAGTTCTTAAAATGTCAGATTGTAAGATTTTGCTTTTTGTCTTCAAATTGGTTAAAAGAAGGGGGTTAATTGTAAAGTATCTCAGCAGTGCTTCAAATTGTAGCATCCCAGCTTGTGATCCTCATGTGGAGTCACTCTGTGAAGTCAGAAGAGCATAGTCATGACCTGCATTTTGTGTGAGAGCTCGAGCTGTAAATACACAGCCTGCTGGTGCCTTGGGTCTTGGTTCAGGTTGGTGGGCAGACCCATCCCAAGCGTGGCTGCAAGTCCTGGATGGATGCGAGGGTCACACATTTGATGCCTTCAATGGAATAGCTAGACTTGCATTTTAAAATGTACACTTCATTGTGAAGCTGTTGCAAGAGTTCTTGAAAGCATTTTTATGTTGCACTTTATGGGTTACCAAACAATGCATCTTTGGGCAGAGTGTAGGTTGGAATTCCCAATCTACCAGGCAATCCTTCTGTGCTTCTTTTTTCAACCCTCCCCTTTTCGCTGGAGTTCCCAGAAAAGAATTGATTTTTAGGATGAAGAATGGTGGGGTGAGGCAAGATAAATGGTTCTTGCCTCCATCCTGTTTTCCTCAAGTACTCAGGCTTTGGATGTGCACGTGTGTTTGTCCGGTCACAAACCGGGGGAGCATCTGCAAAGTGCCCACCCCTCATTAATCATGTCCCAGCCATAGCTGCTTTTTCTTTATCTGGGAGCAAAAGCCCCAGCTCCAGGGACTGCCTGGGATATTGGCCAAGCTTGTGAAGCCCTCAAAAGCAGCCAGGTTACTCCAAAAACTTGCTGAGTTAGGAGGAAAAGGCACAGCAGCCTTCAAATTTTTTTTTCTCTGTTTCTTTGGGAAATAATTGGTTTTGTTTATTTATCTTTTATAAGGACATAAATATTATGGGCACTTGATAGAAGAGACTCTTAACTGGTGTCCTTCCATAATTCCATAAAGCAAACCAAGTTCATGTTTCCTCACTGATACAAAACACAAATCCTGTTGACCTGGAGCTCCCTGATTTTGCCACCCTCACTGCTATGTCAGATTCAGTTTATAGCTCTTCTAAAATTTCGTGCCTAAGAACAGGAAGCCAAGGAGAGGTTCTGGAGGTGGTTTGAGCTGATTCATCAGCTGGATGTTATTGCAGGGGACAATCTGGGCCTCATCATGTCCTCTTCCTTCTTCCAGGGCTGGTGCTGAGCCTGCTTTGGCTCACTAAATCAGGAGAAATGCAATCCCTCGTGCTAGCTGAGATACTCATGGCAGCAAACTGCTGCCTTTCAGGAAATACACCTGCAACCGTTTGCTGGAGAATTTATTGAAAAACTAGAAAGGTTGAATTGTTTTTCTTTTTTTTTTTCCTTTTTTATTCTCTGCTGGGCAAAATTGACCTTGATCAGCAGTCTCTGTATCTGAAGATGCATGGGGATGTAACAAAGCTGTTTTGGGATGCTCACCTTGTGTTTAGGTGGGGATTTTGGTGTTGGCAAACTGAGCACATACTGCTCACAGTGCCTGGTGGCAGGAGCATCAGACATGAATGCCCCAATTGCATTCTTGCCTATAATAAAGTCACTGCTGGAGCTTACTGCAGTGATCATGAGGTTTAACAGGTCCCTTACTGCATTTAACTCACATGGCTGGGTTGTAATGAACATGTTAAAGTGTAAAAAACCCAGCTCTTTCCTTCAAATAAAATACAGGCACAGAAAACAATCCCTTGTTTTTAGAAATGAGCCATTGCACTTGGGATCTTTAACATTCAAAATTTAGCAGGTGGGACTCCTCTCTTCCTCATGTACTTTTCAACTAATGAGGAACAAGTCTCTTAACTCTTTTTGTGTGTTTATTAATCATTTGGGGTCTCTCTGTTGCAGGGCACACTTTGCTCATTGCTGGTTTCCTACAGCTGGTGCTGACAGGTTCTTGCTGCCCTTGGAGAGGAGCCGTGGTGCTGCTCAGGGTGCTGCTCTCGTGCTGGAGGTGATGCCTTGTTTGCTCACAGCTGATATGTGCTCAGTCCTGCTGTTTCTGTGAGTGAGTGATTCAGCCCTCCTTGTGAACAAGTAATGGAGTTAGTTCTTGTCAAGGGATGGGCAAGATGAATGTGTTTTTCGAGTGCTGTCCCATGACTTGAAAATTCTGGATGTGCTTCAGAGCTTTGCAGCCAGTTTACTGACTGACCTTCAGTGAGCTGTTAAGGGCAAGACCTAAACTGTTGGTGACCAAACACTCATGGACAGTCTGCAAGGAAGGCCCTCCAGTTTGTGAGGGGGAAGCAGAATGGAGTGAGCTGGAGTGATGTTCTTTCCAGCAGACAGTGTCCTCAGTCTGAAAGGTCTGGCACATTTTAAGGGTAGAGTCCAGGGAACTGGAAACCTGTCTTTTCAGGCATGTGCTGGGCACAAGAGTTTGAATTTCATCTGCCTCTCAAACAGGGTAGCAATGAGACAGTGTCTTCTTACACTGGGGGGTGGAAGGTACTGAGGTTCCTCCATACCACAAAGAAAGATGTGTAGAATGAACATGAATCATCTGCCGTTGGTTTATCTGTTACAATCTGACTAGAAAAGCCCATATGTTGATGTAAAAACATAACTTGTGCAAGATGCTGGTCACTGCATAGCCCATGAGTCCTTCTGCCATCCAGCTGGTCTTGGAAGCAGATGATGGGAGTGCTGTGGGTGGTGAGGTGTATGAGACATGGGGAGAGATATAAGAGATAGAAAACAAAAAAAATTACGTTTTTGCTTGTTGGACAGTGAGGACTGCTGGGCTCGTCTCCCAGGAGAGCTGAGCAAAGTCCATATTGACACATCCCCGTTGGAGCCTGGAGAAAAAGCCCTGCTGGTGCTCAGGCACAGCACAGGAGGGGCTGGGTTGGTGGGACAAGCCTCATTTCTCTGGAAACAGAAATCCAGCTCTGTTTGCGTGCTCGTATTTCACAGGTAATTGGTTTATGGAGAAAACAGTTAGCTCGAGGATGTTGGGCAGGTGTTTTTGCTGTAGAGAAATAGGTTTTACAGGCATTTCCCATGTCATATAGTTATCAGAGTGACTGAGATTGGCTGTGTAATGGGAGTTTTTTTGGAGATTCAAATCCTTTTCCAAAACGTTTTCATCAGCTCAGGGAATTGGGTCAGACCTTCTTCAACTTCATTTAACTGGGGGGAATTTAGGGAATATTTCATTTCCTAACCCTCCCCATCACTGGAAAAATACTAGAAGCAAGGACAAGGGGATTCAGATTTCTTTTTCCACGACTTAGCAGACTTCAAGTGCAACTTCATCTGAGAAGTCTGTAGACTTCCAGTTGCCTTGTACCGATTTGCATGCTGGGTTTTGTAACAATAAAAACATGTTGCAGAGACACCAGATTTTTGTGGGAGTGTCCCCAGGAGCCAGCTTAGCCTGGGCTGTGCTAAGGTAATGGTGCATCTTTCCTGCAGAGAAGGCAATTTTGATTGTTATCCCAAGGGAAGAAGTTTTGGTTCAAAGTAGATTTGGTATGTGAGGTGACTAACATGATCAAAGTCAGTGGAATTTTATTTCAAATAAACACGTGGTTCCCCTAATCAACCCTTTAAAGAGAACATCTGGGGAAAAAATCGGGCACACTTTGTCAGGGTTTTATTCACTTGATTTTCCCTTTTAAATATCTGATGACGTTTCCGCTGTTTGAGGGTAGATAGGACTTTATTGACACAATTAGCAAAACAAATGATTATCACACCTTTTCCTTAACCCTGTCCTATTTGATCTATTTGCTTGCACTTTCATTGCTCCTTTGCTTGGTTACATTACACACAATGTTATCACCTTCCTGTGCTTCTGCAGCTACAACAAAGTGAAAAAGCCTCTTTTGGCTCTCAGCTGCTCTCTGCTGTTTTCTTTTTACAGATGAACTAGAAAGCAATGTCGGGCAATGAGTTATTTGAGTTTCCTTTCAGCACTTGCTGGGCATTATATCCGGGCCTGGCGCTTGCCTGTGTTTATGCGACAGCTTTCATATTTTAAAACAACAAACAAAAATCCCAGCAGCTCTACTTCCAGCACAATTAGTAAGATCAGATTAAAAGAATTGAAAAAATAAACAAGCCAATCCCCCCAGATCATGATGGGTTTATATACATCACATACTAGAATCTTTATGACTAATTCCTCGGGTATTTTGAGCTGCTTTGCTGGGATGTGTTTATTTTCTCTGAAAGTGGAGGTGGGAAGTGTGGCTCTGTCTGGTCAGAGCCACACTGGGCTGTGGCACTGAAGAGCTGGTGTTTCTGCTGTGTCACTGAGGGGTTGTGCCAGACCTTGCTGTGGGTTCCTGAGGGTGTGATTCTCCTGATGCTGGACAGTTTTCCCCTGGAGTCAGGAGGGCAGATGGTGCTGCTGACCTGCTGCCCTACAACCCTTTCCATCCTTCTCTTCCCTGGCACTGAAAATAACTCATTAGGTTTAGAAGATGTGGAAAAAAAGAGAGGGAAGGAAAACTCTCTCCTTTCACCTGACATAAAGAAAAGTAAGAGTTTTGGAAAGATCTGTTGGTTAGGTGAGAACTTCTTTCAGTTGCTGGCTTCTCCTTTCTCATCACCTAGAACCAATGAGGCATCTGGAGGTGGTGCTCCATGCTGTGCCTATGCTCTCTGTTACATTAATTTAAATAAATCATGCAAATTAACAAAGAAAAGAAAAAGAAACCCCCTACAACCTTCCTTCTGTGCAAAAATAAATTAAAATATAGGAGTTTCTGTGGGAATAAACCTTGTCCCACGTGGTAAGAGTTGTTGTGTAATGGCCTGTCCCTTTCTTCTCTCTGAAGGTCCCAACCCCATGTGTCCCACTGGTCTGGAATAACGTTTGGAGTCTGGCAGTCTGGTCCTCTTTGTAGCTCCAGAGGATTTTTGGAGCATGAGGGAGCATGGGATGCATGGCCATATGGACCCACAGAACTCTGGAGAATGGTGGCTGTGGATAAAAGCATCTGGAAGTTTCTACCATCTTTCTACTCTGTTTTTCCTGGGTCACCCTATGTCATTTGTGGCCATGCCCTGAGGATTATAGCATACAGTCACTTACTGGAATACCTCCCCATGCATCTTCTTGAGATGGAGCCATTGCTTTACCCACCTGGAAGATATGTTCTCTTCTCCCAGAGCTTTTCCAGTGCAGCAGCACTCCTGTCCAGCAGGTATGTAAATGGTTTTCTCATTGACTGCCCAGTTTGCTTTCTTGATCTTCAGTCTTTTTTTTTTTTTTTCCTTACTAGTTTCTGCTAAAGGTAAGACCTTCCAGAGTCCCTGGTGCCATACTCTGAAGGTGGCTTTGCTTTTGGTTGGGACAGACCCAATTTGAGATGTAGGTTCTCATGGAGCAGTGGTGTCAGCTTCTGAAGGTTTTCATGACCAACCATGGCCTCATACATGAGGAAAGGATGGATCTGATGCTCTTTGTTCCTACACCTGGATCCTCCACGTGTGGATCAGCTTATCAGACTTCATTGTTTCATTTCAAAAAAGATGACTCAAGTGTTAAATCCATTTTTTCTCTTCTTAGTTCAACAGAATTTCTGTTGAAGGACGTAATTTTAAGGATGACTTATCCCATAAAAAAGGAGATGCCTTTAGCTCTAAAATTAAGCTATTCCTTTTCCATATAGATGTGTATAACTCAACAGCACTAGTGATAACAACCAAATTTGCATTTTTAGAGTCATTTACAATGAATTAAATGTTTTTGTGAAGGTGGCAATCTTTTTTCCCCATTCTATCAGAGAATTGAATTATTGTTTTGGTGTCTGTGTGTGTTAATTTTCTGTGAAAATAATTTCCTTTTGGCACTTGTGCTGGTTTGGTCAAGTGCTTAGGTGTGCTGGTGTGTTGAGTATATCTCTCCATAGGTAGGGTAGACCTCCAGGGTAGACAAAAAAAAGTTTCTTAACTTTTATTTTTACTGTGCAAAGAGGAGGAAAAGGGCTGAAAATGCTTTGCTGTACATTTATTCTGCATTCCCCTCAGCATTTGTGAGGCATTAAAAGTTTCGTCTTCTTGCTTTGTAAGCACAATTTTGCATCAAAGGAAGGAAATGAGGTGGATAGAGAATGTTTAGTGGGAAACATAATGAGTTGCCTCATGCTTCAGTTTGACTGTGACTCGTAGGCCAGATGGAGATGGTAGAAAAAGATTGGGGATAAAGATGTTCTTTGGTTTGTCAGTGAGCAAAGTCAGGTGCTGGCTGTGCTTGTAGAAGAGGCTGGAGCTAACAGCAGGGATTTGGGCTTGGAGGTGGAGAGCAGCATCCTGCCAGGCTGGAGGGGATGGCCCGTGGGTCCAGGGCAGAGCTTCTCCTGTAGCACTGCCTGCAGGCTCAGCCCAGCCGGCCAGACCCTCTTCCCTGCTCCATGGACTTGGTGCTCTGCTGCAGAGACCTGCCCTGGAACCAGCTCTTCATTTGCAGATAGTTTTCCTTCCTTAATCTGAGTGAGCAGTTTTCCCATCGAAATCCCCAGTGTTTTATTAACTAGCTCCTAAAAACTTCTAAAGGACCTAAGAAAGACACATCATTTGCAGTTGTTCTGTTTATCTACAATTAAAGCAAACAACACTGATACTTAAAATCCTTTTTTTTCCCTTTTTTTTCTTTTTGTGGTCAGCTGTTTGATAAAGACATTGCAAACCAGATCTCCTCTTGTTGCTGTAAATGTGAAAAGGTCCATTGTTAGCAGCACATTGCAGTGGAATGAGCTTTATCTTTTATAAGTAACTGGGAGTGAATGAGGCATCAGTTGCTCTGCTCTGGTGCTGCCAGGCCCTTTGGTGCTTCTGGACACTGAACAAAAGCCTGCCTGTGACCTGGATAACCCAGAACAGCCCCAGGGTGCTGACCTCTGCTTTGTAGGGTCTGCACTCCCAGCAAGCAAGGAGAAAAGCCATGGTAGATGTACCCTGAATTTTGTGTTCTGCATTGCCCCTTGCAGTGTGACTGCCTAGTCACACACAGTTTGGCAGGCACCTGACACACCTGGGGTACCTGGGGGTGGCCCAAGAATTAGAGCTTGGCTGGGAATGATGTTTCAGTTGTAAATGTGCAGCTGTCCTTTACAGGGAGGAAGAATCATCTCAGGTTTTCTTCAGAGCAGGTCTCACACTGCATAGATGTGGGGCAGCTTCCAAGGGTAAGTAGTTTAAGGGCTTTGCTATTGGTCAGTGTGAGCATCTAGGCAGGGGGGCTGCCAGCTGCTTCCCTAGGTGCTAATTAAGAGATGAACCCCATTAGCATTCAAGATATTTGCTGGTAAAGTAGCAAAGGTTTGCTTTGAGTGAGGTTGCAGATCCTTGGATCACAATGTCCTTTAGGGGGTTGGTCTGGACACAGATGCATGTCATTAATAATAATAAAAGAAGAACCATAAAGCTTCTATTTGGCTGCCTGTGAGGGTTATGTATGTGGGTGTGTGTTTCAAAAGCACATAACTGATTATAAAAATCACTGATGGTCTAAGTCAGTTTTAAGGATGGTTGGATGACAGTGAAAAGCAGCCCTGGCACATTGCAGGGATGTTCTTGTCATGACTAACCCCTCTCACTCTCACCCCAGTGGAATTTTTCAGTGCCCAGCACAGACTAGCACTGAAATTGCAGGTTTGCAGAAGTTTTTAATTCTCTCCCCAGCTGGCAGCAAATTAAGGAATTGCAAGTATTTATTGGTTTAAGGATAAAATATAACCTCCTATAAAAATTTTGACAATGAGGTTTTTTTAAGGGAGTCTTACTTTCTTTATGGTTTTGTGAGTCAAATGTGTTGAAGACTGACAGAGGAAGAGGTTTTAATCTACAGGTGCTGTTTCTTGCCTGATGGTTTCCTGCTTCTAAAATTACTTCCAGGTTTTTTGGAATTGGGGCTGAAGCTAGATTCAGTTTTCAGTTTGTGGGCAACCTCACCACTTCAGCAGGCTGGATTTGTGAGGGTTGGGGGCAGCAAATGCTAGTGCTTTTAAAGATTCTTATTTTGGCTGCCAAAGGTCCATTTGCCACTTTTAAAATATTTACAGCTGAATCTTTGGATTCACATCTTCCTTTGCTTGAGGAAAATGCTGAAGCTGGCAATGCTGAAATTGTGCTTTGATCTTTCTTCCCCTGTCTTGCTTGGGAGAGTTTGGAGGAGAGCGTGCCCAAGGTGAAGGATGTTGATCCACCTGTACTCACCCTGCACAAGCTGACTTTTGCTCATTGCAGCAGTGAAAGTTTGACACAAGCAAAGCAAATTATTGGTGGATCTCAGTCCTGGGTTTATGCAAAGAACATCAACCCCTTTTGCAGCGTGCATTTTCTCTCCTTAAGGGCTGTGCCCCCTTTGGGGCACTTACTAATGAATGCCATTTGTGCTCAAACTTTGTGCCCTTACTGCATGGCAGGTAACTGGGGATACATTAGGCCATATATCTGTTTATTTATATAAGTAAATAAATACTTCTATATTTTTAAATATCTGGAATAATCCTCCTGGTATGTCTTTAATGATTCTCTATTGATTGCTTTATGACCTTGCTTGGAATTTTGTACTAACCAAAGCATCCCAGTCATTACTTTCAGAATAAAAATCTTTATGTGTGATCTTTGCTTTTCCATGAGGGCCTGCATCTGAAGGTGCTGACTTACTGTGCCAAGTTAATACTGAGCTATCTGCTGACTTACTGTGCTCTTCAGGTGTCAAAGAAGCAGTGACCTATCACGATACACATTGTTAATGCCAGCAAGAAATCAAGAGGTGTCTGCTCAACTTCTGAATCCTCTGTGCTGCTTTGAGGGGTTCTGTGCAGAACTGAAGGTGTGGGCAGGCTGTTTTCTTGTGCTCCCAGCTGCTGGGCAGCGTTATGTGGATTAGCACTGAGGAACTCTTAGTGAAATTTGTCTCATGCCACGAAAATGTAAAGCCTCCAAAGCTGGCTGCCATCCCAGGGCTGTGAGAGGCCCTTGGAGGGGGTCTTGGTAAAGGTGGCAGGATTTGCACTGTCCCAAAGCTGTGAACAGGGCATGATGTGAAGAGTTTCTGAGTAAACTTCAGTCATCTGCAAGCTGGTTTGGTTGCTTACATAGGGGCAGCAGGCAAAAACTGTTGAGCAGGAGCAGCTGCTATGAGGGCAGTCTGCCACCATGGGAGGGCATCTGCCTAATCTTCTTGTCCTGATGTCTGGAGCCCAGTTCAGAAACATAAAATGCCATTTTGGGCAATATTTTATTCTCAGGGTGTTTCCTGAGCTGGAATCAAACCCAGCCTCCTGGTTTTTCCCTGGCACTGTTTTGGGTATCCTGTGATTTTGCTGGCTCTGCATTTGCAGGGTACCATCATTGTGCTGCCTTCTCTTTATTTTTGCAGTGTCAAAGGCAGGAGGTCAGATTAGAGACCTGAGGCTCCAGCAGCAGAAATGGGGTCTGAATGTGTACAACAAAAAAAGGTGCCTATATTTATAATGATTATTGTGGACAAATTGGGGGATGAGGCACAGCTGCATTCCTGCCCTGGTGCCTCTGGAAGGTGGATCTCTTACTGTCCCAATCAGAAGTGTATCTCCAGCCCAGGCTCAGTAGCCCAGTTTGCCTGGCTGGGGGCATTCCCTGGGGAGCTGAGTGATGCTGGAGACCCTGCACTGCCCTGGCTTGGCCCCCTCCACAGCTTGGATGTGGCCTCCTGCCCCTGGCAGCATTCCTGTGGCACATGGATGCAGAATTGCCATCATGCTCCCCACTGGCACCATCTCTTGGCTTTCATTAAGCTTTTTGCAGAGAGCAGCCCTTTGTGGTGGCCTCTGTGCAGTTTTATCCAGGGCTCCATTTGCATCACCATCAGGTGGTTTTCATTTGACCTTTGACCTGCTTAAAAATTAGATTCTGAGGTACTAGGAAGAGAAGTAATTTCCCAGATAAGCACTTTTTCCCTGTTCTTCTGTAGTTCATGGGGGAGCTGGCTTACCCTGCCTGTGGATGACTAAGGAGGAAATTCTTTTTTGGTTAGGATAGTGCCGACAGTTCACTGGAATTTTTTTTATCATGGGTTTATCACTTCCTCCCTATGAATTCTTAACTCTTATGTGCAGGGCAGGAGAGAAAATAGTGGTGACCACAAGTTATGGAATTTGCCTTCTGTGGAAAAGATTCTGAATAGGTAAATGATTCTGTCAGGTTTGCCATGGTTTACGTGGAGGATTTGCTTCATATCCAGTTACATAAACAGGCTGGGTAAGAGTCATGAATATTCTAGCAGCTATCACCTTTCAAATGTGTTTTTTAATGTTGGAGTTAATTAATGCTCATATCTCTTGAATATAGGTGAGTGTAAGCTGGCTCATCTTTCAGGGGAGGACATTTGGATTTATCACTCGTCTCTCAGAGATGGCAGGGTCAGAGTCGAGTTGAGGTGTAAGGGGTCACCTTGTTAATCTCCCTACCTCCCTTTTTTTTGTAGAAGGGATCTGGATGTGTGTCTCTAGAGGAGGCAGATGGAGTTTGGCCAGAGAGACTCTGCCTTTGGTTAAACGTGTGTGTGCTTGCAGTGTTTGCTTCCTGGTGGTGCTCAGTGATTGCACTGTTGATCCTTCTGCAAAGGCTTGACACTGCTGCTGAAGAGCTTTGACACTGCAAAGCATTGTTTACTTATGAAAGTGTTATTATATTTTGAATATCTATTATTCATCTCTTGTGCTAAAAGTGACATTATGTCATAAAATTGCTCTTAGATTTCAGAGCTTTGAGGAAAAGCTGTTTTTTTGTCCCAGACTCTCTGTGACAGTACTGGAAAGTGTCTTACCCTTTGTATCTCTGTGTACCCCTTTTATGAATTGTGAGTGACAGCAGGAAAGTATAAAAGAGTGTAGAGGAGCTGGTTTTGATGTTTATAAAGGGCTTTGATAAAAGATGCAGCACACAGACCTCATATTATTTCCTATTTTTAACTTCTTAGGAGCATAAAGTGCTCAGATCCAATATTTATGTAAAAAGGGAAAGAGGGGGGCTGTATTTCTTCTTTATTTTCCTCTTTATTTTTCTTTTTTAGAGCCAGGTTAGTTAAAATAGAAAAGTGTCTCTCTTCTATGCCCTAGTAAAATTTTCTTCCATGAAGCATCAGTAAAGCCAACTCCATTGTATGGATGCTGCTGCAGTTTTGAAGGCTCCTTGTTTGCATGTTTATGCCTTCAACCTCCCAGCCATGGCTGGCTCCAGTGGACCCAGCAGCCATGGTGATGTGTGTGGCGATTCCTGTGCTTCCAATAATGGGGAAGCACAGTCAGAGAAATAAAACATGGAAAAGTCAGATCACAGTAGAGGCATCTCTCTAATCTGCACAGAGATGCAGGGCTGTGTGCTGGCTGAGTAATTGCAGTTTTCCTGATGAAAGTGCTTGTCATTATTTCCAGATTTCTTGTTGCAGTCTCCTCTTCAGTCTTGTCTGCCAGTGTGGCTGGTTTTTGGTGTGCTTCTGCACTCCTGCATATTCCCATGCATGTAACACATGAGGAGGCTTCATGGCACTTTGTGTGTGTGTGTGTGCATAGGCACATCTGGATAGAAAATACGTGTGAGGGTGAGTGCATGTGTGGCACTGGCATGGACATCTCCATGTTCGTCCATCCATGCACGGCCCTTCACGCTGGATATCAAGACTCCTGATGAGTGTGCAAACCTGTCCTTGAGATTCACCTGATGGCAAAAGTCATCCTCTTGCTTGAAACACCACGTTTTCTGCTTTATTTGTGTTAAATGCCTTGGAGCACCCTGTGCAAGGGCGGATAAGTCCCTGCTATCCCTTGGAGAACCCTAGGATGGAGCAACATTGCTGAGTCCCATTTTGCTGCACTGGAAGAATTCATCTTGATGGGATAGGCACAGTGGGAGTTTTGAGTTTTTCAGCAGTCATCCTGTTCAAAGCAGGTGCAAAGCAAGTTTGAGGTAGCTGGACTTTAGCAAAGACATCTGAACCTCTCACCTGTCAGAAGGAAGTAAACACTTTCTGCTCTGTTCTTCATGCAGGAGCTTGTATGTGAAACCATAAAAAAACCAAAAAGGAAATTACCAGCCTTGGGTGGTCACTGGAAGTGTGTCTGCTTGGGTGTTGTCTCCTGGCCTCTGCTGTCCCTCTGAAAGTTTGCCAAGCTGTGCTGCTTGGTAACCTTGCATCTTGTGTGCTCCTTGAGTCCCCAGTTACATTCCAAAAGGACGACTCTGGTCACACATGATTAAAGGGGATGAAACACGGTCTCATTTTTTTCTTGCCTCACCCATTAAACTGTGTAACACCATATGTAAGCAGCTTACTTGTTGGACTTAGCTAGCTTATGGCAGTAGTGTGTTGGCTCATACAGGTGTCTTTTCAGCTTCTGACAGGCTGTTCAGTTAGGCAGAAAGCTTGGGTATCCTTAGTTCTTTTGTAAGATGTGGGAGGACGTTTTTGCTCTACTGGAGTGGGCACTGTTCTAAATTGGAAAAGCTGTTGCTGAGCCCAGCAGAGGTGGGTCAGGGTAGAACTTGTCAAGCTGAAGTGACAGACATTGTCTGTGCCCCACCTGTGGCACTGGTGTTGGGTGTTGTCTCTGTGCCTCAGTGCCTGCTGTTCAGTGGGTTGGATGCTTCAATTGCATTTCCAGCAGCAGTCCACGTGCCTAGCTCTGGGAGCACAATGGGGGCCCCCCAGAACCTGGGGCTCTGTGTCACTGAGCAGAGCTGTGCCAAAGTGTCTGATGAAACTTGGACCTGGGTTGGCAAGAGCTGCAGTTCCTTTTCTTTTGAAAGAAGCTGGGAAAGGCTCCCTGAAACAGCCAGTGGAGAAAGTGTCCAGATAAAAGATCTGGTAAGTCTCAGTGTCCCCTCTGTGGTGTTTTCAGGCTCTTCTGTAATCAGCTGTCATTTCAGGATCTGGGCATATTGGACCTCAGGGAGTATGGATTGAAACTTAAACAAACAGTGATTCTTCTATAAATATTTAGTTCACACTGTTTAGGAGCTGCTGGGAGTTGGAGACAAAAAATAGTTTAAAGTTCATGACTGTCTGGAAGAGCTATCAGAGGAAGGCACTTGGTCACCAGATTGCCTGGCATGTAGGTTTTGAATAGCTAATCCTCTTTTTTTTCCCCTTGAGGAAGAGGATGTGTTTAAGCATCCTTTGGAGAGGCATAAGGTTGCATTTTTCCAGTGCTTATATGGCTGCAGTGGGGACTCAAATCAAAGAGGTTTTCTTCAAGAGAAGACCAGATATGGAGTAAATGGATGGTGCACCCTGGCCATACACATCTTTGCAAATTTGGAGTGGTGTCATCTGGAGTTCATACATCTGCATGGGGCGGGGGATGTGTCTCCAAGTGTGTGCTTTTGTCTGGCCACCTTGATACCAGGACAGAGGCTTGTGCCTGGGCCAGCTGCTGCTGAAGGAGGTGGGGTCCCTGGTGGGGTTTGTGTAGACAGCACGGATCTTGGGCTGCCACATGGTTCCTGCTCTTGCAAAAACCTTGATAGTGAGGTAGACCTATCTCTGCCAGCATTTTTTGTCTCTTAAATATGGAGATAATACACTTTTTTCACTTTGCAGAGCTCTTTAAAGAATAGGAAAGAATGAAATGTGCTGATAAGGAAGGTATTGGTAGCTGAGACAGGCAGAGGTGTACAGGCTTTGAATAAACAGGGAACTTCACCATGCACAAGAGTCTGGGATTACTGATTAAAAAGAAGAGAAAATTATTGATTATTTTCTCTCTCCCTCTGTCTTGCTCTCTCTGTCTTGCTCTTCTAACACAAAGTACTTGCAGTTGAACTAGATCCCTGGTTGTAGGTCCCTTCCAACTATCCTGTCCGTCCTGTCCTGTCCTGTCCAGTCCTGTCCCATATATGTAACAGTAAACACGAAATATTTGCCGTGCCCTGTGAAACATTTTATAACTGTTTGCACCACCCCTGCCCCTGATCACAGCATCCTGAGTCTTTCTGTACCAGGATGATTGGTGTGCCCTGTCCTTGTGGTCAGCTGCTTTGCTGGGAAGATTAATGGCAGAGGAGAAAACGTGAGCGAAGGACAGATAAGAAAAACATAAATTTCTCATTTATCACGTTGTTGAAACCACTTTTGAGGTTTGAGAGAAAATGTCAGTATTTGAGTTGGAGGTGGTGGCAAGCTTCATGGTTTTTCTCTTTCAATAGTTTCTTTTAGTGCCCTTCCTAATTTAAGAGAAGGTGTTTAAATTATTAATGTTTTAGCACTGAAGCAGAGGGATTCCAAAGCCTTTGGCAAATCTCTGCTAAAGCATCTATCTTAAAAAAGAGCCTCATGTTTTTTTCTGACTCCATCTTTGACAGAAGCTCCCCTTCTGTGGGAAGCACTGAATCTACAGAGGTGGACAAAGAACTTGATTTATGTAAAAGGTAGTTTTCTCCAGTGGTGTTTGGCCAGAATACATAAGGATGATAATGATTTTTATTTTTTGGCATGGCCTTTGCAGATCTCTGTGCTTCTGCCATGGGTGACTGCCAGCACACTCCATGGATGCTCAGGTGCTGCCTGTGAGAGATGGGTACCCTTATTTGATCTTTCTGGCTGCAGCATCCTGGAGATGGGAGGCAGCTGAGACTTCAGACACTCACCAAAGCTGTAGTTAGAGCTCAGGCCTCCCATTAGATTTGCCACACATTTTCCTCCTTATTCCCTTTAGGTATTTGTCCTGATTTTGTACCAAATCTGCTTCTTGCTGCTTGAACTGAAGAATAAAGTATTATAACTCTGGCTTGGGGCAGCTGTCCAAGGGATATATTGGGATACACTTGGCCTTTGAAAACAAGGGCTTCAGTCTCCAGTCCTGTCAGTCCTTCTGGCTCCTGGAAGTTTTTCTTCCAAATGGTTATTTCAAACCTCAGAGAAAAAGTTTGTGTTTTTTCAGAGCGATGATTAATACCATTTTTACGCTTCATTGCAAAATGCCACACAATGAATGAGACCAGCAGGGTGGTGGTTTATGGGTGGGAGGAAAAAAAAATCAAACAAACACTTTCAAATGCTGTTTTGGAAGAGTGATGTGTGTATGCATGTTTTATAATCTGCTGTGAACTGTGAGGTTACGTTCCTATTAAAAAGAAAATGGGGAAAAAAGGCTTGAACTTCATCTATGGAAAGAATGTCAGAAATAGTTGAGAAACTGAATAATTAGAGTCTTTTTTGTGGGTCAGGGAAAGCGAAGGATTGGGATGCAGTTGGCTTTGCAGTTAAAAAGTCACAGGATGGTAGAAGCTGGAAGGGACCCATGCAGGTGGCAGGTGGCTACAGCCAGTTGCCCAGGACTGTGTCCAGATGGCTTTTGCACATCTCCACAGATGGGGACTCCACAGCCTTCCTGAGCAAGCCTGGTCACCCTCACGGTAATGGAGGCATCATGCATGGTATTTCAGCACATTGGCCACAGGTTCCTGCTCATCACTGTTGCAGTCTGGAAAGTTTGTGGGGGTTTGTGGTGTTGGGACAGACTGTGTTGAGCACATGGGGAACGTGGGCTGCAGCTGAACCCCATGGCTCGGGCTTGGCAGTGCTTGGCTGGGACTTGGGAGAGTTGGGCTTGGCATAAGATGCCAGAAATGGTCCCTTCAGCTGTGTGCAGGGAGTCTTGCTGCCTGATGGCCAGGTCTGGGAGCTTGTGGTCCCTCTGATTGGGTTTTGAGGCTGTGCTTGTAGCTGAGCCTCCAGCCAATTCTGCTGTCTTTTGCTTCCCTTCCCTTGACACTGTGTGACTGTTCCCAGCTGGCGAGTCACTTTGCCACAGGAATCTGGGACTCATTTATCAGCATAAAATGAGGCTAATTACACCTTTGAAGTGTTCAGCATCAGTGGTGCTGCAGCATCAGGTGCTTCCCCTGTTGGTGGCAAACTTTGGGGAAAAGAGGCTCAGGGGTTTCTTGTGGCTGTGTGCCTAATGTGTCCCCATGTCAGGGACAGAGAGGATGCTAATGCATGTGGGAGGTCACTGGTCCCCTATAGAGACATTGGGTCAGCACAGATTTGCTTCCTGGTGGCTTCATGTGCATCACTCACACATGGAAAACAAGCGAAGCCTAAGACTACACTCAGCCTTGACTTGGTCCTTGTTTCCTCCTGTCTTCCATCCATGGAGAACAGTAGCCCTTGTTTGTTGCACTGGATGCATATTATTTTTTTCTCTAAGCCATGGTCTTTTCATCCTGTTTTTGTTGCTGATAAGTGATGGGAATAGCAGCAGTGAGATGATGGCTCCCAGTGAACACTCCCAGTGTCCACAGACGTGTCCCATATAGCACTTGTGCCAGTGACAAGTATTTTCTCATTAAAAATGGACCATAGACAATGCCACTTCCCTAGGACTGTGATTTATCATTTAATAACAAGTGGTTACTCATTTCCTTTGGAAAACTTTCTGGAAGTGTTATTTTTCTTTTTCCCCTTGCTTCCTTGTTTTTTAATTTCCTTCAAAACCCTTCATTACCCATCAGAGCCACTGTGTCTGTTAAATGAAGTGTTCCCTTTTCAAGTGGAAATCATATTTATGATTTAAAGTTAATAAAAATATCAACTTTTAACCCATTTGGCATTAGGTTTTCTTTTTAAGTGCCTGCAGCCCTAAAGTCTTAGCTCAGCCATGGGAAATAGGATCAGAGAGCTGGATAGGTAAGACTTGAAAAACTGTGGTGCTGATCCTAAATGGCGAATGGATGATTTGCTTGACCTGACTTAAAAGAAAATTTCAAGTGACTTTAGAATTCATATTGTTTAGAGTTGTCAGCCCTTAGCTGTGATACCTCCCTGATGTGCCAAGTTCTCTTGAAGGATGGAGAGCTTGCAGAGCTGCTAGGCAGTCTCATACAAAGTCTGGTATTTTAGTGACTACTTTAGTGACTGTAGGGTAGTTCTTGAGAAAATCCCAACAGCTCAGGAAACAAACTTGGGAAATGTGCTGAAGATGGAATCATTGTAATTTGGTACTTAAGAAGCTAAAAGCAATAATTCTCTGTTGGATGAGGAAGTTGTTTTCAGGGTAAGTAGCAGATCAGTTGGTAGACTGCAGATGATACAGAAGATGAAATGCAGCCAGGGACATTGCAAGTACTTCAGGTCATAACATCTTCTCTTACAGTTGCCTTAATGCGCTGCAAGGTAGTTTAAAGGTAAGAAAAATAAATTCAATAAAGACAAGTGCAAAGCAGCACTCTTGGAAAATGGATGTGCATACCCAAAATGGGCAGTTACTCTTAAAATGAGCAGGTTAACCACAGAAAGGGATCTGTGAGCTGCAGTGAATCACAAGCTGGTTGTGAATTGCAGTCAGATGCTGTTACAAGACAGGTAGATCTTGAATAGCCCAGACAAAAATGGCGAAGGTAATAATTCCAGTTCTTCAATCTTTGTTGTTCTGTAAAACCCTGTTTTGAACACAGCATCCAGTCTCAGCCCCTCTGTTTTAAATACAAAAGCAGGCAGCTTGGGAAGATGAAGCTTCTGTTTGGGAAAATTTACTTATGAGGAATAGCTGGAAGATTTGCATATGTTAAACCTGGGGGAAAAAAAAAAACCTAAGAGCCCACAGGTGTCAGGCTGTGGTTTGATGGGATGCTGTCTTCAGCAGTAGTTTTGGGGCTACATCTCTCTGCTCTCCTGGTATTGATTGTGCTGCAGCTCATTGTGTGATCAGTTGTGTAGCCACAACTTGTGTCCACACTGTGAGCTGGGACAAGGAACTTCTCTTAGTATAGAAAAAGCTGAAGTGTCTCCAAATTTATTTCAGAGTATGGCCACACAGACAACAGATGGCATGCAAGACAAAGGAGGGCAAGGAGAGGAACTGGAGATTGTGAGCACCTGCTAGAGTTAAGACTTGAAGGGAACACAGCAGATTTGAGACATCCAGGAAGGTGGTGGGAAGAGTGCAGCACACAATGTCTGTCCATGTCTGAAGGCAGGACTAGACAAAAATTGTGTACAGGGAATTCCTTCTCTGGACATGGTCTTCAGTGCATCGTCTCCGTCATGCTGGTAGCAGTGGGGTATTTCTCAAAGTGTAGGTTCCAGCCAACATTTCTCAAAGTGTGCCTTCCAGCTCCTGGTGGTGGTGGTGGTAAAGGAGAATGAGTGGTGCTGGAGCTGACCCAAAAGGCGTTAGAAACCTCTTTGTTAGCAGCACAGCAGCCCTTCCCGGCTGGTGGGCAAGTGGTGCCCGTCGCTGGGAGCTGCAGCCAAGTCCCTGCTCTTGGCAGGGCTCTGCCGGTGTTGCCTTGGAGAGCAGCACAGAGACAAGCCAAGAGAGGCTTCAGGGCTTGGTGAATGTTTGACTTCCCTCCCAGCCCAGCATTTCTGCAGTTCTTGCATCCAGATTTTGGCATGGCTTCTGTCCCTGTCAGTCCTGCGGAGGCCGAGTGTCTCAACACCTCCTGATGTTCTGAATCCAAATTTCTGTCATTACTGCATTGCACTTGGCTTTTTGGCTCTTGGGAGTAGTATGGTTGACCACAAATTGGTCACTCTGTGCTGTGATGTAAGCTGATGATTTCCTCTGCTGTGGATGCTAAACCAAATACGCCTGCAACTGCTGCCTGACGGAGATGTTACTGGGCTGGTGTTTGCAGCTGATGGGAATGTGCTGGAGCTGTGCAAGCCTTAGTGATTCAGGCTGATGCTTAGGTTTATGATGGAATGCTAAATGCCTGGTCTGTTCTGTCCAACCAGCTCTACCCCTAGGGAAAAAAAGGGGGTTTACTGCAAGAAGAAAGGATATTCTGGTATTGGTTGGTTGATAATGAGAGCACAGAGCATCAAAGCTGAAACAGTATGTGCTGGGTTTTGAAATCACTGGAGGATATAGAAGTGCCTTGAAGAGGAAGATCACAGATAGGCAGACCTACAGGATATGCCTGGTTGATTTTTTGCAGGCTGCAGAGCTTTCCACTGTTGTTTGCAGAGTTCCCTTGCCTTGCTGCATCTCTTCAAGGCAAGGGAACAGCTCTGCACAGCTCAAAGCACAGTGTCTGTGTCCCCAGTCTTGGAGGATATAGATGTGAGCCTTGCTAGGAAGATCTGTGCTTCAGTTCCAGTCTTGTTAATGCTGAAATTCCCCTGGGGAAAAAAAAAAAAAAAGTTTGCTTGTGACATGCTTGACATATTGGTGCTGAATCTGACTTGCGCTGATCTCAGTTGCTTAAAAACTAAAAGAAGCATGGTAATTTGTCTTAAAAAGGGTACAGAGAAAGTGGAGAAAACAAGTAGTTTACTAATCATTGCCTTTTCCAGGCCGATAGGCTGGGGCTTACTCTGGGAAGAAGTCAAATCCCCAGACAGTTCCGTACAATATCACCAGATGGAGGAGTGACCCCCACATGAAGCTTACTGCTGGTGGGCTCGTATGGCAGGACTGCTGACAGTGGAGCTGCAGAGCTTTTCAGTAGGGTCAGCAAAGTTGTAGTGGCATCTCAGGGATGTGTCTTTGGACACACAGAAATCCCATCTTTTGCAAAACACAATGGATGGTTTGGGTGATGCTGAAGGCTCTGAACTGCATTCCTGAAACCCCAGGGTGCTGTACAGGTGACTCAACAGCATCAACTCTAAATGAGGAACTGCAGAGTCTAGCAACTGCTGGACTTCACAGGACAACGTAAAAGGTAGGACTACAAAGACACTGGCAAAAAGGATTTTTAAAGTGTTATTAAGGAAGACAAACTAATAACTAACTTCCTCTTTAGAAGTCCCTTTTCAAGGAACAAATCTGTTATGTTAATAACAGTGGGGAATATAATTATATGTAAGGATGAAGTCTTGGCTTTGGTGACTTCACAGGACTAGTACTTCATGGAAAGAGGTGCTGTTGGAAGCCAATCTGGAAGTACAGTCATGGCAGGAGGAGTAGCCACAGGAGATGTTTAATCTTGTTTTTCCCTTGATGCATTTGTTCCAGGGCGGTTGGTACTGCAGGGCATTCTGAGCAGGTGGATACCAAACAGCATTTCTGACCAGGTGGGTCATCCATCCTCTGGTCAGTTTTCCTGTAAGAGCATCTCTCAGGCAGGATCAGCACCTCTCCTGGATGGTACCCAGAGCTGTGTGGCTCTTCCTGGGGTGGATGCTGGTGTGTGCAGGACTGCCATAGCTTTGCTTTCACCTGCTCTTCTCTCCACACGCTTGCTCGGGGTGCTGAAAGCAGGGAACCTCAACAGAGCACACACAGCTCTCCACCCCAGCTCCTTTTCCTCATCATTGTCCCCAGTTTTCTGTTCACCTCCCTCCAGCTCTGTGGCTGGGGGCTGCTGTGACCACAGTGAAGCCTTGCCCTGGCATCTTCCTCCTCCTCTCTTCTGTGCTGCCTTTCCCTCCCGCTCCGGCTGCCGGCTTGCTCTAAGCAACTTTGGCTCCTGTCCCAGGAGCAATCTCTCAACACACACAAACCAGGAAGGCTAAAATAACACTTTAAAATTGTTAAATAAATAGCGATGGAGCTCTGCTTAAATGGGAAATGCAGCTTAATTTGTTAAAGGCTTTTTGTCCTCCCCTGGACAGGGATTCAGCTGAGCGTGTGCGTGTGTGTGTGTAGCATTTCTTGTAGCTTGTAAGCTGCATCTCGTGGCCCCAAGTGGGCAGAGAGGGTTATGTGAGTCTGAGTTACTAAACACTTACAGTAAAAGTGTAGTCATCCTGAACCTCAGCCAAAGAACTGGAGGTTTTGTAAGGCTTTTTTTTTCACGTTTTCCTTTCTCTCCCTGCAGGATGCTGCTGCGTCACTTGCATTCTTCACCCCGGCCCAGCAGTAACTCTTTCCAGACTGCCAGCAGCAGTGCAGGCACTTACATCCTGCTCCATTCCCTCTCCAAGAGCTTTGTACATCCCCTCTCCCTCAGCAGAGGAGCTGCTGCCAGCTCAGACAGAGGTGCCTATCTTCCTGAAACATGAAAAACACTCATTTCTCTCTCACACCTTTTCAAAACTGGAGCAAAAATAGAATAGCAGTTAATACATATGAGAGAGTGAGAATGGCAGGCTCTGGATAAGCATTTGTAAAGTATCCAGGGGAAGTGGATGCCGGCAAAGGCTTTGCTGAGTGGGGAGTGGGTGTACCAAAATGTGTGTGTCAGGATGAAAAATGCATTTCTTGGGAAGGACATGGAGAACTGGCTGCTTCCCAGCACACAGCTCCCTCCTGGGGCTCATCCTGTGGGAGCTCTCTGCATTTTTTTTAAACACATGGAGTATTCTCAGTCCACTCTTCAGAGTAGAAACTAATCTGTGTTTTGGGAGAGAGTTGTTTCTTATTAACTCTCTAAATGGGGAAAAAATAACCTCCAGTCCCTGTAGTGGGAATTGCACAAGTCAGAATTTTACATTCCCTTGTCCAGGCTCCAAAGTCATTCCTGGAAGGATGAGTTGTGGGTCAGAGAGGGGGCTGTGCCCTCCTGCCACACCTGCTGTGAGAGCTGCCAGGTCTGGCTGTCAGTCTGAATGCATGATGAGACCAGAGTAAAACTGCAGTCATGGCCTGAGCAGGGATTCCCAAAATTAACATTAAAAGGACAGGAGGGAGTTGTCCAAATACAGCCTGCAAACCTTTAATTCTGTGTGACATGATACCCTGAGCCAGGTAATCTCCAGCATCAGTGTTGCTGCAGTGATGGAAGCAGCTGATTCTGTGGGAAGACAAAGGTTTGATGGAAGGTATAATAATCTATCTTAGATTTTAATTTTCCCTTTTCATCCCAAACATAAGGAGCAGAGTTTCCTCCACTTTGAACAAGTCTTTTTATGTTCTCTTTTTATAATTGGTAGAAATAAATTGTGTTTCTTCAGTATATAAAATGAATCTGGCAGCCTGGTTTTGTACTTCAGCCTCCCAAAGAAACAAGCATGCATAAAGCAAGAAGATACACTGCCTACTAAAATGTCCCACTTATTAAAAAGCCCACAATAAAATCCTCTGTGAACATCCTGTTTCAACTCTGCAATAAAACTCACTGGTCAATTAATGGTGGATCTCCTGTTCCCATGGAGAAAGGCAGTTGCAGACTTAAGAGGTTGCTGTGGGAAAGGGGGGAAAAATAAAATTAAAAAGATCCAGTCTTGGTCTTGCAAACAAAGGTTGCCTTGGATTGCAGTCACATGTTGCAGTTCAGCTGATCTCGCTCATGCCAAAAGGGGAAAGATTTCTAGTACTTGCCTGAGCCCCACTGAACTGGTTTAGGGAATTAATTAGAAGAAAATTACTCACCTTTTGTGTTTTTTCCTATCTAGTTTCCTCTTAGATTCAATTGCCCTGCCTTGGCTCACAAGGTTGGGGGCCAGGGGCAGCTGGAACAGGATATGTGGCCGTTGTGTGAATTTACCTGTGATTTAAAATTAAACCACAGGCAAATGTCTTCTGGCTTTTCCCAACTGGGGAAGGAGTCTCTAGGTACCCAAATCTGGGATACCACTGACCTTTGTAAGTCCTAGCCCTGGTGGCTTAGTTGCATCAGCAATATCAGGGCAGAAGCACCTGAGAGAACATTCTGGGGTCAATGGCAATCCCCAGGCACATCAGATGAACTGATAAGCTGGTGTGATAAGCTCACCGTGCATATGTCTGCATTCAGTTAATAGCTCTGGCCAGGTCAAGCTCCTTCCCTAGGGTGCACCACTCTGAGCCAGGGGGAATGTTCAGAGAACCCTCATGTGGCTGGACATGGTGTGAAATTGCACAGAATCCACTGTTTTGGCTTCACAGGGTTGATATTTAGGTGTTCATTACATGGCTTTTTGGGGCAAAGCCAGCATAACAGGTTTATCTCTCCCCCTGGGTGGTTTACTCAGGCCTTAGGGCTCCCTTCTGATCTTTATAAGGTGTATCAGGTCCCTGGGTTTCAGAGTGTCAGAGGGTACTTTGACTGAAGGGTGTGATCTCATCAGAGCCAGGTATTGAAAAACTTCCCAGGATTTTGTCACCTTGCCCACGTGTGTGCTGCGTCTGGAGAGCTGCTGGGCTGGCAGTTGCCAGGATCACTGCTGCCCAGCTCAATCCAGGCTCTGGCTTCCTTGGCACCATGTCATGTATCATTACTTATTGTGGGGAAAAATTCTAGTACTTGTTTGATCCCCAGATCTAACATTTTCATGTTCATTTTTAATAGGTTGGTTGTTATTTCCTTCTTTTTTTTTCCCTCCTTTTTTCACTCCTAAACTTGAAACATTATGGATTAGAGCTGCTGAATAACAATTAGGAGTGAAAAAATCAAGTATATTTATAAATTTTAATTTTACAGTTGAAAGGCATATCTCTGCTTCTTGGGTGAGTTGGTGTGAAGCAGTTGCCCCATCCCAAGTTTCCTGTGCTCCCTGGTGGCATCGAGGTCCTCGTTTGCAGCACCCCATGGCAGAGATAAAAAGCTTTGGTGTGCGTTCCCTTTGGGGCAATGTGGATTTCTGCTCAAAAACCTCAGTTCTGGCAGTTTTATAGATGCCTAAAAAATGAGGCTTGTACCTTATCTCTTGAGAGATCGTTGATGGATCCATTTCTCAGAAAGATATTTTATTCAGTCCTTTAATGCCACGCCACTCCCTTCATTCAAATGCCTGGAGTCTTTTATCACGGCTCCTCTTACTCATTGCTTAGCCAGGTTGGGCTTATTTAGTTCTTTTAATCTTTCCTGCACCTCAGCTGTCTTTAATCATCCTTCTTGATGTCAGAACGTTTGATGCCCACTTCTGTGGAAAACGCGCCTAGGGTTTGGTTTTGTTTTGTTTTGTTTTGTTTTGTTTTTTGCTGTGCGTGTGAATTGTTTGGGAAATGTCTCCGGCCACCTGCCCAGGCTCATGTTTGGATTCCTCAAAAGCTCCCTCGAATGTCTCAGTGTGGATGCTGAGGAGAATTTCTATCTCACCGTGTACACCACCAGACTTGGCACCTTCTGGGATTAATTAAATTGTTTATTTGTTGGGTGTGGGTAGCAACACATTTGCCCCCCCAGCTGTTCCATGGATTGTGTTTCCAGGGACAGATTTCTCTGGGCATCTGCAGGTGCTGATGGTGTTTATGGAGAACAGGCCCAGAAAGGTTACTGTGAGCTGTGTTTCCTTCCTGTACCTGCCAGCTACAAGGAGAGAGAGGTTGAATTTGCTCTTATGACCTCAAAAGCAAAGCCTGGTGGTAACTGTTTATAGGTGCCTGTGCTGCGGGTCAGAGTAGTGCTTCTGGATGCTGGCAGGGATGGTGACCCCTTCCTGCTGCAGATACTGATGCTGTCTTTCCTGAGTAGTTCATCTGTTTTGCACCCAAAAATAGTCATTTTGCAGCTTCTTAAATCAGTTTGAAGGTGAGGATTGCTGCTAGCTGTACCGGGCTGAGCACTGCATCTCTTCAGGGCAGGGTATTCAAACTCACTGTCTGAAGCTGATGTGTGGAGGTATCCAGAATTCCCTCCACATACCTCCTGGATACCTGCTGTTCCAGTGGGAGCTGTTTCCTGAAGCCTGACTCAATCATTTTCTTAAACCAGGCAAGCTCAGATGCTGACAGGAAGGGGTTAAGGCACTGATCTCCAGGTTTGCTGGGTCTGGGCCATTGGGCCAGGGGAGGCTTCCCTGGCATGGACTTTGCATTACAGAGCACTTGGCAGGAGTTAAAGAAGGCCAGAAGCTGGCTTGTCCCTCCCCCACCTCCCTTACCAGGGAATGCTTCTCATACTCTCCCAAATTTAGCAGTGCAAATGTGGCTGGGTGATGAGGAGATTTTGATGGTGATAAAGGTCCCCTTCTCTCCTCTGCCTCTCACTCACACTGCCAGCAGTCTATGCAATAAAAAGCTGTTTGATAGATAGTTGTGTGATTTATGGCTGTGCCAACAGGGCCTCTGTGGCTTGTGAAGGAGAGGATGGGGACTGGAGGGTGAGAAAAAACAGTCTGTGAGGACCAGCACCCACAGAGCACTGAGAACCTGAACAGCCTGATGTCCCTCTGGCTGTCCTGTGTGACCCTTGGCTGTCGTGACAGGGGTCAGCAATGTCTGGAGGCCACACGAGGAAAAGCCCACGTCCTCTCCATGACGGCACTGGGATGCTCTGGGTCGTGGAGCAGGAGTCTGCTGCCTCCATTCCTTTTCCTCACAGCTCTGGGCCACCAGGCCCCCTGGGACCCCTGTCTGTGTTTCCTCCCATTACTCCTTAGGAGTGTTTGAGGGATTGCTCTAGAGCTGGCAGTGAACATCTCAGGAGGACCTTGACATGCTTTTATATGCCACATTGCAGGGTAGTTGTGGGAGTCCAGCATGGGACAGGCTGTAGGGCTACATCATTGATGCCTGAACTTTGGTGGCTGCAGAGGAATGTGGTGCTGCTTCAGCCTCTTGTATGGGGCCCTGTCCCTTCACCAATTTATATATTTTATACATATATATCTATATATTTAAACAGATAATATGTATAAAATAGATATATAAATATTTAAATGTATACATAAGCTGTAATTTATATATAACTGGTTTCTATTGCAGCCTTATGTTGAAAAATTAAGGTAATGGAAGGTTTTTGGTTGGAGGGAGGGGATGAGATTGAGCTTGCTGACATGTCTTTTGTTGTAATGTCATATAGGTCTCGGTTGACTGCAGAAAGGAGGAGGGAGGAGCGTGTCAAAGGGAGTTCAGGTCCTGCCAGGGTTTCCTGGGAAATGAGGTGAGTGGTGATGTCTTTCAATGCTCATAAGCCTGGAGATAGAAACCCTCCCAGTCTTCCCTGCACCCTTTGTGTTAGACTTCTGTTGATCCTCCAGATTTCCTTTTGGTACAGGTTTCACTGTATTTCGCCTCTTCAGGGCTGATGGGAGGATTGTAGACTGCTGTTGTGTTTGGGAGTCTCAGAAGGGCTGGAGTTTGGAATATGTCGAGGTTTGTGCATCACACAAGTCTTGTTTCTGGCTGTATTTGGGCTTCACAGCAGGGGACTTGACTCCTCTCTGCTTAGAGAACTCTGCTGCAATTACCTGCTACTGATCCAGCTACTAGCCCCTCTCAGCCTCCTTTTGCAGTTGCTGAAGGGAAATGGATATTTTTAGGAAGTGCTTGACCCTGACCTGCCCTAGGCATATGAATGGATTGAATCATTCCCTACAATACCTGTTTCTCTGCACTGTCAGCACAGCTGGGGCAGCTTGTTTGGTTGTAGGGTCTGCAAGGCATGTGTAATGTCTGTACCCTGTGTAGGAGGACTCGAATTCAGAGTGCTTGCTTGTGGCTTCAGGTGTCCAAAGCATGAAAGCTTGGCCTCTCCTAAGCTGCCCTTAAATTTTCTTCACGGTTTGGACACAGCTTAAATCTGTGAGCCACTTGTCTGAGCCTGCTCTCAGCATTTATACACCCTGACTGGCAGCATATGTGCATTCCTGAAGGATAGGGTATGATTGCTGAGGAGGTTTCAGTCCAACTGGGTCATCTCACACTGGCTATTGCAGCCCCAGTGAGAATCAGCAAGATGATTCCAGCCTCAGGAGTTTATTCCAGCCCTGGGAGCCGCTGCACTAAGACCCAGTGAGGCTGCTGGGGCTGCACTGTAACCTCCTGGGAACCAGCCCTGGAGCTGCTCTGCTCTTTGGCTTTTTGAGTGATGTGGCTTGTGGCTTTTCAGCCACAGGAAGGTTTGGAACAATGCTTGCCATCTCCCCATGGGAACCTGACACCTGTAGAGGGAGCATCCACATCCTGGTACCTTGGCTAAGGTGCAGAATCCCCCAGGTGTGGTTCTGTGAAGAACTGCGGGCTGCATGTCAGCTCTCTGTTGATTAGAATCTCCATCCAGAGCTTTTGTGCACATCACTGCATCTCTCAGCCAGAAGTCCCACTTCAGACATCTGCCTGACTTTGCTAGGCTACCTCCTCTGCTTCCCCTCCTAGTTCTGTGAGAGATGGAAATGCTTTCTGCTTGTGTTTGCAGAGTGCTCAGCCTGTGCTGGCTCATCCCTACTGCAGTGAGGATAAATACTGACCCGTTGAAATTTAGATGTATAAGGTGCTGTACCTAAGCAGAGGTAACTCTGGAAGATTTTTGGTATGCTTATGCCTCTGCCAGTGCCCTATGGGCAATCTGTGCAGAAATAGGGATTAATGATGATGGTGCATCGTCAACATTGTCACCTCTAAGAACAAATAAAATTTGCTGTAGTACATCACTCTTGTTTAGTTGTAAGTGGGCAAAGAAAATGTGTGTGTGCCTGTGTGTGTTATTGTTCATTTATTTAATGTTTTCTCTGCAGTTTACTGTTAGCTTTTCTGTATTACTAATAATTGGAGTGTTTTCATTGCCACCCTGGAGACAGGAATCTCTCCTTTTCATAGCAAGGGAAGTTGTCCCAGTGAAATGATGTGGTCACTGCCCTTTGCCTGAGCATCTCCTCACATCTCCTGCCTTCTGTCTGTCTGCCTTAGCGACCAGAAGATGCTGCAGGGACTCACGGTGCCCTTGTATTTGATGCTTGCTTCTGCCCCTGGTCTCTTTGCTCTGAATCTTTGCTTCGATTCTCCATCTGGAGGGCAGGAATAAACTGATTCTTTAGAGTTGCCATGAGAATTGACATTAAGGATGGGCAATTTAATGGAAGATACGAGGACTGTGTCTAAGAAAGGGGGGATGCTTTTTGCAGTATCAGTGATTCCCAGGGAACAGCCTCATTTTTACTTGGCTGCTGGACGTCTCTGTGGATTTTTAACAATTAAGTTCACTCCATCTGGCTTTCTTTCTTTATCACTCCGGTTTTTTGAAGCATTTTTGTGCTGGGCTGACACCTTGGGTATCAGTGAGGTTATCCAGGGCTCATGGATGCAAACCCACGAAGCTGGTGGCCTGTTGTGAGGCTCTCTGCTTTCTTTGAGTTCGAGATTTCATTGAGCTGGGATGCTTTGAGATTCTGGGACATGGTAAGCAGGAGAATGTTGTCATCTCCATCTTGACTGATATGAAACGAGCAGTCTGCCTGAAGTGAGGAGGGTTTTGCAAGCCTCAGTGACACCAGTTAAGTACTGGGAAGGGGTGTGAATTGGGGGTGGGTGGAGAAGGAGGTTTGTTGTGTGCTTCCCGGCAGCTAAAAGCAGGTGTTCAGTCAACTGAGAGTTGCCCTAAAGGCAGAGAATAAGGATGCAAATGATCTGTGAAACATAAAAGGAACCATCTGAATGCCCCTTTTCTTGGTTTACCTCCACCCTGGGTAATTTGCATGACACAAGTTGATCAACCCTGAGAAAAAGCAGTTCGGTCCAAGAGGAGAAGATAACTTAGTCAAACAGAACGACCTCACAAAGAGGCGAGGAAAAGCCAAGCGCAGAGGCTGAGAGAGCAGGGTGGGCTGTGTGTGCTGTGCTGGTGGGACCCCTGGCTGGCACTGCGAGCTCCCTGCTTTCTCCGGGTTTCACAGTGGCCAGCTGAGTCAGTGCTCAAGCCCTGCTTGGTGCAGGCAGGGTGAGGAGCACACCGAGCAGAGCCCCGGAGCTGCTGCTGCAGAGGTTCCGATGGCACTGCTCGGTTTAGCCCTCCTGGAACGGCTCCTGGGCTGCGCTTTGTCTCGGGTTTGATGGGAGCAGTAGCTGAACCCAGCCGGTTCCAGCTCCAGGGGTGGCTGCCCCGCTGGGGACAATGCCTGAGCCCCAAGCTGTGTGGATTTGGGACCCTCCATGGCAGCCTGGCGGTGCTGGCTGAGGCGTGCAGCAGTGCTGAGCTGCTGCTCTGCTCATCCTGCCCTGATTCTGCCTCAGTCGAGTTCTACACGGGATTTACACCCTACCAGAGCTTTTAACGAAGTTAGTTTTTTACTGTGATTTGGACGTGCACATGTGTCTTGGGTGCTGTCAGCTCAGCTCTAGCCACGGATGGCTGGTCTCCCCTCCCCTCACCTGTGCTCTCCTGTCCTGTAGGTGACCTGCTTCATTTCATTGATAGTTTCACTAATTTTCCCGGTGGGTGTTAATGACTTTTCCCCAGCTGCCATTCCCCTTCCCTTCCCCAAAGCCAAGACATTGACTCTTTCACTGTGAGGGTTAATTGCTTATTTATTTTGTGAACTGCACCTCCCTCTTTCTGATTTCACTTGATATGTGCAGGATGTGGTGATAAAAATCTGTTTGAACTGTCTCTTGTTTCAGACATTTTTGCTTCTTTAAAGTAGCTTCATGGGACACTGGATGGGAAGGTGGGGAGGGAGCAGCAGGCTGGGCAGCCCTGTGCTCCCTGCATGCTCCATCCTTGCACCCAGGCGTTTGAACAAAGCTTTTGAGCTGTTCTGTCTTTGCAGATCCACTGTTATAAAATCTGGGGGGAAAAAATTGTGACACTGTTCAATCTGGTCTCCCCTGTGCTCCTTGCAGACTTCTCTTCAAGATCCAGCTGCTTTCCATCAGCAGCTCCCATGGCTGTCTGGGCCAGCCGGCAGCTTGCCACAGTCGGTGGTGACACGTCTGTGTCTGGAGAGAGCACAATCACTGTGGATTGTACAGTGTCCTTTGCAAACTCATGGTGTGTATGGCCGTGTGTCCCTCCAGCCTCACCCACTCTGTCATTCTGTGCTATTCTCTGTGTTCATGGAGGCCATCCAGTTGCAGGCTGCATATATTTCGTTGAACCAGGTGTTTTCTGGTCTTTTTTTTTTAGGTTTTGCATCACTGGTTTATTTGGTTCTGCTGTTTCCTCCTAAAGTTAGCGGTGTTTATGGGTGGTTTACTCACATGCATGAAAAAGCTGCTCTCAGAAGTGCTTTATATTGTCTGTATTTTTATCTTGAATGGCTGATCTGCAGCATGTCTTGCAGAGATGGCTCCTTTGGGGAGGTGTCATCCTTCTGTGGATGTTTTTCCTTAATAAAATTGACCACTTTGAAGAAAACTGTGTCCATTTTCTGAATTATGAAGTTGTGTATTGAAAACCACTATGGAGTAAAGGGGGCTGAGGTCAAGAAGGGTTAGTTTTGAAAATTGAGTTGTATTCTGCTAACATCCCAGTGCCCCAGGGTAATCCTTCTGAGCTGTAACCCTGAGTCATAACTGCCTGCCCCAGTGCAACTTCCAACCAAAGCAGGGTCATGTTAGAGAAGTTGGCATGGAAGCTGGAGCTTGAGGGGTCCACACTGATGGGGCTGCTGGGTACATGATGCCAATATACCCCTGTGGAAAGGGGGATTAAAAACCGGGCAGGAAAACACAGGGTCCAAACTGCCAAATGGCTGCATGTGTTTGGTTTTCTGTTTTTTCCTTTCTCTTTTGTTTGGGTCTGTTTGCCTGAATTCGTCAACTGCATTCCTCAAAAGAAGAGTACCTGAGAGGTCTTTAACAGCAATAAAGGGAGCTCATCTGTGGAGGAAAGGGTTGCCCTTACTGCACCAAGCTGACAGACTGAGAGCTGCTGACTTGGGATGAGATGGGTGGTGGTTTTCCATCTTGTCTTTCCTTGTGGTCATGACAAGGAGAGCTGATGTTCGTTCTAATTGAGAATGTGTAGTGACATGCCAGGAATCCTTGCTGGATTGCATTCTTCTGTGGGAAGGCATCAGCTGTACATTGTGATGGGGATTAACAGACCTTGCTGTATAGATAGTGCTTTACAAATGATCTTTTCCTGGGAAGATTTCCTAACTGGGCATAGTCCCAAAGAGCATGAATTGGGTGGTTCTGTCTCCTTTTATGTTATTCCCAATGCCTTGGTGTTTTGGATGAACATCTGAGCTGCAGGCCTTTCCACATGCTCTGCTGTGATGGTGTCACTGTTGTGGACAGGGCTGCTGGGCAGGTGTGCAGAACCAGGTGGGAAGTGGCAGAAAGGCATTCCTTGTTTTTGATTGCTGACAAATCCCAGAAGAGATGTCTCGATGATGGAGGAAAATGGATTGTCTTGTTGAATTGAATTTTCATATTTCTATAACAGTTGTGCTAGAAAAAAAGAAAACCTCCAAAAAGCTTGATGCTTCTTGAGATTAATTTTTGTGTGTTTTCTGAGAGCACAAATAAAGACTATGAAAGCAGTTTCATTTTCCAAAATGAAAAAGGTCTCAAGCCTGAGTGTGGGATACCCTGGTGTTGCAGCGTGCTTCCCAAGTGCCCTTGGGCAGGTCAGACAGCTGGACTAGAAATGTCCAAAAGTGCAACTAGGCATCCAAAATGCTGACCCACTTGGACTTGTACCAGCATTACTGTGCCAGTCTGAGCTGCTGTTTGGTGGACTTCATGGCTCCTGAATGGCTGTGGTTCAGAGTCAGGTGAGGTTGGGTGTGAAATTAAAAAAAAAAAGGTTCCCCAGTGTAAACACCACTTACATTCTGTGGGAAGAGTGGGAACAAATAATGCTTTGGACCAGGATCCTCTGTGGATCATGGAAATTTTCTGAACATTTGGCTTATGTTAGATGCCCAATTTCCAGACAGCTAAAATTAGGGAGAGAGCAGTCCCACCTTGTAGTTTCTTGATGTTTCTGTTGCTTGTGTGTAAAATGAGTTTAGTATTAAGTCCTTGTTTCCATGAAACAGAGAATAAATATAAACTTGGAGCTGTTTCCTGGCTACAGCAGCAAATGAATGCTTGTGTTTGGGATAACAGGCTGATCTTGGCCATGGGTAGCATCTTTGAAACTGCCAGCATGCTGGGAGTTAATGAATGTGCTTGTATTTCTCTTGATTAGCTGGCGTGTTAAGACTTTAAAATCAATTTTACTGCTGCACACCACCGCAGACCTTTTTATTTAAGATGTTCATTTCATGAAGTTCAAATAGCACCCATATTGGATTGAATTCCAAATCTCCAGGAGAGTTTAGGACAATTTTGTTTGAGGTTTCTGTTGTGATTGCTTGCAGGAGAAAAAAACCAGGGTAAAGTAACCAAGGTCAGCACCTCACTTCAAGCTGCCAGTAGAACTCCTCCAGGGAGAGAGGGATTGAGTTACCCTCTGCCTGCAATTCATCCCTCATGCCTGTAACCAAGTAATCCAATAACATGGCGTCAAAAAGGATGGGAAAGTTAGGAAAACTTTCTGCTGTAAATTGAGCTGGGCAAATGGTGCTCAGAGCTGTGTTGGTGTCTCAGGCACAGATTTCTCTTCAGAAAGTGCTGGGGGGTTTTTTACCCAAGGTATTGCATTGAAGTTCTGGTGTGGAGTGGAATGGATGAGTCTTCAAATGCACCATCTCGGTAGTAGGTCTTAATTTTTGAGTGCTGTGATTCTGATTATATTTTGCACTTATTATTGATCAATATACGTAGTGCCTTCATTTGAATTTAATTAGCTCCTGTTTAATATTATAGTAGGCTTTATTACAGATTAGTACTACCCTGCATTTATTAGTTTTTCTGTTCTGGAGGATCTGTTAAGTCTTCCCAGGGTTGATTCCTAGCCTTAGGATGCTCTTCTGCCCCCTTCAATGCCCTTGGACACATTATCCAATTGTGGTAAAAACTGTCTAGCCCATTTTAATTTATTTTCCATCTCCTTTTTCCTCCTTAACTTGATTGTTATGAAGTCATTGAGCTAACAACAGTATTATTTGGTTCCAATTTACATTATTGACATTTTGGCTTTTTCTGGGTGAAGTCTCAAGGATGGCACCCTGGTATTCCCTGCCAACATTGCTTTTTGTCTCTTAAATGTTGGGCGAACCTTCAAGGAATAGACTTTGAGAAATTATTTCTGAGCTTATGCTGCTTTTTGCCATGTAAAGGCTGTGTGACTTTTAGAAAGTTACATTTCAGCAGCAGGCTGGACTAGACAGAACACTGGTGCATTCTGTGATGCCAAGGAAATAATTTGCTGCAGTGCCCTACCACATGCAATTCTTGTTTTTCTTGGGATATCTCCCATGGACCTTCTGGCTGATTTTTCTCATTCTTCAATCTGATGTGATTGTCATATGTTGTGGTTTGTAAGGCTCCAAGCCAAGAATATCCAATATTTTTTAAATGTGTTCATTACTGTTCAAAATAGGCCTTTTTTTCCATTCTCTTATAAGATTTTGCCACTTCTCTAATATGTTAATTTTACCCCTTCTTTGGCATTCATACTCTTTGGTGTTATTTTGGTGTGTACTTTATATATATATATATATCTTACATATGGCTCTGTGTGAGTATGCATTACTGTATGTGATTTATATAAAGCTTGTCTTGTCTGTGCTGTCACAAGGAAATAACTCACTTTTGTGGTGGGATCATGGCTTGGACATGTGTCCAACCAGACCATCACCAGGTGTCTCTGCCTTGCTTCCCTTCATCCCCAAACCAGGCCATTGCTCCACCCAGGCAAGGGAAGACACAAACTATTGAGCACCGTTTCAGGTGACTGCAGGTGAGGGGTGTGGTGGCTTTGGAGCTGCTGGTGGAAATCTCCAGATCCCTGAGTTACACACACTCATGAGCTGCCTGTGTGCAAATGGACAAGGGTTTGCAAATGGGGTCAAAGTGTATATGGAGAAAATGGCTTTAAAAATGGGGCTAAAACTTCCCTGAAATAGAGGAGGAGACATGTTGGTCCATAACTAGAGTGTCACAGGCGTGGGTGAAGGCTGGAGACAGCAGCCAGGGCAGAGGTGGAGTGTGTGGGTGGGTGGAGATCAGTGTGAGAAGCTGCAGTGGATGGCAAACCTGAAAGGAAAATTCTGTTTCAGATATGAAGATCATTAATTAGGCAAATTGATTCCCCTGTAGTTTCTTGAATACCTACGTTACTTAGCTATTTTGCCTTCTAGTATGCCTGTTTGGGTGACATGCATGGACCCAAAAACTGGGTAGAAGGACTGTGGCAGTGCCAGTGTGTTTGGGGACAGGAAAGGAGCCAGAGTTAACTGTGGGATCCAGTCATGGAGGAAGAGTGAAACTTTGTAGTCAACTCTGACTTGAGGGAACCAATGGAGCAAAATGACCGGTTAATGTTCCTGTCTTTTGGTCCTGCTTAGAAGACGGTGATCTCTGTTGCTTGGACATTCATGGTCTTTGTTATATGATGGCATCTCTGTTATATGATGGCATCTCTTTAAAGCCTCCACGTTTTCATGATGGTATCTATCAAGGGGATGGAGACCTGGCTCATTGTGGCTTTGTCAGTTTTACATATTTGCCACCTGAATTGTGTTGGGCTTTGTTGTAGGCAAGTAAAGGTTTCCAGGAAGCTCTGGAGTTCCTGGACTGATGACCTGAAAACAGAGGCATAAAATGTGTGAGGTGAAAAGTGGGGAGGATTCCTTGTTCCTTTGAGACGGTTGGGTGTTTATTAGGAAGAGGATGTGAGGCTGAAATTACTGCAGGTAGGTGCACTGTGTACCTTGGCTGCCAGTTTCAATGTTGTCAGCTGAAGCAGGTGTTATGCCAGAGCAGGATATTGTCACCTCCGGCAAGGGTCTTGATGGGTCTGGCCTGACAGGGGAGGCTGTAAACTGGATTTTTACTCAGTATCACTGGGTTTCTGGGCTGAAGAGGCAGCTCTTGGTCTAAGGAGCTCTGTGGCTTGTCACCAAGAGGGCTGTGCCTGATCAGTGCTGGTGGGGCTGCTACTGGTGGTGGGATCAGAACTACTGATCCTTTCCTGCAAAGGAGGGCATCTTAGAGTGTGATGGAGGCCACAAAGGCGTTAAACTGTTAAGCCTGTTTTGTCACTAAATGTCACTATCAGTCAGCAAGAGCTCTGAAGATGGAAAACTTTCATGGTGTGAAGATGCTGAAGGAGGGGAGACACTCAACACGATTAACTTAATTCACTTGAGCTATAGGAAGTTGAGGATGGGTTGGTGAGTGTATGGTCATGAGCAAGCCTCCTAAATTGGTTTTGTTTATGTCAGCCAAAGGGGGATTTTCCAAGATTGGTCCTTATGTTCTCCAAGCGAAGCAGGCTGAATGTTGTATCTGACTCTGCAGGAAAGCTGACACGGTGACAGTAGCACTCAGAATTGTGTATTATTCCCTTCACAGCCAAAACTAGAACAAGAAAAATATCCTGTGTCAACCTGGCCTTTGAAATACAAATGAGTGAGCTCAAGCTCACTTGTAAATGTCACGGTGTGCTTTGTGCTCTCACTCCCTAATGTGGTTGCTTTGCTTTCCCAGGTAACACATTTTCAGGCTTTTGCTTCGAGTGATGCTTTGACAACAGGGAGAGGAGAAGAGAGTCACTTGTGCTTTGTGTTGAGTCCTTCAGGGCTGTTTTTCTGCTGAGAAGCTGCACTGACCCTGAGCCAAGTTGAAACCATCAGCACAGGCAGTGTTCCCATGGAAGCTGCAGCCTCATGTTGCTCTGTTGGGGAATGGTGTACGAAGGGGCACTGTGCAGCTCTTTGCCTTGACAGCCTTGGCTTTTCTAATGTGCTGTAAGTCTTTCTTAGGGCGTTTTTGTGTCCCTCTGTCAGGGAGTCTGTGCTTCCTTGCTGAAACTCATTCATCTTGTTTTAAGGGATGAGTTGTCCTGTGCTAGACCACCAGCACACAGCCATGCCTGGCCAGCTGGCCAAGCCTGCTGCAAGTCTGGGGAAGCAGAGGGGCAGGCACTGATCTCTGCTCCCTGGAGAGCACTGATAGGACTTGAGAGAATGGCGTGAAGCTGAGTCTGGGCAGCAGCGGGGAGGGGATAGGTTGGTTATTAGGAAAAAGTTCTTCACCCAGAGGGTGGTTGGGCACTGGAATAGGCTCCCCTGGGATGTGGTCACGGCACCAAGCCTACCAGAGTTCAGGCAGTGTTGGGACAATGCTCTCAGGCACGTGCTGGGGCTCCTGGAGTTGGCCTGTGCAGAGTCAGGAGTTGGGTTTGATGATCCCCGTGGGTCCCCTGGAGCTCAGGACAGTTCATGATTCTGTATTTCTGTGGCAAAGCCTTGATTTGTGCCATCACCTTCAGAGTCACCTCTGTTGCCTTTTGCCAGGATGCTCTTCTGGGGTTTGCACTAACTCATGCAGCTTCTTTGGACTTCTTCCTGTCAGAATTGAATCACAAGGCATGTAGAGAGCCAAGACTGCAACAGGATATGTTGTTTCTGTAGAGAAGCCCGTTTGGAAGCTGACTGTGCTATTTTGGGTTATACCACGATGGGCTGGCTGGGCTTGATGACGTTTCTGTCCTGTCTGGGATTAACCTGATAGGGACAGTAAGACAAAAAATAACATTAGGAGCAAATAAATCCCTTAGAATTGCATTTTGGATGCCAGAGGATGCTCGTCCTCAAAACCTAATTGCTATAAACCATTTTGCTGATTAGTTCAAGCCAACTTTCAGACTCCTGTCTGAGTAATAGGCATTTCTGTGGAGTTAATCAGAAAGAAGTGCAGTTTCTTTTACCATGAACAAAAATAAATGTCAGACTGAGGACAATGTGTAACAGCAATGACTGGATTTGTTGACTTAACCAGAAATATACAGCCAGTAAAAAGTAAAATCATGTGGAAATACCTCACAGGCCTCTGAATCAGTGCTGACAATCCCTCTGGAGCTTTACTTGCAGTTGGTGAGAGTAGCAGGAGTGTAGCAGTGCAGGAGATTCTCTGTGGGTTCAGGTGGATCAGGGAAATGTTTCTCCTCCTCATCCTTCACTCTGCCCATCTGCAGGGGCTCAGCATCCCAGGCTGGACTTAACCCCTGCCTTTGTGCTTCTGTTTTGGGAGAGAAAGAAAGAAGTCTGTGGTAAAAGGTGGAGTCCTAGGACAAATCAGAGCTGTTTTCTGAGCATGGCAGGGCTAAGAGAGTGCTCATCCATCCCATCCTGGATGCTGCAGTTGCATTTCAGATGCCCACAGCCAGTGCTGCACGGTGGGTAAATGAAGTGGCACAGCTGTCACAGAGGTACTTGGGTGCTTTGTGAAGAGCATCTCAGGATCTGCCATCCAGCCTTCAGTATTGTGGAGAGTTGATGCTGGCTGGATGCCAAAAGCCACTCTGTCACTCTCCTCTGCAGTGGGAGAGGGGAGGGAAAATAGTAACCAAAGGCTAATGATTTGAGATAAAGGGAGGGAGAGATCATCACCTGGTAACTGTCACAGGCCAAACAGACCTGACTTAGATAAATTAATTGAATTTATTACCAGTCAAAACCAGAGCAGGATAATGAGAAGTAAAATGAATCTTACAAAGACCTTCCACCCACCCATTCCTCCTTCCCAGGCTCTGCCTCCTTCCCCTTGGGCAGCACAGGGAGTTTGCAGTCAGTTCATCACAGCAGTCTGCTGCTGCTCAGGGAGAGGGGTCCTTCCCCTGCTCCAGCATGGGGTCCCTCCTACAGGAGTCAGTTCTCCAGGAACTTTTCCAGTGCTCCCTTCCCATGGGCTGCAGCTCTTCACAA
Source organism: Luscinia megarhynchos (assembly GCA_034336665.1). Lineage (NCBI taxonomy): Eukaryota > Metazoa > Chordata > Aves > Passeriformes > Muscicapidae > Luscinia > Luscinia megarhynchos. The sequence goes on from JAPFBE010000002.1 coordinate 91,886,986, forward strand.
ACTGCTCCAGTGTGGGTCACATATCCCAGGGGTGCAGCCCTTAGGGACAGGCTGCTCAGTGTGGGTCACACATCCCAGGGGTGCAGCCCTTAGGGACAGGCTGCAGTGTGGGTCACACATCCCAGGGGTGCAGTCCTTAGGGACAGGCTGCTCCAGTGTGGGTCACACATCCCAGGGGTGCAGTCCTTAGGGACAGGCTGCTCAGTGTGGGTCACACATCCCAGGGGTGCAGTCCTTAGGGACAGGCTGCTCCAGTGTGGGTCACACATCCCAGGGGTGCAGCTCTTAGGGACAGGCTGCAGTGTGGGTCACACATCCCAGGGGTGCAGTCCTTAGGGACAGGCTGCAGTGTGGGTCACACATCCCAGGGGTGCAGTCCTTAGGGACAGGCTGCAGTGTGGGTCACACATCCCAGGGGTGCAGCCCTTAGGGACAGGCTGCAGTGTGGGTCACACATCCCAGGGGTGCAGTCCTTAGGACAGGCTGCAGTGTGGGTCACATATCCCAGGGGACAGTCCTTAGGGACAGGCTGCAGTGGGTCACACATCCCAGGGGTGCAGCCCTTAGGGACAGGCTGCTCCAGTGTGGGTCACATCCCAGGGGTGCTCTGGGGACAGCTGCAGTGGGTCACACATCCCAGGGTGCAGTCCTAGGGACAGGCTGCAGTGTGGGTCACACATCCCAGGTGCAGTCCTTAGGGACAGGCTGCAGTGTGGGTCACACATCCCAGGGGTGCAGCCCTTAGGGACAGGCTGCAGTGTGGGTCACACATCCCAGGGGTGCAGCCCTTAGGGACAGGCTGCAGTGTGGGTCACACATCCCAGGGGTGCAGTCCTTAGGGACAGGCTGCAGTGTGGGTCACACATCCCAGGGGTGCAGTCCTTAGGGACAGGCTGCAGTGTGGGTCCCCCACAGGGTCACAAATCCCAGGAAACTGCTCTAAGTGTGGATTCCTCTCCATGAGTCCTCAGGTCCCTGTCAGGAGCCAGCTCCAGCACAGGTTCTCAGCCCTGTTTCAGCCATCCACCAGCACTGGTGTGGGTTTCTCCACAGGCTGCAGGTGGATCTCTGCATCCCTGTGCTCCTGCACGGGCTGGGGGCACAGTTGCCTCACCATGGGCTGCACCAGGGGCTGCAGGTGCCTGGAGCATCTCCTGCTCCTTCACTGACCTCCACAGAGAGTTCATCACTAATCCAGCTATGTGAGTTTGGCATTTTGCTGTGGAGGAGGCAGCTGTAGTGTACCTTCTTTCTGGCTGGTTATACCCTAGTTTGCAGTGAATCCACTGTCGCCCCCACCTCTGTTTTTACCATTTTAGTTAAGAACATAAACAACCTGGTGTTGTGCAACAGGCTGATGAGGCTGTTGCTCATTCCCCACGATGCTCAGCCACAGAGCACAGACACAGGAGCTGGTGCTCCAGTCCTCTGCCTGGGTTTTTCCCCATGTATGACTGTGATTTAAAAATATCTAGTGGGAGACTTCCCAGACTGGAAAGGGCTTCATCTTCTCCTGGATGAGCTTAGCTTTTTTTACAACACTCCACTTAAACCAGTTAATGTCTTTCGAAGAGTCTGAAGTCAGGATAGTGACCCACAGCTGGAGCATCTGCCAGAGCTGCCCTGGACAAAGTGCTGGGTCTGCTGCTCTCTAGGCAGGAGCCTGCCAGGAGGTTTGCCCATGAACTTAGGGTATTTAGTGTGGTAAAACAGGGTTTTATAAAAAGTTTTAGTGGTAGCAGGGCTGTGCCAGTGTGCTTGGATGCATTCACAAACTAGAGTTGTTTGAAGGAAGTTATTGAAATGGTACCCATGGCCCTATAAAAAAAGCTGGTATGATCAGGGAAGATTTACCTTCTCTCCATTTCTCCTTCTGTTTCCTGCCTCTTTTGATAATTTTGAATCTTTCTGCTTTGTACCTCTTTAACTTTTTGTTTGTTTTCAAACCTCCAAGGTGTGCTGCTTAACTTCACTGAATTTCAGTGCCTTTTTCCTTTGCTGTGTTGAGCAGTGCATGCTGGTTAGTCATTGCTGTTATTTCGGGTTTTCCCAAGTCTTCCCACAGGCTGCTTTTAATTTCAAAGATACTGGTTGAAAAAAGGAAGATTTCCACAAAAAAAGCCTATCACACCTCGATGCATTCAAGCACAACTCCTGTTGAGCATCTGTACTGTCTTACCTTGGCAATTAAAAGCTGATTAAAGGGGTAGGAATATGGATTTCAGCTATTTTTATGGCACATATGTCACTTTGGTACTTTTGCAGTGGGATGTCCAGCAGACTACTTGGTGATGGGTGCAGGGACTTTGGGGCATGCACGTGAGCCCCAAAGTGTTGCTGCCTGTCAGGGCACTGCAGTGCTGAGCATCCAAGTGGCAGCCCTTGGGGCAATCAGCAGCAGAGGCTGGGAGTCTGGTGAAGCTCTGCAGGGGAGACATGTCCTCCATGTGGCTGAACCCTCTGCTTTGGAAACTGGGAATAGGTCCAAATTTCCCACTTGCTGTATCTTTCCTCTGTGCAAGCTCTCCTCTTTCCTCCTAGATTGCTTTCCATTTCCCAGTGCTCCAGCTGACACATCTGGGTAGGAGCATCATGGGCTTCTGTGCAGCACATCAGCCTTGTTCTACCATGCTGACTTCCTTCAGTGATATCCCAAGGGATAGGGATAGCAGTGGTGATAGATACCCACTCTCACCCTGCAATATCCCTCTCAGTGCAATCCTCTCTGGGATGTGGTTCCCACCCTGCACAGAGATAGCCAGAAGAGTCCTCTGAAACCTAAGCATCACCTTTTACAGGTGGAACCTCTTTTGGATATGAATCAGGAGGCAGCATCCCTAATTTGGATTGACAGAGCAGTGTTGGAGCCACAGCTCAAATCTGCCAGAGCCTTTTCTGGCAAACCACTTCAAAAACGGTTTCAGTGCTGTTTAATGAACAGAAGAGGAAACCCAGCATCAGGCACAGACAGGTTGCAAGGCAGGAGTTACCAGCTGCAGGTGCCTCCAGGAGCAACCAGAGCTTCATGGTACCATAGCCACTACCAGGACCAAGAGCAACTTTCCTGTGTGTTCACTTACTTTTCTTTCCCACCTGAGCATTTTTTTGCAATTTTCAAAGCATTGTGTGCATATCCTGATTCTCTTCTCCTGGACTAAGCAAGTGTCCTCCTTTCCCTTAGTTGGTTTCTTCACACAGAGGTAGGGAGTGGCAAAATATTCATTCAGAGTTAAAATAAATGTGTTTATCTGATCAGGAAACCTGGTTATGGGCAATACCTGAGTAAAGTTTTTGTTTGTTTGAAGTAGCTTGAAATTTTTAGGAAAGTCAGAAGAATTTTCTTCAGGATGAGCTACTTAACAAGTGTCCTGCCAACAAAGCTGATAAATGCCACACAAATCCAAAACAGAACCAGCACTTTTCTCTCCAGCTGTCAAGTTTGTGTTTGCTTTGGGGTTTTAGTTATAGGCAGTTTCCCCAAAACGAGTGTTATATTAGTTACCATCTTCTCTTCTTCCTCCTTGTCCCCTTCTCCCTTGTGCTGCTGACTGCTGGCTGTGTGCTGGGCTGTGCTGGGCTTTGCCTGGCTGTCACCATTCCTGCCACCATGGGGATGGCACTGCTCTTTTCTCCAGCTCTCCTCCAGCACTGATGCACCCAGAGCTCACTGTGCTGATAGAAAGTCAGCATGTGTGAGTACTGGGTGAGTGTCCTGCTGGTCAGTGAGCTGCATCAGCAGCTGGAGGGGTTTGGTGAGCACCAGGGCCAGCAGTGGCTTTAGGAAGTGAGGAAAGGCTACTTGGTCTTTTTCAGTGATGATTGTTAGACTTGCACACACTGTGGAACTTTCACCCATCAAGTCTGCATCCACATCACTCAGAGATGTAAAAGTTTTGTGTATTTTTTTCCTCTCTCCAGAAAGGTCAACTGCTTTGAGAGTCCTGAAAGCGCCGAGATACGGACAGATGGTCATTGATTTTTCCCCTCTAAACTACCTTGAAAGTTATCTAAGTCCTCTGCAGATAATCCTGGCATAGGATAAAATTTTACTTCAAAAGAAGGGAAGAGCCTGGTAGACCATCAGCTCCTTTAATTTCAGTGCAGGGTTGTCTTGTCTCCCACACACAGGTAGAAATATGCTTTGTGCTCGTGTTCACTGGTGCATTCAAGCTAAATGTGACTGGTGGCTGCTTGGGTGGGTTATGGGGCTCTTCCAGGTGCCATTTGTACATGAGAACACTGGTGATGCAGGGAGTGGTTGTTCTTGTATGAGACACTTGTTACTGGAGGTGTCTTTTAATGATAATTCAGGATATTAGAACCCTTCTCTGTACATTCACATTATCTTCTTATTGGCTAAATTTCAATTCACTTTCTTCCTTCTGAACAGTTTCCTTTTTGTTGTATGAACTGTTCCTCACAAACCATACCAGTGAGGTCGCTGATGTTGAGAGAGGCTTGAGTGATTGGATTTTTAATAGCCCTTTCCACTTAAAGGTGGATTTCCTTTCATTATGCACCCTCTAACTGGTTTTCCAAGCCTTTCTCACCTTGTGAGTTTCTAAATATGTTGTTGGTTTTTTTGTTCTTTTTAAATGAAGATAAATTGAAGCCTTTTGACAATAGAGTTGCATTTTTTGTGTTATTTTCCACAGATCCATACAATATAGAACATTGTTCCCCAAGGACCAGATGGCTTGAAATCCATCATTCAACCAGGGTAGAGTAGCACACTTGTTCACTTAAATCTGTTCTTTCTAGTAGTTACCAGTTATGGTTATTAGGAATTTTCTATGCTGTTGGTGATTTATAACCCTTCCATTCTCATATAACTGTTGTGGACAGCAAAATCAAAGGTCTTGTTGGTGTTTGCCCAGGGCACCACTTTGGTCATATGAGCTTGGGCAGAGTGCTGTACTAATGTGCCTCTGTGGCTTTTGTCTTAAGCTGGATTGAGTCCCAGTCAGCTTTAGGCACAAGCAGAGCAAGCCCAGGTCTGTCTGCACATGTCTGGGTGGACACATCCCACTTGGGTCATGTGAAATCCCTACTCATCACAGCCTTGGAGCGACCTTCTGCCTTTGGCTGTGCCTGTGAACTGTGTAGCACTGGATACAAAATAATCACAGGGAGCCTGAAAATGCCTGTGATGTGAAATTGTAACATTAATAAAAACAAAAGAATTGTTTCGTGTTCAGCCAAGCAGAGTCGTGCCTGTTTCTCAGAGAGCAGTGTTTTCAGCCTGTCAGTCTTTGGAGAAACCCAGATCAGAAGTGCTGTTGCTGACCTGCAGCACAGGTGATTGCAAGGTGGCAGGCACAAGCTCTTGCCCAAGAAACTTTTTCATGTGCCCATGTGCAGAATGTCTGATGTGAGCATGGGAAGTGCTTCCCAGCAGGGAACTCCATACTGTGTTGTGCAGTGCAGGTGCTGTGGTGTCCCTCTGTATGGGATGAATCAATCCCAAATCTGCAGAGGTGCAGCTCAGCCCCAGCAGGAAGCACTGAAGGAGGTAGGGGATCTCTCCCTGCATGTCTGAAGTCTGTAAGGTCTGTGTTTTACAGCTGGCTTATGTCACTGCAGTGTTAGTTCATCTAATGGGTGAGTGTAAAGGGAGAGCAAACCCATCCCTGCTGTGTCTGCATCTCTGTTCTGTGCTGTACAGCTCCCATGTGGCTGCTGGATTCTCATCAGTCTGTGGGTCCTGCTTGGGGCTGCTGGCACTGGTGGCTGAGCAGGGCAGGCTCAGCCCTGCCCACAGCATGGCCAGCCCTGGAGCCTGGTGGAAGAACTTGCCTTGCAAGTCTCTCCTGGGCAGTGGAGGGAAAGTCACTCCATGTGGGCTTGCCTTTTCCCCCCTATGTCTTTCAATTTGGTAGAAGCTCTGTGTCAGAGGTGTGAGATGTGATATTCACAGGTTGCCTTCCTGGGAAGTTGGGCACTTCCTTGACTGGATAGCAGAAATGCCAGGGCACGTGTGGAGGTTGGAGCTGCTGGCAGAGGTTGGACCAGAACACTCTGAGGTCTTACTCAAGGCTGCTCCTGCTCCTGGGGCCAAACAGTAGCAAAGGATGCTTGGTGTTGTTCATCTTTAGATGACAGAAGTGGAGGGATGGCAAAGATTCAGAGATCCAGTCCAGCTCATCTGGTCCCACAGTGACCCTGATGAGGACAGGCTGAGAGAGCTGGGGGTGTTCAGCACAGAGAAGGAAAGCTCCTGGGAGACCTAATTGTGACCTCTCAGTACTTAAAGGGGGCCTATAAGAAAGATGAGGACATACTTTTTAGCAGGGCTTGTAATGATGAATGGTAATGGCTTTAAACTAAAGAGGGCAAATTCAGACTAAAGAACAGGAAAATTACTTTCTTACAATGTTGTGGTGAGATGATAGAAGGGGTTGTCCAGAGTAGGGTAGATGGAGCAGATGCCTAACCCCTGGAAACATTCCAGGTCAGGTTGGGTGGGGCTCTGAGCAACATGATTGAATTGATGTCCCTGCTCTTTGCAGCAGGGTTGGTCTGGGTGACCTTAAAGGTCCCTTCCAATCCAGCCTATTCCACGATTTCCAGTCTGGTTGAGAGGACATCACTGCAGTGCAGTCATAGGTGAGTAGTCAGCATGGAGCTTGTGCTTGCAAACAAGGGTAATGCTGTGGTCGTTGATGCACAAGAAATCATTGTGGGATGCCTTCCATGCTCCCAGGAGTGGTGTATCAAGAGGTGCTGGTGGGTGGTAACTGGTGGGAGCACTTTGTGCTGTGATTTGTTTGGGAACAAATAGGATGTTGTTCTAAGAAGATGCAACAACAGGACACCTGGTGCACTGTGAAGTGTCCTCAGGTAACTTGTGCCTTCCTGACTTTATGCAAGTGGACTTCTTGGCCATGTTGTCTGCTATAAGCCTGGGGATCATACCTAGTGCAAGCAGGTATTTCTTGACCTTGATGAGTGTTTAAAACTGTTGTTTTCCCCACTGTGACAATAGGAGCACTAACCGTGGCCCAGAGCCCATTGTCCTTTGTACAAATGTTGAATCAAAGACTGTCCACCCCCCAGGGAGCTCATGGTCTGGATCAATGACAGGGGGGTGTGATTGGTACATGCATATGGGAGGGTAAAATAAAAATGCCAGGATACTATTGATCATCTTGACAGACATGCCTCAGAACACCAGCAGCCTCACAGTTATTGAGTTTTCTTGTAAATGTCACGCAAAGGAGAGTTTTGATGAAGTCGCTGAGGTGGTTTGGCAGACATTTGAGATGAATTTCTACCAGGCAAGGGGCAGGAAGGGAAAAAATGTCATTCAATATCAAAGGCATTTTCCATTGACTGGCCCAGGAGACCAAGTTCCTAAGTAACAGTCAACATTATAAGAGTCAGCAACGATCATGGGTACTGTAGGGCGTGGGGTAAGCACTGAGAGTTACAGAGCTCCTGTGTGATGAGACAGGGAAAGGGGCTATCCTTGAGAAGATGCAGTGGGATAGAAGCCATGGGCCATGTGGTAGTACTCTTGGTGGTCAGGAGAAGTTAGGTGTCTCAGGAAAGGGTGGATATTGGCTGTGATGTGGGAAAGCAAGAGCTTCAATGACAATGGCAGATTTAGATGCTGGATGAAAAAGCATTCAGAAGATGGCCTGAGACTTAATTTCAAACATAAGGAGACCAGTCTGGAATAGAGAGTCTGCATGGAGGAGGGCACAGACCATCATAACAATACAAATTTCTGGTGGAGGTGCAAGGGAGGTGGAGAAGGATGGGAGCATGGGTTGAACCACAGGGCCTGTGGGGAGGGAAATCTGAAGTTGAGCTGGAGGGTGATGAAGAGGCAGGAAGGGACAGATGAGAGACTGTGCTGACAGAGGCAGGTTGGAGAAGCCAAGGCCACGCAGAGGGACATATGGATTTTGACCTTTGGCTAAGGAGCCACTAGTTTTTTCAGTTGAATCACGAATACATAATATTATTGCTTCCAGACCCGGACAGGATCCTCTGCAGATAAACCAGTGCAGACAGGGAAAAGCTTTGTGTGTAACACCATCCTGGGGTGCATCAAACACAGCATAACCAGATGGGCAAAAGAGGTGATTATCCCACTCTGACAAGCATTGGTGTGCCTCACCTGGAGCTCTGTGTGCAGTTCTAGGCCCCACCAGTTAAAGAGGTTGTGAAGGCCCTTGAATGCATCCCAAGTAGGGCAGCAAAGTAATTGCTGGAAGTCATGTCCTGTGAGGAGCATCTGAGGCTCTGCACTTGTCTAGTTTGGAGAAGAGGAGGTTGAGGGGTGACTGCATTGCTCTCTAACAGCTTCCTGAGGAGGGCAAGGGGAGAGGGCAGTGCTGAGCTCCTCTCCCTGGGATCCAGTAGCAGGATGTGTAGGAATGGTCCAAAGCTGCTTTAAAGAAAGCTCAGAACATTATGAGTCATTTCTTTGCCAGCAGGGTGGTAAAACACTGGAACAGGCTTCCTGAAGAGGTGGTCAATGCTCCGAGCCTGCCAGTGTTTAAGAGGCATTTGGACAGTGCCTTTGATTATATTTTTTAACTGTTGATCCCTCCTGAAGCACTCAGACATTTGGACTCCCTCATTGTTGCAGGTCTCTTCCAACTGAAATGGTCTATTCCATTTTATTCTATTCTGTTCAATTCCATTCTAATCCTATCCTGTTCAGTGCTATGCTGTCATATCCTGTTCTGTCATCACAAGTGTCTGTCTGTGTGTGTGTGTGTGTGTGTGTGTGTGTGTGTGTGTGCCTGCTGCACTCTGCCTGGGAAGGGATCTGCCTGGCTCCAGCTCTTTTTATCCCATTTCCCCACTTGTGATGGGGATGCTGTTCCCATAAGACAGGCATGTGCTGATGTCTCTGCCTGGCTGCACAAGCCAGCTCTGGAAAACCTCAGCTCCTAGATTACCAGCATAGCAGGGCTCTCTGTCTGCAAAGGTGTAAGATTACAAAACACACACTCGAAAAGCTTAACCAAAACCACCTCATTTTTAGCAGTTTGTGAGGGTTTATTCATTACACTTCAGCAGAGGAATGCAGGAATGTGAGCAGCATTAAACCTATTCATTTGGCAGGGAGGCATCTCCTCTCCCCTGCTCCAGCCTGTTTGGCTTTAATGATAATTGCACCTCTTGAGCTGTTGAGTTGGCTCTGCGCCACACGGCCCTCCCCACACAGATGTGTGTGGCACAGTGCTGGGAAGGAAGGCTGGAGCCAGGAAAGCTTAGATTAATGCTTTGGAGCAGGGCTGTCCTTCCCGCTGGGATGCGCTCCACCACTGCTTTGCATCCTGCCCTGCCTTCCCTTCCTGCGTCCTGCCCTGCATCCCATCCTGCATCCTGCCCTGCATCCCATCCTCCATCCTGCCCTGCATCCCATCCTGCATCCCACACTGCATCCTGCCCTGCATCCCACCCTGCATCCCACACTGCATCCTGCCCTGCATCCCATCTCGCATCCCATCTCGCATCCCATCTCACATCCCATCTCACATCCCATCTCGCATCCCATCCTACTCACACCTCTTCCCAGACTCCCCTGCTGTGGGCAGCTGGCTGATTCACAGAAAGACTTTGCTTTCTCCCTGACAGGCCCTCAGTGCTGCAAATGACCCTGCTGAGGTTTGAATGGTCCCACCTTTCCAACGAGGCTGTTCTGCATGTCCTGGGCCACCCTGCCTTTGTGGGACTGCCCCAGTGCCTGTATGGGCAGAGGGACTCATGGATCTTCTTTTGCTCTTGATTCTGGGCAGGGAAGAGGATGACAGTCACTCCCTCATACTTACATATCCTGCTGGGGAATTCATGTTGTTGTTGTTATGATTATTATTATTATTTCTTTAGTGCCTCTTCTTAACCACCCCAAATGCATCTAACAGTATCCTAGCATCTAAAATTTAACTATTGATTTTAAAAGCCTTGTAACTTTAAAAATGGAAAATAATAATACCAAAGAAAAAAAAAAAGGCAGCAGTAATTTTTGTTGGCTTGTTAAGAATTTGAAAGATGCAATAAAATTGGATTTTGAATTTATTTGTGCTGCCCATTCCCAGAGGAGGAATGTGGTGCTCTGCATAACCTGGCTGCTTGCAGCAGCTGCTTCCAGCTCTGCTTTCGGCTCTGCTGCTGGCGTTTCAGGGTCTGGGAAGCTGAGGGAACTGGAAGTGCTGGATCCCTAATGAGAAGACATGTACTGTGTGTAAGCAGTGGGTGCACAGGCTGGGCAGCCGGAGAATTTGTCAGCAGAAGTGAGCACCATGGATGCAGTAGCACTGCTGACCTAATAGAAGTTGGTAGAAGTTGAATTTGAGGCACAGAGACAAGGAGAAGGTTTTATTGAAGGTAAAGAGACCTCTGAGGTCTCTGTTTAAAGGACACTGTTTTAAAGGGTCTGTAATGAGAATGGAAGCAGCCTAATTCCGTTCATTAGCTGGGGCCCAGCCATCAGTTGGGCACCCCAAGGTTTCACCTGCTGCACAGTGCCAAAGAGGGGGCAGCCTGTTCCTAGAAGCTGAGATGAAACTAATTGTGTTTCAGCAGCTGGGATGCATTTGGATAGAGTCTGTTAATTTCACTTGTACTTGAAACATTAATTAAACCCTCTCTCTTGGCAGGACTGGTGATGGAAAGTTAAGTGGTAAAGAGGTTTTCTTAGCTCCTCTCTTCCTATGTTTGGGATCCTCAGGTGCAGTGCCTTGGCACACAACTGCTGGATTTTTGGTCAAGTCACTATACTGCTTCATGCCCATGGTCCACAATTGTACAGCAAGAGCTAGGGCAGAGCTGGTCTTCCGTGCTCTATATCAGCCTCAGTTTTGAGACTCAGTTTTGGGTATCATCAGTAGATAGTTCCTGTCCAGTTTCCTCTTGGTTAAGTTGGACCTCTCTGAAAGTGTGACTTTTGGACACATTATCCTCAACTGCTATGATGATAATCCCTTAATTGTTCTTTGTACAGTGATTTTAGAGTTTACAAGAAGGCCAAATTAATTAATGTTAGGAAGATGAGAGGATGGGATGGACAAGATGGGTCCACTAGAGCAAGTGAAGGAATTAAAGAAGAGCAAATAAGTCTGTGGCAGGGTGAGAGACTTTTCTGTCTGCTTTCTCCACCTAACACACTCACTGCCCTGGGCTGAGAGGAAGCAGCTGCTTGACAGTACACTGGAGAATATACGTAGCAAATAGAAATACTTTGCATGATCTTCTGTCTTGGTGATCCTCCAGTCAGAGTGGACCTGCTGGCCATGAGGTGTCCTCCATGGTCACCTGTACGTGAAGTCAAGCACCATCGCAGCCATGGCCCCTGGCTTTGTGTCTGCTGCTGCTGGAGGGATCCAGTTTTGCAGCCTTTGGGCAGCTCTAAGGTCCTGTTTGCTTTGTTAGGGACTCTCGTTGGCATTGTCCACACACTGGTAGCTCCTGGTTCTCTGAAATGCCCTCTCCCAGTTTCCCTACACCTTAATGTGTAGTTGTATAACTCAGACCTTGGACACAGAGAGTTTGGGACAGTAAGAACAGAACAAAAGTCCTTGGTGATTTTTTGGTGTTCTTTTGCTTGCAAACACCTGCAGGAATCCATCTTATTTATTAATGGAGAAACTAACCCATGTGTGCTACCTATCCTGACAGCCCTTGCTCTCTGCAGAAAGTCTGCACTCCTGAACTTTATACTTAGAACATTTCTAATGAGAAAAGCAACAAACAAACACGAAACTAAAGAAAAAAAGTGATGTATTTCCAACTACGCTCTTAGCAGGGTCAGTGCCCAGCGCTTTCCAGCAGCTGTGAAGGTGGGGCACACCCTCTCCTGGGAAATGGCTGTGCCATGCAGCTGCCCTGCCCTGCCGGTAACTCATACCCTGCAGCAAGACAGCGCGGAGGGATGGACAGACTTGTGCTCAACCAGACCTGCCTTCTCTGCTTTCTCCTCGCCCAACGGGTTGTTGGGCAATTTGAGGATTGCTCAATCCGCTGGAAGTTTCTCCATCGGGATGAGGGGTTCTAATAGCACTTAAGTAGCTGTTAAGTGCTTTTAGATCTGTGGTAGGGAATTTAAAGATAAGGAGAGGAGGTGGGGGAAGGAATACAAGTGTCAGGAATTTAATTACGAAATTTTTCATTGTATCACCCTTGTCTTGATTCTGATCCCGCTGCTACTGTTGGCTTCCTAGAGCTAGGTCAAGACTGTGGTGAATCCAAGACCCTGGACCTCGCTGTTGCCGCTGGGTCACGCTTGACATCATTACTGCGCTGACAGCAGCAGCGAGGCTGATAAAAGGTATTTGTGTCTCCTGGAACATAACCTCTTCGGGATGAGAAGAGGTCCTGGCACTGCACTCTGCCCAGATTTAGCTACGGATAATGGAGTTTTTCCTACCGACCTCCCGGACGATGGCGGGCTGCGCGGCACGGTCCTTCGGCGGGTCCTTGCGGCGCCGGCTCCTGTCCAGGGGTCCCGGCCCCTCGTGCGCGGCGGGCGCTGTCCCGCGGGCCGGCCGCGCCGGGCGTGCGCCCAGCCGGGCCGGGCCCGCCGCTGACTCGCTCTGCGGTTGCTGCCGCCTCTCGCAGGATCCGCGGCTGAGCTCAGCGCTGCATGTACGCACATGCAGGAGCATCGCGAGAGCGGCACTCCTTCCTCCTCCTCCTCCTCCTCCTGGTGCCAGAGCCAGCTGGCGAGCCGGCTTCAAAGCAACATTTCCCACTGGTGTCTCTGTTCTCGGAGGCTGCCTGTCTCACTCGCTGGCTTTCAGTGGCGTTGGAGCCTGCCTGGGAATGGGCGCCACTCCCACATAGCTCCTGGCTCGACTCTCATTAGGAAGGGCGTTTTCCTTGGACAGGGCGAGCTGTGCCTCTCGTTCCATTTCTCCATGGGGCTGCGCAGCCAGGACACGGAGCTGGGAGCTGTGTTCCTCCCCCAGGGCTCGTTCTCAGTGTCAGCCCTGCCAGCCGCGCCATGGCGGTGGCGCATTAATGGTTAATTGGACATTAACGCCGGCACTGCGGCGGGGCCTGGGCGGCCCAGCCCTTCCTGGGTGTGCTGGGCTGCTCTGCTGGAGCCTGGGTGCGTGCCCCACCAGAGCCATGCCCTGGTCTGGGGTGGGCATCTCATCCCTTGTGTTGAGTTTCCCCGCTGTGCTCTGTGGTGGTGAAAGGCATCTGCAGGGAAAATGTCAGAGTCCCCACTTCTGGTTCTTCCAGAGCTGGTGGCTCTCGTGTAGCTCAAAAACCCAAACTGGGTACTTTGCTGGTGAAAGGGGTAGAGATGTGTGCCTGAGACAAGGAGTGAGTTGTTGTGCCCTCTCCAAACTGAGTAAAGAGATCTGGGCTTCAGAATCTCCCCAGAGATGGTTCCATCTTGGCACTACCCATCATTACTGGGTAAAACACCTTGATCTTCGTGTCCCCACATCTTCCCACTGCCTGTGTCATCATCATTTATATTTCAGCTTTATCTGGGTGCAGCGACTGATGCAGCTTGGGTGCTCACTCATCTGCTGGAGGAGAAGGGTGGGAAGGAACAGGTTGCCCAGAGAGGTGCTAGATGTGCTGTGGAAACATTAAAGGTCAGGTGGGACTGGGCTCTGAGCAAGCTGATGGAGTTGATGTCCCTGCTCACTTGAGGGGTTTGGAGTAGATGGTCTTTAAAGGTCTCTCGAAACACAAATGATTTAATGAGAGCAGTCTCAGCCTGGCTAACCCAGAGGGGCAGGTGTGGTGCGGGACATCCCCCTGAGCTTGTTGCAGAGCTGCAGGAGTGGAGGACAGAGGCTGACCCAGCAACAAAGAGATAGTTGCATGCTTTGAGGGGAGATCTGAGCACTCACATCACTCAGTTGCAAATTCCTCCCTAAATGGGTGCCTCAGAACCTTTTCAAATGCTATTGCTAATTACTACAGACCCTACCTGTGCTTGCTCTTCAACAGTGGAATATGTCAGTCTGAAAGCAGGCTGGAGAGGTGAAACAAGTTTTGAGTTTTTTTAATCTTCCCACGACATGCCTTTCTGAGCACTGAAGGACATATTTGCATTTTTTGGGGCATAGTGTGAATACTTTCAGCAATACTAAAATAAATAGACATATCCATCCCACATGAGGATATACAAGGCAGCAGAAGATAACTGCCCTTGGAGGGCTCAGCATCTTGTTATTCCAGCATAGCTTGCTGGCCAGGGAGCCCAGTGAAGTTGTCATGTCCTTTGTCAGTGTTTCAGCTTATACCTGCATTGTCCTTGGTGTCAACCAAGCTCCAGCCATGGGCTGCTCTCTTCAGCACCTAGTCAGAAACACTTTGCCTTGGGTTTGCAGTCGATGTTGTAGCTGATCCTCTGGTGCTGCAGGATCACACAGTAAGCCTGTCAGCTGAGAAACGGGATCACTTCACCAAATTCAGTCTGGTTTGTTTGACAGCCCACGCAAATACAGCTAGTCTCTAAAAAACTAGAAGCCCAAGGCGATATTTGGTGGTTCATTCCTTCAGCTGAGCAGTGTTACTGTGATATCTGTCTGTCCTTCTGCACTGCTACACAAAACCAGTCTCAGGCTGCCGAACACACTAGCAGCAGGGAACCCATCCAGCTGACATTTTTTCTCTCCCCTGGGTTGTTCTGTAGATTCGGTTCCCCAGTCCAGTTTGCAGTCTCACATGGCAAACTGGCATGCACTGGCACGGCTGAGAGGGAGGAACGAATGGAAACAATATCATGGGTTGGTCCCAGTGCCAGAAAGCGTGTGGAGGAGTGTCAGCAGCCTAATCACATCGAAACCCTGGGAGCTGCAGCTGAACTGGGAACCTGCTCGGGCTTTGTGCCTGCCCTACTTCCCAGGGCACTTTGGTTGATGGTGATAAATGGGGAAGTTTCAGTGCCCAGTTCCCTTCACACACAGGTTGTTCCTTTGTGCTCTAGCTTTTAGAGTTAATAGCACAGAATGGTAGAGGTTGGAGAGTGTTTGATAATTCTTTTCACATTCTCATCTTTTTCTGTATTTTCTTCCCATCCTGATACTCTCTATTAGCATTGGTTCAGAGCAAGGCCACCCCTGGTAGATGTGAGGTTGGGAGGAGCTGGGCCGAGTGCCAGGCTTGGGGCTGGTTGCCACACTTAGGTTTTTTGTCTTTCTTACCCCAGATGAGCCAAGATCCCCCTCCCAGGAGCCATGTTTCTGTTTGGCTTATGTGGAGCTGGGTTTTGAACCTTCTGCTGACCTTTCTCAGCAGCATATTGCTTGCCAGCATCCTTCCTGCAGCGTGGAGATGGAACCATTGGTGTCTGTGCTCATTGCAGGGACCTTGAACTACATGACTTTTAGAGGTCCCTTCCAGCCCAAACCCTTCTATGGTCCCCAGTTCTGTGGTCCAGCAGGTGACTATTTCTAACTGGCCTGAAGGAATTCCTTTTGCAGAAGGGGAGAGCAGGCACATCCTTCTCCCTGCAGCCCTTGTCCAGCATGCAGCATTCCTGAGATGCAATGTCTCCCTGGCTCAGTGTGTGGTACCACCAAACCCTCTCTTTCCTTTGATCCAGGGCTTTTAGCAGAGCAGCATGATGCTCCTGTGCTAGCCAAGCAGCTTTGATTCTTCCATGCAATGTGGTGTGCATGTGTCCAGGTTGACAGGGGCTGCAAACACCCATTTCCTTCCAGAAGTTGAGAGTAAATGAAACCAAGCTCACAATTGCAGTTTGGTTTATTTATTTATTTTTCCCGATGGTCCACGTGTTTTTAGCACCTATTACTGGATGCAAAGGGATGCTGCATCAGTGTGTACCTGCAGTGTCCCTTGTTAGCTCACAGCTCTCATCTCATGTGCAAGAAGGATGCTAACAACAGCTGGGTCCCCAAAAGGTGTTTTCCTGTAAATCCTGGAGACAAATTGAACTAATGGGAGGTGACTGGCTGCAAACTTGTGGCCAGAGGAAGATGGATGGTTTTGAGCAGGGGTGTTGTGACCTGAAACTTAAGCCTGTGGCTGGGTCACTGCCCTTCTTTCAAGTTGTTTTCACTGGGCTGGAAGCTTTCTTGTTATGCATGGAGTTGCATCCAGGGAGGATCTGAAAGGTCACTTAACCCTTTGCCTCACAGTGAAAGCAGAAAGAAATGATAATACAATTAAATCCAAAGCAATCCAACCATCCTCCAAAAAAAAAGACCTTGAAAGCTGGAAAAGCCCACAAAGGAGGATGCTAGGTTTATATTGCTTGTTCAGCAAACAGCCTGCATCTGGGTTGAGGTTGCAGCAAAGGTTTATTCAGAAATTCAATGCCATTTGGGATGTAACACAGGTAATAGTGTTTTTTTTCCCCTCTTCTCTCTCCTCCCTTCATCTTTGCTCTAATGCATTTGACTGAATTACAGTGCAAATCCATGGCTGTATAAATACCAAGTGGGGGAGAAAAAAATGCAGCAGAAACCAGAGGCATTGTTTAGGTGGTTCTTTGATGTATTTCACCCATGAATATAAACTGTTAGCCTTGTGGGATGGTTTTGGGCTAAAAGGGGCTTGAGACTGGTTTGTTGGGTGCCTTATAAAAACACTTCACAGACATTTCACTTCCCATCCTTTCTCTCTTGATGTGTGTGCCTTGCAGAAAAGGTGCTTGTACTCTCAGCTCCCGAGATTAAACCCCTTTTACTGCACAAATACTGCTTGGGATCCACAGTTTGTTCATACACTGAATGCCTTGAAGGATATGAGTCCAGGTTCTGGCCCTGCCAGATACATGTTCTACACTAGCATCCCAGCTTTAACCAGGCTTGTGGGGAAACACTTGTTCCAGGGCAGATCCTGCAGCTTAGGTTGGAGTCAGGAGTGGGACCGTGCTGGCAGTGGTGGGTCTGCAGTGATGAAGGAAAGGACAGGGGGATTTGGCAGCTGGGCTTGTTTGTTTGTTTGTTTGTTTGGGAGTGCAGGGGGAGGACTTCTCTGTGATGCTTGGCAATAAATTTGGCCTGATACTTAAGTACCAGTTCCCAGGAAATTGCCATCAGAGTAATTAGCGTGTGCTGACTTATTTGTACAGTGATAACAGTAGGAAAGTATTGAAGCAGGAAAAACAAACACATTATTCATTTGAACCTTCAATCCACAGCCTTTACCTGACAGTTCACTCTTTGCAATACACAGGTCTATTTTTAGACTTCCAAGTCAGGAGAGCTCTTTTTTCATTTTTGTTTTGCATTTTGGTCTTTATTTTGCTGACATAAATTGGAAATGAATCTGTGCTTAGAGATAAACAAACTAAATTTTAAAATAAACCTTTTGAATACCAAAGACTCTGTGGAAGTGCTGAAGCTTCAGTACAAGGCTCTTGAAACTTGTGTCCTTGCAGATGGGATGAGGGTGCTGCAGACAGCAGCTGGGGTAGGCAGGAGGAGCTCTCTGTGCAGGTGCAGCTCTGGGTAGTGGAATGCCATCCCTGTTTCTATCCAGAGGTGTTTGCTGTGAGCATCTTCTTTAGCCCAGGTTTCCCTGTTTGGTGGTGAGTGCTGCTTAGCCAGCCAGGTTGGAGTTGTCCTTTGAGAGGTGAGCACTGAGGAGCAGGTTTAGTAACTCAGGTAATAATTATTGTTAACGAGACTGTGGGAGAGTGGCACAGGGTCACAGGAGTCTGGGGTTGTGAGGCATCTGAGGAGGATATTTGGGGAAGGGCAGCCTTATATGTGTGAGTGTATGGAAAAGCTGGTAAGAGAGCAGGAGATGTTTGGGGAGTGGGAGGAAATGGGTCTCAAGAGATGTGTGGATTCACCTTGGAAGGGAAACAATGGGCATGAAAGCGTTAGCTCTGCCTCTCCTTTCCTCCCCTGTTCTGCTCACCAGCCACCCGAAAAAGAAATTCTCTGCCAGGCACTTGTGCTAAATCCTTTGAAAGCTCCTCTTCTGCTTTGGCAATTATAAATACAGAAAAAAGGGTGGAGGCAGAAGACAGGCTGTCTGCAGGGGAAGAGAGCAGAGAGGCCCCAGGGTTTCTTCTGGAGATGGATTTTGTGAACAGCTGAGGAAATCAGGCAAGGCACCTCCCGCAGCTAGCAGCTATATCACAAGCACCCCTGGCTGCAAATGCAGTGCAGATAAACCTGAGTTAAAGTGCCTTTTTTAAATACCAAAGGCTTTTAAGTATTTGAGCCAGCCATCAAAAAGGTGACTTACCATCTCCATATCTTGAGCTCTTTGCATGGAGCCAGCATGCCTCCATGGAAGGTGGGGCTTAGGCAAACACTAGCAGTACTGCTCAAATCAAAGGCAGGGGAGAAACTTGTGACCTCCCTTATGCAAGATTCAGACTGGGTGACCCAATGGTCCTAAAGTCTTTGGGAGTGGTTGCTATGCTTTGCAGCCCCAAAAGTTGATCCCCATCCCTGGTTCCTCCTTGTATTTTCCAGCTACCAAGTGCAGGTTTAGGGTTGGTGGAGGCTGGATTTTGACTGCAGCCTCCCCAGGTTTCCTGGGAAGCAATATTAGCTCCTTGATTTTTGTGCCACAGGTTAGTTACCCTTTTAATCCTATGGCTGTCACAGTGAGCCCCCCACATTTTTAAGCCCTAAAGGGAAGAAGAGACAGGAGTGAGGGAAGGTATTGCAAATGCACAGCCATGAGCCAGTACTATGATGATGAAAACTTAAATCAAGCAGGAGCTGATGTTTGCAGGGGAGGCTTTTCCAGCTCTTCTGGAGAGAATGCAGTCAGGGACTATGTCCTGGGATATGCTTTTGAGGCTTAGAGGAACCCAGCAGATGTGAAGATCCTGGAATCAAGAAGCACAAAGGGAACCTGCAAGCATAATTATGATAAACATCAATGGGTGGTTTCAGAGGGTCAGAGCTGGGAGCTTCATTCCTTTGGCTCAAGTGCTTGTAGTCAGGAAAGCTTTATGTGCCTTTTGTAGAGCCACAGACTGGCCCAGACTGGAAAGGATTGTCTGGAAAAGGGAGCCAAGGTGATTGTAGCAACCTCATCCAGTTGTATCTTTAAGACCTCCAGTGGTGGAGACTCCACCATCTCCCTGGGGATGTTATTCCAATGAGTGATTTTTTTTTCTCAATGTAAAATGCTTATTTCTTACATTATGAGTGAAATTCTTTTTTACTCACTTTTGTTTTTTAGCTGGGAAAAAAAACATCAAAGTGGGTTTCTTGGTTTAAGAGAATTTTATTTTGGTATGGATTGGCTTGTGGCATGGATCTAGCACTTTGGCTGCTCTTCAAAATCCACATCTGGGTAGTGATGGGATGCAGAAGATCTTTGGATGAGGCAGGGATGTCTGGGGCTGGACAAGCCTGACTACTGACAATGGAGCATCTTGTTCTTTGTACCACCAGTAATTGAGCTTCTTGTTCTTTGTACCTTATTGATTTCTAGGCTTTAAGGTCATCACTTAGTCTGACCTGCTGTATAACAGAGATTCCTTGAATTAATTTCCACTCTGCAGTCAGCAGTTGTGAATGGAACCATGCATACATTTTTAAGGAAGCAAGAGAAGCAAGGTGGAAGCATCCCACCTTATTTTAAAAATTGCCGGTGCTGGATCCTTGGCCATGCCAATTGGAGGACTTTTCTTTCTGTTAATTACCTGCAGTGTTGGAAAATGGTGTCGTTGTTCCTGGTTTATTTTCTGTTGAGCTTCAACTTTCAACCTTTGGTCTCGTTATGCCTTTGTCTGGCAGGCTGAGAGCACCCTTCTGACAGGTACCTACAGGCTGCGAGGTGCCTTTCAACTTTCTCTTTGATTGACTTCCTTGAGCTCCTTGCTGCAAGCCTGGGTTTGTTCTTGTGGTTGTCCTCTGAACTCTCTCCAGTTTTTCCAGCAGTATTCTTGAAGTGTGGGTACAAGTATGAAACCTCACACTCCCATCAGCTGTGCCAGCCCAAGGCCTGAAGATAACAGGGCCCCTGCTGGTACGTGACATCCCTCGTCTGTGGAGCCGAGCGCCATGGACCTGCCTTGCGAGCTCACGTTGGGCTCATTGCACCTCTTACCTCAGCCAGTCCTGTGGGTCTTGTACCTTTAAAAGGCTCCATGCACCCATTTCTTTAATATGCCAAGCGTCTCTTTCAACTTTTTGATGTATTTTTTTTTCTTGGTTTGTGTTCTGAAAGGAGTTTTAGTCCAACCTTTCTCCCTGTACCAGCCACGCATAAAAAAATTTACAAAGCTGAGAGCTGCTAGGAGTGTGTTTTACAGAACCTGGGGAAGGAAAATAATTCACAAGAGGGAAATAACACTGAGATGTATCTCCAGTGCGTGGTGGGACAGAACAGATGCATACCACTGGCTTCAAAGTCTTCAGGCTTTCTTGACCTGTTCAGATTTTGATGGATTGTTTTCTCCCATGAAGATTAACCATGGAGATGGTTAACCTGCAAGCTCTCTGCCAGTCAAACCTGCCATTGCTGGCAGAGGAGTGTAGCACCAAGCTTCTTGCCTGGGGGTCGTGGACTAGCTGCTCCCTTTGGGGGTTTGGGTCAGTGCTGGTGAATTTCTAGTACTAGATACAGAGAGTTAACTGTATTTCCAGTTGAGGTGTTTTTATTATTGGTTCTATGTTGTTTCGTACGTATAATGATTCAGAGGAAACAGAGGTGTTGATCTGATGGGGAACCTAGAAAGCTTTTTGGTAATAACATCCAGATGTTTCCTTAGCACATCTGCTTAAGCCACTGTTGAAGCCAATGCCTTCAGCAGTGCTGCTGGTGTGTTTTACTGCCTGCTGCTGTGTGTGATGCTAATTTATGAGTAATGCAGAAATGGAGGAGGGGGAAGTTTAGCAGCAGAAGCAAGGACTACCAGCTGCCAAACAAGCGTGGGAAAGGGAGGCAATCCAGACTGTAACCCAAATTATTCTTGCTTTTCCCATTTGTGTAGGGTGTTTGGAAGTACTCTTGCATGTAATTGTAAGTACTGTGCCCCAGGTTTGCCTGGTTACAGGTCACTGTGTACCTGTGCTATTTCAGCTCAGCCATGTGAGCAAGACATTTGTCTGTCTGAACATTGACTTCAGCTTAGAGCAGGGCAAGCCCTCCTTGTGCAGCGACTGATGTGTGAAAAGATACTCCTGCCTGTCCTCTCATTAGTGGGAAGCTGTTTCTCTCCCTGGTTGTATCTGTTTAGCGCTTCAGCACTGCCTTGCTAATCCCTGTGCCAGGATTGTCAGCATGCAGTGTTCCTCCAGGGAGGGTCAGCTGTGGGACAGCTCAGTTGCCTCATGCCAGGGCTTTGGGCAGCCAGGATGCTGCTGGGAGCTGTGCTTTTAGTGTCACTGTGTCAGCACTGTGCCCTGCCCGGGGGGAGGATTGCCAGCAGCCTGAGGATAGCCTTCCACAATTCCCCGTGCCCTGAGCTGTGCCTTTCTAGGCTGCACACTGCCAGCCCTGGGTCACTGCCCCTCTGACAGGGACTCGGCTCTGGTGAGCACTGCAGCTCCTCACACCACGCTGCTCCTCCTCCCTCTTCCTCAATGACTTCTGGCTGCTTTTCAGTGTCACAGAGAGCAGAGCAGACCAGTTTGTGGTGCTCACTGCAAAGTACTGATGTGAGTGCCTGGTCTGAAAGGTGACAGCAGCCACAAGGTCTTTGAAGAAGAAAAGAATCTCATCTCTCTGTATGAAAGCTAGTGTGTCACCTCCCTCCAGGGATGGTGGGGTGACCTTGGAGGTTATGCAGGTTAAAATGGGGGTAGAAGGTGGAAACGTGTGGTTGGGGTGTGGCAAAGCCCTTGTGTGAGGAGAAGATGTTGCTGTGGTAGGTGCCTGTGAGATGAATGGCCCAAAGGTGTAGATCCATCCCATCCTGCTCCTGTCTCTCCTCTGTAATGAGTGACACAGCTGAGCTGAGCACCATGAGCTGGCCAAGGATGGGCCATCAGGTGCTCCTGGTTATGTGATGGAGAGCTCACAGCCCAGCTGGGTGATTCACAGGGTGGAGGTGGACGCTGTCCAGCCCCAGAGGAGCCTGCAGCACCATGGTTTGTGTGTGTGCTCCTTCAGAGAGTAAAGACCCTGCAACAGCACTGCAGGTCTTGAAGCAGGAGAGGCAGCGTGGCTTGTAAATGTTTGTCACATGAGCAGTGTTTGTCACAGAAAGGAGCAAGAGGTGGTCAGAGAGACACATTTCTGGAGCTGTGGATGACATTACCTCCCTCATGGCCTGGGGCCCATCTTGTTTCCAGTAGCCAACTTCTTACGTGTACCTCCCATGCTCCCGAGATGTGCCAGAGCCATTTGCTTCCACCAGCTGTGATCTTGTTTCTTCTGGCAATGAACCCTGCTGCTTGGCTTCCCTAGCAAAGGTGTGTTTGAGCATCAGTGGCTTTGTACCTCCTGTACCACATCTTGCACCCAAGGAGAGGTTTCTTCAGCAGCATAGACCAGCTTTCCTGCTTCTCTTAGACTGATATCATAGAAAGGCATGGGCTGGAAGACCTGTAGAGATCATCTATTCCAACCCCTCTGCCACGGGCAGGGGCCCCACTTCACTGTTGGTGTCTGTAACTAGGAACACTAAATTTGGGTAGGACCAATCTTCCACTGATATGAGAAAGCTCTTCTTTTATGAAGCTAAATTACAAGTTACTCCCCGCTGCCTCCTAAACCTGAGTTAATTTCTATGTCACCTGCCCACCCTTGCAACCCTTCTCGGTTGCTGGGTTGGAGTTAGTTTGCAGGTCCTCCCCAATGGAATAGGGCTGCTGGCTTCTTTTCTGCAGCTCTTCCCTCCCAAAGAAACCTTGTAGGCATCTCCATTGTGATCATTTTCCATCTCTTTCAAATGTCCCCTGAGCACAGGTGAAGGCTGCTTCTTTCTTTCTCAGGACCATTACCATGGGCTGCTTGTGTCTGTCCAGGAGCTCCTGGACATCATGGAATCTGTAGTTTAGATAAAGTACCTAAAAGCTATGTTTCCATTTCTCTCTGCATACTTTTTTTTAATTTTTATTTTTTTATAAAGCTTAGTATTTAATCTAGATATGATTTGTGGAGTTGTTCCTGCCTCCTCAGTGGAGCAGTAGGTTATACCCAGCAGAGAGAGCAATCTCTGCATTAGTATTAATCAACATGCAGTGTAGTCGTTTTGCTGGTATGTGAGAGTCTGTAGTTGAACACTTACATTGTCTTAGTGTAGAATTTACATGTAAAGCTGACTATATTGCATTGTGTATTAAAATCCACCTAATTTGATTAAGTAGCTCAATGTTTCCTTTTTCTGCATTTGAGCTGGCTTTCTTTGTCACTAAGCCTGTGCACTGTTGCAGTTGAATGCACCCTCAGGAGACAGTCAGCTTCAGTAAATCCTCCTTTTTGGGAGAAGTATAGTAAAAAATTGGAGAAGGTTGGCTACTGACAGTACATCTAAACTTTCTGACTCCGTCTGGGTTTTGGTTTGTATTTGAAAGGAGTCTTTGTTTCTAATGGAAGTTATAATACAAAATGTAAAAGTTTGTGACTCCAAAGGGAAATTTTCCAGCTGTTGAAACAAAGTGCTTAAAGTCAAAATGAGTTTCAATACATCAGCCTTCAAAATTTCAAGATTTTATATTTCTTTCCACTTACTCAGAATGGTAGGAAAAAAAAAATCAAGATCTTTAAATTCCACAAGGATGATAGAACTGGATTTTTCAGCTTTCTTTAACATCTCTTTGTCATCTTCTGTTGGCTGAATCTTGAGGCAACAAGTTGTTCTTTTGTCAGTACTTCAAGGTCAGGGTGTCCTTTGAAGGGTGAAGCAGACATCACTCTCTTGATACTAATAGAAATAATGTATAAAACCTGAAGGTTTGTCAATCTGTCCTGATCCAAATATTAAAACTTTGTTTCCTTTGTAGGTGTATCCACTGTTTGGACTATGTGACTTGGTGAGCTGCAATTTGGCTTGGATTACAGTATTTCAGAAGACTTTGAATTTACCGGGCAACCCTCTCCCTAAACTTTGGGGACAGAGGAGCTTAAATTTATATTTCCAGTGTCACACAAGGAGAAAGGAGTTGGCTGCTTCACCCAAGTAATGAAAATCAATGCTGTGTTGCTCTTGGAAGAAAGGAGAAAAGCCTGGCATATAGATCTCGGTTTAGAGACAGATTTTGCCTGGGAAGAGTGTGCCTGGGGGAAGACACAGGAAGAAGGAGTAGAGATGATGCTACAAGCCATCTTCCTGACTTCCAGAGTGAGTCTGAAGTTTGTAACAAGGTATGAAAAAAAAAGCAAATGCAGAACATTTTCTTTTCTTCATGCATCACTGAAATATCCATCAGACAAGAAGTGAGATGAATAATGAGTCCATGAATTGAGTAGTTTCTCCTTCTGCCCCCAGTCTCTGTCCTGTTCCCCTGGCCACTGCTCATGTCCTGCATCACCCATGCCTTGAGCAGGCTTCATGTAAAAATCATCAGCAGATCTCCACTACCTTAGCTGTCCATACATCCAAGACTTAACTTTTCAATCATCTCTGCTCACACACACACACACACCCACACCCACCATGTTGTTTCTGGAGGATGCTTGTGCCTTTATGCCTGAGGATCTTGCTGCTCTGTTGTTGGCAGTGAGGATGACAAGTCCCTCAAACTGCACTGCACTCTTTGCAGCTCCAGAGCAGGACAGTGATGTGTTTTTCAAACAGATGAGATACAGAGGGAATTGAAATGTATGGGCTTATCACATTGCTTTGTCCAAAGCCACAATAGGAGAAAGACAGAAAATAGAGCAAGATTACCAGTTTTCAATTTACTACCTTTGGAGAACTGAAAAACATTGGTTGTGGAAAAGAAAGTTAAAACTTAATTTAGTTTTTAGTTTCTTTCATGGTGTAAATGTTTTTCCTCATAAGTATGCATGGCTCCTCCCGTGTTGGATGCTGGGCCCTGGAGTGCTGGGAGCATTCCTAGGAGGAGAAGGCTAGCCAGGATGGCAGAGGGGTGTCAGGCTTGGTCTGTTCTGGGGATACAGCTCCATGGGCACAGGGCACATACAGCTTTCCTCTGCTGCACTTCCTGCACTCTGTGCACTCTGAAGGCTGTGTGGTGCTGAGGGTGGAATGGGTTCATCAGACTCTTGCTCTTAGAATGTGTGGTGTGTGTGATATTGCCATGAAGGCCATACCAGTGTGAGCATGGGGACTGCAATGGCAATATTCCCTAATAAATTTGGCAATGATGAAAAATGCTGAACTGAACTCCACTGAGGTGAAAATCCTCCCCTTTTCTTCAGATCAGAGATTTCCTGGCTATCCCTCACCCTTTTGTCTCAGCAATGAGCTGGAAGGACCATCACTTTGTACTAGAGGTTTTTAACCTCTGTGACTCATTCAGTTGTTGGTTTAACAGTTGATTTTTCCAGTGAGAATGCCAGTGACATGGGTAGATATGATGATGGGAAGATACCACTGTCTAGGAAACAGCAAGGTTTCACATCTCTGAAGGGACTATGACTAAGTGTGTAGCTGCTACCTTTCTAAAGCAGATTTGAATCAGAGAGAGAAAAGACTCAAAGTCTGGGTATGCCCCAGTTCCTTGGAAGACCCAAATTTAAGTATTTGTTCGTTAAGCCTAAGTTTCTGTTTCAGAGTGGATGTTTAGATTTTAATCTTGTGTTTGAAATTTCCCCATTTTAAGGTGAGGTGAGAAAATGTGTGTTACACATTGAACAGCAGCCACACTGTTGAAGATGAAAGGAAGTAGAAGTGGCTGTACAGAGCAGAGTGAGACCATCTAGTTTGATATCTCCCTTGGTGATAGCTAAGAGAGGAAAGGGTATAAGAAAGAGTGCTCTAGGAATGAGCTTTCCTCAGCAGATCTTTGCAGGATCCAGTGGTTAAATGTGTTAAGTGTTTCATGGGAGTGTCCTTTATGTCCATTTGTCCCCATGGATCAGATGCTCTTGTCATGCTCAGTTTATGGAGCTCATTACTCTGAGCAGCCCAAGCCAGGCAGTCTCTGGCCCAGTGTTGTGCTTACATGGATTAGCCAATCTCACCTAAAGCAGAGGTGCTGAGTTGGATTCAGCCAGGGGACATCACAGCACCTGGTGGGCTGTTGGTCCTGCTCTAGTGACCAGCAGATTGGAGTTCACCCTCAGTCCTGTGCAATTCTGTCATTCAACCCTTCACTTCTTCCCCTGGTAAGCATCTACTGGCACTTCACAGAGAGCACCAGTCAGATCTCTGAATTCCCGTGTAACAAGGATTTAATGAGAAGAACAGATTTTAGAAAATCCCATGTAGCTCAGTCTTCAATTAGTCGTGTGGGGTTGTTGTCATCTTGGTGGTTTGATGCTTAAAGGAGGGAGATACAACCCCTTGTATCTCACAGGAGCCTCTTACAGGTCTCCAAAGAAGAATAGAGTGTAATTTGGCACTTACTGTTTCATTGCATCAGCTTTTCTGGGTCTGGGAGTGCTCTTAGCACAAGCAAATAAATTACCCGTCTCATTTTGCTGCATGCACTGCAGCCAGCCATATGTTTGAGGCTGATAGAGATTCTTATCTCATGGGCTAAAATTACTGAATGGAGGATGACATTTCTTATCAAGGGCTTTGCTGAATCAGAGAGTAGCCCTGGCACCCAGCTCTAAGACACTGCTCCTCTTTGTCCAGCCTCTCAGCCCAGCAATAAATGGATTTGTGTCTGTAGGTCAAAGGTGCTCGTGTCAAGGTTTTGTTGCAGATCGAAGCTCTGAGGATTGTCCGTGTGCCTGGGAGGATGTGGGATTGAGGAGGGGAAATGAGACTGTTCATGTGATTAAAACAGGGCATCATAGAGCTGTGCAAATATATTTTCACTTAGAAGTCCTTGTATTCTCAGGCTTCACATCCAGGGACTCTTTTCTCCCAAAGAGACAAAGGCTTTGCCTCTAGTCCTGTGATATAAAAAGCCATCCCCTCCTACTGACAGTAACAGCTTTTCTCCAGGTTTAAGAGCTTGCATCTCTCCATCCTCCCACCCCTTTAAGGACAGGTTATTTTCCTTCCTCTCTTTCCATTTCTGTCTTTAGAGGTAGACACTGATGAGTCAAGGGCTTCTCTGGGTGTTTATCAGGTAGGAGAGAGACAGAGAAGCTTCTCTCACCGAGCCCAAGCACCTTCTTTTTGCCTTGTCTTTGCCTCTTAGAGCAGAACTGACAGCATGGGATGTTCAGCTTCTGCAGTGCATCTGGGCAAAGCTGTTGATGGAGAGTGAAGGGACTCTCCAGTGGCCTTGGTGAACTCCCCTAACTGAGCACTGTCCACAAAGGCAAGTTTGTTCCTAGGAGTCCTGGGCATGAAGCAAGACTAGCGACCCACTCAGGCACCCAAGCTTGATCAAACTTTCCATAAGAGGTTCCTAGGAAAGGCATCTCTGAATTAGCATTTTTTTTCCTCACAGGAGAGTGTCTCCCACAGGACAGTACTCTTGTAGTGTTGTACAAAGGGCAGGGTCATCTTCTCAGATCATAATAAATCTGATAAAATGCCATCTGTGATGGAGAGAGTCAACATGCAACATCAATTTCTTCTGCTAAGTTGTCTCAAATAAGTTTTTCAGTTTATCTGTGACCGTGGCAAGGTCCTTCACTTCCCCTCTAATTACAAGTACCTTCAATCTGGCCTGTGGCAGCCATGTAGTGCACAGCAGGAGGTCAAGTCCCAGTGTCCAGCAGAAGCCATTCTTGAGGTCAGTAAGAGTGGTACTGTGCCCAGTACGGTGAGGACGTTGTGGCAGAGTGGTGGGACATTGTCCTGCTATCTGCTCCCTTCCTGGCTCAATCCTGGCATGCTCTTGGAAGCATTGGACACACCTTTGAGCAATGCTGCCCAGGGAAGACCACTTTATTTCAGAGCCAAACCACCAGCACTGCTTTCTGCAGTGCCCCATGAGATGCCCAGAGATAACAGCCCTCTGTGGTGTGGCAGTGGGCCAAGGCTGTGCTCTGAGTGACTCCCTGGGGAGGCTCCTCTGCCATCTGCAGCAGCCACCAAGAAATGCTGGGGCTGATGGCTGCAGCATCTCCAAGGTTCCCAATCTCCCAGGGAGGGTGACAGGAGTCAGAGAACACCCTTCTCACAGATGGCACCTCTGGGGATGTGCAGCCCTCCTCTTGAAACAGCATCCACAGCCTGATTTTCAGGTTTTTCTATGTCCTTCCTCCTGCATTCTGATGGTGCAGCCCAGCATCCATCACAGCTTGCAGCATGGGGGTCCCGGGCACCTGCAGGTGCTGTCACATGTGGGCTGGGTCCTCCTTCCTTCAGACCTTTTCTGTTCACCGTTTTCCCCCTGAATCATGCTGAGTCACCCCGACCTCAGTGGAGCAACCTCTGGCCCTGCACCAGCAGTTGAGCAACCCCTGCCCTGAGGTCATGCTGGGATGGAGGTCTCCAGGGCAGTGGGTGATCAGCTAGTCCTTGGGCTTTGCTCCCCAGCAGTGCCTGCATGCCATCACACCACAGTCATGCTTTTCCCCTTGCCTGGCTCCTGCTGAGCTGGCTGTTTGTTGCCTGTGTGCCTTGGATGCAGTGCTCTGCTGTTCTGTGGGAATAGGTGGCTGCCTCGGTGGGGCATTGGGGAGGTTACAGAGGCATGCTGTGTTTAGGGCTAGTGACCATCTGAGGTGACCAGCTGGTAACTCCAGTTGCAAGCCTGGCCTGTTCAGCTGAGTGCCTGCTTTTTATACAATTGCAGGATCATGTTTGATTTGTTAAAAGAAGGAGCAGAGGGGTTTCCTGCCGAGTGCATGCACTGTCTGACCATTGTCTCAGCATGGTGTCTGGTTGTGATTTCTGCATTGTTGCAGATGGCCTTGGTGAGCTGGGCTCTGGCAGCACACCCACAGAGTGCACCTTGCATACCCCAGGTGCCCGTGGGGTGCACCTGTATGTGCACAGCATGCTCCCTGCACACTCAGTAAGCATGCTGCACACCCAGGCCATGCAGCCCATGCACCCATGGCTGTACCCCACTCACCCAGCACGCCCAGTTCCGTGCACACTGCACGCTCGTCGAGATTCCGTGCTCGGTGGCAATGCTTGAGGTGACAAGAACTCATGTCTTTGCTTTCTGACCTTTGCTTTCTGCTTTTTACTGAGACTGGGTTTGCAGTTGGGGAAAAAAAAAAAGCAAAACCTGTCATTTTCTTTGTCAGCTGAGGTATTTTTTTTCTAGAAGCTACTAAGGCACAGTCAACCTGGAACCCGCAGCGCTCTTACTAGAAACCATTATCTGGGTTAGACTGACACACATAATGGGAAGGTTGGAGTGGCTCTAACATGTGGCTGGAGCACTGTTAGTGCCCAGTGTTGGTCCTGCTCTGGTGCAGCCATGGGTGATGGAGTGGCAGAGGCCTGTGGAGCAGCTACAGCTCTTGTTGGTGACTGCCAGATGTCCCACGTGTAGCTCTGGGGGTAGGGGAATGGGGACTGAACAGGCTGAACTTCCAAATATTCTCAAATACTCATATCCATAAATCTGTTCATCACAGATGCTGCCAGCCAGGTATGAGTTGTGGAGTATAGAAGAGTCTCCAAAAGTTCTGCTCCATGTTCAGAGCTTCCCAGTACCAGCATAGGCTTGTGCAAGCAGGGCAGGACAAACCAGCAGAAATGCATTACACATGGGGGAAAAGCAGACTGGCTTGTTCCCTACCATTTTGAGAAAGCCAGAATACATCTTTCAGAAGGGGAGTCTTCAGTAAAAGTACCTGGGAACCTCTCCTTTCTGACTGAGCTATCTTGAAAACAGATCCTGTTTTCAGAGGTGCTGTGGGCAAGCCCTGTGTCCTGCACCTTGTGCTTGCTCAAGCAAACCCTCAGTGCCAGCTTTTCCCCATCCAGTTTCTGTCCTCATGTCTTGTACTTGATTATCTTCCCATCTGATTTGTTACAGTAACAAGCAGCTCATTTAGGTAATTTCCATCTAGCTCTAATTAAGATTCTACATGCCTTTTTATTCCAATGAAAAAAGAGTTCCTCTTGATTGCTTTTGAGTATGGGAGCATGCAGCCAGGTGCCCTTGACTTCAGCAGTGTTTAGGAGCATGTGTAAGTGCTTTCCTGATCTGAACCAAAACTGCAGTAAATCTTGACTACTCTCAGCAGGAGTCTTTCATCTGCATGAAGCTCTGTAAGTGAAGGAAGCATTGGCAAGTCTTGGAGCCAACAGAAAGAATGTGTAAATCCTGGCAAGGAGGTGAATTACCGTGGAGTTCAAAGCATGACACGCTCCTTTATGTACTCTATCTTAGTTGTCAGGAGGCAGTTAGCTCTAAAAATGTGGTGCTGGGGATGGGGACTGAGTTATTTTGTGCTTGCTTTTGTGCTTTTGTGTTTTGGACTTTGCCAAGCATTCAGGAGGATGGGTGCTGCCCCATCTCCCACAGACTTCAACTGGCTGAGCATTGTGGGAGGAAGGATGAAGCTGCTCTTATTTAGTTTGGTGCTGCAGGAGTAACTTGTCAAAGCAATCAGTCCATAGCTCAGGAAATATTTTCCTGCTGACCGCATCTCTAGCTAGCAACTGCCCTCCCACTCTGGGAGTGAAGGCAGGAAGAGCAAAGTTCTAGCTGAAAGTCCTCCTTTTTCAAAATTAGTCTGATTTTTATTTTTTTAAGTACTCAATTGCTGGGTTATTTTTTGAGGTAGCTTTAACTGGGCTTTGCAGGATATTTCATGTCTTTGGCAAACTTTCAAGGAAGGAAGTGTCTTAGTGATGCTGTGCAACTCCAGAGGGCTGCAGAGAATGCAGGCAGGTGGTAATGCCAGAAGGAAGGGATTAGAGGTCAAAATGAATGCAATTTATGCAAAGGCTTCATGAAGAATTTCAGCCTGATGAGGGCATGGAGCAGCAAAACACTTTCTTAAGGAGAGACAGAGCATCACTGCTTTTGCTCGTGTGACACGGGGAAGGATCCAGCTCTCTTCCCCAGGGGATGGGCTGGTGCATCTTTTCCATCTCTAATGTCTCTGCTTCCTCATATCTGATGTAAATAATTTATAAGGCTCGAAACGTGATCATGGGGCCGTCTGTGCAGGAGGAAGATTAAAGCCTGGGGCCAGCAGTGTGCAGGAGACCTGGTACCTAATGCAGTGCCTGTTCTCCATGGGCAGTATGCCAGGTGAACAAGTGCTGGATTAGTGCCTGAACCCTACTAGAGTCATTCCACACAGTCCTTTTGTTCTTTCCATCCCTTTTTCCATGTCTCCTTCCCTCCCCCACAGCCCCCGCCCTTAGACCTTTTCTGGTCTATATTTCATTCCTCCTTCTTTTCTTTTTCTCTCCTGTTTTTTTTCCCTCTTCTCTGCTGTTTGCCGCTATTCTATGAAAAGTCACCATCTCTTTTTTTCAGGTAGTTGTTTTTGGCTATAATTGAGCTGTGGGTATTCTGACCACATAAGAACTAAACAAAGGAGTTGTCACTTCTGTACTAGTCTGGCTTCAGTCTGGGGAATGAAAAATCACCTGTGGGCAGAGAGTGGAAGTCTGCAAAGATCTGTGCTGGTCGTGGGCTGAGAGATGGCTTGGAGAGCCCAAGTTCCAGACCCTTGAATTCAGCCTAAGCAACCAGTGAATGTCAGACCTGGGAGGCAGGGTCTGCTGTGAGTAGCTGCAGAGCAAGTGCAGCACAGTTTCACTGGCAGGTCCCAGGACAGTTGCACACGTGTTTCAAACTTTCTAGAAAGCAACACAATGTAGAGACAAATCTTACTGGTTGTGTTGTTCCCTCACTTGGCAGATTTACTCTTCACCTAGAGCTCCAGAGATTGAGGGAGGACAAATCAGAGTCTTTTAGCCATTCTGAAGCAGCAGCCAGAGGTGTTGATCAAATAGGTAAATAAATAGAGCCCAAACTCCAGAGATGGGCTCACTTCTGGGAGAGCTGCTTTTATCTTCTCTGATATTCCAGTGAAGCACTTCTGCTGTGAGGTAAAACAGAGATAGTTTGGGTTGCTCAGCATAGAGAAAAGAAGGTTCTAGGAAGACCTTAGAGCACCTGCCAGTACCTAAAGGAGGCTACAAAAGGGCTGGAAAATTACTTTTTACAAGGGCATGGAGTCATAGGACAAGGGGAAATGGCTTCAGACTGAAAGAGGTGGGTTTAGGTTGAACGTAAAGAAGCAGCTTTTTACTGTGAGGTGGTGGGGCACTGGTAACAGGTTGCCCAGAGAAGTTGTTGGTGCCCCATGGCTGGAAGGTCCAAGGCTAGACTGGATGGGGCTTTGAGCAACCTGGTCTGGTGGAAGGTGTCCCTGCCCATGGCAGGGGGATTGGAACTGAATGACCTTTGAAGCTCACTTCCTATCCAAACCACTTTGTGATTCTGGAAATCCTGCAAGTTGTGATCTCCTATTTCAGCTGATCCTTTTGCATTATTTAGAAGGAAGAAACATGACATTTTCAGTCCATTCAGCAGCAGAGACATGCTCATGCCAAGACACCACTGGCAACTGCTGCAACTCAGAGGTGGCAGGTCCAGTAGAAAGGTGGAGGAGTGGCTGAGCCCAGAGCCTGAGTATAGCATCCTTTCACCTCCACAAGTGAGCTGGAGCAAAAAAATGCCCTGGACAAATGTTAGTGAACCTATAGAAATATTCTCTCAGAATATTGCTCCTCTCTGATTCTCCAGGGAAACAGCTCAGCCTATCAAATGCGACAGGAGTCAACAGTAATTACATTTATAAGGGGCATTTGCTGACTTAATCTCTCCACAGCTTTATCTTGGCATCTCTTGCTCTGTTTATGGAGAGCTCATTTGAATGGGTAGTTGCTTGTCCCTGTGCCTGAGTGGCTGGTCTTGTCAGTCCTCCTGGTGTCACTCATGGAAACAGATTGTAAATACATATATTTTTAAACTCAGGGCTTTCATTACATCATATTCAGCAACATGGTCTCCTTTTTATACCATCTCAAATTTATCTTTCAAATAACACACGTAATTTTTTAGCATCATTTCAAAATGCTGCAATAATGTTATTGTAGATGCAAGTATTGTAGCTATTTATAAGAACAGGATGCTCTCAGTTTCCTGGGACTGTACAGTATTTTCATTTTTTGGCTTCTCTTTGAGAATTGTGTAAACCACTCTTTATTTTCAGCAAAGCATCTGTTTTAGCTTCGCAATTACTTTGTCTTTTAGACTGAAAGGGGCCTCAGAGCATTTTAACCTCCTGCTTCCCCTGCACTGTAATCCCCCCAGGGTTTGCCAGGCTCCTTCCCAACATGAATGGGGGCCGGAGGGGGAGCAGGGAAAGGGGGATTCGCTTCCGATGAAGTCACTGGATGTGTCCTGCGGGGGGAGAGCTGGGAAGGACCCCCATCCTTCATCCCCCATCCTCCATCCCTCATCCCCCTCCCTCACCCCCACCCTCATCCCCCGTCCCTCCTCCGTCGCTCAGGACGCTGCCAAGCCGGATTCGGAAGCCAGCGGTGACTTCACTCCCCCGCCGCTGACCTCCTCATGGGAAGCTTTTCCCAACAGGAACATGCATGAGGTTGTTAAATACTTCCCAATGTCTGGCTGAAGTTTCCCCCTTTCCTCATTTAGTTTCACTTTGCTTGGGATTTAGGTGATTATTTAAGGAAAGAAAAAAATCACTTTTTTTGACAGTGTATGTATTTTTTTCCAGTCTGAAACATCTTACTCTACTTTTAGTCTGGCTTACTTTGATCTGTCACAGGTGCATTGGATATTGGCTTTAGAGAGCATTTCAATCTCCACAAATTACTTTATCCCAAAGTAAAAGGATATTTTAGAAGAAATTTGGTCATAGGTTAGAAAAAAAAGAAGTGTGCTTGAAAAAGAAGGATGCCCCAGGCGTGTCTGTTCTTTTTTCCCACGGTTGTAACTTGGTGCTGCTTTCTTTTCTTGTTTCCATTGGTGGTTTGTGGAGTTCCCCTGAGCATCCATCAGCAGCCCAGACCCTCAGTGCTGGGCAGTCCTCGGGTGTCTGCACAGGTCCTGGGCTGCAGCAAGCCTGCAGCTGAGTTCCTGTTACAGCAAAATGCAGAAGAGTGGCTCATCCCTCCTTCTGCTGTGGAGTTGTGTGGGAGATAAAACACCTCACCCAAAGCCAAGGAGGGTTATGGCATGGTAAAGCTGGAGCTTGAAGTCCTGCTGAACTTCCAGCTCCTCAGCCTTAGGCTAGGTCTTCTGCTGGGGCTTCTGGAGCTCTGTGGGGAATTCGGGCTGCATTGGGCCATGCTTGGCTCTTGAAGCAACTTTGAGTTGCACTGAGCTTCTGCTCTTGAGGGTGGTAAAGGAATTTATGTCTAGTAGAATACACGACAGGTAGCAGAAGCCTTGAGAAATTCGGTACTATGAGAGCAAGGAGGAATGAGACTGCTCCTCATTCCTGTGTCTCCTCCTTCCCCTCTCCATCCTTCTTCCTGCTTGGCACTCTGCCTCTGGGACTCAGCCTCCATTTAAGGGGGTGCCACCACCCTCCTGGTCAGGAGGCCAGTTGTGCAGCTGAGAGATGCTGATTTTTGGAATCCCTGTTAGATGCTTTTGTTCGCTCATCTTGGAGATTAAGCATGGGAACAGTTGCAGTCTGAGATGCCAGTAGCTGACAGTTGCATCTGACATATATTTCAATTTTTGTTATCTTCCTGCAGCTGTTTTCACAACACATATGAATGGTCCACTTATCTCACTCCTGCCATGGTAGAAAAGGCTAAAGAAAACATTCCTGTTTGTTTGTATTGAAACTGGTATGGTTTGTGGCTTTTATGTTTTCTTGTAGTGTTTTTTTTGTTTGTTTTTGGGTTTTTGGGTTTTTTTTATAATCTTGAACTCTTGAGCAGAAGGTAACAAAACACTCAAGGGCAGAGTCTTATCTCTTCTACATCAGTGTGAAGGTAGAACTGTCACTGACCGTGGGATTGCATTGTCTCGTTTCAGAGGCATGCCCTCTGTTTTAAATAAATAGATGAATCCCTCTGCAAATGCACATTAATTTTACACTCCTTTTTCTTACTCACTAAGGTATGTTGCCTTATAGCTATTAGGAGTCATGCAGATCTCTTATAACACAGCAGTTGCATCATTATTAAAGAACTTTTACTTTTTATTATTCATAGAAACAGCTGTATCAGAGGGATAGGTGTAGAGGGGTGAATTAGGCGTCCTGGAGCAGTGCATTGACCCACACAAGTGCAGCTTTGCAGGTATGGACCAGGGGTTGCACACATCTCAGTACCCTGCATGTAGCCAGCAGCACTGTGGTGTTCCAAGGAAAGCTGGAAGCAGGGGAGATGGAGCCTGTGTGCTGCCTGCAAGGCTGGCCAGGTTTGGCACTGGAGCTTCTCTGGGGCAGGAGGGACTTGGGACACAAGCTGTGCCTCCTCCTGTGCTTTCCTTCTGATGGCTGGTGTGGTCTCCTGCTGTTCAGGGGACCTTCTCCAGCACAGCAGTGGTATTTGTCCAGCCTGGAAGGGTAGTCAGGGTCTTGTTTGCTTTTGTTATCAGATTGGGAGGCTACAGACTGGGGGTAGGAAAGAGTTTGATTTCTCTTGTGTGTGCTCTCAGGTGCTGGGCTAGACTATGCTTATCTGGTGGGGGGGCAGCGGGGTTTATGATGTCATTACAAGTCTTTGTGTCTCTGGTCATTAGCCAAATGCAAATCATAAGATTTTTATATTGGCAGAAGTTTGCATGGCATAAGTGAGTCAGACGCTTCCCCCTTTGCAGTGGTCTTCCTGTCTGCAGATCGGCGGCGGGCACTGAGGGCTTCACTGGCCACTCTGCTCCAGCAGCTCCAGGTCAACTGGAAACCATTTCCAAAGGCTGCATTCCTTTGATCAGTGACTAGTGAACTCAGGTATTTAAGGCAAATGTTACAGCTTTCTGGGAGCTGTCACATGAGTTGCCACATAAATGGTGTGAAATTATTGTCATGGAGCCAGTTCGGCTGACACAGGAATGTTTTCCACTTGTGTGGAGATACAAGAGAGGACCTGTCAGTGCTCCTGGATGCTGAGGAATTCAGCCTCTCAGCCTTTCTGAGAAGAAGTTTTCCTGCCTGCTTTGTAAACTGTGAGAATAAAATACACAGATGAAGAGAATTACCCGAGATCCTGTAGGATGCTGCTGTGCTCGGGATCAGAATCGTCATCTTCCATGTCCCAGTTTTCTCTCCATCTATTAATACACCACACTATTTTTAGCCCTCTAAGTAGCCACGTTGTTTGTAATTAGCTTCCCTAATAACTGCTCTTCCATGCGCTGCAGGACCCACCAGCGGAGCAGCACGCTTTCCCGAGCCAAGCTAAATACAAGGGTGGCTAATAAAAGGCATCCGCATTTCCAGTTGGTTGCTGCTGAGCAGACACGTGTCCTTGCAGCTCTTGTGATCAGTCAGCTGCCTAAACACAGCTCCTGCACTCGGGTTGAGGACGAGGTGCTGCTGCTCGGGGTTTCCGGGGCGTTCCCTTGCTGACCTTTCAGGAAAGTGAAGAAGCTCGGGCTCTCCCTCCCTCCAGCGTGTGCTGAGTCAGGGCTGCTGCTTTCGAAGAGAGGCAGCATCTCGCAGTACCGAGAGCTGGAAGTTTAATTAATGGCTGCAGACATCTTGGGTGATGGCTGTATTTACACCCCAAGAGAATTACTAGTTACTGGAGGGACTGGGAGGTGTACTTGGAGCAGCTGCTTGGAGCTGAGTGACCAAACCAGATGCAAATCCAGCAGATGACTGCAGAGAAAATGATGCTGAGCTGCAGTTCTCCTGAATTCCACCACTGACTGCAATTTTGCTCCATTAAATACACAATTGCTTCACCAGTACCAGCACAAAGGTGCTACCTAAGCAAACAGACACATCAGTAGTTAGGAGGAACAGAGTGTTTCTTTTAAGAATCCAGTCTCCAGATTTCCAAGCCCAAAAATAAGGAACCCAGGAATGTTCTCTAGTATGCAGAAAACGAGGAGCTGGATGACTGCAGTGCTGCATCACCTCACTGCATGCTTGCTATGTGACTTCTGCACCAGCTTTGTGACAACAGCAGTTGTAGGGTCAGCCAGATGAGAAAAGCCCACGTCAGAGGGTTACTAACTCGAGAGCTGTGACCTCTTGTGAGAGCGCTGCTCGGTGCCTCCCGATCTGCAAGAGCTGTTGAGCGCCACCCTCTTTGCATGCGAGGTTTTTTCGCTCTCTCTTTGATACAAATATACCGAGATGGTTATCTTTAACTGTGCACACACGCCTGCGAGCCAGGCTGAGCGCTGGCACAAGCCATGTGTGCTTAGACCAGCGCTCTCTATTCAGGCAAAGCCTGTTGGTTTTTCCTTGCTTCTGTAAATTCCAGAGCCTTGGTCCAAAGCTGGAAGCGCACATTTGTTTGCCTTTGTATTGTAGCACAGATGAGCAATCCTTGTAATACAGCTACG
Source organism: Luscinia megarhynchos (assembly GCA_034336665.1). Taxonomy (NCBI): domain Eukaryota; kingdom Metazoa; phylum Chordata; class Aves; order Passeriformes; family Muscicapidae; genus Luscinia; species Luscinia megarhynchos. The sequence goes on from JAPFBE010000002.1 coordinate 91,924,332, forward strand.
TTTATTTACCAGTGAAATGTGCAGAGCTGTGATAGGTTGCTACGTAGGCTATTATTGATTTTGTTCTTTTTATTCCTGCAAAACTGGCTAGGCTAAATGCTGTATTAGACCAAATAGACCTTTTTTTTTCTCTTTTTTTTCACCAAAAAATGAAAATGGTCTTTTCATTTGCAGGAATCTCCTAATTTGGGTTTAGTACTGTATCACACATGCTCCAAAGCACTGACAAGGCTAGATTACATCTGTGGCCAGTTCAGTTCCTACTCAGCACTTCATTTGCATCTTGGCAAGAAAATATTACAGTTTTTTCCCTCCCTTCCCTGTTTACTAATTTCATATGAAATGCACAATTTAAAGGCAATTTTGATCATAAAGCATAACTGAAACAAAAAATACCAAACCAAGCCTCAAACCCAGAATTAAAAAATTCTGGTAGGAACATCTCAGAGGAGAACCTAGAAAAACAGGAGGGTTTCTCAGAGGAAGGTTGCCTTCCCAAGAGTGCTTACTGGGTCCAGTGCTTGTGTTCTTCAGATAAATTCAGATGGGAAGAGGTGGACTGGAGGAACTGGCATGTGAAAGCCTGGAGCAGCAGGTTGCTTGTTCAGCCCCATACAGGTGTATCAGGGAGGAGATGGATGACCTGCTGAGACAGAAGGATGCTGATGCTTCAGGAGCAAATGGATCTCATCTGTTATAGTGGTAATTAGGCTGAACATTAAAAGAAAGTTTCTAATTTTTGAGAAAGCTTTTTAATAAGAGTGATGGGATTAAGATGTTTGGTTTGTTTCTGGGCAGGATTATGTGTTTGTCTGAGGTGGATGCTTATGGAGTTCGTGCTTCAGATAGGCCCTTCTCAATCCTAATAACAAAATAAAGGGGGGGGGAAGAAAAAGGTGTATATGAAAATAAGTTTGAGGTTGGCCTGATTTTATTTCTAAATGGCTGTCCCCATGCAGAGCCTGTGGTCCAGTGAAGGAATAGGTTTTATTCCAGGGCAGATAAAATTCAGTGCTGAGAATGGCTGTGTGAGGGTGTGGTTGTGTGGCCCTTTGCACCCAGTGTGAGGGTGCCCATGCACAGGGCTTGGTCCTCTGTCTTTACTCAAACTGATTTCTGTCCCATCCCTGCTGGTGGTGGCTGGGTGCATGGGATCTTGCAGCACTGCAACACTGACTTGAACAAAATTTAACCCAGAGGAAGAACAGTCTAGCTTGTTCTTGATTGTGTCAGTTCCTGCACTTGTCTGACAAGAGCCTTTGTCCCAGGGCAGGCAGGGAAAGCAGAGGCCACCTGAGCAGTGCTGGGGGCAGTGTGAAATTAGCCCAGCAGTGGGTCCTCAGTGCTAGAGGAGCATGGAGCTGTTTTAGCAGCTGCAGAGGAGGCATGGGGATGATGAGAGGGCTGGAGGAAAGGCTCCACCTGTGAGGAGAGGCTGAGAGAGCTGGGGTTGTTCAGCCTGGAGGGGAGAAGGCTCTGGGGAGACCTTAGAACACGTGTTCTAAAGGGGCTGCAAGAGGACTGAAGAGGGACTTTTGACAAGGACATGGAGTGATAGGACAAGGGGAAATGGCTTCATACTGAAAGAGTTTGGTTTTGTTTGGACATGAGGTAGAAATTATTTTATGATGAGGATGGTGAGATGCTGTAACAGTTTGCCCACCGAACTTGTAGATGCCCCATGCCTAGAGGTGTTCAAGACAAGGATAAGGCTTTAAGCAGCCTGGTCTGCTGTGCCTGGAAACTGTCCCTGCCTGTGGCAGTTGATTTGGACGAGATGATCTTTAAGGTCAACTTCCAACCCAAACCATTCTGTGATTCTGTGATATGCTAGCCGTGACAAGAGCTCTTATTTTCCAGTCCCTTCCAGGTAGGAGGAGACAAAGGTGGCCATCTCAGGCTTCACTCTGGGGTGTGGAGGTCTTGGGGTTTGGTGGATCTGTGCTGGTCCCCAGAGCCATGCCCTTGTGCCTCTCCCCACTTGCAGGCCAGCTAACAGAGGCATTGTGCCCAGCCTGGGATCCCCTTGCCCACAGAGCCTCACACTGGGCTGCAAGAACAGCAAATGGGCTCCTCTGTTCTGGCAGGAGCCTGCATGGCAGCCTGTGTGAAACACTTCTGAGAATCAGCACAGGGTGATTCATACATGGGGTTTTCTCTCACTTTCTGGCATGTGAAGTTGGGGAGGTGTTTGGAGTTTTCTCCCCTCACAGCCCCCACTCCCCAGCTCTGCTCTGAAATCCCTGTGAGGCACCCATACCCCCTTGGGAGACCCTTGGGGTATTTCCTCCACCTCCCCAGCAGCAATTTCTCTGTGAGAAAGTTCTCTAAGGCTTGGCCTCAGCTGCTGTGGCTCACCAGATTCTGCAAGGCACAGGCAATGAGGTCACATATGGCTGGGTGCAAGTGAGCCTGTGCAGTCATTTAGGGTTGCCTTCATCAAACAGACTTGAAAGGTGGTGTCTTTATCTTCTTCTGTCATTATTTTCACCACTGAATTATTTGCAATTTAGTTGTTGCATTTTAGTCAAAGCAGGGGGAGGTGGGGAAGCATCCCCCATCATCAGGATTGTTTTGCACCCAGTGCAGGGCTGGGTTGGGGTTTTTCCCTGCTGCTGGGGATGTTAAAGACACTGACCCCAAGCAACTCTTCCTGAGCAGTGTGTCCTCACTTGGACAATCACTCACTGCCAAGCAAGGGAGTGAAGAGCACAAGCCCTCGGACTGGCAGGTCTGTACGGTGAGTCCCAGTCCCAAAAGCTGTGTCATGGTCAGCCCCTGCCATAGCTGCTGGCTGGAGCATCCACCAGCAGCAAGGGTCACATTAGGGTTGATTTAGTGGTACTTCACTCATACTCCATATGGTCCCTAATATTTGTCTTGGGGCTCCTGGTGGCATGTTTCATCCAATGACCCCCAAACCACCTTTCCCCCTGCCACTTTGGGTGCTGGCTTGCTGACCAGATACCATCCCCTACATTTTATTTCTTTGATAACATGGTTCTGATAGGTTTTGTCTTCCTTCTTCTTTTCTTCACAGATTTGTCTGGAAAGTATGACCGACAGGAGCAGCTTACTCACCATTAGATAAGTATTGCAGATGACTCATGCTGGAGTATTGATAGCTGTGCTGCTGAGATGGATATCCTGTTTTATAGCAGCTGTAGTGTGATGCCAAGAACCAGGAGCCTTAATTTAGCTATCCATGCTTTTCTGTGAAAATGATTTGGGTCTCTGGCACCTTTTCTCATTGGTTTGTCCATCTAAAGGTTCACAGGGGAGGTTTTGCCTCCCTGAGTGAGGTACAGTGTATGGGGCATCTCATGTCACCTTGAAATGAAAACTAGTGTTGAAAAGCTACAGCTTTATAGCTGTTCTTCAGGACATGCAATATTTGTCTTTTTAACAGATGCTATTAGTGACTTTCCTCGATTCTTTGGGTTTTTTTGTTTTGTTTGTGTTTTTTTCAGAGCCATTATACCCCTTCTTCAGCAAAGCAAACCAGAAGGTGCAGAAACAGGTAAGGCAGTTGCTGTTGCAGCATGTTACTTTTGAATCATTTAGGGTAAAATACTGGCTGCAATAAAGTGCAAAAAACCCCCATGTTGACTCAATGGCAAGTGAGAGTTGTACCCAATGTACTCGGCTCCATGAGAAGCCCTGGAATTACTACATTCAGGGACAAATTTCCAGGCTACCTGAGAACATGGGTCTGAACCTCCCTCTGCTTCCAAAACCACTGGCCTCAAGGCTGTGTGAGATTCAAGAGGTGATGAGCAAGAGAAAGGAGCCTGCCCTTGGGAGAGATGCAGAAGGAGCAGAGCTGTGAAGGTGGGGGATATGTACAGGATGGCAGGAGCTGCTGGGGAGCTGTTAACCCACATGGGCTGGCAGGGCACTGAGGTGGCTTTAGCCATACAGCAGTGAGGGAAAATTGGAGTTAAAAGGAGAAACTTTTCAAGGGAGCATTGCAGAGAGGGCCTTGCTGCCAGTGATGGCTCTGCCTGATGCACCTACCTGTGTGTGGGTGGTGTCACTGGGGATGGCTGGGACCCCACCTGTAGCAGCCACCCTCCTGGGCATCACCCGTGGTTCTCAGCGACTCTTAAACTGCCGAGGGTGTTTGGTTTCCATGAAGGGGCTGGGCCATGCCTGAGAAGCTGTGGCTTGAGCAGTGTGTCCCTTTCACCAGCAGCAGCCTGGGGCAGGACCTTCCAGTGGGATAGTGGAGGTGGGGCAGGGGCTGCCCCTGATTTCTCAGCAAACATGAACCAGAGCCCAGGAAGAAAAATCTGGTTTGAGCATCTGTGCTGTGTCCCAGCAGCATGATTTGGGTCTCAGCATTTATTGTGAGGGTGGTGGGACACTAGAGCAGGTTTCCCAGAGTAACTGTGGGTGCCACATCCCTGGGAGTATTCAAGGTTAGGCTGGACAGAGCTCTAAGCAACGTGATCTAGTGAGAGATGTCACTGCCCATAGCAGGGGGGTTGGACTAGATGATCCTTGAAGGTCCCTTACAATCCAAACCATTCTGTGATTCTATGGTTTTGATACTTTGCTACACTCATTGGAGCTTCTGTTCTTCAGGCAGTTACAGCACTGTGGAGTAAAGAACTGGGTCCTGCTCATGTGTAAAATAAAAAACATATTGCATCTGGCTCCAGCAGAAACCCCTGCATGATGGCTTGTAACATAGTCTCGGTTAGGTCCCTGCCTCCTAGAGTAGAAAATGCCTTTAAGGCCTCTTCCATTTAGGCTCTGCACCAGAGGTATTCACATGCTATGAAACTATCTCAGGACTAAATTTTTTTGAGTGATAATCTGATATTGCTCTTGGTAGAAAGGATGGGAGTTTGACTTTTGGGGATTGTGTAGCATCAGTCAGTGAGAGCAAGGGTCAGGGCATCAGGAATTTCACCAGGGTGTTCTTCCACTTTGGGCATATTCTCCTGCACTGGCATGCCTAAAAAAGCCCCAGAACTCTGACGAGTGCGCTTAACCATCACTTGGTGGAAATATTTTTGGAGTGGAGAAATGAGAACACTTGCCCCTGCCCCATTCACCTTGCATCACTGGGGTCAGGATGGCAGCTCAGAGGCAGGATCTGTGCTTCCCCGTGGGTGGTCTCAGCTATGCATATTCAAATCGAGCACTCAGGCATGTCACCTCTGTGAAGCACGGGCTGAGAGAGGCACAGGGGCTTTCCAGCCCTGCAGGCCATTATTAGTAAGAGGGTTTGTGCATGGTGTGTCTTTTGGTTCAAGCTGTGAACTGCTACTGGGCTCTAAAAACTGCTATTGAACCTTGGTAATTGCATTGCAAAAAGTTTCCGAGAAGCATAATAACTTCCCCATATATATATATATATATATATATATATAGGTACACATATGTATATGTATATATGTATATATTACGTCTAAAGATGCTTGGGCATTTGTTCATGCTGAAAGTTTGCTGACCCCAAGAGAGGGGATCTGTACTCTTGTCATCATTTGGGAAGCTCAGGAAAGTAGTGGATTAGAATAAGGAAGTGGTTGTTGGGGTTTTGCTTCTCTCTCTGTCAGTTTAGGATGATGGATTTGGGGGGCATGTTTAAGGGTTTGGTGAGTAGGTAGAACAATTTATAGCAACATGAGTGACCTGTATGGTAACTTCAAGATTGTGCCAGCTGAGCAACTAGATCAGGGATTACAGATCCCAGGGCAACTGAAGTCCAAATAGGTTTTTAAATCACACAGGTCATTTTAAAAGAGATAATTAAGTTTCTGAGTTCCTCAGTAGTGCCTACAAATGTTCCTGCAATGGCTCATGAAGCACTTGCAGTCTATAACTTCTGCCAGAGGAAAATGTGCCATTAGGTGGAAATTAGCTGCCCATGTGGCATTTTCTGTCTTGGAGTCTCGGGGAGTCTTACTGAGATGTGTTAATACAGCTGTGCTGAAGGTACTGCTCATCTGCACGCTCTGATAACCATCCTCATGTGAAATGAATCCCCGTGGAGCTGTTTGAGATGTTGCTGCTCCTAGTTCCCAGCCTACCTGGTTGCCAAAAGCTGCTACCCACAGAGGCAGGGCTAGGGATGAGCTAATGTGCATCTGTACCTTGTCCCTTTGTCTGTATGAGCACAAACTCATCTTTGCTTACTGGGAGAACTGGAGCACCAGGTGGGAAGCTGAAATGTGGCATATCTATTCTGCCTCCCTTGCTGGGGCAGTGGAGGATTAAAGGGTAGAAGTGCACTGAGGTGGAGGCAGTGACATGTCAGGTCAGTTAGGCTTTGAGAGAAGTTTTGCCCTCTGGAAGTGTCTGCTTTTTTACATTTGACTGGTTGGCAAGGTGGGAGTCATCTCATGGCACCCCCCCATGCAGGTCAGCAGTGCAGCCAGGGGAGATCTAGTCAACATTGTCCATGGGGTTTAAGGTGTGATGGACCCCTGATGAACAAATTACACCTTCATCTCCTTGGCTGTGTGGATCCTTCATCACCTGCAAAAACACCCTGTGCTGACTTGTTTGGATGCAGATGCCAAGGCTGCAAACACCTTTCTTTGATGAGATGTGGCGTGCCCCAGCCAGCTCGATAGGATGTTCAGGTGGCTCTGGGGTGGGTGAGATGAATCCTACACCTGCTGTAGCACTGCTCATGCCCCAGGCTGTGGTGGGCTGTCAGGGGAGAGAGGAGGGTGTTAAAGCCAGTTTAGTGACCCTTCTTGCAGCGAGTCTGACCTTCCATCCATTTCTAAGAAGACAGTGGTCAGATCAAGGCCAGCTTGGAGAAGGGAAAATTCCTGCAGGTCACTTGCAGTTTGGCAGTGGCTGAGTTACCTCACTGTGCACCCACTGCATATGTGACCTGTGGATGTGAAGGGAAGGCAAAGTAGGACTTGAGGGCATGGCACAAGAGCAGAGTGGGATCTTTCCAGGAATAGTGTTGTTTGAGGCAGTACGGAGACGTAAATACTACCCTTTTCCTCAAAGATTGAATTAGTTTTGTGGCAATGGTTGCTTTCTGTCTTGGCTCAAGGATTTCATAATTTTAACACTTGCCTTGTGGAGGTCCACAGGCCATGAGAGCATGGGGAGGACGGGCTGATGGGTGCTTGGTGAGCATTCTTGTGCTGGTGCACAGGGATGATTGTGCCATTGAGCTCTGGCTGTGACTCTTTCCAGGTTCCATCACCTTCTCCCTTTTAGGTGATCCCTGGTGCAGGTGTATGGGGCTGCCTCTGCCATCTGCACTGGTTATGGTGGCAGCAGATTTCCCCCCTACAGCAGGGGTTCTCCCTGGCTGCTGCAGAGCTTGAGCAGGGAGCTGCTACAGCTGACCCTGCTATTGCAGCAGATCTGTAGATGTACTATGAACAAGGAGGAGGGGAAGCACCTGGAGACACATCTGCATTGGACCATGTCACACACCTGTCCTAAGTGGGCAGCAAGGCCAGTCAGTAGGCCTGCACAGTGCTAGTGTCCTGCCCGTAGGGCCTCACCAGCCTGGCTGCCTGTCCCAGGCCTGTGCAAGAGACTGGTGCTTGTTTGGTTGTGTCCTAAAGCCTTGATTGCTGCCAGATCACTACAGCACCTGGAGCCTCCCCCAGTTCCATTTTTCTCTGCGTTTGGAGTTGCAGCCTGAAAACACTGAAGCTAAGCCCTGTGCCCCAACGGCTGCTCATCTGAAAGTGCAGAGCCGGCTCACAGCAGCTGCTAAAATAGCAGAACTGAAGTGGGGAGTGAAAAGTGAGATGGTGATTAAGACCCAATTTCCTGTGGTGGCCCCGCAGTGCTGCTGCTGGCAGTGCAGACATTGGCAGCAGCAGTGTGAAATGTCTGAGCCTTCTGCCTTGGGCTGCTGAGCACTCACACTGCCCTGTGCTGCTCGCTTCTCTCAGTGCTTTGGAGATGCTGGTTTGGCTGAGCTCAGGGGACAGTGAGGATCCTTTTTAGAAGAGGGGAAGGGTAGGGGCTCCATGCAGGCTGGTCCTGGCTGAGTTGGGGTTGGAAGCAGCTGTGGTGAGACTCAGGCCAGCCCTGAAGCAGGCTGATGTTAGTTGCTTTGTGTTACCTGGAAGACATGAAAGAGTGCACTGAATTTGGAACACTGGTCCTCTGGATTTTTTTTCTCCTATCTCTGCCAGTAATTTTCCTTGGATCCACCATTTAGGACTGGGAAAGAGGAAGATGCAAGAAAGAGAAATTGCTGCTAAAGGGATGGTGAAGCTCCCTAGCTGATGATGTTTGTTCCAAGGGCACATGGCTTGTCCACCTGTCCTACTGTTCAGTTCCTTGTGTACCTGAATGTTGTAAAAGAGCAATTAGTTTATGTTTTTGGACTTCTTGCATCAGAAGTTCGTTCAAGAGAAAACATGAAAAATAGAATGCAAAGATGGTGCTGAGCTGATGGCTCTTCCTCTAAGGACACTGTTCCACTTGCACTTACTAACATGCTCTATGTGTATGAGTGTCAAAGACAGCTTCTGTTTCTTTCTTACCCTGGAAATGCAAATCATTACTCTCCTGTCTGTGCTCCAATTGCTCCTAGGTCTGTGTAGGAGAACTTGGTGTGTTTCAGCAGTCCAGGTCACGTTATTGTAAACTGTATCGTTACTGATCGCAGCGGTGATGTGCAACTCAGAGATGGGACTTTCTTGCACTTCTTCATCCTTTGAGGAAAGCCAGTTGCAAAACCCAGTGCAAAGAGCCCAGAACCCCACAGACCATGGTGTTTGCTCTGCACTGAGTGGTTACCCCATTTCTCTCTGTTTGAAAGTCACAGCAGCTCCCGTCTCCCACTCCTCTTAAACCCACCAGGATCTTTCACTTATTTTTGCTCTGCAAAGGAGAGTTACTGCTTAATTGGGCAGCATGAGCAACCACTGCTTGAAACTGTTGACTTTTGCTCTTCTTGGCTTCTCTTGAGGTCATGTCCCCAGGAGATGCCATCTGCATCTCCTCCAGGGCTGTCCCTTCTCTGCATTCATGCAGCACCCAGTGCCACTGGCATGGCTGGGAAGGTTTCTGTTGTAAAAGGTCACATAACTGCCCTGCTCACATCTGATCACTTTTTAGGAATGTAAATATAAATGTATAAATGCGTTTTTCACAGAGCAAATAGCACATGGTAGAGGCACTCACAGACAGTGGTGCTGTTGGGGAAGATGTGCTGTATCACAGCAGCCAAGGTAATTGCCCTCAATTGATATCCTCTACTGCCAGCCCAGGAGCACTGCTCTGCTGGTGTGCAGCCTGGGGCATGCAGGGCCAACATGCAAAAGGCAAGGAAGGAGTCAGAGGGGACTCTTGATCCTGAGCCTGGCAGAGCATCACACATCATCTTTCCTATGTGAGGAGGGGGAGCTTTCGTGCAGAGAAACAACTTCTGTGCTTGCAGAGACTCGTGTGACATCCTCTGCCATGGGGGAGAGGGATATTTTGTACTCTTCTGGTGCCTTTCATACCAGAGGAGTTCAAAGTGCTTTTAAGACTATTTTCATAGTCCTGAGGAAGGGATGAGCAGTAGTTTTTGCATGAAATGTCCTTTCCTGCCAGGAGAACATCACCAAATGCAGCAGCTGCAGCGCTGAGAGCCAGAGCTTTTCCAATGTACCAACTTCTGCTGGCCAGCAAAGCAGCACCACAGCACAGTGTCATTTCAGGAGTCTGCAGGAAGAGCTACCCAGAACTGTTTTGAGTATTTTAGGAGCTATTTTGAAGGAGAGGGGATTAAAGGAGAGGCAATAGTGCAGACATGGAAGGTAAACACCTTCATTTTGAGCAGGCAGGACAAGTATGGCTTTGAGGCGATAGCAGAGAACAGGCTTCAGATGAATTTCTGTCCATAATGCCACCATACAGATACAAAACACTTCCCTCTTTGACAGAGAGATCTTTCATATCAATCTAATGAGGAAACAATGCTTGGTTGAAAGAAACAGCATGGGCTTAGTCTGGTGGCACCTGGCATATTCCCTAGTCCTTGTTCCCCAGGCCAGCAAGGCTGTAGAAAACATGAAGAATGTGGAAAAACAATAAACTTTCTCCTAGGATCCAAGCCAGAAGAGTGTTCTTCTGGGATGATCTACATGTCTTTAACTAAACTCCTGCAACTGAGAATGGCAGTTTTGTTGGCATCTGTTAGTCACAGCACAGAAAGGCAGCAGGTTATGTCACCATCCTGACTTCCAGGTGATGTCACAGGGCAGGGAGGCCGTGGCAGAAGGTTTGGTGGAAGAGGAAGGGTCTGCTGTAGTGTAGAGACATGGGAGATTGGGCAGGGTGACCCCAGTGTCATTGTTAGTCTGTGGAAGAGGGCAGGTGAGGGCAGCTCGCCAGTGTGCCCTGATGTCACTGAGGATGGCATGCAAATGGCAGCTCCTCATCCTGTGGTCTTTGGCTAGAGCTGTCTTGGATGGCTTTTCCAGTGTGATCCCATGTTCATGACCACATCTATCAAGCAGTGCTGGCATATGGTGTAAGATGGGAACTGCATGGGAGAGCAACCAGAGGAGACCCTGGCTGGCATGAGCCATTTCCAGTGGTCTCCCTGCTGCTTTCTGGCTTTGCTCAGTCTGGTGGTGGAAGATGGGCTCCCACCTGCAGTGTGTCCAGCCCAGCCCAGAGGCTGCAGGTCATACTTTGATGTGCCCTCCCTTTGCCAGCTATGCTAGATCAGCTTGCTTGCCAAGTCCATGTTCAGCATGGCAAATGTCAGCAGCAGAGCCAAAGGATTGCCAGGGTGTGTTGGATTCTGTTTGCAATGCCTGCAAGGAGGTGGAAAAGGTCATTTTGTCTGGGAAGGGGAGGAGGAAAGAGACAAGGAGTGATGCCATGTGGATTTGTTTCATTCCCTTGAGGAAAACAAAGCATCTCTGCAACAACTTGATGATCTTGGGGGTCTTTTTCAACCTTAGTGATTCTGTGATTCTGTGACAGGAGAGCAGCAGGGAAATAAAAACTGAAATAAAGAAGAGATAAAAAACTGAGATAAAAACTGGCTTGCTCCTTAGCAACCTTTTCCTGCATCTCTCCTCGCTTGGTCTCTTTACTACCAACAGTAGGGAATAAAAAGGCAGAAAAAAAGCGCCACGAGATGAGTTTTGAACGGATGCCAAGGTTGATTTAATTAGCTGTATTGAATTCCTTAACTTCTGAACGACGTGGCTGTCATGCAGCACAAGTGACGAGCCGCGAGCGGCGACGGCGGCCGGCACCGACCGCCAAAAGGCTCAGCAAAGCAGAAGGATTGACCTACTTCCCTGGCTGCATGGGGAGCACGGGCGAGCCCTCCACTGCTGCTGCCGTGCTCCCTGGAGGGCTGTGCCTCCCTCTGTGCAGGGCAGAGCTCACTGGGCTGGGGGCTGCTGGCCAGCCCAGCATCGCCTGGCATCTCCAGCACGAGCCCGGGGCTGGGTAAATGTCCCCGTGCCCTTGGGAGGCAGCTCGCTTAGAGCAAGGGCTCCTGCTTTGTGTGCTGACTTCTGTCTTCTGCCTGACACTGATTTTCTGCTGCTCCCACCCGGTGCACTCTTAAAAAAATACCAGTGTTCTCTGATAATGGGCTTAAATGCTGTTGCAGCTGATAAGGGTGATAAAATCACCCATGCACACTGCCATGGCAACCTACTGCAGTTGCTCTTTGGTCTTGATGTTTCTGCTCTTTGGTGCGAGCGCAGATGTGTGGGTTTGGTTGGGACCTGGCCTGGGAATCACCTGAACCTGGAGGATTTGTTTTCTGTTACGAGCTCTGACATGTGGAGCCACTGAACAGCTCCTTGTCTTGCTGGCCCCCCTCAGCGTGGAACAGGGCATGCTTCCCCTTGTGCCTTGCTGGAGCCCTGGCAGTGCAAATTGCATCTCAAAAGATTTGTCAGTGCCAGGAAAGAGTCTTCCAGAAGAGAAATTTGTTTCTGAATGAATTTCATAATGGTTATCAAGAGGAACTGGATTTCTGCTCCCAGGTGTGCTGTCGTGCAATGCATGTGTAGATCCAGAGTCCTCCCTGAAGTGACCACAGGATCCCTTTGAGATCAGTCTGGTACCTCCTGGACAGGTCACATTCCAGCTGGAGAAGTCCCAACGACTGAGTGGCATTCTGATGTTCTGCCCTGGTACCAGCCATGAGCCAGACTCCACGCTTTTGTTTGACAGTCTTGTCCATCTCTCATTAGTGTAGATGCAAAATTATGTCCTGTCATGCCACGTCTGTTACGTGGTGAAGAGAGAATGTGGATTTACTAAGCTTCCAGCATAGAAGTGGTGCTGTTGTGACAGGGAATGTTTACCAAGACCTTTGGAACTGGAACTGGAAGACACCAACAGAGATGTTTGTGGAGTGCACAAGTGTAGAAGTGCTGCATGAAACCAAGGTCTGGGTTGTGCTGAATATCGCTCTGTGACCACATGAGATGCTGACATGTAAGGGAAGCTTAGGCACACTGTCAGCCTCCTCTGATTATTGTCAGTATTAAGCCCAGATTGCTAACACCAGGCTAGGTAGTCACCCAGTATGTGGGGAACTTGCTATTTCATGGTGGAGAAATGAGACAAAGCAGCATTGGGGAAGTTGTCTCAGGTCACACAGAGAAGACAACTGGATGTTTTTTCCCACTACCCAAGCTCTGGCCTTTCCCTCTTCTTGCCTCAAGTTGGTTTCTTCTCCTGGCCCTACAACATCACTCAGCTAGAGGAGAGAAGGGTTGCTTTAGAGGGAAGATGAAAGAAGAAACATTATTTCATTGAGCAGTGTCAAGAAATTATATGGGAAGAAGAAAAAGAGGAGAGATGGAAGGAATCCAGCTGTCTTCTGCAGAGGAGAAATCTCTGTGTAGCATTGAGGCTGCTTTCAGGGTTCATGATTCAGCTTTCAGGTCGGTTGTTGATAGTTAGGATGTTTTCATTTTGACTTCATCTGTTGACAAGGCAGTAAGAGCTCTGTGAGGACGCGTATCTCTCCATCACGTATGACTAATTGTATTGGGACAGCCGTGAGCACAATAACACTTCTGTTTTCCTCCAGAACAGCTCCATTACAGACTGCCTGGTAGCTGAGCCCCAGCAAGTGTTTTTGCAGTTTTGCTGATTGTGCAGCCCAGATAACCTGTGAGAGAGCAAACATGGAAAGTGTTGAATATTCAGCTCAAAACCCAGAAAACAGACTTGTTTCACTGCTTGTCTGAACTGAGCTTTTAACTGTGTGTTGTCAGTGCTTTTCAGGAAACCCATCTTGTCTGGGACACGTCATCTGGCAGCAAAGTGCTCCCATTTAGGGACAGCCATCAGGAGCTCTGCAATGGCCAGGGCTCATGGCTAGGCACTGTTGTCTTTTGCAGCTTAGTTTTGTGTTTTACTTTCCCCATCTCCTTGAAGAGCAAAACTCAATCTGTGCAAAACAGATGCATTTTTAAACAAGATTTGTCTTAGTCTTACATTCAAAAAACCGTGTCCAAAAAGCCAGTGCAGAGCAGAAGCTAGCAGAAGACTTTCTCCAGATGTTTGCTGCTGTTGATCCTGTTTCTGCAGCAACCCAGGAGTTTTGGTGGAATATAAGAACTGAATTTAAACTTCTAGGCATTAAACTGGTCGCCCCCTGCTCCTCAGGGTAACAGCTGTATTTATGCATGAAAGCCACATTCTCATTCCTCAAGAAGTGTGTCGGCACAGATGAGCCTCTGACCTCAATATATCAGCTCAGTGGTCAACAGCCTCATGCAGAAAGAGCTTTGGTGTGCAACTCTTCCACTTGGTGAGTTTAATCTACGTAGGGATTACAACGGAAAGTTCTCTGCAAGAGGCTATGCAGGTTTAAAGCTGCCCTTGCCTTTGATGAAATCATCGCTTGCTCCTTGAGGAGATTTGTGATATCTGGAATCTGCATTCATAGTGTGCAGCTGGGCAGTCTGTCCAGCATGGGGAGGTAGTGGAGGTTTTTGTGACTCTTCCTCCGTCCCTTTTCCCTAGGAGGGAAGCCAGTTTTCCTGCCTGCAGCAGGATTTAGGAGTGCAAGACTACTTCTGTCATGATGCCATCACAAGGCCATAGTTTCTGTCTGGGTGTTAGAAGAAATAGACAATAGGAGAAGGATGATGCACCAGGGGGTCATCAGTCAGTGCAGACCTTCTGAGGGCATTGACTTCTCATAACAAATTCACCACAGGTCCATTTCAGTCTACTTCTTCTCTCCGTGCTGTGTTGGCTTTGTTGTTTGTTGTTGGAGGACAGGAGTTACCTAAGGAGCTCTGGGAGACTGAATAGAGGAGCTGAGCTTGGGATGTGAACTTGGCAGCTGCAGACACCATGGCCTGCTCTCCTGAAAGTGTGAGAAATCCCTGGACACTGGCAGAGTGCATGGCATTGTGGCTGTGATCTGCCCTGGATGAGTGCTCTGCAGATGCCCCTTGCAGGGGCTAATGCACGTGTCTGCAGCTCTTAAAAATAAAAATGTTGCTCAATGTCAGCCTTGAGCGTGGTTCCCGTCACTGCTGCTGGATGCCCTGCGGTGGGAAGAGCAGTGCTGGCTGCCAGTTCAGGTCTAAAAATGATGTCTGTGCAAAGTCCATCCTTGTCTGGACTCCAAGGGGCTGCTGAGCACAAGGCCTTCACACAGTTTCCTTAACAGGCTCCTTTTCACTTTTTCCAGGGACTTGCACTGTGCTTCATTTCAGAGTGATCCAGTGAATTAACATATTGTTGCTGCTGCCTGGGTAATTGCATGCCCGGGGTCTGCTCTCTCCAGCACAGTCTTCCTGGCTTCCCAGACAGAAAGCATCCTTCTCCTTTGGCAAACAAGGTTGCAAAGTATTGCTCTGAGGCCTAGCTCAAAGATTGGAGGAATGGGAGGGTGGAAGCAGGAGGGGGAGGCTGTTTCTGAGGGTATATCTGGCTTCAAGAGCTTACCTATCAACAAGGAGCTGGAGATGGGGTTTTTCAGTCTTTATTTCTGTACAAAGGTGCTAATTTTGACTGAAGCTGTGGTTTTCTTGCTGATTTATGCAGACATTGGTATGGGTGCACTTACAGAAATTTAGTTTAGCACAAGTCACCATAAGGACTCAGAACTGCTTGAAATGAGCTGTCCTGGGTCACACAGGAATTTCACAGAAGTTGAAACTGAGTGGTCTGATACCCTGTTTCTACTGAAAATAAAACTCTTTGAATAGGTAGGTGTAAAAATGCTTGTTGGTCTCACTTCCAAGTACAAAAAACCTCACATGTGGATAAACCTTTAGAGTCTCTAAGTTCCTGTGAGACAAGACCACTTCTCAGAACACATTGGTGAGCATATTATCAAAGCTGGACAGGTTTTTTTAACGTGGATGCAAGTTTGCATTTTTAAAAGATGATACTTGTTCAGGACTGACTTCTGGTGGGGAGCTGGTATCCCTTAGGCAATGGTCTCCAAAAAGAAGTGTGATTATGTGCCACATGAGGAGCACACGCAGCTTGGCTATCAAGCAGATGCATGAAGAGCACAGGGAGCATCCAGATTCAGATAGTGGGGAGGAAGTTGATTTATGTCTCTTCCACTGACTTTCTTGGTGACGTGGGGTGAGAAAATGAACCTCTCCTTTTCCACCTCCTCCTCTTTTGCTCACCCAGCACATGTGACAGTTATCCTGTAGTTTGTATGGCTCCTTCTAGAAAGCTGGAAGTTGGTAGTTCTATCTATAAAGTCCCTTTTCATCTTCTCAGTTGTGAACATTTCCTGTCTCTTATTAACATAAGCTGTTTTGGCTGAAAGGAAGACTGTTTATGACACAAGGGATGGAGAGGATGGTATGGCCATGTTGACAGTGTAGCTGGATCATCCTGCACCAGAGCTGTGCAGTTTGTGGGGCAGAGGGAAGGCTTCCTGAGGCATCTCCATCCTGTGGAATAGAGGCTGCTACCTTGGACAGTGTATGGAGAGCCCTTTTGTGACTGGCCTAGCCATGGGGCTTGGGGAATCCTGCTTGTTCTGTAACTGTGTGTGTATTTATGGACGTACACAGGGGAGGAAGATGGGCGTGTGTGTGCTGCAGATGGGACATGGACAAAGGTTCCTTGGCCGCTGGTGCCCCAGCTGAGATGCACAGTTGCACGTGGGCTGCTGTGGGACTGCATCTAGGACTTTGTCATGTCTTGAGAGGAATATAAGGAACAGTGCCCGGGTGCCTTCTGGGCCTTCATGGTCTTGGGAAGTGGTTGTTTCTCTAACTCTTTCACTTGGGGGAGTGCTGAGTGGTTCCCACCCTTTCCTCTGAAGCCTTTGCTCTGGTGGCATTAGAAGTAGGATAATACAGGCTGAAAGGGACCTTGGGTGGGTCAGCTGTGGGATCAGACCAGGCTGTTCATGACTTTGTTGGGTCAAGTCCTGCTTTAGGTGAACTCAGCACCCTGCAGGTGCTGGGCTGCTGCTGCATCCCTCAGCCAGAGCCATCTCTTGCCCCAGCTGAATAAGCCCAGCTCCCACAGCCTCTTGTCTTCGGGCAAGTCCACCTGTGCTCCTCCACTGCACTTGCTCTAGTTTGTCCCTGTGTTTCTTGTACCAAAACAAGATGCAGTGTCTAGATGGAGTCTCATGAGTGCTGAGATCTCTTGGCTGTTTCTATTCCTGCAGCCCAGTATGCTGTTGGTCTTTGCTGCAGTTTCTTTTCTAAGGTCCAGTTGGCCTGTGGTCCCAACTGTCCCAGCCCCTGAGGAGTGGCAGAGCTGCTGGGACACGGGGCTGTGCCTAGATGATTGCTTAAATAAGATCCCCATAACTGTGCTTGGAAAGCCTGAGTGTTTCTCAGCAGCCAGAAGGGAAAAGGAGCACACAGGAGCCCTGGGGTGGCAAAGACTCCTTCTCTCCTGCTAATGGGTGGGCTCCCATAGGGAGAGACACAGAACTCAGCCAGATGAGGCAATGACCTGAGTTCTGCAGAAAGAAGCAAAGAGGTGTAGTGTTATAACTACCAGTGTCTCACTTACTCATCTGGAAAGCAAGATTTTACTGGCTGCTGTGCTTCCCGTGGGGCTGTGACTGTTGATGGCCACGGACAGCTGAGGTCCTGCAATAGCAGGGCACAGGGCTGTGGGACACACCTCACTGGGCTCACTGCTGGGCTTCAGCCACGACCCCTGGGAGCCATGTGCAGAGGAATAGCATGTGTCCATGTCTGTATACCATACTCAGACAAAATGCTGCAATTCCATGCTGTGCTGCCAATTTGGTGTGTGAGTTTCAAAGCAGCAACCTATATTCTTGACGATCCAAGAGCCTTGGGAAAAGATCAATTTTTTATATTGTACTAATTTAATAAATGTCTTTTTTTAGTCTAGGAAGGTAGCAATAAAAGACAAAAAGGAGAAAGAAAAGACAGAAAGACCTATACAATCATTTAAAGGTTTTCTGCTTTTCTGTTCATGTTCTTTCCAGGATATGAAGCTGGCTATATATGGTATAGGATTGAAACCACATATTACAAGCCACTGTCAAGTTGGTGAAGTGGCCACATTGAAAAAGTAGTGAAAAAAGGGTTCTTACTGGTGCCTTCCTAGCCTGTAGGAATCCTGGCTGTGGCTTGTGATTGTAGTAGGGTGAAGATTTGCATTTTCAAGTTGGCGGTTTTCCTTTTTGCTCTTCCACTTCCTACAAACTAATTTGGTGCAGTGTTAATTGTGAATCTGGAATGCAAATCAACTCACCTGGTTGTTTTTTGTTTCATTTTCAGATTTTCTAACTATGGAAGCTCTCCTGAGGAGCTGCATTGTGCTCTGCTGCCCCTGGGATGGGATGCAGAGCAAGGAGTGAAGAAGAGCTGCCATGTGCCAATGCAAGTTGCTTTTGTGAGGAGAGGGGTTTTCTGGCATGTCATATGGTGCTGAAAGACATTTTTACTCTTGGCAACAAAAATCCTTATCCTTCTGTTTTTTGGTTTTTTTTTTCTTTCCAGGACAGATGCTATTTCCTGTTAGAGATGATTTATATGCAAATCAAGGTGATACAACAAGAAAAAAAGTCCTGAAAGCAATCACACTGATAAACTCAGCCCACTGGGGAATTCCTGCTTAGCATTTATCTTTTCTTTTTTTCAGTTCTGTACAAGATACTTCTTTGCCTGTGCTTTCTTACAGTCTTTAATGTTTGTCCTGCAGACCTCTTGCTTATGAACTACAGTGCTTGCATTTTGCAGAGCTCCATGTCAGTATTCACAAACAAAAGGCAACAAATGCTGGAAATTGGGGTTAACAGTCCCTGTGTTTCAGCTTGATCTTGCATTGAGCTGGTGCTTTCTGAAGTTCAAGCCAGACATGAGCCTCACACTGCAGACTGCCATGTGCCTGTAGTGATGATCCACCTGGAAAGGTGATCCCAGAAACCTCAGGCATGAAAAAAAGAGATAAAAAGCAAAAAGAAGCCAGCAAAAAGTTTACCTAGTAACTTAAACATGAGCAGGATTTGACCTGAGGCACCTCAAGAGATGGTGTGGGCAGCACTTCACTAATGCAGTAACATGAGTTGATTCCTTCATTGCTCCAGCAAAGCAAACTCACATAGAATCACAGCCTGGTTTGGGTGAGAAGTGATCAAACTAGTTGAACTCCCTCGCCATGGGCAGGGACACCTTCTATCAGGCCAGGTTGTTCAGGGCCCCTTCCAACCTGGCCTTGAACATTTCCAGGGGTTGGGCATCCACAGCTTCCTTGGGCATCCGCTCAGCCTGTGCACTATAGGGTCCCTATAAATGGATGGGGCTGATCAAAGCCTTGCTCTCACCAGGCTGCCACCCTGCTGATGGTACAACAGGCTGTAAGGGTGAAAAAAAGGCTCAACCAGAAAAGGATGTGTCAGAGAGCTGCAGAATGGCACTGCCAAATAACAATCTCACATGTGCCCAGAGATAGCCGCTGCAGCCCGGGCCTTGTTGAATCATGCTGTGGTTGTTCTGGCCTTTGTGTGGGTAACAGTGATAATCACTGTGTGTGGTGTTGGGTTTTATTATTTGCTTTTTTCCCTTAAGTGTAAAATTAACAGTCAAATTGGCCTTGGTGAGGCAGCGAGCCTGGTGCAGCTTTTATCGATCCTGAGCCTGAACAAAGGAGGGGAGGGAAATGGCTCGAGCAGCTTGGCGGCCACGCGCGTAACGCTCCCGAGTTCAAAGCAAACGGCACAAGTCAGACACCCAAACCCGCCTGGGCTTTGCCTGATAAGTCACATTTCAAAGTAAAAGGCAATCCTGTAAGGGCTCTGCTGAGTGCCTAAAGCCTCCCTCCAGTGCTGAGTCGTCTTTAAAAGGGGATTTCATAAGGAGTAATATGAACAGAAATGGCTCTTTTGTGGTTTTACACATTCCAGGCATGCCAGGACTGTTCCTGTCAAGGATGGGCAGTCTCTGGGGTTTTGGGTTCTTTTTTTTTTCCCCAAATATTTGCCACAAACTAGCAGCTGAAATGGTGAAAAATAAATGAGAGTTGCAAAATCATTACAGTAGCAGTAATGGAAACTGTGAGGCTTGTACTTAAACTGGCTGTGGGGTATCACTCCATCTTCTGCACTGTTGCACTGTCAGGACTGCTACTTTTACCTGCTATGACCACTTCAGGATGGATGATTTGAAAGCAGAGCTTTAACTCTTGGTTACCCAGGACCTCTAAAAACAGTGCTTTTGGTTTTTTCAGAAGCAATGTCTTTCAGCTGAGCCCACTGTTAAGTCTGAATTCCTTCAGTGTCAGTGCAGTTATGTGGCCATACAGCATCTTTACCTGATGATTTCTGCAGGTCTGTGTGTACAGAAATGGGGCCCAGCTGCTCCTGCTTCAGGTGCACTTTTGTTTCACACAGGTTGTGCCAGTTTGGATTGCACCTGTACCCGTTAACACAGAGTTTTAATTGATGTAAGAGTTCCAAAGCACAAAGTTGTGGTGCCTGAAATCTGAAAGAAGAGCACCTTCACTCTGCCTTAGAACAGTCTGAAATTTCACATGCAGTAAAACACCAGATGTTTTGTGTAGAGCTGCCCTGTTAGATGAGTGTCTAATTCATTGCCTACATGTCTTGTTCTTCTCCACATGGATGCTACTTCTGTTGCCACAGTCCTGTGTCTGATGTAGTATCAGGACCCCATGGACAGCTGGGAAAGCCATGGCCAGAGATGTTACTGCTGTCACCTCACAAAAACGTATGGCTGTAACAATGTGCAATTAAGTGTGGGCTCAGCTCCCCTGAGACACCCTACACAAACATTCAGTACCTTTATTAGCAGCACACACTGACCACAGCCAGCACCTTCATCAGCTGGGGCTGCACCTTCAGCTGCTCTCAGGTGAGACTAATCCCTCTGTGGGGTGAGCAGAAAATGGAGCCAGGCTCATCCCAGCAGTCTGAACCACAGATATCCATCCTCACAATTTGTTTTCAGCCCAGGTTTGGCCAGAGCACAAATGCACACAGAGGGTGAGGAAGCATCTCTTTGAAAGTGGCAGTAAAAAAGGCACTGTTGGAATGAACTTGGTTGGTTTTATTAAATGTGAATATGGTTACTTAGTGGTGAACAGGAACTGGAGTGGATTTAGGAGATGGTTCCTGAGGACCCCCTCCCATCCTCCAATACAGGCTGATATTACAGGGAAGTCTCACTGCTTGTGGGTCTGTGGGTGGAGAACTTAATCACCAGGGTTGTCATCAAATGCTGCACTTACAAGATACAAAGAAGAAGTATTAATTCTGTGCTCAACAAAAGTATTTTTCATCTTAGAGGAGTCTGGTCTTGTAGTCTTCTGGAGTGCTGCCATTTTACTTTTTTTTTCCTTAAAAAAGGGGAAAAAATTATTTTCTTTCTCCATTGGTTCTACCAACCACAGAAATTTGGAAACAAAAAGTCAGAAGGGGTGTTCAGCAGTGAGCTGTCTTTTTGCTAGGCTGATCTTCTAGGAGTTGGTTTTGAAGTAGATTTTGTTCTGTCCTCTCAAGGTCTCTGCTGTGGAAATATTTATTTCTGTGAAACTGTAGCAAGCTTTATGAGTGGCAGGAAAAATTACTTTAGTAACCAAACAAATGTGCTTTCCTTACAAGTCACACAGGTGTACATTTGGAATTTTTTTGTTATGTTTTGTACCAAAATAATTTTTCTACTGGTTTATCCGGAGTGGGAAAATGAGTGGACCTTGAGTTGCATTTTAATATAGATGTCATCCATTTAATCACAACAGAAGGGTACATAGAGATTCTCTGTTTTCCTTCTTTTTCTGTGTATTTGTTTAGTGTTTTGTTCCTCAGAATCTCTTGTTTTCCCTTTTTTTGATGGTTTGAGATTTTTGACACAGAGGGCAAAAATGCTTAAAAGTTCTGATGTCCTTGGGAAGGCTACAAAAGTTATGCAGTGGTGAAGAGATGCAAGCAACCTGTAGAAGAGCCAGTTTTTGACAGCATGGGAAGTGGTTAGCACCTCATTGGACATCCTCACATCAAAGCTGGACAGTGGGCAGCTTGAGATACTCTGTTTGAACCACAAATTGCTGGGCTTTGGGCAGAAATCACTATGAAATTCTGTGGTCTTTATTAGGCAAGCGGACAGACAAAATAATTTTGCTGGTTTCTCTCGACTCTTAGAATTTATGAATCACATAGTCAGGGTGTTCTTGGGGGGGGTTGAGTTTCCATGAAAAGTTTGCCTTGGTAGCATGCAGACAACAAAACCCATCTGTTCTCTTGTCCTTTCATCATGCTGTGTTGCTTTCGAATTGTTCCAGAAGGAGGATGAAATTGGGCTTGTTATTTAAATTTCAGTATGGGTGGCCAAAGCAGCTCTACCTTGGTTATTATGGGCCTCCTGTGACCACAGGAATGGATGGTGCTTTATGCCAGCCCTGATTTAACAAACACCTGAGGACCGACTCATCGCTGCAGCGGAGCCCGTGGGAATTGTGTGCCACGGGATCCTGCAGCAAGGCAGTGTCTGGGAATATCTCCTACACCCTTTAGTAGTAAGGATGTGATCAGCCCTTGCAGGCTGGTGTCTGATTAAACAGCACAGTGTGGAAAAAGAACCAACTCCACACTCATTTATGGCAGTTGAAGAGTTGGGAGCAAAGAATTCAGGTTCTGTTTGAAGTGGGTGTGAGCCCACCTGGGGAGCACAGTGTCAGGGAGAGAGTCCATGGGATCCTCCAGCTCGTGGTGGAGCTGAGACAGAAAGGAACCCTGCAACTCTGGAGAGCAAGTAGGAGCAGGGATGTGATTGTGACTTTGTCATTTTAAAGGGAGCACTGCCTGGTGTTTGTACTTGAAAAAAGGAGGGGAAGTGCCAGGAAGAATTAGTGGAAAGCCACAGATAACTTGGGTTTGCTTTGACTCCAGGTTTGAGGGGTGCAATGTATTTGGATAATTGGGACGAAAGCTGGCAAGGGGGTGACTTGATTGCCACATCAAGAGGAACAAAGTTTTGATCAGCAGGTTTGGGGTAAGGAGGAACCCTTAGAATTTCTATGTAATTTTCCAGATTTTAGAGGAAATCTCTCTCTAGCATTGCAGGTTTGGTTTACTTTGTGCAGGTCTTGGGTGAAAGGGGATGATATGCAGTGTAGCGAAGTTAGGATGGATTATTTGGGTCTTTCTGCCTTTATGCTCAGAACTCTGGTACTCCCCAGCACCTCTTCCCTCAAAGAAGGGAAGCACCTTCTACTCCTCCCTGGGGTAGGGAAGTTCTGTCACAACATTTGGGCATAGTGTAAACTGTCAGGACAAAACGCTTTGGAGCTATCTCATCCTAAGACAGGTGTCTAAGGTATCTGGCTTTCCCTTTGGTAATGGCTGTTGTCTCCAGCACCTATGTGGGAGACCAGAAATCTGGCAGAGAGGTGGACTCCTGTGCTTTGGATTTCTGAAGCTGCACGAGGTGAACACCCCTCTCCTTGATGAGGAGTTAGTGGAACATAGAACCTAACAAAGAACTGTCTGACACCACCTGAGATGAAAATAATATGCAAACTTTAATCAGCTTTCTGCAGCTGAGCAATCTCTGGAGGTCCTGTACCAAACCTGACCCACTTGCTGAACCCCAGCAGGGCAGCACTGGGCACTCCTCTGCCTGCCTGCAGAACAATGAAAGGACAGCAGTATGGAAGGAGACAAGTACAGGGGCAGCAATCAGTGGTAAGTCTTTAATAAGAAAGAGCTGGGGTATTTTGTTCATTATTAAAAGCAAACCCATCTTCTGCAGCATTTCTCTTTGTGAGGTGCTCAGAAAGGAGGGAGGTGTTTGCAGAGGTTTGTTTTCACCCCAATGGAATGTTTTCCCAGTTCTTTCCCTGCACTTGGCTTGTCCCATCCCAGCCATGCCATGTTGGGAAGCAGCTGTGAGCTCGTCCTCAGGGCTGAGTTCTAGCATGGTAACTGTCCTGGGGCAGGCTGCTCTGCAGGGATGGAGGGAGGGCTCTTGCCAGCACTACTCTTTTCCCAGTTTGCTGTCAGGATGGGCTCCCATGATGGCTCATCATGAGGCCAGCTCCCATCTCTAAGCTCCCCAGAGATGTTACCACTTTGCCATGGCTTCAGATTAGAGCATCTGAGTGGATAAACAGCAGTGAGTAAAAACTGAATCCAAAACCTCTGGGCTTTGACAGGATGATAGAGTGGACTCTTGTAACAAACTATAACCCATATCCCCTTTCCAGGTAGATGTTGCTGAGAAGATGATTCCCATGTGCTCCTCAGAAGGGCTGCTGAGCTGCCAGACAAGCACCAAGATTTCCCCTTCCTGTGTGCACGTGTCCTGCTGGCTGCAGCCCTTGCTGGACCCTGGAGGATGTGAGGCTCTGGCACTCCCTGGGCAGTGATGCTCCAGGGCCTTTGAATGGCTGTCCAGAATAGTGAGGGAAAACTACCTCCTCCCAGACATAAACCACATTGACTTGCTGGTGGTTTTTATTACTTTTTCTTTTGGCTTTCTGAATAACTGAAGTGCAAACCTTTTTCACCTACTTGACATTATTTCATTAATGGATGGCAGAAGGTTTCGTGTTTGGTTTTTAACTGAAAGAGTGATGATGCAATTATAAACCTCACATCCATTATGTATCTTGGAACCATGTGAAAAGTGTGAGTTTTTACAGAAAACATGAGAGTGGTGGGGGTTGTGAAATAAACTTTTTTAATGCCTGAATTTTAATTTGAGTTTTGAGTGAATGAGATGTATTTCCTGGGATTGAGAAAGCTTTTCTTCCTTCAGTGTTGGGTTTTTTTGTTGTTGTTTTTGTTTTGGGGTTTTTTGAGTTGTTGGTTTTGTTTAGGTTGGTTTTTTTTTGTAATCAAAATATTTACTCACTCCACAAGTTAAATGGCTTCTCATAAAAAAGTTAGTGTCAGAAGAAAAGTGAGGATGAGGAGATGCCAAACATTGGGTTTTAGTTATCTCCTATTTTTTCCTTTTAAGCTTCAGCAAAATGGCAATTGCTTCATTTTGACCTACTTTCAAATCATATTAGCAAATGAATACAGACTGGGAAGGATAATCGTGTGAACTTCAAAAATGCAGCAGGACAGGGGAGAACAGCAGCAGTCCTGCTCTGACCATCTGCCCAGACTGGGGTGTTTCAGCATGTCCTACAACATTTTTTGGTCACCAATAACAAATTTCCAGTGATTGGAAGGGGATAAGGAAAAAGGAGCCCCCAGCCCTCCTTTTCCAATTTTCCTTGGCTCCCTTTCAGATGTCAGCAGCGTGCATCTCACAGTCACTGCAGCTGCATTGAGCACTTTGTGCTTGTGTAGAGCCCATCAGTGCAGATAAGTGCAAGTGCTTGCTCTGGTCCCTGAGCTCTGGAGCCTGCCATTAGTGCCAAGGCTGAGCACAAAAGCCTCACCCAGGGGGAGGGTTCATCACCTTCTGTTAGCAGCAGGGAGCTCAGCTGCAATACTCCCAAGGCCCACTGAGCTCACCCACATCTCTCCTGGCTTGTGGGAGGATGGACCTTTGGCCATGATTTATTCAAGATTTTGCTGAGCTGCTCTTCTCCACAGCAGGTCTGCCTTTGCAGGGAAGGCTTGCCAGCAGCTTCCTCTGGGTTTGGAAAAGTTAACTCCACAGTTACTCTCTGTGTGGAGAAGCATGTTTGATTTACCTTAGGAAATTTGTGCTTCTGCATTGACCTTGATGGATCTAGGCTGCATGGTTTGTGTTTGGCTCAGAAGAGCTTAGTGGCATTTCTTAATCACTATCAAAACAGTTCACTGTCTGATAACTTTAAAATTCCCAGCTTTGGCCTTACAGCAGAAGCAGCAGTGTTTTTTCTTCCATTAGTCCCTGATTATTTTCTGGCAGTTGTCAGGTGTAGGGAAGGGTGATCTTGGTGTTGCATCTCCTGAGAATTTCCTCACTTTTATCCTCAGCCAGTGCCTAGGAAAGATGCAATATGAGCTGGTTGTCTATGAAAAAGAATGGGTTTTGAATGATATGTGGGAATATTCCAGTCTCTGCCTGTCTGATTTTCTCACTGTGAGATTGAGGTATCACCTCTGTCTTCTGTCCTTATTCCCATTTGGTGATAGGAAGCAGGCTGGCTGAGCAGCTGCAGAAAAGGTAGCAAGCCCAAGAGACGTGGGATGCTGATCCAGCTCCCCAGTGTTCAGAGTGCTGCTGCTGGGAGTGCCCAGCCTCAGGTGAGCGTGGCAGTGACACCCTTGGGGTGGCTCTCTCCTGCCTGCCTGGGACCTTGTAGCCCCAGGGTGTGAGTTATTACCAAAATTTAATGCTGTGTCAGCCAGGTCAATAAAGAAATAGCACTCTCTGCACATAACTGGAGGGAGATACGGCTCTGCTTGGCTTCTTGAGAGCTGCCTCGAGTTTGTGTACAACTCCATATCCAAAGCCTCCCTTTTCCTGGTGCCTGACCACCAGGTGACAAGCAGAGGTACAAAATCCCTGTCCCCAGCCATCTGCAGGGAGAAGAGTTACCCAGGGACCAGCCCTGGCACTGCTCCCTGAAGTTTGTGGAAGTGCTACTGCTTCTAGATGTCCTGCCTGTCCCCTGCACGTCCAGTCGTGTTATTAAACCTCTGCAGCAGATTGGGAATCAAAGGGATAAAGCACAGTTTGGGGTCTGTGGATGGTTGCAGAAATCTGGGGCAGGGAGGTGGGAGCAAGGAGTGATAATGTGCTCAGGCACTGCAGGTGCTGGAGCAGCCCCTTGCTGCCCTCCCACCAGCAGGCTCCCACAGAGATGTGCAATTCAAACAGCAGAGACCTTTGGAGGGGGAAATTTCTCCTGACTTTTGGCACCTCCTCTTGCCCTGGTTGGCAGCCATCACTGGATGTGTTGCCCCATGCCAAACTTATTCACAGATGCCTAATCCTCTGCAGCCAACCAGCTCCGTGTCGAGGACTTCCTGCCAGGAGCCAGATATGTCAGTACCATTATGTATGTGGGTCTTGAGTGACTTGTGCAAGGCCAGGCAGCAAGCTTGTGGCTGAGCAGGTGTTGAAAACCAGCTCTCCCAAGGCTCGAGTTGGCAGCCTTTCCACCAGGAAATCCTTCGTTGAACTTTCCGCCGCAGCAGATGGGGTTGCATCAGTGCAGGAGGGAAGTCTCCACGCGCTCGTGCATTTCTTCCCATCCTTCTTCACCTCCCCACACTTCTCCCTGAAGGCATCTTCTCTCAAGGTGAAGAAATACTGCTTGGTGTCCAGAAGAGAGCAGAAAGGGAGCTGGATTGCCTCTGGCACCATGCACTGAAGAAAAGAATGGAATAGTTTTGGGCAAGGTTCAAGGCAGGTCATGCAAGTTTGCAAACAGCTTCTGCAGGGCTCCATCACCAGCTCTTATCCATGAGAGCCTGTCAGGTGCAGCAGCAGGTTTCTCTGCCACCCGTCACATCTCTCTCCTTCAAAGTGGGAACAAACTGCCCTGGAACAGGCTGACCTTCAGCATAATTATTTCTGCTTTTTTTTTCCCCAAGTCAGGGGCACCCGAGTGAAAGCTGAGGAAAGCTAAGGCAACCTCAGCTTTTTGTCAGCTTCCCTTGCAACAGTGACAGGGCTGTTGTTCTGCTCTTGGCATTAAGTAAGAAATCAGTGTTACCATGGGAGCAAACTCCCAAACAGGTGGCGATCACACACATATTAACCTGAACCAGTGCAGGAGGCACCACGTCCCCTGCGGATCCACCAAGGGTGGAGGAGATCTCATTACTCTTTGTTTGTGCTCAGAGTGTGGCTGTCCAGAGGATGGTGCCCAAATAGATAAGGCTCCAGGCACAGATGTCTGGTTTGATTATTCCTTTCCTTTTGCAACAAACCATATGGTACTATGGGCAGCACAGATATCTGGTAATCAGAATTCCTGGGCTCCCTCCCTGACTCCGCCATTCACTCATTTAATTTTCAAAGCTGTTTTCATGCATCAGCAAAACTTGCTGCCTCGGTCCTCCCCACCTCCTTAAAACAAGAGCTCCCCCACATTATGGAGATGCTTTTCAATATAGTCACCATGTCTTGCTTGGCTATCACAAAATTAGGTGCACTTAATGCTGGCAAACTACCTTGCCACCAACAGATAAAAGGCACTACAGACAGGTTGCTAATCAGTTTGATTAAGTAAAGCACCTAAAGTTTGCCACTGCTGCTGGAGGATTGCAGGCTGATCCATCTATAACCCGCAGGAGGAAGATGAATTAGGCATGATAAGGATTGTTTGGTTTCTGGTGCGTCAACCAGTGAGTGAAATGACTCGGTGTTTATATGCCAGGCCACAGAGAAAAGTTTCTTGTGATTGGAAGTGATTAAGCACACTGATTAATGCTTCCAGTGTTCTTTGATCCAGAGCTGCCAGTTGGAATGAGTCTTGCTGCACAGAGACATCCCAACTGCCTGGTAATGAAAGTGCACGGGGTAGAAAATTGGCTGAAAAAATGTGGGTGAGGATGGGAAGGCACTACACTCTTTTCCCATCAGGCTCCAGGCATTGGAGCATTTCCATCAGGTTCCCCCTTGCATTCTTTGAACCATCCTCTTATTCCTGGAAGTCAAGGCAGTTTGTAAGTCATATTGTGCTGGTCAGGTTTATTCATTTTAAAGAAAATACTCAGGAAGATTGCCAAGTCGTTTCAACTTCCAGCACTGATAAGGACCTCAGGGTCTGGTAAGTCCAAGAAAAGCTTTAGAATACAGCACTTTCTGAGTAGTCTCAACTCTTGTGAAACTGTTGTTTCTCTCAGTGTGCAGGTTGCATCTCCTTGTGATGGATGTTCCTTCTTTCAGCCATAGGAATTGACATTTTGAACTCTCAATTAGAATATCCTCCTTTTGTCATAGGTGAAATATTTGAAATAATTTCCTATGACAGGACACAGGAAGATTTGCTTGAGTAAGAGGTAGGTTCCCCATCATTTCTTACCATTCCCACACCAGCACATCATTTGTCTTCATTATTTTGCCTCTCCTTCATGCTTTAGATTCTATGGTTGAACCTTAAACCAGCTGGGGGACACTAACATGGCTGCATTGCCCACTACATTTTCTTTAAAGCCAGGACTGCATTGTTTGTCATGGTCACTGTCACACCAGTCTGTTCACACTTGGTCCTTCTGGGGTGATGTCCTCTTTTGTGTGATTTGTGCATATCAGGATAGGACTTCAATAAAAACCAAGCATAACCTATTAGCAGGTGATGAATGGTCACTCAAAAGAGCTCTGGAAAATTAGGAAGAAGACTCTAAAATGTCTGGATGTACCACAGAGATGAATTTTGGGTGTCCACACCCAAGGGCATTAAGCCATTCCCAAATCACTGCCTGCTCTCTGTTTTAGGAGAGCCCCCAGATCCATAGTAACTTACCTCAAAATGCTTCTCCTGCAAACCCAGGTGGTTCAGCAGCTGCAGCTGCTTTTGTTCAGGAAGGGAGGAGGCAGGAGCTGGGGCTGCCCCTCCTCAGGCAACCCAAGGACATCCCTGCTGCTCGTGGCCAGCTCTGTGCTGGTCACCTCTCTGAGCCCTGCCTGAGCACTGGGCATTCTGGCCATCCCACTTTTCTCTCTGCTTGTGTTTGTGCTGAAGACTCCTGATTTTACAAAGCATGGGAAAACTTTGAGATACTGGAAGTGTTTGGGAGTTGAGAAACCAGTGGATGAAAACTGGTGCCCACTGGGGGTGTAGGTCAGTATAAAGAGGAAATTGTAATGCTTTCTTAACCAAACTTCAGTTTATTTGGGTGTATCTACATTTTCCATGTGTTGCAAGCACAAGAGCTTGCGGAGACCAGCACTGACAACTTCTTTGACATGAGAAGCCCCCGTCCCATCTTCCACTTGAGTTAATCAGCTGCAGAGACACCTGGCCAGACACCTTCTCACCACCATTTCACATATCCAGAGATTATCTGTGCCCTCCCTGTACTCACAGGCCTGGGACCACATGAACTCACCCCAAGCTAGGCTGGTGACTTTGGGATTTCTCTCCTCTGCTCAGCTGTTTTCACAAAATGCTTCAAAAACTTACCGTCTTTCAGTTCTCTGACGTGTTTGGTTCCTTCCAGCCAGTGTATTCAGCAGAGGGAGGATGGACAGACAGTGAATTCCTGGACATTTTTATGTGGGAAACTGCTAGAAATAAGAGTATACATCAGTTTCCTGCTTCTGTGAAGTTGTGCTTTGTACCTGTTTTCAAGCCTGTGTTGTCTTCCCGTGCATGGTCTGAATCAGTTAATATCTAATTGCAGATAATTTTCGTAAAAATAGGTGCCTGCTCTGCCTATTTTCCAATTTCCAGATGGCTCCATGGTGGCTGCTTGGCTGCTGCCTGCCCTGCTGCTAATGTTCCTGTTTTCCTCCCAGGCTGTGTGGCTGCCCTGGCACGCTGCTGGGACAGGGAGCAGTGACGCAGGGTCTCCTGGAAGCCTGTGGATGGGCCAAGTAAAACACAGCTGGGCACCATCCCAAGGCCCTCAAAGGCTGCTGCACCGAGTAGGTTCGCATTGTCTCAGACAGCTCATTGTAGTTAGCAGTGACAGAGGTGTCTGTACCGCCCTGGTTTACAGCAAGCTGGTGACTGGGGCCAGGAAAGGGAGGAGTTTGGGGTCAGACATCCTCCAGCTCCTCGGGGAAGGATTTGCTGCTTATCAGAAGCAGTTTTGGAGAGGTATTTCAGGTGTGGCGTCCGTGATGGAGACAATTTCACGCTGGTGGAAGCCATCCCAGAGGTGTGTGACAGCACTTGGTGGCTCCAACACCTCCCCAGGCACATGCTCCTGGCACTGCCCCAGCTCATTGCCAGCCTGCTTTGCTTGCCTGCCACCTGCAAGACAAGAAAATGTTGACATGACTGATAAACCCAGTTCTTATCACATTCATCTCGGTGTGGATCCTAGCAGGGAGGCAGTGGGTGGGATGGTGAGTTTAAGGGTGGCTGGCCAAAAGGTTAGGCAGCTCAATCTTTTGTTATTGCTACCACAGTTAACCCTTTGGCTGCTGGCTGTGCAGTAGGGTATCTCTGGGGCTCTGTTCATCTCTGGGGCTCATGGCTCAGGCCATGAGAGGTGTTTCTGCTGGGCAAGACCTTTGCTTGCATTCTGCCTTTACTGGTAGCAGTTGCCTTTTTCCTTCTTCATGAGAGGTTGCTGCTCCCAGTGAGAGGCTGGGCCATGCATGCCTGACCATGCCCATGAGGTGAAGGGCAGGGCTCATGCTTCAGGCTGGCATAACTTGGAGCATAGAACAAAACTGTAGTTGGGGAGGCATGGCCAGCAAAAGCACGAGACTCACAGCCCCTCTGGGCAGGGTTAGACTGGGCAGACACCTGGCTGAGAGAATGTCTGCCAGGTGTCCAGGTTAGGGTGCAACCTAGGGCATTAAAAGTCTGGGTATGTGAGAGCTGCTGTCTGAGTTAGTAAGAGATCTTAAAGATCTTTGTATGTTGGACATCCATGGAAAGAAATTGCTCTTGGGTCCTTACTGCTCTCTGCTCCAAATTGAAAAGCTCAGGACAATTTTTCCCCTGATATAAATGCAAAATAAGGTATCATATTGAGAAGATACAGGAAGAAATCACAGAAACAGAGACAAGACCAGGTTAGAAGGAACCTCCTGACACTATCTGATCCAACTTTATATTAAAAAGAGGGCCTTAGATTAGGTTAGTTGTGGCCAAATCAATTCACATTTTTATTATTTCTAGTGAGAAAGATTCCACTTTCTTCAGGCAACTGGTCCTAATGTTTGGTTGAGCTCACAGAAAAGAATTTTTTTGAAAATAATTTAGGTAGAACTTCCCTAGAAAGCGATTGTGCCCATTTTTCTCCTATCATAGTGCATCCTTGTGAAGAGATGTGTCTCCTCCAGAACTACTTTTTAGGTACGGGAAGGCAGTGATTTGATTTCCCCACACTAAGCCTTCCCTGCTGAAGTCTGAGCAAGCACAATTAATTCAGCTGTAAAGTTCTCCACTCCCCTAATCTTCTTGGACCCTTCTGGACCATCTCCAGGCTTTCAATGTCTGTTGAGCTGGGAAGAGAGAAACTGGACAGTGTGTTCCAGATATGGCCTGACAGGTGCTGAGCTGAGTAGAAAAATCACATCTCTTCATCTACCAGCAATGGTGTCACTAATCCAGCCCAGGATGCTGTTGGCTGTCACTGCAGCCAGGATACTTGGCTGGCTCGTGTTCCTCTTGCTGTCTGCCAAGACACCCTGTGCCTTTCCAGCAGAGCAACTGTCCAGCCAGCCAGTGCCCAGCTGGTGCTCCTGCTTGGGATTATTCCATCACAGGTCAGGGCTTGACATTTATCTCTGCTGT
This sequence comes from Luscinia megarhynchos, assembly GCA_034336665.1. Taxonomy (NCBI): domain Eukaryota; kingdom Metazoa; phylum Chordata; class Aves; order Passeriformes; family Muscicapidae; genus Luscinia; species Luscinia megarhynchos. The sequence continues at coordinate 91,956,069 of JAPFBE010000002.1, forward strand.
ACCTCATGTTAAACTTCATTCTTGTTGGCCAAATCTCAACAGCCCGTTGAGGTCTCTATATGGTGGCTTTTTCTTCCAGCACTGCTACTTCTTCACCCAACTTAGGCTCACCCCCAAATTTGGTGACAGTGCAGTCAAGCCTACCTTCCAGACCACTCATATAGCTGAATTGCATTGATTCCAGAAGAAATTAATTTGTGCCCAGCTGCCAGCACGATTTTGAGCCTTTTAACTTTTGAGCCTCTGACAGTTTAGTCACTTCCTCTGCTATTTTGTGTTTCATCTGCCCAGACCATATCTCACTGACTTGTCAAAAAGGATTTTGAGGCAGGATGTGTCAAATACTTTGTGAAAATCAAGTTGATGATGATATCCACTGCTTTCCTTTCATCCACTGAGCACGTTTTTTGGTCAAGCAGGACTGACCCTTCAGTTTGTCCATGTTGGCTTCTCACAGTCAGGTTCTTCAAATGCGTTTGCATGGAAATAGCTTTTGTAAGGACCTGCTCCACAGTCCTCTCAGGGACTGAAACAAGGCTGACTGTTCTGCAGTTTCCTGGATCTTCCCTCTGGCCCTTTCTGTAGGTAGACATAGTCTCCAGACTGGAAGATATCTCTCCACAAACCTTTTACTCTTTTGTTTTTCACTTCCCTTGCATGGGGAAATGCTGTGTTTGACACCAGACAAATGGCTTAAAGCCCTATGGATGTCAACATGCATGGAACAGAAGATCCTTGTGTGTGTTGATACCAGTGCAAATTAATTAAACATAACAAAATCTGGGCTGGAAAGGACAATACTTCATGGTGACATGTGATCATCACCTAAATGCTGAAAGTGCTCTTGTTGATGGTGCTCTTGGGTGAAATAATCCTATCTGCACATCTAGGTGAACTGAAATGCAGTTCTATAGCTTGAGCTATCTTTTATATTGCTCTTGCAAGTTTAATTTAGCAGGGACTGGTCTTTTGGTTCAGCAGTCAGGATTTTGGCCTCTCTGCCAGTAGCTGGAAGCCAGGTCTCTCCAAGGAGTGAGCTTGGTTTCAAGGGGCTCTTGTGATACTGCATGCAGCTGACTGGTGCTGTGATGATGGGGTCCTTAGATGGAGTTGTCACCTTGTGAGATGTAACTAGAGTTCTTTTAGGTGAAAGGTATGTGTAAAGTTTGCACAGACCAGAGCAATAAGTGGCCTAGTTTTGGACTTACTTTGATATCAATAATGATATATATCAATATATGTGTTCTTTAGTCAATGCAGTTACTTGGCATGATTACCCTGATATACAGCAACATATACTCTCAGACTTGCACACTTTAATGTTCCAAAACAAGATCTACATCTTTAGCTCAGACCTTCCGGTTTTGAAATATTAGGAATTATCCAATGATACCATAGTAGTTGCATTGGAACATGAGTTTACATTTTAATAATCACCACATTAAATAGGAAATACCTTCTCTCCACTGCCAAAGGATGGGTTTTTCTGCTCCAGCTCAACGAGTGCCCAAGTCCTTCGTGTATCAGTTGTTGGTGGCTCACAGTCTGGCTTCTGGGAAGAGCTAGAGGAGGATAGCAAGGGCTGAATAGGAAGTTGTCAAAAGACCAGGGAGGTTCATATGAATGGATTCTGAATGGGATTGTCCTCCTAGGCAGGGATTTGTTAACATTCAGCTGCACATGGGTGTCCTTGTTCTGCACCAATGCATTCAAATTTTAAGGTGTAATTGTATTTACAATTGTAATTGTAAGGCAATTTACATGCCATTGCTTAGCACTGTTATTAATATGCACAGAGCAGGTAGCTATGTGTCTCCCCTTTAGGAGAGTAGAAACCCAGCATCCACTCAGGCTCTGTTAATACCATATTTCAAGATGCTAAGAAGGAAAGTGTTTCTGGTCTGTCTGGAAGGGGTCAAGAGAAAACAAGATTCCATGGGAATGGTGAAACATGTCATTTCAACACCCATGGTCAGTGTTATGTGTGTATACATTAACAGTCAGCTGAGTCTAAATAAACTGCAGAATTCCTCGTTTTGGCCCAGCAAGAAGTGGCAGCTGTTTGCACTGGTGCTTCCCCCGTGCTGTGGGCTACCTGCTGGCTTTGCAGAGGTGCAGCAGTTTGGGTGCCACACCCTCCCACAAGCTCTCCCTCCCTCTGGCTGGCTGCTTGCAGGTTTTCAATGAAAGGCCCTGTTCACACATGCAGCAACTCAAATTATCTCCAAATAAACCAGTGTGTGAGGAGAGTAATTCATGACTGCTTCCAGCACAGTGATAAATGGCAGGCAGGGCCAGTGCCTACAAGGTGGCCCCTCAGGCATGTGTCTCAATCAAATTGTGCAAAGATGCTGTAGAAGGGTGTGGAAACATGACCTTAAAAATGAGACCTGTGTCTTTTGGAGCTTTAGAGACCAGATTGTAAGTGACAGACATGCAGTATTTGATCTGTCACCTCTTGTCTAGTATTTTATTTCCAGAACTTGACACATACTTCAGCTTTAACCCCCTGTTTCTCCCCATGTGACTACCAGTCTTCTTCCTGAAAAAACAAGTCACCTTAGCCCTTTAAAGGCACCTTAAACAGCCAGGTGTGATAAATAATAACAATACATTTGAAAAGTTTATTTTCCAGCTGTTTTCCAGCCCTTGCTGACAAAAGTTCTTGAAGTGCAGTTGAGCTTTGCCTTAGCAGACACTATTCTTCTGTGATGACCAAGAGAGAGAGGAAAAGTCTGCAAATGGAAGAGCTGTAGGAGGTTGTGGCCAGGTTTATCCCAGCAGGTTAAACAGGGACAAGGCATAACCCTGGGCACTGGTGTATACCTGTCCGTTCTGTGAGCTGTTAGCACGGCTCCAGCCCCAGCTAGAGCTTCCCCAGACACTGTCTGGGCACCATCTGTGGAGGCACACTGGCCACAGGCCATCACCAGTAGTAATTAGGCAGCAGCACCTTGTTCTGGGGATGTGAAAGGGCTTGGCTGTCTGGATATGAGCTGCTGGGCAATTGGTTTCCATGCCAAGGGATGGAAGCAACTTGTCTTATTTGCATGTATGGACAAGATGAAAGTTTTGGAATACAGGAGCCTCAGTGGTGAGGTAGAAAGACGTGAATTTTGCAATTCCTATTAAACTTTCAAGTACTGCTTTCAGATACTGTCTCTCTTGAAAATCCTATGTTTGCTGAATTTCTGTTATTGCTCTCACATTGCTGTCAAGGACAAGAAAATCCTTAGACTTCAGATAGTAGATATAAAATAATGTGGAAGAAATGTTGAATGACTGGGGAGAAGTTTTGTTCTGGCCTACAGACAAACTATAGGAGATTCCTAGATTGCTGATGATACAATTAGGACGTGTGGTGTACCTTCCTAGTTGTGAGAAGAGGAAGAAGGTATAGAAGGAAAGACAGCTCAAAAATATGGGAATATTAAACACAAATGGTATGCAACCAGATGTGCAGTGCCTTGCTTGTCACATAATTGTGCCTATGCTATGTCTGTACACATCTGTGCTAGTGTTTGTTTTATTATTAGGAATAATAAAAGACATCCACTGTAGTCAAACTAGTCATGCTTGTTGAAAAAATGACTATTTTTCTGCTCTTAAAATTCCACCTAAAATTGATCTGCTGTAAAGCTCATCCTTCATAAACCAGCAGTCCTGGAATCCAGCACAGATGAATTATAGATGAAATGTATTTTTGCCCGTTATGTCAAAGCATTGCTTGTACTGGAGAGCCCAAAATTTAACACAATGTTCCTGATGCAATCTCACAAGTGTCAGATAAATGGGAATTAAAACTTCCTTCAACTTACACAGTTGTCTCACCATGGGAGGTAGCCTGGTTGGTCACCAAGAGATCAACAGCCCTCTGCTTGCCTACACTGATGTGATAGTTGATCTCCAGAGGAGCTGGCATGTCTTTGGCATGGGCATTCAGCTTAGAAATGTGCCTGCCTTGAAAAGTAGGTGGACCTTGGTCCTGTGTTTGTACCACGTTGGTCTGTCTTGGTGTCCTGTTAAATTGGGGTCCCATGAGCATAAGATGCATGGTCTAAACAAAGAACGAGGCAACAGGGATTATTTTGGTGTTTCAGAGGCCTTAGTGTATAGGATGGTCCTTTCTCTGTCCTGAATGTTCTTTGAACCTATTCCTGTGTTCACTCACTCTTTGGTATCTCCTGCTTTTTAATAAAGCTAGACCTGAAGGGACACGAAACTTGGCTGAGGAATGTGCTGTAGCTGAACTGCTCTGGTTAGTGGAGCTGCCTAAGTGTTTGCAATTCGTTTGCAGCAGGGTAAGATGAAGAGCCATGTGAATAAATGAGTGCTGAAAATGAACGTTCTGTGATGGATTGAGGGGCTGGGGTAAGTCCCCTCTCCTTGCCTTGCATCCTCTCACCCCCCATCCCTTCACTGTGCTCACCAAGGCGGGTGAAGGGATCCTTACAGGGGACTTACAAAGCTCTTGTCATGTTCCCAAGGTCTGAAATCAGTTGAAATCTGCACTGAGCAGCCCCAGAGCCTCTCCTCTCAGGCTGGGAGGTCTGAGCCCTGCCAAAAGCTGCTGGCCCCCTCTGCCAGGCTGATGCTTTGAAGGAATATCGCTGGCTCCGTGACACTGCGGGTCTGTTGACTTGTGTTTGTGTGTTTGTGCTGGGATGTGTGCACAACTCTAAAGCAGCTCTGAGGTTAAGTAAAGCCCCTTGCTTGGTGGGGAACCTTGATCAACATGTCACAGAACGTGACAACTTCCATAATGGTTTCTAAAAAATGTGTACAGGGTTAGCTGCCAGCTTCCAGGGAGGGATATGTGTAACCACTTGAAATATTCAACTTCTGAGCTCTGCCATCTTCTCCACTGCAGTTTTGAAGACTTTGTTTAATTTCTCTATGCCAGCCAGTTACTGTACTATATACCTGACATCTTTGAGTTTTGTGTGGCTTACTGAAGGGTTTTTCATGTCAGGCTTTAGTGATTTGGTTTTTTTCCTAGCGTTCTAACTGAAAAAGAATTGGGGTTTTTTAATATTTCTTTCTCTATTTATGTCTCTCTTTATGGGCAGATATTTAATACTTTTGAAAATTTACTCCTTTTATCATGTCTTAATTCAGGCATCTAAAATCATGGCCCACTTTGAATTTAGGCCAAACAGTCCTGCCATGACATGACACAGTTTTCTCTTGTTTGGGCACACAACTTTACTCAGCACAGATGAGTTTGGAGGTGAGGGTGGTAAAAAGATACCTAGGCTGCAATGATATAACAAAGTTTTGTCTATGTACATTAGTTGTAGCATACTCTTATTCCCTCCAAGCCTGGGGATGTGGATTGTGCTCTTTATGAAAGGCCTGTACAAGCATTAAATGCTGGAAATAAAAAGGATGACTGAGAATGATTTTGCAGTCATTATGGACTTTTATTTCAAGAGCAATGTGACTGCTGGAGTCAGTAATAATAACCAGGGTAGGCCTACCTTTCACATACACTCATAAATATATTGGGGTATTGACATGGAAAGAGGAATGCTTAGGATGCACAAGAAAGATTTTATTGGATAGTAGAAACCCAGAACGATACCATGACCTGCCTGTTACCTTCTAAGGTCACAGTCACCTCTTCTGCCAGTATCGGAGTAATTTGCCTCCAATCTCATTTGCTACATACTTTTCAGTAATATACTTTTGCTACACACCTTGAAAGAATTTAGTGTTAAACTGGTTCTCCCATCCCCACTGGACCTCAGTGCAAATGAGAAATGAGAATCAGGTAAAAGGCTTATGAAAACAACTATTTTTGGCTTAGCCCTGATAGGACAACAACTCCATTGTTCTGCTCTGATATTGTCAGTGTGACTCGTCTTTAGAGGACTTTCTGGCCCATTTTCCTTAAAAATGAACTCTATCCAGAGAATTGTCTGGGACTTTCTGAAACTGGAAATGAACAGTTTGCCTGTTTGTTGAATGTTGGTTAACCCTTTCTATACCACCTGACCTCAAAAGGTAGAATATGTGCTATCATATGCAGGAAGGTGCTTTCAGCCAGAAGTGTGCTTTTATGGACTTTTTTTGCCTTCTGGTGGATGGGGATTATGGAGAGATCAGGTTTTAAGGCTGTTGTGAAGACTTAATTCAGGTATCCTCAGAGACTGAATAGCTGATGGCTGATTCAGCCTGAGAAGAATGGTCAAGACTGGATGATGCTACTCTGAACCTCACCTGGCCTCTGGTGGTACCTTGCAAGCCTTGGGTTTCAGAGGATATTCCTGGTCTTTGAGATTCCCAAAGTATGGACTGCTGCTGAGCTTTGAGTGTGCCACCACTGACAGAAAACAATGCATTGGAGAGCAAGGCTTAGGGGGAACTCAGTCTTGCCATCCTCCCAGCAAGGATAATATCTCCCTTCCTTTTCACTTGTGTGTTTTCCCTGAAGATACAAACTCAGGTTGCAGTTGGATAAGTGCTTACTTAGTGTAACACTGAAATAATCTCTCTTTCAAGGGCCTTAAGTACTATGTTGAATTAGGACTTTAGAAAGGTGAAAGCCAAGCTCCCTTTGCCAAGAGGAGCTTCCATTCATAGAGTCAGAGAGTGGTCTGACAGGGACGCTGGTGATCTGCTTTGTTATCTGTATGTGAAATCTGGCTCTGCTGAAACCAGTGGCAAAACTGCCATTGATTTTTAAGAGTTCTGAATTTCATTTCCAGTATGTTTATTTACATTCCTCTTTTTTCCTGTAGTGTTTGCTATGTAGGCATAGAGGACATGGGGAAAATGTTGATATGATTGAGACACACTTTCCATTATGGTAAGGGGTGGGCAGATGTCACTGTGGGAAGATGCATTCAGAGTTTTGCCTGGCACTTTGAAATGCTTTTCATTTTTTCCTACCTACCATGCTTCAGCCTTCCAGGTTAAACTTGTGTATGAATTGCAGGTCTTATTATTTTGAGTGTTCTGTGTTTTTTCTTCATTATTTAGACACCGAACTTGCAAAACATTCCTCTTAACAGGGCAATTCATCCTCAACTGGATCTTAATGAGACCACTGCTTCCTTTCCTGGGAAAGTATGTGCCTCTGGTGAGAGAAGCCCACCTTTCACAAACCACAGCTAAAGCTTGTTTTTTCAGTGAAGCACAAAGCACACAGCCACTTGCAAATGTCAGTTTTTGTAACATGAAGTAAATATGCATGTTGTGAATGTGGGACAGAAAAGTTTTGATGTGGGTCTTGAGCAGGGCTTCAGTACAGAGATAGCTCATCTTTAATTTATATTTACCTGCAATTGAGCCATTCCAAGAAAAGCCATTTTGTGGTTCTTGGGCCAGGGATGAGGAAGAAGAAGAAGGATAAAAACCTTCTACCCTAAACAGTAACAGATATGACAGGCAGAACAGATCTATGTTGCCTAAATGAAAACTTAGTATAGGGCTCTTCAAATGTTTTTCATTATTAAAATCACTGAGAGATTTGTGCTAAAACTCTTTCAGCTATCAGCTCTTCTTCTCTGGGAAAAAAAGAAACCTCCTTTTTTTGTTTGCTCTCTGTTGCCACAAGCAAATTTAGTTAAATCCAACTGGCAGCCAGTCTCCTGTGGTGCACCAGGGCTCAGTACTGGGGCCAGTTCTGCTTAATCTCTTATCAGTGGTACTGATGAGGGGATTGAGGGCACCAGTAAGTTTGTGGACAGCATTAAGCTGGGACTGTTGATCTGCCAAAGGGTGGCAGGGCTCTGCAGGGGGGTCTGAACAGGCTGGATCAATGGGTTGAGGCCAGTTGTGTGAGGTTCAACAAGGCCAAGTGCCAGGTCCTGCACAGGGTCACAACAACCCCCTGCAGGGCAGGGGCAGCGTGGCTGGAAAGCTGCCCAGGGGAAAAGGACCTGATCAGCTGTGGCTGAACGTGAGCCAGAGTGTGCCCAGGTGGCAGGAAGGGCAGTGGCACCTGGGCTGTGTCAGCAAGAGAGGCCAGCAGGGCCAGGGCAGGGAGTGTCCCCCTGTGCTGGGCACTGCTGAGGCTGCACCTCAAATCCTGCACCCACTTTCTGGCCTCTCACTACAAGAAAGACACTGAGGGGCTGGGGGATGTCCAGAGAAGGGCAATGGAGCTGGGGAAGGGTCTGGAGCACAAATCTGATGAGGAGCAGCTGAGGGAGCTGGGGGTGTTAAACCTGGAGAAAACAGGCTCAGGAGAGACCTCATCACTCTGTACAACTCTGTGAAAGAAAGTTGTGGCCAGGTGGGGGTCAGTCTCTTCTCCTAAGTAACAGGTAATAGGACAAAAGAAAATGGCCTCATATTGTGCCAGAGGAGGTTTAAACTGAATATTAGGAATATTTTATTAATTTTTCCACTGGAAGGGTGTTCAAGCATTAGAACAGGCTGCCCAGGGAATTGTCACAATCCCTAGAGAGATTTAAAAGACATGTAGATGTTGAGCTTCAGGGCCATGGTTTAGTGGTGGACTTGGAAGTGCTGAGTTAATGATTGGACTCAATGATCTTACAGATTTTTCCACCCTAAAGAATTCTATGATTTTAAGAGGCAACCACAGGTTTTAATCTGATTATGAGACCTGCTGCAGGAAATTCTCTGGCCTCTCAGTTTTGACTTAGTTGAATCAAAATGGCTTTTTTGGCCTGAAAATTAATCAATCACCTGAATCCAACCAAAAACTTTAGTCATGTGGTATTTTTATAGAGGGAGTTACAGTCTTTTAGGAATCAAAAGCTTTTTGTAAACAGTAATTGGTTCATGCTTTCCTTCTACACATATGCAGCCACCACCAAGGATGAGGAATGTCTTGGGTTTTTGTAGGTGATATCAATGTCAAAGATGTATGCAGGCAGCACAAAATCTTAAAAACCCCTGAATTTTATCATAACTTTGTATTCATGCTTATAAAAGAGCTATGGGATTTTTAGGGGTCTGTACCTGTTGGTCTGTAAAGCACCAGCAGTAATTGTAGAATTAAGCATTATTGAGGTGGAGAAGACCCACAAGATCATCAGGTCCAACCTTTGACAGAATACCACCATGCCCAGTAAACCAGATCATGATGTTCCATGTCTACCCAGGGATGGTAACTCCCCCACTTCCCTGGGGAGCCTTCCAGTGCCTGACCACTCTTTCAGTAAAGAAATTTTTCCTAATATCCAGCCCAGCCCTCCTTTAATTCAACTGTGGGTCATTTCCCAATGACCTATTGCTGCTTGTCAGCTTTGGATTGTTTTGGGGTTAGTGCTTCTCTAGCTGCAGTGGTAATACATTGCTGGATTATCATTACCTTGGCCTGGAATATCTCAGTGCTCTTTGATCAGCAGTTGGGAGAGAGGAATCTCGTTGTACCCCTTGTGTGGTACTGCAGGTGCCTGTGTTCTGCAAACACAGCTGTGGCTGGCAGTGCTGCTGTCCCTGTCCCTGCTCACGCCCCTGGCTCGGCTCCTTGCTGAATGAAGGCTGTTGCCTCAAGCAGCAGAGTTGTTCTGTGGCACTGTGGTGTATTCAGCCTTTACTGATGCTCACCACGACTTCTCCTGAAAGGAAAATGTGTCCTTGGCTAATCTGTCAGAATTCGGCTTGTCCTAGATCATAGGAACAAAGAAAAGCTTGTAAGGAAACCGCTGCACTATCTCTATCAGTCAGCCTTTCCTTATTTCCATGCAGCCTTGCTTATGTCTCTGACACTTAGGGAATATTCAAATTCTGCTCTTCTTTTCTTTTTCTTCAGACCAGCTGTCTTTGGGTCTGATCCAGACCCCAGTCAGTTTGAGGGAAGTCTTCCTGATGCTGTTGGCTGGCTTTGGATCTTCTCCATCACTTGCACTGCTTTTTAGTAAATCAGTGGCACACGTTTGACTTCTTAGAAAGCTGATCTCAGGAAGGTAAAAATCAAATAATTCCAATGTAGCATCTCAAATACATTGAGGTGTAGCACTTCAATGGTCAGCTTGAAACAGATCTGTCAGAGGGTTGCTCACCCCAAAGAAAGAGATAACAAAGGAAGGGTTTTCTCCTGACTGTAGTATGTTTTCTAATATTTTCTATTAAGTACAATCCAATAGAAAATATAAAAGAGAAAGAAATCTTTTTTATGCAGCTTGTTTCCTCTGCCCCACAGACAAATTCCACAGGATCAACTTCTTACACCCCTACTTGAAACATCCTTGCTATAATAAAAGATCTAGAAACATAGTCAGATCTCACCACTTAATATATGCCAACAGGGTGAGATGGACCTAAAATCTAAATCAGTACTGTCAAATATCTGTAGGAACTAAGGAAATGGGCTTCAAACCCTTAGCCCACAATCAGCAATGCGTGTGGATTTTTGGTTTGGAATTTTGTTTTTTGTTTGCTTTGGTTTTGTTTTGGTATTATTATTATTGTTATTATTATTATTACTCTTATCACTGAGGAGGAGTCTTTTATGGAAATAGAACTATTGCTTATTTCTGGCCTACTGGTGAGAGATCTAAATTAAAAGAGCAGCTGATTTTCAGAAGTCCCAAAGGGATGGAAAAGCACAAGGATGAAGAGTCGTTACTGGTGGCTTTGTGGAGAAACAGGAAAAGCACAGAGTGCCACCAAGGAGCAATCTCCATGGTGCCTTCTCTGTGTCAGGCTTTGTGCAGGGGTCCCAGTGCCCCTGTACCCCAGCTTTGGGGCAAAGCATCACTGAAGAGGACAGCGTGTGAGAGCTCCTGGAAAAGGGCACAGCCACCACAGTCACTCCAGGTGGATGAGATCAGCTACTGAGGGAGCACCTGAGCTGGAAACGGGCATCCCTAGAACTCCAGCTGTTCTCCATCTGCACCTCTTGGTCCAGGTGAGCCATGTGCATGGGTCTGGTCCTCATATCAGATGGGGCTTTCCAAGAGAACTTGGGAGACTTCACTGGAATAGGGCAAGCTGAGAAAGCTGCAAATACAGCTTCTGCTTGGGCTGAAAAAAAATTCAAAGAGGGCAACTGCATGGGGTGGGCTGGCAGATTTGAGGGGTAGAAGGTAGTGTGATAGGGAGTGTGGCTTGGTGTTCCCCTCCTTCCCTAAAGAAAGGGTTTCATGCCTTTAATTTGGTACTTTATAAAATTAATCTTGCCTGTGTCAGAGGCAATCTCAGCTGTTCTCCTGGGCTAGTGCTGATTTTAATGCTGCTCTTCAACAGAGACCTTTGGAGGCCTGAACTGACCCTTTGAGATTCAGCAGAGATGTTGCAGGTGAGCTGTGTCTTGCTTTTGAAGGCCTTGCTGGAGCCTCTGGATGCTACTGAAATGCTTACATATAACAGCAACAACAAGGGCTTTCTTTCCATCTCCTTGTGCTGAGTTGGGTGTTACCTTTTTGAAATGGCATCTGTGTCTGCCTGGGAGAGCACTGGATTTTACACATTGGGAACTGGCAACAAAGGTGTGGGTACTCCAGTCCTTTTCCACAGAAAACCTGAAATCTAATAAAAATGTTTATTTATTGTTTTATCTTGGCTTGCTTTCAGGTCTTATTATATTACAGCTACAGAGATTTAATTAAGAAGAATATTGAATGCGGTCAACTTTGTGCACACTAAGGATGTGATGAAAACAACGGCTGCTGTAAAAACCCTTAAATAGTTCTGTCAGTCTCCTGAAAAAGAGGAAACTTGGTGTTTTATAACCAGTATTTTCCTATCATGAAATAGGATTGGGGGATTTTAGAGGATTATAAATTGACTGTGAGTCAGTGGGGCAACATTGTGCTAAAGGAATCTGCTCTGCTCTACTGCAGATAGTGTGGGGTCTACTTCAAATACTAAATAAAAACTACCCAGACATTCAATTTTCCACTTTCTTCAGCAGTGACTGGCCACAGGATGCAGTTTAGGGCTTCATGTTATTGAACTGGACAAGTGACAGTCCAGAGCTGAGACCACAGCAGCTGTGGAAAATGAGAATCAGTATTCTTGCAGAGGAGGGTGGTTCCCTGACGGGAGGAGAAGTGAACAAGGGCACCTCATGACAATTACACACATAAACACTCAGACTCTGCAGCAAGACATCTGATCATCAGAGATGCTCTGTCTCCAGCACCCTGCTCTGTATGGGATTAGAACTGCAAAGAAGCAGCAAAAGGAACAGCATGAGACCATCTCTGTGAGAAAATGGAGACACAGCTGCTTTGTTCTGGCTGTTGCTTTTGCATCTGTTCCACATTGCAAGAAGGCTGATACCAATTCCTACATAGCCAAATACAGTCAGCAAAGCATCCTGTGTGGTTTAAGCCCAAATTCTTGAGGAAGAATTAATCTGAAGGGTGCATTTTTATTGTCTTGACTGGCAAACAGCTGATGTGACAAGAAGCCTGTGGTAGTGCTGAAAGCTCACAAAAGTATTGCAAAAGCATCTTAATTCATGGCTTATATCTCAGTTTGTGCCTCCACATTACTGGTTGCTCTATACTAAATCTTTCAGCATTTGAGCTCAGCTGCCTCTGCTCTTTCCAACAATAAAGATGAGGGTCACTTCTTCTCATTAGTCAGTAAAAGCTGAATTTAAAAATAACATGCTGACGTTGCTGCACGGAAGTATTTAAGTTGGATTAAATATGAGAGAAAAATAAATCTGGGAAGAGCAAGCTACAAAGGGAATTGCAGATTCACTTTCCAGTCTGAAAGATTTTTAGGGCAGAGACTGTCAATTATTTTGTTTGTACAACAATCTCAACATAAATGGGGCCTCTAGCTGCTTCCACAATGTAAATTATTGATGCTGTTAGGATCCACAAAAGACACGTGCCTAGCTTTAAGCACAGGGGTAATAAAACTGATGTCTAAAGGAATCCTTTAGCTCAAAGTTAAATATGTGCTTATGTTCTTTGGGCTTCTGGTGGCTGCTTTAGGGCTTATGTACCTGATGGGATCTTGAAGTAGCAAAGCTGGCCGTGCTGTGATAGAGACTGCAGGTCTGAATAGACACACCTGGGAGTTCCAGATAGTTCTTGTGACCTCTCAGAGAAACTCAGCCCTGTTGACTTTGCAGGAAACCACTTGAAATAGATAGTCCTTATCCAAAGTGACAGCAGGTACACGATCCTAATAAAAGAAACATGGACCCGTTGCACATCATCCTGTCACTGTCACCTCGCCTGACAAAGGGAGGCGGCACTCCGAGATCTGAGAGATGGGAGGTGACACGGTGCCTGGCAAGGCATCCTCCTGATGGGAAGGGAGCTGGGAGGAGGGCAGGGTGGGAAGGAGGGAGGCTGGGACCACCTGGAGCCGTGGCTCAGCACTCGCTGGTTCCTTTGTGTTGGGTGGTCTGTGCCTGCGCTCCCGGTGACAGATGTGAGTTTGTGAGGTGCCAAAGTGAGCCTTGACTAAGCAGAAATAACAGAAAGAAAAAACTGAAGATAAAAAACAGTTAATAATCCTCAGGCTCTGGCACCTTTTTGGCCTTCAAACAACCTGTGCTACAGCAGATTGCAAGCTTTTGCAGATTTGCTAGCCTTTGCCTTTTGGAAAAAGCCTTGCTGGCTTTTTGGCTCAGTTTACATTCCTTTTCAGCCATCTCTCCCTCTCTTGGAGGTGGAAGTTTGCAATGTATTATGCATGATGTTATTTAAGCCTCTATGTTGATTGTGGTTTCTATGGGGGCCCTTTTTTTGATGTTCTTTTTGAATGTATCACCTGCCTTTGAAGCAAGACACTTCTGGTTTGGCTGTCCTTGCTGTGAAATCGGCAGAGGGGGCAGCATGAGAGGAGCCCTAAGCCCTGCAGATGCAGTACCATGGTGATCAGCAAAACCTCCCTGATCACACCTGTCTGTGCTGCTTGGGGTCTCTGTGCTCTCTGCATCCTTCAGTCTCTCTTCTCTGGTCTCCCACACACTTGTCCCTTCCTGGGGGATGAGTTGCAGGCAGCCTGTTGGAGCCTGTTGTTCTTCTGTGCTCCCAACAAGCATCCAGCTGCTAGGAGGGACCTGTGGATTTTCCCTTTTCTTTGCTCTTCCTGGGCAAAAGGGAAAGAAGCTGTGTAATGCCTCCTGTTCATCTCTTTATCTTCCAACTTGAAGTACAGAGCTGAAGGCAACTTTCCATTCCTTACAGTTGTCACCATGTGGTTCTTTCTTTCAGGAACAAGGTGACACAAAAACCTTTGGGAGATGCATGGCAGGAGTCCAGAGAGATCTGCCCTGAATGAGCACAGGGGGTGGACTCTGCTCTTTGCAAACAATGCTCTACTCACCCTAGTGCCTCTGGCTCCATCTCAGCCTCCAAAAAATGAGATTGTGCTTCAGTGAGAGGAAGCATGGCTCAGCTTTCCCAGGTGCTCAGGAGGAGGTTGGTTCTGCAGAAGGAATGTCAGTCTAGGGCATCCAGTGCAAGGTGGCAGCTCCTCCTGCTCCTTGGGCTTGGAAGGAGACCCTTGGCTGAGCCTGGTGCAGTCCATCTGAGCTCTGCTGGTTCAGGTGACCCTGCTGAGCATGGAGGGCCACCCACAGTTCTGGTTCACTCACAACACAGCCCTGTCACCTGAGCAGATTTCCTTACTTCCACCTTCTGGCTGCATCCTCAAAGCCTTTCCCTTCTGGAAGAGTCTTTTTCAGAGCAGGGGTGTACATGTCCTCCACAGAGTCACTGTTGGAGCTGTGCTCAAAAGGCTCTATGTTATGGGCAGAGCAGAACTAATACTTCAAACTGGAAGAAGAAAAAAGACAAAAGGAGTTACACAGGTCAGGAAGCCTTGGATAAGTGAATGACACTTTTGCCCCTCTGCTGAACTGTGTCTCTTAAGTATGTTGCCTTTTTCCCAGCCTGGAAATAAAACTCAGGGAAAGCATCAAGTACACAATTTGGTTGTAGTCAATCTAACCTACCTAGGGCAGAGACCTAAGGTGAGGAGATGCCCTTTAAACAAGGAAGATGTGGGAACTGTGTGCTCCTCAAAAAGCTGTTGGAGACCTCAGGGACATTCTTGCAAAAGGCAGTGCTGCTGCATCTTCACAGCTTCCCCATCACCAAGCTCCATGTGCAGTCCCACTGCTTGGTTGCAGTGGAAATTGTCTCCCAAGCACAGAAAGCTCCATGCTCTGGTGTGCCAAGCAGCCATGGCCTCTGCTGTAATGCCATCACCCACTGATTGCCTGGGCACTGTGTGAAAATTGACAGATTTCAACTCCTGAAACCAGGTTTTGTTCATTAATCTTTCACTGGGCTGACTCCCAAGCTTACATGACATGTTTAATTTAAGGTGAAGAACCAAAGAAATTTGAGATTCAGAAGGTAGGGTTTTTCTGACTTTTGGGGTAAAAATCTCTAGAACAAATTTGGGGTTCAATCCTCTCTTTGTGAAGCTTCTGTGGCCCAAGCAAGGGTTAACATCTCTAAGGCACCCGCTCCACTGCCCACCCTGCAACAGGCTTAGCTTGCCCTTCCATTGTTTGGACTAAACCTTCCCAGATTGACTTACTTCCTTTTGATGTCTGGCAATGTTTGTTTATTAGCGCCAGTGGCCTGTGTTAACTCTGAGTAAGTCTTTGACTAAATCCCATTCTCTGCCTTTCCTCCCTTCACGGGCTTGTGAGCTGATAAACTTCAGTGCTGGCTTTCAAACCCAGTGAGGTTAAACATGAACTTCTTTTACACCTGCCTGCTTTCCCAGCTAATGGACTCTGGTGGCTGCTGAGAGAGGAGTCCTTTTATGGCAAAGAGAAAGTTCATTTCGTTTCTGGTTCGTATGTTTGAGAAGGGAGTTTTAACTCTTGGAGAGGAAAGGATTATTTTAGTGAATTCCCTGCTGTCCTGAGGTCATCTGCTTAACAGTAGCAGAGAAATAATAACAGCACAGGTATTAGCCCATAAGTCATGCAGTGTTATATATAGGCCACCAAGCATTATTTTATTATTCCCTTTTTTCACAGTGCTTAAGTACCATTTTGGGACTTATGGTTTATACAGCTTCAATCTGAAGTATGAATCAAGAGAAAGAAGATGAGAGCTGTTTGGGAAATGATAAGTACTTCCTATGGAAACTTTTGCAACAGTTCTGTTTTTCCTTTAATCATGGGAAATTCCATTAAAAGAACAAAGGTTACCAAAAAGAAAAAAAAAACCAAACCAAAAAACAGCAAAACCAAACCCCAAATCCACTTTCCCCCCCTTCACATTTTTAATATTTGAAATTTCTATTTTTGCTTATCAGGAGAGAAGGTGTTGAAAAATCCCCTACAATTATTTGTGCCTTTTCATTTTAAGACAATCTCCTGACTAGATTTGCTCATGTTATTTAGTTACAGACATAAGCCCTACTCTCAAATTCTGTATGGGTTATGTGCTTTATGTATATGCTCTAAGCTTTATGATTTATGATTACAAAATAAGGCTGCATGATAATAATTTTAAAGAAAAGAATCTTTGGATATTTATTACTCCATTATTTTGTCTCATAAAATTCTCTTAATCAGCAATGATTAATTTTTGAGTCATCAGTATCTAAGAGTCCTAAAATGCCTTGTGGGTGCTTAAATATTCTTTTTACAGGATTTACAAATTTGCTGATTTTTAAAATGGTATTTCAAGGGTCTACAGATGTTCCAGCATGGAGAAGTAACTCTGTGTTGCCAGTCTGAACTTTTCTATGCCATAAAAATGTCTTTGCCTAAAAGAACTCACATTCAAACTGCAGGTGATTGACATGGCAAAGAGGAAGGATTATAGAATATGAATTGCAGAGTGAATCCAGATTGCACTGAAAGGTTTTAAAAGCCTAGGGAAAATTTGTGGTCATCCAGAACTGAATTTACATGACAGTCAGATGACATACTAACAGCTCTCCTTTTTGTCCCCAAGATTTTTTCATCATATATTTTCTTGAACTAGATCATGTGGTGGAGGGGCTTTTAACTCATTTTGCCCACGATTCTTTGGCAGTGCCTTTGAACTCTTTCAGTGATGGAAAGACCTCTGCTGATTTCTGGCATTGTTCACGAAATTGTCACCCATTTCCTCTCTAGTCCTGTCAGAACAGTGAGGGGAGTGGACAATGCCTGCCTGCCCCTGCTGTTCAAACCTAGACTCCATCCCAGCCTTGTCCCTCCCATCCCCACAGCAGTTCAGAGCAGGGCAGGTCCTGCAGGGACCACAGGGGTGCTTGTGCCTGACTTCCACCTGTCTCCACGAGCACCAGGGACCTGCCACCCAGGCTGCAAAGCAGACTTCTCAGGAACACCTAGGCACTGGGAAGGAGAGCAGACTGTTACTCAGCTTTAAAGATCAAAGCTTGATCCTGTCTGCCTGTAAGATCTATTTGTGTCTATGTAGAAACCCTTTGGTTTCAGGAGGTCTCTGGTGGACACAAGCAGGACTTTCTCCAGTCCTTTCTGCAGCCAGCTTAACACTGAGATGTGCACAGAAATACTCTGCAGGAGCCTGGAAACAGCTCACTGTGAGTCAAGGGGCACAATTTTCCAGCAAGTCAATATTTCTGAGATTGTTATGATAACCAGTGACAAAAAAAACTGTTTACATGGAAAATAGTACTGATACATACAAGTGCATTTCAGCACAAATCTGCATGTAGGCACAGTCCTTTGTAAAGGAATGTCCTAGTGCCCCAGCAGTGTTCAGAGCAGGAGCAGCTTTGCCTTGTCTTTAACTAGGATTGTGAGTCACAGAAAGGTTTTGTTTCTCCTTTTTGCATGAAAAAACCCAGCCTCTTGTATGTTCCAAATACCTTCCTTAAAACATTTATTTGCCTGTTGCAGTGCTGGACTGCTTGTGCCCTTTGCCTGAGCAGTCAGGCAGTTCCCTTTGAAGATGTTTACTAATTAAATAAGAACAAAGATGGAATGAATGTTAAGGACTTTCAAACACTTGTATGCTGCAGTTCCATGACTGTATTTCACAAGCTGTAAAATCCATACATTTTGGAATGCACCACATTCCTTTAATAGATTCTCTTTGTTAAAAAGGTTAAGGGGAAACAAAAGGAATTCTGGCTTGTTTCATGGCCCTGTTTTTCACATCTGCAACTTTTACAGTAGGAAAGGTGCAGAGTTTGTTGGATCTGGCAGAGGCTGAGACCCAGCATGGCAGATTCCAGCTCCAACTGTGGCTTTAGAAACTTACTGGCTCTGCTTCTTTTCCTTATCCTTTTATAGGCTGGTACCTAAAGGCACAAGTGCAAACCAAACCCCAGCTACAAGCACTGCCAGATCCAGGAGTATCCAAATTCTGAATAACCCTTATTTTTAGGATCTGGGGTAAAGTTGCTTTCTCACTCATTTAAGTGTGACACACTCATGCTGATCTCAGTAGCTGGAGATCTTTTTAATTAAAGAACAATGATAAAAAGCCACATAAAATGGGCTGCATCAAAGCATCATCATACTACAAATGCTAATTATTATAATTATATAAGATTGCTCACGTTTATTTTCTAGGTGGGAAGGCACACCAGCTGACTGGGTTTCAACGTGTGGCTATTTCAGCAAAATTTTAAGGAGTCAGATGTCTTGCCTAGGAGTTGTCCCTTCCAAGGTGCATAGCTATGGTCAGTCCCTCTCCTAATGTAAACATCTCACTCAGTGCACGAGAATTGACAGGAGAGGCTTCCTTTGAACGAGTTCCAGCCACTTTCTTTGGTCTTCCTGTTTTAGAGACCTCTCCCAAGCTCTATGTCCTCTGGGGAGTTGTGGGAGTGTTGTAGGGACACACACACACACACACACATATATATATATATATATATATATACAATGTCCCAGTGGGCTGCTTGTTCACGAGGGGTCCCATCATCCCTTCTTAGCCCTGGGATTTGGTCAGGGTTTGGTCCCTTCAGAGGAATATCAGGTCCTGCCCTTAGTGCAGGACCTGGGCATGGTGTGCAAGAACAACAACCTTCTTTACCCCACCAAGACCTTTCCTGGGACAGCAAATCCAGAGCCATAGGAGATACTCCAATAACTTAGCAGGGGAATCTTTGTCAGAAAGTGGGAGCACAC
Source organism: Luscinia megarhynchos (assembly GCA_034336665.1). Classification (NCBI taxonomy): domain Eukaryota; kingdom Metazoa; phylum Chordata; class Aves; order Passeriformes; family Muscicapidae; genus Luscinia; species Luscinia megarhynchos. The sequence continues at coordinate 91,975,045 of JAPFBE010000002.1, forward strand.
AGAGCTGCAGGAGCACTGCTCTGGTGCAGCAGCCGAAGGTGGGGAGAAGGAGCCATGGTGAGCTGGAAAAGGTCAGGAGACAGGAGAGCAAAAGCCTCTCAGGGCACAGGAGAAGCCACTGCTTGGCTGGGCTGCTCTTTCAAAGTCTGCAATCATCATTTTACACTGACAAAACTATGTTAAAATATACTTTTCCTGAGCTAATGAGCAGCCCCAACACACCTTGAAAAGGCGAGACTGGAGTCCTTGTCTCTATATAAAACAAACTGTGAGAGAGCTAAAATATCTTGTTAGGAACAAAGAAATGAAACAAAGCAATTTAGAATCATTCTCAATTAAAAATAATTAAAGGCTGTTAAAAATCCAGTCTAAAGATGATGGGGTTTCTTTGAAAAAAATCCACAAAGAGCCAAAAACTCAAAATGAAATGGCTCCAGAGTAGAGTGTAGGGTGTAATTTTTTAAACTAATGCAATTCAGTGGGTTAGATAGAGACTTGTGGAAAAAAGGAGCTGCCAACCCCAGTTTATATTTTTTCTGGTTAAAAAAAAGCAAACTCCACCACCACCTCAAAACCACATTTGGTTGAAATATTTATTTATCTTTTCTCTGGGGCTGTGAATAGAGATTTGCAAGACAACCAAATTGGCATCAGTTGATTGTTAAAGCTCCTGAGTAAATATTAGCATGATCATAAGGTGAATTGGGTTGGGAGGGACCTTAGGAGGTCTGTGGTCCAGACTCCCTCAAAGCAGGGCAGTGCTGAGATTGGGCTGCTCAGGGCTCTATCCCTGAGGTTTTGGGTACTCTATGAGAGCCTGGGGTGCTGAATGCAGTTATGTTCCCCTGTGTGCCAAGAGAGGGCTGTGGAGCTGCCCCCCTTCTGTTCTCTGAGCCCTGACATCCAGCTCTGTGCAGAGATCTACCTTCCTGGGGGAGGTTTATTTACTGTGTTATTTACTGTTTCCTGGGGCAAAAGCAGCATCATACAGCTCATCCAAAGCCTCCCATTTCAGATCACCCAGAGCTAAGGGCACTGATTTCATGGCTGAAACTCAGACAATGGGCACATCTGATGAGACAGAGCAAAACCTGGGCTTAGGGCACTGGTGATGTCTGCTGCTTTTCTGCTATGGTGTTTCCTTTCCTGCCCTGGAAATGAAGACACAGAGTACCTACATTCCCATAGGCTTGCTTGTTTCCAGGACTTGAAGCTGCACAGCAAAATTACTTTAATCTTTTAAGCAGCAGATTTTCACTATGAATAAAGTTGCATTTTCTTTTTGTGCCTAGTGAAGGGAAAGCTAGCACGTATTTCCATTCTTTATTTTCCACACTACTGCTTTAATACAACTTCCTCTTAATAAAGGCAAACCATTACTAAAAAGCTCAGATAGTTCCATGAGTAGCAAAGCCAAGGAAGTTTCATTTCCTACAGATTTGTATCTTGAGGTTGTATTTTTATGTGGTGTCTTGGTGTCTAATGATAGATGAGTCACATACTGGGATTTAGGCAGGGAAGGGTCCCCATCACAGAATCACAGAATCACAGAATCACAGAATCACAAGGTTGGATCATTGAGTCCAACCCATGCCCTTAGACACCCTGAGGTGTCTAATCCAGCATCATGGTCAGAGAAAGTCTAATTCTGGAGGTAGATCAGATTTCTTGGGGTCTCATTGAGCAAGATTTTTGGAAATCTTGAAGATTGGACAATGCCCACTCTCTCAGTGGCCTTGTTCTAAATTATTTCTTATAAAACCAGCTGTGTTAATCTAGACACAGAGTTGAGGCTGTTTCATCCACCCTGGTGGACACTACTTAATGCAGAAGTGCCAGTAGAGTATCAGCAAGTGTTTTGATGGATGCCCTGCTTGGTACTTACTCTAGTTGACCTGAGAACTGAAGACACAAGTCATTGCCCTGCACATGGGAAATCTGAAAGGACTTGCCTTTCCAATGTTGTCTCTTAAAAATTTTTATTAGCCCAAATGAGACCTATACTGGCAAAAAACCTGGTTTACACACTCAAATAATATCAGTTCTCTCCGATGAACATGTTTCTGGCATGGAAAAATGGGGTACAGGTTACATGGACAAAACTCCTCTGTCACCTATGTGGCTTAGTGGAATACTCTGCCCAGGCTGAGGCACAGCCATTTGAAAATCTGTGGGGGCTGGGTGCTCAATGTCTGTCACACATCACAGCCTGGCACCCCCATGACTGATACTTTCCCAAGTCTGTGTTGCAGACATGGTTAGAGACAACTATTGTAAATACTTTTGCACTAGCATAGCTGTATTGATCCTTGAAGGGTCAGTGATTCTGTTTTGCTTATATGATTACAGCTAAGCTGGCAAACCTTCCTGAGAAGTCACCTCCACTCGATGGCAATTCATTTTGAGCTTCTCAGAGGTTAGCATGAGCATGGAAAACATCCCACAAGTGGATTGTTCCCACAGAAGCCATGAATGCAGATTGGATCACCCTTGAGTACAGCTGAGTTTTCAGATGGAACAGAGCACCATGCCTGTGTTATACCAGTTTTGCATATTTATAAGCTAGTGAGTGTTGCACATTTCACAGGGCAAGTCATTGCTCAGCTTCCGAGGGCTCTTTCTAACACAAACAGGCACTTGCAAAAAATCCACAGAATTTTATTTGTTTTTTTAAGAGGAAGCTGGAGGCTGAAGCTGGAAACATACATTTCAAGGAGCTAAAAGCCAGGGCCTTTCCTCTTTTAAACTACTGGATTTGCTTTTATTTTCTTTAAAGCAGTTGTTTTGTCTCTTTCCTATGCTAGTTCTTTTCTTGCCTACGTGCAAACTTCTGTTCTTCATTCCTCAGGTCTTCATCCAATAGCTAATACTTGAAGGAGCACCTAAGATGGCAATGGATAATGAAGCCAACCCCTCAAAGAAACTTCAAATAATAAAATGGTCTTGCATCAAGCTGTGGGATTTATTTCCCAAAGACTAGGAAAAAATTAACACGAATGCTTCACATTTGTCAATGCTCTGTACATATCTATTTCATTTTTTTCCTCGTTTCCTATGTTTGCAGTCTGATCACACAGCATCTCTCTTTACCATGCAGACTTTTTTCTTTCTGTCTGGTCTCACAGGCTGTCTTCTGCTAAGTAACTGAGTCATCTGGCCCATCTCTACCTCAAACTTCCCTAGGTGCTGAGTACTGTCCTTTCACAAATTAAAGTCTGTTTTTTTATGATTGGGGACTTTTCCACTTTCTAGTCCTTCCTTCTTTTGGACAGTCTGTACTGGGTGCCTTTTCCTATTCATATGCTTGTTTTTTTTCCTACCCTTCAGGAAGAGCACTGTCATAAAGAAATTACTTCCCCTTTGCTTTGTGTAACTTCTGGACAGGAGACAGTGTGTGCTGAAGGTCCTGACAACCAGTGGGTTTTCCCCAAAATTCTGCATTTCAATTTTAGTGACATTTAACAAACCACCACAGTCAGAAGTCCCAAGCTGCCTGATGAAGCTGGTTTGTATGCACCTGCTTGTACACACAGAAACTCTGATTGTACAGAGTGCTCAGTGTCAAATTGAGCATCAGCAACCTGAATCCTGATGGTATCTGGATTTCAGTGGATTCAGTGGATTTCAGTAGATTCAGCCAAGCAGGGCTGTCAGTTTTTCCCTGGTCATTCCTCTCAGCAAGGAGAAAGTGCTTTTGATGTGTTTGTGTTTATTAAGGTTGCCTTGCTGAAGTTGTTGTACTCCAGCTTTATGGGTTTTCACTGTCAGTTGTTAACTAGGGGCAAAACCAGAGAGAGAGACAATCACAATGGCTCAGACCAGAGCCTGTCTGCCTGCCAGTAGGGCTGCTGCATCATCTGTGGTTGGATCAGTGCCTTAGCATCCCCTCATATCACATATAAACCTCACCCTGCAGAATGCTATGGTGCCTGCACTGAGCACTCATGTTCTGTCACCTTCCCACTCACTTACTGGAAAAAAAATTAAAAGTTATGTTTGCCTCTTCATTGCTCAGAAAAGGAGCTTTTCTGAAGCAGAAATGAAATGTGCAGCAAGAGCCCACAGGGTCCCGTAGGAAGCAAGGTTCAGGTCAGTCACAGTTTTAAGTGCAGCCCTGCCAAGCAGTTGAGAAGACCTATTGTGCTAGCACTGTATCACCCTGTTGTTTGCTTTCAGGAGATGACTAATGTGCCTTAATTAATCCCTGTGTGAAAAACATACTTTGTCGGCAGCACAGACGAGGCCAAAACTGTGAGCAAGTTATTGGGAGTTGCATCTTGGTGATGTGCTTTTCATCAGGGAAATGTTGGCCACATAAGGAAGCCAGCACAGGCTGTGCTCTTTGGTTAAAACTTATTTACTGAAAATGATGAGAACCTGACCCTAGTTCAAGAAAAAGCATCTTCATAAGTAGAGAAATACCAGTAAAAATTGCAATTAACCAGGAAGACATGATCACAGGCTCACAGAGAATGGCAATGAATAGCAGTAATGCCACAGTATAGCAGAGGCACAGTGAGTTCAGATGTACTGCTCTGTATAATCTGGACATGATTTCTGCATGCAGTGTGAGTGCTGTACTAATTTTTTTTTTTTTTTAATCTTGGTAAAAAAGTCAAACCCTGACTTAAATCAGGGCATTGGTAGTGATGGCAGATACACACTGTCACCATCGGCCAAAAGATCTCAAATCTCTTTGTAGACATATATTCAAAGGTCATTTTGTCCACAGCTGAAAACCAGCCCTCTCTGGAATAAAAATGAAGCAAAAATTAGAAATGTGCAGAAATACCAGGCCAGGAAGTGAAGACTTCCCGTTCCAATTGAAGGGCAGAGGGATGGTTAAGTGATTAAAATATTAGCCAGAAGACTGACATAACAAAACTGCATTTTCCAGTCTCTTGTAATACAGATGAACACTGTAGGAAATTGAAAATATCTGATCAAAGTCAGTGGGGCATGAAATCTCCCTTAGTGTTGGATATTTTGTTGATTTTACTTTGAATGTTTTGGCACAATGTGATAACAGCAGTGAGTCTGACTACGAGATTAGCCTCTGGTCCAGACTGGCCAAATGGAAATTCAGAGTGTGAAAATTGACTCTGTGGGGCCTAAAATGCTGCATGTTATATTGATTATGTGCTTGCTTGGGGATATTTATGCTGAGTGTGCCAGTCATACCTGTTATCCTATCCTGTAGGCACTGAGGGAGGTGAAACACACCCCCCTTTAGAGCACTGGGTTTGAAAGGAAGGCTGAAGTAAAGGCAGGAATATCAAACGGGGAATGGCTTGAGCATAGCAATGCTTGAGAAGCTGAAGGAGTTGTTCCTGAGTCTGATCCCTAGCTAGCTGTGGGTATGTCACCACACTCAATGAGGCTGCCTTTGGGCTTGTTGGAGTTTGGCCCAACTGTAATACTTCATTCCAGGCTTGAGTGGATGGTCTGTTAATCAGTTAAAATAAAACCTAAAATCAGGTTTAGAGCAGGGGAATTTCAGTTTGGGATAAACTATTTATGGGTGGAGTTAAAAGCAAACAAGCAATTGTGATGCCATGACACAGGCAGTGGTAGCAGAGCAGAGCAGAATGAGCTCTGAGGTGGAGAAACTAAACCCACATTACGAGTTAAACCAACACCTAATTTCTTCTGCAATACTCAGACCAAATCTCCTACTGGGAGCACAGTTTATCCTGGTGAGGCTCTGCTTTGCCTTGTGATTTAGGCCTCTTGTTTCCATAATCTGATCACCAGCAAAACAAATTCTACAAGCAAGAGCCCTGGAGCTTCTTTCATGCTTCTGCAGTGAGCACAGCTATGCCAGTGCAAATCTAGCAAATCTGGGATGGTGAAATTTGGTAGCCTTAGCCTGACCTCAGATTACATCCTCTCATCCTCTTTACTCTCTTGGGTGCTGAAGCCTCCTGGTTGTAAAGTCAGATGTGAGGTTTCAAATGAGAACATGGGCTGGATCCAGAATTTCATCTCTGAAATGCATGTTTCACTGCTGGGAGAAGAAGATGGTTTATAGTGGGCTCTGTGAAACAGCTTCTCCCTCCTCTGGAAACCAGGGCAGAGCTGAGCAGGCTGCAGAAATTCATGGGGGTGTGTGTCTTGCACTGGGAGGGCCTGAGGTCTATATTCTTAGGTTGCTATTACACTAAATGGTGGAAAGAGTATTGTGAGTATCTTCATATTGTAGTCCTTATCCTGCAGGTTTCAACCATGGTTTTTCATAGGAGAGGGACTTTTTCCCCACACCCTGAATAGTTGATGCTTGACTTCCCCACTAAGGTGGGTGACCAGACTAATGAGAACTTTAAGCTAGTGGAAATCTTTACAGACCTTCCAGTATTTTCTCTATCAGGCTTGAACCTGGATTCTTCTTAGTAATTGGTAGGTAGCTCTGTGGATGACAGTGTGATGTTTGAGGGATGGCACAATGTGCTCAGGCAGAGCCTAACCTGCTCAAAAAGACTCATGTGAACAAATGCATGCTCATAAACCACCCAGGAGCAATTAAGTGACTGCAGCCACTTGTTGTTTTGATCATATTTTCCCGGTTTTAGTCACTGCAGCCTGTTCCAGTTAAGTGCAAAACCTCTGCTCCTCAGAGGACACCTTTGTGTGTGAATGGGAAGGTTGTGTCATACCCCAGCAGAAAAGCAGTGCTTCTACTCTGCTGGAGGGACAGGAGATGGATGGGCATCAGAGGAGGAGCAGCAGTCTCTATTCTCAGGGATATTTAGGTGCTTGCTTCCCATTGATTTTCTCATGATCCTGGTAGCATGTAAATACCTGTAACAATCTGACAGAGATAAGCTGGTTTCTTTATGAAGCTGCACTGAATGTTAAACACAGCAATGACTCAAATGCTGGAAACAAAGCTGAAGAGCAGAAGAAACACGTGATTAGATGGGCCATGAGAAAAGGCCTGAAGGACAGCCAGGCAAAAACTGCTCCAGGAGATCCCAAGGCATTCTGTGCTGGCAGCTCATCGATGAGGGCTGCTCATTATTTGCTGATTTTGAACATGTTGTTTGCTGAAGGCCAAAGCCTGTCAGATCTTAGGAAGGTTCTTTTTCAAGAGGTTTTGTTGCCTCAGCAAACAGGTCATGAGTCCAACCCACCCACTCCACAAACAAACATTTCTCCAAATTATCAGGGGAATGGAGTTCATTTGACAGAGATGTCAGTTTGGTAGAGACAGATCACTCAGGGTGTGGGGAGTTTTATTGTGTGTATGTGTGTCCAAGTCTTTGCCCTCCACTCTTCAGCTTTCTCTTCATGCATCCTGTGTAATGACTCTGTGTGTGTGTGTTGATTTCACTCCTTTTGGAGCTGCTTACCTTTCTAATTATACTCACTAAGTATTCAGTACTTCACTTGGCTGTGTTCCCAGAACAAAGGCTATAGCTGAATACAAATAACTGAATTAAAATAACTTTGGCTTTTAATCAGAGGAAGGCCCTGTGCTGCTTAGGAAGTTTGAGATATCACTAAGCAGAAAGGTAATTCTGCCAGCTCTCGTGTAAGTTTGGGTATCTGCTTCCCAAAGCAGCTTCCACACTCACAAATCTGCCAGGTCACTTCTCCTGGTGAGCTTCGCTGGGGACTAAAGGGAGGTGATGGCAACAATCACTCTTGTATTTGGGACAAGAAGGAACTCTAAATGGGTAAGAGCATTTATCAGACAAGAATTACTCACAGAATGCCCCAGCTTGAGCAGAGGCCATTTGAATTTGTTTGAACTGTTGAAAAGAAAGTAGGGCAGGAAAGATGGTATCTAGTGGTATCTAGAAAGACACATTAGTGGGATCCTGCTGCAGAAATGATGTCTTAATTTCACTGTTCAAGAAACCAGTTTGGTTTTGAGAAAGAACTGGGAAGAAGAATAGGTGAGAGCAGCTTTAGGAGAATGTCAGACATTGCTCTTGCTCTTCCAAGAGAACAGAGAATAGAACTGAGATGCACAAAGATAAAAAGAGCTCATCTCTCTGTACTGATGATTATATTAAAAAAAAACACAACTAGTTACTGGAAGAATTTGCTCACTGTTGTCATGCATATAAATCCATACCAAATGTCAATAGTCATATAAATCCATCCAAATTGTCAATAGTCATTAATTCTAAACTATTTTTGTCAGATTTTAACTCTTTTTTTTTGGTTAGGGTTCCAGAGTTCACTTTGTGAGATTTTTTGTTTATTGGGGTTTTTTTGAGAGAGAGGGGGTAAGAGCTTTTGGATTTATTTTCTTTGGTTTTGTTTAAATATGGCTGGTGCAAACCAGACCTAAGATGCAAAAATATGTTTGGTTTTTTCCTTTTCAGAGCAATTTCTAATGATGTTACCATGAAATGAAGCCATCCTATGTTGTTATTATTATTATTATTATTATTATTATTATTATTATTATTATTATTGTTATCAGAGAAGTTTTGTCTCTGAGTTTAGGTAGTTTTTATTTTTTTACCTGATGACTTTTGATTTCCAGTCTTCACCTTTGTGCTGCTGTTTTCTATCTATTAATTCTTTTCTACAAGCATCAGATGTCTGTCTGCAGAGAGTGCTACCATATGACTTGAATCTGAAGGGCACGGAATTTTTAACACATTAAGTTCCCAAAGCTTGGAGAGTTCTTTGTAGCCTTTTGCTGGAGATCCAGTTGATGAGGAGATGGGGATGTGCAGTTAGAAGGAAGGCTGGAAGCTGCTGTTGCCTGGTAGTGTCACATGGACATCCTGGGCACACCTGAGAACAGGTATTTTATGTAGAAGGGAGAGGAGCAAGGTGGCATCAGGGGGGCTCCAGCCCTCTGGGAGCACACATCTTGAAGGTGCTGGAGTCTTGCCTTGATGATTTAGTGATCGAGTTTCCCCCAGGACCTCAGGTGGTAAAGGAGTAACAGCAAATGTGGAAATAGCTCAAAAGAAGTGTCTGTCAGCCAGTGGTCCCTCAGGAATACACCCTTCCCTCACAGAATCGTTCACAGAATCATTCATTGTGGTTGGGAAAGACCTCCAAGATCCCAGAGTCCAGCCTTTGACCCAAACACCACCATGTCACTTAGAGCAGAGCACTGAGGGCCATGTTCAGTCATTTGTTGAACACTTCCATGGATGGTGACTCCACAATTCCCTGGGCAGTCCATTCCAGTGCTTAACCAGTGAAGAAATTCTTCCTGATGCCCAACACAAACCTCTCCTGGTGCAATGAAAAGTCATTGCCTCTCTTCCTGTCACTTGCTGCCTGGGAGAAGAGGCCAGCCCCACATTGCTGCCATCTCCTTTCAGGGAATTGTAGAGGTGTCCCTGAGCCTCCTTTTCTCCAGGGTAGACATCTCCATCTCCCTCAGCCTCTCCTGATGGGACTCACTCTCCAGACCCTTTCCCAGCTGCACTGCCCTTCTCTGGACACTCCCAGCCCCTCAATGTCTCTGTGGTCGTGAGGGGACAAAAACTGAGCCCAGGGTTTGAGGTGTGGCCTCACCAGTGCCGAGTACAGAGAGACAATCACTGTCCTGGTGCTGCTGGTGACACCATTGGTACAGTTCAGGATGCCTTTGCCCTTCTTGGCCACCTGGGCACACACTGGCCACTGTCAGCCAGGACCCCTGCTCCTGTCCTTTCAAGGAGCTTCCCAGCCACTGTCCCTGTATCACTGCAGGGGTTTGTTGTGACCCAAGTGCAGGACCTGCCACTTGGCCTTGTTGAACATCCCACAGCTGACCCGGGCCCATCAACCCAGCCTGTCCAGACCCCTCTGCAGAGTCTGCCTGTCCCTCTGGCAGATCAGCACTCCCACCCAGCCTGGGAGTTCTGTGAATTACTGAGGGCTCCATCCTCACTTTCCTCCGGCTCCGGGGCTGCAAGAGTCTCAGGGGTTGTTTGGGTTCCCCTCTATCTGTGGATGTTGTGCACGCTGGGAGCCCCTCTGGGGAGCTGTGGTTGGCTTCCCTTTCCTTTGGGGCTCTTGGAGCAGCCAAGCTGTTGAAGGTAAGGTAAGCCCTTGGGCTGTGAATGTTGTTACAAAATTCCATAGAGTCCTCAGGGCTGGGAAGAGCATCTTCCTAAGCATGACCCAGTGCTGCTGTCTGAGTGGGGACTGTCGGTGTGTGCAGGTCTCCCACAGCCTCCACCTTTGAGTCATCTGCTCTCAGAATTCATCAGAGGTGGTTTGGGTGCTCCTGATCCTGCCAGGGACTGAGCTGGACGTCTCTTGAAGTCTTTGCCAGTTCTTATTTCAGTAGTTATCATTAACAACAGGATCCTGCTCTGAGAGAGGCTGGTCTGTGCTCCAGCTAACTGGAATGGGGGAAGAGAAACAGCAAAGCAGGCATCACTTTTTATTAAGCAAACAGTGCAGATGCTCCAAATCTAACCTGGTGCTTTCTCAGCTGCTCCATTTATCCTGTAGCAGTGTAAAATATGATATATCACTTTTCTGGCTGCATATGTTGTTTGGTTTTTATTTTTCCCCTCTGGCTTGGGGTTCTGCTTGTGAAACAAAAAGAAGAGAAAAATTATTTTTGGGAAAAAAAGAGTTTTAGTGAAAAAAGAATGCATGAATAAAAAAGAAAGCTGCACCTTTCCAGATAAGTTTTGCATGAATACAACATTCAGAGTGGCAGCTTTCTACTCAAGCATTCAGTAGTTTGTTATAACTGATTGCCAGTTTCACAGGTAGATTTCAGAATCCACATGCAGTGGGTTTTACTCATTTAAATCTCGTCTTTGGCCTTTAGGAAGAAGCTGTCTTTTGTGATTGAGAGAAAAATAGAACCTGATGACTCTTCACTTTGGTTGCTGTATTTTTGTGGGCAAGGCCTTCACCTTGTGAGCACTTGTTATGCAATCCAAGAGGAAACCCACCAGAGCAAACAAGTAGGGGAAATTCCTTTACCATGTTTTTTTTCTCGTAATATATTTCTTCCCCCTGAAAGGAACTTCTATATTATCTATTAATATCCACACTTATCTATGTGTCTAAGTGCTTTGGAAGTAAAAGAGTTTGGGGGAATTTGTGGGAGTTGTTATTGCTTTTATTTATTTATTTATTTATTTATTTAGCAAGAAAAGGTGAAGTAATGGCAAACCAGATCCCATTTATAGAGCATTTGGTTCACAAATTCTTTTAGATCCTTCTTTTCTGGTTAATGGAAGTATTTGATCTGATCCAATGCCATTATCTAGTCTTCAGTGATAGCAGATCTAGACCATAATGGACTCTGTTGATCCAGAGAAAATGAGAGTATAATAGCAGAGTAATTTAATTGTGAACAGTGCTTCAGTTAAGTAGAAAATGACATTAAAAAGTCAGTGGTTGGAAGCTGAAGCCAGAAAAATTATACCTAATTTCTAGTATGATTTATCTACACACTTAGAATAGATGAGATTAACAATTGCAATAAATGCAGGGATGCTTTGGACCTTGGGATTCCTGGCCTGGGACACATCTCACCCAGTTCTGGATGCCTGTGATGCATCTGTATCCACTTGTCAGAACTCTGTGTCTTGGTTTTTCTGGGTGAGGATCTAATCAGCACCAGGGTGTGATTCAACCAACTAAAGATGGCCAATTTATGATGAAACAAAGAAAGTTCTGAAGCTCCAGTGGATATATTGACCTTATCCCACCAGATGTAGAAGGACCACCAGGTGACATGGCAGACTCCTAGATGCAGGTGGGTTATTTCTGTCTCTGAAGGCTGAGTCTCTGAAGAACTCAGCCTAAAGGGCATTCTCCAGACCAGCCAGTGATAAGGAGCCTGAAGGAAAGTGTGGTTTTAGTTGCTGTTGTGCAGGAGACCAGAGGGGATGTCACCAGCCCCTTCTGAGCACAGAATATGTGAATCACCAGTGAGTAATTCTCCAACTGCTGTTGAAGGCTCTGCTGATCATTTTGGGGCTTTCACTATGATTTCCTCCATTCCCAATGATTCATCTCTACCCTGGCCATGTTTTCAAATGAAGGCCCATGGAGAGGCTGCTTTTCTTGTTTTGGGTCTTGGCCTGCTGCAGGGAAAAATGAAGTACTGAAGTGTGTAAGCACCTTTCAGCTTATCCTGGTGCTTTTTTCTGACTGATGCCAACAGAGGTATGAGAGTCATTGAAATCAGTACCATTTTGAGCAAATTTAGGGGCCTGCCCAAGCAGAACAACTCACAACATTAGGGACTCTTTTTCTATCTTGCACTTGATTATGATCTTCTTGCACTTGACCTGATTCATGATTTGTTCCTTGCAGGCTGTTTATGTCCATTTTCATACAAGAGCTGTTTGCCTGTGTGTGATTTTTAAGGGTTTTCTCTGTGCCTTGAAACGCCTCCCCTTGCCAATGCACCCTGCCTGTTGTGTCCCATCTGGTTCCCTTGCTGTGGACATACACTGCTCTCCACCTGCTTTGGACACAAGAGACTTATCAATGTGTGCAGAGAGCCATGCTGAGACACTTTGGCTCCCTGGGCATTTCTTCATTGTGTATTTTCTCCAGCCTTTCTTTTACAGATGCTCTTTTCAGGCCAGTGGTATGCCTCCCACCCAGGCATGGACACCCTTCTCCATGATACCATGATTTCATCCTGGCTGTCACCCTGCTGGTCCCCTGCCACCCTTCCAGCTGGGATGCAGTAGAGCCAGTTGGCATCAGAAATGTTTTCTTTCATTCATCACCAACTTCCCTTCCTGTCTTTCTTATAAGAAATATGGACAAAAATGTTTTAGCAGGGCCTGCAGTGACAGGGTAAGGGGTGAAAGTTTTAAACTAAAAGAGGGTAATTTATATTGGACGTTGGAAATTCTGTACTATGAGGTTGAAAGGGATTGCCCAGAGCAGTTGTGCATGTCCCTTCTCTAGGAGTGCTCAAGGCCAGATTTGCTGGGGCTCTGACCAACCTGGTCCAGTGGAAGGTGTCCCTCCCCATGACAGGGGGTTTGGAACCAGGTGATCTTTAAGATTGCTTCCAACCCAAACTATTCCATGATTCTGTGATAATATATCTCTGTTAAAGTTTCCATCAAATCTGGAGAGACTTCCTGGGGTTTTCTTCTTGACTCCTAATTTTGTTTATTGTTTCCTTTTCTTCCTACATTACCTATTGTCTCAATGGTACCTTATCCTATACCAGATAAAAATATCTTGTGCTTTGCTTTTCTTCTCCACTAATACAGAAGTTAAGGTCATCATTTGTCCTATTTTCATTGTCCCCTGACTCATTTGTTTATTGCCAAATTCTCTTTAGAAGTTTGTAATTCTTCCCAGTGCTGCCAACAATCCTATCACTACAATCAAATCTCTAGCAGTTTCGATTTCTTTTCCGTCTGCTCTGACCTTCAGACCCCGTGGAAAATGTATGTTTGTTTCGCTGTTGTCTTTTTGTGAGTGTTGCAGCAAAATAGTGCCCTTTAATTTTTGTTTCACTAGGGACTTTTTAACGTCTCCTCTGTTCTGCCAATAAATTGTGTCACATCCTGAGAGGATTTAAACCTGTCTCCTTTGCTGAACTCTTAGTTTCTCCCAGACTGTTGTCTGCATCTGAATTTTACTGGTCTTCATTTAGCATTTTAAGGAGTTTTCCTTTGAAAAGGTATTCTTTGAGTCATTTTGGTTTTTTCCTTCTCCATGACCTACAGTCTTTATTTTTCAGATGTCTTGCTCTCTTTGCTGTCTTCTTCATTAAATGGACTTCATTCCCACCAACTTGCCACAGGCACCAAGCTAAATTTTGGGAGACAGTACACACTTGGGGTCACTTAATGCTTCCCTCCCCTCCCCTGACACTATCAAGTTTCCTCCCAAAGTGCTCCAAATCCTTCTGACTGAGAGCAGAGCACACTGTACCTAATTTCTGTTCCTTCCAGTGCTGAAACCACAGTGATTAGTGGTGTTGAGTGGGTTTATTTCAACACAGTTTCTCTGGGCCATGGGAGCCATAAGCACAGAAAATTGCAGTGCTCATACCAACACTTTTCCTCCAGTTGTCCTGGAATAACGTGGCTCTCATTGGTTCAGCACTCACTTGGGTGTCTGTGTTTTCACCTGTGTGCCTCAGCCCTGATACCTGTTCTATGCCCTCCTCATTCTTTCACCATTTGTCTAGTTGTTTAGCTGCGAATTTATGCAAATATTTCTTCAGGGAGCTCTGCTGGCAGCAAGATCTCAGCCATGTGATCCCAGTAGCATATATGCTGCAAGGTGGGGTTTGAGAAGAAATTCTGCTCTTTTATTCCACTCTTGTTTGTCCATTGATAAACAAAGCATCCCTGATCTTCAATCCACTTGGAAGCCTTTATTTGCCAAAGAATGTTTTACTGTCTCTTCAAATCCTCATAAACCATCCAAGTTGAGCAAAGCAGCACGGTTGAACCTCTCAGTCCATGCTGCTCTGTCTCCAGTGAGTGCTCCTGAGCAGGAGCAGCAAAATTCCCTTCCACTTGAAATATGCAAAGAGTGCCTCTAATATATTCATGAGAAATAATAAGCTACCTGCAAATGGAGCCACACCTGTTTCCAACCAGAGGAGAAAGTGGATTAAACCCTTGCCTCATTTTTCCACAGCTCTTACAAAACACTGAGCACCATTTACAGTTGGGAGCCTGATTATCGTTATGCTTCTTTAGCTTAGGGAAAAACAGCTTTTCCTGGTGTAGATTGTATTTGCATTTATATTTATTCATTTGCATACAGATTTTTGTGCCCTACTCTTGAAAGGTAAAGATATTCCAGCTCTTTTAAAGGCAATAACAGTTCATTTTATGCCCTGTTCTCCATAACAATAATTGCTATAACTCTGAAGCTCCCCTGGCATTTTAAGGGCAATAAAGAAAGGGGTGGATGGAAAAAGAGAAGAAAATTCTCCTATTAATTGGTGAGACTCCAGGGTTCTGTTCTGCAGTGTTTTACTCCTGTGAGTAATCTCATTATCCTTGGTAGGACTGACTGTACAGAGGCAGCAGGGATCATGCTCCAGAAGTCCAGCCTTTAATCAAATCTACCTGTTTAAAAGGAACACATGGTTGCCTTTCAGTGGGAGCCTTTAGCTCTGAAATGAGGATGTAAATTAGCCAAAATGCCTCAGAGGAAGGAAAACTTCATCTGCCAGGTTTTCCCTCTGCTCTTGCTGAAATTACTCCATTGGTTGTGTGTGTGTGTGTATGTGTGCAGGGGAGTTGTTCTTTGCTATTTTTCCTTTCATAGAGATTCAGATCCCCCTTTAGAGGAAAAATATTTCATCATGTGTTTGAAAAAAAAGGTGCATAAAGGGTTATGTTGTATGGATGCAGTAAAAAAACATATAAATCTTTAGTCAGAAAAAAAAAGAATAGAAGGCTTAACACAAACTATTTGAATGCTAGCTAATGTATTCAGGTTTCCTAAATGTGAGTTAGAAAAGCAAATCTTTGAGATAGTCTTCCATTCAGAATCAAGATTTAGCTCAAATTTTAAACTTGGTACATAATAAGAAGAAAAATCGTGATGTTTTTTATAAATGTGAACAAATGTTACTACATCATCTGTAGCTATCAAATGGGGTAACACAGAAAAATAACATCATCTTTCCCATACTAAGAAATAAAATGCCAGGTGAAAAAAAAGAAAAGAAGCAGAAAATCTCTTTGTCTCAGAGAGATTTAAAATAAGACCCCAAAGCAGTCTTGGTGTTTTTTTCCCCCATAAGAGTAGACACAAACTCAAGTGGAAAATTAATGAGTCACAGCAGAATAGCTTGGCTCTTCTTCTACTCTGTCTGTCCCCTGCCTGCCACCTCACCAGGCCTCCAAGGTTCTATCCATCCTCTGCCACCTCCCTGGTGGCCTCCAGGAGTAACTTGAGGGAGGGTCAATTCATCCCACCTAGATGACCTCCTACATTGATTATCTACTGCTGTGGGTAAAGCAGCAAGCTACACAGAGAGGTATTGATCAGCTGTGGAGGCATTCCTCCCACAGCAGAAGTCTTGAGCCTTTTAAAGCCCTTTGCTATTCAGCTGCTGGTACACTGCCATTGATAGCTTGGTGCTCCAGCCAGCATCAGGGATGCAATGCAGGTGTCCTGTGCACGAGAGTGGATGTGGAGAGCAGGGGGGCTATGCTTGACCTTTTGAACATCAAATAGCAGGACAGGCATTATAAGATGACTTTTAGTGCCTCTGCTTCTCCTGGCTTTCTCTTTGAGACCAGTTTAAGCCATACCCACTACACCCAAATGAGGATCTCCGTTCTTAGGAAGAGCACCACGCTTGTTTATGAAATAATTGTCTTGGCTTCCATCCCAAGAAAAGCATCTTTTTCTCTTGGTTTTGGTCAAGCTAAGTTCCTATTATGGTTAGCCAGGCTTGTACAATAAATATTTGGCAACTGGCAGTGTGGTGTTGCTCAGTGTGAGCTTTCTGTGCTGTGGTTGCTTACACAAGACCAGCACTGGGCCAGCTGAGGGCTGCTGCTGTGGGACAGTGCTGGTGAAAGTGCAGTGAGTGGGGTGGCCACACCAGCTGGGCTGACTCATGCCATCAGCCTTGCCTGACTCCACACCAACCATCCCAATTTCAGCTGTAGCATCCTACAGGGATCTGTCTTGCAGTCCCCCCAAGCTGGAAGCAGAGTGGCTTAAAAGTGCCAGTGGTCCAAAGGTGGGGTGTGAACAGTGCATCTGGCAGAGGCTGCAGGAGAAGCTGCATGCTGCCATGGCTGTTGGCTTTACCCAAGGCTGGTCTGTAGCTGCTGGTTGTTCTCCAGCACTGAGCAACATGACATCATCCACTTTCACATTCAGATTGGAGTACTTTAAAGCAATGGTTACCTTCTTGTTTATTTCTGAAAAAAGATCTCTTTTTCAGATTATTCTTTGTATCCTGAGTGTGTGTATGTGGGTGAGTTAAATATGTGCTTCAAGGAACAAAACTGTACATAGCACAACACTTCCATATGCAACTTCATTCCCATTCACAGAGAAAGGGGGTCAGCCTCCTGCAGCCCCTTGAGAGACCTGGCTTCTCACTCAGTCTGCAGAGATGACAACTTTCTGGGCAGGAAGTATATTCAAGTTTTAAACAGATTTATTTATTAAAAATTGATGCAGTCTTACATCAATGACTTAATTTGGATGCAAATATGTTAGAGAAACATCTGTCAGGATTGAAAAAGGCTCAGATAATTCTGTCTTGAGCATGGAGATGAACTAGGAAACCTCCTAAGATGCCTTCCTCTTGATTTCAGGGGTAACTTTATCCTTTAATTTGACAGTAATTTTCTCAGGTAGGGCATGTATGCCCAATTCCTAGCATTTGGAGGGCAGTTTTTTGCTAACAAAGAAGGAGAAGCTGACCGAAGTGCAGCTCTGACATGCAGATGAGCTCAAAAGTCACTGCAAAACAAAAGATCTCAATTTTGCAAGGCTAAAATCTGAAACTTTTGGTGTTATTACCTGCTACATCACTCCCCTCCCTGATCTCAGACCCATCCTCTCAGACTTTCACTTCCTCACTCTGATTTGGTTATGCCCATGATGTTGAAACACTCTCCTCTGTGTACCTCCTGCTGCTACTATTAGTTCCTTATTTTTTTTCTGAAATCTCTTACATTTGTTTACAGATGAAACCCTCTGAATTTCCCCTAAGTCACCACCTCTGCTTGTTTTCCTGTGGAAACCTCTTTCATAATTTTACTTTTCCCACTAATTTAAAAGCTTAATATTCTATTTGGTTTCTTTCCTGCATTTTTCCCTTCACTCTGGAGTTTTCAGCTCATATTCTTCTCCTATATTTCCATTTTGCTGGGACTGCCTACTACAGAAGTCAATGTCTTTCTTTTCTCACAGTCCATTTAATGGGTTTTTTGTTCACACAGAACTGTTCCTTCCCCCTGAAGCTCATGTGGGCTGTATAAGTGCAAATTGTTTCAGCCCATGAAAGAAAGTCTCCCCAGACTGAAATCTTTTCTAGCTGCACTAATTTTCTTGATAGTTCTCTGAGGTTTTAATCTGTGCTTTTCATAGGGTGTCTTGATATGAGGTTGTATTCTTTTAGTTAACTAACCTTGCCTTGCACAGGACAGGTATTTATGGGACTTGCTTGGCACATGAAAAACCTGAGCTCCAGCCCATGATTGGGAAAAACAAGGGACTTGTCATCTCTGTCAGCCCATGGCATTACTGACCCAGCTGAGATGGGACCTCCCAGAGGTCCAAGGAAATCTTTTAGATGTCACAAAATTGTCCTGGTGGGAAATGAGAGAAATCTCTGAAGTGGAAGTGGTTTGGGAGAACTAATTCTCACAGAGCTGCCACAGGGCTCATATCCCCAGCTTTGCAGAAGTCATGACAATGTGAGCATTGGGCTGGTTGGCTGCTGATTTCAACCTTCTCATAGAATGGTTTGGGTTGGAAGGGACCTTAAAGATCATCCAGCTCCCATCCCCTGCCAAGGGTGGGAGCACCTTCCACTAGACCAGGCTGCTCAGGGTCCTGTCCAGCCTGGCTTCTCCCCAGACTTCAGGACCTCTTGCAAACCTGAGACTTTTCCCTAATTTGCTCCCTGCAGGCCCAAACATGGACACCAAACGTTGTTGAGTGCTTCGCCTCTTATCTGTCCCTCAGAACAGCATGAGTCTCTTCTGCTCCTGTGAAACTTCACATGACACCAACTTCCAAGTATAATTTTCCTTACTACATAGGATCACAATTGCCTTCACACTATACTTTTATTTCTCCATGCTAGGAAGAATCTCAATTTTTCATTGTTATTGCTCTTTTAGATGAACATTTCCTTCCTCTTTGTCAGTTTATGCAATAGAGTAAAATTGCTGTCAGCATCAGTAACACATCCTGTGACAGACCCATACAGGCAATCTCACTATCCTATCTCCTAAAAATAAAATAATTAAGGAAAAAAAATGCCTCATTTTTCATCAGCCACCGGAAATGAACATGTGTTTTAGATGGAAATATTGAAAGTGTAAGTCTCCATTTTTTCAGTCAAGGCAAATCAGCCTGTTCTTCCTCTTTATTTACAGGTGAAACCATAACTTTTCCTGCCAAACAAATCTATGAAATACTATTCTGTCTTTAAATATTTTTTATTTTGTTTTATTTGTTTGATTTGGTATGTTTTTTTCCCCCTCTTTATGGCTGTAATGTTCTAGTTTTGCATTTGTTTTGCACAGGAATAAGGAAAGACAACTCTAATTTATGTGTTTATTTTTAAAAGATGTAAAATGAAGTGCAAGATGCAAAGGACAGTAGAACTGATTTATGCATGGTTTAGTCACAGGGTACTGTGTTTCCGATCCTTAAATTTTTGCATAAGTGCATCCTCTGTTACTAGAACTGGAAGGATGAAGAGGTTCTGCTTGTGTTACATTAAAAATCGATTAAATCTCACTAGTGTTATTAACCTGCAATCTCATTCCTCCCTTTGAGATAAAGACAAATTAATCCTTACATAAATCTCTGAATTTCAATAAAAATATGCTGATCATTAGCTAATTTTTTCCTTTTGTTTTCTTCTCTGAGTCGTTTTATTTTTATTTTCATGAAAACATCAGCCCTTTGGATGAACAGCAAAGTTGTGTAAGATAGAAACAAACAATATTCATTGCAATGAAAGCACAAGCAGCTCTTCTGAGCCTCGTGCATTCCGAGTGAGATTGCTTCATCCTCCCCTTCAGATTCCTCCTTTGCCACAGCTGTGTCACCCACTGGTGAAATAAAATCGCACGTGCTTCTCCCAGCAGCTTTCCAGGTCCAGGCTGGCAGGAGGAGGTGTGGAGTCCGGGGCCATTGCAGCCAGGATCGATGTGCCTGGGCTTCCCCAGCTGCCAGCCTCGGGAATCTGCTCACCCTCCCTTCTCCTTGTCCTCTGCCTTTGGGGCTCCTGCAAGTCGCTCTTTCTGCCTCACCATCTCCTCCACGGCAGGGAAAGGGTGCCCTGCTTGCTGCAGGGTTTCAGGAGCTGATGTCTCTGAAGGCTTCTTCAGCAGAGCTATTGGCATTTGCAGAGTGCAGCTCCATCACAGAGCTGAAGTAGTAAAAAGGTTTCCAGAGGCTGCTCTGTGACATCTGCTGCTTAGACTTCGAGGCATTTCCAGAGGTGAAATAAACATAATATTAACTGACTAGAAAGCAAATCCTTTCTCTTTAAAGTTCATGTTAAATGCAAAGTGCAGTGGAAGAGGAATGGAAAGCATCAATCCAGATCATTTACTGCTACCCCTAAGGAGCAGATTCATTGTCTTTTTTGCTCAAAGGATTGCTGTGCAGCTATTAAAGAGCATTCTTGGCTTCATGGGAAGGAGGGGAATGTACCCCTGTTGTCATTAATTATTGATAATTGATGGCATATTTAATGAGTTCAGAAAATGATCAGTTCATTCACAGTAATCTCTTCTGCCTGCCCTCTTCAGATCCTCTAGGAAAAAAACCCCAACAGACAACAAAATGGAGCCACTAAAATTCAGGATGACTAATGGGACTTACACAGTATAAAATGGCAGGATAAAGACACAGTTTTCTGTGCAGGTTGCTGCTACTTAGATAATTTTAGAAATACAGGCTAATTTCTTTCTTTTTTATACATTTTTTTTTAAAAGAAGAGACAGAGACAACAATAAAATACCACACCTACTGAAATGTCGTTCCGTTAACTTAGATTCGAGCATGCAAATAAAGGAAAAGAGTGAGGAATTAGGTATTCAGAAAGAGTCCCCATAAAGGCTGGCTAGAGTCAGCAGCAAGAATGAGGAGGCTGCTCATGCTGAGAGAGGGGAATTGCCCTCTGAGTGTCTTTAGTCTGGTTTGGGGTGCAGCTTTGTGCTTTGTCTTTACAGTCCACAGTAAAACGGGTCACTGGCTTGTGCCTAGGAATCCTAATGCTTATCCCGAACAGCAGTTGCCACTGTTAAAATGTCAGCAAGACTGATAAAGAAGTATCAGATATTTGGGGGCAGTGGGAAAGGCAAAAACTGTTTCTTCTCTTTTATTTGCAAAAACGGGTTCTGGCAGTTACACATCCGCTGAGGATTGATTTGCTCCTTAGGAATAGAACAGGAAGGAGGAATAATAGGAAAATATTTTCTGAAGTGTGACAGCAGATGGGCTATTAGGTATGACTCACTGTGTGGCGTGCTGGCGAACTCTTGCTAATGACCTTGTGACTCGTGGCCGCTTCGGCAGAGGTTACAGACTTGACAGGGCATCTCTGCCTGGCAGAGGTGAGCCTCAGCCTCGTGAGCACCGTGCTGTTCTGGCACCTGTGGTGCCAAAAATGTGTTATCTGAGTCAGGGAAACTGAGCTATGTGAGTAATTAAACTTTGCATCAGTGCTGACTGTTGTGCACTATGTGGATGGTGAAGTTAGTTCTGCCCACAATCCCTTCATCAAATTATCAAACCAAGGGGCCCATGCCACAGGTGGAGATGTTAAATAGGATATTTTACCCACATATTAAGTAGGGGTAAGTGGAGGGAGGGTAGGACACCTCAGAAAGGTGACAAATGCAGTGAAAATGCCAGAGCCACCTATAAATTGCTAGATCCATGTTTAATTTGACCTTTAAAAACCAAGTGAGAAGACCAGTATATGACACACATTAGGGAAGGCTCCTGCAATGGAAAGGGAAGGTACAGACTGATCTAATACTTCTTATCTGGTTTTACTTTCTGTATCATGGATGACATTTTAAACATCAAGCCTTCATGAAGCCCAAGGACCTCTGGTTTTAGAATGATTGCATTCTAAAATGGTTTTAGAACCACTGCATATTCCCACCATGGGCACAGGAAAAAGAGCTGCAACTGGTGTCAAAACTCACCTTGGTGCTTGCATTACAAAGGACCTAAATCAGCCTTTCTTCCACCATCTGCTGAAGCAAGCAGCCAGAGTTGTAGCCCTGTAGCTGCCTGTGATATTTTCAGTTCCAGGTGCATTTAATTTTGTTTATAACTACACTTGCTCAGAGAGCTGCTTGCACCTCTTGCCAGTGCTTTGGAGATGATGTAGTCGTGTGGAATAAAAAAATTACTATTCTGATATTACTTCAGGCTTTATATAAGAAAATATAAGAGCCATGAAACAGCTTGTATCTTGCATATGTTTGGTGTATTATGGAGATCAAATACTTTTACTTTCTGTGGACTGGGGAAGTTGTGTCTCCTTTGCCTTAGAGGTGCAGTTTCTGTGTAGGCTGCACCAGAGGCCACTGGTGCTGAGCAGAGGAAGGAGTGTGTCCTGTCTGCTGAGCACCATTAATAAGTGTCATTGAATTATTATAAGGAGCCTGAAACTTGCTGGAGAAACCTCTTGGGGGGATTAAGGGTGAGGTAGCTGCCAGTGAGGGCAAACCTGAGGGCATACCTCTGCTGAAGGTGCAACACAGAAATTTGATGTCAGGGCAGGCAGGTAAGGGAGGATGAGAACAGCAGCACCTCTGGTTCCCCAATTCTTTGAGAGACAGGGGAGTTTTCCTGCCTTCCACAGACAATCTACAGACCTCCAAGAAAGAGGGGAAAAAATCTCATTATCTTCCTTCTCAAAACATACTCCTGTTGTGAGTTCAAAGGGAGTTTGAAATATTCTTTACAACACCTGTAGCACCTGAAGATTCAGCAAGCTCACTTTGGTGATATTTATGAAGACTGAGTAGCTTAGTGAAGCTCACAAGCCTGCATTTTCCAGATCCCTGCACCAGATGGATATTTTGATTCAGTGAAACAAATCAGAGCACTCTCATTTCAGTGAACCTCGTAAGGCTGTGACATGTGCACTCCCAGTGTAATGATGGAGTGAGGGATTGTTTGGAATGGTGCAATACTGGATGTCCTCCTGCCATTGGGAAATCTCACAAAGTCAAAAGCAGTTGCAAAGCACAGCAACAAATTTGGGCTGTGATGTTCTTGGGTCTTACCCCTGTTCATGGCTATCCAACCCAGGAGAATATGGAGGGGCAGAAGGAAAGATGTGACTCTCCTCTGACAAGAAGGGACTGAGAGCCCTTTTCCAATAAACCTCCACTGTCTATTTTCCCAAAATTTCATTATTCACTCTTGCACAAAGTCAAATTAAAACTATCTTGGGACAAGTGCCAGCACCCTCATACAGCCTCCTGAACTACCTGAGGCCAGAGCAAGTGCCTGCTTTTTCCTGCTGCAGGAGGATTGCCTGTGTAAGCTTCCCTGTGGCTTCAACCATGCAGTCTGTATTCAGAGATGCTGTCTTTGGCCCCCTGGCTTCCTTTGCCTAGCTGCTATCTGTGCAGAAGTGGCAAGGGAAATGCAGCAGACACAGCTGGAGGTGATGTCAAGGTGGGGGTGGAAAGCCATCACAAGCAGCAGGCAAGAGTGAAACTTTAACTGAGACTCTGTAAGTTGCTGTGAAAATGCAGTTCACCCTCAGTAGAGCATGTATGGAAAATGCAAAAAGTTCCCTGTCCTGCATTTCATGCTACCTGTGTCTCTGCAGGTTTCAGTTTATTTTGGCAAGAGAGGATCTCCATATAGGATGTTCTACCCTAGGGAAAATTGGCTCGCTCTCCTTTGGTTTCTTTTAGAGACTCCACAGGCACCTGTGATCCTTGTAGGATTTCCTTGTAGGACCCCAATTTCCCAGGATTGCAACCCAGCCACCATCACACGATGCAGCAAGGCAGCCTGCTCTGCAAATTCCCTCTGTCCCACCTATAAAACAGTTTGGAGCATCACTCAGCAGCAAGGCCCTAATGAGGCTCTCTCAGCCCTAATATTAACTCCATCACTCAACAAGAGCTCTTACACTCTCCATCCTCTCAACTTTTTGACAAATACAAGTAGAACAGCTAAAAAAATCTTTCTTTAATTGGGGGTGAATAAGCACAAATTGACTTTTTTCTCTGTTCCAGGAGTGGAGCAGGACCTGGAAGCAGTAACAATATGGGCAGCTCCTGACCTTTTAACAGAGCATCTTCTGAGCAGATTGGTCATGCCTTCACCCCTTCCTGTATCCCCACTTTCTTCCCAGCCTGGTAGTGATGCTGACACTGAGCTAGCAAAACCACCTGAACCTCTCTGTCCTTTATCCTTTTTCTCCAGGGCTTCCTGTATGTGAAGACCTTGGAGCTGTCAGCACTCAGATAAAAAAAAAGGTTCATGGGGTAATCCATGCCCCAAGCTGATAAGGCACTTTTATTTCACCAAGATGTTGGAAACAACAGCTCTGTTATGTCCCATTCCTACTAAAAATGGGGCATGTGGGGAGGATGTGATTCCAAATAGTCAAGAGTGACACAGGATGAAGTTCTTAGAGGTAAGGATTTGACCTGTTTCAGTTTGGAGAATGAAAATCAAAAATCATAAGGTAAGTCTGAAAAGTTCAGAAAGATTTCTCTTGTGAAAATGAGGTTAGTGCAAGGAGACAGCTTTGCTCAGCATTTACCTTCTGCAAATTTCCACCCCAGTTAGCTGCAATCATGTAAAAGAAAGAGTAAATGGAATGAAGGACAACATTTTTGCACTAAATTCTTGGTTATCTGAAGATTTCCTCTGGTTTGCAAAGATAGCTGTAGCAATCCATTCCAGGAGTGTTTAGATGTGATCAGGTAGGAAAAAATGATCTCAAAGAAATGCAGCAGAAAGAGCTTTTAAATTGCAGTGAGTGTCTGACTGAAAAAAAAAAGTGATTTCACAGGGGAAAAATCCAAACTAAACTGTAAGAACAGTGCTAATTAGAGCTGTGCCAGGTGCTGGCTCTGGATTGCTGTTATGCTACCGTGTGCATTTCAGGGACAAATGACAGGAAAGAACTGGGGTAGATGTTGAAATCTCCCCATCATTTTTTCCTTGAATTGACCCAGAGAAGTCCTTGGGAATGCAAGCTGGAGTGTAAACCATGCTGAAGCTCACTAGCCCCAGCTGGTTTGCTATCTGCAGCTGCTTCATTACTGGCTAAATTGTTGGAAGTGCAATCCAGAATGAGAAGGAAAACTGAAATCTGTGGTGAAGAGCTGGCTGATGTTTTTTTACCTCCCACACACTGGTACACTTCCCAGCTTCAGACAGGGCTGAAAGCAGTGGCACTGTCAGGGAAGACTGCTCCTGGCTCTGCATCCTGCCTCACTGCAGACTGACAGGAAATGTAGCCAGAAATGTTGAGCCCCACAGCTATGCACGAGATCTACTCCCCAGGGTCCTCACCAGCTAATTAGTGCTCTCTTGCCATGAGCAGTGATCTTTTCAAAGTCCACCTTTCTTTTTCTGTTAAAACCAAAGGCTTTTGCAAGCAAGGACATTAGTTTCAAGTGAAAATTTCTTTTTAATGAAATTGACACCAGGTTTCTCCCTGAGATTCTGAACAGCTGTTTTTTTCTATATTTTAATTTTTAAAAAAATTTCTTACATGTGTTCCTTCTTGTGTCTCATCATACTGATACCTCTTCAGTGTTTGGTCTCTGGTTAACTGCACATTGTTGGAACTCTCTCTCCCCACTTTCAGTATATATGAGACAATCCTACCAGTCACCAGTTTTCCTTGTGTCTCTTGTATTCCAAATAGTGATATCTGTAATTTTTTTCCTATATACACTGTTGCATATTCCTATACACACAAAAAACAAATGCCAGGCGCTGTTGCCTGTCTGTCCTAGAAAAAATTCCTTCTGCCCAGAAGACTGGCTTGTTATTGATCATGCTTGGGGAGGACCCTCAAGGGTTTGCTAGGGATGATTTGCACCATTTTCTCATCTGCTCACTCAGCCTTCAGCCATTTGCTTTCTTATTGCTTTAATGGTGTGAGTTTTGCTTGGTATTTGACTCTATCATATCTAGGATAAAAAACAGTGGCTAAATGGGACAAAAATACTGAATTGTGTGCACATGCACATATGTTTATGTATTTGAGTATCAGTCATGAGAAGTATAACAGGATTAATAAATGAAAAACTGGTTTTTTTCCTAGTTGAGCTTCTTTTTTCAGACTGTGGTTTACAAGGGTGTTTAGGGCAGTGCTCCTCACAACTCTTCCCTCTGCTTTCAACCTCACTGCTCTGCATCCTGCACTATAAGGAGGAGCTTGTCCCCAGTGGCAGGAGGAGGGTCTCTGGCAGAGCATCTCGTGTCCTGTCCTAGCACACCTCCAATTGCACCCCCTCTGTTCCCCTACTGTGCATCTCCATTTCCATGCCTGTGGGTGAGCCCAGGCCTCACATCCAAACCTGTGCCTCCCAGCCAAAGCCAGCTCTGCCCTGACAGCCCCACTGCCCAGTTCTGCTCATTTTGGATCTTTCAGCAGATGAGAAAATGCTCGCATGCAAAGCTGTAAACTGCTCGCAGTTCACCTGTCTCTGCTGGGGAAAACACAGAATATTCTGCTTATGACACATCCTTTTAACAGGGAAATATTTAGCAGGTGGATTAAGGCACTGAAGCATGAGCACCATTAGCCACACTTGCTGAAAGAAAGAAAAACAAGTATAGTAAAGCAAAAATCCTGTAGCATGTAAAATATTTCCTGACCATCCTACCTCAGCCACATAGTAGAGAATCTAATCCTGTTAAAATTCTTCTCATGTCCTTCTAGCCTCATAAGAGCCTTTAGCTTTACATATCTCCTATGAATAGTTCTCCAACAGCTTATATTACTGCATAAGTTTTTCTTTTTTTTTTCTAATTTTTTTTACTATGTGATTATTTTTTAATAGAGGGCTCTTTGTACACTAATGACATTACAGAGCTGATGAGTAGTTTGATTTAAATGAAGTAAAATGGGGAAAATTGCATGAGTAAGACAAGCTAATGAAGCATTGAAGAAAGAAAATGTTGCTACACTGTCAAAAGAAAGGTACAACATAAAACCTCTGTAGGCTGACAAGAAACCAGACAAGTAGATTTTCTGAGTAATAGATTTACCAGCAGTGTAAGCCATCTTTAGTTTTGATAATATCTTCACTGGGAATGGGCCTGAACCAAACTTTTATGTTTGAATAACTTAAGATATGGGGGGATGTGGCTGAATAGGGACTTGCAAGTGTGTTACTGTTGGTTTAATGGATTGACTGAAAATTCTGAGCCAAGTGAGTCTTAGGAGTTATCTTCAGCAGTAGTTTTAGATGTTCTTTTTCAGTGGAAGCTTTAGGCTTATAAGGGGCAATTTCACTTACAGGAATAGTGAGTTGTTAACTGCTCAGCATATTTGTCTTGTTTGCAAGAAGCAGTGGAGAGTGGGGAATCTATGGACCTTGACTTAATTTCCCTGGAGTTGACATGATAGTGTTTGTTTTTTTGTTTTTTTTTCTTCCTTTGCTTCTACAATATTCAGCCTGTAGATCTTGGTGCCTAAAATTTCTTACATTAGATATATTGGCACAGATGAAAAACCTGGTGAGAATCCCACCCCCCACCCCCCAAAAAAAATCACATTTAAAAACAGAACCAATGCTACTGCCAAAATCCAGTTTGTAGGACAAAACTCAGCCCCTCTGTGTTTTATACCTTAAGGGGAAACACTTCAGGGTTGGAGACCTGCTGGCTTGCACTAATGCCCAAGGGTTATGATCCAAAACTGCAATTTATTCTGCCTGATGGAAGCCTGCCGGTGTGGCTTTGTGTTTCTGTCCCAGGGCAGAGGCTTCTGTACACCTGCCAGAGCTGCCTTTCTCCCACATAGTGCATTTATCTCTGTGTGTGCCTCCTGCATCCCAAATGAATATGTTGGGTGGTATTAGCAAGCATTTCCAAGATGCCCAGCCCTGCAGTGTGTGCCAGGCTTGAAGGATAAATTGATCAAGTGGGTGCCTTGGGATTTGCTGTCTTCTTGGACAGATTTTTGATTTTTGACTTGTGTGAGACTGGCAGTAGCTCAGACAGCAGGGATTAGTGAGGGACGCCTGGGTGGTGTTTCT
Source organism: Luscinia megarhynchos (assembly GCA_034336665.1). Classification (NCBI taxonomy): domain Eukaryota; kingdom Metazoa; phylum Chordata; class Aves; order Passeriformes; family Muscicapidae; genus Luscinia; species Luscinia megarhynchos. The sequence goes on from JAPFBE010000002.1 coordinate 92,002,905, forward strand.
GCATTCAGCCTTTTGGCAGCCCCAGCAGTGGCTTTGGGACCCACCCTCACAGGCACAAAGTCTGATTGCATCCACCTGGCTCTGGAGCATCATTTTCTCCTGGGGGCCACCAGGCAGCCTGAGTCAGAGGTGCTGGTCTGTGTGACTTGTTCCCTGCCACACCTCCAGCCTGTCCCACTCTGCCTGAGGAGTGCAGGCCACTGGCTGCAGTGTCCCAGCAGACAGACCCTGCCCTGTGCCTATTGCTTCCTCCTCACTGAGGACATAGTGAAAAAGGAAGGAAATATTACACAGACACCAAGGCCAAAAAGTCACCAGCACAAAGATGAGTCCCAGTCCTTGCTGAGTTGCACTGCAACCTCTACAAGGTGATGATTTGTACTTCATGTCAGTAAAAACACCTCTCCATATAAAATGGGGAAAGTTGAGAAGTGTTTGGCTGCACATAAGGCACCACTGTCCCCAGTTATTTTCAATACTGGTGACTTTGCAAGTCTGGTGAACCCCTAACTGAGGAACTTGTGCTGAGGCCAACTTACCTGATTGGTTCATCTCTTCCTTCTGACTGGTGAGCAAGAAACTTTGCAGGATCCATCCATATTGTGGCAGGGTTGCATTTATATACCCATACCATTGATCCACATATCCTTTTTGCATTGACTTGTAAGGGAAATGCCAAATTTATTCTGTCTCTTGAAAGTCATTCTCTTATGCCCATCACTGACATTATCTGCTGCTTTCTGTATGATTTCTTCATGCTTCTGTTACTTTATTGGTAATGCTGGATATTTTAAACTTCCTATCAGCAAATTCCATTTACAACAGGATTTTTTTTTTTAGTAATGCTATTAATGAAATTATTGTCACATCAGTCTTGAGACCAGTCCTGGAGGAACTCCAAAAATATTCTTTCTAGCTCAGAAGTTCCACTTTTCGCACAGGCCATTGTCATCTTCCCATTAGTCAGTTCCTTCTCTTCAATTTTGAGTAGTGCTTCACATTTTAAATTTGCATTGTCATCACATCCCAGACATTGGAACATGTCACAGTGTGATGAGGGCAGCTGGATGCTGAAGCACATCCAAATGTGTCTGGTACCTTTTGGCCACTCCTTGGTAGCAAATTCTGCATACATGTTTCAGACTTGGGAACCTAATTGCCTAAATCTCAAGTCTTGCCTCCCATTCCAACATTAATAGTCTAGCAATGTGAAAGAGTGTCAAAGTTTTAACTGGGGTTATGTGGAATTGCAGCAGCCTGAGCTGGTGTGTCCCTCTATGCACTGATGACTGTGGGGTGCTCCATGGTCTCATTCAAACACATACATTTAAGTTATTCTCTCAGACCTTCCCACCAGCTGAATTCCTGCCCACCTCTTTTGGCTTCTGAAGAAGTTTTTCCTTTGCTTTCATGCTCGAAGAGTGATCCTTTTACAAAAGATTGGCAGTCAAGCTGAGAGTAAGACTGTAAGACTGTATGAAGTCAGTAAAGAGGTGATCTTTTAAAAGTCTGGTCTTCTCCAAAGATGAAAGAATTGCTCTAAAACCACTGGAAACATCAGTATGCATTGACTTCATCTGGCCTTTTATGTATGACTTTTTCTATACTGAACCTATTAAGTGGCTGAACTTGGTGCCAAATCATTGCTGACTGAAACAATTTTCAGTTCTAAGATTTATACCAGGAGAGGTTCTGGGAATATAAATTTCTGTAATCTAATTCTTAACCAAAGTAAAATGACATAGCTCCTAATTTCAGTGAAGCTTTGTTAATTCATACCAGCTGAAATTTTAGGTCATTATTTTGATTTTTATTTCTTCGCCCCATTCCTCCCACCTTAAAACTTCCAGTAAGTACTCTCCCTGAAGAATCACATGGATCTGGTAGGTCACAGAATTTTATAGAGTTTCACTCAGATATATATGGCTGGGAGAAAGGTTAGTCAAATATTTGTTAGAGGAATGCTGTATCTCCTGTGTAGAGTGACTGATTGGCATCAAGAGCCTTATCTCCCCCCATATCACTGAAGAGTGCACCAGGTTCAATTGTCAATAAAAGCATACAAAAGTTAAAAGTATAACAAGACACTGATGCTTTGACTGCATGAAAGCCTGTTCAGAGTCAGAAGAATAAGAAAGAATAAAAAATGTTCATGTGGTGGAAATGGAAAAGCAAGTTGTGGTGCATTGCAGGACAAAAAAAATCTACTCATAAGAAGAGTCAATAGATTTAGGATAAGTTAGTTAAGCACTGGACAATTTTTATCCTTCTGAGCTACTGAGTGGGAAACATCTGCTCTCAGTGCAGGGGCTATGAAACTGAAACATGAAATTTGCCCCAGCCAAGACCATGAGCAGATACTAATCAAGAAAGCAAAAGAAACTAAGTTCTATGAGAACAGACACAATTCGGGTGGAGGGGTAGAAGAAGAGTATGTGGGTGTGTGAATTTCTAAATGTATTGTATACTTCCTCCTATGGTTATCTTCCCTACCAATGGCAACTTTTTCATAAGTTAAAACTTTAATGGTGGTAGGAATTATGCTAAATACATTGGCACTAGTACCAGTCTTAAATTTAAAATGTTTTATTTTTATTTCTCCACTTGCATTTTTGTATCTTTCTCATTGTGCTCTGATATTCCATAGCCCTCTTCCTCAGGCTTGCTTTTGAGTCACTTCCACTAAGAGCTAATTTGATTTTATTAGTGAAAACACTTTATTTTTCTTTTCTCCATCTTGACTATCATCTCTGCTTTTAACCATAGCTGTGGTTTTAACAAACCCATCAACCTTCATTGAATATTTGGTTTATGGGAAATAGCAAATGTATTGACACCATTTCCTTTAAATTTGTACTGAAAAATGAATAAAAAACTGTATGTTTCTCAATTGAAAATAGTGAGATAATTGATGTCCCATCAGAAAATGCAGCCACATTTAGGAAGTCATCAATGGGTTAATGAAATTGAGTGTGTTACTGTTTTAGGCTCCCTTGCAAAAATTAACTATTTAATTATGAGACAGAGAACATGTTCTTCATTTGCTGCATGTTGTACAATGGCATCAAAGCCTCTAGGTGTTACAGAAACATCAGCGATGCTCACAGAAACAGAAGCTTTGGTTTTCCATAGCTATACCTATATAAAAAATATACAAAATATACAAAATATTCAGTGCTGAACACTTGCTACGTCAAAGCAGTGCTGGCAAACAAAAAACCCATCAAGAGAGTGTGACGCCAAGTTCAGAAAAAAACATCTTGAGTGCTGGGAACCAGAATGGTCAGATAAATCATATGAGATTTCCATAGCTGGAGGCACCTGAGAAACTGCCTTTTACTCCTCCAGCTCACATTTATGTGTAGCTACATGGATGGCAAGAAGCCTTTGATACTGACCAGAACAGAAATCCATGTATCTATTGTATTTACATGAGCTCGAACTCACATCTTGAGCCTTACATCTAGACTTTTTTTTGCCTTTGCTGTCTCCAGCAGCAAAGTTTTGAAGTACCATCCATAAGATGATGAAGTGAAGCTTGTTTTTAGGCATATGAAAACCATAAATTTGCAGGAAAACTTATTGGAAATATCCAATAGACCTAAATGTAGCAATGTAGTAATGTCATTCAAAGAATAGTAGGGAAGCTGCAGGACAAACATCAAAAATCTATTATTGGACTAGTAAAAACTCCCCAAAGAGCTGGTGTAGCCCCCACTGCATGAGACTTTTAAAAGGAGATCAGACAAACCACTCAGAAACACAGTGTAGAAAATGTGTCTCCTGTGCTGGGTTGGGTGACCTTGCTGCTTTTTTATTCTGCTTGTCTTAGTCTTTGAACAATAGTGCAGTGAACCAGTCACTGCTTTTCACAGACACTTCTGAGGATACAAGAATCCATGTGGTTCCACTTGCTTTATGGTTCTCATCCCTACTCTGTTAAGCAGCACTTAGACACAACAATAGATTTCTCAGCCATTGCAGTACCAGGTACTCATATCCTGTTGAAATATCCTGTTGGTTCCCCCTCTTGAATCCAATAATGACCCAAGTTTCTTACAGATGAAGGGAAAGAACATCCAGCCTCTGTGTGTTATTCAGAGAATCACAAAGGTTCTGCTCTTTACTCCCTTTATGATCCTTTTATGATATTAGAATATCACTTTATGATATACTAATCTCAGCAAAAAAACCAAACATCAGAAATGGGAGGGAAACCCAGGCAAAATGGCATGCTGCACATGACTCTTGAATATTGCAAGGCCTAGATATTTGGAAGGATTTGTGTCCCTTGCAACCTCAACCTCATTAAAGTCAAGCATTTTAAATATAGTAGTAATTAACTTGGTGTCCCTCTGTAGGCAGCAGCAGGAGTGGTCTTCAGAGGATCACTGGTCCTGCCCAGGCGTGTTGCCTTCTCTCTCCATTGAGTACAGAGCCCAGAAAACTGCCTTAGGTTTGTTGGATGGTTGCCTCTTAGATGGCTGATCTCAGATAAAATGAATTCTGCCCACTATGGTTAGTTTCTTGCTGTGTCAATGACCTTCTTCACTTGGATTCCACACGTAGCAATGAATAAAACTTGTCTGGTTGATAATGCAATATATTTTTTTCTTTTCTTGAATTTGATTGAGCTAAAGCTAAAACTAACATTCTGTCCTGCCTTGATCACACTCATCTCTGTGCATGAATGAAGCCTGAGGATATTATTTTATGCACAAAGAAATGCTACAGTTCCATCCAAAATAATACATATTAAGGATCTTGAAATATCCTGAACTGGAAGGATCATGGAAGTCCAACTCCTATATGCATGGATATGCAACTTGCAAGTTACTTATGAGATGGTATGAAGTAAGGTCTGAAGGAAGAAAGAACTGCTAGAGCACATTCTGTTTAATATAAAGGAAGTATGCACTGGGATGTCAGCAGTCTGACCTCCAGCCACCCTTCAGCAGAAAAGTGGAGCCAGTTGGCCATGGTTCCACAGCAAGCATCATCTCTTTGCCTGCAATCATTTGCAGACTCCCAAAGGCTGCAGGTCTGATCTCCAAGGTACACACAGTCTATACAGTTTTTATGCCACCTGAGTGAGTCGTTGGAAGCTGAGGGTTTTGGAGAACACGCTTTATGATGTATTTCCATAGAAAAGTTCAGCAAAACAGGATTATCAACCTCTGAATCTCACCTATGCCAAATCCCCCAGATCAGATGGCAATGGCAAGAATTCAGCATCCAGTTTATGCTCCACACTTGATGCAGTTGTTCCAACTCTTTCTACCTGGTACCTTGTGTATGCTGCTGGTATCCACTGTCACTTTGAAGAATCCCTAGCCATGTTCCTAGGTGATGAGATGCTATGTTTTGTGAAGGAATTTTGAAATGGTCTTTTCCAAGTTAGGTTGCTCAAAAATCAGTCCTGGAGAAGGAGGGAAAATGTGCTTGTGAATGATACAGCTGAGCTGTTGATAAGGGCTTTGTAAAGCTTAGCAACAGATGACTATGGATGTGTGAATGACAGCTGTTGGCAATTCCTCTACATTGGATAGTAGTAATTCCTGCAGCCCCTGCAATTCTATCTTGGTTTCCCATGGAGAGTTCAGTTTCTGTATGTGTGTGTGGCCATTGGTTTGATGCAGTGCATATGGGAGAGGAAGATGTTTAGCTGCACAGTCAATTCACCATTATCCATGGGTGGATTTTGCCTATAAGCCATGCAGTAGGTGTTGAGAGATCCAGACCTGAACCACCCAAGCCACCATTTACTAGGGCAGGCACAGTGCCATGTGCCTGTGCCTGTGCTGCTCTCAGAGCCTGAGTTCTGGTCTCAAAATAGTCTTGCTATACTTCCAGTTTACATGGCACTGAGCCAGTTGATAAGCCCCATTGCTTTAAATTAGATCTGGAGGTCCCTGTTCAGCGTGGCTCATAAGCAGCAGAGGTGTGTGGTAACCAGCTGTGACAATCAGAGGTTTTACGTGCCCCTTGCTGAATGTGGGGGTGGTCCTGCAGGGCCATCATGGGAGGCTTTGTCCATCACCCCCAGAGCTTGCTTCTCAAAAAGCAGCTTGTTATGGTTCAGTGCTTCATTTTATACCTCCACTGAAGTTCTTCTTTTGCTCCATGTTGGATCGAAGGCCTCCACAATGTGTAAGGATTGTGACACTTGAACCTCTCCTGCCAGCATTATTACCCAGTGTTTTCTTTCACCCAGGATATCCCTGCCTTATCATTACACTTCCAATTTCTCATAATCCTCCTATGTGCTACATTTTGAATGTGTTGTAGGGCAGGAAGGAATGTGCAGCTAAAGCACTTTCATTTAAGCTACACCTCTTTTTCATGGTCAAATCTCAGAAGGGTCCTTACCATCAATTGATCTCTTAGCCTTAAGATATATTGTGCAGTTAAGGAGTGCAGGCCTGAAAGGGGTCTCTTGTGTGTAGGCAATCAAATTATATAATCCCTTTTATGAACTGATTAAACTCAGACTTAAAAGTGGTTAATATGTTTTATGCACAAATGTTCTCACATGAAGCTTTTTCTAGTAAACGACTGCCCTGATGTTTAGAGGTTCTGCAGTCTTTCATCAAAATCAGTTTACACTCATTTGTTCTTGGAGACACAAGCAGATTTTGCACTGGACATTGTGCAAACCAGCAAGTCCACAGGGACCTTGCTTGAACTGCCTGGAAAGTTGAAGTTGCAGGGACATGACAATTTTTCCTCTTGAGTAAACAGAAGGCAGCCTGAGCTGAGCTCAGTTCTTTGAAAAAGAAAAAAACATGATATTCATAAGGTAATTTTTATCCTTCTAAAATGAAATGAAGGAACTATGACTGTTCAAGAAAGTAGATCTGCTGAGTAAGTTGTTGTCACCTTCAGGTAGAGGCTTTCAGTCTGTAAATGGCCTTCAAGGGACATTCCTGAGGTCAGACAACTGCTCATGGCAAAGTAGGAAATGCAACTTGGAGTGAGTGATTTGCTGCAGTCAGAGAAAGTCTCTATCAGTCATCTGTGTGTGTCAGTCATTCTGCTTATTTATTCTGACCACTTAGGTGCCTGTACACCTTGAAAATTATAGAGAAAATGAAGCATGTCCTGTGTGGTGTTTTTTTCTTGGAAATCTTTGCTGAAGAGTGAATGGGATCCTGGCTATTACTGTTAGCAGGAGCCTTCACTGATGGCAATGGGTACTAGGTCAATGCCTCAGTGATTCAGATTTCCACAGCTATATACTTCATAAATTTCACCAAAATGGGACACCCCAGCTCATGCAGGGAGGTCACAGACACTTCTTGTTTCAAGGTACTGAAACAAAAGTGTGGAAAGCAGTTTTACTGCAAAATTCTATTCAGTCATGGGGGAACAAAGCATGATGCAAAATCTGTAACAAGGGAATAATGATGGTAGTAGGTGCTAATTTTCCTCCAAGTGTAATGCACATCACTGGAAGGACATTAATAAAAACTGGGAGAGGATGTAGCATTCCTATCTCAAACCCCTTTTGTTCTTTTAGAAAGATGACAGCCTGATTTGCCCCAGACATGAAATATTTTGATTCTCTCTGTAGTAGGATAGTGCAAAAGGAGGAATGAAGGAGGTGAAGGGATGTGTGATGCTGCAGAGGAAAGTGAGGCAAGTGTGACCACAGGATCATCCATATCTGTCTGCTCTGCTTGGAGATCTGCTCCCATCACTGTGGTGACACAACCATGCAGTCCATTTCCCAGGACACGGATATGAGGATTTGCCCAGTGAAGTCCTCAGTCTGTTCAGTTCTTTAGGTGAACCAATTCACTGATATTTAGAAATTTTCATTTCACCCAACTAAAATATCCAGGCAGGAGAAAATCTAAATATGAGCTCTAAATATGAGGAAACAGAGCCTGTTTCAAAACATTGCTTCTGAAATTGCAAAGGCAGGCTGTAAAATAAGATAGGTAAATGTAGCACATTTGTCAGGAGTTTTAAAACAAGCACCAGCTAGATGCTGCCATTTTAAAGCTAAGAGTGAAAATGATTTACAGAAGCAATGTCTGGTTGTAAGTGACTGAAAAGCATGTCACCCATTCCACTATAGATGGAGGCTGTTTCTTGATCTCAACTGCTTTTATTTAATTTCACTTCAAATAATCCCAGCCTAGAGTTTTTTCTCATGCCTTAATTTTAAACTTTTTTTTCCCCACTGGCCATTTGGTCACCAATCACCATGACAAATTCTACCTCGCTAAATGATAGGCAATATATTTTTATCCCTTGAAATTCTCCCTTTTTTCTTTCCCCTACAAAGTTCTATTTGCCAGAATTTCATCCATTCATTAATACATACACTGAGTACTGAAATATTATAAGCAGGTTTAGCTTCAGTGATTTCAGGGAAGGCACACCCATAGATTCCCCTTCACAAGCTAGCCTTTATATGGGAGAAATGGGCCATTCTTTTAAGATAGAAAGGGCCATTGTCCTGTCTTTGAAATATCTCCTGTTTGGTACTCAGTGAAGATAAATTTGAGTCTTTCCTTAAATTACTTTTCACTCTGAGCTGATGTGACATTTATCTCTGCTAGAGTGTTGACTATATGAAAAGCTGAAGCTTGTTTAAAGAATGCTGCCAAACAAGAAAGATTGTAATCCATCTAATTACTGAGCTAGGATGTGCCAGTGCTGCAAACTTCAATTACCACCATTAAAGCATCAATTGAAAGCTTCAGCTGATTCCCAGAGAGTCAGACACTTCCAGACATTTCATGCATTATACAGATGTTTTGCTGCTCCTTCAGTCACTAATGGTTTGCTATTTTGAACATTTGGGACTCCTGTAACACGAGAAGTAAGCTCCAGATGTAGAGGGATTTCAAGTGAATTCTGCTGCTTTAAACCACATTTTGTCAATTGTTCCCCCAGTAGGAACTGATGACCTCATGCTGGATGCCTTTTATTTCTCCCAAGTGTTATAAGATAAATTTGCCCAGAGGGTTACTTACAATTCCTGAGAATCCACATTTCCATGGATATCAAAAGCCCAGTACTACACTGAGGTCCCCGGGACAGAATTCTGTAGGCACACAGATCTCTTTGTAGCCTCAGCTGCTAATTCTTTATATGTCAGTGTTGCTGTCCACACATCTAAAGAATAGCCCCAAAACAGCAAAAAAGGCCCCCATGTTTTGAGCAAAGCTCTGGAAATTTTGTGGGCAACACCTTTTGCGATAAGCTCCCCCTTGTTTCACTTTGACACAACTGTTCATAACTCAGTTTGATTGATTCCCTTCTGGCAATGTGTTCTCAAGTCAGAGCCAGGTCAAAATCAAAAGAAAAAAATCCTTCTGGAATCTAACCTTTAAAAAAAAAAAAAAAAGCAAGACTTTAATAGTTGAGCATTGAGGAAAGTTTCAGAATTAAAAGTCAATTTGAATCAAAGAGTCAAATCATTTTATTTTGGAGACATTGAGACAAAACTGTTCTATTTCCAAAACCGTCTCTCTTCAGATGCAAATCATCTAAGAGAGGTCACAGAAGTCATTGCTTCTGTGTTACTTATGTTGCTTATATTTGCCAAGGGCAAAATTTGCACCTGTGCAGAACAGCCAGCTCCAGAGTTAAATCAGCATTTGTGGGCTGCCCAGTGACTTTGGGCACTGCTGACTTATACCCAGCTCTCCAGAGAATATCCCTCAGGAAGATTACACTAGAAAACAAATGTGGCTGCAGGCTGAGGCTCTCAATCTAAAATGCTGTGTGGAACTTTTGTGTGCAAAGGAGAATATTTGCTCCTTTAAGAACAAAATTATTTTCACTGACAGCCAATTAGGAGCTGTCTTCTGTATCTATGTAGTTAATCCCCACTCAGTCTAATCTTTAACTGATTTTTCCAGGAGGGTTCCTTAAGTAAATACCAGTGTTTCTGAGGACATACTGAAAGAATGTGATCTTTTATTTTTTACCAGGGTCTGGGAGGTGGGAGTTTGTGGCCACAATTATCACATATTTCTGTTTGCCAGTGCATCTTTCCATCTCTTCCAGGTACTGCTGAAACGGACTCGGAAGATAAAGGGAAAAAACTCCCACCTGTGAGGAGAGATTTCAAGTGTAGGTGTTTCAGGTCATGACCAGCTTTTGCTTTTGGGCAATTGCCCAAAGCAACAAAAATGCTAAAACACACAAGGCTGCCAGGAAGTCATTGTCTGTCTGTCTTTTTCAGAGTGATTTCATGAGGTGCTCACATGAGACCAATTAGGAGAAACTGCAAGAGTGAACACCCTGGCACTCTGCAAGCAGTGGGAAAAAAGCATTTTAACAGCACAAGGACATTGGCAAAGGTATATAAAAACTGGAACTGGCTCCCCAGAGAGGTGGTAGGTGCCCCATCCCTGGAAAACATTCCAAGCCAGGTTGGATGGGGCAGTGAGCAACCTGATTGAGTTGAAGATGTCCCTGCTCATTGCAGTGGGATTGGATAGATGACCTTTAGAAGTCCCTTCCAATCCAAACCATTCTATGGAAGAATGAAGCCCAGTGAGTTTAGAAATACTGTGTCTAATTAGTTATTCCACAGATGGTGGCATGACACACGAGGCACGATGATACATTTTCATTCAAATTTTCAATTTATGGTAGCTGAAAATATAAAAATGAGAAATGGTAGAGGGTAAGCGTGCCCAACAGCTCTGTAAATGTTCTAATAATATCAAAATAAAAATGGCAGCCACTTCTGGCAAAAAGGGGACTGCTAGCAACTGAGATTACATCACAGAAGAAAAAAATGCAAACTATTGCCTAGCAAATTCTTTGTTTTAATGACAGGTGGTAGAAGAATTATCCCAAGAAAAAATAGGTATTGATGCCAGTTGAGGAAATGTAATGCCCGTTAAATACAGAAATGCAAGAGCAGCTCCACAGCCAAGATCCAGGTACTCCAGGATTCTGTCTCTGACATTGATTTGCTGTAAATGTTTAAAGACGAGTTATAAAAATGAATCAAGCCTCCAGTTTCACTTCCCCCAACATCTCCTTCCAGCAACATGTGGTAAAGGAGGTATATATTTATTTATATTTATTTATATATTTTATATATATATATATTTTATATATTATAATATTATTTATATTAAATTATATTTATATTAAATTAAATATATATTAAATAATATTATTTATATTAAATTATTATATATTATTTATATAAATTTATATTTTATATTTATATTATATATATTTTATATATTTTATTTATATATTTATTTTTCATAGTTGCTAATGGATTTTAATTTAATACACTTTTTAACGGCTTTTAAAATGCATCCAAATTTCTGGCACCCACAATATCCTGTAGCAATGGGTTCCATTTGTTTAGGTATGCATCACATAAAAGGTACTTCCTTTTGGATTAAATCCTCCACTGATAACTCATTGCTTACTTTCTAGCTCTTGTTTTAGGGGAAAGAATGAATAATTGTTTCCTAATTGTCTGCTGCTTGGCACTCAAGGTTTCATGTATTGCCCTAAATATACAAAGAATTAAAAATATTCAGTCAACTTTGAGAAATACATGGGAAAAAATCGATGGTTGTTTTAATTCATCCTCTGCCAATGAATTAAAGAGTAACTGCAAGGTTTTGTATGCTCAGCAGCCTGTGGCAATAGCTGAGGACAGACAACATGAAGTTTTCTGGAAGTCCTTCCTGTTGTTGAAATGGATGCACTGCAACTGCTATAGGGTTCAAAAATTTGAAATAGTGCTAAAAATCAATGCTGGGAATTATGGGTCCTTCCTGAAGCCACAATAGTGAACTCCAGCCTCTGCTGTGACCACGGTGTTCTTCCACTTGCTGCAAAGATCAGGACTAAAAATATATTTGCCCTATTGTGTCTAACCCAAGAGCATCCAAACCCTGTGGATCTTTGTAGTAAGTCAGAATTTAGAACATGTGTTTTAGGAAACTCCCTGTTTCTCTGCTCTACCCTGTTGGCACCTCTGAATTAGCTTGAGTAAGGCTGGTTCATGCACTCAACCGATGTAGATATTGTAACATGGGTATTTATTCTGCTCAGGCCAGTCTGAATCCTGAAATTAATTCTGTGCTTTGTGTCTCTGCAATGAGTAATGACTGCAGCTGAGACTTACCTCGTGAGTAATCCAGGAACCATCTTCCTGCTTATGGAAGAGAAAGTGCAAGCATTGGCAAGAGAAAAAAGTAGCCTGTGTGGGAAGGAGGCAGCTCTTCTTGTGGGTGGATCAACAAATGCTAAATTGTTAAATCTCTGGATAGGCATCACTTCAGAGGGCCTATGGGTACTCTAAAAATTATGCAAGCTATATGCACCTTGCAAATTTTAATCCAAAGGGCAGGGTGATGTTCCAAGATAATGACCTGTGTAAGAACTGGAGGCAAAGAAAATCTTGTTCTTGTTGAGTAAAACCTAGAGATGATCCATGGGACAGAAAAGGATGTAATAACATTGAAAAAAGTGACGTGTTTTCATACTTTGGTGACCCCATAACTCTAGCTGGCTGCAGGCATGCAGGCCCACTCAAACTTTGTTGGGCAGAAAGATTCAATCCCATCTTCAAAAGTTGTTTCTGTCTTCTGTTGACAAAAATCTGAACTGCAAACACTGGATCAATCCTAACAATTAGAACATACTTCTAGGTGTGGAATGTTTTTCTGGGTTCACATTTTCCCTTATAGAAATTGCTTCCCAAGCACCCTTGGATGGGTGCAATTCAATAAACTGATCTCAGAGGCTTGTCTCTATGTCCTGTGTTGTGGCAGCCTATTTGTAGTACCTGGATGGTCAAAGGCTCCTTATCTTCTGTGGATTTGCCAAAGGAATCACTGTGTTACTGGTGTTAGCAGTATCCTGAGGATTACAGGACTTTTTTCCTTGTATCCCCAATCTTCAGGACAGCATATCCACTGCAAAGAACAAAAGGCATTAGGATTGCATGGATAGCTGAGACCCTGCTTTTTCTGCTGATCTCAAATTTGTCAGTATCTGACTTTCCTGGAGGAGTGAGAAAAGTGAATGTTCATACGTGGCTCATAATGGGCAAAACTATGTAAATGAAAAAGCCATTTTCATATGGCTTGTAACTCATGAGAAGGATCCCAGAAATCTATTTATCTTTAAAATCCCTGAATGGTTGCCACTATTGCTGTGTATTCCTGACAGTATCAGAAGAGAGTTTTTCTGCACTGAGTGGCAGGAGTGGCTTTCTGAGAGCCTCTGAGCTGGTGGGAACTTTTACAAGCTTTGTTGAAGATTCCTCTGCTTAAATATAATAAAAAGATAATGAACAATTGCTGTCTCTTAGACTGTGTGGAGGTTTGTGTAAGCAGGTTTACTCATTTTGCTCTGTTGGTTTTAAGGCTTGTGTGTCTCTCCTAGGGGTTGTGGTCTGTTTGCATGGGGTTCACAGCAGAGCATTCACACTTCTGTAAAATTGTGTGCTCTGCTTTAAGACTATTCCAGAGCTATTCTTAACAATGAAAGTTTAAAAAAAAACCAACAAAAAACCAGAAAAAAAAACCACCTTGCTGCAAGTCATTAAGAAAACCAACTCATTGAGTAAAAAAAAATTAAAAAAATCATTATCTTTGGAAAAGGAAACAGCCAATATAACTGCAAACTACTGGTCTGACCACTCATTTTTCATTCTTACAACCACAGAACATACACGAAAAAAAATCCCCTATCTCAGAGATTAAAGAGAACTCAGACTGATGGCTTATTTAAATGAAGTCTCTCAAGTTGTTTGAGGCTGAAAATCACACCTGTACCGAGAGCCTGGCACAGAGATGAATGGCTGGGTCTGATAACAGGCATAGGGCTCTGCAATTCCTTGGATTCAGGTCATGGAATAGAATTTAAAATTGATTAGCCATTTGCCTCTGAGGATGTGCTGAGAGCCCTCTGACATGTTCCATGTTAGACCCCTGGGCTGGGCACAGCCCTGACTCTGCAGAGCACAAATCCAGCCTGGGGCTGGGTGCCTGCAGGAAAGAAAACATGTGTGCCACAGATATTTCAAAAAAAGCTAAGGAAAGGAGAGTATGGGGCTGCTGCTCTCAGCCAGGAATTTGGCACTGATGTTCAGCTTCAGTCAGAATAAGTTAGATTCCTAAATCTGAACTGCTACTAGGTGGCCAGCAATGATTCAAGGTCAATGCTGAAACCATTAAAAATTGTCTGAGGTCTTAACTTATGTCCTTGGCTGTCCTTCAGGGAATTTGCTCATGGTCTACTTTGGTGACTAACTTGTAAATCAGCCTGGTCCTGGCCCTCCATCCAGAGCTGAGCACTCTGTGCTTACAGTAATAAACACTGACCACACAGGGCTGAAATCTGCTGGCGGATACACCCCTGCTAGACAGAGCCTCATCAGCTTCATCTGGGGCTGCTCCTGATTTGCATTGGTTTAACTGAATAACAGACTTTGGCTGGAAATGGATGGGACAGCAAATCAGCCCCTGCACAGCCCAGCCCAGCCCTGCTGAGATGGAGGAAGGCTTTGAAAGGCCTTTTCTCATGCTAAAGGAAAACGTAAAATCCCTCCCACTGCAATCGAGAGTAACACTGCATCATTGTATTTCATCTTTCAGTGCTACATTGCTGATTTTAGCTAGGCAAGAGAATCAGGCCCAGAGTGATGCTTCCTGGGCTCTTTGTCCCAAACCACCCTTTGCTGCAAGAGATGTTTTTTTTGCTGCTGGAAGGTGATGTTGCAGGCAATGCAGCTAGAAAAAAGGGGCAGCACATTCTTCTGCTGGCACAGTCTTGCTCACTTCAGTTTGTTTGAGCCATCTGTTCTCAGCCACCAACTATTCATTTCCAACATGGTCCCCATGTCAGCTAGCCAGGAAGACTGTGTCCTGAAGATAATGCTCAGTTGTCCCTTGCTGCTGGAGGAACGAGCCCAAGAAACATTTCTTTCTGCTCAACCAACCTCGAAATGTTGGTGATGAATTCAGTTCTTTGCCAGTACTGTATGAAACTGCATTTCTTACAACCACTGCCACTTATATAATGCAATATCCATATGGTGATTATTTTATTTATGTTTCCCTTACTTCAAGGCAGAGGAAGTCAGCAGCTGGGGCTGCAAGATAGAGGCACCACCAGTTACTGGGCTGTGTTGTTCATGGGGGTGATAAGCTTTTATCGCCCACTGGGAGTTAGGATCTTGTCTGAGTGATAGCATCCATCCCTTGAAAACAGAACAGAGCTCTCACTGTTTGCCTGTCTGAAAGGAAGGAGTTTATAACCCCAGACTTCACAGTGACTGTGAGCTAAAACATGACATAGCTTGATTGTCTTCATTTCTTGACTCATTCTCTTGCAAGTCACAATGTGAGCATTTGCTTCCTTTGCATCAAGAGTTTAATTGTGTTTGCATTACCCCTTTCTCTGTATTGCAGACTGGAAGTCTTTAAAAACATCACCCCTCCTATGTGACTTTGGTTCTGCTAATCCCTACCCACCTTTTGAATCAATTAAAAGGCAGTTTATGGTTTACAGAGAGAAAAAGTGTAAATGAGAAGCAATTCCTTGGTCATTGTGTGTGTAACTGGAGGATGTTTCAAACACAAAACAGGAAAAATGGTTACTTCAATGGCTTGTTTCTTTTGCTCTTTGGATTTTATACCAAGGGCTACAGAGGGTAACTGTTCTTGTTTTGCTTTTGTGATTAAAATAACATCTTAAGATTAGCTATATGGTAGCTGGATATCATCTGTGTGGAAAGTTCTTCAGTTAAAAGGAAAACAGGAAAATTTCAGAAAATTTATTTTAAACTAATCTAAAGAATTATCTACTTGTCTTATTTCTTCATGTGGATTCTCAGGAATTTCAACATTCTCCACAGAAAGAGATATTTGGCCCATTTCTTACATTAGTCAAACAATTTTGTAAAAAATATAAAGCAATAGGATATGATTTTAGCATTCTAATTTTGCACCTTTGTGATTCCAACTACAGAAAAAATTAGATTGTCTCTTTAGCTAGGGAATTGATATAAAGCATGATGCTGTAAAATCATAGGGGAGGGAGTTGCCACTTGCTTCAGTGACTCTTGCTGTTTTCAGTCTCAACAACCACAGTCTAAAACCCAGTGAGGGCTCAGGCTGCAAAAGAAAATGTGACCCAAGTGGGAGCTGAGCAAGAGAGATGGGCTCTGCTGTGAAGAGGAGTAATCCTCAGCCATGCCTTTAAGCTTTAGCCACTCTCTTTTCAGGCACTAAGCTTGCTTTTTGTGGGGCAAAGCTGGCTGCTTTGGTGTACTTGTTTTATTTTGTGTGGCTTCTTCCCCAGAAGGTCATCTTCTACAGGTATAAGGGTCAATGGTGCAGCAGCAGAGAGCCCTGGTGTGACATAAATTGTGTGGATTCCTGTTTGTAGTCAGACCACTGCACAAGCATCTGACACCTCACACTGGTGCTGTACTATGGCTGGATGTGGCAGTCTAAATTCCTGTGATGTCTTTGCATGTTTAGACATCTCAAACTGATGTGTTCACAACATAAAAGGCTTAACAAAAATGAGAATGAGCAGCCTTCACCTCAGCCCCAACCTCAATTCCAATGCTTGGTAATTGAATTCCCATAGGATTACTTCTGTTGGGTAATTTCTTAGAAGGATGCATCTTGCTTTTAATATTCTGCATCAGCTTTTAATTATAATATTAATAATGCTGAATGTAAGGGATGTCTCTCTTTGTTTTTAAACAAAGTCTCTTTAAGGATGAACTTAGGGAATAGAGCCACATTTGATCCAATATTCATACAGCTCTGTGATCTAGAAATTCGAGTGTGTTTCATGATATAAAATGCCTTTAGAAAGCTATTTATTGTGATACATTTTTGGTCTGAAGTGAAATATTTCTGGGAATTCCTCACTCCTACTTAAATTTTTTCCAAGGAAAAGCCTGTGGCATATAAAAGGAGACATTTGCATTTCCAGAGCAGAGCAGGAAGGGAAGTATAATGCTTTTTCCAGCTTGATTTTGAGGGTGGGTTTTTCATAAATGCTTATCACTGGAATAGCTTCACTCCCACTTAATGAATGGCTTATGGGATTTTCAGGGCTCCAGCACAGAGTGCCTGCTCTGTGCCACAGTGACTCCTCTAAATTGGTTAAGTTTTACTGCTCCCGTTCTTGCAAAATTTTTAACACTTGAGGTGAAGAGGAGGAGTGGGATGGGAAGGGAATGGTGTGGAGCCCTGACTCCTATTTGTGCCCTTCTAGCAAATAATTAATAATTCAGAAAATTGGGCCTGGGCTGCATTCAAAGAGTGTTGATTCTCTATGTGACTTTGGGGCTCCCCATTTAACAACGGTACAGTAAAATCAGGATGATATAGTAAGCCCTAAACCCAATATTTCTGAGGTTTGAACTATGATTCTCAGTTTCCATTTGTGAAAAAGAGGGAATAGCCTTCCTCTTAATACTGTGAGGTCTCGTGGTGGTAAATGCACAGGTACCAAGGACAGGAGGACTATTTAGATCTGAAGTGTGAATGGACGGGGCTCTGAGGCTTCACGTCTGTGGCAAGCACAGGGTGGCCAGTGCTTCACCAAAGCCAGTCCTGCTTTGAATTTGGTATTGAGGGTCCTTTTGACCTCCGATGCTCTGCCTGGGAGGAGGAAGGCAGGGAGCAGGAGCACTGGCGGCAGAGAGGGAGCGGGCGGGCAGGAGCTGACAGCAGCGCTGCTTGGCGCAGCAGGGATGCTGCACTCCAGGAGCAAGGCGAGACAATAATGCCCCCTCCCTGCAAAGAGGGGTGACCTCCGAGGACAAGCTCTGCCTCCCGCTGCCTCCCACAGCGTTATCTGTTTCTGATTGAGCAAATGCTGAAGTGAAAGAAACGTCCCTCTGCGGCAATAAAAGGAGAATGAGCAATGACAGAAGTTAAAGTGTAACTCATGAAATGCGAGTGGAAAAGCTCTCCCCAAGCCACAGCAACCCCAAGCAGTGAAGAGGGGATTATCTGCACCCATCCTGAACTGGCAGCAGGGATGAGGGGATACAGCTGCAGGGACCAAGGAGCAGCCCCAGCTGCGCACACCTACTTGAAACCTCCAGATATGGGCAGGGGCTTTCTCTGCCATGGAACTCGGGAAATTGCTCTGCAAAGGGCTGCAGATCGCGGGGCTGAGCACAGGCTGGAGGGCAGGCAGTGTCACAGAGAGGGACACCCTGCCCCCCAGACTCGCAGCATGTGTGCACAGGAGGGGCTCCTCACCCTGCCCAGGGTCAGGTCTGTACCCGCATTTGACGCTGACCTTTATGAATTTACCTCCAGGTAAAACTGGAATGTTTTGACCATGCTGTGCTTTCAAATCGTGATGCCTTGTCTGTGTTTTCCTAAAGGAAAGCATGACTTGTTATTAGATATAAGAGAGAAATAGAAGAGATAAGAAGATAAGCCAAGCATTGTCCTCAGCAAAAAAAGAAACAAATAAACAAAGAAGCAAGTCAGAGATAAGGGACGAATTTTGTTTGCAGAAATTTTTAAAATTTCTCTCACACTTATCTGAAGAAATGACAAGAGGGCAAGGATTATTCTTTATGTGCAAACATAATTGAAAGATATTTTTGATGGTGGTGATTGTAAGAAATAGGGGCAAATGTGAATGTCTCCCACAGAAATAGTCACATGTTTTTGTCTGCCTTTAATTCTGGTATATATTCAGTGGCTTCAGGCACACTGGTTATTTCTCAAAGGTCACAAACTATGTCTTTGTCAGTGGACCATCATTATAAAAACAGTTATTAACTATTATTTCTTATTCTATGGGATTGTAGAGATCTACTTGAACTTCAGAGGTCTGTAAAAATGTTGAAAGGCTGCAATCTCTGGGTATTTCCCATTTCACCTGCCTCTTGCATCAGGACAATCACTAGTGCTACATGAAATCAAGGTTATTTGCAAGGTTTTTTGAAGAGCAAATAAATTATTATATTTTTCAGAATACTGGAAGTAGCTTCTATCCCTGTAGTCAAATATTTGCTAAGCTGAGACACATCCAAGACTATCTCCAGACCAATTTTGTCACCCATTGGCAAAATCTGGAGCTCTATGGGGCAGTAATTTTTATGGCGCAGGTATTGGCCACTGAAATTACTCTTTCAGTCCTACTGGTGTAATTTGAATAAAATAATGTTAGTCATCAGTAAACAGGAAGCAGATTTTGGCAGAAACCCTGCCCTGCCCCTGAAGCAGCTGTCTTGCTTCCACCTCTCTCTGAGTATCACATTCTCGGGGTTGAGCTCGGCTTCCCTGCAGCATCCTGCTCAGGGCACCAGCACAGACTCTCACACCTCCTAATCCCCAGCCCCACAGATCTGTGTGGCCATCTCTGGGTGCCAGATGTTCATTTCTGCAGCTGCTGTGCAGCCTGTAAAGTTTTGCAGTCAGATGTAACAGCTTCCACACTTTGGGGGGAGGTTGAGCTCAGTCCATGCCTGACCACTGTGAAAGACTTGGGCTCCATTTGGGTCCTGAACACACCTTGCACTGTTGCTTGATGTTGGAATTCAGGTTTTTTCTCCTTTTTTGGGCTGGTCTGTATAGAATGGATGTTATGTTTGTCTTTAGTTCCACCAAGAGAAAAGAAATTATACCTGCATCAAGAAAATAAAGATGAGAGAACCATAAAATAAAATGCTGCTACACTATTACTACATGTGTAATTATGGATGAGGCAAGAAAGTGATCTTTATAGGAAATTGTTTTGCTTGAAAATCAGGCTTTTTTCCAAGAGTGATGGGGAAGGTGTGGGCATTACTGTCACTGCAGGCAGAGAAGGGCCAGATTTGGGCTTATTCCAGGGGAGGATTGGAAGAGTAAATGATGATCACTTTGTTTTAGTAGAGTTTATCAGTTAGGCCGTGATTTGCAAACCTCAATTCTAAACTCAGCTAGTACAAATCATGAGGCTTTCAAGCATCTGTGTTGGGTCAATCTTTAGAAAAAGGAAAACAAGAAATTCCAGAAGCTTCTGGTATTTCCAGTACAAGGCCAAATTTTGCATGATCTGAAGAGATATGTTTCGGTTCTGGTTACCACCGAGAACCCTAACCAAGAAAAACAGAAGAAACTTCTATCTTAGCAAACCATAAAATCATCTGGTAAAGTTTCAGGTGAACAGAATAAACAATAGAAAGATGAGCTCTGGATGAGCAGGGGAATGTGCTCCCTTGCATTCTCAAGCTCATCTGAAACACATTTCCAACCTTTCTAGGCTCATCCTTGCTGAGGAAAGAAAAATACACATCTATTTAGGCTGCCATTGCTCTGGTTAGGAAACTGGAGAAGCTGTAGTTACTATTTTTACAAGTTTGCTTCCTTCAGGGGAAAGATATCTTAGGGTTGAGGGGGAGGTAATGTGATCTCTTTTTCTATTTTTATAAAGGGCCTGGGGATGCACCAGGAAGCTGCAGATCTGTGCAGTTGAAAGTCTTCAGCTCCTCTTTTGAGATACTAAGGGAGGAACAGTTAGAAAAGCATGGCCTAATTAAGGATATCTAATATGGTTTCAGGAAGGGAAGGGCATGCCTCATTAACTGGCTGGAATTCTTTGAGGATATTGCTGCTCAGGGAGACCAAAAAAAGGCAACTCACTGTGACCATTGTGTATCTCAGTGGGCTGGGAGAGAATAAAACACATTTAGGAAGGCCTGGGGTTGATACTTACATTTGCAGAGTGAGTAAAAATATAACACAGAATTACCTGGTATTTAAATCTGCAGGGAGTGTAACTATTTCTTAGTTCTTGAAATCCTGGGTGCATTATGGCTTTTAATATTTTATTTCTTGAAAAAAAAAAGATCAAATTATTATTATTATTGATCTAATTGGCTTTTGTGATTCAGCTGAAATGAAAGGTGCAGTGTTTCCAAATGATCTTGTGCTAAATTTGGAGAGCAGCGAGGAAAATCGCAATTAGATACAGACAGAGTTAAATGCTTTTTAAAGTTTCTAGCATGGCAGATGGCATCAATAAAGGTCAGATAAATGCAGCATCATGATAATAAGTCAAAGAGCCTAGAATCAGGAGATGGAATGGGGTGGATGGAGGGTTTCTCTGTATATTGACAGGTTTAATGTGGGAATGGCAGGAGATGCAGTTTTCCCACATCTTTGCAGAAACAGAATCTAAAACAGCTTGAAGTTATACTTGGGAGAGAGAAATTACTCATAAATGCACATTTTGACTGAGGAAAAGTAGAGTTTTGCATGAGCCTGCCCAGTGCTGCAGGAGCAGGGCTTGCAGCTGAGGGACAGCAAGAGCTGGGCTGGAGGGAGGGTCCATTGGGATGTGGGGTTGAGGTCAGTGGGGAGCTGGAAGCAGAGAAGCATTTTGGGCTCTACCTACCTGAGGGTAGAGCATGGGGCCAGTTTGGCCACCCACTTGGTTGCCTGGCCATCCCAAAGGCTACAGGACCAGCTGAGTGCAGGGCTGTCCACTTCCAATCCTTCAGAACTCTGTTGCATGTTTCTGTCTGCTTGGAGTAAGGGTGCTGTCATCACAAGCTCTCCACCACCTGGAAATTCCTTCAGAGCCAGGGAAACTATGTGGTTTTGACCCTGTTGTGCTCCTCAGAGCTTGCAAAAGACCAATTGCCTTCCTTTCATATAGAATCATAGAATGCATGCTTTGCAAAGGACCTTAAACACCATCTAGTTCAGCCCCCCTGCCATGGGCAGGGACATCTTCCATTAGACCAGGCTGCCCATCCAGCCTGGCTTTGGACACTTCCAGGGGTGGAGCATCCACAACTTCTCTGGACAACCTGTTCCACCCTCACAGGAAAGAATTTGTTCCTAATATTTCTTAATAACTAATCTAAACCTCCCCTCTCGAAGTTTAAAGCCATTCCCCCTTTCTCTGTGACTACATGCTCTTGTAAAATGTACCTCTCCTTCTTTCTTGTAGGCTCCCTTCAGGTACTGGAAGGCTGCAATTTGGTCACCCCAAGGCTGCACAATCCCAGTTGTCTTAGCCTTTCCTAATAGGAAAGGTGCTTCATCCCTCTAATCATCTTGGTGGCCTCTGGACTCACTCCAGTAGGTGAATGTCCTTCCTGTACTGGGGACCCTAAAGCTGGAATTAGGACTTGAGGGAGGGTCTCACAAGAGTGTGGTAGAGGGACAGTCCCCTCCCTCACCTTTCTGCTCACAGGGCTTTGGATTCAGCTAGGGTTTTGGCTTTCTGGGCTGCATGACCCATGGCTGGGTGATTCCAGCCTCCCTCTCACCAGCACCCCCAAGTCTCATCAGGGCTGCTCTGGATCTGTTCATCCCCCAGGCTGTAGGGATGGGGGCAGGTTCCCAACCCAGCTGTAGCACCTTCACTCAGGTGCAGCCCATTGACACATTTTCTACATGAGCAGTCTTTCCATGATTTATTGGGAAAGCCAGGTACTTCTGCTTGCAAGAGACAATTGGATCCTGAGAGCTCATTGAAGGGGCTGAGAAACAGTCCCGTGACTCAGTGAAGATTTTATTTCTTTCTGAGCAAAGGGACCATTATTAGAAGATGGAAAACAGGTGTTAGAAGGGAAGAAAATGGGGAAATCCTTGTGTTTCTTTTAATAACCATGAAATTCTAAGCTCGTTGAAAGATTCTTGCCTATATATCTCTGCTGATGAGACTCCTTTTCAACTTAGCATGAGGCTGAGCACACATCACTTTTCACTTTGATGAAAGAGGTGGAGGTGAAGGTCAGGATGGACACAGAGATGGAGGTCAGGATGGACACAGAGAGGTGGAGGTCAGGATGGACACACAGAGAGGTGGAGGTCAGGATGGACACATAGAGGTGGAGGGTCAGGATGGACACAGAGAGGTGGAGGTCAGGATGGATGCACAGAGGTGGAGGTTCAGGATGGACACAGAGAGGTGGAGGTCAGGATGGATGCACAGAGGTGGAGGTCAGGATGGACACACAGAGATGGAGGCCAGGATGGACACACAGAGATGGAGGTCAGGATGGATGCACAGAGGTGAAGGTCAGGATGGACACAGAGATGGAGGCCAGGATGGACACAGAGAGGTGGAGGTCAGGATGGACACACAGAGATGTGGAGGTCAGGATGGACACAGAGGTGGAGGTCAGGATGGACACACAGAGATGGAGGGTCAGGATGGACACACAGAGGTGGAGGGTCAGGATGGACACACAGAGGTGGAGGTCAGGATGGACACATAGAGGTGGAGGTCAGGATGGACACACAGAGAGGTGGAGGTCAGGATGGACACATAGAGGTGGAGGTCAGGATGGACACACAGAGAGGTGGAGGTCAGGATGGACACAGAGAGGTGGAGGTCAGGATGGACACACAGAGAGGTGGAGGTCAGGATGGACACTCAGTGATGGAGGGTCAGGATGGACACATAGAGGTGGAGGTCAGGATGGACACACAGAGATGTGGAGGTCAGGATGGACACACACAGAGATGGAGGGTCAGGATGGACACAGAGAGGTGGAGGTCAGGATGGACACAGAGGTGGAGGTCAGGATGGACACAGAGATGTGGAGGTCAGGATGGACACAGAAGTGGAGGCCAGGATGGACACACAGAGAGGTGGAGGGTCAGGATGGACACACAGAGGTGGAGGTCAGGATGGACACAGAGGTGGAGGTCAGGATGGACACACAGAGGTGGAGGTCAGGATGGACACTCAGTGATGGAGGTCAGGGGTGTATTGAGTACCTGCCTGAGGGAAGCACCATGCAGCAGGCATGAGAAGAAGCACAGCTCTGCTGGAGGGTGATCACTCAAATGTGCCTTGAGCATCAGCCCTTTCCCACACCCCCCTAGTATCTGCTCACAGCCAGGGCCCAGGCCATGCCTGTGGACTGTCCCTGCCCCATCACACCTCATAAAGAGTCTCTCTCTTCTTTGCTACTCCCCAAAAGCCTCTGCCTGTGTGTGTGTAGAAGAGCCACTCTCTCTTTTGCATGCCTGAGGAGAAAGCAGCCTGAGTGTCATTGCTGGGAAAAGGTGCCAGGCTGGTGTTCCTCTGTGCAGGGAAGATGCTCCCAAGATATTTCCTGAGTATTTGTCCTTATTTTCTGATTTGTTCTGTGGGAAGGGCTCCTTTTCAAGGACCAGCCAATCCTCATGACTGCAAGGGCTGTACAAGCACCAAAAACAAAGACATCCTCCTTCTACAGAGCCTCAGGTACAGGAGGGAGATAGAAGGAAGCAGCCAGCGATGTTAGTGAGAGAGGGGAGGGAGACAGCTGGGGGATACCAAGAGGCAGTGTCAGTTCCACTGGCAGACCCTGTTTGGGGCTGACTACTCGGCTGTCAGCTGCATTTTTAAGGTCTTGCAGTGACAGAGCATTTACATTTGGGATAAGAAGCACAGCTTATTTTCCAGAGGAGTTTCAGTTCTTGATCTCTGGTTTAATACAGCCAGGGAGGATATTACCCATGATGACTATTTTGTGAGCAATGCATCTGGTTCTAGGGAGCTGGAACATTCAATACACCTTACTAAATCACTGGCTAACGTTTAGCAGGAAGGAAGAAAGGAAGACTTTGTTTGAGGTGAGTTTTGAGGTGAGGGAGGTTGAATTTTTCTGTACATGGATGTGTATCAATGTCCCGTAAGCAGTGTCCTTCTAGCACCAAATTTTCCATGGGAAAACCCTGACTTGCAATTGACTGGGGTGAATTTGAGCCAGTCACTAACCAGCCAGGCTTCTGAGACTATTATCTGTTCTTAATAGGATTTGGATCAGAACTCCAAGGTGCTACTTAGCTGAGTGCTGTATGAGTACAAGGGAAGAAATTATATTCTGCAGAGCTGTAACCCAATGTATAAAGACAATTTTTGGAATTACAGCTCAACTATACTCAATAAGTGTTTAACTACTGATCTAAAAAGGTTAAGAATTTCATCAAAGTATACGGAGATTATAAAATACAAACAATAGGATATTCAGTGCCCCAGAGGAAGCAAAAGGAGACAGGAAAACAAGGGGTGTCCTAGACTGATTTGATTGACTGTATTTTGAGACTAACATACCAAAAAATAGCATTCAAGAAATACTATATGCACAGTAATTTGTGCTGTGAAATGTCTTATGCCTGCAAACAAATAGACAACAAGGTCTTGCACAATGATTCCCCCACCTGCATGCAGGATGTTCCCTGGTCTCACAGCACAGTGCTCTTTGCACACCAAAATGCCTTAAAAATACTTACACATCTGGATTAAAATTCCAGAGTCCTAGGCTGGGTTCAACAGCCACAAAGGCCTTCAGTGCAGAACTTGTGCTTTGTTCCTGGGACCTTCCCATGACATTGGCAGCCCTCCAGCACCCAGCAGTGGCCGTGCAGCTCCTCAGCCCTCTCTGTTTGTACAGCACCCGACACAACAAGCTGCCAGTCAGATTTGTTGGATGCTGTGTGATCTTGTGATATTAATAATATAATGATAGCATTATAACTGGACCATTCAACTCCGTAGTTTGTTCTTCTATAAATGATTTATAAGTTTTATGCATTTTATATGTCTCTCATTAAAAATGCATTGAAAAATACTATCAAAATACCATTTTGTGAGGCTCAGTCTCTCTTTATTCTTGTTACAACCATCTGCCATTAAGCTTTAATAACTGGCTGATTATAATTTATTAATTTATCACCTGTTCTTTATACAGTTGGATAATTGTCAACCAATGTGAAATGGCCTCCTATTGTGTTATTAATCCCTGAAGCAATTAGAAAACCCACTGATTGCACAAGCCATTGAAAGTGGGCAGTAACTCATGTTAGAAATGATCTGCAGTGCTCCCATCAGTGTGTGATTGGTAATGACGTTTCTGTTGCCAGTGAGAATTTGAAAAGGGCAGTTTAACTAAGGGAGGCTTTTAATTGTATTTATTTATTTTATAATAAGCCTGGATTTATGTGGGTGACTGTAGATGTGTAGGTTCCAGCTTGTCCAATGGATTCTGTAGGCAAAATCTGAGAAAGGCAACATCAGTTTTATATAGTGTCATTCTCTTGCTCCTCAAACTTTCTGTGGAAAGATTTTTGCTTCCCTAACATCCCCAGGATGAAAGGGTAATTTAGGGATTGCTTTAAATGCCAAATCTTTTAGGAGATTGACTTCAGTCAGCTTTGGATGAAGACATCAGACTTCAGTATCTCTCCTTTGATTTTTATCTGCCAAGAATTCAGTAGGGTTAGTTGTGGGCTTTCTGGTATGGGTATTTGCAGTACGTGAGAAGGGACAGAGCCAACGGTTTGCTGGATCCAACAACTGTCGTTTAGCAAAGCCGTTTGCTTACTCTGTCAGTGTGAAGGAGATATGCAGCCCACCCCAGACGTGAAGAAGTTCCTTATCTGCCATCCTATTTGCAGTGCAGACCATGTGTTACAATAACTCTGGCACTGGCAAGTTGCATTCCGGTAATGCTGTCCCTGATGCAGATTTTACTGCTGCTCTGGTGAAAGGAAAGAAAGGGGAAAAAAATGCCACTGACATCAGAAAGCAGAGACACAGCACCGAGGAAAGGAGCTGTAAATGGTTCTTTGTCCTAAATGAAGCTCCTGGCCCCTCTGGTGCCTGGGCTCATTCAGGGACCACGCTGGTGGGTCAGGCCTGCTGGATGTACAGAGCTGCCAATTACAGTGATATTTTGCTCCACATGGCTTGAAGTGGTCTGGGAGAACTTTTGCTTAAACAAGATGATCGCATAGATCAACACTCTTCTATTGAACAGGACTTTTAAAGTCTATTTTTTGAAGCCAGACTTAGTAAGAGATTTTTTCATCTCTCTTCTGTCTCCAGCAATACCTACCACACGGTAACTATTTGTCAGTGCAATGTAGTGATTCCAGAGTATAAGAAAGTCTTGAGTCTCCCACCAATATCACAGTCCCTGTGCATAATGGTCGGATAGTTGTATTGTTGCTCTTCCACCCAACACTTCTGATGCCTGTGCTGTCCTCTTGTGTCCTCTCCACAGTTAAACACGGAGAAGATACTTTGACAAAAAGACCTTGAAAAAAAAATGTTGAATTAAACATATTAGGAGATTTGTACTTCCTCCTTCTACAGAGAACCCAAAGCAGAAGTAAAGAGGCCATTCTTGAAATTCTTATACTATTTCTGGCTTTTCTGGAAGTAAAAATCGGAAGAAATCTCCTGCAAATATTTGTCCTTCTGAGACATCCAAGCCAAATATGCAGATATAAGGGGTTTAGATAAAGCAGACAGAGAGTACATAAAGTACACTGAGTTCCTGAGAAAATTCCTCACCTTAACCCTTAAGTATGTCCACAGACAAAATCCAGACTGTAGAAAGTCCTCAGAAATAGTGTGGCCACTCTGTCATGCATACACTTTTTACCTGCACAATCCTCAGCTGGGATGAGCATGGAGAGGATTTTCCACTCCTTCCCATCTCTGTAGATATACACAAGATTACTCTGCAATCTTAAACTAGAGTAATTACTGCAACCTCTTCATCTTAGATTGCAGCAGAGAGTTTTCCCTCTATTGTGACCAACAGCAAACTCAGTGTTTTCCCCAGATTTGAATTTCATGGGTCTTCTTGATTCAGGTTCTCAGCACCAGCTGGGGAACTCCTGGGCATGAAAGCCCAGGAGGTTATGGAATGGCACACACTTGCAGGTCATTTCTCAAAAGATGGATTGACAACTGTTCTCACTACCCTAAGAGGTTTCCAGTTGCAATGTTTGTGGACTCACAAATGCATATAATCCTTTCTGATTTTAGGAGCAACAGAAGAAATCCAAATTCAAAACAATACTGGGGGCAGCTATCCATGTAAGAGAGCTCTCTGGCTTCTGCTGTCTCCAAAACTTATGGTCTATATCATGCATCAAAAAAAAATCACAGATGAAGAATAGTATCACAAAAGTATCACAAAATCTCTGAATCGTGAGGGAGTACCAAAGGCATTTCCCCTTCACAAAATCATCACCAAAGGGGTCTGCCATATTTTTGCTTGACAAAGTTCCAGCTCAGGAATCCATAAAAAGATCCCCTATCAATCACATATTAAGGTCTTTATTACAGAAATGTAGTTGAATTCCATGTGGATCTAAAATCCATTTAGCAAACCTTGGCCATGTCCCATATTCATTATTTCCCCAAACTGATTGCATGCACCGTGTGCATCTCTGATGCCATCAAAGTAATATCCCATAATTATTTTTATTGCATTGAGTGATGTTCTCTGGCTACATCTACCCTGCTGAGCACATCCACTAGTGGTTACAACCCCACTAGACTGGCTGGCCTCCTTGACAGCAGGGGAGCTCTGTCCCTTCCTTACCACCCTTGGCCTTATGTCCTTCTGCTGGTCCTTCCTCCCCCGAGGCATAGCTGTCATCTTGGGTCCCTTCTCAGTTCAAATTCTGAGCTCTGCTGCAGTCTTGATGTTTGGTGTGCTCATGGAATGAAGCTGAGATTCTACATTTTGGTCTTGTGTGTATGACATGGCAAGTCTGGAGTTTTTGAGTTTGCAAAGCCCGTATGGAGTTACTGGAGGATTCTGCAGAGCAGAAGAAAGACAGCCTGGTACAATCTCATCCATATTTCCTGCTGGGAGATGTTCCCAGAGCAGAATAAATAAAACAAAACATTTTGATTTTTCTTTCAAACGTCCTACCCAGTATTTTCCAAAAATAGCATGAGAATGAATTAATGTTTGTGCAATATGCAGGATTGGTGAATCCAGAACAGGCATGCTGAGGGGAGTGAGATGATGGTGTAGACACACCCCTGCCCAGGTAAGTGTATGCAAATTGGAATGATTTTCTGGGGACAGAGAGGTGTGGGAAAACACTGGGGAACTCAGCATTCAAATGCTGTGACTGCATTTTCAGCACTGCCAGCCCTCACGAAGAGATCCTGAGCACCAATTGGTAATCCTGCTCTGAATGAAAAATACGCCCCCAGATTTGGGGTTTCCCTATGAAGGAGGAAGACAGAACAGCTTCACCTGAGTTAATTCAGAAGTGAAAACATAAACTCTGACACACAGGAGCATTTGCACTTTTATGTGGGAAAACATATTATTAGAGCTTGACTGAAACGTGTAGGAGACAAACAATAATGACACCTAACTTCATGTCTCAAATACTGAGTACTAGATTTTGGTGATGACTTTCTCACACTTGTTTAGACTCTCCTTCTTGGGGAAGGTCTTATGAAAATAAACTATTTCTTTAAGAAAGCTGTGCTGCAATGTGGATGGTAGAGAGTGAAGATCCCCTGGAGATGCTCTGCAAAACACCCTGGAGCCATTTGCATCAATTAACTCCACCACCAGCATGTGGCTGCCTGTAGGCCAGGCTGTTGCCTATTATCTCTTGAAGTGGAGATAATTTTTCGTAGAGAAAGTGGGAGGCTTTTGCTTATGAGGATGAGTTCACCCAAGGGTGCTCAATTTAAGAGCTCCTCTGTAGTCTCTTAATCAGAGCAGGCAATTTATAAGATAGTGCTTAAAAGAAAAAAATAATTTTCATTTAATCTGTTGAATTTTGCTTAATATGCTGCAGTGTGTTGTTAGGACTTCTAACCTCTGATGAGCACATGGTGTGTAACATTCCCAGGATGTGATCCAAGACAGCAACACGGTGGGGTAACTACCATCAAATTGTCCCTGGTTCCTGTTCTGACTTGAAAAGAGCACCACTAACACCTCTAGCCACGTTTTTGGCTTTCTTCCAAGGTTTCTTCCCTAACAGATGCTGAAATCCCAGAAGAAAGCAGGGATGAATATAGTGAAGCAAATGAACAGCATAGTTAATTAGTAATTAAAGTCTCTTGAAACAGGTAGGATTGCACTGAATCAAAAAAAGAAGGAAGGTTTATTGGATCTCTAACCTTAAAAGATTTTTCTATTGTACCTACCATGCCATTTTATCATGACTAATTTTTAAAGAGTGAGAGATGGGAGCATGTCCTGATGTCTGATACTCAAAGCAGAAATACAGAGCAGTTCTGCCGTCTCCAGTAAGACAATCCAGTTTGCTGCAATGGTAGCAAAAGATAAGTTTGCAGCCAGGCTGCTGCTTTCAGCAGAGAATCAACAAGAGAAACAGAAGAAAACACACAAAGAGTAAGCCTATCTTTAAAGGACAGAAAGGACTTTTTAAAGTAGCTCCTGGGGACAGGTCTCATTATGTTTGTGCAGCACCTGGCACAACAGAACCCTTCTGAACTCAGTTTTTGAGCTGCAGACACATCCAACAAAATGACAGCACCAAATACTGAGGCTTAAAATAAAATCTGTGACAGATGTATTAGGAGCAAGGTTTGGAGAGGATCAGGGTTGATGGGCTCTGACAAAATTCCACCACAGTGAGTCACATTTTAATTGAAAAACAATAAAAGAATGCAAGGGTGGGGAAAAGACATGGGTGAAAATCAGAGGTCACCTGCCGTTGTGATAATTTAACTGAAGTTTTGGAAATGAATCATCGCACAGGCGATGGAAGGTTTCACCTCGGGCAGTGGCAGGAAATGCAGGGCTGGAGATGTGTGCAGAGCATTTTGGGCTCTCAATCAGCTCTTATTGATTGGGAAAGTACAGCTGTGCTCTGAAATTTTCAGCTTCTCTCTCACTTTCAGTTCGACAGAAAGAAAAATCTCAAGCAGCCTTTTTCAGGTTCTTTTTCTCGGAAGCAATGGGGTAAGTGGGAGGGGAGTTCACAGGAGGAAGACACAAAACTCACAATTTTACTCACATGTCTAATGAAGTCACATGCTGTCAGTGGCCAAAAAATAGAAAAACCAACCAATCAAAAATAAAAAACCAAACCCCAGGGACCAAACCAAAAAACCCAACCAAAAAACCAAACAAACCTCACAACACCACACCCTTGCTTGAAAGAAGAGATGCAAACAGCTGCCCAGGACAAGATCCTATTGAGACACCCTTCAGAAAGGCTCACTTTTGTTCATAAGCATACAGCCATCTTGGACATTCCTCTCTGGGATGGGAAATGATCTTGCCCAGAAGTTGAGCTTAATGCCAGTATTTATAAGCCAGACTTTTCCAGACTTCTGCTGACGAGTGTGCCTGACACCTCCTGTGAGGTCTCCTCCTTCTGGGCCAGGTTGCAGTGCACATCAAACCAGTTCACATTCCACAGGAGCACACTTACCTTGGAAAGCTATAATCATATGGCTGTGGGTGCCTTTGCCCTTGGGTGAGAAAGGAATGTGTAAAAATCAAGCCAGTGTATCTATTTGGTGTGCCACAGCTCTGTGGCAGCCTCAGCAACCCAGGAATGGGTAAAATGTAAATGCCTTAATGTTTCTGAATCTGGTTGCAAATGCCTTCTGCACCAAGCCTAAAATGTCTTCAGAATGGATTTTTTCTACAAATGAGTAAATGCAGTGTGGTGTCTCTATCCTTTCAGGGGTCTGTACTGTTTTTTATCTCATGCTGTGGACGTGGTGAAGAATGGCGGGCTTTCTAAAAATCATTGCATCCATTAGACACCAAACCTGGTGTTAGCCAGGAACTAGCAGAAGAGACCCCTGACATCCCTGAGGTCTTGTTAGGGACCTTCACTTTGCCTTGATTTCACTCTTGTCCAAACTTGGCCCATTTGACAATTTCTCCTTAAGAAACAACGAGTGACTGAATGGCCATTAAGTGGCTGTGCACAGAAAGAAGCAGCATTTCCATTTTGAAGGTTAAGGATCAGGCACTGCACATGTATAAATGCATAAATATGTGCTTCTGCATGTGATGCCCCGCTGGATTGTGGTGTGGTGCACACTGATATCATGAGCTTCACTAGGGTTCCATGTGAGAGCTCTGCTGAACCTGTAGTACACACACAGTGATTTGTGTGCACGACCTCCAGGTGTGCTGGTCATCTCAAACAGGACCCAAACTCTGGGAAAGTTCAATAAGAGTGTAGGGTGTGAGGTACAAATAGATGTAAGGGAAAGTAAAATATTCCATACATGATGGATGCCAGGAAAGAGTTAAGGAGATCCACAGGGAGAAACTTACCCACAGAGTTTGTATGGAATAAAGATTCCAAAAAGTATGAGAATAGGTAAAACTTAGACACTGCACTAGATTTTCTTGTTTCCTTATTTTGTGCCTTAAAATACCTAGTAAATTATATGCAAAACAAGAATTAACAAATCCACACCTCAAAAGAAGAGGCCCAAAACAAAACCAGAATCCCCTCATCTGTCACCCTTAAAATCCCCCAGCATTTTCACAGTCTGATGCATGTGAGATGAAGCATTGAAAAGCCAGGAACCGCTAAAAGTTACGGTATCTCACAAAACTTTTCATGTCTGTGGAAGAGATGCATCACATTTTCCTTGTAACTCAGAATATCTGCTTTTTATCATGAGTTAATTAAATATTAATCTATTAATAATGCACACTAAAATTGCAAAGAATACAGAGTGCAGCAGAGTGATTTTGAAATGCAAAATGTAGCCTTTCTAATTTGAAAAGTGTTTTACACCTACTTTACTCTGCTATCTGTTACTTCCTCAGACACAAAACCCTGCAAAGCAATGCCCAAGTAAATCTAAAAACCTTTATTAATTTATTAACTGCACTATTTGTCATACCTATTGTTTCCTGTGTAAACAACACACATGTGGTGAATTTTGTATCAAGAGTCTATTCCCAAGAGGGTCACAGGTCTCTGAGCATCACAGCAAAATTTCTGTAGATGTTTAAGTGAGATTGGAAGTTTGTTTTGATCTCTGAAGCTTTCCCTGGCATGAGCACGACCACACAAAAATTACTGCTGGTCCTAGATTGCTTTGGTGCTTCAGAGAAGCAAGTGGTAATATGCAAACTGGAGGTAGAGGTAGGAGGGGCAATGGTGTGCCCAGGTGGCCAAGAAGGCCAATCTTAGCTTGTAGAGTGGCCAGCAGGACCAGGGCAGGGATTGTCCCTCTGTCTTCACTGCTGAGGCTGCACCTCCAGTGCTGTGCTCTGTTCTAGGTCCCTCATTTTCAAAAGGACATTGAGGGGCTGGAGTGTGTCCAGAGAAGGGCAACAAGGCTCGTGAGAGGACTAGAGAACATTTCTTATGAGGAGAGCCTGAGGCAGATGGGTTTGTTCAGTCTCAAGAAGGGCAGGCTTGGGGAGACCTCACTGCTCTCTACAACCACCTGACAGGAGGGTGTAGTGAGATGAGGGCTGATCTCTTCTACTGTGCCTGCAGGGGAACAATCAGAGGAAATGTCCTTAAAATGAGACAGGGCAGATTACATAATAGATTTTTTTTTTCCACTGCTAGGATGGTCAGGCTTTGAAACAGTTTGCTCAGGGATGTGGTGGAGACCCCATTCCTGGAGGTGTTCAAGAGGTGTCTGAATCTGGCATTGGGCAACGTGATCTAGTGGTTTAGGGGTTACACTGGTGCTGGTCTGAAGGTAAAGTTTTCTATAGTATGGGGGCACTAGCAGGCCATCCACATGTTTATGATGAAAATCTCAGAGCATGTGGAGCAGCTCTTCTTTAAACATGGAGGTTTTTGGCATTTTTGGGAAAGGGGAAATTCTTGCCAGGTTCCAAGGGTTAGTGCATAAAATATGGAAATTACTGCATTTTGAATGAATTCTCAGATTACTTTGAGACCACACAAGCCTACTAGATCATGGCATTATTGAATAGTTTGGTTTGGAAAGGACCTTAAATATTATCTAGCTCCACCCACCCTGCCATGGGCAAGGACACCTTACACTGCAGCAGGCTGCTCAAAGCCCCATCCAATCTGGCTCTGAACGTTTCCAAGGATGGAGCATCCATCCTGTCTCCAGACAACCTCTTCCAGTGTCTGGAATACTTGTGGTAAAGAATTTCTTCCTAATACTTAATTTGAATTTATATTTTTTGCCATTTAAAGTCATTCCCCTTTGTCCTACCACTACATATCCTTGTAAAAAGTCCCTCTCTACCTTTCAAGATGAACACCTTTGTTAGAAGGGTAAATTTAAGTGTGCAAATGTTGAATGGGGACTTGGGGTGCTGACAATGAAAAATCCTGTAGCACTGAAGGTGCTTCGTGACCCTGGTGAACCTGAGCCCCATGGAGCATCACTTGCTCCTTCTTGCACACTCCAGCAGGAAAATGAGCAATTCTCTTTCTGGAGTCCTTAAATATAAATGGTCTCTGATTCAAGTGACCCAGGAGGGACTAGAACTGACATCTCCAAAATCCTGTGTTAGTGTCCTGTTCCTGTTGTCAGACTTGGTGACAAAGTTGTTACAAGCTTTTGTAATGCAATGGCAATGTCAGACCAGTCTTGTTGGAGGTGATCTATGAGATAAGCATGAGCTGAGCTGGATGAGTTTGGCTTTGTGGATGTGTGCTGGGGTCTGACACAAAGACTGCAGAAATATATGAACTCTGTGTTACCATCTATTAGTTTGTAAGTGATCAGGCTTGTAACTGCTGTGGTTGAAATTTGCAGTTTTAACTGGCTATTGTAGATATTTAGATTATTCAAGATTTCCAGCTTTACTGGTATGAATATTAAGGGAACACATTTAAAAGTATGGACTTACTATAATTATTTTTTGACATCTCTCTAAAAGCTGAGGACTGTTTTGTAAGTAAAATACCAACACTAGTATTGCTCAATTCTGTACCAAATTAAGTTTAAGAAGTTTGTACATAATAAATAATGTTATGATTTGAAAATGTTCCATTACATTATGTTAATAAGTCTTAATAGGCATGGATCATCACACACAGTTGTTAGCTTTATTGTTAATCAGATCTTTCTCATTAACACACTGTAGTTAAGAATGAAGTGCCCTAAAACTGACTATGTTAATGTTAAATGTAATTTCTGAAACTACCATATTATGCTGTTATAAGTACCTTGGAATTGCTTATTTAATGGAGTATTCAGCCCCTGAAATAAATCCTTTACTTTCTATCATTAACTTCACAAAATGTTTTAAGGACAAGTACAAACACACCGTCCTTTCAGAAGGTTGAAGTTATTAGAGACTTGAGAGATCCTGATCAGCAAGTGCCAGATCTAAACTTGTCACAACAGTTATAATAGCTGAACTTTCCACCTCCCCATGAGTGGCCTGTCTTGTCACACTTATTCTACCTGACCTATTTTCCAGCTCTGCACTCAAAGATGTTAAAAAGATTTCTGCATCTCTTGAATGAGGACAGAAGGAGTTTTCATAGTGCTGAATCAACAAAAACAGTCTGTGGCTGGGGACCTCTGCCTCCTGCTTCCCTCAAAAGTGATTTTCCCCCTGGAGCCCTGGACTCTTTCCACGGCATCATTCACTGGCTGAGGAGTTTCATAATGAGGGGAAGATGCAAGGACCTTGTGGCACCTCACTGAAGTGATGCATGTCTTGAAGGTAAAGAAAATAGGCAGTGTAGAATAGTGTGCTCAGTAAAAGTTCTCTTCCCTGTCTACATTAGCTTCCAGACACAGAGCTACTTATCAGCAGCTGGCATGAAGAGTCAGAGCACGGGATAAAGCTCACTCCCACAATCACCTGGGCAGTTTTCTGGCATGGGCTGGGGGCACTCTGGGCTGATGGCTCAGCATCTGGGAGGCTGGTCTGGGAGGAAAGGGGCAGTCTGGCTGCCTGGGCATCAGCCATCCCATCCAGGGACAGGTTCTGGCCTTTTGTCACTTAATACAAACATAGTCACAGAGATATGGCATCAGGATACTTAAGGGTAGCAACATCTTGTGTGTCTATTTATGTCTGACTATGACAGGGATAAATATGATTTTAGAGCCACTAAAAATGTCTTTATTCTTCTCTCACTCATATCTTGAATAGACACTCAGGCAAGAAATCGTACACAGTGTACCCATTCTCTGGCACTGGGCCCAAATGCCCCATCTCCTACAACTAATCTGTTTTATCATACCAGATGGGTTGGCTGAATCCAAAGTGCCTATTGGAAACAGTCTTTGGTCCATGCAAGCTTCTAAATTGGGCTTTGGGATTTTTTTCAGGGAATATTACCCGGCACAGAACCAAACTGTGCTAGGGACCATCAACAGTGGTAACAATCTAGTTTTCTTGTCTGGGAATGGCCCTGGAACTATTTAACTCATTAGAATAGATGATGTCTAAAAACTTCCCAGTTAGACCTTGGTGCCACCTAATTTATAGTATAAGGAGTAAATCATGGTGTTCAAGTGAAGAAGAGAAAGATTATAATTTCAGCTTTACATGTCAAAAAGCTAAAGGCTATAGGACTAAATCCTCAGAACTTGTTGGGAGTTATTCCTATAAGCAGGAAAGATTATAAATGCTTATTGAGATTCACACCAAGAAAACTTTTGGATCTGATGCAGCAGTGGCTTCTCCTACTGGAGTTATTGTTGACAGGCTTCAAAGTGTGCTTTTGCTCTATCCAAATAAATAAATAAATGTTGTCAAAATCATAGAACCATAGAATATTCTGAGTTCAAGGGACACCCAAATGATTATTGAGTCCCATCCCTGTACAGGACCATCCCCAAGACTCACACCTTGTGCCTGAGATCATTGCCCAAACGCTTCTTGCTCTGTCAGGCTGGTCCTGTGACCACTTCCCTGTTTCAGTGCCCAGCCATCCTCTGGGTGAAGAATCTTTTCCTAATATGCAGCCTAAACCTCTCCTGACACAATTCTGGCCGTTCCCTTGGGTCCTGTCACTGGTCACCAGAGAGGAGGTCAGTGCCTGCCCCTCTGCTTCTCCCCATGAGGAAGTTGTGAAGTTCTCCCCCATCCTCCTCTTCTCCAGGCTGAACAAGCCCAGAGCCTTCAGCCATTCCATGTACTGCTTTTCCTCTAGGGAAGAGAAAGGGAAGGGAAGGGAAAGGTGAGGCTAACAAAGAATTGCCACTGTTAGTTAGCAGGGAGCAGCACAGATGTCTTGTGTGGACTTCACCTATGTGTCAGCATTGCTGCAAAATTCTTATTTCCCCCAGCCAAATTTCTTCATATTTCTATTCCTCTGCTTCACTCATTCAGAAAACATTGTAGAACTGCTAAGAACTGCAGATGCAACAGTGACATGGATGGCCATGGACCTCATCCTTATTTTAAACACAGTGGGCCCTTTACTCCAACAAATACATGGTTTATGGACAGCTTTTAGTTCTCACTGGACTTCCCTAACTTTTAGAAGCCTTGATAAATGTTTTATCTTTCGAACATGCATAATTCTGCTAAATGAAACAACTAGTCAATGTGGAAACTGGTTTCTGCTGTCAAACCATTACTGCAAACCCAGAAGGGAGTACTGTATAGCTGTAGTCAGGGTCCCTGCTCCTTCTCCTGCTCTGCTGAACCAGCACTTTGTTATCAGTCTATTGCCAAAGGAAAAATGCCTTTTTTTTTTCCCCTACCATGGCAATTCTGGGTTTTTCAGAACAGAGGCAAAAAGGTGAAAATTAGAGGGGAGGGGATATGGTCTTCCCTCAACAGGATTCCAGTACCATCTGCTGGTAAGAAAACATGGGTTTAGCCTGGACCTCCCCTCTCAAATCTGCATTCTGCCTGTGTGAGACAGTTCAGTGTATTTTTAATTAATTACTCATGTCAGTCAGAGCTGCTCTGTTAACACCAGTCATCTCTTAACAAATGGGCTCCTCACACCTTTCATAAATATTTTCTCTATCAGATTCAGCAAGAGTGGCCCAGTTTTCAGTAAAGGAACATTTGGTTCAGACATCAAGGTCCTATCTGACTAATGGCATAAGAATGGTGACTTTATGCCTCACATTATTGTGTGTATGTGGGAAAGGAGATGTAGTTTTGCAACACAAACATTTGGGTCAATATTCTGGCAGATTCAGAACTTAAAAAAATCAGTATGTGACTGGATATTCTTTGGCCACAGAGCCATAAAAGAAGACACACTCAATGGGCCAGTTCCCAAATTATTGATGGTCTGGAGTATTTAATATTTCTAGTTCCTCCTTAGGGCTGTGATTCTGAAAAGCACATCTTTACTTTTGCACTTCTGCTCCTGTCTCATTGAATTCAATATTTGCAGTTTACTGTTGAGCTGAGGTTATATTTTGGAGCTCTTCCTAACCTTAGCTTCAAAAGTCACTCTGGCTTAGTCTAGAGTGCAGGAGTGGGCAGAGACTGTCTTTAACAGGGTTAACATAGGCACAGGCAGAAGTTTGCATGTTTCAGCATCAGCTTCAACATCCATACCTGAACGAATTTCTAAAAATAGTCCATACTCTGTGTGTGTTATAGTCATATTTTGACTGATCTAGCTGATAAAACACATTATCCTCTTAGCTCTTTTCTGAACTTATATTATCAAAATGCTTCTCAAAAATATATATGATGACTGGAACTTATAGTCTGGCAAAGTTATCAGTAATGTTGTATATATTACTAAAGTACTTTTCAAGTTCTACTCTATATTGCAATATATTTTTGCTATATTTTAGCAAAGACAGAGACAAATTTAGGATATTTAAATGCATATCCTTTAGTAAGGTTCAGCTTTCTGCAATTGTATGAAAGGTATTCAGAGGGTGGTAAAAATACTGTTTGCTTATACAGCATAAAATACAAGTTACAAGATAAACACTCTTCATTGCTTTCCATTGCAAGCTCCATACATGGAGATTTTAACAGTTTGCTATAATATAACAAAAAAAATGATCCAAAATCAAACAAAAATCTTATTTTTCTTTAAAATCCATAAATCATCCAAATTATATGTGCTGCAGGAAATAGCCCAGGGGCTATCTACCCTATGTAACATGTGGTACATTTCCTGTAACTGGTATAAGTAGTACTTATTTTATTATAGCATCATAGAGTTATCAAACATTAAAAGGTTATTGAAAAACAAATATTAATGCTAGGGTTAACTTTCAAGTACTATTTTTCCTAACATATCCTTGCTCTCCATTTAAACACCATTTCAGTCTTTAAATATTAATATACTGCAGATTGATTATTATTATGCTTGGAATTAAATTGTCTTTGTTATATTAAAATAAACCACTAAACACTAATTTCACTGTTGAATTTTCTGATGTGATATAGATTATGAAAATTTTTGCTAAAGTTCCTCAAACCTTCAGGTTTCTCTTTATGTTGAAAAGCCTTATGGATTCTCAAGTAATTCAGCATCCCATTAAGAGTTCTGATGACTGCCATGATGAATTTAGATGTGTTGCTGGGGATTTGGGGTGCAGTTTAACCTGATACAGCCTTCTTTCTCCTCTCTGCCCCACTCACATATTCCTGCCCCGCCCTCCCACAGTATCTGCAGGTTATGTGAATGTGCAGTGAGTTGGTGTGGAAATTAACCCCATGCAAAATAAGAGAGATTTATTTTCTGCTGGTTTAGCAAACAGACCCATTTGTTCAAGACCTGATGTGAAGAGTGCTGCCAGGTGGGAAGGGGCAAGGCCTGGCTGGCTTCTCCTGGTGGCTGCTCCAACTCTGTGCAATGTGATGTTTCATCTCTGCCTCTCTGTCTATTTAACTCTTCTCTCATCCCTAGCTCCCAGATTTGCTGCTTCCTTGTACCTGCAACAGGATACGAGGCACAAAGTATGTAAAAAAGGACAAAAGCCTTGAAATGATGCAAAATACTAAAGGAAGGGGAGCAAGCATGCTCTGTCTCTCATACACACCTGTGGTGGAAGTTAAAAGAAAGCCTGCCCTTTTTGCAACCACAGTGATAAGGAGGGGATGCTAGAGGAAGAAATTAGATCTAAAAACTTGAAACCTACAGACAAACTACTCCTTGCACTGACTGGACTCCAAGATTGCTGCTCACCAACAGGAAAGCCCAACATGGGACCACAACCAGCCTTGCCACTACCTTTGGCCAACATTAGGGTAGCAAATGTGTTTGACACATGTAGCTGTGGTATATACAACACAGATATTATGTATTAAGCTTAATATAATCTTCAACCAAAAGGAGGATTGGTGAGAAACAAGTATTTTAGGATTACTAAAGATTTTAAACACAGAAGGATTGAGAATACTCGTTTCTTATTTCTTCACTAATTGTGAATGCAAGTGAAATGCATGGCTCGGGATGCATGAGAACTTGATAGAAAAAATGCAATTCATAGCTGTTAAAGTCATCATCTTGCAAAGAAATCATTAAATCAAGATGCTGAAAAGATAAATATCTTCTTTTGCTGAGATTCTTTAACCTGGAATTTTTATTCACTGCTGCACAGCTTGGATTGGTTTTTAAATAGTGTTGGTGTTGAAGAGGACATCCCTGTACTCCCAGGTACCTGCTCCAGTGGCAGGAGTGTCAGGATGTATTCAGAACCCCTTGGCTATTCTTCCAGAAGACTTTTCTCTGGGAAGCAGGTCTGTGTTTTGTCTCAAAAATATTGGAACACTGAGATCTGGAATAAATAATACGTAAATCCTAAAATTATTTGCAATAAAAAAATTCTCATGGGTTTTAATTTACCTTTTGAGCTCCTTCATGCCTACCTGTGAAAGTAGCTCATCTTACAGAAATCCTTTGCAACTTACTGCTTTCAGGAAGAGAAGGCCTCTTTGGGCATCTCCTCTTAATGATCTGAAATTAGTAGTTACTTACAAACCTTAAGGCCCATACTAGTGACTCTGTTTCTTAATCCTTCTTGCAGGCCTGTTCCATTTGCAATATATTTTTGTGATCTGTTTGCATTATTGAACTTTCCTCTTCATTTTCATTTACTGAGTTATTAATCAAATATAAACTGCTAGAAAGCACCAGAAGTGTGACATGCTTTGACAAAAGTAAAAGTTCTTTCTTTTATGTTCAGGGAGTGTGTGTTTGGGTTGGGGGTTTTTGGTGGTTTTTTTTTTTTTTTGAGGGGGAGTGTCTGTTTGTTTGTTTGTTTGTTGTTTTTGTTGGTGTTCAGAGTATTTTTTTCTTTTTCACATAATCACATTTATTTTCCCAATTTCAGGAAGCCTAAAGAATTTGCCCAAAAATCAAACCTCACCAGAGAACAACAGGTATTATCCTCCCACTTCTTCAATGGAAAACCAGGGGAAATGCCCACTCCAGTGTATGCAGTTTCATATAATGTCTCAATGGGTCAGTTTAGATTTCTTCTTTAGATTTCTTGTAAGATTCACAGCACACATACAATCTACTCCTAATTTCTGCCCAAGACATGAAATCGAACCTGACAGTTTTTAGTTACACATGGCCACTAAAAGAAACATTTCTGTAGGAAAACAAACATGAAACCCACTTAAAAACCAAAGTTGGCAGCAACTAGTTACCTATAAGTCCAGCCTTGCAATGATTAACTTGTGGGAATAACTATTTACATGGTACTTTATATTGCCCAAGTGCTTCAAAATGACAGCTCAGACATTTTAGTGTTTTGCAGAAACTTAAGCAAATGGTGACATTACCTCCCAAACCCTTAGTCAATAGTGGAGACAGGGTTTGATCCTGGCATTCCCAGTACTTGGCTCTGGGTTTTCCTTTGGCTCACCAAGTACACAGAGTTTTACAACAGGGCACTCCTTGCTTCCTCCAGGTCTTCCCAGGCTCCTCAGGAACGAAACACAGGAAAAATGGCCAGCTGCACATTCACTTCACAGGCTTTGGCCAAGGAGACTTTGTGAAAACCTGTGAGTTTCTTCTCTGCTTCCTGAATTTTATCAGGGAGCAGGAGTTTCCAGAAGTTCCAGACCTAGAGCACTTCTCTCATTCAGGCAGGCTGGAGGGCTGGGCTGTGCTTTCTAGAGATTAAAGAGTCTTGGACACCACACCACCACAGATGCAGTGAAATGGAGCTGGTGGGACACCAGGCTGTGGAGCCACTGTTCATCCCATCACTGTGCCCTTGGTAGTTTGGCAAATTTGAACATCTCAGTTTAAACTGGGGCACTGACAGTGCCAGGGTTTTCTTCCAGGCTCTCAAAAGTCTCCAGCTCTGAAAGTCTGCATCTGGACAGGCCTTCAAAGATGTTAGAATTTTCACATGAAGGAGCATTAGAACCCTCTCTAAGCAGCTGGCATTACTCAAACATTTGATTATTCATGTTTTCCTTTTTTTCTCCCCATAATTTCCATGCCCCACAGAATTTTAGTGTTTCTGCTTCTCATCTGAAATTGAACATTTTAATTTTTCCCCCTAAACTTTGAGATTTTCCCAGATTTTTATTGTGTCTTAGCCCATTGTAACTGTACAACTGGGTTCTGACAAGCTGCTAAGAGTTCTGCTCTTACTGTTATTTCACATAAACCCATTTGGAACAAGTCCCAGTGGGCAATCCAGGGGGAGAGGCTTCTGATGCTGATCACTGAAAACCAGGGCAAGCTTTCTTTGATGGGTTTCCACAAGAGTTTCTGTGTTGCTCCTAAACACAGAAACAAGCCACCAGCATCCTTCCAGCCACAGATGGCTGCAAATCTGTGGTTTAACTCATGAGAGTCCTCTGCCTGTCTGCCACTAACCCTCTGCCAAAGACAGTCTCCAGCAAAGGCTGCCTGGAGGGGTCTGACACTGACTAGTTTGTGTCAGGTTATTCAGAACAGTCCAAGTACTTGTTTTGAAACAGGTTTGCTGATGGTCCTGAGTTGGAGGAGGAAGAACCAACATGTTCTGCTGCAGCAGTGGAGCTGAGGGATGGTCATTTGCAGGGAATCAGCAGAGCCAGATACAGATGAAGGAGGGCTATCACAGACAGTCCAGATCAAGCTGCACACAGCATGTCTGGAGATGGTGGGGAGGTCACTAGCAGTCTTGGCTTCTTTGAGTTTCTTGTCATTGCACAGTAGTTAAGCCACAAGAGATCTCTTGAACAAAGTGTGGACAAATATCACACTTCACTGCCTGCACAGTAAAAGTTACATTAAAAATTATAATTGTGTATTGGCATCTGTAGAATTCCTCATGGGAATATAGAATGAGGCCACAAAAACACCCCAGACCTTTGTCATGGTGGCTGGGAACATGATAAGTATGATGAAAATCTCAGGTGATGCCTGTCTGATTTTGCCTGGCTGTTGAGAAAGGCTAGACAGCAAGGGTGAAGTTTTTCTGGTCCCAGATATGCTCTCAAAGAAGTTGTAAATAATCTTCTTCCTGATGCATTTGAGTGCCCATCAGCAGCTTCCTGATCCTGCAGCAGAGCATCTCATGTCCAACTTTCCCTGCTCCCACTCCACCCCATTGCAGGAGTGACTGTGGGTGACTTTTCCTGAAGTGAAATACTCAAAACTTCCTGGCAGAAGCATTTTTTTCCGATAAAAGTAATGGCATTTCAACAGTATCTCATGGAGTTGCTGCTGCTTAGTGAGCCTCAGCCTAAAATGTTTTGTAATACCAGCTATACCACAAATATCACTCACTCTCATTCACTGTGAAGGCAGCAGCAGCAAAAACACAATCTCATCAACAACCCTCTGCTGCCTGATGAGTGGATTGGCCAGCATAATTCACAGCACTGCAGGTCAGTTTTAGCAGTGCAATTTTGTTCAGGACCATGGTGCTTTCACACATCTAATTGAATAGCTGTGCTTGATCTTTGTGTCCCAGGAAGGGCCCAAAGCATATGATGATTTGCAGTAAAAATGTAGCTTAAAATGCATTTGTGAAAGAACTACTGTTTTCACCAAAACCCCCATTACTCCCCAAACCTTCCCCATCACAGTAATGTGAGTAAAAGATGTGTATCTGGTTTCTTACACTTGTGCATACCGAGAGTAGCACCTTTGGGGCTATTGACAAACCTGAGGCGGCTCTTGCTTGTCAAGTGGTTATTTCTACAGAACAGACCAAAACATTTCCTGTATTACCCTTATTGAAACATCTCTCAGCTTTGAGGGTAGCACTTGCCCGTGCAGGGTGGGAGCTGTGAGGAGGGGAAGCAGGGCAGTGGTGGAGCTTGTTACTCGTGGGTGCTGCAGGGGTGTCAGGGGCCAGGATGCCATCACACCAGCACACCCTGCTGCAGCAGCCACCTCCATGTGCACACTTTCTGACAGGACTGGATTGAGGACCTGACACAGCCATGCTGCTTGTGCAGCATGACGAGCAGTCAGGGCATTTCATGCTCTGCAGATGTGGGCAGAGGCTCCTTGGGGTGAGAAGAAGCTCATTACACTTCAAACTCTGATATTTGAAGCTTTGCTCAGTACTCGATGCTTATCAGATTTTCACTGCAGTGTGGGTTGTCAGCCACTTCTCTGGAAGTACTTTAAAATACTATCACCAGTATCTGATCTTCTCACTCTCTCAAGATATCACCAAGATTGCTTTTGCTTTCACTGCAGGGGTGAAGAACTAAAGGCTGTCAAGGGTCTCTTCACCTTATCAATCCCTTCTGCTCCCCCTTAAAATGTGTTTGTAAACTCTTTTTATGACCAGCCAGTTGCAGTGCTGGAATTCTGGTGCTGAGACTTCTTTGGTCTCTGCCCAGAGAGCAAATGAGACAAAAACCTCTGACTTGCCCTAATTCTCTGCCAGGGTAGGGCTCAGATTTGATTTGTACTCTTACACAGTGCCCATCCCTGTGGTACTTGAGCTTCCTCTCACCTCCTTACCCTCTAAGATTCCTTTTGGGTTAGTTTTGAGAAGAAACAAGTATAAGAATACTTGCATTCCTAATCAGTTATAAAATGGAAGAAGAGATGCTTATGGAACATAATTTTAATGTGTTGTGTGGATACTTCTGTGTTGTAAATCCCAAATTATTGTACAGTGGTTGATTATTGATTCTGCTCTTTGAAATTCAAACCTTTTCAGAAAGCCTGACAGAATCTGACACAATATGATTACTCAGCTATGGATTTTTTTGTCTATTTAACCCACTGAATTTAGTAAAACATTGAGAAGTGGTTTCACAAGAGGGTTCCAGAACCAGAAAATGAGGGGGATGAATTGTCTTGTAGTAGTTTGTACAGGATTTAGATAATTTCTGG
The DNA here is from genome assembly GCA_034336665.1 of Luscinia megarhynchos. Classification (NCBI taxonomy): domain Eukaryota; kingdom Metazoa; phylum Chordata; class Aves; order Passeriformes; family Muscicapidae; genus Luscinia; species Luscinia megarhynchos. The sequence continues at coordinate 92,047,829 of JAPFBE010000002.1, forward strand.
ATTAGCCAGTTGAATTTGATTTAGGTTGTGATTCAGAAGAGCATTTTAGTACTGCTTACTTTGCTGGATGAATAGGGATGGATCTGAACACAGAGATCATTACATATTAGTGGATGAGATTTTTTAAAGGTATTTAAATATCTAACACATTAAGTATTAAGTATCCTTAAAAATCTGTCTTTAAATACTTTGCTGAATTCTCTATAGGCTAGATTCTCCAGTTTGCCAAGTTCATTTGCTCCCTTTAGACTTCCTCCTGACATTTCCCTTGATCAGCAAATGTGTGTTGAAATATACCTTGTTCTGTCTATAGCTGGCATTTAAAACACATTCATTAAACACGTTGGCTAATGCGTTATTAAAGAAACACCTTTTATCCTTCTCTAATCATATTCTTGGTACATCTCTCATGATGCAATAGGTGCTGGGTACATTTCATAGGTGTGTAATTTTGTCTCAGAGCATTGTGATGTAAGAGGCTTCTCAGGTATCATCCTTCCATGCATGAGACAGGGCTGGGCTGGTTTATGGGATGAGAGCATATCTGATCTCTTGGAGCTGGGTGGAGGAAGAGGTTGGTGGTAATGCTGCTGGGAGGTCATGCAGGGTTATGGTCCAGGGCTCTTTCCAGAGCAGCCACCCCACTGCTGGGGACCGTGCAGAACAGGTTGGACAGATACCTGTGTCCCATGGGCTGCCCAGGCTATAAAAGCTGAGTAACAGACCCAAGGCATGGGGGGCACAGGGAGGGCAGCAGTGTCTCTGCACAGTGCCTGAAGCAGCAGCTCCACCGCAGCAGGTTCTGGTGACTGCTCTGAAGCAGAGGGAGGTGAGCTGTGCTGCCAGGCTGGGCTGGCACAGAGCACACCCATCACCCTGCACAGCCTGCTATCACCCCCAGGAATCCCCTGCTGTCCATCCCACCCTCCTGCGCCTTACTGCTCAGCTTTGGAAGGAATCTAAGTGCTTCATTGACCACGGGGTTGAATTTCGCCCGGATTAAATCCCTTTGAAAACTTAAACTGGCTTGCTGATGAGCTACACAGAAACACTTCCTGTCTCCTGCATTACCATCTCCGAGTCTTGCCCTTTCTGAAACACAAAGCATCCATGGAGGGATTTCAGACCTTGTGGCAGACGGTAGTGAAAGAAACACTATCCTCCTGTAACACGGGGAGCTCTCAATTGACTTAAATCAGGTTTGGCTGAAGGGATTTCCATCAGCTTTAGCCTCCTACACTAAAACCTGGCATAAACGTGATTGAACATTTTTGAAACTAGAGAAAAAACCCCAGAAATTCTGTGACAGAAATCATCATTAGACCAGCAACGACACAAGATCTACCACCTCTCTGCACTTGTGCCATTTATCAGTATTTAATACAAATAGATACACATTGGAGCAAAAGGGAGGAAGAGAACCCCACAGGACATGACTTCCAATTAGCAGGGGGTCACATCCCCTGCCGTGATTTACTATTGGAAAAACATGCAAAAGATAATTGAACATTACACTCTCTTCTCCCCCTGCTGCTGGCAGCATTAGGAGCAGAGCTGCTCCGGACCCCTCGGGGAGATGGGGAGAAGGGATCAGGCAATTACATGCAGCGCCACATAATAACAGTGATTCATAACCTTGTGGCACTAAGCTCACCGGGCCACATCTTTAGCTAGTGCCCGCTGGTGTAGCTTCATTGACTTCAGGAGGGAGATGCTGATTTACGTCAGCTGCAGATCTGCCCCATTTACTTTTTCTCTTTGGGAAAGCAATAAAGTATGCAGAGGGAGGCCAGGATGTGCAGTGCTCCACAAGGCAGCATGATGGGATTCTGCAGAGGAATGCTAAATACCTGAGAGATAGTGACCACTTCTGCTACATAAGACCAGGTTATATTGCCCTTGTACCTCTGAGACCTGGCTTAAACCGTGAAGTTTTATATTTTTTATTTGAAATGCCCAAAGAAGCTGGAGTAGTGTTAGTTATAAATTCCACCAAGCAACCAAGGAAAAATCACTTTCTGTACAGTTTTAGGAACAGGTTCTTGCTACCAGAACCATTGTCTGGAGGTGCTGGTATTCCTAACACTAGAGAAAGTTTCCTTAGTCTGATCATTATCTTATCCTGGCTTTCCTTGGTCTGAGCTGGTCCGAGGGGAGGGAGCATAGTGCAGCCTGGGGACTGCGGGCTTGTGTCTCAGTCCAGCTCCAGCAGGGACTTGCAGTGTGACCTTGAGCAAGTCCCTCGGCAGTCCTGCATGTCCGACTTTCCTCCTTGGCTCTTAAGAAGATTTTCTTTCCTTTGTGTGATTGCCTGGGGATTTTACAGCTTTCTAGGAATAAAAGGCAGCCCTTCTCTGATGAGGCCCAGGCCAGACACAGCTGCTCCTTCTTTTGGGCTGAGTTCACCCCAGCCCTGGGCAGGACAGTTAGCAGGAGGACCTTGGCACTTCTGGGGTGCAGGGGCTAGGGCAGGCTGAGGTCTGTGCAGCTGTGCCAGGAGCATGCCTGCTGTAGGAAGGGGGTTTGTGATGGGAGCACCCTGGGACCCGCAGGCTTCACCCATCCCATTTGGCACAGGCTGCAGCGAGGAATTTTTAATGACAAGGTTTGGAAACCTTAGCAGATTGTAGTAGCTCGTGCCTGCTTTCACTGGCTGAGCCAGGCCGTGATTTAATTACGTGTGTGGCTCACGCTAAGTTATGCATGCCTGTGTGCTGCATTCCATTCCGAGCAGGGTGGGAAGGTGGCTGCTCTGACAGGCTGCCGGGAAGCTGTGCCCGTCTGTGCCGACCTGCTGGGACTGCCAGGGCCCGGATTCACCGCTGGGAATTGCATTCAAGGGCACAATGGCTTCCTCCACACTGACCAGGCTTGATGTGGTTGCAAGAATGCATAACCAACATGTCTGCTTAATTCTTTTTCTTTTCATGTGGCTTCCTGTTCTTGTCCCTGTGTATTGCAGTGCTGTCAGCTCCTCGAGGCAGGGACCATGACTTTATAGACCTTTGCTAAATGCTAATACACTCATCACACTGCCTGGCGAGCGAGACAGCCGTGGTGTGAGCTGGCTTCAGAGCAGCAGGAGCTCTGTCTCACTTTCTCAAAGGCTCGGGTGGTGCTGGGGCTGTAATTTAGGTGCCTGTACTGTGAATTGGAGGGAATTGTGCTGATCTGATCTTTGCTGCAATAGCACCTGAAGGGGAAGAAACAGGAAGAACGAACCTTGGTATTGTCAGCTCTGCACTTACAAATATTTTTTTTTTCTTTTTAATCCTTAATTAAACCTCTATCAGCTTAGAAATCTTTATACTTTAAAATAACTTATGTTGGGCTGCTCCAGGTGGTCCCCTTTCCCTTTTGCATTCATGCCTTTTGGCACTTATTTCTTTCCCACCCCTTTACACTCCAATTTCCTGACTGTGAAACTTCAGGCTTTATTTTAATGGGGAATGAGATTATAAAGAATCACATGGATCCAGGAGCTTAGTGATGAAGTAAAAAGCATACACAACACCACAAAAAAAAATCCCATACTTGTCACATCAGCATTTGTTGCTGCTAGAGAAGTCCTAGGAAAGAATTAGAACAAGGCCAGTGATGGAACCTGGAAATGGTGTTTCCAACATTTTTAGTAGCATCATATACCAGATGCATCAAAATTAACTTTCTTAATGCCATTTTGCAGCATATTTCCATTTCATAGCAGGGTGCTCAGACACAGACAGAATTAACAACTTGCCTGAAGTTGCTCAGACAATCCACAAAAGTGAGAGAGAGAAAAAAAGCCAACAAACATGTTAGAATGCTTTGTCAAAATCCTCATCTGTGGACCATTCCTTCTTGCAGGTGAAATGAGCTGGAGAAGAAGGTTGGTAGCACCAGCTTAAAGACTCCAGGCTGAGTTAGGGTTCAGAGTAAGGAAACAAGAAAATGTGTGGCTGTCTATCTGGAGGGTATTTGCACCAATAAAACTGCTGAGTCTGGAAAGCTGAGCATTTTCCCGTGTGATTGCTGCTGTTTCATTTTCTGGTCATGGTGGGAACAGCCTTTCTGGTTCTTAATGGAATTAGTAAAACATCCAAACATTTCATAACTTTAATGGCTGTAGAAGGGGGAGAAACTCCAGCTGGTAGGAGTAGAGATGGCTCCTGGTTTTCTAAGTCAGCTTGCCCTTTCTTTAGTGAGCTACTTTATTTTAGTCATAGTTTAGTAAAGACTTCATACTGTTTAAGTCTGGTCAGAAGTAAAGAAGAGAACAGATAAGTAGGGGTGTAAAGTTAACATGTAAAGAAAGGTCCCAGAAATTGGAAGAGATACATTTAATATACCTATAAAAATTATGTATCCACTAAATCTGTGGCTGTGCACACAGATTGGATGAGTATTCTATTTGGAACATTGAAAATTAACATTTTAGGATATTATTGAACTACATTTAATATGTGCTTTTGTTGAAGTCAGTAAGTAAGGAAATAAATAAAGAAATAGCTAATTAATTCCATGAGCTAGCAAAAAAGGAGAATTTGTAGTGACTAGACACTGAGCAGGAATTTGGGAACACTGTGCTCTATATTAGCTCCCACAATGAGTCATCTGCAGCCTCTTTGGTAAAGCACACGGAGGACTGAAAGAAGATGTTCCAGCTCACCTGTAAATGTTTTCAACATTAGTATGCTCCCCAATGCTTCCACTCCCATCTGCATGGCTCCTTCACCGTCTGTCTGCAAGCAAAGCCTACATTTATGACTCACAAAAACTCAGTGTGGGAGACCAGCAAGCCTGGTCTGAGGGACAACTTTCAGCTGCCCTTTGGAGACCAGTGCAAAACCATTCCGTTTTCCCATTAATTTAGAACACGAGTAACACTTTTCTCTCAAAAGCATCATGTCACTTCTTTGGTAAATATTCACTTGCCCTTGGTGTATCTTGCTCTGCAAACAGCTCCATGGATCATTTTTAGATGGAGAGAGGGTTGCTGTGCAGTATGACAGGGTGTGACAATGGGTAGCAGAAATATTTCTGAGTATTTGAGAAATACTCAAATATTTCTGAAACATCCAAGTATTTGCACTGTGCCTTGGGAGCCTGTGATGAAAGGCGAGATGCAAGTGCAAAGTATTATTATTCTAATGACGTCCGACTCTCAGTGAGCTGTGCCTTGTGGAAGTGTGTGAACTTTGGAGCATGCCCTGATGAATGTGAGCCATGACAGCTCTCTGGAGATGCAGGGGATGCTGGCAACAGCTTAATCAATTATGACAGCAATGGTAAGATCTGTCCAGATTAGAGCACTTCAAAAACTACAAAGCCTCAGGCTTCTCTGTCTAGGTTTTTGCGAGAGTGGGACAATGAAGGAAGTGGATTGATTTGGGTCCTTTGAAATGTAGTAATACTAGCATCTGCTGGTTTAAATGCAAGCACAGCCAGATAGTGTTTTACCATCTAAAGACACAGGATGGTACAGGAGGCAGTGCTGTGAATTTCAGTGTTGTGCTTGACTGCAAATGGGTTAGATATGATGTTTCCCTGGGAGAAGGGTGGGTTCTCTCAGATATGTTATTGTAAAATAAGACAGGAATGAAAGGAAACAAAAGGAAAACATCGCACAGGAAAGATCTATTGGAGAATGGCTAACTGCGAAAACATCGGATCAAAGGAGGAGGTTTTCTGTTAGGAATCAAATTATCCTCTTCCTTTCCAAGTCAAATGGACCTATTTGAGGAACAGATAGGCAAGATAAAGCCTCTCAGCCAGAGTGATTTTATCTCCCTCTCAAGTGTGTGTGCATGTGTGATTCTCAAATAAACACAGCAGAACACAAAGAGTTGTGTGAGCATGACCAATTACTTGACTAGGTGTGTGTTTTCACAAGAGAGATGAGAAAAAGAAGCCAGGTGAGGCTCAAAGTTTCCAAATCAGCAAATAGGAATAAATACATTATTGTTCTAACAGTATTTCCTAGAAGTCCTCATAAGCAAGCCACAGACTAGATACTCAGCTGAGTGGATTATTCAGCTATGTGAATATTTCAGGTTGTGTGAAGCTGATCAGGTCACTTGAAAACCACTGGTCCTTTTAAAGAGCTTCACAAGTAGCTGCTCAATGAGTTGACTAGACATTGCACAGAGTTGTCATTTCACACTGGTAGGAGGGGATGCATGCAGGGATGTCTTATGCAGAGGCTCTGCTGCACAAGAATGAGTCAAGCCACCACAGCCCCCTCTTCCCCAGAGCCTACCCCTATTTTCTGTAACTGTTCCTGACAGCTACATCTCTTCCTGCTGCCAGAGTGTGACCTCATCTGGATCTCAGCAACAGGAAATCTGAATCAAGTGTGCAGGAATGATCCTGAGACACACAGTGTGCTGCCACTCTTTGCCTGCTGGCCTGGCTGTGCCACTTAGGTCTGCAGTGCTGCATGAGAGCTCTTTAGCGCGGCAGTGGCTCTGCTGGTGTCACCCGTGGCACTGCCCCACGCCTGCCTGGTGCACCAGAGGGGGGATAGGAGCCAAGCACGCAGCTCTCGTGTCTGGCACGGGAAGCCTGGCCAGGTTTGTGCAGTCTGGTGACAGCAGTGAGAGCTGGAAGCAAACCTGCAGCTGTACAGTGAGGTGAGCAACAGGGCTGGGCTCGTTCAGGAAACAATGTGCTCCGACTCCCGAGGGAAGAGAGGCTCTGCCAAACACCCTGGCTTTGGCAAGCACCTCCACCTGCTGCTTCCATCCCAGGGTTGATGCCTTGTCTGAGCCTAGAGGATCACAGCAGACCTGTGCTCTGACAGCCCTGCAGGACTCTGGGGAGCAACCATTTGGGTTTGACTCTCATTGCAAAATCTTGGTGGCATTACGATGTTTCTGTTTCCTCCAGAAAAGGGGGATCAACAACATTCACTCACTTTAGCAAAGCACCCTGAGGTCAGTCCTTGTCGGGGGGTGAGAAGTGCCACACGTTGCTGTGGGCTGCCATGGAACGTAAAAAACACAAGGAAGCATTGCCATCCTTCTTTCATGTATTGTTTGAAATTACTTTCTGTGCTTGGCCAAGGCTGATTTTATCACCAAGCAGGGTCCATAGGATGAACCCAAGCACCTAGAACAGTGTTGGTGTTGTAGGAGATCAGAGGACACCATCATAGACCCTGATCCATGCACAATAAAGGGACATAACTCAAAGTGTTAGGCAGATGGCTGACTGTGAGTGCCTGACTTTGATGTTGCAGCTCTTTCTCCCTCTTTATTGCACAGAAAGGCACAGTCTGGCAGTGCTAAATGCTAGGCCATGAATCACCTACTTAATGACTGCAATAGGCAGCCAGAACACAATCCACAGCCTTTTGGGGTCTGTCCAGCGTCTGCTTGCCTGTCTGTATGCACACATTTAGAAATAATAATTGACCCCTAATTCGTAGGGCCAGTACTTTTACATACCTATGTTTTTATGATGAAAAGGAAGAAGTGTTTTCTTCATGGGATTTAATTTACAAAGAGGAGTAGATTGGACAATTGCTAGACTGGTAGTATGGGAATAAGAAGGTTGTAATTCAACAAAATGAATAATCCTGAAAGGGTTTTGACCTTTCTTTTACTTTTAAATAATTTTCTTTTCCAACATTGCTGTTTTAGAGCTGCATAGTCACTTTATGAAAGTGAATTTGTTGCCAGTGTGAGAGAGGTTTTCATGGTTACACCAAGGCCAGCTGCCACCCAGCTGAGTACTGTAACAGAGCAAATAGTTTTTTATTTTCACCATGAATGGAGACTGGTCTGAGTACCCAAGTGCAGCATCTTCTGCAAACTCTCCTCAGTAATTAATGAAGTGCAGAGACCACTACTGCATGTGGTTTATTATCATCCAGGATGGCTGGAGATTATCTCCACAGACATGTCTCCACACAAAACCCAGGATGTCTTTCCTTACTTTGTGTGAAATCATGGCACCTTCTCTTTGTCCTAATACACCTGTTTATTCCTAGGCTGAAATCTGGCATCGAGACTTTCTCAAAGTTTCTTAAAGTAGCCTTTACCATGATTGTCTGAGCTGCACTCTGTGTTCCCTGCCTACAAAATAATTGTCACCAGATCTTGTTCCTTTCTGCCACCTTCCACAGCCACCAGTGATGTTACACATGCTGATGCCTCTTCTTCATCTGTGTTCATGCACTTCTGGATGGGGCTGAAAATGAGTTAGAAGAATCTGTTTGCAGCTCCCTTCTGGCCCTTCTGCCCAATTTGTCTTCCTCTGATACCATGGAGTGGGGAATAGGGAAGGGAGGTGTATGGCTTGGTTTGTTGTCTTTGCTCTTGCCTCTTGATGGCCACACTCACTGGATGAATGCTGAGCTGGGAGGGTGTTGTGTGTTCTTTGTGCACCCTGACTAATTTCTACCATTCATTACTTGCTCTGTCTGTCAGAGCCATGCTTACTGGCTTTGTAATGGCCCTGGAAGCTGGAAGACTTTGGGAAGACAACTGGATTTCTCTGGGGAAGCATATTGTGGACTTGAGTTTATTAACTCTGATTGAAAAAAAAGGCTGAGCCAAACTGCCCTTTGTGTTCACAAATCTGGTTATAAAGGTGCTGTAGCCTCCAGAGAAAGTTAAGACTACTCATTCTCACCCAGCAGCATTGCCACATTCTTTCTAGCTATTTTCTTTTTGTCTCTAAAGTTCCACCACTTCCACAAAAAGCAAAAATTTCACGAAGAACAAGAGGAGTGCAGGAGTGTCAGTAAGATCCAATGGGCATTTTGAAGCCCATCTTGCTGTGTCAGCTTAAAAAAGATATCTAGATCAGCATGAAATGGTATCTAAATCAGTTCAAAAGGATTTGAAACACCAGCTCTGACGTCCCACAGCTGAATCTGCAATGAAAATGGTGAACAGAGGAAGAAACTTGGACTAGCTCTGGAAAGTCTGTGAGGTGAAAGTTGGCCTTGGTCCCTCCCTGGACACAAGTTGATTTTTTTTTTCCTGGTGGCTTCTTTGGAAGGTACTTTTTCTCCTTTTTTCATTAAAATGATTCATAGACTTTTAGATACTGAGCTTTCATGAACAAGACAGTTGGTGGCTTTTTTTCAGACAGTGGTATGCTAAGTTTTTCCACAAGAAACAAATGATAAAGAGAGATGAAAAACGTGAGAAATTTTTGAGGGGAAATTTTACTCTATAAGAAAAAGAAATCCCTCTTTGCTGAAAAAGGCCCACAAAAAAGCAGAGAACAGCTAGGCTTCAGGTTCCTAGGAAACAAAAAATACCTTTATTCTGCCAACATCTTTTGAGGAATCTGGCCTTTTACACAAGTCTGAGACTTATGAAGAGCATTTTAGAGTTAGTAACCAACAAAGAGCACACAGAGGGACTAGCTTTAATGTACCTGCAGAGGCTAAGATTGAACTTTGCTTTTATGATTAATCTAAAAGACAGCACTTCTGGTGGCTCTGAGCCCTTCTGACATGATCTAGCCACATTTGTTTAGATCTGACTCAGATGTGTGACTATCTGCCACGAAATCACTGGCACCAGTTTTGCAGCACAGACCATGACCTACAGCTTCTATTTCTTTTTTTCTTTTTCTTTTTACATTGGGCCAGATCCAGACTCAGAGCAGTCTGGCTTCCTAAAAACCAACAGTGTTGGAGCTTAAATCAATCTGGCTTGAGGGGAAGAAACCTGAACAAATCTTCTCAAAGTCCAGTCTCTAAGGAAAGAATCATGGCTACACACTAGATTCACAGTTCTGCCTTAGTGCAAATAAGCTTAGGATGAGCACAGATTCAAGAAAAGGGTTATTCTCAGTGGTATAAAAATAATTCCATATATAAACAAATACTGAGTAAGCTGTTTCTCTTTCCTCAACAAGCCTGTTAATTACTGGTATTTTTCTGAGTCTGAGGTATGTTAATAGCATGAAGGGGGAATCTCTAATATGTGACAGATTGATGCTGTGATATTCCAGAGGGCGAGTGAAGTTTTACTGTTTGAGAGTGGGATGTTCACTCATGGAGATCCCAGCAGAGCTGGTTAATTTTTTTTCACCCATTTAAGTCACTGCTGCAAAGGTTTTGCTGTGACAGGAGGAGGTAACTCACTCTGATCTCATGTTAATATTTGACTACATCACAGGCTGAGTGACCTATTAATTGATCAGTTGCAAACTGCTGAAATGACAGGTTTGTGTATGTGAGTGTAGAGAAAACAGGGAAACATACTCAGGTCAGGTCTTAAGGTTGTGCAAAGATCCACAGTGGTAGATTATCTGCAGACAATGTCTAGGGAAATTCTGTATGTCGCATGCTGTGATAATTATCAGTCTTAGAAAAATTCCAGTTAATGTCTGAAACTCCTGGAGTCGTGTAGTTTTCTACTGCAATGTACAAAACAATGTGTTCTATTGCAGCTGTGCAATTTGGCCTTGCTAAAAATGAATGCACATTTCTAATGACCCTTATCTAACTGGTTAAGTCTTAGTTCATTAGAAGATGAATTTGAATTGTGAGGGAGACAAACTAGGTGAGTTTAACTGTGCTTGTGCCATAGAATGAAAATAATGTGCAGCATCTTACAAACAAGCAATACAACAAATTGATTTGCATATGGAAAAATCAAACTAAATTATTATTTAAGCTAAATTGATTGGATAACAGCCAAGTGAAAGACATAGAAATACACACTATAATGATAAGTTAAGGTGAAATATCCAAAGATGTGAAAATGTGGTAAGAAACTAATAACTAATTCACTTAGAAGTGAAAATAAATGAGAGTTCTTTAACAGTGTTGGGACCTGGCAGGAGCCAGATGCTAGATGAGAAGAGGCAAGACAGCAAGGGTCTGCCACCTTCAGGGTGACAGATGATGGGGTAAATCTGGGAACAATTTTTCACCTAAGGATAATAATTTGTAGTTTAGTAGAGAAAACACAACCACATTTGGATATGCATTTACACTTGTGCCCTCTCTGTATTTTTACCCATGTACAGAACAGCAATATTAGTGTACTGTTGGCAGGTTGGCCCTCCTGAGAGCAGTTTCATCTGTGGTGGAGATGATGGATAAATAACATGTCACTAAGTCAGGATTGTGTTTTGGAAGGTCTCTTCAAGGCTAGTGAGCAGGAAAGATTTTCCATGTGGATCATTGAGAAAAGTCTAGGAAGCACTTGCAGTGGATTGGTAGGAGACACCCAAGAAGAATGAGCTTGCTCTTCAGAGACTCTCACTGCCTGTACAGGGATTTGCTCTTTCATCCATCAGGGTCTTCTAAATCAGCAAATTAATGCTGGTTGAACACACAGGAGGAGACAAGCAAGAACTTGACTGAGGCATTTCAAAGGGGAAGGAGGATCTGTGCCTTGACAAGGTTGTCTTCCTTCCCTTCCTGGGGCCCATTGATACACACTCTTCTCAATTACTGTGATAAATTGTTGTTCCAGAACAAAAGTCTCTTCCATGTAAGGTGTTAGCACAGCTGTGCAAACAAAAACCTCATTTAAGGAAGGTTCGTGTGTGTGTGTGTCTGTGTGTCTGTGTGTGTGTGTGTGTTAATGTGTGAATATCCTCCCATGTTGAGAAGGACTGTGCACAGATAGAAAATATTTACCCAGGGCTAGTCCTGGTGCCACTGAGGTTGGCGGGAGTTTTGCTGGCTTGGGAGGACAGAATCAGGTTTTGTGATCATTCTCTGGGGCTGGGACAGACAAAGCACAGTGCACTCAGCAGTGTTCTGGTAGTGTGCCACAATATTTTAATCAAGAGACTTGAATCATTCAAGGAAAGGAGATGCCTAGTGAAGGGTGGAGTGCCTCAGATAAATAAGCAACTGAAAGTTGGGATGTTCATATCCACCCCTTATCTGAACTAGCCAGATCTCTTTGTTGTGCAAAATGGGGCTGAGGAGCTTTAGAGGATAAGCTTCCTTCTGACATTTGATATTCTCTGCTGCTTCAGCTGCAGGCACGAAATCAGCTTCACAGCACTGTCCATTTCTCTGCTCTTTGGCTTTGGCCTTTTTCTTCACCTCAGTTCTTACTGTGTGCCCACTGCTGCAGGACACAGTCAGCAGCTACAGCTGCTGGGGAACCAAATCCCTTCACATCCCAGCACCTTCCCTTATAATCCCATGTGGGGTCAATGGTTTGTAAGTCAATTACAGAACATTTAAGCAATATTGCTTTTGTGGGTTCAAGTAATTGCATCTAAACACAGAGAATTTTTAAGATGCTAAAGGAAAAGAAGAAGGATGAGTTCAGTTCTGTCCAGGAGCTGGTGCATCACTGTGAGATAACATTTCTGTGTACTTCAATTTTCTAAAAACATTTCCTTTCTACTAAACTTTGATGTGGCATTACTAGTAAGCAAGGTATGAAGTTTAGCATTAGCTAAGACAAATTTTTTTAGGCTAATTTCAGTTTCATTCTGTAGGTATCAGCTGTAGAACTGATGTTCTGGGATAGGTATTCTCTTGGTTTGTGTTTTCAGGATATTCAAGAAACAGGTCTAGATATGCAATCCTGTTCTGAAGTGTAAAAATTACAGTTTTTGCATGTATAGATGGCTGATTTATGGGATTAAACTGTTTTTAGAGGATTAAATGGCATAACCTATAGCAAGAAATGGAAGTCCAGTAAAGATAGAAATAAAAAATATGGTCTGGAAGATGTGTGGATAAAATTTATTTGAAGAATAAATTTCTAGCGTTTTCAGAAGGGTCACTAGTGTCACTTTTTCACTGAAAAGTCAACTAAAATATTTTGATCTTCAATGGCAGAAAACTGAGCTTCTTTTAGCAAGTATATGTTGACAAAATTCCTATGTTAGGATGGAAACTTTTAGTCTGTTAGATTTTGCACTTTCTGATGAAGGGTCATGCTCTTTTGCAGAAGGCTGTTTCCTTTTATAAAAGTAGGCTGTTTACCTGAAAACGTATTTTTGTTTTAAAAAGGTTTGATGCACCCAAGGTCAAGGTCTGCTGTAAGATTTCAACCTTCCTCATGTTTGACTCTTTGCAGCAATGTGCTTCTGGGTTTCCAAAAGCAGCAAAAACTGCAGGGCCACTTTTTATGGGTGTTTGGAGAGGGGTTTACTTAGCTCTCTACACTATCGAATGACTCAAGGAATCGCCATATGTCAGATTAGATCAGCTCAAAAATAACAGCCAGGAAACTGCTGATAGCTTTTTTGGAGTTCCATGAAAGTTTACATAATTGTCATTGCATGTCATTTGGTTCAGCAGCTGCAGGAAGATCCTGCTCTCCAGTAAACAGAGATAATTGATTAATAAACTGTGTCTGTGGCCACCACAGTTTATTCTGTGCACAGAGATCTGTGTACCTGCTCCTGAAGATACAATTTACACATTCATTTACTTTAAGGCCATATCTGGTCTGTAAAATTGTGGTAAATCATTTAAAGACCCAAAATTGGTTAGGCCACATGTACACATTCATAGGATTAACATTTCAGAGTGAGCCCAGTTAAATCTGTGGCAAAATTTGATTTGGTTTGGTTTGGTTTTTGCATGATGTAGGTCTAGAGGGGATGGGAAGGTTGCTCAAATCACAAATTTCCACAACTTACTAGGAAAAAATCTCATAGCTTTTGTAATGTCAAAAACTTGAGGGTTAAAGAACCCCTATTCTCCCTTAAGGGTATTCACAGGCAACTTGCTTCTTTTATTGAGCCAACAATCATCCCATTGCTTGAGTAATTTTTATCAGTGTGGGATATTTAGATACAGCAAACACATTCTGGGTCAGCTTCTGTCCAGTGAAGCTAAACAAGACTTGTACACCTTGTCTCCTCTCATTAAATGGGCTCTCTAGTCAGCCCAGCAGCTTTCTCTGCACCTATTTCCCTTGTGAATTCAGCTTTCTTGCAAAGGCATGGTCAGAATCACATGGGAGGAGTTTTTCCAGGGCTGTGCACTTTCCCATTGCCCTCATCTGACAAACTCCTTTAAGCACAGGTTGCCTGAGCTGCTTCCAAGAGCTAATTTTGGGGGTGGGTGCATCCCAGAGGCAGGCTCTGAATCTGCCTTCCCAGGCAGGGCCTGGGATACTTCAGTGAATGTCTTCATTTTATGACTTTTTAGAAGTGAGAGGCAGGATCTGGAGGGCCATGACCCTGGGGGAAAGGAGTGCCCTATCTCCTGCCCGTGACTGGCCCAGGGTGGTGGTGTTTGCAAATCCCAGTTTTTATGGGGCTTTTGTGACATGATGGAAGCCAGGCTGGCTGCAGGTACAGTCCTGGCTTGTTGTGGTCTCTGTGTACCCAGCAAGGAGCAGAATCCTAAAATAAATCACCTGGGCTCCAGCAAAGTCAATGTGCTGGGTGTTTATACCAGCCAATGATCTGGCTCTGGGCTTAAGGTTATTCTGCAGAAATAATATATTTGTCTTCTTCTTCTGGAATTTTAGTGGATTTTGTGCACAAAGAAGAATGATAGTGTAACTTCAAATGAATATTTCTAACATATATTTCTGTTTTTTTTCTTCTCCTTTCTCCTGTATCAGACAGAAGCAGGACAGCCACTGGGCTGTTTGGCTCTGTGCCTGGGTGTGCTGTGTCCAGGCTGGCCCAGGGCTCCCACAGTGGGCTGGTGGTTGTACACCCACTACAGCCCACCAGTCCCAAATCTCCTTGCTCAGGCTGCTGTGTCCTTTGCAGTCCTCCATGCCCAGATTTGGCTGACAATGTGTGAAGGTCATGGAAATATGCTCCCAGTTCAGCCAGGCAATGTAACATGTCCCAGGCTTTTGAAGAAAACATTTCAGGTAGCACAACAAAAACAAACAAACAAACAAAAAACCAAAAAACCCCCAAAACAAACAAAAAACCGATGCAGTTAAACTTTCTGATATTCTCTTAATATCTCAACATCTTCTGAATTTTCCAAAGGTAATAATAATAATAATAATAATAATAATAATAATAATAATAATAATAATAATAATATCCAAAACTATCTGCTTACAGCAGATTCAGTTTATTTAAGACATGCAGTAAAACATTCATGAAATGCATGGTTTAGATACATTCTATAAGCCTGTACATATTACATTGGTAATCAAAATATAGTTTTCTTTCAAATGCATTTTAAAAGAAACAAAGTAATTATCCAAAATCTCCTTAAAAATGCACCTGGAAGTATGTAAGTATGTAGAATTAAAATTTATTTTTATATATATTCCTCACTGGAAGGACTCTGCACTGGCAGTGGAGATAGTTTTTGCAAACTGTGCTCAGAAATCCCTTTTGATAAGATCCTGAATCTCTGCAGAGTTAGACAACACATCCAGTTATTTAGTGTGTTTGGGCTGGGCCCATTCTTTTACTTCCATATACTGCTAAATTTTCCAATTCTGAAAGATGGTAATTAGTAAATGTTCATGAATGATTTTCCTCCATGGAAACAAGAAAAATTGGTCAGGATAAAACAGTTAAACAACTTGAGTCAAATTTATGGAATTAAGCAGAAAGAATTTCCTTTAAATATTGCAACATTTTTTTCCTAGGAGTTATCTATTGCAAACATTTTGACTTTTCAGTTGAATGTGGTGTTTCTGTTTAGAAATTAACCCTGAAAAGAACTCTGAAAGAGGGGACTTAATGCTAAAAAAATTTAACTTTAAATAAAGGGGTTTTTGTGATTAATGCAAAGAAGTTCTTTTCAGAGAGGTTTGGATTTTTTTTCCTTTTGGATTGATTAAAATGAGAAATATTGTCACCACTTCTCTGGAAAAGGTAAAAAATGCCCAAGTTTAATGACTAATACTTCCTTGAATAAAAATCTGGAAGATGAAGCTTCAAAATTTTCCCTAAGTTATTAGACATAGTGTACTCTCATGTTACTCCCAATGCAGTTTAGCAGATGTACAAAAAATATTTGAGCAGTTCATGTGAAAAATTCAAATTATGAATGCAATAAGGTATAGATTTTTTATGTTTTACATGTACATTAGCCTGTACCTTCACATTATCCCAGGATATGTGCGTGATGGGGATTAATCTGTGGATACATTTTATCACAGTTTTGCACGGAGGAAATTTGTGCCTTAGATTAGCACATAATTTCCCCAAATATTTACAGATGGAAGGATAGTTTATTTTATTTGGTTGTTTCACAATTGTTTCTGGGGTTTTTTGTGTGCTTGTGGAA
The DNA here is from genome assembly GCA_034336665.1 of Luscinia megarhynchos. Classification (NCBI taxonomy): domain Eukaryota; kingdom Metazoa; phylum Chordata; class Aves; order Passeriformes; family Muscicapidae; genus Luscinia; species Luscinia megarhynchos. The sequence goes on from JAPFBE010000002.1 coordinate 92,063,982, forward strand.
GAGTAGCCTTTCTTATTCCTTCAGGCTCCGCAGTCAAAATTCCTATTCAAAATTCAGGTGGTTGCATCTTTCCCAGTCGCTTCTGCTGCCTGATGGCTTGATGAAATGTGTGTGAAAGCAAACTCTTGCCCCAGTGCTTCCTGTCCCTGTGAACATGCTGTGGATGAGCACCAGGCCAGCTCTTCACAGTTTGTGGGGGGGTAGCACGATGAGAGATGAGCCATAAAACGGCACCAGTGCCCTGGAAGGGCGGGGTGGCTCTGGTGGCAGAGGGGCCCAGGTGCCACCACCCTGGCTGCTCCTGCAGGGAACGTGGTGCTGTGCAGGGCCCGGCCTGTGTGAGCACACACAGAGCACAGGGCTCAAAGGTCGCTCCTGTGCGCACGCAGGGCCCCGCTGCTCTCCCCGTGTCCCGGTGCGAACCTCTGAGTGCTGTGTCGCATGCTTTGAAGCTGATTAACTTCTCCAGTCACCCCGTGCCCGTGCACATGCAGGTATGTGTGTGGGAGCACTGCTCCTGCAGCCAGCCTGCCTCGTGTCTGGGGACAGGTTTGTGTGACAGCATCCCAGACTGGCATGGGGGGATGTTGTGGTGTCCCTAATCACAGAACAGGGGTTGGAACTTGGTGGTTTTTAAGGTCCTTTTCACCCCAAACCATTGTATGATTCTATGATATTTAAAGAGCTACTGTAAAAAACCATCTTACTTAGTTGATGCAGGGAAAGACCTTCTTATAAGTACCTGAATATTCCTGCTTTGCAAGCTCTCTCATCTCCTAACTCCTCAGTGATGGGAGGAGAGGCAGGTCCCTCACCCAGGACAAGAGGAGAGGTTTCCTCCCTGCCCCACTGCAGGTGGCAGCCAGAGTGGGGCAGGCACATCCCACACCCAGTCCCTTTCCCTGCCATCAATAACTCCATCCCATTAGGGCTGCCCCAGTCTCCCTTGTAGATCTAAGAACAACTGGGCTTTAGCTCACAGCCCTGTGAGAATATTGTCTCACTGTGCAATCCCCAGAGCAAGACAAAGGCAGGCTGTGTCTCCCAGGAAAGCCTGGCTCCCTGCCGTGCTCCTGCTCTGCATACATGGGAAAGCTTTAGCCTGATGTTAGCTAATGCTGCCTGCAAACTGCACAGGCTGAGCTGTGCCAGCTGCTGCCCCTAAGGAGCAGCCCAGGCCTTTATTCCTCTTTCCACTCAGCTTTCCTGTAAAGCTTTCGCTTTTGAGATCAGAAACTCAGTGACCTTGGCAGGGGAAGAAGTGCAAAATGGGTTTAGTTGGAAGATATTACTCAAAAACACTGTTCAGGGCTCAGATATCTTCCCCTGGGGATTACAGAGTGAGCAATGCTAAAATCAGTGTGTCAAGATGTCACCAAGCATGCACTGGAAGAAACTTTACACGGTGCGATGAGAGTGCTGCAGTCAGGGCTCCAAGTACAAAGAAATGTTCCGATTCAATCAATGTCCCTTCCCTTATCCTACTGCTGCTCCCCGTTCAGCAGGCAGCCTGCTTCATTCCTTTTCTGCTGCCATGCTCTTCACTGCTTCCCTCTCCATGAGCATCTCTCACAGAGCCATTCCCACCCCCCGGCTCCGACAGCTACAGGCACCTGTCACCAGACAGGGCTCTGATGATGCTCCATCAATCACGCAGAAGGAAATGGTTATCGAGTGGGTGGCAAGCAACCTTTTACCTCTCCCTGGAGCCAGAGTGCATCAGTGCTTCCCAGCATTAGGCAGAAACCTCCTAGAAAGTATTTTTTCGCACACGCATTTCCTCATGTGTAAGGCTGTGGTGCTGGTGCTGAGTAACAGCGTTCAAAGGACACAGCTGCAATTTCTTGCTGTTTTGCTTTGAACCTGGTGCCAAAGGAAAGTAGAAAAAAGATGGTGCTGGTGGTCGGTATCTTCTGGAAGGTCCTGTTTTCTAAGTCAAACCTGCTGTTGAGATCAGGGGAAAAAGTCATGCTGGTGCTCAAGGTTTCTATCACCCTCCCCACCTTTGCAAACACACATTAAACTCAGGTAGAATGCAGAGACACTTTAGCCAGCATTACTGTCAGCATTACTGGAGAGAAGAAACCAAATGGAGATATTCAGTGGGAAAGAAATAATTAGGATTAAATCTGAGTTGATAATTTATACTGGTATAACCCCAGCATTTGCTGGAAAAATTCGAATTTTCAGTCTGGGAAAAGAGAAAGAGCATTTAGAGAAGAGAAATCCTCTGGTTTCCTTACTGGAGTAGGGAGCAAACCATAGCCTGTATCTTCTGATCCTTAGTAGCTATTTCCTTTAATTCCTGTTAGTGTTAGCAGATAATTGCTCTAGAAGAGGTAGACTTCAGCCAACAGGACTCAGAAGGACTCAAGGGGCTGCAGGGCTGGCAAGCACAAGGCATTTGATTCTGGGCTGCACACATATAGCACTTCACATCTGCCCACACATTCATTTCTGGATGGTTTTGCAGACATTTTTTAATGACTTTATCAGTTTTCTAATTTGGTTTTATAGTCAAGCCTTCATTTGGTACCCTGTGTCATATGGGATGATGCACAGCTTGCTCTTTAAGGTCACAGACCTGGATCCACTGAAGTTTTTCTGCATCAGAGCCCTGTGATTTCTAACTAGTGCTGGCAAACCAGATGAACAGTGAGGCCACAGTTCTGAGCAGCACCATCTCCTCATGGCTGCTCTGCTGCATAGGGGAGGTCCTGAAACAAAGTGTGACATCTCACTTCAAAATGCCATGTTAGAAACTGGTGGTTACATGCTGATTGAGAATCAGCTGCAATGTCCCAGCTGTCTGGGCAGTGAGAACAACTGGCTGTGCCACCTCTGCTGCTGGACAGTGTGGAGCCATTCCCTTTTGTCAGTCAGAGCTTGAGGTCCTGCAGCATAGCAGGACTTGACAGTCCACCTCATCCTATGGTCTAACTCTAGAGAACTCTCAGCTTCCATGTCTACCACCTTTGCGGCGTGTGACAGTTTATTTTGTCGCATTTGTGATTATTTGCACTTTTCCCATTAGCTCTGATTGGTGTTGTCTACTGGGCCAGCTGGTAAGTGAATGGGTGTTGCTTTTGGATTTAGTACTGCTACCAGCAAGAGTATGGCAACAACTCAAAATGAGTGATTTGTTTGATGAAGCTCCCCATTTTCTGTTCACAAATGGTTCATGAACATAGTGCAAAATTCCCTGATGTGGCCATTAGCAAATGTAATTTGCAAATTTCTTTTGGAAAGTAACTCTTGATCTGCAGGGGATCATTCAAATTATCATTAGTGTTAGTATTGCTGACGTGATTTGTGCAGTAACGTGTGTAACTTACCAAAATATATAACTAACTTAATGACTCAAAGCATCTGAATTCCAACCAAGTACTACAGCTGATTCCAGAAAAAGATTTTGTAGCAGTGTTGGTCATCTGAATGGTCACTTGCTCTGAAGAAAGGAACTGTGGCAGAGAAAAGAATCCTTAGGTAATCTGTAATTGGTGTCTCCATCCCTGAGTAAGCACCTGGTGCCCTTGGACTGGTTCCCCTCAGAGGGTGGGGGCTCAGTAGCATTAGTAGCAGCAAGCAGCAGCTTTGGTTTTGTACCACACATGGATGGAGATCAGCAGCAGGGTGGAAGGAAGCAGGGGTTGGTTAGATGCCTGTGGTTCTTGTTGGAAGAGGAAATAATGTCCTGTTCCATATTTCTAGAAGAAAGACTCTAATAGGACACACTAAACTCAACACTCCTTACTGTGTTATTCCAGGAATCAGGTGAACAAAAGAATTTTAGTCTCTCAGTAAGAGGAGGGGAATGTTTCTATCATCCAAACTGGTGTTTGTGGCCAGGGGCCTCAACAGTTTACCTGACTTATCAGACTGAAGTCCACATCACTTCTGAAATTTTTTTCCCTCTCTTGAGTTCCTGTGGGAACATTGCTGGAATTTATGGAGTTTTTTGCATCCACCCATACCTATAGATAAGCATGCTTTAAATTACTGCAAAATAGTTGTTACAAGTGATGGCAAAATATCAGGATTCACTATTTCCTCAATTTGCAAATTCTGGCAATTGGTTTTCCTCTAAGAAGGAATAAGCAGGATCACAAAGGTATTCTCTATCAAAAGGCTTTTCACTCTGCCTTGGCTTTTAGACAGCTTCCGATCCAGATCTGCTGCAGATATCTCCTTTTGGCCACTGTTGGGTGCTCCCTGCAGCGTGCAATAAACATTCACTTCATATCACACATCTCGCCCTGACAAGCAAATCCCTTGCATATCAATGTGGCCCTGTGAAGAGATTTTGCTTTTTTACATTCCTTCCACTCCCAGCTGTTAATTTGCACTGACTAGATAGCAGGGGGTCCCACTCTGCCCCAGAGACATGCTTGCGACTTTCACCGACTTTAATAGGATTTGCATGAACATACACGGAGTCAGTTCCTCAGCAGAATTCAGACGAGCTGGCTAGAAAATTTCAAAGTCATCAAGGATTTTAAACAGCCAGTTTTTCTTACCCTTAATGGGAACGAAGTGTTCAAAGCTCAGGTAATCGTTAAAAACCATGGAGTTCATAATAATGAATTAGATTTAGTCTGTCTCATGTAACCTCCTGCCTGCAATCACCCTGATCAAGAAAAAAAATTAAATGAGTGTAGAAATTGGTCTTTCATGTACAGAGGTTTTATTTGAAGTGAAATGCAAAATGTTCGTAGCTTTGGTTATTGCAAGTGTGAATTACTTCTACAAATATTTTGACAGACCTGCAGAGGACTAAAAACACCTTTTCCTGCCACCATTGTTTGTAGAAAATGATTTATGTATGCTACTGATAACTCCTATTTCTGATTAAAACTGAACTACTTTAGATTAAAAGTGTAGGAGAATACAAAACTGTGCAGGAAACATGTAAGGATATTATGTGTATGTATGGCATTCTGTATCTGATTTCCCTTATCCACTTGAGGCATAATCAGCAGTTATTAAAGTTACTTTAATACACAGTGGAACAGACAAAGGCATCTAAACAGTTGGATATTCAATTCCCACAACTTTCAGAGACTATATGTGCCAAGAATACACTCAAGGAATGGGCTGGGATTTGAGAGTATTTTAGGCCCCAGTTCATTCCAGAAAGAGGAAAGCACTTACATGTTTTTTAAAAGTCCGTTTTTCAAATATAGCATTTGGTATCTCTGGTGCCTCAATTCTGGTTTGTCTGTCCCTCTAGAACAGCATGGTGCTTCTGATGGAGCTGATACAGGCAGTGCAAAAGAACATGACTAACTGTTTGTTTTTTAAATATTAACCAAGTCTTCACTGTTCCAATTAAAATTTATCAAATTAAGCAAATTGCTTGGGGATTGGAAAGAAAAAAACCCACCCTTTACTTAATTATTTAGCCAATATTTACTGGTTATGAGTATATTATTAACACAGCTAAGGAGGCTATTAATTATTATTCACAGCATTTCTAATAAAAAAAGATGGCATCTGCTATTTCTGTAAAAGAAATATTGTCACTAATAATCCATTCTAAATTGTAAATGTGATATAATAAACTGGATGTGTCATTTTTCTGTTCTGCACTGACATGTGCTATATGAGGGAGCTGAGCTTTTTTTGGGGCTGTGTCAGAGGCTTTTTGTTGGTGACCTTTAATCAGCTAGTATCCAATTATGCAGAAGTCTAATGGCATATTTGTGTATCTGCAAAATATTTTCCATCAGACAACTGTGTTTTGGTACCACCTTCCTTTTACTCATATTATCCTAAAAGAGGCAGCAAAACCAGAAATGAAAAAATCAACTAGGATGCTATTTTCTTTGCTAAGTGAAAAAAAAAAATTAATGTGCCATTTATTGTGTACTTTACATGTACAATCTATTTATTGAGGCAGAGGAAGTGAGAGAAGAGATATTCTGAGGTAAAGACTGTTGAACTGGTGTTGCTAAGGTCAGCCTTCAATTTTCTGCTTGGTTTTAGATACCCCCTGTGAACTTTGGTTAATCATCTGTGACCTGTGTCCCTGAAATCCACAGCCTGTCATGAAAAGAAAAGATGGATAAAATTAACATTTTGAAACCTTTTAAGCTATCTGTCTATTCAGTGTTAGGATCACCTCTAACTAAACAACTTCTGGCAAATGTCTGTCAAATTGATTTTTTAATGTTGGATTTCTTGCTACAATTAAAATCCATGTGTTTCATCCTCACCTCAGCACATAAGAGCTTATTCCTTTTTTCTCTCAAGCCCTTCATGAATGTGTTCAGGTCTTGCCCTGTTCCAAGGGAATCCCAGTTCTTTCCTCCTGGGTCACGTTTTTTCTCCACATTGCATTCTTGTTGCCCAGTCAGTCAGTCCTTCCAGCCTTGCAGGGCTAAGTGGGGCAGGAGAATCTTTCAGAGGACTTACAGGTGACATTTTTACTTGTTCATACCAGTGTCATATTTGTCTTTTCAAAAACAATGGAACATTGTTGATTTACAGTCAGTTTGGGATTCCTTAATCACCTTATCTCTACAACAGTAGTTTGTCCTGTATTTGAACCAATTGTTGTTCTCACCTATGTGAATACATTTCCTTTGCTCCTGTTGAATTTGGCCTCATTTTTCCTTGCCACCTCTCTAATTTGCCATGATTTTTCTGATTCCTGTTCTATCACTCAGGGTGTTTACAGACTGTCTGCCTGAGCTTGATTTTATCTGTAAATGCAATAAACACATTACTATCCCTTCTTCTTAATCATTCATAAAAATACTGACCTTCACCAGACATAGGACAGAAGTCTATGATTTCCACCTCGTACAATCCTACCCTTTTGACATCAAATCATTGATAAATTACTCTTAAATTTTAGATTTGCAGTTATTTTAGCCTGCCTTTTCTCTGTAGTTTAATCTTGACCAGATTTTTTAGCTTACTTGTGAGAATATTATGTGAAACTGTGCCAAAAGCCTCACTTAAGTCAAGATGTCTGACATTGTCTTTTCCTCCTCTACCCACAAGGCTTGTTACTCTCTTGTAGAGTGGAATTAGGTGAATTTGACATTATTTATTCTTGACAAATACATGTTGGCTGCTACTTGTCTCCTTGTTGCTACCTAGGTACTTAGAAGTAGTTGGATTATTTGTTCCAGTACTTTTCCAGGAATCAGGTCAGACTGTCACTCTGGTAATTCCATCTCCTCCTTTATTCCTTCCTACAGATAGGTGGTCTGCTGGCTCTTCTTCACTTATCTGACCCTACAGATCTTGCATAAATTCTCTGAGAGATTTGCTAATGCCTGTGAGATTGTTTCTGCCTGTTCTTTAAGATCTTTAAGTATCTTGGCATAAATGTCCTAATGCCCCACTGAACTGGCCAGTTGGAACCCAAAGTATTCTTTAATCTGATTTGCCTTGTTGCAACCTGAGTTGTTGCCCCTTGGTTTTATCAGTTGTCTAGTCATAGTTAACCTTTCCAGTGAGGGCTGAAATAAAAAAGGTGCCAAACATTTAACTTTCCTGGGACTCATCTGGCAGGAATTTGTTCTCTCCTTTGAGCAGTAAACCACTGTTTTCCCTCAGAGTTCTTTTCATTGCAAATGTGCTTACAGAAAGCTTTTTGCTTCCTTTGCAGATTTCCTCTCTTTTTGTACCTTTGCCTTTCTGAATTTTTCCCCACATATTTATGTCATTCATTCACATTTGTCTTTAGTATTTCAATGTAGTTTTCACTTCCTGTACATTTTATTTAGCTCCAGGTCATTGAAGAGCTCATGGTTTAGCCAAATTGTTTTCTGATTACACTTCCTATCCTTCCTTCATGTTGGCATGGCTTCTGATTGTGCTCTCACTGTCATTTCTTTAAAGAATTGCCAACTCTTCTGGACTCTTTTGTCACTTCAACTTGTTTCCGAGGAGATCTCACCCACCAATTTACAGTGTTTATTGAAGTCTGCCCTCTTGAAATACATTGCTTTTAGTTTTCTCTTTTCCCTCCTTCCTTTGCTAAAGATAGTGAATTAGTTTCATGGTAATTATAACTCAAGTTTCCTGATCCATAAATTTGGGTAACATCTGTTTGTCTTTATAGATTATAAACCCTCTAGGGAAGAAAAAAACATTTTTTTTTCTATTCTTTTTAACTTTTTTTTCCCAAAAAGCAACACAATGCAAGAGTATTCCAGTACCAGCTGATTCCTTTAGCTTTATCTCTGAGAGATAGCATTGATAGCTCTCTGCTCTGTCATCCTGCTGTAGTATCTCAACATCTCCTCTGTTGCCAGCTGCCTAATTGGCTGCTCTTAATCAGGCTGAAGAGCACAGGCAGTTGTACTGACAATTACATCCAAATAACAATATAAGGGCTGGTAGTGAAATATTGAAATTGAAATATTTTATATCTGTAGTGGGTCTGATGCTCGATTAGAGCAAGACAAAAGTGCACAGAGATGTATGTGTGTATTTCTTCTAGAATTGTACTCTGGATTTGATGTGAATGAATGTGGCTTTGCAGGTCAGAAAACAGCTGTGGTAAAGTCCAGTCAGCTCCTCAGTGGGAACATCCAGGGGAAAATGTGGAGCCAACACAAACTCCAGAGACCAGACACAGCATCATACTCTGTTGCTCAGGGAAGGGCTAACGTTCTATACAGGAATGTAAAGAATTTCCAGATACAGATATCTGATGGAAAACCTTCAATTAACTTCAACTGGAAAGCGCAATAAACGCAGGTCACTTGGTCATCTGCTCTGCATTCATCTATGGATTGTCTGGATGTGGAAACTCAGGAATTATCCACAATGTCATTGTTTTACAGTCTTCCTGTGCAAGGCTCTTCCCTTGCACTACAGTACGCTGCACAGGCATGGAAAAAGTAGCAGGAGTGGTTCATAGTCACCTCTGGTTACTTGTACCATGTCTGAGTAGCTGTGCAGTGAGAAAATGGGCTTATGATGCTGGCCAGGGAAAAGGGTCAGTCAGAGCTGCAATCCTCTGCTCATTTACTTGAGTGCTGTTGGCACCATATCATGAATGGCAGCTGCTAAATCCAGCCACATGTGACACATTTGCAGCTAACTAGAATTTGCTCAATATTACCTGACAAATTAGGCTTCTACTGGGAAAAGTCTTAATATCCATTTATTAGGGAAAGCCTCTCAGGTTCATGATGATATTTCAGAAGATAAAGAAAGGCAGGTGTGAGATATGGGCTAAAGGATGATCTTCTCCTGAAAAATCATTAGTCCAGTACTTATTCTTTAGGGATGTAGGTGGTTGGGACTCAGACTTCAAATCCTAGCTACTCTGCATTTGGTCTTTCTGCCTTTTTACTTAAATTTGTTTCCCTTTGTGTAAAACTCCTATTTATTAGATTAAGGATTTTAACTAGGGTTTTCCTTATTCATGGTTGTTCTAGAGTCCCTGGATTATAGAGGCAATTCACTACTAGGACATGTTATTTCCTTTTCTCCTCAGTGCCAGCTGTGTGTATCACCTCAGTGCTGGAGAATCCCATGAGAGAAGATAAACACAAAGATGGAAACCTGATTTAATTATTGCAATTGTATTATTGCAATTATTAACTGAATGAATTGTTACACTTTCAACAGAGAAGATTGAACCAAGCTCATCCAGAAGAGTTTTATATTGAGTAAAAATGGTGTTAAAATTCTTGTTTCTGCTCACAGTTATGTCTGAGGATGGTTCCTTTGAGATTTGTATATAGTACCCTTAAAAGATCTTTATTGCGTCTGAACTAAAAGTTTGGAGAGAGAAAAAGACAAGAAATGAAAATTGCTAATAATTTTGCAGAAGACTTATTCCCCCATGATCTACAACAAACATCTTGAGAAATTCACAAAGAAATTTACACTTTTAAAGAGAGAAAAATGAAAACAAACTCATTTTTATCATCTGAATGCAGTAGTGCCTCAGATGCCAGGATTAGGGGATTTCTATTTCAGAAACTGCAGGAACATTAGTCTGTGGATTATAGCTAAAATACTTTGTGGAATAGTGAGCCAGACACAATGTGTATGAATAGCTTTTCACTGCCTTGCTCCAAAGTCTTGAGCATTACAAAAGCCACAATGTGACTCCAATACAAATGTTTCTATTTAGCAACTGCTGTTGAGAGATCATAAGAAAAAACTCTGCTGTGCTCCTGGCAGTGTCTGATTCAAGTTTATGTTGTCATTCATTTGCTAAATGCAATCTGAGGTATTTTGTGCAAGCACTGCATGTCAGAAAGTGATCACTACTCTTGGCAGCATCAAAAATGCATTTCCCCCCTGTAATTCTTATAAGCAATGGAGAGACAACATAAAGAGTGGGATTTGGCAACAATGATTCTCAGAATAAATCTTAAACATGTAAATTTTACTCATGTCTCATACCTATTCTAATTCTATCATCTGGATGGACTAAGTCATGTACATGCTGAAACCACACAGCATTGAGGGTTCTGTTATTGTATAGAGGTATCAGTGATGACTCTGATGATTTTCACCTTGTGGAGGATTTTTAAGTTTAAGCACAGGCAAGGTAGTAGCAGTTGTCTTGCACAGCAGTGAAGATGAAAGTGTATGCCACTACATTCTGCAAAGTGGAACAGATTCTGATATTCAAGTATTGGGATCTGAGACGAGAAAATGGCAGAAATACGTCTGAGGTGCTGAACTCTGGTTGCCTTTTGATTTGGAGAAGAGAAAAAAATTCAGCATTGTACAAATTCCAACTTTATTGAGATGGGTTAAAAAATACCAAATCAATTTCTTTAGGTTTTGGCTTATTGAAATGTATAATATCAATATTATCAATATTATGACATTAAAAATATTATTTTCAAGTATCCCAAAGCTTGTTTTATTAAAAGCTTTTTAATTTTATGCAAACTAAATATCAAAAGTTGATGAGATTTCCTGCAGTGTTTCAGTTGTCCTGGAACTAAATTTTCTGGCAAAGGTGAATTGGTGTAATGCCACAGGTATACATTCCTCTAACAGTCAGTATTTATCTGCAACTTGATCCCTGAAGTTGCTGCCGAATTTTTTTGGTTTGTTTCCTTTTAAATAGTCTTAGAACATGTAAGTTCTAGAATAAGTTTCTTAATATTTTGCACCCTAAAGAGCATCAGTAAGAAGACAGAATAATTTAAACTAATGATTTTTACCTTGGCCACTATATTCTTTTCCTATGCAATCCTCTTCAGCAGTTGGAAGTTTATGTTGCTGGCATGTAGATGAAAACAAGCAGATATGTAGCAAACTATTTGAGTGAGGATGATTTAAAACATTTCTGAAATGTTCTCTATTGCTGCTCCAGATCACTTTCTACATTTGCAATGGAAATGCTGAAGGGACTTTCAAGCTTCCTATGACCCCTTTCATAACTTCTGTTTTTGTTACCAAGCCTCTTCTGACTTGACACTCTTTGTTTTATACAGCTGGTTATTTATTTATTATCAAAGCAGGTACAAATAAATTCTTATTGCTTTTTTACTACACAATTTTTTATACATTTTTTTTCCACTGAAAACTCAACATTCTCTGAGGAGAACCCAGATTATGACAACGCATACATAACATTCCCTCTTTTCCCTGTTGTGAAGCTGATATCACCTTAACCACTCTGAGGAGCTGAGGAAAACCTCTGGCCTCATTTAACTACAGCTGTCCCAACATGCAGGTGCATTATATCATTATACTATTAGCTCCACACGAACCACTGAGAGGACGTAAATCTGCTCTCTGAATATCAAATGGGCTTCAGCTGAAACTTATGCTCACGCAGAATAAATGACTCGTATTTACAGATGCTTCTCGTGCAATTATGAGTGTCAGGCTGCTGAAATGTGGCCGAGGCTGGAAGTCTTGGTGATCTAACCAAGATGAGGCCAGTAAAAATGCATACACTTTATATGCAACCAGAGGCCTCCTACACAAGTGCAAACAGGTGGGAGTTATTTTTGTTATAGTTTTGAACAGCTTTGGATGGAGAAAACATGCTAGGTTTTAAATAACTCATCGGTCTATGTGCTATGAGCTTGACTGTGGTTATTGCTGGTCATTTCAGTGGAATAGCTACATAAATTAAATAAGTAAATACTCTGGGGCAGAATTTGTTGGTATGCATTCTGAGAACACAGGCATCTACAACTGAGCAGCTCACCTCAGTCTCTCTTTGTAGCTAGAGGAGAGTCTGAGTCAGCCAATGGAGTACTGTGCTTGTTTCAGCCAAAATATGTAATTTCCATTCCGTGTGAAGTATTTCTCCCCAAACTGCCAGTATTTCTCTGCTGGTTTGGTCTCCACTGGCTACAGGAAGCACCCAGAGAGCTGCCCCAGATACAGATGTTTACACTGTGAGGACCTTTGGAGAAATATCCCAGGCCTTGGATGGCTGAATCTAATTTAAGGCCAATTTTTTTTGTAGTGTAGGACTTAAGCCAGCTCACAGTGAGTTTAAGTAGCTATGGATGAATTTGGCCACTCACTTTGACCTCACTCAGACACTTAAAATTTGAAAACAAAAATATTTCAAGGGGTCAGAGGAAACCAGGGACAAGACAGCGAATTGTATTCAATGAAGAGTGGCCATGGGGTCCATTTCATGGACACAGGCAGGGACAGTGTCTAGTTTTGGTGCTGCTAGTAGGCTGGCATGTCATGTGGATGTGTATGTATGGATTGATGACCCTCATTTTGCTATTTTTGCTGACTTTCACTTCAACAGCTACAGACAACCAGGAATGACCACTGATATTACCTGATCTCTTGCTACTGTTGAAGTCCATAAGGGATTTTTTGGTCAAAAATGACAGTTATGATGGAAACTGCTTTTGTGGGTTTTGTGGGTTCTGAGATGCTGAACTGTTTTCATGGATACTTAGCTGGCTGTTGTGCTCAGTTGAAACCGTGGCAGAGGGAGAGAATTCTATTTAAAGAGCAGAGTTGGTTCCAGATTCTCTTCTTTTTGTTGACTAATCAGTGCCAAACCACAGAGCAGAGTATGAGACTGAGACCATTCCTTGCCTAACTCACTTCCTAACCTTGAGTGGAGGAAAAAACCTTCATATATCCTTGGTGAGAAAGATGCAGAGGATTTTGGTGTTTTTCCTGTGCATCTGAAATACAGGTATGTTTTTGTGGTGTATATTAGTGAGTTAAGCAACTCTTGTGAGAGGCCTAGGCTAAACAAAGAGAGAGGAACCTACTATTAATCAGTGTTTATTTTGAAAGAAATGGCAGAGAGGAAAGGAAACTGTGCATGAATAAATGTAATTTCAGCATAAGGGTTCAGAGTGTTAAGCAGCTGGGTTATGGAGGCAGACTCATATCAAATTGACCAGGGAAGGTACTCTTGAATGTGATAGAACCAAGGCTTGACTGCTTGTCTTGGAGGCTGGTGGGTTGCAAGGGTTGGTGCCCATTATTTCTTACAAACTCTCAACCTGCCACTGGTGCAGCATGGGTCAGCTGTATCAAGGCTTAGCTCAGCACTGAGTTCTCCTCTTTTTCAGGACATGAGTGTGTGTTTCCATCTGGCTTCACCCAGCTGCTTCCCACTGCACTGAAATGCACAGGAAATTCTAGAGGTTGTGCCACCTCTGCCAGCCCTGCAGGGTGGTTGGGTCAGCCTGAGACTTGCATTACACTGGGTTTATCACATCAGAGTGCCAGAGGGAGTTAAGGGTGGCATCTCTTCGCTCTGATCTGCTCCTGGGTAGATCTTATTGACACGTTATAGACTAACCCAAGATGAACTGTCAACGTTGCCTTATTTATTACCATAAGGTGGATATTACATGAATGTGGGGAAACGTCTGTGCATCACTTCAGGCTGAGCTGATATCAGAGCAGTTACTGGTCTGAGCTCCTTTCACTGAAAGCAATTTTCCCTAAGCACAGATGAAGCTGTAATTGAGTCTTCATGACCCCTTCTATAGAAGTTCCTCTGGTTTTGGATATGAGCCTCAAGCTGCCTCAAACTGCTGCCTAGACTGTTTAACCCAAACAAGACCCATCAGCTGGGCACTGTGTTCAGCAGCCTGGTGTGCATTTGAAACTGAAATCTGGGAGTGAAAGGCTTTGTCCCAGCCACATCCAGTTCTTCACTGTTGTTCTCACTCACACCAAGGATGGTTTATTCACCTGAGAAACAAGCCCTGTGCTTCTCTTCACTCTTCTCGGTTTCCCCCCGCCTTGTTTTCATAGTTTCCATGCTTGGAATAATGAACTGAAGTAGGTTTCTCAGTGTATGGTTTATCTGGTTATTAATGATGTGGAGCAATTCAGGACCCTCAGGACTTCTGTGTTGCTTTAATAAACATATTTCAAGATGATGAGGCCACTGGCACACTTTCTATGCTTTTATGGTACAGTGGTCTTAAAGTAGCATGGTGCATTTTATTTATTAGCCAGCCCATTAATCACACAGGTATCAGTTGGCTTCAGGGAAATTTTTAATTAGTGATATTTAAGGTTGAGAGAAAGTGCTTCTGTGACAGACAATGAGAACAAGCAGAAGCAGGAGGCAGGGTATCTTTGTGAGTTTGTGATTAATACAGGATTTAAATAAAATATTCATGAAAGGAAATTGAAGTTATAGCCAAATCCAAACGTTGAACCTCCTTTAAACCTCAAATATAAATTCCTTGGAGATTCATTCTTTGGATTCATTAGTTGAGAGTGAATCTGATGAACATAAGAGAAAAGGGAATTTGTTCCCTTACATTTGTTCTAATGTAATAATTTAGCAATATTTTTAAAATGTTTTTACTAAATCTTCTTGAACCACAATTTAATGACATTTTGAAAATTTACATCCTTATTTGAAATGGCCCACAAGTCACTGAAACAGGTACAAAGGAGATATTAGGAGTGGAACTTGGGACATCCCTGACAGGACACCGATGTGTATGAGACTGAAAGATTGTGTGGATGGCAGCTACATCCTTCTGGCAGTGTTGGTTTAGTGGTTGCTAACACTTAAAGCCTGCATTGTCACATGAAAAGGGAATGGTACTGGCTGTGCAAACATCTCCCTTGTTAGATAATTAATCAGGTGTACTTTGTTTTGATATAGCACCTCTCTGGCTGCTCACAGCCATCTCTTGAAATCACCCTGTAAAATGGATTTTTGAAGAAGAAAAAAAAAGCCAGACAAACCCTGTAGGAAATACTGCATGTGTCTCTGTCTGCACAAATGGCAAAATGGAACGTTAAATTCTTCCTACTTGCACAAAGCAAATTTTTCAGTCTTGGCTGCCCACATTTAGCAATTTAAATGTGTAGGGAAATTAAATTTTCTAAGTTGTTTGAGCTCCTTCAGCTCCATTTCTCTGTTCTCCTTAGGAAAGTCTTTTGGCCTTCAGTTGCTACAAACTTCACAGGACTTTGGTCTGGATCCCTGCTCTGGAAAGGAAAGCTGAAAATTGGTGCTTTATTAATTGAGCTTGTTGGAAAGGAAGGAAAATGAGTGGTGCTGTTGATAACATGAGTCATGCTGCTCCTGACTAGAGGCAGGAAGAGACCTGGAGTGTCCAAGGCTGCCAGAGCAGGTACAAGACAAGGGGAAGCACCAGCCAAAAATGCCTCCAGTGGCACTGGGACCAAGGGAAAGAGCTGGCTCACATCCCTTTTTTGCTGGCTTGTAGGGGAGCAGGGAAAAGCTGCTGGTGTTACACTGGTGGTATTGTTGGAAAACTGTGGTCCATGTACTTGTCAGGTTTCTCAGCTTTGAGACAATCTGTATAAGATTTCTGCATGAAGAAAAAATCTGGGATTTTTCTGTCTTCCCATCAGGAGATGTCTAGGCAGGTGGAGGGAGTTGAGAGAGGCTTATAAATCACTTAAACCCCTTCAAACACTGGCCAAATAGTTTGCACACACAGAATCACAATAAGGCAACTCAGGGCTCTGGGTAAGTCCACAGCTGGCTCCTTCTTGTTCAAGCCCAAATGTTCCTTATGCACTCTATTTTGCCTTGTGGAAAGTGAGTCTAATTGTCTTCCCTTAGCCACTGAGACTTTTTTCCCTTCTATTTTCTTTGCAGAGGAAAGGGCTTCCTTCAGTGATAAAAGATTTCAGCCTTTATGTGCCCTTTACCTTATGTGCACACATAGAAACACAAAATGATTTTGTATTATTGTTGCTCACAAGATCAACAGGTTGCAGAATTAAAAGCAGATGTTCACACCTCCCAGGAGCATAATTTTAGATGCCTCCTGATCTTTTCAGGCATAATTTTTTCAATTACAGCTTCATTAATTTTCGTTGCGACTATAATGGCTACAAATAAATGATGGAGAGGTTTTCATTAGGCTACCAAAAAAAAAAGGCTGAGATTCTGAATTTATTACTTGACACCAGGAGTCAGTTTTGATGGCTCTGGCTTTAGTCCAATTGCCTTTGAATAGGATGAGCATGGGTTGTCCAAGAACACAGACCTTCTTTATGACCAAAAAATACAGGTAAAACTCCATTTTCCCAAAGCCTTGTGGACTATTTCTAGTTGTCTTAGTTCTCTTGGGAAAAAAAAAGACTAGCATGTGGATATCTTCTTTCAAATCTCTTTACCTATGCCATGGAATAAGTTGTTAAATCTGGTAAGAAGCCCATCTGAAATGTCATGTCTATCACTATAGAGTTCTAATTAACAGTAAGGTTTATTAAGCTAATAAATGAATGAGAGTGTTTGTAAATTGCTGATAGCTCTTTTGTCCCCCTAAAGAACTGTCCTCCTCCTTCGCACCCTCTGGAGTTCAGATTGTGTGTGAATGTGAAATTCAGGATTCACTTTCTCCTCCATTGTAACAAATGCATCACATTGAAACATATTTCCCCTGCTCTAACTTTTCAAAGGTCATTTGGCAATCCATCTTTCCAGGCCATGCTGTGCAGGTGTAAGACTGTATTTGAAATTCCTGCACCCATTAATCACTGCTCTGTGACCTGCTTTACTGACTAAGCTCCCTTCCTCAGCTCTGGTCTGCCAGTGCTCTGTAAACTGTTTACTTTTCTGGTGCAGAATTTGCTCAGCATTTTGGCAAGTTCCAACAAAATGTTCCCAATTGTTCTCAATTGACTTTTGGCCAACAAAGGCAATAGAGTTTTCTTGAATGGAATTTGATGCCCACATATGTTTTCCCTTGTTCACTGTTTCAGGCAGCTCTTTTAGTGCTGTTATCACCTGGTCTCACCTTGCCTCTGTTGTGACTAAAGAATGGAAACAACTGTCACACAGACCTGAACATGGTTTCCAGCTCCTGCCTCTTTAGGTTGTTTTTTTTTCTTTCATACATATATCTTTTTGTTCTCAGGGGGCTCATTTAACTCTTCCAGTATTTTCAGTCAGACCTAAGACAAGGTTGCTCCCGTGGAACAATGAGGAGAAAAAAAAGTGCAGATCAGAGATGCAAAAAACAGCACAAAAATTAGAACTTCCACTTTTTTTTTTTTTTTGAAACAATGAAATAGAGCTGATGCCTTAAACATTTTCACTACAATAGGCACACAGCCTTGTGCAAGGTTGTGCTACAAATACACTGAATAGGAATATCCGGAAAAATCTAGATATCTAGAAATGCCCAAAGACCAGCCCGTCTGTCTGTTTCATGTTCTGATCTATATTTAGCTCACTGTTACCCTTTTGTATTTGTGTGTTGTATGATTTTGGCTCTTCTGCTTTGAATCTTAGCCAAAATAAGCCTAGGGGAAAAAAAAAATCAAAAAACTTGAAACCAAAGCTGCATTGTGCAAATATTTTAGAATGTTAAACAAGGCTTATTCCTATTCAGGAGAAAAGCACTTCAAGAGTTTTATTATGGATAGTGTGTTTATTATTGTTATTCTGTGCTGGTTGCTCATCTATCCTGCTGGAGCACAAAACACACTTTGCACTCTGTGTGCTGGTAGATATCTCAATGCTTCATCTTCAGGCAGAAGAATATATTTGGGTCACTTGAGGACAGAGTGTGGGTGGTGCTTGACAGTTTTTATAAACAAATCAAAATACCTCTGCTCTCCCCAGTGTCTAGTTAGCTGTATGCTTTCCAAGTTCTCAGTGCTGAAAGTGTGGAAAGTTAGATCCTCTCCCAGCAAAGAAAGAGAGGTGGAGTGTAAGTTTGATGTATTTCATCTGACTTCTGACTTCCTAATGGCCTAGCTCTTAAAATTCCCTCACCCCTACTCTATTACTGCACAGGGAAGTGCAAAATAAACATGACTTCTATCTTGAGAAGACAGCAGATAATTTGTGAGACCACAGATGACAGAGATGCTTCCAGCCTGCTTCTGCCTACACCCCTTTTTGAAGCCTTGATATTTAAATTGCACCCATTTATGCTCCCTTGTGCAGTGATGGAGTAGGTGTCAGCAGGCCTACAGGAGATTGACTGGTGATACAAACGTGCAAGGCAGAAGAAAGGAATGTAATTTTCTCCACTTGCACACCAGTTGTGGATTTGGCACCTGACAAGTTTGTTAGATGCTCTTGCTAGCTTATCCCATTGAAAGCCACATAAGGCATCACTCTTGGAGAGAATTTCTGTCCAGCTGTGCCTGAGTGGGAGTATTGCTGTCAACCACCATGTCTTGTATATTTTCTGTATCTCATGGACCTACCTGATTAGCAGATGCCAGTGCAATGGGCATTTACTTCTTTACTTCCTATATTTCTACTATTAGGCAGGCTTCTTCATATGTTCTAGTGATAGGTGCATTTCACTACTGTGATATTTTTCAGTGGTTGCAACTTCTTAACTCAACTACTTCAGCAGTAGTCTTGTGTTCATTGCACATTTCTAAAATCACATGCCTGCAACTGCAGATATACAATAAAATTTTATAGCTGGTCTCAGTGCTACTAATGAAGAACTTGCCTTATTTGATTGCCTAAGTATTTTAAGTACTTAGTTGAATAACATCTTGTTGCCTATAAAATTTGATTTAATGATAGAAAATTAAGGCCAGAAGAGGTATTTGGGGAAATTTTTTTTGTGATTAATTTTATTGGTGATTTGTAAAGAATTACTTTAAAGGACAAAAAATGAGAAGATTAACGCTTAAATCCATTTTCTCTATGAAAGAGCCATCACCATTTAAAAAACTTGCTAGATGTGGCCTCGGGAGTAGTAGCAGGAGCTCCCATGATAATTCCTTTCCCAGAGGCACCATGAACTTTAGTCCAATTTATTCACTGATGTAAGAAATGACCCATGATCATGAGTCAGTCAAGTGAGAGAGATGTTAAAGCACCACTAGCATTTCCTCCACCTCAGAAGCAGCACAGCTGCTCTCAAGACTCCATTTCCCCCACAAAAGAGTCGTCCTTTTTTAAGTAAAATGGGAATTTCTTCATATTTTTAGACATTTTGTTTCTTCCCTACCCTCCCTTCCTGCTCTGAAACCATTTGTCCCACCAGTACAACCCAGTTCACCTTAGCAGGTCCAGCAGCCACCTGTGGGCTCCTGCAGCTTCAACTGTGACTGCACCCACTAAACCAGGCAGTTTCTGATCTCTCTGAAGGCAAGGAGGGAAATTTATTTTTCTATTCATGGCAAGCATAGTAAGCTCTTAGAGAGAAGAGATGCAAATGTCTGATATCCCTCTTTCCTAGGATGGTTCTCATTGATACTATACAGCTGAAGTAAATCAGGACTTAATTCCCCTAAGATCTTATTCCTGTCAGAGAGAACTGCAAGTCTGAACTGCATTTGAGGAAAAGAGAAGTCCTGGGATCTCCCAGTGTCTAGGCAGTTCTCTTGCCTTGAGGAGTTCCTAATAGAAAATTTACCTTTCTTGTCCTTCAGAGATTTTCCCTCTCAGGAAGCTGATGGTGTGTACTGCTGAAAAGGAGAGCAATACTATGAAAAGCTTTGAAAGCAGGGAAGGAAAAATGTCATTGAGTCCCAGTGTTACTGGGGACAGTGGAGAAAGTTCAGTATTTTTATGTGTACACAACAAAGAGGTTGGAGATAGAACCATTCCCCCCTCAGCATCTTTTCATGCTGACTTCAGTGGCAATCTTTTGTTCAAAGCCTTCAGGGTTTGAACCTTGTTTAACACCTCTCTGTTGAGAAATTCTGCTGCTCAACAGTCGATGCCTAGTCAACAAATTGTGCCTGTGATTTTGCAGTAGGATAACATTGTAGATAAGACACACCTACTGGGCACTTTCAAGTTATAATATTGTGTTAGTCATTGCTTTTATGTATGTTTATACACAATATCTGCCCGAAGGTACACATTGATTTCCAGCCATCGAGAACACATTTAAAATTGGCTGAGTGCTTAACCTTTGTGCACTGAAAGTATATTTTAATTTTTTTTGCTATTAAGAATTATTAGGTCAGAAGAGTTTGATATGGCTATCATCATCACCATGATTATTGACTTAAACTAAAATTCTTCAAGAGATTTTACACCTTTTGTAAACTTGAGTTATACTTGTAATTTACCTTCTGTTTTTTAATAGGTGTATTCTATTCACACATATTGATTTAAGTGGATTCAACTGTATTTCAGGTAAAGATTTTCTGACAACTAAAACCAAAAATCTAATGTGGTATTACTTTACTTGTAACTAGTAATTTTGTGAATTTTTATATAAAAGAAAAAAGAAACAAGAAGGACCTTACAGGCTGAGATTCACATTGCAGGATTAAATGCTTAAATCCAGGAGAACAATTCTGACAGTCTTCTTTCCAGTAGGAGCTAACCCCTGAAACTCCTAAAATCAATCAGTGTTCCTTTTTTTTTACCTCTTAGTTCCCCAGCTGCCAAAACCTAAGTTCACTGGCATCATCATGGGCTGAACAGTGAAGTTTCCTATTTCTTCCTGAACTCAGCTGTCAATTCAGAGTGGTGAAGACTGAGGATCAGTCTCCTTCCCAATCCCTGGAGATGAGCAGCCATCAGGGGCTCCTCTGGCAGCTGTCACCCACCTGCAGCTGTTGTGCCCCTTTGAGAAGAGCAGAGGGAATCGAGGGGCAGGGATGCTGGACTCCTCTATCCTTTGCCTTTTTTTCCTCATGGGAAATCCATCCGTGTTGTGGCAGGTGGTGTGGGCACAATCACCTTGCCAGGGCTCAAATTGGTTGTGTTGACTTGCCAGGGGAGTACTGGAATAAGGCCATTTTGTGTCACTCCTGCCAGAGCTCTGCAAAAAAGGATGAGGCTACAGAAAGGGAGCCTGTTGGTGAAGGAGCCCTGAGTCCCTATCCCTCATTTTCCCAAGCTTATTAATTTGATAAGTGGCATTGGAATTATAGTCCAAGTCATATTCCAGTGCCCAGTTGTAAGGCTGCCTGTCTGATATACAGGCTCAATTTTAAAATTTTTCTCTGCTCAGTTTGAACTTCGGAAGTTTCCTGCCTGTGTCCTAACCACCAGCATAAATGGGCATTTCTTGCTTAGTTTTGGAAGAGAAGGATTTATCCATTTTACATAAAACTGGCCAGATTCAGTGACTATGGTAGTGAGAAAATAATCTCAATAAATGTGTAAACATGAAAGGCAGCTTCAAATTTGTATCACTTGACCCTAGGATTGGTGATAGCCATATTTCATTATGTTATCACAGAATCCCAGAACGGGTGGGTTGGGAGACACCTTAAAGATCATCCAGCTCCACTCCCCTGCCATGGGCAGGGACACCTTCCACTATCCCAGGTTGCTCAGGGCCCCATCCCGACCTGGCCCTGAACCCTTCAGGGATGGGACAGCCACAGCTTCTGAGGGCAGCCTGTTATGGGACAGCACTGGCTGCTGGGAGTGATGTCTTGGCTCTCAGCAGGGAACAAGTTTGTCTATAAATCCAGGTCTTGGTCTCCAAGTTTTTTAGGTTTTTTTTCATTCAGACATTACCTACCATTTATTTACAGCTGACTATCTGAAGACAGAGGCCAGAGCCTGTTTCACTTGGAATGATCCCATGGAGTTTAGTTGGCCTAAAGCAAGGAATTTTACTGCTTTGAAGGATGTTTTCATTCAGAAAATTCTTGAGATTTATTTAGTCAACAAAAACACTTTTCTTTAGACTTTTCAGACTATCAACTGCTTTCAGTGGTGCTGAGTTCATCTTCACCTGAAAATCTCTGACATGCAGATGGAACAGACTGTTTCTGTTCTCATTTCATTAGACCAAGCTTTCTTTGCAGTCAGGCACGAAGTCACTGGTAGTGTTGAGAGAACATGTCTTCCCCAATTCCTGGTCCTGAGATTTGTCCTTTTCCTCTTCATACTCCTATGCTCTCGGCCTTTATAACTCTCAAATGCAGATTGTATCAATTTTATTGTGCCACCAGGTGAAAGAAATCCAGAATGTAAAAAAAAATGTGCAAGGTTTTACAACCATGAGAGAACAAGGCAATCAATTATTCAAAACAACTCTGCCTGTGTTAAGATATGGATTGTTGATGTATATCAGGCACTGTGTGGCAGCAAGAAGGAATGCTGTGGTTCATGCCCCACGCCTGCACCCAGGATTGATTCAAATGGCCATTATCATGTTTCAGAATGTGGTGCCAGTAAACACAAGGAAGATGTGCTGTGTCTGAGAGCCTCCCATGTCAAAATACACAACAACTTTGATTGAGATGTACTGACTCATGACCATACAGGAAACATGTGAGATTTGTCAGCCAGGATTAGAGCACTAAAATTATTTACACTCCCAAAATGTTCAGAGTGGTAGAGTGTTTATGTGAAGTATCATGTTAATGGAACTACCAGAAAATCAATACCAGGATTTGGAGCGGATGCTATTTAATTTTTTTTTCTGGTTATACATCATAGTACATTTATTTTTTTATCCTGCATACTCACACAAGCCCATTTCATGTCAAGTTCATTGCAATAATTGCAATGATGCTAGTGACTGCAGACATCATGCATTCACTTCTATTCTTTGCAAGCATATACCCCCATCTCTGATAATTCTGTTAATTTTCATCATATTTTAATGTACTAGAACAAATTTTGCTAATCTCCTTTTTATAGAAATCAGAATTGGGAAGTAGTTAAGGTGATGACTGAAATGGGCTGAATTTCTTGTTCTATTTCAGAAACCTTGAATTTTTTACCATTTGCTAAAAGAGATAATAATGATTTTATGATCTGTATATTTCCATTGAAGCTCTTCATATCTTAACTGCTAAGCAGTCTTACACTCTTTTGTCTCTGGCAGCCCAAACCTGTGTGGGGTTTGAAGTTTTAAGATATTTATAAATAATAAACAGACACCATAGGATTTGGTCCATGGTTAAAAAACCCATGTCAACCACTTGTGCAAATACATTCCAGTACCATATCTTTTCATGTCTATGGTAGGAGAATTTGTCCACTAATCTCTACACTCACCAAGGCTGGAGTCCTTTTATTTGGCTGGCAAACCTGATTGATTATTAAGTTCTTACACAAAAGCAACAGTCCTCTATAAATCAGCCTGAATAATAATAACAATTATAGTAATGATTGATACATGAGCATTTATTTGTGTTCCGCTCTGTCACATTAATGGGATTTTGATGCATAAATTTCTTCTCATTGTAACAAGATTACATGGTTCAGAACACAAAAATGCTTTCTCATTTAATCTAAAGAAAAAGTCTTCCTTTCATAGAACTATGTAATGATATTGATCGTGTTATACTAGAGATCTTATGGAAATGCTTAGCATTGATCTGATAAAAAAATGCTATGGGGATTATAGATAAATACTATTATGCATACAAACACTCCCTTGGGAACTGCTCTGATACTGCCTACAAAACCACGATCATGTGTTCAGGAAGAAGCTGCACAAGGTAAACAGTGTGGGTTTCTATCCTTCCCACACAGCAAAACACAGCATATAATCAGGGAGAAAAGTTGGGAAAATTTTGCATGTTTATTTAAATGGCAGAAACTAGCAAATCAGCAATTTAACTACAATCTGTCTTTAATGTCTTTGTCACAGGTGACATATTTTTGTTTTGTGTCTGTAGGGCAATATGACCCCTCAGATGGGTGCTGCCTTTGCTCCCACAGTAGTAGTGAAAGGTGGGTAAGGTGTAAACCATAGAAGCAAAGGTGCTGATCCAGCAAACAGTTAATTCCCATGGCTGTCTACTGAACTCAAAGATAGTAATCATGTAAGTATGCATGCAAACATGTTTGTGTTGGTAAGTTCCTGATTCAAGTGACTGCTGCTAAAGTTTTCACTGGAAGCCAGGAAAAACAAACACAGATTGCCTGGAATTTAGTCCAGGGCTCCATGAGCTCTCTCATCCCAGGCTGGATTTGTCAATCTACCATTTTATACCTAGGTCATTCATACCAGAGCCTTTTTCCTTCAGTTTCTAACAGTTCTATATTTTGATGCTGTTTTCAAGCAGCTAAAACATAAACAGAAGCATCAAATTTAACTGAAAGCTGTACTTGTACTGAAGCACTCTTAGAGTCCAGTAATATTTACTTGTACTATGAGATTATAATGAAACTTTTAAGAAAGAACTAGTGATGAGATATTAGACTGAGCAGATGAGCTCTGAAGTCCACATAAGTTTAAAGCTGCAACAAGTTTGTTTGGCCACAGGTGTATACAGACTCCTTCCAGATGATGTATGTGGCTTTTGGAAGGAAAATATGAGGCTGCAGTGGAGTGTTAACTTTCTATTCCACTCTTCACCCGCTGGGACACTTAGTGCACAGTCTCTACTTGCCAAATTAACTCCTAACATATCTGTATTCTACATCCTGCTAAACAGTTACTCAGAAAGCTGCTCATGCATGCCCACACACACTTATTCAAGAAGTCTTAAACTACACTCTAAGGGCAATCTTCAAAGCAATTGCTCTTGAAATCCTGACTGTTCCCAAAGCTAGGTTAAAGACATTAGAAATTTAATCACCTTTTTAAATTTCCATTTTCAATTAGTGATATGCTTTATGGTGTAAGGAACACAGAATATGTAAAAAAAAAGGTTGTTTTTTTCACTGTACAGTTTCTCCTGAAGAATGTGTCACTACTAGAAAAAAATTCAACTAAACTATGAAACAGTCTTTTTCATATCCCCTATAAGTAAAAACATCTCTTGCCCTGGTCCAAGCATTTTCTGTACTCAACAAATGTCCCTGTTGAGGGCAGGGATACAGGGTATACAGTGAGCAGAGGTAAGCTAGTTTTGCCTGTGTTCTTAGAGCAATCAAAAGCTGGATACACACAATTATTTCAGTGCTGGACCTGAGCTGATTTGCTGTCCTGGAAAGTGAAGTGCATTAAGTAAAGCCCAGAGCTGGGATGACCAGGATTGAATGGCTTCTGGTTGGCTCAGAGTGTGGGCATGCCTTTGTGTGTCTCTCAAGTAATACACTATACAGACATATCCACACATGACATGTTGTATCATTTTTAATCATCAAGTACCATCATCAAGAACCGATAAAAGTGCTTCTAGGGAAGAAATGAAAACCAAATATTTCCTTCTGGACAATATTTTCAAGCTCTCATTCACTGTAACCTGGTTGTGTTCCTCTCTTGCAGTTGGAGGCTCGCTCAGTAGGTAAGACAGGAAAACAGCAATAGAAACTGCTTAGAAGAAGCTTCCTGCTTTCAAGTTTCAATTCTAAGGTAGGCTGAAGTGTTACCTTTGCCTGCTTGGATGAAAGCACTGTGTGAAATATCTTTACTCCTCTGTGCCTGTGTGCAATGCACATATGACACACGTGTGCCCTTAGTGAACTGGCCCTGGTCGCAGAGGACACGAGTGCAAATCTGGGCAGGCTGGGCATCTCTGCAGACTCCTGCTTACAAGACAGTCCTTTGTGCCTTTCCAGACTGCTCATTGCAAGAGGTATGAAAGAGGAATCCTGTCTGCACAAGATTTATGGCTGGGAGAAATCACACTCTGTCTCTTCCTGTCCACCCAAGCCTTTCGGGAAGCACCCACATGGAGTAAGTGGAGCTCTTTTCCAGTCATCTATTTAGATTGGAAGGCCTCATGGTTTTCTTGGAAAGCAATCACTTATGAAGGACCCCCTGCAGAATCTTGTGGTGACATGTGCTGTGGAAATTATTGATATAATCATATTCAACCAATTTGTGAAAGCCTAGTGGGGGAAGGCACAAAGAGCTTTAGTCTGACATTTATAATTAATGGCAGGAAAGACATCTCTCCTCCAGAGATATATGAGAAGCCAATGTTACTCACTTGCAGCCATAGTAAATGTACAGGACTTGAACAGCTGAAAGAATTGTCTAATCAAAAGCTCATTGAATGCTGTGGGAAACTTCCCACCAGCTTCAGAGTTGAAATATTTAATTTATTTCTCATCTAAAACAATGGAAGGAATTAATGACCAGAGAAAGGTTTGTAGCCTCTGCACAGAAATGTAATGGAGTCTGCCTCCCCATGTCTTTTGATAAAAATGTATAAATTGAGTATCTGGGAGATCAATCCTCAGAGTGTCTTACTTCTTCAAGGGAGTTCAAAAAAGTGCATTTTTGTAATAAAAAGGGTGACTTTATGACATTGAGCTAATGACTACCAAATTCTACCCCAACCTGACTTCCCTTTCCTGTTCATTATTGAACATGCACTGATAAGCCAAGGAAGGCCCAGAGAATTCCTGAAGCTTGGTTTGGCCTCTGCCCATCTGCTTTATGTGGTCCATCCTGTGGTGGCTGGTAGCAGAATAAGAGCCTCAGGCTGCTGTTAAATAAAGCAGGTAAGTCGTCCTCTGGGCCTAAGGGCAAGCAGAACAGCATCCACATGGGCTAAACACCTCTTCCCACCATCCCCAGGAAATGCAACAACTATTAATCTGTATGTGCCACACTGTGCAGTACTGAAGTCCATGGTATGGATGTGCTTGGGTTACTAATGTAGCCAGAGCTGCAGGTAAGTGGAAGAATACCAGGGCTGCCATTTCCACCCAAAGTGGATTTGCAGTGTGATCTTAGTCCGTGAGCATGCCCACCACAGGATACTGACAGCACTGTGACAGTGTGTTTGTTTAGAATTGTCTTAATTGATGCTGAAGCTATACATTGCTTCCTGTTTATACAATCTCCAATAATGTTGAAAGATCAAGTACAAAAAACTAGCCTGGCAATTTTCAAAAGCTGTCAGAGACTATAACAGAAATTACTTAGATGAATGTGCTTTCAACTTCCATGAAAAGTGAGTGTATATGTAATACATCACTCCACCATCTATGGAAAGCTGTCCATGGATGCTTTTAGTTCTATGGAAATGTGACTTTCTCTTAAATTCTCATGAAGCCTGAGAACCTCAAACAATTATCAAAATATAAATCAGAATATTTGAGTTTCCTTCTCTCTTGGATCTTTTGTTTGGACTTTGAGTTTGGGATGTCTTCTTTTAATGTCTGTAGTGGGGATCTGGAAATTAATTGACATTTCAGTATCAGGAAAGGTGCTTGAGATATGTATGTCCCATAAAGTCTTATACAGTTAGTTTATAGTGAATTTAATAGGATTAGTATAGATTAACAGAGGCTTTCCCCAGGATTATATTATAATTATTATGTGTTGATTTGTGTTTTGATAGTTCTTGGTGACTTAGTACCTGTGTGGTTTTTAATCTGGCCTTGTTTCTCCAGAGTGGATGAATTCAGACCCTGGACTCAGCAAAAAACTTTTAGATACCTTTATAGGTGCTGTGGTTTAGGAATGGTGTTCTCCAATTTAATGTTCCCTCTGAAACTACTCCAAACCATGTGCTGCTTGCTCACTCCCTCCTCCTCCTCTCCTGTAATGGGATGGAGAACAGAATTGGAGGCACAAAAGTTAAAGACTGCAGGTTGTGGTAAGAGAAGTTTACTGGAAACAGCAATGAGATAAAAAACAAACAGTTTTCTGATAGCAACAATATTAATCTGACAGCAACAATATTGATAACAAATGTGTGCAAGAGAGGTAAGGGATTCAGATGCTCACCACTCTGCCAAAAGAGGCCAAATAATACTGACTACCCACCAGCCTGACCTGGGAGGGATCTCTTCCCCCACTCCTGGAAAATGAGGTGAGGTGGTGCAGAAAAACCTCCAGGTCCTGGCCATGTCCTTCCTGGATACTGAAAAATCAACACTGTCCCCAAACAGGATAACATGCAAACACAAGGTGTGTTATTGCATGTTTGAAAGGACAAGAAGCTGCTTGTGGAGATGTAACTGCTGCCTCTACATCAGCTCTGTAAACTTTCAAGACCAGAAAATTGGTATTATTGTTTCAATTGCAAAAAATTACAACTTGTAATTGACTATTTAAACAACCATCCTTGGGAGAAAACTTTCAATCAGGCATCAATGTACCTGCTCTGTATGGGTGAGGTGGGGACTCCAATCTGCAAATGCTTTTCCCCCTACTTCATTGTAAAGTCCTAGAGCTTCTCTAGCTCATGAACAGTTGGTGTCCATTCATCTTCTAGCAATCAAATTATTTGTGGCACATAATAGTTTTGTTTTTCAACTGTGATAGTTTTCCAGCAAAACATAATTTCATTCTCAGGTTTGGTGTCAAAATTAGAGTGATTATAATCAACATATTGTACCATGTTGTCTGGCTATAGACTCTTTCCACAAGGCTAAATGTTGTTACACTGATGATGAATCAAGATTCAAATACCTCTTTTTCAGTGGTTCTATCTTCTCCAGATAACTTTACATTTCTCCTTTCACAGTCCTGTGCTTTATGTTCTCTTCCTGCAAAACGGTGATTATAAGGTTGTTACACATTCTGAGATTTAAATATTAAAAGAAGGATAGTTTAGCAGTGACTTCTGCTAAAGAATTTAGAGCTACTAGGAGTGATGGGTAGGTTTCTTTCAGGCAAATGAAAGGTTAAAGTGGGGAGCATATACTGGGATTCCTTACCTCTTCACATTGCAATTCACCATTTTGCCTTCCATTTAGATTCACTCAAAGTGGTCACAGTGCAGGATAAAGAAAAAGCTTCTCTGCCATCTGTGAGCATGATAAAAATTATCCTAAAAAAATGTTCAAACACATTAAAGAGAAACATTTTGATCTCCAGATTCAAATACCTTTTGATTTTCAGAGGGTCTAAATCAAGTGAATGTAAAGAGAATCCTAAGAGGTGATGATTTTCATAGCCAGGCCAGGGTTCTGCAAAAATAAAAGTCAGCATGGCATCAATCTTATTGCTGGAAACACTATGCAACTTTCTGTTTGCATATTGTAGATCTCTGACTTCTAGAAGAGATTATTATATTCAGATAACCCATAGATCATCAAATCAAACATTGTGTAGTCTTGAGGGAGAAGTTAAAAGCTTTCAAGCAATTTTGTGCTCAGATATTGTAAAATAGATTTGTGCATGTGTGTTTGTGATGATGTAGGTTATTTTCAGCTGCCTAATATATTCCCAGTCTTATGTCTTGGGAGAGACTGAAATTTTATTTTGTTTTCTTTGTCCCCAGTTGACTGCAAACTGTAATGCTGCCATATATGTCTTAGATCTACCACTGCCAGACTCTTCCATGCATATTGATGTTTTTGATTCAGAAAAAGGAAATAGGGAGCACCTTCAAGATGTAAAGGAATTAGGAGCTTCATTCCAGAGGGAAGAAAACCTGAAATATTTATTCACACTGCAGCTAGCTAACGAGGGCTGGGGGGAGTCCAGTCTTCCTCAGCATCTGAGGCTGATTTTTCCCCTTTTCTTCCCAATTTACCCTTTAAAGAAAACCAAAAAACCAACACATAAAGGAAACACTTTTCGTGTTATCTGAGTGAGGCAAGGTACAGCGTATCTTTTTAAAAGCCACAGAATAAAAGTAGCAGATGGGCCAAATATAACCCACTGAAGTCCCTTTGCACATAGTACTGGATACTAGGACACGTTTGCAAAATTACAGTTTTGAAAAGAAAACAGAAACTGACAATTTGCTCATGTTTTCCTCCCTCCTTTCTCCCTCCTCATGCATTCAGTGCTGCTGCTTTTGATGGATGCCCAAGTTTCTAATTTTGTCCCTTCATTTCTTCCTCTTACAGGATTTCCTTTGTGTTAACTCCAACAATTGCCATGCTCCACCTTTAACTCCTGCCCCTGATCTCTTTTCATAATGCTTCCCATTGATTCTGCTTCTCATTTGCCACTTTTCTGACTTGGCAAAACGCTTTTAAAAGTCAGCTGCTTTTTCCATGTCCCAAAGCCTGAGCATGGGAGCCTGTTTTCAGCCAGCCTGGCTGGAACCCTCAGTGGGCTCCAGGCACACACAGTTGCAGCCCCTTTCAAAATGAGCAGCAGGTTTTGAGTTGATGACAGTCATTGGTTCTCCATTGTCTTGGGGGAGACCAACACCAATTTACACCATCTGAAGATCTTGTTACATCCTGCATTATTCATTGGAGAAAAAAATCACAAAAAAACCCCAACAAACCCTAATGTTTGAATGATTTAGAATACAGATTGACTCACTGAAGTCTCACCTTTGGAAATGCATGTGTTTTACTGCTGTATTTTCCTTTCCCTGTGTGCCTTTCTCTTGTAATCTAGACTTTATGTTATTTGAACTTCTGGTCCAGATTTATTTAATTTTTTCTTCTCCTCAGAGTTATTTTGGCTTCTATTGCTGTTTGGTTAACTTTAGACCATTTTTAGTTGTGACACTGGGGAGGAAGGACTTGAATACAGTTTTCAGACACCTCTGCAGTAGCATGACTTACTAAGATCTCCAGGAATGTATACCTTCAGTAAGAAGAAAAAGAAGGAACAGCAGTTCAGAGAATGAGAAAACAATTTGACTTTAAATGAGAGAGTGAGAAAGCCTGCAAATTACCATATCTTGTGGGATGCTGGGGCTACCCAAGAAGGAGGGTAGCAGAGGGTGGAGAGAGTTAATGATGTCTTTACCCTTCTTTTCTGAGCTATGTGTATGAATGAAACAATTATCTGAGTTGCTGAAGGGTACAAGACTAGGTTACCTGATTTTCATCCTCATATTCGACAACAACAACAACATTGCTTCACTTAATAGTGTCAAAATTGGCATCACATCAGGCTGGAACACTCTGGGCTTCCCCAATGTTGACTGTTTCTTCACTGGAGGCATTTCTGCCTGTTTACAAACCACCACTCTATCTCAGTGTTAAATTCCCTTGGGAAAGGGATGGGTCCAGAGTGGCTGGATTTCAAGTACTTGCTCTGGCTTATGTTTTGAGCCTTCCTGGACAACCACAGCATGTTGTTCTCAATGATACTCATTACAAATGAGGTAATAAGTGCTTTCATACAAAACAGCTGCTTCCAGCTCCCTATCTGCACAGCAAATAAGCCTTCACTTTTAAATTTTAAATTGTCATTTCTGATGTTAACCTATGTTTGGACCAGCTGTATCCCCTTACATTAAAAAAAATAATGTTTCAATGGTTTGAAATTTTGCAATTGAAAAGACCATTTGGAGTTGTCATTTTGTGAGTATTAGTTCTGCAAGCAGGGTTTTCCCAAACTCATAGAGGTCTTTCAGGTCTCTGTGGGACTGTTATGAGCTCAGCATATCTCTACAATTTTTTTTGGCCAGGAAAGCAGAGTTACACCTACACATGCATCTGGGCACAGGCATCTCTGAGAAACATCCCTGTTGCTTTTAGGGAGAAGAGTCATCAATTAGTCAAGTTTTGAAAGGAAAACTTTTAAGAATAGAAAGTAATGATAAAATAAGATTTTTTTTTTTTTTTAAGAAAGAAATGTCTCTTTCAAACAAAATTTAAAACATTTCAGTTTGGAAATTTGACAGAAGCCTTTGAGTATTTTTACTATTTTTCCATTTTCTTTTTGGGCTGAAAATAACTCAACCTAAATTTGCAATTCTTTTTGTAGCAGCTCCCTCTCTATTTTTTGGCTGGAATGAGGCTCTTAACAAGATTGTGGCTTCTGGAAGGGACAGAACTGTCATAAGCATGTTTGTATCTGGCTTTCAAAGAAGATTTCTGCTTTGGCAGATGGAAGCTGTGGAGGTGCAGTGGGGGCTGTGGAAGCTGCTGGGGACTGGCAGCACAGGGCTCTCACAGCCAGGGCTCACCCCCATGGCCCTGGCCAGGGAGCAGGGCAGGCATTGGGAATGTCCAAGGGGTGGGAGTCAGGCTGAGCTCACACCAGAGCATCAGGCTGTGCTGGGGTCAGATTCAGGATCTGACACACCCCAGGGTGGCTGAGCAGGTCCATGGGGAGAAAATCAACAGGAGATCAAATACCAGCATTTCTACTGTGAAAAAAGGCCACTAATATTCCTTCTCATGAAACAGGAATGCTGCTCTAGTCCTAGTCTAAGGAATCACTAACATATTTAAATGTTCTTGGAAGACTCTTATCCAGTTGTTGACCTAAATGGGATTATAACACTATGCAGCAAGCTTTAATTTCAATATGGCCTATAGGCAGAAGAGAGTCCAGGAGATTTAAACAAAAGGCTGACCACAATTAAAGGTAGTGTTCAACAGAAGAATGTACAAGCACAACTGTGGTTCAGTTAAAACTCAGGCAGATAAAATACTGCATGACTCTGCTTCCAATTAGTATGAAAAAGATGTGTTCTCTGCAATTTCTTCTTTATGCTCATGTGAGAAAGAAGAGTTAATTTAACTACAGTTAATTTCATGCCCTCTATAATGTACCCAATTATATCGTCCTAATTATTTCAAGCCCTCATATGCCTTGGTTGAGTGCCTTTTTTGGCAGAGGATATTAAATAACGATTATCCTCCTCGTTAATACAATGCACGATAAAGAGAAAACAAACAAGACATGGATGAAAGGCATAAGTACAATTTATATTTTTTATTCACTTTCCCCCTGATCTTTCCACAACAGCAGTGACATTAGTCATGGAGTTATGAAGAGGCTTGGAAATGTTTTGTCTTGCCTTGTCATTTCACTTTTGTCTGGTTAATGTGTAAGGGTGGGGGTATTTTAGAAGCTTTAAGGGCTTTTCTGAGAGCTCAGCTATTATTAACCTATAGCACTAGGCTACAGCTGCAGAAGTTGAGACTTCAATTAGTTCTAATTCATCCTTGTTTTACTAGTTTGGACAATGAAGCATAAAAAGGTGTAAGTCATAGTAAAGAATAAGGTAGGAGGGTAATATCCATTTCTTCTGCATGAAGATTAAAATGAGGAAAATTAGTGCTGTCTCACCCTTATGAAGGTAGCACTTGGAGACAGTGTATGAGGCAGACTTCCCACACTTTTCACCCAGTTAAGATGTCAACCTTCAACTGTTGTGATTAAGCAGCATGCCATGGTCTTCCCCATTCTGTGAGAGGTGGGAGTGAGGGTGACAAGCACTGTGCTCAGAAGAGACACTGTAGTCTGGACTCTATTGCACCAATGGTAGAACAGGCCCTAGTGAGATCAGGTAAAGGGTTAATATGAAGGAAAACAATCAAAGAAGCTATGAATCCAAAAGAGGTTTGTGTTGGAAGAGATCTTTAAAGATCATCTGGTTCTATTCTCTTGCCATGAACTGTGACACCTTCTGCTGTACTGGTTTACTCAACAGCCCATCCAGCCTTCCTGGAATAGGGCATCCACTGCTTCTTTGGGCAACTTTTTCCAGTGTCTGACCACCCTCATTGTAAAAAATTCCTTCCTTATATAAAATCTAAACCTACCCCCTCAGTTTAAAACTGTTGGCCCTTGTCCTATCTCTATAGGCCCCACTAAAAATCTGCCCCTGTCTTTCTTGTAAGCTGCCTTTGGGTACTGGAAGATGCTCTGAGGTCACCCCAGAGCCTTAACTTCTCCAGACTGAACCCCAAACCTTCTCAGCCTATCTTCATAGGAGAGGTGCTCTTTGATCATCTTCTGGTCCTCCCCTGGACTTGCTCCAGCAGGTCCATGTCCTTCTTTTCTCAGGGTCCCAGAGCTGGATGTGACACTGCAGAGGGGCAGAGTCACCTCCCTCGGTTTGCTCCCCACACTGCTGAAGAGGCAGCCCAGGGTAGCATTGTCTTTCTGGGCTGCAGGTTCACACTACTGGCTCATGTCCAATTTTCCATCCACCAATGTCCGTGAGTTCTTCTCTTCAGAGTTGAATTTATATAATGTAAAGGTCTAGATAGGATAAAGTACAGTGTCAGCTCATATAATTTTCATTTATGCAAACTTCATGAAATGCAGGAGTGTGTATGCTGTACATGAAGCAATCACTGAGATTATTTCTTAATTTTGTTGTATCAAGATAAAAAGAAATGTAAAAAAAGAAATGTAAAAAATGCCTATGTTTAATTCTCAAATCTCAAGCAACTGGATAACAATGTTCTGTTTGGAATAGAAATTGTGTAGCTGACCTTCAATAGCCTCCTCCTTCCCACCTGTTCTGTATATTCTTTAACTGGGAAGATGAATAATGATTCAGCTGTTTCATGCTCTTTCAGATTCTTACTCATGAGGGAGTGAAACTGCAAGTCTCATCAAGCATGGGGCTATAAAAATGTGCAGACAGAAATACTCTGAGTCTGCATAAACTGAGGTTGCTTCTGCCGTTTGGCTCATGTAAAGATTCTTCAAATCCTCTTACAGTAAAGGGCTGTAGGACTGATAAAAATGTGCCTGTGTGTCCTATAACAAGCAGCAAAGAAGTGTTGCTGAGTCACCTTCAGTGTGAGCTCACTCTTTTTTCATTCCTGAGAGCAGGTGTCACATGCCTTTTCTGATGCAACTGCTGGTAACTGCTCTGCTGTCACCCATTGTGTCACTTGGCATCATGGGCAGAGTCAGCTGATGATGTGAAGGAGAGGGGGTCATCATCTGATACTAAAGTGCAAACAAATTCAGATAAACATTACCTCATTCAGGAGAAAGAGAAGGGGGATGGGCATAGCCCAAATAAAAAGTGGAGAGGATGCAGAAAACAAAGGGAGAAAGAGAAATGTCTGCTGCAGTAACATTACTTTACCCTGGACAGAATTTTCATCAGGTTTTGCATCAGCCAAGCACATTCTGTACAGCTAAGCAAAGGCAGAGACAAAAATAGAGTACCCTACCAGGTGTATATTTGTACAAGCCCTTCTTGGATGAAATGCACCTGAAAAGCATCCTGGAGCTGGGCTCAGACCCAAATTAGGCTATGATCCCATGTGCAGATATTCAGCATAATACACAGGCTTCAGCCACTTTTCAGCAGATCAATGCATTTCTCCTCTGCTGGCTCAAAATTCTGGCAAACAATATGGTCTGGATAAGCCTGGTGGATCAGTACACACATAAATGCATCTATCCCAGCCTTTTCAGTGTATATTAATTCAAACCATTTGGAAAATATGTAGATTCCTTCCTCTCTTATTTTGTCTTTCCTTGTTAAATGTAACCTGGGTGCTCATGGAGAGCATGTTCTTTTCTAATTCACTGGCTTCAGTGGGAGAATTGCCCTGGTAATGAACAGTAAACCACTGACAACGCACCAAAAAATTTGGGGCAAAGTGAGCACTGTGATTTTATGAATTGCTTCCTTCTGCAAAGTTATTCAATCAGGGACCACATCTTTTATTAGGTCAGCATTTGGTGGGAATACTCCCTTTTACCTAGAGGCATTTGCTGAAGAAGAGTTAAAATGAAAAGGATTTTGCTTTGCTTTGTCATCAGAGACCACTTTCAGTAGCCTGGTAAGGTCCAGTGACCACCTTCTCTGGCCAGTGTTGTACCATAAGGAAAACACTGCAGCTCAGGATACAGAGAGATTATAGAGAGATTTTGTGCCCAGAGTGGGGTTCAGAGCAGGTTGTAGGATAAGCAGGGAACTACAGTGTGTAGCTGAGAGAACCAGGAGAGAAAGAACTGCAGGGTCTGGGTGGGCAGGGTCAAGATGCATGTCTCCAGGGTCCTCACTCCCAATCTGAAGCTGGGACACTACCCCAAAGGTAAATGCTTGCATACATTTTTTTGAGACCCTAACAAGTCCTGCTTATTTCCTCTGAAATCGTGGCCAATTTCTTATTGTCGCTCCATAACTCTTCTTTCCTCAGCCACACTTTGCACAGCAGTCAGTGGCTGAAACACTCATCCAGGATGTCAGTGGTCCAGGTTCAAAGTCCCTCCTGTGACTGGGGAAATGCTGTTAATTATCCCCAATCACCAAGCTGGATTTAGGCTATCCTCCAGAGCTCCTGCTGAAGCTGTGTAGCCATGGCATAGGACTCAAGAATTTCTGGGACGAAGAGAGCACCAGCAAGACTGACTGTAGTCTCCTTGGAAGGGGGAGACTTGGTTATTTGTCACTGTCAGTTTAATAGATTTTCCTTGACACAGTCACTGGATATAGCACACATACTCTGCTGATGGGGCCAGATAGTAGGTTAGGTAGAGTCTGACTTCTTTGGCTGTCCTTGGAGAAAAAACAAAGCAGACAGTGAACACTTGCTACACTACACACTTATTCATATGATTATTTGCATTACATTATAACCTTAATTTTCTATTTTGAAAATTAGCTTTCTAAGTCTGAAAAGGAGAAAACTCTTCAACCTCTTCTACAGGCTGTCTCAAACCAGCAGTTCTTCATACAAATCTTTTTTGCACATGTCTAATTTTCATTTTTTATAATTTTTTTTCTTAGACAAGAGATTTTGAAGACCAAAAAGGGTTGCGGGATTCCTGTGCCTAACCTAGACAAATAGATCCTCTATCTTCTCAAAAAAATCAGGTGTTCCATCACTGCCAAACACCAGAACGTTTGTGATCTGCCAGTTCTATGCTTCCCTATCCATCTCTTGCTTCTCAAACTGGCTGTTTGCCTTGAGGCCAGCACACCAAGTCAGGCCAGAACCATAAGGCAGTGCAGATTGCCATGTTATCTGCTGTCTACCCTTCATACAGCTCAAGGGATGTTTATCTCCTTCCCCTGCCTGTGTTCATCTTTGCAGGGGTACCAACTCCATCAATCTGCTCCTGGAAGATAGTTTAAAATGCCAGCAGTTGTCAAAAACCGTGGGAATAATATAAACGCTTTGTGAAGATACGGCTGGTTTACTGTTGCCTGGAGAGATTCCCTGCCTCTATTACTGTACTTTGAATTATTCTGAATATCACTGCAGAACTTCTCTTAGCAGCTCTCTTCTCCTGTTATTCTTGCTCACATCTGTTCACTGTAGTAATGGATATTTTTTGGCTGTAAGCAGTTATGCAGCATGACACTTGGCGAATGGATGTCTCTGTGTGCAATAGCTGCTGTTTTTTGAAGACTCATTTGGCTCTTGTCCCCTCTGGGTGAAACAAACATATAAATGTATTGCTACAAACCTCTCGCCAACCTTTCATTGCAACTGCTACCTTTTTGACTGGCATTGCTTATGCTTGAGCTCTCCTCTGAGCTGAACTCTTTTGGGGAAATCTAAAGGATTTGATTTTAAGCTTCAAATTTATTGTGTGTATGTTTGCTCAGTGACAAGTTGTGCTTCTGCTACCTCGTCAGTGGCATATCTGTTCTTTGTAAGAAACATGCTGTTTATGTGTGATATAATTATTTCCACTAACTGCTCAGAACCCAACTGATCACTCTCACAGCCATAAATGAATCTGTTTGACAACCTGTTCTCTACACAGTAGGTAGTCTTCCACCCGCCAGCTAATTTATCATTGCATCTGCCTGGCTCTGCCAAGGGATATGTTCTAGTGCATTTATTCTTGTCTCTAAAAGCTTGTGACTGGCCATTATCTTGGGAGGAGACATTCACAGAACAAAAAATTTTATGGTGTATATTTTTGTCTTTGTGAAACTCTCGTTTGCAGTGACACAAAGAGATCTCCTCCTTTGGTTGTCTTCTTTCTCTATTACAGTAGATGCTTTCCAGTAATTGCAGAGACCCCCAGCAGCCTGGCTGGTTGGCCCAGGCTAGATGAGAATGTTTCTCAGTGTTGGAGAGAAGTGCCTAATTGATATTAACATGGATAGAGATGATCTGCTCATCCATAGGACAGACGTCATTTGGTACACTGTCCTTCCCTCTAATGCTGTAGTGCTCATGCAACCTGAAAGGACCATCTGTAGATCTGTGAGATTAGTGCAGGCCTGTTTATTATTTGACTTTTCTGATCAAGCTATTTGGCCCTATCTGTCTGGATCTGCTGAGCTAATTGTCTTGATATATCAATGTCCAGGTTGCCTAGGTATCCCAGCTAGCAGCAGATTTTTTTTAGCATGCATTTATTCCTAATTCTAAGTAAGTCTAAGAACCTTCTGAACAGAGAAACCACCAAAATGGGAAAACCTTCATCAAGCCTGATCAATCGTGAATCAAGCTCTTCTGCCCTGCTGCTAAACAGCATTTTCATCCTCTGAACTCTACACTACAGTTTGCATTTTTTTCCTCAGGGTTCAGGTTCACCACCTTCCCTGACATGTTTCCCTCTACCAGTTAAAGTCAAAGCTCTGCCTTTGAATTACAGAAAGGCAGCAAAGTTCACAGATGCTGGAAAAAGGTCAAAATAGTAGGTGTGACCTGCAAGTTGAGGCTATCTTTTTGATCCCCTGTAAAATATGTGTCTTTACTCTTCAGTAGTAGAATCTCTTGTGTTTTAGCCTTGTCTTGTCACATGTGGAGGAGGATTAACACTACCAGAAGGAAAATTGAAGATGTCACTCAGAAGAATGGACAGGGCAGTAACTTATCAATAAGAGTATCATCCTTTCACCTAACTGACTCCAACACAAAGACATGCCTTGTTTCTATTAATATTTTATAGAACCAGCTGGTACTACCAGTACAGCCAGTCCCAATGAACTTCAATTTAGCCTTTTTATTAGCTTATAAATTTGATAGGGTTGATGGATACCATTTAATGGAACGCTTTCCACCCGGCTCCTCCCTCCCTTCCCACCCTGAAAAATCTGACATTCATAAATGGAGGAGGTCAGTAATTTGCATCCAGCTGAGTGGCTGTCTGACTTTAATGAGATGATTTGTAATCATAAGCACTGCAGTGCAGTGGTGTCTGGTAGGGGAAGAGGAACACGTATGCATACTCCAGCTGAGATGAGGGAGAGGTGATGGGAGGGAGGGAAAGCACATGGATCAGAAAAAGGAAGCAAGGCTGGAATGACATAAGGAGCTCCATTAAATGTAATACAATAATGCTGGCCTGGTTAGCATAAGAAGAGCCAGAGGCTGGCTGATGCAAGCCAGTGAAACTCCTGTTACTTAGGGCAGGCAGCTTGCAGGATTGCACTTACCCAGAGCTCTTTAGAGTAGCTGAAAATAACGGATTTGTTTTTGCCAGCTGTAAGCCCTCAGTGCCCTTAATGCACAGCTCTGTCCTTCCTCTCCCACTCCTTATATAACAAAAAAATCTTCCAGACCAGGAAGAAAATCAGGGGCTGAAGAAGTAATATGCTGTGGAGATGGCATGTTCCACACCAGCTATATTTTCAGCATGTGTTCCTAAACAAGTGGATCACGTTCTGTCTTTGTGTGTATTCTTCCTCAATCTGATGCATTTTTAATCCACTTACTCTTTTTATTTCAGTCACACACAGCAGTAGCAAATTCCTGCAAGTCTCAGGCAGGCAGGTAGAAGAGAGATGGAGACTATTAATCCATTGACTGGAGGAAAGACTCAGAAGGGAATCCTTATGGGACAGAGAGATTTTTAATTCCCTGGCTTTGATAAAAGCTTCGCTTGGCATCTGTTTCAGATCAGACAGCCACGAATCCACCACAGGCAAATCCATAGGAAGCCAGGCTGAGCTGGCTCTCCTGCACACACTACTTTCTCTGGCTGACTGTGAGAATTTTACACCTCTCAAAGACTATCTTTCCCTTGTCTCCAGGGTTTCTCTCCTCTGTAGTAGCAATTCTCAGAGATCGTCACACGATACTTTTTCATTAGGCATTCCAGCTGTGGAGGACTAGGTTCCTTTAACCATGTCTCCAGCTGTCTTGAGTTATTCTGCAGCAGGCCAGCTGGACCAGTGTAGTTTTTCTTACAGCTGCAATTGAGTAGTTTGGATCAGCTTTAAGGTTGTTTTTTTAAAATTCATTTACTACTTTATATTATTTTAAAAAAGACAAAAAAAAAAAAGGGAAAAAAAAGCAGAAATTGAGCAAACAGAACAGTTTGGCTACAATCTGCATCCAAGAAGAAGACACTGACTTGGAGGCAGGGGGAGCTGCTGGTGTGGCCTTGCTCACAGTGTCTCCCAGTGCAGGATAGTGTTGTTCAGCCCTTTTTGAGGGGTGGAATCTCCAGGACAGCCCTGCAGTTACATCAGGAGTCACTCAGCCCTTATTCATCTCACCTTTCTCAGTCGTGACCTTGCACCCCCTTCCTCATCTGCCCCTGGGACATGAAGATCTGTCCTTCCAGGCAGCAAAGAGCTTTTCTCTGCCCCTCTCCCCACTCCCTCTGTAAACCATACATGCTTCATGTGCTTCTCTGCAGATGTTTGTAACTCCACAACATAACTCTTCCCCCCTCTTCCCTGGGGAGACATGTTACCCCTATGTTAAGTACAGAGGTTTAAGTTACAGGGATGTGTGGGTGGCCTTCACAAATTGTGCCAGTAAGATCATTCTCAACCAGATTTGCAGTTCTGATAGAAAAGAAGCAGCAGCACAGCTCTACCCAGAATGCATAAAACAATAGTTGACCTTCCTTAGAGGCAGAAGGTGCCCTCAGTGATATCAGGGAAAAAAACTTCCTGTAGGTAAGATGGACACCTATAGATGATTCTTTTTGAGAAGAGCCCTTTCCTGGAAGCAGGTCTGCCAACTTCTCTGCTCTTTCCAGGCTGTCTGACTCCATCAGCACGTCTGTGAGCTGACAGTATCTCCCACAGCTTTTCCAGAGGCACACCAAGTGCTTTGCCAGGACCTTATAAAGTACCAATCTACTGTGCTATGTAAGCAATGCATCATCTGTCAGAAGGGAATTAGTTGTGTATAGCCTTACTGTTAAGAACATAAATAAACTGTAGATTGAAAAAAAGGGTTTTGAGGAGGGAAATTCATTTTTACTGTCCCTCTAATGTACCATGTCTCCTCTTTGTCTAGGGAGTAACCCACAGATGATCACCTCTCAGCCAGCAGTGCACTTTAGTCCCATTGTTCAAGCTAAGAAAAACCTTGAAACATTCACAGGGGCTGTTTTATTATTTTCCCAATCATGTTTCCTTGACTTGACTTGTCCTGTCCCTTTGATCAATAGCAGACGTCACCCAGCATGAGACATGTTTTGGATTGATTTAGAGTGCTTGTTAGTACCAACTTCTAAATCACTTTGGTGAGCTTCCTCTCTTTGATGTTGTTGGCAATGGATAAGGTCTTAGGCTGGGATTTCCGAAGGACACAACAACTAAAGGATCCAGAAGACTTAAAGCTCTCCAGTCCTGTTGAAAATCACAGGTAAAGAGTGCAAGAAATTTACTTGCATTCAATTATAAGATTTTCAAGCACTTTCAGGTGCACATAGCTGCTTTATGGATTTTCAGAGGTATCTTTCAGAAGTTGTGTGCTTAGGCATATTTGGAAATCCTATTAGAAGCCATTCAGCATCTTTATATGCCTAAATTCCTTTAAAGCCTGACTCAGCATACTGTGATACTCTTCAGTGTGTGTGAGAGCAGCAGCACAAAGAGCAGGTTCTCAGTGAATGACTGATGCTGTATGAATGTGTGGAATACAAGCCAAATCCCAAATGCAAGGGCTCATATGTTACAGTCATATAAGCCAGACACTTGTTTCTTCAGCAGTTGTCACAGAAAAGCTGTCATTTCCTAGTTCAAGAGTGTTTATCACATCCTTATCCTTGATACATGCTCTGGGAGAAGGAAGGATTCACAAAGCAAGTGAAAGTGTGATTCAGAAACTTCATCAAACTGAGCAATGAAAATGCTCCCAGCAGTGGCCTCTGTCTGTTTGGGTATGTGGAATGGATAGCTGGAGTTCCTCACATAATTTAGGTTACATTACCATTTTTCAAGAAAAATCCACAGTCTGGATTCAGTTTGCATAAATAGGAGCTTCAAAACCAAAGTCTAAAACATCTCATTCCATTCTTGCCAGCTTCCAGCTGAAGGATATTTCTGATCATGAATTGTAATGGTGGAAAGTATTGACTGACTCAATGGGAGCATGAGTGAGAGACAGACAGACACACAGACCATTTCCGAGCAGATATATCCTGCTTCCTATGAGCCTTCTTATTAAAATTATCCCAGTATATACATTCTCTATTCAAGCATGAAGTGCTCATTGCAAGTCTCTACATGAATAATGTACACTTAAAATGATTCCCTGTGCCATAAATATTGACCTTGGTTAATAATTGACTATGGGTTTCTCTCTCAGGTCCTCTGAATACTACTGTCTGAGGGTCTGGACTCTTCCCATGCTGTTTCTTTCCTTTCACTCCTGTAATTTTCCCAAGAAGATATCATACTGTTAATATCGGTATAATAATGACACAAGTTTGGACTGGAGTATACAGCAACTCCTCTATCCATCCCATCCTATTCTTGCTTAGTATCCCCTGTGATTTAATTGGAAAAAAATAAAATTATTAAAAAAAATAAAATTATTCCCTTTCTAATTTAATCTGTGATTTCTCTTCTGGTGCTTGCCGCAGTCCTTGTCTATTTTTGCTTTAACAAATAGTTAACATTATTACAGTAA
Organism: Luscinia megarhynchos; assembly: GCA_034336665.1. NCBI lineage: Eukaryota > Metazoa > Chordata > Aves > Passeriformes > Muscicapidae > Luscinia > Luscinia megarhynchos. The sequence continues at coordinate 92,106,601 of JAPFBE010000002.1, forward strand.
AATACATCTATCAGTCACTTTGTGAGACTGGTTCACAAAAAGAGTTTCAAAGAGCAGTATATGGACCAAATTTGCTGAAAGTGCAGTGAATCCAAGGCATTCCTTGTATTTTAAGCTTCCCAGCCTCGTGCTTGATTAATCTGTAGATTCATGGAGGAAGAAAAGCTGAATGTTCATAAAATGTTGCCTGGCAGAGTGCAGGTTTATAATGCCAGCTTCAGCCAAGACTCCAGAGCTGTGCCTGCAGGCCCTCACTCTGCAGCTTTTAGGCTGGCCATGCAGGAAAAATCACTCTTGCCTCATACACCAGCATACTTTATATCTCTATCTAGAATGAGTTTTCCAAAGAGCTTTTCCTGGGCTTCATACATTAGATGAAAACTGCAAGCAAAGACAAAATGTGCTGAATATTTTGTCTATGGTATTCAGGTACCAGAGAGAAGTGAGGAAAGGCTTTGATAGCAGCACTATGAAAAGATTTCATCAGAGTGTTTTATTCTCTGAGTTCTGACAGAATTTTCCTCTTTTGGACATTCTGCAAATATGTTACTAAAAATGCTGTGGTTGATCCTATAGTTCCCAATTTTTCCCCTGGTGACAGAGTTATAGCCACTCCATGTGGGAGCTGAGGAAACTATGTTTTTTCTTTCACTCAGCCTTTGCAATTCTTAGCCCAATGGCTCCTTGCTTTGAGAGAGAGTGATATGGAGGATGCTGTCCAACATGCAATATCTATTTATGGAGACAGAGAATACACAATGAGTTAGGAGACGGTGACCAAAATGTGCAGCATTGTTTGTGGGTCCTTGAGGACCAATAAAAATAATAGAACTGCAACTGTAAATAGCTTATTACAAACATCCAATTTCTATGCTTGGAATTCAGGACTCTGTCCAGACCATAAAATTAATCCTCATTGCCTGCTGAACCTTGGAAGCAGGGCTCCTCTGCCAAAGGTCACTCAGTTCTCAGTGGTGGCATCAGAGCTGATTTGTTTCGGCTCTGTGCATAAACATTTGCTCTGCTTGGTTACAGGCTGGAATTGCATGAAGACCATTGGAAAACTGGGTGAAGTGCCACAGCCCCTTCATGGCTAAGGATTTCACCTCAAGGAAAGGCACATGAAAGGGGCTAGGTACTAAAATTGATATATTCTCTGATGGATATTATAAGGAGAATACCAAAAAGGTTTTGCCTTGGGCTAATACTTGAAATTATTGGTGAAGGAATGATGAGAATTTGCAATCATAGCTAATGTTAGATGTGGTAAAATATGCTTTATGTTCAACACTGGTTTTAATTTTTACTATGCCAAGAATGATAATGTCTGTAATACATTTTCAGGTATTTAAGATTTTCAATTATTGTGTATTAATTGAGAATATTTAGAAATGCCTAAAGGGGCCAACCTGAGTTGCAGGTTTTTTTGCATAGATTTGCACTGATGTAACATGCACAGATAAAAACTCAGTTTACATCATCACTTTAATTTTATTTTCAGGTTTGTTCCTTCCTCTTTAGAATGAATCATACAGCCTATAAACTGCTTTAATATCTCTGGTGGTGGTATCCTGACAAGAGAAATGAACCAGTAACCCCCTCTCACCCCTCTCTTATAGGTCATCATGTAATTTCATAATCAAACTTTTAATTGAAACCTGTGCTGGAAGCAGTGTTTAACATTGTTTTGTGGACCTTTTCTGGATCTTTCACATTAGAATATAACATAGTCCCTAAGTGAATAAAAGGGATGTAGGGATGAAGATACATCCTCCTGAATTGAAGTCCTGTGTCACTACCACTGCAATGTATTGATAAGACATTTTGCTTCCCATCATGGTCTTGTCTTAGGAAGAAAAAAAAACCAAAAAACAAAAAACAAAAAAAAGAAAAACCACTAAAAAATCACCACCAACAACAAAAAGAAATAAAAAATAAAACCAAAAAACCCACAAACAAACAAACAAACAAAAAAAACCCCAAAAAACAACACAGCAGACTCTCAGGGCTGAGCTACAATGCTCTGCTGTTACAGCAAAGATGATGATTCCATGATTCTTATCCTATAGCCCCATTCACTCCCTTAAAACACAAAACCAGCCTAAGACTCACTCAGAATTCAGTGGTGGCCACAATGTCTTCAGAGATGGTACTGAAGATATGGGCATGCCTCCTGGCCAGTGAGTGGGATCCTCTAGCACAAGTCCACTCACCAAATGACCCTTATCTCCAGGCTTCTGGGAGACTTCACCTCTGCCTGTGCCCAAATGGGCTGGCATTGGTACAATTGTCACTTGTCAGGAAAGGTAGAAGTCCTCACAGATGTGTTGTGAAGCCTGAGTGTTAGCAGCCTGCCCCAGGGCTGGTGATCACCAGTAAGAGTTTGGCAGTGGCACAGAACACACATGGAAGTTTTCATGTTCTGCTTAACCTACACCATCAGCAATGCCAAATGGGACTTGGGTGAAAAGCTCAGAGATGTTCCCATTAGTTAATTATATGAACTGCAGTTTTATACCAGGAATCAGTGTCCCTTGTTGCTTGACAGACACTTGGTAGATCTTTTCCAGTTGTCCCTGTACAAGGGCCCAGGTGCAACCCATCCTGGTTGGTAAAATCCCAGCCACACTGTAAGAGTGCACATCTGCTCATGTGAGTGGACAGACCTCTTCTGACTCCTCTAGGCTCCAAGCCAACAAAGAGGGCTGCCCATTAAGGCTTCCTTTGTAACTGGAACCTAAAACACCCATCTGAGCTGCAGTTCAGTGGGAAATACTTCCCACTCTGCAGGGCTGTGAGTGAGAAGGCAGAGCTGGGCTCTGCTACTGCCAAGCTGGGCATGGAGACAAGTCCCTTTCCCTCATCCTCACCCTTCTCCCTCCCTCTCTTGGGTCTGTGAGCAGAGGAAAGCCTGTCTCATCCTGCTTGTGTGTGCAGTGCCCTGCAAAATATGGTCTTGATCGTATCTGTGGTTTACAGGCTTTATTATAGGGCATAGAAACAATGGGAGTTTTATTACCCTGAATGTATCATTCCTGTTTGAATTCCCTCAGCATGGTGCTCTGACTCCAGGCTTGCTGAAAGAGGCTCACATAGTAATTAAAAAGATTGCTAATACTGCTAATGCTGTTCAGAGCATAATTCCACATCAAAACTCTGCTTGGCTTTTGGGGCCTTTTAAACATCCGAGTTTTATCCCACTTCAATTCAGCTTCTGAGCCTCCTCTCCACAGTGGATCAAACCAAGGGCCTGAATCCAGCCATACTCTGAATGAAGCTCCAGATTGTATAGCTTCAAGTCATCTTCCTATGTATGAAATTGCATGCTGTACTGCTTTGTAGAGCAGAAGTCCTTGATCAAGTGCTTTTGTGCTCTACTATGTAGAAATGCAATAAAACCAACTTTTCCAGTTGGTTTATAATCTGTGTTGTAGCCCCAAAAATTCATACCCTGGAGATAAAGCTGGTAAGTCTCATTTCCCTATAGAAGTTTATCCCAAGTAAAGCTGAGAATGACTGTTACACCATGACCCAAAATACAGTTGTCACTAGAGAATTCCATCACAGTCTGCAAACAAGGGTACCACTTTGCTTTTTCTTTCTTTCAGAGACAGGAAATACAGCCTGCAAATCTCAAAGTCAAGTCAAAATCATTGTGCCCACCTCTTGCAGTCTTAAAAAAAACCCCAACAAACTTCTAATTACCACAGTGAGGAACTCATTTTCATAAAAGCTCAGATCCTATTTTGGCACAGAGCTAATTGGTTAGAAGTCCTAAGAGCTGTGTGCACTGATTACTGGTCTCTTTCAAAATAAGTCACAGTGGGAGCTGCTAGTTTGTGAACACTTGTGAAAATCTCCCCTCACATTAGCAATATTAGCAAAAGGTTTTGCATCTGGTGCTTAACTCGGGTGAGGGTCTGAATACGGACATTGAATGTCAAAATCAGAGGTTTCTCAGTGGACAACTGCAGTTGAACTCTGTGGTTTGACTCAGGTGTAGTACAGTCTTTGGAGGTTGGAGTGGGTTGACCCTGTCTAGATGCCAGGCAACTGGACAGGGGAGAGAAAATATAGCAAAGGGTTCAGGGGTTAAGATAAGGACTATGAGAGATCACTCACTAAATACCATCACAGGCAAACCAGGCTCGAATTGGAGATATTAATTGAATTTATCACTAACAAAATCAAAGCAGGATAATGAGAAGTAAAATAAGGCCTTACAAACACCTTCCCCCCATCACTGCCTCCTTCCCACCCTAACCTCCTGCCCCAGCAGCAAAGGGAGATAGGGATGGGATTTACAGTCAGTTCATCACAGGTTGTTCCTGATGGTGCTTAGGGAGGAGAATCCTTCCCCTGCTCCATCATGGGGTTCCTCCCACGTGAGACAGTTCTCCACAAACTTCTGCAGCGTGGGTCACTCTTCCATGGGATGCAGTCCTGCAGGAACAGGCTGCTCCACCGTGGGCCCCCACAAGGTCACAAGTCCTACAGGAGATCTGCTCCAGCATGGGCTGCTCTCTCTACTTGTCTGCAGGTCCCTGCCATGGGCACCCCATGGGGTCACAGCCCCTCTCAGGCATTCACCTGCTCTGCTGTGAGCTCCTCCATGGGCTGCAGGTGGGTCTGTGCATCCTCCTGGATCTCCATGGGCTGCAGGTGGGTCTGTGCATCCTCCTGGATCTCCATGGGCTGCAGGTGGATCTGTGCATCCCCGTGGATCTCCATGGGCTGCAGGTGGATCTGTGCATCCCCATGGATCTCCATGGGCTGCAGGTGGATCTGTGCATCCCCATGGATCTCCATGGGCTGCAGGTGGATCTGTGCATCCTCCTGGATCTCCATGGGCTGCAGGTGGATCTGTGCATCCCCGTGGATCTCCATGGGCTGCAGGTGGATCTGTGCATCCCCGTGGATCTCCATGGGCTGCGGGTGGATCTGTGCATCCTCCCGTGGATCTCCATGGGCTGCAGGGGCACAGCTGCCCCACCACGGGCTCACCATGGGCTGCAGGAGAATCTCAGCTCTGGTGCCTGGAGCACCTCCTACCCCTCCCTCTGCACTGACCTGGATGTCTGCAGGGCTGTTCTTCTCACATATTCTCACCCCAGTCTTCTCTGGTTGCAATTACATTTGCACAATACCTTTTTGCTCTTGTTATGTGTGTTATGACAGAGGTGTTTTCACCTTTTCTAACTGTCCTGGTCTTGACCAGCAGCACACATGGGGGAAGCTTCTGGCAGCTTCTAACAAAATCCACCCCTGTAGCCTCCCCACTACCAAAACCTGACCACACAACCCCATTTCACATCACTGCTCCAACAGTAGGTTACTGTCTGTTTCTTTCTTCTCTGTTCTCTCAACCCATTTTCTTTTTAACATGGAGAAAAATTTTCTTGGCACTTCGTCTAGTCTTGATCAGCCAGGAAGTGTTGACTTCACTTTCACTGCATTAAATCTGTCAACCTAATATGAGAATAAACTCAAATTTGCTGGTAAACATACCTAGGGCACAAAGAAAGCACCTCTACCAAGATACAAGTATGTAATGTAATTTCTAATGAGTCTTTTGACTATGCATACTCTGTGTGTCCTCTCCATGTCATAAACCAAGAATAAGAGCTGCCTTTTCCACAAGGAAACTGGCATTGCATTTGTGGGAGCAAGAGCTTGTTTTCAAAGAGTATTATGAAAGGCAGTTTATCTGAGCTGTGGTCAATGTATCATCCTTCTCTCACTTTGTAGCCATTTTTTTGAGAATGATGAATTGTAGTCATCACTGCATTCAATTAATTCTTCCTCAGCTGGTTCTTATAGTGTGTTTGTACTAAGTGTCCTCTAACAGCTGATAAATCATCCCTGAGTGTCTGCAGAGGCAGCAGCAGTGACATACACTGGACTGAGGACAGGAATGTGCCACACCACGTCTCCTGTCCCCTTTTCCCAGAAAGAATTTTGTGACCTTTGGTGGCATTTGCAAGAAGCCATTTTACACTGATGTTCCATGGCTCTATTGATCTCTGTGTAATATTAATCTTAAACAAACAGGCCATATAATTTATGTAAACTCCATAGGTAATTAAATTCCTTCCAGCAAAGGTCAGGGCAGAATATTTAAGATTTCATTTGAATAGAAATTACAGTTAAAAATGAAAGGGAAAAAAAAATAAGAAGAGGGAAAGGAAGAAATTTGGAGCTTGTTATATCAATTATTACCATGTAACTAAGAGGAATCAAGCTACTTCTCAAGGGCTCATCTGCACACACAATTTGGAAATGTTTGTCTAGAATGACTTATAAATAAGTTTAAGAAATGCTCAAATAGCTCTAATGGACAGTGAATGAAAACATCACCTTTTTTTTCAAAGAGAACTGAGACCCTCCTTCTTAAATGAGCAAAGCACATCTTTGTAACTGACCATGACTTCTGTATCCATTCTTCCTTCACCACAATCTCAAGGCTATGGAGACCATTATTTTTCTGTTTACCTTCCAATTTCAAAAATCTTTGAATTTTAGCATTGAAGCTTTTCTTCTACAAAAATGTGTTCGTTGGGCAGTCCAGATGCTCATATTGACTGCATAGAAAGGACACTGAACAAAAACTACTTCATGACCAAATCTAATGCTTTGAATATTGTCTTTTTTTGCTTGATGTGTTCCACACTATCAGAATGCTGGGCCATATTTGGGAAAGGCTTGCACAATTTTCTCTACTTATCTGATGAAGTAGTGTCTCTCTGGTCTCAATAGAGGACTGTCACAAGGCTGAGAGGAGATCTAGGCTGAGCATAGAGACATTCAGCTGGTGAGAACCTAGGAGCAATCCAACCTGTGGAGGTTTCATCAAGTGTCACAGTCACTTCTCCTCCAACTGAGAAGAGTCTACATTCACAGAGAAGGCTGGGGTATAAAATACTCTTATTTACAGAATAGCACAAGGCGAACAGGTATGATTATTCAGAGTAACTCTTTATTGTCTTTTTCACCTCACTGAATGGCCTGTAAATGCTGTTGTGAAGTGGGGTATTGGCTGATCATCACTGAGAAGTGTAATCCTGGTCTCATTTTAGGGTGCCATACATTGCCACACCCCAATAATTTGCAGAAATTATCCTGTAAAAGTAAAAGCTTGTTGCCATTCAGCAAGTGGTGACCACCAGGAATTCAGAAGCAAAGAGCACCTGCAGCTGCATCTTAAATGCTGCCTGCCCACAGCTCTGAGGCAGCTGCAGCATCTGCTGCAGGTCTTGCTGCAGTCCTACTGCCACCAGAGCAGCATCTGTCTCAGCAGCTTTGCAGCAGCCTCTCCCATCTTGCAGCTGGCTGCCTTTGCTCAGCCAGGAGCCATCTGTGTCCACACTGCCTGTCTCTGTCACTGACATGATTGAAATCCCATCTGCTCCTCCACTGGCTGCTGCTCTCATTGTGGCTGTAATGTCATACCCCCTTGTGCTTTCTGCTGCTGTTACTGCCATAATGGCACACTCACTCAGGTTTTGACACAATTAAAAACTCTGCTCTTGTGCTAGCTTGAGGACACAAATGTAGCTGAGCTGATGTGAACTAAAGATTCATCTAAACCCATGTTTCTCCACCACGGGCCATCTCCACACACAGGGGGAAGATGTAGGCATTCTACAACAAGTAGATGTGGGCAGACTGATGCTGATCTTTCCTTGCTCCTGCAGTTGCTGCAGCAGCTATAGAGTAAGGTGGGATTTGGGAGAGCTAGGCTCAGATTCTGCTTCACAACCAATTTGTTCTATTACTTAGGCATAGGTCTATTGTGGAGTTTTAAACTTCATATCACCAGTGCCCATTTTCCAGTAGTTGGTTTTTACTATGAAAAGAAACCTAAGTGTCTTTGTCTTAAAGTTCCCCGTGCAATGAATGAGGAAAGTTACAAGAACCTCAGAGATTTTCTGAAAAGTTGCAGCACTTAGTAAAGTCTTCCCCACAGGGAATGGAAATGACATGGGCACCTTCTTTCATGCAGGTGAAGCCAACCCCTGGAGGGATTGCCTGTTTCTTTTCAAAAGCAAAGAGGACTCAGTCCTTCTTTCTCGAACAACAGCTGACATGCAAGTGCTCACTTTCCCCTCTGGATGCTATGGCAGCACTGAGAAAAAGTAACAGAAGGATGAGATTTCAGTGAGTTTTGGCTGTCAGTTTGAAATAATGTCTTCCCATCCAGAAGATTGCCTCAAAATCAAAAAAGAGGTGAGTGTATGTAGGGAACTTTCTCGTCTACAAGCTCTGCATACAGTACTTAAAAATTTAACAGGTGACAAGGGAAAGGGATGGACCACCCTCAGGCAGTGAAGAAGAAATGTAAGCTGGAATGTTTATCATCTGCTATGGCTCCCACAAGTAGTAATGGTGATAATTATGTAAAACAACTTCAGTTAAAAAAAAAAAAATTAAAAAAAACAGAGGAAAAGAACTAGTGTTGCAGCACTACTCTGAAGAACTATTGTTACAGGACAGGGAAGAGCATTAGCTGGTGAAGTCCTATTCAATGTGTTCACAGGTTTTTCCCAGTAAATCTCTGTCATGCAGTAAAACTCACCTGGTTACCCACAGAATTACAAAAACAAATTGAGCTTTCTCCTTTTCTTGTAAGTAGTCATACTTCCAGGCCAAAAGCTTGGCTCCTCACACATCCTCCTCAGGCCTGTCTTCACTGACATATGCGGGCACACCCAGTATTCTTTATTGCAAGCTTCAACCCAAAAGTCATATAGCCATGTTGGCACGCTCTGCTAGAGTAATAAGTCACCCCAGTTGAGCCAATAAGTCCTAAGAAGAAGCTGAGCTCCTCAGCTCAAGCACAGCCCTTGCAAATGTATTGATTTGTGTTCAGGCTCATGGGTTTATGGCTCCTAATGTGTCATTCAGCTTATACAAATCTATACAGGTCTGTTCTGGAAAACTCGTAAGACTTCTCTGACTCTTTAGTAGAATACCTCAGTATATCATAATATGTCTCCTCTCCTCTCCTCTCCTCTCCTCTCCTCTCCTCTCCTCTCCTCTCCTCTCCTCTCCTCTCCTCTCCTCTCCTCTCCTCTCCTCTCCTCTCCTCTCCTCTCCTCTCTCTCCTCTCCTCTCCTCTCCTCTCCTCTCCTCTCCTCTCCTCTCCTCTCCTCTCCTCTCCTCTCCTCTCCTCTCCTCTCCTCTCCTCTCCTCCTCCCTCTCCTCTTCATAGCTCTAGTCCCAGCTAGATTTTTATTATGGTGCACTTTTACTATGGGACACTCTGTCACACCCCTGCAGTGGATGCTGTGGAAGTTTGTGATGGTCTGACAATGATGAGCCAGGCAGCCCCACGCTTGCTGAGCTCAAGACACTCCAGTATCCCGCTGGAAGGCAGCAGGCTCTGCCTGGGTGCTTACATTGCAATAATTGTGTAACATTTGCAGAATCAGGAGTCCAATCTGCCATCAAAATGATCTGCACAAGCAGCTGGTCTCATGCCTGTCTAGTCAAACTACACCAAACCTCTGAACCTTTTGAGGTTCGCCATCACTAATAATTAATGGTTGACTTTGATAAAGCTGACATTTGGTTTATAAAGGCAGACTAATAAGCTCCAAGACGGCTTAGAAATCCTAGGGAGTAATATGTTGCATTACAAATCTTAAAAATTACTTTAAAAATTAACATAATCTACTGCTGGGCACGTTAGTATATGAATGTGATTGGAAGCGTGACCTCTTTCTGCTAACTTTGCAAGTGACCCTGGTAAATCTGTGGCATTTCTACTTAAGTTAGAGATAGCTATTTTTCACAGACCTGTAAAAATAGAAGATACAGACACTGTAGATACAAAAATTACTGTACTTTCAGGACTTAAAAAATTTCTGTTACAGGCTTTTCTATTACATGAATGTGTTTTGTATTTAATGAGTAGCCCAAAGTTTACATGTTTTATGCAACTGGTTTTATCTGGGCTTTTTTTCTTTGGCTTTCCATTTCTGAGACAGATGTTATCTTTATGGTTAAAGAGGCTTGGGCCTCCCTCTGTGATATTTAAAGGGACCCAAAGCTTACTCATTTTTAATTTCAGTGGCTGCAGCTAGCAAGTAGTGGGAGTTACTGACCTTGAGATAACATGCATGGAAGGACAAAGTGTAATGGGGACTTTACCACATCTCTCTGTGTCTTGGACAGTAGCTTCAATGTGCATCTCTGTCTTTTAGATGTGTCATTTCCCTCCCCTGGCTTGTGGATGGACATCATCTGGAGGTCATGGATGATGCAGAAGAGGATAACACACTCAGTCACTTACACAAGGGGAAGAAAACAAGGAAGAGGAAGGAAATACGATGAAATGGAAAGTAGGAAGCATGTGTTTTCTGATATCTTCATGTTCCTTCACCCTGACCCAGGGTGAAAGCCTTGCTTGCAATTCTTAATCTATTGGGAGCCCAGAGCTAAAGCCAGATACAGTATTAATGATAAACACTAGCCCTCACAAATTGCTAAAGCTTTTTCCAGCTTTTGATGTTCCCTCTTTAATACAGTGTTGTTTCTTCCAGTTCCTTATCTACTCCTTGCCTTCTGTGAGCATGGGAGCCCATCTTTCTTTGAATTATGAGTCTTCATCAGCTTATGGTGATTGTTGCCCTCTTCACCAAATATCCTGGGTGTCTCAGTATGCCTTAAACAGATCAAAGCAATTTTTCCTCATTCTCCATCTTCTGAAATGACTGTTGAGTATTGTACAGTTTGTCCCAGCTCCTTCTGATCAGACAGCAATTAACATACCAACAAACATGGCACACAGACCCTTAGAGAATGTGTGAAATCTGGAAAAAAATGGACTAAGGGGTAGAGCAAGTAGAGGGAGTAATGAAGAATAATAAATTTGCAATAGAATGGGGTTATTAAGCTTCTTGTGAATATAAACTGAATTCACTAGATGATATTGGGTCCAAATAATTGGAGAGAATTTTAGAAATGTTAACATTCTCGTCTCACACAAACACACAAATATTTTTGGCAGGAGAAAGACTGTTTAGCCTGAACTGCATTTTTCCCAATGCACTTTTTCCCCAGAAGAGGAAAAAAGATAAATTTCTTCCTGCATGTCTAGGCTACTCGAGCTGCAGGGAGCTGGAGGTGTGCATCTCCTTTTTATCACCTTGGATATTCCCCAAGCGTGCTGGCTGGCTCAGTGGCCATGTGTGTGGACTGCCTGTGCTGTCCTGGCTCAGTGACCACCCAGCCTGAGCCCTGCCAGGGGGGCTGCCTGCCTGCGGTTGGTTTCTGCCCCAAATAGCTCTGAAGTGCGGCTTGGTGCGTGCTTCAAGTAAAATTATGCTACTGTTCCGTTCTCAGCTTGATTAAAACGTATCTTTCAGCTTTTAAGGGTGGGCAGTGACTTCCTGGGATTAGAAAGGGAAGTGAACTGGCTGGAAAGCAGCAAGGAAAGAAGTTGTTTACGAGTAGTGTGAGGGCAGAGCAGCGCGTGTTGCTGAAATCTGGGGCTTGGCTGCATTACTCAACTCCAGTTACAGATCTGCTAAATGTGCTCAGAGTCCCGTTTTCTTTCTTAATAGTACACACAAGGACGCTTTTACCAGAAGGGTGATTCATGTGCTGTGGTATTCCAGATAAATTTCGGGGGAGCAGGCTCCCCTGGGCTGACAGCGTATCATTGCCTCAGGACAAATGCTCTCACAGCCTGTCAAGTTGGCTTCTGAAGAATTGGACTTTTTCAACACGTGAGATTTCACTCAGCATAACAATTTTTCTTCCCATGATGAACGTTTTGAACAGCATTGGAAATCCTTTCACAGCTGCAGCAGGACAGGCACCAGCATCCTCAGGGAGCACAAGTGTTATGAACTCACAAGAACAGTCACTGCTTGGCAGGTCTGTGTGAAACAGGAGTGAGCACACTGAGGTGCCCCTTCTCTGGTTTCAACAAATGGAAAACTTGGCTGTTTTGAAGGCACCAATGTTGCAGTGGCTGTCAACTTAGTGAAAAGTCTCTGTTTCTGTTTCAAAAAGAAATAAGTTGATAAAAGAAACCTATTGTAAGTCTTTTAATGACCAATTTTTTAAGCAGTCAAAACATTGGCTTCCTGAGGAAGCCAATAGCTGATTTAAAAAATTGGTAGTTTTTTGTTTTGTTTTGTTTTAATTTTGTTTTTAAATAGATATATGTGTATGCTTAGATTATGAAAAGAAGATATTTTCAACCTCCAGATAATCGGAGTGGACTTCTCTCACAAGTAGAGGCCAAGGTTTTGGAGATCTGGCCCAGGCTTTGATGCAGACTTATTTTCTGGCAGTAGCAATTACTATCATTATTCTCTTTTCTCTGTCAGATGAGTTAGATAGCATTCTCAGATGCACTGGAACCCAATCAATTTTTCTAAAACATCTGAAGATCTTTGGATGGGAAACAGTATCTGATTCAGATATAATTTCTGAATTTTTGTGTACACCTTTCTGGCCCAATATATTTGCATCTTATCAGAAAAAGCAAGAACACTCTCTCCGAAAAAAAAGAAAAAAAAAAAAAAAAAAAGAAAAAAAACAAAAAAAAGAATTTGATTGAGCTTGAACTAGTTTTCCTTCTGTCTTATTTGATCCTCACTAGTACTGTGCCACACCTTCTGGTTTTTTTCCCTTTTTTTTGCCCCCCGAATATTAAGAAAATGCCCAGCTTATTTTAATGGTCATAGAATGAGAAAATTAAATATCACTTTTTTGATGTAAATTAGTTATGCTGAAGAAGCAGCTTCTGCTGTATTTATGTTCCTCCACTGATCTCATCAGGGTGCCAGATGAGCCATCCTTGCAGGGCCTGAGCCAGCTGGGTCCAATATTAATGAGGAAAGGGACCTGCTAATTGCAGCAAGTGGTTCAGAGACCAGGGCTTCAAAGCCAATTCAGCCAGACCAGACTGAGTCTCCCTTTGCACTGTTTTTCACATAATTTTTTATCATCTTTTGTACAAAAAATTCTATATAGAGACACAGAATTTTCAATGAATATGTTATTTTTGCCATTAGCAACAAGCACTGTGACCTGTCATCTTTCCTCTTATGAGTAGAAGACTGAATGATTAACAAGGGCTATCTTATCAAATGATGGTTTGTTTTATTTTACAGCCATAAGGTGAATTCACTCTAGACATGGGGGACTTTCAATCAGTTGCTGTGAGCCAGTCTCCTTCAGCTTGGACTTGGTGTTTTTGAATTCTAAGGAAAATATCTCTCTGCTAAAATTCTATTTAACTTTAAGTTGCAGGGCTTGAACTGATATTCTGGTGGATATTGTAGTGAACTTTTTGGTTTCTTAGGTTTCTTCTTCAATACTTCTCATTTTGCTTCTTTTATTCTGAGAAGAATATGATGCTCATATGAACTTTTAAACTGTTGCTCAGGCAGTGTAGAAACTCATGGTTCTCAGGTGTGCAAGCCATTTCTCCTCTCTTATGGTCTCTGGTAGAGCACTCACTACTGGTTTTGAGGGAAAGGTCTTTGTCACCAGTTAGGTCCTAGGAAAGGATTTTGGGACAAAGTCTTTTTGATGTAAGCTAGAAAGTAATTCAAACACGAGGAGCTGTTGTCAGCAGTGCTTTGTTGAACCCAGCACAGTGAGGTTTCTGTGAGGAAGGTCTCTCTCACCCTGGGACTCCCCTTTAGCAGCTCCAGCTATGAAGACAACAGGGTGCTCAGTCCTGCTAGGCACTGTGGGGGATGTGAAAAAGGGAATATCTTCTGAGCAATTTCCAGCCTTTGTTCAAAAGTTAACCAAGGATTTTCTTCACAGGCATTACTTCATAGAGAAGGAAGTAATGGATCAAATATTTCTATGAGTAGGATGCAAGTGGACTTAAAATCCTTTTGAATATTTTTCAAATTAATAAATAATTTGGTTTATTCTCTGGGGTTTATAAAAAATAAGATAGTAAAGGAAATAATTTCAAAAGGTGCTTATTTTGTATGTGTTTTATTTAAGCATATATGTAAATTTGGTTATCCTTTTCAGAAATGAAAATAATATGTAAAGGATGTGATGTCAGAAGAGTTTGTAAGATACCATTAAAAGTTATTTGGACAGTTGCTTTTTTTGAGCTTTCTTAAAATCCACAACTGTGATTATCCTCAGTAAGAGTCCTTTTCTTTCCATTTGTAGTAGTGTTCACTATAGTCTTTTTACAGCCTAGGTTTACTGACTGTGTCAACTCACTGGCAGTTTTCATTGAGTTTCCTTTATAATGCACACTAAATATTGGTTAAGAATAAAAAACTTCTTTATGATTTTATAGTTTTTGTTAGGAACTTATGGGTGTGAGCTAATAACATCCTAGTTCACAACTGTCAATTCTATCTCTGTCATCACTTTCCCTCTGGAATTTATATCTGTGTTTCATAAGTCAGGGTTCAGGATCTTTATTTTTGTGTAGCCTTTTTGCCCTTTCTAGCCAGGATAATTTGTATACAAATAAAGATTGTTTCACATTAGTACTCACTCCCACCCATCTTTGGATAGGAACACTTAGAACATTATCAATATTACATTTCACATCTAATCATCAGCTAGTTGAAACTGGCAGATGAAAATGTTTGTTTCCATTATGTCATCCCATTCTTACTTCACTGGTCAACATGTTCATTTATAGCTGTAGTAAAATTAGTTCAAAGCATGAAGAGCTTCAACAACCCATGTTCAGTGGTTATCAAGTATTGATAAAGAAATCAAAAGGGACAAAACTTTCAGCTGGAAATCTGTCACATGACAGGAACTTGTATAGGTTTCCTGATGTTTTCAACTTTGTGATTCCTGTTGTAGGCAGGATCTGGGGCTTGCCAAAGAATTTATGGACAGAGCAACTGCATCAAAGATTCTGCAACCTTTGCATGAGGGCAGCATGCCTTTTTTTTCACGTCTGTGATGACATTTCCATGAAAGACATTGTGATTAATGACTAAAAATCTGAAAGAGATCCTGAATTACACCAAACACCAAGGTTTGGTGTAACTCAGATTCACGGACAAGGTGACATCAGAAAGATGTAATTAAAATAAATGGACTCTTTCCTGTGCAGTGGCTTCTCAGCTGTTCCACAGCTTTTGGAATCAACCACATTAAACCTTGCATGGCAGATTTGCATCTGGAAAAGATCACTTTCTCTCAAGTAACTGTGCTCTTATACAAAGTGGCCATTTCAACCTTGTTCCTTCAGTTTGTCTGCTCTGTGATCAATATCACAGTCTAGACCTGGATGACTGCAGAATCTGATTGCAGCTTAATTTCCCACAAGAGTAGCTAGACCTGCTGAAACAGCTTGAATATGCAGCACTGAATAAGCAGGCTGAGTGACAAATGTCCTCACACCGTATTGGGAAGCCCAAATTGCAGAGTGCATCTTGCTGTGTTATTTTTCTCCCTATTGCATTTTGGAAGGATTAAGCTCTGGCACAGACATTGTAAGTAAAGGAAAATAACATTGGCATCCATTGCTGAATAAATAATACCAAGGAAACTGTAAAAGTGCAGTGTGTTTTTCTAAATTCTTCATTTTATGTAAGTGCATATAAGGTTTGCCTTCAGTATTAAGGATAAACTGGCAGTATGTTAAACTCTTGACATCTACTAAGGACTTTCACCCAATTCTTTTAGGTTTAACTGGGGCAGTGGAAAAAACTATCTTCCCTACCAATCCTTTTCACAGCCACTGTCAGATGACACTGTCTCCCACAGTGTGCTTGGAGGTGCACCTGATCTATGATGTTTAGAGCCTGCAGGCAAAAAGCACTGATGAGAACAGCAAGCTGGTTATTAGGTTTGACTGCCTGCACTGGCTAATGAGGATGGGTAACTTCATTTTGGGTGGCATCTGCTTCTCCTAATGCCAGCAGCATCCCTGTCTGCCTTGCCTGTGAAATGTCTCCTGCAAGGCATCACTTTGAGACTCATCCTAGGTCAAGCCTCAATCAACACCAGTTGACATTAAAATGCTGGGCTATAATTTGCAGTGCTTTAAAGATGCTTCATTGTTAGGTCTGTCCTTGCTGCACAAGTGCTGACCCTGGTAGAGAATCAGAAGGGAAAACTTGGGGCCACTGATGGCATCCACTGTCAAAACTTAAGGCACTGTGAGTGTGAGTCAGTGAGTCAGTGAGAGAGCTCTTGGTCTGGATTGCCAGATGAGGTGATCTTGTCCCTCCAGAGAGGTTTTGTTGGATGAAGGAGAGGGTATCAGGAGCTTCTTTTCCCTGGACAGGCAGCCAGGAAGGGAAGACAAGCAGAGAAGTGTGCCAGGGGAGAGGCTCAAATGACTCACCTCTGTTAGGTAATGCCTTAGCTCCCTTCAGCAGCAGACACAAGGCAAAGTAACCTCAGGGTGCATTTATGCTGAAGATTGGGCTGCACAGCTATTCCACTACGGGCACTTGGCTGAACTCATTTCTAGGACTCAGCTTTCAGTTCTTGTGCCAGCTACCACCATCAAAGGTAACAAAGAACCTTCATATTGCTTTACTTTTTATGCTGAAACCTAACTAATTCAGCTGTGGAGGTGTCAGTGAAAAAAAGAGCAAATAAAGAAAATGGATGTGGGGAAGGAAGGGAAGTATTGAAGACAAAGGGCTTAGGTACCTCCCAACTGGGGATCACTCATACAATGGGCCATTAAAATTTAGCTGAGTCGAGTATATTGTTTTTAATTTGTATTCCCATAACATACTCTGTTAAGGAGGGTGTATGCAGCAAATGCATATTAATGATGCTACACATTTGCATATTATAGATCCATAATACCAAGGGTGTAGTAAAAATCTTTATTAAAAGTGGTGACTATGCAGCAGTCAATTTTCTCTGTATCTCAACCATTTTAATGCTTTTTTTTGCACACACACACACACACCCCCCCACACCCTAAAACTGATAGCTATACTACATTAAGGGACTAATGACCTGCAAAATTCCATTTATAAAAGATGAAGAAATGTTAGATTTATATAGGGGACTCATCAAATTATCTATTCTTCTGGAAGATTTCCAGTTCTTTGTTCCTTTGTTCTAAAATTTTTAAACCAATAACCTGACAAATGCAATGTTGTTAAAATATATATATTTAATTCACTTCAGATTTAGTGCCAGGAGAAGATCATCCTGAATTTAGTTTTCAGGATAGTTTGTATGGCTGAGATACATATTTCTGCAACTCAACATTTTAAAGTTAAAAGTTATTCCATCTGGGCTAGCTGTGGATTTAGTTGGTGGTCCTTAACTAAGGAAAGCTTTCCTGGTTACTTCAGGGTGTCCAAACAGACGTATCCTTTTCTGGATTACACTTTGAACAAAATATGGGAAACTTGCCTCCCATCACTACTGTTCATGGCTATTGCTACTGATTCAAGAGAACTTAGACATGTGGTAAAAAAAGGGAGTATTCTGGTCTGTTATGCTATAATATGAGGAAAAGATGAAATTGTGGTCCAGATCCATAGAAACACAGGACAGCTTGGGTTGGAAGGGAATTTAAAGATCATTTAGCTCCAAACCCCTGCCATGGGCTGGCTGGGATACCTTCCAGATTCCTCAGAGCTTCACTAAAAACCTTTGAAATTCTCTGTAAAGGCTAAAGGCCAGGGACGGGCAAATTTTTCCACTGCCGTTTGGATGGGTTTTTGTGCTCTGAGGAATCACTTGTAGCTGTTTCTTGCTAGAATAGACTCATGGCAAAAACTAGGGAACAGTGGACTCCGAGCTCATGGTGCAAGAGGTGGATTTTGAGAGGTCTGGATGACTGTAAGAGGTTTCTTTCTCAGAGGCCCCTGCAGAGTTTTCCATCAGCTGGTTTTTGTATGGACATGCAATTAGAATTACATGATGTCTGGGACAATATTTGGCCTGGATATGAAATGTTTAACTCACTCCATCCCATTGTCTCTTTCCTAAGGAAGGGATAATAGACCAGAAGGAGCAGGAGATGTGTGGTTCCATGATGCCAGTTGATTTTTTCCTCACTGTAGCTCCCTGCTACACCTCTTCCACAGGTGCCTCACAAGTCCACTGCCTCTGGGCTTTGCTGCACAGAGAGTAAGAGCCCAGGCTGACTTCCACTGCTGTTCACAGGTCTTGCCACTGACTACAGTGTGTGCTGGAGCATATCCTAATTTATAGAAGCTAAATGATCTTTACAAACCTAAAAAGGCTTAAGTACTGTTCTGCTCAATGGCTTTGTATCCTCAGTGATACTTTAAGAATGACAAATCAGAAGTTTGAGAAAACAATCTTTCATTCTTCAGATGATGTCTGACTTTAGGACTAAGATTTATATTTTCAGCTTATGTACAAATCAGCATCACTTGCTTACTAAAGGATAACAAAAGTAGAACACTATAGGCTAAAAGCAGGTGTCTAAATTTTAAGTAAATATATCTTCCCTTACTTTGCATTTATTTTTTAAATTTCTACAGAAGTGTTGCTGTAAATCTTTCAAATTGTATTTTAACCTGAAAAATGAAAAAAAATCAAAGCTAACAAAAAAAAATTATACTGTCCTTGGTGAGGAAGGATATATCTCCTGTGTGCCTGCAGCAGTCGTCCATGACTTTCCACTCCTTGGAATACCTGCAGTTATATTCAATGTATTACAGAGATGTCACAGCAGAATTGTGTCAGTGAATTATATACCTATGTGCCCTGCATAAGGTTTGTGTGAGGGTTAAGGTTTAAATGTCAGGGCAGTGATCAAAAAGCCATCCCAGATATATGTGGACTTATAGTTGTGTGATGTAAGGACTGAAATAGCAAAATCCACCTTGGTTTAAATTTTATTTTCACCCCCAAAAAAATTTTAATTGCTGTAATCTAGCTGATTTTTTGCAAGTGAAACTAATTGGGGTAGAATACACTTAAATAAATATGAGTGGCTAGAAAAGAAATGGGGAAAACGGGTATAGTTTTTCAGGGAAATTAAGAGGATGCAGTACGTTATTAGCCTTCCTGACAGCCTGGTTGAGGCACATACTTTACATCCTGACTTAGCCTTATTCAGTCCCATAGGGATTCTTCATGAACAAGAAGTGGAAGCAAAAAGAGAAGAGTCAAGACCTCACTATTTTTTCCTTAGTCACTTGAAGGAGCAGTTGCCCCATCCTAGTCCCTTTGGACCTAAAGGGAGTTTTACCAGTTAACGGGAACAGGACCTGGCCCAGCAGCTGGCTGGTTTGGAGCTGCCTCTGTCACCCTCACTGCATTGTTGCCAGGAGTACAGAACATCCTTGCCTTCTGTTTTTCACTCCTTACTATTTCCTTAGAATACTTAGGCAGAGAGTGACTGTAAGTGCTTAACCTTTGTTGATGGCAGAGGTTCAACAGAGTTTGGCTGCCTCTCTCTATTTCCTTGTGGACACTGATTTAAGAGTCCATCCAAAACATTTGTTCAGAAGGATATGACTAACATGAGAATCTGTCACTGTGTAAACACAGTGACCAAAAACTATTTGGCAGTCTTTTGGATCTGCTGGCTAATGACTGGGTATTTACATTTGATTTAGCAGCACCAGTTGTGATGATCTAATGTCGCTTAATTTTTTTGTGGATAGCTCATCAGATTTTTTTTTCATTTTACAATGATTCAGCATAATAATATGAGAGATAAAGAACATAAAAGAAAAGTACATATTTCAGTAAGTAATATAAAATTTCAGTTAGGACCACATTGGGAATGATGTACTGAGCTCACACCAGAAGAGCAACGCCTGCATTTACTGGAAACATTGCAGAAAGAGTGAATGAAGTCATTGAAAACAAATTGCCATTCCCTTCTTAAATAAGCTTGGGCTGGAAAATGGTCCTCTGGGTTGTGACCAGATTTAGTCTCAACAGCCAATTTCCCCTACAGAAACTGAGTAAATTCCCTTGGGAAAGCAATCTGAAAAGTATGGATGAGAATCTTTGAAAAGAGAAGTGATACATGAATATAACACAGTCAAAAATATATCAAAAGCCATAAGCTATTTTCCATTGTTTGGGCAGTTTCAGAAGAGCACATTAATCTATTAACTTTTATCACTGCATCAGTCACAATGTTACACTGATCCAACTATGTCAAAAGTTATGTGAACAACACCTATATCAGTCCCTAACTGAAACACACTGATAGTTATTCACTATCAGCAAAACTATAAAGACTGTGAAGCCTTAATGATACAGATCCAAGTACATATTGATAAGCTTGAAGGGCATATGATTTGTATTAACTTATGTGCCTTCTACTGACATTGTTTTCAGAATGTTGTAAAAGAACATGTTGTGCAATAGTTGGTAGGAGCAAATTTGCTTTCCATTCTCCTACTACTAAAAAAACCTCCTACTATTAAAGAGGTTATGAACATGTTTGAGGATGGGATCTTTTCCTCCCCACTTAAGCAGTACCCAGGTTTTTGTTTGCAAAAAGAAGAAAAATTCTAATTTCCCCTCCCACACATGCCTCAGATCACTCCAACAGATCTGAGGAGATATGGAAAGTCAAATATTGTGGTCTGAGAACCACAGGAATGACAGACTTTTCCATGAGCTTTCCAAATCTAATAGTGGTAAAAAAATTCTGTGCACATAACCATCACCATGGACAGTCCTCCCGGTGCTCAGTACCTTCAATTTTCACATTTTTAATCCTTTATTTTGTTCTTTGATAGCTGATTAAAAAAAAAAAAATCTGTGAAATACACTTTCAGCTTATGTTAGATGTCACCCTGGCACTTTCACTTCTGTGCAGTGCATTTCTTCTTCTAAATCTTTCATTTCACACTGACAAGCACTTTAGCTAGAAAGCTGTGAGATGCTATGATAGAATCATAGAAATTAGGAGTCATCAAATCCATCCCTGTGCTTTAGGGGAGGAGAAAGCAAAGGGATGACAGAAGGCCAGAAGATAGCAATACTATGCTATACAAATGTTTATCTTTACCATCCAAGTAACTGCAGCTGGGAGCACTATATATCTTTTGTTTGTTGGTTGGTTTTGTTGTGTTTTTTTTTATCTTCTGACAATTCACTCTAAAAATTAACATCTGCTATATATTGTTTTTTCTATGATTTAAAAAAAAAAAAAATCACTTTAGTCCATAATCCTTGCTTCCTGCATGGATCACCAAGAGCACAGCTATAGTTTCTGGGGTCAGTTGCCACTTACAATATATAGATCCTTCCATATCCAAGACATAATGACTGGCCTCTGTGCTGGAGACTTCAATATTCTAAAATTAATAGGAGTGGAGTTTGATATCTGTGGGGAAATTTGGTAGGGAGAAAGTGAGGAGAGGAATACAGCAGACTCATGCCCTAGTATGAAATATATTTTTCCTTGAGATCTCTCTGTCTTTCCTTGGTGGAGCTGGTCAAATCACTTAGTGACAGTGAGTCTTTGCCAATGTCACCTGTTCATTATCTCTCCACTCACTGTGACGGCAATAAAAGACTGCTTCAGAAAGAAAAATATTCTTAGGATCTTGCCCTGCAGTGCTCTGGAAATGGGATTAATTTTCCTTAGATATAGACAGCTCCACACTCATTCAGAGCAACGGCCTTGAGACTAGCTGGTAGATTTTGGATATTTTCCAAGGCAAAAAGAAACAGAAGCATCTGGACATTCTGCATGCACACTGCAGTGGCAGTGGGCTGTCATTCCCAGAGACTGGACATGCCTTTCATCCTGCCTCCAGCAGCACTTTCCAAAGAGGTGGCTGTATCTCTCCCACCTCACTCCTCTCCCAGCCCGGGCAGTGAATGTTCTCACCCTCCCACCTGAGGCTCTGCCACTCCCTGGCATTGCAGACAAACAGGCACAGCACTTCCACCGTGGTATTGACCTGGTTAGAGCAAGCTGGGGACTGCCTGTGTGAGCTTCTCCTCCAATAAATCAGAAGGGTGTAAAGATTTCCAGTTTGGATGCAGTGGTGAACAGCTGTGGGGAGTAAATGTCTCAGCTGGAACAGCTGGAGCTGGAAGAGGATGTGTGACTACGTCCTGAGACAGCCAGTCAGTCTCAGACAGCTACGTAACAGGAGCAACTGAGCTGTGCTTATACAATTTCCAGGCACTTGAACAAAAGTTTTACCCTAAAACCTGCCTCAGTCACCATTAAAATACTAGAGCATCTTGCCATCTGTTCCCCAGCTAGAAAACAAACATGTCTAATCAACATCTCTTTATTTTCTGGTCTCAGATACCCACAAAAAGACTAAAAGAAGTCTTGGAAGATGATTGTAGAGAGAAGCTCTAAATGCACTGTTGCAAATACAAAATGACTCCCTTAAAAAATTTATAAAGTTTAAAATTTCGCAAGACCTAGTCACAATGCCAAGAACAGCTCTAGTAAATCCTAACAGGCAAAAATAAATCCAGATGAGCCTTTTTTCAGAAAAACCCAATAAACAAAATAATCAAGAACACCATTAATGCAAAAACTACACCTGTAGAGGGTGAAGGATCCTTATTATAATCTGTTACAAATTTATCTCAAGCTTCGGATGAAAGTGCCTTGAACAAGGTAACATCTGATAAACATTCACCTCATTTACTTTATTAATGTTTGTGGGGGATGTTTTTTATATTGTAGGCCATGTGTATGATTTTCCAAAAAAAGCAATAGGTTACTATGCTTCCAGTTCTATATTGAAGTCCTTATGAAGTCAGAAACATTTCTGGAACTCCCTCAACTGCTATAGACAGAGGCTGTAAACCAGCTGCTAACATCAGTCTGATACACCCCATTAGAGAGGTTTGCTTTCCAGCTGCCAATAATTTTTCTTATCTTTAATGAACTGGTGTTTAATACTCTGCACTATGTGCCTATTTCAAATGTTTGTTTGTTTTTTCCTAAAGAGAAGCTAGTTTCATGAATGAAGTTGGGAAAAGAAAACCAAAACCAAACCAAACCAAACAAACCAGAGGTGGTTTAGTTTGCTTTTGTTGAAGTCAAAGAAAAAAAAGAAAGAAAAAAGGTAGAGAAGTTGATCTTGAAATTTCTAATGCTTCATGGTTCAGAGTAAGGTCTTGGCTTTTAGAAACACTTAGCACTTGTTTCGTGGCCAGGCTTTGGCAGTGCCCACAAGAGCAGCTCACATTTTCATTCAATGCATTTGTTTGTATGTCAGTCTGCTATAAAGAAAATCTCTGCAAAACCCTCTGAAAAAGATTCTGGTTCTCCTTCAGAGCTCTTCATACAAAGGATGACAGTCAGCTACCACTATCAGTTTCTGCTTTAAGCCTAGTGGCAGAGGCAGATCTCAACTTTCCAACCCCTCCAGTGATTTGTGTGGGTGTCAGCATTTCTGTGTGCAACAAAAAGACTACAAAGTCTGTCTTTTTTCCTCATTTGATAATTTAAAAATGTGGGAAATTACATTCTTAGGAAACACACAAACGGAATATAGATGCAATTTCAAGGCATGCAATAAAAGTTCAAAAAAATTGTTACACCTCATCTTTTTTCATGCCAAAGATTGTATCATATTCATTATATAAAATCTGTATGCTCAGGACTACATAGCAAAAGAAGAATCCCTAGAAGAGATACAGGCCAAAGGAGTGGGACATGGAATAAGGAGGAGACATACAAAATATTAACCACCTGATAGGGGTAGATGTTTCAAGAAATGCAAAGATATAAATAGAAGGAAAATAGGCATTGTGTGCTAAGGACACATACCACTGTGCACAGATATATCTCTTTGCTCCTCTTCTTGATTCTCTCTACATGGGAGGTGATTATACTCAGATATAATAGATAGATGTGATTGCTTTTTCCTGGTGACTCAGGCATTGGCTGTCCCACACCACGTTTACAGACACAAGCTCTTCAATTCAGCATTCACTTTGTGTTTCAGAAGGCACTTCAAATGAAGATTTACATTCAGAAGCATGATGAAACAAACAGGGAGGGTTTTCTTTAGCATTATTTGTGTAAAATATTGCCACAGGGATAGAAAAATTACCTTGATCATGAAATAATGTCTGAGATGGATTATATCACACAGTTATCTCCCTTTGGCAATGTTTTACTGATGCTTCCTTGAAAACCAGTCAGAATTTACATCCTCTATATGCATTCATATACACATATTATATTCAATTGTCTGTCTTTAACACAAAATATATTTTTAAACCTGTAAAATTATGGATATAATTTTGCATCCGCACTTAGCTGGTGTAATTTAGGTCCCTGGAACAGGTAGCAAGACTGCACCCTAAATTACTGAGATATAAGATGCATTAGGTGAAAAAACACCTCGTTGATATTATAGCATGTATTTAATCTATTGTGGAAAGCACAGCTTAGTCTGCATCCTTTGATACCAAGGAGAAAGAAAAATATCATTCTTGGTAATAAAATTTCAGTGATGCTGCATTCTCTATGTCCCAGCCCCACAATGTCACAAAATTGGTACCTCTTGCCTCTTATGGCTCCTACTAAAAATTAAATCTCCTCATGACATAAAGCAGGAGCTTCCAAGAGCCATACTGTGCTTTGTGTTCCCCTAATGGAAAGGAGATATCAGGAGGAAAAGAAACTTAATTGAAGCACTCTGCTTTCTTGATTGTTCTTGGGCACCAGAGTAGCTCTTTGTGTGTGTGGATAACCAGGCAGAACATTCCTGAGGTGCTGTAATTCATACAAGGTACTGGACTGACATCTGGCTGTCTCCAGACTCCAGGGGAAAATATAAGTGGCTAAAAGCCAGTTTTGCCTGTTCTAATGATGAAAGCAGCTCAGAAAAATCAGAAAATCTGGCACTTAGGTATACAAATTATAATAATAATATTTTGGGGCAGAGGAATAAATAGATGCCAGGCTGAGCAAATGTGGCCCAGTAGTGATGCACAAACAAAACCCCATCTGCTGGAGACTTTGCCTTTAAGACTTGCACTTTTGGGTTCATAGATTTTTAATAAAATACATGGATCATCAAGGCAAGATTAGGGTCTGATAACTCAACTGTAACATGTATTTTGATTTCTTTTTAAGGTCTGGCACTTCCAAATACTAACAGTAATGTTTCTGTTTTCCTTCACAGATCTGCTTTACTTTACTGTTTGGATTATAAAACAGGGATGAAAAGGGACTGGTGGGATAGTCCTGTACTCCTACCTCCATCTCTCTGTGTGCTGACATTTCAGGATAAACTGTCTTTCCAGAAAACTGCAACAAGAAATGTTAGAATATGCAGTTAGAATATGCTGATTTTTCATGTTCACTAAATGCACAGAAGGTATGTTGTATGGAATTCCTTCCATCTCAAAACCTCTCTTTTTTGGCCATTGACACATGCCACTAACATAACTTACACATATTTTGTGGTTTTGCTCTGTGAAGGAAGTATTAAGCTTTGAGACACTGTAATAAATTTGTTTGGTTTTGATAGAGATTGGCTGCCTGAATGCTACCATTTTTATCAGCTATAAATTGCTCCACAAGCTGTGGGATGAACAACCTTTCATAGTCAATTTTGACCTAAGCTGCATAAATCACTAGCAATGACTCCTTCAAGAGATGTCAGCTCTTTCTCCTGTGTAAATTTGTCTGAAAATGCATTTTCTAACGAAGTGCATCATTCTCACTCTGAAGAGTGTTCACAAATAATGCCCTGCAAATGCTTGAAATTTTAGGCAGACTTGTTACCACCTTACCCACGTGGTGGTTTTCTGGTGGCTATGGGATGCAGCAGTACAAAGCAAGCCTGTGTTTGAAATGCAATATTAATATTACTGTCAGAGCTTTTGGATCAGCCCCTGGTTATCCTGTGCCAACCACTCCTGTGCAAACCACTCACAAATAGAGACAACATGGTGACTTGTCACCTTGGGGCTCATTGACCCTTTCTGGAGACAGGGGGAACCTCACTGGGCTTCTGCCTTGAGGGAAACTGTATAATCACTGAGAAAGCAGTGTGAACCCCCTTTTTCTGAAAAGGACCCAAACTGCACAATGATTGAGTGGTCAAGACTACAATAAGGTCATTATAAGGGCTGGACTTAATCCTAAATTCTAATCCTGTACTGGAAAACCATGCTCTTTAACTTACACAAAAGTTATTGGAAATATCCTTTCAATTAATACTGGTGATACTGAGCCAGATTTTGCTGCCATTCAGTTTTATGTTTCCTAATCTTTCTCTTTTCTCCTTTCTGTAATGTCTGTCATAGGCTTTTCCTATCCTGGGGTGAAAATAATTGAGCAGTTAGCAGAAATATCAATATCAGAGTTAACCTCTTTTCTGTGGTAAAATGGCATTGTGTTAATCTCCCTAAAAGAGAGTCACCTCCCTCAGAGTGTCTGAGGATGGTGTTTAGTTAGATATATTCTCAGTGACCCTCTGAGGACCTTTGAGGCATACTGGCCATACCACTTAGAGGTGAAACAGAGAAATATTTTCAGATAGAAAAAAGAGGGAATTTATCTTATTTAATTTTCTTAATTCTTTCTGAAACTGAATGGAAACCAAAGATATTCCCTGAAATTAAATTCTGAAAAAATTCCATGTTCTAACCCAGACACTGCTAGTTACCAGGTACCAACCTGAGAAATACCATCAGAGGGTGGTACCTGCCCTGCTGGCAGCTAACCCCAGAGAGCAGCTTTCCTCACTGTGGAAGAGGCACAGGTAAGTCTCTTAAAGTAGATAAAGTACATAAAATAATTGGATCCAATCTTCCACCTCTCTGTTGTGCTGCTGGTATGTTTAATCTCAATCTCCTGACTCCTGGATCAGCACAGTTCACTTTTCTGTCTGCAGTGAAAGACTCTCTCTGATAGACTTGTCCTGGAACTGTACCATCCTCACAATTTTGTGGAGATGATAAAGCCTGATTTTGACAACAGTGCTCTGCCCTTCCACACCTTTTAGTGGCACAGATAGTTACTGATCCTGGCCTGCTTCCACAGAACTGACACCCTTGGGTGTGGGATTGGGCTTTTTGTATGACATCAGAAAAGGAGCCCCTTGCATCTGCTCTGCTGAGACGTGTGAAAACATCATCATCCTCCTTAGAACAAACAGGGGTTTTCTTCCCTGAGCCTGCTTGATAACCTTGTACCAAGTAGTTTACTACAGCTTTTCATGTGGATGTCACTCTCACCAAAACAAGGGTCAAATAGGAAAATGGTTGTTTACACACCTATTTACATCAATCTCTCCCCATGAGAAGACAGGAATTTACTGCCCAGTGTCTCAGACTGGCATTATGCCTGCCATTGTTGAAGGGTTAACCTGACTATGAGTTTCATCCTTTATGTCACACAGCACTGCTAAGTGTATCTGTCATTTGAGCTCATTAGATTGCCAAAATGTCTAGATGTTTCCCTGACTCCTAGCTCTACAGCATGCCTTTGTCCAGATGACTCATTTATTCATGAAGTCTTTTCAGCTACATCAGTGTTTTTCATTATTTTCTGACCATCAGGCTTTTCTCTTTTTAAAATTTTGCTCCTTTCCTCCCCCTGCATCATTGTCCTAGTGAAAAAATCCAGTTTTACCCAAAACCAAAATTACAAAGAGACAAATAAAATAACACAACAGTGGCTGGTTGCACAGTGTTTAAGAAGCAGGGTGCTTTACAGACCCACACAATGGCAATGTCATAAAGAAATGCCAAGTGGGTTCCTTTGTGGGTGGTGGGGTGACTTTTCTTCAGAATAAGAAAAACAGCTGTGAGGTTTTCCAAAGTCACTGTCAGAACAATGTTTTCACGAAGAGGAAAGAGAGAGCAAAAGAGACTAACAGAGGAAACATGCAAAGAGCCCACTTAAAGAACAGGTGTTTCATGACAGGTCAGAACAGAGTAACCCAGCAAAAAAAGAACTGTGACAAGGCATAACCTCAGCAAAGTGTTCAATATTTTTCCAATCACAACCATTGTTCTGCTGAACTGATGCTGGCAAACAGCCCTGCTGCAACCTTTTAGGTATAGAGGATCAATGAACAATTAATAGTGCCACTGGATACACTGTGATGCACAAAATAACTTTTACTTTTATATTCCCAGAATGGCTGTAATTCCTGCTTCCCTTAGTGCTGGAATCATGAGTTCTCTATTCTGCTTATCTCTGTAAAGTAGAATAAAAACTTGGATCAAATCTGGATGTCAGCTTTTGAGGTCATTGTGAACTGAAAGAACCAAGGGCACACCCAGTGTTAAAAGAAACATATTGATTTGGTCTCTGAATATTTTTTTTTTGTCCAGCATGATGCACATGCTAAGCAAATCAGGAATGACTAATGGGGTTAAATGTGATCATCACCATATCAAATATCGGCTCAGAGTTGCCCTTTCTGCATTAATCAGATTTCACAGTAGTAGGAGCAGAATTTGTTTTAATTTTGTCTTTATCCCTTGAGATACATACCTGAGTTAGACATTGCAGTTGGAGCCATGAGGTTGAATTCTGTGTCTCACAATCAAAATTTGGTGCTTTAGCCACGCTGTAAGACTAATATGAGGTAGTTGTAAGTACCAGCCACTTAATGTCCATGAATCTATCATTATATCCAGAGAAATTAGAAGCTAAATACTTGCTAATTTCTTGTTGACAAGATCAATCAGTTGGAAAGTAACTAGATGCACAGAGCAACATACAGCCAAGGGAGAAATGGACCTGAGCTATTAACCACTTCACAACTCTGGATTTTGGGCTGACTCAGGAATAGAGCAAATAATTCAAGCAGACAAACATGCCATGATAATTACCATTTTCCAGGCATGTGCTATTAGCAGCTCACAGTCAGCAACAGCCCAGTGTCTCCCTGCTGGTCTGTACTAAACTGAGGCTTCCCCCACTGACATCCCAGCCAGCACAATGAGGAGGACAGGATAAGGAAACAGGGCTCAGCTTAGGAGGCAAGGTCTGTGCAAGTGTATGCTAGATCTCTAAAGATGCTGGTCATGATGTGTACTAGGCACACATTTTCATCCCTGCCTCCTACTGATCCCAACTGCTGATGCAATTGTTCCTAAATGACAAAAACTAGGATGCAAAAGGACAGCTCAAATTCACTGTTGTCTTGACAATGCAGTTTTGAGCACACCTCAACCCTAACAACACTCTCCTGTCTGACAAAGAGGGGAGAATACTGTGCTGCTGCAAGTTTGGGAGGGCAATAGTTAATCCTATGGTCACAATTTCTCTAAAATCAGTTGACTTCTGCTATGTCTGAAATGCTATTTTAGTGCTTTAAACTTCAGGCGAACTTCCAGCACAGACACTCCTATATCCCAGAAGGCTGATTTAAGTGCATATATGTTTAAAGCCTGGAGAAATGGCATTTAGTTCACTGTGCCCTGGATCTATTGCATAAAGGATTAGGGATTTTATCCTCAAAACTGCTCCTGCTCTTCACCCATAAGCAAACTTTTTTTGACATTGGTGGGTTATCTTGGTCTAACAAATTTAGTGCTTTCTGGAGAAATGACCAAACTGCACAATATTTAGCACAGACTATAGATGAAGGGAGTACTACTCAGTCTTCCCTCAGCCCATTCTCAGGATCTCATCCAATTAAAAAAAATAACTAGAGTATCTTCAAAAAAGCCTAGGTGACCCTGAGACCTAAATTAAATTAACTCCCAACAGCCATCTAGGTTCATGGCTGGCTCAGACTTCCACTGTGATGTAAATTCTTAAATATTTTAATTGCAACTGAGAAGCAGGATCTTAAGTAACTTAGTTTCTTCTGAAAATTTTATCTGGGAACTGATGAACAACATCAGAGTTTAATCTTGTCAGTCTGCACATACATACTTAAGTGGGCAGTGTTTCACACTGGAACTTTTTTCCATAAAAACCAAAAAGAACTGACAGATTGATTCAACAAGGAAAAAAAACAAAAAACCCCAAAACAGCTGCATCTCTTGTGGGTGGTGAATAAAAAACTGACACCAAGGATCCCTAAGGATTCCCAAATCTTCTGGCATGGTACAGAAGGTTAGAGTAGCTGGTGTCAGTCTCTGGAGTCCATCTTCCTTCTGGCAAGATTGGTTTAAAATTGTTATTGGAAAGTTCTTCTCTGTGATCAATATGTCTTTGCTGCTCATTGGCAACCTGGCACTTTGAGCTTAGCTTGACAGTACTCAAGGAAATTCTTGTGGTGCGTGGGTGGGGGAATTTTGGGTTGTGCCTTCCTGAGAATGACACAGCACTTGGGTGAATGAAGTTTCTCCCCAAGAGTCAGAATCGTCAATCTCTGGGAAAAAACAACATAGGGCTGTCACCTCTCCTAAAAAATATTTTGTCCCTGGCCAAACTTGATAGTAGAAACAAAAGTACTTTATTCCTTTTAATCTTGATTAGAGTGTAACATGCATTTTATATTTCTCCCTCTCTGTAGAACTTCTTTAGCGTAAATCATTATAAGACTTCTGAAGATAAAGGGATGCAGCTTCCCACATATTAACCTCATAGAATAACAAATTAACACATTGGCATCCTACAATGTTTTTAGAGATGGAATTCCTATCTACATGGGCCTGGAAATGAGGAACCTTGTGACTGCTGGGATACAGGAGAAACTTCAGAATTTCCATTCATTGCATGTCTGTGCTCTAGTTCTGGGTTGTAATTAATCAAAAGCACTTATGTCATATTTAGAAGGGTTTATGCATCTGTTTCTCTAATGTACAACAAAAATGTTTTTTTTCCATGATACTATGGTTTTAAATGCAAATAAAATAATAGTGGAGCCACAAATGGACAGCGTACAATTTATATTCCTAAAGAATCTGTGGTGCTTGACATATGGGTAATAACAGATACTTTCTTATCCCTAAGAGCTGTAGGGCCTAACTGGAAAGGAAAACATAATTTTCTACATGATGAAGTAACATACAGAAAATGTGACTCTTCCAGTGACACCAACCAAAAATCTGGGACAGACTGGCACAGCACCGACCTCAAGGAGAGTCCTTCTCCTTGTGAATTTCTTTTGTGTGCCATTTCTCTCCAACCAGTTTTCAGGAGATGTATTTTGACTCTTTCACTTCCTCTTTCATTGAGTGTTTCTGGCAAAACTCCCTCTTGCTGCTTATTTCTTTAAAAAGAGCATAAGGATGGTGATGCTGGGACAAGGCAGAGACCCATCCACAGGGAATGCTGGTAGAGGGGTGGCTCTTTAATAGTATCAGCTGTGGTTTGCTCTTTTATGAAATGTGATGGATTTCAATGAGTAATAGCTGTTCTGTGCATAGAACACTAACCCTAATCTGCAGAATTTTTTTGGGGCTAGATGGAAGAAAAGTAATGCCTGGATGCTCTAAGCAGAAATAAATGTCAGGGTGACTAAAAAGGGGAGGGAAGTGAGGAAAGAAGAGAAAAAGAAAGTTTGCATTTTTGAAAGGAGCTATTTTTGGACCTGTTTTGGCATATTTCCCAGTTTCTTTTCCTGGGTCCGTGGCAGTCAGTTTAATTAGTTTTTCTCTGTAGAACTTCTGAAACACTGCAATTGTGATTTGTGCCTGGTAGGTCATTAATTTTCTTCCTGCCCATTTTAATGCACAGCCTCCTCAGAGCTGGCAAAAACAAGCTCTGGCACATGATTCATGTTGATTGATGGTCGTCTTTCATCTGACGTAGCAGGTGAGGAAAAAAAGGACATGGACAAAGGAAATGCTATAGGAATTTCTGAGTGAAAGATAATTAAAATTATAGTGAAAAGATTATC
This sequence comes from Luscinia megarhynchos, assembly GCA_034336665.1. NCBI lineage: Eukaryota > Metazoa > Chordata > Aves > Passeriformes > Muscicapidae > Luscinia > Luscinia megarhynchos. The sequence goes on from JAPFBE010000002.1 coordinate 92,138,295, forward strand.
CTTCAGTACTGTGCATTAACCATCACCAAAGTCTCATTGTAGATGTTCTACACTACCATATTTTGTCTCAGAAAGAGCTTAGCTTCCATCATCATCAGAATTTGGATGCCATTTCCCACTAAAATCAATTCTCAAAAATCACATCAGCAGGTGTGATGTATACTAATGACTTTGAGAATTTGGGTGCTACAGTCTAAAAGATCAAGGCAGGCAAAGGGCTGGGTGGGCAGCCCTGAGAAGTGGACTGGTTTGTTCCTCACAGAGGTAACTTGTGGGTTAGAGCAAACAACTTTTCAAGTCCTACTACAGAATTACATCTCCTTTTTTTTTATTTTTCCTCTTGAGAGAGGGAAATAGCTTTATCTTTTCTGGAATCTCGGGCCATCCCTGTGGTGACTAAAACTACCTCTCTAAGGTTTCCAGCTGATCTTTCTGGGACTTTGCACCAAGACTTGTGCACATGACACAACACCAGCATTGTAAGAGGGCACATCACAAGTTCATGAGACACATCTTTCTAAATGTCTTGGAAATGAGACATCAGTGGTGAAGCTTAAACTCTAAGTCAAGGTATTAACTACCATTTCCTATCCACATGAATCCATCTCTTTTCCCAGTTCCTTCCTTGGATCTGTGCAGCTGGGGGTTCTATTGCAGGCTGTTTTTGCCAATACAATGCATGCTGATTCTCAGGTTGCCCTTATTTTCTCTTCTTTCAGTTCACTCCTGTGAGATTTTGCTTATCTAGAGTAATTTACTGCAGGCAGCTACGAGCCATCCAAGGCCTGCTAATGGCAGGCAAGAAGTTGCATTCCTTGGCCATATAAAACCAATGAAAAATGTAAAATAATTAAATTTATCCCTAGACACCAACATATTTATCCCTCTAGCTGAGGCCTGCTTTATCAGAACAGCATGGAAACAAATTCTCATTATGCTGATGGAAGGCAGATTCTGTTTCCCATGTAAGCCATGTGGAGCAGCCCCTTGCTTTTGATGCCATATGTTTTCATGATCACAGTGATTTGCTTTGGTTTGCTTTCATTTACCTCCTAGAAATATGAGAGTCAGGGGAAATGGTAGGTGCTGTATTTGCTTCTGCTTTGTTGATAGCTCTGTACATTATTCAAATCCATGTATTTATTCCCAGAGGAAAAATATCATTAAGGTATTGTTAATGCTAACAATATATCATTCCTTAGAGTTAGGTGATTTATTTATTTATTATTATATAAGAAGCCAGTCCTTTGGAATATTATATGCTTGGGAAAGTCTCAGTTAAATGTTTAAAAAGGAAATTTTTCAGTAGTTTAATATAGTTATGGAGTTTTTGTCTCTGAAACAGAGACTCCTCTAGCTTTCCCATACAGTTGTCTGCCAAGGACATGGATGCCACCAGGATATTCAGTCTTATTGAGGTGGTGAAGAGGAGAAAATCTCCTCTTGAAATGTTCTCAAGGACCCAAGAATAAACCTTAGCTGGATGGAACATAATTTCTTCCAGGTATAGACTGGTATATGTCAGTTCCAGAAATAGAGCTCTTTGTGACTTATTTGAAAGAAAATTATAATTATATACAATGGGACATATTTATTTAATAACCTAAGTCTGGGCAACAAAAATGTCTCAAGTCCATCTCAGCTCATTACTTCAGTGTCTGAGCTATGGGCATTTTGATACCTTTGCAACACCCTTGGAGAAAGGAAAGGGCCCATTGCTCTTTTATATAGGTGAAAAAACTGAGGCAGAAGAAGCAACTGGGATCATACTCATGGTCACCAACCCAGAGTGGAAGCCAAATCCTAACACCACAGCACGGGTGCTGTCTTACCCATCTGAGCAGCTGACCTTTGAAATACCCTTCAGATTAGGAGTCGCCCATGCTCAGCTGCAAGTCTGTGCCCTGAGTTTCAAGCCAATCTGCAGAACTAAAATTTCCTTGCATCCAGGTTTTTATTTGAGTTTTCCCATTCCCTGTCCAAACCCAGTCAGTTTCAAGAGCAACCTCTCTGCCTAAACTGTTCTCTCCTTGACTTTAAGGGAACACTTTGTCTGCCAGACATTGATCTTTGATCGGTATTTCCTTGCCAGCCCTTCAAAACCACTGCTGTCACTGTGGCATCTTATTTCCATATTGTGTCTGAGAGCGACAGCAATTATTTCCCACTGGAACTGACTTCAATGTCACTACACTGATTAATCAGCAAAGGTTACTATAAGGGAAAGTATCGGTCTTCCCTTTCCACTGGAGCAGGAAAATGCCAGATCTCAGCAGCGCAGCGCCTTGGGGATGGCTGCGTTACTTTTCCAATGAAAGGCTCTGCGCAAGTCAAACCTCCCATCCCCCATGGCTCCTTCCTGCTCCTCTCTTCCTAAAACACACACTGAGGTTTAGTATAAAGTTAATTCTATAACCCAGGGTGCTTGCTTTTTTTTTTTCTCCTGCTACTGACCTTCCATTTCCTTGTCAGTCGACACCAAGCAATTCCCCAGATGGAGAGAAAGATTTCCACTTTGAATATCCCTGAAACACATTTAGAGCCAAAGGCTTTATCATGGGAATAAAAGCACTGAGGTTCTCACAGCTGGGAAGATTTATACAGCTGAGCCTTACCAGCTTAAATGCCTACAGACAGAAACAGCTGAGCTATGTATTATTTCTTTTCCTCCAACTTGCAAGGGAGATGAAAAGCGCAGAGGCAGCCGGCAGATAGCTGTGACTGACAAGGGAGGGGCAGAGCTGTCTGCCCATAGCTGCTGCAGTGGCATTTTTATCAAATAATTTCAGCTCCAGAGGTGAGGCTGGGGCTGACATGACTGCCCCAGCCAAGAGGAGCTGCCCTTGCAGTTAAGAGCACTCCAGACCGTGCCAGGGAGTCTTAAGCATCAGTCAGGGAGGCAGGGAGCTGACGCCTGCCAATGAGCCCCAGGGGAAAGCTGTTCAGAGGAAGATGCACTGAGCTGATGCTCTGCACAGCAGAATTGCTGTTTGCAGTCTGTGTAAAAACAGAAGTCAAGCTGTCTCTGCTCTTCTCACCATAACAGCATCAGTGGTTTATTCTTCAAAAAGTGAGGGCAGACCTTAGAGAGTTTAGCCTGACTCCCACGAAACAGTCATTCAATGGCCATGCCTCCCCTGGAGAAAAACAGGAAGGCAGATTCCCAGGGGCTCAGCCTGCTGTCCATCCACACATGCTTACCTGACTGAAGTGACCTGCAGGCTCCTCTGGCCAAAGGTGGGCAGAGCAGCCCTGAGCTCAGCAGCCACGACAACATGAGTGGTCTGTGCCCCCGAGCATCCTTCCCTGCCCCTAACATGATCCTGTTGCCCTGCATCCTCACTGCCTGTGCTGCCACTTGTCCTTCATGTCACCTAAACCCTGGAGGTGTGTGCTCCACTCTGTGCTGTGCATGGCTCCCTCACATCTCACACAGCCCTCAGCCATGACCCACCCACTCCCAGGTGCCTTCCTGACAGAGAAGGGGAAGAGATGTAAGAGCAGGTAGAGCTCAATTTGTATGGGATCCTGTGTGCACCCCACAGGGAAGATAAAAGACCTTCCATGTCCATGTACTCATGCTGTGCTCCTCATCTCTCCTGAATTCCCACCTGTGGTCCAGCAGTGCATGATGTCTCTCTGAGTTCCCAGACAGGCTTGACATCCAGCATCCCTTCAAGAAAATGTTAACTGTGAGCCTGGGGCTATTCCTCATTAAAAAATGGAAACTAAATTACTTAGATTTTAGAAATGCCAGTGAGCCGATTTCAGAATGGTAAGAATGGTCCCTATACTTGTAAATCATTGGAAGAAGAGAGCTGCATTTTCTAAATGTTGCCAGTAAATCAGCATGGGAGGGGGAAGGGAATTCAACAAACCTGGATATTGATTAGAAATGTCTTTTAGCAATAGGGAAGAAAACGGAATGTCCTGAAATTAAGGGGTCTGTAAAACAATTTAAAAGATTGTATTGTCAGTAATAATGTATCTAGTGAGTGAAGTGCTCAGAAATAATCAGTGTCTGTGCTTGTCCAGCCTGAGGGACCCGATAGGGGGTCCAATTTACAATACCAGTGAAAAATCTACCCTTTGAACACCAGGTTACTGTGAATAGTCAAAAATCACTCATTCTGCAAAACTTATGTCATCATGCCTGCCTGTCAATATCCAATTGTTGTCTTATTCTTAAGTGTAATTTTTCTTGGGATATGGACTTTGAACAAATGTCTAACAGCTGTTAGTCATGTTACTTAACACAAGAGCCACCCCTCAGGGTCAAAACAAAAGTCCATTTACCTTAATAACCCATTGCTCACAATGACTGTAAATAAGAAAAGAATGGGGTCATTGGGACTAGACACTAGATTTAGAGGCTTTTCATCAATTCATATCTCGTGAATTTATATAGAGCATAGAGATGCTTTATGTTTGCCTGTACCCTTCTGCTGGCTCTCTGCTTAAATTTTGACTGCCCTTGAGCACTGGAGGGATGTTTTATTGGGCATTGCACTCAGCATTTCCCAGATCTTTACCATGACTGAGTAAAGCTAAAGTACAATCCTTGGCCATGCAGATATGATTTGTATCTATACCATTTGGCATATGTACTGGATCTGCCATTTCCCCCCTCTCATTCAGTCTTATGAGACTTTCCTATAACTTCACAGATGTTTCTAGGTTTCATTACGTTGCTTCATTTGCAGTCTTTGCCACACAGCTCTTCACCCTGTTTTTCTACTGTTTTTTATGTGCTTTAAGAGCATGCATCTCTGTGGCTTTCCACTGTGAGCTCCCTTCAGTTGTATAAATTTAAAATTTTTCCTTAAGTTTTCCTTTCCATTTTTAAAGTTGATTCAAGTTGTGATGATGATTTGTTCCTTTGTCCTGTGAAAATTTCCTTTTTTTCTAAGACTGCACTGAAGGGCCTCAAGACAAGCTTTTCTAAAATAAACTGCATTATTTTAGCTGAAGCATCTTTTCCCCTAGGAGCTTGGTGGCTCTGTCCTACCCACATCTACTAATTCAACTCTTCTTGTTTCTACTGATTTGACTGTGAATCATGACAAAATTTATCCCTGAATCCTTCCTAAAGGTGACTATAACATTTCCCATCTTTCCAAACTTTGACAACAAAGCTTATTTATGCAAAGTGAAACATACTGCAGCTCAGCAATTTCACAACTGAATTCCTGAAAACTCATGAATGAATGAATGAGTGAATGAATACTGTCAAGACCCAGGGTCTCGTCTCTTCTATTTTATTCAGTTGTCCTAAAAATTCTTCCAGCAAAGCTTCAATATCAGACTGTCCCTCAGATTTACACTCAGCAAAATATCTCATCTATGAGAGAACCTTTTCCACACAGGACAGCAGCACATTTATCTGCAATGGACACAGCTTCAGGTGCTCACTCTGTTAGTTGTGGGTAGCACCCAGATGTTTTGGAGGACAACATGGATTAAAGTTACTAAAAATCATGGAATAATCCAAATTAATTTTTTGTTGTCATGTGTGTATGATGGCCTAGAGAAGAGTCCTGTTCCTTCCTTTTTCCCCTCAGTCATGAAATCTGAGTAATGTTTTCATCCACAAACTCTTCTCAGGGCCCTCAGGCTCCAGGGACCTCCATCCTCACTGCAAGGACAAGTCCTGTCCTTGACCTTTGCTGCACTCACCAGAAGGCAGATTTTACACCACGGAGGCACAGCCAGAGTGCAGACAACAGCTGCTTATCCAGCAATCCCAATTTTGGAAATTGGCACACTCCAAATTGGGATAGCCAGGAAAATGAGAGTAACTGTCCTCTCCCTCTAATGTTTTTATATGTTCCAATAGAATCAAGGTATGTCTGAAAGGGGCCATAGGAGAGACTGTTCAGGGATGGGGAAGAAGCACAGCCCTCTCTCAGTGCAGCAACCTGGGCAGGGCAAAGTGATGACTCATTTTAGGGCTTGGGAGTAGAATGAGCCAACAGTGGAGAAAAGAGGGAGGGAAGAGAAAAGTAAAGCTACAGACTTATAATCCCTCCTTTGGGTGAAAAATTGGAAAACTCAACTCAGCTGTATGTTATTCTGCATTTTTTTATGTCTTGTGAGTGACTGAACCTCCCAGTGCAACACAGCCTCACTCCTGAAAGCATTTCCCTCTGTCTTCAGAAATTCCAGCCCCTGACAGAGAAGATCTATTCCCCTGAAGAATACCACCATGTAGGTACCAGGTCTATTTTTGTACTCTCTTTGGAGAGTTTTGCTGCTTTGCAAAGTCCAGCTGCATATCCTTGGTTAGTGAAGCTTTTCTGACTTGCACCAGCCCAGAGTCTAGCCTCAGACTCAAAAATGCTCTGTGCTAATCCTGTGTGACCTCCAGTGGTCTCTTTGGCTTTGTGGATGCCTTTCCCTGCCTCTGCAGACACTAAATAAGGAGGCAAAAAAATGGAAAAACTAAACCAAGGAGAAGTATGACTGAAAAGCCTATGCTTGTAAAAAATTAAATTCAGAAACTTGCTGTCTCAGCTATAGACTTCAAAGGGTAATGACAATTTTAGTGATCATAAAACATGTGATTTTTACTAAGCATTTGGAAAGTTGTAAAGATGACTGAATTAAGTTCTGAAAGCATTGAAAATTATAAGGCATCTTACTTAATATTCACAGGATTTGGGAAATGTAGTTTTGTTTATGAATCACAAACAATATCTATCATTACATGGTGTTCCTAAATGATGCAGATGCAAGGAAAACTTTGAGGTTCTGAGTCTTCGGCCCCTGAATAATATTAACTTAACTTAAAAGATTATTAACTGCTTATAGTTGAGAATTTTCTCAGGAAAAATTCTCAGCTGCGGAACACTCTGGCACTTTGTGTCTATGGATGCAGCATTAACTATACATATATATATATATATATACACTCTGTTGTAGTGTCTGTGATACCTCATCTATGGGTTTGCTTTAATTGTAGATATAATAGAGATCCTCACTTGGGCTTTCTGCCTGCCTCCTATTTCTCAAAGAGAGAATCCTTTCCAGAGTTAAATGACCTTTTATCTTACACTTCTCTTCAGGGAGTTGAGGATGGGTGGGTGGAAGAAGGAAGTCATGACTTCAGGTTACCTGTAATTCCAAGAGGGTTACTCCTTCACTTTATAGTAAGGATACAGTAATGAAAAAGTCTTACAGTCTTTCAATACCTTCACAAACCTTCAGCAGGGTCAGAAGCCAAACTCTGGCTCCACTAGCAGAGTCCACTGCTGTATGGAGAACCAGCAGGGTGAGAATGGAGGTTGATACTGGTGATTGCTAATTTGGGAGGGCACTGCAGTGTGACCACTCATCTCCAAAGCTGGGTGCACTGGCTCTGCTCTAAGGGTACATTAAGTACCATATTCTGCCCATTCTGACTATGGGCAGGCCTCACAGATATCCAGAGATCAGCTGAGATTTATCAGATGTGGTGCCTGTGCTGGTGATGTTAGTGTGAGAACCTCAAGCATTGCTCCTTAACACCATGGAGCTAATGAGGATCACCCTATGGTAGTCTGGAGCTGAAAATTTCTGCAGTAGTAAGATTAGAGAGAGAACATGGAGTGGGAAAACATGCAGAAATATTTTCTCAGACTGAGAATATAGGAAATAAGTGCTTGAGGTTATTATTTTTTTTTTTAATATGAAATTGTTGGCAGCTGCGCATTTTGATTCTACTTAGTGCTGCAAAGGGATTCTGTCTGAATCCCTTGTAGGTCTGAAGCTTAATGTTAAAGTATCTTGACTCCAGGACATAACACAAAGAATGTCATTGTTTATTCTTTGATGTTCTAAAGCATCTTATTCTTCAGGGATCTCAACATGCTGTACACACATTAATTAAAGCCCATAGTACTCCTAAATCAGTTGCTATTATTCCCAGTTGATTGATGGAGAAGCTGAGATGAAGAGAGATTATACAGTGCATTTTCTAATGTGGGAGTATGTGAAATTAGACCCATGAAATTAATGGTCCAGCAACTGAAGGGAAGCAATATGATATTTTTCACATATACTGAAAAACCTCTATGTTCTCCTGAAACAACACTAAAAATTTGGGTTTTGAGACCTTGGTGTCACAAAACTTAGAAAACTGCAAGGACTTTTGGAGGTGCAGGAAAACTAGTCTGTGTGGCCAGCTTCAGCAGGTGCACCCATGGCATCAAGTTCAGCTGCAAATCCAAATATACAAATGATCCATAGGTATTTGGATTTCTTTTTTTCAGTTGAAGACATTTAAAAAGAAAAGCAAAACTCAAAGCAATACAGGCAAAGGTGAACTCATGAAGCCAGCAGATGCTATTAGGCAAAGCATGAACCCAAACCAGCTACTACAAGAAGAACCAAAAATTACACTGGTGACCACTGGTTACCACATATCTTCATATTTTATAGTGTAAGAAATTAACAGGATAGGTTTTGGTCTCACTCTATCTGTAATACCTAAGAAGTATTTTTAAAAGTTTCAGTGAAGACTGATGACCAGTTTTTGTTATTTATTTTTTCACAGGGTAAATGTTCTTAAATGAGTAAGACACAACCTTCTCAAAGGCAGATTTAATCCTGTTCTCTGAAGAAACATGATTGAGGAACTCCATCTTCCTCTCCATCATATGTATGTATAGATGCAACTTCCTCCTTTTTTCTCTGGTTCTATTCTCAAGTGAGAGAGATCATAGTGACCATCTGAGATCAAAGTAAAGTTTGAAATAAACTATATTTTAGCTAATTTCTATTTTTTATTTTGCTTTCTCATTGGACTCCATCATTCCTGCCTTGCAGCATTCCATACTTGGGCCCTTCAGAATTCTCATGGAGCCCTGGATCAACCTGGGGCTTTGCAAGGGAGTTGGATCAATAGAGTGGAGTTGCTCCAGCTCTCAGCCCAAAGTTTCACAGGTTTTGCTCAATTAGTTTGGGAAGATGCAACAGCCCCATCTCCCCAAAGCAATCTGTATGCTACAGACCATGGAGCCAGTAGATCTCTACATGCAACCAGGGCATTTTTGTGGCTCAGAGGCAGCAGAATGGGACTTCTTACTGCTGCTTTCTGATTGTAAAAACATAGTTCCCACTATAGATGGGAATATTTAGAATAAACTGATAATTTAGAATAAGCTGGCACAGTGAAACATTCAGGATCTGAAAAGAAACCTGACTCATATTTACAATTTCTATTGCAGTCAGCTGAACAAATAATAAAAAAACCTGTTTAAGCTTAATAAACAGGATATAACTTGTTAAGCCTTAAAAAAATACCTAAGCAAGTCAGTCTTTTGAATTCTATTTCTGTCTTAGCTACTGTCTTGCTCTGTGACCTTGACAGGCAATTTCCCTCCCTTGTCTTTCTGTTCTGCCTCCCACCACTTTTCTGTCTTGCCTATTTATGTTTTCTTTTGCTCTCAGTATTCAAGTTTATTTGTTCTGTCAATTGAATCCATTCTATTATTCAGGGAAGAGTGTACTCTAAAGCATTTTGTCATCCAAAACATTCCCTAGAATATCAAAATTGAAAGTAATGGAAAGTAAATAAACATTCACAAGCCATTATTTCCACATGGGGCTAGATCCTTATTATACCTGGCTGCCTGACAAGTCTGTCAGTCACTAACACTTATTTCTCCTCACAGTTGGCTGTGCCACAATGCTCCTCTGAGTTCATTTTTCCAAACCCCAAACGGATGTATATCCTCTGCAGTGCCTCATACTCATTAAAGTTTCACTTTTAAAATGACCAGAAGGTCCTCAGATGGTCCCAGTCTGCTTCCTGCATGCAGCAGTCTGAGATATTTGTGTTTGTGAAGCCAGAAATCCCAGCACAGGGCAGGGGGCACCTAAATGAAGTGTTCCTATAGGACATGTCTGAGAGGAGAGTCTGAACTATTACCTCTGCACCTCAGACTTTCCACCACTAGTATTTTGTGATTCACAGTCCAAAGCTGCTTCCTAAACATGTAGTATTAAGTGATCAGGCTGAGTACCAAGGAAATGAATCACTTTTCCCTTTTGAAGAGCAGCTGCCCTGTGGGGGGAAGAGGAGGTCATGGCTGTCTTCTGCATTGTTCAGTGCTCAGACACAGATCTGCATTCAGCTCACTGCAGCCTGACACTTTTAGGGTCAGGTCCTGAGCACCAGGGATTCCTACTCACCACCCTAGTAGCTGTGTGCAGAAAAAAAGGGCAAGATTCAAAGGGCCAGAAGCAAAGATAGAGTGAGAGGGAATATCCCTGTGACTTAGAGCTGAGTGCTTCTTATTGGGCAAAAATGGTGTATTCTGGTCTGTGTGACTAAAATATCTCAAGTGCTGTGTAGGAAGAGATGTTAGACACAATTCATAAACAGATCTAAATGATCTCCCCTTCTTTAAGGAGTTTTTAACTGCTAAAGCCTAAAATATAGTTTTTACTATTATTTCTAGTTTTATTTGTTTTCAGGGCACGGGGGGCTGTTTGTTTTTGGTTTTGTTTTTAATAGATAATCCTAAAATCAAAGCTCATATTTGGATATTTGGTCTCAATACCAGGTTCTGAACATGTCTGAGTAGCCCTGCCTCATCAGTGACCCCTTTAGCTCTCAGTTCTTGAACACAAGCAAAGCTTACACTTGCAATAGAGCACCCAGCCAGAGCAAGACAGAAGAATCTGAGGGTATCTTAAGTGTTCTACCGACAAAAAACATATGTTTCCATGATGCCTCAGGCAAAGAAGTGATCAGCTAAGGTTTTATGGTGTCAGCACCATAATTCTGTTTACAGTGTACTTCAGGTTCTTTATTCTTTTTTCAATGTCTGATAACTTAGTACATTCAGCTACTGCTTCTGCAAGTGGCTGTGGCAGATCAGGATAGTGAGTTCTGTCAAGACATGGAACACAGTCAGTCAGGCACATGAGATGAAAGGCCATAAATAAGCCCAAAATTTCGTATTCCTGTGTGAGATCTTTAGAATTTAAGGATTTTAGATGACTGATGGGGTATGGTCAACATGAGAGAACCCAGCCCAGCTTTCTTATGCTCTGATATTAGACTTGGCTTGTTTCAAGCTAACCCAGATGCAGAGAACACCAGGTAGTCTGTTTAGAATGAGGTAAATAAATTAGATTGGATCTGAATTAAGACTGGATCTTCTTTTTATTTTTTTTTAATTCATTTATTTATTTTTTATGCATAAAAGTTAAGGATTTCACTATTGGGAGTTTGTGATATGAGGAGAGGCAGGAGTACCACTGGTGGATGAAAAATACTCATCAGCTTGGGAAGGATACTGGGAAAAATATTCAGAGTACAGTGCTCCTGTATTCATGTTCCCCAAAGCACTTCTGCTTTTGTGAAATCTCCTGACATCTTTCCATTAACCTGAAATGGGTTTCTGTCAAGTGGACAGAGTAAAGATGAAGGACTTTTATTTCAGGGAGGTTTCTTTGCAATTGCTACTTCAGAGTTTTTTAAGACTTTGTGGACTAGATCTCTAAGATAGAAGGAATATTCACAAGTATCTATCAATGAAAATTTCGTCCACCAAAAACTAATTGTTTAGGTACTCCAGTTTTGTTCATAGTTCCATCAGAAACTTTGATAGTCAAGCCCACTACCCTTGTCTGGTACCATAGAGGGACAGCAGAAATCCATCCATCTAGCTGCTACTCTACTATCTTAGCTTATTTTTTTCAAACATTTTCCCATACAAAGGGATGAAGTCGGCAATATTTTATACAGTGGAGTAGTTCTTTAGGAGAATGATTTAGGTTTGACAGATAGGACACCTCTAGCTCTCAGCTCAGTGACATGATCTGCATTAATCCATCATGACACAGATGTAAATCTTCAGAGTTACAATACTAATAGTGAGGACTAAATCCTTTGCAACAAAACTGGAGAGAAGCAGAGAATCAATATCAAGAACAGAGTCTGAAAAAAAAAGGCTCAGGGGATTGCTTTCTACAACTATCTGAAGAAGATATCCAGGAGATTGCCAGGTAGGGGTTCATCTATTCCCACAAGGAATGAGCGATAGGACAAAAGGAAATGGAAACTTCCAGGAAACTCACCTGAAACTTGCACCAGGGGAGGTTTATATAAGGGAAAATTTCCTCATGGAAAGGGTTTTCAAGAATTGGAACAGGCTGCCCAGGGATGTGCTGAAGACACCATCAGGTGTTTAAAAGATGTGTAGATGTGGCACTTGGGGACATGGTTTAGTGCTGGTTTAAGGGTTTGACTCGATGACATTAAGGGTCTTTCTCAGCCTAAATGATTCTGTGGTTTTGGGTTCTATGATTTTAGCCATATCAAATTATACCAGCTGTATTATACCAGCATCTCTGTATTGCTTTCTTGGACCTTGTAACTTGCATTCCTGAAAATGCTTGTCCATGCACTGGTTGGGCTGGTGGGGTGGATGTGGCTGACAGCTGTTAGCCCCTGCCATATGGATCACAACTGAAGGTTCTACAACTTGCTAATGACCTGTCTTAGCAACAGTCTGCCTGAAAAAATGAAGAAATGGAATCTCCCTGTATTTGCTGTGTTAAGCTTTGTGTTGGCAAACACTTGCTAACATATGTCACCCACTTTGAGAAGACATGGTTTATTTATATGTTAATTACTGCAACACTTTGGGGAAAATATTTGTTGATACAAGAGCTGTGTAAACAGCCAAGTGTTGAGAGGCATTGCCATTCAAATCCTAACAATTTATAGCCAATAAGACTCAAGAAAAGTCTACAATATGAAGGACCTCTTCTTGCTTATGGCTCAGTCCAGTCCACAGAGATCTCCCCTGGTTTCACAGAATCACAGAATTTACAGGATTGGAAGGGATCTCCGGGGATCCAGTGCAGTCCCTCTGCCCAGGCAGGGTCACCTAGAGCAGGTTACACAGGAATGTATCCAGAATATATCCAGAATTTGAATATCTCCAGAGAGGGAGACTCCTCTGTGAGCAGCCTGTTCCAGGGCTCTGCTACCCTCAATGTGAATAAGCTTTTTCTCATATTTGGATTGATCTTCTTGTGTTTTAGTTTATGGTTATTGCTCCTCATCCTGCCGTTAGGCACCATGAAAAAACGTGCCACCACCCTCTTGGCACCTGCCTTTGAGACATTTATATACATTAATGAGATCCCCTCTCAGTCTTCAGACTAAACAGCCCCAGCTGCTGCAGTGTCCTCTTGTAAGAGAGAAGCTCCAGTCCCTTAATCACCTTTGTGGCCTCCACTGGACCCTCTCCTTGTCTTCCTTGCACTGAGGTCCCCACAGCTGGACACAGCACTCCAGATGTGCCCCACTAGGGCCGAGTAGGGGCAGGATCACCTCCCTTGACCTGCTGATCACACTCTTCCCTGTGTTCTTCTCCAGGACACCATTGGCCCTCCTGGCTGCAAGGGCACACTGCTGGCTGGCAGCTGGCTTGTCACTCACCAAGGCTCCATGTTCTTCTTTGCAGAGCTGCTCTCTAGTGAGGCAGCCCCAGCCTGCACTGGTACTTGGGGCTGCTCCTCCCTGGGTGCAGGACCCAGTATAGATCCCTGGGGAATGCCACTGGCCCCCAGCTGGATCCTCACTCTTCTGATCACTACTCTGATCTCTGCCATTCGGGCAGGGCTTCATCCACCTCACTGTCCATTCAGCTAACCCACGTTTCCTGAGCTTATCTGCAAGGATGTTATGGGAGACAGTGTCAAAAGCCTTGCCAAAGTCGAAGTTGACAACACTCCTGACATTTCAAGACAATTTCTGTGAGCTGTGAGTCAGCCTTTGACTGTTTCTCATGCAGACTTTCATAAAATCACACAGTCCCTTCCCTGAATTGGTGCCCTGCTTCAAGACACTGCACTACATTTGAACTCAGAGGTCACTTCTGGGTGACAGCAGGGAGCAGAGTGTGCAAGTGTTGCTGGAAGCAATGTCAGTAGTAAAGCACATCTCACCCTTTCTCAGACCCAGGGCCTCATCTGGACATGGACAGGGGCTGGTTTGGAGGTGTCATGCCTTCTGTGAAACAGGAGCCTGAGGCCTTCACAGCTATGATCATTAATAGTACCTAACACTGTTTGCAAGAAAAGTCTGGCATTTCTGCTGTCTGAAATGCTCTCTGAGCAACTTGTGAAACTTGCGGTTCTGAAGTCTCCTTATTAGCTGTCAATAGAAACTTCTCCCTTCAGACCAGCCAGATCTCACACTCCTTGTAGAAGTAATGACATAACAGATTCTCCACAGCCAAATTTCTAGGTCATAAAGTACTTCACAGGGAAAATTGCTCTGTCAATGTATTGAATTTTCATAGCATTGCCATTTGCAACACTATTTACCTTGAGGGCAAACAACAAAAGAAACAATTCTCAGGGATCCACTTGGCTGTAACAAACACTAGGTTTGTAAAGTAGTTTACAAACTCCTGGTTTTGTGTGTGAATAGTATTATGGGGTTGTGATGATCAAAACTGAGACATACATTTTTTCCTGCATCGATGGCCTAGAAGCTGCTGAGCACCACACCCCTTCTGTGGGCAGAAACTTGATCCTTAGGCAATCAACATTGTTATCCAGTTCTTCAAAACTACAACATATTGACACCTCAAAATCCCAGAGATTCCCAGCTACCAAAAAGACATATTTTGCTATTGTATCCTATTCACTCTAGGAATTAGAGTAAAATGTGAGCAAGATAAGAATTGGCAATACCATCTTTAGTAGCTATCTCCTATATCTGTGCATGTGAAGAAATGGAGATGATTAGCCAACATGAATGGGAAAAATATCACATGATATCATCTGATAAATGTTTCAATTATCAGTTGTGTTCATTCTACCTTCTAGAGAATATATGAAAGGAGGTGGGTGGCATCAAGGGCCAAAGGATGAATTTTCACTGCTCTTTTAGCCACTTGTCTCTCTGTTCTCAACAAAAGCAATATAAAGGTTGCTATTAAGTATTCCTTTCAGGTCAGGACACAATGGCTCAGATGTTCTAGAAGGGATGTCACTGCTCTGCTGAGCTCAGATTAAGGGCAGAAAAGCAGACAGCTCAAGGCTGATATGTTTGGCTTCATTCCCTGCTGTAGAGTATCAAAAGCTCAGGGGCTTGTGTTTTTATGGCAGTGACTGCTGCACAACAGTCAAACAATTTTAAACCAAAACCACTAGTAAACTAAAATAATAAACTTTGTCATTCAGAGACTGCTCCTTCCTGGTAACAGTGAATGATCCTGTGACTATAAACATCGTAATGGATTTTCATTTCCATTACTACTACAATCTTGCTGGAGATTTTTCAGTGCCTGAATTGTGGGGAGGAGGAAGAAGAAGATTATGTTTAATATACAATTCACAGCGAAAAAATAGGAAACTAAAGTTTTGAAACCTTAATTGAGAGAGAAGAGGAGGCTGGATTTGGAAATATATCCAACCTTCAGATCAGCAGCACTGTAAAGAAAAATAAACTACTCAGTGCTAGAAACAGCAGACAGAGATGGACTCTGCTTTGAAGTGGTTTAGCCCCTGATCATTATCTGTGCAGTTTAAACAGGGGACAATCTTATGTTCATAAACAAAACTATCCTATGACCTGTACACTCTTCTCAGAAGTCACAGAAAAGCAAAGTCTTCGGGAAACCACACAGTTTTAATAGACAAGTTGCTTAAGGGTCAATATTCTTAGCTCCACCCAAAAAACAAGCCTTTTATGATGATGTTTGCAACTTACCCCACATCCTGTTTTAAAACAGAACACCTGTGCAAAATAGGTGGTTTTATTTTTAACCAGCTAGCTCTGATTAATCTATTACTGCTATTATTTCTGCCACCTGCAGTGCCGTGGTTGTTCCCTAAAAAAGCATCTAGAAGTGAGCAAAGCCTCAGGTGTCTGTGTGTCCGCTTCAGATGTGGTGGGTTTCTGGGTTTGGCACTGCCCTTGGTGTTGCACATACAGCTGTTGCATGATTTCTCTATTTCCTATTCAGCAATGGACATCCAAAGGCCTCACATCCCAGTTCAGTGACTGATTTTCCTTCTAGGAAAGCAGAGGGAAATAAAAATTTAGTAGCACTAGGTATGACTTCATGTCATGCCCCTCCCTTATAGCAGCTGTTGATAGTTGAAAGCTGAGGAGACACTGTAGAAAATGAAAACTACAACTGCTGGATACATTTTCCATACACATTCCATTGCCCCAATGATTTTTTTTTTTTTGACTGGTCACAAAACTGTCAAGGGTCCCACAATCAAAGTGTCCAGAAGTTCCCTTGGACAGCTAAATTCAAATTTTCAGCAGATTAAATAGTCGGGCTCTACAGAGTCCCAAATTCATTTTTCAAGAGCTGGCTCTATGAAATTCCACATGAGTGATTTCTCATCTTTTCTTTACATTGGCAAGCAAGTAACATCTTTCTCGAGTTGCCCCTCCTGCTCTTGAGTTGAGACTGACAGAGCAAAGCTTCACAGCAGCACTACATGATGATATTTTCTTTCTTTTTTTTAACCTGCTGATATTGTTTCCAAAAATCCTTGAGAAGAAATAGCTGGGGAAAAAAGCCATCGTACTTCAGCCTTTGTAATATTCCAGACAGACTCTGTTGAATCATCACCATCACAGGCTCCATCAAAATTTGTATATCTGGAACTGAACTTCTTCTTTTGACAGATTCAAAGCAGAAGGGTTGATGTCTACAAGCTGAGAAGTATTTGAAGAACGGTCAGCATCTGTGGGAGTGATGGTGCCCCCTGTGCAGTGGTGCTTGGACTGGATATAAAAGCTCTGCAAGGGCAGAGGACTCTGCAGCCTTTTATTTTCTTACCCCCTGTAATAATACTTTCTCCTGGCTTGCTTTACAAGGCTCGTTTGTCCCTCAAAATTCCCATGAACGTCATGTTTGCCCACATTTGATGTTTGAGGAGTAAGGGGAAGGCAACACGTGCGGGCACAGCCAGCACACCTGCAGGAACAGCTTTTTGCAGCAGTTCTTCACAAGGAAGGTGGCCTTGGTCATCAAATGAGCCACTTTGAACAGCACTGAAGTGATACTGCTGGTCAATTATGAAAATGCAACAGAGAGTGAGAGAAGAGCAATGGGATGTGAAAAACTGAACTTCCCTTACGATAAAGCTGAGGTTTTTCAGCTGATCGGGATGTTAAACTAAGTTACTTCCTCAGTCAAAATGAAGACACACCCAGGCTGAGAGCAAAACAAACTTGTTTTGATTACTGCTCTCTTCCTTTCGCTTTTCAGATACTCCAGCCTGCCTCCATTGTCCCAGCTAGGGTTGTGTCCTTGCCTGGAGAGACAGGACTGTTTTTTGGCAGTTGTTTCTACTCTCTGGCTGGCTTCATAGGGAGCAAAGATGCTATCAGTGAACTGCAATAAGGTCTCTGCATCAGTTCCCTCACGTTATAAGGTGGCAGTGTACAGGGCTCTTCTCAGTTTTCTTTTTTTAATTGGCAGAGTTATTACTTATTTGAAATCAACTTTTTTTTTTTTTTAAGCTTGCTCACTGAAAGGCAAAGGAACAAACACCAGACGATGCCCTATGATGACCTTTCTAGTTGCTATTGTATAACTACGTCCTGAAAATATTTCTCTGGCAAATATTCTTTTCTCTCTTCAGATAATTTGGAAGCAGATTGTGCCCAGGCTCACACACAATGTTGGAGAAAATATTTTTCAAGCACTTTTTCCTCCTTTTTGCCCTTGGGCACAGTCTGGAATAATCTCACAGCTGAAGACAGATGATTTACCTAGAAAATCTGGATGCTCAACTCCAACTCATGTGTTAGATACTTTTGAAAATGTCAGCAGAACCTGTACAGCATGAGCCATGATGCACATCATGCTCTGCAGACATTGCAGTGCACACCTGGGAGGAAATCACTGGACCATATTAAAGTCCAATGACACCATAGAGCAGGGATGAATGAGTGAAGGCCTCCTTCTGTGTCTGAGTCTTACAAATATTTCTGTGAATTATTCTGGAAGATTTTTGAACATTTGGGGGATGTGTATATTCTATCTATCTGTATTAAAAATTCTACCCATGTATATAGATATATATTAACAAGGGATAATATTTTAAAATGTCCAACTCTTAGCTTCTAGAACTCACTTTATCAGCATTCTGTATGAAGTCTGAATAGATAGTCTCCAGATAGATGCCATCCACTCTGATATTCAGAAGCTGGCAAAGCTTGGCAAAACCTCTGCTATCATCTTCTTGAACACGGAAGATTGATTCTCTGCTTTACATTCAGCTTGTGTTTTGGCATTGAAGAAAAATTAAGAGGCAACTTGGTTTATTTAAACAAAGTATATCAGGTATGCTGTGGGCCTAATTGGGTTTTTCCCTTGACTTGAATCATTCTCCCACTGTGTGGACTATGTGGGAGCATAAGATTTATGCAGAACCTGTGATTTGTGTATACATGTTTTTGCTTTGAGTTTTCTGTTACTGCTTCTCCTTATTCTCTTAACACAATGATTTTTAAAGAGTTTCATTGTAGGAATAGAATTGAAACCAGTGTAGAAGGATGAACTAAACCAAGCACAGTTCTTTGTGGCACATTGAAGAAGTATTCCCTAATGGAAAGCAGATGGGGTTTTTTCCCCCAACAATAAAAAATTCCCACTTTTCTCCCTGTGGGACACAAGCTACTGGCTTTTAATATCATTACTCATCTGTCTAGTGTAAGTGCTTGAAGAACAAGATGCTTATGGAATTGCACTCCTATTAAATTCTTACAGCTCTCTTGTCTTTTCTCTTGTGAACCTTTCATGAGTGCAGGACATGAGGCTTTGACACTTGTGTGGTTTTTACTGGCACATACAAATGGCAAAATCCTGAGGGACCCCTCATGCCTTGTTCTTGTATTCAACACTTGTGAATCCTGAGCTTAATCCAGGTTGAAAATCGTATAGGCTGCATTCCTGGCTGTATAATATTGATATGCCTTTATTGACTCCTGCAGAGAAATGCTGATTTCCATCAGTGGAGGTTATGTGGGGGTTGGAGGGTGCCCATCTGCTCAGCAGCCAGCACGGGCTGTTCTCATCAGCAACCCCTGCCTACAAGGTTTGAATTCTGACCCATCCGTCAGTGTCCCCAGGGTGATAAGTCTGACAGAGGATAGATTCAGTGGCTGCAGACTGTTTGTTTTAATATAGTTTTGTTTTCTTTGCTTGGCTCTTTTTGAGACAATTAGAGTTTAAATTACCTCTCATCTTCCAGGTCAGCCATGAGTGATAGAAGTATTCCAGTAAAAGGGAGAAGATTACATGCTGGCTTCCTTCTCCAGCCTTGTAGGGGGAAGAAATTTAAGGTTTTAATTTTCAGACCTGCTTACAGGATGCTCATAATTTTTACAAACCACAAGTTGTGACTATCTTTCTCGTTTCCCCATTCTACTCAGAAAAAAGATGAACATTAAAGCAAAGCTGAAGAATGTAATCAAAATGGGATTTATGTCCTGAGATGTCTTTAAATGTCCTTGTAGTATTTAAATAAAGTTGAAATTATCTTCGTTATTTGTGCCAAGCTGTATAATTTCTTTGGCATATCCTGTCCTATGAAATGGGAAGTGGTTTTGCAGACTTCCTTATACAGGGCCTCTGTTTAAAATAGTTTGGGTATTTTTTTCTTTTTTAACTGTGATAAGAGAATCTAGACTCTGTTTACATTCTTCAGCTCTCTGCCTTTTTATCTTCAAGTGAAGTTCTGTTTTTCTTTGAAAGGTAAAAAAATGTCAACCTTAGATGAGAATAGCATTGTGCTAAGACATCTGATCAGACAATATTTTACTGCCAGTAAATCAAAAGAAAGTATGGACTCTGCACATGGCAAAAAAAGGATTCATAGCTCATGAGATGCAGCTGAAGAAAAACTTACCATTGCTCAATTGCCAGTAGGATCAATTAAAACACAAAGATTCCGGCAGAAAAACAAGATGCTGCAAAATAAGCAGTGGATCCTATATCTCAGGACTAGATGCAAAAGAAAATGATCAAAGCAAGAGAGGTATGAAGAAGGGGGGTAAACACCTTCAGGGGAGGAGAAGTAGGACATGGTATTTCCTTGTGTGCAGAACAAAGCATTTTTATTAGCATAGCCTAATTTTTTTCAGATTTGGGAAATGAACAGGGATAGAATAATTATAAAGGGAGATTCTCACCTGGAGCTGCTTCTATAGGAGGCAAAGCTGCCAATTGATTGAAAGACCCACATGGAGAATCTCCTCATTGGAGGAGAGCTCTGAAATTATGTAAAGCTAGCAGAGCTCTGACATCAGGAGCAAATTCACTGCCTAGCTAACCTGCTCCCAGTCCCCAGCAGGAGCAACTTCCTTACAGCAAGTGGGTGGTAGCAGCTGCCTGAGCCACACCTGGAGCTTTGGATTCTATAAGCAAAGCTCTGATTGACTCTCCTGCATCTCAGGGATGAGCTTGGCCTCAAGTCCTCAGGAGGAAGAGTGAACAGTGGCTCACCCAGCTACAACAATAGGACTTGTTCAGGCAGGGACAACTCCTAATTATCTTACCAAGATACGTGTAGGGTGAAATGAAAGCACCTCATTCCTATCACAGAGTTACTTCCAGAAAATGTCTGAGACGAGGAGAAAGAAACAGAATAGCAACTATGAAGAAAAATTTGCGGGGACAAAGATTAGTGGAAATAATGCAGAGGACAGGCTATGGAGAAGTATGAAGAAGTTCTTTGGGTATGGATCAGAGGCACTGTGGGCAAATATGCATGTGTGTGTGGTAATTAACTGAAACAAGAGTATCAATCTTCTGCAAGCACCACTGCAGAAGGGATTGACAAGAGAAGAATATAGGGGAAATAAGAATGGCAGAGTATTCAGGGAGAAAAACCAAAAGGCCTAAACCCACACAACAATGGGAATTGGAAATGTAGCAAAAATAGAAGAAGTGACTCAGAAGAAGAAAAGATAAGAAGTTAATAAGTAAGACAGAGGTGTATAACCAGCAGATTATGGCTCCGCTCATGCACACTATTTCCAGCATGTGCTTCCATATCATAGAGAATTTTACATCACAAGGATGGGGAAAATACGTGGAAGATGATGACACAAAGCA
This sequence comes from Luscinia megarhynchos, assembly GCA_034336665.1. NCBI lineage: Eukaryota > Metazoa > Chordata > Aves > Passeriformes > Muscicapidae > Luscinia > Luscinia megarhynchos. Next base: position 92,159,396 of record JAPFBE010000002.1, read on the forward strand.
CTAAAAAAACCTAAATGTGTAGGGATGGTAACCAAGTCAGCAACACTTTAAACATTTGTGGAGTTCACCATGGCATCACATTTCTCAAGCCTGTATGTCACAGACTCAAGATAATTGTGATACTAGGATTAATCCTAAACCCCAAAGCAGTGAACAATAGATTGGAAAAGTGTGTAGGAAAAAGAATGGAAGATATGTTATGTTAGTTTCCGGATTAATATTTCTATGTTCTTTGGACATGAGGGAGAAAAGTGCAGCAGGCTCACAGTGAGGGAAAGGGAAGGTTTTACTCTCTTTTTCTATTCTTTCAGAAGAATAATGGCTGTTAGAAAATCACAAGATGAGCTGTTCCCCTGAAGAATGAGAAGGAAGATAAAAGCAATTTCTCTTTTTTTTTTCCATTTTCCCGTTCCTTTTGGACTCAGCTGAAGGAATTTCACATCTGGAAACATGAAGGAGAGCCATGAAGTCTCTGGTTCTGAGACAGTCTTTGCCTTATACTAAGCACTTTTTCTGCATAGCAACATAATTTTACTCTGAATTCAAGACTAAGACATCAAAAAAAGAGTTTCATCAGTCATCCACATTTGACCTGGGATAAGGTGCAGGGAACAATTCAGGTACTATGATATAACTGGACCCTGTACATCTTGAACTAAAAACACCAATTTGGTTCCTCTGTGACTACCTTATCTCCATTAAAAGGAGATAACAAAAATCAAAATATCAAGATACAGAAAACTTCCCCTGTATTTAATAGCAAAGATAAGGTTGCAACTATTTATTTGCATGTCTGGGATGCAGTGGATTTTTGAGAAAGAGTTCCAACATGCTTAATTCCCTTCCCAGTTCAACCCTGAATCAGCAGATTTTCCCCTTTGCTGTGCAGATGTCCTGAGGAAGTTTATGAGTACATGAAAAGCAGGATATTTATTAGCTTCTGACTCATAAACAATTAAGGCATACTCTGAAATTGTTGAAGTGTAAATATAGAAGTGGTAGTGGATTATTTTCTTTGTAAACAGATAAATAAGAAAAAAGAGGACACTTTTCCCCTTAGAGAGATCCTGGAACAAACCCTTTGTAGGATTTGGTGACTTGAGATGGATCCTGTGGGAAAAAGTCACAATCATGAAGTTATGTGGATTGGTCTCCTACTGTGGGCATTTTCACTGTGGAAGTGAAATCCAACTTTTACCTGGTTTTGGGGCAGCAAAACACAAGGGTGAACACTTCTAATATTTCCATGTAATCTAGGAGATGGGTCTACTGAAATGCTAACTAGAAATTGCAAGCTCAGATATTTCCATGGTTTCATGACATATATTAAAATATGGCTTTTCTTTTCCTCCTTGCTGGAATCAAGTTCAACTGTAGATAAACTAAACTCTGAGTTCAGCAATTTCTTTTCATTGGCCTCATATCTATGTCAAAACCATCTCTCTTCTGCTTTATTGTCAGGCATATGTTGAATGCCAGCTTGCAGGGGTTTTTGTCTTCTATAAATGTGTAGTTCTATGTTATAACCAGTCCTCATCAGGCAACATACAAAAATCCCAACAGAAACAAAACCAGAAAACATTTCAGGAGCAGAGGAAGAGGCAGGCCCTGAACCCAAACACAGCATTTCAAAATCATCTTCATGAGCTGCAAGAGAAACAGCAGATAAGGCAGCAGCAAAGCTGCTGAAGCACACGAGGCTGGCTTTAACTAGCCCAGTGCAGTGACTCTTGTTGACCAATGGAGAATTTTCTAGGAAAGGATGTAAGGAATTTGGTTACCAGGCAAGGTGACCCTTCCCTGACAGTCAGCATCTTGGAATCTCTCTCCCAATAATCATCTTTAATGACCCACACTGGGCCTCCCTTTTATGTACCTGCCAAATCCCTTTTCAGCCCTTTCAGTGCATTGTTACATTTGCTGCCTGATCAATTTAAGAGGTGCCATCTAGGTATGAAAAGGTATTTTTTCCCATTAGAAAAAACACAATGACAGTGCTTCATCTCAGCTAGATAAGAAGCTACAATGCAGGCTGGCATGGTTTCAGAGGTGTATATTACTTGGTAGTTCACTGATGTGAATGCCAAAGGCCTGGATTCACTATAAAGTATTACCCATTTGCTTCTTATACTCTCTTACCTTTCTGAGATGAATCAATTGTTTTCTTGCAGTAGTTATAATCCCTGAAAGAAGCTGCCAGACCATAGACTCTGAAAAATACAAATTCTATTGAGTTGTATTTAATGGATTTTTTTTCTTACTTTGTTTTTCCTCTTATAGTTAAAATATAGTAACTTTATCTATTCTCCTTGTAGATATATTTATTTTATCTGTAATAGGAGGTTAGGCAAAACTTGGTTTGTCAAGACTACAACTGCTTTGAAGACTCAATGGCAGCAGAACAGAAAATCCTTATCTTGTTTGCCTTTGCCAGTAAAGGGTTTGTTTAGTCATGCTAGCTAGTGCTTTTATGCAAGTCTTGGGACCATTTACAGAGCAGTCAGAAAACACATCTCTTTACAAACAGTTTCTCAATGTGGTGACGTATCCTGGCCATTATTTGTGTTCCTTTTAGGATTCTTTTAGGTTAGACCAGATACTACACTCACTTTAAGTAATCCAGTGCTTATGATCAGAGCAATAATCCCTTATCCTTTCCTAGTCTGTATCCTGTTTGTCTTCCTCTTCCTACTCTTTCTGTAAAGTCATCTTCAGGCATACTTGAGACTAATTGTACCTGCATTACCAGTGCCATACTTAATACATCCTGACTTTACCTGTGCACAAATACATACCTCTTACCATCTGCCCATCAGAAGACCATCACCATGAGATGGAGTTTCTTGGACCTAAACAAGGATGCACATGTGTTATTTGGTGCATTAGAGCTGGTCTCTAAAATACAGCATAAAGAATCACAGAATGGCTGGAGTTGGAAGAGATCTCTGGAGATCACCTGGTCTGCTAAAGCAGGTTCACCTGAGCAAGTTCAGCAGGATCTCATTCAGGTATGTTTTGAATATCCCTGGAGAAGGAGACTTCATAACCTCTCTGGGCAGTGTGTTCCAGTGCTCTGTCACCTTCATAGTAAAGTTTTCCTTATAGTCAGATAGAGTTTCCTGTGTTTCAGCTGAACCTGTTGCTCCTTTTCTTCCACTGGGCATCGCTGAGGAGAGTCTGGCCCCATCCTCCTGACACCCAGTCCTAAGATATTTGTATGCATGGATGAGGTTCCTTCTCAGTTGTGCCTCTACCAGCTAAACAGGCCCAGCTCTCTCAGCCTTTCTTTTTGGTAAGAGAGATGCTCCACTCCACTAATTGTGCTGCAGATCCTTCTCCACAGAGCTGCTTCTGGTGCCTGGGGTTATTCCTCCCCTGATGCAGGACCCCACACTTGTCTTTTTTGACCTGCCTTATGTTGTTCCCTGCTCAGCTCTCCAGGCTGTCCAGGCCACTCCTCCCATTCTTCCATGGTCAGCAAAGCAGATTTGCTGACTGTCCACTTGTCCCTTTGTCCAGCCACTGATGAATGAGATTGGACCCAGTTCTGACCCCTAGAGGCACCTCCAGCTGGAGGTTTCCAACTAGACTCTGCACCACTGATCCCAGCACTCTGAGCTCTGCCATTCTGCCACTTCTCCATCAAGCTCACTGTCAAGACACATCTCCCAAGTTTATGTATGACCTCTTCTTTGAAAGTAAGCAAAACAACTTACTACCTTCATCGCTGTAGAGTAGCCTGATGTATGCAATTGTTTTCATCTGTAAGGAAAAACTGGACCTAAGAAGAGTTTGTTTTTAAGTCCGTGAATCAGTGAAAACAATCCCATCAGTATAAGCAGGCTACAGACTTGGAAAAGAATTTAGAACATACAGAGAGGCAACTGCCATTTAAGCAGTTTCTATTCCTACAAATACAGAACATAGCAATTGTGTAAGCCATGAAATAAAACAAAGCCCACTATTAACCTGGCTGTGAGATGGTCTGATAGTCGGTGTTTTTCAAAGTGTGAAAGCAAAAAGCTTTCTTTGAACTAGAAATCAATGGAGATAACATTTCTGTTTTCCTCTGCTACAGCCCGGACCTCTGATCCCAGAATTGGAGCCTGAGTCCTGGTAGTGGAAAGTCCTTGACTGGTGGCAGCAAAGAGAAAATCATCACCTGTTCAGCCACAGAAAAACACACAGGCCTGGAGCACTGTTTGTTAAACAAGATCAGTTAATAGTTGCACAGCGGACCTTCAAAGCTTCAAATCTGGTAATGAAGGGTTTGTAGATGCTGTGTACCCACCCAAGCTTTGGATTTTGGGTTTGCTATTTAGTGCAAGAAACCAAATGCTGCTTAGACTTACCCAGTTTTCATAAAAAGGAATGGAATTGCTAGGGGATGAGCACAAGTTTAAACCTCCAGATCTGATCCAAACTTTGTTTACACAATTTAAAATTACTTCAAACTAAAAGAGAGGGTACGTTTAAACTAGAGGTTAGGAAGAAATTCTTTATTGTGAGAGTGGTGAGACCCTGAAGAGCCTGCCCAAGAGAAGTTGTGCATACCCCATGACTGGCAGTGTTCAAGGCTGGTCTAGTGCAAGGTGCCCCTGCCCATGGCAGGGGGTTGGAGCTAGATGATCTTCAAGATCCCTTCCAACCCAAACCATTCTGTGATTCTGTTATCCAACAGCTTCATTAAATCAGTAGAGCAGATACCCTGGTTTTCAGGTACATGAGCAAACCCTGGGTTAGAGACAAGGTTGTGACTCAGTTTGATTTTTCAATGGAATAAGGCCTCTGTGTTGGAATTACATGGGTTCCTCAGCCCTAAATGTGTTGTTTCTTCCAGTACCAAGTTGATACCTAACCCATCCACATGCTAGACTGCAGTGAAGGGAAGGTTTGCTTTAAAAAACATTTCTGACAGCTCTTCTCAGAGAATGCAGCACAGCAAGCTTTAAAATAAACCCACTCTTTTTTCAGTAACATTGCAAACTTTTTAGCTCACAGATTAAAATACATAAGATTAAAGGGAAAATTTTGTGTATTTCAGTGAAATGATTATAGCTCAGAAACCATTTTCCAGAAGTGAAAAAAAAACAAAAAAACCACAAAACCTTTTAAAATCTTGGTTCATGCTATTAAACCTTTTTTTGCCAGTATTTTCTTAACAATAGAGTATATATAGACTTATTTTTTTTGCATAGACATATGTATGTAGGTATGGCTATATATGAGCATTGAAAACCTAATTTCCTCCTGTTTCATTCTTTCATTTTTGTAACGGTGAGCTGAAGTATCTTTCTATAATTCCAGTTTAATCAAATGGTGCTGACACTATGAGATTTATGAATGACATTGGCTTATGAATGCTCCCCTCAACAATCTTCATCTGCTCCCTATATTTTTTTTTTTGCTGGGCGTGGGGTGCCACTGCCAGCAATGACACATGCATTGGGTACCCGAAAAGGGTACATCCATGACACATGCATGGCAGATACCCACATTACCTCTGGACTGGGTATCAGAAGGCAGCTGTGATAGCCAGACAAGTGAGGAGCTGCTGAACCTGCTTTTGAGATTTGATCACTGCCCAGTTCTCTGATGAAGGGGGTTTGTGCAGAGCTATCAGCCATGAATGGCAGCAGCTGAGCTATAGGCACCTTGCTGCCCTCCAGCTCTGCAGGGGCTCCTCAGCCTTCAGCAGAGGGGTAACGAGCAGCTGAGCAGGGAGTAACACTTCAGGATGCTGCAGCCATTTCTTTGTTTGCAGGACTCAGGGATACCAGGCTCTCTTGCCTTTTCAGAGCCAGCTTGAATCTTGACCAGCCTTGCATCTTGTCTCTTGAAGCAATGTTAGTGACATTTAGTAGAGAATACTATTCACATGTGTTCTCATCAAGTCCATTTAATTTAAGCCTGTATCCTTTTACCCTGTTGAAACCCAGAACCATCATTTCTCTTCAGGATACTGGAATTTCTTGTACCAGAGGTTATCTGATGGTGTCCTTCAGAAAGGCTCTTCAAAATTGCATCCTTTATCCTGAGTCCTCCTGCAGTGCCAGAATTTTTTCAGCATAGTAAAAATATTTCATTCATCAGGAGCTTAGTCATCTGATTCTTGGTGCTGATGCTGCCATTTGGAACAATGGCTGGCTGCCACTCTGTCTGCTGCTGTAGGAGAGCTGTGCTTGGTAATCTTTGTGTTTCTTTCTCTTTCTCTTTTTAATATCCTTGGCTTTATCATGGGAATTGATTTTTTTTTTAATGTCCACCTGGTATATTTTCTCTTCATTAGAAATGGATATGAGGTGTTAATTTGTGCCAATGTCACTGACTTCAGATGAAAATGAGTACAGAAAGGATGGGAAATCAAAGTGTATTCCACCATGCCTAGAGGAGCAAAACTGTGGGGGGAAAATACATGTCTGGACAAAGTAGCTGGAGGGCACACTATCCCTTCCTAACTGTGCCTTTATGTATCTGTCTTTTTATCCTCTCTTGGAATGGTCGGTATGACCAAAGCACTCTGGGGGAAAGGATGGAGAGAACAAGGAGAGTCCCGCCAAACTGCATCATGCATTAGCTGTGAATAAAACAAAGTCAAGGGAGCACAGCTCTGATCAGCTTTATTCCATCCTCTCTGTCCCTTTGGGGAAGCCTCAGATCACAGGTGTCAGCTGCCAGAGACACAGCAAGAGGTAAGATGAGCTGCCTGTGCATGTGGAGAGTGATGTAGACACAAATGTACACTGATTAAATCCTTACATGATGGGAATATATGGTGTGGAGCATCCCTGGGTCTGAATTTTTCTCACCCAGCTCCCAGCTCCAGTGATACCATACTCATTCCACTTTCATGTGCATAGGAAAGAAATAGCCCAAAGAGCTGGATTTTCTTATGCTTGGAAAAGAAAACAGAAATATCATGATCATGACAATAATAGAAATGCTGGGCAGGAAAGGATTTAAGGAAGGCTTCTTGATCAGGATATTAACAGCAGCATTGTTGCTATACCACAGAATCACAGAATCATTAAGGTTAGAAAAGATCATTGAGGCAAACCTTTGACCAATCACTGCCTTGTCCACTGGACATGGCACTAAATTGCTCCTTGAACACCTCTAGGGATGGTGACTCCACCACTGCCCTGGGCAGCCCATTCCATTGCCTTACAGCTCCTTCCATGAAGAAATTCCTCCTGCTGTCCAGCCTCAAATTCCCCTGGTGCAGATTGAGTCTTTGTCCTCATGTCCTGGGACCAGAGCAGCACAGATTGCATTTATTGCACAGGAAATCTGTAGTTTCTTTTTCCTTTCCCTCCTGGAAGGTGAGCCTTAGAAACACTTGTGCACCTTGGGTACAGGGCAGCATGGCACAGATAACATGGCAAACTTTCAGCAAATGGTCATCAAAGCTATTAAATGCCAATCAACGAAGCTGGAATTATACCAGGTCAGCTTAGTGGCCCGTTGACAATGTCTCTCATTACTGAACTGACACTGTAATCCTTCCTGGGCAAAATGCACTGTTATTGTTTTTTCCTGGTTTTATTTTTTTTTTTTTCTGTTAAAATTAATGAAGGCCAGAACTTGAAGGACTGAAACCCAAACATGGGCTCTGATGTGTGTAGTTTGGTTCCCCAGACTGGCCTGATTTTCAAAGATATTGAAACATCTTTGTTCAACAAAGAGCAACAGATCCCACTGAAGCTGATTAATATTTTGAATATTTTGTCTAGATTTTCGGGGTTAAATGATTAGCAGAGATATGCAAATCACTGATGATCCAAGATAACTGCTTTATTTCTGCTGACACTTCCGACAAATATGTCACTGTGGAAAGGAAATGAGTCAATGTATCTAAAAGGACAGGAGAAATGAATTTCTGAACAGTGTGAGTACATTCCTGGCAAGACCATTCCAGGAAAACTAAACAGAGCATCAGATCAAACATGCAGGCAGATGCTGCAGTAGTAAAACCCATCGCACAAAGAGGGTTTTTGCCTCCGATGTGATGACTGTGTGGTTCTCACAAAAACCTTTATAACAGAGTGGTTAGCTTCCTGAGGCTTGCTCAGAGCAAAGGAAAGGGAACTATAAAATACTATATAAAAATACTGAGATTTTGTCTCTGTGTGGTGTTTGTATTTACTCACTTTTAATACAGAAACTGATTTGTGACACTTCCCTTGCGTGACAGAAAAAAAATCTACCTGAAAATGGTAAAACTATTACTTCTCCAATCTCCATCAGGTTGTTATTTACTTATGCAACCTTAAAGAAGAACTTTAGAAACTTTTAGATACTGTCATTACCAGGTTGGATGACATAATGAAAAATTAAGTTTGTGACAATCTGTGGCCATCAAGGATAGGACAGACGGCTTGCATGCCCTGAACTGTGGGAAATCTGGCACTGAAATTAGAGACACTAATAAGTCAACACTGATTTTCCTTTCAGAAATGTTGTCTACATGTTACCTTGCCCAACATTTCTCTGTGTATCTTCTGTACATATTTAAATCACTGTGGTCACTGTTTTCCATGCAGAGATCATGTCCGAGCAACACACACTTATGTACTCATTTAGATGTCCCCTATATTAAACCAACTTCTAGCTTTTCTTCCCAGAACTCCATGGTTTTTCAATTTTTTATATTTTATCCAAAAATGCTCTTTATGATGACTTTTGATTTAGCACCTTCAGCAGCCCACACGTTAGAAGGGAGTATGTGTTACTGGTACAAAGAAAAAAATTCTCAATAAAAGATTATTATTTGAAGCAATACCAGCAACCTGATCTAGTTTCTCCAGCTAGGATGCTTTTCAAGTGATGAATGACTATGGGTCAAATTTGGATTCAGTGGTCCTAGAGTAAATCTGAAAAGAGGGAGGAATGTTTAGTCTATGCCCTGAGTTACTGGTACAAGTCCCCAAAGACAATGGAATTGAAGGAACAGAACTAAATATCCCCCTCTGGTTTTGTGACATTACCTTGGATTTATGTCAGTAGAGCTGAGAGCAGACACTCATTTAGGTGAATACTGCCAAGAGGAAAGATCATGGTGAGCTGTTAATATTTGTTGCTGGAAACAATCCAGGAATTATAAAGAAGCCATATTTTCACAAAGCTTTGAAACCATCCTCTAGGCTATGACCACTATGTGGGTCAAGGTACTAGGAAATAATGAAAGTCAAATGGGTCCTAGGCCTTTCTAATCCTGTCTGATCCAATGATCCTCCAATTCTGGTCATTTCACTTGAATTTCTTAATCAATTTCAGGACAGCAATGAAGGCAGGTATAAGAATGCCTTAAATTCAGCTAGGCTCTAGCTTTAAAAAAAAAAAAAATCACTTCTTCTGCTTCTTGCAAATGATTGTCAGAATTTCACACAGAAACTCAACTGTTAGCAACTCATTCTGGGAAGGTGCTGAATGTAGGAGGTGAAAGCCATCAGCTGCCAAGGTACAGTAACACGATGGCTCCGAGTGCAAAGCTGCCCCACGGCCTGTTCTGAGAGACTTAAACAGAGCTCTGTCATAAACTGGTTTTACTAAGGAAACAGCTCGTGGGCTGAGAAACAGCACAGAAAGGAAGTCAGGTTTCTTACTCTCAGACTAATCCATCACCAAAACTGTTTCCTGGTTTCCTTTCACTCTCAAGGGTAGATCTTCCCTCTAGTGCAAACAATCAGAAAATATTATGAACCTCCACAGGAACTTGGATATAGATGATGGTTCAGATGCTCACACTCAGTCTAAACAAAATATCTTCTGGGAGAAAAAAGGTATGTAAGAGTGGGTGTATATGTATTTGAGGGCTTGTGCATGTGAATTTTCTGTCCTGTTCAGTGAAAGAGGAACACCTAACTAATTTTTTTGACATATTAAGATCTGGTAAACTATGAGTAAATTCTGCTACTATTTGGTTAAATTAATGTAGCAAGGTTCAGGGGAATTATCCAACTTTTTTCAGGTTATGAATGGATATATGTTTTTAATTTCATGACTATTTATATTTTTGCCAGTAATTTCAGACTGACCATGAGAGTGGTTTGAGGAATCCATACAGCTGATTGTTTAGCAGTCACAAACCCACAGTTCATATCCCAAGGAAAACACTGCAGTAACATTGTGCATTTTGCATGCTCGCCTCTTTGAGAAGTCAGAAAAATTTAGATGCCTGAACTTGATAAACAATATCAAAGTAAAGGCCTTACATTCCTATTCCAGAAACTAGTTCAAGTTAATTACTAACAAATATTCCCCTTGAAGTCTGTGGTTATGAATTTGCTAGATGAAGCCTCAGACATTGACCCTTTTGTCAAGGTGAACTTAATCAACCCAGATAATTTTTTGTTTATCTGATAGAATGCAGGAATGGAGCTCTAATGACGATCTTCTCTAATTCCAACTGCTGTGCAAATATCATAAAAACATACTTTAAAAATATGGCCTGGTTCCAGGCATGAAAATATTGCCCTTTGTGATTAATCAAATGAAGAGAAGGGAATTATTATAGTGCCAGGGCTAAAAAAAAAATAACAGCAACAGGGGGTTATACTAATGTTTATTTTCAATAGTGCCTATACCTCTGTAAGCCTTTAGGATCTTGCAGACTGGTCTCTATCTATGATTTGGATCACTGTGCCTTTCATCACGTCTTAGAAATATTCCCCTGACATAAGATTTACCTCTTAGAACACAGCCTTGTCGAAGAAGGGATGGTAAAATAGGAGACAATCCAAATAAGCAAATAAATTCAACAGCAGATAATAATTAAGACATTTGCTTCTTATCTTAATATTTATTTTGCTTTGACCCATTCCTTCATCTTTTTCCCAAGAAAATGTTCTGACAGTGCACATTGTAGATGACATTAAATCCCCTGGTGGAAATTACCTTATCTATCTTTTGATATGCACAATATAAGTTTGTGTCTGAGATAATTATCCTATTGTATTCAAATCCAATAGAGAAAATAGAGTTGAGAGTGTGATTGATCTGGTCAAAGGCTTCTGCCTTCTCTAGGATAAGGAGTGCTACACCTAAAGTTTTCTGAGTTTACAGACCTTTCCTCTATTGATTATGAAGAAAGCTCATGGCCAGAAGTTTGGATAAAGAAGTCCACACTTCAGTGAGATGTATTTCCTCCCTCCTGACTTTAATGAATATCAATCAATCCCTTAATACACCCCTATACGGGGATTCCTGGTCTTCCATTTCTGTTTTAAGATCATGAATAAGAACTTAGAATCCTCTGGTACGATAATTGTTGTTCTGTATCCACAGATGTACCACAGGGAGTCCCTAACTTTGCATCATCCTTCAGAAAACAAACAACACTGGGCATGACTTAAAATTTTCCTGTATGTCTGTTGTGAATGTGAAAAAAATTCATATGAGCTTTTTCAGTCTCTCTTTCTCAGCCTATCTATCTGAGGAGACAAATTGCTTCAGTTCACCTTTAGCATGATACAGATGGATACCTAGGAAAACAAGAATCTTATGTTCACTTCTCTTCTCTTGATAATGTCTACAGGTAGCTTAAAGTTTTCCCTGGTTGCTTCTTATCTCTTTTTTGGACTGTTTTTAAAGATATTCCAAGATCTTGCTGGACAGCTCCTTTTCCAAAAAGTAGCAGTAGCAGAGGCAACAGGAAACCAAAGAACATCCTGCTTGGTCTGATGAATCTTTTGTTAAAAGGACAGCTGGGTTTTTAGTGTAGTCTATGATTTGAAGGCCAGAGAAGTACACTACATCAACCATCTGCTGATTAGTGCTACCTTTTCCTTCCACTTTTTGTATTCTTTTGCCTTTATGGGTTTAACCCAGTTACTGTGGAGAAAATTGTCAGCACTTTTACCAGACTGAGATGAATATCTGTTACTTGAGACTGAATTCAGTTATTATTTACATGAAGTCCTACTCATTTATGAATGCCTATGAGATAACTTTAACCTCAGCACTGAGGTTTGACTTTAATATGTAAATAACAATATTTTACTAGTTGGAACAGCAAGAGCTGTGTAGATAATCATACCTCTACTATGGGAGAAAGATTGTCAGACTAGATGTGAGATAATATTTGAACTTTGAGGAATGGGACATAATGTAGATAAGTATTCTCAGCCATGGTATAGCTGCATTACACATTTTCAATTTGAAACATGACCACAGGTTGTAAATGCAAACGAGGCTGGGGAAAGCCAAAACCACCTTCTTCTGAGCACTACAGAATGACATTTTGGGAAAAGATGGTTCTGTTCTGTTATGAAATGAGTTCTGGATATTCTGTGTGACAATATAAAAAAATTTCCAAAATGAATAGCTTTATACTGTGAATGCTCTTAACTGAACTAGTTAAATGTATTTTTAGTAGTACGTGAAGCAGGGACAAAACTGTGCCTACTGCCATCCACAGTAGGCCAGATCTGGTGGAAAGATCTGGAGGCCAAATCAGAACGTGTCTCTAGTCGTTACTTTTTATGCACCCACTCTGTGAGTGTTGCTGCTGTTTAACTTCCTCAGCTCAGCTATTCCCCCTCATCTCACATAAACATCGTGCCTCTGTGCTCTGATGGACAGCAGGTGGTTTGTGGCCATGCAAATAGGATCTGAGAAATCATGGTGATAAAATAACTGCATTCAACAAGGGCTGTGCATCCATATCTCTGGGAGATATTAAGTGTATAAGGTGTGGAAAAAAAAGATTACTCAGATAGATCTGCTGATGTGTGGCGTGACTAAAGAGGAATGTACCTTCTATGTCTCTAGGACAGCCTATCAGTGCAATACAAGAGCCATATTGACTAATAAGTTATGATCCTGGTTAAAGATTATTGAAATGGTTAATCTTTTGTTACCTCCCTTATCTACAACATTTTTCCAAAGTGATTTGATAATATCCTTTTTGCCTGTTTAGGGAAGCCTTGCACAAATAATCTCTTGAGAAAGTTGTTAGACTGCTGGTAAGAACGCTAAACACATGAATTTAAAAATTAGTGAATATTTTATCTCTTCTGTGAGAAGATGTTGAGTGTATATACATTTTATGTCACTACTTAAAACACTGCCTAGAAAACAAAAAATAATTTAAAAAATGACCAGCTGATCATTACTCTTTGATTTCTTACTTTTAGCAATGTTTCAGCTGATTGCATCTATTTTCTAACCAGTCACTAAGAGAGCTTCACTGTAATAACAAAACCATTTTTAATCTTTAATAAAACTAAGTTTTACAGACAATGAAATAACAGAAATGTAGGGAAAAATAATATAAAATATGATTCTGAAATGAAACCACAAAAACTTTAAGAACACAGCACTCCTAATGTTTTTTTGATGTGAAATATCTTGCAACCTTATTTTTATGCACTGCTCAAGTGGCTGAGATAGTAAAAACTTAACCAGACTCATACATTGTTTCTATTTATATTATTGTGGTTTTGGAAGACAAAGAGACACTTCTCACTAAGACATAACAGCCATAAAAAAAATCTAAATCTGTCCTCCTTTCTCAAGTTTTTCTTTACAGCAACATTTTAGCTCTTAGCAATGCTGGCTGATGGGCACATTTCATCCAGAAAATTCAACTGCCTACTCCTATTGCTGCTGCTATGGTTACAGATAATGACATAACTTCTTGTTCTGGTAAGAGACAATGATAAGGGTTGTAATGATGGGTCAAAGCAAAAAGTTGCAAAGTCAGAAAGACTTCTCTGAATGCCAGGCTCTGTGGTGGTTGAGCAACACTTAAAGCAAAGTCCTGCATCTTTTCTCTAGGATTGAATAAAGAGTAAGGTTTTCTTTTTCCCTTTCTCTGACAGTTTTGAAATTGCATGCATGTGTCATGTTAAAATATGGCTATGTATATATGCATTTTTCTAATTATTACTCCAGAATAAAGAACACAACAATTTTAGGAGGTGCAGGTGAAATCAGGTTTAGAGGATGATTAGATCTAATCCCACCCAAAGGCTTCCAGCAGACTAAAACCCAAAGATTTGTGTTTTTCTCAAAGCTGTGTTTGTTAAAACCATCTCCTTTTCCTGTGTTCATTGCAGCTCATTGACTCCCTGGGAATGCCTCTGTCACCCCACAAAAGCCTGTGCTTTCAATGAGGTCAGATGATCTAACCTGTATGCAATTTTGGCACGGTCCTGACACCTATATTTTAGTAGTTTATTTGGGGTTTTCTAGGAAGTTCTTTTGCAAATCTCCACCACAGTAATGTTCCTGTCTAACCCTTTCTGTTGATAGGTGATGCAGGAGAAAAGTTCAGGGAGAATGTGTTTTTTGGGGGTCTACTGCTTTTGTGATATCTCCTGTATTCTCAGAGTTTTTCTGTCCCTTGCAGAGCCTGACAATAGGAAGGATACAGCCTGGGTATAGTGTTCCTGAAGCCTTCATTTCCAGCAGCTATCTAGTAATTTTGCCAAGCCACAGGGAGCAAAAAGCCCTGGGCCAGAATCTTCTCTTATTTACACTGGCATACATTTGAAGATGAAGCCACCAGAGTCAACAGTTTCACAACAGTGAAAGTGATATGAGATCAGACTTTGATGAGGGCCTTTTGCTTGTCTTTCAAGGAATTCAGAGGTATTCAAATACATTTCAGCCTAGAAATTTGCTTAGTATTTCTGCATATTCATGTTAACTGTGAGGATTTTCTTGTCTCTGGCACTGGCCACCTCTGCTCAGGTGCTTCATTGCACAGGCTGCATTAGTGCCAAAACATGAGCTTTTAATGAGATAATGACAAGCTGTGGAATTAGTAGTTAAATTAAACACTGCTAAGTGCATCTGCTATTATTGTTGTAATATTCTCACAACATTTTGTGATGCTTTTCCATTCAAATTGTGAGGGATTTGAGTTCCTGGAGTTAACTAGAGTTCTCTTTTCATGGCATACTGCTGTGGGCATGTATTTTATGCCCTGGGGTGCTTTATAAGAGCAGGAATGAACATGCAGAATTTTCTGGGACAACTTGGAGGGCAGCACACTTGTTCAGTGCTATTCCAGCAGTGTCCCTCCCACAGACTGTCTGGACCCACGGGCACACCCAGGCTTTGTTCTGAAGGGAACTCATTTTTCATAGCAAAAGAAATTCCAAGAATAAATAACAGTTATGAAATTTATGAAAAAGTGAGGGATAGTCACAGAACCAAGACACACAACTGATACTCGGGTTATCTCAGACATGAGCATATCTGGATTAGATTTCACCTATTCTATTAGCTAGAGTGTTGTACTGAAAAAGGATCTGGACAGCTTGCAAAGGGTTAGAGTCAACAATAGGAGCCTGCATGGGGTCACATAGCTGACTTCACTCCCCATTTGGTTCCATGGACCAGCATTTGGTTAAAACAAAGGCTTCTTTTTTCCATTGTCCTGCATGGTGCTGACAATGAATAGGCTCCTGGGGTTGTGGCTTAAAGGGATTATTAGGCAAAAGAAGAACATGCCTCATACAAAAATCCAGCACTAAAATTTATGAAAGTTTCAAAGATGACAAAGAGAAGGTGTAGAGCTTTCATTATGGACTTTCTCAATGTATAAGGCAGAAGAAGCAGACCAAATTCAGGTGGAAGTTTCATCTCCCTCAACATAAACAAACATAGCAGGGTCAAACCAATGCTGGTTTTAATTGCTTGAACCAGAAGGAAAAGAAGACAAGGAAGGGCCCCTATATTGGAGCACATTTTGTCCTGTTCCTGTTTTTTCTCAAGTCCACATGTTGCTG
Organism: Luscinia megarhynchos; assembly: GCA_034336665.1. NCBI lineage: Eukaryota > Metazoa > Chordata > Aves > Passeriformes > Muscicapidae > Luscinia > Luscinia megarhynchos. Next base: position 92,175,136 of record JAPFBE010000002.1, read on the forward strand.
TGGCTATGGTAAAAATGGTGTTTGAGTGGCTGGTCTGATTTAATTGCATGCACAGCTTTACCAACGTTGCCAAATATGTTCATTTTTACATAGACTCTTCCTGCCCATTACTAAGTCAATTATTTGCATGATTTTGTGACATCAGAAACAGAAGGATCTGGGTTTTCATGACATTATTCACTTCTCTGTGGGAGCATATGATTGTAAAGTCTGCAAATAATCTTGCCTGGGAACAAAGGTTTGTCTATTAAAATTTTCTATGAGGCTCCACAACCTTCTGCATTACTGAGATTTCTGTTGTGTGTTGACTCGTACAGAGAAGTCAGGATGAGATTATTTGATTTCTTCAATTTTAATTATTCCTCTCTTTTTCAGACCACTGCTCTGCTAGGTCATGGATGACAGTATGTGTTTCAAATCTTTTGGGAGAAAGAAGGGGAAGAGTTCTGAATGTAACTTGCTGCACATGCAATCTTACATATGCAGCTCATGACCCTGGCCAAGTAAAAATTGAAATGTAGGGAAGCCCTGATAGATTGCTCTTTTTTTCTCCCTCTTTTTTCCAGTAAAAAGTATTCTGTCTACAATGTTGACTGAACCTCTAAACCGGTCTGCTTTCTTCTGTCTTTATAATTAGTTTCCTACTTAATGTGTATGTGCTTTAATATTTCTTTTGATGTTTGTACACACTTTATTGTAAGAGTCATTGTAAGAGTGATAAAAATTTGCAATAGATATTAAGATCCTATTAGCACTTTGCTTGAGTGACAAATAATTGAGACACTTAAATATAATTTCTGGAAATATTTACTCTCTTATCCACTTTTGAGGTGCAGCTGTTTATTTCATAACAGTGGCCTGAAAAGGGACCACAGATAAACTGTCAGCTTTGACTGAGTTTCAATTTGAAACTTCAGCTTTTCAAGTGAAACTCACTCAGCTGCATCTCCAAATCAAGATATTATTCATATTAATTTATTGGAAAGTAAAATGTTTGATATTGTGTTGTATATTTTCTAGCCTCTGTGTTGGAGAACGAGATTTTACCCTTTCTGCATTTGTGTGTTTAGTGCAGGCCACTAGCTGAAAGATTTATATCTAACTCAAAATCATTAATTCCTTCACTCTTCTTCAGCTTTTGCATACATTGCTATGGTGGGTTGACCCAGGCTGGATACCAAGTGCCCACCAAAGCTGGACAGGGAAGAAAAAATGTTAAAGAAAGCTCATGGGTTGAACAGGGAAAGCTCATTTTTCAGTTACCACCATGGGCAAAAGAGACACAAATTTATTACCAATCGAATCAGAGCAGGATAATGAGTAATTAAACCTTGAAACACCTTCCCTCCACCCCTGCCATCCTCCTGGGCTCAACTTCACCCCCCATTTTCTGTCCCTCCTCCCTCTAGTGGTGCAGAGGGATGGCTTTTGGGGACTGTGGATTCATCACTTGAGTTCTCAGCCACTCCTGCCACTCACACCTGCTCCAGCATGGGATCCTTCCCATGTGAGACAGTCCATCACAAACCTCTCCAGTGTGGGTCTCCTTCCCATGGGCTAGTGTGCTGGTTCCACATGGAAGGCGGGAGAGGTGGAGCTGCCTGAGGGACAAGCAACACACGGCCGGGGAAGAGGAGAGCTGTCCTGTCTCTGGGGGTTTCCCCTGTGAGCTCCGGAGACCAATCGGAGAGCTGACTTAGTAGTGGACAGCTTGGGAAACCAATTAAAAAGTTATTTTGCTTTCACAAATCACAATGGATTAAGTTAACTAATGCTCTTTCGGCTTCTGGCCTCTGGAGGTGCAGTGGCCTCTGGCCGGGGACCCGGCCCTCCCCATCCCCTCCCCATCCCCTCCCGGCCTGGCTCTGGGCTCAGGGTGGAGGAGGGCCCGGCCTGGCCCAGCACCCTGGCCCGGCACTGGCTCTGTGGGGAGCCCCTGGCCCGGCCCCGGCTCTGCGGGGAGCCCCTGGCCCGGCCCCGGCTCTGCGGGGAGCCGCTGGCCCGGCCCTGGCTTGGCTCGGCGGGGCCGCGGCTCGGCCGCATGGCTCCGGCATGGCCCCGGCATGGCCCCAGCCCCCGCCCCGGCCCTGGTGGCCCCTGGCTCTTGGCTCAGCTCGGCTCGGCTCCCCTCTCCACATGGCATGGCCGAAAGGGGGATGAGGGAGCCACCAAAGGCTCTCCCTTCCCCCCTCCCCATTCTGCGAGAAGAGGCCTCCAGATGCCCAAGTGGCTTCTTCACTTTCTGGATACAATTTTAACTCTTTTTAATGCCTGGATAAGATTCTCGATCTCCTGAGCTCCCCTGAATGAGAAGAAATAAAGCATGGAGGCTACACAAGTCAGCGGAATGAAGATAAAGTTCATGGTGGGAAGAGATTGAAAAGATGCAACTGATAAGTAGCTGAAAACCTTTTTTGTGGGGCTTTAAGGGGACTGTGACTACACTAAAATTCCTTTAAACTGTGAAATATACTTGGGGAGGGTGGGTGCTTGAGAAGAAGACTTTTTGCCTCGGGGAAATGGAGCTCTCTGGGACTGGAATATGAACAGAGACATTTGATAGAGAAGGAGATGACGAGAATTTTGTTTTTTCAGCAGCCTGCCTTTAAAAGTAGTACCCTATGTGTGCATCATAACCCATAGCATAGCTCTGGAAGGACTGTGAAAATGGGAGGAAATTCATAGTTTTGTAGGTCTGGGCAGAGTCAGACTGTGAAGGTGAAGACACCTCCTAAGCCTAAATCAAAAATGGGACTTTTCTCTCTTGAGTGAACTGAAATGATTATTTGGGTGGATAACTGACTGAAGTGTTTTCTGTATATTGTTGTTAAGAAATGTGGAATGAAGGGAGAGGGAGGAAGAAACAATCTAGGAATCTTATTCTAAATTATTTTTGTGTTATTAATAAATTTATTCTTATACCCTTTTAAGTTTCAAACCTGCTTTGTCTTTACTCCTAAATCTTATCTCTAAAAGAAATTAAATATATTAAAATTGGCAAACCCTAAGTCACACCGTGACAGCTAGTTAGTTATTCATTAACTGCTCCAGCCAGGGTCTCCCACAGGATAACAGATCCTGCCAGCAAATCTGCTCCAGTGTGGGCTCCTCTTTCCTTGGGGCCACAGGTCCTGCAAGGAGCCTGCTGCAGCTTGGGCTTCCCATGGGGTCACAGTCTCCTTTGGGCCCCCACCTGCTCAGCACTGGCTCTGTGAAATGTAGGGGGAGTGTCTGCCAGGTCCTCACAGAAGCCACCCCTGCAGCCACCCTCTACCACAACCATGCCAGACAAACTCCATGGCAAAGCTCCTGGTCTAGCAGATTTATTCAGGAACCGTATGAATTTCTTAATTTGATCTCAACTTTCCTGTGCAACTATCCCTGAAACTGGTGGGAAATAAGCATTACATACTCTATTAGTAGTTTCTGTACATCTATAGGGAAAAAATATCCAAAGATATCCAAAAATATCCAAATTGTTGAGAATTAATTTGTGTATGCCATATATGTGCTTATGAGTGCTTCAAAGTAATAGCACAGGAACTGTGCTTTGTTTCATGGTCAATGTGACCAATTTTGTGCCACCAAGTGATTGCACTTGTAACTGCCCATTTGGCTTGTTCAGTAATGTGTTTGCACTTCTGCATGTGTATTTGAGAGAATACAAACCAGGACCTCACAGTTCACAACAGAACAAATGAAACATGGCAGCGAGTAACGGAGAAGACTGGCTTTGCATGCAAATTCCTTGAATCAGTAGGAGTGCTGGTTTCTAGGACAAAAACATCTTGTTTCTCTGATTAATTCTTTATAAATTATTTTTGAACTTGCTTATTAGGTATAATTTGTCTTTTGTAAGCTGGGTAAACAGATGTTTTTAGCCTTTAAGACCCTTATTACTACAGAGGAGCAAGTTTTCTTTTTATTTAAATTTTTAAGTGCTCAGTTGTCACAGCCAGCCATTATGCAGAACAGATTCCAGTGACTAATTTGACTTGACATTTTGATGCCTGTTTCTTTCAGAGTTCCATGTTATTTGGTTGATCTTGACCTGTGTCATGTCATTCAGCAACACATACCTCTATTTTTTAACTACTACTCTACTAAAGAATTATATTCAACCTGTCCGTCTATTTTCTCTCTATGTATCTACCCACAGCTCTCCTGGCTTTTTCTTTATGTCACCAAGGTCATACTCATTCCTCTTCTAATTATACACAGTACCTATTCAAGTCTTTGCTATTTGAGCACGTCAGCTATTGAAGTAATTACATTAGTGAGAATGTCAAAGAGAACTGTAAGAAAAGGAGGGAATACAAACAATTTAAAGCTCAAAGAGGAAAATAAATTTATTCTTTCTATCACTTAATGTACTAAATCCACTCAGACAATAAAGTTTCAGGTGCTAAGCAGCCTGGGCACCCAGCTTGAGTTTAGGATTGAAGGGTCATATTCTTCACTATTCTTATCAAGGTTTAGATGGAAGCCATAAGCTTTTAACCAAATTCATTACTTTCAGAGGAGGATCCAGATGTCTGAAGGAGAAGAAATATTCAGCCTTGCTAACTTAAGTTATTGTCTTTAAGATTGCTTAGAACTGCCCAGAAAAGAAATAGTGTACTAACTTGTATGAAGTGAACAGTTGCCAGACCCTGCTGATGAAAACATAATGGAATGCAATAAATTTTCCATTTATATTGTATCTCTTTCTTCTGGAAAACTATATTGAGAAATTTATTATGATTTGAAGTTCAAATTAAAATCTGCGTGCTCTTTGCTTTGTGAGTAAAGACCCTATGTTCTATACTTTGTGGTACAGGTCTTTACTGGTAGAAATCCTCTCATTTAGCAGTGGAAAAAGCTTAGACATCCTGATTCTCTAATGTGTACGTGGTTTAGCATCGTTTTCTTGCAGTGTAGTTCTATCCTCTTCCTTAGAAGGTTTGAGAAGGGAAGCATTTTATTCATGCAGGGAGAATTTTATTTTAGTGGTGTTTCAACTGATATCTTTTCACATGTCTTCTGACTCGGGTTTGCTTTTTGTAAAGACAGTCAATGTAGTATTTAGCACTTAAAAGATTACGCAATTAATCTTGCAAATGTTAGTCTGCAAAGAGTCCCAAACCAACTTTCCCAATTATGACCACCTTCTGCTGCTCTGCTACAAAAGTACCCCACTGGTTGTCTAATCTCTGCAGGGAGATCTGGATGCCAACTGAGCTTTCTCACCTGATTTTGATCCCCTCAGGAGCAGAGGAAAAGACCTGTATTTTTCTGGTCGATTTTAACTGAAACAGAGTTAAATGTTCAGTATGTATTGAATCAATTTTGACAGTGGTGTATTCTGCAGTTGTGATATGTGAGGGCCACAACAAGAGAGCACCACTGTTAAACACTATGTTTGAGTGCTTTGATTGTTGCAGTCAGTTACACTTCATAGAAATTGAGTAACACTGGATCATCATCTTTGCTACAGGTCAGTGAAACAAAAAAAATCTATGTTTCAACAGTCTGATGATGAGAAGCTCCTTTCTCCAGTTGAAATAGAATGGACTGGATGACTGGATTCTACTAATTCTTTAATATTACATCTGAATCTCTTCTGAACCATGAAGTGAAGGTAAGATATATGATTATATCAATAATGTTACACTTAAGGTTTTTTTTAAATGGGCTAATTCACTCCTCTTCATTTTTCAAAGCCATCCAATACCAGGATGAAATTTTTCAGTTATGTATTTATTTGGGGAGGAACACCAAGCAGGTACAAGACTTGCAAATTGCTTCTGAACTCATCACTTTCAATAGGGAAAAAAGAAAAAAAAAATCAACTAAATAAACCAAAATCTTTCTCACTTTTAAGATTAAATTAATTTTATTGTAAAACTCTTCATAATAAAATTGATCTATTTTAACCTAAACCCCCTCATAGGCTGTATATTTCAGATTTAAAAATATGTTTGTCTTTTTTGACTTAAAATTATTTAGGATTAGGATTGTTTTGTCTGGGCAAAAACACCCCAAAACAATATTTCTTCTGTTCCTTCCAAAACCTTTTCTTCAAAGCATTTTATTTCAGTGCTTTTCTTTTTTTAAGTTTCTCCAGCTTTTCATAAAAAAAACTTTTATATTTCATTTTCAGTTTAATCAGACTGATTTGAAAATTGCATTAACTTCTGTGGAATTTTTCCCTTCGTTATGAAACCAGATGAAACAAAGTGATGCAGCCTGAGGTTTTATTCACACAAACTGGAATTAAAAGGTTCAAAACAGAGGTGAACTGAGCTGGAAGAAAAGTCACAGTGGACATATGCATAAAACTCACATTAAAAGAATTAAAAGAAACAAGCCCCTGAAAAAGATTTAAGACAAATCTTGTCAAATTAGACTGATCTTTATAACAAACACACTCAGTCTTGTGATCTAATAACTCATTTCAACTTTGGGGAAGTTGGGATTGATTTTTTGCAAGAGGTTCCAATGTCATGCTTGGGTAATTTTTTGATTTGGGCTATGAACCAGACGGGGCTGTTGAGGCCAGCATAAACAGCTTAAGAGCTATCAAATCTGGAAATTCCCTTTCAACAAAAACCATCCAAAGTTCAGGAACATCACTATTACATTCAAAATTGGGTCAGTTTGTCATGAGAGAATTCTGAGAGAGATTATATAATTTCCTGACATTAAAAACACATATTTGAGTTCTTCTATGATAGCAGAGTTGATCAGTTTCACAGTGTTTTGGCATTTTGGCATGCCTGTAACATGAGGATATGGCATCAACACTGTCATAAAAGAACCAGGCTTGATGAAATTTGACCTAGAAACTCCAACTGATAAGCAAGGCATTCACATCTTAGTACTTGCCTTTTATTTAGACTCTGGGTAGGTTGTTCATACCAGGAAAAGAATTCTTCTTCATTAAAAAAAACAAAAACCAATCAGGTTTCCAAGTGAAAGCTTAACTTTTGTGTTTTAAAGTTGTGTCTGCAGAGAAGATAAATTACAATACTTCAAATCTAAAAGAAATTCCAAACACAGAGTTCGGATGTAAGACTTAGCACAGAGTTACAGATGTAAGACTTTAAAAAATTCCAGAACATCTGAATGTTGAATCTTTCTGATTTGTTTTGGATACATGTCTGCAATTTTTACTATATTGTTATTTATTTATAAATTGGTGCCTATAGGTGCAAGTCTTTCAATACTCCAATTAAAGCAAAATCATAGTTACTATATTAGAAGGCAGCAATTTTAAGACAAGGTGGTTGGGTGGATGATATACAGCCTGCCTTCAATTTTCAATTGGTTTATCAATCTGAAGTGTTCTAATTCTCAAACATTTTAATTTCACAATAATTCACAATGTGAATTCAAATCAATTGGGTAAACTAGTCTAAATAGATTAAATTACATAAATGAAAAGATATGTCCATACTTTAGCTTGTTTTTGATTATATGATGTGCCTCAGTCAAAACTTCACATCTGCAAGCATGTAGTTATAAAATTCCATATTCTAGATATCTATGTCTATTAATGTTTATGCAAAACATGTACCCTTTCTCATACAAATGATCCCCAATTGAACCATAAATTTTTAATATGCAAAATTTTTTGCCAAGCAATTGATCCCAATGGGATAAAAAATATTAACCTTAATTTATTTCCTTATGTCTGACATATTTCACTTTATAATCAGATTGTTTTTCTTTAAATTAATGCTGTCTCCATACTGGTTTTCTCTATTTGAAGGTATAAATGAATAAATTTAAACTCTGAATCACAGGTGTTTAAATTGGCTGAGGGAATAAATGTATAACTACATTCATAAATACATATCAAAACAGTCAAAGGCTTAGCTATGTATTATGCCCTGATGTGTGTGCAAAATTTCCATTACTGTTATTGGGAGATAATATGGATGTTGTGAGGGCAGAATATATTCCAGGCAGTATCCTGTGACATGTTTTTTTACCTACTCATCCCATTTTTCCTTCTTTGTAGGCTGTTTGATACAGTAACATAGCATTTGAACTAAAATTTTAGGAACTTTGATTAAAGCATTAGCAGAATTTATATGTTTATCACAACAAAAAGATTTTGCAATTTTCAGGTTCGTATTGAAAAAACCAAAGACACAGACCAAAGTCTCTTTATCCAGATGTTGATACCTAAATTGCAAATATCCATATCTAAGCAGATGATGCCCTCCTGAATTTCTGTTTAATTATTAGGACCACATACAATGATAACAGTAAAAAAAAAGGACATTTTTACTAATAGTGGTGGTGGTGGCACAGGGACATTGGCACCATGATGGTGGAGCAGGAACATGTTCATGTGGCAGAGACAAGCAGTTGTCCTGTAGGCAGGCTGCAAACCTGACAGTTGAAAGCAAAAAACAGATCACGTTGGAAATGTTTTCTCAGTCTTGTGTTGCTGAGATGTTCACAATTTTTGTTACCACTCTGAGTCCCCATTTTTTCTGCGTGCATTGCAGATGACTTTTCTCTGGGTTTTTATCCCAGCTAGTGCTGGGAATCATTGGAGTATTTGCAGGTTCAGAACCTTTATCTGTATAAGAACCAGAGCCAAGGCAATTCCTTTATTTTGTTAGTATCGAGTGCTTTCCATGCTTTTTATGTCATTTGGTTGTGCCTTCAGTTCTCTTGAGAAAAAAAGGAGTGAGAATGCATAAACTGAGAAAGATATTCCCCTCACAATGAAAAAGTCAATGCAGAACATCCCACAGCCCAATTTCAAGAGATGAGTTGTGTTCCCGTTCCTGCTGGGATGTGTGTATAGCACAGTGACTATTGAAGTGCTAAGTAGCTCTGCTCAGCCAAGGAAAAGGGCATTATTATTCTTCCCTGTGAAATGGGTTAGAGGAAAATTATTTAGAAGAAACATCTGAATAAAACAAAACAAAGCAAAACAAAACCACACAGACACACAAAATAAAAAAAAAACAAAAACAAAATCAAAACCAAACAAAATAGGTTAACAAAAACACAACAAAACCCCAACAAAACAAAACAACAACAACAAACAAACAAAAAAAGAGAAAGGAAAAATAAAATCCAACTACCTCACAAGTCAGTAAGAACTTCTCTAATACTAAAATATGTATCACTGGTGGGTACACTCACTATTCCCTTAATGTATGTCCCAGTTATTAGTAGCAGGCAAGAGGATACACACTTGGAGAGGGTGGATCTAGGTGCCAGGCAGCCACCATCTACAGACTGAAAAGTTTTGGGTAACCTAAATGCCTATTTTATCCCTTGAATTCTAATCAGCTTCAGATGACACACACATTTATTTAAGTATTTTTCAACATGAAAAATTTTCCCATCAATTGATGATTAATAATGTCTAATTGCAAAAGAAAGAAAATATAAGTGGAGTTAAACACACCCTTTATCACCAGAAAGGATATCTGGTTTTGGAATACTGAGGGACTTGATCTGTGTACTGCATAAAGCAAAATGGAAATATGTGAACTAAAGTCACATTGGTTCTGATGATGCTTAAGGCTATGGTTAAAAACATGCTGTTATGAGATAGTACCGAGTTAAAATCACAATACAAGTATTACTGACCTTATTTAGGATTAATCTCTACAGATCTATTAGTTGCAATAAACAAAGAATTTGAAGTACAGAGAAAAAATAAAGGTAATGGTAGAAATATTTCAGCGTTATATTTTGTATGCTGTAACAAACTGCAATGTGTGCAAGCAACAGTGTGATAGGTCCTGGTACAACAGAATAATATAATTTATTTGGAAAATCTGCCAAAGGAAGATGGCATTCTCATAGAAAAGTGTAGATTTGGAGGAATCAATTAAAGTTTTAAACCAGGAAAACAAAAAACCAACATACAATTTCTGGTATCTATGTCTTGCATTGGCCATTTTGTTGTGCTTCTGGAGAATTGAGAGTATTTTGCTGATAATAGATAGACCTTTTGGGGGTTTTTTAACCTATGTTTCCTTATGAGATCTTGATCTACTAACTGTGGCATCATTCCCTAGGGCAACATATGCAAATAAGTTACAGTAGTCTTTTGTCTACAGTACTGTCATATTTCACTTTGAAAACCACATGAAAATATTTCTTACAGAAAAACAGTCTTTGCATTTCCTTATTTGTGAATTGCATGCCAGCATGTTCCCATTAGACATCAAGTGAAGAACATGTCCAAGAGATAATGTATTTATATATACCCAATATCTCGACATTGTTCAGCTTGAAGTACCACAAATTCATAGTATGTTCTTGGCTGGAGATAGATTTTATGCACAGTCCATTGTGTAGACTTGGACTAGATCACACTCAACATGCAGAAAGGATTATTCAAGGCTTTTATTTATGCAAGTAACAATTTTTTGGGTTGCTGTGTCCGCTCTCCAGAGCATAGGGAAATAAGTAACTTCAGTAGAGGATGTGATGCCTTGATTGGATTATGGTGTATAATGTCCAGAAAAATATTGTTTCCATGAAAATAAATTATTTCAAAGTCTTCAGGTCTGAACCCACCAACACTGATTCCATTGAGGCAACATTTTCTTCCCCTCCTTTAGAAAGGCTGTTTCTTGCATGGGCCCCAGCAAGACCCCTAGGACAATTTTCTCAGCAAGAGTTAATTTCCAAGGATTTATTTGCAAGTTAGGAGATGATCCAACCCCCATACGTACTTCTTTGAGTTGGTTCATCTCAATGACTTGTGTCATAGTTTAAATGGTGTTTATTTGTCAGAATCAAACCCCCTGATAATCCATCCCACAGTCCTGAAGAAGAGAAATAGCTACTGAAGCACTTTATGCATTCAGCTGAGGCTCCAGTAAAGTACGATACAGTAGTTAGAAGAAACTTTATTAAGACTATGATAATGGCTAAAAGACATTTCGTATTTACTGGTGTGGATTTTCTTGGCTGAGCTATGGGGAAAAACACCATCAAAATAAGTAAAGTCAACAGTGCTGGTGCTGGGGGAAAATTGGTACCATACAACAACAAAAAAATCTCCATTGCTATGTGCTATGTGAGATTCTGTTGTATGCTTTTAGCCAAACAATGGCAAAATATGTTTATCCTCTCTTGCAAATTTGGCCAAAGTTTGAACTCACTTTACAAGAAGGTAGGATTTGCAATGTAAAGATGTCTACATGATTGAAGAAAATAGTTTTGCCAAACTTTGGTGTTGAGCAGGATATGGAAAAGGACAAGCTTGAAACCATTCAAAATAAAACGTAAGAGAGACTTAGTTAAGAGTCTAACTTGTCCATTGTGTATGTGCACATGCCTTGCAACATGTTTGTTTTGAAGCAAGGTAGTTAAATTTTTAGATTAAAACCTTTGTTTTATGATATGCACTTAACTGCATTGCATTTCTCACTTGATATTTTCCAAGTTTTGAGTACGTGACCTTGAAATGTCAAGGTTCTTTCAAAAGGGTGTCATGCATGAAGGAGAAAGAGGCTAATTTCCTAGGTTTCTAATAAAGGAAAAAGGAGAAAAACATAGCATAAGTCCCATCAGGTAGCAACTGAGTGCATGCACAGGAGCCTCTTCAGGTACAGCTACCTTCACATCCACTGCAGAGACCTCTTGTCTCTTGAGTTAGTTTTGTGACTCCTGGGTGATGTTCTTGTACTTTCTGCTGAGCAGCACTAGCAGACACCAAAATGCACATTTTCCCAGTGGAGTTACACAAAATGTTTGCTGGGGGTTTGGGAGCTGTGAAGCTTCAGATACATCTGTTCCATTTTCTCTGAGTGCTGCCTGTCCCATTATACGATGCCACACCTAACTTCCAAACTCTTGCAGAGCTGAATTTTTCTCCATTTTTTTTTACACATGGGGCTGTATGCTCCTTCAGGGAACCTGGGCTTAGCAATCAGCAGGGGAAAGACTGAGTTCACACAAAGACTGAGAAAGAAAGAGATACTTCCTGGCCTTGAGAGCTGGCAGCAGGCAGAAAAACACAACCAGTGCAGAAGGAATTTCTGAGCGTGCAGCTGCCAACTGCCTCAGCTCATCTCAGCATGGACAAACTCAGGGGCCTTTTAAAAGGCTACAGCTAAGAGACAGAAACTGCATGCAATATATCCTTAGTCGAGATTTCACTTTCTACCTGTTAACACTCAAAATAACATATTCAGCGTTACTCCAAAAAAACAGTTGTTTTATTTTTATTTGTCTGAAATGAGTGATCACTGAATGTTACCTGAGTGTCTTTCTGAGAAATAGGTGAGGTGTTTTGAGCGACAGTGTCTTTAAAAATTTAGTCTAAGGCAGATAAAAAAATGTGAAAAATTTTAGCCTGAGTGGTTACAATTTGACAGAATTTTAAGCCACTGAAAATAAAAATTTATTAGGAGTGTTGGGAAACTTCAAATTTAGGCGGTGTTGCCACCTCTATTAGCAATATATGTGAAAATTCAACAGCTAGCTACAGAAAATGAGACTCATGTATTAGAGTGTTGGTCTATTAATATGCATATGGAGAAAGAGAGAAAATAAAATGCTTCTTTCCCTATTTTTTTAATGAGACAGAATCATATGTTAGAAAGAAAAACAGGCATACTTAAGAAATTAAATTGAACAGAAATAGGAACAACTCTGGGTTTATACATTCCCTTGACAAATCTCTCAAGTTTTTATGACTGTATAATCCAGCTCCTGTCACAGTTTTCTACCATGGCATCTTTCAGATGATTGGTTTTGTGCATAGTTATTAGTCTGATGCTGCTAATCTCTCATTTCTGAAGGAATAAACTCAAGTGCTTCTAGCTGAATGTTTATACTTTCTTTTAAAAGGATGTAATTCAGGTGGCTTAATGGGAAAGTGGACGATCTGGATTTAAAGACCATGTTTGATCTTTTGTACATGCCAGGTGCTCTAGAAACTGGACAGTATGTGGGCAGTATTTTACAGTTGTATCTGGAAAATGATCAATAAGATTCAACTGTAGTTAATTAAAAAAACAATTGGTGGGATTTCTTTCACCTGCATCAGTAGGGTTAAAAGTAAAGCATTTACACCAACCCAGTTTCCCCATCTGTGGAGAGGGTGTCTCATCCCCACAGGTTTGTAGCACAGAAGGATTCACCATCCCTGTGGAGCTGCTTATTTTTAACTCTCAGTGTATAGAGAGACCGATCTAAATGGTTTGTGCACACAGGCACATGAGATGGCTACACCTGATGGAGATGAGACTCACGTGGGTTGTAGTAATTGTCCCCTTTCCTGCAGGGATGAAGCTTACATAGACATGAGTGTTTTGATGTCTTCTCAGTGATCTCAACTATTAGCAGCTCAGGTTTATTTTATCCTGAATTAGGACCAAATTCTGAACAGATCCAAAAATAGTAAACTTGGTCTCCAACTATGCAGGATACAGGTAAACCCTGGTTCTGAGTCTTCTCTTCAGCATTTTGTGTTTTTTATCACAAGACATTCCTCACTTATCTACTAACATTAGCATAGCTCTACAAAACTTTCAAGTCTTGCTTGTAGACTTCATCTGAGGCTTCAGCCAGAAAAAGAAAGTTATGTGAAGAAGACATGTGAGTAAAAAGTGTGCCTTTTAGAGTAAAATGCTATTTATGAGTTATTAACATTCATTTGGTGCAATCAAAACATAATAAATATGTCAGTATTCCTACTCATTCTGGTCTATGACCTTTCTTTTTGCTTGTTTCCAGACTTTGGAAACAAATTCTACACATTAATTCCTGTCAACACTAAAGAATCTTAAGTATTTTTGTTTACACCACACAAGAAACACTGCAGCTTGTCTTCTTTACAAACTCCTTCTGTAACTTATTCTGATTTTGGATATCAAAAGACGAAATATCTCTTTCCCTCTTGATACCAGCCTTATATCCCAGGAGTCACTTTTTTTTTCTATTGTCACTTTTAGATTTTCTCCAGTTTTGAATAGCAGAAGAGCTTCTACCATAAGAAATTCATGACCCCAAGCCAGGACTTCTGGGTTTAGCTGTAGTTTGAAGGATTATGGCACCTTTAGACAGAAAGTGGAGCTGCCTCTAGAGAGAGTCTTGGTGATTCAGCTTCCAAATTTCCTGCAGCCTGTGATCTGTCTTTCGTTCTCAGAGCACGAGAGACCTGTGACTACCTTCCTTACATCTCAATTAAGCAAACTCTAAGTCCAGAGGCTGATGAACAGATGTTGTCTCTTCTCACCTCTCACCATGTGACCTCTGAAACTCATCCTGAGAAATATCTTTGCTCCTCAGGAGAAAGGCATTTTCCCTGCTTGCCCTGGGCTATTCAAAATATGCCAGCAAAGAGGGAAGGGTTTCTTCTCCCTTTTTTCCTTGGAGTTATGCAAAAACCAGAAGCATTTATGGTCACAGTTTCCCAATGACCCTTCCCACCTCCCTTTCCCCCAGAGATCTCTTGGTCCACTTCTTGTCTTGTCGTATGTAAAATGAGAAAGAAGGGCTGTCTGAGCCTGATTCATTCTTTGAAGTATCTGCCACAGCAGTGTAATAAATAACCATAAATTTTGTGTCTTTAAGATGAGAAATCAATCCACAGAGGCAACTTTTAGATATTTCTAGAATAAGAATGCAAGGAGGAGGAAGATTAAGTGGAGAAGTGAAGAACTTGGCTGTCACCTTGCCTCACGTTTTTTATGGAACACAACTGTAAGAAGAGGCAGCATTCAGCTTCAGGGTTCTTTCTGTGTGGAAAGCCAAGGTGAATTCCCTGATTCACTACAAAAGCTCTCTTCTTGCAGTTGGATTATTGATTTCTTCGACATATTTTAAGCATCTCTTTCTAGCTTCTGCTATTTTCCTTTCCAGACTCTGCCTGCCCTCCTCTGGTCTTTCCATACCTTCACAGGCAAAGAATTGAAATGCTGAGATATCTGAAAACCAGAAAATATTATAAAAAGAAAGAAAGAAGGCATAAATAAAATGAAACTGGTTCAGGAAGTCACACTGGATATGATGCCTGCCTTTACCTTAGTATAAGTCATGTGAGAAGTTTCTACCATATTTAGGATCTCTGGCCCATGATCCAGGCAGACTTTTTTCTCACACCTTGGTCGGGTGCCTCAAAAGTCTCATGATGAATGACTGTGTCTGTGTAGGCAAAATATTTCTTTCAGGAAAGAAGAGACCCACACTTCTTGGGTGACAGTAAAGTACCTTCTAAAGTACATATCATCCTGTCTTTTTAGATTACCTTTTTAAATTTGAAGAAAATTTAGGATTCAGAAATTTATAGAAAAATAAAAATCACATGAAATCATGAGAGAGACTTGTTCTTTAGTTGTGATGTTTTCTTCTTCTCCCCCAAGTTATAGATAATTTCAAAAGTTCTGCTGGCAGTTAACAGGGAAAATATCTTCTCAAGTTTGACAATAGATTTCTTAATTTTTTTGTTCCTGCTCTTTCTGACCATGCAATGTAGCTGGGCAAGGATAGAGCAAGAGGGAAAGAATGAAGATATCCACAACAATGGGAGGTGCTGTAGAGTTCCTATCTGACTTTTGATTTTCATCTGACAAATGATGTTTCAGAGTAATCAGTGCCTGGAATGGACTGATACATACAAGAAAAAGGTAATATATCTTAGTGATTTCTGTTAGTCTTAAATGTTAGAAACATTTACTTAACTTTTTCTTTGTGTTCTATTCTAAAATATTCACAAGTGATGTTCAGGGAATTTGTACTGCACAGTTGGAAATCTTTCGTGACTGATTTGATCTGACTCACTGTATCCTTCTCATAAGGGCAATATTTTCCATTTCCCAGATACCCCTCTTTACAGGGAAAAACGTAAAAGCAGCACTTTGGAAACATTATGCAGGAAGACTTAGCAATGCAGTTAAGTACAGTGCAGTGTGGCTGAAAACCCAGCCCCCTTGATGCCACCACAAACCTATCACAGAGCTGTAGAGTGGTTTGTGTTGGAAGGGACCATAAAGATCAGCTAGTTCTGCCATGAGTGGGAGCACCTTCCACTAGACCACAGCCCCACCCAACCTGGCCATAAACTCTTCCAGGGGTGGTGCATCCATCACTTCTCTGGGCAGCCTGTTCCATCCCCTTGCCACTCTCACAGTAAAGAATTTCTTTATCTTTCTCTAACTTACCCTCCATGATATTGCAATTTAAAACTCTTACTCTTAGTTCTACTACCACGCTGCCTGATAAAAATTCCCTTCCCACCTTTCCTGTAGGCCTCCTTCTAGTACTGGATGGCCACTATAAGGTCTCTGGAACCTTCATTTCTCCAGTCTGAGTGACCCCATCTCTCTCAACCTGTTCTCAAAGCAAGGGTGCCCCAGCCCTCTCATCCACTTTATGGTCCTCCTCTGGACCCACTCAAGCAGGTTCATGATCTCCTTGAGATGGCACAGGAACCCAAAGTGGCACCTAGAAGTCCAACTTGATACTTAACTAGGAAACTATGAAGAAATGAAATAAAATCCAAAGTCTTCAGTAGCTGTAATGCATTTCACCCCTAGCTAGTGTGCAGACACCTCAATACAAGGTATTTTCTCCGACCAAGTCCTTCTCTGAAGGGCAAGTTTAATAAAATTAAATCATGCTGCAGCAAAAGATCCAGCTTTTCCAGTATCTGAAGTTCATAATTGCTTAAAACATACTTTAGAAAATTTCCAGACCAAAATAATTTGTCTTAGACCCTTCAACATATTACTCAAACTGTTTCTCTCATTTCAAGTACTGTGAACTTCTTAACAAAGGCAATTTCTTTGTTTTTTGCTTTCACATTTATAATTTCACTGTGATGTGGTCATAAATTAAACATCTACAAGTATTTCCAATGTTTTCTGATTAAACTTTGTTATTTTTAGCTACATATAAAGGTCTGCAACCATCTTAAGCCCTCTTCTAGATGCTCTAAAAACTACAATGAATGCCAGTCTCTAACTAGGTAGTTT
The DNA here is from genome assembly GCA_034336665.1 of Luscinia megarhynchos. Taxonomy (NCBI): domain Eukaryota; kingdom Metazoa; phylum Chordata; class Aves; order Passeriformes; family Muscicapidae; genus Luscinia; species Luscinia megarhynchos. The sequence goes on from JAPFBE010000002.1 coordinate 92,192,088, forward strand.
TTAATTTGAGGCATATTCTGTTGGTGATGAGCATCAGTAAATTTCCCATTAGTTTCTATGAATCACTAATCTATACTGTAACATCTTAATTTCACATCAATTAATTGTGATTATTGGTTTAAGATATTCATGTGGCAAAAGGTTTTGAGAAAGATGAGTAATCCAACTGTTTTGAAAAGCAGCTGTTTTTTCACAGTTGACAGGAAGTTCTACTTTTTGTGTGAAAGGGATTACAAAGATTTCTGTGGTCATACAGGAAGAAAAAAAATCCTCAATATTTTTTAAATCATGCCTATTGAACTGAGTGCTATATTAGTGAGATTCTGCAGTCTGTCTTCTCAATTCATTCACTAAAAATAATTTTAAAAAAACAAAAAGAAGACATGGGCATTGAGGAGGAGGAGAAAATGCAGAAGAAATTAGAAATAGTGGGTTTTCCTGTGGCAGTTAGTTATCAAAAGCCTCCATTGTTGAAATAAATGGAATAAATCAATTGTATCTTCTCTCTGTCAGCAAATAAGTGAGAAGGAAGTACAGCATGCAGCTGATCAAACAGGGAAAGATTGTATAGGTGAAAACATGCCTAAAACTTGCTTATGAAGATAAATGAGACTTACTCCCTGCGTGCTCGTGTCTTGTACTGAAGACACTGAGAGTTACTATTGCATGAGACCATGAGAATCAGGCTATAGAATCATGGAATCATGGAATGGTTTGGGTTGGAAGGGACCTTAAAAATCGTCTTGTTCCAACCCCCTGTCATGGGCAGGGACATTTCCACTAGAAAATCATGGAATGTTTCTTACTGCAATGGGCATGGACATCCACATCAATTTAGAGGGAGTTTTCAAACTGCTTTCATTAGCTCATGTTTAACAGTATTTTTTTACTTACCTCTCTAAGTATTTCCCTCCATGAGACTAGAAACTGCTCTAAGAATGAAACTGGCCCCTTTTTGATGTCTCAAGTGCCCAGCTAGAGCAGACAGGGAACATCTGGATCATCTGCTTTACTAGTTGTGTGTACTCCACTTTCAGTCTATTTTCCGCCTACCTAAAATTCACCCTGTCTTTTCATTTGATCTTCCTACTTATTTCCTCCCTGAAGGCTCTGATTTGCATCCAGTGAAGCCAGTATGAATGTTATATGAGAAAGTTTAAGCCTTTAGACTGTGATTTAACAAGGTACTTAAGCACATGCCTGGCTTAGCACACAAGAACCTTCTCATTGAAAGCAGCAGAAAGATTGCTACTGGCCTAATTGGGAACAAGAGCGATCTATGAACCATTAAGCAGCTGCTGAATTCCACTGCAGCAGTGGCTATATTTCAATGATAGGCTGGGTGTGAGCTCTGTGAACAGTTTATGATGTGCTTGGGATCCTTAAGAATGAAAGCCCCTCTATGCCAACTGCACCCAGCCATGGAATTTACCAGTCTAGACAATGTATCTGTGGTCCACAGCCACTGAGAAGCTTGTAAAAGGTAAAGAGGTATTTTTGCAGAACAAATTGAAAACTATATCTGCCCAAACTTGAGGGTAATCAGTGAAAAAAATATTTCTTAAGACTCTCCAGAACAAATGGAAATTATTTTATATGTCTATCACATGCCAGAATAGGATTTTAAAGCACTTCGTGGTACACACATATCCAGGAATGCACACACGTTTACATGAAGGATATTACACATACATATCTTTAGTCTAGCAGGGAAAGACTAGGAATAATATTTTTGAGTTTGTTCTGATCTCTGTCTTCTGATGCTCCAGAAAGGAAACAATCACCAGCAGTTAGCTATAAATCCTTGGGAAAAATGGAAATTATTTGTTTTATAAATGCCAGAATATTAGCAAAGACTGATGAATTCGTCCACAGATACTGTCCTATCTTGTTACTCCAATGTAATATGTGATACTCCTGTAGGAGGTGTTTGATACTTAGGTGGGTGTAGTATAGTCATAGATACATTCTGCAGTCTGTAGGGAAATAGCTATGACTTATGTGAGAGACAGTAAATGTGATGATAAATAGGAAAAGATAATGCTTGTTTTTGTAGGTTGGTGCGATCCTCTCACCGCCCTTTGTGCTTAGGTCATAATTTACTTTGGTCAATTTATGGCCTATTTAAAGCTGTGAGATCCATACCCCTCCATTTCCTTGATCTCTTACCCACTGTGAAGCTTCATAATTCATGGGGTGCCAGGGAGCCTGTCTTGGTTTGAAAGGCAGGTGTTTGTTAAGAAAGGCAGGAGTCTTTCTTGAAATGGACAATATAAACCCCCTCACTCCAAATTATAATTTTGAAATTAAGGAGCTCTCAGGCAAAGATATGGGAATAGGATTAGCAGTTCTTTGCTAGGGAAAATTAAAATAGAAATACAGGATTACAGAAAAAAACAAAAACCAAAACACTGACAGAGTCAGAATACAACCTGACAGCCTGTCAGTCAGGGTGTTGGTATCAGTCCCATTAAATGGTGGCTACAGTCCTCCTGCAGTGGCAGGCGTGGTTCAGCTGAAGCAGTGCTCCTGTAGAAGGTGCAGTTTTCCTCTGAAGGTCCAGTGATGTAGGAGGATCTGATTTTCCTCTAGAATCCAGTAGGAAAAGGCTGCTCCAATGTTCCAAATCTCAAATAATACTTAGGCAGGAAATGTTTGGCTCCTCCCCCTGGCTGGAGCATCTCACAATGGGATGATGTAATTTTATCAGTCATGCAGTGGGACTCAATGGGCCATTAACAGAAGATATTTTCGTGGAGGAAGGATGAGTAGTGGAAAAGATAAGGATGACTGCCCCACCTGGTTCCAACAGATGGTGATAGAATACGTACTATTGGTTACATCCTGCTTTGCAAGCCAAGACAGAGCCCTAGCTCATAATTCAGTGAAGAGCTCTGTTGTGATTGCCCTGCCTTTTACCTGCAGGAAACAGTGAACCTGTTGCAGTGCCAGTGGAGCATCCTGGTCCTCTTCCAGCTCAGGCTGTTCCAAGAGGCAGGTCGAGACTCATGTCCTATCTCCCAAGCCAACACCAGTCTTAGACCAGCTGTATATATCCCATGCTCAGAGTACTCAGTAGGAGGATGTTTTTGGGATCAGTTTAAAATGGCTTTGGGGCTAGTGTGGGCTAGCAGCCATTTAAATCCCACTCTGTGCCTTTCCCAGCACTAGGCTCTGGGTTAAGAGGTTCAGAAATGCTGTTGTAGTGTTATTGCTGCTGCTTACCCATAAACCCCTAAAAAGTTGTAACCTAAACCAGTCATTCAACAGCCTTTGCCTTACTCATTGAAGACTGTTCATGCAATCACACAAAAATGGTGTTAAAACTCTGAAAGTTAGGCTGCCATGCTCTTAGGGGATCACACAGGACCGTGTGTCCATAAATAGGCTATTTTTCTTAGAAATTTAGCGCTGTGGTTTTTTATCTAAGATCTGTGCACCATGTCTGAAAAGCAAAACTTCTTCTTTAACTTCTTTTTGAGGTCTGCATGTCATTTATTTTAAATCAACACAGGAAAACATCTAAAAGAATTTCTAATTTAGGCTTTTCACTCTAAGCTTTTAAAATAATACTTTCAGCCCTGCTTGGCTACATAATTTGGCACCTGCCAATACCTTTTGCCACAATCTCTTTAAGATATCTTCCTGTTTATATGTGTGGTTACAATAATTCCCACGACTGTGTAGGAAGCCTGAAGAGTTACTTTTCTTGGAGGGTTTCATATGAGGTGAAACTTCCACCAGTGCCAAAAGGCATGCAAAACCTGCAATTCACAAGCATCACAGAAGTCCTCAGGCAGACTTATTAAAAAGGTCTGTGTTATCTCGAAATGTAATGAAACTCTTCATTTAAGGGTTACACTTTGACACCAATAGACACAAACTGCTCATTGGTGCCAGAGTTGTTATGTGGAAATTACAAAAGTGCTGCTCCCACTTTGCGAGTGTGAGCTGGAGAAGAGCAGAAAGATCGCTGCCCCTTAAGGAGTGTATCACTTCTGCAAAATGGTTAGACCAAGCAAAGCCATCTGCAACCACTGAGTGTTTGTTTTGCTGTTGGGAGAATCATCAGTCATCATCTGAGGGAGGCTGTGGCCTCGGCTCTAAAGCAGAGCACTGTCATTGACTTAAAACTGCACATAAAATATCATGTGCTTTAGAGTTTAGGAAGCGTTCAAGGATGTTTGCCAAAAATATGGACAGAAAGACATTGTCTTACTGCTTGTTTACTTTAAAGGGCACACCTAGTATTTGCTTACTGGGTAAAGAAAAGGCTAACATTTGAAGGTTTATTGACTTTACAACTTTAGAAGGGGTAGGTGTTAAAGGAACTATATTTGCATGTGGGGATATGAAGACAAGGGACTGTAAACTCAGGACAATTCCAGGTGTCTGGGCAAAGCACAAGCAAAGTCTTAGAATGATGCTGATGAAAATAGCTGAGCAGTTGAATTCCTCTGCTGCTTCAGGAACACCAGGAGAAATAATCGAGCATCCTCCTGCATCTCCCCAGTTACCTAAACTGCTTTGAAAAATGCATTGGCTCATTTCCCCATTTTCCCAATGTACCACCTAGTTAATTCTCCCTAAGGACTCCAGCCGGCCTTGTGCATTTCCAAAGGGTCCCAGTTGGGAGCAGTTGATTAAATTGTATTGCCACTCCTGCAAATCAGTTTGGCTTGCCCTAAAATTCTCAAGCTGCCTCTGATCACCATTGTTCAGGAATTTAGGCAGAATATTTTACTTCTGCAGCATGTCATATGCTCTTATTTTTAGCTTGTTTGGGCAATTCCTAAATTATTTGTTTCTAGTTTAACTAATTTCTTAATAGCTGCATCTGTTGGGTTGGGGCTCAGTTCAGGAAAAACAATGACTGGATTTTATTGTTTATGAATTCCCTAAGTCCATGGCTCTGCAGAGATAACTAGACAGAAGTCACAATTTCAAAACACTATTTCTAGATTACTTAGGCTCTATTCCAAAAATAATTAGGCACTTAGGAAGCTGATTTTCTGTGAAAATCAAGAATATGCAGGAGACCTTTGACTGGAGATCTCAGGCTTGGAAAATGAATGTATGAATATTTGGAATTTTACTCCTGACTGTGATTCAGTAAAGGGCATCTTGTAACCTACTCATTACAAGTAGTCCCATTAAACTCTGTTTACCTCACCATGAGTGAACTGGGTTATGACCTCAGTGGGGACAACAGCAGTGAGTAATTGAAACAGATGGACAGGATGTTAAAAGAGGCAATATTATAATTGTATATGACTATTATCTCCGGGTTTGCTTTTGTTCCTGTATGATCAGCCTGGTAAATATTACTGTTTCAAGTAGCCAGTAGAAGATAAGTTGGCTTGATGTGCTTAGCTACATTTCTCACTTGCTTATCACTTTGCTATAGTGTAGTTACTTGGACTAAAATTGTTTAGTCTTTTGCAGGTTCTTTGTGGATAATTTTGTTTTTTCTTTCTTTTTAGAGTCTTTGAAAAAGTGATGAGGAGGAGGTTTGTGGGGTTTGAGACTCAGTGCTTTTTTCGTCACTCTAGAAATTTTTTATTGGGCAGCCATTTTGAAGAGAGGCTTTAGCTCTTACTGGCTTTGAAGCAGGGAATAGAAATTTAGCAAAGGATGGGCTTGCTATGCAGTCTTTTGCTGTCTATGTGAAAACATGGGCAAATCATGTGTGTCTGAAAATCGCTTTCCACAAGCTGAGACCTTGTTTAAGATTAGGGGAATCAGTTCCCTGTCTTGACAGAGCAGGCCTCATCCCAATGGCAAACAAGGACACCATTACCAGAGCTGCAAGGTGGGGCAAGACTTCTTTAGAATTCCCATTCCTTGTATCTTGTTCCTTGGGACCATGGTGGCTGTAGTCACTGAAAATTAGGAAAGATTGATTGTCTGCTGATGCCACCACTGGGACTGTGTCCAGCTGAACCAAGGGTATGAGCAGAGGTGAGAACAAACTGTCCAGTACCTCTGTCAGGGGGAATAGATGAATCTCACTAGGAAGTCTCAAATGTGAAAATATTGCAACTGCATTGGAGATTCACCCAGAAATCAATCTACTTGCCAAAATCAGTGTCCACTGTGGATCAAAATCCCCAAATTAATTTTTGCCATCATATTTCATTTTCTATGCTACTCTCTTAAGAATGAAAGAAGAAAATGGATGTTTCACTCTTCAGAACTTCAGGGAAAACCTGGTCTGCAGCATTTTCTTCTCTTAGCTGGAGTCATGCCAGCTCATCAAAGTTAATATCCCTCCTTCTGCAAATAAATGTCAAGGGATCTTTAATTAGGTAAAATGACCAGCAGTCAGGACCTTGATTTCTCACTTAATCTGAAAATAGCACAGTGTCCCTCAGCACACTGCTAGAACATTGGCACTGTACCAACAGAGAGAATATAGTGCCATTTACTTAATCATACACTTCCTGCAGTTTCTCCTACATTTCTAGTCGAGTTCATCTCAACAGCTGGACAAGGGCATTGTAGTTTCTACCACTTGTGGTAAGGGAATTCTTTCTTTGGTAATTGCTTGTAGGGCTGTTTCAGATCCTTTGGATTTGTTCACTCGAACGTTAATACAGCAAACTCTAGTGGTCAGTGTGGTGCAGTGGAAAGGAGTGAAAAGGCAGCCCCAACCTATCCTCTGCTATGGTTTAGCCACAGGTGAAACTTGGGCTCCACCCCTTGTACTGTTCTACGCCACAGACTGCTGCTCTTAGCACAGCTCTTTAGCACCTGCACCAACAGAGAATAAAGGCTGAGCAAGATGTTTGCAGGAGTCTCAGTGAGGTGCTCCAAAATCTCTGCAAGTAGTCATAAGACCACTGCAATAGCAACCTGTATGAGTGTGCCTGCAGCAATGCTACAATCCCACAGCTCCCAAGAGTAGATGGGAAAACTCTAACATTGTGGATTGGCTCATCCTTGCTTTAGGTGCTAAATCAAAATTAACAGAATTCAACAACTTCAAAGTATGCTTTGATATATCTCTCATCTTCAGGTACTCATCAGTGGATCACAATAATATAGCAAATGCTGGGATGAGCATTCTCAAAAGAACTAGTTGCTGTGTCCTGCAGGAAAGGCATCCCAGGCAATAGAGTGTGTGCAGCAGGGAGCATAGTGTTGTGGTGGAATTGGACACAATGGGAACATGCTGCCAAGGGCCAACTGCCTGGCTTTGCACAAAGACTTGTGACCCATTTTAGCAGAGATCTGTGTGGTTTTGATTTTAACTGGCAGTGCTAAAGTGGGGAAAAAAAAGAAAAAAAAAGAAAAAAAAGAAGCAAACAAAAAAAAAGGAACAGAAAAGATGGCTATAATGAAACCCAAATATTCTGGTAAAAATAAGTATAATTCTGTCTAAATCAACAGAAGGCAGCTTAATTCAGATGTAGACATCTCCATAGATGTCAAGTAGTTCTCACCTACAACTCATCTCTTGAAGAAACTACAACAGGCTATCGTGTCATTGCTAACTGGAGTCTGAATGTTGTACAAAAAGAATTGTGAAGAGTGTACAGCTGCCTTTTAGTTCATTATATTTCTGGGCTGGACAGTGCAAGACAAGTTCATTCCATGCAGGGCAGGGTAAGGGGAGGGTGGGGCGTGGTACAGTTTCCTCCTATTTTGCTGCTTCAGAGCTTGTCCTGCTCTCACCAGCACTGCAATGCAGGGCCTGCCTTCCATGGCTTCTGACTTGCAGCACAGGTGTGACCAACCACACATTTAAATTTCTTAATGCTTCTGCTCCACACTTGGACAATTTCTTCCCATGGAATCCCACTAGTAACTGTGACATTTTTCAAAGGATAGAAGCCTCAAAGCACCACTGTGACTAGAAAAGGAAAATATTTTTATACCCAGTTTACAGACAAGGAAGTAGAAGTTCTTAAATTACTTCCTCAGCATCATTGTAAAACTAGGCTTACATGAAGAATGAGTTAGAATGAGAGCACAGAGGTTTTCTCTTCTAGCCCTGTATTTATTTCCATGTTTCTCTTTCTTTCAAGAGACTCTACATTATAATTAAATTAGCAACAAATATAATTAAAGTAAGTAGTTCAGGGCTTTCTGGAACATTATATATAGAGACTGCTTTCAAGCAAGAGTGGACTTTTTCTTTCTCTCTCCTTTTTTTTTTCCTCTGCAGTAAGCCTCAGTTTCCTGCTTTCTTTGAAAAATTGTACTTCGAATTATCAAGAGGTTACATATTCTAGCATTCAGCAGGAGCTGCAAAACCTGCAGTAAATGTTCTCTTTAAAGTAACATTTTGTGTGTTTCACTTCACACATGGCCCCTGGAGCTTATAGGTCATGCACAAATACAATGGTGGTCTTTCATGACCACAAGAGTTTCTAAATTGCTGTGTTTTGCATCCTCTCCGTCTGTGTGACTTATTCTGGTCTCATAACTTTGCAAAGAATGACCCTGGCATATTCAGAATTTTGTAATTCACACCCTTCTCCCCTCAAATGTGAAAGTAATAGTTTCACAGCTCTTTGCAGGATTGCATGTAATTCAGTTTAAGGCATTACTAATGTTCTTGGAGGTCTTTTGCAATCTGAATTATTCTATGATTCTGCATCTGCTCTAGGTCATACCAAATGTCCATCTAGCCCATTGACCTCCTGCTAGTAATGTCCATGCAAGGAACTATTAAGAAAAGTAAGAAAAGGGCAAATACACCGAGTCTCAGAAACCTCCCAACTTCTAGGACAAGTGAGTGATTATATAATTTTCTGATATCAGCTGCACTTCACCCAGAACCATAGGTGTATCAAAATAAGGTTATAAAGAAAGGATTGTAGGTAATTTTGATGAGTATAAACAGCAGGCTTTCAGTTCCTACTGGACATGGAAATGATTGGTTGGATAAGAGTAAATAATGAAATTCACAAAAACTCAGGCTCTTCATTTCCATGAGGTTTTGTGGCTACAGGAATTCATGGCTACAGGAATTGGAAGACTAGAATTCCAAAAATAAAGAACATCTGTGCAGATTAAGAACTACAGATTTTCTACCCAATATTGATATATGCTTAATCTTAACGTTTTTGTTCATCCAGAATGACTAAATGAAGATTTTTATTCTTTTTAAAGTTCAAGTTATTAATGTCAACAATGCACTTAAATGATAATTAAGTCACTGCAAACTCCTTTTGCTTCAAGGATTTCTAGCACCCATTATTCTGAGGGCTTACAAATATGAGCACTGATCATCTACATGCTACCTGAGCACTGAAAGGTCCCACACAGGCCAGTGCTGATCCTGATGTCTGATCTGTAGCTCTTTGCAGGACTTTTAAAGAAATGACTGGTGACATTTACAAATGAGAAAGCACATGGATGCCAGCAGATTAGTAAACTGCTCTCTTGCTTTGAGGTTTGGTATCAAAAGAACTGAAAACTTTTTAAAAATGCAAGTGAAACCAAGTCTAACTTGGAACCTCAAAGCATCAAAGTTAGATCTATTTTTATGCCTTTCTTCTTCAATATTTAGTGCTTCATACACAGGAAAAGTTTGAATGGTGTTACTGCAAATTCATTCCCAGTTATCAGATCAAGCCGTACATCTACTATGCAAGTGTGATAATGATAAGATCATGAAAATCCTATTTAGGGTTTTTCAAACCATGTTCTTGGTTTCCCATGTAATATTCTATATATCCACAGTGGGACTTTCTTTCATTCACTCTAGCAAAGAAATTGTCCATAGCACAAGATTGCTACAAGGCCTCAAGTGAGATCAAGTAGTGTACTTTCTGGAGAAAAAAGTTTATAAAAGCTATGTATTAAAGAGGTTCATGGCTGGTGAAACTCTAGGTACCTAGTTTTAAATCAAATAACACAAAAAGTACATTCCCCAGGCAATGTTATCAAACTGGCCACTGGCTTCTTACAAGTCTGTCAGGAGATAAGACTATTAATCTAGTAATCTGATTTCTTCGTATTATTCAGCTTCCTTTACATGTCTCTACTTAAAATAGAGTATTTCAGAAGGGAAGTCCTTTATTTGAAAACTTTATGTCTAGAAGAAACCATTGTTTCATGGTTAAGGTATAAGTTTGTTCAGCACCAGTACTGTTCAAAAGTGTCCACTATTTTTCTTCTGAATTTGTTCAATATCAGTTTCTCTTAAAGTGACCCTACAAAGACTTCTTTGGACACAAGTTCTCTCTCTACAAGAAATTCCTGGTTGGAATTTCATTCTTTGTCTAAATAGTTTCTCTGTGTTCTTACTCAAACCTGTCTGTCACCACTTTCTTTCATCATGGCACAAATTGCTTCTGTAGCATCATATCTACATCTGTTCTTTCTGTAGGAAGCCAAAAGATGACAAAAGCTTATCAACATCCCTTAAAGACAGGAGGAATTCTCCTTGTTTCTTCCCTATCTTTCTAACACAAGTGGTCTTCTGAGTTGCTAGAGCTCCCCAAACATTTACAATAACCCATAAGTGAAAAATTGTACTTAGTGGCTTGAGTTTTCAGATCCAATCTTTTTTCCATGGACAATTGGAATAAGTAGTATGGACTACAATTTTCTTCTCTTTGTTTTGAAGGAACTGTGCTCACTTTCCAATCTTCAGTTCATGGTTATTCAAAAGGGGTGTGCAGCAGCCCTTAAATACAGAATTCCAGCATAAACAGGTTGCTGGAGTCATCACAGTGGCCAACACTGCAGATGTATAGCCAAAGACCTACTAATGGTTTAACTCCTACTAAATGAGGAAAAGGGAATTTTGGAAGCCTGAACTTACAACTCACTTTCAAAGCAGTGAGATAATAGTCTCTTTGAGAGCCAAAATTATAGGAAACCTTTTAAGTTTAGATTTATTTTGTACGGTAGTTTCGTAGCTAGATCAGACATTTCAATCCTTTTTAAAATCCACCTTTCTCCTCTCATGTATTGGCCAAACAAAGCCTCATGAAACAATTCTCAGTCAGCAAACTGATCAAAGAAGCTGATATTGATTTTTTTTTGGTAAAAACAGTTTGTCTGTAAGATGCCAAACTGGCTATAATTTCAGGGTAGCTTGAATAGTTTTTCGTGTTTAGAGAGTAGAAGTTGAGTTTTATATTTGACCTTCAATGAATTCCAGGTGAATATTTTACAGTTTTGATGAATATTGAACATTTTTGCTAGCAGTAGTGCCTGAAAGGTATTCATTTATAACTCCATACCATGCTGGCTCTTTACAGTATATCAGTTCTATGAATGCCAGAACAGACTCAGTGTGATCTTTAACATCTCTGATGTATGATGTGGAATAATGGCATGATGCTGAGTAATCTGATTGACAACCTGAGACAGTCAATCAGGTACATGTATCTGTCTGTATTTTTTTCTTTAACATCATCTTGGCTTCAATCTGCCTCAATTTGTGGTGAGGGAGTTCTGCATTGCAGCTTAAATAAATCTTGATTAAAATCAAATGTGAGAAATTTTGTCATTAAAAATGGAGGACTATATTGTTAGCACAGGAAAAATGTTAATGGATTTTAGGGAACTATTTTGCTTTAACCTCCACAATAAAACTTGTGTATTGAAGATCAGTGATTTGATTTTCAGAATTACAGTGCTTTAAACAAAACTTTGATAATAATAAACTTAGTAGCTCCAAGAAGTCTCAAACTGCAGTGAAACAAAATATTCTGCATTGAATTCATTTAACATGAACAGAATTTGTTTTACAAAATTATTCTTTGTGATTTTTTATGGTTATTCAAACCAAAATTGTCAGAATTTTTCAAAACAAAAATTAAATAAACCCCAAACAATTCCCTCAGTTGTAACATTGAAAAAAATTACCATGAACCTAACAGCACAGAAGTTTATGTCAGGTTGTTGCAAGACAAATAGATTTCATGTACAATGCATAGTAGTGTGTGGGTATTTGTGAGCAAGGAGACAATTAACTCACCAAGTGCAATTGCCTAATGAGGCTTTTTTAAAAGCCCATTGTCATAATATTTATGACATGAACTGATTTTGTTTACAGATTATTTAAGAATACTTTTCAGTATGTTTACAACTATTCACTGATGTATTTTTTGTTTTGAAGAATAATAGGGTTCCTTATGCTACAGGTTCCTAAGGAAAGGGATTAGATCTATGAAATGGACTAGTGTGGAGTATTTTAATGCTGAATATGGGCCTTCTCTTTTATTGCACATCTTCTGTGTACAGGATTCCATGTTGTAACTCTTATAACAACATTTCTTCTTGTTGTTGTTTAGAAGTCAAGAACAACAGCACCTAAAATATAGATGATTAATCCCAGCACAGTCATCCAGAGCACCTCAGCCACTTGCTGATGCTCATTAGACAGTTAATGGAGAGAAAGGATTGTGTCTGGAAAATAGGGCTGAATGTCTAGAAGTGTAGACAGGGAGCTGCAGCAAATGGCCAGGAGTGTGTCCCCTCTGCATTTCTCTGCAGCCCCTGCAAGCCCTGCAACAACTTCTGAGGCTAAATAACCTTCACAGCAACATCCCCTCTGTGTAAAAGGGAATGTGACACCAGTGTCCACTTCTCACATGGTAGCTCAACAACAGCTAAATGTAGGAGACCTTTTGTATGCAGGCATGTTGATATGTAACTTCAGCACCCTGGGCTGGCCTTCTCCACCAGGCTGTTGAATATTTGGGAGAATCAGAAGAAGCAGAATTACCTTCCACATCTCCTATTGTGATAGATTACTCAGATATTCATGGACAAGATTTGAAGCAAATGAGAATTTGGCAGGGGCAAGGGAGAGAACAGTAGCTAGAGACAAGCTGAGAATAGCAAAAATGGCATTCTAGTACCTGGAAGATTATACATCCAACACCAATTTGATAAAAGACATACTGTGGGAGGGAGAGGATATTCTTGTGTCTGAGACTGTTGACTGAAAATCTTGGTCCTATGGAAGAAGGTTAACTCCTTGCAGTGGTAGGAGAGAGATACAGGATGGATGGAGTCAAAACTAAAATAAGGCTAGAGAATGGAAATTAAAAGAATAGACTAGCTTAGAATAATTGAAACTGGAAGGAAAATACAATGACCATCTAGTCCAACTACCTGGCCACTTCAGGAATGACTAGAAGTTAAAATATATTGTTAACTACATTACCCAAATGCCTCTTAAACCCTGGCAGGCTTGGGGCATCAATCACATCTCTAGGAATCCTGTTTCAGTGTTTGATCACACTCCCAGTAAAGATATCTTGACCCCAGGGAGAACTCAGCACTTCCCTCTCCCCTTCCCCTCCTCAGGAAGCTGTGAGAGAGCACAAGGTCACCCCTCAGCCTCCTCTTCTCCAAACCAGGCAAGCCCAGAGCCCACAGCTGCTCCTCACAGGACAGGACTTCCAGCCCTCTCACTGGCTTGGGATGCATTCAAGGACCTTCACATCCTTTAGTGGTGAGTTCCAGCCTTGCATGCAAGGCTGAGTTAGTGCGATAATCTCTTTTTCCTGGCTGGTCATGCCGCGTTTGGTGCACCCCAGGATGGGGTTAAGGCTCACTGCTGGCTCTTGGAGAGCTGCTGCCCCACCAATACCCCCAGATCCCTGTCTGCAGGGCTGATCTCCAGCCACTGCTCTCTCAGCTCATACTTGTGCCCATTGTTGCTGCATCCCAGATGCAGAATATGGCATTTTATCTTGTTGAATTTGATCCCATTAATCATTGCTCAATGCTCAAGCCTCCCTATCAGCCTCTGCAAGGGGACCACCTCCAAGTTTAGTATCATCAGCCAGCTTGCTAGTGGTGCATTCAATTACCCCTTTGGGTTTTCTATGCCCTCTTCTTGCACTGGAGAATGCATCTCTTTATTATCCTTTAGCCTATTGTGATCAGTGGAGTTTATATGATTTATATGCAGAAGAGGAATTGTTAACATTAACCATGTAATTGTTCATATAATATCTGGGACAATTTACAAATCATTTGCCAAGTGAAAGTAAGGTACAGCCAGATTGGCTTGGGACATATCTGTACCCTCCTCTTTCAGTTAAACAAGTTTTGGGATCTAGTTTTCTGGACCTGTGACATCTTGGAGAAACAACAGTGTGTTAATTTTAGCTCAACAGTGCCTTCCATTTGGAAGAATCCTAAAGTTCCCTTGCCCTGAGTACAAATGACTTCTCTTTCTTCTTTCTGTACATTTGGTGAGCATTTAAGACAGGAATTTTCTCTTTCCATTACAGTTTTTCCACAGTTACTTTGCACATAATGGTGTTTCGATATGAGAAAACAAAGATCTAAGAAGAGACACGAGACGAACATGACAGTGTGACTTTTACACTAGGAAACAGTTTCTTGTTCTCAAAGATCTTCAAAACAAACAGAAAGTCAATCCATTGAGAAAGGTGACATAATAACATCCAGATCTCTCCCTCGCTTTCCCCAATATAAATGATAGTCTTTTCTACAGAATAACAATACAGATCTCAATATGGGCAAAAAGGGCCCCCCAAACAGGAAATGCATGTTTTGATTGCTCTGTTCAGGCACTTTAAGAGACAAAGATGCTCAGAGTCTGAACTGATGAGTTTCTTCGGCAGTGATTATCCCACAACAGTATTTCATTAAGCAGTATGGGGGATTTCCTCTTGACTTCCGCTCCAGGCTTACTCACAGATACCACAGATGCAGATCTCTCAAATGACAGCCTTTTCCCCCCCTTCCTAAACCTCCAAGAATGTAAAGATTCCTTTTAAATAATAAATTTCCCTTTTATTGTGACTCAGACTTATTCAGTTCAATCCAGCCTGTGCAAACACACATGCAGCTTTAAATTAGCATTTGTGAACAAGCTGGGTTTCTTTGGCTGTTTGCTGAGACTTGGCAGTTCAGTTCTTTGAGGAAAAAAGAAAGAGATTCACGTCTATTTATGGCTTGATTTTCAGACATGCTGAGTACCTCCTGTGGACTTTGAGAGCTGTTCCTCTGGAAATCAGGTCACTGATGTGATGCTGGAAGGAGAAGGCACAAGGAAAAAGAGGGGCTCTGATTTTCAAACACAAATGTTTATATGGTTTTGGGGAAGAGAATAAAAGGAATGAATAAACCTGATTTAAAATGTCTTGTTTGGAACTATGACTGAGTCCATATTTCAGACTGAGTTCACAACTAAAAAATGCCTCTGTGCACAAAAGCACTGACAGGCATCTATTTTGTAGCATAAGCAGAATGTCTTGCTTCTCTCCCCAGCCAGCTTGCTGGTAAATCACTAAAAGACAGCAATTCCAGCACAGGCTGGAGAGGTTCTTGTTCTCCTACCTATCTCAGGTGCCTGTCACCTCAGGTGCCTGTCACCTCAGGTGCCTCCACCACAGGTTCCTGTCTCTCAGCACAGAATGGAGCAGTAGCTCAATGGAAGCAATCACTATTATTCAGTCTGAGCAGACCAGCTAATATATTTTAAACGTTGATCCTTCACTAAAATGCAGTAGGCAGTGCACATGTTACCTGCTCAGCTCTGGGATCTGACCAGGGTAGTGTTCTTCACCAGAGGTAATATTTTGTCTTTCTTTGGTTTTTTAAAAGTCTCTTTTTAACCCAATTTTTTTTTCCTGTGGCAGCCAACATTAAATCAGAGTGGCACAGAGACTAGTTGTTCTAAATCATAACCCAAAACGTTGTTGTTCAAACCTGCTCTATTTCTTTTGTGCAAGAGCATCCACTCAGTAGGTTGGACTGGTCGCTGCCCCAAAAGCTCTCTCACAGTGCACAGCTGTGCAGAGATCAGAGAAGGGCAACAGCAACAGGGATTTACAAGGCATGATATCTTACAGATGTAGGAGTCCAAACAAGAAGTCAAATAAAAGTAATTGGGGGAAAATGAGTATTGTTTGTGTTTGAAAAGACACCACTATCTTGATCTTTAGGCAATAAATCAGATCTTTAGCTACTGATACATTTTTAACCATAAGTTACTTACATCTGTTTATTGGCTAAAATGGTTTTGAGCCAAACTCTGCATTTCTTCTGGCTTCTGTCATTGTTTCTTTCCAGGAAGACTTTTGGCTGACTGGGTGACTGATTGGTAAGAATGAAAATGCAAGATGCATGTAATGGCAGGGTTAGGAGGGAGGGCTGGGTTTTCCTCCTGGTTTTACTCTGAGAGTCTGTATGATTCTGAACAACTCAGTGCAGCTCCCTAGGCTTTGTTTCTCTTGAAGATGAAATTCCAGATGTTTTTCTTGAAATAATTCCAGGCATACAACACCTGGAAATGCTGAACTCCCAAGTAAATTCCACTTTGTTATTCAGTTTCAGACAAAACTCCAGGCAAGGCCAAAAATCTCTCTCAGCCTAGTCCATATTGAATAACTAGAAAGCAGTTTTATTCTACTTTATTTCTCAATAATCAAGCTAATCATAATTCCTAGAAATGTTGTTCTGAAATGTATTTAGAAATATGGCCAAATAAAGAACATAATTCAAACACGAAAACTGAAAGGTGGCCTGAGATTATTTAAAACAACATCATGTCCCAATGTTTGAAAGTCCCTGTCCAGGCCTAAAAAAGGCTGCTAAAATTAAAATCTCTTTCCAAAACATCTAACACTTTATCACACTTCTTGAAATCTTTTCTGCTTGTGAAGTCATTTGTTGTAGATGATGGTTTTTTATTACAGATGTTGAAGGCCTCAAGAAAGAACTCATGTCATGTTCAAGGGGCTGGATGTTATACAGAAGGGAGGATTCTCCTTTTTATGGTATATATTTTTAATATTTCTCCACCTCTCAGGACCTGTTTCTGGTCTACTTGAATTTTTCTCTTGTTTCTTCAGCAGAGATGGGGTCCTGCATCTTAGTATTTGTGACTGTCATATTATCACTGCTCTGCTCATACTAAGCCTCAAGCATCTTTATATATCTGCTCTTGAAAACTCAGATCTAACAAAACATCTGCAAGAAATCAATCAACGCAAACATAATTTTATACTTGCTTTCTTCAGGTGAGACCTGATTTTGTGCTGTTTCTTTTTCTTGTCCCTGCTCATTGCAGAGGAGTTGGATTAGGTGACCTCTAAAGGTCCCTTCCAACCCAAATTATTCTATGATTCTATAACTCTTGGGGAGTTAAAAATGACATGGTAATTTTACTAGCATAATATCTGTAGTTTTTAGACAAACCTTCAGCAAACCAGTCTGTCCCCCTGAGCCAAGGGAAACAGGGTGTTAAGCACCATGGTTTGGGCAGGTGCTCGAGGTGTGATTAAAGAGTTCTTCTTGAGTTCTTCCAGGGTGGTGCTCCCAAATCAGCTTGGGAAAACCCCATCATTTCACTGGATGGCCTCAGTGCCCAGCCAAGCTCGGCAGGGCACAGTCACCAGCCATGGCAAGCTCATCATCACAGATGTTCATGCTTTTTATCCACACATCCTGACCATGGGTGAAATAGTTTATCTGAGATCACCAGAGTTCACTTAATGCTCACTGAAAAGCATGGAGATATTCCAATTTGTTATTCTCTGAATACTCAGGCAGACTTTTTTGTACCAATTACAATCTCCTCAGATACAAGTTTATTCAAAAAGACCCTGGGACAGAACAGTATTACCGACAGAGAAAACCTAAGTAACTTGTTCAGGTCTTGACATAGGAAAGAAAATTGTAATTAAGAACAAAACAATACTAGTCCCAAAACTTTTAAAATGCAGCAAGATCTTAAAATAGAAGTGAGAGAAAGAAAGGAAATCAATGAATCTAAAATTAGAGCAGGAAGTTTTGAGCATTTTTTTTTTCTCTTTATTTTTTGGTAATTATAGATCCAAAAAACATGAGTTCTGCTAGAAGGTAATGTAAAGAACCATTTACACACTCATTTGGTCTGTTTTTATCATGTTTCTTACTAATTTTTTCAGGGCAGAAACTACTTATCTGCATGTGACAAAATATTTGCTGCTTTGAGATACAGAGTGATGTTGCCTGCTCTCTCTACCACATGGGTTCTGGTTCTGAACCACATGGTTCTATGGGTTCTGAAAACCAGTCAGCCAACAAGACAGGTTTGTTTGGATGTCTCCAGCCTTCTCACCCCCAGCACTCTACAAAAAAAGGAAAGAAGGACTGACCTTCTTTAAGTGAGCAGTGATGTCATGGTGCTCATTAATAGAGTCTCAAGGGGTATCATGATTGCAGGACTTTCCATTAGAGTTCCTTTTCTGAGTCTTCTCCAAGAGGCAAATCCAAATGTAATCACCTGATGTGCTGCAATGGAAACAGCCCCACAGTATCCCCTGCAGTGTTCCAAATCAGGCAAGACTAGAAAATTAGCAAAATTATGCTGTGTGCTTTAATAGTGATTTTCTGCAGTATTTTTCTACATCTTCCACTGTCTTGCAAGAGTTCTCGATGTTTTCAAGAAAATACTGAGTTTTTGGAGAGGACAAGGGAAAAAATGCACATAAAACTTTGCAAAATAAAAGGACAGAAATGTTAGAAATAGCAGATTTTATGAGGTTCCAGTGCACTGTTCCAGTTTCCTGTTACTGCAGGCAGCAAGAACTCATATAATCCCCTTCACTAATTGAGAGAGCTCCACCCTCAATCTCCTTCAATTACTTTGCATTTATTTTGGAAAATTGTTCAAGAACCTCACTCCTGTGAATAGTGGAAACCTTATTGTTACTGACCTGTCATTGTTCAAGACCAGATTAATTTTTGTCTTTATCATTCTCAACTGATTTTCCATATTTTACTGTCTTTATGTAATCTCCATTTTTTGTTTTTTGTTTCTTTGTTTGTTTTTGGTTTTTTTTACCTTTTAAGTGTTTATATTAATGCTGTTTCCAGACTTCTTGTCATTACCAAATTTTACTAGTCTCTATTATATTTTTCCATGGTTTCTGATAAAAATAGTTAGTAAGATGTATTTCAAAACTATTTCTAGAGGAACTCCCAATTTATGGGTTTAGAGTTTTCACACAGCTCTTTGATAGTTTTAGGATTAATTTATTAATTTACATGTTTTCCAGTTTAATTTATAGCTCTCCATGTGACAATTTATAATCTTGAAAGACAAATAAGTTTAATCTACCAAAATTTCTTAATCTAGAAATCATTCCTCATTAAAAGATATGGAGCTCTTCTGGCTCAATCTGTCTTTGGTAAATTCAAGGGACATCACTTGAATAATTTTAAATATTTATTATACAATGCTGCATAGTAAGATCAAACTTAAAAACATTCTCTTACTCATTTGATATTTTCTCTCAAAATTGCTCTCAGGAGAAGAGCTTTAAAGAAGAAAAGTAGTGTTTGTCAGTGATGTTTAACAGCTGGTAATAAAAAGGATACCACACTATGTGTAAGTCAGCTGGAATCTGTCCACTGACTTAACAATCTGCAGGTCAGTCTTACAGTAGTCTAGAAAAGCACCACTTCTTTTAAAATTTTATTTTCAGCAAAACAATTGTGGCCCAGCTCCTGGGACAGATAAGAAATACACACAGAATTATAAGACAGAGTTTTTTTTTTCCTGGCTATTTAGTAACTTATTTTCCTATCATTAGTTCTAAAATTTTTGTATTATTAAGGAATACATTACACTCATATGTTGATAAACTGTCTAGTCTTTAACTTTCAATTTCAGAAAATATTGCTTCTGGACCATATAAATCAAGAACAAAACAATTACTGTGGGATTATGACCAAATTCTTATGGAGCACTCATAGCAATACCAACACCTTTTACCAAAAGATAGCTATACATTATTAAAGAAAAACTCAGTAGCTAATGGAATTATTTGGGCTCAGAAATAGTGTTATATCATTGTCTCATAAAAACTCTGTCATTTGGTCATATTTAGGGTCATTTAGGTACGTCCATAAGTAGTGTTTAGGACAGGCATGTTTGCTTTAAGGTTGATGCTAGGAATTTTGTGCTGCTGTCTTAGGCATTTGACACATGGCATTACAACAGTCCATAGAGAAATTCCCTGAATCCTCAGTACAGTGAATGAGTGCACGTTTGAAATCATGTCAAATTCACCACAACATTCTAGTTACAGAATCAAGTTAAAATATAGATCTTAGCCTTCCATGCTGAGAGGAGATGAGTGGAAACCAGGCACCGGTTCTTTAGAGAAATAGGAGCTCATACTCTCTGGTGTGTTCATTATCCCTGTGTTCATTTCACCAGGGATAAAACTTGTGTATTTCCAGGGCCTCAGACTCTTTAAACAGCAATACAGGACCTTTTTCCCAGCTACTGGCAAGTTCACACTCTTGGAGAAGGCCCTGACATTAGTAAAATAGGTGAGACACATCTGAGCTTGGACAGCAGCAAGCCCCAGGAGGAAAGTGCAATCCCTCTGCCTTATAAATTGGCAAGTGCAGGAGCTGCTTGGTTTTACCCTCCTGTCTCTATTTTTTGTACCTTGGCATGGTTTCCAGCAGGATTGCTGCTGGTCCATCTGCTAGCTCCCAGAATTCAACAACGAGGTCATTTAGGTCCTCCTCTTTCACAGTCTGCCAAGACCTCAGTGTCTAAGTTTACCTGGGATAAACTTTGCCTTCAGGCTACAATCTATTTTTTTAGAGCTTTAAATATTTCAGTGACCGCTTTTAAGAAGTGCTGAATAGAACAAGGCAGATTTTTGTGGAATGAAGAGGCAAATGAAATGCAGATAATAATTCTGAAGTCCTAGATGATTCTATCCTTCCTCAGATTTGGCTATGAAGCAACAAGTGAAGAGCCAGCTTATTAATTTTATTACATTTACCCCATTTTTTTTAATTCTTAACCAGGAGGGAAAGGGTGAAAAAAAGGGTTAAAGAACAACATCATCCATCTAGGGATGATATAATCATGTGTTGTAATGCTTTTGACAGACATTTCAGTAATTATGGGAATCAACAGGGATTTGCACTCCATATCCTGTAAACCTGGGAAGAAGAGTAAATCCAAAGTAACAGAAGATGGTGGTGTCATTATTCAGCCAGGGGAAATATTCTGGATTGAACTAAACAACATTCAGTAGAAAAATACATTTTTTTGTTGGATTGTCAATACACTCTAAAATCCATTTTCTGTGTAACTGCACTCTCCCATACTGATTTATATATTGCTATGTAATTTTTATCTGAAACGCAGGGGAAAAGTCCTCTGGAAAATATCAGGAAAGGGGTGATAGAAAAAAGGTTTTGCTTTTTTACTTTAAGACAGCATTTCTAAACTGCAAGGCCCTCAAGCTTGGTTACAGAAATATAGCCCTCAGTCAAATAAAAAAAATACTGTGTATAGGAAGAAATTTAGGAAGAGCTTAATGGATGGATCACAAGTCTGAAATCACATCTTACATTTCTTTCCAGCAGACAATACTTCACAAGTGTTTGCTTTTTAATGTTTGAACTCCATGTAAGCTTTGCTTTCATTTTTTTGCTAAATTTGTATCTCTACCAGCTCATGAGATAAAAAGACAGAAATCATACAACCCTGTTTTTAAATTTACCTGTAACACTGGCTAGAGAGGATAATTTAATAATAAAATAAAAAAAGGAAAGTGAGTTGGTATTGCAGTGCCAGATTCTCAATGCAAATCAGTCAAACCTTTACAGTCTGACCACTTGAGCTCAGTCTGTTGCTTATTGGAGTTATGTCTTTGATTGATTTACTTCACAAGCTGAACAGCTGTATGGATGAAATGTTGTGGCTCCCAGTAAAAGAAGAGAGGAATTCCACTGTGGAATTGTCTGACACCCTCAAAGCTGTGTCCAAACTGATCTCTGTGGTACTACCCTTTACAGCTTGGATGTGAACCCCACCACACCCAAATCCCTGCTTACCTCTCAGTCTATGTGAATTCAGGATTTTGACTGCATTCATCTGACTGTCACAGATATCCTTTGGCATCCAGTCCCACTCCCAAGCAGATCAAGCACCACTATGAGCACAAAAGTCTTTTTGTTAGTCCCACTATTCCCATTGTTCCAGGAAACTCCCTCCCCTGGCAATAAGAATCCCACAGCCAGTTTCCAGCCTTGAGTCATGCATGGGAGGTTTTCACTCATTCAGCCTTAAGCTGACATGTTTCTAAAGCTTTAATAATCGATTCTCTTCATGGAATATACCCTGATGCATAAAGAGTCAGAAACTACATCCCTTCTCAGCATTAAGTTTGACATACTAAGCCAGCCAACACTTCCAGACTCCTATTACAAGTGAAACTCTATCTCAATAATGGTTTCCATGAACATGTCCTATATTTCTGTGAAAAAAAACCCCTCTGGATTTATACATGAGTCCAGGATTTCTGTCTCACTTAAATCCACTGTGTATTAACTCCAATCAGACTGGGTCCAAAACTATGAAGTCTCTCAGCAGCACAGGCTGAGCTCAGTTTCATATCTACTTGGTACAACCCTTCCCAGAAGTGTTACCCCTTGAATATTGTGGTTCTAGACATATCAGAATTACTGCTCGGATATTAAATATGGGATGTGCATGTGTGCAGCAAGCCTGAAGAGATGCAAAACATTAAATTTAGTCCAGACATATTTTTTCCCCTGAACTTGAGTTTATCTGGGAAATTTGGGGAGGACCAGAGCAGTTCTCCCTGCCTTAGTAACACCCTTTATCTGTTTCCAATGGGAATGAGCAGAGGTGGTAGTGACTGAGCACATTAACTCGTTTCATTATA
The DNA here is from genome assembly GCA_034336665.1 of Luscinia megarhynchos. Taxonomy (NCBI): domain Eukaryota; kingdom Metazoa; phylum Chordata; class Aves; order Passeriformes; family Muscicapidae; genus Luscinia; species Luscinia megarhynchos. The sequence goes on from JAPFBE010000002.1 coordinate 92,214,752, forward strand.
CTTGCAGCATCTCACCTAACTACAATTTTGATTTACCTTTTACTTGGTCAAATCTCAGTGTTGTCTCAGAGTTCTTTGTCTTGCAATATAGATAAATACGGTACCTGAACTGCTTTTGAATTTATGTTTTAAATTGATATTTTGTTCCAAATAAAATTCTCAGAAGATGAAAATTTGAGCTAATACCATGCTGCATTAATAAAAAATATGGCCCGTATTTTTCATTATGTGGATGAAGAAGAGGCAAAGTGACACTAGCTTTTCAAAAATCTTGTTTGTAATATCTCTGTATTTGTTGGCTGGATGATTTTACAGAAGTAAGTTTCACCAGAGCAAAATAGAAAGAGACTTTTTTTTGTACAGACACAGTGACTGTTTTGACTTTCAAAAGCGCTCTGCGGTGGTCAGCTCATCTTCCTCTGGAGACAAATTGAAGTAAGAAAAAAACCTTTTGGGGTATTGAATTTGAGACTCAGTGGATGAGAAAGGGTAGAAAAGGTGGGTCACACCGGATACGACTCACACCCAGAAGCTCTTGTTCAAGAGAACAAGACCTTGTGTACCTTTTGGTGAGTCAACTACAAAAGTTTTGGTTTTAAAGGTTACTGCTACTGATTTACTGCAATTTAAAGGTTACTGCATTATTGGTAGTAGGCAGAGAGCACAACTTCAGTAATACCTCACTCCATCCAGCTAAATTGTGCTTAAGTCACTGTAGCCTTAAGCACTCTTGAATCATTTCAGTAAATGCGGTTTTAATAAATTAATATTTAATAGATTAATAAAAGGATTGGATAACAGCAAATCAGTGCCAGAGCTGGAAAACAGCCTGGGACTACTGGCCCTCAAGTCTACGCTCCAATTAATGCAAACATTTCCTCTCTTATCCAGCAGTCAGGATTGCAAGTTACACAAAAATAAAGTGAAGGGTTTGCGTGGTATTTTACTAGCCTGCATCTTATAAACATTAGCTACAACTGGACTTTTAGTACAAATTCCAGACTTTAGTATAAAGTCCAGAGCACTGTTCTCAGTCAGATACTCTTCTGATTGGTTTGGGTTTTGGGTTTTCCTGGCTTTGTATTAAGGGAATTACATCTCGCAGAGTTGCGTAACAAGGGCTGAGAGCAGCTCCTCGGCTAAAGCAATGCTCACACAAAGGTGCTCAGTGCCAGTAAACTGCCTCAAGTCTGCCAACTAACCAACAGCACTTTTCTTCCGCCTTTTTTTCCCCCTCTTGGCTGTGAATGGTCCTTTATTGGCTCCCATTCAGTCCTCCTGACAGGAAAGGCTTTCCTGAGGATAACAGAACATAGCCAGGGTGTCTGAGCCTCTGTTGGGCTTTTCCCTAACAGTCTAAATCAGTGTATTCAAACTAGTTTCATTTTGTAACTCCCTATCTTCAAGGGCAGGTACAAGCCTCCCTGTAATAAATTTAAACCTCCCAAGATGCCCACCACGGTCTAGTTGACAAGCTCTTCAGAAGACCTCTGGGGTTGCAAGCTGAGAATAGCTGGCCAGATTCAAGGTCTTATATGTGAACTTGCATCCGTCTAGAGCAGTTTCAGTCCAAGGTTTGAGATGAGAGAAATATTTCCAGTGATAAATTTTTATTTTAAATCCTGTCCTCCATTAATGGTGTTTCTGCTACATTAAGCCATCTGCTTTGTCAAATTATTTACTAACACAGTGCTGAGTTCAGAAATTTCCAATTATATCAACCCTTTCATTTCTGAAAACACTCATCACCTTCTGAGCTGTTCAATGTGTGGGAAAAAGAGTGGAAAAAAATGAGATACAGTTCAAATTATAGCAAGTGGAAAAGCCTTTCCTCTCTCAGATTATGCACCTGTGTGAGAATTATGGAGGGAATTTTCCTGTTTTCTGGGTATGATCAGCTGTCACACAACCAAGGCAGCATCAGTTACTCACCACAAGCAAACCTTTCACTTCTGCACGCAGGTGGAAGTGTGAAATGGTATTTCTCTGTATGCACACACACAGTTCTTCCTTTTTGTGGCTGAGCCAATAGCCCTGGTGTTTTTTCTAACGTTTTCTCCCACCAAGAGAACAGATGAGTAACAGGTGATTTCTGTCATGGGAAACATGGTGGTGAGGACATCACTCTCTCTGAGAAGTCACAAGTTATGAAAGGAGAAGACTTTATAGCCAGGGTAGGAAGGGAAGAGCTGTAAACTCTTCAGGCTGAAGATTTTCCAGAATCTCAATCACATGTTCTAAGGTGATAAGAGAATTCAGAAAAGTTCTGGTGCTCCTGAAAACTACAGAAAAGTCCTACAAAGTAGAACTTTAAAGCTGGATAATTGTACAGACTGAGTTATTTTCAAATGATCAGTAATTATTTCTGTTCCTATGTGTACAGATCTAAAAACCTAATTTAAGTCACTACTTTTTTAATATGATAACCTGGAATATTAATAATTGTCTTTTTGAAAAGTAACTGTCTATTGCACTGCCATGTCAGGATACTAGTACAAGATTAATTATGTCTTCAGGAGCTGAGAAAATCAAATTTGTCTCAACTGACACTGTTTTCCTTTCTTTTCTCATGAAGTCAGATCCTTTCTGTAGAAAGTGACCCAAAAAGAAATGGAATGTTGCTTTTCTTCTTTAGGCACATGACTGGCTTCCCAAACAAAGGAATCCATCCACACTGCATTACACATACACATTATAGACAGAGTTTATTCTGACTTGTAGGGGATGTACTGGTCTGAAATTACTCAGTAACTACCAAAAAAGATCAAAATGATCAATACTTCCAACAAAAGACATATACCAAAACTCTCAAATAGTCACCAAAAAGCAGTCAGGGAAATAATTTAAGCTTTTAGATCTTTACATCTACAGTTTAATGAAGTTTTGAGCTATCCATTACATGAGTGGTAGAAGCTCCTGAGTATGATAGGGTGCAATTTATCTGATTCTGGACCAGCCAGATCAAGAATCTGCTTTGTCTGATACACACACAGTCTTCCACTGGCTGCCAGTTGGCTTTCAACCACATGGTCATCCAACCATTACAAAACATTAAAGGATTTTCGGGAAATTGAAATAATTTTTGTTTTTGCAGCCTCACCTTGCCTCTTGTATTCATTGCACAGAACTTGTTCACACCAGGATCAATATACACAGCTCTTTGCAATGCCACATTTGCAAAGCAAATCTCCACAGTGAATCCACACAGACCCTGAGAGACTCAGCCACAAGCTCTCAGAGATCCCTTCAGAAAAAAATGAGAGCAAAAGCATCCAGGGATCCACCTCCACAGCGAAATCCTGAAGAAAACATGTATTTTTCATAAAGACAGAAGTTGTTCACCAAAACAATGGGTATGGTATAAAAGCCTGAGTAAGAAAGGTCTGCACAGGTGCTGCTCTTTCAAGTCCTGTGCACATCAGTGCTTTTACACATTTTCAGAGCCATTCTCTGAATCAATTTCACTGAACAAAGAGTGAGATTATTGCCATGTACAGTGCTGACACAGTCTTCAGTTGTGCATGTGCAACTTGGCAAAAGTTACAAGGATTTTTACAGTGTAAGAACAAAGTTGAGAAATCAACTAAACCTTGCTTGATTTTTAGGATCTGAGGGCAGAATTAGATGATGTCATGATGCCTTTATGCTGCCCACTGATATTTATCTAGTTGAATGCTGCTTATGCAGAAATCAAAACCTTCTGGAATTGCTAATGTGGTAAGGAGTGATGAACAGAAAGGCTATTCAGGGAAAAGTCCTTCTTGTGTGGAAGGAGGCATAAAAAGAGTGAGGGGTACTCTGATGGTCAGCAGAGGAAGTGAAGTAAAATATGCCCTCTTCTGTAAGTCTTAGAACTGGGATAGGGATCCTGTGAATGAAGAGAGGAAAAAGAAGAGATAATTAAAGTGTTCATGTACAGAATAAACATTTGCACTGACATGAAGATTGAAAAACCTGATAACCAAAAAGTGGAAACTCCTTAAACTCCTTTTCTTCTTTTTTTTTCTTTTTTTTTTCTTTTTCTTTTTTCTTTCTTTTATCTCTGCTCAGTGTCTCTATGAAAAACTTGTGAGGCAGAGATCTTTTAAGTTATTTTTTGTGGGAGGGAGAAGGAAGGAAATTGAGAGGGATTTATGTACAGCCCTTTGTTGCTTTCAGAAGCAACAGGATGTTTGTTTATTTAAGTGCTGTTAGCCAGAGAAGAAAACTGAAACCCTAATCTCAGAAGAAGATAAATCATTACCTGTTTTAACACTATCACTTTTTTAGATTTTCCTGGGACCCAGTTATTTTTTGTTTCCGTGGACAAGGATTACTGACTAACTCAGTCTCACAGAAAGTGGATTTCCATCTCTCAGAGGAAACAGAAGCAAAGATCACACCCTGGAAGAATAGCAGGCCTGTGCTAAGGCTGCTTGTCTCCAGAAGACCATCTTGCTTTAAGCAGTGGATGTGTAAGGAACACCTTGCTACTGACTGGAGAGTGAAAGTGAAATATAAGTATTACAAATTACCTGAGCTGATGAAGTATTAGAATTGTTCACTCAGCCAGCCAAACCTGTCCTCCTCTAAACACTAAATTCCAAATAAGGACCCCATTGTACCAATTATTTAGTGTCTCACAAAAATAGACTTATATTTGGTCTTCTCTGGATGCTCCTAGTTCTCCAATAGATAGATGTCAGTGGGAGTGGTAAAAAATGCTCTTCCATGTCATGTAGATTGTTATTGGAAGTCAATCCAGGTCATTGTAAGCTCCTTTCGGCCTAGACCTGTTTCTAACCTCACAAAAAATAGCTGATCCTCCTTACAGCATACCATGCAGTGGTAGATTTGGGTATCCTTTGGTCAGTTACATACTGAAATAAAACAGGTCATGGCATGGAGATGGTAAAATTTCATGTATAATTTGCTACTGAAGACTTCTAGCGAATTATCAGAAACTTTGGTACATCCATTCCCCTTTTTTCACCCTTTTCCCAATGGAATATTTTTCCTTGAAAGATACCTCTCCCTGCCAGTGGATCCTAAAACTTCTGCTTTCATTAAACTAGCAATTCTTCCTCACAAAAGACCTTTTCTTCATCTTAAAATTATCAAGGCGTGTGAGGGGGAGGCAGAAAACTTTTATTTGTAAGAAATAGTTTGTTCTTATTCTATGAATGATAATGAAGTGTTGAGGGCTGGGCTGGGAATTATCAAGACATTTTTTCCCAGCACTAGTTCCATTGTCAACAGCACCCAGTGCTGAAGCTGATTATAGAAGGGGATGGAATTTCTGACGCATTTTCAACCTACTCCATCAATAAAATTGCAGCCAATTCTTTCCCCTAACTTTCCAGCCACCTATAACAGCCTCACAGCTTCTGTAAATTTGTGTGGTTAAAACAAGGGTGGAGAGAGCAACTGTGCTAGGTTTTCCTGTTCTAAGCAGGTTTACAACCAGTTTTCAAAGCAAAGAAACCACAATTGTAAAACCAAAACCATGTTCAATTGGAGAACAAGCACTGCTTTCGGGTCAATTCCGAGAATGTTTTCACTTTGTGTTACCTACTGTTGTATAACATTGGGTCACTTGTGCTTAGGTTTCCAGAGAATAAGAGCTGTCTGCTTTCGTTTATAACCTATAGTAAATTTCAAATGAAAGAAAAAACAAATAATAGATCAAAAATGAAACACAATACATCAGTAGGAGCTGAGTATTCATTGATAAAATATTGTGACTATCAGAACTTTTTTTGTTCAATGTTATCTGTTTTACTTATTCTGGTTGATTAAAATTGTATTTACAAAAATATGTCAATTTCAGAGCAGTTTCCATAAATGGTCCCTTACTGCAATAATGAGTTTTAACACAACTCTGAAGCCCAACATGCAAAATGTTGATATTGGAGCTCAAAACCATTAAATGCTTCTCTGATTTCTGTGTTATGAGCAACTTACCTGATTCAGAACAAAACTTATTAATGATTTTTCATCACAACAACTTTCAATGGAATAGCCTGTGTTCAATTTCATTTCAAAGAGTTCATGTTCAGATCTAAAATCCAAGAGAATGATATCACAGGCAGCTGGTCTTAAAAACATTCCTCTGTCATTAATTTCTGATTCTTATGTGTCATCAGCAACAGTTTGTCACCCTTTCCATTTTGTCTGCTGATATACATTGAGAACAAAATGAAAACAGAACTGTTGAGATACTGAGAAATCTTGAGTGATAGCCACCATAGAAAGTAAAAAAGCTTGGGGTTTTATTTTTTAAATTTTTTATCTTGAGTTCTTTGAATTCATATTAATTCACAGGAAGATGAAGAAATGCTACAGTATTACGACCATGACAAGATTTTTGCATTTCTGCTAATGTGGTTTATCTGCTCCTAGTTTTGCACATGCACAAATTGTCATATCAACCAGGAATAGCAGGCTCACTTAAGAAGGTCTCTTTTTTGTGTGAATAAAATATATGCTGTGATTCAGGCTGGTAGGAATAAGGGGGTTGAAAGTTTTCTGTAACAGAATGAAAGTAAAAGTGAAGACATTATGACTATCTATGGCACTATGATAAAATCTACGTACATGGTGCAACTGCTGCTAATAGATTAATACTTCCTTTCTACAGATACCACAGTGACACTAACACACAGAGGGAAGTGCTAATGTGTCTAAATATATTATTTTAATTAAATACTCACAAACACTGCACAGGCTTTTGACCAGCTCCCAATATCTGTAGTGCATGCTTTTTAGCAACAGTGATTGCATCTGGAGGACAAATTGTACTGAGAACAGGTTAAATCTGCTTTATAACCCAGGAAAACCCGGGATGCATTCCATGCATGAATGTGCTGGTGGGAAAGGACACCCTTGTACATGCAACAAGTAGGAACATACATGATGTTGATGAAGCCTTAAATTTGGTTTCTAACCAGACTGGGAGACTGACCCAAGAACTTAGCAACTGCAGAGAAATTATTCAATCTTGGGGCATGCATTCAACAGAGACAGTGAAAGTCCTAACCCATTCCTTGATTTTTGCTGTTCTTACATCCACAGCAAGTACATGCCCTGAAGTGTTGTAAATAGTGTATGAAACTCTCCTGTACTATTATAGCCCCAAAGGAGCAGAAAATGGCTTAATCATTTCTTCATCATCCATGTGAACAATAACAACACAGGTCATGGGTTAGCTCAATGTGTGATGTCATACATTAACTTCTCTGTACCCTATATAAATTAATTTTTTTCTAGCATAAAAGCCCTGTCTCATATTTTCTCTCGATATCAGGTTGTGCTTGACCACCATAGAATGACTTGGGTTGGAAGGGTTTTAAGATTATCTAGTTCTACCTCCCCTGTCCCTGGGTGGAGACAACTTCCACTAGATCTGATTTCTCAAAGCCCCATCCAACCTGGCCTTGAACACCTCCAGCAATGGGCATCCACAGCTTCTCTGGGAAACCTGTTCCTGTATCAACCTCACACAAAAATATTTCTTTATAATATGTAATTGAAACCTACTCTCTTTCAGTTTGAAGCCAGTCTCCCTTGTCCTATCCCCCACATGTCCTTGTGGAAAGTCCCTCTCCATCTTTGCTGTAGGCTTCCTTCAGGTACTGGAAGGCCACAATTGGGTGACCCCAAAACCTTCTCTTCTCCAGGCTGAGCAATCCCAATTCTCTCAGTCTTTCTTCATAGGAGGTGTGCTCCATCTCCTAATCATCTTGAAAAGGCAGATCGACCTACCCTTGTGGTTTGTAGACAAAAACACCATTGTTATTCCCTAGACTGTGATTTTTTCAGATGTGATTAGTATTCTTCCAAGTACTAACAAATTTTTGAGGACTGAGATTTTTTCACTTTTTTTCCCCCCAGTGATTGGTCCCTGGACAGCCAGAAAGTTTAAGGTGCCAAATTAATTCTAGCAAAGAGAAGAAAAGGGAATAGGGACCTCCCCCCTAGATTAGGGAAGTTATTCTATCACAGTGCTAGTGCAAGCTCTTTGAAGTGTTATATTCTTATTATATGGCATAAAATGTGAAAAAAATGTTCTCCCTATGCCGAAAAGTGGTAAAATATTTGTATTTCTTACTGTAGCATATAAAAAGCTTAAATAAGCACAATAAACTTCCATACTTTCAGTTCAGGTAGTTCTCCTCAGTGAGCTCATGGCATCACCCAAACCCACTAAGCACAGGTACAGAATGGGTGTGGAAGTGGAAAACCCCACGTATATGTAGGCAGGTATTTGTCAAGTTTCAGGTCAGTTGGAGAGATACCAAGCACAAGGTTCCACCAGTGACTAGGAGGGTCTTGAAAACAGGACACTATGGTATGATGTATTTTCCAACCTCAGCTCAGTCCTTGACCTGTTGGTTTCCATGGTAGACCTCCAGCTAGCTAACAAGCACAAAAGAGGAGGTGGTGGTGCTGCTGTGCAAATGCATTAATTCCTAATTCTGGTGGGAACAGAAGGTGAGAGTCAGCTCAGTCCCTCTGAGGCCTGACAACTGTTGCAGGCAGCCTGAGGCAGTGACTTGGCAGGACAAATGAACTGATCAGAAAAAGCATTGATTTTCCTCTGCTGCTTTTACAGCTAATGTTTCAGATTTTGTGCAAAGGCTCCCACAGCAGGCAGAGCATCTCTCTGTGCCCACCCCCCCACGCACACACCCCCATAGGAAACAGCCTGAGACACCCTTTTTGTCTGTGAAAGGAAGTGTTAGAATTGGAAAAAGATTCTTCCAAGGGGAAAACATCAGGGACACGTTTATACATAGAAGTAGAAATTTCTCTCTGAACTTCATATAGGAAGGAGTCTGAGAGGCAGACTTTATAAACAGACCCCTTTGGATCTCTGAAGAGAGGATTTGAAAAGTCAAACACATCCAAGACATGCCTATAAAAGTAAAAATTACACTGCCCAGAGCCTTTTAAGCAACAGACTTATTTCAAACAACAGAATATTATAGCTCTTAGTCTTTCTCTCTCTCTGTGTAGACACACATTGGCAAAACTAACCCCTGAGTAAAGATGCTGTTAATTTAGAGATTTTATCCATTACAGCTGTAAGAACTCAAGGCTGAGACTTGTTGATCCTTTCTGCTGAGCAATAATAGAGGCAAGTCAGATGCCCAGAGACAAAAAAACCTTCCCTTCATTTAGATAAAGGAATGAACTGGTTGGGCCAGGAATCATTTGCCTGTAATTTAAGAAGCAGTTTGGGTAACTATTCTTCTATTATCAGAATAAGTTGAATTAATTCAGCTAAGAGTGAAAAGAATCATGTCCAGCATGCTGAAATAGGCAGTTATTGTAATCTGCATTGGATAGACACTATGAAAGGCAAAGGATGCTGGAAGAGTCTGCCCAAGAGGAGAGCAGGAAACCTCAGGACCCATGAGTTATTCCCAGTCACTTTCAGAAATATTTTTTTCACAGTGCCTTTAACACAAACTGCTTTACTCTCCTGACACAGTGGGAGCTAGAGATGTCTGCAGGCAAACACAGTGAGCATTGGAAATGTCTCTCCCTGCAACTGCTGAGTCAGATGCCTTTAACTAGCAAGCCTTGAAACTTTTAGTGCACATTACATTTTTATTCTGCAAGGCTCCTGGAGAGTCTACCCATGAGTGGTGTGCTGCTGTGTCCTCACAGCTCCAGCAGTTCAAAGGGGCACTCATGAGCCACCAAACACGATGTTTGCAGTTCTTCAGGAGCGACGAAACCACCTTCCTTTTTCTTCCTCACTACCAGACTTTCAAAGAAAAGCAAAATTTACAAGTGTTCCAACAGCTTCATTAAGTGCTGCCTCTCCTCATAGACAGCAAGGGTTAAGGATGCATGGCCCTGGCCACTTGTCAGATTTGGCATGCTAGAGCCAACAGCTGGTGGAGGCAGTTAATTAGTCCTTTGCCCTGCTCAAAGTTCAGCCTTGATTGGCAGGGAAAAGCAGGCTGCACCAGCCTGCTTCCCTCTTTCAATTAACAAAGGCCTGTGCCATCAGATTACCTTGGCACCGTGCCACGGCATCCGTGTCATTTGGCTGCCTGAGCTTTGCCATGGCAACAGCAAAGCTAACCTTGCCAAGGCAGCATCTGGTCTATGGGTGGCAGATTACCTGCCAAACAGATTTACTAGCTGCAAAGTGCTGCCCCAGAAAAGAGAGGAAGCAGGAAAATCTTGTGACAAAAAGATGATTGTCCATTTTAATTTTTCTATCCACCTAAAGGTTTACAGAGGTCCAATTGCTGATGTGTGGGTAGGGCATGTCTTTATTCTTTCTGGGCATGAAAATCATTAAATAAATTAGGCTTTATCTTAGCCACAAGGTCTTCTGGGCATTACAGAAACAAAACTCTTTGTGGAGGACTAATTTATATTATGTAGTAACCAGGCTGGTCTTGACAGAGTGCTGCTGGTTTTTCATTTCATTTTATCACATCCAGAGATATCATATAATCACGGGTCCAACTGCTCATAAACTGCATGGAAAATCATCTCTGAATGTCAGAATCACATCAATTTCCAGTGGCCTGTAAAACTTGAGGACCCTGTTCCAGTGGGCTGTCTGAACTCAGTAGAGTTTGAAGCTTCTGGATTCATAGAGGTCAGGGAAACAGACTGTAGGCAGTGCAGGACTGGCTCCATCTCTACCAAATGACTCCTGAAAGCAAGTCATGTTACAAAGGAAGGCCAGAAAACCAGCGGGCAAATCCCAGCAGTTCCTCTGTTTTGGGAAACCATTCCTTTCTGACTCTAACCCAGTCAGTCCATTAACAGCAAGCTGCTGTGGCAATCACGTGCTAATTAGACTCTCAAGTGGTATTTGAGTGGAAATACAATATGACTGCCCCAATGCAGCAAAGAGTGAAAGAACAAAGCTTTTTTCCAGTCCGTCCTAGGTCGTTGGCACACACCTGACATTTCAGTGAAGCAACAAATGTGATTGAAGAAAATAATTTCCATCTTATTTCAGCTCTTCTTACAAACCTAAACACCTTCTCATAAACTTAAAGTACTTACAGGACGTTCCTCTCCCAGTTACTGCCTCTGTGAAATTTACACACTGGACCCTGAGATTAGCTTAGCTGGGTAGAGTATGGGGCTAATCATTGCAAGATTGTGGCTTCTGGGTGCATCCCTTGTCTGGGCCATTCACTTACGGGTGAATGGAGTCTATGATCCTTCAGTGTCCCTTCCAGCCCAGAATATCCTGTGAAGGAAGTAGTGCAAAAAGTGATGGCAGCTGCAAATGGAGCAAGCAGAGTGAATGTGCTGCAGGAGGGGGAAAGTTTGCTTCAGGTTGGAAAGGAAGGTTTGTCACCAATGCTTCACACACCCACCAAAAAGCACCATAACATTCTTTTGGTTGCTAGGGGTCTAGATTCTTCTCTTCCCTTAGGTCTGAGTTCCTTATAAGACACAAGGGACACATTTGGGGCAGCGTGCATGCACATCTCCGTGTCACACAGAAATATGTGTGCTGAGAAAGCAGAATCAATACCTAAATGTAGACAAAATCAATTGGACAGCTAGGACATACTTGAAAGGCTCTTGGCAGAAGGATAGCCTCACAGATCAGAATACAAATAACTTGGAAGTTCATCATTTGATATCTTTGTCTGAAAGTAATGGAAGGTACCACTGTGAATGTGGGTCATCCTTATTCATAGAGAGGTGAAGATACTGAGAACTGCATGACCTCCTCATATTCACAGAAGTTTCACCAGAGTGAGTGATCTCTTTCAGCTCTCTAGGTCATGCTCTCTTTCTGCTCTGCATACCATTAATTTTACTCTCTTCCATCCATTCTGGTTCTCCTGTTCCTAATGCAAACATTATTTCAGTAGAGATCAAAGACAAGCCAAAACCTGCAGCTCCTCTGTAGAAGACACAAGGAGAGAGTCCATATTGACTTGCTGCTGCACCACCTGAGGCAGATGCTGATGCTGAGATGGTGTGAGAGATCAGGCCAGGGCTGGGGAGGAGCTGCAAAGGGAAGCAGAGAGGCTTCAATGTCCCTGTGAGGGATCAGTGGCTCCAGACCTGAGCTATGTCCATCAAGGATAGGAAAATACAGCCCCCAAGGAGAGCTGGGCCTCCTAGGGTGGAGGTCTGGGTCTTCCAAGGGTTTTTCTCCCTGCTGGGGACATACTGATGGATGTGGCCTCCTCGAAGACCCCAGTCCTCAAGGAGCCTGTGACATGGCCAGCCAACCCTGTGACCATGACTGTGTCTCTGAGTGAACATTCTCCCCTCAATCAGGGATGCTTTTCACCTTTAATTGAAACAACTGCTCCCAAATAGCAGGGCACTGACTGTGGTTTGTGCATGACTAGCTGCCTCATGAAGTGACAAGCTTGGCAGAGGTTTCATCCCTCACTTCACCACACTGATGCATCCCTCAACCAGACATCTTGAGTTTTCCCTGCCCTGCCAAGACGAAGAAAGTAAAGAGCTCTTCCAAAGAAAGACTCCTGTCATTTTATATCATATGTTGTCAAAAGTCAGGGAACAGCCACACTGATGAAAAACCTTCTGTCTCCAGCCTCTGGTATGTTCCTGACTCCTTTCCAGATCCCAGACTTTTACCATGTCAGTACTTCTGTAGGCAAAAGGCATTTGAACATTTTTCCCCCCTCTCTTCAGTAGTGGTCAAAAAGAAATTCAGTAAAGGAAAAAAAAGCAATAGTTTTCCCCTGTCTTTTAACTAATGTGTGTTACACTACAAACTGCTGGTTGGAAAGTTACTAAAGCACCTTGAGGGTGCTGAGCAGACCCACTGAGATTTTTGACCTTTGCTCAAGGTGTTATTGATCCCAGAAGTTGTGGGTGTCCCATGCAAGGTGGGATGCCTGGGAAGCGAGGTGGGAAGTGCCAACACCCAAACACAACACACTGGTCCTTATTTTGGAAAGAAGACAATAATGGTAGTGGCTAAATCAGAACTGAGCTCTTTCTGGATCACTCAGATTCAGACCCTCAGGATCCGTGGCTGACCATAACCTGTTGTGGTCTTTAGGAGGAGAGCTCTCTGCTCATTTCTGTTGCCCTGGGCTTGTGCCCTGAGAGTCAAATTCCACCACATGCACGAGTTCTGTAAAGCACTAACCAGTAGGTCATCATTTGAACTCTTAGTGCAGTGTCAGAGTGTAAAAATCAGCAGATAGCTTTGTGTGTTGTTTTCCTGCAGGACAGAGAGCTGCTCGCTTTAGCCCTAACATCATAGCTTTACTATGTTGGAGTAAAAGAGAAAGGAATTAGAACTGCATATCTGTATTTTGTTTGCTTCTCTGTGACCTACCCATAGCAATTTTGAGACAAAACGAGAGAAGGAGGCGCACAGACTTCTGGTGCTGTCATCTCTCTGTGATCACAAGAAGTGTGTGCATTGAATATGTGCTTCAGAGGAATGGAACTGGTCTAAAGCTCTGTCACCACATATCTACTGCTGGATCACCCTAAGAATTCCTAATAAATCCTTCTGGTTTAATTGCTAGGCTCTCTGGGGCACAGAGTATAGACAAAAGGAGCATGCTAATGGCCTTCAGGATGTCAGGAAGCCTAAGAAGCTGAAACCAAGTGTTCATTATCACAGAAGCATTTTTACTGGGGGCTTGAATGTGCTATACTTTATAAGAAAGGCTCTACAGGAATTGTTTCATTATTTATGGGGTTGAAGAGACACCATACTAGAGTCAGCAGGAAGTCGCAAGGGAAATTTTTCAGTAGTGTAGGAAGTGTTTTCATATGTGGAACTGAACTTTTCTCACAGCCTGAGAAGAATATGTTACTTCAAATGGTGATACTGCCTCTTGTGTTTGAAGGGATTTTGATGATCAAGCCATTTCCCCATGCTGAGAACTGACTCAGCACCTCAATGTGTTGTCTCATGTTAGGACCTCAGATTAAGTAATTCTCTTTTATAATGCAGGGGTTTTTTTTTGCAAGAGGATATCCTGGACACCATCCCCACTGCTGTCAAAGTTTAATGCAGAAGTAGGTCAAATCCAGATGGTGAGTCAGCAAATGCTAATGTGTTTTAATTATTAGGTTATTTTTAGAAGGTTCAGCATGTTATATAGCCAGGAAGTGAAGTGGAGCAGAAAGTAAAATCCAAGCTAGATGATTCCCTCTTCTTGAGATAGGGAGATGAGTTACGCATCATTGACACTATTAATGAAAAATAAATTGTGACAGTTCTAGGTCTAAAAGCTGAGTTTCAACACAGAGCATCTACCCCAGCACTTCTTGTTTACTTATGTCATGTTTCCGGAATCCCAACAAGTAGTAAAAGTTTTCAGTCAGTCCTTCAGATTTCAGTTCTATGTCCTCCTTCCTCCCATTGTTAGGACACTGAAAATACCAGTTTATTTAACCTTCAGTAAGTTTTTAGGAATATTTTCTTTGTGACTGAGACTGCATGAGTAGAAAAACTTGAATTTTTAGGGGAATTTACTCATTTCTGGTAATAGGCAAAATGATGTAAATAAGCATCAGGTACCCTTACTTCAAATTTCTCTTGTGTATTACAAGCTCTAAACAGAATCATCCCGAGGTTGAGATTGGGCAGCAATTACTTTAATGATTGGTGCTGAGATATTTTACACAACAACATGAAGATGTATTTAAAAGTCTGGAGCAACAGACCTAGATTTACTGGATATCAACTGCAACTCTTGAATCATGGTTCATTTCTATCTAGTTCTATGTGGTTCTGGTTCTGTGCTCTGCTATGTATTTCTTGAGTGTGGTCTTGAGTAAATCATCTGCATTCTCTGCCCATCATGTGTAGCATAAAGGAAACAATACCCTATACCTCATAGCTCTCTTTTATTATATTTATAAGCATCTATAATTTTATATGTGTACCATCTGGCTATAGAATTCTACTTCTGTTTGATACTCCTCAGTGCTACTATAAAAATAAGAATATTTATTTTCTGAAAAAAATAAAATAAAATAAAATAAAATAAAATAAAATAAAATAAAATAAAATAAAATAAAATAAAATAAAATAAAATAAAATAAAATAAAATAAAATGAGTCCTTTCCCTTTTCTCAGCATGGTACTTGTGAATCCAAGCAAAGTACAACCATTAGGGATTCTTTCACATAAATGGAAAATCTCCATTCAAATTAAATCTTTATGCAGTTATCAAGTAAGGAGAACAACATTAACCAAGTATTATGCAAACAGTAGAACAGGTGCAATGAATAATCCAGCCATCCCAGGTTTCCTGTCTTCTGCCTTCATCCTATCCCTGCAATAATTACAGAGTTTCTCTTAGGCTGAAATCAATGCTCATCTTGCAGTTGCAAGCATATCATGTGGGATTTCAGTTTTATTTTTAGTCAAGTGGATTTGCAGTCTCTTGTCAGTTTATTGTGTTGTGTTAGAAGGGACATTTAAATAGAACAGAGTTTTGCTGGAGCTCCAGTGGTCTCTTGCATATAAAATCAAAGTTCTCTTGCTTGCTTCATGTTCTCATTCATTCAGTGTCTCAGATCCTGCCAGCTCTGTGGGCAAGCAGCCAGTTTTGTATTTACTACAAGGTTTTGTGTTGGCTGCCAGTCACAAAGGGTGGTGATAAATGGATTCAGCAGCACCTATTAGGATTAACTGAAAGCTTAAATTCATTTTGAACCCTCTTACTGCCAAAATTAATTATACTAAAATTAATTATGCCATTTTATCCACTGAATAACAGGCCAAGGTGAGGAAAATACCCACCTCCATGTTTACTGCAGCCTGGAGCTGAAGCAGCCATGGAATCTATAGAGCAGAATCCATCAGGCCCACTAGACTCATAAAGTTTTTTGTATTGCCTGCTTTCAGCTCTCTTCAGGTTTTGTTCTCAGAGACCTTGTTCCACACTGGCTGCAGTGATTCAGGTCTATGAGAACAGCACCTGTATGGTGATCTGCAAAGCAACTTGGGCAGCAGGAGCATCCTCATATTTCAGCAAAATCATCAGCTCAGTTGGAATCTCAGCTACTGTGTGGTATTTCATGGTATGGCATTTGGAAGAAATATGTTAATAGAAAATCCTGTCACTTCATTGTTTTGCAAACCAATGAGGTTCTGTCCAGCTATCTCTTGTTTGCAGTAATTTAGTTTGGCCTTGTGTTGAAGAGAAGCTGCTGAAAAACAGTGTGATACCAGATGGAAGCCCTGAAACTCTGCTGTAAAGCAGCAGGCACAGTAGGACCCATCACGGAGGGTGAATTAAGTTCTGCCGTGTCCATGCAATGTCATAGCTCGCACTTAAGAATAACACCATTGGATTAGAGCTCCCTTTGAAATTGGGTGTTGGTGTGAGTTGTACTGGCAGAATCTGTTCTAGCTACACAACAGGAAGCAGGTTCAACACTGGCAAAATGACAACAAAATCACAATGTCTCAGTATATGACTTCCTACATTTTTGTGTCCTCTTCTGCAGACTGATAGGGTGTGAAGCCCATCTGCAACATAAAAGCAATAAAGTTTCCCTGATCAGAAAGCCCCTAACTGAAGGGAGGAGTATTATTTAAAAGATGGAGGAAAGAAAAAAGGATGAAATGTAGAAAAAGCCATTTTATAGAAATATGATTTAAAAAGTAAAGAAATATCACTCCTATTGTCCTACAGTCTAATCCAGGCAAGGAATTTGTGTATCTTAACTGTTTCAGGGAAGGGCCTGATTGATTTATCCTTTCCAGAGGTTCATCTGTAATTTCATCAAAAATCAGCTCTTAAAAACTCCACTCAGAAGTTTGCATTCAGGGCTATCTTACTTCAGTCATTTCAGATCAAACACTGCTCTGCTCATTCTGGTTCAAGTTAAAAACAATTTTGTACTTCTTTTACTGTCTGCCTAACCCTTAACTTGCAGAGAAAAATCTTGCTTGTCTCTCCTGTGGAAAAATGTGGTTATTGGTAGATAGACTTACTTGCCTTTTGAAAAATCAAATTATACTGCTTTGCCAACTAGTTGTGTATTTCTTAGAATGTTGCTAAAGAGCATGTTTTCACTGAGGAATTTTTTGTTGTTGTTTAAAAGGTAGATTTAGAAATACCAATAGAATCAAAGCTGGGTTGATTTGGTTTTTTTCCTTCTTTTGAGTAATTATGTGTTTTACTGACAGAGAAAACATTCCAGATGGGCAAAATACTAGTAAACCAGCTTCAGGCCAGGAGCTTGAGACATGTATCAGAAACATTAAATTCAAAACTGTATTAACTATGGGTTCCCTCTCTCTTCAACAAGGAGACATACATGCCTTTGGAATTATTCATCCAATTGTGATTTGAATCTTTATAGGGAGTGTAGAATGGACTAAATTCTTAGTTATGGCACCTCCTTACCAGATTCTCCAGAGGAACTCATGAATCACTTCAAAATACTCAGAGTCTTGGAAGAAATTCTTGTAATCAGTAGACTTACATTGGACATTAACAGCATAAGACTCTTCCATATTCTCTTTTGTCTTCATCTCAGTCTTTTTAATTACACCAGTGACCATTTTCTCATGCCCTTCTTGACAGTGTGCATATTCATCTATTTGTGCTGAACACGACAACAGAATACTGATCTGGGTGCACCATTAGGTCTGACTCACAAGCACATTTTTAAGTTCTTGTGACATTTGACTTCTTCCATTCATCTGCAAGTTTTCTGCAGTTCATTTACATATTTCAGTTAAAGACCAGAATGTCTTAACAAGGTGTTTTAAATGTGAAATTGTACAGTACCTTGATAGCTTGGGTAGTTTAATTCCAGATGAGAAGGTGAAGATGGCAGCTTCTGAAAAAGAAAACAGGAATTAGTCACCTGCTACACCAAAGATTCCAGGGAAGACGACCACACAAAACTGTAGAGCACTGGGTATAGGAGTGGATTACATAGCCCAAAAGAAGACACTAAATATCAATAGGAATGGGATTGCTGGGTGATATTTCAAGGAGTGCAATTCTTCAAAGTGTCATTGCTGCAAAACCCCAACATTTAAACAAGGCTGCAGGGTCAACACATAAACATCCTGGAATCTGACCCAGTTCAGAACAAACACTCTGTAATATTAGCAGGATCTAATTGAACCTCTTGGCTGTTAAGCAAAGCAATTAACGATGTAACAAGCAATCATGCCTGATGTTCAGTTAACAAAATAAACATGATAAAATATGTCCACAACATTTTGAGGCTAAACCTCATCGAGGGTTACCATGTGCTCTTACATCTTCCTCTGTGCAAGTAGTGCATCGTTAGCAAAGTATTATCCATGTGTTTTACACCACTGTCTAATTGCACAGAAGGCACTTAAGAAGATCAAAGAGCTCTATTAACAACAGATAACCACAGAACAAATATGATTAAAGTAATTACACGAAGGAAATAATCTGCTAATTCTTAATGATTCCGAGGACTCAGAGAGGAGCTTTCAAAGTGATTCTCCTCACTGGAAATCAGGGTGTTACTGCAATGGACTGATATGATATTTTGGTTTCAAAGTGTGAGCTGTTTTCCTATATGTTTTTTCCCTTATGCCTTCCCTTAAACCTCATACTCAGTTGTAACATGATTCAGAAGTGGAAATATCCTTGCCACAACAGCTACTGATCTTTCCTTCTCTTCCCCTCCTTTTCCCCCGTCCTTTGGCACCTGGCAAATTTTTCCAGACCTCTTTGATTTCTAACCAGGACTTACCTTTACCTTCTAGATAGCCTCTGGAAACAAATTTATGCAATTTGCCTCTCACTTCCTTTCCCCGCACACCCTTTTTATCTTATCAGCTAGAACTAGAGATGATTTTTCACTCCTTCCACTCTTCTGCTTCTCACTCTACCCTAAAACCTCCTCCCTTTCTTACCCTCACCTTTTCACTTCAGACATTGCCGGCACTGGCACTAATAAGCCTTTCCTGTTTCTTCTTCAGTAGACAACTGAGCAGTTTATTTAGAATTAAAGGGAGATACATATATGTTTATCTATTTTGTGAGGGGTTTTGGAAGTCTTCCTGGAAGGCATCCTGGAAAGAAAGTAGAAAGCTGAAGTAGGGAGTTGAGCAGTGAAGCAATATCTCTATTAATTTAATTCCTAAAGTAAAATTTCATTCTTTGTTAGTTTTAATAAAAAACAGGAATGAAATGTATAGTCAGACTTTCAATTTTCCCTCTCCTATCCTTTCTCTCCCTCCCACACAAGTTCATCCACTTTCCTAAAAAAACCCCACAAAGTCCCTGGAACACTGCACACAGATTTTAAGAACCTGATATGGCAAAAGTACAATTGTCTGTTTAGTGCCCTTAGATTTAGTCAAGGGACAGTAGTACTAACTTGACTATCAAACAGAAAATAGAAGTGAATATGAGGCAGCCCTGCAGGGATTTGATCTTAATGGATCAATGATCTTAATGGATCTCTTCCCACCTGAGGAACCCTGTGTTTCTGTAAGCACAGTAATCCTCATCTCCTCTGGTAGCAGGAGCAGTTCACATTCCACACACACCTCATGGAGGACGACACTCCTCTCTAAGAAAATTGGTCAGGCAGGTGTGGTCTTGCCTCCTATCAGATGGCTGAGCTTCTTCCTGCCATCTTTGTTTGAATCTACAGAGACTTTCACTAAACTTTGCAAAATCCATATGGGTGGAGGAGAAAGCTTCACTCCTCATCTCCTCTGATAGCAGGAGCAGTTCACATTCCACACACACCTCATGGAGGACAACACTCCTCTCTAAGAAAATTGGTCAGGCAGATGTGGTCTTGTCTCCTATCAGATGGCTGAGCTTCTTCCTGCCATCTTTGTTTGAATCTACAGAGACTTTCACTAAACTTTGCAAAATCCATATGGGTGGAGGAGAAAGCTTCACCCTGCTTACACTGACAGCTTACAGGTAACCAAAGCAAATGCTTTGAATTGCCCTCTGGAAGCATTTCCCTCTTTCCATTTGGGTTTTGGAGGACAAAGGCTTTGACTTCAGGTACTCTGAGGCACAATCAAGTTAATGGCCTGATTCAGAGCCTGAAATAGCCTGGTAAATATATCCCACATGAGCAATGGGCAGGCTTTCCTCATCCAGTTGCACAGACAATTTTGTTTGTACAAGTTCATTAGCTCTCAATAACGAGCATTGCCTACTACTGTTAAACACCTTATCCTGCAGAGCCCAGCTCACACAGAGCAAAACTTCCTAATGAAGTGACTCTGATGAAAAACTTTCTCCCAGAACACCCTGCAGATCAAAGCCCTGAAGGCACAGGGTGAATATGACAAAATTACACATCAGCTAATCAGTTAGGGATGATCCTGGCAATTGTCCTTAACTGGAAGCTATTAGACCCCACATCCCTTTAGAAATTGACTCCTGCAGTCCTGGGTCTTCAAGCAGGTGCTGTGATAGCAATAGTTCATCTGAAAGGCATCAAGGAGTGTCTATTACCAGCCAACTGGGGTGAAAATCAGGAGATAGTATTGTCTCAGGAATATGTTTTGTTTGTTTGTAACTATGAGACGTGTATATTTTACCTGGCTGTATTTTAGCCACCTTTAAGTGGGATGTTTGTGTTACTGGCAGAGGGAGAAAGCTCTAACTGCAAAGATCAAATAATGCAACAAAGCTGGACAGCTCAGAAACTAAGAACAGAGACAGAAAACTTATCTTTATCAAATTTAAATATTTGATTTCCAAAAGACACTGAATTCCTCCAGGGAGATCTTACAGAAGTAAACAAATGGAGACTCAATCAACAGTAAAGGAAAATCTAACAAAATTGAAAGCAAAAATGGCATTTTAAGTTTTCCTTAACAAAGATCCAGGGTATTTTTCATTAGCATGGCCATCATTACTAGATGCAGAGCATTCAGCAATATGTCATGGGAGGATGGAGATTAAATTATTTTTTTTTTCAGAATGCAGTTTCTCAACTTCCCCTTGCCATGTAGCTTGAGTAGGAAAATGGTACACTGCATTTCCATTCCTTCATGTGTTGTGCTTCAGCTGCATTTCTGTGCAAAGCTGTGAAGTGTGGGTGGAGAGACAGGAGATGCTTTAACTGAGATTTTTAATATTTATTTTTAATAAGGGTTTTTATTCTTGCTTAATTTTTACTAAACGGAAGCTAATAGATCAACCAAGCCTGAAGATCCCTTTGCTAAATAAAATATACAAAGCTTGAAGTTAATAGCTATTTTTATAGAACATGTTGCTACAATTCTCTAACCTTTATTTTAGGCATGTGAATAAAATTCCTCATTTTAAAACAATGTTTAGCCTTCAACAAATTTTCTTCATGCCATTGGGATCTGATAGGTGCTTAGCATGTAGAATGAACAGGTGATTTATTCAGGTGCTTGAAATCATAATCTTGCAAAGATTTATTGTTTGAAAAACAAGTTTAAGACTTCATTGTGCATTCTGAAGCCTACTTTCTATGTTCTTGTTTTCAGCATCAGTGTTTTGATTAACCAATGGGTTTAACTTACCTTTACTGCCAGTTTGCAACATTTAATGCATATAAGATAGTCCCTAATAAATAACTGAAATTTTATTAGCTGAATAGTTAGAAGGACATGACTGATAAGTAAGATGTCACATAAATCAATAGCAAAAATGACCAGCTTTGGAGGCCAAACATAGCAAAGCCTTAAATCTCAGCATCTTCTATGGATTTATTTATAAATCAATACACAAATCACAGCTGGGAAGTTAGATTCAAGAGTAATTAGCTTTAGATCAAACTGTCTTGATAGACTGTAAAACAGCCAGAACTTTGTGAACATAATTAACTTGCCAATTGTCTTGTATTCTACCACAGCTTGGGCTAGTTTGTAATCAGGTTTCTTCATGCAAAAAGTTGTCACTTATATTGGAGTGGTGAAGTAACACAACAACTGAGGGTAACTGTATAATGAACACAAAAATTTGACCTTATCTATAAAGTTATATGGCAAAATTACCTATTTTTCTACTAGAAATTTTTCCTTGACTTTCATATGTGTTTTTCTGAGAGTCACTAACAAAGCAGAGATTCTTGGTATAGAGATGATCTTTTCTGTGGCTGTTTTTTCCTGGCTGTTGATCTCTTTCCTTCACAACCCCCACTTTAAAAACTGAACATTTATCTGAATGCATACATATGTATAATTTTTTTTCTGAAGTGGCATCCATGGGGGAAATGGAAGTTTTTTACATGCTAGAATCCAACTGCTTTAGTGGGAGAGTGAAACAGGTTAAATCAAATTAAACCTAGTCTGATTATTATCTTCAAAAAGTAGGAAAATATTCTTGTCAGCTAGTGGAGAAATACTGAGATAAAGCAAACACAAAGCTAATTTTCTAGGTATTCTGAATACCCAGAATTTCAAGAGAAGTAAATATGCAGATAAATATCTCAAAGTGAACCCATTTTTGCCTTTCCTATCATTGCACACAAAAGCTTGGGCAAAAGAAGATATGTTGAAAGCTATGCCTACATTTTACATTCTGTAATAATCTTTTCCTGAAGTTATAAAATCATATTACCAGAGTTGGAGATGAAGTCTTAATTTCACTTTCTACTGGTTGTATTTCAAAATTTACTTTGAGACCTTTGTGCTTAGCAGCACTTCATGACAACTAAAATGCTTCCTTCTAGTTGTATAATCCTGTTTTCTCAAGGAAAAACCCCAACCAAACAAGAACAAAAATAACAAAAAACATTAACAAAAAAAAACCCAAACCTTACACCCCCCCAAATTCCAGCAGAAGTCAACTTCAAGATTTTAAGCATTTTAAGTATGTTTTCTAGCATAAAGGTCTTAGCTTGTTTGGTTAGGAAATGCACAAAGGGCAGTTGTGTGCTTGCAGTACTCACAAGAACAAGCCAGGCTACTGTGAGTATCCCTCAGCTCTTTCTGGAATTCATGGAAAATATGCTAAATTTATATTCTCTGTGATTTACTGTTACCATTTCCTTCATGCAGTTCATGAAGCATGCTCACACAAAAAAGGGCTTGCACTGACACTGTAAGAGCACTCAGCACAGAGCTCATCTCAAAATAACAGAATATTAATGACTGAGTGAATCCATGTAAGAGAGCATCTCTCACTGCTGTTTCCTGTAAGAGATGCCTGATACATTTTCTGTCTGCTCCAGAGCTAAAAGCAGTTTTGGGTCTGCAGGGGTTGTAAATGTAACTCACTCAGCTGGTCCAGAAGTCTCCAAGGTAGGGGCCAACAAGTACAGCAGGCAGAGAAATTCAGCATCTACCAAGTTCTGGTGAATTCTCTCTCTACCTATGGGAATGATTTAAACTAGAACACAAGGCAGAAAAGATGTTTTTCCAGTAATATGATTTCCTTTCTAAGGAGCAGAGGTTTTGTTTTGAGGCACACTTAATGAAATTTAACAATTTGGGCCATTTCCCCAAAGGTGAACATCTATTCACATATCAGGATTTGATGCTCTTTGGTGAGGTCTTGCACTTGTGGAGCTGGGAGAGCCATCCTGGATGGAAAATTTGTAGTTTAGCTTCTCATTCATTAATTTTTGTTCTTGAAGTGAAAGATGAAGTAGGTGGAAGGGCTGCACAACAGCAGTCTCATGGTGTCTCTATTTGCTGTGTGTCTTTACTGATGCTTCCTGAGATAGTTACCACATTAAGAGTTAACAGGCACTCTAAATAAATGCCAATGAACAGTGGGAATTTATGAGAGGAGTGACAAACTTGAGAGAGCATGACCCTTGAGCTTGGGTGACGTGGAGTGCTGGGAGTTCTAAGTTTAAATAGTCAGGGTTATTTTCCAGTAATGTTCCATTTTCCAGAGAAGTAAAATCCTTTAAAAATATTCACAAACTTTGGCTCACAAAAAACTTTCTGATGTTGCATCATCCCAGTACTTGGATATAAGCACTTAAATCTCTTGGAAGACAATAAATGCATTTTATACTTTGGAAAAATAGTGTGGAATGTTTTTGGGAAAGATAGCATTAAACGCTCTAAATCAAAGCTGGAGACCTGCTTACTCCATGCTGAAGAAAAGAGAGCAAGACTGGTAGTTCTCAATGTTAAAGTTAATTCCAGTGGAGGAAATGTCTCTTGGTCAATGAGGTGGATAAAATGTAGGATAAAAATGGGGTGATGGCATTACACTAGGAGAAATATAAGAAATATTTTAGTAAAGAAGGCACAGTCACAACATGTCCTTTCCCATGAGTTAACAGAGCTTCTGAATAAAGTGTCCTGTTGCAGCAGAACATGCTGAAGATTGTCTGCTGAAACATGTTAGTGATTGCATGGATGGAAGTGGGCTCATGGGACTGAGTTCACATCCTGCTAACAAAGGACTGACATCACTGGAGTAAAAAATAAATATATTCACCACATGTTTTTCCAAGACTGAGAACATAGCATAGTTTTGTGACAATTATTATCCAAGACTTGCCCACAGCATGGCAAATGGTGATCTGCAGGCACATGAAACATTAATGAGCATTAGCCTTCTGAAACACTATTAATTTTTTGTTAAGTCCATAGATGTTACAGCCTAGTAATCTTCCAGCTTCCTCTGACAAATCTTAGCCCACTGTAGAAGTTTGAAATATCTCCTGAAGACCACTTTTTCAAAAGTTTCAAATACTATTCAGCATTTTTATTGCTAACGGGAAGACAAATATAAGGTGGGGCATTGAGAAACAAAAGCATTCTGGTTCAATGAATGCTTTTAACAAACACTGCTGAAAGGTGAATGGACAGTGGTTTAGTTGATGGTAGGAAGCTGTGGATTATCATCCCAATTCCATTTTTCTGTTGCTATAATATTTAGAAGAAATTTTTGTCAGAAAGGAAACAACAGTCTTAGGAGGTTAATGCTTAATTTAAATTGATGACCTTATGTTCACCTGACAACAGTATCTGCCTCTGACACTAAATGGAGAATATTATAACTCCTCATCTCTGTATCAGTTGAGGCAGAAAAAAAAAAGTATAAGTGGGCAATAATCTCATTTTAACAGTTACTGTTGTAGAGTTTCTAGCATTAGATTTCCCCAGATGGAGATGAATTATTTTACCCTTGAAGTCTCAAGATTGCTATAGTTGAACAATGGATAATGATGTTAAATGTGATCTTTGTTTAAACAGTCTGTAGGAACACTAAGAGACACAAATAAGGGTTAAAAAATGGAATTGCACTGTAAAAAATGTAGATCAGGAGAAAAAATTTTGGCTGTCCTAGGAAATCTACGTATTGGTTTGGATGTCTCTATATTTCACATGAAACACATACATGCAATAAATTTCAGTTTCTTCCACAAGACACATGCCATTTTTAGGCTTGTTTTCACTTGAGCATTATTTAAAAAAATATTGAAATGATAATTCAAATTATCAATTTTTTTTTGTCTGTTTACATGCTCTCATACGCATAGATGAGCATTGCAAATAATAGATTCTTCAATTCTCCAACTGCATTAACAATTGTTCTTGATCCTGGCAAACATTTTTCACTGTCAAGCAATAAAGAATATTAATTTCTCAAAATTTTGTTTATTTGTTTATATGAAAAATTTTGGTCATTTAGTGCACCGTTCAAATAATATTTTGATGCTTTCTGTATTTTCTAAATTATTGAGGCTAAACAATTAATTCTCTATTTTCTTTGCAAAGCAGCAGGTCAGCTCCAAAAGCTGCCTAGAAATGGGTGTGTGTATATCATATCTTTAGCCTATATGATGCTTATTTTTTTACCCACACTACACAAGTTAACCGCACAAAAAGTGTGTCGCCCAAAATAAAACACGCCAGAATTTGCTGCTAATTTTTGTTGCTTTCAGACTGTGTTTTGCAGCCCCCACTCACTGAAAGTAGAGTTTGCTGGAGTTGGTAGAAGGATGTGGAATCCAGCCTGGGTGAAACAATGCGTTTCCGTTTTCCTGGTCCCCTCTCCACTGGCAGGTCTCGCTCTGGGGCATCCCGGGAATGTTGCTGTGGGACATTTTTAGCCTTTTGCCAGCTGAATGATAATTGTTTCCTATCTCAGAGTCTTGAGTTCCATGCATCCCTCCTCCTCCCCCATGCCCTGGATTGAAGCTCTGAGCTTCCTGTGAGGTCTCTGCAGCAGCCCCAAGGGCCTCTTCTGCTACCATATGTATGTAATCACAAACTGAAAACTTTTCTGCTTCTTAAAACACAGGGCTGCCATGTGAGATAACTATCTACAGATAGCAGCCTCACACTGAAAAGCCTTCAGATCCACCCCTCTGCTGATTTTTTTAAATTGTCCTTTCATGCCTTTTTTTTTTTTTTTTTTTTTGGTCACACACGTTGGTATTAACATAATGAATGAGCAGCATTAATTAATTAATTATATCAGCCACCTTAAGAGCTTAGCAGCATGCCAGACCTTCTCCACGCTAAAAACACACAGCAATGCATAACCAAAATCAATTTAACTGCCCAGCTGCAAGCCAGGAGAGGCCACTTAAACTGGTAGGCAGAATCTGAATTCTTTTAAGTCTGTCTTATTCATGCTCACCTGAATTTGTATGAATGTCTTTGCAGTGCAAGGACCTCAGAGGTCTAAGAGCTCTGAACCATAAGAACTGGAATTCTGGGACCAACTCAACAGCATGTGGTTATTTTAAGGGTCTTCTGGAACCCTGCATCCAAATGCAAGGGTATTTTTGTTGCCCATTAAGCAGTTGCAGATCCACTGTGGTTAGTAAGCTGGTGCTGGAAAATGGACAGAAAAAGAAATTAACCTTCCACTAATTCAAGCTAAAACAACAACAACAACAGCAAAACCAAAACCAACAGAAATAAAACCTGTGATGGTTCATTTGCTTCAAGGAAAGCTGAAACTCTTCAATGGGGTTGAAGCCCCAGAGGAGCATCTCTTCAACTGGGGTGGGTTACCCCACTGGGTAGCTGTGCCTGCAAGCTATGCCAAAATAAACACAATTTTTGTGTGAAACAGATGCAATTTTCTTTTCATACAGTAGTTAAAATCAACTCTCTCAAATGAACTGAGAAGAAACTAATTTAAAGTCTGGCCAAACAAATGCCAATTCCTAATTTATAAAAGGACCTGTGTTTTATTCTACAATTTCTTATCTTAGTTAAGTGGTATCTCAAGATAATGCTAACAACAATAATTACAATAATCCTCTTTCCCAAAATTTTTGCCATTTAATGAAGCAGCAGTAGTTTGCTTCCAACTTTTAAATATGGGTCAATGCATTGCAGTCAGTCTAAGTAAAGCTATCATCTATTAATTCTAATAAACCCAGAGTAAGTTACTTCAAATAGAAGTATAATCTACATATTATATAAACCAGAGCTAGAAATGTTACATCAACTATGCCCCTAATCTAGGAATATTTCAGGGATTTCATCTTGGAAAAAGGAATGTATTTGAGAGGACAACATTGTTCCTAGAAAACGGAGATCACAGCATTAATTAATCCCTGAGCCAGCACAGGTTCCTTTGTGAGAGTCCTCTGACATGGCTTGAGCCAGATTTCAAATTGCCTCAGCTTCCACTTCTTTATTCAAATTCTTGTAACCTAGAGTAAGGAGGGTGAGGGGTGGTGGTGTTTGGTTTAGTTTGTTTGCTTCCCCTGAAAAATGAGTGACTCTCAATTAAGAACTTACATAAGGTTTGCATTTTAAAGCATGTTCAACACTCCCACTGTGACTCTTCCTAAGAAAAAAATCTTTACTCAAAAGCAGAATAATGACTTCCCCATCAACTGCAGTACAATTTTTGTTGCAAATGTAACCTTAAGTAAATTTACTTTCATCCTTTTTCACAACATGATTTCATTAAGAATTTGAGTGGTTTTTTTCATTGTTTAAAGTGTTAAACATGGATTTTTTTTCCCTGCCCAACCCAGGGAAAAAGCAATTTTTTGCTTTGCATATATTTTTCGCTATTCTTTATGTCAACATTCCCCTTTAACAACTTTGGAAACACAGGCTCTTTTTGGGAGTTATTTCCATCAGCATAACTGGGCAATGAAACAATTCATGAGCACTGATAACTAACAAATTTCACATGTACAGATATTTCTTCCATTGATAACAATCACTTGGAATTATGCAGCGAAGGCAAATGAGATCCAAGGGCAAATTTTGTTTTTGAATAATTTGATTTATTTATAAACCAGATGGCACGTTTTACTTTAACTGGCTAGTTGTTTGGTGTGCAGATAGAATTTTCTTATTTTCTCTGGGAGGCTTTACTTTGACAGTGCCTGTTGCTTTCAGCCTTGTGACAGGAATTTTGACTTTCCATAAGTTTAGGTTTCCCTGTAAATTGGAAACTGAAGGAAAAGACCAATTTTTTTTTTTTGACAAGCCACACAGAGAATTCAGTATCCTCAATGATATACCAAATGTGGAGACTTCATATGGACATAAAGTTATTAATAATGCTGATAATAGTACTGCTAATTCAAAATATTATGAACAACAGGTATCTCTTGTTAAAAAGATGTTTCCAGTTAAAGAGAATATTATTTAATAGGACATGCCAATATTTGAAAATGGATTTTTATATATCTAGGTAATTTGATTCAGTCCTCTGAAGGAGAAGTCACTGAAGGAGCACATTCCCACTTGAAGAGCATTAACTCCATTTGCTGTCACTAAACTAATCTTTCCTTATCTTCTATTTAGCAGAAGGGAATTCCTTTCCCAGTTGGAACTGCCAGGTTTTTTCAGAAATCCTCCTTGCAGAGGAGACTCTGAAAGCCTAAATTCCACAGAGTGTTTTGTCTTGCTAATGACTTCAGTGCACAATTGGATGCCCAACTGTGCATCTTTGTACTTGGGCTGGTTTGGGACCGATTTGCCCACAGGGGGAAAGTGCAGCTACAATTATGTCTAAGGGAATCCTCCCTCAGAGCATGTGGGGGACAGGAGCACCACTGCTCTGGCAGACCGTGCTCTCTCTGCAAAAGGCAACAGCTAAAGGAGGGGTTGACAATGGGATGAAAGGTTTTCTCTGAAGTCATTAAACTGTGAGGAAATGGTGAGGGTCATGAATTGTCACATAAAAGGAATTAATGAGCATGAGGTGGGAGGTAAAGGTGTTAAGGTACCTGACACCTAAGTCATAAAGCAGTCAAGCTCACAGACCAGCAGAGTGTCTGAACATTCATAGCAGATTTATATTTTGCTGATCAGAAACTTGCATTTCAGTGTTTTCAAGTATTTGATATTGGCTTTAACCATATAGCTGTTAAAACTGTGATGACATAAACCAACTTATTCACACTATGCAGTGTTCATATATTTGTCTGTAAATGTCTGTCCCTATTGATTTCCTCAGGAAAAGAAAGGTCAGAGGAGCACCCTGAACCAAAAAGGCCCTTGTACTCAGATCAGGGATAAAAGAGCAGAAGTTTGAGTCAGTCCAGTGATACTATAGACTTCAAATGCAGAACAAGAAAATAATCAATGTATCAATGGCACCCACTACACCTCAGGTCAAGCAGGAAACTTATCATTTATCTTCATGGGGATGTGAAGACACGGGGAGCAAGCTGACTTCACAGCTACTGGGAACCCCTGTCCTGCTACAAATCCTTGTCCTGAAAACAAAGCTCAAAACTGGCAGAAAGCTCCTGCAAATGTGCAGTTGTACCAGATACTGGTAGTGTAGGAGAGAGAAGCTATATGGAATATTTGGGGTCAGCAGCAGGGAGAAGTCTGAACTAGCAGGGCTGTTGTGTTCTCTTTGCTTCCTAGCACTAGAGCAGCATCCCTCAGGTACGGAGAGTAGAAGGTGTAAGGGGAACTCAGATTTTCCTTTGTTTTTCCTGCCCACACTTTAAATTTAATCTTCAAACTCTTGGTCTGCTTGAAGTAATTTTTAAACTCCCTTGATACCTTCCTAGCCAGCACCAAAATACCCAGGATATATACATAAAATCCCCTCAGAACTGCCCACAGTTTGATAGCACCAGTTGGGATATATCACAGGCATTGGTGAATTTACCAGGACTTGCTAATTTGTTCCTGTCAAGTATTGGTGCTGGAAAGGGCTCATTTGCACAGAGGACTCCCCTTAGCTGCAGGCTAACAAAACCATTGAATACAGAGAATATTTATTGTTGTGACTTGAAATAAGATTAGTGGGAAAGGACATTTATTTTAATTTCTTCCAGGTGGTGTAAAGCCTTGGTTCTTTTTTGTTTTGTTTCTTTTTCTCTTTGCTAATTTAAGAAATTTTTGTGGTTCAGGAATTAAAAACCTAATTAAGCTGCATGTCAAAACCAACAAAATACCAATACAAGTGATTCTTTCTGACAAAAGAGCTGTTCAGATTAGGCTTTAACCTTATTTAAGCATCAAATGACAGATCTTCTGAGAAACAGCTTGTCTTAAAATCAGTCCAGCAGTGACAACTCAAGTCCCTTGAAGATTATAAATCTGCTTCTCCCTACACAATTAATATCAGCTATACCACATATAACTAATAAAAATTATGGCAGAGAACTTGGAACCATTCACACTGGTAGGTGAGATGTATCACACAGTATACAAGAGAAGAAATCAATGCAAAGTCTGAATAATAACTGTGGCAACTTGTAGCATAGGAGAGGACAACAAAGAAATTCTGTGCAGTATGTCTTAAGAAATGGGCAAATGGGGAAGAAAAAGGTGTTCTCCTATCTCAAGTCTCCAGAGGAATTTTCATGTTGGCCATGTTCCTAAAAGCCTGCAGTGAATACCTGGTGAACCAGGAGGCAGGCAATAAGAGCAGCCACGTGCTGTGTGATGGAGACAGGCACAGGGGGTCAGAATGCTTGTGATGAAGCACTGAAAATGTAATATTGTCCCAGAATACTGCAAAGCAACTCACATGTATTCTGGAAGCACAGAAAAAGGATTCACTTGTAAGTGGAACTGAAGAGAGGAAAAAGTGAATAAATAATCCATTTAGCCTTGGGAATGTGTTCCATCAAAGCCACATGTGGCAGCAGTGTGAACAAGGGAGTGGAGGAAGTGTGGTCTGGAGAACTCTCCCAGGTGTGGCTGGAGCTGTGGCACAGCTGTTTGGTGGTGCTGCAGAGAGCACAGGGCACAGATCTCCCTCCTCCACAAAACTCAAGTGGAGAACCTCAGGGTTATGGTGGGCAAGTGGTGCAATACTCAGCCTCAAGCCTCTGCACTACAACAATTCACTTCTTCCATTTGAACAGGGCTTAGACACTGTTCTTCAGAACACACAAAAATATTTCTTTCTCCTGTGTGGAATAAGTAAAATTTTTAACAGATGTTTCTCTTTCATGAACATCTAGACTCACAATGAGCTACAAAGGTACTAGTATCAAAACCCAATACTATGGATTTCATAGTTTTTGACATTTTTCAAAGCCATTTTTTAAAAATTAACAAGACAGATCCATAAAATGGACTGTTTCTCTGATTTTTTAATATCCGTTCTTATTATAAGAATATTTGTACTTAATTTTTCTAATCTACCAGTGTATATAGTAAAACTCTTTTTTGTCTCTTCTTTAATGACAGAAGTCAAGGACTAGATTTTCCAGTTTCATCAGCACAGTTAACATCATTTATTTACCTTCCTAAAGGAGTGCTATGAGCTAAAAACTAAGATTTTGTTCTACATTTATCCAAAACTCTGGAACAAATCTGGTATTTTTTTTCTCAAACACTTCTAGTCTACTTGCTGTAAGGAAAATCAGAGTGCAAAGAAAATATGAGATGGAGTAAAATGATAAATTGGAGCAAATATCCCAAAAACATTAAATTACTTTTTAAAACTAAAGTATGTTACTAGAAGCTCACTGTGATTGAATACAGGTTTTTGATCGATAAACTTCATATGCAAAAGTTTATTTAAGAATGTCCTCCCACATAGGATTTGCATGACAGAGATGTTAAGTGGCAATTAGTGGTACTGAAATACGATTGAATGATAGGAAGGCTGAATTGGGACTTAAAATTATTATAAATTGAAATTACAAATACTGCTAGAATACAGGACCAAAAAATTGAATAAATCTGGTTATGAATCCCAAGTCACAGTTAAACAGTAATTGGTTTGCTATCACAGTCTACAGCTAATTTATTATGTACTTGTGGCTGAAGGACATCACAGCAATAATTACAGCTAATCAAATTGCCTTAATTGTGACTTGTGCAGTAGACTATTAATATTCTATCAAAATAAGGATACAGAAACATTCTCTTCACACCTCAGCCAATTGATAGTTCTAGAAGACAAAATATGGTGGTTTTGATTTGGCTTTTAGTAATATAGAAGAGAGTTTCAAGCATATTAAGTTACTACATATTAGGAAAACAGCAGATAAATTAATTGAAGATATTTTAAAGAATGGTGATACTAAAATGAGGGTGAAGGTATTAATCTGTTTTACTGCATATAAATCAGGGTCAGCTGTATCATCTGAAATACAGAGGAGTGTAAGAGCTCACCTTCATCTGAGTCCCTAAGTGCAACAAAAAGCTTTCCCCAGGCAGCAGGATACCCAGCATTCAGCTTTGCAACATGCTGAGTTTTCTTCACAGGGCTTACTAAGTAGGATTTATACTCTCCTTACAACCTTGAAGCACAAAAGGGAGAAAGAGGAGTTGTGGTTACTTTTATATTCAATTTTATTCATAGAAGAATGAATTTATCTCAGTATTGGATTTTTGTTCTCTTTTTTTACCTCTCATTCCAATGATTCTCCTCAGATGTTAGGGAACCACTGCACCAAATTCTTCTGCTGCCTATTTTTTATCCCTTAAATATCTCACTTCTTATTCATCAAGAAGTGATGACTGTATAACACCTGTGAATTTTTTTCTTTTATTTATCAGTTTCACACTCTTTGACAATGACCTTCTGTATGGGTTTTTTTTAATCAGTCAGTATAGAAAATTTGAAAAGTCTAGTTCCCAGGGAAAAAGAAAATGCTGGTATAGAACATTTACTTTTTTCTTTGAAAAGGAGCTTCTATATTTTTCATTCCAGGATGTTCAGAACTAGTATATAACAGAGTCAAAGCAAGGTCAAACTTTGATATGATTAACTAATTTTTTCAGTGTTAGACTTTAGATTGTACTTCAATTTCTTTCTACCCTGTTTCCCACACCTCTTATCTTAGTCTAAATTTTTATTTTTTTTTCCTGTCTTCACTATGAAACTGGTAACTTGATTTCAGAAGACTTCCTGGTGACTTCCTTGTAGAGGTGAATTTTGAACTCTCTTCTTCCATTTCCTACCCCTCATCCCCCTTTTTAACAAGAGTCTTTGGTTTCCACTGCTCCCAAGGATGGAGCACTGGGAAAGGCTGGATGGAGTGCAGTCCTGAGGGTGCACCTCAATGCATGCACATATTTATTGTTATGGCATTAGTTCCATGATCTAAAAATTATTTAGCTAAAAATTAATTTAGCATAATTAATTTCTTAGATAAAGTGAAGCAGTTGTCTATTCCTTTGTGGTATAGACAAATTAAGTTTCTAAGAAATGCAAATATCTTGAAATAACCACCCGAGGGGTCCTTTTCTTTGCTAGAAATTCTTGATTTGGTAGCAATTTTCTGTCTTCTGATACCATTCCCTTACACTTATGGTTTCTTGCAGATCTTCCACTGGCACCTTAGAACTTCAGGAGCTCTTTCCCACAATTCTGTAGAATAAGGGTTACCCGTGGCAATGTAATTTAGCATGTGCTTATTTCACTGCTTTGGCTATTGTTCAAGCATTCATGTCCATGTGCACTAGAAGTGCTTGGTTGAATTTTCTACAGGCTTAGTAGAACTTAGGTAGACAGGGTCACTCAGTGCCCAGTGCTGGTAAGAAATTTATTCTCTCTTAATATAACTTTGATTTTTACCACTCTTGAGACAAGTTATTAGGAACTGGGTTGATTAAGATTCTAAAGTATTTTCCTCATAGGTCCTTCAAGTTTTGTCTTTGTGACTCCAAAAATATATTAATATATGTATTTATGTACACATATATACATACATAATTGTGGAAATAAATAAATATATGTATATAAATATATTAATATAATTAATGTATATAAATAAATATATGTCTAATACACATATGTATAATATACATATGCATATTTTTGAACTCTATATATACTGCATGCATTTTATATTTTAAAAATATAATTTACTACATTAAATTCTAGTAAGTGGCTAGGTTTTGACTGGGGAGAAAGAGTTAGATATTCAGACCCAGATTCAAGACATAATACTACTGCATTTCTGCATTTTGTCATGCTAAAGAATCATTTTTGTGATCTTGGACAAGACAATGATGGGCACTCAGGGTCAGGTGATCCTGTAAAACTGTGTAACCTCTGTATTTTATGACTATGGACCCTAGTCATTTATCCTAATGAGGCTTTTACAAATATATAAGAAAATGAGTTTGGAACAGGAACCTCATAAAACAATGGTTTCCACTGCCAAGAGGACTCTCATTACTGGAGGTCCAGAAGTTTATGCTGAGATGTCAGTCTGTGTGCAACAAGCATCTGATGATCTGGAAGAAACAAACCATAGGTGCTTGTGAATGTGAACTTTTCCAAGCTGGATCTCAGCTCCAGCCAACCTGGAAATTATTTCTAGGTGAACATACATACCTTTATATTACACATTACATTACATTATTTTTCATTTAAAAATCTGATCTCAACACAACAGTGTTTGGCACAAGAATCAAAATAATTAATCAAATGCAAAAGGGATGATAGCTGAAAATTTGAAAAATTCAAATTTAAAACCAAATCTGTGTAAAAACTCCCTCAAATCTCATGCAAAAGTATTACTGTAAAACTATTTATTTTGTAGTGTTTTCCATCACTATATAACTGAAGCCCATATTGTGCTTCTGAAGTTAAAAACTTCCTACAAGTGTAATTAAAATTAGTTAAATTTGAATTTAATGTCAGTGGGTTTGACCACTTTAGCTTTCTTGTGGAAATTTTACAATCCTGGATGCTAGCTGAAAACATAGGGAAGGGAAAAAAATCCCATGTGTGGGATTATCCCTCACTTTTCTCTGAGACCCCAAGAATAAGAAAGGCCTGAAAGGATGGCTGTTTTCTACTGCCTCATATTTTGGAAATCAATATGAAAATCGTGCTGTTTCCTGTAGAGAGTGATCCAACTCACAGCAGTGTGGAAAGAAATTAGTAGGGAGTGAAAGCTGAGGCAGAAACTTCTGTGGTCAAGCTATTCTGGAGGTGTCGAGTGAAGAGACAAAGGAGAGAACACTGTCAATCAAATGCAGGTAAGCATTTAAGACTGGGGAGTGAAACATCAGAAGTGCTTTCTTCATAGAGTAACCCGGCCTGACTAATGAAAAGACACTTGTGAAACAAGATGTGACTTTAAAAAGTATATTCTGGGGGGCTTTGTGGTAAAAACCAGCATTCAGTTAAACCCCAGTAAAACTCTGTCCAGTCTATTCGCCAATTCTTATTTGAGTATTTTTTTAATTTTAAGA
This sequence comes from Luscinia megarhynchos, assembly GCA_034336665.1. Classification (NCBI taxonomy): domain Eukaryota; kingdom Metazoa; phylum Chordata; class Aves; order Passeriformes; family Muscicapidae; genus Luscinia; species Luscinia megarhynchos. Next base: position 92,250,225 of record JAPFBE010000002.1, read on the forward strand.
TACATTAGTCAATTGCATTATGGTTAAGAAAACATAAATGTTCACTTTTATTTGTACACAAATCATTACCTTATCTGTGAAGAAAAAAATACTAGAATGCTGGGGACGAGTCCTCCCCCTTACATGAGATATGTCAGCCTATTGCAGGTAATAGTTACTGGATCCATGAGTTATGTAATATCAAGTGTTATGGAATAAATGTGCTATGAATAAAGCCCTGAACAGGATGTCCCTGTGGGGCTGATGTTGCCTGTGTTTAACAGAGGTTGCTGTGGAGTTCTCTTCTCTGGAGCCTTGTCTCATGTCCTTGCATCAAACAAATCCTGGACTAACTTCACAGAAGCTGGCCTTAAGGTTGCTGGTCTTCATTCACAGTACACTGAGCCTCCCCTGGGAGCAGGCAGAGAATTCCAATAGCAGCACTGTTCACGTATTATCAAACACTAAGAGTAGGACTTTGATGTTCAGCTTTTTAAAAGCTCTCAGAAATATTTTTCCTCATTATCACTCCAGTTGAGTGAGCTTTATACTCCCCTTTCAGAGAAATATTTAAGCACATGAGGACTCTATCTTCAGTATGCTATTAATTAAAAGATGACAGATTATTTTCTGTGACTATTTTTTATTTACAGTACTTCATTGATTAGGATTCTTGACAAACGAGATTCAAAAGGGAGTAAAATAAAATAAGCAAGGTAATTTTGTCAGTTTTACCACTTTTGCCCTTCTTGGATATCTGTACATCTATGTTTCAGCACAGTAGCAGGAAATAATGTTCTTCTTGCAAGTGTCTGTTATTATTAATTTTTATTCGCCTGTCAGTGCAGGAAGTCTCCTCTGGGAAAAGCTAGAAATTTCACACAGCAATGAGGGCCCACAGACTCTCAACCACAATCTGGTCAGCTGGAGGTGAGAACAGCCAGTTTCTCACTGAGAAAGAACACTTTTCAGATTAACTCATACATGATTTCATTTGGGGAAATGGAGAGTTGAGATGATACAACAGTTTCTTTGTTTCACAACTTTTATGAGACTTTATCTTTTTATGCCCTGCCATCAGTCTTGGACCAGAAACAATTTCTAAAGAGGCAGCAAGGATCCTGTATGAAGAACAAACTGATCTCAGGCTACACTAGAACAATGTGTCTCAAACAGCAAACAACTTTTCATGAGCCAAGAAGAAATGGAATTGTGCACTTTGTGAGATATGATAGTTTAGGGACTGAAATTGTTCACAGGTTAAAATTGTTGAGAACTAAATGAAAGAAGAAAATCTATTTTTTTTTTTTAAATGATTTCTGTCTCTAGACTCCACATATTCAATGACACTTGACTCATCATTTTCATGTTGTCTTCCATGGACAGAGCCTATTAACATGTTACATATGCAAAGAAGTGTGATTTGGAAAAGATTTCCACATTGGAGGGCTCCAGGTCGGTGCAGGTCTAAACACATCATCAGGTCATGATGGGCAACCAGGTAGGAAAAAAAATGTGTCTAATTCTCAAGTTTTCTTGAACAAAACCTTCTCATATACTTCAGGTTCCTGACAAGACCTTACATAATGTATCAGGACCAGTTTGCAGAAGCAAGTAGTGGCTCAGTGGATGGAGTGCAGGCCCAGAGCTCAGAGGAGCAGGGCTTGCCACTGGTGAAACACCTGCTGCCTTCCACAGTCTGTGGTGCCTAAGGAATTCAGGATAACAGAGGGATGCCACCCTGTCCCCAAGTGCAAGCTCTACTGTAGATACACTAACACTAGCAAGCTACCTTCCCTTCTTGCCTCATCTGCAGACTGAGATAAGGATATTTTAATTCTTTCTCAAATGTTGGGAAAACTAATGAGTTACACACACACACAAATCCTGATAAAGGAACAGTAGATTTACTAATTGTTTGTGTTTATTTTCTTGTTATTATTTATTTTATGAGATCTCTCAGTGAGGACAGGGGGAAGGGAAATACTGTAGAAAGCACAGTAAGCCATTTGGAATTGATCTTGTTAAAAGACATTATCCTGAATGATTTTGTATCCCTGAAGTGAGGATATACTCTGTTGGGAGTGTGATGCTTCTGAAAGGTATTTAGATGATCTTCATCTTTTATCTGCTCATCTAGTCAAATCTCTATTAGATGTCCCATTTAAAGCCTGCTCTCACTTCCTTTTCTAGAGGAGTTTTGTTGCTCTCCCAAGGATGAAGCTTAATGGCACTTTCCCCCATGCCAAAAGTTCTGAAGAGGAAAACATCTTTGTTGCCTTAGGAATTGACCTCTCCATCTTGCTTCAGTACTGGAGACAGAATATTTGTGCAGCATTCAAAATATCACCTATGCCTTTTCATCCCAGTTGTAAGTCCCTACTAAGAAGAAACATCTTTGTGTTGAGCAGAGAGGGGTGACTGATGCTGTAATCTGCATTGGGGAAGCAGGGGAAGAGACACTTCTGCCACTAAGATGCACTAAGATGCTCACTAGGGTCAGATGCTGTTTTCCACAGGACTCACATGTGGCCTTTACTAGAAATATCAAAGCAAGCTCTTCTGGGAGTTCACACAGATGATGAAGAATCTGTCCCCAGTTAATTTAAAAATCTCTTCCCAGGTGCCAGAGCACTGTTCTGTAATTGTGACTTTCACACTTCTTGGTGTGCTTTGAAACCAGCATCTATCATCCCAAAGGATCTCAAAGTGCTCTGCAGTCATGGGCAGAGGAGTTTAGCTGCCTTTGAAGAACTGCACTGATGCAGTCTGTAGACTAAAGGCCCATTATTCTTTGATCTCCAGCTGCTAGAAAACTTTGCTTACTTTGATAAGTGATCATAGACTTGTCTGATGGGCTTCACAGAGATATAGTTTAAAATGGCAACAAAGTGCATTGGCAATTAAAGAACATTGATCTCTTTTGGACTCAGGTGCTGTTTCCTTAATTGAATATTTCTGCTTCATTTTTAATGGACATATTTGGTATATTTAGAATTATGAAGTCCCAGGTCTATTCTAACACTGAAGTGGTGTTTCAAGACAAATAGAAATAAAAAAAAAAAGTGTTTACATGTAAAAATTTTGTTTGTGGTTGAGTCTTTTTTCAGGCAATTTGGAAACAAAATTACAAATTTTCATGTGAATCACGACTTTTATTCTGCATTTACAATTTAGTTTGTTTTGTTAAGTTTTATTGCCTTTTGACTATTCATTTTTATTTTTGGAATGGCTCAAGTAAGAAAAAAGTTTTGAAAAGCAAAAAAAAAAAAAAATCTTTCCCCTTCCCATTCCCAACTGTTGCTATTTCAAATTAATGTGGTTTGGCTACTGCCATGCAATGACCAGCATTTTGAATTTGCTTTCTTCCTTTGAAATATTTGCTTTTTTTTTTCTTTTTTTTACACTTTAAATGTCCAGCTCCACTGCCCTGGTTAGGTACATCTGTATTAGATCAGGTTGCTTAAAGCCACATCCAACCTGCCCTTGAATGCTGCCAATCACCAGGCACCCACAACTTCTCTGGGCAACACGTGCCTGTGTTTCACATCATCACCAAAAATTTTCTTCTTTATCTGCAATCTAAATCTATCCTCTTAGATTCAAACCATTGCCCCCTTGTCCTGTCACTACAGGTCCTATTTAAAAAAAGGTCTCTCCATCTTTCTCATAAGCCTCTTTTAAAGTACTGAATGGCTCCAATGAGGACTCCCTGGAGAAATGGGGTTCCCCTGGAGCCTTCTGCTCTCCCATCTCTCTCAGCCTTTCCTCATAGGTGAGATGTTCCAGCTTTCTGATGATTTCCATGACCTTCTTCTGGGCCTGCTCTAGCATGTTCATGTCTTTCTTGTGCTGGGGACCCAAGCATTGGACAAAATACTCCTGATGGAGTCTTACCAGAGCAGAGTAAAAATGGGAGAACCACCTCTCTTGACTTGTGGGCAGCACTTCTTCAGATACAGACCTGGACACAGTTGGCTTTCTGGAAGACAAGCATACACAATCTACATCCCATTTTTTGTCCACCAGTACTTCCAAGTCTTTCTCCTCAGGGTTGTTCTCATTCCCCAGTCTTCACTGATATTGGAGATTGTCCTGATCAAGGTGTACGAGTTTGCATTTTAGCTTTGGTGAACTTCATTGTGGCTCCCACTCCTCCAGCCCCCCAAAGTGCCTCTGGAAAGCATTCCTTCTCTCAAGCAAATCCACCACTTATCTTCATGCTATCCACAAACTTGCTATGGGTGCACCTGATCTCATTATCTATATAACTAATGAAGGTATTAAATGCTATTTCTCCCAGTACAGACCCCTGGGGGCCATCACTTGTTACTGGTCTCCATTTGGACATCGAGCCTTTAACTCCAGCTCTTTGGACATGACCATCCAGCCATCTCCTTATCCTTCAAACTGTTCATCCTTCAGATCTTTAGCTCTCCAACTGAGAGGCAGGACTAGTAGTGGACTGTATCAAAGGCCTAAATGAAGTTCAGGTGCATGACAGTAGGCACTTTTCCCTTGTCTGCTGATGCAGTCGTTCCACCATACAAGGCCTGTTGATCATTGTTTTAATATGTCTTATATTTTTACCATGCTGTTCATGATCAATGTCATTCACAAGCAGCATCTAGTGAGTCATTACAACAAGCCTGTTTTTGAGGAAAGTTTTGTTTTACATGCTTCATAGAAAGAAAACAAGCCAAAAGACACAACCAAGGCCTTTTATTGGCAGAATTTGGTCATTCAGAAAATGAATTGTATCCTTCCCTGTATTTCTTATTCATCTCCCATTCTGACAGTCTTGTACCTGATCTGCAATATGAACCTGTGACTTTTTCATTAATTCCAAAACTGATCTTTTTTCATTGTCATCTGAGTGTAATTGCTGGAGTCAGACCACTTTCTCTCTTATTCATTTCCCACTCATTCACACTCTCTTATTCATTTCATACATCCCATGAGAGACAAGTTTAGTTTATCAGGTTTAGTGCCTTTGCCTTTGCTTTCACAATGTTGAAAGGCAAACCCAGGTCTCAGTTCCAGCCTCCTTTTACTTTCTAGATTGTACATCTGTACACTCTGCAGTGACTCTCCTGGATAGTGGCTGAATAACGTGGCAAGACTCCAGTGTACAGAAGTGCAGCAGCCTGTACTGATCTGCTGTTTGATAATGAGCTGTGTGGTCATTTTGCAGTAGTACAGATTGATGTAAATACTTCTAGAAGGAGCTATAACTTATATGGTAAGAGAATTATAGGAGATAGCTGTGCTTGGGCTCAATGCCCAGCACTGTTGTTCTCAGAGTAAACATTTTACTATTCTCTGCTTCCAGTCCACAACCAAAATAGGACAGCCTTGTCTAAAATTAACTAAAGAGGCTCTTTCATCTTAAGAACATTTAGATTTGGTATTTCAAGTAAATGTTTTTTAAAAAGTAATTCTGTTTTACTGCAGCCATTTCTTGGAATCTGGGCTGGATGCCCTTGGCCAGATCCACATGAGATCTTCATAAGTGGGAAATGAACTTTATCTCTGTTTGTACTCCTTTTGCTTTCTTCCCCTTTAATTTTAAAATACATTGACTCCAGAATTGCATTTCAAGCTATGTGACGTCTTCTTGAGGGTTTGTTTGTCTATTAATAGGTAGGATCAAACATCTTCCCACACCAAGCCTTGCTGTGGGGACAGAATTGGATGGATAAATTGGATAAAACAGATAATTGGATAAAGCAGAAAACCAAAAATTTCAGCATCAGTTCATTTCAGGTTTTAATGTGTACTTTTCAAAACCTCTTTCCAAATGACAACGAATTCTGTTTCCTTAGAAAATCACAGTTTCTTGCCATAAGGACTTCAGAAAGACATTCTCTGTAAACTCCTCTATACTTGCTTTTCAAAATTCTTTAACTTGAGAAAGAAAAAATGGCAATACTTATTTAAAGTACTTGATGACCTGACTCTTGCACCAGCAAGAGCAATAGTAAGTACTGTCTCAATTCCTATGGAAGAAGGATCAGGTCCTTAGGTAGCTATGATAATATTTCCCAGGCTGGGAGGAGCCTGGTAACACCCTCCAAAATAAAGGTTGCAATATAGTCTTCATTTATAACTTCCTGTTCTTTCTTACATGTTGATTACTTCCTCATGCTTTAGTCTTTCTGGCAATTCTCCATGTTTGGTTTCTGCCTGGAGGTGATGTATATTTGGAACAAACTTATACCACACTTTCGACTCGGCAAGCAGCCAAAATGGCTGAGATTTGTTGCCTGGTCTAGAGGTAACTGTCTTTGAGGCTTAGTACCTTCTCCTGAATGGGAAAAAAATAAATAATTAGAATTGCCAAAGCTATTAAGCGATTCCAGGATCACTTATGAGACAGTGTTTGACTTTTTGGAAGTGTTTTACTGCAATCACATCATACTATTGTTGCTGTTTGTGTCTGAAGAAAGCTGTCCATTTAGAGTCTCAGTTAAGTCTCCTTAGGGGTCAGGAATTGAATGGCTAATTAATTCTTATTTTCCTCACTCTTTCATGTGGGTGGAGCAAGAAAAAGGGAAGAAGGTACAGATGGCTTCTACCATACCTTCTCTCCTTTACTTAAATAAAATAACATGCATTTAGGGGAGTTAGCCAAAGATTAACTCTTCCTTCAGATATCAAAGAGCAAACATTAAAGCAACATAGATCAGCCAACTAAAATCTTTTGAGTACTTTGAAAAGCTATGAGGCTTCTGTCCAATCCTGAAAGATTCTGAGCTTCTCCAACAGAAATAAATGAAGCCATTAGTTTTGTCTCCTTTGTTCAATACCCATACTGCTATGAAAGCTCTGAGCACACAGCTTTAAAGGTGGAGATAGAATGTGTTAATTCTCCTTTCCCTATTTCTCTTTTTCACACAGTAGGTAGGAATTCTGTCTTCAAAAAATTTCTGCCCTGTGGGGATTTTTGACATTTCAGAAGCACACTATCATATCTCTGTATACAATAACAATGATGAACTGGAATGCATGGTATTTCCTTGCTTCTGTAGAGGAACCAAGGCAGGATATTGAATCAGACAACTTGAATCTGAAAATCTCTCCCTTTACCTCCTCCATATGGTCTGATGTCTCCTGGATGTGCAGTGTCCTGAAAAGTGCTTCACATAGAGACTGTGGTAGGAGAATTTGGAAAGACTGGTGTTGTTTTGCTTTTTCATCCCAGTTTCTAACCCATTAACTTGATAAAAGGAAAACAGAAAGACCTCTTTCAGGAAAAATCATGTTTGCAGTTTGTAGCTATGCCAAGTAGCCCTGGCTGACAACAGAGACTTGTGCTTACAGGGAAGTGGACAGGTCTGCACAGATGTGAGTTCTGTCCAAAATGGCAGGATATCAGTCAGTCCTAATCCAAAAGATGTGTGATCCTGATATCTGAATGCTATATTGGAGCAAACATAGCCTGCCACTAAGCATGGCTTACTACCATGGAATCAACATGGAGCCAACAGAATTATGCAACTTCTGGTTGCTTTAGAGAGTCAGCACATACCAAACTCCTCCAGCATATCCTGAATTTATTTTCTTAGTTCAGCACCAGAGAGGATTTGAACCCATAATGGAAGGCCTCCATTATGATGCTTTATCTAGCAAAATTGTTCTGGCAAGGTTCTGTGAGAAAGGGAATGATATATTATTAACCCAGTCTCTTTTCCAGAAAAGTTGGTGTTGGGCAAGCAACAGAAAGAAGCTGACCTGAGACAGCCACCCAGATATTGCATGAGGGTAGCAGTCAACAGCTGCATGGCCAGATGAGGATCAGTGAGGAGTGCTATCCCTCAGGGGTCTGTTTGGGCACCAGTACTGTTTAATATCTTCATCAGTGACACAGACTCTGGGACTAAGTGCACCCCAGCAGATGTTCAGATGACAGCAAGCTGAGTGGTGCAGCTGACACACCTGAGGGATGGCACGTCATCCATAAACACCTGGACAAATTAGAGAAGTGGGACCATGTGAACCTCATGAGATTCAACAAATGTTCATGCTTTGGATCCTCAAAGGTTCTCCAGATCTGACTGAACAAAACTCTGGGTACCCTGAGGAATCTGTTCATATGTCATAACTAACACTGTCTTGAGTAGAAGGTTGAACTATAGACTTGGTGAGCCCCATTCTGGATGGATGTAATCTATGAGCCTATAAATGCATATTTCCTCTCCCATTAGTTGTCTTGTTTTGACCATACATAACAGTATATAAATATATTTATAACGCTGTATATAAACAGAGAAGAATGAACTTCTCAGTGTTTGCTTGAACTATTTCTGGTAGTGCAGTGTCAAGCTGGGGCCTCAGAGAAATAATTTTCAGCAGTTGATTTCTTGAACCACAAGGCTGAACTGACAGGATCACACTGCTACACAGGAGGAGTATGTGAGGTGAGATTGGCCCCCATGGAAAAGGCTAAGAAATGCTGTCTCTAACTTCTCCTGGCACTCCATCATTCCCTAAAGAATTGCAGAATACATTTGAGGGTTTCAGTATTCTGGACTATGAAGAAAAAATCTAAGAAGCTGAATAAAACCTTGCAATACTCTAGCTGGTTTAATCTTCTTGCTAATACATATTGCAAATTCCTCTGAGCTGATGCCTGTCTGAGTTAAAGAATCTGTCTCTGAGTCTGAAATGCTTCCACCTTTACCTAAGTCCTCTAAACTTGCCTTCACCTCACATGATTTATTGTTGAGGTTAGTTGAAAATTAGCTTGAATGTGGGCAAATGATACACTTAAAAGTGCCTACTTCACTTTTCTGGCCATATAAATAGAAGCAAAACAATTAGATTAGATTAGATGTCTCCAATGTAGATATCAATATTGGGTAAAATTAATATCTTTAGTCAAATTAGGGACACTTTGATGGGGAGTGGGGAAACAGATAGGTCATATCAACACAGATAATATTTTATAATTTAGTATTTTATGGAGAATAAAATAACCTAACTTTGCTTTGCAATTTAGTTGTTATGGGATCTGTTTACAATACTTGGAATTTTTGAGTGGGGTGGGGTTCTTGGCCTTCCTTTTTGTGCTGGACAAAGGACATAATTATTAGTTTCATTCTTTAAATCAGTATTAATGACCTGTAATCAAGTCATCTCTCAACATTTTCTGTGATTAAATTAAACAAATTGAGTTGCTGAGTATTTCTGCAAAGTATGTTTATAATCTCTTAATCACTTCAGTGGTTCCTCTCTGAACCCTCTCCAGTTTAGCAACCTGGAGCCAGAATATTGTGTATGATTGTATGATCTCCTCTTTTATTTTTTTTTTCCTTAATATCTTATTTTTTGTTTTCCATCACAAAATCCACATCCAGCTCTTGGACCTGCTCCCACCAAATGCTGATGTCAATCTGTGTGTTTGTAGTGCAGCTCTTCTTATGCCTGGGTGGAAGTGTTAACATGAGCTCAGTGTTTGGCTGCCTGCCTGGGCTGACATGAACTTTCCCCTGCAATCACCACATCAGGACTTCCACTTGCAGTGTCAGGGTTGGAAGCAGCCCTAGTGTGAATGGAGGAAGATGGAGAAGAGGCAGCTACAGCCACGTGTCTGTCGCTGCAGCTATTGAGTTTGTCACACCAGTAAAACGGTAAAATAGAGAGGAAGAGTGATGAGGGAGCTGCCTGCAGTACTCCTCCTGTACAGAAAACCAGACCTCTATAGAGCTGCATTAATATTATAAAATATTTAAAGTAGAATAAAACTCTTGGAGCACCCAGACTTCTCTCCTTTCAGTCACAGCCTCTTAGTTTCATCCATTTATTCTTGTAATTATCCCAGCAATTTATGAGGCAGCACTCATCCAGGAAAATAACCAAATCCAGTTCTCACTTGTGTCTAAGTTAGTAGCATAGTCCCTGTAGGTTTCTTCCACATTCAGTGGAAAAGACTGAACTCGCTCCATAGGGTGACATCCCAAAGGAAAAATCTGAATTACTCTCAACAGAGACCCAAATTTGGCCTTCTCAGATAATCACTACAGAAAGATAAAATCATCTTGGACCTTCTTCTTGATTTCAAGACACAAGGAGTTTTTTCCCTTGGGAAACTTCCCTGAGGATTATTAATATATTTTGTTTCCTTTCTAAGTGTCCTTTGATTTGCATGAGCAAATTTGTTTCATCTTTCTCTAGTAGATCAAAGAATCCTTTATAATCAGCACTTTATTCCTGTGAAAAGGGCACATTTTCTACAGGCTGGAGAGGAGCAGATTGGAGACGAAAGCAGCCCTCTCTCATCAAGTGATGGTCTGCCATGTACAGTCTCATGGTGGTGATGGAGAACTCTCAGCAGCCACTGCCACTCACTGTCTTGAAATCATCAGGTACTGTAATAGTGTAACACTGCCATCCATTGCAAGACTTCTCAGCATTAACCAGGGAGCTGGAGAGGGCTCAGCCTGTGACCCAGCCTGGTGAAAGTAAGAGTACATGGTCATAATGGTCTGTTCTACCATTTCTGCAATTATGAAGATTTTGCTTTCATGCTACATGGATTAATACTTAAAATCAACATATTGTTCTTGACCTCCCTTTGAGGTCTCTCACTGCCAATCATGTTGCCCCTAAATGTGCATTATCTCAGGAAAGATCTAATGGGTCCTTAATTCCTGTTAATAAACAAGACTTGCATTAAGGTGGCTTGTAGTTCACAGCAGTCATTGCAGAGATGAACAGAGCCAAGCTGAGCAAGGATGTCTCTTGAGATATAACCTGACTCTTCTCTTAGATCAGCTTTACAAAGGTTGCTCAGGGTCTTTCAGAAAACATGATGTAACAAATAATCAGATCACTGCTTCCTAAAAATTCAACAGTGATTCTTGAGCTTTTGGTCCATCCCATCTCAGTGTTCAATTAAACTCTCTCTGGAGTTACTGCTATCCCTAATTTTTTCTTGATCCTTCAGTGCCATCCTATGATGCTTGGAATGCCTAATGCTCTGTTTGTGAGTCCCCACAGCAGCCAAAATCAGCAGCAGTGTCTCACAAACTGTGATCTCCAGCAGCTCAGGGAACAGTGCAGTAAAGTCTGAGCAGACATTTCGTGCATTTCCGTAGGAGCTGCTGCCTGAGCACTCAGCCATTAACATCACTGGCACTCACCAGCTGCTACTTTGAACAGCCCCTGAATGAAAGGGTCAGCTGCACGAGGTGGAGTCAGCTGAGTCAGTGATCCTTCTTCTATCCCCACACTGAAATGTAGCTCTGCTGAGCATCCTGCAGCCAAGTGAAGAGTGCACCCTGAACAGGTGCTGGGTGGAAGGAGAGCAGACATGGTCCTGTGAATCCAGATACCTGAGAAGTTTTAGAATATGTGGGCTGGGATGGAGGTGTACTTGTGTATCCAACAATATATCAGTGCTCTGGAGACTAGAAATATTCCAATACAGTTAGAAAAGAATATGGAAAAGCCACTTTTCAACATCCTGTGGGGCTGAGTTCTGGTCCATCTTTCAAGAGCCACACATGGCATTTCATCCTTTCCAATGAATCAGGGACTGAGTGTTGAAGATTGCAATGGAAGAACAGAGTGTGCTATCACCCACAGGCAATATTTTACTCTAAAGCCTATTTTATATTCTCAACAGTCTGTAATGTGCATCTCTGAAAGTGAGCTGGGCTGACCTTCTGGCTGAAGAAGCACTGGATGTGTTATGAGACACACATAGCTGGCCATTCTACCACATGAATGCATAATAACTCATATCACTGCTAACAGGATGCTTTTTTATAACAAAGGAAATAAATCAGATCTATTAATAGAGAATATTCATACAGGCCAAGCTTTTGATCTGTTTGACGCTCAGTTAATTTAAAAATCATTGTCGTAGCAGAACCCAACCTTCAAAAAATGCATAAAGGTAGGCATTTAAAGGTGTGCTTTTTAAACTGCCCATCCAAAATGGCAGCACCCTGTCTCACTGTGCCTCAGAGCTGCTTCTAGGAAGTTCCCATGTAGTTGTGAATAGATGAACAGTTGGAAAGGTATGGTGGTTAGAAGAATCTGTAAATGAGTGGAGAAGCTATGAATGATTTCTATTCATGTATGAAGAGAGTGATAAAATCAGAAGCAATTTTTGTTCAGGTTGGCTAACTTTCAAATTGTTCTAGTGCCTGTTCAACTGCTAACACGTATTACATAGACAAAAAGGGCTAAAAACCCCTAAGAATTAATTCTTTTTTTCTCTACATCCAGCAGAATCTCCAATTTGTGTGTCTGACTATGCTCTATCAGCTGAGACCTCAAATAAATCTAAAGGATGGGTTTTATTACCCAAGGCTCCTTATATAACAAACCATGATTTTTTTTTTTTTCAAGCATCTCAGGGTAGAGATGTACAAAATCTTATAGTCTCTGTAGGAATGGGCTTTATGTAACACTACACAAGGACTATTTATACATCATTAATGTATGGATTCTGTGACAGCCCTGTGGTAGACTAGGGATGGAAGCTCTAGTCTGTGGATGGTTTGTGCCCTCCTGTATAAACACAGACCTGTACCTTCCTACAGCTTCTGCTGTAACATCATTATCAAATTGTATGATTTTACAAATGCCATCTTCTTCTCACCCAAGTTTTGACCTTGCAGTTTTTCCCTCTATTTCTTCTGACAATTGGAAGTCATGCATATACATGGTTTAAAGTAAACTGTTGTACCTTGTGTTTGAATGGAGGAGGAAGGAGCACAGCATCACTGTTGGTCTGTTTCCACAGATGTGAAACATTTCAGTGTGTTTTTTTGAGCTAAGAGAGAGATGCCATCATGACTTTAAGTGATTGTTGCTTCTTATTCCTGGGACCTCCCAGAGAAAGTTCCAAATTAACTGGCTTTTCCAAGTCCAGCCAAGCATCGTTACCATGCACTACCAAAATGGATCCATCACTCCCCCATCCTGACTCTTACCAAGATTGTTGAGGATGTCCTAAAGAAAGCAGTATTGTACTTATTTTCTATGGCATATACCCTGAGAGAATCATCCCTTTAGGAGACAGAGATGTTTGGAAATACTTTAAACCACTTTCAGATAACATAAATAAAATGGAACAGAATGAACCAAGAAGCAAGAAGCCCTACCCTTTGCCTTTTGCTTTTCACTAGTTAAGAATGGACTTCCTGATCTCTCACTGTAGTATGGCTTACAACAAATAAACATTCAGACAGAGTGCCTGTTGAAAAAATGCATGTAAAATGCAGTGGATGCAAAATTAATCCTAATATATGACCTGGAGGCAAATCAGTCTTATGCATGGTATTTTGGGAAGCAAATAGGAAAAAAGATTCCTCAGAAGACAGAAGGAGTTGAAGAGAGAAGCAAGATAAAATGTTGAAAATGAGGCAGAAGGCTGAAAAAGAAAGGCCTTGAAAAATGTTGTAAGTAGTAAATGGTATGGAATTGAAAAGGATTAAAGGAAGGGAGAAGATCAACTGAGGGTCAGGTTAGAATGGGAGAAGTGGAAGCTTAAGGATCAGTGAAGCATGCTGATTCTGGCCCAATTCTTTGGCCTTTTCTTTGGACTTTAGAAGGTACACCCAGAGCTTTGGTTTCTAGTGAGTTTTCCTTCCTTTCTTCCCCAGTATTATTCCTAAAATCTGCTCATGTGTGCAATTTGCAACTGTGATGTGATGTAAAAACTAAGTGTATGGTAGGAACATAGTAGTTTGCAACATCAGGCCTCTCTAACAGCAAGGTCTTATAGCACAGACTAGTTTGTCAGCTGGTACAAACTGAGAGAGCTCCATTGAATCTGCATCCTCTTTACTCTTTACTCTTGAATTAAGTACCAAGCATGTTAGCCACTGAATAATGACAGGAGAATCTCCTTCTTAACTCCTAGAGGCCCTTCCTGGGTCCTTGAGCTGAAACTTTTTGTCTCTTTAGAAATTTAAACCATGTTTGTTCCATTCTTACATCCACTGGAATTCGCAACATATCTGCTTTGTAGTCTGGACAAAGCTTGAAGATTTCCCCAAACACAGTGTGAATCAAACCACACAGGAATGTTTGTAAAGAACATCTTGGACCCTTTGAAAACATATTCAGTTCTCAGAGGCACTAATGCATTCCACATTTGGTCATTAAACACTAATTGGTAACATGCTGTGGAAGGGTTCACTCTCTGACCAGTCACTATTTCCTAGGTCACAGCTCTGCGTGACCTTGGTGCCCTGGCGTGACCTGCCCTCTTGAACTTTTAATCCTTCAACTCGTCAGAGAGCATTAGTAGCTCAGGCCACTTTGGAAACCGCAGGCATATTTTCCCCTGGCTGTTTCAAAGTTTTCTTGGTTTCCCCTCCATCTCCTGCTCCCACCCCCCTCCTCGCTGATGATTCAGGATGTCTTTTGGGGGTCTAATTGAAAGGCTTCAAAGTGCCCGATAGTTTATTGTGAAACTATTGTCCTTGGCAAATGTCACAGGACTCGTGTTTTATTATATTTATAACCTTTTTTCCATTAGCCTGCCATTTCCCTGAGAAATTATGACCTTGGCTCTATCAGTTTAACCAAGCTGGTTTTATATATAGCAAATGTGTGCGTGTGCACAAAAGGAGAGAAGAGGGGAAGTCACCAGAGAGATTTCTATTAAAAAAGTGCTTGTACTGGCTTCTCCTAGAATCTGGCAAGCAATTTAAAGATTATGATAAGGAAAGGAATCAGGAAATTATGTCTAATATTAAAATCTCAAGTGGTATCTCTGACTTCAGTGGACATAGGGCAATAGATCCTGGTTGCTGGGGCAATAGATCCTGGTTGCTGTCAGATCTGTCATTTAGCATAAATTTCACTTGGTACTTCTTATCAGAATTGTGTTTAGGGTTTTCCCCTCTCCCTTCTTGTTCCTTTATCCTTGCTTACTTTGAGTTTTCTCACTGTCTATTTTGGGCAAATTTAAAGTATTTTGCTTAACTCTCCCATGGTCTAAGTCTCAGGATAGACTACATACAAACTGTATTTCATCCTGAGCAGTTCAGAGGAGGAATACAATTGGATCTTTCTGGGAATTTGGAAAGAAATAATTGGGGCACATTGAGGGCAGGGTGGGTTACATGGTGCTTTTCAAACACCAATCCCAGAATTTTTTCTAAGGGATCCCCCAGAATTAACTAAAAGCAATCAAACCAGTTATCAGCAGATGTACATCTGAAATACTGGAGATTGTGAGGGTCTGTTGGCTGGGCAGTGACTGAGTGCTTTCATTCAAGGAGGAGGCCAGGACCTTTTCAAATGAGCCAATAAATGAAACAGTGCCAGAAAATCTTCCTGGACACGGGAACAAGGCTGTCCATGCACTAACATTGTTAGACCAGCACTGGGCATGTTAATTTACTGGTGTAGACTTAGCCAGAATAGCTGAGTTCTGTAGGTACAATCTTAAAGATCAAGCAGGGTGATCTCCCATTGAAACAAAGAACATAGTAACTGACCTTGGTCTTGTTTGCCTCCCAGTGGGAGTGGGTGAGGTCAAATTCATTAAAGTCAGGATTTGAGAAGGAAAATGCTATAAAAAGCAATGTGTTGGGTTTTTCATTTTTTTAATTTTCTTTTTTTTTTTTTAAGGAACATTTGAAAAAATAAAAATTTTGGTGTTGATTTCATGCTGCAGGATTTGAAACTGTTCCATTCCTCATTCCCTTAGCCAATCTCTTAAACAAACAGAGCAGTTCTCACTGTAGATATTGAAATAGTTTTCTAACTGCCAGCCATTCTGGCCCAGGCAAATAGGGACAGGACAAATGAAGAAATGCAGGAAATTTTTAGGATAGAGAATTTTTGTTTTCAGAAAGCTATATCTTCATGAGAAATTTCACTTTTGAAAGAAAAAAAGATGTTTTTGAAAAAAAAGGCTTTTAAATTACCATCTGGCCAAGAGAATCCATTCCTTCAGATCACTGGAACCGATGTTTTACTTTTGCTTTTATTACCTCTTGTACAGATCACTATATATTATACATATGAGTATTTGTACCAGCGGTGGGTATTACCTTTCCCTCCAGATCAGCAAGGGCAAGATACCCCCGTCCTTCAAGGATTCCATCCACTTGCCTTTGCCCCTCCCACATGTCACTGACAGTATGTAAAGCCATTAGAGTCATGTTCTTGGCAACATCCCCACTTTATAATGCTTCATTCCCAATTCCCACGTAAGGGATGACAGACTTTGGTGACCTTTTGTATCAACACTTGTTTGCTAAAATTAGATTTTTTTTTTTCTTCCTGGCACATAACCAAACAGATTATACTCCTCAACCTGTCATCCTTGGAGGGCAGGCAGACCCAGAAACTGATGATGCAGAGGAATAAACTTCTCCATGAAGAGTAAATGGAGCTCAAGGGGAAAAAAAACAAGAGTGAATGATGTCCTAGCAGTGTATGCATCTATCTCTGGTGTGCATACACATGCACAGATGATATTAAGTGATGATGTCAGCCACAAAAGGTTAGGAGGTTAGATACAGGTCAGATAAGCATCTAGCAATTTAGATGTATCTTGAAAGTTCATTTGAATTTAAGATTAGTGGAAGCCATAGGTAAAAATCCAATAGAAGTGAACATTGCAGGTCTACTGCATGTCTTTATCTGGTCAGAAACAATGCTTGGAGAATCTGAATTTCCTTACAACATTTCCATGACTTCAAGTTTGTGGACTACAAGTGGAAAATTAAGAGCAGGTCTAGAAAACTAAAAGAGAGGAAAAACTTCAGCATGATATTTTGAGGGATTAGTGTGGTCTAAATTGAAAAGTTCCTTAATATTTGACCATTATTAAGCCCAAGGAAATAAGATGCAAAGGGTACATACACTGAGACTTACAGGTCCTACACTGAGAATTATATTGTAGTTAGACTTACATTAAGAATGATGGTCTCACAATGCTTCCTGGTATATTAGCATATATGAAGTTATCACTGTCTTATGAACTTCACAGTCTGGCTCCTTCTGAGTTCTAAGAAGCTGATAAATTACTACAACAAGACCATAAGAAGATTAACAGGAAGTTTTGGTTGTTTGTGACTGGCTTTACACAGAGAATTTTTGCTTATTTCCTGACAAAAAAATATTTAGTTAGGGTAATCTTTTTTGAAGGAGTTGTTCAGCTTCCACTGAGCCCATACCGTGTATGAGCTGCTGTGTGTCTCTTTCCAGCTCGTGTCTGACCTGAAACTCAATACTGTAAATTGCTGCATTTAATGGTGTGTCACTGCTTCAGCATCTGCACTTCCCCGAACTCTGGAAGATCCATTCCCAGTAGTGTCTGTCCCACATCACTCTGCCTTGAGGTCACCAATTCTGAGAGATAATTGAAAGTGTATGCTAACCATATTCCCCTAAGCTGGATATATGAAAATCTGTGAATGCTCACATTAAGTTATCTTTAAGGTAATTTTGCATATCCTAAAGGAAACAACCAGTCTATATTGTTGCTGATTATTAATTATTTTTGCTGATAATTCACCAGTAGAGATGATGGGTTACTAATAATACCAGCTCTCTTCTACAGCCACCACAGAAACAGCGTGAAAGGTGGGACAGTGCAGGCCTTTCACCACGGCTGTGGCTGCCAGAAGCAGCACAAGAGCAGTGTCCCCTGCACAGGTGACACTCCAGGACAGAAGCTGCTCGTGTGCCTGCTGGCTGGGCCGAGCGTCCCACGTAGTTTCCTACGGTGCCGCGGGGAGCGCGGCGCAGACCATCAAAGCTGGCAGCTCTCACCCTCTTCATGTGGCTGCACTCACAGCTGTGACACTGCCAGTGACGCAAAGGGAGAGGAAAAGGCTGCCTTTTCTGAGAGATGCAAACACAGAGATATTATCCGTCCACTGATTTTAATCTCAGTTCACAAATACTCACATGTAACTAGATCCAAGCTGCTGATAGAGCCCTCCTGCTCTATCCCTGCTATCAGCTTTCTCAACCCTTCTCAGGAGGGAGTGTGTGTATCACTGCCCCATGTTCATCTGAGACAAGGAACATTTCATGCTGCATGTTTGTACCTGGACAAAAAATTACAGAGCCTCAAAATCCAGCTGGTGGCTTACACCCCCTTAAGGCACAAAGATAGCAACTGGAACCCCTAATTTTGGAGGGAAAAAAGGTTCTGGTCTTATCCTGCCAAATGTAGAGAAAACAGTACATTAACAGTAGTCTATCTTGACTTTCTCAGACTAAAATGGTACTGAAACAGCTTTCCAATAAAAAAAAATTTATTATTATTATTTTTTTTTAACAAGAAAGTATTTTTCTTCTTACAGTATATTTTTGTTGGACATGCTAGATTTCCTTAATCTTAACATCAAAATATTTCAGTCAGATAAGAAACAATTCTTTTGAGTTACCTGGCCAGTGTTCCACACATTTCTTCACCTCCTTGTTCTTTTATATATTCTCTTAAGACACGTTATGTGTCCCATGACACATAACTTCACCACAAAGACTGCCTCCATTGCGTCCTTCCCACTTATTGACAAAAAGACTATGGTTCATTAGAGCACAGGCCACTGGCCAAGAGAGTTAATTTCCTAGGGAAAGTATTGCAGGATCTACAAGAAAAAATGGCACTCACAGTCAGAACACTTCAGTTTTGACTTCTTTGCTAAAAATATGAGCTCTCCTGAGAAAATACTGGTATGTTTTATGGTCTTTGAAACTGTCTTGCATGGTTGTGCCATTGCCTTGCCCCTTTCTGAGTGTGGGAGACTGGCTGTCTCTGGATATCCCTATGCAGTTATTGTTTCACTGTTTTCATTTTCACTGAAAATTTCCAGAGAGGGATAGCACACAGATAATACTGATGATTCATTTTCTCACCATCTCTAGTCAGCGTGCTGTGGCTGTGACAGGTATTTTCCCTTTTGCTTTCTGCTAAGGGTCCCTGGTATGTAGCCCTGGAAGGTGTGAGTTTTACACAAATTTGGTTTTATTGCTTACCCATGATCATGATGTCAACTGGATCCTCTCTTTTGCATTCGGTGGCTTTTGGGGGCCCCTTTCACCAAGCTGTCCTTTATAATGAGCAGAGTAAATCACAAGCAAGGGTGTCTCCTCATCCTACCAAACCAGCAGCTTTTAGGCTCAGCTGGGTAATCCCCTTTTGTCACATCAGAGTGCAAATGCAAGCAACTCATGAGTGCTGCCTCTGCCCATCCTCACTCCCTCTGCTCACCCAGAGACTTTGCTGTTTCCATGGGTTCTGCTGTGCCAGTTCTGGCTCCAGACACGGGCTAGCCTCAGTCCTAACACAAGAGTGGTTCCTTGCACACAGAGATTCAGACAAATATGCACTGTTCTCAGTTACCTTCGGAAAACTGGACATCATTAATCCACTGTGCCTATTTTTTTTTCTCAATTTACATTGAAATGGATATTGACAGTCTTTCAATAACAGGTTTCACACAGATTGCTTCATGCTATTCACTTCTACATTATTCCTTGAATTAGTATCATGTTTTAACAAGTCTTAATTTATCATATGTATAGTTATTAATTTAAAAGTTGGCATTGTTCTACTTTTTTCTTGTTCATCTGTGAAGGGCAGACTGAATGCATATAGTGTATCTCATGAACCTAAACCAAAGGAATGTGTGAGCTACAACTGTCTAGAACTCATAATGAGAGGTTACAATTTGGCATCCACATCCAGAGAGCCTTGACAACCCTGAGTCCAAATTAAGGGACTTGCAACCCCTGAGTTCAGGGATGGTTTACCACAGGTTTCCTGTGAGATTTTGCACAAAATTCTTAGGACCAGTCCTCTGTGATATTTAGTTTTCTATCTCCCACAGAAAGAAGGGGAAACTGAGCACTAAACAACTTTATTTTGGTTTTCCTGCAAAGAAAATTAATGCAAATTTTCCTCACTAACTAAAAAAATCCAAATATTAATGATCATCTTTGTAAACTGTCAGAAAAATTCCATTATTCTGTGGTCGACTGGCAGTTGAGACACTATCCATTTTCATTGCACATGCCCAGGATGACCAGACCTCAACCTTTGCTCACAGAGAGGAGTTGTCAGTGTCCTGTGAAGGTGAGTGAAGGATGGCTCTGCAGAACAGAGGAAAATGTGAGAGTTTCCCCTCACATTTTGGGGAGGAAAATTCCCCCCGATGGGAGGGTAAACAGACACTGAAAACTTATGAGGTGTGCAGTGACAGCACCATGAATATATTTTTCATTGAATTGTTTCTTTTATGTATTTCAATTCTGAAGATGATATTTTTGCTCTTCCTTCTAAATCTTTGTGTTTTCACATAAAAGTATTCATATAAGTATTTATTTGTTTATTTATTTATGTTCATATAAGTAAATTTTTATTTCACATAAGTATTATTCAAAGAAGCAGTTAATTTTTTTTAATGAACCTTACCTGGTTCTGGTTTTGTCAACCAGAAGGTGTAAATTGTGGGTTTGATTTTTTTTTAATTTAAAAGACTATATTTACAAGTTCCAGTGACTTTTGTTGCTTTTAAAATTATCTTTTTACTAAAATTTTCAGTGATGGGCTTTTATGGAGAAAAAAAAAATTGTTTTCAGGCAAAGAACATTGTTTTGGGTATAACAATTATGTCTTAATATTTACTTGACCTATTATTTTGGTTTTTTTCTGCTATTGTCTTCAATATTACTCATTAAACTTGATCCCTAGTGGTCTTGTGTATACATGCAGGTATGCTTATCAGCAGCCTGACTTCTGATACATCCAAGTATTCAGCTTTGATTTCAATCAATGACCTGTGCAGTAGCCAGCACTGAGGAAGATTGATCATCTCTAGTAGCCTTAAAAAGCAAAGTAAAAGACAACCAGAGATATTCATAAAAGGATCACAAATTAAGGAGTCTCTACGAAGAACCTCTCCCAAGTATTCTGTGAGAACAGAGAGCACAAAGCTCTGTTCAGACTAAAAGCAGCTGTATCACCTTCAGAGCAAGCAAATGGGATTTCAGCACAAGATCTGAGGCTGGACTTTTGTAATGATGAAAAAGCACATAACCTCACATGCTTTGGTTTCCCCCACTGCAGGTGGGAAATGACACATAATTTTTCCCTTGCTGAAGCATTTTGAAATGGATGTAAATGAGGTCTTAACAACCTCCTATTGTCAGGAAAAAGAGATGAGGATCCCTGCCAGAGCTCCCATCTGTTGTCAGCAGCAGATAAAGGTGTTCTCCCAGGCAAAGGATCTGGCTGACAAGTGCTCATCCTCTCAGTTTTCTCTGTGTGCAGTAGAATTTGAGCTAAGCACAGGGAGCTGTGATGATTACAAAACACTTTCCTTGAAAATGTATTTTGATCTGCGGCCTCCAAATTGCATCAACCTTCTTCTCTTCTGAGAAGACTTTCTCAGTTCTTAGAAGCAG
Organism: Luscinia megarhynchos; assembly: GCA_034336665.1. Classification (NCBI taxonomy): domain Eukaryota; kingdom Metazoa; phylum Chordata; class Aves; order Passeriformes; family Muscicapidae; genus Luscinia; species Luscinia megarhynchos. The sequence goes on from JAPFBE010000002.1 coordinate 92,271,603, forward strand.
CCAGCATTCTGTGGGGCTGCTTCAGCACTTGTGTTCTGGTGGAGGCATAGGCAGGGGGAACTAGAAATGCTCCAGTTAAAGGTCAGAAGCTGTCTGGATTTTTTGTTTTACATATGAGAGATCTGTAATAGTGATTTTATTCCCTTCACTCTGACCCATTTTTGTCTAGTCAGCTCAAGGAACAGATGTGGGCTTTCATCCAACAGTGTGTAACACACTAAATATTCATTCTGTGCTTTAATGCCTCGTGTGGTGCTCGCTGGAAATAGACTTGAACAATGACAACTATACTTGGCATTTGGAGGAATCAGCTGGGCTATCTGGGGTTCACAAAGTTCAAATAGGAGAGCTGCAAGCCCAGAAAAGGGTTTTGGTTGGTTTTTTTCAGCAGAGCTGGCTTGTTCCAGGCTTACTTTTGCTTACATATCTGAAATGCTGTGAGCAATCCCTCTGCTGCTCCTCACAGTTATTAGACAAAACCAGGGAATGCTGTGGAGTGTAACCTCAGAGATTAAGCATGCTTATCCACTTTTCTAGGAAGCAGAATATTTCTGGAAGCGAAATCTAAATGTATAGCTTGGAGTCTTGTAGAACAATTAAAAAGAGAGGAAAAAAAAAGAGAAGCTTTATTTTAACTGAATTCACAGCAACTTCTACATTTGGATTTCTGATCACAGGAAAATGAGCATGGCAGGTGCTGGCTGTGATAATGATGCTGAACTAGTGGAACTGACCTGGCCATACACCTAAGAGGTGAATCATTCTGCATCACAGACTCCTTTTTAACACAGAGAAATAGATTTCAAGATTGTATATATCACTCCAACCTTTCACGTGGAGTTTTTGGACACATTCCCCCACTCACAAGTAGCTGGCTGTGGATTTGATGAACATAACACAGGATATAGCACCTGGCCATGCTACTATTTGTTGGACCAATTTCATGCTTATCTAAAAAAAAATTCTGCATATGACTCACTATTTCTATTTTTCCTTTAAGAAATTAGATGTAATAAAAGTTCTCAGGAAGGAATCTTTGTATTATGTGTATCCTGTGTTGACATCCAGACTCCCTTGTGCTTTATATATAATTTCAGTAACCAAGAGCTTAGGAAATTGGGAACTTTCTTCTTTAACTCATTATTTCCTAAGCTGTATTAATTTAGTTGTCAGCATGTGCATGGAAGCAGCCCAGGTAGCTTCCTACTACTTAAGCACAGCTGAAATCCAAATAAGAAGTGGCCTTACCATCATGGCATTTGACTGGCCACAGAGTAGTTGGCTTAAACTCATCTTTACCTACAAAAACATTCTGCTGGGTGCATGCAGTTGCAGGACATCAGCTACCTGTAAATATGTACAGCTGAAACAGGAGCAGCCCCCAGACATCAAAATAATCAGCTAAACAGGGCTTTACACTCAGTTTTTACTTACTTGTGCTAATGTCCTACATGCAGCATGTAGACCTTCCTTAGTTAGTTTGCACTTTTAGACATGTTGGTAAGCATTCTTTAATATATATTAAATGTTTGGTTGAGATAAATGTCATCTATCTTTGACAGAAAAAGCTGGCCTGGTTTCCAGAGGTGCTGGTCATCACAAGTGAAATTTAATCGCTGCTGAGACTCAGGACTTGCTCAGTGATTTGTGGCATATGGGCTGGAGAAGGATTTTCAAATGTTAAAGATAATTTACTGCAAGGCAATTAACTGCCATTAGTACTCCTAAAATTCCCCTTATTCCCTTTCCTACACAGATACATCTATTTATCATTAACCCCTGCATTTCCATAGAGTATGTTTCAGATCTGATATACTTTCTGGAAAAAACTGCAAGTTCAAACAGTCTAGAGAATGACTGCTGGTCTAGCTCTGTAGGCCAAATTTCTTTTCCACTAGAAGTTCATTCTCATATTGCTTCTTCTGCCCTGCTGGTGTTTGCTATTAGAGGCAGGACAGCAAGACTTCTGGCTCAGCCTGACCACTTCTACATTCCTGTTCTTAGCACTGTATTCTAGTACTATCTCTGGATTATTCAATTAATCAGTTACAGAGGATATGGAGATTTAATTGCCTTAAAAAGAGGAAGATGATGTCATTGATTGTTTTAAGATGGAATCATCTGAAAAATGCATAACTAGTGAGAATTTATTTTCCATAAGCAATATGCTAAGGACCTGAAGAGCTAGACTACAAGTTACTATTAATGTAGAATGAATTCATTTTCCAGATGTTACACCAGCACTGAACTCAAAGAATGTTATCTCAGCTGGAGTAATACAGAATTTTACTTACTGAAATAACTAAAGCTTATGAGTACTGTAGAAGGCTTAGTAAAAAAAAGCAAAAAAAAAAAAAGCAATTAGTTACCTGGGTTACACACTCTTCAAGCAGGAAAAGACAAAGAGTTGATTAACATGAGAAAATTTATATTTCTGGTAAATCTAACTGACTGACAGGAGCATGTTAATTTAAAAAATGCCGATAGGAAAATGACAGAATGAAGCACATCAAATTTTTGATCTAAAGTTAATATTAGGTTTATCAAAATCAAATATTTATTAATAAAGTTTTATTTTATTTATCTAACAGCTATTATATTTATATATATATAGACATATTTATATATCTACTGCATGTTTATATAGCTGTGTAAGTTACAGCTACCTATCTATGAAAATGAAGGGAAGTGCTTTTAAATTTGAGAAACCATCTTACTGTGAGTGCTTTAGACCATTTAAGATGATTACAAATGCATAACTACAAGATTGCCCTTCCCCAAAGCATTTCAGTCACCTATCCCTGAACTAAAATTCCTGGCAACTGGGAGATCTTTATCTTGCCACAGTGAAATAAAAATTCACTGGATGCAACTGATTAAATAGATTTCCTCAGTATTCTCGGACAAAACACTTCTCAGAGCCAGCAGAAGGCCAGTGGTAACCTGGGGTGCACCAGAGGAGCATTGCCAGCAGGTCAGAGGTGATGCTGCCCCAATGCTCAGCCCTGGCCAGGCCTCCCCTGGAGTGATGTGTGCAGTTCTGGGCTGTACAGAGACATGGAGCTCCTGGAGTGAGCCCAGTGGAGGACAACAAAGATGATTGAAGGACTGGAGCTTTTCTCTTCAGGGAAAGGCTGAGGGAGCTGGGCCTGTTCAGCCTTGGAAAGAGAAAACTGAGAGGAGATCCCATCAATGTCTGTCAGTGTCTGCAGGGAGGTGTCAGAGCATGGACAGGCTCTGCTCAGTGGTGCCCAGCAGTAGCACAAGAGGCAATGGGCAGAAACTGATGCCCAGCAAGTTCCACTTGAACATGAGGAAGAACTTCTTTACTGTGCAGTGACCAAGCACTGGCCCAGATTGCCCAGAGGGGATGGGAAGTTTCTTCACTGGAGGTATTCAAGAACTGTCTGGACCAATCCTGTGCCATGTGTTCTGGGATGACCCTGCTTGAGCTGGACCACACAACTCATTGTGGTCCCTTCCAGCCTGATCCACTCTGTGATTCTGTGAAAACGTTTTGACAAATGCTTGGGAAACTTTCAGCTTCCTGAGGACTTAGTGCATATCAGAAAGTTTTTAAGGTCACAGTTCTGCTCTGTGGGGATACATCTGATCCCTATCAAAACATGTCTCTTGTTTTATTTGGATATACCCTCTGTTACCCCTTGGACACACTGAAGAGGTGCCAGGGAGGTAAATAGTCAAGAAAATGCACCATTGCTCCAATTGACAAGTCACCTCTGTATAACATATTTTCATAGATGTTAAATCAACAACAAAGATACTCCTGTAAGATGTCATTTTAAAATCTATCTTGTGAATCAGAGGAAAGACAGCAGAAGTTATCTGGTTTTTGAGTTTCACAACTAGAAGAAGAGAGAGCAACACATCCCTGTGACAGGAGCTCCAGTCTGTTTCTTAAACTAACTACAAGTGCACAAAAGTCCCATGATATTTTATCTGCTTTTACTTGTAGTCCTTTAGCATGAATCTTCTAGTACTTGGATGAAAAGTCATTAGTCTGAGTTACATTTGCCTGCATTTCTGTCACCTTAAAATACTGATTCAATGCCCACCAGTAATATCTAAACATCTAAGCAGGTTACCATTATTCAGCTGAGTTTCATTCCTCCTGATACAGATTTAGGAGAGATATTAATGAATAATCACCCTAAGTCAAATGCAATTACAGCTATAGATGTGGAGAATTTTTTTAACTTGGAGCCATATGTATGTATGCAAAATATATATGAAATACTGCAGGATGGTAACAATATGTCTGAACCAAATGAAATAAGAATCTGGACTTGGTTATACATGAGGAACCCTCTTTTTCTTGGGAAATAGAGTTTTCAGCAAGATTGTAAACAGAGAAGAGACATCACATGGTTTGCATTATTTCTCCAACAAGCTTTCTCTTTCAAAATGAAGTACTGTAGGATTTTTTGTATTTCACTTACTGTGGTGGAGAAATAAGAATAAATTATTGAAATATTTGTGCTCATAATTAAGCCAAATTGAGTTTGATCAAATAGAACTTTTGGAATTCCAGTTATGCTTCTGTGGAAGATGAAGAAGAAAGAAATGAACCCACTATAGTCATCAAGACATCAAGACTTTCACAAAAGATTGAGGAAAGAAGAATGGTCCAGTGGGTAAGACAATTGATTCAGGTCTTGATCCAATTTCTTGCTTGATTTGAATGATCTGGTGTTTTATCTGAATTTAATTTCTCCATGCCTCAGTTTCCCATTAGTAAAGCAGTGTTTAAACTCTTCCTTTCCCATTTTCCAAGCCAGAATCCATCCAGAATGTGTGCACACAAAGGAAGCTTATCACGCTTACCTGGTTTCTGAAAATTGGTGATATCCCTATAGAAGCACAGAGATCACTGATAAAAGGTGTGCCCTCTATTCCCACATTCTCACTCCTTTACATGGAGACTAAATGCTGAATTCAGAAAAACATGGGTGCCAAAATCCCAAACTGCAACACAGTGCAATGCTTGAAGAGGATACCTAAAGCCTAGGTAGTAGGTGAGTTATTAGCAGTCTATTGAAGAAAAAAGGTGTGGGGACTAATGAGAAATGGAAACAAGCCTCTGGTATTTAACTCCTTCTCTAATAAATCTAAGTCTATAAAGTACCAGGGCATGCCTAATGTTTTGCTCTGGCTGATGTTGGCAGCTCCTCCTTGAATAAGTTGGATATTTTGAATATGGTATACAAAGGTACTTGCTGTCCCAGATTCTGCTGCAAAAACTTAGCACCAAAGTAGGGTATTGCAATAGGTAGACTTGGCACAACTTTCCCTGTGTAAAGATTTTTAGTGAAGGCAGACTTGTCAAGCCTTGAAAGCTGCTAATGACTTTGCTTCTTGAAATGCAATGAAACCAGAATGGGCTATCATCCAGGCCACTGATTAAAATAACTGAAATAAAACATCAAAAACTAAAATTGTAACTAATGGATCTGAATTGGGAGTAAAGCTCTAGCTAAGTAATATATGGTGGGATATCATCCTGCTCATTGCAAAAGGCCTATGCTTGAAGAATCATTGTAGCCACCACTGGAGAGCTTTTGACAAGCCATTCCAACTGAAGGAAAGAAGTGAATAGGAGGCTAAGTGTGTGTGAGAGTGTGTGAATGATTGTCTCTAAATAATATTTTCCCACTGCATTAGAAGGGATGGAATTTTAATGATCAGATTGATACTGTTAGGACTATGGATAGGTTAGACTTGCATATAGCAGGAGTAGTATTGGCTGACCCTCTTCTCTTGCAGAAAGTGTTTGAAGGTTCTCACTTTTCCTACACAAATTTTGCTAACCAGCATTTAGGACAAAGTTCTAAAAGGAAGCAAAAGTCTAATGTGCTTTCCAATCGGTATAAAGATGATTTTGTCCTTAAAGATATCTAATTTCTGTAGCAAGGGAGGGGATTATTTTGCACCATATGGTAGCTGTCCTGTGATGTCACAGTGATTAATGACAGGATCAGTTAGATGCTCCAGTGGCGTAACAAATGACCTGGGCTTCCTGTGATGGCAACAGTTACACGCTCGTACAGGACCCTGCAATTAACTGAGCTCCAGTCACGGCTCCCCACGGGGTCAGGCATAACTACAGAATGAATGTGGAGACTGCCACCAGCTTCATGAGGATGTGGGTCAAGCGTTCTCTGACTTCTGGCAGATCCCTTAAACTGTGGATATCTGTTTCCCATCTGTAAAACTGATCTTATAATTAGTTTTCACAGGCTCAATGTAAAACTAGCTGGTTGAAGTATGTCAAACTTTTGCAGAAGAAAAACTTAAAGTGAAAATAACATTTTAGTGAAACTATCTGTGTATTTTTAACTCTGTATCATAGACTGAAGAACCTCCAACACCCTCTGCCTGATTGGCCTCATGATTATTTCTCAGATAAAACATGGAAATCTTCATTAAATGCTTTGTGGTCTACTTTCAAGTTAAACATTTTTTGGGTAATCATTCCCCATCTGCAATAATTCTGGAAGCAGATAAAATACTCCTACTGTGTTGAAACAAAGCAATACAGGCAAGGAATGATCCATTTATCCCAGTAGCAGCCTTACTGACAGCATGATGATTGTCACTGTAGTTATTATTGTAGCTGATGAAAAAAATTCCAAAACAACTGAAAAAAATTTTTTTCTTGATCCAAGTTTTAGACTTTCTTCAGATTTTCCTGATAGTTTTGGTCAAAACTACAATTAATTTTTTAAAAAAAATCCTTCTTGAATATAAGCTGTATTTGAGATCAGACTTTCCATTTATCAAGCTGCTGAGGTTCTCTGAACCCCAGATTTTCAAATGACTTATCATTTGAAGCTGTGTGCCTCCAGTGATTGTAGTATAATATTAATGGATAATTGCATTATGTTTCAATGCCTCTTTTCCACTGTTGATTATTAGACAGCTCAGTCAGAAAAAAAAAAAGAAAAAAAAGAGAAGATCCTGTACTGAGATTGGGTTTTACCAAAAGCATAACGACAGTTCTGACGGTTTAGGTTCTTTCACTTAGCAAAAAGTGAATGCTCCTAGATTATGAAGAGAGTGCTTAAAGGGTGACATGGTGGGGTCTTCAGCCTAACATTTTATGATATTCTTGAATAAATCACACCTCTCACTGGTTTCTGAACCTTGCAGTGTATGAGTCTATAATTTCTTCACACTGGGCGGAGGAGCTTATCCAAAACTCTCCTACACTACTGATATTCTGACTGTAACAGCATCCTGGAGGGAAGAAATTGCATCTCTACATGATCCAAAGAGTACAGATGTGCACACTGTGCCCTCTGTAAGCTAACCAACACATAGATTCACACCCTTCCTTGTTCACTCACTGTTTTCATGACAGGTTTGGCAGTGGGATGAGCACACAAGCCTCACATAATTCATGGACTGAAGGAATAACATTCACACAGATCATTTTCCAGTGATGGAATCCTGCATGGGGTCTGGAGAATTCCAGGTGCCAGAAACAGAGATGGGAGAAGGTGGAGGTAAATGAGCTCTTTGGCTGGCTTCATTCATCCAGAGCCCCCACTCTCTGCTTGCTCAAGGCAATGTCTTTTTATGTCATTTGGCAGTGATGGCTCATGGCTACTCTTATGGCCAGGAGAGTGAATAAAACTCTGGTTTTGAAACAACAGTTCTGGTGGTGGTTTTGTAGTGGGTAAAATTGTACACATCCTGTGAATGTTCTCCTGATTTGTTTATTTTTTATTGTTTTATAAAACAATATCTGTATTTTGTGTGATTATCCAAAGACATTCTCAGCTGCATTTTCCTCATTAGCCCAATTCACAACATTTTTTTGGTGTTGAACTCTAAATTGAACTTCAGCTTTTGCCAAGGATCGGCATTTCTCCCTACATTTAATTCATTCAGAGAAGCTATTGAGTGACAAGAGCAGTGTTAATTTATGATTGGATATTGGAACCTGAAATAACAATTGGAGAGGCAAGAGGCTTTCAAAGCATGAAATTAAAACCTTTGGGCTATGGCTTAACTTGCTACTTATTTTTCTCATTTTCTTGCCATCAATACTTTTGTTCTACTCTTGATGTGATGTTTTTCACAGGGCATGCTCTGGGGCTTTATTCACTCTTTGTTTTCATGTGATATATGGGGTACTTTTTATTAGCTTGTATTATAACCCATGCTTTTTCTGTTCTTACTCAGATGTCTGCTAGTAATTGTGTTTATGAGAGTTATAAACATTTTTGAGATATTTGGCTGTGGTTCTCCTTTAACTTACATGAGAATCAGATCTCAGTAAATAAAAAATGGAGATTTTGGGGAAGCCTGAGTGCTGGAAATCTGCTCCTGCACTAAAGTGTCCTAGGGCACCATCATGCCCATGGACAGGGAAACCAGAGAAGCTGATGCCTTTTCCTGGAAGTGTTGGCCTGGGCCAACCAAAAATCTGCCAGACAATGCCCAGGCCCAGGGTGTGAGATGGGATGGGACAGTGCAGGATGGGACAGGACAAGGGCTGTTCACACAATGGACCAAGCCAACCTGTTCAAATTTTCCAAAGGGGAAGAGTGGTAAAACTTATGAATCCAGGTCTGTTCATTTCCCAACTTGGGACATAGAAGAGGTGCAGGATATTATTTGTTTTAATTAATATTAAGATTAAAATTTAAAAATAAATAAGGAAACAGGAAGACAAAACATGAAAGGGAAAGAAGAAATTCAGTTTGGGGAATAATTATTTTTTGAACTTTGGTGAGGAAGGAGAATCTGAACTGAATTATCTATTTTCATTATCCATAAATGTACTTGAAGTTGTTCAGTGCTTCAGGGTTAGAAAGGACTGCCAGGAGGACTTATTTTTTAAAATAAATATATGTATATATATATACATATATATATATATCTTACTCTACAACCACTCCAAAATAAGACATTGGAAACCTCTTTTTTTTCTGAGTAATATACTGACACTTCTTTATCCTACTCTTTTTTTTTTCTTTTGTCTTCCACATTGACTGTCCTTTTGAAGTGGAGACAAGTTTGCTGGCAGCGAGTCCACAATTGAACTCTGAGCTATGACAGTTATGATTTCATGAAATCATGATTTGAAAAGAATCTGTTATTTAAAATAACTCTGAATTGCCAAGTATCTCAGAGGTTGAGTGTTAACAAAAAGATGATCAAAGCAGATGTGAAGGGTTGTTGCTGGTTGAAGATTTGCTTTCTTGGCTTTCTGTGGAATAACCATTTCCACTACTGCCAAGTCAAAAATGCTGTAGATATATAAGAAAGTTCAAATGTGCTATAAACTCAGTCTGCTGGTTCAGAGCTATTCAAACTATTCTGTCTGCACCAGATTTAATGTTTTGATGGAAGAGGCATCTGTCCTGTGCAATGGGCTTAAAATCATAAAAGCAGTATAAATTACTGCAGTTCAACAGTCATGAGCCCACTTCAATCAAGATGAGATTTGATGTTTGAAATATAAGGAACTAATGCTTTACTTACAAGGTTACTGGTTTTGTCAAATAGAAAATGCCTTTCAAACAATACTTAGGACTATTTCTTTCCAGTACCTAAAGGAAGCTGGAGAGGTATTTTTCATAAGGGCATGGACTGATAGAACAGGCCTTAAGCTGAAGGAAGGTAAGTTTAAATTGAATTCTTCCCTGTGAGGGTGGGGAAGCAATGGAGCAGGCTGCCCAGAGAAGCTGTGGGGGCTCCATCTCTGGAATTGTTCAAGACTGGGTTGGATGGGGCTTTGAGCAACCTGGTCTAGTGGAAGTATCCCTGCCCATGGCAGGAGGGATAGTACTAGAAGATATTTAGGTTTTGTCCAACACAAACCATTCTATGACTCTATGAAACAAAAGAAATATTACTCATTGTAATGAGTCAGCCCAAAAAATACAATTTTATTCTGAAAAAAGAAAATTTTATGGCCTCAGCTTACTGGTTTTATGTATTAGGCTAAACTCTAATCTCTGTCATGCCAGGTTCAATTGAGATCCCTCCAAGCTCAGTGAACACATTGCACACTGGTCGATTGACACCTTATCACTGTGCTAAAAAAAGTGTAAATGGGATTTGAATGAATTCCTGCAGTTTGTAACAGTTAGAAAACAGAAAGTATTGATACAAACAAACCTTAGAAAGTACTGGTGCATGAGTGGCAGGATAACTTTTTCTAAAAGATGTTTCAAAGTCTCACAGGGAAAAGGTTTTGATGAAAGCGAGTACATAAAGTACAGTCAGAAAGAGCAGAAGGTTATGGATAAATCCTTCACCCTTTTTTGGACTGCTCACACTGCCAGGTTTGCCTGTACCTGACACTGTTCAAATGATTTAGAATTCTACAGAAGTCTCCCCACACAGAGGAATGAGGTGAAGGAGTTGAGTAAACTGGAATGAATCTCAACACACTATCAATGCAGTGCCAGAATTCTGCAGTGCAAAAGTTGATGGAATTGTGTCTGAGAAGTCAGTGGGAAATTCCCACAGAAAAATTGGATTCAGTTTTGTTGCTGCTTGTCACTTCCTGGTTGCATTGAAACCACCATTTATTGTTATCCTGCCTGGGTGTCCATGAAAATTATTTGAGTCAGAGCCAGCAGTAACTCATTTCTTTCATAGGTAGCTTTTGCTTGCCAGAGTCTTAAATTGTGAATGGCTCCACTGCAGAAATAAGCACTCAGTTTTTATTCAAGGATACTGATACAGGCTGAAAATCAAGAAATTATATTACTAAATGATATTTTATAATGCAAAAAGAAATATATTGTGTTTTTTATTTTGTTAGACTGAATTGATTGGCATTTTAAAGCTTTTTCCTGTAACAATGCAGGGATATTTTAAAAGGTTTCTGGTACCATAGAAATTAAATGGCTTTTTTAAGCTCCTCTATATTTAGAATCAGTTCTTAAAATTACATTATTTTAAAAGGAATTAATTTTGTTACATGCAACTATCCTGGAAAATCTTACTTCTGAGAAGTAACATGGAGACTAACAATTCCATATTAGTAAGGATAAGACAGGAAGCTGATAAAATATTGCTACTGGAAACATCTGGAGGAAATATAAAAAGTAGTCACTAGACATTTAGAAATAATTTCTCTATGAGTAGACTATTCTCCTTTAACTATTCAGAGATTTCTTGCATCACTATGGGCTAGAAAATTTTTCTTGGGTTCCACAACACACTGTAGCAATTCTAAATGCACTAAATAATTATTTTTCTTTTTAGCAGGCAGATACAGGTGGAAATGCTGGATCCAAATAATTTGGAGATTAAGGAAAAAATTATATGAATTTACTTGATTCCAGCTGCAACCTCTATTATCAAGCAGTACAGAGACTAAATACAACTAGCATAAAGTTTGAAGAAATTTGATATCTGGGCCTGACTTTCATTCTTAGGCTCAGAATCATTTTGCTTAGATACATTTCAAACATCAGAATCATTCTTATCTATGACAACAGCACCCTTTACTGACACGGGAGAATATGCTTCAAGAACACTCTTGGGAGGAAGGCTCCCACAAACTTTTTGAAAACCTCAGAACTGGTAAAATTGCCCATAATACACGCAGGCTTTTTATCCCCTACACCTCTGTCTGTGCTTCATAGAAAGAAATTGTATTTATAGTTTCCTGTGCAAAGAGAACCTGACTCATACCTGAAGTCATGTCTCCCTCCTCAGTGTGGTGTGTTGTGGTTATTAGAGTGGCCTCAGAAAGGCAGCCTGAGAAAATCCACCAAACAGGAAGAAAAAAACAAACAAGCTGACTGGTGAGTCCAGCATCATGATCAGTCTTCTGGTCTACAAAACACTTCCTGATCTCTTGGTCTTGTTAGAGCTGGTTGTTTAAAAATTGACCAAGGCATGCATGTGAGCTCTCAAAATAGATACCCCTGCTTCTTTTGTAAAAATGTGTCCTTTATTGCCCTAAAGCCAGCACAGAACCCTTGAGCACCTCTGTGGATGCAGGCTGCATCACAGAAGCAAAACACAGCAAACAGCCTGATTCTCTGCCCAGCATGAGGAACTTGTTTCTATGAACTCACCTCTTCAGACTGAAGGTGATTCACTTACTGCAGAGATCCAAAAGGTGCCAGTCCGTGTTTGATGGGAAGAAGTGTTGGGGTGTGTGTGGGGTGTGGGTTTGGCTGGGGTGTGTTGGGTGTGGCAGCTGCGGGTGCAGGTGTGTGTGTGCTTGGGAGCTGCTGCCCTCTGCTGCACACCTTCCCAGCAGCTCACCTCCAGCACCTGCTCACCCCAGCCACAGCGAGCTCGTCCTGTGCTGGAGCTGGGGAAATTACTTCCCTCCTGCCAGTGAGACGTCCAGAGTCACCAAGCTTTGCTCTGAGCCACCCATGAAACTTCCAGCAGACTCTAACTGCCTTGCAGTGATCTAGAGCACTGCTTCTGCTCTGGCACCACGTGAGTGTGCAGATCTCCTCAGCTTCAGCATCTTCACCACCACCATAGCAGAGGGAAGAGACTTCTACATGAAGATAATCTCTATATGAATCCTGGCAAGTGTAGTAATAAACGCTGTAGCAATATGCATGGAAGTCAGCTCAACCTAAAATTTTAAGATGTTCATCACTTTATGCATCCCCAAGACAAGAAGAATTTCCTTCAAGCACCACTGGGGAGGTTGTGCCAGCCCCTGGGCTCAGTTTTTGCCAGACCATTGACCTGGTCAATCACTTCTCCCTCACAGCATGGAACAAAAATTCATTAACAATACCTCTTCTAAGGGAGGGAGGAAGGTCCTGCATCTCTGCCCACTACTGCAAGAGCAGTGGCTTTCACCTATGAAGAACTGCCTGAAGGACTCAGTATTTGTATGTCTGAAGGGGATTCTGGGGGAACTGAGTGTGATAAGAAATGTGCAAGTTAAAAGCAACACAAAATATGTGTGTCTGGCACTATCTGAGGACAGAAGACATAGATTAGACTGTGCAGAGAGCTGTAAGGGGGCTGGATATGTGAAAAGATTTTTTGACCTAAGCATTTTTTTGGTTCAGATTCAGGGTCTTTGCTTACTGACAAGATGCTAGTGAAGATGGCTTAAGAAAAGGCAGGTTTTGGGTTAGGCTGAGAACTGTCCAGACACTCTCCAGACTCCAGGCAAGCAGAAGACCTTGCCTTCTTCTCCCTGCTGCTCATTACAGACTACAGCCCCTGCAGGTCTGCCAGCCAATTTGCTCCTCTGAATGCCCCCTAACCTAACTCAGCTGTTTAAAACAGATATTGCTGGTCTGGTTCATTCTGATTCAGATAATTTAAATAAGCGTATTTTTTGTAAGCAGCAAGTTGGAGCTGTCAAAAGGGCAGTGAAAAATATCAGGCTGAAGAGTGTCAGATGGCAAAGCTCAATCACAAAAGGACATACACCTGACACCCAAAGACTGTCCCGATTAAGGAGGCTCCTAATATATTCTTTCCTTACAGATTTAAATTTCCATATGTATTTGGGGAAGTGTGTACATGCATTAGGAATGTGTACACAAGCCATGGGAGTGGACATAGAAGGAATTATGAAAAATTAATAATAAGAAATGAAACTGCTCACAACTACACACTGTAAAACCATCCAAATGCAAATGCTTTTTCTCTTAGGAAATTGTTATTTAAGACTTTCCAAGTAGAATTCTTTTATAGTTTTCTTGCACGTGCTTTTACTCCTTTTACCTGCTTTCCCTGCAAATTATTTTTAACTGCAATATTTGGAATTTTGAATTGATTTGCGCTGTCTTAATGTAGCCTGGTGATATGAATAAGAAATAATGCTGCAATGCCACATTTTCTTGTACATTTTCCAGTGTGTGGTTGAAGCAGACTGGGACAGTCAAATACAGAAAAACATGAAAGTATCATGGTTGTGTGAGCATATTGAATTACTGATGACACAAGCAACATAAAACTCTACTTAAATACCAGGGTTAACCAGGACCTTGCAAGTGATTAATCATTGGTTTTAAAATTTTGAGCTTTTTTTGACTAATAATATTTCTACAATTTGAAATTCACCAGTTACCCTCATTATGATTCATATCCCCCCTTCATTCTTCCAATCTTATTAACATTTTTATTTTATTCATAAGAGTAGCCAGTGCTGATTACAACCTCTGAAGACACATTTAGGGCCTAACCCAACCATCTAAGAAAAATGAACACATCTTTCTCATGGTTGGAGACCTGGTCTGGAATGAACACTGTGTTAAATATGATCACCAAATGTGTGACTAAAGAGGGTGGGTTGTGGTTGCACAGTCTTCCCTGACCAGCACTTCAAAACCCTCTGAACCTTTCTCCTTACAGGGCTGGCTTTGAAGAGAGCTTCTGTATGAGTTGTGGGATTTTTCTGCTGTTCCACAGATTTCATGTTGCTCCTGGTCAGTGACTGGGGAAGGCACTCGTGCATTGGCACTGCAGGCAGAAAGCAGCTGCTTTGTGCCTCTGTGAGTTTCAGGCACATATAAAATATGGAGGAAGCTTGTCAACTCAGATTAACTTTGGAGACAGCCCTTCTTCACCCCCATACTGCAAACAAAGGAAGAGGGTCTGGGGAAAAAAGAGCATTTTGGCAAATGCACGGCCTTGACTCTGTGCAGCCAGCATTAAACTACTCTTGTTTGTTGGCTACCAAACTTGTCAAAACAGAGCAAGGAAAGTTGCTTTATTGCAGCACAAGTCACCAAGTGCAGTTCAAGGGAAGACAGGTCCTCCCAGATATTCACTTCAAATGCACAAATGCAAAAAAAAACAACAGAGCAAAACCTCTAAAAATTACAAACTGAGATTATATAAACAATTTCAACACATAGCAGTACTAAAAAAATATGTTCTTGATGGCAGCAGCTCAAATTAATCACTCCTACTGAGCTTGCAGCAGTAGCTTAGAGCCTGAATCTCTGTTCTAAGAGAAGCTAGAAGAGTGGGGTTTTTTCAAATGATAGTGAACTTATTGCTAATATAGGGAATTTTAGTTTTCTGGAAGAAGCAAATTGTGAGGTTAAACACCACCTCCTTTTGGAGCTCTAATATTCTAATACAGAGTTAATAAAATCTGCATCAAAAAACAGGAGGCATGATATCAGAGTTGCTCTGACAGTATTTTTGAAGACAGTCTTGGACTTTGTGAAATACCTTGTGTAAATTCTTATTCATTTTCAGAGCAGTTATGGGATTTGTTAAGTACACTCATGCTTTGTAATAATGGAGATATTTAAGGGTACTTTTTATTTCTGGTGAGACGTACAAAAACTTGGTTTTCATTTTCTCTTCAGCTGCCTTTGGCATCTTACTAGGAACTCTTTTCCCTTTGTATCATTGAGCCTCTGATTTATCACAAACACTTGCATATCAATTACTTCATGGGAAAATTGTGTCTGCTGAAAAGTCAAGTGCTGGTTACTGTTTTCTTTTCCAGACACAGAAAAGGCATTTTGATAAATAACTATGTCAAAATAATTTTATTACAGCAAAATGAGCTATTGGTATATTTTTGTATATTTATAAATCTGTATTTTTAGTTATTGACTTTTTTGTGTTAAGAGGATGTACCTATACATGGGAAGAATCCTTCACTGATGTTCATAAAGTTTACTTTTACAGTGTTTCTTATGCACTTTTAACACCATATTTCTAATATACATAATACTCCTTTCCAGTACAAACAGACCTCTTAGAATTTTACCCTGCATTCACATTTGATATTTTGGGATTTTCAATGAGATTGAACTTCTTTCAACATTGCATTTTGCATCTCGTGACTATTTGCCTCTGTGGAGATCAAAATGAAGTTAGTATAGAAAGGCTGATTTGCAGCATCACAAGACTGAAATAGTTTGAAATAGTTCTAAGTGACCACACACAGTGCAGTGAGGCTGGAGAGGTGGCCAAATATTTGCAGCCAAATATCTGCAGCCATTCAATATTTTCTAGCAATATGCTGGGACACTAGCTTCTATTGTCCAAGAAGGAATTCTGTTACCTATTGAATAAAATGATGGTTTGCATTTGTTTATTGCTTGTCATGTAGAATTAGAGAGAGGATTAATCTGCCTGTTGATGTAATTTGGGTGTTCTTTTGCATGCCACTGAAATGCAGCCACCTCTGGGGAGATGTGTGGCAGCTGTGTATAGCTTAGGGAACTGCAATAGTGTGGGAACCAAGTGAAGAACTCTGATTTAGTGGCAACCTGGATTTTTTAACAGTTACTGCTCAATAAGTTCTTTGAAATGGTGACTTTACTGCCAGTTGCAGCAGCTGCTGGACTCTTACACTCCCATAAGGAGAAAATTAGCAATATCTAATTCCTTCTTGATGTTTTGTTGTTGCTACTGATTCAATACAACAGCCAGCTATTGTTTGTTTGTTTATAGAATTAAAGACATAATAAAAATAAAATATTTAGAAAAATAAACTATTCTTAGCTACTAAGCAGACTCACACTTCATAGGTATATAGGTTTTTATTGCTTTTGCCTGCCAGCATTCTTATGCAATTTATCTGCTGCTTGTCTTTAGCTGCAGTTTTCATCTCTCACTGTTTCCACAAAATCTCAATCTGACAATCACCCTGAGAAGATGGAAATTAGCACAAAGTGATAAAAATCAATGCAACAAAATTATTTTCAAAAATAAACAAAAAAAGCCCTTTGAGTAAATGCACTGTAATTTGACTCCTTGGAGTAAAAATTGCTTCAGCAACCACTGTGTATAATGTTATTTTCCATAATAACAGTTAAAAGTAGCCATTTGTTCTACAATACATTTCTATTGTAAAGAGATGCATCCCCAGGGGTTCCAAGCATTAGATAAGGGTAGTTCTGCCTTGGGATGGTGTCCAGAGATTGCAGCAGCTGCACGTGCTCACCCATTCAACACCCAGAAAAGCTGGTGACAAAGAAAAGGATTCAGAAAGGCAGGGTGTCAAGAGGAGAGAAACCTGGGGAAAAGTTTTTGTAAATATCCAGTGGGATTTTGAATATTCAGTGGAAAGGTGCAGCAATTTCAACAGGTGAGACTGAGAGTGCCCTGCTCCAGAGGACTCTACACTGATCAGAGGACCACAACTTGCAAGCTGAGAGTCCATCTTCCCTCATTCAGAGTCAGCTGATCAAGATCTAGCTCTTCACCAGAAAACACTGGAGCCCAATCCCACTCTCTGCAGAGTCCCATTATTGTTAGAGAAAAATATGAAGCTCTACATTAACAAAATCAGACAGAAAATAGGAGTCCAGTAGTTCAATCTGTATGTAGAAATAATTAATAGCCTGCTGCACATTAAAATATTAATAAAAATTAATTCTTACGACATCTATAAGGAAAGAAACTATAATTATATGAGTTTTATAAATGAGGAAGGCAAGATATATTTTAGTTTATATGTCTCACTTAGCAAAAATTTTAAATGTCATAAGGAACAGTAAATTCTAGAAGTACTTCCTAAATCTCTACTCTGCTGCTTTGTGGTAGTCACCTGTGTTAATAATTTTGTAATAAATTGGTATGAAGAAACATTTTCTGTGCATTTATTGGTTTCCAACATAATAGTACTGAATAAAAATTGTCTGCATTTAAAACAAAGCTAAAAAATAAAGAGCCCTTTTCAATTTTAAAATAAATAATAATAATAAGAAAAGTATAAAAGCAAAATAAGATTAATCTAAGCTGATGTCTTTCACTTTACATTGGTTCTAGAAGTGATCAGAACAGTTGTATCTAAATTCCACACAATTAGATTTGAAGTTACATTCTCCTGTAAGGCAAGAAATCACAATTGGCCAATTTAGAAGTTGGAACGTTGCCACAAGTAATCACTGATGCAAATCAAATAATAGTTATTACTTAAATGTGCTGAATAAAATCTCTATAGGGGATACACTTCATAAGCAGTGTTTATTTTCGTGCAGTTTCCACACATATGATGTAGCAGCATCACAAAAGCAGAGATAGCAAGGCTGTGAAGAAAGCTGTGTAGCAGTAGATTATTTTCACTGAAGGGTGAGTTTTACAGCCTTATCAGTGTAATAAATTCCTAGCACGTCAAAGTTTTTTGAAAAATAATGAAAAGAGAAAAAAAAAGTGGAGAGAATAAGATTTTGGTTATGTGAGCTCAGTGTGGCTGCAAAATGCACAGAAAGCTACTTTTGCAGTCATGGGCAGTATCAGAAGGTTGTCCCAAGACTGCTGTCCTCTTCTTGTGGCACAACCTTCTGCAGCAATGAAGTTCTTCAGGAAGCTTGTTCCCTTCTTCTCAGCTTTGCTCTACCTTTCATCTGTTGTGGGGTAGAACACAGAAAATTTTGCTTTTGGAGAAAACACAGCACCCTTAAACTAAGTGCTCAGAGAAAATTGCTTATCTAATGCACCTCCCTGTGCCTTTCTCCTCAGTGTTGAAAAAAGCACAATTGGCAACTGTGTTTCTCAGTAGCAGTTAAATCAAAGGATGGGACAGAACTGCAGATGTTTAGTCAATGTTTTTGTTCCGTTTAAGATAACTTTGACAACTCTCTTTGTGTATTTTAAAACAAAAGCAATCAAATAATAAAATTTAATTTCCTATGCCTTTGTTTCATTCTCCACAAAACTGCTTTTGCACTGAGATTTCAAAATATTCAGAGAGTTCTATAAAAAATTCCCATGGCCAGTTTCCTCATTAATTAGTTTACAGTATTTCATGGATATCTGATATCTTTCAGAAATTACCTTTGGGGAGAATAAGTTGTTGTAGGAGTAGCAAAAGGGAGAGAGCAGATTTATAAGGGGAAGAATCTAAGCAGGCTGCTATGCAGACATTTCAATTCCTCCCCAGACTTTACCATATAATATATATCCATTGGAAGAAATTCTGTTACCACTGAACTCAGTAGTTTACTGTTAATTTCCAGGTGGCTAATATTTTACCTAAGGAATTCTGAAATGGTTGTAAAAGTCTTATATAAGACTTTTTCTGCATTTTCTGGGCACACCACATCTTCATCCCTTCAATAACTCTTTGCTCCAGAATTCATTATACCTTTTCCTCATTTATGTAGGATTATTCCCTTTCCAAGGTAGGATTTTAGGCTACATGAACCACTACATTTTTTTCATAAGATCACTCTCAGAAATGTTTCACCAGTGTCATGTAGGAAGCATTTCTTAGTCTATGGCAAAAAGACAATGGTCATGGAGAGCCACTGTCAGTGCTGGGATTTCATATTCCACTGATCTTTATCAGATTCAGACATTTTAATCTAACCAACTATCATCTCCTCTCATTCCCAGCTCTTCAGCATTTCCCTTCTGCTTAATACAGACTGAAGTGTTTTTCTTTAATTTTTGACTTGCCTTGTGTCCAAGATGGATTTCAGCTAGGTATTCCCCACCCGTATATCTGACAACTCTGGTTCCTTCTCTGCTACTTTCCCATCCTCCCCACAGCCTGCAGCACCTCCTAATTTAGCAGTATCTTCAGATTTAGCAAATGTGGTGTATGCTCCTTCTTCAAGGTCATTAATAAAATGTTGAATCATGCTGGGCCAAATTCCCATTGCTACAGCACTTCCCTACAATATGATGCATTTCTGTTTAAATTATATCTCAGTGAGTGCTCCTTTGCATTGCACATCCACAGTGCTGAAGATGTGCTGTGGTGAAAATCATAGATAACAATAAACTAGAATATTCTGATACCTTAGGTTTAAATAAGCTGTATTTCAAAAGTTTTCTTGTACATTTGGAACTTGAAATGCAGGTGTACCATATCTTAGTAGACAGAAGTGACGTATTAATGGGTTTGGCAGAGCTTGGAAAGTACAGATTGAGCCAAGTGTTTGACTTTGGGGAATGCCTAATGTTTTATTAGCACTTCTGCTTCTTCTCAAGAGGAGTCAATGGTCTTTTGGGAGGTCTGATAAGAAAAGTCATTAATGGGGTACTAGTGTTTCCAAGGAGGGAAATTAAAATCATTCTGTACCCCAAAAAGTGACTTTTTACAAGTATATCTCAAGTTATTCTAACTTGTACCTCCAGTCATAAAAGGCAGGAGGTATGAGGAGACTGTCAGGGTAATGACATCCTCTTCCTCCCTAGACACTTTGCTGACGTGCAAAGCAGCTCCAAATAGTTGACTTTACCTGGGATTTCTCAGTAGGGTCAACCTCTTGTCAGATGGCTATTTTCTGAATGCAACCTAACAGAAAAACTCAATGACCTCTATTTACTTCAAGTAGAAATCCATCAAAGGGACAATTAGCTAATTTTAAGCATAAATTGGCTCCCTGGTGAGAAGCAAGCTTATAAATAAACCATTTCATTTGTTCACTGAACTAGACTGTCATGCAAGTGAAATTGCTGACTCCAAAGCAGAGAAATTGGCAAACTTTTCTTGCCTTAAGTGCCCTGAGAGGAGTTAGGGGAAGAAACCCAGGAAGCAGTTTCCTTTGCCACTGCTGCTGTGCAGGCAGGCTGGAGCCAGGCTCATCCCTGCTGCATCTGCACCACTCTCCAGAGCAGGGCAGCCCAAGCTCTCTCTCCAGTGGCTCTCAGCAGGCAGCTCATGGTGCAGACACAGCTCCCCAGGTCTCCAGCCTGCACACCAGCAGGGTGGGCATTAGCCCAGCACACGGAGGGAAGAGCAGGTGCTCACAGTTTGGGCAGAATCCAGAGCTTTTGCAAGAAACTTGCACTGTTTTCTGTTGGTTCTTTCTCTCTTGAATGTTCATGTCACCATGGTGCATGAGCACCTTTAGTCTCCACTGCAATTGTTTTTCCAGAGTAGAACAGTTTCCTGAAGGAAGTGCTGGTTTCTGGCAGGGTCACTGTGCCTCAGTTTCCCATGTGAGGCACTTGGTAGGACCTTTCCAGAGGAGTGAGGCGAGGAAGAAAGGTCTGTATCTCAGGAGGTTGCCTTATGGCACACACTGGGGGCTTTCTTCTTTTTTTCCAAACCAACATTCCTTGAAAGCAGCACATGCATCTTGTCAGTACTCATCCCCAAATTATTTCCACAATACTAGCTTTGTTTAAGTCAATGCATGCCAACACCCTCAAGGTATTTAGGATGTGACAAATAGGGCAATAGAGAAAAGGAGGGACATTGCAGGCCTGTTTCCAATCCCATAAGATGTGGGGACTGAAAATGTCTGATGAGACCTCAGTGCATTTTCAGGCAGAAAACAGGATGGAGCTTTCCCAGGTCAGACTGGGGGGTTCAGGAGGGAAACTTTATAGCTGTCTTCACTCTTCTGAAATAGTTTGCTCCAGTTTGCTGTGCTCAGTGCTATCAGACCAGAGATTAATTGTTTATAAAGGCAGCCAAGTCATTGCCAGAGGCAATAAAAAGAGGAAGAAAGAACAGATCTTTTAAGTAGAATTTAATTACCTTCTTCTGCACATTGTTTTACTTTGCCAGATTAATATATAGTAACTTGTATAAATGTGTGTGTGCTTGTGCATGGGATGCTGCATGTGTGGTGAGATTGCATTTGTACACCCAGTTTGCTCTGTTTTTTAATTCTGATTATCTTTGCTCATAGGAATATGCCATGACTAAATCAATGAATCTCATCCAAACTAATCTGAAATCAAGAGATGCAATTGTTTTCACAGCTGGGGAATGAGAAGCCTCCATCCTCAGGTAGATTACCTATGTTTGGAGGATTTTTGGGATCTTCATCATTCTGTGAAACAGATGGCAGAAAAGTTCAAAATGTGACATTTTGCTATGCTCTTTCATACTTGCTAAATGATGGGAAGGTCTGTTCATGCAGAAGATTTCTCCCAGAAACTTTACCTTGATGTGGCTTTGAAGGGTCTCACCTGACACACTAATGCATTTAGGCCTGATTTAAAACCCTTCTGATTCATCTATTTTGAACTATTAAAGTGTCAGATCATTTTCACTGGAATACTGAAACCGTTCCAAATATCACACAGGAGAATGCACTAGGGAAACTCAATATACAATTTTTGCCCCAGAGAAGTCAAGCATAGAATCTTAGCTTCACCATGGCTTAGTTGCCTACTGTCTCATTAACTACACATAAATGTTCTTTATTTCATATATATATTTATACACACATATATATACATAAATCCACAGAAGTGTGTCTTGGAGAGAAGAAACACTGATGAACATGTGTCCTAATATCACTGAGATACTTCTAATAGAGGCAGGATAGTTTTTCTCTCCTTAAATTTCTGTACAATCTGAGTTGATAAACGCCATAACTGAAATTAATAGCCATTCTCCTGATATGGAGACATTTCCAGATGTGGAAATATAAATCAATAAATACAATTAGCTCAGTCCTTAACCAACCCACATCAGACCTGCAGTTAGTGGAGCTACTTCCATTTATAAACCATTTAAAGACACAATGAAACACAAGAAACATTGTCAAGGATTTTTCTTCCCTTTCATTTAATCTTAGTGCTTAGAAAAGAAAGAGTCTGCTACAGAAAAAAAGGAAAAAAAAAATAAAAAAGAAAAAAAAGAGGCTAAGAATAGATTCTAAAGTATGTTTGGTAGAAGAGGACTCATGCTCCCAGTATTTTGTGGAGAACCACAGCTGTGGGTCAGCACACATTCCCATAAAATGGTTATCAGATGCAAGCATGAAGTTTCCCAGCAGTACTCTGTGGTTCAGTTAGCAGCTAGCAATTCTCACCACACAGCTGAAGTCATTTCCCTGGGTTTGCCCGAGTTTTTTTAAACAACATGAAACACACCACAAATTCTGGAAAGCTGAGAAGATAATTCTTGAAGCCAATGCTCGGTTTGGGAAAACTATAGGAGGGAGAATGTGCACGAGGCGTACAGGCACATCCTGTCTTGTAGTGTATCTTCATTGCAACAAAAGCAAAAGTTGTTTTCAGTTATTTTTCCAAGGTCAGACCACACACCACCCCCTTCCCAGCTTGCAAATTTTATCTCTTACTCCCTGCAGGAAGGAATGGCTGAGATATTCATATCAAAGCTGCAGGCTGGGGTCGAGGCAAGAGGCACTGATGAGATGTTCCCAGTGTTTAGAGTCATCCCTCATTTTGGGGGAAAGAAAACCCATCTGTCTTCTGTTTCCCTTTACTGGATGATTTGATAGTGCCTTAGAAGGGTAACACTTCAAGAGTGCTGAGGGAAGATCAGTGCCAGCTATTCCATGTGGTTGTCTTGGACCCTTCCACAAGGTTGAATCTGAACTGAAATCAAACACAAGTCCTTTCAAACTTGCTTTGTCAAAATAATGTCAAAATAATAACCAACTAGGTGAACCAACTATTTCAGCTTATAATGATGGAAAAAAAGCATTATAAATGTTTTTAAAGATTCTGGTTGCAGTACAAATGAAGATGCATGTTGCTCTTTTGCAGTGGTCATGCTGCTTTTTGGTCAGCAAAGACAGAACAACATCCCTGGAAGACAATTCAGGGAACCTAAATCTAACATCTGCTTAAAATCACCTTCTGGAAGAGTGTCTGCATTGATGCATTAACTATAGAGGGAGAAAAGGCAGTGGAATCTGGTGATGTCAATGACTCCTGAGCAGTGGTGTTATCAGAGGGAAAATCCATGAAAGGATGAGAAGCTCACTCACAACTCCTGTTCTTCTTTGTACATCTCAGCGTCACCTATCACAGCACACACCTCCCACTTGCAGCTGAAATGTGGGGCCCCTGAGGCATTTAGATTCATTTGCCAGATTTAATCTCCAGACCACCACAGAATATGGATGCTCCAGATTGCATTATTGTTTTTCTTGATGGATGCAGTATTATTAAATCTCATAGTTGAAGACAGGAAGAAATTACAATGTGAATTCGAAGATCATACAGGAAGGCTATGGGACCTGATAGGAAAATATGATCTGAGAAAGCATTTTCACAGACTAGAATATTTAAATATGATATGAAGTGTTCTTTTAAAATGAGAGAAAATGAAAAATAGGGTATTAGAAGTACAAAATTTACATGCCAAACCTAACCCCTTATACTGCTTTGTGACCACAGGCACTCTTGTATACTTCCCTCATTTTCTAAACAAAGTTAATAATAAAAAGTCATTATCTAGCTCCTAGGTAACATTTTATCCATCAATCTCAAACTACATTGCTAACAAGGTCACATTATTTTTGTTTCCAGATTTGGGGCAGAGATTAGCAAAAGGACTTGTCCAGCCTTCCTAGCAGATTGAATTGGAGCAGCACACTCTTCTATTTCTTAGGTTACTCCTGTACCTGCTGACTCCCACTTTGCAAATTTGTCACTAATCCACAGTGAGTTCTAAACTGAAGCAATCAAAGTTTGAGGAACCTGCTCATTCTGAGTTGAAATGAATGATGTACACTAAGTGCATCGTAAATATTTTATGCATCCTCTCCATAAGACACCAAAGATTAGGATATCATTGCTCAAAATACAGGTGAGAATTTGCTTGACAGAAAAGTGTTGCTTTCGTGACTATTTTGCACAGCTCATCAGCAAATGGATTTTCCAACCAAGAGGAAAATAGAAACACAACAGAATCTTGCAAATTTCTTCTACAGAGTAATATGCAAAAAACCTGTGTTCATTTCAGGTCAAAGAAAACACTTTATTCTGATAAACTGAAACTATTATCTC
The DNA here is from genome assembly GCA_034336665.1 of Luscinia megarhynchos. Taxonomy (NCBI): domain Eukaryota; kingdom Metazoa; phylum Chordata; class Aves; order Passeriformes; family Muscicapidae; genus Luscinia; species Luscinia megarhynchos. The sequence continues at coordinate 92,296,230 of JAPFBE010000002.1, forward strand.
AGGCAGACCTTTCATTTGTCCTTTTAAAATAAGAAAATCTACTTTTTAAGGACTTTTTAAAAATCAATTTTAAAAGAAATATAAAAACCAGTAAGATTTCCAAATTATTCATTCATTATAGACAAAAATTTTTAAAGGTGAATTTTACAACTATTTTCTTCTCCACTCTTCCCATTTTAAATGAAGATGTTTACTCTCTAGTGTGGTCTTTTAACTGCTCTAAATACTTCAAACCTTTTACAACAGTTCCTATATTACTGTTTCAAACCATTCTGTACTTTTACAGTTAGCATCCTAACCTTTTCTTATCAAGGTATTGTAATGATTTACTTAGCTCTAGTTAATAAGATACTTTTGTTCATATTTGTATTTCAGGATTTTTTGCTAATTTAGTTTCTGTTTAACAGTAATACTTCTAAGTGGATCCAAATCCGTTAATGTGGTTTATTTGGGCTTGATAACAACAATAAAGTTGCACTGACTCCAAAGTTAACAGAAGTAAGCTGAACGGTTTCAAGGAACAAACTACTAGTGGAATTCTTCTGATGCCAGCAATGGATTTCCTTCCAGATCTTCTGGAGTAAAACTGCTACAATAGGATCCTTTAGAGATTTTAGATTAAATTTTAACAAGAAATTTTAACAAAAATGGTAATGGGAAAATCCCACCTGCCTTATCATGCAGCTGGTGTTCCTGTGTAGATAAAAAAATAAATTAAATATAGGTAGGCAGATAGATAGATATAGATATAGATAGATGATAGATATAGATTATATATAGGTATAGATATAGATAGATATAGATATAGATATAGATAGATATAGATATAGATATAGATAGATGATATAGATAGATAAAGATATAGGTATAGATGTAGATATAGATTATATATATATAGATATATAGGTATAGATAGATAGATGATATAGATATAGATATAGATATAGATATAGATATATAGATAGATATAGATAGACATAGACATAGACATAGACAGACAGACAGATAGATAGATAGATAGATAGATAGATAGATAGATTAGATATAGATGATATAGATACAGATAGATATAGGTACGTTCTGGCTATCAAATTTGTGTGGTGTGTATTTTATTTTCAGTGTATAAGGTTTATATTTCACAAGTATAAGAAGGCAAAATGCAACATAGCCTTGAGATATTTAAACAAATCTCATATTTTCTCATGGTCCAACTTTGATTTTTGAGTATTTTCATTTGACAGCCCTGCCATGGCTTTCCATTAGCATTTACCAGTTCACCTTCTTCAACAAGGTGTTAGGATGCTGAATCAGAAAAGAGCTGTCAGCATTGCAAGCAACACAGGCCAGAAGTTCCCTTTTTGCCACAAACTAAAGATATATAGTCCTGAGCTGCTCAGACAGATTGCTGTTCCCATGGGATACGCTGGCTGAGTGTCTGTAGTGTGCTACCAATCTTACATGTAATGGTTACAAAAAAAGCCTATGGGCAAAAGTTAAGTGGAAAAAGAAAACTGAACTAAAAGCAGTCATTCAAGGTGGAAAAGAGCTAATATAGCCTGTCTTTCAACAGCCCTTTCTGATAGCTTGTAAAATATATTTGCCTTTCCTCAATGGAGACACCAAGAATCCCTTTTTTAGGGAATCACTTACTTTTCTAATGCTTTTTGCTACTTAACACTGCTTGTGATTTCTAATTCTTCATCAGATTTTCTTAAAATTAGACAAAGACCTCAAACATTATTAGGAAAGGTCAGATGAATAGATAGACACATGCATGCACACAGAGTATGATCAAACAAGTCTCATTTCCTTACAAGCCTGAGGTAAAAATAACATTTTGTAATTTCCACTGCCAGAGTTTTGAGCACTTCTCATTACAGGATCAGGAATGAACCTTGGCACTACTGACTGGAGTCATTTATTGTAGACAGTGGAATTATTGTTTACCCTCCAACAAAATGTTTCCTCCTTCTTCTGGGCCTCACACGAGAAGTGAGCAAATTGCTTAAGAGGAGAAATCTAAATCCCACCATGGCTTCTAGAATCCCTCAACCTTCTGAGAAGTACCAAAGCCTTGTAGGTGAGGAATAATTGATTTGACATGCTTAATCTATTCCTTGTGCATGGATATGTGAGCCTGTGGCAGTTTCCCCACATCGACCATCGATCGAGGAAAGTCCACCTACCTCAAGTCCAGCTAGAAAAGCTTGTCTGGGATGATAACAGCACAGAAACCTTTCATAAGGTGATCTACAAAGAACTGGCTGTAGAAGAAGCTGAGTGCAGAGCAATTAGTCTCTCTCAGAGTGAAGGAACCAAGGGTTCTCAGTGCAATGCACTGATAACAGCATTGCTGCTAAAACAAACAAAGGGAAAACCTTTTTCACACATAACGTACTTTCAAGATTACAACATGTAATATAAAAATAAAAGGGTTATAAAAATAAAAGCCAGTCATGATGTTACCACGCAGCAGGAGGATAGAACAAAAGGAAGATAAGCACAACCATTAGTTATCTCACTTCTTACTCCATGTAACTTTCTTCTCCACCCCTGAAGCCACCAGAATATTTTTATCTTTCCCTGTAGCACAGAACCTCAGGACAAAATGAATTACTCTGACATGGAAAGGAGGGATTTACACAAGAGCAGGATCACTTTTCTCTGGCCTGAGCCCTTCCTTGCACTGTATTTCTGCCTCTCATTGCTGAAATACACTACAAAACATTATCTGACCCAGGGAAAGTGTCAACTTTAGAGAGACACACAAGTTAATGAATAGCATCCTGATTTTTGAGAGCAGGATGCAGTGGTTTTGATGACATTAGAAACAACATGCTAAATTATTACAGCTGAATTCAAGGTAGAAGTTGTAGCCTGTGCCTTACAATAAGAAAACATGAATTTAGCATAAGAAAGTAGTGTTCTCACTGCAGAGAGTAGAAAGAAAAAACTCTTTTTCATACATTGTCCTGGGGAAATGTTTCCACCAGAAAAAATGCTTTGGAGACATTTTCACCTTTCAGATGAAAAGGTGTGTAGCTACAGTTCAGCTGAACAATACTTGAATTGTAACATCAGCTTTTCAGACGAATGCCAAAAAAAATACAAATCAGCAACTTTAAAGGTGGCCCAAATTAGTTCATTTGCTGATGAAACGGAAGTCATTCAAGAATACCTGTAAAACCTCGGGCAAGGAGATGCCTGATGTCTCCTTAGAAAAATGATGAGCTTTTCTTCATATTTCACTGACCTAACAATGAACTCAGATCTTGCAGAAAGTAGTTTGTACCTTATTGATGAATTCCCCTGTGTTTGACAGCTCCTGTAACAAAAGCAGCTGATGAAGCAGATGCAAGGGGAGTGATTATTTCTACCACCACTCATCAGAAAACTGTTTATTTCAAGTTGTTCTAATGAAAAAAAAAACAAAACAACTGTTTACAAGCATGAAATGATGCCTCTTGAAACTCAGACAGAAAGATTTTTTTCACAGTTACCCCAAAAAATTGAAATGGTGAAAAACTGCATTGCAAACTGGTAATGGAGGTATTTATTCCCAAAATTGCCTCACCTTGGCTACTGAAAAAAATGACAGAAAATCTCTGAATTGGAATTAGACTCACCAATTCTAGAGGCCAGATAAAATTACTACAGCAATGTAGTGACCAGTAATTATAGCTTTTGAATAGTTTTTGATGAAAAATTAGCAGAACCAACAAAAAAAGTTTACAGCAAAAAAAATTACAAGAATTTGCAGAAAACTTTTGTTGTTACAGATTAAACGAAAAACCAATCAAACCAACAAACAAAAAAACAAACAAAACATTACCCAGTGCTCCTGAATTCATGCAGGCTGAATGCAAAATTTAAGATCATGCCAACACTTCATGGAATTAAACTGATGAAACTTTTCTCTATCTCCAAATGCCAACTGTGAGTGGGATGCAGCTGCCAAAGGCAGTGCTTTTCTCAATGACAAAATCCAGCATATGCTTTGAAGCAAGAGAATTGACTCTATTTTGATAAGTATGGTTGAAATTTTGGATTGCTCTGTCATTTTCTAAAATTATGTTAAATTATGGAACTATTTATTCATCAAGCAATTATTTTAAATATGCTAATACTACTTCATACTTCTATTATTTCTATAACAAATTTTTGTGGTGAATTACCTGATGATGTAAATTATCCACAGATATATGTGCATGGTTAAATTCATGAAATTCTATCCTTAGAAAAGTGCAGATTGCTTGAGATGTTGATTATTTTTGTCAATAATATGTAATAAAGCTCAAATTTCGTTCATCACATTTTGGAAGCAAAAATCTAATGTTTTCTCTAGCAAAAATCCGTAGAATAGGTCACCTTGAAGTTGTTTATGGTTAGATGAAAATTCCAGTTAAGAAGGCACCTGTAGGTCCACTGCTGGGACGGGGAGGGATAACAACAGCTTCACCATATTTGTCTTTTTTATTATATCCTGGTAACTCTTCCCTACTGATGATTAAATCTCTAAATGGAGATCTGTGTCTCTCTCTTTCACAGGTTTTCTTTCATTACTTGAATGCAGTGTGCCATGAAGTAATTGGTTTCATATCCCTGCCGAGTTTCATCATCTCCCTGGCTGCTCTTCCACTGGAATTCCATTCTTTTTAGCCATAAATAGACCCTTTTAAACAACTGATCTTCTTCATCATAGCCTTATATCAGCTTCACATCAAAATTATTCTTTTCTTGCTATACATTTTCTGTTTACTAATATCCAGTAATTATAATAATATTCAGTTTAGCCATGAGTTTATTTACTAATTTATTTTGGCCCACTCTGAATACTCTCTGGAAGGCAGTGGTTAACACCATTATGGCAGTATCTGAGTTGTTGTTTAATATATCTTCACCTTGCTTTAACTCTCAATATTTTTGTGGTCCCTTGTCCAGCTTGTAATATAATTTGTATTTTAACATCACCTCCCTTCAGGACAAGAATTCCAGAAAATTAAGATATTACCAACTGTTGTCAAAAATGACACAAACAGCTGACCACTGTAAAGAAATATCTTTTGGAGTGGTAGGGATAAGAGGTGATCTGTTAGCAACAAAATGCATTGTCCTTTGAGGCCTCTTCCTAGGAAAACAAACTAATATGTCATATTAAAATTTCTTGTGTGGGGGCTCTTAGTGTTTTCCAGCTACAGACAATATTCAGACTCTTCTGTTACTGACCACTTTGTCCTTATGGCCTGCCCATCAAAATTATTAAAGGAAAACAGTTCATTAGTCACTGCTGTAAAATATTTTGTGTATAATACTAAAGGACACAGAGGGAAGAAAAAGAGCTACTAAACAAAAGTAATGACAAAATTGCAGGTCTTGTATTCCTTGAGTAAGAAGTGAACTTAATGTACAGTAGGATACAAAATAATGATCTGAGCTCTGCAGCAGCTTTTGTTCAAGAGTTCAGATGGTGGGTAAGGTGTCTGAAGTTAAAAGGAATGAAATGCCTCAGAGGCACTACTTCAGACAGTGTATTTTTAGCCTACTGAGCAAGAAAAAAATGCATAAGGCAAACATTTCCCAAAGTCCTTGGGTTTTGTATGATCTACCTGACACAACCAATTTAAATTTCTTAGGAAGCAGTTCTATATGTATTCATGCACTAAAATCAATGAAGTCTTATACACAGGCTCTTGGTGTAATTACTCAGGGTTTCAGGATTACCTACAGCCCCTTGCACTGACAGAGCATCTCATTCCACATGAATTCCAGGAGATGTCTTTTCCAGTCTTTAATAAACACGTATTCAGACAAAATTCCTACTTGAACTGAAGAAAGGTTTTTGAGCTTAAAAACCAGTCAGAATCAAAATAGTCCATACTTAGAGGTCAGCTACAAGAAATCTCATAATCCCCTCTCAGAGAACACAGCATGAGAGCACAAAACAGCTGAATCAGGTTAGACCTACTCTGTGGCTGAGATGGATAGCCATGTCTCTGTGTTTAATAAAAATTTCCCTGTTCCTTTTCCTTCTCATGATTTTTTCCAATCAGTTTTGGAAACCATGAAAGCTCCCACATCTGCAATTTCAGAGGACAAGGAGTTCTTCATGTCTGGTTGAAGAAATATCACCTTTTGGTCCATGAACCTGCTGCCTGGTTGGTTGATGTAGTAGTTCTTGTACTGGAAGAGACAGTGAACAATAATTTCCTATTCACCTTCTCTATGTCATTCATGCTTTTGCATATCTCCTTTCACTCATCTTCTTTTTCCAGGCTGAACAGTCCCGGTCTATTTATTTGTTCCTCATATGGAAAATACTTCATACCTCTGATTACCCTTGTCCTTAAAAACTTCCCTAGTTCTACTACATTCTTCCTGAAGGTGAGGGGAGAGAGAAAAGGAAAGCATCCTAAATGGAGCCCCATCACTAGAATGCAGGAGTACATGTGTTTTACAGCAGGAGTAGTTTGCCCCATATTCCTTTCCTAATACAGATTAATATTCAATTTGCCTTTCTGAGGGTTACTAAGGGAGGAAACAACCATCTATTATAACCACAAGATTTTTCTCTCTTGGAGGTAATGCCCTTTTACACATTTCTACTTGCTCACCTTTGCTGTGTTTTGTTTCAAAGTCACAAAAATTTAAAAAACAAAACAAAACAAAACAAAACAAAACAAACAAAAGTGAAAAAAGTGATCTCTAGCTGTGATCTTGCAGAGAAATCAGCCAGTCAGCATGACCTCTGTTACTGCCTCATCTCCCTCCTCTGGGCTGGTCTAGCACATGCTGTGTTTAGTGTGAATCTCTGGGACTCTCCTGACACTTTGCCTGGGATTCAGGTCTGTTGTCAGTGGGAACTCCAACTCCATTTCACTCTGCATTCCACCAGAGCTGGGGAAAGAGGTGACCAGCTGCTCGTTCCTGCCAGCCAGCAACAGCTTTTATGAGGGTGAAAAAAATAGAAAAGTTCTCTGGATCTTATTATTGCCAGGCATTTTATGTTCAACAGTGAAAAAAGAGGGAGTTGACTAACCAGGACTGTTTGAAGTCCAGCTGGTGCTTTTTGGAAGAGGATGTGTCACCTGTAGCTGTGAGGTTCTGAGGTGAGGTGGCTATTTAGAATGTGGGTTTGTAATAACTCAGTTTTTTATGACCTAAGTAACTTAGCCTCTATCAAACACATATCACCTGTTGTCCCTTATCAAGCACGCCTCTGATGGTTTTGATTCACTTAGTTCATTCATTTTTACCATACAAAACAGCATTGGTGGGCCTGGTCTCATAAAAGCAGATCACTAAGGCCCTTGGGGCACAGGAAACCAGCAAATGCATGTTTAAAAGAAAAAGAAAAAAAAAAAAAAAAAAAGAAAAAAAAAGGCAAGAAAGAAAGGGGGGAAAAAAGCCATATGACCCAGCACAGGAAACAAATCTAATGAAGGAATGTCCTCAGCTTTCACAGGAAATTATTTTCATTTTATGCCATTTTCTGCCTCCATAAAAAGCAACAGAGTTGACCTCCTGTGCTCCTACCTAACCTTTCGGCATCAAGGACTGGAAAGGAGAAGTGTTGCCTGAACCAACAAGATACTAATCCATTCAGAGTGTAACAGAGAACAGACTCTTTTCATCATGGGCATCTGAACTGTCACACCACAGCCAATATTTCCTCAAACAAACCTGTAGCAGGGAAGGGGGGATATTTGCTGTTTTGTAACCAGACTGAAATATTTTAAAGGTGTTATGTTTTTATATAAAGCACTGAGCACTCTGTTTTCTGGCAAGCAGATCTCAACTGGGATATTTATAATCACTGCCCGTTGCTTAAATCCTGATAGTTTGTACTAAACAGTGCAAAAACAAAGCTGTAATAAATTACAGGCCTTAAATAGTCAGTGGGGAGGTGGTTTAACCTGATGTGTTTAGCCATACACACTTGCTGATTCTGTTTGGTCTTGATTTAGGGTAGAAGCTGAAATAATGTTTTTATTTTCATCTCCTTTAGTCCACACCTTAGTTTGCTTTAGCCTTGTGAAGGAGCTCAATATCTTCCTCCATGACAGACTTGTGTTCACATCTTTTATTGCTGATAAGACATCTCACAAAGAAATTGTATGTGTATGGCCTAACTCAGAGACAGATAATCCCACAATATCCGTAGGTTGCACTGTTAATGGTGGAAACAGTTCATGATTCAAAGTCTAGTGTTTGTTTTCCCATGGCAGAAATAACAGCTATAAAACTTCTAGATGTCAAAATGTTATTTCTTGAGGTAACTGCTTCTGGAGACAATTTTACAAAATGCTTTGGGTCAGGAGGTGAGTACCCATATCTGTCCCCCTTCATTAGTCAGACAGGTTAAAAGAACAGAAAAGAAGCCTCTAAAATGTGGTTCAAAGGATGCCTTACAGGGGATAGATGATCATTCTTTAAGAAACAACATTATCTGCACCATATTCAATTTCTTTCTGCAACTTCCTGCAACTCTCAAATTAACACCAGTGCAATGAATCTTAGTAAATTAACAAGTTTAATGAGTGAACAAGAATCAATCAATCTCCCTTGTTTCAAAACTGCTAATAAGAACTTAAACCAAGTATAAACCTCTGAGTCACAGCCTCTTGCTAATAACATGCTTTTTGCTTTGAAGAGGATAATTAAATCATCACCACATTCCTTTTTCTCTGCAAAACTTCCTGTATGATGTGAATTTAGATCAAAACACACCCTTTCTCCCCTAAGGGTTCTTTGTTATATCACATTGAAAAATTATTTCAGGAATTACTCTTGTCCTTGAAGGCACACAGATCAGGCTGGGACATTGGCAGTGCTGATTGCCTGAACCTCCAAAGAAATTGATAAGCCAGACACACCCCAATATTTTACAACTCTATTAGATAGCACACAGATCTATGCTAAGCTTCTTATGAAGGAGAAGATGTAGAAGTCTGGGTGCTAACACCAGGAGCATGACAGGCAGGTTCATTTGGCAGTGAAACTATCAACAAAACATTCAAAACTGAAAAAAAAAAAAAAAAAGAACATCCAAAACATATTTAGTAATGCAATATCAAACTCTAAAAATGCATATGAAATTGAGGCCAGATCAAAGATGTAGGGAAAGAATATTTTGCCATAAAATTAGTATAGGACTTTTTGAACATGTATCTAACTATAAATAAAGCTACATTATACTTTCTCTATGACTGTGGATCCTGGGTCATAAAGGAAAAAAATGCATTGTAGCTGGTTAATATTACCATTTTCTGGATCAGGTAAAGGCTATTGAATGCAAAAATGTGGAGAAAGATCAGAGGCAATCCAAGTCTCATAAAATGGTGATAATGGGTGACCTTTGTAACCTGCATATATACTGGTCAAATGTCACAAGGGGAAAAGGTTAACAGAAGCAATTTCTTGGTACCTTAAATGATTGCTTCTTGGAACAGCTATTAACCTACTGTATTTCCATCTGCTGGTGTGGTTTTAGTTCAAACAGGTAATGTTTGAACTAACAGCTGCATTTCCCATACAGTTATGACGAGGTTCATGGAGCGTGGTGAGGTCAGAGCACCAGGGGATGAAAAAAGTGCAGAACCACACGTAAGGTGACCTGGTTTCTATTCCCCATCCTGATAAAGATTTGCTGGGTGATCTCGAATTCAGGTTCCTTGACTTTTTGAGGGTTTCATACTGCCATGTGTAAAGTGGGAGTATTGTCCACTGGTTGAAGTCTCTGGGAAGCTGAACACACTGCAATGCAGAGAACTTTGAGATCCTCTGTGGAAATGCTGGATAGAAGTGTAAAACTTCTCTATGCATGTTGAGGTTATTGTTTATGGTCTGTGAGTGCCTCAAAAGGATGTCATCTTTCAGCAGATGGTCTAAATCAGCAATATTTTCTCCAATTAGGGCGAAAATACCATGACTGAGACCAAATACATGAAGTCCACTCAGTCACTGACGTCATGGCAGATTAATCTTCTTTAACAAGGGAAAAGCATACTCTTATTTCAAGTGTTGATGGAAAGAGGCTGAGAAGGCCCAGCATAGTGGCAGGAGCTTCAGAGAACAGTTTTCATGCTTGCCACAGTGCACAGATGGAGAGAGTGGGGGATGTCCTAGCTCCCTGTGGGAAGGAATCTGTCAGCTATGAGCATTTAGCTCCTTGTAATGCATGGCTCCGGATATCAGCTGGTCAACAGTTTTTCTTCTCTTATGTAGAAGAGGGACTCTATTGTTCAACATTATTCTTTTCCTTTGGTTGTCAAGCCATTAAGTTAAGCTCACAGCTATATTTGTGTCTATGGTAAGCATAAACTACCTCAAAAAAGTTCCTCTCACCCTCTCCTTGTACTTTCAGCAGCTAACTCCTTACTCTGAATCCTCTTTATGTACTATTTCAAAAAACATGACCTGTATCCCCACACCTCAGCTTGTTTTTCCGTCATCATTTGCTGATCATTTTATGCTCCAACTTTAAAGTGGGTTTGTTTCCTCTTGTCTGATGGTTGTTAACTTAGCATTTGAAATACCTGCAAAAGTTTCAACTTCCCACAAAATACATTGCAGCAGGTGCATTTTTTGTATGTGCATATTTTTCGACTCTTTCATCCTGTGTAATTAATGCCACTTTCAACTCTGTATTTTGCAGAGCTTTTACTTTTTAAACATGTGCCCTAAAATTCCATTTAGTAAATTTGTCTGCCTGTATCTTGAGCCAAATTAGCAAAAGAGAGTCCTGATCTGTCTGTGACCACAGACAGTTATTCCTCCGGCTGGATTTGGTTTAGTGCAAGCAGAACCTATTTTGGGGAAAAGAAACATTGTCTGTTTCTTGGCCTCTGCCCTGGGAAAGGGGGAACTTTGCAGGCTGGTATGCATTTCTCTGAAGAGTGTCTTTTATTTTTAATTGCGCTTAAAAATGGAAGGAAGTACAAACAAAGCTTTCATATATGGTATGTACAAATAGGATTTCAAATCTATTTTGGGTCTGGTCCTTCAATGAATGAATGGGTGCATAGCTTTCTGGAGACTCATGCCTTGTCCTGAGCCTCTGCACATTCTAAGCTCAAGAGGGATCAGACCTTCTGCTTTGTCAGACTTGTTCTCATGTTGAAAAAGACTGAAGAATGTTCAGCTCATTGTCTCTCTACCTAGCAAGCTAAAAATAATTGCCTCAGCTGGAAAAAATTAGTATGTAAATGCACAAGGCAAGGATAATTAAAGGAAGAAGAACATGTGCAACAGCACACATGTTTCTGCATATGCAGGTACAAATATAAATTAATTTAAAAATTAGACTCTTAATTATGTAAATGTAATTTACATAAAATTGTAAATTCAGCTCACAAAAGTGCATGCTTAATTCAGGAACATTCTTGTCCAAGAGCTGCTACAAGCTTAAATGACAATGAATGGGTCATGTATTGCAGAAATAATTGACTGGATGTAAAAATGCTGTGTGTCCAATCCTTTCTGCACTGGTGTGCAGTTCTGTGGCTGCTCCAGGACAGCCCTGCTCATCTCCACCGATGTGCCTTGCAGATGGAGCAGTGGGTCCCTGCTCCCCAGGTGTGAGGTGCAGAAACATCCACCCAAGCTCCTGTCAGATTTGTGCCTCCCCAGGCCATGGTCCAGTGCTCTTCTGGCCCAGGATTTCAGGTCCAGAAAGCAGCAGAGCCTTCAGGCTGACCAGCCTGGGCAACGTGCCCTGTAGCTCTGCTGAGCCCCTCGAGTGTGTGCTGCCCTCACATCCTCAGGGACAGAGCTGAGACCCAGGAGTTAAATCACCTCCCTTTGCTCCTGCAGGGCCCTCAGATATGGAAAAAATTCTTGTCTCACAGCTCTGATTTTAAATGTGCAAGTGCATAAGTTGGAGAAGTTGCATCTCCTAAAATGGATCTATGTAATGTATTCCAATTTCAGACAAAGTAAGCAAATTTATGAGACAATATAAGCATAGTATCTACAAAGCTCTTTTATGCTCTTTTCCAGACTGTTCTTTAAAATATTTAGATATTTTTGATATTTCATTGTATATTGTGGTTTACAAGTAAGGACCTAAAAACCCCACAATGTAATGTTTGACATTTTCTTGCCAATATATCTAAATTCTAGTGGTTCAAACTGTGTTTCAGCAATAGTACCAACTGAGTTTGTTCACCTTAGTTTTTGTATTCTCTGGAAATAATGTGAGGAGTCAGAATGAGATTAGAATTCCAGGAGAGCACTGATGTACTGGTCAAAAAAACCCAAAGAATCTTCCCTTAAAAAAAAGAAAAAAAAAGAAAAAGGACAAAAGAAAGCAGCCATTAGCCCTTTTTTTTTTTTTTTTTTTCTAATAAATCATTTGCACATTGTAATGGAAAGTCAAGAGCTTTTGCATGCAAACTGTCTCAATTACCCTTGTAGATACTTTGTTTTATTAAGTATTTTCAGGGGAAACATCTGAAATTTAAGGATTGAACTTCTTATATATATATATATCTCCTTCTTTATGTATCCAAATGGTTGGAGAAGATATGCACTTTTTTCCTCTGTCTCAGAACTATAATGAAGTATCTTCTGTAAAAAGGAAGCAGTCTTTTTTTAATAATGTGTTATAGCCAGGGAAGAAAACTCACATAGAAAACTGAAGAAAATGTGGTCACATTAGCACCTTTTTAAAAATTACTCAGCAGTTTGCTTCTTCTGAGAGCTACAGCCTCAATATTTACTTGTATAAATAGGTAAGTATTTGCTATTTCTGTACCTTAGAGAAGATGAAAACAGACTTTTGGAGTGGAAAATTCAAGGGCTTGTATATGTGGCAAGATCTCAGAAGAGGGGTTGAACCTAGGTAAAATGGGCTAATGAGGTTGTACATATTCCTAAACTGTAGCTGAAATCCCTGCCCTGAATCAAAAAGACAATTACTCTGAAAATGGTTGCTCTCTCATGAGAAGCCTGGCCTTGCTTTCTCATCTTCCATGAGAAGTTCCTGTCCTGTTGGAGAGAGATGAGTTCCACTGGCTCACAGTTAGGGCAGTTGGCTTGACAGAGTTGATTCCTCACCTACACTAGCATGTAAAGTTCAAACCACAGAGTAATTGTTTGTAAATATTCTTACAAATCAGGCCAGTGTCAAGAGGAATTGCTGCAAACAACGCTTAGTATAGGGCTAGGGACTTGTGTTTTGCTATAGACATCTAAGTTTACTTTCCCCAGGAGGAAAGAAAGAATCTGGCTCCTTCTGCACACACCCCAGATAAGGATTTGACACCCTCAGACAGCCCTTTGTGGTAAAGGCTCTGCTCAAGCAATAACATCAGCAGTGGGCTCCAGATTTCCACCACAGCAGCCAAATTGGAAAACTTCAGATCAAGCATCACTGTCAGATCACTGAATGGTCTTTTTTAAACCCCTGTTTTACTCTCCCTTTTCAAATGCACATGGTTCATATCACAATTAGTCAAGATAGTTTATTTCAGTAAACTCATCAAAGAGAGGACTGAGATAAGCCACATGGAAAGGTGAAAGGGGCAGCCAAAGATAATGGACATCAACTAGACAGTCTAGAGATCTACATATCAAAAAATGGTGGAGATATACATTTTCTAATCATCAATATCCTTTCTTAAAGAGGCTTGTGAATGTTTTCCAAGTGCATTAAAGGTAAAAAGTGTTTGCATACATGATGCCCTTCAACACACATATTCTAAAGATATGTTTGGGATCCTGATGGGATCTGTCTGAGACTAGACTTTCTCAGCTTATACAGCAGTAGCCAAAAAATTTGTCATTTTAAAATCAACAGGTTTACTTCTATGACATATCAAGATCTGCTGCCAGTCACTGGCCACTGTAGTGATTAAATAAACAAGTATTCCACCATAATTTACACCTTTTCCAAATGACTGATGTGATTTTTGGTTTTGTATACCCAGCGATATTTTGTAAAAATGGTTGCCATAAGTTAAAAAAATTTATACTTCAAAGACTGAAGATAGTGTTAGCTTTATTGTAGCTATGTGGCATTTGATTTGCCTTAGAGAGTTGGGAAATATTTTGTAGTATATTTTTGTTTGAAGCATTTTGTGACTGGTGTTTGAATAGGTTCATGGAGCCAGTGTTCTGCAGATCCTTCCAAGTAATTTGCTGGCTCTGTAACTTGCCTGTGATGCTTGGATTCTGGATACAGAGGTCCAACATCTTATTTCAGCCCTGCATTCTGGCTGAAAGAGTAATTTATTACTCTATCAAGAGTAATCTGCTATTGCTTTTGCTAAGTTCAACTGAAGTATTCTAAAAGTCATCAGAAAGAGAATAGAGAGTGGTGCTTCACCCTCAATTATTTTCCAATGGTAATCTCTTTGGATTTGGATCTCGTACAACTGCAGCTGCATGTGCATTTATGGAAGGGTGCCTTCAGTGGAAGTGGAACACATCCACTGATTCCACATCTGTGAGATCTGTAGCTAATGGATTTTGTGGAATCAGAAAGGATAAGGCATATGGTGTTTCAGTTAAGATCTAAATAACTTATTTTTGCTACAAGGCCTCAAAAATATTTCTGTTTAAATGTGTGGACTTGCACCTACAGTCTTGCAATTCTAAAAAGGAAAGAAAAAGTGACCTCTTCCAAAGAAGTATGCCACTCACAGCAGGAAGGGCTTTTTAGATTCAAGAACCTTGAGTGGCCAAAATGATTTGTGAACTACACAGAAATAAATCTCCTGCAGAGAAACAACAGTTAGCACAAGAAAGAAAGAAAGAAAGAAAGAAAGAAAGAAAGAAAGAAAGAAAGAAAGAAAGAAAGAAAGAAAGAAAGAAAGAAAGAAAGAAAGAAAGAAAGAAAGAAAGAAAGAAAGAAAGAAAGAAAGAAAGAAAGAAAGAAAGAAAGAAAGAAAAGAAAGAAAGAAAAAGAAAGAAAGAAAGAAAGAAAGAAAGAAAGAAAGAAAGAAAGAAAGAAAGAAAGAAAGAAAGAAAGAAAGAAAGAAAGAAAGAAAGAAAGAAAGAAAGAAAGAAAGAAAGAAAGAAAGAAAGAAAGAAAGAAAGAAAGAAAGAAAGAAAGAAATCAAAGGTTTAATTTTGCAAATAAGACAAATACAAAGGAATATCTTACTTAATCACTTTCTCCTTCTCTCATCAGAAAAAATGGAGTGACCCACATTGCTGACCACACATGGTATCTTTGTGTGTAATTTCTCTGACTCTGTAGTAATTAGTGGATGGGATTAATTGTTTTCACTGAAAAAGAAGCATTTTAAAATATCAAAAGGCAAAATTCTTAATTTTTCTTAATTTATTTTGCAAAGTAAAAAACCCCAACTAATTATTATTTCTTATGGCTCAGTTATCTTTTTCAAGATGTTTGGAAGTAGAGATATGTTATTAACCCTGAAACAAGAACACACATTGATAAAAATCTCGAGATTTTCAGTGAAATTTAGGCTTCTGCAGCCTATTGATTTCTAAACATCTTAATCAAGGTCAAAAGTTTTTGTAACAAAATGGGGACCTGAACTAAGCTAGTCCTATACTCAGCAGAACATTTTTCATCTTAACTGCTGTGGTGGTAAAATCCAGTGGTATTTTGAAAAATAAATTCAAAAGTATATTAATATGTAGCTATGTTACTACAAAGTTCTTAAATTAGGAACACACATTACTACTTTTTTTTTCCTCCAGTGTTATATAAAATAACAGCATCTTTGGGAGATGTCATTTTCAGCCACATCTGAAAATAATGTGTACATTTTAAAATGGAGGCATGTGGGAAATCATGGTGATTTAGTGACTGCATAGTATGTTTGATTTATGAGGAATCCTAGTTTGTGCCTGAACTCTGACAGCCAAGGAAGAATCTTTGACAATTCACCAGAGGAGTGGGGGAAAAATCCAACAACAAAAAATCTTTGGCACATTCTGGTGGACACATAATCTAAGCATCTAGACACAGACATTTGCATGGTCAGCAATGTGTCAAACAGCTCTATTGTTTTAAAATCTTAATTAGTGTGCAGGAATGATTATAGTTTGGTTTTCTTTTTCACCTTGTACTTAGTTCCTAATTTGTCTGAATCATACACACTTAATGAAAACCTGCTTTATAGTGCAGGCAATGCAGCTCAGTGGGGTTGTTTTCCTTTGTGCTCCAGGCATATCTACAATATCTGGTTTGATTAATCTGTTGCCTTTGTGTAGCTCATTTTAAATGTCAAGTGGATTGTTAATGTGGGAAAACATTTTGAGCCAAATTCATCTTCCAGCTACACCTGTTCTGCCTAAGCAAAATCCATGCACCCTATATCAGTAAAAAGGGAGCAGAACTTGTAGTTCATTGAGGACAAAGAGAAGACTCAAATCTTGGGTAAATTTTTCAATGTTTGTAAGAGCTGAATAACTATAATTAAGCCTCTCATCAATATTAAAGGAAGTCCACTAAAATCAATGTTGTCTAAAATTCACAGGAACAAGATTTTTCCTTTCACAATGGTCTCATCACCACACAAGCCAGGATTTTTCCATTTTCTTCTTCTTAAGGGCAACTCATTCATCTTTCCTTTTACATGTATCTGTACTTGCATTTTTTGTTGTCTGAAACATTTGTATAATTTTCTACCTAAAGTATTAATGAAACTGAATAAAGATATTCTGTCTGTCTAACCAAAGGTCATTAGAATATCCATAAAGTTAGGGATTTACTTCAAAGTACTAAAATTCGCCCTAAACCAGGACACTGATGTTTCAACATCAGTAAAAAAGAACCTTCAACTCTTCACCTTAGACTTGCTCCATCTTTCCATGGCACTTAACTTGACCAAACTAGCTCTAATTATCCAGCCTAAATTAATCTTATTTTTTTCCTATTTTGGGTGAGGTTTTTGTTTTGTTTTGATTTGCCTTTTATTTTGATATGTTCACATGGTCATGGCTGTAAGACCATCACAACCACGTGAGGTTACAGCACTAGGTACCTGAGAAATATTTATGTATTCATGGCCTTCTGAGAGGTATTTACAGATGAAGAAGACAGAAAATCTGTCAAACTTCAGGTAACCTGAAGAAACTAAATAGGCAATGGAAATGATCCAGTCACAGAGGGAGAAAGCTCCAGCAAGTTTAGGAATAACTCCCATAGCCCTCCATGCTCCCATGGCTGTACAAAATCTAAGTATAGAACTGAGGAACACCCCAAGTAAAACTGATGGGCATCTCCAAAACTGTGATCCATCCCATCTTAATACATGATATGAATCTAGGGAATTAAATCTCTCCCCCAGTGAGTCTGGAGGGAGATTGGGTCATTGACTTAGCCTGAATGTCTGACTGAGGTACCTGCAAAACCTCTCATCCTAATTAACTGGCTCTAATCATCATTAATTGATTTCACAGAAGAGTAATACAAAAGTCCAGGCTCTTGAACCACAAGAGAATCTTTCTCAACAGTCCTGCAGAGAATAAAGAAAGCTTCTGAAAGTTAGCATGTAATATATTCAGAAGAGCAGACAAATCAGACTGCAGACTGCTAAGACTATCATCAAAAATCAAAGTTGAACTCAGTGGTGTGGTCATTTACATACTACAGATACATAATTTTTTCTGACTCAACAGCATTTTTTAGTGTGTTTTTTGAATATGAATATTTGCTTTTGAGCTCAGCAATATTCTAAGAGGTTATGCTGGCAGGTTGTATCTACAGGTATCTCTTTTAGAAGCATCCCAGGAGGATTCCAAATATTGCTTTCTACAAAGCTGTGAGTTCCTTGACCACTTCAAAGTAAGGTATTCCTGCTGATGTAGCAAGCTGGGAATGCAAACTTTACATGGTAACAAAGGCTATGATGCAAACCTAGAAAAGTTCATCAGCAGTGCTTCATATATTTGAGAGGTGAAAATGTGATGCCTTTTCTTCACTTAGAGACAATTCTCTGGTGAGTGCAGAGCTGCACCAAGATGTAATGATGGGGGCCCTGGTGCCTCAGCTGCTTCTGCAGCAAAGAAACTTATTTCCAGCACTCATTACACCAGTATAACCTCAAATCAGTCCCAGCTTCAGATCCACACCTTAAATACAATCTGTATGCAGTGCAAGCCACATTGAAATAACAACAGACATAAAATTCATAGGGGACAATACTGAAAGGGCAATTCTGAAGGACAGCCCTTTCTTAGCCCTTCTGACTTGAGAAGCTCTTTCCTTTTCCCCTGGGGACTGTCTCATACCAAAGAATGCTTCCTAGGCCAGTGAGAAGTACAATGCAGAGGTTTAGATTAGCCTTCTCATTGCAGATGTGGAGGCAGCATATAGAGAATGGCTATTTCAGAATCTTTTGCTGTGAACAGCACTTTAATGCTGATCTTAGCACTGTATTGGTCAAGGTCTCCATTCTAAACCCACTGCTCATGACATACCTCAGTTAACACAGTGGTTCACTGTTCTTTTATTTGGTTGTTTGGTTTCCCCGTTATTTTTGCTTTCAGAAAATACTGAACTGAACCTTGCCATGTAAAGCTCATATATACTCTTACTGCACAAACTCCATGATTTTTTGAACAGAAAATACAGCAGCATATCCTGACTTAAAACTGTCAGCTTCCAGTAAGAAGGAGTCTAATGATATTAGTGACCTAAACAGGAAATAAGTTGTCTTTCCATCCAAATCCCTGAAGATCTACTTCTGCTTTAAGTTTTTACTTTTGGTGAGTGAGTCATCTAAGCTGCAAGTCTGCAGAGCCTTGCATGGAGGGGAAAGAACAAGAAGAAGAGCAGGGACTCATGGAGCTGCCCTGCAGAACAGCCTGTGCAGAAAGATGATTGTCTTCCAGGCAAGTTTGAGGGTCCAGAAACCAACTCAACAGCCATGGAGACTGAGCTATTCAAAAGCTGCCTGAGCAGGAATACCAGCAAGAGCTTTCTCTCCACATGGGCTCCAAGCCTGGTGAGGGTTCACAGGAAGGAGCGAGGATTCATTCGCCTGTTCAGTCCCTGGGCTGCATCCAAGGCCAACAGCAAGAATGTCAGTGGTGCTGGAGGATTCTGTGATGTGGTGTACCCTCTCTGTCAGTCCAAAACTCTCTATGCTTTCCTTATTCTCTTGTATTCTTGGAAATTCCAATTTTTTTTTTCTCTTTTTTTAAAGAGGGTAACCAGAAACATTCTATAAATCAACAGTATTCTTCCAAAAGTATGTTTTGCTGCCTGGTTGCTACCCACATCACCTTCAGGGCTTAACAGGAGTTGACTTCTGAGGCTGTGTTTGTCAGTGTGCCCAAAGTCTTGTGGTTTCCTGACCACTGTGGTCCTTAGGGGCTGATCAACAGAATCAGCTCAATACAGGGTTCAGTGTTGACAGGAACACAATCACCCAGTCTGGCATTGCAAGTCATTAAATGCCTAAATTACACAAAATTTAATGAGATTTAAGCACAGGGTCTTGTCATCTGCCTTTAGCCACATTAGTAATCCCAGCCATTTTCAGTTGGCTTGGTACTGGTTTGACCACAATTTGAAGATCTAACAAAATATGTCCTCTTTAATGATCCTCAAGGTACAAAAAGGTTCTTACCACTAGGCAACACAAGAAATGCTACAATGATTGATAGGAGATATGGAAATTATTAATTTATCACCAGACAAGTAGAGATAGTTTGGTGAGTAGGTACAGGATCATCAAAGGCAGATAGGATGTTGCTGAATCAATTTTTATTGATACCTCTTCCAGCCCAATTTTTTCTAGGCATACAAGGTGGATTACTCCTGTATAACTCACTTCTGCAGTAAATGCAGTTACATACAGAATCTTACTTTTTGTTCCTACTTCAATTACACTGTACTGTAATTTATTAGTACAGATTTCCTAATTATTTTTCTCTTAGAGAATATTAAGCAGTCACTGGCTCAGAAATACAACTGACTGCAGTGATAAGTTCCACCACCCAATATACTGTCAAGGAAAGGTATTTGCTGTAGTAGTTGTAGAGAATTGTCCTCTGAGAGTGGCATTTTAAAATGTTCACCTAAATTACAGTTGTGCCATAAATATGACAAGTTTAAACTACAGCAGCTGAGAAATTATATCTATGAAAAATTACAGGGATATGATCTTTTTTGCACTGGCGCATAAAGATTTAATCTCCTGGGTTAAGTACCCAGAACACAGCAGTTGTGTCAAGATAATAGCTAGAATGATGCTCAGAGAAGTGTTTCTCATGGTTATTTCTCAGAGCTTTGATGTTTTCTTTGAAGGAAATGCCTTTTGTGGAGTACAGGTGCAAAGCTGGGGTGGTGGCCCCGGGCTGAGCACTCTTCTGGGGAACTATTGCAGGAAGGCAAACAAGGTAAGTGACCACTGAAGGGCTGGTCTGAGTGCCAGTCCATCTCTGAGCCTCTCAAGTTTTAGGAATGCCCCTTACATCTCTTGTTAAACCAGTACTGATGGCAACCAGAAAAGCATAGCATTCCAGCAGAACTTGTCAGAAATTAGGTCAAGAAGATGGTACAAATAATTCCTTGAACCTCTGTAAGAGTAGCAAAATATCCCAAGAACTTTCTGAGAGACCTAGGTCCTCTGGAATGTAAAAAGCTGTAGATCATTTGGGCTGTGATAATGAATAGTTTCTTCCTTCCAATTTTTCCTGGAGTAGAAATTATAAACTGTACCTATTCTACCTACCCTGTGTGACCATTCCCATTATTTGACTTGGACTGTGGCAGATAAACATGCAGCCATGAAATTGTAGCTTTTAGTGTGATGGTTACCCTTGTTAAACATTCCAGTTAAATTCCTGAGCATCAGGAGTCTGAAGAGGACCTGAGGTACATTGGGTGCAAACACAACATATATGCAGTGACAAAAGAGACCAATGCCATCTTTAGCATGCAAGGGAAGGGTTTGAGCCAGCAGAGAAAGGAGACCATGCCCTGTGTGCAGCACAGTCTTCTGCCACCCTCTATGGAAGGATGCTGCACATTTCACTGGCACTCTACACCTTTTAATTGTTGCAGGAATGCTGGAGAGTTTTTAGGAAAAAAAAAAAAGTTTAAAATGTAAAATGTTTTGAAGATGATGAAATTTTTTTCTATGAAGACACTTAAAAGGTTTTAATCTGTTTATCTGATCAGAAGAAGAGAGGGAGAGTTTACAAGTATGAATCTTTTTCCCAGGAAGAAGAGAATGGACACTAAGAAGTGCTTTGACCAAGGAAAGAAAGGCATCATGTATTACAGAAAACAATGGCCAAATATTTAACAGTGAGTGTTGTTAACTAGTACAACAAACCACTGGCAGCACAGATGGATTGTCTTTCTAGAATGCCTCTTTAAGATGAAGTAGAAGCAGATACAGCTTTCATAAAGAATAAGTAGGTGATATTTAAAGGACTCTAAGATATCAGAGTCCTAGGTAAATAATCTAACGGTACTTCTTGGCCTTTAACTCCAAAATAATTTCCATTTGTGATGCATATATTTGTTTCCTTCACATAAAATTGGTTGCTGTTATAAACACACACCATTAAAAAAAATCAAATAAAGAAAGTCAAATCACAACAAAAAGTAAATACACAAGGCAGATTCACACACACAGAATCACTCCAAATATGCTGAGCTGGAAGGAGAACACAAGGATCATCAAACTCAACTCTTAGCCCTGCACAGCTCTGGTCTTTAAGAGCCACTCCATGTGCCTGAGAGCATTGTCCAGACTCTTCTTGAACTCTTTCAGCCTTGGTGCCATGGCCACTTCCCTGGGGAACCAGTTCCAGAGCCCAACCACCCTCTGGGTGAAGAACTTCCACCAATTTCCACCCTAGATCTGACACAGCTTCAGGCCATTCCCTTGGCTCCTGTCACAGGTCACCAGAGACAAGAGATCAGTGCCTGCCCTTCCTCTTCCCCTCATGAGAGGAGTTGTAACTGCAGTGATGTGTCCCCTCAGTCTCCTCCAGGCTGAACAGCCCAAGTGACCTCAGCCACTCCTCCTACAGCCCCCCTGGAGGTCCTTCACCATCTTTGTTGCTGTCCTTTGGACACTCTCTGACAGCTTCCATGTCTTTCTTACCCTGTGTCACCCCAAGCTGCACACAGGGCTGCAGGTGAGCAGCCCAGCCCAGAGCAGAGCAGGACAATCCCTCCCTGCTGGCTGGTGATGCTGTCCCTGATGTCCCCAGGGCAGGGCTGGCCCTCCTGGCTGCCAGGGCACTGCTGGCTCATGTTCAGCTCACCCCTGAGCAGGACCCCCAGGTCCCTTTCTGTGCTGCTGCTTTCCAGCCTCTCATTCCCCAGTCCATCCACACATCCAGGATTGCCCCACCCCTGGTGCAGAATTCAGCACTTTCCCTTATTTAACTTCATTTGGTTGGTGATTGCAATTCTTTCATTCACATTCCAGACTACAGACTATAACTGTAAATAGCTACTTCTGCTGCAGATTAGGAAAAAAGGAAAAGTGAGACAATTATTTTTAAGTGCTATAAAATATTTTCTGCATTTAAAGTTCTTGAAAAAATTATAGTGAACACAAAATCAGATAAAAGCTGTGGGTCTGAGCCCTCTTCACTTTTTGGGTTCTTCACAGTCTACTGGGATCTGAACACATGTGCTGCAGCTTTTTTTTCACAAAAAATGTCTATTTTCTTATAGGAAAAAAAAACAGCTTTTGTGGGATAAATCTCCCAGGGACACTTTGGATGGAACAGTGCATGGAACTGGATCTCTGCACTGCATCGTGTAGATACCTAATAAATAACTTCTTAGCCATATTCACGTTAAAAGCAACTCTTTAATTTTCATGTTACAAAATGCTAAACATGAACAATACATTTTTCACTAGATGGGAGGTGAAAAGCAAGCCAAACTATACAGTGAGATTTCTCTGTAGTTCTTTAAGTATCTTCCAGAGGAAATCAACTATTACTCACTTTTTTACATGCAAGAAAAACATCTCAGCAAACTGCAGTCATTCATTTAAAGTCACCAAATACACAAGTGACAGAACTGGGAGAAGACTTAGATGTCCTAAATGTCTGCTTGGTTATCTATGTTTCAAGCAATCTTAAAAAAATTTCTTTTCCCTTGTATATAGAATGTTTTCACATTTCTCTAAACCCCTTTGTGCTTAAATTGTGTTCAAGTCTGTGAGCCTCTGTAAGATTTCTTTTCTATATGTATTTGTTCTATGCTTGTTGCTGGCAAAGAGAGTAGGAAAGCTGGCCAAAACTCAGGTATTTCACTTACATCTGGAAGCAGGTTTTGAAGACCTGGGGCAAAATTCTGGCCAAACTGAAATTAATGACAAAATTTCAATGGGGCAGAATTTCACCCCTGGGAACTAAGCAAAAGTATCTCCACCCTTATAGGCTGAGAACGGAAACTTGCTTTCAACAAGACATTATTTGCTACTACCTATTCCACAGTAGTTCAAAAAAGAGTTTTGTAATCTGTTCAGACAGCTGTTTATGGGAAATAAGAATAAAAATCATGGTAAGTTCCATTTCACCAACATATGAATACAGAGATCAATTAATTAATTCATATTCAATCAAAAAAAATAGCATTTATATTGCAGAGACCTTTTGGTTACTGATATAGACTGAGGCTATTTCTGTTAACAATTTTTTTCCAGATTTCATGTTTATATCTATTTGCCTTGATTTGACAAAATTTATTGTAGGGTTAAGGTAACCTAAAGAAGTAATAGTGCCCTCTTGCAAAGCCATAATCAGTCAGAATCTGATATCCTGAAAGAAAAAAAAAAAGAAAATGTCTTCAAAACTCAGAATTTAAAAAAAAACAACAGGGTTGGGGGAAAATAAAACTCCTTTTTATTTTAAACAAATGTTAATTCAAAGCTAAGTGGAAAGAAACACCACAATTGCTTCTAAGACTTATATGTCTGGGCCTCATTTGTATGGAATTTTCCAAAATCTTTCAGTTCTAAGGACCTAAATTCACTCTCTGCCTTGTGACTGGATGCAACAAGGCATTGTTGAAACTCAAACTTTGAGTCATCACAACAAAAAGATGCCAAGATATTTGTCCAGATGTTCCCTATTCCATTTTAAAATGAAGACTAAGGGGAAGAGTAAACCTGAATGGAATCCTTCTTCTGCTTTTTGCACTGGGTAAAAGCTGTGAAACCTTTTGGAGCTGACCACTAGGACCTCAGAATACCTGAGCCTAAGCCATCACTGAAATGGGCTCTGAAAGAAAAAATGGATTCTGGAATTAAGGCCCATCAATGGCACGTAACAAAATTGATCACTCAAGTCCAAGTGATGGTCAGCATCGGTTTTATAAGAGGAAATTTACATAATTATTGGTTAACTCTGCAAGTTCAGAGTGAAAGGCTAAAGACTTGTCCTAATCCAGGCTATTCAACAGCATTGTTTACTTCCATTTAATTTTTTTTTCTGTTGCTTTCTCTCTATCTCATTCACTTTATTTTATTAGCTCTCTGGTCAGGTCTCAAGACACTCACCTCCCAGCTTCAGACAAAGCATTTTCTCAGGTGTTGCTATCCTAGTAACCTCAGTTAGTAATTGATTCACATACATCATTTTCCAGGATGGCAGTGCTGAGGTTACTGTGAGGAGACACAAACAAGGAGGGCTATAAATTACAGCAGCACATTTAGTGGGCACAGAGGAGCACAGCAAAGCAGCAGGTCAGCTGCCTCTTTGCTTATATTCTCATGTACTTGGGAAAGAAAGATATAAACACTAGTAATGTTCTGAGTATGACTCAAGCATATTAAAAATCATGCTTTGAAATGCATTAGTTACCTGCTGAAAGGGCTAAAGTTACACGAGATTTTCAGATCTGTTTGATTCAGTCAATATTGGGATTTTATGCAGATGCAGCTAAAATGTTCTAAAGTTCACAAATAAGGAGAGTGGGCAAAGGTAAAAGTCACAAATATTCCAATAAACGGTCTTGTATCTCCCTATGAAGTAGTCTGTATTAGGAAAGGGTTTCACTTCAGTCAAGTGAGGTCAAACAATTGAGAGAGCTCAGGCTAAATTTACAAGCATCTGGAACAGAGGGCAGAGTTTCAAAAGAGCCCATTTGTGACATTTATTTCTTAGCCTGACTTTGCCTTATTTTATGCATATAGTTTTATGACTCATCTTTTTACCTATTTTTTTATTCTGTTTGCCTGCCTTTCTTTTCTTTGTTGTTTCTTTCAAATCACTCCCATTTATACTCTTCTCTTTGGTCTTAATGCTTTAACTTTCCCTCTGTATCTCATTCCTATTGACTCCAGTTACTAGTGATTTTATTTCCAATTCATCCTTCTATTAATAATGCATGTGAAGGTTATTAAGTGTCACTTAGTTTGTTCTTCTCCCAAAGTCCTTGTGCCTTTTCCTAATACAAAAAACATGCAGGGCTGGCTGAAGATGGGAGGTGGGATACAAAAGGAGGAGGCAGTTAGACTTCATGACATGAGACTATAGGTTTCACAATATTTGGAGCTACAAGGTGGGGAAGTAAAATTCAAATGACTGAAAAAGAAATCTAAGTTCTGTTTGCACCATCTCATGAGAGACTAGTGCCTGGCACCTGACATTCAACAGCAAACATTTGAAGGTTTGTGTGAAAAATACTGTCTCTCCCTTTAACAACAGCAATAAGCTCAAGCAGGCAGACACCTTTGCAAAACTGGAGTTCAGTGTGCCAACCTGCTTCCTGACTTCTTCTTATATTTGGCCAAGGACAAGTAGCTTGATGTTCTGGTGCCAAGGCAGGTGGTCCAACTTTTGCAATTAATCCTTTCCCAGAACATCCTTTGTAACAGCCTGAGGACTTGGAAGACACTAAGGAGGCTTCAAAGAATGTCTTTTTGCTTACTGAAGCTGTGTGTCACTCTGGATGTGCATCCTACGATATGAGTTCTCTCAAGCCAAAATAAAGAGGAGGTAAAATGGTTGGATAACAGCTCAAGATTTTACTCAGCCTTTGACATCAGTGGGAACTTTTTGTCTGGTTTATATGACTCATTGTTAGAGTCCATTTTCACTGGGAGCCTGCAGAGCACAACACAATGATCTGGTCCAGAGTGCACACACCTTCAGAGCTGGATCCTGGCAGGCATCATCCCCCTCTCACATTAATATGACACTGAACAGGGAGTACTGAGCATCCAGGCAATCAGGGCTTTGAGCTGCTCACACATTCTTGCTCTGCTAAAATAAAGGCAAGAAAGGCCTTTGGTTGAATATAGCTGTGAGATACGTGTCCCCTATAATTACCCAATTCAGCTGTAAAAAGGAACACCACACTTAGACCTGGAAAAGGGTAGCATTTTTGGGAACTGTTTCGAAATCAACCAAATTTGAGTCAGTGTCCATCTGATATCACTTAGTTGTTGTGGTATCATCTTTTGAAGTGGTTTCTTTCAGCACTGGCATGGGCCCATGAACTAGTCAGCATTGGTACATGCTGCCACCCACATTTAACTGAGGAGAGCAAGGCACAGCTGGAAATAGTCATTGCTCTAGAAAGCAGTAGAAGGAAGCAAATGAAGAAAATGCTGACTCATGCCTTTGGCTAGCTTGGTTTTCAGGAATTTGATGGATTTTAAAGGGATGAAATCTAGAATTGTTGAATTGTATACGAGGGAGATATCAGGATGCTGTCAAAAATTGCCAAATGTTGAGTTTCCTTCATTGCAGAGCTTTATGGACTTTAACTGTAATTTAGCAAAAAGCATAAAATAAGCATATGCTAATTGTCAGTGAGGACTTCTAGTAGAGGTAAAAAAAAAGTAGTGGTGGTAGATCTGCCCAGCTTTACTGAAAAAAAGGAATTAAACGGGCTAATTTGCTGAAGTGTTAGAACCAAAATTTTGCCTTAAGTCTAATAACAAGACATCAGAGCAACAAGTAGAACAGTGCAGAAATTAATCAAAAGTAAATAGACCATAAACTAGCAAGGTGCTGAGAAAAGTACCAATTTTTATAACAAAACCCAGTGGACAATTGAAAAATTCTCATCTTCCTTTCACCTACAGTGCTTTAAAAATGTGTGAAGATATGGTAATAAATATCTAGTAATTTATTTTTATTTACTTCTTGTTTGTGATCCCCTGCAGTTTTGTAATAATATTTTCTTCATCTTGCTAATTATTTACATTACAATAATAGAATAAAGAATGTCAAAGATCAGACTCTCACTTAAATGCATTGCACAGTACTAGTAAGTGTCGAAAATGTGAAAAAAAAATCCCAAAATAAAGTAAGAGAACAACAACAGGTCAAATGAAAATAAGAAGAAAGGGACAGTCTCTCTAGAAATAGAGCACTGAATTATCCCTAGTTTATAGATGGAGGACTAAGGTCCTTTAGACTTCAAAAGTCACCATCAAGGATGCAGAAGGGATGAAGTGCCGTGGAAGTAGAGCAAGAACATTCACAGTGTGGAGGAGCAGAAAGCAGCACTTCTGTTTCATAAAATACATTTAAGCTTCAAATGCGTTTTCATTGCTATAAAGAAGAAAAGTAAAGCTTTCCAGAATTTCTAGGAGGAAACAAATGAACAGGAAGCACCAGAACTTGGTAATAGGTACTTCCACGTGTTGTGGGAGACCAGGCTCACAGATGTTCCAGAAAACAAGAGGGGACTTGAAGTAGAATTGTGCTACCAGTGAGAGCCTGAAACTCTGCATCAGTTCATCTGTGATTGCAGAGTCATCCTAGAGCTGCAAAAACCTGTCTACAGAATTGACATTTTAGCTTTCACAAAGTGTCAGTTTTCACCAGGTAACTGTTCTGTAAAAAATGAAAGTTTTTCCTCCTGCTCTGAGTCATTGTCTATCAGGATGCAGTGCAGGTTGGTATCATTTTTTTTCCCTTAGTACTACTTTATTGATAAAAATTTTGTGCAACACGGGCATATAAATTTCATGTATTTGGACTTCAAAAAGATACTGGAACTATACCACAAAATAAAATAGAATTGCTTTCAATGCTAACATCTTCTAGTCACTCCTGGCAACACAGATCATCATTTTTTATTGATTAAGTTAACTTTAAACATATTTCCTTCAAATGAATTATGGTAGGTTGAAGACCTGCAGTCACTTTTTCTAGTCTCAACTAGCCTTTGTTTTCCACACCATTCATTCCAAAACTGACAACAGGAAAGGTCGGGTAGGTCATGCCTAGCTGGTCCCAAATGCCACAGTATATTATCCAAGACAGAGAATATAATTATCTTTCCACAAGTGGCAATTAGTAAGAATAGCCCCCATCAATTCTATTTAACATTCAACATTTGTAAAGTGGCAGAAGCCAAGGAATTACAACAGCAAGACCAAGTTACCTTAATAAAGTTAAAACTAACATCAAATAGAGAAGATTTTTGTGTGAGCAGAATTGTTCAAAAATATGAAAGTTGAAGAAAATATTTATTCCAAATTCTTCAAAGTATTTTTCTAAAATTTCTACTGTGAAAAATATTGTTTGGTTAGGCTATTCCTTCTGCATCCCAGCATACCTTATACTTCCAATGGGTAACAAATGAGAAACAAATGATTTAGTATTATTATGGGGTAGCGTGCTGAGAGCATTATGACCACCTTTCCATAGAGAAACAATGTTTTAAAAGGGAAGACAATTATCCTCCTTACTACTAACCTCATTTACAGGGGACAGGGAAAACTGAAGTTAAAAAGTTAAATAAGCAGTTAGAAAAGAGTTAGTTAACTTGGGATACTTCTGCTTCTGGATGCCTGATGTAAGTACTCGGAATCATTTTCTGAAGTTTTCAATTGTGGTCTGGCTTCAGCCCAGATCTCCTCTCTTCCAGGTCTGTGCTATAACCACAAGATTGTTCTTCAATCCCTCTACAGTGAATAAAGTGAAATTATACAGATATTCAAAGTCTTCATTTGGGTATCTATGGACTGAGACTGAAAGTATCCTGGATCACCAACAAAGAGTTCATACACTACGAGCGTTTATTTCCTATCATGCCATATCCACAGGATCCCTTTAATTGCCAAGTTAACTTTCCTATATGTAATGGTCTCCAGTTCCAGCACAGAGTGAAAAGCCTTGGATCATGTGGGATTGTGCTATGCACTGTTAGCATGGACATGTCTCTGACTTATTCCAAGTGATGTCTATTTTTCTCTTATTTGTCTCAAAAGTACAAAATCCTTTTCTGATGGATTCTCAGTTGAAAAGTTCTTTCCCTGTTCTGTCAAGGGGAGCAAATACATTCAGTTTGGCACAAGACTCACAGAGAATTCCAGTAATTCCCATAGCAAGTTAGCCACAAGCCATTTGGGATGATCACAGAGATGTCCTATGGGAGGGATTGAATTAAATTTCCCCCACTTCTTTCAACAGCTGTAAAACACACTGAATCCTTCCTTCCTTTCTCAAAGAGCACAGCCAACCCCTGATAGAAGCACACACTTGCATCAGACTCTGACTGCATTTTCTGTTCAGGAAAATCAGTTTCTGATACTTATCTAGTAGTACAAAAAGTCATGTTATATGAAGGAAGCGTGATTTTGCTTTTTCGTTTTTTCCTTTCTAAAAAGAACTGGC
This sequence comes from Luscinia megarhynchos, assembly GCA_034336665.1. Lineage (NCBI taxonomy): Eukaryota > Metazoa > Chordata > Aves > Passeriformes > Muscicapidae > Luscinia > Luscinia megarhynchos. The sequence continues at coordinate 92,325,774 of JAPFBE010000002.1, forward strand.
AACTCTGCAGACAATCGACTGAAATTGAAAAAGTTATTAACCAAACTTGCACAGAAGTGTCAGAATTTACAGGATTCCTGCTAAAAAAAGGAAAGACTTATTGTCAAATGGTAACTACCCTTGAACAAAGAGTACAGGGTGGTGATGGATAAACAAATGGACAAATTCCTCCCAAGTATTTGTGGGTATCTCTGGAAGACTCACACAAAACACTTGTGTAGATACATGGAGGGACTTTGACAAGCTCTGACTCACAATGACCCAGTTCACTGAAAGCTTTAATCCCTTTCAGTATTACACATCAAAATTCACCTGATTTCACTGGTTAAACTTCACTCTTAGCAGAAGCTAATACAGAATATCTTTTTATTGGGATTGGATCAGTGACCAGTAGCACATCATAGACTCTATTTCCATTTTTACCATGAAGATGAGCATAACTCAGTATCAGGTAGTTGACAATTATGGCTCTATCAAGACCTTTTATGTGCCCCATTCATGCAGAAATTACTTTTTCTCTTCTCCATCTGTCAAAAAGGTTCTTGACAAACGTTCTTATACAGTTTACAGAAATCACATTGATCCTCAAGACTGAAAAGAAAGCCAAAAATTGCCTTGGCTGGTTACAGATGGAAGAGATTATTTAACTCCCTCAAAGTTTATGAGCTCTTGTCTTTCCATTTGCTATTTGATTAAAATGGTGCATAAGATGCTAAAAGTAACTTCAAGGTCTGCTTGAGAGACCTGAGAAGGTGATGATATAGCTGGTCACACAAAATGCAAAAGAAAAGAAATAAAAACTGCTGGTTTTTATGTGCATGAGCCTGAGCCAGTAGGATATTTGACACACAGAGAGTCATCACCAGGGTCAGGATTTGAGCACCAGGCCCCAGGTATGTAGATCTAAACCTTCACTTGCAGTTGCCTCCTCCAGGCTGTGTTCAAGGAGAGAACTGCTCAAAGCTCAACACTGTGAACTCACCACAAGTATGAAGAAAACCCAATTAGTTTCCAGCAATGACCTCACCCTGACCCTCATTTCAAATGCTTGTAACATTAATTATTAACCAGCCAAAGAACTAAAATCTTGCAAGGGGCCGGTCTGAAGCACAGATCAACAATAGCATGCGATGTGCTAGAGACAGACAAGAATCACCAGAGATGCTCTTGTGTGATCTACTCTTTGGCTTTTGGCTACAGCTTTAAACCCTTTAAAACAGATATATCCCACTTCAAATTTCTTTCCTTGAACTGCTACAGAAAGCAAAAGGAACTCCCAAGCAATAAAATAAAGGAGAACAATGGGTTACAGAGGAGCAGTTTCCACTGTGAATATCACTGACAGCATCATTTTAAGGCACAAAGGTGAAAGGACTGTTTTATAGGTGCGGAAATCCTGGTAACACAGTCTCTTTGTTTGCAAGCTACTGAGGTCAGAAAAAACTTGCCTGAGTTCTTTATGTACAAACGTTTAACATCCTTGTTCCTGGCTCAGGGAGGCACCTCCTAATGCCTGCTGTCAACTCATTTGTGACACGTAACTGGAGTCAAAAAGGGGTTGAATTGCTGAGTTTGTAATGCATACACACATTGTTCAAGATTATCTAACAACATTAGCCTCTGGGAAAAGGATGGCTTCAGGGCTCTAATTAAAAGAAATCATAGACAGCCAAATCAAGTGCTTCCTATTTGTATTTTATTGAATAAAGAAGGAATGACACAGATAGAATTTCCCTCAGCCTTGCCTTTCAGTGAGGGGCAGGGGGGTGCAGTGGGCCTTTCAGAGCTCTGCCACAGCTGTAAACTAGCCCCAAATCGATTGCCATCCCCAAACACATTCTCCAAAGCTTAATGGCATTTTCACGTGGGATCCAAAGCAGGCGGTCTTCAAGGAAAGTTATTGCATCTGGTCAAAAAAATAAAGTTGACATTTTTTGACAAGACCCTAAAGTATGATTCTCCCAAGAGGGTTGTAACATAGAAGAAGCTGAGCAGGTGGTAATAATCAGCATTACATACATTTGAGCATTTTCTATAACATGGATTACCATGGCATTCCTTCCTCCCCCTCCTCTTCTGGGGGAGACTTACACAAATTGCAAGCATTTTCAAGTCTCTTTGATAAACTTTTCTATCACCAGTTTCACAGCTGTAGCTAGATTGTTTAAAATACATAAAACACAGCCCCACCCTCCAGCGGAGATAAGGACTAGGGAAGCAGAGGACTCTCTTCCCTCTCTTTCTCAGCTCTCACTTAGTCAGTTTTTTAAATGCTACCAAAAACATTCTACTGCTGTGCTTAAGTGCAACACAGAGGTGCTTAAGCAGCAAGGAGTTAGTCTGCTTTGGGGTGAAGGGTGGATGCACAGCCACACCTCAGAGAGTTTTACCTTTCAGTGGGTAAAACCAAAGGTAACTAAGCAACAGTTAGTGTGTGCTTAGAAAAGGGCAAGACTAAATTCAAATCTTTTATCCCATTCTCCTGCCTACACCAGAAAGAGGTCAATAGGAAGAACATCTAATGACAACCAGAGCTCCTTTCAAGGCTGATGCAGGAATCCCACAGAGAAAGAGAGATGTGACAGTATTTCTCCATGTGTGCAGCCATACCAAAAGTCTCCAAATTGGGAGATGCCATCCTGATCTTGGGAACTGTGCTGAGAAATGGTCTCTGCCACAAAGACCTTACAATTTAAAATGATGTAATGAAACAATGAAGCTGACATTAGCAAATGCTTTTATAATTAGTTTGGTGATATCATTTCACTGAATAGTAAATTGACAGAAAAATGCAGTTTCTGGAGGTCACTGAAGCAATTAGGAAATGGTGAGTGGTTTCTGCCACAAAAAAAGGAGAAGAAATGAACTGTGGAAATAGGGGATAGAGAAAGGCCCTTCAAGATAATTACTTCAAGATAATTTCTATTCAGAATTTTTAATCACCTTTAAATTTTTCATTTCAAAGCTTTTTCTTTGTTTTCAAACATTTTTTATTTGGTTTGAATTTAAGACAATTTTTCTTTTTGTGTTGGATTTGGGTTTTTTTTTCTGGGAAAGAAAGCACTGGCCAAACTGCTTGGATTAAATAATCCCTTCTGAATCAACATAGAGCAAGTATTGTTTCTAAAAATCCACATCTATATCTTCTTGGGTTGTTATCTATGTTTTTTGGTTTTGAATATTTTACTTAAAAATCTATTTTTTAAATAACTCAGATAGCAATATGCCCCATTTATATCCTCCTCAATCTTTTAATATTTCTGCATCTGTGTAATTATTTTATGAATTGCTGCAGCACTAGCTTTTAATATTTGAGCAGTGACACTGATAGACCCTTTTGATTCTATCTTAGCTAATATTTGCCTCACTCTGATAAAATCAGACTTTAATACATATGTGTTTATAAAAGGATGTGAAGGATTTTTCTGTGCTTTTTTTCCCCCAGAAGAGCTCTAATTGTCTGTTCAAGTAGTTATTGGATACTAGATTTCGTTTCTATCATCAACCCTGATAATTTAGATTATTTTTAGCTGAAAATCCTACAGGATAATTTTTCTTTCATCACAAATATGCTTACCCTCCAAAGAGCAACTCTGTCAGCTCTCTCCTGGTTTCAGTCACAGTTGTGTTATTTGCACTTTTTAGTATTTCATTTTTTTGCCAGAACACTGCAATATGCTTTTATTTTACTTAAATTCTGGAAGGGCTTCAACAGAGGCAACCCACAATAAAACTCTAGCATGTTCTCCCATGGTCTCTCTGACTAAGTAATGTTCAAGTTTCAGCACAGTGAGGGATTTATTTCCAAAGCATACAAGCAATTTCCCCTGAAGCCAGAGAAAATAAATGATATTTTTTCTGGTTCATTTCTATCACTTGTGTTTCAACTGTGTCTAACAGCATGATTAAAATCTTCTTATTAGGACTATATATTCTTACATGAAGAAAATTAATATCCATTTTTGCTTTAAAAGATCATTTTGTTAATGATATTTGAATAGCTTCTTGGAAATATTAGGGGTGTGTCCACAGAAATGTCTCTGTGTGTAGGAGAAGGATGCTGGAGAAGCTGTAACATAATCTTGGGATATGTACAGGATTGTCTGCCTGCAAATTCATAGCACTCTTGTGAACTAGCATAAAGAGAAGAGAACTGAGGTATCACTGTAGCCTCAATAAAATGAAACTCTTTCAGTGAACTTAACAAGATCATGAATCAGGGTAAAATTTGAATCATTGCTGTTTCAGATAATGCCATTATTCTAGAAAAGTCCCTGTCCTGGCCTTATGTCTCTTTGTCCTCATATTTCTCCAGTGAGCTCTACCAGCTGGGTGTAAGCTGCCAGTGGCTGCCCTCTGGGATGCCTTTTTCTGCCATTTCATGACTTACAAGGGTGCTCTCAATGGAAAGAAGATCCCTTTCAGTCCTCAGCCCTACAGGCCCTGTCTTAAGGACTGGGACTTCTAGACTGATCAATGAACTCATGTCTTGACTCAGCTTGGACAAAGCCCTATAACCTTGAGATTTCTAATTCCAACCTGACATTTGAAGTGAGTCTCTCCAGGTTCATAAATAAGGCATTTAAAGCTCACTTCAGATGCCTGAGTGTTGACACAGTAATAAAGCAATCCAGAATGAATTATGATGTTCTCATGTGACAAGGGATGTCATCTTTCTATTGATAAAGTGAAATATTAAAACCAATTGCTTTTGTCTGATACCTGGAGTCACATAAATGCACATGGGAGAGCAGACTGGAAAATGGGAGTTGGCACTAAAGGCAGCTGAGGTTTGATTTGCATACAGCCAAGTAAAACAAACTAAATAAAACATGTATGCAAAAGCAGTATTTTTGCACGAAGGGAAATATAAAAGACTGTTTTCATAGACATGTCTGTTGGGGAAGGTGAAACATATCACTAACAAAGTCTGTTGTATCACTATGAAACTTGCTGATTCTGAGCTCAATGTAATGAACCCAGTAGTTCAGTTTGTGGCTCAGGGCTGTCTTCTGTGGATGTTTTGCAAATTGCCACTAAGGGAAATAATATTACTATCCCTACAAAACTGGTCATGGTGGCAAAATATGGAGAAGGAGCTCCAGTTCCAGAAGTGGCACACAGTGGTCTCAGGGAGTTTTTAGCCTGCAGGTTCAGTAGTGCCTCTGGCTTGTGGGACCATACTTAGCTAAGGCAATCACTTAGAGAGATCTTCAGACTCTTCCTTTTCCTTCCTGTTTCCTTACTTTGCAAGCTGCCTTCTATTAGACATCTTGTTGCTGCTTGCTTTCAGCTGAAGCATCTGCACGGACACAGCAGGATGCAAGTCTCTGATTTCCATTCACACACAGAGCTTCAGTTTCTACCAGGGAGGATGTGAGATCTTGAACCTCAAAGGGAGAAGAGGGAGAAATTTCACAACTGGGGAAAGTGCAGCAGAAAATGTGGTCTGAATTACCATGTAATTCCAAAACATTGGCTTTGGTTGCTGTCAGTTCATCCATACAGCAGTGCTCTGCAGCAAAAGAAGGTTCATCTGTACTTGGACAAACACATCCAAGACACCCTGCCTGGCTGACATCTGTCACTGCTTCTGATGCCACTGTCCAACTGCCCAACATCAGCCAGGCTCCAGTTTCATCAACAAAACTATGGATTTTTTATTGTACAAACACTGTGGAGGTTTGCAATGAAAAAAACTCCTCTCCTACAGGAAACTTCCCAGAGTCTAGCTAAAGTCAGTGCAGGTAAGGACTGTGGATGTGCTTCCACCTGCACCTACTGCATTTGAATCACCATATTATGTTGCAAAATTAGGTTTCTGAATTTGTTGAGCTGAGAACAGGCTAAAAATATTGAAACAGTGTTAGGTGTTTAATGACAAGGTTCTCATAGTCCACAAACGGCGAATAAATCCTGCATGGATTTCATATTTGCATGAAGAATTATACATTATGATGTATGAGACATTTGATACAATCTTTACCATTATTGCACCTTTAAAAGGCATTTGGTTTATAAGCACTTCTTCTAAAGTTCAAATTTAGGCTCTTTATTTCAAGAAAATACTTTCTAAAAGATATGGGGTAGCTCATACAAAAGTTGTTAGTTTTATTTCCTGGACTGCCTGCCTTAATTGGCTTTTGCATCTGACTTCTCATTTTACACTTAGGAAACTAGATTTGATATTTGTTTTTAACATTATCAATTAATCTTTAAAGTGCTCAGCAGCCTATGCTGGACAAATATGGAAGAAAATTCATGAAAAAATGAGCCTTTCATGAAAAATAGCCCAGCTAATGATGTGCTGGCTGCAACATCCTTGGGTTTTATCCTGTGGGATACATCACTTGAACAAAGCTGAAAAGATATGCTGATACACCATTCATGCAAAGGAAATACTTGTGCTCTCAGTTTGCCATTGGCAGAAACTCTTCTTTCTAGCAAAATAGCTGTGGCCTACAAAAATGCTGATTTGTAATTGCAAAACACATGGTCAAAATGCCATTTGTAAGCCTGGGGTTACTCATAAGTTCTAGAGATTTTCAGGCCATTGCCCTGAGCCAGATGAAAGGCCCAGATTGTTTTAATGTTGTGATTGAAAAAGAGCCTCTCTCCTGTTACTGGAGCTCCAAAAACCAATTGCACAAGATGCAGTATTAGGCATGTTTCAAACATTTCAGGAAGAGATTAGTTAAATGGTGTGCTGGGCCTTTTCCTCCAGCTGGGCCACAAGCAGCAATAGCAAATCCAGACTTTGCACTGAGGCTGGTAATTAGGTCTGCCTCACTCCCAGGAGATTAATTCTCTGCAGAACAGATTATTACAGTCCAGCTTCTGTATCCATGGGCAGACTCAGTCAGCAGGCTGATTTCAATTAGAGAAGTTAAGTGCTATTGACTTCTCCCATGTACAAGAGGTAGGAGCCCGATAACAAACCAGATTACTGAGTTAATCTTATAGTTACATATACTAGAAAGAACTTAATTTCTTACTTCTTAAACAAATAGGTGAAGATACATTTCTTTATTTCATTTTTGAACCCTTATAAATAATTACTTGCAAAGGAAGAAAAACATTGTGTGGTTTTGTTCTAGTCTTCTGTCATATCAGACATATCAGTCATATCAGAGGAAACACAAATGTTTTGTCTCACCAATTAAAGTCCTGTCTTGCCTACCTTAAAAGCCCCTCTGGTGATGGAGAACTAATCAAGTTATAACCACATAAGAGGGAAAGGGCTGAGGTCATGGTTTTACAGTACAGGGAGCCCAGAGAGCAGTATTGCTTTTCCATGGATCTATTTCCCTGGCCATGGTGATATATTCCCACACTGTTAGTACAAAACAATGTACCATAGGTGTGACAAAAATAGTCCTCTTTTTGAAGGGCTTGGCCAAAGAGAGGCTGTAGCCTCTTCACTGTGCACCACAGGTGACCAAAATATCAATGTATTTGTAGTCCTTGACAATCTCAGCCCAAGCAGGGGTACTCCCTGGGGAACATCTGTGTGTGTGTGTGTGTGTGTATGGTGACCTGCCTGTTTTTTCTTAATACTGATGGATTAAAATGATCTCACAACTCAATAAGTCTGACCAAAGCAGCAGTCATTAGTGATCACTTACCAGGTAAATCTCCAGCTTGCTGGATATTTGCTTTCTGCTTTGTCCAAATCCTGTAAAAATGAGTAGACGTTCATTTTTGCTTTCACAGTGATAATCAAAATGTTGGTGTTGCTTACCCCCTTCCATATACCAAGAAGACTCACAAGGTGATGGATCACATAGCATTTCGTAAAGCACTATTCAGGAGGTTAGAAAAATGTTCTCAGAGGGGATTACGCACTCTGTATATCAGGGGTGGTAAGGACAGATGTAGAGGAGGGCTTGAGAATATTCAGTGTACACTGTTTCCCTTTGTTGCACTAGCAAAAAAGCCAAGTGTTTTCTGTTCAGTGGCAGCAGGGGCTGCTGAGCAGGTGGAGAGAGATGTGCAGGTGGGGAGATGACACAGGTTTCGAGAGATCCTTCACATCTGTGCTCAAGGCCTTTCTTTCATCGCAGCATTTATCTCTTCTTTTGAGCAACCTCATTGCAAAAGGGGTGGGTTTTTTTTCTTCTTTTTTTTTCTTTATAGCCCAAGAGTGATGATCAAATAATAATGCTTACCATTTACCTCTTCAAAGTCACAATGCAACAATGACTTCAGTCTCACAACGGTGCTGTGAAGTGGGTGAGTTCTTTCCAGTACTGTTATTTGCAAAAGATAAAGAATAGATAGAGAGATGTATCTTCAGCTTCTTCAAGACATGCAGCCAGATATTGGCAGAATCTGGGTTACAGCTTGGAAAATGCAGCAAATGTCTATAGAGTGTACTGCAACACGGCAGAGAGGTCAGGAAGCTGAGCAGTGGGGGATCTGTAGGAATTCTTGTGAAGAGCATAGGCAGGTTGTAAACTCTGTGCTGAGACCTTCTGGTGCTCAGCTCCAACAACAGCTTTGGATCCAGGTCCACCCTGGAAGGACAGGAGAGGGGAGGCAGAGATGGGTGCTCACAGGGGGATGTGCTTTGACCTTCTCGTGCTCAGCTCTGCTCACAGCTGCACACTCCTGGAGCACAGCTCCAGAGGCTGTGGGGGACTGGAACCTTTGGAGGAGAATTTTCTGAAGTTAGTGGCTACAGACTGCCTAAATCATACTTTTTTTTACCTAAATCATATTTCAGCTTTTCTAATTTTACTCCACTGTTTGTATCAACAATTATTTTCTTTCATAATTTTCTAATTCCCTTATTTCTTTGCACCAATACTAGGTGGTGCTCAGACATGATGCTAATTCTGCCCAGGTGATTCAAAGTTTCTGATGAATGAAGAGTCTGAAATTTACTAGAACTTATTACTGAAAGACCCAGTCTGATTACAATTTAAAGGGAGGAAAATTCAGATCAGTTCTAGTTTTTCCAAATTAATTTATCCACCTGTGACAAAGCTACAAAATTCTTTCTCAAGTCTTCTCAATATGTGTGTGAATTTCTTGCAGCTGGAGATTTTCATGTGCTCTGCTTCAGTCACTGCAAAAGGTGGGAGTTTTTATCTTACAGAAGTTAAAAAGAAAAAGTAGATTTGATATAGTGTTATTTTCAAACCTTTTATTTAGGTTAAAAGTAAAGAAAGATGATGAAACTAGGAAAGCTGTGTCTGATAGTGAAAATAAACCAAGCTGTTTAAGTTTAGTAATGGAGTTATTATAGTCCTTTTTATACACATGTACATCATGAAAGTCCTGCTAAACATTCCTCCTTGTAGGCTCAAGTCCTTTCCATTTCCATGTAAATATATTACTGTGTCATGATAGGGCCATTTCCATATATATGGAAACATATATATATATATAGATTTATGTGTCCATGTGGAAATAGCAATATTCTGGCAAATTTCCCCCAGTGCTATTTCTATATATGTGTATAGAAATATACATTATAGAAAAGATAGAGTAGATCTGTACCCTGACAGTTCCCCAGCAGTACACAAAGTAAAACATTTTGACCAAGTGTAGAGACGAAAACTTATTATAAATTATTCAGCCATGTGCATTCCAAATGCCAGATGAACTCTTTCTGAATATCTCATATTTATCTCCCATATTCTTTAAAACCTCCTTGTGGTACAAACTTCAGCATTTCCCTAGGCAAGCTATTCCAGAACTTAACTTCCCTTACTAAGTCTTTTTCTATTGCCAAACATAAGTCATCCTCTCTGTGATTTAAGTCAGTAACTTTTTGCACCATCCCTACAGAGCAACAGCCATAATTTATTTATTTCCTGATGCAAAAGGAAAATGGATAGGTTTAAAGTATTATTAATTCTTCACAAAACAATATGAAATTTTTCAGCTTCCTTGAGGTCTCCTTGGAAATCTCTTTGACCAGTCACCTGAGTATGCTAGGAAGAATTTTCTTAAGGCATGGATAAAAGGCACCCAGCTCACATACGTCAGCCAGAAAGTTCATCCAGTGTCAAAATTTACGAAAAAAGGGCTTAAGTCCTTTCAGCTCCTTCTACCAATCGTTTTCCCTCTCCATGAAGGATCATGCCAACATAATCCCATCCTCTTGCAGTAATGCACTACGAATATTGTGTTGTACTCATTTACTGTTAATCTGATTTTTGTTTACTCTTCTTTTTTTCTATTTTTCTTCCATCATATTTACAGTTAGTCTCAGGAACTTTGATGACACCTCTGCTTTTCTCTCTTTGATTGTGGGGCTCAAATTCTTTGAAGAACATATGGCTTCATCAAATTTAAATCTCTCTAAATTTCTGTGGGTTTGTTTGTTTGTTTGCTTGCTTTAAAACTGGACGGCTTATTCTTGCATCTGTAATATAATTCATTAGAAAACTGAAAATTCTTTCAAACACATATATTTAACTCTGTTTTGCTCTGATCAGTGTCTATAACAACAAATAAGACTAATTTCAGCACAAGAATGACATTACTGCAATTTTCTTCCTCACACCATAAGGACACCATATTTGTGCACCAGCTTCTGTGTCACAAACCCAGGTCTGAGCCCAATCTCACAAATGTAGGTAATATCATCCCAAAGTCTTATATGCTTTCCTCTCTGCAAGTCTCTTTAAAATTCCTCATGCTTAATAGGCAATAAAGATGACATAGTCACTGACTTATAGGAAATATAAGAACTGCAGCAGGTAATTAAAATTGTCAGGTACCGTATCTTTTGAACATTTACCCAATTCATAAATTCTTATTTGATCTATATCCATTCCAATCGCTCCTTGTGATCAGTATGACTGAGCCACTGTGTGCTAAGCATATCTATAAATTAAGAGATATGTTAATTTACAGATATAAAACATCTTCTGTAAATTAACAATGCTGTTTCAAACTGTTTCCCAGTATGCCTAGTCAAAAACAGAAATATCTATTCTGCAGTATAATCCAAAATTCAGTATTTTTTTTCATTAATTGAAGTCTAAAATACAGCTGCAAATAGAAAGTAATTCAGGGAAGCTTTCTTCTTTGGTGCTATTCATCTAGTCAAATCCAAATCTTCAATATAAGAAAATTGCTATCTTACTATTGCAGTTGGTGTCCTAATGTCAGAATAAAATTAAACTTATTTTAAACACATTAAGTATACTCTGTGCACAAATCAGAAAGAAACAGTCACCTTATTAAAATGAAAAAGCCAATTCTCTTTAATAATTGTTTCTACTTCCAACCATCAAAATTGATATTGTCCAATTACATGCCATGATTTTTATTAAAATGTTTCTTCCTGCCGAGTCTGGTCAAAATATTGATTGTGTCTCTTTATATTCTAATATAACTGATAAAAAATAAGTGAGACAAACAGGCAGAACTGAATCACCAAAAATAATCAGTTGGATGTAATCACCCAAATAAAAGTGACTATTATTCTACTATTGCTCTGGGACTTTTTGTTCCTCCTGCTCTGTGTACACTTATGCACTGATGTTCTTCATTCATAGCTGAGGACCTCACTCTGAGTTCACATTTCCTCCCACACTAATCCCCTCCTGATGCTGACTGAAGATGGTGAGTGTATCCGAGTGTAAAGAGGTAATAGAATAATTTTGAAGATATCAGAAAATTAATTTGGCTGGTTGGGCAGAGATAGAACAGTAGTGCCTTGCTCTATGAAAGTTCCTTGGGATGCAGGGGTCTGATTTTTGGTTTTATTTTAAGAACAAACACTTAGCACCATATAAATACACTGGAATAAGTTTTTGTCAACTCTCTGAGACTCTTACCTTCCTTTCTCGTTCCTTTTTCTCCTGTTACCCAGAAGAGCTTGGGCCTGTGGTCTGCATATACTCTATAATGCAGTACTGTGCAATGGTTATTTCTTCAAAGGTAATCATTGGAAAAAAGGAAAACTAGGAGAATTCAAACCCAACTACTAAACTTAGGGTTTTAGTCATGACCTTTGTATCAAAGACTTGCAATTTTGACAGACTCTCGTGTATGACCTGAACCTTCTAAGTGCTTCCCATTTACTCAAAATCAGGGTGGGCACTTGCTGTTTCTATTAAATTGTGTGGGACATTGAAACTTGTGATCAAGTCTCACTTGAGTTCCATAAAAAAACAAGTAAGTATAGGAGTCTAAAAGGTTCCCTTCCCAATCCTGCTTGACACTGTCATTTCCTGAGCACTGATTTTACCCCGTTTATGTGTCCATGCAGTGGTAGCTGGACATGGGGGCTGGAGGGGGCAACTGAGAGGGGCTGGGAGGGACTTTCCCAGCCCATTCCCCAGCTTGCACCTCCTGGGGAAATAAAGTGTGGGGGGAAGGTGTGGATGTTTTTAGTCATTTTTCCCACTATCCAAACGTATTTAAATTGGTAACAATTAAATTTATTTTCCCCAAACTGAATGTGTTTTGCTTGTGATGGGATTTGGTCAAAGATCTCCCTATCTTTTGCTTGATAAGGCAGCTTTTCCATCCTTTTTCCACCAGAGCAGCTGATAGGGAGTCTGGAAGCTTTTGTAGGTCAACCTGCCACACTGGTTTACTGTAATATTATTTGTCCATATTCAGGAGCATTCCTAGTTTCTGTCTCATTATTGTTCTGCCAAAGAGTTCAATTGCAGCATGTCTTTTAGAACCCAAAGTTACTATCTGCTGTCCACTGTTACTGGACCCTGCTTCTTCTCTACAGTCAGTGGAGAGAAGGGTCCTCTAGAAGGGATTTGGTGATTCAGTGCAGCCTACCTCAGATACACTGGAGTTACTTTCAGAGGAGAGGAAGGGGCAGAGGATTCTCTGAACTACATGCAGAGGGAAGCATTCATTCCTGCATTTAAGCTATAAAGAAAGTATTTAATGCCAAGTACGGTTAAAAAAAACAAACGTCTCTTAGGTGATAACTGTGTTGGGAAACTCACCGTTTCCCAGCACCTTCTCTGGCACAGATATTGAGCAATATGAAAGGATGTTTTAAACTCCCTTATCTATTAAAACAGTGAGGGCTGTATTCTTTTTGTTTAATGTGAATGGCCTTTGGCCCTCCTGTACCCTGAACAATACACAGAACTGTCTAGAAGGTTGACTGGGGCCAAAGCAATGCCAAGGGCCATTCTAACAGTACAGCAATATAAGCAATCAAGCCCCAGGGCATGGGAATCCCCCTTGATACTGTTTGATTTCCTAATACAAGTTTAACTTTACAGTCCAATTTAATCCCTGAAACAAATTTGAATAAATGTGTTGAGACAAAGACATTTTGCAGTAGGCCAAAAAGGTGGGAATCCCAGAGATGACCCTCAACACCCATTGCTCTGCAGGCTCACATCTTCTACTCTGGGGCTGTTCAGATCATTTCTTGCAGTGGGTGAGTTCCCCTTGCTATCAATATCTTCTTGGCAGGAGAAGAAAATAATCCCCACAATTTTGATGTGCTATGTCATTTCCTTCACAAGCTGCTCCTGACATGCCCCTCACATCTTCAAACTGCCATTGACATTAGAGAAGTATTTATAATATTGTGCAAAAATTGCTATTCCAAAACTTTCTCTACTGTTTTCAAGCACCTTCAAGTTTCACCAAGAAACTAATCAACATCTACCACAAAGGCTTGAAAAATCAATTCTGCCTCTGTAATTGAGAACTTACTTTCATTCAGTGTGGGAAGAAGCATGAAGATGATTTACTGATTGAGGAACTGGGTGGAGTAGACCACAAAGGAATAAAATGAAAACATGTGGTGTGAATTATTTGCAAAGGACGAGAGAAAGAGGGAAAGAAATGCCTATAGATCTCTATAGATAGATCTGGGTATATAAATATATAATGTGGAGTACCAGTGAAACAAAGCACAGATGATTAGGCCAAACCAAACATTCACATTAAACATTGCACTTGGCCTCCTTTCAAAACAGGCAGCAGTAACAGCAGGGAGAGATGGCTTGCCAAAATTGCATCAGACACACATTAGTGAAGAAGGAAATGAGTTTACTTGAGCCAGCTGTGACATCAAAGGGGTTGGTCTTGAAATGGATTGTGGGAAAGGGTTCCCCCTTCGGTAAAGTTTGCAAAGTTCAGCCAAACCCTTATAAAGAGACCCAGCTCTAAAGAGAACTTGACTCTTTTTTTTCCCTGTTCCGAAAGAAAAACAGCATTCTCAGTCAGGAGTGTGAGACTGGGGACTAGTATAATAGGGGAATAAACTTTAAGGGAAAGTGTAAAGGTTTGTTCAGAAGAAGAGGATTTTATCCCAGCTGGAATGCTTCTCTCTTTTACAAATATGCTTCAGTAATAAGTATTGCTCTGCACTGAGGTGGTTGCAGTAGTTTTTCATTAAGAATGGTCTTACTGAGATGAATGAGGAAGGCAAAAATATCAGAAACCATCCACTGGTTCAGTAATTTTCCTGAACGGCAGCCAGCCTAATGGAAACTGTAGATAAAAATTAGAAAACAAATTAAGATGAGACAACTGTTGGCATCACTGAGATCAGTGGCAAAAGTCCCACTGACATCAGGAAGACAAGAACATATATCAGTGCACCAACTGTTCACTTTAGCCATTTTCCCACCTACCTGCTTTAATGCCTGTTGCAAGTTTTCACAGCTGTAATTTCTATGCAGGGATGTTGGGCTCAGGGACAGATGTTTTTTTAACCCTAACACTAATCCTAACCCTAACCTTGACTTAGTGCAACCTCATTGATGACAAGAGGTGCTTCAAACAAGGCACTGGTCACACTGATTTTTTTGAGGACCCTTCATATTCAAACTCGTATGGAAAACAGATACTGTTTTGCCATGGGGTTTGTTTAATCTTTAATGCCACTTAAACAGCTTAATCCCTTCTCTGATGTATATCTGTTGACTCTCATTTAATGCAATGTATTCGAATTCCAATTATACAAAATGTTTTTTTTCTTGTTTCCTTTGATGCTAATTCACAAGATATTAATGATGACAAAAAAAAAAAAAAAACCCACCCAAAAAACAAAAACCACAAAATAAAACCAGTACTATTCAGAAAACTTCATCTTACTCTTTTGAAGGCAAACTTGGTGAAAATCTGTAATTGTTTTCTGTTTACGCTCACATAGTATTTAATGTTATTTTTTGCCCAGTATTTTCCTAAGACCATTTTTACTTTGAATTTGCCTAGCTATGCAGTCCTCATGGAGGAAGTGTAGGTGTATCATAACAAGTCCATACACAATATTCAGCACAGTAGGAGCCGTGCAGCTGAGCATTAATTAGCACTGGTGAGAAATTTGTTATTGCTTTCCCAGTGAAAGATGAGATTTGTAGACACATGCACTGTATCATATAGCTGTCCTACATTCCTATTTGGGATGTTTTCAAGGATCTTTTCAGAGATCAGCAGAAAAAATGAACGGTCCCAATACTGAAACTTTCAAAAACCTTTCAATGTGGTTTATGCTTCATGAAGTATTTTAAGGCAAAAGCCTCGACCTTTCTTTGAGAAGAAGGAAGACACCCACATGGTATTTCAACTTCTATTCATCTTTCTTGCCTGGTAGTTAAGGTAGAGGCTAAAGGAGATCTTCCCTGATCCCTGTGATTCAGAACTGTGTTCTTCCATTTAGTGGTGCTCTAAAGAACTGACAGGGTATGATTGCCTCTTACTGGAAATAGCATAATAGTATCTTTGTATTTTTATATAAAAAAAATATGTATCTTCTTTCCAGTT
Organism: Luscinia megarhynchos; assembly: GCA_034336665.1. Lineage (NCBI taxonomy): Eukaryota > Metazoa > Chordata > Aves > Passeriformes > Muscicapidae > Luscinia > Luscinia megarhynchos. The sequence goes on from JAPFBE010000002.1 coordinate 92,341,494, forward strand.
TTTCCACAGTGATTTCAGTCACACTACCACCTCACAAAAGCCACTTGAATTCTGTCATAAGATCTCAAACATCTCTAACCACAAATCAATATCAGTCTTCTTAGAGCAGCTAGATCTCAGAGTCCATCTGCTTCCTCCTTTTATCTGAGATCCTTGTACTAGTAAGGATCAAATGCTGCTTGTTAATCTTGCAGTGCAAAGGAGTGTGAGATAAATTTTGCTACCTCACAAAGAACCCAGTTATAGAGCTTAATCACCATTTATAAAGTGCTTTGAGATGTTCAGAGTGAAACAGCTACAACACTATGCACAAATACTTATTATTACTAATATTGTAAATCTCCCCTGTCAGTGTTTTAATCAGTTAGATACAAAATTATTTCAGGTGCCAACCCAAGGACAGTAGCCACCACTGGAAATTGAAAGTATTGAATCTATTATAATAAATATAAAGAGAGAGTATGAAACAATATAAATCAAGTGTGCAGAGATCGGACTAACCAATTTATTTTCACTCAAGGGATATAGTCTTGTGTAATCGGCACTTATGGTTTCTCTGAACTTCACCACTTGTGAATTTTGTGGTCATCCCTCAATCATAAAGATCAACTGGTCTGCCACCATATGTAGTAAGTGAAATTTAAAATAATTGCTAAACATTTTGTTTCCATTATTGTAGTTGGATTTCAGGTCTTGCTGTAAAAAATTTTAAAAGAAATTAAGATATACGCATGGAAAATGGGAAAATCTTGAGCCTGGACAAAGACTTCCCTATTCCTCATCTGGCTGAATTGTTCTAAATAATTGCCACATTTATCTTGCTCAGTGTTTTCTGTTAGACTGTAGTTGGTCTGTAGTGGGTCTTCCCTGTGACAAACAGAAGTTTTTGTGCCTTTTGCAGTATCAAATAAACAAACAACAAAGTACCTCTACCCTGATGTCCCATTCTCCAGGGATTTTGCCTCAATACATATTTCTCAGTTGTTAGGAGTTAATTCCTCCATCTCTATTCCCTAAAAGGTCTCTCTTCCACGATTCCTTTAGGTTGGGGCTTCTGGCAGCAGCATAGTTTTGCAGAGACAGACACCACCGTTGTTTCTTTGAGCATGACCTCACCTTCTTAATATAATAAATTGGAGAAATACTCATGAAATTCTATGCCTTTCACATTTTCTCTAGTATTTATTATACAGAGACTTTTGTTCTTAGTTCTACATTCTTCTTGGGAAGCAAGACACTAAATTTCCCAAATAGGCTATTAACATGAAAAATTGCATTCAAATGGGAACAGAGAGTGAATCTTACCTTCTAATATTAAGACAACCAGACAGCTTAATAATTTGCTTTCTGAAGAAACAGAGAGACCTTTTAAAACACCCTAACACTAAAGTTTTCAGCTTATCTCTTATGTCTTTTTCAAATTTTAAATATTACATCTTCTTTCTGGTTAAAATTAAGTAAAAATTGTCCTTGCCTTCAATTGTATAATTAAGTTTCAGGTTTTCACTCTGTTTAACAAGCCTGGAAGCCTGGTGTATTCCTGAAGCAATTTAAGGACAATGATGTATATAAAATATATTGTTTCAGTGAGCTCTACTAATCATCAGATTTTTTGATAAGAATTTCAAAGTGTTGCTGCACAAGCTGTGTACCAGAAAAACAAACAGGCCGAATTTTAACCTCACACATTTCTGCATCTGCTTTGGAGCTGAGCTGGTGAAATAGCACGTTTCAAATAAAATATACAGACTTCGAATGGAAGTTCCTGTTCAAGTAAATGTTAAGTCATCTTTCTCTTTTCTAAACTCAGTAAACTCATGACTATTCTCTGCTGTGTACAGATCTCAATGCCATTAATGCCATCGTCATCCCAGGGCCAGGCAGTCAATGCCAGCCTGGCAAAATCGACATCAACAGCTGCTATTGGGATTCACAGCTGCTCATTTAACCCTGCTATTGAGCCATTGCTCAGCAAACCCAGAATGGCTGACAGAACCCTTCTAGAGTATATAAAAACAGTGCCAGACAAGAGAGGTAAAGAGCTTAAAATCTGCATCAATTCTCATTATTCTAAATTAATTCCTTGGAATCTGAAATATATGTTAATTTTATTTTGATAATTAGGTTTTGTGGAATATTAAATTGTGCTGCCTAATATTCTGTGGAAACTACTACCTCATTATAATACTTGACTTTATTGGGACTAATGTAACAATACCTTCGTATTTTTATATTTGTAAAAAATATGTTTTTTCTCCTTTCTTATTTCTCTGCAGTGGTTGCAATACAGGAAAAAAAAAGAAAAATATTTTTCAGTATGAATTCATGAAAGATTTTTTAATCCTTCTTCAATCAGTAATCCTTCAATGAAATATGGACAATGAAGATATTCTTTTGTTTTCTACTACATAACTGGTTAGGACATTTTCTTTGGACATAGGAAAAGTTCCTTCATTTCCTTCTACATTCTGAAGTGATTTCAGCTTGCTATAGACAGAAAGATACAGACTTCAATTTCCGTTTTCCCATTTCAAGCATCAGCATAATGTGGGGGTAGAAGGAGAACTGATGCTCACTGTTGCTAACCTTGCCCCTTCCACTAAGTGAATAATTAACCTTAACTAGGGCAGGACACGAGTCCAGATGCTCTGTTGCCCCACCAAAGATCTTCAGGATCAAATCTGAGCTACTGTTGATTCTCAGTGCATGTGACTTCATCTCAGGGGCAAAGACATTTCAGTTTTCCTGTCCTGAGGAACCATGGCTCAGACCTCATCTTATCTTGGATGTTCTACCCAAATGAGTGGCAGAACAACTGCTTAAAGGCTAGTTTTGAAACAGGCTTTCCATTGTTAAAGCTTTCTACAATTAAAGCTGTTTTCCTATAAATCAGTTATTTAGCAGTTAAGCAGATGTTTCCAATAAAAAGCTAATAATGTAAGTAAGTGGTCATTTTAACATGTTTTACTCTTTGCCTCTCAGAAATAAAACTGCAATTCAGTGTCTGAGCCTAGTTGGATTTCAGATATGTTTTCAGGCACAGAAGAGATTTCACACTGTAAAAGATACTTCCCTGCCCTTCTAGAAATTAAACCCAAGTGGTATAACTTCCTTTGAGTCTTTTTTCCCTGATTCTGGTTAAGATAGTCCACAAGAAAAAAAAATCCAGAAAATTAGTGGGTTAATCATGCACTTGCACTGAGGAAGTGCAAGCAATTTTTTAAAAAAATGTTTTCATTATTTTTCAAATTTGTAAGTACACAAATGAAGCCAGATTGACTGGCCATTTTACCATGTGTTTGCTAGAGCCCAGCCACAGAGGGAACTCTGTCACAGTGAGCCAGTATCTGTGTAGGAGAGAAGTATTTGCAGTGCTGTACTAGTGATCCTTGGATTGTTTCTTTATGGGAAAGCCTGCTAGCATTTCCTGATTAAGCTGGCTCTTAAAAGATATTTAAGGTTAGACAATGAGCTCATTGTCACTGTGCCTACTTACACCACAATTTCTGAAATTATTTTAAAGTCTCTTGCCCAGGGTTAGTATTAATATTTATTCCATTTCATACATAATGAAAATAACTTAGTAAAGTAATACTATACATGTGTTGGTTAAGATTTGGTTTCTGGAATTACGTCTTTGTTTCTGACTAAAAGGTAGTTCAGCCAAAGAATACGCACGAGATCTACCCACAAATAGATTTTCTTTTTCTTCATACAATAAACAAATACTCTCTTTTTTCTTTAAAGGAAGTTGAGGAGTGGAGAATCATTTTTTTCCTCTTTTCTAGCTTCTCAAGGGCAAAATAATAGAAAAATATATTCAGATCAGATGTGAAAATCTTATTAGGACCATCTGTGCTAATCAATGTTTACAAAAAATGTAAATAAATTATACAAGGAGGGAATATTAGAAAAGACAGTTCTTGGTTTTCTCACTCTTCAAGCTATTACATAAATAAGATCTGATTCTCCAAATCTGGAGTCATATGAGCATTGTCTTTGAAGCTGATGTGTTCATTGAATTAACATGAAAAAATTGCTACTCACATGACTCAGAACTTGGATGACTGAAGCTCTGATATAAATATTTCTCTCCTTCACACATCAGATTGAATAAATCAGCAAAAGAGAGGCTTTTTCAACTTTTTGAAAACTAAGAGATCAATTTAAAACTGTTTGCCATTCCTGGCCTTGACTTCAGCATCAGCCCTAAGCCTGATCCTTCTCCAAAGACTACCAGCAGTTCAGAGAGGTCATCTACCTAAGAGGAATCAGGAAACATAACATTCTGACTCTCTCCACTTGACTTCAACCACCCCATTTATTAAATAACATGCAAAAGCCAGGATGGTGAAACCCAATCCACCCTAAGAGAAAATCCTTTTGTGCAAAGTTTTTATCTGGCCCTTACCTGGGTGGCCATTTTGCAAGGGTGATTAATCTCTCACAGCTGAAATTTATCTGTGGCTAAAGGCAAAAAGGATGGTTTTTTCTCTCCACCAAATGTGGGTCATTATTCTGCACTGACCTTCACTAGCTAAAAACAATTCGATGACAAAATGTACAGCCTGGGAAAAAATGTTCCTACCCTCAATTACTCTTTGGACAATTTTACTAGCCTTGACTCAAGCAGACATTATCAAATGGCCTGTAAGAACTCACAGAATAGCATGATCTAACCTGAAAATTCAGAAAACTTGGCTTATGCAAACTGACAAAACACAGAGATGTATTTGTCATGATTCCACAAATGCAGCACATAGGATTGGAGCAATCCACTGGTCAAACCTTTCAGTTGCCTTCTACCTGGAGTATTTCTGGGATGGATGGCCACAGGGCCTTGATAAACATCTACATAGACCAGCTGGGGATGGAAGGCACAAAAATGGTGCTTTCAACCTTTTCCTGGGAACAAAGGAAAAAAAAAATTTCTTTCATTAAAGAAAGATACATCTGTCAGAGGAAAAACATTAATTATCTGTAAACACCAAAAATCAACCAGTAAGACCCTTAAATGGCATCTCATGGTAAATTCTCCTAGCATTTTGAGGCTTTTTACATCTAGCAATGTTTTAGACATGAAAAGCCATGGTCTATGTTAAAATTGGGTGAAATTCTTATAGTGAATGAATTTTTTCTTTCATTTGCTCTCCTTCAGATTATACTACTTGACCTCTGTTGATTTTTATTTTCAGAATATTCAGCCATATGATCCTAGATTAATGATTCATTTTGCACACTCAAGAAAGGAGATGCCATACTGGGACAGACCAATAATTGTAGGTCTCCTTCCTTTCACTAATAATCTACACCTGGTGCTTCAGGGGCATTTGAAAAGTTAGCACTATAAACAATGTTTATAATGAAATACCCTATTAGTAATCCAATTTATCATCATTCAAAGTAATGTAGAATAATCCATACATGATTCAAATCCTTTCTGTTCTTCAGATATGAAGTTGTAAAATGTCAAGAAAAGTTCATACTTATTTTCATTCAAGCACTCTCCTTTTCCATTATTCTTGTTGACTTCTTAGGTGAGTTCACAAGTGTATGTTTAGGTGACTGAAATGAGCAGGTCTCACCTGTCTTTCAACATCCATTTCCACAGAGGAGTGTTAAACTTAACCTGCTGGTGATGGAGGTGTCAGTGCTGACTTTTAGTACCATTCAGAGATGTACAATGTACAATTAGTACACAATACAATGTGTATTAATATATGCATATATTTAGCATTTAAATAAAGGCTTGAATTAATTATTGAGGCTTATGACAGAAACTTCTTCCTTCTCCGTGTACAGCCAAGACAAAGAAAGTTTTGCTGATAGATAAGATCAAGATAAGAATCTAGTATACTGAAATAAATGACACAAGAATATAATTTTCTCTGATCAGACTGAATCTCTCATGATGACAGTTTTGTGGAAAAGTCCACACTTATACTACACCAAAGAGCAGGTTATTTGGGTGGGATTGGAAATAAAAGATATTGGACATCTTTCTTATGCTGGGGCAAATTGTTGCCAGCTGTGTCATAATTTCACTGGATATTTGTACAGGTTTGGATGGTTTGCCTTGCATTTGGTTTTCCAGCTAGCATTTAATATTTCCCTTCTCCAAATCAAGCTGTCAAATATTCCCAAGGTACACCTCCAAAGTTAGTTGTGACTTTTGGAAATCTGGCCACCAATCCTCAGATCTTCTGGTTTTGGCTGTGAATATTATTGGAGTCTATTTCTGAAATAAAAACATGAATCTGAAGCTCCTTGTCTCTTGCGTTTTGCTGTATATCATGACCAGCTCTTACTTTTGAGTGCCACCACATCATCACTATCAAGACTTTTTTTTTTATTCTTACATCATCTCTGCAGTTTCCACCTCCACTTGTGTGGTGCAGAAGCAAACAACTGAACGGGTGCTTAACCCAGAAGAACACTTAGCCTTGATGTTTGTGGTACTTAGCAATCACTGCTCGTTCACAGTTTAGGTACTTATTCTATGAGTGTCCTTTGCAGTGAAGCACTTAGCCCATGTTTTGCTCATAAATAAGCTACGGTCACTAGAATCCTGGAAGTCACAACTTTAAAATCAATTTTATTTACTGGCAAGTAACAAGTAACGATCAGTTCTTATTTATGAAGCTCAGTTAAGGATTGTTGAGCCTTCTTAGAATATAAAAGGAATTATAATCAGTCACACTTCCACTCTGAACCTTACAGCCAAGAAAGTTTCAAGTGATGTGATTTGCCTGCACTGTTTGTCGAACACGTTTCCATGTCTGCAAGAAACAAACAATCTTGACACAGTGGAAACTTTAGGGATACTCCATATACAAAAAGGAGGAATCCTGCCTTGCCAGCCTTCATCCCAGCTGCAAACCTTTTCAGCAGGCTGGCCCTGTGGCATGTGGAGAGCACAGGGCCTGCTCTGTACGTAGGGCCAAGACTCACTGCTCTTAATCCTCCTGCTGCCCCGCGTGGAGGGACTCAGACTTGTTCCCCCTGGACTGAAGCCAGGGACTTGCACCCTGGGGAGCTGAGAGGTGTTTTAGCCCCATGTTCTTCTCACTTCTTTCTTTAAATAATTTTTAAAAGGAAAGAAAAAAAAAGTGTTTTGTGCTTAGAAGCTTTAAACCTTCCAGTAACCTAAGAGAAAAAAAGAAGTCATTTTTAACAAGTCTAGTACTTTGTCAAGTGAACAAGCACAAGGAAGAAAAAGCTCTTCATCCCACACAAAGGCAGATTTCACTTCTCCAGGGAGCAGTTGAGGGAGCAGATGACTCCAGGACCTTTGATCTGGACACTTACAGGCATGAACAGAATAAGGATTGCTCTTGGCTCCCAGGTCTGAAGGAAAAAATCATCAGCAGCTCCACAATCAAGTCTCCCTTAGGTCCCCTGGTAAAAGTCTGATATAAATCAAGTGTGTTACCATGGCAGGGAGCCCACGACTTCTGGGAAGCACACTCAAACAGCTGCTGTGCCAGAGAACTCAGCCACACTTCAAGAATGGAGGGTGAGCAGGCTATAATTAGGATGTTGAACTGCCCATGGTTGTTTGCTCAGGAATCCTTTAGAAACCTCAGACAGTGAGAAGACAGTCCCAGTGTATTTTCTGTTCAGGGGCAGAGCACTGCCACAGATCTCCTTCAGGTGTGAGCTAATGATTACTTTATCATCTGACCCTTTGTTTCAGCTGTCTTGCCCTTTCCACCATGCCTCCTTTTGTTATTACAGATTTTACACAATTCTCCTAAAGACAGAGATACTCAGAAGTGAGCTTCCTACTCATGTACTGCATCACTCCAAGCAGAGCCAGCACCCCACAGCAGGACTTTGAACTCTTTTGACATGTTTCTTGTGTGGGTTTTGTGTTATTATGTTATCTCTTATACACTCCTTTCATTTTTTCTTTTCTGTTATGGAGTGGCTTTGTTTTCTATTAATCAAATTTCAGAGGAAAGATTTAACAAGAAAAAATTACCATAATCCTATAGTCAGGTGGATCTTTTTTCTCCTACTAATACCCTCTTCCCAAACAGAAAATCTGCAAAGGAAGGGGCACTCATCACTAGTCAGGTAATTTCAGCCATAGTTCTAGTAATTTATTGAACTATTTCTCCTATTTTCTTTGGATGGGTTTTTATAAAATAGAAGGGCACAGCTCTGCTCCACAGATTTTCAAGGGAAGAATTCTGTCAAACAGGAGTGGCAAATCTGAGCAGCACAATTCCCTTTTCCCACCACACATCAGGACAGAGAGACACCAGTCTGAGAATAGGTATGAGTGTCTGAAACAGCCATGTCCACACAGTGAAATTTCAGATGACACCTCCCAGTCTCAGTCCCCTCAGCCATGACAGGTTCTTGTAGAGGCAATGAGAAGAGCTGGACTCTTCTAGACAGGCCTGAACCTCAGCCCTACAATAGCAAAATGGAGCTTTGCCTTCACTGGAAATCTTTATGCCAGATTCAGGGAGAAGTTCACACTGGTGTGGATTCACAAAGCACTGGCTGCCCTTTGGTGTGTGTGGGCACCAGCACCATGGCTTTGCATGACACTATAAAATATTCATGACTCAACACTGTCTTCTGCAGAAGAAAGGGCTCCTTAAAGGTATATTCAAAAAAATCAAAGGAAGGTTCTTGCTTTGAATATTTTTATGTGAGAGCCTCATTCTTTCCTTTGAACACAGAGGAATCTGAGAGGCAAAAATGCAGTAAAGTATTTTAGGAAAGTACTTACAAAATAGCATCATCCTCTTGTAATGGTCGGGGTTACTTGCAATGTGTTCCTGACCACATTCTAACCATTATATTTTACACTTTTTTGATGGCTTGGTAAGATTTGAGTAGTCATTACAAATATCTTTAAGCTGGCAATAGCCAGCATGTCTGGTTGTTCATACCAGTAGCAATTTCAGTGTGTGACCTTTACCTGCTGCTCCCAAAGATACGGTGAGTTTGTATCCATTTCAAAGATCTGATAATTATTAGATGGTTTTCTAGTAGTAATTCTGCAATAAAGCCTTTGGTTTTACAGTCTCAGGGCATGACTGACGAGATTAGAAAGTAGTAATTCACACTCTTGATACCTGAGATTGATCTTGAAAGGAGCAGCTGTTCTATGTCTCCCGCACCCCCAATCAGACACTTTGCATACATATCACACCATTATTTAGCCTCAACAGTGCTATCTTCATGTGTACTCTGAAGAAATCATCAATGTTTCAGCTAGAACTATAGTGAAAAATTAAATACACAAAAACAAGGCATTTATCGAGCCCATCTTTCATAACATCAAATCAAAACCCACAATGCACAATTCATAAAATCTCAGTACTAGAAAAGAGAGATGAAATTTGCTAATCCATCACTTTGACTATGTGAGATTATTTCTGGCAGTGTGTAGCACTCTGATACTATCTAGACTTACAGAATTAAATAATCAGCTGTGCAGGACTGAGACCATTTTGTGAGTGTTTGTCTATATGTGTCAAAAACTGGATGATTTCTGGTATTTATCCCATGTATTTTCTCAGTGAAGACAATTTCTTTGAATGACAAGAACATGATAAGGTGACAGTTTTTGGATAAGCGAAAAGATTTAGTTGTTCAGGTTTCTTATTTTATGTTTCACTGCAAATAGTTTGAACATGAATGTTTCTTGACTTGTGTCCTGGAGTCAAGGAGTTAGAATGTGAGTTTACTGCATCCATCTGCCATGAAAGAACAGCATCTGTTTACATTTAAAGACCTGTCCTACCTACTGCTAGGGGAGATTCATCATCAGCATCTACAGCCTTACAGTAGGATAATGAGGCTCATTGATTTAGAGAAGTTAAGTTGCCATGAAATGGCTTAAAATTCCTTTTGAACACTCTTGTGAGAGGTAAGTCCCAAGTCATCCTTGTTCATTCTATTAGCATGTTAAAAGCATTTATTAGCTATTAATTTTAACAAACTCTTTTCCACTTCTGAGCCTCTCAATTTTTTTTATGTACAAATTTGTACTTGTCTATCATAAGGGTAGAGTATTAAAAGAAAAGAGTAAAATTCATTTTTTCCGTGACAATAAAAATGATTCATCGTTCTACTAAGATGAAAAGCATCTTTCAAATGTTATTCAACTACTAAATATTGTTCCAGCTTCAGACTGGTGATTTGCTAATTACATATGATAAATCTTATTTTTTGAACTTACTTTTTTTTTTCAAAATTCGTGGGTTCAATACTCTTGGACCCAGGACAACACACAGTTCAAACTGACACTGAAGATGGCAATTCCTGCATCCCTTACATGCCATGCCAAATGCCTGAGACTGACCAAAGTGGCAAACTGAGATACCCCAGTCTACTAACTGTGGTTTTAATGGCAATCCTTGAGGAACAAAAGCCCAGTGAAGGAAAACAACACACTAGTGTCAGTCTGTTCCCAAGGACTGGCCAAGGACTGGCAGAAATAAGTAATCTGAAATGTAGTTTTATTCACGTTGTCATAAAGTTTAAGAACAAAAGTGCTAAGGCAGCAAATTCCATTAATACTAACTAGTTAGAAGAAATAAAAGTAGAGACCACACGAACTGCTTAAAATGTGAATAATTTTTGTGTGCATCTGCAAGAGAAAAATCATTTTGTCCACTCTGAAAAACTTCTTTTCTAAGAAAAGTCACTTGTCATCTGTGGTAGAGGAGGGCTATGGGGTATTTTCATAACTGAAAGCAAGGACAAGACAGTAAAAACATGTTTTCTTTTATCATGCTGCATTTCTGATTTTCTTCTGAACAGTTTTCCAATCTAATCTCCATATACTTTAGCTTTTTACTTGGCTGAAAAACACCGGTCAGCTTGTCCCCTGTTAAAACACATAAGTGTGAATTGAAAATATGAAACTAGAATTAATGTATTTATATATGTAACAATTCTGGTGCCAAATCTGAGTGGGCTTTGTGATCTGTGATTTGAAGCCCAAGTGCTGCAGGTCTCTGGTGAGAAAGAGCCTTTCCATGACTGCAGGAACATGTCCTGGAAGAGGATGTTCTGCACATTCAGTAAAAGGATGAAGCGCAAAAGTGTGAGCTGGAGCCATCCCAGAGCTTGCTTCCTTGATGAATTCACAGGTAGGACACAAAAAACGAGGCCAAGGAGAAGCAGAAAACATCTGACAGCCTCTGATTGACTGAGAATGGGGTTTGCCTACTCAGATTAACAAATACTCAGGATCCAGCCGCCAGTTCTACTGCCCAGCAATGAAGAACTCCACGCATTGCCTCAATTAACTTTTCTGAACCCAAGCAGGCAATGAGTTTTGGTAGTCTCCACAGGAACTTACATTTTGCTCTACTAATAGTGTGTGAAAGGAAGGAGAAGAAGGAGAAGAGGAAATTCCTCAAAAGTACTCACATACATTAGTTTTTTGGTGTATCACCCATCAGTGTTTGCATCCTGAAATGTCAGATTCTGACAGAGACCTTGATGTTGGGAGAAAAATGCTTCCTCAGTGAGTCTGGCTTGTAGTTATTGGCACATTAATGAGAAATAAACTGCCTTTCAGGATCCAAAATCCAGAGATGCAGTTGTCTGTCCCAAACTCCAGGAAGCCAGGCATGGACATCAGTGCCTTATGCTTATTTAAATTTCATTACATCACCAGTGCAGGAGGGCTGCCACCCTCAGAACCACACAGCCTTAGACATTGCTGCACATCCTGGCAGTTAGCATGGCCAAGGACAAGTTCAGAGGCAAGCTCTGAAGTTAACAAATACATCTCCAGGATTGCAAATCTTTATTACTTTTTAAGTGAGCCAATATACTGTAATGTAAAATGGCATTATCGCTAATGAAATAAGATAATTACACTAATGGCATGACCAGTGATGGTAAGTTCACATTGTACAAGTTGTAATGAGGCTTCTGGATCAATAAGCAGCTCTTTGGCTGGTCACATCTGATGCACAGGGTACAACATTTGTGAGAAAAGCCTTTAGGGAATGCAGATGGTTAACTCTAAAGATGCTGGAACAATTAAAAGTCCTGGTTTTACTCTAGCTGCACTAATCTGTCTTATTGTACATTTCACTAAATGAAATGATACAGTCTGTGTTAGAAAACCCAGCAAGAGAAATGGTGTCATTTTTCTCATTTCTTATAAATTATGAATGGAACAGGCATTGTTGTTATTCTTTGAAAGACTTAAATGCTATTCATTCATTTAGGATGAGAAATTAAGTAATTTTATTAGAAAAGTCTTTTGATAGAACCTTTCCCAAATGGTGAAATATTTTTCAATGCTTTTCTGTTTTCTTTCTGAAAAAATATAAAAGAATCCTGTGCAAAACTATTTGGAAAAAATATATATTTCTCTGAAACATTCAGTTCAGTAAGCAAAGCATTTCTCTGTGCCTCTGTCACTGTCACTGCTGCTGGGAAAGAACATAAGGACAAAGATACTGAAATCTTTTTCCTGTCTTTTTCCCTTGGTGGTAATATTTTTATTTTCTTTTCCCAGTGGAAAAATCCTGTACAGTCCATAAAATTATGCTTTTCTTCTTCAAGAGCCAGACAAAAAGAAATAAGTATCAAAAGTAACTGGCTGGAGAGTAGCTTTGCAGCTGTGCCCTGTCCTCCAGCAGAACACCACAGTGTCCACACCATGCCCAGCTCTACATTACACCCAGCAGCACAGAGGGATGTGCAGCCAACAGACTTGTGCTCCTGGGAATTTCCCTGGCTGTGCTCAGTGAGGGGGTGAATGCCCAAGGAACCAGAATTAGAGGGAGAAAATGGATGTGGCTGAAAGCAAAACCATCTGAGCACAGGAACTGTCCATGCAGATCAAGATGACCCCGCTTCAATCAGCCAAAGAAGTGTCCAGGCTGCTCCAGCTGCAGTCCTGGATGGTCTGCATTGGATATTGCTATTGCTGGAAGCAACATGAATTCCCTTGGCAAGTTACTCATGGGACTTGAGGGCATTCACAGGCTTAGTGAGACTCCACTGCTATTGCCAAACAGCAACAACAGCAAAAATAGCACAGGGTATGACTTGAAATGTCTCAGTACGGATTTTTGTTTCACTAAAGTTCTTCGCAATGCACTTTCCACAATGCAGAAAAATTTACAGCCTTCTGCCTGAGGAAGGTATTAATAAAATCAGTGCTCCAGGCATTGTGTTGGGGCTTTGTGGAATGACTAAAAGACAGGAGAAAATTATAAATGACAACTTTATTTAGTAATAAACAACACTAATATATGTTCAAGTAGTGTTTTGGTTGATTTTCAAGCCTTTATTTGCCATTATTGAACTGGGTTGGAAGATGATTGCTTAATTGCTGTCCCACTGGGCCCATCTTGGAAATGAGATGTGTATCTCAAAAGCTTATCCCTCAGAGTTATGTTTTAAATAAGTTCCATGTCAGCTAGGAGATTTAGATGTAAAACTGATGCTGAGCAACAAAAGGAAACTGGTGATAAATGGGAATTCCCAGCTTTCTGAAGAAATTCCATCATTATGGGATGTGGTTTTTATCCAGTTTCAAAATATTTTAGTGGCATATAATCAGATGTTTTAATTGCAAACATATTTTAAATCTAGAATTTTATTCAAGTTTAATATTATTATTTCTTTATTAAAATGTAATTACAGGAAATTTCTATTTAATGATAGTTGTTCAAACTGGAAAAAAATTTGTTCCCATGTCCCTTTTGTTTATGTTCTGCATGTGAAGTTTCCTACAATTTAATAAAAAGGAGGTAGTTTGGTCGAGAATAAGTATTAAAACATAAATAGCAATTCTCTAGAGACTCTGAAATAAATTTTAAACATTATAATCTGTCATTACAATAAGAATCTGTAATTAAGTGACATAAAATGACAAACGTTACAAAGATGAAATTAGGTATGTCAAAAAAAAAAATTTGGAAAAATTTCAGTTTCAAGAAAAACTGGTTTTTACTGCAGAAAACTTCAGTCCCACTCCTTTTAGGAGACACAAACTAAAATACCATGGCAATGCCTGCAGCACAAGATGCTCAGCATAGCTCACACACCTGAATGGGTCCTGCCCCTCTTTGGATTAGGGACTTGCAGAGTCATGAGATAGGAACTCTTTTCTGAAGTCTGTGGCTTAAAGGCTCCCCAAAACAGAGACCGTGGCTTTGCATTTCATAGTTGTTTGGGTCCCTTTTCTTCTGTGAAATTCTAGTTGCATTTTTAGTCAATTCATGAGTTTGCCACCCAGAATCCTGTTCTTCATCCAAGTTTCTTAGCCAGATTTTTCAGCAAGAATATCCTCACAAAGGCATTCAGCAATTGACCCAATTTTGCTATATAAAATAATGGAAAGGATTCTGTCGCAAATCAAAAACTCAATATTTAATATTTTTAGGTCCCCAGTTTTCTTAAATGCCTTAAATGAGTTAAAACTCATTTTATAGATGAAATTATGTCAATAGCAACTCCATTACATACAATCCAAATCTGTGGATTTGAGGTCGTTGAATTTTTTTTCTCTCAGAATTGAGTTTGAGGAACTTTAAAAACACCTGTCATTTCATTTATAACCCTTTTCTACAGTAGAAGCTAATTCAAAAGATAGAATTGTGAGGTTCTGTAATTCTAGGTAATTTCTGATTTGAGAAAAAATCTGCTCACATCTTAAGTGGGGAAAACAGAGTAAGCCTTGATTGAAGGGAACTAAGCTAATCACATTCTGCAGTTATTGAGGACAGTTAAAACATCATTTATAAAATAATGATTGTTTAAGTTATCTTATTGAATCCATTTGCCAATCCCTAATAATTTTTTTTATTGCTGATCAGAGGAAATAGCTTTGCTATTGGCATCAGCTTGTCTATGCAATAGATTTTAGCAAGAAGCAGTTAAAGATCTATATCAATCAACCAGCCTGCTTTGCTTTGCTTCTAATTTATTTTCTTAAAAAGAAAAAGAAAAAGAAACTTTTCAGGTACACACTCTGCAAAATACTTGCTCAAATCCAGATGTCAAATAATTTTAAGGTATGTGCTTTTTTGTTGTTTGAGTTTTTTGTTGAATACTGCCAAGTAAACAAATTAGTGTTTATGACAATTCAGATCATGAAGCTAAAAAAATCTTTTTGTGAAATACACATAAATTACCCCATCTGACTGGCTGTTGTGCTGCTAAATCAGTTGTTTTTATTCCCATGATAATAAAAGGAGTTATCCCAAGCAGCCTTTCTCTCAGCAGTTCCTGCAATGTAGACTGATTCTTGCAATGTAGCAGGTGTAACTTCCTTAGATTTTAAATTTCCTGTATTTCCAGGCACGCACTGCCAAGATTATTTTTTTCTTTCTTAGAAAATACAAATACATTTATTTTTGAGAGAGGATGGTGGGAAGAGAGTCTTTATTTCTTCTAGTTTTAATACAAAATTCTTCTACGAACATATATACCATCAACAGCAGATAAATTCTACCCCTCCCACGAGTTTTTCTGCTTTTCTCAATCAACTCTTCCTCCCTCCCACCAGTGGCCTGGCCATTCATCCCCCCAAAGTATCCATAGAGATTTTGCTCTCAAATCCTCTCCCAGCTGTGCAGGAACTGCTTTAATTCCACTGACAAAGGCTACAGCTGCTAACTAAATTATAGCTCCTTGATAATGTAGAAGACTGAAATAACCACTAAAAATGCAGATTCCCACTTCCACAGTCTTAGTTAAAACACCTGTATGATAGTTCATACCCTCTGCCTATGTACATGTGTGAACAGTACAGCTGCATGACAGCCAAGAAACTTCCATGTTTCAGAATTCCAGAACATAGTTATCATGTGCAATTAACTCAGTGAGAGAGACACAATTGTCATGTCTGGTTACAAACAACAGCAGAAACAAAAGCATAAACTGAAGAAATCTGGCTAGCTACACATATATTAAAGTCTCTGCTCTCTATAGACTGGAGTAATTTTCCCATAGAGAAGGTTATCAAATTTTGTCTAAATGGGGAAAACAGTGCTATAAATTATCTGTATATTAATTATGTATATAGGTATCTTCCATCTTTTTTTTTTCACATCCCTCTCTGAAAAGGAAGCGTGGTCAGCTGACCCACAGCAAGAAAAAACTCTTATAAAACATTTGTAAATAGGTGAGAAATGTGATTCCCAGCTCCAGGAAACAAGGGAGAAAATGCAGAAGGAAACAAAGACCAAATGAAAGATGTCAAAGTTACTTTGAGCAATAGAGTTGAAAAATTACAAAGAATTCCAGCCCTCAAGAAGAAACTGCAGAGTCAAACCTGTCAGCATGATGGAGACCCTGGATGCTACGCTTTCAAAGCCACCTAAGAGAGTTAAAAGTATGGCAAGATGAGACTAATCTGACTTTTGGCAAGGGTTACAGAGCTGCACTTTGAAAAGCAGCAGGGACTCGTGAGAGTGTATTGCTTTGCCATCCACTCTCCATAGGCAGTTTGCAAGATCTTGCAAACTTTCCCGTGAGCCATCATCACGTTCTAGTGAATGGTACTTAGTGGAATAGCTGGAGGTTAATTTTTAAATCCCTCTGTGTCATGGTGAATTGCACTGCTTGTAACTGGCAATAAGATAATATACAGAGCAGAGTCAGGACTGGCACATGTGGAATCAGTGAGACTTAGAGTGACTTTATGCATATTGCATCATTCTAGTTTTCTACAGTTTTAGTGGAGTCAGTTGTTCATTTTCATTTTGTTTAGATCTTTTTGGACTTCAGATGACCCTGCATGGTAACATTCATTAAGCACAGTACAGGAAAAAATTTTTATGAGCTATGAAGCCACACACATATCATACATTTTATGCTATAATAATAGCAAAGAACAAAGAAATAAGTTTTTTTCCTTCTTTCCTGCCAAAGATGAACAAGAAATGGTGCATAGCTCTCAGGTCTGTTCTTCTTCCTTTTAACTGTACATGAAAACTTTTTTTATGCTTTAGATATGCAGAAATAACAAGTGGCTCCTATGAGAGGTAATATTTCTGGAAGTATAGAGAAACAATCGGTAGCTGCTGGGTAATTTATGTGCCTTTGCTTCAAAATGGCCCTAGTGATTTTTGTTCTAGTGTTCTAGTGCTATAATTAGAAGCTTTTGAAGCAGGCAACCTGGTCTTCTGGTGGTATTTGCAGGGTTCCACCTTACATGTTGATCTGTCCCCCAAACTTGTCATCCCAGATTTATTTTCATTGCTGTTTTTATGTTTCCACCATGTAACATTATTTTGATCTATTTTACAGGCCATAAAAACTGTAAAAAGGTTTCACATGTGCAAATTCCTTTGAAATCATGGAAACTGATCTCACAGACTGATGCACACTGTGCCATTCCTTCTGTCCCAACCATGTTCAGCACTGCTCTGTGGTCCTGGACGGCTGCATTGCCTCAGCTGCCTCTGGAGATGCACTTTTAATTAATTCATTCCAGCAAAATGGTACAACTTTCTCTTGTTCCTCCAAAGTAATGGTGCAGAACACAGCGCACAACATATTTGATGTTAAAATCAAAATTAAATTAATCACATGTTCTGACTTAGTTCACACCACACCCATAAAGCCAGCTTTGCTACACAAACACCGTTGAGATTTTTAAAAATAAACTAACAAAATAAAGTAAAAGAACACTCTGTTCAAGCTATTTATTCAGGCTTTGTGCATAAAAAGGAAAGACACAGTTTTTATACTTTGATCTAACAGCTTTAATGTGAAAAAATGGAAAGGAAAGACCTAATTTGTTGGTTTGAAAAAGTAATGCCACTCATTAATCAGAGCGCTGAAGAGAGAAAACATAAAGTGACTTGAGTTGGCTTTTATCACACAGGCCTGATGATAAAATATCCACTTCTACTGGAAACCCTTCCATCCCATTTTCATTGAATACACAGTAATTCAATCATGACTAGGAATAATTTATTTGTAACAAGGAAGGTTTCTGTTTCTCCATAATGAGTTGATTACATCTTGTCAGAGGAACCTTAAACTCATCAAATGTCAAATGAATTATATCAAACATATTATTTTCATAGCAGCTGGATATAAGTAACTAATGAAACAGAGCTCTTTACTTTCATTTTGTTCTGTGAATGATAAAATATAGCTCGCAAAATGGAGCCTGTGACACAAATTCATGCAGGTCCCTAATTTCCTACCTTTAAAAGGTCTGTTTCATAAATCTGATCTACTCATTTACTCGAAATATTAAGTCATAATTTGCTGGGGGAATTGTACATCAGAATGTTCTTCAAGGATTTTAATTTTTTTTAACATTTAAATGAATGTAATCCCTGTCCATGATGCACATCCTGATAATGCACTTACCCAAAAATTAAATTTGAGATAGCATTTGATTCCATCTGTCTCTAAAAGCACTTCCTGGAAACAGGAGTGTGGCAAATGATGGGAGTGGTTGGGTCTATCCCAAAGAGAGCAGATGTGTGGCTGCCCACGGGGATCAGCCTCACCTCCCCAGCCCAGCCCAGGCTCAGGGTGCCTGCCTGCTCCACCAGGACGTGCCATGCACTCATGGTTAGACCTCTCAGGCCTGCCTTGCTGCTCACTGAAACCATCAGCACGGGGGAGAGGGAGAGGAGAGGAGCTCCTTGTGAGCACAACTGGAAGAAGAATCATGGAAAGGCAGCAAACACATCAAATACAATCTGCAGCAGCTTCTGGGAGATCATTAAAGCACATATTGACCAGTTTCAGAAATACGAAGTCCTTGTTCACTGCTACATGAAGCACACCACTTTGTTAAACTTTTTGATACATCAGAAACAATATTTGAAGTAGACCAGGTTCAGCTCTCAGAAGGAAAGAAGAGGCTCCTATATACAAGGAATAATTTTCCCTGGATGAAATTTGGAGAATGGAAGAGAGAATGGGCAGCTCACACCTATGTACTTTTCCACACTCCTGGTGTTCATGGGCACCAGTGTCTGCTCTCTCTTCACTGCTACATTTGAGCAGATAAAGTTTGCTCACTTTTTAAATAAAAAACCCCAGCGTTGTCCTGTATTTGTTTGGTGTAGAATTTTGAACATTAAACCTTCCATAGGAAATAGCTGCTGTGGATAGATAAAAATTGTAATCCCTCTGTATGATCTTGGGAATAGTACCTTTCAAATAGGATTTTTCTGGGCTTAACTCTATGTCCCTGCCATGCATAAAATGCTGAGTTTGCCACAATCCTCTAAGGGAGACGGGGGAGCAATGGACAGCAGCTGCACATTGGAATGAGTTGTTTGTCACTCCACATGGGGACAGCAGAAATTGCAGCTGAAATTTTCTTCTCTTTTACCTTGACTGATAACCTGAGGAGCCCCCAGAAGAAAAACTCAGAGCTGGGAGGTGGCAGGACTGAGCAAGGCAAGGTAAAAGAGAAGGCAGGATTCACATCTTGTAGGAACCAACTCTGTGACAAATTATGCTTTTGACACATCACCCCCTGAGAGCTTTGTAATGGGATTTTCTAAAGATGGCTGGGCAGCAGGAGGCAGCATCAAAGATATTTCTTTTTACAGATGACTGCAACAAAATCGAGTAAATCCAGGTAATAATTCAATCAGTATCAGTAAAACTAAAGTCAGTGCAAATGTTTCTTACAGTGATCCAAGAAACTATTTTAGAGACTGAAGACAGACCCTGTATACTTGGACCATGCTGAGCTCCACCTGCAAAACCATGACATGAATGTGGCAGAGACAAAAAAAAAGAAAAAAGAAGTGAATGGGTTTTTGTTTTAGGAAATTCACATCTTTGGACATGGAAATGAAATAATGCCTGAGTACTACCATGTGTTTGGATTTTTTTCCCCAAATTCTAATGTCATCTTCATTTATAAAGTATTTCCTTGTTTTGTACAGAATTCCTCTTCCTGTGGCTACAGAAACACCACTTCTGAAGAGAACCTGGGGTAGATATTTCTTTATCATGTGTTTCTGGGAGTGAGGTACAAGCTGGCAGTATTTCTCTGTTTTACAAAGAAATGTAGATGTTTTAAATTCATCTCTTCTTGCTTTCAATAATACATTGCCAGTAATGAAAATATGTCTGGGTGTGGAGTTAATAGGAACTGCCTCACCTTATTAATATTAGCACATTACAATGTTGGTATGTGTAAGTTTATTTGGGGATGTTGACATCAATAATGGGTCATAGCAGGTTGTACTTTCCACCAGGTAGTATGGGACTCAATTTGGGAAAAAATGTAAAATGACATGAGGGTTGTTACCCAGCTGTTTCACCACTCCTCCCTATATTTTGGTGGGGTCAGTGGGTAGGCAATAGAATTGAAGCAGGGAGGTGTCTCCCTCCAGCAATTCTGGTTTATTTTCAGCCTTAAATATCTTATTTGGATACAAAATCAAATATACTGGCACCATAAAGAATCACATTCATAAAGAAAAAACATACTTTCTTCCAGTCCACGCTAATAGCAATGAAAAAAAAATCATTTCTGAACAAGAAGTTATTTGCACATTTAGTAACTGGTGTTCCTGAACAGAATGCCGGATCTGAAACCCGGTATCCAGAACTCCTTAGTTATTTTATTCCCAGTAGAATAAGGAGATGAAAAAATTTTGTCAAAACATTTCTGTTAACAAAACTGACATTTTATCAGTGTGATCATTCTCTAAGTGAATGGAGATATCCTGGAGTTTCCAAGAAGTCTAATATTTTAATAGAGATTATGAATGTGTCTAATATTTTCTGTCACACTGGTAGCCTTGCTCCTTCATTTCTACCAGGAAAAGGTCAGAATAAGTGTGTACACTTCACTGAAAGCTGTTCTGTTTCCTACACCCTGAAAGTGAAGTGGGCCTCCCACTTCTAGAGTCAGCCCTTCAGGAAACCTAGACGCCACTGCACTTTAACTGTCTAGATCTAACTGAGCTGTGGTTATAGTCAAGTATTTAACAGCATTTCACACTTCTCCTGTCATCTGGATTACATAACAATGTGCTGATTTTATAAACAGCAACTACTCATTCTTGTGGTCGGGTTTTACTGGATGCACTAGAGAAACATCTAACTAAACAAAGCTGGAGACAGGAAAATTGAATGCAGAGGAAGGGCAGGCATTCCTAGGCACATGTAAAACCCAACTGTGCCAGGATTTGCAGACTGCAGTGCCACCACACAAGGCCCCTGCATGTACTTCCAGCCAAGAGATCATAAGAACTCACTTTTCTTGTGGTTGTTGGAAGTTCTTTTGCTTGGCACATGCTCTTAAAAACCCTGCAAATGCCACTTATACTATTAAGTGCACAGGGGGGAGGGTAATTAACTATTCATCTGCAGGAGGTTAGCAATGCCAAAAAGTGTTAAAAATCAAAAGAATCCACATGTATAAACACAAATGTTTAAAGTGTAGTAAAACTAGCGAGGCAGACCCTCAAGCAGTCTAAATCCAATGGCTCTGCTGGCCTCAGCACAGCTCCCTCAGCCTGGGCCAATTTGAGCTGTGCTCTGGTAAATGCCTCCAGACCAGGCACCTGTATCTGTGCTGGAGCTGAGCTCTGCTGAAACAACTTTCTCTCAGCTGTTGTCTAATGAGTGTGATGACTCACAGTGTGTGATTGTAACTACTACTGGAGCAGCATGAATACTCAGGGAGACCTTTCCTGCAATTCTTGATTCTGCACCAAAGGACTTCAATTTCCATGTCAATGAACTATGAAGGTGGAAGGAGATACCTCTGTTGGATATAGTACAGCTGAGAAAATGCTCAAGAACGTTTATAAACTCATCTCCTACCAAAGAGGTTCTGACCTACCAGTATTTTGCAGACTTATTGAGAGCCACATGAACATATTAACTCTGGACTGAAAACATTTGTAGTCTATACTTAAGAGATATTCCATTGAAGTGGGGTGCTCCTCTCAGCCTGGGAAAAGCTCAGCAAGGCCAAGTCTAAGGACCTGCCCCTGGGTCAGGGCAGCCCCCAGGATTAACACAGGCTGGGAGAGGAGGGGATTCAGAGCAGCCCTGCCAAGAAGGGCACAGCAATGCACGGAACAGCCAGTTCCTCACTCCTTGCCTTGTAAACTGGCATGGCTGGGTCATGCACCACAACAGGAAAGTGAAGAGGTCTGCATACCTGTGAAGAGAGAAAGAAAAAATGACAGTGGGATTCCCCTAAGTCACCTACAATTCAGGTATTCACAGCTGGGATGCCATTATAGTCAGTAAAGAGTCTGCCACTGAAATGTAGGAAATGATCTCTGTTAAAATAGGTGCTTTGAGATCAAATGAGGGCCAAATCAGCCTCCACTGGCTCTTAGTGATTACAACTTAATGAGCTTTAGTAAGAGTGAAGCAGGTAGCTCAGATGCAAAGACCTGTGCTCTAGACAACTAAATTAAGCTGTATTTACTAAGCATATATCAATATACTAAAGGAGACTTTAAACAGCTGTATCTTAGAGGGAAGAAAGCTTTCTTGCCTATAGTCTCAGAGTTGTGTGATCAAGGTGAAGTGTGTGTAATGTACTAGTGCAGCAATATGTAGTATATGAGCGATTTTGGTACCACCTTTGGGTCCCATTTCTCATTATTCCACTACTCTATCAAGACATGGCCTGAGGGATAAACCACCATAACTGTCCATTCCCTTTCTTCATTTGTTGCAGTTTGATTCTGATTCACACTGTAAAACTTAAAGTCATCAATTTAGTTGGAAGTCAACAAAAATAATATTACTAGTTTTGCTGGGGTTTTTTGTTTTTGTTTTTGTTTGTTTGTTTAGGGTTTTTTGGGGGTTTTTTGTCTTGAATCACAATGGTTCTCCAAGGATGGTGTCTCATAGGTTTAAGAATAAGGGTTTCAGAGCTCACTCTGGATTGAGCCACGTAGAGTTGGATCCATCCTTCCACATGGGAAAGACATCACTCAAGTCAAGTCACTCCTTTATGGGCCAGTGACTTATAAATGCCTTAAGGGCAGCACCCAGTGACACTAAGTCAGGCACAGATATTTGCCACTTATTGGATACTGTTTATCTCTAGAGTTGGATTTCAGCTGTTGCATCCAGATCAAAATTTTTAAACTTGATGTATAGCTCACATCTGAGGCTTCTCATCCCCTTTTTTGTTTGTGACTCCTCACCAGACAGCACAGAAATGTTAAGTAATCTTAGAAAAGCTGGTTGGAGATGTGCTGCTAGGAGAACTTTCAAGGTAGGAGGAAATTTTTAAGCAGAATTTATTTTTCTTTTTCAACAATACATGACCAAGTTTAAGAAAAACATTCAAAATTTTTTCTGTGATAAATATACACCAGAGTCTTCCACTTGTTGCCAATAGATTTCTCTTTGTTCCAGTTGTCTGCAGCTTCTTATCCTTAAAACCCAGCTTCTTTTGTTGCCAAATTTTTGAGTATGAGAGAAAGTTCCACCTTGTTACAGTAATTTAGAAACACCTGTCACCATATATTTTAATATAGCAGTTATACTGGAACTAATCTTCTTAATACGAGGTACTATGGGCTTACTCTACAGATAGGGGCTTTGCATTTCATGTCTCCCTAGATTTAGAACTTAATTTTACTTCTGATACTTCCATAGTATGTCTATAAGTGTCTTTCCTTGGCATGGTTGGTTTCCACCAATTTTAGATAAGAAAAATAAACCCTACACTTTTTTTTTTTTAAATATTAATTATTCCCACCAAGTGATTATCACAGGTCTTCCTCCTTTGTCGTGGTTGAAGAGCAGCCCCTGTAAGCAGCATGGTGCTGCTCACTTGTTCCCCATGGAGAGATGAGCTGTGTGCTCACACTCTCACTGTCTCGAGGCTGAAGAAAAACACTTGAACACATGCTTGACTTGATCCTGTTGATAACCAGACACATGCAGTGTAAACAGTGGGATAACACACTTCAATTTAGGTAACAATTCCAATATGACATTCATTTGGGGTTTTTTTGTGCTATCAATGTACCATTATCACATAAGTAATTAAACTTGTTTATTCAAAATCCTTTTGCTTTCCTTCCTGACTGAAAGTCATCAGCCATTTGAACTCTCATAGACAAAATTTTATTTTATCATACACACTGTTGGTCTCGTCTTTATTTCTGGTTCATGATGTTTAGTGATTTTGAACCTCTATTTTGATAAAAATACCTGATTCCCCACACTTTTTATTTAATTATAAGTCAAGAATATCTGCACACAGATAGTCTTTATACAGAAGACCATCTGTTTAGAGGAATATGCATATTTTGAAGTGTATAAATACATTAAATCCAACCCTTT
Source organism: Luscinia megarhynchos (assembly GCA_034336665.1). Taxonomy (NCBI): domain Eukaryota; kingdom Metazoa; phylum Chordata; class Aves; order Passeriformes; family Muscicapidae; genus Luscinia; species Luscinia megarhynchos. The sequence goes on from JAPFBE010000002.1 coordinate 92,365,764, forward strand.
TGTTTAAAGATCAATAAAGTGGTAAGATCATGTAATCACCAGTTAGGAAATGCCATCATTAAGGATGAATATGCACTTCAGCTATACCTTGTGCACACATTTTATCAAACATCCTTTAATTACAGAATGACATGTTTTTCATGTGCCCTCTTTACTATGTATAAGCAATTATACTCATTGAATTTACATCTCACATTTTCACCCTCCAACCTCACTAATAAGTGTCTGCTTTCATGTTTATTTAGCATACTGTCTACCAACACTGCTCCAAATATAGCTACTCTGGCTTTTATCTCATTTCTTCACAGACATTGGAACACTATTATTTTTGTGATGCTTTTTAGAAGGAGTATCTCAAGTTGTGGATTGAGATCCTTTGAAAACCTAGACTAAATACCTAATGAAACAAGGCTCCAAATTTTGCTTCACTCACCATCTGTTTGGAGAAGAAGCTGTTATTCTCCTTTTACAAGTAGACAAAGTGAAAATAATCATCATGATTTATCAACCTCCTGGTGCACAGATATTTTTTTATGCACATCTCTCCCAGTCTCTGAAGATCAGTTTCAATTTTAGATCACTCCCAGGAGAGTTGGTTTCATATAATGTCCATGCTCCCACTCCAAGCTGAGGTGACACAGCAGAGAGCATCAGCTGTCTGCACATTCTGCAGCTTCTCACCTTTCCATGAAAGGTTTCCACGAAAGGAAAGATCAAGTTCTAGGCCAGAAGATAACTCTGAGGTACTCAGAGCAGACTCCTCACCTGGACAGTAAAATAGGGAAGTCTGGACCAAAACTTTGGACTTTTCATGGTTTCAGCCTTCTTTCCTGCCAGGCTTGCTCTTACTTTACAGCCTCTTAAAGAGCCCTATTTTCCCTTTAAAATGAATATCAAGATTAACCCTCTCATTTACCCCAGAGTCCTCTGGGTCATTTACCCAGCAAGAAAACCTGCACTGCAGGTTTCTTCCCAGTTGAGAACAGTGTTGATGCATTGCAGTGCTTCATGGTCAACAAGAATAGTAAGAAACATAGGGAGAAATTGCTGAAGTCCTGGCAAATAAACTATCAAAATTCCTTAGTCAGCTAAATTGAGCTACTGCCTGTGTTGTTTTGGTACATGCAGACACATTTGTTGTACCTGTATGTTGTCTTCTTCTCTCTGTTTGGTCTGGCTTTTATCCTATCTGAAGCTGAGGGAAGATACCCTCCTGTGACCACACCAGGATTTGGGTACCAGGCCAGAGGAGGGAGGATCACACCAACACAGTCTGGATCAGAAGTTAAGGGGAGAAGTGCATTCAGCTTGTGCTGTGCCATCTTAGCATGATATCCATGAGGAGAGAGGATTTGGAAGGTCATCTGTCCAAAACAGAACTCAGAGCAACTGTTAACTAAGATTTTTTGCTTTATTTATACCTTAGCTACTTATGCTGGGATTTCCAACATGACATCAGCAAGAGATCTATCACTAATAAAGTTCACAAACCTCCAAATTTGAAACACTTGCTTTAAAACATGGTTTTCATAAAATGTGGTTCAATAGTAACAAAACTTCATCTTTTTTCCTCCTTAATCTTTTTCATTAAAATAACTGAACTTTTTTGCTGGAACTTATAAGTAAATCCCTCTCAGGGATATGCACAAAAAGAATCTTCTGAAGCAAAGAATTGTCCAAAAACTTTAAAAAATTGTTTACCATTGGTGAATCTAAAGTACTCAAATCAGAGTCAGTGTGAAATGTCAGACAGACATCAACATTTATTTTCAAACACACCATAAAATGCACACAACACTATTGAACCCATGCACAGTTACACTTATACACTAACTTATGTGTTTAGGTTCAATTGATCATTTTTTCCCATGTTTCCTGAGCTTCAGGGAGCAGAAAATAGAGTTTCCAGCACTGCACAGAATGCTGCAGATAGCTTCTTCATGTTATGTTTGCATAGCTTTACAGTGATGCTCTGCAGGAAGGGAATGCTACTGCTGCTCTGGAAGGACAACTCAGAACATGAATGAATGTTCTTTCAACAAATTGCTGGCTTCTGTAAATGTATAAGGAGCCACTATTGAACTCATCTAACAGAAGCTGTAGTACTTTAAGCTTATATTTCCACTGAAAGTCATAGCCTCTGCAATACTTTGGACCACTTCTCTAAAAGAAGTACCACTTACCACCCTTCTCAGTTTTAGATGTTGAAAATAATGAGATTCAGAGCTGGGAATGGCCCTATCACCTCAAATGTGAAGCTCACCAAACACCATATACAAGCTTAGTTCAGCATCTGTGAGTGTGGAACACAGGGCTTTCTTCTCTTCATGCCATGTTCCCCTTAGTGTCAGGGTCTTGAGCATAACTCTTTAGAGCTAGGAGTAATAGCCTGTCCCCCCCTGCCCTTGGGATTTGCATTTAAACTGGGGCTTTGTCACTGGCCCTGCCTGTGCTGCATCACAGCTGTGTCTCTGCCTGGCTTTGTATCTTCTCTCTTCAGCTTTCTTCACAAAAGCTCCTACCAGCAAAGGTAGATACAGACAGATTAGCTCCTTAACTCTGGAAAGGAGATGCACTCAGGGTCTTGAGATTAGCACATGCATTCATTCTGGTAAATTACATAAACAGGGGTTTTCACTGCTACCTTTAGAATGGCCATTTTCTCAAGCTCCATTTATACACTCTACTCTTTGATACCATGGCCCTTCTAGTTAATTTCCATGCTCATGGAAGTCTTTGCTTTCCTTCATGTCTCTTGCTCTTTAATTTATTGCTGAATGAATATTCAGAGATCTCCATTTGTCTTCCAGGACTTCATGACTTTTTATAACCAGTATTTTTTCCTTCCTTCTCATTAACTTCTTTGCCTGTACAACCAGACTTCAGCTCTCAGCAGTAACCATACTACTAAATTAGCAGGACAGCAATGTCTTGCAGTTTTTCACAGTTGGCTTTGTTTCTCTGTAGCATATCTTAGAGGGAGCTATTTACTGTGATTGTGAAGCCCAATCCATTGGTGATTTAGAGCTATAACAATATTGATGCAGATGAGCCTCTGCGGAGATATTTAATGACATTATGTAAATGTAATCAATGGGCTCGATAAAGCATAACAATAACAAAATACTGCTCACATTATATATAAATAAATGCCCATGGACACATCTATGGGCTTTCTACATAATTACTGTAACAGTGCCTATTTATACTACTGATCTTCCAGCTCTCTGTATGCCATTTCAATAGTGTCTGTTTATACAGCCTTATTGAATCCATAATATTTAACTAGCTGATTAGGATCCTGACTTAAGCCAGCAGATCATGAATCTTCTGAAAGGAAGGGGGAAAAAAAGCTGAAATTAGAGCAACTCAAAATCATGAAATATTGCTGTTCAAACCTTCCAAGTGTTTCTTTTTTTAAAAGAGAAATATTTCAGATGTTTTGGTGACATTCTGTCTACAGTTTGATTTCAGTAGAGAGAGGTGAGTTTATAGTCTTCAAAAAGAAAGAGAAAAAGAGGATGAAATCTTGTTGGAGTTTTTTGTTGCCAGGCTGAAATTAACACTCTAATATAAAATTTCTACAATTATGGATTGAAGCTGGGTTATTAGGTAGTACAATATTTGGGTACATTATGGAAAAAAATAATGAATGGAGGAAGCTGTGATAAGCAAATGCTTGCCCAGCTTCAACTACTGGCAAACTACTGACTGTATCTGCACAGACTTTTGGAGGAATATACAGATGTTAAAATGTTTGTAGGTGAATCCTGATCTCACTGTACCAAATTAGATCTCTCAACAGGACCACAGGAAAAGCTCAGGTTCTTCATGTTCCATGCTTTCAACTACATAATCAATATAGTGTATCATTTCAGGTAACTGCTTAGAGTCAAGTTGGAGGTGATTAATGAATTTGGCCTCAATGTGATCAAACCTAGAAGATGATATAATGTGCACTACATTGTGAAAATACATGGCATTTCTCAAACAATGTGGCATGATATGATTTCAGTCTTGAAGGTCATAAAAGGATGACAGCCCCATAATACAACTACTAGGACTCTAATAGAGGAAAGGTGGTCCAGTGATTAAAGCAGAAATATAAGGACAAGGTGGATAGAAAAGAAAAAGTGCATTTGGCAAACTACTGCTATTTTAACATTTGCTTCCATGTTTCTTCAGGATATGCATTACATAACATCCTGTAGGGAAAAACAAGATCACTCTGTCATCAAATTGGTTGGATGCTGACATTTGTCAGGACACCTCTTCTGATGCATATGCTCAAGGGAGATTCCCTGTAAATGAAGGAACACACATTGTGGCCAATGGGGCTGTTCAGTCTGTCTCACTCTGACCTAATTGAAATTATTGCTCAAAATGCAGCATCTCCCAAAGGAGGGGGTGATGCCCTGCCACCTGCTAGGATGCTTATGGGGAAAGTGGGAATTCAAAGTTCACTTATCTGTTCTGAAAAAGCCACAAAGGTTATCCAGGATGTTTCACTTTGAACAAACCCTGCATTTTGACACAATTTTCACTACAACAATTTGGCACAGATCCAGGTCTTTGTCTTTGGATTATCTGAGCTCAAATACTGTCCCTTTTTTTTTCTCTAAACATTTTTATGTAGATGGTAGAAAGAGATAATAGTTGACAACTTGGATTAAGATTTAGATGGATTGAGTAGTACTCTGGAGATAATTATCTTTTTCTGATAGATATTTAGTTGAAGCAGTGTTGACTAAACTCATAACTTAGTTGTCTCATTTAGGTATTTAATGTTTTCATCCATGAGTTTCATATCTTCTTTTAAAATGTGTAATTCTTCCTCTCCCTGACAAGGAAGCTATAAAAAATCAATGTAAAAACAATCAAAACCCTGACAATAGATACAATTGTTTCTCCATTAGTATCAGAGCAGAGAAGTAAACTATCTTTTAGTGTGGGGAACACAGACAAAACAGTGGCAATTATCTTTAAATGGGACATGGTAGGGGAAAAGAAAAGAAAACAACAGAGGAATTCAGAGCCACAAAATTCACAGATTTCTAATAAAACTGGAAGAGAGTGCATTGAAAAGGAGAAAAGCAGAACTAGAAGGAGGAAGTGAGATGATGAATGGACATGGGACAGTACATTTAGACTGATAAATGACAAGAAGCAATCTTTGTTACTGTGCTTCAGTATCACTTAACTTCAAGTGCTACCAGGAATGTAAACAAAGGGAAGTGTTAACTAAATTTCCATCCCTTTCTTCCAGCCTTTTAAAAAAAGCATTTGCCTCAAATTTCAGGCAAAGAACTGGAGGGACTTTTTTCTTTACCCAAGTGAGATCTTTGTCGCACAATTTTAAATTCATTATGGCAGCTATGTTATTCATTAATACATTCCTTCTCTTTTAGAGTTTAATTATCATCTGATCAGCAACTTGGAACTTGACATATATCTCAAGGTATAAACTGCTTAAGAAGAAGCTCAATCCAGCGATTATTCTTCCTTAAAAATAAAAAAGAGAAAAGAAAGAGAAAGAAGAGAAAACCATAGAAGTCTCTGAAACAGCTGGGGTCAAAGGAACTGTGCTTTCTTCTAATTGCCCCAATAAATTTTAAAGATGTTATTACTCTGTAGTGATTAAGAAATGGTAAAAGGAGATGCAATGCTATAACATCAAGGCCATTAAGCTTAATAGTCCTTAACTGATTGTCACCCCGCCCCAACAAAAATAGACACGCTGTTCCCGGCTCGCCCGTCCCTGCTCCATCACCCTTCCCCCTCGCTCCAAGGCTTCTAAAATCACCTCCAGCCAAACCAAGGGGAATTTATACTTCCTGCAATAAAATCCAAAGAACAGAACAGCTGGCAGCTGAACTTAAGATTGCTAAAACAAACATTGTGACATTGATGTGGGGAGGGATTTGGTTATTATTACAACACGGCGTGGCTGGTTCTGCAGGGAAAAGATGCAAGCAGAGCTTTTTTCCAGCATGCAAATAAAAGGCTTTTAAAAAAGCTAGTGGAACAACAAAAGCAGCACTATTTGCTCTAAAAATACCTAGAGGGAGGAAAGAAAAAAGCATTGGACTAAACTCACAATGTTGGCTGCCTAAAATTTAGATTCAAATGACTGAAATTACATTAATGATGTTCCACAGAGATGCTGTTGTAAATAGTCCTAGCAGGATCCTTATTAATTGATCTATTCTGATAAGTACAAATATGCAAATGAATACATTATATCATAACAATCCAATATATATCATGTTCAACTTCTCCGGTGCATTGAGTCCTTCTTCCTGTGATAACTGTTAGAAATCTTCCAGAAACCACCCAACTTTAACTTGAAGGTTTCATCAGACAGCCCATGACAATAAAATCTGGGCAAATAATGAAGTATTAATAAGTAACTAAGTGTTGGATTGATGACAAGGGGTGGTAGATTTATAACAAGAGCAAGTGGATTGAAACTCCAGTGTTACAAGCTTTTTTGGTTATTATTTCATAGCAGAATATCTTTCATTGAAGATTCTGATGAGAGCATCCCTTTTTCCATACAGTGCAAGGACAACCCTTAAGCTTCTTTAATCACCTCCTAAAATTTGGAATTCCCAATACAGAGAGTTAAGAGAGATAAATGTGTTATTTCTACCTCTCCCATTGAGGTTAGACTCCTAAATTAATGGTCTTTATGCTAGATAGATTGTTGGATAACTACAGTCACACCTTCCAAACAACTCTGCACTAAGAGTTCTGATTGTCTGCTCTTGACTTTTTCCTAAATCTGATACCTTCCACTGATTTCTTCAAAATCCAGTGATGTCTTTGTCTGCAGGATCCCATTATAATGAGCACTGTAGCCTTAAACACTGTGATAGCTAAATAAATAATCTAAGTTCTCGTTATTTGCACTGGCTAATCTTTTATCCTGTGTGAAAACAGACATTACCTGGCATAATTTTCACTGAGTTTAAGCTATTTTTCTGGATGGAATTAAAAGCTTGAGGTGATATTGCAAGATTGCACATGCTGAGAAATGTTACAGTAATGACAGAAAATTACCAGTCATCCTAAAAGGTATGGGAAAAAAAGAAGTGTTTCCTGGTTCCGTGCTTGAGAAAATGGGTTCAGGTTTGGGTCAATCAAAGATTTAATCAAAAGTGTCAACATCTCAATTGAAGAGAGATAAAAAGCATTTGAAATACAGTTTTCCACTATTCAAAATGCATTAAATAAATAAAAATAAAGGAAGCAATATTAAAAATTTAATATATGTTTTTTCTAAGGTGAATACGTTTATTCACAGCTCTCCCAAAGTTAAGAAGCTCTGGCTTCAAGGGGAAGGAAACATTCACCTTCAGGTTCCAGCTGTAACAATCTGCCTGTTTGACATCATCTTCAACTAACAATAGTGCAACCAGGTCATTGCACATCACAGAGGCCTCTTCCTTGTAGATATAGTAGAGGGCAGAGGGAGACTAATCTCTCAGCTATGCAAAAAAAGGGTGGTGGAACATAGGTTAGTACCCTAGGGAAAAAAATAACACCTCTGCTTCCTATTTGGGTGGTGGCAGTCCCCACAACTCCAGATGCTGCTTCTGACACCAGATGGTTCCTTGGTGGTTTTTACCTTTTCCGAACAGGTGTGAAAAATCTGTTTGATGATAAATTGCTCTGGGTTTCATGGTTGAGTTTTCAGTTAAAGAAGAGAAACCCACTGATGCTTTGTCACCTGGGAAGTTTAGTCTGGGACATTGATATAACTCAGCTATTAACCACATAATCCTCCAGGTTCATTATTCAAAACAGCTTTCTAAGTTTAAAACCAAACAGCAGGGCTGAAGCAAGGCCTCTAAAAGAACAATTCTCAATCATACTTTAATTTATATGTAGTTGAATGCAACAGAGTCTTGGAAGTGTCCAGGCTGAGAATGTGGATAGTTCCCATCCCAGACTTTTCCTCTTGTGTTTTAGAACCTGCAGCTCATGTTCTGGCTTAGCTTCAGTTTGGGCCTTAATCTTGGCATTAGTTTCATTGGAGCTGAATGTGTGTTGGAAGCTGCCTTACAGGCTTGACTTGCTTCCTGAAGCAGAAGACAAATCCTGAAATGTAGTTTTACACTTGTACGAGCTGGGCACTTTTTCCTTTAGGCCTAAAGCAATTCTGTGATGTAAGTAGACAAGAGCAACTGCCCTACCTCCCATCAAAGGCCAGGTTAGCCCTGCTGTAGGTCCCCATGGAAGGGCTAGGGAAAGCATTCAGGGATACTTTCCCAGAAAAGCGTCCCAGCTGCCAATAATTTGTAATTTAGTGAAGTCTAAAACAGACTTAGAATTTTTTTGTACTTAATAGCCCTCAATGGATTTTTCCTTCATGAAGTGGTCCAGTTCCTTCCTGAACCTAGATCCCCCACATCCTGTAGGGAGCAGTCCTTCAGCTTAACAGTGTGCTGTATGAAGAGTTCTCTGGACTTGCTCCCTAATACTTTCACCTGACATTTCCCTGTTCTGCAAGAGGCACTTTCCCTGTATTGTTTATGATTTTACAGACTTCTATCATTACTGTTATTACTGTGTATTCATGGGTTGAAGAGTCATAATCACTTAGTATTTACCCAACAAAAGCTGTCCATGCATTTTATCACCCATTATCCAACCTGGTGCTCTTCTGTGGCAGAGGATGTCATCTTGCAGATTATGTTTAAACTTTATGGCCAGATCAGCTCTGACAGAAAGAGTTCCAGAAGTCCAAATCTTCCCACAGCATTCACTCTAGTTTTGATTGTTTTATGGAAGTAATAAAACTGATACTATTCTAAATTTCTCTCTACAGGTCTTCATGGTATGGCTTCTGCTGGGATTAGAAGCAAAAATACATAGGACTTCCAAACTAACACTGGTAGAAGAATGGAGAAAAGGGACCTTGCTACCATTCTGTGCATCAAACCATAGAAATAATCAAAATAATCATAGAAATACTTGCTTTTTAAAGCATCTGACACTGAAATGGCACAGTCAACCACTGTGTTTAGTTCTATAACTTTCACTGCCTCTGTCTTTCACTCTCTCTGTATTCATGTGTTGCTTTTTATCTTATCCTTTAGTCACAAGCTGTTGGGTATGTGTACACTTCTTAGCTGCAAGAGGGCACTTTTAAGGTCCAATTGAAACAAAAAAATTAATAACAACTCCTTAACCACACAACTGTTTCTCTGTATTTAATGGAACTTCTTTAGCCCAGGAACTTGAGCTACACCTGAGAGTGTGACCATGCCCTTTCCCTTCCAATGAAAGTCTAATATTTTATTTTATCATTTTCCCACATCCTGAATCAGACTAGATAAATAATTCCCTGCTTACTTTTAGTTTGGAAAGGAAATCTAAATAGCATAAATTTTATCCAAATGATGCCAGGAAATTACCTATGATTTTGACAAAATTATATCCCATAAAAATATTGTCAGTTCTGATCAATTCCATGTTTTATGGTTAATAACACCTAATGTCTTTCCATTAGCAGATTGTGATTTTAAACTGACACAGTTTTAATTAATTTAATAGGAATATGTACCTAAGTCTTGAAGGCTGAGGTATTATGGATGCACCATGCTGTGCAGAAGGGTAAACCTTTTAGGGGCTGATTTTTTGGTGGCAAGGAAGCAACATCAAGTGGAGGTCGTCACATTTCAATGTTGTCTCACACCAATCCATTGTACAAAAATAATTCTGCCCCTGTGGATGTTGATCAATAATTATATAATGAAGGCTTACATGAAGATATATTTATAATCTTTTACACTTATGTCACTCTTAGTATTTTGCCATAGGCATTTGGAGGGGTTGGATGGCTGTTAGGCAACTTCTAACTCTGTTTTAAAGAGTGTCTTTCATAGTACTTTTTAACAGCCTGATTTTCACTGGCTGCCATGAGAAATTTGAGAATCTCCTAGTCTCTTTTAGTATGTCTTAGGAACATGGGACAATTTTTCCACTGTTTTTAGTTAAATAATCCTATGTGCTTAAGCATCCTGGACTTGGTCATGACTATGCTGTGGAAAGAAATAAGCAGATGGTCCAGATCCCAAAGAGGTAACAATATCAATCAGAAGGCTGAAGGCACATAGATTTAGGCATGAAAACATATGAACTACACCAGAACAACAAATTCGCTTTTGTCAGTTTAGATTTTATTTGGCAAGAATGCCTTGAAGAAATCAGCATTGCTGACATGATGGTTTTTGAAGCTACATTGTGGGCTGTACAGGCCACCATTAAAATATCCACAATCCTTTTTTGTCACTTAGTGTTGCCATGGTGTAGTTGGAGGATGAATTAACCCATGGAAACAGCTTTAGAAATGCTCTATGGCAGAACACAGTAGCATTATTAAGGTGAATGTGATGAACAGGGCTGAACTCCATTCCCTCTAGCAGGCCTGGGATGGGTTATTCTGGGGAAAGACTGACTGAAGTTTCTTGAAGACCCTGAGGAAGGTCAAGAAAGAAACTGCTGAATTAATGAATAAAATATTTCAACAGAGCTCTGTAAATTTAAGCACTAAACTCTGCTGAAATGTTTATCTAAAAATTTAATATTTTCCATTAAAATTTAGCAACATACAGTTGTGTGTTCTGGTCCATGTTTGTGTAAGCAAAAGACAAGAAGTGAGAAATTTCACTTAAACTGTTTAGTACATACTTGTGAGCAGAAAATCAGCCAGGGTTGTATATTCTTTGACAGAAAGAAGGAACATGTCTTCTTCCTAAGACAGTCTTTAGACAGATACAAGCAACAAGAAAAAGGAAAGAGCAGTGACATGAAGGCAGAAAGGCCCTGCAAAGAGACCTGACAAATCTGAGGGCAGGGCAATCATCATCCACACGAAGTTTAACCAAAGCAAATGCGTGTCTCAATGATCCTTGTGGGTCCCTTCCAACTCAGGATATCCTATGATTCCATGAACATTGGCTAGTGGGATTCTGAAGAGCCCTTCTCATGAAAACAGAAATAAGGAACACAGAAACTGCTCCACAGTTTCTTATGTTATAGAATTTCAGCAAGGTTTTCTGACTAGACCTCTCTAGTGGTTTTCTTATATTCCACTGCATCTGAGATTAGTCTAACAAGTTTTTTAAGTCAAGGGCAGTCTCTAATTAAGTACTACACCTTCTGGGCTTGGACCACTGAATGTGACTTTTAAGACAAGTGATAAAATTAAAAATTCAAAGGATACTGGTTTATTGGATAAACTGATTTGTAGTCATTTCATCTGGGTTATGTGCATAAATTAGTAGGAAAGTCAACATTTTATCCTCTGGAATGTCTTCCTTTTTCAAGCACAGGAGCTCACTAATGGAGGTTGTGGAGGCCCACAGCACCATGGATATAACACCTCAGGGAGCAACCAGAGGCACCACCCAGGAGGTCTGGTGTAACAGGAGAAATGGTAAATGTGAAGCTAAACCCTTGTGCAGAGGCTAGTCACATGAATTTGTTTCTTGTCTTCCCACTCCATTAGGGACCTCACAAGACAGTTAATCAGGGTCTTGGAGGATGGCTGATTATGGTGAGAAAGGAAGGAAAACCCCTTTGGGAACAGCAATCTTCCGCAGCCTGGAATCTTTGTACTAGCACCATACTAGGAACTCTTCTGGCTGTGTCCACACTGATATGGTTTTATTGTTCTTTACCTTTGAGAAAAAGTCAATGGAGGCTTTTTTTTTTCTCCAAACAGTATTTATTTTTAATCACTTTTAAACGAAGACCTATGGAAGGCAATTAACATTGATTTCAGTGAATTTGGGGCTGAGGTCAACTGCCTATCCCAACAAGAGAACAAGGGGCAATACTTTTTGTTGCTCCTGTGCTGAAATGGAAATCTTACTGATCTTATGTACATGTGGGCAGAACAAAGCATAGCAAGAGGAGAGGCTGCCCTGAGGTTAGAAATGGTTTACAACTACTTAAGTTTCATCCATTGCAGCCTATTTATTAAAACCCATCCTTTGTTTTAAATATGATCCATGTGATCACAGTTGTTAAATTTTTCACTGTACTTGAGATGAGCAATAATTTAACCTGGAACATCTGACTGCCCACCACAGGAACTAAGTCCTACTTAAATGACTCTCTTTGGGAGGCCAAATTAGAGATATGGTCCAGAGCTCATCTCAGGGTCCTTGTGTTCTCCCATGTCCCCAGCTGTGGTCTCTGGGCTTGTGTGCCTACCAAGGGCTGGCACTGGAGTAGCTGCAGTTATGTCAGCATATTCCCTGTCACAACAGATGTCCCTGTTTCCTCTGTGGGAAATTGGTCCACAGGCCAGAGCCAACCCCAGGACCCAAACTGACCCCAGATTAAGACCTTTCAAAAACCCACAGTTAAATAAATTATTGTTATATAATGAATTAAAAGCTCTGACCTACAGTTGCTTATTCATTCTGACACAAAGAGCAGGAAAATGTGTGAGGACTTTTAATGAAAGAGAAGATATAAAATGGTCCCTTCTGACCAGAAAGCAGAAATGAAGCAGTGGGAAACAAATCTTTTTTACCTTAAGGCCTCCACTTTCCAACCTGCAGGGAAGAAGGAAAGGTTCTAAATTCCTCCCTGGATTAAGTACTGCAGCAGAAGGGGAAGATCTTGACCAAAGGGACATGGAGGGTCCTGCATTTAACATTTATGAGTGGGAGGCAACATTACCAGATGTTCATAAAAGTGCAGCTTCCAAACTGAGCTCCACAAAGCCAAATATCTCATTTCATTTGGTTTTCTGTTTCCCCTGTTGACTGAGCTATCCACGAGGATAATCCCATACTGCAGGGGGCTGGGGTTCAGCAGCTAAGGCAGCTTTTCCATCTCTGACTACAGTTAATCCTCAAGCTTTTATGTGACAAAATACAGGAGACTGCAAGCTGTGGATGGGTGTACCTTCACACATGGCCTTGTGTATAATCCCATGTCAGCCCAATGCAGACTGTGGTGAGACCTCACTTGGGGTAAATCAACTCAGGTACCAGGTCAGGCCAGTACAGTATTTTTCTTGCCTTTTCCCTGCTATCTGGAGCGAGGCATTGGAGGGATTGGATTCCACCCATACTATTGCCACCAGTGTTTCCACAGCATCTGTAACTGGAGACACCAGTGCTCCTCAGGCTGCATGTGAGGAGCAATTCAATTTCTGGATCCCTCTCCAGAGACCTGGCTCCTAAATATCAAACATTACAGCACTTTACTTCTAGACCCCTGAACTTTTCAAATCTGACCTTAAGCCACTCTGACATCTAAACAGTGAGCAGCAAGACAGATGGCCTCAGTCTTTTTTGCTCCCTAATATACACAGAACCTATCAAGACACTTGGCATAGCTTTGGATCACATGGAAGCAATGGAATTTCACTAATGCAACTCCTCACTTTTAGAATCTAGAGCAGCCACACTCACACACCCTGCCATTCCCCCCAGTTTTTATCTCCCTGACATGGAGGCATGGTCCCATGGGGTTCTTCTTGCTGGGAGTTGAACACAACCTTGTTGAACAATGCAGCCTTGCCATAGCTACACTGAGGCTGCAATTATCCCACTAAACTTTATTGCAGCCTACTGCAATTAAGCATGTCTGCATACACACACGTCCTTGTGTGCAACACTGGGTGGTTGAAAGGATCTTTTTTTGTGTATTGCTAGTCCCTGGGTCATAGGATTTAAACTATATCTTCTGCCTCTTTAAACAGAAATTGTTCCTAGTTTTTCTTCAGCAGCTGTGGCTGCATCCTGCCAGCTGTTTGTGGATGTCTGGATCAGCTGTTAGGGCTGCATGTCAGCTGGATCTGGAACAGGCCTCTTGGCTCAGCTACAAATGTCCTCACATATCTTGGTTAGACCTAGTCCTAAACAAGCCTTGCATTACCTCTCAAGATGAAGGAGTGAGTTTTGAAGTGAATCAATCATATCCATGGAAATACAAGAAAAGGAAAATAATCACTAAGATGATGGATTGCTCTGCAAATGAGTTTGGGTTGTGTGAGTATGTGTCACCACAGATGGATTTCTGACATCTGTGCAACAAATGTTTTGTATTTCAGGTAGGAACTCCAAGGGTTTGTCACAGCCCTGCAAAAAAGGCTTGGTGGTGGAGATTTAGTACTGAATTTTCAAATCCAGTGAAGTAGACTGGTAACAAAATCTCCAACTGCTTAAAATCATCTTCTTTTATTGCATTCAGTCTTTGCAAAACAGGTTTGCAGGCTAGTCAGAGAAAAATGACTGTGTGTGAGCAGCAAAGAAAACCAGTTTAGGCAGAAGGCAGTGTGGGACTTTCCCAAATTTCACCTGTTAAAAAGTATAAAATCCAGGCCAGAGTTGTAATTACTGGGACCACAGGTGAAGCAATCAGCTACATGCTCCCCATGATAATGTGGGACTCACCAGGCACCAAGAAACTCTGTGTCCCTGCACAGGTAGCCCAGAAAACAAGAATGAAGTGCAAGCCAGGGTGGTGAAGGTTTTATGATGACAGTTTAAATCTCACCATTCTTAACAACTTTGTTACTTTGCCAATACATCCACTAAATCTGCTTATCCTGGGGCTTCAAACTGTCTCCCAAGGCTTTTCCAGGTGTCTAAAGCATCAGCTGTCCACTCCAGCTGTCAAAATATGTAGCTTCACTTCTGACAGTACCTTTGATGCAGTTTAAAATCTGTCAGTCCAAACTCTGTGGCACATTGGAAAATGGCAGTGCAAGGACAGCAAAACCTATGTTGAGTGTGATATGAACATAGCAACCAAGCACTGACTTCCTCAAATTCAAATTATTCCTTCTCTCTGTCATCATATTATCCACATTCGTTGCATGGAGGAGGTGAAAGCAGTCACTGTCCCTCATCCAAGAGCTGGGAGTTGCTGTTCAGATTGCAGGCCCTCCCATAACAGAGAACAGCTTCTGGTCAGATGTGCCAGCACTCATTCATCCCTAATGTGTGGGTTTCATGACAGAGGGATGAAAGCTGGGAGCTTCCAGATCTGCCCTTCTGAGAGCTACTGCAGGGAATGATGTTGGGGATGAGCGAGCCTGGAGGGAGAAGGTTGGGGATTCCTCTTTAATTTTCTTTCTCCTCTTTTCAAAAAGTATATGCATTTACTGTGCTTGTGCAAACCACTGCTGAGCAGAGCTGGGAGCAGCAGCAGTGCAGTCTCATTTGTGTGCAAAAATGCATCTGAGATGTGCTGCCTGCTGGAGTTCTGTGTGCTGGTGTTACCCACACCAATGGCATGGGTCAGTCAGCAGCATCCCAGGCTGCTCTTTTCCCTCTGCCTTCCCTGCACAATGCAGATGTGGCATGAGGCCCCTTTGTGCCAGGGGCAGCATTCTGCATGGACAAAGCAGGGTGGAGCACGTGTCTTCACCGCTGGACTGAGATGAGAGGGGTGGTTGGCAAAAGGCAAGAGGAAAAAAAATCTTTGCTCTCTTAATTTCTGGTTGTTTTGTTGTTGTTGTGGTGATGGTGGTTACTGATGTCTGTCTTCAAATTCTTCTAAGCAGGGCCTTTTTTATGCTCTGTGCTAGTGCAGTGCTTGGAACTGCGGCCATGCTTAGCAATCACAATAGTAGCAAGAATGAGAGGAAATGCAAAGCTTTAATATGCTACATATCAAGCAAATCTGTGTCCATGCAGAAATCACCAGTGAATCCATGTGCAGAAAGGCAAGTATGGACTTGGTAAGTTTTATCCAGGCAAGAAGGGACCAATAGACTTGGTGAAAATCAGGACAGCAGCAAAGCCCACGCATGTGGTCAGCAGTAAAACAAAGAGACTCTGGGAGTTGAATAAAGCCCATTGTTTTCCTTCTCCCAATTTTTTTTATTTTATATTTTTTTTCTAGTGTCAGACACACAAATGTGTGAGGCCCTTTGCAACCTCAGTCATGTTGCAGACAAAGCAATTGGATAGAGATGAAGGCAAGGGTGATGCCTCACAAGCAAGTCCAGTGGCAATTCTCCACTTCCCAGTAGGACAAGTTTTAAATCTGGAGGTTATGTACCCATATGTGTGTGGGTGCACACATGAAAAAGAGTTCAGGTGTTTTCCTTTATGTAACCATGAGCTCTGTCCAAGTGCCTGCTGGATCACAGCCAGTCGAGTGAAAGAACATAATGAGGAAACTTGCAGAGGATGATGCTTTTAAATCCTGGCAAACTTCTCATTGTTCTGATTTTCTCAGCCCTGAGCACTCCCAGCTAGCATTTATTCACTTACCGTCTGCTCACAAAATGAGCTTTCCCCTACATCTTCAAAAGACAAACCTCTCTTCCCCCAGCAGAGCCTAACTTTGATCTTGGGGCTCTGCAGGGCACTTACCCAGACAAAAGTGTCTTCAGAGATGTCTACACCTGTTCATGCCTTAAAATCCCACATCTGGTTATTTCATACTGAATCAGCTGAATTCCTCCATGTATCTCTGCCTCCTCCTCTCAGGGCTGGCAGTCCCAGCTCTTTGGTGTGCAGGGCACAGCTGAACCAGTGACATGGTGGCTTTCTGCTTCTACTGCCCCAACACTGCTGCTGTTTCTCCCTGTGCTTATTGGCATTCTTGTCTGCTCTCTCAGGAGAGATGGCTGCAGCATGCTCCCTCCCCCTCCCGTGCCCACCATGTACATGTGCATATTGTCACTCAGGGATTTGAAATTTGGATGTTAGACTGGTGCGTGTCAGGAGCAGACCTCCATAAGTTATCAAACATGGACCAATGTTCCCACTTCTGTTGTTTTTCAGAGATTTTCCTTTGAGATTAGTCAACAGCCAAAACAGTACTTCTTTTTCAGGTGTTTTTGAGGCTTGCAATTATGCACTAAGTAACAGTTTACATGACTCACCATATATATCAGTGGAGTTTCATAGTTGCATAATAATCTGTGTCATGTCCCTGAAGTCACATTCTTCTTGCCACTGATGGTTCTTCCTTGAATTGTCCTTTTCTAGTACCTCCCTTAGTAAGGCAGTCATAGCCTGGTGAAATTTTCCAAATTAAAAGAAGCACAAAACCCAGACTGTTTCAAGAAATAATCCCATTTATAGGTCTTTGTTGCTTTGATGTGGCTGTGGCGTCACATCCAAGTTTTTGCCCACCCTTGTATCTGCACTCCTGTTGGCATGCTGACTTCTGGTGGGAAGATCAGTCCTGAGCTTGTTTCTTTGCCAGTTCTGAGACAGTTTTCCACTCTATTCTCCAAGACTTGAAGTGGTACAGTCATCTCAACAGCTGGTCCTCTTATTTAGACATGTGTTTTTCCAACTGTTTTGAATCAAAAAATGCCGCCTTTTGCAGGAAGTCTTAAGACAATTTTCTGCAATGCTGCCCCAGTGGCATGGCATTTTACAGCAAACAAGGATCAGGCTGAACACTGAAAGTACTACTACTTCTCCCATTTTGTTTGCAGCTATGGGAATGAGGCGTTTGTTTCATTTTTGTACTTTTACAGCCATTTAATGAATCTTGATGAGAATTATGTGCCGTCACTGGTTGATAAGCTACCAAGTAAAACAATTTAAATCAGATTTCTGTAAGTGCTTCTTTTCAGATGACTTGCTCTTCTAGAAAAAGCTACTCTTGAAAAACCTACACAGTCAACTCTCTCTCATTTTTTAGAGTGCTTCCAAAAATTTGATATTTTATAATTACTGTTATCACGAAGACAGATAATATTTCCTAAATAAAATCTTTGTGACTTAGATGCATTAGAATATATAATGTGGCTCTGACATCAAGTCCCCACTGTGATGATATATTTTTAAAAAAGAGAAATCTTTACTAACTCCAGTACTTTTAGCCTTCTGAGAAAAACACCAGAATACAATTGAGCTGAAGGATTTTCACAGGTGTTGGCTCACAAAATGTGTATCTTGGAAATGACAAAAATACACTTATTGAAGTCTCACACTTGAAAATTGTTGACAGAAAAGACATGAGCTGGGCTTATGCTCTTCTCTCTTACCAAAGCAGGTCTTCAGCCTCTGTTCAGAGCACTTTTCTTTCCCAGTCGAAGCTAAGGACACAGTCTGGTCTCTCTGCAGAGGGAATGCAGTCTGGCCCCAGATGACAGAGCAGAGCAGCAGACTCCTCTTTGCCTACCCTGACAGCAGGGTTGGGTGCTGGGTTCACAGGTTTCCCAGGGGAGGTTGGAATTATCACTGGGCTGTGCAAGAACTGGCAGAGCTTTCCCTGGACAGTGCAGATGGGAGGAGCTGGCAGCTCTGGGAGAGAAAGTCTGAGCTAGAGTTTGTTATGCCTTTGCTAAAGGAGCTTAACTGCAAGAGGAGTGACAGTAAGCTGACACAGATGAGTGGTTTGTCCTCTGGAATGAGGGAGGGTTTGTTTTTTTATCCCCTTTGCTAATGCACACAAAGGACAAAGGTGCTGTGGATCAGCTGGCTGAGGTACACAATCACTTCCAGGAGATCCCATTGCAATAACAGAAAATATGTTCCAGTGATTGGCCAACAAGAAGACCTCCCCCTGCTGCCCCTGGTCCTTTAGCTCTCAAGAAATTTTCCCTTATTTATATTTACCTTAACTGAATCCTTATCAGTGTGAAAACAACTCCAGAGACATCAGCTAGTCTCCTGTTAGAGGTTGTGCATTGTCCTGTGGCTGCAAACACCCTCTACAAGATTGTCAAAAAATGCCAAACCAGAGTAGTTGGGGGATTAAAGAGTTTAGGACTTTTCTGGGAGCACCCTATTCTACATATCACATTGCACACAGAAGGCAGCCTGAAATCAGGGAAAGGCCTCAGCAGGAGAGGGGTGAAGATTTGCCTTTTTCTTTATAAACTATTGTTATACTCAAGGAATCTTTGATCTCACTACAAGGGATGGAAGGGAGGGAAGTACTGGGTGGACTCCATGTTCCTCTTTATCTGAGATGCAACGAGTTTAATTCAGAGATAGATACTCCATGTGTGTTCCTAGTCCCAGAATTAAGGATATTCTCAGAAGAGAATAAATTACAAAGCACCATGGAAAAGGGAGTGAAGTTACACTGCTGTTAGCAAAGTTAGAACCTGATACTCTTAATAGCCTCATATTGTAATTCCTCCCTAAAACAGTTGTCTTTGGTGCAGACAGAGGACAGACAGGTTCACTTTTTTATCTACCCAGTTTGCCCTGATGTGATGGGAGGGGCAATGATGTCAGTGCAATGCTCTGAAGAATAATAATGAAAGTTTAGAATAGTACAGTAACACTAAAAAATGCATTGCTGGGGCAGGGGTGGGAAGGGGAGGTCATGAGGGTCATGAGACCAAAAAGTTCCTTACTTAGTGGGTGTAGGTAAAACTGAACAGCAAAGTTCCTTTTTCTGTTCCTGTTTGCTCCTGTGTGAGCCTTATAACACAAGCTGACCAGATCCTGAACCCATCAGCTGCACAAAGCAGCTGCATTTGTGTCTGTGTCCCCTCTTCACACATTTTGCAGATTCAGCAGGATTTAACTGGGCATTCTGTGGCTTTGTTCCTGTTCTGGTTCCACTGTGCCAGGCATTCCCTCTGAGCTAACCTTAGATGTGGAGGTAGTATGGAACTGGAGGAAAAATGGTGGAGTCCAAAGACAAAGCCATGAGGAGCAGCTGAGGTCACTTGGCTTTTCAGCCTCAAGAAGAGGAGACTGAGAGGAACTCCATTGCAGTCCACTCCTCCTTGTGAGGGGAAGAGGAGGGGCAGACACTGATCTCTTTTCTGGGGTGACCAGTGATACACTCAAAGGAATGACTGAAGCTGTGTCAGGAGAGGTTTAGGTTGGATACTAGGGAAAGATTCTTCACCCAGAGGGTGTTTGGGCACTGGAAAGAGCTCCCCAGGGAAGTGGTCACAGCACCAAGCCTGACAGAGCACATGGTGTGATTCTTGTGGTCCTGTGCAGGGCCAGGAGTTGGACTCGATGATCCTTGGGGAGTCTCTTCCAATGCAGCGTGTTTTATGATTCTTATTCTATGATTCCATGAGGATGATGCCTGCTGAGCAAGAGACACATAGCAGCATCTCATGTCTGGTACAAAAGTCACACTCCCAACCAGTGTTGTGGCCATCTGACCTTTCATTGCTACTTCCCACATGAGAAAAGATGCCTGAATACAAGGGGGGGTGTGTTTATGTTGTAAACAGACCTGGAAAACAGATTTTTGTGTTGACAACCATGGCTCACTTCAGAGGAGAAGTGCTGTAGAAAGGCAGTCTGGGAAGTTGCAGCTGTTTGCAGAAACTGGCAGAGAATGATGTTTTAATAAACTCCTGGTTTTGCAAGGTTTAGAAAATCCCACCTGAGCTTCTCAGATTCTTTCACTTCTACTGAGTTGTGAGAATACAGAGTACTCAAAACATGGCAAAACAGGCTTGGTATGATTTGGGTCAGCCAGTGATGTTCCCTGGCATTTATAAAAGTTGAATTCCGTCCCAAAACGATAAAACAACCCAGGTCAAGACTTATTCCAGTTCTTTCATGGATAAGACAAATTACTTTCTTATTTAAGCGAGTCAGTGCTTCGTTTTGGAGCTGAGATTTCAGACCTTGCCTGAGACAGATAAAGGAGGAATATTCATATCATCAGACTTCAGACATCTAAGTAAAATCCTCAGAGGAACTTTCAAACTTTCATTGAGCAGAGCAGTAGCCTCAGCTCCTGAATTATAATTAGCAATTGTAAATCCCATTAGGTGTTAATAGCCTTGAATTGAAGGAAATTTGCAGCCCACAAGGAGCCTAAGTGAAAAGGTCCCAAGTTACAGATGGAATTATAAAGTGTAAATCTAAGTACAAATTGATGTTTGGATCTTCATGACAGGCCAGTTTATAATGACAGTTGCCAATGTCCAAAGTATGGGGGACTGTGCTTGTATTTTAGAGACATGGAATGCTTGTCTTGGAGGGGATCTTAAATATTATCTATTTCTTAAATATTATCTATTTCTAATCCCCCTACCATGGGCAGGACACCTTCCACTAGACCAGGTTGCTCCAAGCCCCATCCAACCTGGCCCTGAGCACTGCCAGGGATGGATCATCCACAGCTTCTCTTGGCAACCTGTATCAGTGTCTTATCACTCCCCCAGTGGGGGGAAGAAAAAAAAAATTCTTCGTAAAATCTAATCTAAATTTACTCTCAGTTTGAAGCCATTCCCCCTTGTCCTATCACCATGTACCCTTGGATGCAGTGATACAAGGGCAAGAGAAAATAGCCTTTTTTATCAATACTACTTGAGGATGGAGGGGGGAAGGACAGTAGTAAGGAGCATC
Source organism: Luscinia megarhynchos (assembly GCA_034336665.1). NCBI lineage: Eukaryota > Metazoa > Chordata > Aves > Passeriformes > Muscicapidae > Luscinia > Luscinia megarhynchos. Next base: position 92,387,051 of record JAPFBE010000002.1, read on the forward strand.
ACTGTTCTCCTTGGAGACAAAATCTGAAGCCAGCTATCTCCCACTGGTATTCATAAGGAGTGATTTTGTCAGGGTGTCAGGGATCCCTTCCCCTGATCCCAAGCCACATAGCAGGTGCTGTAACCTGTAGCTGGAATCACTGGGAAATCTATGGCCAATAGCTGGCACATTTAGAACCTTTTATTCCACTTTCTGCTTCTGCTGAACCAGAGGTTTCTGGAACAGCATGAATTAATTCCCATTAGTTGTGAATCCTGCATAATTCATTTATTCGTGTGCATGTAAAAGGCATTAAAATTTAAGAGTCTGAAATAAAAATGAATGTAATTGCAACTGGTTTTAGATTCCTTCCTATTCTGCTCAACCATTTCATTTTTACTGCCATTTACTGCCACAATGTTTAATTGAAAATTCTGAATTGCTGATTGCTGTTACAATGCAACTTCTCAGTGGGGAAAAATACACCCTTTGTAAATTATTTGGAAATGAAGTGGTATCGTTGTTAAGCACAATCTTAGATACAGGTTTGGAAAGTCAGAATTAGACCTGTGATAGTGTCTATAATTTCTGGCTTAATGAAGATTCATAGGACAGGTTTTAGAGAATATATTGTGAGAGCTGTGAGAGCTCTGGCCTGTGTGGATACACACAGCACAAATTTCAGCAGGACTCCTACCATGTGGGTCAGTCTGCAATTAGTAGCTTTAGACATTTATTAATTTTTTTTATCATAACTTCAGAAATTGCACATAGCGTATTTCTGTTTAAAAAAAAAGAAAATAAAAAAATAAAAAAAAACAAAACCAACCCAATTAAATATAAATCAGACATAACTTGGGAAAGCTGCACCCTGTGGAACTCAAGAACCCAGGCAAAGGGCTGCTGGCCACACCACGTGAGGGTGCTCTGCATGTGCAGCAGAACATTATAAGGCACTAATGTGCAAAGTGCTATACCCCTATACCCAGGCAATAAAGCAGCTCTTCCCCAGCAGGAGTAGGAAAAAGGAGGTGAGACCCATCAAAGGGGCTCATGCAGGAGGGAAATAAACCCATGATCAGGGAGCTAAATTGTGATTTTATACAGTGATCTCAGTGATTCCCTGCACAATCCTGTTATTAATTTATGATGGAATAGAGCTGCTTGGATTGATTTTTTATTTCATTCCTGATCCAAAAATTTGGCCAGCTTCTGAAAAAAGAATAGATATCTAAGCTGGGTTCAATGATGTCTCTGATTAGTCTGTGGTTTTGATCACTCCTTCATCCTTGTTAAATTTTTTCCTTGAAAAAAGCACTAAATTCAATGCATACTAAAACATTAAACATTTGCTTTTTAAATTTAGAAATATTGGGTTCATCTAAATAGCAACCTGATGGAGGTCATGGGAGGTGATTTTTCTTGATAATATCTCTGGGAAATAAAACCGCTGATACTTTCGCACAGCTCTAGTTTCCAGCCACTGTTACAGTTTAATGATATGATCAATAACCATATAGATAGAAGGGACATTTCCTACCACACAAAATACAATAGCTTGAAACATGAGAAGTGGTTTCTGCATCCCTTTAGCTGGTGGTTAACCTCATTGAATTACTGCACCTGCCAAAGCTGTGAGAACTAAATACAGCTGGTGGCAGTGTCTGGCCAACTGAACCCAGCCCTGTGTTAATTTGAGCAGATGAAAGCAACCACATGGCAGACTCTGGCATGACGTGATGAGACTCTGCTTCATCACAGGCTGGAGTGATTGGTCCTGAGGTGCAGAAACCAGGGCAAGATACAGCTAATTGCTTCTCTGTCCTCACTGAATCCACCTGAAAAATCAGGGAGAAATTCAGGCTGGAAAGAACCATTCTCAGGAAGCTTCAGGAGGACAAGGAAGTTATTTTCACCTCAAGGCATCCCAGAGAGGTTGGGTTGTCAGGTGCAGACAAGAAGAAAGAGCCTTAGGGAATACCTTGTCTAGGAACCTGTGAAACAGAAACTTTATTTCCTTCCATGCCTTTCCCCTAAACGACGTGTACTGATTCCTTCAGGAAACACCATATCGAAGGCTGAGACAGTGAATTTTTCTCTTTTTATATGGAATTTCTCCTGAACTGTTTGCAAAGTCACAAGAATATCTTGTTTGTCCTACACTGCACACAAGATGGACAGCAGAGCTAGACAGACCTTTATTTTGATCCCTTATGCAGTTCAACTCTCATTGACTCCTCTGAGAGCTCATCATATTTACATGTTTTGAAATCTGGAACAGAAGCCTCTTAATGAGTATAAGGAATGCAGCCAGCCTTTCCCTCTTCCTCCAGTGATGCATAATTTCCTATATTATTTTCTTGGCCTTTATTCGGTTTTAAATGGCATGAATGTAAGATCACTAGGTTCTAAAGTACCCTCAGTTCTGCAGCAGATGAAGGGATGAAATAATATACATTTTCACAGCAACTTGTGCTTACAAAACATTTCAGCACATATATGAACATGTAATGTCTTCTAGAAGATGTTTAGAATTACATGCTGACTCTGTTAGATATATCCTGTCATGTATATGCAGATTATGCAAAGATATTAGGCATAAATTATTATATAGACACAATAGGAGGCATCAGTGAGAAAATTCAGATTAAGGCAAACAGAATTAGTCGTGTTTACAGTTCATATGCCTGTATTTTTCTTAATGTTTCTGAGTCAGAGCAGTCATCCATACACAGCTTTCTTCCTCTGGCCATGTATGCATTAGGGAGAATGCAAAACACGGATGTAAATCCTTATTGCCTTTCCCTGCTCTTCTCACACTGAATCCCTTGACCACACTGTTTACAGTTAAAGGATTAGTCAATATTATTTCAATGTCTAACTTTTTGTGAATACTGAGGCTGTATTTGTTTTGTCAGGGCAAGGAAATCCTTAGGATTACATCTCAGATTGGAGAGATGCAAATCACAGTTACATATTTACAATGAGACACCTTATAACAAGGATATTATTTGACAGATTGCCACACTCAGGTCAGGAGAATGTCTGAATGAAAAATAAGACAGGGACCAGATGACCTCTGGAGGTCCCTTCCAACCTGAATTATTCTATGACTTAGAAACTTATTATTTTAGGGGACAAGCAGCTAAATTCGGTGACTGCAGCATGAAAAACAAAGAGTGAATCTTTTCCTTGCATATCTTTTTTCCTTCATGTGGCTCCCATTGTTTTCTTCACTTTCTTCTTCTACTTCCTTGGAGAGTAATCATGCAGGTTGGCTTAACTGGGATTTCTCAGGTGAAGTTCTATGAGAAATGGAACTGTAATGGCAAGTTAGGTAACACCCTGTTTCCCTCAGCTGCTCTGAAAGCTGTCAGGGTGAGTTAAAGATTTTCCACCCTCAGCAGTCCAGAATCAAGAAGAGGGCCTGGTTGTCAGATGCTCATTTCTGCTGCCCTTGCCCATCCTTGGGGCAGCATTGGCACCATCATTCCAGGGAGCAGCGCGGGTTCTCTGCACTGTGGATGGCTCTGTGCCTCCATCTCCGAGCTGAAACCCCAGCAGCCACACCTATGCTTCAGCTCAGCCCCTAAATCTCAGCCACACAGCATGCTCAGACCACAGGAGCAGAGGAAGTTTCTCAAAGTACAGTCATGGGATAAAGTCGCACCCTGGAGTGTTTCCAGAGAGTCCATAAACAAGGATTGCATTACAGACCTTTTCATCTAAGATGTTAACCACCAAAATAAAAAACAATCTGCTTCTAAAGCAATCTTCTAAAGCAGTTTGATTAAAGTTTTCAGGCTGATCTCAGGCCATTAAATGTGAAAGTCTAACATTTTAATATCACAAAAATGTCAAACCTGCTACTCAGTTTCTTCCTACCCTGAAAGCACCAAAGTGTTTTTTTTTCCAGGGAGCCCCTTCAGCAATGACATTTTTTTTCCTTGAAATATGTTAAGTGACGTGGTGATCTGCAGAGCCTCTTCCACACTCACAATTTGTGATCTACTCTGTCCCCACACCCAAGGTGGTGAGGTCTGACAGCAGAGCTGGTGCAACTGCTGCCCTCCTTTACCCAGTTATTTCAGCCTGTCTCTGTACCAGAAGAAACATGGTTTTTCACTCTCCAGACCAGAGCAGGAGCCTGAGTCAGCTCTAGGAGAGTTCTTGAGTCACCAGACTGTTGTTTTCCCTTCCTATAGGCTGTATAAGAGAAAGGCATCCTAACCATCATGGTCCTACACTGAATTAGTGAAGTCCCAATGCTGCCATGGTGAAGAGTGGCTCTAGATAAAGTGGAGCCCTTCCAGAAGAAGGACTGTAATTTTCACTCCTTTTGGAGAGGAAGAAGGACCCTCAAACTCTGCTCCAAATCAAGCAAAGGTTGAATTTGAAGCTCCCTATCCACAGAGAGCTAGCTTGGCCCAGGCCAAAAACCAGTTTACATTTCTCTTACTTCTGGCAGCTATTTTGCAAAGACAAGGTTCAAGCCTAAGCTTCATTTTACTGCCTTTACCCTGAGCCCAGCTGAACTTGCAGCATAGATCCCTGTCTATTCCTGTTCACAGAGAGCAAGTGTGTGAACTGGCCTCATTCTCACAGGAGAAACAGAAATACCAGCAATTTTCTGACTCGTCGATGTTGAGAAGGAAGGAAGTGATGTGACCCTACACTACATTAATGAACATCACATACATATTTAGAAGATAGGGAAATTTCTTGGTTTTCACTTTATAAGGCCTAGGTGATGTTCCCTGGTTAGATACTCAGCTAGTACACATCCTGACTACTTCAAAGCAACACAAACCTTAATTTATTGCACATTAGGACATCTATGCTATCCTGCAAACAAATACTGATCTGTGAAAAAAAGGAAAGTGGTGAAAAGTACTTTTTCAACACTATCTTTTAAATGTTGCCACAGCATTAGGCAAACATGGATTAATCTAAATGAATTTTCTATTGGTCCAATCAGTACCTAAAGTGTAGCAAAGGTCCCTTTTGCTAAAACTGGATTTTCTGCAACACTACTTTTGCCACAAAAAAAATTCCAGGCCAGTCTGATATAAACTAGGAAAACACTAATCTACCTCAGTAGTCATGGCTCAGATAGCTTAGTAAACCCTCTTTCCATGTATGTTTCTGGCCTAAATTTTAGAGGGCTCTTGTCATTTTGGAAGAAATGACCCACAACAGAAATTTCATTCAGATTAACTTGCCTGTTGCAAAACTTTCTTTTGCTGTGTGTGTCACACTAGGAAAATAGCAATAATAACAATAACAATAATAATAATAAAAATAACCTAAAGACTGGTAGAAGTTGCATTTTAGTGCTTCCAGCAGCTGTTGTAGAAAGCAAGATAGTCAGGAAGGGAAACATATCATCAAAAATAACATTAAATGCTTTTTCTGGATTGTTCTGGTCCAGATGCTACAGAGCTAAATGGCACTTGCTAAATATTAGACAAGGAGAAAAATTGAAGTTATTGAGTTTTCTAAGCAGTCAGTACACCATTTGCTTTACAGCAATTTTGGCATAGTAATTATCTAAACACAGGTAAAAAACTCCATTACCCTACTGTAATCAGAGTTTAGACTGCATTAAGTTTATGGCACTAGAAAAATATCTTACCAGGATTTTGTTCAGAACATAGAGAAGTTCTGTCAGAACAGATGGTCAGAGATAGTAAAAGATACACAAAGGAGATTATAAAACAACAATACTACTGACTTTTAATGGACTTTAAACTCCTGGCTTCTGCAGATGCCACCTTTCTTCTATGCTGCAAAATCTATTACTTTACATTAATATCCATCCTGTATAACATAAGCAATTCCACAATGTCCTGTAACACTGCTCAAATGGCAAAGCCTTTGAAAGAAACTTATCAAGTGTGACTGCCCTGTGTAGCTTTTAGTTATGCTAAAGTGGCACTTACAGCTGCATCTGCAATTTGAAATGTCTACACATAATGTGATTACAGTTGCTGCAGAAAAAGAAAAGGAATGCCAAAAAATCAGAAAAAAGAGAAAATATCCCATTCTGAACTGCTACTGGAAGTGCCAAACTATGAGCTGAGATTCATTCTCTTTCAACTGATTAAGGTGCAAAGGTCTGGCAGCTCTGAACAAGGGACAGCCACAGTAGCTAACCATTGAGTGCTGATGCCAAACAAGCAGAAGTGGCATTGTTGTGCTCTTATTGTAGAAATCCTACATGCAACCCAATGCACTCCAAAGCTCAATTACAAATCATTCTCCCACAGATTTCAAAAGCAATATTAAAAACATTGCAAGTTCTGAACCTTAGTGAGGCAAATAAAATCACTGGCAGAATGGAAACTGGGTGAATTCTGTTTTCATGCAATGCCTTCTTCCATGATCACCTCTCCTCTCTAAAGATGGTTATTAATAATTTTAGTGATGAAAGTGTGTTAATACAACAAAGATATGTTATCAGCAAAACCTGTAGAGAAAAGGTGTGCATGTAAGAAATTTTTCACAGACTTTACTCCAGGAAGATTACACTAACCATCCAATGAGAAAAGATCCATACATTACTCATCCCATTTATGTAGCACATAATTTGTATGTATTACAACATATATTTTGGAAAGATGCCCAGTGTTCATGTCAAGTATCCAGGAACCTACCACAGAGCAGCACAGAGGTCCCAGTGATTGATAACACCTCTGTTCCCACACAGATGTTTCTACTGTAAGTTTTTAAGTTATAAATCTTAAAAGTAGCAGAGAGCCACTTCGTCTTATCACCTGTAATTAAATGTTTTTGAAGTGGATAGGTCAAGCTCTTTCTCTTTGTAAAGACTTTGTCCACACTCATCCACTATTTATATGTTTTCAGATTGTAGCTGAGCTGAACAGGGCTCCTTTCACCTAACAGGTAGTTACTTAAAAAGTAGCATCTTACACACATCATGTCTACATTCAGCATCAGAAACTCTCCTTACCACTAGACAAAGGGTGTGAATCACCCCTCTGAGATATACAGCTCTACCAGTGACTGCAGGAGGAGCCTGGGCAGCAGATTTCAAGTAGACATCAAATGTTTTGATCAAGACAGAACCTGTCCCTTAAGTGGTAGCAGTAATCCAGTGGCAGCTAAAATATACCCCAGTAGCTCATCTCCCAGCCCTGCCCAGAGGAGCAGACATTATTTCCCACAGAGATCATGGCTGGCCCTCATTTCCTAATGTCTTGTGCTGGCAGGAACACTTGTACCCAGCCTTAGATAAAAGACTGAAGCTGACAGAGAAGAAAAAACTGCAAAAGCCAGACTGCTCACATAGCATTTGTGAGGCAGCAAAGTTAATTGCTGTGTAATTACCACCCAAGTAAATTGTTTAATGTGGTAAAATGTGACCAGGGTTGTTACTTCTGCTGCAAGCAGTGGCTCATGATGCCATCTGCAAGCCATCAACAGATCACACAGTGAATATGCTGCAGATGTAAAGCAAAGCCTCGACATCTCCAAGCATGTTGTTAAAAACCCCCATCAAGTGAATGCTAACATTGCTGTTGTTTCAGATGTCACTGTGGCTATTTACACAGGGCTCAATGCTGCCACACTTGTTCGTGTTGATGAGGGAAGAATATGGTTAGTTAAGAGAAGAGCAGGTTGGCAATGGCTTCTGAGGTTAGGAAAAAAAATAAAAGGGCCATAAAAGACACATCAGTGTTCAACCATAATTGGAAATCCAGCTATGTCATGTGGAGAGGGGAGCGATGAGGGGGAAAGGAATGTGGTCTGTCATGAAAGCAGCTTTCTGGCAATTTACTGTGGGATCTTGAGCTGTTCCTGTAAACAGCAGGCAACTGCTGGATCAGCTCCTGACTCCTTCTGGGTGCAATGTGCTCAGTGCTGTATGCCAGCAGGTGAGAGTGCCAGCTCACTCCTAACCACACCAGGCACCAGGGCTCCAATCTGTAAAGCTGAGCCAAAGCACTGAGAACACAGTGAGATCCAAGTGATGCAAACTGCTCATGGACCTGCAGCATCTTTTGCAGGGCATTGTCAGGACAGCCAGGGCTCCCTGGGAATCAAAAGGTTTGGGCACAGACTGCTGCTGTCAGCATCGAGGAACTTGCACTATCCATATGGAGAACCTTTATATTTGATTTTACCAGTATTATTTCATTACCTGCCATCTCCAGTTCAAAAGGTCATTGTAAAATAAATAAATAAATATCGTGACACTTTGAATCTGTCCTTTAAAACACTGACCTATTTCCTGTTGCTGCACTTCTTGTCCCCACACCACGCATCACTTGCCCTTTATAAGTGCTTTGATTTGTTTTAAAGTTTTTCTATATTTTTTCCTTAATATGAATATTTCAGAAATAGATAAAGGATCCAGGTACCACCAAATCTCTTTGTATTTGAGCTCCTCAGTGCCTTTGAAAATGCCTCCCATGATCCACAGTGACCCAGACACTCAGCAAATTTCATTCAAAGCAGAAAATTGAGCCCTGTAAAAGGCTGTTCTTCCCACTGAAGGATATCCAGGATTATCAGGATACATTACTTCATGAGAGAGAAATTCTTCCCAGCTTCACTGATTGTCACACTTGGAGTCATCTCTCATGTTAGTGGCTGGAGCCTGGTTTTGCTTCTTGGGTTACTTTGCACAGAATTGTATAGAGATGAATTAAAAATAAGACAACTTGCAAAATAATTTTATTTTGGTTTGGTTTAAACCCAGGTAACAGCACTACTCTAACACCACTTCTGTGTATCTGATGTGTCTGCTGACCTGATTAGAGAATACCTATTTGTGCAAAATCTGGAAGCTGCTCAAGTTTATGTGCTTGACTCTTGTGCATCAAAAACAAGAAGGTACAAGTATAGACACCACTATTGACACACAAACTTTTTGAAAAAGTAACATGTACATTTACCTCTAGAAAATTACCCAAAGAAGTCTTTTGTTCTTATAAAAAAACAAGACTAATTTTGACTTAACTGAAGCTAAGTTCTTCCTTCACGTTACACATTGGAATGAAGTGAAAAACTTGTTTATATTTTGGGGAAGAAAATCAGCTTCTGGATTTTGAAGCTGTTTCCTTCCTGTCATGGAACATTTGGTTTGAAGCAAGAACTTGTGTGCATAAAGCTGAACCATTTTGCAGCACAAAAGAATTTTTCTGAGAGACTCATCCACAGCTACCTTCAACCCAGGGGAATTTAAATATTTCAATTGCAGCAGAAATATCCCATGAAGTAAATTGCTATAGCTAAGCTGATTACAACAGCTGAAGAACTATGGTCTCAGATTTGAAGGACATCTGTGGACTGTGAACAGTGTTACACAGTTATAACACAGCCCCTCATTCCTCAGGTCTGTACATTTAATGTTCATGTATGACATAGAGTGGCAATATTTAACATATGCTCATAACAACTAAGTCATGCACCTTGCATTTTTTTTCCTGATATTCCCAACTGCAAAGATATTTTTATTGGAAAAGTAATTGGTAACATACAACAATGCACAGCTGATTTTGCTGGTATTTTCATGGGAGCAAAGCAATGTCTTAATAATATTTACTATTACAAAAGAAACTGTAGTAGAGATGAAGCCATTGCTACTCAGTGGTATCTTCCTTTGAAGAGGAACCAGCTCTTTAGAATTTTATGCACCAGGTAAGGGCTAACCCTGGCCACCCTTGAATCATGAGAGATCCACTGCAAGGGCCCAAAACATTTGCTTCCTTTTATGACTGGTTTTATCAGGAGCAGGATGTGGTATTTTGTCATCAGTTTTACAATGCCAACTCATCAAACTCTCTCTTTTTTTTTTTTGTTTTTATGATTCTCTCCAAATAGGTTGAAGAAGATGGTGCAGGAATCCAGCACACAAAACCCCTTCACAGCACAGCTGTCCCTGTCCTGGGGCAGTTTAGGAGTGGAGCAAATACAGTGACCACACAGCTGTAGGAAATCAGCTTGGAAAAACCCCAAGTTTTACAAATCTTAATATTCAGAATTAAGATTCTTAATAATCATCATTTCAAAATTATGTATTTTGATGGAAGTTGGTTTAATAAAATTCTTTTCAGTGGAAAAATGTGTTACACAGCAAATCTTCCTTCAGTTGAAAGTTGCAGATAACAAGGAAGTGGGCAAATGGTTATTTCACAGCAGAAAACTCTGTTCAACTTTAATGTGAAAATAAGAATTATTTGTTATTATTTCTAAATCAAACTGTTCTGCAGCATTTTATTCTGCCAATGATAATCTTTTTATACTGAATGAAGACCAAAATGAAATATAGACATTCTACACTTCCATGTAGATTGTAAATTCTATTTTCTGACTAGGTCTAAATACAACTATTGAAATAAACAAATTGAAATGTGGATTTTTATTTTTTTTAAATATTGAAAATATATTGGTTTTATCTAGAGTGTAAATCAATAAAAGGAGTAAATAAACCTTGCAATAATTATTTGAAGGAAAAACAGAGGACCACAAGAATAAATAAAGACAGATTGTTTATGGCATTCTCATTTTATTTTTAAAAAATGAGGAAAAATAAATCCTTCACAGCTGGAGGCCAGTTTGCATTTTCCTCACAAATACTTTTTCAGCATTTTTAGAGTTCACAAATCAAGGCAAGGGCACGTTCTCTTGTTCTCATACTCTCAGTAGACAAAGCATATGGTTTTACTGCAAGGGGAAAAGGGCAATGAAGTTGATCTGCAAATCTCTTACTTGAGCTTTAGTAATTTTAGACAGGTGCCCTTTGCTTAGCAATACTTTATTCTTGAAAAACTGTATCTTAGCACAAAGGAGAAAAGTATAATTCTAGACATGTGGCCTTTAGAAAGTCAATGGCTTACAAATTAATTTTACTGGAGGCTGCAGCAATTACAGATTTGATAGTGCCATCTGGACATTCACCTGAACCTCCCCACAGTCCACATCTCTGTCCAGGTTTCTGTAGCAATTTGGTGAGGAAATACTGTAGATCTCAAGACGTCCTAAAAAAGAAATATTGTGGTGCTCCCACTGCTAAGGATAATCAAGATCTGTGTCTTTGTGTTGCTGTTCAAAAGTCTGTCAGAGTCAGGTGCTCTGTACATGAAAATTCTCCTTTCTCTCTGCAGCTGCCGTGAGATTAAGGATGCTGCCAGCTCCGAGTGAGCACTCCTGCTCTCCAAGGGGCTTGAAATGTCTTTAATTAAACCTTTTTCTTTTTCTTTTTTTTTTTTTTTTTTGTTTTTTTTTTTTTTGTTTGTTTTTTGGTTTTTTTTTGTTTGGTTTGGTTTGGTTTGGTTTGGTTTGGTTTTGTTTTTTGGTTTGGTTTGGTTTTTGGTTTGGTTTGGTTTTTTTTCCAGATTGAGTAGTGCAAGAATGTTGTCCAAATGAAAGTACCTGTCTGGTAAATGAAATCTTTTTTATAGACAGATAAAAATCTCTCAGGGAGAATTCTATCAGCAAAGATCAGGACAAGGGTTCTAATTCTGCCTAAGGAGTGGAAGACTGAAGGTAGTTATAATCAACAACCTGGAGAAAACCAGTTCAGATGTGTCATCTGCCCAGAAATCACAAGAGCACCAAACTCTTGAATTTTGAGTGCCTTTATCCACATGGCCCTAAGAAGCTACCTCTCAGTTTTTGCACACAGAACACAAAGGTATTAAGGGTCATTTTCCATATTAAATGGGGATTTGTTTTCAAAATCATGAAGCATTTTATGAAGAATTGGAAGAATTATGGAAAGAAGAAATTATTGGAAGAAATATGGAAGAATTTCCAGCCCAATACCAAAGCTAGCATAAACTAAAGAAAGCAAATGAAATAACAAGATATAATAAAATGAAATATTGAATTTATATAAGACAAGACACTACTTTTCTGGGAAAGAGAAATCCAGTGATCAATACTGCAATCAAAAGCCTCCAGTGTCATTAGCACACTTTAATTTCAAACTTATAGCAACAACAATTCAGTGTGTCCCAAGTTTGAAGTCCTCCTGTTCTGTATCCCCAGGACAGCATTAAATCCCACACCAGAAACTCCTCTGTCTCCAGCAGGGTGTGGCACTGCAGAGCTCATCAAGCCATGATGCCATGTCATGGTTTCTTCTCATTAAAACCTCTGCAGAATGTTTTTCCCAGTTTTGTCACTCTTAACTTTCCGTGCTTCTTAAATGTTCGGGTTCTTGTCATTTCTGTGCTGCTTTGGCTTCTTAAACTCTCTGCTTTTGAAGTGCCTTTTTTTCCGAGTAAATCAACCCAAAATTTAAATAATGATTAAACAATAATTCACTGAAGAAGATAGTAGTGGCATTTTGACTCAAATGTGAGTTTATTTTCCATAATAAAATATGTCAATATTTATCCTTATTTAAAGCATAATTTTCTCATATAACGGAGCCAATATTAAGGGAACAATCTATCTTAGAAATATATAAGATGCCATTTTTCATTGTCTGGAGACTGCAAAGCTAAGAAATATTGTATCTGCAGCTATATGAGCACAGCTCTTGAGGCAGCTTTGATATGGAGACATGAGATTTTTCCATTAATCATTCTTTTACTGCTACTCAGTTTCAGTCATTAACTTGTAGTGCCCAGAAGGCTTATAGCACAGAGAATTTGACTGCTGCCAGAGTAAAATCACCCATAAGAGGTCGGGTTTTTTAAAAGATCTGTAGCAGTTTGTAGATGTTTTTAAAAGCAGGATCCGGAAGGTAAATAACCATTACAGGTTTTGAAGCTTGTGAAACTAGTTATAAATTGTCAATGTGAATATTGATAAAATTATTACAGTACCTTTTTAACAAAAGATGCTCACATTCAAAGCCTGGCTGCTTTCCAACAGAAATTAAAGCAGCAGTGGCCTTGAATCAAAACCTTACATCTCTGAAATAATGAAAGATTAAAAATGCAGCTCTCAGTCTCCATGTTTGCTCTGTTCTAAAGTTTGGGTTAACTTCACCTGACAAATGGAAGTCTTACATTTACAGCTGGCTATCCAGAGAAGGAAAAGGACTTAGCCTTGCAAATGCCATTGCTTCATACTTCTCAGTACATTGGGGCAGACACATAATTTTATACAACTCTCTTTCTGAGTACTGAGTTAACCTTTTTTCAAAGGAAAAGGAAATCCTTGAATTCAAAAACTGTATTTTTCCTCATATAGTTAATCTCATTGAATTGTTTGTGCTTAATTATCCATGAGTTGGTACTAATTTAAACGCCTAGATAACTATTATCACCTGCATCAGAGAAATTAATTTTTCATTTGCTGCCCAGCTTACATACAGTTGATAATGGCAGTGCCATTATCTGAGGTGAAATCCAGCTCTAAGGAGTAGTGGGCAATATTTAGGTGATATAAAACAAGAATTAAATATGTTGATAGTACTTATATCTTTGAAGACTTTTGCAGGAAAGAGTAGTGGTTGAAAATTATTCCCGTGCATGGGACTGGTCCTTCTTTTCCATGAGGAACAAAATACATTACATGGACCACATACATAAGCCTGAATTTCAGTGGCTGTGAACTCTGAAACACAACCTCAATAAAAGCACAAGTAGTTCCAGATGTCTTGAAATAAATCTAGATTCTCCTGCTCCTGGCTACTATTTCAAATGGACCAGCTTTTGGCAGGGCAAAAAGTGTATGGTGAATTTGATTTTAAGGTGAATGTTCTCCCTTTTTAACCTCATTATTTTGTCTGGATACCTTCCTATTGATGGCTGCCTAGGGTACAGATTACATTTCAATCTGGTTTGAGGTGGAGACCTCAAATGGCTGCCCCATAGAATATGGAGCAAGAAACCTTTAACAGACAGAGATATGACGAAAGGTAGGTTAACTTTTACTACATCAAACATCTGTCTGTTTTGCCAGTATCCATTGTAGCTTTTTTGGGTGCTTAATGGAGAAATTTGTTCCAATTTTATGTGATCATTTTGGAATTCTAGTGATTTTTTTTCCAAGGCAGAACCAGTGTGACTCTGTGGAAAGGAGTACCAGTCCCATAACAAATGGAGACACCATCTTCCACCAGCTTCTAATTTGTCTTTCCTTCAACAGGTCAACTGTCAACCACAGCATTCTGTAACTCTCAGCTTCATCTTTTAATGGGGACAAACCTCAGTTTTCCATTTAGTTTTCCTGAAGATGCAACTATTAAGGTTTATTCCTTACCTTCCTCAGAGTCTGGACTCCATGCTCAGCAGAAATGATATTTCTAAAACTGCACAAAAGAGTGCAATTTTTGAAGGTGGAGGAGTTCAGACTAGTCCTATAGATGCTCCTATAGCTGAAATAAATGTCTGCAAAAGCAGCACATAGGATTTACTTTTCCTCATTGTGGCAGAAGGCTTCTCATCCCTGTTCACAGCTACCCTGGTGCATTTAGGATACACACAAGAAGACACACCAGACACACGTATGTGAGTGTCCCATAGTTCAGCCTGACTGCCAGATGTGCCACATCTGCAGTACCTGGGGGATCTCTGACCACAGCACAAGCTTTACACTCTCCCTTGCAGACTCCAAACTGGATGCACACAGCTCCTAAAGAGCAGATTTGCTGAGGCTTTATGAAGAGAAATCTTCCAACCCCATCTGGCACAGTGTCACATGCAGGAAGGGAAGCTGTGATGGCTGCTTGGCACTGCCCTTCAGAGCCAGGCAAAGGGCCCTGAGTGACAGCTCTGCTTCTCCCAGCGCCTGGTTTCAGCATGAGGAGCAGCACAGCAGAGCAGCACACAGCAGCTGATGCCACTCAAATCAGAGTGGCCCTCACATTTCTGTGGTCTTGCTCTATTCCTGACAGTGAAAGGATGTGGGGGATCAGGGGAGGTTGCACAGATTTCATCCCAAGCCCCAGATGTGGAATGTGGGAAGTTCACACTGTACACACACGTCCACTGTAGATCTGTGGCCATGCAGGTCTCACTGAAGACAGCAACCTGTCCTCTTCCTTGTTCTGTGGTTACTTCCTTGCAAAATTATCAACACTTTCTTTCTTAATTCTTTACTAATGCTGCACATGGACCCCTCTTAATTAGCTAACCTTACTTCTGAAGCTCTTATTTCTGAAGCTCTTACTTCTGAACCTTTTTTTGCCATCCTGGCAGCAAGCACAGGCAGTGCCATAATAATCACAAATAAATTATTATTATTCACAATACATTTTTAGCAGCATGTACAATATAACAATGAACAGCACAAAATTATTATTTGAACATATAAAGTTGCACCAGACCAAAGAATGGTAGGATAGATCCAGGGTCATGGGAGGAGGAGTGTGACATCCCTGGAGGAAGGCAGATTTTCACAAGTGGAAAATGAGATCCAGGATAGACATGCATTTCTTATTTTGGCAGTACTGTCTGGACAGCCTGACAGCAGCCAGGACAGCACTGCCTTTGAAGACAATGAAGACATCTCATCAATATAAAACAAAAGGCAGTGACCTCACTGCTTAGACCTTACCTTCAAGTGTGAGAAGTGCAATCTTGCCTGGGAATATCAGGCAGAAAATTTCCTGGGCAGTCATTTCACTTAAAAAACTTCCTTCTAAGACAAAAACCAAATGAGATCCACTTAGAGGACACAGCCAGAACAAAGATTTAAGTGAGGTGAGGAAAGCAAAGGTTTAAGAAAGGCATTAAAGCACAAACCCTTCTGACCCCCTTTTTTGTCCCTGCACAGTTGATGATGTTTCACTTTTGTTGTTCTGCTGTTATGAGCAGGATGGTTCAGCTCAAATGAAGAGTTGTCAGATCTGGCATGGAAATCAGGCATACAGCTAGAAAAGGCTGTCATTGTGATGGAGAACTGTCTCAGGGAGGCATTACCTCAGTGACCAAGCTGTAGAGAGCATTAGTCAAGGGAACTGGTCTGTATAAAGGAATGCAGGCTTTACAAAAAATCAATCCTCAGCCCTTTCCATTTTAAAATGATCTGTGAATTTAATTTCAGGAGAAATGTAGCATATTGAGCTGGTCAGGGAAACTTCACCTCTGAAAGCAGATAATTTTGGCATTGGGTAGTGAAGACAGTGTTTCTTCTTTCTTGTCTCTTCAGCTAAAAACATTATTTTTCAGCATTTGGGTTGAAGATGATAATTCTGTTTTAATAGAAGAGGGTGGACAAAAGAAAGGTAAAATAGATCAGGTTAATACCCTTTTCAAATTCTGCCACCGGAAATGGGCCTAAAACTTAACATTGTTAGAACAATCTGAGTTCATAATAGAAAGATGTTGTCACGTCCCTTTTATTGGGTAGAGACCTCTGAGAGTCCTCAACTGGTTTCAATTGAGCTGAGCAATTCTGATATTTATGATTTCTGTTCTCCTCAGCTGCAGAACACCAGACCCTCTGGTAAATAAGGCACCATTCCAGTAAACCCCCCTGGCTGTGGGCTAGCATTGGGCACACTTCCTTGGTCAGGAGTGAGGAAGGCTCCACAGGATGTGGATGGGTCTGTGCAGAGGCTCAGCCCTTTGGTTTGTGGGTGGTGTTGAGGTACCAGAGTGCACAGATCTGCTTCCAGTGGGGCACCATGGCTTTAAATGCAGAGTGATGTGTGGTGACCTCCATCATGACTTCTCTTCCCAGCAGTGTTTAAAGAGGTATCCACAATGACAGATAGAAACAATCACACACAGAGCATGGTGAGGAGCTTGATGAGCTGCAGGATATCTCATAATTGTTGAACCTGAGTGATCTGGTTGTCTCTGGGCACCAGGGCACCGGGGGCCAGCTGCATGTCCCAGTTTGCTACCCAGCAAGACACAAAGACCATAACTGGGCCAGAAAGGGGAGTCCCCACCTTAAACAGAGAAAACACAGCACTGAGTAGGTGGTATCCTTCCCCAAAATGAGGCAAGGGTTTCCTGATCCCACATCTTAAACAGTCAGGGGAACAGAGGCTGTGGCTGCTCACAGGAGCAAGACCCCTGCTTGTGTTGGGCTCTAGCATCTCTGCATGGTGCAGTACTGCTGAGCCCAGGGCTCCCTCTCACAGCTCTGCACTGCACCAGCACTCTGCTGGCCCTCTGGCCTCCCACCATTAATCCAAGAAAAAGCTTTGTAAACGTCTTTTGGCACACAGCTTTGCAGACAAGCAAATCTGAGCACATTTGTAAAGCAATTAACTTCCTTACAAATTGCTTAGATTTGCTTCTCTAATCATAAAAAGCCACACAATACAAATAACACTGGCTTTCTCATTACAGAAATGACCCTGTTGCTATCCACAGTTGTCATTCTGCTAGGCTAGGATATAACAATTAGAATTTAGGGTCATAATCATCATTCTTCATCCACCCTTCTCAAAAGTAAATTTCTTGGGACAGATCCCAGGATGCAGAGGGACTGTTGGAAAACTGAAGCAATGTCATTCTGTTCAAAGAGTGAGAGAGATCAGAAATCTCTCTGCTGACTTCACAAACAGTTGACCTTTCTTTATTAATAGCTGTCACTTACCAATAGTTTATCATCAGACTTTACTCTCATTTACTGCAGAAATCCAGCAAAGGGAATCTCCAGCTTAAAGGAATCAATAAAAGAATACCCAGGTAAAGCAATGGCTTACCAAAGGCAAAATACTGTGTGTATGGCTTGATTGTACACAAATGTAAATAACTATCTGGGTAAAAGGAAATTATGAAAACTAGAAACTGGATTTTCAACCTTTCTTCTGATTGCCTCTCATAAGGGTTTTAATTATAACACTTCCTTTAAGAGTCTTATTTTTCTAGTAAAAGGTCTAGGTTGAAGTAAAGACTCAAAGTTTTGCATTTATGTGCCAGTTGCCTAGTAAAAAGCAGAATTAATAAAATGTGATCTCCATGTGATTTCTGGTGGGTCAATTTTTTGCCATGCTTCTTCCAGAGGAGTAGAATTTATCTGCTTTCATTGAGCCTTGAATTACATTAAGTTAATAAAACCTTTGTTTCCTCTTCACACACACTTAAAAGAAAGGATTCTGTTTGTGTTCTGCTTCTTGTACCTTTCTTCAGCTTCAGACCCACTCTCTGTCAAAAAAAATTATCTTTGGTATAAAAAGACAGTGCAACAGATATGATTTAAACTGCATGACTATGGCAGAATAGTGTTCTTAAACTGAATTTTACACTCTGAGCAGTTCTCAGCACAGAATCATTTCCAATTTGCAACATGTCAGAGATAAACTGTTGAAACTGTTGTTACTAACCACACACATCTTTCCAAAACCTTGCTTCTCTTGACTCTGAGTTTGGGGTATAATGCCATGGAATCCAGGCTTCCTACAGCTGGAGCCACGATTCTCTCCTCTCTGCATTTCCATCAAGCTTTATTTAAATTCCACCTAAGAAACCAAAATCTGAAAAGCAATGGGTTCTGGAGAATTTCATGGTGATCAGAGGGACAGAGGAGTGTTATTGGATAGATAAATAAAAAAATGAATAGTTCACATATTAGTTACCTTATACTCTGCAGAATAATGAAACTGGGTCTTGGCCAGTACAGGCAGAGTTCAAGAGAATAACTTAACATTTCACGGAGTGTGAACCAGTTGTAAAACTAGAAAGAACACTAAACATTATGACTGGATATAGGATACCCATAAATTTATAGATTAAATCAATAAAAACCTTTAAAAATCAAGTAGAACATTGTCACCAGTTATAGCAGACCAGATGTTCAGGCAAACAAGCATAAAAACAGCATCACAAAGATTTTCAGAATGCTAGCAAGGGTGTATTGTATCAAAGTTGTTATGTGTAAAAATACATGTACTTACTAAAAACAGTAAGTGAAAGGTGAGTCACCATGTATATAAATACAAAGATTGAAGCAAACACCTCCTGTATTTACTGATACAGTTCTAGAGCTAATGTTTCAGGTCTATATTCAGCCTTGAGTCTAACCTCTATCCCACCTCAAAGGCAGAATGAGATAAAAATAGGAGGTGGGAAATGGCTTTGGTTTATGTACAGTGTCACCTTATTTCATGTGACTTAGTTCTGATCTGGTAATGAATGGTACCAAAGGATCTCAAGAAAAATAGGTGGCCAAACCTCTTTTCACACCTCTGGAGATGTTCAGATAGCAGTGTTAACTAGATTTCATCTGAACTTTGAAAAAAATAATCACAGATAATGAAGAGAATAGAATTGTTATCCTTTATAATCATTCCTGCCAGATTTACCATTTGTGCACGCACGTACTTGACTATGATAAGAGTCCTTTTGAAATTTACTGATTGTAGCCTCTGAGAACTAAATCTCAGTGCCCAGCACTATAATTAACTCAAGATTTATTCATTTATCAAGACTCCTGAAACAAGCTTGTCTAATTGCCTTTCTTTATTAACACGTTCAAGAATGTTTAACATTTTACTGCCACTTAAACAAGAGTTCTAATAAGATACTGTATCAATTAATGGTCCTGTTAAAAGTCAACCGGTATTTTTACAATAGCAGCAGAACTCCTTGTTACACATTAAACACCATGCAGCAATCATAAGGTCTGTGGGTTTGTTTGGAAAGGTGCATTGCAATGATACACTGCCAAGATTTTAACAAGCGTCTCCCACAAGACATTCCTTCCTTAAGAGGATAGTAAAAGGCTCTTAGTTTTGGACTTGCCCAGAAAAGGAGAGTGAAGGGATAGGAATTCCACTAGTGTGTTTGTCCTTTAAAAGCAATATGGTTTTCCAAAGCCCTAAGGATGTGAAAGCACTGCACTGCACTGCCTTTGTCTGGTTCTTGAAATGTGTTGACCTTACAGTCTGCATTTAGTTTTTTGTTTGGGTTTGCTTTGGGGTTTTGTTTGGGGGAGATCATCAGTTTGAGCTATTCTGAGACTAGAATACATCCCTATCCCTATGCTCTGTCCTCAGGGAATTCCTCACTTCTGGGAGGGTGATGCAGTCCACATCTGGGTGAAGGCTGGTGCTGAAAAGCTTTTGTCAGAAGTGGCAGCTCCTTCCTTGCTGGACAGAGCAGGGCTTGAGAGCTCTCTTGCACTAAAGCAGTCCTGTTTGAGAACTATGAATAATGGCCCAAAGGCAAAACAGAGCTGCCCAGAATTGGTTTTTAACAAGGAATACTGCTATTTTGAAACCAATTTTTTTCTAGAGGTGGACTGGTCTTCATCCAACTTCTATTATGATGCTTTTTTTTTAGGATGCCTAAGGCTTGGTGATGATATGGGTATAATTAAATAGTTGACTACAGTGTCAGTTAAAACAATGGCCTGTGATGTGAGCAACACACCACAAATGCTCTGCATTGTTTTACAGTGGCAATTTTCAGGACATCTTCAAAGAAACCAAATTGAATGATGTATGATGAGTTAGCAATCAAACTCAGTTACTTACTTCAATATTGGCCAATAAAATCATGCTTTTACTTACTGAAAGAATTACTATAAACTTTATATGTTAGATGCATTATCCAATTGAAGTATTTTTATTTCCTTTGTGAATCATAGAATCATAAATTTCCATAAGCCACTGAACAGGGAAGAGCTGAACACAATAAACTGGGAAAATACTTCCTCACTCAGGCATAGTGGGTAGAGTACTCAAACACCACCAGACACCAGCAGCTACCATTTTGGTGGCCACAAGTCTCTGCAGATTTGTTTACTGAAAAAGAAATCTATAACCCTGAAAGATCCAGACCCTCTCTTTTCATTTCTCATTCTGGTTTCCAGACAGCCTCATTTCACAGGGCAATAGCAGAGACAAGACAGTAAATAGCAAAATAGGTGAGTCCTAAGAGGTTCTTCATAAATTTTTCCTCCTGGTATTGTGCAACATAGGGCACACCCCATCCTTCAGGCAGGAGGTTCATGTACTGTGATTCAGCTGGGCCAAGGAGAAGGCAGGATTCACAGTCAAGTATCCACCAGGAAAAATGATCATTGGAAGTGTGCAGTAAGTCACCCTGTCCATACATTTACCTCTCCCTACCTGCAGTACTGAATAAGAAGACCTAGGGTGGCTCCAAGAGCAAACTTTTCAATGAAAATGACTTAATGGAGAGGCAGATTGATCCAGTAGAGGTGTTCAGGGTTCACAGCCTAAACCTGTAGAGTTCTTTAGGGTTCACTCACCTACAGTGAAGTTGGGCTTTGCTGTGTCCCTCTAGTGAAAATGCCAGCCCAAGAAGACAAATAGCCTTCTTCTCAGGAGGGTTTGATGTGGTCTGCTTGGGCAGCCTTCAGGAATCTGACATGACTTGGTTCCTCAGAGGGCATGTCCACACTAAAGGACCAGAGTCACACTCAGGCTTATGCACTTTCCCTGATAAATTATTCTGCTCCAGTGGATATTATGTTAAAAGGATGATTCCACCACATGAACCAGATCATGTATTGAACTGGGCCATGCAAGTGCTCGAGAGAAACAGAATACTTTTGTTTGTTTTGTGGACCAAGAACATAAAACCAAAGAGTTTCAATCTTACACCAATGACCCTGTGGAACCCACAAGTGCTCCTTTCCACAGTGCCAGGTTTGTATTCAGGGAGCCACTTGCAGTGGGATTCTGTTACCCTTTCAAAACAAAGACTGCATAACTGCTAGAAACAAACTGCTTGGCTAGGAGGGAATGACTTGTGATATTTTAAAAGCCATTAAAGAATACTTAGCAATCCCATTATCATCTAATTATGACCTGGTAACCAGTAGAAGGGTTTGACTGCCTAAAATACTGTCTGCTTCTTCTATCTTACCCCTCACCATTAAATGTGCTGCTCACATCCCTCACCCATCCATAACAATCAACTCCTCAGTGCTGTAAATGAGGCAACAGCAGTTCCCTGGGGTGTTTTCTGAGGAATTAACCAAAGTGCTCAATGCAATATCATCATGCTTTCCTACTGGCTGGTTTTGGAAACCTATACAATGCTTTTTATTGGCTCTTTGTTTGCTTGTTTTCAGAATATTAAGACCAAAAAAGTAATGCTAGCAGCCAATAGCACTGGACGGGATTTTAAATTATTTGGGTTTAGTTCCATCAAGGTCATACCTGTGTCTCTGGAACCGAGGTTTAATCCCTCAAATCTCCATTGATAAGTAAGGGATAATCATTTCTCTGTCTGTCTGGTCTGCTTGGATTAACACCCTGCAGGATGTTAATTCCAAATTCTTCCCTGGCAAAGGCAACTTCTGCATAGAGCCTGAAGGTACAATTACAATATACATATTATTAACACAAGTACCTTCTTTTTCCCCCAGAAAAAGCCCTTTAATTTAAAGACATCATTACAGTTTCACCTTCTTCAAACATCTTTTATTGGCAACTAAAACAATTGAAAAGTAGTTCTGGCAGAAAATAGAGGAATGAGTTCAAGGAGGGCTTGAAAATTGTATCTGCTACTTTTTTAGTGTCCTTTGGCTTCAGTACCTTTAGAATTGAGGTAATAACATCTCCCTTCCCCATTTGGACCACAGACATTTCAGTGTCTCCTCTGACATCTCCCTGCCAGCTAGTGGAGGTTTCAGAGCTAAGGTAAGCACACAGGTTGTCAGCACAGAGAAAGGGAAAAGGGTACTGTAAGAAACCAACACTGAGTGACAAGCTGCTGAGTCAGCCAGCAGCAGAGGGAAGGGGTTTACATTCTGTCTGCATGGCATTATCAACCTACTTCAAAGTTATTACAACTCTAAATCCTGTAAAAAATTAAAGGATATTTTAAGTGTATGGGCTTTAGGGTAGGGGTTTATCAGCTTTCAGCTTGTTAATACTCAAATTTTCCTTGCAAACTCAGACTGGAATTTTTAACATAGGTAAAAATACAATTTCATTTTGCCACAGAAATTTAAAACTTCTAAAAAACATTTTAACATTTTGAGAATTTAATATTAAAAAATGCTGAATCAAAAAATGCCACTTAACAAAATAAGAGAGAGCTATTTGATGTCTCTCAGGTAGGAGCATTTAGCCTGTCCCAAGAAAGTCAGTAGGTTTTATTTGTCCTTTCCAGAGTCCCTGTGATATGAAATTGCTTCCTCTGACAATACCACAAACTGAATGTCCCCAGATAGGGGCAAACCTCAGAATTACAGGGAGCATCTCCAGCCCTGCCCACTTGTTCTTTACATAGCCATTTCTGAACCAGCAATATCAGAGCAACTGGCTCAGAATATCGAGATCAGGACAAATTGTACTCATTTTATGGCTGCCCAGCTCAAACACAGAATTTTGTGGTCAGGACAGCACCTGCTTTTGGTTCACAGAGACCTTAGTCCTATGTGTGATGATGGCTCCTCCTCTGAGTGTCAGATGGAAGAAGAGGAAGAGCTGATGCCAATGGCACAATTACTGTTTCACAGGGGTTGGGATGGTCCTGAACCTAAAACAAGCAAAAACATCCCATAGTCTTCCTAACATCAGTGTTCTGAGTGTCAGCCATTCCATTTACTCCAAGAGTATTCTGGTAACTGAGAAGCAGCTCACACCAATGCCAGACCATGACTTAATAGCTGTATGAATACATCACTATTAAAAGAAAGCCTGTGATGAGCAAACTTTGGGAGTCACTGGAACCTGCTGGAAGCATCATCGAGTCAGTAAACACTTTGGAATTAGTTCAATGTCATAAAAAAAGATTAAATGTCACTAAGTTTCCTTTGCAAGATAAATCTTTGTAAGATTTATCAGAGAATAGTAGAGTGATTTGGGCTTGAAAGGACCTTAAAGATTATCTGGTTTCAAACTCCCTGTCACAGACAGGGACACCTTGCACACCAGGTTGCTCAGAGCCCCTTCCAACCTGTCCTTCAACACTTCTAGGGATCAAACATCCACTTCATCCAACCCAATTTATGCCTCAGAAGTGTTTAGAAACACAAATAAGTGAACTCATGACTATCAATGGATCCACCACAGCAAAAAAAGATGTGAGTCAGAGAACTGTGAGGAGCCCAAAGGCATCCAGGGTGTCCACAGGGGCTGACAGGTTTGATGCAGGACCTTCAGAGACCATGATCTGCAGTATACCCAGAGATGTGTGAAATGGTGCTAACTCTCCAACTGAGAGACAACTAAGTGCTGATAAACTTTCTTGTGTGATGCATTCTACACATTGAGAAAGCCTATCTTTCTAGACAGACTTATAACCGAAACAGCCACACAAGGGTTAAGGGGAAAGAAATTTTCATCCTGTTTTTATATAAATAGGCAGAAAGAGACAGTGATTTACTTAGAGTCACTGAGGAAGTCTATGGTTCACAGACCAGTCTCATTCTGGTGCATCAATCAAAGACCACACTCCCACAGCCCCCATCTGTGTGCACAGACACACCATAGTAGGGTGTACTGTCTGGAAAAAGGGGTGCAGAGTTCCCCAAGTGTTCCCCAAATGCTGTATTAGGACTATAGGTTCACAAGGGTGTGCACAAGACAGAGAGCCCCTTCTGGATCATCCAAATTTTGCCAGAGAGAAGCAATGTCGGCAAACTAAGTGAGATGAAGGAAACAAAAATATTGCTTTAAGTGCTCCTGGATTCCCTCCAGGATCTGTGTTAAGCACTGCTGGCTAAACATGAGAATTTTATTCTTCTCCTCCCTATTATTCTCAAGAAGTGATGCTCCCATGCTGCTTTTAGGACACTGCACATAACTGTGCTGTGCCAGGAGTCAGAACGTTCTGACTCTGCTGTAACACATCTCCCATCGGACAGCATCAGTTCTGTGGTTAACATGGACACAGAAATCTCTGCTTCCAGAGCCAGAGGGACACAACCAGATCATTAATTATTTCCATACCTTCAAAAACTTCAGAGGGAAGTAAATAGTCATGGAAGCTCATGCCAGGACTTGGACCTCACACAGCAGAAAACTCTTGGTTTCTTGGGAGCCCATCCCATCAGGTCTCTCAAGCTCCTTTCATGGACATGGCAATTAGTGCCCTGCAGACAGGATGGACATTGATGGATCATGTGTCCTCAGTGTGTGATTGTAAGGCACTCCCTTCCTCTATACTCCTATGATTTAAGATCTTCCCTCTTAAATTTTACATTTCTTCTCCTGCTAGATGTATTTTTTCACTTAGCTAAGGGTTTGTCCCAAAGCAGCCTCTCCTCCCCCAGTTTCCTCTTCCCCCTCCTCACTAGCTGTGAATAAAACTTCTCTATCTAAAACATCAGTTGCTGAAGAGCCTCAAGAGTACCCATTTCTCGTGCTCTCACTGTTTTGATACACTGATTAGCCTCTTGTTGGATCAATAGCCCATCTGCTTTTAGAAGTTTTCTAGCATTCTGATGCTAAATTAAAACAGAGAGAATCAATCCTCAGTTAATTTACCCAACCAGACAATTTATATCTCTCTTCTGATCTGCCATCATGTGAATTTATACAATACTGACATACTGTGAGGACTTCCCAGACAAAGAAAGCACTTTTATAATGCTAAATCATCCTCTTTATTAGTAACTCTCAAATGTGACAAACCAGGAGATTTATTGTATAATGTTGCATAGTCCTTGGTTGAACTTGTTAAAACTCACAGCTATTATAATGAAGCAATTTGCTAATTAACAGTGGATTTTTCTTGGTTTTTAATGGACTTTGGGGATACATTTTAGACTTAGATTAAGATTAGTGCAAAAAAAAGAGCGTTCTTGTTAATTATTTCAAATTGAGTGTTATGCTAATAGTAAACATTTAGTTATTTCCTGACTGAAAATTAATGTTCTATAAATAATTACAAAACCAAGCCACTGTGTGAGTCCCAAAAGGAGACACCAGACTTAGAAAAGATTCATGACTCTTTCTTGTAGGTTAACAACCATGGCCTCACACTTTGAAAAAATTAGGCATGAGCCTTGGTGGCTTCCTAGGGTTTTTCTACCCTGGCTGAAAAAAACTAGATAAATAGATAGAGAGAGAGGGAGATAACCTGCAGACGGAATTTTTTGACAGCAAAGGTGTATGGTGCTACAGTTTGCCAATTCTCAGATCACTTCTCAAATCAAAGCTCACTTAAAATATTAGCATCCATATCACCAGAGGTTTCTGCCTTGTGAGAAATATATATACTTTATATTTGCTTTTGCTTAGGGAAAACTGGGAACAGAAAGCTGGGAACAGAGAAAGGTGAGTTATGTCTATTGATCCCAGTTTAGTGTAGTTGACAAGGTGGGAGACATATACATCCTCTTACAGACCACCTAATTCTCTCACTGAACTCCTGGGAGTTGATATGTTCCTTTCTATGACTGCAAATGTTAGATTATTCATTTTGATTGGTATTAGCTTTTTCTCAGGACTCTAAATTCTTTCCTTGCCCTTATAGATGCCCCCTCCAGTCTGTGGAAACAGACACCTCTTGTGCCTAAATCAATGAAAGGTGGGATCTCTAAACTCATAGAGTTTCTCATTGGCAAAGTTCATGTTGGCACAGGAAGCAGAACAGCTCCTCTGGGCACTCAGCACCACTAAAATGACTCAGGAGGACAAAAACCTTGCAGCAGTCTGTCCTGGCCCTGCATCACCCATCCCCAGCCCTTCCTCTGCCAGAGCTGATGGTGTGCACGTCGTGCTGTGGGGTGGAAGAGCAATGAATGCAACCAGGAACCAGG
Organism: Luscinia megarhynchos; assembly: GCA_034336665.1. Taxonomy (NCBI): domain Eukaryota; kingdom Metazoa; phylum Chordata; class Aves; order Passeriformes; family Muscicapidae; genus Luscinia; species Luscinia megarhynchos. Next base: position 92,413,604 of record JAPFBE010000002.1, read on the forward strand.
GCTCCCAGACTCTGCCTTCTCAGCAGATGCAAATCTGACAACATTCACAGACTTCTGGTCAGCAGTGGAAGAGGAGGAGCTGCCAGGAGGGTGGCAGCCCTGGGGAACAAGTACATCAGGATTTGACAGCACTGCTGGGGTTTCCCTCCATCCTGTGCACTGAGCTCTACTCTGCCTCTCACAGAGACACTAGAACATCTCTCCCCAAATTGCAGTTTTGCCACTTCCACCTCTGTACTTTGAATAAATTCCTACTTGGCCTCCATCTGAAGCCTGCTCAACCGTGTGCTGTGTCTTACATGGCACAGCAGAGCCACAGAAACCAATAAAATTTGCAATAGAAAGCAGCTGTTGCCTTACTTCTCATTCCTGAGCTTTGACTTGGAGTCTTTCAAAGCCTGTGATAACCCTCTCCTTCCACAGGGCTACTTATTCTAGCATGAGGGGAAAAAGAAAGATTACTAAAGATGTGACATTTTCTGCTTGTCATCTTCATTCTCCGTGCAGCCTCCATGCCTTGCTCAGACAGCGTGCTGTTCTCATATCTTACCTTGGTGTTAGCCAGCTAAAAATCTCCCCCCAGCTCCTACAAACCAGCACTTTGAAGTGTCCAGAGACTTTTGCTAAAGAGCTGATGAGTCTTAATGTGCAAGAAGTATCCAAACCATTACAACATCACGGGAGAGAACATAGCAGCATTAGATTACAGTTTGATGTGTGCTTTCCTAATGAACCTCCCAGGCTTGTGGCAGTCCTGAGGTCTTCCTCTAAACCTGAGTCCTCAGGTGAGGGGGAGATGAATTCTATCTGATCTGTAAGTAAAATAAGATTTCAATTTGCTGTCAGAGCTTTAATTAAAGCACTTATAGATCAACTTTACTATGTCAAATTGTCTATGCCACTATTACTATAGGAAGATGAATGTTAGCTGTGAAAACAGGCAAATACACTCCCCTAGACTAATGAGTAATTTCATAGCCATTGATTTTTGACTTTGAAAATTCTCCCACATGCTTCTGGGAATTAGAACTTGTTACAGGTGACCTCACAGCAGCTTTGGCAATTTTTTAAACCTCTTGTGAATATAAAAATAGAATAATTTTGCCCATTCATGGTTTTTTTTTGTGGCAGGCATTACATGTAAGCACTTCCATCTCAGGTTCTGAAACCCAGACTCATTGCTGAATTACTATATTTAACATATAATACATTAGCTTTAATTCTACAAGATACTAAAAAACAGCCATCATCTCCTTCTATAAGAGTAAGGACATAGTTCTGCAGTTATCAGCTTTTGTTTCAGTAGTTATGAAATGTCAGATTATGTACCAGGATAAATTTAGTCATTGGGATGATTCTGTTTATGCCAATGAGTTACATTGAGAGAGCACAAAATGGAAGTAATTATTAGTGACTTGAAAGTAGGTGTGTGATTTAGTATATAACAGGCTATTTGAAATGGTTGCATAACTAAATGGGCAATTTTAGTATTAAAATTGATCATTTAATTCACACAAACATTGTGAAGCTTTTGGTAAATTCTGAGTGTTTAAAATCAGTCAGTGCAGCACCTGAGCACCTCAGAGTCCCTAAGATATCATCTCCAGATCACATCCCCAGAGCAGCTGCTTTAATCTTGGCTGTCACTTCTCTGCTCTTTGCTCAGCCCAAGTGGACCAGGATGTCACCTCCCTCAGCACCCCCTGAGTGTGGAGGCAGCAGCAGGATGAGGAGAGGGCTGTGCACAGGGTGCCTGAGACATGGACAGACACCTAACTTACTTGTGGTTTATGGGTGTCTAAGGGGACTGTCCAATGCCACACAAGAAATGATGGCAGAGCACCAGATTCAACTGAGTCTCTGTACCAGTCTTTGCCCAGCAGCTGAGCTCTGGGTTTCTGTGAGGACATGTCTTACATGTTCCATCCCAGAAGCTACCCCTGGCATCACTCAGGGTGGAAAGGTACAAGGAATGAAGAAAGCAAGAATCACCAGAGAGACAAAGGAACTTTTTCTAGCTAGAAGAAAATGTACCTGGGATGTCCATTGCTTTAGGTTTTGCACCACACATCAGCACCATAATGATGGGACCACTTGGAATCACTGACAATCAGGAGGCACCTCCTGGCAGTCCCTGGATGGTCCATGCTGCATCTCAAGCAGAACAGGAACAGCTGTTGATAGTGTCAGCATGTTTACAATGGCAGTGGTGGCAGAGGGTGAGAAACACCAACCAGCCACAAACGAGGTTCAGGACAGTGGTCAGGGTGAGGGCCACAGCTCCTTAGGGCAGCTGGACCTTGGTACAAAGCCTGCAAAGGCAGCTGCCCAATGCTCCAGCCACTCATACCACAAGATTTCATGCCACAACAATTGTGCCCTGACCACATCTATTCAAGGACCTGCCCCAGTAAATCTGAGCCTTTTTGTAGCTGCATTAATCTATGATCTGAGTTAAACCCATTAGAACAGAAAGACTATACCAGCCTAGCTGGGATGAAGAATCTGTCCCAGCTGGCTACAGGAAGGTGGGAAGGCAGCCTGGTGTTATGCAGCTGTCAAGCAATAATCCAGCATTATCTGGGTCCCACATTCAATTAAAGAAACCGTGCACTAGACATGCAATTGCATTAATCTCATCCATTGGCTTTATTAATGTACTTAATATTAGTGGCAACTTTTTCCTTCTCCCATGGTGCTGTCAAAGACATCCTGTCCATCACTGCGAATGTGAGGACTTAATTCCAGCTACTGCATGCATGGCCTCAGGGCACCAAGAGCAGAACAGCAGTGTGGTTTGATTAACAGAGTTCCTGTCTCCATCAGCAGCTGAGTCCCCTTGAACAAACACAGTCCAGCTGCTTCTTGTGCCTTTATGCATTTAGATTTGCCTTTATTATACAATAAATGAGAAATCAAGAGTAAACAAGAAGGTGAGGGGTTTATTGAGCTCCTTTACTGTGACTACTGCTTCTGCTGGCATTTCCTTTGACTTTTGACCTTGCCTGATGCAAAGGTTCTGGTCTCCTTGCAGCGAAGCTGCGGCTTTCTCTGAAGTACATGGGCTGTAATGTGATACCTGTGGATATGGTACCAAGGGTAATTAAGATGTTTGTTGACTTTGGTTCTGCCCCACCAGTGTGCAACTATGTCTGTAGGAAGCCAGTGTTTGCTTGCTGTTGAAGTGACAAACATTGGTGCATAAAATCACCAAAGTTCCTGGTTTTCAGTGTTCCATGCTTCTTCATGACTAATCAAATAAAATTCAAGTCAGTGTGTTTGGCAAAGAGCACATGAAGGTTCCACTTACAATGCAGGAAATCAACATTTATAAATTGGTTATACAGTGAGGACAGTACTTGGCTTGCTCTTTAATTGTAAATGTCCAAGGCATCATGGAATTATTCAGTCTTGTAAGAGTGAGACCAGATGAAATACACTTGGCCAAACATTAGAGTCCCCTAGAAAGTAGTGCAGTGCACCCTAAACTCTGCTAATGCTAGTAATCAGTTCTCCACTGACTACAAGGGAGCTTGCCATGCCTGATGGCTGACTTTTCACTTACAGTTTAGTGAGATTAATCCTCTTTTTTATACCCTGAGCAAATTTTCAGTACCATGGTTTCTTTTCATTGTTGAGTAAGTGATTTCATACCTTCACACATCTAGTGATCTTTCATGAAACAGATGACTTAAGCGAATTTCTGGTTCTCCATCTTGTGGTCCAAACACCCTCAGAGTCTCCCTTTCCAGTTCTGTGGCTACAGAATATAACTGATGTTGATCTCTTCTGCACATTTTCTTGTTCTCCTCTCTATCCCACTTTCTACATCATGCTAGTTTTGATGGCTGTCAGGCTTCTTTCCTAGAGGGCATTGATAGACAAAATCATTGACAAGTTGTCATAGATGTGGGCAGTCAGGAATGGGGCAAACTGGATGTTCCATGAGCCTTCCTTACAACTGATTCCAAGGTCTGAACTGAATCATCAACATAATCCTTCCAGTCTGATACATCTAGCATTTAGTGGCACTCAGGAATTTCTACCCACTTTGAAGAGGATGCTGTATAACGACAGGTATCAGACATAATAGAAGCAGTGAACTTTTATAACTCTGACAGCATGATCCAAGAAATTCAGGTTCTTCCTTTGAGGCACAGAAATGATTGTCATTTTCCTAATTGCACCTGGAAGCAAGCCTTACTGCAAGGAAGTTAGACTGAAATCTTCCCCAGTATTGGATGTGGCAGCTCCAAAGGCATGGAAACTGACAGCACACTTCAGAAGAAGCATGAGAACTACTGAAAGCTGCTAAAACTAGACTACTGGGAGTGAGTGAATAGTTTAGGAAATGGATTGGTTAGCAGATTATTTGTAGTGGAACTGATAATAAGGTCAGATCAACATTATTGCAGCACTGGGCTTGACTTTGCAAAAAGGGTGGATACTTGTGGGTCAAGTCAAAATTCTGCTTCCCAAATGGAAAGTTCACTAAGACCTAAATAAATCCAATTAAAAATGAATACTGAAGTGCAAATAGGGGCTGCAAAGGTCAGCAAATGGCCCAGACAAAATTTACTTGGCAGAAAATATGTCATTAATCACAACAAAATAGAAAGGGGTCCATTGCCAGAAGAACATGGCTGTGCAGAGAACACACACAGCTTGAAGCCATCAGATTCATGCTTTCTGCATATTCTGTCAGACAGCTCTCCAGTTAGTTCCTTGTAGTTGTTTACTTCTGAGTTTGCCACCTAGATTTCCTTTATCACCAGTGGAGAGAAACAGGCTCTTCTGGGGCCTAATTTATCTCACAGTAAAGCTGACATCTAAAATACATCACAGGAATAATGTTCTGAAAAATACTATTTCTCTGCATCCACTGTGAAAAAGCTTTGGGTGACTGGCTGGTATGCACGTGCTTCTACACCATGGACACCTAAGCCAAAGCAAGACTAATCCAGTTTTTGTCATAAGCCAGGCACGTTTACCCCTGAAATGCACCAATTATGGAATGAAAAGTTGCATAATCACCACTGCACTTGAGCACTGCAGAGCTTCTGAGCTTGGATGGCAGTGTAGGCATTGCAGTAATGTCACCACACTACTTCAGGAACCTGTTTATTCCACACACATCTCAATTAACATAGCTCTTGGAGTCATCTTTAAAGAAAAAGCCCGCATTTTTGAACTGGCAGCCTCAATCTACTATTAATTACTCCATTTTTACACACACTGAGAGTCTTCTTGCATCCTTATTTTCTCCATCTTTCTGCAGGACTCTGTCACATGATGAAGTGGCCACACTTCTGTAGAGTAATTCCCACATCAACAGTAATCTGCTGGAGCCTTCTAGTCAAGCAGCTGTTAACCAAATAATTCTGGACTGAATTTTCACATACCAGTGAAAACGATTTGGGTAATCATGATATCAACAAGTTTAGTAAAAAAGAAATTATTGCTTTTCTACTTAAACAGAAAATCTGATTTTTGCTTCAAAGTTTTTCATTCAGAGTTTCATAGGCTTGTCTTAATACTAGACTGTAGTCAAGGAATTTAAATGTGTGCTTGGGAAAGCGAATTTATTGGGGTGAAGAAACTATGATGTGATACACAGAGATGCATGAATATAAAATACACTTACACACACTGTTACTGACCTTGCTAACAGAAAACATTACCAATAGGTTCAACAAAGCTGATGAGGGGATAAGAGGAGAGCTGAAGCCACATTTGATCCCACTACTCAAAAGGAGCAGTGTGTGTTGATTTGGGCCAAGCCTCCCTCAAAAGACAAGTAACTGCAACCTCGAGCACCTCATGGGTACCTGAGCCTGCTCCTGTCACAGGTGTAGTGAAACCACGTGTGGACCAGGAGGTTTTCACTGAGTAATGTATTCTGTGAGAAAGGTTGGCAGAAAATGAAGCAAAAATGCCAGATCAAATCCAGAGGTAACTATGGAACTGAGCTTGCAGAGAGGGAGCAAATGCTGATGCAGAAAGAAGTTGTCAGAGGAAATACTGTATGTGACAGACACTACTCAAGCCATTGATTTTAGGAATCTATTTTAGGAAATCTAACTTCTCCAATGGAAACTTAACAACTGCCTGTACAGATGTGTCTAGGCTCCATCCAGATGTGCCTGCAGCTAGCAGCTGTGCAGAGGTTTCAAAGATGGGTGCCTGAAGTGCTTTGAGCATCCTCAGTATCTATTATTGATCCCACCAACAAGGACCTCATCTCCCCTTGGTGTAAGCAGAGTACAGTGAAGAGAAACCTCCCACATGCCTGGTTTTTCCTTTTAAGTGAAATGAGCAGTAAGGCCCTGAACTTGGGTCCATCCAACAGCCAAAGACAGGCTCCTACACCACTGAAAGTAATGACACCCTGGCAAAGGGACAATCCCCTGCAAAAGGGATCTTGCTAGGAAAAGGAGAGGAAATGTAGGAGAAAGAATGAAATCAGAAAAAGGGAATAATTTTTCTTTTTCTCAACTAACTTGGAGGATGTGGTTTAAATTTTGACTGTTCTAATTTTAAATAATGCAACTGAAACAAATTCACCCCACAGGATCATGCTTAAAAATACATAAAAATTTAATTTTTTTTTTTTTTTAATTTATCCCTTTGTCCTTTTCTGATCAGTCTTTGAGGTCTGAGCAATTCAACTCACCCAGAACTGAATATGTCAGCAGACACCTTCCACAACCACTGTATGATGAGCCCAGAGAGGAGTCAGTCACTCAATGTTCTGGCAGGGATATATCCTCCACAGTAGGCTGAGGGCATGGAGGATGGACACAAACAATTTATCTGCCCAAAAGAACACAAATACCAGGGCATCTCCTCCAGTTTGAGGGATTCTTTAACCTTTTGATGAGGGACTATTACACAACTCTCAAGCAGATTGGTTTACCTAAACCCAAGTATCTGATGCCATTTGAGATGCCCTTGTGTATCTGAAGTAGACAGATGTGGTCAGTCTTGTAGATGTGTCACATAAACCACATGAAATCTGTGCCCTTCTCCAGCAACTGAAGGTTAGGGTGGGTAAGGCAGGGCATCTGAAATGTCACCAGACCATATATTTAGGCTAATGATTGATGTGCAATACAGGTAACTTGAAACCTGACCTAAGCAAGATTCTTCTCCACCAGCAAAATTGACTTTCCTCATCCTTCAGGAATCTTCTTTCATTTGGAAGCATGCCTATGAATATTTCCTGAGATTTCTGTTCTGCCCTTTCTTAGGCCATTCCCCCCCATTTTGTCCCATAATTATTCTCTGTAAGCTGAAGAGTCATGAGTGGAAAAGTTCAGGTATCTCTCTTGGTTTGATTTTTAGTGAGCTAAAGCATACCCTGGAGAAGGGCATCCCTCTCTCTCTCTCTCAACTATAACAGCTCTGCTGGTAAAATCTTTTAGTTTGGCATCTGAATTAGGTAAATAAAACTATGTGGATGAGTCTAAATGTTGGAGTTTACTAGTCAAAATTCAGAGTGTTGTGTGCATGAGAAATAATCTCCTTTTTAGTCCAGAATTAAACCTAGGGTATTTGTAAGGTACATGTATTTAGAAAAAATATCATGTGAGATTGAATTTCTGCTTTTCTTCACAGGGACTCCAATGAGTACCTCCACCTATTAGGAATCAACAGTTGCCAGCTGGTTAGTGAGACTGAGTGAATGTTGCACAGTCTGTATTGATGGGCATGATTAATTGTGGAGGGTCAGCTCAAGCATGTCCTGCAAATGGGTAAAGGTGGCACTAATGCAAATTGGTCAGCTAGGAATAAACATCATTAATTCCATACGACATGTCAGATAAACAGCCCTATGGAGAGGTATGCATTTACAAATCATCAAAAGACCAACTTGGGTAGGGCTTATCCTGAGATAGCAATAAAGGTAATCAATTTGGATTTAAAGATGTTTGCACAGATATGATGGACCAATTGAGATGAATGGCTAAGCCATGTACCTGCTAGCCTGCACTGTAAGGCAGTCAGTCAGCAGGAGCTGGCATTGCAAGGAGCAAGGTTTGTGCTGCACACTTGGCCATCAGTGAAATTTCTGCTCCACAGAAAACAACAGGGTTTCAGAAAAACAATATTGTCAGGTGGGATTAATAGTTAACCCCCCCTGTCCCCCACCCCCCAAGTAATTAACTGGGCAAATTCCCTTTTCCACCCGTTCCCAGAGGTGACTCTGTACATGGAGGTACTGGGCCATTACAATTTATAGGAAAGCTGATTTATCTGCAGCTGTCCTGTTCACCCCTTCTTCTACCCTGAGCCTCCAGTTCAGATGTAAGACAGGCTGCTTCCTTGGCAAGTATCAGTGAGAGCAATTGGAAGCCACTGGATTCCCAGATCAGTGGGTATCACCATATTTTCAAGTTCCAAAAAAAACCCCTCAACATTTTCATGCAAAACTTATGTTTTCCCTAATGTGAATTTTAGTTCTGCAGAACCAGCATCCTAGTAAGAAAATTCCCAACCATTTGTAAATATAAAGGCAAAGTGGGGAAGAGGCAGCCTTAGGCTTGCTCTCTCTGACTTATGGCTTTTCCTCTGCACCCATAAAATCTCTGGGACACAGACATCAAGTCATGGATGAAATTATTAAGCACATATTAATTAATAAAAAATATAGTTTCCCATGAGTAATAAGAGTTCTACGGCAGTGTGCTCATAATAATGTAATTACTGGAGGGATCTCTGTTTAAATTGAGATCAACCATTGGCACTTTTCACACAGCTACATTTCTTTCATTAGTGTATTTTTCTTTACATACAAAGTAAGCCTGCTTTTTAGAGTCCCAACAAATATTTAAAATACAAATATTCTATAACTTGAAGACTAGATAGCAATCATCTGATAACTAAGCATAATCTGCAGCTAAAAACTCATGTACAATTGAGCAAGGCCTTCATACAGTCAAAGCTCAGGTGCCATGAGCTGATGTGACTTTACATGCATTTTGCAAAGCAGCTGCTCACAGCCTTTTGTAACACCTCAACAGGAGCACTCTAATGCATCATATGAGCTCCAGACCTTCACATTCCTTGGCTCTTTCCTTTCCAGCACAGCTCTGTATTAAATATCCACAGGTCTGAATGTGGCTTCTTTGTAGCCTGAATATACTGAGAAGGTAGCACTTGATAGCACAAGCAGTTTTAATTTTGATTCTTTTATTAACTTATTGTTTTCAAACCAGATTACATGAAGCATAAGAAATCAGTCTCTGTAATAAAAGACCATTGGCTCAGCTGCTTGAAAATGGAGACACTTCCACTAACTGTGTCATGAGCAGAGAAGTCACTGGGTGTGCAGCTCTAAAATCCCTGTTATCCTGAGAACATATTCCTATCCAGGAACATGTCTAGCACCTTTCTTTGGCACCAACATAGCAACATAAAGGAAACTAGCAAATATTTCACTGGGGAGGAGAGCAATTTATCAAGCTGACTCTATATAGACTGGAAATTACTTCTTCTTTCTCTGTCCTGAGAACTGATGATTAAGAAAAGACAAATGGTGTTTCACTCACTGTAGGAAAATATTGCAGTGTTAGATAAGACAGCAAACACAGATATTCAGCTGGGTCTCCTCATCCCCTTCATCATACCAAAAATGAAAGAAGAAGGAGTTCCATTCTGAAACCTCATGTTCTTGCCTAGGTCTTTAATCAAGAGTATACATAAGAAACTACGTTTACCCAGTTCTGAGTTGGAAAATACTACATTTACTTTCCTTATTTTCCAGAGGGCTTTTCTCACTTTATTTTTTTTTTTAATTTAACTCCACTAGAGGGGTTGAGAATTGATTTCTAAAAGCTTTCAAGGAGAAAGGAAGGAGGAAGTCTTACTTGTCATGTCAAAGGCTGTTCTGTTTCCTGCACAAAGAGGAAGGCTGAAATATTCTGAATTCCAATAAATAGATAAAATTAAAATGTCACCTCAGCTGACTTGAGGCACAAAAAAATGAGATTCGTCTTCCCTAACTCTGCCTGTGGTATGAATTTCCATCTAAGCAGAGTGACCAGGCTCTCTTTATGGGCAGTTTAGGGAGTGCCACACTTTTAACTAATGTGGGTGACCACTTTAGGAAGCACCCTAGATTCCCTGAACTCTGCTGACAGCTCTCCACTGATTGTAAATGCAGCCCAGGTGGCTAGCTCAGATATTGATTACTGCACTGTAGACAATCACTTTAAGCAGATAAATCCCTCCCTGGAAGCCCACACTCTCCCCCAAAGCCCTGTGCTTCTGAGAAACGGAGGATGGTTAAGAACAGACCCAACAAACTTTCTTCATTTTGTAGGACTTCAAATATTTTCATCTTGTGGAGCATATGATATTGAGAGACAACTGAGAAATGGTTATTTGTGACTTTGCTAAAGAGTTCTGCAAAGGTGCTGAACAATTTTGGATCTGAATGTTAAGGAAAGATGGGAATTGGGCAGAGAGGGGAGGTGGGGTTTGGGAATGCGGGGTGCATAGCTGCAGGGTTTAAAGAATCATGCAGTCAGAGTATCCTGAACTGGAAGGGACCCACAGGTTCAAAGCCCAACTCCTGGAGCTTCAGGGCTGGATTATGGTTAAAAAAAAGACAATAGAAAACATTTGGCAGGAGATGGCAGCTGAAAAGGAGAAATAGACTTTGAAACTGGGTGATAGGTAAACCCATGGGGACGGGCTGTCAAGTGAAGAATAGGAGAACTTGCTATCTACTGACAAACAGGGATCCATGACTCCTTGCTTGAGGCTCCTCTCACTGGCAGAATGAATGAATGAATAAATGGATAAATAAATGAATAAATAAATAAATAAATAAAAGTTCAGGTTGATTCTTGCTTCACTCATAACTGAAGCACCTAAGCAGAACTATGTAGTCCTCCTGGAGAAGTAACTACTGGAGATCCACTGCACCCAGCTGCAGGGGCCAGACTGCACTTCCCAATGTAGGTGGTGCATCAATGCCTGCTAATTCCCTCATTTTCACTCACCAGGAATCTGTTAAACTCATGTATGTCCCCACTGATCCTCCCTTTCCCTCCTCTTCCATTTCCACTGCTGGGATATATTTTCTTGGGTCTGGTTGAGTCAAAACTAGAAAGTAAAGTTGTGTTGCAAATTAACAATTGCAAAAGCCAGCAGCAATCACTGTGGCTGTTCCCCTTCCAAAATTAGGGAGAGTTTGCCATCTAGAGGGGAAGCAAGACAGAATTCTGATCTGTGGTGGGAGCAGCTTTCGATCTGAGTACAGGCAGTTCAGTGTTACAAACTGGGCAGCAGGACAACACAGGCTCATACCACATAAGGAAGAGAGTGAGTTGTTTCCTTCTGAGTCTGGGACGAATAGTCATTTTCTTATCTAAATTGTGCAAGCTGAAACAGACAGACAGTTTAATTAAGCTCAGCAGATCGATGGCATTCACATTCAGCAGAGGAAAAACCTTGCCAAAGATTCTATTTTTTGAGCCAGTTTTCTCCACTAGGCATGTAGACACAGCTGGGTTGATAACCAGGAGTGGGTCAAATATTTTTTCCAGTGCAACTGATTGTTGGACACTGAATTTCTGCTGAACCCCAGGGCTTCATCCCATGAGAGTGGAAATCTTCCATTTTTATACCCAGATTACACCAAAAATTACTTCTCTCCAGGTCAAAGATTTCCCTTGTGTATTTTCTCCATGATAGATATCAAAATGTGTTCTCATGGTTTCTTTTTTTCTCCTGGGAAAACCATGAGGGTTTTCCCCTTTTCCTTTATTTTCTTTTCCCATTTGGTGCTTCTTGACTGCATTAAGATGTTCTGTTCTTCAAGCCCTGAGCTGTGCCTGCATTCATACAGTGACTCTGCATTTCACTTCACTTGAAAATATTCCTGCTTCCTCAGGGAGGAAGGATGAGTTGTCCCCAAGGCTCCCTTCCCCCAGCCACTCCTGCAATCCTCTGGAGCACAGGCAGAGCTGGGAGCAGTCCCTGCTCCATACAGCACATCGTGGAACACCATGGATTCCTGCTGAATGGGGCTCATGGGGCTGTGACATGGGGAGGGTGGTTCAGTCAGGCTGAAGTGCACTGACAGACAGAACTGATGAATAAACAACCCTTTTGTAAATTACCTGCAAAAGATTAGGAAGGAGGGCAAAGGGAAACACAAGGCAGAGAGGTCCAAGCATTTCATGATTTTGAACACTTGTTGGAGTCCATGTCAGGCTCTTGGTCACTGGTGTGCTGGAGAGGCAGATGTGCACACCAGCAGAAAACCAACTCTGCCTGCAGGTTTCATATGCTTTCCTGCTTTACTTTTCTTCTGGTGATTTTGTCAACTTGTCTTTGCTTTCCCAATGTCCTGGCACTCAGTTCTCAATATGCTCGTGGGCTACTGCAGGCATTGCTGTCATGACCTGTGCAGTGCTAATGAAACCATCTGTTGGGTCAGCCTGTCACTTTACATGCCATTCCAGCCTCTGATTCCATGAGATCACACAGGCAACGCAGTCACAGCCCTCACAGCAGTGCCCTCATGTGATTTTAGGAGGTGGCTAAGCTACAGAAGTCTTTTTTCTGGATGAGATGCTAAGCTGCTGTTGTGAATGTTTGTGACCTTTGAAGCTCACAGACTGCTTTCTCTAACAAGAAAAGCTTAAGTTAGAGGTCCTTTTTCTGGATGGAGAAATGTAAATTTTCCCTCTGTTTGCCCTTCACTTTTAAATAGTACAGTAAACTGACTTCTGAAGTACTTTCAAGGCCTCCTCTAGCTTATAAAAAGTGTCCAGGGACAACTAAATGAGATAACAATATAGATATTTAGATCTTTTCCACCCACTGCTTTTGGGCTGAGGTGCATGAGTGAATTCAGGCAGTTAATCAAGCTACTGATTGTCAGCTAAGCCACAGTAATGGTTGGTGCCTGACCATGCATGTGTCCTTAGCATAATGCAGCTGCAAAGTAAATTTTGCCAGCTTAGCTCCTAATGAAAATGAAATCCACTGTAGAGGCAGTCTAAACTAACACACTTCTCAGTGGGTCAGGCTTAAGGCATGCACATGGTTAGTTAGCAGGTTTCATATGATGGGAATTATTAGTAACTCAATTGTTCCTTATCATGTGCTGAGACCTGGGAAATTATCCATTTGGAATTGTGATGCAATAGTGATGCAATGATTGAACTGGCTGAAACTGCTCTGCACAAAGGGCTCACACAACGTGAGTTGTATTCTATGCAGAACCTTAACTAGAGATGTGGGGGAAATTCTTTGGAACACTTTTAAACTGGCATTGATTTTGTCTCTCTAAAAGTACACAGACATTCAAATAGAAATTTTGAATGTGATGTAAATAGTTCGGGGTGAGATTTTTTCGCCTGTGTGACACAGAGTCAATCTAGATAGCCAAAGTGAACTAAGTGAACTCTTCTTGACATCAAAACCTATAAAACTATGAATTCTTGTGGTTCAGTAAGGTATACTGAGTTGCTGACACCAACACTCCCTTCCCATCCCCCTGGCACCTTTCTCACAGAGGCTACACGTCTGTAGTAAAGCTGTGTGCTGTGGGTCTAGGACAAATGAATGAGAAAAACTAACTGCTTAAGAGAACAAAGCTAAAACACATCAGCTTCCACTCCCTGATGCACTGGTATGTGGAGTATTAAAGGCATTTGAACCACAATCCCTGTTCAAATCAACTCATGCATCCATTCTGGACAACATAGCAGCACTTCAATTTCTTGCTGCTCTAGTGATTTGCTTGAAAGCAACATATTGAAACTCCCTAAACCCAAATTCAGGTGATATTATGTCTATGCCATCCAATCTGGCTTTGAAGAACTCCCCATGTGCAGTCCAAGGTTTCTGCACAGGAACTGTTTATGCAAGAGGCAGCTATTATTTGTCATGGATATACATCACAGAAAAGAGTATTTTCAAAAACTTGCACTAGAAGACTGAAAGAAAAAGTACTCTTCTGTCTTGAATTTAAAGCATTTTTTTAATTGCTATTAACATTAAACTTTACTAGGACTATGAATTGAACTCAGCTTCTGAGCCTCAGCTGGTATTTTGCAATTTTACCCTTCAGCCTAGTTTTTTTTTTAATTGAAACTTCTAGAATATGCACTTTCTGTTCAGTTTTTGCAACTTCCTGCATGAATGAAATATCCCCTAACCCTGACCAGAAAACCCTTCCACATCTCTTTCAGAAATTTGCTTCAGCAAATGTAACATCCTCACCAGAAGGAAATACAAGCTATAAAACATGCTGCAGCCTTCCTTTCTGTCTGGCTTGCTTCAGACTTCATTCATAAAAAAAAGAGAGAGAGAGAATGAGAAAAAGTGACAGTTGATTCAGAAAGTTGTACAATGTAAACACTCGTCCACAGATGATGCATTGAGGGTTGGTGTTGCATATCTTTGGGGACAACATATGCCTGTCTTTCACACTTGTCAAATCCTAACGGCCATTGTTATCAGCCCACAAAAGCTTCCAAATTCCTACCTGTCACTGAAATTCTTAGAAAATGAGAAACCATAACAGACTGAGAAAAATAACTGTGATCCTTCCTATTCTGCCCCCTGGGTCCTTTTAGCATTTTCTCTAACACAATCCTTACTCAGCAGAGCCATCTTATTGATACTTTCAAAATTTCCCAGTCTTTTCAAAGGATGCAGACACCTGCATTATTTTTTTTATTTATAAACAAATTTAGAACACTCCTTATCTGACAGAATTATTAATTCTTCTAATTCTTCTAATTCTTCTTATATTATTATTATTATTAATAATAATAATAATAATATAATTATTGTTGTTGTTCTTGTTCTTCTTGTTGTTGTTTCCACTTTGCAAACAGAGAAACAAGAGAAGGTTAGCCTTCCTTTTCAGCCTTGATCTGAACTAGGGTTTATGTTAAGGTTTGTCAAACACACAGGCAGGACAAGGATGAAAATTTTCCACCCTCTGGGGTAGCAGAAATGCCACTTTCTCCTGAATTTTAGGGCTTTATGAGACCATGCCCACAGCACACTCTAGACAGAAGCAGTACCCTGCCCACCTTGCTAGGTCTCACTAGGGGGATGGAGGTACAGTCACCATAGCTTCTCCTCTTCTCTGGACCTCTCTTTCCATCCCAGCTCAACCTCAATGTTCCATGATGGGAGATCCAGCATCCCCAAAAAATCCTTCTTGGCCCCTGCCTCAGTTTCTTTCTAGCAAGCAGTGGGATTTACACTGGTCTCTGGGAGCAAGTGAGCATCCAGCCCATGGGTGCTGCTGGTGACTGCAGCAGGTTTGTCCCACTGCTGCCCAGCTATATCCATCCCAGCTCGGAATAGAAAGGCATCCCTGGCACAGGGACACGAGCAGAGCTGCCCCCAGAGCTGGTGCAAAGGTTTCCCACAGCCCTGGAGCTGCCTTGAATGGGCTGCGTGTCAGCAGGCGGCAGGAATGCGGGGAATGTTCAACTGCAGGGCGCTCCACTTGGGGGGATTAAGGCACATGATCCCAGGCAGGAGCGATAGCCAGAGCTGCCCTGGAGGCCAAACCCCCGGGGAGCACTTTCTGCTCCCCCAAGAGGGGTCTGAATGCTCCTGCTACTCTGGCCTGCAGGAGGAAGCAGGATCTGTGTCTGATGCTTAGAGCTTCCTACTTTCCTTTGAGAAAAACAAGAGCATGGCCAGTATCTGACAGATTATCTTTCCTGGGGCAGAAGATGGGTTTAGGAGATGGGTAGGGATGGGGAGGTATTTCTTCAATGAATTCTATTTCCCACTGTGTGTAAAGGTTACTTCCCTCCAGGTTACTTCCCCCATCACCTCGCTGGGTCCTGTCACACACTTCCCACTCTCAATGAAAAGCAGAAACCGCCTTTCTGAATGAAACCACTTCTTTCTTTGCTATGTTTGGGCAGCCAGGATCCCCTCCCTGCTGCATGTCCTGCTGCAGCTCAGTTCAGCCCTGAAATTCGTGCAAGTCTGTTGGTAGCTATTTTGGCAGAAGACCTTGGAGCTCTTTGTGCATTTTGCTACTAAAAATGGGCTTTGTGCAGTTCACTGCACTGGAAAACAGGTTCACTTGGCAATGCCATGCTGTGTGTAGTTCCCAAATCACACACTGAAAGGATACAACCATCTCTCTTTTTCTCAATAAATCCCACAGGCTCTCAAGTGTTCCTGAGGTCACATATCTGAAGCACATCCTTCTTGCCTCCAGGAGCTCAAGGAGCCCCAGAGCCAGTTGCAAGAATTCCCCTCCTCACACACCACCTGGCATCGCTGCCACAGGCTTTCCAGCAGGGAGGAATCCCTCTGTGACCTGATACAGCTCCACAGTCACTAAGGGTGACAGTGTTTCTTAGTACATTGGGCCAGCAGTGAGTAATGGCATGGGTTTAAGAAGTTCTTACACGGTCCAGAGATGACCTGCAAACTATTTGGAGGTGGAGGCAGTATTTGTTTTTCCCTCTTACTTAATGAGATAGGCTTGAAGAGCATTTACAAAAAAACCCCATACTGATCCAAATGTTCCCAATTGCCATTTGAGAGCTACACCTGCACTGCCAGTGGGATAAGCAGAGGACAGAAGTGAGGAGCTCTCCCTGATTCTGCTGTATCTGACTCAGGGAGAGAAGATACCATGACATACCAAAGGCCTGATTATGCTCGTTGCCACACTGCCCCACATCCAACAGCTGCAAAGGAATCCTTCTCTGTTTATCCTTGTGCAAATAAAAGCAAGTCTCCAAATAGCTTGTGCAGATTTTCGGTTACAAACACTTGCTGTGGGATAAATAAATTATTATCATTAAAGCTATATACTAAAGAGAGCAGGTTTCACATTCCTCCTTTCTCCCCAAGAGCTCAGTGTCCACAGCAGAATACCATCTGGAGTAAGAACATGGAAGTTTAACATAGTTGGCCTTATCTTTGCTGTGCAGGACTGGAAAGCTTCATGTCTGTAAGCTAACACCCAGATCTTATTCTTTCTTGAGAATATACAACCATGCAGTTTGCCAGATAAGCTACTACTTTTGCAGGTGATAATTTGTGCACAAAGTGTGACAATGCACATTCAGATCTTCAGTTCCATTCACAGATTATTAAATTATTGTGAAGTGTAGGAATGGCTGTTCTGGATCAAACCAGAAGCTGAACACTCCAGTTTGCTGTCCTGAATCTTATCCCCTGTCACATTAAGGAGGAGACAGAGGATACATTAGGTTTAAGGAACAGAGCAGAGCAGGTAATGTGCAGAATGATCCTTTTCTAATCAATCAGCTAATAATAGCATTCCCAGGATCATCATATGTAGTCACTGTCAGTATACATCTCCTTTATAAAGTTACAAGCCTTTTAAAAATACTTTCTTTATGCTTTTGCCATCTACATCCCTTGCCAGTAGTTTACCCTGGTCAGTTCTGAGCCCTGTGAAAGTACTTTCTCTGTTTTGCTTGAAATTTAAGACCGTGATTTGACAGACTAAGGCAGCAAAAGAAGAAGCAACAAAGAGAACTTACTAGAGGAGATACTGGCAGTAATTGAACCAAACTGCCCAAGACAGAGAGGAGGCACAAAGGTGGACAAGGGTATAGCCAGGGGGATGGCACAGCAGACCTCCGTTTGGAGCCTTTTCACTTAGGGTATTAATGGCTCAGCACTGTGGAGCTGGAGGCAGAGAGGAGCTTTTGTCTGCAATAGATATCTTAACCTGGAGCTTAATGCTCACTTTAAACCACCATAAACCAGCACTGCAACCAGAAGTAGTCCATTGCTGCTCCACACAAAGTATTTCTGCAATTTATTCACCGTGTCTTGAGGCAAGAGTCTGTGTCTTTTACAATAAATCAGATCAGCCAAAATTATTTTTGGTTGCCGTTTCCTGGGTAGTTTTAAACCAGGTCCATCCAACCAACTTCCAAGACCCTGTTACCTGGAGAACTGAGAAAAACCTGTTCTGGGTGATAGTTACAGGAAGGGCAGGGAAAGGCAGAGGTGCTTCTGTGAGTGGCAGTGGTGGCTGCTGCCTTACAGAGAGCCTGGAAACACAGCCCTGGACCCCTGGGCACCTTCTGCTCGGCACTGTGCACCTTGAGCCCAGAACAGCTCAGCCCAGCACGGGGGCCACCTCACTGAGGCAGAGAGGCTGGGACTGCCAGCAGCGTCCTGACGGACACACGGACACAGGGACACACAGAGACATGGACACGGACACACGGACACAGGGACACACAGAGACATTGACACACGGACACATGGACACAGGGACACACAGAGACATTGACACACGGACACACGGACACAGGGACACACAGAGACATGGACACACGGACACATGGACACAGGGACACACAGAGACATTGACACATGGACACACGGACACAGGGACACACAGAGACATGGACACACGGACACACAGAGACATGGACACACAGACACACGGACACAGGGACACACAGAGACACATGGACACACGGACACATGGACACAGGGACACACAGAGACATTGACACACGGACACACAGACACACGGACACACGGACACACGGACACATGGAGACATAAACACACGGACACAGGGACACATGGACACAGGGACACACGGACACATGGACACACAGACACACGGACACATGGACACAAGGACACACAGACACACGGACACATGGAAACAGAGACACACGGACACACGGACACACGTCCCCAGCCTGATGCACACACACCCTGAGCAGAGCCACTTGCTGCTCACTCACACTTGCTTTCTGTTGACAGAGCGTTTTCTCAGATCTTCACAACAACGTTTTAGCAGTTAACATACATATTAGGAAATAACTGCTCTTTATTGGCACTGGATAAACCTCTTTGCCTGGCTGAGACTCGGGAATGTAACATGTCATTTACAAAGCTGTCCCAAGAGAGCAGAGACAGATTACAAAAATATGCCTAGTATTCAGTTCCTTTAAGTGAGTAAGATGACAGCATAAGGATTATGCATTGAATTTACATGCTGAATGGTCACACTTGGAAACCTGACAAATTGCTTCAGAAAATTAAATGGTATTACCTTATAGCAGAGACAGTGCCAAGTGCTCTCCCCAGGAAAAAAACAGAAGAGTAGAAGGGAAATTGCAAACACCAAGATAACCTTATCTGCTTCAAATGAGTAGCACAGTTTTAAGAATGGTGGTTTACAGGTATACCAGGCACAGTCCCACTGTAGCAAGTGAGTCAGCTCCTAGCTTTGAGATATTCAGAGTAAACAGCCAAATAAATTCTATTCAAATTGTATCCACAAATCTGGGGATCTGGTTACACAATTGTTCCTGTCCATTAAAAAACAAACCTCATGTGATAGCTGGCATTTTTGATTCAGCCCATGCACATTTAAAACAATGCCCCACGTGTTGCTTCATGCAGCTGAAATACTCTCTGACACACTCACTGCACGAGCCATGCTGGGCCTGCAGTAATTCAATCTACATCCTCTCTTAGTATGAAACACACCATGTGATGTTATCAGCCTGGAATAACACCAGAGACATCATGTATCTAATCTCCACACATTTCTCGTCAGAAAACAAAACCTGAGAATGTGCCCATCCCTAACAGGAAAACAAGCAAGGAATGCATGGAGACAGAGTACTCATTCTAATGAGTGTTTCCAAGAAAAATCATTACAAGTTAAAAGCAAAGGTTTACCACTGAGTCAGATGCTTGACTTTGCTAAGTTTTAGTCAGAGGCCTTTGTTATTTTTTCAAAAAAGACCAACTCTGATCTCATTCACAGTGGTTTGTACTCATGCAACTTCCTGGATTGGTTTGAATTACTCCAGTCAAGATGGAAATGAGAGCAGGATCAGGATGAAGGGAAGACTGATAGTTCAAACAAAGGGCTGCTAAAGTGACAGAAAATTATGTCAAGGATCTCCCCTGCTTTTGTTAACATAGGCTGCAAGAAGGGCAAACAGGCTTCCCCATCTTGCCCAGCCAGCACTGGAAGATCCCAGTGCCTGCTCGGTTCAGCTCAGCTGTCTCTCTTCTGTTGTGCACGGAAATCCAAACAAATGAGAGTGAAGGTCTTTATTTGTGAGGCACCCTCAAGAGCTGACATGACTGACAGTGCTTACAGAAAGGTGCCAACTCACGGATTCGAGGGAATTTCCTCGCAGGGAAGCTGGGGCAGGTCTGATGAGGAGCCCAGAGGGAGGCTGGTGCTGGCTGGGACAACAGCTCCATCTAATGATAGCTGGAAGCCAGTCCCAGGGAAGGATGGATCCTTGCTTCAGTGTTAGAAACCTGCCAGGAAAAATCCCAAGGAAGAAGCTTTCCTCTCGGTAATCTGGCTCCCAGATGGAGCTGGCATGTCCATTTACTGGTCAGTCTTTACTGAGGAGCAGCAGTGAACAGTATTTTGACAGGAGGAACACATTAGGGGTTGATCTGTGGCGCACACATGCACTGTCTGTATTTACTGTGGCCCTGGCAGCTCTGCTGAGTTTTTTCATTTGTTGTTGGAAGCCACTCCTTTACCAACACAGAGCAAACTAACCACAGGTAGGCACCTGCATACCTATAAAGGGCTGCCTGTGTAATGGAAGGAGAGTCAAGTGCTCCTGTGGTTGCACAGTATGGCCACAACTTAGGTCAGACAGGGTCATTTCTGACCAGGCTGTGCTGGAGTTTGACCCAGCTGCCTAACACCATTCCAGCTTTTTATTTCTCCCATTGAGCTCTACCTGTTTGGAGCAACACTTGCAGGTCTGATCTCATGTCTAGAGAAATCAGCAGGAGTTTTCCTGGTGGTGTCAGGGAGAGTGGGCTGACAGTAGCTCTTGATTCCCATAGAGAAAGCCCCACAGAACTCTATCACATGCAGAGAAATTTCAGTGATTTGTAACCTTTGCCTCTCTTGTACCTTTGGGTTGATTACAAGACTCCTTTTTCTGGAAGAGTTTTGAATTTTTTTCCCTCTGGAGCTATCAACTTTCCCAATAGCACTAGTCACTTTTATCTGTGTTAGTCAGGGCTGCATGGTGGGCAGCAATCATGTAGAAGATCCAGAATCAGCCCATGCACCTGTGGAGTTCTGTTAAGATTAATAAGTCAAGAAACTTTTCCCCTTAAATTGTGTCCTCTGTCAGGCAGGAAAGAGTCACTTAAGAGCAGCCCACAGCAAGAGCACTCTTTAGTGTGGTGCTGAAAGTAACATGAGTTTTTTTGATTACTCAGAGTGATGAGCACTGCTGCAGGGTGTGTGAGCTCCTCTCACCAGACCAAAGGGGTGCACAGGTGCTGCAGCTCTCATCTGGCAGAACACCCATCCCCTCCCACCCTTTGGGTGCTGGCATCCACACTCCCTGTGTCATGGAGATCATCCTCTCCTCCCAGCTAGACTTATCCTGCAAACTGTCCAAAACAAGTCTCCTACATGCTGTTTCCTGAGTAACTGCTGCCTGACTTAAAGATTTTAAAAATCAAAAGTTGTTTAAAAACAGTCACGTGAAGCTGCCATGGCTGCTGCCTTGGGCCAAATCTAACTAATAGATTTGGTCAAGGAAGGGCATGGAGCTATGTTGTGGGGTTTAGGCTGGAATTTAGGAAAAGATTTTTCACCCAGAGAGAGGTTGGGAAGCAGAACAAGCTCACTGGGGATCACAGCATCAAACTTGACAGAGTTCAAGAAACATTTGAATAACTCTGTCAGGCACATGGTGTAGTTTTATAAAGGGCCAGGAGTGTGACTTTGATCATCCTTTTATGATTCTAACAGGATTTTTGAGAAAACAGGCATTTAATTAAAATTATTAATTTGCCTAGGGAGGCACTAATTGAGGAGAGGGGAATGTTTGCTTGTAACAAGTATAGAAACTTTCTGATTGTTATTTAAGGTTGTGAAAGGTTATTTTCTATCTTCACAAAAATACACTTAGCAATAGAATCTACAGATAATCTTTCTAATACACTTATTGGTCTGAAACTGAAAATCTGAAGGAAGTCATTGGCCTGATTTTCTAAAATGTACTGCTAGGAAACCACAGTGCATGATATCCTGTCCATGCCTAAACAGGATGTACATATATCCCAGCTAGTTGTGAAATCAGCATTTAAATGCTATAGCAGCTAAATCCTGGTTTGATTCACCAGGTTTCCAACTTCACATCTCCTCCTGGGGCTTGCCTCTGGGAACTGGGATGGAGGCATCACCCTTATATATAGTAGTGCCTATTCCTACAGACCACAATGAAGGAAATTGTGCACCACAACCTTGAAAATGCAAGGCTGGGCTTGCATGTGATCAGAGTCCTTTCTGCTTTTAAAATCGATGGATCCCAGCAATGTGATCCCATCACTTGTGCAGTACACCTAATTGATTGCACGTTTGACTTGCACACCATTCAGGAAATTAGACACAGCTGCCATGAGCACCACTGCAAAGAAGAGTCCTGCAGGGAAAGCAGCAGAGTCAACATCTTCTGGCTGTCCCTAGCAAATGGCACAACTCTCAGCAGGCACTTCCACGGAGGCAAGAGGAAAGTGAGAACAAACAATGAGCAGAGAATGTAAATACCAGGCAGTCAAAGTGTAAAAGGGAACTGCTTTCCACACGCCATGTTTTGACTGGAGTCCTGGGAGGAAAGGCAGCGTGTACCTTGAAGCAATCACATTATCACAAAGTGAAACCAAGAAAACAATCCACAACTATTGCAGCTATTTTGAATGATTCATCTCAGCAATTCACCTCTCCTCTTCACAGGAGAAAGTGTGTGTGGAGCTGACAGCTCTGTGAGGCTTCTCTGTTCCATTGCTGATAGGATTTGCTGATTCCATCAAACATATATTGTATTGAACAGTTTTTTCATCCTAAAAAAAGACACGTGAAACTTCAGTGCACTTTACATTCATCAATATCATCATTGCCAGGTTGAGAGCACTGAGCTCTGCACAGTGCACAAATGTCCCTCCCTCTCAAGTGAACATCAAGTAATTTTCTTAATGCACATGTGACCAACCAAACCAAAATAGCAAGGTCCTGGACACAGCCTAGCATCAATAATCACTTTTCAGCTCAGGAGCAGGAGAAAGTACATCATTATCTGCATATTTCAGAAACAATAGTTTGAGTTTTCTGCTTTGTGTTGGGTGTCTCTCTCTGGGATCACCACCTTTCCAAAGTGTCCTGTGGTCCAGCCCTAAGTTTAATGCACCCAAGAGATGGGACCCAGTCAGAAATAGTTCATGAATATCAGCATCCTTATGGTGCTTTTCTCTATGAACAGACCCATACACTGTGCCACCTGTGGTGTACCCAGAGCCATGAGCCACCCCTAGAAGGGGAAGCCACATCACCAGGGGCACAGCATCAGAATACCCCAATCAAGGGGAGGAGAGCAGGTCAGCACAGCACCGGGGATGCCAAACACTCACAGATGGGTGAGCCATGGGATTTGGAAATTCAAGGTGTCAGGTTAGACATACCCAAAATACAGGATCTTAGGACAAGAAGCAGGGAAGATCAACCTCCTTGTAGGCTCAGAAATCAGAGGGGTCAGCAGTGTTGGCTGCCTGTCTTCACTGAAGTGAGAATGCTGCCTTCAGTGGGGGGTGGAGCTGGGTCCTCTGCAGTGATGAAACTCCTCACATTTATGAATGCTTTTAACAGCCTAGCCCATCAATGCCAAATCTCTTGTCCAGCTTTACTGCAGACAAAATAAAATAGCTGTAGCAAGATAAGCATATCCTGGAAGGCTGGGATTTTCCAGCAGAGAGGTCCAAGTCTCTGTTGGTGGCTTTAGTCTCTGTTAAGCTCAACTCCACAGACAGGTGCCAAATGACCATAGCAGAGATTTTGGCAGTGGAACAGCAGTTGCAATAAATGACTTTGTGAAGCCTTGCATGCACTTCACCTAAAGTGCTACAGCTTGCCCTGCCCTTCCAAAGCACTCCAAAAGAGTGGGATTCTGCTTATCAGCACAGAGCCAGCAAAAGCCCGTCAGGAAAGTTCACCACCACTCTCAGGGGTGTGAAAGCAGCAGCCACCTCACCTGTAGCAAGGAGAAATCCCAAATGTCTTTCCAGAAGTGTCCCATTGCTTCAGCTCCCAAGCCACCAGCCCCAGGGGAAAGAACCACAGCATCTGGACAAGGCTCTGAGGGAGGAAGGTTGGCACAATAACCGCAGCCACAACTGAGCACAATAGAACCATGGGTGGCTTTTTCTGTTCCAGTTGCAAACTCAAGGTTCCCAGACAGCCATCTCATCCTTTTCCTCCTGGGAAATCAGTGTTTTCAGAGAGACAGCCGTGCTGGTGATTCACCACCAGGCTCAGGCCCACCGAGGGACCTGAGAGAGGCTGCAGCCCTTGTGCTGGTGTTTGGCTGTGCTGGGCTGGCGTGCTCAAGAAACAGCCACGCTGCTTTGCCCACTCCTTGCTGCCTTGGTCTCCCCTTGATCTGGCATCATTCAGATATTTCCCATGCCAATATGTTGACTAAGCCAAATTGTTTCTTACATTAAAACCCTCTGGATCTGCACTTTGTAAGTCTTCAGATTCCAGCAAATGTTTGGCTCGGGAGTCTTGAACTGTCCTGTCCCAAAGCCAGAAAAGATGTGCGGGTCCAAACAAAATTTTCCTTCAGACTTATTGAAACGGCCAGTTGCTGCTGAATAATTGGAAAAGGGGAGAAGGGAGAAGGAATCAGGCTTGTCTCTGTTTCACCATTTGCTGCTCACTGTACTAGGTCCAACCTAAACTGAGTCATGCTAAAAAGTACAGGAATAATGTGGAGCTGTGCCCTTGTGTGGGTGAAGCCTGGTGCCCCTTCACCAGTTTGTCCCTGGTGTTTTACACCTAATAATTCCTATCAACATCCCAAGCACACTCAACAGCTGAGTATTTCTGAGAAACCCTGGGTGCCTGGTGACACCTTGCCTGGTGGCATCTTCAGCTGTCTACCTGCTCTCAGCCAGCACCCTGTGGAGGCTGAGCCTCCACACAAGAACTCCCAGTGTGATTTTATTGTATTTTCTTTAATTAATCTCTGCAGGAAGCCAAAGGCCATTCCTGTCCCTGGAAGCAGTTCATTAGCTGGCAACCCAAACTTCACAGAAAGAAGCAACATGACAGTGGTAATGAAAACAAGGCAAAAACAAAAAACTGTGAACATTTTTATTGCCACTGGAGCCATCACCATCCACAGAGTATACTCAGAGCTGTCAGCAATGCCTCTCCTCATTTGGGACCCAGTCAAAACAAAGCTCCAAGTCAAATTTCTTGCCTGACCATTACATCAAATTTTAGTTTCATTCTCAGTCATGGCCTGACACTGATTACATTATGAAATTCATTAGGGAGGAGAAAATTGCCGTTATTTCCTTGATGGAGCTGAGTGGTGCTATTGCAGAATAGCCAGGAGCAACCAGGGAAAACATGCCCCTAATAGGCTGGTGTAATCCCACCAGGATCACAGCCAAGCACTCACAGGACACAAGCAGAGATGGGAGAGATGCACTGACAGCACAGGGTAGCTTTTTACAAAGGAACATGTTTTTCAAGGCCTGGTCTTTTGCATCATATTGAGAAGCAAATGTACATAAATGTTTAAGGAAATGAAAAGGGAGAGACTAACTATATTCCAAAGGTTTTCCTGCTGTAGCTATGAGTTATAATAAAAGAACCTGGTGACATATTTTATGGTCATTAGCGGTTTAATTAGGAAATGTCATTTCACATCACCCAGTTCCCACCTCACTGCCATTAAATGGTTCATTTCCTATCATTCTCACAGCAAAGGTAATGATATAAACGAACACAGGCTGCTCAGAGAGTGTTAGAAGGAACAAAGCACCAACATCTTTTACCACACACAATCTCACACTTTAGGAGACATAAAAATGAAAAATAAATAAAAAAATCTCCACAGAGTGGTTTTGATTGAGCACAGGTAGTTTTCCCCAGGCACTTGCAGTCTTTGTGGGACTAATTTGAACAGTTTCCCACAGAAAGGGAGCCAGGGTGCTGGAAAGTTCGACACCAGGAGCTGAGGAGCCCAAAGTGGCAGCACAAAGGGAGGCAGAGCCTGGCTGGCCCTGACTGCTTTGGATAAGAGCAGAGTGTAATTCTCACAAACCACAACTGACAAGGTGCACTGGGAGATTGGAGGGAACTTGTTTCTTCTGTTGGTAACCGCAGGAGTTTCTTGTGGTCGGTAGTTCTGAGAACGGGAAGCTGGACAAGCTGTAGGTGCAGGAGATTCTTGCTGCCTCTGGGGTTACCCACCCAGCCAGAGCTCAACTGATTAGGGGGGTATCAGAGTTACATAATGACATTTCTGGGATGTTTTACGGTAAATATGTGGGGGGCCTCTTCCAAGCGAGGGATGGGGGTTGTGGATAGCAAAACCGCAAGAAATTGAATTTAAGTGAGAGAACAATTTAACAAATTTTTGTAATATGTAACATGCAAAAAACCCATAAAACTGTAAAATTAAATATAGAAAGTCAGTATTCAAAAGCTATTGAATCTATTCGTGTGTTTAGGCTTGGAGTCCTGCTTTTTTATAAATTTGCTTGTAATCTACAGTGATCCATCTCTCCTAACATCACACATCTGAAACATTGACATCTATCTCTGAGAGCTCCAGAAAGAGAAATTAAAAGCCCATTAAAAGAAATAGGTACTTTTAGGATGATTTTAGGATGACATTTTTGATGTTTTCTCCAGTTTGCATCAAACTTTTTTCTGGTCTGCAGTGACTACTGAGAGCGCATAGTTAATAGCCACAGGTAGAAAGGTGTGTAGTAGATGTTTGTTTTACCCACTGAAATCACATCCCAAATGTCCTAAACTACGTTTACTAACACAGCATAATAATGGCAACCTTCAGCACTATTGTAATGGGAACTAGTTCAGCTTCCTACAGAAAGTCTTTTCCAGGTTTTTGTCATTATAGGAGCCATCACCCACCTCCAAATTACTCGTGAAATTAATGCCTTGTGCAGGATGCATTCATCAAAGGCCAACAAATTCAGGTTTTATGAGGCTAACATGTCTTGGAAGGCATTGCTACCCCTCACAACAGCTCTGCTGGTTTTGTAGACACAGTGGTTTTCTAGAAGAAACTTACCACAAAAATGACCATGAGGGAATCATGCTATCTGAAAACAGATCAGAGAAAATCCAGCCTTCATACCCATTCCTGACTCCTGACACCAAGTGGAACAATGGTTTCAGCAATATATTTGTGACTGTTTAATAAAGAATTATTTTTAAAAATACCCTAACTTACAATTGAGAATCAGCTCCATAAAGCAGGGCAATAACTTCTCCAGTGTGGATTTTTTTCCTCTTAGGTTCTTTAGCCATAAGGAAATCCAAGTCTACTTCTATATATCTCCTACAGCATCAAAATTGTATATGGATTTTAGATGGGAATATTCAGTAAACACTATCAATTCACAGCAGCATGGGGAAAAACCTTCCTTTATCATCTCGTTGGATGTGGGAAAAATAACAGAAAAGCTGCTATTGTTTGCATGTTTTTTGTGATAATACTTTGAGAGACAAAACATTTCTCCTCCCAGCTCCAAAGCTATTGAAGGGATTTTCCTGACACACTCTACAATGATTTATTGTAGGTCAGAGGGCAATTGGAAGAGAAAAAGATCAATCACACAGGAAGAGATAAGTTTTCCCCTTGATCTTTTGTTCCCTTTTTTTTTTTTTTTTTTTAAGAGTGAGCAGCTTGTAAGATTTTTGAACTGTTTCAGAGCTCTAATTTCTTCAGTGATCATATAGTCTCTGGTTTGCTTATGGCTAAGCCATTTTTTATCAGGAGAGCTAAGTTCATGGTTCTGACCTCACAAAAGCAAAAATCTGCAGTTTGTGCTGTAACAAATATTCAGGTGAGATATTGTGAACAAAATACTTTTAGTGACTGGAAAAACTTTACTGTGAGTGAAGAGAAAAATATAAACCAGAATGCAGTACTCTGAAATACAACCCAGAGGTGTTAAGGTGCCACAGATGCCCCACTAATTCATCATGAATAATGTTATCACAGCCTGGGTTGTCCCAAGGGTTGCAATAATGATTGGACACTTTTCATGAGGAGCTGTGAAATGTTTTTTTTGCTCTGCATGCAAGACAGACAAATCATTTAAGGGCAATAGACTGAGCAAAGCTGATTACATTCAGGTACAAAATCATTGCATTCATAATGCAAATGTTTTCCTTCTATCTAATATTAACAGAGGACATTGTCCTTTCATTTCTCAGGGAATTAGTTGTGCATATCCTATTGCCTGTCAGGAGAACAGCATGGCTGATTCCTCAATAACAGTACTCAAAACAAATCCTGACCTGGTAATTCATGTTTATCATTCTAGCATACTGCAAGTATGAAGAAAGAAGGGATACAACAGTTTTGTGTTCACTGCAATAACCACAACATTTGGGATTTCTTTTATTAGCAGACATTATTTACATAGCTGTAGTGTCTACATGTCCCAGCAGGAGCAGAACTGCAGATGAGCTCTGCAAGAAACACAACCTCCTCCAAACTGTTCTGAAGCCAAGTCCACAGAAGGTCTGTGGCACAGGACATGTCACAGGAGCTGGGACAGGCAATGACCTACCCAGCCAGTGACAAACAGAACCAGCCACATCAGGTGGGGTGGCTGGTCCTAGCAGGCAGCCAGGTCTGATCTAGTGGTGCTGCTCCTGGCTGTGATTCCAATTCCCACTCTCTCTCCGTGTTAGACAGCTGCTGCAATGCTCTTCCTGACCAGGTCTCAGCAAAGAAAGCTGAGGTGTGCAAAGCAAGGTCTGAGTACTCTGATGCACAGGCAATTCTCTAGAGATGGGTGCTTGGCCAGCTTTATCACACATGCAAATCAAGAGGAATGAACTTCAGCACAAACCTGGACCTGACCTCAAACTCATCCTCTCCATCCTTAGAGAACCCTCCTCACTTTTACAATCTCAGGGTACACAAACCAGAAAAAAAAAATCATCACTTTCATTCAGGCAACCTGATAATAAATGCATAGGTCTGGGTTGTTTTGGGTATTTTATGCACCAAATTCACAGGTTGAGCTTCAGGGCCATGTAAGTGTCCCCTATTTTTGCCCTAGGTAATGTCCAGCACATAGGTGCCAGCTTGAGCAGCATAACATATGGAATGAAATCACACCCTCACTAAAGTACAAGCAAATCACAGAGAATTGTAATGAAAGCTGGAATTTTACCCAGAGGTTTCACTGACATTCATGCAGGAGCAGTATCCATGACATCTGCAAAGTCAATTGAGAGCTGATCAATAGCATGTAAGTCCTCTAGGGAGCAAGACAGACAGACCCCAGCCCAGACAGACCCCTGACTCAGGAGGTCAGAACTCCCTCTGAACTCCTGCATTGGGACTTCACAGACTGACACAGAGATTACTGCCAGCCAGCTCAGATCCAGACACCTACATTGTGAGCACCTGAAATTAAAAGTACTTGAAACCCAGACTTAAAAGTCTTCTCTGATTTGAGCTTTGATGAACAAAAACAATATAGAGAATGGCAGAGTGAGAAAGCAAGATCACATGAATGTTAGTTCCAAAAAAATTCCTTCTCTCCTCTCCCAGTCTACAAAAAATAAATGTTGGGAAAGACTGAGCAATCAATTATTACCATTCTTCCTGTTTCTGTAACAAAAATTGAAAGGCTTTAGTTTGCATTGTATCATATGTCTACAACTCGGTTTACAGAAACTACTCTTAGTTTCCAATTTTTTCATAAGTCGTAATAACCTTCAATGAATCTTTCTTAGTATGAGATTTGAGGTTCTATCTTCTGGAAAGTAGCTGGAAATATAATTTATCCTCACAGATTTTTAGTAATGACATAAATTTTTCAACATAAACTAGGTAAAGACTCACCTTTTCCATAATCTTCAGTTCCCTTCTGAAAGCTGGTTCTGTCCTAAACCCCACCTCAAGTTAATTATTTGATTTAGCAACTGTCTGGTCTGTCTGTTTATCAGTAACACAGGTTTGTGACCATTTGGCCAGTCTAGAATGGTGGAATGCAGTTAATTCTTTCTGTTCCTGGTGTTTTGCAGCCTGTGAAGGAAAGCACCTGAGTCATTTGGTCACCCTGAGGATGTGGGTGATGCTGCCACGAGCCTCCTTGGCCACCACAGCCAGCTGCATCTCCCTGTCATCTGGGCCAACTCCTCAGCTCCCAGAGGAGCTGAAACCCAAATGCTGAGTACAGTGCTTGAGCTAGAGGAAGCTAAGCTAAACATACTTCAGACAAACAAGAGCATTATATTCTAGGGAGGCTTATACTCAGGTGTGACAATGTCATATCATCAGAGAGGATGTTTTTTCCTCTATTATCCAGATGGGTGATTCATAATGCATTAATTGCAGGTGTAGAAAAGCTATATCAAAGTTTGCCCACATCATCAGCAATCAAAATTTTCCTGACTGTAGTGGTGGTGCTGCTCTTTCATTGTCTGGGTTCTAGAACACAGTCAGTCTCCTTTGAAAACACATCTATAGTGATCCACCCATTACACTTTTTGGATGTTCTGTGAGATGGGAAATTAGAGAATTCGTGAACATATTTGCACTATTGTGTTGCCCCAGCATTGCAGAATCTGCACCAGGTAGCCAGTGAGGAAACCCCCTGGGCTGGTCAATGGCAAGGGAGGAGAGCAGAGAGCCTGGTTAGCCACAGTCCAAGAGGAGCCCCTGCTGATCCCTGGAGGGATTGCAGCGAGCACTGGGAAAATGGTCAATATTTTACACCCTTCAGGCAGAGAAATGTTGTTAATGTAAATTGAAATGCAACAGGAAAAAAAAAGAAGGCTCAAAAGCAGTTGGAGAATGAAAAACTGAAATGGAGTCAGACAAATGTGCTTTTATTTCAGTTGGTTTTGCAATGGGTATTTTTGAAATTGGGAATCTCTGAAAAAGGTTTTAGCCAAGGGAATTTTTTTATTACACATAATCATGAAAACACATGTGCCCTTGTGGTTTATCTTTATTCACGTCCATTAGTCACCCAAAATAAATATCACTCATCAGACAGACACAGCCAGCTGAAAGACTGGCATGGATTTTTGATGAATTCATAGCAAATTGGTAAGACTAAACAAAAAACCACTTGCATATAATTACAGAATCATCATGTGATTCTGTGAAAACATCACTTGAGTATAATTATTTTAATTCCTTGTTGATTTATATCTTGTTGGTTGAATATTCCATATTTTCCTTTCCCCATGGCCCTTCCAAAGAGGAGGTCCAATGTGTTTGCATTTCTAATGCCCAAGATCAAAAGTTGCCCAAGCTCAAGAAGGAAATGTGTGTCACAGGCAGAATAAAGCTTGGATTCCATAACACCAGCCCAGCTCCCCCAGAGGACCACAGGCAGAGTGTGATTCTTGAACCTGAGGAATGTACCTGCTCTGTCCACAGAACCTGCAGTGCCTCAGTGGTCTCCAAAGCACTGGAACCAAAGGTGTTCTACAGTCTCCTCTGCTTCCAGCATGGGATTCACCCACACACAGGTTTATAATCCAAATGCAAAGGATATCATCTTCTCACATATGTACTTGCTATAGCCAGTTCAATCTAAACTTCGTCCTTCAAATAATCACATACATAATGATGTAAATTGTACCACTGTCTGGTGGTTAAAAGACTATATGGTGCCTTCCAGAAGTGCAGTGTAGAATTTAGGAAAAGTCTGAATGGGCAACAAACCCAGGGATTGTACCAACATGTGTCTCACACATATGCAGTATCAGCATCTCTGGCCTTCAGTGCAGATCATCTTAACTCACAATAATGAACAGCTGAAGGTATCAGAACCCATACATTATACATAACAGATCCAAATTTAATCAGATATTTGTTTTGGGGCCCAAGAAGAATTAAGAATTACTCATAATCTGGGCAGGATTGCCACCAGCCTTATGTACCCTGCCCAGAGCTTGGACACCAAAAGCAGAGAAGATAATCCCATAATCACATGGATGTCATTCTTGGCCATCCTGTGCAGGGCCAGGAGTTGGACTGTGATGATTCTTGTGGGTCCCTTCCAACTCAGACTATTTTGGGATTCTGTGATTCTGTAATCTTACTTCTCTCATGCTTTCATTAATGTAAATCTATAGCATTCATCTCTCCTGTCACAAACAGGGCAACCAAATTCTAGGGTTGAATTCACGAGTCATGAGCTCCCAGCACCACTGTCAGAACAGAGGAGCTCTGCAGCTCTCCCTGTGCACACTCCCACGAGATAAAGTAAAAGGTGAAGTTGCAGATGGGAAGCACAGCACCTTTTCCTCTTTTAGAAGAAGGATGTCTATGGGAGGAGAATATAAGTTGCAATCAGCCAGGATGCAGATTTGAAATTCGGATTCCTGGGTTTTTTTGCAAAAAGCCAGGAGATCTTTCATAAACACAAGTCTTCAGGACTCTTTTATCTCTGGCATGTTAGCTGGGAGCTCCATCAGCTTTATACTTTCTATTCCAGTGAGTGCAGAAAGAATTCTCTTGCTAAATCACCCACCCCCTTCCAGAAGCTCCTATGCTGTTCCCCAGAGACAAGATTCTTATTTCACTCAACTTAGATTTATATCTCCTGGATGTAGTGTGAGCACAAACACATAAAGCCAGTAGGTTTTTATAACACACAACATTTTTGTCCAAAATCTGTATGGTTTAAGTCCTGCTATCTAATTGACTGCACACTACTCCAAACAGCTGCATTAAAAATTTTCTCTGAGTGTGCAAGGACTAAGGCTCACTGCTTCAGCAGTGGTATTGTCTGCACCAAGTATCAAAATTTTGCAATATCACTGGTCATTTCTATAAGATCACAATATACTGGAAAATTTTCAGCAAAACAGTCTGGGAGCTTTACTTCAGAGAAGGAAAAATATCAACATCAAATGTGTTTCCTTGTAAAATTATGCAAAACTGAATTCATTTTCCTGCAGGGAAAAAAAAATGAAAAAGTTAAAGTTATAAACATTTTATTGTGGAAAAACTTTGAGGAAAAATCTGGAAACCTCACTAGAGAATTTTTCAAAATTATATACTGCACTACCACTGCTCACATGTCACAATAGAGCAGAAAAGTTGAATGCTATTGCCACTTTTTGGTCTGGCTTTTTAAGCCACTAAGTGTACTCAGCTTATCTTCTTTAACTCAGTGGCACATATTCCTGTAGCAATTATTTTTCTGCTTAGTCATAACATTTGAAATCGAAACCAATTTCAACCTTTCTCGGGAAATGAAAGTTCCAAGTGTCACCCCATACAGATGCCAGTCAAGTGAGTCTGCCCTAATTTGTGTCCTCTAGCTTTCTGGGCCATCACTGGAGAGGAAGACCAGCCTGGTTCTCACTCAATACCAGCCAGTCATGACCTCCTCTAGGAAAACCTTAGAATAATTTAGGTCAAAAAAGACCTCTAAGGTCATTGAGTCCAGCCATAAACCCAACACTGCCAACTTCACTCCTGAGCCATGTCCCTAAGCATCACATCTACAGGTCTTTTAAGCACCTCCAAGGATGGTGACTCAACCACTTCCCTGGGCAGCCCATTCCAATGTTTGATAACGCTTTTGGTGAAGAAATTTTCCTAATTTTCAATCTAAACCATTCTGGTGCAGCTCGAGACCATTTCCTCTTGTCTTTTTACTTGTTCATTAAGGAATAGACCAACCCAACCTGGCTACATCTTCCTTTCAGGCAGTTGTAGAGAGCAATGTAGTCTCCCCTGAGCCTCCTTTTCTCCAGACTAAACACCCCCATCTCCCTCAGCTGCTCCTCATATCACCTAAGCTCCTCCAGACCCTTCCCCAGCTCCATTGTTCTCTGGACACACTTCAGCCCTTCAATGTCTTTCTCAAAGTGAGAAGCCAAAAACTGAGCCCAGGATTCAAAGTGTAGCCTTATATAAGAGGTACAGGGGGAAATCACAGCCCTGGTCCTGCTGATACAGACCAGGTGCCATTGACCTTCTTGCCCACCTGGGCACACTCTGGCTCATGCTCAGCCACTGATGACCAGCACCCCCAGGCCTTTTCCTCTGGGCAGCTTTCCAGGCACTCTGCCCCCAGCTTGGAGCACTCCAGGGGGTTGTTGTGACCTCAGAGCAGGACCTGGCACTTAGCCTTGTTGACCCTCATACAAATGGCCTTGGCCCTTTGATCCAGCCTGTCCAGATCTCTCTGCACATCCTTCCTGCCCTCCAGAAAATCCACCAGCTTGGTGTCATCTGCAAACAGAGTGTTCTCAATCCTCCCATCCATTTGGGAGTTATTACCCAGGGTAATAAATGCAAAACTTGTGTCCCAGTCCCTTGGACCATCACTGGAGAGGAAGAGCAACCTGGTTCCCCCTCTATCAGCCAACCATAGCCTCCTCTGGGACAAGCAAGGTGGGAAGTCCCTTGTGTCACAGTTATAGTTAGAGACATCTGCTAGAAAGTTCTGTGATGGCAAGCAGAGGTTAAGGGCAGGATTATCAGGAAGAAAGTAAGAAAGAGAGGACAGTAATAAATTTGATTTACAGTAAATTTTGGAGGGAATCTGCCTCAGACAAGATCATGCTTTAAAAAGCCTCTGCCAGAACACAGAGCAAAGTGCTGAGGATGAGGGGATGAAATGCACAACATCAGAGCTCACTTCACTTATCTGGAGCCTAGAGAGAAGTAAAAGTGACATTTTCATCTAGAAACTACTTTTCTTTACGCTGTCCCTCGATGATACTGAATTACAATAACTCAACCCTGCCAGAACAGGAATAGTCTTGCCACACAGCTGTGTCATAAAAAAGGTTTATGCTTCTAGTGGTCCTAGAAAGATAGATATATATTTAAAACACCAAACCAGCAACAGATATATATATATATATATATGAAGCAAATTTTAAAAGTTTAGATGCAAAAAACAGAGTAAACTCTCTCACAAAGTCAGATCTGAGATGAGCACATAAGTCTGGGAGAGGGTGACCTCTAGAGATGTGTGCATACTCACATTACAACTAACAGTACAGCTGTTCTTTGTTCTTATTGAAGGAAGAAGAAAGTATATTTATGGATAGATGTAATTAATGTAAAACTCCAGCTGTTTAAAAGGAAACTTGGACTTCTTGTGCACATCCTGGGTATGTTATTCCTTATGAAGTACCTGAACCTGGATGTCCTTATGCACAAGAGAGCCACTGGTGAGTGCACTTAGAGTTAGCCAGACAAATGTGAATTAAGGTCACCTAAAGTCTGAGTAGGAGCTTCTGTCCTGGCTTTTAGTTACAGTTGGCAAATTCAATTCCATTTCATACCTTTCTTATACTTAGATTTGTTTCCTAATCTCCTGGTATCCTGTGGTTAGGAAGAGTTCGTTATCCTCAGTGAGTGAAATGCCATGGAATCACAATCACCTTTATCCTATCAGTACAAATTCAGGAATGCCCAATGATCCACAAGGAACCAGCTCTGGATTTGTCCCCATGCATGCAAATGGTGACTCTTGCTTGTTTATAGACAGCTTTGTCCAGCCAGCTCAAAACACTTGAGTTTTTCTCATGGCCTGCTACCTATTTATAGTATTATAAATGCATTATGCATGCATTAGATCTCAAAATGAATCTGAACTCTCATCACCTTTCACATAGAAGATGTCTCCCTTTAACACTGCTGCACAGATATTTACCTGAGATCATTTCCTTCTCTCCCTGTTCTGCCTGCACTAAGCAAAATAAAGAAGTAAAACAGCTCTATGAACAACAAAATTATATCAGAGAGCAATTAATTTGTAACATCCCTCAGATGATTCTGCCCTAGAAATGATACCTGGTCCCTTAGCATTAGGGGACTGCAGCCAGACAGCAAAGGGCTGGCATTACTTATATTCCCAATTCAGCTCAGGGAGAGGGAATAAGGTGCCCATTCCTACATCTGACTGCTAGGCAGACAGAGCCCAGCACAGCTTTGCTTACAGGCATGTAGCACAGATACTGTGATGCAATCACAGCATGTAACAAAGACAGGGATGTAGGATTAAGAGTCCAAAGGTAAAAAGCTGGAAAGGTGATGAAGTGTTGCAGGTGAATATGTTAATTATTGGTGTTTCAACAAGCACAGCAGCCCTTGCCAAAGGCCCTTTTTCTGTGAGAGAGGTGTCCTTTATGGTGGGCTGGAAGCACATATAGCACATATTAGCTGCTTTATATTTCCCAGTCTAAAATCTAGTTCAGGTGACCTCATACTTTGCAAAACCTTAACCTAGTGAACACAGGCTAGGTACTACTTTGATTTATTTGTTACATGTAGATATGGACCAGTGAAAATCTGGAAAAGCTGATCAACACATTGCAATTGCTGAGTAAGAAAATATAATAAAAATAAAAATAATTTTAAATTTTAAAAAAATTTTAAAACCAAACCAACCAACCAAACAAAAAAAGGCAGCACAAGAGAATCTTTGTTTTGTACATAGCAAATTTTTGCTATTTTATTTAGAAAATTCTGGGACCAAAATGGCAGTTTTGCTGAAATTGCATTGCTACATGGCAGCAGAGGTTGCTACAAAAGAGTGCATCTAGAAACAGAAGGAAAATAAAAGAGCAAAGAACGTGGCACAGAGAAGGCCAAAACAGCTTTGACCCTGTCAATCCACAGCAAGCAACTGGCTCAAGCCTTCATGAAGGCAAGCAAAGATACTGAAACAGATGACTAAAAGCAGCCTTTCCAGTAGAGAATCACAAGCCTTGGTTGATAATGTGCAAGGGAAGGCCAAAGTAGTGATGAGATTATAATCAAGACTGAAAAAAACCTTTCAAGATAGAATTAAACTTTTGAGAGCAATATGTGATAAGATGTATGAGAACTCAAAAAGAGGGGGGGAAAAGGGCTTTCAGGTTTTGAGAACAGAATTGTGAATATTGTATCAATTGTGTTGTTTGGAGAGTTTAGGAGGAGGAAAAAGTTGCAACGGAGAGATAAAACCAAGAATAAGATTGCAGAAAATATTCTGACTTCAGTTTGGAAAAGGAAATTACACCATAAGTGGAGAACATAATTTGCAGATTGAAAGCTCTGAAGAAAAACAGGTCATATTCAGATGGTTGGGTTCATCAAAGGAGCAACTGGAAGAAAATCGAAACCTCAGAAAGGAATAGGAAAACTGCAAAAAATTTTGAAAGGATTGTGACAAACTGCACAAAAGCTGGGAGGAAACAAATCAAATTTACATCTAGCCTTTGTAAAGAGCTGCTATATTTTGTAACAAGCACAGTAATTTGCAAAGTCCTACCATAAAAACAGAATTTATACAAGTGGGTGTAAACTTTATTACCTCTCTACAAGCAAGCCTAATTCTTTATTGGAAATATTTGAGCAATACCTACATGGAGTAGATTTTACCTCACAGGTTAGCAGATCCTTTATTAATTTAAATTTGGTGCACAGATCAGGGTGATACCTGATTTACAATACAGAGCATGGAGACAGAATCAGTACCAGTAATGCTCAGCTCATGCAGGGGACACATCACTCCTGGAGAGGTGGCACATTAGGACATCATCTGGCTGGAGAGGTGGCACTGCCAGAGACTTCTGGGAAGTCTGCTACCCAAAAAGATATCTTTGATTTTGAACTAAACCTTCACTTCTTAAATTAAGAAAACTCAGCTTGGTAAGGCAAATGGAAGAAGAAATATTTATATACAATATTTATACCCTGTCCATCGCCTCTGCCCTTCCTGCAGGTTGGTTCCAGCCAGCATGAGCACTGCTGCATGGCAGCAAACACTGCCCAGTGCCCTCTGCTCTCTAGGCAGATTTTTCCATTCATTTTTGAAGCCTAACCAACCTCATCACAGTCTCAGCACATGTTGCTGGGTCCAGCTGCATCCTCAGTAATGCCACAGCCTCTCTATCCATTAATTCCCTGGGTTGCTCCCAGTGGAAAGGAGAAGGAAAGGGTTGGGAGCAATATTCAGTCAATCTTCTTAGTGGATCATAAGCATGTGATCTGTGAAAACCAGAAAGGAACAAGCCTTTCTGTCATGAGAACATAAAGTTGAGATAGAATAAAATCTTTGGAAGATGAGGTTTGCAGTTACTTTGTCAGAAGGTCCACCTGAGCCACAGCAAACTAGGAGAGCACAGATCAGAAGAGGAATGCAGGGAAATAGAAAAAGAGAAAGCAAAAACTAAGAGAGGTAAGGAGGAGGGAGAAATAAATATGGAAATTACAGAAGAAAGTACAAAATATCCAGGATGCAGAGAAATGTCATACACAGAACAATACTGACTAATATGATCTGAGTCATGTTGCAAAGAAAAGGCCATTTAAAAGGGTCAGAATAGACAAACAAAAGCAGCACAGAATGACAACTCAAAAAGCTTTACATATATTATCCAAGACTGATATCAATTAATTTGGCTGTGCTGAGGGAAAAAAAATCTAGATCATCATCCTTTTTTACCCACAGAGAGCATTATTATAGAATACAACCTCAAACATGACATCTCACACATAAAATTTTCTTTGTGAGCCACAGCATACCATCTGCAGCAGTAATGGCTCACAGGCCAATGCCATGCCTCTGTTTTGGAAAAAAAAGTTTGATTTAAAAATAGCTTTATTTCAGCTCTAGGATAGTTATATTTTATTACAAAAAAGGAACTGTTTAAAGGACACATAAAAGAGAGGAAGACTCAGACCTGGGACAGAGCAATACCCTCTGAACAGGGCTGCCATCTGCAGAGAACACTTCTGCCCAAACCAGCATGTTATTTTAGGTGCTGATGCTAAAAAGTGGATCATTTTCACCAAAAAAAAGCAAAGCAGAAAATCTATCATGGTTTTGGATAACATGAATGTAATGGGTCTGCAGGACACTGGACTAGTGTATTACCTCAGAGGACAACACCCTCTTATGAAGTTGCCTCCCTCCCACAAGGTAATTACTAATGGAAGACAGATCCACATTTCCACAGCAAAAGGAAGATGAAAAAAAAAGAGTCTGGACTCTTGATATCAAAACCAAAACCGAGAGAAGTGAGAGGTAAAGCAAGAGAAGGCTCAAGGCTGAGCAAAGCAGAGCCAAAACTCATGAGGTGCTTCAGACATCCACAGGACAGAGATGGTCAGCTCAGAGACTGGCTGAAACCTGTGATGCCTCATTAGAAATCTCCAACTTGCCTCTGAGTAGGAATGAGTTGTTCGAGTAATTGGTCCTTCAGGAAGCTTGAGATAAAATGCAATGTATTCTTCCCATGGGGAGCTGAAAGCAGTGGTCAAGGGAGCCAGCACTGACAGCAGTGGCCTCAGCAGCACACAAAGATCCCCTTTCTTCCTTCCAAGCTCTTTCCTAGAATGCCAGTTTTTCTGATGTGATTGCACAGAAGAATCATTACAGTTCTGCACTCCAGCCCCAAATTCTTCTTAGTTCTGGGTCAAACACACTTTCCCTCCATGGTCTGAGCCTCCTGTTTTTCAAATCTTCTTATTCCTCTGCTCACCACAAACATCTGGGACACTTATAGGCCACATGTTCCATTTTCTTCAGGACTGTAGGGGAGATGGGGACACACTGATTCTGTGGATTACCTTGGCAGGGCTTATATACAGAATTTAAAATGTTTGGTTGATCCAATGGCAAGTTGAGCTTCTTAATGATGTTATGTGTTGTATTTTAAATTTTTTTAATGTGTTGAAAATATAAACTAAAAATGCACTTTGTTCTAACTTAGAGATACAAAGTTAGTAAATGCATGATGAAACAAAGGCCACATACCCAGCTTCTTTATGCAATTTTTCTAGGTCTTTCAATGCCATACTCAGCCTGCTTTTCCTGTGTTCATTCAGAGCAAAGGACAAAACTGTTTTAATCCTCAGCTGGGACTGGAGGTGCAGGGAGCCATACCCTGAGCATGCACAATGCACCTGACAAATCATGACCTGTATAAAAAGCTATTGAATCTATCTGCCACCAAAAATGAGAGTGATAGCTTAACTCTTTAGGCATTAATGAGCAGACATTTTCTTTAGAGCTGGCATAGCATTTGACTCCTGATAGAAAAACGCTTGGAAAATGAGTGCTGCTGCATTCAGGAGTTGGTTTGTGTGGGTCTGGCAAGATGAGCCTCACCCTGACCATTCTGAACTGAACTGCCCAGTGCTGGTGACCACTGTGCATGGGAGCCCCAGGAAGTGCAGAGGTCTGCAGTCACATCATTAAAGATGACTTGTTGATATGAAGAGATCAGCAGCCTAGACAATTTTATTTTCTTTATCTCCTAATTTAGGAGTACTTAAATTTGCCACCACTGCAGTCTTTTTCAACACTTATGAAAGGGACTTCTAGAAAGGTTTTGACAAATATTACAAGGAGCACTTCTGAATTACTATGCCTGAGGTAGAGGTCTCATTTGTCAAAGCTGGTGGCAAATATCTGCCTCTTTGTCCTAAGAGTGTCCCAGGAGCAGGGACATGGCAGCAGCAGAGAAGCAGGCAAGACCTCTGTGAGGTGCTAAGAAACTGCTCCTGGGAGCTTTGCAGTGACAGCTGCAGGGGCTGTGGGGGGACACAGGTTTGGTGAAAGGAAGGATATTGATCCTGCAAATGGAAGGGAAAGGAGAGGAATGGATGTGATGTCCTCAGCCTGTTCAGCTCCTGCCAGGAAGGAAAATCAAGGGTTAAGCCTAACTGCCATTTAAACTTATCACAGAGGGGAAGGTTTGGCATTTTATGTGGTTAGCTCAGGTTATAATAGAGCTATTTAAGAGATATTTTTATTTACATATACATAATTGAAAATGGATTAAGGAATATTATTCACCTGTACCACTGATTGCATTCCACCTGACCACATCAGTTAAGTGATTTCTTTGGCTAGATTTTGGATTGCCTTAAAAACCCAAGAGCCCCAAGAATAAGCCACACAGTGACAAGGGATCACTAAACATCAGTTTAGTGACCTGAGAAACACTTTTTGTCTAAAGAGAGATTAATCTGAGTAAGAAAGCTTTATGGACACATAAGAGAGAGCAGATCTCTGATACACAGGCTCAAGTATCAGCTAGAAAGGGTTAAGAGTACAAAACATGAGGTTACAATGGAGTAAAGCAAAATAAAGGTGTCTGAGAAGCAAAGCAGCAGCTTTTCTGTGCATGTGCATACTAAAGACTGGAATCTTCATGGCTTTGAAATTTGTTTTCACCTGTGATAAGGTAGGTGCAACATATAGAGATGGCAATAGTCTACAACCCCTTTAGAAGGGTGTAAAAGATGAGTGTAAATGATTACCAGGCACCAGGTGAAAGCTTCCAACACTAGAAATAGCTCTTTTCTTTTTCTATTTAATAACTTCCCAGAGGGACACACCACAATCATTTCTAGTCCTAGAGAAAAAAACCTTAAAGTTATGATATTATTATGTATCAAAAAGCTATTTTGCATCATTTATTATTTATCTGCTGAGGCTTTGAGAGCACTTGAGTTTCATCCATGCATGCAGAAAAGATAAAACCCAGTCCCAAGAAATTTATTAGCTAAAATATTTGCTATAACTAAACTCGAGTCAGATTTACTTAGCAGATTTCTAAATAGATTTAAATGGTGCAAACTTTTCTGCAGACAATGTAAACTTAGCTTAGATGTTACTTACAGAAATTTAATATCTATAATTAGTGACTGGAATCAAGTAAACTGAAGTGAGTCTCTCAAGTTTTAGATGTTTATTTTGTGGGTCGTGTGTCTGGAATGTATAAATGAATTGCAAACAAAAATTTTCAAAAGCATCATTTCTCTAAAAAAAATCACTTTTAAAAAAACTGATCTTTTATGTCTAGAAAAAGTCTCGTAAAACATAAAACCAGCTTTTACCCATCGTTCTGCTGCCTGACTTTATACTTAGCAGCAGCTGCCTAGGTTTTTATAAGGTGTTAATAAATCTGCCCATACTATTTTTAAATAATTTGTCACAGAAATGCTTTCTCATTCCTACCATGAAGACTGAATCTGTCTGGGAAGTAC
This sequence comes from Luscinia megarhynchos, assembly GCA_034336665.1. Lineage (NCBI taxonomy): Eukaryota > Metazoa > Chordata > Aves > Passeriformes > Muscicapidae > Luscinia > Luscinia megarhynchos. Next base: position 92,455,660 of record JAPFBE010000002.1, read on the forward strand.
TTGGCTGCTGTACAGATGGGTCCTGTAGAAAACCCCTTGATAAAGATAGCTGATTGTGCTGTAACCAAAAATAGCTCCTGCCTGTATTAAGGACACACACTGCATGGAAAATCTGACAGCAAAGAGGTGCTTAACACCTGTGCTTGGTGCTAATCAGAGCCAAGCCAAAAGTAGCTTGGAGCCTGACAGCCTCTCTGCCCCTTCTTCCCCTTCCTCATGTACAAATTTAGGTATAGCTGAATTTCTGTGGGCAAGGGGGATGGGCTAGACAGCTCCCACAAAATCCCTTCAGGCCCTGATCTCTATTGCTTTGCACTGAGAAGCTGAACTTTCTTAAAGAGGAGCAGAGATGGGGAGAGGCTGGGGGAGTAGCCAGGACAGCAGAGCACCAAGGATGGGCAATTGCACAAGCAACATGGGGGTGTACCTTAGTGCAGTGACAACCTCTGCTGCAGTGGGGACAAACTCTGGCCAGTGTGGCTGAAAATTAGCTCTGCTTCTTGACATGGCAAAATGAGATTTAGAAATCTTTCTCAGAAGTGACTGCTGCTCTCTGTGATAGCCCAGAAAAATTCATCACGGGTAGTGGTGCCTTCCCTTGGCAGATCTTAGTAGATCTTCTGCATGCATCTTTTGCTGAGGAATTTGAGTCAAAGGACTTTACACTAATCAGGTTCAAAGTGGGAGACTCTGGCAGTGGCTGGGTGAAAAATACATTAGCACACAGACCTGTGAACAAGCATACCTGCATTTAGTCTAACCTTAGTCTGCCTCTTGAGGCAGAGGTTTGTAGTCCTAGGTCAGAGCCTGTAAGAACAATTTAACACAGGTCTTTCCATTAGACGACCAACAAAGTGCTTAGTTGAAAATGATACCATTAAAAACCCACCATTATCAAATGGAGTATCTGCAAGTTAGAATTAAATATGCAAAAAGGGATGATAAATGTATAATTTGGAAATGCAGGGTTCAGGAAGGCTTTACAGAGACAGGTTCTTCACCTTCTTTCTTTCAGTGTGTCTGTGAATGCTCCTTTCCACCTGCAGAAGCAGGCAGCCACTGCTCCAAGCCCGTGCACTGCTGTTGAACTGGGGCATCCCCAGTGCCCAGCCTGGGGCTCCCTGCCCAGAGCTACCCAGCCAGGCTGCACAGCCTCCCCCACACTTCCTGCCCTTCTCAGAACCTGCCACTTCTACTGAAGTATCCAAACTCAGCTTGCACTGCATGCTGCAAACATGGCCTGGGCACTCTTGGCAGGGTGCTCTTCTCAGAGGTGAGGGAAGGGGGCTCAGACAGCCAGGGTGCACGACTGGCTGGGAGCCACAGCCTGTTGATCTGGTGTGAATTACATGGGAGAGAGGCAGCTCAATATCCAACCCCTGTGCAAACCTAGTGACACAATCCTGCCTGTGTCCATAGCATGTTTTATCTATTTCTCTCAAAAACCTTGCTTACAGCAGTGGAAATGGATATCACTCTCACTCCCAGCTTTACCAAGGAGCCAGCAAAAGGCTTCAGTGTATTTATGGACTGAACTGCAATTTACACAGGTGTAAAAATGTCATCCTTGGCATCAATAGCTTTCTACTAAAAAAGGAATATTGCAGCTGACATGAGCATCCAACAGACATGCAGCAATGGCCAAACAAATGAGCATCTCCCCTGAGCTCACACTATCTGCCTCTGCATTTTTCATATTCAGGGCCTGATCTTGCTTCTATTAAGAAAGATGGAAACACTCCAAATGCTTTTGGTGGGAGCAAACGCCTGCCTCTATACACTCCAGACTCCTGGGGTGTGTATATTGTAGAATATATTCAAGCTACGTGCCTGTATGTCTTTCTTATGCAGTTTCAGTTTTTATAAACCTCTGGAGCTTGCAGCTTTGTCAGCAATGACAATGACAAGTCTCATTCCAACTTGTACATTCCCAGGGAAAGTTCTTATTCTAAAGAAATGTTAATTCCCAATGAAAATCTGAAAATTGTTTCACTACTTCTATCTTTTGGGCTACTTGAAAGGCTTATCTTTCTTTCAGATGCCCTACACACTCAGGAAATACTGGACCAAAACCTCTGATACTGTGGTGATCACATGTTTCTTCAGTGCATCTTCTGCAAGAGTTAAAATGCACCATTGTGGGTCTCCATTCCAGATGGAGAAGGATGACAAACTATTTCTGGTCATTTGTTCCTGCTCATCCTGCACAGACAGTAGAAGCTCAGGCTTCCAGATCCTTTTCTGTTTGTTTTTTGGGACAGAAGTCAGCAACTTTTGGAGTCTTCTAACACACAGTACTCAGCCCCTGTAAATGTTGTCAGGATAAAAAGCAGGCACCTGGAAGTAGCCTTGAAAGTTTAATTAGAAATTCAAATGGCTTCTTCTAGATTTGCATGTATTATTGATTTTGGCTTCTTCTGCTCATGCTATACACTCCTCTACACATTTACCATCTTTGGATACTAATATAGAGCATATGTTCCCCATTTAGCTCTTCTTTGGTTCTTGTTGGCATCATGTCTGTGGCAAAGTAGAAGGAAAGCAGCTGCTCTGAGAAAAGTACTCATTTGCAAAACAAACTTTTCTTTATATTTGTATGTGAAAACAGTCAGAATCCTTATATTATTTTTTGAGATAGACATGTCTGCAGGAAGAATATCTTTCTTGTCCATTTAAAATTATGAAGCAAGGGTCATGTTTTCATGGAGTTTATATAATAAAAATGCAGTAGAAGAGCAGGCTTTAAAGTGTGCTTACAGTCTAAAAACTACCTGTGTGTTTCATTTGTATAGAACCAATTGGTATCTGCAGTGATGCTGGAACCTTAAAAATGAGAGAAAAACATGCTTTCAAATAAATTACTTTGTCCATAACTGAAAAGCATTAGTGAGCTAACATTTCCATTTCAGTCATTGGTTTGCAAAACTCTGATGGGCATCTGTAAATCCAGAGGGAATAAGCTTACCTGGAGACCTTCAAAGTGTGAGGGCAAGGAGCACAGGGAAAGAGCAACATGTACTAAGTAACCACTTGTAAATCATACCCAGACATTTTGGAGACACACATATACCAAAATTAAGTTAAGTAGATGCTCAAAAACCAAACATCTAGGAACAAGCAAAATGAAAAAAAGACCCACAAGCACCATCACCAAGTACGAAATCAAACAGAAAGAATTCAAAGTAGCTTTGCTGTTCTTTTTCTCAGTGGCTACAAGAATACATCATTGAAGTCAACACTGATGAGTGGAAGGTTTTGCCATATCCTTGAATGGAAGCTGATACCATCCAGATCTGGGATATTTTTAGAAGGAAATCCTGTCCCAGGAGTCACAGGTATTCTTTTACCTCCTACAAGTTCCCCAAAAATTACAACACCCTTTTGCATCAGTGTCAGAGGAGGGTTATACAAAGGAACCACCAAACATTTCCTTCAACTGGAAAACACTCTGGAATTGCCAAGGGTTTAGCTCCTGGAGAAAACCAGTGGGACTGGTATCAGAGCTCCTTGTAGAGGACACAGGCAAGGGGGACATTTATGAATTAGTATCACTTCAGCCTCGCCCGTGCTTCTGTCTTTACCAATGTTTCCTGGTGGCAAGCCCAGGGGGTGGTGGTGGTGAAGGGGTGGGAAGTGGGGTCTGCTCAGGGGAGTGGGGGGGACAGCAAGTTCTTAATTCAGTTAACGACTGAGGAAGTGGTTTGTCCGTTTGGAGGCAGTCCCTGTTCGAAGCCAGTGCCCTTCTCAGAAATCAGCTCGCAGTTCTCTAAAGATAGATTGCGCAAAACACCAGGGGGCCCTCGGGAACCTGCAGCCGCAATTCCCCAGACAGGGAGCTCCAGAGAAGCGGGGAAATGCCTCCCTTCCTGCAGCTGCTCTGGGGACTAAACCAGCGCTCACTGGAGCGGCTCTCTTATGCAAGTTCTCAGGTTTCATATCCGCACTGAACACGTTTTGTTAAAAATGTGACAGCTGCTCCTGTCGTTCTCTGTCCACGTAATTTTAACCGTTGCTTCAAACTGCACACGCATTTTCTGCCTTTCAGCAGTGGCAAAGGAGGTTTGCATCGAGCAAAGGACTTACCAGAAGTTGCCAGCTTTGCACTGAAGGAAAAGGTCCCCTTGGCACACCTCATGGATTGCATAAAAGACTTCAAAAACTACTGTGAGTAAGGAATATCCAAGGTGATGTTCAGAGATCTATTCAAGCCATGTGACAAAGTAGGGTTTGGTTCGCTGTAATTGCAAAAAACAGGAAATTTTTACGCTTCAAGGAAAAACTCTCATGTTGCCTTGAGCAATAGTGAGGATCTGATCAATGTAACAACAGAGCATCAGGATGTCTTATCCACATTCCCAGGAGCCATACAATAATTCCTTTCACCAGTGCCTCTAACATGCCCTGTGAGAACATTCTATTCACCCTTAAAGAGTCACTTCAAATAATCCCTCTGAATGACCACATTTTGCACTGATGTAAATTTAGATTATCTGCCCTGATGTCAACGGATTGATTCGGAATTTAGGATCCTTGCATCTGGAGAACAGAACCTTTGCATCACTTTCAACACAAAGCTTCTTCAGTTAATTTATACTCCCTTTGATAACCAGAACTGGCACAACAGTGAAAGGAGTGTTCCATAGAGCCCAGTCTCCCACCCATGGCAGAAGTAACTAGCTCATGAGAAGACAGAGCAGGTCCATCCTGGTCCATAGTTGCAGACCACACATCATGCAATACAACACTGTTATTGGGAGCATTATGGTCCAGTTTCCATCCCAGTTCTCACCTCAGAAAGATTATATCTGTCCAGAGAGCAGGGGGCTGGCTGTCCCTTCATCAGTAGTATCCTTTTTTCTTTGGTTTTTAAGTCTTTGAGATCTTTGTTTTTGCCAATAATGCATTAAATGCTAAACAGCAGAGAGAGATGGGATTATTTTCAGGTGTTTTAGACAGAAAGTCACAAAGTATGGCAGTAGCCCTTCCTCACACACCTCAAACCAGAGCTTGTGAGCAGTTGCTTGGTTTTACCTCCCATGGCAGCAGCCCTGTGAGCATTCCCCTTTTCCTTGCACCTGCTAAGGATGGTAGAGAAGCAGAGGCAGTAACCTACATACCCCATACAGCAAAGAAATAGAGAATGTGCAGGAAAAGGTGTCAAAAATGTGTACAGCAGAAATCAATTCATTTTGGAGTGGATGTTCCAGAACAAACGATGATAATGAAGTCAGGGCTCAACTGCATATTAAAACAGCTTTTCTCCATGTGAAACAGACATCACCATGCCCTCTCCTGGTCTGTGGCACCTCTACAGCTCATCTGCAAAGGTTGCTCATTTCATACCTCTCTTCCTGAAACATGTACCCTTAGATTTAAGTGCCCTCCTCATTTGAAGGTGCTTTTCTCTGCTTCTGCCTTTTTCCTTGTCAGTGAGCCACACTGGCAAAGAAACCTTTCAGGGATCTGCAGAAGACAACTGCTCTGGGGAAAAAAGCTGGAAGAGGGGATTAACACCTCAGTTGCTTCCCAGCACCAGGTACCTCTTGTGTCAGGACTGGTCTCCCCAGCTGCACCTCCTTGCACAGGAGCTTGCTCCAGCCAGGGGAAGGAAGGTGGTTGGAAATGGTGCTGGCATGCACAGGACCCCAAGCACACAGGCAGTCTGTGGTAGCAGCACATCACACTGGCACTGTGATCCCTTCCTCAAATGTTGCTCAAAGACTCTACACACACGAGTAAGTGCTCCACAGGCTCACCTGACACAGCACATGATGCAGCTGGCAGATGTGGCCTTGAATCATTTGTTACCAAAGCCTCCCCATGTACCTCCTGCATACTTTTAATTGAAAACATTAGCTTTCAGGAGAACTCATAAGATGGTCATGTGCTGTCCCACAGGGAACAGGAGTCTGTGTGCTCCCTAGTGAATGAATCAGGCTCACAAATGAGCAGGCTCTGTCTTCCCAGCTTCCAGTTTCTCAGTCATGGCTCATTCTTGTGTTCCTCGTTTACGCTGGATTCCCACACTGGGCCCTCTTGTGTAATTCAGACTGAGATTTTCTCCCTTTTCCCTCCCTCCCTCCGCCCCCCTCATCCTCTGTACAACAGAGCTGGCCACACAGCAACAGAGGAAATGAACAACATCTGGTGAGATTGATTCCTCGTTCTTGTAAGCAGTGTAAGCTAACAGCTGTGTCAGGCATTTCATCCAGCTCTGCAGTAGAAAAGGAATCAATCACATCCCCCTTTACCACACCTCCTCGTTCTGGCGCCCACACTGGTCCTGCAAGATAATTGCCTGGTTCACTTTCCTGAAAATATGCTGGAATCCCACCCTTTGTACAGAGGACATTCCTCAATGCAAATGTAATCATTCTTTTAAAATGCAGGAGACTTTAAAAGAAGGGAAAAAAAATAGACCAGAGCACTTAAGCACATGCCCACCTTAAATAAAGGAGCTTTTTGGATTCCATAAAACAATGTGTGAGCTTACATGTGGGCTTTAAAAACCAGCGTTATCTCATTCTGTGCCTTTAGATGCCTAAACATTATCGTGTCCTATGGCTCTTGGTAGTACCTAGGCACTTAGGAAAGCTGCTTTTAGGCACAGACATGAGTTTTACTGTTATGCCAAATGATACTATAGTGGCATCATATCTTGTTGGACTGAAACCTTTCTGCTGACCATTCAGAAAATCAGAGCATGGGGACAGAAGGGATCCAAAGCAGTAGCAGCCACAAGCAGTAGACATAGCAAGAGAAGGGCAATTTTCTTGTAACTTATGGACCTCTGAGCCATCTTTAGAGTTGAGGTTTAATCTCTTCTTTTGAGTGTTTCAGCTGACACTACCAAGAAGCCACCAACTATTTCCAATTACCTGGGCAGTTTCTGTGATGTGGACCTTGTACCACTAAGAAGTCATCAAAGATCACTTAACAAGCCTTCAGTAATAATTACTGCCCAACTAGCTAATTTGTGACCACAAAAAGCACAACACAGCTCAGGAAGAAGGATTCTAAGGTAGTGTTCAAGAGAATCTGGAACACTGGGCAGCTTGCCCTGTTTGTCTCACAGCTGCACATGCTGATGGTCTCACAGATAAGGCAGCTGCAAGGAGCCACAAGAAGGGAGCATCTTCATCTGTCCCTTGGGGTGCTGTTCACAGCCATGCTGGCTTTGACTGCATTTCACTAGGATTCTGGCAAAAAGTATGGCCACAGAAGTCAAGAAAAAGCAGTTCATTTATCATCAATCTGGACAGGTATTTGATCTATAATCACAGCCAAAACTTGGACCCCTCTGGCAGATTTTGCAGGCTGCATGCTGGGCTTTTCTGCAGAGATTTATCAGCCTGTGTCCTTGCTATCAAACTGCTTTCCTAGGAGCTCTTCAGTTCAGTGATAGCCACCTGCAGGTCTCCAGAGACATTTCCTGAAGGCCTTGTAGTATTACTCATGACCATGAATAGAGCACGATGCTGAGAGGGATGGCAGTGTATGATATTGCATGTGGCACACTATCCTGCACAGTTTTCCTAAGGCTGGCAATGGCTAACAAGAAAGTAAAAACACTTCTGAGTTTTTGTAACAAGGACCTTCACAGGTGTCTCACACCCCTAGGGAATTTTCCAGCTCTGCTGCATTGACAATTATCCTGAAAATCTGGACAGTACTGAGCACAAAATCCCTATGAAGTAAAAGGCATGCATCTGTAAAAGATGTATCTTCTTTGTTGTCAGCTATGCACACTTGTAAAAAAGTCCTCAAACCAGAGGGGTTCACTATGATAAAGTGGAATGAAGAGTTTGGAAGCAGAGGGAAAAAACAACCTAAGAGAAAATGGGAAACAGCCAAAAAAAGCCATATGTAATCAAGGGAGGCAAGCTATAGTGCTAGGGCCATGCTTGGGGTTGAAGATTTTCCAATAAGCAATGCAACAGAGCAGATTTATGATTTCACCATAAAGTTGCATGATACCATTTAATGAATTAAACATTCGCATACAGGTTCAGAGAAAATATTACTGACTGGGAGAGCATAGAAGCATTGGGACATTCTTCACATTTATTACTCATGAAAAGCTAAAGAAAGAAAGCAATCACAATAGCAATGAAACATACTTTTCCACCCACACAGCATCTGATCAAATATTCACAGATGGAATTTATATGGGGGTTATGGCAGGTTTTTTTTTCCTTTTTAAGCTGCAGTTGTAAGTTAGGTCCTGCTAAAATCCAAATATACATATATATCTTAGGTATTTATAGGAGTCCTATTACCATAATAATTGAGCACTTCATCCCTTTTAATGTATTTATCCTCACACCCTCCTTAGAAGGGAGAATGGGCTACCCCAGTGCTCAGATGGGAATTAAGGCATAAGGGAGGCTATGCACAATAAAATGCCTTAGCTGCCTTCAGTTTGGATATTGTGATGCCTAGAAATTAGGCATTTGGCACACAAGAGTGCTTTAAAAAGCCAGGTCTGGACAGCTTCCTAACCTGTCAATAGGAAAGACTGCATGCCCCCTTGGATAGAACAAGGACAATAATCGAAAATAAAATTAAATTCCCTGGAGCACTCACATTTTGGAATACTGACAAAATGAGAGAGTGCTTCCACCAAGCAGAATTCAAGTAAAATGCAGTTGGTAAATATACAGATCTAGAAACCAGGTGATTTGTTTTTTAACTACGTGGTCTTTGAAGATCACAAAGATCCTTTGGGTCCTAAATTCTGCATAAGCAGCCTCTGTAAAAGCTGTCTACCAGGAGCAGCAAATGGAAGCCCCATCAAATGGAAGGGGAAAAGTTCTGAGATTACAGTTGTGCTCTGTTTGGTTCAGTCCCACACCATGACAGCAGTGCCCTCATCCCAGCAGCACTCAGCTGTGCAGGGAATGGCTTCCCTCAGCTACTGCCCAAGTGTTTTCCACTCTGACTCCCAACCTGAGCAGGCCTGATGAAGACATTTATAGAAGTAGCAGGACCAAAAAACTCCCCTTTTGATGCTTACAAAACTCTGTTCTGTGCTCAGACACATCATGGGCATGGAAACATCTCTTGTAAGCATGTGTGATTGTGACAGTGGGGCAGGGAAACATTGCATACTGTGGGCTGGTTTTAAGAAGTATAATTCATGAAATAAATTAGGTTGAATATATTGTCTGAGACTCAGGATTTTTTCAACTCTTCTCCCATCCCCAGCTCTAAAGATGAGCTCAGAAACGCTCAGTCTCCATCCAACATTTAAGAAAATGTTCTTTCCTTTGGCTGGAGTAGAGTCATCTTTTTTCATAGTAAATGGAATGAGGCTGTGCTTTTGGAGGTGTTCTGGACACAGAGTTGATAGTACAGGGATGTTTTGTTCCTGCTGAGCAGTGTTTATACATACAAGGTCTTTTTTGCTGCTCACCCCACCCCACAAGCAAGGAGGCTGGGGGTGCACAAGCAGTTGGGAGGGGTCTCAGAACAGCTGACCCCAGCTGACCCAAGGGACTCTGCACATCATATAGCATCGTGTTCAGCATATCAAGCTGGGGAAGAAGAAACAGGGAACATTTGGAGTGATTTCATTTGTCTTCCCTAGTCCCCATTACAGCTGATGGAACCCTGCTTCCCTGGAGGAGCTGAACACCTGCCTGCCCACGGGAAGTAGTGAATCAATTCCTTGTTTTGCTTTGCTGGCATGTAGAGCTTTTGATTTGCCTTCAAACTGTCTTTATTTCAACCTGCAAGTTTTCTCCCTTTTTCTCCCCTGATTATCTCACTCATCCCACCAGGAGAGTGTGAGTGAGTGGCTCTGTGGGGCTGAGTTGTTGGTTGGGATGAAACTATGACAGAAGGATATACGTGTACCTAAACCCAAACTGACAAAAAATCGAATTCTATTTCCATAAATGACTAATTTCCATCTATTCCCAGCTACCAAAAGGAAAGGAAGTTATACAGCAAAATCATCAGAGCACACAGGCAACTGGCTTGAGTGCTGCATTCACTCCTTCCAAACACACCCAGTGATCTGTGGTCACAGAAAGTGACCTTTGATCACTGGTGGCCATGGAACAGAGAGGAGGAAGCACATCACTACGTGCCATCAGCTGTGGCTGAGCTTAGCAGTAGCTGACAGTGGCCACCTCATCCTTCAGCCTGTCACCTGTGCAGGACACTGAGCCAGACACTGCCTGGCCTTCCCCAGCACCATGAGCCCAGCAGCAGCCTGTGCCTAGGGCTGCTTACTTGACCAGCAGGTTAAATAAGGACCTTCCCCATCTACCTGTTCTGTTTCCTGGAGACTGCAGAGGTACTGCAGAGGTTACAGCCAAACTCTGTGTTGCTGTTCCCAAACCATCTCCAATCATCTCCAATCTAGGTGATTTTTACAGAACAGATGTAAATGGCCATAGTCCAAAAGTTACTTCACATGGAACTCAGCTTCCAGGAAAAGGAAAGGAGCAACCTCTGGGAGAAGAAGGGAAGGAAGAACTGGGGAAGGCAATTAACCCTGCCATCTACATTTTATCTTCCTGTTCTTATGAATCAACATCCTTAGGAAAAAATCCATTTGGAACTCTGAACTATCCTACTGAAAACATCCCACGTGTTATTTTTTCAGCAGTGTGTCTCAGTACATTATTGGTGACTTCTTAGTTGTAATTTTAATTTTTAAAAACATTTAATTTTGAAATTAGTAAAAGAAGAAAAACCTCAGGCTCTCTTTTTGGGAAGGGCTTCATTGTTTCTAGACTGAAGTTGCACTATATAAAAATCACTTCAGCTGGGTTTTGTCATTACTAGAAATAAAATAATGACTTAATGATTTACTATCACATGGCATTCAGCACAAAAGCAGCACTATATAGAAACCAATGCAGCACATATTAAATGGATTAAAATTGAACTAGATTTCTAATAGTAACTGTATGATGTGGTTATTTGAAATAGCTGAGGGTTAGACTCAATGACCCAGGAGGTCTCTTCCAGAGTTACACTCCTAAAAACCAATTGTTAATAGGAAATCATCATCAAAGGGGGCATTTTCTGTGCATCCTACAGAGATCTCCTTTTGTCAAAAGCTATTCAACATCTTTAGCCAGGATGGTGAAGTTTGCAGAGAACACAAACACTTGGAGAACACTAAACAATAATGAGAACAGGCCAATCATCCTCAAAGCTTAGTTGACACCGTTATTCTGAACATTGTCCTGCAGTAAAACACATAATTTCTACATCTAGTAGAGCCACTCTAAGAGCATATTCAGAAACAGGTACTCAAATTCCAGTGTACTATCCTGTAAAACAGGAGATACACTGTTTGGATATACAAAGAACATGTTGAGGCAAATGGAATGTTGTTGTTAGCTCAGCACACAGTGATGGTGGGTCCATTATTAAAATACCATGCACAGTCCAAGGAGGAAGCTGAATTACTGGAAAGGGATCAGAAAAAGGCTACAGAAATGATTCTATGTCTGGAAATTCTGCTTTAAAACAAAAGACATAAGGAGCTCAGCCTCTTTAACTTCTCTTAGAAAAAATGAGAAGCAGTGGAATCACAGTCTGCATTTGGGACTGGAAAATATTTCTGACAATACGAAATTGTTCAGTTTAGCAGACAAAAGACATGCAATGTCCAACCAGCTAGAGTTTGAAATCACACAGGTGAGATAAAATATACATTTTTATATTTTCTAATAATGAGTTTAGATAATCACTGAAAAAAACTTACCCAGGAAAGCAGTAGATTTGCAAATCTCGTGACATCTGAAAGACCAGTTTGTCTTCCATAATGCCATGACCTGGCACCTCAATATGGGGATGATCAGGGCCCTTGCTGAGAAGAAAGCAGCATGAGAGATCAAAGAGATCGAAGCTTCTTTATAAATTTTAAAATCTGTGGAGAAAGATAATCTGCCCACTTTTATGAACCATCCCATAGAACTCTTGGTCATCATGTAGTGTCTCAGGAATCTCTCCATCCAAAAAACCGTTTTAGTTCGACTTCGACTATTAGGTCTTTATTCTTTCTAAACCTTTCTATTTTTTGAGTTCTGTTTCCATATCTTCTTTTAATCCAATGATTCCTTCGTGCCTTCCCATAAAGTTGTCATTTCCTTCAGATTCTCAGACTGATGAAAGAGCCATACTGAAATAAAAACTAAATGAGGTGAAAATATATCCCATAAAAACCCCCATTAAGGACTTTACGGAGAGATTTCCTACTCCTCTAGCTCAGATAGTCATATTTTATTCCTTCTAGGAAACAGAAAACCCTTAATCCCAGAAGAATGCAGCCAGAATCAAAGAGCAAGAGAAGGCATTAAATTGCAAGAAGAGGAGGGGGGGAAGGAAAGAAGAATTTTGTAGTCAGCCCTTCAACACAATGTGAATGAATGGGTTATCACCAGAACTACTGCATGGATCACAGGCACCGAGCAGAGAAAAATATGATAAACTGGAAATCTACACAAAGACCACGGTCAGATGGCACTGGGTTAACATGGAGCAATCGGCTGTTGAGTGCTTAATGAGCCAGACACCGTTAGGAAAAATGTCTATTGGAGGGAAGAGCAGAGTGAGAAGAAAGGCATGGAATGTGTATGGCCGTGATTAATTAAGGAATTGAAGGAAACAGTAAATTTGATAGCTTCTCATCCCTTACACAAGAAACTGATTCCTCTTCAGAGCAAAATATATTCTGTCCCCAGCCACCCCTCAAGTTATTGCTTCCCCTGCCTGGTTTGCTCCTTTGTTTGTTTGTTTGTTCCCTGTGTGTGCCTGAGTGGGTGTTAATTCTTTTGTATTGCCATTTGGTCAGTGATCACACAAGACCAGAATCGGTGCAGTATAACATCCCAGGTTATGGAAAGCAGTATTTTGTGACAGGTGGCTGGTATAATTGTCACATCCTTTTTACAGTCTGCTCAAGCAGTATCACAGTTTTGTGCATTATTTGATTTCCAGTTTTGATTAGGGTATCCTATGTGTTCTGGTTTTTTGTTGTTATATACTCATTCATGTAATATAAATAAACTTCTTACACACTTCTGATCATCTCAATCTAGTAACAGATAAAGGTTAAACCTGCATCTGTATTTCAGTGAATCAACAGGGCATTAAATGAGAGATACAGATTTTCTGGACATTTTTATATATTCTGGAACAAAGCTTGCCAGAACTTCTAGCACCTCCTGCTCAAGTCATGTCATGGACTGAGAAATTCAACCAGGACTTGGGCTTGTATCATTTCAATTACTTTTCCCTGAAAAGGAGTCCTCACTATTTTTGCAATTTTTCTTGTCTTAATTGTTGTCAAATTGCTTCTTAGAGATGAACACATGGAATTCATCGAGCACACAACAAAACCCACATTCAATTAGATATTGACGATCTTGAGGGATAACAGCAATAAAATGTGGCCAAGAGGAAAAACAGTTCACGAGTCCTGGTGACCCAAGCGCTGTGGGCAGAGGGGAATGTTGCATAATCAAAACAACAATGAGGCCAGCATAGGGAACCACATTGTCTCCTCCACACCCCACCACCACAGCTCTGTTCCTGGAACAGCCCTGCTGCTTGTGAGAAAGCCTCTTTGAAAATCAAACCCCCAATTTTTCAAATCACTTTTCGCCATGTGGGCCAAAGATTCTTCTGAACTGAGCCTGGCTAGTTCTCAGCCATAAGTATGACATGTTTTCTCACTCACATCCACCACAGCAGTCAGAGGTCAGCAAAGTGAGATATCATCTGTTGAGCAGTTCCTTGGGAAACCATGTATTTTGTCTATGATATAAACTAGCCCTGAGCAGATTGCCATATCATAAGTTCTAGAGTAGCCTTTCTGTTGTCCATCTTCTGCTGTTAATCTAGTATGAGCTGTTTGTCTGGACTCTCCCCAGTCAAAGAAGAAGGATTTATCTTAGCATAATTCATTCGCCCCAGCAGAGGTGTCCCAGGCTGATGCCTGTCTTGCTGTATTGATGATGTATGCACCAAGTGTGCAGATGGGCATGATAGGAGGACTGAATCCCATCCATACATCTGACTGCAGAAGGCACTTTTCAATGGATGTGACAGTGAGCTTATTGAAATTCACTTTATTGACTTAACTTGGCTTTGAACCAGAACAAGCATGAGCTACCACCATGGGGAAGGATGTTTATTCTCTGTGAGACCTGTATCCTTCCCTGCCTTGAGTGGTTATTGAAGGGGTCTAAAGCTGCTAGGCTCCTAAATGGGACACTTCACTTGAATGGCTTCAATAAGGTGGACTAAATCTCTGCTTTCTTGATTCTCTGCAGTTATTTCTTTGAAGCACCTGGACCTGTCATCTGTACAAACTCTATAGAACATATCCTGAACACAACCTCAGCCCCTTTGCCTACTTTTGCAGAGATACATTCTCCCACCAAAAGCTGAAATAGCACAGGAAACCATCAGGAGTGTAACTCAGACTCACACCTTAAAGCTCCAAGTGTATTTTCCTCATTATCCTCCTTCTTCTACTTCAATTCCTTCCACTCCTCTGACCTTTTCTGAGTCTATACATCATGAAGTTTCCATGCCACACTCATTCCCACTCTCTCCTTTACAATGCCTATAGGAGTTTATATTAAAGATTTCAGCCCTGTGTACTGTGGTCTGAGCCGCAAGAGAGTCATGTCATAATCTGTACAAATACTCCCCTTTCCTAGAATTCACTCCCACTTTCTGCATTTTTTTTTTCAGAGAATCTTCTTTGGGAAAATAGAAATAATTTCCTTTTTGACCTTACTGGCTTAGTACCATGGTTGATAAAACCTACTCATTTCCTTTCTTGCTTTGCATGATACACTATGTCTGGACCAAAGCAAGTTGCACCAGGAGGAAAGGTCTTTTTTTGAGACAGCTGAGAGCAACCCACACAGCACATCTGCCATTGTTCATGACTTGATTTATCAACTCAGGAACAGGATGACTTCATCCTCAGTGTGTTTTGGGGTACTATTTTTGGTCTGGTTTGGGGATGAAAGCATGGTCTAATTACAAGCAATGATAAGTTCCACCAAAAAATGCCTTTTCTCAGAAGTTTGTGACCAGACCTGGTCTTTGGGAGTTTTGCATATATCTATCATGGCTCCAGTGTTCATCTCCTAAATAAATTACTCATCTGGAGCTGCCATCTACAGGAAAAGATTTTTTCATTTCCATATGCTTTAGCACTGGTTGTACAGGATGAGGATATACTGTCCACCGACATTCTAATTTCACACATCTCTCCATTGTGCAGCCTGCATGGGTCCAAGTCATAAAGCTGAAAGATTTCTGGGATATCTCCCTGAAGGATGTGTGTGAGTGAAATCCATTTCCCTGCTGCAGACACATCTTTGGAATCAGCAATGCCTTCCCATCCTGCTCCCCAGAGGCAAACCACGGTCTCTCCACCATCCCACCCCACAAACCTGGGACATTGCCAAGGATATCTGCAGCCAAAGGAGGGGAATGCAGTTTCCTACCACAAGAAACAGAGCTGCCAGTGCAGATGTTTAGTATGTACTCTTCCCTGCAGATCTGTGCTAAATAGGGAAGCACTACCCAGTTCATATGGAAGAACTGATGTGTGCCTTCACCCACAAGTTGAACTACAACTGGTCTGAAAAGCATGGGGAGTGTGGGCCAGGAGTAAATACCCTGGCACTGGACACAGCTTTGTGTTACTCCAGTGCTAGCATTGCTTACTGCTTACACCATACAGCATAAGCCACTTCAAGGAGTGCCTTAAAACTAGTGCTAAAACATTACAGAACAACAGTGACGTGGGGATTTAATTGAACCACGCACTGGAGCTGCTTCACTCCACAGCCAGAGGTATGAGACACCACCAGTGGTTTGCTCACGCTGCATGTTACCAGCAACACCTTCTGCAGCAAGGCTAGGACATTCCTGGGATGTGGTCCACAATTCAGCCTCTCCCTCCTTATAAGCAATCATAGAGGTAAGCACTGCTCACACTGTTTGCAGCACATATCCCTTTATTTAAATTCACTCACTGAGATGCATGACCGTTGCTTTTAGTCATACACTATGTCTGTGAGTTCATGTGACACCTGTAACTTATAAAGGAACATTTTCTAAGCTGCCATGACATTCATCTGTTTGACAAGTTCAAGCAACCTCTGTCCATTTATTCATAAAAATCTCAGTTTGGAGCTCCAAACTTCTGGTCACAGAATACAATTACTCACAAAAAAGTACATCAAGAAATCAGGAACAGCCCAGGCTTATTTCTGGTTTATCAAAATCAGTTAGAAATTGAACCTTTTTCTTTTCAGGTGTCCAAATCATATGATTTCACCTTTTCCACATGTGCAGTCTCATGCCATGAGACAACTTTTTGGAGAATATCAGCTAACACATTAGGTTACATGTGGGTATAGCTGAGATCAACTGTTGGCCTCGGTACAGAGTTTGGACATTAAAAGCAAGGAACACATGTCCTAAAGCATCCCAGCTAAATCCATTGAAGGTTCACTGATCAGATATTTTATACCCATTGAATCAAGTTTTCTGGAGCATATAAAAATCTACATATTAAGATTGCTGTCAACAAAGGTTTTTTTAGACATCCTTGCAATTTGGGCTTGTGTAATTACTCTTTCTTGCAGAGCAAATCCTTAATTCATATTCATATCCCAGTACCTGCTCATGATGAGGAACTAGCATTTCTTCAGGTATCTCATTATTTTTGTGTTTGCTTTGCATCATGCATCAAGTTTTAGAGATTCATCCTTCACTATCACACCCCCCTGACCACCATTATATGCATAGAGAGTAGATCTAAAATAATTCTGAAGCATAGAAATTGTCCTTCTGCATAGAAATTGTCCTTCTGCCATCACAATTCCAATCCTCTTCCCACCAGCACTGGATGCAAACCACAATGCAAACAATTAATATGTTTGCCTCCCTTTGGGCTGACTGATAAAATGGAATCAGACAAATGAATTTTTGGTCTCCCCTGATCTTTGAGTACTCTGTGTTATGACAGGGTGTGAGATGACATGTCAGATAATGTATAGTGTCACACTCTCCAACTATTTGATGCCATTTAATGTAATGCTTCCTGGCATGTCATGATGGGATGACACAAAATGAGAAAGAAGCCAAACTGGAAATACCAATTACCCACTCTTAACCCTGAGGCAATAGGGGGGAAATATGCCTGTGTCTGAGTGACCCTTGCTCTGCTTATTGCCTAAGCTTCATCATTCAGGGAGTTTGTTTCGGGTACTCCTCAGTCTGGGGTCATTACCAACCATTCCGACGGTCAAAGTGCCTGTAACCCTCCACTTCATCGGAAATCCGGGGGAAGCAGCAGAGAAATCAACTGAAAACAATCGTAAATCGCTGTGCCCAGAGTGTCAAGCTGAGCTGATATTTCGTGTCTAATGAGCTGCAAAGCCACAGGGTATAAGGAGCAAAGAAAAGGCAGGGAGAGTGTGCTGGCAGGCAGGCTGAGCCAAACATCCAAGGATGCACAGGCAGGCAGGTGGAGGCTTGTGGAGACAAGCAGGATGCAGGAACAGCACACCCTGCTCTGCTGCAGGCCAGTCCTGGAGCAGGTTGCTCTCACAGCCACCCTGAGGAGCTCACTGTCACCTTTCCCTTCATCTGAAGCCAGCTCTGACCGACCAATAACCTGCTCAGGTATTTGCTGCCTCAACTGGTCTCCTCAAAAGATCTAAATCAAAGCATTGCCTCCTCTTTGACCCCTCAAGTCCTGAATCAAGGCACACTTTTCACACCTGGGATGTTGGCAGAGTGGGGGAAACCAGCCCACCCAGCAGAGAGGCAGGGATGATCCCACAGCTCTCTGCTGCACCAGAACAATACCCGTGGCCAGCATGAATTAAAGTGCCAAAATAGTGGCTAGTGGCACAAAAAGGGTAATACAGTGATGGTTTCATGATAGCTGAGTTTAATATCACAGAGAGGGCACAAGTCAACAAGGTTTCAGCAGTTTCCTTCTCCCCCTCCAGCTTCACATCTTCTTTCACCCTCACTACATAGCCCTCAAAGCAGCAATTTCCACCCACTTGCCTAGACCCCAAATTTCAAATGCATCATACCAGGAATTAATTCAAATCAAGGAGACAGCTTCCACTTGATCTAAATCTACTGTACCTTGTTTTATCAGTCTGTATGAGGCTGTGCTCTCCAAATTCTCCTCTGCTAACCTCAGTGGCCAGACATTTCTCAACACAGCAGTCTTTTTGCCCCCATAACTTGTCCCTGTAACCCTCCCAATAACTGTGACTGTTTCTTCAAGCATCAGCATGAATACCTACATATGGTTGCATATGCCTCACCATCATTTGCTCATCATTTTCCCAAAACCCATTATGATGAGTTGGCTGAAGGCACTTGGTTCTGCAAATTTTTAAATGGGCTTAAAGGAAGGCAAACATTTTGACATTATACAAAACACTTCTCATACAAATCCTGCCCTCAACATGTTCTTTGTTGAAACTTCTAAAATAAAATTTGCATTTTTGAGCTTACTCATAAAACTCTTTAAAAAAAACCAAACCAAACCAAAACAAAACATACATCACAAAGTAAACAAATAAACAAAGAAGTCCTCAGGACAATTTAACTAAAATTATACCTCCATTAATAATGTCATAAATATACATAATATACATTCATGACATTATAAATATCTGTCAGAGGCTGCCTTGGTCTGTTCCCATTCAGGATGACAACCTTCTAGAAAGAAAGTGATGGTATATTTTCATTCATTTCTTCCATGCTTTAAAAATCATTATCCTAGCTATTGAAAAATATTTCAGCAGTATTGTGAGAAAGATGGGGAAATGCTCTGGAGCACAATGAACACATCTTCTTATATCAATTAACAGTTAGCAACTATGAATATGAAATGATAGATCATAGCTACACTGGAATTACATAAGGAAAAATTACATCTTTTTCACAGAATTGGGAGATTCCTCCTGTCAAAGCTGAAGGAAGTCAAGATTTATCAAAAGAGTGATTAGTTTTGTTGGGTTATAACGTGTTGCTTATTTTATCTAATTTATTTGAAGTTCTATTTAAACCTAAGTTCCCTGTTTGTAAGAGAAAAAGCCCACCCAGTCTCCAACAGAGTGGCAAAACTGAACAAATTGCAAATTCATACAGTGTAATTGCCAGAAGAAAAGTAAAAGGATGCAATCAAATTCCAACTGATGGAATACTGAAAAAAAAAACCAAAAGAAACAAACAAACACAAAAATTCAGACATCTGAAACTGTTGCATCAAATCAATGTGGAAACTGCAGAGTTTAAGTGAGGTCTCTGTGTGAGGTCCTGAACAAATTATTGTGAGCAGGAATTCGGACATGAAACACTCTAAGTTCAGACAGAGACACAGAATAAGCCCCATGAGTGCCACAGCTCAAAGCTACAGGATTTTTCAGACCTGATGATGACAGAGGTGAGTTTTTGAAACACAATGTATTCAACACCTGTTCAATCCTTGAGACAGTCCTACACAAAATCAAAGTATGTTTAGGACCTCAGTGGTGGTTAATGGAGAAATCAACAGATCAGGCAGCCTTGAGGTAATCAGCAAGACTCACCTTCACCTAAAACAAGGAGTATATTGTTGAGCTGGTCCTCCTGGCCTCTGATAAACTGCATCCCTGCACCAAGTGATAAATAACATTATTCAACACTTCTGACTCCTCATCCTATAGCCCATCTGTGGAAAATACCAGCATAGCCCAGCAATCAGTGCTTTTCTGTTAAAGTATGGGTGCATCTGTTGAAATGTGTCAACACTGACATAGACACACATGAGCAACTCTCTGTAAATAGAATATATTGGTGAAACAAGCCTCATCCACTTCTCAATGCATGTTTAATATATTTATGAGTATTTCTAGTTTGTTTTTCCTTTTGACTCCAGACCTGCCTGTGCTGTGAGCCTCCTACAGCTAAAATAATACACTGGTGTTCAAGGCTTAGATCTCTCACTTTATAAAAAATACAGTGAAACCTTAAAGGACAGGCACTACACTACAAGAATAAGAACATAAAGTCAAAAAGATTCCATGGGAGCAGCTCAATTGCTTTAATTCCTTATTTCATTGCAGAACAATTTTATGTGTTTGAGTAATTCCAGTCTCAAAAAATTGTTAACTGCAGATAAGCAAAATGCTTAAACCATGTGGATAGTGACCAAAATCTCAGTCCTGTCAATGACTACATTTCTGTTGTTGGAGAACTGTTGGTGCTCTGTGAATCTAAAACTCTTCTATCCAAAGGAAAAGCATAAAAGTAAAGAAAAAGCATTAGCTGGTTAGTTGGTAAACCTATGAGCATTATAATATCCTGGGAATTACTCTTTTGAACGTATTTTCCCCTGGAAAACCCTTTCCTATAATGTTCAGCACTTGATCAGTTGACACAGAAAAGACTCATCAATATCCAGGCCAAAAAACTACAGTGGGCTCTGCAGGAGCACTTCCCACAGGAGTTACACGGAGCTCTGCTCACAGGGCTTTGCACTTAGTGGGAAGGAGATGCCAAACGTGGTGTCAGTGTCTGTGGTCAGAACAGCTCTTACCAGAGCCCAGCACCTGGGTTTGTGCCAGCCCTGCTGAGGGCTTCAGCAGGAGGGAGCACACAAGTTACAGTAGGAGACCCACAGTCTTATCCAAGGATTTTCCAGCCTGTAGTTCTGTGTATAACCCAGTATGTGCTTACAAGTATTCTGTTGGCAGAACATTCCAGGAAGCCTTGGATTTCTTTTCAATCAACTAATAGTCCTCATGGTTTAAATCAGGAACACCCATAGAAGATATTATGTCACCCATACACCAGACATTACAGCAGAAATGGTCTAAGACACTTGATCAGGAAAACCTTATCCCAAAGTTTATATTTCTTTCTAACTTGGTTCCTTAAATGACTAAGGCTTAGGATACTGATACCTTCTGTCAGGCATTCCTTCACCAATAGCTTGAAGATGACAATCCACATCAACCAAATGTGGCAAAGGAATAGCAACCTCAGAGAGGCTGCATTCCTACAGATTTTCTGGATACTGGTTATGATGGGACAAAGGCTTGTTACTGACAGCAAGGTCAATGTGCAGAAATTTATTTTACATACCAAGAATCCACAGAAGTGGTACCTCTCATGCTTGCTAATAGACAAACACATAAGAAACAAGATTTCTAAGTTCTGCTTCCCTCCCTCCTTCAGGCAGTAGACTATACTTAGAAAGACCAATAGTCAAACTCCTTGTGTTAACCAAAGCAGAACATCTCCCTTTACAGCTAAATTTTATAAACAGGGAAAAAGCAAGATGAAGATTCTAAGGCCCTTGCTCACAATGACAAGCAGCTGTTAAAACATGACTTAATGTGACACTTCAGCTCATTCACAGCTGACTGAAGGGAATTGTGCATCCTCTGGAAAAAGGTATTACTCAATACTAAATCAAGTATCAGGTCCTAACCCATAAACTATGCCATCACTTGCATAAGGTTTATATGGGTGTAAATTTACAGTAGTTCTAAATGAAATCTTGAGCATTATAGATACCAGACTTAATAATTCTACATGGAGTCCTATTAATTACCATCAGAAGCATTTTTATTTCAGGACAGTAAACAGCCAATCCTTATCTAGCTAATTATCACTGGAAGAACAAAGGATATAATGCAAGTTAAGAAACAGTAGACATAAAATATTATTATTCAAGGCAAGACTTCTGTAGGTGATCCCAGCTGAGCAATTAGCAGCATGGTCCCTGTTCCTCAGGGGTTTAACAGACAGGGTTATACAGGGGTACATGTGCCACTCTCTGCTCTTATTTTGCAGAACTGATGACTTGGTCAAGAAATACAACTGACTGAAATTGAGGGACGCTGGAAAAAGTGATGGAACCAAGCCAAAAAGAACATTCAATACTCTGTTAAGATTGCCTAATTAGAATCTCCTAAGAGGATGTTCTTCCTTAGATCACAGAGGGTTTGGGGAACTCAGTTACTTCAATATTCCTTATACAGACATACCTGATTAAACATTTTGTGGTTGGATTATTGTTTTCACTTTCACTGAAATCCTGGGAACCAGTCTGAGAAATGATGTTGTAATATCCAGGAAGAAATGCTAGAAGTAGGGAGTCCTCCTCCTTTCATCTCCTGCAAAGCAACTCACAAATTATATCACGGAGGATTGAACCCTGAAGTCCTGGGCACCTGTGGTCAGCCTTGGCAGGCATTTCCCCACCTTAATCCCCACCTTTAATTCTCATTTTGAGAAGTCAGAAAAATAATCTGCTTTTCAGCTGACATAAAATGTAATCAGAGTATGCCAGGAAAACCCCAGGAAAAGCTTCAGAAAGAAAACATGATCCAGTGGAGCAAAATCCAAACAGATCAGCTGTGCAGTTTTCCTCACTCTTCACTAAGGCACCTGCAGAAGAAAGATTTATGAGAGAGTGAATGATTGGAAGTTTTCCTATACAATGGACCTCCTGAAACAGTTAGGAGAAAAATAATTAGATAGGAGTAGAGGAATCCTCTGAAGCACATAGATGAGAAATGAGAAAAAAAGTTTTAAAAAAAAATCTTTGGTTTTAAAACAATTCTTTCAGCATGAGCTAAGCATTAACATGGCATTTTGTTCTGTTTATTGTTTGTACATCAGTAGAACAGAGATCTCCAAGAATAAGGTTGTTTTTGCTAGATTCCTCACACTATCATTCTAAATAGACTTGACAAATACAGGGAGAAAGCATAATTTTCTGCATGATGAACTAAAAATAAATTTAAAAACATGCCCGAGGACATTGCAGAAATCACTATCAAGGCACTCATGGTCCCAGCTCTTGGTCACAGTCACTAGCAAATGTCTGCTGACACAGGAATCACCTGACCTAGCACATTAACCACATGTTAACCCTCCCTGACTACAACACCCTCTTATTCAGTACTCAAGTGCTTGTAGAAAATGGAAAGTAAAGTACAGTACAGAGCACTTTAAAAATCTGAGCTTTATAAAAAATTATGAACATTAAAAATGAAAAAAATTAAGAAAAGCTGCCACTTAGCTGACCCTAAGATTCCTGATTCCTTATTGACTGTGGGCTCTTTAGGTGCTCACCAATTATTCCTGATTACTCCAAACACTTCTGCCCCTTACCTAAAGTCTGAGGGATCTGCCTGCCTTTTTCAGGTGATGGTGCAGTGTCTGGACTGGCTGGTCTGAAGGAGACAAGCAGAATCACACCCTTGATAAATGCTTTTCAAAAGGCAATAAGAGATCATGATGAGAACACCCGGGCATTGGAACAGAGAATTTATGGTATCTCAGTCCTTGGAGGATTTGAAAGCCCAATGGGATGAAGCTCCAATCTCACAGCTGACCCCTCCTTTGTGTAGGAGGCTGGGTAAAAAATTTTCGGCCATCTTTTCCAACCTGGATATACCCTGTGACCTCATGATCTTACTGTGCCAAACATATTCTCAGCAGAATTGGAAATGGATTCTTAATTTAAAGATGTCCCACATTCTGCAATATGATTCAGTTAAAATCATGTCTCACTGGAAGAAACAGAAATAATAGCATCTCTTTTTTCCACATGGATTTGATACTAAACAAAAACTTCATTTGTGTCATTGATACCAGCATTGGTGCTTCCAGCAGCAGTCAGAAAGGCTCAGGTGGTTTCCTAGAATTATCTAGGAAATCTGATAGCAGTGTGATAGATGAGCTACTGAAACCTGATCTCCTGGATCTTGTGCTCCATTCTCTGCCTACCTGAGTAACAACCCACACACCCAGCAGGGTGTGAAGCACCACAAAGCTCAGCCTGTGCATGTGGCCAAACATGCTGGTCTCAGATGAAATATGTTGAATTTGCTGAATGGACAAACTGCAAAACATGGGCAGTAGGGGCTGAATTTTTCAATGAGCAGTAAGGGCTGGGCAAGGCAATCAGATACAAACCCATAACAGAAGTGAGTGTCAGTGTCTTACCTTGCATAATGTCACTTGAGGCAGACAGACTTTGTCCTCGATCTATGTTTTTCAAAAATACCTATGATAAAGGGTCCCACATTTTAACTAGGCATGTTCATTAATATTCAACACATACCAGGAGCATTTCAAAGTTCCTAATCTACAAATTTTTTTTCTTGCTTCATCTAACTGGAAATTTACATTATATTGTTTCCAGATGCAGGATAGTATTTCACTCTGAAAACTTTGATTCTGCTGTGACCATCTTCCCAAAGTATATACCCCTGCTGTATGACACATTTGATTGATGCAGTGTTTGCTGGATAATGTGCTATGAGCTGTGACACAAGAGTTTATAGGATACACTCTGGTTGGGTTCATTACTTACACTGTTGGTTGATGATTTCCAAACTGACCCAAATCCATCTGCACAACTTTGGTTTCAGTTTGCTGAAATGTGCAACTGTCAGCACAGTTTTAGTCTGGTGCTGCTGTAGAATCATTCTACAGAATATTAAAAGACAGGACATGGGCTACCACTGTGACAACCTTGAGGTTTTGCCACTTCACAGAAGCCAGTAGCTTTATTTGCTACTAATACCACCGAGGACTTGGTGAACACAGTTGAGAAACAGTGGTTTCATTAGTCATCACTGATCAGCTGAATTCTGGAGATTGTCCAGAGGATTGCTTATCTCCAGATATGTGGAAATATAATGCAACTTTAATGTCCTTTATCAAAGTTTGAGATAAAAGACTTGACATCGTTATCAGGTCAAGAGCATGAGCTCTGAGGGTTGTGGAGAGCTACATCAGCCCAGCCCCTACACTCCAGTGGGTTTTATTGCCACATCTCTGTTGCATGTTTGAGCCCTGTAAATGCTTGATTTAAGCTGTTTGACCCCATTGCCTGAGGTCCCTGTGTGTTGTAGGGATCTAGATGTCCACAGCTTCCATCATAACTGTGCAAAAGCACAAATACCAGCTTTGAATTTATAAGAACAGTAAAGGAGCATTCAAACATAAAGATACTTGAAGAAAAACCTTTTGACATTCAATAAAATCATATTGGGCAACTTTAATGGTGCTCTACAGCCTAGGATCTAAGAAGTGTAACAGCAATTAGGGGCACCATGCTTTCTGTTCCCCTGAGCATCAGAAAACACATCAGATATGCAGCAACAGTTATGTAATAGGAAGCAATAATTTCCGGCAATTTCCACATCAGCATGTTATATAATGAACACATTGATGTGGAGCAGACCAACGACCAAGCCACAGGAGGATGGAACACACCAGCAAGCAGATTTATAACTCTTGAAATAAAAAATTTAAAAAGCGGAAGAAGAAGAAAAGGTGTCGGTTCCAATACCATGCTTTTTCAACTAGAAATCTTCCAGGAACTGTACAGACATTGTGCAACATGACAACACAGAGCCCCAAGAAGGATTCTGAATGGGTCCAAGACCCTCTATTTCACATCAGTGTGAAGTAAGGGGAGGATGAGGAGTTGTAAGGTAATAGAATGAGACTGCAGGAATTTGGATTCCTGTGTCAGTCCCAACAGAAATACACAAGGTGAAATTAGGAAAGCGACTTTGGGCCAAAATTCAAAGGTATCTCAAACAATTTGTTTACTCAAACTAAACTCTGTAGCTGGAGGTTATTTGTTTTATGGGAAGCTAGTATGAAATTTCTCAGGAATCTTTGGAGAACAAAAAAACAACTGGCCCCTCTTGATCGTGGCACTGCTGATTAACTCTGAGAACTGTACATGTGCTTCAAGTTATACATTTGCCAATGTGTAAGTATAAGCTTGAGCTAAAATCTCTCTCTGACCACTAGAGTTGTTTATATTGTCTTATCATGCATTCTCATGTTTAGGAGCTTCATGGAGCAAAGACAGTCAGTAACCTACATTTTATTGGCTGGCAGAGCCCCTTGGGAGGAACTTCTGGAATGGCAAAGGAATACAGGAAGGCTGGACATTGTTCAAGAAGGAAATTTCAAAAGAGCAGAAGTAGGCTTGTGCCAAAAAGATGAGCCAGAAGGGGAGACTGGCCTGACTGAACAAAGAGTTTTGTCTGGGACTTAGGAAAAAAGGAGAGTTTATGGCATTTGGAAGAAGGGGCAGACAACTCAGGAAAACTATAAAGATGTCATGAACTTATGCAAGGAGAAAATTAGAAGGGCTAAAGCACAATTAGAACTTAATCTGGCTGCTCTTGTACAAGACAATAAAAAATGTTCATATAAATACATTAACAAAAGAGGGAGAAGGCAAACCTCCATCTTTTATCTGTCCATAGTGACAAGGGATAAGGCTGAGGTACTTATCATCCTTCCCTGGGTCTTTAGGAGGCCAGTTGTTCTCAGCCCCTTGAGACTGAAGACAGGGACAGCAGGAGAATGAAATCCCCCCAGTCCAAGGGAAATGGACAGTGAGCTGTTCCAGCACTGACACACACAGGTCGATGGGGCTGAAGGGGGAACTGGTGGAGGAGCTGACCGAGCCTCTCTCCATAATTTACCAGCAGTCCTGGCCCAACAGGGAGGTCCCAACTGACTGGAGGCCACCAGATATAAACACCCACCTATAAGAATGGCTGGAAGGAGGATCTGGGCAGCTGCAGCCCTGAGCTCAGTGCCCAGGAGGGCTGCAGAGCAGATGGCCCTGAGTGCCATCACCCAGCACATGCAGCATCACCAGGGCACCAGGCCCAGCCAGCAGGGCTTTATAAAAGGCAGGACCAGCTTGATCAATGTGCTCTCCTTCTATGACAAGGACACCAGCTTGGAGGATGAGAGAAAGGCTGGATGTGTCCACCTGGACTTTAGGAAATCTTTTGACACCATTTTCCACAGTGTTCTCCTGGAGAAACTGGCTTGCCATGGCTTAGACAGGTGCATGATTCACTGGGTAAAAATCTGGCTGGATGGTCAGGCCCAGAGAGTGGTGGTGAGTGGAGTTAAATCCTGCTGGTAGTCTGTCACCAGTGGGGCTCCCCAGGGCTCAGCTTTAGTTTAGTTCAGCTAGTTATATTTAATATTTCTATCAGTGATCTGGATGAGGGGGTCAAGGGCACTCTCAGTCAGTTTGCAGATGAAAACAAGTTGGATGGGAGTATTGATCTGCTGGAGGGATCTGAATAGGTTATATTGATAGTTTGTAATAACAAACCTCTAAATAATTACTAATAATATAAGAGGCAATATTAAAATACTTTCTTTGTCTTTGAAAGGACAAATTCAACTGATTATGCTCCAGCTCAGACCATCACAACTTTCCTAAGGTGAAAGAAGGCCCTATTCAAAGCAGGATTAAGGTTCATCTAGGTCCACTTAACTCCCTGGGATAGGAATCCTTCCCAGGACATACCACAGAAAGCCACAATCTTTGTAACCTCAGTCTTGCATAGAGTACAGTTTACTGTGACTGATAAACACATGAAAGGGTCACGGTACTTCTTCTAGGAAAATCAATTGAAGCTTTGCACAAACATCAAGGAAACCACCTGTGGCCCAAGCAAAAAAATATCATTATCCCTGTGGGCTTTTTTTTTCCAGCAGTGAAGTCTGCAGTCAGGGCATGATGAACAAAAATATCATATTAGTATCTATTCAGAAGTTGCAGTACTGGGTTTTATAAGTGACATACTTGTAAAATTCAATTCAACAATGCAACTTTTTGTTGAATGCAACAAGACTTTAATTCTGGCAGGCAGTTTCTTTCTAGAGTCCCAAAGGTTACGTAGACTAGGAGAGAATTGTTTCTATATTCAGTCTGCAGAGTCATGACTCCGAGGAATTTTTTTTTCTACCTTAAAGTCTTTGGAAAAATTTTATAGACAAAAAAATCACATCTGCTTCCAGACTTCTAAGGCATTTGCAGGTGAGCTGACCTTTTTCCAGCCTCATTAGACTCACTAAATAATTGCAAGCAAACAATTAGACCCCCCTGAACGAGAAAAAGCATCCAGACTGAGAAAGTAGGATGCACTCTTAATTGGCACATCCATGCACCACTAAGCATTGCTTGGCTTGTTGCTGCTGTGTGATTTAACACAGTGGTCTGTGCTTCCCCCTGGGTCTGATAGTACTGTGACAAGGGATTGTAAAATGCATACATCTGGGAAACATAGAGTAAAATTACTGGGGAGAAACCAAGGGAGCAGCTGTATGTTTATAGTAGGTTTTGTGTAAACAGTGCCAAAACACAGCCCTACCAAAGTTTGAGGTCAGGGAAAAAGTGATGTAAAGGTGTATTTTGATAAAAATTCGTGGCTTAAAAGTGATAGAACCTGTGGATGTTTGGACTCACTAAAAAACATGCAATCATGGAATGATTTGGGTTGGAAGTGGCATTTAAAGGTCATTTAGTCCTACCTTCCTGCTGTGCACAAGGGCATTTCCACTGAACTAGGTTGCTCAAAACCCTGTCCAACCAGACATTAAATACTTCCAGGAAAACAAAACCTAAGTGTCTCAAATAGGGAACCTAAAATGGAGGAATAAAAAAACCTTTAATAGAAACATAGAGAGTTCATGGCTTGGAATCTGACATAGCCAGAAGGATTTTCACAAAGAAGTGAAATCCAGGATTCTGTAAGTGTCCTCAGTTTAGGCCAGAAATGTTTCTATAGCCATGCTTCACTCCCATGTCATACGTAGCTCAGGAGGTGATAACAAAGGCAACACTGCGCCAGTTCTTGATTTTTTCTGTTCTTTGTTTCTTCTGATCTCAAAAACCTTCATCACATTCTTTAAAGGAACAAAAATAGCATGAAGAAGTGACACCTGAGTGGGCAAGAGGAACTGTGTGAAAGGAAGGCTTGGCAGTGCCTCCCCTCTCGCTGTGACACACAGCCATACTGACCAAGGAAAGAATTTGCTCCAGTTATTTCAATTCTCCAGACCTTGTCCTCCTCCTGGGGAGAATTTTTCTTCAGTTCATTAAACAGGCTTTGGTGGCAGTGCTTGAACAAAATACTTAATGCTCCAGAGTACTGAATTATCTTTCTGCAGGCATAAATGTTGATTTACAATGTTCTTTACAGTAGGCTCACACTTTAGAAGTGGTCCAGAGGGAAAATACTAGAATGTGCTTTATGGGAAATTCTAGTTACACACATGTGCAACTTTAAACCTAAATGTTTTGAGATCTCTCAAAATTATGAAGCAAGCTCAGCTGTTAAGGGATCAAACATGCCTCTAACTTTTCCCTCAAGTAGTTAATGATGAAAGTTGATTACCCAAAAGTCTGGTCCAACAAAACCACATCAGTCCTGCCCCCAGGAATGCTGCAGTGGTTGAAGGAGGAGTTCATTTTCCACAATCAAGACACATCAAGGTCCCTGCTGAAAGCACAAGCAATGCTGTTATGTAGCTCCACAAGACTGCTGTACCCGAGGGTGAAAACAGGTGTGATCACTGAAACATGAGCAATCCCTACCAACTCGTTCCACTTTCCATTTCCACTTTCCAAGGGCAAATCTGACCACTGCCTGGAAGGGGTTGTTGCAGGCTGGAAATTAGAGATATTTATCCAATTCTAATCCTGTCTGTCAGCTTCTTCTGGAGTCACCTGTGAGATGGTAAGGACATCTCTGCACTTATGGAAATCAGCATCAGCCACATCTCAACATTTTCTTCAGCTCTCATTGGTGGAGAAAGTTAATAGTAAAATTCTGGGCAGCCCACACCCAGCACTGAGGTTCAACAGCTTCTAGCCTGGAGCAATAGGAGGATAGAAAGAGCTTTCTGTGTTTCACATGAATAGGCAGATATGGAGCACTTAGACCGAGGCATGATCTTGGGTACCAACATGGTCAGCAGCAGGAGCTGTAGTCTGAGAAGGCAGAGGGAGAGCCAAGCTGGCCCATGGATGTGGACTAACAATGCTGCCTGAGGAATGTGTGGCCCTCCAGTTTTTCATGGCAACTCCATCACAAATCAAACCCTGTTCCTCTCTTCCCTAGAGCAGAACTCATCTTTGAGTCAACCCCACCATTTTTACTGACATTTTTTCTAATTTTTCTGGGGATTTCGAGCAGAGTTAATGCGTTTTATTTTCTCTTTTTCAAAAAAACCTGTCAAAATATCACTGAAGTCAAAAGGAGTTTTTAGCCCTTGATGGAATCTGGACAGAGAGCAACAGAGAAAAGCTTTATTTCAGAGGACACCTAGCAGATGCTCACTGGCAGAGATCAATTGGTCCCAAGGCAGAAGAGGGAAGGCTGATCTCATTTGGCATGCAGACAGCATCTCCAGCTCCCTGCGTGTCCAGCTCGGTGGCACAGCCATGAGTGAAGGTCGCCCTGGTGACCCCAGTCTGGGTAATGTCCCCATGTGGAGCACTGACACACAGACCTGTGCAATGAGCTGTCAGAGCAGAAAAGACTGCACACTTCTTCACAATTAAATTGAACTGTCAAAAACTTAAGACAGAGACATGTATTTTCAGTCTTAAGTCGCACTGCTCAGCACAGACTGAAAAAAAGTCCAGGCTTAGAAGTGTTTTCAGAGTCTGCTTTCAGTAAAATAAGGAACTCTGTACCAATTCCCCTATTAAAAAAGGTCATAGCTGATACAGTAAGGCTTATGGGATGAGATTACATGGAAGCATAACATCATTTATGAATATTACTCTCAATAACTATGAATTTACTTCAAGAATGAGATCCTTAATAGAAGTTGCTTAATTCATTCTGGAGAAATCAATAAACAATAAAAATATGAATTTTTCAGTCACATAGCATAGCCACTAGGACACTGCAGACACTAAAAGTGCTCACCTTGGCTGCTGGAGAGTGCTCCAATGATTCCCTCAGTGGAAGTGTTTTGTGCTTTTTTGATCTGGTAGGCCAGGTCTGAAAGAGAGCCTGGAGGTTTTGCAGACTGTGTGCAGCCAGTCTGAGCACCAGACAGCAAGGCTTTGTGCTCTAGGCTTTGCATCCCCATCCAGCACCTTACAGCACAGCCCAAACAACTCCCACAGAGCTCATGCTTGACAGACATTGCTGAGACCCCCTTTCAGCCATCTCTTCTCAAGGCTCGAACAGGCCCAGCTCCCTCAGCCTTTCCTCATCAGAAAGATGCTCCTATTCCTCAGTCATCTTTGTTGCCCTCCACTGAACCCACTCCAGGAGCTCCAAGTCTCTCCTGTACTGAGGAGCCCAGAACTGGACCCAGCACTCCAGATACTCCTCACTAGGGCTGAGTGCAGGGGCAGGGTCACCTCCCCCAGCCTGCAGGCAGTGTTCTTCTTAATGTGCCCCAGGAAACCACTGATCTTGGATGCAAGGACACTGCTGGCCCATGGACAGCCTGTGTCCACCAGGACCCCATGCCCTTCACAGAGCTGCTTTCCATCAGGTCAGCCCTCACCTTGTCCTGATGCCTGGGGCTGTTCCTCCCCATGTGCAGGACCCTGCATTTGCCTTTGTTGAATTTCAGTTGGTTCTTCTCTGCCCACTACAATCTTCCTCCTGCCTCCACATAATTTCCACCATCAGACACCACATCACCTGAGTGTCTTTGATACCTGTAAAACACTTCTGCAAAGGGAAAATTTGGCACATGCATACATGCCCTCTGGCCTGCCTGCTTTTCACTGTTGCTAGTCACTGTCCCTGAGAGCAGTGGCTGAGAGCAGGTGCTGGGAGAAGCATTGGCCTGAGAGCCATGCAGGTGCTTGACACACACCAGCACATTGCCTTGGCTAAGCACAGGGAGGAGTATGTGACCCTCTGATGGCATTGACCCTTTTTCTGATACTCCAGGCTTGGAGACAGTCCTTGCTGCATCACCTCTCATCAGGCTGTGTGGTGAGTCACACTCCTGCTCATAGAATCTCCTGCCCTAGAAGGTACATGAATGGTGCAGGGAGATTTGGGATTTCACAGTGAGACAGGACTGACAGGGAGAGGAGCAATGGCAGATTCAGGGAACTTGGAAAGCCCAGACTTGTCCCTCTGGATGTATTAAACACATCAAGAACACCTTTTGGGTCAGCAGGACCTGAAGATACACCTAATGACCATTTCTTCTGAGCAGCCTTGAAGTCCTGCCTGGCAGAAGCAGTGTCTCTGCCTCCCACAGGCTGGAGCAGAGCTGGTGGCACATTTCTGCCAGGACATTCCCGCTGGAAGAGGCACTCATAGCACATTGCATCCAGGAGGGGCTAAGGATGAGGAGCCACTACCAGCCTCCATATGGAGTTACCTAAAACACCCTCTAAAATGTGACTGACCTGCACCAAATCCATCTGCTGGCACACGAGGGAGAACTTGGTACCTTTTGTGCCTTTCTAAATCTCTGGTAAAGTCTCTCTGTGAACTGGCCCACAGCACACTCCTTGGAAGACCAGGCTGGAGCTGCTTGCCCTACATGTTCACTCCTCATCATGATTAACTCCTCTGTCACAGAGAGGGACACGAGCATCCATCTCTGCTTGGCCCAGTGGAATGGCTGGCCAGCACAGCCCGTGCCATTTATCACCAGCATTTACGAGGGAGAGGGTGACAGCAGGTGCCATTTGTGTCAGTGTCACCACGTGAGTCGACTGATTAATTAAAGCCACACGGCCCCCAGGCTGCTGGGAGGGCAAGAAGGAGCAGGAGGGATCATTTGTTAGCTCTCCCTTAGCTCTGGCTGTCGCCTTCAGAGGCCCTTTGAGTAGGTGACCAAAAATCCCACGGCTCCTTCGGGCATGGAGAGGGAAAGGTGATGCTCCCTGGGAATGGCTCTTGGAGGTCACTGTTGGTTAAGGTCCATACTCCAGGAGTGGGCATGAGGGCTCCATGGACTCACTCCATATCCTGCAACCTTGTTTTTAAACACACTGCTTTAAAATGTGACAAACAGGAAGAAAAATACCAGCGAACGCTGAGATAATTAAACAATTGTCTCACATCCTGTAAACAAGGCATCTCTATTATTCATGGACCAGAGCTGATGGATGCAATACGATTGCTTTTTGTTCTCACACCACAATGCATCCATCCAGTTTCACCAGCCCTCACATGACTCTCAGTTCAACCAATTCCAGTAAGTTTGGACAGATACTGATGTGAGACCAGCACCCACCCCTGCCATGCAAGTCCCCAGGCTGTTACAGAAGGGCTCAGTGACAGACCCCAGAGTGCTCCTTGCCCATTTTCAGCTAGGATGAGTGTTGTAACTGCATGAGTCTCAGTGACATGATATGCCATTTAAGAATTGCTCAAGGGAAATTTGTGTGTGAGGCAGGTCTGACTCACAGGGGATGAAGCTACACATTGCACTGGAGACATTTGGGATTGCCATCCATTCCTGGTACAGGGATGCCAGCCTACTTCCCACAGCACTGCCATTTCTCATTCACCCACAGTTAGACAGTTTTCCTCATGGCTCTGGGATGAAAAACTCTTCCTGATCCTGATCAGTGGCCAAAAGCATTTGCCATACTTTGGGACTAGAAGACAGACTTCACTGTGGAGAGACATCAGCCAGAACTCTGCTACTTTTCAAAACTTCCTCATATCTTGCTGGAGCAGAGGGCATTGGTTTCTCTATTATATATTGCAATCAAAATAAAGAAAATTCATTAACTTTTAGCACCCTAGAATTATTGCCTATTTCCCAGACTCAAAATAGCCAGTTGGCATGGCTTAAAGGTGGCTTGCACTCAGCCTGCCAAGTAATGCTACTTCAATGAAAGCACTGCAGCTCTCACTTCTCAGCACTTCCACACCCTCTGTCCTAGTCCTACATCAGCTAAAGCTAGAAGGAGACTAAAGAAAAAAATTTAAGGTGATTTCGCTGGAGACTGGATGTGGATCTTTCATTGGGTTGTCCAAGAGGAAAATACAGCTTTTCACATTATCAAATACACATGCTGGCCCCAATCAGTTTTCTAGGCATTGCAACTGACAGTTCAGGGAAGAGTTTGTACAGTAGCAGGTAAGTGGGTAAACTCCCTCTGCTCCCCAGCAGCAGTTCCAGGGACACCATGATCAGCATCAGGCCAACATCTGAGTTCACTGAGGAGCGTTTATCTGGATGCATCTCTCAATCTATCCTTGGAAGATTGACAGATATCCTATCTATCCCTGCATCTCTCACCCTCTGAGTGTAATGATAAGATGGCTCCCAGCTTGGTTTCCCTGCAGGGAAGGTATGGTATGGAGTTAATGCACCAAGTTGACCCATCAGTCAGGACAGCCAGCAGAGCTTACCCCTAAACCAGGATGGGCAAGAGTGATGCTCCTGAATGTCTTGTGCAGCCTCATATGCCAGATGTGCCACACTGATCATCAGTCCCAGCTCAACCAGGAACCCTGTCTTTCGTAGGAGCAAATATCAGGGAGTTCAGCATGGACCACCCTGTCCCACCTGTTGGCTATGACTGAGAAGATGAGGGAAAAGCAGCCACAGAAACTGAGACACTACAGGTGCAGACAAATGAGACTCCATAACTTGCAAAATTCTAACATCTGTATATCCAGTTGGGCACTATAATTAAAACTGGGGGGAAAAAAGTAATTTAACAACAAAACAGAGCAGCACAACAGATGATTTGCTGTGCCTCCTGCACTGTCCCCTCCTGTCCCTGAGCAGTGGACAGGTCCCTTTGTACCTGGGGAGGAAGCAAAGCCCTCTGGCCACTGCATGCAGCACCAGCCTTGTACATGGGCCAAGAGAGGGAGTGACCAGAGCACGGCCCAGGAGGGATTTGGTCAGTCCAGACAGGGCAGCCAAGCACACACCGATGCTGAGAGCTCTTCTCTCTGCCACACTGCTCTTGTCTGCAGGGCAGATCCTCTCTGATGTCTCCTCAGCCCCAGCCTGGGATGAGCACCCTTCCTCTTCCACGGCCTTGCAAAGCTCGAGCATGGTGCACCCACCCCATCTCCCTGGGAGCCCCTGGATCAGCTCTGACTGTGCCTCCCCATCCCGCAGCCTTTGCTGCCATCTACAGCCCCTGACTCCCCAGGGGCACAGGGCTCACATCCCTGATCTGGGGTGCTGCCTCTCTGCTCCCTGCAGAACTCCCCACAGGTGGCTGAATAATGCATGGGCAGTATTTTCAGTCAGGCAATTCACTCTTTTTCTCCTGCAGGTTTAATCATTAGGAGATAAATTGTCCTCATCTCTGGCTTCCCGGATGAGGAATCGTTAGGAGCCAGACTTGCAATTTATTATATTTTGGCAGAGAGAAGGTTTAAATGCTCTGGGGTGGGGTGAGGAAGGAATGAGCTCTCACAAAGACCATGAATTAATGCTGCTAAATACTCACCTCTAATCGTGTGTGTTCATAGGAAGAGTGATTGCTTTTATTTGAGGAGCAAAAAGAAAGCGAGGTAGTGGAAACTTGCACGAGACTCTGCACAGTCAAGAGCAGGCATTCCCTCACACTCCAAATGACTTCAGGCTGCCAGTGGGTACATTCCCACATCATCCTCCCTTCTCTTGGTACCCAGAAGCATCTTTTCAGAGCACCACCCCAATATAAAAATAACAAACGTTCATTCCTATAGGAAAGGCTTTCTCAATAAGTTTTCATGTACTTTTGGGACCATTTGTACAGCTCCTCTCTCCTTGGAAGAAGACAAGAAATAGTTTAATCATGACATTTGGACTTGTCCTTGATGATTAGCTCAGAAGCACTCACTGTCTCCTGATCTGGCTTAATTAGAGTACCTGGTGCAGATAGTACCTGGTTTTTATGTCACTGCCCACCTGCATGCTCTCCCTGTTTCCCATGGAATACTTCACTAAGACATTGCCAACACCCAATGGGGAGAGCACAAATCCAGGTGTGGGTTTTTTTAAAAACAACAGGACAGAACTGTGAATAGTTTACAACAGCAACACCCCACAGCATGCACCCATCCAAGTGAAAAATGAATAATTGCTCAGTAGATATTTTAGGAATGCTATTTCTGGCACTCAGGATTTCCTGAGTATGTTCACAATGACCACACAGGTTCTTCAAGGTCTCATTTAAACTATAGGTGATTAGTCAGGAGTCAGACCATATGAATTGCCTCTGACTTTCACTTGTTACAGTGAAATGAAAACTTCAGGGTGAGTGAAGGAGGATTCTTTGCCCTATGCATGTTGGCATTGACACTTGATTACTTTGCATAGCAGATGCAAAGACAAAATAAAATTTTAGGGATATCAGGATACCTTTTTATAGCACAGAATGAAAACCTTCTGCATAAATCTGCTAGATTTCTTAGATCACCAATTAGCAGGATCATAATTTTTTGCTCAAGTAATCATTTCTCTTTACTGGAGGAACAAAAGAAGCATTTTTTAAACTAAAGATGGAAAAACATCTCTTTTTCATTCTTATTCTTTACCAGCTTAACTATAAAGTGACAGAATTAAGACTTCAAGTCTTGGATTATCAACAATGGTTGGTATTTATGGAAGCATAAATACCTTTAATTCAGTAGTAAGACTCTGTGATAAATCCTTTGCTGATGTAAATTTTCATCACTTCATTAATTCCATGTTAAAAAAGGATTGGCTGATTTTCACTAAGAAGAATGACTGGCCATAGCTGCTGGAAAGCTGGTAATTCAATTGTCAGAAATTTGTCATGCCAGATAATAAGACTGGAGAAGTTAGGAAGGCAGAGAAAGCCTTTTTGCCCCTGTACTTACTCTCTGGTCTGCTCTGTAATTTAATTAATTTATAATAGCAGAGAATCTAGTTTTTTACGACCTCTGTGAATCAGAAAAAAAATTATTTCAAGTATCAGATCTGAGACTTAAAGAAATAAACCCCTAGTATTTTAAAGTGTGAGTTGGGGGAAATCTATCAGTCAGGCAAGGAAAATGTTTATGTAACATTATGTAATTCTACTTATATTTTCCAACTCATATAATGGCAAATCAAGCATATGGTGCTTTGGCTCTGTAAAAACATTCTCTCCCAAATATAAGAGCAAAGGTTTCTATTGGGAAAGCTATTTAAAACTTAGTCACATCCCCTTCAGCGTTTTGGAGTTATTCTGCACAGAAGCCTTACAGCTGCAGGTGACAGGGCCAAATATCTCAGACATATAGTTTTGACTTGGCTTTTAACAGGCCTTTGAACTTGTCCAATGTCCTGCTGAAGATATCAAGTCAGACCTTCAGTTTGCATGCAGTTGTGTGCACAAAACACAATAAAGGCAGGGAAATTCCATTATTGCTGTAGCATCTAGAAATCTTCATAATAAACCAGTAAAACACTAGGAAGGTTTCCATTGCAAGGAAAGACTGGGGGAAAAAATATAAAATAAAAGAAAACAACTCCCTCTGGAAGACTTTATGCATACTAAACTTTTGATTTTCACAGGTTTTGTAATTTCAAACCATAAAGTTTTTCTGTAAAGGTTGTTCCACCTGCTCAGTGGGATTCTGTGATTTACTGGAGCAAACTGATGCCTTCAAGGAGCCATGCATTGTCAGGAAAAGGAAGGGACTGATCAGCATCTCCTGGAAAAGAATGACTTCAACAGAATATTCTTCAACATAAATGCCTTTGCATGTGGAGTGCAGGTGCATTTTCCACTACTAGCATTTGTAAGGCAATGCAAGTCAACAGCTGCTGCTCTCACACACAGTCCTGCCCTGAAAAACACACCTACAACAAATCCAAGGAGCAGGAGGGTTGTCATCATCACAGACTAGTTAAGAGTGTGCTATTTCTCCTCCACAGCTCTTACAGATGTTGATGGCAAATGTTTAGCTCTTGCTGGGAAGGTCTTGGCTGCAGTGGGAAGTTGAAGAACCAGCCTGTGACAGTCTCAGCTGCATGAGATGCTGTCATGGGTTGCAACACAGGATGTGACCAGAAATGTGTATTCTATCACCATCTGTTGAAGCCAGGTGGGGCAGTGACCCTTATCTCTGTGGCACATATTCTCTGCTAATGGGCCATCTTTAAACCAGGTGGGGCAGTCATCTTTATCTTTTCACAACCCATCCTCCCTCCAGGAAGATATCATCTGCTGCTGGCCCATTGAGTCCCACTGTGTGACTGATAAAATTACATCATCCCACTGGGAGATGCTCCAGCCAGGGGGCCCTGCCCTGCCTGAGTGGCTCCAAGATGGAAGTAAAAGAGAGCTTGGTCTCATGATTTCACATTTTTATAGACTTCAGTCCATTTACATACAGGAGTCAACCATCCAATTAATAGTCTCAAATTGTAAGGTGTCCTCCTCCTCTTCTCCTGGCTGGCCTGCCCTCCTCTTCTCACGTTGTTTATACTTTGGGCCTGGAATCTGAAGAAACTGTCCTTGAGTCCATAGCTGGTATCAGACTATTTCGCCTTTATCACCCTAAAGCACAATGGAAAGCATACCCAACAGAACAGAAAACTAGGATCTTAAGGCATCAGGAGGAGCCAAGCCTTTCCTACCTAAATAGAAACTGAGATTTGGAACACCAAAGCAGCCTTTTTCCAGTGGATTCCAGAGGAAAACTGGACTTTTCCACATCATCCCTGGACCTTTGGAGGAAAACTGCACATTCTACAGGAGCATTGCTTCAGCTGAACCACATCTGTCACTGCAGGGGGATGCAGCCACCATTTAATGGGACTGCTACCAACACCTTCACTGACAGGGTGCCAAGTTGTATTCTGACTCTGTCAGTAGTTTTTTTGGGGGGGCGCTTGTTCTTTGTAATACTGTATTTTGTATTTTAATTTTCCTAGTAAAGAACTGTTATTCCTATTTCCCATATCTTTGCCTGAGAGACCCTTAATTTCAAAATTATAATAATTTGGAGGGAGGGGGGTTACATTCTCCATTTCAGAGAGAGGCTCCTGCCTTTATTGGCAGCCACCTGTCCTTCAAACCAGGACAGATGCTGCACACTCCACACTCTTCCAACCTTCATTCAGAGATTTCCAGCCCCACAGCTCCTGGTTCAAGAGCTCCAGCAGCCCACAGACCAAGTGACCCCACCAGTGCTCTTTGCATCCAGCCCCCCATGTCTGGGATTGCACAGACACGTGCACATGTCCAGGAGGAGGAATGCTGGGGTGGGCAGCACCTCCCCTCGCACGCGCCCAGCCACCAAAAGGGAATGACACAATCTGCGTCACTGGAGGAGGAAATAAGTCATGGCTGGGACCACAACAAACACTTGCACTCTGGCATCCCATTGGAGATCTTGTGACTCTGGTGTGACTCTTGCCACAAGGCAAGAATGCTCTTCTTGCATGTGTCTGCCCCACACTGTAGCAGGGGCCTTGTTCAAAGGCCTGACATCAGTGACACAAGTGCAAAATCAAAGCCAGGGCTGGCTGCACTCCAAGGATTCATCCTGCTGATGCCTCAGCTGAGCCAGTTGGAGTTAGTTATCAAGGAAGAGCTGCAGAAACTGTACTGCAAGTGCTGAAGGGATTGGGAACATCATGTATGGCGTAAACAGGAGCTGCAGAGCTGTGGCAGGACCAGCCTGACCTTTGTGGTGGGAGAGTGGAGTAACATTTTCTACAGGAGAGGACATGGTGGGGTTTACTCAGCACAGCCTGATTCTCCCTCAGCCCAGAGGGCAATGCTCAGGGACTGCTAATGCAGATAGCCCAAGGGTAAAAGCAGAGGTCTTCCTAAAATATCAGATGGAATTGCTGTCTTCTTGCAAAATGGGCAGGTTTCTTTCCATCTGTATTCCCTCTGACCTAGACCAGCTCTTTGTACCTCAGCCTGGTTCCACAGGCAAGCCCAGCACCCAGTTTGGGGCTCTCCTCAACATCCACATCTGCAAGAGCTAACAGGAAATCACACCAGGGAAGAGGAGATTCTGCCAAAAACAGGCTCAGTTCCAAAGCTGTTTTTTGGTCTCAGACCCCATCTCCAGGAGCTGGATGCCCCAGGCAGTTCTTCATGGGCTACAGATTTCACTGCAGTGGGAGAACTGTCTGGTATCTAGAGCTGCTGAAAATTCAGTCAGAGTCTTTATTAAAGGGGCAATTGGTACAAGCAGAACAATAAATTCTCCATCCTCCCCTACAACATATTCCTGTGTCTTTGCTGAAAATGCTTCCAGCACAGATAAACAGTTTTTAAATTTCCTCACATCCCGCTCTGCAGCATTAACACACTCCAAGTTTCAACCTGCCCAGAGGGGCAGACAAGATACAGTTCTCAGACAGCTTTTGCAGCTTGCTTTTGTTTCCCCAAACTAGTACTCTGCAGATCCTGAAAGGGTTTGTGTGCCACAGCATCACCAGGAATCACAAGATGACACGAAATGGGAACACACTGACCTTCTGGATGCTTTAAGCTCTGGCCAGCAGCAGAGAGAAAACATGTAAGTCAAAAATATGATCTTCTTGGGAGACTTAAGATGAAAAAGAATAAAATGCACCATTTAAATCTGACAGTTGTTACCAAACCCACACATCTCTGCTTACCTCCCTGTCACTGATTTATGAATCAGATGCCTCATCCTCCGTACAGGCACACACATGTTTCACATTGACACAGGTTTCCTTTCCCACACATCTCTGCTGTGTAAGGTGACCATTTGAACTCATTAATTCACCATACAAAGCAAGTATGTTCCCTTAGCTGGTGTCCAGCAGAGCTCAGGTTAAGGGCAGGAGAGCAAAAAGGGCTCCCAGTTTGGGGAAAGGACAGGAGGAGGGAAGGGAGCACGTGAAAATGCTGCACTTTAAACCCAGCACAACTTGCCTTCTCTTCTCCCACAGCATATGGTGTGCACACGATTTGAATGCAAAAAAATAACTCATTACTTCCCAAGCTGGGCATATCTGGAACTGGTGGGTCCCCAAATTAATGTGAGCCTGAGGAGGAAACACTTCAGCTTTTTCTCAACAAAGATACCTGGAGAGATTCAGGTTCTCATACAATGTTTCACTGTGTCTCAGTCTCTCAGTTGAAATAGTGATGAGGCTCAGATCAACCAGGTAAGAGAGCCTGAAATAAAGCAGATTTCTCTCAGCCTCACCCCCTGCCTGACCCCATCTGAGGGC
Organism: Luscinia megarhynchos; assembly: GCA_034336665.1. Taxonomy (NCBI): domain Eukaryota; kingdom Metazoa; phylum Chordata; class Aves; order Passeriformes; family Muscicapidae; genus Luscinia; species Luscinia megarhynchos. The sequence continues at coordinate 92,496,664 of JAPFBE010000002.1, forward strand.
ATGTGTTCACTGTCAGCCCAGTGTTGGGAGGTCCCATCTTTGACACCAGCAGCTCCAGAGAAACAGGCTCTTCTTTGCTCTTCCCTTGAACTGCTGCACAATTTGGGATGAAAGAGGTGAGAACTTCACTAAGGTGCAGAGCAACAACAACCTTTAGGTAAAGTGCAGATCCTGGCACTGCTCCCTACTGCTCCCTGTGGGTCCAAAACCCATCTGTGCTCCATCACTGTGGTACCTGGACCCACAAAAAGCATTTTTACTCATACAAGGGGCTAAAGAACACTCACAGCTCATGAGTTATGTTCTTCATTCCCTCATCAGAGAAATCGGTAATAATCTGGAAAATTTGCCTCAAATTCAAATTGGATATTATTAATGCAAGATGTTGGGAATGACTCTCTTTGTGCCAACCAAAAAGAAAAAAAAAACCAAAAACCTGAGTGGAAGAAGCAGAAAAAAAAAAAAAAAAAAAAAAAAGTAGACAAATGATTTTAAGGAAATAAATATGTGGTTAAAAGTAATTTCATGGTCAAGAAACAAGTTTCTCCAGGAAATCACGGGAGATTATCACATAAATGATAAACCAGAGAAACAGGTGAAAAAAAAATATATCTATATATATATATATATATATAACCCACATCTATATATATACACTCACTTCTTTATTAAAACCTCTAATGGAAAAATGACGCCCCCATCTCCCACTGAACTTTGGGGCTCTTTATCATATTTCACAAAACAACATCTGTCACCCCAAATTGTAATGGAGATGTTTTACTTGCTTTAAGATGTTCAGTACTCCTGACTCCCACAGCCAGCCCTGTGCAACTGCCTGAAAAGCCCATAATTAGTAGCAATACACCATGGATGGAAAAAATCCATGCCAAATATTACTAGAATGCAGTAACATCATTTCCAAGGGATTTTGAGATGCATCCAGAGCGATGGAGATCTGGCTAATTTCTTTTATTTTGCTTTTGGCAGAAGGAAATGGAGTAAAAGGGTTAGACTGAAACTGCCAAGCAGCACAGGAAAATGATAAATCTGCCATGCACAAGCTGCACACAGCAGGTCACTCAGTATAGGGCATGTGGGGAAACCATTTGGGTCCCCTCTTCATCACTTCACAATGCCAGAAAACTCAGTTGATGTAAATTATTGCTCCCCCTTTGACTTCATTGGCATTGTGTCAGTTTGTAGCAGCTGAGGATGTGACACAACAGTTTTCACTCCCAGCAAACACTGGCAAAGTTATGCAAAAATACAAGAATATAAGAATTTGAGGTCTAACATCCTACTGGGATAATGCCACTGATGGCCCTGGTATTTACATGAGGCTATAAAATAGGCTTTTTTAATCTTTTCTTGTCCTGACCTTGAGTTTAAGGTATTACAAGGGTGGGTGATAAACAAGCAAATAAATTCTTACAGCCAACAAGCAAAGGATCATCACAGCCACACTGCTTCTGAGCCTGAGTATTATTTTGCTCAGGCAATTGAAAGTTTAAAGGGAAAAAGTCAGCTGCAGCAGAGCCACCAGCTGTGAGAGCAGCGTGTCCTTGTGTGCATATGGCTGCAGCATGCCAGGAGGGGAAATGCCTGGAGCCACTGACACCAGCCCACGGGGGCCAATTCTCCTGGCACAGCAGTGAACTAACAGGAAACAAACGTGTCCTGCACAGTTCAGCACTCTTACCTTCACAAACAGAAAACCCTTGCCTGGAGAGAGAGGACAATCCTGCAGGATTTGTGTGGAAGAACTCCCTCAGCACAATGCAGGCTGGAGGATTAACCATCCCCACCTGCCCCAGGCCCCACAGTCATTGTTCCAAACTGAGGTGCTCTTGCAGGGATGCACCAGGACATGCTCTTTTTTTTTTTTTTTTTGAGGCAATCACCCTAAGGAGATTTTGAACCCAGCAAACCTTGCCTTTAAACCTTGTCATTAAACTGCTTCAGGAACTGAGTGACAATGACCTTACACCAAAGAGCCTGCAAGTGAACACACTCTTCCAAATACCCACAATTCTGAACCTTTCCATTGGAAGCAAAGGCTTTGTTGGAAGCAAAAGTAAGTATAGCAAATGTCCTGGAGCAGTGACAGGCGAGGACATGGGCACAGGGAGACAACTCAATTGTCCTTCCCCTGCTGTTCCACCAGCCTGATCTGCTTCCTGCAGCCTCACAGCACCAGGGGAATATCCCTGTTGTAGCAATAAAGTTAACTGGATCCCAGAGAAACAACATTCAAAATTCCAAGGGAAATAAAAGCTGGGAGCCCTTTTACACTGTCAATATAAAGGGCATTTCTGTAGTAAAGATTCTGCATTTTATTTCTGCTGCATCCTCATAAGGCTGCAAGGCAATCCTAAGAAACAAAATAAAACCCAATACACAAAATACAGCATCGATTGTGTTTTCACATGTTAGCAACGTCAAAGGTCTTGCCCTGAACTGGAAGAGGGCAGTAAGCTTTGACTTTCTGTCTGTGCACTTCATCTGAAGCAAACATTATGTACACACACACATAGATATACGCACACAGACTACTTATGCAGGAGGAAACCTCTAAGTTTGTCTTACCAAACATCCCCAGTGGCTTTTATTACAGCCTGCAAGTTTCCTGATGTTTTATGTCCTCAGAGCCTAAAGGGAGCTATTAAAGGGCTGAGTGTGGTTCAGCATCCATTTGTGGATGAAGAATGCAAAGGGCCAGCACTGCCCGGCAGGGGGGCAGGTCCTGAGGATCTCCAGACAATCAGCAGGCAGTTCAAACACTGCTGCAGGGATGTTAATCCCATCTCAGCCTGCAGTAAAAGCTCCCTGTGCCATTTTGCAATGCGGCAAATGTTCTCCCTCCTTAGAGCAGCAATTGCTTCTCCTCTCTGTTGTGTCTTACTGCATTTAAAGGCAGTGCCAAGGTTTCTTCCTTCTCCAAAATCTCTCAGACACAGCCAAAATACTTGCCAGATGTCTAGGGGAGCCACTGCATTAACAGAGTGTATATGCAGAAAAAGATTTGTCCTTTTAAAAGAATATTTAATTTCCTTAGAACTTCTCTCTCCCCACTGCTGCCTCTCAATAAACAACTGTCAGCTACGTGATATCTCAGCTGGAAAGAAACCAGCAAGATGATACAAAACTGCTAGGCACAGGAGTTTTCTGTGCAGAACTGCAACACCAAGGGGCAGCAAGATGAAGGATCCAGTGGTCCAAGGAGGCAGCTCGATCCACGGGTTTTCATTTAGGAGTTACAAATTATTGCCTCCAATCCAGAGCTTGAATCCTCAGCCAGCAGATGCTTATTTAACTCATGGCAAAATCTTGGCAGGAAGTCTGACATTTTCAGAAGATAACTGCAGTTAATAGCACAGATCTACTTAATCACTTCAGTCAGGACAGAATGACCCAGTGCTGTCTTTTGATCTAATTTATGAAATGATGGCATCAACTAGAATAAAGCCACTGGCTGCTACAGTGTTGATGACATGTTCTGCAGTCCTTGAACACATGGTTTTGGGAAAAGGAAAAAGGAGAGCTAAAGAAGATGCTGTGACAGGGGGTACATCTTCCTCAAGGACCCCAGCTTGGCATGCTAGCATCCAAAGAAAAAATATTGAGACACAATTTTTCCCACAAGGCAAAATTTAGGCTTGGAAATCCACATAACCCCCAAAAGCGAGTCTGAAAACATAAAACAAAACAAAACAAAAAACAAAAACAAAAACAAACCAAAAAAAAAAAAAACCAAACCCCCCCCCAAAAAAAAAAAACCAAAAAAAAACTAAAAAGGGGAGATAAAGTTGGTATTTCAAGTCCCTCCTTCCTAATTCTCCTTAGCTACTGTCCCTTCTCTCCAGAGAGGCCACCATCTCCACAGGGCTCAGCACATCAATACCACACTGACCATCAATTAACAGAGCTCCTTCTTACTGTGATCCCTCCATGGTCACCTTCAGGCCAGCTCCCCCAGAGGAGTCACCTCATCAATTCCCTCACAGCCTCTGAGATGCCCATATGATGCACTAGTCCAACCCCCAAGTGTCTCCTAAACCAGTGGTCTGCAGCCTGGAAGGTGTGGACCAACCAGCATGGGCTGGGACTGGCCTGTGGAACGGGAAATGGGTCTGTGAAATGCTTCCAGGAAAAACAAATAATCCAAAAAAGGACTCCTCACTTATCAGCAGGACTTTGACAGTGGAGAGCACTGGTGGCTGGTCAATTGACAGGCAAAGATCATGATTAATATTTTGTTATCATTGTTTCTGATTTAAGAAGTTTTTAATTACAGCTTTGCACAGGGTTTCAGTCCTGGTGATTTCACTGGCACAAAACAAACTGGCCTGCAGGTTTTTTTAATAAAGCTCTATGGTCCAATCACTTACACACCACCAGTACACAGACATCAGGCTATCCAGCCCTTGCTGCTTCCAGTGTAGAAAAAAGAAAATGGAAAATATCAGGATATTTTTGCACCAGAGTTTTGTGGCTTCCTTGTCTTGCAGACACTTTACAACCCAAGGGTCTGTGCCACAAGTTTATAACTGCACTTGTGCTGGCTCAAATGCTGCCCTTCAGGAAATAGCAGCAATAAACCCATCATCACAGAATCATCACAGAATGGTTTGGGTTGGAAGGGACCTTAAAGATCATACAGTTCCAACCTCCTTGTCATGGACAGGGACACCTTCCACTACACCAGGTTGCTCAGGGCCCCATCACACCTGTCCTTGAACATTTCCAGGGACATCCCCAGCTTCCCTGCTTCTCTGGGTAACTTGTTCCAGCATCTCACCACCCCCACAGCACAGAATTCCTTGTAAATATCTAATCAAAACCTGTCCTCTATCAGTTTAAATACATTCTCCTTTATTTTGTCACTACTGCCTTTGTAGACTGATCTACACACCACCTAGATTCTCCCATAGTCACAAGGAGAGACCTGAAGGTACCAGGGAATGCTCCAGCCTTGGCCAGGCTGCCTCCTCCCATCCCACCTCTCTGCAGCCCATGGATGCCAGAGGAAAAAGTCCCATCAGTTTCAAGATGTTACATCAGCCCTTTGGTCTGCAACAGCCAAGCAGTGAGACACAAGGGCGAGGAAGGCATCCCCTCCTTCCAGCACACCATTTTGCAGAGGATTCCCTTACACATGACTTTCAAAAAAACCCCCCAACCAACTAAATAGGAAAAAAAAATATTCTTAATGGGTTTTCTTGAAAGAATAAATTTATTATTTCTAAGTGTTTGGATGAATTTGAAAGCCACAATCACCAGGAAATTTTCTAAATTAAGTTCTGAAAAATGAGGATCATGTCACATCATCCAACATCTATTAGTGAAATGAAAGATAGAGGGGGAAAAATAGCTTTCACCACAGCCAAAATAACACCCTAAAATGAGAATGGCCTTTATGTGTTCTTGCTGCTGAATCTTCAGGTCCTGTACCACGAAAAGCCAGGGGACAAGATCCCTGCACAAGATGCCAGGCATTTCCAGCAAACCGCGCCGGCCGCAGCGTCGTTCATTTAACCTCCCACTGCCCGACTCTTCTCCTGACTGAAAAATCAATGCTAATAAGGAGCTTTGGGAAAACACTCTGTTGATGCCTCATTTGTATGGACCAATTTTAACCTGCTATCTAATGACTAAGAGGCTTTAAAGAACCTATAAACCCAACCAAGAGATTTTTAAACGTCTCCTTCCCAGACGGTTCTCTCTGCTGATGAAGACATCTAAATGCATGAGGATGGGTTTATGTGCTACCTCAGCCCCTCTGTCAGGGCCTGGGGAGGGAGGCCAAGGCTGGCACTGAGCTGCACCAGCGCCGTGATGGAGTGTGGGAGGTGCTGCAGGGAATGGCCAGGGAGCAGAGCCCAGGGAGCAGAGGCCAGGGAGCAGAGCTCAGTGAGCACAGCCCAGTGAGCAGAGCTCAGGGAGCAGAGCTCAGGGAACAGAGCTCAGAGAGCAGAGCCCAGGGAGCAGAGCCCAGGGAGCAGAGCCCAGGGAACAGAGCTCAGGGAGCAGAGCTCAGGGAACAGAGCCCAGTGAGCAGAGCCCAGTGAGCAGAGCTCAGGGAGCAGAGCTCAGGGAACAGAGCCCAGTGAGCAGAGCTCAGGGAGCAGAGCTCAGGGAGCAGAGCCCAGTGAGCAGAGCCCAGTGAGCAGAGCCCAGGGAACAGAGCTCAGGGAGCAGAGCTCAGGGAACAGAGCCCAGGGAGCAGAGCCCAGGGAGCAGAGCTCAGGGTAACAGAGCCCAGTGAGCAGAGCCCAGGGAACAGAGCTCAGGGAGCAGAGCTCAGGGAACAGAGCTCAGGGAGCAGAGCCCAGTGAGCAGAGCTCAGTGAGCAGAACTCAGGGAGCAGAGCCCAGGGAACAGAGCCCAGGGAACAGAGCCCAGGGAGCAGAGCCCAGTGAGCAGAGCTCAGGGAACAGAGCTCAGTGAACAGAGCCATTCCACCTCGCTGGAGACAGCAGCAGGGTGGGAATCAGCTGCAGCTGAAGGGAAGAGAGTGGTGCTCTGCTCATTCAGATAAATTGCTGCTGGAGCAATAACCCAAGCCTGAAGACAAGCGTGCTCTCAAGCAATGGTTAGGGTGGTTTGACACAGATTTGGGAGACCTGTTCTCAATTCCCTCCTCCTCCAGAGCTTTTCTTTGGTTCCATACCTTAACCTTTCTGTCCACTGAATGGAAACTGTGAGCACTGTATGGTTTTAACATCCACAGCAAGCAAACAAATTATATTCTGTCCCCTATATGTGGGCAGCCCTACTGTAAATCTTGCCACTTGGGGACCACTACTAAGTTGTGAATTAGGATATGTTCATTTTTGAAATACTTCCTTTTATGACTGGTCAGCTCTTCCAGTTCATTTGTCTCTTCCATTCCATGTTGTACTCCCATCTGTGATCAATAATGACATTTGTCTGATCACCAGAACAGACTGCTCTCTTATTTTTTGCCCCTTTCTACAGCTTCCATCACTGTGAGTACTCAATATTTAAATCAAAGATCCTGAAATACCTTCATTTGCACCCAAATACAAATAAGCACACCAGTATTATTAGTAGAGTGTTAGGAAGATGCTTTGTTTTTTGAAGATGCACCTATCAATATTGGAAAGTGCTATGAATTTTTCTTTCAAATACAAAGCATCTTCCATATTAAATAGTATATTTACTGAGTGCTCACTGAACTTCCAAAAGAAGCTCAGATTTGTTTTCCCCACTATTGAGTAGCTTTGACCATGGAGGCAGATACAGGAAAAGATGGATCCAAGATTAAATATTGACTCAGCCTGAGCAAAAGCTGCCTCCCTTTAACAAGAGAGACTGAGAAATTCTCAACTGCCAGTTTTACAATTCCCTCCTGAACACAGTAATGCATTTATAATAATGCCTGCTATTAATGCAAATGAGGAGGGGGAAAAAAAGCCCTGGTTGCAGAATACAGCTGAGTATTTATCCCAGCTAACCATCACTGTCTTATCACTGATAGGAGTAGGAAGGAAACTAAACTCCACCACATCAAACCAGCTTTTAACACTGAGATCCATCCTGATAACATCACAGCAGACAGCTTATCAGCAGGATCTCATCCATCACTAGCTCCAAACAGGGAGTCTGTGATGAGGTATCATCCCACCAGAGCCCTGTTTCATTCCCCAGTGCCTTGCTTACATCCTAGTATCAGCATGCCTGGCAGAGACAGCAGTCCAGCCCCCATGGGGCTAATCCCAGAGGGACCAAGGTGCCTCAGAAGAGCTCTGTGCTCCAGAGAGCTGCCAGCTGCTCTGAACCACCAGCACTTCACACCTTGAGGCTGCTCTCACCTGTTACACACAGCCCCAGCCTGTGGCTCACAGGAAAAGCTGACATTGCTGTGGGCTCTTCTGTGCCCCATTTCAGCACAAGGATGACATCTGGTAATTGACTGGAGACACATCCCCAAGCACACTGGGTGTGAACAGCCCACTGTGCCATCTCCATGAAGCTGAATTCTGTGTCTGGCTCTGCTTCCCCTCTGTGCCAAAGGTGGCTGTGTCACCCACAGGGGCCACACCTGCCTCCACGCTGGCACAGCTTACCTGCCCCAGATGGCACAGGCTCCCCAGCACCCTGTGCCAGGCCCTACAGAATCCCTTGCACCCAAACCCAGCCACTGGGTCACCAGTGCTGCTCTCTGCAGCTCTGCCCTCAGGAACCACCCTCAGCACTGAAAAGGGTGAGCAGGGGGCTGGTCCAGAGGAATCTTGAACCCCAGCACCTGAGCTGGCTCTGAGCCTGCAGCACACTGCAGCTCCCATCAGAAAGGGCCACCTCTGGGCAACATGCTTTAGTATTGCCACCAACACAGAGTTATCAGGATGGAAAACAACCCCAAAATGTGGTGGTGGTGTGCTTTTGTGCTCCTGTCACAGAATGTTGGGTGAAATGGAAAAACTATATAGAGAAAAAAAATTGTTGTTTTCCAGCAATTTCCACAATCTTGCTATTCTTTATTTGGTCATTCCACAGCTCTCATCCATCGTTAGATTATCATGCAGAAGGAAAATGGGATGAAGCTGAAAGATAACAAAGCCCTGGCAAGACTCCAACCACGATTAGACACTTTGATGAGTAGCAAGCATGACCAGAGTTATAGCAGTAAATACTTAATGTTATTTTTGAAATGAAGTCTCAGGAAAGATGTAAACTCTTATGATTTGAGAGGCATTAGCTAACCTCTAATTACAGAGGGAAGGGGAGGAATGGAAACTTTTCTGAGATAAGGGATAACCTAACTGTTTGTTGCAGTTTCTTGGAACACCCTTGGTCTGCCCTGTTCTGGTCATTGTCAAAATCCTGGGCTAGAAGGCTTGCAGGTCTGAGGGAACTTAGCAGCTCCTAAATTCCTAGAAAAGCAGTTGTAACTTATACTTTGCTTGCTACAAACATTTGATTTTCTACAGTAATTATAGAAATATATTATTATCTAAACCCAGGAAACACATTACCACAGCTACCTTTTTTTTCCCTCCCAGGAACTATAGTTAATAGCTTGTCCATTACAAATATCTGGATTTTATATATGCACATATATAAACACACACATACATAAATATACAAATTAGGTGCTGGAAACCATATTAAAGTGTTTTTCTAGCATATAAGAAAGATAGAATGAGAAAAGAGCTTCCCATTGCAGTAGACCCAAGCTTAAACACTTTTACAGGTTGATTGTACAAAGCAATACAGGAAGACCATAAGACTCATTGATACACAATATGATCTATTCAGTTCTCTGAAAGTTTAATTATTAATGTGCAGTCTGCTTTACTTCTCTTTCCTCTGTACAGTGTTGGATCCATTTATTGTTTTGGGTTTTTTTCCCCACAACTAATTTTCACCACCTTTTGTAACAGCCAAAGCAAGAGCTCTCCAACCTTGACTGGGTTCCTCAATACAAATGAGTCATGACATTACATCACTGTGTGTGCCCAGGTTACAGCCCCTTCTGCTTTCAGCCTGCCAAGGCAGGAACGTGGGGAGTGCTTTATTGTGGAAGCAGCTGGTTTTGCTTTTATACAGAGGAGGGCCAAAAGATGCTCCTTACAGCTGTGAAGGTTGATCGTGGTCCTCAGATCCACAATCTCAACACAGGATGGTTTCACCTCCTGCCCAAACATGTGTTCTTTTGCTGTAGTAGGTCATCAACGGAATTTGATGGTAAACCACAAACTTCTGTCTAAACCGCCTAGTGATTTCTTGGGTATTATAGGCTCCAGCCCAGCAATCTTTCCCCCACACCTCTGGGAAGGTGGAAGCTGAGGAATGCCACAGGCATGCAGAGAGGTGACCAGAGAGCTTGTGGAATCCCCACCCCTGGAGATGCTCAAGACCAGTCTGAACAGGGCTCTGAGCAACCTGGTCTAGTAGGGGGGGTAGGGGTGTTGAACCAGGTCCCTTCCAACCCAAACAATTCTACGATTCTGTGATAAAGCAGCACTCAGGTGCCAGAACAGATGTGAGGGAGCAGCCAGCGCTGGTCCAGCGACACACGGCAGCATTTTGGACTAGTGAGAGCCCTCCATGTGCTGCAGGCCATGCCAGATTCACAGCCACTGCCTCACCAAGGGTGAGAGTGCTCTTTCTGAAAGAAGGAGGCACAGAAATACCTCAGCTGTGCAGGTCAGGCATTGCCAAGACAGAGAACCTCAGCAGAAATGCCCAAACGTGCCTGTTGGGGCTCCTGAGCCGCAGCTGGAGAGGAGAGGAGAGGAGAGGAGAGGAGAGGAGAGGAGAAGAGAGGAGAAGAGAGGAGAAGAGAGGAGAAGAGAGGAGAAGAGAGGAGAAGAGAGGAGAAGAGAGGAGAGGAGAGGAGAGGAGAGGAGAGGAGAGGAGAGGAGAGAGGAGAGGAGAGGAGAGGAGAGGAGAGGAGGAGGAGAGGAGAGGAGAGGAGAGGAGAGGAGAGGAGAAGAGAAGAGAAGAGAAGAGAAGAGAAGAGAAGAGAAGAGAAGAGAAGAGAAGAGAAGAGAAGAGAAGAGAAGAGAAGAGAAGAGAAGAGAAGAGAAGAGAAGAGAAGAGAAGAGAAGAGAAGAGAAGAGAAGAGAAGAGAAGAGAAGAGAAGAGAAGAGAAGAGAAGAGAAGAGAAGAGAAGAGAAGAGAAGAGAAGAGAAGAGAAGAGAAGAGAAGAGAAGAGAAGAGAAGAGAAGAGAAGAGAAGAGAAGAGAAGAGAAGAGAAGAGAAGAGAAGAGAAGAGAAGAGAAGAGAAGAGAAGAGAAGAGAAGAGAAGAGAAGAGAAGAGAAGAGAAGAGAAGAGAAGAGAAGAGAAGAGAAGAGAAGAGAATTCTGCCAAGCCCATGGAGCTGATCAAAGCATGGCAAGCAAAGCACTGCAGGCAGTGCCATGACCAACAGACACGGGGCACAGTGGCAGCACTGACACACATTGACAATGCCACCAGGACGTGCCACTGTCTCCAAAGCTGTGGTGTCAGCCAGCTGGGGCTGGGCACAGCCCCTCAGGAGCTGGAATGAGTGCTGGGAGCAGTGGTCTGACTTTGGTACAGACCATGCAACACAGCACACTCCCACTGCAGCACTTGCACTCAGGCTGAGCCTAATGAGCTTCTCTGGTGGTTGCATTCAGACAGCAAAATAAAAAGTGAGAGGAAGGTGATTCCTGTGGGACTCGGCAAATCGAGCAACACCAATCCTGGGCAGCCCATTTGGTGTTGCTGTTCACTGTGTAAGACTCCCTTTGAAAAATTCAGCTTATTTTTCTGCATTTTCCTAAAAATTCCTCCTCTGTGAGATGGCACCTAATATTCAGCAGCACTAATAGACACTGATTTGCTCTGCATCCTGATTGGTTTTGATCTTCCAGTGATGCTACTGAAGAGTCACAAGCCCTTCCTCTTGGCCCAAATTCAAATCTTGTGCTTGAAACCTGATGCTCAGCAAGCACTGACATTGTTTGCCTGCTGAGAAATGGGCATTTCAGGCAACAGGCTGTTGATTAGAGGAGGTGACAGAACTGCTGAGTGGCCAAATCGCTTCTGAAGAAGAAATACAGATCGATTTGCAGCCCCAGAAACTCACGCAATGTGAATTTGTCTGCGCTCCCCATTTACAGCCTATACCGTGCCTATCAGCAGATCTGCTATCTCCTTTAAAAGGGTGTCTCGAATCTCATCGTGACTCGGTCACACATTGTTTTAGGTCCAGAGCCCTGCTCCCTGATGCTCAGGCACTGTGAGGTTTATCAAAGCATCGGGCTGTGCCTGCAGAGGGGCTCAGGCTGTGTGCTGCCCCTGCCACCCCTCGGTGTGTCCCCAAAACCCACCCAGCGCTTGGCTCCAGCAGCCCTCCTCCATCTCCAGCGCCTCGCTGGGGAGGAAGCGGCGCAGACTGACCAAATTCCGATCCCCTTACACAGCCCCTCAGAGTCACTCTCTGGCCGGCTCAGCACAGCCTTGGCCGCTTGCTCAGACCCGAAAATGCAGCGAAGATCCAGGGAGCTAGACTCTTCCTTTACAGGAGAAACTGAGTGTGGGATATTCCCAGCCTCAGGCTAATCAGACCCCAGAAATTTCCCTGCACTCTATGTAGTTTCAAGCTGTGGCTGTTGTTATTGACATTATTTAAAATACAAAACAAAACAAAACCACCAAACCGTTTTGGGAAATAAGAATCCAGCAAAAGCCTCAGCCAAGGAGCGGGAGGGAAATGCAGCAGGATAAAGGAATCCCTGCAGTGCCCAGCATCAGCTCCTCCCTTACCTGCAGCAAAGGTTTAATTGTAACCTTACAGCACTGACAAGAGTGGCACAGGAGGTGATGAGAGACATGTACACACACAGATGCACACAGCACTTTATAGTAATAACTGCAACTGCTCATCTAGGTTCAGACCACAGAAATTTCCCCTGGTCTGATCTCCAGCTTCCCTAGACTGCAGAAGAAATCTATCCCCCAAGCAGATGGGGTGGGATTGTTCTCCCTTTGGATCTTTCTTTTAAGGGTTTCCAGATCCAAGTCCCAGGTGAGCCATCCCTTTGCTGGGGAGCTATTTGGAGCTGCAGAGACCAGGTCTCAGACCTGAAGGGTAAATATGAGTCCAAAGCATGGGAGGGGCTGTGAGCTGGCCAAGTACGGAGCAATATTCAGCTGTAGGGAAGCAGCTGATAAACTGTGAACAGCATCATTCCCGAAGCCTCACTGACAAGAGACAGCTCTCCCTGCTACAGGTGAAGAGGGACAGACACTGAAGATGATGGTGCCTGTGAGGCTGAGTGTCCTTCAGCTAAGCAGCTCACTGAAACCATCCTGTTCTGCTTCCTGAGCAAGAGCTTCCCATGACAAGAACCCAGAAAGAGCCTTCTACACCAAAATCCACACCGTAAAAACTAATTAAAATGTTTAATTAGCTTTTGATTAACAGCATATTTCAAAATCCTGTAGAGACTTGCAGATCAGCAGAGGCACGGCTTTGGAGCCCGGGACCGTTCTGTTTGGAAACGCGTTCCCTCCTCGAGCGCAGACACGCAATTACGTTCCCGCTTCAATTGCTCCTCATTTGCAAAGCCAGAGCATGAAGCAAGTTGTGTTAATGTGTCAAAATGGGGAGAGAAATAAAGAGAGCAATGGATCACTGAGTCTTTGAAGGGAAAAGCAATATTGCAGTAATTTACAGGAGGGAGAGGCTGCGGGTGGGACAGTCGCTCTCAAAGAACAGCGGCGCTCAGCCAGTAAACAGGGCTTGTTTGAGAAGAGCGTCACTGCCATCTTCAGGATGGCTGCTTTCTCTTTCCCAGCACGTGGCAGCTTTTCTGGGAGCAGTTTTTGGTTTGTGCAATACAAAAGAAAGCTTTCTGCAACTCCAGCCAAAGTTATATTTTCAGTTATTAATGATGCTCTGCAGAGGATGGTTTGATCAAACGCTTCCCAGCTTCTGGATTTTGACACCTAGAACTGCCTGTGCAGGAACACCTCATATACATAACTTCAATTTAAGATGAAAAAGACCTGTCAGTCTGGGCCACTTCAGCGCAGTAACATTTCCTAATGGATATCTCTTGCCCTTTATTCAACCCAGATTGTCTCTAAGGAGCCACCCTCCTACACTTCTCTGCAAGATGTTTACATCAGCGTAAGAGAAATGTTAGGAAACTCCTCGTGACATCAGCCAACTTTCCTTCCAATGGCATTAAATCATCAGTGAGTCTTCTAGCCAGAACAGTCAATCAGCTGCCACAAAAAGAAAGCATCTCTGGCCTGGGTCTCCAAGTGGCATTTCCCTCTCAAGCACTACAAGTCATTTCAGAGAAGTACAGTACTGAAGGTAGAGTCTATCACCTTAAAAACAACAGTAAGGATACTAAAGTTGATAAAGGCAACTACTTGAAAGCCAGAAGGAGCACAGTTAGCATGGCCACATTACTCAAGCTCACATGTTCCAGCAATGCACTCCCACACTGTTTAATTACACCAATACTGATCAGGGGTCACATAGCTGGTTATGGGGACATCAGTTTTACACTGCAACATCTCATCTCTCTCTACCCTGCAGTTGGACTCATCTCATGTGCCCCTTCACATGATGGGTGTGCTTCCAGCCCACTGGATGAGCTGGATGTGTGCACACACTCCTTTCCCAAGCCTGGACACTGGCCCATCATTTGGCCAATGTTCAAACATCACTTTGACACAATAGGCACATGTGAAATCATGCAATGCAGGAACAGGGGGAGCAAGGATAAAATAAGCAGCTCAATTGTTTCCTTGCCTGCATCCAAGGAGGAGATAGGTCAGGCCACAGATCAGCTCTGACTTGGGGTTGTCTTAGACTACTATGACCACAGAGGTCACCTCTGTCACCTGCAGCAGGAGCTATCCCTGCTTCTGAGGATGGGGACATCAGTGATGCATCCTGAATGGTAAGGAAGGGGAGAATGCAGAGAAACATTCCTCTGGAGACCCTGGGACCAACAGGACTTCATCAGATCTAATGAGAGAACCCCACAGCAGGAACCAGGACAGGGCACAGCACTCCTACATCTCACTTCATCATCATGAGCCAGGTGCTTGGAACTCCTCACCTCAACGACTGGACACCTCTGCTCCCTGCAGGAACGTGCTGGCTGCAGGACAGGGCTCAAGCACGAGAGGGAATGCAGGGCCCTGGGGCAGGAGCCTGCAGGGGGTAGCAGACTGCTGCAGTTCACAGCACACTGCTGAGGGCGAGAAGACAAACACACCTCCTGAATTTTTCCAAATCCTCTCGCACAAACTGAGGTCTCAGGAGCCATCCTAAGACCTGTCCTCAATAATTCCTTAGAAACACATGGAAGATAACTGACAGCACCAACACACTTTCATATACAAGACAGGTAAAATGAATGCTTTCAAAAGGAAGACAAAAGTCTTGGGTGAAGCTGCAGCTCTAAAACAGACATGATTGAGCAGGGCAACTGAGGAAAGCCTGCAAGTAACTGTGGCCCCGGGAGCTCCAGGATGACTCACACATAAGGGCACAGATCCCTGGCCAGTTGGTTGCAATCACCCAGTTTTTAAATATCCTGTGTGATAGCAATTCATTACAAAATTCATATGCAAATTGATACCATGAACTTTATACTGGGATTGCTTTCATCCTTGCTCCACTGCCCCCAAGCTGCTACTATTGATCTGCCAGTAGGCATTAGACTGAGCTCAGGAGAAGGGCTCAAAAATTTTTTTTTAGGCTGGTAAAAAGACCAAAAGGGTAAGAGGAAAGAGTTTGGTAATCTAGAGCTCGTTCTCTGTTTTGACAAAAGAAACTGCTTCACAGAATTATTTCTCCAGATTTTGAGAAATAAGCAATCCCATCACCACAGCCAAAAAAGGCACCCTCAAGGCTCCTGCATCCAAGAGGACTCCTGACTACACACGTTTGCAGCACCCAGGGGACATCACAGTGAACTTCCTACTGACACACTCCTCAAATCCCACAATTAGCTACAAACTCACAGCAACTGCCTTAACTACTCCTCGCTAGTTATTTCACCAGGGACAGAAAGTCAACACCATGCTTAGCAAACTCAAAGAAAAGGAAGATGAGCAATCACATCCCTGCTGCAAAAGACATGCTGGCATTGGCTGTGCAAGCCAGGAGAAAGCAGACAAAGGACAGTTCATCCAGAATGGGATGTTTGCACAGGAATGCTCCAAGTCCACATGAAACAAGGCCATTTCAGGGACCTCCTCTCCAGATCTGTGCCAATCATAATAAAACTACACAGAAACAGGCAGCATTTCTGGTGAAGTGAAATTCCAGTGTGGTTTATTAACAGAAGATATGGACAGGAAAGGACACTTTTTTAAAGAGAGACATTTCTATAATTTAAATTGAAATTTAAGGAACTGAAATCAATATCACTCAAGCAGGCTGGTACTACAGAATGCAGAAACATCCCAGAGCTTGGGGTAGCACACACTGTCAGCCATGCAGCCTCTTTACTGTCTGTGACACACACACACCACTATAGATATTTCCCCTGAGACACATCTGTGCCTGGAACCTGAGGCTCACAAGAAAGGAGCAATAGTGTTTACACTCAGAGACAGCACTATGAGGAGAAGCCCCTTCATCCACAACAGCTACAGGCTGATTACACCAGCTCACAGCACAGGGAGGGTGGCTAATTTGAGCACAGCATTTATTTTAATCATCGAGTGCTACCCAGCCCAGCCCCCCCAAAATTACAGGCTATCACACACAACAGGGTGGTGCCATCCAAACAGTGCAAATTTCCCCCCAAAACTTAGAGGCTGTTTAGTGACCCATACTTAGTGCTGAGCCTGTCCACTGGCACAGAAAAAATGAAGGGGGCAAGATTAAAGCACGGTTTTGCAAGGAACAAAAGGTTGTTTAGGAACACAGAGCAGTTTCAGCTCAAAACTGCAAACAGCTGATGCCTGGTGCACGGGAAGAGCCTGTTTTCTTGGAAAGCTCATGAGTGGGGAAGCTTGTGGAGCAGTGGGCCAGCCAGCTCCAAGGCAAGCCAGCTCTAATCTCCCATCCCAGCTGTGCACACAGAGAAACTGCAGAACACAAATGCCAGAGGAAAAAAAGGAAAGCTCCAATTATTCTCAGACCACAAGAACAACGATGTTTGAAAGCAAAGATGCCGTCAGGGCAGCAGAAAGGAAGATCTGTCCAAAACAGCCAACTGAAGTAATTGTGTTGTTTTAGTCAGCAGCCACTGAGGCAAGGCAAAGAAATCTGCTGTATGGCTGGTTCTGCCACAACAGCACTCAGGCCTGATTTACTGTTTCAAGTGTTTTTCAATAAAATCAGAAGTAAAAACTGTCAGATACACAAGTTGTGCTTAAAACCCATTCTCTGTAAATTAGCTTTCCTTTAGAAAGCTTTACTTACGAAAAGTAATACTGGAAGGAACATGATTTGCTCTTCTTGGGATCATTATTCCTTAACTGTATTTGCAGCAACAAGGCTGACACTATTTTTTTTTCAGGGGTGATGAACTGATGAGGACAATTTCCCTTTCAGATCCCTGCAGAAGCAGTTGTATACAGTTTGTAGCATTCACATGATTCTGGGAAAGATTTTTTTTCCTTTTTAAAAATCTCCAAAAAATCCAGTTTTGTCTTTCCTCAGCTTGATTCAACTGTGATATTGCCAAAAGGGTAAGTATCATGTCAAAACAAGAGTATTTTATTCCTGTGGCCAGCAAAGAACATGGGTTGGTTTCTCTGTGACAGAGACCCTGGCTAAGCATCTTTGCCCAGAAAGAAAAAATGCATTGCCCTAAGAGAGATGGACATACAGATACCACAGTACACACCTGAAGTCTTCAAGTGTAATGTTTTACAGATTTGCAGATCTCTTCTTTTTAACACAAAGAAAGAAAAGATAAAAAGGAACACACTTCTTGATGGTGCAGAAGGAATATCCATATGAAATCAATGGTCACACTGATACATTCTACATGGAGCCAGCATGCTATGCAAAGCTACAAAACCAAACTTGTCCACCAGATAAAGCTGAGGGACTCGCCTGCAGGCTTCAAGTCTCCTTGCCAGAACACTAACAACCCATGTTAGCCATAATCACAACAGTGCCACACACAAGGAGCACTAAGGCTCACTCATCAGTGCAAAACGTGCCACTTCCCAGCTTTCCAGTCATTCTCAATTCTTGTTCTTACAGAATCCCAGACTGGGTAAGGCTGGAAGGGACCACACTGGGTGATCTGGTCCAACCTCTCTGCTCAGGCAGGGTCATCCCAGAGCACATGGCACAGGATTGGTCCAGACAGTTCTTGGATATCCCCAGTGAGGGAGATTCCACACCCTCTGTGGGCAATCTGTGCCAGTGCTCAGTCACCCACACAGTAAAGAAGTTCTTCCTCATGTTCAAGTGGAACTTCCTGGGCATCAGTTTCTGCCTATTGCCTCTTGTGCTATTGCTGGGCACCACTGAGCAGAGCCTGGTTCATCCTCTGACACCTCCCCTTAGGTACTGATACACATTGATGAGGTACCCTCTCAGTTTTCTCTTTCCAAGGTTGAACAGACCCAGCTCCCTCAGCCTTTCCTTGTGAGAGAGATGATCCAGTCCCTATACTGGACCCACTCCAGGAGCTCTGTGTCTGCCTTGTCCTGAGAAGCCCAGAACTGGAGACATCACTCCAGGTGAGGCTGCAGAGGTCTGAGTAGAGGGACAGGATCACTTCCCTGCCCTGCTGGCAGAGCTCCTCCTAATGCACCCCAGGACACCACTGGCCTTGGCCCCAGGGCACTGCTGGCTCATGGACAGCTGTCCCCATCCAGGTCCTTCTCCACAGAGCTGCTTTCCAGCAGGTCAGTCCCCAGCCTGTGCTGGTGCCCAGGGTTGTTCCTCCCCAGGTGCAGGATCCTGCATCTGCTTTCGCTGAATTTCAGACAGTTCCTCTCTGCTCATGTCTCCAACCTGCCACGGCCCTTTGGAAGGGCTGTAACTTTTCCCCTTTAATCCTTTCCCTCCCCAAAGAGCTTTAATTTCTTCTCTAACCTATGTAAGACTTGTTGCTATAAATTGTTACCCTAAGAGGAAACATTGCTCAGTATGCTGTGATTATTCAGACTTACACAGTACAAATACCTAGATCCACAGGAGAACACAGCAGAACAGAGCAAGGGGAGTTCATCTCCCCACCACTGCCATGGAAAGAGCCCAATGTGCAGGGTCATTTCTGATGGCTGGACTGAGGAGGCAGCATGGGTAACCCAGATGCAGGTTCTCCAGCAATGTCCACTGGGATCTGTATGGATTGCACCAACTTCCTCACCACAAACCCCACCTGAGTAATAATTGGAGATGGAAGCAGCACAGAGTGGAGAGCAAGAACCCTAAAACACACTAGGCTTAAATCAGTGGATTAGGCATCTGGTTACTGGTAATGAAACAGCAGAATTTTCACTATATAAAATTTATAAATTTATTTTTTTGTAAAAATCCAAAGGGCACGAAGACATCTCACTCAAAATACTGGTAAATCAAACCACACTTAGAAAAATGAAAGCTGATTTTATTATCTTATCCACAGCCAATCATTTGACATGAACATGCATACGTAATTTTGCTACGCACACACCACAGTTTAACGTTAGTTATTAAAGGTTAAACATACAACATACATCCTTACAAAAATGAGTCAAAATGCAAACGTAACTTTTAAACAAAACAGCTTTTACTCATTTAAAAAAACTTTTGTGTTGGGTACCATTTTGTACAAACACAGTTAAACAAATCTGCTTTTAGTTTCCTCATGGTTGCACATGAAAATAAGCTGCAATAGAAAATGAAGTCATCAAGGAATTTTTAAATAGCAGGAGTAGGCAGTCTTGCCATGCAGAAGAAGCAATATTAAATATTAGTTTTTCAAAAAAAGAAAAAAACCACAAGTTTAAAAATATTTAGTTCAAGTCACAAATCTTTCCCCAGTACAGAGAAATCCAAATGCAACGCATAATTAGCTGCCACTTAGGATGGCTATTCTGAAAAGTAGTAACACTTTCCAGAATTGATAATTTTCATTGATTTGGCACAGAAAAGAAGTCTGAGCTTACTTAGGTACAAGAAAGTGATTAAAAAAAAGAGTAAACAGGAAGAGAGAAAATAAAAGCAAGAATGAACGAGATAGTAGTTGCAATCACTAAAAAAAAAAAAATCTGTGCATCTCAGTCATTGAAGAATACTGTCTACAGCAGGTGCGAATTCCAGGTAATTGTTATTGCAACATGGATTTAATTTGCTTGGAGGTAGTCTCATCATTCAAATGCTTTGTTGTGTACCTAAACACAGAAATAAAGTCAAGATGAGCATAAATGCTATTACACTTTAGCTTACAAATGTGTAATTTCTTTGTTTATGGCTCAACCTGACTGTACCAGAGCAAAACCCTCAGGCATGGATCACCACCCACTCCACGTCACCGAGAACACAAGTCAGACATTCTGATCATAAAAGATATTACCAATCAGAACTATAATCTAGCAGCCTTGCACCAAGGGGAGCTCCTCAAAATAAGCCTCAGCTGGACATTGGCTTTCACAGTAAATTCACAGTACCACTTGTGACAGGTAATTATTATCCATCAGACTACCTGAGGGCTCTGCTCACAGGAAACATCTTCAAATAAGACAGCTTGAGAAACTCTTCCTCAAAACTTCCAATGACTAAACCTAGGATCCCTCAATGACAATGGATTTAATCACTTTTCAGCAAAATTTCCTGCTTAGTAGACTGTGCTGGTAAAACTGAAGAGCATACACATGTGCTTATTTCAGCTCCTTCCCCTTTCAAAATTCTCTAGGATAATAGCACACTTAAATAAAAAAACTTAGTTATCTCTATTTTTAAAAGATATCCTTGCTGCAGGCTTTTTGTATGATTAATTTCCCTGATCTTCCTTCCTAACTAATCATGTAAAAGCAAATAAAACTTACTTCATAATTTAAATTATTATGTTAAATTAGCACTTTCATTGTTATCCACAACTGCAGTACTATTTTACTTGTTCATTTGATAAATATATAATGACTTTTTAGTTTAGAAGTTAATAATACTGTAGATTTCAGCACTTTTTTGGTAATTTATACTTTCAACAATGAAGAAACCTAAGGCTTTCTATAATCCTGAAAAGTTATTGCACTTGGTATTCCACCCATGTGAAAAAGCTGAACATGATTATAATACTCAGATGAATTTGAAATTACAAAGAGCTCATCTCCCTCCAAAATCAGTATCACCTTCTATTTGTTTTTGAAACACATTATCTGTCTTTTGGGAAAACACAAGGACTTCTCACTCCTCCAGAATCAAACACTTAGATTTGGATTTAATTTGACACGATGACATCTTGAACCTGTTTTCATCACACAAGCACACAACAGATCACTCCTGCATCTCTTCCTAACAATTCCAAACACGGTTTAAAGAAGATTTAAACATCCTGCCCAGAGAGTAATCATATGTACAAAAATCAGGACTGTTACAGCATCCATGCATGGAAAGGGTTGGAGAAGGGAAAGCACAGCCTGAGAGCACAGACTGGATTTACACTGCTCACCACAAAGTTAATTGTATAATTAAAAGTTAATGCGAATTAAAGTTAATGTCACTCCTCAGTGCAGGGAGCACCTGAAGTACACCTTCCATGTGCTTACATAGTGTCAACAATGCTGGGAAAAATGGGCTACTAATAAAGACTGGTGATCATGGCAGCTGCAATCACAATAAATTAGTCACAAATAAATGCTAATGTAGCATTTTCCCTCTGGAAGCCTGTTTTTACTAATCACTATGTCAAAGACTGATCATGTTTCTATGAAGTTCAGAGATGAACATGATTTTAGCATGATTTTCTAAATTAGGTATGGATTTAAAAAAATTTAACTAACAATCTGAAACTTTGCAAAAGAACTCATCTACAATACCACATTATTTAACTCCTTACCACATCATGACACAAAAAATAAAAAAAGCAAATGAAATTGAAGCAGCTTCACTACAGATAAGGAACACAAATCACAACTGCACAATTTCAAACAAGACAAACTAAAGCTTCCACATTCCAAGCAAGTACATAAGTAACAACACCCAGTTACAGTTATTTGTTACCACAGCAATGATACTTTTCCAAGTAAGGACAAGAACAAAGACTTCATCTGCCTATCACATTTTTGCATTTTTTGCCACTTCTCCCATGCTGGACACCCACAAAACAAACATGTGAATGACTATAGACACAGCTTTACAACCCCAATTAGCAGGTTTTAGATTAATATACTGAATTATTGATTTTTCTTTACTTCTCCAATTAATGTGGCAAATTCTTGGCTCATCTATTCTATAGCAGAGACTCGTGACTTTAGTTCTTTCTAAAAAGGAACAATTTCTAGTTACTTACCATGCCATACTGACTCATTCTTAACCTGCATGCATGGAAAAAGTGATCTTAGAATGAACAACTGCAAATTCACAACCCAAAACACAGAGGCCTCTTCATACATACCTGTCTCAAGTCACATTAGAAGAAAAGCCTGCAATAATTACATTCACCATTCCCTGAAACAGTCACTGAATACTTTGCTGTAAAGAAAATGCCCCTGGACAGTTCATGAAAATTCACAACAAAATATTAAAAAAACCCCTCAAGAAACAAAAAGGAGTACCTGAGAGCATTTAGAAGGCCTTCTACACTGTTAGGAGGCTGGTCTTTAAGAACTTTGATGCATCCTTTCATCTAGGAGTTAAAAAAAATTACAGTTTTTTCCATGCTAATACCTTCTGAGTTTACAAGAATGTTTTATATTCAGTATGTCTAAGAGCAAAAATAAGCACTTAAAAATAGCAGCAGTATAAAGACATTTTCTGGATATTAAAAAGGAATTAAGCTTTCATTATTACATCTTCCTATCACAGACTGGCTTAGCTACTTAAAAAGCTGCATTAAGTGTACCCTCAGCAACTTTGCTGATGACACCAAGCTGTGTGGAGTGGCTGACACTCTGGAGGGAGGGGAGGCATCCAGAGGGACCTGGACAGGCTGGAGAAGTGGGACCTGTGAACACCATGAGGATCAACAACTCCAAGTGCAAGGTCCTGCACCTGGATCAGGGCATCCCAAGCACAAATACGGGCTGGGCAGAGGATGGACTGGGAGCAGCCATGAAGAGAAGACTTGGGGGTGTTGTTGGGTGAGAAGTTCAACACAACCCAGCAAAGTGCTCTGGCAGCCCAGAAAGCCAACACTGTCCTGGACTGCAGCAAAAGAAATGTGGCCAGCACAGCAAGGGAGCTGATTCTCTACCTCTGCTCTGCTCTCGTACGACCCCACCTGGACCCAGCCCTGGTGCCACCAGCAGAAAAATGACACGGCCGTGCCAGAGCGAGCCCAGAGGAGGCTCATGAAGATGACCAGAGGGCTGGAACACCTCTCCTGTTAGGAAAGGCTGAGAGAACTGGGGCTGTTCAGCCTGGAGAATGCTCTGGGGAGACCTCAGAGCACCCTCCAGTACCTAAAGGGGGATACAAGAGAGATGGAAAGAGACATTTTACAAGAGCATGCAGTGATGAGGGAGAATGACTTTGAATGTTGTGCCTGCCTCATTCCTGGAAGTGCTCAAGGCCAGACTGGACAGGGCCTTAACCAGCCTGAACCACTGGGAGGTGTCCCTGTCCATGGCAGGGCTGGAACTGGATGATCTTTAAGGTCCCTTCCAACCCAAAAAATTCTATGATAACTTCAGTGAACTTTCAAGCTCTGCTTTATCAACCTTAAAAAAAATGGAACTGTGAGCAAAAATACATATTTATCATAAATCCATTAAGAATTATTACAATCAGCCAGTGAAATAATGACCAATGTAGTTAATACAGTGGCTAACACTCCCTTTCAAATAGACACAAAACCACACACATTAACAGCATGGATTCCACAGGCTTACTATCAAACAACAGGAGAATGTTAGAAGTGTGGTGGATGGTGAACTGAGCTACTCACCAGTCAGTGAGGAACAAGCCAGGGGCTGCTGTTACTTTCTGATCTGGACCTTTCAAGACAATCACTGCTTACAAGTATTTTTAGACACTACCTGAATTACATAGAAACAGATTTTTCATAACCCACTTACAAGTCTAAAGGCCTACTTTGTATTTCTCAATACTTAAATATATATTTTTGCTCACAGCTACGTGTTTAGCACCAACCCAGTGTATACATCTGCTACTAGAACCTGCAAGCCAGAAAAGGAACCTACACACAATTTAAATACTCAGGAGATTATTTAGCAACAGTAAACTTACATCAATTTTTGAAGTTTTGGCAAAAGCGCCCACTGGATGCACGTGGTCATAGAGTATGATGACACCCACCATTACCCTCAGACAGAATGATACTGTTTCCTCATTTGTAAACCTGCTTCTATATTCCCTGGAAATTAAACACACAGCTTATCATCTATGAAACACAGGACAACAGTACATATTAGTAACACCCAAATTAAGACTAAAGGGAAAAATTCTACTATAAATCCTCAGAGAATAAACAAATAAATCAACCCAACCAAATACACCAATCCCAAACTTTTGAGAGTTCCTTTCAATAACCTGCCAGAAGTCATATGATTGTTTAGAAAGTTACCTGAAGATTAATAAAAATTCTCAAACCTAAAACAGGATCCTACTTCTACACCATTTGGGTTTTTTCAGAGATAAAGATTAAAACAATACAAACTTTGTCTTCAGTGCTTCCTACACTTTTCCCTGCCACCTTCTAATATACACCCGAACTTCTGACTTAGAAAAAAACAAGGCAGACTAATGGACAACCTTTAACTGCTTTTTTAAATGGTATAGTCCATTCCTAAGAAGAGTAAGAGTATAAATACTTGGAGCTCTTACAGTACACCAAAACAAATGTCCTGTGGTATTTGGACAGAAAGTTATTTTAAAAGACATAGCTCATGCCCTAGTGATTTTACCAATAGAAAACTATTTAGAACACAGAAGAAACAGATTTAAAAAATAATCAAAGATTAGTCTAACTTTGGTCATATTCCCAATGCCTCTTAAATGTAAAGAAGACAACTGACTGCCTTCATGCCTAGAAGTTGTCTCTTAATTCCCCTGAGAGGAGCACTGTCATTTTGTCAGAGCCATCAGCCAGGCCAGTCAGCAAGGACACACCAACCAGAGCAATGCCCAAAGCCCCTCTTTCAGGAGGCCCTAGGCAATCATGCTCAAATAGTCTATTGCTCTGAATTATACATGAGAAAACCACTTATAAAGAGTGCCAAGAGGTTGTCTAGCTTCCATAGCCACTCTATTTTTAAATATTAATATGTTCAGAAAAGTAGACCACATGATTTGTGTGGCTGGCAAAATGAAACCAGGTGGTTTCATGTCAGTGTAAACAACTAGGCTGGTAAAAAGGAAACACTACAACTCCTAATTACTCCAATTATATTTCTTTCATGCATCACAAGGCAGGTCTGAAGCAGAGAGGTGACTCATGCCCAACCCAAGCAGTGTTTGTACTCACGGAGTTTCCAGCATGACCCTGCACACACTCGCCATGGTGCTTAAACAATCTGTTGTATTCTCTATCGGTAAATTTTTGTTCTGCAAAAGAAGGTTAACAGTTTCCACAATTCAATTACTGTGAAATCCTATCCTACAAAATTTAAGTCAAATCAGTTATCTGCTGGCATAGCAATGTGGAGCAATTAAACACATCGACACAACTATGATCAGTCAGGCAGTCTTGAACTTTTTTTTTTTTTAATGTTTTCATGCAGATTAGCAATTTACAGAGTGAAAGCGAGCACATGGGTTTTGCCTGCTTGTTTGTAGTCAAGGAACCACACCCTTGACATGACTGACTTTTGGAAAGTTTTGAAATAATCATCTAACCTGCTCCTCCAAGGACAAAAACTTCTATAGCCAAATATATCCATCTGTTGTAATAGCAAAAGTCAAAATTGTAGCAGACAACCATCACAAATAAATGTAAAATAACAGGACAGTTTCCTTAAGGTATTTCAAGCAGAAAGTAGAACTCAGGGGAAAAAAATCATTAAAAGACAGATGTAACTTTGCATTAATCATGTAAGGCACAGTTATTTTCTATTAATAAAGCGTGAGCATTCTTTGCATGTAAGCCAAAAATCATCACAGTTACCAGAAGGCAACTACTACTTGTAGAGACTGGATTTTACAACCAATATTTATTTAGGTAGTCAAGGATAAATAGGGATGTGTCAAAACGTTGAAATACTTTTCCAGTTCAGGTTCCTTCTCCCTTTTGCAATAATGTAGTATACTTGACTTTACACAGAAGAGTTTACAAAAGAGTTTTGGGAAGGAGAAGAGGAAGCTACATTTCAATTCCATTCCCTATTTCAAGCAGAGAGAATCAAGCTGTTTCCTTTTCAATCTTCCAAAATTTCTGCTCTAAACTACCACCACAATGCAGGCAAAATACTCACCTGTCCCACACCTCCCTGTTTGAGGAAAGCCATCACTACTGATGTGAAATTATCTATTCACTTTTGGGAATGTATACACAAAGTGCCTGGCTGGAGTCCCTAACTCTACAGCATCTGAGAAAGACATAACATTTCCTGAAGCTCCAAACCCCAAGTTTTATTTCTAGAAGCCAGATTAGGCCTGGTGCTGTTTGTGTTGCCCATTATGTTTATCCCTGCAGTGCTCTGAAGCACATTTTTCAAGCCATAAATTCATACTCTTACCTCTGACACAAACTTTGTTGTGGCATCACTTAAGGTTTTCAACATTGGCGTTGCTTCAGCATAAAATAAAGACATTCTGTTTGCCAACTCATTATTTACTTCATTTTCTCCCTCTGCCTAAAAAACAGAAGAAAGGGTTTAGTTGTTCTGTCCATGGAGAAGAGAGGAGGTAGCAGAACACTACATTTCATCTTATCCAAGGGTTACCTACTGGGACATTGTTAATCCTCATACGGCTCAGAGTTCTTCTGTAGTAGCTGAAGTCATTCTGTATAGCAGGATTTGTCATCTATGCAGATATGGAAGCAAGAGAGTTGTGACAAATTAAAGAAAAGTAAGGATAAGTTTTTCTAAAATATAATACTCCCAAAAAAGAAAATATTCAACTTCCTAAAGTGAAGCAAAAAGGTCTGTGACATGTTGGGAACTGGAAAGCACAACATAAAGCTTTCTGGTTTCTCATATTCAGAACAAGCTCCAGCAGGAATGACAAAAGGAGCAGTATCCTAAAGTTGGAAATAAGTAGGTTGAAAAAAACTGCTTTGTTAATTTGACTCCAAGTATCAGACCAGCAAATTAATTATCATTTCAGCTTAGTTCTTTGCACATTAGCAAGAAAATAGCTGGACTGTGGATGCACACAAGCTAAAAGCAGCAGCGTTATCCCAAGTGATATGCCAAATTTGGGTGAAGAAACATGATTAATGTGAACTGAAATACAACAAGTGCCTAAAGCTAATATGATATTTCATCTGCTTTCCAATTTAATCTAACTCTAGGTCACGAGAGCAAGCCAAGCATATTGGATATTTGAGTATGCACTGCACATTCTATTCCAGAACAAAACACAACCCAGACTGCTTCAGTAAACAGACTTGGCTTCTTCTTCTAGCCCTCTGATTACAAGCTCTTACCTTGAGCTCATCAAACCGGAGTGTGAAGTGAAGAATTTCTGCGAACTGCTTAGCAAGAGCCTGCTCTCGCTCCAGGTGCTGTGTAGGGGAATAGGGAGTGCTCGTCAGGGCTCCCAGCAGGCCCCGCAGTCCTGCCTCTGGAACAACACGAGAGAGTTTGCAGCACACCTGCACCTGCTGCTTGTCTCCACGCTGCCTGATACTCTGCATGCTGGACTTAAAATACTCAGCTGCCAGAATACACGGTGATTAATAATAAAGGGACTTCATGACTTGCTTGTCTATGTGTCAACTGCTGTCATATTTACATACAAATTGCTGTACAGACAGGACTCATCAGCACTGACAGCCCCTAAAATAACTTGAAAGGTTTTACTCAAGCTTTGTCTGTAACATTTGTGTAAAAATATATTTCAATAACCTGTTATTGAAAGTCTGTTAGCAGACTTCAGCCACTAGGAGAACCCAGAATACAGGTGGCACATAGCTGTAAGCAGAAGTCATGCCTTATTTAAGACAAATGTATAATCCAGCTTCCTGTTCATCTTCTTGAGAAAAATACCTCACCCACTTTAAAAGCAGAACTTGTTTGCAAAAAGTTTCCATGTTTTAAATACAGTTTTTTACAAGCTATTTTAATATATTTGATTAAAAGTGAGATAATAATAGAAAGTTGGTCTGTTCTTATTTCACTTTCAGTATTTTTAGAAAACAAGTCTCATAGGTTTTATTAGCATAGCCACCACATCACTGAGTTTCAGAAGAGGCATGAAGCACCATCTCAAGTACTGCATGTGTATGAACCAAGACATTTCCACCCAGCAAATTATTTCTGGTGTTTGAGGAGGAATAATAGAGTCTAAGTACTCTTGGTATCAGAAACACTGACACAATTAATTCCTGATTATTTAGTCTGCTAATTTCCAGTCAATCAGCTGGTTACTGCTTTCCTGAGTTACTAAAGCAGTAGAGGAAGAGTAACAAGGACGATCCCATTCTCTCTCTCCTCTCAGGTATCCAGTGAAGCAAGTTTGCTGTCATCCAGTGTATGGAGGAATCTGTGCAATATGAGCTGTTTTCCACAAAGGAGTTGACCTAGATGTGATAACATCTGAATATGACAAATATACTAATTAATGAAGACAAAAAAACCCCCCAGTTAACACCTTTCCATTTACCTAGTCTTTGAGAAAATTCATAGAATTTCTTTAGTTTGCCTACTAGTGGAACAACTGCACCCCATGCCTTCTCTTGGAGCTTCTCATCATTTGGATGCTGTATTGCCTTAAATTAGAAAAAGAGGGGAGAAAATATGCTTAGATTAGGAAAAACTGATGCACTGCTGACAAAACAACCCCAAACAACAAAACACAAAAAACCAAAACACCTATGCAGGACAATTGTTTGAAGATCTAATAATTAAAAATCTACCTACTAAGAAGTTTTCAGTTGAGAGACAAGCATGTACTAACCCATGTCTGTTCCAAAAAGGTCTAAAAATTTGTGTTGATAGTAAGCATCCTGAACAGGAAAATAACTTGGAGAGAGTATAAAGAAATGGTTAAAAATCAATTACTTAGATACGAAAGTTTACATATCCAGATCTAGTTAATTCAAATTAACAACTTTACTATGCTTACTCCAAGCAAAAAAATTAAGTGATCAAAACCACATCTTAATGTTAGTATCACTAATTACCAAATTTGCAAAGAAAAAAATTGCTGTGAAACTCAGGCTAACTATTACAATAGGAACATTTAAGCATAATCAACAACATAAAGCACCAACAGGACATAGCATATACCACAGCTTTAAGGAACAGATTTAGACTTTGTCTTCACAGCTAACTTCCAGACATAAAACCTTAAATTCAACCTCTCCAGTTAGCAACTAAAACTGTACTAATAAAACAGAAATAAAAATGCTCATAACTCTTGTACAGTGTTTTCACTGTCAAATTCTTGATTTCAAGAACTGCTTCAGTTAACCATGGGCTGTGGCTTGCAGCACACTCCTCTCTGGCCCTAGAAAGTTTCCTTCCTGCCATGTCTACCTCCTCTCAGAGGGTCTCTCTCCTTTCTCCAGGGCATCTGCAGACACACATTTCTGCCTGACCCTACAGCCTGTCCCTGAATACCCTCCTTCCTTGAAGAACAAGTAAGCTATCACCCCTCCCAAGGGTTTTGTGACTCACAGTTATCCTTCTTAAACCTACCTTATCAATTCAATGGAGAGAAAAACTCTCAAAGCTGAATGGCTTTCAAATTGCTATAGAGTGAGTAGAGACTCCTCCTCTCTAACACTATTTCATTACACTGAGTAACTCCTTCCTTCATGAGCAAAGCGACCCCCATTGCTGCGTGTGAGGAAGAACAAAGGGGGCTGGGAGAATATTTATTCCACCCTTTATTAAACAAAAAAAATAAAAAATGGAATGACATTCTATACAGGAACTTTGCTTCTGTTCCAAACATCTACTTTAGTAAATAAAAGCCAATTAAAAGGGATTGAAAAGTAGATGCCTTTTGTATTAGGCATCTCCAGTTACCATACAAGAGGATGTCAACACTCAGAATTGGACTGTAGTCACACCACGCTCTTTCCAAATTCACTATTAACTTAAGAAGAGTTTATGTGGGAATACAAAGAAAAATCAATAGGAATAATACCCCAAAAACTCTGAGAAGCATCACTTGCTATTACATATGTGGATTAATATGATGGAAACAAGCAACATCTGTTTTGCTGTTAAAAAGAAACATTCCAGAGCAGAAATTTAAGACAGTGATTTTAATAGACAACATGCTCTGCCAAAACAGCTCCTGCAAGCAAAGTTAAACCCCAGCAGTATTTGGTTAGGATCAGACAATGAACAACCACAGGTTGTGCACACTTGTAACGCTCTAGCTCACCTCTCGTATTTCATGGCCAGCTCCTCTATATGACTGCAAGTCTTCCAGTATTCCTTCTGCATCCTTTAACACTACATTCACCTGATTATAAATTTCCTTTTCAGATTCTGTAGGTTGGGCATCTAAACAGCAGAACATATTAAATGTATATATATTTATTTTTAACAACATGGCATTCAATAGGCACACCATCACCTAGAGGACAAATTTTTCATGCAGCAACTCATCAAGAATTTTCATTCTCTGAAGAGCTACTACAATGCATAAGGAACTCCAACTGTACAGTATAATTGAATAATTGTATCCATTTTAGTAGTCTCTTCATTTACCATCCCAAAAATTCACTGGATTCTATCTTCTTGACTTATTTAAAACTCAGGAGAAGAAATCCTGATGAGTTGTGTCTATGACAATCATATAATCTCACCTTGGGGTGCAGTAGAGGCTCACTGGAAGTAACTTAGGTAAGCACTCAAAAGACACACTCACTACAGATAGCAAAGGAGGTGTCCATGTCTACTGTTATCTAGAAACACTGCATCAGATTATTTTCCATCTTGTCTGCTTCATCTTTAACTGCTTGGGAAAGGAGCCATCTTTTACTTTTAAATATATTTAATTCTCAAAACACATTCTTTACTGCACCCATTGCAAAATCCGAGCTGAGAACAGAAAGATCTAGTGTGAGCTTGTGTAGGGCTTTTTTTTTTTTTTTTTTGTCCTCTGTCTTTAAAGATATTAGCTGTCTCCTGTACTTTTTCTAATTAGCTAAGGGCTTCCCAGAAGTATATTGGGTCATAATTTCAAAAAGCTAAATAGACATCTTTAAAGAAACGTGATTCTGTAAGAAGTATGTTTTGAGAAGAATCAACAAAAGTTTTTAACCTTTAATAAAAATCAGCTAGGACAAGTATCTAAGACATGGTTTACCTGAACAAAATTGTTTTTCTTTTTAAAATGCTGATGGAATTTATAACGTTAGTTCCTTTTAGACTCATATTTAAAAAGAAAAAAGTAAGTTAGTTACTAAAGTTCTTGTAAAAAAAACCACTTCTCTGTTAACATGGGCAAAATATGTTATGGAATAAATATAATTGTATTTTAGTCCATTATTTCCAATGCCAAAAATCAGGGTATTAGATTCTTTTTTATAGGGACAGACAAAAGATATCTAAGGACAATATATCCTCATGACTTTGTGCAGTGTGAAGAGTCTGGAAAATGTCTTTTTAGAAGTGCTTTTTCCATGATCCATATGTACAACTTCCCATGGAAGTTAGGTACATCTTTACATTTGAAATAAAACTCCCACAGTATCTTAGTGTTACATACTAGAAAAACACAAGAGAAAACAAAGTTTGTATTAGGAGAAAATAAATTTCACAAACGTTGCCTGTCTGGATTTTGCTGTAATTTTTGCAAATACATCTTGTTTTTGCAGTTTAATGCATAAAGAGCGGGCATTATTATCAAATATGCCTATATATAGACCTTGCAACAGTTTAACTGGTATTTTGAAAAACATCAAGAATTAGCACAGGTTAAAAAGAACCTGGTCACTCCTTTGAAAATAAACAGATAAAAGAGCACCACATTGATTAGGCATCGAGTAAAAGTGGCCAGTGCTTTTCAGATCATCACAAAGGTCACATAATTTTGAAAGCTGCTGAAGACTGCTGTAAGAAATGAAGACAAAAGATGAGGGAAAAGAGCAGACAGGGAAGCACCAGTTGACTGGCAGCAGTTCATGCACGAACATGAAATGTTATAGTGAAATACAGACTAAGACGTGAAGCTCCGTAGCATTCCAGATTGTGTTGTTAAATAATGCAATCAAGACTTGTCACTTGGATTGTCTCACGCTGAGAACATCTCCTGCCTATTTAATTTTTCATGCCATTTTTTTCTTTACCCTGTGTAGTAAGGAGAGTTCATTTTTCGAGATTGGGAAGGGCAGAGCAGAAGGGCTCAAAAGAACTCCTGCTCCTCATTGCAAAACCCACCAACAAGCAAACAGCTGCAGCACTGTGACCCTCCATGTTTAGAAATGAAAATCATCTTCCAGATACAAATTTAGTGGTCTTCACTGGACAGCTGGCTAGGCAAATCAACACCATCATCACCTCTCTTAGTGTAGGATGTAAACAGCCAACTACTGTATTTCATTTCCTTAAAATGTTCCAGGAAACTTAAACCAATATTTGATAGTTAATTTTTTGGGGTGGCAGGGTTCCTTATGTGCTTGTTTATTTTAATTATTACAAACTTCTAAATATCAATCTATTTGAAAACCAAGTAGGTACTGACTTATTTCTTTTGGTATGTATTTTATTTTTAGTCAACTTAGTCCTCTCCAATAAAAGACATCTATAAACCTGTTTTGTCTCAACCAATTTCCTCTGGCATCTCTAAAAGAGAGGTCAAATTTAAAAAGGAAATTTGTATTATTTTGTAATCCCTTTACAAAACATTTAAGATGTTATTAGAATAGGGTTGAAAGGCACGATATAAAAAATCTTCAGGGCCTAATGCTAGATGACCCAGAGCAAAACTGGTTTATTTGCTTCCAAGTGCTGGTCAGGGCATTGTATTCTGAAAGCCCATCACAGGGAAGAACAATGGAGAGATCACTCTTCCTAAGCACTCTTTTCACCTTGAATAGATGAAGGCAGCATCCCCATATAATGGGAATAGCACCCCTCAGTATGTACCTGAGGGCTCAAGCTCAAGCTGAGAATCACTAATTGTGCAACTCCTTTTCCCCAAGGTGGAGTGCACAGAGCAGGAAAGGGAGCTGCACTTCTGGAGTTACTCTTGGCAGCTAAGAAAAAGCAGCCAGCAGTGCCAGGCATCCAAACAGAAGGATGAAGGAGACACAACTTCATGGATTTCCCTTCTCCTCTGTCCATTTAAGTTCCTGCAACAAGGTTACAACAAGGCTGTGCCTCTATCAGCAACGCTTTCCATAGAAAGAACAAACCCAGTAAGCACAGCACAGCTCACCCACATGTTCTGAGGTTTGATATTGTGGCCACAGGAGCTGACCCCTGGCTATTCAGGGCAACTTTACTATTTTTAATCAAATAGTAAGAAAAGGGAAGACTGAGGTTCTGCAAGTAAATGGGAGTTCATCTTTAAATTAATCAGAATGTTACTGCACTAGATGCAATAAACACTTAGAATTCAGAATGCTCACACAGTAATGTATTAGAGACAGAAGAGGAGACTGGAAACAGTATACAAACACTGTTATGTGAACTAAATACTACAAAAGTGAGACGACATATTGCATGCAGGGAACACACACATTCAGTGACTATAAAAATAATATTTGGCTAGCCTACAGAGCCAGTAGGGAGAGAAATTTGGGGTTAAAAGTTTACACTGCACAGCAAACTATTTAAGCTGAGATTTTTCCCAGGGAAGAACACATCAAGTCATCTGAAACTGTCTGAGACAAAACTCACAAACAAGGGGAAAAAAAGGCCAGACTGCTGGAGATGAAATAATTTATTCATCTCTGTTGGCATTACTGTGGAGAATGCTGTCTCTGTGGCTCCTCTGAAACCTGGCCAAGTCCTCTGGAGATAATGCAGGATACTGTCAGCGCTAGCTTGATACCACCATCTCAAAGTACACTGTATTTTAGCTACAATTCAAATCAGTAAATTTGGAAAGGATTTGCAACTGTGACAGTAATGACACCAATGTAAAAGCTGAGCTGTAAGCTTCTCACATTTTAGGTGGCTGTTTTATGTAAACAATATTTACCTGTGCACTTTGCTCATGTTCTAATAGCACTGCACAGACTCTAAAAGAACACTCAAGACAACTATTTATTTCAAACAGGTAAAGTGAATGGCCAAAGAAAGCAGCATAAGCTTAACCAGTGTTGAGGCAAGGAAAAGCCTACAGCTCATCATCATATTTTTTACATGGATTCTGATTGTCAGTCACACCAATCACTGTAATATAGCACCAACATAAACATCTAGGGGAAAAATAAGGGTTAGAAGTCTAAAACATTTACTAAATTTGAAGCTGTAAGAACTACAAAGCCTCATGATCATTTGGTTTTAGTTCCTAAAGGTACTATGTAAGAAACACTGGAGCCTGCTCACATGCATGGATTTAAGAACAAAAGACTTCAAACTGCCTATTACTGGGCCAGGCGTAACACAGAACTGGCAAATTTGTTTTTAATACAGAGCTTACTTGTCCTTCCACACAAAACCACAACATTAAGTATCACAAGATTAAGTGCCAAGTCTTGAAGAAAGATCTTGGCTGTGTCAAAGCCAAGATCCTGTCAAGGCAAGCTATCTGAAACAGAGGAGAAAGAAGCATGGACACACAATATAGCAGCAGAAACAAATGCAGAACAGGGTCCAAAATGAACAAAGAACAGTCTAACAATTCAGCCATAATATAAGTCACCTAATTTGACTGCATATGAAAGCATTTTATGTCAGCAACCTGCTTACTCTCATGCCAAATCCTGTTCATGCTCAAAACATGCATTTGAAAACAAAACTGATAGCTAAAGAATCTGTATTTTAAAATTTAAAAAGAGCAATTTTTATTGAAATTTATTTTAGAACTATGCCTCTTCTATCCAGCTAATGTGAATTTTATTTACTCCAATTAGATTTTCAGTATTTGCAGATTAAGCTGGAGGTTCACAACTCCAACGGCCTCATACATGTGTACTCACATTCACTAAATTTTACCTATTATGACAATATGCATGAATTGGTCTTAGACAAATTTTCCTTTTTGGTTTTTGAACACAGGCCTTGATAATCTTCCCATTATGAATACTTTATATGGCTAGCATCTTCCAGTAACAATATATTCAGAAGAGACAAGTGATAAAAATCAACAGTACAGGGTAAGGGTTTAGAGAATTGTAACTTTAAATGTCATTGAAGCAAAACCATATTTCTTCAAGCATTTGCTGGTATATTATAACTACTGTAAAAAACTGCTACTGTTTCATCAAACAACTGAAAAACAATTCAGGGGAAAAAAGATAATGCACCTCAAATTATCCATACCATAATTATTCATCAGTTTGTTTTATTACACTATCCCATTGTATTCTATTACATGGTCAAAATGAACTTGAACATTAATCTTAGGTTATGCTTGCTGATGTACAGCTGGCTAAAGAAACAGCACATCCCAAAAGAAAGTAATTAAACATGCATAGCAGAAGCCAGCAACACTTACCTGCCATTCTTAGGCTATACTGTATCAGGCAACAAAAACTAATAGCAGAGATACTGACATATGTGAACCTTCTAAAACACCTGGCAAAAATCAGACAAGCTACACGTCTCCTCTTTTCAAAATCAATTTCATCTCTATACACACTGAGACCCCCTTTTAAGAAGGCATGAGGTTAAATTTCAGTGCCAGATCCAGTAAGGTTCACATATAACCTTTGACATGAAGATGCAGGAGCTATGAATAGCTGTTGTGAGCCAGCCTGTGTATGCAGCATTATTAAGTCATAATGGAAGTGACAAGAATCAGGTTTCATTTGGAGTTCTTCCTTTAAGGAGCATAGGACATAACTCACAAATTTGAGTAAGTCAGTTGCAGCTTCAGTAAGTCTTCAAATAATTATAACTATTCTTAACATTTTGATTAAAAGTAGGCAGAATTTTGGTTAAAAAAACAAGAACCAAATCAGGTTTCAACAGTCATATGCAGTTTGAAAGCCTTTCCTAAAATAAAGGTTTTACATTTTAGGATCTGAGGATATTTGCTTTCTACCACAGTTCACTGAACAATTATTCATAGCTCAGGCATGCAAAGCAGTTAGAAGAATGGCAAAATGAAAACATACATTTAGTACATGACAAATGCAGTCTACTGCAGGCAAAGAGTAATAGATATATAAAATCATCTTCTCACTTTCAAAATCAAGGAAAAAATTTGGCCCCTGCTCAAGGTCTGTGCATGTCAAAACTTTTAGAAGGTTCCCCATGTTAAGGTACCTGCCAAGACAAGAATGAGAGAAAAGAAAATTTTCTTTTATAAGAAAGAACACCCCAAATGTAGTTGATCGAAGCAGTGGGGAAAGACCAGAGAGTTCCACCAGGCACGAACCCGTCCTTCAGGCTGGGTGAAGGGACATCCCCACCTCGAGGACACACAGCTGGGGACCCCAGCAGTGCAGGATTCCTGTAAGAAGTGACTGTGTCACCAACCTCACAGCTGCCCCTTTGGGAAAGGGGCAGAATCCAACCAAAGGCTCTGCCAGGGACTGTTCTGTCCCAGTACACCCTAGCACCAGTGTCCTGAGCAGGAGTACTGCCTTGAGGGCCAAGTACCAGATTTGAAAGCATTAGCCATGCTAGATTTTAACCTGATGAGACAACAGAAGGAAAGAGCTTTAATTTTGTCAGCCCTTGTAATTGTGTCAGAAGGCCATTGTAGAAAACCACATCATGATACATCATTTCAGTGTGCAGAAAATGCTAACAAAGTTATGCCACAGATCTTTTACACAAGGTGCCTAAAACATCTGTGAAACTCAGACACTTCAGAGTTTTGGATGTAAGAAACCACACATTAACTGCACGATGAATGACCAAAGCAGGATCAGGAATGATTTAGCACTCACTCTTGTGTACGAGAGGATTACAGTGAACAACTGCTCAGCACAGATTACTATGGCATACTGACAGAATTATTCATTTCATGATTACTTGATTTGCAGGCAGATGGATGAACATCACTGACCACAGAGACCCAAAATGACTAAGCACATGGAAAGAAAATTTACACAGCATCATGATGGTGGCTTGGACACTACTGGAGAGGGGGAAAAAAAGGGGGACAAAAAAAAAAGGAACAGAAAAAACACATGCAACTCTCTCAAATTCCAACTTTGCAATTGAGTCCCCTGGCCTTCACTGCAGCAGGTATAAACAACCCTACTGTTACCATCTGAAATGCACCAGCTGTGAAGGGCTGAGAGACTTACTTTCAAAATCCAAGAAAAAATGTGCTGCATTGTGGTCTATGTCCCTGGTTAGCACCTTAATGAGATTACCCATGCCAGCCAACCTAAAAATAAAAATGGCAAAATAATTTAGTTCCAATAACCATTTCCTATTTTAAGTACACGCCTGGGTTTCACTGGAACAGGGCTCCCACTGCGTTTTGCACTCGGGATTCATCAGTTTCTGGTGGGGAGCAGAACTCCTGCACAGTACAGTGCATTTCCATGCCCCTTCTTCTTAGAGAGCAGTGATTGTTGAAAACTGGAAAAGTTATAATCTTTGATGAAAATAAAGATGTGAATTACTGGCTCTTTTTCATCTTTGTTTAATACATATAAAGAACATCAGATCTATGATGACTGAGCAATTGTTTTGCATAACTGCAGCACTCAATACCAAACAAACCCATTATTGTTTAGGACAAAAGTAACCTCAAATGGTACTGGTGTCATCATAGCACTTTTTTACTACCTCTCTGTAATCCAAAACAGATTTTGGAAAGTCTCTCAGTAGTAGTCATCAGTGGCCAATGAACAGTTTTCCCAATAAATCACAGTTACAAGCAAAACAAAAACTAGACTTTTCCAAAACCCGGAGAAAAATCAAGTTTCAACAGTTCTTCTTATGTTTGCTGTCACATCCCAGCTAAAAGAAATGGAAAGTGGAAGAAAAATTAAATAGTTGTTAGATCACTTGAGATCAGATAAATTATCAAAACAGTTTCAAATGTTACCACAAGTTTCAGAAATCAATACCTGCGGGAGTATGAAAACTGCATTTCATAACAAAGAGGCCTTTTCATGAACCTTCCCCATATTTTACAGAGGCTGAAAATAATACCTACTAACCATTGCTCTGAAATGACAAGACCACACTAGAGTACTACTGCAAGACAAGCAACACACACCCAAAAATCTTATCTCAAATTATTTAAGAATAACCATCAACAATCTGACATTTAGATTCAAGCACAAGATATTAAAAAAATCAATTTTTGAATTGATTTGGTTGGTCTAACCGTACCAACCAACCAGCATATGTCCTATTTTTTCCTGATTTTTACCTTTACTGAAGAATCATATTTACCTGGATGGAAATAGCATGACACCAGGAATCATTACTTTATTAGGAGTCAAGGAAACTGAAGCAATGTGAACTCTAAACAAATTGTATGGAAAAAAAATTTTCAGAACCTGTGCTAACAGATTTTTTGGTCAAACTAAGAACAGCATATGATTTATTTTTTGGGATCTGCAAGATGCAGCAATCAGACAAAGCTTGAGAAGA
This sequence comes from Luscinia megarhynchos, assembly GCA_034336665.1. Taxonomy (NCBI): domain Eukaryota; kingdom Metazoa; phylum Chordata; class Aves; order Passeriformes; family Muscicapidae; genus Luscinia; species Luscinia megarhynchos. The sequence goes on from JAPFBE010000002.1 coordinate 92,535,077, forward strand.
AAGGGGCAATTAATCCCAAGTTGCCTGAAAAACCACAAGTCTTTGCTCCAACAGCTTCTACAGAATGCCAAGAACCCAATTTTAGCACTATGATTCTGAGTGTAACCCAGGTGACCACAGGGGACTCTGCACACAGAGCTTCATCAGAAGCTTATGCTGGCTTTTTCACATGTTCAAACTCCTCCCTGAAACCTCAAGGAAATGCAAGACCTGCTTTGTAACAATTTGAACTTATTTCCTGGAAATTCAGATCAGACTTCTCAGCCTGTGAAAAGCATCTATTAATTCACAGAATTTTTAAATTAGGGTGTCCAGCTGAGAGACTCTTGAAAACTAATCCACTAAAACATGGCTCTTCAGAGGCAGCTTTTCCAGGATCTTCTATCCCATAGCACAGCAAACTATTTTAAAGCTACACGTGCACCAGTGCTGTGTAAACATGCAACAGCAGAAAGCAGAAAAGTTGCCTTTCCATATCTCTCAAGCGTGTTCTGTAACACAGGATTGAATAAAACCACTTTATTTCAGAGTTTTCCAGATTATGAATGTTCTTCTTGTTGGGGAGCAGACAGAGGCATCCTTAAACAAATGTTTTCAACAAGGCCAATAAAATACCAGAAGTAGAAGCTGCATGGTGGTGATCCAGTTTACAGATTCAGATTTAAAAACCAAACTTCAACCTCAGAACAGCATATCACATATTTCAATTCCAACATTAACAAACAAGCAGCAAACACGTGGCAGTGAATAGTGCTAATGGCCTAAAGAGAACTCCTGTACCTGCAATTTCTGCTGTGCTTCAGCTGCACCATCCCTTCCTCCAACATAATATTTTCCATATCTCAAAAAAATTCCTCTATGTAGGTTTGGCCTTTGTTTTGACATTAACCAGTCTCCTAAGAGTTTACAGGCTCATGCACGTGGCTTAAATATTGGATAATATTACTTGTGAAGGTCAGAGTAGGGGCATGCTTGTAGGGTTGAAATATTTTGAAGCTAAGTTCACAGGATAGCACACAGGCACTGCAGAACAGATTGTTTAACCGAGCACCTACCACCTCCTAATACCAGTAGGGAGCTGGGGACTTGGTTTTGCAATACAAATACCTTCATCCCTCTGGAAAGTTTCCCAGGAAGAATATATGGTTTCTTTTCCAGAAGTTAAGTTTAATAAATAGAGAAGCAATAATAAAAATTTTGGCAGTACAATGAAACAGTCAATGGGATGTTCAATCAGAAGATGCAACTGATCTAAAGGTAAGAGCTCAGTGAAAGGCCTCCTTGAGCAAAGGAGAGAAATTGATGATAATGGATTCATTCAACTATGACAGCAGCAAGATGACAAGATGTGCTATAAGAATGCATTTCAATTTACATGAACACAAAGCTGCTTGAACACTTGTTCATAATGAAGTTCCCAACAAACCTCTCCCTTCATGTGTTCATTGTACTGAAAACATCTCAATAAATTTTAGTCACAGAGTTTTACAACACATTTGCTTTCTTAGCAGCAAAACAGTCTATATATTCAGGTTTTATAGAGTTCTTGGAAATCTAGCTGAAACTGGACAAACCCAGCATTTTTGAAATTTAATTCAAGATGCACTGTAACATTTATTCAAGGATCTCAAGCATTCCTCAAAACTGGAAGACCTGATGTGTATTAAGAACTGTGAAAACAACCTTTTCTCCCAGCTGCAATCCAAAAAGATTTCAGGCTATGGAGAGCTTGAAAACTCAATTTAGATAGATATTGAGAAGATGCAATTTCTCTAGCAGTTTTTTGGAAGATGCTTTCTCTCAGCTTAGCATTGCAGGTAATGAATGCAGGAGCCAAAAGGTCAGAACCTACTCTTCTGGCAAAGCTGAGCACTCCCTTCTCAAGCTCTGAAATAACCTTTTAGAAAGAGGACCACGGTGCCATCTGTGTGACTTCCCAGATTTGTGGAAACAGCTGCAGGTCAATATGCCACAGCTAAGTTAGATGGTCCTTCACTTTTGTACATTATTTCCTTTCAGAAGGTATAGCTGAGCAGCAGGCAGAGCTGACCTGTTGCAGAGGAAACACCACATAAGGGAAAATGAAATCTGACCTTTCAGAGAAGGTGCTGTGTCAGCAGAATACCTGAACCAATCTAGAGTAAAGCAACCTAGCTCAGAGCTGCATCAGACAGAACAGACAGATCAGACAGAGCTTATCAGACAGATAAGAAAAAGACTTACTAGAGATTCTCGTTTTGTTCAAGATGGCTCATCATTTGCAATATTTCTGAACCCAAAACACACGAAAGAAGGACTGCTACTGGCTCTAACACTAAAGATAATGACAATTTGCACATAGCATAAGAAGTAATCTACAAATCCAGCTACTGACATTTAGCTTCAGTGCCCTCTTCTGCTATTTGATGTCCTGTAAAAGCAACATCAGCATTTTGGTAGTTCTGTGAATTACCTTGCTAATTAACCACATTGTGGCATGCCCAGCCAGTATTAATTTACCAAGCTCTCTTATAATTTCCTTGCAAGTCCAGAACTTCATCTGAACCAAGTAAAATTACCGGTTTAGAAACTCAGATATGGCTCCAGCTAGGTAGCCCTGACACTGAGCTTCCATCACCTAATCAAGAACACCTCCCAGCCCAGCACCTACTGCACCCTTCCTGAGCCCGTTGCCACATCAATCAGTTCTAACTCAAGAAAGACTTAAGCCTGTATGAAAACCAAAGACCATCAGCAAGCTCTGCTGTTCATTTTGATGTCCTGTAGCTGGGGTTTATTTTGGAGTCAAATAGCTGATTCAGAGCACTGATTGGAGGTGACCTCTGGGGGTGCTAATCCACCTTTTCACCCACAACTCTTCCAGCACAAATGGAAAAAAATGCACACTGAAGCTGTAATCCCTATCAAGAAGAATTCTGCATATTGCAATCACTAACATCAAAATATTCACATGCCCAGCCTGAAGAATTTTCCACAGCTTCAGAGCATCACCCTCCATCCAATTTTATTTGGTATTCTCAATCAGAATGTAATATACTTCAAAACCTGCAAACCAATTTCTCTCCCAGAGGCATTACTGAATTTAAAATTTTATAGTGCAATGTCCAGAGGCAACTCATTAGGTAAATTAACAGCCTAAGACTCAGTGAAAGCACACATTTAAACCACTGAAGTTTTCTCCTGCCACGAATGCAACATCACGAGATCAGAGCAGAACAAAAATACTAGCTTCTGTCCAAAAACTGGCTGTCCCTGTGAGGCTGCCCAGAATCCCTGCTGGCATGCTCTGCACTCCAGCACAACAGTCGAGCCACGTGGAGCAGGTTATGGGAAACCAGAGCACAAGCCAGGAACATGGCTTAAACTTGACCTACTTGCAGAGGAAGACATACGGAATGCCACACTGGATTAGGATGATCCGGCCCCTTACAGCCTTATGGGGTTGTATGATGCTGCGCGTGGAGTCCTGATCAGACAAGCGGAAAGCAAAGGCATATTTTCAAAACAAGTCTTGCACGCATGCCCTTCCTGTGGAAAACATCCCAACACATCTCAGTGCCCCCTGCCCCCCCGGGCTAAGCCCAGGGGAAATGCAATAGGAATACACAATGCAAGTAAATTCATCTGAGCACTAAAGAAATTTCCCCTCTCACACCTGGAAGAAAAACTGCATTAAAAAAGATATTGCTTGCAACTAGTGAGCAGCTGGAGAACTTAACTCTTATTACAGGCAAAACACTACAAGGATATAAATAAGTGATATTTTCTGATGGGTTTTTGTTCTATTGCAAGAATAATATGCTTTCAAACTATTTTTAAAAAACAGCTAAATAAATAGATCAAAAAAAATTTTTTGTGATCCCTGAAGAAAATCTGCTTCAAGAAAGCATCAGCTTACTTTTTGGATATGCACAGGCTATTCCCTAAATCTGTAGTATGAAAATTGTACTCCCTGAAAATCTCATATGTAGTTAAACACAGCACTATATGGAAAACACATCTAAAGAAACAAGAAACATTTTGTTCCTAGGATTTGAATCTTAAATTTTCATTTGGTCATGTGCCATAAACCATCAACTTAGAGACATTTTGGCAAAATAGTAAGCAAAAAACATGCACAGCATTAAAAGTCTAGTATTAAAGTGGAATGTTCTAACACTTGCAATGTTACTACATAAACAAAACACTGAATGTCTCCCTACACTGTTTTTCTAGATGAATAATCCTATCAGCCTGTTTCAAGGCTTATTGAACAGTATCTAGCCATGAACAGGGAGAAGAAAAAAAAAAAAAAAAAGAAGAAAAAAGCAATGAGGCAGTGGATAGGTGTCTGCCCACATCAGCTGAATCCAGGGCAGCCCTTAGCAACACATGGAATCACAGCCTGGCAGCCTATGGGATCCCGTGTGCCTTCCTCTGCCAATGAAGCAGCAAAGCCTCACAACCAGTGAGAACATTTCTGCCCTCAACCTGAAATGCTAGAGACTGCTGCAGAGATGGAAACAGCCTGGTAACATGCACTGCAGGAATCACTCTCTTTTGATGGCTGCAACATTCTCCCCAGATACAAACATGTTTTTCCTAGACTAATGCATATTTATTTCTCTTCTGAATAGTGCTAGAGCAGCACAGATGCCTTCTGACACATTCTAATTTCATCTATTGATATTAGTGGTGCTTTAAAGCAATAAAAATCTGCTATCATATAAAATCCCATAGCAATATACATAGCAGACAATAAATAATTAGAGTCAATTAAAAAAAAAATAGTATCTATCAATCATTATCATCTTTAGATTTAGGAAGAAGAAGCTTGCTGCCATTGGCTTGAAACAAGTTATATTTTGGATAAGCTGGTTTCATTTTCAGGATTCATCACAGCTCTAGTAACATCACTAATATTAAAGGTAACAGTTTAAATTGTGTTACCTATGTAAACGTGCTGAATCAAATATGAGTGAAGTGCCAGAGCCACCCCCAGTTCTGCACAAAACATGCAGTTTTACTTCATTGATGGACATGTTTTCAAGCAAGCATGAAGACTTCAGCAGTTTTTACAGACACTTTTGGGACAGTGTTCCCAGTCCCAACCCATGCCCAGACCTGCACATGGCTCGGCACTGCTGACACCCAGTGGCCACAAACCAGGGACTGCAAACCAACCACAAGAAGAGTAAAATATATGCAGGCTAAAAATCCTCCTCCAAAACCCCCTAAAACAGTCTATAGTACTGAATTATTGGGGCTTCAATCATTAGCATGTTATCTGAAAAGTGAAAAAAACAAATTATACAGCCAGATAGGAAATGTTTTTGTACAGGAAAGTAAGTATTCAGACTACTGAAAAGCTGTTTCAAGCTGCCTCTGATGTAAATTCATTTGGCTAAACTGACTTTATACAATAACCTGTTTTAGCTGAAGTTGTTTTGGGTTGGGGTTTGTTAGGTTTTCTGGGGTTTTTTTGAGATCACACATCATCAATAAAGTCTCCTTTAGAACAAAACTGAATTCAAAACTTGTCATATCAGGAGGATGGACGTCTGCCAGGGAAAACAGACTAGTGAATAGGCTCACATTCCTCAAAACCAGAATTGTAAAGTATGGTCAGAGGAGTGTTTATTCAGTCCATTTTCCCTCTTAGATGAAACCAAGAGAAAGGCACTGAAGAATACACAGTTTCTTTAGAAGCAGTCTTAGAGCCTTGTTAATTTGGGAACATTTTAGTGGCACAGCTGACACTGAATAACCTATTTGACAGGGGCTGCAATAAAATAACTAAGCATGCTCACACAAGTCTGGAATAAACCCAATTTGTCTGGAAGAATTACGCTTGTTTTTAAAACAAAACTCGTATTGAACAGGGTAGAGACTGTGCTCCAGAAATCTGCTCTGATTTACCCTTCAACAAGTAACTGCACAATTTTTCCAAGCATGAATCCGGGGTTAAAAAATAATTAATTACGCTTTCCTTTTTCAAAGGGACACAAGCCCAACGTGCTTTAACTTAATTCTGAAAAATGCTCTTTTTAATTCCATTACATTGCAGCCACGGGGTAAACCCATCTTTTTCAGCTCAGGGACATTTCCACTGGAAGGCAATTTAGCAATTCACACTCAGCTTCGTCCTCAGCGCCTCCTGCAGCGCTGCCACTGCCCAACAGAGGCCGCTGCCCTACCGGGATGTTCCAGTTTCGTATTTCCAGGATGTCAGCCTATAATTTAAGAACCCTCAAGCTCTCATCTCCAAAAAAAACCCCAAAACAAACCCAACAATAATTTGTATGGTAAGTCCTTCTCATGGCAATCACTTTTGTATAAAGAAAAAAAACAAAACCCCAACTAAAAATAAAAAAAGCCCAAAATCCCCAAAACAAAACCTGCAAGTTCTAGCTAAATGTTAAAAATGTAGCATGTTTTTGATTCCTAATTTCCTAACTAGTCCAGCTGATGTGTCATTTTTTAGTTAGTATTTCATACATGAAACAGCACTCCTCTTCCAGCCTAGTTTGATTTGGAACTGGTTTCTTTTCAGAGGAGCTGAATTCCCATCCATCAGACTGCCACACGTGTCAGTATCACAGCTGGGTGAAGCTGCACTGAGGATCCCACAGCCTTGGCAGTGCTGCCATCTAATGCACCAGGACAAGGAGTACAAGCACCCACATCCCTCTGCAACACTCAGGCAAAATGTTTTCTCCAAGTTCACTCCCTAAAATATTGCATCCCTTCAGTGCCTTGGCTTGCAATTCTGCACTAACGATGTCATGACAAATTATCTCATCAAATGGATGGATATAAATAACTAGCAACATATTCCATCTCAAGGGAGTCCTACTGGAATGTCACAGCTGAACCACAAATCTTGTGTATGAACCTGACACTGACTGTCCACCTGAGACTCCAGTTCAGTGACAGAGCAGCTCTGAAATATCAAGGAGGAAATGAAGGCCTATGGCCTTCCAAATCATAGAGCTGGAAGGGCAGGTTTCCATATTTCAGGACAGCTTTCTGATTATTCTGTGGACTTTCCTTTTTCTGAGACACAGACACAGTATTGTTTGCAGGATACAGAAGGCTAATGAAGCACATCAAGATGATGATGGTACAACAGAGGATGAGTAGCAGGATGATGCTCCTTCCCATCCCATCTGTTTTCAGAAACAGTAACAAACAGGCAGGCATTAGGCAGGGCAGAGGGATAAAATTGGTCTCTAAACGTTTTTTTTTATTTATTTGAAGTTTCAAAAGTGAGTCCTTGCAAGATCAAGGATCTACAGCCATCTATGTTACATCCAGCTACTTCAGATTGCCTCAAAAGACAGACCACCAACTACTTTTACTGAACCTTGATCGTTTTTCTTGCTGTAAAACAAGTCTTTAAAAAAATCCCAGCTAAATAAAAAAAGATCCACCTGACCCCACTGGTCCAGATTTCTCAAGCTGTGCAAATATGGTAACTTTTTAATCCCATTTTCCATCTCTCCCATCATCTCAAATTTTATTTTAAGCTTTAAATCAAACAAAAGGTACCCAGTAAGGTTAAGATATTATAAAACAATTCATTCTCATCCACCTGTTGGAAATATGGAGAAACATTTACTATTCTTCAGTGACATTATACAACCTAAAATCCATTAAGATCAGTAACAAATACACAGAATATCATGCAGAGTTATGATTTTCTGCAGTGGTCCATCTGTGAACTCTACAGGTCCATCCCATCTCCTCTCACAAGAAGTTTGCTGCAGTTCCTGGGGAAAACCAGGTACACAGGCAGAAGGGAAAGACATTAGGAATATTGAACACATTTAATAATCACATCTGGCTCTGAAAAATATTCCATCTGAAAATACATACTAGAAGAACCACAATACATGGTATCCCTGTTCCTACTACTCCTTAAGCACCTGGTCACACAAAGGGTCAGGTTTTACTGAATATTAAGCTTTTTTTTCAAGTTTTAACCTTATTCAACAGCAACATCTAGTTCAGTTTGTCCCATTTTTTAAAACTTAACCAAACTTTTCCATAGTCTCCCGTTCTTTACATGTTGCTTGAGTAGGGTTTATCAGTCCCTCCCAACTCTGAACACTGGCGATTCCCTGATGATTTACAATCCTGTCGAGCATCTGGCAGCTAACTTTGTCTTGGCATAGCTGGACAAGTTGAAAGCATCAGGAGTCTGACACCCCAGCTTCTGCTGAAGTGGGCATCACACCACCTTGACTTACAAACACTCTCCCTTCAATCCCTGAAACACTGTTGGCTCAGTCTCTACAAAGAAAGTAGAAGTTATTTGCCATGTGCTGTAGTCACTTGCTGAACAGCATTTTTCTTCCTGCAGGCAGTATCATTCCCAGCAATGCACCCTGAGTTTTCCCTAGGTTTTTCTGGATGACTCTCACCTTCCTGAGCAGAAGCAGCACTGCTCTAGTAGAGGAATAAGTGGAAGGTGTGAAAGGATATGCAAAACCAAGTGCACACATGCAGAGGGAAGAAAGGTGGTGATCCTGGAGCTAGGACTTGCCTAGATGGATGCATGGTCTGAGTCACTTTGATAGCAAGTCACTTTAGCGACTTTTTATAAAGTATGATTTGCAAATCCACACAATGCTGTTAATTAGAAGTCTGCTCTAGTTCCAACTGCAGCTTTAACAGTACCCTCAAGACTCATTCCTTAACCCAGAGACACAAGCGAGTAAACAAGGAGGACTGTGGACCTAAACCAACAATATCATAAACTCTCCAAAGAACAGCAAAAACATGACAGTTCATCACAACCTGCAATTCTGCAAAGTATTTTAAAACATGAATTATGCACTAAAATAAAGAAAATTACTTCAGTAACATATCTATATGCCATATATTCCTAATTCTGAGTGGAGGATTCAAATAATTTTGGACACAGCACTAGAAAATGTTTTCTACTCTTGTCAACAAAGCTGATGACAAACTGTATTGGGTTTGTGTGGCAAGGTTGTGGTAGCAGGGGAGCTCTATGGGGGACTTCTGTGGGAAGCTGCCAGAAGCTTCCCTCATGTCTGACAGAGCCAATGCCAGACAGCTCCAGGATGGGCACACCACTGGCCAAAACCCAGCCCATCACTGATGGTGATACTGCCTCTGGGATAATGTATTTAACAAGAAAAAAAGAGTTAAGGCACAGAATTTTTTGTGGACAGAGTAGAGAAAAGTGAAAATACATGAGAGACCCCAAGAATATGGTGCAGACAACCTGGGCCAATGAGGAAGAGGAAGGGAGGAGGTGATCCTGACACTGCAGCAGACTCCCCTGCAGCCTGAGGTGCAGTCCATGTCGAGGCAGCTGTGCCTGCAGCCCATAGGGGACCACAGGGGAGCAGAGATCCACCTGCACTGAGCAGGTGGAAGCCCAAAGGAGGCTGTGACCCTGTGGGAAGCCCAGGGAGGAGCAGGCTCCTAGCAGGACCTGTGGCCCTGTGGAGGACCCACACTGGAGCAGCCTGTTCCTGCAGGACTGCATCCCATGGAAGGGACCAACACTGGAGCAGTTTGTGAAGAACTGTAGCCCTTAGGAAGGAGTCACGTTGGAAAAGTTTCTGGAGGACTGTGTAGTGTGGGAGGGACATCCCACACTGGAGCAGGGAAGGGCTCCTCTCCCTGAGGAGGAAGCAGCAGCAGCAGCAGAAACAACTTGTGATGAAGCCCTATTCCCCATCTCCCCTGACTGAGCAGGGAGGGGTGAGGTAAAGAACTGGGGATAAAGTTCAGCTAGTAACAGAGGAGGGGTGGAGGGAAGGAGCTCTGATTCAAATGGTAATAAATTCAATTAATTTTCCTAAGCTGAGTCTGTTTTGCCTGTGACAGTAACTGCTGAATTATCTCCCCCTGCCCATCTCAAATGAGCTTTTTGTTGTATTTTGTCTCCTCTCTCCAACTGAGAGGGGAGTGATAAGAGTGGCTTTGGTGGTCACCTGGCATCTAGCCTGCATTAACCCACAACACAACTCCATTCAACCAGCTCCCCAGAATTCAAAGGCTTTTTGATGATTAATCAAAAACAAAAGAAACAAATCCTATTTCATGTTTGGTACCATTACCTTTCCAATATGACAGAAGATTAATAGCTGTGCTGGCAAAGCACAATAAATATGAAGTATTACACAGACACTCTATGCAGTAGGTTATAAAACTAAGAGCTAACACCTTCACATGAGCATGTGCTACCTTTTCAGTCTCACAAGCTGGTTCAGAGCACTGGTTTCTGGCATAAGGGATCTGGTTCAGCTACACAGTAGCTTTATTAAAGAGACAGAGAGAAAAACCACCAAAACATTATCTCTTCATTCAAACAGTTCAAGAAGCTGCACAGTACTCTAGGGTAAGTTCACACAAGTGGCCAAACCACTTTGACTCTGTGCATAATGGAAGTGCCTTCTTTGAAGTAATGGGACTTCACACCACTCTGCTCTTTTCAAAATCAGCCTCGCCAGGCTGTGTGGTGAGGCCCTGTGCAAGCAAAAACCAAACATTTGCAGCTTGGTTTAGCATCTTTAAACAAACAGGCATAAATTCAGTCAGGGATCAGGACTCCCAGAAAACACCACAAATTTCAAGAGTTATCAAAGGAAAAGAGGAAAAACAAGTTCTTGGAGCGAAAATTACTAATAATGAAAGAGTTCCATTTTCTGCCCTTTAACATACTACAACTTTGCTTATTTGTTAGCAGTTTGCAAGCAGGTTGTTTCAATTCTTACCTACAGCCAGTGCTGCACTCTGTTCTTGGCCTCCAGTCTGTTTTAAAACAAAAAAAAAGATTATGGAAATTAATTCTTTTACACCAAAAGTCTTAAATGCAATGCAATGTGACCTTGGAAAAGCAAACACACATCTGTTCCAGACATACTGTTCTTGTATATCTGCTTCATAAACATAGTCCTGGATCCATATGCCACTGTGACTTTTAAAAAAATGCTAAGAAAGCATAATTCAGAACTGTGTTTTATCTCTAGGCATGCAAACAAATAGGGAATGCCATTATTTGGTGATGAATGTGCTTCAAGGGAAAAAGGCTGCCATATTAGATAATTCATAAACACACATATTCCAGAATAAATTTAATAACTAAAGAGTCAAAGCTGCAATAAAATACCAGTGGCAAACTGTTCCACTTGCATTTCATATTGTTTTAACAAGAAAATCCCACAAGATTCTAATCCAACCACACAAACGTGCACTTGAAAAAATTCAAGGCTTGCATGCTGACCTCCAGAGAAGGCATTTCAAGTCACCACTGAAAACCATTTGCTTAACAAAGAAAACCAGTGTTCTTGGACAGCCTCAGTGTGCTCTATACATCATTACCACCATTCTAACATGGTGAAATAATTATGTTAATAGTACAGTTTAAAGGAGAAGATATGGAGTATTACAGTAACTCAAAGCTTCACAGGAAATAGTAGTGTAACATTAACTACGGAAGGCTCTGAAGACACACAGCAGCACAGGCAAGAAGAAGCAGAGTGGAGACTATAGGGAGAATAGCTCTTCACAGCCCAGAGAACTGAACATAAGCAAAAAGATGACCAGACACAGTTACAACGGCAGAAATTTAACTTTCCGTTCTTTCTAGTGCATGCAACTCCCTCAAATAAGTTTTCCCCTTGACCAGGCTTATGTTTGGGTAGCAGCTGCTTTTGCCTTTGCCCATTGACTTCAGCTTCCCCTTTCTCAGAAATAAGCAACAGTTAGTACTTCAGGACAAAAAAATGGTTAACAGTTCTGTCTTTGTAGGAGCTGCTGCAATTCCCTAAAACTCACCCACTCTCATTAGGCATATTTTAATTATGGTTGGGTTTTTTCCCCTTCTCAAGTCATGCTTGAGACTGCTCAATTAGTGCTTTGAGACAGCACATCAAAAATAAAGCCCTGGGAATCGCTGATGCTCTGCGGATCAGGGCTGAACACAACTGACATTGCAAAGAGAAACTGAAACCAAAGTGCAACCCAACACTACTGTAAGAAGCTAATTTCCTGAAAAAGAGTGGAAAAAAAAAGTCAGATAGGACTGAGCTATAAACAAAAACAAGAAGCCTAAATTCACTAGCACGAGCAGACTATAGAAATAAATCTGAAAGAAAAAAAACCACTGTAGCAGCTAGTCTAGGGACTTTAAAAAAAAGTGTCCTCTAATGGTACTAGTTCATTACTACAGAAATACTCATATTTCCAACAGATAGAATTATTAAATTTAAAAAAAAAAAAAAGACCTTTGCTCAGCTCTTTCCATCTTTCTGGACACAACGCATAGAGACACAAGCACTTACCACCTGCAAGAACAACGTGCTGATGCTCAGCAGGCTTGTCCTGAAGGCTTCAATGAATGAGTGGAAGTTAATTATTAACAAAGCCTTGTAGGACTCTTGTGGTAATGAAGGCAGGAGAAGAAAAACAAAGCCATTAGGCAAAGGGAAGCAGCTAGGAAAGCTGAGAATTATAGGTCAGCTGGACTATCATCAATAACAGGCAGAGATGTTAGCACAGGAATCCATTACCTGGTTTCCTATCTTTCAGGACCTATGAACAAGCCTTTTTGCCAAACAGCTCACACTGAGCTGATGCTGTCGCTGGGTTTATACTGGCAAGCTGACAGGTATTTGATTTTTTTACATAGTGTGACTTTACATCACGGTATTTCAAATTTAGAGGTTAGCACTGAGCAATATAATAAAGCACTGTCTAAATGGATAAGATATTGACTTGCTGATCTCTAGTCAGGGACTAACATCAGCAAAGATGCATTAAAATATATGTGAACTGATTGGTGTAATGGATCCTTTACAGAATTCATTTTTGCACTTTGGGTACACCTTAATTCAGACAAAAGAGTTTCTAAATGAACAACTCTTTCAGGTTCAAAGTGCACTACTTGGGTTTTCATGCTGGGATAGAGGAACTGCAAAACCTCTGAGCTTCCTTCTGACTTATCCTCAAGGCTGAGATCTCTGGATTACTACAGAAACACCACAAATGGGCACAAGATGAGACATGCAAATTACACAAATTAATAGGTAGTGAAAATTGAAAAATTCAGACCCAGGACTTTTCAATTCCTTGTGATTCTGAGGTAGTCAAATGTTACATTACAGAGAAAAAAAGTTCTGGGCAGGAAAATTAACTTTACTCAATGGGTTACAGCTCATGGTGTCAAACAGAAGAAAGATTAATGCATCCCATCCCAGGGATCTCATTCAGACACACAACCCCTTCCCTTATTGCAGCCTAACTTCACCGCAGCAGAAATATGCATATGCCAATATCTCAGGCCAACTACAACAGAAATTCAAATTGTCACCACAGTTGAAGAACCAGAATGGAAAACTGTCTAGAGCCATCAGAGAGGGACAGCAAATCATCTAAACTGCAGCATAACAAACAAAATCAAGCATCATTCAGTTTGTCAGAGGAAAAGCCTGTAGCAGACAAGTCAAATGGTACCCAGATAAAAGAGATGCAGTAAGTAAACTTGGCATCATTGTGAATAATGAAACTGGAGAAAAAAAACCCAGTGAAAATTGGCAAACCACTGAGTAAGCCCTGTGCTTTGGGCATCCACCTCATATTGAACTGATGCTGCTTTACTCAGCAATACGTGAAAACAGATTTCACATGAGAACAGCTAACCATTAACTTCCAGTATGAAACCACTGTCTTCTGCCCAACTCTGGCTGAACTAATTAAGAAGCCTCTACACTCAGGCATAGACTTGTCAGTGACTGCCAGTCATGATTTGCTACAAGAATTGTGATTTTTCAAGGCTTTCCAACATTCAGGTTCTTCTGCCTATTAAAAACTGAAAACACTGAGTAGTAAAAAATAATTAACAACAGCTTTGCACCATGAATCTAAATTACTTTCTGTGTATTCAACTGGCATCTCAGCTCATCAGGGAACTTCAGAAAGTATTAACTTGACAAAGCTTACAACACTTACTAGCAAAGTTTGCATGGGATTCGTGTACTCTATGTGGAATACTTGGCACCCAGACTAAAGTCGTTTTCAAAACACAATAGACTGCTACTTTGACAGAGCAAATGCTTAAACTCCTAGTTTGCAGTTCAAGCTTGCACTAGGACTCCTCTAGATAAGCATCACCAACTTGAAATCCATGTGAACCAGCTGTGGACCCTGGCACAGATGGTCTCAGTTCATTCATCTTAACAGCCCTTGGATATGGAAGGTAACAGGATCTAGCTCAAAGACTACCTGCCCTGTGAATTTTTTTTTACCTGCTCCTGCTCTGTCTTGGTTCAGCTTCAGACCCGAAATAAAATTCGCAGAGACAGCTCTAAAAAATGTGTTACCCTTAGAAGTACACACTAAAACATAAAAAGCAAACCCAGTCCAAAACAGAACCACAAGTCAAATTCATTCCACATCTTGTGGGTAATAAAAAGAGAAAACTAAGAAATGTTTAGTAATAAAATTTGATTTTTACTTCAGTAACAATAACAGATGTCTAACCTATAAAAATAATTCATTGCTAAGATCATGTTTCAAAGGGAGTTTCAGGGCATCTGCAGATGAACCCATGGTTCAATGCTAAATGGATGTGAACTCTGGTGTTTAACATCAGTGATTCTAGACAAAGATTCTTCTATATCTCTATGGCAATTGTATATGAGACTAAGATCAGCAAAGCAGGCTACCACTACTGCAATTCTTCATAAAGAACAAATGTACTGGTTGATTGCTATAAAACCGCATTTTTGACTTCTGAGTGTAAAGCTCCAGTCAAATCTTTCTTCTCCATTCATTTTCATTTATCTTGGTGAGGCAAAATTGCATCTTAGAAGTCCACGTATTATATTAAATTTTTCCCTATCCTGTGCAATTTCTCAATGCTGCCAGAGTACCTAATATTACTTGCTACACTCAAAACCATGTTTTAGATTTGTAATTTCATGATAGAAATGGACTGTGAATGCATCAGAGGGTCTAGTGTTCAAATACAATTTTTCATGCTTATTTAATTTTCCCTAATTATTACACTCTCACAGAATATATTATCTCTAAACTTTTATTGCTGCATAGCAGCTTCACTTCATATCATCTTAATTTCAAGGTGGTTTTTTTTTCAATACCTTTTGTAGTTAATGTATCATGTTAAATTGTTGTGGACTTGGCAGTGATGGGTAATGGCTGGACCTGATCTTGCACATCTGTTTCAACCTAAAAGTCTCCTTGAAAGCTTTCAGAAAAAGTTTAGATACTGCATTATAGATCAACAGGAGGGACACAAGGTTTTATACATAAACCCCTTTCAAGAACTTAAAGAAAAAAAAAAAAGGGAAAACTAAAAGCATGTATGGCAGAAGAGGATATTCACACAAAACTAGTATTCAGGATGAAAATTTATTATATTTAATCCACTTACACGTTCCACAACAAACCATTACTTTGGCTCAGTGGAAACAGTAAAATGAACTATCATGATCTTCATTTTTGCTTCTCAAAGCTCTATATAGAAAAAAAAACCCTGCAAGTTGAACATAAAGTAAAAACGATTTTTTAACCAAATCGGAAAGTTATTTAAATATTTCCAAATAAATTTTTTCACTTTTAGAAACAAGTTGAGAAAAATAAATGTTGGGTAACCAGAAGACAAATAAGGAATTTTAGTAAAACAGAGATAGGATTTCTTTAGTTGTTTAATTTAGAGTTGAGTTTTTGTTTGAGGCTGGTTGCTTTTTTTGGTAGGGGAATAGAGAGTAGAGTTGTGGTACTTTAGTCCAGGCAACATAGATTCTGGTTTTACTAAAAGAAAAAAAAAAAAAGCCTGCAAGAATTATTAAAGCAATTCCTGTGTCTAACAGTCAATTACTCAAACAACTGAACCTTCTATTTTGGTAACATTATCTCCTGTATTTTTTTTTGAACTTTCATAAATCCACATCCTGAAGTGATTTAGTACTGGATATAACACAGAACAGAATTTTTATGAACCCTCTAGAATTCAGGCTTTCACTCCTCAAAGAAACTACTGAAATATTCCTAAGGCAGAAAAAGATATGGGATATCATTCCTACACCTTTAAATGATATTGACATTTGCTCTCCATTGTATGTTTAACTTGCCCATGACTACCTGGCATTGCTGTTTTTGCACAGTAGATGCTTCTCTGCTGTTAACATCCAGTTGTGAAGTGTTCCTGAATACCACCCAAGTGATTCAACAGCTTATTTATCTAAGATATACAGATGATATAATTTATTAGGAATATGACAGAGCTTAACCAGAGAGCTCTGGCTCAATATGGTCAAAACAGAAATGAAACCATTGCTGCAGTGCTCATCCACTTGCACAGTACAAACAATAAGACAAGGAAAGGTCAGCAGGGCTTTCCCATTCACATTATTAGTGATGCAGGAGCAGCTCTGAGCAATGCCAAGACCCATAGCCCTATTCCCTAAAGCTTGGACAGAGCAGTCCTTATTCCTTATAATCTAGATTTCTACTCTCAGGGTGAAAAAAAAAAAGCTCAACACTTTCCTTAGGACTGTACCAGGTCATATGAACAGCAAGAAACTTCTACCACAAAAAAAAAAAAAAAAACAAAAAAAACAAAAACAAAACAAACAGGTACAGAAGAGATATAGTCACTTACCACCTAAAAGATCTTTTACTGGTTTTATTGAGTTCTAACCATCCACTTTTCATCAACAGTATCAAAAATTGAGAGCTGAAGCCCTGGTCAGCCCCCTGGCAGGTAAAACTCTAAGATGCACTTAGACCTAAAGGTGATTATGCTACAGCTATGGAAGTATCCCACAGAGCATCTCTGCTGCTCACCAATGGATATGTTTATTTCAGATTGCTAAGAACTGAGTTTAGACTTCTAAAAGCCTGAAAAGCCCTTCCAATGGACACCAGCAGCAGTAAGCTCTGCCACAGGCCCAGGGCTGAGCAGTTTCCAGGTGCCAGTCAAGAAGTTCACTTCAACTCCTTCCCCCAGGGTCCCCAGTGCAGCCCCACTACGCAGATCTCAGCAGAGGCAGCTCCTTCCAGCTGTAACTCAGCCACAAAAGGAGTGTGGATGAGTTACAGGACTTTCCAAAGGTGACTCCATGAGAGCCTTGGGACAAGCAGCAATTTCCATGGAGGAGGACAGAGGAGCTCTGCTCCCACCAGAGGAATTGTCACAGAGTACTGAGACTCCTGAGAATGTCTCCAGCTTGTCCAGGAGCTCTGTGAGCTCCACCTACACAAAAATTTGCAATAATTGTTGCAGCTACAATTAAAAAACAGAATAGGGCAGGGTATGAAGAAGCTTTTCCAATGAGCTACACAGTGCAGTAATACGGTTTTAAAATTATTTTAGCAAAACCATATGTGATTAGAATACTAAAAGCAATTGTATCAATCATTAGCTGTCCAGAAAGGAAGACACTAACTATGCTGTTTTAACCTGTGATCTTAAATGTTTATTGGGTAGCATGTGAGATAGAAAAACATATAAAAACTACAGAATATAGGGTAACAGAGATAACATGGGAATGTCCAGGTTCAGCTCCTAGGGACTGTTGTGTGTATTCAACAGCTTTGTCCAACAGGCAGGAAAATAAACCAAAAAAACAGGAGCTATACAAAAAGATCTTAATTTCTGTATTGCAATTTAATGGCATTGAGTCTCAACACTTGCACACTACTTCTTTTCAATAATTTCCCAAATTAATTCCATGATCACCTAAAAGGAAGCAATCTGCATCAAAGGAAGTCCAGAAGTCAAAACATGAAGGAAAGCTTCTTCACTGAGGGGGTGTCTGGTCACTGGAACAGGCTCCCCAGGGAAGTGGTCATGGCACCAAGCCTGACACAGTTCAAGGAGCATCTGGACAATGCTCTTAAGTCATATGGTTTAGTGGTAGGGAGTCCTGCAAGGAGCAGAGAGCTGAACTTAATGATCTGTGTGGGTTATTTCCAACTTGAGATATTCTATGATTCTAAATAATAAAATTGCAGTTATGTAGTTGAGCAGAAAGCTGAACACTAATAAGAATGAAAGTACTGTATGTCTACAGTTCAAGTGCCTACAAGGTTAAAAAAACCCAACAATCCTCCCTCCACAAAACCTAGCATTATCCTTTGACAAGTATTAAGAGTTCTTCTCTAAGCCAGGAAGTGAAATAAGCAACATCTGACATTAACCTAACAGAAGAGACCACATGAAAGCTTAATATGAACGTCCAGTCACCTGTCTCAACAAGTACAGCTTTTCAGGTCAAATGTCCTTCTGATGAGAAAAGTTTACATATTTTGCTGCCCTGTTTAAAAGTGACTTTTTCAAAAAGTCAAAACAACCCTTAAATTAATGCCTTTCATTTGAAGGCTTGTTGGACAAACAGAATTAAACAGTTCATGTTGTCCTCAGCAACTATTTACAGGTAAAAAAATAAGCAGCTTTACCTTCATAAACAAATCAGCATGGCTGAAGTCTCAAGCAGAGCACAGTTTACTAAATAAGCCTTTAAACCAAATTCAAAACTCACTTATTTTTAAACTGCTCTATTAACTGTTGCAGTAGGAGTACTACATGTAAAGGAAGGATATATTTTGGCCCAACACTGAATTCCACTTGATTACAGTGAAAAAGATCTTGTCACTGATCATTTGCAGATTACTATGATCTTCATTCAAGGTTTAACTTATTTTACATCTACTGTGGAAAAAAAAGATACTGTATTATATTTCCTCAGCATAGACACATTTATTTACATTGATAATGCACATTATAAAACTTGAAAAAACACAGCATTGCATAACGGCTTCTAATACCTCAATCTATTCCTGTGCTATTGCAGTGAAGCTCATTAAACAAGCCCCAAGTTAAAATACAGAAAATAAATACAAGAGAGCTCAGTTCAGCCTAAAACAAGTCAGCTATTCCTCTTTTTTTGCCTTAGACACCATCACTAATGCAAAATAAATGCATGCTGGTAGAATATCAACATCATTATCAGAATTTCTACTACATCATCTTGAGTGTAAAAATCACAAGTATTCAACCTCCATGTACTAAGAGCCATTTACACAAACCCACTTTCACCTGGATGAAACATCAATTCAAGAGGCTCTGCTGAATTTACAGACAAACCTACAATGATATATTTAGAGCAACAATACCAAAGTAGATTGTTTTTAACTTGTGCCACAACTGGGAAGTACAGGTAGTTTCAGTTGTCCAAAAGACAATTTTTCTTCAGGTATCTACATTCTACAACATCACTGTGGCAGATTATTCTTTTACCCTTGATGTTCCCACATTACCCTGCTGTTGGTATCTGGTGGGCTTTGCATGGAAAGCTTTTAGAAGTATTTGTAATGTCACCTCTATGTTGGTTACATAGGTTTCCTCAAACAAACAAACAAACAAATAAACAAACCCTTCTGAAAGCAGCCATTAAAAGCTACACATTTATAAAACCTATTTTCTTGCTTAACAGAGGAAGCATTTAGAACTGAGCAAAACAAAACAGGACCTAGCTTTATATAAAGTCAAACATGCTGCAAGAAATATAAACTTCCCCACCAGTCAAAACCAAACACAATTCTGTAAACACATGGAACAAGGCCTTACTCAAATATAGTATCTCTTCTGTGATCCTTTTGATCCTTCACTTCAAACCTTTTTCAGGCACACAGGTAGGGACAATAAATTTTCTGTTCTTTTTTAATTTAACACATATTAAGGGATTTGCACGAAAAGACTCACATTGTTAGTGAAGAAGTTCTAAAGATTCTTCACAAGAGGAAGCAAAACATTTAAAGATGTGTCAGCAGGCAAATGTTACTTTCACAAAAGCTATACAAGCCACAACAAAGAGTTCACAAAATCAATTAAAAAATGACAGGTATGCATTTGCTTCCACTTTGTAAACATAATACTGAAGATCTTTTTATATTTATCAAAATTAGCATAAATGCAAAACATGTTAATCCACCCACAGTGCAATATCAGCACTGGAACAGAGACTTCACAACACATTAATCAGTTTGCTCAAAAACATCTTCCCTATCATCATGACAGGAGAACAATTCTAAGTTGCAAGGAAAGATTTTTAAATCTTTAAGCATGCAGACAAATTCAAGCTGCATGTAAGAGATAACACTAAAATAAGAGTGAATAATTATCAGAGATAATATGTGAAAGCAGAAGACAATTATCAAGATCTTTTCTGAACAACTGATACTCTGGAAAAATAATCCCATACAAGTTAAGTTAGTGTAATGAAAAAGAACACAATACAGGCTAATACAGCTAATACCAGAAAAATAGGGCAAACAGTGAAACGTTACTCATCCCTCAGTGTCTGTGATAATGGACAGTTGAAACATCATAAGCAAAGGAAATATCACCTGGATAAAATGGGCATGCACATCTTCTACAACCATCTGGGCTAGTCTGCATCACATCAAGGACCAGCTGGGATAAAATTTTTATCGTGGCACCAGTCCCAGAGCTGGGGGCTTAAGCTCAGAACCTGGGTCAGTCTAAAATGAAGTAGAGCTCAGCAAGCTCTCAGCTTCTATCTTCCCAAATCAAAGCTACTGCTGGCAGCAGTGAAACCAAATTTGTGCAGCACTACCCCAAGCTAAAAATGACTTACTGATCCTAAAGGAAACACTGAATTAAGACAAATACTTTACCACAGCTGCAGACAAAGAACTACTTCATAGAACTACCCAGTTTCACTCAGCATGGCCATCCTGTTAAACTTCTCTCTCCAAGAGAGAGGGGAGACGATGGGCTGGAAAAGGAAGCCCAAAGTAGGGAAAAAGACAGAAGACTTCAATTCTAGACTAATGTGCTTTTCAGTCTTCTGTAAAGGGCCTGTTATGCACTCAAATTTAGTGAAAGACACATTATTTATTCACATCATATACAATCAGAATAATCCAAAGTATTATCCTAAAAGTCACTATCAGATAATTATAATGTGGTTCAAAACTTATGCTGGCAATACATAAATTATGTATGTATAGTGCTTTGGTACCTCAAATGGTGGCACACTACATGCCAGAGGCTTTTTCTCCTTTAAGCTGAAGGTCATACACTTTCAAACCCAGTCTCATATGTATTTTAGCTTCAGGAACTGCAATTTTACAGGCAAAAAAACTCTTGAAATTATTGTTCAGCAATAGCTGTACTATGCAAGTCATCTTTATATAAAAAAAAAAAAAAAAAAAAAAAAAAGGACTTAAAAAGTCAAGGTTTGTTTTTACTATGCCATTCTGACAGATGCACATTGCTGACTACTATAAGCTTTCAAAACTTTCCTATCATTAATCTGAGTTTGGCAGAGTAACCAAACCAAGCCTTTTAATATTCTCTGCAAGAGCTAAACAAAAGAACTTTATAAAGTTATCCTTGACTGCTTATAAAATTTAGGCAAATTAACTGACAAGTGAAGATTAATAAAGCATCTGCAAACACTTAAGTCATGAAAGCTTAATGTTTTCTTATTGGCTAGGATGTGTTTCGTTTCTGTGCTCATCCTTGAACCCATCCACATCACCCCATTTGGGCTAAGAACCTCTTTTGACACAAATTTACAAGCCCTGCAGCTCAAGTGGCAGCAGTAAACAGAAAGGTAGATCCAAGCTTTACAGAAGGTTTACAGTAAAGTATAATTACAGAGGAAAACTGCTACTTCATCTACAAAATTAAGAATTTGAGAAGAGAGCTTTAACTCTGATACCCACTATCAATGTGCATATTATTTACCTATGTCAAGACATTCAAATATCCTAAATTCTCAGGTCTCCTTTTGGATTGCTGTGATCTTAACTTACAGACTGGTAAACTGCTATTAGGCAGTCATGGCTCCTCAATGATGATCCTATAACTGTTCTGTACCTAAAAGCAGCCTGCACATGACTTGGTGTGTCTGGGAATCACAAGATATCCTTAGTTTTATTATCATACATTATTCTGAGTGAAAATTAGGCCTCAACAAATATCCACTGAATAATTACAAGCACATTAATGGCATCTTCCAAAGCATCTGGACTTCTGTTAAGGCTTCCTTTTTTCTCTCTCCAGACTCTGCAGCACTATATTTGAAGTTTCATTGCTTGCATTATCACACTTCAAATAGTATTTATATAGGACACAGTACAGACACATTGTATTTGTCTCAGCTAAAAAGCCAAACAGACTATGTCTAACATGCCATTACAGGGGAAAAAAAAACAAAAACAAACCAAAAACCCAGTCTTTTTTCTCCTATTGAGAGAGCAGGAATTTAATCAATTTGTATCCCAATTTAAATACCCACATGTTATCCACTGCTACAGAGTCTTTTGTCTGGTGAGCTACAGACAGTTAGAAAGAAAAAATACTGCATTAACTACTTCTTGTTTTCAACAGATCAAAATACTTTTTATTCCTTGGCCTAAAATATTATGGAAAACAAACAAATATTCTACAAGCAAAGAAACCCAGACAAGTGTTTACCAGTTAGTAGTATCTTCTTGCAGTCTTAAAAGAGAAAGCTCTTCTTCAGATCAGTGATGCAGCAGCTCGTCCTCACAATCTGAAAAAGCAGAAGAACCCCATTAAACATAAACAATACACAGTATTTCAATCACATAAACCAGTGCCAGGGGTAAATCAAAGCTAATCCTGCAGTGCCAAGGAACCTACATAATCCTTTAGGAATGCAAATGAAACATGCCAATTCCAAAAACACTTGGTGATTTTATGGAAGTGACATTGCAAGCAAACAGAGAAGCATCCTTACAAACTCTTCTGTGAGTCAGTAAGGCTATTAGCTAGCCATGATCACAAGCATCAGAAATAGAGCATTGCATCTCAGCATTACCAAGTTACATATAGTTACAGCACAAAAAATAGAGCATTACATCTCTGCATTACAGAGCCAAGTTACACATAATTGCAGCAGAAAAAAGTAGGTCTCGGTTCAAGCTTTATTTACAGTGTCACACATATTGCACAGAGGGAAAAATATTTCATTGCTACAGTTTTCATCAGTTAAAGAAAAATGCCACCAATCAATGTTTTTACCTATCTGAACTTCCCTAGGAATTTCAGCTTCAAAACTAAGTTTCTGGTTTAGAAAAACCAGTATTTGTATGGTCAGAAAAAACAGCATTTCCTATGGAAATGCAGCACTGAGATTCCACTGCAAGCACTTGGAGGGTACTTCAGCTCATTTAGATTTATATAGCAAGCAGCCTACCTTTTTTAGTACAGTAACTGGGTGATGAACTGCCCAGAACTGGTACCTTCCTGTCGTGGTGAAAGGTTCATAAGTCTTTTCCCTCTGGGGTTTTGTAAGGCTGCTTCTCTTTCAAGGATTTCAGCTAATTTAAATACTTGAGTGCTGTCACTTAACCTGTCTCCAGTAAAACCACTGCTGCTCCTGCTTCAGGTGTTCCTGGAACCAGAATCCTTTTTTTAAGTATCTCACATCTCAAAGTTTCTTTTAAATAGTGATTTTCCCATTTTGCCCTCCATTCTCTTTCTGCTTCTTAAAGCAAAGTCAAGCATATTCTGCAACGTCCGTTTTTAGCACAAACTTAGTTTAGAAATATAAAATCCCTGTCATGTCATTTCAAACCCAGTTGAAGAGGCATGAAATATTCAGTGTTAATTTGTATTTAATCAGCTATCAGCAGTTCCTCTCACATCAGGTAATCCTGATTAACGAGCATTTAACAAAAATATGCTGCTTTGCAGTTAAATTTTATATCACAAATACCATAACGTTACTGATTTGTCCCAGCTTGGGAAGGGTGGAGGGAAGAGGAAGAGTTATAATGTATTGAGGCTGGGGAATGATTTTAGTCACAGTGAAAACTACCATCAAAAGATGCCACCCATTGCCTCCTGCCCTCTCTGCAAGAGAAAAACTTGCAGCCTGAAGAGCACAGCTAGGAGAAAAGAAGGCAAGGACTCTTTGAGATACTATGAAAAAAAAATAATGGCCAAAAAAATCCAAGGGATCCTAGTCACAGCTACATCGAGGCAAATAATTGCTACAGACAGTTGAAAAGCAAAACAAAAAAAAAAAGAATAGTATTAACTAATGATAACTTTTGCCAATGTATGGCAAGGCAGCATCTAAGATAAGCAACTGCCTGTCAAGTTAATGTGTTGGTGGGTTTTTTTCTGCAAATGTTGTAAGATGTAAGATGTGCTATTTCTCTTTCTTGCAGGAGGGGAAATCTAAAAAACACCCAAAACACATTCACTCTGTTAATGCATAACCTTTGTTTTAACAATTGTTCTACCACCCTATTCAGTCCCTTTCATTCATGGACCTCTTGCCAGACACCTCTATAGGTAACAACTATCTTGTAAACTGAATGGAAGCCATAAGATCCTTTCATTCATGCTGCTTGGCAAGAGCTGAGCAGAGTAGTTCTATCACTGCCTACAGTCCATAACAGGATTGAAAGTCCTGCTGCCCATGTGACCATTTAAGAAACTCAACAAGCTCCTTCAATACACTCAATCAAAAACACTTCCTTCTACCTTGATACACTGCAGTATGAAAAGCTTCTTACTCACTACCAAAAATGGATTTTTTTTCAAGCATGATTGATCATTTCATTAAACAAAAAACCTGTTATATTTCCACTGTTCCACTGTCAGGACACATAGCATCACGGGGCCAAATTCAATGTAACTACTGAAATCAGCAGCAGGTTTTTGGTTTGCTGACAGGAATAGCTAAGCCCACTGGAGACCCCTCTGCCCTCTCCAGTCCTGCACTGCTCTCACCCCTGGCTGCTCAGCATTTCCTGTGCGGTAGTTCATCCTCCCTGACAACCCATTTCTGCAGACTGGCTTCAGGTGAGAAAGGCAAGCAATGCTAACAGCAATAGCTGTGGAGCAATTCTGGATGGGAGAATTCCACCTGGCAGAACTGCCATATGTTACAGCGGATTGAAGAGATGATGGAAACATCAGAAAAACAGTGGAAGCGTATCATCTGTCAGCACAAGGCAAAGAATTAAATCTGGTGTGATAGGAGGAAATGGAGAGGAAGGAGGCACAGGAGCACTGGGCAGCACTGCACACAGGAAGTTCACGGGTGCTGAAGCGAGAGCACACGCCGAAAACAGCTGCAGAAAACGTGGCCCCTTTGGAAGACCTCCACAGCTTTTCAAGGCAACAATTCCTTATATATGATCTAGATTAATCCAGTCCAGTCCATAAAACCCATCAGGAGAGATTTTTTTTTTCTTTTTAAAGAGCAGATCCACAAACTGTAACCTATGGTATAAATAGAATAGCTGAGAAAAACCAAGTTAACCTCTGGTATAAATAGAATAGCTGAGAAAAGCCAAGTTAGCTGCCATCTTAGATTTGTTCACAAACTAATTTTCTTTATTTCCATAGACCTTTGTGGAGTAAATTAACACTGTTTCTTTGACAGGCTAATGAGAATAGCAGGTGAACAACAAAAGAGTAAGCTCATTCCCAGGAGATATCCTTGCCTGCCCTCCACACATTGTGTTGGCATAGCTTTGTAGGATGATGAATTCAAAAGAAGGAAGCAGACAAACCTACCCATTCCTGCTAAATTAGGGAGACTTCACCTCTTGATGTAAGCAACCATCCCTTACTTCATTAGTTTTGTCACTTAAGGGGAAGGTGGAATTAGCACAGCACCTGATTAAATCTTGTTCTCCATACAAAATTCATGCTCAAGAAAACCATTAAACCATAAAGATGCAAAAAGCCTTCTGTGAATTGAGATGTTTGCTGTTCCCTGGTGCACGTTTCAACAGGCAGAGGCACAGCCACTGCTTCTCAAGCCTCCAAGTTTCACACTCATTTGAGCTACAAGGAAGAAAACTGCTGAGAAATTTATTAATGGCTATGTCCTCAGGAGCAAAGGGTAAAGCCACTAACACAGGGCTGAGTCGGTTTTACTGAGGGACTCAGGGCACTCCATTCATGACAGTTTGCTGAAATACTGAGGCAAAACAGTCAGTTATTGTCAGACACAGCAGTGTCTATAGAGGGCCTCAAGTTAAATAATTTGCCAGTCTTTAAACCATTAAAGCAAGACTGACACAGCCAAGGTGTCAGAGCTGGCTACATGTCTTCACAAGCAGGTAACAGGAATGACTCAGGGCTGAGATGCAGAGGTCAGTCTGCCTCAACTGCTGACCCATCAGCCCACATTCCAGCTCTCTTGCCTTGCTCCAGTCAGACAACTGCATCCCAAGGACACTAATAAAGTGACCATCTGGGGTCGCCTGAGATGCCATTTCATTTCCTCTTTATTTGGTAACCTACACAGCATCTTCAAAAGACCAGATAAATGTAGATTTCACAACTTTGAACAAGCAGGCTATTTCAACTCAAAAGCTTTGTCTGAATTCCATTTAGGAGTAACTCCACCTAGCCTATATTCCTAACACTGTTGTATAGCTATGAACCACACTTAAAAATCACATTACACACATCATCTTTGCCTGTGCTTGATTTTGCTAAGTCCAAAACCCAGAAAGCACAGGAGAGACAGTAATGCGGATTCAAGGTGATGTATCCCCCCTACCAGTGATCACAACAGACTGCTAGACATAACAGCCCATCATAAGACATATCTGAAATGCAGAGTACACAAAATGGGCTGAAGAAAAAATAAGCCATAAAGATCCATAAAGATAACTACGTGTCAGAAGGCTTGTGGTAGCTTACAAACAATTCTAGTGTCAGACATAAGACAGCACACACATTGAGCAGTCAAAATAACCCTTGCAGAGCTTCTGGCAGGCTACTCTTCATAGTAAACAGCTATGCAAAACAGAGGCAGAAAGCAACACAACCTACAGTAAAAGGAAAACATAAAAATACAATTCACAAATAGGTCCACAGCAAGAAAACGTAAGAATTTTACATCCCGCTAAAATGATACAGATTACTTTTTCCCCTTCGGAACATATTTTGCCAAAACTTTAATTTTCAGTTGAAAGAGGAAATTCTCCTGTGATTTGAGGAATTGGTAGTCTGAGAACTGTTCAAAAATTCCCCATTATTCACTTCTGCACAGCTGAGAAAGTAAGTTGTCATTCCTTTATTTGCAGGACAGAAATTAAACCAAGTGTTTAAGATCAAATAATTACACTAAAACTCAATAGTTTGAGCTTCAACTGTACATCATACAGTTAGTAACACTGATGTTAAGACACTTTCCAAGGTTAAAACTATTTGCCTCCAGAAGACTGCAGCTCTGCTTCCATGTAACACAAGAGCACTCTAGTGACACCCTGACCATTGTCAACACCAAAGTATTCAATTTTTTTCATTCATCAGAACAGCATGAATTACAGCACTTAATCATGCTAGTCCTTACAGGTTTGTGAAACCACTAAATATGGTTAAAAATGTACCTTTAGTATTTATCCATGCACTACAAGGTAATTTTGTGAGTAAATTAGGATCATCCAGTTAACTAAGAGTTGCAAAGACAGAGATGGAAGACACACATAACCTTCCCCTGTCCCACAGCAAACATTTGGCAGAGGTTTAAAGCATTATCAGCCCAGCACAATGCATTCTCTGAAGTGTAATTTACCAAACAGAACACTGACCAGCTTTTCCTCTGATAATTATTCCAAAGTCATAGAAAGGATTTCCAATTGTGAACACTTTCTCTTGTCAGTGCCTTATTGCAGCTTTCAAACATTGGACTTGGTATTTCAAGCTCAGAACTGTTGGCACAGTTTAGCAACTTCCCTTAAAAATACAGGTTTTCAAGATAATTTTAAGTATTACAGGAATGAATTTTAGTAGATGACTATATTTATCACTTTTCATTTTATTATTAATTACAATTGGAAGTAGTGTAAGTTCCATTTCCAGTAGACTTTGCTCACACTGCAGAAGTTCCTACTCCTACCAGACAAATAATAACCTTCAAGCCCTAATTCACTCAGCTTCTTGGAGCTCAGAAACTATATCATTCAGATATAAGCATATCATTTAGTATATTCACTACAAATGCAGCAATAGGAAGAAAGTAGATTTTGTATAAAAAAAAACAACTAAACTGAAACTGCTAAATACTTATTCCATTTTTGCCATACAATAAGCACATTCCTCTGTTTCAAAGACGAATGTGGAAGTAATATGCCAATCATTTGAATACTCTTATATTAGACAGGCTTAAAGCTTAACTGTGAGCAGAGAAGAATATATTTGATGCTAGACTTGAAATAACATGGTGAGTATTTTCTCTAGTTTCCTTTTCAAACAGAACTACTCTTCTGAGAGTGACTCAAGTCCTTAGAGTGACTCAACTCAGAGATGAAGAGGCAGGACACAGATGACATGTTCTCCAGATTAGTTATGGAGCAGGTTTCCATAGCAGGGTGAAAAGGGCATGTACAGACAGTCTGAGACAGGACTAATCTTTTCCTATTTCTAATGACAGGATGTTCTTGATAAATACAAAGCAGGACGACAATTAAGTTCAGATCATGCAAATTATAGAAACTTAGTAAGAAGTGCAGAGTCCTTGCAGAAAGCCTGATAATTCTGATAATAAATGCCAGGGGCAGTTCTTTTGTCTTAAAAAAAATCTGCCATACAGAGAAACAAGCACAAAGCACAGTCTGGAATATTTGTTCATTCTCAAGTACAGATGCCATGATTTTTTGACCTCAGATCTCAGTTAGTGCATGTTTTCTCCTTGGATACGCAACACCCAACTGAGGCACTGAATTACATTCTAGAAACCAGGAACTAACACATGGACTGATCATCAGATCAGTCCTGCTTCTTCTGCTATCTAAAGAGGCACGATAAAAGAAGATTCTCATGTGATCAGAACCAGGCGACCAGTTCTGCTTTCTAAGAGTTTTAACTGTTATAGTTATGAGCAAGCTACATAAACTCTTAAATAAGTTAAGGCTTGCAATTGTAAGATAGAAGCTGCATATCCTAACTGCAAGATCATTTTAAGATCTCCCTTGGACAGAGATCTGTCCTAAGCAAAGACTAAACACAAAAGAGACTTTCCCACTCCATAAAAATTCCCTCACCAGACTCTATTATTCTTTCCTGGATACACACCTGAAGGCCCTATTCATAATATGTCCCAGCTTCAGCATCTTTCACATTTTTACTTATAAAGTGTCCCAGCTTCAGCTGGGAAGGAGGCTCGAGCTCTCAGGTCCAATCACTTCAAGACTCCTTAAGTAGAGAGTAGAGTCAGGTGTCCCTTATACTACCCATCATCATGCCAACAAGTCTGTAATTTAAAAATTCTGAAGGGGGAAGAGAGCCTAGGAAAGATGCTATGAAGCCCTTGCTCTAGGTAGTTGGTCAATATATCCTTTTTCTCCCCCCACTTGCTGTTCAGCTGGATTTAGACAAGCCTGTTATCTAGTCCACAGAGAGGTAGGCATTAGTTCCAACTCTCAGTGATGTTTACAGTACCTAACTTTATCTGATGAGTAAATAGTTTAAGCTCTTAGCTTAAGCAGTCTGAATGATCTTTTTAGGATCCAATATTTGTTAAAAAAAATAAAAATGCTGCAAAGCTTATGTCTGAGACCTTGAGTAGAAAGTCTCACTATCAGAAGGTTGTCTGCTGACTGTCTCAGCTTTTACATCCGCTTCTCACTACCAAGACATTTAGAGCAACTGGACTCCTATTTCTGCACAGGAAGTCTGAAGAATTTTCAAGCCATTCTTACACTCCCACATCCTCTCATTTAAGTCTGTACTGAGAGAGCACAAGATCTTTGTTCAAAGGGTGCTTGTAGATGCCATCATCTCCAGAGGCATTTTCCCCACATTTAATGTGCAAGTTATAACCTCAGTCAAAACAGGAGTACAACAATTTTTCTATATTACCCTGTATTTGGAGTAACAAAGGAAGCATTTAAGAACAAGTCTTACATTTTTCTGTTTAAGCAAAATAACTAACTCCAACGTTCAAATATTCACACGCACGTTCTAGAGACTGCAGCAAGGCAGTCGTTCATGCTTTTGAAGTCAAACTTTACCCTGGAACAGAAGTCAAAGAAACAAAAAAACCACCAAAAGAACAATTTATTTTTTTTTTAGAGATGTGTCACACTACCAAGCTTTTTTGCTATTCTAAGCCTAGAAAGACTTGCTTAGGACTAACAGATTCTGAAGAACCACTTTCCATGAAGACACAAAACTCAAATACACACACAAAGAAAAGAAATTGTATTACAGATTACAGAAAATTGTGGAATCATGGCCAGCATAATTCTGGTAGACATGAAGTTGCTGTATTTAAGTAAACCTCCAACAACAGACATGCATAGGTAGCAGCTTCTCTTCATCCATTTACCACTAATTTCAGGCAGATGCCAGCACACTCAACAAGGATATCATCAGTACAAACACTTCAAGCATCCTGAATAAAGTCCTACAACAACCAGCTTCAAGAGTATCGTGATATAAATTGTACTAGTATGTGCAACCAGACTTGAAATTAAGGTGCCTGGCTTCTGCAATCTCCACATTTAGATCAGTGACTCCATCTACCTATGTGATGAGAGAGTTGCTCTACAGGCAGAGTGTGCTTTAGGCTGCTCCTCCAGGATAAACCCACAGGCTCTTCACACACCGAGCAACCAGAGCATGGGCAGTGCCACATATGAGGTTAATGTTCAACCAAACCAAAGTCAGAGGCTCCTGAGCTCCTCAGAAAGATGGTAACCGGAAAAGAGTGACAGGAATTGTGTAACAGCAGCCCAGCAGCGAGCTCAGCCTGGCCAGAGGTGCAGACGGAAGCGCCATCGACGCGGAGCTTCCAGCAAGGAGCTGGATCCATCACGTGCTGCTGCAGCACTCCTCTGTCCAAGGAGCATGATCCAGTGCCTACAGGGTGTGTTGGATTTAGTACAGATGCACAGATTAATTGCATGCCATGGATGTGTCAGGCTGCTGACAGAACACACACACACAATTAGGAGCACTCAGAACAGTTAAATCATCTGCTCTAACAGGACTGACTGAGCCTTGCTGGCCTCGCTCAGTGCAACTACAGAAAGTTTCCATATCTCTCTCAGAAGGAGTCTCAGAGTAAGTAAAGCTAGTTAACTTTCACAATGTTTAGTTTGAGGGTCACCATGCCCAGTATGGGCTAAAACAAACATTACCTACTATGGAATTATTTGCATTGCCATTCATGAACTTACACAATTTATCAGGGACATCTCATGTGGCAAAGACACTGCCAAAGAATGGGATGATTTATGGGTCTTCTTATAGCTGAAATCTCCTATAGCAGGAACTTTCCAACAACAGACATTTTCCAGCAATCTCTGAATACTGGAATGTGACAAAAACAAGACAGAGGAAGTAAGAAGACTTACATAATGATATATCTTGTTAATAAAGATATGCTTGTCACTGTGGCTGAACTAGAAAATTTCTTTTGCCTAATGGTATTGTCACAAGCACCACAGAAAGCTCACTGACAAAGGGAGGGCTGACAAAGAGCAGTGCAAAACCCCTTTGGCTGATCAAGAGGCTTCCAGGAGCTTTTTTGTCTTTCAACAAAAAATTAATCTGGCTTTCAAAGATTTAGTAACAAGACAAATATTAACTTATTCATTGTCTTATCACTCAAATCTAGAAATGGATGCCGGCATTCAGAGGCTCCATCTCATTTTTGTGCAAATTGTTATTTTCTTAAAAATAAAAGTATCAGTAAAAATAGTATTAAAAAGAAAGCCACCAACAATGACTAAGATCTTCCAGATCGGAAAGTATGAAAAGGTTTCACTTGTACGTACATTTAGTTAATGTATCACTGCAGAGAAACTAAAGGAGTCCCATATTCTATTAGTAACCTTGCTTCTATCTTATAAACATGTTTTATGAGGAGTCATTCAACTACAGAAACTCAGCCCAGTGCTACAGTAACTAGAGAAACATGCATTTGATCCCTGCTTTTACTACAACTTCCTATTTGCTTCCAGGTAATTAACACTGCCATACCTCAGTTCCTTATCTTATCTTTCTTCATGATGAGGCCAAACAATCAACACTAAGAAGAGAAGGACTTTAGCCAGGTGTGTTGTCTTTGAATTCTGCTACAGCAAGAGCTGGTAAGGGCAGCAATGGATAAAAGTATAGGCATAGAAGAGGCTTTAGTGACTCTCCAGGCAGTCAGTGGGGATACCCTGAGTGAAGCACACATGCAAAATATCTCCAAAATCCCTGCACTACATCACATTACAGACAGTAGTTGCTGAAGCAGTACAGACCCCAAAAATCAGATCCCACATTCCTATGCAGCAGATATTCATGTTAAACTCTCCTCCATCAGCCTGAAAAATACTGGAAGTTACTGTTTTACTGCTGAAAACTTGAGCTTCTTAAGCCTTTAAGTTAAGGCCCTACAGACAGTAAGAAGTTAACTAATCGTTTGAGACAGTCCAGACTAATCCTGGACATAAACAGTAACTTCAATATGCATGTTATAGTTTGAAAAAAAATCTTTTATTAAGACTATTTTGAATTATAAAATCATTCAAGTGTTCCAAACTGCTGATCAAATTATCCTTTCACAAAGATAACAAAAATAATTAAAAAAGAATAGGAAAAGATTCACATGTCAAACAATGTGCTTGAGGGGAAAAAAAATTAAGTTTTATCCAGATCCCCCAACTTCAACACTGGCTACTGCTGGATTACTATAGAGGAATGTCATAAGATGTCCTGAAGTTAGAACATACTTCTTAAAAAGCAACACTGAGCCCACACTAGGAAAATTTTCTAAGGTGAAAAACGAGCATAAATCTACAATTTGCATTCTAGTAGATGTATTTAAATCAAATTTATAGAAAAAGCTGCTCCCATGGAAGAAGACTTCAAGTAAAAGAAATCTGTCCTCAGACCATTAACAAGATCCACAAATTCTATCCTCTCTCATACAAACAGGAGTCTATAGCAAGTCTGTAGAACTAGTGAAGAATAAACCACACCTGGAAAAGTAAAACCAGCTTTTTGTTTTGCTAGTCAGCCAAACTAACCTCCATGATCATGAACATCACACTTATGACAAAACAGAAGTCATTAAGCAGCACATGAGACCATGAAAAAACGTTCTCAAGAACCAGGAAGGAAACAAGGATAGTTCAGAAAGGTGGCATCTCTAACTCTGGTTCCGTGTCACATCCCTAACAGATAGCAGAGGGCACGAGCAGCCACACTTCCTCCTCCTACTCTGAAATCAGCAAATACAACATATCACAAAGGTAGATACAAAACCTGTAATTTCAAGCACACAGACCTTGCCCTGAAATGTATCACAGCCTGTTAACACCGAACACAACAATAACAACTCATTGCTGAGAAACCCCACATCTGAGGCACTTTCTGGAGCCCCATGTGCTGTACACACACGGCACCACAAGAGCAACACATGGTAGGAAATTAAACTCTGAGGAAATAACGTCCTCCTTGCCTTAAACTCTTGTACACACTATTAAAGTCTTGATTATCCTAAGGAATTATCAAACACCATTTTACTTACAGACTTCTAAGTTTCATCCACTGAGCACTCTGCCTGGAATGGGAAAGAGCTTCAGCTTATGTCAAGGATCACTGTTCCAAAAAGGTACACTGGGATGGTGCCAAGCCACTGAACCAGATTTATTTCAGAAAACAGAGCTATAACTTTTCTACTAGACAATAAAAGCTACTGCTTAAAGGCAGTGATTTTCAACATCCTTCCAACTGCAGCTCTTCCTACTCTTTGTCATAATAAGCCCTAACTCTGCCAGCCCAAAGGCAGAACACTTTACTTCCTCTGAGACGTGTGACTGCAAGAGCAGGGGAAGGGCAAACAGGATCATTCCCCAGCACACAAAACAGAATTAAGTCACACACAGAGTGACATGGAAGTTCAAAAGATACACAAGGTGAAAAGAAGTGTTAAGACCAGATAGGAGCAAAAAAGGGGTGGGGGAGAGAGACAGAAAAAGACACAGACAGAAACCAGCCTACAGATGGCTGGTTAATAGGAAGTTTTTCACTATAGCCAATGCACTCTGGTTTCCCACAAAGCTGCTGCATTGAACCCACAAAGCAGGACAACTCTAGAAATTCTGGTTTAAATTGAATTAATATTTCATACTATCAATTTTATGACTGTCAAAGTTCCATTGCATGTCCTAAGAAGAAAATAAAAAACTTAAATATAGGTTATACATCTCACATATTACATTACTTTAGATATTTACAATGGGAAAAAAGTGGGGAAAAAAACCCTAAACATCACATGCTCTTTACATAAAAACTGTTCTGAGTTACATTCAGCCACATCAGCATCCTTCTTAAGTTAACACACAGAAACACATGCTCTACAGAGAGCAACATAACAGGTTAGTGTTTTAACCTGAATCTATTGCTACCTTTCATCAGAAATCAGAGCTCCATAAAAGTTCTCTTAACTATGAAATCTTTTGAAAGCTTGAGTACTAACAATGTTTGAATACACTCTATCATCTGTTCATGACTTTGAATCTGCCACTAAACTGCCTGCTCCTCACCCTGGACAGGCTTTGGTGTGCAAGCATTCTTATCAGGCATATTCAAATCAGTAAAGCACTCAAGTGTTGCAACACAGGTTAAAGTCAACACCATAAACACCATTCCCAACGTGCAAATTAATAGCTTCCAACCTTCTCTGTAGTGTGCTGAAGAACAGAAAACTTACTTTTGGCCTGTTTACTCTTTAAAAATAGATATTTTAATAGAAAGTGAGCACTTCTGAAATGACTGACCCTTAAGACTTTGCTTCCACTTTCAAAAATTCTAACCAAGTCTACTTTTCCATATTTTTGGAATTGATACTCAGGGGCTAAAATAGACACTATTCCAAGTTAGAGAAACCAAAACCTGTCCACGTGCATATTTCCTCCTTCCCTATCTGAAGGCAAAGAGCAAGCAACTCCAGATTCACAACTTAGTTAAAACAAAAAACTGTCCTACAACTATTTGAGGAGAAGAGACCACGCCAAAATGTGGGAGAAATCTTTGTATATGGAAGCAAGTCTCGGGGAAAAATATTCAAATATGAATAAATTTTGCACTTACCTGAGAGGAAAATGAAGTATCTGCAACTACAAGCCCTGTCCTTATAAATCTCTTAACTCAGAACTACTCCAAACATTAATTTTCACAGCTGTACTGTATCACAGTTAAGGGCAGAAAGGCTTTCAGCCTACCACTGTGACTTGACTAAAAGGGGAAGTTAAGCAAGTCCTAGTATCTGTTTAGTTAGTCTAGATTAATGTACTTCTACTTTTAAAGATTCTTTCATTTACACTGTCTCTAGATAGCTATAATTTCAAAGAAATGCAAAAAAGTATTCTTAATTGGCAAAGACGTCTTGGCAGTTTGTTCTTTTTTATGACAGAAAAGAGATAAAAATCAAGGAATGTCATTCCTGGATGCTTTCAGTGAGGAGATAGCATACAAACTGTGAAGGCAATTTTGTGGTACGTATATGAACAGGCAAAGAAAAAGGGTGAATTCTATACATCCTTGTAGGTGAAAGAAGTCTCCCATTATATTATAAAGTATATACAAAACTAATATTAAACTGGCACAACTGTACAGAATTCAAAGGCAGGCATCAGGGCAATTAATCTCATGTTACTCTTGAATCACTCTGACAGTGAAGATTGATTGTGACAAAGATCACAGGATTAAATTTATCTCCCAACTTTTATTTAAAGTATTTGCCTTCACAACTCTGATGGGAGGATATTATATAAGAAGTACCTGCAAGACAGTAAGTGGCTCCTACCTTAAAGATCTGTTCTGTCATCAGACCTGAAAATGCCCATTTCTCCCCCCAAACAAAAAATAAGATTAACTGGCCTGAATTACCAGCTTTTTCTTTCCTTGAAGGACATCTAAAAGCAGGAAGGATGCTGGAATTTCCTAGGGCAGTTACAGGAATAACCCATTCAGGTCCCCATAAGTAACTTGTCACTGACAACCATTTATTGAAATTGGATCAGTAAAAATTATTGTTACTTCTTTACAAGCCTGATACCATCAGAAGAAAAGCCTTGAGATAGAAGGTTTTGACACTTAAAATTACTGAAATTGAAAATGAACATAATGAATTATAAACTCTGAACAGAACTACTACAAATTTCTTTAGAAGGAGCTACTGGACAGAGGTAGTGGTAGAAGGCAATATTAACCACTTTATCACTGGCCCTCATTATCTCCCAGGGGAGAGGAAGACACATCTTTTATTGCTGTACAGCACAGAAAGGTTAGCTTTGAGAAAGCAGGAAATTTAAAAAAAAATTATAAAAATCAGGAAGGGGGGAAGGCTGTCATGCTGAGAACACACTTACAGCCATGCTGTAAATGATGTAACTGGTTCCAAAAAGCAGCTGTAGTTATGGGTTATGCAGCAGGCTGTCTTTTCTCAAAAGTCAAAATTCCATCAATGTCTGTGTTACAATAGACAGAGGAGTTCTGCCTGTCAAGTACTTCCAGGATTTAATAGCTGTACACACTTACACCTTTCCACCATCTAACGATTAAAAATAATCTAAACTTTCTTGTTTACAAATTAGAGTTAAAACTGCAACTTTCATCAAACCACCTGTAATGCCAAAGGCGTTGCCATTCACACCAATGCTTCAGCATAAGCACACACAGCCCTTCACACAAGGCATGACACTCAGTCAACAAGTTACATCCTCAAACAGATTTCAGCTTTACTTTTCATGTTTATTCAACACAACTCCTCCCAACTCCTAAGAATAAATCAAGGTTTCTTTGCATTGGTTTTACTTGTTAAAGACTGCAACACCAGAGAGATTGTCAGCTCTGCCACCGTGAACACACACCTAGTGAGACTGTCTTATCTTCTGAGTTTACACACCAGAGATTTATTATCAGTTGAGTTTTAGTTTGGTTTCTCTTCTCTTTTTTCTAACCTCCCACCTTATCTTTCATACAGCTCAGCCTAGACCTTCTACTTAATGTCACTTCAAGCTGTATCATGGGAAGAAAAACACAGTCCATTCTCATGAGACAGTTTTATATGTAGATGTCTAAAGTCAGGTCTAACCAAGTCGTGCTTAATGAATACTGAGATAAAAAGAAGAAAAAAAGTATTTTTTCCTTGTACAATACAGAAAACAGCAAAAATAATTTGCTGGTATGCATAGTTTTGTTTTTTTTTTCATTTCCCCAGACACCTTTCACAGGACTGTGCCAGTTCACTTTAACAGTAGCCAGCAAAATGTGCGGCTGTGCAGTTGGGACAGCCATCATTTCCTGCTCATCTTTACACACATACACAAAAAGCTGCTACTCAGCAATCAAAATCCTTGTAAGCTGAAAAAAGTCACTTCCAAATACTGCCAAATTACTGTTTCAGCTACACGCACAATTTATATCAGTTTTATACTATGATACAGTTTAGAGTTTGTGTTTCTTTGTGAATATGACACAACTACAAAGACTGCAATTCCCAATTTTATTTAAAGCAGAACAGTCTGTCAGCACTATCTGGGAGGTCAGTACTAAACTCAAATTTGCTTTGAGACAACAGGTTTGTAAACCAAGGTCTTAAATAATGGCTACAGTGCAGAGACATGTCACATTTGGAACAGATTTCTGACAGGATCAGAAATACAGCATTGGATTGAAAGAAATCTGATCCTGGAAGGATGTCCTGCTTAACTTCTTGTAGGACTTTTGCTTAACATGAAATGCAAATCAACAAAATCTTGGATCTTTAGGATATTCCACAACTGACAGCATTACATATGCCTACAGTTTCCCAGGCTACTTTCCCTGTCAGCACAGAGAATATATAAAGCATAATGAGTATGAGTTAAACTCTAGCTTTCCTTGACAACAGTTATTGACTGCCTCTGATGGACTTCAGATTAGGCCAAACTGTTTATCACTCTTAGCTGGAAAAAAGTTCATTTCAATTCTCCAGGTTGAGAAGATTAAACTACATGTTTTGTGCAACTGCTGCTTCTTTCCTAATGGTAAATGAGGGCAAAAGCTGCACAACAGATCAAAACATTCACAAGTCCAAAAATTATCTTGCTTTTTAAATTGTGTTTCTGATTCTGAACTACTCAACAGAGCAAGATGAAAACAAGTAGCTCAGACCATGAATGCATAATGCAAAATCAACACACATCACCAGATCAGAGAAACATTTCAAAACACATTTTCCCAATGCATCACTTCCTGCCAAGAAGCAGAATCAGAATGGTTTGGGTTAGAACAAACTTTTAAAGGTCATCTACTCCAACACCCTGCCATAGGCAGGAACATCTTCAACTTAATCAGCTTGCTCAGACCTGGCCCTGAATGCTACCAGGGATGGGCATTTACCACCGCCCTGGGCAACCTGTGCTGGTGTTTCATTATTCCCATTGCAAAATATTTCTTAGCTCTAAATCTGGCCTCCTAGTTTAAAACTATTGCTTCTTTTGCTAGTGCAACAGGCCCATGTTGAAAGTCTGGCCCCATCTGTCTTACAAGTTCTCCTTGGGTCCTGGAAGGTGCTCTAAGGTCTCCCCAGGGCCTTCTCTTCTCCAGGCTGAACGACCCCAGCTCTTTCCACCTGCCTTTAAAGAAAGAGTGCTTCATCCCTCTGATTGTTTTTGTGGGTCCCTTCTGGAATCACTCCAACAGGTCCATGTCCTTGCTGTGCTGAGGACTCCTGAGCTGGACACAGTACTCCTTCCACATGATGTGCATGAGAGCAGAGTAGGGGGCAGAACCAGCAGCTGGCCCTGCTGTTGGGGAGGCAGCCCAGGACATGCTGGCTCTGGGATGCAAGTGCACATTTATGGCTCATGTTGAGCTTCTCATCCACCAACACCCCCAATTCTTTCTCCTCAGGGCTGCTCTGAACCCCTCCATCCCCCAACCTGCATTGATACCAGGGCTTGCCTGGACCCAGGCTCCAGACCTTGCACTTGTCATTGTTGAACCTCGTGCTGCTCTGGGCAGCACATACTCAGCCACTGTGCAGCCCTCCACATCCAAGCCATTGGGAACCCAGCAGGAGACCTCCACTGCCTGATGAGATGTACTGGATTGCTCCTTGGTCAGCCAGGATGGTTCAAGAAATGCCCCCATGGGACTGGCACTGGCATCTCCCACTACAGCACTGGCTTCTCTCACTGCCCAGAGCTGCTCACTGCTGACCACAGCATCCCTGACACCTCCCACACTGACCTGAGTCTCAAGCAATTCTGGACCACGAGGACACAACCCCGGGAGATGTGATGGCATGGAGAGGCAGCTTGTCACTGACCCAGCCTGGCAGGCTGGAGAAGTGGGGGGAAGCACAGAACACCTTTCCAAACCCACACAGGAAGCACAGGGCTCCCTCAGTCAGCACTAGGGTGGGGAATCAAACCCACAGCAGCGAGAAGGTGAAGCTTGGGGGGCTGGGGGTGGGTAGGAAACTGTGGTGTCGTGGGAAGTCAGTTGTGTCATATTATTTAAGTTCTTGCTGCACCTTTACTCTTCATTTTTTCATGTAGCATGCTGAACTACATGTAGGCCATTAATGTCACCAAAAAAAAGCAAAGCCACCAAAATAGCTACAAAAAGTCAGTTTACACAAACTGTATTTTTGTATTTTAAATACAAACAGGAATCACTATAACTAGAAGGTCTGAACTACATTTGCTAGCAGAAAAATCCCACTTTCATGCAGCAATACCCATCAAGTTCCATTTCAGTAGATCAGTATCAACAATTAAGTTTTTATAGTATTCTCACAAAATAAACACTAAAACACTACTGGCACGAAAATGTAACCACATAATAAATACAGCACTACCTTTATACAGGATTGTATAATTCCATACTAAATAAGACTAACAGGGTAAGTGCAGCTCTGTTTGAGAATTACAGTAGCTGTTAATCAGCAAGTGTTTTCTTCCTGCCCTTTTCTCTCCTCACTTTCAGCACTGTTAGCCTCACACAAACAAAAGAGGGAGAACTTGTTTCTTTTCCATTCAGCAGGCTAATCTGTCTCTCCTGCTGCACACAGCAGCAAAAAAAAATAAAAATACTCCAACTGAAGCTTAACCCAGTCACAAAAATTAGGATTTGCAGAGCAGAAATGCAAACAAGTTAACTGATGCCAGGATGTTGGTGATGGGGGATTGATTAGAGCCCCACGTCAGCAGCTTTACAAAATCACCTTCCACCCTGAAAAGTGATACATGCATTCAGCATCTTTTATAAAGAAGACTACCACAGGAATATGAGATACTGACTTAGGACTACTTTAGAAACAGCTCTCAAGGTACAGGATTTTGTATCTAGTGGCCTTTAATAACAAAAGGTGACTGGCTTTTCTCACTCGCTATTCTTGGTGTCAAAAAAATATCACAATCAGTATCACAACCAGCACTACCACTAACTTTAAATACATTGATTTTCAGCACTGATACAAGAATAAGTACAGACATGCTCCTGTTTTAACAAAAGTTATAAACTCCAGCATTACTTAAAGGTGAACATCCTCATTGCAACAGAAGATTTTTTTCTTGGAATATCCTTTCTTTGTCTCCATACTTGCTAAAATCCTAAGACAAAGAAAAGCCCAGAATTTTCTCTTTAAATGTTAGAGGACCTTGACACTGAACACAGACTATTGCCCATTATACTCAAATGCATCATCAAGCACTCACCTAATGCAACAGCAGGCATTTAGGGAAATATCCTTGGGACTGCTTCAGAGGTAATGCAGACACTGCCTGAATTACAAGTTACCCCTGAACATTTGATATTAACATCTTCAGCCTCCCCAACCAATAGTGACAGCAAATGCCACAGCCCAATTAGGGCTGTGTGAAGGGAGGGGGGGAAAGAGCTGGATTTATTTTATAGATATTGCCTGATAACCAGGTGCCAACTTCCAGTGCTGTGAAGAAAAGTTCCTGATTCTGTCAGCCTCTGCTATATCATTTATTTAATATGCCTTTATCACATTGCCTTTCAATTTCCTTAAAATCAAGGTCTAAGGTATTCAGTTTAGTAAACCTGATTTACATTCTAAGATTTTCAATCACCTTACACATCAGCTTGGTCTATGACCAGCTTTTACAAAAAGCAGACATGTATGTTAATTTTCTGGCCAAGAAACTAGGTCAACCATTTAGTGAAATCCATGCATCAATCTCTGCAAACAAGCAGAATAAGGCAGTGATAGTATGGTGGGGGTTTGCTGGCTCATTGTTTGGCTCATCTGCACTCTTCAACCTTTATTAGAAAAAGCCTGATCTAGAGAAGTTTCAAGGAATTTCTTTAATCTATTCCTAAAGCTCTGGATGACTGTACTCTTTTAAATGGCATCTGAACAGATCATTAATCCAACAGGGAGCCCACAAGGTTGCAGCTTTAACAAAGTCAATCTTCTACCTCCCTTCTCCTTCCATTTCTACTTCCCTGAAGGTCTCCCCTTTTTCACTTACCTGGTAGTCTCAAATGGGAGCACAAGATCAAGAGCAAGTATATAATGCAAAAGTCCTGGATCAGCCATCAACCAGGTCTCAGTCGCCTCCCAAACTTTTGTGCCTACTGCCAAAGCACTGGGAATCACCACTCTCCTCAGCTGCCACGAGAAAGAAACTGCTTGTATGGCTGTGCAAGTCTCTCCTCTGGCTCAGAGGTACCATCAGTTGTGATTTGTGCTGACTTTTTGGAGGTTGTTTTTTTTTTTTTTCTTGGTTTTTTACTTACTATAAAACTTTACTTCAGTATGTTGTCCATCCCCCTGTCAGGGGAAAACAAAACCAGTTACAGTAATGCCATGAAGAAGGTATCTTTCCTGGGACTATGGACTATATTACAAAAAGTGGAATAAAGACATCTCCTGTTCCTTAGCTAGCATACTATTTTTAGACAAAGACCATGAACCAATAAGTTTAATATTTGTGATCACCGCTTTGGTTTCTAAATTTGTATTGAATACAAATTTATTTTGGAACAACAGATGACAGAAATAATCATATTCAGACCTCTCAAGTGACAAAATGATTACAGTATCTGTAAAAATGGAGAACCAGTAGTATTATCCTCCTATCCACACTTCTGTCTGCACACCAATGTCGGCAAACCTGAAACCACCACCTCAAACTCCCCTCTCAGACCAGCAAGGACACAGAGCATTTTGTTCCCACAACCAAAAAGCATAGGGAAGGAAGAATGGGATTTGACACTCCTTTGGACTGAAATGATTTAAATGAGGGGGGGAGGTTACTTTTGCTGTAGTGACACACAAGATGTCATTACGTGCAGTGTCTTTTCCAAAAAGCCAGAACACTCACACTGGCGTGCTCTCCCTGTCATGCACAGTACTGCAGTTCTACACTTATTTAGCAACAATACACAGAGCCCTCTGCAAAGGTCTGTTGTAAGTTCAGAACAGGAGAGCAGCCTACATTTCACATTTCCTTCCTTCTGCAAGGTTGAGTCACATCCTTAGAACTCCTTTTAGAAAGCTAAAAAACCATGGTAGAAGAAAAAAAAATCCCTTGAATAAAAAAGCCTTGCATTCAGGGGAAGATACAGAACTGTCAAAGGCCACAGTTCAATTCTTTGGCTCATCTTCTGCTGTGTCAGACAAGAGAACTGCACACCTTTTTTTCCTGTTAGAAGCAAAACCTGATGCTCTTCACAGCCAGACAACTTTGTCAAAGGATTTTCAAGATAAATGAAAGGCGTTAACATTTATGAGTGAATAATACAGACAAATTCCTCATTTGGAATACAAATTACTCTATTTACTGAATTAAAAAATAAAAAACAACAAACCCAACCACCCTCACATGGGAGAAAGCAGACAGTTCAATTAGCTAAAGACAAAGCCTTTTTACACAGCAAGTTCAAAAGTATAAAATTAAGATCTGTATTTATTTCCTTTGGTCTCTCTAGCACTTTAAATAAAATATTTTAAGCCATGACTGCCAGAGATGAAACAGTTCTTGCCTTACTTCCTCTGTTCTACTAACAGCAACACCACTGGGCTAACATGGGTAAGTTCACTGGTTAAAACTACTACAAACCCACAAGTTGTTTGTTTGAAGTCTGGACCAGTTTCACAAGCCTGTTTTGTGTGACCCAACCAGTACACAGGCTGGGGCAAGCAGAACTGTGAATTTAAGAAAGTCCAAGCTTTAGATGACTACTTCTATTTATGCAACAGACAACTACAGCTCATTTCATCACACTGAAATAAATGGACCTTTTCAAATCACCTACCCTGCACACCTGTATTATCCAAGCAATTAATCAACTGGGATTAGAGCAGCTCAAAAAAATTAAATAATATCTCAGATCAGCTAGTACAGCTGCTTCTATTGCATACTCCATCTATTGAATTATGAAAAGATTATTTGCATATCCAGTCTATTTAATATCATGTGTTTAAATATATATTTTATATTGATGTAATATAAATAGTATGCTTACAAGTATTATGCAATATAATATGCATTTCTATCCAAGCCCTCCAGTGAGTCAGAAGCTGGGCCATGAGACAAAATGCAAATATAATCATTTTCTTATAAATATGACAAGCAGATAGAACTGATCCCTATTACCAGGCAAACAGACTAGATAATACATTTCCATCCTTTCTCCTCTGGGTAAGTCAAAGGTAGTGATATAACTGTTTCAATCTTTATATGTGCTGCAGTTTTCTATAAACACAGGTTAGACAAAATATATGTAAGTCAATAGTAAGAGGTGCAAGTCTCATTAAGATAGGGATAGTTCTGGGGCAGAACCTTCGCCAGTGTTTTCAAAAATAATTTCTTTGAAGTGTAGCTAGCTATTAAAACAACAATGCAGCATGTTTCAAAACCATGACCATACTATTTCTATTTAAAGATTAAATCAGTGCCACTTTGTAAGGTACAGAGAGTCAACTACTTGGCACAGGTACTACGGGCAAAGGAGGAACTAATAAGTTTCCAGGCTGAGGAACGGCTACTGTGTCAGAGCCAAACTTCCCCCGCAGGCTTCTTTTAGTAAGCAACCTACAAAATTTGGAGGGGGAAGGATGTTGACTTCACCTGTCTAAGAAAAAAACACTATCTTTTTCAAACTTGTTCAAGAAAAATGACAAAAGCAAAGATAGACTTTCAGAATTACTGCCATATAACTAAGAAATGCATAAATATATTCCATTGCAAAATCTCGGGCAGTAGATGCTGAATTTAGCTCTGCTCAAATGATACTTGAAAAGTCTGAAGTATTGACCTTGAAGATCAGTTTCACTGCAAAAGTAAGTTTTGGTTTTTTGTTTTGTTTTTTTCTGGAAGCACAGCTTTGGAAAAGAGTAGTGTCTCATGGCTCCTCACAAAGAAGAAAAGTTTGCTTCTGCACCATAAACTTTACCCAGACCCAAAAGGAGCATTGTCAGAAATACAAACCAGACTACTACAGTCTGCCCCAATTACCAGTACTGAGAAACCCTGAGAACCAGCAAAAAGGACGAAAGAAAAAAAACAAAGAAAGAAATGAAGCCATGTCCTATTCAACAAGCCATCCCCAATTCCAAAGCACAGTTCAAAAAAGAAAAAAAAACCTCTCTGGACTCCTGATCTGAAAAAAGGAAAGCTCAAACAC
Source organism: Luscinia megarhynchos (assembly GCA_034336665.1). NCBI lineage: Eukaryota > Metazoa > Chordata > Aves > Passeriformes > Muscicapidae > Luscinia > Luscinia megarhynchos. The sequence goes on from JAPFBE010000002.1 coordinate 92,579,751, forward strand.
AAAATTCAAACAACTTCCTTTTCAGGCAGTTCTAGCCTCAGCTTTGCAGAGATTATTACAATTATTAATGATACTAAATGAAAGAAGTAGAATTACCACCAGACCTACTGTACTACTCAATTAGACTCTACTAGTAGCTCTTTTTAGTTAAAGTTCAGTCTAAAATTTCTGGCTTAGGAGTATGGAGGGAAGCATAAAGCAGAAAAAAGTATGGCTGGTAAGAGCAAAAGAAAACACAAAGAATGCTGTCTATGTCAGGTATTTCCTGAAGTACAAGCAAGAAGAGCCTTTTACGTAAGTGCGAACAAAGGATGAAAAGGAAGGACAGAGCGGTGAGAGCGGAACCATCTGAGCAGACGCAACACAGGAGCAAGAACCCCAGCTCCCAGTTACTTCTATTACAGCACTGCAGGCAGGACACAGCCTCCACATTTCCACTAGCAGCCAGCCCTGCAACAGCAGCCTCAGCAGTTTCTGAGGCAGAGCACAGCTGACAGCAGCGAGGCAGAGATGATGTTACACACAATAACCGCCTGAGAAGACAGAAAATACTTTTATGAGGTGCCCTCCTTCAGTGAAGGGCAGCAGATGAAGTGTAGAAATTCATACTCTTGCCTAAGGCAAGGGGAAAAAAGAATAACCTAAATAAACCAGCTTTAAATCAAGCAAAAAACTACAGACAAGCACAAGCACTTCAAAGAATTAGGGTATTTATAAAGCCCTATGATGACTGCTCAGACATATCTAACAAGGCTTTCACTCACTGTCTTCACTTTCTTCTGTCCCTGGACTTTTAAAAAGTTGTAGCATAAGATAGAACACTGTCCTTGAAAAGAGATATGAAGTACCAACATAAGATAGCTTATCTTTCTCATGGTTAGGTTATGAGGAAATACCTTGAAGTGTGAAATGAAATTTGTGCTTGTTTACAACACATGACAAAAACAAAACACCAGTCCTTTTGCAGAGAAAAATATTTTGCCAAATAAATACATTTGGTTGGTTTTTTGTAGGGCTCTTTTTTTCAAACACTGATTCAGAACCAGGAAATAGACCATTTCTAAGCACAACAATTGTGCTTCTCATTTTAAAGAAATTGTTTGACTTTAAACTTTTTTTTTTAACATGCTAAAATACTAAGACCAAAGATGACATGTTCTCTGAGTAAGTAAATGTTATGTAAGTGTGGAAGCTAAACACAAATTACTGTAACTTAGTAAGTGATTTTTAGTTCCTTCACTGAAGCTATGGCATATACATCAAAACCACAAAATTATGCTGAACCATTCTGGCAGTGTTGTAAATCCAATGCATTGTGAGAAATGAAACTTTACTGTACACAGCATTTTTTATTTCCTGACAACTGTCAGCAGCACACAGTGCCCTGATGGAGTGTGTGCATGCCTGCCCCTGGCAGGGAGGACCTGCCCTCAATAGATGGAACATGAGCATAAGAAAAGGCTTGTATACCAGAATAGGGGCTCAAAAATCACAGAAGTATTTTGACCAGCAATTAAAATATTAGTTTCCTAAAACGTACGTGTGGGTTCTACATCAGCTCAAATTTGCTTTGGATATAAACTGCTCTGCTTGAGTAATGTCTTGAGACACAGTCCAGCTGACTACCAGTGTGCAGACACACCAAGCACATGAGTGTATGTGTGGTGTCACAGATTTACACACACACAAAAATCTACACACTTGGAGAGTAACCAAGACACAAACTGTGTCACTTTATTGCATTCCATCCTCTGGAGACAGATGGTTTTTGACTTGCTTTTTTTTTATTAGGTTGGTTGCTTTTTTCTTTTTTTTAATAAAGTTTTATCATGACTCTACTTCCTTTTCTTTTTAGTACTGCTACTCCAGCTCTCTCCTGACTCACCCACACGTAGCTATGCTTCAGCATGCTGCAGTTCGTGTTCTTTTACAAAGTGCCACTACAATTCTTACTTGAACTGAAGAGACAAATTGAATAAATCCACCCACAGAGGTAAAGGTGGGCAGAGCTGACAGATAACATAACTAAACAGACAAAAAGCCTACATAAGGCCAGAAACAGCACTTGACTTTTAATTGTTAAAATATCTTTGTTTATGTGTCCTTTTCCACACAAAACTACCTTCAAAATAAAAACAAATTTTAAAAAATTTAAAAATCTACACACATATACCATCAAAAACTCCAAGAAGGTAGCAAAAGGTTTTTTTACCATTCCTTCTAATGACAGAAGAAACAGCAGTTTTACACTGCTTACCTTGGTTGATACCATTTCATTTCTATAGACAAACTCAAGCCACAAGGGTGTGCAAAACAGAAAGAACTTACGGGTGCAGTGGTGACAGCAGGACAGAACTGTCTGTCAAATTAAAGAGATAAGCTGAGCAATGTGGACAACTGAGAGACTCACACCTGAAAAAGAAAAAGCAACTCATCTCTCCTTCCCTCACCATAAAGCAGGGAAAGGAATTCATTGCCCACAATTCTGTTAATAAGGCTGCAACTTCTCCATAACACTTAAACACCAAGTAGATGCCTTTTTACAACATGTGCCAGTTTGGCCCTAAAGCTGTGTGAATCCAGTACAGGGAAGGAATGCATCAGTACCCGATGTTTAAAGGAGCTACTAACACCAGAGCACAAGGAATTAACACTTCCTCATTTCTCTGAGCAAGCAACACAGTTACAAAAGAAACTAGAAACAAGTTTGCCTTTTTGAATGGCCATGTCCAGCTGCTGCAATAACCAGCAGGACCGGGAGCACTGCCTGGTTCTCCCATGCCATTAGGGCAGCCACATGCCCAAAGAGACTGCAAACACAAGTAGGAAGTGTGACGCTAGAATTCATTATTGAAAGGGATATCATAGTAAGAGAAAAGTGGCAAGTTCTATGGGGATGTGGCTGCAATATGTAAAGCAGTCTAAAAAGAGTCAGGTTACAGTCATTTCTAACCATGCAAAACTAACTTCTCCGTGCCTTCACTCCTCCTGTAAAATAGGAAGCAAACTACTTCCTCATCTCACTAGACCATTCTGATAATAAATAACTTTACAGAAAGCAGCACCAGACTATCCGTGAGGAAATTAACTGCTTCTCTGGAGCAATCTAGCAAGAGCACGGTGCAGTCTAAGGCAATGAAGACACACTATTGAACACTGTTGACAGAACCAGCATCAGACACTTGGGGGGATGAAGCAAGGCACTAATGGAAGAAAAGGCCTATGATTATGTATTCATGCTGCTTGCTTTCTGCAACTTCTGGACTTTTGAGCACTGCTTCACAAACAAACAGTACAAATTCTTAGCCAGGAGATGAGCCCAGACAATTCATCCTCGTAGTTACCTCATGATCAGAATCAGAACCATCTGCTCACAACACCAATTTTTACCACTCAGAGATACACATTAAGCTAAAGTGGTGAAGATGCATTGGCTACTAATGGCAATGGACAAAACTGTTTATTTCACTGCAGTCCCTTCCTTCCTACTTTTACCATCACAAGTTTCTTGTCCAACAGACCTATCTGCATTCTTTACAAAATCCTAGCTTCTACCCGTATTACTCCTGTTTATCAGCTCTCTTTTATGTATTTTCTTTGTCCAGCAAGTCTTCATTTTCCTTGATATTCCCAAGAGGCTGGGTGAGAGGCAGCATCTCCCTACACACTCCCTCAGTACTGACCAACACTTTCCACATAGCCAAAGAGCTCACAACCCAACCTCTCTGCTAGTTTATCATCAACCTGGGCCTAACTCACTCCCAAATTCTAATTAATATTCCTCCTTGCTTTCAACCCGAAGCAAGTTGATCCTCCTCTGAGTTAGCTGCCATCTCTCCTCACCTCAGCTGTCCTCTCCATCCAAACACAGTTCTTCCATGCTGCCTGCCTGGATACATGTTTATTAGAGCATGAGTTTTCACAGGATTGAAATGGGGTCAAACTGAGGCCCATTCTAGACTACGGACAGGGAGAAAAGCAAAGTGAGAGGATCAGCCCTGCAAAAACACTCTGCTCTAAAGCAGAGACACACCAGAGTTATTTGAAGAACTGTCAAATTTTAAGACTCCCATTACAACATCTGTTCCCAAGCTTCACTTCTGGCAGTTACTGAAGTCGTTTGACTGAAATTCTTTTGAAAACCTGACACAATATTAACATCAATATTATGTCACACTCAAAATATTAGGTCTTAATCAACAGACTCTTACACTGCCATTTACTAGACTCTACTGTCAGTCACACCTACAGTGAGTTTCCTACCAGGACACAATTCTGCCCATGTTTATTAAGAAGCCAGAGTTACAGAATAATGGTTGAGTTTCCCCATAAAAACTTTGAACACTGCTAAAATATTAAATTTCAGAAGAGACAAGAAAACAACATGTGCTTTGTTATACTGATTGAAAATTCTTGTAGGATTGCCATTTAAATTCCAAAACTGGAGATATCAAATAGATTATGCTACTCTGTTACTCCTGCTAAGAAATTAATTCAGTTCTGAATTAATTCTCCGAGATGTAAAGGTAAGCATTTACTATTTTGCTGCTTAGAAGAACATGACTTTAATCAGTTATACATGGGAGCAAGCAAAGTAGCCATAGCAAAAAATTTCAAACCCACCATTACAATTCAATTGCCTGTTCAGCTGACAAATCCACATCTCCCCACACAGAAGCAGGAAATCTAAACTCCGAATCAATTAACTGCTTCCATAAGCAATCCTTACACAATGCTCTCTTGTCTGTATGATCTTCATTTATATAAAAGGTCAGCAATTTTATCTTTGAAATGAAGCCTCATGAAGTCTAGTGGTTACTTATTTCACTTCAACCTTTGAAGGGAACAGTTTCAAGTAACAGTATGTCTCAGCACATAAAAGGTGCAAATACAAGAAGAAATGAAATGTCTTTTCATGCCCAGAATACAGTTTGACTAAGAATTTTCACTTTCAAGGATGCTAAACAAGAAGGTTTTGTTTAAAACAACAACTAACCCCAAAAAGAAGAAAAACAAAACAAAAAAACAACCCAAACCCCCTCCCAAACCCAAAAAGCCCCTCCAAAATAAAAAAAAAAACCTGCTATGAATGTATTTCTTAATAATTCTTACAGCTTTTTTTTTTCTAGAATAACAGTGCTAGAATTCAGAAAACTGTCTAGTTTTTTGTTTTTTATTCAGTAGAAGGTCAAACTGATTTGTACATCAGAGGCTGAAACAAACACCTTTGTTGTGCAACACAAAAAGACAAGAAATCTGTTTCCAGGAGGATGTTACCCTCCAGACTGCTATAATAAAAAGCAGAATGGGCCATCATCCAGTGCCACATCTGACTGGGAGAATACGCAATTAGATCTAACTTTTGAAGTTATTCAACTGCTACAGCCACTAGACACAGAAACGGGGCTTTCCAGTCACCTAATTTACAACCAGGGCTCCAAGGAACTCATCTATTACCTTGTGCAGCACACCAGAAAAAGTTACTCACGCTAACACTCCATTTAATTTAATCATCTAGTACTGAAGGAGAACCAGAATTGCTTCATGGCTGAATTTAAGAGTCTTTTGAACTACGCCAGTTAAACAGAATTTGCTCACAGAACAGCCTCCTGCTACTGGGGAACATTTAAGCCCTGTAGTCTGAAGTAAAAAGTGCTTTTAAAAATGTATCTAGGACACTGTTCTGCTGCACTTTCTTATGTATAAAGTGATTACCAATGTAAGATTTTTTTTTTTTTTTTTTGCCTGGTGGACACCAATTTCAGGTAAAGCATTTGCTGATGGAATCAGCCTCCCAGATAAACGTATTAACTGCCTACAGGATCAAGCTTTAGGTTTTGGTGTGGGTGGCAGACAGAAGGCCTGTTTTGCAAGGCATGCTATTTTTGTAGCTACAGCCACACCAAACTGAACGCATTCAAATCTCACAAGCTAAGCTGTCCCAGACCCAGTCACACTGTTTGCACAGGGACCACCTGGGAATCCCAAGTGCTGCAGATATAAGCCAGAGAATCAGTCCAACACTTAGTAATCAAGACCACAAACCATACAGCATTTTCACTGAATGGGAGTAAAAGAACAAAAATATATCCTCCCATACAAACATTATTACAGAAAACTAGTTTTATACACTTGAAGATTGTACTTATGTACAATCTCTTCATTGCAGAGATATTTAGTCCCAAATTTTTCCTACAGTCCCACAATGATTTCCTGTAGTAGAAAAAATGGCAGGTTTGGTCTGTCAGATTGCCCAAATGCAGCATCAGAATTTCAGGTTAGTGCAAAGAAGGTAAACAACAGCCTTTCCCAAGACACACAAATTAGTCAATACTTTTTTAGGTACTAGACTCATAAAAATTCTTTTTTCTAGGTGCTGAAAAAGCAATCTTAAAGAACATTCAAAGATAGTAAGTCTGGAATCAAAAATACTTTTACAAATCAATTACATGGACAGCATTAACATTGTCGGAGTTAACCAGAAATAAATTACTAAACATTTCATCAATATCAATAGAGGCAGTAAATGAAGAGGGCAGCATAACCAGACAATGAAGGCTGTAACAACAGATCTGAGTTCATAAGCCACATAAACAGACTGAGAACGACAGGCTGAGCCCTTACCTCACAACCATGACTGTCTTACAAGTATTCTGAAATTCAAATGATCATGAGTGAAAATCCAAAGAATGCAGCATTTTCCCTACACCTTTCAATTACACTTTGCCTGTAACTAGTTTCACTGTTTCCACAGCGAAGGTATTCCCTGTACATCAGCCTTTCATGTGACAGAGAGGACAAAATGCCATTTCTAAAAAGCAGAATGCAATTAAAACCACAGGGGATGGGGAACACAGGAGAAAGTGCTACAGTTAAAAGTACTTTCAGCTTTACCTAGTCAATTCTAAAACTGCTCATTGTTTGTTGTTGGTTTCTGTTAAGCTCTGCTGTTTATATGATTGCAATACATGTATCCCCAGTAAGAACTGGAACTGCAAATGTAAAACAGTGCCTATGCAAGAGCCTATTACTCTCAGCAAATTTTAGACAGTTGGAAACACTTTGCCAGCTGCAGCAGCCAACTTGTGGCACTCGAGAGAACATTCCTGAATCACAGATGGGGGGAAACAGAGGTGATTTATATTTATAAGAGATCCTGAAATTAAAGGAAATCAAATAAGTCCCTGTCTTTGTAAACACGAAGATAAATGCAGATTTCTCTGCATTGGGTAGAGGTGTTAAATTTCACACAGTCATAAGGAAGAAAATACTGATACTCCTAAGTAAAGTTTATATGGTCACAGACTAATAGTAAAGGAAAACTTAAGAGGTATGCAAGAGCATCATCCATTTATTTAAAAGTGCTCTTGATATACATAAACAAATGGGAATATAAAAGACATCAAATGGTACATACAAGTGGCCAGCATGAACAGCTGGAAAATTATTTGCAATAATTCTTACCCTACCTAACTGATGCACGTATTTTGGGAGCCACAGCTAGTAGGCAGTGACAGTGCTTCACGACCCCCAGTGCTTAGCTCTCTCCAATCCAAGCAGAGTTGCCTTCATATCCCCAGTCCCTGCACTCTCATCACTTCTGAAGCCATGTTGACAGACTGGAGGGATTCAGCTGGACCAAAATGACTACCAGGATGACTCTCTGCATCCTGGTTCTAAGCACAGGAGCTGGCACTGACATTCAAGCCTTGTGTGGATTCAGCACATACATTCACATGAACTGCATGCCTTGCCTGTAGCACATTTGCTTGACAGCTGATAATCCATGAGATGCAATTTGACAACACTCAAAATATTTCAGCTTTGAAGATATATTTTCAAACATTTTTACATGTCTCATAAAATTGATTAGTAATGTACTTCAGGGTAGTTAACATTACTGTAACCAACAGGAATCATTCTTCTCAACTTGGGCCCATCTACATCAATGACAAAAACTCCTGGTATAATTAAAGAGAACAAGCCTTTAGGTAGGACAGGCAAAGGTGACAACCTTGACTTACACTAGTGCCATCATGTCCTAAAAACCTCCAACCAAATTAACTACAACAGCCATGCACAAACCTGCTTAAAAAACAAATCCAACTCCTTGTACACAAGCTTTAATTTTGCCTGTCTCTACTACATCAAGATATGCACTGGTTCCATCTATGCCCCCAGCTGGCAGGCAGGAACAAGAAAAAGGGGACTGCAGGCTGTTTGTGTGTTTGTATTCTCCAAGATACACAGCGAGAGGCAAAAAAATCTGCATTTATGTTTACCATGCCAAAGCAGCTGCAGAAATCCAAAGTGGCCCCTACATATGCTTTTCCAAATGACAGAGACAATTTCTGTTACTGTATTACTCAATAATTCAGTAGTTTGCAATACAAATATTCCCCACCCTTCTGTCTCTTTGCACTATTAATTCCAATAGTTTAGTAAGCACTTATAGGTCTGGTGACAGACCTTAAGGTGCCCCCCTAAGTGTCTTTAAACTATTGCATTCTATTAATTTAACAATTAATTCTTTTGCAAATACATATATCTACTGATAGACACAATAAAAAATTTATTCCTTTTTGCTTTTTATCGAGAGATTAAGACTCACACAAACCCAGATAAAGGGACAGGATAGTTTTGTATGTAAGAAAAGAACTGGCTGACACCAGGTTGCCACAGCCAGTGCTGGGAAGGTTTCACAGGAAGAGGCAGAGACTTTCAGAAGACAAACTCTTCTATAATCTGTCCCCTCAGGTGGCCCCAGCTAAACTGCAAACAAGGAAGAAAATCTAGAGCACCTGATGACAAATGGTAGTTGTATAACAGATGGGATCAAATTCATTCCATATTTTCATATAATCCTGGTACTTCTCGACAGGGATATTTTAAAGATCCTGGGATCACCTCTTTCCACAGCCCCTGCTCTCAGACAGCTAATATATGCAATAACAAATCTGACAGTCTGACTGGGATAAAAAGCTATCTTCTCTCCTACTCAAAGCTTCTGTTTCAACAATAGAATACTCTCTCTATGCCAGGCAAGAAACAATTCAACTTCATGTAACAGCAGTATCTTATTCATGTGGTTTTCTGTTAAGCTTGCCACACAGAACCAAAGATACATTCTGCAAAACAACACACCTTGCTGAACAAAGATATTTGTCAGAGGGAGCCTTTTAAGTCTGAATCCATGTTCCAACCTTCACAACAGTAATCTCAGGTTATTTACTGTCCAACACCCAAATCTGCCATAACCTACAACAGAAAATGCTGATTAACTAAAAAGCTGTATTTAAAGTCCAAGCAGTCAGAGCACAAAGAAAGAAGATTCTGTGTCAATGAGAGGGGGAGAGAATTTGAGCAAAAGAGACTTTGTAACTTTTACTACTGGAAACAGTAATAAGGAAGAACCCAGACTATCAGATCAATCTAGAAAATGTTTTACTGGTTTGAGGATTAATATACATGCTAATGTACGCTTGTATTTCCATATTATGTTACCAGAAACTCAGAATGACATTTTAAATGTTAGTAAGACTCCACTATCACAGCAATATGACAGCTGTCACACTGTTGCTGACTTTTAGATCCAGGATGGTTATGTTATGGAACAGAAAAAGGGAAAAAAAAAACTTCAAAAACCTTCATAACACATAGTCTCTTTGATTTCTTTGGGGTCTCAAATGTTTACGTGAAGAAACTTTTTGTATTTTTTTACCAAGTGAGATATGACACCAGGTTAAAAAAAGTAACAAAAAATTAAGTTGGAGGCATCCTTATTCTCGAATTACACGGGAGAAAATTATAATGCAATTAAAATGTGATTTTTATCGGCTACATAATGAATAGGTTAGAAACAACACTCTCCTGTTACAGACTCCAAACTCACCTTAACCCCACCTGGAATCACAGCCCCAGCATCACAGCGCTGCACACCAACCTGCAGCATACACCCTCACCGTGACAAATCTGCAGCGATCCCTGCATCCCGCTTAACCCGGTGCACGTTCAGCCGCTCTCCGAAAGGCTGCGGATGTCCCTCCAGGAGCTCTCCCCCTCCCGCCGCTCCCGTTATCCACTAGCACTGTCACTCCATCCCGCATCCCGGGGAGCCGCCCGCGCTCGCACCGGGCGCAGAGCAGAGCCCGTGCCCGCGGCGGGGGCAGGAGCCGCCGGGGCAGCGCAGGGCAGGGCGGCCGGTCCCCGGTGACCCGCGTCCTTCCCCCGGCCAGCGAGCAGCGGCCGGCGCTTCCCCGCGCCCGGGGCCCCTCCCGGGCGTGCGGGGAAAGCGGCGGCGGGACGGGAGAAGTTGCGAAGCGCCGGGGGAGCGGGGAGAGCAACAGCTGGAGCCGGGCGGGGAACGGGGGCCCCGCGGGAACGGGCGGGGGTCGCGCCGCTGGCGCCGCGGGAAGGCGGGGGATGCGGCGGCGAGCGCCCCGCCCGGCCCCTCCCGCCCTCCGCGCCGCTGGCACTCACCGAGCCGCCCGCGCGCGGCGATGCGGGACCGGGATCCGGAGCGGGAGCGGGACCGGGAGCGGAGCCGGAGCCGCCGCCTCCCCCGCTCGGCCGGAGCAGCGACGGAGCGGCGCGCGCGGGTGGCGGGAGCGCGCCGGGAGCGCGCGCGGGCGGCGGGAGCGCGCGCGGGGAGGGGGGAGCGGGGGGAGCGGCCGCACAGCACCGCGGGCACCGGCCGTGCGGGCGGGCGTGCGCTGACCCGGATGTACCGGGGGCCGCCAGCAGCAGGTGACTGCGCAGGCGCGCCCGGCCGCCAGCGCACTGCGCATGCACCTGCTTCGTCTCCGAGTGTCTCGGGCACGGGCGGGGGAGCGAAAGAGAGCGGGCGGGCGAGGCGGCGAGTGGGGCAACCCCTTAAAGGGGCCGCCTCTCCCCGCAGCCCCCCAGGAGCAGCTCACTAACGCCGCTCCAGCGACAGTATCCATCGGGCCTTGGGCCAGCGCGGTGATTCTGGTGCGTTTTAAGGCCTGGCTCGGGGGTTTAAAGTGTTTGCGGTTGGCAAAGCCAGCTTGGGAAGGGAGATGGGGTGCTCCTTCTCTGGGAAAAGTGGGACTGCTGGCTTAAAGCCGTCCAGAAATGTCTTCCCAGGTGGATCACAGCAAAAATAAATAATAAAAGAAATGTAGAAAGTTCCATCCCTCAGTGAGCGCTGCCAGAGCCCCGTACCATTGCGCTCCGGTTGATCCTGGAATGCTTTCCACCTCGATCTCCGCAAAAACACAAAAGACACGCAAAATGTGTTTAAAAATCATAAAAAAACCCCACGTGGGGTTATGGGGTTATTTAACCTGGAGAAAAGGAGCCTCAGGGGTACCTTATGGCTTTCTACGAGTCCCTGAAAGGAGGGTGTAGCCATGTGGGGGTCGGTCTCTTCTCCCAAGTGATGAGAGACAGGCCAAGAGGAAATGGCCTCCAGTTGCACCAGGGAAGGTTTAGATTGCATATTAGGGAAAAAGAATCCTAATAGAAATGGTTGTCAAGCATTGGAACAGGCTGCCCATAAAAGTGGTGGAGTCACCATCACTGGAGGTGTTTAAAAGACGTGTAGCTGTGGCACTTGGGGACGTGGTTTAGCGGTGACTTTGCTGCAGGTTTATGGAAGGGCTCAATGATCGGAAAGGCCTTCTCCAGCATAAATGATTCAAAATGACTCTCAACACAAAAGCATATTTGAAGAACATCCCATGGACTTAATTACATGCTATCTGCACAGGGCCAGGATTTGGACTCAGTCTTCCTTGTGGGTCTCTTCCCACTCAGCATATTCTGTGATTCTCTGATTTTATGAAGGTTTCACCTTCCATATCACACCCTGGATTTTGGTATCTTCACAGAGAGACAATGCACACCCTGAACTGCTTCTCCTGCTGTGGATAAATTTGCCAAAGCAGAAGGATTGCTCTAATACCTTGTTTTAGGGCTTGCTGCTCTAGTAAAATTCCACATATACCTACTTAGAAAGAAAAAAAATTAAAAAGTTCTGCCGTTTTTGTTCTGCCTTGGTTGTTTTTTTTCCTTAACATAACCTGGAATCTAGACAAAGCTTTTCTAAATTTTGCTGTGAATTCTCACCGGGCCCTCACACTGAGCTGTTGTGACACCGAGGGGAGTTCACAGCACGTTCAGTGAGGCTGCACTGGGAGCGGCTCAGGGACCGAGCGGGACAGCCGGGCAGTAGTGCACAGACAAAACTTGCACCCTTGAATTGTAAAACATTATCAATGCAGCTGTGATCAAAGGGTGGTTCTCAATCTGAAAGAGACAAGCCAACCACCTCACAGTCCAACCACTCCTACTAGTTTCTCATCAGAAGCCTGATAGCAGTTTAACTGCCAAACATTAGTGAATATCAGGTACCCCCAAGCCCACCGAGAAAGCACAAAAATGGAAAATAGCTCAGAGATTTATTTATATGTCAGTGTATTTCTGTTTTTATTTTCATATTTACATATATGTTGACTTTATCTGATAAACTTAGCGTGTCTTTAACTTGTTAGAATTCAAGATATATGAATTGACTATAATAACTTTAAAATATTTCAGCTAAAAGAATATTCTGGGATATGAAGGAAGCCATTTGTGAGTATAGTTCAGCTGCAAAACCTGTTTGGTGAACTCAAAGGAAATCACCACGCTGGAGTTTTGGTCCTTGGGTAGCAGTCAGGCAGGACCAGGGCTGGTGTACCACATACCTGCCCACTGCTTTCACCTAAGCAGGGAAAGGGGAGTGCTCAGGCAAGCTCTGGAGGCTCTGATTGCTTTGTACGGACTGGAGCAAACAGAGGAGACGTCAAAGAAGACAGAGAAAAGATTTTCACAGAAGCACCTTCAGCAGAATGACAGAAGTTCCAGTTTTGTCTGTGTGTGATTTGTGTAAGTGGCTGAACAAATGCTTGACATGGCTTTTCACTTCCGCCACAGAAAGGATTTTTTTACAATGGATACAAATTTTGAGGTGTGAATTGATGCACACTCCTTCCTGAGATGAGGCAGGTCATTTCCACATCCTCATCTTCTCTAAAATCCACAGAGCTTTACAAGTCTGTGTGCCAGGCAGGAGGAGGTCCAGGTCCCACTGAACTGAATTCAGGGAAGCAGGATTGTGCTCTGAGCTAATGTTGAACTCGTTACTGTTTGGGCTTAATAGAAACTGGGGGGTCTCACCTGTCATACTACAGAACTTTGTCCTGCTACACAGAACTAAAGAACTACACACAACCAGCCTCAGGGATGAACAGTTTTTGTTGTTCATAACATTATAAAGCACTCGGGGCTTGGCAGGGTGGGGTTAGACAAAGAAAATTTCCTACCGAAACCATGGGCAGGTTTATAATAATATGTACTCTTTAGGGTTCTCCAAAATTGCAAGTTTTTGTAACCTTTGATTTGGATCTCACATCTTTCAGAAGACAAGAATGCCCAGACACTGAGCATCACTGATGCTTTAACAGCAGCTGCACATTAAGACATCCACATCCCACATAATAATTGAAGCATAAAAAATTATTGAACACTGTGGAAAATGCTACATGACTAAAAAATCCCAGCAATTTTCTATTAGTTCTGCCTTCACTTTTAATTTCTTAATTGCTTCTTCTGAATGCAAAATTATTTTACTAGGCTATCAATAAATATTAAATAATGATATTAATATTATTACTAGGCAATAAATATTAAAACTCTTCCCAAGAAAACAACCCCCCAAAACAACAACAGTAAAACAGAATTAAAGACTGTATTTTTCAGTTAGTGTCATAGAATAAAAGACTGGTAACAGAACATAACTGTTCCTATGATGCTGAATGCCTGAGGATTTTGTTAGTTGGTGTTAGGTAGGTATATCTGACAGGAAAGAAAACAGGCCAGAGCATTTTCATCAAGAAAAGATTAATAAGCTCTAAATGTACTCTTGGATGTATACATATTGCATATATGAGTGTATATACCAGTGACAAAAGATGACTTTACTTTATATATGGATGGCCAGATGGATTAATAAAGCCACAGGAGCAAAGCTGCCCTTAGGTGCCACGCACTGTTGTGGTACTTGGGCTGCTTTTCAACCTAATGGTAGCCTAGGGGAGAGAGTCCAAAGGGAAAAAGAAGTGACCATCACCCTGAGCCACATGAACTCAGCGGGGACAATGGAGCACCCTGACCACTGACAGCAGCCTTGTTTGTTTTGGGGAGGAGGACAGCAATAGCTCTTCCATTACATGGATGAAAATAGAAAGTAAACATCCTATGGCTAAAGATTATTCTTTTAAAGAAATGGTTAAAGAGATGAAATCTCTTATGGAAAATGTCAAGAATGGAAGAAAGGCAGCTTTTCAGGGCTCCCTTGTTACATTGTTGTGGTTCACATCACCTTTCAGTTCAGATAAAACTCACGTCAAGTGCCACGGTAGTAGATGAGAGAGTGCAGAGGCAGTCACATTTATACCACAGACTCCTCTAGGGCTTTCATTGAGATAGTACAAATCCTCTGATGTGAATGTCGCTCTTCAGAATATAAACAGTTGTAACAAAATATGAACGATCTACATAAATTTACAGAAGCACAGACAAAACAAAAAGCCAAGGTCAAACCACTGGATGCTCATAAGGATCCCTGAAGTGCTTCCAGATACTGTCATGCCAAACAGCTACAATGTTTTATATGTGCGTGGAGACAGGCAGTCATAATCTCAGAATGCCTTCCCCCCACCACCAAAAAAAGGTCATTTTGATATTTAAATGACAAGTGGGGAAACTGAGATGCTTCTGGAGTTCAATCTTTTTACCCTGACAGACCTGGTGAAATGCTGTCATCTTCTCATGCTACGCCCCAGTCACTTCACGTGACTAAGTGCATCAGTCATCTCCTCTTCTGCCATTACAAAGTCCAAGATTATTTCCGAGTTTGCTCATCTGCTGATGCAGTTGCTCCCTACAGATGATCAGCATGGCCTCTTTGTGTGGGGAGCCTCAGCTAAAACACACAGCACGCTCTCAATTAATGAACACTTCTTTAAGTCAAATAACACAGGAGAGTTCAATGCCATGTTAGTTGGACTGTGATCAAGAATAATGGACATTTCACAAAATAAAGCTCTTTTTTTTCTTACATTTTGCTGCCTTACCTCAAAAATTCAGCTCACCTATATGAGATAGGGAAGAAAAAGGAGGAAAAAAGATAAAATGTCAGGTGTTAAGCCTGCATTAGAAGAAGACTACAGGCCAGTAAGCATAGAGGAAGGTGGAAAGAGGAAGGGCACCTATTTTAATTATTTTATCTCTACTGGAAAATAGAAAGATAAATTAGAGTAGTAGACCTGCTACAGAATAGAGCAGAACACACTATTAGATTCTGACTTCTTTAAGCTGCTTGTAAAAGTTTGTGAAATACAGAATTTCCTCAGTGATCACCACATGGACTCCCTTGCATTGACAAGTAGTTTGAGCAGTTTGCAGTGGTGAACCTATGCTGGTAGCAAACTGGCAAGGGAAGAGGCCTGCTAAGCAACTGACATAATCCAGCACTACCGAGTTTAGGAGGTCATGGCCACAGACTGAACTTCTGAATTTATGGCACTCAGTGGAGGAAAAGCCCCAGATGCACCTGTTTGTGCTCAGTGTAGTAGAAAAGCTGTGATCACCTCAGCAGGTGCTGGACCATCACCTTTGCTCGTATGAGAGGCACCTTTCTCCAGCAAAACTCCTAAATGTTTCTGTAAACTCCTAAATGTCACTGTATTTATTCACCCTTAGTAGCAGTCAGTGCCTTTAAGTACGGGTTTCACCAAGTCAGAGGAGGCTGCAAATCAGCTGATGCAGAGTGGCAGAATTTCACATGATCCCCCATTAGCCTCAATCAAGCTAGTTTATTAAGCAAAGTAAACCACCAGGACCACAGGAGGAAATAAAATATATATCTGAACTGGAACTTCTTCACAAACATTGTATTTTCTTTTTTTCTCTTCCCCACAGAATTCTTCAGATCAGCAGCATAACAGTATTCCAGTTAATGGACAGAATCAATGTTTCAGAGAACAGGGAAGACAATGTCCCCACTGGCTCATGACTCTCTGGAACAGAACCCAGTTTTTTGTTTTGGTTTGATTTGGGTGTTTTTGACCAAACACAGTTGTGCTGCCCTGATGGGAACAAATATTCATTGATTTCATTGAGATTTCTGCCTACCTCAGGAGCATGAGATTGGTATTTTACTTTGATTACATCCTTTGTCGTGATGTAATCATTGCAGGGTTTTTGTTTATTGGCGGGTGTTTTATTTTTCTTTTTCCCCAAAGTGCTTAATTCATTTGTTATTAGAAGCCCTCAGAACAGCATTTAGCTCTTAAGTGGTTTTTGGGCTGTGTCTAGGTGTTACCAAGGGACATTGTCAAGAGACCATTTCATTTTGCCTCCGCTGTTTCCTTTGCTACAGCTGTTCTTAGTTTCCTCTTCACATCACAGGGGAAGTTGCAGTCTTCGGTTGGGGAAATAGGTAACTTAATTAAAGCACCTCAGGGAAGGGCTTTGCAGAGTATCAATCTCAGGGAGACAATTTCAAAATTCAGTGAGTAAACATGGACTTCATGGAACAGCAGTGTTAGGCACCGCTGGGCACAACACGAGCAAGGACAGCATCTCAGGCTGCATTCCTTAGGATGTGTTCCTTGAGCTCCAGTGGCACAACCACGAGCTGAGTGTGCTCAGCACCTCTCAGGACTGCAGTGTCACTGTTGTCACTGTCTTGCTCTTGTACCACTAGTTCAGTTTGAAAGGACCTGACTGTTCGGTCCCATCTGAAAACAAGAATTCAACTTAGTCAATCAATACCTCAACTGGTTCTGCAGCATTCACTTCAACCTCTATAAACTAAATTTATCTTTGTGTGTGATCTAAATGATATTGAATACAAGGCTACTGAATAATGAGAGAAAAAATAACTATGATTTAGTTATTAGCTCACCAACTACATCTACCTCTTTAAAATTACATTGGTTTTTTTTACAGTCATCTGTTGTATCCCTTTAAACTGCTGCCTTCTTGCAATGCCATCAATATGCTCCAAAGAGCAGCAGACATTAACATTATTTCAGTGAACCAAATTGCTGAATGTAAAGAACTTTGAAGAAACCCTTTCCTCATCAGTACACACATTTTCTTGTAGGTTCTCCCATGACCTCATATGAAGTGGTTAGGTAGCACTCTTTTTCTGTGGGATAAAAAATTCCCAGTCACCCATGCCATGGTAGGCATATTTGGGTTATGAAGCAGAATCTTTGAGCCCAAATCATTTTAAGATGCCTGAGTAGCTTGAGGGACAGAAATAGAGTCCTTACTGGTCCCATAAGCACAAGCTCCTCTAGCTACAAGGAGGAGTTTGCTAGCAGAGGAAAAGGAAAGCCAGGACTTTCCCATGCTGTAATCTGTGAGAGACAGACTGGGTGCAGATGAACACTTCCATGAAACAGAGCTTTTAGGCAGGCATTTAAACACTTCCTCTGCTGAGCAACTGTAACACTGCACACCAGACATCTTTCTCTTCCTTTTTCCTGAGCAGGAATATGGCACCTAGAGCTAAATCTAGCACCAGATACAGCTGTTTAATATTCAGTTAGCAATAAAAGAGTAAAGATGGTATTGCACATTGTAATTGCTTAAACTTACTCTGAATTTTCTCAATTGATTAAAAGATACTGTTTTTTATGTCCAGCTGATAAACCCCACACATAAGCTGGCAAACATTCTGTGCCTGTTTATAACAATCTGGATCCAGTCCCATCTGAGACATCTGGGTTCCTGGAGTAACAGCTTAGGTGCTTATTATGTTAATGATCAGACTAGACAGCTTTTCCCCATGACCACACCGCCTCTGCAGGATTGCATCACGAACTGGTGGGACTTTTTAAATACATGCTCCTGATTCTAAATTATTCCTGTCTCAGGCAGTGAACAAGCTAAAAACCGGAAAGAAGCAAAATAGTCTTCTCTTATGAGGTGCTAGGCTGTAACTCTAAAGCTTAGACCATATTTCTGACCTCAAACTTCTCGTATGACATTAAGCAAGAAGGCTACGAAGCCTGGCAGTGGTACATCCCATTCTGACAACTTCTAAGTGCCTAAAGTGATACCGTTAAACTTCAGTAACTTCATATGCAAAAAGCTAAGTTGGAAATATTTGTACGATGCCTTAAAAAACCACTGGTGCAATTCCTGCTCCTAGCAGCTTGCAGACTAAGTTGTAGATGAGGGGAAAACACAAATGCTGATATCTGCTGTACACATTGTCTTTCTACCACCAAGTTAGTCCTAAACCAACAAACCTGGGAACAAAAGTTGGAGCAGCACAGTGTCTCTGCTAAGTATTATGCAGTGAGGATGATCACTTGGAGTTGGTTTCCAGCTTGCCTGTGAGTCCTTGGCCTATGACAAGTAGCCATTCTTCCTGTCACACAGCCCACACTCCTCTGGAAATCTGGTTTATGGTGCTGCACACTCAACAGCATGTGTATACTGCCCAGTCAACCTGCTTGGATCATATCCTGCTTGGCTGGCAAGATGTAAGAGAGAGACTGAGAGAACTGCAGTGGAAGCACCGGGAATGTAGCTGGGAAGGGGAGAGCTGGAAACAGGGAGGAGCCCAGAAGTTTCACACTGAGAAAGATCCAGTGGGAAATGCAGGGCACACGGAATGCAAATCAGGAGAAAATTACAATTCATTAGTTATACTGTTCACAGGACTCTATTTTTCAATTATATTTTCTTCTCTTCTAAGACAAATAGTATCTGCTCCTTCATGCTGCCATTATGTTGCTATTATTATTTTAATCTTACTTGTTTATCAGTTGAATTTTACTTTAAAAGGCTGGTAGGAGCAGATGTAGAGAATACCTTTCTGTGGTGTGCTCAAAGAGGACCAGCTTCAGCAGGGATGTGAGAGGGCCTGGGGAACCATGTGAGAGCAAGGAGAAGCATAAGGGCAGTGAGCCAGTCATAAGTGTGCACGCTCCTAAATGGTTTTAATGGGGTCACTTCTGTCCTAAGGCACAACACGCTGCTGCTCGGATGACAGACTCTGCCCCTGAGCTTGTGGAAGGTTTTGCAGCTGAGTGTGACAAGCTTGGGTTTAGTGCAGAGGGGGCTGCACTCAGGACTAGAATGTGGCCAGATGGCAAAGAGGGGCACGTGTGCCCATTGGAAGACTGAATAGCTACCAAGAAATAAGGCAGAGAGTAAGAGACCACGGTGCAGAAAAAGACCTCGTCATATTGAGACTTGGACAAAGGTTTCAGAATAAGTGCAAGGTTTGGGAAATGCTGCAAAGGGACAACATTACAATATAATGGCTGTCAGTGAGAAAGAATGGCTGCAGGTTTATTCTGCAATAAACATTTAATTTGTTCAGTGCAGAATGTTTTAAAACCTTCTTCATCCTCATTAGTACAGTTAATCACCCAGTGATTCTGTTTTCTTTTTTCTATGCCATGTTCTTCTGTTATTGCAGAGAAATAGAAAATATACTTTTAAATGAAGAAACTGTAACTGGGTAGACAATAAACAACATGGGGTGGTCCAAACACGTAGAAGTTTAGAACGGTCCTCATTTAGAGCCTTTCTTACAAAAGGGTTTGTTAAATACTGTTCCCTCTACACTACTGTCCATCCCTGCCATGAGAATATCACAGGTAGCTGTAGGAGAATTTTGTTAGAATTAATCACTGATCACCTTCTTGTAAAGGTTTTATTTTACTCTAAAAGGAGGTAAGGGAAAAGCACACACCTACATACTTCCTTTAGGATAAAAGAAGTAAAAATATTTGTCATATGAGTTTCTCCCTCAGGAAGACAAAAATACAGACATTTACTAATAAAAAAAAAGGGATAGGCTTTTTATTTTTGTTTGTTTGCTTTTGCTAATCTTTAAAAATGATTAATACATTGCTTCACCTTTAATGTAGAGTTAACCCTTGAAATTCATTAATTGACTTTATGTTGCATTAAATGCTGCAATCAATTCAGTCTCCATATTCTACACTTTTATCGCTGCTATGAAAAAAAAAAGAAGCTCTATTAGCTTTACTTGGCTCAAAACCAATACAGTGAACTGCCCTTAATTATTAATAACCTGTTTCCCCTTCAATAAAACTTTTTGGACCTTTACTACAGTAGGATGATATATTTATTTGGTGTGTAGGGTTCAGAGCAATACAGTGCACTCTCTCTGGGAAAGAATCCAAAAATAACTATCTACTTGATATCAACCCAAGGGATTTCCTAAGGGAATGGGAGTATTGTTTCAGGGCAGATCATCAGTGGTTTAGGGGAATTAGACAAATTTGTGTCTGGGGAACAGATGCCTCAGGGTTTGTAAATGTGTGAGAGAACCTTTCCCCACTCGGTCACCAGTTCAGGTCCATCCAGCACAGCAGTGACTGGAAGCTATTAAACATCTGATGAACTTCTGGGGCCTCCTGAAACAGGGAGTGGGATTCCTAACAGACACTTGCTAACATCTTGGAGCCGCTCCTACCCAAGCTGCAGCCTCAACAGTAACACACAGACACAGACACCAGGAATAGCCATGATGGAGTGAAGAATATTTCATGTGCTAAATGCAGTAAGCAGGCTGCTTCTGGGCTGGCAATCCAGGTTTAGACTTACTGCTGGCACTTTCTTGCTCTTTAAAAGGAAGAAAATGATGTATTATAAAGCACTGTGTTATGTAATCTTTCCTCACAAATGCCATCAGAAGGGCCCAGAAGCCTTACAAACTCACACTTGCAATGTCTCAGGCCTTGGAGAAGATAAAGGAATAACGAAAGATTTGTTTTCATACTTAGAGGCCAGTTCTGGGAGCCCCGGGATGCTGTACATCCAGCTTTTGGGCAGGTCTGCTAGGAGAAAGAGGAGACAAATGCTGAGCATTACAACCACAAACCACAGCTGTTGATGGGAATTGGCAGGAGACCAGGGAATGCTGGGAAGCATAGATGGCCTGCAGCAGAAGGTAGGGCTGAGCAGGGCTCTCTGGCACTTAAAGCTTTTTTATTCATCTCCTGGTGCTTTTCCATCCTGGCATCTGGTTTCCGTGACAGCGCAAGGGAGGGACAGTGTGGTGCAATTTCATGGTATGTTCTCCTGGGCTATGTTGGCACTTCCTTGGGTAAACATGCCTCGCCTCAGGCTCAGCTTCAGCCGGGCCCTGCCTTCAGATATTTGCAGTGCTTTAGAGTGCCGATAGCTCAGTCCAGTTGTCTCCGTATTTCATTGGAGGAGGAGGGGATTGAGACTTGCCGACTGTCCTTCGTGCTCCCTCAGGACAGAGCCATGCTGAGGGCAGACAAGCTCTGGCAAAGCCCTGTCCATCAGTAGAGCTGCCACCAGGAGAGCATGTGATGGGGCTCATAGCTCTGTGGTCCAGCTGGAGTCAGGCTTTGTGCCACAAGACCTTGGACGTACCCTGGTGCTCTCATTTTCTTGCACTGTTTTGAGTGGAAGCTTTTTGGGCCTCACTTTATTCACTCATATGCTGCATGACTAAACTGTGCCCAAATTCAGGCACAGGGTTCTGAACAGTGCACTAATATAAGTTGCAAAGAGCATGCAAATTTTAATGCCTGGAAAAGGAGGAGAAAAAAAAAAGAGGAAGGTTTCTGTAATGGGATCTGCTTCTCTGTTACAAGCATGTGCAAATCTTGCTATTCTGGTCCATTATATTCAACAATCTTATACTCAGTGGCAGGTGAAATGTCATACCTTGGGGTAAATTTTCACTGCAGTAGGCAGAGAATTTGTCCTTTAAACACCCTTAGTATTAATGGGACATTGATCCAGCAATTTAAACTCCTAGAGATACAAATGTCTCATGTGGGACCACTTTCAAATGTGTTGACATTTTGATTCACAAAATAAGATACTTTTAGAAACAAATGCAAATTCATTTCATTCTAGATTTGAGGTCAGCTGGATACTAGAAGAGAAATGTGCAATGAATGTTCAGTATGCTCATCAACTATCTTTTAATCTCTATACACTCAAGGGATAAAAATGACATCAGAGAGAGGAAGGACAATTTCCAAAGTTCTCTGTATTAACTACTGTATCTCCTCATGGGGTTGGAACTTAAATTCACCTACTGCACTTGCAATATTAGTGTCTAGGGCAAAAGGAGGCTCTGGGATAAGGGACCAAATTTCAGTGACCTCTGAAAATACTGAAAAGATTGTCTTTCATACAATTGGATATGCTTTCATCTCCAAAGAGTTCTGATCCTGCTGAGATCCACTGGGAGAAATTGTCAGTGTTTTACTGATGTCAGTGAAATTCACAGTAGTACTACAGCCCAACAAAATAATGCAGGAAAGAAAACAAAGCAAAGTAAAAACATATCAAGAGGGGGTAGCTTAATTTGTTCCCAGGCCAAGGCTCTGCCTGCTCTTCCAGCTCAGAAACTATTCAGCACACTATGAGAAAGATGATCTAAACAAATATTTAGAACACACGCACAACTGCCTGACAGCTAGTGAGTAGGTCAAACCTTCAGGGAACACAGCAAAGCCTGAATGCTGCTCTGGGCTCCATCCTGCAGCAGAGGGTAAAGCAGATATGGAGCAACTTTGGAGAAAGAACAGCTTGGCAAGTTGGTGGGTCTGAGTTGAGTGTGAACTAGCACCACCTGCCCTTGCACCAAAGCTTGGGGGCCACTGCTGTGGCTGCAGGCAGGGCACTGGGGGCAGAAACATGGCTGACCTTCCTCCTGTTTCCCTGGACTTGAGCAGGTAGTGCAGCTCCCAGCACAGGGGAGTGAAAGGGGATCTGCTCCCTGTGCTGAACGCCAGCAGGCAGGACCAGCAGGGGCTGGCCCTGGTTTCCCCCAGAAGCAAGGGCACCTCTGACTGTCCCCCAAAGCTCTCCCAGCAGCAGGGCAGACTGAGGCATGCTGGACACACGGGCAGTAATGTGGATGGGGTGTGTGCTATTATTCCACAGGGGATTTCACAGGAAGCCCACGGCTCCTCTCGAGTGGACATGAGCATCCCCTGTTGCAGAAACCCCAGCTGGTGAATGTCACCTGATGGGGAACATGAGGACTCGGATCCTGTCATGCATGAGGAACTAGGGGAGGAGAACAAACGCAGGGGAAGTTCCTCACCAAAGTCCCCCTGCAGAGCAGCCTCTGCTCTTCCCCTTCCCCAGCAGGCCTGGTGCAGACAGGGCTGCAGTTCTGGGAGCCACTGTCCAGAGGAAGTTACACCAGTTTGGGCACTGACTGAGAACACAACTTCCCTCACAGACACTTGTACAGCAGTGCCCAACAGAGCTAAGAGGAAGAGGAAAAGCCCAGACACTGTGCAACATGCAAATAACTATATTCAGCTCTATGAAAACTGCCCAGGAACAGCTCCAAACCCACACAGCACTGGGCAACGTGCTGATAGGGCATGATCTCTTTGGTGGCTTTGGATCAGATGGTCCTCTCCAAGGGCTCTGGATAAGTGCTCCAGCCTGCCAGTGGGCTCAGCAGGCACTCAAGGCTATCAGGATCAGTCCTGTTCTACGTGCTCACTTGAACATAGTATTCTCCTTCTGGGCCCCTGCTCTCTTTTCTTGCTTCCTCAAACTGACTGGCATCTGCAGGAACCTGCAGGGGGAAGAATTTACTGCTCCTGTGCCAACTATGTGGTCTCTTGGGAGCTCTGTGCAAAAGCATGTGGGGTGGCACAGTAGCCACATAGGTGGCCTTTTCCCACAGAATAAAAGTTCTAAGTATATCCACCAAATGCTTTTCACATCAGATAGTTTATTTAAAAAAAAAACAAAAACGTGACAGACCAAACAGAACCTCAACAAGTTTACAAGACCGTTTTTTTGTTATGAACAGCAGCTACAGTTCCGGGTGCACTTCTACCTCAATGCATAAATGTATTCTAGAGGGTTTGTGATCCATGTTATGTCCAGGCATAGAGGGGGGTACCAGCATACCTAGAACTGGTGCAAGTGGACCTAAAGCAGGTTTTGCTCACAAATACAATTATAGTAACACCAGTAACCAGGATGTATCAGCTATGGATCCTTGGCACAAGAAGTCCTGGTATAAGATTTGCATTTTGGAGGCACTCCTAAAACCATGTCCTTTCAAGACAGTAATCCTGGGGAAGAAATAGCGATGGGGGTGACTTCTTTGTTCACATTTGATGGATTGCTGTAGGCCATTGCCAGTGATATCTGTGATACTCAGAGTGCACTGACAAGAGAACACTAACATGTACAGTAAATATTTCTTAATGCTTCAACATAAGCAGGATGTCTGACAGACCCACTAAATCACAGAAAACAGTATTTGGTCACCAGCAATTCCTTCAGTGAGAGTTAGGATTCCCAGGCAGGAGCACTTGCTCTCCTCAGTTCCAGGATTGCTAGAAGAGTCTTGGGAATCAGGACTAGCTTTTATCTATGTGAGTTTTGTTGGCTAGTCTAGACCAACCACCATGGAAGCCCAAATCATCTCTAGAGCTTGCAGAGCACAGGGATATTCCCCATCCCACTCTGTCCCTGTGTCTCTGGCCGGACACTGAATTGACGGAACATAAATCATCCATCACATAACTGCCCTGCTGCCAGCAGCTGTCCAGTGCAAGAAGCATGCTGCTGGATGGGGCCTGCAGAGACAGCCTCCAGCTGTCCCTCCATGGGATAGTTCAGAGGAGGCACGGCCCAGGAAAACAAGCCAAGTCCAGGTGTTCTGTGGCTTTTCCCATTTGGGGATAGTCCCTGCCCCTTGCCTGAAGCAGCCTGGGCACCTCACAACCTCCTCCCAGAGGTCTCTGAGCAGCAGCGTGCCTGACGCAGCCCAGCCCTCCCTGGTTTTGCACCCTGCATGCTCTGGTTGGGAGAATGGTGCAAGGAGTGTGAATCCAGCCCTGCCACCTAGAGTGAAGATCTGCAGCCACGTCTGGCCACTGTCAGCCAAACTAGAGCCCTCTCTGGGTCTGTTATGGGAGGGAGGTCACCAGTTTAACTGCACTGGAGCAATGCCAGCCCTTTGAGTAAACTTTTCAAGGCTGCACTAAGGCATTGTTTAATTTTGATTTCCAAGTGACCTCTGATTCCTCTGGATATGGGGTGGAAGAACATTCACTCCCAGGAGTTTGACTTTGGCAGTGGGCATAGGGCCTAGCACGGCAGTTCCCAGGGAAGGGGGGAGAGAGGTGAAAGCTCTTGCTGTTCTCCCTCCCTTAAACACATCACCCCACCAGTCTACTGCACACTTCAACTTGCACAAATAAACCCGTTTGCATGGGTCATGCTGTGAATGAAAATGACGCCAGGATGTGAGATGAAAAACAGTCTGCAAAGAACCAAACCACCCGAGAGTTATTCTAGTGAGGTGAATAATTCAGCAACTGGTTTTTACTGCAGCCTTGTTAAGAGAAACACAATTACTGAAGAGGAAAGTAAACCACAGCTGGGAAGAGGAAACAAGTGTTTTGGGGGCTTCTATCTCACCGAGGAAATGGTGGGTGGATCCAGCCCCAGCGTGGGACTCAGGCCACAGCCAGGGCTCTGACAAGTGACCTTAGCACGATGCGTCCAAAGCTGCACTCACAGCACTTGAGCAAAGAAATGAAAGGAGTGTGGTAAAAATGTTCTGGCTGTTGCTAACACTTCACAATGCTGAAAGTAGCACTCAGTATTGGCACAAGGTTAGTGGTATCTGCACAGCTTTCTGCTAACTGGTGACTGAGCCCTGCGGGGAAGCGAAGCTGCAAGGACAGGAGTGGGACAAGGCGAAGGAAGTGTGAGCTGCAAACCTCTGCTTGCCTTGCTCAGCATCAGATGAATGTTAATTCTCTGCTGGTTTGCACAGCCACAGACAGGCCTGCTCCTACTAATTTTAGCCCTTACCTAATTTAAAACTACAGACATGCTATTTTCATCATGGTATTTTTTCCTCTTTTAACAGGTTGTAAGCTGCCAGATGCACTCCATGAGATTAAGAAACTGGTGCTGTCCAAGGGGAGGTGAGAAACCTTTTGTTAAAAATAAAAGGCAAACGGAATAAAATTGCACATTAAAAGTTGGAGCTATCGTAAGTGCCACCTCAGCTGCCTGTGCTTTGCTGAGGGTCTCTGGGCTGGCTGCACTGTGGTCTGGAGATGCAGCTTCCTCCAACCTCAGAGGTCCCAGCCCAGCATGCCCAGCTGTCTCCAGCTGTGCACACACAGAGGTTTTGCTGTGCCCCATCATGAGCACACACATAAAACCACTGCACTCTCTACCTTCACCCCCTCCACCCATACATCCACTCTGCTTACACCTTTGGTCCTGCTGCCCAAAAATACACCTGCACCTAGACCTCCTCTCCCTGCCACCATGCCCTGACATGGGCAAGCACCTCCTCCTCCCTCTGCTCCTCCCCTCACACCTGGATCTGTCGCCCATCTCCCGCAGAGGTGAACAGTAGATGAAGTGCTGAGGTAGATGAAGTGCTGAGCCTGCCCGCAGTGGGAGGCAACCCTGTGCTAGAAATGGGTGTGAAAAAGTGGTGAAATGAGGAAACATTTGTGAGAGGAAGTGAGTGGGTGGAGGGAAAAGCCTGGAGTGAACAAAAATCAACAAATAACACATTGAAACTTGAGCTCTGAGTGTTCAGGGTGGGTAAAAGTACACCAAAATACAAAAAAAAGAACACACAAATTACTACCAGAATGCAAGTATTCTATGCTAGCATACACCTAATGTATGCTAGGGAACAAAGTATTGAAAATAAAGAGGAGGCTCACAATAAATAAGACATCTTAAGATCTAATGCCTTAACAGCAGCACAGGTAGCTCCAGTGAAGGCAAGAAAGGGAGGCAGCAGACCATGCACATGCATCTTACTAGATGTAGGTAACTGGATCTCAAAAACCAATGGATTGATGGGCTTACTAACCAGACATGGATTTTAGCAGTTGTTAACAGACTGCATGGCCTTGTAAATTTTAATTTAGTACTTTCAAGTAAAGCATTTGAAAGATAATATTAAAAAAAACAAGGGAAAAAAAAACAAACCAAAAACCCCAAACAGTTACTTCTAGAACAATCAAAATGGAAGCCCCGCTCTTTTGTTTCTGATACAGCAGTAGTTCCATAGTTAAGTTTTTTCCCTGACAGATGTAGCAGTGCAGGGACCTAGGAGTGCAATTCCCAGTTTTTCAGCCCATTACATGTGCATTCCTGGCCTGTAAACCTCTCCTTCCTTCTCTAGCCTTGCAGAACAAGATTGACAGTGCTATGTTTTCAGCAACACACCAAAAAAGACCTTGTTTTTTCTCCTTAAAGGACAACAAACTTGGCCCAAAGGGGCTGTACTAGAAACCAGCCAGTTTTGCCCTCTGAGAATCAGCCCACGCAACCACAGCTCCCACTGGTGAGAAGTTATTCAGACAAGTCCCTCCTCTAACCACTCACCCAGTGAGTTGGTTTCATCCAAGCTGCTGCCATGGTCATGGGGAATGAAGAACAGACAGGTAAACATCTATTATGGCATGCACAGAAAACTGTCCAGTTTTGGTTGCCTTCCCACACGTTTCAAACCAGCCTGTTCCACAGGGATCCTCAGAAGAGTTTTCCTTCTACACATAGTAAGACTGCCCATACCACTTCCATTTAAAAAGAATAACAAAAGTGACCTGAGAGTTGTCTGTATATTAGTGCCAAATTTGCCAGTGGAGGAGCCCAAATGTACTCACTCGGCCTGACAGCGCTCCCTCTGGGGCTCCAGCGAGTGAGCACTCTTGGAAAGCAGCAGTGCATCCGTGCCACGGGTTACAGTGATTGCTACTGACAGGTTCTTCATGGTATCACAACAAATTAGGTCACAGATTAGATTTTCATAGCACAGATTACAACTTGTGTCTACATCTTTTTCTTAAATGAGAGAGTTGTGGCCAGGAGGTTTGACCTCAAGACTGGGAACAAGGCGGATGCTTGGGATTGGGGGGGTCCTATTTTAGGGTGAGACAAAGATTATGTTAGCAAGACTCAGATAAAATTCCTAGTTTTCTGCTCTAGTCAGAAGTATTTTTCCCTTTCTATCCAGCAAGCCTTTGAGAAATGAATTTGTCCACTAGATATCCTGGGGTAGATCTCACAGCATTGTTGCAAAACAGATAGCAAACCCAAGTCTAGAAAGAAATTTTAGGAAAAAATGAGTTTTTATGATAGAAAAGCAGCTCGCATCACCTGAAAAACTGCTGGGAATGGAAACCAAAACTACCTATTAGACTTATCCCACCTATTACCACAAGGTCACACATACACTCAGTTTGAGCATCTCTTGGGCAGAAAGACCTCAAGGGAATAAATTCATATGTGCACTATTTGTTTTAAAATATAGCCAGCAAGGACAGTAATAGAACTCAAGCATAAAAAATAAAAATAATCCAAGCTATATCAAGCTCCACACAGAGCAGCACAGAACAAAGGTTTCCAACAGCTGAGTAACTGCAGACACTGTGCAAAAGTGCTTCCTACCCACTGCGAGATACAGCCCTGCTGCAGATTTGAAAACCAGCTCCAGCAACTGTGTTCCAGCAGACTGTCAGGGCTGTGTTCTGCTCCCAGCCACCTCCTCCCTTGGAGCTGAGCTGCTGCAGGGGAAAGAAGGCTCCTGGGAGCCAGTGAGATGGATTCAGTCCCCAGTGGAACCGTGCAGGTCTGCATGGGGGCAGTGATTCAGCTGATAAGCAGGCTAGCAGCCATGGTAAGCACTGAAGGAAAACCTAAACCAGACGATCATGAGGACAGGTCTTGGACTGAACTAACCTCAGGGACAAGTCTTTCTAAGTCAGGGTGGAGAGAGCAATGCAGGAATGACCTTCAGCTTGCAGAAACAGTCCTGATGCCACAGTGGAATCACCTTTGTGCTTGGGTAGCCCAGAGACCTACACTGGCTCTCTGTGGAGCCTCTGGAGCAGATACTTACTCAGCCTGAGCAGGTCTGCTAACACCTGCTGGCAGACCAGCCTCTAGTGCCCTGATGAAGCCCCTGAGGCTGTCTGCAGCCAGAGGACACCGCCTGTCTTCTGTTCCCAGGGCAGCAAGAGGAGCACATGATGCTGTGCCTATGCCCTAGCTGCAGGTTTAGACAGGCTGGTGCTCAGCACTCTCCCCTCGGCCTCACACCAGCCCAGCTGCCAATGCTGCTGGCCTGAATCATTGCCTGTGCCTCCAGCTCCGAAACAATCTCGCACGTCAGTTTTTCACAGGAAATATGCTTTTACTTTCAAAATACTCTGGGCCTTGTTCTCCTCCAACAAGCACAGGAAGTATCTCAAATACCAGTCTTTATTTTTGTGAGCCACTATGTACTCTCTAATACCTTTGAGGACAAAGAAATAAATAGTTGAGAGTGGCTGTACCCTTCCATGCTCAGAGGCAGCATTAACGTTTTTTAACTCCCCTCAGTGCATCAAGCTCTCCCAGAGCTCTTGCTGGGCACACTCACATTTAGCAGCACAGAATGAGGCTTAATAATTTTTTCCTCAAGCCTGAGCTGTGCTGTGGTGATTATTGAAAATCCATCGCACACACTCTTTGCTGAGCAGTCTGAACTATCGATCTCAGTTAGAGAAAAGGATGCTCTGGACTTTATTTGGATTGTCTTTAAAAGTCCTGTTGGTACAACTGTTCTACTGGATGCTGAGCACTTCCTAGTTTTCCTGCAGAGCACTGGCTCAGACCTGCTCAGAAGCTCCTTCATGCCAGGGGCTCCTGCTGAGCCATGGAGGAAACCACATCACCAGTGCTGGGAAAGCAAGCGGTGACAACTGTCAGAGAATGCACTAATGAGGCCTCTGGCCTGAGCAGTGCTCCCAGACAGCATGAGCGAGCAACAGGTGGGGACTGCTGTCTGCAACAGCAGCTGGAGAGCATCCTGCTGCCTGCACAGGCACAGGCACCTACTGCTCAGCAGGGAACCCAGGAGGAGCCATGCAGCCAAATGTTACCTCTCTCTGAGGGCAAGATGACCCTGAGCAGCACCAAGCACTGAGATGACCCGGGGTGTCTGTGTGCACCTCAGAGCACATGTAGGCACCATGAACACCCCAACTCCCCACAGCATCAATTCTGCCCTCTTCAACATTAAAAAGGCAGCAGCCTTTGCCAGCCTTGTATTCAGTCAAGCTCTGAAAGAAAGAGGACATTAAACTTCCACCAAAATCCCACATCTCTTCAAAGCACTTCTCAGTTTGGGGTTGCAGGATTTTCTTTGTCTGAATGAAATAAAAGGGCCTTTCTACTGTTTTAGTCACATACCTAACAAAACACTGAATAAGCATCATCCTCATCGCTTTTTGGGTCTTAAATTAAATAATAAATACATGTTTTACTTATACAAGAAAATGGTTATTAGGGATTAGAGTTCCTTTTTAAATGGCAAAAGAGTAACTCTGCTCCAAACCATATAGCCAGGTAATCTTCACTGTTTAGGGGCTGCTCTGTGCTATTCTGTTTCCGCACTCACCCTTTTGAAATGCTACAGCTTGCTCAAGAGAGGGGTAGTTTTCACAGGGAGTCATGATCACAACCACACCACCGTTCCTGCCCAGATGAGGAAGTACCAGATCCCCCAAAGCAGAAGTTCTCACCCTCTCACCAGCCACTCCAGCACATTTCTGCCTGCTGGAACTTTTATGTACAAGATTTACATAAACGAGGACGACTAATAATTCTTCGGCCTGGCACCCAGCATCGGTACAAAACGCCTCCATCTAACACGGTCACTGCTGCTCCCAGCCCAGGAGGGCTTCAAACGGCACCCATGGCGCACAGCACCAAACCACAGCTTCCTCCTCTGGCCGGCCAGCCCAGCGTGCTGCTGCTTCGCCCAGCAGTGCCTGGAGGCGGTGTGGGCTGGTGTGAGGGCTGTCACCCTCGCTGCACCTGCCACGTCCGTGCCTAGACCCAGGGCACACAGGACCGGCCTGTCCCCCCTCGCAGACAGAGCAGATCCTCCTCGGCTCTCCCGACCCGGCAGCCCCGCGGTCCCCGTGCCCTGGGGAAGCAGAACTCGGCCACAGCTGCCTCGGCCGCCCTTGCGCTCTCTGAGCGGCCCCACAGACCCGCCGGGAGGCGGCCGGGAAGGCGCGGGGCTGTCCGAGCAGCGCTGAGCATCCTCTGCGGGGATGGGGGACAGCGGGGCGGGGGCTGCCCCGGCTCCTTCCCGGCTCCTCTGGCCCCGCGGCTCCCCACGGCCGCCCACCCCACGGCTCCGCTCAGGCTCCTCAGGCGATCCCCATCTCCCTCTCGCTGAGCCGCCCCTCGCCGCCTCCACGTCCCGCTCCGCCCGCCCGGGGGTCGCGGGCAGCCCTTACCTGGGCACGGGGCGCAGCCTCGTCCCTCCGGCTGCCGGCGGCGTCACGGCCGCAGGTTGTGGCTGCGGGCGGCGGTGCCGCATCGATATAAAAGGAAGCGACGCGGGGGGAGGGAGAGGCGGCCCCGGCACCTTCGCCGCGCCCGGCCCCGCTCCCCGGGCCCCTCACGGGCTCCTTCCCCTAACCCCGCTCCCTGGGCAGCCCCTCACGGCTCCCTCCCCGAACCCCGCTCCCCGGCCCCTCACGGGCTCCCTCCCGCCGGCCCCGCTCCCCGGGCAGCCCCTCACGGGCTCCCTCCCGCCGGCCCCGCTCCCTGGGCAGCCCCTCACGGGCTCCCTCCTCCCCGAACCCCGCTCCCCGGGCCCCTCACGGGCTCCCTCCTCTCCGGTCCCGCTCCCCGGGCCCCTCACGGGCTCCCTCCTCTCCGGTCCCGCTCCCTGGGCAGCCCCTCACGGGCTCCCTCCCCGAACCCCGCTCCCCGGGCCCCTCACGGGCTCCCTCCCGCCGGCCCTGCTCCCCGGGCCCCTCACGGGCTCCCTCCCCTCCGGCCCCGCTCCCCGGGCCCCTCACGGGCTCCCTCCCCTCCGGCCCCGCTCCCCGGGCAGCCCCGCGGGCCGGCCGCACTCTGGGGTGGGTCACCCCGCCGGGCCGGGGGTGAAGGATGGGGCGCAGGTCAGAGCCTTCACATCAGCCCCCACAACCATCCCGGGGGCCGGGAGAGACCCTTCGTGAGGAGCCAGATTTGGCCCTGCCCTCACGGGCTGCTCTGGGCGAGCACACACGAAGCACACACAGCACAGCAGGGCACGGGTGAGGCTCTGCAGCCCTGGGAAGGGAGCAGCCACATGTCGGAGCACCTTGCAAGCTTCAAACGTGTGTAACAAACCCAGCCATCTCCCCAGGCTCTGCTGGAGCTGCCCTGGGCTGCAGGATTGTGCCCAGGGAAGGAATGCCATCCTGGGACAGGGCTGTTGGTGACTCCAAATGCAGGGGTTGGTCCCTGCTATGGTCAAGGCCTCGTTATCCAGCCTTCAGTAAGACATTGTCTGTAAGACTAGTTTTGGAGGATCAAAGAAAAAACTCATCAAGGCCTAATTTCTTCAGACCCCAAGAACTCCTTCCATCTCTAGAGCTACACTCATCTCTGAGGCACCTTGTCCTGTTTCTTCTTCAATTTCTCCATTCTGTTGCCAACTGATGACATCGTGGTTGCAGAAGGAGTGAGGGTCCCCCCAGGACACAACCTCTCCATCTGCTCCTCAGGAAGCTCTCCCTCCAGCAACAGATGCTGTTGTTCTCCTAAAGGGACAGGGATTAGGTGTGGGTAACACGCCTTAAGGTAATTTCTCTAAATGGTATTTTGCTTCCCAGCTTTACTGTCAGTCATTGGTGGGAGGCTTCAGTTCACTCTGCAACCCCCAAGGCCCAGGCCCTGCCACAATGGCTACAAGTCCTGTCTTTTGCCCAAAGCAGATGGAGATATGGGCAGCAGTGAGGCTGGGATGCAGAGAAGTCCCATAGGTATTGGGACCCCTATGCAGAAATTCTTCATTTGGTGCCTTCCTTTACATTCCACTAGGCAAGCAGCTAAAGCTGTGGATCATGGGCAGAGCAGGCACCTGCTTTATGACCCCTGGCAGCTCCTATCTAAATAAACATTACCAAGGGTTACATTCTGCATGAAAAACATTTAGATGGAACACTGCCATAGGCAAATGAGAGGAACAAATCCTTCTCTCAAGGGGTTTAAAGTAGAGGGGGGGTTTTCCACTCTAAATTTCTTGTGTGTTTTTTTGGGTTTTGTTTTGTTTTTCTGCTCACAAACTTCTCTATATCCCAGCAGGAAAGGGGGAACAGAAGGAGCTTTTCTGCTGGACCCAGCAGCATCTCATCCAGACAGACCTGGGAACACAAGTGCAAAGTTAAAGGATGATCTGTCCCTAAGCAAGGTGACTCTTCCAGATCTGCTCCAAGGAGGAAGGGAGGGTGCCAGAACCACATCTAAGGGAGGACCTGGGTCCTGTGTGAGGCTGCAGCCAGAGATTGCTCTGGCAGGGATAACAGCACCTCCTTGCTTACAGCCAAATGTGGAGGAACAGGCCCTGCTGCTCCTTCTGAGGGCCCAGCAATTACAGCAGCTACCTGCACAATGCTGAGCAGATGGTCTCACTGCCCTGCTGCCCTCCCACCCCAAGTGATGCTTGCCAAGATCTTGCTGCTTCTCCTGGACAAGGAACTTCCACTTCACTGGAGTCTGCATTACCTTGATCTCTCAGGGTCAGGTAATGGCCAGCCTAGAGGCAGTGCTCAGGAGAGCTGCTGACTCCTTATGATTGATCTTCACATCAACAACAGAGTCATTTGTACTCTTTCAAAGCTGTGGTTTGTGATGGCCTCCATCCCCTGCTCTTCTCACATCTCTCTACCTTGTAGCACATGTGAGTTTGGATTTATTTCTTGAAGCTCCCTATCTTCCAGCATCACTTGGTGTCAGTTCACTTCAGATGAAGACAGTTCCTGCTTTCCAGATGTCCAGACTGCCAAACTTCACTTTTAAGCAGCTCTGTGCACCCTATCAAGGCAGGTTTAGCATTTGTTCTCCTGTTTCTTTCAGCAGAGCTTGGCCCGGTTCCTGCAGGGAAGACAGAGACTGAGGAGTATCCTGGATCACAAATCTGCCCTTCATCCCCATGCTTCTATGCACAGAGGTCAGAACTACTGCAATGATCCTGAAATTGCTCCACAAGGTGGTTTTTTTTCCAGCTCCTGGGTGGGTTTCCACACAATAAAAAAGTCTCAGCTGAAACAAGAGCATGTGGCTGGCTGCAGCTCACTTACTGGTCAGCTGCCTGGGGCTCTTGCTTTCCTGTCTACAGTTGTTAAAGTAGGGCTACAGCTCTGAATTCAAGCCCCAAGTGAATATAGGGAAGACATTTGGACATGTAGATCTGGAGCCATGGATGGGAATAGATGCCAAATAGACAAGTGATAACAGGCAGTAAAACCTTTACTTCTTTGAAAAAAAAAAAGTCTGCTTTGTCTTTGAGGTGTCTAAAGCAGCAAGTGGCCGCTGGTGTCAGGTCATTAAGGAAAGCTGCAGGCTCCAACAGAAAACCACAATAAACCCCTGCTTAATCACCAAACAGCTGCTGACCTCTTTTGTTCACATTCAGCTCAAAGTGCCTTTCCTTCAGTCTGAAGTTCAGGAGCACATTTCAGTCCTTTCTGATACCTAAGTTTTTGAATTTTATTTACAGACTAAGAACCCCAACGCAGAGGGACTGTTGACACCTACTGCAGCAGGGATGTGAGAACAGGGAGAGATGAAAAACATCATCTTACTAAAATAGGTTTAAGAGCACTTAAGCTTGTAAGTTTGCAAGCAGAGGTAGTAAATTATTCCTGGAGCCTTCTGGGAGGAAAAGACTGGAGAAATTATTGATTATCAAAAAACAAAGCCAAATGCTACTGTTTCAAAGTGTACAAAGTTAAATACAAGAAACAACCTCTAATACAGCAATTCTAGAGCAGTTGTGTTTGACTGCTCAGGGTTGATTCATTCATTCAATGGAACTGTGAGAGAGGAATGAGATTCATAATTTCTGGTGGTAACTGAGGCACAAAATTATCTTCAAGCCTTTGGGGCGGGAGGAAAATCCACATGGAAATGGACCTAGTCCCACATAGCCTTTCAGAGAAGAGCAAAAAAGCACAAGGAAAAGGGATTTTTCTGATCAGACACTACAACAACCAAGGTCAAACTGGTAGGAACAGCATTAATATAAGAGTCAACACTGGATTTAAAGTTCCAGGAAAGCTTAAACCTTGTTCAAAACATTCTTTAGGTGGTGCAGAAAATGACCGATCAGCTTCTCCTCTGCTCTGACAGCTTAGCAGATGTGACAGCTGTCACAAACTTTCCTCCCTGCCCCCACCATTACAAAAGGAGTGGAGCAGACATCCGCCTTGCTGCAGCCGGGAGGATCTGTTCTGTAATTTACAGAGGAACAAGGCAGAGCCTGTACCATGACACACTATCGTTTTTACTGTTCCCGAGCAGCAGCTGACCAGAACCAGCCAAGACACGCAGGTTTTGTGCCCACTGCAGCTTGGGGGGGTGTGGGGGGGTGTGTGTGTATCTCAGTTTAAGCACGAGTTGACAAACAGCACTTAGCTTATTTCAAGAAGAAACCTGAGCACTCCCTCAGCAGATGACAGAGCTGTAAATCTTTTTATGTATAGCCCTAAAAGTATCATTAAGACAACTTAGAATAGTTAGTTTGTATCAGATAACAAAAATGTTGTCTTGCAGTGATGCAGAGGAAAACATTTACAGTCGTGTATCCATTTTGCATCCACCTCCAGCTGTTTCAGAAAGGCTAAAGGGTCTAATAAAAGCATCCCCGAGAGCCTTAAACTCTTAAGGTGAGAAGCTCTCTGTAAAGAATATAAGGCCTGAAACTAAACTTCATTAACTTATGGACGTTTGCTCCTCTGTCTAGTTCTAGTTTCATGGCATAGAAGGTTTCCAGCCCAAGGTGTGAGGGCATGAAACTGTAACAGTATGGAGCACGGGAAAACAAAGTTGTTATCTGTTGATACTCAGACGACCTACTGCACAGAACTAGAGCATCCGAAAACAAATCAGATTTATACAGTTGAACTGTTTATTTTCTGTTGGGCAATAGGGAGCTATTTTGAGTTTCATTCTTTGATATTTAATATTTGCACCACTTTCACTGGTATGGACTGCCGATTTTCTGTTTAACTATGAGCTTTAGGTTTGCCAGGAGAAGGGTAAGGAGACTGAAACTTGAACAACAAGGGAGTTCTCTGGGCATGCATTTGTCTTGTTCTCTGCTGCTCCAAACTGTATATGAGATATCCACCTCAATTTTGACTTAGGAAAAGAAATCAATACATGTCACTGAAGAACACATAATGCAAGTAGGCCAGAGAACTGAGGCTGTTGGAATTGATGTCTCTCTGAATGCTGTTATCTGAAGTATTGTGACACAGTAGAAATTGAGAAAGAGTACAATATTTAACCAGACTGCTGCTCCTGCCCCACATCCATATTTCCCCCTCCACCTGCCCCACGT
Source organism: Luscinia megarhynchos (assembly GCA_034336665.1). Taxonomy (NCBI): domain Eukaryota; kingdom Metazoa; phylum Chordata; class Aves; order Passeriformes; family Muscicapidae; genus Luscinia; species Luscinia megarhynchos. The sequence goes on from JAPFBE010000002.1 coordinate 92,616,223, forward strand.
TGAGCCTCTGTAGATTTGAAAGCCCCAAACAAAGCAAGCAGGATGTTCCGTGACAGAGGGGAATCACACCAGTGCCACAATCCAGTCTGAAGAAGCTCTCACCACAGCAGTCTCCTGAGCCACATTGTGCTGTGGCAGCTACTAGTCTTGATACAAACCAGATCTGATAGCTTCAGCTTTTCCTCTGGCTAAAGGATGTTCTCACTGCTTTCTAGCAATTTCAAGAGACTTGTTCATTTTGGAATAGCTTTGACAGGAATGGGTCATAAATGAGAAACATCCAAGAACTGAGTCAGGGATGGGGGAAAAAAATAACCTCTGCAAGCTGGGTCAGGACTGAAATTCTAAGCAATGCAGTCACTCCATCCAGGAAAGATTAGTAGTGCTCTAGTTGGTGTGAGAGCTGCTGTCGGGTTGGGAGATCCTGCCCACAGACAGAGTTTGTGAATGGTTCCTTCAACCCCACAGCTGCTGTGGAAACAACACAGAGGGGCTGGGAGCCCACAGAGCCTGCGAGGCCAGAGAGAAAGCAATCGAAACTCATGGACAAAACAAGAGGTTTGATGCTAACTTTAGTAAGTAAAGTTTTCCAGATAAAGGCAATTGCATCCATATTTAACAGCTGTTAAAGAGATACACATTTTAATTGCATTATATAAGGAGTGCTTTATATTCAAGAGAAAACATTTCAAGTGTCTTAGTTCTACCTGTTTGGAATCCAGACTTTCTCCCTAGAAGATATTCCAGTTGACAAAAAGGGCCTCGTTCAGATATCTGGGATCAACTGAATACATTTATTTAAAAGCAATTTTAAATATTAAAAAAGTAGAAATTAACACATACAGTACTCAAAAACTGTCACATTAAATACATGTGAATAGACATGTGTACTGATGTTTTACCTTAACATTCAATGAGAAGTCAAGATTTTTAACTAGTGGCATGACCAGATCTGATTTATGTACACGCTGATGTACTATGTAATAAAAAAATAAATAGCAACTGTTGTTCAACAGTAAATAAGACATCATCTGCAGAGCAAACTTCCCCCTCTGGGGGCACCTTCCCCTGCCCCTCCCCCCAACCCTTTATCAGCTAATTTTCCATAAAGATTTAGACTTTCCAAATACTATGTCATATACAAAATTGCAGACAGTGGCTCATTGAGTTCAAATATAATACTGTACTTAAACTCAATCAATATCATACATTTTCAAATTTCTTATGACCCACAATAAGCCAGAATAAACAGAACTATTGTTCCTTATGGAACTAATTTAATTTTATAAAATGCATATGTATACTATTTTAAAGAGCGTAGAAAAGAATAGACATTTGACTCTACATAATTTTACATGCCTAGGTTTTCTTTATATGATTTGCATTTATCAGTTTATTTCAAGATCACTTAAAAATACAATTGACCACAAAAGTGAATAGGTTTTGTTCTTTAATGCAACTTAAAACATTGTAGTAATGGATAAAATGGAATGCTAAATAAATGCTAAACCTGACTTCCTTTCCATAAAAACAGAATAAAGTCTGAAATACTGGAGCTCATAATACTGAAGATTAGATGCCAGCAGGCTCGCTCACTCATTGCATTTTTTTTTTTTTGGAATTCATTTTTTAAAAATAAAAGATAAAACCATTAATAGTTGATAAAAATGTTTTGCTTTTTTTCATGTGGGATTTAGACAGATATTTGTTTCTAAATTAACCACAAACAGAATTAAATATTCACTGACTACAGTCTTGTAAAACTGTATTAGAAATGAAAACCCTCAGAAAGTCTGAGATATGCTTTTATGAAATGAAAATCTTTCCATGCAGCCAAGACAATCTGCTTTGAAACAGCAGCACTAGGTACTGAAGCCAAAATAACATTTAAAGCAAGTAATACAAAACTGCATATGAAAGTCATGGAACCCGCTACAGACAAACCATGGGAAAAACACAACCGCAACTGTTTCAAAAGATTAAAAATTATGCTGAAGGTGACACAGGAAATTAAAGTTTCCAGTAATACACTGAAGTGTTTTCTGGCAATGCAACTTTATACCAACTTTCAAGAAACCTCAGGTCAAATGCAGCCTTCCAAAGATTTTCTTAGAAATTAGATTTGTGACCGTATGTGTGTTACTTCGTGCTTTGGGTTACGACCATTCCTGTCGCAGTTTGGTGAACTCCATGAAAACCAGCCTTACCCTTGTGATCTGAGATCTATCATTACCATCCTCATCAAATGCACAAGAGGTCATCTTAGCTTCCACTTTTTAGAGCATTAAAAATAATTTAATCTTTAAATCACCACTTAAAAATTTATTTTAGGTAACTAACTTTTAGCAAGGTTGAAGACAGAGGAAAAAAATTCACAAAATCATTTTTCAAAGAGCCAATTTAGCTATAAACAAATACTGTTGCAAGCTCACATTAACCTGAATAGCAATTAAGTTAAAATGTTCTTTTCCTCAAATGTAGCTATATGACTACAATACTACTTTTGTACAAAGGCAGGTTTCAAGTAAGCGTCTAAATGCATGCACAATGTCAACAGTTAACATTTGCTAGAAGTCCTTGGTTACTAAGAATTCAGTGAAAGAAACCAGCAAATTTCACACATATCTACTAAAGAACAATATGACTAATTTTCATTAAAGTAAGTTTTCGAATGAAATTTGTAACTTTTTATAGTGAGGTAATATCACAGGGGAACTGCAATCACAGTTTGGCATAGGTCCACATAATATAAACATGAAATGCTGTATGCACACTGTAAAACATTACTGTTATCTGTAAAGTCAGTGAATATTTGTCTTCATAATTACACTTAACTGAGCACTATATTAAATAAATATCAAAGTGGGGTTCATAGCTGTAAACTGCATACACTTATGAACTGCAGACTGATCTTTAAATTGTCCAAAACCATTCACTCATTCTAACTTTCTGCTAATTGTCTATTGAGAATACCAAGTTATTAGGAACAGTCATTTCTGTACAGTTACATGGGTGACAGAGACCACCTATGTTGGAAAGCTGGCAGTCCACAGGTGTGGGACAGCACGGACAGAGATGGAAGTGCTAAATGCCCAGGATGGCTTCAACAAACCCGGTAAGGCGTGCCAGGTTCCAAGGCTACCATAATACTGGCAAAGGCAGAATAACACAGTATATTTACAATACATATAATTCAACCTCATGAGGTGAAACTTAAATGAATTCTTAATTTGTAACAGCAGCTATATATACAATTGTGCACAGGATTACAGGGAGGCAGCAGCGTTCGCTTTTGCTAAAAAAGCCCGTCTTGCATGAAGAATGTGCAATGCTCAAGTTTAGGATTTGTTTGTTTGACTAGTCTGACAAAATGTGCACAAAGGACACTGGAAAGACGCCTTTCCTCTCTGGTTGTCCTTCGATGTGGCCAATCTGCAACACAGGAGAAGAAGGTACATGTATACATATCTATCGGTGGATGGGCATGTGTACACACAGACTTCACAGACTGCATTCACTCAGACAGAACGGCTCACAGAGCCTCTGCAACCTCTTGGGCAGTCTGAAGCAGACCTTAGTTAACATTTGAATTTGTGTCAAGGAACAAAATGAAACTGCACAAGCATATTATAAATAAGACAAATGAAGCCAATTAAATCTAAAGAGAACAAAACTAATTTTTTTTTTTAGGAAACTTACATATATGATTGAATTTCAATAATCTCACCAAAACAGAAGCCTGAGTTTTCTTTTGTCTGACAGACAGATTTTCAGTAACATCTCTGCAAACCACTTATCCTAGTTAAGTGAATAAATCCTGAACATCTCACTGAAGGGAGTTGTCTGCCATATTTGTGAAGTTATTTATGATAATCTGCATGTTTCACTTAAGGTGATAAAAGCCCAGCTGTTTTCTCACTGAATTAGTATGATACCTTGTATCATTAATCACTAGTATGATTGGTATGATTTAGGTTCATACTAGTGTTTACAACAAATCACAGTGCTGTCTGATTAAGCGCCCTTCAGCTACAACTTCCTACACATCTTTTTCATAATGATTACTTATAAAGAAATAGCTAATAAACTTATTCAAAGGGATAAAAATAATGGAATATTTTATATGATCTTCCCATGTTTAAAATGCATAATTATAAACAACTGTTGAATAGCACTGGAGCAGCAGCCCTGACTGACCACATAACCCTCTTCTCACCCTGCTACAGTGCTGCTCACTACTTTCAAAATAATGGTGTACCTTCCTTCCTCTTCCACAAGCTTACAAAATGGGAAGGGGAAGCATACAGGGCTGGCCATTTCCTCTTGGAGAGCCAAAGTTTTGAAGCATATGAGTCAAAAGCCCTTGTTTCCCTTCTCAGAAACACTCGGGCGCTTCATGGAACTTGCTGGGCATGTCCCCAAGGGGCTTAAAATGCCACTTCACAAACTAGATCCAGCAGGGAATGCAGCAGTAATCAGGGAACTAGGTGATATGGGCAACACAGACACTCTTCACTGGGCACTGCTCTTCTGATATCAGCTTTTCAGTTGAAAATCATCCACACTTAAATGATGAGTGAGAGGAAAACATAGCTGGAAACAAAACAGCAAAGGTTGTGCTGCACTTAGATTAGGATATCACAGGCAGCAATGCAACTGGCATTTGTTTTAGTCAAATGAAATCTGTCTCATTATCCCCAGTAATAATTCTTTGGCAGGGGAAATATGATGTAGCAGGGCTTCAGGGACATGAGCTGGATTGTCAAGAAATGCTGGAGCCTACATGTGGGGTTGAGAAAAACCTGGTGTTAGCACTTGAACAGTATGCAGTCCATAATAGGGGGAGTATGGTATGAAACAGGGACATGAGAGGGAAGAAGGGAAAGAAAACGTTATCTGCCTCTCATTTAAGATGAAAACCATCAGCTTATAGCATCAATTACAGACTATGCTTTAGATTTCCAGCAACCCCTGTAGGTATAGCTTAACATCTTGAGTGAACTGAAGATAATTACACATCTCATTTTCATGGAGGGTGTGCTTGTTAAATGGAGTAAGAATCACTGCTTCTTCATTAATGAAAGGTGTATGCACTACAGAGAGGGACATGTGCAAATATGTGCTGTATGAGCCAGCAATAAAGCTAATCCTAGTGGGGCTGGTTCTAACAGACTCTCCCTCCTAGATAAAAAAGGTTCTCTCTAATAGGAGTTTAAAGGCTGACTGTTAGCTCAGGCAAAAAGAAACCAGACAAAAATCAAAGGAAGAAAAAACAGAACAAAATACCATCTACAAACAAAAATAAAAATAAACCCTCCACATTTGGAAAAAGAGACTTTCCTATAAAAGTCATAAAGAAGTTATGTGGACCTGTAAAAGGGAAAGATACATACCCACCACTCTTGGTCCTCTTCACCAGTTACAATAATTACTTCTCCTTCAACAAATGTGAGTTCATCATCATTATCTGCCTGACAGTCATAAATGGTCTTCACTCGCCTAACTTTGTTTTTCCCCTAAAAATAGAATGAAGTTTGAGATGAAGGACATGAGACACAGAGAAAAAAATATATATTATATGGATTTTGCCTTTTGTAGTGTTTTGTTTTACAAAAAAGTAAAGACTGTTGATTACTTTCCCTGCAATTGGGAATATAGAAATCCAAAATCTCTGCTTCAACAAGGAGATTAAAAAAATAAAATAAAATGTTACCTACACAGGTGTAGGGTTTTTCCCTTAAGATTCAGAACTCCCAGCAGAACATAATGTCTAGTGCTTAACATGTAGCCCTTAAGAGGGCTTAAGTAACCTTTGCTTCCTCTGGTGAAAAAAGTTTAAATGTCTTTACATTGTTCTAGTCTGCAAACACCCTCTTTCTCCTTTAATACATACTCCATCCAAAAACCCACTATGAACAGAAAATTAAATCCAGTCTCCTCTGAATGTTCCAAGAGAGGTAAGGACTGATGAAAATGCTGCATTGAAATCCCAGTATTCCTTACAGTTTTGGTTTTGGATCTAGTGCAAAAATATAGTATTCTTTGATTTTAGATCTGCTCATAGGACAGGAAATTATTTTTTTAGTGATTTTTCCATCCAAATGTTAGCAATTTCTTACTAAAATTACCTTAATGTCAGATGGCAGTACTATTTTCTGGTGACAATTCACACTAGATATTCTCACAGCTCTACCATTCTGAGTCCAAGTATTTTCTAGGTCATACTTTGCTGCATACTGCTAATTCATATGAAAAAAGCCTCAGCCATGGACTCCTCCCCCAAACATATGTTTCTTATGGCAGGGAAGATAAATTATTTCCAAATAGAGTAAGTAAGCAATGTTCACAGCAAAACATTCCTGCTACTTCATATTCCTGCATTTTCATACTCACACCTCTTCAAAACCTACAGTTACTTCTTTTAACAGAAACAATCAGATAACAAGAATGCAAAAACCCAAGAAGAGCAGGAGATGAGAAGCAGAAGGGCTATGAAGGGAAAAGTCAGCAGGTTTAGAGGAATTTGAGCCAAAACTAACTTCACAGAGGAAATTTCCTAGGGAGTCTTCTCTTTGCTGTTACCTACCCACTTGAAATTCCTCCATGTTTTGGCAAAAAAAAAATCCCTGAAACTCAGCAGCAGAACAGACACACTGAAAAAAGCACACTAAACTAAACTCAAGGTACAGAAAAATAACAATTACAGGGGATTTGAGAAGAAAGCAGTTAACACAACATAAAACTAAAAAACGCCATACTCAAGACAAATGAAGAGAAATATCTGAGGATCAATGAGATCAAGGGTTTTTTTCTACAGCAAAGGTTTGCTGCAGTGAAAAGTCACTTCAAAGAATGCTTCCTCTTTTCTTGAAAATATATTCATATAATTTAAACAAAAAAATCTCATCTAGCACTAGGGACTGGAATTCAATAGGAATAGGTGCTTGGGGACAGTCCCAGCTTTCAACTTGAGAGAATCTTTACAAACCAAGTGCACTCTCTCCCAATCAATCCTCCAGTGATGAAGGGAAGCAACTACTTCTGCAAGGTAAAAATTGTCTTATTCAATAAAAAGAATAAAGAATTCTACGTTCCTCTAAAGATAGAAAACTGTATGGAACTCAGCTTGTAAGAGCACATGAAAAATGATGGGAATTACTCTGGTTCCATCAGATTTTAACATTCATTTCACAGAGAGCAACAAAAAGCAGCCTTCAAGCTCAAGGTGTATTTAATCATGAGAAGGTATAAAAAAGGATGGATATGTAGATAGCACATATGTTCCAGAACATATTTTGTTCATGTTCCAGAACAGTTTGTGGCATTGGTGTGTAAAGAAATGGAAGCAATTCCAGGAAGCATAATCCTTGACTGAAAAACAAATACCCCCCACCAACTGCCTGCACCCAACAAGTGCTTATTAACAAGAGATTTTGTGCTTAGAACTGAACAGTAATGAGATGCTGTAATCATTAATAATCCAACCATGCTCTTACTTACATTCAATGTTTTTTTTTCCTTTAAAAATGCGTATTTTGTCTCTTTTATAGAAACCACACACATACAAAAGAACACTCAAGTGTTCAATGTGATTTCAGGAGTACCCAGTGCAAACTTTGTTTCTCTAAAAATATCCTTTCAAATCCTTATAAATTATCAGCATTAGAATTTTAAAATTATATTTCTGAACAATTAGTTTTCTAAAACTACCGATTTAAAAAACTATGCTTCTCTGTTTAGTGGCTAAATAGTCAAGCCCAAGAGAGAGATGCCCATGAGTGCTGTGGCTGCTGTCATGGGTCTCACTGGGAGAAAGCATTTCACCAGCTTTGTGGATGCAAAATGGAAAATGAAAATGGAGGCAAGATACATTTCAGAGGGATTCCTGCACATTATCCCTCGAGTAAAAAAGGCTGCACTGAACACAAAGAGATACAAGTGTGCATGCAAAGATGTGCAAAAACCTGGTGATACATATATATGTATACATATATATATATTCTATGTATATATATATATACACATATATATACTAGGAAGATCTAGAATAGCTTGGATCACTGCACAACAGCTGAACTATTTAATTTACTGCATATATGAAAATGGCTCAGTTTAGAGAACAAAGAACTTTTCTTCAGAATTTTTATGTATATAGTAGGGTGACAGCTTAAAAAAAGTCAAAAGTAACCAAACTAAACAGGTAATCCATTATTTGCTTTCTTTTCTTCTTTAATAAAGTGACAAGTAGCTGAGAATGACCAGCATGAATCGTCTGCTTATATTTAAAATACGTAAGTAAACAAACACTTTTTGATCAGATCCCTGTAATATTTAAATTCCAGAATACTCAGGAAGCCCAAGCAACAACTCCGTTGCTCTCAGTGCAGACAGGAGCTTACAGGCAAGTCCATGCCAGAAGTCAAGCAGAATGATGGCTCCACAGGGCTCTTCCTCAGACCAGCACAAGGCATAAACTCACCCTCTGCTTTCACTTTTTCACTGGAATGAAGCTTATTTCCTTTTTACATAAGTGCTTTGCATAGCCAATCTGACAAACAAAGGCATCTCCCTTTTGATGTATTCTTCATGATGAAAATCTTAAGAGAGCTCTGGATTTTCATAGTTATCTCAATCTACATATGCATTAAGAATCCTCTGTTGGAAATTGTACTGGTTAGAAAGATGAACAGCAAGATAAATTGAGGGCTGGAATCTAGTCATAATTCCAGATCTACTACTACACACCATGCAGCAATGTCAATTTTGCCACTTCATCAATACATCTGAACCTACACCTTGACCATTAAGTACATCAACATTAAATACTCACAACAGGGACATTTGCTATTTTGCCACAGCTGACTTGACTTTAAATTTTGCAACTACTGACAACAGGTGCTAACATCCCTTCTTAAAGCTTACAAAGCAAAATATATAAATATTCTGGCAATCTAAGGCACACAGACCCATGAGCAAAGGCAACAGAGAAAACCATCAATTCATTCAGAGTTATGATTGGCATAGATATAATAAATACATAAATCCCAATAAATCTAAATACACTGTCATGTTCCCATGATTATTGTTTTATGTTGCAAGTATTTGTTTGAGCATGCAGGAGAACTTGAAAACCCCCAGCATTACTGAAGCTGCTTTGGGGCACAAAAAGAGCCCACTCATTCTCCAGCCCATAGCTTTATGTTGCCTTCAGTGCATAGCTCAAGGGTGCACAGAAAGTCCTACAATAACTTCAAAGCCTTCCATGGATACTTCCAAGGAGCAGGAGTAATACCTACCACGTTTATTTTCCTGGGAAGTGGCACAGGGGTTTCTGGCAGGGTGTGTGTTATGTCATTAGACTCTTCAGATGCTTGCCTTTGGACGGTGTCTCTGGACTGTACGTTTGGAGAAAGATCTATGGAGTGAGATTTCTGATTTGCCTCTGAGGGCTGAGGCTTTGCTGCTGCTTCTCCACCTTGAGTTTTAGCCAACAGCTCTCCTAGCTGAGGTTTTGGAGGAAGGTCCTTCATTTGTGGCTTTGGAGGTAAGTCTCCAAGCTGTGGTTTTGGTGGCAAGTCTCCTAGCTGAGGCTTTGGGGGTAGTTCTCCAGGCTTTGGGGGTAAATCTCCCACTTGAGGTTTCTGAGTTAATTCCAGAGGCAGAGGCTTTGGGGGCAGGTCTCCAGGCTGTGGTTTCTGTGGTATATCGATGGACAGTGAGGGCTTCTGAAACATTTCCAGGTGCTGATGGGGTTTATCTATTGAAAGATGATGACTGGTTTCTATTTTTCTTAGTGCCACTAAAACAAAAAAAAGCAGAACAGTGTTTTTCATAATCTTAATATTTTAATATTAAAGAAGTTAGGCATATATCAAAACTGCAATTGTGTCAATGATCACATGGTCACTGAGCCCCATGACTGCCCAGAAGTCCTCCTAGTCTATAACAAAAGCAGGATAACACAACTTTTCATAACCCTCATTCACTAAGGTCTCATTTAATTGCTCCTCCTGGAGGCCAGCACTGCTTATTCCAACAGCTATTTGATGTCAATTCATAGATTATTTACTTAAAATGAAATAAAGTGACACTTTTTGGACCTAAACCAAAATGTATGAAATATAATAAAAGACTTTGGAAAACCACCTACAGACCAACTGACATGACTGTAATAAAATTTGTTTTTAATGACAATTATTTGCATATACAGCTGAATTCCATAAAAAAACCACATGACTCTCAGGATTAGTACCTGTAAAATCTCTCAGAAGAGAGAGAGTGAGCACATATATCTATGCAGTGTACAGAATGTACTGTACTATAGACATTCACACTAAAACTAAGAAAAAACGAATTTTTTGTATATATTCACAATTTAGTAAAGATGAAAAGTTTTAAAATGTGTATTTTGCAGATTTGATAGAAGGAAATTGAAACTAGATTTTCAAATAGTTCTTTTTCTCAGTGCCATCTATGGATTTTACTGCTAAGCTCTCTAAGAAAACTCAGCTGAAATCTACCTCAAAAACAAAACCATTAGTACACACAAAAAAATCCCCAACCTCCTAAATCAAACAGTCCAAATGTAAAAACAGATGAAGGGAGACAATGGAGAAAAAACTTACAACCTGTGATGAAAGCAACACATTTTGACTAGAAGGAACAATTTCCTATTGCATTCAGTACTGCTTTAGTATCACATTCTATCAGCCATAAAAGTGGCCTGAATTTGACTATGAAAGCAACAACACTCCCTTTTGATATCACCCACTTCAGTAACACTTGCAGGATATATTTATGGTTACTTATGAAAACAAACAAACAACCCCCAAAAAACCTCCTAAAAATCAACAAAAAAACCCCACCAAATCCCAACCCCCCCCAAAACAACCCAACAAAACACACCAAACCCATTTGCATAGTTACCATGAAAGGAATTGCAGAATTACTATCAGATTCTTGTTTAAAAAAACAAAAAAAAGTCTGTCTTGATCCCTATATATGCCTGTGTCCCAGGCTTATCTTGCAGCACACACACACTGATCATCCACATGGGTTTGAGATGTAAGTAAAAGATACTAAAACCCCTGACAGCAGCCATTATTAAAGTGCTTTGATTTGGCCTTTCTTAGATTCTCACCTAAATAATTTTAAACCAAGGAAGTGTTGACTTCCTTCACAGTGCCAGCCTAGCACATCATTGGTGTCTCTTTCAAGATAACGTCAGACTAACTGTAATTTTATAAAGTTTAAAATTAACATTTGCTTTTTCTGTTACAAATTATTTGCACTCTTAATTTCAGACAATCTGGCTTCAGAATTTTGGACAAGCAGCATTTCCTGATCTTCTGGCTCTCTTGTGATCTCCACTCATACAGATATATTTCTGATGGATTCTGTATTCAGACACAATAGTCTTAAGTGAGTCTACATTATACTTCATAGTCAACTGCTGCAACAACTCAAAAAAGTGAAATAAAACCTGCTGTATGAGTTTAAAGATACTAGAAAAGAACATTTCTAAAAGAAAGTTGCTCCCTGGGATGATGGTCCCAGCAAGTTTGACACTGATATACAAATGAGCATGTAACAGAACCTGATTCTTTCTAGAGTAGTTGCTGTGACCATAGCCCTGACTGCCAGAACATGGCACAGATACAGTTTCCTCCAAGCTATCAAGAAATTGGACTTGGAGATATTAGGAAGAAAAACCAAAAACAATGAGAGTGGTCTAGGATAGAAACAGAAGCCTAGAGAAGTTATCCATAGCTAACTCAAAATGTGACAGGACATGGCCTTGAGCAACCTGCTCTCCTGGCAGAAAGCTGGTCCTGCTCCAAGTGCTGGACTGGACCACAAGACCTCCTGAGGTCTCTTCCAGTTTCAATTAGTTAATGATTTTTTTCCCTAGGTGTATTTTTTTCAGTTTAATAAAAACCTTCTCCACCTTCCAAAAATCCTTTCAGTTTTTGTGAAGCTTTCATTGTTTGTGGCATTTTAGAAGCAAAATTTCTGCTGAAAAGATCCATATATTTAAAACAAATATCTACTTTCACTCACATTTAAAAGATGTCATTATGAGAACAGCCATAAAGAGATCTCTTACCTTTCTGAGGTAGTTTGGGAAGAACTCTTGGGCCAAGTGCAGTCTTTGCAGTCCCAGTGCTAAATCAACAGATGTGAATTATTAGTTGTTACAACTGTTATAAAATACACTTATTTCTCATTTCCCCCCCTTACACATCCATAAATAAATAAATCCCCCCAAAAAATCTACATTTATTTTGCCCCTTTTGTATAATCATTTTGTCCGTGGATAAATCCCAAAAGTCAAAGCATTTTTAACAATTAATTGGGTTTTTTTTCAGAGAAAAGATATACAAACCCTACACAGCTTCAATGCTATGGGGCAGATATATTCTGTGAACTAGGGTACATGCAAAATGTACTTTGAAAATAGGTGAAGCTGAAAGACCAACTCTGTGGGCAGATCTTGACCCTTAAGAAAAATTATTTTTTAAAATAATTATACTGACACATGAAAAATAGAATCTGTGCTTTATGTCAGTGCAGTTTTCCAATGCCAATGCCTTGTATGATGCCTGCACATGTATGATATTGTATCACACACATGCACTGCTGCAGGAGGAGACAAGGTCTCTGCTACTCCCAGGAAATACTGATGATGGTGGGAAAACAACATGCTTTACTCTGTCAACCTGTATTACACATGTTAGCTATTCCCATCAAAGTTTTTCCTTTAAAACCACACCTAAGTCACTTTTATAGAAAAGGAATGTGGAAGAAGAGAAGAAAGCAAACTGATTTCAGGCATAAAATACCTAAGGCATCTAACAATACATAAAAATCAGTACCAGCTCAAAATAATGACTCAAAAAACAAGAAAATATGAAAAGTGAGTGAGAAAGGTGCCAGTGTATGTTCAACAGAGCAGAGACTCTTCTGCATCAACTGATTGATTCTGGTATTGCTTGTCTCTGCAGCCAACGTTTCAAAATGAGCATGATGAAACACTTTTAATTTCTAGATGTTTTTTAAATAGCAAAAATACATCATGACATGAAACTGAAAGAACAGCCAAGCTCTATATTGATTCAATAAATCATAGAATCATAGAATATCCTGAATTGGAAGGGGCCCACAAAGATCATCAAAACCCAGCTCCTACCTTGGCCTCTCTCTAATGCCATGGAGTACAAGGACCACACTTTCACCCTTGTCAGACAAGAATCTAGGATGGGCCCAGCTCTCTATGCTATGGAACACTACCACTTTTTTTCCTGAATGCCCAGTGCCATCTGGATGGACTCAGCAAACGTGGGAAGCCAGCTGTGCTACCACCAACAGGCCCCTGCCTGTGCTGACAAGGCAGATCACAGTCTGGGGGTGCCCAGAAACTCTTCCTACACATCTGCTGTGCCCTGTCTGAGGTTACACATCCATCCCCACACACTGTGGTCATGCAAGGCTGTGTGCCTGAGGCAGGTGCTTACTGGAATTACCATGCTCTGAACCTCAGGACTTTGGAATCACAGCACTCATAGAGGAGTAGCAAACTCTAAGAGACAGCAATGTATGGCTGTCCTTACTGCTCCAGCTGTTGAAAAAGACACTTGTAAGGGACAGAGCTGATGAACTATGAGCTAAAGCAGTTTGTGTTACTGCAGACTGTGGCAGCACAGAAGCCTGACAGAGTGGGACACACTGGAAGATTGAGATGAACTCTCTGTCTTACAGAGCCATCCTCGATGCCAGCCTGTACCCAGAGTGACACTGCTGCTACAGGCAGGACACCTCACACTGAAGCAGATCAAATGAAATGCCAGGAGACATGAAAATAAAACTTTTGTCCTGCTGGCCTGTGGTGTGAGGCAGCATTCCCAGCTGGGAGAGCACTTCAGCAGGAGCAGCAGAGAGATTTGGGTACAAGGAGTTCTGTCCATCCTGCTCAAAGGATGGATTGTGCATCGACAGCGTAGGAGGCTCAGTGGAGCCAAAATATTTGTATGCTAGTAAGGCATGCAGAAAACTAGTAAGAAATATAACTAGGATTTTATTTCCTATGAAAGGCTTTCCTTTTCTAATTAACAAATTAGTTATATTTAAATTTTCATCTTTGCCTTCATATATGCAGATTTTACCTTGATTGCTGAGACATCCCCTCAAACTTGTTTGCAGCCTTTGTTGAAGGTGGGCCCAAATCATTACCTGAGGTGAAAAATAGGACAATTTAAAAAAAATAAATTGTTAGGATAACTGAAATATAATCAGCAGAGGGTGCAATTTAAAGCAAAACATGTATTCCTCTATGCTATGCATCTTCTATACAACATATCTAAAAGATCATTTATAAATTTATTCTTTATTAATAACTTTGCAGTTGAAAAAGCAGGAGGGACCAAAATAATGCAAGATGACCTTTCATATAACACATTTTAAAACAACTCATTGGTAGCACTCATCTCCTGGCAAGGGAAGATTGAATGACATTGCTGTAGGGCATTTGTTTTGAAATAGTGTTTCAATTTTCTCTGTATAGAAGGAGATAGAGCAGGCCAGTATCAGACAAATTTATCACAGATGTTTACATTTTGCACTGTGAGGCACATCTTTATAAAACCACCATGAATGTGATTTCAGTCACAAAACATTAAATTTCTTAGGATTGGTATTTTATCCTATGCAAAGAACAGTCTTTACTGATTTAGTGACTGTATATTCCCATAATCTGTACTTTAGTCATTGGTAAAGAAAAAGATACTAGGTATCCAGAATTCTGTCAAAAGGCAGCAAAATCCAAACCCAAGTGCTCTGGACTCCTTCAGCAGAAAGCTTCTCCTCATTAGCAACCACCATTTTCAAGGTAAAACGACACCAACTCATTTGGTTTAGTGCTTTTTTCATCCCCTTTTGCCTCTCCTTTTACAGCATGTCTTAATCTCAGAACCAGCTTCAACAACTATTAGTGAATTTTGTCATTGAAATAGATGCAAAGTGACATTTAATGATCCAAGAACACAAAATACTTCTCATTCAAAAGAATGACACATTTTTCTAAATACCATTCTTGGCACATTGATGTCTAAATGAAACAGCAGAAAAGCTCGTGCTGTGCCTTGCTAAAAATACGTTTGTGTTTAAAAGTGGTGCAAAAAAGGAACTGAGGTAAAAAGCAAACATGTAGCTCCTATGGATAAAGGAAGGAAAAATATCCCATGGTTGCTATGGAAATGCAAAATAATCTAAATGACATTTTTAGAACATCTTTGAATAGTAACTCAATTTGCTTAGACAGAAGCTAAGGATTGCTCTGCTTGAAACTTCAATTAATGCACAGATTAGAAGACAAATGCTGAAATTCAACATAGCAAGAAATATAACAATACAGAAGAAAGCTTCTGAAAGGCAAAGCAGTGAAAATCTGACAATATCCTGAAGCAAAAAACACAAAGGCAGATATAAGAAACTCCCTCTTTTATAAACACAAAATTTAATACTTGTTTAAAAATCCAAATGGACTTTGAAACAAGCATTTGTACAGACCTCAGCTAAGAAAAATGGGGAGAAGAGGCCCCTCTTCCATCCACTGAAGTTTAGCCTGCCCTGAAAAGCAGTGAAGAGACAGGAAAAGCAATATTCTTCTCTGGCCCTGCTCTGACAAGGTGCTTTACTACTACAGGCTTCTTTTTCAACTGCACACATGCACCTTTCCCATATTTTCTTCTACCTCTATCTGTTGCCTAGTGTGTTTAAGGAAAAGTTGGCACCTGCTTAGCATCTAATCCTATCACATCTTTCATGCAAACAGTGCTACATTATACAGTATTCTAGTATATGGTATTTTAGGTGCTGTTTTGGACTTAAATATTTGAGATTTTTTACATATTTAAAGTCCAAGCTCTTCAAAATGTCTTTACTACCTCTGAAAAAGTTGAGGGCTGTTAGACTCCAGAACACAGGAAACATTTATTTTTCCATATCCTCAACCTCTGAGAAGTAGAGAACTGAAATTTCCATTATTTTTATTCCTTGAGAAAAAGCTTTTGCTTTTCATTGGATTCTATACCTCATATTTTCCTCATAATCTTCATAGATTAAATCACACATGAGTACTCCATGATTTACTACATTTAACTCAAATTACTGAAAAAAAGGTGCTTTTAAGCTAGCAATTTTTTATTTTAGGCTAGTAATTGTGTGTTTGTACTAGAGTAGGGAGATAATTCTCTTAAGATACAAATAGTGTATGGGATACAAGTAGTATATGGATGATGCATCTATGTAAACACTGGATTCTAGTTAAAAACTTACAGATTCATGGAAATCCTGCCACCAAGACTAAAATCACAGAAAATTACGTGGGCCTGAGATTTATAGCTACCAAGAGAATTTGACTGCATAGAGCAATATTTATTCCAAAGAGGAAGAATCTGAGTAGTCTGGAAAATAGTTTCCAAAAAGCATCTGTCAGAAAGGTATCCTGGTTAAAAAAAAATAATTTAAAAAAAAATTTGAAATGCTCTGTTTCTGTGTAACTTCTGCTGGTAGCAGAATGCAAACCTATCAGTCTTTGTGTATGTACAGACAACATCACAAAAGCCAAATATTAACATATTACATACATCTTACATATGAAGACAACACATTCCCACCAGCGAGGTGTGAACACTTCACAGGAGAGGCGTGGCCCAGAGCCCAGGGAAAGCTCCTGGGGCAGTGGTGAGACCTGCATGGACACAGTGGGGTCTGGGTGCCCCAAAGCTGCATCCCTGCACATCCCTGAGCTGGGCACAGCAGCAGCAGCAGGAGGGGCAGAGGCACAGGAGAGGAGAGCAGTGGCTGAGGGGCTGGGCTGAGCAGAGCCTGGGCAGCTACAGCAGAGACAGGGAGGCAGTGGAGGAGACTGGACAGGGCCCCAGGGGAGCAGGGAGGAGTTTCAGCTTTCTCGAGTGAGACTCGCTGCAGCAGCCTGGGAGGCAGTGACAGAAGATAGAACTGCTGATTTATCTGAGCTGACGTTACATCAAGCTGCAATCATTGGAAAGCAAGCACCAGGTAAAAGGAAACCAAAGATCATACATCAGCCATCATAAAGGTTTTCCCCTGCCCTTTTGTTTTGCATTTCAAAACTCACCCCAAGGAATTGGGCCCTTATTCTGGGGTCCATGAGGTAGTGGGCTTGGTGGGTCAGAGAGGGTTCTTTTGTGTCCTGGGGGTGGGGGAGGTGGTCTCTTCTTGGAAAGAGTGGAGCTGCCACTAGAGGTTTGAGTGCTTAGAGGGAGGGTTGAAGGTGGGCCTGCAAAATAACAAACAACCTTCTTACAAATACATGTGCATAAACGTCAAAGCAGCACTGAGAAATTCACAGTCAGACCCACAGCGAAGTGCAGCAAAAGACTAAAATAAAAAGACAAGCCATGCCAAAACACTGTTTAGATTCAACGACACATCCACCACATTTTTAACCATCTCAGCTGTGGGAATATAAGCAACTTGACAACAGAATGATATGTGTACTTATTTTTTAAAAAATATAGGATTAACCATGCCCAGATTTCTAATTTTAGGCATTGTTAAAAAAAAAAAAAGGCAGCATGAAATATTAAAATTAAGTAATATTTAGCATGTGGGATTAAAATTGCTGTTAATTTAGACCAGAATGAAAGCATTTTCTATATGCTCTTATTTATGGGGAAGTTTTTTAGCTCTCCAAACCATCCCATACAAATTCTGTTATGAAACTGGAAGGCAGGAGGAAAGAAATAGAAATATGCCTAGAAATTTTCTTTTCACTTTCAAAATAGGATTTTGAGCTTGAGAAGATTTTCTGTAATTCTTCTTTCTTTTTTCTGTAGATCAAATACATCAAACTATGCATTCCAAAAGCAATACAAATTGTTGTAGATGGTATGAATAAAATAAACATCAGAGAAGTCCTTTCTGGGACTGAGATTAGATGTTTCATGGTAGCATTGCTTATAAGAGACTTTGCAGTCACCCCTACCCTTAAATACTTTTATTTCTCTCTCATTTAATGCTGGCACAAGTATTACTGAACACAATGCATGCTTTACACAATATGGGAACAGATACAGCTTGAAAGACAAAATAACCCAGTGGGAAGACAAGAGTTTTTGCTAATCAGCTTCACCATTGACCTTCACAAACGTCTCCAGCAAGAAGCTCAAGGGAGCAGAGCAGGGCACAAGTGGCAGTGAGGGGACACTGCTTGAGTCAGCTGCCACCAGCCCTAAGACATGACCTGCAACACTTCTGCAGTGGGCTGGAACAGCTCCAGGGGGTTGTTTGTTGGGGTGTTTTTTGTTAGTTTGTGGATTTGTTGGTTTTGTCTTTTTTTACTCTAACCAACAACTAAACTTCACTGCAGTAAGTTTTGCAACATCCGACAGCTTTGCAATCAGTCTGGATAAATGCAGAAAATAAAACTTTAAAAGCAAAGTCTATTTATACTTGAAATTTCAACTCTATTATCAGTATATGTTTTAGCACTGTGGAACCAACTTGCCTATTTTTGAAAAGCTACCTTATTTGACCAGCATTTGAGACAAAACCTTCATTTAGTTACTTGACATGCATCTTACCATGCAGCACACAAAACTAGAGCTGCCTTCTTCAAAATTGTTTATCAATATTCTCTACAGGTAGCCTGGAAATGATCAATACCTCAATACCTGCACTCCTTCCAAAATTATATATATTATAGAAATATTGAAATCAGTGAAAAATAATACTTGTTAAAATCCCTAAGGTGAAACATTTAACACTGACAAACTGACAACTTCAATGATTCAATAAGCATGAGTCTATTTGTCAGATATTTTCAGCAGGTGACCTCCCTCTTTCTTATAAACAGAAAAGAAGAATTTAATAGAACTGCTCCTAATGAGTCAATAATTCAATTTATTCTCTTCCAGATTCAATCCTGGAAGGCCTTCTGCTGTGCAGAAGAATCTCTCAAACACAAGCCCAGCAGAGATTTTGGGCCTGGCTTAATTAATTGGTTAATTTTGAAAATCAAATTATATATTTTGCAATTGTTCCTCTCAATGTAATTCCAAGTTCACAAAACCATTAGTTGATAACAAGTCAAAAGCCAGTGCATTTAATGATTGTTCCCCATTTTGCATCCTCACCCTTTCTCATTTTAATTTCTTCCTTGAGCTTAAGTAAGCAAGATAACTTAAACTGTGGATTGAGATCTTTCTGAGAGCAAAACCAACTTTTCTCATTCTAAATTGTGATTGACAATCCCTTAAACTCCTGCAAGTCACCAGTTCTTTCTTTCAGAAATACGAATCAAAAGTTGAGTCGTGATGTAATGCGAATGTATCCAGGAGCGGCGAGGGGGAAGGAGCAGCCAATACGCGCTGCTGACAGCCACGTTAGCGGTGAGCCACGCCGCAGGCACGGCCGGGCTGCGGGAGCAGCGCTGTCCCATGTCGCGATATCGGCGCTGTCCCATGTCGCGATATCGGCGCCGCCTTTCCCCTGTCGCGATGCTCGGCCGGGAGCGCCCCACCGCCCCCTGGCGGCGGCCGCGCGCACTGCGCCGCACGCCGCGCCCGCGGGCACGAGCCGCCCCAAAAGGGCAGCGAAGGCGCTGAACGCACTGCGCGCTTACTGCAAAATTCAGCTTCAGGTATGAACTGAGACTAGTACTTTAACTGCCAAGAAGAGGAAGAAATCTTCTCTACAAAAATAAACTGTAATAAAATAAAAAATCTCCTTAAAATTAGGTTATATGGGCATGCTTTAGATTTCACATTAGTTATACATATCCAAATATTACTGAGGAGTTGAAAAAAATCCTTTCACTGCTTTCAGAAGTTCACAGGGCATACAAAAAGCGATGGGGAAAAGAAGTTTAAAGTATTGCAAATCATACTTTCAGACTCATAGTATTAGTTTCTATATTAAACTCACAGAGGGAATAAATATGAATACAAAAGTCATACACTAATGATTACATGGCTGAAATACAAAATAACTTACGTTCAAATAAAAACAAAGGAAAATTTCAAAACATTTCAGAAAGAGGTATAAAATGACATCACACTTTGAATAAAGAAAACATGGGGAAAGTTCTTGAATCAAAATCATTTTATGGAAACAATTGGTGAAATAATACAAGACCTGATGATGTAGGAACTGTGTGTACAACTACTATAAAATACACCATAGATCACAGAATCATGGAATCACTTAGGTTGGGAAAGACCTTTGAGATCATCGTGTCAGACACTGCCAAGTCTTCCCCTAAACCACATCTCTGCTCCTGCACTTTTCAGGATTTCCTTCTTTAGGAAGGTCCTGGACTCCTTTTAGACTGTCTCCCAGAAGACTCTTGTCAGCCAGCCTCCTAAAGAGGCCAAAGTCTGTCCCCTGGAGGTCCAAGGTGGCAGCTCTGCTGATTCCCCTCCTTACTTGTCCAAGAATTCATGATCCCTGTTGGCCTGCATCACCCTCAAGTCCTTCTTTCTTCACAAACAGCAGGTCCAGCAGGTGCCTTCCCTTGCTGGCTCCCTCACCAGCTGAGTAGCAAAGTTCTCTTCCAGTCACTCCAGATACATCCTAGACATTCCTGCCCCATGAGAACAAGGGCCAGCAATTGTGAGACATCTCCCAGCTGCTTACAAGGCATCTCATCCGCCTCTCCCTCCTGGCTGGGTGGTGTCTAACAGATTCCCACTGGATTTCAGCCTGTTGTCCTTCCTCTGATTCCCATCACTGATCATTCCACCCTACTGCCACCATCATCCAGCTCAGCTACTCAGAACAGTCCCTAACATAAGGGCTGCCTCTCCCTCCTTGCCTGTCCCTTCTGCAGGTTTACAGCCATCCATGGCAGACTCCAGCTGTGTGATTCATGCCAGCATGATGGCAGCTGCAGTTTTCCTGCTGCACAATGGCTTCCAGCCCCTCCTGTCTGTTGCCCATGCTGCACTTCAATTGGGATATTGATCCTGACACCTTTTTTGGAGGAGAAGCCCTAATTTCTTCAAGACTGTTTGGAGGCATTTCCATGCCTTATGTCTTTGCTGTCCCAGGGCTCTCCACTCACTCACTGCACCGAGACACCAGCCCAAAGGATCTCATTGGCACACACTGCCTCAAACACTGGTGTGCTGCCCCCTGCTAGCCTGGGTTTGTCCCTTTCCCCTTTCAGATCTAGTTTAAAGCTCTTTCAGTGTGTTCTGATCACTCAGTGGCAGATACCATTGCTCCTGCTCAGGCTGGCAGAGTCACAGCCCCTCCCTGCATCATTCCATGCAAATTCCCATCCAAACTGCCACACCCTCCCTCTCACTTGCACTGCTCTCGCTGCTCTCCAAGAGTTTCTTTACACAGCCTGGGCTCAGCCCTGTTGCCCCTGGCCCTGCCCATGTCCCCTCAGCTGTTGTGGCTCCTGCAGCTTTCTCACTGCCCTGAGGTTCCCCTGGCTGAGGAATCCCCCCTGTGCCAGGCCCAGGGCTGCTCACCTCAGCAACTGCATGTGTCTCTGTGTGTACACACATATAAACACATAAATGTGTGTGTAAAACCAACAGCTTAAAATAATTCCTGTGTGATATTTTTAATTATACAAGGCTAGGCTAGAAATCTTTAATCAATAACCAAAGCAGTTACCAGATCAAAGGTATTTTGTGATTTTAACCAGGCAGCAATTGAGCCAGTCATTTCCTCTCCAAGAGATGTCTTAATCATGATTTCTCACATAGTTGAGAAGCTCATATTTGTAAAGGACATTTTCCTAACACAAGCAAAAAAACAAAAACCAAAAAGAAAACCCCAAAAAACTTGATTTAAAAGTTTTTCCTTTTGTTTCTGTTGGGCTTTCTTTTCCTCAATTACTGGGAAACAAATGCTTACAGTCTAACTCTTGTCATATTTTATCACTTTTTCATATTACCAAGATCAGCTTTCATGTGTAAATAGATCACAATCTCAAAATTATTGTACTAAGGTAAATAACTGGATAAGGTGTGCAATTAGTAGTGCATCGCCCTTTAGGGTTTGTGCAGTTAGTTTAGTAAAAATTCATTTGTGTATTTGTGAAACCATGCAAAGCTGTTGCCCCCCAATCAATAAATGATGAGTTTAGAGTGTAAAAACTTCAGGTGTAATTTTTTTTTTACCACTTAATGAGACATAGGGGGAAAAACAGAATTCCAGCTCAGGGTAGAATGGACACTGCAAAGGAAAGTAACTTATATTAAAAAATAGTATTTTCATTTACAAGTGTTACTACCCTTATTTTTAAATTTCCCTTTGTCTTAGTTCAGATCATATATTTTCAGTACTGAAAATAAGAGCATAATTAAGGACAAAATGATCACGATCACTCTGAATAAGAAAGCTAAGAATATACATTGATTCAACATTAGCATTTGAAGTACATTAGATAATTAATGCTTAAAAACAGGTTCAGTTTTAAAAGGAAAAGATAAAAGTTATACTAAAAATTTTGTGGTTTTGGGTTGATTCAGAAATAGAAGAGCCCATGAAACCAACAGTCATCAGCTAGTCTTCCCTTCCTATTATGGTATTAAAAATACAAAGTCTTAGTGGGATAAGTAGCATTATTTAATCAAAATGTGCAACTCATTTATAACACTATTAAAAAAAAGTCTCCAAATAGATGCAAGAGAAGTATAGAATCCTGCAAGCATTCAGAAGAAGAAACAAGATGAGCTCAAAGGCTGAGGTAATGGAAATGAGAATAAATACATTTGCTATAAATTAAGGACTTCAGTTGCAAATCAGTGGAGAAGAGACTGTGTTAATGCCTGCTAGGCCACAGTATGATACAATCAGGAAAAAAACCAAAACAACTGAGGACCAAAGGGTTCTTTGATGTGGCATTTCCAGCAGAAACAGCCAAATTTACTGCTGTCCCGACACTTCCAGCCAGCTGTACTTCAGAAATCAGAAAGCTGATTTGAACAGCAAAGGTACAGAGAAGAGTTTGTGTGATGAAAGGATAACTTGAATCCCGGGAGAATGAAAATATTCTTCAATCAGATAAGGTAAAATCTGCTTGGTTTGTTTTGTGTAACACCCCGACATGGAGACCTGTACGATTTCCATCCAGGCAGGGCCTTGACACAGCCACCAGCCACAGAAAAACCACCAAAGCCACGTTGGTACATGCACAAAGTAACTTTGTGAACTTAAGAAGGTTCTTAATCCTGTGTGCAATGCAGTCCAACAACTTCTAGGAGTTACTAGTAAATCCAAATAAACTAATTTGGTTAGAAATTGAGTCTGATGTAGTGAAGGAGTAGATCATGTGGCTGTGTCTGCAAACAAAGTGCCTTTGGGTTTAGGTACCTCATGTTAGAGCTGAGACAAAGTGTAAACTATGCAACCTTGTAGGTGTTGAAGATCCAAACTTAACTTCATGGTACAGAATTTATCCCTGACATCCATGTTCAGCTGAGATAAGCAGGCAGAACCACTGAAATCAATTAGCTTTCAGCTAAAGTGAAGGAAACCTGGATAAGACTGCCTAACACTCCTCTAAAACAACATTACACTCACATTGGATTTGCAATGAACGTTCTGCAAAATTTTATTTAGCTACTGTGGCAAGTCATGCAACTATTTAAAAATTGATTTTTTAAAGCTTTTTATAAAACAATAGGCTGAAGACCTGCTCGGATGTCTGGAGCCGTAATGCAGGTATAACCTGAAAAGAGCAATAAAAAGATGATTTTGAGAATATTACATGCTAAAGATTTGACTGAGAACACAAGTAAGTTGAACCTGAATAAGCTTAGATAAACTATTGAAAAAGGCACAGACTTGTTGGCTCAGGCAGCCATTGCACCCATTCTGTACTTTTAATTCTGTTAGGATTAACTAAATCTATAGCAGACATAGCAGCAAGTTAGATGTATCCACAACTGAAACAGTGTGTGGTAAAATACATGAAGGTTCCAGCATTTTAGGAATATTTTGAAAAGTTATCAAATGGAAAATCTGGACATGAGTTATAATGATGTATGGAGAAATTTAAAACATCCCCTTATTATCTCCTCCAACTACTGTACCTATAAAATTATTTTTTAGCCAGCATGTCCACTGAAAGCTATGAGGAAGAGTGATGTGTCTCATGTAAATTGCTTTAAACTTCCCTCCTCTCCCCAAAACAAGTTCAGTGGATGGTTTTCATACCATTGTGGCCCCTCAGGAACACCACAGAACTTTGCTACCCAGGAACTTCACTGGGCAATGAAACAAAGGGCTACAGAGAGGGGTTTCTCTTAAAAATAAAACATGTTTTGGACAGACAGTTTCATCTGCATGTCCCAAAGGATGAAAATCCATGAAACTTAAAAATTGTCTGCCTCCTTCTAAAAGGCAGATCCAGCTGCTATCCATTCCCTGCAGACTCCATGTCCAAGCAGAGGCCCATGCTGTCTGCCAGGGGCAAAGATCAGATTATGTTTTTGGACAGAAGGGAAGCTGAAATTTAAATACAGATTCAGTGCTTTTGTTACTCTTGCTCTTTAGGGAGCTAAGTGAAAAAAGTAACACCATGTTCTCATATAATCTTAAACACAAGATATTCAAATGTACTTTTTAAAGAAAACCACACATCTGACAAGTAAGCTTGTGTAAATTTCAATGTAAGGGATATACTCATCCAAAAGAGGAGAAAAATTCTACAGGTTTATGATTTCCTACACAAAAAAAAATGACTCTGTTTCAAAATTCAGATGTGTCAACAGTGTCTTATGGAAGTGGAAAGTCTCCTCTTCATCTTCTTTTAAATAATCTGAGAACTGGAAGAAGAGAGATAACAAGGAGCAGCACAGTTTAAAATGAAGTGCATCTGAAATGATGCATCTGCAGCAAACTTTTCACACTGATGAACTGTCCTATGCATTTTTCACTTTTTTTCCCCCAGCTTTAAAGTTTTGAATTATTCCTGCAACACAGGCATGTAGACAATGAAAATTTCTAATTTCACAGTATTGTTGAGTGGATATTAACCAAAACTCCACTCCAGTATCACTCACAGGCTGTAGAATTTCAGAATGTTTGAAGCAGAGAAGCTTAGTAACTTCACTGTAACAGCAGTTCCATTCAACCTCTCTGACTTACCCTGTGAATCTGACATTTTCCACTCTGATGAAGCAGTTAATATAACATTAGAAGGCAATTTTGTGATATTATAATATTATTTGTGATATAAATAAGGATTTCTTAGCATAATCTCTGACATGAAAACACATAAAAGCTCAATGCCCCAATTCTTTCTGAGTAGCTTTAGTGTGTCATTGACTCCTTGGTCTAGAAACAACAAGGAAATTCCAGGAACAACTAGGAAAATGCCTAACATTTCAGAAACCAAAATGCATACTTAGAATCAAATATGAACTTAAATATTCCCCTTCCTGTATAAACAATTTTCTAGGTAAGTCTGTAGGAGAGCTCCACTATATAATGACAAAGAAATAAAAGTTCATTAAAATCTACTGAAAGCTGACAAAAAAAATCTATTGAAAGCAACATACTAGGCAGTGCATACAGATACCAGACACAACATCATTAACCTTCTTCAGGAAATGGGATACATGATTAATTTCCAGGTCTTTATGCCAAAAATGAAGTTATCCTAGGTCATGAAGGAACATCTAAGCCAGAACATTGTGTTTGTAATGAACAATCCATAGCAGACTGTGGGACAGAGCATGTAAAAGGGATGGGAGAGTGGAAGGAAAAAGTAGAATCTTGTAATACCAACAAGCAGGTTGACACAGTAAAGTTACAAGGAATGCAACTGAGTCCCCAGGGAAACATGGATTACAAAATCTCATGTGAAAAAGCAAAACCTGGCAAAATTGCTTTGCCTCATAATGGGAAACAAACCTGTTTAAAAGAGAGAGCCAAGGGATCCGTTTGGAAGTTGCAAATACATGACAAAGACTGATGGAACTGTAGTGCTTAAGCACAGCATCTGAACCATGTAAAAGCAAACACCTGATGTCAACACTGTCCCTTTTACTCTTTCACATATTGGTGAGAGAATCTCTGCATTTTTCCTAAACAAAGTCAATTACCAGTTGTGAAATAAAGTTACAGTAGTGCTAACAAAAGGGAGCATCTGCATAACTGCTGAAGTGTTAAACTGTACTGTAACCCTCATCACAACTAAAGACTTCTCTAAGAAATCTACTGTAAAAACACAATTTATCAATTTCTAAATTAAACATGTAAAAAGAAATGAAAGGTTTCTTTGTCCTCAAAAGTAGACCTGCACAAATTAGAATACAGTTAAAAGTTTTGTTCCATAAATATATCTTCTAAACTTGAAGAGATATCTAGGTCAAACCATCACAATCCACTGCAGCTCTAAGTCTCATAAAATTAACTGACTTTCATTTAGCAGAGTATTAGTTTATTCCTCACCCATTCATTTCAGTATTATGAATGAGCCTATTACAAAGTGCCCCCCAGGTCTTTTAAGTTTAGAATGTGCACTGCACCACATTACTGCATCAATAATATCTTGAAACATTGCAATGTCCTTGGTTAAAGGAAGGGCAGCAGTGGGAAAATCACTGCTTGCAAGTGTAGTTTGGAGACAGACTTACCTTTGCCAGCATTTCTTGGAGGAAGAGGAGGAGCATCAGACGTTGGAGAGGTGGGTGAGTCTGTGCTTGCAGAAGCAAAGATCTGGTTGGTAAAGGCTCCATAGGAGAGTCTTTGCTTGTCTCTGGGAGTGCTAAATGAAGGGTGAGTCAGTTTGTCTTGGGGAGAAATGCTTGAGGAGTGACAAAAGCTTTGGGGCCTTGGAGATCTTTCCTTTTTTATAGGACTAGGCTGTGAATAGAAAAACAAATATATGATACAGCTGTCTAAACACTAATTATAGTTAGTATGTTTGGAAAACAGCATACCAGAACATAATTTAGTGAATATGAGCCTAGTTTTTTTCTTTGTTGGACAAATAAACCCCCATTCCTCCCTTTCTCAGGAATTCAGTCTGAAAGGTCCTCCCTTCTAACTGAAAATTAAGATTGTACCATCAACAAATCATCATGAACATTAAATTAGATTTAATGTTAAAGCAAGAAACACATACTAATAATATACTAATTAAAATACCAATAAAAGCCCAGTAAGTTTTAGAATGTAAGAGTAATTTTCAGGGAATATAGCACATTACTCAGAGTAGACAATTATCCTCAACTATCAAATATATAACCCCACTGATGCCTAGTAAAAATGAATAAACACTTCTGACAGATCAGATTTATTTGGTCCCTGAACTAGCAATATAATCCATGATACAGCTCTTTTTAAATACATCTAATTGCTCTTTGAAGAAATTTTACACATCAGTTTTTGCCTGCTGTACGTTAATGGGTGCATATGGAGCACGATCTCTTTCCCTGCAGCTCTGGTTCAGGTTATTATCTCCAGCACAGCATCCCCCATCCTCCAGAGGCTCCTCACACAGATGATTATTTTGTTCTCTACTGTCCTTGAGGACATGCAAATTACTTTGGTTTCTGAATTTTTCAGTCCCAAGTGTTACAGAAAATGCGAAGTTGTCCACATTTCTTTCTGCAGCACTCATATAAAATAGGAGAGGTGTATTTGCATTTATTGCAGAAATAGAGCACACAGTAATTAACTGACTTGCCAAAGTAGGACACTGAGGCTAATTTTTCACATAGTCCAGGATGGCAATTATTCTATGCCCTCAAGTTTTGCCTTTCCATTACTTCTTTTTTTTTAAAAAAACAGGAATAAATAGAACAGCACAGTTTGTGAAAAATAGAATTATTTATTAAATAACTAGGTTTTTAATTAATTTATGGAAAAAAATAAGTATGTAAGCTTTGGATTTCCTCCAGCTAAAATTTAAAAGCCTAGAATTCTGAAGAGGATAAAGCAACAAAGTAGTCCAGATTTGCTGATTTATATTATCCTGTATGTCTTGTCAAAGTCAAACTTCTGAAACAGCTCATAATAACTAGGTTGACAAAGTATATTTAAAAAGCACTTAGGCAGTCTTTAACACATGCCTCAAAATTAGTTTTTTTCCTCAAAACTATCTGAAAGAAAAGAAAGGCTGAAGTGTGTCTCTAATCACCATTTATTTCCAGGGGCAGAGGTGCTGCAAGTTTTTGTGCAAAGCTGTGTCAGTAACTCACACTCACCTTATCGTCCAAGTCATCGTCGCTTTCATCGATTTCTTCCTGCCGAAGATTCCACTCGTACTCCACGTGCACGTGTGGGTTCAGCTTTCCTGCCTTGGCTTGAGAAAGCTGGAAGAAATAAAAAGTCTTGTAAAATACTTGCTGGTCTTTTGGTGTTAGTTTTGTAAGGGCAAGAAATAAATTGGAATATTATGAAATTTAAAATTGTTCCAGATTCAGAAAAGAGCAAAGCAATTTCAGGCAATCACACAAACATCCTTTATTTGTTTGAGGCATAGAAAAACTGCCAAAAGACAAAAAGATTTTCTCAAAATGGGCAGTAGTCACCATGTTTGACAAGCATTTGAAAAGATGACATGAAGAGAAGGTATATCCACAAATGCAGAATTTATCTGGAGTCCTCCTATCCAAAAAGGAAAGGCAAAACCTATTTATAAATTTTGGTACATACAACTGCTGCCCCATCAAAATCACAACCCTTGTACTCTAATCAAATTAAAAGGTATTTACTCTTTATTTAGATATTTTGCCTCTCTCTCTCACTGGATGAGGCCAATATATATAAGCACAAAATTCCTTGACTTTGCCAGCCCAAATAATGTATTTCACATTCTTTAAAAAACAACTACCTCAATGATCAGCAAAAAACCCCCTAATAGAGCAGTTTGTCTCCTCAGAATAACCATGAATTCTCCTTTTCAATGCCTAGATCTTGCATTATTATTTATTCCTTCACATCCTTTGAAATGTAGTCTACTTCACACTAGTTGATTCAGGAGTGCCTTTAACCATCTTCCTGAAATAAAATTTGGAATAAAGGAAGTATTTCCAATCTGTTATGCAAGTATTCACAAACCCACCTGAGCTGAAACTGAATTTAATGACACAGTTAAGACTCCAGTTATACAACAGGAATGAGTTTAGTACATCTATCATAATGCAAACACCTAGTTATTTATGTTGTACTTTCTTATTGCCTTTGGCAAACAATGTGCTCATTCAGGTTTCTTTTCCACTCTAAACTCATTGTTGCTTTTGGAAAAAAATGCAGAAGTCATTTTCCTCTTCAAGAATTAAAAAAAAAAAAAAAGAGAGAGAGAGAAAAGGCATAAATGCTCTAGGAGAGTTAAGTGAAATAATCAGTGAATGGAATTTGGATCATAACTATAACTGAATGATTAACAGCTAGATAAGCTCACTGATAACATCCACTTGACTGTTTGTTCTGTATTACAACCAGCTGGTCCACATTAATGGCAGATGTAAATTTTTTAAAGGGATACTGTAAAGAAAAAAGCAATCCATCACAGTTGTGTGCTGCACAGGTAATCTGCTTGATCCAGCTGACAGAATACTCAAACCACTGGAAACAGCACCTACTTACACAGTAGGCACAGTAGTAACTGAGAAGTCAGTCCCACCTTAGCAAAATGCTGACTTGTATCCCCAGAAAACGGAAAATTTCTTTGATTTATGAAGGATAAGGTCTTTTGATTATTCAATAATTAATTCATGACTTTCAATTATCACAGGAAAGGTATTAAAATTACCAGCTGCAGAGCAAAAGTAGATATCCTCATATCATCAAATTGAGGAAAAAGAAGAAATAGAAATAAGTGGCGAGTGGCAAGTGTTTTGTTTTGAATGTGAAACTTAGACTTTTACTACCTTGATAGTGATTAAAGTCACTTGCCTACTAAATGCATGCTGATGGCACCTTAGAGGGCCAAGAACATACAAGCTTCTTGGTCTGATGCAAAATCCTTATTCCTGGCTAAATGCTTCAGAGGAGTACCTGGGAAAATCCTTAACACTTTTATTTCTTGAACACCAATAATCTTTGTGAGTGGTGTCTGTCAACCTACCTGACACATTCTCAAAATTCCAGGAGGTTTTTGCTTTGTTCATGTTCAGTAGAGGGACAAAGTCCCACAGAAGCTGGTGTTCTACATCTTTTGATACACCAACTTGCAGACATTACACTTTAGCTTCTTCCTCCTTTCAGGAGAATAATTTTAAATTGTTTCAATTCTCCTTATAAAAAGGCTTTCACCATCTCTGAACTATCTGTTCTGCTAAATAATCTGAAAAAAGCCATAGCAGGAAAAGACAAGCAAAGATGCAGACCTGAAAGGTCTTGACAGTTTTAATATTACAGGGGCTGTTTAGTACTCCTGCTATAAAAGCCTCTAGGAAGAACTTTTGATCTGATGAAGCCCAAATCTCTTTGATTGATGTATTTATTGACACATCTGATCCTCTGGTACTTAAGGTCTTCAAATACATTGGTTTAAAATAACTACTTAAATACATTGGTTAAAATAACTATTCTACTGCCACTAGAAGAAGGATCTTTTTCTTAAACTGTTACAAAGAAAATCACTGCTGTGTCTGTAAGAAAATAGTCACCTGTGGTAGGGGCCTTCAGATCACCACACAGCCAGCTGGCAGCAATACCACATGTGAGACACAATGGAAATGCTATATTAAATATATCATGTTTTTAAAGCAGTAAACATTCCCCCTTGCCCCCAGGCTTGGTTCTTACCAGTTCCTCACACTGGACAGCTTTCACTCTTTTTGCTGTGTCCAGAGCTGTCTCTCCAGCTTGGTTTACTACAAAATTAAAAATACAAAAAAGAGCAATTCTTTGAGATGTCTTAAGAAACATTTTATTAAATTTCATTCCTTGTAGCACAGTAACTTCTAAAAGTGATCAAAAATGTCTGTTTACTCTATAGCAGCCACAGCTCTAAGATTCCTCTCTAAGTGCTCATGCATTTCATGTATCATCAGGTTCTTTTTGAATAGCAGCATCTGCTGGGACAGTCCCCAGATCCCTCCAAACCATCCTAGCAGAGAATATAAAGAAGTTCAGTCATCTCAATCTCCACTCAATGCCTTTGCCAAAAAAACTCTTACCTGAATATGCAAGCATGCATGGTAAAATAGCTCAAAAAAGAAAACTAATTCTAAGACTTAAAAAAAAAGGTAAACGTTGATCTAAGCAGATTTTATTTTGATTAAAGCCTTAATTTGAAGACATTTGAATATGAATACATTTAAAACTTTCTAGCTTTGCCTTTATCAAAGCTATAAAATGGTTTACAATTTAAAATAACATCTGATCAGGAAGAAGGTGATATCTGAAGCTGCTGGGAAGGCCCTTAGGCACAGTATCTAATGGAATCCTTCCTAGATGCTCAGTGGCAAGTCTCAGTAAACAAAAACAACTCCCACATCCAATGTGGATAAACCCAAGATAAAATGTATTCTCACAGTACATCAGTAAATGCCATGAAGCTGGAAAAGAGAATGCTCTACAACACATCCAGATTGTAAAACATTTACGTGATCAAGAACTGAAAATGATCAAATTGAGATCTATAATGTCTGTGTGAAGAATGCCACAGAGAATGCCAGTTAGGAATCCTAGAAAATACAAAGCAGTCCTCTAGAAAGGCCTGTGACACTGAAAGAATTGAGATCCCTAGAAGAAGGATTTACTTATGGAAAGATCTATCAGAGATGGTCAATATGAAAAGGAATGAAAACATAGTACTTCTTATGTGAAGCTAACACTCAGCTTAATGACTATATAAATTCCAAACTTTCAACTTTTAAGGTGATGTTTCAAGGTCTATGTGACATCACTCAAAAAAAAAAAACCCAACAAAAAGAGCACAACACCCTCTCTCCCACAGAAAACCTCATAAAACAAGGCACCAAAAAGGTGTGAACACTCTTTTAGCATCTGCATAGGAGAAAGTTCAATGGAAGGACCAATAAACTTGCTTTAAGTTGTTCAGATAGCTTTCCCATTATAACTGCTAAAAAAGGTCACATTAAATTCTCTGACTTATGATAATATTGGAACATATTCTATAAAAAGGCAAAGGAAACCAGTGATTTTTGCCACTAAACAATGAACTTCAATTTATACAACAGTTCTTTACCAGGCAATGGAAGAAAGTAATGGTGATGAAGAAAAAGGGAGAAATAGAATCCAGTTTGCATCAGCTGTTAAAAAAACTTTTATACCATTAACTGACTGAATATAAATGTTTTATAGACACTCTGATCACATTTAACTCCTGGGCCTAACAAGCTAGATTCATGGGATACCTTCCTAACTCATGAAAAATGGAATCAGCTTTCTCAGCTGCCTTTCAGCTTCTCTTTGCACCTCATGTGTGAGATAGGTGTAAGACTTGCTGTACCTGTATCAGTTCATTTGTCATAATGGCATACCAAAAGTTTAATTGAAATAGAATCTCTGTTTGCTCACAGTAAGGATAATCTCTTGTTCTCTAGATGCTCTCCCTTCCCTAATCAGTGACATGCTGGATGAAACCACAACACCAGCTGCTATTGATATCAACAGAAGAATTAAGTGCAGTGTACATGCAGCCTACACATCTAAGAGTGGAATTAAACATTTGAAGCATTATAACATAAAAGTTCTAGAATAAACAACAAACCTAAATTCCAAGCAGTTTAAAATGGGTCAGAAACAAAACTCTGAACTCTGCTTAGGGGTTGCCATTAGCATTTCATATTAGCAATTTTTGTCACTACTATCTTCTTCCATTTCTTAACTGAATGTTTCCTTTAGGCTTGTTGTTGTTCTCAAGGTCTTCATCTTACTACCACAGTTTTATTTTAGAAGTTTACTTACCACAGAGAAATAAACAAAGTGGCTAAAATAATGGGAAGAAATTTTAGCAAATCTGTATTTCCTGGTTTTAAATAATGAACTTACCTACATCAATAGTTGGCTTCCCCCTCAAAAGCAATTTCAAACACTCTGGCTTATTATATATACTGCAGTAGTGTAGAACTGTATTACCCAATGCTGTTTGTTTGTCCAGGTTTCCACTAAAAAAAAAAAAAAAAAAAAATCAAAAAATGTATAATAGTTGTGCTATTCCTTTCAGATCTAGCATCCCTAAAAATAATATCTGCATAAAAACTTTACTGAACAAATATGAAATAGGACAAAAAAAATTAAACTAAACATTACTTTCAAAGACTATTAAAAATTGCTCCAGGATGCTGGAAATACCTGAGCTGTTTGATTGAAAAGGACTGAAAAGCTACAGATGTTCATTCAAAAAACTAAAGAAGTGAAACTCAGAGACTCAAACCTAGACCTAAGGTCATGCCAGTTGTTTTGCACTTGCCACTTCACTGTAATTCTTTTTCCAAACATGCTAAATTGGCCAAATATCTGAAAAATAATTCTGATACAGTTAAAATAGGTTAATAAATCCCATGCAGTCAAGGAACTATGAAGAGAGCAGCTGTGGGAATGAACAAAAGAGTAGTAAGAGGGAATGTAAGGACAACACATCAAAATTAGAGAAAAAACAGATGTGTGAAGGGGCTCACAGGGCTTTTTAAAAACTGTGCTTCCTTCAGTTTTCAACTTCTAAACCCAGGTTTCTCAAAAACTGTCACTGACATTTTGGGAACAACAAAATATTTTCATAAACCAGAAAAGCAAAGCTCAGGAGATAACAGCCTTTGCCACTGTTACCCATATTGGACAGTAAGAGCCCTAAACTTGAGGCTGCCACAAAAACACACACAACAGACAGAAACACACATGAGGTTACAGCTGTCTGAAGAAACTATGAAGCTTCACAACTAAACAAAAAAATTCTGAACAATCATCCAAAATAAAAAAAAATATCCTTTAATAATGCTCAAAATAATAATTTGGGCTTCTAAAACATTTTTCAAATTATCATCTCAAACAGCATGAAAACATTGGAATGTTATTTTTCATTTGTTACTTTAACAACACTCTCCTATAATCAGCACTCACTCTTTAAGTCTTTTTACTTCTATGAATGCATCCCTTGACAACAAAGAACAACTCAGCCAATAAACTAGATGCTGAAAATTACTAATTGGGAAGTTTATGCTCTCAATAGCTTTCATACAGTTTATTAACTATTGGAACACCTTTTTCAAAGACAATCTAGCACCTGTTCATAATTTTTTGAGAAAGATCCTGGTTTTCTACTTTGCATGTGTCCTGTATTTGGTACATATAGCTACCATCCCTCCTGTACCTGAACTTTTTGTTTGCATGGCTTCATATTGTCACGTGCTCTAAATCAATGCTCTCTCATGGGCTAGAGTTTTTCCTTTCATCCTACTTTTATGTAGCTTCTTTCAATGTTTTTAATCTACACATCTTTCTCTCTCTCTACTGATCAAGACCACAAAGGTCAACTTAAGAGTACTAAAATATTCTCTTTTGAAACATATCTAAGGAGAAGGATTATAAGTGATGAGCAAACACTGTCCAAGGCATTGCCAGGATAACTCTGAACATCCACAACTGTCATGTACAATTTAATGAAAAGTTAGCAGTCCATACCAGTTTTGTACAAGGAAGTCAACCAGATGGAGAGAGGTTTGGTCAGCAGTCCGGACTGCTAAATGAAGTGCTGTTTCACCTGGCTCCTAAACACATGTAAACAGAAGTTAGATTTCTGTCTTATTTCTGCAAAACTTGTATATCAGATCTATGTGATACATCTCATTCACGCTTTACAAGTATTTCAGAAGAAAAATATTAGGAAATTATGAACAAAATTATTATTGTCTTTTTTGTCTCTAAAAGACACCATGTGCTTCAAAGGAAATGGCATTACACTTCCTGAGATCTCAGTTTTCCTAAATCAAATTTTCACTTTTCCCAGCTTGATGGAACAACCACGAGACTTTAACCATTTTAGCTACCAGTAACTGTCAAAGAACACTGAGTAAGTTTACAGTACTTGTTGCTTTTCAACTGCCTGGTGAGCACCAAGTCACAACATTATTTCTTACAGAAACAGCATCACAAAAATCACAGTTCCACTCCTGTTGTGTGGAGCCCGGATCTGGGCACAGCAGTGCAGCTGTGGCCTCACCAGTGCTGAGTGGAGGGAAGGATCACTGTCCTTCACGTGCTGGCAGTGCCTGGAATGCCACTGTCACCTCTGCCACAAGGGCACCCTCCTGGCCCACGTTCACCTTGGTGTCCATCAGGACCCCCAGGTCACTTTGGGAGAGCTGGGTGGCTCCCAGCACAAAGTTGGTGCATGGGGCATTTCCCCAAATAAGGGTTTCTCCTTGTTGAACTTGAATTGAATTATGCTTTATTTTCTATACATATCATATGCATTAATGCATTGGAATAGAAACAAATGCTGTTCCAATTCCATTTCAAAATTACAGGAGAAGTTAATCTAAATTTAGATTTCATTAACTCCTAATGATCATAAAGGACAATTAAAAACCATATTACACTATACATACTTTGAATTAAAGTCCTAATTAAAAATATTATTTTATTAAACATCAGAGAATTCAGAGGAGAATGCTGCTATAAATGTCCTAACTGCAAACTACCTTTCAATTGGTGCTCATACATTTCTAGATATCACTGCCTGTAATAGCTGGGAAGAGTGAGGAGCTAATTCTGTGGTAACTGCTGTGGATGACAAATACAGAAAACTGACCTTGCAGTCAGAGAATTTGTAATGGGTTTCCATGATAAACATTCTGTGATAGCTCAAGTGCTGAGACTACACTGAACTTATCCCTTTCACTGAACACTGACAGGCACTTGTCCTTTGCCAACTTAGCTATTTCCACACAACTTGTTGAAAACATTTTCTGACGTGTCTCCAGGTTGGGAGAAAACATTGCTGAACATCAATTATCTATTGTCTGTAAAAACAGGTTACTTTGTTCATGATTAACATTTGTCTATGGATAATCGAGGTCAACCTGGACTGATTTTTCCAAAAAACTGTTGGTGATTTCAGAAGGAAGATCAAGTACTCAGAACTTCACACACACACAAAAGAATCTTCCAGGTTGAAAGAAACTGTACTTCTGTAAATGTCTCATCAGAGCTGTGAAGCCACCAGATTTATTCTTTCCTTGTCTACAGTAAACAGAGACTTGCAGACAGTCAACCATGTTCCTTCAGCCACTATTTTAAAAGCCAGGTATGATCCTGTATGTGTTACAGGTGACCCTGGGCTACCAAGTCTGTTCTTTGTGACCTTTCTAAAAGAGAGACACAGCAGACCAGGCGCTTTTCAACGCACTATGGTGGCACCAAACAGTGTATGATATCACTATTGCATTTCACACTCCTTTAGACCAATTGATGACAAAAGATAAAGTGTTCTTTTCCCTTCCCACAAGGATGCAACATTAAGGAAAGGAAGAAAAACCCCATCATTTTCATCTGTTTTTTTTTTTTTTTTTGTTTTATCATCTAAAGTAGCAGCCCTGGATCCTGGGCATTATACAAATACACATGATTTAAAACAGTAATTGTTTACCTGATAAGCTTACCTGTCCAGGCTCCAGCAGTGGCTCCATTAGCTCTACCCCCTCTGCATAGACTTGAATTAGTGCAAGTAAATCCCTGGATTTGACAGCCTCAAGTAATTCACTCAGTTTAGCTGCTGCAGATGCACAAGTCTTCCTAGAGAACTTATGATCTACATATTTAGCAGTGATAAATTCTTTACGTGCAGTCCTGTGGGGTGAAAAAATAGAGCTTGCCTTAGAAATTTTTAGAAAAATGGGTCAGTGATTATAATTTAAAATCACCTTGTCTAGCCTGGAAGTTGGGAAGGGAAGAAGAAAACTATCTGATAAAAAGTGTGTTATTTACTGTTACACTGCATGTCTTTCTTGCAAACAGCGCCAAATATGGAACATTGTCAATTTTATCCTGTCTTGTTATATACAAAAAGGACTCTGACTGTGGGGACTAAGACCAAAGAAAAAGCAAAGCTAGTGACATTTAGTCCACTGTGTTTATCATCTGAGGGTTTACTACAAAACTCAAAACCATCCAAGAGTCAAATAATGCACTTTGAAAGCCAAACTAAGAATTTTCCACACAGGGAAGCTGAGATAACTAAAATGTGAACTTCTAAGAAGCTCCACAGTGGGAATAAAAACCTCCATTCTTCTGTTATCCATGCCTTCTCCTGGCTTGGTTACTGTTTATGACACTTGACATCACAGTTATATTCCACAGTAAATTTAGAGTTTAAAGATTCAATACTTACATATCACTTGATGGACTGGGTTTAGGTGAAGGACTAGGTAAATTCCCTTCCATAATATCATTAAAACTAGTATTTCCTACATTCTTGGCCAGCTGTGATATGAAAAACAATAAATGAAAGTGAGGACTTTTGAGGTCTAACAGCAACCTAACAATAGGACTATTAATGTGCATTTTCCACACTATTAATAAAAGATGGAAAACACATGACTGAAAAATTAAAGCCCAATGATTACATGCAGACAGAGAACAATTAGAAAGAAAGAAAATGCTTCTATTATGCCAGAACTTGTACAATAGACTTCATAGTCACAGAATTATTTGCATTTCAAGACAATCTGCCTCCAACACAAAACCAGAATGAGGAGCCAGCAGCATGAACACTGAAATGTTGATAGCACACTGATCAGGAAGCTGCTTTGTGAAAGAAGCTCAGACCTACTGAAGACCATGCTTAGTAAAATTTGATTTAAATTAATAGTAACTTTGCAAAAAACCCTCAGTATTTCATGAAGAGAGAAAGTGGTAATGTTGAACCTACACCCAAATGCAATCTGCCTTACATCTTCTCTCAATTTTCCTATACCAAATTTCTGTAACAAGTGTCTTCTTTCAGGCCAAACACAGCTAGGGAGATAATCCTACTGCAACTGTTTCTTTTTGACTTTTTTTTATTCTTCCTTTCTTTTTTCTTTTTTTTTAAAAGTATCACATCAGATTCCTTTCATAACTTCAATATTACATTATTTCATTCATCAAATTAAGATTCCTCCAAATTTTTCTTTCAGAATTGGCAACAGTCATTCTCCCTTGCCAAGTCAAATTAGTTTCATGTTTTAAATCACATGAGCTTTTAGACTGATTTTGGGTCAAGATCAGCTATTGAGAGCCAAAATCCTGGTGGCACGAATTACAATGGGTGGCAATACTCATTCTGCAACAGCTCAGGACATGAAATGAGAAGTGACAAGCATCAATAATATAAAATAATATATAACCATGCACCTGTAAAATATCTCCAGAAATATGAAGGACAAATTCTGCAAAAACACATTCCTTGAAAGAGATAAGCAGTAAATCATACATTTTGTTCCTTAATACATATATGTCAACACTGGACTAAAAAACCCCAATATAAATTAAAGAAACTTACCAAGAGTTCAGACGTTCCTAATTTGTCTAATTCCAAAGACTGGATTCGAGAAATATGGACACCCATTTCCCTGTGTATTCCAGAACACTCAATGCAGGTTAAAATGCCCAAATTAGTTGATAGCCATGTTGGATCTGCACATTAAAAAACAAAGTATTTAATCAAAGTCCAAGAAAAGGTTTGCAGTGGTGGTAAGAGATGTATACTGAAATGATTGCTTATTTAATGTTTCAAAGAAGAAAAATAAACGAAGAATATTCCATACTTTTCTCCAAACTCTAGTGCAAATTTAACTGCAAATTGCTACCAATGGAATGTAGTTTTTCAGATTTAGGAACAGTCCCAAAGGCACTGAATTTAGACTTATTCATTCATACTGAATGAATGTATTTCAATACATTTGGCACTTGCTTTCTGTACAAATTACTTCCTGTTTTTAAAAGTAGCAGATCTCCTAAATTTGACAATCTCAGAAGTTTTAAAATTTATTTCTTAAACTTTAAATAGTCCTTCATAAAAGATTAGTCATAGAGCTTTCCAGTATGTAAAACAGCAGCATGTTGTAGAAAATCTGAGGAATGCTGGCTAGTCCAGGAAAAAAAAAACAACTTTAAAAATGTTGTTATGGAGGAGATCTGCATATAACATTAGAATAGATTTTATACTACGAATGCTACATAAGAAGCATGACCAGTTTTTAGGAAAAGAAAAAGCTCCAGACATACTTTGTGCACAAATTAATCTCTTCCTTGACCTTAAATAGCAACTGCTGAAGCATTAAGCCAAGAGTTTTAAAGCAGCAAGCTGGAGTACAGAGGTGAAGCTTAAAACTTTACTACAACTTAAAAGATGAATGAGAACTGTAATATGAAGTTTCTATAGCTTTACATAACGAAATAATTGAATGAATCAATTCCAGGATTTGACATAATTATATCCTAGTCTGTAATTTTATCTAGCTATTTCAATTTTGGATCAGCAAGCATCTGCAAGATACACACTACTCAGTTCCAAATGAACATCACCTTCTTGAAGTGTCCCTTTGATGAGAAAGCTGCAACAGCTGCCAGCTCCCACAGCAGCTCAGTTGTACTGTGACCAGCTGCCCCTTCTCAAGCTCCAAGTGACACATAACTGACCTGTAACTCTGTACTTCTGAAGAGATTATCTCATAGGATTTCAACTCTGCGTCTCATTCTTTGCACAAGACTACTTATTCCACCTCTGAAAACTTCTGATGCTGCAGTGGTCTTGTGCCAAGATAAAGCCTCAGAGCAAGATCCTGGCCAGGTCAATTTTTCCACAATCATTGTCTCAATATTACTCACTTCTACTTAGTAGCATGCACAGGATCAGTGATGCCAAGCAACTTCCATTCAAGTGCAACAAGCATCTAGACACAGTGCAACAAGAACAGTTCAAACTCCAGAGGGGCTTGAACTGCTGGAAGTAAGCACAGACAACACACAAAAATATTTTAGTGAATTAAACGGAACTAAAGTAGGAAAGTCATATTTGTTCTTTTAAAAACAGGTTGAAGACTGAGAAACATAGAAAATTAGTTTGCACTCTACAAACATTTCTTTAAAGAAATTACTTTGCTCCCAACAAGCAGCTGATGACACGAACAAATGGAGATACCTGGTGAGCCACAATCACAACAGACTTCATTTCCGGGCAATCTCTGTATGTCATCAATAATGGCTTTTGTCAGATCCTCTAAACTGTTTTCACCTGTGCTCTGCTCTCCACGGAATGCCATGTTTAATGCTTCTTCTTTGCTGTTAGTCAATACTGATATCCATCTAGCACAAGATAAAGACCTTAATGAAGATCTGCATTTGCAAATACATGTTAATCTATAAACTGTAGAAATCTTGCCAGGAACAAAATATTAGTGGGACTACAGGGAAGGACTGTATTGTGGGAGAGACTGAGGGGGAGGAAAAATCAGAGACAAGAAGGAAATATTTGAGAAGTAAGAATGAGAAGAGATAAATAGTCTTAATTCTAACATCTCTTTGGTGAACAATTTTAAAGTCAAGTTCTCAGCTTCCTCAAATAAGCAGAAGTTGTGCAAGAGAAAAGGGGCAATTAAGCTCCTGTAAATTTAACTGCTTTAAAAGGTGCCCAAAATCTTCCTAAAGTCTCCTTCCTGGAGAAAATGATAACCCCTACTTTCTCCAGTGTGCATCTTTCTCTTCACAGAGGAAACAGCAAGCACCAAGCACCCTGGTCAATGTGTTGATGCCTAGTTGCCTTTAAAATGCAGATCTCTGTGCACTAATCAGAGTCAGACTGTAAAGCTCAAATTAATGACAACTGCCATGGCAACCAAAGGGATAAAGATGACAGGAGAGTAAAGATACCAATAGCCAACACAAAACTTTAGGAGCAACAGTTGAGTGCAGCAAATCAAGACTCTTTAATGATATCTCAGGCACTGTTTCCTCCCTACCCGATCACTCTGCAAGTTGTTTACACATAATGCTTTAATTAAAACCAAACAAAACCCCTTCTCAGCAGCTGCTGTGCTCCATATGGAAGTAAAGAGGGAAAAGCAGTTCCACTGAGGACCAAGCACATTGCAAATGCAATGTAGCCAATTTAGAAAAAAGAGCAAGTTAAAAAGAAATCCCCATGGGTAAAGTGATTTTAGATGACTTTAGATTTACTGCAAGTATTTTAAATGCAGAAATATTTTAAATTTGCAGTGTCCTCAATGCATTTCATGTTTATAATATTCAGATTGTCTGCAATCATCAGCCTTCTGAAATATGCAGAAATGGTTATGGTCATCTAAACAAACTAAGGGAACTTCAGATTGAAATTCATAATTTCTAACTGAAATAACAATTAAAAGATTAGCTTTAAAGGATTTCAGAGGGAAATTTATGTGTGTAATCTTAGAACACAGATTCAGCACCTGAACTATTATATGGGCATTCCATATTATATATTTCATGCACATTTTTTTAATTATTACGTGCAGAAAAAAATCTAGGAACTAGTGCTTAAAATTCTTGAAAAATTTATCCTAAAAATAAAAGAGAAATTGAAGGTCTTGAGCACAAATTTGCTCCAAAGTTTACATGCTGAAAACAATAAAGGTGCATTAATCTTTCTCTTTACATGGGGAGAACCCTCACTAGAGGGCATTCTTCTGCAATTTTAATGATGAAATTCAATGTTAATAAAAAGATTGAAGCAGTGTTAAAATAATGAGGCAATGGTGTCTTATTTCTAATATTAGAGCAATGTTTGGTTAAATATACAGGCTAAAATAATAATTGAACTAAGACAAACACCATTTATTTTGACATTTGTTGATAATTTCTTTTAGAGTTACAATTTGATAAGTTTGTTAAAAAAGCAGAATTTGAATAAAAATCAACTAAGCAGTAACAATTAAAAAATTATTAGATGCAGTTAAAACAAACACAACACAACTGAGCCAGCTGTTAGTTTGATACAGACTTCCTTATTATGAGTATCTAAACTGTCAGAGCAATCATTATTTTGGTTGTGTTTGCCCAGGGGGAAGGAACCCCCTGCCCAGGACTGTCACTGGGGCACCCTGAGTGAGAGCAAGAGGCACCACAGTGGCAGCTCTTCCCTGACAAGCACAAGCACAGACATGCTCTGAATGACTGGTGCTGCTAATCAAGAAGTGCCCTGTTTGTCACCAGGCCTTCTTGGCAGGCTGCACACTCAAAAATAAACAATTATAAACAATTCAAGTCAGTAAATATGGGATCTTAATTAAATGTTAATAGTTTATAGAACTCATTCTAACCACTCTTCTCTTTTTTTCTTATCTGTATTAGTCTTTTTTGTTCTTCCTTTATAAAATAAGAATAAGCATTTGCTTTATTTCACTGCCAGTGCCAAATGAATAGGCAAAAATCTTCTGGTAATACTTTGTAGTGTTCTTTCAAATAATTTAAAAATTAAAAAAGTCTTACAGAATTGCTTTATCTTCTTGTTTTAGGACTAAAGGAAATGACCTCAAGTTGTCCCAGCAAACATTTAGATTGGATATTAGGAAAAAAATTCTTCACAAAATGGGTTTTTAAGTACTGGAAAAGGCTCCCCAGGGAAGTGGTTGGGCCACCATCCCTGTAGAGCTTTAAAAGATGTGTGGATGGGGTGCTTGGGGACATGGTTTAGTTCTGGGCTTGGCAATGTTTGATTAATGGTTAAACTCAATTATATTAAAGGTCTTTTCCAACCTAAAAACCCCGAAAAAACCCCAGTCTAATAGTTCGATTTTGTGTTTTGTTTTTTTTTCCTCATTTTGTAGTAAAAATTTTACTGTTTCTTCTGACAATCACTATTGAAACACTGTTGTTTG
Organism: Luscinia megarhynchos; assembly: GCA_034336665.1. Lineage (NCBI taxonomy): Eukaryota > Metazoa > Chordata > Aves > Passeriformes > Muscicapidae > Luscinia > Luscinia megarhynchos. The sequence continues at coordinate 92,659,047 of JAPFBE010000002.1, forward strand.
CAGGTAAATGCATAATCAGAACAAGAATAGCATAATATTTTTCAAATATTGATATATATATTTTTTTGTGTAGAAGGAGCATCAGATAATATCAATGCCTTCAAACTCCAAGGTGAAAAATGTCTGAAGGCTGCTGTTAAAACTAGACTGAAGTTAGATGTCTGTTTCTTCATATAGAAAACTTTCTAAATCTAGCTTTGTTTATAATCCAGGCATTTTCTGCATGTATGGATATGCTCTTGACCTTCAAAAACAGTAGAAAAGAGCCCAAAGCTCATCACCAGAGTATGTTTTGCCCAATCCACAATTATAAAAAAAACCAGAAAGCAACCACTATTGTATTTGTTAAAAAAATCAGTACCTTTCCTATAATCTACAGATAAATATGTATTTACCTGCACATACAGAAACACACTACCCACTCCCCACTTCCCCCTAACTGTACTTTATCCACTGAAAAACAAATAATCCATTGAGAACTTAAGGACTATCAATCAGTAATGAAAGGCCAACAAACAGCTGCCTGGATAAAAATCAAGAAAGGCACTGGCCTGAAGGAAATGTTTGAGGGGAAGCAGTAATAAACTTGCAATAGAAAGTAGGCTTCAGTGCTTTGTATGCATGCTTTTTTTAGAAACCTCCTTGTAAAAATTATTATTATTATTTAGTTTGAGGAGCTACTTATGGAAGCAGTGTAAAATGTTTACTAGGCAAATGTAGGCAAGACCTAAAACTAGAATAAAAAGAAATACATCTTGCTTTTTTCTCTATTTAGATGTGAGCCTATAAGGAAGGTGATTTGAAAAGCTATTTACACATTTTCAATTGGTTCACAAAGTTAAAAGGACAAAATAGAGGCAGCACTAAAACTGTGTAGACAAAAAGCACAAGAGGAAAGGATCAAGAGAGAGGCACACCTATACCAGTCAGGAGGAAACTGAAAGAGGATGAGAAGTCTAACTGAGGAGTTACATAAAGTAATTCCTGCAGAACACCCTTAAATCACTAATGTTGGAAGTCCAAGGGGTGCTGTTCCCATGACACTTTAGATAATAAATCTTTTCAGGGCTGCACAAGAAAAACAGAGTATTTGGTTGTATTGCAGTTTCTCACCAGCACAATTACACTAATTCTGATTCCTCAAGGGGGGCAGCAGAATGGGAGGTGCTGAACTCCTCTCTCTGGTGACCAGAGACAGGACCGGAGGAAATGGAAGGAAGCTGCATCAGAAGTTCAGATGGAACATCAGGAAAAGGTGCTTCACTGAGAGGGTGGCTGGCCACTGGACAGGCTCCCCAGGGAAATGCCAGGATCCAACCCTGTGAGTGTTAAAGCAGCATCTGGGCAATACCCTTAGTCACACAATTTAGGTGCAGGGCAGTCGAGGGAGGAGCAGGGAGTTGGACTCAATGATCCTTAGGGGTCCCTTCCAACTTGAGATATTCTAGGATTCTGTATTCCAACACAAGTAATTTTCTCAACCACTTGACTTTAGAGAGATAGACAAAATTTGAGTGCTTCTAATAGGAAATAAAACCAGCCTGGAATTTCAAAGCAGTCCAACAGGCAGCCTGCTAAACTAAATTTATTCATCTGCCTCTCAGAAGAAGGATACTGCTACTTTATTCTTCCCCTACCTTGCTCATGTGTTAAGAAAAAAAAAAAATCCTAACAAACCACTTCACCTCTTAAACCAACTAATACAGTAAAAATTAATTAATGGCAGAGTACCAAAAACTTATGACTCATAAGAAAGAACAGTATTTTCTTCTTGACTAAGAAAATTACTGGAATAATTGAGTTCCAGGATGAATGCTGTGATCATGACTAGCAAGTCAGCTTTGTGCTGTAAGAGCCAACATAAAGCTGTGGAAGCCCAGAGGGAAATAGCTGCACAACAAAGAATTCTCCAGCCCTTCTATGTCACCCATGACTCCCAAGGTTGAGCTGCCAATGCCACTGCCACCCAACACTAACAAACAAGAGAAACATCCCCTACAAACACACCCTGTACCTTTAAAATACACATGGAATAACAGTTTTCCACTAGAATGTGGATATTTAAGGAAATAATGAGGCAGCCTTTGCTGTCCTCTGCAGTAGTAACTTTATTCCTTGAACTTTTGGGTGTTGAGCATTAGACAACATGCACAACACAACTGGTGACACAGGAGGAAAAAACAGTGGTACATTGTTCTAAGGAAATGAGTGTGATGCAGCAGAAGGAAAATTGTTTAAAAGGAAATAATCTAATTGGAAACACACATTAATGAAGCAAGTTCCTGCATTCTCAAGTACACAAATCTCAGAGATGTGCTTTGCTGTTTACTTCTAGGCCTACAGAAGAAAAAATGCACTGCCTGTAGATATTTTCCAAGTGTCATATGGAAATCTCTTATCTATTTATTATGCTTAATTTCAAGGAAAATGCAAGATCAAGAGGAAAAGAAGTAACTGCAGAACAGGGTTGACAGAGAAGATTTGAGAAGAATTTAAAAGTATTTCATTTGAATCTTAATAATCTGATCTACAATACCATCCCAAGCACTTCACACAAACCAGGTACTGACAGGATACACAATCTAAATGGGGCTTTGGTTAGTTGGGTTTGGTATATTTTTGGCTTTAACATTACTAGGTTTTAAAAGAGCTCTGTAGTGTGACACAGAATAGTTTACATTTACAGTTTCATAACAGCAGAAAAAGAGACAGTAGGTGCTACTTATGCAATAGCTGAGAAAATTATTTCCACTGTTATGTGTGATTTTATACATCTCTATTGGCAAAATAAACTTGAAAAAATGTAAACATTCTTACGCTACGTATTCCTGTTCATCTTCTGCTTGAAAGTGGTATGTTCTGTTATCTGAAACAAAGAAATACATCTTTTCATTTGGCACACGATTAAAGTCAATGTGTTTATGTATTTGGTACTAAAACCTATTTGGCAGCTAAAGCCTTCAAGAGAAATTTCTCTTAAAAGGCATCATTAATTGTTTATTCATAGCTATGAATAACAATTAAAAAAATGAAAAAAGGAAGATGAAATGGTAAATTTTGATTCACACCAATTGTATGTATTTTAAAAGTCTTAAGTTTTGAAATACTAAAGAAAAATAAACACATGGATAAAATTTTACCCTTTTAGAAGTCAAAACATAATTAGAAGAAGAAGGCAAAATTAATTTGCTCCTTTTATATAGTTTTTCCCTCTAGTTGAGCCAAGAAAATTCTTTTACTAACCAAGAGATGAAGACACGTAGTGGCTATTATCTCCCACAATCAGAGGTTTCCTAGACTGCTCTTTTCAGAATAGAATGTTAGAACAGTTTGTTGATTTGTAAAGTCTGAAAACACTATGTTGAATCATCAAAAGAGTTTTTAAAACCTGGATACAAATACCTGCTGTACAAAACCACAGTGGGAAGAAGGGGAACCACAGGAGCTTTAATGCTGAGAAGACAAGGCACTATCAATTTTCAGACAAAGAGAAATATATTTTTAATGTAGGATAAGAGAGAAAGAAATTGGGTATCTTTGTCTTCCTCATTCCTTCAAATAGCACTCAAAAAGGAGAGCAATGACTGAAAAGCAGGAGAAAGCCAAAGGTCTTTCCCCTTTCCTGGTGGGCACAGCTAATGCATGTTCCAGTAAGCTGTGAAACATCTCTCTGAACTTAGGGAGCAGCACATAAACTGCCTTTCATGGCTTGTCACAACAAACAGTATTTATGTCACATCTACACAGAGAAAGGTTCTACATCCATTTGCTCATCATCAGAACTAGAGGCTCTGAACACTCACGAGACACATTATGTGTGTGATACAGACCTGAACTGTGAGCCCTAGCCTCGTGTTCTACTCAAAGCATCTTGCAATGGCATTTTCAGAAATCCCACATAATACAAGATGGTACTAAAGGTGCTACATACGTGATATTAGATCAAAGGACTTCTTATCTTCAGCATTTGGCTTCACCTGGCAGGTCAATAAATTCAGTTTAGCTGGTTGCCTGTTGGACTAAAAAGAAAAATTATTTTATTTTAAAAATGTATTGATTTAGGATTATTTTCCCTTTCTGGGGAGTGGGCATGTAAGATATTACTTAGAGCTTGGACATACACACATATCCACCCTCAAAAAGCTGGAGACCAGCATCACTTCATCTGATTTGGTCTCTCAAAACAGACACATTGCTAAATCTAAACAAAATTAAAATCTTCATGGCCTCACTTTATCTGAAAGGGATGAAAAAAAAACCCTTAAATTTACAATATACTAATATCAGTATTTTTTAATTGCATTTCATCAACAATGGCAAAACTATAATGCAGTTTTTCATTACAGCATGCTCATATTCCAAGTTTCCTCCCATTTTAAAGAGATCAAAGATATAGTCCTAAAACTCTATAAAGAAAGTGGAAAGCTGAAGATCTGCAGTTTCAGAATTCAGGATAAATACCACTAGCAATATTCTGTGGTGTAGTTAAGTTACTTAAGACACGATAGTTAATTCCTTTGAGGAATTTGGGGCTTATACAGGCAGCATGCTTTAGAAGTTGAGAGCTGTCAGTGGAATTTGGGGAAAGGGGGAAAAGAGGTGAGGAAATGGGACCATCTCCTTTAACAAGAGCAACTCCTGTGCTCATTTCCAACAAGTTCATGTTACACTCCCACAAGGCAGTTTTAGCACTGCCTCCACCATGATCACCTGGTGCAACCTCTGACTGAGCATTCCTAGGAAAATCCTTCAGATACATGCCTGATTCCAAGAATTCACTGTGATCAAAACTTCCCAGCATTTCAAACTTTTAATTGAAAGCATTCAAAATACTAAACACATTCACTCATCTAGCCTAGTATCAAGGACTTCCCAAGTTCCCAAACTGCGTGGTTCACATAAATACCATGACAATTCTTACAAGCAAATCCATCTGAAGTATTAATTGAGAAGTCTGTTCAATGCATTTGCCATTTTCTTATTAAATTACTGATAAATTCATTTCATAAGCTACAGTTTCATAAAACTTCAGACAGAAGCTGAAGTAACATCCTTTTTGCAATAGCACATTAACAGCCACACACTCACCAGAAAAGGGTAATGCTATTTATTATTTTCATATAAGGGTATAAAAATAACTTACCGTTGCATGTGAGATGGTAAGAATTCCATTTTTAACAGTGCACTTCCTTCTTTGCCATACTTTCCTTAACCTACATAAGAAAATGATATCAAGTTTAGTAAAGAGGTGTGACTTCAAAACACGTTAATATCATTATCATTTTTGGAACTATTAACTTTATAAAACAAACAGATGCACTCAAAATTTTACTGAATGCTTCACCAAAAGAAACTTGGGAGATTTGTGACAGATCTTAATCATCTTTAAGAGAGTTATAAAGACAAAAGTTTTCTTTTAACTATGACTATTTTTTATGCTTGTCATGCTTGTTATAGTTGCTATACTAAATTCAGTTCCATGCTGGAACTCACAAGTCCTTGTGGCACAGGAGAATATGCCTGAAGTAACCACAGTAGATGAATTATTAAAATTAGAGCCTGGACATAGTAGTATATTTCACTATTATGTGCTACCAGAACATACCCATCACTCTTCTTTAAAAGATAACCTTTCTTCTCACTGCCATATTCCTTATTCCCCTGAAGCTGATGCATACTGTACCCTCCTTGCCTGCTCTGTGAATCCTGAAAAAGGGAAACACAACATTAACGTTCTCCTGATGTGCACAGTAAACTTTTCTAACTTTAAGCCTATTTTATTTTTTCTTCTCTACAACCTAACAAATTCATAAAGATTAAAAAAGGAGAACTCCTACTACATGTTTCACATTCATAGGAGAACTTGCTTTTACACCATGTAATCTTGGACTAGATGCACGTTCAAGATTTAATTAATACATTAGGCCTTTGATGCAAATATGCATCTCAAAACAAAGACTTCTAGAATACAGATATTTAATAATGTACCATCTTATAAGCAAAAAGTAAAAGGCTAAGATAAAATTTCAAAAAGAAAATAACACAATATAGCATGCATATATAAAGGAACATATATATAAAGAAAGACAAATGCTAATAATCCCTTTCCTTTTCAAATTAAAAAAAAAGCTCAATTCATGAGTTTTAGTGAATGAAGTCAGCTGAAATAACTTTTGACCTGATCTAGCGAAACAATTAAGTGAAATGGATTAACTTGTTACAAGCATATCAGAAAAAAAATTCCCCCAAATTCATTAAAACATTGACTTACTCTCCTAGACTTCGATCACGAAAGGCAAAAGCAATAGAGGAAAGAGAAAGCAAATAATTTAAAACAAGAATTATTATTCATTTAAAAAACATGTTCCTTGAACATAAATTTTAAAGCCCCCATTGTTAAAACAATGTTTTCCTTTTCTAATGACACTAATAGAGAAGGCAAGAAGTATTTTTTAGGCATATTGTTGTTTTGTCTTATCCAGTAACAAAATATCATAACAAAATTCCAGGCAACCTGGCATATAGGACATTGGCTTCACAAAACAACTAAGATGACTGCAGGATCAAATTCTAATGCATCTTCTAATCTTGGTAATCTTTAAATTGCCTAAAATGATACTTATATTGTATTCTCCACCACAGGAGCTAATTCTGAATTTCTATTGAGAGAGATCAGGCCCAAAGTGAACTTTTAATTTTGCCAAGTGTATGCAAAAAGCTATAATTAAGGGCACATCAATTTTTTGTTAAATATAACTGTGAAACAATAAAACAATAACCTGCAAAACATTTGACAACATCTCACTAAAAAAAAAAAACAAAAAACAAAAAAAACCACAAAACCAAAAGAATGGGAAGCTCAATTACTCCCTTTTCAATAACCTGTCCACTCTAAGACAGAGTTTCTTAATTCCACAACCAATATATTCTGAAGATTACTCCCTCTTGGTTTATCCAGAGTGCTTACAATTGTTTTTCATTTTGTAACAAGTTGGCCAGAGTGTAGAGAAGTGCTCTGGTAAAACTGGCAGCTGTGGCTGGAAGCAGCACAAAGGCTCCTGCGAGCTGGGAGCTGCCAGCAGTGCTCACACCACCACAATCTGCAGCTCATTTGTTAAAAGCAAATTTCAAATCCCTACTGGAATTAGGGTCCTGCTGGTATTAGCATAGGAAAGAACATAATGAGATATAGTTCTTGTGGCAAGTAGCATGTGAGATGAAGATTTGGGGAAATAAGTCAAAATCTAAAAAAAAATTGACAAAACAGACACAAAAAATTATTACAAAATTAGCTATATTCAATTTAATGCTGTTACGTTTGCAACAATAATTAATAGACAAAAGTAGGGAACAGAAGCCTGCATTAAAGGCCTGTTTTATTTTAAAATTTAAAATTTTTAGGACACAAGCATTTTGCAACATACAAGATCAGATGTTTTACACCACCAAAAGTACACTAGTATTCATTAAAATACTTTTTACAAAAGCCATAAACCATAATAGTTTTGCAAAATGAGATAAATTTTGCACAAGGTAACAGAATCTGCCCCAACTTGACAGGAGGACAGCACCACAGTGGCCACAAGGGACACTGCATGTAACAGAGCCAGTGGCAGTGGCAGTTCCTGCTGCACTGCCCCAGATTCAAACACAGCCACGATGTGCTGCTCCAGGAACCAGGTAATTGCAGGGATTGCAGTAATTTTTTTTTTGACTGATGAAAGGACAGGTATGTCACAAAAATGGGCAAGGTCACTACAGATGCCCATAATGCTAAATGAACACCTTGAACAAGTGCAACAGTGAAACAGGAATTGCATTATGAGACCTTGAAAATGTCAGGACATCTCATCTCATAGCAGTTCTAAAGAGGTTAAAGGTGGCAGAATTTACAATTTGGACAGGAATCAATTTCCTTCTCTCAGTCAAATAAACTTTTAACTATCAACAGCCAGGGCCTTAATTTTATTATTTCAAACTGCTTCCCTACCAAAGCAATGTTTGGTAGTACTTCTGATTCTTGACAAATCCACTGGAGAAAATCCCATTCATTTCACGTTCTTCAATAATTCCATTAATCCATCAATTTTCCAGCGATGAGATTATAATGCACTAATATAAGTGGGAGAATGTATACTTTATCATAATCCACCAGGCCATCTGTCACAATAATAAAGTCCAGCTTTATGTACTTGAAGATTTGGATATACACAGTGATGGAGGCTGCCTGGTGAAAACTCAGGCCATGTCAGGCTTTGCTGTCTCTTAACCAAGGAGTAATGAATGCTGACATGCTGCTTCAGGATTAAACACTGAATACCTAAATAATACATTGTTTTATCAAGCTCCTCAATTTCTGCCAGCATCATTACACTCTGACTCATGTTCTGTAGCAGAATCTCATGACTGAAAGTCCTCATGTTGATTTTGAAAGAGAAACTTGAACATCAGTGTGATCACACGGTTATTTTATCAAAAAAGCAGATTCTTTCATTACAGCATTTCTCTATCTCTCTCCTGTGATTTGCTTGCATATCTGAGAATCATAATACTGCCCCTTTTTCCTCTAAGATACAAATTCAATTCTCTTCAAAACAAACATTTTTATATTTATAGCTTCATCTACATATATGATACATATATAAACACACAGAGTTTTTTAGACTCCTAGAATTTGTCCACATTGTAATCACAGTGAGAACAGTTGCACAGTATATTTTGGTGATGCCTGTGAAGCTACTTTATTTCAATATGTATTCAAATTTCAAAATTTGACTTCACATTTATATTTGACTTTACTTCTATATTTCACAAAAGGAAGGCCTTGTAAAATCATGGCTCAGGACTGATACTTTGGTTAAGTAGAAAAGGACTATGGGAAAGAGACTCAGCTGAATTAGGGGTAGAAAAACAAGCCACATAACCACCATGTGGTTCACAGAGTGGTGTATGGTGGCAGGTTGAATTGTTTGTTATGATTTAAAACTATGTAACTGATAATGGGATTAAGTGCTTAGAAAAGGCCTGGTTTTTGCAATAAAACAGCTCCTTTTTGCACCTGCCTGGGGATCTCTGCATCACTACAGACCCTCACCCACAAGGTTTCTTTCCATTAAAACACAGTATTTTTACTAACCATCCCAGAAATAGATAACTAAAAATCCCAACATTACATTTCACCTGGTACTCTGCCTCATAATAGTCTATGAGCAATTTTGAAACTTGACTTGTATGGACTGTAGCATATGCAGCCATGAATGCACAATACATTTCTGAAGAACATCCACCCATTTGTCCTACTCTATTTCCAAGAACTGGCTGCTTGTCAAGAAGTATGAACTCAACAACACATGCAACATCCAGGAGAGGAGGGATGTTTTTCTTTGCTTCCCAAATAATCAGTTTGTGAAAGAAAAGGTACATGAGAGGAGAGCAGGTCTTGTTGCTCTGCAAGTTGGCAATCAATTCCTGATGAAGAATGAGCAGGAATTATGTTCAGAGTGATTTAGATAATAGGGAGATGACAAATGTAATGCCTGTATGGAGATGGAAGAGAAAAAAAATACCAAACTGAGAATCAGGAAAGACTGTAAGGTATGAAATAAGAGAAAACTGAGCACTAGAAAGAGCTGGCAGCTTTTACAGTAAATTTGGATCTATTCAAAGGTGCTCTGTGCTACTCCTGTCAGCATTTGTGCCATGAAAGGAAGTTTAAAAATCATGCAGAGCGTGTTGCAAGGCTGTGTTGTCCTTCAGAATGATGGGATGAGAGATGCAGGAAGAGGAACAGCCTCCTGGCCAAGGTTTGTCTGCTATATGATGTACACCTATGTTATGTAAGCAAGCATTCAAAAGAAAAAACAAAACACCACTGTAAGGAATTACTCGTCCATCATTCCTTATTAACTGTGGTTCCACATTAGTTAATTTATTAGCTTCAAGCCACATATCCACACACAGTGGCCATAATCACAATGGGCTATCTATAAAATTATGTGACAGCCCATGAAAGTACTTGCCCCAGTCACTAGAGTCCTATTTTTCAAAAGTTTCAGAAGCATTCCAGGAAAGTAAAGATTTTTAGCTTCACACCACAGAAGGGACATTAATGAAAACTACTTTGAAGAGTATATTTATTGTTACATACACTGATAAATCAGGGCAGCTTCAGAACAGAGGAGTTGTGTACAAAAATTTCCTGGAGTTCCCTAGAAGAATCAGTAAGTAAATGATGACTGATGCAGTGTACTTGGACTTTCAATGGGCACTTATTTTTCCTTATGAAAGGGAAAGAATTACATTGCTACAGGATGAAAGGAAATGTCCTCAGATGAGAGAACAGCTTAAAAGCATCCAAATGAGTTTCACAGAAAGCTGCACCAGAACCTGTTGTGTCTAACACAAACAATATGGAAAAGGGTGAACAGCAAACTGTCAAATTTTGTTAGATGCTACTAAATTATTCAGAATACTCAAGAAAGGCTGACTGAAGAATTTCTCAGGAACCCAGCCACAGTGAGTAGCTTGACAACATATGACAGGTGAAGATCAGCATATAAAAATGTGAAGTGATGCAGAGGGGGAAAATAAGATACTGTGAGCTCACCATGAAGATTCAGAAACAGGATGATATGGTTTTGGCTTTACAGATGATTAAACTTACACACCTCCTCTGGCCAAAAAGCAAGTCAATGTAAGGTTTTATACGGAAAAATAAAAAAAGAAAAAAAGATCAAAAAAATATCTAGTGAGCATATCATCAATTAACACATGCTCAGATCCTTAATAGGGTATGCAGATCTAAAAGTTCAAAACAAATAAAAGGGGAAAGATTTTTCTACACAACATGCAGCCATGATGGGAAAGGCACAGCTGTAACATAAGCTGATGGTTTACACTTCTTCAAAAAGCAACTGCACAAGTTCCAAGACTTCCAAGCCAGTGAAGCTAATGGGAAGGTATTCTGGGGAATTATCAGTGTTTACTGCCTGGCATTTTACTCTCAACACAAGAAACTTGGCTGACTCAGTGACCTGGTTGTAAATTATGTTTTTATGTATATATGATATTAGCAATACTGTTAATCATATACTTGGATGATCATATATATTCAGCAGAATGGCATCTGTCTAACATTTAGTTATAATTCATATTTAATAACAGGCACCTGGTAAATATGAATGTCCTATATACCTACAAGAAAACTGAACAGAGGGTAAGCAAACTTTTCCTGAAGGAAAGGTACACCGACCCTTCCAATAGCCACTGTCACCATGGGATATTCAGTATTTCTCTCAGGCAGTATAATTTTGAAAAGTCACAGCATTATCTCAGGTGAAAGCTATATGTGCTATATCTCCTAGTCCAAGAAATATTCCAGAACATCTGCAATGGACATTACATATGCTTCCCTTCACTTCTGCAGTGGATACTAGCACCTTTGATGATGAATTTTACTTTTTAACCACCCTGTCTCAGTCCCTGCTGTCTGAATAGCAAACACATTTTCTTCCTTGCTATATACTATTAGCAAAAGGAGTTTGGAAAGAACAACAGCCCAAAATCAATGTGAGTTAGCAGTTGAACTCTAATGTGCAAACCACAGCTAAAGGCAAGTCTATGATTCTCATTCTCCCTTGGGATCACCTGGGTCAGGAAAATCCTGAACACAAACTGGCTGGAGGAGAGTAGAACACAAGATGGAAGTGTGTAACCCTTCTCATCATTTTTTCCCCTGAACAATCATTCCTTATTGTCAAGGACAGGATGCTGGGGTAGATGAAGCATTTATCTGACCCATTTTAAGAAAGTAAATTTAAAAAAAAAAAAATTTCTTCTCATACATAAATGGAAACAGAAAACGCATGTAAAAACATTGTTGACATGTAGTTAAACATTGTAAATTTTAGTTTTGCCATAATGTTCAAAGTCCAACTCTTTCAAGCCAATAACTACACAAATTTAACATTAAACCAATTTCTGAATATAAAATCTACAAATTTACATTATCTCCAAGAATAACATATCTAAATTATTTACCTCCTTCTGATCAAGCTGCAGAGAAGATTTTATCAAATCTCGAAGAGCTGTAAGTTGTTTCTTTTCTTCATCTTGTGTCTGCTTTATCTATAGAAAGAGATTGCCATTATATGTTTGATGGATGCAACTTTAAAATTAATGTTTTATGCATTTCAATATACCATTTTAGCTGTCCTGAACAACTAGTTCAATTATTTTATGTTTTTTGTAATAGTTGAGCTTTATTTTCATGGACCAGTCCATTCTTATATCTTCACCTTCTATGCATTTACTGCTTGAAAAGCAATTTAAAATTAATGTACAGCTTGACATGCAGTTTGTTATTGTAATGGCTTACTGTATCTAATGTAACTAAATTATCCTCTGAAATATTAAAATAACTCCAATAAATTTGACAGATTACTTAAGGAATGAAAGTGCAGTTTAATTTAGCAACAAATGACAATAGCAAATGGGATTACTGTAATTCTGATTACAGAATACAAAAACACTTGGGTGGCAAGTGATCTTTGATTCCATGATATTACTTTTCTCCAATGAACATCACAGATTAATTAATTTTAAAACCTTGGTGTTATCATTAAGTAGTTTGGTTTTTAAAAGTGAAAATGGTACTAAAATTAATGTTAATAACATAAGCTGATTCCAATAATCGCACTTAAAAGTAGTTTTATCTTAATGTATGATTGAATTTGTAACAGAATGAAAGCTACTTTGACTAATAGCTCTAAAATCTGAATATGTAGTTTAACAGTCAAGATGTCTTCATCTAGCTATGTCCAGTTTCAAGTAACACTTCATTTATAAGATGCATATGAAATACAGATCCTTGTAGTTATATTTAAAATGTACTTATATTTAAAAAAATTCATTTTCAGATGTAAAGCTAAGTGTAAGTAAACTTACATTATATAAGTCAGCAGCCAACTTTTCAATATACTGTTTAAGTTTATCAGCTGTTTTCAAGCCATCTTGGAAGAAGCTGGAATGAAAAATACCTTTGATTTATCAGGAATTATGGAGAAAAACAGCAAAACCAGTAAAACATATCCAGCTTCTTCCATGTCCAAAACTGAAGAAAATAATTAAACAAGTAAAAACCCCAACAAAAAAACCCTTCCTAGTAGTTTGAAGTACAGTATCTTTCAACAGTGGAGATAAACCACTGTGACTTTAACAAATATCAAATTAGAGAGAATATAGCCAACATGTTCCTCCTACAGTAATTTCTGAAATATTTTTTCTGTTTTTAACTTAAGTTCCTGTGTGTTTGCCTTTGTGGTTCTAATGATGACAAGGTTGTATCTCACCAGTTTCACCTCAAAGAAATCCAAAGAAATTGCTGGCTTTCACAGTGGTTTTAAAATTTACATAAAGACTAAAAACTAATAATTAGAATAAACAAGGTATTTACAGAAATACATTCTAGATCAAAGAATAAAATTAATTTTTGTATGCAACATGCAAGGTTTTCCTTCAGCCTCTTTCTCCATCACTGCCCTGCCCCACAAACTCACTCTCACACTCTCTCCTGGAAGTCTACAGCTCCAGAAGGGGAAGATTCAGACACCTGCTGGAACCCAGAAGCCTGGGAGTTTTGAGCTTTCTGTGCTTTCTGACACTGACCCCCTGGAGAACACTGCTTTTGACCTGAGGCCTTGGGAAGGCTTCCAAATTTCAGTGATGGAGTTAAGAGCCATGGGTGTGTAGTTAAAACAGAAATATGTAATTTCACATGGTGAAGGGTTTTGAATGTTGGGTTTTTAGAATATAATCATAGGTATGGAGGTTTTTGGGTGCTGTCTCTTTCTGTTTTCTTCCTTCTTCATGTTTTCAGGTAGTAGTTTTTGGTTGGATAGTTAGTGCTGCACTCTGGGTCACAGGAGTTTGGTTATTGGGAAAAAGTATAAATAATATAGTTTTAGCTCTTTATTGGACTGTTCAGCTTTAAAAGATCTTGCAACTAGCTAGGTTCAGCTCCATTTCGTTCACTTTTAGCTGGTAGCTAGAAGTGTTGCAGAACTCTCTGTACTTTAGATAAGATTTAATAAACAACCAAGTCCGAACACGAGAAATTAATCTCCTTCATGTTTTTAATCCTGACTCTGAGTGAAGACAGAAGAAAATGAAGACAAGCCACTAATTAAGAAATGCAGCAAACCCATTTACACCTGGCAAAACCCTGATACTTTCAAACAAAGGGAAACAAAATCTTATGCAAACAAGAAAATCGTAACTAAAACTTAAAGCATTGCAGCACTTACTTGCATTGTGCATGGTAATATTTAATAAGGTTCTGCAGAAGGTCCACACCCTTTTTTGTCTTGATTTCATTAACCTTAATAAGATACTGTAGAGACAATGGAAAACACGTTGACAATCATGGATCATAAGCTTCAACAGTTTTCAAACAGTAAAACATCATTTGCTCAATGAATTAAATTCTCTGTTTAACTTGGGTGCTGACCCATAAAACACCAGCCCACCACTGCTAAACTTTAAAACAGTTAACAGTTTATCTGGGCACTCCATAAAATTTAAACACCCCAAAACATAAAGCAAATCCAAGAAAAAAGTTTCATTCTTTACAATTGTCCAAAGATTTCCCTTTTTAATGCTACTGTAGTTATTACTGAAATATTCTGAAAGTACAATTTTGTATTGCAATTTAAAGTAATCCCCACTAAAATGTAATAAAAAGAACTATTACTACAAAAAATCAGTTTTATGGCGCTAACATTTATCACTTTATTAGATATTTTAGAAGGCTTCAGAAAGCATATTGGAAGAAAGATACCAGAATACTGCTAAAACCATAAACCTGATAAAATAAGAAATATTTCCACAGTGTATTTTTAGCCCAAGAACCTTCCCACAATAATCTAAAAACAAGGAAAAGGAATAAAACAAAAAAAGCCCCAAGTTTTGTAAAAGAATTGCAAAAATAATTATTTTTATATTGTTGTACTGTGTGATATGAAAATAATTTTCTCCTTCCACCCCCAAACGACAAAGATTTCACCACCTTCAAGTAAGACCCACAAAGTCTGTTAATAATAAGTTATGGTGTTGCAATTAAGAACTGAAATTTGTTTCTTACTTCACACATCTGTAGCTGAAACAGCCTCCTCTCCTTCTCCATTTCCTCTGCTATCTCAGCTCCTGTTATCTCAGTTCTTATCATCCCGTGCTGTTTCGCATGTTCTCTTTTCTCCTTTTCAATCTTTGTACTGAAATTTTAATTGGAAAACATTTCAGAGAATTCCTTCTACTAAAATGTGATTTAGCATTATTTAGGGAAAAAGTAATAATTAAGAAGTATCAAAGAAGACATTCTAAAGATTAGCTCCTCTATCAAATCCTGTCTATTTTAAGTCTCCAGATGCAATTGAGCCATGAAACTGCCCTTCCTTCAACTCTGTTCTCTAGACTGTGTGTTACTTGGGGAAAACAATAAATAATATCTTAATAATAACAATACCAATAATGCCAATACTATTACTAATAATAATTCATTTAAAAAACCCAACACCACAAAAAACAAAGCCAAGTGGGAGCCAAATACTTACAATTTGGTTTCATAATCTTTCCAGGCTTTGTCAAAAGGCTTTTTGAGGTCCTTAGGAAATAGAAAAATGTCTTAGAACATTTCTAGAACTTTTTCTTTGCAGTTATCAAGTAATAAATAGTGACAAAAATATTGTTTTCTTCAAAACTTTTCAGACAGCAGTTAGGAATAAAATTTGGTTTGAATCTTGTAAAGTATTGCTTTCCTGTGCACACTAACACAGCAATTTACAATGAAATTTTCAAGATTTCACTACAGTCATGGCAAATTTATTTTTCATACTAAACACAGAATATTAATAAATGCCAACATAAGAAACACTCATGACTGAAAGGAAAACACTCTCTAGATAGATGAACATGAAACAAAAATTTTAATTTGCAACACTTACCCCTTTAACACCTTTTAAGTCTCCTTTCAAGAGAGAATCCAAAGTGAAAATAACATTGTGGCTTAAACCCTGGAGCTAAAAATCAAAAACATTATCATTTAAAAGCATTTATTATGATCTTATCAAACTACTGCCAATAAGCCTTTGAACTTCACTAATCAAGCTGCAATCACCTCAAATTTCTAATTCCATAATAAACTCAAGCCTGGGAAGAATTAATAAACATTTGCATGAGACATAGAAATATTATAATTAATGTTTACTTGAACAAGGTGTCATAAACCCAGAATTTTACAAATAGCAGATAAGCAAAGTTCTGATGGCCCTTCAAGGCAATATTCATCCTCTTGAAGCAAACATTTGGGTACAAATTTGGTTATAGCCTCCTGAGTAAGAAGGACCTGCTGTGCCACAGGCAGGGAACTCACAAAGCAAGTGTTAATTCAACCATGAACAGAAGGAATGAGCAGGGCCACCAGCTCTTTGAATATTGCTCCCTCTTCTGGAACACTGTTCCTTTCCTTGTCTATTTGTAGATCTGACATCTCCTTAAACTCTCATGAGTTTAAATTTCACCTCACTAAGTTCATGCCTAAGTGATTATCAACAAGAATATCCAAACAACCACTCAAACAGGTTCTCCAGATCTAGTGTTCTACTCAAACTCCTCATATACACTGTAGCCTGTTTTTCATTTTTCCAGGTGTACCCATTAAAGGATAACCAACTCAAACCATTAATTTTTGGGTTGAAATGACTGAACAGTAGCCAGTGAGTATGTCATCTATAGGAAAAACAAAAACAAAAACCCCAAAGCTAAATAGCACTATATTACTCCAATACAGTAAGGATTTGGAATAATTTATTAGATCATTGAAGACTTGATAAAACAGTAGCCCAAATGAACTGGAAATTTGATAAAGCAAAACAGTCTCATGTACAGAACAAAATAAAGGGGAAAAAACTCTTAACACATGGAAACACATATGAGAATCTAGTGAGGGTTGAGAACAAAAGATAATTTGCCTGCAAAGATTAGCTGAGGACATTTACAGGAACGAGGCAAACAGGCTTTAAATACCTAGAAAAAGGCAAGAACCATGCAAATTTTCAAAACGAAATAATCTGCAAGTGCTACAAATATTCTGCCAAAACCTCATCTAGTTCAATGTAAAGATGACACACTCATTTTCATATACATAGGTCTTTATACACCTTTTAAATGCAGTATTATAATGAATTACTGCATAAAGAACAAAACCTGAAATGACCAAGGAGGTAGAAGTAAAAAAACACAGAAACTGATTCTGGTGGGACACTCAGACCAGGGCTGGCAATGGCTATCCCAATGTTTTACCTTTATAAAATCTTCCTGAAGGGTCATTGTGTGTCCTTCTTGTAAGCTAATATTATTAACAATGATTCAACAACTTAACTATTATATTCATAGATTTTAAGTTTCAGACATTATATTTAATGATAACATCAACTGTTAATAGTAAAAACTACACAGCAACTTATTTAGCTTTGTTAAAATTATTAATTTTAACATGTTTTGATTCTTGCCCTTGTTTGCTGAGCAATCATTTCAAAATTATACTTTCCAAAAGTTGTGTATCTAATAAAAGTTGCTGGTTTTACTTCATAGTAAAGTGAATAGTAAGTGAATATCACTCTAAAAGTAGTCACTCCATAACTGATGGAGAAGGTAAGTTATTTTCTACCCTCCTTCTCATGATATATCCATAATATAACAATTCATATGAAAATTTTAATGAATTCATAATTGAAGTTCAAAGAGGGAACAAAAAGGATTCAAATTTGTGAAGCATTTATTTCATTGTCTACTGTGTAGCTGTAGTCCTCATTCATCTTCATATCTTTGAAGATCATTCATTATTTTATTGTACCTTTATTAAATAAGGCATCAACAATCTGTTCTAGGGAAAAAACAAAAACAACAACAACAACAACCAAAAAAAAAAAAAAACCCCAAAAAAAACCCCAAACCAAACCAAAACAAAAACAAAACAAAACCAAAAAAACCCAATCCCAAACCTATTATCCTGCCATTCATCTTAATAACTCCTGCCATTTTTCAAATTAATTTTATCAACATCAGGCTCAGGACCTACTTTGGGGCTTTATCAGTGACATAACAGAGCCCTCCTCCCAACTGCTCTTTCAATGGGCTTCAACTTCTATTTTGATATAAACATATTTTTTTTTCTTTCAGTGTAATCTTATTAAACAGAATGATGCTTTAAAAAAAAAGTAGAATTTTCTACCTCAGAGAGAAAAAAAAGGAGAAAAAGAAATGGTTTTAAAATGCTGAGGAAATTGTAAAATAAATTTGTTTTCTATTTGAGAGTCCTGAATGAAGTAAATTAGTGAACACTCCATTTTGAATCCTGTCAACAAGAATTTGGGTAGATAATGCTTCAGAATTTAGCTGAAATAGTATAATGTTGTTTGGAATAAGTGTGGCTTCTTAAATTAAAAGTGCTTTTTCCTCTTGATCAGAGCTATTTTAAATAAATAAATAAACCCTGACATCTTGTTTGCCTGTTGAAATAAGTTTAAAATGTCTGTGGATGCCCTGCTAGGAATGACAAAGTCCAGAAAGCTTGCAAAAAACTTGAGTTCTAGTCCCAAATAGTTTTTAAACCACACTTTAATTCATGTTTTACAATAATTGCTTTTAATTGTGTGCTAAATTTAAATTAAAGAAGGTCAAAATAACTCAGAGTGGCAGAAATCTCTAGAGAGGAAAGCAGAAGACTCAGTCTTGGACAACTGTCAAAGCCAGGGAACTTTGCTACAGGGACCTTTGGTGTGATCCACAGCAGTTGTGGTTGTGTTGGGGACTGTAGGAAGACAAGTCTGTAAAATCAATTGTACTACACACATCAAAAAGCTTGGAAATAAGCCCAACTATAAGAAAAATATAAAACTGAAGCTATGACTTTCTGAATGTAACAGCTACAAAGCCCATGAAAAATGATTTCACAAGAAATGTGGCTTCCTTACTTTCAGTGTTCAAAGACCTTTGCTATGACTCTAGTTTTATTGTGCAGCTTTCAGAAATAAAAGGCCTAAGGCAAACTTTAAACGAGACAAAAATTAAAACCACCTTCAAAAACCTCATACATGAGCAATGGATGCTTTCTATGTCACAGGCAGAACAGACTGTTAACACCATTTAAACATGCTCAAATTGTTCTTTTCATCCCAAAAAGAGCATGTTTCTCCTTTATGGGTAAAACAAACAGCCATAACTAATAATATTGTATTTTTAACTAGAAAGACTTCAGGTTAAGGGATGATTTAAAAATGAAAGTCCATGAGGTATATATTACCATCAATCACT
The DNA here is from genome assembly GCA_034336665.1 of Luscinia megarhynchos. Lineage (NCBI taxonomy): Eukaryota > Metazoa > Chordata > Aves > Passeriformes > Muscicapidae > Luscinia > Luscinia megarhynchos. The sequence continues at coordinate 92,678,415 of JAPFBE010000002.1, forward strand.
TGTGAATGATGACTCAAGGGATGTCTTAACATTATATTTACCTCCTTAACTGCCAATTAACAATCAAACAGAGAGTGTGTAATAACACCCTCTAGAGATCATCTCTGCAGAAACGTTGGTTTTGTTTTTGAAAAAAACTGAAAGCATCTTAAAAATTGTCCTTAGTCATCATGATCACACAGTTCTTGTATTAGACTTTATTTTGAAACAAGTTAAAAGCTACGAAAGTTTAAAACTTCTCACCAAGTTCTTCAGGAGTGTTGATAATTCTTTAGTAAGTGTGGAAAATTTTACAAAAGCTGTGCCAAGATCTGGATTATCACGACTTAAAAAATTACTTCCAAATTTATCTAGAACTTGTGCATAGTTTTCTTCATTTTGAACGTGATCTGCAAAGAAAAACCAAAAGTCAGATTTTTTGCAACCAGTCAATTATAATTTTAGGTTTATTGCAACTTAACAACAAACTTAGAAACAGTACTTTGAGAAAAAACACAAGTCAACACATTTACTGAAAATAAAAATAATTTTAAGATTAAAAAGAACTATTTAGCAATAGGCATACATATGCTTTTTAAATCAGCAAATTGAAGTTGTAATACAGCAATGAAAAACAATCCGTAGATACTGAGAGAATAATAAGATCAATAATACATCAGTGAAACAATATAAGCTTGTTTTTTAAATAACATTGGAATTTATAGCTGCCCACTACAGGATACAGGAACTGCCCACTTTTATGCACACATGAACTTTTCTTTTGAAATGCTGGACATTTTTGCAGAACAAAAAAGTCAAAAGTATCAGATATAAATGCAAGGAGACCAAGTCTAAATCTGACAGTAAATTCAAAAGAAGAAACATCTTTCAAAGGTTCCCTTTTTGCCTGCTTTGGACACTGAGTTACCCCAGATAACAGAATGTGCATTAGTAAGCAGCCAAAGACTCATTCCAATGGATTTAATAACAAACTGCACATACAGAGAGGTCAGAACCAAAACAATGCAGTCAAAGCCAGTGAAAATGAGAAAAATCCTTGACTCAAGAATGAATTAGAAACTGTTATTTCTGAAATGTCTTTCCTGTTTCTATTTGGTTTCCTTTCTGGCATGTATTTGCATAATTTTTGTTACTTCAATTTTAGTATCCTTAAATAGAAAATTTACCTCTACAGCCCTTTGGGAAAGACTTTAGCACCTTTATCTCTCTTAGAATATACTACTGGTATTAATTAAATCAGTATTTCAATTTAATGGATCTCCTAGCCTTACTGTGTGGGCTTTTTTCTGCAAACCACAAACACAAAACCACAGAGCTACAGCACAAGTTCTGTGCAATGAAAAGGCGGAAGGGAAAGAGAGAACAGTTGCCAGCAGGTACCATGGGGTTTTTTCCCTCCCAAAATCCCCAAATTGTGGGGGTTTTTTTTGCTTTTTTTTAATTCAAGTTGCGATATTGCCTGAGAGCATCTGAATTACAAGTTATGGCTCAAAAGACAGAAGAAAAGGAAAAAAGACGTAAGTTTCAAACAAGTCTCATGAATAATGTCTCACAATGCACAAATCTATTTGGACATTAACAAACAGCTAATGAAGAGTTAAACAGTTAACTCTTCTGAGGTACTGCAGATACTCAAATAGTACACAAAGCTCCAACACAAAAAATTGTCAAAACCTGCTAAAAAAAGGTGCAATTCTTATTTACCTATACCAAGCCCCAAAGCTCACACATCACACCAGTCACATTCTAAAAATCAGAGATTAATACTGAGGTTTTCAAGAAGACAAATATTTAATCATGTTAATACAGAGTTGCAATTCAAGCTGTATGTTTGAAGAAAAAGCATACAGTTTTAATCAAATAGCTTAGCACTGAACTCAAGGAAACTGCTACATAACAATAAAATATGCATTGTGTTTTGATGTGAAAGCTTTTGCACAAATACACACAGAGGATTTTATCTATGAAGGAGCTTTAGCTTATGCAGTCCTGAGTGAGCAAAGATCAAGCACACCCAGCTGTGCTGAAGGAAAAGGATTGATAATGGAAGGTCGGAAAGAGCCCTGCTAGATCATGGAATCCTTGTCCTTGCTTGTGAAGCACTTTTCACACAGTATTTCCCAGCATTTCGATTTTAAGCACTGTGTTGTTTCATAGAGCATTTAAAAAAAAATAATTTCATAAAGAGAGTGAAAAAGAGCTGAAGAAGCTTGTTTTCTTTATCTGTGGAAAGGCAAAAGAAATTCCTGGTCAGAAAGAGGAAGCAGGAAGCAGATCATTGTCCTAGAACAATATAGAGGAAATTCTCAAGAATTCCACATTACAAATCACCTAAATCTAGAAAAGAAGTTTTGATGGTGAAATAAAAGGAATTCTCCTGTATTTACTTCTGTAATTGCCACACATAGGCACACAAAATGTAAGTAGTCTGTAAGAATAAGAATTTTTCAATTGCTACACAATTATCAATGCAATTCTTGCAAAAGGAGATTAAATATTTTCTGTTGGGGAGGTAAGGTAATTCCCTACCCAACCTTAAATGCACATAGCTGAACAATTAGATCTGCAATGCAGCATACACTAAAATATAGAATGTGAAACCTGACATGCTTAGAGCAAAGAGCATCCTCTAACCTCACTGTATGTGCCTCATGCAAACTCAGAAATTACTTCCTAATGTCCTAATAAAAATCCCTTTGCAAACAGAAAGCTGTAATAGGCACGACAATATTGACTTTCTTAGATACAAGTCCTCACACAAGACTTTAATAACCCTGAGAGTGAGACAGGATCACATACAGGGAATAAGATTTGTCTTCCAGAACCAAATAATATCTTTTCAATACTGTAAGCAATGCTCAGCACTGTGATGAAAATAGAACAGCTTCCCCAGGCAGACATCCTGCTCCTTCAGCAGCTCACTGAGGCGTGCCAGAATCATGGAAAACTGAGGAAGGGCTCTGCACCCACTGACAAACACAGCTCCCTGCAAAGGGGCCTCACCCATCATCCCCTTCCCAGAGGGATCTGGCAAGGCCAGCAGCACCTGAGCCCTGCTGAGAACACCACTGGGGCATGGCAGATGTGCTGTAAAGCAGCACCCTGGCCTGCATACAGCTGTGGTATTTTCTGAGCTGAAAGCTGTGCATCTCCTCCACACCTTCAACTCTAGGCAACATTCAGCACAGAGTTTCCCTTTGGTTTGAGAAAACCCTCGCAGCTCCCAGTGCACAGTGACATTGTGACATCCCTCACATCTGAGCTCTACCATGCACACTGAGGAAACGTGCAGTGCTAAAGGAAATAACAGGCACGCCTCTGGAGGTGCAGATCCACCAGCTGAGGGAGGAAAGGCAGCACAGCAGCTCTGCAGCAGCCCTTGCTGCACTGCCAGAAGCAGGGAGCACACGTGCTCTGAGCTCTGTAAAGGCACAGCCTGAAGGACTCCCAGGCTGAATCCCACCTTGCACTGCATTCCCAGACAGTCACCTACAGCGACCTTGTGGGAAACTTTTCCCAGGATGAACACAAAATACTTAAATGAGACTCCCAGAATTTACTCTTTCACTGGAACCCACAGCATTCACGAACTACTGTGTTTATTTCAGAATTTCAGCATATGCCTCCGAGCCTAGTGAGATTCCTCTCTACTTGGGCATATTAAGTAAGGGTACAGAAGTACAAATACTGTGAAGAGATGTTACAGGATAACCTTTATATGCTGGACCCACAAAACACATCACTAAAATAAAAGCCTTAAAATTTCCTTCCTCTACAATTGTTTTGTTCAGATATATTACCCTGCAAACACTGAAGAACACAAGCACAAAAATATTAAATAATTTACAGGAGAAAAACACTCTTTTGTCACTGATTATGTCCAAAGCAACCTGAAGAATGTCTAAATTAATGAGAATTAATTATGCATATGTGTTAAGTTAACAAAAGTAAAAAATCATGTTTCAGAATTTCGATCAATTTTAAACTATTTTTAAGTTTCACTTCTAAAACAGCTTTATTCCATGGAGAGCCAGAGGGAAAAATAACCAAGGTCAGAGCCAAGACACATTTATGAATGAAAGATGACTCAGAAAGGCTTTAGAAAAGCAAGAAAGCTGGCAAGGTTAAAAAGAATAGCAGAAATTACTTGAAATTTTAAAAAAAAACAAACAAAAAAAACCTTTCTCAGTTCATTCTTCACAAAGCAGAAATATAATGAAAAATAATAGAAAAATTATTTGATCACCATACAATTGTCTGAACTTGATAACAATAATGCTTTCTGGAATGAGATTGTTCAAGGGAAAAGTAATAAAAGCCTCTTTCCATATTTAAAGGCAATAAACATCTCACTGAATCTGCAAGGTTCTCTAGATCATCACAGCCCAAGAGCACTGAGAGATAACCCAGCTCAGAAAAGGAAATTACTTCTTTTTGCACCTCTGTTCATCACTGACATGCTTGAAGAAGTTCTCATGGAGCAATTTTTTTTCTCCTCTGCTTCAGAGGATTTATACCAAATCTAACAGTAGAGGTCTTTATCTGATAACATGAGCAATGGCAAGTCACTTAGATCCATGTACAGAAGAATAAAATAGGCAAACCTATTAGCCTCTTATTTATACCAGTCTCAAAACTACAGGAAGAATGAAAAGCAAATATAAGAACTATTTTTAGTAAGCTCCAGAGAGAACTGAGAATTCAAGTATGCACCAGCAGCAATATTGCTTATATATTCCCCAGGCTATTTGTAGGAACTACAGTGCAGAACAGATTAGGTAGACATGTGGATGAATACAAAATGCTGAACAATAAACACGGGTTTTATAAAAAGAAAATTTTACATCAAAATCTCCCACCTCCAGGAGATCAACAAGCATATAGAGAAAGGAAGTCCACATTAAATTATTGATTTTCCAAGAAGTCCTCTCCCTCACAAAAACACTGAAAGGAACTAAGTAGACTAAGAGGGATGAGCCTCAAAAGGAAGAAAGATAGGCCAAAAAAATAAAAAAGTGGAGGAAAGAAGTAATGTTTTAACCAGAGGGAGGTCACCAGTGAACTGGAAGTCTCCAGATACACCCACTACTTGTACAGTCTACAGCAAGAGTCTCCCACCAGGGCACTTCTCAAATTAGAGGAATCTCATGTTTAATGGCCAATGCATGGATGTGTGCATTAGAGGCAGTGCAGCACAGAAGGGAAAACATTCCAAACTTCAAGGAAATTATTGCATTACCAGACATTACAAGGAAAGGCTCTGGAGTTCTATCACCTTGGCATTCAGTACCAAGCAAAACAAAGCTGCACATCAGAAATTATGAAGAAACAGAGTATGCAATAGAGCAATATCAAAATATTGTCATGGTGGGCTTAAACCCTTAATATTGTGTGCAGTTCCTGTCTCTGTTGTCCAAAATTCACTCCTCCTCTTTCCTGTTTTAGAAAACTAAGTCTATGCTGCCATTTTGGAGAAAGAAAGAAAGAGTATCATAAAATGTGATGGTTTCTGTAAAAATAACAACCAAAAAACCCCTCAAAACCCCCTAGATCTGCTGAGTTCAGAAGAGGGATGCTGTGAGTAATAATGGAAACAATTCAAATCTATTTCAAGAGAGAGAATGGTTCACAGAACAAAGTTTAGATTCATCCACGAAAAACTCCTCTGGCTCTACTCTTGTAAGCCTTGAAGAAGATATTTAAGAAGTATCAAACATCACAATATAATTTCTAACTCAACATAATTCCTGGCTTTCATGTCAGTGTGAGCTGAGAAAATGCTAATCAAAATACTTAAAATACACTCCATCTTTAAATCATTTTTCTAATTCCTCAACCATTTGCTGTTGAACACTGTGGGACACCATGTGGACTGCTGATCCATCTCAGTACCTTTGGTCTTGTAGGGATCTTATGTTTTTATTTCTCCATTGTGTAAACTCTTTTGATTATATTTGGGAGTCATCCCAGGGAAGTAATGAAAAAGTGCTATTGAAAAATCTACAGCAAAAATAATTGTGCAATCTGTACTGCTGTTACAATTCAATCCAAATCTTATGGAAAGGAAGTCAGAACAGATTCTGCATTAAGTTCAAGCACACTTGCTTTAAGACGTGTTTCCAGTTACAGATACAATTTATCATGCCAGAAGTAAACAGCAAGACAGACAGGGAGCAAACGGTGAGAAAGAGGTGCCTCTTTGTATGTCTCAGTGAATTTCATAAGCAGTCCTTTCCCATACAACACCTTCAGAAATGAAAATAGGGAAGGGACATTTCCAAGGGTTTTCTATACTTTTGTGTTGGTATGTTTTCATTTCCACAGCAGTAGCTCTAAGTGTAAAATGACAAACGGGTGAGGGAAGCACAGGAACAGCAGAAAGTATTTGGGTGATGTTAAAGTTCTTTGTAACAGACCAGAGAACCTTGTGGCTCATTCAGAGCTGGAGAGGAGCAAAACTACACACCACAAGGCTCAGCCTTCCTGAAGTATTCTGTATGATACTCTGCATTATGTCACTGTCGCTATTCAAATGTTACTCAGGGAAAAAAAAAAAAAGAAAACAAAAGATCAAACCAACAACAACAACAACAAACCAAAAACAAACAAAAAAAAAACCCCATAAAAAACCAAACCCAAAAACCCAAAAAACCAAACACCAAAAAACACTCAACCCAAACAAAATAAAACCCCAAAAAGCAAACACACAAACATTCCCCCAAAAATCAAAAAAAGAAACAATAAAAGCCCTCCCCCCTGAAAAAAAACCCAAAACAAACAAAAAACAAACAAAAAAAATCCCAAAACAAGACAAAAAAACCCCCACCCCACAAAACCAATAGCAACAACAACAAAAAAACAACCACAAAGAAACAAAGAAACCCAAAACCCAACAACCTGAAACCACTACAACCCCAAAAAACCTAGCTATGGCTTTTGGCAGAGTAGGAATGGGATTACTGAACTGAAAAAAGAATTTCTATTGTCCCTGAATAACTTTCTCACCAGTTCAGCTGGAGTTCTCAAAGGAGATTATGAAGCACAGGAGTACTAAAAAACCTTCTTCTATTCTAGTAAATTAAATATGGTCTTAACTTCTAGCCAACAAACAAAATTCCAATTTTGGGTTCTCAAAATGTAGTTAGAGGCTTTCTTTTGAAATACAAAAATAGTCACATAATACTTTCTTGAACTGATATACCCCAATTCATTTTGCAGCTGTTTCTGGTATGTTTTACTTAAATATCAGCAAAATCCATTTTCATCACTGAAGCACAAGAAAGTAGCTGGTTCAGCAATTTTCCTTGTACATGGAGGCAAAATGAGTTTGAGTTTTCAGTTTTTTTAAGGTTTCAAATGTGTAACACATTTTTGGTCTTGATTTTACTAATCCCAGATTATCAGTTACTGCATGAACTGACTCCTGCACACAGCTTTTCCTTGTAACAGAGCCTATGACAGCAGCATTCTGAAGAGGGAGCCAGAGGATTATGCATAAAGCTTTCTTGAGCCAAAAGAACTCCTACTAACTTCTACCTTTGAAGCAAGGACTGCTTAAACAAAAACCTAAAGAGGTAAAAAAAAAAATTAAAAACCAGCTACCCATCTCTACTCCTTTTTAACTGCAGAGCACCCAATCAAAATCATTAACCCACATTCTATTGGTTTTATTCAATGCAACTAATTCATCAATTAGTACTGCCTTATTTACAGGCCTTAACAACAATATTATTTTTATCACAAGACTCAAATGATAGCTATTCATATGTTTCAAAGCAGGCAGAACACCTTTCATGTGTTCTACACCCTCCACCAGTTTCGGAACTCAGTTTTCGAAACTCTGTTTAAGTAAGCACTCTCAAATAGGAAAGCTTATTGGAGCATCTGAATACTTCTCAAAGCATAAAGCTAAATACACAAATACTAAACACTATTCTCACTTTATATCAAGTTTCACAGTGTATTGGGAAAGCATTTAGCAACAACTGAAATTACAGCTAACTAAAGCACGGTGCCAGCAAAACAACATCAGTGATTGGCAAATGAGAAGAGTTAAGAATCTACAAGATATTTAAAAATCCCAGACACTTCCATAAACACAGAAACTAAGAGCATTCAAAAGTAGCTCTGTATATGGTAAATATTTGCTAAACTGATTATTATTGTTGGGAAATTGGAACTGGGATTTTCTAAAATCCTGTCTTTACACCCAGAAGATTACTGGAAAGTGCACAGCTCTGTTGCCCTATCTGCCTTTGGCACAGTTTTTAGAACATAAGAGAAACAGAGGTAGAAGTATTAGTGTTACAGCATTTTTAAAACCAAATTTATATACTGATGTGTTTGATCACCATTTGTTACTGCACTCAAACTGATTATCAATTCATATTCTAACCAAATAAACTTCCATCAAAGTAACTACTGTAGTTCCAGTAAAACATCAGCAGTGCATTCAAGCAAGCAAAACAATTATATAACTATTTTTGGTAAGAAGGGAAATATATAATTTGATTTTAGGTAAGAAGAGAAACACATTATGAAGGCAGAGTACATATTGACCAAACAAAACCAGATATTTCTTTTTATTTATTTTATTTTTTAAATTTAAACAAGTTCTAAATCTTGTTTCACTTATAAGTGCTTCCTAAAAATTTCAGTTGAGAACACTTTTTTGTCATTGTTCTAGTTGAAGGTAAATGCTTGAAATATTATGACAGCAGAAAAATTTACCCATGGGATTCTCCTAGAGGCCATTGAGAAGGAATATGAGGGTAAAAGAACTGGAGAGCACATTAATCTGATGTATAATCAGAAGTGAAGAAAGAAAATTTTATGTCCAAACACTCCTAAACAGATAAGCATTTCTTATGCTACATGTTTAAACAGGATGAACTGCAAGACATCTCAAACTTGAAATTAAAGGCTTTGGTTCTTGTGTAAAACTGAAAACAATGTCTTACCTTGCCCCGAGCTATATATTGCTTTCACAGATTTTTTCACCTTCTGTAGTGCAGTTCTGTCTTGATCCAATGCCTACAAGAGCAAAAAGTAAACAAACTTTAAATATTTACTTCATTGATTGCCAGGATATACTTTAACAACCAAAAAGAAACCCACAAATAAGTACTTTCACAGGCTGGAAAAAGCTCCAGGTACACTGATTCAGCCCGTGGGAAGGTCTGGAGTCATTCAACCCCTTCAAGATGAATTAAAGGATTGAACTGGAAATGCTCTGACAACACAGTAGAGCAGTACTGACAGTGCTAGAGGAAAACCACTATTTTAGTTTTTCAAAGGACAAAGCATTTATTCAAACTGCATTACATTTTGGGAAATAAAGCAAACAAGAAATAGCAGATGCTTCTACATCAGCCCTACAGTTTCTACTACAACTAAATTGCTTGTTAACATCTGTGGTTCTCTCACAGTAATAATGTCTACAGACACAGATTATCACACTAACCGCTTGCACCAAATTCTACAACATAACTCAAAGTACAGCTGATGAAACATATCAAATCAAAATAAAGGATTAATATCTGATTTTGTGCAACATAATGTGACTGAAAAGAATAATAATAACAATAATAATAACAATAAAATGCAAGCATTCATTTTCAAGATTACATCTTGAAGAATTTCAAATTCTCTGAAATAGTTCCAAAATCTAGTATAAAATATTATTAAGTAATGATGAATTGAGGATTAGATTCCAAATCATACACAGGAACATTTAAATAGTCTGCTATTTTCCCCCTCATTTACATCACAGGCAATTTCCCATCACCTAGGTAATGTTAGATCAATAATTCCAAGTTTTAATGAAGCTGGTAGTGTTTGCCATTTTATATTCACTTTCAAATCACTGGAGATTGGAGAACTTGAACTCATAAACACTGTCAGGACAGCAGAGCAACTGAGCATGGGAGCTGGTAATGACCACACCATTCATGCTGAAGAGACCCTTGCATAGCCCTGTTAGCCCAAAAAGTTTAAATTCTGGAGCTGCTGGGGGTTGGAAGACTGGCAGAACAAGGCACAATGTCAGCTACTCCTACTTCCTTAGAGGGACATCGCCAGCAGTACTGAGTGAAAACACCCTGTAAGCAGAGCTTTCGCTGCCAAAACTGAGATGGTTTGACAGTGAAAGCCTTAGAAAACCTCACACTAACTTCCAATACCTGAGAAATGGGGTGCCCAAGACAGCTGGAGAGGGAGTTTTTACAAGGGCATGGAGTGACAAGAGAAGGGAGACTGGCTTGAAACTGAGAGCAGGTTGAAATTAGATATTAGGTAGAGATTCTACTGTGAGAGGGGTGAGGCACTGGCACAGGTTACCCAGAGAAGCTGTGGATGCTCCATCCCTAGAAGTGTTCAAGGCCAGGCTGGATGAGGCTTTGAGCAGCCTGGTCTACTGGAAGGTTTCCTTGCCCATGGCAGGGTATAGGAACTGGATGATATTCAGTTTTCCTTCCAACCCAAGCTATTCTATGAATCTATAATTGAAGAATATTCCACTGAGCATTAAGTAGCTCCAGAAAACCACATCAGAAGTTCCAGGTCAACTACAGTGTAAAGCACTGGAGATGGTTAAACATGAGGGTCCTGCTGATCAGTAAATTCCAAACAATGAGTGGTCCTGTGTGTGAACACTTACAGTAGGCATCCATACAGAGAGAAACCAATTAATACATAATGGTTCTGTTTTAAGTAGCCCAATTTTAACCTTGCAAAATGTTAGCTGAACAATACATGATAATCTGCAACAAAATAAAATGGAATGTTTCTGTTCCTTGACTGGAAACAGCCATCTTCTCAAATCATACAACCACTCCTGTGGCAGCTACAACTAGAACATTTGGAACCACAAAAGCTGTAAAAATGCCTTCTGAGGCTATTTATCTCTGCTTTGTTTTTTTTTTTCCATTTACAGCAGAACAATGGATTAAAACATTAAGAACTGCAAACATCATTATTTCTTTTGCTCCCCACTAAAATAGTGGGTTTGACTTGACTTACATCTTGCCAGGAAAAGTTACCATTTTTAAATGCAATAAAATATTGGGAACTCTGTGTTCCTTTCCAAGACACTGCACAGCAAGTGCTTCTCTTTGATTCCTCTGCAAATGCTGTCAAAAGCTTTTGCTCCTGCCTGCCTGCTATGTCAGGCAGTTGCTATCATACATTTCTACTGAAGTTCTCTCCATCTTCAATGACCAGAAAAAAATAATGACTCACTTGTCTACTGAGAGTTTGAACACAGGATAAGAATTTGAATCCAATGTTTTGTAAGAAAGAAAATGGTTAATATTGATGAGATTGAGAGATAAAACTTTGTGCTAAGGTCTAGTATTGAAGCAAATTGGGCACTCGGGAGAAAGAAACAAATACAAAAACTCCAGGAAACTTTTTACTGAAGTTATCAATCTAAAAGACTATGACAAGCAGACTAGAAAAAATTTCTAAATTGGATTTGCTATTGAATTAGATGCAATCACTAACGTGAGAGCAGGAGGAAAGGGAACATTCATTATTTTAAAAGAGGAATCACTGAGCAAAGCAATATGCAAAGATGACATCCACAGCCTGAAGGAGCCAGTGATCTAAGTCAGAATGACATCACAGGCCAAATTTTTTTTTATATTTGCAAATACAATTTTTATGTGAACTACTTCTTCCTAGTCCAAAACTATAAATAAAAACACTTACATACAAGGTACACAAAACCTGTTATCTAGGGTTGCTTAGGTGCTTTTGGGTGTTGATGTTTTTTGGTAGTTTGTTTTTGTTTTGTTTATTTTATATAACTGGAGATAGTTTGTTTCCAAATATATAACATTCCTCTTAGAGGTCTTCTGCTGACAATTTTTAGCTGCACTCTGCTGCAAAGGAATTAAGTTGCATTCAATTCTCAATTCAATTATTATTCCAGAGTAATATTACCTCCTCAGCATGTTAGACAGGAACAGCCTTGCTTTCCCTAGTTAGGTGAAAACAAGCTTTTGCAGTATTCATTAATTTTCATTTTGAGTATTTAGAATATCAAATACTTTAAGTGCCTATCATAGCAGACACAAAATCTGATCTTCCATTAAAAGTTGCATACACTCATATTATTGAAAATTGCTATGTCTTAGAGACCCAGGTGGTTTCTGTGACAACCTCTAGGTATTCAGAGGCACTCCTTCCTCCTACCAAACTCTTCCTTACCATCACCCACTCCTTCCTGCTCTCCTTCATTGCTTCTTTCTTAATTTCCATGATACCATCTTGCAGGAGGCCTTTTTAAATTCCACAGAAGAACATTTTCTTACCCTCTCACATATTTTGGAAAGACAAATCATTTAAAGATTCACTACTACACCACAGATTCACTACCTTATTAGCTGAACAAAGCTTTCTTCTTGAAAATGGTCATCCTGGAAGCAAGCTCAAAATAATGGAAAATCAGTTTCAAAAAAAAAAAAAAACTGAAGGGAAACAAGGAGAAAGAACACAAAATAACCAGCATATTTAATCTGCTTAAATAAAATGAAGCAAGGAAAGCTCCTTGCTCCTCATTCTCAGCAGATTCTCTGGCTTTGTGGAGGTTTCAGGTTGCTGCATTCACTTACATTGAAGCTTATGCTCAAGAAGAGAATCTCCTGATCATGCAACATCAGCCCTTCTAATTCCCCACACAGTTACCCAGATGTAATTTCTCCTTTCTGCTAAAACATGGCTGCTCTAACCTAGCCTGCCATTTCAAACCACCAGGCTGCTTCAAACCTGCCCTGCTGAGGAAAGCAGCATCTGCTCCCTCACCCCAGAGCACTCGTGGTGGCCACACAGTGACCCAGCTCAGGAGCTGCTGTGGTGCCAACAGTCCTGTGAAAGCTCCTTCTGAGCACTGTGGATGCAGCTCACCTTCCACCAGGGCAGTGCACACTGACAGACATTTATATTTGCAGCTATCATCTCACAGTTAGAGAAGGTACCTCCTCTCTCCTAAGATGTACATTTACTGGTGGCTATTCACACCCGTGGATGGAAAACTTGTCCACCTGAGGATATAAAGCCAAACTAATTTTGGGCTGGAGAACGGTGATTTCTCCCAATGGATCATTTCATTGATGTAGATCACCAGGTGCACTTTTACCACAGATCAGGGCCAGGTCAGAAGAGGTATATGCTGACATTCCCTAACCCACACCAGTCCTCTCTGCTACACATTTTTCACTGCTGTTCACACTGACAGACTCTGCTTTTGCCTCTCCTCAACCCTCAAGAGCCTGATCTCTTCTCAGTGAAAGGTATTTCTATTTTGGGTCCATGCTCTGGTTTAATAGCCTCTAAATTTTAAGCCAGAAATTATACTACAGTGTAATGTGGAAAGTGGTAGATTCTTGTTTGCCATCTGTCTCAGATACAGTAAAAACTGGCAGGTTCACATTTAGATAAAACACTAATTGTTTCTTTAAAACCTCGTGTCTTTTTATTCTGTATAGATATGTATCTATTTATGGGCAAGTGTGTGCATAAATACTTCTATTAGAGTGTATTAGCAAGTGTCCCTGCTCATGGCAGGGAGGTTGGAACTAGATGAACTTTAAGGTCCCCTGTGATTCTATATTTGTCCTGATGTGATTGTACAAAAAAGTCTACATACTATAACCATACTTATGAATATTTGAGGTGTTTATTGCTAATACACACAAAAATCATGGTTTAAAAAACACAGAAACCTTTCCTTCTAGATTAACATAAAACCACTGTCCAGAAACCAATCACAAAAGTGCTTTACACACATATTAAATTTAGCTTTTCTAGAAACCAGGACCAACCCAGAGGCAGAGATTTGCACAAAAGATGCTACTACCCATTGAGCCCACTAGAGTACTAGAACATCAAATATATTTTGTGTACTTTGCAAACCTTTAGAATTTGAAGAGGGGTAAAAAAACCCACTAATTTCTGTTTCAACCTTACAATAATAAAAGAAAAAAGTGGCTCAAGACACCGATGATCACATTAATATGTCAGTATATATTACTGAATATGATTAATCCCCAAGTAGATTATTGTCCAAAGGAGATAAATTTCCCAACTAGAAGAAACCACTCATGTTTATATCAGAGAAAGTTTAGAAATTGACACCATTTTTAGGAGGTTTGCCCTAAAAATTTCATATCTTACCACTACCAGAACCAGCCCACAAAAATAATATACTAGAGAAGAAGTGTTTTAAACCATTATAATATTTTGCACAAGACAAACCCTTGAACAACCTGTGTACTCATCCCCCTGCCTCCATATATTTGAAGAAATTATTTTCTTATATTAAAAACACAATCCATGTGAAATATTAAAACCTCTGAGGTATACACACAAATGGGTGCAATGAGTGCTTGGGAGTCATGTGCCTGTATTGTCAGACACAAAAATAATTAATTCATGGAAGACACACAGAAGATTTATTGGCTTCAAGGGACTAAAAGTAGTGAATCTTTCACTTGCCAATTTACACACTTCTCTAACCCTGGCACAGCAGTTACTGCTGTTACTGCTGGCTATACTATAAAACATGCTTGCCCTCTGCTCAGGTCCCAGTTACAGGACCCATGGAATGAAGTAGAGCAATAGCATCTTATAAAGTTATGGCTGTTCAGCAGCAGTATCAGCTTTCCTCACAATAAAATCCAGACTTTATTGGATATACAATAAACATAGACTAGACAACTAGTAAGTTATTGCATGCCACTGAAATTGCTACAACACAAACCCCTATAATTGCCACAGTGAAATAAAACCAAAAGAGAGGATTAGCATTGGTCTCCTGTAGGTCACTCATTCAGAAATGAGCAGATTTCCAAACTCATTTAATTCTGAACACAGAGAAGTGACTTAAACCACCCTTCCTGTCCTTCCTTCTCCACTCAAATTACACTGGTCCTGCCAGTCACCAAAATGAAAATTGTTTCCAATTGCTAGTCTCAGCATGTGTCTACATGACAAAAATAGGGGTGTTAAAGAGTTAAGAATTTTCTAGAGACCACCTCTTTGTGTAAAAAGTGGCTATAGAAAGGTCCAGCTTGAACTTGCCCTGAGTTACTCAAGAAAACCCCAAAGGGCACCAATGAGAGGAAGCAAACCAAAACAACACATCAACAAGCACTTATCACCATAATAACTGATGCCAGCATCATTTCACACACCACCATTTACCAGCTGATTCCAAAAGAAGACCAACTAAAATAACGTTATTGTCAAAACCTTGTCTTTTCTCTGAAAATTTCAAGCTTCAAGTGTTTTAAACATAACCTAATGAAAAAAGCATCCAGTGATCAAACTGAGTAAATATATTTTTCCTGAATGTATTTTTTTTTCAGGTAATGTCCAAATTTAACATAGATCCCATTGTTTGAACTTTCCTCATGTCTGCTCTTAACTACATGGTCTGATGAAATGCAATAGCCTCTCCAAACTCCACATATGTGACAAAAATCACCAACCTCCAGAGCTGCAAAGGTCACAATAGATGTGCCAGCTCATTTGTGTGGGCTCTTAAGAAAACTGCAAAAATGTTAGCCACTTAATTATTCTCCAAGTATTTCTCAAATAGAAGCACAGTAGATACTGCTTGTAAAAGTGCAGTATTGCTAATTGTCATTTGTTTGGCAACTGATCCTTCTTTGCAACCAGACTCCTACCCAGCAGCCTCCTCTGCAAGGAGCAAGAACGTAGACACTGGTCGACTACCTATGTATGATCACTTCTGCACATTTTTCTAATGAGCATGGTGTGGATGTTGGATTTTGTGCATGCTTTGACACACCTGGGAAAGCTTAATAATATTTTGGGCAGTTTCTTCATTTAAGTTGTCAGCTGAGTTATATAATACTTCTGAGTAACTTATTTTGTGCACAAGGTACATTTAGAGATACCTGAAAAATAAGCTAAGAGATTTGTTTCCAGGAACGCTGATGACACTGATCAGGTTTATTTTCTAATTTCTGTTGTGTAGGAGATGCTGAAGAGCCCACAACTAGTGACAACACTTGAAACCATCCAGTGACAGTTTCCCCCACAGACTCTAAACCAGCTTCACTGGATAGAAACTAATCTTAGTGATAAATATCAGATAATCAGAGAATGGTTTGGGTCAGAAAACATCATCTAGTCCCAATGCTCCTGACATGGGAAGGGACACCTTTCACTTGAGCAGGTTGCTCAAAGCCCCATCCAACCTGGCATTGAAACCTTCAAGGACAGAGTATCCACAGCTTCTCTGGACACAATGGGGCATCCACAACTACTTAGTGACAATATTCTTGTCTTTACCCTGGCAACAACACACCTTGAACTGTTGGAACAGCTCTCATGCATTATATACAAACTCACTCCTTCAATCAGCAGTGGTAAAGCAGAACAGTACAGAAATCTAGAACGGCAAAACCAGTGAAAAAAAAACTTCCCAGTTTAAATGTCACTGCAGCACAACTTTACCTATATCTTACCCCAGTAGCTGGATAAACACATTGGCATGAGTGCTGGGATAAAATATGGCTACAGCTCAGAATCCAGCACAGCCATAGCCAGGCTCCCAGCTCCTGAAGACAGCACTGCACACAATTCCCAGGCTGCACACACAGCTTTTGCCAGCATTAAGGCTGCATAGCACTAGCAAGTGGTTGCACCAGAGCATTACCCAAGAATCTTCCTACATTACAAATGCTCCTCTGTTTAAAAATAACAGGTGCTGTTGCACTCTACTTTTTAGCAAATCATGACATAAGATGTCATTCTCTTTTCCTGTGACTTGAATCTTCTTGTCTGCATCAGCAAACTATTAAGTACCGTTATAAAAGCACAAAGGGAATGATCCTAAACTAATGAAAGTCTATTCTCTCCCTGCATTCCTGCAAACCTCTCCTTACATTTTTTTACAAAAGCCAGGGGAAATGCATTGATATGGGTGTGAGTATGGGCTACCAAACACTACCCTACAAAATTACTTTTTTTTCCCAGCATAATTCACTGACGTTTATTGTCATTTAAAAAACCCAAAACATTACGAAGTGACATTTTCATTTAACAAAAATCTAACCTGAAAAGCTTAGATGCAAGAGACCTAAATACTAACATGTCCAAAAAAATAGAACAAGATTATTTGTTTTTGAGAACAATCAAAGAAACTCTTCAGAAGACAGTGAATATTTGAGGCAAGGTCTTTCAAAAGGAAACAAAGTGAGGAGAAGATGCCATACAAACAGCATAAACACAACCACATTCAACAGATGTGCTAACAGACATAGGGTTATTAAAAATGTGATTCTTAGCAACTTGATCTGGAAAAAACCACAAAAGCCTCTGGAAAATTGCTCCCCCCACTATACCAGACTGTAAATTTCACTAACAGGAAAGCTCTTCAGCTGCAGCACCAGAGTTAAATACTACAAAATTCTGTCCCCTGTTAACTCCTTTCCTTCTTTTCCTGAAGCCACAAAACATTTTGCAGCAGGCTCTGCAGTTAAGTTGTTATCCCAGTAACTCACAGGCATTTTTCTACTTCTAGGGAAGAGGCACTTGATCAGGACTAGTTATTCCTACTGGAAGCAAAACTCTTCAAATGTTGTACACAGTTTCTGTGAATGCTACAAAAGTTGAAAGTGACACTGAGGAATAAATGCAGCCTCTCCATCGGTGTGCAGGCACACAGCACATTCATATACCATGGCTCCATAAATTCAAATCCCAAAGTGGCATTGTTGGGATCTTCTACCAGCCATTACTACTACTATTAAAATCTTTTTAAGTGAAAAAAATTGCCCTACCTGAGGCGAGGGAACAGGCATGTTCTCTCACTTGAGAACAGAAACAACTCATGCTCCATCTCCTCCTAACTCCTGAAGAAATATTTAAATGCATACATTGAAGGATGACTGCAATATTTCATTTCAGAATTATTCCATTCAGAGAAAAAGTGAGTATATTAATGCACTAATACTGTTTCATGCAAAAAAAAAAAAAAATAGTGTTTCTTTTTTCCAGGCTGCAGTTTCCAAGGGTTTCATTAAAGGATTTCCAGTGTAGCACACACCTTGAAGACTACTGCAATATTATGGGACACTGTTACAGCCCAGTTTCCTTCTGCTCATGGAGACTGCAGTGATGGCAGACTCAGTAAGATTTCGTCTTACATCATGTTAAACCTTCAACCACCACCACCAATGAAATTCAGAGCTACATTCATGTAACCAGCTAAGAGAGTCTGTCATCTTATATACAACCCTCATTACAGGGTATAATACAGAATGACACTATGGGATACTAACAGAAAAGAAGAATAAAAACACATATAGAACCAATCCATTAAAAAAAGCATGCATTCAATTTTTTTGCTGTTTGTAAGGTAAATTTAAAAATGGAAATTAGAAGTTTTACTATATACAGTAGGAGTTGTCTTTCTAATTCTAATTCTGCTTAGTCTGTGACTAGAGCTTTACAAAATACATAAATGAGGGGATTAGAGACCCCCCTTACACAAAAGAGAAAATAGATTAAAATCACAATTCCATAATTTAGATGCCAAGCTTTAATTTTTTAATTTCCATGTCATGTTCTTTAATATAAATATATTCTCTGGACATATGTAGTTTAGTGGGAAAATTATAGAAAAGGAAAATAATAATCAGAATAGTCAAGTCCAGTATTTTATTAAAAGACTCATCTAAAACCTTCTATATTCTACATTGTCTTTCAACCAACATGCAAAAATAGCATAAATGTACAGAAAATGAAGATGTATATCTCATCTTCATTGTGGTATAATCACAATCTACAAACCTCTAAAAGCTATATAGGCTGAAGAAAAAAGCAAGCCATAGGTGTGTGCAATACATATTATTTAATTGTATATATGTTTAATTACCAGAATAATTATATATACAACTTAAGACCAAAGTAAAATCTGCTTTCTGAATATACAAGTGAAAAAAAGTAAAATGAGAAGGGATATCAAAACTAAAGCAAAGACCTGTGTTTGATTTTACTCTGTAGGGTTTATTTTGGGCATGCTGGCACACATCATGACCACTTGCAAACTGGTTATGCATAGAAAAGAATTTCTGACTCATATACAAGTGTATAAGTGACAGCAATCAATCACGGGTGCAGGAAGAGGATATTTTCACACCACCAAAATCCTACAGTGTAAAGGCAACCCTTGATTCCCCAAAGTGTGTCTATGACCTGACAAAGTCATTGGGACAACACAGAATCTACAACTTTCCCTTCCATACCAAGGACACTTTAAATATAAGGCTGATTTTAAAGGTATTGTTTTAAAACCACAGTGAAACTTAGAAGAATTTGGCAGCAATTTCCAGCATTTTTGGAAACATTATGAGCACTTTGTGAGCAAACTGCTACTTACTTCACAGCATTTTTTTAACCCAGTATTGTGTTTTGCAAAAAGAGCCCCATGCTATTTCTCTTTTATTACTGTATTAGAGAACAGACGCCCTTGGAGAATATTCTATACATTTTTTTAATAATATCACACTTCAGACATAATTTATAGCCAAGATGCTAAACATAGCTAAATTACATTAGCAACAGTTTCCTTTAAAATATTCAGACAAAAAGCATTCACATTCCACAGATTCAAAAGGAAAAGTTTAGTCAAAGAACACAATTTCCCCATATATGCAGGACTTGAAGGAGAAGGCTCAAGGTCAGTGGAAGTTGAGAAGACCATGCACAATCATTCTTTTTATTTCCTCAAGCTTAAAACACTTTTGCTAACACTTGTATGAGACACCCACAATGAATATAAAATAATTTTGAATGAACTCTGCTGCCTTTGTTTTTGTTTGGGTTTGTTTTTTATTCAACTAAACAGCAGTCTAAGTGATGAGGGTTGAGAGGGGTGGGGCTGCTCAGCCTGGAGAAGAAAAAGCTCTGGGGTGACCTTACAGCACCTTCCAGCACTGAAAGGAGCTGCAAGACACCAGGAGTGGGACCTTTTACAAGGGCATGGAGTGATAAGGACAAGGGGGAATGGCTTTAGACTGAAGGAGGGCAGATTTAGTTTGCATGTTAGGTAGAAATTCTTTACTTTGAGTATGGTGAGGCACTGGATCAGGCTGCCCAGAGAGGAAGTCTTCAAGGCCATGTTGGATGGGGCTTTGAGCAACCTGGTTTAGTGGAAGGTGTTCCTGCCCAGGGCAGGGACTTGGAACTGGATGATCTTCAAGGTCCCTTCCAACCCAAATCATTCTATGATTCTATGGAGAGGATGTATGTCACCTCAAAAGAACATAGGTTGGCAATATCCTTCTCTGAAACAGGGAATATAATTTATGTTTCAGAATGGAGAAAGGAATGTGGGAAAGCAAATGAAAACCAGGATTGCTAACACAGGGCAACACGAGTGCATGGACAAAGTTGATTCTTACCATGTACCTTTTCATGCATGTAAAATATGCAACTAGAACATATAGGTTTACACTTAAACATAGTACAAAGTAATGCCATAATCTAAAATCCATCCAAAAGAGCAGTAATTACATAATGAAGTATATTTAATCAGAAACCAAGTTATTAATGCTTTAGTCTAATGTTTTTTTTTCTTTTAACTATACATTTCCCCCCCAAAGCACAAAATTAAGACTACTACTAAAACCCATTAATTTATAGCATTTATCTTGAAGTTACCTTGGTTTGTAAAACAATTTATTCATTTCAGCCCACTCTAAATACTGTGTTAGCTAAATCTAATGGATGCAGCTAGTGCTTAAATAAAATTAACCTCAGTCAACACCAGTCATATAAGACAATCAAAACGTTTCTACAATCAAGGAATAATTTTACATAAAAACTAGACAGAATAAGATACTAGAACAATTAACAGGATGGAGTACTTTAAAAGTTGCACAGAAGAAGCTGTGAACACAACAGAAACTTCTCAATTTATTCTACAGTGCTTTGCTTGACAAACACCTTCAAACTTTGATGCTATGGGACATGACACAATATTATCACCAATAAATACAGTACCATTTCATGATCACAAGCAAGACAGACATTTTCTTCATTTTTACATTTCTGCAGCTTCCTCATAGTATTTTTTATTAAAATTTAATACCTCCAAATACAATTTAATTCAGGAGAGGCATGTGAATGAAAATGGATTATTCTCCTTTTCCTTAGGAAGTAACAATTGTTTCAGGTATCAAAAAATGCAGTAGATGTCCTACAATATACACCAAATGTATGTGTATGGTTAAAAGATTCACTTTGGAACAGAATAAATGTATAGGAAAAAATTGTGAGTAATAGAAATTTGTACAGGAAAAGATGAAATTGTTCAGCAAATGAAGGCTGAAATCAATAGTATTCTACATTCCAGCTGGTATTTTATGATTGAAAGCAACAGGAATCCCTACAGGTTTTAGTGGAAAACTAGAGTGGTCAGTTGCTTCACAGGACCTGAAAAATATAATTTTCCTGTTTCTCCTTTCCCAACCACTCATTCCCACCTACCTTCTTTGTACCAGTACACTAGTGATCACAAAGTCAAGGAATTAGATCAGACTAAAGTTGCCTTTTTGGTGGGTTCTGGCCATGGAAATGAGGATGCACAACTGCACACATGGTGGCTCAAACCCCTCCAGTGGTTGCACAAACTTGCACACACAGATCAGTGAGCTCTTGTGGCCATGAAGGCCTATGGTAACCCTGGGGAGCATTGCCAGCAGGTCAGACAGGTGATGCTGCCCCTCTGCTCAGCCCTGGCCAGGCCTCCCCTGGAGTGATGTGTGCAGTTCTGGGCTCCCCAGTACAAGGCAAACATTCCTGGAGTGCCCAGGAAGTTCTAAAAATGAGGAAGAACTTCTTTATTGTGCAGTGACCAAACACCAGTACAGATTGCCCAGAGAGGGTGTGGAGTCTCCCTCACTGGAGATATTAAAGAAAGTTCTGGACCAATCCTGAGCCATGTGCTCTGTGATGATGCTGCTTGAGCAGGGACATTGGACCAGATGAACCACTGTGGTCTCTTCCAGCCTGACCCACTCTGGAACTCCATGAAAATTGCCATGTGACCTGAGAAGACAGATTATATTTCATACTTCACCTACATTAAGATCCATTCCATCTGAGCTACATCCCTTGCAATCCACCTCATTTTGATCTATGAAGATACACTTTGAGACTGTAAAACTAGAATGCTTAGAAAACAACTCTGTCAGAAGGCAGAAATATCCATGCACAGAGGCTAAATTCCATCTTCACCAAGCAGAGGTGACTCCATCTACAGATTTCCTGTTTGAGTCTCATATTGTTTCTCTTGATTTTAAAATGGTTCTATCCTTCAGAAACTCAGTCAACTATTTAAACTACAGTAACTCACTGCTGTTCCTTAGGCCATTTCTTATGATCTTCACAAGTACATAAACCATGGCTGCAACATATTCTGAAGTTTTACATTTGCAGCTACAGAGTAACTGCACTTGAGAATATCAATGGAGCAAAATCTGAAAAGCACTTTATGTAACTTCCACTGCTCTGTATTATTAACTGTCTAGTAACTTTGTTTAAATACCTCCTGCTGCTTTTAAAAGACCATTTATCCTCTACACCAGACATCATCAATCCAAGCAGACAGCACTTGATCTCAGCACACTTCTTTCTCAGAGAAAGGTGGTATTCAATAAGGGGGAATTTAATTCTGGAGGCCAGATGCTGGCCTCAACAGAGCACTAAACAAAAAAGAAACCCAGAAACACTAAGGGCTGCAACAGAAGTTGTGGGAAATTGACAGTAGCTTTTCTAGAAATACTTCACCTTGAATTTTCTTTCACAGAGCAGCACCTTCAAAAGTCTCAGCTATTCCTCCTTCTGAGCCAGGACAGTAAGTACAACCCTTCAGATGTCTGCAGAGCAGTCACAGCCAGAACAAGCTCCATCTCTGGAGAGGAGCACATGGCAAGACAGAGGGCCAAGCACCCTGCCTGGCCTCACAGGCCTATAAAAATCCCAGATGGCAAAGTGGGGTGGATATCCAATGGCTGAACAGTCTGTTCCAACATAAAGGGCAGAGGACTTTAAACAAACCAGCAGGTAGCAATTAAAAAAAAAAAAAAAAAAAAACAGAAAAAAAAAAAAAAGGAAAAGTATAGTGCTTTGCACCACATAGGGTAAGCTGTAGAACCCCCTGTGAATTCGAAAATTCTACATAGTTCAAAAAGATAAAAGTCAAAATGGGTAAAATCATGGAAGAAAAATTCAGTATGGCCTTTAAAAAATAAATTTAGTACCTTTGTTCTGCCGTACCCTGAGCTGCATGTTACTGGAGATGGGGAGGTCATACTGAAGAAGGTATCCCTATAACTCTGCCCTTTTCCTATACACCCTTCCCTTATCCTCTACTGCCAGCAATGTCAGAAAAGTTCCTAGGTTTTTATCAACTTGTGGACTACTCCATCACAGCTATTCTTCCCCTCACTAATGGCATTTCTGTTATGTAAGCTGTAACAAGAAGGAATTAATTCAGTAGATAACCATATATGCACAATACCAAACACAGACAAATCTCAGTAAAAAGATGGGAAAAAAAGTCCACAAAAGCTCTGTAGAAAATTAGGGCACTTTTTCCTCTTCAGATCTGAGAATCAGATATCATTACAAATGTCCCAAAAGCTTTTTACACATAGAAGGGAGAAGATTTTCTGAAAGGTTTAACAGTAACTAAGCAACAAGTAATTAACTGAACAATTATGACCACCACACCAATGAAACATTTCATACATTTTGGTTTTTAAATGTACATACCCGTTAGACATTACTCTAGTTCTACAAAATAAACTGATGTGCTCCATTCAAAAATCATATTATTAAACTCAAAGCAAAGTATATAATTTGTTCAATTTTCCACTGCAAATTTTACATTATGTTTTAAACTAGAAAGAGAACAGAACCCGATTGTTTTATGTATAGATTGGAGAATGTTTTATAGTCATAGAAAAAGAAAAGCATGATTTCTTGCCAGTCTTTACAAGGACAGCTGTCTGATACTGTAACTTTTGCCCTATACACACCAAGAGTGAAAGTTAATTAACTTCTTTATATGGCTCAAGGACATCCAGTTTTTATGCAGTGAATGGAAAGTTACTGAATTATTGCATTAAATTGAAACACTAAGGGTAGAAAATTTTCCCAGAAAGCCATTTTGTTTTAATAAAATCCATAATCCTTTACAGAAAAATCAACTGACCGTATTAAGTTAGCTCCTAGCCTTTTAAGATTAACATTTTTAATACAGATTTTTTTTTAAATACATATACTTTTTTGGAAAGAATCTTGGTACATCAGACACTGGAGAAACCTACCATGGTAAATTCATCCCTTTACTGCAATGAGAACAAATAATGCTGCATTTGAGAAGTATCTACCCTGACCTAGAATGCTTGTCAAAACACATTAAATTCCAGTTTGTATTATCACAGGTTTGGATTGAATCGAGGGTAGGAAAAACAGAATTGGTAAAAGACCTGGTAGTGATGCTACCTTTAAATCAGAAGGTCTTGGTTTAATCACAACAGCTTTTCTGCAACTCCAGCTGAAAATATCCCTGTTCAAAAACTGGTGGAACTGCATACCAGGAGAAATATCACTGCAAAGTGCTTCTACACTCCTTCCACGAGCATTCATTTCTCACCTTGGTTAGAGACAGCTATGGCCTGAGCAAGCAAAGGTACTTGCATCCCCATGACCATAAATCTTTCCTTGTGAATTCACAAGAGAATATTGTAGGATTCTATTTTTGTCTTGGCTTATTAAAAGTTACCAGCACACAGCTAGAACAAGTAAGAGTAAATCCCACACCTGGCAACTGCAGCCTTTCAAAGCTTTCGTGAACGTGGCATTGTTTGCCTGCCTGCAAGCCAGCAGTGCACAGAATGCTAAGGGCTGTATCCGAGCAGGGCTGAAGGCAGGACACAAATAGAACAGAGCAGTGAAAAGGAAGCTGTGTGCAATGATGCAAAAAAATCCTATTGCTGATTTGTATTCTGCCTGAATACGAGGAAGAAAGTAAGAAAACCTCCAGCTCATTCACATGAGGAATATAAATAGAAGATTCAGTAAAGAACTACTTTTCTAAGCATTTGCATCTGGAACATGTTCAATTCTAGTTATATACTGAATAATCATAAAAGGTAACACTTGTTAACCACAAAATTGGAAAGTTCCAGAATTTGGAAATAGACTGATTTAAAGCAAATGTTACATACAGTTTGTATAAAATACAAAATAGAAGTTATAGTTAAAGTCACATAATACAGTAGGTGATGGCAACTGCAGCTAACCAGCTCCCACGGTGGATGTGATTGTATGGTACATTTCACAATAGTCATAAAAAGATGAAAGGGCAGAGCTTAAGGACCATAAACAGAGGATTATTTTACAGACATTCAACTGACAAAGTCATAGGCACTAAGAAAATACAAACAGAAGAAAAAGAATCAGCACAGTGGAAAAGCATTTAAATACACACCATAATAGGGAAGAATAAACTGATTTGCAATCCCAAATCTTTGCAAGAAGTAAATATGACTTGCAGCTGCCTCATCAGGATGGTGCACAAAAAAAAAATCCCCTTAGAGAGAATCAGAATGGAATACCCACTAGATGAAGCTTTGCTGTTGTTTAATGGAGGAAAAGCAAACAACCATATTTGTGCTGCTCCATGAAATAGAAAACATATCTATAGCCACAAGTAGAATCCAACAGTAGGATGGGATCTGTGGAAAAAAAAAAACTTCTCCACATAAGTTGCATTTCAAAAGCAGGTTTACTCCTAAACTGCTCTGTGCACTTATGCTCAGTAATACCTGAGAGTGCATCCTCCAGTTTATTTTCATACAAAATTAATTCAGTTTCGTCTCCTATAAAGCTGTTCTATGACATAAAACACAAAACAGTAAGAGAGATATTAAGGGAATTTAATTCCAAACAACATTCATGCTTCAAACTGGAACACAGCAGTGTTGAAAACTGAGACTCCTATCAAAGACTGCCAGATGAGTCTGATTTTCAGAAGGCAATAGTAAGATGACTATGCTTACTCATCCTCCACTTCTGTACATTTTATGTCTATTTCTATACATTCTATTCATTCATTGTTCCTTGGAAATGGGAACTGTGGGTTACAGATTCTACAGAAAAGGGCAGAGATGACTGAGTTACTGCAGGAAGAGGCAAGAGACCCTCCTGATAATCGGATTCAGAGGGCTCCACAAAAAAAAAATCTGAAGATACTTGTATATATCTCAATGAAGATTTGCTTCCTTAGACATATAATTTAGCAAAAACCCTTATTTTGAACTGAAATCTGTAAAGAGCCTAATAGGCATGTTAGATATATCCAGGGTCAACCTTTTACCATTTTTAGCCACACCCATAGGACAGCAGAGGAAAAAGACAACCATACACACAAACTCCTCCAAATGGCTCATGTGACATCATTCCCGTAGCTCAGTAAAGGGGAGGTTCCACATTCCCAGCTCTGGCCAGGACAAAGGTTGAGTGGGCATTTCCAGCAGGCACAGAGAGCACAAAGGGCTCCTCATACTGGGCTCCACTGCAGCTGACATGGACAAAAGTACATCACTGCAGAGTGACATGCCTCGTGCACAGAACCTCACACAAACCTTAACCAGGCAGAGCAGGCTTGGACCTGTGAGTCCCTCTATCAGCCAGCTGGCACACCTCCTGCTCTCTGTCTCTCCTGGATTTATGGCTGCTTCAATACCTGGCTCCAAGCCTTGAGCCACTCTCCAGTGATCACCTCCCTGTGACAGACCTGGGGAGAACCAGGTCAGGATGCTCCGTTTCTCAGACTATTTCCCCATCTGTCACCATTCCCCTGGATCCCCATTTGTGGTTTTGGAGATAAGCCTTTTACCACACAGCCCAATTTATTCCCTGGCTTTGAGAGTAAAGCTAGAGAGGACTGCACCATTGTACACCTTGTACCTCAGACACTCAGGAGGTAAGGGGATGCCATTTGGAACAGGCTGTCCAAGGAACTGGTGGGGTCACCATCCCTGAAAATGTTCAAAAAGAATGTGAAGGTAGCACTTAGTGGTGAACATGGTGGTGGTGCTGGATTGACAGTTGGACTTCATGACCTTAATGGCCTTTTCCACCATTAAAAATTTTATACCATACAAAAAAAAAGGTTATTTTTTAATAAAGATCTATTTGAAAGTTTGTAAATGATCAGAAACTTGCTAGGAGGCACATGCCATTCCCTATCTCCTTTAAAAAATGAAGACAAAAAATTAATTTATGCAGCAATAAGGACTTGACCAATTAAGGATAACTTCCCCATGGATAATATAGTCTAAAAATGAAAAAAAAAATAGTTAAATCATAGCAAAGGCAGGAGTATTCTTACTTATACTACCAAAGTGCCCAAGCAGAAGCCAAACTCCTTTGGGGTAAGAACTCTGCAAGTGTCAAAATCTCTGATCTGACAGAGGCAACACATGAAAGAAAATGAAAATGTTTTCCTACACAGAAGAGGAGTACAACAAGACAGCACTTGATAGCATGACAGACAGCACTCTTTTCAAGTTTCTACTGACAACATGAAAGAGATGTATGTAACATTTGAGCACACTCATAGGGAGTCCCTAGCAAGGATAAGAGCCAACTTGCAGTCAAAGAAGTTCCCTCTAAGTCTACAAGCAAAAGAACAGAGAAGGCCAGAGCCAAGTATGGACAAATGTGGAAGACAGCAAGAGACAACTGGTTAAAAGTAGAAAGCTGCAAGGTTACTCCTCCCAAAAATGTAAAAGCAAAGCTGAAGGTGTACATACAAGCCAGCATGGTTATTTTAGAGGAAATCAAGGCACTCATTTCTCAGCAAAACTGTTCAAGATAATATACATTCTTTATCCCAGAGACCAGTGAATTAGTCAAGGAATGGATTACATACATGAATTTAAAAAAAAAACAAAACCAAAAACCAAAAAAACAAAAAAAAACCCAAAAAAACCCCACAAACAAACCAAAAAATCCCCCCAAAAAACCAAAAAAACACACAAAAAAACCCAAAAAACAAAAACAAAAACAAAAGCAAAAAAACCCAACCGAAAACTACATAAAACCCACTGCAAAGCCCAAAAATCTCACCCTCACCAAGTTCAGGCCTTGGCAAAATCAACAAGCTCCAAGAAGCTGCATTACCTCTGAAAGTGCTCTGGTTTCCTAAAGGCTGCCTTGCTGTGTGCTGTTTAAAATAAACCCCCTTTTGATTACATTTAACTTACTGACTTAAAAAAATCTACAGCCAACTCATGTAACACTGTGTCCTTTTCTTTGCCTGCTGTTAAATTCAAGTTCTCTGGGCTCCTCTTTTTTTCCCTGAATCCTTAGGGTGTTTGTCTAAGCTCACCCACCCCAATCCCAGTCTTTCTTCCACCTAGTCTCTTCCTCCTCCCACTTTCACTTGGAGAATTTCATGGGTTTTTTTTCCTCAATTCTCCTTTATTCCCATCGTCTCTGTCTGTCAGTTGATCAGTGCTTGCAAACAGCTTGCAAACTACATTTATCAGCAGCCGTTCTGGCTGAGAGCTCAAGAAAAGTTCACATCCTTCCAAAAAAACCCCATGAATTCCACTACCTACCCAAAAACGAACAGACAAGTGACACATTTTAACTTTTTTTTTGTTTAGTAGATAACTGAAAAACAACCAAAGAACACATCACATACTCACAGTCTAATGAAACAACTGAGTGAATTCATAGATTAACTGACCACTAATTAATATGATAAAATACAAATCTAAAAACCATGCTGCTAAAAAACAAAAAAAAGGAATTGTTCCCAAGGTCCTAATAGAGGCACTGCTAATTAAATGGAAGGAAAAAATGCAGAATTTCCTTGATTTTTCAATTTTGGAATAAATGGTTTCCCAGTAGACAAGCCAAACCATTCTGCTGCTGTGCCTTGTGTGGCACACAGAATGTGCAGCCCAGGGCTGAAGAGAGGCAGGACTGCTCTGCTGGCTCCTGCAGAGACAGCACCTTCAGCTGCTCGCCAGACCTGGCCCTGCAGCAATAGATGCTACAGAAGCTTGGTCTGGGAAACTCTGAAAAATGATGACTTTGGTTTTGGCCTGTAATGATGAGCTCCACAAACAGTTTACACTTACATGTTTCATGCTGCTAACAGTTGAGTACGAATTATTTTCGTAAGTAAGAAATTTAAATTCCAAAGATTTTTTTCAGATTGTTTGTTACATTGAGCAATGTTTGTTACTACCTTGAGGTGCCCTCACTTAACAACAAGGTAAAACTACATGGTCAGTTGGGTAATAACACGTTTACCTGATGCAACAAATGTATGCATGCTCTTACATATGGGAACTTTAAAATTAAAACAAATAAACAAACATGACTATTCCTCAGCAATTAGAAGCATCTCAGCTCTTCTTCTCAACTGTTTCTGATTTTAAGAACTAAACCATTTGCATCATTTGTAGCAGCATGTAACTTTACAAATTCAGTATCCTGACCAAAAGAAAGCCCTGTTCCTATAACAAAATGTGAACGACTTCAGTTGAGCTCACTAATTCTAAGAATCCTCAGTCTTATTAGAAAGCAAGCATTTTCTTTGATACAGCAGTATCTTCTGAATCCTACAAGTATGATTTAAAATGAGATGTGGTATCACAGACTCTTGGAGTTAGGTTGAGTCCTCGATTACAATGTGTCTATTGGATATCTTGAGAATCTTGGGGAAAAATAAAATCTCAGATATAGTCTAAGCTTTGTGAAACTGAAAGAAAAAGTATTCTAAACCAATTAGCTGGAAGTAATTGTCTACATTAAAAAGGACATTCCAAAGATTCACTCATAGCTACCATGATAGTCTTCTGGCATTCATTTCTGAAATTCATGGCTAAAAGACAAATAACTTGTGCACCTCATAGTTTCACAGCTGAGTGATACACCAGCTAATCTAAAACCCCAAAAGCAAAGATTGTCCCCCCAGGTTTCACAAGGCAAAACTCAGTGCTGGTTCAACTGTTGCAATGAATTCAAATACTTCTCTGCTTGGTAAGAGAACAGCTGATACAAAATTGACTCTTCAAATTAAAACAGACTCTTATTAAAACACTTTGAATTTCAGAACGATTGCAGAGGAAGACACAGTACATGGCCTGCTGCATTTTTGACCAAGGAAACTACACAAACTCTTTATTCAAATGCCAGGCTGTCAGAAACATACAACTATTTGAAATCAACTTCTCCCCTTAATGTCTTATAGAACACAGATGTCTTGGCAAGATTGGCATAAACAAAATCCTCCAAGCTATTCAACCAGCTGCTTTGATTTTGTTATGCCTGAACAGTCACATGCTCAGTTGAGACCTCTATTCTGTTTATGCCTTAAGTCAGTATAAAGCTTTTTGGTCTTTATTAGCAGAAGCAGCAGTTTTAAAATTATTTCTTGTGACACAAGGAAACAAAATAACCTCTGCAGAAATGACTCACTGATATTAATAAAAATAAAAATCAAGACTTGAAAAATCAGTAAGTTATTACCAATGTACAAATGTCTATAGAGCATACTGCATAAGCTGGGTTGTTTTATTTTCCAAATCTTAAGGTATATAACCAACATACAGCATCTTTACAAATAAAATGAAATTGAACCATTAATAGATACCCCCGTGCATGCTCCCAGCCTAGAACAAACCTAGAGTACCTTAGAACATGTTTTTACAAGTTTCCATTACCAGCACTGTGCAATTGTTGCAGTTATCTAATTTACAGGCCCTCACTGCATCAGCACCAGATATTACCAAGGAGGATCATGACCAGAAAATACACTTTCCAGATTATCCAGCAGTTTCCAAGCAACTCACTTGTCAGGAGAGGCATCATTTTTGAAAAGTACCAAGAGAGCCACTAAAACATATATGTACCTTAAAGGTATCTTTTAGGGCCTCCAAAGATGAAACATAATTGCCAGGTTACAGCCCAATCGATCTAAACTGCTGATGGAAAGGAATGAGAAACAAGCTGTGTAAGATCTTGCTTTGCCTCTAAATAGTATCCTGTGAGCCATCCAAGCTCTCCCAAGAGGAGTAACACATCTGTGTGGTCTTAACACCAGCTAAGTCATCACTGGTGCAATTACTGTACTACTGAACTAAGAACAGAAATTTTTCACTTAACACTGGCATCAGTAAACATAAGGGAGTAATTTTTAACAGGCCTTGCTACAACTCATTCATCACAAATCACAGCAAATAGAGAATATTTGCAATAAAATGTTTATTAATATTCAGTTTAACTATTTCTACTGAATTGTGTAACTTATGGTACATTAACAATACCTTTAGAGTATGAGTATTCTCGAATCAGCTATTATTTTTCAAAGATGATGATTTTATTACAGTTGTGTTAAGAACAACTGAATACACCTTATTCTGACAGAAGAAAAACAATTATGCATAAAAGTAATAGGGTTTCCAGTTTGTTTTTCCTCAAATATTCATTCCAAGCACTGTTTACATTTGATAAGCAGCTATGGGTTATTGTCTACTGCTATTATAAGGAAAAAAGTTAGAGGTCAGTCACCACAAAGACTGTAGATCTCATTGTGGCTACAAACAACTCAATGCCTGTAATGATACATACTTATCCCATTCAGTACACCGTATACAATGTTATTATTGGTGTATAAAGTCACAGTCTGTGCCATCAAAAAAAAGGTAATTCAGACTCTGCAGCATAACATACTTAGCAAGTCACAAAAAACAGACAGAAAATTTTACCATACTCTCAGGCAAACACATCTGTTAATAGGTCAAATACAACATGCTAGTCTGCAAGACACCTTGACCCATATTTGCAGCTGCAAGAAGAAAAAATTGAAGAAAACTAAGTCTAGACCTCTCCCTCTTTTCCACCCATGGCTTCAAGGATAAGATTAGTCACACACACAAACCCTGCATCAAGGCTGGTTGTGCTTTCTACCAGGTGCAGCAGGAGGTATGATGAAAGAAAGAATTCAGGACAGGCAGGTCTCCAGCTGACTCAGTGAGAGAGGGGAGCGAGGGGAGAAAAGCTCTAAGTGAAGTCAGTTGCTACTTGATTGAATCTGATTCTCCCTTTTTTTTTCTACTTCATTCAGAAACATTTGCAATGTATGTTGCAATTCACAAAGTCATGATGATTATTTTAAATTTGCACTCCATTTTACCATGGTTGGAGCTGGTTGTGATTTTTAAGGTAACGAAATAGTACCGAATTTTTAATTCCATCATGTAGCAAGCAACCAAAGACAAGTGTGCTACCAAACAATCAGCTGCCTATTACATCCTTTTGATTATTTGAGGGGTTATAAGAAGAAGCACAAGTCCCCACTTCAGCTGGATGATCCAAGCAGTAAAGTGGTATAACAGGTTAAGAAACTCAGAAATTGTGTCCATACAAATTAAGGATTTTCTGCAGCTGTCTGAATTCCCAGAGGGTTTTTCCACCCAACCTAAGTACCTGCTCACATTATGTGCATCAGTACATGTTCAGCAATCTGGACATCAGCACCCACTCATTATATCCATTCTGCAAAATATGCAGGGGATGCACAGGAAGAAAAGCATTGCATACACTTCCAGACCAACTCTACAAAAGTCTGGTCCCCCCAAAATCATCAAACTTACTACATGTGCCATTACTCTGAAAAACTGATTAAAATGTCCTTTAAGTACACTTAACAGTCAAAATAGATCCTGGCAAATATTTTCAGGCTATTTCACATTAGAGAGTCTTTTGCAAGGCACTGCAGTATCAGCATTATGTGCTGATGTCAGGCATGTTTTGATCAAACTTCCACCACTCTATTCTCTAATCCACAGCCATACTTGACAGCTGCTGTTATCATAGCTTGAATAAGGACATTCTCAAATTCAACATTAAAATAACTTCTCTGTTAGATGTGCTATTTAGTGCATTTAGTTTATGTGGCAAGGTTTTGGTAGCTGTGGGGAGGGCAATAAAGAGGGGTTGCAAGGTGGCTCCTGTGAGAAGACACCAGTAGCTGACTTCATGTTGGGACAGGGCCAGTTCTTATTCCACGAAGGATCCAATATAATTTGGCAACTTTTTTTTTAGTTTCAGTTGTTGGAATTTGCTTTTGATCTTGGGAGTAATTTTTAAATGAACTGACAATTCCATTTATCATTTAATTCACCATTCATTCAACTTTATCGTGAAAGTTGTAACTTTCATGAATTAGCTAAAGCTTTTCAGGTGTGTTTCTCACAATCCCTTTTAGTGAACCAGTGTAACAATCAGTAAATGCTATTCACCACCAAACAGAAGAAGCACACATCTGAAAGGCCAGTGAGAACACCCAGAAGGCTGCAGGCTGTCTCCTCAGACTGCTCTTAGGCAACCTGCAGCAGCTCAGTGGCATCCCTGGCTGAGAGCCACACCAGAGCTCAGCTGCCGCAGCGGCGCCCTGTGACCTGCTCAGGCCAGCCTGGGTCACAAGGTGGTTACAGAGAGAGGAATCCAGCTTATTCATCAGCCCTCAAAGAGCAATCCTCCTACCAATCATGCAGAGTAACCTTGGTACAGGCATCTACTCTGCTCCTGGCATTAAGCTGAAACCTGGTAGCTTCCTACACAACCCATGTAGACGTTTTGTTACTCTTGTCACAACACTCTGACCTTCCGTGCAAGTTCCTTTCTCTATTTCAGTTTCTCTTAATCTGATTAGTAAACACCCGTGACAACCAGCTCACCCACATGATTTCAGACACAAGTCTACAAAGTGAGTAGAGAGAACTAAATGCATTGAGACTGAGGAAAGAAAGCAAAACCAGTTTCCATTTGCTGTGAGTAATGACCCGCAGGGCATAACTACTCTTCCTCCTTCTAAACAGTATTTTAGTTTAAATATGACACCAAATGTAAAGTTCTGCTAATTTTATTAAGCCATCTCTTAAGACTGTAAAGTGTTTCCATTAGACTTAAAAAACATTTATTTAAAATTCTCTGAAAAACAAACACTGAAATACTCAGAACATAAACAGAAAATAAAATTAACGTACAATTTACTGTCTATCATAAGAAAAATATAAAAAGCAAGCACAGAACATGACATCAAGTAATATTTTAAGTACTGACTTTAATGACCACATAGGGATAACCTATCCATTCATATGCAATTTTAGTACTAACATTCTGCAAAAAAAAAGTTACGGTCCTTTGTAAAAAAACAAAACAAAACAAAACAAAACAAAAAACCAAAAAACACTAATACAAAGAAAAAAACCCAAAACCACATCTTCTCCGTTTTCTCTTGTGTTAAATTTAATCTCTCAGAAGTCAGATAATCACATTTTCTAAAGTCTAAGAGGTTGTCTGGGAAAGAGAAGCTAAATAAGAAACACTAACAGGAGGAAGTATGAAACAGTACAACTGCAGTTCGCAAACGAAACTAAAAAAGGCAAAGTAAACATTACCTGGCACAGAACTACTCCCTAATGAACATCAAAGATCCCAAAAAACCCCATGTTCTGAATACCTTCAGGCCTCAAGCAAATTCCTAGCTAAGTCTAATGATACATTTTGCCATCTTAAAATGAAAAAAAGAAACTAGATGAGGAGAGCCACATGCTGAAGATACAAAAGACTATTCCTCCACCCTGCCTGAAGAACTTCATCTCCCTTTTCATTCTTTTTCTTTTCACAGAACTTTTTCATTTTGCCTTCTCAGCACAATCCCAGTTGTGAGGCAGATTCCTTGTTGGTATTTTTTTCACATTTAGAAAGTGTCAAGAAAAACACTCAGCTCAGTAAACAAGTATTCTCCTAAAAGGAAACCACAAATGGCCAATCAACAGGAACAAAAGCAAGGAGAGGCAGGCAATTAATCCTGCAGCAGCAAGAGCCAAGAAGTAGCCATGGCTATGGCCCAGTCCAGGGCTGCTGCTCCCTGCTCCTGGCACAAGCCTGACGAGAAAAGCAGGCTGGGGAGGAGGGTAGCAGCAAACACCACTGCTGCTGCACAGAAAACTACCCCTGGTTAAAGGGGACTTGTGCAACACCAGTGGCTCACCTGCCCTTCGATATAAGGACGTGTATGGAAACAAAGAAACTGCTGGGTTAACGAGTTCAGCCTGGAGGATGGCACCCTTTACTGCTGCCACGCTGCGCAGGTGATCAAAACAAAGCCCTGACAAAACCGAGCCAAAAGGCAACATGAAAAAAACAAACTAACCTCTGCTTTGGTGTAACTAAAAGTGGCTGGCTACACATTTTTAAATCCCGAATTGATCACGCCCACCTGCAGACTGGTAATCCCACCTTTCTCCCTGACCAACCCTATTCAGGAGCAGGGCAGAGAAGGGACATTCTGCCTGCAGAGAGGCAGAACTTCCCACCAGCAGTGCCACCTGCACAAAACAGTGCCACATGTCACAACTTCTCTTGCAGCACGTGCAAGAAAGTTTCCATTTCCTGTGCAGGCGCTGGTGTGGTTACTGCAGCTCCAGCAGCGCCGAGCACAGGCTCTGCCCCACAGCAGCGCACTGACCTAAGGACAGGAGAAAAAGGAGACAAAATCTTCTCTCTAAAGACGCATGGGTATCATTGTAAAGAGGAAATATTTTTAATTTAACTCATTATACTAAGCTAGAGAAAAAACTGTAACACCATGAACCTTAGCCCTGATTCTATTAAATTAATCAGCCCAGTTTTGAGCACTCGCTCATATTTTGAAGTAAGCATCAATTCTCAGATGACAACTTCAAACCAGGATATTCTAACGTTTGCTGACCCAGGGAAGTGTTGTCTAACTTTCCACGTGGAAAGAAGGAAGTCTCCTGACATTTTGAACATCACTTCAGTAGACAAGGACAATGCATGGAAAATATGTTCACCACTCCCACTTGAATTTAGATGCTGATGTCTTCAGGTATACTTCTAAGGTAAAATTCTTCCACAAGCATCCCAGTCTTGCCCATGTTTTTAGCAAAGATGAGCTAGCTAAAAGGTATTTTTTTTCCTGAAAATGTACAAACATTTGCATTATTAACCTAAGCTTATTTGAAAACAACAAAACTTTTTGGAAGTACATAAAAATTATATTCAATGCAAGATGGTCTCCTAATGTAACAGCATAAATACTTACTTGTATTAAATTAGCACTCACATATAATTCTCAATATTATAGTTTTTCAACAAGGTATGTTGGAGATCTCCCATTCTCCAACACACAACTTCAGACCTTTGATTATAATGTTTTAAGTAATTGTACCTAAGAAAATTATTGTCTGTCACTTTAAAAATAGAGCTTTCCAGAAAGACCACAATAATATAAGAGTTTGTAAAGGAGATTACTAAAAGAAGACATCCTCCAAAAAGATGAAGTCATGGGCAAAAAAGGAAATCATAGAAGCATCAGCAAACTGAATGTAAAAATCCCAAACCAGGAGATCTGCAGTAACAATTTTTCTAAATGCCGATAAACCAATACATTTTTCAAACACATTGAAAGCAAAAACCTTATCCTAATTCTGCTGTGAACTCCTTCTCTCATTCCCACACCTCAAAATTATAAAGAAACTGACAAACATGGGGAGGGAGAACAAAAATAATCCAAACCATGAGTTTTGTAAAGAGATACCTCAGGATCCAAGTCATTTCTTACACTACATCCACCTTTTGGTAGACAAATAGGTTTCTTAGCAACCTGACATAGTCTACCTGAATTTTCAAAAATATCTACCAATGTTCAACAACAAAGGTGCTTGATAAAAAAAAACAGCCAATGAGATGAGGAGAAGCCGTTCTTCCAGAGCAGCAACTGTTTAAAATTAAAAATAGGAATAAACTCCAAAATGTCCCTTTTGCCATTCAAGAAATGCCATCAGGAATCAGTTCTGCCATCTACAGATGGCAGAAGGTGTCATCCTACAATCTTGAAAGGATGTGGTTGGTATAGTGACCAAACTTCACTGATGATATAAGATGTTGAAGAGAGAAAAATGAAAACTAGATGTGGAAAAGTCACATGACTTCACAAATTTTAACTGCCCTTAGAGAGAGCAAAAATATGTATTTAAAGGTATAAAGCAATGCATATAAAAAACCATTTTTGTAAATTTACATATATAATGTGAGTCTCTGAAGCAACCATGACCATGGTAGACAAAATATATGCTGCAGTTTTAACGGTTTTCTTGAACTATCCTTGAATATACAGGATATCAAACCACTAAGTAAAGAGTAAAAGCAGCACAAAAGGCACCCTTATACTAAGATGGAAGTTCATAGTACATCTGCATTTTGTTCTTTGTATCTCAAAAAGTTAAAAGAGAGCCATAAGAAGCAAATAGGTTTGACCTCAACTACAGAAACATTTCCTAAGGCAGTGGGATTGAACATGTGCATGTTAATGTTCTTCCAGCTCAGAAAGAAGTGACTGATGTAAAGCAAGAGGTGTCTGTAGTCTGTAAGGAACAGAGGAATAAATGCTGAACGATTAATTATTTTCTCATACTATTAAAATGCCAAATTAAATCATAAAGATGCAAGTTTAATTAAAAACTCTGCTTTTAATCTTAAACACCATATAGGTAAAATATGAAATTTATCTTTTCAGAGATGCTAACAAATTCTACTTAATGAGAAG
This sequence comes from Luscinia megarhynchos, assembly GCA_034336665.1. NCBI lineage: Eukaryota > Metazoa > Chordata > Aves > Passeriformes > Muscicapidae > Luscinia > Luscinia megarhynchos. The sequence goes on from JAPFBE010000002.1 coordinate 92,716,123, forward strand.
GATAGCCAAGACATCTGTGTGTTTAATAGTTTATCATCTTCAACTCAGAAAATTTCTGAGCAGCACATTGTTGAAATAGTATCATGGTTAAGTTTTCCTATTAATGTTCTCCCCAAGACAGATGCTATTGATCAGATTGTTAAAGAGCAGGATACAGGCTTAGGGGAACTTGTGGTTGACTCAATGTGGTGGTACTTTGTGGTGAAAAATTTGACAACCTTGACAATTTTTGAGAGTATCTTGAGCAAGTCAACTTTTTACTTTTTCAGCCATAGCACACAATTCAACAGCAGTTCTCAACCCACAATGTGTTTCAATTCCTAACCATTCACTTTTCTCATTATCATGCTCATATAATTCAGGGAGTCTCAGAAGCTCTGAGTTAATGCTGCTACAAAATTGGATAACAGGATAGAATTAATACCAGGATAACTAGGATAGAACCAGTACAATTTAGAGGGACATACATCGACTTTCAAAACAAACTACCTACAAAAACAAAATCTGCCAAGCTGTGAATAATAAACTTATCTCTGCAAAATAAAAGCAGTCTTTATAGAAAAGGTTGTTATCTAAGTCTTCTGGAGGTCTTGCTACAAGTACTGAAGCATTTAAGAGCCATCCACAGAGACTCAATATCAGTCAATTCTAGGCCCTTCATGAAGGGACAAGCCATACAAAGTAAAACAGAAGGATAGAAAGCACCATCCAGATGTTCTACTCAAAGTCTGAGCAAAAATTCATAAAACTTCTTTATAAAATACTGCTCAATTTAATTTTAATACTGCTGGAGTTTTTAAACATCGCTTTCCCTTTCCTCAGCTGAAATTGAAGCTTTCTGACTCACATTCTGGAGCAATAACATGATGCTTCAACTCATTAAGCACCTGGTCCCTAGCAGATCCTGGATCATAAACTTTCATTATCTGCCTTTGGTTTTATACTTCATCACAGGGCTCACACAATTTTTCGGACAGCAACATCCAAGACAGCTCAACACATGTATTACATGTATTATATGCACTTGAGGAGTACATCTATTATTCTGCTGTATGTATTTTCATTTTTCTACACAAAGTATCTTTTCAACCAATATACTGTTCTATTACATTTTGTTAATTCCATTATTAATAAAAAATAAAAAATACTTTAAAAACTGCACACAAAGTATGAAGTAGGGTTTCTTTAAACTCAGTTAAAAGCTTCCTAAGAATGGTTGAAACTGTTCTAAAGATTAATCCACAAAATCAAAGCCCAATACAAACAAGCCCACTGATTATGGAAAGCCTGAGACTTCACTATAGTCAAACCAAAGCTCATGAAGCAGTTGAAGATCTTTCTTCTCACTAGTGAGACACTGGAAACAGATGCCTTTGAAAGTCCCTTCCAACTCAAACCACTCTGATTCTATGCCACACTAAACTTACCAACTGTCTTTAAGTTTCAGGAGAGAAGTGACATGCCTAGGTCAACTCTTTATGCATCAGCTTGACTCAAATTGAATGCCCATATTACTGAAGAGCACTGGTGGTCTATGTACTGCATGTGCATTGCTTACTGGGCCAAAAACCACAGCACAGACACAGAAAAGCAGCAGCTCCATTCAGTTTTATACTGAGGTGTGTGTACATTTTTTGTATTGATGTGTGCAAATATACCCTGACACAGAGGGTAAAAAGTAAGGTTAGTACAGAACACAGAAGCCCAGTTGCAGCCTCCATCCCCATCTTAATTGTTAGCACATGTTAAGATCTCAAAATGACCATCTGTCTCTATAGACTTTCATTTTAATTTATCCCAGCCCATCTTCCTAAAAGGCTGAATGATGCTCAATGAACTGCTTTTTAAAACATTCTCTGTCTGCTTTCATTATAAACTTGTAATTTGAATATTTTTCCTTCCTGTTAAAACTACATGCTACTGAAATCCTGCATTGAAAACAGAAATACGAAATTTTCTTTTGCCATTTTATGAGACTCTACTGCAACTCAGAATTTTACAATATAAATTCATTTACCTGGGACCCTGTCAAAAACAATAGGATGACCTATCAGAGTTTAGATCTTCCATTAAGGTTAAGTGTCCAGTACACCAGTGTTCTGTAAAGTTTTCTATAGCAAATTAATACATTCAATTGCCTTCACATGGAGACCTCAGCATTCTCTTTATTCAGCCAGGCTACTCAACCTCAAGGCAAGTTCTGAGAAACTGATAAATTAACAAATTCCAATTACTGGTTTGTGGAAAACATGCTATGTGATTTTTTTTATTAACCCAGAAAAATTCATTAGCTGGACAGGGACAAACCCAGTATTCTAGCATTCAGCTGACCAAGAGATACAGATTTCTTTTTCCTGCAATTGCTTTTCACATACAGGAAACAACACTAAAAGTACTTTCAGCATGTATGAGCAATAGTTAAAAATTCACACTATCAAACTCCAGCATTTTATTTAACTCATCTACAGCTGTTTTGAGAGCAATCTAATCTTGATTTAAAAACTCTCAACTGTGGTAAAACTTTAACTTCATTTGCAAATTCTTCCAGCAGAAGCACCATAAACTCCCCAAATGGTGGAATTATCCAGCAGGTTGGTAGTCCAGTCCATAATGATTGGGAAGTTCTTCAAGCACTGCACTTCACTCACTGACATAGAGGAATCACGTAGGGTGTTTCTTGCACCTAGTAACATTCACTACAGGTGCATCTACTTACTTTTAAAGCCTCAGGCCAAGTTCCAGCTCTACTTAATGCTGCTTTATGATGAACAAAGTTCAGGTTTTCTTCCTCTACCACAAGATTATAGGTTTGTTTCAAATTAGAGAGTCACATAGCAACTTGATGAGAGAATGATACTCCAAAATGTCCTGTTGAGTAAGTCCAAATCACAGCCTGCTGGTTTAACTTTTGGCACATGGACAGAGGTCCAGGTGCAACAACAGGCAAAATCACTATCAGAGAAGAGGCATCCATCCAGATATCTTTGTACACATTGTACATGTGCTTTCAGCATACTTCAACCATAAGCAAAATGTCATCACTCCACCAGGGCTTCCCAGTTTGTGTCATGAACCAGTCAATGATTTCATGCTAATCCCCAAGTCTGTAATTGTTTCCCAGGTTTATAATATGAACTATGCTCTGCACCAGCTACGTTGTATTAACTCCTCATTTACCTTTGCTTTTCTTACAGTGAACACACAGGGATTTCTTCCAAGAAACAGCTGCATTGCTATAAGAACAACCACACTATACCATGCTCACTGTAAGACAAATGAGACAGTTTTAATAAGTACTTGTCAATTTTTGACGAGTTATCTAATGACATACACTCATCTGGACCCAAGCAGCACCATTACTTGTAGGAACAAGTTATATGTCATGAAGCAATAGAGATTATGACAGAAAAAAATAAGGCAGGACAGCTCTTTATTGTTACCATCAAAAGGCAGCAATAGAGAACAAAAAGCAAATCAAATCAAATTGAAGAGGAATATACAAAAAAGGAGAAAATTGCTTTGTATGCAACCAGGTTTGGCCTTCCACACAAACATTAAAGCTATGGAAAAATACCCACGATTTTGTAAGACTCAAAGAGACATGAATTGCTTTCATATTTACAATATGCACAATATTCACTGATTCATTTTAAAGGAAGCTGCTTTGCTGCAACTTGTTGCCTAATTAAATAGGATGAGAAAAACAGGAAGCTGTACTAAACTACAAGAGTTCAGCAAATATAGCAGGCTTTGCTGAAGTAAAGCAACACCATTACAGCTGTTTAAACCATAGAAAAAAAAATTTTGAAAAATCTGCCCTAGACATGGTGGAAAAAAGCAAGCAAGGAAGCATATGGAGCACTTCAAATGAAATGGAGAGACAGGGAAGGGCAGGAAGTGAATCTGAGGGTTTAAGTCAGCAGCAAAGAGCTTCATTAAACCTGAAAAGTGTCAGCAAAGAAAAAATGATATTTCTTCTCATGTTTTCTCTGCCAGTTTAAACAAGGTCTCCTTCCAAGCACTTCCTGTGAAAGCTTGGCAACAAAACTGCCACCAGAGGATTATAAACATTTTTTAAAAGGAAGGTTTAGAGAGACCTCTTTCCTTATAACTGTACTAGTGAGCAGACAATATTTGAGCACTTGTGCTTTTGGAGGTCGACCCCAACCCAAAAAATTTTACTTCTCTGTATGCTTGAATCACATCACCTAAGGAAACCACCATTTTCTCCAAATCTGCGAGCAGACAGTTCTGGTGTCATAACACAGAAAAATACTTTAAGTAGGTCTTTACATCAAAGAGTCTCTTTAGGCTTCTTTCATCTCTCCCTGAAAGAGGCTAGAGGTGGGGGAAGAAAAACCACAGCCAACCAAATCGGCAACAAAAAAAAAACCACCACAAAACATCCCCTAAAAATGGTACCATTTTAAGTGCTGCGGCCATGACAATATACTAGAAAACTTATATGTATATATCCATCTGCTTTGCAAAATAATCAAACATTTTATTGCTTTGGCCCAAGTAGCTTTTTCCAAATCAAATCATAAAAGCTTAATTTTGGCAAAGGCTCATATGAAGAGCAATTTGCAAATAAATCAAAGCATAATTTATAAGATTTGGAAAATGTAGTGTGTAAGACCAGTTTTGTAAAAACAAACAGCTCTGTCAAAATATTTAAGGCAACTTCATTCAACTTTCTCTTTCAAGTTAGTTTTAACTTATTGTCTGCTATAAACTCATTGTCTGTTTTAATACATTTCAACTTTATGACTAACACAGATGAAAGAAATACTTTTCTAAGATAAGATATTGGATTGGACAACAGACATATTCAGGATATGCCATTTGCATTGTTATAGCATCATCACTCTTCATTTAATAATTTTCTCCATAATTTTGACACTTAGGGAAGGACAATACAAAGCCAAAACATAACCAACAACAATCGTTTATCTTAGATTTAAGCCACCTCCTTAGAAATTCTTACTTAAAAGTCATCCATTCCTGCTGATTTCCCAAATGCCATCACCATTGTATATTACATTATTAAGAATGCAGGGATGGATCATCATGGTCACACCTACTTACAACGTGGCACAGCCTGGCACAATTTGTGCACTGTTACACTCATCCTGGCATCATTCAAATTTATTAAAATTCAACAGTTTCATAAACTGACAGCAAACAGTTTTTGAGGGTTGTAAATAGGTACTCTGTCATCACTGAACAAAAACATCCTACATCTGTTTTAACATCACCATTACATTTTTCTAACAGCTGTCTTCCTTTTGTTGCCAGACACTGCACAGAACAGCTCAACTACTTTCACTGTGTGGTACTTTCAAGACTGTGGTACTGACACGTAGAAGTACTAATTAAAATAGTTTTGTTTGTTATGCATGTGCATCACGTTCGTGTGCTTTGATTGTCACTTTTTATTATGTCACTAGCCTTGACTTCTGTAAGGCCTAGGACACAGTTACACACAACATCCTTGTCACTCAGAGAGACACAGGTTTGACGGATGAATTATTTGATGGACAAGGAATTGGCTCAATGATCACATCCAAAGAGCTTGAATCAAAGGCTCAACTTCCTGTACCTAGGTCCAGAAAATTCCCTATATCAGAAGGCTGGGGGATGATTGAGAGAAGCAGTGGGGAAAAGACCTTGAGGATTCTGGTGGTAAAACAAACAAACACACACCACACCAAGTCAGACATGAGACAGCAAGGTACAGCTGCCAATTGTACGCTTGGCAGCACAAAGAAAAGCCAACAGGTTGAAGGAAAGTGATTCTCCCCCTCTACTCTGCCTGGTGTGCTCTGTCCAGCTCTGGGGTCCCCAATGTAAGAGGAACATGGACCTGTTGGAGTGAGTCCAGAGGAGGGTCACAAAGATGATCAGAGAGCTGGAGCTCCTCTCCTATGAAAACAGACTGAGGGCACTGGGGCTGGTAAGTATGGAGAAGAGAAAGCTCCAGGGAAACCTTATAGTATCTTCCAGTACCTAAAGGAGGATACAACAGAGCTGGAAGGAGACTTTTAACAGGGAGCATGTAAGTGATAAGACAATGGGGAATGGCTTCAAACTGAAACATAGTAGGTTTAGATCAGCCATTAGGAAAAAAATCCCCATATTTAATGACTTTAGAAAATGAAGTTTTAAAAACCTAACCAAAATAGGATATCTAAATCCTAGTTTGGTCTCATAATAAGACACAGCTCTCCCAACAAACAAAACCTGCCATACTTTATTCTTTCCTGCCTCCCCCTTTTTCTTCAAAAAAGATTAAGTTTTGTATTAAGGACACTTCTTCAGGTGTATTTCTTTCTTCAGTCCAAAATTCTTGCTTTGAGAATCAAAAAAAGATCAAAAGATAATTTACTTGAAAAGTAAAATGTATTTCAAGAAGAAAGGAAATTAGTGTAACAAATTCAAGGTAAGAGCTCTAGAATTCAAAATTCAAATCACCTTTCTACAAAGAATAGTTAATAATAAAAATTAATCCAGCAGAGACATAGTTAAACTGTAATACAGTTATAACTTTACAGAATAAATCAGACGACTTTCTAGAAGTACAGATTGATCATTTAAAAATAATTATATAATTTTCCAATATTCAGAAACTATTCAAACTATTCCTAAAAATCAGACAAAGCCCGAAATTTGAAAAGCTTTTTCAACTACACTTTTGCAGAAGTCTGAGTAGTATCCCATTTCCTCTATTAAAGCAGTTTTTCACTGAAGGATAAGAAAAATATCAATTTTGCTTAGACCGGTTTTATTAGGTTTAAATGTGCTGTTTTTCCAAGAATAAGCTCACTGTAAACTTCTACCTGAAAACACAAAAACACATTCATGAAACTAAACAACCACTTTACTCTACCTCCTTATGTCCTAAAAGATTAAATCAGGCAGTCCAAACAATTTTAAGGAGCCTACTTCTACAGTCAAGTGGAGTTTTGAATGTCTCAGAGGACAAGAGGTTTCACATTCTCTCTGAGCACTTGCTCACCAGATTCATGGCTCAAAACAAACAAGCCCCCCAACTAATAACAATGAACCACAAATACACCCTCTCAAAACCTTCTCAAAACTAATCAGAATTTCTGCTTTATCAGTTACCTCTCTTACATATACCACATACTTGGAGAAATCAATATGACCACAGAATTTAATTTAGTCTCTTGTCTAAGGTTGAAGAAGTCTAGTTTTCCCTTATTAAGTGATGTGCTCTAGGCCCTTAATCATCTGGGGATCCTCACCTGGACTTGTGGCAGTCTATAATTTCTTTCATGTATTGGTGAACCCCAAACATAGTACTTTAGATGTGGTCTCACAGTTGCTGACAGAGGGGAAGAGCCACTATTTTCTGGCTGCAGGCTGCACTTTTACTAACACAGCCCAGAACATGGCTGGCCTTTGTCACTGTGAACCCACACTCAACAACTCATCCACCTGAGTCCAAGGTTCTTCCTTAGAAAACTGTCACCTGGCCAGCCTGTACTGCTGCACATGGCAACTCCATCCACCCTGGGGGCAGGATTTCACATTTCTCTCTTCAATGAGTCACACAAGGCTCCTCCTGTATCAGGCCACTGCTCCAGGTCCCACTGAAGGGTGACTGCTGTCAGCACATTGAACAACTTGGTATTGTCCAAACAAACTTGACGAGATCACACCCAAGCCCACCATCCACACAATTAAAATAGTTCTAATCCCAACATTGACCCTGGAAGGCACTGGTGCCACTTGCAACCTGCTGCCAGTTGGACTTTGCTTCACTGATCCCCACCCTCTGGGCTTGGCAACCCAGTCCACGTCCCACCCAACCTGCAGATCCCTTACCTGGTCCATCTCTCACCAGCTTGCACAGAAAGCTCCCAGAGCACACCTTGTCTAAGGTCTGACAGTCCTACAGACTGTTGCTTAGCAGGAAGTTACCTCCAGCACCATGCTGATTTTTAGTTCTTAACCAAGAAATTCAAAGACTCTACTGGCATCCTAAGTTTCTATTTCTGCATTAGAAAGAGTTTTATATTTCTTTTGTTAAGAAAGGTAACAAGAAGGATAAAACAAGAAAGGTCAAGATAGAGGTGGTTATTTAAAAGCAAGAAAAAGCATACACTTTCCAGTTTAATTATAGCACAACTTCAGGCCTCTCCTTTCATCACTGACTAAAAGAGACAAGAAGACCATGTGCACCCACATGCACATCTGTGTGTGTAAAGGGGGAAATGGAATTCTTACAGCATTTTGTTGCTTTTTCACAGGATCATTAAAGGAATGGTTGGTTTTCCATAATCACCACAATCAAACACTGTACTCCAAAATGCTTGTCACAATGCTTATACAAAACCTCAGCACTAGTCCACTGGTAGCAATATTTACAACCCACTATATATAGATAAATAACACACATCAACACTCTTTTTAGAAATATAAAATAACTGTTTGTTGCACTTCTCAGCAGGGAGACTTCCAGCTGCACTCCCTCAGGAAAGGAAACTCATGCTATTATCTCAGGGGTTTTCCTTTGTACTCACCAATAAACTTTGGACCTTTTGGCCAGTATCAAACAAACCTGGCTGAACAATCTCTAAGAGAAGTACCAAAATATGCTACTAACTGAACTCTGAAAAGTTTCCCATGAGATATAAAAACACTATTAGTTGAGAGCTTTTTTTTTAAGAATATGCCTGTATTGCCTACCTATGCACTTGAAACAATAGTGAAAATTAGCATTCTAGGCTTGATTCTGACTAATGGGTTTATTGCAAGGCACTATTCCATTCAAAGTGAGATGTTATGATCTTTCTCACAATTATCCTCTGTAAATTTGCTTCACATCTGCTGTCAAAAATTATTAACAACCATCTTCATTCGTATTGCTACAAATCACAAAGACAGGAAAATTGAGATTTACTCTTCGTAGTAAGAAAAATACTGGAAATTAAAACAACCAATCTCATTCTGTTCTGAATCATTCATGTGCAGTCCTTCAGCAACACCCTGCTGAAATACAAACATGGCTTTGTGGGTTGTTTCCCCTTCTCTGTTTTCTTCAAAGTATTTTTTATTGCTTTTTAACTACAGAAGGTGTCTCCACAGGACTCAAATCTAAACATTAAACTCAACTTTAAGTCATGTCACTTTAAGTGTCTCCCCTCCATCGGGGCCAAGTTCCCATGACTACATGGTACACACTCTGTCAGGGTTTATCTGCACAGCATACTGAACAGGGTGCACCAAGGAGCACTTGCACAGCTTCCTAACTGATGGGCAAACACGAAGAAGCCTGTTGGGAGCTCAAAACAAGAAGAAGTACTTCTCAAAAAAACATATGAGGTACCAAATGCAGTAAATACTTTCAAAAATATGCCTAAAATGAATACAAATTCTCAAAAGGCAAAGCTAATTCATCTGCCATGACTGAAATTTTGAGCTACCAGTGAATGTTTCTTATTTTTCCTCACATCAGTCACATTTAAGTAAAAGGAGATTGCCTGCTTATTACAGCCAAATGCTTTGACTACTGTCAAATGAAGGGTAAAACTGATTACACACTAAATGAACAAATACTGTAGCATGCAAATACAACAGCATCCTCAGCTGCATTTTAAATACAAGACACTGCAGTCAACTCCACCTGTATCAATTTTTCAGTATTGTGATCAGGAGTCATCCATGTGCTCTCACTGTGGCCTCTGTATTTCAGAATTCTCACGTACCCATCTTTACATCTCTGTTGAAATTTGTCATTCAGTGCAAAAGCAGCAAGAATTATCCCAAGTTTTATTAACTACACAAATAAACTTTCCTTATCTGTTATTTTTAGGACGGTTTGTTATCAGAAGCGTATTTCTTCAAAAACTGAAGATTGCTCATCGTCTGTTACATTAAAAAAAAACAGCTCTGAAGTACAAAGCTCTCTATGATGAAGACTGTGTCTAACTGCCATAAGTAAGTTTACAAGGCTAGGAAAAGCTGGGTTTAAGTCTAGTGCTGCTGGAGTTGCCTGGATTCACCTCCTAAAAATAAAAATATATTTTAATAATAAAATTAAGAAACACACAGAATAGGATGTTACAATTATTTGTTAAAATTATATAGAAGTGATGCTTCAAAAGAAATTAGGTTATATAAATTTTTCTATGATTTCTTTCTCTTGACACACACTCAAAATAGATCCTACCCATTATCACAGTCCAGGCTAATGAACAAAGTCTGTGCATAACACCAACAAAAGTTGATTCAGAATGGAAAGGCTCCTGCTCTTGTGCATGGTTTCACCTGCCTCCCTTGACAGAATACTTTGTCATTGGAAAAGGATCTTGTGGTGGAAAAGGATCTTGTGGTGGAAAAGGATATGAAATCACCACAGATTATGTGATGTTATAGCAGTTCCAGTGCTATAGAAGTTTCAACAAAAGTGTAAGGAGGAAAAATGCTGTCCCCTCACTCTCATGCCAGAAGTCCTTCCTCACAGTAGAATAAGAAATATATGCATAAACTGGAGCCCAAAGGGAAAGCTACATATGGGAAACTGTGAAAATGATTCATACCCACCATATTTTGAAAGAAAATTTTTAAAAGGCAAAATAAAAAAAGTAACAACCCCGTACTTTCCCTTTTCCCATATCTAATCTTAGAGATGTATCCAAGGCATGAAGAAGAGAAATATTCTCCTTTCAAGCTATGTTAGATTATACCAGACTTGCACTGAGAACAACAAAATGTGTATGAGGCTGAGCAGTAGTCAGACAGGTGTTCTTTTACTGATGTATATGCACACATCTGTTGTGGGACTTTGACATACAGCTGTGCTCAGGCACATCAGCACAGTGAAAAACAAAATGACCAATAATCATTGCAGGAATAGTGTTGTCCTGTTTTGGTTTTTTTTTTGGTTTTTTTTTAATTAAAAACCAAAGCATAAAAAGAAAAATTTAAAAAAAAAAAAACAAAAAAAAATCTGAAAGCAAAACAAAGATATGTGCAGCAAATCTAATTGTCAAAACACACATTTTGAGTTTTCAGCTTCTCACTCAAGTGCAAAAGAAAGAAAGAAAGAATGTTAATCATTAAACACGTTCAAGTATTACAATATTACAACAGTAAAACAGGCATTAAACTGCAAAATAAGCATCAGACACAACTGAAGCTATTCTTCATTTTATCATCAGCTTCTAGCTGTCGCTTCATATCTACCCGCCTGACAACAGAGAATTTAAATATTTAAGCTTAACCTGTCTCCAGACAGTCCTGAACAACATCTGGTACTTTAGGAGAAAGACTCAGAACTGCCTGGTCATGATAACTGAGCTATCCCTTGAGTGCAAAGATGTTCTTTCAGCTGGAGCTGGGACACAGCAGAATGATAATCAAGACAGTCTTGTGGTGATCCCACATGTGCACTACTTATTCTCAGAACAGATGTCATCATTCTCTAAAAATTCCAAATAGCTCACAAAGTAATATTAGCTCAATGATTAAAATCAACTTTTCAAAATCTATTTGAGTAATACAAATCATGGAGCTTCTGTGGATATAAAAGCATGTCTAGACAGAACAAAGCAGAGTCTGTATTTTAAGAGACTATCAGTAATCTGTCTGTATTTACCATTTAGGCTTTTTGCTTTTATAAAAAGTAATTAACCACACATTTGCATATGCAATAATTCCCTCTTCATATGTTCATTATAGATTCCTATAATGGTTTGGATCAGAAGAGACCTTGAAGAGCATCTAGTTCCACCCCCTGCCATGGGCAGGGACACTTTCCATTAGACCACATTGCTCAAGGTCCCATCCACACTGGCCTTGAGCACTTCAAGGGATGGGGCATCCACAGCTTCTCTGGGCAGCCTGTTCCAGTGTCTCACCACTCTCACACTAAAGAATTTCTTCCCTATATCTAATTCAGTTTAAAGCCATTCCCCTTTGTCCTGACCCTCCAAAGTCCCTCTCCAAATCTCTTGCAACCCCCTTTAGGCCCTAGGAGGCTGCTCTAAGGCTTCCCTAGAGCCTTCTCTTCCACAAGCTGAAGAACTCCAACCCTCTCAGCCCTTCTACAGGGGAAATGTGTTGCATTATAAAAGACATGTCTCACCTGCAAGCAAAAATATGTTAAAAATATCTTTTCTGCATGAATGTAGGATTATGCTGAAGAAATCAACAGTACAGACTGCAAATTCTCTCAAACTCAACCTATAGTACAATATAATGGTTGTTTCTGCCTCTATGAGTTTGAGAAAAAGCCCTATTATTTTAGCATAGAATGAACTTTAAAATGTGTGTTTACTTGAGGCAATGACATAACACTCATGCTCTAAAAAAATATAATAAAACAACCTCACAGTTTTTGGTAATTACTGTTAAAGATGTCTAGCTAGAAATATGGCAGGGTCGTTTTGGTTTTTTAAAATCTGGTGTGACTGGATGGCAGGAACCTAAACTTGGTCTCTTAAAAGTAAAAAAAAACTTTGCAAATCTTTTAAGTTTCAGTAGCTGCAAACAACATAGCATGAAACCTTCCTATCAATAAACTGCTCTAGAGCAGCATGTTCTTACTACTGTGTTTGCTAATAATACCATAGATTTAAATAAAGTTTGGGTGGAGGATGTTGTTTTGTCTTGTCTTTAGTTTTTTTCATAAGCTGAGAACAGAGAAGTCTTTTGGAGGAGCACTTCCATGGTTCTCATTTTGTGAGGTAGGCCTTTGTGTTTTCCTGTTAGGCCTTCCGCTAAAAACTTACTGAATGCAAACTATCAGAGTCAGTAAACATGTCCACTCTGATTTTTCAGCTGAAACTTGTTCCAAAATTGCATTTGACTGGATCCAAAATCTCCTCTGAAAATGACTTTAATTATAATAGGAGAAGAATTGTAACTAGGAGATAATATGTAGCAATCACTCAGCTGAACAGACTGCCCTTCTACTGATGGACAAGCAAGTGAGAAAAATCAGCAAATGAGTTCATCACCTCTTGTTATTTCAGAAAACTTGTTAGTTGTGATGCAGGGACAGTAAGTTCACAATTTTTTAATAACTTCAGGGAACTAGGTTAAGGTATCCACACAAAAGCCATTTCTTTTTTGCCACATTCTTTATGAAAAGGTGTTTCTGATCTAGCCACTGATCTGAGCTACAGTAGGAATTACACCGGACCGAGAGGCTGGAACACAAGATAACTTTCATTAAATCTGTTTAATTTCCCTTCCATTTCCGTTCAGAAAATAGTTCCAGTTTGCAACCATACTTAGAATAAAGAAAATAATTAGTTAATCCACAAACTATAGTCACTGAGGTAGGTGCAGATTGTGCTGAATTAAATTATCTGTACAATAACGACCTAAGATACTTCAGGCAGCAGCGCCATAACAGCACGGAGCCTGACACTGCCTGCAAAAGCCCAGAGAGCTCCAACCCAGATGCAACACTCAGCTAAAAATCAAACAGCTGCAAGGATGGAATGACTCCCCTTGCCTCAACACAGCAGGCACAACACTGAAGTCCAGGAGCTGCTTGAGGAGTTCTTAGGTCATCCACAACACATCAACAACAGCAGCAGAAGCTACAGAACGCCCACCTCAACCACGCATTTTCAATCCTGTGTTTCACAGGACTCACTGCTTTAGGTAAGTAGGTGCACAGAAACCAACTCAGCTTGAAAGCAGCAGCAGCAAAACTCTGTCTTCACTGTAATTGTAGCTTACATACACAAAGACTCCAAAGGAGCCTTTTGCTAGCCACATCCTGACTGTCTGCATTTCCCCATGCAAATTAATAACTATAAATTTGAGAGAGTTGCAGATTTTTTGCACATGTAACAGTAGAGTTTGTTTAAATCTTGTTTCCCACCAAATAAAGCTTCTTTGTATCTATAGATAGTAAAAAATGTGGAAAACAAGTCCAGTTTAAATTGCAATCAGTTTAAATAGGGCACATACAACAGTTATACAAACAAAAGAAATTCAAAGAGCAACACAAGCACCAGAATCACCCACCATTCTTTATTCCTCTGATTTATTGCTGTCAAATCTAGCATAAAAACTTCTAAAATACACACAGTCCACACAAATAGTTCAGAACACTGTGTATTTATCTGCTATATTTTGTTTCTCTTCGGAAAGGATTATCATATTCAGCCTGCACTGATGTATCTCCCAAACCATGAAAGCATTACACTGTATTCTTATCCCAGAAGTAAGTCTCCAGTGATGACAAAATATGTATTTTTACTTAACCCCATGCATGCTGTCAACTGTACTAATAAGCATATCAATGGTTGTACCTATGCCACATAGCTAAGACCAGGGGGCAGCAATTCTGTCAAACACTAACCTAACAGGTTGATTTTTGACAAATCTACCAGTGGCCATGGGTTACAAGAGAAAAGAAAAACCAAACCAGTTACAGTTATGGAAAAGTTACGTATGTTAATCTAGGTTACATAATAAAAATAAAATACGTAATTTTAAATGTGAACTTACAATCACTCTAGTCAAGAGCACTGTTACAATTTCGAACAGAGACAGTTCTGCTCTTAAAACTTTAGCTGATCTGAATCATGTGGAATTATATTTCTATATCCAAGACTATCAGGCAAACACCATAATTAAATAATTAATACTCCTTCCTTGCATACCAAATGTTCTGCTCATGCCAACACATTCAGCAGAACTAAAAGACTCTATTAAATCCATCTCCTAGAAACACACTGGCTCCTGAAGAATCAAAAAATACTTGATGAACTAAGTGTATAATCCAAAACAACAACTAACTATGCAACAATAGCAAAATTCTGTCTTCTTTCAGCGTCATTATGCTTGTACCTTCAAGCAAGCACAGGGCAAGAGAAGAGCTACACACTGTCTTGTTTTAGTCATTTGGAAGACATTTCCTCATAACCACTGACCTAGTCCCTAGGAAATCACTCTGAAACCTCAAATAGGAAGCAGTGGACTGATGTTCCTTGGAAACCAGCTCTGGAAGTTTACCCATTTTCACGGTCCTATTTCTTGACAGCAGAGCAGAGTGAACATTTAAATGATGCTCATAACAAGCATGAAAAAACCCCAGCACTGAGGCTTCAAGGTTGAAGTGCTGAGACTGTATAATCTCTTCTGCATTATTATGCTCCTCTCTTTCCACGAGATTCTGTTTTCATATTACTTCCCTCACTCCACATTCATCTCTTCATCCTTACCTCATTTCTTAAACCAAATCTCCCTTGGCAGATTTCTGCAGTCAGAGTTCTGAGCTTACTTGATGTAACGAGTGGCTGGGGAAAACCTCTACCAACGCTCCCAAACAAAACTCACCCTTCAACTTCCCTCTAAAAATCCCAACATTCACGCATTTTTTCTACCGCAACAACTGACAACACTGAAAAACACCGAGAAGTACCACAGCAACCTTTAAGTTGGCTGCTTTACGCACTAATCTTTGAGACGCCAGAGCAGGAAAGCTTTCTGTAACTAGCTCGACACAAGGGCAAAGTCCCACAATTAAAAGAGCAGATTACATGCATACCAACGCCTCTGGCTCCTGTGGATTTGGGCGGGTGGTGCTGCCCCGTCCCTGATGCTCTCTCAAAGGCATACAGAAAAAAAAAGAAATAAAAAGGAACAAAAAAAAAAAAAAAAAAAAAAAAAAACAAAAAAAACAAAAAAAAAAAAAATTGAGAAAGGATAAAAAACCAGGGGATGGGGTGTGGACGATTTACCTCTTCCAGCAGCGTGACCGTGTTCCTGCAGTTCTGCAAGCGAGTGGTGAAGCTGGAGGTGGTCGGGGAGTTGTAATCCTCTGTGGTCTCGGCGATGAACTCCGACACGGTGATCTGGTCCGGCATGATCCTGCCCCACCGGTAAAGCCCAGGAGAAGCCGGGCACACAGAACCGGAGACAGGGGAAGCCAAGTTTCGAGGGAAAAGGTGGGGGAGGGAAGGGGAAGAAAACGAAAAAAAAAAAAAAAAAAAAAAAAAGCAGAGGGAAGAAGATGTTAACAGCCAGCAGAGACCCGCAGCATCAAAGCACCAGAGCCGCAGAGGGAGGCTGAGGCTTCGCCCTCTACATCCAGGCTCTCCCCGGCCGCCCCCTCCTCCTCCGGGCAGGAGGTGAAGGGGGAGAGGCCCCCGCACGGCGCCCCTCGCTCGGCCCCGCCGGTGGGGAGCGCTCCCGCCGCCGCCTGCGAGCAGCCCAGCCCGGCCCCGCCGCGGCGCTGCGGGGAGGGCGGCGGGAGGGGAGCGGCGACCGCGCCGGGCTCAGCCCCTTTCCCCACCGCGCCGACCCCCCCCCACGCCCCCCGGCCGGCTCCGCTCCCGCCCGCGCCGAGCACTGACTTGTGCGGGCTCGGGCTGCGCCCCCCGCGCGGGGAGGCGGGGCCGGGCCGGGCGCGGCGGGGCCGCGGGGCCGCGCTCACGGGCACGCGCCGCCCGCCGCCGCTGCGCGCGACTGGGAGGAAACGGCTCCGCGCAGGCGCGGCCGCCGCTCCCCTCCCCCGGCCCCGCGGGTCTGAGGGGGGAGGCTGCCACTCTTTCGTTTTCTTATCATAAAAAAAGGCTTTTTGGTGGAAGCTGGCAAGGTCGGAGGGTGCTGGGCTGCAGTACTCCCCTAAGCGGGAGAATGAGCTTCCCGTGCCTTCTGGCAGCGGGAGGGACCGTGCCCGCCTCGGGCTGCGGGTCCGCTGCCGGGCCGGGAGCCCCCAGGGCAGTCAGGGTCTCTTGCTGCTTGTTTCCCTTCCTCCAGCGCGTCACCGCCGGTCGGAGCCCGAGCGGCCGGGGAGGCTGAGCCGAGGATTCCTGCAGCTGAGGGAGCCATCCCTCTCGGCAGTCTTGACTGCATAGATTCAACGCTCCTTAGACTTTGTTCATTTTTAAGAAGTCCTGCTATGATTCAGAGAAGCCCTTGAAGTTGGTGCTGCCGATTCTGCGTTACTAGTTGTGCTCCTGAGCCTTTCCAGAGCCGAGCTGTGTCAGTGCTGTCGTGGCCGGGTCGCACAGCCCTGCGTCCCCGCTCATGAGCAATATTTCTGAATAGTTAACATGTCCTTTATCCATTATTGCATCCTGTAACCCAGGGGACTGACTGACAGACAGCTCTAATGATTTTTATCTTTCTCCTTTTTTTCTTTTTTTATTAAGCTTATGTTTGGGGTCCCATATGTTCCTTTCTAAAGAAGGCTAAGTCTCAGGAGGCTGAAGTAATTGTGGTCATCTGCTGCATTAGTGTGATTTATTTAGCTATACTGTGTGATTTCCTCTTCCTTGTATTTGGGATTCTCTCCACAGAAGCTAGGCCATTCAGGAATGGGAAATATTCTCAAATGTGAACAACTGAGAATGAGCAATATTATATGGCTGCATCCATTCCAAAGGATTTTGTGTTCTCTGTATAAGTGCCTACCACGTTACAATGCAGTTAGGCTTGTACATGGTTTTGTATGTAATTCTAATAAAATGCCTGTGCAACTCAAAAATAGTTGACAGTATCATCTAAAAACTGCAGTGCCTGAAGAGGGATGAAAAGGAGATACCTGATTTGAATATACCCATATAAAAATATTTCTCTGCAGTTCTGTCAGCAAAAATATGACCAATACTCCAGAGCAATGGTCCTGCCTGAACATGTGTCTGTGATTTCATTGCCTTAGTAGAATCCCTCCATATGGCCATGTGATTGCTGCTGCTGCTGCTTCACGTGATGCAGCTTTCTGGCACAAAGGCTCTGAGCTCGTACAGATGATTGTTAAACGTCATGAGACTCTGAAAGGTAGAGTAGGCAAGAGGAGGAGGAAGCCAAGAAAAGAACTGTGTGGGAGTTGCACTGAAAAATGGATTTGGGTAAAAAAATGAAGCAGTGAAGAAGCAGCAGGAGAGGCGGGAAGAAAATCAATTGACGATCGTGTTCATGAGAGCAGTGGAGGAGGAAGAGAGACCAAGAAGATAAAAATG
Organism: Luscinia megarhynchos; assembly: GCA_034336665.1. NCBI lineage: Eukaryota > Metazoa > Chordata > Aves > Passeriformes > Muscicapidae > Luscinia > Luscinia megarhynchos. Next base: position 92,734,083 of record JAPFBE010000002.1, read on the forward strand.
GCTGGTGGCATCAAAAGCAGTATGGAAAGGAAAGAAAAGAACTGGCTGGGGGTTTGGGCCAGGGAAAAGCTGTTGGTAACATCCAGAAGAACTGTTTTGGCCTAGCCTGCTTGGAAACTGGATGGGTGAGGGGTCTGGCCCGAGGGTTAAGCAGGGTGTTTGTGGTCATCCCCTGTAATTTCCTGCTGAACATCAATCGTGGGCTGTCACACAGCTGTTCCTGGGCCAGACTGGTGGTCTGCAGGTCAGCCACAGTGTTCACATTAGGAAGATTCCTGATCCCTCGCTTGCAGATTTCAAGTGAGGATAAATCCATCACACTGATGGACAAACTGGTTTAATTAATTGGGTACTCTCCTGTTAGTGTTGAATTGTTCTTCTTCAGGCAGAAGTTATTGAGCTTGGCCATTAATCTCTGGATTGTAAAATAACCTCATCTGCTCTCCCAAACAAATCCCCCCAGAAGCTGCACATACTGCTAAAAACATAATTTTTTAATACTATTTTGTGAAAATTTAAACTACAGGATTGAAGAGCATGTTCAACTAAGAAAGGGAATAGATAGGCCAGGGAAACAGTAGCAGTGAAGAATGACAGAAGTGAAGGCAGAGCAGAGAGTAAATGCAGCTGAGCTTTTGTGTTTCCTCATCAGGAAAACGTTGTCTTCTAAAAAGACATAATAAATGTATAAGAAGTATAATGAATACAGGAAATACTGGTAAATAAAAACAATGGCACAAGGCCTAAAAATGAAAAAGGAAGATCATAATTGCCTTTTGATCTGTTTTTGACAGTTCTGAAATTGTTTACTCTGTCAGAGAGAATACAGTGCTCTGTTTTGCTGCTTAGAAGCAGCATTTCCCCTTCCCCTATTCAAATGTTAGTAGAGAAAATAGCCCTATGGGCATGACCTCTTTAGACTTGGATTATTTTCACTTAAACTCACTGGAAGCAAGTTAATTAATGTGATGTTAATAAAAATAAATTATACAAGCTGTCTGTAAAAATGTGCTAATGTTTAAACTAGTCAAATTATATAAGTATTTCAATTAGCATTAAGTGAATTTCAGATTTAACCACGTTTCCTGTTTTGAATTGCGATCAGTATCTGAGATTCAATTCTAAATTTGTAAGATGCACCTCTCTATAAATTGTCACTAACTGAAATCACTGTTTCACTTCACAAATGTCAAAGAATAATCATCAGAGTGTGAAAGTTATATTTCACAGTGTTGGCTGTAACACTGTCTTAGTCTGTGCTAGATCCTGGGTGAGACTGTACCACGGCCTTTTTCTCATGGAAAGTTTGCCAATGGAGTTATGCTTATCTCACTCCTCCTGGTATTCTGAAGTGAAATACATCTTGTCCAGCCTGGACAAGCTAATGCCAGTGAGGATCATGCAGGCAGCACTGGAAATCACTTACTCCTTGCTGCTGATGCATTGCAGTCAAGGAAATTGTGCTGTCTTGCCATCCCACCCAGTGATTCAGTCTACAAATCCACTTGATTCCCTGGCTTTTATTGTGATTGCAAACAGAAGAGTTCATTACAGGAAGCTGACAATAATTCTGCAGGACTAGTGACAGTCACCATGCTTAGGGAGAGGCTAAGGAACATAGCAATAATAAACTACCGATACAGATGTTGTGCAATAAACCGAATAGGAATGATACTGTTCTTTATTTTATGGTGTTTAGACAGCTTATATTTGGATTGCGGTCATCAGTTCACTTACAGAAGCTGAGCAGGAGTGAACAGGTGATGATGTTGTCATCATTGTGAACTTCGCAGCGTGACCAGTATGTGCCAGAGGTGAAGAGCTGCAGGGCACTTGCATAGCTCTTCACATCAATGCAATAAACTATTGAAACCACACAGCAATGAGGTAGAGAACAGCAAGATTATCTTTACACTACAGATAAGGAGCCAGATAGATGAGCTTGTGGCCCTGCTGTGTTTGTGGCTGTCTAGCTTTAGTCATGCAAAGTCAGTTCTTCAGGGTATCAACACCTCATCTAGGCTGAAGCTGGTGGTGAATCTGCTGTGGGATGTGATTATGCTGCCTGCAGAGAGCCGCCCCAGGACCACCCCGAGGTCACACTTCCCTGCTGCATAGGAAACAAACTCACAGATGCAAACTCAGGGGTGTTGCTCCTTGGTTTTTGGAAACAAGCTTCACCCAAGTCCCTGGCTGTGCACCAGTGTGTTGACAAGCATGCTCAGACTAGCTGCCTCCAGGGCCATTTACAGCCTCTCAGTGTGTCAGTGAAGTGAGTTGTTAGCTGGAGAAGGGAATCACTGTGCATATCGGTGGAATGCAGTGACTCCTTTTGATTAGTGCAGGTGTAGTCATGGCAGGATCTCACGTGTCAAATTCAGGGGGTTTTGATTCTCAAGTATGAACATGATGATGCCTTTTTGCAAGTACAGATTTACAACTACACTCATTTCTTGACTTGCAAGGTTCCCATCTTGGCTATTACTGCAGATAAAAGTGATTTTATGATAGACAGTAGTGTGTAATTAAAACATCAAATAATTGAAATGCTTTTCTTAGCAAACTATGTAGTTGTTCTTTTTATGCTCCTTAGCATCTCCACAAACATGGAGAGTGTCACCAGCTCAACAGCAAATAGCAACAGAAGTAGTGGTGTGCTAAAATTCATCAGGAAAATATCCTTAGGCTATGTTTCTCTACTATACTGCTGTCCTGAGTAAGTTTGTGGTTTGGTGTTAGATTCATACATTTCAGCTAGACACAGCTGTCAGCAGTACGTCCCACCCTCCTCCTGATCCTAACTCACTTTATGAGATTACTATGACATCAGACTTTCATGGTATTTGATACCTGATAAAGATTTGAGGATCCCTGAGAAAATATCTATATGGTAAATATAGCTTTATTTTCAGATAACTTCTGACAAAATTAATGAGAAAGGCTTATTTATATTTATGGCCATAAGAAATAGAATATTGGCTTATCTCATTTGAGTTGGATACTGGGCTTAGAGGATAAAAGAAGCTTCAAATCAACAAGAATCTCAGCAGGATGAGTTATGCTTTTGGTTTTGGAATATCTCACATGCTAAAACTCAGTAAACTTTACTTTGTTAATGGAACTCTCATAGTTTTGTTTTGCAAAGCAAAACCACGGCATTTATGTAAGGACAAGTAACATCATCACTTTGCACTTCAGCGGGAAATGTTTAGTCAGGAGGCATTTCACCTCCTGGAGCTGTGTCCTCTCAGAGGACAGTCCGAGGGCTGACAGCTTTGTACAAAGTGTAACAACTACGTATTTTAACCTGCAGCACATTTAATATCACATAAGTGCATGATGTACTCACAGGAAAAGGCAAAGTCTATTTTAAACACTGAAACCTACATCACACTGTGGCTGGTGCTAATGTGCTTGAAAGGAACTTACATGGTAAACTGCAGTGTGTTTCTGCTTGAGAAAGAAGACTGTTGGCTTTGATATTTGCAAACAAACCTTTGAAATGATTGTGTTATTGGAACAGAATAGTCAGGTAACTTTCCAGTAAAAGAAAACTTCTTGCCTATGTCATACTGCTGAGCATGAAGAAAACCAAAATCCAGGTCCAGCAAACAAGCTGATTGCTATTCTGTGTTTTTTAAGGGACAGGGACAGTGACAGTATCTGCCAATGTGGCTTATAAACTACATGAGCTGTGTAAAAACTTTGTGCTGCTGCTGTGACTGTTTTGAATGCAAGAATCAGCTGATTTCAGTTTTAATATTGGCATCTCCCAGCATTTTGTCTTCGTCTGGTATTTAAAATGAGATAGCAAATGTCTCAGAAACTACATGTTTTTTTAAAAACCTTTTAGCACTTACAATAGTGGCTTAAACAGAAGGTTCTTTTTGCATTTTTTCAATATTAAAATGATAGCAAAAAGAGAGCCCATTGTGTTCTCATTATAAATGACATTTTAGTAGCATTAAGTTCTTGTGTTTTTAACACTGTGTGGACAAAATTAAAAGAGATTAAATCAAAACATCAGAAATATTTTGCTGAATTATATATTTTGCATCTTATTTACTTGAATGTCCTGGGCAAGTAGCTTGGCTGAATAAGGAAACTCAAATAACCATCTCAAAGGACAGCTGAAAATAACAGTGCTGAAAATGAAATGCAGCATTGAGTTACACAAGATTAAGCTGACTAATCTGCTGATTCAGTTTTGCCTTTGTTTTTTGGTTTTGTCATGCAAGATCAAGTGTCAAGCAGACAAACACGTAAAGGCATTCCAGGCTCCCAGTAACAACAACAAGCAATGGACTCTTCCCCTGCCACCTCTGCATTCTCCAAAGAGCAAAATGTTCAACTGCAGCAAGGGACAGTGGGCTCAGGACAGACATGCTCCTCTCCTTGTTACAGGTATGCTGAATTTGGTATTTCTATTTCACTGATTTTTTTGTTAGAGGTGCTCTTTTAAGAAACCTTACTTTAGTTCATAGGAAGTGTAATGATGCATATGAGGGGTCTGGAGGGGAAGCCATACAAGGAGCAGCTGAGTTGTTCAGCCTGGAGAGGAGGAGGCTGAGAGGAGACTTCATTGTGATCTCCAGCACCCTCACAAGGTGAAGAGGAGGGGCAGACACTGAGCTCTTCTTTCTGGTGCCCAGAGACCTGACCCAAGGGAATGGCTGGAACTTGTGTGAGAGAAGGTTTAGGTTGGATATTAGGGAAAGATCTTTTCCCCAGAGGGTGCTTGGCACTGGAAAAGGCTCCCCAGGGAAGTGGTCACAGCCCCAAGCCTGACAGAGTTCAAGAAGCACTTGGACAATGCTCCCAGGCACATGGTGGGATTCTTGGGCGAGAACAGAGGTTGAACTGAGTGACACTGTGGGTCTCTTCCAACTCAAGATATTTTATGATTCTATGATTCTGTGTGTCAAGAGACAACAGATTCAAACCCAGCTCTTACAACATCTACAGAATATAAAAGCACAGCAGTATATTCTTCTATATGGACTGGTTTTTGGACAGTCCAAAGATAACAAACTCTTGTAAGTGCAGATGGGTAAGAAAACTGTCAGTGAAGCCACTCGCAGGTTTGACATTAACCCTTGCCCAAATGAAACTATGAGCCTGCTCATTACTCATAGAGATGGTCAGACAAGAACTGCTGACCATGAGGGAGGTGATATTCCAGCAGTACCCACCATCACTGCATTGGTGAGGCTGAGGAACACCACAGGGAAACTTGGGCATGGTTATCCTTGCATTCCTGGCACTGAGCAAACCTTTGAAGGATTGTTGGGAAGGGCACTGCAGATGTCTTGGCATGAGAGCAGGCTGTGCCAGTGGGATGGCAAAGGACAAGATGAAGCCAGTATGTCATGAAGAGATATTCTAATTGAACTGAGAGAAGTGATAGTCCTTCCAAAGAAGGAGCCACAGTAGCTGGATGCTTTTTTTTCTTTTTTCTTTTTCTTTTTTTTTTTTTTTTTTTTTTAATATGAGAAATAGCAATGACTAAAATCAGAGCGTGATACTGCAGAAATGAACATGTTGCAGGGCAGCTGGTATAGCAGGCTCTCCAAAATAAAAAGAGAATGAAATAAAGCTTCAACCCACATTGCAAACATTTCAATATTTTCTCTTTCCCTCTGGAAACGATATGGCTGTGTCATTACCAGGCACATCTCTGGTTCTGCCGAAGCTGCTAAATGCATCCTGATGGCGACATGCAGTGTTTTGCCTGCAGTGAAGATGAAGGTTCAAACCAAAATGAACCTGGGAGGCAGCTGGAGAATGAAATAAAGGCTCTGTAGACCTGGGAACATGTCCTTGAGCTGCCACTTGTGGCTCTGACATGGCAACTGATCTCTGTGTGCATAATTTCTCTATCTGTGGAATGCAGACAATTACATTTCTTTTTCTAGGTGAAAGCACACGGCTTTTTCAGCTGAATACTGCTGTATCAGAACCAACTATTTTTTAAATATACATTTTATATATCACATATTATGGTATTTTTAATATACATTTTATTGCAAGAGTTTCAAAAAGTAGCTGAAGGATGAGAAGAGCTCTCAGTCCAAACAATTTTGTGAGCACTCTTTTGGACGGACAAAAAGGTTTGGCAGATAAATGAAAAGGTTTCTTTCTACTAGTTGTTAATGCTTTGTGAAAATATAAATCAGAAAGATCTGAGTTTGTGAGGGACTTCTCTCTCTATATTATAGTTTTATTAGCATTACTTTGTGGGAAAAGAGGGAGTAAGACCCCCTTGATAATAAACAGAAGTCATTTGTGACACAGTTTGCAGACAAGAATGTGTATGGGCCTACTCAGTTGAAGTTTAAATACTGGCTTATAGTGTTGTCTGAATATACTTTATTTCTCATAATTTCCTAAATAGCATCTCATTAGAGAAAGGCTGGAAATAAATCTGCAGATGTGGGATGTTATAAAAAAGGTCCTTGCAACCACTGAACATATTAGCACATCTGTGTTTCCCTTGTATAAGCTACTGTTTTCAAGGATGCATCACTTGGCCAGACTCTAGACTTGAAAGTAGCATAAGAAATTTTCAGTTCAGGAGTGATGCCTTTTGGGTTTTATTTTTCTGTGTTTCTTCTGTTTGCATATTTGTTTGTTTTATTAAGGAAATCAGAATGTTTAACGATATGTAAGATCTGAAATAATTTGAGGCATGTCTCCTTTATGCTCAAGCAAAATTACTCATATTTAAAATTAGGGCTTAAAGGTTTTATTAATGTAGATGTTTGAATGTTGAAGTCCAAATTTCTCTTGAGCCAGTGTTCACATGGTGCTAAAATGAAATTTAGCAGTTCAGAATTTCAGGTCCATCACAGCAGCTCCTTTTGCAGATTACTCATTTGCTTCTACTTTTAACCACTGAATTTGAGCTTGCAGCTTCCTAAGTTAACTGGCGCTCCACTGACTACTGTAGAGGGTGACCATCTGCTCATCTGTTCTGCCTCTGAGGATTTTTTAAAGCAATGCTGATCACAGAAAATTTGAAAGGGCAGCAGGAAAGATGTCAAAAATCTTCAGTTCCTAAAAGTTTTGTGGGAATGTAAAAATGAGCAGTGGAAAAACGTTTCTTGCCCTTATGAATAGGAAAGGCTCAGTGTCACCTTGTTCTGTGTCAGGTTAATCAGTGTGGGAGAAAGATCCCCTAAGTGTCCCAGCCATGGGAAGAGTTTGAATGATGGTTTGCACCTCCTCAGGAGCTTCAGTCAAGACAGATCAGTAGGAAATTTGGTTTCATTATCTTCAAGGATGTTAGCATTACTTATTTTCTTGATGGTTGTGTTTTATTTTATTCCTTCAAGGAAGTCTAGGAACAGCAGGACATAAAAATGTAAGTGCCATTTCAAAATCAAACAGGAATGTCCATCTTAATAGCTCTATATTTTTTAAAATATGGCTGTTTGACTTCTGAACCCTTGCTTATTTAAGACCTTGTGGACTCAAAAAGGAAAAATATGTGTAGCCATGTGACAAAGCAAATGTGCCGAAGGAGGATTTATTCAGTTTTGAGGAGATCAGCAGCAGTGATTCACCCTCTTGGCTGGGCTGGACTGCAATATGGCCAACTGATTTCCCCAGGGAGGAAGAAAGGATGAAAGTCCCACACTGCTCTGTGGTCACACAGGGAGCAGTGACCTGTGCCAGGGTAGCTCCAGCCCATGCATCCAGTACGAAGAAAACTTCAGCCTTAACCATCAGTATTGTTGTTATAGGGGATTCAAGTCAGGCAATCCAAATGTAACTTTTAGTGGTTCAGTGAAAGACAGTGGAAACTTTAAAACAAGAGAGCTCACCATCCAGAGACTGAATAAACAAAAGCATATTTAGACAACTGTGTGCTATTCAGCACTTTATATCATGCAAAGATGAGAGTCCCTCCTCTTTTCAAGCCCCCACACAAATCTTGCCATAGATTTTTCAGGCTGATCTGAGAGATTTGTTGTTTTCAAAGTTAAAACAACATCAGTTACCAGATCTAAATGAGTTGAAAGGAGTTACAATGTCCTTTGTAGACCCTGCCCCCCTCACCCAGCTTTGAAATCTATGAAAGCAAAGCAAACTATGTAATACATGTTAATGTTTGTTCCAATGATTGATCAGGTGGTCAGTGCTTTGTAAGGATTTACTGATTTATTGGAATTTTTGATCCCTTGAAAGGATCAATAGGTTAGAGTTTTTCTGAGGAACATCCACTGTAGTAAAGTCTGAAATGGCATTAAGCAGAAAAAAAGCTCACTGGCAAGTATCAGGATTGATAAAATATCTGGTCTGTTTTTTACTCTTTAAACTAGCTATTTATATTTATGTCTTTTGTTTTTCTTACCGATTCCATAGTGAATCTCTTGAAGAAAAACTTGAAAGCCTGGATGCTGAAGATCTCATGTCTCATCTGTCACAACCAGAAACCTACCTAGGTGAGAAGAAAAGATCAAGTAAGTAAAACTGACCAAAGGTATGGGACTGACAAAGTCACTTATTTAAACAGTCGGTTTGAAACAATTTGTGTTAATTCTTCAGTGATGGAAATTTATCTTACATTTTTTTGATTGCTGCATTTAATATTGTAAGTTTCACTGTGGTAAACTGGTCCATTAGTAATTCCCTGAAAAAGAACACGTTGTTAAAAATTGCTAGAGGAGAGCTTCATTCAGCTGGCTGGGAAAACTCTCTAACTCAATGTGGCAACTACTCAGTCAGCCTGCACTGAGTGCAGTGCTGGTAACATTGCCTGTCCAAGTTGTCTGACACTTCAGAAGACCCTGTTTTCTGGTATAACTTCAGTCTAACCATCCAAGCTGAAAATTTCAGTGTCAGGTGTATGCACCAGACTGATCTTTTTTGGAAGATGGAGATAAGATCTGAAGGATACAGAGACTGGGAACAAGAAGTGTTCTGACGGGGAATAATCCTGCATGTAGGACAGGGCAGGCGGGTGTGGGGAGACAGTCACAGTAAGATATGGACAAGTGGGCTCACAGTTTTTCATCAGGTTTTTCTGCCATTATATTGCTGTGTGGAAAGGAATGTGCTAGACATGCTGCAGAGCCCTGAGCAGGTGAGTAGGGCTGGCACATACCTTTCACTTTGGGACATTCTGGGCTGATCTTCATTTTTGGTCCAAGGGTACAAGCTGGAAAAAGCTTGGCAGGGGCTTGAGGCCAGATATGGGTGCTGGGAAAGAGAATACTACATAGAAGCCATTGCCATGAGATGGTAAAGCATGGAGGCTGGGACAAGCCCCATGAGACAGAGAGATGTGGACTGTGTGAGCTGGCACATGGGAGAGGTGACAGGGACCCATAAGGATGAGATCAGAGTCAAACAGAGGGGCCCAGACAGCAGGGGAGTGGGGGAGAGGCCATCCCCAGATTACACCCTTTGATTAACCAGTCTGCCCATTTTCATTCAAGCATATCACTTTATTTCTTGATTCCATGAGGAAAAACACAAATCCTTCTCTATGAGTATTTTTTTTAACCTTCTGTCTAAGAGCAGCCTCGTTACGCCTGCTGACCTATTTCCTCAGAGACTGCTGTAGTTTGTTTATGAGGTTTGTCCTGTTTGTTTTGTGTTTCCAGATATGTCATGTGGGTCTGGAGGTTTTCCAGCCCTTAACATTAAAAATAACATAGAATAATCCCTGTCTCCAAGACATATGAGATTCAATTAAAAATTGCGACATACAAGTGTTTGGATGGGCTGTTAGTATCTCTCTTTTCCCTTCTGCTTCTGAGCCTTTAGGATACTTTCAAGTGATGTTGTTCAAGAGCTCTTTTATTATTAAGAGGGTTCGACGCCTTTTTTACCAGCAGATTTCAGATTTTTACGTGCTGGCTGGAAAGGATCTGAGATTTTACCAGGTATGCCACCTGCTTGGCAGCATAGGAGGAGAAATGGTTATGGGCTCTGCTCATAAGGAGGAGGTTGAAGAAGTGTGCAAGAGGAGGAGTATCCACCTCAAATCAAGAATATTATGCTTGAATATTTTGCTACATGCAGGAAAAAGTTGTTAGAAGGCGGCCCTGGAACTGCACTGTGTTTTTGTGGATTGGGAAAAGCCTCTCCTGGCAGACAGCTGAATACCACCATCTTACAACAAACCCATAGCCACTGGCAAGCCTGGATGTGACTCAACCCATGATGACATGGGTCTTTAATTTTGCAGCATACCTCTTCCTTTAAATTATATTATTCATCTCCTTAAGCAAAACGAGTCACCATCATGATAGATTTATGTTATTCAAATCAAAGCAAGAAATAAAAAGTATATAATGGCTCATTACTTTCCAAATTGGATGCTGACCTAAGTTTAAAAGTAGCTGTGATTGACATTGGACAAAATTTTAAATGGATGACAATTTATTTTTCGTAAGTCTAAAAGTTACAGAATCTCTTTATGTCTGCCATAATAAGCTACTGAATATTATTTAATTGCTCCTTTGCTATAAGTGGCATTATGAGCATTTTTGGTTAGATCTCAGTGGTTTACAATGATTATATTCCCTTTCTGGGTCTCCTTCTAATTTTGGGGCCTCTTGATACAAGAGCAATCAGCTCTTAATAAATTAAATATCAAAGAAATCCAGAAAAATATTTATGAAGAAATCAAGTTGGTTGAAGTTATCATGATTGATTGATGAGAAACAAAACTGAGAAGGAAACATATGTGGCTCTCCTAGAGAGGGGAATGGTGGCCCAGAGATGAAAGTGCTCATGGGTTCGACACTGACTCAGTGACCTTGGACAATTTATTAGGGCATCATTCAGCTGGCAAATTCCTCAAGCCATGTGCCCATTAGAGTAATTTATAAAGTGTCTTTTGAGGCTAAATACAGCTTTCTGCAGCCTGTGACCCAATGACAGTAGTAGAATTTGGGCTGTGTCAAGATGGCATTTTGACTCTTCTTCTCACCCCCCCAAAAAGCCAAAACCAATGCTCCCTGGCCATCCTTGGCTATGTGGAGATAACATTACCAGATTTGTGGAAAATCCTTATATATGGCAGTATGTGAGTGGGAGCAGGGAATGAATATGAAATGTAAAAGCCCAGAACATATGGAGAACAATGTAAATTGGAGAAATATGATTGCCTTTCACCCAGGAACACCTACACCTGAAAAGAGAGAGTCTAGTGGGGCTTAAGAAAGGAGGGGGCCTAGCTAAGAACAGGGTGACATTAATGGCAGCTGGGTGACAACTCAACACAATACAGTAATACAATAGCAGATTCTATTAATCCTTAGGTGAGGAAGGCATTTGTTCTTGTGCCTTGTTATAAATACTTACAATTATATTGAATTAATTGGTACAATCTAAGTGCTTGACTAATCCTAATGCTTAACTAATAAGTATAATGAGTTGAATCCCTATATTTTTAAGGTTTTAGAACAGGGTAAATGTTGTGGAAAGCTAATGAATTCTCAGGAAGAGAATATGAAAATTGCCAATATATTGGGTGAAAATCAAGAAAAACATTATGCAGGGATTTTGCAGAGAAGAGGAAATATCAGGATTTTTTTACACTCTTTAATTACCTGCATTTGATACTGCTTAAATAAACTGTGTGATTTCATGCGCAAGTAATTTAATGACCTATTTTATCTTGCTTTTTAGAGGACTTTTTCTTCTTTCATAATAGACTATATGACCTGAGTAACCATAATATAAATCCATATTTTTCGTGTCTAGTGACTATTTTAGGGTAAATACTAGCCAGCCAATTTTCTCATATGCCTGAACTGGAGTTAGCCTATCTAGAAAAACTCAAACAAGCAAAAGTTAATATTGTTTCTACAGTCACTGATATAACAACAATAGTAGTTGTGCACCACCATGCTGAAAATCAACTCCCTTTATGTCCAAACAATAGCGTGAATCACAGAAATCTGACCTTGATATACAAATGTGATCATGTAGTAATTATAGCTCTTGTGCTTTCTATATAAACAGACTACTTCATCTGGAAATGCTGTAGGGTACTTCTTCATTCTGCAATTTGCAGTTAATGACTGAGCAGAAAGCTTTTATATCCCAAAAAGCTTTAAAATAAAGCAGGTAGAAAAATCTTATTTCCCACAAATGAAAAAAAATATAATCTGGTTATTTGAAAAGCAGTGAGTCAAGTCATTTTTCTATCTGTGTTCTTTTGAAAAGCAGACATTATAAATTTAAAGATTGTCATCAAAATCAATTTTACAAAGGTTACTAAAGACACTTTCATGGGCAAAATATGGAACTAAATTACTCAGTCCAAGTGGTAACTGACATGTTCTTTAACAACTGTGAGGTTAACAAAAATATCTTTCATTTAATGCCAAAATCTGCTTGTTCTGCTTGTGTCTGTGTTGGTATCATCCAAACAGGATGTGACAAACATATGTTCTTTGGCTTTGCCCTAATCCATGATTTGGATAACACTATTAAGATGTGGTCTAACAAACTTCAGGGAAGCAAATCTGAGGATATTTGTCTGTCTTGATATTTGTCTGGACTTGATTTTAATATGTCCTAAGCAACAGAAGTCCATCCTGACCTCATGAATTTGCTGTATGTGTTTTCAGTACTTCTATAAAAATATACCATCGAAGTATGAGCACACTTACAGGCATGGGCTGAATCCTGAAAGAAAACAATAATGGAAAACTAACCCAGCACAGAGCCCAGGAGTGACCCTGAAGGGCTGAGTGACATTCTCTTGGTGATGAGTCCTCACTTATGAGGGTTTTCTAAAATGTCAATTCCTCAGGTTTTAATCTATTAAATCATTACAATGATGACTTTGGAGAACTCTAATTTTCTTAATCAAAATTTTGTTTAGTGCCACAAGTGCTACCAAAGTTCATAAGTTATACGTAAGTGGTATAGATTTTTCTTTTCCCCAGGAAAATGTAAATCCTGAAAAAACATCAAGATAGCTTTCTTGAAATAAAATATTTTTTTCTTAATTCCATCCTGATTGGCATGCAACGAGTAATGAAAAAAAGTAGTAAATTGCATTACTTTCCTCTGATTCTTTACAAATAATATCTGGAATTAATTCCAGTGTTTTGCACTGGATTGTTGTCAGGCTGAGAGGGTTATTAATCCTCTGGTCATTACACCAAACTTTTAAATATATTGGCAAAGTATGAGATTTCTTCTATTCACCTTGAAATACCATTGTGTTTGAATATGTATGGAAAATTAACTTAAAAATGCAAACCTTTTCTTGCATGGTACTTTTAGAAATAGCAACTGATTAAAAAAGAACCTAGTTTTAGGAGATGGTTATTACTGTTAGAATGGTAATTAGTTCTCTGTCTCATGTGATATAATTGTCATATGATTATGAAATGATCATGGATGGGCTGTGCAAGTGCTATAGAAGAGTAATTTGGAATTCGTGCTGCAAAACATAATTCTAAGACTGAACAGTTTTTTACTCTATGCCACCACAGGGTTTTATAGCACATTGCCAGAGAGGGCCAGAGGGCTCAAGGGTACTTGTTGGGTCATTTTCTGCAGTCTCCTTCAGAGGTGAATTTTCTTTAGGACTCAGATATATGACAAGTATTGTGTAAGTATTTAGACTGAATGACTTTCTAGTCTTTGAAGCCTGTCTTTTGTTATTTGTCTAAGGGCTTCAGGATGGTGGTATTGTGAGTTAAATCTCCTTGTATCCACTTAAGAGTGACCTTTTTATCACTTCCGACTATATCCATCAACTCTTTCTTGGGCTTAGGGAACAATTTTCATTTTGTGGAGGCAGCACCTAACCACAGTGTCTGCTGCCCAGCTTCAGACCTCTGGAGTGCTTTCACTGACCTTGTCAAGGGTATTTTTTTGTATTTGATGGCAAGGTTGCCATTCACAGTCCAAGATTTTGAGTTACTTATAATCCACTTCTGAAAACTGTGAGGGTCTAATAGCACACAAGAGTGCTTCCCACCTTTCCTGTATGTTTAGTCACTGCTTAATTATTTAATCAATGCAAAGTTTATAGCAAAATACCCTGTGAGTGGTATATAGATTATAGTTTAATAATATAATGTGAATATGACATCAAACCCTCTTGCCATTGCCTCAATTCATTCTTAATAGCCACTTACTGTGGGCTGAATTCAAGATCAATCACTTCCTGTCTGAGTTTTTATGAAGGAGTCATTATTAAAATTAGAAACTAAACCTGGTACATCTGTGTTAAAGATCAAATAATCTCTGAACAAAATTTGGGTGCATTTGGGCAGTCTATGTCCTTCCTACAGCAGCTTTTCTACACTGAGTTGGCAGCACTCAAGCAAAGCAAGCACCACACCTCCTACTTCCAGCCTTCATCAACAAGTCATGGACTCATGAGGTCATGCATTGTCCTGGTGTCTGAGCACCTCACAGAAATTAATATATTTGATACATATTTGTAGGATGGCTACAGCAGACTCAAGACAAGACTGTCAGGCTCCAGTTTGTGACAACCCCCTTTTCTTGATACAGCTCTGTCCTTCACAGTGCTGTATTTGTCATTCCTTCCTCTTTGACATGCACCAAGCAGTACCACTCTTCTACTTAACAGCCCTGTGAAAATGTAATTTATTTTTGGCTCAGTAATACCTCTAGCTGTCCTGTCCTTCAGCAGAATGCAAGAACTATCAAAGTGTCTGTAGAGAATTTCCCAAAATACAAGGCACATAGAAATCTCAATATAGGCATAGAAAGATGTTCCTAAGGATTCTCTTCAGGTCTGTATCTACCCATACAGTGAGTCATGCCCAGATCCATGAGCAAAGATATTTATGTCTTTGAAAACATGTGTCCTATCTACATAGAAAAACGAGATAAACTCAAAAGTTAGTGACAGAACAGAACCTTTACAACTTAACCCAAACTCATCCATGTAAATGGGATTCTTTACCTCTGCTTTAGTGATCTCTGACTCACCTTTTAGACTAAAAGTGGGATGTATCTGACAAAGTGTCTTTGCCTTGGCTGTTCATTCCAGACTCCTTTCATTGTGACTGATGATATGGTCAACACAGACAACTAAAAGTAGGTTGCCTCTCACCTCATCTTACAAAAGCAGAAATTTAAAACACAGATAATAAAGTAGATGTCTGTAAAATCAGATGAATCACGCATTAAACTGCTTATTTCATCCTCCTGATTAAAAGAGAGAGTAGGGTGCTGATTCCACAGGTGAACACCTATATCAAAGATGCTGCATGCCTAAGGGCACTGCAGGAGGGCACTCTTATTTCTACCTGAATTGTACTGTGGGCAGGTATAAGACTGTACCTCTAACTCTACAGTGAGGATGAGACATTAGGAGGAAGAAAACAAATTTTAAAAAACCCCAACTTTCAATGGAAAACAACACAAAAAAGTTGATGCACTGCCATGGATGCTGACATTTTACAATGTCAATGTAATGGAAAGTTGTACTGATCTTTTGGAATTTGTTTGATACTGTAAGTTACACAAAAAACCTCACATCAAAATTGTATGTTGTAATGTAAGTTTTATTTTTTTACCAACATCTGAAACATAACCTCTTTTTTCTGTTTTAGTTTGTATCAGTTTCCTGTTAAACCTCATGTAACACTATTTGGGCTGCCTGTCTTGGTAACAGCATGAATTTATACCAAGACAGAAAGCAAGCAAATCATACAGTTTTCAAGAAGATGGGAAAACATTGAGACTGAGTGCCTCCAGGCCTTGAGGGTAGTTAAAAATGTGGAATAAATAGCACATTATAGTCTCTGAACAGCTCCTGTTATTTAATAAAATGCTTAATAACAAATTAATATTACCAGTTCATTAATTAGTTAAACTTGCTAATGAGTTCCTAATATCTGTGCAAGTGACAGTGAGATGAGTATTTTGAATGCACTCAGGTGGGCTTGGCTCATATTATGGGAGAAAAGGAGGGAGAGGAGAGGAGAGGAGAGGAGAGGAGAGGAGAGGAGAGGAGAGAGGAGAGAGGAGAGGAGAGGAGAGGAGAGAGGAGAGGAGAGGAGAGGAGGGAGGGAGGAGGAGGAGAGGAGGAGGAGAGGAGGGAGGAGGAGGGAGAGGAGGAGGAGAGGAGGAGGAGGAGGAGAGGGAGAGGGAGGAGGGAGGAGGAGGAGAGGAGAGGAGGAGGAGGGAGGAGGAGGAGGAGGGAGGAGGAGGAGAGGAGGAGGAGAGGAGAGGAGGAGGAGGAGGAGGAGAGGAGAGGAGAGGAGAGGAGAGGAGAGGAGAGGAGAGGAGGAAGAGAAGAGAAGAGAAGAGAAGAGAAAGAGAAGAAAAGAGAAGAGAAGAGAAGAAAAGAAAAGAAAAGAAAAGAAAAGAGAAGAGAAAAGAGAAAAGAAGAGAAAAGAGAAAGAGAAAGAGAAAGAAAAGAAAAGAAAAAGAAAAGAAAAGAAAAGAAAAGAAAAGAAAAGAAAAAAAAAAGAAAAAGAAAAGAAAAAGAAAAAGAAAAAGAAAAGAAAAGAAAAGAAAAGAAAAGAAAAGAAAAAGAAAAGAAAAGAAAAAGAAAAGAAAAGAAAAGAAAAGAAAAGAAAAGAAAAGAAAAGAAAAGAAAAGAAAAGAAAAGAAAAGAAAAGAAAAGAAAAGAAAAGAAAAGAAAAGAAAAGAAAAGAAAAAGGAAGAAGACAGCTATTTCAAGGGCAATTATCTAAATGAGCTGGAGAAAGCTGGGATGATGACTAAGTCCCCAATCTCTGGAGAATTTGCTCTGAGCTCTTTGATGAATTTTAAAATGGTGTTACATTCTAGGTTTTAACAGCATAGCCTTTCTCCTCTTCTTCTGGCTCTAGGCAACTGTTGTTAAGCCCATGTTTTACAAAAGCCTAAGAAGCACGAGTTAGCAAGGCCAGGTCTAAGCCCAGCATCGCAGACGTGCTGGGTTGCAGAGAGAGGTGAGAAGGGAGGTGTGTGCAGTACCTTCAGCATCGTGCCTGCTCAGGAGGGCTTTTTCATCTGTCCTGCTGTGGGTCTGTTTCACTTTCAGTTCAGCAAATTTATTGAAGGGGAAAGAGTTTTCAGTATCTCTGGCACAATCAGTGACAATTTATGCAGCTTTGGTTTCCTTCATGTGATATATTAATGAACCGAGTCTGGATCTTGACAAAACAAGCAACATCTCTGATTAGAAAAACCACCAGCACCAACAGGAAATGTCGGTCCCCATCACTGATTTACAGTTTTAAGTCGGTTTCTTTGGTGAGCAGTTCTTAAAGTGTAAATGTTTTGCTGCTTGTGGTTGGAATCACAAGCAAATCTTGTGAAATACCAAGTTGAGGGTAGACTTAGAGGCCCTTAGTCCCTGGAGAAATTCAAAAGCCTGAGTCAGTGCCTATATGTGTCCTTAGCCAACATCTGAAGGGCTGGACACTTAAAACTGGGTTTATAGGAGAGACACAGTAAGAAGGAGGCACCTAAAGCACCTAACAGGGAACATGAGAGGTGCAGCTGGGCTTTGAGCACAGTTTTAGGGAACTCAGAGATGTCAGTCTTTGCAGCAGACCTACAATCATGAATCTGCCCCTGAACGTGGGAACTGAAGTCAGCCCTCCTTATCTTGTATAAATGCAATGCCCCTGCAACACTTGAGAAGTTTGTGGCACTGTGTGGCAGGAAGGTTCTGTGTTCATTCCCCTCCCCTGCTTGAGTGGGACCAGAATTTCCAGCCAGTGCCTGTCCTCTCCCACAAGCCCCTAAGATCACTCTGCAAGGCCTAGAAATTCTTAATAGTTGCAAAACAATCAAGTTAAATCTTCCTTTGTGAAAAACAAAACCAACACCATAGAGCCCTGTGAATATATCTCAGATTTTTTTCCAGGGAACATCTGATCCAATTTAATTCAGTAAGTCCCTTTCCAGCCATTAATCTCTAGCCAAATTTTGTTTTTCATTTTATTGAACATTATGATTTACTGCACAGCTCTCTGTTCATTATTACTTAGAGAAGCAGTTGTTCAGATTCTCTTTCTCTTGATCTCCTGATCAGGAAAATATTGTGCAGATGTGAACTGAAGTAAGAATATTACTCTCTTCCCCAATTAAACATAGTCTCTGTGAGGAAAGTTATGATCCTGCAAATAGTTTATGCTTCTAAGAAAGACTTAACAGCACAAATGAGGCTAGCTTTCCTTTCATTGGGTCTACTGTTTGCTGCAAAAACAGTGCTGTAACTGACACAATTAATATTGCACAAATATCCTGGGAGGGCTTAAAAATGTTGAAATCCCACATATATATCCTTCAGTTCTTAGAAGAACCTGATCTGCCCAGCACATTCCAGAACGAACCTGCTTCCTTTCTGGGAAAAAAAAATATCTTTTTTTGTTTCTGTCATGCACATGAAAGGACAAAGCAGAAACATATTTTCATGTGATAACTACTGTCGAAACCAGAGGGTGTTGTCAGTGTTCACACAGATGCTGCCTGGTCACTGTGGTGTTCCTCCTCCCTTGCATTCCATCTGTGGGAACCAGAGCAAAGCTGCTGCAGTTTGCTTCTGGAGTGGGAGCTGGCTGGTACTGCTCATTTCTGCTGTTCATGGCCACCACTCATCTCCTGCTAAACCTGGTAAACTCATATATGTTGGAGATGGCTGGAGGTGCTAAGGAGCAAAAGCACAAACTGTCTTTTCCAGGCATCCCCGTTTCTCTCCCATCTAAGCTCCCATTCTGAAGTGAGCCTAATGTCTTTCCACAAGACTCAAATTGACTTGTCTTCAACAGCCTGGCCCACCTGATGATTTCTATTTAGAACAGGCCTTGAATCTTTAAAACAAATGTTCTGCAGCTCAGAGCAGAGTTACATTGTCCTGCACTGGGACACTTGAGAAGAAGCACTGAACTTTTGACTAGCAAAACCCTTACTGTACTAAAATAATGGACCTCACTTTCAAAAGAATATTGAAATAATCTAGTCCAATCTACCTAATTTGTTATGAGCTAAAATTCTGAATTCTAGGCAACCATCTTTTGAAAATTACTAATTATGATTTTACCTTCAATGGCCAGCTTTAGCAGAGTCCTCTCAAAACATTGCCACTTTACTAGCAGCCAGCACAAGTATGGAAGTAATGCTGATGCCAGGACAGTATTATCTCCAGGAAACACTTCTTGCATTAATATGGTGGTTTAGTGGCTCATGATATTGCAAGGAGAAAGAATTTAACTTCTGGGACAAATAACAACAAGTATCTTTCACTGAACTGTTATTGCTCCTAAAGCCACGTTGGCACACATAGGTTTGCATGAACACCAAGAGGATTTGGGAACTCTGAAACCCCTTATGGGCAGCCTGGAGGGGCAAATGCTGTGGAAGCTTTTCTCCTGAGTTGTGGTGAGCACATCATTACACTCCTGTGGAAATTCTCTTTTGCCTTACAACAGCTGTGGCTTTTCCCTTTGGGAGGAGGTAGTTAGAGGTTTCACACAGTTTTTTTTATTTTTCTTCTAGCAATCTGCCTATTTTTACAAAATGTGTAGGAGCTCTTGAGACCTCTGTTCCTCCATCTGTCTTGGTTGAGGGTGGGTCAAAGTCTTGGGGAGACACATACACACACACTATGCAATTGCCTCAGTCTCACTTGTAGACAGGCTACAGATACTGCAGAGTTCTCAGTGGCACAATATTTAAACCCTATTTAAATAATATGAATTCCTATTATATAAGTTACTTTTTCCCCCCCAGGATGTAAAGCACTGCACAGATAAGGTTCCCTTAAACAATAAAGTGTCTTTCAGCACCAGCATCATGGAAAAGTGCTGGCTAAGATCCCTTGTTTTCCTCAGGGTCAGGCTAAATGTAGTCTTACTTATTTGAGTCATGTTCCTTATTGTGCCTCATCTTATCTAATTGTGCAAATCTATAGTAGGAGTTTAGTTGTAATTCTGTGCCTCTTGCTCAAGCTGTAGCTATTGGAGGACTTTGCTTAGGACTCTGCTGATGTGACTCACAGGACACAGGCCTGTTGCAGATCCCAAACTTGAGAAGGAGATACACGTGTCAGCCACTTGTGGCCGTTTGGGGAACCAAAGTGTCTCAAAATGGGCAGAAGTAGTGTTAGAAATCCTTGAGGGAAGGATGTTTCTCACTGAAGAGGAGCCCTAGAGCCAGGCTGTCCTCTGTGCTGGAAGGCAATGGAGGGGATGAGGCATAGGAGTTTATGAAATAGCCTGTGCACATGTGTATATACCACCCTATAGGGGAAGCAGCCTAATTACTGCTCTGAGCTTCCAGGGAACTCTGAGAAGAAAAACATAAATCTCAACCAACAAGAGATTTCTGTAATTTAGACCAGGTGTCAGGTAGGCTGTTGTACAGCTCCAGCACAACATGACTTACAATCACCTTTTTATCCTTGCTCCTCTGCTACTGACGCCCTTTAAGTCTAATATTCTCAATAGTAAGGAAATTTGTTCCCACTGAGCCAAATCCCATTTGTCTAGGTAGTGAGAATAAATACCAGCTGTAGATCATCTTGGATACTAGATTTTTAACCCCATCCTGGTCAATATAATAGATAATTTTCTATTGCAGCTTCAAAACCACAGAAAATAAAAATGACAAAGTTTAATTTACCTGTGAGATCTGGAATTCTGGCTAAGACCTATCTTATTATTTATTAAATCTGGAATCAGATTCATTCATGTAACATCAGAATTACACCCTGCTGGTTGATAATAATTTAAAAGCTCTATACTTGATGTAGAATTATGGTACCCGTTAGTTTTAAATACCTTAATTATTTTAAAATATCTTCAGATATTATTCTACTGAGGTAGACATCCTCTCTGTTCATGAATATAGATAACTACTGAATTGTAGGAATTTCTGATCCTGACAAGCTTTGCTAAGTACTCAGCTACTAATTATGAACAGGAATAAAAGGACACCCTGCTGAAATAATTATTAAAGGATGTGCGATTACAACCTGCCTCTTATCAGATGGATGGAGCCAGTATCCTACATCAGCAGAGAATACAGTCTTTTTATGAGAAATATGCTGTTATGTAAATAATTACATCAGTAGGCATATTAATTTATGTGAATACTGAACTGCTTGGATTTTAATACAGAAGGAAAGTAGCAATATAGTTCTGTGCTAAATTAGACAAATAGAGCACTGGAGTTACATGGTGCTGGCATAGATCTTATTTACTCACAAATAAATCTGGAATATTTCCACAAAATTCACTTTGTAGCACTACTATAAATCAGGTAGGAAACTAGGATTGTACCCTCACTGTTAGTAATGATTTAATAACTGTAAGTTCATGACAAAATTCCTTCCATGACTTTGCCTACTCACTTTTATGTAACAATCTCTTTTACCTATAAGAGCCTTTTTTTTAATGGATGCCTAAAATGTGTATTAGTTTAAGTAGGAAAAAGCCTACAAAGCATGTTGCAAATATCTGCAAGACAAGTGCATCCCAAGCATGAGCTCTGGAAGTTCAGAAAATCCTCCGGAGGAAGATCCTGGAACACTGGGGCCATTGTCTGTGGAAATACCACTACGTGTCCTCCCTGTTCAACTCTTCACCTTTCATGTGTCAGCCACTGTTGGAGACAAGATGCTGAAGTGTTGGCTCTCATGGTTTTATGTTCCTGTGTAGAATCATAGCACTGTGTTGGTGTTAGGCTGAATCCAGATACTGTAAGGCTTTTCCTAGTGCCTGAAATTTTCTGCTGCCTCTCCTGGCAGGTCTGGCCAGGACAAAATTGCTGTCTATGCACTTGGCCAGCTGCTATAAAAAGGGCATGAAGCTGTGCCAGGCTTGGCAGGAGACATCTCCCTCTCCTTGGCCCAGTAGTTCTGAGGACCACATGAACTGTGTGCTCTGCATTTCCCACGTACATGCTCCCTTCTGGCTGCTGCAGAGATGAACTAAGGGAAAGTGGGAGCCAGCCATGCTGCTCCTGCTGCTGGTCTGGGCAGTGCCATGCAGTGACATCCTAATTCAGAGACAGAAGGTGGCAGTCTCAGGGGTGTTGTTGAGCCACTAACTAAGAGATGATTTATTTTCTCTCCAACTGGAGAACAGATATGGGGGAATGTGTGGGTTTGCAGGTCCTCCCAGGACCTGGGGGCACAGCTCAATTTCTAATTGGTATCCACTCTCATCCTGTGCCACCAGGCTATAGCTTCTGTCACTGTAGCCATGAGAGAAGACTTGCAAGGCCTTATTTACCCTTTCTCCAAATGAGTTTAACTTTTCAACCTTAAGGCCACTCTCCAAAAGCCATTTGCTTTCCTAGATCAGGTGCCATTCTGGCCATTGCACAGATACAGTATTTTTACCTTGCAAGTGAGGCATGTAGTTGAGTGAAGAATAGTTGCACTTGTTTTTTCACAATTAACACTTAGGAGCATGTGTATGTAGCCAAGAAGAAGCTCTTCTAACCATGGACTGAGGATGCTCTGGATCAGCTGGCAGTTGAAAGCCCATGGCCTTAGGGAGTCACAAACTATTTGCAGAATGTTTTACAGACGTCTTCTCCCATGGGGAAATGTTGTAATCTTCAATTTTATTGGCTTCTTTAAGCCTCAGACTCTTTCAAACTGTATGTTAGCATAGCCCCACTGCTCTGGGATAACAAGCACTGAGATACCATGCTGGTGTTCGGGTCTTTACCCCTGCAAGCATAACTTCTCTTCTTGTTTGCACACCTTCTTTCTCCAGTCTTTCCTCTCTGTCCAGCAAATGCAGGTTTGAGGGGTGGAAGAACTCAAATGAGGCATTTTACCACCCCAAAGAGGACTGTTCCTTGCCATGCCCCACAGAGCCTGGCTCTCCAGTCCCACTCTCCCTGGCTCACCCCTTCCCTCAGGGATCATGCAGCACTCTCAGCTTCACAGCAAAGCTTCTCCAATTTCTTTGTTATTTTTTCTCTGCCTATATTTATGAAAATGGCATGCCAAAACACTGTCCCCCTCACTGCCACCCCTTTTCTCTCTGTCTTGTTTCCAGTTGGGTGTTTTGCTCTGACACACCAAGTAAAGACACAAAACATGAGGTGGGAACATCTAGTGCTGGCTGTAGAGCATTGTCAAAAAGAGAAGTTCCTAGATATAAAATCAGCTTTTTCCCCCCTTTTCATGGGACTTTGCTGTGGGATGTTTAGGGGTTCCTGCTGCTGCCCCCAGGGTGGCCAGCAGCCTCCAGCCGGGACTTCACTCTCTCCAACACAATTACAGCCTGCAAATGTTTAAGGGCAGTTTCTTTTGAGCGAGCCACATGCTTCAAATTGTTATGTGGTTAACCACTGAGAACAAACCCCCACACAAATACCTAAGGATCAACTTGCTCAAGCCAGGGTGGTAGCAGTGGGGGCAGAAGAGGAGAGGGGAGACTTCCTCATTTTGCTTTTGATGATTAGAAAATAGAGTTATCTTCTGACTTTCCTGAAGTGCCAGCAGCCGCCGTGTCACAGTGCGTGCTGGCTGATGCCGTTTGCACGTGTGTTTGCTGATGAAAGGAGCCTTGTTCAGCAGCCATAGCCATGCACACCACGGGCCACATCCTCTGCTGGTGTAAATCAGCTCCTCTGGTGAGTAGGAACTGAAAATGCAACCCCCTCTCCCAGCATCATGTGCAAGTGCCAAGCTGGGGGAAGACTTCCGTGCTTTGACATTGCCCTATCCCATGTCCCTTAACTCTTATAAAAGCTGAATACTTTTCTGCTGACTCACAGAGACAGATGGATTTTGTTAACTCCAGTTGAGATAGAGGAAGATGCTCTAAAAGCATCACTTGGCAGGGCTTTGGGGTTCAGGGGGGGACTCAGCACGGAGCTTCGCATCTTGCCCCGTTCAGCATGGTGCAGCTTGGCTGCTGGGTGCCACGTGGCAGGACTGATGTGTGGTCTAGGCTGAGGCTTGCTGCTAATCAGTGTCTGAAATGATGACCCAGGCTGTCAATCCATCCTCTTCCCCGTGCCCTCTCTGGAGCTCTGCAGCTCCCCAAAGCCCAAGAAACAGAGCTGGAGCCAACAGCAATAGAAAAAGAAACATCCCAAAAGAAACACAGAACTCAAATCCCCTTAGTAATTGTATTGCATCTGCTTAAATCTTCTTAAGTTACAGAGGATTTTAGTGAAGTAAATTAACTTCCCTTTGCTTGTGTTTCCTTGTATTTTTGAAGACTATGAAACTGTTGAGGAGCAAATTGTCTTTCAAACTCATGGAGAGAGTTTCCAATCATGACTGGCAGAGCTGTTCATGTAGTGTTCCTAAAAGTGGTCCTGGGTGGAGATAATTATTTGCCGTGGACACCAACCTTAAGATCCATCTTTATTTTCATTTCTAAAATAGCAAATTAAGGGCTCACAGTGTGGTTAGGATAGTCTTGAGGGAGAAGATCCAATCCAAATGCAATCTGCTTTGTCAGGCGTGAAACAAAATTGAATTCCTTTCTTTTTAAGGAAAACAGTAGGAAAAAGAAGAGTTAATTTTTTCTGGATGCAAGAGATGTTTTCGGTGAAAGTGGTTTATTTCCTCTGGTCCATTTATCATCTGAGCAGTGAAACATCACTCTGCTTATGAAGTTAGCTCTGCAGGACTCTGTACCTGTCAAAATTGTTTATCTATACTTGCCAAAAACAGCCAAGAAAGGCAGGAGGACTGGCAGTCGTGATGGTGAGTGACTTGGACACATGGAGTGAGGGCACCTGAGTTGAACCTCCTCACTGATGCAGAAAAAGAAAATGAGTGAGGGAAAGAACATTAAAGCATGAAGTATCTAATCTTAGAGAGTTTAATTGTGAAGTTGGTTATAAAAAAAGAAGAATTTGCAGAATTTCCTCATGGGCAGCTGAGTAGGTAGGTCCTGGTGGCCAGTTAGTCCTCGTGCTGCTGGAGGTTCAGGAGTAAATACCAGCAGAAGCAGTACTGGGGAACATTGGCACATTGACATTATCGACCATGAGATTGTGAATATTGCACTCAGGCAATGGAAAATTAATGTGATAGTCACTTATTAAGGAATTATCAAGGAACCACTGAGTGCTTAGTATTATTATATGGAAATATATAAAAAAATATCAGTCTAAATCCAACAGAGCCTTAATCCTATGTAGGGGCTATTAGGAAAAAAAAAAAAGGAGAGGGGGACGGGCAGAGAATTCAGGTTTATAAAAAGAAACCCGTACACAATGAGCTGAAAGTTGTGCTTCTGCACTTCCTGCTCTGGGTGTGAGCAGAAGAGGAAATACCAAAATACCACCAGAAAGACTATTCCCACAGCATTTCCAACCTGGATAAAACCAGAAAAGTTCTGACAGCCCTGCAAAAATCCCACAGCTGACCCAGTCTCAAGGATCTTGCTCATAGGAAGGCCAACAAAATTTCCAAAGCTAGGAGATTTGGGCAGACCTAGATGAGTCTTTAGATTTCCTCTGACTCCTCATCTGTATTTTCTGCAGTTCATGGATCACTGATGACATTTGACTCTTCTGCCAGCTTTGAGAGGAGCACATTTCTGCTACAGGCAGTTTGATCACATCCATGACCACAGACCATCAATTTGCAAGGTAACTGCAAGGCAGGGCATGGTCCAGTCTAGCTCTGGTGAGAGGTTCCTTGGCCCCCCTTTCATTTTTTGACAGTCAACCCACTAGAATGAGAATACATCCTACATACACAGCAAGGACTGACCCTTCCATGCATAAAATGCCACCAGTTTCAGTGTTGCCCCATGTCAATAATTAAACCTGAATTCCTGGATGTTCCCAAGCAGACAAGACAGTTTGGTCTGGCTCCTCCAGAATAAATTCCATTTTTAGCAAAGAAAACCTTGAAGATGAGCAGCAGGATCATGTTCAAAGGGTTGTACAGATAGCTGGCGCAGCAGGCAGTTAGTTTAAAACCTCAAATCTGAAGGCTTTGCAGAGAACTTGGAAAATGGCTCTTTTCCTTTATTGGTATAAGAAGGAAGGTATTCTGTCCTACTAACCTCCTCAAATTTAAATATCAAAGTCTCTTGTTTGACATGCAGTGCTGTACACTAGAATTCAGGACTTGTTCAAAAGTCGAAGAAAAAGCAGTAAAATTACTATAAAAAAGTAAAATTACTATAAAAAGTTGGTTTTCCTATAGAAGTTTCCCTGCATCTTAGCAATTCCTGAAACAAGTTTTTCCCCTACAATTAGAAAATCAAATCCCTGGACTGTCTCCAATGAGCAGCTTAGGAATGTTCAGCACAACCACAGCCTCCAGCCATGGGGCAGAACAAAAGTTGCAACAGTGATGATGCTTTATCTTCCACAAATTACTCCAGCAACACTTCCATGGATGCCAATAATGAAATCTGTTCCAGAGGCCTGAAAGGAAGATTTTTTTCTTTTCAAATCCTGAGTTGCTGATTTTGAGACTGGTCAACTCATTGTGTTTGTGACTGTGGTTTAGCTAAAACCACCTAAGGCTGATAATGTCATCATGAACTCTCACATCCAAAACCGAAGCTAAAACCTTAACTAAGCCCCATGTCTGAATGCAGCTTTCCAGTTCATTCAGAGCAGCACAGCACTCAGCATTTTCCCTCCAAAGCAGAAAGCCCCTTTCTGGCCTCCCGGAACTGCTGCATGGAATACACTGTCACTCCTACTGCAAACTTATTTAAGAGACAATAGGGCAAATAGTTGGCACACAGATTCTTCTTGAAACTTAAATTTCAATCCACAATAAAATGTAAAATGTCAAGGAAACATGTAAGGACAATCAGAAAATGCTCAGTTTTCTTTTAAAATTAATTTTTGCTGCGAGTGAGACATTGCAATTTACAATGTGGGCCCCATTCTGCAAGTCCTTTCTTACATTAGCTCTTTTAAAAGTCACTGAGGCTGTTTATGTGAGTAAAAGTTTTACATGAGAAAGGACTCACAGAATCCAGCCTTACACATTTTTTTATGAAGTTTACCTAGACATTATCTGGGCTGTGGAGCAGTGGGTGTATTTTCAGGAACAAAAAATGGACTTCAGTTGTTTTTTTTGGAAAAAGCTCTGACTTCAGCTTCACCCATCTGCTTTTTGCAGTTTGCTCCACAGCCATGGTGAATGGATGGGGCTCAGCCTTTGTCCCTGTCCCGGAGCTGCTCCTGACCAGCCACGCTCAGCCCCGACACGCTGTAACTCACCAGGACGTGTGCAGTCTGAATTCCCATTCCAGATTTGGTCCTCAAGACTAAGGCCATTATTCCATCTCAGACTAAATCATATTCTCCCGTGGGCAGATGAAAAAAGAGCATGTTTCTTCAGGTTTTCTTGCCACAAAATGATAAAATAAAGTGAAATAAAAGAATAATAATGAAAAGGAAATCCAATGTACGGCAATCCTCAGAGTTCTGGAGTCTGAGAGTGTTGATCAGCATCCATAAATGTCCTGACCGGTGAGGAGACACAGGCACTACAACTGGAAAGAGAGCAGGAAGGAAAACCTACCATGTGAGCAAAGTTAAAAAAAAAGGGGGGGTGGGGTGGGGGGAAGAGCGAGAGAGAAAAAGGTCTGCTCAGTGGACAGCACTTGGGCTGATAGCAGGGATTTCAGGAAATCCAAACACTCAGACAGGAAATCTGAACACTGGATAAACATGCCATAATCTGCACAGATACAGTTAATGTGCAGCGTCCCTGTTAACCCATTGCCTGCCCATGCCGAGCCTGAAATCAGATCTGCCGTGTGAGACGCCTGCAAACACGAGCTGCCCGGGGGCTCCGCAGCCCGAGCGCGCAGAAGTCTGAGCAGCAGCCCTGCGTTCAGCCCTGCCTCACCTTTTTTGACTCCAGTGGTTTCTACATGGTGCTGCTGTAGTGAAAAGATGCATAATGTCTTCCTCTGAGAAGGAGATGCACCCTGAGCCCTGCAGCGACTGCCCGAACTCCTGTGTGCCACTGACTGTGGTACCTGGGGCTCCTGAGGTAGTTTTGCCTGGTTCTTTTTCCACACAAGATTTGTATGGCTGTCTGTCAATATTTCCCATATATTGGGGGATATTGGATGGTTTCCTCCAGGCTGGTACAGTGGGAATCCCCTGCTTTGTCCCCTAGAAATTGTAGGGACAGGCTACCTAAAGCAGCAGGGGACTTTGGAGACTCCCTTTAATGCCATTTTGTCAAGGAATCTAGTTCCAGGGCAAAGGGGCTGGAACTAGATAACCTCTAAGGACTCTTCCAACCCAAACTATCCTATGATTCTATGAACTGAGGAGCAAGCTCTGCAGTCCCCAGCAAAATTAGGATGAAGCAAGTTGGTTATTTTCAGAATATACACTTTGCTCTTTGTTTCTTGTGGTTCACATGTCACCATAAAAATATCACTTTTACACTTCTTAGTTTATTTCTTTGATATGATCTAGCTTGGTTGCACTATTAGTGTAAAGCTCTTAGCTAGTTACAAAGGCAAGGAGAAGCAATAATATTACATAGAGCTGACCTGTTGCTTCCATAGATGTAATTAATAAAGTGAAGTTGACATGAGAGTTGTCAAATTTAAATTCATAGTATTACAAGCACACATACTCACACAATCAAGCCCCTGAATGTTTGCAGAATGGGGACTTCACTGTGTTTCCTGGAGGAGGACAATTACAGGCTTCTCTGCTTTCCAGAGGTTATGGGCTCCTAAGGCAAGGGGCCACTTCCAAGAATGCTTCCTCGCTCTGAAAATTGACTTTTTGGGGAAGTCCTACCTAAAGCATGTTAGAAAACATCATGTCTTAAGATTTCTGATTCTCCTAAGACTTCATAGAAATAAAAAAAAAAATTTAAAAAAGATAAAAATTAGTACCTTGAATTTCACTTGCTGGTGGCAGTAATTAGACACAGAGGTAATATCCACTGACTGGTGCACTACTTAAGGCATTGGCAATTATCTCATCTGAAATGGCCCTAATTTGAGTCCCACGTGCAATATTAACCTGTATCATTATATTTCGTTTCCAGCTAGGAACAAAACAGGAGCACTATAGGAAAAGGCTTCCTTTAGCACCTTCTAGCACCTTTAGCATCACTACCAAGTAGTAACTTGCAGTGGGTTTCTGCTTATTATTTCAAAGACAGAAGCTCTGGCAAGCCAGCTTTGGTTACAGGATTCCCTGGAAGTGGTCAGGCTTGGAAATCATGCCTGGACTATGGTCTTAGGCTGCATTGGCTGCAGGAGGCCTGGCAGCAGAACTGGTGTGGAAAATGGGGCTTTGGGAGCATCCCTTTGTCAGGAACTCTCATCTGGTCTCCAGCCTAAATCTGACTCAGAAAATATCTTTCAAAGTTGGGTCCTTGTGTTCCCAGTCATTCTCCTACTGCTTTTTGGGAAGCATGAGGCTGGTGATGGGGGTCAGTCCCTGTGTCAGTGGTTGGAGCACTGTTGGCTGCAAAGAGCTGGTAGAACAAATACTTGACTTTAGAGGCATGAAGCCATCTGCCTTGCCTAGCACATGCTGCAGGAAACAAGGACCAAATGGTTGCTTGATGATGTCAGGAGGGAACTGGTGGAAAAACAGGGAAAAATTAAAACATGTCAGGGATGAATTTTTTTTTTTTTCTTCTTGTTCCATGTACTTTGCCAGTGAGCTATTTCAGTTATTCACTTTTTTTTCCATAGAAGTTCTTCTGTTGTCATAGTATTTTTCACCTTCTCTTTCCTTGTATTTTCCCCTTAGTGCCACTCTTTCCAGTAGTAAAAGGAAAGCAAAAAAATAGAGAAAAGGTATAAAGTGCAGCCTTTTCAGTATAACTGGAAAGGAATTTTTTAAAAAAGAGAGAAAATAAGCATAAGAATTCAAAATATGCATTTTGACCAAAAAAAAAGCCTTTTAAGATTGAGAGACTTTTCATTTGAAAATGTTCAAGCAGCTCTAGGAAAAAAAAAGGAGCTGGGGGAAGTGGGATATAATTTATTACCACTAACATCTGCTGTAAATCAGTTAGAGGTAGGCAAACATTCCCTACCAGGGCAGAGTTAGGTCAAGGTGAGAGGGGATAAAGCAATAATTAAAAAGACTAGTGTCCTCCAGCTTCCTTCAATAGGCTGTGAGCAGAAGAGCAAGTGCTTGCTGCAAAACTGAGGTTCTGTCAAGAAAAATTTCAAAAGGGTGGGGGGAAATAATTTATATTCAATGGAAAATTATCAGTTTATAATACATCTCCAACAATTTCTGAAAGAACCACAAAAGAAAATTATACTTTTCTGTTTTTCCAGTTAAAAATAAGCAGAAAAAAAGATTGTGCTTATTGTGAAAAGTTTAATTTTATGAGACATTTGTGTTGAAAAACTCAACAAAAATATATTATTGTCCATCTTGGGAAAAAGGGAGAACAGGGACAGCATAGTAGGCAAAATAATGAAGCTGACATTACTAACCTTTATAGAAACATTCCAGCAGAAATGGGGTAGAAAGAAATTTTCAAACTCAAGCAAGCAGAGTCATCACAGCTAAAGAGTGGATATAGAGTCCTGGAAGGGCACAGCAGCTGCAAATATTCCCCATCACCTTAGGAAAAAAAAGGCCAGTGGCTCTACTCAGTGCAGATGTGAAGATGCTTGCTTTTAAATTGGGAAAAACCCTCGACCACATCCACCCTTGATGTACTGGCAGCAGCTGAGCTTTCTGATCGCCTGTTTCATATCCCCAGGATGTAGCTTTGTGTATTCCTAGAGCTGATTACAAAATTGTCACTTCTTCCACAAAGAGCGCTATGGCTAGTGAATTAAGATAACTCAGTTCATTGAAGATTGAAAGGGTTTAGATATGCATGTGAAAGATAAAACACATGAAATCATTATTGACATCATTAACAAAATGCCCAAGAAAGCTATCATCCACCTATGAGGCCCCAAGCTCTGTTACTTTTCATGTTTCAATTACAAACCCTATCATTACAGTAGTTAGGAATGTTTTCTTTTTCATTATAGATTTGAAAGAAAGATCCATTCTTTACTGCCCTACTTACTGGATTTGGAGAAAATTTCAGCAGAATAATTAAAGCATTTGGAGAAAGAAATTGCAGGTCCCAGTTTTGTCATTGTTCACCCTTCAATCACCTGAAAGCTTTACAGCCTTGAAAGAAATGGCTTAATATATTCACATGAAACTAATGCTTTCTTTCTCTTTAGAGCATGGCCAGCCCTGTGTCTCAGCCATCCAGACCTCTCTCTCTCTAGCTACCAGAAACTGGATGCCAGAGAAATACTGTCACACACTAAACCATGTTCCCTAATCACACTGTGACTCTGATCTGGATTTACCACAGCATATACTAAAACTTTGCAAACATTAGAGAAAATGAGTAGAAAACACTATCCAAAAGGATTGCATAAACACTGACACAACTTACCATAAGCTATAAACACTATTTTTCTTGAAAACTTCAGCAATTAACTTGTTTAGAGACTTCTGGCTGCGCTACGAAATGTATCTCTTTGTGCACTGGCTTTCAATTTTAACATTTCCTTGGAGATCCCTGCTACTTTTATTACTGGTGCTGTTCCTTCCTAAATGAGCAGCCAAGGAGGTTTGCTGTTGAGATCAGCATCCCCTGCTGGCAATGTTGCACTAGGAAAAGCACCAAGCCCCCTCCATCCAGCAGCAAACCATGTGCTCTTGCATTACACAAGAAACATTGCCACTTTCCCCACTGTTCATTCAGTGAAATACAGCAGAAGCTCTGTTCTAACAGGTTTAACAACATGTTTGTACATTTATTAAGCAAATAGCACCTCTTGACAGTATGAAAAGGTCCAGGCACTAGAAACTGTCTTGACAAGAAGCACTTGACCCTTAGTGGTACCTACAGCCTGCACCAATGCACAGGAGGCTGTGCATGTTTCATTTGCAACTGTTTTTAGTTTCCCTTTTTGAAATAAGAAAAAACCCCAAACCCTGAGGTATTTAGTTTTTTGCTTTTCCTTCATTGTTCCTTATTACAATGGCAAAAATGGGGAGTATTTTCGTAGTTCTCTTTTTCACCCCTATTTTCTTTCCAATGTGGCATATGAAGGGAGGAAACCAAAGACATGCACAATTTTCTTTTCTGGCTCTGCTCAAAAAATGCTGTGTAGAAATATACAGTAAAGGGTACTAAAGAAGGCAAACATCACAGAGTGAGGTCCCCATGGTGTCAGAGTAGCTGCTGTTTTCATCTTTTTCCAAAGATATTTGGACAGTCCAGATAATGTTGAGAGACAACTATAAGTTGAATTATGCACCACAGACCCAAGTAGCAATAAAAATATTGTGTGGAGGAATCTGGCTATCTCTGTACATCATTCTCTATAAGGTTTCCAGGATGTCAGTTGAGCTGAAATGTCTGGGTTGGAAGGACACCTTGGACATGTGAGGGTCACACCGGGCTTATTCTCCAATTGTCACTAAAGTTTTCCTTTGTTTCCTTTTTGGTTGAAAAACGATGTCTCCTCAATGTGGTGTCACTGGTTTGTTACAGAAAAGTTAAATGACAAAGAGAAGCCAAGAATTCCAAACATTAACAAACAGTATGACAAACCCTAGTTGATCAGCAGACTAAGCAATTGGGGGATTTTTTACAAAAAGAGATGTAAGCTTCTCATGATCTGGGTCTTTGGAAGTCATATGAGCAATTATTTTAAGCTATTTTTACAAATGAAGACTAAATGTATACATAAAAATTAGTGCTGTATTTCTTGTCAATCCATTATCACAAGGAGCTGAGCATTTGAAAATATGGATGGGTGCCATGAAACTTGTCATAGACATGTGAGAGTCAACACTGTTATAAATGCTGCAAGCATCACATGCTCTAAGCACTAAATATTTGGATGCAACTGAATATTTGGATAAGCTGTGAGCATGAGTTGTTAGCCTGGAGAGCTTTAGAATGGTCCAGAAAATTAAAGGCCACTGGGAAAAAAACGTTTCTAATTGTATTCACAACTTTTGGAAATAAGTGATGGCCATCATGGAAATATGCCTTCAAAGAGGAAGATGAACTCAAATCCACTTTTTTCTCCATGACTTTAATTGATTAGAAGTGTAGATTTTTATGCTTATTCATATGCATGTGTGTGTGTCATCAAAATCCAAACCCTAGAATGCTGATGAGGAAACAGGACTGAGAAACAAAGCCAAAGGGTAAAATAGAAGTCTGCTGTGTTATGGCACTGATGTGTGTGGATGAGAAGGAGATAGCCCAGCAGAGGGTTGGGACTGCTGCAGAAAGATGTGACTTTTGCAGGGAAAAAAACCAGGGCAGTGTGGGGGGTGGGGTGGCCTCTGTTAGACCCACTGAGTCAGAAAGTGCTGTATCCCATGCTCAGAGGGGCTGCAGTGCCTGCCCTCTGCTACCAATGCACCTGGGACCAGCACCAGAGAGGTTTGTGGGGAGAAATAGTGATTAGAGAAGAGACTTGCTATTGTTGCAGAGACTGCAGCACTTCCCCAAAGAAGGAATGGGCTCTGCAGATGTCTCATTTCCATATTTCTCCTCATCACATCACTGTTCTGGTTTACACTCTGGTTATAGGCTTCTCTTTGGGAAAAGCTCCTTCATCTCTTGTGGGAGGTGGTGGCTGCCTTCATCCCACTCTCACTTGCTGTGAATCTCTTTGCAAGTGTTCACCAGCTGAAACACTCATCCTGGCTCAGCCAGGGTCTCTCATTTATGCTCTGCCATATTATCATTGCCATATTATCATATTATCACACAGCATCTGTCTGAGGTCTACAAAGCACATCCATGGAGGAAGATCATACAACACCATTAATTAATTCCCCTTCTGAATGACTTTTCTTGGGCTAAATATCTTGCATTCCTACCTTGTAATTTCAGCACACACTGCCTCACCAGCTTTGTACTTCAGAAGGAGGTACCTGTATTCCCTGGCATTCATGGCAACCACAAAGTAGTGTTCATGTGGTTCTTTCCATGCAAACAAGGGATCATGACTTTTCCTCTCGTGGAGGTCAGGTGAGAAATCCACCAGTCAATCTTTGGTTACTCAGTGACTAAAGGCCAGAGATTTATAACCTATTCCAAGCACCTTAACACCTTCTGACTGGCCTTTCTGCTGCCTGGGGCTCAGTCCACACTCTGCCCCAGTGGCTTGTCCCTTCTGATCCCTATCCAGTCCTAGGAGGCAGATTAAATTGTTTAATGAAGTTTCATTAATCAGGTTCGTGGATAATGCTAAGTTCAAGCTTTTATGCTGGCCTTAGTCAAATCACTCAAACTTCACTTAAAGTGACAAATACTAGGGCACAGCCAAACTGTTAGTTGTGTTATGTCTTAATCCCAATCTGAAGCAAGATGAAAGGATGTGCAGTAACCCTATTCCACTCCACTCAAACATTGCCCCATACCTTCTGCTCAGATGAGACAGCCTGGGTGTCTCTGGCTGCACCTCTTACCTTGATGAACTTAGGCTGGGGTTCATTTTCTTGTTAGGTGCTTTATGTTGGTTATGTTTGCACTGTCTGTAAGGTCTGCATCTCAATTTCCAGCTCTGTGCCTGAATTTTTTCTGTATGGTGAGCCCTTGGCCTTTCTCAGACTGAAGCCTGAGAGAAAGCCAATGTCTAACTGAAGCAGATGGTCAATAAAATAGCATATTTCAGTTGGAAGGGACCTAAAATATTCATCTAGTCCAACTGCCTGACCACTTCAGGGCTGACCAAGCATGTTTTTAAGGGCATGCTCTTATATCTCTTAAACACTGACAGGCTTGGAGTGCTGTCCACCTCTCTTGGACGATTGTTCCACTATTTTCATACCCTCTAAAGCATGTTAAAAAAAGGGCAAAGCAGCCTGGGGCAGGGTCTACAGCACAAGTGCTATGAGGAACAGTTAAGGGACCTGAGAGTGTTTAACTTGGAGAAAAGAAGGCTCAGAGGAGACATTATTGCTCTCTATAAGTGAAAATAGGTTATAGAGAGGTGGGGGCCAGTTTCTCCTCCCAGGTAACAGCTGACAGGACCTGGGGAAATGGCCTCAAGTTGTACCAGCTGAGGTTTTGATTGGACATTGGAAAATAATATCCACAGAAGTAATGGTTAAGTGTTGGAACAGGTTCCCAAGGGAAGTGGTCGAGTCACCATTCCTAGAGGTATTTAAAAAAAAAATGCAAATGTGACACTTAGGGTTTGTAGTAGTTTAGCATAGTTTAATGGTAACTTGTAAGTGTTGGGTTAGTGTTGGGCTTGAAGATCAAAGCACAAAACATTACTCGGACACAGGTTGAAGAGGCTCCAGGAATGGAATTTTCAAGGCCTGAGCATGAATTTTAAGGATGGGATGATGTCTCATATTTCTACCATTGTGGCTCTAGTGGTCAAATTGGATTCTTTGCTGTATAAGAAACTAGAGAAAATGTCATGCAAGGCAGACTGGATTACATCAGTTTTCCCTGTCTTGCTTCAAGACTTCATATACATTCAATAGGAAAAATGGGTTTCCTCACTTAAAATGTACAAGAAGCTTAGAAGAAAACAATATTCTTGTCTGGGGGAGCTCCTAATCAAATGATTTCTAAAATAAGCCTGAAATCAAGAGCCACTGCTGTTAGCTGCAGGAAAAAGGAGAGGAATATTAACTTCTGTGGGAGGAGGAGCTGTACCTTAAAAAAAATGTTGCTATTGAACGCAAAGCTGGTATGGAAAGCTCAAGTAATTGGAAACACATGTTCCTGGCTGCAGCAGTACAGCACATAAACTGCAGAAGAAAAATAATAATAGAAAGGACACAGAATATTTGAAAATAGAGCAAGGGAAGTCAACATTTTACAACTTGTTAATAGTGACTATACCTGAAATATTGTTTCACCATTAACCTTAAAAACACAAATGTATCTGTTGACTTTCTGTTGTACACCAACTTTAAAATAAAATAGAGATCTCAGGCATGTTGGATGATAGTATTACATAAGGAGAATATTTTAGTAAATATCTGAACAAAGATGACTCATAATGATACAGATGAATATTTTATTTTAAACACAAAATGTTGTGAATTACTTAGCACCTAAAAATAACACACCCCCTCTTAACTTTCAATGAACTGTGTTGACGTTGCAGGAGTTTCTAACTTTTTCAGTACAGCAAATCATCCATCTTTTGTAGTCTGTTAACAGAAATATCTCTTTTCAGGCCAAAGCTTCAAACCCAAAGCACACATAAACCCCCTCACACCCACACTCCCTTTGGTTTGCAGCATTTTGTTCCGCCTCTCTCCCTTCTCGGGTAGTAAAAGCCACAGGAGGAAGGAAGGCTGTGAAATCTGCACAGAAAAATTAAAATTCAATGCATACTGTAAAATATACCAGAACCATACTGTAAGAGAGTGTAGATCAGTCACTTAAAGCTGCGTGGGTAGAGCTGTGGAGAGCTGCCTATTCCCCATCTTTGGTCACTTAAGTTTCTTCCCATCCCTGTTGGATATGTGAACATCTAGTTTTCACTTCTTGATTCATCCCTGATTTACCCTCCCTCTCTTCTCAGCTCGGGTGAGTTTTGCAGTTCTCAGATGTCTGTGCACTGACCCAATTGCAGTCTAGATTAGCCCTGGCCAGCTCAGGGCTGGCATATCCTCTGGAGCAAGAGTGTCTCAAGAAGTTTTGGTCATGGAAACCTAGATCTTTCTGAGGCACTGTTCTCTTCAAAATCTTCATAAATGAGTTGGACTGGAAGGGATGAAGAGCAAGTTTGCAGATGATACAAAATTGGAAGGAGGTGTTGACTCCCTCAAGGGCAGGGAGGCCCTGCAGAGACACCTCACAAATCAGAGGGCTGGGCAATCACCAAACAAGTGTGGTTCAAGGAGGGAAAGTTCTGGATTCTGCCCCTGGGATGGGGCAATCCTGGATCTACAGAGAGGCTGGGGAATGGGAGGCTGGAAAGCAGAGCCTGGGGGTCCTGCTCAGGGGAGCTGAACATGAGCCAGCAGTGCCCTGGCAGCCAGGAGGGCCAGCCCTGCCCTGGGGACATCAGGGACAGCATCACCAGCCAGCAGGGAGGGATCGTCCTGCTCTGCTCTGGGCTGGGCTGCTCACCTGCAGCCCTGTGTGCAGCTTGGGGTGACACAGGGTAAGAAAGACATGGAGCTGTCAGAGAGTGTCCAAAGGACAGCAACAAAGATGGTGAAGGACCTGGAGGAGTGGCTGAGGTCACTTGTTCTGTTCAGCCTGGAAGAGACTGAGAGGAGACTTCATTCCTTGTGGGGGGAAGCAGAGAGGCAGCCACTGATATCTCCTCTTTGGTGACCAGTGACAGGGCCTGAGGAAATGGCCTGAAATTCTGTCAGAGGAGGCTTAGGGGAGGTTTAGTTTAGCTATTAGAAAGAGTTTCTTCAGCCAGAGGCAGAGGGTGGTTGGGCGCTGGAACAAGCTCCCCAGGAAAGTGGTCACAGCCCCAACCTTACAGAGCTCAAGCAGTGTTTGGACAATGCTCTCAGGCACGTGGTGGGACTCTTGGGGATGGTGTGTGCAGGGCCAGGAGTTGGACTCCATGATCCTTGGGGGTCTCCAGCTCAGCTTATTCTGGGATTCTGTGGTATATATTGACTTTCAAAGATGTGAAGGTGCATGTCTGTTTGAAAAGCCATATTCAAACTGTCGAATTTCAAGCCACTGTCAAATTTCAAGTTCTTCTAATGGAGGAGTGAAGTTTCATGTACAAGGCCTCCACAGTGCTGTAATGTGGGGGGTGGGGGGAGGAGGTGGAAAAGGAGCTTTCCCTGCAAATTCATCATCTTGGATGACTCAAGCCTTTAAAGTTCCAGAAAGAAATAATTATTTAAAATAGATCATCCCTGAGACAGTCAGCTAAGATAGAAGTAGTGGCAGAAATAGCTACAGCACAGTGAACTAAATTTCTCAAGGGTTTCATATGGCTGAGGCTATTTCAATAATCAATAATGTTTCTTGCAAAAGCTTGTAATCCAAAGTTTCTAATAAGAAACTTTCCCTCAGTTTTTTGGTCTTCAGGTCAGACTTCTGAATGATTCAGTGCTGTACCTATTCATAGGAAATATGACATACATGGTCCATCTAAAGTCAATTCTAACACTGCATCTCAAGATTGGCATAATCTTGCATTTCACACATTTCTTTTCCTTCCTTTGGCAATGTCTCTTGGCTTCTGATCATCATGGGCCATCTTAAATGTGTACTTTAATGGTTTTTCTTCTGCTAAATGCCAGGTAAATTATCTCATCTGTGAAAAAAAAGGGAAGGGATGCTTCAGAGGACAGACAGAAATAGATGTTGTATGCTACAGGATCTAGAAAAGGCAGCACAATGATCAGAGTATATTATTCCAGTAAGAGCAGAAACTTATTCCCACACCTACAGGTGTTTTCCAGCTTTTCTGTGATGAGCTCCACATCTCAATAAAGAAATTGCCTCATGGGCACTTATCCTCCAAGTCATTGTGTAACATCCCTGTGGCAATTTACATTACATGGAAAACCATACTGAAAATGCATTTGTGCCTCTTTTTAAGAGGTCTTTAGAGGAATATGGGTATTGACCTTCCTGTAAAAGTTGACCATGGTTTCTGCTTTTGCTGTTTATCTCATCTCTTCTCCTTCCCTTGGCTCTGTTCCTTTCAGATGAAGTCCAGGATGCAAGTCAGCATTCTGCAGGCACAGTGAGCTCACCACTCTGCTGTGGACCACAGCTGAGGAGTCTCCATCCCAGTCCCTTTCTAGGGGTGAAGTTTCACTGTGACATACAAAATGCTAACAGGATCACAGATCTTATTTAGAAGCAAAATAAAAGAAAGGCAAATCAACACCCACAGTGATTACTTCAGAGAGAGCTTTACAGCCAAGGATAACACCTCTCCCTGATGCATTCTGCTGCATTTTTCCGGGGTCATTTGCCTTGCTTTTGCAGAAACAACAGGATGGCACTGGGACCTGAACTCTGACTCTGCTGTTT
The DNA here is from genome assembly GCA_034336665.1 of Luscinia megarhynchos. Taxonomy (NCBI): domain Eukaryota; kingdom Metazoa; phylum Chordata; class Aves; order Passeriformes; family Muscicapidae; genus Luscinia; species Luscinia megarhynchos. The sequence continues at coordinate 92,772,985 of JAPFBE010000002.1, forward strand.
CTGCTGTTCTGGATGCTGATGCTGCTCTTTCACAACAGCTGAGTTAGATCCAGATGGACATGTGAGTTATCTTTTCTCTAAAGAAGAAACATAACTAAACCCCTGACACTTTAATGTAGTTGAGAAGTTGCTTCTGTCATTTCTTGGCATGATGAATTACAGATTATTAACATAGTCTAATTGCTTATGTACATACCAGCTTGTTTCTTGCTAAATTAACAGATTCACATCCATTCCCATTCATTTTAAATACATGATTTTCATAATTTTCACATAAAGAATGTGCAAAACAATTTTTTTTCTTAAAATTTGGACTTGAGATGAGCATGTTTGAAATTTCAAAATAGAAAGACAGGTAGAGTTGACATTACATATAACTGCCCAGGAAAAGTATTTCAATACATAGAATAATATATAACTTTTGTAAACATTATTCTCTTCTTACAGCAAAGGTGAATCTTAAAAGGCTGGTCTATTCTAAAAGGCTGCTTTAGGACCTGTCTGATATGTGCTCATATCATGCCATGGAGGACAAGCAGGGATAAGAAAATAATATGACAGTTATTAAAGGTAGAAATACACATAGTAGCAGCAGGAAATTCCTTTTAACTGATACCTATCTCAGATTTCCAGCTACTTAATGTCAGCTTTTGGTGTCAGATTTATAATATTTGTTTAAATTTAAAAGAAGAGGGTTTTTTGAACCAGTCAAAACATGTATTTGCATAATTCACATAATACAAAAATAGAAAACTGAATTGGAGGGGATCAAGCCAGTCAAATATCTGACATTTGGGAAACTCTTTCTAATTTAGAAACCTAAAATATTTTAATAATAATAATTAATAATATGAGGAGGAGTCATCTGAGTGTTCTTGACCTAAGAAATATGGTGACAACTGCCATAGGAGAAGGTTGCAGAAAACAGGAAAAAGGAAGGAAGCCATGGGTAGCCTTCACTTCTGATAACCTATGACTTAAGTGACTGATTCCTTGTCTAGGCTTTTCCTTTCTAGGAGCTCCTGATGCTCAAGAGAGGGTGTGACACAGTGCATCAGATGATGGCAGTGTTAACTCCAGAGCTCTGGAGGAGATTGGCCAACATCCCAAGAATCAGGAGCCTCTCAAACATGCTGCATGCTGGTAGCAAGACTGCAGTGGTGAAATATTCCTCTTACATCCATAGGCAGGATGTAATATATGCATTACTTACATAAGGCACTGCACCATGTTCACAGCTTTTCCCTGAGCTCACTGCTAGAGCTCAAGAGTTGGAGTGGATTAAGGGGAACATTTATGTAGTGAAATCTCGAGTTGTTCCAATGTCAGTGAAGGCTGAGGAGCCACTTTGCTGTAGGCAAGCATGCTGAGCAATGTCTGATTTTAACACAAACCAAAGCTCTCTCAGCATGAGTGAAGGTTGCAGTGTTGTTTTTTCACGTCAGGCTCGTTCTCTAGGGGTGTCTGGGTCATCTGCTGTGTGTACAGAGACACTGTCCCTCACCCACCAGGGCTCAGCAGCTGCTCCTTGGTGTTCAGAAATGCAACCAAGGCCACAAGACAGCAGGAGCCCATGCTGGGAGGGTGAACCAGAAAGCTGGAATTACAGCACTTGGATCTTGGCCAGAAACACCAGGGCGAAAAAACCAACCCTCCAAATGAGCTACTGGGACTTTATGTGGGGTCAGCAGCAGGATGTTTGTTTTCCATCGCCTCCATGGGACCGCACATCCAGCCACAGTTTCCCATCTTGAAGCTGTGCTGGGACTTTTGTTCAGGACTGACTCAGAGGAAATGGTGCCACTCAATGGTGGCACTCATTCAATGGTGAATCACTGTGTGACTTCCTCCAGTTTGGGGGTTTTCCTTGGAGACCTTCGAGCTCGTTCTGCAGCCTTCCTTCCCAGTGGCTGGATGGATGGAGGAGCAGGAGCTGTGGGATGGCAGCACAGAGAGCAGGCAGGGCACTCTGTGAGGCCACTTGTCGCCCCAGGCCTGCTCCAGCAAACCAATACACATATGCTTAACTCTACACTTCTGAGGCATAATCCCATTAATTTAAATGGGATTACTCATGGGCTTAAATTCCTGCAGGATCAGCAATGAGGTCTGTTGCTGCAGCTGCTGGGTGCAGTACAATTAATGGTGTAACAAGAGTTCTGCTCATTCTGTACCCAAGGGCTGCCTTGCTGAACATCCCCACTGCTCATAGCCTCAAGCTTGAAAAATGAGCCCTTCTTCAATTCAAAGTCTCCTGGGTTTTAGCTTTGCTTCATCTCCCTTTACCTGCAAACCAGTCTTTCCTAGATTGAACTCTCCTATGGTTTCTCTGTCTTCTTCATTGTCCCCAAGCTGCATGAAGGATTTTTGTCTCTACCACTGCTTGTGGATCAGTGGATCACCTTAACTGCCTTGATCAGTGCAGTACAGTGAAACACACACAAGCACACACCCACCCGCTCCTGCTTATCTTCTCTGAACAAGCATATTTCCTCCTACTTAACATCTTTCTGCTAATCTCCACCATCCTGCTAGAGCAGGCTGCTTCTGAAAAAAGAATAGCTTCTCTACTTGCCCTCAGGTCATTTTTGTCATTGTATCCTACTGTCAGCCCAGGGGTAAATCCATTGTCTGCTAGAGAAAAGTTAGTTAAAGCTGAGGATGAAAATACGACTTAAAAGTACTACCCTCCTTGCTTTTTTATATGGATGGATATTTTATTTTCTATGTGGTGGCTGTTTTTCTATCTGAAATCATCTGGCCACTTATATTTTAAATGAATCAGTAAGGCTGTGAAGTTAGTGACTTTATTTTAATAAATATCTTAATTGAATTAATTAATCAATAGCTTGCTTTTAAAGGCTCATGCACAATGTTAGTCCATATAAGTTAGTCTAACACACAGAACCAGGAGAGGCAGTCTCTGAGGGAAAGTGAATTGCTTTTGTTTAACTGCATGTATTTTAACATTTTGGGCTTAGAAAAAAAATAATTCTCCCACTGGAGACCTTTTATGCCAAGTTTGAGCCTGGAGCAACTTTTTATGGCTCAGTTGCAGTAACCCCTTGAATATGGGGGTTTATAATGGAAAGTCTGACGAGCTCTCAGCTAAAGCACTTCTAACAGATGTTTCTGTAATGAAAGGGCTGTGCAGAACAGGCCACAGAGAGCAAACTGTATTTTGCAAAGATTATATATGATTGTGCACAATTTATAAAGCAATGGTGGCTTTAGCCCAAAGTTGCATGCTCACACCAGGCTGTGCCCCGTGTGTGTGCATACATTAACAGCAGAGTGTTTCACTAACAGAACCAGCTGTTGAATGTAACTTTTGTATAGATTTTAAAATACAAGTCACTTTGCTCTTCTGAGCAGTGATTTGGTAGTGATGGTGGTGACAGGTATGCTTTCATTCAGAGTGCCCTGAAGATGGATGATCAGAACTCCATTAAACTGGTCTAAGTAGAAACCAAATTGTCTGTGGCTCAGGGGAATTTGTTTGACACTTTGGGACTTTCTTCTCTACACTCTGTCCTCTCCAGCAGTCACAGACATGGCAGAATGGATTTCCTGGTCTCCTCCAAAGGGTTGATGGGTGCAAGCTGAGTGCTCAGGATGTGCTGGGCTAGTTTGTCCCCATCTGGTTTGTGGGCCCTGGGGACAGCACAGATTTGAGCAGATTGGGAGACTCTGGGATGAAACTGGGCAGAGAATCAGGAAGTTATGTCCTCACAGCACATTCTAACCTCAGAGACCCAGATGTCTTGGCCCTTGGTCATTGGAATGTTGAAGTCTGTCTTGAAACAGAATTATTCAGAGAAAAAAAAGAGCTCAAAACTCCCTAGAAAAGGAGGTTTTATATCTGGAAATGTTACCAGAGGGTATTTTGGGTTTTGTTCTAATCTTCCTGTCAGTGCTCATTAAGTGGAGTGCAGAGTCACTGGACCATCATCTGAGGGTGTGTTTGATGGTGCTGTGGAGACCTTGAGAGGCAGATGCAAGGCTTGCAGAGCCTTCCTAGGCAGGATGCAAATGGCATTTTTATGTCACACACACATTGATTTGTTCCAAATACCTTCTTTTTTTATGATCAGGTTTTTGCCAGTCTGAATTCCTTTTGGGTGAGCAGCAGGACAATGTGTAATTAACGTTCTCCTGGTTAATGCTCTGTTAATGTGCTGTACCCAGAAAAATGTGGTCCCTGGGGTTGTATTCATCACTGCCTTGCAGGTAGTTTGGAGTTACTGTGTTCCCTATGTGAAAACTTCACTTTTCTCCATCAGTGCAAGGAGCAGAGGCGTCTGTTCATACTAAATGACTGAGATGAAAATGCTTACAGCATTCTTCAAGCCACAGCAGAGGAGAAAAAAAACCCTGGACTGACTTTATCAATTTGCATTTGATACAGCATGTTATTTTTAGGGCTTAGTTAACAAGAAAGCATGTGAGTTCAGGAGTTCGTGCTGGAGTGGGCTCCTCCCTGCCATTACATTTTGTGCTGCAGTGAATCTGAAAGGATTCCAGCTGCCCCTTGTGACAAAGCCACTCTACCCTTACAGGCATCAATGTGGCATCAATGCATTATTCTCTAAGCTAAATTGTCCACCTGTAAGTGTCTGGCCAAGTGGTTTCAACTTCTCAGTCATCTGCTCCATGGAAGTGGTTTGGCTACTCTTCCATTTTCCTGACCTTCTGTCTTTACTTTTTGCTTGTCGTGGTTCTTCCCAAATGCCACCTTTGATGTATCAGAGCTGAAAGGGGGCACAGCCTGCACGGGAGCAGGAGCTTTCTCGCCCCTACTTGTCCCTTGGCCATGGATTCTCTAGTTATGAGAAGCTGCACGTTTTCACCAGCCCACCCTTATCTTTCTGTTGTGGAGCTATCAAGGAGCAACAGAGAACTTTTCTGTGAGTGAACCCAGTAAATTTGTCATAACGGATTCAAATGGGGGAAAGTCATGTTTATCTTAGTGGAAGGACAAATAAGACAGTTTGAACCATAAGCAGAGAGGAAAGCAGAACTGGAGCAGTGCAGTGCAGGAGAGGTCTCTGGAGAGCATTCCCTCCAGCTTACCCTTCATCAGTCACTGTGGCTTAAAGGGATAAACATTTGTGCCTTCTTTCGCCTACGCCAAGCTCATCTGTTGGTAAATTTGGGCCTGTGCTGTTCTATCCTTAGCAGACCCCTAATAATCCTCCTCTGGAGGACCTGTTTTGATTTTTAAAGGAATTAGATTTGGAGGGCAGTAAGCTGTAATCAAAAGTTCACTGCTCAGACTTAGGAACTGCTGATCTCTGATGTGCCTGCCAAAGTTGACTTTGGGCAAGGCACAGACATCCACATTTCAATTGCCAAAAAAACCAATGTCTGTTTTCAGTAGCTCTGTTTCCAAAACTGAAAATGCAAATAATCAAATTTAAGACCACAAAAATATTATCATTAAAATACATTGATGCTATATATGTTATTTTAATGGGGAAGGCTTAACACCATATTGTACTTATTCTTAAGTGACTGAGAGTTGCATCCACCCCAAGTGATCAATACTAGGTCAAATCTGACCTCTGGCAGTGAGTGATTTTCACTGCTTACATATGAATGTTATATATTTGTTTCTCCCAGTGCAATGCATTTCCCCACACTCGGTATTTTAACCTCCTCTTCCACTGTCTGGCTTCTTGGCAGAAGGCTGTGGAGGGTTAGCAGAGGAGCCTGAGTGAACTCATCCATCCATTTGCTGACCATTTGAAATGTTTGCTGTCTTGCTATTTATCCTTTCCTTTCACCAGGGCTCATATATGAACAGTAAATTAGCTGAGAGTGCACAATGACATGCTCTGAAACTTTAAATTTATGTGTGCATATGTAAGAACCTCCATAAAAATATATGAGGGTACTGCAGAAGTTGAGGGTGGGTTGCTGCATTTGTTCTGTACAAAGGGAATCTAAGGTGCAGAGTGGTAGGGAATCAAACCTTTTAGTGCCCAACCTTTTAGAGTATGGGTGATAATGATAGAATTTAATCAGCAGCAACATCTTGGTTTGTGACAGCATTAGCTTCAACAATTTATCGTCTTGATGCAGTTCATGGTATCAAAGTGGCCATGAAAAATGAGGAGCAAGGGTTAATTTCTGGCTGCCTTTAAGCTGATGGCAGAACTGATGACTTCAAATAGTGAGGATCTTACCTCAGGTTTCAGCTGGTTCAAGTTGACATTCCTCCATATACTTCAATAAAATCAATGAAGCCCTGATGATTTATTGCAAGTGAGAATCCAGCCCTAAGGCTATTAAGGACTGTAATGTATAAAGCTATAATTATGGAACCATAATTCCATCAAGAGCTTCTGGCAATATCATGGACCAGAGTTAAGTGAATTGTACAAATAAATGTAATGGTCTTGCAGTGCAGTGGAAATACCTCTGTCTCTCTCTAGATAGAACTATTAGCACAAAGATATTAAAATATATTTTATCCAATCACAGCAATAATTGGAAAAGAAATATTAGCTGCAGATATGACATTTCCAGGATATTGAATCAAAACATGCATTTTGCAGCAGCCACTTCAAAATTGTGGAGGGTTCCCTGTACTGTCGTGATAACTCAAAGTATAAAATCTCCTCTTGATTTTTATGTAATTTATCATTATCAATCAGCTTTGATAGTATGGCTCAAATTTCAATGCTAGATGCATCCAGACAGCACATAGGTGTTTGGCCTTGTATAACACAGCAATGTAAGGATGAGAGCTAATGTCTTCCAATAACACCAGGAGAAATTTCATTAGATATTAATAAAAAAAATTTACTGAAAAGGTTGTAAAGCATTGGAACAGACTGCTGATGGAAGTGGTGAAGTCACCATCCTTGGAAGTGTTCAAAAAAGTGTGGATATGGCACTTAAGGACATGATTTAAACATGAACATGGCAGTGGTTCTAGGTTGATGATTGGACCTGATGATCTTAAATTTCTTTTCCAAATGTAATGATTCATTATCCTGAAGCAGGAGCTGTGTGTGTCTAATAATGTGCTTGAATGGCAGGAGTGGATGGAGCCCCACACAGGGAAGAAGACTCTGTAGGTGTTTGGGATGGAGGATCATAGATTAGGAAGGATGAAATTGATAATCTACTCTTCTCCCTTATTTCAGCCCTCTTTCTCCATTCTCTTTATAAATCTGTATCTGGATAATTACTCTCCCAATTAAACAAAGGCATATACAAATACTTAGTCGTCCTGTTCTTGCATATACAAACTGGGTATCTAAAGATGTGTGTGCACCAGTGGATCTTCCTTCACTTAAAAAATCAAATCTCTGCTAGTCTCTCCACAGCCTTTTGGGTCTCTGAAACTTCAAGGAAACCTAGATGTAAAATCTTCACTAGGAAGATGCTCCTGAATCACAGCCCTGACTCTCAAACAGTCTGGGGCTTGAGGAAACACATGGACCAAGATTCACTTTGGACTAGATGTGATAATTCTGAGGATACAGTTCTCTCTACACTAGGAAAAACGCACTTTTTGTGAGTCAGTCTCTTAAAATCAAGGCAGATAAAGGAAGAAATGAAAAAAATAAACTTTGCAAAAGTGAAAAGCTTTGAGCAAGATATTTTTCTCTTCTCATTTGCTCATGTAACAGGATTTCTCAAATAACATACTCAGCTGTTGGGCATGAGATATCACCCACAGCTCCAGTTATTTGTTGAAAAGTGACTTCAGATTCAAGCCTCCCTTGTGCCACAGTAAACTTTATTTTGTCTGTATTTGCTCAGTTGAAACTGTAAAGAAAATAAATGACAGATTTCCTCTGTGGAAAACTCCTGCAGAATTTAACATTGGTGAAATCATGAGGATCTTCAAGGATAGAGAGCTGTAGAAAAAAATCAAAACTACCCCCTGAAATTCAGCAGATTTCCTGTCTATGTTACAGCATTTTATATGCAATTTCCTGTTAGATTAAAATTATTAAAAAGCCCCAAAATAAGCATTAATAAGGCTGGAATTTCCTATTAAGTTGTGGAGGACTTTTCCATAGGGAATGTGGCAGGTTAGCTGCAGCATCTGAAAACTTTGGATCTGGCATGTGGTGACTGAGTGGCAGTGAGAGCATCTGCCCTGGAAGGTCTGCAGCAGCATCCCTCAGTGCAACCCCTGTTCCATTTTCTGAAAATGAAACAACCCCAGCCAGGCTCTGATTCAACAACCTGCTCACCATAGCCTCAAATCAGTCTCTGGAACATCTCAGTTCTGATTCTCATTGATGTCACCAAAAATGAGGCACATAGTGCAAGTAAATCACTCATTTATGCAGTGCTTTGCTGTGCCAGGCTTAGGCCTGATCCTAAAATCTAAGTGCAGCTTTTTTCTGCCTTCAGTGGGCTCTAGGGCAGGTGCTGCAACAGCATCTCCCCCACACTAGGATATATAACAGGTTTATTCCACCCACTGGGTTTCTCACAGGATGCAGAAAAGTGAGTGCAGCCTGAGGCTGAAGACATATGCACAAGTGAGATAAGGATCATATATGGGAATTTGAAAGTGAGACTGTCCTAGTTTATACAGCTGAAGATCTAATCCTGGCTATCTAATAAAACAGTTAATCTTCAGAATCTTCTTGATAGACTGTGCAAAAGGAGCCCAAAACTGACAATTAGCTCTGTTTTTAAAATCCTCCAGGCATATATTTTAAATATCTGTACATAATTCTGGGGAAGTGATTCGTAGCTAAGCAGGGGAAGGAACCTGAGGACGCCTCAGAATAAATCAGACAGATGATAGCATACATCAGTTCCTCCTAGGAACAGAAACCCAATTTTAATTGAATCCTCAGATATGGAAGTATCATGGTTTAACCCTAGACAGCAACTAAGTAGCTCACTCACTCCCCCTCAGTCCTAGTGGGATGGGGAGGAGAATCAGAAAAAGATAAAACCCATGGGTTAAGATAAGAACAGTTTAATAATCAAAGTAAAGTAAAAAAATGAAAATAGTAATGAGAAGGAAGATAATAAAAAGAGAGAGAGGAATAAAACCCAAGGAAGACAACTGATGCTCAATAGAATTGCTGACCACCCACTGACCAATGGCCAGCCCATCCCTGAGCAGTGATCAGCCCCTTCCAGCCAGCTCTCTCCAGTTTATACTCTGAGCATGACACTCTAGGGTGTGGAATATCCCTTTGGCCAGTCCAGGTCACTCTGCTGGCCGTGTTCCCTCCTGGCTTCTGGTGCAGCTGCTCACTGGCAGAAACCAGGGCACTGAGAAATCCCTGGCTCAGGCAAGCACTGCTCAGCACCAACCAAAACATCAGCCTGTTATCAAAGTTATTCTCACACTGAATCTGAAACACAGCACTACACCAGCTACTAAGAAAGTTAACTCTATCCCAGATGAAACTAGGACAGGAAACCCCTTCTTAATATGGAAATCTTATCAGAACTGAGTGGGATCACATGCTTTAGTACCAAGCTGTCAGCAAGTTTCTCTTACCCCCATATACACTGCTGCACATGTTGCCACACACTGTACAATGCTGAAATAAGGCTGGTTTACTTGGCTACCATGTGTCATCTGATTTACCAAACTCTGATGAGGCATGTGGATGCTTAATTGAAATATATATAACTTTAATAAAGTGCTAAATACACCCAAGATGCAGACTCCAGATACATATTTTCATGTTTAGAACAGTCTGTTTTCCAGCATAAGAAGCAGTGTGTATTGTTGGTGGGCCAGCTTTGCTCTGGCTTGCTGCTCAGGCTGTTCAGAGGCCCCAGGTGTGGCAGGGAGCAGTGGAGAAGTGGGTGGTGTGGAAGGGGACAGCACAGCCATCAGCACATCCCTGGAAACACCTGCAGTGCCCGGCTCTGCCTCCTTCCTGGCCTGCAGGAAGCCAGGCTGGGCAGGGAGCTGGGAGTGCAGCAGTGCTGTGGGATGCAGGTGGATGCTCAGCAGATGGGCAGAGACCCCCACAGCCGCTGGCTGCAGCAGATGTGCGGATGTGAATCGCTGAATAGACTCATGCTCACATTAGTAATGGCTCCAGCTCAAGCAGAGATTGCTTTTCCCAGAGCAGCAGCCTGAAAAAAATCTCCCACACCATTGGCATTTTGGAATAGCTCTTTGAATCAAAATAGAAGTCTTCTATTAACCTGAAGATACTGAAAACATCTAATCTCTATTTTGACTGATAAATTAAATACTGCTAGGAGATTTTCTGTTTCAAAAGCACTGGAACTTGTCTGCACTGTTAGAAAAGTCTCCAGCTCAGTTCAGGAAGCAGCATGGGTCAGCCACCTTTCCCAGCAGGCAACCTGGAAGAGGTTACACTGTTCTGGAGAGCAAAAAAGCTCAGAATTACAGCTGCAGGGTATTCACTGGCCTCAGTGACAGAGAAGAGGCTTGGGCATGTTTAATTTGTTGTCAGAGGTGCAGCTGCTGTGTCCCCTGGAGCACTGTATGTAGTGAGGACACCTGGCAGGGTATTGCTTGCAGGTGGGCATGGGGAGCACCCCTCACCACAGGGCTAATGGAGACTGGAGACTTAATCCAGCCTCACAGGAGCTTCCCCATCACCCACACATGATCTCCCATTCTGCAGCCTCTGGCTTGGAGTGGGACCCCCAAAAGAGGGCACATTTCAGTGTAAAGGCACAAAACACCCTCTCTGCAATGGTTTCAGTCAGTGTCACTAAGTGAACTTGACAGAGGACCAGGCACAAGGGCAGAACAAGCAGATTTTCAATGAGAAATCTAACGTGGGGCTCCATGCGGTGCTTCAGGGCAGAAGCAAGGACATGAGGTCTGGCAGGCAAAGCCACAGCAAAGGGGTGAGCAGCTCATCCCAGCACCTATGAGAACAGGGGCTTTCTGCTGGCACAAACCTCGTGGGAGTGCTGGGGTTTAGCCAGCCCCATTTGGACAGGGACCAAAGACCAAACAATGCCACCCACGCCTGTTTGCAAGCTCAGGCTGCATCACTTGTTTAGTTTTTGTTTCTGCTTCTGGAGGATCACTGAGGATTTGTCACAGAGAGCAGTGCTAGTCTCTCCTGAACTGTCTGGATATGCACCAGCCGACACAAACCATCTCTCTTGAGCTTTTCAGGTCACTGCACAGCCCCAGCACAGCAGGATGGAGCCTTTCCCATTTCCAGGCTGTCCTCCATGAGGGGCTGAGTGCTCCTGAGTGGTGCCCACACTTGCCTTCCTCATGAGTGGGAGCTCCTGCCTTTTCCCAACACTCCCCATCTCCTCCTACACCTTCCCTGTCCTCCCCCTGCAAGACTGTGCTCCAGTGCAGTAGCTGTCTGTGAGCAAACAGTGAAAGATGATGTTTTTAATTAGGGTTTGATACTAATTGCCTTCAATGAGGCTATTTTCACATCACAGCTGACCAAAGCCAGAGGACATTAAGTCTGTCTCCCTAATAAATCATTCCTCCTGTTCCCCAGGGTTGGAGATGAAGAGTGAATAGGCAGTGTACACAGCACCAGCCTAATTGTCTCCTAAAATATGCAGGCAACTCCCACAGCAGTCAACAGAAAGGCTCGTGTGCATCTGAGGGGGCCTTGTGTTATTATTGATGCTCTCACACTAAGGGGGCCATTGTTGCCTCCCCCATCCCTCCATAGCTCTGGCAGGAGTGTTTCCATGTCTGCCAGCCAGGAGGATGAGCTGGAAGCAGATGAAGAGGAGGGGGTATCTTTTTAAAGTCAGACAAAAGAAAGCTCAGCCCTCTCTTTGCCCACCCCCAACCCCAAAACAAAGGCTGGGTATAAATCTTCCATTTCCACTGACTGGCAAGGTTTGGAGAGAGAGATGCCAGCTAGAGATCTCTGACACCATTAAAAGATCAAAAGGCTTCTGTGGATAAACACTGGTTTGGCACCACAGCCTGCCAAATCCTTGCCTAATCCCTATGAAACCTCCCAAACCAGGCAGAGAAATGCCCAGGGAAAGTCAGCTGCTCTGAATTCATCCACCACCATCACTGCATGCAGCCCTGCTCCACTGGGAGCTCCCAGTTACCCTCTCCATATCTACAATCCCCAGAAGCCCAAATTTGTCCTCAAAATCCTTTCTGAACAGAACCACACAACCTTTTGAGCCCTCTGCTCCTGCAAGACATTTGCCTGGCCTTGGCTGTTGTATGTTGTACCAACAGGGGAGACTTGACTCCTTGTTAAATAACAGACATCAGAAAAATAGGGCAGGGAGGAACTCCAAAGCACTGTCTGGTCTCTCTCTGTCACTGCTGGTTAAAATCAGTGAGAGCCTCCCTGCTCCTGGCAGAGCTGTGCCCAGTGCCACTGAGGCAGTGCCCTCTGGGTGAGCTGAGTGAGCACCTTCCCTTTTGGCAGCTCCTGCACGTTCCTCCCTGCTTTGTGATAAACGTATTTTTCATCTCTGAGTGCATGTGACTATTAACTGAGGCTGAGGGCCAGATCCCCACCTGGTATGAGTTGGCAGAGCCCTGATGAGCACAGCAGAGCTCTACCAGTTTAGATCAGATGAGATGCTGGCTGTACTCCTGAAATCCCCACAAACTCTTTGAGGCAGTGCTGTTCCATGTTTTGCTGGGGAATCCATAAGAATTGCTTATTCCAGGGTCCCCAAGGAGGAAAAGTACTTTAGGTGTTAAACAGCACAGCTGATGTGATGCTCCACCTTGAAGCAGGAACTGGATTAAGGCAGGGAAATCAAGAGCACTTCTTTTCCCAATCCTCCCATTTACAATGGAAAAATAAACCTTTTTATTAAACAGACAAAGGTTAAACACACACAGAAACACCCAGAAAACAGAAATATTGAAGGTACATTTACATTGTCACAATGGTGGGGTTGGGTTTCTGATCCTCTTTATTTCACAACACTGCAGAGGATTTTAAAGGGAGTGATGGCCCTGCAAGGCACAGACTGTGCCACTATTTTCTTTGGAAAGTACCTCAGTGGCTGTTGGTTCTTGCTACCAGAAAGAAATAACAAAAAAACTGAAGGGATAAGAGAAATATGCTCCTTCAAGATTTTCTAACAAAATGATAACATTGAGCAAGGCTGCCAATATGTTCCATGTCCCGGTGCACTGCAGCAGAAGGGAAGAATTTAACATGCTTTGAAAATGCCAATTGCCTGTTGCCAAAGATGCATATGATCCCACTGCCAGGGGGTAGGTGGCAGGGATTAAGATGTTAGAGGAGATGTCATCCTTCCTAGGCAAACTTAATTTCACTGAAGAAGACAATGTGAAGACAGTCCTGTTCCTGTGAGAAAGATTCCTTTTAATCTCAGGGCTCACTCTGAATTCTCAGTGGTGGCAAAACTACTTTTACAGAAGCCCTTTTTGTTCCCTGGAATATTTTTATGGTTACAGCAACCAGAATGGAGGTGCTTTTCCATCTACAAAAGGGATTTCTGTGGCTCCCATGACTGAGAGCATTTCCTGGTTCTCTGCTCTCACACAGGAGGTTGGGACAGATGCAAGAGCCATGGTGTTGGGAGGGGATGTGGCCCAAGGTCATGCCCAAAGCATGAGCCAAAAGAACAAATAGATCTTCGTGAGTCCAGGGCTGGTACCCTCAGCATCCACGTTGCTGTAAGGTGTCCATGCAGGAGTGGTGAAGGCAATGTATCTTCATGTCCTGGCTGTGCTGCTGCATCCCAGGGATGTGTCATTGCCATATTTTGGGGTTGGAATATTTCTGGCCTTCTGAAGTGTCTCCAGATGATTTTGATCATTCCTTCCAATTTTTTTTTATTTTATTTTTTATTTTTTGAGTCTCTCTGGCGTGTTTGATAGAGACTGGGTGCAAATTTGATTCCTGGTCTGGTCAGCCCAGACTCCAGAGGCCTTTTTGTCACCCCTGCCTCAGTTCAGAGGTTTTAAGCATATGTCTACATCCCTCCCTATTGGAGTGAGCATTAACCACACTCTTGACCTGAAACGTGTGATTAGAAGTCATATTTCAGTGGAAGTTAGGCATATGCTTAAATTCTCTTCTGTTCTGAACTGATACTTTCTTGAACTGGAGGCTACATTTTTTTTTTTTTTGTATGATCCATCTTTGCTCTTCCACATACCTTTACTGCAAATTATTCTGCAATACATATATGGCTCAGTAAATGTATTGCTCTGGGGCTTTTCCACAAAAAAGTCCAATTGATACATCACATACTTAACCTCTTGAACAAAGGAGTTAACTTTACAGGATCAATTTACAAGCAGGGGCCAAAGCTTTTGGATGGGAAACTAGCTATCATGTGGTATGCAGTTGAAAGAGCAAACAGCTTATTCATTATCATAGCATTGGATTCAGAAACAAAACACAGGCGGCAGAAAGAGCCTGTCTAGATTTCCAAACATATTGCCTGTCCCCTCACTGGAGCCTGTTTATTTAAACCCTCTCTCTGTGCATGCAGCCAGTTAATTTAACTCCCAATTTCCTCACATTAGGAGGCTCAGCTTGGGCCCTACTGCTCCCTCCCACTGTGCTCCATCATGCCCAGGGAGCTCCCACCAAAGTGAGCAGGAGCTGCACTTCTGTACAGCTTTGACAGCAGCCTCAGCTGGGAATCAAGCCCTGGGCACATTTGTCAGTGTAGGGTGTTTGTGCCAGAGCACACGCCCCTCATCAGATCCACAAGCCCCCATGCTTGTTCAAAACTCTTTGAACAACAGTCCCATACTCTTTACTTTACCTGCTCAGCATTCTGCCTTTTCCCCCCCGTTATTAATCATTCTCATGTCCAGGCACCCAGATGTGCTCATTTCACTTTCAACATAATGGATGCAGAAGCCATTAAAATGATGGCATAAGTCTGTTAGTGCTTGGCCATGGAAACTTAACCCCTGTGCACAAATGCCTGGTCACAGAAATGCTCTCATCAATCTGTCACTTCTGTCTGCAAGTCCTTGCTCTGCAAAGCACCACGTGGGCTAATCCTGCAGGATCTGATCCAAAATTTACTGAAGCGAGTGGGAGTTCTTCTACCAATTTATTGGACTTGGCACTGTGAATTTAGGGGGGAAAAAGGTATTATAAGAATGAATTCAAATGCTTTAGGCAGACACTATTTATAATGTAACACAACATCATCAGAACCCTCGAAATTTAATTCAGCAGGACACCTACAATTTTTTACATGTCCACCTACAGCAGTATCAATCGGAAATACAAACCCAGGAAAAAAAGTGATTTCAGTGACTTTATGTTCAATGTTATTTTCCAGTTTTTTGAAGTTGGATTTAGGGAGATTTCTGTCCATTTCTTTGCCATGTACCCAGCTCTGTGATACTGATTGGCACTGCTCTGTGGGGTGTGTTGGCTTACACTCAAGTATTGAGCCCTGAATTTTTAGCTCTGTGTGAATCACTGGGTCACAGCCACAGCCAGGCTGCAATAAGGAGGGAGCTACAGCTGGGTGAAGTGAACACATGAGTAGCAGGGAGGAAGTGACAAAAAGAGGGAAAACATGTTTTATATCAAAATCAGCCATCTGGGCCCACTGCCTGTCCAGTGGGAGTGGGCTGTAAGTAGGACAGTACATGCTCTCCGGGTTCCCTTACTAATTACAGGGGAATCCAAGTCCCTTTGGGAATTCCCAGTTTAGACTCACAGCCTCAGCACCACCCACAGCACTGAGACAAAGCCAGCTTTGGACTTCCTGGTCCAAAGGGCTTGACTCCTGAGTGAGGCCCTTTGGGTACACATAGGCTAGTGAGCTAAACAGGGCCAGGGCACTGGCTGGAGACCCTCTCCGTAATTATTAATGCCTCAAAGGTTTTGACCATCCCAACCACTGTTGCCTCAGATTCTGTGGCACAGCTGGGAAGACAGCAGGGGCCAGCAGGTGGTGAAGATGAAGCTGTTCTGGTTTGAGGATGCAGAGTGCAATGGTTAGAGATGTATCACTTCACTTGCCCTGAAGTGGATGCAAAGTGTCCTGGCTTCTTTTGTTTACCAATACAAGGTTTTCCTTTAGGCTTTTCGTTTTACCCAAGCATAATTTTTTTACATCTAGCCTACATGACAACACTGTTCTAACTGATATGGTGGGAGCTGCCTTGTCCATGCATGCTAACAGGAGCATCCCTGAACCAGGAGACACTTGGAGTGATGTGCTGATGATCCCTTCGACCATGCCACCCTCCCACAGGCTGTGGTCATCATTTACCTGCAGAGTCAAAGCCCTGGCACAGTTTCTGCTCCTAATGCAGTCCATCACTCAGGCAGTTTGCCTGGTAACACAGACCTGGCTAGAAAACAGGCTTTCTGCTCTGGAATTGGAGGCAATAGGGATGAATTAGCTGGTTGGGCTTTGCTTCCTGTAATGGAGCTTGGGATCATCACTAGCAGATGGAAACCAACTAGAGATGCATCTTTGCATTTCTCTTGAATGCCAGATTAATGTTTATCCATAACTCTAGCTTGCTCTGTTTTGGGATTTTTCTCCCACAGGACACAAAACAAGAATCTCTGCAGAGATTTTAGCACAAAGCCTACATACATCTTGCCCTGGGCCAAGTGATGAGCAGGGACATAAATTTGCTCACACAGGTCAGTTCACAGCATGCATGAGAGCGTCCTTTGCTGCACACTGTGGGCAGAGAGTCTCTTTTCTTACAAGTAGTGATAACTAAAGGATTTAGCATCCTTTCTTCCAATAAAACTTCAGGAGGTAGGCACCCACCCCTCTTAAACACCTTTGAAAATCCCAGCCACGGTACTGAAGAGCCCCACTTTGAGCACCACTTGTAGCAGCCTGAGTGGTGGTGAAGGGTCAGATCTCTCAGGACTGGGAAATGCTACAGACATCATCAAAAGCAAAATAATAGCAGTAGTTGTGCTAAATGCATATGGACATGTGGTGCAGAGACACACTGGGTGCTCTGCGTGAAGGGCAGCCTAGCCCTTGGAATTTCTGAAATGCTGCAGAAAGCAATGGGGGAGGGAAGGCAGGAAACCACCTTGGAAGCCAAGACTTTTGTTGCCAAGAATGGAAAAAGTGCTTTGGGCCTTGTGCAGGTGAGGATTTACTGTGACAGGCTCATGAAGTCAATGTTTGTGCTCAGGGCTGTGAGCTGTGCACAGCAAGGGGGGCTGTTCTGTGTGCTCAGCTGCTGTGCAGGATGCTGACCCCAGGATTTAACAGCAGCAGAGCCCCAGTCATCTTTCTCTGGATGGATGTGGTCTTGTGACCTGGTATTTGTGAGGACTCAGAGCTCAGGAACTGCCTCGTCCCTTTTTTCCTTGTCTCTGCCCTGCCCTGGTGGAGACCTCTCTATCTGCCAAGGTCTGCTGTGTGTCAGTGCAGAGAAATAAACAGAGTCTGAACAGGCTGTTGTGGTTTATTATTTGCTTGCCTATATATTCAGAAATTATCAATATGTTCTGAGCAAATCAACATGGCCTTAATGATTGGGAAGGAAAAGAAACAAACTCCAGTCATTAAGTGCTAATCACACAGTTACTATATTACATAGTCAGACCTGGCAATGAAATATCCATCTCACTGCCTGCAAAGAGATCACTGAATCAATTTTTTGCATTAACATTTCATTCCTTCCCATACTAGACATTTGTTCAGCTTGTTTATACTCACGCCACATGGCCACAAGCTGTGTAGCTAGTAATGAATGAGGGGAGACATTTATCTTTGGAAACTTAGGCCAAGCCAAAAAGTTGATCACTTTTTTTTGTAGAAGAATAACACATGTGAGATTTACTCAGATAAATCCCACCAGTGGTAATGGGATTGCCTATGTTAATTGCCCACATAATAAATTCTGGTAACAGCATTGAGGGTTTTACAGTCTGCAGTGGGTTTTTGGCATTCCATTACTGATGGTCCAGCAGTGCAGGGAAGTACAGTGTCATGGTGTCTCTCTAAGCACAGGCAGGTCTGAGAGCTGGGTTCAGCCTCTTGGACACCAGCTCCTAACTGCACATTCTGAGTGGTGGAGCTGTGGCTGGACTGCCACATCTCTGCCCCAGCATCTCAGTCCCTCCTGGTGTCAAAGTCCCTTCCCAAAAATACCAAAATAACAATTTTTTTAGCAGTTCCCACCTCCTCTTCCTCCTCTTCCCAAAGCCATGCTTAAACTCATCACTGAGGCGGCCAAGAGAGGCTGCTTCCAGGGGTGGCAGAGAGCATTCTGCTGTGATTGTTGAACCATGCTAACTTTCACCACCTTTTTCCCCCCTCTTGTTTTGCTGTATTTGGACAATCTAGAGCAGCCAGTGTCATTGGAAAGTGATGGCATGCACAGGCAGGTAGGTATGTGGCACGTGTGCCCTGCCCCATTGCAGCCTCCTTGCCGAGGAGAATAGAAAGATTTTGGCAATTTTGTGTGTACACAGGCTGTCCTTCTGCTACCTCCCACTTCCCTTTCTCCTGCATTTACAGCAGCAACTCCCAGAACTCTTTTTCCCTTCTTATCCAGCTCAGTTTCCTTGTTTACTTCTCTAGTCCCATCCCATGCAAAAAGCGACTGCACATGAACGAAGCAGAAGGAGCTCAGTGCATTGCAAAGTCTGAAACTTAGAAAACGGGTTATGCAATTTTCCCTGCCTAAGCTGCTTAAACCTTATGAGAACAAAGCATTCCAGTAACTTTTTTGGAGCAAAACCCTGTGATTGAGAGAGAGCAGAACAAGCCATTTGCATGCACAGCCCCAGTGTTGTCTCCAGGCTGGGTATTTTGCTGGAGCATGGTGGAACTGAGCCCGTGTGTGTAGCGGCACACGTTTCTCCTCTTCTTACAGCTCAGAGCAGCTAATTTAAAATTTAATTTCCTGAAAGTCGCCATTCTCACAAACACAACCAGGTTCCCACTCTATGATAAATCTATTTATGTCTCTAGCCTGAGTAAAATGAATCTACTATTCTAAAATCGATAAGGGTAAGTGGATCTGATACTCACGTGGACATGATCCTTTTCTGCTGGGAAGCTCTTACACATAGAAACATTATCAGGATTTACAAAATCCATCTGTTTGCAACACCAGCATCTCGGAGTGCAGTCAATGCATTCAGACTGTAAGTCACAGCAGGTGCACAAACTGTGGCTGACTCATGCAGCATACAGATAGCCTAGTGCTGCTCCCCATTTCCTCTCTGACAAGGAGCACATTTTTACTCACAGAATCATTCAGAAAAGCTGATTCGAATTTGCCAAGTCAGAAAATTCAGAGCTCGAATTATTGGAATCGGTGGATGCAATAGGGAAATTTGGGAAGTTGAAGCACAGCAACAAGATGCAAAGCATTTCCGCTGGCATTCCCAGAGCTCCCTATGGCTGAGGAGCTCTAAGCTACTTAGAGATATTAATGAATTAAAGCTACAGCATTCCTGAGTGCTGGCTAATTTTACTATCCCTTCCTGCTGAGAGGAAAACTGAAACACAGAAAGAGAGGCTGGGCTGTAGTTTGTCTGCTCAGCTGCTGGAGGAGGAGGCTTTGGGATTTCAGTGCAAACCGCATGGGGGTGGCATCAGAAGAAAAGCTGTTGCCTCTTCCAGTGAGCAGGACTGGTGTCTAGTGAGCAGTTCTTCTCGTGGACATAAATGCAACATATTCTGCCTTGCAAATCTACCAGAGGTCTTCTCTCTGCCCTCTTGCTGGGGTTCCCAGAGGATCACAGTGGGAGAGCAGGTGGGCAATGTCACTCATTATGAGCTCCTCAGAGAGGGAGGAAGCAGGGAGGACCTTATATAAGCTCACATTTACTTGGGCTTAATTCTGGGATGGGATAAAAAGGACCCTTTCCACATATTGAGTATTCTGGACCTGACCAGGGAATTGATCTTTGCAAATACACATGTGAAAAGCTTGGGACTTCCAAGGCAGTTTTGTTTTGCTGATTTTTCTGAGCAGTCTTTTTTTCTGCTGTTGTTTCTGTCATCCAGGTTGTTTTTATGACAGATTTTGAACAGGTGGCCCACCCATGCCAGCCTCCATAAAGGGGAGAAAGCCCTATTGCTTCAAGAAATTAAGTAATAGAAAAGCTAATTCAAAAGAATTAGGAAACTATGAAAACAGACCATGTCAGACCAGCTGGGAAGCATGTTACAGTTCCCCCAATTCTTTGGTGTCTTTGATTTAAATAGAAATCTGGTGGTTCCCTTCATTCAGAGAAACCCCAGATCTGGATGTGGGTGTCTGTGGTCTCACAGAGCAGCTATATTGCAGCACGGTGCCAGCATGTGGGAATGCAAATAGTCCCCTCCTTTTTGGCATCTGCACCTGGGTTTATCAGGTGGGCTCTCTGCATGGCCACTGGGGAGATATCAGCCCTCTGAGCTCCCCTACATCTGCTGCCTGCTTCAAGGTGGGTGGATTATTGCCTCCAGGTGCTGCTTCCTCTCATTTCATCACTAGAGGAGATCCAGTGATGGCCTGAGGTGCACTTCTCTGTATTTTATTTACCTTCACGTGCTCAGATGACTCCCACCCTGCCTTTCCAGATAAATGCCTGGCTAAACCAAGGGTAACATTTTAATGTACTGCTGGCAGTAGTGCTGGGGAGATGTGGCTCCTTGTGACTGCTGCTCATGTGAGGGCTGCAGGAGGCAGCTGGGGCTTGGCAGAGCTGCTCAGCTGAGTTTGACTTAGTGACTAGCAGGATATAAACAGCAGGGACACAAAGCTTGGAAATTCATTTACCTTCTCTCAAATGCTTTTTGCAGGTCACTAAATGTTTGCAGTGTTAATGTGGGCTCACAGATATCACACTAACAGCAGCTTCCTGGATGCTGTCCTGGATTTGCTGTCCTTTTGCAAACCCCAACTCACACCACATCCCACTGCTGTCTGTATTTCCAAGGCCTCTTCATGATAATCTCATGTGATAATATAGTAGATTTGTAGAAGCTGTCTGTAGCAGGTTTTTTTTTTATTACTTCAGTGCTTGCTTGTTTTTCTGATGTGTTTCTGCTGTTTCCTTTTGGCTGTACTTCCTTTTTTACTTTTTTTTTTTCTCTCCTTATTCTGGGAAAGAGATCTGTGAAGGTGAGTCATGTGTCACACACATGGGGAAGGATCTTACTTCTGTTTTCCTGTCAGGAGGGTTGAGTCAAGAAGGACCTTCTGTCTGGAAATGTTTCATCACAAGCAAAGCTGTGTCAGTGAGTTGTGAATGGAGAGGCTGCCAAAGCAAGAGCAGATCCTTTCATTTCCACCTGAAATGGACTGGGAAAGGCAGACCACCTGGGCAGTACCAGTGGCAAAACATGGGGGATCTTTGGCATGGCTGGCAGCCAGTTTGTTTCTCCATCTTTTAATTGTCACAGTACAGCAGTTGGGGTCCTCTAGCTCACATTCTCTTAAGAGCTGGTGTTGTGGACCCATTTAGCACCCGTGCCATGATAAGTGCTGCCCGTGCATGGTCTGGTTCAGTGGCTGGGATGCTGCAGTCTGATGTCACAGTGGAGAAAAGGAGAAGAAGCTGTTTGTGTGAAATTAGTGTTTTATTTCTGGCCATGCCATGGTGTGCAGCCTAATGGAAACACCACTGGCACCTTTCCTGCTCTCAGCATGACCCAGCTTCCCACTCAAGGTGACAGGGGGTGGTTTCTGGGGGGGCTGAAGAGGACAGGGATGGATCCTCAGTGGTGCCCTGTGTCCATGCAGGATGGGCCCTGTTCCCAGTTCATGATGGTTTCCCATCAAGGGAGAAACAGGTGCCCTTGGCAGGGGAAACAGCCCTGCCTGGTCTGTGCCCTGTGTGACATTCCTGGCTTCATGTTGAGGAAGCTGTGTTTCATCTCACTGTGGGCCCTGTGGTTTTTTACATGCTGAATGTACTTTTCTGATTAAACAGGTGAAACATGAAACTCAAACAAGGAATTAGTGAAAGCCTCTCTCTTTTTCTATTGCTCTTTAGTAGATGCAAATTAGTTCTTTTGGGAGGGCACCTTGCCTCAGTTCTCAGCAGCTGATTTCCCAGGGACCAGGAGGAGAGAGATGCAAATTAAAGGTCTGGAGACCTTTTTCCCAGCTGAAAGCACTGTCTGCCATTGCACCCACATGAAAACTGCTCTGCCTCAGTGTCCTCTCCTCACCAGAGTGCCTGGAAGTACCACAGACTCCTGTGATGCTAAACATCTGAGGCCTTGCCCACATCTCAGAGAAACCTGACCTAGTTTCTCCATCAAAACACCTGCATTACCAACTTACCTAAGCAGCACATCACAGTAAGAGTTTTTCTTTTTTTCCTCCACTGAATTATTTTTTTTAATGTGGTAGCAAAACAAATTATTTGAATTTGTTTTATTCTGAGCTGACCTAAATATTTTGCTTTTCTCTTCTGTTGGGTGAAGTATTTTTTACTGCAGGCTCATGGCAACATTGCAGAGATCTGGGGGAGACAGGTTTCTGGATGTGTGAAGGCTATGAGAAGTGATTGAATGCTGTGGAATATGATAATAACTCTTGTGAGGTTTTGTGAAGTTGCAGAAAGAAATTAACAGAAAGAATTAACAGAATTGAAATTTATGTTAGATGTTGTGATTAAGGTGTACAGTGTAATGTAAGGATTGATTACAATAAGATCAGAGAAGGAGAAAATATGCTTTCTGAATACAGGGCATAGTCCAGTGGAAAAGGTTAATATTTTTTTAATAGATTTTGATTGGTTTTTTTTGTTTGTTTGGTTTTTTTTTAATGCTTGGTCTAGGAATTTAGTTTCTTTAAAAATGTTGTGTTTTGATACTGAAGTCCAGTCCACAGTTTGGTATTTTCTGATGATATCCCAGGCCTGGGAAGTGCAGATAGCAAGGGCTATCTTTATAGAGTACTGTGCCCCCCTGCTGTCCTGGACTTCATTTAAAGCAAAGAAATTTAGTAGTGGCCTGCAAAGGGAGGGGAAGAAGAGGCAGCCTGCACCTCTCCTTGCAGGGAGGTAGAGACTCATATTTGTATTTCAGTAGGACTACAGAAAGCCCATCACTGAATGGTTGTCCCCAGCTGTGTTGGCCTGAGGGTGATGTGATGTAGCCCCAATGTTTTCTCTGTGCCTTTACCCCACTGCAGCCCACGATGCTGCCCAGGCACACTGGGCTGGCAGCAGAGCTTTGGCTGTAACAGTGCTGCTCCCCTGAGCCCTGTTATCAGTGCTCTTGCTGGAAAAATCTTGTCTTTTGAGGGTAAAGTAGGAAGTGCTTTTATTATACCAACATAATTTGACTTTGCCAATAGGGATGCCAGTCTGAGAGGACCTGACCAGCAAAGCAGCCCTGGGGCAGAGGAGCCCAAGCCCTGCTTCTCTTACAGCAAGATGCACTGCAGCAGCCTGCTGAGGACAGATGTTGAATGTGATTGCAATGGACACAGAGTATTGCTCAACCTTGGTGAATTTTCCCTCATGTTCAGCATGGTTTATTTTGAATTTACTGCTGCCAGGAAGAGCTGCAGTGGGGCTGGAAGGTTTCTAAGGCAGATGTAGGGCATCTTCCACCAGCATTTTGCTTATCTGCTGCAGCCCCTGGTGTCAGACATGGCTTCTGAGGGCTATGTTTCTGCAGTTTGATTATACAGAACAACATCAGCAGTTGTTTGGTGAAAGTTAATTTTCAGATTAAAATTATGGCTGAGGCAAAGAGTGTTGGATTGTTTTTCCCTTTGTGTATGTGACAAGTCTCCTCAAGGCTGGCTGGCCACACTTCACAGCACAGCAGAGAGAACTTCCCTCTCACTCACAAAGTCATCCAGTTTTCCAAGTTCTTCTTGTGTTGTCCCAAGCTCAAATGTTTTCTGTTTGTCTTTTAAGGCAGAAGACTTGCCAGTTCCCCACATGCATGTGCTCACATGAACATAGAGGAAACACTATTTAATACTCACATACATTATATTTAACATCTGCCCAACTTTAGCAAAACAGGAGTCAGACCAAAATGTAGCTCATTGTTTTTAATCAAAGGAATACTAGTGTTGCCAGTTGTGGTGTATGTTTTTCCAAATGAACTCAAACAGTGTCCATAGCTGAATATGACATGGTCTTGTGCAATACCATCACTTGTTTTTGCATGCCCATGAATGGCAAGGCACAACTGGTGTTAAACAGAAAACATGAAGAGTTTTCATTATGAGAACAGAATGAACTGGAAGGAAATTGAGCCCAAAGCTGTTTTCTTTACTGTTTACTACAGCAGTAGCCAGCCCATGGATCAAGAGATGTTTCCCCAGCAAGACAAACAAGGCTGATGGTCTGTCTCCCCAGTGATGACTGTGCTGACACTGACAGCTAATGGGATGAAATAAGGGACAAGCTGCATGTGGAAGGTGCAGCTGTGGTTCTGGAGAGGATTGCAGTCCTGTTCTCCTTGCACAGATAAGGACACCACAAACTAAGAAACGTACAGAGTCTAGTGCAAACAGGGGAGGCACAGACTCCCAGAGAGGTGTGAGAAGCTGAGCTGATCAGAGCTTTTCCTCAAACCAAGAGAAGAGCCTGGAAACACCACTGAGGTGTCTCCACCATGAAATGTCATACTCTAGTAGTGTCACTGTGTCTCCCTTGATCTTAAATTACCACAGCATTTCTAAAAATTTTCTACTTGAGCTGTAGGAGACTCCAAAAGTTGTCTGTTTGACATCTCCAGCCAGTGGTAACATCTGACATCTGGAATTTACTGGGAGTGGAAAAAAAAAATTCTCATAGCACATCACCTCTGAGAAGGTAGCTACAGTTGTTCTCTTTCCTGTTCAATGTTAGGATTTTGCTAAATGAAGAGGAAAAGAAGGACAGTAGGGTCAAGCAGAATGCTCCTTCTCCCCAAGCACTGTCACCCACACGTTGAGATGCTTTAAAGCAGATCTGCTCATCACAGAGCAGATGGCTCCTGGAAGGAGGAGTATGTTTAGGAGAAGTGTAGCTACTACTGTGCTATAAACAAGCTTCCCTTTTAAACAACCTGTTTCAGTGCTGGCTGTGGATAAACATCATCTTCTTTTAGTCTGCCACTCCAGGTCTTGATCTGACATCATAAAACCCCTAAATATTTCCTCTCCTGGGTGGTTTTGGTTAAATAATCTCACAGATTGAGAATGGATGCACTTAATTCATATTTAGCAGGGTTTATGATGTCAATATGCTAATCTGGTTATTATAATCTCTTTTTTTAAAGCTAGTAACCTTGAAGGCAGCACAGGCAGGCCTGGCTACAGCAATTTCAAAGGCAGAGGAGGGGACATCCTAGTTCAGGCAGGAGCTAAATACTTACAGGTGTCCTCTCTCAACCAGCAGGGTCCTAACTCCTCTGGCTCCCCATGCCTTCTCCACAGGTCTGTTTCTAGGAACATCCTTTGCATTCTGCATATGAAAGCCATTCAGTGGATGAAAAAAGAGAGCTGTCTCATTAAGTGAAGAGAATGTCATTAAACAATGAAATTTTGGAGGGATTTGTTCAATGATTGGCTCAGGTGATGGACAGTGGGGTCCCCAGACTGGGAGTTTAGACTCTCCTGGAACCAAATGATTCTTCATCCAGGGTTTAAATCTTAAATTATCTGAGATACCACCAGAGAAATGCTCTTGCCATACCAGCACACTGTCAGTGAAGGACTTGCTCAAAGGCAGAACAAAATTGGTTTATAAAAGACCTGCCTGTTGTCATTGATGCTGAAGTTCATGGAGTTTTCTATTTTCATATTGTTTCCTGTGTCTTCATCATGGTATGGCAGCCCAAACACCAGGTTTACTGCACCAGAACTCCCTTGAGATCTGCTTGAATTCCAGGATGGATGACCCTTCTTTTCACCTAACTTCAGTTGCATTTGCAAGCTGAGAAGTCAGTATAAAAAGATTTGTGTTCAGAGCCTGGAGGAAGATTTTGAAATGAGTTGCATACATGGCTTTCTCTGTAGTAACTTATTCATTGTCCAGTACAGAGCAGCATTTAGCCTTAGGTTGTGTATGTTCCCATTTTATGGCAATAAAAGAGGCAGCAGTGTGAAAAGCTCTTAAGAGCTCTTCAGAGCAAATGTTTCATAATTGTAGGCCATGACAAAATAAAAGTCACTAAAAAAATTCAGAATGCACAGTCCACAGCCCAGAACTCAGCAGCTGCCAAACACTGAGAATAAACATCTCCTGAGCTGGCAGCAGGCTGCTGGATCTGAATGATGACATAAACCTATTTATTTTAGCTGCAGATACTGTTGCTCAGTAAATTTGTTCCTACTGGCTTTATTTTTTTTTCCTTCACTATATTCATTGTCATAATAGTTAATCATCTGTTTGTTCGCCTACATTTTTCTTACAAATGTACTACTCTTAAAGTCACAGTACATTCCTGGTTTTGGAGGCTGTGATTAGTGTTCATCAGTTGGTGGGCCCATGGGAATCTCATGAGGTTTAACAGGACCAAGTGCAAGGAGCTGTAACCCCAGTGTGAACAGACTGGGAGATGAACATACCAAGAGCAGCCCTCTCAAGAAGAAATGCTGGACATGACTTGGCAAAGTGCACTCACAGCCTAGAAAGCCAAACATGTCCTGGGCTGCATCCAGGAGGGATGGGCAGCAGAGGAGGGAGGGGATTCAGCTCCTCTGCTCTGACAGGACCCATCTGAGGTCCTCCATCCAGCTCTGGGGTTCTCAGCACAGGAAGGACTTTGATCTCTTGGAGAGAGCCCAGAGGAGGCCACCAAGGTGATTAGAGGGGTAGAGCACATCTGCTGTGAGGAAAGGCTGGGAGAATTTGGATTCTTTGGATTGGAAAAGAGAAGGCTTCAGAGTGGCATAATTGTGACATTCCAAGGTTAGGAATGGAAGGGAAGATAGGCTACAGGAAAGATGAAGAGCTTCAAACTGAAGGAGAGTAGCTTTAGATCAGATGTGAGGAAGAAATTCCATAAAATGAGGGTGTTGAGATACTGGCACAGTTTGCTCAGAGAAGTTGTGGATACCCCATCACTGGAAGTGTTCAAGGCCAGGTTGGATAGGTCTCTGAACAACCTAGTTAAGTGGAAGGTGTCCCTGCCCATGGCAGGGGTTTGGAGCTAAGTGATCTCTAAGGTCTCTCCCATCACCATTCTATGACTCTCTGAATTCTATGAATTTTTCAGAAAGCAAAATTTTGAATCCAGGAGAAAATCCTTCTTTGTTTCAACCCTGGAGTGGATCTGTGCATCTCATGAGTATGTTATATCTTCTTCAGGTTTAATTCTTGACAAACACCTAATCTATGGAAACTGTAGAAGAAATAGATCCATCATGTTTATGTGCTGAACATACAAGTAGGAAAGTATGGCAGGAGTATATCTCTTGTCCAAATAAGCACATACATGTTGCTATAAGAATCAACACCAATGTTGATACTTCAGGAACCTTTACAGAGAGTGCATAAATATATAATTGCTTCTAAAGAGTGTAAGAAATCAAAATCTGAAAAATTTTCTAAGGAAAATGCATATAGAATGAAATTCAGCTCTGCCTGGAAGCACAAACCAAGATCCAATACTTGAACAAATGTATTTCTTGAGAGGTAGTGTGCAATACTATAGTTAAAGACCAGGCCATCTTTTTATGGACATTGGACAGAGTTAAGGATGTGCAGCTAAGTTTTTTTAAGTGCAGGCCTAAGGTAGTTATTTTTAACTATCCAGATTACTACCTCATTATTTATAAAGGAGTTAAGCATTTTTAGTTCTCCTGATTTTACACCACCTACTCACAGAGCCTTCTTGCTTTCACATATCCATATGGACTTCTTGTAACAAATCAAAAAAGATGATGTTAGAAGTCAGGCAAGAGATCCTGGAGTCATAACTGACAGCTCTCTGAAATTCTTGACTGAGCATGTTAAGTGGAAACAAAGCTTGTCAATAAAATGCTGGAGCTCATCAGGAAAGATGTTGCAGTCATGACAAAGGGTCATTTTCCTGTTACATTTTTGGTTCTTCCATGCCCCGAGTCTGGTGCATGCTTTGAGTTTCTGCATCTCAAGGGCATGAGGGTTAGGGGAAATGGCAGGGAAAGTGACCAGCATAACTTAGGGACTGGAGAAGCTGCTGTATGAGAAGGAACTAGAAAAGCTGAGTCTCTTCTGGCTGAAGACAAAGCTGCAGGGGGGATATGATGGGGTCTGAGCCTCGAGGATGTGCTGGGCTGTGACTGCAGAGCAGCTACTGACGAAACCCACCACACCAGAACTGCCAGATGCCCGCTGAAACTAGCAGAGGATCTTTTAAAAGCACAAAAAAAGAAAGAATTGCTTTTGTGGGGTGTCACAAACTTCTGACACTGCTGCTAGAGGAGACTGTGAAGCAGACCATGAGCAGCACCCAGAGGGAACTTGAACATCTCTGTTCTGAGTGCTGGGGGAGTGTGTGGGAAATAAACCACAAATAGTATCTGGGTTTGTGTGTTCTCTCGAAAAAGCATCTCTGACTGACACTGGTGGAATAGACAGATGATGGATCTAACACAGCAGGGCATTTCTAATGAGCTTATGCTCTTATGTAGAGATGGCTTATTTACTTTGACCTCTGAAGAAAACCAGGGAAATTTTCAGCTAAATGGTGACAATTTCAGGCAGATTTGATGACTTAAAATAAAAACTTAGTACTGAAAAAATCAGGCATCTTAAAAAATCTTGTTACCTCTTAATAAACATTCTATATAGCATACATTTCATTTTTAATCATAGAACCACAGAGTCACTGGGATTGTCAGAGATTCTCAAAGCAGAGTCAGCTTCAAAGTTAGATCAAGCTGCCCATTGTCCCTCTGTAGTACACCTCTGAGAAGTCTGGCTCCATCTTATCTGTAATGCTCCTGTTAGGAATATAATAATTCAGCAATATAGCTGTGCAAAAGTGATGTGAAATTTTTTTCCCTGTGTATTTCAGCAATGAGCTATAACCTTGCATTAATACAAGTGTCCTGTGTTTGGATGTATTTTCTGTGAACGTTCCCCTCCCATCTCTCCTTCCTGTGGGACGATCTCTGCATAAGTTTTGAGTGAATGACTAAATTCCTTGGAAAATGCACACACCATCTTACAGGAAATTCCTATGGTAACATAAAGGGTAACTTCAGTTCTTACAACTGCTTCCTCTTTACTCCCAGACTTCTGCTAAAAAGGTAGAGAAAAAACAAAGCCTGATTCTGATTTGCTCTGTACTTTCCTGCTCCTTGTCCTGGAAATGGTGATGAATGTGCCCAAGCTGGTTCATAGCATACATAGGAGGCAATACTGCCAAAGCTGTTCTTTCAAATAACTGACAAGGGAGGAGTGGAGCTGCAGCATCTCAGGATCTTGAGAGGATATCAGTGTTAAAAGGAGTTTGAGGCAGCTGTAGTAAGGGGAACATGCTAACCACAGATCACTTCTCTTGAGTGCAGGACGTGGTGGTCGCTGGCTTTTGAGTAAAACAGGCAAGGAAAGGACTTTTTATGGCTTTCCCCTGTAAAAACACACATGCAGACTTCTGGAGACAGGGCAGCATTGTCCCAAGGACTGTGGGAAAAGACACCAATGGCTCTGTGTTGTGGGTCTCATTAGCCACTGCTGGGTGCAGCAGGTACTCCTGACACTAAAGTCCTGCTCTCCATGGCCAGGCACTCTGCAGGGAGCCACCACCATGGCAGAATCCATTATTCTGTGATCATAAGACAGCCATTACTGTAACATTTTATAGTCCCTAGCCTCTGTGGCTGTATAAATTCCATGGGGATCATTATATAGGGTCCAATTGCACAGGAAATTGAAGGCAGAGGAACAAAAGCACTGTAGATAGCTGAGCTGGGTAACAAGAGTAGTGAGGCAGGATTTGATGGATGTTAGCACTGAATCAGACAGGATTCATCCTTTAGGGGCTCATATCCATCAGTGTGCATGAAATGCTGTTTCACCAGGCAGTGATTGCTGCTTGTGTTGATGCTTGCTGGAGCAGGCCAGTATCTCCAGCTCTATGGAGAAATCCCACGTGCTGAAGCACAGGGTGGGACATGGCTTTGAGGAACAAGGAGGTCTTGCAGAAACAGCTGTGGCCCTCCCAAAGTGGCCACTGGCATTCACTGCAGAGTGGTGGTGCTGGAAGCAATAATGCTTAGCACTGACACAGCACTTCACCCAAACATGGGGTAATTAATCTGCAAAGCAGCAGGAGATGCTCTTTGCAGCCAGTTCTGTAAGGACAGCTAAAGGACTGGGGTGGAGAGAGCTGTTAAAGACCATGCTGACATCCAAATTGTCCCTTGGCAACTAAAAAAAGGCTCCAGAACTTACCATGTCCTCTTTGTTTTATTAGTCCTCTTAATATTCAAATGAAGGGAGAGTTTTCCAAAGTTTGCCCAGCTTGCAGAAGCTTGGCAGACTTCAAAGAAGCTGCAACAATTGGCTGTGGTTCTTACTCCAGCGATTTTGTGACAATGAAGTCATATTCTGTCTGGAGAGTTGTTCATTTATAAAGATTACAGTTAGCAGGACACTGTAGATTACCTGGGTTTATAGATTTACCCCTTCCCTCCCTTAGGTTTTATAGTTTAAAAGTTTGGGAACAGGATCACTTTTGCTACTGTGTTAATTTTCCAGTGGGTGAGCACTGGCGGCTTTTTTCCCTCCCCCAGTGAAGCTGCACAAGCACTGCCGTGGGAGGGAGGAAAGAGAGTTTTGTGGTTATGTCTCAGATTTGGGACCTTTGGTGTCAGAGCTCTGCTGCCAGTCCTGTCTGTTTCCATGTGACTCCAAGCAAATAACATAACTTGTTTTCCAAACTGCGTTGTAGCACTTGGTGCCCATGTCACAGCATCCTGTGGCATTCTCTGACTAGCATCAAACAGATGATTTTCATTCTTCTAATACAAACTTGTCCAGATGACCACACCCATGCTTTAAAGGGAAAACATGCAGGGAGGGTAATTGTTTGGCCTCCTATGTAAATGTTGGCTTCTCATCCTGATGAGAGTCTGAGGTTTAATTCTCAGGGATAAAATCCAGGCTGTTTGGGTACTCCACCTTTTTATGACATGGTCAGGTATGGAGGACCATGTCAAGGTGTAAGGTTTCTCTTGGGGGTTTGATTCTTAATATCCCTTGCAGTTTTTCTGTTTTTTTCAGGCTCCACCCTGAACATGTATTTTCCTTCTATGTGTACCCATTACAGCTCTGTTGAATTAGCAAAGCCTTTTTAACACCCTTACTTGGGGAGGATATTCAGACATTCTAGTGATCCTAAGTTAGTCCCTTTAGATCCCTTGGTCTTACCATTATTTTCCAAATTTACCTCTAATTTATCAACATTATTTATTATTATGTAATGATTTTTATCACATATATCAGCTATCACTATATCAACTATCATACATCAATCATTCAGAAATGGTTGCTTCCTCCTTTTATCACTAGTCCTGAAGGTAGAAAGAGGCCTTCCCAAATAATTTCCCAGTAAAAAATATGGGGTAATAAACACAAAGTGCTGGATGGACCATTATGAATGGCCCAACCACTTAACTGACAGCTCTTGATGTGGCTGGGAGGAGGTCAGAGAGCTGCATAAAAAGATTGAGATACTGAGAAATCATTATTGACTATGGAGGGAGAAAGAAGATGAAGATCAGCTGGGCTCATGGTCAAGATGCTAATGTGTCTGCTTGGGCAGACAGTGAAGCACAGACAAACCATCTTGGTTTTATGTTCTTGGTTGTGGGGTTTTTTTTTGTTGTTGTTGTTTTATTTTTAGTGCTTTTTTGTTTGTTTTTTATGTGTTCTGTTTTGTTGTTTTTCTTGCTTTTTTTTTTTTTTTTTGTGGCAATTAGTGTGAGTGCACTTGGAAACCTGACCCAAGTGGTGGTGAGGGAACTGGGACAGGCTCAGCTCGGTGAGGCAAGGAGGGGCACAGACAGGTGAGGCACAAACTGGACAGGTTTTTGCTTTGCTCCTCCTGCTCTTTTTGCCTTTGTTCCATAGGGCATCCAGGACTGTGACTGTTTCCACAGTCCTGCTCCCCATGGGAACAGAGCTGCACTCCTGGGAGCAGGATTTGTTTTGATGGGCTCCCTTGATGTTCTTAAACGGGTTGATTTCACACCAGTAAAGTTCTCCTTTTCTGCCACTCGCTGTTTCTTTAAGAAGAAAGCTACCTCTGTGGTTGCCATGGAAAGCCCTGCACATCTCATGGGACCGAACCACAGAATACACAGTGCAGCCACAGAAAATATCTGGAAATATGTTTGCTGGAGAGCTGCAGTCCTCGGGAGCTTGGCAGCCCTGTAAACGGAGATGGCCCAGCTGGGAAAGGGAATTTCTTTCCCCGGGCAGCTCAAGCTGGCACGGGGATTTGATGGTGCCTCTTCTAGGGGGGCAGGGGAATGGGGAGCAGCTCAGGGATGTAGGGGTGGCCCAGGGCAGTCGCTGCAGGGGAGGGAGCTGGTGGCAGGGCAAGGACAGGCTGCAGTGGCAGCCACTGGTGCCCCTGCATCCTGCTGCTGTGCCCTGTGGCAGCTCGTGGGGCTGACAGCAAACGTGCACACCAACTGCAGCACAAGCCCTGCTGCTCCAGCTGCTCGCTAAGGAGCTGGTTCCCACACCTTCCTCTAATCTAAAAACCACAGTTTCCCCTCATCCCAGCTGCCAAAACCTACAAGCTCCCCCACAACTTCCTTAACACAATGCCCTACTTCATACTAAAATGAAACTTGGAAGTGAAAATCAATTGGGATGAATATTGAATTAAAGGTAGTACATTGATTGAACTACCAATTTTCATTTATTTGTTTTTTTAAAAGGCCCATTAAGAATGCCTCAATCAATGGTAAGATTACTGGATCTGGAATAGAAATGGGGCCAAGTACAACTTTAAAGGCTCTCTCTATCTCTGCAAATTTTGATTTTTTTTTTAAAGTGAACATTACTGGCTTGTTTTTCCAATCCAAGTGTTAAAAGAAAAGTTTGGGCATTTAAAGAAACCAAACAAAAAGCCCTCCAAATAAAACCAAAAGCCAAACATTCACATCTCAGAAATCTCTTTCTAAGGACAGATTTATGGATATTCTGGTGTCGTCGTGTTCAATGACAACCCAAATGTCATTTTAATACACAAATTTGCCCAAGAATAGTTTGGGGCTACTGAATGCTCTCTATGGCTTGTGAGCAGGAGTTGCAGAACCCACAGAACTCAGAGATGAAACAGATTTACACTTTTCTGTCCTTACATTGAGTCTGCCACTGACCATGCTGGAGCTCAGGTTACCAAACATTTCCATGATATGTCTCTGTTTTTAAAATACAGCAGTTTTTGCTAAGAGTCTTTCAAAGTCAAGATTTTCTAAGGTATTTCTGCTGTTCCCAGGAGGGGACACATTGCACAACCTGTGTTAGCTTTGCACAGGTATCTAGCTCCTGGAAATTGCTCCAGATGTTTCACGTGCCCAAAGGTCTGAAGGGAACAGGTTTGCTCAGAAATAATACAGCTCCCTGGTTCTGCAGTGCTCAGTGCTCTTTGAACAGACTGCAAAACTCCATATGCAAAAACGCCATACACAGGGGTGCAGGGGAGTCACTGAAATTAATTGTAGAAATTGATGAAGACCCTCTTACTGTGTTTATTCCTTATCTTAAGCCAGTTGCTGGGCCTTTCATGCACACAGGAAGGTCACATTGTGGTTTAGCATCTCTTCAGCCCTCCTCAGCTCCTGCCTCAGTTCACCTCAAGGGCAGTAGAAAATGCTTTGGTGAAAAGCAACTTGTCTCACTCTCCAGTCAAGCTTTTCTGCTGGTGCTTCTGCCCCACTCCTACACCCACATGTAACTCATCCATGGCATTGCTGGCCCTAAACTCCCTGCAGGCCCCCAAACCCCTTAATCAGCCTTGCAGCCCCCTCCTTGGCTCAGAACCTTTCATCAGGCATGGTTGGTTCAACTGAACATGAAAGAGATGTTTTTATCTGCAGCTTTAATTACCCATTTTTTCCCCAGAGAGTTCCAATTTCTTCTTCAGGGCTTTCTGCCACCCTGAGCTGCAGATATTTCCAGTTAGACCTCAGCAGGTACAGTCTCCCTCCTGGACCCATCCAGGTCCAAGACACAAATTTCTCTGCAAATCCCCTCCTGCTACTTTCAGGTTGCTACTCCAGGACCCTGCAGATCTGCATCAAGCTCTCTCCCAACAATGCATTTCTTTTATATTCACCAGAAAGCAGAGCTTTTGTGGGCATAGGAGAAAGGACAACAAAGCTTCTCTTGTAATATTTAGTTCCACTGTTATGTGATTCCTCACCTCTGGCCTGAGCCCAGCCTCACCAGCTGGAAGGTGGGTGAGTGGTCACAGAGGGGGCTGGACAATGCTTCCCCTACAAGGATCAGTTGGTGCAGTGACACAATCATTTGCTACCCTCAGTTTTTGGAAAGTTTATGAAAGAAAGAGTGCTCTGAGCTTGGCTTTTTTGCTTTCAGTTTACAATTTTCAGTCTCTAAAGAGTTTCACTGACAAAATACATCTTGCTGAACTTGGTAGTATGACTACATGGATGATGCCTGCAAACCATTTTCAGAAAAGTTTCAGTATTAGTTTAACAAGAAAATGAAACAATGCAAATATTTTTCAAATAGTATAATCAAATCCTTTGCAAGTGCTCTGCATAGAGAATCTGTTTTGTGTTTGAGGCTAAAGATTTGTCACACAAAACAACAATTGGTGGATGGAGATACAGATACACTCAGCATGATGCACAAGTTTGCTCTTTGCAGGTACAGGCTCAGGCTGGATAATTTTGCAAATTGTGTATTTTCCTTTTTTCACATTTCCAATAAATCCCCTCCTTGCCTACACCCTCTGGGTTTGAGGGGGCTCATGGCCACCACATGTAGATCAGAGATTTCTCCTGCTGAAAGCCTTTTGCTTTTACTGCTCTGACTACAGTAAAAGCCTTCACACCAATTTGCAAGCCACAATCTCCTTTCAGTGGCCCTGGTAACATCTCAGTGCTCCCAGCAGCAACTTGCTGCTGATGCTGGGCTGCCCCTCTCCCCGGCTGGACAAGCATTACCAGAGGCATGCTGCACAGTGGAATTCAGCAAAAGCCCTCCATATGTTTTATGCAAAAGAAAACATTACTTTTGGCACTGTGTTTTGCACCAGAAGCCAATTGCCACCAGAATACAGATGCAGGACTTGCCAGAACAAACCTAATTGCAGTACTTCAGAGGTGTTTTGTATTTTTCTTCCTAATTGTGTCCAGGTGTGTTGAATTGTTTGAGGGAAATTCATAGTGTTGAGAAACACAAAAGGGTGAACTGTTTAGCTAATGATGGCAGCAATATATTCTGCTGATGCCGAACCTGTGAATTAATTTTTTGCTTTGTTGGTTCTACTATTAGTAGCATAAATCTAAATAAACAACATTACATGTAACAGCTACTTCTGAGATGCTTACTGTTGGAATTTATGGATACACTAATATATGAATTTATGGGTTATTTTTGAGTAATCACTAATAGGTAAAAGAAAAATAAGGGAAAATAAGGTAGAGATTATATCAAAATTTTCCAAATATTTGAACATAAGGCTTTCAATCAAACCCAAATATTTTTAAGAACTTTGATCCATAAAGCATTTTCCCTATTTTTATTCTTCATCTTGGTTCAGCATATTTTTATGAGTTCCTGAAAATATTTGAGTGAAATGAAAGTTTTATTTCATCAGTTGTAACTTTTATTGCAAATGGGATAACCATGCAATGGTATATACTGCAAATAAGACATATTCCCTAATCCTCCTCCTATAGTAGTTTCTTTATTGACAACATTGAGATAACCACTGTCTTTTTCCATTGTAAAATATTTTGTGATTTGCCAGCACACACAGAGCTCAACCTAAGAACAGAAAAATACTTTTCCTACCAGCAATGCCTGAAGATTAAAGAAAAGAAAATGCTGTAGGATGGGCGAAAAGGAATAGCCAAGGGAAATGTGGAAGGTAGCTGGTTTCTTTATTTGTTGTGGATACACAGAAGCTGTGCACATGCAGGCATTTTTCACAATGCCTGTTAAATCATGTGAAAAACTCATTGAGTTCAATAACTCATTTCAGTGTCATTTGCTAACAAAAATGCACATGTGTGCATCTCCCTAGGATGGCCTCTTTGGGTATTGGGGAGCCCTTCAAAGACAGTTCCTAAATCTATGAAATACTCATTGTGATTTTTAAATGGATGATTCTCTCTATTTACCTGTGAAATGCTGTTTGCAGGTGAGGCAGAAATGCAAGGTGGCCCCACACATGGACATGGGCTTTATCTCAGAAATAGTCCTGCTCCCCAAAAAGCAAAACAAGACAAAAGTCAAGCAGTTCCAACACTAAGACCCTGAATATAGAGGGCTGGAACAGAAAAATATTATTAAAGGCAGTGAGGGACTCCTGTTTCCTCATCCATTGGTGTGGGTTTTGCTGGATGCTGTGGGCAGAGAAATTGCTCAAAAATAAAGCAATGGGCTTCAGCAGAGAGGTGGGTAATTGCCAGTGGAGTCTCAGATTATCTTGTTTCACAAAATAGGATATGCTACCACAGGGAAGCAAGAAGGATGACAATTGCAGACAAAACCAAGTGAAGGTCTTGTTTGGGTGACAGATCTGCTGGCTGCTTTGCTCCATCACCCACTGCTGGGGCACAGTGATTGGATGCCAGGAAGGGGGATTTCACTCCATGCAGTGGCAGGGAGGTGGCACATTGCCAGCTGATACCACCCTGGGTTTCATAACTTGAATTTTCAAGGTGAGAAATCCAAGTTGCTGAGGGACTGTAGCAACCTGGCACGTGGCTGCACGACAGACCGAAGGCAGAGTGAGCTAATGTTGTGGTAACAGCTATTTCCTGTTATTTTCCTGTATTTTTTATGCTGGGATTCAGCTTGACTTTGGAATGACAGAGGTCTATCATCAAGTTAAGCAGTAGAAGCCAGTGATGATTTTTTCCAGCCTGAAACCTGCCAGGGTGAAGTCAACTTGCCCACAGATTTAAAAAAAACCTGAAATGGTGGATCGAGTTTTATCACATAAGTGTTTTGTACTATGAGGTTGAAGTGGTCTTTATTTGACATTAGGTGTCCTAAAGCTGGATTTATGGTATGGCCAAGACTTGCTTTCAGTAATTTCACTGTCACTGGTAGTTTTTCCTTGTAATTTACAGAGATTTTGGTTTTCTCTGAAGCTGAATCAAATCTATGGCTCGAATAAAAGACAATCACTTTCAGCTTGGTAGCTCTTACCATAGAGTCTCTACCTGACTTGGAAAATGAACTTTCAAACTAACTACTTGAGGATTATGTTTGGTAGAAGCTGTGTTAGGAGGATCAAAGCCTGTGATAATAATTTCTGTGGCAAGATGAAAGGTTTTCAATTGCAAGTCTGCCTCTGCTATATTTCTGTCATTAAGTCACTTAAAAAGACAAGCAAAATATTGCCTCTAATTTTTCTTAAATACAGTTGGTGCGTTTATCACAACATTTTGCCTTTTCCTCTTGTTTGATTTCATTCCACATCTCTCATGGTTGCGTGGGTTTCTGCGTTTCTATGGGCTGTCCTTTGGTTAGTGCTGTCACAAAAACTCCAGCTCATTTGTCCTTCAAGAATGTGCAGTGATGGGGTTTTTTTTTTTAGTTTCTTTTTTTATTCTTTCTTATTCAAGCAATCATTTCCTTTCCATTTTCACAAGAAAATTCTCTAGGAAAAGGTGAATACAAACCCACTTGCCTCCCATGTTTCCCTGAAGAGGTTGAAATACTGGGGTGTTTCATCAGATGATACCATGGTAACATCTAGGATGATGCTGGGACCTAGGCAGGCTGAGAGAGATGACATCATTCTCAGTCTGGATGGGACTTTGGGGCTCTTTGCTTCCAAGGAGCATCACAAGGGGTGGCCACTGAGTTACTAAGGCTGGTGGTGGGACCCCACTGGTGTAAAGGTACAGACAATGGTTCAGACCAATGTGTTCCCCTGGGTGGTGTGTGAGCCACACTCTACCTCCAGGAGGCTACTGTGATGTCTCCTTACCAGCTGTGCAGACAACAAGAAGCACAGAAGGAAGGATGTCACAGGAAACCAAAGTAGAAGTATCCATGGAAACGTGAGATCTTAGTGAGAGTGTCAGGAGGTGAGAGAAAACCACCCTGGTGAGACATGAACAACATTTTTGAGACTGGCAGATGTTCCTCAGGACACATCTTCATGTTTTGTCCTGTATTTGACAAATCCCTGAGACAACCAAGTTTTTTGTGTCACCCACACAGAGCAGAGCAGATTGGATCAGTGCTTTCCTTGCTTTTTTTTTTTTTTTTTTTTTTTTTTTCATTTCATGTTTTTTCACCAATTATTTGAGAATATTTTGAGAAGAGCTAATGTTCATGGTGCTGTTCAGACTTAGCATCCAGGGTGTGAAGGCAAGCAGGCTGGATGGTAACTGACTTGTTAAAACCAGTCTGCAATAATTTTGTGTGTGTGCAGTTTGGATGCTCAGATCCAGATCCTCTCTTTTACCACTTTAGCAATGCCCAAGTAAAACTGTGCAACACTCTTTTGAAGAGAGGGCCAGGCCTGGGGTGCTGCAGTCACTGGAGGTGAAAGAGCAGGACATGCTGTCTCTGGAGTGACCATCTGTAACCCTCCTCCCCACTTCCTTCCACTTGTCCCAGTGACTCCAGAAATTTGGTGCAAATTGTAAAGAAAAGTTATGAGACTTAGGGAGCTGACATCTACTATGGCTCTGGGACCTTCAGCAACATTAAATGAGAATAAACTGAAAACACCAACAGAACAGAGATATCTCTTTGTCACCCTCCCTAGAAATGTTTTTGAAGAGCAGATTTCCTCTGTACAGAAGACAGGAAAACCAAATGCCATTCCACTGGACAAAACAGTCTTTTGGATAAGCCTGGGTAGTTTCAGAGACGAAGATCACCCTTGTCCCTCAGGTGCAGGTGGAGATCACTGAGAACTACCAGCTGTGAAGTGGCTGCAGGGTTGAGCCCTGTGATGGGGGGCATGTGAGGGAGTAGTGCCAGATTGGGCTGGGAAAAAAACCCTGGGTATTGCAATCATAGGTGAAGTTGTTCTTAATGGCTGGGCTCTGGTGACTGATTTTAAATGACTTTTTGAAAGCAAGTAATTACTTCATGATCTGAAATGATGCACTTAAATCCCTCTCCTGCCTTAAGGCTTATTGATATTTATTTCTGGATGCTGGTCTGAGTGTTAATGAAATCTCTCTTGTGCCCAACAAGGGCTGAGCTTGCTTTGGAGCCTTTTCCTCAGCTGAGTCTGCCCTGTCTGACATGGATAATGAAGCATCCCAAATTACTTTGGGATGTCCTGTCATCTCCCAGGCTTGGCTGACTGTGGCCTGTGGGCTCAGAGGAAGCACACAGAGGCACAAGCAGAGAGTGAGTCCAAGCAAAAAAAAAAAAAAATCCAGTGGTAGCTGTTAGACAGAATTGGTTGATACCAGCAATGCCAAAATCCACTGGCTCTGACAGTTTGCTCAGGAAAATGCAACAAAACAGGGTGTTAAAGGGAAAACTAATAGATAAAACCAGATTGAATGTATGGATGGAGAGAGTGATAATGTAGGGGCAGGGCAGGGAACAGCAGATTGAGGAGGGAGGCTGAGATCTTGGACTGTCACCATCTACAGGATACATCTTGCTCTCTCCCTGAGGTCCAGTGGGCCCCAACAGCCAACAAACTGGGGCATGAGAAACTGGTGGCAAATAAATAATGTGAAAGCAGGGTATGAGCCCACACTGGGCAGAGAGAAGGGGGATGCAGCAGGAAGGAGAGCAGGGTTTAATGCAGGAAGGCAGGAGGACAAAGCTGTGAGACCTGGCAAGGGCTTGTGCATCAAACTGTATTTTTTTCTTCACAGTTGGTGTGACAAAAATGTGAGCAACGCAAAAATGACACCACCTGTAGTGTCCTGATCTGTACTTGGCAATTGCAAAAACATTTCCTTTTGGAGTTGGGAGGGGGATGAGGAAGCCTGGGAGATATTAATTTCTCTGCAGCTGGAATGATTGTTGCTACTTACTGGAAAAGCAGTGAACAAGTGCTCCTTGGACTCAGTGGTTTGAAAAGTACAGGGGTACACCTTATAATGGGGAGAATAAGTTGCCAGAAAAATGACAAAGCCATGGACAAGGCAGTGTCTGGGAAAACTTTTCAGCTGTGGCACTAAGAGAAAACATGCATGATAACCAAAATGAACATCCTTTATCATTGTGTGACCCAGGAAGTTTGAAAATAAAGACAGGGAGAACAAAATGGAGACAAAAAATAGCACTGATTTTGGAGACACTCATTAGTGGTGACTTTTGATAGTTTTTGAGCTGCAGACAGGCCTGTGCTTACTGGAGTGGGAGCAGAGGCTGCTTTGGGAGCTACACACAGCTGCTTTCAGACCCATTTTCCAGTTCATAGTTCTCCTGTTTTCCTGTGGTGCTCAGAGGCCAAGGTCACTGCTTTGGGAGCAGGTCTGCTGTCTGAAGGACATGGAACTAGAAAGGGATTTGTTTGTATGGGACAAGTGGCATCTGACTAATCTGTTCCAGTTCACAGGCTGCTGTTTCTTGCTAGGTGTCTCTTCAAGCATCTTGGTTGTGCAGCCTGCAAATGGATCCTAAGAGATCCTCTGGCCCTGGGCTGCATTTCCTTCCCTGCTCAAAGTTCTGGGCCCCAACTTGCTTCACCACCTACCAGCCAGCCAGACCAGCCACTGAATCTTTAGTGCTGCAGTGATTTCAAGGGACCAGACTGGTGAGTGGCAGGATCTGGCCCTGTGGGAGCAATAGAACCTCCTCCACTTTCTCTGCCTCAAATCAGCCATGTTCTTGGCATCTTCAAACCCAGCTCTCCTGCCCATCTTTATGGTGATTTTACACAGAGTGCTTACCCTTGTGTCTTGGGAAACACTGATTTCATAACTGATCATTGTGGTAATAAAGCAAAGCAGAACAGCCCCCTCAGCCCCTGCTCCAAGGCTTTATGTGCTGCTGGGAGTACTGCAGGGAATAAGAAAAATTGTGGGAGAGATGTGGTGTGTGCAGAGAGGCTGAGGAAAGCTCTCTGCCTGAAATACAGGTGCAGGGATTGCTTCTGTGCAGTTGCTGATCACACATTATTCTGATCAGGAGCATTCAGGCATTTCAGAAGCAGAAATTTCTCCACTCTCATGTGCTGGAACAAGATTTTGTTCAAAGGAAGAGTCAAGTTCCTGCCATACTTCAAAAAATTATGGGGATAGAAGCTCATAGATGTAACCATGAGGAGTAGAAAGAGGATTTCAAGCCCTTTTATCCCAGAGAAGTAGAGGCTTGAGGGACTGTATTTCAAAAGAGTTGTGCCAATTTCTTGAGGAGACATCTTATTTTTGTCAGAAGCCAGCCAGTCTGCACAGCACAGCCCAGCCATACCAGAGCCATACCTCTGCTCTGTCTGCTGGCCCCAAGCCCTGGTGCATTCTGAAGCCAAATGCCACATCTGGCTGTCTCCTCTCCCTCTCTGCCGCCTCCAAAATGGAATTGCTGGTCTTTCTTCAAAATAATGCTCTCCTCCCCGGGATGCACACACAGAGGGACAGCAGGGCATAGATTGAGACAAACAGAGCCATTTATCGAGTCCCCCTATTGGAAATCTTTAATGAGAAGCAGCTGTTTCTCTGCTAGCATCGATGGCCATGAGCACGAGGTGGCTGCTGGGTGTGGGGTGAGGAGACCCTGGCCCTGCCAGCAGAGACTGCAAGCAAACTGCCAGGCACGTCAGCACTCTGTCAAAACCAGAAAAATCCTGAGTTAGTCACAGCAGGAAGACAGACAGCAGCAACATCAGAGCACACTGTTGCATCCAAGTGGTTGGTGACTCTTTCAGACTTGAAAGTCTTCCAGAGTGAAAAGCTGTACGCAGCAATAGTGCAAGCCCAGGACAAGGAAAGCAGATGTTCACATCTCCTCCCCCATCCTTGTTCCCATATGTTGACTAAGTGGGTTTTGTAAAACAGAACGTACTGTAAATCAGGGCTGGGCATGGTTCACCAGTTGGGTTAAATGTGGCTTTTAGGGTGCACAAGTGAGCCACTGTAATTTACACATAAGAAAACTACTGCTTTAAGCTTTCCCTGGACAACTGCTGTGGCATCTAAGTGGAATAGCTTGCACTTTCCTTAAGCAGGCCTTACTTTTTTGCTATATTTTTATGTAATCTACAATTTCTTGCATTACCTGTGCACAAGATCCTGTTACCTCTTCACAGGTCAGAGTCATCTGAGCAAGATGATTCTCATCTGACACTTCTTGAACCTGCCCATCTTGTCCCTTGTGCTCCACACTTCCATGGCTCACAGTGGTATTTTTTTGTAGGATCAAATGCTATCATTTTAATCTTTCAGCACCAAATAGGGCATGATGCTGTGATTTTTGGGAAGGCCAGATTAAAACCAGAATTTGACTATGGATGTACACTCAGGATTTGCACATTTGTCTTTCTCAAAATTGACAGTTTACATTGCACAATATGGTTTGCAGACAAATGAGTTCTGATTGTCTAGGCATTTTGGAACAACAGGAAATATTCCTAGGCAACCTGAAGTGCCTGCTAAAAAAGCTTTTTTACTCATAGGTTGAGTGCTCAGGAAGCTGCTTCCTCTTGGATGTATTACATCAGGTCTGTAGGTTCCTGTCGAGCAGCATCACTGCACCTTGGCCCTTCTCCAAACAGCCCCAGCTCCATCTCTGCACCTCCAGGGGGAAAATCCCAGGCAGGGGGAAAATCCCAGGCAGGGGGAAGCCCCATCAGGCTGCTCCTGACTTCACACAAAGATATTTCATGAAGTCTGGCTCTCACAGCAGACCTGTCCAGATGTGAGGCTGGAAACCACAGTCTGGTCTTGCAAATCATGGACTAGAAAAGCCTTCTTCCTTCTAGTACATTGACTCAATAACTTTATTAAGATTTATAATCCTGTAATGAATGTGTAATTAGCAGTTGAAAGACAACTTCATAGAATCGATATACTCTAATGTACTTCATGTAATATACAGCCTTTTAGCTATATATTGATTTTCTCCCTTATGAATATTTTATCCCTTTTCCTTTTGCACAGTTTAATTAAGAAATTAGAAACTTTAAAAATTAAAATTTGCTATAGAAGAAAACATTTTATTTGAGATAAAAGTGGCCTTGTGATCTTCCAGTATGCCTTTGTTTTCTATGTCCCAACTGCAAAAACACCCCCCTCCTCTTCTAATAAAAAAAGGTAATAGCTAATTTACACATGTAACATTAAAAAAAAAAACAGATTAAATACAGCCTGAAGGAAAACATGCTGAGAATGATTTGAGGCAAAACAGCTTTTTAAAAAGTAA
Organism: Luscinia megarhynchos; assembly: GCA_034336665.1. Classification (NCBI taxonomy): domain Eukaryota; kingdom Metazoa; phylum Chordata; class Aves; order Passeriformes; family Muscicapidae; genus Luscinia; species Luscinia megarhynchos. Next base: position 92,816,337 of record JAPFBE010000002.1, read on the forward strand.
TATATTTTCATAAATACCTGATTAATATTACATTTTAAATAAATACTTCAAAGTAGCTGGGATTAGGGAACACAAAAAAATTCTACCTGTGTTTTAATGAAAATTTTTGAAGTCTTGCTTTTTTCTTTCATTTCAAAATAAGAACTTCCTACTTAGTCTCATGAAATGGGATATCTATTTCTATGCAAAATGTAGTTTTAAGAAAAGTCTTTCTTTTACTTACAACAGGCCAATATATATTTTTATTAATGATAGAAATTTTATTACACTTAGTAGAAATTAACATAAAATTTCATTTTTATAAATGATTCAAAATAAATTTTCTATTTTACAAATGCACATGAGTGGTATTTCAAATGACAAATAAGCATTTCTTTACAATCTTAACATCCCTCAAATTACAGGAATTGATGGAGAAATTAGGAAACCTTCTATCTTCAGCTGGTTGCAAACAATATTAGAGACAGTTGGAAGTTATTGAGAGACAATAAAATGGGCCATTATTCTTTGAATAAGCTATTTTTAAGGGTTTGGGGGGGTTTTTTTGGCTTTTTTTTTTTTTTTTTTCAGTTTTTAAAGCCTGTTCAGAGCTGAAGAACCTCCCCACACACTGGTGTCGAATTTGTTCACCACCAACATAAGTATAAGGATCAATAATTTTGGTCTGCCAGACCAGAGGACTTTGGTGTCCTGGTGTTTTGTTCTGTCAGGCCTGAAGTTTGGGTGTGAGTTCAGAGGCTGGGCAGGATTCTGACAGAGGTGAGAGATGCTATTTCACCAGGCTGGTAGATGAGGAATGGGTGCCCAAACCAGATGCAGGAATTGCTACATCCTGGGTGGTGTCTGAAGCTGTTAACCACCTAAAGGATGGGTAAATTGAGGCTGTTTTGGGCTCAGCATCCTTCTCTGTTCTGGTGTCAGTATTCTAGTTTTTCCTCTGGAAAACAAGTGAATTGGTGAACATGAGCTCTGAAGTGGTAGAAGAGTTGCCCAAGAGCTGGAGAGCACATCAGCTGCAGACCTGCAGTGACCCTGAGCAGTAGTATCTAATGTATCATGGTCTGTGAAAGAATAAAATACTTTTCTTCTCCAACCTGGGCATATGGGTAGAAATCCAGGTCTCCTCATGATGGGATCCTCCCTTCACTCCCTGAAGAATTGCTGAAACATCAGCCCCATCCCCTGCAGCAGTGTATCTAAATCCTGACCCAAGCCCCAGAGACTGGGGGCTGCTATTTTAAACCTGACCATGGGCCTGTGAGACACTGAAGGAAAAAAAAATCCATTTCTAGTAATGAATCTTGTTATTTCCCTAAACTCAGAGGAAATCTGCAGCACAGCTGGTGGTCCTGGAGGAGAGTAAAGGAATACCACTTAATGAGAACCTGGTGGGTTAATTAGTCTGTTGTATGGTGCTGGGTAGTGAATAGGAAAGAAGCACTCAGAAATTTTGAACGACATAATCATGATTGACCTTAAGGTAGTGGTGGCCTAATAAGCAGTTAAATGTGCCTGAGCAAGGGGGGATGTTTGAGCAAAAGGAGATTAAGAAGAACTGTGCTGATGTGTCCCTGCACAGTGTGAAGCAGAAGAAATGCAAAAAGGAATGTATTGCTGAGGCTTTTAGGAGCAGAAGAGAGACTGCAGCATTCCCAGTGCAATATGTGATGCCTCCTTGGTGTCCTGACCCACAGAGTTTGTGGGTGCACTCAGAGGAGCAGCACAACGTGCAAGACCCTGGATGGAATATGGGAAGGAAAGGAAAGAAAAAAAAAAGGGATCTGAGCTTCAGGTTTATGTTTTTGTTTGACCTTCACATATGTCCCAAAAGGGTTTTGTCTTCCTGTTTCTGGCTCAGCTCCCCAGTCACATGAACCCAGCCCGCCTCCTTTAGTGACCCTTTCAAAACACATGCTCTTGTGACCTGTGCTTCTCCTTTTGGCTTTATGACAGATATTGCACTACCTACTCCATTTAAATGTTTTTTTCTTTAATCTTTAAAGGCATTTTCTAACTTGAAGTTTGAGATGGTTATTCCTTTTGCAGCCAATTTGCAGTGACCTTCTAAGTCATGCAGCCCTTCTCACGTACAGGTCTCTGAGAAGAAGGCTGCCAGTATCAGCATGTGCCTCCTGCCAGTGCAGGATCTGTGTCTCTGCTGTCCCAGGCAGCTCAGCACCTCCCTTCTTTGGGCCTTCTCCTCTCATACCTCCCATCCCTTCTACTCAGCTGATTTCTGGGTGCCTCGCAGTGCTTTCCTGGCCTTCACCTCAGTTCTACAAAGACTCCAGCTCCCTGCCATTACTATTCTATTGCTACTGGTTTCATTTCATCTGCTGTCCCAAGCCAGTTGCTGTTTCATATAAGCCTGCCAGATTTGCCTGCATGATTGTTCTTTTGTCCAGATGAATGTTTAGCTCAGGCTATTTAGTGCTGATCTGGTTTTTCTATTGCTTTGTGTGTACCCAGGGGAAGAGGTTTTGTATTAAAATTCTCCTGGAGTGCTGAGTCACTTAAACTCTGCTACTGTGTCATGTGCTTGATTGTCTGCGTCCGGGACCTGGTTATGTCATATCTTGCAAAATGTGTTTTCTGTTTCCCCACTGGAGTTTTGCCTGAATGGCTTCCAAATTATCCACCTACCAGAAGCTGGGAAAGTTCTCTCTCATGATGCAATTCCCCTCTTAAATTTGTTTTGGTCTTTTCCAAGAACCTGGCTGGAATCTGACAGATGGGATACTTTTTTTTTTTTTTTTTTTTGCATGCTTTGCTCTATGTATGTATTGTTGGGCATTCAGGAGGATTTACTCCCTGTGATTTGTCCAACCACATAATTCCCAAATGCCAACTGTTTGTACATTTGTCCCATTAGATTATAGCTAAATTAAAGCCTGCTCAGAGACTTCCTTCTAATCCTGCAAACTCTTGACTGGACTGCAGAAAACGTGTAAATGCTGCTGGTAGTGCTTCCATTAGTGATTCAACATTCACCAGACCTTTCCTGTGGCTCTGAGACTAAAACACAAGCCCAGAGAAATTCATTATCCCCAGCACTTCCCCTAAGACTCGTCTTGATGCAATCATCAGCAGACAGTTCTGCCTTGAACAGCCCAAGTGCTCTGGCTTCACTCACTGCTGATCAGCAGTGACACTTTTTTTTGGTTGTGATTCTGTTCTGTGGTTTTGGGTCAGAGCAGATACCCAGGCGTCTGCCAGGCTTTCACTGCTGTTGGAGGCAGTCTGTACTAGTTTCCAGAGATGTAACAATCCATTTTTTTTGCAGCCTTGTAACTTCCTTCCTCAGTGAGTACACGGTGCATTTCTCACGGCTCATTGGCTGAAGAGAAGCTTATTTATAGCCTCAGTTCCTTGTCTTTGCCCTGTCCATTAGGGAGCTGACCTGCCGTGGCTGCTGTCTCACCCTGAGGACATTCACTGTCTGCTTTACCACATCAGGGTCTGCATCATCCTGCCTCATGCTGGGTCCTATAAACCCCTGGCAATGCTTTTTGTATGAGTTTCTTACCGAGGCTTTGTACACATCTGATGGTTTTAGCACAGTTGCACGGCTTTTTCCATCTCAAAGACAGTTCCATTTTCTCCCTGCCTTGTGCTGGTGTTTATTGTTGGTGGGATGAGCTGTGCAGCTGACAGTGCTGTTTGCATGGCAGTGAATGAGTTGTTGATCCTGCAGCAGTGGTGGGCGGGCTGGGAGCATGGCTGGCAGCCTGCTCTTCCAGGGAGCGTGAGCCTGCATCAGGCAAGCCAATTGACCCAGGCTGTGCTTCTCAAACAGCTTCTACTGTAACCCATCATTGCTGCCGTGACTGCTGCTGCCTGGCCTCGCCCTTCAGCACATCAGCAGCACCCAAATATTCCAAGAACTGCCCCAGATTTAGATTAAATTTCTCCAAACTTCTGTTTCCTTAGGATAATTTCATCTCCAGAGTTAAAGGTGCATTACCTGGAGGAGTCTACATATGCATGAGATGTCTAAGATAACATCATAGTCAATGAAGGTGCAGTGAGAGACCTGAAAGAAGAACTCAACTGGCCAGTTTTCAGTGCCCACTTTGAAACAGAATGGCTGAGAAGCTCCCTTTGCAATTCAGATTGCCTGTAGTGATAAGGAAGGGCTGTTTAAAACAAGTTCAGTGCTGTTTGAGACCCCCTTTGATACCTGGCCCATCTGCAGTGGATTTGCCAGTATGGAATTGTAGAATCACTAAGGCTGGAAAAGACCTCCAAGAGCATCAAGTCCAGCCTTTGATTGAATACAACCATGCCCACTAAACCATATCATATCACAATATAACAGAGAGCATTAGACAGAGACCAGACAGTCATAAAATCATAACAATTTAGGTTGGAAAAACCTCTAGGGTACTAAAAGGCAGATACTGCACAGAACCTAAAATAAACACTGGACACATCAGCCTCCACAACCATCTACCTCTCAATCCATCTGCCTCACATGCAGGCATGTAAGACTGGCTATTCTAGTGTCAGGGAAGTGTCTGGGGATACTGGAGATGCCCTTGGATGGCTGCTTGCCTCCAGTTGCTGTTCCTGGGTGTCTCATGGGGCACCCAGTCTGGGCAGTTGCATCTGTCTCATCATGTTTACAAAGTGCCAGAGCATTACCTTAGCTGAATAATCCTCCACCTATCTCCACAAACACGGCTGCTTCTTCCCTTTTCCCCAGTGAGACACTGAAGGACTTTTCCACAATCTTCTCACCAGTACTCAGCAGCCAGCTCTGAACACAGAGTCATTACCAGGTTCTGCTCTCTTCATGCTTGTGCTTCCTCATAATGCCATCCTATTTTCTCTCTAGAGGTCTCAGTTCTCCCTGTATTTTCCTGTTTATTTCTAATTTTCTCCCCACTCAAAATGAAATGGCCAACAAAACCTCATGTTTTTGTGCTGTGTTGAACTAATAACATTTGGGCTTCCATAGCTCTGGTACTAAGAGCTGTTTGCAAGCTCTTAGTAGCAGAACTGTATAAGAGTGCAATTCATACTCTACCACATGTCCTTAGAGAGTGTTATACATACCTCCCTCAGACTTCTCCCTATCTTTATGTCACCTTTCAAGATTCAAATACATTGATGAAGGAATAAGGTAGAAATATTTTTTAATGCTAAAGAAGAAAGGATGCTGACAAATATCCTGATAGCCATATTAATGAGGATTATTTCTCACTGATGATTCTGTGTCTCCAGATTGCAAGAAAGTAAATATTTCATATTGATAGCACACAGAAAGCATAAGAATAAATGTGTGTATATAATGGTTAAACTCTCAAGTATTTTATTTGATCTGAAATTGTGTCAAATAGAGCACTTAATTGCTCCAGCCACTACCTTCAGTCTCTGACCTACATTTATGACAGGAACTGCACAAAAACCTACAAAAGTCAGACAGCTGTTTCAGACAGCTTTTCCTGGTTTTTATCTGATGAATAAGAGACTGTTTCTGAATTAGAGACAAGTGTCACCTAAGCCCAGATTTCCAGTAGGTGTAAATGTGACTCACAAAAAAGGGGGTTGAAAGACTTCAGGTAAAAACAACGCCCCACTACCATCCCCCCCTTCCCCAACCCACTCATGTATGTTAATTTAAGAAAAGCAAACATTTGTAAAAGAAAGCTGTCCAGCTAGAAATGTTGAGAACATGTGTTTTCCTTGTTGCAGCACAGCCAAAAGAGACAAAGTTTGCTTTACACAGTATCACATTTTGCCAAATTAACAGTAACAGTACTATTAATATTTAATATTTACATGACACTGTCATCAGGAGGCCAGTTGGGTCTGATCCATGCTGTGGGAGACGTGCAGACACCAAAAAATCATCTAGATTATTTTTATTTATGTTGAGGAGCTATTGTAATGTGCTGCAATCCTGTGGAGCCTGCCAAGATGTAGGCTCCATCTCCAAAAGGCTTAGGTGCATTTTTAGGACAATTTGCTTTTATGACTGGGTGTTTCAAGTAAAGTTCTTCCTATGTAGCTTTTTGATGTATCATTAGAAGCTGAGTTTAAACGTTGAATCAAACAATTATGGGACCTGGTTCTGATAACACCAGAGTGGTAGAAGAGTGCATTTCCCATGGCTGAGGTACAACTGCAGAGGGAAAACTGGATGTACTTTTGTCCTAATATGGAAAATTTGAGCATTGTGGAGTTTTTATCTTTGTGTATGGATATAAAAACAGATGTGTTAACACCTCCCGTGAAGCTGGTGAGATGTTTTGGTTTACCAAAGCCATCTGAATAAAGATTTGATAGCCACATAAAAGTGCACTTTTCTGGGTATTGTCCTAACCCTGTGACTGTCCCATATCCCTCAATTTAGGCATTGCAAGGAGTGAGATGTTTGTCAGTGTATGAACTGGGTCCTTCAGCACAACCACCAAATAGGTAATGATCACAGTTTCACATCTGCTCTCACCACCTGTCTGCCATTGGACATCTCTCAGGTCATTGTAATATGCTTAAATCTTAATATCTTCTCTTTCAACACACATAGGTTTGATTTGAGGTTCATCCTGACATCTCTGGCCAGTTGGGATGGTTCAGCCTCCAGCTCCATGTACCTGTGTAGTCCTAGCAGATTATCTAAGTTGTTTCTTCAAAGTGATGAAGTGGCTCCAGAGTGGGATCAATTTTGGCAGAGCCTGTACCACTGCCATCACAGTGGCATCCAGGTTGGCTCATAGCTGCCATGGCAGCTGCCCCCAGGCTGCAATGCCCTCTGTGGTCCTGGCTTTGGTGGCTTGGAAAAGTCTTTGTTTTTATCTGCTGCTCTGAGAAAGAGGCTTCAAGGTTTCTATGGTTTCTGTGGTGTGGTTTTCTCAGACAACAGTGTAGAAACGAATGGGTCTGAAGTGAGGAATAGGCATGATTTTAACTTCAAGCTTTGTGCTTTTCACTATCCTGATTGTCCCACTCTCCAGTTTTGGTTTGCACTGTTTGTCTCTGAGTGCATGAGCCAGATCCAGCCAAATGTGCTGCAGGCAGCCAAGCACCAATATGCTCCAGCAGCTGAAAGTTCTGTCCTGAGGACAAGATTAGAGCTGTCCTGAAGTAAAACCCGTGATTCACATGGTATAGCTGCTGTCCTTAGCACAAATGGCTTTGTGATGGTTGCAATTTGCAGCAGGATGATCTGGTGCTCCTGTTGCACCACATCACTTGTGGATGCAGGTGTAGCCTGAATCACTGTGTGTGTGTCTGTGAGGAGCAAAAACACACACACAAGCTCATTGCCCCTATGTGACAGCCTGTCTCCCAGAACATCAATGATTCCATGGGTGTTCAGGAGCCTAGGGATTCTTCTTTGGTGAATAAACTGCAGTAGAAATATGTGTTTGAAATTTCCATCGTGTAGGATCCTTAGCAAATTCCTCCTGTGACAACTGCACTGAAGAAAACTAGGTGGATGTATGTGGAAAGTGTTTCTTGAAGCTATGTGCAATGACAGTTCACTGCATTTATGTCATTCCTTGCTGAGTTATTTTACTTGCATTACTTCCAGAATGCTTGCTACAGAACAAATTCAGGCAAAATAAATAATATAAGCAATGTAATATCACACAGAGATTTTCCAAACATTATTTTTCTCAGGCAGCTAAAGGGATATTCTCAGCTCAGGAGACGACAAAAGAAATTTTGTTCTGATCTAAGCATGCCTATCATTCAGAGCCTGGGAAGTTAAAGCTTTGAACCTCCAAAGGCTCATCTGTTCCAGTTCTTCCCTGACTTTATCCATGCCCCCATGTTATAATGTATAGTTATAAGAGCAAAATTCACAATAAAATTAAATGGTTGGCCTAAATTCTTCTCCCTCAGCCCAGCTTTTCAGTAGGAAAGGACTGCATTCCATATAGTGTGTGAAGAAATACCATGCTGTGCCTGCAGAGTGGACTCACACATAAATCAGGAAACATTGCTCAACAGAGCATGCTGGGTTTTTTTGCTGTGTTTTGGTTTTTGTTGTTTTTTTTTTCTTAGACAGAAATGTAGTCGTGGTTAGGACTTTTTATGCACTTCACTTGAATTTGATTTCAGCTACCAATCCTATGACTTTAATAATTGTGTACAAATTCCAGTCTAGCATAGCTTCTAGTAAGTTTCAATTTTCAGCTGTAAATCTCTAACATAGAAATCAGATCAATATTGTTCACAAGTGTCAATTCTAATAGATCTTTCTTTAATTACAGTGAGATGTGTTTAGATTCCTATGCACCCTTTTCCTTCCCTCCTACCTATGCATCTACTTTTCCACCAAATCAGAAGCAAATCAGAACGGTTTAAGTATGAGGAGATGGAGAAAGAAGCCTAGACATGGTTTGTAAAATCCTAGAAATGAACCTAAAGCTGTGAAAAACATAAATATAATCAAATATGCTCAGATTTGAGTAAGCTTTGTTTGTTAAGTGTTTTGTCAAAAAGTGGCATTTCAGTGGGCTTAGAACTGCTCCAAAAGTCAGGATGAGCTTGTCATTCTGAAGGTGAGAGGCAGAAAAGAAAAAGAGAGACATAAGGATGGATTAGTTGATTAAAAGCCACCTGTCTCCTGTCTTTCAATAGTTCATCTGGCAGGGACTCATTCAAAATGCAAAAAAGAAGGCTTTAGTTTCCTCATCTGCCAGATGAGATCTGAGCCCACCTTAGTTTCCCAGGAGCAGCCCCCAAGTCCCAGACTCTTTGGTATCCCCCAGTGCACGATGGAGACAGAGGAAATGTTTTTTCAATACCTCTGATAGAGTATGTTCTACTTTGTTTATAATATTGAAATATTCATGAGAGTGATGTCCTGTCTCTCCACTGCAGGGCCTAAACACCATGATATAGAGTTGTTCTCTCTGGCCTAATGAATATTTCAATATTCTATATAGAGTAGAACAAGATCTACAGGGAAAAAAAAAGCAAAACACAAAGTATTTCCCAGCAGACTATCCCCTGTGCAAGAAATAACTTCCTTTAGGTTCTGATCTCTGGGAGGGAAGTGGGAACTGAACCCCAACCTTCTACCCCCTGGCAGAACTCTGCAGCCACTGAATAAACAGGTGGCAGTGCCCCTTTAGGGAATTTCTAAAATATATAGTTTCCATCCTTATTTTTTTTTCTTCTTCACCTAGGAAAAAGACCAAAGTAGAAATTTATGGCTTTGTTATTTTCTTTTTATCATGAAAACCTGTAAATGCTTCATATTAGTTCATTAGGGCTTGTCAGGTTTTGTCCACAAATTCAAAAATGTGTTACTGCCTCCTGAGTTATAATTGGCAGAAAGGCATTGGGGGAAGGCAAGATAAATTTTCAGCTTTTTAATGTGAAGATCAAAAAGCACTGTTTGGAAAGGTGTTGTTGGGAATTTTGAACTCCCGATGACATAAGATCAAGTATAGTCACTTTACAAATTAATAGGGGTTGTTTCTTTGGGGTTTTTTGGGGTTATTTCCCCTTAACTGGTACATAGAGAAATTCTACAAGAACGTTGTTTGCTCCATGAACATGGGGAGCAGACCTTTCAAATCAGGACTATTTCTGAACACATGCTTTTCAGACTATAGCTGCTGTTTCAGAAATGACTTGGTATGTTTACTTCAAACCTTAACAGAAAAATATGTCTCATGGATGCTCACCAAAGTAGCTGAAATTTCAGCCTTTTGAGGGTTCTTCTGCCTTTATTTTTTGCTCCAAATTATGAGTAAGAAGTTTACTATCTGGTTTGTTAACAACAATGTCTTACAGCTTTAAAATAAATACCCTCTCAGGTTTTTTTAGCATTTTACCTTTCTGGTTAAGACGAGTTGCAATTCATGCCAAAAAATGCCCTGCCAGCACTGAGGCTCCAGTTTCACTGCTTTATTAGAGCTTTAGCTGTATGATTAGCCTGAGGATAGATTCACAAATAACAGCTGCTCAGCTGGGGTGTTTCCTTAATCCATGCCTGTGCCTTTCAGAATCAAAGCAATACTGAGGCACGAGAAAATTATCTCTACTCTACAGAGCTCCACAGAGTGGAGTAGGGAAAGGAGCAAATGGGCATTTCTCTGCTGGAAATCTTGTAGAGGCTCAGATGAGACAACTGCACTTCGCTGATGGAACTACCCTCTGTTGACACGTTTAATCTAAATTAATTTTTTCATCTCTATGCAACAAAATATGACCCAAACTGTCTGGGGCATTGGAAAAAAAAAGGCACAAAAAACAGCTATTACCAAGCTGCTGTGTGAGCAGTACCCTGGAAGTGCTGAGAATGTTGTTAGTGCTAATTATTGTACATAATAAAATATATTTATCTTCCTGTTTAAGAAATCCTTGAATGTTCTGCATTTGTCCATTCCTACTTCTCTGAAACATTTAAAATATATTCTTAGTAATATTTTTTCATAAGGAGAAATATAATATAATGGAAAATATGGAACCTGATTGTTTACCTATTTACTATGGCACAAATAGCAGTAGTTTCACTAAGCATCTATTGATGAAAACACTCTGGAGCTGTTGGTTGCAGTAGAAACCTATTGATTTATATTAGATAAAAAACTGGCAAAGTGAAACTGAAGTGGTATGAAACTAAAGTAAATGAGACAAAAATGAGTGCCATTTGTTTACTGTTTTCATACCTACCATGTTTTTGTGATACTGTTATGTCAAATAATTCAATGACGATCTTACAGCCAACTAAGTAGAATCTGATGGGAAAAAAAATCTTTTCTAGCTGTAATGAACCAAGTTCCTTTAATACAAGATCACTCTTCTATGTCTGAAAGCTTTTTGAACATGTTTGGGATATATTTTGAGACACTAAGTATTATTGTGCTAGCTGCAGAAAGACCTTCTGTACTTCCACCAGCTCAGTTTTTGAAGTCAGTCCCATAAGGTAAGTAGAACTGATGAAAAAGATGAAAAACAAAATTAAAGAGAAGTAAAGATATGACTCTTGGACTATTGGACTCATGTGGATATTTACCTTTCATGTACACATTGTGTTCATACATAATTGGACCTCGAGAGAAAGTTAAGGGAGCAGATGCAAGACAAATGGTTCCTATAAGAGCAACATGTCCAGCACTTTTTTTCAATTTTGAAGCATCTCTCTCTCCTCCCAAGAAATTATTATTTTTATTTTCCCTTCATTACTCTAGAGGTCTGTTTCCTTCAAGAATTCAGAATAAAATATGCCATTGCTAGTGACATAAATAATGTTTTGTTTCTGCTAACTGTGCAGAACAGCACTTTAGGGAGAGAGAACCAAGATTCTGCCCTTCCTTTTGCCTCATAGAGGGAATATCTCACTAGTTTCCCACCAAGACTTCACTCTGTATAGCTATAAAGGAATCACAGTTGTATCTCAGATAATAGTTTGAAGCTTTGCACAGCTCCAAGTCAGAATGAAGGGAGATGAGTAAGAGCTGGCACACATCTGAAAGTCTGAGGTATGCTTGTAGTGCCCATGAAAAGCAACTGCACAAGTTCACTGAAGGAGGGCTGTGTGCCATCAGTCTGTCTGCCTCCTTTCCACCCATTATTCTGATTGGTTTCATGAAGAATATAGTTTCTGCCTATGAAACTCTCAGTGTCACTTGTCTTTATGGTAGATACACAGGTTAACCTTCTTCCTCACATGTATTACAATTTTACCACCTGACATACTAATAATTTTTTTGCTTGGTATTTTCTGCAGTTCATTATTGGTTGCAAGGTTTGGGGATTTTTAGTTTGAGGCTGGTTGGAGATTTTTGCTATGTTCCTGTCTCAAAAGCAAATGCAATGTTTGCCTGTTTGCCTTCTGGAGCCCCAGTATTTGGTTGTCACAGCTTGATGCTCAGTGATATATATATATATGCCTGACTCTGTGGGTAATACTCCTTGTGCTAATTGCTTCTTCTCCCCTGACTGAAAGGAGAGCTTTAGGTAAATAAGTGCTGCCTCAGAGATGCAAACATCAGGAGCTGAGGTCATTCGATTTTTTAAGATTTCATTGCTCTGAATTTGTGTATTGAAATAGAGGAGTCTGAAGATGATGCTCTGGGCTCACTGATGACAGTGGGAATTTTGACATGGGTATGCAAGACTCCTTCTCTGAGAGTTCAGGGTAGTCCTTGCTGGATTTCTGGTATTTACCCAAAGAGGCCTTGTTTAAATATAGATTTTTTTCTCTAACTGCCGTTTGTTATAGCCAGGCATTAGCAACAGGGGCACACAGAGCTGTCACACACCTTCCAGCACACCCCTCCCTCCTGCCCTGCAGCCCCTCGGGGGTCTGGATGGGCATATGGTGAGAGATTGCCTTCTCCAGTGAAGCTGATTCACCTAATCCTTAAGTGAAATAACACCACACAGAGCAGGGTTGTTTAAGCTGCATATTTGTTTTTTACTTTGCAGCTTACAATTATAGTGGAGCATATGGCAATGCAGAGGAGCAGTCAAGGTCCAGACCCCTGGGATGAGTGTAGCTGCAGTCCTGCCTCAGTGAAACCAAATTACTTATGGCAGAGATGGCTCTGGTCCCAGGAGACATCTGCTGCCTTGCTGGGGAGAGCTGTGGTGGCTGCACAGAGCTGGCTGATCAGAGCAGCAGAGCCCAGTCAGACCTGCAGCCCAAGTGTGCTTGGAAATGCAGGGAGCAGCATCACCAGGTCTGCCTTTGGGGGCCTGCAGCAGTGCTTGGAAGCAGTTGAACCCAGGCTATATGTTAGCAGTTTTCTGCAGTATCCTGAGATAATGGAATAAAGGAAAACAAGATTGTTGCCAGAATGGCCATAGTTCCTTGCACTTCTGCTAAGAGATCTTTCCCTGTTACTCCATGTGCTGCCATCCCATTCGATCCAGGAGTAACATGTCAACAAGAATATCAATATCAACAACAATAATAAATAATAATAATAAATAATATCTCAGATCTGTGCTCTCTCTGGGGACATTTGCACAGAAAATTTTGCATTTCAAAAGGATACTTGCTCTAATACTTACCTTCCAAATATCTGCCTTTGGAAGGGTGCATGCCACAAAACTCCCACCAGATGAAAAAACCTGGCATGGTTTGTTGGCCTATTTTTAGCCTGAAAGAACTGTTAACTCATTTTCTAAGGACAACTCCCAGGTCTGCCATGCTGTTGATCACCAGAGATGTTTCTTCATCCTTTGTTCACCCTTGCTACAAACATCACTGTCCTGCCAATATTTAATTCCCCTGCAGTCTGTGGACCATGTCTTGCCCCCAGTGTGTGTCAGGGGACACCAGCTGTGGTATTTCTGTTGTCCAGGCAGATCCACACTCCTGGTCTGAGGTCTGATTTTCCTCACCACATGTTGGGGAGGAAGGAAGGACCCTCAGGTGTTTAATTGCACTCTGTATGGTTTTACCACTACTTTACATGGTGCAAGTGGATGGTGAGATGAACAGTGTGACTGAGTGCAGCTACTTCATGAAGGGCCCTTGAAATGTGGAATTTATCCTTTGTCTATCTAAATGGCAGCAACTGCTCAATGTTACCAAAGGAACAGAGAGCAGCATTTTCAAAGGAGAAGGATGGTATGACTACAAATCCAATGGAATAATGGGATTTGTATGGGGGAAATGTCTAATCCCTTTCATAATAAACAGGTTTATGAATCACAGATGTGGATAAATGATGAATGCTTCCAATTCATGATCAAGGATTGAGTGAGCAGAAGATAATGCAGTTGCAGCTCTGTCTGAATTTTAAACACCACTTGAAATCTCAGAGTTCAGTGTGAAGAAGGCCTATTCAATCATTCACTTCTGTTTATGGTCTTTACTTCATTAGTTTTCAGTACTTATAATTTTGCAGACATAACTAAAAGCAGAGGTGGGCTGAGGACAAAGAAATGTGAACAACTAATAAGATCTTGTGCTTTTTCTAAAGTGTTTCTTGAAGCTGTTTCACTATGAACACTCAAGCACAAACAGTGAGTGTTGATTGAGTGGAATTGGGTGTGAATGCATGCATCAGTCTCAGCAGCAAGGCCAAAAAGACAACAGTGAGGAACACTATACCCAGAGAAAAAATTAGTTTGAGAGGCACCCAGGGCTGGATGAATACTTCAAAGCATGTAATGTGCTTGGGATTTGAGTGCATCTGGTAAAGCCTTAAAACAGAAATTAGAAAAGGGACTAGATTTTTTTCTTACTAGGTCATCTACTCAATCTCCTTGTCAGTGTAGCATCCTTCTCTGAGATATTCCCTTCAGGGTTAACTTCCCAGCATTTTATTAATTCTAATTTGGGCACTTTATCTGTACTGACACAGTGAATAATTAACTCCAGGAGCTCCTTGCTGAAGGTTAGCCTTGGAGCAGAGTGCTCAGCAGTGCTTTAAAAGGCGTGGATGCATTTGTTAATAGCATCTGCACCTGTGCTGCTGGCAAATGGAAAGGGACCATCAATCTGGCACTACCTGCTCTCCAGACAATTATCCTAATGGTATGCTATAGCTGGATTAGAAGACATTTGTATCAGCGTCTAGAGCATCTCTCAGTTCACTTAGAGGCAGGAAATCAGGTTTCTAGCTGAGCTAATGTATGAGGGTATCCATCAGCAGAGTAGCTGAGCTGTCTGTGTCAGTGCAGCAATAAATATGAATGCAATCATGTTAAAGGTTGCACAGTGTGATTAAACCTGCTGCATGCTCAGCACAAAGGATGTCCTCAGACCAGAGCTGCTGTAGATGGGTCACAGCTGCCACACAGAGAGGGATTCTGGCTGCAGTGAGCTGCTCCTGACCACATGCCTCACTGGTGGCTGGGGCAAGGTGAGGGGCTGTATTCATGCCAGTAGTTTAAATGGTGTCAGGAACAGTTCTAGGAACTGGAACCTGATCATTTGTGCTGTGAAAATGCCAGACCCTGTCACTGTTATGGCTTGGCTCGAATTGTCTGTCTCTTAAACCTTCCCTGAGCATCTGGGGAAGAGCAGGAGACAAGAGCTCTTCCTCACAGGTGGTTTGAGTGTGGCTACCCTGCTTTGCAGAGCAGAACCAGGTTGTTCTCCAAAAGCTGGGAAATTACTCTGAGTGGATGTGATGTGCAGTAAGAGGTGTAGTTTAGGAGTGCCCTGCCTCCAAAGCTGTAAGTGGAGATCTCTGAGCTGGGGTCCCACACTTGTGTTGCTCACAGCAGAGCTTGGGGCATCCAGGAGCAGAGCTTGGGGCATCCAGGAACAGAGCTTGGGACCATCCACGAGCAGGGCTTGGGACCATCCAGGAGCAGGGCTTGGGACCATCCAGGAGCAGGGCTTGGGGCATCCAGGAGAAGAGCTTGGAACATCCTGGAACAGAGCTTGGAACATCCAGGAGCAGGGCTTGGGAGCATCCAGGAGCAGGGCTTGGGACCATCCAGGAATAGAGCTTGGGGCATCCAGGAGCAGAGTTTGGGGACCATCCAGGAGCAGGGCTTGGGGCATCCAGGAGCAGGGCTTGGGACCATCCAGGAGCAGAGCATGCAAGCAGCAAAGCTTTTGAGGGTTCACAGGAGGATTTTAGGATGTGCTTGCTGTCAGGATGATGTTGCCCCCCTCACACACAAGGTCCCATGTGGCCAGATCCTGCCTCTTTGTCTTTTCACAAAGCTTTTCACACTCACTTGCCTGCCACAACAATCCTCATCACCCTTTCCAGTCTCTGGGCTTGTACCCATATAGATCCCTGTATCAAGGAAAATTAAAGCTGTTCTTCCTTTGTCCTCTTCCTTGGCCATGCCAGAAATATGCAGCTTCCAAAAAGGCCTATGCAGCACAGTTCCTACACAGAAGAGGGTAACTCAATAGTCAATCACATAAAAATAAGTAATTATAAAATATATGGTGTGTGTATTTATCTATAGATATATGTGTATGGACTTCCACTTCTCTCTCTCTCTCTGTAGTTAGGGGGATAAATTTAAATCAAAAGAACAAAACAAACAAAATGTTTGAGGTACTTCCATGGTCTTCCTCTCGTAACAACTGAAGTTCTGAGAAATTTTTTGTTATTATCCTAACAATACTTCTGTGGCAAAGGAAGAGGCAAAAATCAGGAAGAAATAGAAATTGGTGAAGGAATGTGAGTAGATCCAGATTGTTCACCAGAGCACTGCAAGTGGTGTGTGCTTGACCAACATACTCCTGGGTGTGGTAAGCAAATCAGCAACTCTAAAAAAAAAAAAAAAAGAGCCATGCACCCAGAAGATAATATTTTACAGTTCATTTCAGGAGATTATATTTGAGATATCTATTTAAAAAAAACCCTGTCAAACATAATGTCATGCAGACTGAAGTGTAGGACTAGGAAAAATAGTTACCACTGAAGTGATTTAGGGTTAGTAACCCAGACCACCTACAATTATTTGGACTCAAAAATGTACAAGTTTGGTTTTCAAAATGCTTCTCTGAGTAGCCTGCATGCCATATGTCTGCAAATGTTGCCTTCTACAGTACATACAAGGAAATCCAACAGCCTTGGAAGGTTCATATTTCATTTGATGCTGCTGCTGTGTTTATAAGAAACAGAAGAAAAATAATGATCTGATGGCAGAATATGATTTATGGCTTTATGTGTAGGAGTGGGATAAAAACCCTGCCTCCTGGCAGACAGTCCCTGGTCCTGCATCTTTCCAGTCGATTTCAACTCTGCGACAAACATCTACAAGGAGTGGAGTTAGGGCTGACTGAGTTTTCCATTTAGGAAAGGCTGGGAAGTGGCCAGATAACCTAAAAATGATTTTTGACTGAATAATCTAGGAGCAGACCAAAGCATTTCCTTTAGCATTCTGCACAGCATTTCACTTTTAACTGCAGTTTGGGTTTGGTTTAAGATGCGACTGCTGACTTTCTATAAAGCTGACAGAGCTGCAAAGGCAAACCAGCACCCTGGATTGGATATTTTGCATGTGAAACTAGCACCAAACCTAAAAAAAAAACCAAAACCAAAACCAAAACCAAACCAAAACCAAAACAAAAAACAAAACAAAACAAAAAACAAACAAAAAACCCCCCCCAAAAACCCCAAAAAAACCAAACAAAAAAAACCTCGTACACCAAAATAACCCATAAAACCCCACGAAGAATCTGAGTTGCAAGCAGTGACCATGCAAGTCTCTAGAACTCACTGAGGTGTCCAGTCTGGAACCTCTGTCCAGGACTGAGACCAGCTTACATCATCTGAAATATGAACATGAAACTGCACAGAAGGTAGTCTAAGCATCTTCACTATAAATAAAACAGTTAGAGGGGCTTTATTTTCAGTTTTCCAATGGAAAAAATATGAAACACATAATTTTATATCAAATATCCAGTGTTGTTCACAGCAGGATGATGCCAATTAAATGATTTCAGACAGGACAAGTCACATACAAGCCCAATTTTTGACTTTGCATAAGATGTAAGATCTAGTACCTTTGAAGTTCAGAGTTTTTAAATAGCTACGACATTCAGAACCCAACTGCCTTCAAATGACTGCAGTGGGAGTTGCATACTTCCCTGCATTTGAAGATCTGGCTGGAGTGGTGTACAAAATTGGGACTCCAGTTCTGAAAATTCTTCAGATTTTTTAGACCTATTTCTTTTTCAAGTTGTGAGCTATGTAAATGTGGTTTGGCAAAACTGTGTAATAAAAAGAAATCAAATGATAAATTTGGATTTTTTTTCATATTTTCCAGCATCAGTGGTTTGGTAATTGGATATGGTTTGGCCCCATTCCTAATTCTGACATAAACCAGAAGATACAAATCTGTGAACTATTTTTAGACAGTATAAAAGAAATCAGCTACACCAGTGTCTGCTGTGCAGCAGAGTGCACTGAAGGGTCTTTTAAAAAATATGTCAAGTCTGGATGAGGGACTCATATTTTCATGATTTATAATCCTAGTTACTGCAAGTTGAGCATTTCCTTTACATTTCTCACTCAGGCCCTCAGTCAGTGGCTCTCACATGACTGTGGACATGAGCAACTATCAGCAGATGAGCAGGATGGTTCCTGAGCATCAGCTGAACTGGTTTTTCCATTGGCTGTGGTATAGCCACTGCTTCCTCAAAGTCCAAGAATGAGTAATTCCCTTCTGCAATTAGTTCCCCAAACTGATCCAGGGACACTAAAAGCCCTTCACAATAGTGTCAAAGCAGAATAGAAATTAACTGTTCAACCACCCAAGACACTGTTTATCTTTTCTCTTGGTGCTCCTGGTGCCTCGAGGTGCAGCTGTGTGTAAAATGCAAAGTACAAGGCCCTGTCCTATGCTCATACAATCCAACTTCTCAACATTTCCAGATCATTGGTGACTAGAAATTTCCATTCTCAACTAAATCAGATCTGCCTCACAGCTGATATCATCATTGACTGTCCAGTGACTTCTGGTGGCTGATCTCTGGTAAACCACTCCCTAAACCATAGATGCACTTAGGCTAAGTGGTGTAAGCCACAAGACCAAAGATGCAAATGGCCTGAAGACAGAATTCCTGTTTTCCTGTACTGTGGTGTCTTCTGAAGGTCAGGTCGAGGGCACATCAACGTGGACACCATGGATCAACCTCAAGATCACTATGAGGCAGTTTATGCTGGAGCAAAACCCATGTACAAGGTTGACTGGTGCAGAGTATCTGGAGGCGTTTCCATAAAATGTTGAAAACCTTGTTTCCACCCATCCAAAATACTCCTACACAGAAACCCTCAAAATGCAAACAAGCAAAAACAGGAGCAAAATAAAAGTAACGAATTATTAACATTTCAACTATTTTTTATTCTTTTGAAAATAAAAAATATTGTGACAACACTGCAATAAACTCTCTGTGAATATTTTTCTTTGTATGTTTTTAATTTTGTTTCAAAATGAACAGTACACCCATTAATTAACAAGGGTGGGAAACACTCTTCTGAGGTCAGAGCAGTGATAAAAAGTGCACAGCTCTGTATTCTGTGATGAGACACAGGTCCTCCTCCATTTGCCAGAATCCTATGTGTGATACTTGGCAAGTCACTTTGCAGCTCCCTTGTATCTGTGGTCATTTTTCTTTTTCACTGTTCATACATATACTTGCATCAGAATGAATGAATTACAAGTACAGTCTCCAGTTTAAATAGTCACAAAATTATTAATTCCTGGTATTTGACCCACTGGTCTAAAGTCAGACAGGTCCAGATTTTTAGCATTTGATAGAGAACATTTGCAAACACAGAAAATTATTTTTAAGAAGCAGATTTTACACAGATGAACTACAATTGATGTCTACAGGCCTTGGGCTTGTTGAACTTCTGAGAGTGTCTTCAATAATTGCCAAAGGTAAAACACAAAAAACACAGCTCAAGAAACACTGTCACCATTAAAATGACAATATCTGATTATATGACTCAGTGGTTCAACTGACAGGTACTTTAAAGCAACTCAGATAAATGAGCAAGAATGGCCTGAAAGGAAATAAATAATAATAAAAGGAAGGAAGAAAGAAAATATTTCAATTTTTTTGTTGTTGTCAGATGGTGTTTCATCTTTTTGCCTTAAAGCAAGACTTCTCTGCCCCTGGAAGACTCCAACATCACCCACTTGCACTGCTGAAGTGAAAGTCATGCCTGCCTTTCCAACAAAAATCCCTCTCTCTTCTTCCCTTCTCTGTTTCCCAGCCTTTTTCTGCCCTTCTTCTGTTTTATAACTCAGCTGTAAGAAATTGCTTCTGGGCTGAAACTTGGCAGCAAAAGTCTGATTTCAGGCCAGGAATGATCCCCCTCCCCTTGTGGTTTTCAAAACCCTTTTCTTTGGGTCAGATTTGAGGAGCAGAAGAGCAGAGCAGAGGGGGAGGGCAGCGTGGGGGACAGGAGCTGGCTGGCTCTGGCTGCTTTCATCATGCTCCAGTGGCTCTTTATTTTTCCAGCTGAAACAAGGGTGATTTCTGCATAATGTGGCAGGGATATTTTTGTGTGTGTGTTTGCATTTGAGCAGAAAACAGCTGAGTCATTTCTTCTCGAAAGCAATTTTACTGTGTGAGCCACTTGCTTCCTTTCTGGTTCTCCTTCATTTGAGTTTGTTAATGTTCAAAAGGGAGGTCCAAAATAACACACTTCTCTCTGGGTCAGCAAAAACAGCTTCACAAATACTTGTGTGTGCATCCAAAATTCTCCTTTAGAGCTGGAGCTGAGCAGAAATATTGAAATGGTGATACTGATACCATTGTAACAGCAGAGACACAGTAAAGACCTGGGAGTACTTTAGATGGTTTTCTTTAGATTATCAGAGTGCTTGAAAAACCAGAGTAAAATCATGTTTCATTGTGTGAAAGGGCAGTGAAGATAGGTTTTGAAATAAAAGCCACCAGTCTGAAAAGGAGACAAAATATGAGGACAATGACCTCTGTAAGGTCACTCAGTGGCTCTTGGCTCTTTGGGTGCAGCAGCAGCAGCATGGGGAGCACTGTAATTAGCCTGCCATGTATTTGGTGCTGGTGTTATATTCATGACTGCAGTATTACAGGAATGTGGCCATGGCTGGGGAGCTCACACAAGGAAAGGGGGATGTTGATGTTGAAGGCAGCAGTGCAGCCTCTTCTTAAAAGCCTCTTTCTGTACTGAGCCCAGCAGCCTTTCTGTCTGCCCTGAGCAGTTTGTGACCTCAGCACTCAACATGCACATCCAGCTTCCATGTCATTTCCAGACAGTACTTTCCTCTGGTGCTTCTAGGAGGGTTTACTAGGAGGGCATAATGTCCAAAGCCTGCTGTGACACAGAGGAGGGTGCTGAGGAGGATCAGCCTCCTGTGTCAGGCTGCTCCATGTTGAAGCACCTTCAAGTGTGAGTGTTCCTCTCTAGACCTGTCATAATGGTTTGGGTTGGAAGAAACCTTTAAGGACCATCCTTCAAACCCTCCTGCCATGGGCAGAGATGTCACCCAATAGATCAGGTTGCTCAGGGCCCCAGCCAGCCTGGCCTTGAACAATTTTATTAAGCCACATATCCAAAAAAATCCCCAATTAATGACCAGCTGTGAAAATATAGGAATCAGTGATTTCCTACATGATATCACACGGCAAGGGACAAACCTGGCTTTGCTGGGTCTGTGTTTGTGCTTTCCACTACTGTGAAAACCTCTTTGTTGCTGCTGCTTGCCCAGCCTGGTTCTGTTGTCCCTGCAGCTGTCTCTGACTGTGGGTGGGACTGCTGGGGCATCAGCCTTTGTGCCCAGCACCACACCCAGTCCCAGCAGTGGGAATGATCTTTAGGCCCTGTGGAAAAAATAGTTTGTGGTTGCCTAATTAAAGCTTATACACAATGGGGCCAATTATGGTTGCCCTAGCAACTTTAGCTCTGGTATTTCCAAACTTCAGGCTTTGGGAAGCCTTTTGCTTCTGTTCAGCATCTTGGGTTGCATTTGTTTATATCTGTGTATTTCCCTCTGCCTGTGACCACACCACTCTCCTTTTCCTCTCAACTCCTACACCTTCCCGTCCCTGACACTTGGGCATGGAGAGATGTGTGGCTCTTGTTTCCAGTCTTTGGAACCAGAAATATCTGGGGTGAAACTGGAGGTTATGTTTGGTCAACCCCTGCATGTGCTGCCCAGGGCTTGGCCTTTGTGGAAGGAGCCACAGCTGAATCCAGCTGACTCTGAGAGGAGTGTGTACAAAATGAGATATCTGAGAGATTTTCATGGAGAGCAGCAGAAAGTGCATTCCTGCTATCTTAGTGCACCCTGAGTCAAAGACTCTGCTTCTCACTGTGAGGGGTGCTTCAGACCCCTCAAACCACCACCACAGCTTGTGGTTTGAAATACCCAAATAAAGGGACTGTTTTGTAAAGGCACCTCTGTAGCCCCTGTATATAAATTTCCCCATGCATGTGTTAATGCACACCTGGAGAAATTTATTGACTTTTTTTTTTTTTTTGGCATAACACAAAAATGTCCTGCAGGTGCAAGGCATGAACTTTAATCTACATGACTTACCTTGAAAAATGAGACATGTATGAGTGGTAGTGGATAATCTACACTCTCCTGTGAGTTGGCTCAGGTGGTCATTTAGAGCTTTCTCTTAGTTGCAGAATCACTTCATGATTGCTGTAAAATTCCTTTTGGAAGAGGAAGCTGTTGAAGATATTAAGGTTCAGCCTGGTTTCATCCAACTTGAGTTTAGGCACTTAATTATTATACCTAGATTAGAGTCATGGTCAGGAGATGGTTTCCTCTGTAGGCAATGGAAATATCTCCAGACAGTCCTTGGATTTGCATCCTAAAAAGAATTCTGCCTTGACTCCAATGAGTCAGGCTCAGCTCCTGACTTAGGCCCATTTGTTAAATATTTACAGCCTTCCTGCCCAGCTCATGCAACTGGACAATTAAGGGGAAGGCAGCCTGGAGCCATGAGCAGACAGGCTGCCAATTGGCTCCAAAGGCTGGAGGAGTCATCCCTGTGGACTGATGTTCTGCACAGCTCAGGGGTGATGCTTTGTCCATTTTGCCTCTTGCTCAGAACTGTTGGGCTTCTCCTGGCAAATCTTCCTATCTCAGGAAGCTGGACTGCCAACTCTGGGCACTCATAAACCATGAATCAGGTATCAGAACAATTGTATGACAGCTTTAAAAGCAAGGGGGTGTTAAAAAAAAAGAAAAAAGACAGAGATGGTTGTATGCTTTTGAGTTTCCATCTGGCTTCTGAGGCTTTTATGTTTGACTTGAGATTCATGTTTTCCAAGCCTTCTCCTGCAGCAGTGAGGTCTGGGAACTTCATTTTCTGCAAGAGAAAGCTGAGATGCTTGTATAATGCATGTTTTCAGGAGCATGGTCTTTAAGAAAAAGAAATGCAAGAATGTGAGATGTAATAAAACATTGAGGTTGGCAGAAGAGAGATGTCAGGCTGTGGGTCTGAGAGAGCAGCAATGATGAACAAAGCACAGAGTGTTGGTCTGAACTTGAACTCTTGTGCTTATACTAAGCTATGTGTGTTATGCCAAATTGGGTCCATAACCATGTAGAATTTCCTCTTTTTCTCTGTATTTAAACCCATCAATTTTCCTTCAGACCCCATCCAGAAATATCAACACTGATTTTGATTATTTGAAGAAGAAAAAAATTGACACTAAACCAGTGCTGCCTTATGTGGACAACTGAAAGTTATTAATTCTCCCTTATTAATTTGCACTGGCATTTTATTTATTGTATGTGGCTTCAATATTGTTTCCCAATTTTTTTTTCCAATAAGAGTGGCCAAATCAGCTACCCTTACTCAGCTCCTATCTCACTTGTGGGTGGAACTTCACATCTTCTGAAGCTGAGCAGAGCTGAGGGAAAGAGAGAAGGAGTCAGGATGTCACTGGGAGATCAGGTCCTTGTAAGAACTGCTCTGAGTCTCAGCACAAACCCAGAGCTGCCCCACATATGAACTGTGTGTCATATCTTGGTCCGAGCCTGCTGCAGGATAAATTCCTGGTGAAGGGGCAATAATAATAAGAGAGTGTGGCAGTTTAATGGGAGTTAATCTTTCCATCAGCAGTGATAAGTGCAGTGCTCAGTCAGGCAGGAGAGGCAGTGATGCTGCACAGCCCCCAAGAAGTTTGTGTCTGAATCCACCCCTACAGTGCAGAGCATATCTATAAACATCTCTTTCCTGGCTTCTCTCAAGCTGTAATTGGTAAAGAGCACTTTAAACATGCTCCATCTGGCAGTAAAATTCTACTTTTGAAACGTTGGATTGTGCAGCTTATTTATATGTTTTGAACAATAGTGCATGAGCAACTGTAGAGATGCTTTTGAGAAGAATTACATTGTGAGAAAGCCCCAGAGAATCTCTTCATGACCATTAGTATTTAATTGTGGAAGGCAGAAGAGGAGAAAAACAAAGGACAGCAAATAATGGATTGTTATATTGTTATTATTTGTTTTCAGCTGGTGCTGTGTGTACTGTTATTAAGTTATTTTATTATTAAATTTGGACTGAATTCTTATGTTAAATTTGGGCCTAAAATTGCCATCCTGGTACCTATGAGATGTATGTAAAACATGAAAAATATTGATAAAAGGATCCAGCAATGAGAATAGAAATGTTAAGGTACTGTAGAAGTAGTTTTTACGCCTGTTAAGCCTAGAGATAGAGAAATAAGGAATTTACTGAAAAAACCCTCATTACCTAAAAGGCAAAATATCCTGCCTAACGAGAAGTAAAGCTTAAAAGGGAACAGATTTGTAGCTTCTATACATAAAAAAGAACAAACCCAATCCCCAAAGAAAATGTACACAAAATAAAAAAAAAACCACCCTCCCGAAAACATCCCCAAAACAAAGCAACAAACCAAAATAAGCCCCCAAAACTCCAAGAAAAAATGTGCTCTGAAAATTAGGTATGCTAAAATGCGAAGTCCTAAATCAATCTGGATCTATACTAAATGCTTTGCTCTCTTACCACTGTTTACCCTCTCTGCCTCTTTTCTAATCTTAAAGCAAAGTTTTCTCTCCATCAAAAAACTCAGTTTGTGTCCTTCTTTATTATCTCCCAGCATGTACCTCCCATTCTTTGGTCTCCTCTCTGGAACTTTGCCTGTAATTTTTTTTGTGGGAAGGGACTGTCTCTCATTATGTGCTATACAGACTTGAACACCATAGATCTCCAAAGTGCCTAATTCTGAGGGAAAGTTCCTGCCAAATTCTTTACTGGTGGCCTACTTTTGATTAAAATTTTCAGCTTAGAACTTCATTCCTTGTGGCACATCCAACTTCTGAAACTATCCTCAGGCTCCCTGGGAGTTTTGCAAGTCCCTGTGATGACGAGTAGAGGTCAGGCTACAGAAAAATGGGGTTGAGAGAAGGCAAAAAACTGGAATAGAGCCATGAGGGAGGCTGTAAAAGCTGTACAAAGGGGATGGAAGGAATGAAAAATGGTAGATGTTTCTCCTGGGACATGATGTTCTTGTCCATCCTGCTCTCTGCTTAGCAGAAACCCTCATCTCTAGCACCTCCCAGATCCTTCTTGAATGCAGCAAGTAACAACAGTAGCAGTAGTGGCTGCAGTAACAGCAGTAGTAGCAACAATAATAATTATTAATAAGAACTATTTGCCTTATTTCCTCCTTGGGTGCACCCAAATGAACTGGTGCTTTCAGAGGACCTTCTGTTGAGTCATTATAACAAATCTTTGTGGCCCATCTTGTCTGTCAATCTGATCACGCCGAGGCTGCATCAGTGCTAATAGCAAGGTTAAAAGTAAAGAGGGGAGCAATAGCTCAATTATCATTCCAGGCACGTGGTGTCGTCGTGCTGCTGGCTGCTGGCCATGTGGCTCTGGTGGTAGCAGACAGTGCTTTCCCTCAGCAGCCCCAGCACCCTGTTTGCATATGGGCTGCGAAGGTCAGAAAAATCAATTAGCAATGTGGGGCATGAACGACAGCCAAGTCCAAATACAACTTCAGAAACACTTTGCTGAAAGATTAATGTATCTCTAAAAAACAAATGGACATCTGTGTCATTTTTCAGAGCTGCTGGTGGCTGCTGCTCCCACTAGAAAAGAGGCAATGCTCTCACTGTGCAGCAGCGCTGCCTCTTAGCTGCCACAGTCATCTGTCAGACAGGGACTGTTGGACTTGCTGTTGTCCATGCAAAGTCCACAAAAATCAGCTCATCTCCAGCTGAGATGGTGTTTAAGAAGCAAAGAGACACACCAGACTGTCTGAAGACAGGAACAGCAACAAGGTGTGATTGCCCCCACAGACACCAGCATGTGCAGCCCTGCCAGCACTGCCAGACCCCCGGGTGAGGGACCAGCCTGACAAATTCAGGGTTTATTGTTAGACCTGGGAGTAAAACTCAGACTCCTGAGCTTTATGAGTTATGAATTCAATGTAGTACTACCTTGGCAAGTCACCTTCCTTTTAGTGATCTCTAATAACAATATCTGGCAGGGGCATTGTAAATTTTAATGAAGTCCTTCACTATCCTACTGTTACAGGTGCTGAAAACTATAAAGTGTTATTAAATTCATTGTCACCTGGCATATCAGTCTTCAAATGGTTTAATCTAAATTACACTTCTGCTTTCTAATATAAATATTTTATTTCTCTCATGCAGGAATATACTAAAGTAAAATATAATCTTGCCACCCACAAACCTTATTTAAAGTAATATATATTTGTTAGATTTTTGTATTCTTTTCATTACTGTTTCCTTTTCTTATTTTAAGGGAAATTACTTAGAACTACAGAAGTTACTCAAGTTGTCCCCTGGGCTCATCTGATTTTACCCACCGAGTTGTACCATTCAGTTTACAGTTTTTGTTCTTTAAAAGGTGTTTTATATTTTAATGTCATGAGCACTAACAAAACCATACTGGGCAAGATGACAAGTTATCATGACTGTCTGAGAAAACAGCACTACATTTCCTGGGCTGGGTCTGTGGTGGGTACATAAACCATATCCACTCCAATGGT
The DNA here is from genome assembly GCA_034336665.1 of Luscinia megarhynchos. Lineage (NCBI taxonomy): Eukaryota > Metazoa > Chordata > Aves > Passeriformes > Muscicapidae > Luscinia > Luscinia megarhynchos. Next base: position 92,842,739 of record JAPFBE010000002.1, read on the forward strand.
ATCTGCACCCCTTGCAGATCATGTTGTGTAATAAAGACAAGAACAGTTACCACCCAGCCTATGTGCTTCTTTTTCCTGATCCCCCTGCAAAGGCAAGGAAAAAAAATCCCGAAAAACATTTTATTAATTTATGCAATTAATTGAAGCAGATGGGGATATGATTTCTAGGAAAAAGAAAAAAGATGAAGTAGGTCAGTCATGGACCTAAGAGTATCCAACCACAAACCACAATCTTTTAGGCTCCATCAAGCTGAGAAATGATTGGAAGGAACCTTTTTCTCAAATGTGGGGTCACCAATCACCCTGGAATGGTCTAGAAGAAAGTTGCTTAAAGAAGAGTTTAATTGGAAAATAATTTACTGTTACCATTAGGTGGAGGGTATGAGTGTCTCCTTGGAAATCTTCTTTTTTAAAAACACTCTCCTCATTTCTTTATTAGAGAAGTATGGGAAAAAAACAAAACAAAACAAAACAAAAAAAACAACAACAAAAAAAGGAAAAGGTTTCCCATGTCTTTGAACTACTTGATTCCCGGTATATAAATAGATCACTGTCTCAAAACACTCAAAAAGTGCAAAGCCATTTTCTGTCTCAAAGGCCGGAAAATGATCATTAGGAACACAGCTCATTTCTGGAACATAGGGCCAGCCATGAAAATTTGTTAAAAATTACATTATCCTGGCTGGGGAATAAGCAAAACCTGTGTGTGACGCTAATTATCTCAACAGCATTTGAAGTTAAATCATTTTTTCTTACCAGCCTCACACCTACAAGGAGAAGGCATCAGAGTAGGGAAAGAAATGCAGCAAAAACTGAAAAGGAAAAAAAAAAAAAAAGAGAAAAAGAATTATCCCATTTTTGCCTAGTGGAGTACAGATTGTCAGTATTCTTTGGCATCCCTAGTGTAATTTGGTTTGGTCAGTCCAGTAAAACAATTGTTCCTTTAACTATAGCAAAGACCAATTTACCGATTATCTGTTTCCTAAAAGCATTGAATGCTGAGTATCCTGTTCCATTTCCTGTCAGATATTCACATGCAATTAGATACAGGCAGTGGGAATGTAATGTAAAATGGGTATTTTGTTCTGAAACATGGCACTGTGCCTGTGCTCTTCCCCATCTCCTTGAGCAAAGTTCAAGTGCCAAAATGAAAGGCATATTTAATGCCAAAGGTGATTCAAGTTCAGGCCAAAAATAATTCCAGACAACTCAATTTCTAATTATTTTCCTTCTAAACATTTTTTTGGGGGGAACTGGAAATACTGCCAGGGGTTTAAGGCTGAGATGCTAACAGCAAAACCTCTTGCAAGCTATTCAAATATCAGCTGCTATTGTGTACAAAGTCCTCCCATCACTGTGGAATTTCTAAGAGGAAGCCAACAGAATAGGCAGATTTACAATGTTCTTGCAGAATTTTCCAGAAGGTTTAGTTTTCTTTACAAAAACAAAAAATTAAAACTGCTGTGAAGATGTTCTTTTTTTTCTAATATTTTTGCCTGAATTCCAGGAAACAGGTTGTGCACATAAAATGTATTTACTGACATTTGATTTTGTATAATTGTACTTCAGGAATATGGCCCTGGTAGCTTCAACTTGAAGATAAGAAATTGTAAGATAAATATTTGTGTGAAATAATGTACATAGAAAAATCCTTATTTGTGTATCTGAAGAGCCTTTCTTTTCTTGTATAGCATTGGAGACCGTCCCTAGACTTTTTCTTTTCTTTTCTTTTCTTTTCTTTTCTTTTCTTTTCTTTTCTTTTCTTTTCTTTTCTTTTCTTTTCTTTTCTTTTCTTTTCTTTTCTTTTCTTTTCTTTTCTTTTCTTTTCTTTTCTTTTCTTTTCTTTTCTTTTTCTTTTTCTTTTTCTTTTCTTTTCTTTTTCTTTTCTTTTTCTTTTCTTTTCTTTTTCTTTTTCTCTTTTATCTTCCCTTCCCTTCCCTTCCCTTCCCTTCCCTTCCCTTCCCTTCCCCCTTCCCTTCCCTTCCCTTCCCTTCCCTTCCCTTCCCTTCCCTTCCCTTCCCTTCCCTTCCCTTCCCTTCCCTTCCCTTCCCTTCCCTTCCCTTCCCTTCCCTTCCCTTCCCTTCCCTTCCCTTCCCTTCCCTTCCCTTCCCTTCCCTTCCCTTCCCTTCCCCTTCCCTTCCCTTCCCTTCCCTTCCCTTCCCTTCCCTTCCCTTCCCTTCCCTTCCCTTCCCTTCCCTTCCCTTCCCTTCCCTTCCCTTCCCTTCCCTTCCCTTCCCTTCCCTTCCCTTCCCTTCCCTTCCCTTCCCTTTCTTTTTCTTTTTTTTTCCTTTGACAGCATCCAGTCATTTCTAACGTCTTCTGAGGCAGAACAATTACTCATTATGATAATACTTTGAACATCACATCCAATAGAAATGAAACATGAAGCCATGGATTGGTATCCCAGCCCATTCAAAATGGATTCTTGGATAAGTCCTTCTGTCTGAATAGGCTCTAAAGACAGAATGGCTTGGGAGACAGGAATGTGATATGTGATATAAGCTAATAATGGTCCATGGAGGGCCCCCAAAATTAGATTTGATACTACTATGCTGGAGTAATGACATACCAGTGGTTTTGGGCCTAGCTGCTGAAGAAAGGTCCTGATGCAGGTGATACATTTGCAGTTTTTCTGACGAATTTATTTCAGCTCAAAATATTTCAGTTCAAAATTGGCAAGGCAAGAAGAAAAAGAAAAGGCTTTTTTATCAGGTTTTTCTCTGGCAGAGAAAAGTGAAGTCTTCCTTTCATCCAAAGAGTCTGATACTTATTTTGTCTGAAATGCAGAAATATCCAGAATCCAAGAACTTTGCACCTTCTCGACTGCAGTCAAATAGGGTATTATAAGGTCACAGAATCATAGTGAAGAAATAACTCCTCCTAAGGACTTTGAAAACAAATGCACTTTCAGGCTTCTTGGGAGAGGATAAACCAAGGAAACAGAGGTTCAAATACCAAATAATAAATGAACATAAACTATGGATGGAAGGTATAAGGTCAGCATGCACAGCATGTTGTTTTAACCACACCTGACAGAGGCAGAAAAGCAGACAAGGCTATAGTCTCTGCAATGCTGCTTGGAAAAAAATCTGCAGGAGGTGGCTGGACAGCCATTCCCTAGAGGCAGCTGTCTTGGGGAGGAAGGAATGCCATGGGCTTGTCTTAGGTTGCAACACAGGATGTGGCCAGAAATGTGTATTCTATCAGCATCTGTTGAAGCTGGTGGGGCAGTGACCCTTATCTCTGTGGCACATATTCTCTGCTAATGGGCCATCTTTAAATCCAAATGGGGCAGTCATCTTTATCTTTTCCACAGACCATCCTCCCTCCAGGAAGATATCATCTGCTGCTGGGCCCATTGAGTCCCACTGTGTGACTGATAAAATTACATCATCCCACTGGGAGATGCTCCAGCCAGGGGGAGGAGCCAAGCCTTTCCTACCTAGATAGAAACTGAGATTTGGAACACCAAAGCAGATTTTTCCCACTGGATTCCAGAGGAAAACTGGACCTTTCCACATCATCCCTGGACCCTTGGAGGAAAACTGCACATTCTACAGGAGCACTGCTCCAGATGAACCATATCTGCCACTGCAGGGGGATGCAGCCACCATTTAATGGGGCTGCTGCCAACACCTTGACTGACAGGGTGTCAGGTTGTATTCTGATTCTGTCAGTGTTTTTGGGACTGTTCTTTGTAATACTGTGTTTCTATTTTAAATTTTTCTAGTAAAGAACTGTTATTCTCATTTCCCATATCTTTGCCTGAGAGCCCCTTAATTTCAAAATGATAATAATTTGGAGGGGGGGGGTTACATTCTCCATTTCAAACAGAGACTCATACTTATCTTAGCAGATACTTTCAAACCAGGCCATGGCAGTAGTGTGTGATGGCACACACAAGCTCACTCTTACTCTCCTGAGCCAGATGTGCCTGAGCTTCCTGCAGCAAGAAGCTGTGGATCTCTGTTTCATGCTGTGCTGGACGTGGGTGAAAATGCAGCACTGAGCCCTTGAGCTCCCAACAACCCCAGTGGAGCCAGCTGACTTGTGCACTGGATCCAGCTTGTCTCTGGCTGGCTGATGTGAATCTTCCTGTTTCTCTGAGACTTACTGTTAAAGAGACTCAGCAGGGAGACCTGTGAGAAAGCTCTATAAAAGTGATACATGAAAGAAAGATAGAGATCTATTAAAAAGAATGGAATAGCGAACATGAAACAAAAATTCATTAAAAATGTATGACCAGAGTAATAGGACTAGCTTTGTTTTGGCATTGGCAGCCTGCAGGAAAAAAAGATGGGAGAGAATCATATTACACGGATGAAAAGGAAGGAAGGCAGAAAACGGGATTAAATAGATAGCTATGCACTTTACTTTTAAGGATTATAGTTGAAAACCATATAAATCTAAGAACATTAAAAATCAGGAATGCCAAAAGGGGCAGTTGAATGATGCAGAATTAATTAAGAAGAGAGAAAGACAAAGGCAGAAACCACTTCACAGAAAACAGAAAAATGACCGTGAAATCTGCTGACTTCAGCAAAATCAGCATCTGGGTCTCCTTGCCAAGAGGACAGAGAGAAGAGATACAAGCAATTATATGGAGACTTTACACAGAATATATTGCATTTTTATTTTTATATTGCATTGTTGTGAGAATTGTTTTCCAGGCTTTTGAGACCTGAGGCTCCCTTCAGGAAGATGCTGCCACCCACATCCTTACCTCGTAGCTCTGCCAGGTGTTGAGACAGATGTTTTCCTGTTGACATCTGGCCTGCCCACCCTTTCCTTCCTGCTGCAGGGTGGAATGGTGAACTGATGAAAGTATTTTCAGATTGTGACACTTTCTTTGATATATTTTCCACAAGTAAACAATTGTTTTTATTGCTGTTGTTTGTTAAGTAATTGCAAATTTCCTAGATGGGAAGTCTTTAAGATTCTCCAGCCTGACCTGGGGCCTGCTCAATACCATGAAACTCCAGCATTTCCACACTAAGCACATCGCTTCTCTCAGTGCCAACTGGCATTTCCCTCTTGTTTTCTGTCTCCCATTTGCTTCTCCCTATCAGTGCAGCAGAGCAGGCAGGATCAGTTTACATGATGAAAAATCAGCTCAGAAGGAATTGGCCAGTAAACCTGGATTATAGCTGCTGCTGAAAAGTGCCAGCTGGTGGCTTCTGGAGAACTTCTTTAGCCACAGTCACTATCAGTTTGTCATGGTCCCTGGTCCTTTGAATGAAGGAGAGGATTAGAGGATGGCATCTGAGAAGAGCTGGAGGCACCCAGTTATATTAATCCCTGGAAGTGTGGAGCTGAGCAGCCTCCTCTCCCTCTGGGCTGCCTCTGCTTTCCAAACTGGAAGCACCTCAGGGAGGGTTAACCACTCAGCACCAAGGGTAGCAGTGATCAGACACTCTTGGTAAGAGGTGCAACCTCCACTCACTCAAGTAAACCCATGATATGAGTCTGTGGCATTAAATGGTCGGGAAAAACAGTGTTCATCCTTCTCTTTTTTTGCCTCAGCAGAGTACAGTATCCTATGTCCTTTGCTGTCCTCTCCTTCACACAGCTCCATTCACTTCTGAGTTTTGTCAGGATGGTGGATGATTATTTTTTTAAGCCAAAGCCAAAACCCAACTTTGTTCCCATGGACAGAGAAGATTAAAACAGAACAATTGAGGTTAATAACACATTACCTCAATGTGAACTTCAGAAATGAGTTAGCTTGATTCCAAAATACCTTGGTAATACTTTGAATGGATTACAGCTTCTTTTTAGGAGAGAAAACAAACCCAAATCCTCCTTGGCTGGGTTTAACCGTCTGTGTCACATTCTGCAAGTTAGTGTTGAGTCAAAACCCCCAGGTTTGCTGTAGACAGATTATAGAAACTTGTTAAATTTGGAGCTGGGAGCAGAAGTCACTAAAGGAGTTGAGGGCTGGGGAGTGGAAGCAAGGCAAGCTTTAAAAGCTGCAACAGATGTGAGTTGTGAATCCAAGGATAACAGCACCTCTCCCCAGATCCCCCCACCAATGTTTGCCCCACTGCATGCAAGGCCAAAATCAGTTATCTGCCAAAGTATTCTCAATGAAAGATTTTCAGCCTGGCATGGACTGCCTGGAGGTTGATAGAAAACACTGCGTAAGATTTTTCTGCAATAAAAGATCCTAGAATCCATGTCTAGACAGAGAAAATCAGGAACAGGCTGGGGCTTAGGCATTTAAATACCTAGAAACTACCACAGTACTTCCAGCATAGCCAACACTCATCTTAATATTATAGGCTCAGAGTGTGTTAAGAAGAGCAAAATCCTTAGGGTCAACTCCAGTCTTCATCTCTGTACTTGAAAGAGAGAAGTCACATCCAATAGAAATGGTCTATTCTTTCTGAAGTCTTTCCTTGCAGTGAGTCCTTGTGATGAAATGGCACCTGCAGCTGTCTCTGGTTGTGGGATGTTTGCAGCCTCTGCTCCCTCAGTTGCCAGCGTGGCTCCCCCAACAACAGAATCACTCAGTCTCTGCATTGAACTCATCATGCACAAAGTGTCCAGAGAGATGGCTGGCAGCAGCCAGAAATAAACACAGAGGTGATTGGTTATAAAATCACACAGGTCAGAAGCCCTCCATTCAAACCTGGCTCCTATTTTGCTCAATATGCAAGGATAGACAAGGTTTTTATTTTGTAAAATTCAATAATGAAATAAATAAGGCAGGCAAATGCTGGGGAAACAAGGTTTGGTTTTATCCTATAAGTTAAGCAAAGACAGAACCTACTGGTTATCATATTTATTCCAAACCATTACCCCAGATATAAGGCTTCAGAGAAAGACAGTAACTGTTTTTGTTCCACTTTTTGTTCCACTTTTGCCCATGTAAATGTTCCAAAGTCTGTCCAAAAAAAAAAATAAATCAGCAAGTTTCCTTGCTAAGTTTACATTTTGATGAAATGACAATTTTTTTTTCAACAATGTCAAAAAGCAGCAGAACTCCTCATCACATCTGGCTAAAGTTCACTCTGCACCACAAACTTGACTTAGAAATGTTTCCTTGAACTCCTCCATTTCTGCTCTGCTCTCTGGTATGTGGACTCCTGGGAAAAGCATGTTTGTTCTCTCTAAAACTTTAGGAAGTTTTAGCTGAATCAGAGCAAGTATTTTCATGGCAGGACTGGAAAATTAGAGGGTTTAATTGTCTTTTTGATTTTGATGGCAGGAGGGGGGAAAAAAATCTGGACCTCAGGACTAGCACAATACTATAAAAACTATAAAAAATAGATACATACATATATACATTTACATATATACATATATATGCATACACACACGCACATATATGTCTAATATTTACTTTGTTCCTTCTTAAAATCTTTGCCTTTTTACCCAGAAGGCTGATTGATTCATTTTGATGCAATCTGCACCAAATACTTGAAGTCAAAGAGAAAAGGACACTGTTTCATTTCTGTTATACTTTCAAATGCAGGCATTGGTAAAGACAGAGGCTCATGAGGAAATAAAAATTTACTGCTGACCTCTCTATATATTTATTTTAGACCCTTTTATGATTTGAAGTAAGCAGTTGATTTAGACCTAAGTTAGAATCTGTGTTTTGACCATATCTGAAATATCTGCAATCAACCTTGAGTTCTACTCCAACATGCAAAGTGAATAGCCACAATTTAAATTCTGTATTGCCTTAATTCTAAGCACTTAGCTACATGTCAACAAACTCATCCAAGCACACACTTTTTCCTTTTTGTTATGGCTTCTCAGAGAAAGAGAAGGAGAAAGACTGAGTTTTCTGAAGAAAAGCAGTGTGTGGATGTTTGGTACCTCCTGGTGACACCACTCTGGGCTGCTGCCCTTCCACTGAGCTGTCATATTCCCAGCTGGGATCTGGGACTCCAGGTGTGGCTGCAGCGTGCTGGGGAGAGATGAAAATGCTTTGGCTTGCATTTTGAGACCAAGCCAGGTGTCAGAGTGACGTGGGTCATGCCTGCTGTGCAGGCAGTGGTGCCTTGCAGCCCCTTAACCTGGCCCATCTGCTGGCCAGTGAGGGACCCGAGGACACACTTAACTTTTTGCTGTTAAAAATTAAACTTGGGCTTGTCCTTAGGTGTTTTGTTAATCAGGATTAGATTTCATCACATGTTTTGTTAAGCTATTGTCTTAGAACTTTTAATTGTTAGGACATTGTCTTTCAGAGATGCAATAGAGGTCTGATCCTTTGAAACTCTTGTCATACTCCCTTCAAAATGACTACAGGAAGCAATAAATGTCCAGACTTTGCTAGAAATGGGATTTAAAAAATAATTATTTTAAACTTTATGTGTATATTTTATTAAATATTTGCAAGTGTATGTAAATTTATTTAAGCATGGGACTGTAAACTAATGATAAAATATAAATATTTAGGATGCTCATACTGTAGATGACAATTGTCATGGTGATGGAATTACAGTCAAATTTTGTTTCAGTACAGGCTGACTATAAACTGATGGCATATTGAGGATAGATGTTCACCTTACACTCCATAGATTGCCCCAGATTAATGCCTTAAAGTGAGCTGTTACCTAGATAAATCTTCTTTATCATCTGTTTGTTTTGACAATGTTACTTCAATGCTCCACCTCTCTGTCCTCTATTATATTGACCAGTGTGGAAAAAATTAATAAACTATTACTCTCCTGAAGACCCTGTTGTTGCATTAGAAGGAAAAGCATATTTGCCTGGATATGTAAAGAATGAAGGGGGTGTGAGCTTTCAGAACTGCCAAATGCCAGCCTACTGTAGCTTGTGCCATGTGTGGAACCAAGAATTGACCCTTTAAGACCAAAATACCAGTGTCACTGTGAAGGAGAGATGACAGTGGCAATAACCACTTGGTTTGTCTGTGCCTGCAGGGCCATGGTGGGAGTCTCTGGCAGGCAAAGACTTTCACTTTGGCTGTTTTCTATCCCTTACTGAATGTTACTAGCACCCTCTGTTCCCACAACCTCTGCTCAGTCCAAGCAAACCCCAAGGCTGCAGTGGGGCAGAGGCAGCCACTGCTCATCTCAGTCTCAGTGTCACCTCGTGACTGGGCCGTGTCAAGTGGTGTAACTGGAAATCAGACTGGCAAAACAACAGTTCCAGTATTTGCACTTCCCCTTCCTGGCCTGCTAAACCTCTTCTTTCTGACTCAGCAGCAGTCAGAACCATCCCATAACCGACTATATAAATATACTTTTTCTACCTCAGTTCAACACATGAGGCAGTGAGAAATAAAATGAAAAAGTTTCAGATGCTGTAAGCTTTCTGTGCACTCTTTTCTAAATAATCCAAAGCACTGAGTCCGTAGATAAGAAAAGAGCCTGCTGGGATCATGGTAAAAAACATTATACTGCTAATCACTATGATACCTAAGAGAACCCTGATGGATGATGTATTTGCAAATAGTATTTACTGCATGGAGGAAACTTAAAATTCTCACTGCCCACAATGTGGTTCTTTCAGGAGCTCTGGGTATAATGAAATGGTTCTTCATTAACAAAAAAAAAAAAAAAAAACAACAACCCCTCCCCCCCCCCAAAAAAAAAAAAAACAAACCCAAAAAAACCTGTGATCTTTGTCTGCTCAGATGACATTGAGAATGTAAAACTATGGAAATTTACCAGCAAAAAAGCCAGAAGTTCACTCAGCTGGAGATATCAGATATCAGAGACATGCCAAACTCAAAAGCTGATATCTAGCACCCCTCACTGAATTGAAAGAAATAAGAATATTCCTAATTTCAACTAATTCATTTAAGTAAGTGGATGCACACAACCCTAGCAGATGTTGTCCACTGTGATCCATGTCTTTAACTCCTGTTGAGGTCAGTGTCTGCATTTGCTGTCTTTACTGAGGTGGCCCTTAGCCTGGACCTCAGACCAGAGCCACCACTGCACCTTCACCAGGATCCTCTGCTGCATTTGGGTGGAGCTGGGATGTGCCCTCCAGAACACGTGGAAACATTTTGGCTCCCATGTGCTGCTCAGCACTTTTAAATCAGCATGCAAGCTGCAGGGTACCCACCAGGCTGCTGTGTGGGGAAGGCAAACTAGACATGGCTGTAAACATGGACCCATGTACAAGCTTTAGTGTTGCATAGCCACAGCTATTGAGACTTGGGTGCACACACTAAAGCTAAGTGAGGAATAGCTACTCATTCCAATGACTACATTCCTAATGAATAAATAATATTTGGCCAGGAAAAGGAGAAGGAGCTTGGCTGAGTCTCAAGCCTTGTTTGGACTAGGGCTCATATTCCTACACCAATAGTTGTTCAGGGAATGCAGAATAGCTCTTACAGAGGATGCTGAAGTCAGCTGAGAACAGCAAATGGACTGCTCAGGTACTCCACCAGATAACTGGGCAGCCAAGTCCAAAAATGTGCTTTGGGTATGGATTTGGGTCTGGATATCCTGACCTAACAACCTATTGGCTTTCCTAGAGGAGTGAAAACACTTCTCTCTCTCTCTTTGGCATTTAGACCAGAAATCCTATCCTACCATGGAAACTTTTCTTAAAAAAATTTCATCAAAACTGGCATGTTCCCAAGAGAAATCTCAATTTCAGCAAAGTGGCATTTCCCAATGATAAACTGTGTTTCTGGAAAATGCCTAAATAACTCTAGTGCTTGGCACCTGTTTAAGTTGCTAAATATTGGATCAAGTGATTCACATTACCATGGGGTACTATAATTTTTTTTATTCTATGATACCTGGGACAAAGGCTCTCTTCTACAGTACCAAAAAGCACTTGGGGCAGGATGAGAGCACAGGGGTGTTCAGGCCATGTGAGACTCCCATGCAGGATCAAAACCTTCATGCTGTACCAAGATAAAGCACTGTGGCTCCCTGAGGTGGATCTGTCCCTTTCTGCACTCCCACATTCCCCTGACACGTTTCTTCACACACAGGTTTAGGGAACTTTAACTGGTTTTGGAAAAACAATCCAGTGTGTTTCTGTAAAAGTGGTCCTCATCCACCATCCACCACAGCTTCACAGCTGAGAAAGTCCAGCAACAGCTAAAGAGCAAATGCAGGTGGGCAAAGGGGAAAAGCAGACTTGTGGGGGTCTTGTTGCTGGTGGCAAACAGCCAGTCTGGGGGGCAGAAGACCAAAGCTAAAAAGTGTGACATTGTTCCTATCTCAAGCAGGTATTTGGTGCAAAGATCTGATTCTTTCAAGCTTGATTCAAAACTTACCAAACATCACAGAAATCACTTTTACTGACTTTAGAAGTTCTGGTCTCTAAAGTTATTCTCTGTTCTAATTTATGTGTAAGAGCCAAACAAAATAATGTTTGCTTTTGGTAGGACAGAAATAGTAAATCCCTGAGGATATTTTCTTTTCTTCAGAACTGATGAAGCTTTCTTACTCAGATGGAAATCTCAATGGTAAAATTCATCTTAATTTTATGCACTGAATGTCTTTACATAACTAATGATCAGGCATGATTCATCCTACCTACCTGAGATGTCTACTTTGGGATGGGATAAATGCACCCCAGGCAACATTGATTCTCTTGATTACCTCCCATCTGACCATTACAGATGAATCCTCTTCCAATGGTTGGAAATAGAAAACCACATCTCTTCAGAGGAATGTTAACATTTGTGTCATGGTGTTTGTACCAAGATTCTTGATGACTCAGATGGCATAGCTTCAAAGGGGTGATGCACAGCTAGCCTGAAATTCTTATTTTCTCTCTGTTTATGCACACATATACACACAGAGCTACTTTAAATACATAAATGCTGGAAGCCCATTTTCTTCCATAATTGGTAGATTCTCCACTACAAAGATTCAACTCCTTGAGCCTGGCACCCTGTGGGGTCACTTATGTGACTGCAAAGTGGATGCTCACTCCTGTTGTGAGCTTTACATCTGCTTAGCACAGCTGTGAATGGCCAAATTTAGTACAGGATGGCAGAGAGCTGAGTCCTTAGGAGTTTTATTTCCTTTGACTGCAGATTTTTTATCCCCTCAGTGCACAGTTTAAGCAAGGAGTTTCCAATAGACAATCAAAACATGCACTTAACCCAGTGAAACTCTGAGGAGAAAAACATTCTCTTTGACAGCAAAACTGGTGACTAATTGACAGGAGGTCTGACAAAATCATCAGGAAATCATGAGATAAATAAATACAGGTGCATTTCCTTCCTCTCCCATTTCAATAGACACAAATTAAATGTAAATGGCTATTAGAAAAAAAATCTGTGTGGTATTTAGTGGCTTTAAATGCTGTTGGAAGCTAAATTTTTTATTTATTCCCACAGCATATGGAAGATAAGTGACAGCACAGCAGGATGTGGTGCTGTGGAAAGAAACCCTGCCATTTCCAGCTGGTACCCTGAATCAATGTAAATTCATTGATCTCCCTGCTATGGCCATGGATATGACTCCTTGTGACATGAGCTCCTTTTCACTGGACCCATCTTTTCAGGGTGGCATAAACTGCAGTGTTGGGACATCCCAGGGAGCAGGAAATAAATGAAGGGCTCTTCCATAATTTTTTTATCAGCTTCCCTGTTGGTGGAATAATTAAAGTTTTAAATTACTGTTATTAACTTAATGACCTGTTGCTCCTTGAGGAGAACACTGTGAGGAGCTTTTTCCTGGTCCTGGCAAACAGCATTTGTCTGGTCCAGCTCAGATGCTGGAGGCTGCAGAGACTTGGCCTGGCCTTGTCAAAAGTCCTAATACTGATGGACTTAATGGTGAGTTTCCCATTCTCTCAGTTTCCAAGACCATCCCAAAATGCAGAACTTGAGCTCTTGTGGAGAATTGTAGGTCTTGTAGGCTTTTTCTGCTCAAAGAGGATGAATACTGAGCAAATCAGCTCCTATTTTGGAGTGTTACCACAGAAACCAATTTTGGGGGTGTTGGTAGGACGGAGACTTTAAAAGATTTTTTCCAACACTGTCACTCTATTTAAATTTGGGCCAATAAAGTGAGTGCAGAGCAGTGTGTCTTCAGAGAGCTGTGAGGCTGAGAAGAACCCTGCTCCATTCCAAGGAGACACCATGAGAAGGTAAAAAAGCATTGCTAAAGGTCATTGAAGAGAAGGCAAGGTAGGGATTCATGCTATCTGAGTATGAATGTAGCATTTACTTTACACCACACAGAGGTCAACATCTGGGTTAGTCCTTGTGTCCTGACAGATTTGCTTTTCAGATTTGACACCTATTCCCAGATGGAATGAACTGCCCTGTGGAAATTCCTTTTTCTCTCCAGTGACTACAGAGAGAATCTCAACAGTTCAGCTGCAGACATCTACACTGAAGCCCTGACAGTAGCCAAGGCAATATTAAATGCACCAAGTGAACCAGCAGAAGCAGCAGCTTTTGGAGATCAGAACAGGATCTAAGTTAACACTGTGAGCACCAACACCTTGACAAAACTGTGAAGCCACATACTTTTTCACTGCAAGGATTTGGTGCAGAAAAATGCAGCACTCTTGCTGCTGAAATCACACAATAAGTCCCTGCAATGATGTCTGGATCAATATATAAATGTAGGAAAGGCTGGAGTCTATCATGGTCCCAGAGTCAAGTGCAGAGTCACTTTCTGTTCATCATTTCCTTCAAAGACTCCAGACTAGGTTTATTATTGGCTTGTTTCCAGTTAGGAATTTGTAACTGTTGAGTCATTGCTGCTAGGGCTAAGTCTCAACCTGAGGAAAGTATTTTTGGGAAGAAAACCCTTGTAACTACTGGAAAACCTGTCTCATAAAAAATTAATTCTAATTTCTGGGTGGAAAATAAGGCTTAAACACGTGTGGCCACTGTGGATATTCCTTTGCCAGACTGCTTTCTTTGGGGCTCTAGTTTGTTCTGCCCTCCCAAGGCTCTCTTGGGAATGACTGGATGCCTCTTCCTTGGAAGTCAAGGCAGAAACGTGAAAGTATGAGCATAAATGAAAAGCTCTTCAATCAAAGGATTAGTTCAAAGAGAGAGTGAGAGGAGTACATCCCAAACATATCAATAACAATGAGACCTCTCTAATATGCCTTGATAAACAGCTGTACAGACCTAGCAAAGGTGTTAAAGAGACAGCTAAAGTGAGAAGAAGAACCTAAAGTTGAGTAAAGTAAAAGTCACAGATCAAACCTTATTAAGGCTGTCGCTTACAACACCCACGTCATAAGAAATTAGCACCTCTTGGCACAAATCCCACAAGTACACAAAGCTAGTGATGCACAAGAAAAGGCAAAAAAAGGGATGAATATAAAAGCAATCACTCAGCAGAAGGATTCATCTCCTGATCCTAACTGCACATGAAGTAAAAAATAAAATGTCTGTAGAGAAATTTTATAGGCAGAAAAGCAGCTGGGTACACCAGGGAGCAGAGTCAAAGCGTGGAAGCTGTGAAGAGCAGACGAAGAACTCAGTTTGATCAAATGGGGATGATTAAACATCAGTGAACTGAGAAATAATGAATACTTAGATGAGTAATGGGGCTAAACACTGATTAAAACTAAGCACCTGTTTAGAAAGAAAACCAATCATTTTAAAGTACCAACAGAAAGAAAGGTGGAAGTCAGAGCAGTGATAAATATTGCTGTGACAGAAAGCCCCTACAGTACTCTGGTTGAATAGAGATAACAGAGGTAAATAACTTAAAAGTCATGAATTCAAGGGATGTGCGTGTTTGATTTTCTCTCTCCTTCAGTACAGGTCAAAAGGACTGGAGTTTGCAATCATGTTGGTGGAAATGAAAAGACCAGAGGAGAGCTAGGGAAAAGGAGAATTGTTCTGTGCCTAATTTACCGTGAGATGAGGGAACACATAGTGATAAGCAGTCATCTTTCACTGTTTTGCTGCTCTGCACAGCTGCAGTGGCAATACTATGCCTGTCATCCATTAACTTTTGCTGTCTATAAATGTATAATTGCCCCTTGCTGGCAGCAATGATCAAGTATCTGAAATTCTCCTAATCTCTAAAAAGACTACTCTGGGCACATCCCACCTCTGCTGATCACTTTGACTGGCTTTATGACCCCCACTATAAGCACAAATCAATAATTTTCTATTGAGTTTGGGGACTGGTTCTATTGAGCCTTTGGGAATCTGCTTTTCCAGCATGTCCTGTCTGTGTTTGCTGGCCATCCCTCTCATCAAACCCAACAGGTTTCATTTTCTGCTGGCCATGTGAGGCCAAGGATGAGATTGTGTGTGCATGTAGGTGTGTCTCTATAAAGGGAAGATTAGCACTGCACCTTTTACTGAGGGAGGTACAGATGCTGCAGCCTACTCACTCTCTCTTCCCCTCTTGGACTCCTACTCTCAGCAGCCAGAAATACCCCGGAGACTGCACTAACCTACTCTGGCTGGGAATGGTGCCAAAGGGGCTGCTGGCTGAGGCTTGCTGAAATCTGCTTCAGAGTGGCCTTTCATACCCTCTGTTCGACCCCCCTAAACCCTGGGGGATTAGTACCCCTCTGAGCCTCATTATACCATCCATCAAAGAGCCCCCACATGAGGGTAAATCTCAGCTGGCCAAGGAGAGCTGGAGGCTGGGCAGCACAAAGACCTTCATTCACTCTCCAGCAGAGGCTCTTAATTTCTAGGCTTGCTAACTGCTTACATACAGTGTGAAATGCCCAAAGTGACTACTTCCTGGGATAAGGAATTAAAACAAACAAGTAAACAGAGAAGCAATGTTAGCATCTTTCTGCACTACTATTAAAACAGTTTTACGACCTGAAAAGGATACCCTGACTGATTTTAGCAGTGATCACTCATCTAATCTACTCTGCACATACATGCATCTGTCTTCTTACTTACAGCACTAGCTGTCACCATGGGACTCTGTCTTTATTTTCTTCAACAGATTTTTAGTGGGTTCTCCAGAACTAAAAATAAACAAGCTCTCCTGGGGAATATGTTTGCCTCCTCAACCCCCATGTGCAGGTTGCAGCATGATTCCTGTTGGCTGTTTGGAGATTTATATTCCAGAGCTCTGCACAGACCTGCCAAGTGGCAGGATGGGAGTGGAAGCCAACAGATGAATTATAGAAGTTTCTGGGTGTTTGCTGCAAAAGGAGCACTGACTTCCATAGAAACACAGGGGCTGATCTTGCTTATCCCTTTGCATTTGATACTGAAATCATCATTGTGGACTACAAGACCTTCTGCAATGGGATTCCCCTATTGGCCAGGCATCTCCCTTCCAGCCCTGCTGCAAAGTATGGTGAATTATAAACTGATCTGAATTACTTTGTGCATACCTATCTCAAATATGGAAACTCATTCCTTTTTGCAGGCACCTTTAGGTCCCTCAGAGTCAAAACCTTTGTGCCTGAAGGACTCTTCTTTAGAACACAGGCTATGAGTTCTACTTCATTGACTCCATTTGATGGTCTTAGAGGATTTTATTTTTTAATTATTCCACTTGGACAGTTGTCTTACATGAAAAACTCTCAATCACAGAATGACAAAAAAGGTCAGGGTTGGAAGAGTCCTCTAGAGATCACCTAGTCCAACCTTTTGTTGAAATCAGACTTTAGAATTAATTTATCAGGGCCTTGCCAAGTCTTGAATATGTCCATAAAGGAAGACTCTTCTGCTTTTTTTGAGCAACTGGTTCCAATGTTTAATTGTTTTCACAGTGAAGCATATAGTTTATATCCAGGTGGAATTTCTCTTAAACCCAGTTGTGCCCATTGCCATCTGTCTTCTCCTTGTTCATCCTAGTGAAAAAAGTACCTTCTTCTTTATAACTACTATTAAGTACTGGAATATTATTATTAGATTCCCACTAACCTCCTCTTCTCAAGGCTGAACAAACCCAGTTCTTTCAGCCTCTATTCATATCAAGTTCTCCAACCCTCTTGTCATGCTGAGGTTGTCTCAGATTTTTTAGCAGCTCCATGTCTGATCTTGGCACTTATTGGTCGTGTTAAGGCACAAAACACAACCATGTAAAAAAAGACCTGTCTCCTGCTTTATATAGCTCAAGGTAGCTTTGCAGCAAGGTGTAAGAACATCTTGGGCTGTGAGTCCTGCATTCAGTCTCTGAGGCTGCCAGGCTGCCAGAGCTCAGCTCTGCTAAGCACACACACAGACACACATGCACACACAGAGTCCCTCCCTTGGAAAGCAGGTTTAACTGATCTCTTTAGAATGCTTAGGCCATATGGTTCTGATTATTTATAAAGATAAAAGTGTGTATTTTTCTCTGTCTAAAAATAACCAGACTTAGGGAAGGAAGATGCTTTTGTGTAAATTATTTAAAAATAGGAGAGCTGCTAATCCCTGGAGAAAACCCTCGCTAGTGTTGGACACAGCTCCAGGAAGGCCCTGGAGGACAGGACAAGGGGCCTGTCTGCTCAGCCATGCTGCAGCAATGTCCTTTTACACCCTTGGTGTGAGCATCCTGACTGCTCCCTCTTGAGCTGGTGCACATTCCTGCAGAGCAGCTGGTGAAAGGCAGCTGCAGGGCAAATATAACTCATAGCATTCTCTGTGGTGGCTTCTTTCATCCCCCTACCCTCAGAGGTTTTAACAATGTCCCATAAACTCTCACTGAATGGGTCTCTAATGAGGCTGGAAGGCTGAAGGCTGACCATCTGTGACTGCTCAAACTCATTCTATTCATGGGTTTGGGGTCTAAGCTGCCATAGTGGAGGGTGCTCTAAGCTGCCTAGCAGCAAGATGAACAATGTGAATATATGTGGTAAGGAAATTCAGGTGTAAGATGACTATGCCCATCTGAGGTCTACACTGGGTTGGATGAGGGGCCCCTGGTATGGTTGAAGAACATGAACCATCCCTCTCTTCTGCTCCTCCTTCTGCTTTCAGGCTGATGTCATAAGCAGGGCCAAGTCTGGCCTGGCTCCTTGCAGCCACCACGTGTCCCCTCCATCTGTGCCACCCTTGGCTGGCTGTGCTGCACCTTGGCACCAGCACAGAAGGCAGCCAGGCTGTGGTTGCCTTTTCCCTTTTGGTGGTTGGCAGCTGGCTGTCCTAGAAGCTGTGTCCTCCCACTGTACCTGTCCTGCAAAGGATTTTGGAGGTTAAACACACTAACTGACACTTAGCAAGATCTCAAATACAAGTGTGAGCACAAAGGAAGATGTGAGTGCTGTTCATTCGGGTTCAAATAAACAATTACATTTTGAATTTCTTCTCCGTTATGACACCTTCTCTGTCTTTTTGCTGATGCTGAGCAAGAAAACCTGCTAATAAGATTTATAGTTACATCAAGTTCTCTCTAACAAGGACTTTCTACAGCACAATTCATAACTTTCCTTCACCCCCTTTCACTCCAGTCTCATGCTGCAGGAAAGTGTTTCTTCAGGGTGAAACTCTGAGTGGGCCAGATATTTCTGTCTCCCTGACATTTCTCATTACAATCTTCTTCATTCCCCTAAACGGTTTGTTTCTGATTGTCAGCATTGCACAAGCTATTTTATGACAGTGAAGGAGATCTGACATTTAGCTGAGCTTTGCATTGGTTATTTGGGCATAACAGAGCTGTGAATGGTTTTTATTGGTACTATTGTCATTTTCTGAAATTGCTCTGGGAATGCAAAAAGCCATTATTCTGCATCCCAGTTTCTCGCCCATGGTAAGTCCTGGCTTGGCAGACCTCTGTCTCATTCTAGAGAGACATTCTAGTTCCCTCCAGTTTCACAGAAGATCCACACTTGTGTCCCATTCAGACCCTACAGGCTTTCATGGCTGCAACTGCTGCACTATGACAGCACCTCTCCATTTCATCCTTCCAACATTTCCATGAAGAAATGAAAATACAATCGCACCCATGCTGTGCATGGGGACCTGGAACACAAGTAGAGCCTACAATTTGTATTTGATTGCATGCTGGAAGTCTGTGGGAGGTCAAGAGCTTAGCTCAAATTACCCCCTTGGAAGCAAGTGGTCTCACTGCTGGATGACCTCTTTCTATTTAAAACCACCTCCTCCCAGCCCTCTGGGACCTCATCTTTTGCTTCTGTTTCTCAATCAGTGCTTTCACAGCAGAGCTCAGGCTGGGAGCCTTGCTCTGGGCTGCAGCAGAGAGCTCTGAACTGGCACTGGGCAGGGAGGGGAGTGCCAAGGATGACAGCCAACCCCACCACATGGCACCTTCTTCCTGTGCCTTGCCTTCAAGTGGCCAGAACTATGGAAATGATCTCAGTCATGTCTCATGGGATACCCCACTCTTTATGAATTCCTTCAGGACTCCCTGGACTGAGGTCCAGTTGATGAGCTGCTGCATAATATTGATCACTGCAGAGCACAGAGTTTTTGAGATAAAATTCTTGGACTTTGTCTTGATCTATGATAGAAGACATGAAAAACTCTTGAATCAGGATTCCCTGCTCATTCAAAAGAGGTTGAAGAACCTGTTCTATTTACCACCTCTTCATCCTCTGAAGGACCATGTGATTAATTACTGACAGGTCAGGAAAAGAGATTTATTCTCTGCTGAACAACAGATACATTCTGTTTTCATGCTGGTGGCAGAATTGGTGTTATTGTTCAAATCCTCACAGGATATGCATTAATTAGCAGCAAGTGTGTTCTACAGATCCTGCACTTATCCCTGACTCATTTCTCCAACATAAAGCCTGTCAGTGGAATTTCTCCTTGGAGAGTTCAAAAAGCCCCAAACAAGCCAAGCCTTCAAAGCAACATGCTGCAGAGATGTGTTGCATGTCATGAGGGAGAAGCATTATTTGTGTGTGGGTCAGAGACTTCTGGGGCTGAAAGAGCATCTCAAACACAATTAAAGATATTCTGTTAAGGTGACCTCCTGGTTACCTTCTTCCATCACAAGCAATCCCTAATTGTCAGAAGTCATCCTTTTTGTTGTTGTAGTTGATTTCAAGGACTAAAAGAGTAAGGAATTTTCCTCCAGGCAAAGAAAGGTAGCTGGAGATTTACACATGTTTTCAGTGGAAGTACACTAAATCCGTATGTCTACATTTGGAAGCATTCTCTGTTGGTTTTGGACATGAAAATAATGAAGTTGAGATTTCTGTTTTGCAAAAAAATAAAGTCTAATGGACAGAAATCAGTCCACAGAGCTAATTTTGGATTTTGTCCTACTTTTTTTTGGATTTAAAGAACTTTGAGAGGTAGCTTAATTCTAGCCCAGAGGAGATAAAAAACCTGAACAATTCTTATTTCACTTCCAACTAACTAGTAAAAAAGAGAACTGCCTTGTTTCAGGTTTGTTTCCAATACATTTTCCAAATTCTTGTTTGCTCACATATTTTGAGGTTTTTTTCTTGCTTGATTTTTTTTCTTTATAGAAGTTATAATGCCTATCACTAAGCTCAGAAATAGCATGGGGCCCTGCTGTCATCAGATAAGCCTCAGCAATTTTACTTAAAACTTCTCTTTAAGTTAGTCAATTCAGGGTCTTCAGGCTGGGAAGAAAACATATGGATTTTTCAGAAATTGAATCAACACATCAGGTTAGAGCTGAATTTAAGTTCTGTGAAATGAAGATTCAAACCAATAGAAATATTTCCATATTTAAGCATTCCAATGAAAACAATTTTAATTGGAGTTATTCCCTTGCTGGGTTTATAAGCCAAATACTGCATCATTTAGCTAGAAAAGAAGAGCCAGATTTTTTTGCTTCCAGTAAGTTTCACAGTCTATTTTCATTCTTTATGTGGAGTGAAATACAGTAAGTATGGAATGACAAAAATTGAAATGCAAATTAAGTTTTTAAAATTATTTGCTGTGAGCGATATAGAAATGCAAATGCACTGAAGTATATGATCTCAGGGTTGAACATTTTCCCTGCTTTATTTCAAATCAGAGAGGAATTTCTGTACTTTTAAATTGCATCTCACAGCAGATGTTTGCAATGCTATCCCTGGTGCATAATACAAAGGGGTGTTAATTATTTAATGATGTGGACAGGCAGTCCATGGGAATGGGGAGAGTGGGAAATAAGAAAGATGAGTAGAAAGAAATGAAGACAGCAATGCAATATAAATAATGAACTTGTAAAGCTCTGTCCTGAAAAATACTCCTGGATTACCATAGCAACAAGAGCCAGGAGCATGGCATGGGCAGCATCTCCATCACCCTCAAAGACCATGGCTGATGAAGGGAAGGGAGTGTCTGGGATGCACTTTGCAGAGGGTTTTTGGGACCCTTTGCCTAGAAGTTTGGAATCTGTTCCCTTAGCTGCAGATGCCTTCCAAGAGGTGCATAAATGTCCCTTCTGGCACTCACCTTTTTCCTCTGGCAGCGACTGCTTCCCAGAAGAGTCGATGCCAGTCCTGAGGAATGATCTTCCATGCCTAATCCAGGCTTGGAGCCAAAATAGTCCTTCACAGCATGCTGCTCCTCTACTCAGACAATAAATCCCATACCAGTGCCCTCCTCAGACCCCAGACCATAGCCAAGACTGAGTTTGGCAGACCAAACCAGAGAGGGCCAAAGAAGGTGAGGTTCCAGCAATTCCATAAGATCTTGCAGTGTCAGGAATTTATTTTAGGAGTTGAAACTGGATGTTATCTTTGTGTCTATGTAAGTCTTGAAAGCCAACTCTGTAGATAATACTGTAAATTACTTTGGTAATGAAGCAATTTCTGTTTAAACAATCCTATAAGTTTCTGAGCTTCCAATGAAATTGCCAGGGGCTGGGTTTTTGTCTTTGGTGGAAGCATGTCTAGATCTATATTGCTTCATAGCATTTTTTCCTAAATGCTAGAGCTTGGGAGAATAAAATAATTCATATGCCAAGTAGAAAAAAAATAAATTATCAGTGAAAGGGGCTTAAAATTCACTGTACATAAGAAAAGATGGATCATTATAACTCATTATGAAGTTCCCTTACTACCAAGCTTTGAGGTTCAATGCCATAACATAATAAAGCCAGTGAAGCTCAGTGATTAAACTCTGCTTCCTCAACCCCTTTAAATTCAGATGGGAAAAATGCAGGGAGGGGATATGACTTAAATGGTGATGGGGAGGGAATGGTAATAATGCTGAATCAAAGAGAAGTCATTCTGAAACACACCTTGGGGACAGCAGGTGTGGTGATAAATTAACTGTGTATACTTCAAGGCAGGGAAAGAAAGACACATAGGAATTCCAGCAAAGAGTAACTTGCACATGGCAGAGCCTGCCAAGCAATAACCTGCTGATTTTAGGGTCCATTCTTGGAGAAGCTCCATGCTCAAAACACCCTCAGACAATTGAACAAACAGGGCCAGACCTGTTCTTGCATTGCTGCCCTTTCCCACACTGGTGCTTTTCCAGCATGGTGCATTGATCTATCAGTGAATGATGTGGTGCACCCTGGCTGGTGGAAGGCATTGACACACGAGGTGCCCTTGGAGGAGCTCTGGATCCATCTCTCCTCCCATACCTACACTAAAACAACCACAGTGCCACCTAAACTATGTAGTGGCCCATGGCTGTGGATCTGACATCCTATGACAGAAAATAGTATTTGGGGAACTGCAGCAGCCTGCCCTCCACAGCTAATCCAGGCAGGAGGGGATTTAATCCCTTTTCTTACCTCATACATTGGAGGGCAATTCAAGGAAGGAATAAAGGTTTTGAAGTACAGTAAAACTCATGCTGCCCTCCTGTGTGCCCTCATCCTGAGAATGAAGAGCACAAAAACCTTGTGGTGCAGCTACTATAAAAGACCTAAGAATTCAGTATCCTGTGTCTTCATCCTCAGATTCAATGATGCACACAAATAGGCTCATTACTCCTCATTTCATCCTCCTCCAATGTTTTATAAACCAAGTATTGAAAATCAATGTAGGAATTTTGAAAATTGTGTCCAGATCCTCCAATCAGGAGAAACCCAAATCCAGCATCAGCAATTGCTGAACAGAGAGTTTTATGGTTACATCTTAAATGCTTTGGAACAACAACAACAGAAGATTTTACTTGTAGCAGTTGCTGCAGTTGAATGTTAATCACCCCAGACTATGAAGTTTTGTCGAAAAAATTTGTGGACCCTGAAATTACATGACCTAGATTCTCCATCTCTTTTGCTCACTTCAGAAGTCCAGATTTAAGAAGCAGATCTCTGTTTGTGACACTTTAATGATCTGCAATTTACACAAAGCATGGAACACTCAACAGACAGCTTTCAACAGTGCATTTTTTGATAATGAAGTTTTACTGTGCAATCCCTCTTTTCATCCTGCATCCATGTGCTGAAAATGTATTAAGTCCCATGTATTCAAGGGTGGTAAGACTGACCCTTAAGTGGAAATCAAAGTGCATTTCCATCTCTCCTCCCCCAGTATACTTTGTTTATAGAGATGTCATGGTGTACTCAAATATAGCCTTCTACTTGTTAACACTTACAAAAAACATCTCAGCTCAATTGAGGAAAAGTGGGCAATTTGCCTGTCTAGATTTCTGAAAAGAAAGAATTTTATAGTGAAACAAACTCAGATAACCTTACCAAAAAGCTACATCTTGCTTCAGGTCTGAAATATCAGTAGTTTGTTTCAATTTTCTTTGTGAGAAACTGACTGTTAAATATAATTTTCTAGTCTCTTTCAGCTGAAGGACGTAAGATCTCTTTAGTTAATGGATTTGACATGGGAATGGGAGAAAGGTTGGTGGTCTTGCTTTCTGGGGACAAGTTTAATTCACTATCAAGCATTATAGAGAAACCAATGGTCATGCCATGCATTAGAAAATCCTGCATGAAGAGAGAGTCTTTGCCTATAAGGTATAGAAAAATTATGTTCTTGAGGAATAGCTGATCATCTTCATATCTGTCAGGAGCAGACATGATTTCCTTGACATCCAGATACACACAACAGCCCAGCACATTCTGTCTCAGAAATTGAGGCTGTATCACAGGGCCATGGAGTAAGAAACAGCTTGGAAAAGGAGAGAGAAGGAAATAATATCTCAATGAGATTAGGTAGAGGATAATTTGTAAGAACTAACAGGTACAAAAAAATAGGAAGTAAGTTCTGTGCAGGTCAAAATGGTCAACTCAGAAAGTAGCTAAGGGGATCCTTTTGGCTCCATAAATTTGGAAGGGAAAGGAAAAAGAGAAGACACTCTTCATCTCAGCTCATGTAACCATTATGTGCTCATGTATGATTCCAGGTCAGAAAGACTGCTGGAATACACCTTTGAAGCATTGAAGTGTAAGATGTTTAGCAGCTACAAATTCTCTCTGCCTTTTGTGGGACAACACAACTGTCTTCTCCTTAAACCTCTCTTTGCAATGTGGGAACACAATCTGCAAAGCTTAATGAACTCTGTAAATCCATTATCTGAATACTCCTGAAGGTCCATAAAATCATGATCTTCCACACTCAAAACAAGAAAATGGAGTTGGTTGGTTTTTTAAAGGCATCCTATATGAAAAAGCACATGTGAAAGAAGCATTTCCCCAGTGTAAAGAATGGGAAAGAAGTGAGAGTTAAAAACCACAAATGAAAGTTACAAGTTTTAAAATATAAGTGATCAATAGGAAAAGCTAGAGTCAATAGGATAGCAACAATTGCCAGCACTGCAAATAATAAGAACAAGTATTTTAGGGGAAAAAAGAAAAGCTGAGGTCAAGTATAAGTTATCTACAGGAATCAGATGTAAAATGAAGCAGTAAGTATATATAGAATCAAAAATTATAAAAAACCAATGATCTGCAGATATTTCTGTTATATATTTGAAAGACACAAAACAAAAAAGTCTAAACCTAAGTGATGTTGTAGATTAAAAAAAATTACTATCCATATCAAAAGAAGATATGAAGCAGCATTTGATACCATATTTCTTCAAATAAACAAATCAAGAAAATAATTTACATTAGGCATCAAGAAGAGCTGAGGCAAGAATTACCCAGATCTGCTGTGGTTAGTTGATAATTCATCCTGGCAAATAAGACAGTGCTGTGCCTTCAGACAATTTTTTAAAAAAAATTTATTCCTGTGTAAGAGAGAAAAGGGAGAAACCAAAGACCATCAGTCAGTTTGACATTTCTTATGGGCCAGAGAGTGGGGCAGAAAGTTCAGGACTCTGTCAATGAAGAGTTAGGCCTTAAGAAGGTAATTGACACCGGGCAAAATGGTTTTAATGGAACCTGTATCTTGTTAAACAAGTCTGTTATCTCTTTTTGATAAGATTATAGGTTTGGATGATTAAGACAGCTGTGCTGAGGAGGTACCTTTGGATTTCTCCAAGGCGCTTCACTTAATACTGCCTGACACACTGATTAAAATCTTGCATTAGAGGGAATCAACAGGGCAAGAAATATATGGATGAAAAACTGTTTCATTGGCAGAATTGGAAATGGAGTTATTAACATAGCTGGTGCTGGATGAGGCAATTAGCAGAGGCCTTGTCTGGTCACCAGCTCTTGGTCAGATAACATATGATGCTTTCACCTCTGATATAGCAGGTGAAAGATATATATTTGTTTTTTAATACATGCTATGACAGGAGTGATTAGAAAGGTATGGTTTTTTAGTTTTCATCCATAAAATTAAGGTTATAATGCCTAATCATGGTGCAAGGACAGGAAAGAAAGAAAACAAATGTCTCTGCAGCAGATATATATATAAAAAATATGTCTGTAGGAGAGTCATTCTTCCTTTGTGCACATTGGGTGGTTCATGAACTAAATATTTCATCCAACTGGGCTGACATCCTTCCAAACAGATATGGAAATAAAGGAAGTCCAGAAGAGGCCCAGGCCCAAACACTAATTGAGAACTAGGAAATGAACCTCTCTTTCAAAGATGTAAAGAACACAATATATTCAGGTTGTTTGTGAGAAAGTGGGAATGAGAGACTTGGTCCTCTCTGTGTCCCTGAGGATTGCTGAGAACCAACATCACATACAATTCAGTAAAACTGATCTCTACCTGATAAAAAGATGAATCAAGAGGCCTCATTTTGTGACATGATGAGTTTAGAAAAAAGCACATCCTAGTTAGTGAGATAAATTAGATATTTGAGTATTTGAGATATTTGACCAGTAAAAGTGCTGAATTCTCCCTCACTTGAAGTCCTCACAAGGAGATTTAGTTTCCCTTATTGAACACAAGCTTAGTCCAGATTTTGGGGAACATTGCAGTGCCCTGTACCACCTTTCAGGATCCATCTGTTAATCCACAGAATGGGAGTATTTCTGTCAATGTCTTTGCTATTTGCACCTCCATGCAACTTTTCTGATTCTTTAAGCAGTACCTGAGCATCTCACTGCCTTCTATTATTATAACATTTATGTGTGTGTATATATATGTATTCATATAGTATATACAAATATATGTGCACACACACATATATAAAATAACACTCCTGAGGTTAAATTTCTTCACAGTGCTTCTTTAATATTCAGCTCTAGCTTCACAAAGCTATCTCTGAAACTATAAATCTGGACTTCTCTGGGGGCTGTGTTATTTTTAGAAGCCTGAGGGGTGGGAAAAAGCTTTCAGTTGTATTTTCAGGCTGCTCTGTAAGTCTTCTCAAGTCTCATCTTGATTACTTCATCACCCTTTGTGCCTGGCTTGGGTCTTCTCATAGGGAAGTGTTTCAGTTTTCTACCAAAAGCTTGTGTCAAGGGAGATCTCACCACAGCTAGATGATATGAAGCATTTAGACCTTTACTAAGAGAAATGATGCTGGAATTGAATCTCCTCATTTAACTGAGAGGTGAATGGATGGGTGTTTGGGTGCAGACCCAGGGCTCAGTGCTCTGCACTGCAGGGAAGCACCCAGAGGTCCTGGTTACTCCTTTCTTGCACCCATTTCTGCAACAACAGCTTCTCTGTGATGCATGAAGAAATGCCTGTCATGCTGGGTAAATTTCCAATAAAAAAATTGTCTTAGAAGAAAACTGACATGCTTTTGCTTCTGAGCTGTCATGTAATTATTATAATGCAGTCTTTTCTCATATTTTACTACATTATTTCATGTTTATAAAGAAGGTTGGAAGTAAAGCACACACTTTTATTACTTTGCAGAACCCAATGATTAGTAATATTCTTACAGTCTAGGATTTCCAACAAATAATTGTCTGGTTTTGGCTTGTTTGGAAGTAATAGATTCTTAAATTATCGTGATTTTTTCCATCAAACACTTTCCTTATGCCTTATTGTTCCAGGTGATATCCCAAGCAGTATCACCCTGTAATAATTTGGCAATAGGGCAAGGCTAGACTGTAGCACTAAGAAAAACATATGGAAGTTTTGGAAAATGTCAGAAATAATGATGTGGAGAATGCCATAATCAAAGGTCACTTTCTCTGAAGTCACTGTCTTTCAAGATTCACTCACAGGAGCTCCTGAAACTGAAAATTCCTGGGGGTACCAAAAGTGATTTAGAGGGACCAGAAGGTGAGGAGGGAAAATTTTCTTTTCAATGAAGCTCCACTTGGCCCTTCTGACTCAGGGACAAAAGCTAGGACTGTTATATTATTATCATTATTATTAGTACTTTGCCTTTTTTGACTTAGTATTAACATTTTATTCCCTCACCAAACAGGGCTTCTCAGTTAGCATAGGGGTTTTTTTTGGGAGGGGGGCAGGTGTGGGTTTGTATTTGTTTTTGTTTTAAAGAATGGGTGCTGTCAAATGAGTGTGCATACTTATTTTGTTTTCTGACTTCATTACTAGGTCTTTAAAAGCACCTTCTGATTTATTATTCCTGAAGTAATTATCAGAAATATTTAAGGTTTGTGGTGTCTTGTCTCTTGCTGATAATATTTCCATTATGAGCATCTTAGAGAAAAGCTGATAGCTGATAGCTCTGTACTACAAAACCTAATTCCCACTGATTTCAGTGGGAGCAGGGTAGCATCAGTTGATTCCTACTGATTTCAGTGGGATGTTAGGAGATGACTAAATAGGAATTAGAAACCTAAATACTTTGTTGTAGCAGGGATTTAGGGAGTAATAAGATGGATTTCTGTAATGAGCTGGGAGCTCATCAGCAGGAAGCAACCAAGGAGAAGAAAGACGTGCAATAGTCAGATCAAAGCTGAACAGGAGCCATAGAAATGGTGCAGGTGTGAAGAAGGCAAAGGCACTCCTGGGTGTCTCAAGGGCAGTATCTGCAGCAGGGAAGTGCTGAGCTGCAATACTGCAGCCTTGTCCTCACCCCTTCGAAAATGAAAGATGAGTTTATAGTGCAGCAGTCACAGGGAGAGGTCATGGTGGTGATTTGGGAGAGTTCAGCACTTGGAAGGAGCCTGACCCACGTGGGAGCTTGTCTCATCCTGCAGAAGGATGGGTGAGAAGAGGTGTGGCTGTCTGCTGCAGACACAGCAGTGGCTGAACACCAGGGAAATCAAAGATCAGAACGAGTTAATTTGAGAAATACAACTATAAGAAAAATTAGGCACTAACTGCTTATGGATAAATGTCTGAAGGTTAGAAAAGTGCTCCTCATCAATCGTTGAGATTCTGGAAAAACCTCCAGTAGTGGTAATAAGGACAAAAAAGTTTTTTATGGTTCTGAGTGGGGGTTTTTTTGCTTTAGTTTTTTCTTGTTTTGTTTCGTTTTGCTTTGGATTTTTTTTTGTTTGTTTGTTTTGTTTTTTGGGTTTTTTTTTCAGTTTGAAACATAATCAGCTTATAGATGGAACTTGATGATATGTAACAGCCAGGAATGACACTTGTCCCAGGAGATCCTCCCAGTATGCTATTTCTAAGGGTGATTAAGGATTGTTTAAACACAGGATTGTCCTCTGTCTCAAGCAGGCAGGGGTTTCCAGTGCAGACTAATTCCTGCCAACATTTTGAGGGTGACAAGAAAAGCTTGGGTCACAACAAAGCTTCCTCTGTCTCCAGTGTGGGCAGTCCATGAGCTCTCCTGTTTTGCAGGGGTAAAGAGCTGTTCCTGAGGATGACTGAGAAAAACTCAGGAGTGTAAATAATGGCCTGTGCCATTTTTTAAAGCCTCAACAAAGTTGCTGCTGCAAAAACTAGGACAAAAGAACAAAAAGACTAGTATGAAGCCAGTTCTTTTGCAAGAGATGGGAAAAAAAAGGCCTCTGTCCTGCATCTGCCCTTGGGACTATTTATCTTTTGAATACCTGGTGTTTTCTCTCATTATTTATTACTGCTTTCTCCTGAAATAAACAATACTGAATCTGGAGCCAAGGTGAAATAAAACTTTTTTTGGTGAATTGAAACAGTCTAATGGTCATCATTCTGACCTGCTGGCTTTGTTCTGTCATTCTGAAAACATGTCACAGAGTGGCCAAGTCGACCCTGGCTCCTGGGCTAGCTTGCTCAGCTTGAGAAACCTGAGTGTGCCCAGAGGGTGTCTGCTTATATCTTAGCAAGCTGAATATAGCTTGTGAAATCTCATCATTTCCACTGAGCCCTACAGTGCTTAGACTTGAGCAACTTCAGTGCCTGTCAAATGAGGCTTTGGGCAGATTTGCTAATGACCTTGAGAGATGGACAATACTGGAGCAGCACTGAAACGAACAACATTTCCAATTTAAACATTTTTCACCCTGCAGAGCACTGCTCTGCCACTGCTCTTAGCTGGAGAGAGGGAGACTGAGGCACAGTGTCACCTTACAGGAGCCTCCTTTAATTAAAAATAAAGCACCTCTATTGTTCTGCTTGTTTTGTTGAACATATGTACTCACTCCTTTCAGTCATTTTTCTCATCCTAAGAAGCAGCTCAGGCTGTTCGGTTTCCAAAGCTGAAATTTGTTTTTTAGAAACAACAGCAAAATTCTGAATTCTGTGGTATTTATTGCAGGAAAGATATTTACAGAAGCTGTTCACAGTTGATCATGTGATACAAGTATCCACTAGCAGCAATGTGCCTGGCCACTTGAACTACATTTAGAGAAAATGAAAATTCTATTTTAGTCAGGTATTATTTCTCAAGTCACACCCAGGGGGTCCTTAGGCAAAATGGGCTTGTTGTGCAGGAGTCTGTACATATGTAATGTGGGAGTCAGGAGTCTGGCTCAAACACTCCCATGATCAAAGCTCTAAGACTGTGAAAGTGGGACAGAGAGGCTGGTAATTAGCTTATTTTGAGAGCTGTGCTTAGGTGTTGCAGAAATTCCCTACTGTCTGTGCAGATCCCAGGAAATGAGTCCTGATCCAAGTCACTTATCACCCCCTTCAGTTTCTGATGCCAAACTAGCTGCTGCAGCTGAAACCAGGCCTCTACTGCAGCTGTGCATGACTCTGAATGGGGCTGTAATTGAAGAGAAATAAATCTGGATTCCTCTCACCTTGCATTAGACACCTACAGAGTAGAGTCCTGCCCCACTTACTCAGTGAAGAGACACAGCATCTTTAAGGTGTGTCCTGCCAAGGCAGATGCCTAAAGCAGACCAGACAAAAATCTCCCTGAAAGTGCCTGTTTCTCTCTATTCCTTCTGAAGGGTTTCCAGTTGACACTTTTGGTTGGGATAGAGTTAATTTTCTTCTTAGTAGCTGGTACAGTGCTTTATTTTTAATTTAGTACAATAATAACTGCTAACACACTCCAGCTGGGGCTGAGCAGGGCTTACCCTGAGCCAAGGACTTTTCAGTGTCCTGTGCTCTGAGCAGGTGCACAGGAGTCATGAGGGAGCATGGGCAGGACAAGTGACCTGAACTGGCCAAAGGGATCTTCCACACCAGTATATTCTATCTTTATATCTTGCTCGATATGTAATAGTCCCAAAAACCTGCCAAGGCAAGAACTGTGTTCTTACAATGAAGAAAACAACCACTGGATGGCTGGAAACAAAATCTGTGCCCTATCCCACCACTTGGAACACTATACTGGGCCTTGAAAAGAAAATTTTAGGGAGATATGGCATCCCAGACATAACTGACTCAGACAATGGTGCTCATTTCTGAAACCATCTCATAGACACCTGGCACTGAGGGCTGTATCACTGCCCACACCATGCCCCAGCCTCTGGGAAGATTGAATGATGCAAAGGATTGTTAAAGGCTACACTGAGAGCAGTGGGTGGTGGGACCTTCAAACACTATAAATACACATTTAGCAAAAACCACCTGGCTGGCCAACACTAGAGGATCTGCCAATCAGGCTGTCCCTGCCCAATCAAAACTTTTATATTCTGTAAAAGAGGGTAGAGTTTCTGTAGTGCCCATCAAAAGCCACAAGAGTGGTATTGTCCTTTTCTCCAGGTGAACTGTGTGCTGTCTCAGCATTGTATTCAGATTCAGTTTGTTCCTTGATGGCAGATATATTTTGCCCTAATTCCTTATAATGACAGATTTTTGTTACAAGGTGATCATCCCTCGTGAGCAGATGAATACAGCTCTTAAATGGGCTGCAGCTTCTGTGCATGCTAATGAAATCACAGAAATAAGACACTGAGAAACAGGCCAGAAATACAGAACAAAAAGCAACACTAATGTATGTCAGATATGCTAGTTGCTCTACATAGTGTGTGGAAAATAGCTTGAGCACACTCATTACCATGACAGGGGATATATAATTTGTCATTTTGATATTATCAGCAAATAAAGCGAAACATAATTGCAGTTAAAGACCAAAGAGATAACTGAAGTCCCTTTTAGCTCTTAGAGGCTTTGCTGTAACTGCACAGGGCATGTTGCATTAAATTCTAACTACTGGAAATTAGAATGCATTCAGGAGAGCAATAAAAAAGATTAGGGAGCCTGAAATCACTGACCTGGGAAGAAAAGATGAGGTGTGTTACAGCACACCCTTGGAAAGATGAAATGATGAGCTAATTGCTCCACAAAAGGTTCCACATGTGATTTTCCACACCACACATGGCTTCAATGGGCCACAGAGTAGGTGAACACCAGTTCTGATATGCTAGCTAGCAATGTAAAAGTCCAATTTAATCCAGAAACACAAGCTATATTCCTTGCTGAATCTTCAGACCCTGAAATGTTGTTTTTATAACCACAAACCAAAAGGCTGGAAAATCCCTTTGAATTTTTTCCTTCAGAAATTTCTTTTCTGAGTATACTTGGTGCCTTTCTCTCAGGACAGAAAGTCAGATCACGTTGGTGAAACACAATGCTTTTAGAATCCTTATGCAATACTGGCAAAATGTTTAGTCTTTCTTCAAGGGCCCTTGGGCAAACTTCCTGTACATGTCAATAGAAATCCAGTGAATAGATTGAAGTGAAAATATTGTCCTGAGCAAAGAAATTTTTTTTCACAACTCTGAATTTGTCACTGCTCTATTTTGAGTTTTAATTGCCACCTAGAGCATTTGGATGACATGGAAAGTCAAAGAATTCATCTGTAAATATTTCACCAATGCCAGTGGCAAGAGGCTCTAAAAATACACAGTGGAGGACAAAAGGCTCAAACTGAACATCAAAATTATGTCTGAAAATGTTGACAATGCAGTGAGTTACTTTACTGATTGATGGCATTGTCCTGAGCTCTGTCCCTGTGCACAGGGGTGGGAGGTGCACTGATAACCAGACTGCTCTTCTGCAGGGGCAGCACTGTGGGGCCAAGAAATAGAAGCTGACTATGAAGCCTTTGAAGCAGGAATCATTATTCACAAGAGCTTGCTGTTATAAATAAACTGAACCACATGAAAGCTGAGGAGTTATGTAAGCATCCAAACATTGTCTTTCCAGAACTCGCAGGATCTGGACTGGGCAGACCTGAGCCAAAGCTACAAGTGCAAACTTAGGCTGCTCTTCATGATCACATCATGTTTAATGATGATGCAAGAAAAAGAAATAAATTAGGAGCACTTTTACTGGCACGGTGAATTCCAACTTTAATGTAAATCAAATTCAGATGAACTGATTTGCATGTACTTGTGTCACTGAGGAGTTCACAGGATCTAAGCAAGTCATTTTGCCGAATAAGCATATGGCTAAGTGCTCTCTGAAATAGAGACGTTTTCCTGGAACATGACTGAAATTAGAAAAAAAAAAAGACTGAAAAGCAACTGAGATAAAATAATCCAATCTTCTCTCTACCAGATTCCATAAGAGGTCATCAACTGGATCCTGCATTGCATATATATTTCTGGGGAGACCTAGAATACAATTTTCTTCTTGATTTATAAATCTGCCATTACAGCAGTCTGGCCTTGAGTTAGTTATGCCAGTGATTGCCAGAGCACTAAAAAGCACCTTATTTCACCAGCTGTTCATCACTGATTATTGAAAAGAGAAAGTACTGCAAAACTCCATTGCATTTTAGGGACAACAATGTAGGTTAAGAGGAGTTGTTAGAACAGAGCCCATTAACTTACCTTTCCTTCCTCTCCTTGCTCTCACTTTCTCTCTGGTCACACCTTTTAAAACTATTAACTCCTTAGACCTGGGTCTGTCCCTTTTGCCTTGGATCTAAATCACCCAATTTGCTCAGGATATCATAGTAGTCATAGTTGATACCAAAGTGTAAGGATCAGAGTCATAGCTTAGAACTGGAAAAGCACCCTAGGGGAAAAATTATATCAAAGAAATTAAATAATGGAATAGGCTGAGCTCCCACTTACTGCTACCAAACATTTGACAGCTTTACTCAAAATGTGATCTGCACTGGACTTTTTCTCCATGTCTGCTGTGTGGAAAGAACAGCCTGCCAGGCTTCTTCTCCCAGGTACCTAAAATTCAGTATTGCAGTACAACTTTGAAATGTGAAGTCAGTTCAAAGATCTAAAGCCACTCAAAGAGTGCTATAATGTGCATGCTTAGGTGCCCTCACATTTTCACAGCCTGGCAGCCAGACATTTTTACCTGTGCACACAGGTAAAAGACAGGGAACCCTTGAGCTGACTGTCCTCCACTGTGTATGGACCTACTCCTGCTCCTTCCTTGCAGGCATCAGCAGAGAACCTGCTCCTTTTCCCTTTGGAAGAGGACATGGTGACACCTGGCACCTGTGGAATCAGTGGGGGTGTTGCAGGGTCGCCCCCAAAGCTTCAGGACTGGGTGAAACAATGACCCAGTGCCATCAGCTGTGTCTTTGGAGGTGATCTTCTGAAAGAGACTGGCTTAGACAGGTGTGCTGGGTATCACAGAGCCACTGCCAGCACCAAGTCTGTTTGAAAAGTGACCTTTACTGCTGCTCCAACTGAGTGAGCTGAAAATGGCCTGGGTGACTCATGTGGTGGTGCCTTGGGAAAGCACAACAACTAATTTTTAAGATGACAGAGTGACTTAGACTCACAGATTCTTTTACCCTTCCTGTGTCCCCAGAAATTCAAATAATTTAAAAACACCACTATGGTCTTCCTTGATTAATATTTTTTATCTTCACATACAAAATAAATCTTTAAACTGAGTGTGATAAAATATGACTCCATTTACAGAGATGTTATTTTATTTAATCTTATGTTCCAACTTTGTTCCTTTCCTGCCCTGCTATTTCTTTTACTTTACTTTCTCATTGGACTTCACCTTTAATTCATTCCCTGTTCCTCTTCAAATCTTTCCCAAAGTAAAGACTGAACACAAAAGGTCCAAGTTCTAATCCAGCACTTAAAATCACCAAACTGACAAGGAAAATGTTCTGTGAATACATTAGAAATATAAAGAAAGGAAAGGGAGTTTAAAGCACCCCACCATTAAAGGGAAGAAGAAAAAAAGGGGGAGAAGACTGCAGAGAAGTCTGAAAATAATTGTCATCTTTGCTTCACTGTTCTCCCCCAAAAATATTACTTACACCTAGATACAGGACAAAATTAATTTTAACAAAGAGATTGAAATGCAAATGAGATCAGGGAGGGAATCAAAAGTCAGTGATTATTTATATAAAATAGATGCAGGGCCTGATAAAACTGAGTGGATTTAAGGAATATCCAAGGCAGTTCTGAGTTATCCAAAGATTATCTTTGAGAACTCAGCAAGGGCACTGTGATCCCAGAGGAATGAAGGAAATTGTACATTGAATCAGGGATTTCAAGATCATCTACTTTAACTTTGTTACCTAGGTAGACACAAGAAAAGATTATTAAATAATCAGTTCCTTCAGGTTTGTAGAATAATAAAATGTTCTTAAAGGTGTTTCCTTCCACTTAAGGCTGAGTCATGAAAAGCAACGAGTGCAACCAGGTCAGCAGCAAATCAGGCAAAACTAATTTAATTTTCTTTTTTGAAAGAGAATTGGAAAATTACATGGACACAGAAGATGAGGTTTCTTTAGTAAATAACAGATCCAGCTTTAGATGCTGTTGATGATCTCCCAGTGGACTCTAGCATGTAGATAGGAGAATAGAGTTTATATGCCTGAGAGCCCAAGTTCACTGTCAGGAGCTCAGCAGGACAAATGATGGCTCGTGTCAGTCATTTCTCCTTCATTTCCACCTCTGTTAAGAGGGTCCTAGGTTAGAGCCTGAGGTCTAAATGAAGGCAGCAGATGTAAAAATGTTTTGATGATCCACAGAGAAAGAGGAGATTTTTATAATGAAAGAGGGGATTCAGAGGGACCAAGTCTGGTCACCTGACATTATTTTGGGAGTGATTTTGATGATGAAGAGGGCAACATGCTCAGGACAGCTGAAAAGACCCCTGGATAGGATTGGGCTCTGACGTCTTGGTGAGAGATCAGCTTTGAAACTAGATTTGAATTGGAGAGAATGTCTGAAAGTGGTCAGGTGAAATTCCATGAAAGTCAGGAGCCAAGTGCTATACTTTGGAAAGGTGGACAAATACAAAGTGGTCAATGTTTGCTTTGGTACAACTTCCAAAAAGAGAATATTGGGGATCACAAAATGAAATTACATTTTAAAGGGGCATTGTTGCAAATGTCTTTTCTGGGAGGTATTGTGTAAGATTTTGGATGTAAGACTAGAGAAGTGTAACTTTAAAAATAACCAGAATAATTTCAAAATAAAGATATAGGCAAAAAGAAAATAATCTAAATGAAATAGAAAGAAAAAAAATTTTGAAAAGGCTGTCAAAAGACTGGTAATCTAGAGACGAACAGATTAAATCCCAT
The DNA here is from genome assembly GCA_034336665.1 of Luscinia megarhynchos. Lineage (NCBI taxonomy): Eukaryota > Metazoa > Chordata > Aves > Passeriformes > Muscicapidae > Luscinia > Luscinia megarhynchos. Next base: position 92,878,611 of record JAPFBE010000002.1, read on the forward strand.
TTAGTCTGCAAAAAGGTATGATGAGGCCAATGAGACTGTCATCATTTGTACTTTGAATTAATCAATTTAATCATCAAGGAAAATGTAAATTACACATTAGGAAAATATTTAAAAATATGAAAGATGTATAGCACAAACAGTATGCAGATTTTGTAGGATGTTCTTCACTGATAATTTTTAAGAGAATTAGATATTTTTCACAGATGATGTAAGTATAAATACTTTTCCTTAGGGTACAAAGGTCCTTCTGGTCTTCTACTTCCATGGATGCCTGATGAAGTGATGAAATTAATTCACCCATCCATGCTGGCTGCATGCATACAAAACCTTATCAGGATGTGCTGATGTCCCCTGAAAAGGGATGGAATGACTGTGGTGCAACACCAAGGAAGGAACTGACTCTGACCCATAGGGATAAAAATTGCAGAGCCCCTTTCCTTGAGACTTTTTAGATATGGTTTGCATAATGCAACTTCTTCTGTCTCTGTAAAGACCTTAGTGAAGCAGTTGGGTTGGGACTAAAAAAAAAAGTGGTTCTGGAAGAAGTTAAATTGCAAGTTTAAGAAAACAGCAAAAACTTACAAATCCAAGTAATAATGTGCATACATCTTGATAGAATGAAAGGAATGGGACAGTGCAGTACAGAAGAGAGGGTTAAAGCAGTGGGCTTGTAACCATGAGCTGGCAATTAGGAAGGATCCAAAGGAGCCATGTGTGATGCCAGTGTTTCTCCATGATAGTCATTCAGAAATTAGTAATCTTTGTCTAAAGTGCACCCACTCTTTCCTCAGAGATGCTGTGTGCCCCCACAGCATTGCCCAGCACCCACACCTGACCTTTGAGTCCTTGATCCTCTCCACATCTTGACTAGCTGGGGCTCATTTTAGAAAAAGTTCAAAGCAACATTAGAAAAAAAAATTCAAATATGTGTCTATGCTGAAATCAAACCAAAAATTTGGTATTCATTTCTTGAGTTCAGTAACACAGTAAAAGAGTTTCAGTGGTCACACTCTCCTGAGAGACAAGAACCCATTTAAACACTGTCATTCACCCTCACTGATATCATCTTAGGCCTTAAGGTGAAGAGTCATAATAAGTTACATAGAGATATGAAGGTTTTAAGCAATTTGTCACATTACAGTCTAGATGAGAATTTGGATCTTCTGACTCTGAGGTCTAGCTCTGGGTTTCAATTTTCATCTGTTGTGAAACTGAACACATCTAGATTTTTATAAAGACTTTCCATTCTGGCACAGCATCAGTGAAAATCCTTCATGACTGGGCACTATTGATCTAAACTTGCTAAAATGTTATTTCTATTTCATGAACTCTGAAGACACCCTTGCAAGGCTTCTATTTCAAGGATATTTTTGAAAGCAATTTTTAATCCACACTCTTCCATTCTTGCATATTTTTCCCTTTCTCTAACTATTCCTAATGCTGGCAAAGTATGCCAGAAACAAATTTATGCAAAGCTAAGTTGTACACGCTTGCTTTAAACCTAAGGGGACAGTAGTCAAAGTCACATAACTTTTGTTTCTACTATGCAGATTATTTAATTCATGCTCACAAAACACTCTGAAAATTTTGGATAGTGATGCATAAGTGCTCTTAATATTGTAAAGAATTTTCTTCCTAGCTTGTTTCAATAGACAACAGTGTCAGAAAGGAAATCCAGTGATACTAGTGGCTATCTTGCTGGTATTCTGACATAGATTATTATTACTGGAGAGGACAGAAAGTTAGATGAAGTTTTGCTGAACATTTTCGTTCTTTTGTCGTAGCTGACACCTGTCTGGCAGCCATAAAAAAGGTCTGAGAGGGAGTGGCACATTATGCCTCACACAAGGAGTGTTTGGGGTAGAGCTGCCAATCTTCACCTATCGTTTTGAGGTGTTAATTTTGAGTAATTCAGTTTCCTTATCATAATCATCTTTATCTATCAGCAAACACTGTGAAAAGGGTCAGGCAATGTTTTCATTAGTCCCAGAAGACGGGAATTCTGGTGAATTATGGATCAAAGGAGAATGGATGCCCCAACATGATGCCTTCCTTAGTGGGAGAGAATAACTGAGCAGATGACTTGTTCCTAATGCCTCTCTACTTAAGGAGATCACTGTATATTTCTCTAAGCCATAGATAATTTCTATGGGTAATACAGTCTAAGTCTACTTAGAGCTGTATTTTCCAGCAGTGGTGAGCTCCAAAGACCACCCATTGAGAAAACTGCTCTCCACCCAGTGGTGGAAAACAGATCCCCTTGGCCTCTCAGTAATGCAGCTCTGATTCCAGCAGCTTTGAAAAAAATAAACCCCAAAAGCTTCAATGTGCAACATAGCTGAGGAAAACCATAGCTGCTTTATACACAGGCATAACTCATTTATCAGACCTCACAATCATCCAAATCTTATCTCAAAGTGCACCAGATGTTATGTACTATACCATGGGACTTGGACAATATGCTGGGTTATGTGATGCTTGGCCTGGGCCTTCTTCTGTGTTCTGCCAGCTTCCATGGTCCTCCTCAGCCAGTGGCTTTGACCCTTCTCACTGTGATTATCTGTGCTGTTATGATGTCTCTGCTTTATTTATTCCATCTGACAAGCAATACAATACTTGCACACAGCTTGTCAGAAACCACCCATGAAACAGCCATAAGACAAGATGACAAAGCACAAAGGCTATCAGCTCTGAGTTCTCTTACTCATTGGCCATTTCAGTATGTTGTGTTGGCAATTAGCTAATTGGTGTTATAGGTTGTTCTAATAATTAACCATTCAAATCACACTTCTGGTCCACACATAAAAGGATTCTTACTGTTGTTTCAAAAGTACATTGCAAAGCACAGTTAAATGACATGTATTCTGTTTCTGTTAGGCCCTAAATTGTGATTTTAGTCCTGTCCACGCTGGACATCTCAAAGTTTAACATTACACACAAGATCTGAGTAACCCCCTCCCCTATTGAGGAGTTCCCCTGATGAATGCTTGCTCATTGCCAGGGCTCGTGCTCATTGCCAGGTTTTCACAGCCAGGACTTCTCTAAAGACAGCTTTCCATTCCCATGGCACATCAGCAGCTGTGACACAGGCTTGTGCCCCTGTCCCACACTGGTGAAGCCCTGCACTCTGCATGGTCCCTGGGAGAGGTGGATGTGGAAAGTCTGATGAAGAGAGTGGCAGGGACACCCTGGCTGTGGTGCTGCCTGTGTCCCACCTGTGGGGTGATGGGAGCCAGTTGTGAGCCTCAGTCAGCATGTAAAGTTCTGCAGGTCTGTTTTAAATGTCTGTGCCTTGGTAGTAGCAAGCAATACTTGCCACCTGGTCTAAGCAAGCTGATGAAGATCATCCCTTCTCTGACCTTATCAGCTGGTCTGAGAAAAGATATAGCCTGTTCCCCAAACATTGCTTCCCCCTATATATCTATATAAACGGCTGTCCTATTTGTAAACCTAAGTGCTGCACTGCTAAAGAGCCTCACAGTCACTTCTGGCTTATATTTTCCTTGGATGTAAGTGTGGTCTCCCTCATGTAGTGCCTCCAGGAAGCTCTTTCATGTGCAATATGGAACACAAAGAAAGATCATATTGCTGTTACTATTTATCATCAAGATATAGACTTTCAAAAGGCTTTAAAAGATCAGTTTTAAACTGGCCCAGCGATTATTATATTGCTGTAAACCAGCAATGGGAAACAAGGGTCAGAAAGGAAGGAAAACATTAGGAAAAATAATAGAATAACTCGGTATTGCTTTGCACAAAGAAAAATGGACTCAGGTTTGTCAGTGTGCCATTTATTAAACATTGTCTTACATTTGCTTTGCTCTTTACTTCAAATGCCAGAGAACCTCTGATTTGGCGACGATGAATGGAAGTTTTCTGGCATGCAGCACTACCGAGTTCAAAAGGAATAAATGTGATCAGACCCAGTCAAAAATACTCCCCATTTCATTGTATGCAGTCTCTCTTCTGTGTTTATTTAACTTCTCTTTAGTTGCACAAGGCAGAAATTATGAGATGAGTGGTTACCTGGTAGCCTTCTTGAAAAAACAAGAAGCTATTTTTGACCCATCTCAGCAGCAATATTGTCTTTAAAAGAGGTCCTTGCTTAATACAATCCTTCAAGGTAGGCCAAGGCCATAGCAACATTTAAATATTGTATGGTGAATTGTCTCCAAGATTGAAAGCACTTTGAAAAATAAAGATTCTTAAAATTGCTTTACCTCTTTTCAGATGGGGACAATGAGGAAAAGGTGAAGGTTTCTTTGATAAACAAGTCAGTGACAGAGTCAGGAGTAAAATTTATTAGCATTATAATGTAAGGATTCTTAACATTACACCGTAAGTCTTCTGAAAGGGTTATTGAAATTTAAATTCAATAGAGCTGTTTACAGTAGCTGAAGAGTGTGGAACTTCTGCAGAAGCATCACCTTTGCACTTGGGAGCAGCTGGTTAAATGAGATTTTTGGTGCTCGTGTATGTTGAGTCATAGCAGACTTGTTAAAGCTCACCTGTCCCTGAATCTCAGCAAACTAATTAAGAGATATTCTGGAGTGGCTTGGCCAAGATGTGATGGGCATGGGCTGCCCTCAGGCAGAGCAGACAGTCATAAAGCTCTTGGCTTCTGCTAGAAACAGCAAACAAGATGTTCTGTGTGAGGTTTATTTGTGAAGGCAATGCTGTTAGAATAGCAACCCTTGTCCAAGAGAGTCTTCTAGAAATGCATGGGCATCCTGCAATTGCACCCCAAATGCAGGTGCTCATCCTGCCTTGGTGGGGAAGGAATGAAGATTTTACCTGAAAAAAGCTGAAGTAGTGGCCTTTTTTATGGGATCAGCAACTGGGCAGTGTAGGCTACAGAGAAATGAGAACTCTTGGTGTAAATGTAAAAGCACTTTCTTGACAAGGAGCTAGTACTGAGAGCCTTCAGCTCTGGAAATAGCTTGTTCTTTCTTCCTAAACTGTCTGAAATGGAAAGCATTATGACCTGGACTGTTTAAAGCTACAACTAATTGGCAATAGATTGGTAACACCCTTCTGGCACTCACACCTCCAGCAAAAAAGTTAGGGAAATACTGAGAGACTGGCTTAAGGCTACTGTAAACCATGGCACAGGGATGGAATATGAAAAGGACAAAGTTGGGTTGTCCTCATGCAAAGCCAGTAAATTTTGGGCTCCAGGCTGAACAAGGGAGCAGCAATGGGTGTAAATGCCTAAAGCAGGCAGGACTGAATGAGAGGAACCCTGACTGTGATGGGGACTGACTGCCAGGGAAAAAGTTTTCCAGGGGCCTTCCTTGGTACACCATTTCCCACATAATTTTTCCCATTCTTCCCAGTGGTGTGGTAAGCATATAAGGAACTCTTATTTCTGAATGTGTGTCCTGGTAAAGCAATGGGGTAACTCCTGTCAACAGAGTGCAGGGACCAAGCTCCACCAATTTTTGTTTAAACCCTGCCACTGCTATGTTATCTGACACATATTCCAGAAGGAAAGTGGTTATGTAGAAAGCCACAGGCCTGCATAATATTTAAGGCTGAAGCTATGTCCTTCAGCCACTGTGTCAGTCCATGTTACATTCCAAGAGGCTGCCACAATAGTCTGACAAACTCTGTCAGAAGCTGGCAAATATGGTTCAGTCCTTTCAGTCAGTCTTTCATAAACAGACTACATAAAATGCCAGCTATATCTTAAAAGGGCCATTTTGGATGTTTCAGAGGAGTGTTTAGGGTCCAATCAGTCACCTGATAATCCCTGTCCTCTATCAGCTGTCACCCTGGTCTCTGATAGACAAGTATTTTAAAATACTTTAACAGAATTGGCTCTTCCAATTTCTTTAGTCAGTTTAGGGCAACTTGGGCATCAAGACTTTGGCCAGCAATTGCTAGTACACTGTACCTTAAGAACTTGCTGCATTGCAGGGAAAACAGCTTAAGTGGTCTATGAAAACCTTACTGTTTGAACTTTCAGTTTCCAGTTTTGATAAATGCCTCCTTTTTCTCGGATGGGAACCGGAAGAACAAGCAAACTTTGGCTGGTGCATTATTTCTGCTTCTTGCCAGGGATGACTTTACTGAGGACGGAGGGGTGTTGAAGGGCATCCTGCCCCTTTTTGGGAATGGCAGCTGCACTGTGGCCAGAGGCTGCTAGTATGACTCTTAATGTGGCTGCACAGATTCCATCCCACCTGTCCCAGGATAACCTTCAGGTTATCAGTCCCTGATTCCTCAGCATCTCTTCAGACTAAGTTTTGACAAAAGCAGGGACTGCAGCTGAGGGTTGAAGTGATCCTTGCTAGCAACGAGAGGAAGAAATAGGAAAATTCATGGTTGTCTTTCATCACAGGGCGAGGAAAAAAGCATTTATTTCTGAGGACCCCCAGCTGGCCTCAGCCTCTTTAAACTACAAAGTCTGTCTTTTTTTTTAGTCCTTAGGAAAACGACTGTCACCATGGATGTTCTAATAATATCCAAGCAGATCACTGGACTGCTCCAGGGAGCCAGTAAGGTCACTGCAGGAGATGAAAAACCAGGCTCAGATCACAGCAGATCCAGGGTCAGGGCTGCCAAGAACTGCCTCTCTCATTGCTTGCAGAATGCTCACAATTTACAGGTGCTAATCCAAACTTTGGTATGGTAACTTGTCCTTCAACTACATAGGAGGAGATACAAGGACTGAAAAAATTACCCAGTCTGTTGCAATTTAGGCAATCTTCAATCTTGTGTTTATCTTCCAAAAAGATCACTTGAAAAGAACAGTGACTTGTGGTCATTATGGCTTTGTGCTGTGCTTTCCCCCCATTTCTCTGCCCTTGTCACTCTTCTCTCTGCATAAATTGGAAAAGCAGGTTTGTCCTCAAACGAACTCCAATGTCAGCTTGTAACTGTAGTTCTTGTCAACTACATCTCTGCATTGATTCATAGCAGCTGGTAAATCGAGATATTTTTATAATTCCTAGATCTAGATACTATATATGAAATTGGTTTGTAATGACATTTTCATGTATTATTATCTCTGCTGGGAGAAGAGTTGCTTTTCATATTGCCAGTTCTTCTTTTTAACAAAGATAAATTTATGCATGCAGAAAAACACTTAAAACCTGTGAAGGGAGAGATGAAGAAGACAGGAAAGTTTTAGTTTGTGTATTTGCCCAGAAAATGCTTCGGTTTTTGTTTTGTTTTGTGTGCAATGAGCGAAGGGGAGAGTCCCCATTTAAGCATTTTGAGTGATGTGTCAAGTCATGGGCAGCCTGACTGATGTATAAAGGGGAAACGTTTTTCTGAGTGTGTCCAACATGAACAAAGTGCCTCAGCAGAAGCAGGAGGGAGATGGTGCAATCCCATGGGGTCTCCCAGTGATCCTCCATGTACCCTTTTACTGCACTGGTGGGCAGCAAGATTTGCATTTGAGACTTTCACCCCTGTTACAGGAATTCCCTTGGAGTTCTGCATGGTGAGATATTTGCATTTTCTAACCAGGCTGGGAAGATGAAAACTGTAGGGCTGTATTGATGGCCTTTGGAGAGCTTGAAAACCTGAGATTCCCTTTGGAGTCAGTGGAGAAGAACATGTCTGGGCAGGAACCATGGAACAAAATTTTCACTGTGGTTCTTGGTCCCCCTTTCCCAATAATTGGAGGGAATGTAATGGATGAAGACATGGGAGCTGACTCTCACTTTTGTTATTTAGGTTGCAAGAATCTTTGCTCTGACCCAGCTTCTGCTTGGGAAGGCAAGTCCCCAGTGCTCTAGAGTTGACAGATCCTTAATCAATGTGCTGAACCTTGCCTGTCTCCACGAGCAGCTGCACCTGCCCTCAACTGTTTGCATAAGCAAAATCCAGCGATTGTACATTACTCAAAAAAAGCATCACATTCTGCAATATGGACTCAGGCTTGATTTGCTTTATGGGGGTTACTTTGTCATGACTATCTTGTCACTGTACAACCCCAGCTTTCCTGCAGCATCTGCAGATACTGAAAGGGCACAGTAAGCTTTCCCTGGAGCTTTCTCTTTTACAGACTGAACACCAGCTCGCCCCACAGGAAGTTTGTTGAAGGGAATAATGGTGCATGTATATTTAGAAGGAGGACACCTTGACAGATTTCCCCAAAGTGACTAATTGCTTCTGATAAAGGACTGTGACACATTGGCACCAGGGGTTTCTGAAACTCAGCTGGAACCTGGTGCTGATGGCTAATGAATGAGGATGGTTTTGAACAGGGGTGTAAGCATAAAAAGATGACTAGTTAAACTTCATCACGGTTTAAAACTGGAAGAGAAAACAGAGCAGTGCTCCAGAAATGTAAAAGGACAAAAATGTGCAGAGAAACATTACTGTCTAGTGTCCAGGACTGCAATAAATCAAGTGATGAAAAGCACAGATATTGTGTCATTAATATGAGGTTCCAAGTGCTTTATATCATTTTAATTAATAGCTTAAAGAATTGTTGCAAGCCAGAAAAGTTAACATCAACCTTTCATAGTCCTTATGGACTGAAGAATTCAAACTGCTTTATGTCTCTCTAAGGAGGAGAAAGAGATAATGGGCATGGATTTTTGATTTTTCTTTTTTAAAGAAGTTGTAGATGCCCCATTCCTGGAAGTGTTCAAGACCAGTTTGGATGAGACTCTAAACAATGTGGTCTAATAGAAGATGTCCCTGCCCATGGAAGAAGTTGGATGATTTTTGAGTCCCTTCCAACCCAAATAAGTCTATGGTTATATGAATACACAAAATACCATTTTCCTGAAAGCAGGAGAAATGAAATGAGCAAAACCATCCCTACCTTCTGACAAAATTCACCCCAATTCTTAATATGAAACATCCTAATTTTGCCTCCAGGATGAACTCTTGGACTCATCAGTATGATCTTTACTTTTTTATGCTTCCAGATTTTTTCCCTTCACTCCCTGCTTTACTCTGCCTCTTACTGGAACAGTCATAGAATCACAGAATTGTACAATGGCTTGGGTTGGAAAGTACCTTTAAAAGTCATCTAGTCTAATCCCCTTCCATGAGCAGGGACATTTTTAAATAAGTCAGGCTCAGAGCCTTGTCCAGACTGATATTGAATGTTGATGGGCACCAGCACCTCTCTGGCAACCTGACAGAAAAATCTAGTTCTTCACTACCTCTTGTAAAAAACTTCTTCCTAAAATCCAATCTAAACCTATCCTCTTTCAGTTTAAAGCAATCCCCCCTTATCATATAATGAACTTTATAAAAAATTCCTCTCCAGCTTTCCTGTAGGCTGCTCTTGATGCTGAAAGGACACAATAAGAGCCCCCAGAGATTTCTCTTCTGCAGACTGAATAGCCCCAACTCTGTCAGCCTGTCCTCAAAGGAAAGGTGCCCCAGCCCTCTGATAGTCTTTGTGGCCCTCCTTTGGACTCAGTGGTAGGAACAGCTTGTGATGAGAGTCACTCCAAAACCACTCCAATGTACTTTTCTTCTGTTTCATAAAATGATATATTTAAGGTAGAACTATTACTACTGCTTTATATTTTTATTTCTATAAGGAACTATCTGTTCCTACTAGTAGCCTAAAAATAAAAAGCTGATGAAGTCCCTAAACTTCTTATCTGGGTCAATTGGTTTACTAAATGCACAGATTACCTGAAAACTTTTAGGTTTTGAGTGGCTTGGACAGGAACCTCAGAAATCAGGATGTCAGTCCTTGGAAGACCCTTATTCCCCAGCAACCCATCTTCCAGTTTTTCACATTTCACCACTCAGCTGCAGAGATCTCGGGATACTGCTGGAGGATTTCTGCCTCTCATATCCCTCTTTTTTTTTTTTTTTTTTTTTTTACTTTTCTTTTCTTCCCAGCTGTCAGATCCAGCTTTCCTAGCCTCTTCCTGTGCTCTTTGCCTGCTCTAGAAAATGAGGTCAAGAGGCAGTACAAGTGGCACCCAACAGGTTCAGAAAGCCCAAAGTGCTCTTACACATTCCTGTAATCACTCAGAGGACCAGTATAAGACAACTAAAATGGAGCCAAGAAGGTCCTGGTGCTGCAAAACCTTGGCTTTGACATCAGCAAGAGATTTGCTTCCTGCAGGCCTGAAGGGATGTTGCTTTGCCCCCTTCTTTAAGGCAGTGCTGAGCTCCAGCTGACTTTGTTCTAGTGAATCATGTGTGCCCCCAAAGGGCAATTTCAACTAAATCAGATGTGATGAACAATTTTTAGGAATGACAAAAATCTGTATTTCCTAGGGACAATGTCCTTATCTGAATGACAGTCACAAGGGGACCAAGTCTTAAAACAGGGATAAGACTCTATTAGGTTACTCTAAAAAACCAAACATTGCTCACCTCAAGGATACTCTCCTTGCAAGAGCAAAGGCACTTTAGGATTCAGTACAGGGGGATAAATCATATATTAAACAATGCATTTTCCCTTCTGAAGCCACTGATATGCCCATTAAACCACAAATCTTCCCAGCACATGGGTCTCAGTCTGATCAGTTATTTGACTTAGCCCAGCCTGTGGGCACTCAATGGGCAAGGTGGAATCTTTGCCCAAATGCTGTTTTCAGGGTCTCCCATATCTCAGAGCTGCACATTTTTTGAGTGCAGCTGAGCAGCTGCATAGCAAAAAGCAAATGAGATGTTAATTAAGCAGGAGTAGGAGAACTTGTCTGTTTTCTTTTTTCAAGTTCAGAAGCAGGTGATCTGCTTTACCTCAGTGATGCCTTGGCACTTTCTTAATTCATTGTACCCTACCCTGTAATGAAATGACTGGGCTTACAAGCTCAGCACCTGTGAAAATATGAACCAATTATTTTTAAAATCCGTCAGAGAGTGCCTATCGAGGAGCTTTCTGACAGCAGCCGTGTTGTTTAGGAAAGGGTTTATGTGGCACAATAATTATGTCAAGTTGTCCCAGCTCTGTGGAGACACAACATAAAGAAATGGCTTTGAATGTGCTTCAGAAATGCAGCTGGTCACGTTCCCCTTCCCAGCAGTGCTTTCCTTGGGTGCTGGAATGGGAGGGAGGTGACAGGGAAATGCTGGTGCTGGTGTCAAGGCACAGCCCACACTGAGCTGATGCCAGCAGTGGTGTCATCCACAGTGCCAGGAGAAGACATATGATTAATTATGAAATAATGACAGGGCATTTCACTGTTCAGAGGTGTTTGTTTGGGTGTAATAGCGTCTTGTTTATTTAAAAAAACAACTTTTCTCACCCTGTCAAGGCTTGCAGGGGAATGAGACTTAGGAAAAAGATGTCACAGCAGTGTTTTCCTGCTGAGAGCTCATAAACTGCCCAGAAACAGGAGCAGCACACCCAGATGGAGGGCAGCAAGCAGCAGAGACCTGTGCAGGGTCGGAAGGATGCACAGGCACAGCTGGCAGCACCTGCAGAGCCTGGTTCCTTTGGGCAGCAGGGCATCCCTCTGTATTTTGTGGCAGGGGCTGTAAGACTTCCTGCTGTGCAGATTGCCCAGCCGAGATCTCCATCCATTCCTGGCAGGCACAGGCAGCTGCCTTGCAGCCTGGGCTCAGCAGAGGAGCAGCAGCTCCTGGCTCCTGCAGCTCTCTTGCGAGCCCTAGTGATGGCAGGACCTGCCTGCAGACAGACTGAAAACAGCCCTGCTCTCACAGGCAGCCCTGGCTAGGAAAAACAGGAAAATGCTTCATTCCTGTGCTAAGCAGGTTTCTCTTTCCATCCTTCTGCTTCTCTTCCCCCAGAAGACTGAAACACCAGTGAACTTCACCATCCTCCACAATGGTTTGCAGGGCACAGAGAGTTGTGTTGCATTTGTCCCTACGAGATAAGAAGGGGGCCAAGACAGAAATAAAAAAGGGAAGGAAGTGGTAGTTGAAATAAGAATGAATAGTTCTTCCTCTGACATCCAAAATCCCAAGACACTGGCACTCTGGAGTTGTGGACCTTGTAGCAGAGCCATTTATTCCTCCTCCCACAAGCAGTGAAGCACTTGCTTTCATCCCGTGGTGAAGGTTGGTGGAGCAAGGACAGGCTCCCAGCTGCTGTCTGGAACAGATCTGCAGTTCTCAGCTGGAAACCTGACTTTCTGTAGACCTCAGAGTAGAAACAGTGTGACACTGTTATGAGGTTAGCTTGTCCTATATACAGTTTTTTCCTGCTTTTAATCACATGTTCATTTTAGCCATTAGAAATTGGGATGCTGAATATTGATATGCACACACAGGTAGCCCAGGTGACTTTTTTCTCAAATAATATTTTTTATAAGTGCAGCTTTGCTTTACAGAAAAGTCAAGTTTAATGAAAAAAAAAACCAAAACCAAGCAACTTGTGGCTCCTATCCAAGTTCATATCTGCAGGTAAATGGTGAGAGGGAAAGTAAAACATGTGATGTGTTTCTTAACTCAGCAGATACCTGATGTACTGTCTCTGGATTAGAGCAGAATTACTTTTTGGTCAGAGATCTGTAGTAGGTGGCTGGCAGACATTGTTAAGGAGTACACCTGTCTGATCCTAGTGAAGGTGCCTCTGTCCTAAACTGTTCAAATCAAAAGAGTTTGTTTAGCTCTTCAAACCCAGCAGCTGTCTCTCATTAAGTGAATTGCTGAGAGCTGTCAGGATATTGTTTCTGGACTTTCTGAACAACTGACATTTAACTCAGGTTTTTTCTCTTCCATCTGATGAAACTAGAATGAGTATGACAGATGAGGAACAGAAACCAGAATCAGGCAAAGTTCTGAAAACATGTGTGTGTACATACAAACATATCCTGCCGATTTTTATATCAATCTATTGGTGTTATTTTAAATTTTCCATGTTTTGCTTGACATGAAATGGGTACATTTAGAAACAAAATTTGCACTTGATGGTGTGAGATCTGGTCTTGTGTAGCATTGATTTTATATTTAAGTTTATCACAGGATCAAGGAATAATTTAAGTTGGCAAAGACCTCCAAGACCATCAAATCCAACCATTAATCCAGCACTGCTAAGTCTGCCTCTGAACCATGTCCTTAAGCACCACACCCAGAAAACTTTAAAATACCTCCATGGATGGTGAGTGAACCACTCCCCTGGGCAGCCTGTTCCAATGCTTGACAGCCCCTAGGTGAAGAAATTTGTCCTAACACCCAACCTGAACCTCCCTTGGTGCAAACTGAGGTAATTTCCTCTTATCCTGTCATTTGTTACCTGGGAGAAGAGACTGACCCCACCTGGCTACAGCCTCCTTTCAGGCAGTTTTATGAGTGATAAGGTCCCCTCTGAGCTTCCTTTCCTCCAGGCTGAACATCCCCCAGCTCCCTCAGCTGCTCCTCAGAATTGTGCTCCAGTCCCTTCCCCAAGTCCATCATCTTTCTTTGGACAGGTTCCAGCAGCTCAGTGCCTTTGCTGCTGTGAGGGGCCCAGAACTGGACACAGGATTTGAGTGTGGCCTCACCAGTGCCCAGCACAGGGGGACAATCCCTGTCTGCTCCTGCTGGCCACAGTGCTGCTGACACAGCCCAGGTGCCCTTTGCTCCTTGCCCACCTGGGCACACTCTGGCTCATGTTCAGCTGACCAGCACCCCCAGGTCATTTTTCCTGGGCAGCTTTCCAGCCTCCTGCCCCAAGCCTGGAGCACTGCATGGGGTTGTTGCAACCCAAGGGCAGGACCTGGAACTTGTCTTGTTGGCCCTCATGCAATTGATCCAGCCCATGGATCCAACCTGACCAGATCCCTCTGCAGAGTCTTCCCACCCTCCTGCAGATCAGCACTCCCACTCAACTTGGTGTGATCTGCAAACTGGCTGAGAGTGCCCTTGATCCTCTTATCCAGATCATTGATAAGGATATTAAATAGAATTATCTGCAGTACTGAGCCCTGGGGAACACCACTGGTGGCTGAATCAGCTGGATTTAACTCCACTCACCACCACTCTCTGAGGCTGACCATGCAGTGAACACTGCACCTGCCCAAGGCATGGGAAGCCAGTTTCTCCAGGGGAATACTGTGGAAAACAGTGTCAAAGGCCAGGCAGGCAACATTCACAGCCTTTCCCTCATCTACTTGGAGGGTCACCTTGTCACAGAGAAGCTTAATAATAGTTACCTATTATTGCAATAAGACAAAACCATTCAAACATTTATCTATATTTCTACCATAATAAGTGAGATCAACATTTGAAAAAAAAAATACTCTGAAAATAATGAAGCAAACCTCTAAGTCTTTAAACATATAGAAATTTTCCATCTGGCTATTACTAGGTCTGAAAGGCAGATTGTGATGAGGAACTTTCAGAACTTGATAAGTCTGATAAGTTTAGCATTTCCACCTTGTTCTGAGCCAGCTGCTTTTTTCATTGCCAGTAGAAACAGAGCAACAAATCTGTTTTTCCTGGATTTCTAGTTACCACAGTCTTCTAAACAGCTGTCTGGCAAGGGTACTGGATTTATCTTCAGGAATGAAATGTAAGTAGTTTGGAGACAAAACAATTGAACAAAGGCCTCATTTCTTCTTTTAACACAGGCAGCAAGAGGTTCCCACTTATTTAAAAAGAAGGAAAGCTGGATCTATATAAAGCTCTGCATATGTTTCATCTAAGCTTGCACACAAGTGTCCAGGCAGACAGCTCATCATTCCAAGAAAAATCACCCAGTTTACTCTAAAATGAATGTGAAAAGAGAACCAAAGAGACAAAAATATCAACTTCACCATCTGTCAAGATGATCCTTTTTGTTGCCATGACCATACTGTTCCTTACCCAGTCATAATTCAGCTCCTGGTTCAAATCACTCATCTGAGATGCTCAAAATAATTTACAGACATTAATTTTATCTCTCAAAACCTGTGTGTGGAGATCATAAAATGATAGACAGAGAAAATGAGGGCAGAGAAATGCTGAGTTCTCAAAGGTGTTTGCCTTCTCATCCCTCAAATCCGTGGAGGGAACACTTGTTCTTGGATCCCAGATGTGCTTTCCAGATCATCACCTTCTCCTTAGAGGGGGACACTCTCCTTCAGCTCCTGTGAATTCTGTTCAGCCTGCAGTATCCAGCTAAGCATCTCCTCAGGTTCTCAATCCTACCTCCTATAGTCAGAAATTAAAGGGCAAGTTAATCAGTCCAGGAGATTCTGGGTGAGGGACCCCTTTGTCCTGCCTGGTCCCAAGGGATGACAGACCCTGCAACAGCTTGTGGGGCTGAGTCAGGCCACTGCCAGCCCTTGCAGAACCAGCTGCAGGTTTCTTTTAATATAAGAAAAATAAAGACAATGAAAATTTCCCCCCTCTCACCAAAATTTTTATCTTTTTTTCACATGAAATGATACCTAACATGACTATTTAAGGTCAACCAAAATCTTTAACACATAAATAATAAGACAAACAATACTTAAGATCTAATGAGGCATTTTTGCTTTCCAAGTACTTTCATGACATCTACTCAATAACACTCAAAACTGCCAAAAAATTGTTTTAGAGATGAGAAAACTCATGAATTATATGTGTTAAAAGCCCAGTTTAAGGATATAAAACAACTTGTAGATTTTTCTGGAGAATATTGAATACTTGAAGTGTCATAGCAAAATCTGCAGTTATACCATAAATAAAAAGCCTGCATATACAAACACAAATGTTCACTTGCATATCTATAGAGAAGAGAGAGGAAGAACATAACAACATTTACCAATTCACAAATGTCCTGCAGAGATGTGTAGGGCAGTGCCTCCTGCATGGTGGCTGATTTGAAGGTGAGAGGTACAAGTCCTTGTTCTTTATTCCTTGCTGCAAACCAAACCTAGGAACTGCTGAAAAATAGCAGGAAAATGGATATTAGCAGGTAGCATGAAGGTCTGCTTATAAAACCAGCCTATAGTTTTAAAATAATCGTTGGCTCTGTTCCTCTACTGGGATTCTATCTTCTACTAAATTTATATTTGTCATGAGCAGTTAGATCTGTTAAATCACAGTTTATTGTAAAAATTCCAGAGTTTCTTTCAAAACATGAAGCCTTGTCTCAACTACTCCTGTTATCATCCTTTATTTTGGTTATTCATTGGCAAAAGGTTTTATGTGTTCATAGTAAGCTGTTTCACAAATATCCAAGATCCTCTGCTATGCAGCATTAGGCCTGGATAAATTTTTCACTTTTTCATATTTCATCCATTTCACCCAGAAGTTTTGGGTGGGTGGCTAGATTGCTAACCTACAATTTTTATTTTTTTTCTCCTCAAATGTGAGCTATTCTGGAGTTCTGCATTTTTCTTACTTTCCCTCTGAGCCAGGTTTTCTCTAACAACCAGATGGCTGCTAAAAAACAGGGAGGCCTTTAGGTGGTCTTTATGACTAATATTTTAGTAAAATGGTACAGCTGCTTATTAGATGGTCAAATAGAGATTATGTCAGGATACAGAAAACATGCAATTAACTAATAAACAGTGACTGAAAATATAACCCCGCAATTTAAAAAATTGTTTTCATTTCAATTTGCTGCTTATAGCTGGAACAAGAGCAAAGGACTTTATGACATATGTTTTTAAATCTTTATCTTATTCATAAAGTATGGTCTTTTACAGTTTCACTCAATAAATACACTGAACCAAGTCAGTCTTCTGAAGCCATATTTGTAAATTAATCAGAAATAACATGCTGTGAACCAGTTTGAGATGTGAGAAGTATTGTGTTAATCCAGTGCTGAAACAGCAAGAGAATGCTTATTCTCCAAGTAGATATTCACAACTTCATGTGAGGATTGCAAATCAGTTTAATAAACCTCCCTGGCACAGGTACTCCCTCAGTGGAGCATCTAGCAGCTGCCTAAATTGGATCTGTGGCCAGCTGGTCAGTCCTATAAGTGAGTAAAGTTACACAGAAAATACTAAAGTGCTACCAGGATAGAAGTGCAAAATGAAACAGATGGGATATAGTCATTCCACCTCACTTGAAAAGATTCAAGACAAAAAAACCCAAAACAACCAAACAAAACCAATAAACTAAACAAAATTGCTCTTTGGAGTTCGAAATTAATCTTATCCTGCCAGATTGTTGAACATAAAGACCATACTCCTATAATATACCTATTTAAAAAATCAAAAACCTAAATATGAAACAAAGGTAAGATTTCTAGAACTTGTAACCTTAATCTGCATGGTTAAGATTAATGGATATGTCATTTGTTTATATAACCCTTCACATTTTTAGTTTAACATTCCAAATATTCTTTTAGAATGTTTCCAAGGAAAAATAAAGTACAATTAGTATTTGTGATTGTGGTGGGTGGACACCAGGTGCCCAGCAAAGTTGCTTTGCCACTCCCCTCCTCAACTGGATCAGGGGAGAGAAAAGAGAACAAAAGGCTCACCAGTTCCATCATGGACAAACAGACTTGATTTGGGGGAATTAGTTTAATTTATTGCCAACCAAATCAGATTAAGATCATGAGAAATGAAACCAAATTTCAAAACACCTCCCCCCACATATATTTGTAGAGATGACTCACCAGATGAAATTTTGGCATGGGTTTCCTGTTGTTTTTCAGAGACACACACACACACCTCTTTCCTGCTCTGAAAAAATAAATTGTGTGGTAAGATACTGTTCTGCTGTGCCATTGCACTTTCATATGATTCAAATCCACAGCAAGGCTGCTGATTGAATGCAGGGCTGTATAAGCCCCAGAGAAGTTTAGGTGTTCTTAGGATACCAGGGGCCAGCAAACAGAGATTTAGATCTATCCTCAACAGTGCATGCAGAATGTCTCCAGTCCTTCCCAAAGGATGAGTGCAGGAGGCAGACCTTACCCCTTTCTGAGGCAGCCCCATGGAAACAGAGCTCTCCTAAGAGCTATCAAAACACTGATCATAGGGTCAGCAAGGTTGGAAAAGACCTTTAAGATGGTCAAGTCTGACACTTGACCAGCCACCATACCAACTAGGCCACGGCTCATGTGCCACACCAAATCAAAGGGACAAAGGAACAACCACCTCCCTAATCCTGCTGGCCACGTTACCCTCGATGCACAGGGCAGGGAAACACTGACCTGCCCCTGACCTGGGCACACACTGGCTCGTGCTCAGCTGCTCCCAGCCAGCTCAGCCAGGTCCTGCTCTGCTGGGCAGTTTCCCACTCTGCCCCCAGCCTGGGGCACTGCAGGGCTTGTTGTGACCCAAGGGCACTTGACCTTCTTTACTATCATACAAGTGACCTCAAATCATCAATCCAGCCTGTGAAGATCCCACTGCAGAACCTTCCTACCCTCCACTCAACTTGGTGTCATCTGCCAGCTGACTGAGGGTACTCTTGACCCAGATCATCAGACAAGGTTTTAAACAGCTTACCCCACTACTGAGCCCTGGAGAGCACCTCTGGTTGCTGTTTACCAGCTGGATGTAGCTCCATTCACCACCCCTCTCTGGGCCTGGCCATCCAGCCAGTTTTTAATGCAGGCAAGAGTGCAGCAGCCCAAGCCACGGGCTGCCAGCTTCTCCAGGAGAATGCCATGGGACACAGTATAAAAGGATTTACTGGAGTCCAGGTAGATTACATCTACAGGCTTTCCCTCATCTATGTGATGGGTCATAGAAGGATATCAATGGCCTGTTTTCTTTAAACTCATGTTTTTTGGGCCTGATTCCCTGGTTATCCTGTATGACAGCACTCAAGGTGATCTGATTCATAAACCTTGAACCCAGTCTGACAGGACTGTAGCTCCCCAGATCCTCCTTCCAGTTGTTCCTATAGATGGGTGTTTATATTTGCTGACCTCCAGCCAATTGGAACCTCCCCAGTGAACCAGGACTGCTGGTAAATGATGAAGAGTGGCTTGGTCAGCTCTTCCACCAGCTTACTTGGTGCCCTTGGGTGATCCCTGCGAGCCCCATAGACTTGTGAGTGTCCAAATGGCTCAGCAGGTCACTAACTTCTTCCTCCTGGATTACAGGGAGATCTAGCCTTCTCCCCATCCCTGTCTACCAGCTCAGGGGGCTGCTTGTCCTGAGGATATCAGTATTACTGTCAAAGACTGAGGCAAAGAAGGCATTAAATACTTCAGCCTTTTTCTCCTCCTCAGTGACAGTAAAGTATGGAGATATTCCTTAGCCCTCCTTTTGTTGATGATGTAATTTATAGCACTTTATCTTTCACAGAAGTGCTTAGACTGAGTTCTAGCTGAGCTTTCACCTAATTTTCTGTCTGTACATGACCCAGCATCTCTGAATTCTGAGTTGCCCACCTCTTCTTCTGAAAGTCATAACCTCTCATAAGATCTCTTCCACACACTCCAGGAGCCTCCTAGACTGCCTCCTCTCTGCTGTGTTGAGTTTCCAGCTGACATCTGACAAGCTAAACTTTCCCAAAAGAACAGGAACCAGAGATCATGAAATGTCAGCCTGTCACTTATAGAATACCTTGATTGTACCTTCACTGGGATCAAATCTTCTGGGGAATAAACTCTGCCACTGATACCCCACATTTCCTTACAGGGCTGGGTTATGGCAGCAAGCTCAAGAAACCACTGAAGCAGAGCCCAGAAAGTGGCTGCTGTATGAGCTGGAAGTATCAATTGTATAACACAACATGGATTTCACTCTGAAACCCATTTATTTTTTTGAGCAATGACTGCTTCAGTTCAAATTTGCAAACGGCCAGCTTTCCTGGAGGAGTCTCTTTCTTGGATGTTCTTTATCTTATCATTTTCCATGACATGTGTTGTACTGTAATAGTACAAGTGTTATCTTGAGAACAGTGTTCCAGTGTTCTGTGGGTGCTCTCCTGCAAACTGAATTTTTCTCATCC
This sequence comes from Luscinia megarhynchos, assembly GCA_034336665.1. Classification (NCBI taxonomy): domain Eukaryota; kingdom Metazoa; phylum Chordata; class Aves; order Passeriformes; family Muscicapidae; genus Luscinia; species Luscinia megarhynchos. The sequence continues at coordinate 92,898,327 of JAPFBE010000002.1, forward strand.
TCAGTTCTATTGTCACTTAGCAACCAAGAAAATTATCAGTGAAATTCTAAATATTATCTTGTCAAGGAGATCAAAACAAAAAATATGTAACTAAATTACTAGGGAAAATACCACCTTTTCTCTTGTTTTTTGTTTGTTTGTTTGTTTGTTTGTTTGCTTTGTGTGTTTGTTTTTTGTTTGTCTTGCTTCAGCAAGTAGAAGATGCACAAAAAATTGCTAGTCATAGTGAATTTATACTGGAGTCTAAGGATCTGGAAGATATCTCCAGGAACGGATGTATTTTAATACTCTTAAAGTCAAAAATAGTCCAAAGAGACATGGAGGTGGCTCTACTGGAGACAGAACTATGACTTAGTGGAATATCACCAGTAATACCCTTCTGATGTTGTGATTTAATTAAATATTTTGTGCACAGAGGTCGGTGACACTTCCCCTTCTGGAAAGGTTATGTAGAGAACACTGAAAGATCAGGTCTGTGCAAGAATTTTAGAGGGTATAATAGCACACGAGGAGTTTGGACAAGGACTTGGAAAAGCTGGGTCCCACTGTCTTTAACCCATCATTATTGCCTTGTGATTTGACTCCCTGGATCACCCAGGCCACAGATTATCACTCAGCAATTCTGTTTAATGCCCATGACTGAGCTGAAAGATATCTTTTCAGATATGCAGACTGTCACAGAGGATGCATTTAAAGGGAGAGATGGCTATTTAATCAGGTTGTAAAAAAAGGTTTTCAGTGCTTAATTATCCATTAAAACATGTTTCATTTCCAGGCTGAATTTGCCTAATTTTAAAAAAGACTGAATTCTGTCCTTTTCTGTTACATTAAGCAATCTTTATAGAGGTCATCTTTTCCTTATGGAAGCATTTATATTCTGTCATCAATTTATCTTCTCACTGTGATTTTTATTAAGCTTCTCTAGCAACCTTCTTTAGTCTTTCTCCATAGTGCTGTCTCCAACCTCTCCCTGCTCTGTTCTGGAACTTTTGTTTCTTGGAAACTGAAGAAAAGGAACAAGAAAAATCCCCCAATCTTTGCAGTGGGTGGAAGCCGTTGTTCTTCAAATGCAAACCTGAGCACTGAGCTCAGTATCCAAGCACTGAGTTCCTCAGGCAGAGCTAAATACTTTAGACCTTTTCCTGATTAGCATTTCCTTTCCACAGGTGGGAATGGGGCTTGGTCTCCTCAGTGATTTATTATAAAAAGAGTCAGTGCTCATCTGGTTACCCTCACAGAGCTCTGAGCTGCCTTTTTTAAAAACACATTTCTTTATTATGAAAGTGCAATTCAGTCACTGGGATGAACTTTATTTTGCCTGTGTTAAATAACATCTTGCATGAGTTCAGCTTGCATATGTTCTAGATCACACTATATGAAAAACTTTGAGAAACTCACCAGGTTTTGGGTCATTCTACAACTTTAGTCCTTGCCATTTTATCATTTCTCCTGGCTAACAAGTAATGATCACGGACAATAAATATAGAATGGACTTCAGCAGTTCATCTAAACTGTCCTGCTGAACACAATTATTAACAAAAGCCCCAAGTAAGTGAGGTTCAATGGCTGTTCTGCCTTCTGACTGAAGACATTTCAGCTTCACAAGGGCAGGGGAAGGTATGACCAGCACTTTCACTGTCCATCCTGAGCTCTTGGCACAGGTTATCAGGTACTTACCTTTGGAGGTGGCTTCAGTGCCTATTTCCAACCATGTCTCAGCTTTTGAGGCTTTGGTGACCTAATGGCAGCACAGTTCTCCCCTGGGACTGTGTTGGAATGGATGGCAGGATTTAGGGCAGACAGAAGCAGCTCCCTCAAGTTACAGCTCCTGTATCTCAGAAACCAGCAGCCCAAGCAAACAGAGCTTTCCATGAGAGGAGACAGCTAAAAAGTGGAGGACTTTGTTGATAACACAGCAGAGAGTTGTGCAGGGGCATGGCAGCCTTAGGCCATGCAACTGAAATTGATCTTAATGTTTCCTACAGAAACCCATGTGGTGCAGGGCAACTGGTACTGGTAGAGTTGTTTCTTATTAAATAGGGAAAGAATGAACAGGCAAACCCATCTTGGAGCATATCTGTAGTTCAGGATAATATTAAATAAAGAAAAAGCAAAAGAAAGCTTTTATCTCCATTTTCAATTGCATTAATAGCAGCTAAGCTGCCTTCAGAGGCCCTGAGGCCTCTGAAATAAAATGTTGCCATCTCCTTTCTGCAGGCTGGGATTCAAAAGGCACAGAGATTAGCTGACTTGGGGTTGTCACACAATCATCATTAAGCATGAGTTGTGAAAAGACCCTCAGGTGTCTGACTTTAATTTCTCTGTACTGCTTAGGTCTGACTTTCCCTTCTCTATACTGCTTAATAGAAAATTCCTTAATTTATTCAGAAATTACACAGAGTTGCTGTCACTTGAAAATTATTTTTTAATCTCCTATTTGTAACCACATAAATGATAAAAATAATCTGTATACAAGAGCTCATGGGACAATGTCTACTCACTTGTACAATGATATCATATAGCAAGAGGTTTCCAACATATTTTCCTGATTTCTTGCCACTAAAGGCTTGGCTGTCAGTTATTCTCTACTTGCTTCCTTTGTTTCGTGCTGCCTGACTCTGAACTTTTTGTACCACTTATCAGGAAAGAAGACCATGATGACAAATTTCTAGGATCTCTGGCTAAAGTGTTGGTGGGTTACCCTAAGCTAATATAGATCACATCAACCTGGACTCTTCCTGGGATGCAGTTGGTATAAAAGGGATGTGCAGCATTAAGCAATATTTGAAGTCTACCAATTGCACACCTCTTTGCTTTCCTCTGATCTTCTCATCCTTTGATTTTTTTGTGCCTTCAGAAGCCCTGGAACTATTCTGAACTCTCTTCCTTCTGCTTTGGAGATTTTTTTAAGTGATGGATTATTCCTGGCTGGACACCAGGTGCCCATCAAAGCAGCTCAGCCACTCTCCTCCTCAGATGGACCAAGGTAGAGAAGAATAAGGCAAAAGGCTCGTGGGTGCAGATAAGGGCAGGAAGAGACAACTGACCAGTCACTTGTATGGGCAAAACAGACCTGACTTGGGGTAATTAGACTAATTTATTACCAACCAAAGCAGGATAATGAAAAATAGAACCAAATCTTAAAACACTTTCTCCCCAGCCCTTCCTTCTCCCTTGGGCTCAATTTCACTTCTGATTTACCCTCTCCCTGCCACTGCACCTGGGGACAGGGAGTGGGGATTGAGGTCAGTTCATCTCATATTGTCTCTGCCTCTTCTTCCTTCTCACACTCCTTCCCTGCTCCAGGGGGTCTCTCCCTGGGACACTCCTGCAGCTCTTCACAAAGTGCTCCAATGTGGATCCCTTCCATGGGGTGCAGTGCTTCAGGAACAGGCTGCTCCAGTGAGCGGCCCCCACGGGTCACAAGTCTTGTCATCAAACCTGCTCCAGCGTGGGCTCCTCTCTCCCCAGGGCCCCAGAAGAAGGAAATCAGTAGCGACACACACCACAGCATTGCAAGCCAGCAACAGAACTATTATAACCCTTTGCCCATTTCTGCCTTTCCACCATTTACTGAGACTGATGGGCTTATGTCCTTTGTGTGAAGTTGTATTTCCTCATCCTCTTAGTAACTTTTGGGAGCTACTCAGATCTTCATAGGTCTACAAATCATGAAACCATGATTAGCCCTCAGGTACTAAATACTTGTCACATAAAAACCAACTCAAATAATGTGTGTGCCATCCTACTGATTGCCTAAATTAACTCCTACAGTGAAACAAGAAGACAAAATTCTGTGGCTGCTCTTCCCACAGCATGACAAATACACGGTGAAATAGCAACACAGGTGCAGATACCAATAATATTAGAGATAAAGGGACACAAAGTGGTGAGGGGTCCATGTGCAGGGGTGATCCTCATTCCTGTTTATGTGGCAGCTGCATTTTCCCCAGGGTGGCCCACGCTGCCTCCAACCAGGACTTCCAAAACATGGTGCAGGTAAAAATTTTCCTCCTGGGATGATAATTTGATACTTTTTTCTTCTCTTTCAATCCATACTCCTGTAGTGCTTGAAATGTTGAAAGCCAGGGTGGGAATTTTAACATTCTCTCTACACATATTTATAAACTATGAAATAAATTAAAATTGTTGTTCTGTGCTGTTGACCGAGGCTCACAAATTTCCTGAATGGTGCCCTCATTTTTAGCAGCATCAGTGAAAGGAGGTAATATGAAAGCTCATAAACTGTTTCCATCCCTTTTTGGTAGTGACTGAACAGTAAAGAAAGAGCAACTGATGTTTTCACATTGAACATTTTGTTCAATATTTAAACATCAAGGCCTAAATTTTTAACATGGTGCAGAAATCTTCAGCTGTGTGCCTCCTGTGAAAAGTAATAGGAGGCATGGAGCTAAATCCCACCACACCACATTTAATATTTATCCCTAAAGGGTCCTTGTGCTGCTGAAGAGATTGAGCACATTGCACTTGCTCAGGCTTCTGGAGGCATTTTAATATCACCTAGCTGATTATGCAGTTTGCAAAGAGCATATTAACTTTATGCCTTGCAGTGCATATGGATGGGAGGGGAAAGCAAAATACTTGTGCCAGGCTGCAGGCAACAAAAGACGTTTGTAGGATTTAAAAGAAAATCAGAGTTAATCAATCCAGCCTAAATAATTTAATACACTAATCTGACAGGGCTAGATAAAAGATAAAGGAACTAACAGAGCCCATTTATTTACCATCCTGTATTTTTAGATCTTGGCCACAAAACCCGTTTCTTTTTATGCTATCTTTAATTTAAGCTCCTCTTTGTGTCTGTGCAAACTCTGTCCTCAGGTTTTCATCAGTCTCTGAAGAGGCAATGACACACAATTGTTCCAGGCCAGAATGTTTGAGCCAGTTGCAGAAAGGTCCCCAATTCCCTCTCTTATCTGGGGAAAGCTATTTTGTGTTCCACATAGTGTACTTACCCCTCTGCACTTTCTGAACCGTGCAATTCTCCTGGGGGAGGAAAACCTACACCCACTGCTGTCCCCAGCCTGCTGGGATAGGGAGGAAGGAGGCTGGTGCCCCTCCTGATGGCTCTGCTGCACTGTTGGAGTGGAGCAGTGGACTGGGGATGCAGGAGAGCCCAGGGCAGGGGCAGGATTGCCCCAGGGGCACTGGGCTCAGTGGCAGGGCAGGTGAGGCACTTTGCTGTGGTCCCAGTGTGCAGCCTGTGGGCTCTCCCACTCGTTCTTTTCTTCTACAGACACATGGTGTGAGAAGTGTTCCTACCACAATTTTCCATGCTGTGCTTTTCCTCTCCAAACTGCTGAGTGAATAACTTCATGGTCATGGGATGCTTCCCTGGGCACAGCTCAGGTGTAAGCTCACAGTATGGACTATTGACAAGTCTGGTCCTAAAGCTGTGCTCAGCAGAGCAGGCACAGCCCACTGCTCATACCATGAAAGGTCCCATGGGAAGCTTTGCCCAGCTTTTCTCTCCTTGGAAGGAATCTTGTTTCAAACCATTCTTGGCTTGTGCTTTCGAGCCCAGACTCAGAAGGAATCAGATGACACTTGCAGATTTGTGAAGAAAACTTTACAGTTTGGAATAATTAAAACGGAATTTAAATGGAATAATTAAAGCAGTATTATCTAGCTGAGTTAGTGATTAGTTAGTTATTAGTTATCAGTTAAGAGATTCAGGAATTAAAAATTTCCATAATCTGATTAGGATTATCTGTAGATTGTTAAGTGACAATAATGGAAACTCTGAGATAGACTTTATAATTATGATGAATTTTCAGTATAAAAAATATAAAAGTAACAAACACTGAAGCATGTGTCAAAGTGGGAGAGGGCATTTAGTGGATCTACTTACCACAGAGTATTTAACAAGAATATTTCCAGGTATGGATACTTCATCATTATGCTTATAATATTTTAAGATATATGACAGTGAATATATTATTCCAATGTGACCCTCAAAATGAGCAATTTTTTAATGAATAAATATACAAGTTAGTTGTCTTGTGGAGGTGTCCAATCCAAAATGCCAGGAAATTACAATTATAATGTCAGATGCTGGGTGATTTTCCCATACAAGGGAACCTGTTGGGTTTGTCCCTCAGTGCAGGGTGGTTACATGAGGATAAGATGAGAAGAAGAGGGCTGATCTCATATGAAGATCCCTGAAGACTTTCTTCCTTCTTTCCTCCTGACCTATCTCCTCAGGTTGGCTATGCCTGCAAGCCAGGTCAGCCTCTTCATCTTGAGGTGGAGCCAAGAGACTTCTGAGACACACCACTAATCTTTCAGCCTGACTCTATTAGTGTATCTGATAAAAATCTGATAGAATAATGTTATCATTATCTTCAGAGGCAATGCTTGCAGCAATGAATCAAAAGGAATATGAGCTGTAGTCTGCTGCTGTGGTAGAGACTTGATATGGATCTGTCAAATAATGAATAAAAAGCAGTGAGAATCAGATTTAACCTCTGCAGCTGCAATTTTTTAATCACTGCTCATAACCGTGTAACATGCTTTATTTAATTTTGCATATGGTGCTCCTTATATCCTCCCTTAGCAACTGGCAGTAGGAATAGGATATGATCCTTTATATCCTGCTGGGTTAGAGCTTTACTGAGCTCTAACTGCACACTGTAGGTACATTTGTGATTTATGAGAGCACCACTTTGCTTTGGGGGAACACAATGAACAGCACCCCTGCAAAACTGCAGCAGGAACCTGCATGAAGGCAGCAAAGGATGGGCTGCTGTGGAGATGGGCTGGCTGAAGCTGGAATGCTTTCATGGAGGATATTGCCAAACTTTCATTGTTCTACAGTCGCATCCCTGCAACGACCAAAGGCCGAGGAATAATAATGGAGTGAAAGAAAAAAACAAACAAAGCAAAAGCTGCCTCTGAAAAAAAATGCATGTGTGAAACCAGAGAGCAAAATCCCCCATTAAGTTCACTACTGAATTATTTATCTGAATTTTAATTGTTGTGGTTGGATCGAAGTCTTTTGGCTCAGCCATATGCACTGAAAGCTGTTTGCTGAATGCCCTCAAAAGTGCTCTGAAGAAGTGGTCATGACACATTTCAAATGTTCCTTTGCTCCTGTCTCTCCTGTCTTGTTCTGCACAGGAAAAAAGTTGGTGTGTTCTTTTGGCATGTGGCATTTCAGAGGGGTGGGGGGAAAATAACTACAAAGTGGAAAACTGTTCTTTTTGAACACACAGTTTGTAAAAATCACTTTACAAAATGAGGCTCTTTCTGGTTTCATGAAATCAGAATTAAAAGTAATTTGAAAAGATTTTATATAGAGCTATGTAGCTAGAACCCAATTTTTTTACTGTTGATTAGCATTTGTTACTTTCAGCTAAAATCAACCACATAATCAATCTATTGAGAAGATATTGTGATTTCCACTACAAGTTGAGAAGGCATGACCTATCTGAGGAAGTTTTCTGGAAGAAAGTCACCAGAAACTGAAAGCACAGCAGAAATTTAGATAGATGGTTACTCTCAAGCCACATTTTCATTTGTAAGGTGGTGCTCTCTGCAAAGGAGATGTGATAGTTGTGTCAGACAGGTAAGCCACAAACACAAGGGAGGAAGCAGCTCTGACACGTGATGAAGGCATGTTGACCAAAAGAAGAATATCAGTTGGAGCTGGCAGCAAAAATTAGGAAAACCTCTAGTTGCAACATCTTCTCTTAGGGTTGCTGGTTGGAGATGTGGAAAATTACATTAGGGAGGCAATGAGAAATTCAACCCTTAAGGGAATAAGGAAACTACAAATTTGAAAGCTAATTTGGTCAAAGCTCTAGTGAAATCTTGTTCCTTGGGCTCTGCACTAATAAAATTTAATGTCCATTTTAAACCAAAATAATTTATTATTTGTTTTACGTGAGTTTTTAAACAATAAATCCTCATAATTTTCATCTAAAACAATGAAAGTTGTTCTCCTGCAATCATCTGCTAGAATTGCCATCCAGTTTTAATTTTTTACTTTGTTAAAGGTGTTTAGATTGACTGCAATAACTTGTTATTGCCACCAAGTGTAAATACTCCAGGGTACTTGTCTGCCTCTATGTCACTGGAGAAAAATCACAAAGGTATTTAGCTGGAAAGACCTCAATACTAGATTAGAAGCAAGTGAACATGGACTGTGCCTGGCAAGCACTAGCATAGGAGCAAACACAGAATGTGATCAGAGTTGTGATGGATGTAATGACAGAGGATTTGCTGCTCTGATGAGGGTTAAACTGTGACCATCTCATGTGAAACACATTTTTATCTCTATCTATAGCTGGCAAAAGAATAAGTTCTTTGCTAACTCCAGAATTTATCCCTCTCCAGTTGATTGCAAAGAACATCTGATAGATTCATTTCCCATAAAAATGCAGAAAGTTTTTCTTGAAATCTTTTATTTCTCATTGTTTCTCAACTTGTACAAGATGATTTAGCTCACTAGTTATATTTGCATCAGTTTTATTGCATTTGAATCATCATTAGCCAAATTGAGGTAGTGAATTAAAGTGCTTGTTACCAAAATTTAATATCCTGAATTTCACTTTGCATAAAAGATTAATTTACATTGAGTTTTCAAGGTATGCATCTTCTGGATAAAACTACCATTCCTTCATAAGAAAATACAGGAGTGTCTGAGGAGAGTTTCTGTGATTTTGCATAAGGCATTGCCTTCACAAAATAATGAGCGGGAAACTTTCTTTTTTTTTCTGGAGAGGTAGCAATGTCAATCAGAGTTATCTTGATTAGATGGCAAGAAGTATAATTGCTGTTCGAGTGTAACATCTGCACTGATTGCTGACGATGTAAATGTGAGGGGTTGATAAAACACCCTGGCAGCACGGTCATTAACTCTCTGCAGCTTTTCTGGAATTTTAAGGAAAGTATATGGATGTGATTGGTAAATAATGGTATTGAAGCAAGTTATTCAGTTGTCATTTGCACCTTATACAAGATAGCCAAAATGTTATTAAAAGACAGATTTGTAAATCCCACCCTGTGCAGGCTGAGGGAGCAACACACACTCATTTATTTGTAAGGATTGGACCTTGGTTCTTCTCTGCACGGGTCAAAACTGGCATTGTAAGAGATCAGAGGGAGCTGTCCAAGGGATAGAGTTGTGGAATGCATATTAGAGGCTGGTCCTATGAGTAAGGCAACAAACACCTCAGGTCGTTCTTGTGACTTTCAACAAATCCTCTGTGATCTTTCTCAAATGAGGCTTTTCATACTTTAGCACTCCTAAAGTAGTACAACTGTACGAGTAGTCTTCTGTTGTTAGTAAAACTGATGCATGACCTCAGAAGGACAAAAGTTGAAGGTGATTAAACTTCATTTGGGGGGTCATATCTTGTTGTTAGTGAAGAACTCCCCTCCTTGGTTTTGCAGGCTGAAGTCTCAAGTCTCCCTTTAGCACACCTGTACAGATTATTTCCCTTTATTGGAGGTTTGACAGATGTCACAAGCTAAAAATCCTCCCATCCCTGGGCATGACCTGATTAACTTTAGTCTGAGGTTATTTTAAAACCTCATTTTATACCACTTCTTGTCAGTGACAATTTATTATGATAATGAAGGTTAATAGAGAGGAACTTTTTTCCATCAGCCATGAGAGATGATCTTTAATTTTCTGTCTAGAACTCTTGTAAAAATTTTGCATTTTCCTTGAATGGCAGACATCATATTAATTATAAAAAGGGAGTTTCTGAAAAAAAGTACATTAATATCAGCAACAATATTAGCCAGAGGATTAAACAAAAAATGTGGTCAGTGAAAGGCAAAGCAGGAAGATAATGAATGGTTATGCCTTGAAAAATAAAAACGTGGTAGAATTTTATCACTATCTTTTATAGAGGCCATTAAAGAATAAGGGAAGATAGAATGACTTTGGAAGATCTTGTGTGTGAGCACTAATGCCCAGCTCTCTGCAAAGGATGGAGCCAGACCTTCCAGCTTGCAGTTATCCTTGCACAGAAGAGCTGATCTCCCATCCAGGATTCTAGTTCTGATTTTCATTTAAATTTTCAACAACTTCATATGGCAAGTACTGCCCCCAAAATCCAAGATGGTAGCTGTGGGGGAATTTATCTCACTTAGATCTGGGTGTTTGTAATCCAGACTCCTATATGGGACCATGGGATCGCTCTGTAATCAGGGATCCCATGAGGATCAGCAGAGACCCATTTGGAAGAGTTAAGGGAGTGTGGGATGTGATTGTCCTACTGCAAGGTAAGTGCCCACATTTGACCAGCTGGGTCACAACCCAGACTCCACTGACTCACCACTGGTTAGAAGAGCACTTAAGCTGGTGGAGAGAATACTTCACTGTGCTCTCCCCTCCCTTAGCTTTTTGTGCCCACTTACTCCACAATTCTGGGGGTTTGGTGTTTTGACAGAGCAGACCTGCATCATGACACACAAGGACTGATGTAAAGTCCAGAAGTCCTCAACTAGAATTAATTTCAACTGGTTACTTGAGGGATAAAAAAGTCTCAGAGTCAATTACTACCAATGCTGCCATTTGTAATGAATTTACCAATGTTAAACATTAATCACAATTGCTTTCTATCTTGTTTGGGCCTATTCAAGAGACAGAAAGGCTTCAGCTGGTTTTAATGAGATTGGAGAGAAAGCCTAAAATAGCAAAGAATCCCACATTTAATGCCTACGTTCTAACAGGAGAATCCTGGTTTATATGTCTGCCATGGGAAGCCTTTTGTTGAAATAAAATTTGGTCCTCTTCAGGTACAGTCAATTACTGATGTATCTCTCCAGAAAACGTCTATTCTACCTTGTGAAACACACATCCATGGTGGGCTAGTTCAGATCTCATTAGAAAGTGTTCTTAAACCTGAAGTGCACAAGTGGGAATTTGTGTGTTCTTAAGAAGTCTAAAGAAGTACATGCCAATTTATGCAGAAACCCTTCTCACTCTAAAGAGGAGACCTGGACCCTTTGTGCAGAGCTCCCTGTGAGTGTCTGCTGAGGGCTGGTCCTGAGCAGATCACGCTGTCTGATACACTTCTAGGAAAGAATTATTTTTGCTTATGTTTCCTATGCAAGAACATAAGAATAAAATGTAACTGGTCAAGAGTGTGAAAAGTTATTGTTTAGTAGTTTGGAAGCACCTCCTGGATGTAAAATGGACATTTAGATATCCTTACCTTTTTTAATTTGACCAGTGGTTCGTTCTTCCAGTAAACCTATGTCTCAAGGCAGTGATTCCAATGTTAATTATATTTTCCCTAATTAAAACAGGTGGCTGAATTACGGGTCTATTGCACAAATCATTTCCTGTTCTGAGTGGTAGATGTATAATTGTGCTGCTGTTCTTCAAGCATCTAACCACAGGTTTGGGATATTTTTTCCCAATCACAGAATGAGGCAAAAATTTGTGCAGCCTCCTATTTCGAGTGAATAAATAGTTTCCCTGCTATCTGAAAAACCTAGATCTCTCACAGTCATATCTAAATCTCTCACAACCCAAATTTCTTTAAGTATAAAGCCAATTAAAAGCATAAAAATATATCTCCCAAAACTAATTAGGCTTCTTTAGCAGATCTTTTAAACCCTCCAGGTTGGAGCAGCTCTTGAGGCAGAGGCATCTGCCTCAGGTCTGTGCAGCTGTTAACGTGCAGCCTTGTGGCCCAGTGAGGGAGACATAGCTAGGGAGCAATAGCCTGGAATCTATACCCACTTTTTCCATAATGGGCTGGCACCAAGGTTCCTGGCAGGATGCAGCAGTGAAAGTCTCTGAAGAATTGTGTCCAGAGGCACTCAGGGCCAGCCAGCCCCTTGAGAGACTGCTGAGATGCTCAGGTCTTCGGGTGTGTGGGAAGATAGGTTGATAGGATAGTACAGAAGGCAATCTCCCCTGATGAGTTACAGCTGTACTGATTACTGAGCATGGAAAGAACTGTGCCTGCCCAATGAGTTTGGGTGTTATAAAAGAGTGGGTTAGCTAGCCCCTGGATCCAGTTTGAGTTGGAGCTTGGGAGCCTGCTGCAGTTTGGGATGCTAGCTGTGCTGTGAGGAGCAAGGACATGTGCCTGTGCAAGGGACAGATAAATGAAAAGATGCTGGGTGAGGGACAGACAGGGTTAGGTGGCTGGGTAAAGGACAGGTTGGGGTTTAGCCAGTTAAGCAGGAGGAAGAGAGGAACTTGCAGAGAGCAAAGAGGAGTGTAAAGCTGCCTATGAGGGAAGGAGTCAGAGTTGCTTGAGAGGAGCTCCTTGAAAGAAGGAGTGAAAACTTTTCTAATAAATGACTGGTGGTAATGCCAATCATGTCCATCTTGACATAATTACAAAAGGTGTGTGCACTTCTGAGCTCTATAGATCATCTGTCAACCACCAAAAGGTTAAGGAGCCTTCTAGAGCTTCTCAGCATCAGAAAAGGAGCCATTGTGCTGTTTTGCTGAATGCTGTCTCTCAGATCCATGGCTGCCTTCAGTCCCCTTGTGCTCAAATGTTCAGGTTCAGGGTCCAGCTGCCTCATCAAGTATTATAACAAAGGCTATTGTTTTTTTTTGTTGCTTTCCTTGAGCTGAGCCATGTCTAAATGACAAAGAAACACATTCATTTAGGTGAATAACACTGTAACTTGGTGTCACAGCAGGCAGTGGTGGCTAGAGCTCTGTGACCTTCCCAGAGAAGCCTCCTTAAAACCACGTCCTGATGGCACAGCCACATCTGCTACCACTGAGTGATTTCAGTGCTATTGTGAGCTACTGCAGAGCTCCAGAGCAGAGGCAAAGTGGTTCAGCTGTGGCATTTGTGACATGACAGTTCACTGCTGTGCGGGTCTCCCCAACAGCATGAGAGGGTGGGAGGGGGCCCTGCACCTTTCCTGAACAGCAGCTGGTGCCAAGAAAGCCAAAACCATCCTCCCTGGTATCAGAAAAGTACAATAGGGCTGTATTCAGTGCTGGTGAGGCCACACCTCAAATACTGTGTCCAGTTTTGGGCCTATCATGAAATTAAAGATATTGAGGCTCTGGAGCACGTCCAGGGAAGGGCAGTGGAGCTGGGGAAGGGTCTGGAGCACAAGTCTGAGGAGCAGCTGAGGGAGCTGGGGGTGTTCAGCTTGGAGAAAAAGGAGCTCAAGGGAGATGTTATCACTCTCTACAACTCTCTGAAAGGAGGCTGTAGCCTGGTGGGAGTTGGTCTCTCAGACAAAATAATGAGCTAAATTCACAAAGTGTGAATAAACAGGGTTGTCACTACAGTTTGGGAATCAGAAATTGTTGCTGAACTGAATGTGTTGCTCATTACTGAAAATCAATAGATACTAATTGGTATCACATCCTTCTCTCATAATTTGTTGTGTTTTCTGGGTCTTAAATATTATTGTGGGTCCAGTGAGTGGAAAAACAGTGATTTGACATTTTGTTTTCTCATTTTGCCACATTCTTATGAGGACATAAGAAAAATGTTTGCAGAAAATTAGGACCTGAAGGTGTTGGTTTGTTTTTAATGCCCTGAGCACAAGATTGGTTAAGCTGTTCCTTAAATTGAACCCAAGGAAAATGATACCTTATGGGTTAGAATTTCTGCAGGTGGTAATTAATGTAGCATCAGTCAATGCAACAGAGCTACACCCATTTGCAGCAATCAGTGATTTACAGGAATTTGCATTGCCTTGGAGCAGTGTATTGATTTCCTCTGCACACCTTCCCACATGTCAGAGCAATATATATTTTTGCTCTTTGTGTTTGGACTGCTTGTTAATGAGATACATGACAGGCAGTGCATGAGTTTGCAAGTGTCAGGGATTTAAACAAAACAGTATTACTGTAGCAAATTACTGATTATAACACTTGGCTGGTTCCATCATAAGGTATTGCTGTCTCCAGCTGTGTGTTCTGTGTGGTCAGAGGAGACAAAAAAGAGCTTGGGGTTCACATGGGTGGAGAGCATTAGTGAATTGCCAGACTATTTTGCACACTGGATAGCATTCATCAGCCATAGAAAGGCACTCATAGTTAGTTTTGTCAGGCATTACATGAACAAATAGAACATTTTTGGCCTGAGAGAATGCAAACATTATGCAGTTTGGTCAAGTGGGCAGAGCACGGATGTCCAATTCAAAGAATGTAATATGCTTGCTTGCTGTGTGACCTTGAATAAATTGATTTGCCTCCTAGTTTTTTAGTTATCTCATCTGTAGAATTGTGGCTGTGTTGATGTGTGTGGCTGATCTCCACTGAAAATATTTTGGGAAAATTTGCTAGAAAAAAATTCCCAGTGATGCCTACTTCATTATCTCTAGCAGAGCCCAATGAGAGCAATTTAAATTTTAGTGCCAAGCTCATACTAGATGAATCCCTTCCATTACAGTGATTCACCCTCTTGAACTGAGGTTCTGGCTCACAACACTTACCACTTTTGACAAGATATTTTCTATTGCTTCCTGAAAAATTAATGGGGATGTAGCTGTTCTGCATTGTTTCAGCATCATGAATTAATTGCTTGCTGATGAACTTTCCCACTCCAACTACCAGATGTCCTCTTCTAGGATTTGTGGTCTCACCCTTAAACACTTTTAAAGTAATTCACCAAATTTCCACAAAGAGTGTTCTTTGTTTCTCCAAATGATCACAGAACCATTAACACAGAACATTTGTAGTTGTTCTGGATTTGGGAAGTCACATGCACCAAAAAGCTGAGATGTAGCACAGTCTAACAGGAAGACCTGCAGTGATACTCTTCTCTGAAGATAGGAAGGTGCTGATGGGAATCTTTGAAAAGATAACCCTCAGGTGAACTCACTATGTGTCAGAATATCAGGATTTTACATAAAATCTAATGTTTGGTCTTACTTTAGAAGTAGCTGTGAGGTATTGCAAACAATGCACTGGTTTAATGAATTAATCGTTTTAGGGGAGGGGGAAGAAGCATAATCTCCCAAAACCATTTCTTTTAGGGCTGACATTTAGTTCCCTAAGCACCCTCAAACAACCAGCTTGGCCAACTTGTGCATGCCAGCATCTCCCAAAGTGACATCTGAAAGGATTTGTGGTGGATTTACAGGGTGTGTTCCTTCATCTACTTCAGTTAATGGTGACTCCAAAGGCTTTTGCAGGCCCAAGGAGAGGCATCTTCTTGAAAACTCATGGGAAGAGTTTATGGTGGTGTAAACTTCCAGAGTTTGGAAATATCAGCCACGTCTTGAAGATGTGAATATCTGCCTGCTGATTATGGAATTCAGAGTTTGCCATCCAAAAGGGAGAATTTTTACTGGAGAGGAAAACAGGGGCAGAAATAATCTCAAGGTAACATATTTAGTGTCTGAGCTGATGCTGTTTTCAGTGCTTTAGTTGCAGTGCAGAACCTACAGAGCCCTGCAGCCCCCCAGGCTTTTACAGCACTGTTTCACTGGGATGGCAGAAAGACCTGCAGGGCTCTCAGGTTTATGTCACACATGCTGTGGATATTTTCTTTGACAGTGGAGCAAGCTGGAGGCAGCCTTGGCTGCAGCTCATCTAGAGATGATTGCATTATCTGCTCTGGGCCACCCTGTATTGGATAATAGCACTTGGCTACTTGTAAATAAACATCACGTGGAACCATCAGTCAGAAATTAAAGATGTTAATAAACTGGTTCTGTGAGAGGGAACCTACCATGGCTATTAAATACTTGGGCCAATTGTTATGATTTACCAGCATAATGTTACACTCTATGTTCATGATGCCACAGGACACCCTTAAATTGCCTGGGAGTTCTGTCATTCCTATGGACTTGAGCAATCCTTACAGCATCTAACATATGATTATTCTGGGGTTTCTTGAGTATTTTCTGCTCTTCTCTGTTTTGTACAAGAAGATTGTGTCTATGGTGAAGCATTCTTTTTATTGTCATAATCATAAATAAAAAAGTACCTGATAATAAACAAGGGCTTGCATAATCTTCATCATTCATCATCTCAAGCAGTTCCACAAACATATAAACCTCAAAATGACCTTTCTTCAGCTTCATTTTAGAGATGAACCTGTATTGCCCTGAAGAATAGATCACTTCTTGGAAAATCTTGGATAACAATGTACTTGCAAAAGTGAAAATCATCTGTAATGTGAGATGAATGCACGAGTGCAGGTGACACTGAGAACCTCAGAACTGAGGTCAAAATTCCAGCTCTCTTACAGACCCTTTTAGGTACTTGGAGCTGTGAGTTTTTTCCTGGACCCTTCTCTTCTCCAGGCTGAGCAACTCCTCTTATAGGAGGGGTGCTCCAGCCCTGTGCTCAGCTTCATGGGTGTCCTCTGGACTTGCTCCCATAGGTTCTTGTCCTTCCTGTGCTGGGGACCCCGGAGCTGGATGCAGCACTTCAGGTGGGGTCTCACCAGGGCAGGGTGGAGGGGCAGAATCAGCTCACACAACCTTCTGCCCGTGTTTATTTTCCTGCAATCCAGGACACATTTGGCTTTCTGGGCTGCAAGTGAACATTGCTGAATCACAATAAGGTTTTTGTCCCTGCTCTAATCTTGGCTCATCCAGCTTGTGCTTGTGCTTAAATGTATATTTACATAATACCTGTGTATACAGTACATAGAGATATATATTATATGTATGTATATATGTCTATTTTGCCCCAGTTCATTAAGGGAAAAACTGTTTCATGCTGGTTTCACCTGTCCTGAATGATGCTGTTTTACCACACAGATATTTGACATTGAGCTGTTTTACCATACAGTAATTAGCACCAACAGAAAACTTCCTCCAGTAAAGAAACTGAACAAAATAAAACAGTCTCCTTTCACAGAAATCTATCTCCAGTCTAGGTGAATTTAGGTCAGGATATATTTCGGTGAATGAAGGCTTTTATTTTTGTTCTGAATGGGCATGTTTTTGCTGTTCTCTCACAAGAGGGCAGCAAAGGAAAATGGTTTGCTAAAACCCAAGACAAAAACATTCAAGGACGTTCAAGCATTTAAGTTTCCCACTGTGTTTAATAAGATTCTGAAAATACATTGTGTGGGAACTAGGAGAGCTTGTAGAAGCCACCTGGTGAGAGAAAGAGATTTTCATTTTTTTTTCAAAAGCTCTCCAAACTTCTCAATCTATTGATAGCTTAATGAAGTTATTCGCTGTTACCTTCAAATATGCTCCCCGATCATGTGATAAAAGCACAGCAGCTGAGCAAGGTCTCCTGGGCTTCAGCATCCTCATCTCTAGTGTTAATTGCTCTGTTGTCTCAGAATTTAAGTGCTTTGTCTCAAATCCCTCGTTTCCTTTCTAAACACTCTTTGCCTGTGGAAGCGCTGGCACAAGTGGAAAGGGCTGCACCTGAAGAATGACCTGGTGGCAACGGAACTATCTCACTCGGGGATATTTTATCCCAAAATCCGACCTAAGTGCTGAAGGAGTTCTGATTGGGTGTGGGGGTTTGGGGTGTGTTGTGTGTCAGCTTTATCCAGAGCCATTCAAGCAGGGCTCAGGTTGCTGTCGCTGTTTCGAGCTGCTGGGGGAGTGCCACAGTGGCTGTGCTGAATGCAAATAGAGGTTTAATCAAAGTGGTTCTGTGCTGCAAGCTGCACTTTCATTCATGTGTCCTGTAGTCCTTGCAGGCACCCAGGGCTCCAGCATGTTAATTACCTACAAAACATACAGGAGAATTTTCCCCCTTTTTAAATGTTTCAGCTTCTACATAAATGACAAACAGAAAGTAGAGGGGGCAAAAATCCCAACAAAAATTAGCATAGGAAAGAGGAAAGTGAAGGTGTCTTTCCAAGGGATGTGTTTGGATTTGGACCCAAATCTCAGTTGTTTTGTAGCCTGAGGATTGTGGTGTTTTCTGCTCCCACTGCTGCCATATTGTACCTAGCAGAATGTGTGCTCTGGGTGATACCAGAACTCAAGTGAGAGGGACAGGGGCACAGGAACAGGTTTATTCATTCCAAGCAGGATCTCTCCACTGGTGTCTTGCAGTGAATGCAGTAGAATGAGAGGTGGATTGCAGCAGCCCCAAGTGCAGCCAAAACCACAACAGTTTACCTGAGGCTGAGGATGCAAACTACCCCTTTAAAAATGATGTCCCAGGGCTACTAGGTCTGGGTGCAAGACCTGGTCATCCCTCCACCATGTGCCTGACTGCCTGAAAACAAACCCTGAGCATCTGCCCAAGGGAAGCATCAACATGCTCAGATGAAAGGGACCATTCCCACTGCCATCTGAGCTGGATGTGGCTGTACAGAGCTGCTTCTTAACTGAGACAACCTTGGCTGCCTGGAACGTTGCTCTAGAAAAGTTGTTACCTCTGTGTGCCTCTGTCCCCACCTTTTATTTTTTACTGCAAACTGACCTATTTCTTTTTTCCTAGTGGAAGGGCAATCTTCAGATTCAAGCTAAAAGTGATAACTAAGCACTCAAATGAAAAGTGCAAACTGAACACTGTACCTTGTCTGCTGCTGCTCACAGACAGACAGTCCAGCATTCACTGCAGTGCATCTCACTGTGAGCAGAGCATCCCACTTTGTGCATCTCTGAGGAGCAGCAGGCTGGGTCTGGGGCCTGCCTGCAGTGTGCAATCTTCCCTAGCACATCTGCCTGACACCAGGGCACCACATCCCTCTGTGGCCTTTGGTCATGCTTCTGCTATGGCTTTTTGTGGTGAGGGGCATGGTCCCATCCCTTCAGGGCTGCAAGAATCAACCCTAGATCTATTCCAGGGCAGGAAAGGCTCTGGCTCAATTCAAAAATTAAACTCACTTGGAATACAACTATGAACACAGTAACACTTTAAAGCAAGGGAAAATGAAATCTTTTTTGTGTTAGATTGAACATCTAAAATAGTAAGTACCATTCAGCTCTCCAGAGCTCCTAGCAGATGGATGAACTGGGAGTGTTTTTTTAAGCCAATGCACATCTCTCCAAGTAAAATGCCACTCTCCATTATTTTGAGTTGGAAGCCTAATGAGAGAATCAATCAAGTCCTTTAACACTGACAGAAAACAGACAGAAATCCATGAGTCCCTTTGAGGCTCTGAGAGGATGAAGCTCCTCAGGCAGGAACTCTTCTATAAGGGCTTGTTTATGGTAAGAAAAAAGTTTGATAGATGTGTATGGTCAGTTCAAAACAGCAGTCTTAAAAACCTTGTATGTTATCTGAAGTAAAACAACCCTGTTCCTTAGATCTGTGTTAGGATCAACAACCTAATGCAATTTTGACTCTGGTACAAAAAGCCAAGAAGCTTCAGACAAATCCCTTTGGTGCTGAGAGCTCTTCACTTCCTTCCCATCAGCCCATTTGTTTATTTGGTAGCAAATTCCTCAAGGCTGGCATTATAGGCACACTTACAGGAGAGCTAATAAGTGATTAATGCAACCTGAGACCACTCAGAGAGCCTTGTGTGGTCCCCACTGTGCTGGATCTGTGAGCAGTGATGGAGTAGAGGAGAACCAGGGAAGATTCCCTTGCATCATCAATGCCTTCTGAGGTGTCAGCACCCCATATGAGTCTGTATTAATGCAAAAGCACTGCTGAATTCTTCCCCTCATCCACAGAGTAATTGCACCTGGATCTGCATCTGATGACATTTCCAGGAGCACTGAAGATATAGCTAATTCCTTTTACACAGTGTGAAGTGGGGTTCCAATTTTGACTAGAGAGTATTACAAATCAAGGAGCCTCTGGTGTAATATAAAACTAAGTGTAGCATGAATGAGCCATTTCCTTGTATTTTGCTGAGGTGAGATAATGTTTTGGAGAATATAAGGTACAGGGCAGAGTTTTCAGGATTTTCTGGGTTGGGTCTCAGGCTATGTTCTCCTGATTAGAGACAACAAAAGTCCCATAACTTCTTGGGTTGCAATATATTATTAAGGTTGTTTTAAGCATTGTGGGGAGCAATGATTTGCCTGTGCAGCTGGAACATGGTGGTGTTAATTCCTGCAGCATCCTGTGTGACATTGACAGGGATGTACACACTGGATACCTGCAATGCTATAAAGCCCAGGGCTTACAGAGATCCATCAGGGAGATGTCCTGGGTGTTATTCTCAGTATTTCATTTAGCAAATCTGGCTGGTGTACAGACAAAGATACTAAAAAAATATGTTTGATTTGGTTTGAAGAGAAACACAGGAAATACGGGGGTTGCCAGAAGAAATCAGGTTAGAAAAGTTCACCTGTTTTCTGCCACCCTGCTTCTCATTTCAATGCTATCTCATTCCCAGCACTGAGTCACAGATTGGTTTGGGTTGGAGAGAACCCTTAAAGATCATCTCATCCAGCCTCACTATCAAACCTCAAGGCTAGTTTGGGTGTTACAGCTGACCTGAAAACCTCAAATGTTATGTGTCCTTCTGGGAAACTGATGTGATCTTTGAGTAAAGTCAGATGATTTCCATGCACTTTAATTTGCATTCCAATTTTTTGACTCTGCTATAATTACAATAGTGTTATATTTTTGGACATATCTGCATTCCTTGTTGAAGGCAGAGGGTACTGAACATGAGCAGAGCATCTGATCGCTGTTTATTAGAGGCCCACATGAATTGAGAGCTCCTTTTAAAAATGATGCACTGTAGAGGAGTGAAAACAGCAGATCTTTCTGCACATTAGCATTCTGTGCTGGTAAAAGACTGAGTACTATTTAAGGGTGTCACAGGAAAGCAAGAAAGAGAGAAAGTTGTTCATAGCTACCTAAACAATGATTACACAGTAAATGGATCCCTCAGAAAATACTGGAATGATTTCTAATGCTTGTGGTTTTCCTCTGCGAGCAGCATGACAGATTTGCAGATGAATTAGTTTGCAACAGTCAGCAGATGTGATTGTTTTCCCGAACCATTTTGAAAGAAAACCCTGCTGAATTCCTCTGATTTTTCAAGCGCCCTATGTCCAAAAGGAGCTTATATTGTTTCTTTTTTCCCCCACCACCCACAACACATTACAGATTTTGGTGTTTATTAATTTATAAAATGATGTGAGACATAAGAGCATGTAGATTTCACAATAGCTTGTTTCAGATAAGCAGGGCTGAGCCTGTATTTGCCCATGGGTATGTTCTGCATGCAGTTTTGAATCCTGTTTGTTTCTGTACTTGGGACTCTTTATAACTTCCATCATTTTCATGATAGAATTATAGAATATGCTGAGTTGGAAGGGACCCATCAGGATCATCAAGTCCTGGCCTTGCACAGGACACCCCAAGTGTCACCCCCATGTGCCTGAGAGCTTTGTCCAAACACTTTTTGAGTTCTGCCAGACTTGATGCTGTTATCACTTCCATGGGAAGCTTGTTCCAGTGCCCAGCCACTCTCTGGGCGAAGAACCTTTTCCTGATATCCAGCCTAAACCTCCCCAGGCACAGCTTGAGGCCATTCCCGTGGGTCCTGTCACTGGTCACTAGAGAGGAGATCAGTGCCTGCTCCTCCTTTTCCCCTTATGAGGAAACTGCAATAAGATCTCCCCTCAGTCTCATCTCCTCCAGACTGAACAATCCAAGTGACCTGAGCTGCTCCTCATGGTACCAGCTGTCTTAGGGGAAAAAAAAGCAAAAAGAAAAAAGAATTTGCATCTAACTCTAACAAGGGTTCAGGTAATGCCAAGTGTGGGAAGGAAGATTCAGGTGCTAAAATAATTTCATATAAGCATGCATATGAGTGTTTCAGCACCAAACTTGATATCATGCAGCCAAGTGCTGTAGCATAACTCAGGAGAGGGATCTGCTCTGATCTGACTGCTCTGGAAATGGAGCTCACTGTCCCTAATGTGCTTTGGCAACCACAGTAATGAACATCAGCTGGGGGCTGCAGTCCAGCAAGAGTACAAGATTCAGCAGGAAGAATGCCAAGATTAGTCCCTGGAGTGGCCTGCAGGACTGGCAGGATGACGATCATGAGGGAAAGTCAACAGCAAAGATCAGATTAGGAGAATTCACAGGGGAGTCTGAGACACCAGCATCCACTTTATGCTGTCTGTCTTGGAAAGAAAGGTCTTAGTTGAGCTGGTTGGTGTTCCAATAAAATTTGGGCTCATTCATTCCCCCAGTTCATGTGTCTGTGGCTGACATTTGTATCAGGAGAGTGGAGACATGAAGTGATTAAGGAGTCTTCAGACACAGCTGGAAGGAGGTAAGTTTTCCTGAAGGCTTGAAGAAATGCAAATGTGCTCCTGAGGAAAGGATTAGCGGTCCCCAGATTGGGAGAGAAATTTCGGGACTTGGGAGACTGACACCGTCCAGGTCATAAATTAAAATCGAGTGAGGTCAGAAATTAATGCTAATTTTTGGTTGGGTCATAAAACTAATTTATTTAGATTATCCAGCCCTAGATTACTTCAGTGTGAGGCAATAAAAACAGAGACATAACGTGCAGAAGGACTGTGCCCATAGGCAATGCCCCTAGCTCTGCATACATGCCCCTGCCTTTCCTGGTGGTGGCATTGTGAAAAGGGAACATACAACAGCACTTTTGTCTGGATTTATCCTGAGCCTGGTTATTTGCTGCTATGGGAATCAAAATCAGTAACTTGGTCAGCTGTGTCTGCTTCATATTTTCCATCTCTCTGGCCAATAATTTCATCCTGCCTGCAGGTGCAAAAAGGAATTGCTGTGTCATTCATACTTGTTTCATGTTTTAAGTGCTTCTGTGAAGGGATAAAAAGTGAGCTGCTGCAGCAGAAATACAATCTTACGTTTTCTAGGTAAATTAATTTAAAAAGAGGAGGTTCCTATGCAAGCCATCACACCTTGAATTTTTTCACTTATCCAAGAGAGAGGAGGTAGGAAAAGCTGTAAACATGTTTCTGAAGAAAGAACTTTTTACCCAATTCAAGAACAATCACAGAAAGGCACAATGGACACAGCTGACTCTAGCATGCTGCAGCTTAGACATCAAGCTTTTTAGAAAGTAAGGTCATTATATTTCAGAACATTTATGTGGACAAATCATGATTGACAAACCCCTTAGTTTTGCTTGCTGGCATTTCCCATGAGTCACAATGATTTCAGGACACCTGTGACAGGCATCCAGCAAAGTGGTTTCCTGTTGTCTTGAAGAAGCTGCTTCTCTGCCTCAAAAACACCATTTAAGATGGTGTAAGATATATTAGGAAAAGACTGAACATCAGAACCTGTGGGGTAAATTGCATAAAGACAACAGAAAAGAATCATGGTGCATGACATTTCAGATGCAATTGTTTGCCTACATAATTTTAAAAATACTATTTTTAACAGTATCTAAGGGTCTTGATGGCACCAAACTGTTCTCCCTCTACTTAGATGCAATTGAAAATGTCTTCCCAAAAATAACCCTTGTGAAATTCTCATTTCATGCCCCTGAGCAGGATGTTCTGTCTTTAAGAAGTCTGCCCTGCCCTGACACTACCCCTGGTGTGAAATAGCTGTGTGGGCTCAAAGCACTGTTAAAAGGCGTGAAGTGCACTGGAAACTGTGCTCCCTTCTCCTGAGGTCCCCGACAAGAGAACAGTGACTGGGCTGTGCTCTGAGGTGAGGCACTATTAATAATTCAGAGCAGCAGGCAGAGACTCATTCTGCTTGTCATTGTGACCTTCCAGTACAAATCTCTCACCTCTGTCACTTGGTGGGAACTGCTAATCCAAGTGAAATATTAGGAGTTATTCTCATCTTGGTGTCAGAATTAGGTAACTGCATTTTGGGTAGGGAAAGGGAAAAAAATCTTGTCAACTTTTGTGAGAAGTTTGAGAAATAAATCATGAATCTCAGGTTGTAAGTAATTAGGTTATTTGGAAGGTATTTTATGAGCATTTAATGTGCCTCTTTTTCTTCCTTCCAGTCAAGTTCAGAGGTAGCTTTGCCTTTCATTCTTCTTTTCCTGCATCCTGTGTTTTCTGTTCCCAAGAGGGCTTTTCTGGATGTGGAGTAAAAGTGTGCAGAAGCCTTGTAAGGCTGGGTATCCTACATATGTGATATCACATCTTTGTACAAAAATGATAGGAAGACATCATTATAATAAATTACTCTTGTAGAAAACCCTTCTTTTATTTAAGTCAAGGCTGCATTTCTCATTTTAATAGGAAAGTACAAACATCCTCAGTTGGACAAGGTCACACAACACCATAAACACTTCCTGACATCTCACTGAACTCTGTGTGAAGAAACTCTTGTAAGAAACAAATGTTCTTTCCCAATGGGTCTTACAGCCTTGCTTGGAACAACTGCAATGGGGAGTGATTGCTCTGAGCACTGGGGTGAGGAAGAAAAACGGCAGAGCCAGCAGTAAGGGGGTGGGAATGGTGGAATGCAATTGTGGGAGTAATTCAGCTTCTTTCTTGGTGCTTGACTGCAGAGTTTTTTGGTAAAATCAATGAAGCAGTTATATAAATGACTGGGAAGCTAAATAGCTTGGTGGAATGTCTGCCAGCGAGCTGAGCTACTGGTTTGCAACGCCTCCAGAGCATTCACAAAGGGAAACATATAACAAATTATGTTTTTCCAGCCTCTGAATCAATGCATGAAATTGAAAAGGTTTTACTTCCTCATCTTCAGTAAGTACTTCAGTACTAGCAAGAGCTGTGAAACATTCTCAGGATTGAAGATTTTGCCTTTTTCTCTTTATCCCTTTATCTCAGTGGTGAAGAGATAACGCCAAATGCATGGATATAGAAATCAGAAAGCTTGAAATATCCAGCCTGTCTTTTGGAATTTCACAGATTATAGAGAACACATTGTTTATTCCCCATCAATGGATTTAGGCACTTGTATTTGAATAAAGCATAATTTCCACAAAGGTCTCCATAATCTCATTTTGAACTCTTCAGGAGATAACAAATCCATTGTTTTTCTTTATGTCCTGTTCCAGTGGTTAGGCATATTTGCTGTTAGATGTATGTGCTTTATTTCCAATTTTATATTGTGTAGCTTCCCATTTCAATTTTTGCTCTGCTTTTCTTCACTAGATTAAAGAGGTCTCAAGAAACTACTATGTTTGGCCCATTCATAGCATTCATAGCATTCATAGTTTGGAATTAAATCAATTAACTCCAGTGAAGCCTTCATTTCCATAAGCTACAAGAGCTTGACTTAGTTCTGGCACTGACCTACAACAGAATTTTTATGAACACATTTTTGATAGTCTTAGGGATCACAAGATCATAGAATCATTCAGGCTGGAAAAAACCTCTAAGATCAACAAGTCCAACCATTAACCCACAACTGCCAACTCCACCATTAAACAATTCCCTAAGTTCCATGCCTACATCTCTTTTAAACATCCCCAAGGATGGTGACTCCCCCACTTCCCAGGACAGCTTGTTCCAATGCCTCACTATGCTTTAGGAGAAGTAATTTTTTTCCCAATCTTAACCTCTCCTGGAGCAAGTTGAGGCCATTTCCTCTTGTCCTGTCTCTTGTCACCTGGGAGAAGAAGCCACCTGAGTACAGCCAGTGATAAGGTCTGAGCCTCCTCTTCTCCAGGCTGAGCACCCCCAGCTCCCTCAGCTGCTCCCATCAGACTTGTGCTGCAGACTTTTCACCAGCTCCATTGTCCTCCTCTGGACACTCTCCAAGGCCTCAAAGTCTTTCTTTTTATGAGGACCCAGGGCTGGACAGGGGGTTTGAAGTGCAGGCTCACCAGGGCTGAGTTCAGGGGGAATGGTCACTGCCCTGGTCCTGTTGGCCTGCTGGAGTAGCAAAAATGTGGGCCAGGGCTGAAAGAGGCTGACATCCTAAATGGACTTATGCAGAAGACAGGGGCCCAAATTTGAAGCTATGGCCTTGAGCAAAGGTGATGATGGTGTTGTTTAGATGTAGTGGCTTCTACCTTGAAGGAGGAACCCTGGTTGGATACCAGTCTCTGCTTCAAAGACAGATTAAGACAGTTTTTGTTATTGTTTTTCTGGTAATTTCTTAACCTTTGGAATATGGAGCAAAACCAACTTCTTTCTAATGTTTTGATATTAAGATGCAATACTTTCTAACATCCACAAGGTATATTCCAGCATGGGTTTAAAAAAAGAGATGGATAATTTGAGCTATAAGGATGCTTTTTGGACTCTTAATCAAAGAATCCACTGTAGGGTATGGCTAAGTGTCTGAAAGCAGAAGTCCCCATTGTACTGGTTACTATCAAATTTTTGTCTTTTGGAGGTTTGACAGGAGATGCTCCAAGGAGAGAATCCAAAGGCATGGGTTGCTGAGCCTAGCCAAGACTGGCCAACGTCAGTGTGCTCTGCATGGCAATACAAAATAGATGTGAAGGCAGCATCAAATATGGAAATAAAACCTGTGAAACTGTGTTCTAGGGGCAATGGGTGATACTGGTGTTCTCTGTGCTCACTGTGACCTTAAAGCTGAAAATATTGTCTTTTATCCATGAAGCTCAAAATAGCTTGGAACTTTTTTCATGGAGTTGTTTTTTTTTTTTTTTTTTAATATCATTCTCAGGCACATAGAGGACCTTCTGCTCTAGTCCTCTACCTCTGAAATTGATGTTAGCAGAATGATGGGGTGGATTGGTGCCTGAGATCACCTTGCAGACATGCTGTAAAGGAAACTTTCAGCTCATAAAGGTGAGGACAGCATAGCTCTGGGAGGGAAATATGGTGGAGATCCATAAGCTGTAATGGGCATGTCACCTACCTTGTCTGAAAGAGTAAGAGGAGGACATGTTGTTACTTAAATTAAGTTTTAAATATTGGAGAGTTTTTTGTTTCGGAATAAATTCGGAGTGGGTAAATAAAATGGAAATTATGAGTATTTGGATTTCTGTTTGTTCTGAAGGAAGCAATAAAAAAACCCCAAACCAAACCACCAATAGAAAAGGATGTTGTTGGAGATGGTTCCATGCCAAGTTAATTGCCAGGAAAAGAGGAGCCCCACAGGGCAGCAGGTGATTGCAGACTGCAGTGTCAGCTGTGGCATGTGGGATGTATTCCTTGTGCCCTCATTATCCTGTGAGCAGGTCTGGGACTGCCAAGCTGCCAAGTGTAATAACTTGCAGATTATTAGGCTCTTAATGAAGAATGAGCTGTAAAGGCACAGTGTTGATTCACCTTGTGGTATAGATCCTGCTAGGATCTTCTTCCCAGCATAATTCCGATGGGAAAAGTGCTAAAAAACAGCTCCCAGTTTGCTCAAGCCTCTGGCTTTCTTGGTAACAGGGACACAGGGAGTGAATTGGTGCCACTGCAAGTCTTGGTTTTATCCGTGCAGAATATGGTGACTCCGAGACAGGGTTAACTGACAGGTAACTCCTGACTCCTGGATGGAGCTTTAGAGGGCTGTTCTGGGCACATCCAAAAGAGGAAATCACTCAGCTGGAGCAAAATTACTTGGTGATTTATAGAAACTTACAAAATTGAGAGCCTGTCAAAATAGTCTCTGTGTGGAATGACGAATAGGGGGAGGCTGTTGTATTTTTTATTATTTGAAGTAAGTGATGGGTTAGTTCAAATTATACTTAATATCCTGTGGCTGTAATAGTATCCCTTGGAGTAGCCCATGTCAATATTGCTGGGGAATACTTTTTGCAATCAAAAGTCATTTCACACATATAATTTGTTTTAGAACCTTAGATTTTCAGCAAACCAGCTGAGATTGCTTCTTCGTCTCCATGTGGCAACAGTGGTGCTTCTTTGTTTTCAATTAATATTGCAAAGCTGAAGGAGGCACTGATTTCAGGACCCTCAAAAGATATATAGATTGTGAAACAGAGAGATGTTCAGTATATCAATATTACTATAATATCCTGTGATTCTGTGATCTGGAAGTATTTCACAACCAGAAAAACAAAACACCTTGAGGTGAGGGAGATCTGGGTCAGGAGATGTAGCATGAGATGGCATTTTACAGGAGTTCAACCAGCCCTGCATATAGCTGTTGTTTTCACATGAAAGAACTGAATGAATCAGCATCTGGTGGCTCTGTAACTCTGACAGCTATCACATATAGAACACCTTAGGGGTAAATAGACAGAAAAGAAGAAAATTTTTAGGAAAAAAAATGTGCCTTATCTGCTAAAGTTATGTAAACAATGGAAATTTTTTGTTTTTCTGGAAGAGCTAATGAGAGCATTCCTTAAAAACTGCTGTAAGCCTCGAGTGCCTGGAGGTATGCATATTGAATTTTTGCCCCTTTCCTCCCATCTGCCAGCTGCTCTGCTGTCATTTTTTTTTTCCTTCTCCAGCAAAGCAGAGCTGGAGAAAGCACAACCCCTGAATTGTGTCACTGCACAGAAGAAGATTGATGGGGAGGTTAATAAGTTGACTGTGCAATTATAACACTCACCATGTACCCCTGATGATGGTTAATGTGGTTATTTCCTGCTCCTCTGATGATTTTTCTGCCTGTTTGTCAAGTCACTGTGGGGCCAGGCTCTGCTCCCTGCCTTGCTGCTCCACAGTGGGCAGCCCCAGGAAACCTGCCTGTCAGGCACTTTTCTGGGCTGGGTGTTTTTATAAACTCCTTGACTCCCAGTGCACTTAGGAAAGGCAGCTGAAGTTCTGCTAATGAGAAAAGGATTAGATGAGGTTTTTTTTTTTTATTGCTGTGCTTTTCCAAATGTGAAAACAACTGTGAAATAATCAGGAATGGATTAAAGCTGAAGACAGCTTTCCCCCCCATATTTAAAAGCTATTTTTTAATCTTTTTTTTTTTTGTTAGCATGCAGTTCTAAATGATATCACACCTATCACCCTGTTCTCAGTAGAGTTAAACTCAGTGGTTTGAGTCTTAATGTGAGCCAAGAGTAGATACCTTGACTGCTGTCAGTACCTGTGAATTTCTAAATATACATGATAAAAATTGGTCAATGGCATAAATTAATTAACACAAAACCTCCTTCACTGCCCTTCAATCCAACACTCTTGCTACAGGTATAGCTTTTTGATAGAACATGGGCGTGATGGTTGCAAAAATGCTCTTGGAGCACTTCAAAGTAATGATTTTGGTACAGAACTGTTATCCAGATTGTCAATATTCCATCTGCTTTAATGATTGAGTACTTCAAAGCATAAGCTGCCCTTGATGCAGTTGATTGTATGTTGCTTTTCAGAGAAGAAAGCTGTGGGTTTCAGCCTGTTTATTTAGAAATCATTTAAGAGCTCCTGACATGGATCTTTGTGGAGGAACTGAGGTACAAATTTCTGAGGAAGCAGCCTGCTACTCTTTGTTTCTGTGTAGAGTACTATTGTAGAAAGAAATAAGGTGACATCAAAGAATATAGTCAAATTTTGCCAAGGCTTTCTTCTCCTAATAGAGAAAATCTATGAAAGTTCTCAATATTTGCTAGCTGCTTTGGCTGAAGTGTTATGATATCAAGGCAATTTGGTTTCATTAACCCAGGCATCCATGTTTCAAGGGATAATTACTGAGTGTTTATCTTTATAGGTCCTTCTTGTATGAACAGTTCTGTCTTTTATGAACAGGAAACCCTGAAGATGGTTGTGAGGGAAAGCTGAATACACTAATGGTACCATAAAGTTGTGGAGTACAAGGAGACTGAGACTATATGTAGTAGCTGTGCTCCACAGAAAACTGATGCTTCAATGAGAAATAACATTGCTGAACCTATAAGGTCAGCACATATGAAAAGGAACAGTGCAATTGCTGGGGTGACAAATAACCAGCAAGTACAGAAAAATAGTCTCATGCAAGGATTTACCTTCTACAGTAAAAAGTGAAATTCCTCACTAGAAATTGCTCATGGCAATGAGGTGATTTAGCAGTAATGAGCTGATTTAGCAAACTCTTTATCTGGTCAGCACAGACTCAGGCTTTGCTAACCAGTGATTTTTCTTGGGAACACAGTTATGCTAATGGGGATTTTGAGAGGGATACCAGAGAAAGATATCTGTGGCTGGTAAGAAGCAGGAAATTTGGGTCTGTGCTAAAGAGCAGTGCAGTTGCACTCATAACTCCAGTCTCCAATCCTGTTATCCAGTTAACACCTTCCACTCGTTGCAAATTGTTGTTACAGAGGTGGTGAGAATTAGAAAATCAGCATTAGAAAATCTGGGCTATAAGCAAGAATTAAATGTTTAGAAGACATGGAAGAGTGAACCCATCTAGCACAGAAAGAAAAAAAAAAAGCTGTTAAGGAGAGGACAGCTGCTAATGAACTGTTTAAACCAGCCAAAACTTCCTTATTTAGTGCCTGTAAACATGAAATTAATTTAAATACTTCAGGTATCATCACTTCCATGTCTTCATCTCCTACAGTATCAGCACTTGCCTAGGTGAGCTGAAGGGTTTGACTTTCCATGCATGGCATAAAAGTGTTATTTGTGGGGACTGAGAGGAGTAACATTTGGAATGAGAGCTCAGTTACTGTTGAAACATCACTGGGTATAACATTTCAGACTGTTCATTGCCTTCTCTCTTCAGACTCACTATTCACTGATACAACTTTCTGTTGAATTTACCTGTCTATCTAATTTTCTATTTCAGAATATGGCAATTTATGCATAAAACATTGCCCTGCAAACCTGTTCATTGGGTCACTTTACACTGAAATGCATTTTTTAAAAATTTCATTACAATTAAACACTTGTTTTGGTACCTCTTTTGTTGGTGAACAGTAATGTCTTCAAAAATATATTAGTCAGGATGTTCCAGCCAAATTGGCCATTTTCTAAAAATGAGTCTAATCCAGTGGCAGTGCTCCTAAGAATCCCGAGTTTTTATTCAGGGCCAGGTAACAGCAGCCTGCAGAAAACAAATCTGTATTTACAAAGAATCTGTATGTTGCACTGTAGTGTTTGAGCATGGTTCATCTGGGGATTGCTGAGTGATTACAGGTTCTGCTCTGCTGTCTGTGATTTACTTTAAAGACAGTATTTACTGAAACAAGCCCAGCTCCTTTGAGAACAGACTTGATGAGGGGTTCATTCGTGCACTTTACTGCCTGCTGTGAATCATGGCATGAGTGAATGTACAAACCTGGGCTGTATATTTACTCTTCCAAAGGTGAAGTTGAATAGCCAGTCCATAAAAAGTTAACCTAGTTTTGATGCAGGACTTGTAGCACTGAGTGTGCCCTTGTAGCATCTTGCTACGACTGTCTGCGCTGGCAGGCAAATAATTTAGGGTATTCACAGTCCTGGCTTCCCCTCATCTTGGGGCAGCTGAGTGGGAGCTTAGCAGTGAGTTTTGTCTCCTGCTTCAAGACACACTCATTTTACAGGCTCAGAAAACCCTTGTTTTGGTGGCAACTCAGACTGGTGACAGAGTGAAGAGCTAAGCTCTGGAAATCAGCACTGGGGAATCAGATTACTTTCTTGACTGTACAATTGATTCAGCTGTAGGCTCCAATCATGTCATTCAAGATGTAAGTCTGTTGTCTGTTTGCCTGTGTGCCAGTCAGGACAGCACAGTGTGTTTGAGCCCTCCAAACAGGACTGATGGATGTGCCATAATGCCCACAGGAGAGCCTCGACCTCCTGCTATGGCTGCAAGAGGTCAGCTGGACACCAACATACAATTGATCTGCAGTGCAGTCACCCAGCTGGGAGGAGGATGCCTTAGTCTATTTGAAGAGTGAACTCAATGGAATCACTGAGTTTAGGACGAGATTCTTCTCTTCTGTCTTCCAGATCCTCATATCTGGGTGGATGACACACTTCAAAATCCTTTGGCTGTATTGTCAATATTTTTCTTGTAGTTATGGGGACAAGGCAACTACCTTATATTGTATAAATCTACTTGAAGGCAATTAAAGGTGAGAAGAACCTACTCAATCTCCTTTTGTTTTGCTTTAATCTGAAAAATCTGACAGTATTTCCTCCTTTCACCATCATTAACTGCCTACAAAATCCATGTTCTAAATCCCTTCAGTCAGGGGGGTTTATTCTTGCCCCTTTCTGCAGGTAGATGACACAGCAGAGTGGTGGCCTACACCTACTGTGTCTGGATATTCAGAGGTTAATCACAGCTGACTGGGGAGAGATGCTGGCATTGTTTGTTAAAATATAGGAATTTGAATCTCATAAAAAAATCACACCAGAAAAAAAAGCACACTCCTTCTAAAAAAAATTAAACCCTTTTTATTTGTATATTTATTTTTATATATAAAAGAAATACAAAAAAACAACCCCACAAACAATGCTGATTATGGCAATTCAGTTTTGTCAGCCCCCTCTGCTTGGGCTGCTGCCTCAGATCCACCGGGAGTGAGCAAAGTCCTCCGGTTGTAATGTCCTTTTATGATTCCAGAGTTATTGTTCTCATTAAGAATTTGCTTCTGTTTTTGCCTGTTAAGAGACTGTACAAGTCCTAATACAACAGCTGCTAGTGAATACTGTCCAGTCAGTTTTCTTGGTTGTAGGATTAGAGGATTTGGTTGAACTCTTCCTAGAAGAAAATATGTTTTGATTTTTCCTTCCTGTTCACTGATACCTTTGACATAAATTTCTCCCCGGTAGTCGAAGGCAAATCCTCGGTCCTTCAGGATCAGATACGTTTCTTCAGGCACTTGTATTCTGTCACTAACCCCTGTGCTGTCCATCCGACTTGCTAAATTCACTGTTTTGCCCCAGATGTCGTACTGGGGTTTCTTAGCACCGATAACTCCTGCTACAACAGAGCCATGGCTAATCCCTGATTAGGAAAAAAAAAAGAAAAATAGAAGATAAACTGTGTACAGTAATGACTAAAACCCATATTTGCACTTACGAACCAGGTGAAGCCTGCTTCAGATACAGATCTCCAGGCTTAAGAGAGAGGTGCATACATAGAGAAATTAAACAAACAAAAAAAATCTGGAAAAGCTTGGAAGCATGAAAAGTGAAATCAACAGGTATAGTTTATGGGACACCCATGTTAGTAGAATTACAAAAACTTATGTGTCATCTGTATTCCTCATATTATTGCCAAAGCTCCTGAAAACTTATTCTCAGATAGTAGGGAAGATTTCTGGAACTACACTTGTTGAGGGTGACCTTGCTAGGGCTATACAGTCAAGAAATTGCATTCTTATGTTCCATGAAATAAAAATACTAAAGCCTTGCATGAAGTTATTAAAAGACTGCATTTTGCAAGATTGTTGCATAAAAAGATGAGCAATAGCTATTTTTTTCTATAGCAGTGATTAAATAGTAATTTTAATAGAGAGTAAGATATCTTTTAGAAAAATATTCTAGTTTTTTAGTTTTTTTATCTATTTTTAAAGATTTTTTTAAAAATGGTTATAAAAATATTATCAAATATTTTTGCTTCCATGCTCTATGAAATCTTTGCATGTGATCCATGCTTACTAAGTGTGGATGCCTGGTCCTTGAGAAATCTTGGGAACTATGAGTTTTACAATCAAAACTTTTAGGAAGTGCAGATCAGATGTGATGCTGTGACCCTCCATGCTGTGACTGATGAATATATTTCAGTTTTTCTATGGCAGGATTATCTATAAAAGACATGTCCCTTCCAGGTGTTTGTTTTTGTTTTGTTTTGTTTTGTTTAGGCTAGTGATCCACTCAGCATGAGAAGTCATTAAATTTACTCCTGCTATGTGCCACATATTCAGGCCAATTTTTATGTCCCATTCCACTAGCCAAGCAGGATATTCCATCCAGAACAATAGTTTACTCGTCACAGAGAGAATTCAGAGATGCTGCCACTGGTCAGGTCAGAGGTGGAATTAAAATTTTGTGTAAAACAGAAGTACTTTTCCCAGGGTTTAAGAGAAACTACTTTTGTCCCCTTACTGAAGAAGAATGTTGTACAGGGAGATTAATTAGAGACTGTGTGAGTATCAGTCTTGGGGTTGGATCTAGGTTGTCCTGTTCACTTTCTGTGTCATATCTGTGGGTTCTTAGTACCAGACTTAAAATTAATTATGTTCACCATTCACAATTCACTGAAACTTTGAACTCCTGCAGTCCCCAAATCAAGGCCTATATTCTGCAAATGGAGTATTTAATATTCCTGACTTTTCCTGGGATGAAGTCAAT
Organism: Luscinia megarhynchos; assembly: GCA_034336665.1. Lineage (NCBI taxonomy): Eukaryota > Metazoa > Chordata > Aves > Passeriformes > Muscicapidae > Luscinia > Luscinia megarhynchos. The sequence goes on from JAPFBE010000002.1 coordinate 92,932,221, forward strand.
TTGAAAACAGAGGATACAGTACTTGGGCTCTCCTAAATTGTGCATGTCCTTGCAATGTTCCTGGAGTGCACTCAGTGGAGTCACATTCTTGCAGACAAAACCCATTTTAGCTCTCGAGTTTGAACCGTGCTTACCAATACGGAGTTCAAAGTTGTTGAACGAGTGCTTGTTGATCTCCTGTATGCTTTCATTCAGAGCTATGGAGAAGTCAGCCAAGGCACACAAATGCCCCCATTTGTCTTCACATTGCTGAGGAAAAAGTTATGCACTAATATGTTAATAAAATTTTGCATTTGCCAGCTGCCACCCATCCCTGCAAGTGCCAAGTGTTTGCATTTGGAATCCAGGCTCAACATTCTAGATGGAAAAGAGATACACTGCTATTAATGGTAATGCTTCCCATTGTATACTAGTATAACTGGATAGAGAGTAGCTTAAAAGGCCAGAGAAAGTAACTTTCTGTCGACAATCTGACAGGCAAACATGAGAATTAACAAGGTATGTGAAACGGTCTAAGGCTGAGAAGGAAAGACTAGAGAGGATTGAGATTGTTCAGACTCAAGGGTCAAAATCAAGTGGGAACATGTGCTTATGACCCACATAAGCAAGAAGCAGAGTGAAAGAAGTGAAGGATGTGCAATTCTCCTTTACTGAAACCATCACCTAGGAAAAGCATCAATTCAAGTGCTCTCAGAGATGTAATGATGACAGGAACAACAGGGCAAGCCAGGCAATCTGGGGTTGGTTAAGGGAGAGAGGGAAGGCTCTTCTGTAGTTCATTAATTGCCATTGCTTAGGGCGCCCTGGTCCTTCCCTTCCATTTCCATGCCTACAAAGCAGTGGATATACAGATGGGGACCAGGAGTAGGTTTTAGTCTTCCCAGAACACCAACAGAACAGATGATGAGGCAAGGACTCTCAAGGGAGGCATCAGAGTAAGGAACAGCTGTGGGTTTGGCCCAATGATTGTTTCTCATCTCTTCTGAAGCAAGGTAATTCTTTCTTCAAATTTCCAGTTCATAGTACAAAGGATTGTAAGTTTCTACCTGGGCCATGCAGTCCAGCCCTTTGCAGTTTTCATCATCCTATGTGTTTAATACTGAACATGAACATCTCCTTGGCATCACCATGTTCTGTTCACACCATGCTTGGTCCTTATCCTTAACTAGCTCTGCATGCCAACCTCCCTCAGCAGCCTGCACCTCTTAGGTGCTGACAAGGTGACAGACATATACGTATGACAAGTATATTTAAAACGTGTTAAAATTCCATTAAGATATTATAGTTCAAGAAAGGAGAAGAGCTAATCAGTCTTGGAAAGACAGTGAAGCTTTTCTCCCTTGGAATTTTTACCCCCATCAAGAGTCAGAGGAAGTGATTAGGAGCTGTGTAGCTATAACCAACTATCTCCCTGGTGTTCTATTCTTCTTTGCTCATGTCTACAGAAGCATTTTGACAATCAAAAATCCCATGCATATCTAGTTTTATGGATTTCTAGCTGTCAGCATCACTTGTTACTCTGTAGGCGGGAGATGCTCAGCTAGTTACACTCCATGTGTTTTATAATGTATTCTTAACAAACAGTGGAAATTTTCTGGTTTATAAAGCTCATGATAATCTGGCTTCTGCTTTTCAGAGGTTCTGATCAGTGTGGTTCCCAGCCTGTTACCAGTCAGGGGCAGCACATTCTTTTTGTGCTGCTCTTCCTGGGGACAGGCATCAGTTGCCAAAGAAACAGATTTCAGCAACAGATGACTTCTCATTGGATGTATTTTAGAGCCTCATCTAATTTGTTTCCAGGCAAATTCTTGCGTGGAATTATGAATGGATTTCTCTCATCTGTCTTATGTGGGGTTTGTGGCTGTGACTGTGTGTGTGTCCTCTGTGACTATTTATCCCCTCAGCTTAGTTTGCTTGCTCTTCAGTTGAACTGATGATCTGCTTTCTTTTTGATGTGTAGTTACCATGCTGTCTGCACATAGGCTGTATCAAAAAAAGAGTATAAATGCAGAATTGCACTTGCATAAATACACTATCACTTAATAGATCCTCTCCATTGATTATTGGAGGTTGTCAGTCATGTTCCTGTCTGAATTACTGAGGTGGCTTTAGAGTCTGTCTGAAGATATAGATAGACCTGATCTAGATTCACACTGGTGTGACTGAAGGGAAATTTTTTTTTCTCCTATAAACCTAAATTTGAGGAAAGAATCCATATGGTTCTTGTTCCAAGCACAAGATGGCATTTGAATTCATCAAGAAGTGCAACTGCTGTCTGCCAGAAGCTCCAAATGTCTGCTTTATTTTAGCAAAACAAGTTTTATGAACAACATAGAGATAACATATTTTTGAATATGAATGGTCAGAATAATCACAAGTTTTGCTTCTTAAAGAAAATTATCCTCTTACCTGTTTTTCAGGTGATAATCCTGACACGGCCATGTATGTGCTGCCAATTGTTTTAATTTTTTCAATATCTTGAAATCTCTCTTCACCTAGTAACTAATGCATATGTAAAAAGAAAAAATACTGTTACTTCTGTAATTCCTAACACAAAATGCTTTTAAAGATGTGAGAATGTAATTTTACCCCTGTGGTATCTTTGAGTCAGTCATGGCACACAATTTATCCTGGGTTCTGGGGAACACTGATCTGGAACTGTGGAACATCATCTACTCACTGAGTACATGCAAGCTAAATTGTGCTGTTTGGTAAATTCCACAATGGATAATATAAGACATACATATTCCAACCTAAGAGAAATGCATCCAAGTCCTGCATTTCCTGAGGTATGATCACTGAATATCAGTGAAGACAAACTGTGAATAGAAGACTTGATCACTTAACAATGTTCCTAAAACTCTACTGGAGGAACTCAGTTTGCAAATTAAGTACTCCTACAGCAGCAATTAAGGTGATGGGACCAGTTGGGGCTCTGAGCAGCCTAGTCCAATGGAAGGTGTCCCTGACCATGGCAGAGGGGCTGGAACAAGATGATCTTCCAACCCAAACCATTCTATAATTCTATGATCTCACACAGTCAATGGATGGAGGTAGATGCCTCCAAAGAAATCCTGTAAGAGACCAAGTCCTCTTATATCCCCTGCTTTCCTCTGCTTAGGCTGGACACCAGCATGCCCATTGCATCATTCAGTCTACACATTTGTTATGTATTTTCCCCTTCTAAAAAAAATTCCAGGAACCAACGGGAAATGGTAAATGCCTGTACTTATTTGGGATTTGCTATAGCTATGGGTGTTAAGTAGGTATAAAGAGCTTGTCAGATTGAGAATCTAGAAGGGAAAGAGTAAATTTAATTGAGTGACTAAAGCACTGAATGAAGTGGGAGTGAAAGTTTGTTCCCTATTCCAAGTCCATATTTATGGTTTAACTTAAGACTTTCCATAAAATAGAAACCAGAGCCTTACATTCCTTGAAAGTCCTTAGCAGAGTTCAGGATGTGGATTCTATCAGTGATAATAGAGTGTGGGATACGGAATTAATCAACTCATCATAGGAAAATGTTTGTTGCTGGTGTTAATGCCAAATACCCTGTGAAACTTTGTGATAAGCTGTATGGTATCTAATAAATTTAGGGATCAGTATGGTTACGAAGTCATGGGAGGAAAAAAACACTTCACAAAAAAAAGGAATTTCAAACTTTCAATTCTAAAGGCTTGATTTATTTGGGGTTTAAAAGGAAAAAAGTCTTTCTGTGGTCAGGTAAAAATTTAACTAAATATTTTCCCCTTTCTTTTTTCTACACTGTTGTGCATTCTTTTCTCCCATCTTGTGAGCTGGAATTTTCTGCCCACTAAAGGGATTCTTTCATTCAAAGGGAGAAACACACCACAGGCATAACATGAAATATCCCCTGGCACTAAGTGACCCCAGTGCAGCCAGCCAGGGCTTTGCTGTGGGTGTGCAGATATGGCACCATCTGTCCCTAAAGGGAGGCTGCTCAGCCTGCACGGAGGGAACACAAAGCCATATGCTTCATGGCTCCTGTCCAAGCCAGCAAAGTCCAAAGACTTAACCTGCTTCTCATTTTTCTTCAAACTGCCAGAACAGCCCATTGTGTACCCTTCCCTCTTACAAGGGCAGCTCTTCCTACTGCTCTCTTAAAGAAAAAGATTGTTTCTTGTAGCTTGGAGCAGTCTGAGAGCATCGTGTGTGGGCAAGGGGAGAGAATGGTCTTGCTTGAAAACAGTCCATGTTTTCATTTCCAGATGGTTGCTGGAAGCAACAGCAAACAGCACACTAATTTAAAATTTATAATAAATATCTAAAATTACTCTTTTTAGGAAAGAAAAAATCATTGGCTGTGATACAATATAGAAAAAGATGATCCCAAGTTATGGGTTTTATTCCTCGTTCATTATTGTTTCCAAATCTCCTGTTTGTTTCTTTTTGTCCCCTGCTTTATGTGGCCTGTTCAATAGCTTCTTTCCTTCTCCAAATAATGGTCTATTTAGTAATTACTTTCTTCATGGTATGACAGGATGATGGATTTTGATACTAGGGGAAGATATTCCAACTCAGTCCTGAATCAGCTGCCATTTGTTAAAACATTTTAAATAGGCTGCTTATTTAACATGATAGTCCAGGGACACATTTTCAAACACTAGAATGTGGTTTGTATCTAAAAAGAAACTAATGGCTTGATGCTGCAATTCATGTACAGCCAAGTCTGTGTGGAGGTCAGATTCTGGGATCACATGTAAAAAAATTGTACAAAAAAGAATATTGCAGGACATGGAACACAACTGCAAAGTAATCAAAAATCTGAAAGCAGGATCCAGTGTTCTGTTCAAACCTCCACTTGTGGCAACATAATATATTATTATCTGTTGTGATATACTCTATGTAAATCACTGCAGGATAAATAAAATGCAAGAAAGTAAAAAAATATGTGAACAAGAAAGCTCTTCTGAAAACACAAATCCCAACTGTAACATTAACATACATGAATGACATATTAAAAAGCCTAGAAAGAATATTACATTTAAAAAAATTCCTTCAAGACTCATAATACCTGCAGAAATGTTATATTGTTAATTTTTTATTCTAACATCTCTAAGAAAGGGAGTTTAGCCCTGAATGTGTCTTAGAACTACAGTCATACAAAAAGAAAATAATTATAAAACTTCAATGTTCATATTTGCTTCTTTTTGCCAGTCCAGAAACTAGCACCTCCTGTTCTGCCTCAGCTGTCAGGAAGACTGGATAATTTGGAAGTCAAAACATTTGTGAAGCATGAGGGGAAAAGAACAACTGAATGAAATCTGTATTTTGACAATAGTCGACCACCTATTCTGCAAAATTGACTTTTGGACCACGTTCTCCCATTCCCTAAGAAAGACCCAGTCACAATCTGACTCCTCTGTGAGCACCTCCCTCATGCAGCTGTCAGTGGCAGTTTCTCTTCCAACATTCACTATTTATTTAAAACCTTTTTGTAACTGGCTTTGTCTCTCTAACATAGATCTGTACCTGGAAGGCAAAGTAACAGATCCAGACTGTAACCTTGCTGTGTTGCATTAACAAGGAAAACTCTTTAAAAAGAAGAAATAACCCTTTAAACAAGATTTCCTTCTTGTTTACCTATCACATTTTTCAAACCAGGTCAATTTATGTTTTAACTACAGCTTCCATTCAGAAGCATCATTTTGGCCCTTTATATGTTTATTTTTATTATTATTGTAAGGAAAAGAGGCAATTCACAGTGTAGAATCAGATCTGAGCATAGGAACTCAGTTCAGTTATCTAAACATATATTTACAGTGTGATCTAGGGTACTGTTGCTTTGAAAACCTTCAGCGGCTTTCTCTAGAACATGAATTTTCTGAGGATGCAGTATGGGAGCTGACAACCCTGTGTGGGTGTCCCAAATCACCTAGGATGTACAAATGGCATCAGGTGCCTGTGTCCTACACTCCTTGCTAAGACTTCTGCATTAGGGTATCTCTCCAGAGGTGTTCACTTGATGCTGAGAAGCAGAGTTTCCCCATGGATAACAGAGCTGTGCTGCTCTCGAGCTGCACATCTGCATTTTGCTCCTGAGGCTGTATTGAACAGCAGGCAATCTTGGCAAGGGACATGGGGAAAATGAAAAAAAAAATGAAGGAATGGTGACATTGTATAGTGTCAGTCAGTAGTTACATGGAAACATTGCTAGCCCTGAAACACTGCACCTGGAATGATTTCTGGCTCCTTTTCCATGGATAAGGTTACTCCTTTCAGTTGCTCTGTCTGGCACATCACTTTTCAGATTGCTTAGACAGAGTAAACTAATGGCACGGCCATGCTGCAAGTAGGTTAGCAGTCAGCAGGGGATCCCATAATTTCATTTGTTACCTGTACCAAGAACATATCTATTCTTCAACTAAGCATGTCTGGGACATAATACAGTCTCCAATTAGGTCCTTTATTAATTACAGAGCAGGTGTTAGGGGCCTGAAAGTAATACTGTGTTAGGGTTTTGATTAAAACCTTGCCTTCAGTAATTGCCACAGCAGCAAAGGAATTTTGTTGTGAAGATTACATGAATGTGCATGACAAAATATCCTAATGCAAAGACTATTGCTTTGAATTAATTTAAGTTTGAGGGGCAATCATTTTAATCAGGTCTGGAAATAAAAACAAAACTATTAATCAAGAAGCATGCTGACAGCTGTGCTAGATCCTGGAGGTAAGAGGCAGGCATTTATATCCACAGGGAATGCAGTGCAGGAACTCAGCAGGTGACAGAGTTCTTCTCATGAGGGGGAAATTTTGTTCTCTGTTAAAATGCACAGGGAAATGTTCTCTGTCAATTCTTCTATTTCCCACTCATAGTTTTAGTATCTCACCAATTATATGGATAAATTTCATTCCCAATTTCAGTGTCAGTAATCTTAGCCTTGGTACAATCTTTGTGAGCAGCCACTCATTCCCCATGCAGGTGCCCAGCCAGGATGGAAGTCACAGACCAATGATATTTTCTCCTTCCCTTTTCTGTCTGGACCATTGAAGTCTGGTGCACAGGTCCAATCTCATTGATAAGTATAGGTGGTTCCAATTCTATTTTTACCACTCAAGAAGAGCTACATACTGCTGAAAACTGCCTGCAGTAGAGAGGTTAAAATTCTCTTGGCTAGGTAATTTTGCCAGTGCTTTTTCATCCTTCCTGGCTTAGAAATTTTTTTTAAAGCTCTTCATTGGCTTATGCTTTGTCTCCTCTCTTAATTCCTGTTGGGTTCATTGCAGGACATGATACCACCTGTCTAAGCTTCCTCACAAAGTACTTTGCAAAGTATGTAAATTTCTCCTGACTTCATCTTCACTCACAGGTTTTCTTTGCTTCCACCTAGCAATAGCTACATTGGAGTTCTGACTTCTTTTCTCCTTTTTATCTTGTCCTCTCCTCAGTTCTTTTTTTTTTTTTAAATTAACTGGACAGAATACCTAAATAAATTCTTTTCCGTTTCTGTGTCCTTCCCATTAAAAAAAAAAATCCCTTCACCTCTGAATTCCTCTATGAAACAAGAAGCAGAACTTCATTTATCTCTGTAAAATTCCTAGGCAGACAAGTCTCCTCAGTTCATGTCACCATCACCTCTCATTCTCAACCTAACATTTGCTTCTGAGCTGTGTGCTTCATATTTAAGGGCACTGTTTTACCCTTTAATATCCATTGAGTCCATTCAACCAACACCTTTACCTGCTTGTATTTAGACCACTACTTTCCAGAACAGTTGCAGATTTGTTCATACTTCTTTTTGCTACAGAATTGAAGTATTTTCTACTTTCAGATACTCTGGTGCTTTTATGGATATTTAAACTTGAATATTGCTTTCAGTCTCTATGTCATTAGATCATCCAGACCAATGTTTGGCAGGATGGAGGGCAAAAAAGCAAACCAGACAGGTGCAATATGAGAAAAAAAAATCAGAGAACTATTGGAAGCAAAATAATTACCAAATTTTATAATTCAGGATTAAATATTTGTTATTTAAAAACTCAGAGTTTAAACCCCATCAGCAGCTGGTATTACCTCATCAAAGTCTGCAATGATTTCATTCAGTAAGCGCAGACATTCTACTCCTTGGTTATTCATCTCAGTCTGGGAATAAAAGTCAGCAAATCCAGGAATAGAAGCAAACATCACACCAACAGCATCATAGGACTGAGAGTATAACTCCTAAAAAAACAATGAAGAAAAATGAAGTGGTAACATAAGGGAGAAAATTTAATTGGCAGCAATTAAAATAGTTTTCTTAATTTTACCATACATAATACCTTAACATCTGATGTTGGCATTTGTATATTAAAGGTTAGGCAGGTTCAACAGGAGGAGGCTGACAGCTCTTACTGTTTTTATTGCAGATTATATGAAGAGTTTTCCCTTTCTTTGAATTCCTGCTCTTTCTGCTTCTCAAATCAAGAAGCTACACCAGCAAAAGTGAAATTGAAATTTTGCTTTTGATCTGTACGGAGAATGACTTGAAAATATGAAGGATTCATTGCCAAGTACAAATACCAGTTATCACCAGTTTTCTGGTGGATAATTTGTACTTCACACTACTGCAGCTTATTACAAGTTTGTTTATTCCCAAGTTTTCTGAAAACCCTTATTCTCTGGTAAACTCTGGTTCTCCTAAGGAGGTTGTGGACCTCTTTGGTTGCCTGGCTCTAGAAGATATTCCTGCTCTTAGGGCTCAAAAGGAGGGAGAAATAGAAGTGGGAGTGATAATAGAGTTACTGGGGGGGTCAGAAAGGAGCTTATAAGGGATCAGTCACAGAAGGCTGTTAGGATAAAGTATGCCCTGGAATAAACTCCCACTTATATTATTCATATAATTCACTCTGGTACTGAATGACAGATTTATTTATGGAGGGGCTTGTGCCATTACAAATGTGAAAATGTGAACAGCTCTTGTTTGAACTAAAGCTAATTTTTAGGTAAAAAAACTAATTTCAACTTTTAAAGATGCCGAGGACTGCTACCACAACTCCAGGTATTTTCTTTTCTTTTGGCTAATGTATATTACCTCTAATATATATTAATGTATATTACCAATCATATATATTCTCCTTTGATTTTTTTTCCCCTGGCTTCAACTTCTGTAGTTTTACCTAATGGTGGACACTTCCATTTCTGTTTATGAATCCTTTCTTATGTTGTTATCACCTCAAGTACTTTTTTCTCAAAGTTCTTGTTAGTAGCTTTAAGAAATTTTAATGCTTTGGTTTCATGATAAAATGATTGACTGCTGGTTGCCATACACTTGACATGAACAATTGAGGTTCTTCTTTCTTCACCTGCTTCTCCTCAGAAAAGCACCCTGAACCTCTGCTCTGCTCCTTGAGATGCTGCTAATGCTTCTACTTATCCAGGCTCTTTTACAATGTGTCTTAGAGTAAAAGTGGGCGAAATTCTTCTAGTTTCCAAAGCCATCAAAAAGTTTTGATTGAGGAAACATGGTTGATTCCCTTACTGCCTTACCCCTTTTTTCAGTGAAGAGCATCTTCAGGATTGTGGAAGCCATACTCTAAGAACATTCTTATTCCCTTTTGTGGGTATAGAAAAGGTCATACACACATTAATTGGTGGATGCTTATGAAAGATTTGACCATGTGTGCTAGGAGAAGCATGAATACACTCAGCCGTACTCTTGCCTTGGATCATGAAGATAGAAGACAACTGCCTGAGCTTCAGTTGCTCTATTTTTCTATTTTTGGTAAGAAGCATAAGGATAGAAATAATACATCCATAAGAAAATGCTAAAGTACACATTTGGGAATTGATTTTTTTGAGAGCAGAGAAATTATCTTAATGGCCAGACATGAACTGCAGGATTGATTGCACTGAAATCTGGTAGATCTTACTGTCTGCCAGCTCATGCATAAATCATCCCAAGTGTAGTTACTCTGGAAATTGCCTCACAAAAAGCAGGGGTGGTGGAATTTAATTCAGTGACAAAGTATTGAAGCATAAGTAGTGATCCATGGGGCATCTGCTTGCTTCTGAAGATTATTATGCATGTGACCATATGTGAATGAAAGTGTAAGATGGAAAACCTATTCCCTGAAAATCCATAATGCAGATATACCAGAACACACTCTTGGCTGGTGCTGAGGTCTGCTCCATTTGTAATGAAACATTTTAACCTGATTGCTTTCACACTCACATTTTCTCATGTGCATAGCAGGGTTTCTGTGGCACTTTCATAGCCACAGAGTGTAAAATTTCTCAAGAGTGATTTCTAAAGTGCCTTTTCATGTAGCTTCTCACTGTGTCATCCTTCCCTAGGTGATACTTGAAATCAGAACACAATGATTCCTCATTGTGCAGTTTAATTTGTCTGGCTGCATCCATTTCCAAAATGTACAGCAGAAAATTGTAGCCTTAATTCCTTTTTGCTGCACAATCAGTAGATATGTAAGTGCTGGCAAGGTGAATCTTGCAATGTTTCTTCCCATTACAAAAGCTAATTCCAACATTACATGGAAAAATTCCAATTTCATCATACCTACATACGTACATATGTACATATATACATACATATATATATATATATAGTATTATAATATGCATTTACTTTGTTTCAAATAAGGAGTAATTCTGGACTTTCCTTTATCTTCAAACTTCATTTTAGGAATATTCAGAGACTTCATTATCACTCTTTTCTTTGTGTACTGCAAACAGTTTTTAGGAGCATAGCCACAAACTATGTCTCTGAAATGGTTGTTTTGTTATCTGCCACAAACAGGCAATTCAGGGGCAATATGAAATGGCAAAAATGTTCTCTTGTGTCTGAAGATATGAGAGCCTCAGGTCTGTTGCAGCTTCTTACTTCCACAGGCTCTAATAATACTTCTGCAACACTGGGCTGTTATAAACTTGCACAAACATTCTGTTAAATTCACGTAATTTTTTTATGAATAGTAGATTTTCCTAGACTTGAATACTAGATTTTCATAGACTCGTAGACTGGAACAGACTTCTGAATCTCATTTAATACAATTTGTTTTCAAAGCAGGACCAATTATACCAAGTCTCACAGTCCTTTTGATTTGAGGGTTCAGCCCTGCTCTGTCTTTACAGAATCACAAAAACCACAAAATCACAGGATTACTGGGGTTGGAAGGGACCTCTGGAGGTCATCCAGGCCAACCCCTCTGCCCAGGCAGGGTCACCTGGAGTAGGTTACACAGGAATGCATCCAGATGGAATTTGAATACATCCAGAGAGGGACACGCCATGACCTCTGTGAGCAGCCTGTCCCAGGGCTCTGCCACCCTCTGTGTAAAGCAGTTCTTCCTCAGTTGAGGTGGAACATTTTGTGTTTTAATTTATGGACATGGTCCCTGGGCACCACTGAAAAGAACCTGGCACCATCCTCTGGGTACCTGCCTTGGAGACATTTAAATGGGTTAAATGAGATCCCTTCTCAGTCTTCTCTTCCCAGGTCTCTCCTCATAAGAGAGATATTCCAGCCCCCTAATAATGTCTTCTTTATAAACTCATTAGGTGCTTGAGGACAACAATGAGATGCTCTTTCAGTCTTTTCTTCCTAAAGCTGTATGATCTCAGGTCTCTCAGCCTCTCCTCACATGTTTTGTACCCCAGTCCCAATGCCATCCTGGTGATTTATTGCCAGAATTTCTCTATGTGTGGCCCATGTGTTTCCTACTGGGGAGTCTGAACATGGAAACATCACTCCAGATGCAGTCCTAGAACCTTTACTTCAACACACGATTATTTCCCAGTGTTGATCAGATACCAAATATCATCAGTGTTTGTGCAACGAATCCTATCGAGAAATAAGTTTCAGCAATTTCCTACCAGATCTACTTTTCTTTTACTAATTGGACAAAAATATCAGAAAACAGACACATACTTCATTATCGCGATCCTTCTCCAGGAAGTGACGGGCAACGTGACTGGGTAAAATATTGCGGAGCATGTTCTCATTGTGCTCCCTGAGCTCCTTCATTTCATTGATTTCTTCTTTGGCTTGAACACGCCACAGAAAATCCAGCCTTGCTGTGTATTCAAGCTGTAGTTTCAGAAAGAAAAACGAGGCAAAAATAAAACCTGACAAGATAACAGTAGAGATTGTATTGCCACCCTGGCAGGCTGCTCCTGCTGTGTAACCACCTTCAGTCCTGCTGAAGATCTTTGAAACAATTTGATTTTCTTGCCAGAAAAAGAGATTATTTCTTTGCCTTATTTACAGTGAGACTCTCAGGATAATCTTGAGCAAAATAATACTTGTCATATTACTGCCATGGTCAGTGGATATAAACTGTCACCAAATTATTTTCCCTTTAAGCATGTCTTTATTATTTAGATAATGGAGTCAAACAGGAGATAAGGCATTGGCAGGTATTGGTATGGAATAAATATGTTCCCCCTTTCATAAGTGTCTTCAAATTAAATGAGAAAATTAGCACAAGGCTAACTCTAAACTCTTGGCGAGAAATGTACTTCTCAAGAGTGAATGTCTTTCAACAAAACTCTGTATAACAACTCAAAATATTGCCAGAGAACATCCAAATCTGTGGCACAGAAACTATATAGTTCTACCATTGGGACATGCAGTTATTTGCAACTTTAATCTTATGGGAAAAAACCCAAAACAACAAAACATTACATTTGTCATCCCCTGCAATACTCTGTGCCTGTATTTTGGGATCAGAGTCAGTTTATACATCAAAGTCTCACTGCCTGATACCCTCAGTTAAAAACTGAAGTGAAATGATTTCCAGTGCAGAGTTTGTGCAGAACAAAAGCTATACATTGCAGAGCTTACACATGCATACATATATATTCATTGTTTATATATACATATAAATTCATATTAATTTAAGTATGAATGACAACTGTCTGCTAGCTGAAGCAGGGAACATGTTGAAGCATCGTGTCACTTGCCTGAGATGCACGTGTGTGGCAGCACATGGACAAGCCAATACTGCCAGAGATTTTGTGTGCACTACTCTGAAGCAGTTTTAAGCAGATTTCAAGGCAGCTGATACTGTAGCATGCACAAGGGATGACTTATTAAGCTACAGTATTACTGAAAATGATGAAAAAAAATAGATATAGTCAGTAAACTGAGAAAAAGAGAAAAATAATAGTGAGGTCTAAGGTGCTCCAACCAGAGCAAACATCCAGCAAATAAATTTTACAAATTTGAGAGACATCAAAAGGTGCTGGGATAGAGGAATTTTTTGAAATATAATTCATATACCAAACTGAAATAAAGGAGCAGCCTGTAGTGGGTGGGAATGACTAAGAGGGTGTTCAGGCATTGTTTAGTGACTCATCTTGGTCACAGTTTTAGTCAGCAGCAGTCATGAATGGCAAACTCTTCAGGAGAAAAAAAGCAAAGCACTTTGCAAGGGACCTTTCATGTTGGCTGTACTCTAGGGAGCTTTCCTTCCTAAAAGCTAAAAGTGCCCATGGCTTGATATGAGCTTCCAAAGCCTGTATGCAACTTGGCAGTGATTTACTTGCCCTCTGGGTGCTGTAGCCAGCTTTATAAACAAACTTTTTTCCACTGATATGTTGGTCTTTCTTGCGACCATTAATTCCCTGAATTATGGCAACAAAAAAAGCTTGTCATGAAAAGAATATTTTAAAAACTTTTTTCAACATTTTTCAGTTCCTTTGCCCTTATTTTATGCTAGAAGACAGAGCCATACCTGATAACTGACTTTTATCTCTACCAACTAACTGATAAGAAAAAATTAACTAGGAGTTATGGAGTTCTAAAGGTATTTCAAAGATTGACTTCAAATAGGAGCTGCTGCTGGATTTTGAGTTCTTTGATGCTTCAAGTTATTTAATGCTACTACAACAAGAGCTGGGGAAAAAAAAAAAACTGTGGTAGTTTTTCAGAGCTGATTTTTTTTATGCTGCTTTACAGGGAAATGTCACATCTCTAAGCCTAGCTCAGAATAGCAGCAGCTAATCTTTAAATTTTAGATAACATAATTCTTGTTATTTATGATCACATTTAAATATTACTTTTCTTTCACCATCAGTGGACTACCCAGATGACACTATCAGCTCAGAAAGAAAGGAGTGATATAAATGAGATTTGAAAATAGAAAATATAAAGAGGATGTTTTGCTAAGTTCTTATATTTGCTAAAACAAAAAGAATTGTAAGGTTGAGTTTAAGGTTTGTTGTTTGATTGTCTAAAGAAATGTTTCTGGATTTAAATCCCAAAGTCTCCGTGTTTTCCTGCCCTGATATGTAGCTTTAACAATTACAATTACAATATTACAATTCAATATTACAATTGCATTTCACTAATTACAACAGTTAGTGAAGAGAGATTTATTACACAGAAAACCTAACATTATGTCCTCTACATGCTGCACAACCCAACCACTCTGCAGACAATTGCCACATGCAAATAAATTAAATCTAATAAAATAGTACCACACACCTTTTTCTCAAATTTAATTTGAAATTTTGGGAGCTAAATATGGCATTAACTTTAAATCACAATGGATAAAAACCAACAGTCAATTATTAAGAAATTGAGGGTCCATAAATATTATCTTACAAAAATAATCTTTTTCAGTAAATCCCCTTAGAATAACACAAGTTTTAAGCTATTCTATTTCAGAATACTTTTGCAGCTTGTGAGATGGGAAGATGTGCTGGAGGATAGCTTTATTTGGCTTAATGTGCTCCTCAATTCACACTTTTGAAGAGTTTTTTGGGTTTTTTTTAATGTAGTTTGAATGGAACTTATATATATATATGTTAAGTTGGCAACTATACAGAGATCTTTAGGTTAACTCTATAATAAGAAATTAAGCAATTCAATGAGATGTTCCTGGACTCTGCCATTGGATGCTGTTAAATTGATAGACTGGCCCTATGAATCATTTGGGAGAACATGCAGGACTGAGCACATCCCAGGGACCATTTCCAAGGGCAGCTTTAACACAGCCATCCTGTTTTATGGACCAAGAAAAGTTAGTAAAATGGAAAATAACTTGTGCTTTGCTTACAGGTCTCTGAGCTGGAAAACACTCTTAAACACCCCATATCAGGCTTTTGTAGAAGACAAATATTTACACTCAGGATTGGGATCCTGAGGAGCATTGCTTGGATTCTGCCTAATTCTTACTCCACCTAAACTCTTTAGTGTTGCTTTTCTTAGTACCTTGGCTGATTCTCAAGCCTGAGATTTTTATCTTGACATATGTTAATAATCACTGGGGATACTATAACAAACTTATCACAAATTTGAGTTGTTCAGTTCTTATTTGTTCCATATTTCTCCTAAGTGGACTTTGTCTTGATAAACCTATGTCAATTCATTACTTTCCATCAAATTTAAATCTGTGCATTGTTCAAAACTCATTTCATCCCTTGCTTCCCCTCACTCATTCCTCATTCCCTCAAAAAGAAGATGAACAGTAGGAAAATTAATACAATATATAAGTGTTGGCATCTTTTTCCTCTCCTGTGGAAGGAATGGAGGCTCTAACTTCTGGGACAGCTTAGAAAGTTATTTTAATAAAGTGTGTGATATTGTCTTATTCATCACAACATCATTCCTTTCTCTCTGTCTCATTCCAGGAGGAGTGAGAAATGCTGGAGTTTTTCAGCCTAATGGTCTTGAGGGGAAAGTCTTTGGGCAAGTCACCAATGTCTTAAGACAACTGTGCTTTAATACAGCATGCTCCTTGCTTTTTGTGATCAGAAACTGCCTCAACTCAGCATGTGTGACATCCAGAGCTTGAGAGCCAGGAACACTGTGGAGAAAACACCCTGCTTCAGCCACTGTTCAATGCATTTGTTATTTTAAATCTAAATTTTTCATATTCTCTCTCCTTGGGCATTGTGTATGTATTCCTGAAATACTCAGTTTCTCAATTCCTCATCAAGGATATCAGTCCTAAAGCTCTGAGGCCCCCAAATCCTATTTAAGATCTAGGTCCATGTGAAATGATTCTTGTAAGTGGTCCATGATACAGATGAGTTAGTACTGGTGCTTAACCCAAATATTCCTCATTTCCTCGAGTCTGTGGTTTTTTCTTCATAAACATAATAAGATCTTTCACCGTTGTTTCATTATTAACTTTTAACTTAAAAATTGTTGTTTTTATTCCCTTTCTGTATTTTGGGTTTATGCTTACTCAAGTTCACTGAAGCTGTCAGGTGCCTCCAGAACTGCACATGTCTAAAATAATGGTGTGCTGTTTGTTCCTTCAAATAGAGAATGAAATATAATTTGAGTTTAGCTGAATAGGTTATTGCACATGTTTTTTTAAGAATGCTAGGCAGTGTCAGATGTGGGCTTTCTTTAATAAGATTCTGCATATGGTTTATTAAATTGCAAAAGGTCATGTGCTCAAGAGAATAAAAAGGCAGATGGTATTTCAAAAATAATTGTTGTCACATCTTGTAATTGCAAAGGACAAAGGGAAAGGTTGAAGGAAATGTTTGCATTACCTGTTGACCATGATAAAACACAGCTAAAAGGAACATTGCCATCAATAGTAAAGATGCCTCCTTTGTACCCAGGAAGTCTGTGCTGGAAAAAAAAACCAAACACACAACAAAGTAAAATAAAGTTATTGATTTGTCAGTATTGTAAATGTTCAGAAGTTTCATTTCATAAGTGGCAATTTTTGTTGTTCTTTAAAAAAAACACTGTATTTGAAAATTTAATTTAGCAGTAATTAGTTCAAGAGAACAGGAGTGTAATTGGAGAGCTCCCTGTTTGGAAACACATCTTAAATAACTAAATTGTAGCCTACAGGAGGCACACAGGAGGTGATGAGCTTTCACTTTCAAATGTGAAATGCAAGCTGCGTGCAGTCAGTCTCTTCCTGGGAGCTTGGTAACAGCCCCTGTGGAGTGCAGGAGGCATCTGGGGGGAAAGGTTGAGGGGGAGCTGACAAAGGAAACTAACAGCCTGTGAAAGTGAAAGGGAAGTGAATAAGGCTAGAGATAAAGGAACTCCAATGCAGGAGCTGAAATTAAATATCCCCATGGTGTGAGAAGGGTTTGGAGATGACAGGATATAGTGTGGATTAAAAGAAGACAAAAAACATGGCAAACAGGAGCTAGGACTGGTTTTACCGAGCTACAAACAGGAGATCAGAGCAGCCTGTGACAAGGGAGGGAAAGGAAACCCTTGCAGACCACAGGGAAGCAGAGATAAGCCAAGCAGGTCCTGGCTGTATGAAATCTGCTGAATGAAATCACTGAGGTGCTGTGTATGGAGCACAAAGAAAGTTTAAAATAAAATGAAAGGGGTTAAAAGCAGTAACAGGAGGTTTCAAATGTTGAGAGAAATTACAGTTACCTGAAAATGAATAAAAACTGAAGAAAGTATCTCAGTATGCCAGGGTTTTTTTTTTAAAAAAACATGTTTCCCAGGGACCAGACAAAAGAGGTTGGGAACTGGTAGAGACAAACAGATGCAAATAGAGAAAAAATAAATTTGGAGGTGAATTGAACAGGGATGCTTGTCAATTACTTTGTTGAAAGGAGATGAGAAAGGAAGTCGTTTTGTGGTGATAAAACCTTGAAATTTTGAAAAAAACAAACAAACAAAAAAAAGAGTAAATGAGGACCAGAAATTGGAAAAGATTTTGGGACAATCTTTAGTCTGCCTCAAAAAACAAAGTCCAGATACTGGATCTGTTTTCCATAGTAATTTTTTAAGAAGTATTGGATGATATTTGTTGGAGAAGGACTCCTATGACAGAAAAATTAGAGAAAGAAAGAGCAGAACTTGAGACTAAACCAAAAGGAAACTTTCTAGTGAGAGAGATAACTGAACTGACTTTGTGGTCCTAATGAATTTACTGTGCTGGAAATGTGCTGCTGTGGGATGAGTCATCAGTATACAGCAAGAGCAAGCAGGAAGTATCCTTGTCATCTGCAAATATGCTGGAATTCAGATGTTTCCTGTTTTGAAGTTGCCTGGAATACAACCTCCAAATGAATGCATTCCAAAATGACCCTTGTACACTGGCTAGAGGCAAGAGCCTTAATGGTCTTAGTTATAAACTCACCTGTTATTGCATATTGTGGTATTGTAGCTATACCCACCACAGCTGGATGAGTTTTGCAAGCAGTTGCAAACCCTTTCATTCAAATTATTTGTATAGCTAAAAAACCAAATAATTTTCAGGGCACACAATTTTGAACTTCATTCTCCCTAATATCAGAGCTTCAGTTCACATCCTTGTTGTGAAGATGGAGCATCTCAACTGATTTCCCTATGTCTTGGCTATTCCAGGGAATATTCCTGCCTCTTTCTCCCTCTTCTGTGATAACAGTCATTAGAGAGTTTCAGTGACAGAGGGAATAGAGGCTACTTTGAATTCTTCAAGATTTTCACACCAAAGAGATTATTTGCCATGCCTGGTTAGTGACAATTACCATGATTTCTACTTCTAGTTACTTATCCAAAGTATATCTTACTGCCATTTGTCAGATTTGCTGTGGTCTGCTCTGCATATATTGTATAGCATTAGGAAAAGGAATTGCACCCCAAATCTCTGGTACCTTGCTACTGTAGGGAAGCAAGTAAGGAAAGATATGCAAGCAGAGCCTTACTTTGTGTAAGGATGTGGCTGTTGTGAGAAACAATTGTGCTGCAAATCTGTGCTTTTCTCTCACTCTGAGCATCTTCATCTGCACTTACAACCACAAGCAGCTGCAATACTACACTGCTCAAGTACCGAAGACTGAAGAAGTGTTTTTCTGAATGATTTAAATTACTGCTGCTCTAGATTCAGTTATTGCAACACTAATTGCACTTCTGACTCTGCAAATCTGTGGTTCTTCTGCTCTTCTCTTCAGTTCCTCTTGCTGAGAAAGAAACCTGGGAGGGGGAGGAGGAGTGTGTCCTCCAAGCACTCTCCTACAAAACAGGATCTTTCAAGTGCTCCTTATATCTTTCACAACTGCACATTACTTGTTTGGATTTCATTCTAAAAAAATCAATTGTTTACTCCTGTTTTTTTAAACTGAGGGGAATTTTTCAATTGGTATCTCTGGAGCTTTCAATAATAGAAAGGACCAAGGTATGTGGATTGCATGCATATTTTTAGTCAACATTGATATACTCTAGGAGACATAAAAGACAAATCTTGCTCAATATTTAAATTCCCTCATGAAATGAACATTTTAATAAAAAGGCTGGAGAAAGAAACAGATTATAAATCATTTTGGATTAGTCATTGCCTGTTGCAATAATCACTCCATATTTAACTATGCTGCTATCCAATACACTCATACTCTGGCAAGACTTGAACCAGCACCTGAAGAAAAAGCAGTTGCTGAAAGGGGGTTGTGAGCACTTACTCTCCATTGTGGTGAAAGTTGTCATATTGCAGAAAAAGGGAAGCATAAATGGTCTCAGTCAGCAGAGAGTAGATTGCAATCATGATGAGAAGTACTGCCAGCTTCAGGACAGAGTTGAGACGAAGAAAGACTGCACAAGTCACCATTGCCAGCACACCAGTGAAGACAAAATACTGAACACAAAACAGCACTGGTCAATTGTGGTGATCAGAGATAAACATCTATGTAAATAATCAAGTAACCAGAAATATGGAAAGATTATTTTGGATTTCAGTGCTCAGCTAAATCCTCTTGAGGCCCTTTGGAAATAAGTGTTTTGCTAAAATAAAATATGAAATTACAAATTCTCTATTTTTCAGGGTACCTCCCTGTCAGCAGAGATTGTCTTCTGTGCCTTTATGGCATTTTCATTGCATTATAAGAGAAATGGCATCCTCTATAGTTAAAAGAGGAAAGGGAGAGATGCTACATGCATTAATTTGCTACTGAAAAGTCAACTGGGAGAAAATAATTTCTATTCCTTTGGAGTCTAAATACTCAGGATGGGACAATCATATTTCTACCTCAATTTTTCCCGTGCTACTAAAGAGAGAAGATAAAGCCACAGGTTTGGATATTTTTCTCTTTTTTTCCCTTTTTTTTTTTTAAATTTTTAATATTGAAGGTCTAGATTGGTTACATTACTCTCTTAAAATGTGATGCCTGGAAGTTTTATTCATATCTTATTTTCTAATCTTTTGATTGCCTCATTTTTCTCAATGATTAGTCATCTGCCAAATGCAATCCATGCAGCTGATACTGGATAGAGAGAGACAATCATGGTCATGAGCTGTTCAGACTTAAAATAGCAACATCAACACCCACAGTCCAAATGTAGTTTAAATTCACTCCAAATCACACAGCTTTAGAAGTGGTAGTATTCATTTTTCTGGGTACAGTTTCTCTTTAGTACAGTTTCTGTGTAGGAAAGTGTGCATCCCTGCTGGTTAGAGCATTCTGCTGGCAGTATCATACACTGCCATATGACTTTCTATGCAGCATACTTCTCTTATCTGCACATGACCAACACATTGATTTTGTTGCATGCTTGCTCATCTTAGAGAAGATTTCTTTATTTTTTTCCCTCCAAAACAATCTTAAAATAACCCCAGCAGTCTAACTACTGTTTTTGGCATGTAAGAAGTTTTGCTCTTCATTAGATTAATGTAAATTAGATAGTGTGTTTTATTGCACTAGGCTCATTGAATCATTGCTGGGTGTGTTCCCAGCATAAAGTTCTGTATAAGGTTCAAAGGTTAAATCTCATTTGTAATGCCCCATTAGATCATAAGGTTATTTCCTTCTGTAACTAGCCTCTGCTTTTTCTATCAACACATGGTTAGATGAAAATGTTCCCTTCTTCATAGTATTGAGCCTCTGATTCCACTACAAGGTAGAGGTTGCCATAGGACCTTAGTGAATCACACCTCAGATTCAAAGGTACCCCCAGAAATACCTCAGGACAGGAACAGATGTCTGTAAAAGAAGCAGAGGAATTGAAGGTCTGGTTCTTCAGGGCTATTGGTTTGTCAAAATCACACCACAGCTGTGAAGAAATAAAACAAAATCAGGGCTATATTGTGCACTGGTGGCTAGTTGCTTGTCTGGCTGCGTTCAGGGGTGGGACTGGCTGACCTGCTGCTCTCCATGCCAGCTGCCCTGCTGGTACCCAGGCCTGAATAAATGGGCAGTAAGAAGGGATACTGTGGAGATGAAGTGGAAAAGGGGGAGGTATTTGTGCTGCACACATTCAGCATCTGAATGGCCTCTCTCTGCTCTCCTTCCAGAGTGGAAAGATGAGCTCCTCTGGGGTTTCCAGAGGACTGGACTCTTAAGAAGTACCTCTCAAAGTGCTTAGACTTTGCTATAAACTATAGAGAAAATTATTTAATTGGGAGCATAAAATCAGATTAAATGTGTGCCCTTTCTGCAAGCTGTTTTCATCTGCTATGGATAGTGTTATCCTTTTGGATGTGGGACATCCATCCTTCATTTTCATGACATCACACAGACTTGGTTGTACCAAAACATGATGTGGTCCCAGAACAGCAACTGTGATGCTAAGAATGGAAGGGAATAAAAATTCACTCATGAAACAATGGTTCTGATAATGCAAATTGCTTTTTGCTGTTATGACCTGCATTCATTTTAATGGTATTTCCAATTAAGAGCATTAGATACACAGAAAACAGCAGTGTAGAATTAGAATATTTTACAGTCTTAGAATGAAGGAAAAAAATAATTAATTGTTTCATGTTTTGACTCTTAAAGCAGATGGAGTCTCCTGTCGTATATATTTATTTACTCTGGATGATTATAATAGGTCATGCCATCAACTAGTGTGTACAAGCTAGTTAGAGGTCTTTTTTTCCAATAGTTAGAGAATTCCTTTAATAAGGCCCAATTTCTTATCATTAAATTCAAATTAATTTTGAAGTTGAGGCTCTTTAGTTTGTTCTTTTAGCCAGTCAGCCATCTCTGCAGTGCAGGAGTATTACCTGGCTCTTCTGTGACACCAGACAAAATGGTACCTTCTAAAAATGTGTAAGGTATACAGCACCTCTCTGCAGAGCAGAATGTCACAACAAGTACAGGTGTTTTTTAAAAAGACTTTCAGCATCAGAAACTTAAATTTATAGCAATAAAAATGCAGCTAAGACCCATAAGACTTATTTGCCACCCAAAAACCGAAGCATTATAGATCTTCTTAGAAAGCATCTGAGTCTTGGACCCCTCCAGCTGGCTGCATTTGAACTCAGCAAACACACAAAGCTGCAAGGCTGAGATGCATTGCCTGTTCTTAAATGCATGCAGCTCCCTCCTGAACAAACTATTATTATGGAAGAGCTTTAACACATAAAACAATGAGATTATATTAATGTTGTCATTTCCTATAGAGGTCAGGACTCAGTGACTCAAGTTATTGTCCAGCTAAATATATGAGAATACATGTGACTGTTTACTGCTTTATAAAAAACTGGTGTGATAGTAAAAAGTAATAATTTTCTTTTGACTGTCTTTGGTTTAGCCAACCCTGAAAACTGCAGAGGACACAGTCTTTAAAAAAAAAATGCACAAGAAGTCAGGGGAAGTAACAAATTGGGAATGGATAGTGTGTTAGAGATCTCATTTTAAGATCAAGACTAATTCTACAAAATCTTTCCTGAAAGCTATTTGTTAGACATGATTTTAAAACCTCTAAATTCTAAAACACTGCTTTGTGATTTATATTGTAATGCACCACTGTCCTTTTCTTCAGGAAGTTTTCAGCCCAATTGAACTTCTTGAAATTTTCTGTATTTATATTTTTTCTGTAATGATAGAAATGAGTAACTGCATTTTTCTTTTTCTGACTAACTCTCGTATCAGTGATACTTTTAATCTTTCAGTGAGATGTTTACCACATTCTTGGCTCAGACTTCAGCACCTGTCAGGTTGTCTGACATTATAATCTGCCCAATTTATGCAAAGCTCTCTCATGTTGCTGAATACATCAGGATAATCATGGCTGTATTGGAATTTTTTTTAATTATTATTTCAGCAATTGTTTTATTTTTCTTGGTAACCTAAATAATAGTAGAACTGTAAAATGAGGGAGGAATTTATTATCCATAAGCATTTTTTGGATTGCCAGTCTCTAATAAAGTATTTCAGCATGTCAAAAAATTACAAATGGTCCTCAAAGGGTGAATATATTGAACAGAAAGTCGACAAAAGGTTTTGAAAAAAGATGATACTCAAGAGGGAGAAATAATTAGATATTTCAGAAATACATAGATTAAGCGATGGATTGAATTTCCTGAAGCTGTGATGTGTTGCTTTTTTGTGTTATCTAAATCACAGCTGGCTTATAGACATAGTTAGCAAGTCCTGTAGCAATCTTAGTAATTCATAAATCATCTTTTGCTGTATAATATTCTTTGTTTCCCTATAGGCTTACAATATTGATGATGGCTCCAAGAAAATTAATGAGAATGGATGCAAATATAATGACATTCCTTGCCAAGTAGGTCTCATTAATCCAGCAGCAAGTTTTCCGGAGCATTAGGGGTAAACATTTGTAATCCTCTGCCGTGGTGATCAGCACAAGAGCAGAGTGCAGCATAATCAGGATGGAAAACTGAATGACCATTGGTATCACTCTGAGGAGAAATAAAAAAGAGAATCCAGCATTAAACCTCAACACAATCAGGCAATAAATCAAGTGAAAAGCTGGACAGCATGTCCATGTCGAACTAGTCAAGGCAGTCAGGAGGCTCAGCACCTGTGCAGTTTGGGATACAATTAATCTCACTGCCCTGTACTCACACCTATGCAGACACTGAGATTCACATTGACTCATTCTCCAGTGGTTGTACTTTGATCCCAGGTTATGGACACTGACAGAGGGTCATGCAAGACTAACTCCTTCAGTTTCCCACAGTAGAGCAGTATTCTGCAGCAGCCTTCTTGCTTTGCAAAGCCAAGTGCCTGTGATCTGATTTGGAACTGATAGTTTCTAACTATATCTCAGATATATATAGACAGTCTATATATGCTGGTGTAGCCTACCCCAGTTCTGCTAACCTAACCTCACCCAGCTCTGAACAAAACCAAATTCAGGCCTTCAGAAAGATTAGGATCAAGCCTCAGGAGGTCCAGCCTAAGGACACTAAACATTAGTTTTTATTTTGGACTGCTAAACTCTGCATGTAAGACCCATGTTATTGACTTAAGGTACTATAAAGGGAGCATTTACACACCTAAGTCTGGCATATAAACCCAAAATTGCAGAATAACCTGTTTGTATGCCTGAGAAATTGACACCTTGAATTCGCTCACAATAAATTTATAGGCAAAATTTTTTTTTCCACTTCAGCTGTTCAAAGGAAGATTAATGTGTTTGTCTCTTGCCTAAACCTGCTCGATTTAAAAACAAAACTGGAGGTAGCATAATATGACCTCTCAGATGAACAATCCAGTATCTGTGCTAAGATTTTGATGGGAGTATGCTGATAGGAGCAAGTACAATAAAATGCATAGTTAGAGGAATCTGAACAGAAAAACATAATAATTTTCTGTCTGTGAATTTCTCCCAGAACTAGGACACCCAGCTTGGATCACCCCTTCACTCAAGAAGAGGTTCAAGACCAGTTGATTTTCTTTTTAGGGATTCTCTTACTGCCAAGATCAAGTGAAGCTTAAAAGGAGCTTGCCTTCCCTCTTCCTCATGTACAGTCCCAAACCAACTGATTTAAGACATAAGAAAAACTTATGTAAAACAGAAGACGCAAGTGTTTAAATTAATAACAATTTGAAATCTGCTTTTCTCCTTCACAAGAATTACCCAGTGAAAAATGAGCAGAGATAAGAGTATTTCAGCAGTCTACTCTGTTAAGACCTTCTGTCCATGTGAGCATATAAATAGTTCATTGCAGGAAATTAATGAAACTCCCAGGCCTCTCAGATGGAGAAGATGAATCACTGCAAGGTTGGCAATGTAATATAATGGTTTCATAGAGGACAATTATGGTAAAAAATATGGCATTAATTTATCTGACTTACAGTAATTTCCCCAACTCCATATTTCAAAGAATAAAAACTATTGCAAAGATTTTTAAATTCAGGGCATCTGCCCTCTCAGGGAAAAATGCATGAATGGATCAGAATATTTATCCTTAGGGAGATAGATATAAACTGAGATAAAATTCTGGAACTTCCATACACATTAGATTTGAGATGTGATTTCTTTCTTTATAACACACAGACTAAGGTAAACTCTGTGGGAAACTCCCCGAAGAACCTGAGTAATATATGTTCTATGACAATTTAAATAGCGTTTTCATAGAATTTTCAGAAACCAAGGGACTCAGCTCAAAAAAATTCACACATCTACTTAAGCAAATACAAAATTTCATTATTTTTTGAAAGAAATCTGAAGCATTCACTGAAAAAATCTTAAATATGTTTCTAAGAAATGAGTAAGTTACCATGAAGAGTGAATTATAATTTAGTGGTTTCATGGAAATTATTTCTATGGTTTTCCACCCTAGCATTTTACTTCTCTGATATTTACCAGAGGTGTAACAAAAATGAATATGCAGTTATTTCAAGGATTCTCTAAATCCAAATCCTGTCTAATTTTGTGATAGTTTTGTACAATTGCTCATGCCTTGAACTGCTTTTAGAACTGGAACTTAGGAAATTTGAACTTCCAGATTCTTTTCTCATCCAATATGTTTAAGCATATTGAAACCTTCTCACTCAAAACCCCTATCTTGTTATTTTAGGGTTGCTCATCTGTTGACAGGCATGCTTTTTAAAAAACTGAAACACACTTTTTGAAGCACAGTATCAGAACTTGAAAAAAAGAAAAGACCAAAATTTGTCTCCTTAAGCCTTGACGGTGATCTTCAGCTCCTGACAGAAGACAGGAACTGCCATAAAACACCCATGTGTCTCCAAAACTTCTCTCACAAAAGGGGTAGTGGTAAATATCCTTTCCCTAAATATCTTCCCAGGTTACAGCAATCAACGCTTCAGGATATTCTTGAAGACAAGGTCATATTTTTTTAGAAATCTCTGCAGATTTTTTCTTGTAGGAATTTATCTAAACTTCATTTTGACCGATTTGTATTTACAGCCTCTCTAACATTCAGTGACAAAAAGGTCCTTAGGGAAAAACACAAGACTACTGGCAAGATGAGAAACTAGGTGAGACAGCTGCAGGCAATGTGTTTGTGTGACTCCTTCCCCCTCATTCCAATGGCACTAGACACCCTCACAAGAATTAACAGAGATGAATCCGTGGAGACAGAAAAATGTCTGGTTTTTTTTGGGTTGTTTTATAATTTTTTTAAAAATGCTGGTATGTCAGTGATTGATATAGCAGCAGAAATTTTTTTGGAAAACAGCTTCTGTTAATAAGATCCATAAATCTTCTTGTACATACTGAGGAAAAAATAAACAAACAAACACACAAACTAAAATATCTACCAGAAGTGAAGAACTTTAAATGTGTATTGGGACAAGAGCTGTTAAAAAGGAAGCAAACTTACTAGGGCAGTACAGCACATAAGGAACAACAGAAGGTCATGTACCACTCTGAGTACTTTTTCAACTGAGAATTACAAAACATATGAGACACCTCTGCTGCAGAATGTAGTTTCCTGCCTGCACCTGACCACCACTGGTGTTCTCAGACATCAATCTGGTAACTCATGCCTTCCAGAGATGATCCAAGAAATATTGCTGCACTATGTAATGCAATAAATGTCTTATTTCTTGTAAAAATAATGTATTTTCAAAGTTACTCTACTGTCAGCCATAAATTAAGGTTTATCTGAGTGCTAGGAACTACCTAGAAATACGTTAATCTGGGCATTTTTCTTTTAACTCTTGCTCTGTCAAAGACCAAATGGTACCAGAGGGTTGTTACACTGACAGTCCTGTTCTAGAAAACTGACCTCACATAGCCTAGTGTTCCCATTATTAAATTGCAGACAAAAATGCCAAATGATTGGTTTGAGTCTGTGAAATGTGGACACTGAGGTCTCATCTGTGTCACATTTTCATCACCTTGATAGGAATATATTGCTTGGTCAGGCCCAAAGAAGAGCAGAAATGAAAATAGATCTACCAGATCACCTTTGTGCTTATTAATGGCCTGAAACTGCTTTTCCCAGCTGGGCAAATCACATTGTCAGCAGCAGAGCAAGCAGTACAATTCTCTTACAAAGCATTTATGAAACAAAACTGAGACAGTCGCTGATACCCAAGGTAATTATCAATCACTTAGCAAAGAGAACCAGTGACTGCTCTGGATCATGTTTCACCAGGACACACTGGCGGTAAATTTTTGTAACCCAAAAATTCCACTTAGTTTGGTGGAGTTTGTGTTGGGTTGATGTGGCCAGAAATGTCGTATTCTATCACCATCTGTTGAAGCTGGTGGGGCAGTGACCCTTATCTCTGTGGCACATATTCTCTGCTAATGGGCCATCTTTAAACCAGCTGGGGCAATCATCTTTATCTTTTCCACAGCCCATCCTCCCTCCAGGAAGATATCATCTGCTGCTGGGCCATTCGAGTCCCACTGTGTGACTGACAAAATTACATCATCCCACTGGGAGATGCTCTAGCCAGGGGGAGGAGCCAAGCCTTTCCTACCTAGATAAAACTGAGATTTGGAACACCAAAGCAGCCTTTTACCAGTGGATTATGAGAAGAACACCGGACTTTTCCGTATCATCACTGGGCCTTTGGAGGAAAACTGCACCTTCTACAGGAGCACTGCTTCCAGCTGAACCACATCTGCCACTGCAGGAGGATGCAGCCACCATTTAATGGGACTGCTACCAACACCCTGACTGACAGGGTGTCAGGTTGTATTCTGACTGTCAGTGTTTTGGATGTGTTCTTTGTAATACTGTATTTCTACTTTAATTTTCCTAGTAAAGAACTGTTGTTCCTATTTCCCATATCTTTGCTTGAGAGCCCCTTAATTTCAAAATTATAATAATTTGGAGGGAGGGGGTTTACATTCTCCATTTCAAAGACAAGCTTCTGCCTCTATTGGTAGACACCTGTCCTTCAAACCAGGGCACAGTTCTACTTGAAAACATAACAACATAACATCAGTACGTGCTGCTGTCTCACTTGAAAACTTGTAGCTGCAGATAATGTGGTAAAAAAAATTAGTTAGTATGGCAAAAAGTCAACAAATATTTCCAAACATTTCTGGGGAGCAAGCAGATTTCATTGGTTCATTGCACATCAATCCTAAAAATGTTATTCTGTTTTGACCCTCAGAGTTCCTTCAAATATATAGAGATATATTTCTGTATTTACCTGGAGGAAGGGAGCAAGCTTTGGATAGCGGTGATAAATACAAGAACAATAAATGCACACACCAAGTTTGATTTGAACACTTCATCCCGCATTTGAGAATACTAGAAGAAAAAAAAAACAACAAAAAACACACAGAGAAAATTTAATTAGCTGTTAATATATGCAGTAATTTTATTATGGCTGATGTATATAGGAAACATGGGGAAAATTAGCACAATGCACCAAAAAATCAATAACCTGAATTTTTTTTTTTTTAAATCCAACCCATCAAAATAAATTGTTAATAATCTGGTAGAATACTTTAGCCAAGAAAGTAGAACTCTGTAATTTGTAATACAAAATTGTTCTGCTTAGTTCAAAACTATTTGCTTTAAAAATCCTGAGGTAGATACCAGGAGCTTGTGCTGCTGAGTAGAATACTAAACATTTAATTGCTTAATAAAATACTTGATAACCAGAAAAACCATTAAATTCCTCACAAGAAGACAAGCACTAGAGTCATCTGTGATTCTGCATGCATGATGGCAAAGAGGTGTCTCCATGATGGCCAAGTTGAGGCTGTTCTGCTATTTTTTCTAATTTTATTTTTTAAGAAAATTACATAGATAGAACATTCTGTGACTATTTGGGATGCTGGAACTCTGTATCCTAACTTACTCAGAGGTTGTCTGGAAACTTGGTGGTATGTGCATTCTCCAAATGTAAAAGACTATTAGAGGTGCATTATTACTAAAATTTAGTGAAAAAATATTTTTCTCCAGCATATCAAATAACTGAGAATGCTATCAGGTTCCTTTCTTATGGGAATTACCAAGAATGGTGTAACAGACACTATAATAGACCACAGTGGATCAGTTAAAGTGGAAGGATTAACCAAGTCCTCAGCTGTTATTTATCATTGCTAATTCAATTAAACTGCAACTGCTTACAGCAGATGAAGATTAGTCCATAGGAATACTTTTTTTGAATTCTCTGTATCCTTTATGGATGCCACCAAAGTTCCTCTGTTTTACAAGAAATCTTGCAAAAGCTTGCCCCAGTCATTTTTCTTCCTAGGAACAATAACTTCATTTTGTTTAAAGCTTTGCAGTTTTAAAGGGGTTGAAAAAAAGGTTATAGGAATCAAAGGCAATATCAGATATCAGACTCTTTCTCCAGAAATTTGGAAATTGAGAAAACTGCTGTTATAAATGGCTAGAAAGTATTATAACATAAAAAAAATTGTTAAGAAATGTGTCAAGAACATACACTGAAAGAACCCTGCTACAATCTGGATTTCATAGCTAATTTGCTTTTGAAGGGAGATCCTAGCTGGACTTGGAGTATTTTCCCTACATGGACCTTTGGTTGAGACATCATCTCAGCTGTAAACATCTGGTCAAAGCAGTCTCAAGCTCCCAGAGGGAAAAAAGCTTTCTCACTTCCCTGTTCCCATTTGTCATGCATAAGAGAAGGGGTTCATTTGTTGGTGTCCCTCATTTTAACTCTCCTCCTCCTTGTGCCTGCTGTTGGCAGCATAACTTTGGCATGATTTTTGATAGTGCTCACAGGCAATTCCACTTCATTTTGCTGCTGGAACCCCAGAGGCACTGACCCTGATTTCCTAAGCAAGGAAACAGAACTGCATCAGTCTGCATAAACATAGGGTATTCTTTCAAATAGGGAAAAAGAAAGGTATGTTCCTTAAAATACAACATGAAATCTCAACTGTTCCATAGGGAAATTAAGGCAAACTAGATGAATGAAACACAAACATAGAATGGCCTGCTGTGTTGAGCATTATGTCAAAAGGATTGATGCTGTGTTCTAATCAGTAACAACATTGTGATGAGGAATTGTTGACATCCCTTGGCAGCACTGACATAAATGATAAACGTGGCAGTTCTGTAGCAGTCTACCCCTTAATGACTTGGAGAAATAATTGAAGGACTGGCTAAGCCTCAAGGCCCTTCAGAAAGCATGGGGAGGCTTGTACCCAAACATTGCTGTGCTGAGTGCAAGGAAGGATCAAGATGTGACCTTGTCTGCAGTGCAAACCCTCTCTGCAGCGTCCCACAGAGCCCCCTGTGCTGGCAGGACGTGCTCAGGGCACATGAAGGCTCCCATGGGGCTCGGGACCTCACAGAGGAAAAGGGAGACCAGGTCTTTCCTTCATCACAGCAATCTTAGAAAAGTTTCTGCAATACAAGAGAGGGACGGAAGAATAAATTTCAAGAAGTCTAAGCCAGGAGAGGAAATGAGCTCCTGAGAAGACCAAAGAGTAGACAGAGACCCAGTTGCTGACCAATGACAGGAAAGTTGCAGAACAGGCACAGAGTCTCTTGCAGGTCTCCTTGCAAATGGAAGTTTCTGAGTTGAAAGAAGGAGGTGATGCCTCTGTCTGCTGAGATACACCAAGCAGGAAGAGCAAAATTGTTTTCCTACTCATGTAATTTCTCTTTATCTTACCAGTAAGAAATTTTGAAAGAGAGAAACTCAGATATTTTGGTCTAATATTTGAACTAAGAAAATGTGTACTTTGAAATTCAAAGCTCTTTTGATATTTCCAGTGTGCTCACCTCACAGAAAATACGTAAATGCTTCATGTCTAAGCCCAGCCTGTTTTCTAATCCAAGTACAAATATGCAGGAAGACTTTGAATATCTTTATACAAATCTTTACATTGGAAACTTCCTTTAATAAATGCCTACCAGCATGTAAAATTCCCTGTCCTGTTTGACCCTGTATGAAAGTACATAGTATGGATATTTTCAAGTTGCTGATATTTAGGGATATCATCATGCTGATACATTTTAATTATTGGAATAATTTGAAATTGAGGGTGAATGGTCTCTAAATGGCATATTGAGTGTTAATGAGTGAAACACAGGTTAGTAATGACTAGTCCATTTCAGTAAAGAATCTGTAAAATATGTAAAATATGGGGTCCTGCACAAATCCTGTAAAAAATGAAGTATTGCAGAATTCATATGGAAATATACATAAAGCCTCAGAAAGACAATCCATTCTCTAAAGTAACTGCTGCTCCTTGCTGTGGAATACACACTTATCCTATAACCAGAGAAGGACAAATAGCAATGAGATAAGAGAGGAGTGGCAAGATGTTCCAGTGGCTTAAACTGCAGTTTTCTAAACCAGTGTAAACCAGGATCTGTGCTAGCTCCATGGCAGTTTTGTGCATGTTGATTCCAGAATTGTTTTGGTTTTTTTTCTAACCCTTTGAAGCCTTAAAGGAAGCAAACCAGAAATTTCATGGCTAGTGAAAACCCAGTATCTGGAATTGCTTTATAGTGAAAAAATTCGAACCAACCCAGACAGTTCAAAAAGAAGTCCAGTATAACATTTCAGATGCATTCATGTCACCCCATGATCCTGCATCATGGTAGTCCTGTTATTAATGCAGCAGGAAGAAACATAGTTTATTTTCATGTGGGTACTTACTTTTCTGTCAGTTGAAGTGCAGAACCTGAACACAATTCTCATGAACAAGGTAAAGGTAACACCTGGCCAGGATCTCAGCTATGGGTGCTGGTTTTTCTGTCTCCTCTGAAGTGTAAAGTCTGGGGTGAGAGGCACTTACAGATTATAGAAATGAGTATCTAGCAGATGCCAGTGCTACCTGAAAGCGTGATGGCTAAATGAGAGGGCACAGGATTTTACATGGGGGTGGTTACTTATTTCAGAGCTCCCTCTGGCTTGAAGCTGTCACTGCTGAGCAGAAGGTGAGTGTGAGCCAAGGGGAGCAGCAGGGAGAGGGGATGCCCTCAGACACTGCTGGCTCTCAGCCACAGCGTGGGGAGCAGCTCAAGGTGTTGGTGTAGAAGGTCATGTGAGCAGTACCAAAATGTTAATGGCTTTAAAAAAACCCCATAATTACAGACTGAAAGGTTAGAGGTGGGGGGAGCAGAGGGAAAAGACTGCTGAAAGAGCTTTGTGATACTCTAATTTAAACCTGAGTTTGGTGAGTTTCCCAAATGGACTGGAAGAAGGGAGAAAGTGGTAGTGACACTAGCATGGAGGAAACAGCTATTTATGCACGAAAATGATTCAAATATTACTTTTTCCATTACTTCCTGTAACCTCTGGTTGAGACCTGTAATTACTGTTCAAGTATGCAGGAAGGAAGGGACATTTCCCATGCTGTCCCACAAGACAACTGCTCCTGTCTACAACAAAAAGGACACTATGATCCATCATCCCTTAATCCATGTCATTCCTTTGTGTCCTGGTTCATTCCCCATCACTATCTGAGCACATTCATGATGTCCCAGCACTCTGAACAGAAGCAAGGATGTTGCTGACCAGAGGCTGTCCAGCTGTTGGAGGTGGATGTGCCAAACAAATAAAGTGGTGGTGATATTTTTTTAAAACTTTACTCCTTCCTAATATGAGAAACCAGATTAATTTATGGAACAGAAAGAAGACTCAGTCAACTTTGCTGAACGGATTTTATGTTTCTATTGCCTGTGACTACTGGTTGAGACTAACATCAAAGGAAATATTGAATGAAGCATAATTCTCCAAACACTGCAGCCCAAGTCTATATTGGAAATTGCCTACTGGGAAGAAAATGTATCAAACCTGATAAAATGTTGACTTTTAAATAGATTTTTTTCATTTAGGTGCTATTAAAAACTTTATTAATATTTTAAATCTGACTAATGTAATGTGATGGATTAGGGCATGGATCTTCTTTTAGTACCTTACGTTGTATTTAAATTGAATTCTACACTTCCCTTATAGTTTTTTCTTGGCTGACAATCATGAAATATAAAATAATGAGAAAATTTATATTCTGGGTATGGCATCTGATTTTGGGCAGTGCCCCTTTACACTAGCCCATGCTCAGGCCTTGTGTGATTAAATAGCACAGTAAGGCAAGGTGAACCACTGACAAGTTTGCTCATTCATCAAGTTGTTTGTGACCAGGCTGTTTCCTCCTTTGAACAAAAGATTTCAGATTCTTTCACCATAATTTTTTAATTTGTGTCTTGAAAAGATTAAAGACTATTCATGACTTTTTGGAACTTTATGTAGTAATTCACGTGTATCGGAGATCTTGACTTTTGCTTCCTCTGAGTCCCTGCCAGATTTGCATGATGACTGAACTGAAAGAAATACCTTCACATCTTCCTTTTCACAAGATAATTATTTGTGGATAATTTGGTTTTGGGGGTTCTACCTTGTGTCTCAGTGTAAATATCCTCATGGGGAAATGCAATCACGTGTTTTTGTTTTAACAAACATTTCTTGTTTCTTCTACAAGATTACTGTGCAATAAGGGCTAAGATATACTTTGAACAAAATTTTTTTTGCAGTTGTCTTGATAAAACTCTTGGCCTTCCTGAGGACTAGTCTCTCACAAATCAAGTAAAAATATCTGTTTTCCAAAGGAAGGTAGAGTGACGATGGAGAACAAGCCTCCATGCTTCCAATTCCCCACTATTTTTATTTCCTTTCAGTCAAGTGCACATAGTATTGCAGACCTGCTGTTGCTGCACTGTCATAGCATGTGAAACTATCAATGAAAGTCAATGAAATTATTTGAGATCTGGGCAACCTCACCCTGTGCCATCAGCTTTCAAGGAGTGTTCCCCCATTATCTTATCTTTTAAAACTTATAACTTACATCAGGATGTAGACTGAAAGAGAAGTTAATGAGATCATATTGCTGTTGAGAAGCAACAAAGACATGAACCATATTTAGCTCTTAGAAACAGGTTTTTTAAGAAGGATGTTTAAAACAGAGAGTTGAAAAATTACTGTTGGCTTGAAATAAATATTGCAGCTGCATAGAGGACATCAGAGGGATTCTATGACTAAATGGAAGGAACATATCTATATAAATATAGATACATATTTATTGAATAGAAATGTCAATTTATTTATATGCTCAATCACTGTTAGTGCTGAAGTAACCTGTCATCTGACAAAAAACTGCTTGTACTCGATACCAAGTCCAACCTGGCCAGAGGTTATTGTTTTCAGAAACTGCATTTGCTCACTGTACATATTTTCCAACAACAAAATGAAATATTTTCAGCATTATAACACCTGCATCGTGTCACTGTGTACGAACTCTAGCTCAGCCCCTCCTTCTGAAAACTGAAACCAAATGAGAAAGAAAGAACAAAGCAAGAAAAAAACAACACAAGCCAGAACCTACAGCTTCTCTACTTCAGTGAACATTTATTACAATTTGAATTGTGAATAATGCAGCTACCAAGCCCCAGCTACCTTATGCTCCAGGCTGGAGTCTTTAAACATCAGTGAAAAAGGCTTGATATGCTCTCTTCTCAATTTATCGCCACTCCGTAAGTCGATGGTGTGCTCTATTCGCTTGTTAATTTCCTCAGGCCCAGACTGGACATGCAAAGCTTGTGCAAGA
Source organism: Luscinia megarhynchos (assembly GCA_034336665.1). Lineage (NCBI taxonomy): Eukaryota > Metazoa > Chordata > Aves > Passeriformes > Muscicapidae > Luscinia > Luscinia megarhynchos. The sequence goes on from JAPFBE010000002.1 coordinate 92,966,816, forward strand.
TGGTTTGGAAGCAGATTTATTGAATTTCTTGTTAGGGCAGCCAGAGTCTAGGGGAAAGCACATGCAAACAGAATAAACCTGCTGGTCCCCTTGGGTTAAAAATGCAATGTTTTAGTTCATGTTGCATTGCAAACCATTACAGCATTCCATGCAATTCATTCAATGAAATCTATAGAAGTGTAAAATAATGTCTGTTCCTTTAAACACATACAGTACATTAAGGGGAGCATTTCAATGCCTTCTTTTTACAGGCTAGAAGGTTTGTTGCTGCACTGAGCATTAGGACTATATTCTGCTTTCCAAATTTGATATTTAATTATTAAAGCATGCATGAGGGGAGTACACACACCAAAATCAGAGCAGGTTATCTGACTCAATGGTGTGTTTTAATAAATAAGAATGGAAGCCATATAAAACATAACCCACAAAACAGGAATAATGAAGTTTTTCTTATCTCAAAGTTACTGGATGTGTGTAGTTCAGGAACAGATTACTTAGTCAGGAGTGAAGAAGGTGACATTTCTGATTACTTCAGCATGGGTTTTCAGATAATATGTTCTTCTTCACTACTGGTATATTTCAGCCAATCTAGATTACAGTTAGGCTATATGATTTAATTTAACTGTAATTCATGTTATTATTTAAAATATCTCAAATGCATTATTCCTTTGGTATTTCAATGACCAATCAAAGGAAAAAATAAAAATACTTTTGCTTCACAAAGGAAATCTAGCAGGTATAGTATGAAGGGTTTTTCATCTTCAGCAAAGAGTTAGTTTGCTTTCATAAGGAGAGTAACTCATTCCCATTTCATGGTGCCATTTCATGACACAAACCACAGTGAAGCAGCTGTTTCCCACTTGAATGGGAAAATAAACTCTACTACTGTAATATTCCCAAGGGTTAAGAAATGTTAATGAATGAAAAGGATGTGAAACTTCATACATCATAGCATAGACATTTCAGCATTATTATGGATGGGAAATAAAATTCTGCCTGAGAAAAGTTATTCCATGGGTCCTTCCTGAAAAGATCTTCAGCTCCTATTGGGAACTGTTGAAACAGGAGCTTAGGATGTTTTGTCATCAGATGCCCCTGGAAAGCCAATTCTTTTGTATCACATGATTACATTGGGCAAATGCTATATAGGCAGGCTTCCCTTGTTGGTATTCAAACCAGAGTCAACAAATATATTCTAATGAATCTTGGACAGCACATTAAAACAGGGGTCTCAGGTACCCACTGCCAAAGCCCAGGGGACAACTTTCCTTACAATCCTAAAATCAAGTCCATGGATTCCATAGTCACAGATAGTATTTCATTTTCCACCTTATTATCAGTGCTTTAAGATGCCAAAATACAGGCAGAAAATTCTGTCAGGACTGAAATCCCTCTGAGTGAAAAACAGTTTTCCTGTTTGTTTAGTAGAAAAAGGACTTCAGCAGAGAAGGTTTGGGAGGACACTTTACTCAAATCCTTCCTTCTTCTGTCTAGCAAATCAGCATCATCAACACTAGGAGAAAAAAGCAGTATCAAAGAAATTTTTCCCATGCTTAGGTTTCAGATATGTCTGAAATTATATACTGGCCTTGGAGAAAAGAATCAAGGCAAGTGGATAAATAATATGTTATTACACACTATGACACTATTTTAGTTTAAGTACTCCTATATCTTTTAAACTGAACTAGGAAGAAAAACTTTTGTCAATTTTTGGTGGCTGAAAGGACATGAGTGTGTCTGAAGTCCCTGTTAAAGGATAAGATCACATCAGATGGTGGTGTGTAAATTGATTCCTCAGAATTACCCTGTATTTCTGCTTCTGCATTGGAAACAAGGGTGGAGAAAATCCCTAATGTTTCTGATGAGCATTTTGTTTTATTTATATGAGGAAAATAATCTCAGTTCATCCTAGCAAGAACAATATTTTGGTTAAAATTCTATTTTAGGCTGTGATTGATATGAAGGCTTGTCTCCTTGCTGAATGTATGAAGTGTTTTACAACTCATGGTTGATGAACATGACATAATATCACCACTATGGCCATGGTGCCTGTAGTATTTTGCAAAAATAGACTCTGAATTTGCATTTATATTCACAATATAACAAGGAAATTCATATTTGTGTTCCATCATTTTCTCTCCTCTGTATACATGCACATACTTAAGAAAACTGCTTCCCTGGATTTAGAAATAAAAACAAAGAAAAAACATCATGCAAATTATTGTCTCAAGAATAAGTTCTAACCATATTTTGTATCTTATCCCCCTCTTAGCTCTGCATCTTTTAAGACTTCTTTATGCAAAGAAATATTGATTCTTCCTATTATCTCTCCTACACTTTTGTGAGCAGCTCTGTGGAAGACACAGTTGTGAATCCTACAGTGGGCTTTTGAAGTTTTCTGATGCTGACAATAACCATTCATCATACAGGCACAAACACAAAGTTCTGTTAAAAAAGAAAAAAAAGGAAAAAAAAAAAAGCCTAGCCAAACTTGCATCTGAAACTGAAAGAAGATGAATTAAAACAAACAAATGCTAAAACTCCAACTTTAGACACATTTTATAGAGACTTTAAAAGGTGTCTTAGATTAGATTTTACTTCCTTCCTGGGAGGTTTTCCTGCAAAAAGTCCAAGCATCCTGCTCTCAACAGGAAGGGAAATCTGTGCCATTTAGAAGACCTTTGGAAGGCTTCAAATAATTTTTTTTCATACTGCGAGCATCAGGGTTTGGAAAGAAATAGGAAAATAAAAGGTCACATGCTTAAAAAGACAAGCTGCAGATAGGATTTAGGTCAAGAGGAGGACACCTAAATGAGGGTTTCTACAAGTTTGGTGTCTACATGCTCAGTGTCTAAACTTCTATTTCTTCCAATACACACTCCAGATACTTTTATTTGCCCAATCCCATGTAGCTGTGGTCAGCAGAGATGCCTTAGGGACAACAGGAGCCAGGAGATGTGGCACAAGCCACAGGGACACCCTGTGCCCCTGGTCAGTGGTGAGGACCAGCTGGGCTGTGCTGGGGTGTCCCAGCATGGAGATAGCAGCAATAACAATGGGGCAGCTCTAACACTCAGGTAACTTGGTTTTGAACTGAATTCCACCCTTTTGTTTAGACTTGTCTGTCATCTGGGCAGTCTTTCAGTGTAATTTCTGTGCTCACTGTTAAGCTTCACTGCAGCCACTACTAAGGTACATCTACAGAAGACAGAAATTTTAATATGCTGTTTTTCCTAATTCACACCCTGACAGACCCATTAGGTGCCTCCACCAGCACATACAGTGACCATGTTATGCTTCCAGCTTCTCCTTTTGTAAGGTACATGGAAGAAATCCAACTTAATTCATTCTAAAGGAGGAGGCATTTACTCTGTTGAAGTAAAATAATTTCTGTCCCATTTTCTTTGCTTTAAGAAAGAAGCCCAGACACTGGTTTCAGTAACATAAACCTCCATTTATATTGTGCATGTCTGGATTTCAGATGGGAACTTCCACCCTTGGCTTGCCTCACAATCAGAGCAAGAGCACATAGTGATAACTGGGCTGTAGACAGGCTCATATCTGTGACTGCCTACATAAAAAGTGCTTATTTGTTTCTTACTCACATAAACACATCTACAATTCACTGGTTAAGGCTGCTCATAGAACACAAGTCTGAGGTAATGAGTATGGATTTGGATAAATTTGAGTTTGGCTTTGGAATACCCCAATGATTTCTTTTCACATGCTTCCTAACATAACTAGAACTAAAAGCAAGATACATGTGATCAGTTGCTCAAATTTTGTTGTAATTTATATTGGGTAAAGAAATAATTTAAATTCTATTGGCAAATATTCAAACATACAGAGTGATTCATTGCTGGGTTGCTGCTACTGCAATTCTCAAAGCCTGCTGTTGGCAGTGACCTTTAAGCTGCTTAATTAGTGTTATTAAATACTTATTCTGTCCAAGACTGACACACCTCTGGAGAAAGCTACTACATCCTAGTATAATTTAAATCTATCATCTGAATTTTTTAGCTAAAATGCATTATTTATGAGCAATACTGCCTATTGTCTCAACTGTAAATTAAAAATTACATAATAATTGAATCATATGTGGAACAGCAGATTTTTAAAATCTTGTCTCCACTGAAAGGCTTATTGTAAAACTGTGTAATATAAAATTACAGCTTTTCCCAACACCACTTCAAATTCTTTAAAAAAACAGCGAGAAACTGCTCTAAAAGTAGATTGTTTGTTGCCATAAGAAAAAAAAATGTTTCAAAGAAACTGTTAAGCCTATGCCTACTTCAATTACTTTCAAGGCCTTTTTACTAGTACTGGGCAGGAGTTGATCAGTAATTGAATAAACCCACTAATCCTTTAGTTTGTTCTTTGTCTTTGTTAGCATCAAGGTCAGGTTTAGCTGAGAAAATTACCACCTAAATGAGAGCCTACCCTGCATAGAATTTTTTGGACTACAGAAATTGGAATATCTTAAAGGGAAAGAGAGAGAGATCAGAAGATATTCACATCAGCATGCACCCATATCTCTATTCCTAATGAAATGACAATATAGAGACAGATCAACAAAATACAGAGAATATATAAGGCAGTGAACATGCAGACACGCAGATGTACAGAGAATATATAAAACAGGTGTTTTATATAACAGCAGACTGTGCCATGCTCAAATTCAGTTTGAAGAGATGAAGACACTACTGTGGGCTGATTGATTGTGAAATTTTATCACTTCTGAGCACATTTGTAAGAAGCAGAAGACAATTGACAAAAGCAAGACCTCCACACAACAATGCTGAAGGCTCAACAGACAGTTCAGACAAGTAGGAATAAGGATGTGCAGCAGAAGAAAGGATATCATGTCATTACAGATCCCCCAGAGAAAGTGAAAGAAAACTTAAGCTGACCTTGCTTCATAAAGACTCATCAATCTTTCAAGTGCAGTGAGAAGAGGAGTCTGAGGGCATTTTAACCTTTCTATCTTTAATTCCTCTAAGCAAGCAGACTTCACAAAATGATTTTTTTACTGTACAAAAATTGTTGGTTCCCAGGTTGCTGGCAATCAGCCATGCAGTGCTTTTGGAAAAACATCTGATCAGGAGAAGTTGCTATTATCTCTATTATTTCTATTGAGCTGTAGATGTCTTTAGAATCTAACTCATCTGCTAGTCAACCTTAATTATATCTTAGAGTATGAGTCTCTAATATTTTTTGTTAAAAAAGTGAGCAATGAAGAACCTGATTTCACAAGGTGTTTTTTTTTATTTTTTTATCCTTTTCTCAGATATTAATAAACTACCTTGGATTTTTTCCCCAAAATGTCCTTTCCCTCATCTCTTTAATTTGGTGGCTCTACGGTGAAGCTATGCAATGAGATATACACTCTGACTAGAATTTAGTAACAGATAGTTTAGTAAAATTAGATTTATTTTTAATTACCTCTTCTTGGAGGGGTTAAATTAAAACAAGCCGTGCAGTATTTGATTTCAGTTGGCAAAAAGAAAAAAACCAATGAACCCAAAATCTCTGTTTCACTGGCATTTTCCCAGTTTATATACGTGATGTTTTTCTGCCTTGAAACAATTTGTTCAATCCTCTGCTGTTACAGTACATGTAAAGATAAAGGTTAAAGATGAATCTGTCTCCTCTGAGGCCTCCATTATTGGAGTGCACTCAATCATGCATTCATCTCGATGACATTAAAGGAAGTTTGACTTACGTTTTGTTTTCCCACTATGTTATCAAATGGAAGTTCAGGGCTCCAGGATCCTTCAGTAAACGTAGCTCCACTGTTTCTCCTGTCAGAGGAGCTGACAGCCTCTTTCACAATATCTTCAGGTAAAGTCAACAGACTCTCCTCAGGTTGTTTAATTAAATAGGTCTCAATGTTATGTTTCCTCAGGAATTCATTGCGCTCTTTGCCATGCCCTTCTTCAACTTTATAATCCCCATTCAGGCAGTCCAGAGTGGCTTTGGAGATGTGAATCCTCCTGCATGAGTGAAATAAGTAGTAGCAAATACTGATTGTGCTCTACTACACATAGGTTAGAAAGAGATTTTGAACTCTGTATACTGTTTAACATCATGGATAAAGACAAGGTTTTCTATTGCAAACAATGAAAATTAAATAGTGCATTTAAAAACATGAGCTTTATTTGTGGTCAAGTAATCTCAAGGCATGTTTACATCAATAAGATGGCATTAATGCACAGAGTCCTGTCACAGCAAAAACACTTTGACATGCACAATTGATACCCTTACTTGGGAGAGCTTCCCAAGTAAAATGCTACTCTGAGTGAAAGAAAATGGTACTTCAGGGAAATATGTTGAGAGAAAAATAAATGGTAGGCATTACAGCAGTTTATGTGAAGGTCTTTAATTTCCTTCAGTTTCCTGAGGTAGCCTAAACATTTGAAATTAATGGTCTGATTGCACCTGAAGAGAATTAGGGAAATAGGGGGAATATGCAAAGGCAAGATACATAATCATTTCTACTAAGACTAAGCAATGAGTTCAATTATCTTTGACCAAAGTGAAGTTGAATTTATGATATTACATGCAAAAGAGCTCAAATTTTGCAATGGTATAATAGGAATTTGGATGTCTTCCAGCTAAACTATTTTTAAGGAATCTTCAAGTTCCTGCATGTGGGAAAATTGCAGACACCTCTAGAACATATCAACATGGTCAGCTATGCTATACTGTACAATGCAGCATCATGAATGCAGTAAGAGTTGTTCATTGGGCATTTATCTAACCCAAGAAAATAGTTGTAGTGACTCTTTCAACCAGCTCATTTTTGTTAAACTTTGAGTCTATGTCACTTTCTGAAAGACAGACTTGCATACAGATTCCTGATATTCAGAGTGAGCTAAAATTCTTGGTCCTTTCTTGATGACACTTGCTAAGTTGCTTTTCTCAGGCACCAAAATTTGGCTTCCTCCTGTGAAGAAAATGGTCTTAGCATGCCCCTAGGAAACTTCCTTCTGCAACTCAAAGGATGCCAATGCAGAATTGAATTGCATAATATTTTGATGGACTAAAATATTAAGGGCATATATGATGTGCATGCATTGCTAGAAAATGAAGTGCCGGTTGTATTTTAGCAGTGTGAAGTGCTCAGGAGTATCAGAACCTGGCACAAACAGCCCATGAGGAGCATTAAATCTCAACATCTAATTAAAGGATCAAAAATTTGTATCCCAGCCAATTTTTAAGCTGTCTCAGCTTCCCTGCTTCTTCCCAGGTTTTGTACAACTTTCTCTTTCTAAACTCATGCTGTTATAATGATTGCAGAGATTAGTAGTATTTTGTAGTGAAAAAACAGTAAAACTCATGATAAAACTCAGTAAAAATGTTCCTCAAATATAAGGAACTTTTGGTCTGGACTTAAGCAGCAAAACATGTGACCTCTCAGAAAGATGATGCATTTCCAAGCTCTAGAAATCCAAATATGCCAAATTTTTTTAAAGTACTAACCTAAAACAAAAGAAAAAAAAAAAGAAAGAGAAAGTCATACTCTAGTTGCCAAGATTATTAGCTCTCTCTTTGGATTCAACTAATATTTAGGAAGGGTGAGTAATAAAGCCATGAAATATGGACTTTATGATGGATATGAACAGCTTTAAGCATAGAATGGAGATAGCTATTTACATAATGTCCTTAAATGGGCCAAATATTAAAAATATTTTTGTCAGATTATAAGTATTTTCTGGCTTCACCTTTTGTACTGCTTGCTTAAAAAAAACTTAAAATCTGGAGAGTTATCTTTTAATTTTATACAAATACAGTACATTGGGAACCTGAGTAATGAAGTAAAAAATATTGCCTGACCTATTATTGAAAACATATCAGGCCCACAGTGTTAAATGATACCTGTCATTGAGACATAATTGAAAATTAATTATTACCTAGAATTTAAGCAAGTCAGCACTGGAGATTGATACCAGAGATTAATAATACTGGAGATTAATACATACACTTACTAAAGACTATTAGAAAATGGGGTCCTGGCAGAAGAATGTCACTGAAATAACACTGTAGGATCTTACAAGGTTTCACAGGTGCTGTGGACACATTTTTTGCTCTCAGAAAACCAGAAATCACCATTTTCTCTCAGTGCTCCTGACTGCCTTACCCCACAGCAGCTGGGCTGTTGGCTGATGCTCCTCCTGTCAGGTGCAATCTCTCCCTGCCTCACCCACGCTTGTGGGCACTCAGGGGGCCATGCAGGTATTGAGGGGAAGAGCTAAGCCCCTTCTTTCCTGCTCTCACACTGGGTGAAAGGATGTTTCCCATCCTCAGCTGCCTCTCTCCACGATGCCCTGAGGAAAATGCTGCAGTTCATCTTTGCTCTTGTTTTATACTGTGAGAGCAGGACTGCTCATAACCCCAGGGCAGCTTTCCTGGTGGAGCTGCTCTAGGAATGGGAATGACCTTGGTATTACAACAACTAGGGGGATTTGAATGCTGGTGGCAGGGAGAAATAAGGAGAGGCTGAAATGAGCTTAACTGCTCTATTAAATCTGCTCTGCACACTAGGAAACTCTGATGTAAATCACTATTCTGAGGGACTTGGTTCATTGCTGTCACATACAGGCTTTGTTCTGCTGGCACACTGATATCCAGGAAATCACTCTGCTCTGACAGACTGAAAACCTGCCAGGCATTTTATCTACAGCAAGGCTGTGCATTTTTCTGGGTTATTCATTAATAGCCATGTGACTGGCACACATTAAAAGAAATAGACTCCACTTTTTGCAGGTGTGGATGGTGAAACTTAAATGATCAATTTGCTCATGTGAACAAAGCATCCTCAATTACCTGGGGCTATTGTGTGGGGTAAGCAGCAGGCAATGAATTTTTTTTCTGGAATTTTATACATGGATGACATATGCAGAGTACAGAAGTTGCTCTCAGAGCATGCAGAATTTCGTTTTCTGCTGATTCCAAGAATACATATTAGAATAAAGGTTTACTATGTAGAACTGTGGAAGAGGCATGCATTTGCAATATATGGAGCAAATTTCCTTCCAGTTTCCTGGGAACATGACAGCTCTGACAGATCCTGAGATGTGTGCTAGGAGGACAGCACATGACTCAGTTTTGATGACTTAAAATCTCTTTCATTCAAGGTGACAGCACCACTTAGACTTTTTTCCACATAAAGGTGTCTGCTGCTATTGCTTCTAAATTCCATGGCTAAAATTGGAATTCTCTAGGTGATCTTTTCTACATCTTTCATCAATGGCAGGTGGAACTGAAAGTGAGCAGAAGATTCCTGCAACCACTATTGTTAGTTCAATTTTAGGATTTGTAGCTTCCAAACTAGCAGGATATTTATGCCATATCAGGCAGAAATAACATGCAACTTTCAGGTGAATCAGCCATATCAGACACTCAGACATAGAAAAAAGCCAGGCTTTTTTTTTAGTGGAAAACCATACATTTTCACATATACACAGATTAAGATAAATATCTCAAAACATCTACTAAAGCATCAAATTATTTCAAAGACTTTCTAGAGAGCCTGCTGTTCATAACAACTTGTTATTAACATATCGACCTATGAACACATTATTCTTTCCACATTTGGTGCATTATGAAATAAAACAAATTATAGCTTTGTGCCTCACAGTGTCATTTGAATGAAAAAGGTGAGAGAATGAAGCCTGGAAAATCTCATGAATGGTCAACACCTAACTGGGAAACTTGGGCTATTGCTGAGCACTATGCAGGCTGAAAATAAAAATTGATCTTTTCCAGAAACTCAAGGCTGACAAAGAAAAATAAAGATTTTAGTCTTATCTTTTCAAATGGCTCTACAAGCTGACCATTTCTACCTTTTTTTGGCTACAGCCTTACTGATCCTTGCCACCTGCAATATCACAAAAAAAAGGTCACAGTTGATGAAACGATGTAAAACAGTTAATCTCTTGGCAAGGTTAACAGTGCAATGTGCTGCCAATGTTTTCTGACTGTGGAAACACACTTTGCCTTACCCAGGAATTCCACCCGACTCGAGTTTGTTTGCAATGTCCACGTCCCATGACCAGACATCAAACTGCCACTTTCTCAGGCCCAGCACTCCACACAGAACCGATCCAGAATGAATCCCTATCCTCATGTCAATGTCATGCTTCGTTCTTGATCTGACATATCTGTTGAGCAAAACACACAAGCAAAAAGACCAGACGCATGAAAATATATCTGCCACCATTTTCCATATCATTTTGAAAAGGGTATGATGTAAAATACGATGTTGATTAGCTGTAAAGTGCAGTCTAGCCTGGACAATGAAGAGACAAGTTTCTAAATAGCAAAGGTAGAAGCAGTGATAAAATCATTCTAAAAGCCAGGTTATCATTAAGCACTTAATTGCATGCATGGCTCAGTGACACAATTATTATTCCAATTAGATAAAAAGGGAAAGATAGAGAGAGGAAAAGATGTCTGAGCAAAGTATTTTGTTGGACTTATTGACTGCTTTAGCTTGGAATTATAAAAGGTTCAGGAACAGTGTGAAAGTCAGGAACAAAATGGACTTCTCAGGAACAGGAACTATCTTCATCAAGCCTGTCTATTCTTTAATATTTTTGTGTATTTTTTACTAATTTTCAATTTTAAAAAATGTTATTTTATTGATTGGGATTTTCCAGAGTTGCTTTTTGTCAAATGAAAAATTATTTTCATTAGATTTGGCCAGAACACCATTTGCTCTGTCATGACAACCATGTGAGTGTTGTGAACCATGTGGCCAAAATCAGTTTTGTCCATTCTGTGGGGTCCATTTCACCTCTCAAAAATAAACACATATGAGCATTTTCCTTCAGAGATTTCCAGTTCTGCTTGTCTGACAATAGCTGTTTGCACCAGAAATAATATTAGAGCTTGTGTTCATTAATCTTTAAATTGTGTGCTCAGGGTAGGAAAAGCACATTGCTACTGCTGGTCCACAAACCTGCTGTGTCTCTGTAAAAGACCTCATCTCTACAGTCACTGAAGTCAATAAAGCACAGCAAGATCACACCACAGAGCAGACAAAGAATAAACAGCTCTATTTCACTGCTCTGAAGTTAACTACAGTTTTCTCAGATGCCTCAGTAACGACCTTGACAGACCCTCTGTAGAGGAGAAAAGGGTAAATTGCTTGCTGCATTCAATACTTGAGCTCAGTTTGTCAGGGGAAAAAAAAACAAACAAAAAGTTCTACAATGGAGAGAAACTGGTTGCACAAAAATATGAAAAATTGAAAATATGAAATTATTCTTTATTTCCCTTCCCTTCATACCATGTAAACATGGAGAAAGGTAGACATAAATCTCAGTGTAATAGTTTGCCTATAAGACCTATTTATCACATCAGGAAGCCAACATATTTCAGTTATATAAGAGAAAATGTTTTTTAATAGTTAATAATAAAATAACAGAAGAGAAGCTTTGAGAAGGGATTTATCAGTGCTCTTAGAGCTTATAATTTTCACTTACAAATTTCTTCATTGCATGCAAGCAAGAGGGCTTGAAATATCAAAATTAAACAAACAATTACCTGTCCCTGGAAAATGGGATTTACAACTCCTCCATACTGAAGCACTTAAAGTGTTGTGAGAGCAGCTAATAGAAGTGATATCACTGAGATTTTAATTTATTTTGAAGAATTTTTATGTTACAAAAATATCTAAACTGACACTCATAACTGTCAGAGGAATTATCACACAACTCCTCACGATTGTTTCCCCAGTCTGCCTTTTCCTTTTGTTCAGACTAAGACAATTATTCCTCATTTTACATCTGATTTCCTTATCTTGATATAAAAGATAATTGTATCTGGGGGAATAATTGAGCAAAGAGCTTTTCATTGAGAAATGCAGTCAATAAGAAGGGCTTAAGTTTAATAAAATGTTTTAATAGCCTATATTTATGTAATCTTTCTCTATACAGATATTGACACACATGCTATTTTACCAGTTTCATTTCTATTTTACTGTTATGTCCTGTGATGAGCAGCTGAAGACTCTAGGTTTTTCTAGTTTAAAGAGGAGGCTGAGGTGTGACCTCATTGCTCTCTAACACCTTCCTGAGGAGGGGAAGGGGAGAAGGAGATGCTGAGCTCTCCTCCCTGGGATCAAGTGCCTGAATGCATGGCAATAACTCAAAGCTTCATCAGTGAAGGCTCAGCTTGGACATAAGGGAACATTTCTTTACAAAGACTGTGGCCAAAGAGTGAAACAGGCTCTCTACTGAGGTGACTGATGCCCCAAGCCCATGATCAAGAGGCATTTGGACAATACCCTTAACATGCTTTAACTTTGGTGACCCTTGAATTGGCAGGCAGTTGGACTAGAGGGTCACTGTAGACCCCTTCCAACTAAAATACCTTTATTCTATTCTATTCTATTCTATTCTATTCTATTCTATTCTATTCTATTCTATTCTATTCTATTCTATTCTATTCTATTCTATTCTATTCTATTCTATTCTATTCTATTCTATTCTATTCTATTCTATTCTATTCTATTCTATTCTATTCTATTCTATTCTATTCTATTCTATTCTATTCTATTCTATTCTATTCTATTCTATTCTATTCTATTCTATTCTATTCTATTTCATTCCATTCCATTCCATTCCATTCCATTCCATTCCTGTAAATTGTGGTCTTGTATTTGTATCTTATGTGAGAACTTACACCCACACTGGAGAGACCAAGTACTAATGATGGTGCAACTGAGCAATGTGTCCCTCTATTTCAGGAGTGTTCACTAACGATTTCTGGATTTAACTTTTCCTTTGTCATAAAAATGTGGTGATGGCCTGAGAGGAATTTGGCATCCTCCATCACCCACACAGGACTGCTGCATTTGTCCAAAACCTCACAGAGCTGTGCTGTCCACACCACCTCCTGTAGGGAGCTGCAGACACTAACCAAGGTCCTCTCCCCCTTGCCTTATCTGTCTTTCAGAGTCTCCCAGCAGCTCTTTTTGTGCCACTCAGGTTATTTGATCTGAGCTCTTCATCAGCAGACAGAGTGGATTTGGCTTCCTGCCTGCACCCTCTGGCTGAGGAACATTCTGTTTCTCTGCTGCAGTGCTGGTGCACTTGCAGGGCTCTGTCTTTGCATCCTCCTCTTGTCATGCACAGCAATGTGCTCTGTGTTGATAGGTGGGAAAATGCAGAAGGGGACCTGACTGCATCAAGATACAGGCAGTTGAAATATATTTAAACAGCCCTGTCCAGGGCATGAATCAAAGCACAAGAGTGATCCCACTCAAATTACTTTATTATTTGCAACACAAGGCTGAAAGCAGAAGTGTTGAGAAACTGTTGTAGAAACTTCATAAAAGTTTTGTTGTGAGATATTAAATTGAACAAAGAATAAATGGCTTACTTTATTTAAAATTTCTCTGCAAAGACTAAAAAGTTTAAAAATGAGGTTATTTGTTAGTGTGTAAAAAGTCATGGAATTATAATTATTCTTTTTATTTAAAATTGGAAGTGATGTGGGTTGAGAAAGATTTCTGAATTACCTAAAGAAAGGGACTTAATTATGGTCAAATCCAACTCCCTAGCAGCCAGACTTTCACATACTTTAGGAGGTCTTGTTTACATACAGGTATAGGAAAAACAAAGCCTGAAATAGCAAAGCCTGGATCTCCTGCATCAATAGTGGAGGTTCTAATTTATTCAGAAAAAAAATACTCAGAAATAATAGCATGTATGAGATGAAAAAGGTAGAGATAAAAATTTAAGAGAGCCCATTTTGCAAAAGCTCAGGTATTCTACATCTAGTTCTTTTCTGTCTCAAATTTATTCAACAGTCAATGAAGCTTCTAATTAAAAAAAAATGTATTTTCTCCAACTTTACAGGCTCTCTGCAGAAACGCTGACAAAGTGCATGCATGAATGCATTATTGATGATCTAGAAAGCAGCCTTCTGTGCCTCACAAGTGCTTTGATATCTTATCCAGGATGAGGTAACTGTGACTGGTCTTATTCTTGCCATTCATCTCATTTCAGTCTAGCCAGAGATAAAAAAATTCAATGATTTTAATTGGATCTTGTCATTTCGTTCTGGTAAGCATTCTTTGATGAGTATTTGATTTTTGTGGTGTTAATTGAAACCTTTCTTATCTGCATGAAGAAAGTGAGCCAAAAGTCAGAAATTTGCTTTTCAGCCTTTAGCTGTTAAAAACCTGAATGCCCTGGAATTCAGACCCTGCAGATTGAGAGTGACTCACTGGCTGCCTCTGTGCTGGCCAGTTCAATTGTGCAAGATTATATCCATGCTTTGAGATACTTAAAATAATCCCAGAATGCTTTTTCCATTCTCAACAAGCCCTTTCAAAACCTGCTCCCAGGTTCAACAGCTTGAATGTGATGAAGACAATTTCTAGTAGGCAATTTGAATGCAACTGCCTGGTTTTGGAAGCAAAATAACTTCAGAAGAGTGGAGTTGGCCAGTCTGGCTAAATTCTCTGGGGCTGTTCAATTTACCCATCAAGACATGGCCATTATCATCCTCATGCAGGTGAAATATGAAAACCTATGTATTCTGGTTGAAGCAAGTAAGGGTCTTAGCTGACTCTGCTTGAGCAGAAAGATGGACAAGTGATCTCCTGTGTGTCCTGCTAACTGATCTGTCCTTTGACCATAGGGTTCAGTTATATAGAGAACATTTTGGTTGGACTCAAAAGAATTATTGAATTTTCCTAAAGGAATGCAGATGCTTTTTGGCTCAGGCACGACAAGATAGTAGATGAAGTGAGGTAAGTGATCTTTTCAGTGTGACTCTGGGAATTGTGTCATGTCTGTGAAGGAGATATCCATTATTTAAAAAAAGACAGGTAACAGGATACACCAAACTACTGAACACTTTGAATGGTACAGTGCAGGTAACGTGACTTATGGGATGTAACACTTCATAGATGAACTTTACACAAGTTGAATTTACAATTTATGTAGGTATTTTCCCAAGGAACCGGTGTAAAATAGCACCAGGATGAGTTTACCTTGGATTTACAAGTGGAATCTAATGTAGGCAGAAACTATTACCTGGAGAAGTTTCATATTGTCAGACTTATCACTAAAATAACTGACTTGGTCTGAGCTCAGACAGAAACTGTAGCCATATGGGCAGAGGTAATACTGCTGCATTCTTCTTTCTCATGCCAATCTGCTCTGAGAGGCAGGAAAATAACACAGCACAAGGCACCATGCACAATATTGTTATAAGTTTGCCTTTTCATTTGAAACTTATGTTATAAAAGCTGTATAATAATATACATAAACATCTACATCTACATCTACATACACTCTCCTAGGCCATTTTTCCAATATAGCCTTGACTTTGTTTTGTGGATGAATGATATTAACATATAATTATATAATTAAATAGTTTATTAATAATAGAATATGAAAGCAATTCCTGTCTCTTTTACTGACTGAGTAACTTCTTTAACAAGAATTGATCATTTCATGATTTTTGTTAATACTCAACAGATGATGTTAAAAACAGTTTTTTCATGCTAAAAGCAGGAAACCTGCCAGGGTAGTCAGTTGTCTGAAAAAGTTGATGTATTTTTAGCTGAGGGTTTTGTTTGGGTTTTTTTTGGTTTTCCTTTTTTTCCCTCTCGTGAATTTGCCTTAATATTTGTACTTAATTACAGACTTTTAATGAAGACCAGCTGTTATCTAATTTCTGGAGTTTAGCCTATATTGCATTCAGGGACATTTATTCTGTCATAATAGTTGCTCTTTCAGATGGTTTTTAGTGGGAAATGATCCAACAAATGGAACAACTCAGGACTCCTTAATTTATCAAGCATATATACCAGCACAAAGGTTTGTTTGAATTTCCACTGCTATATATATTGTGCCATTTCCATCATTACACTATGAAAGTGAGTCCTTGAGGAACTGAGTCTCATACAATCTCCCTTCCCCTCTCCTCCCAGCCACAGAGATTTTAGGAATAAGGACATTTAAGAAGGTGGTGTTATCCCTGACAAGCACTTAGCTTGGGTGATAATTGTTATAATGAAACATTATCATCTGGTGAATAAACATTCCACTGGAATCCCATTTCCATCAACAGTCAGTACAAAAAGGCATTGATACAATAAAATTAAACACAATGAGAGTTATTGCTGCATTTGAAAATCAGCTGAATAGAAGAATTCCTTGTGAAGAGATTGTCCTTTATCCTTTACTTCACATTTCCAGCTGCAGCTAAACAGAATTTACAGGTCCTTGGGTTTTGCAGCACAGATGAAGTAAGGATTTTTTCTCATGCCCAAATGTGGTGGAGCAAAACTACTTGACTTTGGAGTAAATATCAGATTCCATGGAATCTTGCTGTGATTATAAGTTGCCCATCAATTGTTCTCAACAGTTAAGGGAGCAAATAACAAAAAGTTAGATTGGAATAACAACAGTAGTGCCTCTTTTATGAGATTCTTAACAAAGCATGGTGATGCAAGAAAACATTACAGAGAAAATAATGATCTTGAATTATTTTGTTGAGTTCTGAGAAATTCCTTTCATCTGCAAAAAGAGTAGGGGAGCTGCAAAACTCTAGCTTAAAATCAAGTTGTAGAGTCTCAATTAACAATAAATTAACAACTTAGCTGTATGGATACGAGCTGTATGAGATCAATCAGAAATCCCTTGCAAAACAATCTGTCTGTGTAGATTTATTTTCCATGTTGTGTAATGAATGGATCTGACATTCTTGTTCTCTTCCCTTTGACCATGGAGTCATCAAGGACAGTAGAAAGAGTATTCAGCAATGGTATCCTGAGAGCACAGGGGTTTTTTGGGCACTGCCTCACCAGAAGGGTTGTACTGATTGGCACAACATTTCCAACCAACTCTTGTCAATGGAGAGAAATGTTTGCCTGTGTAACATCAACTCTCAAATCTGAGCAATGGTTTCTCATATCTTGGATCATCTCCCTATTATTTTAGACTTTAAAATATATTTATTTTCTGAAACCATCTGATGAAGATAAAAATTTTTCTAATCATCAAAATGTAATTTCTGTTACGTTTTTAATACGGTAAAATTCTGTGAGGACCAATGTGATAAAAAACTCACTTTTATAAAGAGGGTGTTTTTAAATCTTAATTTCAAGAGGTATTTACTTCTTTAATTTTAATTGATAGACTGTAGTTAACTCCAAATTCCTCTCAGAAATATGGGCAGAAGTATTTCTAATATTCCGTGGCAGGATTGATCCTCCCTGTGAGCTGCAGAAACACACATTAAGATAAGCAACATAAGGCCTATGAACTCTGAACAGAAAAGCCTGGGGGAAGAACCATCCTCATTGCATAGACAGAAAATCAGATACTGGGATTATCAAATAAATTGGAGGTAATCTGAACTGAATTAGGCTGTGATGGACGACCCAAGTCCTGATGGACTTTGGTGTCACAGCTCTGACTGACTGCAGTCATTTAAGATACTAAATATAGAGCACCATTTTACTGGATTAGTGCCTTCAAGACCCTGCTCACTGGAGGGCATGGGGTGTTACAGACTTCCACCTGTGTAAGGAGATGGAGAGAAATTGACTGTCTTAGTAGAAAAAGGGTTTACAGTGGATTATCTGCAGGTGTTGTTACCAAAGAAATGCAAAAGATCTGATGTGTGTATCCAAAAAATTTTAACAATACAGGTTAGATATTTTTCATCTCTGTGCTCTCTAAGTCATGTTTCACTTTCACTGTGGGGATTCCAGAAGCAAAGTATTGATTACTTTATTCAACATTTAGCCTGTGTTAATTGAATCCAGCCTTCTTAGATATCACTGTTGCATAATCATTATTCAGTTACATTTTCCATTAATTAATTTTAGTCAAATTCTTTCTCTATTAAGAGCTCAGTAATGCAGCTGCAGTGTGCATTAACTGTCTGATGTATGTCATGAGACAGACCCGGATAAAATGGGCAAAGAGGTCTGGACAAGAAGCAAAGAGATTGGACAGCAAAATATCCAGGGAAAGAGGAGAATGCTTGTGTTAGGGAAGACAACAACAGAAAAAATATTTGAATATGAGAAACTCAATAATTTTTTTATTGGTATCTTATATCAGTAAAAACCCATGAGTTTCTAAAAGATGGACAAAACCTCTCTTGGAGTGTTTGATGTCAGCCAATGTCATGGTAACTCACTGGACAAGCTCTACCCACAGGCTGCTGAAACACGATTGTTATTAATTATAATTGCATCAAAATATAATAATCTAACAGCACCATAATTATATTTACATGATGGAAACACATACTTTCATTAAAACACTTCCAATGCTTGTGAATTTAAGCAAGAACCTAATTTAGCTGGTAAAATTTGCTCATCTGGAAAATCTCTGTACTTATGAGTTTGACTATGAGCTAGTTTCCAAGCTAAAGGCTGTCTATTTTGTGTTTATCTTGTGGTTTAATTTTATTAAAGGGATTATAGGAAGCAATTCAGACTCCTCCTCTTCAGTCTCCCCTTGAAATCGACAACAATACAAAGTGAGAACTGCCAAGGACTGTGAAACCTCTCAGTTACACACACAGCTATTGTGTCACATCTCTGAAGTAGCACAGGTTAATAAAATCATTTTAGTAACTGTTCCCATCATTCTGTGGATCAAAAAAGTCCTGTCCTTTTCACAGTGATAATGCTGAGATTTTTGAACCAACAGAATACTTATCTCTTGATAGCATTCTCAGGTAAGAAGTTCAGAGCACTGCCAGGTTCAATGAATCAGGAGGAGAAAAAAGCATTACCTGATGGTTTTGATCATGCTGAGCCCCATTTCAACACAGCAGTGTGCGTGGTCCTGGCGAGGTTCTGGGAGCCCTGACACACAGTAGTAACAGTCCCCCAGGATCTTTATTCTGAGACAATGATGTTCCTGTGCACAAATGCATCAAAGAGAAAGAAAATGTTTGCACATTTTTTTCATAATTTTAAGGTGAAAGTAAAAGTTGTTGAAAAATTATTATTATTATTAACCAAACCCCCACCTTGTTTCTGCATGTTTCCTGCTTGCCATTAGTGTAACTGTGATTTATACCCCTTTTGAAATAAAGTACCTTTACATTTGCAGGAAAACAGAGTAGAGTGATTTTTCTTTTATGCTAATCAGAGACGTCCTTGCTGATGAGGAGAAAGGTTTTATCACAGCTAGGTGGAACATAGGCCAAGGATTCAGAAAGGCCAGCTGAGATAATGAATAACCCAATTTAGGCTATGTTCCTCCAGGGCATGTTTTCCTGCCCAGTTTTTGCACTGGAAATAAATGAAAAACCTCTTTCCTCTCACTGAAATCCCTTCCCACCTAAAGTTTCCACAGTCACACTCAAATATTCCCAATAGCTATAGGGACTGATCAAGTATCTGCATGGCAAGGATCTCAAAGAAGCTGTCTTGCATCGGGCTCATGCTGGGATAAATGATGTTTCTTTGGCATCCAGCTAGAGACATCCTTTACCCTATGAGCAAATGGTGAATTTAATTTCCAAAATACATATTAACATTATCATTACATACTGAAAGAGAATATTATTGTGTGATTTGTTCATTATTTAAAAAGATCTTTTTCTAATGAGTAGAAATACCTGAGTTGATGAAATTTCGCAGTTCCCAGACCAGCACGTGAGACCAAGATTACCTGTAAATTTGCCCAATGTATTCTGCTGTTTGGGCCCTCACAGGATGCAATGCACAGGAACAGAGAACATTACAAGCTGTGTCAAGGAAGTGTTTTTATAATGAAAAGTCATTGAAATATTGAGCATAGTATTAATAATCAATCAATAAAGGCTGCAGTGGTAGACCTTTAAAAAGAAAAATTTAAGTTGGATCTAGGAGCAATTGTGAATACTGTTTCTCCCAGGAACCAAGTATGGGTTCCATTCAAACTTTGGCTTAGGGAGAATGAAGCTTTGTAGTCAAGCTCAGACAAGCCTTGCACAATCCTGGAGTGGAACACAGAATCTACATACTTTTGCTCAAAGCTTTCTGTGAAGTCAGCTGAAGCCTTAAGCATGCCAGCAAGGGTAAAGTCTGCTCTGGGCACATGGCCAAAGAAAGCTGATTCACCCTTAAATCCCCTTAAACCATCGCTGGGAACTGACTGTGTTTGAAGCTGTAGTGAAGTCTCCAGCTAGAACCAGTTCTGCCTTTGACAGTGCAATGCCTTGCTATGCAAGTTTCACACAAAATTCCAGACTGAACTCAGGCTTCTAAAATGCCAAAATTCATATGTAACTCTCCTCTTTCCTCAGCCCGTTCTTTTCAGCCCCTCTGCAGATCCACACAAGAGCACTGGGAATTTTTCATATTGGTTTCAAATTAAATTCTGTCCTAAACCCCTCCAAAAGAACTCTTTTTTTTTTTAAATTTTTTTAACTGTTCCCCCTCAATGGAAATAATTAGAGATCTCATTTTATCACATTTACCACCTATTTTTAACTATAGAGTGAAATTATGAAACATAAAAGTTAATTGACAAGTAGGTAGGACTCAATGGCATAAATCAGTGCACATCAAACATTGTGAGCTTCCCTAAGCTTCCCTTCATGTTCCTCATTTAGACAAAATGCAAAGAGATGAAGATATAAACTACAGATTCTAGAGTTCTCTGACTTTTCTAAAGGTCCCATCCAATTCATACTTACTATAAGTGATGTTCGCTTTTACATCTACAAAGTAAAAGGATCCTGTATAATGTCACATTGGTTTTACTGAGGTGGAATAAATCAAAAAGCAGCACTTTATTCAGAGCCACAACCAATACTTTACAAATAATAACCTCATAGAAGAATGGAGGAGAAGAAAAGGAAAAACAATAAATGTTTAGGAAAGAAATAAAGATTGGAAGAAAAGAAAGATATTTCTCAACATTATTATATTTTAATTTTTAAATTACGTTTTTAACTTTAATATTTATTACATCTATCTGATGATATGGGAAACCTCTATTAAGTGAGAATTTATTTCAGCACAGTTAAAGACCATAGCCTTCAACAGGAGAAGACTGTTGTTTGATTCTCAATGCCTCACATAAACTGGCTAAAATGCTGATTCCAGCAAATTCAGATGAGACTTGTATCACCTTCCTGCATGCCTGAAATTCAGAATAAAGCAGGTGACTTCAGAGGGATGTGCTTTTTGTAAGAATAAGAATCTCAATGGATGTCAAGATCTGCTAATGAGGGTCTGATCTATGCAAATGTGAGTGCATGTGTGTGACACAGGAAATGCATTCCAGTACTATGAATGGTTTTTTTTGTCATGTGGTTTGCCACAGCTCAGGAATTCATCTAGGGAGTGCAATATCCGCAGGGAGGAGGCTGTGTCAGGTGTGCCAGTGCCAGCCAGCAGTGCAGCTTGGCCCTGCAGCCCAAGGAGAGCCAGGCAAGGCAGCCAGGGAAGCCTGGGGACTAATCCAGCTCTCAGCTGAAGCAGTTGGCTGGGCTTCAGCTCAGCTTTCTGTATCTAAACTCACCATGTACCTGTAAGACCCTGGGAATGTGAAACTCCCACATGGACTAACAAATTTATGAACTGGGGAACATTGCAGGGGTCGGGCAAGGTGTCTCTACTGGAACAAAAAACCACAGGGAGCTTTTAAATGACTCCTTGTCTTCCTATTTTTTTCCTGTTAATCAAATTATGACTGCTCAATGTGATCTGTGTTACAGCCTTACTACATTGCTTTTGTATTTTTATTCTTCCCTAATTATTCCCATCATACTCATTTCAAATGTAAACTATGGGATTTTATCACTGGAAATATTTCATCTAGAGGAAGATAATTCAGTGACTCTCAAGAAGGATGGAGCTAATGGCATCTGCCTTTGGCAGAGGAGAACTGCCTGGTCTCCTGAGATTCCCTCAGATAACTCACTAGCTTAATCACTTCTACAGTTTAGACTCAAAGCTTTGTCAGACTGGTTGTATGAGAGCATTAAGGTTAGATACATGGCTAATGTGGGCAGCCATGCTCTATTTTTAAATCAGAGACTGACTTTTGTCACTTCTCAGTGGTATAAAATTATATTAGTAGCAATCAAGATTTTTCTCACACTGTAGAGCTCAAGCCCACTTCCGAAAATCATCTCACTGCAATGGTATCTAAGAATGGCCAGTTGATATTAAATGAAAATGAATGAAAAAAATCTAAATATGTATGAAGAAACTGTAAAATGAGTAAATTATTTAAATAAGAGGAAATTGTGATGCAGGGACTTTGATACAGGAAATATTTTTCTCAATGGTGTTAAATCCTTGCACTTGTGAGCTATCATCATCTCCTCCTTAATTTATTCTATTCCTCTTCCCTTCTTCATATGCAATTCTAGAAGTTGTCCTTGGGCATGTAAATGACAGCTGATATTATACAGACATTCCCATCAGTATCCATCAGCCTCACACCCCCTCCAATACTCATTCATTAATAGCATTTATTGAAGGGATCTATTAAAATCTCAGCATGTCACAAATAGAGGCTCTTTTCTCCCCTTATTTACAGCTTTTCATTTGCTGCAAGTGGAAGATTAAGGGGCCTGATTCTGCCAAGACCAATTTAAATCAGAATTTTTGCCTGGGGATATTGAACAGACTCAAACACACAAATATTTTTAATAATAATTCTAGATTAATTCAGCGGCAATTGATAAGAAACCTTTTTCCAATCCACCTAAATCCAGAGAAAAGGAAAATATGCAGATTTTTCATAAATAATTACCTCGTATGTGGTGAATGATTTATGTCTGAGCTTATTAAATAAACCCCTGGTGACTGGAAAGGAAGCAAAGCAAATTGGCAGAAGGTGGAGCTGCAGAAATAAGTTGCTCAAATATCAAGTTACTGAAAGACACAGTCAGAGACTTCATTAATATTTCTTGTTTCCTTGGGCTAAATTTCTGACAAGGGAAAAAAAGTGATTTTGTTTCATAAGCTATGCCACTTTTTCAATTCTGCCAGTGCTGAATTAATCATTTCACCTAGTTTTGAAGGGAACCCCATAGGATAGCAAGCAGACCACAGAAAAGTCTAAAATTTTTTTGCAATTTATATAATTTCAAACTAAAAGTTTGCGATATTTGGGATGAAAAATTACTGCAACTGAACTACAGAACAAAGAGAAGTCATACACATAAGTCTTCTTTTAAGAGGCAGCCAGAATGGGAGGAAGAAGGACTTGGCCTTTGTGTACTATAGCTCAGTTCCTGAAACATGTGCCAAAGGCAGAAGAAACCTGGATAAACCTCATTTCTCAGCATGAATGGGGGCTAGGCCAAAGCTCTTAATCAGCAGTCTGTTTTAGGGTGGGTTGGTGAGAGAGGCCCATCCAAATTCCTCCTATTGCAGCTCTGCCACTTTGGAAAACAGAACTGGGACCTTGGGAGAGCCAGATGGAGGGGGGTTCTCAAGCCTGGTCATGAAGGCAAAAAGGATCAGATATGGCACACAGTTACAAAGGTTGTTTCTAGTTTTTATAAACATAAAGAAAAAAATGTGGCAGTCTTTCACTTGTCTGAACTAGGGAATGTGTAAGTATGGCTCTATATTAAACACTTTCTACATATGCTAACTGACTGTAAAAGGAATGTTTTTTTTTTTTTCTTTAGAATAACCTATAATGGGGTGTTTAGAATTTCTCTGTGCTGCCAGTAAAAAGGTTTGAGTCTCTCATGCTGCAGAAGGAATTGAGACACATTGGTGAATGAGTTTTATAATATATTATACCAACAGCTTTGTTCCTTGACACAGTGTAGAAGAAAACTTCTATGATTGTTGTGTCTGGTGAGCAATTTGCCTTGCCAGCTCATGTTAATTAGAAGACTATGCTTTAAGTGATTTCAGGGACAAAAATCCCCATGAGAAAGATTCAAGGTGTTTCTCTCTAGCTAAGGCAGGAACAATTCTGCTTGGAAAATCTGCTCCTTAGGAGTTTCTAGAACTCAATTGCTTCAGGTACATGGGACATTGGCCAGCAACACTAGAACATGAGCCAGGGTGTGCCCAAGGGCCAAGAAAGAGGTCACAGCCAGTGGGGGTCGGTCTCTTCTCCCAGGTAACAAAAGCCAGGACAAGAGGAAATGGCCTCAAGCTGCACCAGCAGAGATTTAGATTGGATATTAGGTAAAAATTTCTTCACTTTAAAGGGTTGCCAAGCATTGAAACAGGCTGCTTGGGAAAGCAGCTGAGTTGTCAGCCCTGAAGTTATTTAAAAGACACATGGATGTGCTGCTTAGGGACATGGCTCAGAAGTGGCCCTGGAAGTGTTAGTTAAATGGCTAATCTTAGAGATCTTTTCCAGCCTTAATTATTCTATGAGTCTATTAAGGATGAGTTGGAGAATTCCCAAGAATGTACTTGTGAAGCCTAATTTAATTCAAATCCCAATTTAGCCACAAATTGGGCCTTCTTTTTGGGGAAGGTTGAATTTGAGTAATTCTTAGTTTATAAATTACTGGGGAAATTTAAAAAATAATTTATTTAATCTGTCATTTTAATCTGACTTTTTTTTCATAAAAAAACCTGTATGCTATCACTTCTAAAAGTATTTTCTGGGCTGGGGTCTATTTGATTCTTCAGGTCTTTACTATCTGAAAAACTGTAAATGTAAGGAGAATATTGTGAACAAGGTTGTTTATTCATAAGTATTATACAATTCATTATAGACACTGGTTGGGAGGAAAAACACCTCAGAATTAAACACAGCAAAAAGAGCATTCACTACATCCCTTTACTATAAATTAATACAATGTTTTTATAATGAGCTAAATATTATATCTGCATACTTGTAATCCAGAAACTCTGCTTCTTGCTATAGCACCCCAAACATATACACATGAAAAAATTCACACCTGGCACATATGTTTAAAACAGGTTTTTTTAGGAAGTGTCTGGAATCCTGTGGAATACATGCTTGAAGATAATTTCACCATGGAACAAAGCACTGCCAGGGCTGAAATGAGGGCTGGGACAGTAAAGCACTGCAATGGGGGTGTCTTGATCAAGAAAACAGAAAAACTCTCAAAACCCTCCAGTCTTCCTGATACCAGCAGGTGCAGGTATTTTCCTGGGGCTATGGGGTGATGTGCTCCTGTGCAGCCTGGAAGTCAGGCAGGTTTCCACTCCTGGAAACAGCAGTCACAAGATTGTAATACATTGTTGAAGGAATTTTTGACAGCTTGTCTACAGCACCACAGGAGACAATTTAACCAAGAACCCCATCGGACCTTTAATAAGCTCCTTTATTTAGAGGTTTACTCTTTCCTCTTTGTCATATCTGAAACTGAATCTACAGAGAGTGTAGATTAATTTAGAAATATGGTAATTCAAATCCTGGTATTGGCTGACATCTAGCACTGCAGAGAAGGCAGAGGAAAAACAAACATCAAAAAGAACTGTAATTTCACCAAAGCAGGGCTCTTTTTAGGCTTAAGTAACTTGCTGAATGGCATCTTATTTCCCTTCTCTTCTCAAAATTTCTGCTTAAGGAAAGTATTAATATTAATTCATTTTCTATTTAAGCCTTTCAGTAGATCAAGTAGATATAAGGAAATGTTTTCTTCAGTTCTGTTTTATGCCAACTTATTTTTATTTTTTGGTAAATGCCACTTTTCTCTTTAATAACTATAAATCTTTCACAAATATCACAGAGTGATTAGAAATGGAAAGTAGCTGTATATAACATACTATTATTACAGTTTTCTTGGAAGAAATATTGAACTGAGTTCTAACTTTTGTCCCAAGTATTCTGTGGTAATGATAAAGATATTATGGATTTTTTTTGTTATTAATTATAGTCATCAATGTATGCCACCAAACTTGATGTAACTTAGGGAAGATTTAAAAAAAACAGAGAGTTCTCATTACTTCTGTATTGCTTAATAAAACTCAATAAGAGAAAAAAAGAAATTTAGCCAAATTACAGTTTTCAGTATGCTGTGAAAATATCTTTAATATTATAGGATTAGTATAAGATGCTCAAGCAGATGCAACAATCCTTTATATGAGTTCATAATTTAATATTTTTATTTAGAAGCAAATGAGGATTTATAGATTTTTTTTTTCCTTAAAATCTGAAGAAACTGCCTCAAGCTTTATGCTGGACCTCTTTGCTTTGATGGCAATTCTTAGCCAACTCCAATAGTCTGAATAACAGTGACTATTTTAAAGAGTTAAGATAACTCTAGTTAGGCTGATTAGGAACCTGTTAAGTGAAAGATCTGAAATCTAGATGTGAGTGTGTAATCCTCCACAGTGGAAGATCCTTCTAGGGAGGCCTTGAAAGGACCCCTTCCCAGAAGTCCTGTCAAGGATTTACAGGCAAGTAGGAAACTATTACTCATAACATTTACAAAAGGAATAAGAATATTCCTTTTGAAATATTCAGTAAAATAAACAATTGCCATGCAGACATGGTGATCACAATGTGACAGCAAGACCAGAAAACCCAAAACAATATTTTACAGAACAATAGTGTTATCACTACTGTATATTCAGAATGCATATGGCATTTGGACAGTGACTTTGAGGAAAGAGAAATTAGGAGGAATGGTGATGATCTGCCTCCCCTGCACTCGTGGAGGTTAGTCCAGGAACACCTTTTTCAGTGCTTTAAAAGGGGTTCTCAAAAACAGGAGGTGTTCCAGAAAAGTAGTCCCCAGGAATAAATCTTACAGAGTAAAAACTTTGCCATGAGTTCGTTCTGTTTCTTTGATCAAGGGACTTCTCGGGTTTCCTTTTGATCAAAGTATCCAGATGCATCCCCAGAGGAAGTCAGTGGCTACAAGATGATAGACCATAGCAGGAATCAATGGATGCAATTCATAGTCAGAAAAATCAAATGAGGAAAAGCCCATACTGAATTAAACAGTGCAAGTTAAGTCCCTGGAATATACTACCAAGATGGACAAGTATTAAGACAAGACCATCTCTTGCAGCATTCAGACAAAGACCAGGAATTTTTCCAAAAGATACACCTTTACCAGGTGTGAAAGTTTTATGCAATATCAGATGTAATTCATGTAATTCACAAGCCCTTAAAATTTGGGACCACTCAGTGTCCACTTCCAAAATTTTCATGAGGAAAAGGTAAAGGTTTTGAACTTAGACTCTTTTATTTTATGCAGCTGGTCCCCTCTGTAAGAGTCCAGTGTGGAGTCTTGGCTTTTCTGTAAAGTGCAGAGGGAGAATTTGTCTTGTTGAGTTGGACAGAAACACCAAACCCTTTCTAGGGAAGCAAGAGAGGTTCCTCCCTGTTAGGCATCTCTATTATCAGGGCATGACACAGATATCATGACATCCAGGTCACAGAATAAAGAATATAATCAAAATATCTTCATTTTTACTAAATGTTTAATTTCTGCAGTGAATCTTTCTGTGTCTTCCACCTTTCAGAGGATTGTTCTAGGCCAGTGGATTATTTAAATCAATGATGTGTTTAAAAAAAAAGTAAATTCCCAGACTAGGAAAGGGCATGAAGGAGCCTAGGGTCTGGAATTTAGTGACAATCACTTGAGAGGTGATTGTCCTGATAATGACATTTTGCAGATATAGATGTTCTTTTATCCCAAATCACATATTTCTGGATAAGAAATTCTTGGCTATGTAAGAGAGACTGATATATTTCTTTAAAATAAACTCACTTACATTTTTAGGATACCTACTATTGTGTGGCATATTCAATGTTCTCCATGAAGATTTATGAATTTAGAACTGCATGAGAAAGATTTCTAGAAGGTTTCAGTAAGAGATATGTGAAAAGCCACAGAGGAGGGGAAAATGTCTAGGAATTTAAAGTAGCAAAATTTTCAGTTCTCATAAAACAAAAAAAAACCCCCAAAAACAAGCAGGGAGTTGACCTCAGGGTTAAGTGGCAAGTGAAGGGAGGATTCACTGGATTAGACTTTTAAATGTAAATGCCTTCCTTGTTCCTATCCCTTTTACTGGATATAGTCATTCTATACAAAAGTCACTACTGGTTAAATATAGCTTATAGAATGATTACAAAATGTGGTTAATGATCATGAATGCTAGCCAAAATTGAAATGGAAATCAAGGCAATAAAGCATTTTATATACATAGTCTTCCTAAAATATTTCTGCAACATACATACATTCTATTTGGTGTAAAATATGTTTCTTCAATTCAAGTAGCTCTTTTTGTCTAGCCATACAAAAGCAGACATTGCTCCTTTAAGCTTTCTAGAAGACAGGACTGAGGTGATTCTTTCACCTGGCTTGGTTTACAGTGTACATCAGAGCTGATGGGGGCTTTTTGTTTGCAAAGCAAATATTGTAGCTTTACATTTACTAATTTGCCACTGCTCAGGCAATGGGTTATTGCATCACTCTGTACAAGAGAAAGCAGATTGCTGTTTGAGATAAAAATAGCTGAATCTAAAGACATTTCAATAATTATGGAAGTCTTGCCTTTCTTGACTTTAATGTGTAAGCTGAGAGAAAACAAAAGCATCTCACTGATACTGTGCAATATGTGTGCAAATACCCCATAACCCCAGTTCAGAAATGTATAAAAGCCAGTGAGGGATGCAAATCTGTGCATCAGACCAAGCCACTTTAGGTTCCCTTTATAGTAAATATATAATATGGTCCATGGTATTCAGTGCAATTAGCATTTTCCACAATATGTACCTACATTTGGCTGGATAAATGATTAGATAAATTCCATGAAATGTACTTCATTGCCTTCACTTAGAAGTCTTATCATTCAGCTCAGATATTGACACCTAAAGATAGCCATATTAAATTAAATTTTGACCAAATAAACATGAAAAAATAAATATACAAGCCTAGTAAAACTGAACATGTTCCGCTTGTATTTTTTTTTGATCAGTGCTAATTAAGTAGCAAATAATTTTCCTGATGTATTAATTTCCTCTGATGTGTTTAATTGATTTAATTGTTGAGTTAGATAGAATCCAGCCTAAAGACTATAAATCCTTCTAGTAACTAACCACTGCAATGACTGTGGGAAGTGATTAGATGACCTTAAATAAATATGTCTTTTAACTTTCCTCACTTTGCAGAAGAAAAGACAAAATAAACCTACGGTCTTAAAAAAAAAAAAAAAAGAAGTCCAAAATATGAAGCTTCATTAGAAACTGTGGCAGGTGATCTGCTTTCATACCATTCTCTGTCCAGCACTAGAGGAGCCCAAAATTCTGATGACAATCTTAGCTTCTGCTTGCTATCAGAACTCATCATCTTTCATATAACTTTGTCAATGCCTTTCAATCTCAATTATAAAACACCCTGTGGGGAGAATCTGGATATATATATTGTTCAAAGTGATCAGAGGGTATTTCCCCAAGTGCCAAACATGGAACTGATTTTGCCTTTCTGGAAATAAATGGTGTTTAACTCACATGTGCGAGTCGATCAAATCTGGCAAAGAGTTCGTTCAGCATTCGGACCAGCTCCTGGGCTGACAGAGTTGTGGAAAGGTTGGTGAATCCTTTAACATCTGCAAAAAGAATGCTAAAAGGAAAAAAAACAACATAATAATATTTCAGTCTGTTTCCTTTAATTACTGAAAGTTTTTAAGTTACCTTCTAGCATTTTACTAGTGGGTCATTTTATTACCTTTGAAGTCACGTTACCTTTGCTCTAGTCTTCTTACATACTGGAGTACTGAACATAAATATTGAACAAACTAAAAAAAAGTACTAAGTGAGAAAATGTTTTGCCAAAATGGAAGTCATCCAATTCTAGATTTTCAAATCTTACAAGTCTCAAATCCTAAGAATACAGACAAATTTGTGACAGTCTTGATATATAACAGGCTAAGGCAAATTTTATTTCATCTAATTTTAAGCATTTGACAGAAGTACCTGAGTTAGAACTACAGTGCTTTCTTTATAAGGTATGAATCTTTAATTAGAAATTCCTTTTTCATTCTAGTGACTTTACAGGGAGCTCAGTGTGATCACACTTTGAATTTTGATGTATCAACTTATGTGCCTGAGCTGTGGTAGGATCTCCATTAACAAACTGCATGCAAACAGACTTCTAACCTGTGTTTGAACATCCAGTTATTTTTCTTGCCTTTCGGCTGCTCACAGTGCCTAGCATGACCACATGTGAATTCAGAGAAATACTAACACACACAAGGTCTGTGGTGTGCAAGATACCACCCAAAACAAAGTAATAGCTCAGTAATTATTAGACAAAGTATTAGCTACCTAATAAAGTAGTAATGTTCAAAAAGACACATATCATTCTGGCACAAACCTCATTAGCACTTGAATATCAACTAATAAATGGTGTTACCATTTGAGAACCAGGAGCTTTTGTTTCACTTAAGCTGATGATTTGTGGTGAACAAGATCATAATTTGACAGCATCTGAGAATTACTAATGTAACCAATAAAAAATACAGTAATGATTAGGTTGATTACTGATAACACATCTTCAAATGTATGGACTGGTAAAGGTTTGGGTGAGGTTTAAACAAGATGCTCACAAACTAGGTAAGATTTTTACCAGTGAGAAGTAATAAAATAAAAAGATAAAGTACCAAGCTACTCGAAGAGTAATGAATAGTAATAATAGACTAAATTTATAAAAAATATTTTCAAACTAGTAGTTTCTATGATTTTAATTTTCAAACCAACAAAATTTCTAACTGGATAATGCCTTTAATGATTCATGTAGCATGGGTTTAAGTAGTGTTTGGTATTGAATATTTAGGAAACAAAATAAGCTGAATAAAATTTAGTTTTGAAAAGCTCTAGTTTCTGGCAGCATGTATAGAAACCAAGCAGTATCTTCAGTTTAAAGCATGTAGAATCTTAATTTCAAATATCTTTTAAGCATAAAATATGTTTTGACCTCTCACCCTGTCTACAACCCTTTCCCATTAAAATAAAAAAGCCATCTTCTCCATATTTTGATTCTTCTACAGCAGCACTTACTCTATGAAGAAGGTTAATGGGAGACATTTTAATTCAGTGCATCTCAAACCTTTATGAGGGTCCTTGATACTTTCAATCAGATTTAGTAAAATAACATATCTGGGCTACTGCATGGCCACAGAAGTAGCAGATAATCAATTTACTCTTCTGCAGAAGTGCAAATTATTTTTATTGAACTCATCCAGACAAATTTGTATTTTGGTTTCACTAAAAAGCAAAGTACATACTTTCCAAGCAAACTATCTACCACTGTATCCATGCTTATTTTTCACTTCCTTCAATGATGATTTTTAAGATGATCACTCAATAATTTACCCTTATGTTTTGGGAAAGGTTTACAGAAAATGCTATTGGCTTAACAAAATAGTCTGATTTTCAGGATATACAATAAAATCAAAATTAGGTAATGTCATGGAGTTGAAGTTGGTCATTCTGGTGTAATTAGTGTACATAAATTGTTGGTGTAATTACCTTGAGTAGCAGCTCATAGGATAATTAATATCCTTTGATAATTGACATCAGGAAAGAAAAAAATTAGAGAGAGGAATAAAGAAGGGAAATGGGATTAAGAAAAGAATAATAAGACTGATTAAATGAAAATGGCTATAAAGCAGAGGAACCATATAACAGGTCACCATATTTGAGAACATCTTACAAGTCTCCATCATATTCTTCAGTGTGTGGGAGTGAACCACCAGGTTGTGGCAGAATATGTGTCCCCATGTAAGCAGGGCTCCCCTTCCTGTGCAATCCTAACCACTGAAGTGAACCAAGTGTGAAAAAGTGAAAAAAAAGTGAAGAAAAGACACAAATGGTCCAGACTCAGACTTTAGTTCAAATGGGTCTTTCCACTGCCATGGCATCCAGCCATCCTGATGAGTAAAAGAAGGCAGCAAAATGCTTCCCTGCTCAAATATTAAAAAGGGTATTAATTTTCTAATTTATGAATTAATAAGGCTACAGGAATTAAACCCTCAGACAAGAGTAGTTTAGCAGCATCTGAGACCTTAAACATTACAGAAAGGCTGTTCCACCCACCTGACGTTCTCATAACGGTGAATGTAGATCTTGTGGAACTGGTGCTGCAAGTGCTCATCTTCTACATTGGTCATATCATTGATCATCTCCAGGACTACAAACCGTGGCAGCACAGAGAGCACCAGCCGTTCCTAAAGCAAAGAGGAAACCAAAGGGTCAACATCAGTCTGCACTGGGGCTTCACAATGCCCCCCTTAAAGACCTGGATAATGGTTATTTAAGATATGACCCTCCTCTCTGAAAATTCTAGCTCAGGCTATTTGTGATAATTCACTTTATCAACTTGAGTCCAGAGTCCAGGACACCTCTGGTTTAGGTAAGGAAGAATAAAATGAGCTCATATGCAGACATTCAAACAAGTTCTCTCGACTAGGAACACTGGAAAAAATATTCAACATTTTTCATTAGTTTTGTCTGTGTTTCAAGAACACTCAGGAAGAGCAAAATTTGAGACATGTTTATACACGTACACCACATGCTTATTTATAATGTATATCTTTAATGTATATTAGTAGAGTATCCATGTATATTAGCTTATTATTAGTGTGCAAACACACTGTATCTGTGCATATTAGCTTCATATATACTTCTAGTATTAGTTTATAAGAAGATATATACATATACACATACACACAAGAGCTGTTTCCAGCCCTGTCATAATATAATTAACCCCAGAATTTTCACAGAATTTCACCAAATGTTCTGAATTTCAAGGGGCCTACAAGGATCTAAAATGACTGGCCTATATGGAGATCAAACCTGCAATCATTAGCACCTTGCTATTAGTACAGCCAGGCAAGCCCTCAAAAAGTAATCAAATTCCTTCATGAAAGCCCTAGATCATCCCCCAAGAGATTTGAGACTGGCTTTAGTGGCTCATCAGTTTAACAGCTTCCACAGATTTTGCAAGTATCCAACCCAAATCTGTTTTTCTGCAAATTAAATCTTCTTTTTATCCTTTCAAATTGGGCATGGATAAATATTGATTGCTGCTTTCTCTGTAATAATCCTACTGTACTAAAATTCTGTTATTGTGTCCTCTTGCCCTCAGACTCCCTTTTTTTTTTTTTAGATTAGAAAGCTTTGTCCAATATTGGAATATATCACTCCAAATCACTTGGAAGCAAAACAACAACTTCTCACTTTTATTTTGCTTTACAGGATTGCAAATACTGAAATCTTGCTGAACTAAAGAAGAGAATGTTAATTAAGATGTTAAGATACTTATCACCAAATTTCAGACACAATTTTTGGGAATAGGATATATCTAGGGAAAACCAGATGTGAACTTCCAAATCAGGCACATATGTAGACTACAAAACACACAGAGGAATAAAGTCCTCTCCTCTCCTCTCCTCTCCTCTCCTCTCCTCTCCTCTCCTCTCCTCTCCTCTCCTCTCCCTCTCCTCTCCTCTCCTCTCCTCTCCTCTCCTCCTCTCTCCCTCCTCTCCTCCCTCTCCCTCTCCTCTCCTCCCTCTCCCTCTCCTCTCCTCTCCTCTCCCTCCTCCCTCTCTCCTCCCCTCCTCTCTCCCTCCCTCCTCTCCTCTCCTCTCCCTCTCTCCCTCCTCTCCCTCCTCCCTCCTCCTCCCTCTCCTCTCCCTCCCTCTCTCCTTTTCTGTCAAAGAAACTAATGTTTACTTTTTTTTGAGACAACTTGATATTAGGAAGATATAAAATAATCTCAGAGTATACAGGCTGTGGGTTATGTCCCTTCTCAAGGGTGAAAATTTATTCAGAGAGCAAGAAAAACCAAAGAGGAATGATGGGGTGGAATGAGAGAGACAAGCAAACCAATAATGAAAATAATGATTTTTATGCCAGCAGGATTCAATGTCATCTGAACAAATGAAGGAGTCCCTTCCTAGCTTTCATAGGAGGTGATAGCATTACTAACTTACAACTTTCAAAGTGTAGATCATAAAGAATTCCCACTCTGAGCAGTCTGAGCAGTTAGTAAACAATCCTCAGCTCTGATGGAAACACGTTGTGGATAAACACTCCCATTTGTCTAGATGGCAGCTCCAGCCGAGGTGAACTCTGTGTTTGTTTAGAAGGGGAGAACACACTCTGCCAGAAGCTGCACTGGAGCACAGCAGTGTTTCACACTGCAGCACGGGTGTGTTACATCACTGGAACATGTGTTACACCCTCCTCTGAGAAGGCACTTCTTCCTGCATAACATGCTGACAGAATATGGGAGAACTGAGAATCTCCTAATATTTAATCCACCTATTCCACAAACCTTTGCTAAATCAAGACCTGCCTTTGCGAGGAAGAGAAAAAAAATTATGCAAGTGATGGCTGATGGAGAGCAGGCTGTGAACTGTAATGCAGTGACATCATCCTTTGTTCTGGGAAATAGCCAAGCTCAGACTTTCTGTTTCCCCATACAGGGTGGTTCTAATTTTAGCACATCTGCTTTGTCTTGGCTTTCTTCCAGCTTTCCACCTGGGAATTCTGCTATCCTTCATTCTTCTGATGTGTAAACACTGGATGTGATGCTTGTGATAACAAGAAGCAAACCAGTCCCTCAGGAGATCCTTCATGTTCCTGAAAGCCCAGGTTTCACAGGAACATCTAGTTCTCAGGTAGCTTCACCCACAAGCAAATGTCCCAGAGTTTCTTAAGATGGCATGCTTGCAAACAGCTGCTGATTGATATTTTAGATTTAGATTTTAGTCTAGAAATAACTTTTAACTTTTGTGTCCTTAAGCCTCCTATGATAGAAGGCACTTAGATTTTCTTATTCCTTCACTATTAAGATACATATCTCAATATGACAAAAAAATAAATCCACCTTGTGAAAAAATCAGATCACTATTTCTGGGAGTTGTATGAATAAAGTGTCCAATGACTTGTTGTGAAGATACATTCAAAATAATACTAAATTTTTTCACTGGAAAAAGAAATAGCTTACCCATATAAGAAGATAAATTGGAATAAATTTTTTTTTAAAAAAAGGAGATTTAAAAACACAAACAGAAATCCTGGTTGTTATTGAACTGATCTTACATTCCTTATTTGCATTCACCTAAGGGGGTATCAAGCAATGCCTCTCAAAAGTTTATTTAAAATAAAATATAGCTGGCTTGGCACATGTTCACTAAGCCAAGAGAAATGTGCTTGGTATATTTGATATCTTAACCTTCATGCTACTCATTGAGGTAAGTTAAATGTTTTTGTCTGCACATGAGATCTGGCAATGACCCATAAAACTGAGGTTAATTAGTCTGCCTCTGTAGCAGCCCTCCTCCATTAATGCTGAAGTGTGTGATGAGCCTTTGCTGGAATCACAATTGAAGGTTCATAGATCGTGTCACTACTCTGCATGATGTAGGTTGTGCTAAGGAGGAGCACTGCAAGAAAAACAGCATTTAGGTGTGTATGTGTGCATCTCTATATATTTTTTTGAGGCAGTTCAGTTTCCATCAGTTCTCTGGTATTGAAATATTCAAATGGCAGAAAGCTTTTGCCCTCTATGGGTGTCAGCTGTCCCTTTCCTTGCCAAGCTGCTCTTTCATCACACCACACTGACAAGATGGTGGGGATGCTTAACCAGGTTTCTTCTCCAAACTGGGAACTGAGGTGGGCTCTAGTGTGGATCATTTCCATTCTTTCTTTTCCTCCAACTGATTCTAGTGTTCTCTGGACCAAGATATGTCCTTTTTCAGAGGTCTTTCATATCACTTTTCTTCAATCCAATAGTTAAAAAGATTTTCAGTTATTCAAGGATGAGTGTCAGGTCACTCTTCCCTTGATATAAAGATCCTTACCATATGACTCCCCTTCAAGTTACTTAAATACTGTGGCACAGAAGAACAGCACAAATTTGTTTTTGTTTTTGGTTTTTTTGGGGTTTTTTTTGGGTTTTTTTTGTCATCTGTACCTTACTATTCACATGATCAAAGAGCCCTCACATTTCTAGTCAGTCTCTCTTGGAAGAAATCTTCAGAGCAGGAGGGAAACACATGAGAAAAAAATTCCTTCTCTTACAGATAAAGGCTTAATAAGGAAGTGTTATGAACTCTAGGGTGAAGGAAACTCCATTACCCAGCTCTTTTGAAAGCTTGCTAGTTGAGCAGTGGGTTAAGTGGAGACAATTCAAAGCAGCACTGGTGAGTGGCTTGCAAATGAACAGAGACATATTTGTTCAGGAGAAAAGACATAGAAGAAAGAAAATAGCAACGAAGGAATGCTAGAGAAGAGCTGGTGAACTATCCTTCTAATAACCATTAATGACATGAATCAACCCTAGTCTTTAAGATGGAGCAGAGTTTAAAATAAATAAATAAATAAATACTTTTAACCTGAAGAATAACCATGGTGAAGGAAAAAGACCAGTAGAAATCATTAAATGTAACAGATTTATGGTAGAATTCAGGTCTGCATTCAGACACCTTAGTTTTGTGACTCCAAGGTAGTTATGCCCAAACTTCCATTTCATCCAATGAATCGAGAGGGATAACCAAGTAAATGACTCCTTTGGTGTCACTATAGGTCTCTGAGTCCTGTTGCCTGTTTTGACTGGATCTAGTCTATGGTAGTAGGAGCTCATAAATATAAAGAGTGTGTAGTCACCTAGTTTAGTGGGTGTCAAATATGGAGCTGACTCCTACCCAATCTACTCCTTCAGGAAAAGTTAGCAACAGTGAAACAAACCCTGCAATGATAAGTAAATTAACTTCATGAGTCATTCATATCTACTTAAAGTCCCAAGACTGTAATTTAACATTGATACTGCCTCTAAGGCCCATTTACTGTTTTATGCATCTGCAGTAGTCATTCTTTGTTGGACGGCTTTGCTGATCCCTTGGGTCACTTGCACTAAAATCAGGGGGTACCAATGCTTACAAATGCACAAACGTAGGTAGGCCCATTCATGCAGAAGTGGGACATGTCCCTGATGAATAAATAATGACCTTTGCAGCAGGTTTTGAGCAGAGTCAATTAATCAGTGCACAAGGACTCAGTCTTGCAAGTAAAAACCAGAGACCTTTCCACTTGGGCTGATCAAAGAGACCAAAACGCCACCAAGCACAAAACATCGGCAAGCAATTTGGGGTCCGGAGGAGATTGCTAAGAGGAAGGTCAAACCCCACAAGGTTTCTCTGCAGGTCATGTGAGGGCATCCCCCCTGCAGGGTCTGCTGTCTGCATAAGTTCTGTGCACCACCTCCACTTAGAGGGTACAGATTTTTCTTCGTTTCGTATCGTTTTATTGGGGAGGGATTTGCCAAGACACAAAAAGCCCCTCTTGACTGACGGGTCAGTTCAGGTTTTGCTCCTCTGCATGTGTCATCAAAAGGGGAGCCTAAGGAGATGTCGTGGGAGTAAGTCTGAGTTTGGAATAATGCTGTTTATGGCTGTTCCCAAGACACTAGTGTAAAACTGGAGTGGGCGTACTCCAGAAGTGTTTAATGATAGATGTTCTACATAGATGTTTTACATTTTTCATCTTGATTTTTAGGAATCATTTTTCCAGAATCATCAAGCTCGTCTTTATCAACATTTATAATTAATATCAGAGGCATTTTATTGTATTAAACACTGAACTTAATAAATGTGAAAAGAGCCATTCAGGTCAGAAGTAGTTTCAGTCTTTCTGGAGCACATGAGCTTTTATTACATTTAAGGGAAGCTGATAAAAATGGTATTGTTTTCTTCTGAAAATCGGACAATGCTCAGAATAGATGTAATTATTGTAGATGCCATTCTAGAAAATGGAAATTAGCACCTCTCATTATGATGAACTGCTCTGAAGAGAAATTCTTTCGTTCTTACTTAGTGTACAATGGACAGTCTATTTGCAGGTGTTCTTTCTTGTGTATCATCAAGACAATGGGAGTTAATTAAAAAATACTGAAGGAACTGCAGTACCTAATTCATTTAGACATGTGGGGTTATGAGGCTGCCTTTTAGCTTTTGCTACTTACTGCTGCAATGCATGATATGAGCTGTATCAACTTTGTTTTATTTTAATTCTGGCAATTGCTATCCCAAATTATCCTATCCTTGGCTGCATGTTCCATATAGGCATCTGCTGTTTTCAAAGAGAAACAAGGCCAGATCACACAGGGGGTCTTTAAGTCTCCTTTTGTTTAGCTTTTGTCTATGAAACATAGCTAGAATCTCGACCAAA
Organism: Luscinia megarhynchos; assembly: GCA_034336665.1. NCBI lineage: Eukaryota > Metazoa > Chordata > Aves > Passeriformes > Muscicapidae > Luscinia > Luscinia megarhynchos. The sequence continues at coordinate 93,004,948 of JAPFBE010000002.1, forward strand.
CCGATAACCCAGTATTTATGAGAGTCATGATCCTTTATAAAAGTGTCTAATCTCAATTAACTGAGATGTGTTTCAAAGTTTGTGGCAATGAAAGAAGGAAAAATCATTTTACACACAATTATTGTGTGAAGGACATGTTACTCAATTGTTTCCTCTGTGCTATCGTCCAAACCATCATAAAACAATATATGTAGCACGTGCTGAAAGGAGGAACTGTAAGTTACTGCTGGTCCTTTGTTTTGGCTGGATAGCAAATGGTTTGATGATTCAATACCTGAAGCCACATTATAAAATCTTGGCAGGGCTTGATGACTAGCAGTCTACTGCCAGGTGTAAAAGGAGGTGTCTTTTTCATTATCCAATTGGCTATGTAAGGAGATCACAATCTTAGAGTCTGCTTACCCTGCAGTTCCTGAGATGTAGAAGGATGATTTCAGGGCGGCCAGTTTGGGCTTCTATGCCTTCCCAGTATAATTTTGGGTTCAAATATTTAGCTCATCCTCTAGCATGCTGGGAATTGGTAGAACAACACTCCCTGTCTTTTTTTTTTTTTTATTTTTAATAATACTTGTTATTTCTGATTCATGTATATTTAATAATTATAAAAATATTCCTCTTCAAAATATTTACAAAAATATTCACAACATTAATTTTAGAACACAGTTGATCATGAAGCTAACTGCAGGCAGTGACTACACTGCACAGGCACAATGAATCAACTTGTCATAAGGCCACATGAGCACCACTGACTTGCACAGGAGTGGGTGGGAGCACATCATGAAACAATCTTTGTTTGTTTGAGTTGTCTTTTAGCTTAGGCAGTAGGAACTATGGGTCTCAGATTAAGTGCTCTCAAGTTAAGTGTCTGTATTGAATACACAAAACTGTTAATAATTCCAGATCCTCTGAATCCCTATGTGTGACTTTTTATCTCCTGAATGAAGGCATGTTAGATTTACATTTCATTTTGAAACCCAGCCATGTTAGAAAGATGAATGGTGAAAAGCAGGAGTTACAAACAATTTGTATTACCACCCTGCCTTGTAGAATGGACATTTATCACAGAATCATGCAATGGTTTGGGTCAGAAAGGATGTTCTAGATCAGTCAGTTTCTCCTCCCAGCCATGGGCAGGCCAACCTTACACTGATTGCTCAAAGTCCCATCCAACTTCCAGTCAAGGAGCAGCCACAACTTCTCTGGGCAACCTGTTCCTGGGCCTCACCATCATCACAGTCAAGAATTCCTTCCTAACATGTAATCTCAACCTACTCTATTTCAGTTTGAAGCCATTCCCCCCTGTCCTACCACCATATGCCCTTGTCAAAAGTGCTTCTCCATACCTCTTAAAGCCCTTTTAGGTACTGGGAGGTTCTATAAGGTTTCCCTGTGGACTTCTCTTTCTCTGACTGAACAATTTCAAATTTCTCAGCCTTTCTTCATAGGATAGGTGCCTCAGCTTTCTGATCATCTTCATGACTCTCCTTTAGACTTTCTCCAACAGGTCAATGTCCTACTTATGCTGGGCATCCCTGACCTGAACAAATTATGCTCTCCAGCCCCACAGTAACCCATTAGACTCATCTAATAATGGAAAGACATATTTTGTAGTTCTGTTATTTTGTTTCCTCCAAATACTGTGAGGATTTTTTATTATTTATTCTTTATTAAACAATAGTGGAGAAGAAAAATATTCAGAAGAAAAATATTTATATGGAAATAAGACCCACATTATGACAAAAAAGCTTTGTACTGTCTTTTGGTATATTGGCTTCCATAAATTTCACTTAGTTTGCAAGGAAGCTCTGGAGTCAGAGCTAAAGAACAGGAGAAAGATAGACACAACACTGATTTCATAATAGCATAATCTTAAGCTTTTCCTTGTTTTACTGGAATAGAAAATAAGGACAAACAGCTCCTACAATTCAAATTTGTTTTAAAATATCAGAATGGCACCATCTGACTTTAATACTTATTGTGCTATGCTTCTCTGGAACACATTTTACTTATCTGCTGCTAAATCTTCATTTAATTCTCTGCACTGGTTCTATTTTCTGTTGATTTAGATGTCTCCTTTTCCATTTTGTCTCTTTGTCCAATTTTTTGTGCTGTTTTGAAAATTTCTAGACAACTTCAGTAAAATACACATATCTCAGGAGTAGTCATGGCAGCTAATGACATGGAAAATATCAGAAAAAAGGCTTTTATGCCTTTTATTGTTCAGCTTTCTATTACTAACTCACTGCAGAACACCAAGATGAATAAGAGCTACAAGGTCATATTTTCTGATCAAAACAAGGGATACACCTTGTCAGAAAATTACAAGACTCCAGTACTATACAGCACAAGCAGGATAAAACTTCCTTTCAGTAGGTGGGAGCAATAGTCACCTGCTGAAAATCAACTCTCTTTGAATAAACTTGTAGATGGGCAGCTGAATACTGGTGATATTGTTGCCTTTTTCCTAACCTGGAAATGAAACTCAAGATAATTTTAGTAAGGAGGTAATATAAAAGGGGATCTTTAAATGAAGTCCTTCAGGAGCAGTTATGGAAAGATGCCCACAAAAGCTCACTCCTACAGGAATGAGTACACATTTATAGGTTTTATGATAGTGGTGATGCAATCTCCCCAGGTCCAGCCCCTTCTCTGGAGCCCCCTTCAACACTAACTGTACTTTGTCCAGGAGAATGCATCTCCAAAGTTGTTCTCAGCCTTGGTTCCCAGGAAGAGCCAAGATAGCATTGCAGCCTTGTACCCTCAGGGCTTGGAGCTTTGGAACTTTTGTCTTTCTTCCTAGGGAAAGGCTATGGAAAAGTAGTGGGAAAACTAGCTACTAATACAATAGATGACAGAGTTACAAATATATGTGTGAAGAATACAGAGAACATATAAAATGAAAAAAGGCAAAACCCAAAGGGAATCAATATGAAAGACCTTTAGCTTATTTATAAATGTTAACCCAAATATTCTATCTTACCTTGAATTATCTCAGTAATGGCATTAGTAACTTGACTCTATCTTGGAATTGGTTATGGTTATATGATTTAAAGCCATTACCTGGATTACAGAGTCCCTCTATTAATTAAACATCTTGTATGGACATTAATTTTAGAGTCCTCCTACAGTCCTTTTAGGGCACTAAGGAAAGTTCCTTAATATACTAACAGTTCTGATCCTGAATAAGAAATTCAGAGCAGAGGCACTAACATGATGAATTTGGAGCTTGGAGTTTTTATTAAGCTGACAGGAATGTATGAGAGCCCAGCTGGCAGAAGTCTCATCACTGAAGGGGGCTGAAAGCATTTCATTCCCCTTACTCATTCCATCTCTATCCACTTCCCTGACACATCAGCAAGGGTCACTAGCTGGTAGCAGCTCTGAAAAAGGCTTTTTTGTTTTTTAAAGACACCTCTTTCTTTAGCAAAGAGCTGAGGACACAGGCCACCAAAATCTTGTCAGTCTCATTCGCTACTGACCAGCACATTTGAGCAACCTGGTTCAGAGATCAAAGTACCACACAGGAGTTTTATCCTTAGTGACTCCAAAATCCATCCACTAGGAAGAAGATTTCCTCCTCACTAATCTCTTTTATGCCTGGAGATCTGACACTGGGATTCTTCCTCTATATGAATTGCACTTCAGGATCTGACTCCTATCTCTCTGTCATTGGCTATAAAGCTCATTATTCTATTTGAATCCATGTGACCACTTTGGATTTGCAAGGAATGAAAGAGAGGGCAGCAGATAATTTTTTTCTCGATATTACTTTAGATTTATACTTGAAAGAAAAATGTGGAGGTTATACTTTGATGACAAGAATCAAACACCAGCAGCGAATGTGAAAGCACAACACCTAAAATCTGGCTTAACAATGCTACCACAAATGACTTTAGTAATGGGGTGCTTTGAGAGAAGGTGTAGTAAATATTCAACATTGTATCTACAAAATTATAGGTGTATGTAAATATTTCTTCCCTCCACAATAAGGAAGTCTGTTATTGGATTTAGAAAATAGGTCACCTACTAAATCACAATATGGAAATGGATTGTGAAGAACAATATAAACCCTTCACATTCCTTTGTTTTTTGGATTAACCAGTATGTTATACTAAAAATTTGATCCTCTCAGTGCTGACAGAGCAACATGAAGAAAAAAAATTTGTGGGGACCATGGATCTTTAGAGAAAAGTACTAAGATGAAAGAAAATCTGGATAAATGTAAAGCTTTACTTAGAATGTCACAGTCAACAAACTGGTCTCTATCAAGAGGAAAAAAAGGTTCAACTGTAATATATAAAATGTAATATATAAAATCTATATATAGTTTTGTTTTTTTAAACTGTGAGTTTATTGATTGCTCTTTAAACATAAAGTCTCAGTTATTGTGATCATAATTTTTATAAACATGAAACACATTAAACTATTTTTGTAAAGACCGTGTGCTCTCTAAAATTAAGATTATTCCTTTATTTTTTAAACTAAATCTGTACTTTATCCTCATACCAAGTTAGGGGAATTTTAATATTCTTACCACCAGTGTGTGTATATATATATATGTATATACATATATATATATGTACATAAATATGTATATATATACACACAAAATTTTATGGTGCTTAACCCTCTTAAAGTATGTCTTTTCCAATTCCAGTCCAATCTGCTCTTATTTTAGAGGTTGCAAAGTACTGACAGTTGATTAAATTCTAGATTTGTAAGAGCTTGATAAAACCTACATAACATGTAAGCTGCTTTAAAAAAATAAAAAAAATAAAAAAAAACAACAAAAAAAACCAAAAAAAAAGCCCAAACCAGAGCTCATCAATCTGCAGAGAGCTTCTTAAAGCCATGGGGAACAGAGATTGTTGCAGGGGAAAGTGTGAAGAAACATCCTCTGGAAGTAGTGGTAGAAGGAAGCAAATGGTCAAGCAAAACAGGTTTCTTAAAGGAAAAAGAGATTAAGGCAGGATTACAGTTTTTCCAAAGGTAACAGGCAAAAGAGACAAAATATGCCAACAGCAGATTGCTCTGAAGACTAAGGGCTGTCTTCTCATTTTATAGTCCTGAAACCCATCTTAGAAAGACAAAATGTGTGATCATACCTAGAACACAAAACTATCCTCTTCTCACCTGGACAAATGGTCCTTTCAGGTGGAGAGCTCTAAGCCTTTATGCAAATCAAATGGAACAATATTCAGACTGTTTTGACTTTCAGAATGAGCTTTAATTGGGTTTGTGGCATCCCCTATGAGAAAGAGATTACCTGGAATGTAGGTGCTCAGTAAGCCAGTGGCAGGACTTGCAGGGAGGAATTGTCTGTAGGGAATTCTGTTAGGGCACTCTTCCCATTACACCATTTAATGTAGAAAAGTTTTTCTTCCTTCTCTCCATTGATCTGACTCAAAAATTAAAACTTGCAGATGCCCATCATAGTCCCATCCTGATGGGAAGCATCCCTAGAAACCCAGAGGACCAGGTTTGATACCAGCCTGGACCTTCTGGCCTGAACACTCCTTGCAGGACTGAAGCAGGCAGTGCTTGCTCCCCACCTACTCTGCTGCCTCCAGCCTTCAGCTCCATTTCCTCTGCCAGTGCATTACAGGCATTTTCATAACATAAGAACATTTCCATAAGGATAAGGAAGATATTATTTCCACATAAGAGGACCTTCTCTATGGAATTTGAGACTATTTCTGCAGAGAAAGAGTCCTGCTTGCTGAGGACTGTCTTGGAGAGGTATTTAGGTATTTAAGCAATACAATCAAAAAGACTAATGTGTTGTGGCTTTAGTAACTTCTAGAACTTGGTATCTGCACTGAAACTGCACAAATGTAGTGCTAAAATGTGAATAATTATCTCCATTTGGCTTGTCAGGATTTAAAACCTGGAGGATTTGTTTTTGGTTTGAACTCACTCCCTCCCAATAGTTTGTCACAGCAGGGGCAGAGCATCCTTGCAGGTGAGCTCTGCACAAGAGGTAGAGAGTTTTCTCTTCATGAATGATGCATAACCTGCTACACTGAGAGCAAGAATGAATGCCTCTCCAGAGGATGAATGTAAAAGTCAAACAGAGACAGACTGTTTTCTCCTTTGATCTCAAACAACTTCTTCATAAAATGTTATTAGGTGCTCTAAATCTACTAGAAATAATGCAATCAAAATGTTTCAGAGAGGATCTATGGTGGGGTTTCTGAACACTAGTCCAGACCTCAGGTTACTCATGTTGGCTAAGTACAGTTTAAGATCTTTGCTTATCTTGAAAGCAGCCTCCCATCCATATTTTCCTATTGCTTTGTCCAGGCTTCATTGGTCTTACTGGTCTAGAGCAGTCTTGGATAGAATTGAAGGGTGGCTGTGACACCAGAGAAGTTTCTAATTATGACTTAATGCCTTTTCTATGAATAGCTGTCCTGTAATGTGATCTTATTACTAGAGAAGTGTAAGGGCTCGATTGATTTTTGTTCTTGTCTTCTAGCTATAACTTTAGCTATTTAACTTTTGTGATTTTCCCTGTCTAGACCTTTTAAGGCTTCATTTGCTGCTTCATTTAGTCAAATATTCCTACACAATTTTTATGGCACAACAATATCCCTGACTTCACTACATAATAATTGTTTTCAGATATGTATAACTTGACATATGTATGTGTGGTGCAGGAAAAGGCAGCATGACAAAGATATCTGAGAGACTCTTTATAATTAAATTGCAGAATTTCAGGGTCTAAAATGTTAAACAAATTTCAAGTAAAGATTGGAGAAAGAGCAGGTTAGGACACCTGAGATATATTGAATGCAATTCTTCATAAAGTCATCATTTCAATATGTGTCTGGATTTAATATGCCATTCATTTAAAACTTAGGGATTTTGTATCCTGGGAAAATAGAAATGAAAGATAAATTTAGTGCAGGTTTCTGCTCTTCATTAAGGAAATTTCACAGCATTTTCACAATGAGGGAAATTACATACTCATTGGTTTTGAAGGGTTTTCAGTAGCTAATTAAGAGAATGAGTTAGACTATCTACTTTCATTGCTCAGATATGATGAAAGCAGAATTACCTGCTGTGTCCTTAGAACAAAACCAAGCTAAAAACAAAGACAGTGTCTTTGAAGTGTTCATTAAAAAAATATAGCACTGGTTGTCAACATTTTTGAAACACATAGATATCAAATGAAAGTATTGAACCAAAATTTTGAACAGGTAGTAGTAAGTTATGATATTGTTGGAACAAAATGGATTTATGGAAACTGAGAGCCTCACCTTTGTTTTTATTCATAATTACAATGCTTTGAAAACAAAATCATAGGACATTTTTTGGCAGCCATATTTAGTTGCTTGATATAAATACATCTCTTAAGAACAGGCAGCTAACTACAAGTCATTAGAAAATATTTAAATTCATTATTTTATCAATAACTGCTAAACAGAGGCTGTTTTTACAACACATTTGTCTGTGTGGCCTCCTGTATCTTGCTTCTCTGATATTTTCATCTTTTGATGATAAAGTCTTTCTGGTACTCATCAATTCCTTTAATCATGTCAAAGCTCTGAAATGTTTTAGATTTTCACAAAAATTCTAATTTTTTAATGAAAATTAGGAAATAAACAGACACAGATGTTCCCTCAGTTTCACAGGTGCTGGGATTTCTGAATGGTCTCACACAGATAATATCATACAGGTAAGTGCATAAACATCATTAGCAGTGACTGCTGGAGTAATTCTCCTTTGTAGCCACACTGCTGTTCATTTTCATAATAGGGTAATTATAATTAGGAAATTCATTGTAATTGAAAATGCTAATATGTGCTTTTAACTATCCCAGATGCTTTAAAACAAAAGGTTAGCAATAGAAGAGCAGATTCTTGATAAAATAAAATTAAAATTCTTGACTTTCTGAAGCACAAAAATTTTGTCTAGTTGAGAGTAAATGGATGAAGGAGGCAGAATGAAAAAAGATGTAGGAGCTTTATTGTATATAGTCTTTTGGAAACAGACACTGGAAATTGAGTCACTTCAAAACTGGAGTCAGGTTGCCCTGGATCAGCCAGGCTCCATAAAGTCTTTTGCATCATTCAGGTCTGCACTGCACTCCCTTCCTGTGCAGTTGCTGAATGAATTGCAATTGGTGTAAAAGCTGAACTTGCACCTGAAGATATTTTCAGTGGAAAATATGGAGCTAATTCAGATTTACAGACACCATAGGCCCAGACAGCTCTGAACAACAAAATGTCCTTGACTGTCAAACTGGAAAACTTCCCAGCAAAAATGAAATAGTGCAAGGAATTCTTGAACCCTGAAAACCCAAAAAGGGAGACACTGCTGGAAAATCATGACATCTGGAAAAAGCATGACATCCAAATTTCAGGTCAGAGTAACATGAAGAACAACAAAGAAGTTTTTTCACCCCTGGCTGGATTTTTGTGATTTCGCCTCCTGTTTTTATTCTCCTTATGCAATGGTTGCAAGTGAATGAATGAAATTGCTTTCACTGAAAAAAAAAAAATCAGTTCATACATATGAAATGTGTCTAGAAATACAGAAAAATCTCTTGCTTTTCAAGAGCAGCAGAAGCTGACAGTAGAAAGTTTATATTTGTATTCTGGAAAATCCACAAATACTTATTAGAGGGTCCTTAAAAACCTCTGACAGTGGGAGATCCTTCCTTGCCAGTATTATTGTTTCCCTGTATGGCTCCACATTTCTAATGGTAGTTCTTAATTTTCTCTAAAAGACAAAGTATAAAATTTTTTTGGCTCATAATTGAGTGACTTTCCATGACTGGCTCTCTTAGGCATTGCACAACACTGCATAATGAGAGCAGTAGAATTTATCATTATTAGAATGACAGAAGAGTCGAGATTATGAATCCAAGGGATATTGAGAAATTGGAAGGATCATTTTGGGAGAGCAGAAACTTAATTTCTTGGTTTTAACAATACACAGTAATGAATAGAAATATTTCTGAAGCATTTATATAACTTCCACGATTATATAAAATTGGAGCCTTGTTCTGTAATTGTTTATGGACAAGCATAACACTCCTTGCAGTTTAAAACTCATGTTGTTTTGTTCTTATTTTAATTTTACTGGTCTTCTGATTTAAAGAAAAAAACAGATCTTAGAGGTTCTTTCTGGCAAGCTGTCACACTTCATATGACATGCTATACATATGATATTTTAATTTTCTATTACTTTCAGTTTAAGAAGCAGAAGATGTGTGGGGATGAAAGAAGCCTCAAGAGATTTAAATTAAGTCATCTCCTACCATGGAATGTGGCACTACCACCAGTGAAAGCAACAAAAAACTTGTCCTTGCTCTAAGTACCCTTTAGTTTAAACAGTTTATAGGAAGTGGAGGGGAAATAATTGAAGTGGAATAAATTTTGAACTCCTGGAATTATTGTCTGGAAGAATTACACAAACGATTATTCCTCTAATTTCCCTGCAAATTTTTGTTCCTCAACAATATTTCTAGAAATTATCAGAAGCCACATCACAACTATCATCCTGCACACTATTTTTCCCCCTTCACAGGAAATTAAAGTAATTTAATTAATTTAGCAAACATTAATTCTTAGTTTTTAAAATGTGTTATGCATTAACAGGTATTGAGTTTTTTGATGTTCATCTGAATTACAGATTCCATGTATCATGCAATATTTGTCCTCAAGACAGAAAAATGCTAGCAGTCACTGAATTACTCCCTGTGCACTCATTAAGTGAGCATGATCAAGTTGCTAAAAAAAGTGGTCACCTAAAATGGGACCTTGTCAGACTTCTTAAGGCAGATAGGTTTAAAAATTGCTTAAATGAGATACTACCTCAGAAGCAAATGGAAAAAATAGAATGCTGAGAGAAACAAGGTCTCCATTCATCAGGATGTTCCAGTATTGGGATATTTTTTTAATGTTGCTGTTCCAAATACAAATGAAAAGCTGAAAGTTTATTAAACATTTTTATATATAGCGATATGCATAATAAGCAAATTACCAAATTCCAAGAAAATTAATCGGAAATATTTCAAAATATTGTGTTTCAAAATGTTGAGTTGGCTTATTATGAAATTAAGTTTTAGAAGAGATCCTTCATTTGGTGTCCTGTTGTCTGTATTTTTCTCCTGTGGGCATTTTCCTCGGCCCAAGGACATTTCCTCTTATGCATTTCCAGTCATATGATGCCTGTGACACACTGCTTTGTTTGGTTACAGGTGAATACCAGCTGCAGTGAGGTAAAACTCCAGGAAGTTCTGCCCTCAGGGAACAACACAGCCCTGAAACCTTTCAAAGCATGGGACACAAGACAAAATTCACAGTTCAACCTGACTTAATAAAAACAAATATTTCAGATCCAACCACTACTTTCCCCCTCTCAAAGAAAAAAAAATAAAATTGCCCACCCAAATGGAAAAAATCTGTTTTCATTTTTCTAATAGATAATACAAGTTTAGCAAAATTGGATTTCTCAAAATATTTGTCTTTGTACTGAAATATTTCTGATGGGAAAAACTCAGAATAATATGGAACAAGGGATTCTTTTGTTTGTGTTTTATAAAGTTTTTTACAATAAAACTCAAGAAAACTGTGGTCAAAGTGAAGCTTACGAAATCATGATTTATGTAAAATTAGGCAAGAAGAGAAATGAAAAAACCCCAAACATCCCAAAATCCCCAAAAGTCATGAAAATATGATCCTGCAGCTAAAAAATGAACAAAGCATCCGAGATAATATCCCTCAAAGTCTTTTCAGTCAGCAGTGGCTGCAGAGATGTTCTGGCATTACTCAACACAGTCATGTCTACTGAGTCATTAGTCAATGGAAGTCCAGAATAGGACATCTTCATAGAACTCTGTTTAAGAGCACGATTTTCAAGGGGTAAATGAAATAAATTTGAGAATTCATATATATATTTTATACAGCAGGGCAAAATGAAAGGCCTAATTCATCTTAGAATGATCCAGCAATGTAACATATATGGATGCTGCTCCCTTGGTGCAAAATAATAAGCAGCAAACTTTTTTATTCTACACTTATTTTGGATCACAAAAGATGCTTACCAAAGATCAACACCATACCTGACCATACCTGTTCAGATCAAAAGTGCACCTAACCCAGTATGCAATTGCACACAGTGGCCAAAAGTTAATTTTTCAAGAAGAGTTTAAGAGCAGAGAAACAGAATAGTGATGCTTTGCTGCAGTGGCCTCCCAGCTGCAAAAATCCATCTATGAGCCTGAAGGGATGGTTTAGTATTTTGTCTGCCTAGATAGAGTTCACTTCCATGAATTTGCTTAGTTTTGAAAGACTCACAGAAGCAATCAGATTGGAAGGGACCACAGTGGGTCCTCCCTGCTCAGGAGGAGCCATCCAGAGCAATGGCACAGGAATGTATGCAGATGGTTCTGGAATATCTTTCACTTGCAAGTTCTAATATCTACAACACTCTGAAACATGAAGCTCCTCAGCTTAACCCCTCTTGTGTAAAGAAGCATTTTTAAACACCTGCCAGTTGCTGTTTCATTTGATGGCCTCCTCTGTGGGAAAGGATGAACAGCCACTCTATCCATCCTGTTTCCTAGAGGAAATATTTCATATGTCATATCAACTCAATACACACCAGCATAAAACTTGCTTAACCTGCATAAATCAGGTGGTATCACACTGGAGCCAGCAAGGCTACAAAGCCTGGTCTTGTTTAATTATCAGTACCAGTTAAAACAAAAACAGGAATGTTCCTGGTGACAATACCTGTCGCTGGTTTTCTGTCTCGAGTCTCAGTCTGGCTTCCACACATCTCCTGGTCTCCAGGAAGGCTTGGCGCTGTGCTCTGTCTGATAGGTAGCTAATGAAGATTCCTGCAGTGTTCATACACATAAATAACACTGCCTGAGCTGCAATCTGCAATGAACAACAAACAGGATTTGATTAGACAGGAGAAGCAAAAATATCTGCTTGAAAAAAAAATGAAAGAGAGATGAAGACAGCTTTGTAGGCTGCAAAAATAGCAGTTAGGAAAGTTTGCATAAAAGAATGTCTTGGATCTTAAGTAAAGCCATCAACTTTGTAAATTGTCTCTGCCTTGAGGATGAGATATGCAGTATTTGGGGGCATTAAACTCTGGGTTGAACCACAAATTATATTTCCAAAAATTGACTCACAGAGCTCTAGCCAGGAATGATTACAAATGTAATTAACAATTTGTTTTTGCACTGCCTCTTCTGCAAGAGCAACTTTGTGATTTGTTCCATGGCTTTAGTTTGGGAAACAAGCCATATTAAAGAAAACAAAGACTGTCAGTTAGCTAAGAATTAATACCAGTGATAATAGTTGTTGTATTATTAATATCAGTGATAACAGTTATTATTATCAACCAAATAAAATACATTCATTTTCAGCTGATGCCAAAGCACGAATTTGCACAGTCTGAATTCTGAACTATTCAACAGGGGAAGCTGAAAGGATAACCAAACCTTGCACAGCCAGTGCCTGTGTACACAGACTTTTTCTCTGCTGAAGTTACATAAGAGCTGAACTTGCTTTCCTTGTAGAGGCTGCGTCACAGCTTCTCCCTCTTCCACATGAGCTCAAGAGAGACAAATGGGAGTGAATCCTTGGACAGTGTAAATTTCCGTGGATTATTTATCTGTCATCAAATTCTCTGCTCTGTGTGTTTGTAAGGCCAGCACCATTGAAGTGAGGATTGGTACAGAAAGTGAGTAAGAAACTGGCAATATTTGGCTGCACTAGAGACAGAACAAAGTTCTGCAGCCTTAGGATCTTTATCCAATATCTTGTCCTTGTTATTAGCTGAGATTTCAAAGGCTCTGATAGCTATGGATGATACCTACAGGATCATAACACCACCAGAACTGCCACAACAAGGCAGATCAAGTGCTCATCATTCAGGGATACTCTCTCTGGCAGTGGGAAAACAGAGTGCTCAGGCAGAAGCAGAAGGATAAAACAGTAGATAATGTGTACAAAAGTACAGCAAGTATTCAGTGATGTTTTGTCAAAACACTCCAGCAATCTGTGATTGCAGAAAATTTTGGGATAGACATTGTATTTTCTTACTATCATAATAAGTTTTCCTAAAATCCAAGTGTTGTTTGTCCTAATAAAAGACTCCCTGATCTCATTGTGATTCTTTGACTCAGATCTGCAGGTCTCACTCCCACAGTCATGTGGGTTTGAATGTGAGATTTGATATCAGATCATACCATACCGTCTTTCAGATGTAAACTGATTTGTTTTCTGTACATTGTCAGTGTGAAAAAAAAGGAAGTGTGTGGGGGGAGGAGGAGTGTTCTAAAAGTTTTATTCTGAGTTTTATTATTTTTTCTCACAGTTCCTAGTAATAAAGTTCTTCTTTGTACCATTTAAACTTAAGCCTGTTTTTCCTTACTCTTAATCCTATCTCACAGCAGGGAAAGTTCAAATTGGCAAATCAAACCCACTACACAGACCAAAAGCATCTGGCAGAAACATCAGCTTTATATATTCCCGTATTTCTGAATCTGGAGTATTGCTCTACTATAGTACAGGGAATTAATTTGCAATTTATGTGCCATGATTAAATAATAATGCATATCCTGGCTCCAGATGAAGCTTTGTTTAACCTTTTCCAGAAGTAGATGTCTAGACAAGGCTTGTGAGAAGTAGGGCATGTTTAGCATGATCCTTGCATCTCCCTGTCTTCCAGGATCCTCTGAGCTGGAGACAGTGTACCCAGTGCACCTGCACAATTTTTCCTGATGCCTTTCTCAAGTTAATAGTGCATTTGGCTCCTATGTCACTCAATAATAAAGATTTATTACAATTTAATTAGGTCCTTTGTGATAAAAATGCTTCCTTTTGTTTCTTTAATTCACAGTATTGTATCATTCAAGTGCTGCAATTGTTTATAAACAGTGAGCAATCATTTCCAATTAATTTGCTTGTCACCATTCCTGATTTTACTGACTTAAAACATAACCCTTTACTTTTATTTTTTAAAAGGGAGGAATTTGAGACTCCTTAGTTGATCTGCATATATCACTATTCTCCCTTTGCCCTTACAGCTTTTTTCCTGTTACCTACCATACCCTGTTTTACTGGAGACGTGTTGCCCTGGACCAGCTTCACCCAAACACTCTCTGCCTTCACTCCAAGATAAATCAGAAGAGGCAGTAATTTATCTGAGAGATAACTGTGGGATAACTCCCTTCTGGTGCAAGCTACTAAGAGGTGTCATGATGAGCTGACATGAGGTTGAGACTAGTTCAGAACTGAATTGTTCAGGAGGACAGCTGAATTCAGCTGTGGGAGGACCTGGTCTGTAATTTCACACATCCTAGGAAAGTTAGAGGGTGAAAAAAGAGAAAATCGCCCCAGAACATTTAAAAAGTGCATTTCAACAGTGAAAGCAGTGACAAGGTAGTCTCCTTTACTTGCAAATTCATTTTCAATTTCCTCATGAGCCTAGTTCAGTCACCCATCTCTGTTAATGCTCAGGGCTTGTTCCACTCACTTCAGCAGATCTCCTTAGAACAAATGCACTGGAATTTGCCTTTCAATTAGATTTCATGAGTATATAATTTGCTTTGGACAAAGGGAATAATGGAAAACATGTTACAGGTAAAACTGCTTGTGAGAGGCAGAATTTGCTTTTGTGGCAGTCTGATTGGAACCATTCCAAAGAGTAAAGCACTATGACTTTGAGGAATACTGATCTGGGGCTCTTGTTTACAAAAGAACAGAAAAGATGTATAGGACTTGAGTCCCTCATTGCTGCTCCTTTTTCTAGAGCTTACTGGGCCAATTCCAGAAGTCTTACAGGATTTTCTACAACCTCTCAAGGCTACAAGCAAGGGTAGACTCTGTTTTTGAAGATGTACAGAGTTTCATATATTTTTGACTGACCTGAAAATAATCAATGCACACACAGTAGGGAAGCTGAGGCATAATGGGAAAAAAGAAAATACTTTCACAACATTTATAACTCTATTTGTAACTCTCACAGCACTTAAATAATGAACAGTAGTAGCACAGCAAGTGATCTTAAAAAGCTATGAGTGATATATTTTGATTTTAAATAGGGCTCTGAGGAGGTCTGCTTCTTGAATATTTAAAAAATGCAAAGAAGGTACCCTTCCCTGCTTTGGAATATCTCTGTAACAGGATCATCACTTTCCCTGCTGAACCTGCAGTTACACATAATCACATAACAGGATGAATAGAGCTAAAGAAAGTTACTTGACAAGATCACTGAGGCAGTAGAATCACAGAATCACAGAGTCATCAAGGCTGGAAGAGATGTTCAAGGTAATCCATCCCAAGCATCAACCCAGCAGCACCATAATCGCCCTCAAATGACATCCCAGGGTTCCACATCTGGAAGCTTCTTGAACAATTCCAGACTCCACCACCTCCCTGGTCAACTTATTCCAAAGCCTGACTACTCTTTCAGAGACAATTCTATTTCTAATATCTAATCCTGGCACAATTTATGGCCATTTCCTTTTGTCCTTTCACATGAGACATGTCAGAAGACACTGACACCCACCCCACTAAAACGTCCTCTCATGTAGTTGTAGAAATCAATGAGGTGCCCCTGAGTGTCCTCTTCTCCAGATGAAACAACCCCTGTTCTCTCAGCCAGTCCCCACAGGACATGTTTTCCAGACCTTTCACCAGTTTCATTGCCCTCCTCTGGACATGCTCCAGCACCTCAATGTCCTTTTGGAAGGGAGGGGCCCAAGAAGCAGCAGCCATTAAAATTCTTACTCCAAAACTCTGCTCTTCATTTCTCATAGGAGGTGATTAAGAACTTAATTCACATAGTAATCACTTGTGAAATAAATTGTCATTTATAAAGAGTCCTCCATACAGGCACCTCAGAACCCTTTGCAAAGTCATTATGAAAATCAACAAAAAACAAAGGATACAAAAGGAGAGAATGCAAGTCAGACAAGCGACCTTAGTTTAAATTTGACAGAACACATTGATTGAAATAACATCATTTTTATCTTCCACTCATATAAAAAAGGCTTTGCCAAGATAGCTGAAACTAAGAAAACATTTTGAGTTGATTTGGGAACCACCAGATTTCAAAGAAACTATTAAAAGGCACTGGACATGGCTCATCAGAAAGAAGTTATAATTACAGCAGGTAAAGTATAGTAATGCAAGAGGATAAGAAAAGGAAAATTCATTGAAAAGAGGGTAAAGTCTGTTGTGAAGTGGTAGGTAATTAGCTAGAGACAGTTTTCAAGGCAGAGTTGAATCTAGTTCAGGAATCAGGAAGCTCAGAAGGGTACAGGTGAGATACTGGGCTAAGCATAACAACAATTTTTGGGCATTTCTGCAATTAAGAGCACCTAATTGAGTTGGCCCTCCTTAGGAATTTACACAGAATTCTGTGAGCTTGGATGACTGGAAGCAAGTTAAAGAAGGTGTAAAAAATGTTAGAAGTTTCAGGATTTCAAAAATCATAACTGAACTGTGTTTTAGTTTTACCATGATTTCCCTTTTTGAAATACACAGCTGTCCATCAGGGACTTTAGAGCCATTAACAGACATTTATGGAGTGTATAATGATTGACTGAGTTCAGCACTTCCAAAGAGCAGATAACCTGAGGAAAAGTGAATATTTATGTACATTCAACAAACCAAATGGATTGGAAATATGTTGATTAACAGATGGCCCCAAAAGATTGCAACTGATGCAGGCAATCTTCATTATGAAGTTGAGAAAACAACAGCATATATCCACATGGAAAGCACAGTGGAGGCAGAGGAGAGAAAGCTGACTAAGTTTAGAAACTATTCTGAAATCCAGAATGACAGTGAATTTGTGTGTTATTACCTCAAGTCCAGAAATACACTCTAGAATGTTTAGCAGAAATAAACCTCTTCAGCAGGCAATTTTTTCTGCCACATAGAAACAGAGCAGTGTCGAGGCTGATGTCACCCAAACACACGTGAGAAGTAAAGGAATGGTTTTCAATGTAATCTCCAGCTATACATGCTTGGGGCTTTAGCAACAGATTAGAGTATTTCTTGTCTGTTTTGGAAAAACTGGGAAAGTAAACTTGTGCTTCTTAAAGGGTGTTTTCAGCATGTGCCACATAAAGAACTGGTTGCTATGGTAATTATTGTTGGATAATTAAGTTTGGAGAAGCATTTTGATTCTTCATTAGTTGTTTAACTAAAAATAGAAGTTCACCACAAGGTTGTTTTTTGTAATTAAAATGTCTCAGAAAACACTCTCTCCCGTCTCAATCACTACCTTGCTTGGGTTCTTTGAGGGAAAATAAGATCCTTGTATAAGAACTTATCACCAGGAATGGACTTAGAGCTGAACAATAAGACCAAAATGCTCTACTTTCTCTAAAATAAGAACATCTGGCAGCACAGACTCTACTGCTCTCTCACTGCTGGGCTGCAGCAAGCCTCTATCTCCCACTGAGAGTATGATTTTATGAATCAAAGCTAGCAAGTGCCTGTTTCTCTGTACTGCCTCATGCCCACCTTGATCCCTCAGTACAGCTTCCCCTTTGTCGTGCCAGATCAATTATTTGTGGGACCATACTGTGAACTATATCAGGGAACTTAGCCAACTTAAAAAACAAACATTTGGTGTTGGCAGTGATTTCCACATCTAGAGCAATCGTCTGATTAAGTTCACAGCACAGCCTCCACAGGAAGAGGAAGCATGTGAACATTCATAGCTGGCACTGCTGCCAACTCATTAAATGGAAATCATTGCAGCCTTACTGCTAAATCACCTTGCAAAGAGTGCTTTTATTCCCAAGGTTCACTCATTCTGACTTCTCCTGGGTCTGCCTGCTAAATTCCCCTGGCTGTGATAAGAGGGGGTTTTGTTTGTTTTAGTTTGTGGGTGCTTCTTCACTAACTTTTACTGGAAACCAGTCTGGCCCACAAAGGTGCCCAAACTGCTGCCACGACTTTCCAGAAAATTCACCTGTCCCTGACCCTCTCAATTTCCAGTGCGTGAGTGCAACAGATATTTAATTCTTACTCACAGCTGGAGTGAGTGCTACTCTTTTATCTGATCTATATACACGTACTTTACTGAAAGACAGAAATATACAGCACCCCTGGGAAGACAGGGATGGAGAATATCATAGTGTTTATTCATGGTAAAGTTAGACAAGCACAGACTATAATGGTTTAGAAGAGCTTTACCCTACCCACCCTTTATTTTCTACATGAGAAAGAAGCCATTTGTACCAGTGTCACCATCTGATTTCATGTTTAGAACAGAATTTTGTGGTTCAGCTGTGCATAGCTCCCAAGGGAACATTGGCTGATTCTTCAGAAACTCTGATCTTATTTATGCCCCTAGGAGATCTGAGACCTTTTAAGAAGCCTGATCTTGCTACTTCCAGAGCCATCACCAGAGGACTTCCCTGTGTACTTAGGAACAGTCTGGCCTTTAAGGTGCATGAAATGTACAGACTGCAAGCAGGTTGGCCCTATCAAAACATGGGGTGTTACCACAAGGAATTGTTAGATTGCCTTCAATGAAAACAACTGGTTTCAGTCAGAGTTTTCTCCATCCTGCTGCAAAATATCCTAACATGAATTTTTGTCTTCTTAGTGATTTAGAAAACAAGAACTGTTTTCCCTCTGAACAATGACAAGTTTGCATAAAATCAATTGTTTCAGTTCAAGATAGCTTTTGAAAATATGTATCTTTAATATTCAGAACAGGAGTGCAATTTGCTATTAAAAATTACCTGTATCCTTTACTGTTTCTCCTTCCACTGAATCCACTAGAAATGTAGAAAATTGATTGTCTGATTAAGTTGATTATAAATAGCTAAAGCCACACAAGTTTGGTAAGTCAACTGCCAACTGTGGCTAAAATTTTGCAATATGGAGTGGTACAAGAGATCTTCCCAGAAAATCATATAATATCATATAATATCATAATCATACCATATATCATATCAGACACATAAGGACTGAACTGAGGGCTGCACAGAGGCAGTCAAGCAGATACACAACCCTGCTTGTGCCATTGAGCAGCCCCAAAGTTTCAACACTTCTCCTCTGACTCCCCTTGAGTTTGTATAAAATTTAGGGCTTAGGAATGATTTTAATAATAATAAAAAATCTATTCTGGGACTTTGGATAATCTTTTTTTGGTGCTTCTCTTTTTATAGATGCTAAAGGGACTAGATGTGACTGGGACAATGTCAGTGGCAGGGTCACAGCCCATGCATACAGGAGAATGAACAGGGATGGGAAAATGGACTTTCACATTTTAGAAACTGTTTTCCATGGCTATAAGGTATTTGGCTGAACTCTCTAAGCCTTACCTAGGAACTGATCCTGAACTATGAAATGAATTCTGGTGATCACATCTCCAGTTCACTGAGCAGCACAGTGCCCTTTTGTCATCATTTTGTATACAGGATGCTGTCACCTCCAGATATCTGATGTGCTCCCATTTAGAAAAAAACAAATCTCATCTTTTTGACCTGAATAACTTCCTCCATTCAGTGTTTTCTGTGTGTTAGTTAGGTACCTTTTCCCTCTACTTTGAGACAGTTGTATTGCAGGGCAAATACAGAGAGAAATCTAAAACCAAATCTTCCAGACATAATTATTTCATTGCCAAAATCATTGCCTTGTTTGGTGTGTTTATAAGTCAACATAAAGGACTCAGACAGGAATCTCTTCTCTTCTCTTCTCCAAATATATGTGACCTTGAAACCACAGCACATGTACTGCAGAAATCCTTTAAATTACTTGTGCTGTCTAACCAGGAATAGATTCTGCAACAACACACAAAAAATCCCAGCAAAAAATGAGGCACAGAACAACATCTCTGCAATAGAGAACACTGCAAGCAGCCTGTGGCAGTCAGGGAAAATTAAGAAATAAAGATAGCATTTCTCCAGTTCATTGAAGGGAGTGCGAAGCAGCTGTTTCTCTTCCATGTTTCAACCTCATAAAGCTCTGTCCGACTCTGAAGTTTTCCCTGTACTTTTCTATTGCCAGTGGCAATAAATTTGGGAGGAGCTGTGGATCCCTTGAAGGCAGAGAGACCCTGCAGATGGACATGGACATGTTAAGGACATAGGAAATCATCCAACTGAATGAAGTTTAATAAAAGCAAGTTCTGGATTCTGCACCTGGGACAGGGCTGTGGAAAGGGACCTGGAGGTGGGTCCTGGTTGATGGCAAGCTGAACATGAGTCAGAGGTGCCCTGGCAGCCAGGAGGGCCAAGAGTGTCCTGGGGGACATCAAGCACAACTGGGCAAGGGAGGGGATTGTCCTGCTCTGCTCTGTGCTGGGGCAGCCTCACCTCAAGTCCTGTGTGCTGATTTGGACACCAGAGATATTAAAAAGATGTTAAAAAGATATTAGAAAATGTCCAAAGGGAGGCTATGAAGATGGTGAAGGACCTAGAAAAGAAGACATATGAGGACCAGCTGAAGTTGCTTGAGGAGACTGAGGGGAGATGTCATCACAGTCTGCAGTTTCCTCATGAGGAGAAGAGGAGGGGCAGGCACTGATCTCTTCTCTCTCCTGGCCAGTGACATTCCTGAGGGAATGGCCTCAAACTATGTCAGGGGAGGTTCAGGTTGGATATTAGGAAAAGATTCTTCACCCAGAGGGTGTTTGGGTCCTGGAACAGGCTCTCCAGAAAAGGGGTCACAGCACCAGCCTGGCAGAGCCCAATGAGCATTTGGACAATCTTCTCAGGCACGTGGTGGGATTGCTGGAGCTGTTCTGTGCAGGGCAAGGAGCTACATTTCAATGGTCCTTGAGGGTCCCTTCTAACTCAGGGTATTCTATAATTTTATGCAGAAGTTGTCCTCCCTTACAAGCAGCATATTTACTGTTCAAAACAAATATCAAAGTAATTATGTTCAAAAGGAGCCACATTCCATTTAAAGCTGCTTGAGAAATAAATTGCTCTAACTGAAAGTTACAACATCGAAACAAAGATTTACAAGAAATTAATCTGAAATGGGGAAGTACACTCATGAATTCCTGGATACTGAGAATTAAAAATAATGTTTGTGGGTTTTTTTGAAGCAACCCTTACAAAATATTAAATTTTCCTCTTGCATTATATACTTGGATATCTGAGTTGTAAATAACTGTCTCCTAGCAGAAATGTACCAGTATTTGAGGACCAAGCAATAAACATCATCTCACTGACAAAAAATTCCAGCTGTTATCCTGTCTGGAAAAGTCTGAGAGCATCACTGAGTTTAGGATGAGCCTGGACAACCTAAAACTAGAATTCCTAAAGTAAAAGTCACTTCTGGAAATTTTCTTCAAATTATTACAATAGTTTTACCTAAATCAATGTCAGATAGGCAAAGCAAAAGAAATCCTAGTAGATCCCTTATTAGATTATGCTACTGATTAGGAGTAATGGAAGAAAAATTTTAAAACCCCACATCATAGATATTTTACAGCACTGGAAAGAGTTTCACTACATTTTAAGGAGAAGAAAATTATGTAGTGTATATTTCTGCTAAGTGTTCTTGGGGTGTTCTGCACAGCTGTTTTTATTGCTCTGGATAATAGCCCTTATCCAAAAACAGGGTGACCAATAATTATGTTTATAGGGCTGACAGCTGTTAATCTTTTCTGGCATGCCTCATTGCTCTTTTCATCTGACGAATTGCATCAATGTCTCAGAAATTACCTGCAGGACATACTCCATGTCTCTTCCCACTGGAACTGCAATTGTCATAATTGTGTGCAGGTGACCCTGCCTTGGTGCATTCTACAGAGCTCTAACACTACACTGCAAAGTGAAGCTTTTGATTATTCTTCCTAGTTATGTTAGGCCAGGTTGCATGTATTTTCCTCTGAATTACCAAGCTATGGCCATAGGACCAAGAAGCAAGCAAGATACTGCAAACCATTTTTCCCTTTTGGTATTACAATGGAAAATAATAAAGTAATAGCAAAATGTAATGATCATAAATTACTCTTGAACTCTTTATCAAGAAATAGACAACCTTATGAAATGCACTCTAGTCTGTATCAGGAAAGAGACTAATACCTATTAAAAAGTGAATTGGTTTAACTAAAACAGTATTGAGAATACTGGTAATGAAAAATACATGAGGTATATCACAATGTTAGGTGAACTTTCCAAACAAGCCTTGCCCTTCAAAATGTGCTTATATTCTGATGGGAAGCTCTACTAATTACCTATGTGTGTTAATCAGTGATACCTGCTGGCAAACAAATCACCCCTTACAGCTGTTCTTTTTTAAGACTACTCACAAAAAACAAACAAAACAAAACAAAACAAAACAAAAAAAAACAAAAAAAAACAAACCAAAAAAAACCCCAGTGATAGAAGCCAATGTTCTTTACACTTTATTATTAACATTTTTTATAGCAGGCCAGTCTCAAGGCTACCAGTTCCCCACAGTTTCACCAGTAAGTAGCTGCCATTTTGCATGGGTGTCACTGGTGATGGAGTTTGCCCCTCAAATTTACAGCTGATTGATGTGTGAGGCAACAAGAATCAACCTGGGGACCCCGGAAGCAAGTTTTAGCTTTTCTAGACCAGAAATAATATGGAAAATATTTTCTCTCTCCAAATTTTCCTGCTCCAAATTTCCAAATCATGGTTGCTCTTCTTCCATTTATAATTATTTTTGAAAAGTGACCAGAAAGCTCTAATAAAAGTAATTTATATTCCTGTCTTTATTTTTTTTCCCTTGGTATCTCCTTTTGTTGGTGACTGTTATGATCTGAAAACCAGGAAAAGACAGAACTCAACACTTCTATTTTTAGAGTCCTTTCCTAGTAAAATACTGAAAAACCCTAAAACAATAAAAAAACCCCAAACACCTATTTTGTTAACTCTCCCTGTTGAGCTGTAAGCATGAGACCTATTCTTCAGAGAAATCTTGGTGATAATAAAAGCAGTTGTAGTCTGACTTCAGTGTACACAGAATTTCAGGCATCCTTAACCACACTGAGAACCAGTGCTAAGACCTTAGGAGACTTCAAGAAATGGAGATCCCATGAAGATATGAATGAACTGGCAAGGAAAACTTTGGAATGGCTGGGGATTTGTAATAGGGCCCAGGAGACTTTGTCCTCCAGGGCTGAACTGAACACATCCTAGGCACAGCAGATGACATCCTTGAGCAGAGTCACTCAAGGCTAAACAGGAATTATATTGATATCTAATGTTATTTGATATTTTCTTTAAAGTCTGCTTTATTTCAAGTTTTTTAAACTATAATTTAGGCATATTCTGGAATGAAAATAGGGAAAGGACATGGGAGCAAATGGAAATGTACCAGACAAAAACCATGAGATGTTACAACATTCCAGACCAGCTGGATTAAAACTTTATCTCAGAGATTTAGACGAGGACAAACATTTTCCTTTGTGAAACCTGTGGGTGTTGTTCTGCTATTAGTCATGGTGAACGCTTCAGTGTGGTGAGCTAGAAGTCAAACTGACATCAAAAGTACAGAGAGTGCTGTGGGAAAGAGTTGATTTAGTTCTTGGCTGTCAGAATATACCAGAGACAAATAGTGAAGGATTAGGCTTCTCCTGACACTTTGCTAGCAGAGGAGACATATAGTGCAGGATTCATTTTGCACTGACAGAGGTGTGATTTAGGGCTAATTCCTTTGAAGGCAGTGGCTTATTCTGGTTTAAAACAAGGATGGGATTAACATCAAACCCTGATATTTACCGTCAGCCAAGTTCTCCTTGCCTGACAATACAAGCCATGCCTTTGTTTTCCCTGCTTGTATAAGCATGAGAAACAGAAACTCTTCATGGAATATTAAATAAATGACGCAAAGCAAAACAACCTCTGTCTCTGATGCTGAATAATGAATCCTGCTGATACAAGGAATGCTGCTGGAGACTGTTAAAACTTGATGGACATAAACTAACAAGAGAAGCCCTTCAGATGATTTACATCAGGAAGGCTCTGTACAGGGTTTGATACAATGCACAGCCATGAATGATGTGGACATTTTTGTAGTTTGGCTTGTGCAAAAGCACCTACTCAGGAGCAAGGCCAGACTTTACCTGCTCACACAGAAGCTGATTGTCTTCAAAAAGAAATTTTCTTGGATAAAACAGTGTTTGGTCTCAGTGAATATTTAGCTCACAAATTTAAGTCAATATCATTGCAGTTAGGATACATAAATATTGTGCTCTTAGGAGCATTTAGAAGATAAGTGCTTGAAAAGAACCAGGGCTGATTGTTCTATGTTTTCTGGCATAAAAACCATCCCATAATTTCAGCCAAGAATTAGCTGATAAAGTTGATTTCTTACTGGAATCTCAGGCAGGGGACAGAACATTACTTCTGAGCTTTCAAAAAGAAAACCAAAGACAATCAGTTTTATAAACTGATCTTCCTACTGGTTAATAATTTTTGAGAGGCAGACAGTTCTAATAGCTAAATTATGGAAGGGTTGAAGCAGAAAGGTCGCAGGTAACAACAGGGTGAGACACTTCATGGAGTTTAGAACTTGATCTAGATCTCCATCTGTTTGGTGGAGATATTCATCCTAGCCCTGATGGTTTTTTAAGCAATCTCTTCCAACAATCTTGATCTGTTAGATATCAGAACATGAGTGAAACAAAGCATTTCAGATATCCTAAGGAATTGCTTATGGCTCCTTCTTGATAACAATTTGAATACTTTGGTTTCTGTACAAGGATGAAATCAGCTCTTATTGCACAAGTTCTGCCACTCAGCCAGTAAGCACTGATCAGATTGTTTCAAACTGAAAAAAAAAAAAAAAAAGAAACGGATTTTCTTTTCTTAAAGTAAAGTAGGCCCCAGCCAAGCTCCATGGTTGAAGTTATTTTCTTCTTGTTTGGATAGTGTGATGCTGAAAGCAATTAAAGCCATGCCTGTAGACAGCATTTTGAACTCACTAGCTCTTGATATAAAGCTGACATCTCACAGCTGACACTGTACAGTAACTGAGTGTGTAACCTATATTAATTCTAGGTAAAAAAGAGAACAAGTTCAAATGATCTCTCCATGTTGTCATCCTCATGAATATTCACATCCATTTGTTAAAGTCAGCATGATTAATCATTACATGAGTACAAGCCTAACATATTTTTCCAGTGTGTAAACCACATTTTTACCACTGTGTAGTAGTACCATAAATTACTTTTTCCAGGCATTTTGGTCTTCTTTCTTACCTTCTGACATGTTCCTATTCAGTATTTTACACAAAGTGCTAATAAATAAAATGCAAAAACTCTAAATCATACCAGCTATTACTTTTAAGGAGAAAAATATTAATTATAAAAGTAGAGCACTCTGACTAAATACTTCACAAGACAACAATAAAAATACAAATATTAATTATAAAAGTAGAACACTGTGACTAAATACTTCACAGAATGATATTAAAAATACAAATATTGGGGAAAAATGCTTGAAGAAAAGCAACACGAATATGGAGAACCAGAACAGTTTTATGATGTTCTAATGTTTTTAAAAAGTGTGCGTTTCTATGTTAAAATTTTCAGTTCTTGGCAGAATTTTAAAGAAAGCTCCATCCTCTTATCTTCTACATTTCCTTAGTATGTAGCAAAGCAGTGCAACTGCTGCATTTCTGAAAAACTCAGATTTTTAGGTGTGGAAATGCCTTTCTTAGGCTGATACATGTCTGGTGGCCCCCAGAAGGGAAAATGTGGCTACGTGGAGATATCTAAGATTCAGAACACACCTGCAGCATGTGGAAGCATATGGCAGTCCTCAGCTTCAGCTCAACTGGAAAACTGAAATGGAAGAGTCATTGCCACTCAGAGATGCAAAATCCCTCCTCTGGGAGGTGTCAGCTCCTCCTGACCTGAGCATTCAATAAAAACACTTTACTGGATGAAAAGGCATCATTGATCTGCAGGACTTGCAATTGTGAGGTGGTAGCTCAGAAGCCAGTCTCAGGAACACATTTGGATGGGATGATCCAGACATTTCTGGAAAACTGCATCCTAATCCATACACTGTCAGTATGCACATCTTCAAAAAGATTATTTTGATAAAAACCCAGGATGTCCTACCTTTACCTACCACCTGACTTCCACTGAGAAGAACAAGAGTAACTGTATTTTGTCTGTATGTTTAATATCATCCTCTCCCTTGAACAAAAAACTCCAGCATAATTTGCAAAGTATTCATTTTTCAAAGAGATTCCTTTGTCTGGCAGGAGTAGAAAATGGTTGTCTGAAAATATTTCATTAAAGTTGTCTGTATAATTACCCTGAACGGCTGCTACTGATTTTGTAGTCTGTAAATGAAAGTCTTTTGCTGAAAGACTGAATTGCCCTTCACAACATGAAGAACTTGATTAAAATACCCTGCCAAGGTCAGAGTTTATTGAAGAGAACATTAGCCACCAGGTTCTCTGAGTTGAAATTGTCTGCTACTAAGGCCTTTCTGGTTATTGGAGAAGGAAGGGAATATTTTGTGTCTGTTCCAAAGTAAAAGCTCAATTCCCTGTTTGTGTCAGAGCAGGATGCTCAGCCCTAGGGAAGGAGCTCTGCTCCTGCAGTGGCAGAAAGCATCCTCAGGTCTAATGATCCTGTCGAGGGTGTCACACATGGAGAAACTTGGCAAGAGACAAGATGCTCCTGAGCATGCCCAGAGTTCAGGAGGGATCTAGATGCAAAGTTAGAGACAAGACTCTTCCACCTCTTAGTGATGCTCCAGATACTCAGTAAGCATTAATTAATCAATATATTTACTTATGCATTTCTATATTGTTTCCATTATTTTCATTAGCACCACATATCTAGGAATAGTCCTAAATAGTCACAAATGATTCTGAGACAAATCTTTTAATGTACACAATTACTGAAATATTTGCTTAGAGCAGGAACAACCAGGAAAATTCTTAATCTCTGTAATTAAGTGGTATATGCACATTTATACTATAGATAGAATCTAAAATAACACTGCTCCTCTGAATATATTTATGTATTTATACACATGAAAATAAATAAACCAGAGCAGGGTTAATGACATAAGAGGAGGAAGATTAAAGGTGAAGTAAAATGAGCTGATGATGACCTAAAAAATACTTTTCACTGGGCAAAAATTAGCTCCTATTCAATTAACAGATTCACTCTTCTCTGGTTTTTTGTTTTCAACATGATTTTATTGGCAGCATAGTCTCTCTGCCAATTGTCACTGTCTTGGAAGAGACAATCAGATTCTGTCATTTTCTTGGACCATCAACAATAATTATGGCTAATATTTGATCCAACATGTTTATAGCAACCTACAAATATAAATACCTGAAGCTGTGGCATTTCAGGCTACATAAATGAAAATAATTCAGACTAATGCATCAGCCTCAGGGCAGCAATCATTATATATGTATGAAATGGTTTACTTCTTTTGAAACTGGGGCTGAGAACACTTTGCATCATAGTCAAAATTAAGTGCAAGTATCATTTAATTATAGAAAGTAGGGCATGAGAGGACCTTGATAAATCACTTGATCCATGCTCTGGGGTCCTGGATATTACCTAAATCACTCCTAAAAATTGTCTCTCTAAACTGTTTAATTATACCTCAGGGTAAAACCTTCCAAGCAAAATGAGGTTATTTAAGGCATTGTTACTGGGTTGCTTTTTCAAGGTTTCTCCTACTATCCAATGTAACTATTCCTTAGAGTAACTTAACCCATCATCTCATGATTGCTCATAGATGAAACAAAGAATATTTGATTTCTTCCTCTCTGTAGCAACCCCTTCCATATTTGACGGTTGTGTCAGCTGTGTCTTCATTCTCCTTTACTCTACAGTAATTCTCTATCCTGCAGAGGTAAAGAAAACAAGCAGGATCCACTGCAACTGAAAACAGTGTGTTTAAAGATCATCAGTGATTTACTGGGAGAAGGCTAATTTCTACTTTTATTATTTTTAAAGTATAGCGTCTGTTGCTCAAAATATTGCTCTAACTTTGATAGACTGACTGAGATAGACTGAGGGTAAACCTGCCTTCAGCTTTCCTTGGCATTTAAGACTGCTGAGAAAGCTCCAAGGAGAATTTTTTTTTGCTGGTAGAAAGGCAAGTAGGCTGGTAGAAAGATTATTAATACTGTTCAAACTCTTCCACCTGTAATATTGCACAGACCACAGAGATCCAGGGAGTGGAGACAGAATGATTCCCCAAAAGAAGCTTGGAGTGAGCATGTGCCTGATGTGAGAGCTTGCTGTGGGCTTGTGCTCTGGCAGTTCTTGATGTCCCTAGGTGGGGAAGGCAAGGTTGTTACTTTGAGCTTTGAACCACATGATGGTGAAAAGCCCATAGAACAACTCTCATGAAGAAATGACATCTGATGACATCTTAGGTTTATGGTTAAACTTGATGATCCAAAGTGTCTTTGTCAGCCCTAAATGATTGCATGATTCTATGACCAAGGCCTGCAAGTCCCTGCCATGGCTTGAGGCTAGAATGGAGTGAAGGGTGTGCAGGAAGGCACCAGGAAACCAGGTCTCACCCTGTGCACACAGATGTGCCTCACACATGGCCACGTAACCATGATCAGTCTGGACTCCCATGTCAGCTCTGCTCTCCAGGCCCTCAGTAGATCTTTGTATTCTTGAAACAACACCTGTACTGCTACCACAGAATCAATGAGTCTGGAAAGGACTTCTGGAGATCATATTGTCAGATCTTCCTCCAAGCAGGATCCCCTAGAGTTGCTTAGGGTCTTGTCCAGTCAGGTTTTGAATACTCCCAAGAATGAAGACTTCACAACATCTCTAGGCAACCTGTCGTAGTGCTTACTCACATTTAGAGTTTAAAAATGGGGTTTTTTTATGTTTAAGTGGATTTACTGCATTTCAGTTTATGAACATTAATGATCATCCTGTCTCTGGGCACTGCACGTCTCCTTATTTTAATCTATTTATACATAATTACCAGATTACCACCCCACACCCCTGTTCCCTCTCAGCTCCAGCCTGAGCAGCCAGCTCTCTCCAGCCTTAGGGATACTGTGATTCTGTGACTCAGTTTCTCCCTCTGAGGGGCAGCACAGCCATTTGGTGGATCAGTTTCGTGTTGTCTGCATACAAGACTATTCAACTCTATTGAGTTTGGTGGGAGTTAACAAGTCCCACAAGACACTCTTGAAACTACTTAAGTGATTTAAAGAGCTTGTGGAGTGTTGAAATTCTCCTTCACTACCTTGCTATATTTTTAAGTTCCTAGATCACTTTGAAAAATGGGATTTAGGCCAGATGACTATCCTGGGAATAATTTCTATTACCACCTATCCTTCCATGTTTTGGAGACCACAAGTTTTTATACAAAGTCTGTAAGAAAAATCTGTGTTTCTCCTGTATATGTGTTTATGATTTGGATTTTTAAATTATTTCCTTATTTGTAGGATGCTCTAGCATTTCGTTTTTTCCTTGTCTGAGATTTCTTGAATTGTCATTCTGTAGTAAAGGGCACTAAGCTTTGACTAAACACCTTTCAAGTTCTCTTAAAATTTGCAGCTGCTGAATCCCTGTTGCTGTTAGCCAGAATATGACAGTTTGATTTCCAGATTATAGTTTAATGATAGTAATTAGAAAAAAACATCTCTTAATTAATGGTGTGCATATTTTCCATTTTTAAATTGCACCTTTAAACCATCTTCAGATATACACAAACTTTAGGGACATAGTAAATATTATTTTGACTTGCAAATGTAATTACTGAAAGCAAGTTACAAGAAAAAGGAATAAAGCATGAGATTTCACAGCACTGCTTTTGCTGAGTATTTGCATCATATAATAAAAATATATGTAAATCCATGAAGTGGTCTGAACGTTTAGAAATGAAAATATGAAATCTTACTAGCTATAAAATTTCCTTTAGTTAAAAAAAACCTACTTTGTCAAGTAAAAAAAATCTACTCTGCCAAATTACAGAAGCCTTGCATAGCAGAAGAAAACCAGAACTGATCTTAAATACTCTTCCTTCTTGTACATCATCAGAAGTGTTCTTTAATAAATTCACTTGGATGGACAATTTGTAATGTCAGTGTGGAAATTAGCATGCTTTGGTGTCAGGGAAAGCATCTGGCCAGCAAAGTTCTATTAACTGCTTGAAGAGGAAAGCAGCAACTACCTTAGCAATCTTTGTACAAAGTCTAAGGGACATTGAACAACTTAAACTTATACCAATCTTTATGTATATGAGAGATTTTTTTGAGTTTAAAATAATTGACATGTTAAGGTGCATTCTTTTGCACTTGTTCTCCAAAGTCACATTGCCTTGGAGAGTTCTGTACTTAAAACTTTTAGATTTTATTGTTTTGATTGTTGATGAATGCTTGTGTCAGATAATCTACCAGGCAGTGCTAACAAAGAAGAGTGGCTGTCATCAGAAAATGTACCTTAAGAATGACCAGACACAAGTACATTTTTACAGGGAAGAAAGTAATAAGTCCTTGAAAAAATAATTTCTAAGCATGAAGAGCTATTGAAACTACAAGAAAATTAATGGGGGACTACTACCCTGTACCATCACATAGAAAGTGGAAACACTTCATGTGTACTTCTGGCATTTCTTAGAGCCTCTCAGGTGACTAATGGAACACAACAGACAAAAGCAATTCCATTAGCACAAATTAAATATATGTAATAAATTCTTCTCTTCCTATTGTTGTTGTCAGCAAACTGCTATTACTCCAAGGTTGCAGAGAACATGTAAATTGTCATAGCATCACTCAGAGTGACATTTGGCTACATTTTGGTATGTAAAAAAGTTTTACAGCAACTTGTAAAACTTCTATAGCCCTTAAGCAAGTTTCATATGACTTAAGTTCTGCTTAAGTCTCAAAAAAGAATTTTCACTGGCTTGTCTCAAGGACCTTCAGATCCTGGAAGAATCTACTGTAAATCTCTCAGACAATTTTGACATATATTACACCCTTAATATTTCAATAACAAGTTACTAAAGAAGCATAGAATCAATTAGGTTGGAAAAGACCTCTAAGACCATCAAGTCCAACTGCTAACCCAACACTGCTAAGCCCATCACTAAACCATGCCCCTAAGTATCTCATCTACTTGACTTTTAAATCCCTCCAGGGATGGTGACACCACCACTCACATGCACAGCTTGTTCCAGTGCTGGACAATCCTTTCAATGAAGAAATTTTTCCTCTTATTTAATCTAAACCTTTCCTGAGGAAATTTGAGGCCACATCCTCTTGTCTCTTGTTACCTGGGAGAAGAGACCTACCCCCACCTGGCTACAGGCTCCTTTCAGGCAGTTGTAGAGAGTGATAAAGTTCCCCTGGATCCTCTGCTCCAGGCTGAGCACCTCCAGCTCCCTCAGCTGCTCCTCATCAGACTTGTGCTCCACACACCTACTGTGACACCTACTTTTACATCTTAGTGCAGATGGATGTTAGAGCCACCAATGATCAGGCTGAAGCAGAAGAATAGAATAGAATAGAATAGAATAGAATAGAATAGAATAGAATAGAATAGAATAGAATAGAATAGAATAGAATAGAATAGAATAGAATAGAATAGAATAGAATAGAATAGAATAGAATAGAATAGAATAGAATAGAATAGAATAGAATAGAATAGACTATTTCAGTTTCATGGGATCTACAACAGCCTTCTAGTCCAACTGCCTGACCATTTCAGGATGAGTAAAAAGTTAAAGCACATTATTAAGGGTTTTGTCCAAATGCCTCTTAGATACTGACAAACTTGGGGCATTGAACACCTCTCTAGGGAGCCTGTTCCAATGTTTGAACATCCTCTGGGTAGAGAAATGCATCCTAATGTCCATTTTCTGACTTCCCTGGTCCAGCTGTAAACCATTCCCACATGTCCTGTCAACGGATCCCAGGGAGAAGAGCTCAGCACCTCTCTCTCCCCTTCCCTTCCTCAGGAAGCTGTTAGAGAGCAGCAAGATCACACCTCAGGCTCCTCTTCTCCAAACTGGACAAAACCAGAGTTCTTAACTTCTCCTTATAGGGCATACCTTCCAACTGATGTGGAATTTCATCTTTAAAATAAAGAATATGCATGCATTCCCACTGTATTCAATGGATTCATGTTTCAACAAAAATGTGCATGGCTGAAAGAAGACAATGCAGTATTCCTCTTTTAATGCATCACAGAAGATGTTGGGATGTTTTTACACAAAAATCTCAAAGCAATTGAGCATATTAGTAACTTACTACAGCAGCTGAGGAAGGCAAATTTTCAAATAAAATGAAGCTCTGAAAAGCATAAAGATGTGTCTGGGTCATCACAGACCAACGAATAATTTAGTGATGGAATGGGTATAATCCTCATTCCCAATCCCTAGCTGAAATCTGTGGTGAATATTTCTCCTTCCTCTAAAAAAACATTAAATTATAGTGAGCACATGTGGGATGATTTCTATGCCAATTATAATCCTGTCTAGTATGCTTATGAAACTTATTAATATTAATAAGCATTGGAGGTACTTTCCTATATACAAGAGCATCATGGGATAAAAGAATGTGTTCATCTAGATTTTATGCTGTTATTTGAGTAACTTCCTTGAGATTTAAATAATTTCCTTACCTAAGATTCTATCTCCAGAATTATATAACCTCTGCTACACTGTGGAATATCATTAATTTTTCTGTGCTGATTAATTTTCCTGTTTTTTAAAATTATTTCTTCTTTGCATTGTGGTGATAGTTATGGATTTATGAACCAGCCTTCTACTGAGGTAGACCTAATGCAAGGAACACAAGGAATAGATAGCTCCAGAATAGATCTCTCCATCCCTTAGTAGCTCTAAGGTAAATGAAGCAGGAGAGTTTGAACAAAGGAGAAATAGAGAAGTGCCTGAAGATTGCATCCACACAAAGACTGATCCACACATAATCTGATTTTCAAAATTAAGATTCTAACACTATTGAATGCTTCCATTAGTTCCATTGAAGAAGGATTTCTACTTTTTTTTTTTAAGGGAAAGGAAAGTAAAGATAGAGGAAAATACAAAACTGCAAAGTGATGATTAAATCAATTGAAAAATAAAATTAAGGTAAAAAAATTATACTTTTGAGCTCAGACATTACTTAATTTATACTAGGGGCTCCTGTTATCTAGATTAAAACTAAAACAGCATAAAAGATTATAACACCAACATCAGACTATTTGGAAGAAGTAAAATTATTTGTTGTGATTGTGGAAAAAAATTGGCTGCGTTTGTTTTGATTTTTTTTACACTGATATACTTCAGCTGCTTCTCAGACAGCAGCAATGGTTAATTAATGAACTCCACAGTCTTCCCCTCTCCTCTAGGACTAACTGCATCAAACTTTGCAGCAGGAGAAGCTGGCAAATGAAATAGCAGCACTTCTTAAAATAGTTGCTAATAAATACAACTCGTGTGATGAGGCACTATCTGTGAGCCAATGGCTGCCTGGCTTTGCACTTCGTCCTGTGTGCAGTTCCTGATGTTTTTGTTCTAGATTAAGCAGCACCACACTGGTATCTCTGTCAGCAGACCTGGCTGTTGGGAGAGATAAGCATGGCAGAGCTCATGCAGAGAGGTTCCTGGAGGAGCTGCATGTCCACATTTGTGTTCTCTTTCACGAGAACTGTGGATTCAGAGCAAGATTTTCCCTAGGGAGAGTCCTGAGAAGTCACCTTCATGGTTCACCTAAAAATCCAAATATCTGTGGGATTCTTTATATTACATTCTGTAGGCTTTAAATCAAGGATCTAAATGAAGTTGTTGGAAGCTTGTAAGTCAGATCTTAATAATTCCCTTAGAAAAATCTTTAGTTTCAAGAAATGCCAGATCCTCAGGATTTTTTGTGCTTGATCACTTTTGATGAGCCAGGTCTCTTCCATACCTGGAACGACTTTGGCTGATATCAAAATGCTCAAGATTCACTGCAGCACTAACCCAGTGATTTGCATTCATCTCCCTGCTTGGGTCAGACTGAAACTCTACAGTTCTTGCTGAACTCATGATAGGTACAAGCTGCACTGCACCAGGAACAGAGCAAGTGACAGAACTTGTCTTTGTAAGAAAGGCAAGAGGAGGAAAAAATGGCTTATAAGCCACAAAGCAAGGTCCTTGAAGAACTCATTTGCAGACACACAACTACTACAGTTTAATTCAGAAGCCTATGTTGAATGCCACCATACCCTTACAGATCCTCATGCAGTACACAAAAAACTCTGGAAGTATGAAAGGCAGGGAGTTTGTCTAAAACCTCGGCTTTCCTTAGGATTTAGAGAATCACTGTGATGTTTTTCCCCTGTATACTTGGGCTTCTCAGCACTCTGAAAATGAAGTTCAAGATTCATTATGTCAGAGTGGAGATCAGACTGTTCAGTCTGCTGGTTGGTACCTGTGCTTCAGGGAATGATTTAACAACATTATATAAAACACTGAAATGTTGACTAAGGACACCTCCAGTGATGAATCCCATAAGCAGTTTGTTACAGAGTCAGGATTATTATTTTTTAAATTTTTATTTTTTCACATTGAATCTTAAACTTTTATCTTCACAGAAGAACAGTTGTGCTAGGAATGAGGGAAGATTTGCTTTGGAAACTCTCTGGTGAGGTGAGAGAGAGACTTCAATCCCCTCTAGGGAAAAAGACTTGGTCTACCACATCCCAGGAATATTTCCATTACCACATTTGTTACACAGAGGAAGAGCACAATAACCTTCTCTACTGAGTTTGGGCAGGTGCTGTGTTTGTAGCACAACTGCAAAATGTGTTCCAAATAGAACAGTGTTTGGATGCTGGGTAGGGTAGGCTGCCCAGAGTTATTGAGGCATTTCATGGGATGCATGAAAACAGAAGCACAGTTAAGGGCAAGAAGGCTACACTTAGTGAAATGTGATTATATAATCACAGACTCATAGAATACCAGGTTGGAAAGGAAGGTCCAAACGAATCCTAAAAGTGTCCAGTCAGTCAATCCACCACTTCCTTGGGGAGATTATTCTCACTGCAAATATTTTTCATCGTGTGTCCAATCATAATCTCTCCAAGAGTTACTTTTACACATTACCCATCACCTTTTTCATAAGACTTTTTGCAAAAATGGAGTCTGACCTTTGTTGTCATCCTTTAAATACTAGAGGGTAAAAATGTTTCCCCTAAGCCTCCTTTTCTCAAAGCTGAACAAGCTCAGCTTTCTCTGCGTTTCCCCATGTCAGATGAGCTTCTCTGCTCATCTTTGTGGCCTCTCTTTGGACTCTGTCCAGTCAATCTACATCTTTCTTGCAGAGCTGGGACGAAACCTGAACACAGTGTTCCAGGCTAGGCAGTGCTGAATAAAGTGAGATAATGACTTCTTGATCTCTGCTGGGGATGTCCTGGTCAATGCAGCCCAGCCTCCTGCTGGCATCTCTGCCCCAGCTGCACACTGGTCACTCATCCTGAATTTGTCCACCAGGACCCTCAGATCCCTTTCCATAAAGCTGCTCCCCAACCAGGCAGATTCCAGCCTGTGCTGCAGTCTTGGATTATGTTTTTTCAGATGCAACAGCTTTCACTTGTCCTTGTTGAACTTCACAGGATTCTATGGAATTCATAGAACTCCTTCTATGGAGAGCTTCCTAGCCCACTCCTCCAGACAATCCAGATCTTCCTTCAGGGTGGCTGCTCCTTTCCTTACTCAGTTTGGGACCACGGACAAACTTTGCAAGGGTGCACTTGATCCCATCTTCCAGATCACTTATAAAGACAGTAAGCAGCATGGAGCCCAATATCAATCCCCTGTGGACTCCACTTGTGACAGGTTGTCACTTTGAAAAGGAACCACCACCCAGTGGGAGCTGCCTTTCAGCCCATTCCCACTCATGGCTCTGACCAGTTGCCCAGACCATTATCTGTTATGTTAACACAATGTTGACAAAGTGATTATCTCATGCATGAACAGATATTCTGGAAATAAGGAAAAGGTAAGGAAAAGTTGTTCTACCCTCCACCTTCCCTACCTTCTGGAAAAAGATGAATCACTTGAACAGCTCTAGTTTTTCCTTTTTCTCTTTCCTGTTCCCATGACATCACTGAAGTGCTGAGAAGTGCAGTAAGAAGCTGAACTGGAGATGTTTATCCCCTCCAGATTTCTGTACAAGCTAATAAGGATCATTCAAACATGATCTGCTGTTAACAGTGAGCTGTAAGTGCAGTGCTCTGGTATATGATTATTTTGCATTAGATGTTGCTGTTTTGGACCACATGCCTTTTTCTAGGCCATGAAAAACAATAAGCAGGCAATAAAGAAACCCTTGAAAGCAACCCAGAGGTTCTAACAGCAGAAAAAAATAAAAGTCACATCAAATCTAGTGAGGTTTTAGTGAGACCAAACACACTGAACATTGTAAGCTGAAATTCACTGATGAAAGCAGGTTTCATTCATATTTTTGCCTGAGTTCCTTCATATTGGAAGAATTAATCATCAAATTGTAAATATACTTAGTGCATTTGCCCTACTTAGCACAACAATGATGCAGCTGCTTCAGAGAAAAGTGTATCCAATGCTAATCTAATTAAGCTGTGACCCACTGATACTGGTCAGGTGATATTGCAGGATATAAAAGGAAAGCAGTTGGTAATCCAGTCTAAAATCACACACTCACTTTATAAGTCACCCACAAAAGACTATGGCAGAAAAATGCACAGCAAATAATGCTACAAAAGCAAACATGAAGGAAAGGTTGAGTGTTTGATTCTGCTTCTCAAATGGTAGCTTACTTTGAAATGTCCTCATATTTTACAGATAGATTTTCCACAAGCATTTAGCAAAAATTTTGAAAAAATGAGTGTGTTTTGCATATAATCATATACTGGTTTTTAGGATCAGATTTTGGAAAACATGTAGCTGAAATATGCATGCAAAAGCTGTCAGTTTCCATTGTACAATTACACAGATTTATCTTTTAGGGCTCCTTTTGACTTCATAAATTCTGTCTTTACCTCTATTAATAACCCTGAGAGAGGATCTGGGGAAAAAAATAACCTGGGAAAAAATTCACAGAACTGCCCAGGCTTGAAAAGATAGAGAGAAAAGAATGAGCTTGCCCAGTCTTAGTATTATCCACTTCAAGGTTATTTCTAAATGTATTTTTAAAGTTTTATTTAATATGCATAATTTAGGACTTGCTTCTTTAAGGTATCCCTTACGTACGTGATTTAGTAATGAGAGTAGTCTTACTGACTCTGGTGGAATTTGCTCGTGTGAACAAGGAGTGGAAAGGCAGAGGATTGAAATCCAGAGTATGTGTGTAGCTTACACAATTTCAAGCCTGTCAAAATTCATGTCTATATTATCATCTGCCTATGTTACATAACACGAAGGAGCTCTGAGTTGTTTGTTCTTCCCCATATGCCTGAAACACATTTGTGGTCTTTGAAATTTTGGATTGCATACTTTGTTACCCAGGAAAAAGTAAAAATGAATGCAATACAAATAAAACTTTCATTTTGGGGACTGTCAGAGACAAACACTACTCCCATCATGGTATCTGAACAGGTACACAAACCCATGCATTGCACTTGTTTACCAGTGAGATCTTTCATTTCTCATTTGCTTCCTGAGCCAATCTTTAATCAGCCTTTACCTAAGTCCCTTTTTCAAAGTTCCCCTCAAACTGAGCAGCAGCACATTCCTCAGCATTTCAGGCTGGAGTCAGTTGAGTTTAAGAGTGATCATATGCCCCAAGAAACACTCAGCACTTAGCAGGATTTAGGTTGGTAAGGCTATGTTTGGGTATTTGTTCCTGTCAATTTAAGAAAATCTAGATTCAAGCCTTTCTCCTTCACCTTTTTCTAGGATGCTGGGGAAGAAAAATCAGGTGACAAGAAAAGAGGGTAAACAGAGAGAATTATTTGTATTCATGATAGTGCATGAAAACTACAAGAAAGAGTGAACCAGGCAGCAGTACTGCATGCTAGTATGCAGCAGTACCAATGGTTTGACCTGCTTGTGAACAAACTTATCAGTGAAAACTAAACTTAATTAAGAGGCTAGGGGAAAACACATAGAAGCACTTGCTTCTCCTTTTGTGTAAACTGTTGCAACTTTATGAGTTTATTTAGATGTATGGCTGACTTATACCTATGTGACTGAGAAGAGGATGACAACCATTTTGCCCGTGGAAACTACTGGCTATAGTACTAAATTGACTTCAGACTTTTTTTTTTTTTTTTTTTTTTTTAGATTAGAACTGAATTCAGTATTTTTCCTGTATGAAATTCTGATTTAAAAAAAAATCAGTAGAAAATCCATAATTTATACCATGATCAGAGTTTTGCCATCTGCTTTTTCTTTCATTGCATACTTTAATTCATAGGTTTTGTCCAGTGTAAGCATCTGTCTGCATCCTGAGGCAAAGAAAGGTGCTCACAGATATTGCTACATAATCAGTTCATTTAGTCTAGTAAGGCTTCTTTGAAGGGAAGATGCTGTATTTTACCTGGAAAATAAGCCTTGTGATAAAAGACAATGTTTTACCTGCAGGAGAAAGAAATATTTGTGGGCCCAAAGATTTCCTACATAACCTTGATGGCACAGTCATTTAAATTTCCTGTCTTCACCTGTGCAGCAATACTTCTACATCCTTCATTAGCCGCAAAAGCCCCGATCCACTAACGCCTGAAAGGGCTGAGCAATCCTCTGCCAGAGATAAGAAAATGGTGCAACACTAGAAAGTGCCAAAGTAGGACTGTGCCTCACCCGGGCACCAGGTCCGGCGGCCCGGGGCCGAGCCCTGGCCCGCCCTGCCAGGCGAGGGGTGCCCGGGGGAGCGGGGGCCGTGGGGCAGAGGCGGCGGGGAGCGGGGTCACGGGCGGGCTCTGTCCCGGCGGGCTCGGTCCCGGCGGGCTGAGTCCCTGCGGGGCCGGGGACAGACTCGGTCCATGCGGGGTCTCTGCGGGCTCAGTCCCTGCAGGATCGCGGTTGCTCGGTCCCTGCCGGGACGGGGACGGGCTCGGTCCCTGCGAGCCTGAGTCCCTGCGGGGCCGGGAACAGACTAGGTCCATGCGGGGTCTCTGCGGGCTGGGTCTCTGCGGGGCCGGGGCCAGGCTGGGTCCCTGCGGGGTCTCTAGCCGGCTCGGTCGCTGCGGGCTGGGTCCCTGCGGGGTCCGTGCGGTGCCGGGGCCGGCTCGGTCCCGGCGGGGCCGCTGGAGGGAGCCCCCGGGCCGCGCCGCGCCGGTTCAGCACCCGCGGGCGGACAGCGCCCCGGCCGCGCTGCCCCGAGCGCG
Source organism: Luscinia megarhynchos (assembly GCA_034336665.1). NCBI lineage: Eukaryota > Metazoa > Chordata > Aves > Passeriformes > Muscicapidae > Luscinia > Luscinia megarhynchos. The sequence continues at coordinate 93,044,185 of JAPFBE010000002.1, forward strand.
GCTCCGGCCCCGCCAGCGGAGCGGCCCGGCCCCGAGAGCGGCTCCAGCCCCGAGCGCGGCTCCGGCCCCGCCAGCGGAGCGGCCCGGCCCCGAGAGCGGAGCGGTCCGGCCCCGAGCGCGGCTCCGGCCCCGAGCGCGGCTCCGGCCCCGCCAGCAGAGCGGTCCGGCCCCGAGAGCGGAGCGGTCCGGCCCCGAGAGCGGAGCGGTCCGGCCCCGAGCGCGGCTCCGGCCCCGCCAGCGGAGCGGTCCGGCCCCGAGCGCGGCTCCGGCCCCGCCAGCAGAGCGGTCCGGCCCCGCCAGCGGAGCGGTCCGGCCTCTCCCGCAGCGGCTGCAAAGCGCCGGACCTGCGAGCTGTGTTAGGTGGTCCCTGGGAGGGCGGGAGGCGATGTAAATCAGCACCGACATGTGACGAGCTGCGCGGAGCCTGTTAAGGAGCTTTATATTTGTAGTTCATGAAAGCAATCATCTAGCTGGTAATCTCTCATTGTGCACCGCTCCAAGGCAGTTCTTTCACACAACTGGCTGCAAAGCGAAGATATTAGTATCTCTCCTGGGAAATGTCTGTGGGAAATGTGTGTGTTGTGTGTGTGTAGCAGCTAAACAGCCGTAATTCTGGTGCATAATGAGATAGCAGCGCATTACTCATAGCTCCGGGAGAGGACACGGAAGTAAATTAAGAAATCAGCATAACTCACACAGCTTTTGACCCGTCACTAACAGCACCAGCAGTGCATGGGAGTAGGACATGGCTGCAGTTCATTCATCAGCACATCACCAAGGGCTGGGCAACAGCTCTGCCACAGCCTAATTGTCTCACATCCACAGGGCTCAGCCAGGGACAGCACACTGTGGCAGCTTTTCCCAAAATAAGGTGAGCCCAATCACTGGGACATGAGGTCAGGCAGCCCACAGCTAACAAGTGCATGCATTAAGGGGTGGGCAGGGGTTTCAGGAGGACCAGGGTCTAAGAAAGGCAGACATGTCCCAAGAATCATGGACATCAAAATTTCAGGTGCAAGATCAGTCACTTCCCAGGTGCACATCCCAACAGTCGTGTAAATAACATGGCACCAGCTGGGATTATCTGACAGTATCTCCACACTTTTCTCCCTGATTCCGTGGAGCAAGCAAAATGGAGATAATAATCTGCTATGAAATATTGATAGCACTGAGCTGTGACAATCTGGAAAGGGAGGGAAAAGGGAGCAGCAAGAATCTCCAGGATTAAGTTGTCCTAGTACCCACTGTACTTGCCTTGCAGGGATATGGGGAGTTTAGTGCATTGTCACTTTTCTGTGGGAGAACTCCTCTGAGTGTGAAGTCAGGTGAGACCTGGTTTTAACCCCTCAGACCCCTTCTGACCAGTGCCTCTCAGCAGTCTGCACCACAGAACACTCCACCATGTAACCAACATTCTGTCTTAGACATCACTTGTAAGGATTCAGCACACCAGCAGCAGAAAAGGCTTCCTAGTGTCCTTTAAGACAGCCTAGGATCTCACACCAAATCTCCCGGGGGAGCTTTGCTCTGCCTTCACTGAGGTTTGACTTGTTTTCTCCCTGCAAAGAAGCATGCTTTGCTCCTCTTTTCCCATAGCTCAGATCAAGCTGCTCTTCACAGTTGACCCAGCAGACTCAGAGTTAAACTGCATGAGCAGTAAAATGGTAGCACTGGGAGAGTTTGGCCAAAACAGAGTAATCTCAAACCACAAACCACTGCTGGTAGTCAGGGAGGAGAATAATAAATGACCCATCCTCTCCACTTGCCCCAGGACCTTCTCTCCCCAGTGCTATTTCAAGGGACAGCAATGTAGTGAATATACAAGCAGAGGGGACAGGGTGGTTAGAAAGTGTCCTAACTCCCAGCTTGAGGTCAAACACTGGGATGGGCAATGGGAGACTGAAGGAGACAGGAAGGTTGACTTTTGCCTATGATCTTCCTTCCAGTTAATGAACTTCTGAGCACCTGATTAAAAGGGAAGGGATCTTTTGGGACATCCCCCCACACCTCCTCTCACTCAGGGTGATAGAGCAAGAGGACTGTTCCCACCCTCTCCTCACCACGGTACCTGGTTGAGGGAAGTCACGGCAAACCTGGGGATAACCAGCTGCATGACGAGCTGCAGGACAGAGGTGACCAGTCCAGCCAGGATGGCCCAGGTGAGTGGCAGAGGGAGCATGCTGTAGGTCGCAAAAAGCGTGAAAAGCACATAGCCAATGCCGTCCCCAAGGAGGCCACAGCCCAGTCCTGCCGCCAGAATTTGCGTGGCCATGGCCACCCAAGTGACAACACCGCTGTACTGCAGGTAGGTGTACGAGGTCGTGTCCTTCCTGACCACCACTAAGGCACAGATCACCACCTCAATGCCAGTGAAGAAGCCCAAGAGGATGCCCTTAATGGGGTCCATGGGAGCAGAGGCCAAGGTCAAGTGGAGGAACAGCAGGGTCAGCTTGGTCAGCACGTCCAGGATGTTCATGACCACCTCAGACTTGCGCCGCTGACCCAGGAAGTAGCGCTGGTAAAGGCGCTCTAAGTCCCGAGACTTAAAGGAGTTGCGGAGCGTGGGGAAGATGACCCCGCGGTATGTATAGCCCCAGTTGAGGAAGAAGTCGGAGTTGCTGGGGGCACAGTCCAGGGGCAGAAAGCCCAAGTCCCCGCTGCTGCTCGTGCCCTCCGGGAAGACTTTGGTGCCTCCGTTGTTGTGGCGCTCGCTGCCCAAACTCCGTCCGGCCGACTGCCGCCGGAGGTGGTGGCGGTGCGGCGGGTGCGGGTGGTGGTTGGGGCAGCAGGTCTCGTCCGAGCTGAAGCCCTTGCCCCCGCCGCTGCTGCTGCCGCCGCTGCTGCTGCTGTGCTCCTGGATGAAGCGCTGCTCGGTGATGTGGCGCACGGCCGTCTGCCACAGCAGGCGCTGGGGTCTGCCGCTGCCGGGGGGAGTCCTGTTGATGGTGTAAAGTTCATCGCTGTCGCTCAGGCACCGCACCTCCGAGAGCTCCATGGCGGTGACTGGCGGGGGGGCAGAGCACCGGCGGGCGGGGGGGGAACAGGGGCGGGGGCACACACCGTCTTTGGGGGAGGGGAGCAGGGGAGGGATGGAACCGCGGGAGAGGAGGGAGGGGATGTCGAAGGGCGGGTGGCGGCGGCGGGGTGGCGGTGCGGGGATCACATTTATGGGCAGGTCCCCGGTGTCTGGCGGCGCGGCTGGCGGCGGGGCTGGCTGGCCGCCGGGGTCCGGGGGGGCTGCGCCGGCTCAGCGCAGGCGGCCCGAGCCCCGAGCCCGCTCCCGCGGCGCCCCGCGGAGCCGCATCCCGCGGAGCCCCGGCGGGCTCGGTGCGCGCCCTCCTCGGGGCGGTGCGCGGGGGTGAGACCGAGCCGCGGCTCCGGAGAGCAGGAGGAGCAGCGGAGCATCTACGGGCGCAGCCCCGCTGCCCGGTGGGCGATCCGCGGCCCCATCCGGAGGCCGGAGGCACGGAGGGGTGGGGGCAGCCGCCTTGCAGAGCCGGTCACAGCGGGCAGCTCCTCTCTCCGGGGATCCCGGGGCTCCGCTCCGAGGTCTGGTGCCCAGGAGTTGCTGTAATTCCCGCGGCTGCGGTCAGCGGCAGCGCTGCGAGCTCGGGCAGGAGGGGAGAGGCGGCCAGGTCTCGGGCATCCTCGGTCACGGCGCCAGAGCCGCCGGCCGGGGGCTGCCCGCCCGCTTTCCCCCGGCGGCGGGACATGCCCCCGGCTCACGGGGCGCCGCTGCCCGGAGGGGGCTCGGGGCTCCCGTCCATCGCAGACACTCGGCTTGCTTGGCAACAGGGAAGAAAAAAAATGGAGGGAAAAAAAAGGAAGAAAGGAGGAGAGAAAAAAAAAATCACATCAAAATCCAGATCTAAAAAAATCGAAAGACCGGAAAATGAAAATCCCGCCCTAAACTCAGAGCTCTGGGAAGCCAGATGGGAGTAACCCAACTTCTCCGCGGGCCGGGGCAGGGAGTGCTCCGGCTCAGGGACTTCCCCGGCGGCAGGGAGGAGGAGGAGGAAGGGGAAGAGGAGGAGGAGGAGCAGGAGGAAGGGGCGAAGCGCGGTGCCCGCGGGGCTGCGGGAGCTGCTGCCCCGGAGCCGCGGGACGAGCGCGGCGGAGCCGCCGCGGAGCGGAGCGGAGTGCGGGCGGGCGGCCCGGGGAGGCAGAGCCCGGCACGGTCAGCTGATGCCCGCCGCGTCGGCGGGGCTGCCAGCACCCCCCCGGCCCGGTTAAAGCAGCCGCAGCCGGGCTCCGGCGGGGACGGGGCGGGGCGTGCCGCAGAGCAGGTCCCCTGCTCCCCGGAGGCTCCTTCAAGCGTCTCTTCGGTTTCTGTGAGCTGCTCTTCTCTAGGTGCCCCGGACTGTCCCGCCCTGCCTGACAGGTGCGTCCCTCCACAGCGCTCAGTGAGAGCTGATGCTGCAGCCGGGCATCCCTCTGCCTGGCCACGGGGAAGGTCCTCAGGCCTTGCTTGGAGAGAGCACACTTGCCCAGGGTAGTGGAGAGACCCTCCACCTCTGCCTGAGCAAGTGATGTCACAGCCAGGACTGTGGCTGTAACCACCCCGTGTTAAGTGGATGTTTGATGATGCTATCCTGACAGCATTTACATTAAAGAGGATGTAGAAATAACAGAAACTGTCCCATGCACAGAGCCTGGATACAAATCCATTCCTCACTCCCCGTGCTGGCAGATGAAATTGTTCCTGCTCCTCTCCTCTATGCCAGCAAACCTGGATATGATGTGCATGGTGGCACAGCCTGGAGAGAAAGTATCAATCTTTATCCCATTCCTCCTCTGCCCAAAGTAAACCTTGTTAAAGCGTCTGAACCCTGTAACAGGGAAAAGGCTGAAACCTCCAGTTTTGGAGCTGAAGCCATGCTGCTGGAAGCAGCTGAAGGAGATACAGTCTACACATTAGACTATGGCAAAGTAAGGGGGAGGTGTTTGCTTTGTGTTTCAAAAGACAAGAGTGATGCCTGTGGAGATAAATATGCAGCTGCCTTCTAACATCAGCAGTGTGGACAGAGGCCCTGCCTGAAAGGGAGCTGTGCTTGGAGCTCTGGCTTGTTGAGAGTTGGAGTGCTTAAAAATGGCATGTGGTGATTGACTTCCAGTGGGTTTGAGCCTCCATGAACACCCCTCCAGCTTAATTCACCTTTTATTATTATTATAGTTACTATTATTATTATTATTAATAGTAGTAGTAGTAGTAGTAGTAGTATTATCAGGAAGACATGGAGATTTAGGAAGGATTTCACTGATTGTTTCTGTATTTACACTGCAATAGATTTGGGAACTCCAGCTAAGTCTGTGTCCCATGTGTGAGGCAGGTTTTGTGCAGATATAAGCAGAGGAAATTCTCGTTTTCTAGAGCTCAGATAAGGAAAGAGTGGCATTTTTGTGAACAGAGATGGATCTTTCCTGCATGACCATGCTAACCCAGAAAGGGGTTAATACTGGTTTCACAGTAGTAATAGAGACACATATCCTTGCTCCTAGATAAATCCCATGGAAATTGTAGCATTACTTTAAGATGAAAATGATACTACAAAAGGAGAAATCTTATTCAAAAATATACATATTTCTTTAAAGAAATAAATTATAATTGTTAGTGCTATTACCACAGAGCACAGAAAGAAAGCATCTTTCTCATTCAGATTGCTCAATACAAATCATGATAAATAAAAGGAAAAGGAAATAAGTATATAATGTAGTTTAAGGAGACACCCATTCAAAAGAGATAAGATGAAACCAAGATAGGGACATCCCAGTTCTCTAATGTTACTCTATGCACTGAATCACAGTACTAGCAGTTTCCTTCACCTCATGGCAGAGTGAACTCTCATCATTTTTCCTGTGATAGAGGCTCTGTACCTCCCCAGGCAGTCTATTTTTATGCTTCTCCATCCTTATCATTTTCATATCTAACCTGAACATTCCTTGCAGCATTCACTAAGCACATCACTTCTTGTCCTGTCCACCATGAACAAGGAGAACAGATTATCCTGGCAGTAGTCTATACATATTTAATGAATGTCTCTTCTATCCACTCCCTCTTCCTCTTCTCATTGCTTTAGGCTAAATAACATATTTTCTGTCATTTTTCCCCCAATGGGTCACATTTTCTAGATCTCTGATCTTTTTTGGTTTGTTCTGGATTATGTACTCTTGTTTCATGGTTTTCTTTCTTTCTTTCTTTCTTTCTTTCTTTTCTTTCTTTCTTTCTTTCTTTCTTTCTTTCTTTCTTTCTTTCTTTCTTTCTTTCTTTCTTTCTTTCTTTCTTTCTTTCTTTCTTTCTTTCTTTCTTTCTTTCTTTCTCTCTTTCTTTCTTTCTTTCTTTCTCTTTCTTTCTTTCTCTCTTTCTCTCTTTTCTTTTCTCTCTTTTCTCTCTTTTCTTTCTCTCTTTCTTTTCTTTCTTTCTTTTCTTTTCTTTCTTTCTTTCTTTCTTTCTTTCTTTCTTTCTTTCTTTCTTTCTTTCTTTCTTTCTTTCTTTCTTTCTTTCTTTCTTTCTTTCTTTCTTTCTTTCTTTCTTTCTTTCTTTCTTTCTTTCTTTCTTTCTTTCTTTCTCTTTCTTTCTTTCTCTCTTTCCTTTCCTTTCCACAATTGTCTTGTGAAATCAGTACAGTTCAACTTGATCTTACATTGGAAAGTTATCTCTTATCTAGGACTACATTTTATGATTTGCACACCTATTTGTATATCCTGAGTCATATCTGTTGTCTTCCCTTCACAAGCTTATTCAGAACTGGTGACCTACTGAAACTTTGCTGTCCTCAAGGCCCAGGCAGGTGTCACTTGCTCCATATGTGCATAACAGCCTACATAAAAGTATCTTGCATTTGCCCTCACTGGAATGCATTGTTTTTTCCACCCTGCATGCCAAATTTGAAATAGAACATGTTGAAAACTAAACCTGTCCTCCTCCTTGCCAGCAGCCCTCCCCAGCTCTGTGCCATCTGTGTGTTTGGTGAGCCTACTCTCTGCTCAGTGGTGATGGCAAGGCAGTGCAGAGTGTTTAGGTAACGTGTGCTCCTCCCTGGCAGGTATTTCTGAGCCAGCCACAGAAGTACTGGCATCTCTGGAGTGGATAACCTTTGTTCCAAAGAAGGGGACAAGATCTGAGCATGGGCACCCACTGCAGCAATGCTCTGGGCTCTGCAGAGCAGGGAAGAAGCCTGACCATCCTGGGGAGCAGGAGCGGGGTGGTCCTGCCAAAGCCCTGGCTGCCAGTGAAGGCTGGATGAGCTGGGGCTCCAACAAGGTAATTTCACATGCACACAGAAAGTCCTGTAAGCCCCAAACTCAGTTGGCACTAGATTAATACTGTACATTATTCAGTTTTCTAGATTAATACTGTACATTATTCAGTTTTCGCTGCTATTGGATCTCTTCTATTTATTTTTCTTTTTTTTTTTTTTTTTTTTTTTTTTTAATTTTAATAGAGCTAAATGACTTGGCAGTGTCACAAAATCACTAAAAGCCATTTAAAAATAATACTGTCACTAGAAGGCTTTTGAAGGATGAAAAATCAGGCAGAATTCATTCCTCTTCTGTCACCTGAAAGTTTATGTCATACTCCTCCTTCCCCCTCTCTACCCACAGCAGTAGCATTTATGTACAGTTTAATGGTATGATATTTAATCATGCAAATAATGATCTCATTCACTTTAGTGGGATTATTTATGTCCTCAGGATTGCAAACCTGGCACCATGCTCTGCAAAGCTCTCTAGGGTTCTCCAATAAAGATGGCTTCATATCCAACACATTATGAAGGAGTACTTGTGTTATTATGCATATTTTTATTTAAATAAATATTTGAAAAAACAATTCAGGAAAGGAAAAGCAAACAATTGACAGAAAGCCACTGTATCTGGAATGTGAAACTTGAGTAGTGATAGAAATGACAGAATATGAGCAAATTAGCTTGGAATTGTCTCCTTACCTGTTTGGTGGATTGGGCTTTTGCTCCTATAGCTCCCTCATTTTTTTTCCCTCTTCTTGGCAACAATTCAACAATTTAGATGTTCTAATACTACAGGAAAAAAAAAAGATCTGGCACTGATTGAGTCTTTTAAAAACCCTGTCTATCACTTTCCTCAGATGAATGCATATCCCAACATGATGTCTGTAGAAAAGCAAGCACAGGATGTAAGAGAATGGACTGAAAATAGTAACACTGGTTAGTAAAACTATTCAGACTAATTAATGAAAGCCATGGTAAAAGAAATGCAAGGCTTCATGGACTGAAACACCAGAGAGAAAGAGGACTTTCTGAGCAGATGACAGAAACAATCAGCATTTCCTGTGCTTTGCAGATAATTTTTTTTCAGTATGGTAAAAATAGAAATGAAATATTTTAAAATTTGTTAGCAATGAAGCTAAATTATTGCATGCCCCAGTGGTGCCAAAAAATATCAGGGGGAAATAAATAAAAGGACCCCCTCCCAAAAAAAGAAGAAAAAAAAAAAACAAAAAAATTATGTCAGAGTATAAAGAGGCAGCAGGATATGTCAATTTTCTGCTTCCCCATTCTCTGAAGCAGCATCTCCCTCACATGCAAATAAATTTCTTATCTCTCCCTTCATTCATGGATACACATATTCACATAAAAAGGTCAGAAGATGGGCTAAGCATGGGGATTTTATGAAGAGAAATAAGGGATTTGAGATGAATAATGCAGCTTTTAAACAATGGTTGGAGCTGTGTGTTTCTCCTCTCTCTTCCAAGTCTAGTTCTTCCTCACCCACCCAGCTCAGGTTTTGAAAATGGATTAGCAGGTGTGACCACTACAAAACTTTTACTCAAGACATTTTGGGCCCTGCTACTGATCAAGAATAGCTGTTTGATACTAAAAAAACAAGAGACCTGTATATACAGGAAATGGTAAAAGCAGTAGAAATTTTTAGGTCTTAGAAGTTACCCACATTTTTAAGAGAGTGAATTTAGGTTTTTCATTTTCAAATGATTCTTTCAATTTTTACTGTGGATGATAGTATTGTCAGGTGTTTCTGTTTTTTTGGTTGGTTGAGTTTAGGTTTGGTGTTTCTTTCAGAACCAGAGAAGAAACATGATGAAGCAAAAGAAAAAAAAAAAAAAAAAAAAAAAAAGACTAGAAAGTAGCTCTTCCTTGTTAGGAAAGGAGGGCCTTTATCCTGTCAGAATCAAGTGCAGTTTCAAGAATCTGAAAAAAAAAAATCAAGCTTCCCAAAACAGAACTGCTATCCTTCACATTGTCCTCTGGACCACCCAGAAGTTCCCCCAGCTTTTCACTCTTTCCCAGCCAGGTTTCAGAGAACAGCTGTTTCTTGGCTCATCTCTCTCTCCTGTGCACACCATCACTCTCCTGTAATGCTGTTAAATCCCTGAAGCACCTGCACTGCTGAATGAATCATACTTTTTACAAAGCAGGAGATGGTTCTTGATACTTTATGGGCTTCCTTTGAAGGAGGGATTTTTTTTCTCCCTTTAATACAAAAGACCTTTCACTTTCATGTTAATTGCAACAAAAGTTAAAAGGAAATGTGTATTAAATTCACCTCTAAAGTGAAAACTTTGCAATACACAGAAGACAATCAATTTACAATAATTTTATTTTTTATTTTCTTGAGGCAGAAAAGTGCTAGGAGTGATTGATTGGTGAAACTACAACTGAAATTAATACTAGAAAGGAGACTTGAATTTGGGACATATGAAAGAATCTAAAACCATAAAAAAAGCACATATAAGGCTATTCTGCATAACTTTTTCAATCAAAAAATAATTCTTAGCTTGTTTTAGAGGGTTTAACGTTTAGATCTCAAAGTGTTTTCCTTGTTACAGGATGGGGATGTTTCCTGTGGATGTATACAATAAATCTAATTAGGCTTCAAATAGGGAAATGTTACATTGTACGAGATTTTAAATCCATCCTGATCAGTATCCTGCAGTTACTGCAGTATAAGACATATCCTAAAAGGAAATCCCCCTGTCAGCCACTTCAAAGAGGGGAAAGTCTGTCAGGGTTGTGTATGCATGTGCCAGTGTGCATGTATTAAACCTTGGAACAGGAACAAAACCTAGAAACCTTCATATTTCCACGGGAAAGGAAATTCCTTCTGTTTTTTCTCCTCCTTCTTCTGTCTGGGGGAAAAGAATTCTGTTCCATTTTTAAATAAATTATAAATACAATTATTAGGCTCTTAAGAAGTCCTTTTTTTGCATCCCTGTTTCACAAACCAGGGAAGCTGGAACTGTCATTTGGGTTTCCAGGCATATTAGGGTTCAAGGATGGTAAAACTACAAAAATGCTGGGATTCTGGGCCAAAAAAGACTTTCATCATGTCATCTTAGAACCAGACCCCTGAGCTGAGTTCTCTAGCAGCTCTTTAATGAGTTGACAAGGGTGCTAGGTAGGTTTTTGAAAGACAATGTTTTTGAAACGTTGCTTCATCAGATCCTTTGCATATGTGAATGTGTAGGACTCCAGTTTGCTGGCCTAAATAAACACAGGGTTTAATCCAACTGGATTGCAGCTCTTTTCCCTACACAGCTCTTGCTCCTCACTCTCTTACCTTCTTTATGAAGGTTTCTTGCATTAGGAAATGGAGAGTATGCAAAATAACACTTGAAGTGACTGGCTGTGTGGCAGAGAGAGCACTGATGCCTGGTGTGCTGCTAATAGTGATTTATTTCAAACTGAGCTGCCATCATAACTGGAGCATGTTAATCTGCTCGTTGCCAGTCAAGCTGGGATGGTAGGTGTGCTTAGACAAAATGTTTAGGAGGAATCGTTGACTCATGGCAATCTTTAGTCATTCTCTGAAATGATACAATTAGTGTGTATGGGCTCAGCACAGTACTTGTTTCTCCATTCCATTATCTTGTTTTTACATTCACTAACATCTTCCTTGGCATAGGGGGAGGATAATAGATTCATGATTGAGCTATCTCTTTGATATTGAATTTCTCTAAATCACCAAAACCTGTCATTTTCTAGTGTTGCAGGATTTGCTGTAGAAGATTAAATCTGATTTCATTTTGATAGCAATGGCAAGTTTTTGGTGAAGATGAAGATTTAAGAATGGTCTGTAGGTGGTCTACCCTACATGTGAGATTAATTTCCTTTTCTCTTACATGACAAGAAATGGCAATGGCAATCTTAAAGCCTGCATCTCCTTTGCTTTCAACATTGTGAGGTTACTTAGAGCCAAGGAGAACACAGTCTCATTTCCAGGTAATACAGGGACCTACAAAAAATCCAAATATCTTTCCAAGGAAACAAGCATAGAGAATGCCTATGACACTTACAGGGCTCTAAAACCAAATTAAATAGTTCCATATGAGAATCAATCTATACATAATGTTATTGTGATTAATATTATTTAAAATGGCACCATCAATAACTTACACAGGGGATGATTGCAGCTGCTCTGTTATATGAGGAAGTATACAAAATTATTTTTTCTGGAAATAATAATGGGAAGCAAAATATCTTAAATTCCAGGGTTTTTTAAAGAGGAAATTCCACATTGCACTACACTCTGCTCTGAGATTTTTTGGCATCTCTGTAATCAAGTGGATGTTTCCAGCATACAGCAGCTCAGACATTTTGTTTTAGCAGTAAAGGGGCACAGGGGCACTGCTGCCTGTTGATCCCAAGTGTTACTCCAATACAGTTCACATCATAAAGTGAGGGATGCCACTGAAATGAAATCCCAGTGTGTTTGATTGCTCTAAGCTTTTGCATATGTTTTTTTCTTTGAATTCAGCTTGTGAATACAATCTCATTGCATAACTCTCCTGATAAATGTTTACCAACAAAAAATTTCCAGTTCCAATGGTTTTGCAGCCCAGGATGGCATGTGAAGAACCAGTGACCACTGTGGAAAGTAATAATCTTTATATAGAACTTGACCTCTTCTGAGATCTCTTCAGCAATTATGGTGAGGAAATATTTAAATATTTAGGGGGAAAGACAGCATCTTTCATCATTTTTACAGAACCAGGAGACTGTCAAAGTAGTGAAGCTTTAGTGCCGCAAATTCAAGATAGAAAATGGAAGCCTTTTTCCAGGTTTGAAGTGAGAGTTATCCAATACCATTCCAACAGCAAATGTACTCCTGGTCATTCAGCTTCCATATTTTAGCCATCTATATTCAGAAACTCTTAACAAACATCCTGGTGGACCATTTTGTCTGTGTTTATAGATTGTCAACTCTTTTTAACTTCAGTGGCACTGCATTATTTACGCTTTAAAATGTCTACCAGAGTTAAAAGCCTGTGTGATGGAATACATGCTGTACTTACTAAATACCAGGACAAATAATAGCACCTATAGTTGAAGGGCATAACCAGATTTAAAAATAATATTGGCTAATTCAAGATACGGGCAAGAAAAACAAGGAAAAGAACAGAAGATGCAATTCACTAGGGGCAAGTGGAAGGCCCTGCATGTAAGCAGAAATAATCAGTTACACTGGCACATGATGGGGAACAGCTGCTTAAGTAGCAGTTCTGCAAGAAATTATCTGGGGGCTACTGAAATTGAGCCAACAATGTCATGTTGTTGCAAGGGAAAACAAACATTGCAGTGCATAAGCAGAAAGGTATTCTTGCAGAACAATCTTTTCCGCTCTGTTCGATACTGGTAAGGTCATAGCTGAGTGCTGCGAGGGACAGGGACTCTCTGGGGGAGGGGTACAGGGGACATTCTCCTGGTGGGGCTGTGCAGCCCCATCCCAGGTCATCAGGCACTTCTGTGGGACAGAGATGCTCTGCTGGGACATCAACCTGTGGGCCTGAGGACTGGCATGTAATGACCTTGTTGGGAAAGGGACTGATGTCCCTGAGGTGGGCTGGGATAGGATCCTGAGTCATGGGCAGAGCTGAGAGAGGCCCTAGGAGAAGTGCATCAAAGCCAATAAAGAGCTGGTGATGGCTCTGGTGGATGGGCACCAGTTTTGGGACATGCATCTCAAGAAATACTAGATCTTCCAGAAACAGTTATGAGACATTGATCTGAGATGCAGGGAATGTAACCAGAAGGAAAGTTTGGAACACATTTGGCTGTTTTAAGGTGCTGCCTTTAAATGTCATCCCCTAAAAAATAGTAAAGAACAGTATTACAAGAATAGTAAAGAAGCAAAGCAACACAAAGCAAGTATTAATGTTTTATAACTGTAGAGGATATTTCTATCTGACTGATGCATATTTCACTAAAGAAAGAAGGCATTCAAACTGCATTAGTGATTTTCTGAAGAGTGTGGTGGATGCTACTTAGATGTGATGACACTTGTCATCACCATATGTAAACTTTATTTATAATGTATTCTTGACTCATTTTCACATTTGCATTTCAAAACTTCATTTATTCTGTGTTAATTTAAATTGTACATATAGCTGTGGGGGGGGACAAGTTAATTTCCTTTTAAAGAAGCATCAGCTTCTAGCAGCTCAATTTCAACTATTTCTGCAAAACAGGAAGGAATTATTTTTCATCCTTGACAGGCTCTCAACAGTTGAAATGTAGCTATTCACCTTTCTATATTTCAATAGCTCAGAGTCATAGGTGATGTACATTTGCTCTCATAATGCTTTGATTTTTGCAGACCTCAGTATTTTGTATGAAGTGAACATACGAACATACAAGGCCATGTTCTCATCTCATTGAGACTCTCTTGACTCAGCAAAGAGAGAAGCTGGCAGAAGTTCAACCACTTCTCTCCAGTTCTGCTTGGCATAAGGCCAGACCCAACATAGTCACCCATCCCTGCCTGGAAGGAATTTAATACCTAGCAGGCAGAATTCAGCCTTCAGGGTGCAGTGTATTTTCTCAATGTATTTTCTTGCCTGTATCTTAGGGCAGAAGAAAAATTACCATTGAGCTGGACCTCTTTTCACTGCCTCTCGTTCGCTGCAGTGGCTTCTCAGGAACGGCAGAACAAAGGCTGCAGAATGACAGTGTTGAATCCTTTTGCTCTTGTGAACTCACTTGTTGCCAAGTGAGCTCCAACTGACACCTGTTCTGGTTTTCTCAGTAAAGAAAAGCTTGCAAGCCTCTTACTTTGCTGTATTTTCCTGGGAAGCACTACTTTCACCCAATGAGTCAATACATAATTCACCTTATCAGCTTGTCTCCCAATTTATTTTTATATAGCCATGGGGTATCATTGAAATGCTGAGCTCCAGGTGCCTGAAACTATAAAGTCCTGACATTGATATCCTTGAATGATTACCACCATTACTGTCACTCTATGCTCTGAAACTCATTTGCTTGGACACTGTGAAATAGGTGTCCCATACAGGCAGTGCCCATAACCAATGAAGAGAGTGCTTCAAAGATTGAAGGGTTCTACCACCTCTTTGCAAAGTAAGAAGCAAAGTCAATTTTTCCTCATATTCTAGTCTGACATCAGGGAATGCCTGTGATTTTTACATCTGTGTTTCAGCCTGGCTCCTCTGTACACTGACAGAGAGCACCCAGGGAATGACCCACTGGGGTAAATCTTAATCTAGGAGAGAATTTCTATTTTGCCTCCTGCTTTTAATTTGGAATGGCATTCCCCACAGAAGTGTACTAAGAAGGTGCATTCACTGTAAAGTTCTAATTCACCCCAGGATTGTGTAGTAGTTGTTACCTTCTTCTCATGTCTTCTTCAGCAGCTGATGATGAGGTGGGACCAAGCACACAGGGAAATTCCCACTCCAGGGGGATCCTGAGTCATACATTGATTCTTGTTTGAGTCCAGAAAAGGAGAGGAAGAGAATAGCAGTGATAACACCTAGGAAGATGGAGGCACTGTCAGATTGGGAACATCTTTGTCCCTTGGGAAAAGCCAGTGTCAAGAGCTTCCCAAGAGAAGGAAGCCAGCCATATGTTCTTGTAGTGTACTTCACATTACAAGAAGTGAAGAAAATACCAAAATTAAGAAACTCCAGACTCAACTATCCTTTTTCTAGGAGAGAAATTTGAGGAATATGTGGTTCAAACCACTGAAAGAGGTAGATCATAAGTGAGGAAGTATGAGAAAAGTATAAAAAGTATTTCCCAAGACAGGAACTGGAGATAGCACAAAAGAACAGTGCCAGTCACGTTTGACGAAAGATTATTTTTCCCATAAAACTCTACCAAGAAAAGGTTTATTGACATTTCTTGTCAAAATGAGAAATCGTTTCAGAGATATTGCTAGCAGGGATCTAATGGTTCAGTTACTCCTCTGGAATAAAGGAAATTAATCTCCTAGTCTGTATTCCATGTGATGCAGAGTGGGATTTGAAGCTGTGTCTTCAGAAGTGCTGTGGACCCCTCATCACACAGGTGCTGGAAAAATCTTTGACCCACTAAGTGTGGAACCATTTGCACAAACCATTTATACAAATATCTGCTGTAACAAGAGCAGGAAACAGAGCCCAACCAGAGCAATCCACTCTTTCCCAGCTACCAGTGACTGTGTCACACTGCAGTAGTGAGTACCAGGAGCTGCAGGTGAACACCTCAGTGTCATCCACTCTGGCCTTTAGAATGCAGGATTCATTCACCCATGCTCTTGATTCACGTCATACAGATAGTAAAGACTAGCAAGGTGATTTTGATAATGTCTTACTGGAAATCACTTCTCTCTCTGAGTCCTTTGGATGTAGGAAAACCTGCTGTGCACCCTCACAAATTTTCCATTTATATTAGAGAAGCTGCCTCAGAAAAACAGAATGACCTTTATGGTTTTTTTTTTTTCCCCTAAAAGTACAGTGCAGCCAGAGGAATGCTGGATGGACTGGAGATAGAAGAATTTATAAGGTTCATGCCATTAAGCTTGGTAAAAACAACAAGGGATTATATATGCCATGTCTTTCCTAAAATGTACCTTTGACATCAGAGGTGTTTGCTGTCCCCACAATGACTGGAAAGGCTGAAGTTGCATTGTAATAGGCCCTTGATTTCACTGCAATGACAAAGGGTGAAATGTAAATGCCCCACTCTAATACAGAGTAATAATAACTTTAGTTGGATGACCAGCAAAACGTGTAGAATAATCTAGTAGGTGGATTCATCAGAGCTGTGGAATCCTAAAAACACCAGAGGCAGATTTTCAAGACAACAGATTAGAAAAGTGAAAGTATCATTATCTATGTCAGAGTTATATTCTCTCATTTATTTTGAGGACAGCTGGTTCTTGGAATCTGAACTGCCAGGGCAGAGGCAACACTCAAGAGACCTTTTGGCTAAATGAGACCTGAACCTACATATTTCCTTCCTAGCTTGATGGGTTGCAGGTAAAAGCTACACTTAAGTGCTGGGAAGTGGGCTGTGAGGATTAACTGAGTGTCCAGGGAGAATAAAGTAAATTTCTTGCATTTCTGCCTCATACTTTTAAGAAGAAAAGGGTGATGTTTCTCTATTCAGAGAAATGAGACTGCCAACAGGGAAAGAGATCCCTTTGCATTAAGAGGAGCAATTGTAGAAGGAAGGTTGTTGGCTCTCATAAAGGCTTGGGAGCACAGAAGAAGGAAGGAAAGTTTTGGGTGAAGAAGGGCTGCACAAAGAAGGCAGGAGCAAGAGGATATTCTTGTTTGAGTGCTCCATTACATATAGCTAGGATAAATTTTTTCATAGGAATTATTTCTTGCTTTTCTCTCTCCTGGGTTCTGTCAGAGCTGCTTGGAGCTGTGTTGGAGAATGGGCTGTTTGGTCAGAAACATCCTTTTTCTTGACTCTGTCTCTTTCCAGGTGTCCTGCTGGTGGCAGCTGATGTGTGGTGACATGCTGGCATGTCTCCCCCATGGTGGAAACATCATCAGGGACTCCCTCTGCACAGCTTCTCACTCGCTCTGCAGGCTTGGAGCAAATGGAGGAATTAGACTCCATGATGCTTGAAGGTTCCTTCCAAATCAGGATATTCTGTGACATCAGGATATTCTCTGATCTCTGCCATCTACCCCAACCAGCTGTCTAGTGGGCAGAGGA
The DNA here is from genome assembly GCA_034336665.1 of Luscinia megarhynchos. Taxonomy (NCBI): domain Eukaryota; kingdom Metazoa; phylum Chordata; class Aves; order Passeriformes; family Muscicapidae; genus Luscinia; species Luscinia megarhynchos. The sequence continues at coordinate 93,061,125 of JAPFBE010000002.1, forward strand.
ACCCAGACAAAACAAGGACCAGTTTAGCTACCAAAAATTTCACTGCTGCATAGGATTAAAGAAACCATGATTATGCATACTATGAATTTTAAATGGCAGAAACTCCAGCTCAGCCCAAACTATCCAAACTATATTTCTCTGCAGCTGCCTATTGAAAGGTTTCTTTCTTCTTTATTCCTTAATGATATGCAGCCTGAGCTCACAGGGATAAGCCCTGCTATCACTATCCCTGCCCAAACTGGGAAACACAGTCCTACAAGAATATCTAAGGCTGAACCTCAGACTGGCAGAGGGATGGGATGAATATGTCTCCAAGCTTATACCATTCTGGCATCAGCATTTGCAGTGCCTTTAAGAGGTCTGTTTTGACAGAAATCTAGAAACTTTTCTGACTCAGCTGCAATCAAAAAATCATCCATGCTGTTTATTTCCTCTCTTTGAAAGAAAGACCTTCTGTCTCCAGTTGCCAAATGCAAACCCAATCCCACATGCATCCTCCTGAAAACAATGAAACTTAGCAGATATTGTTCCACATGTCAGATTTTCAAGTCAGAGATAAGATTAAAGGGAAAGTTTTGTTACTGAGTAACCTCCTCTTCTCTCTGCCTATACATAATTGACTTCTTGCTCCATTTTGCCCTGTTTTTAGTGACTAAAATGAAGCACTGCCTACATGGGCATGTTTCTCTAGCTGACAGACATTATCATGAGTCTATTTCTTAGAGGCCAATCTACAGGTATTTTTGCTCTGTGTCAGTTTATACCTTCTGTTTCTCTTCCCCCAGATAAAATAACTCTTATTCTATCTCCAGAATGAAATAACACATATTCCCAATATATGTGTGTCAATAACTGTTAACTTTTCATTTACCTTCCTTACAGGCAGTCTTCTAAAGCTTTCCCTTTTTTTCCATATTGGAATATTTAGGTTAACCTTGTCATGCTGTTGTGTTATGGAACTTTTTTTTTCCTCCTCTCATGTCATGCAAGCAGCAGAACAGGATGTCAGCTCTGAGTAGTTGTAAAGATATGCTGGCTCACAGGTGCTAAATCATTTGTTTCCTTCAGTTGTTCCTGGGTTTCTGAGGTCTCAGACAGATTGAGTATTTTCTGTAGAAGGACTTGGGTGTCATCCTTATGCAGAGAGTGCCACCTCTAACAGTGCAGAACCCCACAGAACCCCACAAGAAAGACAGATTTGGGCACTGGTAACAGGGATCTGCTTGCAATACAAGTCATGGCAAATGATGAACCATGGCTCAGGTCCCTAGGAGTGGTTTTAGTTGTGGACAGAAGATGATGGAGCAAGGAATGGGACTGGAGATTGGGCTACAAAAAGATTGGGACAAAACAAGATGGGGCTCCTAAATTAATCCGATAGAGAGCCCTAAATTCAGGGCTAGGGTCAAGTTCAGAGTACATCTGAGAAGCTGGATCCATCCAGGATAGAAGTTACCTACAGTGTATGTTAAAGGTCCATCCAGGAGTCAGACCCAGAGACTGGTGCTCCTGTGACAGAGCACCAGCAGGGACTGGAGCTCCTGGACTGAGCTGAAAACCTGGGCCCATGGGCACAGAACCCAGGTGGAGTCACAAACAGAATCCAGTCAGTGACATTGATACCTAATAATGCTCCCAGGGCACTTGCACTCAGCCACTCAGGGTGAAAACTGACTGAAGATTACAGCACCCAAACCTTCTTATCCATGTTCACATGTGATAGTTGAGCTCCATTAAAGCTATAAAGGACCAAAAGCTTAAAAAATCTACCTGAACACAGGCCATAGGTTTTTGGCCACACACAGACATATCTGAGACATGAGCTGAGGCTGGCTGGAGATCACATGCACACCTGAAGCACCAGAGGCCAGGTGAGAGTCCCTAGGACCACTAAGCTGGCCCCAGGCACCCCTGTCAGACAGTTTTTGTCAATGACATAGAGGCATGGACAGTTCATAGCATCCAGCTCAGGGGTATATTGCCACTATCTAGGTCCATTTTCGATACCATGGAGAATCTGTGTTAAAAAATCAATTTGGAGATGAAAACTAATGTTTTTTTTTCAGATAATTCATATTCTTTCTTTTACCTCTTCCTTCACTGCATGCAAGAATCAACCCCTGAACTCAGGGAAGGACAGTGATTTTATAGAAACACGGATAGCAGGTGGGAAAGAAAACAATGTTTATATTGAAAAATCTTTCATCTAGCCTTCTTCATTCCTTGTCAGTTATGTGCTTCAGCCTCTTGCTTGTTTGGGTGCTATAGTCCTAATCCTCATTCTCAGAATCAGCTGTGTTACATTGGTAATACCTTCTTGACTGTGGAAACCAAGATGCTGGCAGATAAACTTGTCCAGAAAGGAGAGCAGTGCACTTAAACTATAACCATCATGAGTCACTAAAACAGCTCTTTAGAACCAAAGGAAGTTTTTTGACTTCTCCTCCATTTTCCATAAAAAGCCAGAATGTTCTCCAGAAACCAGACAATATAAAAAAATAATTACTTCAGTAGCCCAAATTTGCTTCTTCTGAGTTATTTTGATGTAAGTTTCTCATTTAGCAGTTGGAACAATCTTGTTTGGAATGATTCTTTGAAAATCTTAACATCAGGAAAGGTAAAATAGAATTAATAATCCAGTCTAATCTATAGTAGCACAATTATGCCAAAATTAAACATCTTAAAAAATGCACAGCTCTCAATTGGTCTTCCCATGATGAAAGATTTTGTAGACCATGACTGGTTTTGAATTCTCTTTGGTTAAAGCTCAATTGATACAGAGAGAAAAAGAACAAAGTCTTGTTAAGAACTATAAAGTATGCCACAAGATGTTCTATTGAGGAGACAACTGTATTAATGTAGCCTGTAATTTTAAAATCTCTTCGTGACAAACTTTGAAAGGTGACCATGAATAAAAAAGAAAAAAGTTGTCTGCAATAATAATTTGAAAGTGTATAATATAAGTGGAGCAAGACTGGAAAATGTCTAAAAGCAGTTTTTAACCACTTAATGCACTGGAGCAGGGGTAAAAATTGATAATAGATTGTGGGACTTGCTTTTGGTGAAGTGCTTCCCCCAGTTCATCATGTCTGATGCCACATGCTCGATGCACATAGGTGCATACAAGCAAAGTGCACTTGCACTGGACAATTGTAATGGGATGCCAGGCACCCACCAAAACCTCTCACTCACTCCCCTCTGCAGGTGGACAGGGGAGAGAAGATATCACAAAAGGTTCATGATAAGGACTAGAAGGGATCACTCACCAAATACTGTCGTTGGCAAAACAGGCTCAAAATTAGAGCTATTAATCCAGCTTATTACTAACAAATCAGAGCAGGATAATGAGAAGTGGAATAAAATCTTCAAAGCACCTTTACCCCACCCCTCCCTCCTTCCCTGCTCTACCTCCTTCCCCAGCAGTGCAAGGAGAAGGGAATGGGGGTATGGTCGGTCCATCACAAGCTGTTTCTCCACTGCTCAGGGAGAGGAGTCGTTCCCCTGCTGCACTGTGGAGTCCCTCCCACAGAAGAAAGCTCTCCATGATCTCCTCCAACATGGCTCCATCTCACAAGCAGCATCTCCCTGGGACCTGCTGCAACATGAGTCCATCCCATGGGCAAGAGCCCCTCAGACTCCTGCAGCATGGGTCACTCCTGTATGGGGTGCACTCCTTCACAGACAGGCTGCTCCAGCCTGGGCTCCTCTCTCCATGAGGCCATGTAACCCTCCTCTCAGGCATCCCCCTACTCTGGTGTGGGTCTCCTCCATGGGCAGTAGTGGATCTCTGCATCCCCATGGATCTCCCTGAGCTGCACCAGGGGCTACAGAGGAATCCCAGCTCTGGCACCTGGATCACCTCCACCCCTTCCTTCCTCACTGACCTTGGTGTATGCAGAGTTGTTCCTGTCACTTATTCTCATCCCACTCTTCTCTGGCCACAACTGCACAATAACTTTATGTTTCTTCTTCAATAAATTATCACAAAGGCCTTGCCACCCTTTCTAATTGTCCCAGCCTTGACCTACAGCACATCCATCTTTGGACCCACCAGAGACTGGCTCTGGTTGTTGGATGCTGTTGGGAACCAGGGAAAAAGCAGCCTTGAAGCCTTGCCTTTCTCAGCCTTCACAAGGACAAGAAATGATAACAATGATTGTGCACCTGCAGGGTACATGACAGATGTGTGAGTGTCTCACGATATTTTGCAGAAAGCATGTTTTCAAAGAGGTGTTGCCTTCTTGGACCAATGAGTCTTTTCTATTCTGTTTTTCACGTACTACACTATATAAAGTCTAGTGTATCTTTAAATAAAGCTCTCTCTCTTTTGTTTCTCCATTGCATGAGGAACTATGTTACATTTTCCTCTTCACCACTCACCTATAGCCTAAAATGCAACAGCTGGGCATGAAGGAAAGCTTCTGGCAGCTTCTCACAGAAGCCACCCCAGGGACCCTCCCATTACCAAAGCTTGGCCATGCAAACCCCATAGAGCTGTAAGATGTACACTAGCACAGTCAAAAAGGTTTCACCCAAAAGGGCAGGGAAAACTCTGCAAAAGGGCAGGTAAAACCATTTGTAACTTCTGCATAGAGCACCTAATAAGATATAGAAGCAGCTGTAGTCCATATTTGAGATCATTATTTTTAATGGTCTGCTCAGTTCAGATCCTGAAAGATAAAAGTAAGTCTAGAAGAACCTCAGATGCTTACCTAGGAAATGCAAGGCACAGCAGACTGATTGGACTGAAACAGGCATGGCAGGACAGAGCTGCTTTGATGTGAGATAACCCCTTCCCATCATGGACCATCTCCTAATGTTCACAGCTGCCCCTCCAAACTGCTTGCACCAGACCTGGCTGCTCAGATCCTCCTGCACAGCCAACATCTGCAGCAAAGCATGAAACTTGGGAACGATTTGCATGGAAATGAGCTAATTTGGGTCTGGGGAGTTAGTGTTTTTTCATTATTTCTCCTTCCTTCAGTCTTACCTATTTGTGGCTAAATTGGTGGATTTTTCCATCCATTCTTCTTAGAAAAGGATAGTAAAACTTATTAGGTTTGTATATGTCAGTTTATCTTTTTTCAGGATTTCTATTCTTAACCTCTTCAATTGTAGAATGACAAAATTGTCAGGCTCCTGCTCACCTTTTACCAGTCTGAAGCATATGTCAGGTCGTTTTGTATCATTAGTGTCTTAAAGCAGTCTGGAAGTTGGGAACATTGAAATAGAAGTTGTGACTTTTCTCTCAGAGGAGTGTAAAGGGAGTGCTAATGTATTTGAAACAGATTTAATTTCTCCCAGTTGCACTGCTACCTGAGGCTGTAAAAGCCAGTGAACAGATGAATCACAGAAACATCCACTATCCTGAGTTGGAAAGAGCCACTATGTCCATTGAGTCCATCTCCTGGCCCCACACAAATTATCCCAAATATCACACCAGGTGTGTTCCTGAGAACATTGTTTAAATGCTTGAACTCTGCCAGGCTTGGTGCTGTGACCACTACCTTGGAGAACCAGTTACAGTCCCCAAAGACTCTCTGGCTAAAAAACTTTTTCTCATATCCAACCTAAACCTCCCCTGACACAGCTTCAGGCCATTCCCTTCACGTCCTGTCACTGTCACCACAGAGATGAGATCAGTGTCTGCCCCTTCTCTTCCCCTCTTGAGGAAGCTGTAGCTGCAATGAGGTCTCGTCTCCCCTTAGTCTCTTCTTCAGGCTAAAAAATTTAAGCGACCTCAGCTGCAACTCTTTGGTTTCCCCTGCAGACCCTTCACCATCTTTGCAGCTCTTCTTTGAATGCTCTCTAATAGCTTCATATCTTTCTTATATGGTGAGTTAGGCTTGTCCCAGAGAAAATTTCCTCCTGCCTCCATAGGGGGAATGAACCTGAGTCTTTGCAATCCTTCAGACGTCTTCTAGCTGTTTTGAAGACAAAACCTCTTCCATATGGCACTCTAATTGCACTATAAAAGTGATTTAATTGGAAATAATTACTTTGTTTTCAAAGTACCATAATTATTTTAGCCCAGAGCCAGCTTTTGAAATAGTATTTTGTAAAAGAGTTCACAGATGATGGAGCTGTCTGGTTAATTTTTAACTATTGTCTATATCCCTCAATTTACCTACTTGGTATTGTTTATATAGCTGCAAAGAACAAAGACAAAGTGTTGTTGGTAAAAGCAGTCAGAAATGAAATGAGGGCAGATAAAATATATCTTCAAAGAAAATATCAGAAGGCCTTGAAAGAACAAAGAAGGCTTAGGGGAAGTGCCTATTTATCTGTCTGCAGCCAAGTACACAGACATGTTGGGTTTTTCTACAATTCACGGGTCAAAAACTAAACGAACGTTTTACAAACCATTTCTTTGGAGAGTTTTGGAGAAAGCCAGAGCTGGCACAGGGGAGTAAGTGAGGTAGGAATAGAGCTGTTTAAGGAGATATTTCAGGAGTGAGCCCAAGAGAAGCAAAGGACAATGAGGAAGCTTCAGGCACTGAACCTGGCTCTTCAAGTCAGCAAGGAGCATCTGCAACTTGTGAGGAGATTGTGAACTTTAGTTAGACTTGATGATGCTTTGTGCTTGAACTAACTCTCTTCTGGCAGCTGTTTGAGTAAATAAGCAATCCTTCATTTTGACAAAGCTCCTTTTTCCTCAGCAGCTGGTCAAAAGCTTCCCAGAGGAGTCTCTTGGAGGTAGAAATGTGGATGAGAGAGTGAGACCAAGCTATGAAGCAGCTGGACCTTGACAGAAATATGAAAAGGAGTGCTGATTGCCTGACAGAGGTGTTTAAAAGGGACTTAAGGGGTGTCATACAGGGTATGGTTTACTTCACGATGGAGATTTTTATTTTGGGATAGCTTTGGCGTAAGAGCTATTCCAAAAATACTCCTTTTAGAGCCAGTCACAACTCAGTCTAAAGTAAGCAATTCTGCTGCTGAAATGCATACTCACACAGCCTTTGGGATTACTTTAATGATCCAGGTGTGACACCACATTAGCAGCTAGACTGATGCAACTTTCACCTGTAGATGAGTTTGTGATGATGTCTCTGCATTGCTGCTGTCACTCAGTACAGCTGAGCTATGCTTTAATACCCCTTCAGAGGCATGATCTCATGGTATCAATTATCCTGGTGTGATGTGAATTGCTAAGGTCATTCTGTTGTTAATTAATTGGTCGTGCTGCATTAAAATAATCTCCCTAAAGTTGTCTGCATTACAGATTAATGTGAGCTTCTCCACAGACCTAGCAGTTTGAAGTGTCTCACCAGTAATCCAAATGACACTGATGTGCTGTGTTGATAGTTATTCTCTGTATTGCAAGAGGGAAAGATTTCAATAACATTTCAGCTGTGTTTGGATGTCTGTTGGAAATGCTCTCTCTGAAATACCAAATGAAATCCATGTGCCATAAAGTGATTGCATAGAAAAGGGAAGATCATTTGCCTGTGTTTGAAGAGCTCATGTGAGCCCACAGCATTAGACAGATGATGAGAAGTGATGAAATGATTGCTTTTTAAAAACTTAGATGATGAGATTCTGAGAAGACACCTGTAGGGAACCTCTAACTGCTTGACCCCACTAACCAACTGACCATATTGTTCCCAATAATCTTCAAATATAAACTTGGGGAAGTTTATTCGCAAACATCATTGCAATTTCCATGGGCAACTAATCATTGCTATTATAATCATGCCCAGCTGCAGCTGCCTGCAGCTAAAAATGGAATGCTGAATTTTTTTTCACCCCTGTAGTTTGTTTGGTAATTAAGATTCTGATAATTGGAGCATTATTGTGAGACTGAGAAGTATGAAAGCTTTGCAAAGCTCACCTTGTGATCAATTTTTTCATGTGAAAAAAATTTGCTCAGAGGCTACTGAGAGGAAGAATTATTCCCTAAATCCTCCACTGCTTTCATTCTTGTTTTGACATTTCTTTTAGGATCCCAGAGTGCTGATACAAATGGCTGTTTCCATTATCAAGAGCACTTCAAGTCTTTTCTCTGCATTCCATTTATCTAATTCCTCTCATCAGCCCCTTCTCATGAACACCACTTGTCTTTCTGTTCATTGGAAACTCCTTGTTCTTCAGATAGAATGTAAGGAAGATATGAACATAAAAACCAAAAAATCACTATGAATGTAGTTAAACACCGGAAGAAAGGTTGACAGAGATGATGGAAGCTCCAGCCTTGGGGATGCTCAGACCTTGACTGAACCCTAAATCAGGCTCTGAGCTGCTTCACCCAGATTGGCAGTTAGCTTTGATTTGAGCAGAGGAGTGGCACTAGATATTTCCAGGAGTCCTTTCTGACCTAAGGTTTTCTATATTGTGTTCTTATCCCAGAGTACTTTTTCCCATTTAGTACCGAAATGCAGAAAGGGTCATTCAATCTGAACCCATTTAGAGTTTTGGCTATGGAAGCTAGGAAATCCTGAACTGAGTTCAAGAGGAAATTCACCTCAAACAGCTCTTTGTACATTTAAATGCTGTCTTTTGAAACCTCCATCCCTGTACATATACACAATTTTTTTCTAAAGCAAGTGGCAAACCAGCTGGGATGCATCTTAAACCCATATTAGAAGAGTAGGCAGGTCCTGAGCATGGACTGAGTTGGTGCTGCCTCAGCACAGCAAAACTTTGACTGAATGTCCTGGGAAAGGGAGAGAATTTTCCTTTCCTCAGGAGACACCAAAGGCCAGTGCTGTGTGAGGTTTTGCACACATGCCTTTGCAGCAACAGTGAGGCACTCAGTTGAATCAGACAAAACTGACAGATAAATAAAAGGATGTGTCTGTCTAAAAGTGCATGGTACCAGGCACAGAAGCTGTTATATTCCCCAGCATCTTTGGAAATGCCTAAGGGTGTTTTACAATACAGTAATGTAGTGATGGAATTTAAGGTTATGAAGTCCCTAAGCTCCTGGAACAAAGCCTGCAGGTTCCTGAACTCTACAGACACCTTTCCAAACAGCAAAACCTCAACCCAACTGGGACTCTCAGAAGAGGAGGTTTCTCCAGTTTTGTTTCCTAGCAAACTGACTGTGGTGTCCATCAGAGCCCTCTTTGCCTCCCTTTATGCACTAGTTGAATAAGCAGAGAATTTGGCACAGAACCATGGGGGTTCAGATTGCATTTTCTCCTCCACCCTAAACGTTTTAAAGTTATTTGCCACTCAGCCTTGCATTCTCTACAGCCTTCCAAAGAAGGATCTCTAGTCCCAGAAAAAACAAAAAGACATAATTGTGGTGTTGTGGTTACAGCACAGAACTGGAGTGGGGAAAAAACTTTGTTCTGCTCCTAATTCTCAAAAACTTCTATGTTATATAACTTTTTTGTTGTAGCAATTGGTAGACAAAATACAGGAAAATCTTACTAGTAGTAAGAATACTATGCAATTCAGAGTGCAAATCAAACACATGTTTATATTTTGTTTGGTTCATAGGCTGCTTGAAAGACATAAATTAAAGGCTATGTGAAGCCTAGGGATGAGACATTACGATTATTTTTTAAAAATGACTTGGAATAAACCAAGATCAGACAAATTAATTTACATATGAAACGATGTCTGCTTGGAATGATATTTGAGCAATAATTCTTTATAAAGTAAACTAAAAAGAAAGATTTACAGAATAAAAAACGTGGTTTCTTTTTATTATTTCAACTGATACTCTAGAAAAAAAATAAAGTTCTAAAGAAACAAAGCCTTCTGCAGAACTGTAGATAATTATGGCTACGAGAACATTATTCAAAATAAAACAATAATAATTAAGTTTTAGTTCTAATTGCCTTAAAAGGTCAACTGATAATTTTGAGAAAAAATAAATGAAAGAACTACAAAACGGTTGCATTTGTCAATATCAAAAAAAACAATTTAAATTTTATGGTTTTTTAAATGTCAGAGAAACTTGTGTTGTTTCAGAAATTAGAGGAGATTGTCTGTGTTCATGTTTAAATGATGATGCTAGTGAATGTTACTGAATAATCTTGAGAGAAAGCACAAAAAGTCCAACAATCTGAGCATGAGAGAGAACTACTGAAGGCAATGTGTGGAAAGATGGGATCTACATATCTGAGTAACAGAGCAGGAAGCTGCTAACTTTCATCCTTATTTTACATGGGATAATTGGACAAGGTAAAGCCATTATTTTCAAAAACAATCTGTAATTTTGGATGCATATGTTCCAAGTTATTCTTAATTAAGATACAATTTTCAGAGATAAAGATTTACATGATGTGAGGGTTTGAGTTCTCTTGGAATTTGATTTTCCATTTCTAAGCTGTAGACCACCCACATTGTGGCATCAGATATAATTGTAAAAAACCCGATAGTTTTTAATGCATGACCCATGATCTTTCTAGAGTTCTTAAACATCCTGAATGTTCACAGCTATATTTCCACTGAGCTCGTTAGCAGTAGTCATTTTGACTTACATTCATTGATTGATTCACTTTCATATGGCATTGGTGTGGTAGAATTTCATTGCTATTTTTATAGTCATTCAGAAAATATTTCTTTCTCTAAATATGTTCAGTGGTGATGGATTGGTAATCCTATTCCCTGAAAAATAGTCTGGGGTGTTCTTTATTATTTTCCTTTCTAATGTAGACATTATATTAAGCATCAAGATCTGTTTTCTAGTGCAGACTTCCATTTGATTAAAATCAAACAATTCTCTAAGTCAGGTTTGTCTGTTTGAGAGCTATTTCCTATGGCCATGCAAGCCAGTCTGTCAAACTGTGACCCTTCCTCTTCCCTGGAATGTTTACTTTGGCAAGGTCACAAAGAGAGACGTAAATTGTTTGGTTTAAATAAAAACAATCAGAACATTTAAATCACAAGCAGATCATAACCCAGTGACATGCCAATGGAAACCTCTCAAAGTGCTGCCCACATTTTTTAAATGAGATGCTGTTACTGCACTGATTTATCCACACTCAGATTTTAACAAAAGAGAAGTTTGAAAATGTCTGCATCTGGCATTGGTTAGGGGATGTCTGGAAGCAGCTGGGGCTAACCCAAACCCCAGTTAAATCAACTCTAGTAAAATACCTGTGTCTGAAGTTGTCCTTTAGTACTCTAGAACAACCCATGTCCATACTGTTAACTTTGCTTGCTCACTAAAGGATGACTGTTCACAGACTACTTATTGAGAGTTTGGTGCCCCTGCTAGGTCCTAGGGGAAGTTCTAGATGTCCCAGACCAAAATTATGCCAGTCTGAAGAATACAGCAGCATGTTCAGCCTGGGTCTGGTGGCCATTGATGTTCCCTCATCTTTACTAGGAAAGTAGCTATAGCCTGTGGATGTTTCTTGCTGTGTCCAACAAACTCCACTTTCCTTTTTCAGGTTCATTACATCCAGTGGGAACTTAGCTGAGTGATTTAGTGTGAGGCAGGAGCTGAGAGGACTCCATTTTCCCTCAAGGAGTCAGGTGGAATCCATCGTGTATAAGATGGATAGACAGCACTGCTTTCATGGAGATAACTTCTTTTTAAAATTCTCTTTCCAGAATACATGGGAGATTTAGACTGACAGCTCCCTGAAGTGGGCACCTCTTGCTTATGTCTGCAGTAAGCCAGGATGAATCTGGGGCTTTTTGTTTCCATTATCCCTCAAAGGAGTTGGGAAATGTATGAACTTAGAGAAGTTTGAAAGTCAGGAAATTGTGGTCCAGTATATTTTAAGTGCTCAAAAATAATTCAAGTTCTTCTATCAGACTCAATTTTAAGGTATACATTTTTAATCTAATAATAAGACAAAATCCCTGAAACCATCCAGGCTGGAAGCAAGATCAGTGTGTTCTCATATAGACTAATAAAATTGAGTGTTCATGAAAATTGATAATTAATAACTGGTGTTTACCATCAACATTTCATGAGATACATAAAAAGAAAGACAAGAAGATTTGCATTTACATGACTATGTGTGACACACACTTTCTAGCAAGTCTTTAGATTTGTATTAATATCCCCCACTCTAGGGTGGATAATGCAGTGGTTTAATGCAATTAGAAATGCTTAGCTAGTTCTCTGTGTGTCATCAGAAACAGACAAGGGTTGAATACATTCACTGGCCCATAAAGTTCAGTAATACCTTAATGCCACTGGACACATTTGGGCAATTAAGTTTTCTCCTGTATTTCTAATGAGCAAAAAGGAGCAAGGCTGTAATATCGCAAACGTGAGTCAAAAGCCAGCAGGAACTCCTTGGTTTTTTATTTACTTTCCCTTGTTTTAGCAATCATTTTGGTTCTTCTAATTTTAGTGGACTATGTGTTTCAGAACCAATAATAATGGGAGAAGAGACATCTGCCTGATAGTCTGACAGTAAAACACTATTAATAGCAGTACCAATACAATCAGTGCTTACACTGGAGTCCACTGATTTATCTTCTAGATGGGCAAAGAGTCACAGTGCAAGGCTAAGTGCCTTTTCCAGTGAGGAAACTGTCTGGACTGTCAGAGCTCACAGTTAGCTGCAGGGAAGGAGAAGATTAAATCTCTTCAACCCTCTACAGTGAGAGTGCCTTAGGTTTAGAGAAGAGGGTTTGTGGGTGCAGAAATAAGTGATCCCTGACACTTTGCCTGGGAGGAAAGAAACAGAGAGCAGGAGTGGGGCAAGCACTGGACTGACCTACTCCAATTTTAGTGCTCTGTAGCTTCCCTGTATGATGGATCCTACTCTTCCCATCCTTCTGCTTCAGGAGTCAGGAGACTGACAGTGGGAAAATACAAGACTAATTTAAGCAGCAAGGTATTTTAAAAATGAAGGAAAAATAATAGCATTGACATTTTAATTGTTCTTCTGATCTTAGAAATATACAGCGGTTTTCTATGTTCAGAAGTTCCCTTTCATTTCAAAAAGAAAAGAAAAACATAACCCTGAGTGTTAGGGCTTCAGGAAATACAAGGTATTAGGAGACTTGGAGTCAAAGACTGCAGTTGCTAATCTTGCACCCACATTGCAGGCGTGTTACCTACCCTGTATGAGGAGAAAGACAAAGCCTATGCACTTGTATCTCTCTCTGATTTGTGGAGGTTAAGACCCTGATGCTTCTTCAGTGAAATCTGGGGATGGAGTCTCTGTACCCATTAATCCTACTATTGAATTTAAAGTCTGCCTGGATTTCAGGCCTCAGTTTTCTGCAGCGAGCAATCAAACAGAATATCCCTCTGTAAAGCCCTGATGACATGGCTCTGGATCTTTTGAACCCTCCAAGCTGAGATTCTCCACTTACAGTGTCCTTTTGCAATTTTCTGTGAGGCTTTTGGCAAATCTCATCCTCTAATAATATGACAAGCAGCAACTCTGGTTATTGTGAAATTATTGGTACAAAGAAAAGTTTTTATTCTTATACTAGTGGCTGCAACATAATTGCTGCTAGAGGGAATCCAGCACTACCTGTACTTTCCAAACACATTGTGAGTAGAGATAATTTTCATTTCATATCAATAACAAATCCAGAATTGTCTTTGTTTTATCTCTTTAGAGGGTTCAGAAGAAAATAGTTTCTTAGTCTCAAAGCCTTCCTTTCTCTCTCTTCCACTTGGGATCTTCTTTCTGCAAGGACTTTTCTCATGCTTGAAAAAATTCTTCCTTTCTCTGGCTGACACATTGCCTGAACCTCCCTGACAGTTGCTTTGCATCTTGGTTTTTTATGCTATTTGCTTTCAGTACATGATTTGCTGCCAGAAGGACGAGGGTTCTCAGCTATCCACTAGAATAACAAAACAATACAGAAGAAAACAAAGCAAAAACAATCTCACAATTTACAAATAGCTGAACTTTCTTTCCGGTTTCATTCTGTGTCCCCATCTGTTAATGTAAAAGGAGGGACCTCTGAGACAACAGAGAACCCTGCAGGGACAGCTGCTTCCACAGCCCTGACAGCCTCAGGAGGTCACTGCAGGACACATCCCCAAATATGAAGTGTCTATTGCAAAGAACTGATGGAGCATCTCATTTCTAGGTCCTCACTCCTCCTGGGCCTGCTCCTTTACTGCTGACTGCAGTGAAATAAGGGTCAGATCCTGTGGCATTTACCCAGACCACAATTTGCCTCACTCAAAGCACACAAAGGACTGAGGCAGTTGGGAGCTTTAGACCAACAGTGTTTCCCATCCCTGGAGTTGCACATTGTGATAAAAAACGGAGTAACCAACCAAAAACACTAGAGATGGAAAGAATGAAAACTATAACAATATGCAAGAGACTCCATCCTTGATTAATTCATCAAGTCAACAAAATAATAATTTAAAACATTTCCTGGATTTTTTTAAATTTTCCTCCAGATAAAGGTCAGTCTTTTTCTGTGTCGAAATGACACCATCAACTGCAAAATATCAAATGCTATGAAAATCACCCAGACCCAGAAAGAATAGCAGTTTAATTTTTATTTTCATTGATTTTCCTAGTTATTGTTAGTTGGCAAAATTCAGGTTTAATTCACAAATAATTAAATAATTTGCACTCAGGACTGCTGTTTGGGTTTTTTTTTTTTTTTTGATTTTTGAAGATTCTTTTCTTTTAAATAAGATACCCATCTAAGCCCTTTTGCCTGTCTCTGAGAAGTAGGAATATGATTTTCACTTCCACCACACAGCCAAGCTGTTGATGGATGGGTTGATCTGACACAGCCAAGTAAAACTGAAAACTTGGACTTTATATCTTCACAAATGTGCCAAATGGAGCTTATTAAGATAGAGGCTCCAGGTCACTTTTCAAGCAGAAGTGGAGGCTGGACAGCCACCACAGTTTTAACTCAGCTTTTCAGCTGTGCTGGACCCAGGCTAAGCTGGTTCCCCTCTTGCTGTTGCCAGGGGGCTGAGAATCTTGTGTTTTTTAAAACCTTGTCTGCTCCATGAGCAACTTTACTTTTTCAGTAAATTACTGACATTCCTGGAAAGAGCCTCTGGGCAGAGATGACACCTTTCTATGTGCCAGTAAAGGCCACCTTCATCTGTCTTGCACTGTTCTACTGGAGGATAAATTCTGGTTTCAGAACACTTTGTTGCTTGATTTCATTCCTGATTGCAAAACTTACTTACAAGAGGCCAGATCATAGTGTTTGGAGTGTTTATCCACTCTCCTGAAGGCCTAATTGCTTGTTAGTCACCTCCTAATTGATTGCTGTGGAATAGTGATTAGGAAGGCAGAGGATAATGACTCCAGGTGGGGTGTATGCTGGGAACCTGAGTAATACCAGGCATTCATGTAAATCACTCCTTTAATAAACAGGAGTTAGGTCAGCCTGGGGAAGGTGTGGTGTGGTGAAGGGCCTTTCAGTCACCATTTGGCCATGTCAGCTGAATGACAGCTCCAGGAGGCAGCTGGACCCTCAGTGACATCTGTCTTTGTGGACAACTGCTTTCAACCTCCCTTTCTAACAGGTTTTTTTTTGGGTTTTTGTTTTGTTTTTAACACTGCCTGTACCACTGGTTACATTTGCTCGTGGCTCTTGTCCAAGGCACAAAAGCAAAGGAATATATATTGCTCCCATGGAATTCTGTGCTGAGTTGCCAAGCAAAGAGGGGCAGAAAACTGCTGCTGACACCAGTACAGGCAGAGATGTCATGTCAGGCACTGAGAAAGCTCAAACTGCTTCTCCTGTGCAGACAGAGGAGCTCTAGGCAGGAGTGAAGGACCATGGCAGGCGTTGATGCTCAAAGGGAGCTCTGCCCTGGTGAGCTGCTCACCTTTCCTGCTGAATCTCCATGGATGGGCTGGGGGGCAGCAGGCAGGTCTCCTGAGTAGTGGAAGTTGGGTCCTGTCTCCACACAACTGTCAGCTCCCAGTCCCTGCACCCTTTTGGGGAGAAAAATCAGGGCTGGAAGGGGGAAGGCAGGCCTAGGAACAAGGGCTGGGGGACATGTTTGAATTTTGCACTTTTCCTCACTAGCTGAATCTATTGAAAGTGAAAATAAATTAAATTACTTTTCTCCAAGTCAAGTCTGTTTTGCCCAATGTGGTAATCAGGAAATGAATCTCCCTCAATATATCTCAAACCATGAGTTTTTTAAGTTTATTTTGTCACCTGTCCTGCTGAGGAAGGATGATGCTGCAGGTGGGTGGGTATCCAAGATCAACCCATCACAGTCACAGCCCATCTTGCAACCTGAAGCTCGCTGTAATTTGACACAAGAGACCTGCTCCATGTGAGCCCTTGCTTAGCTCTTAGCCAGCTATTATAAATGCATAGTCCAGGTGTTATGGTATATAAACATAACCATGAGACAAATAATATTTTATTCAAATAAATGCTAAAATGGAAAAACCAACCAAAAAAGAATCTTGACAAGTGTGTGGCCTTTCTTCAGCTAGAGTGTCTCTGTGTCGATAAACCAGGTCTCTTTTTGTAAAAGAATCTAATGACTGAATAGAAGACAATCAAAATCTAAAAAGACTGACTCACTGTCTGAGATCATTATCTTGTGTCCCCCCCTCCTCATTGGAGACAAGTAACTATCTTTGGTGGGTGACCCAGGCCACTTAAAGAGTGAAGTATTATAGCAGGGATAAATTGCTTTTCTGAATTATATTTTTTTCTATCACTTCAGAGGAAAGTTAGACAAACTTTAAAAGGCTATTTAGCTTTAAGTAGGCTGAAGTTATCTCCTTCCCTGACTGGGGATAACAAGGTAGATAATGTACCACTGGTACCTGCAAAGAGCACTTTGAGAGCCCCAAGTTACCTTGCAGCTGCTCTCCTGGTTTGAAGGACAGGTGTCTGCTAAGAAAGGCAGGACCCTCTCTTTGAAATGGAGAATGCAAACCCCCTTCCTCCAAATTATTATAATTTTGATATTAAGGAGCTCTCAGGCACAGATATGGGAATTAGAAATAACAGTTATTTACTAGGAAAATTAAAATAGAAATAGAAATATTACAAAGAACAATCCCAACCCTGACAGAGTCAGAATACAATCTGACACCCTGTCAGGGTATTGGCAGCAGTCCCATTAAATGGTGGTTGCATCCTCCTGCAGTGGCAGATGTGGTTCAGCTGAAGCAGTGCTCCTGTGGAAAGGTCTGGTTTTCCTCTGGAATCCACTGGAAAAAGGCTGCTTTGGTGTTCCAAATCTCAGTTTTTATCTAGGTAGGAAAGGCTTGGCTCCACCCCCTGGCTGGAAGCATCTCCCAGTGGGATGATGTAATTTTGTCAGTCACACAGTGGGACTCAATGGCCCAGCAGCAGATGATATCTTCCTGGAGGGAGGATGGGTTGTGGAAAAGATAAAGATGATTGCCCCACCTGGTTTTAAAGATGGCCCATTAGCAGAGAATATGTGCCACAGAGATAAGGGTCACTGCCCCACCTGGCTTCAGCAGATGGTGATAGAATACACATTTCTGGCCACATCCTGTGTTGCAACCCAAGACAGCTGCATACAGAAATCCACAGAAATATGCCCATGGATGTCAGCACTCCTGCAAGAAGTGAGCTGCTGCAGTGCACAGGTCTGGGCACTGCAGCTGGTTTTGAAAATGAACCTTCCTGCACTCTAAAGTCTCAAGATGTCTGGAAGATTTGCAAAAATTATCAATTCAGGTAAAACACTAAATCTTACAGAAGGTAAAGGGGAAACTCATTTGGGTGCTTTATTTGCTCTCCCCTGACACCTCTTATCTTTAGAGGTCTAGATACCACTGTAAATCTTGTCTGATAGGCTTACAGTCACACAGGGAGTTAGGTGTGATTGTGCTTCAGCAGCAGCTAAAATTAGAGTACATCTTTGTTTTCTCAGCCATCTCTGAATTGTTGTTTGTCTACCATTAGAATTTGAAGAGAAAACTGCTATTTGCCTTGTCCTTGCACTGGTTTAACAGTGCTAAAAGTTGATACCTCCATAGCAAATGGCAGCCTGGGAGTTGGTGGCCAGGGAGTCCAAGCAGAATGAAAGTGTCTCCATTTCCTGCACGGAGGAGAGAACAGTGATATCAGTTTCCCAGGCTGAATGAGCAGATGCCCATTTACAGATGAGAAAATTCAGGATAAATGAGCACATATGCTGTGGCCAATAGCCATTGCTTTGTCCCCAGCCTGTGAATGTGCCAAGCCTATTAACATCACCATTGAGAAGTTAAATCACAGCTACAGACAGCAGATGCTGAGGCATCCTCCACTCCCTGAAGCCTGTTTATTTCTCACCAAAGGTAAAGCCTGTGCTGTACAAAACTCAAGATTCCTGAGACAGGAAGTCTCAGCAGGTATGGCTTAAGCAAAAGCTCCTTGTTCAGAGAGCACTTGGCTCCTGAGAATGCAGCATAGATCCTTTTAAGCTATTTTTTTAAACATCTGCCTGCTCAGAATCAGGAGGTATTTTGGTAAAATAATTAATCTAGCCTCATGATAATCCATCAAGATAAGCAGCAGTTCCTTTTTCAGAGGCAGAAGTAGAGATTTGATGTGAGAGCAGGAGGAAAGACACAGTCAGCTCCAGGATGAGCACATGCAGTCCCTATAGCACCATGGAGGCACAGGAGGAAGACACACCCTAGCAGTGACCAGCTCAACTTGGCCTCTGTTTCTGAATCTCAGAGATGGGAAGAATGACCTTTCCATCAGGGCAAGATTGTTCTAGGCTCTTTGTAGAAGAGAGAAGCTGAAAACTGCACTTCTTCCCTTTGCCACAGAGATTTGTATTTTCCTGTATCCCCCTGTTCCATGACAATACTGCTGTGCTGTGGGATGCAGGTCAGTGCAGCACAAAGGATCCCTGGGAGGAGCCTGTGCTCTGCCCACGCTGCCAAAAGTACATCCCAGCTGCCCTGGCTGAAGGCGTGTGGCTGTGTGTGCTGCAACCTCACCCTTGACAGCTTGGAGACACTTTCTATTTTTGCTCATGTGTTCCAGCTGTTCCCCTTCCAGCTCCATTGCACCTTTAACCCAGCACTGAGCTAAAGGATAGTAAAGAATGATCAAGATCTGCCTGTCATATGCATTCTGATACCTGCAGTTTCTTTTAACAAGGAACATGTAAGTGCTCAGTGACACTGGCTGTGCATCTTTTTTTTAACAGCAATTTTTTTTACTCCTTGTTTCTTCTCAGTATAAACAGTTTGGATTTGATATTTTTCCCTTTGATCTTTCCCTTCTCTGTGCCAGCACTGAGTTTACAGCTTCTGTTTGTGTCACATGGTCTATTACAGCAGGAAAATGGGACCTGAAGGCTGGCCTTTGCTCACACATAAATATTTCTGACCATTGTTTCATGAAATTCACCCACATTGCTTATTTAAAAAAACCCAATCAATACCAACACTAACTACTTTTAAAATCATAGAATGGCTTGGGTTGGAAGGGACCTTGAAATCCATCCAGTTCCAGCCACCTCTGCTGTGGGCAGGGACACCTTTCACCAGACCTGGCTGCTCAGAGCTCCTTCCAACCTGACCTTGAACATTGTCAGGGATGGGACATCTACAGCTCTGGGCAACCTTTTCCAGTGCCTCACCACCCTCACAGGGAAGAATTTGTTCCCAGTGCCCATTCTAAACTTTCTTTCAGTTTGAGCCCATTCCCCCTCATCCTGTCACCATGCCCTCTTGTAAGTAGTCTCTGTCTGTCTTTCTTGTAGGATCCCTCCAGGTACTGAAAGGTTGCAATTAGGTCACCCTGAAGCTTTTCTCTTCCCCAGGCTGAACAACCCCAAATTCTCCCAGCCTGTCCTCAGTAGAGTGCTCCATGTCTAATCATTTGGTGACCTCTGAATTCACTCCTCATTCTCAGGTGGTATCTTCCTAGTGTCTGGTTACTGGCCCTGTGTGAATTTTCTTAGATCCAGAGGCATGGGTTTAATTAGATGTACAGTTTTTCATTTATTTATGAATCAAAGAAGAGCAGATGAGGACCATGTCCTACCCCCAGCTGGCAGAAAGGCAGCTGAGTGCAGCTGAAATCAACTCAGTTAATTGATAAAATAACAGCTGAGGACCAAGCTAGGTAAACCTCAGTGAGTTCTTACTGGAAAAATACTCTTTTGTCTCATAGCCAATTTTCTACTTCAGTTTTTTATTAAAGCAGCCAAACTTTTCTGAAGCAGTGGAGGTGAAGTGGATATCAACCATTAGTGTTTTCAGTACCACTGTGCTTCTGCATTTCATCTGGACTTCTCCCTGACCTGAATCTGGAACTAATCGAGAACTAGTCAGATATTGTGGCTGGCTTTACTTTAAGTACTTGTATCCTCAGGGCTACAGAGCTCTGCTACAGTCTGAAGGAGTGGGGAGCCACATAAGGGGAGAACTATTATCTAAAAATCAGTAAAGCTGTAGTCTCTGATGTTTGACTGATGGTGCAGGGAAAGGCTGGTTGCTCATTTTCCTTTGGTAGAAAAGGAAAGTAGGACTTGCAATGTCAAGGCTGATTAGGCAGCTGTGAGTAATCAAAGGAAACTCTATTGTGTTTAAGATCCTGGGAATGTAAATATGAAAAAAAAGGGCGGACAAAATCATCCTCAGCTGTAAGGAAGACAGGTTATTCATGTTGGAGCTTAGCAGTGTGCTAAGATAAGTGCCAGGGAGGGTTCAGCTCTCTTCTCATTGCATCCTGATGGGAAGGGATGGGGAGGTCAGTGGGGCAGTGTACAAGAGAGGGTCTTCCCTGACCATGACAGAGCCTGCACAGATGGGTTCACACACACACAAACACACACATGTGCACACCTACACTCTTTAACCCACGTGTGGCAGCAGATCCAGACCTCCCCACAGAGGTATAGGTTCCTTGCCTGCTCTTTATTAATCCTTGGTTTTGCAGTACCTGCTCACAAAAAACTGGTATGTCTTACAGGGATTCTTTCTATTCACAAATTCAGGAGTCTCCTTCATTTGCAGCTCATAGCCCAGAAAATCAATTAATTGTATGAACTTCAATATTTGAATGCTTTTTAGGAGCCGTGGTGAACTGAATCTTCTGTCAAACTGTTTTGCAGAAATTGCCACCCTTGAGCTCTGGTCTGTGGGGAGGAAGAGAAGATAGTGGAATGAAATCATATGTCCCATGTGAGCAACAACATATGTTGGTACATTAGCAATTCAGGGATATGCACTAAGGGATTTTAGAAACTGCCAAACTTTCTCATGAGGCTTCTTTCACAGTAGCTTATGGAGTGATACCATAGAATTATTAGGAGAGGGCATATTTCCATTATTAGCAAGGTAAAAGCAGTATGGCCTCACTCATTTCTGGAGAGATCAACTTGATTTTTATATTTGAAGGAGAAAGGTGAATAAAACCCAGGAAGAAGCAAATATAAAACTGCAAAGATAAAGCTAAAGATCAAAACTCTGCAAGTTTATTGTCTGACAACTCCAATAGAGTCAGAGAGGACAAAAATGTAGAAGTGCTTGCTGGGGTTTTAATGGTTATTTTATAATGAGCCAGTCAGATGAGACAGTTAAATTCCAAACTGAACATGCATTATTATGAAAATCAGAAAGTGGGTTTATAAAAAGAGATAAAATATAGCAATTACCCTTTATTTTTGATGCCAACAAGGTTTTAAACAGAATCCTACCGGAGAGATAATTTTTCAGAAGAAAGATAAGATTTTATTGCTTCCAGGCATTTATTCTAACACTGACTACTCTCTGTCTCACACTGTTTCAAATCTACTCACAGTAGAGACTAGTGCAGCAGAGTGGTGCTCAGCTCTGGAGCTCAACGACCTCTCTGCAGTCTTAAACTCCTTTTTCTGGAGGCAACACCACAGCAGGAGCTCAGATGATCTCAGAGCAATGTGGAAACCCTCCTGGAGATTTATTTCCTAGTCCTGGAGCAAGAGTATCAGTCTGCACATCTGAAGACCAGCTTGGCCTTGGTCTGCTGTCAAGTTGTTCACATGGGCAGAGGCAAAGGCTAGAACTCAATAGTTATAATACAGAATAAGGTTATTGTGGAAAGAGGAGGGACCCACACAAGAAATTTTGCTGCTCTGTTGAGGCTCTTCTGCAGATCAGAGGTTCTGATTCCCATATCCCAGACACCTCTGCTGTGCTGTGATAAAGTGTTTATAGCTGAAAGGAACTGGCATAGCAAGCACCCAGCCCCAGTGGTGGTGTTGCAGATGCTCTTGACTCATCTGTCTTCTGACTATCAGTCCAAAGCAGGCATTTAATGCCTTCCTCATCTGAGATTTTTAGATTATTTTACTTGTTTCTCTGTTAAATTGATTTTTCGTAGCAGCTGTGAGCACTCAACATTTGAGTAAATTAGACCCTGGGGTCTGCTCTTTGACTTGTTCCCAGTAAAAAGAGGAGCTCAGAGAACAATACCTTCTGAAGTGGTTTTGTCTCAGAATCACATGAAATCTATGGCACAGGGAAGTGGAAAATCCAGTTCTTCAGTTCTACGTGTCATCCTACTGAAACTGCCTTTCTGTTGCAGGAAGCAAAGGAGGCTCTTGCAGTAAGCCCAAAAAATTATTCTCCTGTATGAGTTTAGCTCAATTCAAGGACAAGGAAGCAAAATAATTCATGGCGATATTTAAATATGGTGTTGTAATGTTTATACACTAGTCATCATTCCCAGGGCCAAATTAGCTGTGATATTTCCTTATTTCTAAGTGCTTTACTTTGTACCCTCAAGCACTCATCATTCTGCATTAAAGTTATTTCTGTACAGACAAGGAAGGGAGAAAGTTATTCTTGTTTAATTGCTTCTACTGTAAGGACTGATAGGCATAAACTATATCAAGGAAAATTTCTGTCTTCCAGAAATCTATAAGTAGTTCAGGGCACAGACCTTGGGCTTAGAACTCCAATGCTCCACATTATGTATAGACATTAATGCTCAAGCAAAATAAACATCCCCTGTGCAGAAGAATGTATTGATATATGAGAAATTATGTTTTCATTCTAATTTAGACACATAAATTGCTAAGGGCCTTTGGGCCTGGTTTCCAGTTTTACTTTTTCTGTCTTCTTGTCCCACCATGAGTTTCTGCTAATACTCAAGTTTATGTACTTTTGAGAGGGTCCTACTGTATAAAAATAGATCTATAAAAATGAACATAGGGATGCAACTCGATATAGGAAAGAGTAAAGACAGCACACTTTCACCCTTCTGTGAGGCTAAATTTCAGGATGTCTAAGAGATGATTTAGCTGCACTACTTTCTATAGAAAAATGCCAATAAATACTGCAACAGTTCTGTGAAAGCAACCCTTCATCCTGGCTTGAATAGACACAATAAAGTGATGTCTTCCTGATCTCGTGTGTGTGATGCCAAAGAAGATGCTTAATAGCTTCTAGAACCAGCAAAATGCCATCTGTCAGTACCTTTTGGTTAGGCTGTCTCAGGTGTAACCTCTCAGTGCAAGAGCACATTGCAGATTCTCAGGTCATCATAAGCTGAATGCCCCTGCCCAAGTTCCTGAACATCCTGAAAGAGGGAGAGGTGGAGCTCACAGCTCTGCTGTATTCATGGCCAGCAATATGAAAGAGAAATTAACAGGCAATGGCAGGTATATTCACCATGCTGAGCTGTATCCTCCTTTTGAGAATGACCTCCTTACAGGGCATTTGGGTTTCTTACATGGTGTTCATTCTTTTCACTTGCCTTTTGTTGTTGTTGTGGGGTTTTTGTGGGGGTTGGTTTTTTTGTTTTGTTTTGTTCTGTTTTTAAGAGAAATGATGAAAGTAAAGCTTTCTCAGGCAGTTGTTTACAGCAACAGAAAAGAGAAATGCCATTTGCTGGTTATGTAATGACTATATCCATTCCCATGTCTCCAGCCTCCTGACCATCTTGATGCCCTTCTGCTCAGCTTGCTGCTCTTTGTCAGTCTGGAGAGCCCAAATGGGGTTCTTCCATTTAGTGTCACCTACCACCTTGCAGTGAATACATTCCCTCTCCCCAGCTGGGCTCTTTTACAAGAGGTAAAACCACATCAGCCTCAGCATAACACCCTGGAAACACTCTGTGATCAGAGGTTTGCATAAACCTCACCCTTTTTACTGAGCTGATCCTCCCCCAGTGAGTTTCCAGTGTTGATCTCTATCTGGCATCACTGATCATCCAATTCCCTTTTCAGGGGAACAAATTAAACTTCCCAAAGTGAAATTTCCAAAGTCACAATCACCCCCTGGAGTGAGTCACAGCTCACTCCAGTGAGCTGATCATCTGAATCCCTCACATTTTCATTACTGCATATTCCTTAATGAAAACTTTAATAAAATCTGTGAAATCTAATAGCAGTGTACAAAAATGATGAAATTTCCAATTTGGGAGAAAGCAGCCTCATTTTAATCCAGCCTGCATATATTAAAAATGGAATTAAATGCAAAAGAAAGAAGAACTAAGAAAATGTGATTATATGTACCCAACAGATTTAGAATCCGTATATTTCCAACTACTTTTTGTTATACTTCTCCAGTGAAGGGCACACTAGGTTGGCAGTGTACTTTGCAAACAGTTTGGACAAAGGGCATCTGTTATTTATTTCTACTAAAATGCTCCTTGCAGGGTAAAAATTTAAGTAATGACAAACACAGCAATAAAAAAAAGTGTAAATCAATGTATATAGTGACTTATTGCAGACATAAATTCTCTCTTTGGAGAGAAAAAATGTGTTCAGTTGACCACTGACCTATGTCAGAGTCTAGAAAATAAAACTGTCCAGAGATTATTTATTTTTCTTTATTCCAAACTTATTATTAGATATCAAATGAGATCTCAGTCTTAAGCCATACTCATTCTTTCCCTGTACCTTCCCACATATATACCTGCTGTTTACACCTTTACTGCAGGAAGGAGCTCTCCACTTCAATGTTTTAAATTAATTTTTCCATCACAGGCAATATCATATAACATTCAAATTTGTGTTCCAATGATTTAACAAGGATGTGAGCAATGGCCAGTGGCGGTGTGTGCCCTAAGCTGGTGAGATTGTCAGAGCGAAATAAATGAGATTTGTGGTGGTTTGTTTGGTTTTTTATTTTTCCTAAATTACTATTTTGCTACTGCAGGTAAGAAAATTGTAAGACAGGAGATGTGCTTTGGAAAACAATTGCTGCTGCAGGCAAGAAACTATCAGTGCAGTGCCCATGTCCTGCAGATTTCTTTCCAAAATCTTGTTCTGTTTCCAGTGCTAGTTTCACAGACCTTCGAATTACACATCAGAAAAGAGACAGAAAAAGAAAGTTTTTAAAAATGGTGCAACCACAGACATAACACCACTTAAATAAAATGCCTTTCATATATTATTGTAAGTTCTACTTTACTCTTTCATAATACCTAAACTCAAATAGGTTGGAATACTTATGAAATATATGGATCAAATATCCCAGGAAAACTTCAGCTAGTAATAATAATAATAAAAAAATAAGGCATGTCTCTGGGAGTAAAAATAAATAAGGAAGAAATGAAATAAATGATCCTTGGTTTTAAATTTACACCTCTGGAAGAAGTCCCACCATCTGACTGTAGGCATCTGTACCTGGGTGCCTAAATTACATCTTTCCCTGGAGGTGAGAAGGTCTATAAAGATGGTTGGACTTTTGGTACTGGACTAGAGTGGACCACTGGGTTTGATGCCCAGTGTGAAGAGGTGTGAATACACTTATTTTTATGGATGAGGCTCAACTGACCTACTGTAAACCTCTACACATGACCTGATTATATCCAGTTCTTGCACAGGCAATGGGAGAAACACAGTACCAGACACCTCACACAAAGAAGAGGAGTTTGAATGTGAACACAGAAATTTTGCTTCAAAAATACTATGTTTCTCCACTGATTGAATCAGGAATTTTAGTTATTTTAAAATCAGATATAGATATATATAGATATATATGTATATATGTATATATGTATATATATATATATTTTATGGTTTGCATAAGTTTAGCATAAGCTAAATGGTGTACACAGCTGAAGTCTGTCCTACATATCCAGAATTAAACTGCCCACCCAATCTAATCAAACTTTTATTAGCTGGTTTTCAGGCAGGTTCCAATGTTGTCAGAAACATAATTTTACAAAGTGTTATTTATTAACTGTGCTCTTTTCACTGTTGAACGAAATCTTTACTAAACAACATGAGTTAACCTTTTCTACTTCCATTGAGAGAAAAAGACATGGAAACTGCAAGTCTGTTAGGACTGTGAACAATAAATAATAGCCTTGTTTTAATAACTATATATAAGACCCAAAAGTATTCCAGAATAATTTTAAAAATACTCTGTGAGAACTATTTTGATCTGCCCAAATAGAAATTGAATAATGACTGATATAATCCACATATTCTGTTAAAGTAAAATTTTCAAATTTGGATACCTAAGAGGAGTCTAACATCCACATTCTGGTAACAAAATTATTTACTGATGTATTTGACAAACTGCAGTTTGTTAACATGATCCATCTGCCTGAACACAGGGACACCTCCATTTGAGAGATGCTGTCAGGGTCTCAGAGTGACCCTAATTCCTATGCCACGAGGTTTATGAGGAGCCCTGCTGTCCCAGCTGGACACTGGAAACCAAACACCACTGTCCCAGGCTGGGGAAGTGACCCTGGCCTATGGAGGCAGCACAGAACAGAGGAGGGTTTTCTGCTAGGACCTGGAAGTCATGTCCCTCCCTGTTGATGCCATTCTGTAAGCAAACAAATCAGAGAAGTTTAACCTCAGCTTTGGAGTAATGCCATTAATGGAGTAATGCCTTAATGGGAGGCACTTTGGAACTCTGTGTGGTCTCTTACACTAATGGAGATTGCTGGTCACATTTAATGTCTTTAGTAAAACATTCAGTCTCTGTGGGATTGCAATTATGCATAAAGAGGCCAGGGAATGAGCAAACACATCTCACTGCAGGCAAGTGAGATCAGCTCAAGTTTGTTAGAGGTAATGGGCAAAGGGGCTGCAGGTACAACAATTTGCTGCACTTTGTACCAGGAATATTTCATTCAGCTGTGTTATCTCCCACCACACAGGGTACCCAGACCCCAATATCTGTCAGTCAGAACAGTGTCTTTGCAGCTTCCCAGGGATATTTGTACTCTTGAAGGAAAATGCTGAATAAGCCCAGAGAGTGCCATGTGTTCTGGACACAGCTGGCAATGTCCCTGGTGTGACATTCACGTGCACAAAGCATGTGCAGTGTCACCTGCCCTCAGTGTGCCAGGCCCAGGAGTCACAAACTGCAGCAGATGGCACCAAGAGGAAAGAGGGAGCCCTAAGGCTCACCCTGAGATTTCTCTGACAAAGCCATGGCAGTGAGTAGCACTCAGCCCTGTTCTTCCCCTACAGGTTCTGCTTGTTCCTGCTCTCAAAATATTTATGAAGGACCTTTCAAAATCTTCTAAGTGATGAGTCTTAGTATATATATGCTGTTAATGGTATTTCCTTTATCCACTACACTAAGGACATACAAAAAAGCTCCAAGGGGGCAGGGTGATGTAACTTTCTTCTGCAAGGATCAGGCTGGATGGTCCCTCTCTTGAGATACCCTCCAGACATTTGTTATTCTGGCTGCAGTTGTTTACATATGACATTTACTACCTTCTGTTTTGGAAGAATGGGTATTTTGAAGACAAATGCATGTTTTTGTAGATTATTTTTCTCCTCCTTTACTCTCCCTTAGAATTTTCACGTGTATCTGATTTGGGCCTGATAAATTTTATCACTCTACAAGTTATTATTTCTTTTCCTGACATTTCAATATCTGAAAACGTTTCCTTCTCCATGCCAGGAAATAGCAAGTTCAAGGTAAATATTCACCCAGAAGTCTCCTTCATGCAAACTTCTACAAAAAAGCTGCTAAGCCTCTCATCCACATGCTTATATTCCTTCAAAGAGCTTTTCAGCCCCTGATGATTCAGTGCAATTATTGATCTCTTTCAGACACCCAGATTTTCATTTGTTTTCACACTATCAGCTATTTATTCTTTAAAATCCATCTTTGCCTTCCTAATTTTCTTGTTACTTAACAGCTGTTTGCTTATTTTTCTGTTTATTGGCTTCAATAGGGTCATATAATAAAGGATTTTTGTTTGACTCATTTTGCTGTTTGGAAGTTACCATTTAATCATGTCAGATAACTTCTGGCCTCCCTTCTGTTCCTCCTTTCCCCTTTTGTTTGTGCCTCCTAATTTGACTCCAAACTTGATTTTTAGAATGGGATTTTTTTCATAATTGACTTTGCCAGTTGCTTTATTTTTAACTATGGAATAATTGGACTAATTTAACAGGTTTTTCTTAATCTTCCTTATAAAGTTGTTGGTCCATGTGGCTCCTTTTGTGATTCCTCCCATGCCCTTGAGTGGAAAGGAACTAATATGTGTTAGCATTTATTTTAGAGGCTCAGGACTCTGACTTGTGCTGTCTGAGAAGGGGGTCTCCAAAAGGGACTCTCCTCAATCCCTAGAGCCTGCCCTGCTGAGGAGGGAAACAATCCAGCTCCAAAACTGGAGCAGTTGAGGGAATGTCTAAGTTCCAGCTACTGCAGTTTGCTCCCTGAGGCCTCAGTAAAAATTTACCCTCTTTGGTGTTTTAAGCTGCATATTTTGGCTACTGGACTATAAAGAGAAATTAATTTAGTAAACATTATCCTTCTATAAAAGATGAGAAAGGAAGGTAAGAGATGACAAATTACTGGAGATCACCTCTCAAAGTTTTTTCATACTGGCACTTCTTTAATTATTTTCAGTATGCTTCCTCAGATCAAGACAAAAATATGAAAGAATGAGGATGCCAGTAGCAGGTCTGCATGTTCCACATCCCATTCTGTGACCCACATTTTAAGGAGACTACCTACCTGCTGCCTCAACAGTTTGTGATGTGGACTTAATACATGCCAAGAGTGCTTGGATTCAGTCTGTGCATTTCACTGAGCAAATCTGTCTCTCCATTTCTGGCCACAATCAGGTTTGGTGGAAGCTAGAAGGTGTTATTTACAGTGACAAACTGAAAAAGTAAGCTCTGACCTCGTGGGTCACTAAGGCAATACTGCTTACTGCTCACACAGTATAAATATGACAATGTTGCTGTTTCCATCAGTGAATTCTTAAACTCCATTTCTCCTTTCTTGTGCTTGAAAAAGTTAATGGTCTTTTCCCCTTCTGTTTTGAAATGGGAAAATATGTGGTGACAGAGTCTCCTAATGGTCATTCAGAATGACATGTTTGCTTACAGTAATTTGTGCAAATTGGAAATCCACTTTTCTCCTCCGGAAATGAAATCATTCCCAGTGTTGACACAGGTTCCCAGAGAGCTGAAATGAATGGACAGTTCACATTTCTTGGAACCACGCTGCAGGCTGCCTGCAGACTTATCTGTTATTACTTGCAGGTAGTCAATCAGTTGTGAGCCAGTGTCACATAAGGTGAATGAAGGCTTTGGAGTGGCTGTGTCTGCTGGTGCCCTTAGAAAGTGGTGTGAATCACTGGAGAGAAGGCTGAGGGCAAGGCAGTGGAGCATCCTTTCCACTCAGGCAGAGGGAGCACTTGTCTAGGCTCACTCCATCACTGTGTATTTACCTTATGTAGAAATTTTGCCTGGTTTATGCAGAACATTGGTTCATATCACCATTACAAATTTCCTGACTCATCCACTCCTCCCTTTCAGTTTAATTTTATTTTTCAGTCTCATATAATTTATCTCCAAAGGTGTGCTTCATTACCATAACTGGAAAATTTTAGTTGATTATGTCATATGTAAAACAGAAGACAAAAGCTAGCCATGCATGGAATCTTATTATTACAAACTCACCATGTGTCTGGAAAGTTGATCATTTTCAGTCCTAGATTTATTATTATTTTTGCAGAGACTATGTAGAGTATTTTCAAATGCAAGTGGTTAATGTACTTTGCCAGGTAATGCAGTTTTTTGAACAACATTGTTCTATTTCATATCGTTTTATATACATATAGTTAATGCATCATGAATTTAGTTCTTTCTTAACATACTTTAAAACCACTTTTTTGTTTGAACAGGGATAATGAAATGAAGAAACTTTGGAATCTGTAAATCTTATGCATTTTCAGTGATATGTACATAATACTTTTTATGTTCTATATTATTGGCTTTTTAGTGTTGAATTACAATCTCCCTGAATGTCAAAAAACCCCTAACCCAGAAAGAATTTTGTTGCATGCTATTTCTATTAATGAAATATGAGCATGATTATAATTTTACACTTTTCATGAGGGAGTAACAATAGTTCTGACTGAATATCTTCAGCATATTAGAAAAGCTATTATAAATTATGCATAGTATAAATATAATTAAACATTACCCAAAGGCTTGTTATTAATTTCAGACTCATCTCTCTCCTCACATTCTCTGCTGTTCCCATGTGATTTCATGTCTCCACACACAACAGGTTATTGGTATACTTGGACTTTGCTTGGATCTCAGCAGCCATTGAGCACTACCTCCATTCTCAAGACTCTTAACCAAATACCATGGGTGATTTGGCCTTGATATGTAGATAGCTAAAATAAAGATATCTTGTTTTGCTTTGTGTTTTTTAATAAGGTAGCAAAGGGTAGCATGCTTTGAAAGTTAAGTGATAGCTCAGCCATTCTGAGCAGGAATTCCCAGGCCACAAGGACGTGGAGTTTCCATCCGTGGAGGTGTGAGCACAGCACAGTGGGCTCCTCTTGTGGCCCACAAAAGCCAGGGAGTATTCTGGAAGTGGTGTGGAAATGTGGATCCATTTGATTCCCCCTGCTTTGCTCACGGAGAAGCACAAGGCTCAATGCAGGAGCCTCTGGGTGAAGTTTCATGGCTTGCACTATGCAAATGTTTAATGTAGGTCGTTGAAAGGTCTTTTAAATGAGCAAAGAGACCAGCAACATTTCTATTCCTCAATACATAGAAAGATAAAAGGTATTTCACAGAATCACTAGGTTGGAAGGGACCTCCAAGATCATCATGTCCAGCCCAAGCCCTAACACCTCAACTAGGCCATGGCACCAAGTGCCACATCCAATCTCTTTTTGAAACACATCCAGGGATGGTGACTCCACCACCTCCCTGGGCAGACCATTCCAGTACTTTATCACTCTGTCTGTGAAAAACTTTTTCCTAATATCCAACCTATATTTCTCTTGGCAGAGCTTGAGACTGTGTCCTCTCATTCTGTCAGTTCTTGCCTGGAGAAAGAGACCAGCCCCACCTGACTGCAGCCACCTTTCAGGGGGTTGTAGAGAGTGACAAGGTCACCCCCGAGTCTCCTTTTCTCCAGGCTGAACAGCCCCCAGCTCCTTCAGCCGTTCCTCACAGGGTTTGTGTTCCCAGCCCCTCACCAGCCTCGATGCCTCCTCTGGACGTGCTCAAACATCTCAACATCCTCCCTAAGCTGAAGGGGCCAGAACTGGGCACAGCACCCAAGGTGTGGCCTTATCAGTGCTGAGTACAGGGGGAGAATGAGCTCCCTGCTCCTGCTGGCCACACCATTCCTGATCCAGGCCAGGGGCCATTGGCTTTCTTGGCCACCAGGGCACACTGCTGGCTCGTGTTCAGTCAGTTGTTCACCAGCACCCCCAGGTCCCTTTCTGCCTGGGCACTGTCCAGCCACATCATCCCCAGCCTATGGCACTGCAGGGGATTATTGTGGCCAAATGAGCTTATCAAACTTCATCCCACTGGACTCCACCCATCCATCCAACTGTTCCAGGTCTCTCAGCAGAGCCCTCCTGCCTTCCAACAGATCAACACACACTCCCAGCTTAGTGTCTGCAAATTTACTGATGAAAGACTCAACACCCTCATCCATGTCATCAATGAAGATATTGAACAGAACAGGCCCCAGCACAGACCCCTGGGGGACACCACTGGTGACTGTCCCCAGCTGGATGCAGCACTGTTCACCACTCTGGGCCCGGCCATCCAGCCAGTTCTTAACCCAGCCAAGAGTGCTCCTGTCCAAGCCACAGGCTGCCAGCTTTTCCAGGAGTTTGCTGTGGGAGACAGTGCCAAAAGTCTTGCTGAAGTCCATAAACAATATCCACGGCCTCTCCTGCATCCACCAGGTGGGTCACCAGGTCACAGAAGGTAGACCAGGTTGGTCAAACATGACCTACCCCTCCTAAACCCGTGCTGGCTGGGTCTGATACCCTGGCCATCCTCTAAGGGCTGTGTGATGGCACTCAGTATAAACTGTTCCATATCCTTACCTGGTACTGAGGTCAGGCTAACTGGCCTGTAATTTCCAGGATCCTCCTTCCCACCCTTTTAGTGAATGGGTGTCACACTGGCCAGCTTCCAATCATCTGGAACCTCACCAGTGAGCCAAGACTGTTGGCAAATGATGGAGAGAGGCTTTGCAAGCTCATCTGCCAACTTCCTCATCACCCTGGGATGGATGCCATCTGGTCCCATAGATTTATGAACATCTAAGCTGCTCAGGAGTTCCCTGACTGCTTCCTCCTGGATAGCAGGGGGACCATTCTGCTCCCTGACCCCATCTGCCATGCCCAGGGAGGACAGTTGTCCTGAGGACAATCTTCCCACTAAAGAATGAGGCAAAGAAGGCATTAAGCACTTCCACCCTCTCCTCATCTGCAGTTACTAACTTCCCTCCCACATCCAGTAGAGAACAAAGGTTGGTCTTACTCTTCCCTTTACCATTAATATATTTGTAAAAACATTTTTTATTATCCTTTACAAAAGTTGCCAAATTAAATTCTATCTGAGCTTTGGCCTCTATTTTTTTTTCCTACATGCCCTAGCAACCCCCTTTAAATACTTCCTGAGAGACCTGACCCACCTGCCAAAGATGATACATCCTCTTTTTATTCTAAAACCTCCTTGCCCATCCAGGCTGGACGTTTGCCTTATCAACTGACCTTTCCACACACAGGGGCAGTCTGCTCCTGTGCCCTCAAGATCTCTGTTTTGAAGCACTTCCACCTTTCCTGAACTCCTTTGTTTTTAAGAGCTGCATCCCAAGGAACTCTCTGAATAAGTCTCCTAAATAGGCCAAAGTCTCCCTCCAGAAATCCAGTGTAAAAGTCTCATTGATATTTCTCCTCATTTCACCAAATATCAAGAACTCTATAATTTCATGATCACTATGCCCCAACTGACCTCCAACCATCACATGTCCCACCAGCCCATCTCTATTTGCAGACAACAGATCTAACGTAGCTCTTCCCTGGTGGGCTCACAAAATGTTGTCCTCCACACACTCTAAGAACTTCTTGGACTTTCTCTTTTCTGCTGGATTAAGTTCCCAGCAGATGTCTGGCAGGTTGAAGTCACCTACAAGAACAAGGGCTGCTGATCCTGAAACATTCTCCAGCTGCTTATAGAGTGAGTTGTCCACCTCTTCTCCCTGGTTGGGTGGACAGTAACAGACTCCCAGTAGGATGTCAGCCTTGTTGGACTTCCCCTTAATTCTTACCCACAGGCATTCAACTTCATCATCACTAGTTTCAATACCCATGGCATCAAAAGCCACCCTATTATAAAGGACCATCCCTCCACTCTTCTCCCTTTTCTGTCTCTGCTGAAGAGCTTGTAGCCATCCAGTGCAGCTCTCCAGCTGTGTCAGTCATCCCACATGTTTCTGTGATGGCCACTACATCATAGCTCTGCTGTTGTACCATGGTCTCCAGCTCTTCTTCTACATTTGTACATATAAGCAAGAAATATTTCCATCCTTTAAGAATTAATTACTCCCATACCTTGTGAAATGTTGCTCTCTATATTAAAAATTATATTTATTCTTAACATACATAGAGGAGCAGATAGGAAATGGAAATGGAAATGAGAGGGAGCTTCCTATGTGTCTGACCCATATGAATTACCCTTTTTACCTGCTGCAGTGCAGGGATCCTGGTCTCCAGTACCTATAATTGGGAGTAAAAATCATTGCAGGTTGCAGCAGGACACCACCACAAGCAGGTGCACTGTGGTGTGCTGAGTAGGATGATGGAAAGGACAGACAATGTCAGGAAGATGTGCTGCTGCACACAGCTCTGTCCATAGCCAACTAGACTCAAAAGGGAAATTTGCTGCATCTTCAAAAGACAGTTGCAGCACCCTTTTATGCCCATAAAGGAGCTAAAATCAGGATTTATCACAAAGAGACAAATGTGTCTCCCCAGGGCTGCTTTCAGAATGGGTCAAGACCCTTTTTTTTTTTTTTTTTTTTTTTGCCTGGAGACTTGGATTAGTCATAAGAAAAAAATATTTTATTGGTGAAAAAACCCTAAAAAATATTTTGAAAGTGTATTAATTTTTCCCATGTTTTATTTTCACAAAGTCTAATTTTCATGAAATTTTTAAAATGTACATAAAGAAAATCTTTATACTCTAGCTTGAATTGAAAAAAGTTGAAATTGTTACACAGGAAAAGATATTCTTCTTTTGTTGTTGGTAGTCCACTTTGCCAGAATTTTCGATAAATTATGGAATCAGTTCCATGCATAAACTGTAGGGAAAATTTTTACTTCAAAATGAAAAAATTTCAAACCAAATCAACCAACCAACCAAC
Source organism: Luscinia megarhynchos (assembly GCA_034336665.1). Classification (NCBI taxonomy): domain Eukaryota; kingdom Metazoa; phylum Chordata; class Aves; order Passeriformes; family Muscicapidae; genus Luscinia; species Luscinia megarhynchos. The sequence goes on from JAPFBE010000002.1 coordinate 93,095,570, forward strand.
CAAAAAACCTCACAAAGAGATTAAAAACCCCCTTCCTTGAAATCATAAATAAATGGGTTTTTTCTTGTTTATTTATTTACATTTCATGAAATTCTCTTTCTTGTTCTAAATTTCATTTTTTAAGAGAAATAGTGTTTATATTATTCCAATATAAATAATAAAACCCCCCAGTATTTAAACCCAAGCTAATTCCAGTTTTTATTTCCAACCCTTCAATAACAATCTCAATAACAAGATATAATTTCCGTATAAAGATAATATTTCACTTACCATTTGACATGACTGTTTTTAACATAATCAAAAAATTAGCAAATTTGCCCTTTACTAAGGGCAAATCATGTTTGACAGGCTTGGTGAGCTCCCACAATGAGTTTACAGCATTGATGAATGAGTGGAGAACAAGTGATGTCATTTACCTCGATGACATCACTTGCTCTTCCCTCATTGCACTTAGCACTGTCCAACACAACATCCTTGACCAGAAGTCTGGCGAAGGATTTTTCACAAGGACATGCAATGAATGCTCACTCCATGCCTGCCTCAAGGTACTTAACTTTGAGTCCTGTGTGCAATTTTGGCAGTCACAATATAAGAAAGACATACAGCTGATAGAGAGTCTCCAAAGGGGGCTGTGAAGGTGGTGAAGGGTCTAGAGGAGAAGCCCTGTCAGGAGCAGCTGAGACCACTTGGTCTGTTCAGCCTGGAGAAAAGGAGACTGAGGGGATACAGTGAAGTTACAGATTTCTAATGAGAGGAAGAAGAGGGGCAGACACTGACATCTTCTCTGGGTGACCAGCAACAAGACCGAAGGGAGTGACCTGAAGTTATGAAGTTGTTCCTAGAGGAAATCTAGGGTGGGTATCAGGGAAAGATTCTTTACCCAGAGGGTTGTTGGGCACTGGAACACACTCCCCAGGGCAATGGTCACAGCACCAAGCCTTACAGAGTTCAGGAAGCATTTGGACATGCTCTCAGGAACATGGTGGGATTGCTGGGGTGTCCTATGCAGGACCAGGAGTTGGACTTGATGACTCTTGTGGATCTCTTCCAATTCAGGATAGTGTATGGTTCTATGATTCTATTATCCTGTGACAGGACAAGGGCAAATGGCTTTAAACTGAAAGATGACAGTTTTGCATTCAACAATGAGGAAAAAATTCTTTACTGGTTAAAGTGGTTAGGGACAGGAACACTTGCCTAGAGAAGTTCTGTATCATCAATCCCTGGATGTGCTCAAAGCCAGGTTGGATGGGACTTTGAGCAAATAAGTGTCCCAGCCCATGTTAGGTGGGATGGAGTTAGATGGTATATAAACGTCCCTTCCAACTGGATCAATTCTATGAAAGATATTTGCTCTTCTCAGTGTTTTCCTATAACTGCAAATGCCTCCACAGAATGCCTATTCCATAGAAAATTTCCAACAGTTAAACAAAGAAATGGAGGATTTAGGATCACTAATGTGATCTAAAGCCAAATTTAGTAAATATGAATGAGCCAATTGTTCACCCAGCCAAAGCAGCCTCACTGGTGCTCTCTTGCAAACATCAGATCTAGTCTGTGTGTGCTCAGAATTTAAATGCAAGCACCTGTGGAACTCCCAGAAATTCTCCAGATGTGGAAGTGATCACTACTGTCATGTAATTTCAGACACTGGAATTCACAGCTGTGCTTTGATGTAATGTGTCAGAAGGACTGTAAAACAGAGAGGATAACAGCAGTTATCCTCTTACTCTGCCATCCTGCAAAGAGCCAGACACATAAGGCACCTGAGCCTGTACCTAGTACTGCTGGAATGAAAGAAAATTTACATATAAACTTCAGGTGTTTTGCAGAGCTAAGCATGAGAAACTGTTTCTTACTGCCAGTACTTTTTAGTTAACTAGCTTCCCACCTGCATACCTGCTTCCTTCTTTCTTTCCTCCCTTCTTTCTTTACTCCATTCTTGTCCCTTCCTCCCTTTCTCCCTCTCTTTCTTCATTCCACCCAGAATCAATACATCACTGTGTATTCTTAAAGAACACTCTGTACCACAAAATATATGTGGAGGTTGCTGATATATCAATAATGAGAACATCTTGTAGTCGAAGAATAAAACAGCAATAATTTTGAAGATGAAATTGTAACAGGGCTACAGAGAAACTCAGCTGCTTGTAAATCATGTCTCCAAGCACATTATACCACAGGAATGGAAGATGAATTGGGGCTACTACAACCATCCCTTCCCATTCCCCCTCCTGGGAATATTGTCAACACTAAAATTTTCTGTGTTGAATTCAGAGATTTCTTTTCCAGGTTGTTCTGTGATGAAAATTCAGCTGGTCCAAACTTGAATTAAAGAGGCATGCAGTTCTGATTGGAAATCTGGAGAATAATATTTAAATTCAACAGGGTTTTGTTTTAATTGTTCTGAAGCCCTTCCAACCCTGAACTGAAAGTGAGTGCTAGAAGTAACTAAAAGAGCTTTAAGAACACATACTGAATTTTAAGTGAACTTTCCTATCCTTTCATTTTGCTTTGGAAATGTCACAGGTCTATGCAATTTATTAGAAAACAGTAATTAGGAAGGGGAATCCAAAGCACAGCAAGTAACCCAACTAGTCCAAGACCACGTGAGATTTGGTGAAGGAATAAGCAAAACAATCAAATGAAAAAGCAGTCCAGGTTTTATCTTCCCATCTCCTACTGTAGCTTCCAGAAATGATACCTGCCCTTAAACATTCTCTTGAGTGTCTGCACTCTAGAGCAAAGCTTTAATTCTGGTAGAATCATAGAATAGTTTGAAGGAAACTTTAAAGATTGTGAACTCCAACCTCCTGTAATGAACAGTGACATCTTCAACTTGATTAAGTTTCTCAAAGCTCCATCCAACCTGACCTGGAATATTTCTAGGGATGGATCATCTACCACCTCTCTGGGCAACCTGTGCCAGGGATTTTTTTGTAAAAAAAGTTTATTCCTTATAACTAATCCAAGTTGACCCTCCTTATATTTAAAATCATTATCCATTGTCCTATTGCAACAGGTCCTGCAGAAAAACTTGCTCCCATCTTTCTCACAGGCCCTGTTCAAGAGCTGGAGAGCTGCTGTAAGTGCTCCTTTCTCTGAGCCTCTTCTTCTCCAGGCTGAACAACCCCGATTCCCTCACAGCAGAGCTGCTGCAGCCCTCTGATCATCTTCATGGGCTTCCTCTGGGCTCATTCTGGCAGGTCCATGTCCTTTCTCTGCTGGGGACACCAGAGCTGGATGCAGTACTGCAGACGGAGTCTCCTCCAGCTATTTCCCCAGCACTATTTTTTATGATGTCTTTCAAAAATGTTTATTAGCCTCTGTGTCTGTTTGAAATTATTTTTCACCTTACAAAAAAGTCTCATTTGCATGGGGAGATTTGATAGCAGAGCAGCAGCAGGGCTGACAGGCCGGCGTGTCCTTTGCCGCGATTGGTGCGTGCTGCTGAGAATAAGAGTATTTGTGATGCAACCTTTCCTATTAGCAACTGACCTTTCTTCCTGATCACTCCTGTGCTTTTTGGCTTTTCTGTGAAGTATTGAGAAGAAAAGAAGAATCCTCAAATGTCTTCTCTACTAGAGAATCAACAACTAGCAAAGGACTCTGCAGCGATGAGAAAAATCTAAAAATGTTTAACAGCAAAGAAAACTTTCTACAAATCATGTTAATATACCAAAATAATAAAATGAAGTCTTCAGGCAATATGCAGGAAGCCTTCCCTACTCACATAGAGACTACCACTGCTATTCAAAGGAATAGGAGATTTTAATAAGTGTATCTCTAAGATCATTACTCATATTAATCCTCAATAACAGAAAAGTAAAAGTAAAATATATTCTTTCATCAGTCATCTAAATGTCATGATCTAGTGCTTTAATAAAGAAAAGAAAGAACTGAAAAGGCTTTATATTTAGAGCAGTGTCAAAACAAGAACTTAATTCTTCTCATTGAAATTGTGGGGTTTTTTTATTCTTTGAATGAACAGCCACTGCGTTTCTGTGTCATGTTGTCATTTGCATGAATGACTCTGAACCTAGGAAACTGAAATATCTCTAAGTTAAGGATCAGCTGCTATGACAAGACTAATGATTTCATTAATAGTACAAGTTCTGCAAGGTCGTGCCTGTGGCTCTGAAACCGTGGAAAAATTTCAAAGAAAGATGGACATTACCGGCTGCAGGCACAGGCAGCCAGTGCACATATTGAAGCAAATGTGTAATCTGCTTGGATGAGTCCTATAGATAATTCCAGAGCTCATTATCTGCCCTGAGGTGAGGTTTATTATATAGATGAGGGGAGAGGCACCTCTCCCAGGAAAGTTTCTGTTTGGTACTAGTGGTCAAAAGGTGAGGTGCCAGTAGGAGAAATTTAAGTATATGAAATGTTGCACCATAATTTTGTATTTCCAATAAAACTTCTTATTACTGATTGGTTGGCATTTCCAATGAAACTTCTTATTACTGATTGGTTGGCCTCCTTTGTTCAGCTTTCTAGTTGACAAATATAATAAGGTGGATTGTTAAAAAGATCTCACTGGGTTTTTCTTTCACCAAACACAAATTCTGTTTTCTCTGCACCATTATCTTCTCACTTTTCAACTCTGTCAGGGTGTACTCCCTGAGCAGAACTGTTTTGCTAGGCCATTCATTAAAATAACCCACAACAAACAATCCAAAACATAAGCTGAATAAAAGTTTTTCTTAAAAATTCTCATATTTGGGATACTCAAGAACACTGAGGTGTTTGTGTTATTGTGTGTACTTAAATCATGGTTTTATTTTTTTTCTTTGCAATTTTAGAGGCACACATCAAATATTGTATAGTTAATAATGAAAATCAAAGGTGCATTTAGTATTAGGTTAAAAGGCATGAGTTGGGTCATCAGTTTTTCTTCAATCATAATATTTCATTTAGTTATCTCTGCACTGAATCTGGTGCATCTGGCCAAAAAAAAAAAAAAAAGTTTCTTTCAAAAAGTCATCCAAAACTTGATTTGAAGATACCAAAACATGATATTATTGCTGGATCTGTACTACAAATGAAAAAGGTCTGATGGTGAAGAAAATTAAAAGCAACACCCATGGACATCTGTTCTGGCTTCTGAAATACATTTTTATGACCACCATGAAAGTACAATGGAGAACTGAAAGAAGATTGCTTTTATTAGCTGGTATCTGGTAATCTTTAACTCTCTCTGCTGTGCCAGTTAGAGGGTCTGAGGGATAACTCAGCAGAATTTCACAGATTCTAGCCTTAGCCTAGACTTCCTCATGGATGGCAAACACACAAAGGTCAAAACAGGCTTAACTCCATGTGGCTCCCCGACGGATTCTCTGCCCACCCTTCCAAGCTGAGCTCCTCAACTGGAAGGCTTCACTCCATTGCACTGCAAGGATCATAGGACCCAGGAGAGTGGTGTAGCACAGCTGACACCAGCTGGGCTGGCTGAGTTCATGGAGCAGAGCCTTCCACAGCTGCTTCTCAGCTCACACCGTGCCAAGGTGCCTGAATGTGGCTGACACTCGGTGACCAGCAGAGATGCAGAGCCACCCTGGGTATTGGCAGCTCCTCCTGCCCCAACTGCTGTCTTGGCTCATGCTGCTGTGGCTTGTTCAGAGGCCACCTCATGCCTCATTAGACCCTTTAAGATCTTGACTCAGCAGGTGTGGCTTGGAGATACGGATAGAGTCATTACTGCCAGAGCCAAATCTGACCCCAGCTTTACTGCACTCACATTTGCATGCTGCTGTTTGCACAATAAGTGCAGAATGGAAGGGAGCAGATGACACAGTGTGGCACCAGGAAAACCCCCTGGAAATGCCTGCACCTTTTCACCAGCTGCAGTTCATTAACTTACCCACAGGAACTGTGTGAATACTAGTGAAGTAATCCCTGGATGTTATTTTCTTTCTGGGAAATCTTCAGAGCTCTGGTCTGCAACTTGAAATGGTACATGTGCAGGATTCAGCATTTTTCTCTGGCATCTCAGCTCTTTGAAATTCCATCTGAAGAAATCATGACGCTTCTGGTGACACCTTTATCATTTCATTGGTGAGTCTAGTTGTTGGTGACTTCGCAATACTGTCAACCATTTTCTATCCTGGATTTTATCAAGAGAAACTTAGCAAATGTGCACTGTCACAGCTCCAGGAAATCCATGCATTTATTAGAAATGCTGAATTCTTGGACATAAAACATCTGAAGGATAATCAACATAAAATCTTAGCATTTTCACAGAATTAAGGAATCATTCAGGTTGGAAGGGACCGCAGTGGGTCATCTGGTCCAAACTCCATGCTGAGGCAGGATCATCCTAGAGCACATGGCACAGGATTGTATCCAGATGGTTCTCGAATATCTCCAGAAAGGGGCGTCTCACAGCCCTTCTGAGCAATCTGTTTCGGGACCTGACTGGCAATGTAGCATCACTATCTGATACCTTATTCAATTTTATTACCCCTGCCATAATAGTCAAGAATGACAAAGCATATAGGATCTGTCTGGATTACTAGAAATGTACAAGAGATCAAAGTGTTTTTTAAAAAACCCACCAAAATGGAAAAGAAACCTCAGGTATTATTCATTCTAATCATGCCACTCTGGTCCTCACTGTTGATAAATCATGTAATTTTTTAGTAGTTGTCTTTTCCATTAAAATCTAGGTGATATTAATTTCTTATAAAAAATAAATGGCCTCAGAAAAAGTATTGGGATGCTCAGCTTCAATATGCTTTTTTTTTTTCCATTTGGCATGTAGTGACAGTCTGCCATGGTTTAACACCAGACAAAAAACCAAGTGCTCCAAGCTGCTTGCTCACTCCTCACCCATGCTGCTGGTGGGTATGGTAGGATGGGCACAAAATTCAGAAAATAGTAAAAGCCCTGATAAGTTTAATAATTTAAAGAAAGTAATATAAAATATAATAATATTAATAATCAATAATTAATAATAATAGTAATAGTTATTATTATATTTGTTTTTATATTATGATGATGATGATTATTATTATTACTAACAAGCAAAAGACAGAGAGGAATAAAACCCAAGAGAATCTAGTGATGCCCAATAAAACTGCTGACTACCCACTGACCAACACCCAGCCCATCCCTGAGCAGTGATCAGCAGCTCCTGGTCAACGTCCCCCGGTGCCACTGACCATGACATTCTGTGGTGTGGAATATCCCTTTGGCCAGTTCAGGTCTCCTGTCCTGGCCATCCTCCCTTCTCGTTTCCTGTGCAGGTGCACTGCTCACTGGTAGAACATGAGACACTGAAAGTCCTGGACTCAGGGCAAGAACTGGTCAGCATTGTGCTGGTTGCACATGGAAGGGTGGGGGTTGATGCCACCTGGGGGTACGGAGGGGCTGTCCCCCCTCTGGGAGCTTCCCCTGTGGCATGCGGGGACCAGTCGGAGGGTTGATTTGGTGGTTGGCATCCCAGGTGGCCAATGAGAGAGTTGTTTCGTTTTCATAAATCACGTTGGTGGGGGGTGGGCCGCCCTCTTTCGGCTTCCAGCCTCCCTGGAGGTGCGGTGGCCTCTGGCTGGGGCCCAGGGCTGGCTCCGGCCTCGGGCCCAGCACCCCAGCCCTGGCTTGGCATGGCAGGGGCCCGGCCTGGGGGACCAGCTCTGCGGGGAGCCGCTGGCCTGGCTGCGGCTCGGCACAGGGGGGCCCAGCCCGGCACCAGCTCTGCGGGGAGCCGCTGGCCCGGCTGCGGCTTGGCCTCAGCTCTGGCCTGGTGGTCCTCGGTTCGGCTCAGCTTGGCTCTGCTAGGCTTGGGTCCCCTCTCCACGTGGAGTGGCCAAAGGGGGATGAGGGAACAACCAATGGCTCTCCCTCCCCCCTGCCCTGTTCTGCAAGAAGAGGCCTCCAGCTGACCGCGCAGCTTCTTCACGTTCTGGATACAATTTTAACTCTTTTTAATGCCTGGATAAGATTCTCGATCTCCTGAGCTCCCCTGAATGAGAAGAAATAAAGCATGGAGTCTACAGAAGTCAGTGGAATGAAAATAAAGTTCCTGATAGGAAGAGATTGAAAAGATGCAACTGATAAGTAGTTGAAAACCTTTTTGTGGGGCTTTAAGGGGACTGTGACTACACTAAAATTCCTTTAAACTGTGAAATATACTTGGGGAGGTTTAAGTGCTTGAAAAGAAGACCTTTTTGCTTTGAGGAAATGGAGCTCTCTGTTTTGGGACTGGAAATGTGGACAGAGACATTTAATAAAAAAAGAGATGAAGATAATTTTGTCTTTCAGCAGCCTGCCTTTAAAAGTGGTACCCCAAGTGTGGAACATAACCCATAGCACAGCTCTGGAAGGACTGTGGAGATGAGAGGAGAGTCATAATCTGCAATATTTTCCCAGGTGGATGTAGATTGTGAAGGTGAAGACACCCCCTAAGCCTAAATCAAACAAGGGACTTTTGTCTCTAAAGTGAACTGAAATGGTTATTTAAGTAGATAACTGACTGAAGTGTTTCTCTGTATGTTGTTGTTAAGAAATGTGGAATGAAGGGAGGGGGAGGAGGGAATAATCTAGAAAACTTATTCTGAATTCTTTTTGTGTTATTAATAAATTTCTTCTTCTACCCTTTTAAGTTTTAAGCCTGCCTTGCCTCTGCTCCTGAATCCTATCTCTAAAGGAAACGAAATATATTAAAATTGGCAAACCCAAGTCACACCGTGACAAGCACCAACCAAGACATCATGATTTTGTCAACATTATTCTCTTACTCAATCTGAAATACAGCACTGCACCAGCTGTTAGGAAGAAGATTAACTCTATCCCAGCTGAAGGCTGAACACAAACTCTGTCATTAAAAAACTTGTCTTTCTTGCATACTCTTTTTCCAGCAGCAGTTGTAGATATGATCTCTTTCTAGTTCTTTTGGTGTTCATAACATCACAGATGGTTTTGCATATGCTGTTTAATTGTGTCCAGTCTGTGGAATGACACTTGACCACCAGATTAAGTTCTGCAGAGCAGTCACAACTCACAGCTTGGGCCTGCCTGTCTACAGTGAAATTGCTCTGTCTTTATCCCATAATTCTTGAACAATCCCATAGGCCCCCATAGTTCTAAGACACTATTTTCAGCTTTTTGTCCGAGTGTGGTATGAGAGCATATAATGATGCCAGAGGATGGAAAATCTGCTGGGATAGTGTTAGAGGGCCATATGTTCAGTACTGCAAGTCCCAGTCTCATGCTTAGGAGAGGTTTCTTGGAACAATCTGGACCACACAAGTGTGTTTTGTTTCAGAGGGATTTTGCTGGTTCATTCTAAAGATGAGCCTACTAGCAGTTGATGCTCAAGAAAATGCTCAGGACTTGGCATTGAAACTGGTTATGTGACAGTGAAATTCAAAATCCCTGGCATAGCAGAGCCCGTCACTGATCACATCACCAGTGGAGAGCTTGCATAGCAACTGCCCTTGTTGCCTGAGGCCAACTATTTCATTCCTTGTCTTGTTTGGATGTCAGTGGTATAAAAAGAATTGAGGTAACAAAGAAAGTGTGCAGGCCTGCAGGTTGACAGGGGTGATTATCCCAAGCCATGGCCTTGCTGTCACATCAAGCACAAAGTTTGAAAAAAGGGTTTAATGCAAATGGAAAATCCTATAAAAAGTGGTTTTATGCCACATAAACTGCAAGGTGAAGAGGGATCAAAGTTCAAATAATCTTGACTAAAGTACTTTCCTTTTGAAGAGGCATCTCAAATATGGATTTCCAGATCTGTATTTTAAACAGTCTTAATGGCATCCAAGGACAGGGACTCTTGGGGGAAATGAGCAGATTGAGAAAGCAGTGGTGTGGATGGACAAATCAGTGGTGTAGATGGGCACTACCACATACACAAAGAAAAAGCAGAATTGTGTCCTGGCTTGGAGTGTGCACATTGTGTGACACAGGTGTTGATTCTATAATTCAATTACCTGCAACTCGTAGCCCTACAGAGAGTTTTAACTTAATCTAACAGTAACCAAAGTGTGCAGCTTCCCCTTTAGGAGTTTCATATTATTGGCTAATCAACTTTATTTTTCAAAATATGTGCCAAATTTCCTATTTCAATTTGTGTGACTGAAGCTCGTAGTCATGAATTCTTGTTAGGCTTTTCTTCACTAGATGAAAGAGTTCTATTTTCTCCTCATTAACACAAACATTTTGTAATCAATTCACCCCTCAGTTATCTTTGGAAAAGCAGAGCAGATCCAGTTCTTCAGGTTTCTCACTGGAAGACATGTACTTCAGTCCTCTAATTATTCTTGTAACAACTTTTTGTATCTGTTCCAGTTTTCTCCAGTCTAACAACCACATCATACAGTGCTCCTCTCTTGCTGTCTCCTGTGATGTGTACAGAAGTAAAAAATAAATCAGGTTAGTAAATAAATTTTAAAAAGGTCTTTCTGCTCCTCTTCCATCAGTAGCCAGTACAAATTCCTACTAATGCATTTTACCTATGGCATCCAATTTGAAGTTTCCACCGGCTGAGTTCTGCATGAAAATGTCAAAATCAGTGACTTTGCAAGACATAATTCTACCTTCCTGTGCTCTGGCTTTCATTCCTCTTCCTAGATTGGCATTTGGATGTAGCGAAATTTCTTTTTGGCTTTTTGGATGGGTGTAGGTAAGCCAGAGATATAAATTGTTCCATGTGACAGCTTCAGCTTCACAGTTGTGTATCATTCAGGCAAGCTTTAGGGCACCTGAAAACTGTACTTAACACACTTAACTGCAGGTGGAATTATGCTGGAGTGAGTGGGAAGGGCAAGGAAACGTCTTTCCCCCTTTTTGCTTCATTATTTCTGCTTCATTAGAGTGTGAATATCTATGCATGACTGAGAGCTAGGAAGGACTGAAACATGGTCAATCTCAGAAAATCTCACAGTTGTCCTCATTTAATACTGATCTCCCTTCAGAAGTATTCTGCCTCTCTCCCCCTCCTCAAACTGCCACTGTGTCTTGCAAATATCCAATTATTAGCAAGGAAATAAGGCACTGTGTAGGTCACAGACAATAAATCCCTGGGTTTCACAGGAAAAGGGAAAAAAAACTGTGCATGAAACCAGGATTTTTTAAATATAGAATAGGAATAAAAAATACTTGACAGATTCAGGTCTTGTAGTGACAGAAGAAGGGGTTCATTAGAAAGGTTATAAGACACCAGTGGGATGCATCTCTATGAGAACAGGTGAATTAAAACAATGGTTTTCTTTGATTCTCTGCAAAATCCATATCAAATAAATAAGTAAATGCAAAGGCAATTTATTTAATTTTCATGTCTTTATTTTTTAATGGAAAAAATCTGGAGTATGATGATTTCTTCTGCTGTCACGCATATATTCTAATGACATTTTAGGTTTTACTGCAGTGCAGCATGAATTCTGCCTACGTGTGTTCAGCAACAAATACAAAACAGGCCAAATCTACAATAAAAGGCCTCTCCCAACCACATTTGACTCTTGTATTTACAGCAGAATTTAATTCAAAGCAGGCAGGCTCACAAGATTCAATCTAATTTTCTTGTATTACTTGGAGAGTATAATGCTCCAGTGCAGGCATTTTGAGGAAAACAAATTTCAAAGATTTTCTAGCACAGATCAACCCACATATTTAAATGGTACAATTGAATAATGGAATAGTTAACAGTTCAGATGTAAACGAGTTTGCAATAAGCTTTGCAGAGGATAGGCTCGCACAAGTGCATTCACAAATACAAATTATTTTCTGTGTTGACCAAACTTTGCTTCCATAGATTTATGGTAAATCTTGAATATTTCTCTAGGGCTCTTTGATTTCCAAGAGAGAGGAAATAAATAGAGAAATAAAATCTCTTTAGCACTCCTGTTTCCTCTCAGCATGCAGCTCCAAATCTTTTGTTTGTTTGCTTTATGACAATAGTTACTTGTGCCACTGACGTAAACTGCAGCTGGACATAAAGCACCAGGAGCTGAATAATTCTGCCTGTAAGACCTCCTAGCCTCACCAGTTTGAAGTAGGCAGTACAGTGCCAGTAATTAACCTTGGCTATGTAATATCCTTAGGAAGTTGGGTTATAACGACACTGCCATGATGATGTGGAAGTTGGCAACATAACCTGAAGAGCTGACATGAAAAAAGGGTTGGCATTAATTAATAAGATTAATAATTTAGCCTTTTTTTCACCTGTTTTGGCTGGCATAATGAAAGACATAACATCTTTCTGTCAGCCTTGTCTAACTTATATGCTCCTCTAGATGAAAGAACAGCACAATCAATAAACACTTTCCACTGAATTTGCTCCATTATTTGAAAATCTCTTATTGTCGCCAGCTTTCCATCCTTGTTTCATATTGTAGAACTTTTCTTTCTTATACTCATTCCCAAAAGCTATAGGATGCTTTTATGAGGTTTAGCTGACTAAAGGTGAGACCATTAATTGCTTAAAAATTGGTCACAATTATGGACAGGACAACTTGCCCAGAATTTCATAAGCTGCTTAACAATCTGCTTGGAAGCATGTCTGGTAATGTTTAATGGTGTTTGTTAGGATTGTCTTTCATTTCCTCTAAAGTTTTCTACTTACAGCAAATGTTTTGTTGTTATTATAAAGCAGTAGTTGGATTTTTTTTCATCTAGAAGACAAGGAAAGGAAAAAAAATGGAAGCAGTAGGAATGCTAATCTTCATTTCCAATTCCTATTTCCTCTTGTATTTCGTTGTATATGTAAAAGAACTCAAGATGTTGACTTGCACTTTTAAAATAGGTCAAGAAGATAAATGCTTGTTTTCTGGTTTGGTGCTTGAAACAGAGCTAAAAATCAGTTTTTCACTAAATCTTTGGTTTTACTCCATGCCTCTGTGTGACCCTGGAAAGCTGCTGTTGGGTGCAGGAGGTGAATGAGAAAGGGCAGACTTGACTCATATCAATGTCAGAGAGGCTGACCTCCCTCTTCATGGAGAGTGTGCCACCAGGTCCTGGACCTTTGCAGAGCTTAGTGGGTGAATGGTCATCATCTTGCAAAGCAGCTGTAAAAAAAACCTGAAAAAACAGTCTGTATCTCAAGAAAAATGTTCATTTCCCAGATCAAGACAGCTAAGTTAGGAATATCTATTTAGCTCTGCCAGGAAATATTGCTCATATTGAAATATTGCTCATATTGAAATATTCTCTGTGAGTGAAACACAGGATGCTTTTTGATGCTGAATCAATCAGACCACGGTCAAGGCACAAGTTTTCCAGAAATAACATCACCCTCCAGCAGGGGACAACTAGCACTGCAGAATAAATATCACAGATAAATTTGTGCTACAGCTTTCAGGTGCTACAAGATACTTGAAATACTCAGAAGGGGCTAATTACTGATGGTAATACAATACTCCCACTTGTAGATTGAGTTCTTGTCATGGTGGACACTGCTCTTATCATCAGTGGTAGCTAAGAAATTTCTTGCAGATTCCAGCTTGCTCATCTGTCTACTTCTTTTCTAAGCACTGTATCACAATATTTGGCCATAATATCAGCAGAAGATTGGAGGGCTGATTCAAATCATTCATGTTTTACTTGAGCCACAATGACCATTCCAACATAAGTATCCTTCAAATTCAAGATGTGTTGATTTGAAGCAGTATCAAAGTAGAAGAAAAAATAATATCTTTCATAGAGAGCTGTTTTATATCTAAAAGAATGTAAGGGCTTGTGGATAGACTCTGACATTTCAAAAAAGAAATTGTTTTCTGTTTTTGAGAGAATACATTCTGCTGCACAGAAAAAGATATCATGCCCTTCCTTTTCATCATACAAAAAGTCTATTTAAGTTTAATTCACCCATTCAAAAATTCTAGTGAGGTGTGAAAGCAATTATTTTGTGGCATTCATTCATAGTCCATTTTTCCTTATAAAATTTATGGAATTTGTTCTAAATAAAAGAATGTCTGCAGTAGGCACTTATTCACAGGGAGTCTGGAAGAAGGAATAACAGGTGAGAAAAAGTTCAGTGGAAATCATCCAACATTCTCGTCTGAAATGTTTGTGTGCTTTATTATTTCCTGCTTAGCACCTACCTTCATGGCTTGTCTTCTCTTTTTAGAAAAGAATGGAGAAGAATTTCCTAGAAAGGAAAAAGCATAGAAGATAATTCCCTCAAGAAACATGTGTTGCCTTCTCTAATTTTTAACTGTCATGGTGAGAAATTTGTTATAAAACAGCAATAGCTTTGCTGAAAAGTTGGAAAGGAAAAATAAAAGCAGTAAAAAGCACAGGTAGAGTCTTAATATTTTGATTGGATTAGATACTTTTCTCTATATATGAATAATGAATCAAAAAGGAAAGCAAAAAGTAGGAAAGCTGGTAAGGTCCTTTAGTGAAAACAGCAGCAGCTGGCTCACAACAGCTTATCCAAGTCATGGAGCTCAACTTTCTCTCTTCTTCTGAGCTGAGCAAAAGAGGAAGAATTTTTTGACATTAACTGGAACAAGCTTTAAAACCAGTGTGTGATAATCAGGCTTTAAAACACACAGGCATCAACAGAAAAACATAATCTGGGCAATCCTTTTACCTGGGGTGAAATCATGCTCCTGCTCTCCCCCCGACCATTGGTAAATGCACTGATGGGATGGATCCTCACTGCTGACTCCAGCCTGGACACCCCCACAGCAGTCACAGGCAAACAGGTAACAGATGCTTTGCACAGAACAGCCTGAATGGTTTGATGTGTTCACTCATGCAGCCTACAAGCCACACAGCACTACTCATCCCTTTCAAGCAAATATAAGACTGGAAAGAAAAAAGTCCTAGAACTTTCAAATGTAAAAGGGTGAATAAGAGACCTGTCAGAGGCCATGACTGCACATTCACAGGTGTGATTTTGCTAAAAGAGTTTTCTGTATCACTACCTAATTGCTTTTACCTCCTACTATCTCCTTTTCAGACCATAAAAGAACAGAACTATTAGTTAAGAATCTTGCAGCCTGAAACTATTTTCATCTGAGACTAACATAGTTTTCCAGTTAGGAATACCTTAGATACATCTCTAACATGATTTGGAAAATTCTCTTTGTTTATTTTCTAACTGAACCATTTCAATTTACTTTGAAAATTAAATCAGAGAAGATTTAAATATTTCTTTTCCCCTTGGTTGAGCCGTTCAAAAGATACTCTCCATTCTGCTATATTTATTTTCTAATCCAAACTTTCAGAAGTTTTTGTTTGACTTCAGAACCTGAAACAACTTGTTTTGCTTGAATAACACAGCTCTTTACATGTGTACTGGAAGTGGGACTGCAAACAGCCTTTCCCAAGGCTACTTTTCTCTCTAAGTATGCTGCTCTTTTCATCTGTCTGCTTAGGCTAAAGCCAGACTTTGTATACTTTTTGTTCTGGAGGAGGGTCATATTTAAAAAGATTCTTTTTGGTGCTGAAAAACAAGCAAAAATTTTAGTTAATAGGTTGCACCATTGTGGGGTAACGTGATGGAAAATACTTATGGAAATCCAGACTGGAAAGCTTTTTCCTGTCACAGCCAGTGAGAAAACCAAGAGTACAATGGGCAGCCATAACAGCTTCATAGTTATTTGTTCTGATACAGAGCAGCTTGAAGAAAGGTAACTTTATCTGATACACAGCTGTTTGAAGATTGCTTTGTCTACATTTTATTTAAATTGCATGTTCCTCAAACCCAAGAAAACAGCTCTGGGTTGGAAAGGGGGGTGACATTTTTGCCTAGCATATCCAGATTCCTCAAAGTCATCAAAGAATTGCTTAATGTAGCCTGTTGCTACCTTTCACAGAGTGAAACTCTGGAGGGACGGGTACACAATCTTAAAAGTGAAAAAATGCTAAGAAGGAAGTCAGCAGAACACAACTCCTGCAAGAACTGCTGTCCTTGCATCCCTGTGACTTCATGGCAAAACCTGTGTGCCCCTGTTATGAAAGCTGACTAGTTTTTCTACCAACATCACTGTTTTCTCATTAAATTTACAGGGAAAGGTTGATTTTTTGGAAAATTCTAAAAATTCCTGTAACATTTCAAGGTTGGAAGTGGATGAAACCTGGCAAAAATTGATCATTAAGATAAGTTAAAATCAATGAAGAATCAAAAATGGAAATAAAGAAATCCCAGGGTGATAGGGCTTCCTCAATGTCATAGAAACAACTGCTGGCAGCCCTGGTCTCCTAATCCTTCTTAATACTT
This sequence comes from Luscinia megarhynchos, assembly GCA_034336665.1. Taxonomy (NCBI): domain Eukaryota; kingdom Metazoa; phylum Chordata; class Aves; order Passeriformes; family Muscicapidae; genus Luscinia; species Luscinia megarhynchos. The sequence goes on from JAPFBE010000002.1 coordinate 93,111,744, forward strand.
TCTCCACTTTGAATGAATCAACTTTGCATTTGCTTTCATTTCTTGCCTACTTGCTGTATTATTAATTTAACATTAATCTATTATTTATATATATTAATTATTGATAATAACTAATTTATTAATTGTATTTTCTCTGTGCAAAATTGCAGTAGGTCAACATTCAGCTTAAAACACATGACAAAAAAATTGTGAATGGAATAGTAAGCCCAAGTAATATTAGGAAGCAACTCTTAAAAAATATTTAGTGTTTAATAATAAACTGCATGAACTGTTTATTTGAATTCACTCACATAGAAATTCCTTTGATTAAATTTTTACTTTGTTTGGCTCCACATAGCAGTCTCAATGCTTTTCATGAAGTAATCTAACACAGCTCAAAGGTCCAATACTGCAGTGAGCTGCTCATCAACAATTTATTAATCACTTACTTTGCAAGATCATATACACTCTATTGAGAAAATATATATATATGGTTCTTTATTAGTTATAAATTATACTCCCACTTGTATTTAAGATTTGCATCACAAGGCATACTTATAACTACCTTTTTTTTCAGAATTTCTTTTTTGCTTCAGTTATATACAACCTTCATATTAATTCCTTAAATTCTTGAGTCCTGCCACTATTACCCTTGTACCAGCCCCAGGCACCTACAGAGTGGTTTAATGTTAATTTAGTGTTCCCTGAGGGGCTTTTCCCTGACAGCCTGAAAAAACAAACTCCTCTTTTAGTCAAATGGCTAAGTGTGGCATGGAAGGAATGTTATAATCTTCCTAAATAGTCCAGCAAGAGATGGGAGGATAAATCCTTCATTTTCAGTGTCCTTCTAAATATTTTTGAAGACACTTCCAGAGTCCAATATCTTATTTAAAAGTTGTTTGTGCTGTGGCTACTGAGAGGAGAGTCAACTTTAGCAGTTATTTCAGTCCTAAATGGTTTTCATTCTCCAGCAGTATGGACTGAATTGGATCAATGGACCCAATTTTGGTTCTTGCACTGAGGTTAAATGTTGTAGGTAAAGTAGATAAGATGGGATACTCTCAGGGTTTGCTTCTGTGAGAGGTGGATCAAATTAGCCCATTTTGGCAATTTATTTAAGCACCAGAATATTTTGTATGCTTCTGTATTTAGAAGATGGCAGAACTGAAGTCCACATACCAATAACATTCTTATTTATTCCCTTCTGTAGGCAACCTTTTAAACAAGATTAAATGTTCCGTTCGATCTCAGGGCATGTGCACAGATATCCTCTCTTCTCTTCTCTTCCTTCCTCCTCCCCAGTGACTTAATTTACTTTCTAAACCAGAACAAACTGCAAACCAGATAGGGCTGTCAATACTTTGAAAAGGAGGGGAACAGAGTGAGGAGACTCCTCGAGGCAGCCTCAAGCAACCTGTGATGGGAGACCTGAACAACAGAAAGGAGTGGTTAGATGGGACTGCAGTCTTTGAAATTGTCACCCCATGACACTCCTGTGCCTCTCAACCATGTGCATTTCCTCTTGGATCATGGCATGTGTTCCTTTTGCATCTCTTACACTTTCCCCTAAAACAATACCCTACAATTGATTTTTTATTACCACCCAAGAGCAATCAGCAGTGCCTAAAATTTAATGCAGCATTTTGTTAAGCTTGAAAATGGAATACTGGTTATGTGGAGCCAAATGCTGCAGCCAGGGCTGGTTTTCCCCTTTCAGATGTGAGTAGAGAATGTTTCCCTCACATGCTAATGTGTTGTGTTGCAACTTCAGGCTTGATCTTGATTAGTATTAAAAGGCATATTACTGGAAAGTATTGGCAGAGGCATTTCAATCCTACAGACAGCTGGGGAAATTTAAATGTTATTGCTGGATAGATTCCACTATAAATGTACCAGCTGATACCTGTAAAAGCACAACCTTCTGGGTCTCTGTGCTTCTTTAGAATGCATTCCCTGATAAGTCTAATTTTCAATTAATTCTAGAAAAGGAATACCTTGCTGCCACTTCCCAACCAACCAGACACCAGCTGTCCAGGAGTCTGCATATGGTGGCCCTGTGGAGAGACTTGGAAAAATCAGAGGGATGGGCAATCACCCCCCATATGAAATTGAACAAAACCAACAGCTGGATTGTGCACCTGGATGTGTGGAGAGACTGGGGAATGAGTCACTGGAGGGCAATGCCACAGAAAGGTCCTGGTCAGTGGTGAGCTGAACATGAGCCAGCAGTGCCCTGGCAGCCAGGAGGGACCTCCCTGTCCTGGGGACATCAGGGACAGCATCACCAGCCAGCAGGGAGGGATTGTCCTGCTCTGCTGCAATGAAGTGGCTTCACCTTGAGTGCTGGGGGCAGTTTTGGGCACCACAATATAAAAAAGATAGAAAGCTATTAGAGAACATCCAAAGGAGGACAACGGAGTGCCATGAGGAGAAGCTGTAAGAGGAGTGGCTGAGGTCACTTGTTCTGTTCAGCCTGGAGAAGAGGAGACTGAGGGGACACCTCAGTGCAGTTACAGCTTCCTTGTGAGGGGAAGAGATGGGGCAGGCAGTCATCTCTTCTCTCTGATGACAAGTGACAGGACCTTAGGGACTGGCCTGAAGTTGAGTCAGGAAAAGTTTAGGTTGCATATTAGGGAAGGGTTCTTCACCCAGAGGGTGTTTGGGCACTGGAACAGGCTCCCCAGAGGAGTGGTCACAGCCCCAAACCTGACAGAGTTCAAGTAGCATTTGGACAGTGCTCTCAGGTGCATGGTGGGATTGTTGGGTTGTCCTGTGCAGGACCAGGAATATTCTATTTTCTGTATTCCATGATTCTATAACTCTTGCTCTTGAGAAACCCTGCTCAAAAGGCAGCACACAGCAAAGCACAGTCTCCACTCTGCAGGTGCTGCAGGGCCAGCCACAGTGCTGTGAATCCTGACATTGGGGAAGAGGGAGTGACACATAGCTGGAGGAGAGAGGTGCTGGCAAGCCCTAGAGATAGTGCAGAGGTTGAAGCAGACACTGAATCAGAAAAGTCAAAGTGGCAGATCTTAATTGAACATACTCATGATTTATACTGAAGTTCTCCCATGGTGAAACATCCAGCCCCTCTCCACGAGCATGCTGTGCTCCTTCCTTGCATGCTCTGTTTAGCAATGAAGTCACTGACCTTTTCATTGTCCTCATGATGCTTCCAAGTATTGAATGTAGCTGCTTTCATCTCCCAAATGCTGGCAGCCCTCTTCTTGTTATTAACTATTTTGGGTTTGTAGAAATTTTATAAGTCTGCTTCTGGAAGGGAAGGAATCAGTGAAAGAGGAGAAAAGGTATCAGAATATACCATTAGGAGATTACTGTGAAAAAAAAATTAAGTGGGAGCCTGGATTTTGACACAGTGAAGAATCACATGGGAAATATCCTTCCTCAGGGTGGGTGCAGGCTCATCCATGCTACTGGATAATGGTTTCCTGATACAATGATTTATTCTTCAAGATTTACACCACCTTGGGATTCCTCATGGTCTCATGTTTTATCTCCTGAAGACATTGCACCCAAGAACAGCTTCAAACATTCCCAGATCCTATTGGGTTTTTCCTGATTTCTAGCTTTAGATTTATCTCTGGGGAGGCATACAAATCAGAGAGTGAATTTTTCATCTATTTTAAAGGAGACATTAAAGAGAAAAGCAATAATTAGAGTATAATATCCCTGTGATGTGAGAGAAAAAAAAGAGGGAATACATATAAAAAAGAAAAAAACTATAAACATGCTCTAGAGCTGTCACGCAAAATAAAAAACAAAAGCATTTCCATTATGTAAGCTAGATCAGAAAACATTGCCAGTAAAGTGTTTGTTTACTCATTGTTTTTTCACCAGGAGGTGGGGCTGTTAAGCACTGGATTTATTCGATGATGTGCTGAAAAACTGCGGATAAAATGAAAACCATCTTTCTCTTCCTTTACCCTCTGAAACTCATTGTGCAAATGTGAATTAAAAGCATGAACTTTCTAGATATTTTAAGCATTGATTTCATATTCTGATTCAAAAACTGAATTAGCTTTAAAAATTATTTTCCAATGGTTTAAATGAACTGCCTCTAAGAGTGAATTAAGTACCAATAGCTAATTAAAACATTAACTTGGGAGACTGGAAAACTCAGGAGGTTTGTAATTATTACTATCCCCAAGTCCCTATTGTGTCTATTTCTAGGATAGGTCTGCAATTCAGTTATGAGGATTAAGTCACAAAAAGAAATCACAGGGCATTTCAATGTGGCTAATTGCATAATAAAAAGATAACACATTTAAGGTCACTTGATTCTAATTCTGACAAAGTGCCACAAGGGATAAAAGCAGCTTTTCTAAAGTGAAGGGCCTGAGCTGAGGGAAATGCTTATTTTTGGTGCTTCCATGGCTCCTGCTTCATCACATCTGAGGGAGTAGCTGCAGAATCCCCTGGGATGGGAAGATGCAGATAGAGGAAGAAAACATGTGACACTGCAGGGCAGCAGGTGCAAGTCTGAGCCCTCACCTTATGTCCCATCCAGCGAGCCAAGATGCCTCAATGACAGCTCCACCTGCCCCTCTTCTTTATCAGAAGGGACATATAAATGTTGAAGGTGCACTTCCTCATAAGACATGTGAAGGGCATTTTGGCACTGGACAGACTTGCAGCTAGGATAATTTTTGCAGCAAGCATAATTTAAAGGGATTCTTTTCTCCATCATGCTGTGTTGCAAGCTCTCACCTAATATATCAGGAAATTTCATTATTGCACCGTGCAGATCTGCTTCTGCACCTGCACAGAAAACACTTCTGATAGACATCTCCAGAGACTGTCTGTCCTTTCCCTGTCCTCCACTTTCTAGTGGAAGGCATCCCTGCACATGGAACCGAGGTTGGATAAGATAATTTTTGAGCTCCCATGCAACCTAAACCATTATATGATTCTAGGATTCAAAAAATACCCTGAAACAGAGTTAAAGAAAAGACCTGAAGTCCATGCAGTGGATTTTAACAGACATCCACCTTAGGCATTGGTCAAAGTCACAGCCAAGAGCCAACTGGCTCAGAGAAAACCACCAAGACACATTTACAGGGAGATGTGACAGTCACCAGGCAAGGGAAGTCAGGAATCCTATCACTGGTGCAGTGGAGTTCAGGGGTGGTGACAGAGCTTTGTGTCCTGTGGCAGGCACAGCTTCTGCCAGCTCATCCAAATGCTTCCTCCCACTCACAGCACAGTGCTTCCCTCTCCTCCAAGATGACTCATGGCATGTTCACTTCCATCCCCAGCCCAGTGCCTGCCAGGCACGAGGAATAAAGCACAGGAATGTGGCCTGGGGTGTCCTGGTGAGATCTATCTGCAGTGTATGGAGGGCAGTGAAGTACCAGGAATTTGCTGTTCTCCATGGCTTCATCTAGGCACCAAACAAGATGGAAACTCATGAACAAGAGGGCTTTTGTTATAGTCAGCTTTCTTCTCTTTTGGCCTACCTAAAATCTTCAAAGTTTTCAACCCCAAAATATTTTGAAGCCATTCTCCATGTATTTGTTACTAATAATTTCAAAGGTTAATAATAATAAAGTTAAGTAAGTGTGGATATCTTATTCCCATCCATAAGTAGAGAGCATGAAGTAGGCAGTGAGAGTTTGATTTTCATATCCATATAAAAACATCAGGATCTGGTCTATTAAAACCTGCAGAAGCAATATAACAAAGCAGATTGCTCTGTTCAGTATTTTAATGTCTCTCAATATTAGGAAGGAAGGGACTGTGCAGCGTGTAAGTTTCAATTCTTGGACTCACAAATCACAAATTCCATACTTCAGTGGGCAAAGATTCCATTTGTTATCTCAGGTTAGTGACCCCACACTGTTTCTAAATGACCCATCAACATACAGTTGCTGTAAATACCAAACCCACTACCATAATGTGCTGGTGATGTAGAGTCACAGACACTGAATCACAGAATTGTTAGGGTTGGAAGGGACCTTTAGAGATCCCCTGGTGGAACACCCCTGCCAAGGCAGGGACACCCAGAGCAGGATGCACGGGAATGTTTCCAGGTGGGTTTTGAGCGTCTCCAGGGAGGGACCCTCCATGACTTCTGTGAGCAACCTGTCCAGTGCTCTGCCATCTTCAATCAATGCTAGGAGGTTTTTTTCCTCATATAGAAGTGAAACTTGTGTTTTAGTTTAAGATCATTTGTCCTTGTCCTGCCCGTGGGCACCACTGGAAAGAGTCAGGCAGCATCCTCTTGGCACCTGCCTTGGAGATATTTATATGCATTGATGAGATCCCCTCTCAGTCTTCTCCAGACTAACCAAGCCCAGATTCTCTCCTTGTAGGAGAGAAGCTCCAATACCTTAATCACCCTTGTGGCCCCTCTCCAGTGGCTCCTTGTCTCACTTGCACTGTGGATCCCTGTCTCACTCATGGGGGCTGAGTAGAGGGGAGGATCACCTCTGTTTGCCTCTGTTTGCCTACTGGCATTGCGCTTCCTATGCAAAATATTTAATGCTAGTATTTGGGAAGCACCAGCACTATGAAATCCTGGTAGACCTCTTGAGAATCCACTCCCTGATGGCAAGGCACAAAGCACAGCCTGTATAGGTCAACAGCAGAACAAGGTCGGGACATACTGATGTACAAGAACATCTTGAAGAATTTGACCAGGAAAAATGCAGAGTTATCTGTCCAGATATTGAATTCCTATTATAAAACACTCTGGACTGGTGGGAGGGCAAAGTCATAAGTTACTCTGAGAATGAAAGATATTACTGCAGTGTGATATAAAAGCTGCAGATGGGAGTTTTACTGTGGCTTCAATGAAGCCAAAATATCATCCTACAGCACTGAACTCTTAAGTTAGAAATTTTGGGTATAGCACATATTCAATTGACCATTGTGTATTTGTCTGCTCCCTTACCTGAAGAAGGGCAAAATAACTGACTTACTATTTTATGACTTAATTATTATGAGTTATTAATTCCTTGGCAGTCATTAGTAATTTTATTTTCTTTTGATTTCTTCCTATATTCAAAATAGAGTAAACCCAGTAAAATCAGAGCCTATTTTAGTTTCCATGAACCATTTTTTCCCATCAACCAGCAGCAACTTTCTAGTCCTGAAACTTTGCTTTACCTCTGGCTAAAATTTCACACTCATTTAATATTAAAATTTGACAAACTGGAAACATTAAAGTGGAATTATCAAGTAGTTTGAGGCTACAGTTTAATCTACTCTAAAGCTGACTCAATCTGGTAGGGAATGTCTTGTGGTAGATATACTCTCTGTGCTTAATAAACTTTTTTGTTACTTACAGCCTAAATAATTAACCACAGTTTATGCTTGACATTGCAATATTCTTCTTTGCATATAGACATGGCTGAACTGATTTGATTGTGGCATCTTATGGGCAAAACTGCTGCTTCTTCTGCTTTACACATGACTGAGAAAATTAATGGGTAAAAGCAATAATATAATGAATCTCAATCAAGCAAGAGAAGAGGTGTAAGGAAGGAAAATATTTGCATCCTGATTTTGATTTGAATCTATTATTTTTTTGTGGTGGAAATAAGAGGAAAAAACACATGAGCACATCTGGAACCTTCAAATGCAAATATTCACAACCTTTGTTGCCACCAATGAGATATTGGAACTTCTAACACCTTTGATCTTACTAATGAAATAGAGCAGTAGATGTCCATAAACTCCCAACTCTGATGGTCATTGTATTTCCTTCAAGGATCTTTTGAACACCAAATATAGATTGGAATTAATCTATGAATTGGGGGGTTAAGGTTTTGATTAGGTTGCTGTTATCTTCCTTGTGCCAAAAAGCACAAATCTGTTTCAAGAAAATTCTCTCCCCAGCTTGAGTGTAATATCAGGGCCCATGAAAAGGCCAACAAAAAGCCCAGCTATGAGGAGCTTTGCTGTATGCAGAACATGAATTGAAAGGTGTCAACCTCAGCCTAAAGAAAAGTAAAAGGAAAAAAAGTGTAGCAGATTTATTTTAAACATTCTTACAGGGTACCAGTAATGAAGAAAAAATGCTGGACACTATTAAAGTAGTAGAAAATGTGCTTGTGAGCAGAAGCCAAAGCTCAGTTTGGTTTTCCTGTGCCAGACTGCTCTTGCTGTACTGTATACATCTATGATGATCACCTATGATTTCAAAAGTTTTCTAAGTGTTCCCAGTGTAGGAAACTGCAGAGTGTGATTAAAATTGGCATAAGGGCACACCCAGATCCTGATAATTGTTTCTCAATTTGAAATGGGCTCAGAGGAGATCTCATTTGGAGCTGCTTTCTGAAGACAGCACATCTCCTGCTCATGCCATCAATCAATTTTTTAGTTCTTCCTATAGCATGGGATCTTTGCAGTGATGACTTGCTTTAATATATTTAATTCATGCTGCAACACAGTCCAAAGACGGTTCAGTTTTGATGATATACATAACAATTGAACTCATAATGGTGAAATAAATCCCAAAAATCTGAGTCTAAATGCTCCCTTTAGCTAGAAGGATATAATAAATTATTTTGATAATCAGATAAACATGGATAGCACCTTTTTAATTTTTAACTTTTCCACATATTAATTTAAGTAGACTATAATTTCTATTGTTTCTTTTGAAACATAGCTGAGAATATCTTCTAGAGGGAGGAAAATATGTGACTTTTGTAACCATGAAAAGCTCATCTCAGAATCTCTACTGAGCTGAAACATTCATTGAAACAGGACTTGCTTTATTGAAACAAGGCTTGCTTTTCACATGAAGAAATGGAAAATAGTGCTGCCATTTTTTTTTCCCTGCTTTTGAATGGCTGGTACATATTTCTGTATTGGTATGAGCAGATGTTACAGTGTGGTTCTGTCTGGCAGGAGTCAATAAATGTTTAGCAGATGAGGAGCATAACCCAAAAAGAGCATTATAGATGGTATTGGCTGTATGCATATGTCTACCCTTTGTTTCCCCAGGTATAATTTAGAAAGATATCCCTTCACTATTCACCCCTTCCAAACTGTACTTCAAGCTGTAAAAATAAACCCATTCTTGTTCCCCTTTATACCTATTTCACTTGCTCTGTTTGATTGGTGCTGATGTAACCAGGGAGACATGCCATTCACTTCTTCAGAGTTTATTAGATTTACAGGGGTAAATCCAAGAACTTGGCCTGAGAAAGGATTAGATTCAAAGCAGGCTCGTTACCAAATAAATAAATCTGCCTTCAGTTTAGTTTTTTTCTCAGTTAGGCAGATAAAAAGAAATCTTGCACTCCATTATGGTTTGGTGTATTTTTCTATTACCATAAGAAACCCATTTATCCTTTAATGTTTCAGTATGACAGAAGCCTTCTATTTTTTATTTTTTTTTTAAGAGCTAGAGACCATTAAGCACCATTGAAATGAAAAACAAAATCCAACAGAAAACCTCAAAACCTGGGGAGGTGAAAGCCTTTTCCCACTTTATGCAATATGGACTTGGTGTCTTATACATGAAAGAGAAAAAATAGCCTTTGAAAAAGGCAAACATGAGTGGGAGGAAGCCATAGAAATCAGACTTGGCCAGCCTGAAGAACAGAACTTTGTGGGTGTTCATACTTTCCTGCACCAAAATTGTAATCCACAAAATAGGCACCAGTCCCTGCTCTCCCCCCAGCCCTCACTCCTGTTTCATCCACCCCTGCTCAAGAAGAGCAAACAGAAACACCAACTGTTTCAGAGTAGTAGCACATTTCAGTGTGAGAGAAGAGAGGAGATACGAAGTAGAGGAGGAGATTGGACTTTGTGAAAAAACCCAAGGGATCAGCAAAGCTGCTTTTCTGGGATGACTTTCAGTTCTTCTAATTTGTAGCAGGAACACAAAGACATCTGGAGATGTTTGGCAGGTCTCTTGCTGCTGGCAAGGTACCTCATCTGCTGAAATTCCTCTCCCCCCAATTTCTTATGTAATTTGGTTTTGTGCAATTTAATTTGCCCTCATGTAATCCTCAAACCTGATTCTTTTAACAACAGAGCCCCTTTGCATATCCTTGGCTTCATAAAGGGGATTTATATTTTCTATTTGCTTGGATCTGAAGGAATTCTGTCATTCAGAGTGCTGAGAAAAATCGTTTAATGACTGAAAATCTGTCTCCATCCACTGTGTCTGGTTTACTTTTCCTCAACATCTCTGGCAGAGGTGTATCCCTGTTCTCCAGAGCATTCATAGCTGTAGTGTCCTCAGTGAAGGAGCTCTGAACTCCCAGGAGAGCCTGGAGTCAGCTGTCAGTGCAGAAGGCTGCTGAGCCATTTTCACACCGAGCATGGTCAGGTTGGGATCACATTCCTGAACACGTGTCCACACGTGAGCACATGAGACTGCATGACTTGGCTTTCCATGATTTAGAAACCAACAATGTGGGGTCAACACTCTGCAATTTTGGAACATATAAAACATTTTACTCACTTGACAGGCCAGATAAGAACTTGAGAAGAAGAACTGGTGAACTTTGTCGTAAGCACTGTCTGGATAAAGATCTTCCCTATTTCTACCAAGCCATGGTTTGCATCCAGCTTGCAGGTGTCTTCCCATCACTTAGAGTGACCAGTTCCTTGCTGGGTTCATCATCTGGATCCCTGGTTATCATCTCCAGCTGGGGAACAGAGGAGTGAAGGATGATGCACTTAGAGACAGCATGAGATCATGGGGGTTACTGCTCATTTCCACTCAGACCACAAGACTATGCTATTCCTGTGCTGCACTTTAATAAGCCAGGCTTTTTCTTTCAGACTTCTTTTGTTTCTGCTTTCCTTTAATATTTTTTTTTCCCCTCCACGTTCTTATGCTGAATTTTATTAACTCTGAAACAGTGTAAGATGTGTTTTATACCTTCTCAGCAATGTTCCCTTGCTTGTTCTTTCCTTAATATGGATTTTTCAGTTATTTGTTTTTTTCTCAGGGGAATATGCTGAGCTGTATTTTGCTCAACAAGAAGCAAAGAATGACTTTTCTATTTTTATATGGGGTTTTTTCCCCCTAAATAAAGTCAGGGTATAAAAAGAATTAAAACAAGTCTGTAAAGTGTATGTTTTCCACACTAGGGAGATACAGAGAAGCACTTTAACTGGAAAGAAAAAGGCAAAAAATCCATGGTATGGATGCAGCTGTACTGTAAATATACTCTTTGTTACCAGTAAGGGAAATTAATCCACAAAATTCACAAGGATGTCTCAAATCTGTTTGGTTTGTTTGTTGGTTTTTTTTTTTTTTCTGTACTATTCTATTTACATTAGTTGACCTCCTGATATTACTTGGGAAAATACACAGCTTGAAAAAACCACACATGAAAATTGGACTTCTGTGAAAATAAGATGAGAATAGTTTTACTTAGCAAACTAACGAAATTCCAGTAAATATAAATAATGCCATGCAGATATGACATAGTAAATGCATGTGCTGCTATAACCTGTAAGAATTTTATGTAAAGGAATAGGAATACAAAATGAAAAGAACAATTCCTAAGAAAGAAATAACTAATTTTAGTGCATAAATCTTACCTAATATCTAAGTTCAAGAAACTGAATTTCAAGAATATTCAGGAAGTTTAAGAGTCCCATGCTTCAAGGACAAAATAAAGCATTCAAAATGCTTTTTTTTTACTTCAATCAATATTCTGAAACATTTTAATCCATAAAAGTGTAATAAGATATGATTACACTGTTTCCTTGCAATCTAAATCAGGCAAAGATTATGTTTATGTCTGCTTAGCAATTAGGTGATTTCTTCTTAATTTTTGCCCATCTAAAGTCTTGGCTCAGTTGTTTCTCATATTTCTGATATTGTCTGGTCCTAGAAATTTCTTAGTCTTACTAGCTGATGTGTATTGCTGTAAGTGTTATGCATGTATGCTGAACTCATACCCTTACCCATTCTGTCTGCAATGGTTGTGATACACAATTTTCTACACTATTATTTAAGATGAAGAATTAGGATTAAATAACAGATACACATAGGAGCTTCCATTGGCACAGCTGTTCCAGTGAGTAATCAAATGCTCAGAACCCAGAACAGAACATCTTTTTCAGACAAAAATTTTCAAATGAGTCTCAAAATCTTTTGACTTACCCTGTTTAGGGCTAATTTAGCCCACTTAGCCTAACCAGAATTTAGCAAAAATCAAGCACTTCATAAATTTACTAAATTTAACACATCACCTGTTCTGAGTTTCAGAAATGAAGTGAAAAATTACTGTGACAAAGTGCCAGAGATGCCACTAGGACAGCAGGTGCTGTGGGATCGTGGCCACCCAGCCTTGTCTGGGGCTGATCAGAGGGTGGGCTTGCTTGAACTGATTGAAATTAAGAGAGTTGATGTAGACAGGCTGAGAAAAAGGCAAGAAATAGAGTGTTCTAATTTATGCAGTTAAATTAGGTAAATACTGGAGCACATTACGATTTTGGTGTTGCATTTTTTCCACCTAAGTCTGCATCAAAGTTAGGAATGTCCATCAGCTGAGATCTGTGAAAGCCAGGGCTAGGAATGTGTGCCATCCCTGCACTGGAGAGGGCAGTTCCTGGGATCCCCTGCCCTGGTGATGGAAGTGTTTGGGCTAAATCACAGCATTGCTATCAGGGCTCTGGGCAAACCAGGAGAAATTTGAAATTTCTAACATATAGTTCTATTTGAGCCACTAAAGCACTTGGAAATCTGATAAATGCATAGGTTCTTTCTGCTGCTTGTGGATGTGCTTTTAGCTCTACTGCACTTCAAAAAGGTTTCATTTGTTTGAATTTATAACAATGTGGTGTGGTCAAAACTCATTATAATTTAACCATTAATGTTGTGTGGCGTGGAGAAACAGGAGTTTTTTCCTCTGGTTACATCATTTCAAGGCCTTTCCATTTTTAAAGGGGCAGGTCATACAGGAGATAAAATCTTTGATTCTGCAAAGTTGGGTTTTAGTGGGCCTCAGAAGATATTGCATCAGCTGCAGTGAAAGGATTTGATAATTTCCAGCAACTTTACAGTTCTCCACCAGTCATTAATAGTCTTCTGGCAATCATGAAGGAGATCTACAATTAGACCTGAACAAACTAATACATTTACTGAGCAAAGATTACAAGAACTGAGAGAACCTGAGTGGAGATACCACTTACAAGTCAGAGAGTTCTACCTATTATTAATTTACAATGCATTAATGATGAAGAATCTTTCATTGATTTCAGATTTGCTTTAGTGGGGAGAATAAAAACATGCCTTTTCAACAAAGCTCAGAGGAAATGCAAATAAAGAGTTCTATCTCCTCATTAAAGCTTAGGAGAGCACTGTGGTTTCCAGGAGAACTACCTCTGTCCCTTGGAGAATGTTGGTGCTGTTCTAACAGATGCAGTTAAGAGTACTGGAATACAAAAATTCACTGAGCAAACATTCATCAGAGATCTCTGTCCCTACCAGTTCCTATTTCCTTTAGAGGGAGTTGGTGTCCCTGGAGAGCAGGGATATGGTCCCTGAGTTCAGGGACAGCAATTTTTTCTGGCCAGTAATTGAACTGTAGCTCATGACTCAAGACTCCTCTGAGCCACACCTAAACCCTGCTTAGATTCCAGGTATGCCCAGTCCTAGCAAAAATTTTGTCTTCCCATAATATTTGTTCCTCCCACTTAGTGCATCTGGGATTTGAGCTCTCTACAAGACAGCTTGTTGAACCATACCCATATTTGACTTACTTCTGTGTCTTGTGAATTTTTTAAGTGAAAATTGCCTGTTAAAAATGGGCATCCAGTCCTTTTCATTTGCCATGGCTGGAACTGTTACCTGAGAGAGAGATTTTGGATACAGTTTTCAGCAGTAAATCCCAACCTGCAATAAAAAAATAATGCTAGATTGGAAAATTCAGAAAAAGGCTTGTGAGGATCAATTGAGGATGGTTTGAGAATTTTTTTTTCTTTTAGTGAAGGATTTAGAAAGCTGAATGTATTCTGTTTAAAGAAAGAAGCAAGTAGCAGATTTAATCAAAGCCCAGAATTACCAATAGAGGTGGATATTTCATATGCCACCATCCTCCTTAATCTAGGAGAGAGAAGTTAATAAGAGTCAGTGCTTAGAAGATAATACCAGACAATACAATTTTAGACACTAGGCTTAACTGCTAGCACTGAGTAGGAAATTATGAAAAAAAACCTCTCTTTTTTTTGTTGAGTCTCCAGACTCATTCTTTGTTCGAAAAATTATGGTGCAGATACAGGAACTCCACAGTGAAAACTATTCCTTGTGTTGGCCAGGAGCTCAGTTCAGATCAGTTCTTAAATTCACAGCTCTCTGAAGTGAATCATGGCTCCTCTGAATAGACCCCAAGCAAAAGAGCACAGGGACACAGGACAAATGTGGAGTTGGAAATGGAGAGCAGAGTGAGGTGATGTGCCCTAGGTCATACCGTGGGTGGGAAAAATCAAAAATCAAAAATAGTCTTCCTGTTTGTCAGTGTGCTTCTATATTTATTTAGCCACAGAAACTATTATAGTAACTAGGACTTATCAGGAAAGTGTTTTTCTTTTTTTAAAACTATTGATTTTTTTAGAAATAGCAAGCAAACAACTGAAGACTGTTTCAAAATCTTTGGCTAAAACTCAAAAGTTCCAATATCACGGGGTTTGCAGTTTGCAGTCACTGTGCTCTCAGTAATTTTTAAATTTTTTTTTCCTGATCAGGATTCCCACTTCACATATTGTGCTTTTCTTCTCCTGTTCTTATTGAGCTGCTTCAGTATGTCAGGAAAGTCCCACAGTCAGCAGCACCATATGAAAGATGGGTACAGGCCAGAGAGCCTGAAAAGAGGAGAATAAAGGAAGGGAAGCAAATAAACTATGACACCAGGTAGCAGATTGGCAAGGTTTTGATCAAAATTATGTATTCTGCTCACCAATATTCAGATTTCTTCTGAATAGGTTCATTTTTTAAATTAAAAAACCTTATCCAAATCAAACCACAAAATTTTCCACACAAAGTACACACTTAAAAAACGTATGAATGTAACAAAATATTCCTTTCTTCAATTAAAAAAAAAAATCAGCTATTGTGACTGTCACTGGTAAAAAAATATCCTAATTTCAGAGTTGTATCATCCAAAAGCCCAGATATTTATCTGAAAAATATATAAAAATAAAAATAGTATTTTCATCTCTGAAAATAATTAGCAATCTACTTGCTTATTTTTACTAGTCACTATACAGCCGAGATCAAGATGAAGAGAAACAAGTAAGTAAAAGAAGCTTTTGTTAAAATTATAAGTACAGTTTAAAGAATGGAGGTGCTTCTTGTTTTATGAAAATTGACTGACATACTTCAAATAAAGGCATCACTGTGATAAAACTTTTAACGTTTTCAAGTCAATGTATTATTATATAAAATTAAACAGTATTAAAAATATGAAAAGCAAATATAATTGTCTAACAAATATACATAAATATCTCATGATGCATTTCTAGATGTTATTAAAGATATAAAATATATAATTCTTATGACATTTAAGGGTTTAGATATCAATTTTATAGCAGTTTCAAATGGTACTTCTATTAAATGGTACTCAGATTAAATATTGGCATACCATTAACGAAACAGTTCTCCATAAATTTTGTTGATATTATTGTAAGATGGGAAATTTGTAGCTTGATTTAATCTGGAAAAATATGGCACTTAAGTTCCTGTGTGAAGAAAGTTATTAATGAGTGGATAGATCCAAGTTTCCATGACAACATATTGCTGTGCTGGATCAAGTGGGATTTTACAATCATAAATTGTTTTAACAATTGAGTTCAGCATGAAATAGGACCAATGTACCATTAGGAACTGGCTTGAATCTGCATAGGAATTAATAGAATCATAGGATCATTAAGACTGGAAAAGCCCTCTAAGGTCATTGAGTCCAAACTTGGACCAAACATCAACACCTGAACTAAAGCAGAGCACTGAGTGCCACATCCAGTCAATTCTTAAACACCTCCAGGGATGGTGACTCTGCACTTTCCTGGGCAGCACATTCCAACGTTTGACAACCCTTTCAGTGAAGAAATTCCTCCTGATGTTCATCCTGAACCTCCCCCAGTGCAGCATATAAAGGTGAAACCCTTCTGCTGCCTGAGGCTCTGCAATAGCAGCTCCACTCACAGGGCACAGACACTGTGAATCCATTTGCTTTTCCTCCTGGACTACTCTGAGACTGGATCCCAGCATCATATTGCTTTGGGACATTCTCTAATAAAATACATTGAGTATGGAGGTTGCTCCATCACAGTATAAAATTCTGTATTCACACTAAGTCCTTTTCACCACTCACTCTAGTGATGTATCTCTTTGGCATTTCAATTCTGGATGCTAAACTGCAGAAAAATGCAATCATTGTTGGAAGTGGTGAAATTCTTTTTAGATTCTTACATCTCTTTTGCTATGTGGATACTTTATTAGCTTAGTTCCATGTGTTCAGTCTTGGTTTTCTCTCTTTAAATACCTTGTCTCCTCAAACACCTTTCTCCCACAGTATATAGTGTCAGATTGAAACAGATTAGAAGGAAATTTCCTGAAAGAGGCATCTCCTCTGGGCAGAAAGCAGACACAGGGGATACAGGATCATAAAGTCACCCCAAAACATGTATTTATCAGCAGCTTCCTGTTGAGCATATCAGTATTGAGGGAATTAATGGAGGCAGGACTAATAAAGATGGAACCAGTAACTATGATGAGAGTTTGTGTGACAGCAAATTTGATGGCCCAGATTTCATGGGCCAAATTTACAATAAGCAATTAACTTTATGTGAAATTCACTTAGGGCACCTTGTTATTTCTATGATGATTCCCCTCTGTCATGTTTTCTGTCTCTTGTGTACTCTGATGTGTCTATTTTGGGTAAGTCTGTCAAGGGCTGACACAGAGACAGTCATGTTCAAAATGGGAAATGAGAGCTCACCCCAGCACAGAGGCTGAGCTCAGCTGATGGGACTCAGGAACATGAACATCCTAACACAGTGTTAGAAAAAGGAATGGAGACCACAGTGCAGATAATCTTACTTCAGTGAGTCTCCATCTGACATAGATCATGTTTCTGTATTGCACCCATCACAAGGAATCTCCTGTCTTAACTTAAGACTGGAAAAAGCTATTTTTGTAATGAAATGAAAAGTGTAATAACTGTGTTCTTCTGAACTAATCAATGGTTGTATTACATTCACAAAGTAATTTTTGAAACTCTATTTAAACTCTTATCCAAAGACTTAACATTTCTGCAGTGTTAAAATTAAACCAGTTACCTTTAAAAAAAAGAAAAAGTTTACTTTTAGAAAATCAAACCAAGCCAAAACCCTTCCCCTGAAAATTTAGGTTCTTAGCCAGGAATAAGGTAAAATTGAGGGTACTATTCTCCAAATTACCATTTATGTAAGGAAGATGGTTTTAACAAAACACTCTTCCTGTGAGTATTAAACAGCTTTTTTTTACATGCTATCCACTCTGACAGCTCAGGCCCGTGGGATTCTTCCTTCCCTGACCTGGACCCTGAGCAGACACGAGGCCATTATGAGAGTTCATTGGTCTGGAAGAGAGCACAGGGCAGGGGTGTCCTGTTTGCAGCTGCACATCACTACAGGAAAACATTTTGGTACCAGCCTGATTTTGCATATTATTAAAACCAGTGGTTTGGGAAATTGGAGGGCGAGGGAAAGTTTTTACACACTGTGAATCCTTTCTGCTTCTCTGGGTAGGACTCCTTGTACCCAAGTTTTATTATCAAATAGTTCAGTGTCCAGCCCATTTTTAGAATCTGTGAAGGAGAGGTGCAGGAGATAACAATTCATCTCTTCTCTCTCAAAATCATTTTAGGATGGGATTAGTCATTTTTCACAGTGTGCCTGTTGATCTACATATATTGGGGGAAACAACAGCCATACTTTAGATTAAATGTTGGGATTTTTTCCAGCTACAAATAATAACTGAAAAAATGACCCTGACATACCACGCTTTTCATGTATCTTTTGAACATCATTTCTTTGACTTATCTTTTGGGAGAATCAGTGTGATACAAAAACCAGCCTCCTCAGCAAGTGTTGCCAAAGACAGAAGTCGATTTGATTTCTAAAATAATATTTACTGCATTTGAGGCATGAGTTTTCTCAAATTTCCATGGTGATATTAACTTTTGATATTAACTCTGTATTTGAAAGAGCACCAAAATGAATTAAAACTCAATATGATGTCATTGAACAAAAAACTACCATGTTGGAAAAGTACCAATCTTCAAAAGCAAAATGTACTTCTTTATCTTAATTTGAAAAAATGTCATTTTTTTCACATTTTTGGGAACTATTTCCCAATGCAAGTACAGTAGTAGGTGAGATTCAATTAAGGCCTGCTTCCATAGCTTTAAATAGAACAGGTCTTGTCTAGCTGTGAAATTATAGTTTATTTGTTAAGTAGGCTATGTGCTGGTGCACTGGGTGAAGTCAAAACATATTTGAATGTCTTTTCTGTATCAGGATTTTATACTTAAGTAGTAAATCCTATTCACAGAATCCTTTTTCATTTTTTTCTTTCTGATTAAGAGAAAATGCTAAACACTGAGCAGTGAATGACAAAAGAAAGTACTGTTTTATGCTAATGGATATCTAAAGTGGCCCATGAGATAGAAACAATTGAGAACTACTGAAAATGAAGTTTCACAGAGATTATGCTAATGGAGATTTTAATTTTAAAAAGATGAATTTTGATTCTTTTCCTACTGAAGTATTGTAATAACTGTAAAAGTGAAGCAATAAACAGAATCTAATGACTGATCCTGTCTTGTATAACTTAATAGTCTTTGTATAAAAAATATTACATGAATTTCCATCTACAAGAAGACTGGTGTGATCATTCTAAATCCAATTGAATAGGATAGATATGATCAATATACTCGTGCAAAGGCTCCAGAGAACTGGAAGTTGCTTAATGGGAAGCCAATAGATCTTTGAAGGGAAACTCCAGCAACTGTAGAGTAATAGTGTGAGACCCAGTAGAACTTTAATGAAGAGGAGAATTGATGGGCACGTGGATAAATAGTGGGTGTGTGCCAAGGTATCCTTTGGAAAAGAATTCAACCCTTGCATGCCTGCAGCACTACTTTGAAGAACCAAAAAATATGTGGACTTAATATATTTATTTTGACTTGTTAATATATTTATTTCAGCTTCCAAAAGATATTGATTAAAAAGCCAAAGAAAGGCATAAAGTAATCTTCCCTAAATA
Organism: Luscinia megarhynchos; assembly: GCA_034336665.1. Taxonomy (NCBI): domain Eukaryota; kingdom Metazoa; phylum Chordata; class Aves; order Passeriformes; family Muscicapidae; genus Luscinia; species Luscinia megarhynchos. The sequence continues at coordinate 93,130,966 of JAPFBE010000002.1, forward strand.
AAGCTTCTGCAATATAAAATGGGAGTTTCTTTTCTTGTTGAATTATTTGTTTATTGTTAGCAAAACAAGGATAGCAGGAAGCAATCAGATTTACAGCATAGGTAGGTCAGTGGCAGAGTTCCCCAGTGTCTATCCTGAGAAAGGGATGTGAATAATGAGGCAAAAATGTGCTAATTACACTAAGTAATTTGTGGTAAGGAAGACAGGAAAGCTGATGGCTTCTGGAAAATATTACAACACTGCATAATGAAGCAGCAAAAAGACTGATGACATTCAATGCAGGTAAATTTTAAGTGAGGCTCAATCAGTAACAGTCCAAACTTTACATAAAAAAATGATTGGGTTTGATTGGCCTGTTATCACTCAGGAGCAACACCTGGGGTTACAGAACATAATTTTGTCAAAATATTAATTACTGATAAGCAGTGTCAATAAAGCAAGTGGAATATTCAGGGTTATAGGGAAAAAAATAAGTTAAAGAACATAACTATACTACTTCATAGGACCACAGTATGTCCACATCTTCTGTAGGATATGACATTCTCATACACCCCACCCCCTCCTAAATTAGGGGGGAAAAAAGCGAGAAACAGTTTTAGAACAGAAATAAAGGTGATGAAATGTAGGGCAGGCCCTTTCAACCTGCAAACAGACAGTTCAGGAGGGTATTACTGAGACTTATAAATCATAGGTGTCCTAAAGAAGGTGCATGGGGATCAACTTTTTTCTGTCTTTTCCAGTACAAAACCAAACTGCTTAATAGAAATGATCCTAAAGGAAACCAACAAGTGGCAAATTGAAAAAAAATTGAAAACAGCAGATTTCATACAGGATGGAGAATCTTCCCAGACTGCTATTTACAAGGACAGCTGTCTTTTTTCTGGAAGTCACTGAGTCATCTAAATGGATCTATGATTCCATAAACTGCTGGAGGCAAGGAGAGTATTTTTGGGAATTATTCGTATTTTGCTGCATAATGCCACCTCCCAGACAGTCACTGGTGGCCACTGTCAGAGATAAAATAGTGGAATAACTGTATCACTGTTCTGACACAATATGACTATTTTTATATGGTTATCAGGACATATCTCCTGCCTACTGTGGTTAAGTGTACATCACAAAGAGGTCGTTTTTTCCTTTGGAGACAATGCATTAGAGTGATTTAAAAATAGATTAAGTATCCAAGGAGCATACTTGAGAAGACCAGTCTTTTGTAAAAGCTTCAGAAATTATCCATCTGTATGTACTTTATGAAGGTGCTAAATCATTATACCTTTTTTTTGTAGTATTTTCTTTTAATTGAAAAAAAATAATATTCTGTTGCTTAGCAAAGCAGAAGTACTAAAAAAATGGGACGTTCATATCAATTATAGAAATTTCTCTAATTTTCTGCAAATTTAGTAATGTTTGGTGTATTAAATATGTGCAACTTGTGCTTTTGCAGCTTTTGGTAAGGATTCAATTCAGTCAACTGCATTTAAGTAGTTAGCACTCCTTGAAAGTGGCTCTTGGTGTCTGAGACATCCTCAAGGGTCTGGCAGATAGAGCACAAAGGTTAAGCCAGATATTCTGTAACAGGAACTTAAAATCAGACAAGATAATGACTGTGGCACAGCAAATGGTGCCAATGGTTAACTGCAACATAACTATCTCTTTTGCACCTATCATCCCTTGTGATGTGACTTAGCCCGAAATGTCAGTGCAAAAAACATAATCTCCCTTTTTATTTGAATTATGAATGTGTAAATGAACAATCACTTGCATTCTCTATTTCTATTGGTCATATGTTCCAATACAAAACCAAAAAAGTTCTGGCTTGATGTCCATTGATAACCAACTTTGTCACTCATTTTTTTGTTCTTTTTATAAATAACACCTTTTTATCTTTCTGTAATGTGATAGAATATGCAGAATTCATTTGTTGGGCAAAATGTTTACAGTTCTGTATCAGCTTTTTTTAAATGGAGAATACTGGCATAAAAATTAATTCTGTATTTATTAGTAGAGATATATTCCAGTAGAACATCAGCTTCAAAGAACCAAACAGTAATGAGAACTTGTCACTAATTAAGCGTTTGACTGAATGGAATTCTAGGAAGAAGAATTTGAGAGAGTCATAGTTAAATTTAATGAGATTGAGCATCTGAACTCTACTCCACACAGGTGGCAGCAGCAAGATGTGCCACTGACAGAAATGGAAGTGTAAACATAGACCACAGTCATTATTTTTCTGACAGGAACCAAATTTTATTGTGCTCCCCCCTCTCCTCCATCTTTTTTCCTACTTCCACAATAAGGCATCTATTGGGTTGCATGTTAATATGATAACAATATAAAACAATTACATGCTCAGTCATGGAGTTCACTAATTTTCCCAGACAAGGATGAGCTTTGTGAAAACAGAGTTTCAGACAGGAAATCTTGAGAGGAAGCAGTTGCTGGGTACCTCACCCTACTGCCTCACACACACCGTGTGCTTTAACTGATCCAGTGGCAACAGGATGGAAATCTGTCATCACTGTATTGCAATCCAGGGGAAATTCACCTCCTTTTTCCAAAAACTGTGACTGGCCATGGAATAGGACTGCTAGCCCCTCCAACAGGCACACCAGCCTTGCTGCCAACACATCTGCAGATGCAGGGCATCAGTATCTCAGCAATGAGAAGTAACATGAACATAGCACCAGTGTTTGCACTGGTATCTGCAAAAGTGACTTTTTCTAACCCTGTTCTCATACCAGCCCCACTGAGATGACTCACCTAAGGACTGGGCTGGAGGAGCTGTGTGGGCAGGAATGGGAAAAATCCTTGCTTCTTATGTCTCAGCTCACTTCTCTTTGTAACAGCTGGATGTCAAAATTCACAACCCATTTCCCTTTGCTGTCAAGGACTGTGCAAGGACAAAATAATAGCACACATAGTGGGGCATTTAAATGTGACTTGGTGAGTGTACTTTGGAGCAGGCTGAGGTTAGATAAAGTACCCTATTATCCTCCCATAGCTTCCATATGCATTAGGGTACAATGATAGTAATGCACTCACTGTCCTATTTTCTTAATCCTCTTGCTTGGGGAGCTGTGGCGTGGGCAGAAATCAAGATTAAAAGATAGGAGCCTAGATAACTGTGCATAGCTAAGTCCTGAAAATATTAATTTTTGTCTTTGAACTAAGCTAGTCATGGTGGGGAGCAAATTAATGCAGGATTAGAAACACTATTTTATACAAGATGTGATACAGGACCAAGCTGAAGAGCCTTATTCCCTGTTAATTAAACCACACATTTCATATTGTTCAAAAACACCGATTTAAGGAGGAGAGCTGCAAATTAGAAAATGTTTCTGTCTGGTTATGTTTAATTTTAATTAACTGGAAACAAACTAATTGGACAAGTGTTTCACAACACAGAACTTCGAAAAGAAGAGATGGAGGTTATACATTATCTGTGGGTAACATTTTAAGTGTAACTGCATTTAAAAAAACCCTAAATTAATACTCTAGCCTTAAAAAAAGGCATTTAAAACATTTTACCATAAGGTTTTTATAAAAAATATTTTTGCTTAGCATAAAATGAATAGTTAAATATTTCTTAACTCCCCACTACATATATCAACCAATATAACTGACCATTTCATTTTGGTTTAGTTTGAATTCTACAAAAAACACCCATGCAGTGGAGTACAGCTCATCTATCATCAGCATTCTAGAGGGGTCATCCTGTGCTAAGGTGTGTCTCTAACATTACTCAGTCTTCAAAAGTAAAAATCTCACTTCAGTGATGAAAGGGGAAGACCAAGCAATTAATTTGAGGGGAAAAAAATCATGTGAATCCCAAATTTTAGAATATTGATACTAGTTTTGTTCAGGTAGATAACTTTCTACATTATATTTGCTTGCCAAAGTAGGAGTGATTCATGTCATGTTAGATTATCTGCAGAATTCAGTGGGTTTGGGTCTCCTTGGGATTGACAACATAGATGTTTCTGTTGCAAAAATCTAAACTTCTACATCATACTGGAGTATTTGCAACTCCCAACTGTTACATATATACTATGAATAATAGAAAGCATAAAATTGGAGGTAAGGCATTAGACAAGTAGTTGAGAATAATGCCTTAGTATCTTCAATATCTACGTGAGAAACAATGAAGACAAGCATTTTATTCTCATTTATACCTTACATTTATTTACAGCCAATTTCCCTCTAATTTGATTTGTTTCTACTACGTGTATCTATTACTCTCTTTTCCTTCAACCATGGTACTTAAAGTCATTAATTATCCCTATTATTTGTGCTTCTCAAGTTGATTTTTCTGTTGGGGTGAAAAGGAATTTTCCTGTACCAAGATTTTATTTACTTAAGATTTAAAAAGGTCTGTAGAAATGGACTGGTCCACTTGGCTCTGGAAGGATGAATCTCTATGGATTGCAGCCCCATGATTAAGAACCAACTCTAGGAACAAAAAGGTGTTTCAGATATATCTGAAAGGGAGAGAGAGCAGAAGAAAGGCAGTGTGTGAGTCTGGTCAATGTCCCATGGAACTGTCAGACAGGAAAGGCTGTGGACTTCATGAGGTACCCAGGTGATATTTCAGTGGGATGAGAGGAAAAAGGGGAATATAAAGTGCCAAGAGTCCTTACAGAGAAACCGCTTATGAATTTTGAAAATTTCCCTAGACTGACATTTCTGTTTGTAAATTGAACATTTTCGGGTTTGAGAAGCTGGAAAAATGCTATTTTTGACTCTTGGAGGTCACCACATTATGATTACTTCATGAAGTGCTTGCCCTTTGTAATGCCATAAACTATGCTCAGTATGACAGTTTTCAGATACTCATGGCTGTTCCCTGAGCACAGAGACCCCTGAATCCTTCTGTAGGGATTTTAATGTTTTCATTACAATTCTTTGAGCAGCCATGTGATTGAGATTAGGAAACAGATCCTGTAAAAATATAGAAAATTCTTCATCTGAAGACAAAGTTTGTTTGCCACAGAACTTTCCAGAAAATTTTAGTTTTTTATGAATCACTCTTACTTAAACACAGCATTACACACAATTCTTTTCAAAATGAGCATTAATAAAACTTTTTTTTTTCTTTCAATACGCAGGACTAATTATGCAGACAATTATTAACTTTCCTGATGTCAAGGTTTTTTTGAAAAAAAACCTCTTAGGTAGAAAGTTTGAGGTACAACTAAAGATTTGATAGTTACTTTGGGAGGATTCTTTTGAAGCAGAATCACTTGATCAAGTCAGTCAGTGCAGCCTGGGAGCTGGAAAAGCTGTGTCTCCTGACAGCAGACCAGAAGTGGGAAGGTGAAAACAGAGTGGAAGGTTTGGAAGATGAGAAGACCTTCAGGGACACTGCAATAGAAAAAGGAGCAGGTCCAAGCTGTAACTATTCCTCTGCTAATAGGAACAAAAGAGTTGGGTTTAGGAACATCAGGAATATACAAGGAACTGGCATTTCCTTCTGCTTCTGAATTTCTGTTTCCCAGAGGTTTCCAGGGAATCTTTTAAGGCTTTCATGATGTCCCCCAGAAAATATTCCTATCTTGTGTCTCGTATCTTGATTCAGTGCAAAGTGTCATAGTGAGACCCTTTAGAATTGGGGCAGACAGGGAGTGTAGAGTTTGTCTATGCTTGTGTTTATTAGGGAAGGTGGAGGGCCCATTATTTACTAAAATATTTAGATCAGCTTTTATAAATTCATGCATGTGTGTATGCTCTGATTTCAATACAATCATTTTTTTTAATTTGACCGTGGAGATAAGTAAATATTGAAAATGGTCTATATTCAGCCAAATTAAGAACAGATTAGCACAAAATAGGATGATTTTGTCATTATGAGTGAATGTTAGTCTTGCAAAAAATTGAATTTTTTGTGTAAACAAGCTGTGAATTTCTCAACTCATGGGAGTTGTGTTTGACTACTCCAGCACCAGCCCTAGGAATGTTAGGATTACCTCTAAAACAGCAAGATGTTTCTGTGGTCATGCCTTGTCCATAATGCCAGAGTTATTTATTTCAAGATAAGTGGTTCCATACAATCTGGCTGAAGGCTGTGATAACTCCTTCATGCGTGGGAATTGTTGAAAGGCAACTGGTTGGTGATGACAAAAATGGCACCAGAGACCCCCCCAGTGACTTATCAGTGTGGATGGCTGCCTGCCATCCCTGGCACTCCTTAATACACTGGCATAGGCACTGCCTGAGAGAACTTCTAGTTCATGGTTCTAGTACCATGCACTCAGTGGTTTCTCAGGTGTCCTGTTCTTCTCAGAGCTCTGAACTGCACAGTGGCTGTGGGTGGTTCCTCAGAGTTACCTGAGGAGACAACGCTCCTGTGTGAAATTTTCACAAAGAGTATGTTTTAATATATGTGTTTATTGGCTGCACAAGTTAGGACTAAGCTCACAAGACTCCCTATGTCATCCCCACATAAGAAAGCACCTCATCAGTTTGATTTGGAGCCTGTAAACAAAGCCATGCTCTGTATTGTCATCTAGAGGAGTCATGTTTTTATGGGGAAAAAAGTCTCCTGATCAAGGGATTCTTCTTTCTCACCAAATTGCGTGGAAGTGACTGGCTTCTACAGGCAACTCTGCAATCATGACATCAAGATTGAGCCTGTCACCCTCACTCAAGTAAAAAGAAGACATTTTGCTGCTTAAACGGGTTTCTGAGTCACTCTGAATCAGATCCATATCTTCCCTGAAAGAAGTTATTTGTAAGGGAATCTGTCCTACCAGGATGGTGACAGCCACTCTGGAGTCTGTGACGTGCACTGACGTCCACTGCAAGGATTTGGGACATCTGCCTGCAGACAGCTGCTGAACTGCAGTTCATGTCAATGAACCATCTGCATTCCTGTTTGTTCCTGTGCCTTGCACTCTGTGCGTGGAAAAGCAGAAAAAAAGTAATTCCAGAACCGTCTTAAAATTCTCTCTTTTAAAAGGCTGTTGTTTAGTGAAGCTGGGGTCTAGTCTAGGAAAAGCCACATTTCTTATTATTATTTCTTATTTTTTAGTATTTCCATAACTAATAAATAAAAAAGAAAATAAAAAAGAAAATAAATATTGAAAGGGAGACTCATACTTGGATTCTCCATTGTTCAATGCATTTTGCTCTTCCCTCCTGTAGTCAAAAGAGTTTTTACAAAAAGTGTCAGACAACATCTGGGATCTAAAGTTAGGGGTCAAATCAAACTTTGGCATATAATGTGATTGTCCATATAGCAGGGAAGTATATATGAATGATGCAGATGCATGCCACTGCTGGGTAAGAGCTGTGGTTGTAGATAGTGGCTGTTAAAGAGCAATATTATGTTTCTCTTAGAAACCCATGGCCATGGATATGAAGCCCAGATTGATTAAATAATGCAACTCTACTAGAAATTCCCTCAGCCTCAACTTCCTCATGTTTTCCAGCAACAATGTAGAAGAGATTATAATCCCATTGGCTCAGCCCCCCCTTTTGAACTATCAGTCATTCTGAGACACTTATTCACCTGCCTTCCAAAGAGTTGCTGGATAATTAAGTGAAATCTCCAAATCTTCAGAGAGTTTCCTGAAGAAATCCAGACGGGAGGCTGACTGTGACCTGGAGCCTTTGGAAAACCATCAGAAAGCATTAATTCTGAAATGTTGCTCCATTGATTTCCACTGGGAGCAGGGGGAATTGCAGGTAAAGAGAAGACAATGCACAGTCAGTAAAACAAAAGGTGTTAGTGCTGAAGTGCCAGTAACACTGGAAGAGGACACAGGACATGGATTCAGATCTGGAGAAGCTGAGCAGCATCAGAAGCAGGAGCACAAAGCCAGAAACAAGAAGAAAACACAACCTAAAAAAAAGGGTGTGAAGAAGAGCATGACAAGGTGTTTCTTCATTGTGAATCTCCCCCATCAGAACTGGCAGGCAAAGATATGTCAATGAGAGAAACTTTGATTGCAAAATCAAAATTATTTTGACAGCTACATCAGAATTACATCAAATGCAACAAGTAAACTGTTCATTCAATTTAGCTACCCAAGTAGACAGATTACATCAAATAACTAATACCTCATGGCAACAGTCAAAAGCACAATAACTTTGAAATGAAAAATGGATAATGCAAGGGATCAGGCCAAAGCAGAGAGAGATTTGCCAATAACAAGGTTGCCAATCATTGATTTTATGAACAGTTGGAATAAGGAGCAAAGAAGACAAAAGGAAACAGATAAATAACATACAGAGTGAGTGCTGTTTTCTTGACCTGTTAGTGTAGTTGCATACTATTATTTCAAATAAAATATTGCTGAAAGCAATCTAAATTACAGAATAGTTTAAAAGAGAAAAGGTATCAGAAGCAGCAAATTCTTGTATTGTTCAAAGAGCGAAACCATCTTCAAAAGGAAGGCAGTAAGCCTTCAAAAAGATGAAAAAGACAGACAGTGATATAAAAAATGCACAAGAATGAGAAGGAAGGAAAGAAAGAGAGGTCTTTATGACTGGAAGTTTTTTTCAGATCCTGACATAATTCTTGAAAAGGGGGAAGAAGCTCCTGAGAGAAATATAGGAATATATATGAGATATAACAAGTTGAAGTTGAAAGGAAATTAGATGCCAAATTTAAATCCCTTGGGGAAAAAAAAGATGAGAAAAAAAAAGGAGAGAAAGTTATTTTATTCTTTATAATGGGTAGGATTGCACACATAAAATCTTTCAAAAGAGTTCAAATATTTAAGCAGCTGCCATCAAAAACTTTTCTATTATCTGAGAATGAAAGCACATTTCTGGAATCACATCTTTGAGTCTCTGATGTGCTGGTTTTGGCTGGGGTGAAATTAGTCTTATTCATAGTAGTTAGTACAGGGTTGTGCTGGAAAGAGTGTTGGTAAAAGAGATGTTTGAGTTATTGCAGAGCAGGGTTTGCACCCAAGGGAGTCCTGCTGCTCATCCCACCCCACCAGCGAGGAGACACAGCCAGGACAGCTGACCCAGCTGACCCAGGGATATTCCATACTGGCATCAGGCTCAGCAGTAAAAGGTGGGGGAAGTTTGGTACCAGGGGCCACTGCTGAGGGACTGGCTGGGCATTGGCTGGTCAGTCATGACAGTTGTTTTATTTGCATCACTTGTCTTGCATGTGATTTATGTGTTTGTCTCTGTCTCTTCCCTTTTCATTACAATTTATTATTAAAAATATTGTATTGATATTAAGAAAAAAAAAGTATTTCAATTATTAAACTGATCTTCTCTCAACCCCTCAAGTTTTCTCACTTTTAGGCTTCCATTTCTCTTCCCCTCATCTTGCTGCAGGGGGGGAGTGAGTGAGACACTGTGTGGTGCTTAACTGCCAGCTGGGGTTAAACCATGATATCTGACCAGAATAAAACTTGTGATTTTCCCTTCTAACCCTCTGCATAACAGGCTTTCAAACCTTACCCATTATCCATTCCCATTTCTTTACCATTTTTGTTCTTCCTTCACTGAGATCACTAGTTGAGTGTTTGAGCAGTTTAAGTTCTCAATTCCCATAGAAGTCGTGTCAATGAGAACAAGGATTTTAGGAAAACAGGGTAACATTTGCAAAGGGTTTTTTAAATATAAGTCAATTATTTTAATTTAATATGTATCCATGAGTCTCTGTTGTGTTCTGCAATTAAACTGTGAGGCCAAATTACTTCCTGCTTCTAGGTCTTGGGTTTTTTAAGCTTCTGAAAATAGCATAACTATTGCATGCATTTTCCCTGCCTTATCAATTTTAAAACCACCCTGAGAGGATACTGGGTAGGATAGTGCATTATCCAGAAGCTTTCTGATGGATGGTGGATATGAAAAAATGTCTCAAGGGTGTTTATGTAGGTTAAAAAAATAGCATTACTAATTCCCTGACCAGAAAGAATTGTGATTGCTTTATAGTCCTGTTTCATCATCTTTCATTGCAAAGAATTAGGAAATAAATAAAAATCGAGGTGTTAAGCAGCAAAGGAATTTAATTCTCCTCTGGAACATTTCCATGATCCAAAGCTGGATTAGAGCATAGATTTTGGCCAAGAACTATAAACTTGAGGCATAAATACCTTAGGCTTGTGATAATATAATATTTACAGCTGCCATTAAAGGAAAAGGAAAGTTCTCACCCTCTCTGTTTTAGAGAAAAGTTTGAGAATAGAGGCTGGTTGTAAACCAGTCAGTGAAGTCTGTTCAATTTGAGATTCCGTTTCCCCAGGACATGAAAAAGGGGAGAAACACCTTGCCCCAGAGGCATTTCCATGGTCAGTTAGACCACCACCATTCAGAGAGGAGTGGTTTGGGATGGGACAGAGCACTACTCTACTGGAATGTGAACCTTGGGGAAGCCAAGGAGCAGAGAGATTTCCAGCAATCAGCCCTGCTGTGAGCAGCCATGCCTGCTTTAGTGTCCCTTTCTTTAACTTTTCCAGAAGGAAAAAAACAAGCCTCATCTGAGGGCACAGGCAGCTGTGTTTCACCAGAATCCTGATGATGAAAGTGCTTAAATCATTCTTCCCCTGGTGTGTGAGACAGCTTCTCCCTCAGAGCAGGGCATGGGCTGAGAGCTTGCTGCACACCCCAGGGAAGGGATGAGATCCCAGGGAAAGGATGAGATCCCAGGGAAGGGATGAGATCCTAGGGAGGGGATGAGATCCCAGGGAATGGATGAGATCCCAGGGAATGGATGAGATCCCAGGGAAGGGATGAGATCCTAGGGAGGGGATGAGATCCCAGAGAGGGGATGAGATCCCAGGGAAAGGATGAGATCCCAGAGAAGGGATGAGATCCCAGAGAGGGGATGAGATCACAGAGAGGGGATGAGATCCCAGGGAAAGGATGAGATCCCAGAGAGGGGATGAGATCCTAAGGAGAGGATGAGATCCCAGGGAGGGGATGAGATGTCTCTGGGTGAGGATGAGATCCCAGAGAGGGGGTGAGATGTCTCTGGGTGAGGATGAGATGTCTCTGGGTGAGGATGAGATCCCAGAGAGGGGGTGAGATGTCTCTGGGTGCACTCAGGAGCTCAGGAGGCAGCTGGGGTCTGCACTGCAGCCTTAGAGCACGTGTGAGGAGAGATACCCTCATCAAATTCCAAAGATTAATGCACATGGACCACAGTGTTTGTGGACAGTCATTGCAGCTATATCCTTAGGGAACAGTTCTCCAAAAAGTGCCAGCTAAGAGGCACAGAACCATGTGAGGAAGAAGAAATTGAGAGATTATCAGATGTGGTTTCTTTTCACCTTTGTTAAATCCAAACTATGATGCTAGCATGATCAAAAACAGAATCCAGGAGTTAAAAAATTATAAAGTTCTCTCAAAAAAGAAAAAATAAGAGAACCACTTTCTCCAACACAAAGGAAATATTAATCTTTTTATTAATATATTAATTTACATTATTAAATATTAATATTAAATTTAATCTTTAACCACATTTAAATCAATACTTTAAAAGTCAAATCTTCTTCTGATTGCAATGATAAAATTGCAAGAATGTTACCAGGCTACATAGAAGTATATTAATGACCAAAAATATTGTAATAAAGTCTGTGGTATGCTTAAATTCAGGTAATTAAGAAATTTTCAAAAGCATTTGCCAATCCACAAGGCATCACATCAATGTAAAATATATAATCTATGAGAATGGAAGAAGATATAAATATATCAACAGGTTTCAGAGTGTTTAATTGAACAAATAAAAGGTTTTAGTACAAATGTTTGGGGAGCTAAAACCACCTTTTCTAAGCCCACAAGTGTAGGAACAGAGCTCACATTTCAAATGACTAGTGAAAATGGGCAGGCATTTACCTGGCCTCAGAGGGGAAACCTGAAATGAAACAGAAACCTGAAAGCAGCAGAAACCCAAAGGAACACCAGAATGTATAAAAGGATTTAGGAAATAGTGAAGGAAATACCCTGCATATTTCACTTGCAAGTATTATTTTGCTATTTTTTTAATACTAAAGCCTAACTAAAAAGTATGTTACAAGAAGAAAGCAAACAGTACTTTTAAGGAAAAAACTTTATGTTAATATTAATTACATTTCTGCAAATAAAAATTACAAAACCAGCTTTTTGTCAGCTCTTTGTGCAGCTGACACCAGGAGAACAGGCAAACCCAGGCATCAGAAACAGGCCAGTGTTAGAGACATCAGTTACAAATCCAGTACAAAGAACACCTTAGCTATGATCAGAGAAGAGCCATATGCAATCAAGAAGTTATGTTAATACATAGTATGACCAATTATAAAATTACTTTGGTAATGCAAAATCAGAGCAGAATACCAAAGAAAAGATAAAGGCTAAATTTTCTGCTGATTCTGTTAACTAAAACTCATGGATGCATCAGCTTATCAGCATTAAATCTGAAACAGGCTATTCAGGAAGAAATAGAAAATGACAGAAAATGGAAAAATGCTGACCTCAAACACTGCATTGTGAAATTTTTCAGCAGAGTTGCTAACTGGTTAACAGAAAAGTTTTACCTGCCTCACAGGGTTCCTATATGCTGCTCTCCACTTAATTTAAATCTGTTTGCAATAACGGTTCAATGTAAATTAATGGAAGCAAAAAATCTCTTTTAACACAATTAATGACTTCACAAACTGGATAAAGAGAAGCATATCTACTTCAGGGTAAGAAAGCTGTATATCTGTCTAGACAGAATTAAAAGAGAGCAGTGCCAAAGTCTCAGACTGAAGAAGTGTCACTCAAGGCAAACTGGGATGTTTGGAACCAGAGACAGACACTGGCAAGAATCAGTCATTGGAAGTTGTTTAACAAGGAGAGCAATTGCCTCAGCACATTTTGGATAGCATGGGTGTACAAATACAAATATATATATATATATATATATATATATATATATATATATACACACACACGTGTACATATACATCTATACATATATACATGTATGTGTACATATATATATGTACACTATGTATATATACACACACATATCTGAGCTGATCATATGGAATCAGGTTTTGGCAAAGAGCATTTGTGTTTCCTGCACAGAGATGACAACACTGGTGCCTGGAATTGGAAGCAGTAGGGGAAGAATGTGGACCTGGCCTCCACATTCAGTGTCTTATCCACTCTATTAGAATTAGCAGGGTAGAAAAGCTAAAATTCCATCAGACCAGATGGTTTTGTCAGCTACTCTAGAATGATATTTGGGATCCTCACTGCCACCCAAGTATAGAATCCTGCACTAGGCAGTGAAGCAGGTAAAATAATGGATTAAAAAATATTCACACTTTCCTGTAATTTTGTTTTTAGGCTGCATACACTGTCTGAGTGGTTTGGTGAGGCCTGAACAATTGTGGATATTGTTATTTTCACACAATCTAAGGTGCAGCACAGACCTGGAAAGCAGCAATGCCAACTGGAACTGCTTCTGTGTACGTGGGCAAGTGACCCTGCAAGGTGATTGAGTGGGGCTTGGAGTTATGCAGAAGTTGTCCTCAGAGCCATGAGCAGGACAAAGACAGATTTTACTTCCATACAAACTCTAGTTCCTCCAGCAGTTTCACCTAATTTCACCTAGTTTCATAAAAACTGAAAAAAGCAGGGAAATAAAAAGGAAGATATAATATCCAGGCATTGTGCACCCACAGATTACAGAACAAAGCAGAAGCAAATATTGTGACTAATTATTTCTTTCACTGCTTCTTTCAGTGCAAACTCCTACTCTGGCTCCTGCAGAGTAAGGAATTTGTCTGACAGTGTCAGAACAGCCATCAGAGGCAGAGCAGTGGTGATTTCCCACAAGGCCTGCTCTCCCAGCCCTGTCTTTTTCAGAGAGTAAACTGCAGTTTACTGGCAGTCAGACTGTACCATTTACTCAGCAACGAGAATTCACTCAGAGCACACATCACACCTCCCAGCCAGACAAATATCAACATTGAATTAGCAGTTGAAATAAATAAGACTCTGCAAAAGAAAATCCATGGCAGGTTATACCTGCCCGTAGAGCTATCACCAAAGATATTATTGGACAGCTTTGTGCAATTTCTGATGTCAAGATGCTGTCATATCTTGCTGCACATAATTCCATCCATAGCAGACATGACAACGGAAGAAGTGCAGGACTAAGAAATGATACACAGAGAGAAGTTGAAGAACTTTCAGATGTACACTGTGGAGGATCTCAAGAACTATTATCTCTGAAGAAAATGCAACTCTCTAAGGAATTTTTCAACGAGGCTGTGAATGGGCATTTAATTCACTGGAGTCCTCACTATTGTAAATGCCACCAGAAGACAGATGTGGAAATGGTCACATACACATCTCAACAACATTCAGTTACAAGATATTCAAGCCCATGAGGGGGTGAAGATAGATATGAGAAGGCACTTAAAATGTTAAATTGCAAGAGGATAAAAGCAAGTTTGCTCAGAATCAGAAAGGCTCTCCTTGACACCCAGATCAAACTGCCCCCACCATGGAGGAAAGATTTTGGGTGCTGCTCAGATGTGAAAAGCCTTTGCAGGAACATCCTTGGCTGCCAAGAAAGTAAAAAATAAAAATAAGACAATAAAAATAAGAGGTGGCACTAATAGCTGGTAAAGTACACAAACCCCACAAACTTTATTATCTGAAGTGCTCATGAGGAGCAATGCAATGGGATACAAGGTTTCCACAACTGGAAGACAAATTGTGTTTGTACAGAAGGATGTAGAGAAGTATTCAGCATATTTCAACTATTTTGAGAGCAAAGGCTGAATGCTGCACCAATGCCACACCAAGCAGATAGAATAGAAAATATTTCAGTTAGTGGCAGCTACCAGTAAAATTGCAAAATGTTTGGGAAAAAAGCCACCATTGTTTCCACAATGATTGTGCTCTAAAAGCTGATGGATTCTTGCATTATTTAAGGTCCATAGGCTCTTCTTTACATTTGTGTCTTTAAATATGAGATTATGAAGAATATGTACCACAAAGTGATTGGCATTCCAGGTTCTAGTGAAGCCATTGATATTTTTGTCACCAGGCTTCCTTGACTGGGGCCATGTCAAACAGCTCTGGGACTGATAGAGAGGCAATCAGAAACGACAGGACAAGTGACAGCTCTGACAAGTGATTGTGGAATAACAAGTAACCTTGTACTTGGCTGTGGGAAAATGATCTAAACCTTACTGTTAATTCTGAATACCCCTTTGCAGCACGTGCTTCTCCCCAGTATATTGTTATACTGTCAAAATGGTTGGCAGAAAGTGGAGTTTTTTTAAATGCATGACTGAATTGCTCCATGCCCAAAGAATAGAGTTGAGAGGCAATGGTCAGCCTGCTCTCTCCTTTCTGCTCATATAATGCTTAATTCTCTTTCTCAATACGGTGCTGACTTTTCCTCTGAAGTCAGGATCAAAAAAATCCTTCTTTTATGTTCTCTGTGAATGATCTCAGGCAGAAAAATTGAACATCAACAAGCAATAAAAAGGAAAACTTCTCTTATAAGGAAGAAGCACAGATGTAAAGAAAGATAAGTAAAAATTCTAACAAAAGCCAAAGGACCATTCTAAGATTCTTCTTTTTCCTGTTCTTGGACCAAACCCAAGCTTATATAAGGCTGTGGGTGTGTTTGTTTATGTGTGGAGGTGTATTTAACTTCATGCTAAGATGTTTTCAAAGAAATCACCTAAATTTGATATCTGGGACCTTTGATTTGATGGCCTTTATATCTACTTGCCTTTTCACTTGCAGTCTTTCCACAGGGATGTTTTCACTGGCATCACTGAACTTTGATTTAGGCTATTAAATCATATTTTTCTCTCCAATGTATCTACCGACATTTTATTCTTTCTAATGAGATAAAACCTCTATTATTGCCAAATGCATCTGAAAGCATTTTCTGCCTGAAGGTGTTTGACTGTTACACAAGAGAAGGAAGGGGAAGAAATGAAGATGCTCTTATGGACATAAGAGTTTGATCTGTTACAAAAATATAGCTAAAAGCAAGTGCCAAGAACTTTCTTTAGTATATTATTCAGAGCACTAGTTAAACTTCCAGCCAACACAGGGCTTCACTGTTTCATACCTAAGGGCAACAGAGGTCTGGCTTGAGGTCTACTTTAAGTATGAGGCTGAAAATCTGAGATAATGTTGTAGAAACAGAGTCCAAAAGGAGGTACCATGATGGGAGCTAGCTGGACAGAGAAGGAGTGGCAGGAATGGCAGGAAGATGGGGCAGATCTGAGGTGGGGGGTGTCAGCAGTGGAGTGATTCAAATGCTTCCCTCTCAACACCAGCAAGAAGGTCTGCATCAGTATGTTCTGGTCAGGAGCAGTCACAAACACCAAACCATATGTAACAGTAACAAAAAATAGTAAACCACTAATTCTTTAAAATCTATAATAGGGTTTTCACTAATATGCTGATGTTGACAACAAAATCCCAACTTTGGCTGACGTAGGTACTGTGAGCTGACCCACTGCTGTCAGACTAGAAAGTTCTAATGAAGATTTCCTGAAGCAATCTATGAGATCTTACAGTCAAATCCATGCAGAAAATCTTCTGTTTAGACTGGCCACATCATTTTGAAAAACAGGTCCCTAACTTTCTGCCTAGATTTTCCTGGCAGCTCTTTGCCACAGAAATCTAAACCTTGAAACCACTGGTTTAAATGTTCTTCTCACTGCCTTGCTAAACATCAGAATACTCTTCTGGTTGTCAATACTCACTGGAAGAAACTCTTCAAGGACACCAAATTTCCATTTCCCAAAATAGCTTGTGCAGTGTACCCTTTGGATGGACACAGGGGCTGGACAACTCCAGACCCTAAGCACCACAGCTGGAGTTATAAAGTACCATCTTTTAGTCAATTACAGCCACCCTAAAAATCATACTTAATTCAAGCCAGAGGGAAATGGAATAAGATATATTTACTAAACCAAACCAGCAAATCCGAAAACTGTAAAAAAGTTAAAAGAAGAAATACATCCACCTGCTTAAAGACAACCTCCAATGCTTTGTCTCACCCCCCATATACCACAGCTGGTACACTGAGAGACTCTGACTCTTTGCTGCTGAAAATTTCAGCTCTCACCAACAACTGAACTCTAAGTTCACCTGCACAAAAGTCCAAACGTTTAGGGCACATTTGTTTTACAGCTGGGATCCATCTACTGGGATAATTTGTACTCACTGTATCCACTGTGTCTGATTCAAACAGAAAGGGGGCTTCCCATTCTTCTCACAGACCTGTTTGAAGATGCTGTTATCTGTGTGTCTGGCACAGTTTTACAGTGTTGTTAGAGGGTTGAAACCCTTGTTCTTGTCTAAACCTCTAAAAAGTCTGCAATATGCAGTAAAACATGCTGCCCTTTTGTAGTGAGTGGGCAAGCTTCACACTTCAGACTGATGTCTTTTCAGAGTCAGATTCAGTATTTCACATACAGCATCCAGACCAATGGATTTTATGGAGACAGACACATGAACTACACGAGGATCATTGCAGGTATTTGCCTCAGACCAGATATTAAGGTCATCAAGGACTTTGGGTGTCTAAGGCTTTGGCCATCTTGAAATACAACACGACAGCCTGCCAGAGCAAATGAAAGATGGCAAGGGAGTGCACTGATGACTGCTGCACAGGGCTTCAGAAGTCTTTGCTGAACTGATGCTTCTCACAAAGCTGCACTTGGAACTGGAATATGCTGAGGCTCTAGATGGAAGGCACTAAATTATTTCTAAGAGCAGCTGGGAGTGAACAGGTTTTGTTACAGGACGGTGGCTCAAGCCCAGCCTGTTGCCTTATCACCCTCATCACATTTGCCTTCTCTGCAGCATCTGTTCAGAATGACGTTTTCCCAGGCTGGATGTACTAATAATATATTATTTAACAAACACTTGAAGGGGTGTGATGGTGTCAGAACATTTTGGATAACAACTCTTATCCTCCCACTCTTCTGTCACTTCATTTGTTTCCTGCAAGGGGATTTCTCAGCTCCGAATGTGATCCCTGATATCTATGAAATGAAAGAAAAAGTATGAAAACAGGATACACTTTTTTCCCCCCATTTCTTTTAATTTAGGGTTAACAACATGGTTCAAATTAGGAAAATAAATCTTCTCCAAACTCAAACAGCTTTGTTTTCCCTTTGAAGTCACACTAATTTTAGTGAAATTCCAAACCAATTATGTTAATTTCTTTTTAATAGCTTCATAGGAAATCAGCACAAAGAACAATTGATTTTAGTCTTGTGAGCCTCTGCACTATGCATTGTCACCACAACACCAGCAGAATCAACCTTGCTCAATGAAACACCTTTACCACCCTCCTCCTTTGGTGTTTGGTCTACTGTCCTCAGAAATAACCTATCTCTCATGATTGACAGTGAAGAAGATGAAGTTTGATATCAACATGTGTATGACTAAAGCTGGAAAATTTTTCTTTCAAATGTGGGAGTGTATTTTGAAAGCAACTACATCCTCAGCACCTATAAATATTTTGAGTATTTATGATGTTTCTTATCCACTGATGGTATCACCCTCCATCCTCCCTTTTGCCAGGCAGCATTCCTGAAAAGAGACATCACCATCGCTGAGAGCTTAAATATCTAATGCAGATTTCTAGTGAAGAACAGGAAAAAATCACAAGTCTCATGTTGAGAACTTACAAATGAGGCTTTTTAGAAGGGAATGACTTGAAACCTCCAGAAAACATTGGATGGACAAGATGGACAAGGTCGATAAGAATAAGAAAGGTGGGAAATTAGGATGAATGATGACTTCACTATAGGCTTTTAGAAGCAGAGAGGATTGCTTTAAGCCCCAAAAAGATGTGGTAAAAAAGCAATCAGGATAAAAGAATGAACTCCAGGGAAAGGCGGGGATCAAGAGTGATAAAGTCCTGCTGCTTCTGCATTGGAAAGCAAGGGGGTTTTTGAGGAGAAAAGTAGAGGGTCCATAGGTATGCCCCCTTTTTCACACTACATTTCATTCTGATCCTGGATAAAATGCAGCTATAATAACTTATTTACTGCTGCACTTGAGACCTTGAAGTTCTTTTAAGTCTTCAGAGACCTTAAAGTAGTGGAAGAGTGATATAAATAGCACATTGGCGTAAAAATTTCCCTATCTTTTATCTGCTGTAAAGACTGGTTGAAAAGAACATTAAATTCTTTTATGATTTTTTAAATCTCAGTTATGGTCCTTCTATTTCCATTAGTTTCTTGGATCCTGTGTTCCTGTATGTCCTTCCTTCTTTCTTTTTTTTTTTTCTTTCTTTTTTCCTGATTAACAGGAAATTTTTTCCTGGATAACATCTTATTGCTATTGCTTATTGCTATAAATGTCATTTACTTTGCCACTTTTCCGAGCTTCCCTCGGTTTTCCTCATTTCCAAATTACACCAGACCTGGCATCTGTCTTATTTGGACAAGATCTGTCTTATACTGTGTTATTTACACAAGATTCCCATATGTTTTTTAAGGAGGCTTCTTTAGCCTTGGAAAAGATGCTCATTTTTCTGCCTAATGATGTGGTCTTACATCCTGGATTCATCTGGGACTGACTTTATTTTCTTCCAGATAGTTGGTTTCGGATTCAGTGTGAGAATAACTTTGATAACAGGCTGATGTTTTGGTTGGTGCTGAGCAGTGCTTGCCTGAGCCAGGGATTTCTCAGTGCCCTGGGCTCTGCCAGTGAGCAGCTGCACCAGAAGCCAGGAGGGAACACGGCCAGCAGAGTGACCTGGACTGGCCAAAGGGATATTCCACACCCTAGAGTGTCATGCTCAGACTATAACTGGAGAGAGCTGGCTGGGAGGGGCTGATCACTGCTCAAGGATGGGCTGGCCAATGGTCAGTGAGAGCTAGGGAAAAAGAGCAGGGTGAATTTTCCCAAGCTGTTCAAAGGAAAACAGAAGGGAAAGAATTAATAACAGAGATTAGCACCTGCAGTGTGCGTGAGCTGCGTGATATTTTGGTACAAGCACATTTACAAGAGGTGTTACCTTCCTTGGACCAATGAAATTACTTCTATCCTTAGCTCTATGATCTAGTCTATAAAAGTGTAGCTGCTTCTGTAATAAATTGATTTTCTTCCACCTCTGCTATATTTTTTTGCCACATCTTAGCCCAATAGCAACATTGGTCAGTGGGTGGTCAGCAATTGTACCATGCATCACTTGTCTTTCTTGGGTTTTATTCCCTCTCTTTTCCCATTTTTTATTCTTAGTTTTGTTTTATTTTATTTCAACCATTAAACTATTTTTATCTTTTATCTTTTTTCTGATTCTCCTCCCCACCCCACAGCTGATGAAGGGTGGTGGAGAAATGAAAGAATGCCTGTGTTGTACTTAGCTGCTGCCTGGGGTTAAACCCCAACAGCTGTCTTTTTACTCTTGGCATTCATTGTCTCTGGAATTGCTCCTGACGTACTTTCTACGTCAAATCTGTGGAGTGTAGGGTGTTCCTTTTGTATTACATTCTCCAACATACTGTTATCCTTTTCTGTCAGCATTTAGAGTTTGCCCTTTCACAGTTCATTGTCACAATATTTTCCTTCTGGGAGTTACTGTTAGCCATAATATCAAATCTAATTTAGTTCTGATGCCCAATGGAATGTGTGTAACCTTTGTAGATCAGTATAATAAATATGATTTTACCAGGACTCAGAGCAGGAGATTAAACTCTGTTTTAAAGCCATTGCCATTACTAACAAAACCTTCTTCCAGTCTGACTCCTTCTTGATTGAGGTGATGACTTGGAAGGCTTTGGCTTTGCCTAGGAGATGATTTGTAAATTCATGCAATGCCATGGCCTCTAATACTGCTCAGTTTTGCTATTTTGAACAAAGCAGCTCAATTCAAACAAGTACAAGAACATTGTTGAATGCATGTCTCCTGTAGACAGAAATGCAGAGACCACGAGGATTATTTAATACATGTACTAGTACAGATGGATATAAATACAGACTCAGAGATTTATTTATCAAATAAATCATGGAAAAGGAGAAATAGACACAACTTCTTTGCATGCCTGCATTTACACCTGGAAGAAGGTAGAGAGGTAAGAGATACTAGCATGTAGATGGAGTGACATAGGTGCATAACTAACTTATTTTAGCCTGACCTACAGGCTATGGCATAAGGAATAAACAGGCTTTAGGGTGTGTTTTTTCTTTTCCACACAACAGCATGAAACAGCCTCATAGTCTTTTTGTAAATTTTGTTGGTCTATTTTTGACTATAAAAGCCTTGATCTTGAAAATGTTGGAAAAGTAAGTCATTAATACAGCTTGGTCTCCAGTGGTGGTTACAAGAAGAGCTGACAGGAAAATATGAACACTGAGCTCTTTACAAGAATTGAAATCTGAAGCTCATATGAGAAATATGTGCAGGAGTGGTAAAGAGAAGGGATTTTAAACTATTACCATTACTCTGAATGGGTGCAGTGGAAAAACTAAAAACAAACCAGGAGAAATTACATGAATATTCATCACCTGCTAGTGATTCATCTTTTTAAATTATAAAGCTTTTGAGAAAAGGAAAAGTTTTATGTATGAACTAGCAGTGGTGTATGAAGAGAAAAATATGCTGTGTTTTTTTCAATGGGCTTAATTTTCAATAAAATGGGAGATGACAGTAGACAAACCACAGTGTTGGAATGGAATTAAGGACAATAAATACAGGAGCTTAGTATGGATTCTGTATTAAGAATTGGCAACTCCCTTCACTTTTCCTTCCTCTTAATTTCTTAAATTTTCTATGAAACTTTTTAGACTGGAGTTTTCTACGTATTTGATCATGCAACTTATATTGACAGAGTAAAAACTGAGTTTATAGTTGCTATTACCTGAGTTACAGCCCATTAATCCCTTCTAGTTATTAGTGAAATCCCTGCCAGTTACTGTTTCCTTATTCTGAAAACAACTGTGATACTTCAGTGGTTTGTAGATACCCTTGCTGGGGAAATGTAAATTCAGACACACCAGTTTTTGTCCTGTGCATGAGAGTGGTGGTATAAAAGCTGTGACAATGGCTTGTATTTTGCCTTTCTCTGAGAATCTTTGGTCACTTGAATGGACATTTGTGTTAGGTTGACAGTCACCAGTGCCTCCTGGGCAAGGCTGACCTTGGGAGCTCTTGTCAACCAACCTATCACTGAACCTGTCTTACCTTCTAAATTAAATTTCTTTCCTCTGGAAATCCTGAAATCCATCAGCCAGGTGCATTGTCTCACAGAAACTCAGCAACCTCCTGGAGAGTGAAACTCAGCAGAAGTCTGGGAAAAACTGGATGTGCTTGGATTGTGTTACAGCAGCCACAGCCACTGAGCTCTGAATGCCTTCTGAATTACACAGACTGCCTGAAATATCTGTGTCACAGGAGGCAGAAGAGTCTGTCACTTAGGGGCATTCTGCATCCACTCACGAGCATTTTACTTCATTGTAGTACCAAGAACAGGAGAGGTTATTAAGAGATGCCAGGAGATGTGAATTCAATTACAGTTTATTGTAAAATCCTCAGATATAAAGTAGATTTACAAGGTACGAGTACATATTTTGTCCAAGTAATAATGACAAATATAACTGCCCTTTTAGAATATGAATGGCATAAGGAAGAAAGGGGTAAATTGTTTTCTGTGGCTTTCACATTCAGAATCAGAAACTCGGGAGCATGAGTGATGAACAAAGCACACTGGAGCTTGTACAGAACAAATTTTTAATGAGAAAATATACTTCGCCTCCTACACGTTTGTAGAGAATTTTTGAACAGTTTTAAAAGTCAGTGAATAAAAGAGTAGTTATTTAGGAAAAAAAAGTGTTATATTCAAAAATATATTTTAACTTGCAACAGTAACCAGCTGGAACTGTAGGCAAAAGAGACCATGAAACCTCTTTTTTCTTCTTATATAGAGAGGCTTTATTTTTTTTTTTTTAATAACAGCAACAAAATTTGTCTCTCGGACCCAAATTAAACACTGATTTTCAGCCAGATGTATCATTGGTCAGCATGATAAGAACTTAGTCAACAGCAAAGTTTTCCATAACCTTTCCAGGGCTATATTTTTTAACACAATAAATCACCCAGGTCATGTGCAGCAGTACTGGTTGGCAGAAGAACATCTTGTTAGCTGCTTATGTGGTCTGTGTTGCTGTCACAGCATCACTGTGCCACTAAATATTATGTTCCTGTTTCATTGTGGAACTTCACAGCCCAGAAATTTTCTTCATCATCTTGAGGGTTATGCTTGTCACAGCTTTTAAACTGTTGTCTTTGTTCATCCAATGAGTACACCCAGGAGCCTGTAAGCACATGCAGGAAGAGAATATTTCTTCAAATGCCACCGCTCTGAGGATGCCCTGGACCCATGCCCAGAAGATTACCTGGAGGTGCCTGCAGACTCACCTGCTCAGTATGGACAGCAAATAGTGAAGTATGCAAATCCAGCTAGAGACCCTAACATATTTAGGAACCTAGATCCCACTGAAGTGCAGCCCTTACACACCCTGGACACTGAGTCAGCCTGTGCTGGATACAAGCTGTGTGAAGATGTAGATCTCTCCCTTCTCCTCCCAATAACTATTTCTCATAAAATCATTAAATCACAGAATCATTAAGGTTGGAAAGGATGTTCCAGATCACTGAGTCCAGCCATGAATCCAACACTCCATTCCACCACTGCTGCCTGCAGTGAACAGTAAAATGCAACAGGGTCTTTTCTAGAGGGTAAGAGGAGTGATAGACCTCACAGAGTGCAGACAGGCATGGCTGCACATAGAAATTCATGTTCAGAGAGTTGTACCAGGCAGCAGGCATGCTTTTGGCAAGTTAGAGCTGCAGCACTTTAGGCTTCCTCTCCTCCACATGAAACAGCTCTTGGAGCTCTCCTGAGGTACCTCTAGCCTCAGTAATTTATGGGGAAAGTTCACAAAAGTGTGTAGCCAAGTACCTCTAGGGCTGTCACTGCTAATAAAAAGATGACAGGCTTCAAACTAATGCTGCAAGGCCTCTGTACTGGGGCTTGTCAGCCTTGCTGTGTCTGGCTGTGCCTAGGCTGTGCCCTGAGCTTTGGTTTAGATTACAGCAGTTGCCTGGGGAGCTCTCCACCTAACTAGGCTTTTTTCTTTGCTTTGTACAAGTGTGTGGTGTAAAGCGTATTGCTAAAATAATTTGGAAATATTATCTTTAAGTGACAGCTGGTGTTAACAAATACTTAATCTCTTTAGAATGAACAATCTATGACTCAAGAATAATGATGTGGTGCAGAGTGCAAGTATGAAGAGTTATCATAGGCTTTGAAAGTATAAGAAATGGATTATACCAGAGGCTCTACAGTTATAAAAAGCTCAGCAATGTTCTGTTCCAGACTGTTAAAGGAATGAGACTTCAAGAGCTGGGTAAGAAAAGCTTTAAGCACGATAAAATTAAAAAGGATCAAATATCCAATAAAATTTAAATATTCAATAGAAAGTCAGATGAAATGTAGAACTGTAGACCAATAAAGAAAGATAGGGTGCAGAGTATATTCAAAGTATAAAAATTACCTGAATTGAACCCAAGGAAGAGAATAAAGGAACTCTCAGCCTCTGCGTTGCAGTCCAAATTTTGGGTACAATCTCCCCTGCTTCCCTTTTTCTCAATGAAAACTGCTGCCATTGACTTTAAAACCCAGGAGAACAAAAAAAGTTGAGCAAAGCTTCACAGGACAGGTGAAGTATTAGAAAAATGTATATAATAATGTTCATTTATTAAGATTTTCCTGTATTAAAGTCTGTGACTTTGTACAATACTGCAACAATAGTGTTTCCTCTACTTTTATTAGATTTTTTTAGACTTTAATTAAGCAAACAATGGATCCTCAAATTTGCATACAAGATGTGGTAATTTTTTTACCCTAAAACAAAGTTTCTGGTACAACAGCTGAAAACAGTTTCAGTAAGTCATTGTTCTGTTTTTGGCTGGCTTATTTAATTTTCTCCACAGCAGCTGATATGAAGCTCTGTTTTGGATTTGTGCTGGACTCAGTGTTGATAAAACAGGATCTTTTGTTACTGCTGAGCAGGGCTTACACAGAATCAAGGCCTTTTCTGCTCCTCACCCCACCACTGAGGATGCTGGGGGACAAGAGCTGGGAGGGGACACAGCCAGGACAGCTGACCCCAGCTGACCCAGGGGACATCCCACACCACACGGTGTCATGTGCAGTGTATAAAGCTGGGGAAGAAGGAAGACAGGACATGCAGGGTGGTGCCATTTGCCTTCCCAAGTCGCTGTTACACATGGTGGGGCCCTGCTGTCCTGGAGATGGCTGAACACTGCCTGCCCATGGGGAGTGATGAATTAATTCCTGGGTTGGCTTTGCTTGTGCCTTTATATCAGCTCATGAGTTTTCTCACTTTTGCTTTTCCCATTCTCCTTGCCATTCCATCAGGGAGGTTGAAGGAGCAGCTGCTGGGACTCAGTTGTCAGCTGGTGTTAAACCACAACAACCACCATGTGAACGTGCAGCCTCAGCAGAGATCCAAACTCCTTAACTTTTGCTCTTCTACAGTCATTCAAATGTCAACCTTCTCCAAATCATAAACTACAAGGAGTAGGATGGTTCCACAAATCTCTCCATTCTTCACATGAGTCCACAGATGACCATTAATGAACTCAGTGTACAGGAAGTAGAAGTTAACAGTGTTGGTCACCAAAAGCATTGACAATTTCTTTGTTCCCCATCTTGTTTAAAAATGTTCTATTTTAAAATAGATAATTAGTTCAGACAGCACTGGAGGTGAGCTAGGAATCTGGCTGTGCAGACAACATCAGTCTTCCAAGTAAATCAATGAAAAGTATCCACTAAAGTACTCATGGTCTGAGAAATGCCAAGGAAATACATCTTCATAGTAATTAATCAAAACAGAAGTTGTGAAAATGAACCTAATCACTAATAACTGCATTTGTCTGGCAAATTAAATCTAGGAAATGGTTAATAATTTTACATACTGGAGCTGTGCCACTGCAACATAGGTGACTGCAGCCTGTGGGGCCTAGGATAAGGAAACTTTATGTTTAGCAAACCAGAAACAGTGGGGTTGCTGCAATTCTTCTGCTCCTCACAGGCAGCTCATACACAACCAGGAACCATGGGTTTTGCAGCTAACCTGCCACATCTGTATGTTCTGGGGATTGTTAGATGAGACTAATTTGAAGACCGACAAAATAAGGGGTAGATTATAATTTGAGCTCAATCTAATAATATGGATAATCAGAGAAAGAGATGTAGTCTCTTTGAAGAGAATAAGGTTGATCACTGAAGTATTTCTTTGGTGAATTCAGTTCAGAGATGGAAAGTTGTCCCTGTAAAATAAATGGAATGATCAGCTGAGGAATGGTTAAAATGGTGACATGAAAGCAAGAAAATTAACTAACTCTCCATTATGTTGGATAACAGACAACCTGGTAACCCTGACAGGTAGGTAAATGTGGGGAGCAGAGAACCCTCTGCATAGTCACATCTGAAGCCTCTGGTCTCCCAGAACAGTTAATCCACAAGCCCCATAAACTTCCCATGGATGCAACTGACTGTTGGCTCTATCAAGAGTTAGGGAAATGTAGTTCCAATCGATTTATTTTGACTTTGGTTTTCCACTTAACTCTGGAAGGTGGTTGATAACAAAATTGCTGAGAGGTAGACAGGTGGGCTTTTCAAAGGAAATAGTTGAGTCATCCACAACATGGCAGGAGAAAATGGGAATCCCTGTCTGTGATCTCATCCCTCCAACTTCCTTACATTTACAAACAGCCATCATGATTTCAGCTGATTCCTGTTCTTGCTGCCAGTCTACTTATCACTGGGCTGGAGGAAGCAAGAAGTGCTGAGTACTCCCTTTGGCAGTTTCTCTCAGGCCACACAGTCCCTTGAAAGCAGGGCAGAAGACTGAGTGACCCTGAATGCAGAGCAGCTCCTCATGCATGAAGGTTGCTTTCTAAAATGTACTATTCAGGTGAGGGGAAAGGAGGTGGAGCTGACAGCCAAATGTGGCAACATCCTTAAGTGGTGTCAGATATGTAATCATACACCCTCTGCAGACTTTCTACATTAGGGCAATTCTCAATATAACACCTGTGACTGGGTTCTATTTTTGTGAAGCTTCAGTAGCTTAGTGGAGTAGAATGCTCCAAGGAACCTGCTCCATGGATAATATTAATGCTAAAGTTAGGCTTAATTGCTTTATATAGCTTTCAAAATAGGCTTCCTCAGAAACACTCCTTGGTTTGTTTCTGAGTGTGGATGCCCTTCTGTACTCAATGAAAAAGACACAAATCACCCAACAGACTGATTTCAGAACGAGGCAATGATTTTGGAATCATTGGCAAAAATGATGTAGAAAGGTTTTCCAGTAACACCTCAGGATTAACAGGTGAAGGATATGCTTCAGTTTGTCATGTGTTTATTTTTAAAAATGACCATGATGCCAGTTGAGCAGTTGGTCTGCCACAGTTAGTGGTTGCATGTTTTACCTTGCAATAGAAAAGTCAGTTTATTTCCACTGCTGATTAACAGGGAAGGACAGGGGATCGATTCTGCCATTGTCTTGGGAAAAGCATAGATATGCCAAATTTCCATTTCCTATTTATGCTTCATGGGAATCACTTTAAGCTTGATCTCTTCAGCTGGCTCTGACTTGTAGCTGAGGAATCCTATCAATACCACCATTGCCTGTCCAACCATTTCTCAACCCTGAACGAGACTCTTATTGTCAAAAGGATTTTTAAAAGTACAAGAAATTTGCATTTTTTTTTCATTCTTTCAAGATATTGAATTTTGAGATAATTATTTGGATCATATTTTCAAGATCTTCCCATAATCTGGAAGGCTACAGTTTATTTTTTAATGACTGTTAATATTTCTATTAAAGTATCAAAAAATAACACACCACATGTTGTATCTATAGCAATAAAATATCAAGAGTTGGCAAAATCATTGTTATTTGGTTTTTTTTTGCTTCTCTTTTTCTGCAGAGAATCTATAATAGATAGAGCTGTGTCAAAAACCTGCAGTCTTAATTCCTTATTTGTTTCCAGTCTGATACTACATTCCCCAGGGCAAGACTGCAGAATGCAACCCTCCCACAAAACCAAAAAACCCATGATTTAAGATATTTGGGGACATAACACACTAATCTTTCTCTTCACATCCCCTAAAAATTCACTCCCAGGGAAAGAGAGGGGCAGGGCTGTGTTGTGTTAAAAGTTTTCAGCACCAAAACCCAGACCTGTCAGGGGAATCCATTAATGAAGTTTGGTGTTAATGCATGAGGGTTTGCTGGGTGGAGGACAAAAGAAGCCTAGCAATGGATTGGCTCTCAGACACTAAATGGCCATTCACATATGCTTTTTTTTTCATTTTATAGTTGTAATCTCATGCTGGTTTTTTACCACTTTGAACTACAGAGACATATTCTGCACTCATCTTTACCTGTAAAATTTTATTGAAGGTGAAGTGATTGAACAGACTGAAGAGAACATTTTCATTGAAATATAGAACAATGTCAGTTAAGCATCAATTTTATTACTTGGGTGTTGTTTTAAAATAATGGGTGTATTTACCTGGGAGAATCTTGTTCATCTGAGTTTTAAACAAATAAGTAACTTGAAAAGCACAAGGGAATATTATTCTCAAAATACCCTAAATCTAGGTACACACAAGTCTGAAGTCTTTGGATCGTTCTTGTCATGTATAAATATCCATATCCATCAAATAATCTAATGATAAACAAAACATACTGTAAACCCAGGTGTTAGATGCTACAGGCAAGGCAGCAAGAAATTATTTAAATCCTCAAGGCTGCAAATAGGTGTGGAAAAATTCAATTTGGCTTGCTTTTGAGTTACAAAATAATTGATGTGCTAAAAATATTTGAATAATTCAAGTGTTTACTCAGTATTAAGAAGCAACAAATTGATTAACAAGAGCACAGGAAGCAGTAAGTATATGCAACAGGTTTAATTATACTGGTTTCTTTTTGGCAGCTTCAGTGAGTGATGCTTGACACTGAAGTCAATATTTAACTTTGAAGTCTGTGTTGCTTGCACTTATTTATGCAGAAATTTTGTCCACAGCAGGTAGGTTGGAGTGGATTAAAGATCCCTTCCAACCCAAAGTTTTCTGTGACTCTAAATAAAGCAGAGATACATAGCAGGATTCATTTCTTAAGGAGAATAAGACTTTTTGTCAGCATACAATTGTTTCTTGCAGCATTAACATTTCTTATGCATTGGTCAGTACAAGGTCCTTGCTGACCAACAGAAAATATGCATTATTTTCTGATGTTTCTCTTCCCACAACTTACTGTATTTCCATGTTCTTGAAAAACTTAACTTGGTAGCTGGAATCAGCTAATTCATCTTGGTTTTTGTTGAGTAAGAACCCTAAATTTCATGCAAAAGACATGGTCTTGAAAATAATTTTAAGTGAAAAAATGGAGTTTTGTCAATAAAATACCTCCAGAGGTATATTCAAGTGCTCCAGTGGGTTTAACAGATGTCCTTGAGAACACAGACACCACAAGGAGCCCACAGCATGGCCAAAACAACTAGGAATGTGTCTTTGAGTGAGCTTTTGCCCCTAAATAATCAACATTTTACTCCCTCCTTTGATCAACTGCTCTCAATATGCTTAAATTGCTTCTTGTGTTGGAATATTTGGCACACTGGGTGACAGCTCAATAGGAAGCAACTCATGATTTCCAGAGTGGCCTTTGTATCTAAGCGATTAACAACTTAAAATTCTGGTTTGAGTTAATGCAGATATAGTTAAGAAAGTCGGTGGGGATTAGGGATGGATTCATTTAATCATTAAACATCTATGCTGATCAGATAATTCACTTTGTCAGCTTCACTGACACCCTGACTATGTGTCAGTAGGCAGCATGTGAGCCCAGGAAATTTGCTGCTGGGTGGTACCTACCTGGCTGGGTTTGACAAAAGGTCAGTGTGGGGTAGAGCTACAGCCAAACTCTGACCCACCCTCCATTTATGGGTGAAAACTCAGGTCAAACAGGTCGCTCCTGATTTTACAGCTACTTGTGAAAAAGGCTGGATGATATTTCCTTCTTGCAAAGCCTGTGACTGGAAATTCGCCTTTGGAAAAGGTTTAAAAGGTCTCACTGGGCCTCTGTTTTTTCAGACATACTAATTCAAGCTTAAGGTTAACACTTGGCTCATTCTACCAGGGGCAGACACCTCATATTCTTGCCGTGGAATTAGTGTCCATTGTAAAAATATACAAAGAGACATATGTTTTAGTCCAATCACCAAATTATCATCAGATTTCATCTGCCTCAAGAACTGGAGTACCAAGGACTGCCAAGCAGGCAGATCAAGAAGTGTTTGATGGAAGAGAACCAGGTAGAGTCAGCATTTATCAATAGTTCCTGAGATAATGCTGGTCTTGCTTATAAAGGAAGACTTTTAAGGTCCTCATAACAAGTTCTCTTAATCTTAAAATGAGGTGTAGAGACATAAGTAGCAGCAAATAGAAGAACTATTACATCAATAAAGACTTATAAGCAAACAGTAGTGTGAGAAATAACAAAAATCAAAGATGACTCCTCCCAGTCTGATCCTTTCCTTCTTCCTTTATAGGAGTTCTGTGGTGCTTATGTAACTTAACTGTCTTGCATCTCTAAAAATGCACCTGTGAAAATTAAGATATAGGTTGACTTCTATACTTTGGCTTGATGTGACATGGTAGATGGATCACCACACACCTTGCTTTGACAGGGAAAGCTGCCATGCAGCTTGGAAAGGTGGTGCACAGCCAAATGTTGACTCTGAAAGGCTTGAATAAAGACTGGGGAGGATCAGTGGGAATACTATAGACTGCATGGTCAGCAAAATGGGAAACTGATAAACCCACAGATCTGTATGAGAATGAGCAGAGTCCTTAGAGATGAAGCACTTAAAATGTCATTTTCTGGTTTGCTAGATTTGTAGCTGAACAAAAGCTTACTGGGATTTTTAAGCAGGCATTAAATCAAGTCTCAGAAAACATCGTTTGAAATTGGAAGTGATATGAGTGATGTTTATTCTATTCCTGTTGCTTTCTCTCTACTGGAAAAAGAAAAGTTGGAGTAAATATTGGTAAATCCCCTCTTCTGAACTGCACTGTGTGGACAGAAAGACACACATTTGTTTGAAAAATAAAATTATATTTTGAAAAAATAAATTGAAAAAATGCAATGGAGTTCCACACTCTTTTAACAATTTCACAATTAAATTCTCTAACTTATAAACTCGGTTATTATTATTGTTTTTCTTAAAGTCAGGCAGAAATATTGATTCTGGTGTTTCATAGTTTTGTAAGATATTTCCCCTTTCTTTTTTCACCATCAGCACCAAAGGTTCATAAAGACATGAGCAACTCATTTATGCCCTCAGGGTTTTTTTCCTTAATAAGTTTCTGCAGTAGCTGATGGAAAGCAGATACATGTTCTTCTGTTGTTTTTTTCAATACATTGATGATTTCTATGCTGAAAAACTTCTTGTCAGCAGAATACTGAGATAATGCCATAATTCCTTTGAGGTCCTGCAAAACATAATTTGCTGTGCAGAAAAGACTGTTCTGTAATAGTTGTTTTCTAAATTAAGCTGCTTTTGGATGTAGCAATAATAATGAAGAGTTTCTCATTAATTAAATATATGCTATTCTGATTTTCTTTTGTCTTTCCATCATTTACTGCTTCCCTTCTATACTTTCTACTAATCACACAATTATAATTAAGGTTGGGAAAGCTGTAGACAAAGTAATCTAAGTTTCCATCCCATATGAGATTTACATGTTGAAGTAATAATTTGACCAGACATTAATCCAGCTGGCATTTTAAAATTCACACTCATTTACACCTCAGAGTTAGTGGAAGGACTTTTTATCAGCTGACACCCTGGTTTTAAGGTTTTTAAGCATTAGTAGAAAATGTAAAATCTGTATTATTTGTTTTAGGACAGTCATAGTGAAACCAGTCCAACACAAGCTCCCAGATCTAAGAGTGTCATAGTTAAAAATTAGAAACTAACCAACCAACCAACCAGACAAACAAACAAGAAAAACACCAAACAACAACAACAACAAAGAAATTCCACACTGCCAAGTACCTGAAACTACTTTGCAAGATGTTTGGTCAGATGGTGCAAGTCTTATTGTCTTTAATGTCTCTATTCTAATTGTGCAGAACTAAATTAATCAGGTTGCCATATGTTCTGCCTTTATTTTGTGAATGGAAAGACACCTGAGTCAGAACCAATACTGTGTGATCGCTTGACTACGTAAAGAGAAGAGCAGAACTGAGATGTAATATTCACTTTTCACTCCTAGACTTCTGAAATAGCTATTTAATGAGAGATAGAATATTATTTCTGACTTAAGTCTTCCTATTTTAATTCTTTGGAATTACTGAAATTATTGCTATGTCTGTTCCATCCTAAACCACATCTTGGGACAATCATCACTTCTGTTCTCAGCCTCTTTTTTCTCCACTAGTTGTTCTTTTGACTTTTTTCTGTGCAGAGACGGACTCTCAGTCACTCATGTAGCGTTTCCAGGATATTAGTGAAGATGACAAGAGAAGAAATAGTTCCATCCTTAAACTCACCTTTATGGGTACTCTGACATAAACCCACTTTAGTCTGTTTGAATTTTTTGAACAATTTTTACTCCTTTGTCAATCATCTCTCACCCATGTTCTCATGCCTACCCCTTTCCTGACTCTCATCTCTGCACAACTCTTTTAAGTGCTGAATAAAAACCAAATCAGCATGCATGTATTCATTTTCCCTCCTTTTGCAACTTCTCTGAAATTCTCCACCATCATTTAAGGTTGCCATCTTTGAAAGCACCAACAACCCCAATCTCTCTTGTCCTTCAGCTTGTCACCAGACATTATTACTAATTTCTCCTAATTTTGCTAAAGTAAGCATAAATTTAGCAAATTTCCCGACCAATTGAGTCTCTATGGCTGTGTAGTATCAGCCATTTCTCTTTGTGCATCAGTCTGCTGCTTTTCTCTCTTCAAAGTCTTCCTTTAAACTCTCTTCTTTCATTAGACTAATGTGTTTTAGCTGGACACAGAAGTAAGTGCATAAAAAGGTTCATTAATAAGTACTCAAACACCTTCTGGGGATAAGACATACAAAGTGTTGGGTTTGGATTATATTTCTACTTTATGTGAACTATAGTGCAATCAATCCATCATGGCCTCGAGGAAAAAAGGCAAAGTTACTGATCTGAAGAGATGGCTATAATGGAATAGAGAGTTCATAGCACTGACACAAGGTTTAGAAGGCACCTTGAACTGTTCTGTCTGTCTGATCTCCCTTTCAGAACAAAAAATAAATCCTGAAGAAATTAAGGCTCTGCTTGGAAATACTCTGAACAAATAAATTGTTTGCAATATAGGCTTGCTTGAACTGGTAGGCAGCATTTTGAGTCACATAGCTTCAGGCAATAATTTTTAGAGGCAAGGACATTTATATTAAAAAATAGGATAGTGTCAGAGCAGGGTTATCAGGAATCTCAAAATATTTATAAATGTTTTACATGTACATACCTGCAGAGTCAAGTTGAAAAAGGTGAAAGAGATAAACAGTCAGGTGATAAACTACACTATCATCTGCCTTCAAGATTTCTGAACTGAGAGTTATAATTCACTACCCTCTTTAGAACTGCAGTTCTCAAGGTTGGATGAGCTTTTCTCCCACAGCTGATCTCCACAATCAATTCAGAGCATGACTTTCATGGCTGACAACCCCAAACATTGCATGCTACAGGCTTTGCACAGATATTGCCTGAACCAGGCTCACACGGGATCTGCAAGAACATCTTTCTGGCACAGATAATAAGTGGATCTTTTCTACTTACTGCACCTGCTAATTACAGAGCACAGAGTCAGGTACTCCCTAAATAGGCAGATGGCTTACTACAGCTCAGAAAAGAGTCAGGAATCCTGAAACAGACTGGTGGTTGCTACAGCTGTCTGATGTGAAAGCATTAACCTTGTTCTGCTGCAGTTAGGTCTTTCTTGACACGCAGACAGGGTTTACTGCACACAAGCACTGAGGGCAGAGCTGTTCTCTTGGTTTTAATGTCATTGCAAAATTAATAGAAAGGAATGCAGAGCCCAACCTGCTGTGTATATTTATCATGAGGACTAGGCCTTTGGATTCACTAAAACAGTTTAGCTTGCATGTGTTTCCACTTGAATTGGAACAGGACGACTTCTATTACACTGTCAAAGTACTATTTTTACAAACCTTTTTGTTTATTCGTCTTCCTCACCATGCACATAATGTAATTTAGCCTGTTTGTATTCCACCTACTGTTATATGAAATTATTTCATGGATGAACTTCAAATAAAATATGCATGAAATTAACTGTCTTCTTTGTCTTATTAACAGTAATAGCACTTACAGCAAATGATTTCTCATCCAGTGGGATTTCTTTGGTTTTTTTTTTAATAATAAGAAATACTCAGCCCAATTTTATTAGGAAACTCAATTTTCTCTACAATTTTTGTAAAACTGACATAAGAGCTCATGACTAAATGTCTTGCTGTCTGTGTTCATTTGTGTGACTACTCACTTTGGCATGCTGATTTGAAATACTAATTGCAATAATTTCCCTTTCCAATTTCTTTTCCAAAATAAAGTGTCTTTCAGAAAGGAATTTTCAATTGCAACTTTTATGGTTTTTTTCAACACAGAATAAGATTGGGAAGCCAAACCTTGGCAATCTCCATGAAGGGAGTTTCTTATTCCACTTTGCCTCAAATTTATACTAACCCATTTGAGACAGTTCAAATGCTGAAAATATTATGTCAAACTACTTTTTGTGACAGGTTAAGATTGACATTCAGATTACAATATGAACAGATATTTTGGGAAATCAAGTTGTTCAGAAGGAAAGAACTATCTGTGGTAATAGCAGGCTGTGCTGGTTTGGACTGGTATAGAGTCAATTTTCTACACAGTGGCTGGTGTGGGATAATGTTTTGAATTTGTGTTGAACTCAGTGGTGATACTAGAACAGGGTTTACACAGAGCCAAGGCCTTTTCTGCTGTTCATGCTGCCATGCTGGTGAGGAGACTGGAAATGCTTGGGATGCTAGAGGAGATACAGCCAGCTCAGGTGACCCAACCTGACCAAAGGGATGTTTGATGCCTTATGGAATTGTGCTCAGGATGTAAAATGAGGGGAGGAATGAAGAAAAGGGGGGTACATTTGTGTCCTGATTTGAAAGACAGGTGTCTGCTAAGAAAGGCAGGACACTCTCTTTGAAATGGAGAATATAAACCCCCTCCCTCCAAATTATTATAATTTTGAAATTAAGGGGCTCTCAAGCAAAGATACAGGAAATAGGAATATTAGTTCTTTACTAGGAAGATTAAAATAGAAATACAGTATTACAAAGAACAGATCCAAAACACTGACAGAGTCAAAATACAACCTGACACCCTGTCAGTCAGGGTGTTGGTAGCAGTCCCATTAAATGGTGGCTGCATCCTCCTGCAGTGGCAGATGTGGTTCAGCTGAAGCAGTGCTCCTGTAGAAGGTACAGTTTTCCTCTGAAGGTCCAGGCATGGTCTGTTTCCCAGGGATGGGAAGGTCTGGTTTTCCTCTGGAATCCACTGGAGAATGACTGCTTTGGTGTTCCAAATGTCAGTTTTTATCTAGGTAGGAAAGGCTTGGCTCCTCCCCGTGGCTGGAGCATCTCCCAGTGGGATGATGTAATTTTATCAGTCACACAGTGGGACTCAATGGCCCAGCAACAGATGATATCTTCCTGGAAGGGAGGATGGGCTGTGGAAAAGATAAAGGTGATTGCCCCACCC
This sequence comes from Luscinia megarhynchos, assembly GCA_034336665.1. Taxonomy (NCBI): domain Eukaryota; kingdom Metazoa; phylum Chordata; class Aves; order Passeriformes; family Muscicapidae; genus Luscinia; species Luscinia megarhynchos. The sequence continues at coordinate 93,166,791 of JAPFBE010000002.1, forward strand.
GGTTTTAACAGATGGCCCATTAGCAGAGAATATCTCCCACGCAGATAAAGATCACTGCCCCACCTGGTTTCAACAGATGATGATAGAATATATAGTTTTGGTCACATCCTGTATTGCAACCTGAGACAATTTGGAGTCATGACTTTTGTCTCCCCAAGTCACACGTGATGGAGCTCTGCTGTCCTGGAGATGGCAACATCTGCCTGCTCATGGGAAGCAGGGAATTCATTCCTTGTTTTGATTTCCTTGTGTGAGCAGCTTTTTCTTTCCCTGCTGAATTTTTTTTTTAACCTCAACCCACAAGTTTTCTGGTTTTTTCATTTCTGATTTTCTCCTTGATCTCGCTGGTGGAGGAGTGAGTGGCTGCCTGGGGCTTGCCTGCTGGTTGGGGTTAAACCACGGCATATGCAAAGGTGCCCACAGTAATTTAAGAGAGGGAGTAAATTGTAGAAACAAATTCCTTTGGTAATGTCCATAGTCCACATAAAGAAGAGGAAAATTTTTTTATGTCCTGTGCCAGTCATGATTTGAACAGTAGCTATTCTCTAACTGTGCCTGAGCATCAAATGGGCCCCATGGCAGGAAAACCAAGTGCAAGAGATGATGCTCATCTCAGAGGATTCTGAAGGAGCATAAACATACTTTTCTCCTTGGCTCTAATAATGTTAACTGTACTATCAAAAAGCCTAGGAGACAATGTTTTGCTCTGGAGTCCCTTAAGCAACACATTTCTCAGGCACAAATCACAAATATGTCATTCTTAAGGAACACATAAAGTAATAGAAGTGATGAGCAGACCTAGATCAACAGGGAGAACAAGTGAGCAAATTATGGTTGGTGTATTTTACCATTTGCAAGTTGCTTGGAACAGAAAATTTTTAATGATTTTTGGTTCTGTGGAGCAGCAACTTGGTCATGCAATTGAGAATATGGGACTCAGTAGGCACTGCTGTCATATGACAACCCCTTCAGAATTAAAATACGTGACACTGGAAAGATATTGAGCAGCAAACTGTTTACCTGTTGAACCAGTCAAGCAGAGTTACTTGCATTTTGAGGTTTTTACTACATTCAAGCTTTAAAATGTGAGTTTCACCAATGTTATTAGGGCTTTAAGTGTGCTTACAATATGATGTAGAAACAAAACTCTACGTCACATAGAAATTCATTAACACAGACGTCTCTTGGAAGGTGACACTAAGTTTAGCAAGCAAACTTAGACTGATTCATGGGATATCTGCTACCACTTTGTTTTTGTTTTAACAGCAGAAGACTGCAGAAAGATTCATTTGCAAGAGTTTGCTGTTTCAGAGCAGACAGTCCATCCCGTGCTCTGAGCATTGCTCAGTGCTCAGCTGCAGCACCACATATTCATGTTAGGGTTTCCTTGCACCTTCTGTGGAAGGAGAGACTACACTGGAAACAATCATCCTGTATGTTGCTGAGTGCTGCTTTACAAAAGCTTACCACTGTCCTGTTAGCTTAAAATCCACACAAGGTAAATACAATGGAGTGGATGTGGTTAGAGTCCTAATTGGGAACTCTTGAGCCTAAAAGAGTAAAGACAAATTTCCAATTTTGAGACTGATTCAGCCCCTGCACTCTGGTGAGCAAATTTCACTTGTGTCTTGCATCCTACCCATGAGGGACAAGCCTGACTGAGTCAGGTGGTTAAATCCAATGGAGTCCCATTGTGTTGCCAGAGCAACACAAAATTCAGGATGAAGACCATGACACATTTTGATTCCCCTCCACAGAATGTACAAAATAACACCTACTGCAGCAGATGCTGCTGTGTTCATTAACTAGTGTATGCATTCAAAGTGCTGAAGAAAAGCAGGGGTTTATGCTTTTATATTACAGATAAATATTTAAGTAATAATCTTGTATATTAAATGGGAATTGAACACAGTGTTTCAGCAATCAGTTTCCAAATTGTGTAGCCTGTGGACCCAAACCCACTCACTGGATTTCTTCATAGTTGATTAACTGTGGTTCTCCAAGTCTTGGTTCAATCATCCTTTGTGTAGAAGTTGTAGGAGCAGGACCTGAGATTTCTTTCTCTTTTAGACTCAGGTTCAAGGTCTTGAAAGATAAATTTCCATTGGTGCCAAAAAAGGCATCTGCATCATACTGAGGTTTGTTTGGGGCTGGCTTGCATTTGCATACGTACATATATATATATGTGTTTGTGTGTGTGTGCGTGTGTGTGCGTGTGTGTGCATTTATTTATTTATTTATTTATTTATATTTCTATATTTTTAATATATTTTTATATATGTGTGTGAAACAAGAGTCCCTTAAAACATCCTATGACACTGAAATACTACCTGGTTTCACTGTCCTGCCAACTGGTGATCCTAACATTTCAGTCTAAGAGAGGAAGAGTTTTAATGTAAGAGGCATTTAATCTGAGAGAACAGGCAATATCAATGAATTGTTAGTTTTCTGTAAATAATGAAATAAAATTAAATAGTGAAAATAAAATGTCTGGTAAAGCCTTGAACCAGCAGGTATTATGCCCATAGCTCATGAGATCCTGTGTATATTTTGAGTAATTAACAATAGGCAAGGATGTTTCATTTCAATTACCTTTTCTCAGCTATACAGTGTGTAGTTTTATTATAGTTGTGTTAATTTGGGGATTATCTCCTTGGGATTATCTGTTGTTTGCCATCTTTATTTTATGGTATGATATCTATTTCTGTGATGTAAAAATTCAGTGTAACATTTCTTGTTCAAATGGTCTTGTTAATTAGGATTGTTTAAGAAATGAGTAATTATTACTATGAGCAGCAAAATAAAAATAAATTGGCTCAGGAAGTGCTCTCTGTGAAAGAAAATTAGTTTGGTGCCTTTCCATTAAGTGTTTTTCACAGCCAGTGGACAGCTAAGTGCCCATTTGTCCTTGGAAATAAGTGTGACAAAAGAGGTTAGAACACAGCAGTTCTTCTTTGCAGAAGTTTTTGCCTAATAAGAATGCCTAATGAGAAAAATCAGAAATCCATTTGAGATGGTAATGGCACCCTACAAAAAAAGTGTCACTTAAATATCTCAAGTTCATGAAAATAGTTACTCATGACTTTTCTAGATCAATGAAAATCCTACTTTGAGAGATCTTCTTCTCCCAAGCTCACCTATCTACAAAATAGATCCAAAAGAGGACCTTTTATAAAGTTTATAGACAGATGAATTATGGAACTATGAGACTTGCTTTACATGCGAAAATTTACAGCTTTGTTAAATGAAAATAAAGCTGTAAATGACGAAAAATAAAAAAAAAAAACAGAAAAGAAAAAAAAAAGATGGCATTGGTGATCTGTCTTTTCCTCTCATTGTATGAACATGGCTGGGTTCTGTGGGATAAGGATGTGGGTGCCCATAGACAAATAGAAAACGCATGTATCAGAAAAATGCATCAAATAACTTGTGCTGCACAGAAATGCTGGTGGGGGAATTTATTTTCTTGGTTAGCCACTTGATTATTTCCTGGCTCACAGGCATGAGCATTCCTGTCACAGACATTCAATCACCAGCTCCTTATGGATCCGTTGTTGCATCTTCAAATAAACAAAAGAAGAAAGATAAACATGTCAGCTGAAGGTGACAAAAGTACGTGACCAGGTTATGGAAAATGCAAGATGAAAACATGAAGGAAAAAACAATTTACAGAGAGGTTGCATAATTTGACAAATTTTTCCAGTTACCAGCAGCTACATAGGGCTCACTGGGCTGTGTTGCTCCATAGCAGATCTCTTCTACATTTCCTTCTCAGAAAATGTATCTAATTTTCTTGTTACCTCATGTTTTAAGTTTATAGTTTCTAATATTTCATTCACTCATTTCATGAGATCTTCAATACAGTTGAGATTTATTATTTAATGTTAAATATGTCCAAGGGAGGCAAATTATTTATATAGGCCATTGCACATTTTTTCAAAAGAAGTTTTTCAAAATGCCTCTTAAATGGCCATCTGTCTAACATAGTTGGTCCTCCTTCATTTAAACCCCTTGTCTGTAATTGAAAAAGTAGAGATTTGGATGCAAAACATCACCCAAAGAGAAGAAAAAGTGCATAAAATTTGGTAAACAAAATATAAAAGCTTGAAGGCCATGTGAGTTTTTAAAGTATTGGAACAGAGTTATATTTTTATGATCCAAAAAATATGTCTACAAAATTGAGACACCTAAATAAATGACAGAGCAATAAATCATAATCTGCTATTCTGCCATAATTTATTTGAGTGAAATTGCTGTGCAGCGTCATTGGATTGGTCAGACCCATGAATAAATTCAATAAGTTGCTACTTTTTGGACATGCTGGATACATTCATGAAGATTAGCAATTGCTTTTAATTATGGAGGTTGAATTCTTCAAGGCAAGTCATTGATTTTTACTGTAGAAATGGCTTCAAATTCTACTAAAAAGTGCCTATATAAGATACATATATAGAAAAGAAAAATGCAAAACATCTGAATATGCATTTACATCCCACTTTTATGTAAGATTAATATTTGAGTGGTGAAAAGTGTTATTTTTCACCAGATTTTTTCAGATAGGTAATAGCCATGAAAGTTGGCTGATGGTTACTTTAGGTGTATAAACTAATATAGCTTTAATTTTTGTGAATTTGGAAAAAAAAAAAAGTAAGCTGTGAGCATGAGATATGAATATGGGAAAATTGGCTTTTGTAAGGAAAATATCCCACAATGATGATGTTCAACATTGGGACAGTGTCCTGGAGAAGCTGTGAAACTCCATCCTTGAAGATATTCAAACCTCAGCTGGACAAGAACATGAGCCTTGTCCTTTGAGGCGCTGAGGTTTAATGAAACCTCAGCCCAAAATAACTTTGGTTCAACCTCCTACTGAAAGCAGGTACAGCCTCAATGACCTCCTGAGTTCTCATGCAAACTAAAACATTTTGTGATTTGTGATCTTAGCCAAATCAACAAAAGTTTTTTCTTGTAAACAGTGCCATCCGTGTAGATATTAACCATTTTCAGTATGAATTATCATTATTAGCATTCACTGTATTTGCAGAAAAGTGACATAAGATAAATAGGTCTTTTTCCACTCCCCATACACATAGAGAGCAAGTTTTGAATCAACAACCAATTGCCAGAAAACTTGGTGGGTTTACAAAGCCCTTAACTTGTCAGGCTTTGATTTTCACACTGAATATTTGTGTTCTTCCATGAGATTGAATAAAAGAACCAGCACCACCATAATAAAAAGAATGTCAATGGCCAGGTTGTCTGAGCACTATTCCTAATTTGCCTATTAACATTCAGAGTTCATCTATAAATATGACCAGTCATTCCCATTCCCTGAGTATCTGAAATATGAGGGAGAGATGCTTTGACTAAAACTTGCAGGTTGTAGCATACTCCTAAGGGTGCTGTCTGGAAAGGATTCATATATATATATATATGGATTTACACATATACAAGCTGGAGAAATGGGCAGACAGGAAAACTCACGAAGTTTAACAAAGGGAAAACATAAATCCTGCATCTGGGCAGGAACCTCATGCACCAATATATTCTGGGGATTGCCCAGCTATAAAGCAGCTTTGCAGAAAAATACCTGGGGTTCCTGGTGGACACCAAGGTGAACATGAGCCAGCAGTGTGTCCTTGCAGCACTAAGAGACCCCTCAGATGCCTTAGGAAAAGTAATGCCAGCAGCTCAGGAGGGACATGACCATAATGAAGGGTATCCAATCTCCAGAGATTGATGGAGGGACTGGAGCATCCCCCTTATGAGTAAAACCTGGGAGAATTGGGATGGTTCAGCCCTGAGAAGAGAAGGCTCAAAGGAAGAGAAATACACAATATATCTATACAATGTATTTAATACTATTAAAATAATATTAATATAAATATAGGTAATATATAACACATTTATATAAATATCTGAAGGGATGATATAAAGAAGACAGGCAGGCTCTTTTCAGTGGTGCCCAGTGGCAGAACCAGAGGCACAAAATGGGCACAAAATGAAATACAGGAAGTTCCATCTGACCACACCTTTTTTATTTTGAGGCTGACTGGGCACTGGCACAGGCTGTCCAGAGGTATTATTGTGGACTGACAATCTTTGGAGATATTCCAAAGCCATCCAGACATGGGCTTGGACAATCAGCCTAGATGGCCATGCTTGAGCAGGGCTATTGGACCAGATGACCTCTGGAAGTTTCTTTGAACCCCAACTCTCCTGTGATTCTGCAGCTCTGTGATACGACTGGGCTGGCATGGCACATTGCAGAAACTTGTTTCTTGGCTACAGGTTAGGAAACCACTCTTTTCACAGGGGTCAGTAATACACATTACTGGGGATGAGAACAAGGAATTCAGGTTAAATTGGAATAATTTTTTCCCAGATGCTATCCTCCATTTTCATACCCTCTAAGTCTTTCTGAAAAGCATGGCATTATCTATTATCTTTAACAGGTTCTGAGATATGCTGACATTTCTACTTTTTCCTTTCTGATTTTCTTTCCCTTAGAACTGGTGATGCAATGGCTGTGGAAAAATGTTTAGGAAATAAAGTCACATACATTTTTCCTGGAGGTGGATCCACAGTTCTGGGAGAGAACTATAAGAAATCAATGTGTTGCAATAATCTTCTTTGTTGTTTTTTGTGTGTTTGTTTGTTTGTTTGTTTTGTTTGGGTTTGTTTTGTTTTGTTATTTTGTTTTTTATTTTCAGTCTTTTCTAAATCTCAGAACTTTTTAGCTTGGAAAAAACATGCAAAATCATTGAGTTAGACCATTACCCCCCACTGCCATTCCACCACTAAATCATTTCCTCAGGTGTCACATCTACACATCTTTTAACACCTCCAGGAATGGTGACCCAACCACTTCTTTAGGCAACCTGTTCCAATGCTTGACAACCTTTTCTGTGAAGTAGCTGCTCCTAAAATCCAATCTAAACCTCCCCTGGCATAAGCTGAGGATATCTCCTCTTATCCTGTCACTTGCTAAGGTTCCCTTCCAACCTGATAGTCCATGAGTTCATGATTATTCTATCATAATAGAATAGAAATAATATAATTGTTGTGGGCAGCAACAGTGAGAGAAAATCATGATGGATTAGTACTGCTCCCCCATTTTCTCCCTCCCTGCCCTAATCAGCCACCAACCACAGACAATCTGATCACTTAAGACTGTCTAACAGATATCTGTGCATCTCAACAAATGAGGATTAACTCTGTTTTGTCCCGTGCCATCATGGGCTACATGTTTACTGAAGAGACACCTAGGGAACTAAAGACAACAACTGGATCAAAACACTACAAGGATGTAGAAAGTCTTAGGAAGATTCAAGATCTTGATCTCCATCAGTGCACAACTGTGATGTCTGTGTGCATCCAGCAGGTGTTACTGCATTTTGTTATCATTATTAATTCACTTCAAAAGGTCAAATAAGAAGTGGTTGTTTACCAGTTTTTTACTAAAGTTGAAGGTTTGCTATTTTAAGTTTGGAAAAAAATGTGTGTTTTGCACCACATCCTTTAGCTTGATATTTCACCTCTGGTCACTGTTTAAATAATAATGCAATGTAGCACATATTAAGATGTAGTTAGCAATATTTTGGAACAGGAAGTCCAAAATTAATTTCCTAATAATTGCAATCTATTTTAGAGTATCTGTTACTTACTCTAACAACAGTAAGAGGCTTCTTTGTCAGCCTTACAATAATCAATGCATCTGGCTTTCTTAATACATTCACAGTGTGTGCTGTATTGACTGTGATGAGAGAAACTGTGTGGATCAGGGTATTATAATTCTGTTTGATGTGCAGTTCAATTTCTTGTTATCAATCAATCATTTTACTTTGTCTTGACATCACTGAAATATCAGTAAAACTGGATGATTTGCTGTGTTATTGAAAAGACAGGAGGTATGCTTTATGTTAGATTTGTTGTTGTTGTTATTACACAGAGAATTAGTGAGGAAGTATTTATTTGTGAATGTCTGTGTGTATTGCTCAGAGAGAAGGCTATGTGCAACCATGCTGTTTGCTATTGATTCCTGTTCCATCTTAGATAGCTCATTTTTGTTTCCAGAAAGCAATCCTGGAGTGGAGAGTTAAACTGGCAATAGTGGACCATGCCAACAGATTCTTGAAGTTTGAGTAATTGTCCGCTTAAGAAATATTGTGCTTTGGTGGCTGTTTAATAAAAGTGAACATGCAGAGGAGAGTGAGGGGGCATTGACTATTATTCAATGGCTTCCACTGCCAGCTATGCCACACAGTTTGAAGGATCCTATATTTGGGGTGGGATTCATCCATAAAATCTGTCAGAAACTACCAACATGAACCTCCGAGCAGGTCCTCACTCTGATTACCCTTTACAACCAATGGGCAGTTCAAAAGACAAAAAAAAAAGTCTAAAAAAATGCATTAATCTAATCTGAAAGTAGATGTTAGCATGGGATCAGATGAATTGATTCCTTAATTCCATTGACAATGTTGACTCCATCTTCATTAGCTGCAACAGAAGCCCCAACAGCAAGCTCTGATAAAGCCAGGTCTGACAAAGGGAGTCTGATGCCTCAGTTTTCCAGGAGAAGCCAGGGGATGTGACAAATGTATGGAGGACAAGCTAGAATTTCATTTCATTCCATTATCTTGTTCCTCAGCAACAAGCATGTGTCATAAGGCAAGGTCAGTTACCATCAAAGTTATTTCATACTGTGGCATAAGGGAGATGAAACCTAGTTTAATCACCTTTGCTTTGGACCTTGGCTTGCATTGCACATGAACTTTTGCTGATTGGACAATCAGAGCCAATGTCCCTCATAAAAGATAAAATATCTGCACAGGTGATATGTCTGCTTGGAACAATTGAAATAAAAGAAGCAGTAAAGCTATCACACAGAAACAGCCCCCATTCCTCTGTAGAAGATATATTTGGAAAACTTTTGAGCTGGGTTTAGAATTTAATTACGGCAGAGACTGAATGAAAGGAGAGGTATAAGAAAATATCAGCTACAATATGAATATACTCCTACTTCCTAATCACACTGCCAGATTTGAAACACCACAATGCAACAGGGTTCAGAAGTGAAGCAATGCTAATGGTGGAAGATGGAGGAATTCATGCTGAATTATTGAATATCTAGATAAATCAATATGATATATCTTCATGGGACTTCTGAAAAAGTAGACTGTAATATTCTAGTTTGCTTAGAAACAGCTGAGAGGCATCTGAGCCTACCTACTCAGCATTAATTAAAGATTAATTAAAGACGTATGGAAGATCGTAGACTTCTCTTGTGATTTGTCCTGACTGGTAAAAGTTCATAGCAATGAAAAACTGGTAGTGATACAAAATCTAGTTTCAAGTGCTATATTGAATTTCTAGTTAATGTCATTTTCTTCTCCATCCTCTTTGTAAGTACAATTCGTTTGGAAAGTCCTTCCCAGAGGGTGAGCAGAAGGCAGAGGTTTTCTCCTGAATTGCTCTGATCAACAAATATTGCTCTCCAGTGTCATCGAACTCCTGCACAAACTCATTTGATACTTTTGATAGCCACAGTTCATACAATATAGACTCATAGAATACCAGGTTGGAAGGGACCTCCAGGATCATCTGGTCCAGCCTCTCTTGGCAAAAGCACAGTCTAAACAAGTTGGTCCAGCACTCTGTCCAGATGAATCCTAAAAGTGTCCAATGTCAGTCAATCCACCACTTCCTTGGGGAGATTATTCTCATAGATTTTTCATCTTATGTCCAATTGGAATCTCCTCAGGAGTTACTTGTACCCATCACCCCTCATCTTTTCCATATGACCCCTTGTAAAAGAGGAGTCTGATCTTTGTTGCCATCCTTTAAATACAGGAACATGGTGAAGCTGTCTCCCCCAGGCCTTCTTTTCTCAAGGTTGAACATGCCTAGTTCTCTCTCAGCCTTTTCCCACATGCCAGGCTTTCCCCTTTTTGTATAGCAGGGACCAAACTGAATGCAGTATTCCAGGTCTGGCATTCATGGTATTGCATGCTAGGCCCTAGAATTCCATTCTGTTGGCTGAGTAGAGTGGGATGATGAGCTCCCAGTCTCTGGAGAGACATTGTCCTGATCAATGCAGCCCAGCCTCCTGCTGGCTTTCTGTGCCCCAGCTGCACACTGGTCACTCATTGTCCACTGGACACGTTTTGTCCACCAGGACCCTCAGGGCATTTTCCACAAAGCTGCTCCCCATCCAGGCAGATTCCAGCCCGTGCTGCAATCCTGGATCGTGTTTTCCCAGGTGCAAGACCTTGTATTTGTCTTTGTTGATCTTATATCTTCCTGTTACCTCCCTCTTTCAGTTCATCTGGGTCTGTCTGGAAATTATCAGAACATGCACAAGCAGTGTAAATGATACAATTACAGCATATTTAATGTCATCCAGCACAATTAAAGCTGGTCAAAAGGTATATTTAAATTATTACTCATTTGTTTTCAGCCTTTATTGAGCCAGGAGTAATTAACAGATTCATGTGTGCGTCTGTGTATTAAAGAATATGCCATTAAAATATGCTTTGGAAATGTCAAAACATGTTGTTCCAGCATGGTCCAACATTGATCAGCTTCCTTGACAGCTGGAGAGCCCCACGGGAGTTTAAGTTTGAATACTTCAGGCCCCTAATCTCTCCTGTGTATTTGATTTTCCAGATGGACAACTGTTCCAGGATATGCTATAATCTTACTGCCCCAGGGTTCAAACAAAACAGGCCAGTGTACTTCAGTGTATTCTGAATTTCATTTAGGCCAAGACTTTGACCTACAGCACAAATCCAAGATGAGAGGCAGTGACCTTCAACTTGCATGCAGGTGGATGTCCAGAGGGCTGCAGGTTAATACTGAGTTGACACAGAATATTTCAGCTCAGTGTGATGAGCCAAATGTGTCAATTCAGGTCGACACAACCCAAAATGAAGACAGGACAAGCATACTAAAACTCACATTGTTAGTGAGAAGCAACATTTTCTATCAAAATCCAACCAAATTATATCCTAAAACTCATTACTTTTTACAAATCCACTTTCTCAAATGTTGCTTTTTTAGATTTTCAGTTCCATGGTATCTGGACAGCTGGCAGAAAAAAGCAGCAATCAGTTGGACTCGGTGAGTCTTTCCAACATTCAATCAATCTTGCAAGGGTAGCAGCTTTAAAATTTGTAGCTGTGAATGTTTATATATTTTTCTTATATTTTCCTGCTTTTCTAGCTTCCTCACTCTCTCAGTGACACGCACATTCACATACACATATACTCCCACCTTTGCATGTTGGAGAACCTCCTGTGCACTCTCCACCCTCTCTTTCAAGCACAAGTTCACTCAAACAACCTTTACAGGGTAAAGCTTCTTTACTTTCTTTACTTTTCTTTAATCTCTTTCTTCTAATGACAGATAAATCTTGTAAAGTAAAAGATGGTCCCTCTGGGAACAACTGAAATGGGGAACAAAATGCAGTTCACATCTCTCCTTCATTCTTTACTGGAGAAGATTAGTGTTGTGGTAATTGTGGTGCTCCCATTGGAAGCATAAAGGAGTTAAAAAGCTGTAACTGCTTGCTCTATTCCTTCAACCTTGGTTTCAAAAGATTGAATCCAATCCAAATGGGATGCCTTATAAAGCATTCTTGTGCTTTTTTCCATGCCTCTCATACAGACTCCTTGGGATATCAGGATTGCTTTTTCTTTTCTCTTTTTTTTAATTTTTTTTTTATTATTATTATTTTTGAGGTCTCTTCCCTTTCTTTGTTTATGTTTGTCAATGTCAACTGACCATAAGATACAATAATTCATTCAAAGCCAAACTCTGTTATATCTATAATTCCAAGACAGCAAACAGGGTCAATATCCTTCCTGTCTGGTCCGTGGGATGCTCCTGCAAACATACTGGTTGGTATTTTAGGAATACCTGGCTCACAGTGTGCCCACCAAGGCTCTCACTGATGGGGTGGCAGGAAATGACACACCCCTCCTGGTCTTGCAAACCTCACTTCAATAAGCAAAGCTCAAATTGCTGTTTTATATAACACATTTGGGCTCTCCTACATGTCCATGACAGTGAGGTTTCATCCATTGTCTCCCTGTATGGCAGTGCCAGCCTTCTACCCAGGAAGATTGTCATCTCCACCACCCAAAGCACCACACTGCACTCTCACCATGGCAGTGATGCTCATGGGATCCCACAACACCTACAGCCTGTGCCAGCCTCATCTGCTGACACTGCTGCACACCCAGCTCTGCAGGACAGAGCCATCTCCCACCGTGGGCTCAACCCCAGAACTGCAGTCTGGTCACAAAAGTGCAGGCTGTAAGGAATAGGGCAAGAGATCATGGCTGGGTTGAGACATGCTGGTCAAACTCAAGGGCAAGAGGAAACGCACAGGCAGTGGAAGAAGGGACATGTGTCCTGGGAAGAGCATGGGGATGTGGTCTGGTTGTGTAGGGTGGGGCCAGGAAGGCCAAGGTGCAGCTAGAGCTGAACTTGACAAGGGATACAAAGAAAAATAAACATTTCTAGCAAAAAAAGGAAGAGGATGCAGGGTTGAGAGGAGCCCTGAAGAGAAGGACTTCAGGATCCTGGTGGATGAGAGGCTGGACATGACCCAGAAATGGGCACCTGAAAGCCCCAGAAAGCCAAAGGTGTCCTGGGCTGCATCCAAAGCAGAGAAGGGAGGGGATTCTGCCCTTCTGCTTTGCCCTGGTGAGACCCCATCTGCCATTCTGCCTTCAGCTCTGGAGCCCCAGCACAGGATGGACCTGGACCATGCTCAGAGGGCAGCCCCAAAGATGGTCAGAGGGCTGGGTCACCTCTGCTGTGAGGACAGGCTGAGACAGCTGGGCTTGCTCAGCCTGGAGAAGAGCAGGGAACCTTTCAGGACATAAAGTTTTTATCAGGGCTGTGGTGACAGGATAAGGGGTAATGGTTTTAAATTAAAAGAGAGTATGTAGACTAGATATAAGAAAGAAACGTTGTTATGAAGAGGCTGAAGAAACACTGGCACAGGTTGCCCAGAGAAGTAGCAGATGCTCCATTCCTAGAAGTGTTCAAGGTCAGGTTGGATGTGCTCTGATTTAGTTGAAATTTCCCAGCCCCTGTCAGAGGGGTTGGAACTGGATGATCTTCAAAGCCCTTTACAACCCAAGCCATCCTGTGATTCTATGTGCAAGTGGATGGCACCAACAATTCAGTACATTTTTTCTTCCCAGGGATGCACAATTACTTCTGAGAGCCACAGGTCTGTCCTCCATTTGTTTCAGAGAGTGTTCTCTCCCTTCTTCCAGGCAGCAAGTATTTGCCTGACTCAGCAGACAACATATCACATTGAAAAAAAACAAAAAACCCCAAAACAAACAAACAAACAAAACAAAACAAAACAAAACAAAAAAACAAACAAAAAACAAAAAACAAAAAACCAAAAAAAAAACAAACCCAAAAAAATCCAAAAAACAAAAAACCTTTAGAAATTCCATCCCTTGTGAAGTTTTTAGAAATTTCATGCTTTCTAGAGCATCATGGGAGTACTGAAGTTTTATCTTTTGTTCAATTGCCTGTGAAGGTCCTGCCCTTAGCAAGTTAAAACTGTTTTGTACTGAATTATAATTTATTATGGTCAACAGAAATAAAGCTCATTGTACCTGTCAATAAGAATCTTGTCCCCTGTCTCAATATTAAGTAGATCAAATTCCAACCTTTCATTCAATGCAAATACACACAAACCAGTTGATTTCTCTTTTTTTAGACTGGATTCTGGATAGCCTTAGTGATTTAGTGAATAGCCTAAAAGATCCTACAGTGGAGAAGCTGAGCCATGCCAAGGAAATAAAGAGGTTTACAAAGTACACCCCTATGCCCTGGGCCCCAACTTGTGGAATGAAGTAGGAGGCATTATGAAAAAGAGAAAACAGGTTTAAAATTAGTAACTTATAGAAAGAGTACATGGGTATTTGAAATAGATGAGAATTCAGAGGGAAAATTAGTTGCTAGGCAAGATTATTGAATATCCTCCACTTTTTTTATAAGATGGCAAAAAATGTGTACTAGCCAGATCAACAGTTTGCTCTCCTTTGGAAATTCACCTTTTTCTCTACCATGAACTATGGATTTTAACATGGGTTCAGTTTTGCCCACTTCTAGTGGGGCAGTGGGGGAAAGTCAGGGGTTGGGTTTTTGGGTTGAGTTTTCTGCTTATTTCAGCATTTTGCATACTCAGTTTTCTACTTGAGGCTGTTTGTAGGAGCAGTGACATGAAATACTGTCATGCTGTGGAGGAACCAGCTCTGATGAGACACAGACTTGGGGCCAATCTGCTGCCCACTGGTGCCAGAACAGAGCCATCCTTGAAGCTATTTTATCCCTGAATAAGAGCTGACAAGTTTCTAGCCCATGGAAAACCTCAGCACATCAGCATCACACTGTCTGTATCCACACTGCTTCTCACAGTGTGAAGGAAATATCTTTCCCTTCTTCCTACTCTGTTCCATGCTTGAATAATGTGCCAAATGCACAATTTCTCCTGTTTCATAGTACAAACCACTGCCCCAACAGGAAGCAAATTGCAAACCCCAACTCACTTAAGATAGTTTCCCAGTATTGATTGATAGATGATCACAGAGCTAAAGATAAAAAGTTGAGAGCCCTTTATGGCATTCCAAAGACCTCTCTTTTCTCCTTTTGCAATTGTAAACATCTGTAGAATGACTGAAATATTTTTTGTATAATTTACTCACTATTTAGCTTTGTTTTTGTTCTCCAGAGGTATTAAACTTGTCTTACTTCTTCCATTTCTATCTCTTTATTTGGTAACCTTGAAGGTTGCTTTACACAGAGGACATAACCATAAAGCAATGATATTCAGAGGTTTACCAGCACCACATACATATTTATAGATACTTCACACTGAAGACTTTCCATTGAGTCAAAATACATGTCTAATGGAGACGTTTATATATAATTTTCATATGAAAGGCATGAAACAGGTGAGACAGTTCCATGCTTGCTTTCATTTAATACACTGAGGTTGAGGTCAGTGCTCTTTTGTTTTCCCTTTGAAGATTTGCAGTTCTGTTGGCTTTTTGTCTTTGCTCACACCACTTAGTCATAAAGATGCTTCAGAGCTTTCTACCCCAGGGGAGCTGGTTCCAGCCCGGATCTAGACCACTCCAGGGAGCTTAGTTGGTCTCGTCATGCTCTCTAGTGGCTGCTTCTCTGCTGAGCAGCTGCAAGACTTCATAGCCTGAGTACAAAAAGATAAGCTGGAGGGTCATTTTGCCTTCATTCTAGTCCATCCTAAACCATGTCTTTAGCTCTCACCACTAAGAACCAAAGAATAAATGTCTTGATGATAGTCACACAAATTCTTAAAATAATTTCAGCTGTCCTCTTCCTGACTATAACCCCTCCATTTGAAATCTGGAGTCAATAATGATGAAACTGACAAAAACATGCCTAAAAATTCAATTTTTTATTTGCCTCAACCTTATTAAAAACTTGCAGAGCTATTGAGGGTAGTGGGAAAGGCCTCACCGACTTCAGTGGCCTTTGAACCATGGGGTCAAATATACTTCTTGTTCTCTCTGTCACTAAATTTCAGGAGTTTGCAAATTTTTATGGGGTCTTCCCAGGAACAGTTTTTCATGAATTTTAGAATTGAAGTTTTGCTGCAGAGCGTGTTCTTGAAATACAGAAATAATAGAGCAAAGTTTATAATGATATTGGATTTTCAACCTTTAAAAATCCTAGAGAAGGATTTGGTTCAAATTCTGAGAGACAATGTAGATCAGAATTATTATCTGAATAAAAAAGAAATTGCAGTAGAATAAAACTGAGATTCAGCAAAAACAAATGAATCACTCTTGCTCATATCTAGAGCAGAGAGAAAGTAAACTACCACATGAAGGAGATGATAGGTTTACTTTTTGATGATAGCTTTTACTTTTTGAAGAGTTACTTCAGCTTTGTGCTAAAACACCACAAGAGCAACATGGAATAGCATGTGAGGGATTTGTTCACGGCTCTGATCCTGGAGGGTGGTGTGAGCCCCCTTGTCCTGCTGCTGTAGCAGCCTGTTCACACATTTATTTCGATGCAAGTCCACCAATGCCTTTGGGCTGCACACCCTGCCCCGATTTCCATGCACAGGGGCTCTGGGGGGGCACCCCTGCTCTGCAGGCTGAGACCACACTGGCTTTGTTGCCTTTCTTCCCACACACTGGGGGTGATACTGTGGGGATTTAAGAGAGAAAAATAAAGCTGATGCTTTCCATTTGTGGGGTGTAGGTGGTCAAGAGAAACAAAAGCCCTTGCAGAAGTTTTGCATGAGATACACAGATGGCTTTGGGGGTGTGGCAGACTCTGTTGATGCTAAAAAGATGAAGGAAGCCAAAAAAGACTTGTGACAGATGCTTCCAAGCTATGTAGTATTTAAAGAAGATTGCATTAACTTTATAAATGTTAGAAATGTTTCCTAACGAAACTCAAGTTTTTGTCAGTAGCTGTGCTCCCAAACAAATAATATATGAGGTGTTTCCTTCAAGATGAAAAGGATGTAGGGAGGTAATTAATACTGTTTTCAACTTTGCAGCAGCTTCAAGTGGAAAATATTTTAAGCTCATAAGGGGGCTACCACAGAAATTGCTGAGGCCCAAAGGCAAACCTAAAGAGGCTTCAACTATTTATAAAAATGGCAATTCTGACTAGAGGGACAAATGTCTTCTAATAACTCACTGTGACTCACAGGGACAAATGCTCCAGAGCCCCAGAAGTGTTGGAAGTTGGGTGACCACCAAGAAGGTGCATTGGGTGGCTGTTGTTTTGAGACACATTTCCTAATCAATTGTTTTATTCTTGGTAAATAGTTCATAACCTTGGGAGAGCTGAAGAGGCTGGATAAAAATGTCAGAGCAGCTACTCAGAGTGAGACTGGCAAAGGGTTGGAGGGGGTTTAGTTAAGGACCAATTAAGAGAGGCAGCATGATGGGATCCTGCCTCAAGAGAGCTGACAAGCTGGGATATCATAAGGGAGATGGAAGAGCAGTTACCTTAGAAACTGGAATGAGAACCTTACTAAATTATTAACATATCTGAAAATTAAGAAAAAACAGTATTTGCAGTTATTAGAAAACAAGGTTCAAGGATCTCCTTTTGGAAACAGATTTAGTAATGAGCGAGCTGAGATTTTTTTTTCCTTTTTCTTTGCCACAAAAAGGGAAGATTTCCAAGAAAGACCCAAACAGCAATTAAAATATTTTTCTCTTTAAACCCACACAAAATTAAAGTGTTTCCTTCCACACATATCTACTCTTTACTGGCCTCCTGGATTTTGTCTCCCTATTCTTCCCTCAGTTCAATTCATCTGAGATGGGCTATAAAAACCTTGGCTATATGGAGAATTTCCAATGTGATCAAACCAGGGACAAATTGTAAGCCCTTTTTGGCCTTTGGCCAGGATGGTTCTCCTCCAACAAGTTGCTTTGGGCAGCAGTTGCACCTTGGAGAATACTAAATGCTGTGAAATCAGGAGACCATCTAAACCTTTGAGGTTGTAAAAGTTCTATGTGAATTTGTTCATAAAAATATAGTTAACTTTAGAAGAGGATAAATATTACATCCAACCTTCAGGTATCTCCCCAAACTTGAGGGTATTCTTCTTAGAGGTAGTTTGATACTGGAAAAGTTAATTTCTCCTTGTTTATCACGTCTAAAATAATTCTAGAAATTCTGCAATGTGGAAATGAGTTTATGAGCTAATAAACGAGGATGTGCCTGTAGTTTTTTCCACCCAAGACCAAATATTCAAAAACTTGGGGAAGAGGATTGCTCCTGCTTAAAGCCCCAGTTTGATGCCCAACTACCTCACTGGGAAACCTAAAACTAAGAGGATTGTTATAAAAGCAGTTTTGTGCCAGTCGTGTAGGATTGAAATTCCTAAGGGGAAAAATGGACAGAGGAAAGCATATTTCTGCCTGAGAAAACTGGGCTGATCATCAACCAAGAAATCCAAATATTTGCTTGGAAATATTTTCACAGCTTGATGTGTCATGCTGGAATATCCACACTCTGAGTGTCTCTATCCAAAAGCAGACTTGTTGCATGAGTGTGCATCCTGCTGCCAGTGAGTCACCTGCAGGATTTGTCATGCAGTTACAGTACTGGGGAAAGGGGCAAATCCAGTTTATCCTGGGCAGGATTATTGTAATGACATCATTTAGGCAAATAATTCCAAATGTTGTGCCTGGAGCAGTGGATCGCTACATGGCTCACTGGTTATTTCTCTGCATTCCTTGCCTGCTGGATGTATGTTTACAAAAGCTAATTAGAATGGACTGTGTTATTTACAGTGCTAGACTTCAGAAGGAAAAAGCTTACTGTATAATCTCTGCCTCAAGTGTGTTCAAGCAGAGCTTACTACAGGGGAACTGAAAGGAGCCAGCAGGAACAAACTCAAGACAGTCAAGAAGTTCTATCCCTTAAATGGCAGTATGAAATATTCCCATACTGATTACCTGATACTGGATTCTACAGGGTAGATATTTCGTTCTTTATGAACTGCATCACTTTGGGCCACAGTTTGTTTCAGACCCCTGGGCTTCACATTAAATTTTCAATACATTTAACGTATGTAACAGAAATCAGAACTAGGAAAAGTCATAGTTTTTCCTTCTGGTCCTTCTTATTCCCTTCTTTTTAAAGTTTAGAAACCACTTCCTTTCTCACAGCAACTTTTTTATTTGTTAGGGGTTTTTCTGCAGTTTTATATTATTTTTACTAAGGTTAGGAGGAGGTGGATGAAACCTGGAAAAGCTAAAACCTTTATCTTTTTTTAAGCTACAAAGACAAAAATGTGAAATCCAAATATTTTCATTGATGGAAAAAAAATCCCTGGATAACATAAAGATTTCTATCATCTTCACCAGGAGGTTGTGTTTAGCAAACCTAGGGTTTCACTTGGCAGACAAGAAGGTCAAAAAAGGATTAGAAGCCTATTTGGTCCTACTTTGCAGGCAAATCAATCAGTGCTTCATGTTACCAAATTTCAAACACTTCAGCTGAATCCTTTCAAGCTTTGCCAACTATGGTGATCCCATTCATACTCAAACCTTAGCAAACATGCTGGAGAAAGTTGCTTCTGTAAAGTTTCCAGAAAGTTGCTTTATTAAATGATAACACACTTTTGTAAAGAGGGGCTTCACAGAGAGGTACAGAAACAGAAAAAAGAGATTGGGAGTATTAGACAACTCTGCTGGCACTACTGCTATTCCTCAGTGGAAAACCAGTTGGATCTAAGCAGTAACAAAGAACTGAAAACACACAAAACAATTCAGGAGATTCCCATTCCCAGCCCACATGTCCCATCCCAGTTTCAAATTCCACAGACTGTACTCAGCACAGGCAGAAAAGTCTGAGCAGGGAGGCAAGGATAAAATAGCTTCCCTTCTTCATTGTCTTCATTTAGACAATGCAGATTTGTGTTCCAAATGTACTCTGCTGTGGAGGTTGTAGCACAAAATGACATGTCTAAGTTAGGGGAAAAAAATCTGCCACCAAGACCGTGCAAGAGAGGAAATATTGACTATGATAAATGAGAATTTTCTCATGTTTGTGCTTTCAGCACTTTACTACAGTGAGTTCAGCATCACAGGAACCTGTTTCAGCAGGTTCTCACATTCTGCTTGGTGATAATATTTGTGTATAGGTGAAAGATAAGAAAATGTTGGAAGATTTTAATTTTGCCTTGTTGTGGAAGTCAGTTAAGCCACTTCTGTACATTAAGATTCAGGTTCTTTTAGTTTTAATAAGGATTTGCTTGGCTTTACTTGGACTGCTTATATTAGCAAATAATAACATATTTGTTAGACTATGCAACTGGTTCTGGAGCAGCTTTTAATGTATGTGAACTGATCTGTAACAGCAAGGTTAATAATTTATTTAGGTGTCCCAGAACATTCTGTGAGCTTGATTAAGATAATATTCTGGAAATGTCTTGCTTGCCTTCCTGAGTCTTGGAAAATCTCCTTTCTAACATGAAATGTGTCAGCTGAGCATGCAGGAAAAGAGAGGATAAAGCAAGAATCACATCACATACCAGGCTGTAGAAAAATATTCCTTAATAAGTATATTATATAAATATATTTTGTGTATATATATATATGGGAAACAGTCTTACATATACTTTATATAACACTCTAGTCAGAAACTGTGAATAAGAGAAAGGGTATCAGAGCCCCTTGCCTGATGTCTTATGAACAGGTCGCAGAACCATCCATTTTCTTCTTGAACTGGTGAGCTACAAACATTGCAGTGATGGTTTCCCTCAAGTGTCTGTGTGGAATCCCCTGAGTGTGAATCCAATTATGTAAAGAAGTGACAAAAAGAGCTGGTTCTTTGAGGACCATTCCTCTAACCAGTGTCATCCAAAGACAATGATGAAGCAAAGAGACTGAAACACGATCTGTTGCCAAATGTGGCCACACCTGGAGGCCCAATGAGACTTTCAGATCTACCTGAACATTGCAGGAGTCTGCAGATCCAAAGTGCAAGTTGTCCCAGCTCTTTCTCTGTGGAAACGGCTCATCACTAATTCCTCAGCCTTGCTTGAAGCAACTGTAACTTCCAACAGCCTCCAAAGTTTGTCAGAAATTTTCTGAATTTTCTTTTTCCCAGTGTTTGTCCAACTCTGACACAGCCACTGAGGATGACATACACTGCTGTTGGCAGCAGAGTGAATTAGAGCTCCAGTGACAGCCACCCTGTGACTGAAATGCCTTTGCAAGCCTGGGGAAAGCACAGTCTGGAGAGGGGAAGCTGTGGTGAGGAGAGAGAGGCAAGGAAAACTGGAAAACCTGACAAGAAACATCAAAGGAGAAATATGAAGCAGAGATTTGAAAAGGTAAATTTCAAAGCCGTTTCCACCTGGCTGCACTGCTTGCAGAAGAGCAAATTGAAAGCAAGCTCTCTCCAAAGGATAATGAGACCTGCAAAGGCACACGGCAAGCCAGGGACGTGCTGCCAATTTTCTGGGAATGCAGAAACCTTCCCAAAGTCCCTGTTAAAGGGGGAGAGAAATGAGGAGACTGGGGTTGTAAGAGGGTTAAACACACAGATGCATAAACCCACTGTCAACTAATTGTCATACTGCAACCAGAATTTCATTGCCAGAGGTACACAGATGTAAAGTCCCCTGTTCACCAGGAGTGAAGATAAATGTGAGTGTGGACTGTGCCTTGGTGCTAGAGAGGATTAGATCCTCTCCTTCTCTGTATGTTAAATCTGAATTTAACTTTTCCTAAGATGTGAGCTTAAACCTTATTCTTCTGACTCAGAGCCACCTTGGAAACTACAAGAATTTAGTCTTTCTCTAAACTCTTACTGAGCCTGGCATTTGAACAGAGGGTTTTCCTTCATACCTACGTGTGGCTGCTGATTTCACTTCAAAGATGGCAACACTGCAGCATTAGAAAAACCCTGCCTTTGGCTTTGTTTTGGAATTTTGGGGTCCTTCAAGAAAAAACCCTCTGTACAGAAGATGTTTCCATACAAAGGAATATGTTTGCCAGGCTATTCATCTCTGCCCACTGCTGAAGTGCTCTGTATCAAACCTCTAAGTGTGGGAGGCAGCAACTTTAAAATGGGTGAAAACACTGCTTATCCTCCAAAATCTGACTGTATTGCTGTTTGGCATTTTGTTTGATGAAGCTCTAAAGGACAAAATTGAGGTATTCATACATGTTTGGACAATGTCTATCATATGAGGCGTACTGTGGAGAGAGGAGAGGTAGGTAACAGATGGGGATAAGTGATGCTTGCACAAAAAAGAAATTGACTGCAGCAGTACTGAAAGCCAAGAGCTAACAAATGAAAAGACGTCTTCAGGAGCTGCAGGGAAAGCTGAGCCCTCGGTGATTTAGCACCTGAGTAGCTGCCTTGGATAGCTTGGGCACGTGTCCAGTGGAAATAAACTGTGTGAGTTCCATTGGGAAAGCTGCAATTTCAGTTTCTAGGCTCAGGACTACATCTTAGAAATTTTTCTCTTGAGTATGCAGAGAAAGCTAGGAGTGATGAAAATGGACTATATTTTTTTATTTTATTTTTTTATTGAGGACAATTTTAACTAAATATCAGGAACTCCATGGTGGCTGGCCAGGTAATCAACAGGCTGAGACCAGCCCACTTCACCACGATCTACTAGTGAGCTGCACACCTGGTAATCTTTTCAAGTAGATTTGGAATCTTGGAATCTCCTAATTTTTCATCCTGGGGTGAAAAGTCTGCTCCATCCCATCCCAACAACACAAGCCTGTGCTGTCCCTATTCTGTGAGCTCCTTAATGAAGGGATTTGTCTTCTATACATCAAAATCATCCCAAATCCCCAAATTAGCCTTTTAATAGCCAAAACTCCAAACTCACAGCAGAGTCTAGAATTAATTTCTTTCTGCATAGACTACATTAAAAGCTTGTATGAGATGGGATAGGGGGTGCCTTTAAGTGCCTCTAAAAGCACAGAAGATAACCAAAACCTGAAGTGCTAGAAGTAAAGAAGGAGAAACAGTTAGTGGTCCTTACAATATGGCAGAGGCTGTTTTTCATTCAGGTCTGCTTATTATAATCATCTTTAAACGTCAATTTTCTCCATGCTTTAGTCAGGGTTTTTTTGTACTCCTTTAAAGCACTAAAGCTGCAGTCCAGATACAAGTGCTTCCCTTTTCAGTAACACCACTTTTGTGATGCTTGTCAAATTTTGCTGAACACCAGGAGAAATGGCCACTCTATGTTCAGCTATTTTTTCACGTAGTGCTCTCCATGCAATTTGGATTCCCTCCATTTAGCCCTCATCTCAACTGAAATTAAGGCACTGATTCAGTCACAACTTCCCAAAAAAGCATCTGTTCACTGAACCTCAAAAGCAGCTGCAAGCCCATTGTGCTTTAGCAGCTACAATGCAGAGTGACAGCACCTCCTCTCCCCAGTAATATGAGCAGGGGACAGATCTGATGGAAAAGGGATTTTCCATGTAGAAGAGTTCATAAATATGAGTATTCACATTTTCTAACTGGTGACAATGCAGAGTGCCAGCCCAGCAGATAACTGAATTGCCAAGGGTAAAACACCTCGTTTTAAAGGTTGCTCCACTTACTGAGGTTTGATGGTCTTTTTTTCCCAAATTTTCACTGCACAAGTGATCAGCCCATTCTGTTGAATCACTATATCAGCAGAGGTTAAACCCTACTCTCCTCGAGGAATTCTGCTGCCTCATTGGGACAGGGAAGGAGGATGGTGTAAGTCCAGGAGGAGGCCACAGGGGCAGCCAACCTCAGGGTAGAGGTTAATTGCCTATTTTGATTTTGCTGTCATTTTTTTGCCCAGTGTACACACAATGATATTAGGGGAAATGGATGTTTTGAAGCCAACATGGATAGGCTGTCATAGATATTTAGCATTTTTGGAAAAATGGCTTTGTGATAGATTTGTGATATGTCATTAACTGAGCTGCTGCCTTGATATTTGAATTCTAAGCTAAAATGGAATCTTTTGGCTTTGTTGTTTCAGATTCTAAGAATGGACCAGGCTACCCAAAAGGAGACACAGCATTTAGGTAGGGTCTAGAGCTCTATAATTTACTGCCTTTTGTTCTCTGCAGGCTCCTTAGTTGGCTTTTCCTTTTTAGGATACGATTTCCTTAGAAGAAATTACCTTCTCAGAAATTAGAGTACATTGTTCAATGGGTTTTTTTACCTCATATAAAAATGCTCCTGGTTTGTTCTGTTGGCTGTTCCTCTTCTCAGAGGGACAAGTTCTGGCTTTGTGAATTCAGCACTGTTGAAACAAAAGGGAAACCTACACAGATTATGAGAAGCAAATGCTCCATATGTAAGAATACAGATAGGTTTGTGTGTATATCTATGAATACATATATAAATATATACTATATGTAAATATACCCACACATACTTGTTATACTAAATTAAATAATTTATATTAAATTTATATATAATCTTTATTCATATTTATGTATTGATATTTACTTATATTTTACTTAAATAAGGCTAAGATTACATTTGACAGATCTGTCAGATGTTAAAGTACCTTTATATGCTTAGAACATAGCAAAAATAAGTTTCCATTTGACTATTATGTGTTTGCCTGATCCCTTTACCAGCATAGCTTGAAATGAACATAACAAGCAGCACACATTAAAATGTACAAATGTAACATTGCTAGAAAGGGGACAGGCTGGAGACCACTGTGTCAGCAACATGTACAAGGGAGAAAATCAGCAGCAACAGGGGGATATTTTATGGTGACTGGGAGGTTTAGCTCTTGCAGAGTTAGAAATAGAAAAAATTCAACAGATTAAAAAAAATACATATATATGTGTGTTCATTCATGCAATTTTTCTGGTTGCAATTTTCAGAGACGAATTCACTCAGCCACGAGAGGCTGCTCTCACAAGCATTTCACATCCAGTCACAGGAAAGGGAATAGAACAATTACAAATGAATCACAGGAAAACACAGGTGACTGCTGGGCAAGCCAAGTAGAAAGTAATAGATAATGACAGGGATGCCCACAGCTGCCTTCACAGCTAGCAGAAAGTAATGTGACTTCCCTGAAACTTGCACCATGCTTTCTCTACTGGTAATAGCTTTGTTCAATGTCAGACTGCAGGAAATGGCCCCTGGACCACTGTTCTTGAGTTATAATGATGAAGGAGATGTGGGAAGTTGTTACTGCCAGGCTGCAGGTGAGGGGAGAAGCGAGACTTTCCCTGTTTTTTTATAGCTTGGCAACAAAGTGCAGTGTACATTCCTGTGCTTGCAAGCAGGCAGTAATGCCTCTGAGGCACAGACTGAACTTAGAGAGGTTGGGTGCAGTGGCTTTGGGTAGCTTTTACTTTGTGAAGAGAAGAGTTTCTGAGCTATGACCTTTCATAACACAGGCTGATCCCCTAACCTTGCTGTACTTCTTTCTGTCTTTCCCTTTCACGGCACTGAGGTTCAAAAATATTGAGGACATTATGTAATTAACAACTCAAGACAGTCTTCCTCAAGAGCTCCTTTCATCAAAAGACACATTTTGCTTAGACATCAGTCTTTGGTCTCTTGATTCATTTCATGTTATGCAAAATATCTTTTGAAGGAAGAGAGCTCATGCAGTGCTAATGTCTGGGGTCTGCCTACTGCAGTGATTTCAAAGGGCTCTTGGAGCATCCATCTGAGGGCAGAAATGAACTTCTTCCACTCCTAAAACCCATTTCCACCAAGTCAACCCGAGTTCAGAGCTCTCAGCTTCCTGCAGGCTGTGCTTAGCAGTTTGTGATATTGGCTCCCAGTTCCACAGTTTATCTGGGAACAGGGCAACAGGCTTAAACAAGGAGTTCTCAAAAATTCCATTTATGAATAAAACATACAAATTTATTCTTCTGCACTCAGAATAAGAGAACCAGCTTTTCTGTCATCTGTGTAAATTTTTTTCTATTAATGTCTGGCTTTGTATTTTGGAGACTATTTCAGTGCACCTTTTATAAACATTTATATCATAAGAAGAAATGTTGGGACTCCTTCAAGGAAAATAGTTGAGAATGGGTCCTCATACTTCAAAAATAAATGCTGAAAGTAAGTGTTTGAACTATGCTATTATTAAATCACTTCCAGTCAGCTTAGTGGGAGATTCTTGCAATGAGAACGTTAGTATATTGTTACCTGAATGTGAGTCCAAAAATTAGATTACAACAAAAAAACAGTTTTAAATGAAAAAGCAATAAAAAGAGTAGCCTCTTAGGTCCATTTGTGAAACTATCAGTTAGGCACCTTATAAATAACTTGTTAATTTAAGGGTAGTTTTACACTGGATAAAATATTATCGTCATAAGATCTATGATAATCTCTCAATTTAAACTAATATCTTCAAGGAAATTTTGCATAAAATACTAAACACAAAGCTTATGGAACTGTTAACCGTTTAAAAGGACAAAATTAAGATGGTTTCCAAAGCAAAACAAACAAAGAGGGAAAAAATAACAAAAAACACCATCCTCATGAAAGCAGGAATGTGTGCACTATTTTATGTAAGTAAATTTCATTTTATGTATGCTTTACCTGTGTCAAACAAAAACTTGCTTGTTTTGTTAGCAGGAAAGAGACGAAAGCAGACCATAAACCATCCCTTTGAATTATTTTATCATCACTGCACTCTGTTCTCTGTAAATAAAAGAAAGACAAATCCAGATTCAAAGAGCCAAAGCCTGCCTTCAGACGTGGGTGTGCATCTCACTTAAATGTCAGGTAGAGTCAGGTGCTCAGATCAGAGGAAAGAATTTAACACCACAAAACATTGGGGAGAGGAGCCTTGCAGGGGAAAAGGTCTGAAGGTATTTTTAAGGCAGTAATTTTTAATCCAGATTTGAAAATGGAAAATACTGGAAAAATCCCTCCATTTCAAAGAAGAATTTTCCATGTTTAACATTTTTTCTGGGTTTTTTAATGCCTTCCTGATCAAGACCAAGCGAACTCTCCAGAAAGAGTTCAAGAAACCCAAATCAATATGAATGAGGTTAATGCCAATTCTACTTCAGCAAGTGGATGATCCCCTCTCAATTGCCTAATTTTCTACTTTCTTATAAGGTTCTTTTTCCTGCTCTCTGTTCCAAACCTCATGGACATGTCAGTGTATAATCTGCATTTGGCTCAGCCTGGTCTGTGATACAATGATATCCATCCTGCCCTTCTTAACCTTCAGTATTCAAATCAAGAAAAGCTTAACAGGTTAATACTGTGATGAGAACGTCAGAGTCACCTAAATAAAACTGAGTGTCAGAACAAATCAGATTTTGGAACTGACTGTTCTTGAATGTTCAGTTTGTCTCAGAAGCAATTTCTTGGGACTGGTGTAGTCTGTTTCCCTGGATACCTTTGGATAATACTGGTCCAGCTGGATGGAATCCATCTGAGCTACCAAAAAACACTCTTCAGTGTTTCATCTAGTTTATATATTATTGTGATCTCAATCTTGATAGTCACAAAGCAGGAGGTATTGAGGTGGTATCCACAGCAGTGAAAAAGAGGAAAACTTTTTATTTTAGGAATTTAAAGAGCTCGCTCAGAGCTGCTGCATTAAGAATTTTTACATGATGCCTATTCATATTGATATACAAGTACTCCACACACCTCATGTAATCTGATTTCATAATGCCTCTTAGGGAGGCCTGCAATGAGTAAAAAACTTCACAAGGAGTTCTTGCTCTTATTTTTCTGTCTTTTAGCAAGTTTATTTTGTAGCCATGTTAACAGTTATGACAAGAGGCTTCAAATGGACTCTCTAAATGCAAGTGCATATTTTCTATACTGCAAAAACAGTAGGAAACATCCTTAAAACTGTTGTTATAGGGTAAGCACATTCAAGTGGTAATTCTGGAGGTGGCTATCTTGCACCTTTACTATGTACTGCTGCCTTGCAAAATATCTGTGGGAGAATGAATGGAGAAGGGGAATAATAAGAGTCATTCACAGAGCAATTGTAACCCTTCACCAAAATCATAGGTAATGTAAAGTCCTCCAGCATTACAGAACATTTGCAGGAAGCCTGAAAAGGATTTGAGTTTCCCAGCTTCAGAAACAGGAGTGAGAGTAAAACCAGCTGTTTTGAAATATTTAACTGGACCTTAGGGACCGTGTTACGATCAAGGATAAGAATGGATGGAAAATCCCGTTTGGTTTTCAATATCTGCTTAACTTGTTCATGGGTGTTTGCTATCAACAGTCTTTGAATGATCCAAGAGAAAACATTTCCAATTTCTCAGATATTTTACTTCTGAAACCAGAAAAGATGATATACTCATAAGAACACAGCACTGGAAATAAAATCATCAAACACAAGTGCCCATCCCTCCCAGGCCCATCCAGAGTGGGATCCTATATTGCAGTTAACTGAGTTGTATAATATCACTCACAAGCAAACAAAATATTATAAGAGTTTTTGGTGTTGGAGAAACTTTTCTTTTTGTACCCATTCTTACTAATATATTTTAGTCTAACTTAGAATACAGGCCCAAGAAATTCTTTAAGAAACATGTCTGCCAAGTTGTGTTATAATTTGGCCTTTCTTGTAGGCAGATTTCTAATCCTGATTTAAAGAAATGCAGAATGATAGAGAGGTCACTCCTTTCCTGAACAAGCATTTCCAAACCTTAATTACAAAAACCAATCAACTAAACACACACACACAAAATGCCCCTGTATGCCTGATTTCTTGCCTCATTTTATCTCACTTTTTCTTTCAGCCTTGGGATTTCCTCTTGCCATTTTTGAATACTGGAGTTTTGCAGCACCAGAAATCTCTTCACTCTGAGATACTTATGCACAATGATCAGCTCACTACTTAGTTATCACTTTGAGTACATTATAGACTGAGCTGCTGGAATTATTCCAAAAGGCATTATTTCCATCTCCCAGGTAATAACTTTGTCATTAGGAAGACCCAACAGAAGAGACAAGTGCATAGATACTTCTGTAAGCACTAACAAAGGTAAACTCCAGATGTATCTTATTTAACACCACTATTTACAGGTGACTTTCTTTCTTTCTTTCTTTCTTTCTTTCTTTCTTTCTTTCTTTCTTTCTTTC
Organism: Luscinia megarhynchos; assembly: GCA_034336665.1. Lineage (NCBI taxonomy): Eukaryota > Metazoa > Chordata > Aves > Passeriformes > Muscicapidae > Luscinia > Luscinia megarhynchos. The sequence continues at coordinate 93,195,420 of JAPFBE010000002.1, forward strand.
TTTCTTTCTTTCTTTCTTTCTTTCTTTCTTTCTTTCTTTCTCTTTCTTTCTTTCTTTCTTTCTCTTTCTTTCTTTCTTTCTTTCTTTCTTTCTTTCTTTCTTTCTTTCTTTCTTTCTTTCTTTCTTTCTTTCTTTCTTTCTTTCTCTTTTCTTTTCTTTTCTTTCTTTTTCTCTCTCATAAATCAGGAAACTTGCAGATCACAAATTCCATAGTTGCCTGCACTCCCAGTATCTCAGGTAGCCAGCATGTGAAGAGAATCTCTTATATAAGGTGACAGGCAAGCGACCACATGAGGTTGATTTGTTGCAAATATGAAGTATCAGAGACCTCCTCTGTGTCAGAAACTATTTTCTGTAGCAAAAAGCATATAAGAATGAAAGAAATACAAAAACCATAGCATTGCGTAAGGCAGAGGTAATGTTTGGCCTTCAGATCCTTCAGAAAGGAGTTCTCTGTACTGATAGAGAAAAAAAAAATCTTTCATATGGAATCTACCTCTATTTATCATAAACTTGTCCAGAAGGAAGGAAGATTCTTTGGAAAACAAACCATAAATTCCCTGGGTATTTTGTTTTGTTTCCAGACATGAAAATATTCTTTCTCTAATTCAGCCTAACAGGAGCAATGCTTGCTTTACTTTACGTTCTAAGTTCTACATGAGAGTGTGGCAGTTCAGCTGATAGATTGCCTCAGTGAAAAGTTGATTGTCTTGACAAATGACAATCATAGGGCATTCACGTGGGCTATTAGTACAAGACCTCTCTCCAGCTGTAACTTTGTTCCTCCTTTTGATGTGCATCTAAGATACCACCCAAAAAGCTCCAGGATCTTCTGTAATTACAGGAAGTATCATCTGTGATTATTACAGATTCTTGCAGTGAGAAATTTGATGTCATTTGATTGCAAGTGTTGTCAACGCAGGTCCGTCTGAGCTTGTCCCTCAGAGACCACTTTAGAATCAATAGAAGAAATTAGCATTCCCAGGGCACATCTAGCCCGTTTTAGCTGTTGGCTGCAGGATAAGTGCTGATACCTCTTCAGAGACTTTAGATTTCTGACAGTGGTCAGATGCTACGACTGGTTCTTGGAAACCGCCAAGTAGGTGGGTGTGATATGTTCCTCACGCTGCCATTTAGCTTTTTATTAACTTAGAAACAGTTTTGTTGGCTAGAAACAGCTCAGGAGAGCTGTTCCCTCGTTCTGGAGTGCCTTGTCACACAGACATGGCGCTTGGTGTTTGCTGCTCTCTGGACTGGGGGCTCCAGGTCAGCGTCACACTGGTACGGCTTTTTCTGGCATTTCCTCAGGAGCAGGAGCACAGCCCTGCGGGACCATTTGCTGCTGTCACAGCAGCTGCTGCCTTCCTTGCCACCCACGTCTAGTGTGGTGATGAACTCATTTCTGGCCTGACTTTGGTGCCAAGGTCACTTCCCAAGACAGAGATGTAGAAGACAAAATCGTACTCTTCACAAACACTGGAAGTAAACAGGTTGGCCAAAATTATGTGAGCACAATAATGTGTCACCCTATTTTCTCCTGAAATAGTCTTAGGGTCTACATCTGTTTTACAAAATCCTCCTGTAGAGATGAGTTTTGTATCTGGCCTCTAGAACTAAGGAGTCTTTGTTTGCTAGGAACACAGCATGGCATTAAATTTAGTTTATTTGCAATAGCAGAAGTTGGTTCTTTTTTTGTCTGTGTGGGCATTTTTCTTACTCCTTACCAGCTAAATAAGATAGAAAATATATGCAGCTGAGCAAGGCATTTTACTAAGTGCCTTTGCTCAGGCTTGCTGTAATGGCTACATACTAACAAATCCTATAAATAAAACTGCGTTTCATCCAGAGCTGAAAGATACTAAAAGCTTTCTTTCTGGAGTGTGAAATCAATGAAGACTTTAATCTGATATGATCTGGCAATTTGTCAGGTTTAGAAGACCCCAAGTAAGCCAAGGATGTAGGACAGCACTAAGATGAGACCAGGAGAAATAAACCATGGACTCAAAAATCAAAAAGCACCACTCAAAGATATGAAACAAAGAAGGGAGAGACTGACCTGCATGTTCTGTTTCAGTTGTTCCTCCAGTATTGTACTTTTTTTTTTATGTCTTCAGAGTAGATAAATAAAATAGAGTAAAATCACTGAGACGGATATTTTGCTGCCTGCCTCCTTTCCTCTGAATGGTGGGTAGGCTGGGATTTACAATCTCAGGGGGTTATCTGGAAGTACCAGGTTACTGTGAGAGGTTCAGAAAACTTCTAAAAACAGGGGAAATTATTTGTCCTCCAGTGGGATCTATTTCAGCTCACTTACAAATAGCACAAATTACTTATGAAGCTAAAATAAAAAAATTACTCCTCCAAAGCTGATACCACACTTTGGAATGGAGATGTCCAGATCATAGCTGGGTTATGTGAACCTGAATTGCCCTTGAGATACCTGTCACCTATTAAAATTTGGTGGAAACTCTGAAATCAGTGAGTTGAAAAGTTATTGAAGAGTCAGGGAAAAAAAATTAAAAATTAAAAAAACCAAAACCCCAACCTCAAAACTTCAGTGCTAAGAAAGATTTTATTAATGATAAAATTTATCTCCTTAATGAAATATTATGTACTTGGGGATCACTTTTATTCTGTTTGGTTTTTTTCTAAAGAAGTGACTAGGAATATTCATGCATATATGAATGCCCCTCAGCTATCCCCAAATATCATTTGAACTACTTAGCCAGCTTCAATAATGTTAATATAGACATAGAAACCTTAAAGAAATTCTTGTGACTTTTATGAAAATAGGTCATCAGATTGAACACAGACTCTTGCTAAGTGATTTAACTGAGGGTCCTACAACAATATTAGGCCCCAGAGGCTCTGCATGGGGGAAATAAAAGTTCTTATAAATGTTCCATCTACCAAGAAAATTTCAAATGGACCCTGAAATGAGCCATGAGACATATTTCACATGGACTTACAAGTTCCAGCACATTCAGTGATATTTATCATTTTGTGTTGCTCATAGAGGACACAGAGTCTGATTTGGGAAGAGAAGCTGATCCTAAGAATTCAGATGAGAAAAGTTTGATGTATGTTTTATTCTTACCTAACTGTATCTATTCCTTACATCATACTTTTAATGAAAGGTTCATACTCTGTTTAATTCTGTTTTCAGAAGTAGCATATAATTTCGTTTTTGGTAACATGACTCCTCCCCCTGAGGAAACGAGTTTTACATTAGGAGAGTGCATTTGGAAGCAGAATGAGACCTGGTAATTTGATACATTCTGTGGATCTGATAATGTGTTCACTATGAAATTTATCAAAAATATTTCCATTATCTTCATTGGCTTTGGGATCAGGCCCTCAGAAGATGGTGCACACAATGTAAGTCTGGATTTTTTCCTGATTTTTTGTTATTTGAATTTAGCCAAGATGCACTTTTTGCCACCTCCCAAACTAAATGACCAGTCATTATAAACTGTTATCATTTTTTAAATTAATTTGAAATGTCACAGCAGAGATGACCATCCACTTCCCAACTTGTTAGTATAAAATAAACCCCAAAACAATATGTCTTATTAAAGCCCAGGTATTTTCAATAGCAGCTTTTAAAAAAGACAATTCCATGTTGCAGCCCCAATGGTGCTCTCCTATATAACTTTTCTATTGCATGAACAGGGAAACTTTTGGTAAACTGGACATAACTGTACAACAACATCTACTATACTATGATTTTAAATACTTATAATAGCATCTTAGTGTTACAGAGTATGTTCACTGAAAGCTATCTAAATTTCTTTTCAGGCCTATGAAATTCAGTATCATGTAATTGGTTTTTGTAATAAAAGCACAGAGATGATTAATGTTTAGATTCTACTGCTTTAATATGAAAGAGACATGAACTTCCTTTTCACGCAATTCTAATTTTAATTTGCATACATAAATGCTTTTCTGAAATTAAAGCAATGTAAATAACTTTCCATTGGTCCAAGAATAGAACGGCAGTAAATACAGCACTGAGGAAAACAGCTGAAAGGGCAAGCACTTATTGAAAACAAAAATAGGTAAGCTTTGTTATTTAGGCAATTTCAAGATCTAGTATATTTTCTAGAGTCAATTCACTATTATTTCATAATGCCACCTAGCAGCCAGAAATCATTATACTCCTCACCAAATAACTTGTCTTTTATTTTACCAAGCTTTGTAAAGATGTTGAAGTAGTTAGAAATTAGCACACCAGAAAATAGTTGTGGCAATGTGCCCATTACTGACTGCATGCAAATCTTGCTTTATGAAACACTTCTAAAATGTCAGCTACACAAACAGAACCTGGTTGTGAAGAAATTTCCTTCAGAATCTGCATTTGCATTCAGGACTACATAATTGCATTTTACATTATCAATAAGGATTCTTCCTTACCAAAAATAATTAGTTCTATTTGAGTATAAGCATGATTTTCCTGAAAAGTACAGTTAAAGAACATAAATAACATGAATAACACTTCAGAATGGAAACAATAGATAAAGGCTTAAGGCTTTTTTCAGTTTAGAAGTTTAATTGAAACTCTAATCTGCTTACACAGACAGATGCAATAGTTTTCCTTTTTCCCAGTCATCTGAAGAGAGGTTCTATACAATAAGTACTTACTGAGTAGGAAAAGACTAGCAAAAGCAAGAATCAGTCACCCAAAATGGTAGGCGTGTATTCAGCTACTTTAGTCCAAAATTATTGTGCTCCATGAGTAAAACACTGCCTAATTCCAATATTGTTAAAATGTGTTAATTGGAATTAGAACACAAAGAACAACTAAATATTCTTCTATTAAATATTTAATCAACTGATTGCAGGCTTCAGTTATTATTTTCAATTACCATTGTCCTTGATCCTGCCCCAAAAATGTCTCAATGTGTGTGTCACAGTCCAGCCAAGAACTACTCCGTGCCCAGTGCACTGCTGTGAATGGAGCCAGGTCTCTGGACACATGTACTTCCAAGCTGCCTCTGATACCAGTGACACTAGAACTTGTGTGTAAGCTTAGGTCAATTTTCTGGCTGTCACTGGAGTATCACCCTTCAGAGTCACCCTATCTCATGCCGAGCTCATAGCCCTTCTCCATGGTCTCCTGTATGTGCTTCTCCAAAGGGTCAGTGAGGTCTTCAGGGGAGCTGCCTACAGAAAAATGTGGGTAAGGAATAACATGCAGAGGTGCTTGGAAAACTTCATTACTGTGGTTTACTCTTAAAAATATTACCATTAATAATGAAAATGTTAAAATACCCTCATTTCTTTTAAAAAATCCTCTCTCCATATCCAATTTCACATTTAATGGGACACCTAGAATTGTCAGTATCCAAACAAATGGGTCTTTAGTCTCAGTTTTCTCTTGTAGTCTTGGACACTGCAGCTGCCTGCAGCTTTACTATTCTTTCCTCACCGCCAGTGAACACAGCACATAAAATTTTAATAGAGACCTTTCCCTTCATCTCTTGGACTTCTCCAAAAGTATCAATGCATTACATTGTCAATGGACCATGCGTAAATAATTCATTTCCAGGAAAATTAGCTGATTATTACTGGGGGAAATCAACTTTCTGTTACATAACTAGACTAGCAAGTCTGAATTAACAGAATATTTTCCATCTAGAGTACACTGAAGTAGCTCTGTGGTGACACCTCTGACATTTCCTCTCAGCTCTAGAATGAGCAAGGTGAACCTGCGAAGGACTTATCAGAGTCTATGCAATTTTGTTGGTTTTGCAAGAGAATAGGCACCCTCCCTGTAAATCATCCATCTTCATCAAAATAAGAAATAAATGGTAAATAGTGCAGTTCATATTTCATATATTTCATATAAACCCACCCCTGCAGTCTGACAACTGAAGTCACAACATCTAGAAAACTACTGAAACAGAGAAATAATATTTATATCAACATATATCTGCTTTCCCTGCCTTTTCTAACAAGTAGGAACTCCTTGAGATTTGCAACAGAGCCCATTCATTTTTATGTATCTGTTCACTTCTGGATGGGACTGGATCTGGAAGTTCAAGCTAGAAAAATATAACTTCATGTTTATATGTGCAAACAGAAGGGAAAAATTGTTATTTAATGATGAAAACATATGGTGATCATTGCTCTTGTGGAAACTAAATCTTTTAACATTTTATCAGTTAGTAATGTGCTGGACATATCACACTGTACTGTATTTTAATGACTGTGTGCTGGGAAGCTTTTTTAGATTAAAAAGCAGGTAAGTTATGGGGTCTGGCTATCTTTATTTCTCTCTATAAACAGAAAAATGGACCAATCAGAGTATGAGTGTCTCTAACCTAAATCCCAGGGAAGGAGGAAAAATTGATTATTTGTACTAAAAATGATATAAATGTAATTCATACACAATTCATGTCTTGTTGACACAGCTGGAGGAGTAAAAAAGGGATTTGGTGTAAATGAGAAATAGGGATCTTTTAGTTTAAAAAGAGATGGTTTAAGAAAGATAATGTGTTCTTTTTTTTCTCACTGTTTAAAGCACTTTAACATGTGTATCATTAAATTTTCTTTTGCAGCCCAGAGTCTAAAAGTGAATCATAAAGTTAACAATAGAGTCATAAAGCAAAATTACATCAATTATACAACAAGGAGAACTTGAGTCTAAACCACAGAAACATAATTGAATTGATGTTTTCCAGAACTACTCATAAGAACTCCGATAAGCAAGACTTTTTTTTTCTTTTCTGAATATGAGAACATTAAAAAAAGTTGTAACTAACTGGTGCTGCTAGGGCAGTAGCACAGAAATGAAGAACAGCAATTAGATGGTCTGATCTCCCTTTAGCACTCATGTCAGGACTCATACTCCTAACACAAAACCAGTAGAAACAGATCAACCTGCTTCCACTAGAGCCTGAACACTTCCAGAAGCTGCAGAAGCACTTAATGTCATGTGAGGGTTCCCAAGTTATATTTAATATATACAGATATAATGGAATATGCTTCCAGTGTCATTCCATTAGGCCACTTCTCTGTTAAAGTGCTAAAGAATGAGCTCTAAGCATCAGCAGCTCTCCCTTTTCAACAAGAAGCTATTGCAATGCCAAATGTAAAACCTAGACATAAAATCTGGGACATAAATGGGAATGCACAAAGATGCTGGCCCAGAATGAACTCCATCATGTGGACTTGTTCCACTTCATAGCAATCAGGAACCACAGCAGCTGAATGACAACTTTACACACCTGAGTACAGACCCTTTCCTTGGTGCTGGTATTCTCCATTTCAAAGCTGTGGGATTCTTCTTCAGCTGCAGATGACCTCAATTTTAACCTTGCCCCAAGTAAAAAGCAATGTTGTTCTTCACTGGAACTTCCATTTGGGGGATTTCAAAGTCCTTCAGAAACATAAAAGAATTTCACCTTACAATCTTCTCTGAGGGAAAGAACATTCCTACAAGGATTTGCTAACTGTGATTCAGGCAAAAGCAGCAAACTGGTAGAGAAAAGGAGCATGAGACAAGGGCAGTATTCACTGCAAAATGTAACACAAAGAGCAGAAAAATATTCCTCAGGCCTAGGCAGCCACCACAAGTCTTACATCTAATTTCTTTTTCTCTCCAGGCCTCAGAAAGCAGCTTTTCATCTGAAAGTACGGGAAGGGTTTTGGTGTTTCTTTCCCAGGATGAATGAGAAATGTGTTATTATGTCATAATGTGTTATTATGCCATAGAGTCTTTTTTCTATAAAGTTTTTCTTTCAAAATCTGAAGCTTCTTTCTGCTATGCTCCTAAGGATCAGAATCCATGTCCATCCCTGCAGAGCAGAGCAGGGCCAGCTGCCCATGCTGCCCGCTGGTAAGCACAGGGATCTCACTGATCACTGCAGCTCTGATTGCCCCTGATACTTCCAATACACAGAGGCAGCAAGAGGTAGCCCCCAAAAAACACCAGGTCACCCAGAGTTAGCCGCCAAAAACCACCAAGGTCAAAACTTTGACCATTTGACCATTTATTATTGATAAAAACTGTGAAAAGGACAGACACCTACAACACTTTTCATGTCATTTGCAAAACTTGTCGTTCCTGTAATGTCCACATCAGTCATGTACCTCAGTGTGAGGGTCTCAGCATCAGGCCTTGGGCTGAAATCACTGCTTCCACCCTCAGCTGGGTACAAATGGAAGGGCAGTAATTACCTTCATTAGCCACATGACTGATGAATGGGGCTATTTAAGTAATGACACCTAATTAATTATAAAACACTACATGTCCTTGCCATTTAAGAAAATTACCTATATTCAGGTAAGAAAGAGTAGTGAAAAGATTACCTAGCACCATGGATTATGGCTCTAGCCCACTGTGATAGGAGTCTGCTCTCTCTCTCCTTCTCTCCCCTGCCATTAATGCTGCTTTGCATTACACATCTATCACTGGTTACTCCTCCACTGCATCCCAGATTGAGCATGACCTGTCTTAATGCACACAAATAACAGACTACTGCTTGATTTGTAGTGTTTTAGAGTAGCTGCTGGGCAGAGATCCACCATAATGCTAAGAAGCAGTTAAAGTAAGATCAATTACTAAGTAGACCAAAACCACCTTTCCAATGAAGCACACAAAAAGCATATGATAAAGTGAGGGTGTAAATGTGGGGCCAAGTATGGAGCTTTTTTTTTATTTTTACTTTATTTTTACTCAGGCAAATCCATTGAGCTGTTTTGAGTAGCAGCTTTTAGCCCATCACCAAATGCCATGTTTCTTTCCTTGCCTGATTTAATATGTTAAAAAAAAACACTGGGAGCTTTCATAATAGAAATGTATTTCTTGACTACAGGAAGCAGCCCCCAACTACCACCTGCAACATTCAGATTTTTCATTAAAAAAGCTTTCCCTAGATAGAAAATATAGCAGATCACAAACACACATTTCTGCAGCATTTAACTCTTGCTTGCATAATGATTCTGCTCAGTAATTTGTAATGAAAGATGCTCCAGGAATGCTGCATACTATTGTTGCTACACTGCAAGTGAACAATCACCCTTATTTCAACATAGAATATTCCCCTGCAATTTTTGTTGAAGAAATGTCCCTCGTTTCTTTTACTTCAGTTATTCATTCTCACTCTTCCAATGTGAATGGTAACCCTCTGGGTTTGTGGCCTTTCTGGAAACAATAGGAAACTGGCTTTCTTTTCTGTCAGCCTTCAGACTTCCAGAGTGAGTTGTTATCCTCCCTATGGCCTTTTCTTCACTAATGGGTAGAGCAGCACTTTCTGTTTGCACAGCTGGACCCAAACAACCTGTGGGAGAGGGAACAGTTTGGTAAAAACTGTGTGAAACAACTGTGCAAGGCTGTTGCTATTACAATAGGTTTCTTTAGGATAAACTTGAAATTCCTTGAGCATAGATGGGTCAGACTATCTTCCTGAGCAGCAAAGGTATACCATACTTCTGCCATATGCACCAATTTCATTACAAAAGACAGAGAAATTGGAGTGTGAATTGGAAAGTTTTAGAAGCATTTTAGGTGTACTTTCTTCAGCAACTCAAGGGCAAAACTAGAGAATTTGATATTTTTCATTAAAATGACAGGCATCATCCTCTTTGTCAAATGTGGCCATTAGCAGCCAGAAGCAAAGCATGAGATACTGAAAGTAGGAAGTGCCAGCACTGTCTTAGAGATTTCTTTTGCTGCTTTGACCTAAACAGAAAACCTACTCACTTTTAACCTTTCTACTCTGTATTTTTGCCATCACTGGTCTGTGAATGGCATAGAGAACAGAAAGTTATTTTGATGAAACAGAAATGTTAGACAAACCTTCTATAAATGCTTAGTGTCACTAGAAACTATCTATTAAATTCTGGTGGGGACTGCAGAGGCACAAAAAATGGAGCAGACAACTTCTAAACACAGCAAAAAGTGCTTGTGGAGAGCTCCTCCTCTGTCCTGTTGGAGCCTGAAGATACACTGGGAACACGCTCCTGACTGTATCACCTCACCCAGCACAGAATAAACATGCAGCATTTTGGACATCAGTGGTGGGTCTCTGTGGTAAATAAACTTCAAGGGGTTTTTTGTGTGGAGTTAGTAAGAGACCTGACACTCTCTCTCCACGTTTCTGTTGGAAAGGATAATTTGAATTTACAATGCCAAATTTTCCTCACATCTAAAAAGTATTAAATTGTAATAATTTCCCTGTTTACCTGACAGCATCTTTGCAAACTGCTGCAACAATGTGCCACCAGCTCCTAACATTCCTTTCAGCTAAGCTGTTTCAAAACAGCAAACATTTGGGTCTGGAAATTGTAGACCATACTCAAAAGCTTCAAATGTAAAGATGCACAGGGGCAGCTACAACTGCTATGGCTAACTCCCTCCTCTCCCTTATGCTGCTTGTATTCCTAGCTGTCTGTTCTGCTTATGCTGGGTATTAAGCTCTGCACCTTTCAAACTGGTTCTGAGAGTGAAGGGAAGAGTTTCTGTTTGCAGAAACTGCCCTTGCTGCCCTGCATTCCTGCTCTGCAGCACGGACAGACAGCCTGAGAGCTCTCCTTTGCTTCTGGTTAGTTTTTTAGCTAGCTGAGGCAGAGAAGTTCCCCGTACTGCGGCTTTTTCTTTTTCTTGGAACTGCTCAGCCCTGCTCTGGACTGAAAACCCAGAAGAACACCGGGAGCTCACACCTGTGGTCCCCTGTGGCATTTTCCAGCACAGGAAGGACAGAGAGAGACTGAGCCCAGCAACACCCCACAAACAGGATTTTCTGAATTTGCCATCTCTTCAGAACAGTGAGAGGTTCCATTGTTTAATATTATTCATTTTTCTGTGTTTTTGAGCACTTTGCTTGTTAAATAAACAGGTTTTTTTCACCTTTCTCAAGGGGATTTATGTCTTCTGAACCAGTGGGAAGAGGAGGCGCTTGAATTTGCTTTCTAGAGGGACTGGTTCATAAGTTTCCTCCAAAATTTGCCCTAAACCAGGACAAATAATTTTTGACACCCAATGTGGGGCTCGAGGAAGTGGAAAAAACCTTTACTGATTGCATTTTGGTTTCACTTACTCTGTATTGGGATAAACCCCGACACTCTTCTTTTTAAGGGGATAACAAAAGAAGAAGCAGTTTAATGGCAAAGTAACCAAAAGTGATAAACGCCAGCAGCTTCATCTCTTACCTTGTAATCCAGAGAGGCCAAGTGACAGGATGTCTGAAGGCTGGCTGACACCTGGCACAGCCACATAGCCCTATGGCATGTCTCTAGAATTTACTGTTAGAACCCATCAATATTTCTGTCTCTCTAGAATGTGTTTCCTAGCAGAAAATTTTCATATAAGTCCTGCTGAAATAATTATTTTGTACTGGTTTACAGAGAGCACAGACTATAATATCCCGAAGTTTAAATCTCTGTGCACCCACCAACCTTTTCATTTGTTCTGGCATCATGTGTCTTATCTAGAGTACAATTAATTCCATAAAGTAGGGCTGACTAAAGCTTATCTACCACTTTCAAACCAGCACTTTTTCTCACCTATAATAAAAAAGAGAAAAATTTATCAGGGATAAATAGCTAAAGAAGTCAGGAATCTATTTTTAAATGGATTAAAAGAGGACAATTTGGGGAACCTGGAAAAATTATGACTGAGAGAGAGATGCTTAAATCTGGGGACTAATAGAAAACAGTAAATTCAGAGAACTATGTTTAGGAATAAAACTTTTTAAAATTAAAATTAGAAGGACTCTAAGAGCAAGGGAAGTTCTGTAAGAAGGTCCCAGATGGTCATTGAGATTATTAAGTTGAATTATTTCACTAGAAAAGATTAAATCATGGAAACTTGGAGTATGATTTGTTCAAGGGGAGATTATAAGATAGAAAAAGGGTGAGATAGTAACTTGAAATTAAACCATACATTATCAGGGTAAGATCATTTTTTTGGCTTCCTAAAAAGGGGGATGAAAGGAGACAAAAAAATCACGAGTTTGTTACGCTCTGTCCATAGCAGTATTTTATTAGTTCACTGAATACTTCCTAGCTCTACTCTTGCCTGTGGGCAGTAGAAAGAAATATTATTTTCTTGCCTGTTATCTAACTTTGCTTCTGGGAGACAGAGAAAATTGGTTTTCTTCTGAAATGTCAGCGATTAGCTGCCGCTGGAAAAAGTCCCCTGGGCAGAATAGTTTGGTGCACCAGTGAGAGCCAGAAGCTTTCCAATATTAGTGCTGTCTCAGCAACATGTTCCTGGTTAAACAGTGTTCTCGTGTTGAGGTGAGGAGAAAATTTCCTGTAACCAGAATCACAAGGAGCTCAGGTGACATGTAGCTGTGTGGACAGGTCTCAAGGTCCTTGATGGTCTCACCCAGATCTGTGGACTAAAGTTATTCACCTGCTCTAGATCATTTTGTACAGAAAAAAGCCACCCTACTCTGCACCTTACATTGCAGGAAAGCAGGACATTGATCAGACACATACAGGACAAAAGACAGGAGTTTCTTGAGCTCCTGATGAAGAAAGATGATGGATTTGTGGGTGTTTTGGGCCTTTATGTGTTTGGGTTATTACACCTTTTCTCATTCCTCCTTTGCAATATTTCCTTCTGAAATCACAGGTAAAAATTACTGTCCTTGTTAAGGAATCATTATCACCTATTTGATGGATCTAATAAGAGCAAACAAATAGTAAGGGAAGAGGGTATCATTCTGCTTTTCCAGTTGCTTGGCAATACCAAACATAAAGTCTCTTGTACAAGTAAAATATTGGAGTTCATCTCTGTTTTCCACTGACAATGACACAGAGAAAATACTTCCAGTTTATTTTACATCTTAATTATATGATATAAAATTAAAACAGAATGTATGACAAATTTGCAAAGTTCTTTCTCTCCTATGGTTTATTGCAATGTCCATGCCAGCCACAGCTAGGTAACAAAAAACTTCTGATATATTTTCAGCTTAAAATAGGCACACCCAGATTTACATTTTATGATGGATGAATTGACATCTTCTTTCCCTCAGTTGTGGGGGAATGAAAGGTGATTATTCCCAAATGGAGAAGTTTCTCACTGAATGCCCAAAATCTGAGCTAAGTTTGAGCAACCTTCATCAGCTGCCTGCTTCTGCTACCTAAATAGTTTAAATTACCATGGGGGAAAAATAATCTTATTTCTTTTGGGCTTCTGGTGGGTCAGGTATGAGAAGGAGACATATCAAGTTGTTTTGATTTTTTTTCATGATCATAGTATTGCACTCCCTTTTGGGCCAGAGCAAAATACTCTTCATTTAGAAATTCAAAGCATCCCTGGGGCATGGTCAGTTTCTCCCTTTATCTTTCCTGCACACATCTTTTCCTAGTACAATGATAAGGAGGTAGGTTTGCACATATGCATAGGCCTTAATTGACCATGACAATCAGAAATACAGAAATCTAGCAACATATTTTACAAAGGTCTATAGCTGACACAACATCAAAGTGATCAAAAAAAATTTAAAAAATAGAAGTTATAATTAAATCTTATTTTGAATGTAACCAGCATGACATTTTCACTTAAATAAATTTCATGAGACAGAATGTGTTATACTGAATTAACACCTTTACAGGCTATGTGCTTTTTAAAGCAAGTACATAAATTAAAAATATATCGCTAAGGACCAAATCCTGCCTTCCTTGAAAATGCAACCCAAAATTTTGTTTTGCAAGTTTTGTCCTTTGTCAATGATTTTATTTTATAATATTTATTCTGGGAGGGTCGACTTTTCACGTTTGCTGACACTGACAGGAAAAGCTCTCAGTGATTCGGTGCCTCATCCAAACTCTGTAGTGCCTTTATGAGCTTTTCCCTTTGCTGATGCACATTGCCTCTGTTGTAAGCATACTGCAAAGGTCAGGCTCTGTGACTGCCAGACTGCAGGCCATATGTGGCATGAAAATTTGTTAGGAACAAGAAATAAAAATAATCTCTGTTTGTCTCGGTGCCCGCCCTGTGCCCTGCAGCCCCGATGGCCGCGCCGGGTCCTGCTTGCTGCCCTGATGGTGGCACTCCCAGCCCAGAGCTCCTCCAGGGACACCTTCCTGTGGCATTTCAGTCCCTGCAAGGGCCCCCAAGACCTGCAGAGGGGGGCCAGAGGCTTCCCACTGTCACAGAGGGAGGCTTAGGCTGCAGATGTGGAAGAAATTCTGGCCTCTGAGGCTGGCATGGCCCTGGCCCACGCTGCCCATGGGAGCTGTGGCTGCCCTGTCCCTGGCAGTGCTCCAGGCCAGGCTGGATGGGGCTTGCAGCACCCTGGGATAGTGGAAGGTGCTCCAGGCTGGAGTAGATGGGTAGAGTCGGGTGCAGTGAATTGAGAGTTGCAGACAGTTGCGAAACTGATTGCTGTTTGGTCTTTGTGGAAGCTGCACTGGGGTGGCTATGTCAGACTGTTGCAATGTTATAAAAGTGATCCTTCAAAGTCGTCTCCCCTGTTAAAAAGGTTATGTTACTGTTTTCACCGTGTATGTTCTGTATTCCCCGGTTTACTCCCTGTTCCAGTTTGTTATATTCCCAGTTGCTTCCCACTTCTGCCCTGTCCCCTCACCTCATTTCCAGCCCTGCTGCTGCACGCTGCCAGTCCATCAAATCTAAGATGCCGCCCAATATGCAAAACACTAGGAGACTCCCATGAAACCCTACTCAGCGGTGAGAGCTCCAGCACGACTGAAGGTCCTCGAAAGCAACAAGGCAGCACCAGATATAGAATTACAACAGACACTGTCTAACCAGTAAGACCTTAAGCTAGCAGAGAAAGCCTTAGTACCCTATGCTGTCAACTTACCATCACCTGAAGAGCGGTGTAGCAAGGTAAGTCCCTTAGACCATACCAGCCCAGGATCAGCAGCAGCAGGTGTCGGCATCCTTACGACTCCCCCTCATTTTAATAAAAGAGCTGCTTTAATAAAAGGCCTTGGCCCTGCAGTTATTTACTACAGGCCTAATTTCTCATTAGAACCAGTTCAGTACTGCAAGTTTGGTTGAGTTCAAGGAGACGATTCCTGAGCCCAGATTCCCAGAATCTGAGATTTATCAACACTACAGGTCCGGCAGAGATCAATAGTCTTGCACGTGCCAGACTCTGCAATATCACATTTTATTGAAGTGACTGCAGAGCAGTTTCAGGCTTGGCAGTCAAATGTACTCTAACTATGGAGCATTAACAGGGTCTCAACAGAGAGATACTGTCTATGGCTATATTTCTATATGAAAATATTAGAACTGCAATGTACATTATATCTATTCAAAAAACATTTATGTAATAGAAAATTTGTGTGTCATAAATGAAGTAACTACAGAGTGTTAGTATGTGTCACTACAGATAGTGACAGGATGTATATGCTAAATGTATATAGTTTTATTATAATATTTATTATAATATTTTTTGTTATATGAAATTATATGCGTTTATTAAACTTCTAGTTCTAAATATATTTTTCTGTGTAATTTTATAGAAATTATATAGAATCGGTTATCTAATTTCCATATGGTTAAAGTATTGTTTTGAATGAAATACAATATATGTATAATTTATAAATTAAAAAAATATATATGTAATAGAAATCTTGCTCCCTCATAAATGCAGTCACTAGAGAGCATATGTCACAACAGATAGTGACACTAGAGATCTGCTATATCTTTTTATAAAACAGTATGATAACTAATCAACTATCAATATCATATGGATCTATTCAAAATAAATTTGTTAATATAAATCTTTGTAGTTATACACCTATATATACATACACATTGTAACTCTATGCTCTACCTATCTCTCTGTAGTCCGTGCTCTGCTGTCTTTGCCACAGCACTGCGAGCTGCTTCTCTGCCAGCAGCTGCCAGCCCCACAAGCGCAGCTGTGTGCATGAGCCCCGCTAACAATGGCCATGGGCCAGCACTTTTGCCAGGTGATGCTGCAGATCAAGGTCATTCCATCACCTGGCCGTGGTGGCCAGATCCCAAACCAGGCCGGGAAAGAGGCTGGGTGGCTCGGCTGTCTGAACATTGGGGGGCAAGCTGATATCCTCTGGACGCCGCTGGTTGCCCACAATAAAATTCTCTAGGTGTTTCTCTTCCAGGGATGAGCACAGCTGCTCCAGGATACCCGTGAGCTGAAGCACGAAGTTTCTCCTGTGCCACCACAACACTGGCACGTTCAGCAGGCACACGATGATGGTCGTGATGGAATAGACGGAAAAGATGGAATAGACAGAAAAGTCCTTGCACACCGGAACACCGGCTGAGAGCTGCAGGCATTAGAGGTGTGAGCTGTCCTGGGCAGCCTGCCTGGCCATGTGCCTGAAGAACTTGATCTCTGCTGGTGTAGGTCTCAGGCCACATTGTGCTTGGGGTGTGGGCCCCTCAAGGCCAGCTTCTCACTGCTGTCAGAGATGTCAGAGGAGCCTTGCCACACCTCAAAGAGCACCTTAACCTGGCAGCTTCCTTCCCCGTTGGTCAGCCTGAGTTTACAGGAGCGTTTGGCAGGCAGCAGCACTAAACACCAGCTATGTGACTGAGGCAAACGCCACCAGGTTGATCTCACCAGCGTGCAGAACCAACAGGCAGTTTTCCTCACATCGAGGTAGGAGCTGGTGCTGGGTTAGGAGCTGAGTATCTAGGAGGTTGAGCTGCCGAGTCCTCCTCCTAACCACATGACAGTGATGCAGAAGACACAGCGGGTTCACACCCAGCTGCTCCCTCAAGCAGCTGCACCCCAGCTCCACGTGGACACAGAAGTTCCTGCCAGACCTCTGCTCCTCAGTGTCCCCCTCCAGGTGGAAGGTGTGGCCTCGGGGAGGAGTCAGAGGTACGAGCACAAGGTACATGGCTTCCTCCTTCTCACGGGCAATCCAACCTTCAAAGGCACTGCCAAAACCAATGGCTCCTTGCAGCATTGGGAAGAAAGTCCTTCTCAAAGGCATGCCCGAGGACAGTTGTGAAGTTGTCCATCAGGGCCATAGTCCTCTTGCAGCCTGTTTGCAGGTCCTATATGGCCCCTGGATGGGCTCCTCTAGAAGCCATCCCAGATCATATTCCCATGTCTCATCGTCTTCCTCTTTCTCCTCCTGGCTACTTTCTGTGCCTCATGACTTATTTTCCTCCACATAAACCGAAAGTGCCAAAAGAAGGACCAGGAGCCCAGCAGATACCCAGACCTGCAAGTGCTGCAAAGCAGAGCAGAGCAGGTCTGCCCAGGATATGCCACTCTGCTTCAGCATGAGCTGCTCCATATCCCACTCCAGCCGAATCCTCCCCCATTCCTGGAGCTTCACATGCGCCTCCATGCAGCAGGCTGCAGGCTTTGCAAGAGCAAGAACCAGAGTACCCAGGAACCCATGGTCTGCAGGAGGATGGACAGAAGGCCTGGAGTGGCACTGCGAGGGAAGCAGCTGGCACTGGGGGCAGCAGGGACGCCAATCCCCGGGATCTGGGTGCAGCAAGGACAGGTGCCCAGAGAGCTGGCACACAGCAAAGCCTGTCCCGCTCCCCCCAGCAGCAGCAGCAGCGTGCCCTGCCCAAGGCTCTCCAATGAGGGAGTGCCCTGCGTGCAGGGGGAGAACCAGCCCTGAGTGCAGTGTTTCTGCCCTGGCCCCTGTCCCCAGCCCAGCCTCCCTGCCATGAGTGTCCTCACTGCTTGCCCAAGCAATGCAGGGCCAGCGTTACCTGCTGGGGCCTTCTACAGCTGCCCCCATGGTGACACTTCCCCCATGATGCTGCAGGTGCCACAGCACATCACAGCCAGCCCTGTCCCTCATCCCCAGCCTGGCTCAGACACTCAGGGTGCCCTGAGGCAGACAAAGACCCACAGTGGTACAGTGCAGGCCCACCAAGCATAAACAGGCCCCCAGGGGCTCCCTCCACACAGCAGCAGAAGCCCCTTGAGCTCCTGTCAAATATAAAATGGGCTGGCATGACCTTTGGATGCTTTACTGTCTAAAATCTGCCCTGGGATGGCGTCAGTTCCCTCGGCACTGACCTCTGGCCTTGTGGCTGTGCTTTTGGGGCCTTTGTGACACCCCTGGGTGTGTGGCAGGGGGCTCTGCCTGGCAGCCTCTCTGCTCCTATTGTGCCACTGTGAGAGGACACTGTCTTACAGTGACTTTGAAATATTCTTTTGAGTACATTCTGGGGTTATTATTGAAATCAATCTTTGGAGCAATGTGATTTTTAATCTTTTTTATTTATTTCTCCCCTTTCTTTACACAGTGAGTTTGGTGGAAATAGACAGCCCTGCACAGCATTAATTTCAGGCTTGCTGGATATATGTTTTGTCTATTATATTGTTGTGGCAATACAATCAAGTCTAATCAAACTTAGAAACCATACTCTCTAATCATTGCTATCACTGGGAAGAAGATATGCAGACAAAAAATCATGGAACATCCTGATTTTCTTTATGGAAGTGTCAGGAAGTGGCATTTGTGTTGTCCAGTTGTCAAGCTGCCAGCCGAGTGACCGATGACCACACCTGCTCTGTTGCTGTTCAGCAAGGAGCAGTAATTTCATCAGTGAAAAGAATTATGTTTGTCTTCAGTGTAAAAGAATGCTTTTGCATATGATGAGTCTGTAAAAATGTATGTATAAAAGTTTAAAAGTCATCTACTCACTGTTACTGGTATTTGTACTTTGCAATTTTCCACTACATAAACAGACAAGTCTTTCCAAAACAATATCTATTGAGTAAGAGCAGTGTTGTTTTTCATTTCCACTACATAAAATGCACTGATAATACTGTGAAAATTTGCCTGCTGTATTCCATTAGCAATAATCTATACCGTCCAGACAATGCAATAGCTTCTGTTGTTGCTGCTTTGAGTGACATTTTTAATCTCAATTTCCAACTAGAAATAACCTTTTGAGAGCCTCTTGAGTATAGAAAAGACTTCTGGTACAAGTGTCTGAGAAAATAGACTTAATCAGCAGAAATTATTTGCAGGGTTTTGCCTATGTACAAAATAATGAAAATTTTATTGTAGTCATTGTTTAAACTTCAGAAGTACATGGCTGGTCTGCCAGTAATATTCAAAATTTGATGTTCCTATAAAGACTTAAACATTTCACCAATATTCAAGAGCCTTCATTAACTCTTCCTGCTTACTTGATTTAGTAAGCTGTACTCTTGATGAAGTTCTAATGAACATGTGTTTAGAAGTCTCCTTGACTAAACTGAATTTCAAGGTTTTATGAATCTTTTGGAACTGAATTACTTCCAGTCTATTTTGAGAATTGCCAAACATTTCAAATTATATACCATCCAGGAGGATATCCGTCCTTACTGTGGCCAACTGTTTATAAAGAGCTATATTTAACTAATAATAAAGACCTAAAAAAAAATATCTCTAACTCTCCAAGACAACAACATAACAAAACCAGAAACTACCTCAAAACGAAACAAACACACGGGCACACACATCCCCCTCCCCACACATAAAACCCTTCAGAAAATCCAGAGTTAGCAACAGAATTTAGACAAAATCCAGCCATGGTGACGTCCATCCTCAGGGGATATTTAGTGACTTACATCTTTCAATGGCAAGTCACTGAATGGTTGCAGGATGACATATTAAGACTTAGCAGTAGCTGAATATCATTTCTTATTTAGTACAGACTAGATGCTTTAAATCTTTTCTTTTTCTGTGCACCTACAGAACAACAATGTGTGATTACTGTAGTCTTTTCTTGTCACTGAAAGGAGAACATTACACTTCCATTTCTTAGTCTGAGATTTCTTTCTTCTTTTGGCTGATATAAAGCAGGTATTTGAGATCCAATTCAAAGACAAGATATAATCGGTAGATATTCTTTGCTTGGATAGCCTGGTGAGGGTATTAATTGGGCTGTGGGCTTTGAAATATTCTTTGTGTGTTTTCCAGAATCCACAGAAATTGCAGTTAGCAGCTCTGCTCACCATGAGATGGAAACTGTATGTGTCAAATGACTTTCTAATGACTTTTGTTTAGGAGAGTAACATTAAAATGTTTTTATTATTTTTTGATTTTGAAAGTATGGCATGAATATAGGACTGATTTTTGAAACATAAGTTTACAGGGAGGATCAGATTCTCTGAGGTCTTTACCTCAGTTCATCCTATGAGATCAGAAATACCTGCCACTTTTGGAAATTGAGTTGGGTGTCTGTTCTCCAACCTTTGCTGTATCTGAATGTCTGTCCCTTAAAAGCTCAAAATCTTCAGAACTTCCATGAGGCAACCTTGCTCAGCAAAGCTATTCAGGGGGCTCATTTACATTCAAATCATCAAATGAAGTTAATGAAGCTAAAACTTCTGCATTAACCTGGATTTAAAATTCCTCCTCTGGTATTTGGGGGGATTGGGATTTTTTATTGGCTTTGGTTTTGGGTTTTTTTAATTGATAATAATATAGAAAGGTTATTCAAAGAAATATAATATGTAAAGTAACATTTGGATGGCTAATCTTTCTTAGAGGCTGCGAAGTTTTTCAGTGTTTTGGAACATTTGACTGGTTTATGCAACTATTTTTTTTAATGAAATGGGCCCATAATCTACAGAAAATAGCTTTTTTTCTTTTTTTTTCTTTTTTTTTCCCCACACAGTGGATGTTTCCTTCAGGGGAAACCAGCTCTTGTTGAAAAAAAGGAATAACGAGGTGCAAAGAGGTGAGTACTGAAAATGCCAAACAATGTTTCAATATGCTTTAGCAGAAACACATTTGTAAATCAGTAATTACTTACATTCCTGTGTAAAGATAAACATGGAAAAGACATAATGACTTTGAGGGTTTGTCAGTAGCAGTTCCTAAAAATAATATAGGAGTCATAAACACAACCTGGAAGCAGTCTTCTTCATCTGTTTGACAATTTGCAAACTCCCAGGGGATTTGTGGTATGTTCTGCCCCGAGCTGTTGATCATCAACCCAGCATAAATCAGATCAGCTCATTAGGAAAGGCCCATAATCCAGGGAGAGAACCAAAATGTAGGATATGATCATTAATTTTGACAGAAATATGAAGCAGGGGAACAGAAATAGAGGGTGTTGGAATTTTTTGTCAGGAATAGCATATTTGCTGAAAAAGGCAGTTTTAGAATAGCAGAGAATAAATATGAATTCTATTCAAATTGGGAAGATTTTTTTAATCTAAAAATATATTTTTTAGAAATTTATTTCTCCATATGATGGTGGAAACAGTTTGACTTTTTATTTTGAAATAGCATGTATTTTTAGAATGCACCTTCATTTTATTTTTAGAAGTATATTTAAAAAAGCTGAAAATTAAGACACATTTAAATTTGTTCAAAACTGATTTCTTGGGGGTTATTGTTTTTTAAAAGAGGAAAAGCAAGATTATTTAACTTTAAAGTAATTAATTTTCTTTGTAGATTGTGTTATTTCTCTCAACTTCTTATGTTCATTTGACAAATCAACCTCTTACTAATTAATATCATGTTCTGTGGGGCTGAATGTCACACACTTCCACCTTGATTACCCATTTCCAGGGAGGCAATACTTGGAATACATGTGGACTAATTCAGATGCTGACAATTCTGGTGCTCTCAGGAAATTTTTTCTGATTTATAATAGTTCATGGAGGAAGAACAGTCAGGTTTTGTTTTGATATAGTATGTTTTGCTTTGTTTTAATGCTGTTCATTTAGGTAGAATTAACAGCTACTATCATGACTAAACCTGGGAAGGAAACTGTAAATCACTTGAGTTGAACATATAGCCCTCAATCTTGAACTCAGTTTTCTAATAATAGATTATGAATGATGCTCAGTATTGACAGAATTAAATGGAATCTACGTGTCAAACAACTATTCTTTTCTCATTCCTGGTGTAATAAACTTCTATTTATCTCTCATCAGAGCAGAGACAAGAGCTGATAATATGTCAGCAGTCTAATGAAAAGGTCTTGATAATGAATAATTTACTATTCTTGGAGATGTTTGTGAAAATTAATTCTCACCAAGGGTATAACTGTGCAGCCACTCAAGTGAATCTGAAAATCACTCTGTAAGTAGTTTTAAAATCTGGCTCAGAGCAAAGACAACTTCATCTTTCTGGATGACAGACTGTTTTCACATAGCTAAAGGCTGTCATTCATGTTTGTACTGAATATAATTCAGCTAAACAACACTAACATAGTGACAGAGAAGTACAAGACAGCACCTTCATCACTGGGAAGGTAAAATACATGCTTAAGAATTCACAAGCCCACAGTATACATTTTCAGCAATCGTAAACTATTTTGGATGCCTTTTCTGAACTATGTGTTCAAGAAAAATAGTTAAGGGAAAAGTTAAGTTGCCCTTCATTTTTCAAGAAAATTAGTTTTACTCCAGTTAGGTGCTGAAAATAGCCACCTTTTGGAAATGCTTTGGTTTGCACAGGGTGGGTCAAATGGGGAGCATCCCCATCTGGCTGTTACCCAACAGGGCAGGTGTCACCCAGCACTGTGAGCTGCTGCTGTGTGCCTGCCCTGCACTGGGGCACTGAAATGCCCTGGTGCCCACAGAGGGGGAGCTGGCACGGAGAAAGGGAGAAGCAGCCCCAGTGCTTGGCCTTGCAGGTGATGCCATCAGCAGGGACTGAAAGCTGAGGTCAGCTCAGAGCACAGCTGCTCTCTGTGGGTGTTGGAGGAGGTAACTCCACCACTTCTGGCCCAGTTTGTCCATACAGACGTCAGGAAACCACAGCCCAGCTGCTCAGCCTGGAGAAGACCTCAGGGAGACCCTATTGCAGAGGGCCAGTATCTAAAGGGAGCTACAAGAATGATGAAGAGGGCATGCAGTGATAGGACAAGGGAAAATGGCTTTAACATGAAGGAAAGTAGGTTTAGATTAGATGTTAGGAGGAAAATTCTTTACTATGAGAAGTTCTTTAATATTCTTTACTATTTCTTTACTGAAACAGGTTGCCCAGAGAAGTTGTGGATGTCCCATCCCTGGAAGTGTTCAAGACCAAGCTGGATGGGGCTCTGACCAACCTGGTCTGATGGAATGTATCCCTCCCCAAGGCAGGAGGGTTAGAGCTATAATCATCTTTAAGGTCCCTTCCAACCCAAACCATCCTATCTACAAACACTGATACTGCTGCTTCCTGATCTGACCATAGGTAACAATGGTGAGTGGAACAGAATTCCACAAGGGCCCTGATCCTGCTCTGGAAAGCAGATCAAACACTGCTCCTGCTCCACTCAACAGCTTCTTAAAAGAGTCATCTGCCCTGGTCACAGTTATTCCTCTCTTTCCCATTACCTGCAACTTGAGTTTGAGTAACTTGCTATTTGCTCCACAATCATCTGACCCCTCCCTGCTTTCACACACCAATGCTGTAATCAAGGTTGTAACTCGGTCCCTTCTCACCATCTTCTGCATTGAAATGAATTATTAATATTTTTCAATATCAAAACAACAGTTCTCACTAATTTGAATATGGTCTGTGCCATGAACTCTCCACCTTATTTCTTTTTTGTCCCTAAATTCCTTCCTTCTCATGACCATGTTTAAAGTTGGGGATGTTAGAGTCCAGGATAGGAATGAACAGCATTTTATACAACTGAGAGTTCCTAAGTCATTCTCATGTTGCATCAGCCATCTAAGGCCAGGACTATAGGAACAACTGCTTAAAGGGATGGCTTAGCATCTCACTGTGAAGTCCAAACTGCCCAATTCATTCTTTCTAATCCAAATGCACTAACATTCACACACTGCAATTTACAGTCTTTTTTCTATCTCTCTAAAACCCATTTCAGTGCTATAAACCTGAACTACTAACAACCATAACTGTTCCTGCCAAAAAATAAAATCCTTCAGCCACATTTACTAATGTCATATGAAGCATCATAAATACCATCAAATTAGTGACATTTCCTTACCATGCCTGAATCATAGCTGTTCAGAAATTCTTTATCTTCATTATTTTCAAATGTCTTCCCTTCTAGTCACAAGACTAAAAAGTTTCAAGTCTGATTCATTTTACTATTGTAGGAATTAAAACTCAAAGCATGACCTTAGAGGGACTCTAAAATTGCTTCCTGATTTAATCTTTACATCAGCAGTCTGGTTTTTTTTAATCTTCTGAGGCAATATCTAGAATAATGAGACTGTTGAAAACATATGAATAATATGAATGTCACTTCCATACTCTTTGACATCGGAAAAGGAAAAGGTTTTGCTTTTTAACACAGGAAGAGTTCAGTCTGTCCCAAATATAATTGTTGCAAGAAGCAGGGTGAAAAAGCTTGACACACAATGTGTGAGATGGTATATTCTAGTCTGCTTAATTAAGAGGTTTTCTTGAACAATGAACAGAGGCATCCAAAAGAAAATTCTGGTGGTGATGGAGAACTTCAGCTTTTTTTAGAAAAAAAATTTACAGCAGTATAATCATCCAAAAGTGTTGAAATGTACTGGTTTTGGTGTTGTTCTTTTTTCCTCTTTTTTTTCTGCCCTTAAGAGCTAGAGAATCAACTAGAAGAACGACTGTTTCAGCTTTCTTTCCAGCTAATTAAGAGGAACTGACAAAGGGTCCAAAGGTAAGTGGTAATTTTTGAGAAAATGAAAAACAGCATTCACTACCTTTTTATGATGTGTGAAAAGGGTTGTAGAGTAAATCTAGGAAGGATCTTGCTTGCTTGGTATGCAAAGAGGTAGCTAGGATGTCTGGGGAACACAGTCCAATTCAAAGCAGGCAGATGATCTGATGGAGATTGTATCACATATCTAAAAATAAACTCCACAAATGAAAAAGACAGGTAGGAAGCAAAGCATAGTTGTGGATGAATTAAGAGCCCTTAAAAGGTTTGAAAAGAACATTATTAAGAAGTTGTACAAGTGACTAAGAATGAGCATAAATGGATAACATATTGTGAGAAGAGAGAAAAAAAAATCAGAAAAAATATATGAAGTTATTCTTAGTAAAGGAAAGAAAAATCCATAGAAATACTTCTGAAGCAAGAAAAAAACAAAAAAAAACCTCAAAAGCAACAAGGAAAACAGAAGTTCATTGCCCCTTGGGATAGAAAATCCTGGCAAAAAGCTAGTGACACATAGGCTACAGTGCAGTTTTCCTTCTCTGAAAGGCTTCATTACAGAAGTGGCATATGACACAAAGTCAGAAAGAGGTTCAATAACAGAGCCAGCAGCTCAACAGTTCATCTGAATTCACTCTGTGGTGCTTACAGGGGTAGCTGGCCAAGTCACCTCATCATTTTCTGTCATCTTTGGTACCACATAAGGGATGGGTGGTAGTGAGACCTGAGTAGAGAAAAACTTCTGATCATCTATCTCCAAAAAGAAAGAGGAATCTCACAGAGAAATTCAGGTGGCTCAGCTTCACTTGGACTGCTAGAATGAGACTTTAACACATTATTATTACTACATAAACTATTATAATAATAATGTGGCAAAAACCAGCCAGCATGGAATTTTCAAAACAAGTCAAATCAAATTATTCTAATTCGTTGTTGTGGGAGGAAGACAAAGGAGGTGCAGATAGTGTATTTAATTTGCATTGTGGATAACTTATGAATTTGAATGTTTAAGGGTTTGACACTGTCTCCCTTTATATTCCTGTAAAACAGCATGGGGAAAATCATTGTACTTGCACAGGTGATTGGTGAAAAATGCATGTAGAGTATTTTACTGGGAGGTACCACAGTTCATTTGTTTCTGTGTGTGGCATTTTAATTAATTAATGCTGGAATCAAGTACATAGTGATGAAATATTAGGATGGGGTCCCAGTGGAATGAAGTCAAGCTGTGCACAACCCCTCACACTGCAAATTTGATGTGATCCAATGAAGTGACACTGGTGCAGAAAGGCTGAGTGCATGTTGGCGTGGCATCAACAGCTGTGCTGCACAGGAATAAAGAAAAGGGGTAAATATTCTCTGTGACTCCATGTTTATGAGGTCCCAACTCTAGTACTGGAAGCCCCAGTGGAGAAAAGGAAAGAGAGATATGTTTTTTGAGGGAAGGTTAACAGACCTGGGCCTGTTTTTCCAGAAAAAGGAGAAATGATGCAGAGCTGCAGAGCTGAAGCCACCCGCCCTTCTTTGCCTAAGGCAGACTGTATCTATCCTTTTGTTTCTTAATAGTTAAATTGATAAGGATACCATTGTTTTTCCAAAACATTTATTGCAGATCTCAAGTTGGCTTTTTTTTTTTTATATTCAGCTCTCAATTTGTTTTTCAATATTGCATTTTTCCTCAGCCCCCTTACTTTTAGGGTAAACCCCATTTTTTCTCCTTTCTTGTAGGCTTTTTAAAAATCTCTGATAATTCCTTTGATTTTCCTTCTTTGAGTTCTGTGCAACTTGCCTTAGCACAATGCCCAACCCTGTTTATTTTTCTTAATGTATCTCTTTTAAGTGACTGCCAGCTCTCTTTAACACTTTCTGTATGCATTGGCCTCCCATAAGCCCTAATTTGTCAATTCTGTGACTGAAATGCATTGTCTTGCACTTTACTGGTTTATCTCGTTATTGTTCTTTCTTTATGGTCTTAGGGTTGCAAAACCTGTCATTTCATTGGCTGTACTGAATATTTCATTCTCCAATCATTATTCCTTCTTTATTAGAAAAAATTCTCGTAAAACGTCTAGGTATCTGCTGTTTTAAATTTTTCTTTTCAAAACAAAACAAACCAAAAAAACCAATTAACCAACCAATCAACCAACACAAACCAAAAAAACCTCAAAAACACTCACCAAATAAAGAATTTCTCAGCCTATTCCAAGGATTGGATGGACAGACTTCTTTTTCCAAAAGCCCTGAGTGAGTGACATTTTGACAATTTTCATCATTTCAAGCCCTGTTTTCTGGAGAACTTCACCAGTTTCCCTCAAAGAGATTGATCCACTTAGATTTCAGTCTGATGTCCTGTAGAAGATTTCCCCTTTGACAGCCACAATATTCTCTTTCTTTCTTAATCCCTCAGATATTTTCAGCAGTTCTAACCAACTAGATTTCTATTATATACATAAATACACAAAAATATAACCAGAACACAAAAATTGTGTCTCCTCAAATGGGTAAAGACTTGGAAATCTGACAAAGTTTTGCCTTGGATGAGTGACACTGAATAAAGTGAATGTCTCCATTTTTTCCTTAGCTTCTACTCTGTCAATCAAAGAAAAATTTTCTCTTAATGACCTTTGAATTTTTCATGTCTGCACATATCTACAACCCTTCATATCAAAACATTCTATTTCAAAACCCTTTCCAACTTTTAGCAACCAGAGCTGACGTCCGTTTCTTTCTGCCTTTCATCCACATGACATACTTTAATTGAAAAGTTTACAGGAAATCTGGGGCTTGAAGAAGCAGAAGTATCAGCCAACTTCTAGAATAAGGAGGACAGTGATAAATTATTCTACATATTCAGGACAGCAGGACAACAAATATTTATTAGAATCATAAGAATGGTTGGAAAGGACCTTAAAAATATTGTTGTTCCAACCCCATGGCCATGGGCAGGGACACTTTCCATAGACCTGGTGGCTCAAAGCCCCATCCAGCCTGGCCTTGAACACTTCCAGGAATGGGGCATCCACAACTTCTTGGGTAACCTGTGCCAGTGCCTCACCACACTCACAGTGAAGAATTTCTTCCCAACATCCAGTCTAAACCTCATTTTCATCTTAAAGCCACTCCTACTTGTCCTATCACTACATGTCCCTGTGAAAAGTCCCTCTCCAGCCTTCCTGTAAGCTCCCTATTTGGATGTCTGTTTAATAAGAGACACAATACTTATATTTAGTAGAACATTTTTTTTACTCTAGGACAGATGAAATATAGGGATGGAATTTGTGGAATATGCTTCAATAAGAGGTTTTTAAAAATGGGTTAGATAAATGTCTGTTGGCAGCCATCTATTTGAAAGATTAATATTGTGGTGACATATGAACACAGAGCTACACAGAGGTCTTGGAGACTATTTCAGAGTGCTGTAAATATAGATATAATTAATGGTTCATGTCATGCCATCTCAAAAAATAAGTAGCCTGCCTAAATAACAGAAGGCATTGCCTCTTCAACATATAAATTATTGAAAGAAAAAGAACCCTTTAACATTCAAATGAAATTTCACTGTTGTGATAAAGAGATTTCACAAAGGGCAATAAAGAAAATGTGAAATGTCAACACACCAAATAAAATGTTCCTTAGACTATTCACAAGATCCTGATTGAGTTTAAGCTCATTATAGAAAAAAGTGTATACCTTCAGCAAAAGGCAGAAATCTGCACAGAAAAACCAAATAAAAGAACATTCTGTTATAAATAACTCTAGAAGGCAAGATCAGCATTGTAGTTGAATATAATGTTCAAACCTCTCTAAGTTCATGGTTAAAGAAAAATGGCTGAAGAAAACGGGTTTTTTTGGCTGATTTGGAATTTCAGTTTCAATATATTGGGAAAAGTTCTAAAACTTGAAAACAAAAGTATGTTTTGTGGGTATATGACAAGATTAGAAACAAAGCCTATTCTCTCTTCTTGTGCTTTCTCATTGGCACAGGTAACAAATAGCCATCAGTGTTTTGTGGCAGGTTTAGCAAATGAGAGTCAGGTTGCATGATGTCCTATTTTTTCCTCACCCTTTGTGTACTAAAAAATATACAGATACCGAAATATTTGGAACAAGCTGGTAAGTCAACATGTATTGTAAAAAACAGTGCTTGTTTGTTCTGTTGGGGTTTTTTGGTTTTGTTTTGGTTTTTTTCTCCCAGATTCTGGACTCATAAAAACCAATCCACTAAAAAAGTAGGACCCCATCAGGTGATTCACTTTTACTGAAAATAGGCCTGTTTTCTTTCACTATTTTTCCTCAAAATTGATGCCAATCTCCCCCATCAGATGGATTTTCAGACTAATGATCACATTATAAAAATCATTATAAAACCTGAATAACAACCATAAAAATCATGCTTTTTCAACCTTTTTCTTTTTAGTTACTTTTAACAATATTTGTTTTGTTTGCTTGTAATTAAGTAATTTTGCTAATAAGCCTTTGTTACTTGGGCAATGGAAATTATCATGAGCTGAATTATGCTCACCAGGAAGGGGTTCTGCTTTCAGCCACTGGCTGCTCTCCCAACTCTACTGAAGGTGTGAAAACATGGTCTTTTCCTTCTTGCCTCACGTCTTTAGCCCTTTTCCCCTTCTTAGCATTTTTTTGCTACTTTACCTTTCTCTCCATTCTAAAAAAATAGAGAAATTCAAAAATATAAAACCACATGTAATATAGGCATACAAGTATATGGGCACATGGTATAGATGGATTTCAGATGTATACTAATGTTCAACAATACTCTGTTTACATAGGTTGGTTATAGAATATCAACATCAATTTCAGCAGAATTAATCTTATTTCTCTGCAATGTTTCAAAGGGCATGATTGAACTTGTCCTTAAGAATGAATTCCACCATTAGGAAGCAAATTTTAATAGAATTCCTAGAGAGAGATGATGCTAAAAGCATTATTATACATGCATGAAAATAAAATATGACCACTTATTTAAGGGTGCTTTGCGAGAATGAATGAGAAAAATCTAGTATTTTTCCCAAGAACTGCTATTTAGAAGTCTTTTCACACAAGTAAGGGTAGAAACATTGGCTTTTCGATGTAAATGTATTTTTCTATCCAGCCTTTTGCTTTTTGGAGCCAACATTCAAATCATCTTGTTGATTACATGGAATAATGTGTGCACAAAATAGAATGTTAACGTTGTTTTCTGTGCTTGCTAGGGAGGAATGGTTCCAGACACCTGCCTCATTTTCTCCAGACACATCATCTGGAAAATGGTATGATTTGTGGAACTGTGCTCAGAGGGTAATAAAGAAAGCTTTGGTTAAAAGGTGCTTTCACACAGACTGCACAAAGTAAGTGAAGTGGTTTTTGTCACATCAGTTTCAGTTGCTTGACAGGTTGGGGGTTTTTTTTTGTCTGTTTGTTTGGTGTTTTTTTTAAGAAACAAGAAAGCATGTCATGGCCTTTATTTCTGAGAAGGTGACTATAACATCAAAAGACAAAATGAGACAATCCTGACTTCCCTACATGACAGAGAGCTGCCAATGACCAAGAGTAGCTTAGACTTTGGAAATTGCTACAGACTTACCATGCATAGCAGAAATCTTCGAAATTTAAATTTTTAAGCTTCCTCCAAGTAAGAACAGTGGGTTAATACCCCTATACATGTATATCACACTGAGAATGCATTTATCTTCTAATCCTCCAGCAAGAATGTTGAACTGCTGGAGGTGTATTTTCCAATTGGCATTACAGCTTGTGATAGGAAGATCACTTGAGCAGGTGATCTCTAGCTACATATTTTGCTTGTTTGGGGACAATATGGGAGTGATAAAGCATGAAGACTTCTGATGGTTGTAGAGACTCTCCAAAGCATGGTGAAACTCCATTTCAAGCACATCTGGTGGCTGTGTGCAAACCAAGGAGGTCTAAGAAGGCTTCTGGTGAGAATACCTACCTCTTAAAAGGGCTGTAAGAATAGCTGAAGTGTCTGAATAAAGATTTTTAAAAAGTGACAAAGAAAAGTCTCAGGATAAACATGTCATTTCTTCTGTGCTTACTTAATAACTCTGAGCAGACTGTGACCCTGAATACATCTATTGCTTGAAATCTGACATATTTAAGCAAAAACTAAAAATATTTGCATTTATAAAGTCAGGCTGAGATTCAATGAAACAATTAGCTAACTTAGAGTTCTATTAGAATCACAGATAGATGATATTAAATAAAATAAAACAGAGACTACAGTGTTTTTCAGTTAATATGAGTGGTATCTCCAGTAAACAGAACAAAAATATTTATTTCAAAATGCACTCGATTTTCATGTTCTGCCTCTTCTCCCCTTTCTCTCTGAATAGAAGACATACGTGTAGATAGTGAATGGACATTTTCTTCTGGTCTTCCCCACTGCTGATATTTTATCTATGACATTTAATTTTTATATTGCATCTTGTTTGAATTGAACAGTTCTACAGCAAGCTGTAAACAGGAAGCTACTTGGAAATAAAGAGTCCAACCTATTCCAAACCAATCTATCTGATGAAAAACTTAATATTAACTGAAAGTACTCATTGCCTCTTTGCTAATACAACACATCTCATCACTGCCACAGATAATTTGAAGTGATCTGAAGCAGTGTAATAAAAGATAAACATTTCAAGGGGGGATCAAGAATTTCTTCACAAACTGGATACAAGCAAGTTTAGAATGTGATCCTCACAGAAAGCACTAGCAATTAATTTAAGTTCCCAGAGTGTCACAGCCAATATTATTAGTCACATTAGGCAGTAATAAATGAATGAAGTTTATTTGCTCTGATAAAAAGCAAAAAGCTATTAAATTACATTTTAAAAGTATTTCCAAACTAAAAGATGCTGCAAACAAAAAAGACAAACATAAATCCCTTAAAGATTAATGAAAGAAACAGAAATCAATGAAGACAGGAGTCTCAAAGCAAGAAAGAAACTATTGGAAAGGAATTACAGCTAGGAAATCTCAAAGCAAGTGACTCGAAGAAATGTGACTTGCGGTAATGGGCCATGACAGTTAGACACACTGGTTTTCAAACTAAAAAAAACCATGGTTTTTTGGATCCTTTTGAGATTAGACACCAGACTGCTGGTCAGATGACAGGTGTCCAAGGGCAGGTCTAGAAAAAGTTAAAGGTGTCTCAAAATCTCAGGACTATTTTGTCACAAATTTACATAGGAAATCAAAAATGCAAAATATTTCTTCTTTATGCAGCATTCCCCAGGCTACAGTTTGATTCCAGCCTGCTGTGGAGTTTAGTACTGGCCATCAAAGTCATATGGTTTCAGAAATGACACATGAAAAGACACCACTGGAGAGAAGGAATGGGCATAGATGGCTTCCAGAGCAAACTGGACAAGCTTAGTTAAACCTCACAGAATATTTAGTATTACATAATCACAGAAATAGATGTTGTCCTAAACCTATGCTTTCTGTCACATGCAACTGATAGGAACTTATTTTATGTGGAAAATACTATTTAATCCTCATTAGAGATTTAAATTCTCATGGAAATAAAGAAGGAGGCGCAAAACGTTCCTGGAAGCTTGAAACTCCTTTCTTATACCAAAGAATAGCATATAAAACTCACCCCCAAACCCACTCAAGACCAGCAGCTTCTCTTTATCATCATCTCCTTCTCATTACAAAGTTATTTTATAAATTTGAGTCTCTGAAATTATTAAGATGATATTGAATACATCAAAGTCTACTATGAAAGCAGCCTCAGTCAGACACCCTTATTCCCTCTCGATCCAGCACCTCCTGTATCCCGGTTGGCAAACAATTGAGATTTGGGGTTTTAGGGGTTCTATTTTGAGTCTTTCTGTCTCTCCTGTAGGTGTTTGCCATATCCTAGAGTCCTTCCATAGCTGTACAGCCAGGACACAGACCTGGGAATGGTACCAAGAGGTGATGGCTGTCTAGGAAATGAGCAACTTGAGTTGGTTGTCCTCAGGACAGTGGGACGTGGGGATATGGAGATCCTGGCAGGGGCAGATGCCCCTGAAGAGCCACAGCACAGCAAAGAGTCTGACCCGTGGGAGGGAAATGGGGGAGAAGAGAGGAAAACATTTTAATTTTGGCTTTGTTTATCCCTACTTCATTCTGTTTTTAATGACAATAAATCAAGTTACTTTTCATAGGACCATAGAAAACCCTGAGTTAGAAGGGACTCACAGAAGTCTTCAAAATCTTACTTCTGGCCCTGTACAAGATACCCCAAAATTCCATCACGTGCTTGAGAGCACTGTCTGAATTCTTGAACTCTTTCAGGCTTGGTGCAGTGACCACCTCCCTGGGGAGCCTGTTCCAGCGCCCAACCACCCTCTGGGGAAAGAACCTTTTCTGACATCCAACCTGGATTTTCTCTAATTCGGATTCAGGCCATTCCCTTGGGTCCTGTCCTTGGGTGATGAGAAAGGAGAGATCAATTTTGTTCTACTTCTCACCATGAGGATGATGTTACAGAACACAAAGAGGTCCCTCCTCAATGTCCTTTTCTCGAGGCTGAACAGACCAAGTGACCTCAGCTGCTTCTCCTACGGCTTTCCCTCCTGACCCTACACCATCTGTGTGCAGCCCCCCTTTGGACACTCCCTATCAGCTTTACATCTTCCTTGTATTGTAGCTGCTATAACCACACACTTGAACTCCCCCCAGTCCAACCTGTTTCATCTGTAACACCAAACAATAACAGAAATGGCTGTTTGTATCTTAACTTACGACCTTTGCTAGCAAACCTCCATAACATAAAGACCTCCTAAACCAGACCCACAGCCAGTAACAGTGTGGAGTCCTGGGCACTGAGAACCCAACACAGATAACATCCAGTTAAGCTATGGCGAGAAGGAGAAGAGAAGGATTATGGGAACATTGGGCGTGACCATGCAAATAGAGACTACACAGCAGTCTGTGATTGGCTGAAAACTTCCTGGGGCATTCCATCATAGTCTCTGTAAGTGTGTGCTCAACCCCATTCCAGGGTCTTCTCAAGGAGCTACGTAGACCTGCGAACATCGGACTTCCAGGGGGCAAGGACGAGGCTGTGAGCAGGCATTTATGCTTTGTGTTGTGCCCTTGTGGGCCCCTTTTTATTTCTCCTTGTATTAAAGCTTCCAGTTTCTAGCCCTTCAGCTGTTCCCATCCCTTTATTACTTATTTAGCCACCTCACTGGCCCCATCCCGAGGGGCAGGCCGGACCCTGACAAGTTTTTCCCTCCCACATTGCCTCCTGTCATGCTGAGAAGGGGGACTGGGTGGGGGATAGGTAGGTGGGTGTGTGGCTCCTGGCCAAGGGCACCCCACCACAGCAGTTCATTAAGATATAATAGCTGTCTCAGTACACCTGCAAATATTAGAGTTATTTGCACTAATCATGTAAAACACCTATGATTTCATTATTTTGGATGCTGTCACCACTCACTCTTCTTCCCTTTTTTGGTAATAACTCACAGACCTCAAATATGTTAGTTGAGATGTAACATATTTTGTAGGATTCAAGAAATACCCAAAATAACAATGAAAGGAAAAAAAAAGAAAAACAAACAACCACACCTGCAATCAGGTATTTCTCTATAAATTCTGCTCTTGATTTTATTTCTTTGAAGATGTGGAAGTACACTTATGCATTTTTATAACACAAGTTATTAATGAATATATTTCACAGCAGAAAACAAGAACAAAACAAAAAAATAAATCCAGCACAAAACCCCCCAGATCATCAGTCATTCTGGGGTAAAATTTCAATTAACTGATCCCTGTTTAAATAGTGTATTTTCAATATCTGTTTTTCTGTAACTATTTAAGGGCACAGCAGACAAAGAAGAAAGCAAACAAATAAACCTCAACCTACAACAACCCCACAAAACCCAGCAAAAGTGGAGATAAAGGAAGAGTTAAAGTGCAGGTGATGAAAATCAATGTGTAGATATCCATGGGTATGCATAAGATTCAGTTTATTAAGACTGGGGCTATGTTCTGTCATTTTCACCCATCCTAATATCCATCAGGAATCATAACAAGGAGGGTATTAAATCGTGAGCTAGTATCTCAAGTGATGATACAAAATCACCACTGGTGTAATTAAAAAAAAAGCAAAAAACAAAAACATCTAATAAGCCGGCTATAAAAAGTTCTCCTGTTCAAGCAAAATGATTGGATAACCTGATTCAATAGCTATTTACCCTGTCTAATCATCCTCATTTATATTGATTTTCCCCTATTATTATGATTACATTTGCAGTTTAGAAACAAATTCCAGGAATTATTCACCGTATTGCATTAAAAAAAGTATTAATCTTATTCTGTTTATTCTATCTCTAGTGGTGATATCTTTGTCATAGCTGTTTAGGCTTCTCTTCTAGTAGATACATACTGGATAAATGGAATTAATGTTGTTTCAGGCATGTTGCATCACATAGTACTTCAGTGAGTATTCCATGTTTTACAATAAGGAAATTGTGTTCTGATCTTCCCTATTTAATTTGACAAGCTCTCTGTATTGACACATGTACAGGGGCTTGGAGAGAAATGCCTAAAAAGATGTTTGTATTGAGCTTTTAAATGTCACCATTTCATGTTTAGCTATGAGTCTAAAGCATAACTTTTGCAATGCCTTTGGACAAGCGTTGAACAACTGCACTACATGAAGTTGTTACTTGTTTCCCCTTCCTACATGGTACGTCAACAGACAGATGCTGCTTTCAGTTCTCCAAACTGTGTGTTATAGAAACAAAATTTATGGGTTAAAATAATTTTTCATAATGTCAAGGTTTCAAAAGTGACCTTCTCTGTCTAGGAAAAGGGTAGCAGGTTTCCCTTGTGTTAACCTTCAAAGCTAAACAAGAAATGTAGAATTAACAAAAAGCACTTACTGCAAAAAGCAGTAAGTTATCATTTGGATTTTTCTTGTTAAGTCAAAGTGCCAAAGAATAAGAGAGAACTTCTATTTCCTTGTAAGATGTAATAGTAATGCACTAAGTAAAAAAAAAAGCCTGTCTTATTAAGAGAAACCTGTACACCTTCAATAAATCAGGAATTGGGGAAACGTTCCCTAAGTCGTGCTTGCCTGAGGTCAGTGAGGATAAAACTTCTCTTTTCACCACTGCTATTTCTGCAGTCTATTCAGAAATAATTTTTCCACTTCACAGCACAATATTTTTTATCACTGATGTCGCCAAGAAAAACAATAGGCAAAGCAAGTTGGTGAAAACTTCTCTGTGATTCAGTTTTTAGCATCTTCCTGTAAAAGGGCAGTGAATAAAAGTTCCTAAGTTTGAAAAGCAAGTGAATTACTCATGTTTGGATGCAAGAAGAATTTTTTCAGAAACTTTATGAAGAAAGTATTTCCAATTGATTATGGCAGTCCTATTCATATTTTGGAGACAAAAATGGCTTTTCATTTCACTGAAAAAAAAATCTTTGCTAAAGATGCGTAAATATTTCTAGATATAAGCTTTTTATGTTCAAATCCTATTAAAAATTGACTGTTTATAAAAATTCATCAATCTACCAAATTTTAATTGTGTCATCCTCTTGGTTTTGCAACAGGTTTCATTTTCCAGGTCACAGCATTGCAAAATTCAGATAAGGCAGATTTTTTTCTGAGTGTACAACACAGAATTTTTTTTTTAAGGCATTTTATTTTTTCTTATATTCTCTGTGGATTTTGTTAATAGAATTTTTCTTTACAGAAACTTAAAGAAGTCGAGTTTTATCTTACAGTCAAATAAAATAAATCAGTTTTCTTTGTTCTACAAGTTCATAAACGTAGGACCCTCCATAGACTAAGAATTCTCTTACATAAAAAATTAATATTGAAAATTCAATAGGATCATTTTATTTCCCCTCAAGAGAGCTGTGGAACTAATAAATTAAAATATGTTTTTAAGAACAAGAGTATGTTTGATTCCCTAACTTCAATTGAGATTTTTTTTGAAGTGAAATATATTTCAATATCTTGTATATGCCCTTTCCATGTTCTTGTTTATAATCAATAGTGATTGTTCTCAGCTCTCCAATTTACCCTTCTAATGCTAAAGGACCCTTCTCCTTACTCAGAAGAAGTTACTTTATAGAAGTCAACGAGCAATGTGAGTGTCAGCAAGGCTGTATCTTCAGGTATCCATAATTTAAATTTTGATGAAAGATGCACAGACAGAGCTGACCAGCATTAAAAAAGCTTCAGTGCTGTGATTTAAGCAGCACTCCTGCAGTGAGTATCAGCCATAGAATCCAAACTGTGAGAACTTCAAAATGCAGAATCAATTATCAGAGATGTTTTAGAGTGAATTCAAAAAGACTAGAATTTTACTAAGGAATAAATAGCTCCACAAATGCATAAAAAGGGGTTTGAACTATGTGCAAGGAAAATTGAATATAACGAACAGTTGCTAGTACATGAATGGAAATGCCAAAATGAAGCAACAGAAAATATAAAACCAATGAAGGAGATTTGCTGAAGGCAGAGAGCAGACAGCCTCTGTGCTGTAGTTACATAGCATTTAAGGGGAAAAAAATCCTAAAAATGGCAAAAAGAAGCAAGGCAGGCCTAGAAACACTATTCACAAATCTGGTTTTCCTGTATACTTAAAGCCATAAAATCTTATTTTAGTAAAACAAGTGGTTTTCAATAGTCTTGAATCTGGCACTACTAGACCCCTAAGAGAATGAGTTGTCATAGAAACAATTATTTACTTCTTTCTGGATAATCTTTATCATTACAGACCTGAAGCCAATTGAAAAAATGATTTTGTGATTTTGTGATTGTGTTTTTTGTTTGTTTGGGGTTTTTTATATTTTTTAAATGAAGAGGACTGCCCTAGATCTTTCTATACTGAGATTAATGGGGCAATTGTGCTTACAACACCATAGGACAGCTGGGGTTAGAAGTAACCTCTAGAGATCATGTAGCCCAGCCCCCCTGATCAAGCAGCTTGCACAGGATCACATCATGGATGATTTTGAGTGTCTGCAGAGAAGGAGACTCCACAACCTCTCTGGGCAGCCCATTTCAGTACTCTGCCACCCTCAAAGTAAAAAAGTTTTTCCTCTCCTTATTGAGTCCTTCACCACCTGTAACAAAAGGTTTTTATCAATGGTCTGCAGGAGCCTCCTGGACTGTGTCTCATACACTTCCTTTTCCTGATCAGGTGGTCTGTAATAATCACCCAGTTTCACCCATGTTAGCCTGACAATTAATCCTTGTCCATAAACTCTCTAGTAATTGTCCATCTTCCCCTAGACTTCAATATATTCCAGTTTCTCTTTCACATAAAGAGCAAATCAATCACCTCACAGAATCACAGAATCACAGAATCGTGGAATATTCTGAGTTCAAAGGGACCCACAAGGATCCCTGAGTCCAAGTCCCAAGGGAATGGCCCATACAGGGATCAAACCCATGACCTTACTGCTATTCCATTGCCATCCATGGCAGCATTCCAGAATCCCATGGGAGCTATCCTACATGTCTCTGTAACTGCAATAAGATCACAGTCGTGCTGTGGCACACAGATCTCCAATTCTTGCTGCTCATCCCCCATGCTGTGTGCATTGGGATAAAGGTGTTTCAGAGAGGAAATAAGGTGTGAAGGTTTGTCAGGCGGGGTGCAAGAGGATCCACCACAGCTATACACACACTTGAGGTGCTTGGCATTCTGATTCTCATGTGGGAAGGCAACCAAGGAATTTTGTTGCTCCTCTGGTTGGCCTGGCTCATTTCCAGTTGGGCACAATGGTGTGGACATTGTCACTTTGGACGCTGACCTCCTAGTCCTTCATTTTAAAGCTCACCTCACAAAACTAGCCCACGTGCTGCCAAAGATTCCCGTGTCTCTTCTAGGCAGGTGGATCCCATTCCTCCCTAAAAGGTATAGTCATCAAAGAATGTCCCCCCCCTTGTCATCAAAGTCAAAATACTCTTAACAGCATTCATGAAGTCCTTTTCTCTAACTGCTAAAATGGAAGAAAAGGTAATTTGGGCACCATTTTTCAGTTGTACCTCCAGGGCTTTATAGACTTCCTTGATTCTGCCTAGGTTTTGGCTTGTAATGTCATTCGTGCCCACATGAAAGAGTAGCAGTGGATAGAAGTCTGCATTTTTGACAAGCTGTGGCACTGTCTGGGCAACATCACAGACCTTAGGTCCTGGAGTGCAGCATAACCCACATGACTCCCCTGTCAGGCCAGCAGATGGGTATCTTGGCTTTAACCCTAGACTGAAAAAAATAAGTATCTGACTGGCTTTTTACTTGTGAAATATCTTTCCAGGTGAGGATTCTGCTATCGTGAATCAATGCAGTATTATTTTTGCTTAATGACAAGAACAAATGTAATAGTGAGGTTATTCTTGTATTAATAATCTTAGGCCTGTATGATTATCAGAGATGACTTGCATCCAGAGAGTCCACGGATGCATTTGGTTAAGACATGTCACATTTTTAACAAGCAACAAATGAGACAACAGCTGGGAAAACTAACAGCTAGGTCCTGAAGGAATAGTCTTCATTCAGTAGGAGGCACAGAATCAGAGAATCACAGGCTGGGTCAGGTTGGAAGGGAACAGAATGGCTTGCCTGGTCCAACCTCTCTGCTCAGGCAGGGTCATCCCAGAGCACATGGCACAGGATTGGTCCAGACAGTTCTTGGATATCCCCAGTGGGGGAGACTCCACACCCTCTGTGGGCAATCTGTGCCAGTGCTCAGTCACCCACACAGTAAAGAAGTTCTTCCTCATGTTCAAGTGGAACTTGCTGGGCATCAGTTTCTGCCCATTGCCTCTTGTGCTATTGCTGGGCACCACTGAGCAGAGCCTGTCCATGCTCTGACACCTCCCTGCAGACACTGACAGACATTGATGGGATCTCCTCTCAGTTTTCTCTTTCCAAGGCTGAACAGGCCCAGCTCCCTCAGCCTTTCCCTGGAAGAGAAAAGCTCCAGTCCCTCGATCATCTTTGTTGTCCTCCACTGGGCTCACTCCAGGAGCTCCATGTCTCTGTACAGCCCAGAACTGCACACATCACTCCAGGGGAGGCCTGGCCAGGGCTGAGCATTGGGGCAGCATCACCTCTGACCTGCTGGCAATGCTCCTCTGGTGCACCCCAGGTTACCACTGGCAAAGAAACAAACCTCATATTTATATTCTTGAACTAAAGCAAGAGACCTTCCTGCATAAGAAAATTCCCACAACTAGCTGGCCTTCTCCAGCAGAAATATTGCAAGGCACCAAAGTGTGAGTTGTAACACATCCCACTCGAACAGGGACATTTATTTAGTGATGCAATGAGCACAATCTGGAGCACACTGAGTCATCTCATTAAAACCTGTGTTGTCACTTTTGCAAGTTGACTAGTCAGACTAGACCTCCACTTCAAAGAAGCAGCATTTTAAATCCTAAAGTGAA
The DNA here is from genome assembly GCA_034336665.1 of Luscinia megarhynchos. Lineage (NCBI taxonomy): Eukaryota > Metazoa > Chordata > Aves > Passeriformes > Muscicapidae > Luscinia > Luscinia megarhynchos. The sequence continues at coordinate 93,235,358 of JAPFBE010000002.1, forward strand.
ACAAATTATACTTACCACAATGTAAGATATTTCAAGGGTGTCTGCTCTGGGCTGACACTTAGAGGATTAAGGAACAGTGAATGTTATGTTTGTCATTACAGAGTGGTATTGCAAGAGTCACTTATTGACTGAGCACTCTTATCAAGAAATAATTTGATTCAGGGAAATGTTCCTATTAATTTCTATTGTAAATCAACCATGTGGGATCAATGATTGTCTAATTCAGCTCTACTCCAGCAATACAGCTGCTTAATCCTCTGTGCTGGTGGGTAAATATGGCTTGGACTTTCCAAAACATAAGGCAAACACAATTTTAGTTTATTTATAAAACAAACAAACAAAGCAAAAAGCTGGGGACTGAACAGAATGACAAAAAGAGTTTGTTCTTTAATTATTTCTGAAGCAACTGAAGAGTTACCTGAAGAGTCCAGTCCCTTGCAGCACACACACTTGGAGGGACTTCTATCCCTCTGCTGACTTGGATCTGCAAGACAAATTCAGACACTCTTGAGACTCTGCAATGTCTTTGCTATCAGCTGTCCTCTCTAAAGTGCCTTGCAAGAGAACATTAGACAATCCAGGTGTTTTAATCACATAGGCTTAAGACTTTGCAAATGAATGCAAAATAGACAAAAATATAATAAATGAGCATTGTATCAATAGATTTTACACTGCAGTGATAGTAACATAGTGTACCCAAACATAAACTTATGTAATCACTGAACTCCAGTAAGAACTATTATTTAAATCAACCACTCTGAGGATATGGAAAACATAACTAGAAAAGCACTTAGATAATAGGTCAACATGATCTGGCAGCATGTTCTTACAGCCCAGGAAGCCAACTGTGACCTGAGCTGCTCCAAAAGCCCCAGGGACAGCAGGCTGAGGAATATATAATATATATTCTCTCCTATATTCTGCTCTTATGAGACTCCACCTGGAGTCCTGCATTCTACTCTAGGGCTCACAAAATAAAAAGAACATGGGCCTGTTGGAGTGTCTCCAGAGGGTCACAAAGATGATCAGAGCACTGGAGCACTTCTGAGGATACAGGCTGACAAGACTTTGAGAAGGCAAAGATACAGATTCTAATTAGTTTCATACCGTGAGAAAACTTGTAATGTCGTGTCTGTCACTTGGTGGGATAGCACTGAAAAATTCTTTACCATACTTGTTTGTCTTTGTTGAAACAGGACAGTCCATTAAGCCCACCTAGAAAAAACACTATCATTATATATCTGAAAATGCTCATAGTGGGTTTTGCTGTGTTAAAATTAAATCTGCTCAAGGATATATATATATATATATATGTATGTATATATATACACACAGCAGAATTCACTGATATCCTGAGAATAAAGCAAAGATTCTTGTTTTGAATGGCTGAGCAGCTGCAGATTGGATGTAGATGGTGTAGGCTAGAGCTTAAGTGAAAATACAGCACTATTCTGAATACTTCAAAAACTAGATAGGGACACTGGGATACTGTACTATCTAAATGTTTATAAACTCAGTGTAAAAAATTGGCTTTGCTGAGAATTGTAATGAAAAAGCATACTTATTTCTAGATTCTCCTTTCAGATTCACTAGACATTACTGGTATTAAAAGCATGAGAAATGCCATACTGAATTTTAGTAGGATTGCACTGCTCTGATATCTTGTGTCAAACTGCACAAGTCTGGGGAAGCTCATGAGAAATTTGCAGCAGCACAGTATGGCACAATAACCCAACGATCAGATTACCATTAAAAGATTAACTCAGGGCTAAAAGTAAGAGATTTACTTCCCTCAGAGTCTGTGCTGTAAGTGTAATGAATGATAGGTTTTATAGACAAAATTGTAACCAGTCCTTTTCTATATCCTCTTTCAGCCTAAAACTGCCTCCTGCAGCAAAGGGTTCTATCAGATAATTACAGTATGAAATGGAACTTATTTCCTCTTTGCAATTTTCAGTTCATTGCATTTCAACTTTATTTAATGCCCTCACATATGTTTGCTATGAAAAAAGGGAAACAGAATTCCTTGTCTGATCTTTTCCAGATTATACAATATGTGCACATTTTGTCTTATGACTAAATTTACTTATTTCCATTCCATAGTAAACAACCTTGTGGTTTTCATTTCTTCTTTAGTTTGATTTTTATTCCAGGTTGTTGGACCTTTGTCAGCACTCCTCAGGTCCTCCAGCTGTGCTACAATATCCTTGGTAAAATGAGATGAAGAGCAACATACTCCATTTAAAATGAGTTAACTTATTATATAGTAAAGTAATTATATTCTCATTCTTAGCTTTCATTTGAATCTTTTATTTTATCTGTTTCTTTTTCTGAATATGAATTAAAAGTAAAACAAGGATCTTTATTGAATTTTTGTGTCAATTTAGTATATAACTAGTTCAATTTTATTACTGTATTATGCATTAATTTACATTCAGCAACAGTTGGTTATATCCAGCATTTTCTTGATTGCTAAAACTGCTTATTTGAAATTTTGTTGTTTCTTTCAATCATCTTCAGGTTTGAGTAACCTGTCTATTTTTTTTCACCTATGAATCATTCTTTGTTCTCACTAAATAATTCTAAATGAAAGGTTTTTGTAATACTTAATGTAAAGTGCAAGTACTACATTGGTTAGATAATCACTACATTAAAGTTTGATTCATCCTTGTGTAATTTCAGTGATACAGTTAGGATTTTACCTAGGAAGCCTCTAGCCCAGCTGCAATTTTACATGTGCAGAAAATATATTAGTAACTGACTTGGATCCTGATTCAGGATGCCATTTTATATAAAACCTAGTAACTAGTAAAACTAGTAACTGACTCAGATCCCAATGAAAGGTGCCATTTGGAGTTCATGGCTTCTGAATATTTTCAAATATTATGTTGAACGAACAGAAAAGGATTCAGAACTGCTTTGAGTTGCTCATCCCATGCATTCCTTCCCTGTCCCTCCCTAATCCAGACTGCCATGTTCTTAAACATGGAAAAATGGTGCTACTGGGACAGAGAGACAAGAGTTACAACTACATATATCAGAAACAAAAGACAACCAACAATTTTTCTTACACTTTGCAGATTGCAGGCAAAAGTAATGTAAGAATTTTCATAAATATGTGAGATCAAAAGAACAGAACTCCAGATTTCTACTGAAATCATTGACAGGATTATTCCAACTGGTTTTACATTGTGTATAAACTATTCAAGGGCCTGTGTGTTAATTTTTTGTACTGGTATATAGTTCCTTAAAGTTCCTCACCACAGGTGTGGTGGAATTAATGTCTTATAAAAGATCAGGTTTTAATCTTAGGATTGGAAAGCACTTGGAGATTATTTATTGCAAATCAGCATCATAAAACTACATCACTTCACATGGTAATCACATCATTCAATGTAATTATGAGCAACAAGTGAATGCTTCCTAATGTGCTTAGGATGCAAATTGAAGGCCTTTATTATTCAGGTAGAACAGCTTTATTAATAAAGACTTAACATTAAATAACTTTCAGCCTCCAAAATGGTCATATGTCAGATTTGAGACACTCAGACTTGCTCATAAGAGACTTTTGTCTACCATGATGACTTTTTAATCACATGACAGTTAATTAATTGTGTCTTAGGGGATTTGAAGACTCCAAATCTGGAAATGCTTACAATCAGGTAAAAAATCCTCTTGATATAGCATTACAATACAGAGGATAGTACTGAACTTCAGCCCAAAGCCAGCACATATTCTTAGTTTACCAAAACATTTGGCTGCCAGGTTTACACAGACAGCAGAATGCAACTGAGGCATGTGTGCTCTGCAAAGAGATTTTTTTTTTTCCCCAGGCTGCATCCCCCAACTTTTCTTCTGTTTCTGCACTTCTCTTGCTCAAACAATGGCAGTTTCTCCCTTACCTGCAGACTGGTCCCAGCTCTTTATTTGAAAATGCCCAAAGGGAGAGCTGCAAATGATAGCTTTCCTGCCTCTGGCTTTATCAGGGAGCAGATCCAGCTGGTTCTTGGCACATCCCTGCCTCCTCCAGTCTCTGGTTTCTTAAGTGTCCTGTTTACACCAAAGCCAGGAGCACAAGTGTATAATAGGAGCTACCTCTGCTGGAAATCCTCCTCAAGTCCAAGTGCCACTTCTAGGACTGTTCTGATTCTAGACAGAGTAGGGACAGCAAAGACAGAGGATGAGACCTCTTCTAACAGCTGAGGATCCAAGTTCCTGATCCAAGTCATGGCCAAGGTGACAGAACTCCAACTGTCTGCTGATCTCTTTTAAAAGAATTACAAATTCTTGTATACCCCTGAAGAGGCACCACTCTGGTTTATGCAACTCTTCAATATCCAAAATACCAAATGCTGCTAACTGATTCAGGTGGATCACTGCTCTTTCTCTCAATTAATCCCCTGTTCAAAAATAAACTGCTGAATTCTTATGCTGCTAGGCTCTAAACCCCCAGGGTCTGAACAAACAAGAAGGGGAAAAACCAGTTAAATAAGCAGTCTGTACAATGTGTAGGTTGTGGGGAGTGGACTGGGGTTTTTTCTGGCAATGAATGCCAATAGCATTTAAATCTAGATTAATTTTATATTAAGAAATACTAAATAAATAAGGTTTATTCTTAGGCAAGCTGCAATTAGAATCATCATTATAAATTCATATCTCTAACAGTAGGTATCTAAACCAACACAGGCTCCCTTGACAGAAGCAGAGATCTATTTGTCTAGTTCTGAAGGAGGATTTATTAATTTTATTTATATCCCCTGCTGATCTATTAATTATGGGGAGACTCCAGAATCTTAAATTGGGTGAGGAAACACCATATTGGTATTCTGCACTTGTATCAGAACACACCATTTCATAATTTCTGGGGAATTTATAGAGGAGATCTTAAATACTAATACAATTGTATGTATCACTTGGAATAGCTGCAGCTTCTGTAAAAAAGCTTTTAATGTATTATCATAGGAAGATTCAGCTACATTGGAAAAGATGGGGATCTAAACATTAGATCTCTTAAGAACTTAAAGGAAGGTGACAGAGGGTCATGTTGTAGTATCAGGATAAAGGGAGTCTGAACACAGAATCAACAACACCACTGAGCACCTCAATAACATCTTCATTTATAATTTAGTAAATAGAAAAGAGTATGTAATGCTGAGAAGGTCAAAAAGAGAGACATTGTCAACAGAGTAAGTCAAGAATTTCATTAAATGAGATATTTAAAGCAATAGTGTAATAGAAATTGGATTAAGTTCAATAGTAACAAATGCAAGATGTGTTAATTGAGGACTATTAAATCTCCAACTATGAGCTAAACAAGGTTAGATGAAAATTACCAAGGAGAAAAAAAATCATATGTATTTTATAGCAGCAGACTCAACACGATAATATTTGACATTTCTTCTAGTATCTTAGTTTCATTACATGTCACACATTTAAGAGCATAAAATACCACAAAATCAAGAAACCCAGCAACTTTTTTCTGTTGGAAAGTGTTAGAGAGCAGATGTACTAAACATTCAGATCACACTGAGCTGGATCTATCACTCAAGAAAAAGGGCAAGGAAAGGACATGTTTTAGCTGAAGCTTTATAAAGACTTACAGCTTCCAGTAAAATTCCCCAAAGTTGTTTTCTGCAGTATATTTCAAATACATTCAGAGGTGGGTCTGACCTCCACAGGTCAGGTTTCCACTTGGCAGCTGATTGGGTCATCATTCTCAGTCTCTCCAGCACAAGGGGAAGACTTTACTGTTCTATAGAAAGGTTTTTAATCAAGATGCACCATCATCCATCTAAACCTTTAATGTACTAAATCTGTCTTGCCTTATGAAGAACCTTAATGACCCCCCCCAAAAAAAATCACAAAAAACTGGTTTCTTCAGAGGAGAAGACACTTCCTTTTTAATTAGGTTGTCTATCAAAAGAAATTCACTTTCATGTATGATCAAAATGTTAAAAAAAAAAATCAGTGATTTCTTTGCTAGTACCAGCTTTCAAACAAATACCAGGAAAGCTTTATGCTTCTCTTCCAGTAACAGTGATCACACTGATTGCCAGAGTTGCTTTAGGAAATGCAGCTCTTGGCCATACAGGCCTTTTTACTCTCCTTCTTATTATGGGAAGGAAGAACAGTGATGGAGGCAGGGAGGCAGCAGTAACATTCTAAAAATAATTGGAGATGTCAGACTGATACAGATGGTCAACCAAAGAGTAGGGATTTCTACCAGTAGGATCTAAGTCCTGCTTGAGTAAAGTGATAAAATTTGTCAGTTCAGAATTCATTTTCAAATACTGTCATATTTTGCATAAGTTGCAGAAGTTTTCTCAGACTGGATGAACAAGTTCCCCTGAGCATTTTTAAACATCCAACACACCAATGCTCTTAGGATCATATGCCACACACATCTAGAAAGCCCCTTCTCTCTTTCTGAAAATATTCATCATTGAATTAAAGCAAAATTTGCAGCCATCTGGGGATGTGAGATTTGTCTGAACAAGAGCTGGAGAACTTGTGGGGTGTCAGAGAGGCTGAAGCCTCCTGTATCTGCAGCTCCCAGCAGCAGCACAGTGTGAGCTCAGCAAGGGAGGCAGTTTTGATTCAGTCCATGAAGCCATGTGCCACCACTGGAGGCTGCTGAAGACAGAAATGCTTTAGCAGTTTCTTTATGGAGTAGTGAAAATAAACCAGTAAACAACTTCCTTCTGAGTATGCCTCTGTAGAATTCATGTCTTATTGATGGTGTAAAAGATACTTTTGGCATTGTCTTTAGGAGCTGGTTTCCTAAATACTTCACAGTAAAACAAATATATCATTTCAGAAGCAATCAGTGTTTTGTAGCTGTGTTATGTAGACAGAAGCAGCTACAAGCTGTTGTACAGAAGTGAAAGACCAATCTCTTTCAGTCTATTCCAGTTGTTTTCAATCTGCAATCTCCATTTCCCTGGAAATCCACTGCCTGCCTTCGAGAAGTCCACAAAAGATGGAAAAGAAAGCTCTATTTTCAGGCAGCCTGTGTGGGCCCAGAGCATTCACAGAAGGAAGTTCCTCAGCCTCTCTGGTCAGCAGTGTTTCAGTGTCTGAATTCTCCTTTTATAAAGATTTCTTTTCCCTTAAACCTAATGAAAAATGTAATTCCTTTGCCTTGCCTCTTGTGCTTATCACTGTGCACCTGCAAGAATGTGGCTCCACCTCCAGTGTAACAACCCAACAGGCAGCTGTAGAAAGAAATGTTTCCTCTTAGTTTCAGTTTATTAATAATCACAAATAAAATTTATTCGAAGAGATAGCAAATCCATGAATGAAGTTTAAAGAGGTGCTCACTATTGCTCATTTATTAGCTCCTTGGTCATAACACTGATGTGCACACTGTACCAACAAAGTCAATCCTGCTGCATGGGGGTACTGCTGCCCCAGACCCATGATGGGTGCTGCTTCAGCTCTGCTACATTTTGTGAAAGTATTCTGCCACCTAAAGGAGATATTTCAGACAATACCTCCTAGAAATAGTTGGTTTGCCATGATGAATTGAGACTGTAGGTAGTTATCCCAATTTTAATTTTGTAATTAAAAGATTCAGTTTTTGCACTCTCAAACTATTTCTCCACCAAACAGTCAATCTTTTACTGAAATTATTTTATTTCTCTAGGCTTCAGGGCCTCAGCCTCTCAGTAGCTCATTTCCTCATTTTTAAAATGTAAATGCACTGGAATTAAAATAGTGTTTGAGATTTTTGTCAATGACTTCTATGTCTTCAGAAATTACTGATATTTTTTCAAGGCCTTGGGCTCCTGCTAAAAATTAATTCCTCTCAAAGCTTTTAAAGCAAAATCTCTATATCCTTTGGCATTCTAAAGGACTACAGCTTTATCCCTAATTTAAAAAAATGTAGAATTTCTGAGAGATTGGCTGAAGGAAAGAGAAAAGGCCATTTTAAAAATACTCTGACCCTGAGCCCAAACATAAAGGTAGATGTAGAGATGTACAAATATAGAAAACTCTTCAGTTCCTTGACATATGGAGTAGTTCATTAAACCAGCTAATTGTTAACAGATCTATTATTCATGCTTCCCCTAATGAGCCAAATATGCTTTACATTAATTCTGTTGCCAGAGCTCCTTATTCTCAGCTGAAAGCAGTGACATCCAAGCCAGTGTTAGACAGAAATGTTCTCAAAGCCTGAAGTTCAGACACAGCCCTAAAGTAAATGAGCTTTTACTCACCAGGTGAGTCCATATTGTGTTAAGTGAAAAGATTTGGGTGCAGGAAAAGAGAGGGTGGTAATTCAAAAGGAACAAAATTTTTTTTATTATCTGATTCTTCCATATTTTCAAACAATTATACAAAAATATTTTCCAATTATTTTTCCATATTTTCAGATTGGTAGAACTCAACAGGAATTCTTGCTGGAATCCAAAGACAAAAATAAATATATGTTTGGGTACACTATGTTACTATCATTGTAGCCCAATATTTATCAATATAATTCTCATATATTATATTTTTCTCAAAATTGTATACATTTACAAAATCTAAAGCCTACATGATTAAAACATTCTCTACTTTTCATTTGATATGTAACATAAATTATAGTTCAGAAGATAAATTGCATTCAATAGCTTATTTTCATTTTTAGAACACTGGAGTAGCTATTTAGATTTTTGCACTTGGGTATTATGCAATTATTTACCTTAAGATCCAATTTTCAGGTTTGCAGGAAAATAGAATTAAAACTTTTCCTTACTTTTATTTCAATAATCAGAGCTCTAAATAAATCTGTGAAATTGCTAATTAATTACAAGAACACTGAGCTCTGTATATCTCATGTTCTTTCTTCCAGAATCAGTCTTTAGTGGCCACAGACAGCATCCTTGTGATCCTGGGAGATCCTCTTTTTGTGTTTTCCAGGATTTGTCTCTATTGCCTTCAGTAAGGCAAAATTAATTCATTTACCCAAGATACCAGTAAGAATTACAGTTCATTCTTGCCCAAAAATTTAAGAAAAAAAATGACTGATTTTTCAATAGTCATAGGAACCACAGGCAGAGGTAGCTATCTACTGTCAGGTTTCTCTGTTCCTTCTTCAGCAAAACACTTTGTTTATTTTTTTAATTCTCTGGTAGATTCTTGCAGTGCAGAGATGCAATTCAGTTTATATTTTTCAATGATCAAAGCAAAATGTTTACAATGACATTCAACATAGCATTTTTTGAAAGCCTATCAACACTTTTTATTAGCAAAACAATCCCATTTCATGCAGACAAGGCTAAGTTTTCCTTAAAATTGTACCAAAGTTGCTCCTGGTTTCCCTAAATATTCTATGTTCTGTACATACTGGTTTATGCTTTCCCTTAAAATCAGGGAAAATATTTTTTTACTTCCATCTCTGTTAATTTCAGTTTTGTGGTGCTATCCACTTAACATGATGCAAGGTAGGCTACTTTTTCCTTTTCTCTTTTTTTTTTTTTTTTTTTGTCCTGAGGTACTGAGGAAAAAAACCCAAACACTTTGCATAGCTTCTTTTTTTGGCCATCATCGTGCAGTTGCTTTAAGATTTTTTAACTGTGAAGATGAGTCAGGCAGGAACACAGAGTAAAGAAATAAAGATCCTCTTAAAACTGCTGGTGTGTTGTACTGAGTCCCACCAAGTAAATCTGTTCTGGAGGCCAAAGGGGGGTTCAGCAAGGCCAGGGACCAGGTCCTGCTCCTGGGTCACAACAGCCCCTGCAGTGCTCCAGGCTGGGGCAGAGGGGCTGGAAAATGCCCAGAGGAAAAGGACCTGGGGAGCTGGTCCACAGCCACCTGAACTGAGCCAGAGTGTGCCCAGGGGGCCAAGAGGGCCAGTGGCACCTGGCCTGTGCCAGCAGGACAGGGCAGGGACTGTCCCCCTGTGCTGGGCACTGGTGACATCCCAAGTGCTGTGTCCAGTTTGGGGCCCCTCGTGACAAGAAAGACACTGAGGGGCTGGAGTGTGCCCAAGGCAACGGAGCTGGGGAAGGGGCTGGAGCACAGGTCTGATGAGAGCACCTGGGGGAGCTGGGGGTGTGCAAGGAGGTGTTTTGGAGGCTCAGGAGGGACCTAATCCCTCTGCACAGCTGCCTGAAAGGAGGCTGTGCCCGGGCAGGGGTCAGTCTCTTCTCCCAGGTGACAAGGGACAGGATGAGGAAATGCCTTCACATTGCACCAGGGAAGGTTGAGATTGGATGCTAGGAAAAGTTTTGTCATGGAAAGGTCTCTCAAGCACTGAAACTGGCTGCTGAGAAAAGTGGTGGAGTTACCATCCCTGGAGGTGTTCAGGAAACAGCTGGACATGGCACTGAGTGTCCTGGTCTGACAAGGCGGTCTCCTGTGGGAAGAGAGGCTCTAAGGATAGTCCAGGACACAATGAATTGCAGCTGTACTGATTACCAAGGAGTAGGAACAGCCTTGCCTGCCCAATGAGGATGTAGGTTATAAAAGAATGGGCTAGCTGGCTGAAGCTGTAGTTAGAGATGGAATTGGAGTTTGGGGTGGGGTCTGCTGGCTGTGCTGTGAGGAGGAAGGGACAGATAAGGTGAGAAGATGCTGTGTGAGGGACAGACAGGTTTAGGCAGCTGGGTAAGGGACAGCTTGGGGTTTAGCCAATCATGCAGAGGGAAGAAGAAAACTTGCAGAGAGGAGAGAAGGAGTTGGTGCTGTGTGAAGCAGCTAATAAGGAAAGGAGTCAGAGTTGCCTGAGAAATCTGTGGAAAGAAGACATGTAAAGTTTTTAATAAAGGACTGGTGATGGTTCCAGTTGTCTGTCTTGACATAATTACTGCAGTGCCCAGTCAAGGGAATGGCTTGATCATCTCAGAGGTGTTTTCCAACCTATTTCATTCTGTGATTCTGTAAATCAGAAAAATTTTTGAAAGAAATGAAAGTGCTTGGTAGCATGGTATCTCCATGCAAACATCTCAAAGTATTTTTTTTGTTTGTTTCGCACTCAATTTTTATGCAGCAAAGAAATGAACATCAGTTTCATAAAGGTCAGTATAATCTTCAGAGTGCTGCTCTCTAAGTGAGAGAAAAATACTTCTAAGGCTGAATGAGTACAAGGGATGTTATAGAGCCTCCTAAAGAAATGTCAACAAATATGCAATGCAATTATAATTTGAATCAGAATATTCTGAGTTGGAAGGAACCCACAAGGATCATCAAATCCAGCTCCTGGCCCTGTACAGGACTGTCCCCAAGAATCCCACCATGTGCCTGAGAGCATTGTCCAAACACTTCTTGAACTCTGTCAGGCTTGGTGCTGGGACCACTTCCCTGGGGAACCTGTTCCAGTGCCAAACACCCTGTGGGGGAAGAATCTTTTCCTGACATCAGCCTGAACCTCCCCTGGCACAGCTTCAGGCCATTCCCTTGGGTTCTATCACTGGTCAGCAGGGAGAAGAGATCAGTGCCTGCCCTTCCACTTCCCTCCACGAGGATGTTGAAGACCAATTTGAGATCTCACCTCAGTCTCCTCTTCTCCAGACTGGAGACATTAATATTAATTTATTTTGTTGTGGCTCCCTGAACTGCACATAACACTTGAGGTGAGGCAATTACTGTCCCTAATTGATAGCTGCAGGTTTCTAGGGCTGCCTGAATTCTTTCATAGCACCTTTTAGGTGAAGATTGGAAGTTGAGTTATTACTCTCCATCACCACATCAGCTTTCTGAAAGATCATTTCTACATTTGCTGCTTGCAAAGGAGAATGACACAGAGGGGTCCTGAGAAGACCAGGATCATGAATAGTTAGGCAGATTTGCAGACTACACCAATCAAGGATTTCATCTTGATGAGGTCTGAAATCTTTGGAAATTGAGATTTTTTTCTGATCAATGTTTATTGATACAATTTTTTTGAAATAAAAAATTCAGATCCCCTCATTTTTATTTGAAATCCTATATTAATACTAACATCTTTTAAAACCACTTCCTCCATCTATTCTGGTGGGGAATTTTTTAAGAAAGAAGCATACCAAAGCTGAGTGGAAATGATGTAAGGAAAGCAAGTAGAAGAAAATCAAAACTGACTACCAGAGAACTCTCCCTGTCAATGAGGGTGAATAGGGAGCTGTGAATGAACAGTAGGGCAATAGTGGAAGCTTCATCCAAAACCTGGTGAAAAGAGGAATAGATGAAACCATGAAATTGTGGAAAACTACCTCATATGATAAGAGTGAGGGATCACTTAGCTCTTTTCTTCTTCTACAGGCTGAACCTAGATACCTTTTAAAGTAAATGCCATGCTGCTGTTCATGGGACTCTTGCTTGTGTAATGAATGATATCTGGGTTTTACTTTATGATTTTACAGACCCAGTTCAGCACAGGCATGTGAGTGTAATTACTGTTGACATCAGTGAGGTGAGACCTAACACAGTGCATGACTTAATTGGATGATGGGATTTGCATTTCCCATGTATGCAAGCACTGCTCAGTGGCACACAAGTGTGCTTAGAATACTATCAAGCATTAACCTTCAATTTGTGTGTCTTGTGCCTCCAGTGCCTAGAATAAATGCTGTACATTCACAACTAAAATTAGTGCAAGCTCAGATACTGATTTTTTTATTTATTCATTTGTTTTCACATTTTTGGAAGGACAGGAAGAATATTTGTCTATTTGGAGTTCTGTACTACAGGTAGAACAAGAAGCTCTCCTCTGTACAAATATTCTATGATATCTAGGAGTATCTTAAAACCTCACAGTCCTCCTCAGTTTTGCCCTGGATATCTCTCATGTCTTGAATACTCTCAAATCTCAGTAGAACTGTAGAAAGAAGCACAAGAAATTTGCATTGCTCAGCCTTGAAATGTGCAGCTTAACTGCATAAATAGAAATATTTGCAAGTCATAGTTGCCAGCTTTACTGGAAGGCACAGCTGTCTGCTTAACCCATCATAGTGAGACAGCCTGTATTAAAAAAAAATAGTGAAATGTAAAAATAACTATGTCTTCTAGCAAAAAAACCACTGTGGCAGAAAGAGCACAGTGCAGTCAGAGATGGATAATTGCTCAGGTCACTGCTTTTCTGCTCATTATAAATCAGAGCCAAGAGGAAGCCCTTTCTGGCCATTCTGTGCAGTCCATGGCTGTGTTTATTCAGCTTTGTGTCATCTCTATTCCTTTGCATACAATTCCAGCAATAACCCAGCACAGTCCCCTAAGTACAAAGGCAGCAGCAGCAGCAGGGCTCAGCTCCCAGCTGGATAAAATCACAAACATCCCTTTGCAGCTCTTCTTTGCCTGGCAGCCCTTGTGAAGGTTGACTGGCCACGTTGTGAACTCTTGTGAGATGCTGTTTCACAACTCAGACAAAGCTCTGCATGCTGCTGTTATGATATTACAAATTGTCACCAAAATTTGCAGATGGAGAGAGTTGATGTTTGCAGAGAGAGGAAGATAGCTGGAAGGAAAGAACAATGTAGATTGAGCTCTGATTAGCCAGTAAATTCTTTCTGTCTCCAGCAGGACCTCTCTGGGAAGGGAGAACAGGTATCAGTGATTTCCTTTCCAACATGACATGAAGAACGAGGTCAGGCAGCTTCTGAAAATTGTCTTCCTTATAGGCAGTGAAGAGGGAGTTTTTCTGTCCTGGGCACAACACTTCAGTGTCACTTGCTAATCACCACTCTGTGGGCGCTTCTTGGCATCTCTGAGAAATGTGCATGTATTAAAGTGTGGCCTTTGTTGAGCCAAAACCAGGAGGAGAAATGCAGGTATTCTTTCCAGGCCCCTGGGCTCCTCAGCTGGGATTGTTTCACCTGTGCCCTGAGTTTGATGGTGATCACATTTACAGCAGAGCCACTCTGAGCTGAGCCTGCTGCAAGCTGCTGGTGGGAGCCCTAGCCCAGAGAAGCAGCAGAGCCATAACATAAGGAAATGAAGAGAAGATTGTGCATACTTAAAACCTCACAGAGTTTATTGATTTGCTGGTGCTCACATGAAAAGTTTGGGGCAGAGCTAGATGGGATCCAGAACTGCTCCATCCCTCTCCAGTGTCTCCCATGTAACTGTTCTTTGCTCTGCTGAATCCAGTGAGGCAGAATAATCTGTTCTTCTGATTTCTGGGGCTGGATGGTAACAGTAATAGATATAGTCAAAATGTCATCCTTTGAGAGATCTACTTATTTTTCCATGCAGGAGCTGATCTGTGAACTAGGGATATGAAATTCTAAGCCTGCTAATTGCAGAGTCATTGTTCTGTGCTGGAGATGTTTACACCATCATGTGAGTGCTAAGCATAGACAAGAGAGAAATAGTGGATCCATGTCCTAATAATGGAATCATCCTGGACCTAAAACTCACAAGCTCATATTTTATTTCCAGTTTAAATAAATATTATGAATATGTTTGCATCTCAGTAGTGCCCAGAATTGACCAGGTACCCTCATGGGTCCTGGGAAACAGCCCTGTTTTGTGCTGTTGGCAGACTTTTACAGGCATGCAGGTACTTTTGAATGCACTGGTGATTAAGCCATTGAGAGAGGGGTTCATGGGTCCTGGGTGGGATCTACCAATTCTTCTACTGCTATTTAGAACAGTTAGGTGCCTTAACTCAGTCATGGAACCTGAGACAAAAGCAAACATATGGCAATGCCAGAACAGAGATGTGAATGGAGGAACATGGTATTTGTTATAATTCTTTTTTTTACTAAGTGTCTTTCTGACCTGTGTTTAATATTTGATAGGCATCCATTCATGCTCCCATAAATGAAATTATGGCAGTGCTGTTAAAGCAATTTCTTTCCTTTTTGTAGCAGTTTGTGTTTTTCACAAATATTCTTCCTCCTTAAGGATGACAGTTAAGTGTTTTGATATCCTGGTGTTTTCCTGATGAGACAAACAAACTCTCCGTGGAGTATTTCATAAAATTTTATTCTCTGTTGTGCTTTCTGTGAAGCCAAATATTCCTCTAAAATCAAATTGTTGCTTGACCACAAAATTCCACTATTTCTCTAATGCCTTTCAGACTTTTGAGAAACCAATTATCTGATTTCTCTGTAGCATACCTGCTTTCAGCTCCTGCTTGGTGTTGATCTCATTGTAGTGTAAACTGAGCAATGACTGTAATCAAAACTTCAGTGTTTTCCCCAGAACACAGCAGGTTGCTATGTGGGTGGTAGCAGGGCAAGGAGAGTCTGCAGGAATGTTTTTTGGGGGACTTATTGTTGTCAGCAAAGATTTAGCCTGGGGGCTGTATTGACAGAAAAAGAAGCTGAACACAGTAAATTGAAGAATGAACTGTATTTTCACAGGCTGCTCTCTGTTGGTCACAGAGAATTTCATGCTAAAATTCCTCTGTTATCAGATCACTGAGTTCAACAGCTCCTTTCTGCAGAAGGTCTTCTTTCAATTACAAATATGTTTCCCCATACAGTAGTAAAGTTGAATTCAATGTCTTTACTGTATTTGATGTAATTTTAACTCCCACAGACCTGGATTAATGTATTTTTTTATAGCTCAGAATTGAGCCACTTATGATTCACAAGTCACAAAAGTAACAATATTTTGAACAGACTAAGATTCACTGACACAATAATATCCAGATACTTAATTTATTTAATGGCATGTGCCACTCTGTAAGGTTGTTTCTTCACAACTAGCCTGATACAGTTCTGCCTGCTAGTTTGAACCCGAGTTTTTTAAGATATGTCAGTACTGTGACAGCCTGCTACTTTATAAGTTTTCCATGGCACTGAAAGAAATCTCCCAATTCCTACATAGTCCTGAGAATGTGACCCAGATTTATGACTAATGACTGTTTATTTTGCTTAGTGCTGAGGATAAAGTTTTCACTCCCTGTTTCCAGTCAGTGAGAGCAATGCCTACATTACCTGTCAAGCATGAAATCCAAGGGAGTTCAATGGCCAGGCTGCATCTCTTAAGCTCTGGCTTTTGTGGATCCATTTCCAGCCATGCCTTGGCACAGGCACATATAAGCACTCCCAGTGCTTTGTGCTGCAGGAGGATGACTTTGCTGCACAGGCTGCCTAGGCACCCTGATTATACCAGTAAATTAGATAGAGCTGGGGAATGTTCTTGGTCTTGGAAATGTGACAGGTTGTACTGTGAGACTGTTTGAACAGTCCCTGGTGCAATTTCAGCCTGTTATTAACAGTCTCCCAAAAGCTCCAGAGCACTGCCTGCACATTAAAGCAGTCTGGGGGCCATTCCCAGGAAATGATGTGTATGGAGCCACGGTGCTTTGGAGGCTGGGAGGGTTTATTAAAAACATGCCAGTTGGCTTCAGTGGCTAGGAATATTCCTAATCACATTCATCTCTAAGTGCAAACATTGCCATGGGGTCTCCTCAGCACTCACAGATTAACTGCAAAGGACATGACTATGGCTCTGGACTTTCTGTGCCTCATTCAAATTGGCCAGCTCACCCAGGGCTCAGAGGAACCAGGCTTTCTGTCTTCACTGTCTCTTTTGGGGACTGTCCTGCCCAGCACCAAAATCTCTATCAGTCTTTGAAAGCCTCCTTACAGTAGTGAAAATCCTCCCAAAGGGATTGGTCAGACACCAATGCAAACAGGACCAGTAAGTGTCCTGAACTATTGATATTCAACAATAGCCAAAGTGTCACATATAAATAAGGTGGGCTGGATTTACAACTTCTCTGCCAGCACCTGAGCATCAAGGTGGGTGAGGTTTCAGTGCCAGCAAATCAAACTGAATCCAGAAGCTTCGATGGTCAGTGGTCTCAATGTCAGCTGGCCACTGTAAAGTAAATATCTGATGACAGAACTGGAAAAGCAAATATCTGTGTTGTCACAGCGACTGCAAAGTTCAACAAATTGCAGTGCTTCACACAAGAGAAATAACTTTAAGGAAACTAGAAGCAGAAACTTCTGATTCCTACTGGCAATTAAATCTAATTTGTGAATCTGTGCTATTATCAATTACTTTTACACGTCACTAGATTTCTCAGCTAAACATAGCATCATTTCTCTCTCCTTTACTTATTTTCTCCCTAATTATTTATAAAAAGAGGAACTGCAATACATATAAAAATGAAGTTAAAGCAGGCATGCAGAGAGCCAGCACTGGTCTGAGGTTAACCCTGCAAGGTAAAAGTGTGATAAATTGTTGATTGCTGCAAGTAATGGAAGAGGAAAAACAGGTGGCCTAAGCCAAAGTGGAGTTAAGCCAATAAAACAATGATGGAGAACCTAGGAGGTAAAAGGTGTTAAATGACTATTAGAAACTTTAGTGAGTGAAAAATACCAAAAACTATTAAAATGAGTGTACTGGCTTATCAGCAGTGACTCGTGAAGACCAAGATATTGTCATAGGAGTCTTAAATCAGGAAAGCCAGGCCCCAAAGGAACTATTCACCTGGGAGGGGAAAAGGTGGGAAATGGGGAATAGAAGGTGGAGAACGTGATGAGGTCATGGTTGCCTGGTAAGTCCCTGTTGAGCAGTGTGGATTCTGATCCCTGCACTGGGGAAGGGAGATAGAGCTCTGATCTGCCCATATCATGTGTGTCTGCCTTGTTTCCTCAGCCAGGGGCACCTGGGTTACCTTCCTGACACAGACTGAGGGACACCGTGGAGAGAAGATGGAGTGTGGACCAAATATCCCAAAATTTATTCTCTGGACAATGTGCTGAGTACAAGGACTGCCACAATGCTACTCAGAAATTCTGGTCAGAACTCAATGCAATAGGCCAAAATAAACTGTGGTGCCATTTAATTAACATTTCTGGGGACAAAATTGGCCTGGTCTAGCAGATTTGGTCTTTTAAAAGAGTTTTGATTTCCAGTGAGGAACAAAAGAAGGTAACAAAAGAAAAGTAAATTGTCCACCTAGAACAAAAAAAAGGCAAAGGAAAATCTGAATGATACATTCTCCCTTCTGTTAAATAAGATTGTAGTCACAGAACACACACATTCCTTGATGCATCAAGAGCTGTTCAAGAATAGAAAGTACAAAGTACACTGAAGTGAAATCTCCAATTGAGTTGTTTTTCTGCTGCAGGCAATGAGATTTGGATCTGTGCCATATAATTCAGTGCACAAATACTAAACCTGAGGTATTAGCTCATATAAACAGAAGATGGAAAAGATTCAGGCTCTGTAGATCTGTCTCAGGACAAGTCATTACCCATTTTATGAACAAACCCACACCTCAAACCAAGCACAGCACCATGGAGCACTCTCATCCAAGACTCCAACATGTGCTGAGGAAATCTGTAGATTCACTGATGGATCTGCATCTCCCTGTGGATGTGCCTGGCACCCTCAGGCATTCCAGCTGCCAGCAGACACTTGCCACTCTGCACCAAAATCTCCCTACAGGTGAGCTCAGCAGATTCCCAGGCTCCACCAGCTTCAGGGCCTGGATCTCCATGGCAGTCTGAACTCTAGACCACAGACAGGTATATACTGCTTTTTTTGGGTTTTTTTTCCCTTCCAAGCAATAAACACTGAGTGACATCTAAAACCACTCCCAGGTGTCCAGGACATCCACATGGGAATTAGAGCTTGCCTGAGACTTATTGGTGACACATGCTTTCCTGGGGCTGGCACAGCCCACAGAACCCCAAAGGACACGAGAAGCTCATATTTAGGAAACTCACTAAAATGTCCTTCTGATCACCTACAATGAGATGTTTCAGTTGGAACAAGGGAAGACCAATGTGTTCCCAGCTGCATTACAGGCCTGTAGGGCTTCAGACAAGCAGTTTTAGTTTCTCATTTTTCATTTTGCTGTTTATAGGGAGTACTAAGAACTTCTTGAATTTAGCTGAAGAAGATGAGACAAGTTCAATCATTAATGTCAGTGAAATGAAAGTTTTATGACATTTCTGTATATTACATCAACAAGGAGGTAACTGTAAGTGTTGAAGCCTTAAACATATTGAGCTCTTTTATGTCCTGTTGGGAGACAAGTAATAATTCTCACAATTGCCCTCCACTATTGTCCTGACTTGTAGCAATGAAATGTTCTAGATCTACTCTAGAAAAAAGACATTTAAAGTAAAAATAAAAAATAAATTAATGGTGACAACCTCTCATTTATCTTCCGGACAAGTTTGGCAGGTTTTTTTGTCTTTTATTTGCAGTGCTACTTACACTGTTTTCCATTATTGATCCATACTGACCCATTCTGTTAAGTGGTTTAGTGTTGTATAAACACTTCCAAAAAATCTCCATACTTCTTGTTAGTGCAAATTTGATTTAGAGGTCAAAACAGAGACAAAGGCTGTTGCAAAAGGCATTTTTATTAAATTTCAAAATGGCTGATTTTTTGATTTTGGATATGCTATGAGCATTAGAGATTTAATATTGATGTCTTTTTAGAAAATATGCATTATACATATTGACCCAGTGACTATGGCAAAAAAGATCACCAAGAACTTCATCTGTACTCTGTGTGTTAGGTACTGTTAGCACTTAAAAAGCAAAGTGTGTGCAAGGGACAGATCATGTATTCACAAGATTGTTATTAGGGGAAAAATCTTATTGTGAGTGTGGTGAGACTGGCCCAGGTTGCCTAGAGGAGCTGTGGGTGCCTGGCAGTGCTCAAGGTCAGGCTGGATGGGGCTTTGACAACCTGCTCTCATGGAAGGTGTCCCTCCCCTATGGCTAGGGGGTTGGAGCAAGATGATTCTTCAGTTCCCTTCCACCCCAAACCTTTCTATGTTCTCATGATGACAAATTTTTGTGTCTATATCTAAGGTACCCAGCACCAGAAAAATATATAGTCTTGTCATTGGCAGCATCAACCTGTCTCACTGAAATAATTAATCTGTATGTATGATGAAGATTAGAAATTCAGTTTCAAGGCTCCACTGGATCTGATTCCAGTGATCAGCTATGGTTTAGAAACAATCTGCCTTGTATAACAATACAAATTCTATTGGACCCATCAGCTGGCAAAAATTATACCCTCAAAACACCATCCCCAGAGCACAGGTTGGCATTACAGACCAGGCATTTTCTCCTATCACCATCATGATCATGTGTAGAAACAACAAATTAAATATGAAGTGGCATTTTTTTAAACCATCATCACCACAACAAAGAAAAAATATACCTTGGATTTACCAGTATTAAGAATGAAATGGAAGTCAAGCACTGAGATGTGAAGATAAATAGCAATGATGTAGTGGGCTAAAGGAGATACAACAGAATGCATTTATAAGTGCTGAGAAGCTTGACATTATTTGTTAAGCATTAATATATGATAAAGACATACATGGAATTTGATACCAAGCTAAGTGGAATTATTTCTAGTAAGGCTGAATGAATGGTTGAAAACCCAATTAAGGGGTCCTGACCCGTCTGCAAGAACAAAGTGTTTGCAGATGAGTAAAGGGTGCAATGGATGTGACATCCAAAACAAAATGAGAAGTATATAATGGCATCCTAATAAGAAATGTACTGTACATTTGATTGAGACTAATTCATGCAGAATTTTAATAGGAATTTCAGAATGTGACAGCAGAGGAGTGCAGCCACTCTGTCAGAAAGGAGTGTCCTCTGAGTGTGGCACGGTTTGTGTGTGTTGTGTGTGAGCACACACACCTCTGGGCAAGGCTGTGCCTGATGAAATGCTGGATCCTCTGCCCCCTCACTCGAGGCTGCCTGAAGCCAGTGTCCCTCAGGACCCAGAGCAATGTGAATCCTTGCTGTAAATCACTGCATCTGCAGAGGTGCAGGTGCAGTTGGACAGGAATTTGTTACAGCTCAAGACAAAGGCAGGTATTGGAGTTGTCACCAAGGTGGTTGCTAATAAAAGATATCCCAGAAGAATAAGATATATGAAAGCAGTGCAGGAAACAGTGGCTCAGGTCTGAGAGCAAATCAGGGCAGTGTGGTGGTACGTACCAAGCAGAAGGTGCTGTCCTTCAGCAAACAAATTATTTCAGACACAGAGACAGGCTGCTTAGATTCTACAGCTTCCTGACCTAAAGGTGCTGCTGGCATCTCCACATGATTTTCCTCTGCACAAAGACACTGCCTCTAATGACTCCACTCAAGGTAAACAAGCTCAACCAAGGCTGCTCACATTAGGATACAACAGGAACCCTCATTAAAATTTACAGCCAGTGCAATAAATGGATCAAAGCAGCATCTGCCTCTATTTGTGGTGCTGCTCCAGCATGTCAGCCAGGGTGGCTTGAGCTCCATTTCCCTGAGCTGGGCAGCAGCATCCCCAGCACATCTGTGCCCCGCCAGATGTGGCTGTGGCACAGCCATAGCTTTGTGAGCTAACCTCAGGTTGACAGCAGAGAACCTCAGGCTCTGTGGAGCCCCAGGCAGTGAGGGGCTACAGTATTTGCCATCTTGTTGGGTGTATTTTCAGTTTGTAAGGAAATCCAGGCTGCTGTACTCTTCCACTAGAACCTGATGAAACTGGCCAAGGACTTCTGACTATACATGCTCCCAAGAGTCACAACTTGCAGGACTTGGATCAAAACCTGAAATACACTCCAAGCTAAAACTATTTCAAAACAAAGCCCATCTAGAATCCTTCAAAAGAGACCTGAAACAAGTTTCTAATTCTCCTGGACATTAATAAACTATTCTCTTTAATTTAATTCTCTCTCATTAATAAACTATTCTCTACTGAGGTAGACTTGGTTTTCTGGAGAAAATCATCCCCCATGTGTCTTTGACTATTAGCTCATATAATGGATCTGACAGCAGATGGAATTTTTGCCTAGAAGTGCCAACCCTTCCCTGAGAGATGAATAAATCCTTCATTTACAAAGCAGGCTCTATATAAATAGAATGGCAGTCAGCAAAAAGGGGGTGGTCTCCTGGGAAGGTAAATAGCTGGTTCCTGACAGCAGGAATGCAGTTCAAGGAAAAGTTACTTTCATTTAATTTCACTTATAAGAAAGGGGAAATATTACTAAGGAAAGCTGTATTCTGAAGTGATGTTTATTTGCCTTGGCCTAATCCATTTGGAAAAAAGGTTCTAAAATGGACAATGGCCCAGATGTTCTCTGCTATTGTAAAACTGGGCTAGGTAGAACAAGCAGGACCTGCTCCACTTCCTGTTATGCTGTGCACCTATTTGTAATGATTTCCATAGTCCTCCTCTGAATTTTCACCAGTTCCAGTAGTCACCATCCTGTAGCACAAGAGCTGGCAGCTCAGTACTCAATACTGAACAGCCCAGACCTTAAACTCTGCTGTGGCTTTGCTCTACTTTCTCTGCTTTGTCTAAGGTTTTGCAGACCAACACAAATAGTTTGAACACATGGATGTTTTCAATCTCCAAGATGCAGAGACAATCATCAAACAAAATTGAGCTTAAGCCAGCTGGGGCCATGCTAACTGCACTCTCAGTTGCAAGAGGGTTTAGAGAAGCTCAAAGTCTTGTTTGATAACATTCTAATTTATTTCAAGCAGAAATGAATAATATTGCATTTGAATCAACCTGTTGATAATCACTCCCCTGTGCCTAGGTTTATAAGAAAAACAAATGAAATGTTGCTGTTCTGCGGTGTAGTTATAATTTCTCATGTCTCAGATTACCAGTTAATACAATTACAGTTACTCTTGGCTAATACAGACTTTGTTTTGTCTTTTTATTTTTCTTTAGTCTACGTTCATGTAACACAACTTGAAGGTAGATTAGCCCTGAGCTTCTCTCTGTGGAAATCAGTGGAATGAGAATCATAATTACCTATCTTTCTGAATGGATACACATATCCAACAGCTGTGTGATTCAGCTGACACTCTGGAGGAAAGGGATCCCATCCAGAGGAATCTTGACACACTTAAGAGCATCAGGAGCATCAGGAAGCTCAACAAGGCCAAGTGCAAGGTCCTGCACCTGTGTCAGGGCAACCCCAAGCACAAGTACAGAGGATTGAGAGCAGCCCTGAGGAGAAGGACATGGAGATTTTGGTGGATGAAAAACTCAAAACGACCCAGCAATGTGCTTTTGGCAGCCCAGAAAGCCAAATGTGTCCTGGGCTGCAGCACAGCAATGTGGGCAGCAGGTCAAGGGAGGTGATTCTCCCCCCCTGTTTTTGTGAGTGCTGTGTCCACCTCTGGGGCCCTCAATATAAGAAGGACCTGGACCTGTTGGGGCACCTTTCCTGTAAGGACAGACTGAGAGAGTTGGGGATGTTCAGCCTGGAGAAGGCTCCAGGGAGAACTTTTGTACTTTCTGGTACCTAAAATGGCTACAAGGAACCTGGAGAGGGACTTTTGACAAGGGTGTGCAGTGAAAGAAAAGGATAAATGGCTTTTAACTGAAAGAGAGCATGTTTAGAGTGGATGCTAGGATGAAATTCCTTGCTGTGAGGTGGAACAGGTTGCCCAGAGGAGCTGTGAGTGCCCTGTCCCTTAGAAGTGTTCAAAGCCAGGCTGGGCTCTGAGCAGCCTGGTCTAGTGGGGTCAGAACAAGATGATCTTTAAGGCCCTTTTGACCCAAACCATTCTATGATTCTGTGATACATTGTTCAATATTCAGATTTGGTATTAGCAATTATGGTCCCACCCAGCTTTATTTCATCCTCTTTTTTAATCTAGACTTTCAACTAAAACTCCCACTGGTTTCACTAGAAGCATTTTAGTACCCACATAAAGAGTGGGGAAAATTTAGAAATGAGATAACTCTTTCATATTGCACACAGTGAACTAAAATTTAATGTCATTCCAAACTGTTAATAAATTCAGCCCATTTCTGAGAATCTCATTTGCTTTCCCAAGACATGCAGACTAATAATTGAAATATTAAATAGTATGGCATTTTTATTTAGCAAACTCAGATTCTGATGAATGGACAAAAAATGCAGAGCAATCTCATATCTGGTGCAACTCCTCTGAGTTCTTGAAAGCTGCTCTGGTCATAACATTTTTTAAATTTTTTTTTCTTTAATCAGAGAAAATTATACTCTGAGTTTCTGACATTTACCAATGAGCTGACTGTCAGAATATTCAGGGTTGACTTTTTGGTGGGGTAAAAGGGGTACATAGACAGAAACATCTTGCTATAGTCCAAAGAGGAAAGACAGAGGTTGAAGCTATATGAAATTAACTACCCCAAAAACCAGAGCAAAGCATGGTGAGAAGTTTAAGATTGTGTTTTTTCATCTCTGTTTAATTTAGAATTTCTTACCATCTAATGCTATATGATAGCCTAGAAGGAGAAACTAAAGCTTGCCTGATTCCACCCTTGGTGATGTATGAAAAGTTCAGAAAAGTTCACAGTGTGTTCATAGAAGTGGTAGCGAGGAAATTATCCCTAATTATTCCTCAAGCAAGGAGGAAGAGAGGAGCAGAATTACTACTTGCCCTCATTCCCTGAGGAATCCTCCAGTGTGGTAATGTGAACAGTTAAAATAGATAAAACTCCCTTGTGGTTTCCATTTTATACATCCATTATTCTGTGACTGCCAACAATTTCTGTAAATGTCTGAGGTTTCATACATCCCTAAATAGCCTGAACTAAATGGACATAGCTTCATATCCATCTTCTGTAAATGGGCAGCTGGAAACTAGTGAGAGATTGTCTCCAGAATCATGAGTGTAGGTACATCTTATTTGGGGAACTTAATAAAGTTTTCCTATTGCAGTTCTATCCATTCCAAAGGTCTCTTCTTTTTAGCACTCAGGAGTGCTGGGATTTGTACAGCAAGAGATGAGTGGATGAATGCTGCTGACTAGAGATCTCCCCTCTGTTCCTCCCCTTGCATGGGGAACTTTTGTGATGCTGAATCATTACAGTTGATTCTTCTGTTTTCTGCTATGGAGTTGTATCAAGGATGGTTTACAGTCAGTGTCTTATCTAACAACATTTGTGGGCTTCTTGGTTAGAAAATAAATAGTTGAAAGATTTTTTTAAGTTCAGTTCCATAATATTGCTTTCATATGGGGACAGATATCCATATAATCTTTTTGTCCAACCACCATTTTTCAATGAATTCTTAACATTTCATTTATTCATATTCTCTCCATCTTCTGCTTTTGCTCCTGTTAACAAAAAAATAAAATCCTATTGCAGTGAAAATCATTGCAAGGCTTTAGCCTGGAAATTCTTATTTGTGTGAGAACTCCTTTAATGCTGAAGTGACTTCAGTGAACATCAACAGGTCTGTGGAAAAGGATATGGATGGGCAAGGCATCATCCTCTCCCCTGTCACAGGTTAGCAGGCACTGAGTATGTTCAGGGATGCCAAACCCATTCTATCCCTGTCTAAGAGAATAGCTGAGAGATCCAGATACTCAGTCGAGTTGCTAAGAAACCTAAAGAATTTTAAAGTATGCAAGGTTACAAGGCTAATCTAAAGTTAGACTAATACTGTGTAGCATCCCCATGGCAACCAGGAGTGAACGGCATGTGAGGTGAAAGCAGAGACAAAGACAGAATAATGATCAGCAATAAAACCTTGGCAGGGCTTAGTGTGATTATGTTATCAATGAGTTAAAGAATGCTGCTGGCCTGCTGAAGTTCAGCTTGTCTGCTGGGGACACAGCTTCTCCTTGCTGCTCCAGAGCAAATGGTGGATGGCACTTCTAAAGTAAGGCTTTATATACTGGCCAGCTCTGAAAGGGTCAAATGAAAGAGAAGTGGACCTGAACACGTGTGATGTAACAAAACACTCTTTATTATTTAATATAAAGAAGAAAATTTCTATATCAGATGAAATAATTGTGCCCCTCCTCTCTTTAAATTTCCTTCAGCCCTGATCTGTTTGCTGTGTCATTTCCTCTGAAGCACACTCTGCATAATTTTGCCATACTATCTTAAGTATCTTAAAGCAGGTGCATGCAGTTGGTCAAATAAATCACATTCCTGATTTCACCAACTCACTGTATCTCCACCAAGTGTAATAAGAGAGTCCCAAACACTCCTGTCACAGAGCTGTAGTATAATTATTTTTATTGTACTAATTTTAAAGATAATGAGGTGCCATTCTAGCTAGAGATGGGCATATAGAGAATGTTCTATTTTCTGTCTTAAAAAAAAAGAATGCTGCCAACAGCTAAGTTGAAGGTACCCCCAATAGAGGTAACCTTGAACACTTTTGGCAAGCTGGAACATAAGCAGGTTTCATAAAGTTTTTCTGCCTTGGTTTCATGATATTGGAAGTTTAAAAGAAGAAACAATGGATCTGCTAATATGACAATTAATTACTTATTTAAGGTCACACAGTAAGACTGAGGCATATCAGAGATCTGAATTCAGTCTCTGGGAGCCTATAGATGCCATAGAATCATAGAGTCAAATGTTGGAAAGGACCTTAAAGCCCATCTAGTTCCAGCCTCCTGCCATGGTTCACCTTCTAGACCAGGTTGCTCAGGGCCCCATCCAGGCTGGTCTTGAGCACCTCCAGGGATTGGGCTACCACAACTTGTCTGGGCAACCTGTGCCAGTGTCTCACCACCCTCTGAGTGACGAATTTCTTCCAAATATCCAATTTAAATCTCTTCTCTTTTAGTCTGAAACCATTACTCTTTGTCTTGTCACTATTTGCCCATGTAAAAAAACCCACTCTTTGTCTTCTTTATAAGCCCCCTTTATGTACTGAAAGGCTGCAATAAGATCTCCCTGGAGTCTCCTCCCATCTCTCTCAGCCTGTCTTCATAGGAGAGGTGTTCCAGCCCTCTGAGCATCCTCTTGGCCCTCCTCTGATGTCCAACAGCTGCTCTGTCCTCTTCCTAACTGTGTTTTTTCCTCTTCAATCCAATGACAGTGATGTAACTTCTGTCCATTGGGAAAGCTGTTCTTCCTGACAGATGAACTTTTCACTGGCTCCTGACTGAGCTGGATCTTCATCAAGAGTAGGGAAAAAACAAATTGTGGAAATATTGAGTTCAACTCTAATCTCAAAGATATCAGTAAAAGTTTTCACTGAGTTTCAGTGAGCTATGGATCGAGTCCACAATGGTTAAGCAATAAAACACTGTGACAGTGACATTAGATAGTCAATGGTCCATGATGCCACATTTGGAAATCCTCTTAACATTATAAAATTAACCTATTCCATGATGACAGTCAAATATTTGTTACAATTAAAGAATCAAGGACTCAGGAATTTTAATGCTTCAGTCTTAAATGCTTTCTCTGAAATTGCTTATATTTTCTATGTTTTAATCTACTTTTCCTACACCTCCAATTTAATACATTTAACATACTGATAATGCTGAGTCATAGAAATGCATACAGAATAATATCAGCCATGAATTCATCAATGAAAGGACAAAAACATCAGTCATTAATTCCTTAGTGAAAATATAAAGCATTGAAAAATATTTGAATCAGGTTGTTCAAAAAGACCTAATTTTAATGTAATTGATCAATTATACTATGTTAAGTAAATAACAATTGACTTTGAAAAGTGGCTAATTAAGCTTGCTGATTATAAATATAAATTAAGAGAAGTTTCCATTAGAATATAATTGGGCAATTTCATTATTATTTCAAAACTTGGAAAAAAAAATTAAAAACAAAACAAAAAACCAAACCATCATGGAACTTGATTTGAAGTGCAAGTTTTCAGACAAATCTTGCTGCTCCAGGTAGGCATTCTCTAGGACACATACTAAAGTCCAAAAAATGAGTGATTTACTACCCTTTAGGAATCTGCTTTAAATTTTGATGGAAGATTAGGATGCTATTTTAAAAAGTTAGCTTTAAAGTATTTCCAACCTAGAAGCCTCATTGCCTGAAGATTTCATATGTGATGCACTGAGCTGGTTATTAGGTGAAGAAACAACTTATTTCAAGCTTTTGAGAACTGTTATCAAAATATTTCCAGCCCTTAATTGGATCCTAACATTTTAACGTTGCAATGATTTTCTAAATAAAAAAAAAAAAATCAGTTCTGCTTTTAATATTTCTTCCTTTTTAGAATGTTTCCTTTCAATATATTAATTTGCCCAATATAACCACAAGCCATTCCTCTGTATGGCAATGTCATCTTCTTTTGCCCTTGCAAGAGACTTTTTACAGGTTCAGTATGTGCCCATCACTCTGTTTCCAGTGCACTTTACAGTATCTGGCTTTAAGGGTTATTTTTCTTCCCATTTTTAAAGCATTTTCTTCTTAATTTGGAAGCTGCTGCTGCCACGTGCCATTCTTTCATTCAGCTGCATATCCCAGGTCTGAAATTCTTCCTAGCATCTGCTCCCTGAAACCTGAGCAGATGGAAGAGTCCAGGAGGGACTACCTGTGCCAGCAAAAGGTAGCTTTGTCTTTCTGTGGTAAATGTTCTCCAGGAGTAAAACTGAACCCTAGACAAACTTGGCAGCAAACCTACAGTATTAAGGGAAGGGATCTGTAAGTATATGCAGTAGCATATATGTCTTTGGGGGAAAATAAAAAAGTTGATATAAGCTAAACTACAAAGCAACTATATTCTCAGATATATTTATGGCTATATTGAGTAATTTTCCTTTAACGACCTTGTGACTGTCCATATGATCACCTTAAGTTTGTGGCAGATGCCCTTAGACAGCTCTGAGTAAGAGAGGAGTAGAAAACCTAAACACATTTTGAGGAAAATCCAGTTAAAATATGCAGTGGATACACTGTAAGATAGAGAGAAAAGAAATTCAATATTTCTTCTGTTTCTTTGGTGCTTCTTGCAAAGCAAACTAGTGATCCTGGAAACCCAGAGAAGGATGCACCTTCTCTGCACCAGACACTTGGGAACTGAATTGTGTCTTCTGTTGCATGGTGTCTTCTGAAGGTCCCTTTGGGACCACCTAATCCCACACCACTTAAAATGTGGTTCTGTGTATTTTAATTCATTGAATAGGAATCTGTGGTGCCTGAGACCAAATCAGAGCTTCTCAGTCATTGAGACAGGCCTGGCTGCTGAGATGAGCAGAATAAGGAATACCAGCTTTGATGAAAATACTGCTTCAGGAAGAGCAGCTTTAGCTACATATTATTATATTTCAGCTGTTCAAGTTTCCTGTGTTTCTCTTGGAAGGAAGCATTAGCCTTAACATGGAGCTTAATTTGGAATCCTGGGAGTGAAAGGCTTGGTAAGAGGGATTTGTCTAATTGATGAGGGCACAGTCACTTTAAAGCCTCTCAAGAGTACATTTCTTTTAATGGTTTTTTTTTCAATTGTGTACACAGAAAAACATTGATTTTTATATCATGCACAATATAGCATAATGAAATATCAACAAACATCTCCTGTAAAACACAATATCTCAGTCCTGACTGAGCCATTGACAACACCACTCAATACAGGATTTAATTCTCCCCATTATGTATTCTTTGTATTTCTTGACTCCTTATCATCTGTCCTTTGCAGTTTTCACTGGCTTATTCTTGTTTTGTAGTGAAATAAGCACAATGCCAACTTTCTATTGACTGAAAACCTTCCATCTCTCCTGACTCCCCCCACAGACTTGGCCCAAGAGGGGCTGCTGGAGGTGGGGGAGCCCTCACCTTACAGTGAGTGATTGCACATGCTGGGTTACCCTTCTAAAGCTTAGGAAACCTGAAGTCTTGTGTGTAGTATCAATTCCATTTGACATCCTGAATCTGTAATCCATCAATGCTGACAGAGCTTTAAATGGTTTTGTAAAATAAATTTAATTTGAGTACATTTTTTGGCTCACCTAATTTATAAGTGCCTGTGACAGAAGTCATCAGCAATTTTTAAAAACAATATGAATTAACTTATTTTGATCAGAAAGAGCCCAATGACAGGATGTTCTGGAAAACAGAGAAGGGAAATGTTGTTCATATTATTAAAGAACTAAAAAATATCTTGGT
Source organism: Luscinia megarhynchos (assembly GCA_034336665.1). Lineage (NCBI taxonomy): Eukaryota > Metazoa > Chordata > Aves > Passeriformes > Muscicapidae > Luscinia > Luscinia megarhynchos. The sequence continues at coordinate 93,265,083 of JAPFBE010000002.1, forward strand.
CCCATTAAGAGGATTTTGCTATTAAAATAATAACTTACTCAGAGACACTTTGCATTCCTAGCTGAGCAATTAGACCAGGCTTCTGGAATCTGTGCTTTAATTCAGCTGTTGTATTGACTTGCTTTGGGAGTTCAAAAAACTCATCAACTTTTATGTGTAGACAAATGAAAATTTAAAAGTTTGGTAGAAGCACTAAGATTTTTCCATACTTCTACTTTGGTGAGTACCAAAGAGAAATGTAATATTCTTATTTTCTGAGTGGTCACATTGAGATAATCCCATGTCATTTGCTGCCTGGATTTGTCCAGCTCTCTGCATTTAATTTCATCCTTGTTAAAAAGAGACATTTATCAGTAGCTTTAAGAGAACAAGATACTTCCCTTACAGTCTGAATAATGAAAGATTTTCTGCTCACTGAATTTCATAACTTTTAGCACTGTAAAAGAATGCTATTTTATTTTCTTTTCTAAACAAGACTTATTTTTAAATTTCTTCCAATAAATTTTTAAAGAAACCATATTCTTACAGTTTCCATCTAATAGGAAAATATCATTCCTATACCATCTTCCACTTATAAACCTTCTAGTTCTGTTATCCTTGGAAAAGGGGAGAATATACCTGTTATGGTCATCTAGATAAGGAAATGCAAAAATAATTGTTAACATAGACCCACATGGAGGAAAAGCCTTTAGTAACAGGAACAATTTTTTCTTGACTTCAACAGCACTTGAAATACTGTGAGATGAATTCCACCATGGCTGCTTTCACTCAGCCCTCTCTGATTTACCAAAGAAAAGTCATGCCATAGTAACCTGGCCACCTCCACAGCAAAATTTTGTCTTCTGTTGACAAGAGGAGAGCAGTGGCTATTTTACCATGGACAGCAAAGCATTCCACATTGACCCCCACAGACTTTCTAGGCAAACTGGCACGACACAGAGGTGAGATGTTCTGTTTGGTGGGCAGGAAAATCCTAATGGGGTGGGGAGCAATGTTTTTAGTCAGGCTGGCAGCCTGTCACCCTGGGGTCCCCCAGGGATTGGTACTGTGCTCCACACTTCACAACCTTCCCAAAAGATCTGGACCCAGGATTGAAAGTGCTCTCATCAGGAGCTCTGATGACACCAAGCTGGGTGTTGAGGAGGACACATCAGAAGGAAGAGATCTCACAGAGAGACCTGGATAGGCTGGAAGAGTGGCTTAGTGAAAACTGCATGAAGTTTAACAAAGACAAGTGCAGATTCCTGCCCCTGGGATGACATAGCCAGAGCCCTGTACAGGCTGGGCTCTGTGTGGATGGGGAGCAGTCTTGCTGAAAGAGACCCTGGGGGCTGGTGGACAAATAAATGCCTGAGCATGTGTCAGCAGTGAGGGTGCTGCAGTGATGAAGGTAAATGAAGGTAAATAAAGGTAAATTAAAGTATATGAAGGTATAAAAAAGGAGACTCAGAGATGACATCACTCTTTACAACTTCCCTGAAAGGTGGCTGCAGTCAGGTGGGGCTGGTCTCTTTCTCCAGGCAGCAACTGACAGAACCAGAGGACACAGTCTCAAGCTGTGCCAAGAGAAATACAGGTTGGATATTAGAAAAAAGTTTTTCACTGAAAGAGTGATAAAATAATGGAATGGTCTGCCCAGGGAGGTGGTGGAGTCACCATCCCTAGGATGTATTTGAAAAAAGATTGGATGTAGCACTTGGTGCCAGTCTCTTCCAACCCAGTGATTCTGTGAATTCTGTGAATTCTGTGTAAATTAAGGTAAATGGGATCCTGGGCTGCATCCACAGGGATAAAGATGTACTTGTCAAGCCTGGACTACATTGTCCAGCTCTTGTCCCCACAATTCACAAAAGACACAGACAGACTGGAGAGCATCCAGAGGCAGGCCATGAAGATGATCAAAGGGCTGGAGAGCCTCCTCTGTAAGGAAAGACTGATGGAGCTGAGTCTTTTAACTTTGAGAAGAGCTGGCTCAGGGATGACATCATCACAGCATTCCAGTAGTTAAAAGGGCACCTAGAAAAAGGGTAAAGGCTCTGTGTTCACAGGGAGAGGATAAGGAGCAACGAGGACAAGTTGCACAGAGAGGTTTAATCTCAACATAGCAAGTGAACATTTTACAGTGGGAACCATCAGTCACTGGAACACCCTCCCCAGGGATGTGGCTGAGTTCATACCACTGTGGGTTTCCAAGCTGTGGCTGTATGGTGTGCTGAATGATCTCACCCAGGCTCCCTTTCCCACGAAAAAAGATTGGATCAGGCAATCTTTCAAGATCTCTTCCTACCTAGACTGTTTTATTATTGTTTCACATGGCTTTGCCTCAATCCCTCACAGGGATGATTTAAAATGAAATTTGTGACCCACTGTTGTAGAGTATAAGCACACCCAGCATGCACATCTCAGCTGATGTTAAACAGTAAGATACCACACCTGGACCTTAAAAGACAATCTTGCAGCTGTAGGACAGATCTAGGTATCCTTAATGAATTTTGCCAGACCACTTTGCTAAAAGAAGCCAGTGGCTGCTTTCTTGAATCATTTCACTCAGTAGGAATAACGACTGAAATGAAATTCCTGAAAATCAATAAAGAACATCTTGGAATAAAAGAAGAAGGATCAAACCTCCCTAACCATTCTACATCTGAACAGGCTCTAGGTGCTCATATTAACAGAAAACAAGCAGAGATAACTGAGAAACAGATGAAGCAATTGAAAAAGCATATTTATAGTAATTTTCCCACACAATTTTAATGTAAGCAAGAATCTTATCTATGTGCAGAGCTGAGTGACTACCAGCACATACAAGCATGGGCAGCAACCTGCATTTTGTGCTATGGATGGCTTTTGCAATTTTTACTATTTGAAGTGTCATATTGTCCTGTGTCACTGAGTCTCCAGGGTCCCAAATCTGGTTTTGGTTTTTGTTTTGTTTTTTTCTTTTTTAATATTTAACAGAAAACATTTTCCCCTCCATTTAACTCACAGAATAAAGTCTTAAACCAGGAGCTCTGTGAAGCTGAATTAATTTGTGTCTGTGGAGCACTGTGAAGCTCTGTGGGGAGACATCTCTTAAAATTGCAAAATACTTCTGCTGTTACAGTCAAACGCTCAGTGGAGTGATATGAAAAGAATGTTAAGTGTGAACAAATGTGCAGTTTGTGAATGGTACAGACATTTAGTGACTGTGGTGAGCAAGTGCTGGTGTCTACCTCATCCACTCAGCTACAGAAACAGTCACTCAGCATTAATTGCAGCTTTGTTCCTGGGCAAACAGGTGTGCTGAGACCTTCTTAATATTCAGGAAAGAGGGTGGCATGGAAAGAGAGTTTCTTTCTTTGGTGCTGACATTTTGCTGTGCTGGATCTCACAGTGCAATGACATACAGTGAAATATTAAGTGGAAATTAGCATGTTTGCCTCTCTTCCTCCATTTTTGTGCTCTGAATAAATGGAGTTTCACAGTTTTGCCTATTTCTGTGAGTCACTTTTTCCTCGAGGTTTGAAGCAAACTGCTGCAAGGTTTTCTTGGCCTTATGGGCTTTGGTCAGGCTTTTTAGCACAAGGTCAGCTGCAGCACTGGCTGTAGTGCTCAGTGTCTGCCTCCAGAGCTAGGGTGGAATCTGTGACCAGGTAATTCTTGGTCATTCTTCCAAAAAGAAAACCCCACAAACAAACAAAAACCCAAACAAAAACAAACTGACAAACAAAACTCACAAGAAAATATGCAAAAAGAGAAAAATCTGCTACTGAGATTGGTTACCAGTGAGTAAGACCAAGACACAAATATCTCACCTGCAAACAAGAACAATTTAGCCATTGGAGATGTACAAATGTTTCCAGGATTCTCATCCCAGAGCACTTTTGCTGGTAAAGAGATTGATATCAAGCATCTGATTCCCTTGATGTGTTTGATAACCCCTTTGAGATGTGGCTCTACAGGGCACTGGGAATCCCAGGATCACTTGGCTGCACCCAGGGCTGCTCTGGCTTGACTAGAGAGGGAGGTGTTAAAAGTGCAGGAGCCCCTCTGTCCACAGCCCTTTGTGTTCACAAGGTAAAGGCTCCTACCAATCCTCTTTGGTACCAACTGTGTTGTCCCCATGGACTGGGGACATGACAGCCTATGACATCCCTTCACAGGGTTCATATAAAATAACTGATAAAAGAAAATTTATTGCAATTTGGATCAACTTCCTTGTGTCGAGCTCTGCACTGAAACACTGTTATGGTTTTTTGAGTGAAAAACAAGTGATCTGTAATGATCTATAAGCACTCTTACATGATCTGCAAACACTCTCACCTTTACTAACAGCAGAAATGAGCCTAAGTTTTTCCCTTTGATTAAATCTGTCTTATTTATCTTACCCTCTGTGGCTGGACATTTTCCTAAAACACAATAGGGTAAGGTCAGCTTTCACAGATTCTGTAAGTGGGCTGGGAGCTGCCACTGAACTAATGACTAATTTTTTCTAGCTGCAGAACATAGACAGGAACAGCAGGTGTTTATTGTTTTTTCCTCCTTCTGATGTATCATTTAGGAAGGAATATGTGCAGAAATAATGAGAAAATAATGAAAAGATAAATTCTTTGCACATGACAAGTCATCTTGTGATAAGCTGGTGAAGAGCAATGGAAGCAAAAACTTTCAGAGCAACCAAAGTTTACAGTGCAGTTAAAAAGAGACAAAGATTTTCTTTCAGTCTTTAACTACAATAAATATAATCATCCAACACCCTCTCAAAATGATTCTGCCATTTGCCATACAACTGAGAAAGAATGGCACGAAATCCTAGATGAGAGAGGGGATAAAAGCAAAGCACAAAGGATTAAGTGACTCATGCAAGATTGCACAGGAAATCTGGCAGAGATGCTGCAGGGATCCCCAGGTTCTATCCTGTTCACATCAGAGCAGAAATGTTAAACAATCAAGCAGAGTTCTACACAATCCTGTTTAGAAATGTTCTGGTAATGTGCTATTTTTATTTTTGTAAAATTGCCATTTGCTGCAACTTTTCATATGACTACAAGAGTTTTCCTGAATTTTGACCAGAAGAGAGTCATTAGAAACAAGACAGAAATTCTAGTCAGTCTCACAAACCCAATAGCTAATTCAATTAATATTCCACTACTATTTAGGATGAGACAGGTAACAGGAGAGCCTAGGACAGCCTGCTAAGGCATTTGGTATGAGTGGAGATTTTCATATCACAGATTTGTGCATTTAACCACCAGCTGGAGACCCACTTGAAGGGCTCTCATTGTTGGGTGCTGTAGCTGATCAGTTAGTTGTATTTTGTTATGGCTTTGGTTTGAACATTGTTCTTTAAATGAGAACAAAAAATAATATTGTCATCCTGAAATAACACAAAGCATTCATATTTTCAACTCTAAAGCAGTATTTCTCTAGGCATAGATAGCTGTATCCTACATTTCTTCCCAGGTCTAGTGTTAACAACATGCCTAAAATCCTACCAGAAAATACTTTCATTAGGCACAAAAACTGTGCATGGATTTACAAGTTCAGATTCCTGCATCTTAAAATTAAGCTCTGTAGAACACAGTTAATGTCATGGAATCATGGAATCATGGAACAGTGGAATGGTTTGGGTTGGAAGGGACCATAAAGATCATCTAATCCAACCCCCCTGCCATGGGCAGGGACACCTCCCACCAGACCAGGTTGCTCCAAGCCCCATCTAACCTGGTGTGGAACAGCTCCAGGGATGGGGCATCCACAGCTTCCCTGGGCAACCTGTGCCTCACCACCCTGATAGTAAAGAATTTCTTCCCAATATCCAATTCAAACCTCCCCTCCTGCACTTTGCAGCCCTTTGTCCTACCAGCTCACTTCAGGCAGCCCATTTTGCAGGTGTACTTGCTGTGTGCAGCCCCTGCCTGCCCAGCCCTCAGCACACACAGTCTCTGCATCTTCCCTGCTCCTGCAGAAACCTCAGAAGAGCTGAAAGCTTGGATAAATTGCCTTTCCTTTTAAATGTGCTCCTGGGTCATGGTGGTTTACACAGTTTCTAATCTCTAGACGGTAATTTCTTTTCCTAGGTGGAAAACTTCAGTGCTTAAATCGACAGATGTGTTGTTTGTTGCTCTTTTGGTTGCTGTTACCTTTTGTTTATGAGCTGGGATGCCAAACTTCCAACCTCATTTCTCATGCATTTTCTGCATCATTAACTGTTTAAATTTCCTGTGCTTGGACGGCTGTTACTTCTCTCTAGCAATTCCCTCCAACGTGGCTCTGTTAAAATGCAGAAACTGTTATACAATCACAATAGAAAAAAGACCAGATGGCATCAATAACTGCTAATATACCCCCATGCTTATGCTTCACCACGTGTCTGATGGATGGGATAAGTGCTAGTCACTGGTATTCTGTTTTGTGTCATTGTTTGCTGAGGGTTTGGGTTTTTTTATTAACCATATGCTCCCTAGGAAACCTTGAAAGCATTTTGCATGGCTCCCCAAAATACACCTGCAATGCACCTTAAAAATGGACAGCATTTTAAAACATAACCCCTTTTTCTTTGTAAAAAGAAAATTTATTGTATGAAAAGAAACTGAGCTACTTTCTCCCCTGAGTTTCTATTCCTGTTTTTCCCCCAACTCTTTTCTAATGAAGAACCATCCATTGTTCACATGTTTATTGGTCTCTAAGCTGCACAGTCTCTAAGGACATGCTTTTGGTATGCATTTTTTTAATCCAAACACCAGAATAATTATCAATATGACCAGACAATAGTTGGAATCACTTTCATTGTTCAGTCTCCTAAGGCACTCCTTAGATGTTTGTGAAAGCAGTGCAGCACACAGACTGTCACACACTGATTCTCTGTGCAGTCAATGAAAAGAAGCAGTCACATCCCTGAAATCTGGAATCCATAGTAAATGACTGAATATGCCATCCTAGTTGTGCTTTTCCATCATTCATGCAGTCAGCTTTCATCTGGCAGCTCTAGGTAGCAGATTTCTGGATTTGCCCCATGGTCTCACTCACTGTTTTCTCTCACATGTACTCAAAGCAGAGAGGTGATGCTCATGGCAGAGGAATTGTTTCTGGGGTTTGTGACTATAGGTAATTCTTAGAGGAAAGGGACAGTTGATCATGGCAGGGAGAAAGGCAATTTTATGCAGGCTTCACTGATAATTTGATTCTAACAAAATGGTTAGAACAGTCTGGTTTTCACTGGCTTAATGGAGATTCAAAAAGTATCCTAAATCATAGAATACCCTGAGCTGGAAGGGACCCACAAATATCATTGAGGCCAGCTCCTGGTCCTGCCTAGGACAGACCCAGGGATCACATCACATACCTGAGTGCATCATCCAACCCTCCTTGCACTCTGCCAGGCTTGGTGCTGTGACTACCTCTATTCCAGAGTGTGTTACTTGCATTTCAATCTGGCTTTTAGGGCAGGGTTTGCATTTCTTGGCTTCCCAAAACTTACCTAACTGAATTAGCTATCCAGCAATGTAAGCATTGACATCTGAGCAAGTTCCTTGTGTTCCTATTATAGTTAACAGAAAACAAATCCACAGAGTCAGTGAGGCATAGGGTGAGTCATTTAACCAAACACAGGTATCGACTTTAGAATGACATAAATCACACCCTACTCTTCATTGATCATCCAGAAACCCAAAGGCAACTTTTAAAGATGCTTCTGCCACCTTCCATTGTCTCATATGGTAGCTTAATTAGTGTGTTTGCCTCCCACCTTAGTTTCTTGACTTGTGAAATTGATATTGTACAATCAGCCACTCAATTTGCTAGAGATGAAGATAATGAGTTCATGTTTGTACAGTGCTGAGGAAATATATCCAACAAGCTGTGCCTTAACAGTATAGTCTTAACCCATACTGATGAAGACATTCTGTTTACACAGAGACAGCAAGAGAGCCATAAGCTCTGGTTATGCTGGCAGCCCTTCAGGGTCTCTACATGGCTTTCAGCATTAGGTATTTTGTAAATAGGAACGTTAGGGCAGATATGGTGGAAAACTTGCCTAGACTAAAGCAGAATGTTAGCAGCTGAGCTGGGATAGTGATTTTTTTTTTTTGTGTGCAGCTCCTGTGACAATTGCTAATTGTCAGCTCTAATGTAGCTCTGTTTCCCTCCTGTGCTTCACTCATTTACTCCTGAGGGAATACAGATGATTCTTATGCCACATTTCTATGTTGGCTACCAGAAGTCTAAGAAATGCTTTCAGATATTTCAGGATGAAAAAGAGATAAATATTATTAATTTGCATTGCAAGTAAGGTAATTTGTTCCAAAATTTCTGCAGTGTTCGTGTATCTAATGAGTCAGGGTGTTTCATAACTCATCAGATTTTCAGCTGATGTTTTATAGCTTTCCTATGTCAGAAGCAATAACTGATTGTGGTTGTTAAAAGCACAGACCAGTGCAGAGTTATTGCTACCCTCTATATGTTATACAAATGTCTTAAATCTTGGCTACAGTATTTCATGGGAATGAGAAAACAGTAACAGTCGAAATCTGTGGTTGAAATCTGTGGTATCAAGACATAAAAGTTGCTCACTTATTTTCCGAGGTGAAATTTTCAGCAGCAGTTAGATTGTCATGTCCTTAGAGGCAGAGTAAGATAGTGCAGACATGACATAATCTCTGAGGTATAAATGATAAAACTTTACATTACAGCCATGTACATAAAAAATGACTGGATGGCATCATCCTTTCAGAAGAGAAAAACTACCAACATAGATCTAATCTACTGAGTAGCAGCCTGATTTTCCCTTCTCCCTGAAGTAATCATGAAAATTACAGTGAGAAAGGCTAAACAGCACAACCACATACTGCTCTCATGGAACAAAGAAAGGCAATCAGGGTGCATTGCACAAACACATCAGAAGTAAAAAATAGATAAAAAATAAAAAAGGCAGAAAAAACCACCCAAGAAAAGATGAAGCCCAAAGGGAAATGTAAGCCTATTTCTCATTCCGAAAAGAACTAATAACAAAAGAACAAGAAGATTTAATAGTCAGTATTCAAATACTATTTAAGTGACTTTGGGTTATTAAATCTATTATTCTTTAAGAAGAGGATAAGAGTCCAATATAGAATATGAAGAAAATAGACTAAGGAATTTTTCAGGAAATAGGTGTATTCAACAAAAGAGTATAATCAGCACCCAGTAATGAGTGAGTATCCCTCAAAAGCACATACTGGGACCAGTACTAATTAATGTATTAATCAGTGACATAGTGAGTGGGGTCAAGTGCACTGTCAGCAAGTTTTCAGACCACCAAGCTGAGTGGTGCAGAAATATTCACTTGAGGCAATGGATTCACCAGAGGGACCTGGACAGCCCTGAGCAGTGGGAGCATGCAAACCTTGTGAATTCAACAAGGCCAGGTGCCAGGTCCTGCACCTGAGCTGGAGCAATCCAGAAACAGACTGGAGGATGAAGGGATTGAGACCAACCCTGCAGAGGAGGATTTGGGGATGCTGGTGGATGCAAGAGTAGAGATGCACTGGCAGGGTGCACTCACAGACCAGAAAACCAACCACTGGGCTGCACACAAAATAAAGTTTGAACAACAGGTCAAGAGAGGTGATTCTGCATCTCTATTCCACTTTTGTGAGAGCCCACCTTGAGTAATGAGTCCAGCCATAGTGATCTCCCCAACATCCTGTTGGAGAAAGTTCAGAGGAAGCCATCAAGATGCTCAGAGGGTTGGAGCACTGTCTGGAAAAGACAGGCTGAGGGAGTTGGGTTTGCCCAGCCTGGAGGGGAGAAGGCTCCAGGGTGGCCTTATTTTGGCTTTTCAGTATACAAAGGGGGCTTGTAAGAGAGATTCTTACCAAGGCCTCTAATGACAGGACAAAAGGAAACAGTTTTAAACTGAAAGAGGGCAGGTTTAGATTGGACATAAGGAAGAAGTTTTTTATAATGAGGATGGCAAGATAGTGGAACAGGTTGTCCAGGAAAATTTTGGATGTCCCACCACTGGAATAATTCAAGGTCATGTTGAATGGGGCTTTGAGGACCTTGATCTAGTGAAAGATGTCCCTGACAAGGAGGATTTGAACTAGGTGATCTTTGAAGGTCTCTTCCAATTCAGATCATTCTGTGATTCTAACATTGATTCCTGCTACAAAAAGCAATTTCTATTTTGGAATTATCTTTTGTGTATGACATACTGAAATCATCAGACATCATTATTCCACTATAATTAGTAGTAGTAGTGGAGTCTGAGATAGAAATAAATCAGTAGCTCTGGGCACCACATGTTACAAATATTTTTGAAAAGCTAAGGAGAGTGCAAGAAATAAAAAAAAATTCCCCAAAACAGGATAGCAAGAATGTGGTAAGCATGACCTATGACAGAATCAGAAAGAAGTGAGATCATGGGGAAGTATACAACAGTCCTCAAATATGCAAAAACTTTCATTTTGTGTTCTCTGTGAAAGAACAAGAGGAAGTCAGTAATAATTTGTAGGAAGAGTGACTTTAGCTACAGAATGGCATCTATGAGGATGGTGACATGGAGTGACAAAGTGTCTAGAGACACTGGACATCTCTAAAAATGCATCAGACGAGGTCAGAATATCTAAACAAGAAGATTGTCTGAACAGTCACTCAAGGACCAGCAGTTACAGCTCTGTTCCCCAAATATATTCTCATGTTTTATGTGGAGAGAGCAGAGAGGGCAAGAGCTAACAGATGGGCTCTGCTCATGAGAAGCTATAACTGGATCCTACACAGATTATCTGAGTTATACAAATGGATCATTTTGAAAACTCGCCTATTGTCCTGTTGATAGGGGAGCTAATGTGGAGGTTGTCAGAGACAGCTTCATTATGGGAAAGGCACTAACAGAGGAGGTTGGATTAGCCTGTGTTTGGAGCATCCCTTCAATTGCTCTCCAGATGCTTTTCCTGTAACACACAGAATAAGAAAATATCATGAGTACATTTTGTCTGTAAGGAGGAGTAATTGACTGAAGTAGTTTGCTCACTCAGACTATTTTAAAGACAGGTTTTCACAGACTTCAGTGTAAATTTGACAAACAGTTGACATTAATTTCCGGTGGAACAGGAAATCTTTATGGGAATACATTTATCCTGTTTCAATTAATGGTCCCTGCAGAAGGTTTATCTTCAGCTAGTATTTCAGCTCCTGTTTTCCCTCCAAGCATTCTGCTCCACCTCAGAGTCAGTGTCTGACTCCTTGTGTCCCCTTGGAGGTTCTGCAAGTTGCCATCTGTTGTCTGATTGCCCTGCCTGGTGCAGCAGCCTCCTCACCAGAGCCCATTCCTGCTCACTCTGCCCAGCCCACCTCCCTTTCGGGTCACTTCCCTGCCTTTAAGCACAAACAAACACAAAACACAGCAATCCTTCCCTCTCTGTCTCCCAGCCTCCAGAATCCAGGGATGCAGAAGTGGCTAATTGAGAATGGCATCTTGCTGGGCTTGAATGGCACTGAGGAGAAGCAAGTGTGATTCAGCTAAAGGCTATGTGGGTATGTCAGCACTTACAAAACACCAATTGGACAGCACAGGAGTGTGAAATGATGCTTCTTTTAAAAGTGAGGCCCTTGAGGTTTAGCAACACATTCATTAAATGCATTGGTGCCCAGAAGTTATTTTGGTTTCAAGCCTTTCACCAGAAAGAGGTCACTCTAAATTTGCTTCCCTGCTAAAGGGATTTGTTAATCTTGAAATATTTATGCTGAGCTTTAACAGTGTTGCTTCTTTAGGGGCTGCCTGTTTTGTGACACAATATTTTCTGTGTTTTATTTCTATGAGATAGATGCATCAGGAGAAAACAACTGTGGATCTGGCTATCTGTACAGGAGAACACAGGATAATACCAAATATCTCTGCCTCTCTCATACTTACAGAAGGCTGCTCCCAATTCTCCACCTACAAAAAGACCATAAAGCAAAATCTCTTCCCATGTATTTCCTGATAGACTTTATATGAAGATTTAAATAAATTATTTTAAACACCTTAAAGAATACAAAGAAATGCAAGCTGGGCCTATATTCTAGCATGCCTTCCCCTGAAACAGAGCACACCTCCATTGAGAAAAAGACCCTTCAAACTGAAAGGAAAACCAAAAAAATTATTACCAAACGGATATATATATGAATTTGAAGAAGTAAGAAACAGACTGGATGCAATGAAATCCTTAGGAGAGGATAGAAAAGAACAGTATTGAGCTCAGTGACAGCTCCTTGAGGAAGCTGGTGACATATTTTGGAAGGATGTCTGGAAACAGACAATGTAAAAGGCTGTGAAGACAGGTTTTATGAATAAAAAGAAGCATCAAATCCCACTTTTGGCACATACCTTCTAAAGTTCTGTAAGTTTTTGGCTCTCAAATGGCCCAAGAATAGTCAGTCATACTGAGAGGTCTCAAATGGTCAATTTGAAAAACTGCTTCAAATCCACTAACTGTGGTATGAGATCCCTATCACACCCAGCTACACATTTTATAAGATATTTATTGCTTTTTCTGTTGAAGGCTAGTGCAGCAGCTTCATAACTTTTCAGTCCTGGACGAGGAATTCAGAGTGCTTCACACCAACTAATTTAGCTTCCCTTTTGCCTACAGCAATAAGTATAATAAAATATACTAGATAAGAGATATATTCTAAGTTCCTTCATAGTTTTGTGACCTGAAGTCACAATTTTCAAGTGCTGGGTAAGGTTCAATCACCAAGTGAGACCTTATCACACAAACTCAGCAGTAAGACAGTTGCAGATCTCAGATGGAAACTTCTTTCAAAAGGCACTTTAATTCAGATGAAAAGAATGATTTCCCTAATCAAGAGAGACTGTAGGCATTTCTCCTAACATAATCATCAGCAGCTGCCAGATCAGGATGCACATTCCTGGAACACTGTTTCCTCCCACCAGGTGTTGTTACATGAAGATCAGAAAAGAACATCCCTAAGGAGCAGCTCCTCATCACCTGATTGCTCATTCTGCAATAGTCTTCACTAACAGGATCTCCTCTCCTGCTTGGAGGTGCACAACCAGCAGGCAAAAAAATTCCACTTTCATCTCAGAACTGAAACTCCTCTTGGCAAAATCAGAGCGACTCCAAATTAGTTCAGATCCTAGGGGTGAATTCTTGGCCTGAATAAAATGCACACCACGGCTTGCAGCCTCTTGAAGCAACAGGAGACTTTCCATGGATTTCAGTAGGCTGTGATTAAATGGAGAAAACAAGTCTTATTAGGTAGATAAAAAATGTAAGTGCTGAATAGGAAGACAGCCTACCTGTCACAGCCACGTGTTTTAGCAGCTACACACACAAGGAGTGCTCAGCACAGCTGTCCAGAGCTCTGCCATGAAATTTTATGGAAGGGACAAGGTGGAAGTTAAAGTGTTCTGAGGCAGGAAACAAAAGGGAGCTGCTTTCTCTAGAGAACAGAAAGGAAAATGTCTTGCTGATTAAAATTGACTACAGACAGAGCAGCTGAGTACTTACTGAAAGATTACACCTTTAGGAAATGGCCTGCTCTCTCTATACATGCCATTTGATCCTTTGCTCACTGTTTCTATGACCTGGATAAAGATGTGACTGTTGAAAAACAGTTCTTCCCACCCTGATATGGTCCAGAGGCAGACTATGGTGGTGAAAGCTCTGCACCAAGCCCTGCCAGGGTCCCTGCAATCTCATGGCAATTAACCCTGCCCCAGGGCTGTTTCCTCTGCTCAGCTCCAGCTACTCCTCTCCCACTGCCAGAGAGCCATTGCCAAAGCTCCCTCTCACCTGCCCCTGTGACTGGCAGCTGCCCAGGGGTTCTGCTGTCTGCACAGGCCAGCCATGTGTGGTAAATGTGGTGTGAATATGGTGTAAATGTGCGGTAAACGTGATAAAACTACATGTTAAATGTATAGTAAATGTGGTGTGAATCTGGTGTAAGTGTATGGTAAATGTGATGTAATTGCCAGGTAAGTGTGTGGTAAATGTGGTGGCACTGGGGACAGGGCACACACCTTCTCAGCACAAATCCAGAGCTCACCAGACAACAGTTTTCTTGCCCAGGATAACTGGTGAACATGTCAATGGCCAGGCAGGAAGCAACCAAAAACATAGAGGAAAAACTGCTGAAAAAATAAATTGCTTTGCTAAGAAGGCAGACAGATTTGAAATTTTGCACAGCTTGGACATCCAAACGAAAAGAAATGTAATTTTTTTTGAATCTTGATTTTGGGAAAACAAGAAGAATGTAATTTTTTTCACTAAATTTACCTCCATCTGAATATCTGTCATACTTTAATCCTTCTTCTGTTTTTTTTCATGTCCTCATATGTGTGGGAAACATTCTCATCTGAAGTCTCTTCTCTTCTCTGAATACCCCACAGCTCAGATTTCTCTTAGACTGAGCATTCATTCAACACACATTAATCTTGTTATGCCTGTGAATTCTCAAGTATATCCTTGCTGGTTTATAGTAAAAAAATAAAGCACAAACACACACATACTCACACACACAAAACACCAGATAATCCATACACAACTTTTCATGGCTCAGAGCTCATAAATGATTGCTCCTGGAGTAACATTCTACTGAGAAGGCTGAGAACTCAGGAAGTTCCAGGGGATCACAAGTAATTGTGTTACAGCTATTTAATGAGCTCCCAGTCACCTGCCAAATCACAGTAAATTTCATATTTATTTTCATATGCTATCTCACCTACTGTGTGAAATACATTCTCTGAAATCACTATTTGACTTGTTAAGTAGTTAGACCACTTTCAGATAGCTGTTAATACTCTGAGGATGTTTATTTACAATCAAGTCTCTCTTCATTTAAAATGCATATATGAAAAGCAATAGCAAAACATTGCTAGATGATTCACATTGTTTCTCTCTGCTTTTCATGAAGGCCTTGGTGAATAACAGTGCAAATTATCAGTAAGTTTCCCAGAAGAATTTGAAATTAACTTGTTTCATCTGTGCTTAGGCAAGTTTCATTCTCCTTTCTGCAAATATGCAAGTAATTGCTTTTTATTGTCCATGGAAAGTGAATTTAGAGATGTAATTTTTACATGACAGTATTTATGCTGGCAATGATTGTGTACATTCAGGAACAGAGAAAGAAATGTGAGTTACCTGAGACAGCAGCACAGCTCAGCTTTTGAATATCCCAAATCAGTCTGTAAAGTTAAATATCAGTTAAAATAGTCCTTAATTAAGCTATCATAGCACGTTCATTGGAGAAAGTGAGAATCTGTCTTTCTGTATTCTAAACCCGGAAAATAAGTCACTAAATTAACATATTATTCATGTGAACTTCTCTTCAGATCTAATTGCTGCCCTCTTTGCATGTCTTCTTTTAGCAGGAGAGTCTAGTGACTATGAATAGATAATACACTCTTTGGGGAATGATTACATGGTTTCAGACTTGACTTCCTTGAGTATAGAAAGAGGTGGCAGATTAAACTTTATGGGCTGTCATTCCTCCACTCTGTGTGGGACAACACTTTAATGACATTTTCCCAGGCACTGGTATCAAAGGCACGGAGCATTTGGGAGAGAAAATTGCTTTGAGATATGAATTCATGAAAAGTGCAGTGGCATTTAGGAGAGGGGCAAGTCAGATCCCATCCAATATCACACTTCCTTGATCCAAGGTGAGAGGGGCACTATGCTTTGACCATGCAGGAGCTGTGCTGAGTTTACAGGTGAGCAATGTGTCACCTCTTCTCTCCAGTTTTCACCAGGTCACAGGGCCTGACAGGTTCCTGGAAGTTTGATTTCCTTGGACAGCAGTTTACACATGCATACTAAAAAAACAAATTAAAAATCTCAAGACAGATAAAGTAATTCTAGAAGGATATTACTGCTCAGGGAACATCATTATAATTTTGTCTTTATGAAATTACTGACCTATATAATTTATACTCAGAAGTGTGAGTGATATTGCAGATGACCTATCTCCTATTAGATCCCAGCAACAGAGCTGGGCATCTTTTGAAACTGATGCATTAGCATGTGTCACATTCAGACAGCCATCTGAAATTACTAGCTGTGATTAATATAATTAATTATCCACCATTATGTGTGCCCAAATTTTGGTAGGACCCTTTCAGAGAGTGAGATAATTTGATATATTAGCTGGAAAACATCCAGACAGTTTATATCTAAAATGATTAGGAAGTAATAAGACACATTTCCTGCTTTCACAAATAATTCTGTAATGAGGT
The DNA here is from genome assembly GCA_034336665.1 of Luscinia megarhynchos. Taxonomy (NCBI): domain Eukaryota; kingdom Metazoa; phylum Chordata; class Aves; order Passeriformes; family Muscicapidae; genus Luscinia; species Luscinia megarhynchos. The sequence continues at coordinate 93,281,281 of JAPFBE010000002.1, forward strand.
TGTAGAAAAACAATGAAGTTTACAAGTAATAAATCAAAGCAATGTTGAAGCTGTTGATAATTGCACTGCAAATAGAACCTGCAAACATTTTCTGGTAAGGAGTTTTTGTCATGACTGAGCAATAAAGGCTTTGAGGACTGACTGTATTCACTAATTAAGGGGACAAATTGGTCAAAGGAAGAGATGATCCTTTTGTGGAGATGACACAATATTGCTCATCGCTGCTTTCACTTCTTAAAATGGCTTTTTGTTTCAAAAGTGAGTAAGCAACCTGAAAAGGCTAACTAAACCCAAATAAAAATTATACCTTTTCCTTGTGATCAATCTTCACTTTGTGACACAAAAAGGATACAAAGAGTGGGTTTGCTCAAAAAAATCCTGTGAACTCCCAAACCATATATTATTAATATACTTTCTTTCTTGAAAAAGTCAAAAATTACTTCACTCCTCCCCTTTTTCTAATGTTCGGGTGAGCAACATAAAATTTCTTTGCTCTGCTTTAGCCATGACCCCAATAGAAATTTCTTACTTTGACTCAGTGTAAGATGCATTTTATACTCCACTAAGAAGTATTTCAGACAGAACAATGATTTCTCTATCATATCAAATTTTCACCAATCTCTGCTGTGCTGCACTGCAAGCACACATTGTAACCTGTCTGTGAAAAAGAGGAGGGAAGCTACAAAGGGATTATTAGGAAAACAAAAGCAGGGGATGCACAAAGGTTGTGCTGTCCTTATGTGCAGTGTAGTAATGGCAATACACTTCTGTTAATAATTATATGGTGGCAGAAATAGGGCAAAATACACAACTTTTTCACAGTCACATTCATGCCATGAAAGAATGAAGCAATACCTCTCTTTGTGCTGCCCAGATGACATATCCACACATATCCAGGACTGTAGAACAAGGTTCTGGCCCAGGGCTAAAACCTATTTACAACCTCATGTGCCTGACAGCTCCAGTGCTTTTTAGCTGGTGGGGGTCCCAAGAAAATAATGTAGTGGGCATGAATCTGTGTGCATGTGTATAACACAGTGTAGAATTAAGAGAATGATAGCATTTAAAGAAAGAATAGTAAAGGTTATCCTTTGGAAAGATAGAACTAACTAGACAAGACTATTTATTTGTTGATTGGAAAGATTGGAAAGCTGAGAATATTGCCATTGCCTAAAAGGCCTTATAAATTCCTCCTGCAAACCCTTTTTGTGCTCAGCCCAGCTGGAAAAATCCTCTCTGAGGGTTGTTATGCTGGCACACAGACACACAAAATATCTGCCATGTGTTTGCACCTTCTCTAAAGATACAGCAGCATGCAGGTATATGGACATTTACCACATTTCATCAAGTTGTTGTAAATCTTTACTTGGGAATTTTGCTGACTCCATCCAAGTTCACAGAAGATGGAAATCTGGCAACAAATGAGCTCAAAAAGGATGTGTAGGATGAACTTGCAAAGTCCTTTACAAGAATGTAAATAAAGAATGGATCCTTTTTTACCTCCCCACACATAACCACTAAATATTCTCAACCTGTTAGTATTATCTTCACCAAGAATGGCATCTGCAAGTGCTGTTTTATACAAAATGTTCTCCTAAACCTTTGGTGTGTTTTGGCCCTGCTGCTTGCCATTGCTAAGGCAGAAAGCAAGGAAAGATTTTGTGAGGCTTATGAAGTTCCAGTGAGGTGAGCTGTGCTATCACTGAAGTCAGAACCACCTCTGCATGTGACAGCATGCTGAGACTAATAATTCTTGGTTGCTTACTATGTGCTAAGGATATTATTTCATTGCATAATTGAGATCATCAAGAATGAGATAGCCTGCTTGTGTCAGACCAGGTTATTTGGGCTCAGATTATCTGACAGAGTATCCTGTCTCCAGCAAGGATCAGCAAGTGGTACAAAGAAAGGAGCAGAAGAAAAAAGGCATGCAGTGATTCCTCTCCAGGGTGCTCTGCCAGTCTCCAAATCACTTATAACTCACAGATTTCTTGGAAAGTTGCCTTTGCTGTTGAGAGCCTCCATTAGATCTGGACTCCATGGAACTGCCCAGACATTGCATCCAAACTTCTGGCACCCACAGCATGCTGAGAGAGGGAGTTCTCTGTTCCCACGGGGTACCACCAAAGAGCTTGTTCTCACAGCCCAAGCAGTTCTTTTCCTTCTCATTGCCATCTAGCAGCTCAATCTTCAAATAAGCTGCAACTCTAAAGAAAGGAAAAAAAAATCCTGATGACCAATAACCCATGTTTTGAAAACCAGAGTGCCCAGAATTTTTTTTCATCTCTTTCTACCTCACCCACACATCTCTTCTGGCTGTGAGACATTTGAATTTTAATTTCCCCAAGGATGACAGATCTGATTCCTGAAGCAGGCTGCCAAAATCTGTCAACTTGTTCATCTTTCTGCCAAACCTCACTAGCATAAGCTCCTTCTTGCTCTTCCAGAAAGGAGCAGCTCCATTTTCCTGCTCTCCCACACTGACCAGAACCTGAGAGGAAGAGTCAAGGCACCAAGCAGGACTGGTTCAGCCCAAACTGGGGCCACAGTTACCAGTGGTACAGGTTATCTGCTCCCACCTGCCCCACATGAGACAACTGCCTTTTTCTGATGCCTGCAGCCAGACATTTGCTGGTTGTTTTTTTGTCAGAAGAGTTAAGACCTCCATCACAGACTAAAAGCCAGCAGAACAACTGATTTTTGAGATGCTTTCCCACCATTTTCTGCTTCTAAATTTGTATTATGATAAATATTTAAGTGCAAATTATTTTTCTCCTCCTTTGATAAAAAGTAAACTGTGAACTTCCTGTGAATGAAAAACAATGTAGAGATTGAAAATAATTTTAACAGATGACTCATAAGTCTACATTGGTTTTTGCATCAGCAAATAAAAATTGGTCAGGATAGATAGAAAAAAGTACATTGAAGTTTAACTACCAAATGTATCTTCCAAGCCCTCATTACCAAACCCTTTTCAAATGAAGTCTTTTTCATCATAAATCACCCAGCTCTGTTTTAGATTTGCAATTTTTTTTAATTAAAAAGCTGAAGAAAAATGGAATAGGCACTCTTAGTGACACATCTTAAGAACAAAGGGCTCTCCAAAATGCAAACAATTAGAGAAGTCTGAGTTATATACTCATTCACGCAAAGGGGAAAAAATCCCCACCAAAACAGTGAAGGAGGAATTATTGTGCCAAGTGAAGATTTTTCCAAGTTTTACTTATTCACGGTTTCTCTCTTATGGTTTTCTGTTGAAACCCTTGTAATTCAGCAGCAGCTTTTTTTCCCAAAGGACTCAAAACTTTGCCAAATTGGACCAAAACGACCCATTAATATGGTCAACTCTTGCCTATGTTCTTCTGCTAAGATTTGCCAGTACTGATTGTTTGAGGTGAATATTGAATGGATGGGGGTGATTTAAAAGCTGGCTGGAATTCTGGAATATTATCTATTTTCTCTGTTAGGAATATTTTCTCCAATTCTTTAATATTTGGGAATGGGAAGAAGAGACTCCTTCCCTGGAAAAAGACAGCTTTTCTTTCATAGTCTTTTCTGAAACTGTTTCTTCTTTTACCTAACTTTTTGTTCTGCATTATAAAATTATTTGGATCCTAGTCAGTCCAGGGAGAAGGGGATGTCCCATCTTTACAAGTCCTTGAGAAGAAAGTTAAAGGACATGTGGGAAATACAAAGATAAAGAAGTTTAATGATTTGCTCAGGGTTGTGTCAGTGATAGATAGAAGAATATTGAATGAGGACCAAGTCTTGAATTTCTTTTGCCATGAATGAATTTATTTGAAACAATAAGAGAAGGTATTTTATCTCAACCAAATGAAGCAATATCTCAACCAAATAAAACACCTGATGGAGTCAGGTGTTTTATTCAGCTAATACAGGCCCCCAAGGATTGACCAAAGAGCCATGTAGAAATGGCTGAGAGTAAATGCTGCTGATCACAAGGCAGTGTTGGCCAAAGAAATCTGAACATGATCCCTTCACGGAGCTTGTACATTTACTTTTCTCCTGAGCCCAGATTCCTGAGCAGGATGCTGCTGCCATCACTCATCTCCTGAATAAAGCTTGCTGCCTATGGCATTCACCCAGCAACTTCCCAGACAAAGTCCCTCCTTAGCAGAGAGCATTCATTGCCCATTTCCCACATATTTAGCCACTAGGACCATCATAAAAATTATTATCATCATAAAAAATGATGATCAACATTCTGCCAAGCCTCTGTTGAAGCTGGGTCACTGTGCCAGACCACAAGAGGTGGATAACTGCTGAGTGAGTGTTGGGGTCATGTCCCTCTTTCAAAGACTATTTATTTATTGGACAGCTGTTGGCTGTTTCACCACCACCACTATGCTACAGCCTGCTGACTGAAGGATCTGAATCCCTGGGTATTGCATGCTGGAAGCCTCCCAATAAGGTCAAGTGGGCCTTTCTTAGGAATTAGGTTTGCATGAGTATTCCTCCCACCTCTGCACTGAAGACAGAGTGTACTCAACACCATTCCTCTGTGTTTTCTCTGTAGTCAAGTATTCTTTGGTGCTACTGCACTGTCTTTTTGAGAGGTTTTCTACTGGTGGGTTGACAGGAAGTGAGAAGGGATTGCCTGGAAGATGGCAGCAGGACACAAGAACCATGGAAGCTGTCCTGCTTCTGGCCTGCTGCAGCATGGACATCTGGCTCTGTGCCTGTAGGACTGTTCATCCAACAGGTGAGGCTGTCCCAGGGATCTTGGCATGACTGTACCTGCACAGTGTCCTCTGCATTCAGCCTGGAGCCACCCCTCCCTGCCTCTGTCATAAATTTCTGTCAGTGGGAGCTTCCTGGACAGCAGTCTCATGGTTTCTCCCTGCCTCTGGGCTCTCTGTGTCTGTGGGGAGAACATTCACCTCTACAGGAGGCAACTGTAAAGTTGTTGGCAAACTGTTCTTGCTTGGTGCCTGTAGCACCTCTGGAGTTCCCAGATGTGACAAAAGAATTTAGAAGGTGAAGGTGGAAGGTGAAAGGCTGGAGGTGAAAGGCTGGAGCCAGACACAGAACTGGGCTTTAGCAGAACTTGCAGGATCGATTCAGACTGGCCCCAGGAGATGAAGTTGGGAAATTTATAGTCAGGGTAGTTGCTGGCTCTGGGCATCAGGCCAATCTCATAATCTTGGACACAGTCAAAGAAGATGAACTCACAGAGTACAAACTTTGCACTGCAAACCAGTCACACAGCCCTGCTGCACTAATTCCATCAGTACTGGTTTCCCTCTCAGCCAGTTGCTGCTCCTGCCTCACGTGGCACTGGAATTCAAACTCCTGCCCACCTCCCTCAGGATCCCTGCTGCTCAGTGACCTGCTCCCTGTTACAGCCCAGTGCTCATGCCAGCAAGGCAGGTGTCTGTTTCGGTGGTGGGTGACAATTGAGAAAGGCTCTGGGATAAATGGCAAGACACTACATTTGATTATTGAGGCAAATCTCTATACTGTTTTTCCAGATTCTATAAGAGCTTCTTCTCTTAAAGGCCTTGGAAAACCTGATCAGCTGCATAATTAAATCCACATCAAGAGGCCTGCACCAGTTCAGCCTTCTCCTGCTAACAATGCTCTGGATCAGCACATGGAGAAAGTTTCATAAAATGGCTTTTTTTCCCATCAACTGTTGTTTTAAAAAAAAAGGAGTTTTTTTAACTTCCTGCTACATCCCTTTCTCTCCTCCCTGAATAGCCTTGTTCAGCTTCCAAGTCACAACATGACCAAATTGAGAAATTGCTTTCTTTGCTTTCCCCACAACCTCAGGAATTAGGGGCCACACAGAAAACAAATGCACAAGCACATAAACATCTTCAGGCACATACATGAATCCATCTTTTTAAACAAAGGTTGCATACAATTTTTTTGTTGTTGTTGTACTAGGGTCAGTACCATGAAAATTATCTCATGAATTAGGATTTAGAAATCACCACATTATTGGTTTTATTTTAATTGCAGGCACATGTGTTTGAAACAATTTTTGCCAGAGTCCCACAAGGGCCATTTCAATGGTAGCTGGGCAAGAGAAATACAGAGCTTTCCAAGGGAAAACAAAGGTTGGGCAGATTGTCTTCAACAAAAGATATCCCTCTTAGTCCTGTAACATTTGTGTTTCTTGGGTTCTCTGGCATCCAGGTGCTGTATTTTTTAGGGTGGGATGACACTGGTTCCAGTCTCTGCCATGCACACAGTCCAGCTGCAGGATGCACACATCTGCCATGGGGTAAAAACAGCACAGTGTGCCCACTCCTCTAAGGGCTTAGACCTAGACATCAGGGCTGAGTTAGGGGATGGCAGCTGTGAAATGAAATTGGAGTGCTGTCTCTGTAAGATACAGCTCTAGGCTGACTTCAGTTTATTCATTACAAACAAACATTGAAAATTATTTAAGGTGATGGTTAAAACCTCCCTGGAACTTCAAATGAGCATGCAAGGTTTCTTTTATGGTCTTAGGAAAGAAAATCTTGTTCCACTGACGTCTTTAGATCAAGGATTTCTGCCATTTCTCCCAAGGACAGATAAGCACACACAGTCTACCATTAAAGTGTCTCAGCTTTGTTTTGTAATAAATATTGTAATAAAAATTCTATTTCAGACTGGAGGCATTTTGTAAGCAAGGGTGAGGAACACTGGTCTGAGCTACTTAGCTAATCAATACTCCTTTGCATGCATATCTGGAAACTTTTGATCCTCCCAACCCCAGCAGCAACTTGATTAAGAAAAAATATTTTTTGCCTTTTTTTCAGTACTTACAAAGTTCATAACGCCACCATCTAAGTCATCATGCATCTGAGAACTGCATTTCTTCTTGATGGCTCAGTAAAACTGTGTGTTTGTAATGCAGATAACACATTAATTACTTTAGGAACTGACAGCATATTCTTGCATATTTTGCAAAACTGTGAAGTTTGTTGTGCTGAGTAGAAGGATGCAATGTTTTAATGTGTTTCCACTAGAGAGTGCTGGATCAGGAAGAAGCAAAGGAGACCTTCAGACAGAGGGAAAGAAACAAAAAGGTCACAGGCCTTAGTATTCTTGGGAGTTTCAATAGCAGCTGCCCAGTGAAGGGCAGTGGAGAACCCCAGAGTGATGGGGGAGTCCCTGAACCAAGGGAACCTCAAGAGGGGAGGGCAGAGAGTCCCCAGGAGCCCAGAGCTCAGCAGCAGGAGCCCTGTGCAGGGCCAGGAGTGACAGTGGCCAAACCATGCTCCCCATGGAAGAATCCCTTAGGAAGTGCTGAACCAGGAGCACTGCAGCACTTGGCAGGCAGGAAGGGCACTGCAGCCCTGCAGCTGTGCCAGGGGAATTGGTCTGAGAGGCAGAATCCCTGTCCTCTCTCAGCTCTGTGCCCACCACAGCTGGTGCAGCTGCACAGGCAGAGCTCAGAGGGAACGCACTGCCAGCAGAGCAGTTCCTGCCTCTGAGCCTGGTGTCTCCAGCAGAATTTGGGGATTTTTCATCATGGGTCTGTCTACATGACCCCAGGCCCGCTGGAACAGATGTGGTACACCAAGGGGGGAAAAGGAACTTAGTGCAAAAGTGAGCAGGGCTGATCAAAAGAGCTTTAATCTGGATTTGAAGGGGAAAAGAGAGAATATTAGATTCACTAGAGATAAACCTGTCTAGCGAGGTGGCACCCAGATGTTTGAGGCATGGTGTGAGAGTGAGACCTTCAGGCTGTGCTGAGCACACTGGAGCCCATCTGAAATATCCCTGTAAGAACATTCACAACCCCTCATCCATCACCGTGGGCCCAGGGGATGGAGATCCAGTGGCAGCAAACGCGTGGGGATGATTCATGGTCTCAGCCCAGGCTATTTGCAGGAAAATAAAGATAGTGCATTTTGAGAAGGGCTGTCTGAATTAGAAGTTTGGATTTACTGACTTTACCTCATATTTCAACCCCATGGTATTTACTGTGGACATGACTCTGGCCTGCTGCACTGAGTCCAACCCTGCAATACTTTGCTTATTTCTCAATGTCCACAGTGGTTTCAGACTAACAATGGAAATGAGAATAATTACAGGATGAGGTGTGGAAGGATGGGGAGAGTAGGAGACCTCATTCTTCACGTACATCAGTGAACTGCAGATGAAGCTGGTGAATTCACAGTGATGCACTACCCATGGCCAAATCCAACCAACAGGACAAACCAGAGCAGACGGATTCCGTTTATTTTTCAAATATTTTTCAAATTTTCAAACCTTTAAATTCTCCAGGTTTCATAAAACTGTCTAATTCAAGCTTTTGTTGGCAGTTTATTTTTTTAGGTTGTTGTAGATGGCAATGTCTTTGATAAATCATCTTTTCTGAATTTCCTCCTAAGACTTTTTTTTCTTTCAAAGCTCATTTCAGTACTAAAAAGAAATGAACAATGAATTTACAACAGAGAGTTTTAAATAAAAAGAAGGTAAATGTTGCTATTACCTAACTCTTCCAGGTCAAAATGGACAGTCAAATAATATCACTGTGATGCTACTTTTTTTATACTTTAGGTAAACTTTAAGGAAGACTAATAAATACATGCTTAGAATAAAACATTAAGAAAGGCATTTCTGAAAAGGGAAGAAGTAATGAGATTGAAATTATATCTCATTATTATTAAAAAAATCCCTTCTTATTTGAGTTGGAAGGAGAAAATATTAATATTTTATGACCTAACTCCCTAAAAAGAAATTAAATATTCTAAGTACTATAATACTTCAAATAAAACTGCCTTTGCTCAAATATTTTGTGCTTTTCAGTGGATAGGGAGTATCCACCATATCTCTGTCTTACTCTGTCTTAAGTTTTGTCATAAGCTATATTTCAGTGATATTACTATAAAACCCACAATTTATCTTCAGAAATGCTGATGGTAACTTGAATCATAACCAAAAGGAAACAAAACAAAAATTTTACAACTATAAGCTAAACATGAACAAAAAGCCACTGGTCAGTATATCTGTTTGGAGAGATATATAATCTCCAAAATGAAGAGGGATTCCCCAAAATTATATTTAAACAAGGTCTAATTTTACTTAAAATTTAGAATAATTTGTATTGAAGTTTGAAGGAAAATAGAAGACCCATTCCAGAGGATGTTAAATTCTCTTTAGATTCTGACATTTATTTTTCATCTGAGGCAGAGTCCAAAGCTGCTTCTCCTAAATTTCATATTTAAAACTAATAAAAATTCTTTCTTCAAAGAAACTTGAAATACTTTGCTCTAAGCACAATTTCCTACGTTTAATTAATTACATATATAGATTTGAAATCAGTTACTTTTAGGTGAAAGAAAAAAAATTAAACTATTCTATTCTGAAAGAATCAGGACAGAGCACTAAATGTTAGGAAAATGCATTCATTTATGAGTCAGGGAATTTCACCACAAAAATGTATTTCTGCAAAATACTCCAGCACAGCCACTTTCTAGTGGTGGATTGGTTCTGCTGATGAGACCCAAACTGGCTGCAGTTCCTGCTTGCTCAGTTTGCTCATCTCCTTTGTACTCTCAGCCCTCTTTGCAATACACAGCTTGTCAGTATAATTCAGAAAGTGTCTCCTTCCCACCTTATACTTAAAAGCCTAGCATAAAAATACCCATTAAAACCCAAATAGTATTAATCTCTCACTTCTGCTGTGAATCCTAAAAGATGAAAAGAGGAAAGATGTAATTTGCTCATCGTCTTGCTTCAATTTTGGGTTAATTATATGTAATTATATATAAATCAAGAAACATTTGTCATTTTTTTCCCCCAAAAACATCCAATGATTGAGACACCAGAACCCTTTAGACAACCTGTTTTCTACTTTGTGACTTATTTTTTGTGCTAGTTTAAAGTTTTAAAAAGTGTTTAATCTTAAACACTGGAAATTTTCCTTGTTTGGAATTTGAATCCAATAAGTCTTCCTTCTATAGATGTCAATCATGTCAGCAAGCAGATTATTGCCTGTTCTTCATGCTGTCCTGTATGCACTTGAAACCAGCTATAGATTGTCCATCCAGTCTTCCACTTTCAAGGCCAAGTAGTGGTTATTTATTCAGTTATTCCTTTTAAGTCATGTTTTCCAGATCTCTAATTATCATATCCAGGTTTTCATCATTTAATCCATGTTAGTCTACTAGCCCTGAGCTTTGAGCTTCAGAATACATGATCCAGATAGCTTGTGTCTGACACAGTATCAGCATTTATTTTTTTCTTTGTTCTGCTGTGGGTCTTTCAAGGGTTTTGATTTACATTTTTGTATGGGTTTTTTGGTTGGTGAGTGATTTGGGGGGGATTTTTTGTTTTGTGGAGTTTTTGGTGGATGAGGAGTGTTGGGTATGTTGTGGGTTTTGTGTGATTTTTTCAGCAGAATAATGTTGGGTCATATTAATGTCATCAAATAAGTTAAGGTGCTTTTTCCATATCCCAAAATTCTCTGAATTCCTCTGAGGTTTATACATTGTTCTGAAAAACAATGTCTCAAAATCATACCACATGATCTGATATGACATAACATCTAAAATCAAATCTTTCTTCCTATAACATTCTTGTTTTTGTTCCTCCAAGTGCATCTGTATTTGCAGTTTTTTCCACTTTGGGAGAAAAATAAAATACATTGAGAAAGGAACCACACTAAAATCTTGCAAAAATGTCCAAAGCTTCAAATGTCTCTGAAAAAAAAAACAGGCAAAGGAAGCATAGACAAGAAGTAACTATACCAAACACTTTTAATAAAGGATGGACTTATTTTGTGTGGAGAAAAAAATAAATAAAGCTCCATTAGGTTGCTATTAGAAACCTCACTCTAAAATAAAAAAGAGACAAAATTTCTGAACCATTTGTTAGAGTTCTTAGCATCTATTTAGGCAGAGGCATTTATAGAGATCTGAATGTTGAGAAGCAAATTATGGTGATAATGGCATTTTTTCCAAACTTTTTGGAATAAGGTCTATACAAATTATGAAGAGAACTCTTTCCTGCATAAGGAGGTCTTAAATACCAGTAACCTGGATAGTCTTAAAATATGTTGGGGGAGACAGCAGAGATGTCAACACCTTTTTGTGCTTGGGAAATCAGACCTTCATCATGTTTCAATAGCTAAGGTGATTTATCACTGGAACAACCTGACAAGCACCATAGGGATTTCTTCACCACAGAACAATGTTCATGTTTATTTCCCATTTAAAATAAGACTTAACTTAAAAAAAATAAATAATAACTGTGGCAATCCTCAGGACAGGTTACAGCCATGCTGAGGTTACTGAGACACCTTTCTGGGATTTTATTCTGCCATGGAGAGGACACTGGAGAGGTCCAAAATAATTGGACCAAGATAATTGGGTCCAAATTATTAAAAATAAGTTAACCCTAAAGCTGGAAAACTCCCCTCCTCACCATATCACCAGAATAAATGAGGACTGGTTTAGAGTGGTTTCTTATTTCAGATTTTTCTGTTTCAGCTGTGATTAGATATTATACGGTTCATTTCACCAGCACATCAATAGAAAAACTGTCTCCTGAGCAAGCAAGGATGCCTGGCTCTCCTGGGGCAGGTATGGTCCTTGTCTCACCAGGGACAGCAGCACCATCTGCTCAGCAGTGCCAGGTCTCTGCCTCACTCACTCATGCACAAACAGGACATTTATGAAACTGCTGTGTGGAAGTCTGGGATGAAATAGAAGGAAGGCAGCCCTACGTGGCTGAAAATCACTCCCCACCCTGCTGACACAGGCACTGGATGGGATTTAGTGCAGGAATCTCCTCTCTGCAGGACCCTGATCCCACAGACAGGAGTGATTTGTAGCCAGCATCCCCTGTTTGGTGGAGGGCAGGATGGGGAGAAGCAATTTCAGGTTTGTAGACAAGGGAAGAGTGGTGAGGAAGCTGGAAACTGCCCCAGTGAGCTGGATTTGATCTCCATGTCTTTACAGTGGCATTGGAAGAGGTGTTTTGCCTAGGCAATGTTTTAGAAGGCTGTGGATTAGTTGCAGCTTAACTGAAAACACAGAACAGGTTTTGTGTCAGTGGGAGCTGTGCAGCTCAGAGACAGACAGAGGGGCAAAGGCACAAGCTCTGGAAAAAACAAGGATCAGCCATATCACTCTGGGTATCCCAAAATCACCCTGTGTTCCTTTACCTGCAGCTCCCTGTGCCTTCTCAGTGTCACTTCTCTGTGCTTTCTCAGTTCTCTGTGCTCTCTCAGTGTCAGAAGGAATTGTGTCTTAATATTTCAGAGAGGTTTACACAGACTAAGTCATTAATATTTGTGAAATACTCATGTAAACTGAACAAAGAACAACAGAAATATCCTGAAGAAACCTAAGTGGGGCAAGTTTTAACTGATATTCCATCCACAATGCTGATACCAGGCATTTAATGGCATTTAATGGTGCAGAATATTAAAATAACTGCTATATTAATGAAAACATATAAGAGATTGCAGCAACAGAGGCATGACAGACCCTCATAGGGACCTGCTCACCTTGAAAGAGGTGCACTGGTGATGCCAATTCACATCAGTGACAGAACAGAATAATCTTTTTTACAGGATTCTGGCTGAGAGATAAGCTTTACATAGAAAAATGAAGAATGGGAGAATCTTTACTTGGAAGGAATGAATATGCATAAAACTGCTGACCACATAAGTACAAGCTGGCATCTCTGGAAGTAAATTTGCAAGGATCTGTTGGCTGGCAGGCAGATACTGCCTCTGCTGCTGCTCATTCTTTTGCCATGCAGTGGGAGATGATGAAAAGAAGTTTCAGAGCCCAGGTAAAGAATTCTCTCCTGGCTCTCCAGCAGGACAAGGGAGAAGTGCAAATTCTCAGAGAACTCCCTTACCTGAAGACTGCAGAGTCCCTGATGTGGAGGGGAGCATTTGCACCCTGGCTGCTCCCAAGTGAGCAGCACAGGGCAGGGTGTGAGTGGATCACAGCTCCTGAGCCTCTGCAGTGACATTGCCATTCCTGTCAGCACCTTCAGCTGCACAGGGAGAACTGCCAGCAATGTCAATTCTGCACTGCAGCTGCAAGGAAAGGCTTTTGTTTTGTCAACACAGTAATCAGGTGTGTCAGGTGTGAGATTGTCTTTGAAATTTCCCGTTCACAGAAAATTCTGAACATTGCTGCCCACTCCAGTCTAATTCAGACTAAATATATTTCCAAGGAAATTTCCAAGGTGAAATTTCCAAGGAAATGGGAATGCTGCTTGTCCATCAATTCTGCCAGACAGTAGTAGGCAAATTTAAAAACAAGTAAAACCAAACAAAAAACAAACAAACAAAAAACAAACAAACAAACAAACAAAAACAAGAACCAAAAACAACCAAATACAATAATGAACAAACAAAAACCTAAAAAATTAGAAGGGGCAATTTTCTTATTTTGCAGAGAAGTCTTAGAGAATCACATCATTCTCATTCTACTGCAATTCTACTGCATGAAAAAGATTACAAGGGATCCAAATGTCAGTGGAAGACAGAGATCTGCAACAATTCCAGGACTTTTAAGTTCTTGAAAGGACTGTGAAATCTAGGGTGCCAGAGGCAGGGGAGATGATGGTACAGAGAATGTGCTTTGCAGAGATTTTGGCAGTGGGACATGTGGGAACAGGCGAGGAAGAGGCAAGACAGAACGTCCCTGTCCTCCAGCCATTACAGAAAGGAGAGTGTCAAATTGATTAGACATGAAGTACAAGTGGCATCTCTGTTTTACATTTTCTTAGAGCCAGGTCCAGAAATGTCACCCAGGTGGATTCCCAGTTTGCTCACCCTTTCCACAGACAGCAGAGATTGCTTTCAAGGATGTCAGCCACTCTGGACATTTTCTTTTGTAATGCTTTGGGTTAGTAGCTATGAGAGTTGGAAAACAAACTGGAGTCCATTAATTTTGCTGGTCTGCCTATGGCTGTTAATTTTTGTCTTCCAGAAAGCAAATGCCTTGTTACTTTATCAAACTGTTATGGCTCCAGACAGCTTCAATGCATATACAACATATATCCAATAAATGAGCCAGATAATATGCACAAAGAAGGAAGTATAATCTAGTAAACCAGCTGAAAAAACAGGTGTTGAAAAATTTCACGCCTCAGACTAACTGGTTTATGTTTATTAATTAATATGAAATACGATTAGCAATAACATAGAATGCAGAATCTTTTTCTGTTTTGCTTCTTAATTAGTACAATAAAATGTTAACTATGAAAGAAATTTATGTCCCAGCCTTATTACACTGGAATTTTCCACTGCTGTGTTGAACACTAAGAAAGAAAAAGCTATGTTGTAATTCTGCAATGATCTACATCCTGAATAATTCAAAAGAGAAGTTCACTGTATGCCTGCAACTCTGATTACAGTGAAAGACAGTGGCACTAGACTGCCCACTGATTAAAAGCATCTCCAGCACCTTATTTATAATTAGGGACCTAAAAAAAACAGCACAGGAAAATGTGTAAGTGTTCCTCAAATATCATAGAAAGTGCTGAGGCTGTAGAGTGATAAATTACCAGACCTGTAATTCAATCTTAGCTTTCTAATGATCTCATCGATCAGTCACATCCCATGGCTGTGATTCATGATATCATCTGAACCCCCTCCTATTGAGTTATGGCTTTGTTATAAAGCCCACATTACCCATTATCCTTACATTGAATATACTCTACCTTGTTACAGGGGCACTCAACTATCTGAGAGACTTGAGGGGCTATTGGTTTTCCTATCAGGAATTCTGGTTCTCGAAAGATTACAGAGCAGCTAGGAGAATAAACTCCAGCCTGAGCATCTCTGGCTGACCTTAGGAAGGGGAGGATGAGATTGTGATTTGTGTGATGGCCTTGGCCTGGCAAAGAGCTTGTGCAATTCCTTGCTCACAGGGGCTACACACACAGCCTTGCCCAAGCAGCAAGTGCAATTTGAGCAGCTTAAGTGCCCGAGGTTGTGGCTGTATCACCTGGTAAACTGGAGACCAGAGGGGCCTGAACCTGCTCCTGGCACTGGTGAGCACCATCCATGCAGGGCTGAGCAAACCCTGTGATGGAGAAGGGGTCTGGCTGCTGCAGAAGCAGTTTTATTGTGCCTGACTGTCTTTATGGGGAAGGTGGGGTGGATCAGGCTCTTTGCTTCTTCTTTAGAAAAAAAAGTATTAACAGTCCTTTTGCAGAGGCTGAGTTAACAGAGCTCTGTACAATTCCCAGTGGAATGGAGCCACCTGCACACTCTTCACCCCTGTGCTGGCATTGACAGGGGAAATGCAATCAGTTTAGGAGGGAAAAAATGGTTCTCAGTGCTTTGGGGTTCATTGCATGATGCCAAAATGGATCTGTGTACTCCAAAGTGGCCTAAGCTGGGCTCTGTGTGTCTGGGGGTTCTGGAGAGCTGCCCAGGGAAGGGGTTCCTGAGAGTCTTGGCTCCCTCCTTGCCAAGAGGCAGCTCTGCCCCCCTCCAAAACACCAATTTCTTGGCAATGCTGGGTGGATGAGCTCTTGAATCCTCAGGTGTCCACAGTGCTAAATGAGAGATGTGCTGGCATTACCCAGTGCCAGGGAGCAGGAGGAGTGGGGCTGCTCCAGGAGGGACACATGAGCCAGGAGACCATGCACAGGCAGACACTGTCCAGCTTCAGAGTGACACCATCCCTGACCAACAGCCCCAGGCAAGACTCAGCCCCAGGCTCCATCAGAGTTCAGTCAGCAGCAGCAGGATGTGGGGCTGGTGATAAACTACTTTGTCCCTTGTTCATTTCTCCCTCTTTAATGCCACCATCTCACCTTCCAATCAATTAACACACAACAGCACAGCCAAAGACCACCTTCTTCTTCTTCTTCTTCTTCTTCTTCTTCTTCTTCTTCTTCTTCTTCTTCTTCTTCTTCTTCTTCTTCTTCTTCTTTTCTTCTTCTTCCTCCTTCTTCTTTCTTCTTCCTCTTTCCTCTTCTTCCTCTCCTGTTCTGCTCTTGTCTTTGGTCAGACTGTTGAAGTGTGTGTATAAACATGAGGAAATGCCAGGCTATGGATTCAATCCACTAAGCCAAGGAGGTGTTTGCTGCTAGTGGATCTCAGAAGGCTGAGGTCACACAGGCTGTATTGAAATGGCTTGTCATGCCTTCCAAAAGCAGGAGCTGAAAAGAGCAGGGCTTGCTCTTGCTTAGCACACTGATGTCTTCTGATAATGCCTCTGCCACCCAATCTCTGTCTGAACTGTCTCTGCACTTCAACAGAAAAGCATGTTACTTCTTTTCCCCAAAGCATAGTGATTAATTAAACTTGTCTAAGTCAGTTTAATTCCTCTTTAAGCCATTTCTCTATTTTTAGAACATATAATTCTGGTATTGTGACATTTTAAAGTTCAGTGACAGTTTGGGGGTAGTCTGCTCTGAAGCATCAAGGTGAATTTTTAGTGAGCAATTCAATGACGTTTCAAAAAATTCTCACCAAGGTACTTAAAAAATTCCAGCCAAAAATACATTTTAAACTAGTGTCATTCCAACCATGAAAATCTTAGCCTCATCTGCAGAATGGCATCAATGCTAACCTCTGTGCATGGGATCAGTAAAAAAAGGTGTAACAAAAAAATCATAACGACCTTTGCAGTGCTTTGAAAGAACAATGTGTGGATGAGAAACAAGTACAGTGGATGTGGGGGGTTTTTCCCCATAGCTGTAGCTATTAATTTCTTTTTCATTTGCAGTGCTCATCTAATTAAGTAATCATTTGCTATTAAAGAAAATTACTACTGCTGGTAAAAATTGGCATCTTATGCTAATTTTTGATAAATGTTTATCCATCCACCTGCTGTAGGCAGACAGGGCAATGAGTGAGTTACCTGCTCACCTTTACTGATTAGCTGATCCTTCCTAGAGAAAGACCAATTTCCTTTCCTGAAAAGATCATCAGTAAAATTGTCAGAACTCTGCTTTGTGTTGAGGTCAGGCTGGATAGTTGTGTGCATTTTGTTTTCAGTTGGTTCCACCACATTTATCTACTTTTAGTAAAGAAAAAAACTCAGCACATTGTGTACTCATTTGTGTGTGTTGAATCTAGTGGGAAAATGTGATAAGGTGGGAAGGAAAGAATAAAGCAAGATTCCCAGAGCCAGTTGATATCACTGCTAATTAAAAGAAACATCATTAGTTTCTCTCCTCTGTAAGCTAGGTGCATTTAATAATGTGAAAAGAAAAAAAAAATAGCTGAAGCTGTTTTCATGAATCACACCTTAAGACATGACTTTCATTTAAGGACACATTCCAAAAGCCAATAATGAATCTGCATCAACTTCTGCAAACTTTTGTGCAAACCTGAGAAGTTTCCAGTTTGCTTCCAGCATCCAGTGTGAACGGTGGTCATTAATGTTCTGAATAAAGGGATTCAGCTCCAACACTTAGACATTTTATTTAGGTGTCCACTTCTAGAGATGTGATTCAGTGTCTGCAGCAGGGGCTGGGGCCATCTGAGACACCCAGCAGTTCCCAGCTGGACTGCAGGTGCTGTTCAGATCAGCCATTGATGTACCAGCCCCATGTGGTTGCTTGACACACAGGAGTTCTGAGAGCTGGATGAAGCCTTCTGTCTCCCGTG
Organism: Luscinia megarhynchos; assembly: GCA_034336665.1. Taxonomy (NCBI): domain Eukaryota; kingdom Metazoa; phylum Chordata; class Aves; order Passeriformes; family Muscicapidae; genus Luscinia; species Luscinia megarhynchos. The sequence goes on from JAPFBE010000002.1 coordinate 93,298,844, forward strand.
ACTGCAGTGGGACCTGAAATGTCTGACTCACATGGACATGTGAATTTAGGCATCCAAATGCATTAGTTATGAGCTGAAGCCCTTCCCAAGTTTCTAACTGAGCTCTGGAAAACCAGCAGTGTGCACAGTTCTCTTCAGTCTTAGGGCCACACGAGATGTTCCTCATTTGCAGTCTCCAGTGATGGAAGCAAGAACAGAGGACAGCCTGGTGTTACCTCCAGAGAAGCAAAAATGATAAAGGGTGAAGGCTGGGTAGGGTTAGAGTTGCTGAGCCAGTTCAGCACATTGCAGAGAAACAGAAAGTTCTCTCAATACTTCTGATTACAAGTTAATTGGAAGGCAGGAAAACATTCAGGAGGTACAAGCCATGATGTTGACAACAAGCAAGCTTTGCAGTCTGACAAAGGGCAGGAATAGTCTTACAGACCTTTTAAATTGCATTTCCTCCCTGACAAAGCCATTGCAAAGAAAAGCTTCCTAGTGATCTATATAATACAGGAATAAACTGAAATGTTTTACCAAACAGGCCCAGTAGCACTGGAGATGAACTGCCTCTGAGGACAAAATGAGATGCCACACTCTTCTCTGGACTTGTGTAGTCACACTAACCAATGCAAATGCACTGTGACAGCCAGACAGCCTTAATCACCATCACAAAAACCTGACACTGCCACATATTTATCCCCTGCTGACAAGACAGATTCAGGTCCTCTGGTTACTGAATCCATTGCATAGTCTGCTTCAGCAAGATAACAAAAACGCCAGTGGGAAGTGTGAAAGGAGCTGCCCCAGTTATCCATCCCCTGTCATGCACTGAATAACTGTTGCTTCTCTGAGACTTTGGGCTTGCTGGGGAGGGGAGGAGGGACAACCAGACAGCTTCCTTTTGGATCTGTGCTGAAACTCAGATTAACAGCTGTACCAAGGAAAAAAATATGTGAAGCACCCAGTGTGTCTGTTTCATCACTTATGAATATAAATTAAAGAGTTTAAGTGGTCCTTAAATAGATATTTGGACTAATACTTCTCATTATAATAGATTACATAACTGGCTGTTAGGAAGCCAAACTGTAAAGATTATTAAAAGCCTGAAAGCTTTCAGCTCCATTTCTTACATTTTTTGTCAATTATGTGAGTGCTTATCAAGCTGGAATAGAATGAAGGCATCCCCACACACACCTATTTGGTAACCATTAGGTAGCACATGAAGCAAAGATCCATGACTCCTTCTCCAGCAGCAGGAGAAAGTAGAAAGTTATGTCAGAAAGCTGCATTTTCTGATCACAGAACCTTTCCTTCAGGGACACCTGGTGACACAAACCATGCAGTTGTTTCAGTCTGGATTATGTGAGCCTAACCTAGTTTATTCTATTAGACCTGTAAGTGAGCTGCATCTTACATTTAATGCTCTACAAATCAAGACCATCAGAGTTATTTCCTTGTTTAGGCTTTTCCTAACAGTGATGGAGAGGACTCTGTGGGAACAATTAATTCTTTCTGCTTTAGGATCTGTTATCCCATATCTGAATCCACCTCAGTGCATCTCTGAGCAGCTCCCACCCCTTGCCAGCCAAATCAATAATCCTCCTTCTCTTCGAAGAGCAGCCTCTATGAATATAAGTTTAGAAGACAAATGCAAAAATCTGTCTAGTTGTAAGATTAATGTCTAGGAATGGGCATGACTGTTATGTAATTTAAGTGCCTGGCCTGGCAGATTTGTATGGGAACTGGGTATTTAAGGATGATCATCCTGATGAACTTCCAGAGACATGAAGATACTCTAGAGAAAAATCTGGACTTTTGAGTATTCAGCAATGCATATTTGATGCCAAATTATGTGTAAAGCACTTGCCCAGAGTGCAGTAAGCAGAAAAACCTGGCATGTGCCTTGCTCTCAGGTTCTCTCCACCCAAACAGAGCTCAGTGACTGGGCAGCCTTGAGCATTGGGAGCATGGTTTGACCTGCTTAGATCCAGAGTGTGACTGAAACACCCACAGGTAAAGATAAAAGAGAAACAATAGCACTTTCAAGTGTAACTGCAATCCTGGGGTTTGTAGCTCTGTGGCATCCATGGTTGCCATGGTGATGCTACAGACTACTGCTATAGTTACAGGTGTAGTTAAGATTACCAATTTCATTCCATACCTTTGGATTCTCACACCTTTGCCCTATAAAAACTCCCACTAAATCAGGCATGTACAATTCATTGTGAGGCTATTAATCTGAATCTGCAACCCTGTTCCATTTGCACAGTGCTTGAAAATAAACCAAAGCTCCCCTAGAGGATGAAGGTTTTATGGTTGTTTACAATCAACCAGTTACTTCCTTTTTTTTTTTTTTTATCTTAGTTAAACAAGATTTGCTTAATCCATTTTCCAGCTGGGTTAGAGGAGATGGAAAATATTGTTTTTCTTGAAGAAAAAATTCAGATGGACCTATAAACAACTTACTCCCCTTTAAAAGGCACAATTATAATATTGTTCAGCTATAGGATTGCAAATTTAACTTGTGCATGTATTTGCTAAATTGGGTGTCAGAGCCTGTAAATGTCACTTGCATATTCAGTTATCAGTCCTCTCACTGAATTCACAGAGCTGCATACCTTTGCCCTAACGTGCATAATAAGCATTCCCAAAATCACAGAACACCTAATGAAAACAAAGAGGCAGAGGCAAAGCAGTGCAGCAGTTACATGTATTTCTGAGCACAGAAAGCTGCCTTTGTGTGCATCTATTCCATTGTTTCTATTGTCACAGAACCTGCCAGCTTGGTTACAAATGAAATAAAGACTGAGTCCATCAAGAACCTTTACCTGTAGCATCAAACATGGGAATGAAGCAGGGTTGTTTGACTTACAGAGCTCCCCTGCTCTGTTTGTGACAGCCAGAGGGTGACAATGCACACCCCTACTCGTGGTGAGATTACTGCTATCAGACAGATTTTGAGCCACCTGCCATCACATTGTTCACATATTAGCAAACCCAGACCTGTGCTGTCACTTGAGTAGAGGAAAGCCACTCTCTCCTGGTCCTGGGAAAACTCATTACAGTGATAACAGAAATCATCCCAAGGAGAGGAACTACCTGGCAGTGGACTGTTTTCTTTGGTGTTTTCAATGCAGTTCGAGGGAAAGTGAAAAGAAAACAAAAAGCTGAGAGATGATAGCAGATGGAGTTAAAAGAGTCCAGGACAGCTCAAGATTGTCACAAAAAGAAAAAGCACAAAGTGCTGAAAATACCAAATAGCCCTTCAGAGAGCTCAGCTCCTTCCACCCACCCTCAGGCTGACTCTCTGTGGATCCTGAGCCTGCCTTTCTCTCCATGGGGACATCTCTGTGCTCAGCAGTCTCCCTGATGATCAGAACAACTAATCAGAACTAAATCAACAACATGCTAACAGATTATACTGATGGGGGAGTTTTTAAGAGCCTCAGACTCAGTATTTTTCTTTCTCAGACTCTATCCTGAAGTTTGCTCAACTTTCAATGCTTATTTTTCCCAGCTTAGAAAATGTGGAGGGAGCCAAATGTGAGGTAGAAGGTAAGCAAGAGAATTTACTACTCCAAACTTGTGGTAAATTGATATCAATATAATAACTAGGTACATCTATGGATGAAAAAAAAATAAAAAAAGGTAATGTAGGTTTTACATTGGCACCAGTGGGTGTTGGAGTAGGGCTCAGTCTCACCTCTGCCTAAGTCCAAGTGGACATCCAGGAAGAGCAAACTCCTTCCTCTTTCCTGGATCTGGATTACTATCTCCATACCACAGTTTGACACCTGTACTAATTTTTGAGCAGGCCACCTCAATACTTTTTCCCTTTCTCTGCTCCAGCCTTCTTGTAGCAGAGGAAAAAGGACAATAAAAGACACTTTCATCCTGTCAGAAGTATTTTTTTCTTGCTGGGGTACAGGTGCCAAGCGTGTACTCAACTCCGAATCCATCTGCCTGTAGAAAACTGAGAGCCTTGTTCATTGACTTTCAGACCTTAATACAGTAAGGATATGACAGACTGGAAAATTTGGTCCAATTCCTGATGTGGATACAATAATATACAGTATCTGTGACATTTAAGGGTTATTTTTCATCTGTTCCCTCAAGTTTTTTACCTGAAAGTGAATATTGTATCATGCATTCTTTAGTTCATTAATTTTCACAAATTTGCATATTCAGCTAAAGACTTTAACTGAATTCTAAGAAAAAGAACTTAACAGATATACTCATTACATGGGGCTTGCATCAGCCACCATATTAAATTTTCATGGAACATGAAAATAGAAAACTCAAGACATTAGTGTACATTGTATGAGTGTGGTATCCTGGAGTGGCAGAGATTCCTATGGACAGAGACCTGATTGCACAATCTGTGCATCTAATTGACTTCTTGGAAGTTCACAATTGTCTGTATCAGAAATTGAAATGTTTTCTGTGTTTTTTGGCACATTTTTTCAAGGGTCTTGGAGGAAACTCATTCTGGTTTACGACAGACCCAGGTTTTGTAAGAGGCAGGACATTCACATTAATTCCATGTACAGTGCTTGGCAAAATGCAACTGTTCTTTGCTTCCAATTTCCAGTTTCTTCTTTCCTAACTTGTTGAGCCGAGGCTCAGCTCTGGATAGAGCTGACTTAGCTTTAAATACATCTCTACACTTCTCTGGCTGCAAGCCAAGCTCAGCTCACGTAAGGAGAGATGTTACTGTTGTCGTACCCAGTTCTTTGCAGAAGATGACTCAGAGAGTCCCCTTGTTTTGTGCTTCACTTGTACAAACTTTGTATAAAAGCAAGTTTATCCTCATTACTTCTGCAAAAGGACATCAAACTGACTTTTAATTTCTCTTAAGCTAATTGACCATGACTGCTCTTGCCCCAAATGAAAACTGGGAGCTCATGCTACACTCAATGGTTTCAGGCACCTTGTTTTGCTCCCTGGAGCTCCAACCCACTGAAGCAATCAAATGGAGATCTGGGTTTGATTTAGGGTTCACTCCAGGCACACACACAGTCAGGAGGTCCCTGCTGAGGCTGCAGCAGGGTAACTGCAATGGGAGCTGAAACAGAGATGATTTCTCAGAGCTGGGAGCCAAAGCCCCTGGCTTGGAACGAGCCCATGGCATGCCAAACCACAAATGAGCCTCTGTAAATCTCATCCATCACAGTGACCCTTTGCTCCACAAGGACCCAGAGAGCTGGGGCTGAGGGATTTCTGCATGGGAAGGCTGTGGCTGTAGGGCATTAGGGAAGAATTAGAGAGGTTATTTGGTCACAAGCACAAACCAGTTGATTAGAAGCTGGGCACAAATTCATTGCCTTCGTGATCCCTCAAATCCCACATGGTTATGATTCCTTTATTGCCAAAAAGAAAGGTCAGATTGACTCTTGGTGTAATCCTTGTGGTCAAGAAGATGCAACCCAAGAATGATTTTGGCCCCAGTCCTTTGCTAATGGCTAATTTTTTACAGCAAAGGCAGTGCTGTTATTTGTCTTTCCAAGAATCAAAAATAATGTGTTTACATGTGTGCAATTCAAATGTATGCTATTTGAAGAACACAAAATGCTTATTCATATGGGACCAGGATTTGGACACTTCTTTAACATCAAGTGACAGAAGACAGCTCTGTGGAATTGCCAGCAGATCTAACAATAAATGGCATATCTATGATATAATTAATTTGGTTATCTCTGTACTTTTTCCAAGGAACTATCATAGCTTACAATTCAATCTATAGTTAATGTCTGTGCAGATGAATATTGCTTTTTGTTTCCACCATTTAAAAATAATTCTGCTTCCCTCTGCCTTATGCCATTCTCTCTTTCATGGTGAAAGGGACTGAAAGTACAGAAACCTATTCCCTTCAGTGCTTCTGCTTCTGATTTGTTCAATATTGCAGACATAATAAACTTTTATGCTACACATTTCTAAGAAGAAAAGCTGTGGAAACTGCAGAGCAAAACAACTTGTATAGAAGGAACATAAAGAACGGGCAGAATCAGAACTCTTTTCAGTTTAAGCACCTTGATATTACAAACATATATTCATGAATCTGCTGTATTGCTCAGGCTGGAATGAATTTGCTTTGTGAATATCCCAGACTTTGGTGTTTCTGATTTTTCTCAACCTGGTGTTGCTTGCGTACCTCTGAAAAAGAAGCACTTTAATTGTCTCTTGGAAGAACTGTTAACTTTTGCTCATTTTCAGTTTTTCTTAGATAAGGTAAGTCACCTACTGATTATATGTTTTTGGACAGTAATATAAAAAAAATGGACCTGAATGAATCATGGAGTTAAAACTCATCCATGAATCATAATGATTTAACTAGGAGTGAGTCATGCCAGGATGAAACTGCTGTACTGAGTTCCACAGGTTCTTTTTCAGATGGGCTCTCCAGAAAAGTGTCATCATGCTGTCCCCACTGGCAGCAGGACCTTGGCTGGTCCTCCCAGTGCAGCACAGGAAGACAGGGCACAGTGGGTCATTTCCAAATCTGGCAGGGGCAAACTGCTGGAAGATGCTATGGATGCTATGCAGAATATACATTGGATGTGGCTCCTTGTATGGCATCTAAGAAGGATTCCTGAGAGCTGAAATTGTCTGAATCCCATATCCCAGCTGACTTACTTGCAGCAGCCACAAGTCCTATGAACATTACTGGAATTCTGGACATCCCTATTTGATCCTGACAAGAGATGCCCAGTATGATGGACTGTTTTGTCTGACAGCTTTGCACAGTTCAGGCAATAAAAAGGAGACTGAAAGCTTTCTGATAAGAGAGAATTAACTTTTCCTCCACTCCTGTCCATCACCACAAGCAAGGCACATTGTGGATGGTTCCCATGCAGCTGCAGTTACCAGCCCTGCCTTCCTGGACACGGGCAGCACACAGTGTAGAAGAAAGGCACACTGGCTTTTCATGCCAGTTGTGCCTTTGCTTCTGAGCTGGAAAAACCCCAGCAATGAACCACAGAGCCCAGCAAGACCTGTGGGCTTTGCCATGCTACAGCAGTAGATCCCACCAGCTCTCTGAAGACAAGCTGTAATCCTGGAGCACTCCCACCCTTCCAATGTTCCTTTTGTCTGACCTGGGGACCAGCTGTGTTCAGATCTAACCCTATGAACACAGGCCTTTGTGGCCATGAGAGAGACTGCCCTCCTTTGCTGTGTCTCCCTTCACTTGCTCAGACAATATAAATAGAGAAGCTTCCCATGTCAGTGATTGGAATGGGATAAATAAAGACTCAAAGCAAAAGAAAATAGCTCACTAGATATGTCTGTTGCATATTTTGACAGAGTCATGGCATTATGGCAATGAAGTGGTTGGAAGTTAATCTGTCTATTTTCAAGCTTGGTAACAATTAATTTTTCTTTAGTTATAGTATATTTAACATTGTTATCTCAAAGTCTTCTTTTATGGGCTCTCCTTTCATTCTATAATATGATATTATCATACTGCTGTGAGTAGTCTCTGGTTTTTGACTGAATTGCCTGTCTAGCCATGCCAATCAAAAGAACAGCCTCCCCCACAAGGGTTACAGAATTTTTCATACTTCTGCATAGACCCATCAAGGAGGAACATTCAGACAAAGCCATATAATATACTGACCACTCTCATTTTGTCAAATCCCATACACATGAATCCAGAAATATTAAGATTTCAGGTCTAAGCCTTCCTGTAAGCCATTGCTAAAATTTGTGTATCTTCTCTCTGCCTTCCTGGGCCTTTACCTCTGGTTCATGGTAAGAAGCAGGCTCTTCCAGTAAAATCTCCTTCTGAGTCTGCTTGAGATGGATCCACAATTAATTTTCCCCTTTTCGTCACTGCAGCTCATCCTTGTGTCTTTGCAGGCTTCTGATAATCACCCCTGTCATTTCCCACTGACCTCAGACCAGAATCAGATCAATTGAAGGGGCCTTCTGCCAAGGAGCTTCTGTTCTAAGGCTGTGAAAAGAGCAACAACTCTAAGCTGCCTTTTGCAGCTTGCATCTGCTCTACTTGTTGGCCTTTGCATCCTGTGAGCAGCTTAATCCAAAGCTTGTTTTAACCATATTACCAACTGCCCTCTGACATGGCTCTGCTCTCTGCTATTGATTTGTATGTCAGTGGCAATCACATTTCTTCAATTTCTGTGAGAACTAGGACCTAAAATAAAAGATCACAGGAAGCCAGTGATAGGTTCTATATCAGAGGTGGTGATGAGTAAAAGTTTAGGAAGATTTGCTTTAACATTCTTCTGCCTTTCCAAACCATTTGCTTTCCATGCAGCTACAGCAGTCTGAATTCCTGCTTTAACCTTTTGATGCTGGAACTTTTTTTTGCAGAAGCCTCACTGTTCTTGATTCTACCTTTACAAAGCAGTGTTCAGAACAACAACTCCAGGATGAGGGTTGAACCAAATTTGCATTTCCCACCCTCGTGCACAGAACAAGCATGAACAAATGGTCTAAAAGCAACTTGAAGAATCACAGAACCACAGAGCCATAGAAGTCAAGAAGAAATCAAGAAGCCATGTAGACCCCTGCCATGCAGCTGGCAGTTTCATGAGGGTGACATCATTTGTGACAGATGGATGAGATTTGTTATCTCTTCCTAAAACCTTTCAGTGAGTTTCACCATCCCACGCAATATTTCTCCTAAAGGCTAATCTAAATGTCCCTGACCATAATTTAAGGCAATCCTTCTTTTCTGTTCCCAGGCAATACATTCCATTTCTCACTGAATCTGTAACACCCAGATATGTTTCACAGACACTTCCAGAATTTCCCTCTCTCTGACACTAGTCTTCTCTGAAACAGGATGAGTGTACAGAGTGTATCTGCTCTTTCCTGCTCTCCCCCAGCCTCTCTTGAGGACATCTCATCTTGATGTGTGCTGCTCCTCATACATCTGAGCAGTTAATTTGTGCAGTTGATTGTACATCATTGCTCTCTTGGTTATTTCTCCCTGACCTACTTATTATTAGGATAAATGGTATCAACAGACTTACATGAGGTGTGGGAACTGTGTATGAAGCTGAGTCCTGGGAGGCTTGTGAGGCTCTTTCCAGGCTGGAGCAATGAACCAAGGATGAAATGCTGCTATTCTATGCTGTAATAACAGAGATGATGGTGTAGATGTCTTCATCTGTAAATAATAAGAAATGCTGAGTAATGTTGAGGTCCCTTGCACAGTTCTGTAATCATCTACAAGTGATGCTAAAATTCACCTCTTTACATCTCTAATGGTGCAGACCAGCCTCAAAACTGGTTTTAATGTTTTTCATGGATTCATTCAGCAGAGAGGAGTAGGCAATGAAATCCTGCTTTTGTGGCACCATCATTCAGAAGGAGTGGTGTCACCAACCTGAGGACTTTGTCCTGTAGTAATTAGATATGCACAAGGAAGATCTCAGTTTATACATAGGTAGGAATAAAAGAAACCTTGCTGATTCATTGACCCTAAGGCCAAGCAGCATTGCACCACTGTCATCCCTGTGGATAAACTCTCCATCACCACCAGAACAAAAAGATGGTGAGAAAAAGGTCAGGTGAGGTGCCATTTGACTTGGGTCTGTGGTGGGGTCGTGCCAGGCAGTGCAGCTGGTGCAGACCACAGGGCAGTGATCAAACACAGACAGCTCCTGGCCACCACCTCAGCCAATCCCAGGCTCTGCATAACACATTGGCTGAGATGTAGCTGGAAAGACCTCCAGCTCTGCCTCAGGCTGTCAAGGAATGCTGAATGCTATTTACTGATGTGCTGCACCTTTTGATCACTGAAATGTGTTACAGCACTTGAGTTTAAATATCTGCTTTCTGAGAAAGGGGAAGAAGGTAAAAACTAAAAGATCTATAAAAGCATGGCTGAGCTAGAAGGTCAAAATTGCTTGTTATAGGGCAAAAGGCTGGCACTCTACACCAACTAAATCAATTTCCCAAGCCCACTCTCCTCATCCTCTGCAGAAGTTTGTGGATAGTTAAATTTAGCTGCAAGAAATTCTCTTGCAGGCTAGTCTTCATGATTAAATGAAATCATTCTTTGATTAGGAGTACAGAAAAAATTAGGATGAGTATCGCCAGAGTAAAAATGGAAACACAAGTTAGATTGTGAAATGAGTCATCTGGCAGAAGTATGTAAACTAAACACAACAGGCATCCCAGAATAGCTCCTCATGAGAGAAAACATCGTAGTGACTGAAATCTACATGCAACTATTGGAATAAACTACAGGAGATTTGACATGTTTTGGCATACATTTTTACCAGTTTTTATAAGCTTTAGAAGCATTTTGGAAAAAAAAATCCAAATTTGGTGAAAAAGACAACAATATCCCAAGATTACAACATAAACAAAAGAAAGTTTCATCATTCACTTATAACAAAGATGTTACAAGTCAGACCCCAGCCAATATTTTGTCATGATTTAGCAAGTTATTTCCTCTTCAGATAAAAACCACAGTATGAAATTATAACAGATGTGATTTTTACAGTGGTTAAAAACCTTTAAGCTATTCACCTTCATGGAATGAGCTTCTTCACTGACTTCTTGACAGGTACAGGTAATTGATGGATTATTCAGGAAATTCTACCCAGGCAGATGCCATATGCCAGAAGAAGAATAAATTTCTACCCTTGCTGCTTGGCTTATCTCTCCTGTCACGAGCAAAATGTTGGCAATCCTCAGTAAGAATTGTTTATCTTCATAAAATTATGTAACTTTCTATAAATTTAGCATTAGCAACACAAAAACAAGTGCCCAAGCTAGTGCATGGCTAATGCAACCCACCATATGCTCCCTTTTACAGGCAAATTGCACAACTGTGGATGCCTGTGCAACACCCAGCACAATGTCCACACTGTTTTGTCACAAAGTCTTTATTCCACATTTTTGGAAACACTCAGCTTTCAGGTAATTAGATAGCCCTCCTTTTGCCACTGCTCTGGTTCATTCCTGATCCATTAAATTACTACAAATTGAAAACAGATAGTATTAATATTAGGTGTGCCTGTTTCCAATTTAAAAAAATCAGCAGCCTGCCTCCCAGTGGTGTGTTCCTAAATTTTCCAGCTAATACTCTGCAATTTTTTTCTGCCTTTTAAGACAAGCAATTTCCATACCCATTTGGAGGCTCCTAGCTCAAATTTCTGGAGAGACATTTTTGTTGATGCAGCTTCAAAAATCCACATTCCACAGTGTAGGACTGTGAGTCTTCTTTGCTTTTCAATCCATAGTGTTTTATTCTCTGTAAGAAAGAAAAACTTTCTTCCAACTGACATATATCAAATCTTAGAAAAAATATAGCCTACAATCTGCTAGGAGAGAGAAATCATCAACCAAATCAGTTCTGAGCATTGTCATTTTTATCAGAGAAAAAGGTTATACATTTTATTTTCCCTCTGGAGGCTGGTACACATGAAAGATGAATTAGTTCAATAAAAACTTCAGTGGAGAAAAACTTGTTCTTTAGCTCAAATGCAAGATCTTGTGATTTTAAAAAACCTCAAATAAGATTCTACTGATAGCTTAAGTGAGAAAAGTTATCAAAAAATAACTCAAATTCAGGAAAAATACCTCAAATTTGTCTTTAACTAATTCCCAAGTCTTTCCTAGAAATGTAATTTATGAACTTTGGGGTTTTTTTAATATGTCTGAAGTCATAGTATGAGCAGCTTTTCCCTTCCTGGCTGGCAGCAATGCCCATCTGGGTCGGTCTCTTGGTCATCTTCACTTCACAGAACATCCCTATGACTTAGCTTGTACAAATAAAATTAAATCCTTCAGAGCATGTGCCACCAAGGGCCTGAATGGGTCTAAAACACAATAATCTGTTAATGCAGATTCACCTCTGGCTTGGGGCAGACAGCAACAGATTAAGTTCTGATTCCTGTTCCTGCAGTCACAGGTTAGTCACAGGTGTTATACTATTGGCACCCGTGGTTCATGCTGAAAGTTATCAACCTGTCCCTGTGTGCCTGCAAAAGTTAGGGTCTGTTTTAGAAAAGTTGGTGCCCTGCAAGGTCTGTGTGTGGCATGACTCCAGGCAGCACCCTGCCAGCAGAAGATCACCAGAGCTCACCGAGCCCTGGGGTGTGCAAGGGAGGAAAGGGTGACTACAATTAACCTCCAACAAAGGGCAAAATTCAACTTTTGTGAAGATTTTATCAGTTTTAAAATTCAGCTTCTCTCCTGGGGAGAACTTTGACCCCCCCTTCTGAAATTCTCTGTGACTGAGGTCTGTGGGGAGAGAAAGAGGTGTGAAACGTCAAGGAATTCATCATTCAGCAATTTAAATGCTGCCTTTCAAAATGGATTCATCATCATTTTCCACTTCTGATATCATTGAATGTATACTTTAACATTTGCACAGGCTAAAGTTTATTAAGATAACACAGAAAATCTCAATTCACAGGAAAACACTACAAAAGGTCCCTTGCATCTTTTATTTCTATCAAATAGCAAGAATCCCAGAAAGACCTTCTGGTGTTTATATATAGGACCAACTCTGGAATAAAGCCTGCATGTAACAAAGCCATGGAATTTGATCTTCCTTTGGTGAAACCATGATGAGTAAATTGGTGCTGGAATTATTTCTTGCTGCTTTGTGCTTCTTAACAGCTTCAGTGAAGAAAGACACATTCCCAGGGAAGACTTAGAGGAAATCTTAAGGTTTTGGGCTATGCTACATATGACATGTGGTCATGATTTTGGGATACATGAGGCACAGGGTATGCATGGAAATGACATTGTCCCATTTTTTATGCTTTGAAGAATTTCTCTCTGTCAAAGACTTCCTTTTATGCCACCCAAGAGTCTGTAATTACTGTCTCTTGCAAACTTCATTGCCAAGGCCCTCTGAATGCTGTGATTCCAGGGTATCCATTGGAAAGCACTGTCTCCATCCAATGCTTCTCACTGTCCTCATCTCTGCCTCAGCACCTTTGTGCCTTGCACTCTTCTGATTCAGCTGCTTTCAGATGCTGCTCCAGTAGCAATAATGAGATGGTGCTAATATTTGTTTTCTTAGAGCAGGATTAAACCTTTGAAGACATAGTGCATTGTGTGATGTGAACTATTTTGATGTATTTTGACACACAGCAAGGGAATTTCTTCACTACTTTCATGTGCTTTGTGACAGTCCCTGAGACATCAGCATATCCTGGGAGCTGGGAACTGGCATGTTGTGTATGAGCCTTGAAAAAAGTGCCATTCACAGGCAAAAGGAAAAGAAAATATTTTTAAATCCAAAAGATAGCATATATAATACAGGAACTTGACCTACAACATTTAGATACTGTTACCTCTCTTAAAAAAATCACGGAATTTGTAATAAGTCTCAGTGATCTGAAGACTTCTAGAAAGAAAGACATTCATTACTGGTCTTAAGAAAAGCTGAAATGCTGGTCTCTTGGATTTGATTTCATATCAATCAATTTACTATCAGTGTGTTTACTATGTGTGTTTCAAATCTATGATGATATTTGTAAGTGCAAGGTCTCTCCTTACCCAGGTGAGATTCTCCAAAATCTATTTCAGCCACTCTTCTTGATTATTCTTGTCACTTAAAAAATCTCTTAATCTGTATCCTAAAACTTTGCCTCCAGTACTTCTTATCACATCATCCACTGAGAATTATCCTCTTTATATTTATTATTACGCTGAAGCTATATATAAACTGAATCTTCATTGTAAAAGATGGTATAAATTCAGCTTCCTCCACGTGCCCATTTTTTTTCTCTAATACTTTTATCTTTTTTGTCACCCTTTGTATTTCTTTGCTTCTCTGCTGCCATCCTAACTGGTGCCATTCTTCTGCTGACAAAACCTATTTTTTACCAATGACAGCAGAAAATGAAGAAGAAAGGGCATTTTTTTAAACCCTCACTTTTTCCTTTACAAAGTCAGAAAGATTAAAGGTAAAATTCTCTAGTTCCATTTTCAACCTGTGGTTGTTCCTATCTTTTGACCACCAGGAAAGATCATAAATTGTCCAAGAGTTATGGAGCTTATAACAGTAGTTGCTCTTTATAGCAACACTGTTAAATACTCATTACGTTTTCCTTTCCAGAACAATTCTTCAGGGACAATGATTCAAAATTTAACCACAATAAAAATCACTGTGGGAAAAATTGAACAATCCAGAGACACTTTTTTCAGCATATCCTTCAGATATGTCCAGGAAAGGTGTGTAGCAATTTAATGTTGCTGCTGTCAGAGATGAAAGTGTGTCTGCATAGAAAAAATGAAAGTTCTTTGCAGAAATGTGGCTTTGCAGCCATTCCTTCACACAAGCAGATATGCAAATTTGTAGAACGAGATGCAGATGGATAACTTCTTCTAACATTTCCCATAGAAGTTTAGTTCCTAAGGACCCTTGGCTAAATTAATAAATATTGTATTTTTGTATGCATTTTCATGACAGAATGAGCATCTTTTAGCCTTTTCCTCCCACACTTTGTATTTTTATGTGAATTACTCACTAGCTTTGCCAGTATTTTTGTGTCCTGGTACACTTAAATCTCCTCAGGAAAATATTGATATCTGTCATTTTGTTTTTCCAAATCACAGTTTTGGCGATATAACAAATATCAGAGGTATCTGATTTCCATTAGGTTTTCTTCTGTAGTCCAGATTATTACACTGTTAAGCATAAATATGTTCATATTTTCTGAACATTCTTTTGGAGAAGCTGGAGAATTTTCTGCTGCTTCTGAGACCCTGGTCTCTGCTGGGGACAGTAATCTGCTTTTATTCCAGGATTTGGGGTTTTTCTTCTCCTTTGTTGTCAGAGGATGTAAAACAGGAGAAGAAATAAGAAGCGCCAGATAATTTGTCCACAAATCCTGTGCTATTCTTAGCTTCTGATTTCTCAAATCCATAAGAATAATCCATTTCATGCTGTTTATTCATATTCATGCTAAGTTCAAAAAGAAAATCGGGACTGGAAAAAATGGTGTTTCTTCACAATTCATAATTCTTTTTCTCCCCTGAGTACTCACCAGGCTCCAAAATTATATAACATTACACTGTGTACTTTATTTATTGTGTTCTCTGTAACAATTCATCTGCAGATTTCACAAATAGGAGGCACCTAATATTGTCACAATGATAAATAAAAACTAGTTAATCATCAGGTGAGTTGGAAATACATATCCCTATACTAGGAAGGGGTTGTCTGATACATAGTATACTAATTTAATATTTGTATTATATAATTATATATTATATAATAATATTATATTGGATTGTGTACAATACTAAAATTGAGGAAGGGTTTCAGGCTTGGAGAAAACTGATTTTTGTTTTGCTGTATTATGTACTATTTTTCCTCATTATCACAAATATAAACCTCACAGCAGTGAACCATGGAATCACAGAGTACTTTGAGTTGGAAGGGACCTTAAAAATCACTTTGTCCCAAACCCCCTGCCATGGTTCCACTAAACCAAGTTGCTCAGATCCCCATCCAACTCAGCCTTGAACCTTTCCAGGGATGTGGCAGCCACAGCTCCTCTGGCCAACCTGTTCCAGGGAATCTTTGCACCATGTCTGTGTGATACAATGGAATAGCATGAAAAATGTGTAGCAGTGGGGAGAGAAATTAGGTTGAAGCACCTAGGGGCAGACCCTGGTTCAGATCTGCCAAAAGCTACCCTTTGACTATTTATAGTAGGGTGTTCTGATCTTCAGACTTTTTGCAGAACTATGCTTTATCTGTTGCTTTGCTAATACTGATCTGGAATGTACAGTTGACTGATTGTCTCTTAATTACCTGTCATTAATATAACTTTAATCATCCTTGATCCTTGATTTGAAATAAACCTCTTAAATTGGCTAGGGTTCCCCTGCAGCAGTCACCATCACTCATTCTATATTTCCAGGAATGAATACTAATTACTATGAACTAAGTTAATGAAATACTTTGGTCTTTAGTCTGTGATTAACTCCAGCAGAAGGTAGAGGCAATTTTAACAAGAGGGAAATGGAACTTCTTTACTATGTGGGTAATCATGCCCATGGAACAGGTTGTCCAGAGAGGGTGTGGAGTCTCCCTCAGTGGAGATATTCCAGACACAATCCTATCTGGATACAATCCTATTCCATGTGCTCCAGGATGACCCTGCTGGAGCAGGCAGGTTGGAGCAGATGACCCCACTGTGGTCCTTCTATCCTCATCCATTCTGATTCTGAAAATGCAACCAAGGTGAGGAAATTTGCTTTGTTAAGTGTTGTACAACCCCTGGCTCTGTGAGGCCCTGGGGGTTTTGAGGATGTCCAGATGAACTGAAACAAAAACACTGAAATTTTATAATTTACTGACTACCCACAATTCAGCCATCAACAGAGAGGGGGATAAAGAGCAAAGAGGAGCTACCTTCATCTTTTCTCTCCCTTT
The DNA here is from genome assembly GCA_034336665.1 of Luscinia megarhynchos. Taxonomy (NCBI): domain Eukaryota; kingdom Metazoa; phylum Chordata; class Aves; order Passeriformes; family Muscicapidae; genus Luscinia; species Luscinia megarhynchos. The sequence continues at coordinate 93,315,210 of JAPFBE010000002.1, forward strand.
CTTTGATGTGCACTAGTTAAGAATAAGAAAATTTATACATGTTTGTATTTTTATAGGTAACAGAAATATTCTCCTTAATCTTGGAAGTAACTGTTGTCCTGGGGATCTTGGTTGATGTAAAAGGCTTCATTAACTCCAGATAAGTACAGAGATATTGAACTTCCCAGAAACATTTTTTATTTTTTTTTAAGTTTTAAGGCATTTTGTGATACATTTCACAGCAGGCAAGAATAAAACAAAACAACCAAGAACTACATTTTTGTTCAAATTATGGCTGTGGGAAAATAACAAGTTGGCTTACTTTAATTGTGTTCTCTGCCCTCACTAAAGGGTTTTTTAAGATAGCACTCTGATTGTCAGCAAGATGCCATAGAAATGAGCATGGTCTGCATGGCCTGGAGAAAGCAAATGGCTTCATGCTTTGTTCTGAGAAATGCTGTCATTTGGATTTGAACCAAATGGCTTCTCAGGGAAAACACTGCTGCCTTCTGCCAGCAGGCTGCAAACAAACACCATGGCTGAAATTCATCTGAGTATGGAGAAAGCTAATCTCTGTGCCTGTGCTCTTCTGAAAGCCTTACACACAATACCAAATAACCACTGCACTCTTCCCTCTCATTTAGTTCTGAATGTCTTTCTCAGTTCTTGGAACTATTAATTACAAGGGTAGATTTAATTGTGGCCCTAAGTGCATTCCAGATCCTTAGTGCTGTTTTTTGACTTGAAGGACATAAAGTCTTTATGAACCCACAGCAGATTGTGACTTTTGCTGTTTATACACGTACAGAAACAATAGACAGGCCACCAGATGGGAATACAAACCCTCCCACAGCTCAGGAGCCCAGAGAGGATACAGACCCAGAGAGGTGGATGATCCCCAGTGCTCTGCAGGTCAAGGGTGGGAGGATGATCCCACTGACCCCACGCACTGGGCCTGGGGCAGAGGAGGCTGTGACTAACTGGGAATGTCTGTCAGAGCTCAGGCAGATCACTGGACTCTCACAACAGTCAGCTTTGCAGAAACTCCTCTCTTTTTCCAGAGGTTTAATTCTCATCTGAGTTTCAATAGTCCCACATCAACAGAAGCCCAGATTTACACCAGTGATCAAGATCTAAAAGTCCACCTTCTACCATATGCTGTGTTAAGTGAGAAAACAGGCTGACTGGCACTTTTATTGCTACATTCTCAATGTCTTGATGAACAAATCCAACACAGGTGTCATTCATGTGACAACACAATGGCAAAACACAGCAGAATTTCTCCACAACCACTCTTACTGAAAGAGAAAATGGGGGTAGAAAGCAAAAAACTTCAATTTTGCAGAATGCCATTTTCAGTTCACTCCAGAATGCCATTACTATATAACAAATGTGAGCTGGCAAGCATCTGCTTCTTAGCAGAAAATTGAAGTATTTTGTTGGAGCTGTGGATAGTTTAATATCTGTGAGAAATCAGCTGCAGGAGGTAGGGAAGAAGGAAAAAATTGCTATAGAGCTCATGCAGAGAAGCAGTATTGTCTCTGCCTGCTCAGAATGCAGAGCAGAACTTCTGCATTCTTACTGACTCCAGGAGCTTTGAGACATCACACCTTAGCAGTCAGGTTTTGTTCCACATCATGGGAATTTAGCCATCTAAAAATTAAGCTAAATTTGGTCACTATTGTGAAAATTTGTCTCCCCCTTCTTTTTTCCCTTTTTTTTTTTTTTTTTTTTTTTGAGGAGGAGGAGGAGGAGGAAGAAAAAACACAACCAATTAACCTCCTGCTAAAGGGATCACACGAACATCTATGGATCAAAGAACATGAGGCAACATTAAAAAGCTAAATTGAGGCAACTGTGGCAACAAGTCTCATGAATAATCAAGTCACATGGATAGAATAGCATTTGATGGCCTGGAATGGAAAAAGGCAGCTAGTGTCAGCACAGGAGAACTAGTCTGCTTTGCCATGTTCTTAGATTATATAACAAGAAAGCATAAATAGAAAGACAAGCAAAGGTAGCCACAGAACCAGAATAAATATGAGCTCAATGAACCATTCCACACTTAAAAACTCTCACCCAAACAACTTTGGAACATTAAAAGCCAGCAGTCTGTGCCTTGTGTTAATCTGCAGTAAAAATAACTACAAAGAGCTGTATCTGATCTGGGAATTTTACCTTGTATTTACCTTTACCTTGTGTTTGTGTCCTTTTCCCACATCACCAACCTTTGTGCAGCAGAACTGGAAAGCTGCTAGAAGGTTTTTCTCTTCTCTTCTCTCTTCTCTTCTCTTCTCTTCTCTTCTCTTCTCTTCTCTTCTCTTCTCTTCTCTTCTCTTCTCTTCTCTTCTCTTCTCTTCTCTTCTCTTCTCTTCTCTTCTCTTCTCTTCTCTTCTCTTCTCTTCTCTTCTCTTCTCTTCTCTTCTCTTCTCTTCTCTTCTCTTCTCTTCTCTTCTCTTCTCTTCTCTTCTCTTCTCTTCTCTTCTCTTCTCTTCTCTTCTCCAGGCTGAGCAGCCCCCACCCCTGTCATCCTGTCTCTATCCCTCTGATCCTCCTTGTGGCCTCCTCTGGACTCACTCCAACAGGTTCGACACCATTTTTATGGGAAGATGGGGCCACTTCTCAAGCCTGTTGAGATCCCTGTGGGTGGCATCTCTTCCCTCCAGCACGCCAAACAGACCACACAACTTCGTGGAGTTTGGAAAACTTGCTGAGGTTGCACTCAAACACCCAATCCCACTGTCCATGCTGCCAACAAAGATGTTAAACAGCACAGGTACCATAAATATAAAATACAGTTCCTTGTAGCTATGACTAAATTCCATCCTTCCTTTCACTGCAGTTTGTGCTTTTTGATTGTTATTTTCTCTGCAGTTCACAAGCAAAAGTACCCAACACTTCTTCCATTTTTTTTTTAAACCTGTCAGACTGACAATGGAAACAAAAATGTGAATGTTCACAGTGTTACTGAGCTGATGCTCATCAGTATTCTCAGTCTGAAATCAAATTATAACTGAAATAAGAGATTGGTAAATAGAGGAGCCTTTGGGACTGGGATTTTCTGCTTTGTGTAGCACCTAGAGAACTGCCTATCTGTGCCTCCTGAAAATATCCTTCCTTTGTGGAAGAAAAGCTCTTTGAACAGAGGAAACATGCAAAAAAATTAGTCTAGGAGGTAACTGGTGTTAGTCTGTTCCTGTACAGTTACTTGATGAAATCCAACAGGAGTGAATTGTTTGTAAATAAACTTTTGCTGATGGCCAGGAGCTAATGCCTGTTTAACCTCTGGGGTATCATTTTCCTTTGCATATTCGATTTTCCTGGTGTAGCAGTTTCTTACTAAAGGAGGAAGGAAGCAATTGGGAATTTCCTGATGGTGCAGAAAAGTGGGTATGTGATTCTAACTTGAGTTATTTCACAGAAAAGAGGAGCTTGCTGCTTCTCTTTGGCAAGAACTATGTGCTTTGGGGGGTCAGGTGACTGATTCCCAGTGCTATTTCAAAAGAAGCATTAAAAATCAGACCAAGCCCATGACAATAAGTGCAGATTGCTCACATCTTTGGGGTGGCAGGTAGCTGCTGAAGGCATGTCCTGTGTTTGGGCTGTCCCTGCCCATGTAAGCAGCAGGGGAAACAAATTAATTCTCCTCAAGTCTGGTTTGCCTGCAATGGTAATTGGCAAATGATCTTCTTCTCATCATCTTGATCCATTAAGATTTTTATCCCAATTTCTCTAATCAATTTGAATTGAGGAACAAGCAGCTGAGGGAGTGTTTGGCTGTTACCAGGGCTAATGCACCACAGCTCTCAGGAAGGGAGGGAAGGGACAGTCCTCTGTCCTTACACACACTGAGATGAGGTCAGGAAACTAATTGGGACTGAAGAGATCAAAAATACATCTCCACACATTTAAAATCCATCAATAGGAGAGACAGAGCTCAAACTGTCCAAGGAAAATAATGATCAGCCTTTTTCACATTCACTTTGAGAAGTTTCCTGGTGAATATCCTTCATAAAGGTGTAAGTTTGTCAAGAGCAAAGCCCTCCTAATTCTCTCTATTCCCAGGGCTAGCAGAGTACTTCATTTTGTATGGCAGAATTTTCACCCAGAAGACACCAATTAAATTTTGAAAAAGCTGTGTCAGGAACCTCATGGAGTTCCTCCTCTCTGCAGCTTCCTCTGGGATGTCAGAGCAGTGGGGAATCTTGCTCCATGTTTTCAGTGCCCAAGCCACCAGATGCACTGTGGGCTTCTGTGCCATGTTTTGGGATTAAATAGGAAAATGTCTGAAGGGAAGAAGACATGGAGACATTTCTATGGTAAGAAATAAGACAAACTTCTCCTGTGCCTTTGGAAATGGCTCCACCTGGGCTTTTCAAGCTTTTGCCACATGTTTTATTAATAGATGTACACTTTAAAAGCTGTTATTTCTCTTCAGTAGTTCCCTAATGCACTCTCCACTGCTCTCCCTTCATTCTCAAATGAATTTTTACCTTCTGGGCATCTTGGGCAGAAGATTATTCCATTAAGGGCTGGGAAGTTGGAGCATTCCCAGGATGGCATGGCTCCTGCCCACGCCTGGCACATCACTTAGCAACACCAAAGAACATTTATGGCACATCCTGCTATTTATGTTCCATGTTTCACATGTTGACTCTCTCTCCTGTCTCCAAGTTTTTCTGTTGGAATTGCCTCACATTAGATGCCATATTAGTGATGGCCAAACACAAGTCCTGTCCCTGAGAACTAAGCAGGAAAATTATTTCACCTGCTTCAAGAGCCAGTTCTTCCTACTTGTTTTTATGGAAAGCTGCAGCACCTGATTAATGTCAAATATATCCTCATTGTTAAATAAATGTCATATTCACAGGTACAGGAACACCAGCACAGGTACTCCCAACATTTAAAGCTGAAAATGCTTCACTGGAGTGGTTTTTAACACAGGGAAGCATCCCATTCTGTACCAAGTCCTGCCTTCATTACCCTCTTGGCACTCCAAAATATCTCCACTGGGTGTCCCTCCATTTTTACTGGTACATCCACACTGGTATTCCTCACCTGCATTACTTTCAAGGGAGGCCAGCTGGGTAGGAAAGAGTGAAAATGACTGGGAAAAGAACCTAAAGGTGATCAAAACCACCACTCCCACCCAGCAACTTTTTTTGTTTTGGTTTGGTTTTTTTTTTCCTATTTTTTGCTATTCCAACTTTTTTGCATCAGAAAGCCCAGACTGACACCAGAATGTGCTGTGCTACAGTACAGCAGGTGCATAAGAATAATAAGTTGAAGGACTTTCTCTCTGAGGGGATTCATGTTCTAGATATGTGACTCTGTTTACAGAGCTCTAGAGAGGAGCTCAACACCACAATAGAGATTCAGAATAGGAATTTACCCTTCTACCCCCAAATAAATGTGTTTTGGGGAGAAGGGAGAGAGGTAATGCTCTTAAATATCCAGCTGAACTTCTTCACAGTGAATTAAAATGTTTAGCAAAGAATAAAAGCAATATGTATTGAATACAAAAAAGATGAAAGCATAGGGGAAAATATTAATGGTTGTTGTGTGAAATGAGATGAGCTGGATTAACAGAGGGGTGTGTGAAAATCTCTTTTTAGTCTCATTAGATTTAGTTTCTCTCAGATTTCACTTTGGGTTTTGCTGCTTGAGTGTGTTTTTGCAGAACTATTTCTGGAAGCAGCTGAGCTACATTCTGGGAACCAATCCCAGCAATGGAGCATGAAAAATAAACTATGACCATATACCTGATGCACTATTTCCATTTTCATCACGCATTTGACTGGAAGAAGAGCAGAAAGAACAGCTTACAAAAAATTTTACATGAATTTAAGCAAGCCATCTGTAGAATAAGTATACAAATTGGATACTGTGACAACAAATCAATTTGAACCTTGATGTAAGTAGAAATTATTTCTGTATGAAGTCATACCCCATTTCTGGGTAGAATGACATACTTTGTGGGAGAAGAAATAAGGATATTACTTTAAAAGAAGGATATTAAGTGCAGTTGGGAAAATAGAAATATTCAGATTAAAGTTATATAAATTACTCATAGTCATATACAGAATTTCTTGATAGAAAAAATGTCACAACTACTGCCATTACAAAACCAATGAAAGCACAACAGTGGCAAAACAAAATATCATGAGCCTAAGGAAGCTCAATTTCTCACAGTGTTACATTCCATGAAACAAAGTATATGCACTCAAGGTATTTTGGATTTTCTACAGGAATTGCAGTGAATTTTGTCCATGCTTCTTTCGTAAGTTCTTAAGGCACATCTAACTAAAATGGCTTTTGATGTAGATGAAGTTTCCAGTAGTTGAAGATTCTTGAAAGAATCAACGGATTTGAAAGCTAACACTGGATCGCTCAGTGAAAAATAAATGCAAGAGGGATGTTTCCCTGTACCTAGCTCTTTATTAATGAATACTTTAAGGCAGCGAACTTCCTCAACTAAAATTTAAACTAACAGTATCCTGCTCATGATATGAAATTAATGTGGAGAAAAAAACATGGACTTATATTCACACCTACAGGTTGGGCAGAGAAGTGATTGAGAGCAGCCCTGTCAAGAAGGGCGTGGGGATGATGGTGGATGAAAAACTCACCCTGAGCCAGCAGTGAGCACTTGCAGGTCAGAAAGCCAAAAGGATCCTGGGCTACAAGAAAAGGATCTGGGCAGCAGGCTGAGTGAGGCAGGTGGTTCTCCCCCTCTATCTGACCTGGTGAGACTCCCCCCAAAATGCTGCACCCAGTTCTGGGGCCCCCAACACAAAAAGGGCATGGAACTGTGGAGCAAGTCCAGAGGAGGCCACAAAGTTGGTAAGAGAGGGGACTGGAGAAGACAGACAGAAAGTTGGGGCTGTTGAGCCTGGAGAAGGTTGTGTACAGATCTCTTAGCAGCCTTTCAGTACCTGAAGGGGATCTATAGGGAAGCCAGAGGATTCTCCACCAGGAGCTGTGGTGATAGGACAAACTATGGGTGCAAAGTGAAAGGAGATTTCAGTTAGATATTAGGAAGAAATTCAGTACTGTGAGGAAGATGAGACACTGGAACAGGTTGCCCAGAGAAGCTGTGGATGGCCCATCCCTGGAGGTGCCCAAGGCCAGGTTGGATGGGGCTGTGAGCCACCCAGTCCAGTGGGAGGTGTCTCTGTCCATGGCAGCAGGGTTGGAACCTGAAAGTCCAGGCTTTAAAATATTCTTTGAGGTCCCTTCCAACCCAAATCATCCTGTGATGCTATGATTCTATACATCAGTTAACTTCACTGGGGTTTTTTTCTGTCAGTGTGTGCAGGTAGGAATGAGTGAACCAAGCATGATTGTGTTCCAAATCCATTCACTGGGGGAAAGTGGTGAGTCACTCACTCTCATGTGAAGGTGAGGGGTGAGGATCAACCCCAAGTGCTGCTAGACAGGCTTGGAAGAAAGGCCAGACTCCCTGTTTGTAGCAGTGGCTGCATGAGTGATGGCTCTGCTTCAGTTCCTGCTGCTGGGATGGGGGTCCAAGGGCTGTTTGAGCAGCACCATCTCCAGTGTGAGATATTCCTTCCTGAGTAATGGAGTGCATCCAGCAGCTCCCCACTGAGATTTGGCTGCCTTTAAACAAGATTCATGGCAAAGCCTTAGCAGAGCCTCAGGATGGGTAATCCACACACTGACATATTCTACTGAGCAGGTTGTGTAGTTTCCAAGCACAAGAGGTACCTGACTACTCAAACATTACTACTTCCTTTGCTTTGCTCTCAGTTGTGCTTTGATGTGTGAGTATCTGTCTTGAAATCCAGTATTTTATTTACAAGGGGATGTGCTGGCTTTCTTCCTTCAGCAGCTGAGCCACAAGTCTCACCAGAGCATGGAGGTCATAAATGCTGCACACTGATCATGAAGGAACAGCCACACAGCAGCTGTGACCAGGGGCAGTTCTCACCAGGAAAGGATGGTAAGAACAGGATATATTCCAAATTCATGGTGCAAGCCCATTAAGCCTGGAAACCTCAGCCCTCTGCCATCACATCATCTTTCAGAACAGAAACTTTTCAAGACCAAAGACATCCAAAGAGATAATTAATAATATTCAAATTTCACATACAGCCTGAGCTGCTGGTGACCACCACTGAAGGTGAAAACCACACACAAGCTATCAGTAAAGTGAGGGTGCAAGGATTTTAAGTCAAGTGGGGGCCACTGGTGGACAGAAAATGCAGATCAAGGTGGCACAAGACTCCAGGAAACCTTCTGTTCCTTCAGATTTCCCAGCTAAATATTTTAAAGTAGTTGATAAACACTTGCTGGCACAGAAATGTTCTTTCTTTCAGAAGACAGCAGAAAGTGCAGATTGTTTTTAAGAAAGACTCACGGGCTCTTTTTTTTTCCCAGGAGAATTTCAAATATCTGCTGACACCCTCAGGCAGAAAGGCAGATTTTTCTTTCTGCTTAAAAAGCACATGCTTCTCTCTCCCTCTCTTAAAAAAACCCAAACCAAAAAAAAACCTTAATCCAAAGCAATTGAGGAGGGGCTGTTTGCTATTTTTTTCTCAAAAAACACCCAAAAGTAACTCATCTGCAATATCTAGTGCTCAGAGCTGTAGATATCAGGCCACAGCTCCAGTACCGAGCAACCTGTAAGAGAAATCTGAAATATGCTTTATTTGCTTCTTTGCACTTGGTTCTCTGGAGTTTTATAATTCTACAAAATGTCTTCTTTCACTAGACAGTAAATATTCTCAAGGTGAGGGCTCAGGAGGCCTGGAGCAGGCTTGGGGAAGTGCTGGAAGCCAAGCAGTAGGTGCTGTCTTCTCCAGGCGTCAGAGAAAACCAAGCAGCCAAGAGGCAGAAGGCTCCCTGTTCAAACAGCAGCAATAAAACCAGGGCTGCTCTGCTCCTGTCATCCTGGCCCTGGGCACCACAGGAGTCTGACCATGTCATGCTGATGTCCCCCAGAGTCCCATCCTCAGCCTCCTGCTACTTACTTTGTTCTTTCTGAAGTGACAGCTATGTGTGATTAGCTAGGAATTTATGTACACATTTAAAAATAAGGTTTTTCACCTGCAAAATTTAAAAGGGAAAAATTAGACGAAAAAAGGAAAAACCTATTTATTCCAGTCTCATTATCTTAAATTGGTTTACTTCTCCTTGGTGAGAAAATTTGGATTTCTAGGCTTGTTTGAACCTTTAGCATCTCATTTCCATGTCCTTCACTGCTGAAAGGAAACAACAGGGACACTGCTCAGCTCTCATACAGATTTGCCATGGCATGCCATTTTCTGGTGGAGGTGATTTTTCAGATAAGGAAACTATCTGTTACTGTACACCAGAAAATTTTCAGTTTTGCTGTGATCCTGCATTCAGCAGGAATTAATTCAGTAATCCAGATTAACTGGAGCTGGGGTCATCTTCTCTCATGTTACCAACACAAGACTATTTGAAAAGGTCTTTTTTACAAACTACTAAAAATCAAAGTTACCACTTTTTTCCCCCATCTCTGTTTAATAAATATCTCTTAACACCTGTTCTGGCCTGGAATTTTTTCTCCAAGGGCAATGTCTTGCTCCAAGAAGTAGGTGCCAAGTTGCCACATGCAAAAAAAGTGAAATATGAGCAGAGGAAAATTAAGAAAGTCTTTTTGCAATGGATTGAAATCACTCCAGGCCAGACAGTGCCAGCCAGAGGGAAATTTCAGTGCAGAATGACAAACATAAAGAGTATAAATGCATTTCTACAGATTGAAAACTTGCTTGATCTTCACATCTCCTCCTTCAGGTTTCCAAAGGTTCTTTGGTGGGGTTTTGTTGTTTGTGGAGGGTTTCTTTCAAAGTGAGAACTAAATTTGAACAGTGATCCTCTCATAACTGTTCTTCTTCTCCTTTCTTGCCCTTCCCCATCTCTAAGGAACAGCCCTGAGAAGTCATCAATACTCAGCTTCAGAATCTTGATCTCGTACATCAGGGAACAGGAAAATAATATAACACTGAAGAAGAAATCTGAGACACTTGGGGAATATTTTAGAGGGTGATGTGATTTGCTCAGTGGAGGTACCCAGCTGGAGTCAGCCACAGCACTTCCTCGTGGTAAAAGGGGATTTTAGAGAAGAGGTGCCCTGAGCTCAGTTGCCACAAGTGGTGCAGTTGTTACCTGCTATCAGTTGTGAGATGGATCTGTCCTTAGTGAGTCAGGACCCTTCTGCTGAACTGAGATTTGCATCAAATCCTTTGTCAGTGCAGGAGGTACAGCAAAGATGATTGAGATTTCATCTGAACAAAAGTGAGAAACAATACACAAAGAAAAGCACTCAAATGGGTAAATGGGAAGAGGGATGTGATTGGAAGGCCCAGGATCATGAGGTATCTGCACGAAGTCCAAATGCAATTTTAGTTCCCTATTGCCAGTGAAGCATTCAAAGTCAGAAAGGATGACAAGGATAATTATGCTCCTGCAGCTTTCACTGAAATGAGATATTCAGCTGCGAGAAGACAGAGCTGATAGCAACTACTGGATGAGGAAACATGATTGAAACATTAGGACTGAGACACAATTAAAATTATCACTTTGTATTGGTCTGAAGAAAAATGTAGTAATGTAAAATTCTGCCTACTGTTCAGCAGTCAGTAGACAAATAAAGGATCAGCAGGAAAAGAAAAATATGGGAGCATAGTAAGGGGAAACCCTTAGGGAAGGTGTAGCAGTGCAAAGAATTGCTTGACAACATCCAAGAAAGAAATGTACTAAAAAACAGTGGTAGGTTTTTCTGAAGGGTTCATTTGCACAGTTACTTTTTAAAACTTGTGCTCCTTTTAGCCAAAGCTGACTCTCTTTAGTTCAAGAGGAAAGGAACAGGAGCAGGGAAGGAAGGAAATTAATCTAGCAGAGAAAGAGAAAAGAATAAGCCCAAAGCTGTAAAGTCAAATGAAAATCCAAACTTCAGGTTGAAAGGTTAATGAATGCAAATAGCTTAAGTGGGGTGCTGTATATTGAAAACTAGCAATCATGTTGAACAAGGGAGTAATCAAGAAAGGATGGAAAAGAAACACACAGGGCCATGGTAAAGGTACAATTAAACTTGATGTAGAGTCCAATGCTTTTTCATGGAGACACATCCAGTGCAAATGAGGTCCATAATTGGAAAATATGATTTACCACCTCTTTCTTTCCCTACTGGAAACATTTCTGCTGTTTTCATTTTTGTATAAACAGCTGTTTGCACAAGTATTTCTAGATTTATTTAGCCAGATGTAATCCATTAACCTTCCTCCAAGTGCTCTCAAAGTCCAAGGTGAAATCAGCAATGATGCACAACATGCCTTTCCTAATTACCATGGCTGAAAGCTCAGGGTGACAGTGGGAACAGGACCAAGCAGTGCTCCCAGACAGGTTTGAGAAGGGACATCAGCAGAACTGAGGGCCCATAAACCAACCTTCAAAGGGTCCAGGAAAACACAGTGACAAGTTTGCAGTATTTGACCAGCTTGTTCATCAGGTCTGCATGACTGCTCTGCATTGCAGGGAGAGAACTTCAGAGCAGGGAAAGTTTTGAATTTATGCTGAACATGGAGCCAGGCATGTTGTACCTGAATGCAAGTATCTGGCCATATGTGGCATTCTGTGACTTACACAAGCTGCACCTGGTTTCTATGTGAAGTTTCATTTCCAATCCATGAAACCACAAAGAAAATGGGTTGGCAGAGGAGTGCAAGGAGGTTGCAGCCTTCCCTATTGGCACCACTGTGGCACACACTCTGCAACACAGTGTGGAGAGGGTAAAGCCTTCCTTCTTCCCAGCTCCTGGTTAGAATGCTTTGGATGATTCTGAGCCTGAGAAGTTGCCCCTGGACTTTCCTTGAACATTGCAGTATGACATTCAAGGAATGTGAAATATATTTTTATTTTAGCAGTCACACTGAAAAGAACTTAAGCATAGGCCAAGACAAGGTAAACATACCTAATGGTCTCATTAAATAATAATCCTTTTTCAGTAACAGTTATGCAGTATCTCAAAAATCTCTCTTTTCACTGCTTCTTTCATTCTGTTTTTAAATAGTATTTTAAAAAAATCCAAACAGATAATTAGAGAGTCAATCCATCTGCCTGCTATTACTGCAGATTTCTGAACCTAATACGATCAGGGTTTTTGTTTGCTTGCCCCATAGAGCCTGGCTGCTTCTCAGCTGTGGATTATGGTCTGTCATAGCAAAAGCAGCTTTTATCAATTTTAAACTGAAGGAAGTTTCTCAGGTAAACATTTTTAGTCTGAAAAAATCTGGAAACCAGTAAAAGTGTCTGGCTTGAAGGAGATGAGTTGGAATCTGTTTTGGTGCAAAAAACAGTTGGAGACCTCATTGAATTCTCTGGGAGACAGAGACTGGCAGGGCTCACATGTTCTGCAAGAGGCCTGGATTTTATTAGACTTTGTGCTGTGGACCTGTCATATTCAATAAAATGAGACTTTGGTTTCTATTAGTTTCTTAATTGAAGTGTTTCTTAGGAAAATCTGCTACCTAAAGGAAGATACCAGTAAAATAAGAAAATACTATCTAACCATAAATGGTCAGTGTCAAATTACTTATTTAATGTAATAGTAAATCCCAAGACCAAAAATGCATTTCACTCCTTCAGAGCTCCTGTTTTGTTTTTTAAAAAATCTACCCTGCTGTAGCACATTTTCAGCACCCAGTTCCTGCCTTGGATACTGATCAGTTCTCAGTGCCATAAGATTTTCAATATAAGAGAGTACTGTATACAAGAGAAAGGAAAGTGAAGAAACAAGTGTTTCCTTTACTTTTTTAAACTGAAAAAAAAATAAAAAGAAGAAGAAAAAAGAGTCAAGGCAAACATCTGATGACTCTGCATGAGTTTAAAAAATTTCCATAAAAATGAAAGGTCACCTTCATAGCTCAGGGTGTGCTTTGTAGTTAAGGTTTTGCCCTGGGATTTTCTCCCTACGAGATAGTCAAAGAAAACAAAGAAAACAATCTTCATTGTGAAGCTGGCAAACATATCCATAAATGTGCACATAGCTTCCAAATCAAGGTGGATAAGGAAAAAAAAAAAAAAGAAAGAAAAAGATTGTTGAAAACAGATTAGAAGCTGCCCTGAGGGAAGTCAAGTTCAAGGACTGGACAAACCCTGACAGGCAGAGGGATCTTTACTCATTCCCAGAGAGACTACACAGTTTTCTTCTAATCAGACATTAAGTTACACTGCTAAAATTATGTGGTTTCAAGGTCTGAAAGGGGCTGTTAGTCTGTTCTCAATAAGCCCAGTAGTAAGTAGATAGGCCCAAAGACATCTGCCTGAAACAAAGTGTTATTTAACACAATACACAGAGCATCTTTAAAGAGATTACTTTTTAAAATGGGGAGAAGAGAAAGAGAAAGAGAAAGAGAAAGAGAAGAGAAGAGAAGAGAAGAGAAGAGAAGAGAAGAGAAGAGAAGAGAAGAGAAGAGAAGAGAAGAGAAGAGAAGAGAAGAGAAGAGAAGAGAAGAGAAGAGAAGAGAAGAGAAGAGAAGAGAAGAGAAGAGAAGAGAAGAGAAGAGAAGAGAAGAGAAGAGAAGAGAAGAGAAGAGGCTAGAATTATCATCCAGATAAGAAAAAAAAAACCCAAAAAAACAAACAAACAAAAAAAAAAAACAACAGCATGATGTACAAAGTAGTCAAGAGTAAACAGCAAAACACAATGTATTTTTTTGTTTGGTTGGTATGGTTTTTGGGGTTTTTTTTAGTTTATTTCTTCTTGTATAACTCCCACACCAGTAAAACAGCCCTGAAAATGAATCAGCAGTATTAACTCCCTTGGCAATGCTGTGCTGTGGGGGGCAGGTTCGCCTTTCTCATGTATAGTTAAGAAATACCTTTGTTTTCCTTTCTTTTATACTGAACATACTGCTCTTTGTCCTCACCAGAAGGAAAACAAACAAACAAATAAACAAATCCAACCAATAAACCAAAAATAAAACCCTATAACTGAAAGCCCCAGTGAAGTCAGAATTTAATTCTCTATTAATAAATGAGGGCATTGGAGTCTGTTAAGAGACTGGGGAGTGTGTATGGAGAAAAAATCCCTTAAGTGCCAGCCTAACAATTCCACAGAGCTTTTCTTATGCAGGTTCTGGAAAGAAGCTTTATTAAATGATTTACGCTTGCTTTAGACACAGCACTTACCTTTGGAGATTCTGGCTGCAAGCTGTCTGCAGCCTGCTGTTAGAAACACTGCCTTGTGCCAAGACAGGAGTGCAGGAAGAAGAGATGAGTAGCTGCAGAGGTTCAGTTTTGTCTGGGCATTTAGAGGTGGTTTACTTTGCTCAGAATGGGTTTTCATCACATGCAGTTACTGCAAACACTGCACTGGGGCTCAGTCAGGCACTGTCTGGTCTGGGGGCACCAGTGGGAAGAATTTTGTGAGTGGGGAGCTGTGTGTGGCTGACAATTTGCTGTGGACCTGCTCCTTTTCATCCAGACCTGATGATCCCTCCAGTGTTGCCTGGAGCACAACTGATGCTGCAACCACCATCTCCTGTTTTGCTGCTCTGGGTCTGCCAATTCTTCTCATATCCTCCTTCCCTAGAGCACATCCCAGTTTATCTTCCCAGTTTTCAAAGATCTCCAGTTACTTCTGTCCCTACCTGTCCTTCTTATCAGCTAGGTTGGCTCTTTCCTTTGCTCTTTAGGTGGATGTGTTGTTGATTTAAATCCTTCTCCCTGCCCCAAATTCCTAACACATTTTCATTTATGTGTGAGATAAATATAATTTTCAAAGTTTTAAGCCTGTCAACCTGTCTGCAGCTCAGCCTCACCTCAAAACCCACTGTGGGTTAAAGCAGCAGCTGCCATGAAAAACCAGCTGAGCTCCAGCTGGTGCATTGCCACAAAACCTGAGAATTAAGAGCACAGTAAATTGTCTTTACCTTTCCACTACTTCTTGACATTCATTTTCTTTTCCTGTAATAATTTCCCTGAAAACTGAGGCAAGTTCTTGGTGCCTGGAGCTCAAGCCCACTGTGCAGTAGGCTGACTCCTGGCCAGCAGTCAGTCTGCATGGCATGCACAGAGGGAAGGGATGTTTATGTTTAGAGCTCTTAGTGGAAAGCTGTGGACTCTGGCACTGAGAAAACTTAACAGATCTTAGCCCTTATCATACTAGGCACCATGGAATCTGGGGTATGGATATACTAACACGTTAGCATGTTTGTAGCCCAGCCATGTGGAGGAGATGGTTGTTTGCCTCTCAGCCTGATCCTCTGCAGAGCTCGCCTGAAAACAAAAGGCAGCTTAGTCAGTTTTCCCATATAAGCAGCAATTCTTTGAAGACATGCAAAGAGGCTTTCCCAGCTGTAAAACAGCAATGCCAGAACACTTAATATATATTCCTTCTGAATTATCTCTGCATTTCAGAAGAGCTACAGTATTTGTACAGGATTATGGTGTGCTGCATCTGCCTGGGAAACTATGGCTTTGTGGGTTTCTTGTGAACTGTACTTTGAAATATCAAAGACCCCACATTTTTTCTAACTGTTCTTAAACCTCAGCTTGCCATTTCTTAATCTTCCCCCCCAGCTACCATCCACCTCCCTGCCTGCTGTTCTCAGACTGGTCTGTATTAGCAGAGAGGCTGAGCAGAGCCTGGGGATGAATGAGATCACTCCTGTCACACTTTGGCCAGCCTTGGGCTGGGGGCAAGAGATAGCTCCTGCAACATCCTTATCCTGCAGCCCTTTCCCTTCTGTACTTGATGCATGTGGGCTGTGGAGCTGCAGGACACAGACCAAAGCCCTCCATGCCAGCCTGAGGCAGAGGAATTGGCCAGAGTGATGCTCCTGAAGGGCAGGCAGCAAGAGCAATCCATCCTTCCCCAGCTCCATGGATGGCTGCAGTGAGTTTCTCTTCCACCCTGGCTATAAGCAAGGTCTATTAAAATGTTCACATTGTGTATAGGTGAAGGTGCCCCTCACAGTGCCCTTCCTCCTCTGAAATGAGGGACAGCTGTGGAAATGGCAGCTCCTCTGGGCTAAGGCAAGCTGAGAGTTTGGAGAAACTGCACAGTTTGTGCTTGCATAAGGCTGAGGTCAGGAGACCTCACAAAGGCCCCCAGAGAAAGAGCTGCGGTAGGTAATAGGTGACCTTAAAATGGTTTCTACTGTGGTACTGCTTGGAGGAATGATAATTCCCAACCTGGTTGACAAACACTTGGATCTTTCTCATTCCCCACACCCTCCAGAGTGCCCACCCAAGCTGGAGGGCACAGCTCTGTCTGTTGGGCAGATCTCTCTTTACTCACCTGGGCTGTGGAGAAGCTGCCTTTGTGCCAGGCAGTAGATCAATCCCACTGTGAAGGTCCCACCAGCTCTCTAGAACTGCCTGAATATCCTGTAATCTACTTCATATTCCTTGCTTTTTGGGAGATTTTCAATGGCTTCATTATATATCCCAAAATATATCTCAGTTTTAACAAGGCAGGAGTCATGATTTTTTTTCTTTTCTTCCTTCATTATGAAGATCAACTTGCTAAAGTGTAAGTTTCTGGTGTCAACACTATTGCATTCATATAGACACTAGAAAACAGACACAGGTCCATTATATGTGATTGGGTTAACAGGGGGTTTATTTTGCCTTCCAGCTGTCAATGATGCCATTGACTACAGGTGCATAAAGAACCCTTAGAAAACCTCACATGATTCCATGTTTTGTTCATTCTTTGCCACTATCTCAGAAGCTGAGTGGAAACTAAAAAAAGAAGACAGAGAGCTGTGTTTCATTAGAGATCCAAGCTTAGCACCTCAGAGAAGTTATAAAGACAGGATAGCATTTAATATTGCTAGAAATCTTCACCTTACCTGCCCAGCAATAACCACTAACAAGCCTCTATACAAATGTCAGCAACTCCCTCAGCAGCAGCTGCTCAATCTACTTTTTCAGGCCCTAGAACAGGCACTAGGCAGCAGCAAATTTGCTCTTTCCTGTCAATAATGTTTCAAATATTTGTGCTGTTCATGTAGTTTTAATATCACTCATTGTAGCAATATTGTTGCTAATGAAATAAAAGCTGCATGACTCAGAAACCTCCCCTGCAAGGATCTGAAATAAGTGTAAAAAAATGCAACTTCTGCATGTGAAAGGCAGTTTTCCTTTCCAACAAAAGTTGCAAACTGCACATCTTTTTAATACAAGTAACAAGACTCCTGAGAGCCTTCTTGCTAATGTGAACAACTTACAGAATTATATTTTTTCATATTTTATTTGCTCTGTTTCACAATGTTCAGGGGTTGTTATTGTCTAGTTCTTTAGAATTACACATTTTAAAACTGAAGCAATAGCACAGCTTTTAGCTATGCAAGTCCTAGTTTAACCTGCATTTGCTATAATTTTCCTGGGTATTTGCTAGAAGTCCAGCTGGTGGGAGATTCAAAAACAACTCATAAATTGCTGCTCACCAAACCCACTGGCAGGGGCATGGTCTGACCCCCTCTGTCCCAAAACCTACCTCCTACTATAGAGATCAATTTGTAACAGCTTTTAGATTCCACCCGGGCCATTCAGGGATTGCTGACAAATGCAAGCATTATGTAGTAATTTCAGCATCCAAAGAATGGTCCCATTAGATATTTCACTGGTAAATAATGCTGCTGGCTGTCAGGGTCCAGATAGCCTTAAAATAAAGGTTACCCACAACAGAATGACTGGAGTCTGAAAACTGAAGCATGTGTTCATTTGTTTTGAGATGTATTTGAAAATACAATTCAGTACGTGCTAAATTAATGATCACAGGCAGAGATCAGATGGTTGGTACAGGAAAAAGAATCCACACGCCATGTGCCTGTTTCTGCTGTGATGTGATGGGAATTAGTTTAAATATATCTCTTACATCTGTTGATTTTTGGTTCTACTTTTGAGTAATAATCCAATCTGCATCAGTACTTAAAAAATAATTTAGCTCCATACTGCGGCAAAATTTATTAGAAATAAATCAAAATTAAGATTGCCCGAGTTCCAGGACTGTAACAACACAAACGAATAGGGATGGATAACTCATATTTTAACACACAAATGAAATATTATTTAAGCTGGAAACATGCTGGGTTTCTTCCATTCTATCACAAGCAACCTTTAAGGTTATGTAACAGCTGTAAATAGAGCACTGAAGCAGTTCATGGTTAAAGAGGCTTTACAGAAGCACTGCCTTTCTTAATTATTCACCTATCAGACAGAGAGGCTTTGTTGATGCAGCAGCAGCAGACTTCTGCCCTCCAGTGTAATTCTCACTTGTTCTAAGCATCCAGTGAAACTGAAGCATCATTTGGAAAAAAAGGGAACTTATCTCCTTTTCCATGATAAACATAATTTGATACTTTTTGTCCTACCTGATTGCCTTTTTTTTCATAAACAGTGAGCTAAGTGCTGTGTCAGAGCCCAGTTGCCCAAAGGTCTGCAGCTTTGTCCCTATTTAGGGCCACTCTGAAGCACCTGGTACTGTGCAATCACACACACAGGTGCTTTCCTGAGCTGGCAATAGCTAATTATGTCCATACACAAGTGATCTTCTGGCCTTTTTGGCCAGATCAGCTTTGAAAATGTCCCCTGTCATTCTATTCTGGTAGAACTGTGTTTCTGCAGTACTAAAACACCTCACAGGCTCAGGCTCGTTTCAGAGTGGTTTTAGTTAAATCTTTGTGCCCTAGTGCAGGACAGGGGGTTCCACTCTCTTCCTCTGTGCCTCTCACACATTATTAGTGCTATACCAAAACCTAAAGGCTTGGCAAAGAGCCTGATACAGGACCATACCAAGCCATGGTTGTGTGGCCTGTCAGGGTTTTGCAGTCTGTGGGATGAAGTGCTGGATTTGATGTTTATTCCCCCAAACTCCTGGAACACACTTTGCAAGAGGAATGTCCTCCCCTGCACGTGCTCCTGCCTGAGACCCTCAGAGGTGCTGACACTGTTCTCTGTGGAAGGAGTCAGGGGACACTGCTCTCCCTTGAGGACTGGCTGGCATCAGAATCCTCTCTCCAGGTGCGTCTCCAACAGTCCAAATATTTTGCCTTTAAACAGCAAATTATTCTCTTTTTTTTTTTTCAGATAGTCAAAATTGGTGGAATAGTCATAACAAGGATCATTTAAAAGGAATGAGGTTGGAAGCACAAATGTAACACCTTAAATGGAACTGGACTGTAGATTATACCACTAGGTTTCTGAGCTGTAATACATATTTTAAATTCACAGTAAAATTCTGGCTGCTCTTACCAGCTTGGGATTTAACTTGTAGAATCAAAATGGATTCAAAATGTTTTATTTTAGAAACTGAAGTACTGTATCAATTCAAGTCATAGTAAAGCTGAGATTTGTACAAGGAATGAAGAAAGGGAGAAACAAAAGAAATATTCAGAACATAGGGTAGGCAGTAGTGAGAATCAGCTATGCTTAAGAACAATGTTTAGGTTGTCATGTCCCTGAGGACTGCTGAGGAATGGGTCTCATGTAATTGAGTGGAAATGCCATCTTACCTGAAATAGTCATAGGAAAATATTTGTTCTGAAAAATCCATTTTCTGGGAGGGAAGTAGAGCAGAAAAAAGATTTTCAATGTAAATCTTCATAAACAGCTGTCCTTTAATAGCTGAGTCCAAATATAAAAACACAGTTGCAGATAGCATGAGCATGGGTGAATATTTATTTTACTTTCTCAATAATAGACTAGAATTTCCAATAAATATGCCCATAAGTTTTACTTCTAAACCTATTGAAAATTTTACATGAGTTTAATATTAGAGGGATTTGTATTTCTATTAACATTTCAGGAGCCCAAATTATTTTCCCAAAAGATATTTTATATTCTTGTCTTGGCTGCTTTAAAGGAAATATTTTCTTCCAGTGTTTAAGAATGTACATTAGGGGAAGAACTGCTTTTTTTGAGGCTAGAAAGGATCTGTTATCTGGTTTCTACAAGTTTAGGGCAAAAACCAGCAAGCAATCCAACTTATTGCAATCTCAACTGCATACTGTTTAAATTGTCAGATTCACAGAAAAAAAAATGACATTCTGGCTGATAGATTTATCTTCTCTGTAGATGTGAATAATTTGAAAAGAATTATGAGGGTGCAGTTACGTTTTATGGATTTCAGGTAATTTTCAAAATTTCATAGTGTGGAACTGCCTTATTTGATGGGAGATGGATCTCTAGCTCATTAGTTAGGAACAAGTCTAGAATACTCCGACCCTTGGCAAAATTGCATTGTCACTTCTGGGTGTATCAAAGATGGATTTAACCGTGTTTTCTCTCAGTTATGGCATCACTGCTTCCCACTGCTTTCCGAAAGCAGAAACAATCTGCCCAAAATATTCTCCTCCGTCAAAGTTTTAATTTTGTTTCCATGTAAATAATGCATATGCGCAGGCACTAGCGCTGCTGTCATTAACTGGGAATAAACCTGGAGCTTTCAGCTCTGCCAGTGCAGCCCCACACAATCTGAGCAGAGGCAGCAGCTCTGTCACATCTCGTTAAAGACCAGCCTGCTACTCGCCATCGGGAGGGCGAATCTGCATGCATTAAACACTGTTTATAATATTAAATGTGGAGGTGCCAGCAGGCACTGTGGAGCCCTCATTTGATCAGTTTTTAAGGGTAGGAACCAGGCATGAGGAGAGGTTGCTCATGGCTTTGCTTGCAAGCACGTCTGCCTCACTGCTGCTCTCCCTGGCTGTGCTATAGTCATTATACCACCTAATTCCAAACAAACCACACTGGAAGCAGCAACTGCAAGTGAAATAATTAAACCCAGCTCTGCTTTGCTGAATGTTAATAGGCTAATTGTCCTACAGACACTTAACTTAGAAAGCCTGTACCTTTTCTGTGTGTGAAGTAGTGAAAGCTTGCTTGAATGCTGCAAATGTGCCTCAAATGATCCAGCTAGAGACACGACGTGCTGCAGAGGGAAAAAGTAAAAAAAGTTCTTTTTCACAAGTCTCAAAGTGATGAAATCTCGATTGCAGGGGAAGGCTGTCTTGAAATGCCTGAGAAATAACCCATTGTATTGATATTCTGTCAGAGTCTTTCACTGCTGAAGATAGAGAAGTAAAACAAATAAATCCTGTCACTAAGGAGCGAGCTGAACTCAATACAGTGCGCAACGTTTGCAAGGTCAACTCCCTGCTCTCTATAGGCAGGTCTGTTCAGAACTGCTGTGCTCAAAACCAAAGCCCACCGATGATCCCCATGTGCTGACAGCAGTTACTCTCACACTGAAGCCAAAATAATAAATTTTATCAAGCATTCTTCAAAAGGAGACCTGCATCCTTCAGGGTCAACTGCATAGGAAGAGGAAGGCAATGTCAGAATGAAGAAAAACTTTAAAACACACTCTGGAAAAGCTTTGAAGATTGTTTGGGCTCTGGGAGGGGAAGAGTCCAGAAGTCACACTGATTTTTCCATCACTGTTCTCTTTCCAAACAATATTCATTTTTCTAGTTGCAATTCATGTTTCCTGTATGTTTCACCTCTATTATTCTGTGCCTGAACTTGAGGCACAGAGTTTTTTCACAATTTTTTATCATCTCTCTTCCCCTTTCAAGCTACACGAAGGGGGCACAATTGAAGTGATGTGCTGCCAAGGATGAGTGGATCTCCTCTCATGTTCTGCACACCCACAGAGCATGTTCACCCAGTGAATACAAGGATTAAAACATGAGTGCAGCTCTCTTTAGCTGATCACACACTCACTCATCACCTTCCTCATCATCCTGAAAGAGGCTGAATGAAGTTCCCCCTCCTCAGATGTGTCCATTCCATGGGAAGGGGGCACAACAATGGATTTTAGGGTCCCCAAATGACTCAAGAAGGCAGCCAATCCTTCTGCTAGGACACCAATAAGAAGGTTATAAGTATCAACCTCAAGTCCTGAGCCCTCCTATGCACATTCTCAAATCAAAGAGAGAATAAATGATTGAGGCAGAGAGCAGATGTTTAGGTCATGGCTGCTTATAGCTTGAAAGAGAGAAGGACACTTTCCTCTGTTGATATCAAGAAGGCTGAGTTGCTTAATTCTCCCCTTTTGAGGGAAAATAAAAGCTGTTTTGGAATGCTCCCCCTGTCTTGAGGTGGTACCACAGGTCTGCTGAGAAGCAGTCAGGACCAGCCAACGGCAACACATTAACTGGAAAGGACAAAATGGGTAAAACTATCAACCTGTGCAGCGAGAAGAACTCAGTGTACACCTCACCGTTCTTCCTGTCTCATTAAATTAAACTAAATCAAATCAAATCACCTCTGAGGTTTAGATGGTAGAAATGTGCACAACAGGGATCTGTCTGGGCTTTCAATTCTGCATGAAGTGTGGCTAAGAGGAATGTGCCTTTGCAGCCCAGCTTCATTGATGTGTGAGCTAGTATTCATGTCAGGTTTTCTTTAAAGGATACTTGAATGACTCTATTTTTAGATTTTACTGTGATGTTATTTCATCAGCTACTGCATGCATAATGCATCATCAGCAACAAAAATTTTAATCATAGCATAAATCAGCCAAAATATGCTACAAGAAATCAAAGTCCAAATTGCTTTGCTTGGGGACTTGAGTAAATGGATTTGATTTTTAATTTCTAAATTCAGAGAGGCTCTGGGGGGCATGTTCCCCAGATGTGTGGCTGATTGGTGAATGTGTGTTGCAAGGCTATTCAGGTGCAATCCTAAAACCTGAAACATCATATTTCAATATGAAAGCAGCTTTTACAGGTTTTTCTTAAGAGAAATTGAGACCATGATTTGGGTCTCTCATCTAAATAATTCACTTAAAGCACAGTTCCTGATTGATGTCCGAAAGCCACCTGCTGATCATTCACAAATTCCAAACCAAGGAAGAAGAATTTGCAAAGTAATTTCAGTTTAGTCCCCCAAGACCCAGCAAGGAAACCTTTCACAGGCACAGAAGGCTCAAAATGTTCCAGCTTAATTTCCAACAGAAGAGAAAGAGTAATTATCGGGGGCTGTGTCCTGTTATTAATGTGTTAAGGAAATAGAATTCAAATCAGACACCTTACAGAATAGCACAGAGACCAGGTTTTCAGCTGGGAAAGCTTTTTATTCATTGCTGCTGGTTTTGTTATGGACGAATGCATTTAATCTAGCTCAACAGCTTTAAAAAGTGGGTCAAATATGTTATTTGTGGGGTCAGATTTGTAGGTCAGGGCATATTCCTTTTCCCTGCAGATGACATGGATGTGAGAGCACCAGCCATTTCAGCTCAGAGAGATCCAGCTGCTTGTGCAGGCAGGTGTCTGCTCCCTGCTTCACACTCTCAGGGGAGCAGAGGCAGGACCAGCTCAGGGTCCTGTGCAGGGACAGCCTGGGCTTGACAGGAAGTGCTCAAGGATTTGGGCACCTCTTGCTTCCTAAAAAGCTGTCCTAGGTGAGATGGCTGAGCCAGATCTCGGGAACAGGATGGCAGCTGGATGTCTCCATCCCAATGGGACAAACCTCAAAGTGTCATTTAATTAGAGGGCAATACCTAAGACAGCAGGAATACTTTTTCCATGACCTCTCTGACTCTTCTTCACAGTGTTTTATCTTTTGCAGTGATAATCTTTCTCCTCCCACACCCCTGCAATCTGGAAGAGCCTTTTGTAATTCTCTGTTTCATGGTTCTATCACATTTATCTTCAAGTTATCTCTTTCCTTTGATTAGGCTTTTTGTTTCTTTTTCCCCTGGGTTATCCACCTCTGTTTCCATAGTACATAATTGAACTGCTGAATATTCATTATTAGTCCCTGGAGTCACATAAAGATCTCCAGAGGAGGATAAAACCCTCCTTAGTTGTGTTTTGGTTAGATTAGAGCCAAAACACTAAATGTAACTTAGTATGCAATATCTCCCCTTAGTTTAGAAAGAATTGGAGAGGGAATATTTATCCTTTCATAAGGGAAAGGAGGGAAGTAAAGAGAGTTGGGGACTGAGAGGGGAAGGAGGGAGGAGGAAGAAAGCAGCCAGGCAGTCAGCAAGAAGGGGAAAGATTGCAATCCAGCCACCATGATGTGAAATTCTCCTCTGTCCTGAAATCATTGTGTTTACTGAGGGTATTTCATCACTGCTTTGGTAATGGTGTCAGAACAAACAGACTTTCAAAGCAGCAGGAATAAAAAATTCAAGCAAATAACTTTTTATTCAGTCAAGCAAACCTGCCAGGTACAAGCTGCCTTTGCAAGCAGAGGTCTAACAGTGCCAGCAGTGCTTCAGATGGCCCAGATATTAAAGGGAGAGAAGACCATGGGTGAGCTTTGACACATGCTTCACTAGTTATAGGTGTGGTTTCATTCCCTGGGATCCCAGCCCCAGTGGACTGCAGCAAGGGAAGGCTGAGTGCAGCCTGCTGCCCTGTCTGCTGGGAGCCCTGCTCCAAGGCTGATTTCCCCTGCCTGGGGAGGGAGGAGCAGGACAGTGGCATTCCCAGGGGACAGTTCAGGGCATCTGGAGGTCCCATCCTCAGCATGGACTGGTTGGTTCACTCTTGATGAATGCCCCATCTGATATTGCAGCTTACAAGCTGAACGAACACATCAGGAAAAACATGGTAATTTGGAAAAACAAATCAATATCTTCTTAATAAAATTATCTGCATGACAGAAGTATTTGAACAGTTTTAGATTTGTTAGGCAAATGCTATGTTTGGCTGTAGTAAATCCTCCTAATATCCTCATTTAGCATGAGTTCAGTTTGACCTTTTTATACTTTGCACTATGTGAAACATTCTCCAGTGACTGTGGTCAGGACAGTAATCTAGAGCTATGTCCAGGGATATAATGAGTATTTAAAAGCAAGAGCAGGAGAGATGAAAGGCTCTATCCCTTCTAGGAAGGTAAAGGGACATATTCCTGAATGGGATATAGCTGGACCAAGGTCTCCTCAAGCCCCAGGTGAAAATTAACCTGATGTTCCTCTCCACTCTGCACTGCTGTTGCAGTTACACCATTGCAACCTTCTGGTATCTTTGCCCAGGACGTTTGCATCAGCACAGGCATTTATCCACCCAGGACCTGTGCAGCCAACCAGTGAATTGCACATGCTACATTCTGGTAAATTCACCATGAGGGCATGCTAGCAGTTTCTTACATTTGTAGACACGAGTTCCCTTGGTGAACCTTTGTGCTGACAAGGGCAGACATGCAGCATTTACATCCTGAGAGGCAATGAGGGGATGTATCCCCATGATCATCCCTTTCCACACACCCAAAGCAGCTCCCAGGACTTCAAATTTGCCTGTAACACTAAAAAAAAAGCCCAGGACACATTGTCAGTTTAAAAACAAAAAACAGATTTGTGTTATAGAAGTCATATAAATTGCAAAGAAGTACCTTATGGGTGATGATCTGTCTGAATGACACTTCCTTGCTGCTTTAGGGAAATTTCAAAAACAATGTATTTTAATAAATCACTGTGATGACTTGAAACCAATTCAGAAAGAGAAACTTTCTGTAAAAGTCTACTTTTAATTTGGAACATAAGATATTATTCAGAAAGTATCAAATATCTGTTGCTCATGTTCTTTACAAACCTAGTACAAAGCTTTTCCTTGGTAACTGCTGGGTTAATGGAAAATCTAAACCCTGGTCTGTGATAATCATTGTTATTCTTATATTTTGAATTGAAAAGGGAAATAATTTTCACTCAGATTCTTTACTGTGCATGTTTATAATCCTTCTTTCAAAACTAAATTAAATCTAGTAAATATCCATAACAAAGTTCCTAAAGGCTGACAGTTCCCATGGGCTGGTGCTTTTTGGCTTAAACACTTTTCCTTTCCTTTCATCGTTGATTTTACTTTGTCTGGTCTCAATATGAAGCTCACATGTTAAGGAAACAAATAGTAAAAGGACAAAAACCACAAGTCCTGAAACTTAAAAATTGGAATTACTCACAGCCATCAAATCTCTGCATGAGTTATAATTATCTCTATTTTTCACCCACATGAAAATTAGTAAAGGATGTGTTCAACTACTACATATAACCAATTATACCCAAATGTATTGAAGGAATGTAACATATAGTAAGTGCTGATGTGTTGCTAAAGAGTTTTTAAAAATTAATCAGGAAAGACAAAAATTCCTCCAAGTACTTTGTACAGAAAAGGAGGGTTCTGTCACATTGTCTGATCACACAGATGGACCAGATGAATATTTATTTGCTCATGATAAACACACAAACATTCAGTGCTCAGTGCTGGTGTTTCCAAGGGCAGCACTGTGGAACTGGACCAGACCTTCTGGGGGGAAGGAGAGGAAAAAGAGCAATCTGCAACTCTGACAGAATTTACAGACTTTCTGAGCCATAAAATATGGTGCTTCATGCCTGCCTTGGAGAAGGTCAGGACAGCAGGGAAAATTTTAGCAAAGGCACAGAAATTCAAGCTCCAAGAGTTCTCATCATTAAAAGCTGTGCAATAACTAATTTAATTAGCTAAATGTAAAAGTTCAAGTCATAATGTTCCAGTCATGTTCCAGTTTGAATAATTCCAGTCTGCACAGCTGAAACCCCTTGCCTGGTTGAGTGGGCATCATCTGTGGGGCATCCATTCCTCAGCCTTCTTTAGCACACTTACTTTCAGGTCTCCTCTTGTTTCCATATCTTTGTTTTGAATTTCTTTTGCCATGCATGGGCTAGCTTGAGTCTTTTTCCATGCTGAGTTTCATTTTGTTATTTTCAGCTCAGCTCTGAATGAGTTAGATGATGCTCATGCTGCAAAGCATTGCCAATCTTGTCACACCATCTGTTTCAAAAATTAAAGAAGAAGCTGAATCCCTTAATGGGATGAAATAACTGTACTTTGCTCTGGGAGTTTTCTTCATGGGCTCTGTTTTTTGTTCACTTGTTGATAGTTCTATCCTTTATGGCCCTGTAATTTAAATACCATTATGTTTTCTGCCATTAAGCCTCCCTGAAAGCTTAATTTTGCCTAAGACTGCTGATGCTCTATACAATCCAATTTATTTTGCACTTAGAAGCAGAAAAGTCTTCACAGGTATTTCTAAAATCTCAAGTAGTAATGAAGAACAGCATGTTTTATGAGACAATAACTAGATGGTTCTTCTGATTTTTAAGGCTGTATCTGCATAGATTTCTATATCATCATCTGAAACAGTGAAAAGAAATAATTTTATAATTCCTCTTTTAAAACGGTTGTGGTTTTTGCATGAGCTGAACCTTACTTGTGTTCTTTTTGAATCCTATTGCTTCTGCCTTAGATCTGGAGGATTTCAGAAGGGCCAGTGAGAATGTGCTCCTCTACCTCTGTGGCAAACAAAGAAAAACCAACATGGAAAAAGGTCCAGGAGAAAGGCAGAGCATTAGGAGTGAGGAAGCAGTTTCTCCTCTGTGCACATCTGAGCATAAGCCTGTTACACACCAGTTACAGTCCATCCTCCTGCTCCTCTCAGCAAAACTGGCACTAAAGGTGAATTCATAGATCTGCAACAACTGGACATGATGAAATTTTTTTTTTTTTTTTTTTTGCAAAGCCATTGAGCATGAACAACAAAATTAAAAGCTATATTTTCTCCTAATACACTCCTATTTATACGTATGAGAGTGTTAGAGTTTCTTTTACAAAATAATTTCCTTAATTTCAGTGTTTTCTAATGACTGATGGGACCTGGTTCCTCCAGAAGATGGCATTTTTCTCATCCTAGGGACAAGGAACAGAGCAGAGCTGACAGAATCTCATTACATGGGCATTTCAGCAAGAGGGCCACCAGGAAATTTTCAATAAAAAATAAATAAATGAGTAAATAAACAGGAGAATGACTAAGGAAGATTACAGCAGTGGCAGGGGATTCAAGAGGAGCTGAAAAATTCAACACTTGTCTGAAGCTCACATATCAGCTGACAGATTTCTCTGTTTCAAGCCCTGCTGCAAGCTGCTACTGATGGAGAGAATCACAGGTCTTGTAGTTCTTTTTCTCTGCTAACCAGGTTTATCTTCAGCACTTTAAGCTTTCTTCTTTCAATTGAACTTTTTCTCCTGCTGGAATTGCTAGTTCTGGGAAAAGAGAAGACAGGTGTATCTTAACTAAGTGCTGAAGGCATGAACCACAGCACAAAGCATAGCTGGAAATAAGTGAGTAGTAGGGGTCTGTGGTGTGTCTCAAGCACATAAATCATCTGCACTTACCAGCCCTGCAAAGCACCCAAGTGAGCAGTGCCTCAGCCCATCACCTTTGGACAGATGAGAATTTCTCTCTTCCCTGGGGCTGGAGTGGAGGCAAAGCCACTAAACAGTTTGTACTTCCCTCCTAACTCTTTGCTTCATGAAAACAAACCAGATTGTGAAGTCATGAGAATGGACCCATTCTGCAGGAGACAAACAAATTTAGAGGAGTTAGAATGCCAAGCTTTTATGGCATCATCTTCCTTTGTAATGCACTGTTATAGTTTCAAAGGGTAAGGTGCAAAAACAGGACTAGAATATAATAATGTCTATTAGAAAGGATTAGACTACAGCTTCAACCTGAGAAACAGTTTTTCAGATTGGATAATTTTTAATAAAATGCTCATCCTTCCCCCATCTGATTTAATTAACTAAGTCCTGAAGTCTTCCCTTTCATAGGCAAACTTCTTGTTTCTGTGGGATTTTTGATTGCATAAGGACTGCACATGTTCACAAGATTTGAGTTATTTTGAATTTTTTATAATCTCTAAGATTAATTATTTATAAGCACTTTTTAGAAACTTTCAAGTTTGGTGTTACTAATTTAATGCATCTTTTTTTCTCAAATCTTTTTGGTAGTGTGTTATTATGCAGCTCAGTTCAATCAATAATGAAACTTCATTTTTTCATTCCAATTAGTCATCACATTTTTAATAGCCTACAAAATAAAAATGACAAAGGATTTATTTTTCTGAGCCTGCAACCAAAATTTGGTACATATACCCTAAACCACTCTTTTCCTCTAAAGGGTAAATTAGTCTGTGGCTCTTTAGTATATTATCTGCACTGGACTGCAACAGATAACATGCAAAGAATTTTGAATTCCTACAGCGTCATATGTTTTGTTAGCAGAATAAAATTATTATTATTATTATTATATCATTATACAATACCATTCATGCTGCCTAAAAACACCTTTTTACCTCTTCCCACAGCAGGCTCTGTCCTAAGAGAAAATATTCTTTTATTCTGTTCTGTAAGTAAAAGTCAGCATGGAGTTCAGTGCTCTAAAAAAATCTTTGCCACCAAGACTTTCTCAGAAAAATAATGCTATTATGGGGATCTAGTCAGCCAGGAGATTGAGTAGTTAAGCATCCAGTCATCAAAGTTCTGAGCTCATGCTTCTTTGTGAAAGAAATAAGCCATATAGACAATTTTCTTCTGAATCTGTAATTTTGGATTATTTATAGATACTGTTTCATCACTGATGGTTTGGTTTTTTTGGGTCTTTTTAATTTTGTTAAAGACCACTAAATAATTTGAAGGTGAGAGAAGAAATTGCCTAAACACCGATTTATGGCAGGCAGTCTGTGATGATACCTGTTAGCCTTTGCTGCTAAAACAGAACTAGTTCTTGACAATATTACACAAAAATAGACAAAAGTTAAAAGATAGTCTCACATAATCTCTAGAAACTTCTACGTTTTTCTAGGCTTCTCTGATTATTTATATTTGTAGGTGCCTGAATTACCATGGATCCATGTTGACGTTTTTTATTGTTTACATGCTAACAGGCTTTAAGTGTTTTCTAAGAACAAATCCACTTTATTTAGAGAGTTTTTATTCCTTTAATGTTTGCCAAGGGAAAGTCCAGCCCAAAACAAGGATCTATCTTTATACAAAAACAGTGACTTTTGAGGGAAAAAAAATTTAAAATTATAGTGAGTTAACATCATCAGGATGGCTGAATTGTATGAAAAATACAGTTCCATTCAACCCTGCTACCCATATCCCATTTTTTGATGTTAGAAGATGAAATGTAAGGGGTTCCTTTCCCTGCTACATCAACCTCCTTGGCAAAGCAGCTAAATGTGCATTCTTACCCCTCAATAGAGGAAATGACTCAGCTTTCCAGGCCTAGTTTCATTTAAGATATGGTGCTGCTTCAACTGGGATAAAGGTTACACAGAGTATAGGGACTGAGATTTTGATTTGTGCTGGAAGCAGCATTGATAACACAGGGATATTTTAATTATTGCTGAGCAGGGCTTACACAGAGCCAAGACCTTTTCTGCTCCTCACAGAAACAAGAGCAGAAGGAGTTGGGAGGGGACACAGCCAGGACAGGTGACCCCAGCTGACCACAGGTACATTCCAGGCAGTGTGTGCTGTACTCAGCATATAAAGCTGGGGAAGAAGGAGGAAGGGGAGACGTTCAGAGAGGTGGTGTTTGTCTTCTCAAGCCACTGTTATTCACAAGGGAGCCCTACTTTCCTAGGGACAGCTGCCTGCCCATGAGAAGCAGTGAATGAATTCCTTGGTTCACTTTGCTTGTGTGCTCAGCTTTTGCTTTACCTGTTAAACTGTCTTTATCTCAACTCATGACTCTTCTCACTTCCACTCTTCCAATTCTGTCCAGCATCCAGCTGGGAGAGAGAGCAGGTGGCTGTGTGGGGCTTAGCTGCTGGCCAAGGGTTAAACCACGGCAGAGGTTACATGGCACACTCCTTGGCGTATCTGGAGTACTCCTGGGATGCCAACATGGGAAGGTTTCTGACAGGCAGCTTGCCCAAGTGGACCATTCTATCTAATCTAAGGGATGTAAGTGGTAACACCCTACAGGAGATGAGTGCATTGGTGCTGTAGCCTTCAAGGAAGACAGAATAATTTTACTTCTACAGATTCATAAAAGCAAAATACTGTGCTACTTGTCCCAGTTCGTTGTTACATTTATCAAGAGGCTGGGAAGGAGGAAGGAGGGAAACTGCAAGGATCGCATTGCAGAGAGCAATCCCAACGAGAGGTGGTGCTGCACGTCCATTTGAGAGGGAAGTTCTATCTCCTGCGAAATTAGGAGGGAGGGTGGGAGGCAAGTGCTGTCTCCCTACAACACAGTTGTTACAACCAAACCACTTCTTTACAAGAGCAGTACAGTATCAGTTTTCCCTACTGCGGCCAACAGAATTTATACCCGCTCTGAGAGATCTGTGCAGCATGAAGTGTGCATCATCTGATTTTTGTTTGTACTTCATATCAGTTACAAATCCAAAAATGACCTCTGAACACTTTCAATTGCAGTCTTCCACAGCTTCAGCAGTACATGTTTTTGCTGCCAGTGATGCAAATATTAAGTTCTGTTAATGAAATGATACTCCATAAGCATCTTGGCATAGTAAATCATTATAGGCAGTTCTTCAACTACAACACTTGGAGATAGAAGGTTGGATTTAGGTATCTACGTCTCCTTATTACACAAGAAAAATGGAAATTATACTTAAAAGATAGTGGATTCTATAGGGAATGGTGTGCTGCTCCCTCATACTAACAATCAGGGAAGACTTGCTGGAGATGTGAAGATTGAGGGCAGCCTTGGCTGCAGTGACCACGAGATTGTAGAGTTCAGTATCAGATGAGGAAAAAGCAGGGCAGTGAATAAATTTGCAACCATGGGCTTCAGGAGAGCTAACCTGCTGCTCAAGGTGGATCTGGGTGAAGCTCAAGGTGGGCTCCTTCAGGCACTGGATCATGAATGAGGCTGAAGACCTTGTAGGCAAACTAAAAACCTGCTAGAACTTGATGAATTGGTTAAGGAACCTATCCTGAATAGACATGATCTCAGTCAGATCCATTTGGACACGAACCTCCCAGTGACTGACCCAATGCTTCTCACAGCCATGATGGCCTAGATATGGGCCAAATACAAAAAGGTAAAAACTGGAAAACTGTGAGAGACCTTTTAGGGTACCAAAGCATTTGTGATGCCCAATGGGATGCTGAAGAGTAACCAGCAGCTGGTGGACATCACTGAGAAAGTGCAACCAGAAATAAGTCCAGAGGGACTTGGCTGATGTGGTTGCCACATCCCTCTTCATGATATTTGAAAAGTCATGGAAGTCAGGTGAAGTCCCGGGAGACTGGAGGAAGGGAAGCATCATCCCCATCTTTAAAAATACAGTGGAGGTCCCTGGGAACTACTGACCTGTCAGCCTCAGGTCTCATGAACAGATCCTCCTGGAAGCCATGCTAATGTATATGGAAAGCAAGGAGGTGATTTGGGACAGCCAGCACATTGTCACCAAGGCTGTCCTGCCTGACCAACCCAGTAGCCTTCTATGATGCAGTGACTGCATCAGTGGACAAGGTGACACAAGGGAAGGGCTACAGATGTAATTTATCTGGATTTCTGTAGAGGCTTTGACACAACAGACCCCCACAGCTTCTCTCTCTCTAAAACGGAGAGAGACAGATTTGCTGAGTGGACAGATTGAGCAGCCCTGCCAAGAAGGATTTGGGGGTGCTGGGGGATGAGAGGATGGACATGACCCAGCCACGTGCACTGGGAGCCCAGGAACCCAAACATGTCCTGGGCTGCATTCAGAGCACCATGGGCAGCAGGTGAGGAAGGGCATTCAGCCCCCTGCTCTGCTCTGCTCTGCTCTGCTCTGCTCTGCTCTGCTCAGAACCCACAGCACTCCTGTGTCAAAGGGAGCAAAGGGAGGACCCCAGCCTATTGGAGTGAGTCCAGAGGAAGCCACTAAGATGAGCAGAAAGCTGGAATACCACTCCTATGAAGAAAAGCTGAGAGAATTGGGATTTTTCAGTCTGGAAAAGAGAAGGCTTAGGGGTGATATAACTGTGGCCTTCCAGTATCCAAAGGGCAGCCTACAAGAAAGATGGAGAGGGACTATTTACAAGAGCATGTAGAGAAAGGACAAGGGGGAATGGGTTCAAACTGAAAGAAAGTAGGTTTAGACTGGATATTAGGAAGAAATTCTTTACTGTAAGGATGGTGAGACACCAGAACAGGTTGCCCAGAGAAGCTGTGGCTGTTCCATCCCTGGAAGAATTCAAGGCCAGGCTGGACAGTTGATTGAACAACCTGGTCTAGTGCAAGGTGTCCCTTGCCCACAGCAGTGGAGCTGGAAACAGATGACCTTCAAGGTTCCCTTCCAACCTAAACCATTCTGTGATTCTACAATTTTACTTATGTGACAAAGCCCTTACTACTGGATTTTAGAAATAAAGTTACTGACTCTGATTGCCATGAATAAAAGCTTGAAATAAGACATAGGTGTAAAAATAAGTCTCAGATATCTGAAGGAAATAAGAAGAATCTAATTCTTCCTATTATTGCTTAGATATGATGATAGTTAAGGCAGCCTCATGGTTTTGCAGAAGCAGGAGTATAAGCACAGCAGATTAATACATTTTCAGTGCTTGGATCAGTGACACTACGTGCACCATAACAGCCAAGACAGCAGGTAGGAGGACGGTCAGTTTGCAATATTACCAGAATGTCTTTCTCTGGTACAAGTTCTTTATATTAGTGGAAGAGAATGTTCTTTATACATGATGTTGCAATTACTGGTCCTGCCTCAAATATGAGGAACCCAGGAAGTGATGCCCCCTAAGAACACAGAAGGGAAGGGGCAGAGTCCTGAGTCTCTGCTCATGGAGAAAATGTTTTATGACAAGAGTACTTTATATAAACTATATTTTTCAGCCAGCCAATAAGTTTAAGGGAAGAGTAAATTTGTGGCAACATGTTCTGATATAAAGTTTATTTCCTGCAAATATACTTATTAATCTAAACTACAGAATGTATAACAAATACTTTTTCAATCTGACTGTGCAAAATACATCAGACTAATGCAGAAACTAGGCATCAGTGTCTCAGCATATCCCTAGAGATCCTGAAATTAATAGCTATATTCATAACTGAATTATATTCTGAACCTTAGCAATGGCAAGGGACGTTGTGCACGAACTGAAACATGTTGCTATTCTAGTGAGATACTGTCTCACTAAAGAAGGAGCAGAACTGGGTCAGCCCTAGAAAAGGCAGAATTTATGCCTGGAAGAGGGCTACTGTTATTCCTTAAATATTTCTGAAATTTCAGTTCTTCCTTGTGGGCAAAACACTGGGGATTTATTCTGTGAAATGCAAATATCCAAAGCCTGGCGACTCTTTCCTGCTTTTGATCTCCCAGCTCCAAATGTACCTCACAGCTTGCGGGCACAGTGTCTGTCTGTCCCTTTCCCTTGCTCCCATCAAACAGCAGCCCCTGAAGGCTGCAAGAGGTACTGTGAACAATGGTCTCAAGCCTCCCTGGTGCCTGAGACCTGCTGATGGGGCCAAAACCAGGCTCTTGCAGGAGCTGTAGAAGTGGGTAATTAAGGAATGGTACTGACATTCCCTTCATCCTTTATGT
This sequence comes from Luscinia megarhynchos, assembly GCA_034336665.1. Taxonomy (NCBI): domain Eukaryota; kingdom Metazoa; phylum Chordata; class Aves; order Passeriformes; family Muscicapidae; genus Luscinia; species Luscinia megarhynchos. The sequence continues at coordinate 93,349,534 of JAPFBE010000002.1, forward strand.
TTCTCTCACCACAGCTTCATCTTTCTTGGATTCTCTCCAGAGACAGAAGTTATCAGAATAATCTGAAGTGCTCTAACACTCACTGTAACACTGAAGGGTGAGTTAGTGTGTCACAAATGAGGAATTGTCTACCTTTTATCATCAATATGCTCCATTCGCTTCTGCAAGTCTAACAATGCATCCATAAAAAGTTTATTTTATAAACATAGAAGTCTATAATACAGATTTGTTAGCACATCCCATAGTATGCTGAATTAGCTTAAAATTTAAGGAGACTTCACACATTAGGGGAAAAGCTGTAATGGGTGGACTTTTTGAGCTGCTTGTCATTTTGAATTAAAAGTCACAGTAGAACAGCCTGGGTGACCTCAGTTACTGCTCTCAATTCTTTTCTCACCACAGGAAATCTACCACCCCATCACCTAAACAGCATGAGTGTTCAGCTAAGATTTTCGTTTCTTGTAGCAGTTTCCTGATCTGTTGGGTGTTATTCCTCAGCAAGGCATGGGATGGGAATGTAAGTAGGTCACTTTCCAGACAGCCATCACAGCTGGAGACATAGCTGGGAGGAAATGCTGTGCCTGAGATAACATTCAGGGAACTGCACAGGGAAATTATTCCTGGTCCTCAAGTTCTCCACTAACCTTTACCTCACCTCCTGTCACCTACCTTGTCCCTGCCATAGCTTCACCCAGCTACAGTTTAGTCAATGATATCATGGTAATCTATTCTCATGAAGAAAGGACCTTTTCAAGCTCTGCTGATCAAAATTGTTATCTGTCAAGAATTTAAAATACATAGAGAGTTGTGGGAAAATACTCATCAGGTTGGACAGCTAATCACATAAATACATTTCTAATGAATGCTATGGGAGAATAAAAGCAACCTCAGAGTAGGGAACCACAAAACCCAACCATTTCCATCTGCTTTTAATAGTCATTATAGAACTCCCTAACACAAGCCTAAGAGACTGAAAGTGAAAGGTTGCTGGAGTCATTCAATTTCGAAGTCTTTTTTGAGAAGTAAAATGAAGGTTGAAGTCAAGGATAGATACCAAACAACTGTTGGGGTTTTTTTCAATTTCAACTTGCTTCAAATTCACGATATTGCCTCTAATGGCAGGGTGCTGGAACAAGAGGATCTTTAAAGTCCAATCTAACACAAACCATTCTGTGATTCTATAATCTCCTGACTTGCAAGTAAAGTTGCTTCTTGTCACTACAGAGTTCCTGGAAAAAAAATCAAAACCTGTTGCTTCATTTATTTTTATTCTTTCTTTCACTTTATGAAGTTTCGCTTTATGAGAGGAAGCAAAATGATAGTTTGCTGTCAGCCAAGTGGAAAGGTGTAATTTTATGGACCACTTCTCTGTGGAATGGGACTGATGAGTAGGAAATACCAAGTCTCTTACAGCACATGGCTTCTATAGCACTATATCTGGGAGGGAAAAGGGATTTATGCAAAACTGTTCTCTTAAAAAAGGTCAAATAGGGAGACAAAGCCTTCCCTTCAAAAAGGCTTTGATTATGTGACAGCAATGCTTTCCATCTACCCTTTGAAAGAGTACAAGAATACAGGGAATATTGAAGTACCTTCTGAGCCAATAATAAGTAGAGGCAAGATGAAAGTGACTGAGTAATTGCATCAGAAGTTTGCAATTAATGACCAATATCTGTCTAAAAGTAGCAGAAGAATATGTTAATCTTTTGCATTTTATACAATACCAGGGAAAAAAAAGTACAGTTTGCTTCTAATGTTGTCGTTAAAAATGTTATTGTTTGCACAATAAAAGTATGTTTCACTCAGCTTTCACTTAAGAATCAAATGTGCAAGCACTAGTTGTAAACTAAGGGACCTGCTCTCTGTAGCTTTTTAAAATACAAAAACAGCAGTGCTGCGGCTGTAGGATGATGTCTGAGACCACAGCCCACTTGTGTGGGACCAGAACTTGTTTAGATTCCCTGACAGAAGTCAGATCAAACATTCAAATGAATTATTTGGACACTATCCAAAATAAGCTCCTGCATTTGGAGATAATAGAATTGCCAGTGTAAATCATACTGAAGATGGATTAGACTGCAAATGCTGTTAATACATCTGGTGGGTGACACACATCAACTATGAGCAGTGACAAACAAACATTTTATCCTATGCTTGTAGAGGCTAAACCTGGTTAGATTTATTTGCAAGTGTATTTGTAGTTGCAAGACATTTGGAGGTGGTCAGGAAATGACTGATGTGACTGAGAATTACACCAGGGCTCAGTATTTTTTGGTTGTAATTGTGGGTTACTCTCCAATATACATGTTGACAGTTGTGGGGTTTTTTTTAAAATAACTGATTTCTGATAATCATTTCCATGTTACAAGCAAAGCAAATTTTAGGTTAGGTCTAAGTGAGAAACACTCCCTATAAGCAATGTTCTTTTACACTGGAATATACATAAGAAGATCCATTAAACATAACATGAAAGACCAGATGAGTGTAAGACAGAGCTTCCATTTTGTCAAGCTTTATTCCTTGTGAAATCAGCTTTTCTGTTTTCAAAAAGCATAAGGATATAGTACTGTCATCTAAGATTAGTCATACCAATGCAACACATGATGGAATTACTTTCCAACTGCAGAGTGAGTATTGTCATAGAAAAGGGATGGAGGGAAGGAATGAGGGAGGGAAAGAGGCAAATCTGACAGATCTGCCTTCAGCACTGTTTTGAAGTCCTGAAGATTTGATTAATGTCAGTAAAAGGCTAACAAGTTAAAAATCAGATGTATCTCACTTGGACCATATTGTGCACAATAACCAAGAGAGTGATCATGTGGAAAATTAGAATCCCACTCCTGTGTCCTGGACACGGGAAGCATTTTGAACAGGCCTTTCTGTAACATTACAAAATATTTTAACAAGGTCCTGAAAAGAAAACTTTTAGTTCCAGATGACCTACACTTGTCTTCAGAAATTTTTGCCATGTAATATTCCTGGTGTTAAAGTATATTTTGTCTTTGAACCACACATTTTACTGTTGCATACAAACCACTGCACACCAGAGTAAAAATACAACACACAGTAAAAGTTACACACCATTTTTGTCAGCTGATTCTATGCACTTATCTGAAAAAACAAATCAATGTTAGTGGGAGGAAAGAGATGACTGCTATTAAAGTAACCGGTTATACTTCCATAAATTAAAAGTAAGAAGCCTACAGATATTGCTATAGTTACAACAGGGTATACTGCTTCTAGGAGTCCTTTAAGATAAAAGTAGATATTTAGTTTACTTCATTTTGTTCTTCTGAAGATTCAAAACATTGCACAGGGATTGAAGTCTATACTTAAAAAAAAAAAAATCATGTGACAAACAAGGAATGGTGCTTCCAATGGTCACACCTATTTTCTTTCCTCTCCATCTATCAACAGGTTGTGAACAACACTCTGTAAAGGAAGCAAAGAGCTATTCACCTTTTCCTGGTCTCCATATAGAAACACAAGTACTTCCAAACAAAAAATTCAGATACTTAAGGAGCATGATGCAACTGCTTTTTAGTCACTGACCCATTTACAGCTCAAATGGTTATTATCATGCACAAGACACCCAACAAATGTTTGGAACACAAAGCAGTAGAGAAGAGATTCTTGCAGAGTCTATATTTGTAAAATCTGTCTGGCTTCTTTGGATCAAAGGCATTATCATAGGATCATAGAATGGAGGTCTATGAGTCCTTGGGCTGGAAGGGACCTTGAATATCACCCTGTTCCAACCCTTGCCATGGGCAAAGACACCTTCCACCAGACCAGGTTGCTTGAAGTCCTACCCAGCCTGGCCTTGGACGCTTCCAGGGATGGGCATTTCCCTGCACAACCTGTTCCAGTGCCTTACCACCCTGACAGTAAAGACCTTTTTCCTCATATCTAAGCTAAATCTACTCTATTTCAATTTGAACCCATTTCCCCTCGTCTGTAACTACATGTTCTTGTAAATGTTTTGCCTCATCCTTTGTTTAAGTTCCCTTCAGGCAGAGGTATATTAAATTTCTATATTCAGGTATGTTAAATTTACTACTGAAAATTTAGGCACAAGCACTATATGTGCTGTGCAGCATTTTTCGTGTTTTTTGTGGTTCATGAATGAAACAAAGAAAGATTTTCACAAAGGGCACAAAGAAAATGAGCAGTTTCTTCTTGGCAAATTCACTAATTAGAATTCAGTAGAACTCAGAAACAGAAATAAGCAAACCTAAGGTTTATGCTTAGTTCTGTTCATGTTTGGGCTGCAGAGATTGTGAATGTAATCACTGTTCTGCTAAAGTCAAAGGAATATCTATCAGTGAGTTTATTCACACTTAAAATCTTAGGTTAAGGACAAAATATCTCCAACAGTAGAATCTAAAGGACTAAAAAATTTAAGTGCTATTATTGCTGCAAGTGCTGAGAACCAGACAATCAGGCACAGTAATTTCTTTCATCAATGACACTTTTCTTAGAGAAAGAAGTCACATTATTATTTTAACTCAGCTAGAATTTTTTGTTTGCTGCTTTTATTTTCTTCAGTACTATGAGGTTTTCAATTTAGAAGATTAAAAATATATACAACAATATATTAACAATATATACAACCTCTCTTGCTTCAGAAACTTTGAAGTAAAAACCAGTTCAAGATCACAAAATAAAGATTTTATTCCTTAGAAAAAAAAATTGCTGCTATTCCTGAAATGAAAGTCATAGGTTCTGCAGGCTATTTCAAAAGCAAAGCAAATATTTCTTTCATGCTTTCTTTAGAAGGCAAATCATAAAGCCAGCAGAAAATAGAAGCAATTGGAATATATAAGCCATTTAGAGACACTTGTTCAATCTCAGTAATTACCTATTCACAGAAGCAGGGTTAGTTAGACAGGGCTATAGATATTTTTCTATTTAAAACTTTAAAGAATTTTCTGAGATGTGTTAAATACAGGATAACTGACATCTCTCTTCTGTCAAAATCATACTGAGATAAAGAATAGAATATGGTCAGATAATATTTTCTGCTGCAGTCACAGCAGATGAACAACTCAGAGCTAAATTTTGTCTATTCACATGTATAAAAATCTTGCTTACTTCACTGAATTTCATTCTGTCAGGCAAAATGATGTCAGCAAGCAATCCTGTCAGTGATTTTCTGAACAGCATTTCTTGAAGTGGTTTTAGAGTTCAGGAACATGAAGAAGCTGTTTTAAAACTATACCCCCTCTATGTTTTTTTGTGTAGTTTGGGTTTTTCAGTCAGATTCAATAGTATTTAAATACATGCTCAGTCCTTCACTCTTTCATTGAGCATCTCAATCAGCTTGGGAAAGTCAGATGAATTTGCTCCCAGAGAGCAGGAATAAGCTTCAGAGGACTAAGATATACACAGCACGAATATGGCACTTGGCTAGGCACGTTCTATATCACTCTGGGCAAAATTAATATATTCCAGTGCTTAAAGAAAAAAAAAGTGAATGATAGACAGTATCAGGCTACTTTACAGACAGCAGTAACCTAGCTGTGGAAATGCTGGCATTCCTGGCTGGCAGCTTTTTCATCAGTTTTGGCCCTAAGAAATTTTGTCTTCAAAATTAGGGTGGCACCTACTGTGAACCCTTAATGAAGGACACATGGCTCACAGAATCAGGTTGTAAGCACACAGGAGCAGCTGGCACACCTGAGAGCAAAGTTGAAACCAGTCCCAGATTTGGCAGTCACGGATGTCATGTCAGGGCACGACCTCCTCCCAGGCTGCAGCATCCAACACAAACTAGAAAAAGCAACACCTTTACCATAGTTTTCTATTTATGAACTAGGCATATTCATGGAACTAAATCCATGAAAAGAGGAGAGGAGGAGGGAGGAGAGAGGAGGAGGAGAGAGGAGAGGAGGAGGAGAGGAGAGGAGGGAGGAGAGGAGAGGAGGAGGAGAGGAGGGGAGGAGGAGAGGAGAGGAGAGGAGAGGAGAGGAGAGGGAGAGGAGGAGAGGAGAGGAGAGGAGAGGAGAGAGGAGAGGAGAGGAGAGGAGAGGAGAGGAGAGAGAGGAGAGGAGAGGAGAGGAGAGAGGAGGAGAGGAGAGGAGAGGAGAGGAGAGAGAGGAGAGGAGGAGAGGAGAGGAGAGGAGAGGAGAGGAGAGGAGAGGAGAGGAAATACCTTTTATGTCTTTGGTGACGGCAGCTTTTAATCAGTATTTCAGCTCTGTAGGCAACATTCAGCTTGATAGCAGTGGCAATGTGGGCAGGAAGCAGGGAAAAGGAAAGGAGTGGATGCCTGGAGAATACCATGAGAAATTAATGAAGGAGCTGAGAAGACCAAGGGGCTGTGAGGCACGCAGGGGAGTTACCCTGCTTTTTGGGGGGCTTTTTCTGTGGGCTTTGGCAAGGAGTGCTGAGTGCTGCCATTATGACCTGAAGGCTTTGAGACACATTTGATCATAGGGGCTCTGCCTCCACCCACTCTCCTCTTCCTTAGCTCCCCTGAACTATGGGTTTCCCCACCTCTCCCATAACACAAAAACCCTATCTTGTCCTTGGCAACTATTTACATTTTTGCAAATTTTTCAAGGAAAGATTCAACTCACTCTTCTCCACTCGTAGTGGTGCAGAGAGATTAACAAATGAAATTAATTTTAGATGTAGGAGGACTAGAGGGGAAACCTCTGGAGGCACTGGAAATCAGTGGATAGGTTATGGATAGGTTATTGACAGTGATTGCTTTTCTGCAAGGGGCCCCTTGGTAGAGCAGTCACAATTGCCCTTCTAGACAAAATTCCAGAAAGAAAACCCAAGTTCTCTGCATTGCCAACTCTATGTCCCCAAACTTGATATGCCTGTGCCTCAATTCAAATTAGGTAAAAGTGTCTTATCTACTCATCTCAAAAAGGTGCTGTAAAAATCAAATTAGCATGTACATTTAGAGAAAAATAAGTATTGATGCTCACTAAAGCAAAAGTCCACCAGGAAATTAAATTACAAAAGCAAAATCTGAAGAGGTAACAAATGCTCCACTGGGGCACACACTGAACAGCAATGAGCAAACATATTAGGGAAGAGTTTCTCATTTGGTAAACTGCAATTGTTTTGTACCTAAAGTGTGGCAGAAGTCCAAGTGGAAGCAAATGCATATATATGATCAGATATGTACGTGCAATGCAAAACTCTGTGCTTGGGTCTGAGGGAGGAAATTAGGTAGGCACACGCCACCTCCTGGCATTTCCTAAATAGAGCTTGTGGCTTTTTTATCTGTTGCCCACACTGTAGCTTTGCAGGAAAATGCAAATCTGATGTGTGTGCCAAATAATAAAGATTTAAAAAAAAAAAAGAAAAGAAAAAAGAAAAAAAAAATCTACTCTGTTATTTTCAAAACAAAATCTCCTGCACGTTTTGCTCCATGTATCACTATTTCAAAATTTATCTAAAAAGACAGAGTGGGTTAAATATTATTATAATACAGCTGAAAAAAATTTTCTGGACTCACCTGCAGATGGAACAGGGGGACTTTATTTTTTAAAATATATGAAATTATGTGAGTTGACCCAAGACATTTGTTAGCTACCCTTAACCCCAGTATTTCAAGTTAGCCAGCATTTCCTGCAAAGATGAGTTTTCAGCAGAGGGGCAGTGGGGTTCCTGTGCCTTGGTGTCTGTTCCTGGCACAGGGAGAATGCTGTGGTGAGCAGAGATTGTGCATTTCCACATTTCAGCCAGGAGGGGCTCCCAGGCTCTGCTCTCCCAGTGCCACTCCGTGTTTCTTGGTATCACTGACCTCTGCACAGTCCCAGTCTCCTCCTGGTGTCCATGATTCTGGCTTTTGCCCCAGCCCAGGTCTTCTCTCCAAACAGACCCCACTTCCTGACACAGGGTAAAGAAACCTGAAAAATGTTTTGAGATAGAAAGGGGTGAATATCCTACTTAATTTTGATATTCTTAAAATAGTCAATATTTTACTTCCCTAACATAATTTAATGTCCATTTCCCCAACACCTATTCCTGCCTATTTTTTTTTAATGTATTTCCTAGGAAATATTTTTGGCATCCTAAACCAGTGGGCAAATTGGCATTAGGTCAGCACAACTCAATTAATTTCTTATTAATCCTGCCAGTTCACACAGGCTGAGAATCTGGCCCACTGTGATAGGAAATTAGGTCTTTTTTTACTTAGTGGAGGCTGTCACCCACAGGCCGTTTAGAAACATATTTGTTTATTTTTATGGATGTGACATATTTTTATCCAAAAGGTTGTTTTTTTTTCTGTGAACAGTGGAATCAGTAAGTCTTGATTTTGGATGGGATTGCATGCTTGTACCTGTACCTGTGCTGTTATAATTCAAATTTTTCTCTTGTTTTCATCATGATCTCATTCCATGATATTTTAGTAGCCCCCCCCACATTCCCTCACTGCCCATCTGGGAAGAAAGAAGCACAGTCAGGGCTGGCTTTGTGCTGTATCTGCACTGTCTGCTGTTGGTTGTGTCTGTAGCTCTTGGGCACAGCATGGCCAGGACAAAAAAACCACAAAACACTACTGTGAAGCTTTTTTTTTTTCTCAGTGAGGTAATTAATTCAGTTCACTTCTGCCAATCATTTTACAGATTTTCACAAAACCTCCAGAGCCGACTGCAATAGCCTTAGAAAACAAGAAAAAGAAAAAAAAAAAAAGTTATGGGACACAATGTGTATTATTTGTTGTCAGTACTTTAAATGACACAGAATAAATAGTTTTTGCAGCAAAAGCAAAGATTCTTGGAGCACATTCATTCTTTTCTAGCGGGTATTAATTGGTTCCCCCAAAAAATATAATCTAGACAAGACTGAAAATGGAAGAGAATAATTAGATTCTATTTTTGAATGTTATGGTAATCAAAAATTTTGACATTATTTTCCTATTTTACAGCAAACAGAAGAGAACACTTCAAGTGAAGATCCACAGAATATGCCAAGGTACATCAGCAGCTCAGCACAACAGAGTGGGAACTTGACTAATACATAAAATCACTGATTTTGGAGCATAAAAGTACTGCAGTGTGACCATCTGTGCATGTGGCTAGCTCTTCTTACAGACAGAATTTCAGGAAATCTGAGTTTCACATGGAATGAGGCATGCCATTGCCATGCACTCCTTTGGTGAAGCCTCTGTACTTCATTCTCCTTCTGCCCTCAGTTGGACAAGTTAACTTTTAATCACACAGACCTCACTTGAATATGGTGCTATAACCCCACTTATTTTATAGAAACACTGCCCATTCTAAAAATAAAATCTATCAAGATTGCTTCAATCTGCCAGAAAAATCACAATTATAGACACTCATGATGACAGAAAGGATGGAAAACATGTAATCCAATGGAATCAGAACGTTTCCTCTGAATAATTTTGTTGCAAAGCATCTTCAATGTAGTTACTGATTTAAAAATAAAATCTCTGTGAATCATAAACTATTATTTGTTACCAAATATATACATGTGTAATATATGTCATATGAGAACCTTTATTACTCCCTTGAGGATTCTGTAATACTGACATGATGTGGAATTAACTCTCCAAGTATATATGATCATGGTTTTGAAAGGAATGTGGGGATTTTTGCTCTGAGACATCTGCAAGACTTTTCTGTCAGTGGCTGCTCAGCACTTCCTGGGAATTTCTAAAAAAATGTAGCCATTCCAATCTATTTTTGCTGTCCTTCTGACAGCTGTCATCCAGTGAGCAGAGCTGTCACAGAGAACTTTCACTTGAGATGAAACTTGGGAAAAAAGCTGATATCAACCAGGAACTGCTGGATGGTCTGGAGTGCAGAACTGGCATGAACTTCTGCTTTGCTTTTCACGGCTGGTTAATATCGTCAGTTTGCATCCACCACGGCTCCTGACAAAATTAACAATGACAGACTGAAAGTCCTAACACAGGCCCTGGGGATTTTATCTCTGCAGTTCAACAATGCTGTAATGGATTGACCTTGGCTGGTTGCCAGGTGCTCACCAAGCTGCTCTATCACTCCCCATTAGGGCAGGTGAGAGGAAAAAAAAAAGATGGAAAACAGCTAGGAGATTGAGATAAGGCAGTTTAGGATCTGAGAGTGTATAAGCAAAGGGAAACAAGAATTGATCTCTGCTTCCCATTGATCAATGTTCAGCCACTTCCTGGGAAGAAGGGCTTTAACAGGGTTGCTCTGGAATGCAAATATTGTTAAATAACAAAATGCCCCCATTTCCCCTCCCTCCCTTAGCTTTTATATCTAAAGTGATGTCACATGGTATGGAATATCCCTTTGGAGAATTTGGGTCAGCTGGCCTGCTTGTGTCCCCTCCCAGGATCTTGCCCATTCCCAGCCCCTTGACGGGAGAGCAGGGGAGGAATGTTAGAGAGAAAGACAGCACAGATGCTGTGCCAGCTCTGCTCAGCAGTAGCCAAAACTCTGGTGTGCTATCAACACCTCCCCAGCTACCAATGCAAAGCACAGCACTGTCAGGGAACTCTACCTCAGTCAAACACATTACAGTCTCCCATCCTTTATTCCATACCATTTGAGTCTTACTCAAATCTCACAGAATTTATATATCTTCCAAGTGTTCCTTTCTATTTATTTTCATTACTGGAACCCATTCTTATCTACACATATAACTTAAAGTACATCCCTAAGCCATCTCCATACCCAACAGAGATTTTCATTAACCTCTGTCCCCCATCCTTTCACAGATAAATATTATTTTGTCATTTCAGGGGCTTCTTTCACCCCTCCAGATCCATGACTTGGGCTCCATTTCATCAGGATGGGTGGTCAGGACAGGAGAAGCAGCACAGTTGATCACTGGGCACCAAAAGCAGCCTGGCTCAGGTCATCATTGCATTGTCCTTGCTCCTCACAAAATTCATTCTGATCAGTTCATGTCAATCCTGATTTTAAACAGACTACTTACCACGCAGTAAACAAAATAATCAGAAAATGTAGAACTGCTGCTGCCAAATTGCTTATGCAATTCACATTTTATTATTGGCTGCTGAACAAGAGGTTTCTATCTCACACTTTAGATACTACTCAAGTGAAAGATCTAAAAGCTCTGCTAATATAATAATCATAGAATCACAGAATGGATAAGGCTGGAAAGACCCACTGTGGGTCATTTGGTCCAATTTCCCTGCCTAGGCAGGGTCATCCCATAGCACATGGCACAGGACTGTATTCAGATGGCTCTTGAATATCTCCAGTAAGGGAGACCCCACAAACTCTCTGGACAATCTGTTCATATGTTCAGTCACCCACACAGTAAAGTACTTCCTCATATTCAGGTGGAACTTTCTGGGCATCTGTTTCTGCCCATTACCTCTTATCCTGTTGCTGGGCACCACTGAGCAGTCTGGTCTATCCTCTGACACCTCCCTACAGACACTGACAGATATTGATGAGGTCTCCTCTCAGCTGCCTCTTCTCAAGGCCCAGCTCCCTCCAAATACCTCAGTTGCCATCCACTGCTCCAAAATGACCCTCACTTTTTAAAGAACTGTAAAAGCAGGTCACTTGTGCTGTGGAGTTTTGTGCATATGTGGACCAGCATGTGTACACACTGTTGCTCCAGGAGATTTAGGAGATGTTCATGCAAAACTGGCCAGTCCACTTAGACAGGCTTGGGATGATGGGGTGTAAAATCAGATGGTTTGGCTGCCAATTAGCCATGCAGCAATGTTTTATGTATGCATTCAAATTTTTCTTAATCTTACTGGGTAGTTTGATTCTCAGCCTAGATGTGGTCAAAGGATCAGGTCCATCTTTCATTGACAGTAAATGAAAAATTGGTGTTGGACAAAAAGGTGTCCAGATATTTTTCTGATGTCCTCACTAAAATGAAAAATTCTTGTAATTCACAACTAAATTTGCTATCCATTACACAACACATAAGGAAGCTCAAAGAGATCAACACATACATATTCATAGACTACAGCTGTTTCCTCTGTTTTGAAGCTGAATTAAGAAAACAGTTGTTTTAAACAACAGCACTACAATTATGCTAAGGGCTTTATTGACTTTTATTGAGTATTATGCACCACATGATTTATGTAATAATGCAATAAAAGAGACCTGCTTTAAAGCATATCAGCTGTCTTCAAACAAACCTCAATCCCAACACTGTATTTATTCTGTTACCTGAACTTTGTAAGGCTACTCCATATACACAGATGTGTTTAAAACAATGCAAATGGCAGAAAACATTTTGAAAAGCTTCAGGGAATAAAGAATATTCATTACCGAAACAGGAACTATAATGTCAGGCAGCTGAAACTGCTTTTAAACTGTTTTAGAGAAATCAGAATCTTACTCACAGTGTTACATTTAATATCTGTGAGCAGAGGCTCCGACCTGGCTTGCTGCTTGTTTTGTTTAGACAACTAGTAAGATTTAGCAATTGCGCTACTTGCCAGCATTTTGCTGAAACCATATGGCATGATGAGAACATTGGAGCCTGCACACCCTATGCACAGACAAAAGAAAAATAAGACAAATAGCTGGAATGAAACACTTCAGTAAAGAGAGCAGACTGCCTGTAGCTAATGGTTAGAAGGATGATCTTTGAACTAAAGCTGCATCTGACATTGACTTAAGACCATAATAATGCATTTGAATTTTTGGCCAATGGAAAAAAAAAAAACTTTCCTCTAGGTTTCAGAAAATGAGGAGGATTATTACCACCAGCTGTACTTAAAGAATAAAGGGCAAATGTAGATCTATGTAGTTCTGACTGTTGTTGGCAGAAATCTTAATAAATTGGCTAATGCCAACATGTTCTGCTTTGCAGGCACTGACTCAATACACATATCCATGGGAGGCTGACTCTTCGCTGTGTCTTATCACTTTAATTATGTTTGGCCCAAAGAGTTCAAAGCCACAAGCTGTATTTCAGAAATCATATAAATGAATAAGAAGGACTACAGTTTACTCCTTTAACTTGCTCAGTTGCACCCACATGTGAGAGTCTGTCCAATTTTTGCGAATTAACACGTTTTGGATACTGCTGAAAACTGTGAGACATGTAGACATCTCACTTCCTCAGTTTCACATTTTTAAGGATTATTTTCAAGGAACATAACTGAAACACTGATCTTGTTTCCACTATTGGTGAAAAGAAAGTTTCAAGTAGTTTCAAAAGTGTAAGAAAATAAAATGCTAGTTTTTAACAGATGCAACACAAGCAGAACTGAAGTCAGTGAAAAATATAAAATCAAATGGATTGACATGTAAACTCAAATGGATTGACAGAAGGAACTACAACAACAGGAAATGGGCTTTTAGGGCTATAGGCTGGATCGATGGCCCAAAACCAATTGTATGAGGTTCAAGAAGGCAAAGTGCCAGCTCCTGCACTTAGGCCACAACAGCTCCATGCAGCACTGCAAGCTTGGGAAGAGTGGCTGGAAAGACGCTGGTGGAAAAGGCCCTGGGGGTGCTGGTCAGCAGAGGCTGAACATGAGCCAGTGTGTGCCCAGGTGGCCAAGGAGGCCAATGGCATCTGGCTTGTATCAGCAATAGTGTGAGAACATTGACTATTTCCCTGTACTCAGCACTGGTGAAGCCCCAACTCAACTCCTGTGTTCAGTCTTCGGCACTTCATGACAAAAATGATACTGAGGGGCTGGAGTGTGTCCAGAAAAGGACAACAGTGCTGGGGAAGAGGCTGGAGCACAAGTCTGACAAGGAGCAGTTGAAGGAGCTCGGAGTTTTTAGCCTGGAGAAAGAGATACTCAGGGGGATCATCGTGTTCTCAACAACAGTCTGAAGGTAGATTCTGTCCAGGTGGGGGTCAGTCACTTTTTCCAGGCAAAAAGCAACAGGACAAGGGGAAATGGCCTCAAGTTGCACCAGGGGAGGTTCAGGCTGGACACCAAGAAAATTTTCTTCACTGAAAAGGGTGGTTAAGCAGTGCAAAAGGATGCCAGGGAGGTGGAGGTGTTCAACCACTGGATGTGGCGCTCAGCGCCTGCTTGACAAGGCGGTGTCGGATCATAGCCTGGGTTCAATGATCTTCGAGGTCTTTTCCAACCTTAACGATTCTGCGAAAAAACTTCCGATTTCCCCTTGCCTGTCTGGAAAATCTGGCATCAAAGGCATCAGATTTGGAAACTGGCAGAATTATTTCAAGGAAAACAGACTAAGAGAGTGTGCTGTCTTGGGTTTCACTGACTTTCACCGGAGTTTGGTCTCACCGTGGAGGTGCGGCATGGTCTGTGGAGGTTTCAGGGGAGTGTCCAGCACCGCTCGCCCTCCCCTGCCCCTTCCTTCAGTCCACGGCTGAGAGAAGCCCAGCACGGACCTGAGCCCCGTCCTGACCCACCGGCACCGGCACCAACGCCCCGGCGACACCGACCGCCCTCACGGCGCGGCCGGGCACGGGGCACGGGGAGCGCCGCCCCCAGGGAGCCGGCGGGACCCGCAGCAAGGGCCTCTGGGAGTTGTGGTCCGCCTCGCCGGCTTCCGCCCGCCCGGCCCGCACCTGGCGGGGCTCAGCCGGCCCCATGCCCCGGGGCTGTACCCCCGTACAGTGTCGGGGCGCTTCTAGATCCGCCGAGACTCCTCGGCGTCCTCTCTGTGTGGGAGGGATGGGGTGGACAAGGGCACGGAATGATTCCTGGTAGAACTACAGCTCCCGGCGTGCACTGCGCCGCCACGGCGAACTCGACGGGATGGGGGGGGAGGGGTGGGTGAAGATGGCGGCTGCCAAACTGAGCCGGAGGGGAGGTTGAGGTGAGTTTGGGGGTGCTCCCGGTACTCGTGCTCACCCTCGCAGTCGCCTCCTTGTCGCGATCTTCTCCCTGCTTCGGGGTTGGGAACGAGGAGGACGCGGCGGAGGGGTGGGCGCAGAGGGAGTGGCGGGAGGCTCGGGCTGCCCGGCTGGCGCGGGCGGAGAAGCCTCAGGGCATGGCCTCAGCCCGGAGCCGCCGGGCAGCGGCGCGGGGAGTGCCTGCGGGCGCTGGGTCCCGCGGAGGGGCTGCCAGCTGGCTCTCCGCCTCCGGCAGGGGCTGCTCGCCGCCGGGGCTGTGGGGACAGCGGGGCTGGGCGCAGCGAGCGGATCCTTCCGCTCCTACCGGACAGGGCTGGGGCTTTGGGAGTTCCCTCAGCAGCTTTTCTTCAAAGGCACGGCGAGATGTTAACCGAACACAATGCAAATTGACAGGAGGACGACACTGTAAGCTTTCTTGGCTTCCTCTTTAAAGTTAATCGTGCATCACGGAGCCATGCTTTAGAGAGTTGAGGTGTGGGTTCACAAGTCCTATTCCTGAAAACTATAGTACAGGTCTCTTTTTTGGATACATCAGGAAAGGTATCCCGTGGTCCTTCGAGCTGAGATACAAGGAAGAAAAGATGAGGTGTGGATTGTCTCTGTGCTGTTGTAGGACTTGTGGGAAAGCCTCTAACTTTAAACCAGAGTTTTCGTTGCTACATCAAAACTCACTTTGCTAGCCCAAGTGTTACGTTTTGCAAAGCTACATCGGTGTTTGCTGTGCTGAGTAGGTCAGCTAAACCCAGAGTTAACAGTCACGGCTTTGGGATTTTATAGGTATTTACTTCATAAAGCACTTGTAATTAATTCTACATAATTTGAAATATTTTCTCAAGTAACTTCAGGACATCTTGCTTCAAGACTTGGTGTTAATGCTCTTAAAGATATGGTAAAATTTATTCGAGAAATTGATGGTTTAGAGTTGAAATCTTGATTGTAGTGCCCTGATAGGCCTAAGGGCTTATCCATAGGTTTTATTTAAGCCTTTTAATAGCAATTTTAATATTTGTCTAAAAAAGGCTGCTAGAATGAGATTAATTTCTGATTCGGGAAAAAACCTCAAAAATTTAATTAAAACAGAGTTTGTGATTAAACAACTGTTTTAGATATTGCAGATGTTTGTGGTTCATAATGGGCAGTAACCTCGCCACTTCTGATCCAGACTTGTGCAATAGAAAAGAGTGAACAAATTTTATATTGCATGCAAGTTGAAGGAGGTGTGAGAATACAATTCAAGTCTAATGAAAAGTGACCACACTTCTAATTATAAAATCTAAAGAGTACAGGTTGAAAAGATGTTGATGTCAGTGACTTTTAACTGCCCAGCCTAATTCTGTAAGGAAATAATCCTTGTAACGTTTTCACACAGTTTTTAAACCATTTTGAAGGTACGTAATTTTTGAAGTGAAAGCAAATCATGTTTTCTGTAGTTATATTCTCAGGGTAGTCTCATCAATTCAGCCAGCTTCATACATGGCATTGTCTCTCCACCTGAGAAGGGCAGTTCAGACTAAAGTCAGGTACTTTCCCAGAATTACATGGTATGTAAATCCGTTTTATATTGCATTTTTTGAGTTCTGGGAATTGTAGTTGGAGCTTAACTGTCTATATTTAGGAATGAGCATGTGATTTATTAATCTTGTATTGCATTGGCCATTTGCCTACTTTCAAAGCTAAAGGCGTTGATTAATTTTTCAAATAGAAAGTATTAGCGGGGAGCTAAGTGATCTAAAAAGTAAATGTACAGTGGATTTTTAATTTTTCAGTTCAAAGTGAGTGGCTATGAGGGGTGCTTAAGCCTCTGCCTTTATTTGGCTTAAATTGGAGGAATGAACAGGAGCCCAGATGGCAGTTTCATTTTGAAGACTCAAAATAAAGTTAAAAATTTATGGTGTTACATAATAACATAACAGAAGGCTTATTGGAAAAAAAATACAAAATCTCAGGTATGCTGACTTCTGTTTCTTTACCTGTAGCACAAGGTTATATAATTTTTCCAATTTAGGTCTTTTAAAGAGGTCCATTTTGTTAGGGCCTACAGGAAAATGATCTCTGCTTTTCTGTTTGGCTTTCAATGCCATTTTTGGAATCTTGTGTTAATAAGAAATATTTGTGCTTATAAACTATCCTTTAAGTTCAGATCCCAATTAGTTACTAAAAAAAAAGTCAAACTGTATTTTTATCCTTGTTCTGATGAACAATGAATTGACATTGGGTTTCCTAGCCAAATGATGTAAAATCTCAAAACAAAACTGAAAGTTTTTCTTTAGAACGATTTTATGAGTCATACAAGTGTTCCTCTGTCTTTTAAGGTACATTCACTGTCTTTGCACTTTGATTCTAATTATGTTTAGAATTATTATTATATCCTTAGGAAAAGCACAATAGCTTTTAATTCTCCACAGAAAAGTAGATATGATTTTGTTTACCTTCTTAATATCCAGGAGCCAGTTGCTTTGGTGAAGAAAACATTGTGTACTATTTAATATCCATAAATTGCATCTTGTGGTCTGTCAGATGTCACAAATTGACATGGGATATGTTAAACAGTAAGAGTCAGACTATGAAGCTAAATGGTATCACATGATTTTCCATAGCTCTCTTTTAATTAGCTAAAATCTGCTTCATCAAATTCTGAGGTGAGTTGGGGTCCCTCTTTCCTTATGTAAAATTTTAGTGACAAAGAGCTGAGCAGACTCATAGTGAGAAGCTTTTTGGTTTAGTTTACTTCTCTTCTGCTGTAACAGGTGACAGCATCTGTGGATTAAACTTTTGTCCTAGGCCAAGTGAAATGGTGGTTGAAGATTTTATGGAGAGGAAATTGAGTGGTCTGTTCTGCATGTAGGGGCCAACTCACCTCCATATGGAATTTTTGGTCCTCTTACAGATCATAAAATTACTAAAAACCAGTAAATTATTTAAAAACAGGTATTTTCTACATTTCTTAGTTGATTATACCACTTTTCTAGTAATTCTGCAGAAAGCTCTTCTAAGAATCTTCTAAAAGTGAATTGACTTTGCTGACAACAGCAGTGGTTATGTTTTAGGAAAATGTATTGAATTCCTGATTGCCAGATATGTTCAGTAAAACACTCTTGAGTCTCTGGCACTTGACTCCCTGAAACTCTCACTAGATTCTCTGCATTTTTATTTTCTTATCTGTCAGTACATCTGTGTTCGATATTGTTTCAGCTGGGTCCATAATTTCATTCTGAACCAGAGATTTTGCCTTTCCATGTGTCTCTTGAACATGGTGATCCGCAGCACATTTCCTTTTATAAATTTACACTACTTCTCGTGCTGCCCTTGGAGAGGGACATACAGCTTTCTGATAGATGGGATATTTTAAATAACTTACTTTGAAATACTATTTTTAATCCCAGTTGCTGTCAGCAAATTGGAACCTTTGATTGAAATGCATATGCAAGAATAAAGTTTATTTTTAGCAACTGTGAGGGTTGCTTTAATATGTGGTCATTAAAACATATGTTGACCGAATGAAATGTTTATTCTCACATTATCCATTTTTTGGGTGTATGTGTACATACAATTATTAGCTGAATATCTTTTATTTAAAATTTTATTTTATTTTTGAAGAGAGGAACGCTTACTGTCTAACTGAGATTTTGTTTTTATTTATGGAGAGATACATTTATGGCGAGTTTGCATTTGGTAATTAGTAAAATCCAAGGGCACTGCCTACAGAAAAATCTTCAAATTATTTGCATTTTAGTGCTAATTAATTGAACGGTAGATTTAGCTACTTTTATGTCCAGAATAGATTGTCATAACTTCAGATGAGTTCATTTTATGAATGTATTTAATTGCATCAAAAATCCTTTGAGCAGCTGTTGTGTATAGGAGTTTGCATTCTCATCTAAAATCTGCCTTTTTTGATCCTGGGAGAAAAATGCCCTAGAAATTGCCACACAGGTTTTTCAGTTGTTTTTCATAGTGTTGGACAGAAACCTCTCAGGCGTTTTACCAGGGAAGTGCTGTGGTTTAGATCTGAAGTGGAAGCATCCTGTGAGACTGTGCAGGATTTAGCATCCCAAACAGTGACACTTGGGAATGTCACAGTACACAACAGAAAAATATTTACTCCAGCATCAAAGGCAAGAACAGAATGACTGCATTTCAGGAACTGGCAAAATCTACATCTAGTCTGGTCAGCTAAGAGGATATCTGGATTTCTGTGGTAATAGCCCTTTTAGTATTGGAGCTGAAAAATGACTGGCTTATTCTGCATGAGTTACTGAAGATATTTGGGTGTAGATTGTCTAAAGCTATAATCTTGACTTTGTTTGTTTGTTTGTTTTCTTCATAGTTTCTTATATTTTGCAAAATTGAGGACAGATCCCTGATTAACAATGCCTGGCAGTAAGTATTCTTATCTTAAATGTGTTAAGACAATATTTAGGAGTGTTTACTGTTAAGATATTTTCTTTGGGGTTTAAAATTTTTTAAAAAATTAAATGAAAAAAGAAACATTATACTTGCTGTCATTTATAAAAAATTTAAGATGTTAATGTTATGTGGTCTCTGCCTTTGTAATTCTCCATATGTTTTTCAAATAATAATAGGGGCTCTGCATTTGTCTTTTTGATTACAGCTTCACAGTATAACACTGAATTTTGAAATTTAGAATATGTTCTGAGATAGTTTTTGAATCCAACTAAGGAAGATATTTTTGATACAAAAAAGCTATATTTTGCTATAGCTATAATCCTATCTTCGGAAAATGACAACTAGTATTTCTAGAAGATAGCATCACTATTTAGGATAAAAAGTGATAAGACTTAAAATTTTTGAAAGACTTAAAATTCAAAGTGAGATTTTTGAAGCAAATATTTCTAAGAATCAAATTATTTACTTTAAAGAGTAGCAAATTTCCATAACTCAAAGGATCAAGTTATAATATGTATAAATATGTATAAATTAAACTATTCCTATAATTAATTTCTCTGTTTGGATAAAATTCTATATAATCTGTAGTAACATTGCTAATATTATTGTTTGGGTAAAGCAATCTGCTATATCCAGAGGATAAAGAAGTATTCATAAAGTTACAGTACCAGTCATACTGAGTACCTTCTAATGCAGGGTTATAGTGAATTTAATGGATGCTAAATTTCATGAGGAAGTCTTGGAGCATTTGTTCTTTGCTGTGATTTGCAATGACCTATGGCTGTGGGTATTAGAAATGCCTTACAGTTGTACTGTGTTGTGTTGTGTTGTTTGAACCCTGGTCATGTAAAATACCTTATTGTACATAAGATATGTCACACCTGTCATGTGAAGGAGTGTGTAAAATTTTTTTACCAACTAAACTGGAAAAGTAAGATATTTTTTTGTTGTTGTTTATACCAGATGTGCTTATGTTTGGGTCATTAATATCAATGCATGTAGAGTTTGTATTACTGCAGTCAGATGGGAATTAAAGGAGACCAAAAGAACTGATTGCAGTATTTATCTGTAGCAAGACACTCAGAACTACACAGCCATTTATTTATCTTTGCCTGTATTAATGAGTGCAAGTGCATGGGTGAAGGGAACAGATATTAGTGTGCACTGCAATTCTTGTGAAATAGCAGTATTTTATAATATTTTACTTCCAAAAGTTATGCCAGTGAAGAAGTATGATTGGATTTTAAAGCAGGCAAGCATCTTTTTGTGGCTGGTTGTACTTCTAATCAATAGAGATAGAGTCTTCAGGAATTCAACTCTTGCATGTGGAAAAGAAATCTGCCTGCTAATTTAGGCTTCTCTAAAGGTTCCATAGGATTCTTTTCAAAATGTATTGATGAAATAGGCTGCTGCTACAGTGTTACTTTGAAATCTTAAAGGATTTGTCCTTGAAATCTGCAAAACTCAGTTGTTTCTAAGGGCTGGGGGTTTTGTGTGTTTTTTTTATTTTACTTCATTTTCATGTGGAACTCTCTCATCCCACACATCAAGAAGTGCATTGACTGTCTTTAGGATTAAAACTTAGGCTGTTACAGTGAGATATTTTTCAAAAATATTTTCAGTTGTGTTGCAGTGACTTCTTTACAAATGAAGTAGAAAAATAATATCTAGTTAACAGGAAATTTTGATGGTGTTGATGGGTCATACTGGGTCCAATTTGGGTCCACCTCCCTTATCCAGTATTGTCCTGCTTTGTTTCCTGGGTCTGTGTAGCAGTTCCTGGTGGTAATTTTACCCCCCCTCCCCTTTTTTTTTTTTTTTGTTTTTTTTTAAACAGTAATTTAATGAATGTGTAGGTCTAAAGGCAGTGTTCTGGAATATCATGAGAGATTCAGATAACTGGCATTGCATAAAAACTGAGTAAAAGTTTATTTAGTCTTTCTGAGGAATTCAGCTGTACCTGGTGACATTTTAGAAGTCAGTATTGAAGTTACTGTGCATGGAACATTTACAGGACAATATGGGATTTAACTCCTTCAATATTAACTGTGGCAAAATAGGCATTAGTCAGAGCTAGGCTGTGGTGCTGAGAGGGGGAGAGATGAACAAATGTCATTAGCCAGAGGTGATGGATGCTCTTCTCATTGGACCTCAGCTCAGCCATGGCTGCTGGGCTCTGCACAAATCGTTCATTGCATATTCGGATTATCACATTTTCTATTGATGTTTCTGCTCAGCAGTTCCTCTTAGGAATGTGGGGATTCAGTGCTGCGTAGAGTCCTAAAAAAGGTTAATATTTTAGTCTCAATGCAGTTGTAATAGCCTAAATAGAAAATGTTCAATCTTCTCTCTCATCCTTGAGATGCAAAAGTGCTTGGCTTTGACCAGCCATGACATGGCAGTTGTGTTGATGTCTGTAGTGGAGGTGTGGTGCTCTATCATTGCTGCAGCACTTGCATCAACCTTGCCAAGGTGTAGCTTTTCTCAGTAATTTTTATGTTTAACTTTATATTATGGGTTTGTTTTCTGTGCAAAACAGGCGTGTTGGTGTGAATAGTTACAGACACGAATGGTGTCTTCAGCTGAAGTTGAAATGCAGATTCTGAAATGTTGAGAAAGCAAACGTGTTTTCTCAATTCTGTTAGAGTACAGCAGGAGTAGGTCTGAACTACATGTTTTAGTAATTGTCTAAGCTGTCCTTTATCACAAAGAAACTTTGGATTAAAAGATACATATATATATATATATATATATGATACATTTATAGTGCTTTAATATAAAAGCACACCCAGATAACTTAAAACCAGTTAGTCTCTGGTATGCAGTATATGTTTTTCACTTGCCTTGTGTGTTCTCAGTTTCCCTGTTGAATAATTTGTGCAGGTAATATCATTTAGCATACTTTTGTTATGGAACATGGCTAGTTTTGGTAGGTTTTTTTGCTGCTGTATTCAGATTGAAATGTTATAAATGCTTCTGCTAAGGAGAAGAAGTGATAGCTAAGTCATATCAAAATATTTGTTGAAGACTCTCTTTTTGAACTTTATGTTCTGGATATTCGCACTTAATCAGATGTTTGAAACACAGCTTGGTAGATAATGAGATTTTTCTTTTCTAGAAACAGCTCACCTACTTACTGGATGAATTCCCTGACTTCAATTAAATGTTTAACCTAAAGTCAGCTTTTATACTAAAATGAAATTGCTTGAACTAAAAGAATTATGTGTGGCACAGGTGAGACCACCTGTTGAGCATAAAAATATATTTTACTTGTAGTAGCATTGTGTGTGACTTTTTTAAACTTTTTCTTAGTTTATTCTTTTCTCTTTTGGCTTATGCCATGAACATAATTGGATCTTTGGTTTTCAAGGTTTTGTTAAATATAGTTGTTAGTTAAATTGTTTTTAGCTGCTGGTTAGCAGGTCCTTATGACTGACTGTAACATATAAATTAAGGAACAAATAAATAAAAATAAGGGTTTTGCCCAATGTATTTTTCCCACATTCTTCCTGTGAATTATGGCTGTGAAATTTAGTAATATGAACACTTCCCACGCTCTTCTGTCAAATATTTGCTGGTAGGAAAGGGACCATTCTGATTTAAGAGGTACATATTTTAGTTATGTGGAAAATATCCCATGATTTGGCATGTTCTTGGTTGCAGTGAAGAAACAGTTTTGGTGACTTCAGAATGGCTGCAAGCATGCTCATTACACAACATAACATTTTGTTTCCTTGGTCTCCCAAACACTGTGTGGCTTTTTGCCACTTGTGTGTGCACAGGCAGCTCCTCTGACAGCAAGTGAAGCGTGCTGGTGGCTTCCGTTCTTTGTGCAAGGTGAAAACAAACAGAAAATGGAGCAATTGAGTAGTGCTTGTTAGTTTCTGTATTCATCATGGTACTGATTTCCTTGTGTTTCTTCAGAGTCTTTAAACGAATAAATGACCCGTCCCTCTCTCAAACCCAAAAATACCCATCAAACTTTTCAATTTATGGTTTGCTATGTGCACAGAGTTTTCTTGCCAAGTGTAGGAGGGAAAACAGCACTTAAAATGGAATTTGAAATGAGTGAATTCTTACATGGCATTTAACGTTTTTAACACATTTTAAAAGGCTGATAACTTCCTCATTTTTGTTTCTCCTTTCTCAACAGCTTTGGGAAATTCGTTTATTTGTGTTTTATGATTTTAGTTTTTATTGTGTATAGGTAAGTATCTACAAGATTGGTGATGGGAAGATTTATCATTCTGAAATAAAAACTCTTTGAATTAATTCTGGTGAAATAAAATTCTGAAATACCAGTGGCTGGAGTTGTGTTCCTAAATGTGTTGATATAAATATTTCAAGGACAAAGCTTTCTAATGTTTTTAGTGAAAAATCAAGCCATAGTTCTTACTAATTACTGTCTCCACTCTTTCCATCCAGCATACTTTTTTCCTCATTTGGAATATGTTTCTCATGTAGCCTTCACACTTTACAGTAGGACCCGCTACTTAATAAAGTACTTTTTTGTAATTGCTTAGTTTATTTTATAGGCAGGAGAAACCCTTTTAATTTTGACAGCATTGCTGACTACTTAAAACAGTGTTAAATAGGTTATAATTCTGTAACATTTTTCATATTTCAGCTATTACAGAAGAGTTACATCAGGGGTGTCTGAAATTGTTTGCTGCATGATCCTGGTATCTTAGGATGAGAAACATCAGAAGGCCTGTATCATGTCCTTTTCAGCTAGTAACCTAAGGATCCATGGAAACTTGGAAAACAGCTGTCAGGGGAAAGTCATGGTCATGGTTTTGGGCTTCCTTTGGCAGCTTGCCACTTGCTAGGACTAGGTCAGAAAAGGGAAATAGCTGTATGTCAGAATGTCTGTAACGATTATAATACTATGGTTGCAGAATACATAATGGATTCTTTGCATAATAATATGCAAGAAATGCTTTCAGTATATTGAAAAGAAAGTGTAGTAACTTCTCCAAATATGTCCTTGATTAAGCTAAGAAAAGAAGCAAAACAGGAGTTGTAGCTGGAAAACTCTTTGTGCATCTGTTTATTTAATTCATGGTACCTTAAGGAACTTTGTGTGCCACCCGATTGGTGCTTCCTTATTTAATGAATATGCATGGATTTCTTTAGAACTTGTTAATTTGGAGCAAGTGTTCCTTTTGTTGTTTTCTGTTAGCTGTCACTTCTGTGTACACATCATCCTAGCCCCATTTGGGAAAGTTCATGTTTAGGGGCAGTTCCATAGAGAGTCAAAAACACTCATACTAAGACAAGACATGATGAATGATATCATTATCATCATTCATCCTTCCGTTTCTTCCATTTGTTTTGGAAGAAACTTCATTATAGCCAAGAAATGAACAATTGTGTTCCGTCCATTCCTTGTTAAAACCTGAAGAATTTATTTTTTCAGTTGTTACTTATGTATGCACAATCTCAGCATCTAACAAAAAATGAAATGCTTTAGAGATTAACTTCATTCGGTGCCCATCAAAGCCTTTGTGTGCTTTTAGACTGTACGTGGACATTTCCCCAAATATTAAAATGTAACAGTAATTTTCTGGGGCTTTATTAAAATATGGCTGTCGTTGTTATTTACAGAAATCGCTTTGCAACTATCAGTCGATTAATCTTCATGTGCAGCCTTGTTTGCTATTGATTTCTGAATCATGGGACGAAAGGGTAAGAAGGCTCATGCTGATTGTGCATGCAAGTGTCCTATTTTTTGTGCATGACCGCAAAGCAAAATTGATTTTGGGGAGCGGGGTTAAGAATTCCATTATGTCATTAAGTGCATGTCTCTGGAAAAGCCACGGTGAACTCCTTTTAAAAGTATTTTGGCTTTCCCTTTCCTTGCTATATGGACTTTCCTTCCCACAGTTGGCCCCAGTGAACCTCAGTGACTTTCTAGGGAATTACATTCCTTGTGGATTGCTGAAGATGAAAGTTAGCTGTGTACACCACTCTTGGCTTTTAAAAGAATGCTATTTAATTTCCAGAAAGTTACATTATTCAAGATTGATTCATGCAGGAATTAGACAGAAATTCATAAAAGATGGGGTCAGTAGATGAACGAACCTCTTCCAAATCTGCTGAGAGTTCAGGAAGCATTTGGACAATGCCCTCAGGCACACAGTGTGATTCTCGGGCTGTCCTGTGCAGGGCCAGGAGTTGGATTTTATGATCTTTGTTGCAACTCTTTGTGGTCAGAATATTTTACAATTCTATATTGCCTCATCTAACAACCTGTAGACCCCAAGACTTCAAAGATAGTTGGTGCCTGTATAAGTCGTGTCCAGCTGGAGTTCTATTAAAGGTCTCAGTCCTTTCATTTTTCAAGAAGAAGAGCACAGTTGTGATTCTACATTGTACTTGGACCTGTTACGGTATTTTGTTGATAACAGTCTGTACTTTGGCTAGAAATGGGCACTCTGGGTCTTTAATTGTGGTTTAAAAATGCTTACTCATTCCTGAGTTAGAGAATGAGAAAGGAATTCCAATCTAACAGTAAGCTGTATAATTATGCTAAGTCAGTGCTCCTTCCTGATACTTGTGTAAAGCTGTTAATAAGTAAGGAAATTGGTGAAGATAAAGCTTCATGGATATTTTGTTAGAAATGCACCAACAAATACCCAGTAATTTATGCTATTAAAACAAATTTTCCTGTGTTCATTAAACTAGAATGTAATTGTGTAATGATTAGAAAAGGACTTTAGGATGATGATACCCCATTTATGAACTATATATGTAATAAAATATGAATAGTAATAATTGATCTGTGTCTGACATGATTGAGCTAGCCGAGTTCTCTTGTCTCGTAACAAATGCAGTGCAGGCTGTTTTCAAGACTTTCTGTGCTTGTGATTTTATTATGAAATGAGTTAGTGATTTATTACTGATACTGGTTTAGACATGTACTTTAAGTTCCTCAGAACTGAAAAAACATAATTTTTGAAAATTTGAGCCTGGTGTTGGAATTGCGGTGTGGTTAGAAGTGCCGGTTGTGGGCAAGAGCTGCTGGATCACTGCAGAAACCAGTGAGCCTGTGTGCCCACAGATATCCTGTCTGATTTCTGCAGAAAGCTGAGACACTCAAGATTTACTGGTTAACAAGATGTATTTATAAAACGACTTCTTTGTGTACAGATATATATGAAGCTGTCTCCTGCACTGACCATCTTCTACACTGGCCAGTTCAGTTTGGTAGGAAACAGAAGTTGTGGTAGAAAAGGGTGTCCAGAAGAACAAATCTGCTGTGTCTATGTTCCTCTCTAACTCATTAGACATTACGGGAGGGGAGAAATTCTTTTTAATCAGCTGGGATATGTGGTTCTAGATAGGGATATGTTCTAACCTTATATCCCTCTGTCTGGGAGAAGAGCTGCTTTTCAGTTCATTGGGGAGACCTGAATTCAAGGTGAAATGCTCTTTAAAACTAATGGGAAAGATAACAACCATGACAATTATAAAATTTGTGCTGACCTAGAAGGAGGTTGTTGATTTTTTTCTTTTTGTGTCTGTGTTTAAAACTTTGTTGCATCTACTTCTGTCTGCTGGTTTGTTCAAAAGCTGCTCTTCTGTAAGTGCAGGATGACCTAGGTAATACTGTTTGCAGAGAAAGGAAAACATGTGAAATGGAGTGTATTGGTAGCTCCAAGGACCTGTTCTTGATAATATGTAAAGAGATTTTTTTTCAAATTTTTGATTCCGTATTCTTTTAATGTTCTTTTTTTTTTTAATAGAAACATGTATGTTTCCATGTCCAAATGGCAAGATCTCATTTTGTAAATGCTTTCCAGGAAAATCAAACAGCTAGGAATAGACACAAGCAGAGGATTTAATTGAAGATTGGTGATATTTAAACAAGAATTTGAATTCTGAAGCCAAAGTATCCTCTGTGACTGTTTTTTTGAAGTAACATTTTTGTTTAACATTTTATTTTTCATTAATGTCAATACAGTTTAAACACCTTTGTTACTAAACAGGAACTGTTGTTTTGTCATGTTTTGAGCTCTGTGTATGTGCCTCAGCAGAATTGCTGCATTCTGTTTTCTCAGCATAAATATCATAGTATGGTTCTAGATTCACAGAGACACTTTGATCCACTGTTGTGTTACTTTCTGTGTCCATTGTGTATGTGTGCAGGAAATAAAATGCATGTAATGTGGTCTTGAACTACTTGTGAACAGAACTTTAAATTAGGAAATGTTTTTCAAAATCTGTGCAAATGTATTGATGCCTGTAGCTGGGTTTGCTCAAATGAAGGTAAAACTTGTTTTTGAAGCTCTGGCCATGCTTATGTTGGTATTTGGGATGTTTTAATAGAAGAGAGGATGTATTGATCTCTCTTATATGTCCTGTGGACAGGTCAGTGGTTTATGTTGAACTAGTTAAAATATAGTTTCCTGAGCTAAGCTTGTCTTCTCCATTAGCTCTGAGGGTTCCAGAGAGAAGGCCTGTGAACCTTTGCTTCCTCATCATCAGGACTTTTATGCATGTTTCACTCATGAAAACCTTCTTGTGCCTTGTTTTTCAAGTGGCAGTGTGGTGCCTACTCCCCTGGTCTGTTACAGCCCTATGTGTTTGAGCAGGTGAGCTGCAAGGCACCGTTGGGCAGGAGTGGAAAATTAAATCCTCCCAGCCTACATACTGCAGTCATAGGGATACCTCTGATGAGGGGCTGATGCAATGGTTCTGAGCATCCTTTTCTCCGAGGAAAAAGATGGACAGCAGCATAAGATTTTGGGAGTTCTTACAACTACAGCTGTATTCCTTCCCTGTGAATTGGATGAAGAAAGCAAACTGCATCATCTTAAGGAAATGGAAAAAGTAGCAGTTGTCAGAAAAATTCTTCATATGGTTTTAAATTCGGGTTTTTCAGTGCAGAAAGCCTCAGGTGCTTTTCTTCTAAGAAGGCTTGAAACCCTGGGCACTTGCTGACCAGTTGCTCATTGGTTTGAAGTGCACATATTGTCTGTAGGGCAGCTGATAGTTTATCAGTGCCATCCTTATAGCTCTCTTCAAATAATAAAGTACTGACAAAATCTTCATAAAATTCTAAAAGTAGAGAGTGTTTGACAGTCTTCCATCAGTTTCTTGGCATAGGGAAGCAACAGCTTCCAAAGCAGAAGACACTGCTCTGTAATGCAGATTTCAGTTGACTGAGAAGATAAAACTTTAGACATCTTGGCAATTTTCCTCTGTGTCAGGGGCCATTTCAGTTTCTTTTGTGATGCTGACCCTGGAATTAAAACATCTGAATAGCAGAACTGTTTGTAGTGTTTGAGTGGCTGTTTGTGTACTGAGATGCCAAGTAATCCCTATGTGCTGCTGCCCTAAGCTTGAGAACTTAAAGGTTCTGTTAATTGTAACTCCTAGATTTGTATTCAGACCTGTGCTGTTGTCCAACTTCCCGTTGATTCCCCTCTCATCCTCAGATATACAAGGGAATGTTCCTCTAAGGGCAGCAGCTTAATCCACATGAGTTCCTGTAGCAAAACAGAAGTGAGCAGCAAGTGTTAAAATAGCTCTTTTCCTTGCTGAGAAAGAGGGCTGTGTCCAGTAGTATGAGGAAATTAAATGGAACTGTGGAGCATCTAGATTAGAAATTTTGAAACTAACTGGGCACATGCAGAGTGGCACAAAGTCCCTGTTAGCAGTCTGCTGTGCTGCCTGAGGTTGGGACTGGGAAGAAAATGTATGACAGCTCAAGCATTCTGTAGCCTGGACTTAATCACCAAAGTACTGAGCCTTTAAGACATGTGTGTGTATATATATATATTTATGTTTATGTTTATATTTATATATATATATACATATATATATAACCAGCAGTTGACCAACCTACTGATCAGAAGTATGGTTTGAAGGCTCCAGAGGCAGACAGTGACCCTTTTGGAATAATTTTGCCTCTGGCAACCCTCTAGAACTGCTTCTTACTCACCTCTGTCCACCTTGGAGATAGGCAAAGTGTGGCTGCTTGGCCTGTTACCTTTCAACCATGCCTTGTCTTCCCTTCAGTGTCTGTGTCAATCCAGAGGTACAGCAGCCTCTTCTGATCTGCCATGTTAGATGTTGCTCCTTAACCTGCCACAAAGTGAGAATGAGGTGGTAGGAGAGGTGCAGGTGTTGCAGCCCCTCTTCTCAGTGGAGTGTTAAGTTAGGTAGCTTCGCCTTTGAGCACACATGACATTTACAGTACTCTTCTCTGTCACCTGCAACTGTCTTCTGCACCTGGAAAGCGTTTAAGGATGCAGCATTCTGAAAATGGCTCATCTGAGTAAGAGAATAGCCTAGGGTCAAGGTGAAGGCAGGCTTTGAGCAGGACTGTCTGGAGCTCTGAGGCTACTTCTATGCCATGATTGTCACTGTGCTGGGGACATTCCATTCTCTGGTAGCCATGGATGTTGGGAGGAGCCAGGCACTTGGACAAGGTGTGAAGTAGCAGGAGTAATGCCTGTCCTTCTTTACTACTTTTATTCAGAATTAAATAGTAGCTAAAGAATGTCCTCCTGGTTCAGTGTGTTACTGGATCTGCACAGTGGGTGTTTTGTCAGTCTGCTGCAGCCAGCTCTGCTCTTTGCCTGGATGGAGGAATAATAGCATGTCATGTGCTTCAGAGAATACACAAAGCACTATGAGCCTCTTTCACTGTCTGCTTTAGTCCAGTAGTTTATTTTTCACGTTTTTCACTGATTTATGAAATCAGTATTTACTTAGAAATAAGGGTAAGATGAAACAAAACCTCGGTGTTTCTTGTTTTTTCTGTCTGCTGGATTTATCACCTAGAACTTATTTCCTAACTGCAAACCAAATACTGAAAGCAGGAATGAAAGTTGGACTTTGCCTGTTCATTTTCTCCTCTGAACAGATTATCAGTGCCAGCTGTGATGTAGAGGGGTCAAGGAGATTTACATAAATCTTTATGTAAATGTGTCTTTCTAGTCTTCTAAAGTCTTTTTTTTGTATTGCTTCAGTGATAGTAATCAGAGAAGTAAATTACATTGGCTAGCCTAATAGGAATATAAGTAAGGACAGGTATTCATAGAGCTTTTTCCACTGGAACCAGATTAGTTTTAGGAAATTTTTATGCTGTATTAAAAATAGAGAGTACTATCTCAAAGCAGGAAAGGAGGAGGCATTGTTCAGGAGAACAGAAACAAGCAAGTAAAGCAAAGTTACTATGTGGAAGCAACAAAGGTGGGAGAAAGGAGAAGAAGGCAGTATGGAAACACTGCCAGTGGTGGAACTTAAGGAATGCAACTGGAGAACCTGATGTAATGGAAAACTCTCTTTTAATGGATTAGAAGTCTTTAAAACATACTGTCCCAAAGATAATATCTTCCTGGGGGATTTGTTCTATTTGCTACTTGCTCTGAAAAGAATACTTCATTGTAGAAGCTTGGTGGGAAGCGTTATTTGGCTACGTTAGAAGTTTTTCCAATTTCTTTTTAGTAACTTCACAAGTTGCACCAGGGAGGTTTAAATTGGATATTAAGGAAGTAATCTTCACAGAAAAGGTGGTTAGTCACTGGGATAGGCTGCTCAGGGGAGTCGTGGAGTCACCATCCCTGGAAGTGTTCAAAAGACATGTGGATATGGCACTTCAGGACATGGTTTAATGGTAAACCATGTGCTGGTGTTGGTGCTGGGTTGATGGTTGAATTTCCTAATCTTAGAAGTCTTTTCCAACCTTAATGATTAGATGATTCCAGTTTAGAAGAGCTCCTCTTGAGGTCGTATCACACCAGAATTAACTTTAACTTTTTAGCTTACTGTGAGAAATTTTAAGGAGAAAGCTGGGTTTTTTGGGTGTTGTTTTAATTTGTTTTAAATAAACTGAACACCAAAATATTTTTTAAAAATAAATGTAAAATTGCCAAACTTAGGTATGGGTGGAATTTCCCCAGTTAGGTGTTACTGACGGTTTGCTGTCATAGGGGTCAAAAGTTCACATCACAAGATGAATATCCTGTTCTCAAGACAAAAATTTCGTCTGCTTGTTGGACATTTTCTTTGGTGCATTTTGATGGAGAGAGGCTGGAAACAGCCCCTTAGAAGTCAGCTAGCATTTGGGAGAGGGGAGGAGAGGCTCATCTGGGGGATGAGACTTCATCCTGTCTGAATGATGAGTCCATTGTGCCCTCTGGGAGTGCATTCCAGGGACATGGCAATGGCTGATCAGTCCATCCTTGCAGCAGTTGCTCTTTTTATAGCAGGTTGAAGAATATTTTTAATTAACTCCCTTATATGGCTGGATTAATTTCCCTATTATAAAATGTCTGATCTCTTTTTCATAGTGGAATGTGAATGCCCTTGAAAGTCATTTTATGTTCTGAATTAAATGCATCAACTGATACGAACAGTTCAAAAATAACCAGGTATACTAAGTTATGATTAAATTGTTATTTTATGCACTTTCATCAGGATATTTGAAGGAAATTTACTTATCTTTCTTGTCTCAGATACAGAAAAATAAGTAAAATTAAATTTTAATGTCTTACAGTCTTAAATTTTTACATAGTTATATTTAAGTACACTGAGCAACCAAATGTAGTTTTAATATTGCTCTGTTTCTTGATACTAGCAAAATATGCATTTTTCTGTATATTGAAACTTTTATGTTAATTATACCATTTTTTGATAGAATAAGAGTTTAAAAAAAAAGCTTGGACAATTGCAAATAAAGTTTGGGATGATCAGATCCAAGCTTGGAACACAATAAAAATATTCAGAGACACTGGACATGAAATCTTGCTTCAAGTTATTAATGCCCTGTAAGCAGTTGACAACAATATTAGACAACGTAACAAAACTTCGGAAGGAATGCCAGCATTAGAGAAAACAGATGATTTCTAGGCTTTGATAGAGAAGAAAACGTGGCAGTTTTAAACTCAATTTGCAGCACTTAGTCTTTTATGTTTAAACCCACCTTGAAGCTTTTGTTTTCCTGCAATTTTGTGTAAGATATAGTACAAATATTCAGACACACTGTTTTGAAATACAGCTTTATTGTAATGTGATTTTTCTAATTTACAGCACAGGATTTCCTCTAGTAAACTATGTGGGGATATTTTCTGTGCAGCTCAGTGTTTTCTCTGAGTTTATTAGCACTGATCTCTTAATTCTTTAATAGGTACAGAATTTTTATGTAGTGGAAATTATTAGCTGTGTTTTTATTATAAACAGTGCTTATAATTTCCAGGGCTTATAAAAGTGTCTGTATGAAAATCGTGCATTTTTATATTCCAAGTGGATGTAATGTAGGAAGTGAAACAGTAAAATGCTGAGAATTAATAGGAAGCTGGAATGTAACTTCAGAATTGCTTAACTCAAAATTGATTTTCTACCTGATGTATCATAATCACGTTAATGGTTTACATTCTATAATCCTTCTTAAATTCTGTGATACTTCCTAAACTAGGAAGTATTATTAGAAATAATGTTAATTTCATTATTTTTAGATTGTTTATTTAATCTTAGATGTAAACCTTTCTGTTTAAAAAAGTCTTTTTGGTCAGTTGTCTGCCTTAAATACGTTTCTCTCTGTCCGTTCTCCAGGAAGACCAAAGGAGTAAGTTTTGCTAAAATATTTATCACTCTACAGTGATATGTGGCAGCTGTCTGAGGATAGTTTTTCCTGAAACTTCGTGGATTTTTTTTACTTCTAATCAGAGAAGTAATGAACTATGTGTTCCAGGCAAATTGAAGTAATGAAACTTTCTGTGAAGTTTCATTGGAGCAGCTGTGAATCACACATAGACAATATATCTTTTATTCTTTTATCTTTTCTTGTGCCTGGCCTTGTTAACAGAATTTGATACTGAAGTTTTTCACGTGTTTGGTGGCTTTATGCAGATGTCATTGAGCTGAGCAGATAAGCTTACAGTGTTGCAGAGCCCTCCCGGGAAGTAACCGCAGCTATGCCAGTGGGAGAGAGCAAATTACTGGGAAAGGAGACAGTTCCCTGAGAGTGAATTCATACCCAGGATGAGGCAGTATGTGCAAGTTCCAACTGTTGAGCAAGAAAAAGCCTATGATTATAATTCTGCTTTTGAACCGAGGCCGTGTATGTGTTTGGGTAGGTGAAATTACATTTTCCGATGGTGGGGGCTGTGTCACGCTGCTGTTGTGTTGAATAAATAGGTGTTAAAAGAAGTACCTGTGCAGCTGGTAAATGTGTACAGTTATAACATGTAAAATGCAGATTATAGGACTGCTTTAGCAGAATAGAATGTGCGTGTTTGAGCTTGATAAAAATTGCCCTATTGGAGAAACAATCAATGTAAAAGGCTTAAAAAACACTAACTATCATGTTACAGTGCAGAATTCTCAGTAAATATTGCTTTAACTCTAATATTTACTTGCATAAAATGATGTAAAGAGGTGTGCAGGGGGAAGGCCATTAAAATGCAAATTTTGTCTGACACTAAAAAGGAATTGTCATAGGATTTTTCCTCAATAAAGCTGCATAAATTGGAACAGGTTTTTTTTTTAACCTTTGTTCTATAGAACTACAAAATAGTTTATTTATGTGAAATAAATGTGCTTATTGGCATAAAATTTTATCTGTGTTAAATTGGTATAGAAGAAGTAGGGAATCTGTTTTCAGTTAGCCAGATTCTAACCATCTGTGATAAGACTAATCTTTTTGGTCTGTGTAGTAAAATGTTCCTGAATTTTATGGATTACTTTTAATGTAGTTTGTTGACTTGATGTTTTAGAGATTTTGGTTTGGTTTTTTTGTTTTTGTTTTTCTTTTTTAATATTCATACATTCTTTAAACCTATTCCTACATTTTTTTAATCTCTTATGGTTATATCAAAATGATATAACTGAGCAATGACTAGTAGTTTTTTGCACAAAATCTATGTCATGACTGTTAACTCTTCTGGTTTTTGCTTTTGGTTGTAATTTCTGTGTTGTTTGGTGTACCTGTCAGTTTTATTTCTGATAGTGTCCTGCTTGGAGGCTGAAAGCTTAGACAGATTAAATCTCACTTTCTGATACTTGAATGTTCCGTTTAATGTAGGAAGTTCTTTCGATGGTATTAACATCATATTAATTTTAGGTTTATACTTTACAGTAAAAAATTTTTTACAAGTTTATGGGTTTTTTTCCTTGTAAACAGTTCCATAATTAAACGCACAGCAGTGTAAAGATACTACCAAAATCCAAGAGGAGTAAAAAATTTCAAATCTTATGCATACTTGCTGTTAGGCCTTTTTTTAGTGTCACAATTCACTATGCTCTATAAATTTGAAGAGCAGTATTTCAATAGAGCAATATTATGTTTCCATTAAGTGAAACCATCTGGTAAGGCTGCCAGAATGAGTTTATACTATTATCTGATCATTTTAATCCATCTCAAAGAAGTAACTGTATCCAGATTTTATGTTAAGTTTATGTAATTAACACAGGTTTGAAACACCATTTTAAGATTTAAATTGTGGTTCGTTGCAAAGATTTTCTTCTGTTACTTAAAAGAGGGAGAAAGTAATTCTAAAAAGTATTTTTAATTGCCTTCTTGCTCGTGTAATATTTTAGATAGTTGTATCAAAATATTTTGCTATAGTTTTTGTTAGAATATTTTCTTATGTTTAGTAGTAATCAAACATTTTGTTTACAGTGGACCAAAGTTAATGGTCAACCATAAGGTAGAAAAAACTCAAGTACAAAGAGTGCTGAGCCAAACAAACAGTGCTGCAGACTTGCATACCTAACTAAAGAAATATTTAGCAATATTTTGGGTTTTGGTGCATTTTGATGGTCTTACTTGAATTTCCCAGTATGGAATGATATACAAGGCACTAATACAGTACTCTTTTCTTTTTATGATTTTACTTACTTTTAAGATTTTGCGCAGCATTGCTCTCAATAGAATATTTTTGTAGAATTGTCTAAATTATTTCTATTTTTAATCAAGTAGGATTTTAACCTTTTTTTATACCTTCATTTTCCAGTGGCATATTAAAGAACTTTGGTTTTTATCTACTTCATACTTTCAGCTTGTACATAAATGTAAACTTTTACATTTGTTAGACCTCCATGAGTATGAGATCGGCAGAAGTGGTATGAAAAACTTGACAGTAACAACAAAGTACTATTTAACAAAAAAATTCTCATTATTCCAGTTGTTTATTCCTTGAGTGCTTTTTGTTTTCATAATTATGTATTAGGTCAGTGTTGATGTTACTGGTGATACAGCACTCTCATTCATGAGCTGGGCAGAATTCAAGTCCTTTGGGGAGAACTTGAAGTTAATGCACAGTTTTAAAAGCATAGATCTGTCTTCGATAATTGTTTTTGATTAAATAAATTGCAAGAACTAAATTTTCAAAGTATGAGCAGGATGTATTTTTGTCCCAGAGACAATAGTATCAGAAAACAGATGTAATGGAGAATGTCTGCTCCTGTAGTCTTGTAATTAAAACTTAAGTTCAGCAAGTGAAATCTTTGTCATGAATCTCCCAGATGTTCTGATCAGTATGGTTAAAAACCACTAAGGTTACTTAGATATCTTAAGTAAAGAAATACAAGTCTTGTTTTTTTTGCAGAAAAACTGTAATCATCAAAAGTTTCTGCCTTCATTGGTTTGCATTTTTTACTATTTTTAGCAATGCGTTATAAATTTTTTTTGAGTATGTAAATGGATATCTTTAATAAAACATTTGGAAGGTATTTAGCTACTCTGAGCCCTTCAGGTGTTGAGACTTCAAAGACATGACCTGCATGGATCCTTGATACATTGTTATTGAGTGTTTTATTGTTTACTCAGTGGCTCTTGTGCATTAGAGCTGCTTTGGTGTTGGTTGATCTGAGGCTTGACCATAAGTTAATCTGATAATACGCCCACTAAAAGATTTGAAACCTAATTGGTCAAAAAAATTTTAAAAACAAGGGACTAGGTCTACCCTGATAAACAGTTGGACAGTTACCCAGAAAGTTTATTTTTGTTTTTTTTCCCTTTTTGTTGTTTTTTGGTTTTGTTTTGTTTTTTGTGCTGAGTTTTAGCCTAACTCCAACGTTCTAGTAGTTCTTACTGCTAGAAAAAAGGCCAAACAATGTTTCGCAGGTTTGTTACCTTTTTAGAGCACCTTTTTATTAAAATTAATAAAATTGAAGTTACATGCATTGGTCTGATTATATGGATTAGTTGCAGAGTAGAAATGAGATAAAATCATTTCTCTGCTTGAAGTGACCATCATTTCACCAGTGCCCAGTAAAAGGAAGGATAAGGAAGTCAGAGCTTGTTTTGTGTATTATGGTTTGTATGAGTTTCTTTAAAACAGATTTCATTTTTGTTTTCTTTTTTTAGAATAGTGCACATCATGCACATTTGGATGTTTTGAAGCAGTCATTCAGAATGAAGATAAACCTGCAAATAAAGTAGCTTTGGTTTTAATATGACTCAATTTTAAAATGCCTTGAGTTTTCTGCATGCTTTTAAGTATGGATGACAGGTGCATTTCTAGTACCTGAGATCCTTGCATATTTTCTCATGTATTGTAGTGTGATAGTCATTTTGCTTATTTGACTTACTTTCAGTTCCCTTGGTTCTGCTTTATTGCTGATAGCAAGCTGAATTCAGTGCTATCTTCTTCCTCCATGCTTGTCAGCTTGTCCCTTCAAATGAGTCCCTAGAGCTGCATCCTAAATCCCTTTGGGTGAATCTCTCTGCAGGAGTTTGCTGCTGCTGTGCTGCGCTGCGACCTCGCTACAAGCGTCTGGTAGACAACATATTTCCTGAAGATCCAAAAGTGAGTCATGACTTTAGAATTTTAAGGAATTGGTGTTTGAAAATCTGTGGGTATAGCTCGTGCTTCAGGAATTTTTAAAAATTTTCTTTTTTTTTTTTCTCCTTTAACATTTTAGCATAAAATCTGCTTTAGCACTTAATAGCTTTGAGGGAAGTTAGTAGAATAATTTATGTAGAGGGATCCATAGAGATCATCTGGTCTAATTCTATTTCCAAAGCAGTGCTGTACACTGAAGAATAAAACTAGTATGTTTTACTCAGAGAAGCAGAGATTTCATTAAACAAGGTATTCTGCTGCAGAGGTAGCACTTAATTTCATTACTTTTTAGAACCACAGACACTTGCTTTCTTGTGGTTGCAGGTGTGAACATTTTCTGGTTTTCTACAGAATATTAATTTTTTAACTCTCAACTTACTGACTGTGAACATGTTGTGACCATAAAAGGTTTTTCTGGTGGTTTTTTTTTTAATTTTTCCAGGTACTCATCTACAGTTTTGTTTCTTCATTTCACTGTAACATCTTGGAGCTATATTAAAGCCTAACTCTTGCTCGCTGTGAAAATAAATGACTTCTGTGTATCACTGAGGATTACATATGTCTACACATAATCATTTGGCAGTTCAGATTAATATGGAGCTTATGTTTCTGCTGCTCTTATTTTTTTAAATTGTGTTACCAAATTTTTACATCTTTTGTTACAGTACAAGTAAGCAGCACAGTCAGTATTTGCATAATATTTGGCTTACGTGTTACAAAGTGTGTCGACTTTTTTTAAAATTGTGTTGTTACTGAGTGCCAGGGATTATGTAAGTGCATATTACTGGCTTTAAAGGAAATGTATTCTGTCTATACAATACATTGAATGCATGGAACAGGATGGTTTTATAGGTTTATTTGTTCTAATCTAGTTTTTAATACAGATGTAGAAACACCTGGAGATGCTACAATTGTAGTGTTTTAGTTTAAATTTGACTCAGTAGCTCTGGGTTGGCACTTCTTAGTCTCTGCTTTGGTTAGTATTCACTGGGTCAGTGGAGGACACAGGCCAGGTCATGATGTTTCCCTTGAGTTGCAGACCTTCTCTAAAGTATTAGAAGATTTGCTTGATAAAATTCATTAAACAATAATGAGTGTCTTAAAGACTTCTAAGTAATTTATTTGAAAAATAAGTGTTTTATTTTTTACAGGGGAAAAAAAATTAAAAGACAAAAAGCCTTATCCTACTTACCTGATCATTATGATTATAACCTCATCTGAGCAGATCCATGTTACAGTTCATGTTGGAACTAATACGTTAATCTTTGATCTTGTTCTGACAATTAGCCCTCAAATGCCTGGTGGTCAACCTTGTTCAAGATCTGACACTGAAGAAATACAATAAAATATTAAATATTTAAGCTACAATCTTGTGTTCTATTTTATCAAAATTATGCATTGAATATAATTGGTGGGGGTATGGGAAGAGAAAAAAATTACGTTGTGCTATTAGGAAAGAAGTGTGTCTTAGAACTAGTCACATATCTCACTACATACCTTCTCTTAGAATACCCATTCCCCCAGAAAAAAAGGGTGGAGCAAGCTAGTTGCTTTATTTCCTTTAAAAATATTTTGTTTCATGTTACTGATTTTTGCAGCTAAGGTTATGGCAGTTTTGCTCAACAGTTTCGGGTTTTTTTCAGTAGCTTATTTCTGTTTTAAGGCTCTGATCTTTAAATGGTAACTAGAAAGAAAGGAAAAACACTTGGAAAGCTTTCTCTTTCCTATGAACTCTTTAATTTTCTGTTTTGTATTTCTGTTTCTAGGATGGTCTTGTTAAAGCTGACATGGAGAAACTGACTTTCTATGCAGTTTCTGCCCCAGAGAAGCTGGATCGAATTGGGGCTTACCTGGCAGAGAGGCTGACCAGGGATGTGGTCAGACATCGCTATGGGTAAGGAGAGAAGTCATTAAAAATAGATGCTAGCAAGTCATGGAATTTCATCATGTTTGTTCTAATTGCATCTGGAAAGCAAGACAGACCCAGTCAGTCCCTTTGTGGACAGTTAACCTTGTCTGGCTGCCAGGTGCCCATCCAGCTGCTCTCACTCCTCCTGCTCTGCCAGATGGAGAAGGAAATAAAATGGAAATCTCATGGGTTGAGATAAGGACAGGGAGATTACTCAGTTCCATCATGGGGAAAAAGAGACTGACCTTAAGGAGTATTGATTTAATTATTGCCAATTAATGACAGAGTAGGATAGTGAGAAATTAAAGCAGGTCTTAAAATCATCTTTCCTCCCGCCATCTTTCCAGGCTCCACTCCACTGGAGTGGAATATAGGGAAACAGAATTATCTTTCTTTTCAGCCCTTTTGGCTAAATCAAATATTTAAGTGAGAAATGTTAAGTTTAAAAAGTGGCAGGAAAGCATTATAACAGACATCCATTTTTTGGCCTTCATGGCATCCAAAGCTGTTTTTTAACTTTATAGAAGGGGTAAATGGCCAACACTCAATTCTGTACTTCCTTCCCTCCTACACCACCCTGTCTCCCCCCAAAAAAAAGAAAAAAGTGAGAGAAAATATGGATGTAGAAAATAGCCCTAAGTGCTATTTTTATACAGTGGGAAATATGCACCTTCCATTATTTCTTTTCTATATTTTTGTGGTAAGATCGTAAATTGAACTAATTGAGTTAGTGATAAATGCAATACATCCTTATGTGAGTCTCTCTGATTAATTTTCAGTTATGTTTTAATTGCCATGGAGGCACTGGACCAACTTCTAATGGCTTGCCATTCTCAAAGCATAAAACCATTTGTGGAAAGTTTCCTTCATATGGTGGCCAAGCTTCTGGAATCAGGCGAACCAAAGCTGCAAGTCCTTGGGACTAATTCTGTGAGTAAGCTCAGATCAAATGGGAGTAAATTTTTGCTTGGGAAAGTAGTTCTAGAAGTCTTAAAGGATCTGCCAGTTGACATGAA
Organism: Luscinia megarhynchos; assembly: GCA_034336665.1. NCBI lineage: Eukaryota > Metazoa > Chordata > Aves > Passeriformes > Muscicapidae > Luscinia > Luscinia megarhynchos. The sequence continues at coordinate 93,389,433 of JAPFBE010000002.1, forward strand.
TTGAAAGATGCTCTCTGTACCAGGGTGTGCCATTTGGGCCTAAACAGAGAGTAGATACCAGCTGGAGGCAGATAAACTGTTTCCCTTCAGTGTCCCAAATTCTTTTGATGTCTGGGCTCATTGCCTCCAAAAATAACTTCTGAAGGAACAGAAAAGCTGTGCTGTGAGTTCATATTTTGAGTCTTTAAGCAGCCTCCTGGAGCCAATATATAGGTAGCACAGTGGTTTGTTTTCTGGCAGCTTAAGCTACACAGAAGGATTCCTGATAGCTGAAAAGTAGCTTTGAGTATTGCAACCTCACTGTCTTATCAGCTGAAATATTTCAGGATTCAGAACCAGGCTTGAAGGGCATAACTGAAAGTGTCAAAATGAAGATTTAGAGGTCTAGTTTTCCAATTAAAGTGATGGCTAAAATCAAAGGTATAGCTCTGTCATAGTTGCCTTCCAACCACTGTACTTTCCAGCAGGTAAAATTGAAATCTCATAAATTCTAGGACTGTAATGAGGACTGTTTTCACTTGGAGTGATTGCTTTTACCTGAGTATAGAGTACTTGCTTTTCCTGTAAATTATTGCCATTGTTAACAGTGGGAGGTTTCTTTGTGGAATCAGTAAAGCTGTTGGGTTTTTGGGTTTGGTTCCTGGCTGATGAAATTTAATGGAGTTGAAGTTCAGGAAGACAGGAGTGTGTAGTAAAGTGATCTTACCCCAGAGCAAGATTTCTTGTTATGATGGAATAAAGAGAGTTTTGCTGTAATGTAGGGTAGAAGTGTCCCCTTGTTCACCCACAAGCAGGGCAGCTTTACTGAGGATAATGAGACCTATATCTCATCAAACATATTAAATTTGGTTACTGCCAACCTCCACTCTAATGTACAAGGCTTGTGTCACTTCAAAATGAATGTTACTGAACAGGACTCCATCTCAGGGTAATCTGTTTGATATTCCTGATGGTTCCTAAGTCTTTTGTAAGTAAAGGAAATTAATGGACTTCCTGAATTAGGAGATAATTTGTTTTTGTCTTCTCTAAAACACAGAAAAAAAAAGTTTCCCTATATAAGAGAAGAAACTCTGTGAGGAGAAAGAATTTTTATGGCTCTTGAACAGTGTTCCAAAACCATATTTTAGCCTAACTGCTAATTTCCCTAGGTGCCTGCCAGAGTTAATGAAGAAAAAGGATACAGATCTATTTGTATTGACTTGGAAGGAACAAAGGGTAACAGCTTGTCTGTTACCAAGGGCACTGCCTTACTGTGTTCTTAAATAAATTTTGTTAGAGTAACAAGGAAAGTTTACTGCCATATTCACCCTTTTTTCTCTCCTCTAGAAGGAAATAAACAAATGAAAACCAAAAAAACAAGAGGAGATGGTATGGTGATTTAATAATGCTTCATGTGCTTTAGCTGATGTACCACTCTGGAGTGCAAACTCGTATTGTCTAGAAGAGAAGAATGGGTTGTATATGAAGTAAATGTCTATAAACTGGTGAAAAGTCAGGCTGGAAAATTTTGCATAGTATTTTTAGGAAACTCAGTTTAAGGCCCCTAAAATGTTTGGAGTATAATTGTGACTCTAAGTAGATTTTGATTACTTTCTACTCAAAGCTTCATTGAGATAGAAAGGCAATGATGTCTTTGAAGTAAAATTCAAATCTCTTTACTTGAGCTGTAGGGTTGTTCAGCCTCACAGATTTTGCTTCAGCTGTGGGGACTCTTATGATTGGCTAAAAGGGTTTCTAAGCAAATCTCTGTACAGAACATCTTTGGGTTGTTTAAAGGCTTGGAAAGATTTGGAAGTTCCCACTGTGTTCTGATTGTGTTTTGCTGACTTCAGGTATTTGGTTTTGGATGCAGAACTTATTCTACTTAGTGCCCTATATTTTAAGAAAAAAAATTAAACTTTTACTTAGCTGTTTGTTATCCTAAAATTTAAATTTCATTTAATTTATAGTAAAAACTCGATTTATTTTTGAAAAGCAAACCTGACGATGACTATTTTAGATGAATAATTGTTTGGGTTTTATTTATGTACATTTAAGCCTGATCTTCAGGTTACATATAATTAATTCTTGAGACATTTTTATATGTTGCATTTATAAATTATGTTAACTTATTTCCTACAACAGCACTGTTTTTTATTTTATTAATAACATAATTGTAAATCTGTTTATATAAGGCAGATACTTAAAAATGGTAAAATTCAATGGTGGATATAATGAATAGGTATTGGGATATTTATTTTATGTAGACCAAATTTCAAATTGATAATGTCTGTGTGATTCAAAATGGCTTTTTCTAGCATTGGAGATATTTTTGTAGACCATGTGCTAGGATAGCATATGCTGGTGAGGAAACTGAGAAAATATGGTGGGAAAAAGTGATATCTCCTTGGCTTATGTCTTAGAGGATCTGAAGGCTGATAAGCTTTTCCTTAGAAATTTATGACAATACTTTATTTCTCTCTCTAATTTTTTTGCAGAATTTCAGTAACTGAGTGTCATGTAATGTATCTCCATTGCTCATGTACAAAGAATTTAATGTTTTGTTTAGGTCCATAGTGTTTGTTGCTAGGATAGAAATGACAAGCTTTAAAATTTTGACCTTGTGGTCCAAATTTTTTGGAATCAGAGAATCCAATTTATATCTATTAATCTACACCAAATTTATGTCCGTTTCTAAAGTTTTTAAAGAATGTTCAGAAAATTTCTTTAGTGGGCAGCTGGTCAAGAGCAATCGGATTCATAATTTAGTAAAACTTTCATCTTAATCCGTATTTACAAGACTCAGTTAAATACAAAACATTTTAAGCTAATTTTGAATGCTGATGGGGTAAATTCTTTGTATTTTGTCAGTAAGATATTGGGGTTTCATGTGAAAAATAGCAGATAATATGTGGAATCCAGGATCACCCACTTTTAAGTATGTACCACAAATGCCTCTTTAGTTGATAGGGTGCTTCCTTTTATAAAGGCAGTTTCTTTGTATGCTCCTAATGTATGAAATAATGATCCCATCAGTGACAGTGTTGAGCTTCCTGTGCATGAGGAGGTGGCTGTTATTGCTGGTTGTCATCATTTGTTATTTAAAGGAAGATAAGAAGACTCCCAGGAGGAAAAGTGATCAACCAGTGCCTGAGACAAGACTTACATATTTGTTAGTGTCGGCTTATAAAAGCGGTTGGTTTGAGCAGAATTAAGTGCATATGTATTTAAAAATAGTACAAAATGTCAGCACTTTAAAATTAAGCTATGTTAGAATTAATATTCCCAGCAGGGTACTTACCTGTTTGCCTTGTCTGCAGTTTGCTAATCTGGAAGAAGCAATGGAAACTTAGTCTGTATTGCAAGATGCTTCTTTCATTCCATATACCAATACACAATTATGTGCTGGTAGTGATTTAAGACACAATGGAACAATTCCATCTCTAGGATGTCTCCTCTCTCTTTTTAATAGGACTTAAATCTCGGGGAGACAGATGAAAACACAGAACTCTTTCTCATCCTGTGGATTATTAAATTATCTTAGAAATCGTGTGTCTGCATCTGCTAGAATTTGAGCAAGTCCTTTAGGGTCACTCAAAGTTAAGTATTGCTTCCCCCACTTGTACTTTTTCTCTCTGGTTCTGTAGTTCCATGGATATACTACTGTGGCCCTCTAAGCCAACATTCCATTGCTGATTTTGTTACACAATTGTACATGTGGTGGCTAGAAGAATTTTTATCCAAGGGGCTCAAAGTAAAATAGAATGTGAAATTATCTGTCCTATTCCAATAAAACTGAAAGTGTCTGGTCACCCTAAGTATTAATTAATAAACTAAATCACCAGTTTTCATTGCTGAGAACCCTGTAATCATTTTCATGCTATCTTTGTAGAGTTAATGTATCCAGTGTGAAGTTAATGTATCCACTGTCTGAAGCCTTTCTCTTTGGGAAAGTTGAAGTGCTTGTTCTTCTGGCATTTGTTTGTTAAGTGCATGCATAACATTCACACTTCTCATCAAGGCTGTACTGTGGTTTGTAAGAGTCTTATGTTTATAGGAGATCATGACTTCCCATGTGACACTTTCATAATAATGAAATACACTACCTTGGCCTATAAAAGGTGGTAACTGCCAGTATCAGCACCCTCTTTCCCTGTTTGAAATGAGAGAAGATTGCAGGCTGCAGAAGGCAGATTAGGGGAACTCAGATATGAAAAAAATAATGCTCAAGTCAAGCCTGGTGTTCTGACAGGGAGATACTTGAAGTAAAAAAAATCTCAAATATGATGATGATTATTCTTAAATAAAACTGACCTTTTTTAAAGACATTTAGGGACCGTTACAATTTTTCTCCTAATGGGCTTGCTACATAACAATGATAAAATAGCATAAATGTGTAGAAGAAATTCTGTCCTTAAGAACTTGTATGATTTACTTGCAGTGCTTGCACAATTTCTCTCTCCATGGTAATACTAACCAAACATCTCGACTCAGTCTGGAACAAACATCTTCTTAATAAATGATACATTTCTTCCTTACTTTGTGATAGATTTATATGTTTTTATACTGATAGAATAATATTAATTTCAAAATAAAAGGAAATAAGGTACTACCAATGTAAGTTCCTTTCTGTACCTTCTGTATTATAAACTATAGAAGATGCTTGTACTAGTAAAACTTCCATAAGTTACCATTGTATGCTTGCAAGCGTTTACTGTGACTGGATGACATGCTTACATCTATGAGAGCTTTGTAAATAGTTCCTAGGCAAGAACATAGGAGTTCTATCCATTTTTAGGTTGAATAATTCTTATATTTGAAGTTTGTTTGAAATTATGTGCTTAAGAGCAAAATAATCTTTAACAATAATAGCAAGACCACCACTGTAGAGTATAGACTGATGTCTAATATAAAAACTTAAAATTTCTATGATGGAATGCAATTTTACACTTTACATAATGACAGTGCACAACTCAAAACTGTCACCACAGACAGCTCTCCTCTGGCCTAAATGCTCAGTCATCTGAATGCTAATCCTGGATTGTGCTTCAGAAATGCTGTATGTTCGGTGGGTGAAACTGTTTTGTTATACACATGAGGACATAAACAACCTTTGCCCTTTCTGGATCTCTTGCTGTGCATACTGTTTAGAAAGCTGTGACTTTCATGTGTTTGTGTCCCTGCTGCAAAGCTTCACCCTCATACAGAAGTACCCAGAATGAGGGAGTCCCTGACACTTGCTTGGCCTAAATTCTTCATTTATTCTTACAAAGCAATTTCTTGGTACAATAAATCTTTCTGCTAGCAAAGCAGTTATTAGAATATATTAAGCTTTCCTGTTGGGAGATCCTGTCAATCAAATAATTAGTACTTCAGATAATGGTAATATTAAAGGCTGATACTAAATGCAACATGAATTAATATTCTCATTCTCACAGCCACTCCCACAGTGCTCTGTGTTCTTCAGACTTTTTGTTTCCATTTTTTTCCATGCTTTTATGGAAGTTTTCTGGGTGAATGATAGCATTTGCCAGGGTCTCTTGAGAAGGAAATGGTCATTTTTGTAATTCTTTTGGAGAAAACATATGGATGCTGTTTGTAGATTGTCTTTCAGTCTGGGCTAGCGTTAATACAGAATTAGATTTCGGCTTCTGTCACTTTTTTGCCACCTGAAATACAGAATATTTCTAACAGAAGGACTTGTAAAATGGACTTGCACTATACAGTTTTGCTCCATTTTCAGTAACAGCTGAGAATTAGTTTTATGAACTGTATAATTTTCTGCTGTTCCTGTAGCTTTTAGAGGGTAACTATTAGTGCAGCTGAAAAGGATAAGTGTTCTAGATAAAAAAGAAAAAAAGAAAAAAAGACTAAACAAAAGAGTATAAAAAAAAGGTAGGTTTTTTTTTTCTTCCTCTGAAATGCACAGCTTTCACTTCCAGCTCGAAAACCTCAAACCCTCCACAAATCAGTGTGCTGTAGATTATGCTAAAGTGCTTTGGGCTTGTCTGGATGTCTGCGGACAATGTGCTGATGAAAGCAGGTTTTGCATTGTGAAAAATACAAAGGAAATGCCTCAGCCTGTGCATAGGAACTGATAACAATGTGAGTAAAAGCAGAAGGGTCCTAATAGGACATCACCCGCTTCGGGGCAGAACCAGCATGGTATTCAACCTTTCCTGGCAGTGTTTTGTTTTGCTTTTTATTTCCCTCTGTAGTCTGTTCTTAGATCTATTGTGATGGAGAATCCAAAAGGTCTTTAGGCAGCCTGCTCACTTTAGAAAGGAGGGGTTTTAATGTCTAACTTAGGCTTTGCTTCAATATAAGCCTATTATTGCTTTCCTATTACCATTAGACAAAGAAAACAATGTATTTATTCTCTTTTTATAGCTGTCTTCTGTATTTTTTAAGACTGATACTTTTTTGACAGCTGTAGTCTAGGTAATTTAGTGTATTTCATTCTTCTTTACAGTTGTTAATCTAAAACTTTGTCCATCTCTTGAATGATTTGAGAACTCTGTCTGTTATTCACCATTTTAGGCTATGATGTTTCAGCTGGATGCACCACTTCATTTAAGGGCTTATTTGGCCCAATTAGATGGCAAAAGTTTCTTCATGGGTGTCTTGAGTAAAGCAGATGTATTGCAGCATATTGTTCTGTTTTCCATTTCATCTTACTGGCGTTGACTAAGTTCCTTTTCTCCATTCAGCTGTTTTTGGCTCAAAATGCTGTTTTGCAATCACCATTCCCAAATTGCTTCCTTGGTTTTTCAGGTCCTATTTCCAGTTGCTCAAAAAAACAGGCATAGAGTGTGCCTACAGCTCTGGCCAGCTTAGTGTTCTTTACAAATTTCATGAGCCCAGTCTGCTCATCTAAGTCTCCAGTGAAGCTCAAATCATATTTTTGTACTGTGATGATTTACAAATGTTTCCTTATTTTTTCCAAAATTTTGTACATCTCTCTTATGGGGAGTATTCTTTTGACAGTGTTTTTCTAACTTCCCTTTGAGAATTTTGTGTATTTTTTTGTAAACATCATCACTGAAGTTTTGACAGATGCTGCTTCATCTGGATTCATAAAAGTTATTTACTTGTCATAGGAATAAGATGGATTTATGTGATTTGTTCCTTGACAAACCCATGTTGACTATTACTTACCCCTTTGAGACTTTTTCGAATGTTGGCAAATTGGCATTTTTTTCCCAGTGTTTTTCTGTGAGAATTATAATTCCCAGACTCCTTTTTCCTTTCTGTCAAGATAGAATTGACAGAATACCTCCAAATTTATTTCCCTTGAATTTTGGTACATCAGAATGTTGCTAGGTAACCTGGTAGTGACAGGGTTGTGTTTGATTTATTGGGCTGCTCTCTACAGCTGCCTGAGAGAGGGTGTAGCAGGGTGTCAGGGTTAGGGTGAAAAGAGATGAAAAGCTGAGAGATAGGATGAGAGGAAATGACCTCAAGTTGTGTCAAGGGTTGTTTACACTGGATATCAGGGAAAATTTCTTTTCTAAAGGAGTTATCAGTATTGGAACAGGCTGCTTGGGGAAGTGGCTGAGTCACCATCCCTGGAGTTATGTAAAATGAGATTTAGTGGTGGACTTGACAGTGTTAGGGAAATGGTTGGACCTGACAATTCTAAGAGTCTGTTCCAATCTAAATGATTCTGCCAGTTGATGACACTCACTGTTCAAGTGTTCCATGTTTCCATATTGCATAGTTTGTTGTATTTCACACAATTTCACTCTTCCATAGCTATCTAAAGAAGTTCTTGTGGAAAGACTTTAAAAAGAAAACTGCCCTATTCAGATTTTTCTTCTCTGAAGTTCTAAAGTTTTGTCAAAATTGGGTTCTTACCTTAATGCAGTTACTTTATTTTACTTGTTAAATAAAGCTTATTGCTCAGTAGTCTGTTTTGGGAAATTGGTATTAAAAGCTTTTTTTAATGTATTTCATTTTCCAGTTTGTCAAATTTGCCAACATTGAAGAAGACACACCTTCATATCACAGACGCTACGACTTCTTTGTGTCCAGGTTCAGTGCCATGTGTCATTCCTGTGACCCTGATCCAGAAATACAAAATGAGTAAGTGTCATTCTGCAGGAATTTCTGAAAACTGTTGACACATTAATATTGTCTGTAAGACAGCTTTTATTAAGGTGTTTAGTGGAGTAGTTAATTCCATGTGAAAAAAATGGCAGTCTGACTTTGAGTAGCACCAAATATTGCAAATCTTAGGTAGCTAGAACTCATAGGATATTTAGGTGTAATTTTACCTTAATAATGCATGTTAGATTGTGTGGTTTCTGTCCAGACAGGGCACATATTACTGTAAATGCATGAGTTCATAACTTACCTGAGATATTAATGAGGCTACTTATATAGAAAGCAAAAGCATATATTAAGTCTGCTCTTTGAGAATTACTCATTAAAGCTGCATTTTCTTAGATGTCTGAAGTATGCTCATGTGTGTGAAACTCAAGAGCCTCCATTAATTCTATTTTTTCCCCATTCTTACGTAAGTGCTGCAGTTTGTTTTCCTGCAGCTCCCCCCCGGAGGCTGTGTTCTTCCCAGGAGCAGCTTTTCTAGATGTTTGTACCTCCCTGTTCTTTCTGCTTTGTGTGTAGTCCTATTGAAACTTTCTCAAGAGGTCTGGAATGAAATTGGATTCATCTTGAATGCACAAGACTTAGTTCAGAAATAGCTAAAATACAAGCAGCTACAGATTTAGGTGTTTACAAATTGGAATCTAAATAAAAATATTTATAGAATGTGGTTCCCTCTGTAGTTCATCTTAGAAATGTTTTAATTCAGCAAATTTGGCTGATCAAGAGGTAGTTAAGTGTTGTCCATAATTAAATCCAGATTTTAAGAAATGAGGGATGGATTTTAATAGAAAAAAATAAAAAAATTTTAGTGAGGCTTGTACTTACTTCGTTTGATAGCTGTATCAGCTTCTACTTGTTTTCAGGAAGTGAATTCTATTCCTACCATTTATTATAATGGATAATTTGCTATTATCACTTAAAAAATAATATTTTGCTATTCATGTCATTGCACAGATTGTTTTATAAAATAATGACAATAGCTAGACCAAGTCTTTTTTTGAACTTATGTTATTTTTTCTTTTTATTATTTCATTGTTGTTGATTAGTTCTCAGTCAATTTAATTTAAATGATTTTAGAATGAACGTGGTGATTCCTTTTGTCCATTAGGCTTGACAGAATTTTCCTTTGCTTTCCATCTTGTGAATCATTCAGTAATCTTTGAAGATCTTTTCTGACAAATCCATTGCCTTAATTACAACTTCTATTGACACAACCACGTGGCTGTGCTAGATATTACTGCAGCTGTGTTGTGATAACTTCCCATTTTTCTTCAGTTCTGGAATACGCTGAGATTGTTCAACTCATGGGTGATAGATGGGGTAGAGTTAGTGGGTTTTATCCATGGGACTTTTGTCATAGGTGATGTACAAAGTTTGAATCCTCATTGAGTAGTGTCAGCTTTACCCTTACAGGCCATCTTCTGTTCAGTTGTTTGTTTTGTCAGCTTCCTTACTGGCTTCAAAGCTGTTCAGAGAAAATATGGGCAGCCCTAATGATTGGCCAGTTTTCCCAGTTGCTGCTTGTGTGAACCTCCTGGAATTCCACACTCCTTAATTACTGCTGCCCAGTAGGTGTGGAGCCCTACTGGGAGGTGCTGTGTTTTCTCAGCTTCAGTAATTCCTCTTTTCCTTCCTCAGGATCAGAATTGCTGGAATCAGGGGCATTCAGGGAGTGGTTCGAAAAACAGTTAATGATGAGCTTCGAGCAACTATTTGGGAACCTCAGCACATGGACAAGATAGTGCCATCATTGCTGTTCAACATGCAGAAAATAGAAGATATTGACAGGTAATTGTATTCCTTATCACTGGCTTGTTCTTTTAAGCAATCTCTAGACTAAGTTTTTATGATGGATACCCTTTTCTTTTTAGTGGAAGCAACAACTCGCCTCTATGAGCTGAGGCTCCTTGAAATTGATAGTATAAGTCTGCATAATGGTTCTTAATGTTTCTTATGTTAAAATCTTTTCAATCACTCTTTTTGTTCAAGGTTCTGTTGGTCTAAAAGTTATTCTAGAAATTATATATCCATATTTTGACTTGATAAAAATTGTAAACTGTGTTTTATTGGATCAGATGCAGAGATGAGTAAGCAAAGGCTTTTAGGTGACTCAAATGATTTTGCTATTTAGATTTGCTAAAAATTGAGCATTTAATTCCTTTAGCCATTAGAAAGAACTGCTTGTCCTGGCTAAAACTGTACTTGGAGTAAGGAATTAAAGTTTTATTTATGTATAGACTGCCTTCTCTTTTTTAATTTGAGTGACTCCTAGGCATATTACTTGCCACATTTGCAAAAAGATACTCAAAAAGATCTCTGTGACAATTAAGGTTGAGGAGATGCCAGTCACCTTACAATTGAAAAGTAACTTCTTTTTTTTTTTGATCCCTGATTAAACACTATGTGGGTGTAAAAACTGTTTATTAGTAGCACTGGGAAATTTCCATAAAACCAGCTTCAGCAGTGCAAGCAAATTAAATATTCATTTCATGTCCAATTCTGGCAGCTTCTAAACTTGCCTGCTAAGAGGCTCAGCAGCCTTCCTATAACAACAAGCGTTTCATGCTTTCACTTAGTTCTCATTTTTTGATTTGAGTCTTGGCATTTATTTTTCAATTCCTCATCTTTATATTTTTTCTGTTATTTCTGACTGCCAGTACCTATCTCATCTCTAAATTTTCAGACTAAATACTAAAATCAATACTTATCTGCCTGTCCATGCCTTATCTATTTACTGCATATAACTGAGGGCCCACACAATATCTGCAGAAATGTCCACTTGAGTTTTCCTTCTGAAGAGTGATCTGAGTAAGAGAGAAAGGTTTCTGAAGCTGCTGTTAGAGCAAGGAGAGCCTGGTTTGCCTTTACTTACTCTTACAGGACTTCCAGCTGCAGGTGAGCCCTTTCCTTTGGTACTCTTACAGTGCCCTTGGGCACACACTTTCCTTTTATAGCAGAAGTAAATTAACTATTGATGGAAAAACTGACTGAAGTGGGATTTGGGTTAACCACCTAAAGTGGATCAGTTTATATGTGCTGCAGGAGTGATTTTTGTCGTCTGTGGAGCAAGGCAATAGTAGTGGTAGAAAAACAAATTTGTCAAAAAGCAACTTAAATTTCTGAATTATTGTGCTTGAAACTTGTCCTATTATGCACATTGAACATGAAAAAAAAGACTAATGATTTTCCAAGTGGTGGGTAAGAGCCCTTTATGATATGCATATGATAGAAAAACTGAAAACAGTGTTCATAAATTGTTACCTGCTGGTCTTAAATGATGTTACAGACAATTTCTCATATTGTTTTATGTGTGCCTTCATATTTGTGGAGCGCAGAGGCATCTTGAAGAGTAGGAGTAAGAAGCATATTGTTCTGACAGCTGGAGTTAAAGCTTTATTTGAGAAAGAGCAGAAATTCCAGAAAATACTCCCAACTTAAATCCATAGAAGAAAAAGCGTTTTTGGTTAAAGTTGAAGTACATGTAGGTACCTTGAAAATCAATGTAATTTTAGCTTGTGGAACTTTACAGCTTAATTCAAGATTCTTTTGAGTACATACCAGATGAGACACTTCTTGGAGTTAAAAATTTACTGTTTAAATAACATTTTAAAAATATAATTGTATTTGTGAATGTCATTATTTGTTTGTGTATCTGAGTGCACATTCTAGTTAGGTGCCTATCAGACATTATGCTATGTGTATATCTATTTATATGCATCTTCAAAATAGGGAAGGGATATATGAAATTGGTAATTCCTTTACTTTGTGACGTATTCTTCACAACTGTGGAGCTAAACCTGCCAGCCTTATTTCAGGCAGAGGTACACTCTAACTCTTAATGTAAACTTGACTTCAAATCCTTCTGATATATCTGTAATGTTCATACAAATTCTGTTTTAGAGGAAAGTTAGAATTGCTTTCTTTCTCAGGGTGAGTGAATCAGTCAAACATTCCTGTATGTACTCTGCTCAAAAGTGGTGGTTGTCTCACTTCACGTGTCCTGTCGTATCTTTGGCCAGCCCTGGTTTTGTGGCACTTGAGAAGTCTCATGCTTAAGTTGCTGAGTTGCTGTGGACTAGTCTGTGATTGGGTGTTTGCTATGGAAACTGCTGTACTTCAACACATCCTCCTTGTTGCCTCTTCTGATAGAGATTGCCCACAAAAAAGCTGATAGAGCAGCTAAAGGGAGTTGTCCTTGCCCATTTCATTGTAAAGCACATTTTCAGCCCTCTTGCTGAAGGGCATTTTAAGCCCTCTTTCAGCCCTCAGTAGTACAAAAGCTCTAGATGCAGAGGAATACTACTGTTTTTTTCTTAACTGTTGCAGTTGGCTATCTCAGATATTTGTTTTTTATCTCAGATCTCGGATTTCTGATATTTCTGTAAAAGCCAAGTCAGTGAAACAAATTAGTTACTCATTTGAATCTAGAAACTTAAGAGGCTGTACCAACCTTTCCTATAAAAGTAAAGAGACTATTCAATATTCATTGTCTATTATCTGACTATGCCAAGGAACACTTACTGAGAAGTACTTTGAAGTAGGTGCTGTTAAAGTTTAAATAAAATGTTATTCCTGCAGACAACACAAGATAATTTTAGACATTCTGATGTAGTCAAAGAATAACATTTTATGCTAGGAAGATTCACCTAAAAAAAGACTCCCAAGCAGTGCTGAGAAGTCATCTCCTGTAGGTTTGCATATACAAGCACTTAAAACATAGCTTATTTTACTTCATTTTAACTGGAGTTCTTTCAAACAGACTTAGCTCTGAGTGCTATGCTTTCTTCTTTCCTCCCCACACACCCACCTTTGCAATGCTGTTGTATTTTAGGGAATCTGTGTCAAAACAGCAATGGAAATGACAGTCCTACTCCATCTCTTGTACCTTCTCTGTGCTGAGAAGGGTGCCCATTTCCCTAGATCAGAGTCCAGGCAGTACAGGGGAAGGAAAATAAGGGAGGTTGGGTGGCACAGCAGTTTTATAAAGCTGGAGTTTTGTGATACTCATGGTGGATTATATACAAACTGTCATACCTTTTAAAATTCTAATCATGCAGCACTTGTAAAACTGTTTCTCCTTATTTAACAGGGTTCCCGAGGCTCTTGTTATTAAATCTTAAAAGCTAGTGCTGTTGTGGTAGCTCCTGAAGCACTGATGTTTCCAGAAGCAACAGGATTTTCATATGGCCAATTTTAGATTTCAGTAGTATTGAAACATTAGAAAATCCTTTTCTATCAAAAGATGTATTACAGCTCTGATGTTAACATTTTCATTTGACTAGTGATATTTCAATTTTCAACTTTCTATAATGCTCTAAAGCTTTTACAGTGCTTCACTAAACTGAATGCTCTTGGTTTACACTTTCAAACTTATTTAGCACACACGCTTACACTGCAGAACTGAAATTATTTGAAGTTTAAGGGTTTAGGGTACTGGTTTCTGCAGTCTAAAATTAAAGATACATAATGTTAATGTAAGTGAATGAATCCTCACTTGAGTTCCTATAATGTGTTTTGTGAGAGGAATAAAAAGGTTGCCACTTGCAGGTCCAGTGACTCTTGGTAGGTAATGGAGGTACTCAAGGGGTAGCTGTTTGCTTTTTTCCTGAAACCTGTGTTCACCACGGTGCCCACAGTGAGGGGCTCAGCAGTGCCCTGTCCAAGTAATGATGGAAGACAGGTAGAAGGTGACCAACTTCTGCACTGTCTATTTAGAGGTAACTGTGTGGGTGATAATGTTCTAATTATTTCACTCAGACATTTTTTTTCAACTCACAAGCCATCTGTTTGTGCAGAAGTATTGGAGTTTTATTTAATGCTCACCCACACGGTATGGACTCAGTAGTGGGTAGGTGAATGAGATCATGAATCTGAACAATATTACTAAGATTCTATCTAAATTTTTTTAGTGGTTTCACAGGCTTCATTAATTTTTAGCAACACATAGTGTTTCATCAAAATGTGGTAGGTAACAAGTTAATTGAATATTAGCAGCTTTGTATTTACCATATAAATATTTCCTAATACAGTGGTCAGTACTGAGTGAACAGATGATGATCTATGGTTCTGCTATAAAAGAATAAAATGTTTTATTCAGAATTCTGGTTTGATTCATATTGGAAATACAGTTCTATATAGTAATATAATTAATGTATTTTGCTTATTTTAGCAGAATAGGCCCCCCATCCTCTCCTTCAGCAGGAGTGAAAGAAGAAAATCCTTCTGTGCTGGCTGAGAATTGTTTCAGGGAACTACTGGGACGAGCAACCTATGGAAACATGAATAATGCTGTCAGACCAGTTTTTGCGTAAGTTGAAAATTTATAGAAGATTTTAAGAGGTGGTCTTTGTTTCATCTTCAATTTGGTTGCATTAAATTTCTTCCTACTTTTCATCTCAAAAGTTTCCATTCACATTTCTTAAGAAAATTGGCCCTCTTTTAATCTCTCCTCTTTTCTGCCTGTCTTTAGAATTGAAGGCAGTTACAGAGGAAAGCATGTCCTACTTTACTGATTTTTAGAAGTGAAATACAATAATTTACATGAGTTGTTGCTTCATGTGGCTTTTATTTTTTCCCAATGGGAAACTTTTATCCAAACTAATAATGTCCCATAGATGTGTGTCACAATCAGTGGAGAGACAAATCAAGTAAAATACAAGTAACACAAAGGAATACTGTGCCCCATAAAGTTATGATTTATATTTTCCTGCCATTTTCTTCCAGGGCCTGTTTCAATATATTTTGAGGAATCTCTTTAACAGCTCATTTAGGAGTGCATGGCAGATATGCACACAGTAAGCACATTATGCACAAAAACGCTCAGTACAAATTATAGCTGATGTATTAACACTCAGTGCTACCACTTTCAAACCCTGGCTTTTCCTGGTGATGAGGAGACCTGCTTGCTTCTTCTTGCAGATTTTTCAAGGTGCATCCCAGGTACAGGAGGAATACATTCTCTTAGATGGCCTAGTTCTTCCCACCAAGGTTAAGTATTTTATTTATACCCCGAAAGACCTTCAAGCTACCAAAAGCCATTTTCAAGTTACCAGTGTTAAGAACAGAAATTGCAAACAAATATAGGGTTGGTGTTGAAGGCAGAAAACTTCTGTAATCCCATGTTTATCCTGAAAAAGCATTGACTACAAAGAACTATACCATTCCCTTACTTTCCATATGTATCTGTTATACAAACCTGGTAGGAGTTTCTGTTGCAAAGTTGAGTGTTTTTATTAAAAAACAATCATTCTTTCCTAGATTTAAAATTTGCATTCCTCCAAAATACCTGTGATCACAGTGAGCACCTAGGTACCAAACAGTCTGGATGGACTATTTGGTACTGTACTTCAGCTGCTTTCTTACCACTTCTCAATTCTTTTTGTGGGTTTATCTCAAAACTTCATCATCATTTGCAGTTATTGCAGCCTTTTGAATCATTTTAGTATCAGGGAAGTTTCCTACAAATAATTCCTGATTCCACAGACTAGAGGTAGTGCTTGGTTTGGGAGTTTGAGAAGGCTTTTCCTGTGGCTAATCTAAGTCTCTGAAGTATTATTTCCAGCCTATTTTCATTTCTTACATGCTATGACTCTAAGGAGCCAGTTGACTCTGTGTGCACCTCAGTGTGCCACCTGCTGCATTTATGCACCAAAATGAGTAGATAATAACCAGTTACTCAGAATATGTTATCTCTTCTATGAATAGAGAGTCTTTGTAGTTACCATTCTTGTGTTCCACTTTGAGGACAAATTGCCAAACGTGTCTGTTTAGAAATTACCGCTGTAAAGGTTTAGTATTTTTGAAGAACAAGAGATGCAGAAAATGCAATTTCAAGCTGTTTTTCCTAAACAAAAAGGGTGTGCTCTATCTAATCAGCTTCACTTTGTGAATGGCAGAACAGTTAGAATGAAAGTTTGAGATAGTCTATTTCACTTTTTTAGATTGAAAAACCTGACTTAACTTCTGATTAGAAAACAGTTTCTTCTAACAATGGTCAGCTATTTCCCAGCTTTTAAGGAAACTGCATATAATAAGGCCTCCTATTACAATGCTAAAATGGAGGTGCAGGTTCAGTTCCCCTCCTGAAGGCTTGCTTTGTGTGGCACTGCAGTACCAGGCAGCATGCTGCCACTTCTTTGCAAAGCTCAGAGAGCAGTGCTGCTTGCATCGTGAGGCAGGGTTTTTTCAGTGATTGATGGTTTTAAATATAATGAAGATAGTAGAAATCTGAAATCAGTCTGCTGTTAGACGTTTGGATTGACATTAATTCTCCTTGTTTTATGCAGAAAATCTCCATAGTTATAAGTGTCTACTTCTAGGATTAGCTAGAAACTCTCAAATAATAATTTGTAATAAAATCCTACCCATCAATCTCACTAATTGCTTAATGAAAGTCAAAAAACGTTACTTTAACATTACCTGAAAAAAGTTTTTATGTTATGTCAACAGTCAGAAGCTATTGAGACATACTTAGCATGGATTTGCAAAGGTGAATAGATTAGAAGATTTAGAGAGATCCAGAAATCTGGTTCAACCTCCTAAGCGTGACAACTACATTCCAGTCTTTTTAATCATCTCATCACGTGTGCAGGGGTTTGGAATATTAACAGACTGGTGTTCAGTATCCTTTCATACATGAAATATGTATGAATGGTGCATAAGCAGAATATTTTATATATTCCCATACATGCATGCTCCTTGGTATCAATTTATCATCTATTACTTTAAGGATACTTTCATGTGTGACTCTGAGAAGGAATTCAGGGATCATTAGTGACTCTCTCCCCAGAAAACGTGCATTATTGGTTCTCCTGTTCCTTTGAAATTGAGGGAACTAATGGTGTACACTTGCTACATATCTGCAGCAGATCTCAATGGAAGGCAGTTTGGCATTTGTTAATCCAGCAACAGAATATTTTGGAATCTTTATTAGATATTCTTTATTGAAAAAAATGTAATTTGGGGAAAAAAAAAAGAAAGAAGAGAGCTAAGATGTACTTGATTTTAACTGAAGTAAATTCACCATACTAAAAATACCTTTTACTGTCTTTTGCAAAAACAAAACTACATTGAATACACTTGTTATGATCAGTAAAATACATCACCTATAAGAATCTAATCCTGCTGTCCTTAGGAGTACCAAGTATGCTGCCCAGTGAGCTATAAGACAGAGCTTTAACCAAGTCTGTCATCTTGCCCCTGCTGTCTTCCCAGCAGTTCATCTACCTGAAGCAGCCAATACTTGGTCTTTCTGGCGAAATAATACTGTATGTCTTGTTTAGAGAGGAATTTTTTTTTCTTTTTTGTTAATATGATATGGGTTGCAGTTGACCATAATCTGCCTGAATGGATCTTTGGGGCAGATGAATAGGAACTGTCAAGGATAACAGAGAACACATGCTGCCCTAAAAGATTAAAGGATCAGTTCCAATCAGAAGACAGTGGAGAGTATGATTTTCTATTTGATGAGACAAATAAAATGCATTAGCTGTTATGTCCAAGATATGATGGACTGTACTGGAATGGCATTAAGACAAGAAGACATGAATAAATACATTATGAGCCACTAAGCCTTGAAGAATTACAGAAGTAATTTTGTTTGGTTTTCTATCCCAAGTCAGGATTAAATACACCTGTGCACAAGAAAGGCAGCTATCCCCAAGAGCTACTCAGGTTGGATATTTAGTAATGCAAATCTGCTGTTATCTTGGCAGGCAAATACCTTTAAAACTCCTGACATTCTTTCCTCTAGGGATTTCTGTTAAAGGTATGTGATGTATCAAAATGGCAGAACTTTTTTAATCTCTTCAATGGAGTGCAAGATAATTTAGGACACAGGAGATGCTTTGTTTTATCTGGTTTAATCAGCCTTGAAGGAGACCTTGTACTGGGTAGCTGGGCTGGGAGCAGCTGCCCAGGGAGGGAATTGAGATCTCCATATTCTAGGCAGAATAAGTTACAGCATCCAGCCAGAGCTCCTGTGTCCGCTTCTTTCACCTGATTTCTTTCACTTCTAGGGCTTTCCAGTTTGTTGTTTCAAGCAACTTTATATGTTTCCTAAATTCTTTGAGAAAAGGGAGAGCAGTAATGATTCTATAGCTGAGATACCTGCTTAGGAATGCAATTTAAATTCAGTTTCTGTTACAAAGTTTTTTTGTTGATTTGGTATGTTTGCTGTTCATTGGCAAATTTGTTTGTGGATTTGTTTTGATTTTTTTAAAACTTAAATCATACCAATTAAAATGCATCCAAAATTACCTTTTCTTCAATCTTCTAGACTGAAAAAACACAGTTATTTGTTTCATGCTTTTTCAGCAACTCAGATCTCTGTTTTGCAAAAATCTGCGTGCCCTGTTCATAGCTTTCAACATTTCTGGTGAAGCAGAATTTTTTGTATTTGCATGAAACTCTGATAATTTTTTTTTTCATTTGTGGTTCCTGTTCCATTTAAAGATAAACTGATGCATTTATTATTTGTATTTTGTTTAGATATTTCTTGCAGTAAGTGTTGAAACGCTTCCAGTGTGTAAAGGCCATATACATATGAAGAGCAGCTGGTTTTTATTTTCTATATATTTATTTACCATGAAAACAAAAATATTTCTTAGAGTTTCTATTCTGGTTGGAGCATTCAGCCTAATTATTTTGCAGCTTGTAATTCAGTTTATTTATCTTCTGTAGAGTATAAATTTTCAAGGTGTTACAACCTTTAACAGATCCCTTTCATGTAAATAAGCATCTAATGTCACAGCATTCTGAGTGGAAACAGTATAATCCTAACTATATGTTTGGTGTAACTAGGTTCCTTAAATTTCTGGAACAGGAATTTCTGTTCAGCCAAATGTTTTGTGATCACAACCTAAACCTAGAAAACTAATGATTTCTGAAGTTCTAAATTTCTCACCTAGTTCATAAGTTATTGTGTTAAAGTTTTATGTAAGTCAGTAATCCCTTTGAGGTAATTTTGAGAAAATTCTTAAGATATCCTTTATTATAACTACAAATGTAATTATTTCATTATGTCTTAATTTTTGTTTACAGGCATTTAGACTATCATAGACTATGGGATCCTAATGAATTTGCTGTTTCCTGCTTTAAAATTATCATGTATTCTATACAGGTAGGATTTTCTCCTGGATTTTTTTCCTTGAATACATGTTTCAAGCACATGAGAGTGGTTTCAATCCTCATCTCACCATGCTAGTGGTAGACCGTAGATGAAGTGAAAGAATCCAAAAGATCCAAGGGAAGGTAGTGGGATGGTCCTTCTCCAGAACAAGGAGCAGAGTAACCATGCTGGTGTGACATTGTGCTTGACAAAGAAATCTCTCAGGTTGGTTATTTCTCTGTGCCAATACAGCTGTGCTGCTTTTCCAACCCAGGAAACCGACTTCACATGCAACTGTTGTGCTGAAGATTTTTCATGGTGGACAACCTGTATTGTGGCCTTAACCTGAAGGAGGGAACGTAGAGATTAGGATATTAGGAAGAAATTCTTTACCAGAAGAGTAGTGAGGCACAGGTTGTACAGGGAAGTGTTCAAGGCTGGGTTGGACAGGGCTTTGAGCAACCTGGTAAAAGTGGAAGGTGTCCCTGCCCATGGTAAGGGTCTTGGAATGAAATGGTTTTTAGGGTCTATCACAACTCAAGCCATTCTATAACTCTATGACTGTCTGTTGTAAACATCAAGATATTATTGTTTGATTGCATCAAACATAGATGCCCAGAAGATAAGAGTAAAATTTCAGGTTTGTGTGAGAAAGCTGAGTTTTCTCAGCATTTGTATCAATGGTGCTGAATTATTTGAACTGCAGTTAGCTGAGTGAAGGACCACTTCATGCTTCCTCTGTGCTTGTAAGCATTCCTGGATATTTTAAGACTCCAAGCTTTTGTACATGGGGCTGGCTGAATGAACATGTATAGCTTCATCTCTCATAGCAGTTTTTTGAATCCGTATTAAGTCATTGATTGATTGCAATTTTGATAAATTTCTGAATTAAAGTGTTGCAGAATGGCAACATGGTCATGACTGTAGGTGAGTGCTATGTAAACTTACTCTTGTTAAAGTCACAGATGAAGATTTTCTGCCTGTTTTTTTAATAGGCACAATATTCCCATCATGTAATACAAGAAATCCTTGGACACCTTGATGTCCGCAAAAGGGATTCACCACGAGTTCGTGCTGGCATTATTCAGGTTCTTCTGGAGGCAGTTGCAATAGCAGCTAAAGGATCAATAGGTATGTTGTATTAAATTAAAGGCATCAGGTAAAAGGATGAATTTGCAGGGTGGTGCTCATTTTCATTTTGGTTTCAGACTCATTGGAAACATTTTGAGAAGTTTTTGTATATTTTTTTTTCTTTGTGCAATAAAATACTTGAAATCTTAATTGCTTTACTCAAAGCATATACACTTGGTTGGTTGGTGGTTTGACTCTTATATAATCCTTTGAATTGAAAAAATGAGTGAAAAATTGTGAAAGGCAGGTATTTCTATTTGGAAAGAAATCATAAAGTTGGAGATCTGTGAGTCACTACAAAATGTCAAGACCATTATTGCTTTGTGATGCAGCTGTGACCTGAGTATTGCAGGAGTAGAATGATCTTTGAGAAATTTTACCTTACTGATTGTGAAGCAGCTGAAATAAGCTGAAATACATAATTTAACATTAGGATAGTTCCTTGAAATAAGAGTGATTATGAAGAGATATACACTCAAATGCTTTGGCCCTGATGTTCTTTGGTGTCCTGCTGAAATACTACTATTTTGCTTCTTTAGCTTGACCCTGAACCTGTCCTTCCTCTTTACATGAGATCCACTTGCACACACAGACTTTTGAAATATTTTACCGTATGATAAAAAGCGCTCGTTATGTGATCCAATGTATAGAACTGGATTTTAGTAGCAAGTTTGGAAATAACTGAAGTTCAGGGGCAAGTACCTGCGGTTTATTTTATTATTGATGCTTATTTTCAGCAACCACTGCTATTTTGTATCTGAGACTTGCATGGTGAGTTGACTCTGGGCTGTTTGCATTCACCTTTCCCCCAGGACAGGAGAAATGTAGAAAGAAAGTGAGAAGTTTCATGGATAAAGACAGTTTGTTGGGTGGAGCAAAAGCTGCATGCACAAGGAAAATCAGGTTACCTCTATCCTGGCCAGACCCAGTAGTGAATATTAATGGATTATGCATACCTACCTGATTGTATTTTCTGATTCCAAGTTAATTTCTAAAATATCAAGGTGTAGGGACACCTCAGAAGTTTATTTCTAGTTGTGATGCCTCAAACACTATTTCACTTGGTTCTCTTCATCGTCCTGCTCTCATTACTTGTGAAAATGCATTGAAAAGTGTAGTTTTAATTTTCTTCAGACATTTTTCCCTTGACAGGTTCAATCACTGTTATTTGTCGTTTCCAGGCCCAACTGTTCTGGAGGTTTTTAATACCTTGTTGAAGCACCTGCGCATCAGCGTTGACTTTGAGCTGAGTGACAGGCACAGTTCAGCAGAAAGTGTCACTTTAAGCACAAGCTCCAAAGAGAATGATGAGAGGATTGTCCAGAATGCAATTATTCAAACAATTGGTAAGTAATGCAATTGACACAGGCTCACTTAAAATTCCTCCCCTTTTCCCTCTTCCCCAGTGAGATCATATTGGACCAGCTTGAATCATGAAGGAGTACTGCCAAGTGTGGTTTCTCTGATTGTATTTGCCTCTCATTCTCAGGCTTGCTTTATGTGTTTGATTTCTGAAAGGTTTTTTCTTTTAAGTGTTAACTCAGCACATAGCCAATAAGCTTATGAAAATTAAAAATGCTGGTGGACTTAACTTTAATTGTATTATTACGTGGCCTTTGAAATGTAGCAATATCTACCTTTGGTACAGAACTACTGTTAGTCCTTTTATGAAAATCACTGCAAACAGCTGTATACAGTAATATATAGTTTAGTAGGTACTACTTTAAAAATTGATAGAAATGAATGTTAAACATAGTAGCAACAATGACACCTAATGGCCAGCTGTGCTACCGTGACTTCACTGAAGTACTTTAATGCACAGCACTGGAAATTATTTTCTTAACAGTGTCTCCTCCTTTCTCAGATTTTCCCTGTATGATAGTGATGTTATATAATGGCATTTATGACAAGTATTCCTTTTCTTAAAGAACAAGGGGGATGTAACTTAAATGTTATTCACTGATCTGTAGCTTCACTTGCCTTGAAGCTTTCTAGAGCAGTAACAAGTATGTACTAGATTATTTCTCATTATTTCAATAAAGCTCCCAAGTTAAAATGTTAAACCCCCACCAAAAAAAAAAATCCCTGAATCCCCACAAACCAACCTTTTAAAGTGAAGCTTCTTTCTACTGAAGTCAACGTTATATTCTTGCACATTAATAAAATAGAATATCTGGAGTTGGAAGGGAAGGGACACATAAGGATCATTGAGTTCAACTACCTGCTCCTCCTGGGACTGCACCATGTGCCTGGGAGCATTGTCCAGATCCTGCTTGAGCTCTGTCAGGCTTGGTGCTGTGACCAATTCCCTGGGGGGCCCAATCTAGTGGCCAACCTTCCTTTCAGTGAGGAACCTTTTCCTCATGTCCCATCTGAACTTCCCCTGATGCAATTCTGTCCCATTTCCTCATGTCCTGTCACTGGTCACCAGAGAGAGATCAGCACCTCCTGTTTCCACTGCCCTCCTTGAAGGTGTTTGATGTTCTTAGATCAAGGCACCCAGAGCATGGACTCGAGGAGGGGCTGCAGCAGTGCAGTGTAGACAGTCACGTCCTCAGCCAGCTGGTGATGCTGTGCTTGCTGCACCACAGGGCACAGTTGGCTCTTTTGGCTGCCAGGGCACACTTGATTCACACCTGACTTGCTATTAACCCAACCCCCTATCTCTTTCCATGGGGAATGTTGGCAATAACAGTGTTCCCTGGGTGCACTGCCACAGCTGTGCCCAGTGCTGTGGCTGTGCTGCTTTCTAAGAGCAGGGCCCATACTGCATGGCAGCTGTTCCCATTGGAGCTGTGTCTGGGCAGCTGCTTCAGTTGTGATGAATGCAGAGCTGGGAGAGGACAGGGTCTTCTGCAAGTGGAAATAATTTCTCCTTGGTCGAGCTGGTGGAGCTGCAGTGCCCTTTCTGCCAACTGATGCTTGCACTCCCTAATAGGTACTTTTAAGGCAGAGGACGTGTGTGTGCACCTGCCATTTCTCCTGGCCCTGCCCAGATTTCCTCAGCCATTGTGGCTTTTTCTGCTGCCGTGAGGTTCCCCTGATCCAAGAGCCTTCCCTGTGCCCTGTGCTGGAGTGCTCCTTTTCCCATGGTGCTGGCATGGAAGCTGCTCACCTCATCACTCCCCAAGAACAGCAAGAGTTATAAAATACTTCTATGTCTCTGGGATTTCTGTCTGCTCACTTGCAATATTTATTGGAGACTTAAAAGTAACAATACTGTGTGCCATGAGAAACGCTTTCAGTTGCTCACTAGGTACGAGTTAATAAGACTCCAGATATTTAATTTTTAAATTATGTATTTAGAGAAGGATAAAATTAGAAAGTTTTCAGAGATATTCAGAGATGAAAGTATCATGAAAAAGACTCAGTAAACTCATTCAGCAAAAGTAACTATGAGATTATGCCCTAAAACAAGTCATGCGTTTATCCTTCATCTATTTTGACTGTTAATATATTCCTTGTATTTTAAAGGCTTTTCTTATGTGGAGAATGGCCCTATAGCTCTTATTCTTCTGTGATTCTGTTCTGTTTTTATTTAGGATTTTTTGGAAGCAATCTCCCAGATTACCAGAGATCAGAGATTATGATGTTCATTATGAGCAAAGTACCTGTTTTGGGGACAGCTTCACAGTCACTGGATCCCAGTAACCTTGGGTTTGTATATTTTGTATATCCTACATTTTTAAATTTCACATTAAAAATCTAGATTTTAGAATCCTGATAAATGAAGAACTGAAGAACATAAGAGAAGTGAAATGCAAATGCTCACTCTTTAGGGGCTGTATTAAATACTATTCAGAACCAAGACAAGCTCGATGTCAGCAATATGGAATCAACCTACAGATATGTTACTGATAAAAATTACCTGATTGGAAGGCAGTTTATTTTTCAC
Source organism: Luscinia megarhynchos (assembly GCA_034336665.1). Classification (NCBI taxonomy): domain Eukaryota; kingdom Metazoa; phylum Chordata; class Aves; order Passeriformes; family Muscicapidae; genus Luscinia; species Luscinia megarhynchos. The sequence goes on from JAPFBE010000002.1 coordinate 93,413,654, forward strand.
TATTTTTCACTTTCTGCATGGGTACAATTTTTTATGAACTTTCTGAAATTATGTACTTTATGGTTGTTAATTCCATAAATTTTTATATGTAAGTTTTGAGAATGAGAGGAATTCAATTATAAATACATATTTTCAAATAGCTGCATAATTCACAAACTATTTCTCAGGTAGTTTCTGTTTTTTAATACTATACAAGTTGACTTCAGATTAAGAAACAACTGCAGAAATTCCAGAGAATTTTGGATTTTCCCTATCTATTTAGAAATAGGAAAAAGCTGTAAGTGGGCAGATTTAATAAACTCACAATTTAAGAGCTGCCCTACACTGAATACTTGTTCCTGTAACAGAAATAATTTTGTTTATAAGACTGCATTTCCTCAGTATGGGGAAGTCACTGAAAAGGCTGCAGCTGTTCTTTCCAGATGTGCACAGACACTTTTCACCACATAAGTGGTCCCCTACTAGATTAAGTAGGAAGTCATTGTCATTCTCCAGCTTCTTGATAGCTTTTCATACAGTATTCCTGCAGCATGGGATGCTATTCCATGGAAGATACAAGGCAGTTGTCATTCGTTATGGAGATATTTCAAGAAAAAATGCATATGGAATTCCTTGCTTGGATTAACTGTTGGGGCTGGTAATTGTTTTTTAATTGTATAGTTTTCCAATTATGTCATTGTGTGTAAACATATGCCTGAGCACTGTGTTAGTATGATGTGCATATGTCACTCTGAGCAAAGAAGGCTTTCTGATTGCTAATAAAATCTTGCATTACTTAGAATTTTGGTTTTAGGTGTCCAAGACATTTGAATGATACAAACAGCCACATTTGTAGCTCATTAAGGTAGAAGTTTCCACTGTTATGTGCAGGCCAACTTTAGTGAAGAGAGTTGATCTTCCTTTACACTGTTTAATGGACAAAATGGCTTGTATCTTTTTTATTTTCCTGAAAAAATCTCTTTGAATGGAGCAATTTATTCCAAGTGTGCTTTTATATCCTAAGATCTTGCCAGAATAGTGGCTGTATGCCTTTAGCTGTTTGGCTGCTTTCAGTACCTGCAGGAGGGAAATGAGAACAGATGAAGAACAGGTCATGTAGTGTTTCATGTACTTTCCTGTGATATAAAAGCTGAGGAGTCTTTCAGTTTTTCTTAATGATTTTGACAATAACTTTTTTTCCAGTCTCAAAGTTTTGAGGTCTGACTTAAAGAAGAAGTGTCTGCATTTCTTAAAAGACTCAATTACAGTTTAATCCAGAAGAAATTTTCAGTGCTGATGCTTGTGAAAATAACACCAATCCAGTAGTGGTCGATTTTAGAGATTTCTAAGTAAAACAAAGATTTATATCTGCTTCACATATACAATTTAATTTTTCTTCTACTGCACTTGCTCCATTTTTAAGCCTTCCTGTAAATTTGTCTTTCTTAAACATTTAGTTATTGCAACTCAGTTGGAGATGTTTTCCTTTATCTACAGTCATCCAGCATCCCTTCCAAGACTGCTGTATTCACGTGTCAAAAATGAGAATAATGTCTAGAGTAGAATAATATTTCAAAGATATGCAAGAAAACCTAATTCGCAATTTTTTTTCTTTCTGATTGTAGAGATCTGGGAACCAGGAGGATTCAAATCATGTTATTGAGATCTTTACTTATGGTAAGCCTTCTGTGATCAGTATACTATGTTATAAACACACAGTGTTTCACTCTATGTATATATTTGCATATAAAAATGCAGTATAGCAACACTGGATTACATACATACATTACATGCATTCATATTGCATGGACTTGTAATTATATTGTGTAATATTGTGAAAGCATTTTTCCAGCTTACATTGCAAACAGCACAAGAAATATGCCTCCACCTCTTAGAGCACTTCAGTGAATGTCAGTTATAATTGGATCTGCAGATCCAAAAGAACATCCTAGAGTAGGCTGAGTTCTGCCAGCAATACTGGCAACATCAAAGTGAAATCACTTTTTTTCTCTGAGCCTGGAAAAATGGTAATTAGTAGAATGACAAATATTTTTAAAACCAGAGGAATGGATACCTCAGACACTGTTGTTCTTTCTTTCCTAATGTTTCCCAAGTTTCTTGTAAGGTGTGACTGAACTTTTTATCACAAATACATTTTCTCGACTGTAAATCTTCAAAGAGTATTTCTGGATATAGACCCAGATGGTAAAAATCAGAAAGTGGGTAGGAAAGGAGGCTCTTGCCAGTAAAATTTTGGCTCGTTTTGTTGCAGAAGCTGAAAACTGTTTAGTGACTCAAATAGGGGAATGATTTCACAAGCTAAGGCAGAAGAGTGTCCTCCTGGAAAATGAGTTTCTGTCTGTGCTTTGACATGAAACTCATATATGGTGTTAGGCAAATAGGTTAAACTATTCTTGGCTTATCCAAATCTGAAGTCTTAGATTCTGGTTTGCAAAAGAGCTGGGCATTCAGAGTTGCAATTTAAGGATAGAAAACTTGTTAGGAAGGACCTCAGGTGGTCATTTTGCACATTGTCTTCATTAAACATAGACTCAGGCATGTCTGAACTGTTCCTGACAATATTCATTTCACCGGTATCAGAATTCCACTCAAACAGGTAAGCATTGTACTAATGATTTTGGGTGCTGCATAGCTTGTAAATGTGCTTTAAGGGAGTCAGAGTGTACATGCAGAAGGGATTTAACATTTTGGACACTGAATTTTGGTTTGCATGTCTTTTAGAATATGGAAGTAAAGTCCCATAACAGCACAAAGGCATGAAAGTCATTGTTCTGATACTTAATAAATTAGTCATTGATAAATATTGTGGAAAAAATTCCAGCATAGTACATCATAAAAGAATAATATTTCATAACATAATTAGTCTGTTGTCATGCATACACAGGCAGACAAGTTAATGCTGTATAGGCAGTTGAAATTTAGCACTTCATTAAAAGTGTGCACTTAGATTTGCAGCCCTGCTGCTTGTAATATCAGTCATTTTCCATTTTCAGAATGATTATTTAGATACCTTCCTGGCCTCTGCTCCTGTCAGCCACGTCCCTGTGAACCCCTCAGTTAAGCTGTGGGCACTGTGCTCACTCAGAGGCACCAGGGACCCAGTCACTCACTCACTCTTCCCAGGGGATGGGGAGAGAACCAGGACAGTACCAGTGAGAAAAGTGGGTTGAGACAGCAACAGTAACAACAAAGGAAACCAAGAAAAGCAAAACCAAGAAATGAGAAAAAGAAATAATAAAACAAAACAAAACTCCCACCTAAAAAAACCCAATTGTTTACTAGAAGCCAAGTAATAGCCACTCAGCCCTGAGCAGTGGCAGCTTTAAAAAAACTTCCTCCTGTTCTGCTGCTGAACATGACACATTTTAGTATGGGGTATCCCTCTGGAGGTGTGTAAGCCCTGCTCAGCAGTAGCCAAATAATCTGTGTTACCAGCTCTGGTTTGGTCACAAATCTAGGGCACAGTAACACATGTGCTACTATCAAGAAAATTATGTATCCCAACCAAAACCAGTACAACACAGTTCATATGTAAAAGCTGTAAGGGTATGCAATATATATAAAGAAGATGCTATTATTATGTAAGTCTTAGATGAAAATACTATTGCATTTGTTATAATTAAATTTGGAATGATTCTGCTCCCCTCATCCTCGAGAAGTTATATATACTTTTAATATATTTTGAGATTGTAATATTCTGGTAACCTCCATTTTAAGGGATGGTAAATTTTAAATGTTTCTGACTACTGTAGATGTTCAGCTAATTAAATTTTGAATTAGTAGTTAGGGAGAACTTTATTTTTCTTTGTGTACCTGCAGAGTTTGCTTGAATTAAGAGTAATTGAGTGAGACAAGTCAGAGGTAGTATTAATTTTTAAAATGCTATGGTACCAGATTTCTAAGAAGGTGATACTTGCTTACTTCATGTTTTGGAATAAAGTAGTATCTGTAAATCTTTAAGGTGTACATATAGGCTCAGATTTCTCATATTTTATTTCACATGAGCTTACTCTACCATGTGTGAACAACTCATAACCTGAAATGGAAAAAGTCTCTATTGTAATTATCAACTAGAATTACTATCATCTTTAGTTTATGCCCTGCAACTTTTCATAGGCCATATAAAAAAAAGCCATAAATCATACCTCTTTGTTTTTTTTTATTTGGAGTATGTTTTTAAAGGAAGGATCCCAAGAAATCCTTTTAACATGAAGGATTTAATTTGAAAATGTGTGCTAAAGTCCTTCCAAATTCATATTGAGGTCAGGAATTTTCATAATTAATTCAATACTTCAAATTAAATCTACCTTGCAGATGCCAAAGCAAAGCCACTAAAAAGTGAATGACAGCTGCAATTACTTCCTGTGATGTAATGATGACGCATTAATTTGTATTTCCAACAATGAACAGGTGACTTCAGGGTACAAAGCCACAACAATAAGTAATGCCCTTCCTCCCCCCTTTCTGGACCCATTGCTGTCTCCTTCACTCATGGAAGACTCTGAGCTGAGGCAGCTGGTCCTGGAAATCCTGCACAACCTCATTGATCGGCACGACAACAGAGCCAAGCTGAGAGGCATAAGGTGCTGCTTTCTATTTATTGCCTACTTGAAATTCCATTCATTACCTGAATGACAAGTACTGTTGATTTTTAAATGTTTTTATTAATTATTAATATACTGTTTTGGTAAATGCACAGTGCTCAGTGTCATTTATTCATGGCAAGTGTTTTATAGGTAAGCCTCAGAGCACGGTACCTTAAGTAACCATTGCAAATACCAGTTTAGCTGTGTAGAAGACAGAATTTTGTTTTTATTTGATGTAGGTAAAAAATACATGATTGTCATGATTCTCTTTCTGGTTCTTCTTCTTCGACTGAAATTTGAATATCCTTCTTAAGCATGAATATAATTAATATGGGAATTGGGTAAAGATCTGTTTTAATAATTCCTGAATTCCACATTCTTCTCTGTTCCTTTTTTTTTTTTTTTTTTTTTGTGCTAAACCAACACATTTCTTTCATTTGTAGAATAATACCAGATGTTTCTGATCTGAAGATAAAACGAGACAAGATTTCAAGGCAAGATGTGAGCTTCATGAAAAAGGTAATAGAATGAAACATCGTTTTTCTATATAGAAGTAAGTAACTGAAACAGTGGTTTTGCTTTTCTTCTACAGCTGCGATCTTGCAGCTAGTCACAAAGATCATTTTCAAATTATTGTAATCAAGTTACAGTGATTTCAATGTTGAGGTGCTCTAGGTACTTGAAAAATAATTCCATGCAATAAAATGTTAATTTATGTCTTCAGTTAAGACTTTTATATGCATGAAATTAGAACATCATATGTCAAAACCATCATTCTGAAAAGATCTCCCTGTTGTTAGATCCCTGCACAGCATCTAGTTTTTGCTCACTAGCAGTATTTCACTTCTATGACTTTTGTTTTTACCATATTTTTGTATTTTTAGACAATTTTGTGTTTAGAAATCTTATTGTAGCTGTGGCAGAGGTACTTATGTCTTATATTTTAGGTAAAGGTGTCAAAGAAAGATAACTTTGTACAAAACAGTGATCTTTTAAAAGATTATTTTCACAGGACTTTGTACCAGGTGATCTCAGTATATTTGGTTCCAGAGAAAAACCGGGTTTTTGTGGATGGTACTTACATGGAGTGCTTATAGTAGACACCTTGGATTTTATGAGGGAAAAATTCATAAAGCTGTCATTCCTGATTGTGGTTTATCTATGTAGGTATGTAAACAGAAACCAGAAAATACTGAAGTAGGCCAAAATACTGGATGTGTAATAATATGGAAAATAGAGTTGAACAGCATTCAAGTAACATTGCAAGATAAATGTTCTTTCAAAGTTAGTCTAGTTAATATTCTTTCCAGTACATGTACAACTGGAATAATATAAATATAAAAAATACTCCAACATTGCAATTATTTTTAGTCATGTGTCTTTTAAAAAGTGAATTAAATTTTAATTCATTAATTTAATATGTATGTTTTAAAGCAGTTTGGATAAGATGTATTTTGCTAGATCAAAGTTGTAGCTGTTAAACTAAATATTTGAATTGTTAATATTGATCTGAAGAGAAAGGGCAGAAGAGGGAAAAGAGATTCTTCACAGGTCAAGAAAAGATCATACAGGCTTCTAAAATATATTTGAAATATATTTCCCTGGGAAATGGAGTCAGTCAGTGATTATCTGTGTGATACTGTTTCAGGTGCATCTCACAGGTGTAATGTTGCTCACTGCATGTTAGCAGCATGCTCTTCCCAGATGCTCTGCATAATCAAAGCAGAGGGATGAGGCATCTCCAGAAGTTTGTTGATATCTGTAGGACCAGTTAGGCTTGTTTGATGTTACATGGGGATCCTGAGGCAATTGTGTATCATACCCAGGTGAATGGAGCCAAACACAGGCACAAAACTCTTCATCTCAGACCACTTGCTCAGTTTATATCGATCCTTTCTTTAACTTCTTGCATTTTCCAGTCTTCTAGAAAGATACATATTGAGAAAATCCACATAATAATTTGTTTTCCTATTTGAGTGCATTTCTTTATCAGTGGAATAAAAAATTTTGTTACTTTTATTTTCCAAGCATACTGGGTCCTTAAACAGCTAACCTTTATTGTGTAGTAGCTTCTGTTTCTCTCTTCTCTAAATACAGTGTGTATTTGAACAACTCTTTGATTTTAGAAGTAATAAAAAGATCGACAATGTCATCATTATTTCGTAAATAAATATGTCTTGTTTGAAAAAGAGGGGTTGAAAATCACTTTTCTTCTCCTTCAAGAGCTGAATTAATGTGTCTAGGTCTTATGTCTAGGTCTTTAGATCTTGAAAATTAATTGTGTCAGCTGATACAGACTTGTAGCCCCCCCCCACAGATTAAGAATGCTGGGGTGGTACTGAGCTGTGTGTTCCATACAGCACCTGATGCTTGTCCTGTGTTTCTTGTGTTTGCATTTTTCTTTTGTGTTGAGGTAATAGCTTCTTTACAGAGATTTGGTTAGACACGGTGTTGCGAGAAGAAAGTCACTTTTGAAGTGGAGAGTCTTCACTAGACTGCAGCCTCCCTACACAAATCAGTAAATGAGCCCTGCTCACCTTCTGAAACACCTTCTAGCAAAATTTTTTCTTGCTTTGCTGTTTGAGGGGAGTTGCCTAATGAGCAAATTTGATGTCTTCACAAGGGTAACACTTGGAGCTCATCAGTTACTCACATGTTCTTGAGAATATTTCAAGATTACTTTTTGGTTTCTCCTTTTCATAAATGGGCAAATATATTTTTTCTAATATTTCAACAGGAAATGAATTCCAACATCTGATACTGTGCAGTAATCATTCAGTTCTCTTTATCATCTTCTCTATCTGTACATTTGTGCATAAAATAGAACAGTGCAGTGTTTATAAAGAAGCTGTTGTCAGAAACTTGATGTCTGTTTGATTAATCTTATACCTGTTTGTGTGTGTATGTGTGCACATGTATTTTATCCTTTTATTTTTTTTTATTCTATCTCATTTAATCTAACATCAAAGTTGGACCTGTTTGGTGTAGAGAGTTGGACTAGAAAGACCTTCAAATATCCTTTTTAGCATAAATTATTCTATTGTTTAATACCCATTTTCCCTTTTATGTCTTTTATAGCATGGTCAGCAGTTGTACAGACACATCTATTTAGGCTGCAAAGAAGAAGACAACGTCCAAAAAAGAACTTTGAACTCCTGTTTACATCTCTAGCACTTACCACAATTGAACTGGCCAATGAAGAAGTGGTTATTGACCTCATTCGATTAGCTATTGCCTTTGCAGGTATGGTCTGTGCTGGGTTCATTGCCTGACAGTTTATATGTGTGATTGGAGATGAAATCTCATCATTTGGTCTGAACTTGATTGATCACTAAGGAAGTGCACTTTGTATGTACTAAAGGGGAAACTTGATAAAATCAGTTTAGTAACAAACTGCCACAGCATGTGCTGTTCAGGAAAAACAGCAGATGTGGAAATTTATTGAAGCATTTCTTAGAATTGCTGATACTCAGTAGCAGAATGACAGGGTGTTCCCTCAACCTATGATCTTGTGTTCTGTATAAATATATGGACTGTCTGCACCCAGGATGAAAACTTCTGTATAATTGATTGGTTGGGAAAAGTTACTAAACCAGGCTATTTAATCTTACCTTAGAGCAAAATTCTGTCAGTGTCTTAGGTTTTATTCCTTAACATTTCATTAATAGGTTCAGATATTAACTCATACTTGCATACAGTCCTCAGGGAAACTGGATACCTTACTAAGTTTATCTGTGTTGAAATCAAAAATAAAGTAGTGCTAACATGTGCCCTGGAAATTTGATGAAATCAAGCCCTGTAATCCCAGTTCACTCTGTCATTAACCTTGTTCCCAAATGTGCAGCTGCATTATAAAATATCTGAAATGCAGTGTGCATCCTTAACTTTAAAATATGAACCAAATCTTTACCTGATGGAAATGACATTAGGAGTTTTACTAGAGCAAAAGTAATGCAATCTGAATAAACATGGAAGTGCTAATATGCATTAAATAGTTCCCTCTATTGTGCTCTATCTGTGAATCACGCTGGTGGTCTTTATTATCAAACTGCTGTTTCTCTTATTCCTGAGAAAATGTTATGATCAACAGGTGGTCAGGACAAGAGACTACCAGTTATTAATCTGTACTTCTGTCTGAGAAACAAATTTGAGTTGAGTAAATTTATTTCTCTTCATAATAGTTGAATCATTTAAGCTCTCTGACTTCAGATCAATACGTTCCTACTTCAGGAATGAGCTAAAAGACTGGAATTTTATGATAAGAGATATCAAAATTTAAGTAATAGCTGATAAACATCATATGTCAGGTAGTGTTACCAATGATAGTTTTGACTTCTGTATATTCAGGACAGCCTGCTAACTTTGGAAAACATAATGTTTCCCCTTTTTTTCCAGGACGTTGCCATCATCAATGAGGATAATCTGCCAATGTTTAATCGTTGTGGTGTCATGGCATTGGTTGCAGCATATCTGAACTTCCTGAGTCAGATGATTGCAGTTCCTGCCTTTTGTCAGCATGTCAGCAAGGTAACACATTGTTAAAAAATTCAAGCCATTTAGAGCAATACACGTTTTACTGTGAAATCAGTAAATAACTTGTGTCAGGTATTTGCTTATGGTGTTGATCTCCCATATTTGTCTCCACTGACATTGTTCTTGATCTTCAGTCTCTCATGGCATTACTTGCTGACTTAAAATTATAAACAAGATAATCTTCTCTCAAGGCATAGCATTTTTATTTTGCTTATGTCACCATATATAAAGGGCCAAATCTGGTATAAGACTTTATGGCCCCACTATTTTTGGTAAAACAGTATTGACATGCACAAGACCATGAGAACTAGATTTTTAGTCTAAATCGTGAGAGCCATAGTTTCTTTCCTGGTTAAAAGAAATCTCAAATGTCTCATTTGTGTTGAAGTGGATGTTAGTGAAAGTTAGGTATTTGAGAAAACAACTATGGAACTACTCTATTTGTACTATTTGACTTGGGGTTTTCTTTCAGGTCATTGAAACCAGAAGTGTGGAAGCAGCTTATTTTCTACCAGAAACAATTTTCAAAGACAAGTGCGAGTAAGTAGATACAAAATGGGAATTAGTGGACAGTGAAGTCCCCATTTTGCTATTAAAAATCATATATCATTGAAAAATGTTCCATGTGTGAAATAACCCCAGGGTTTTTATGATGTTCTGGACAGGCAAAAGAAATCCAAGCATTAAAAGCATGTACACTTGAAGGGAAAAAAAAAAAGTGGGTTTCAGACGTTTTCCTTGTAGTCAGAGGCATTTATGCACAATAGGATGCTCAGTGTGTTAACACAGGAAAATAACTTTTCATTGAATCACAGAGTGGGTGAGGATGGAAGGGATCTTGAGATCATCTGGTTCAAGCCCCTTGCTTAAGCAGGGTCACCTAGAGCAGACTGTTCCACAGGACCACATCCAGATGCATCCACAGCCTCTCTGGGTAACATGCTTCAGTGCTTGGTCACCATCCTGTTGGCACAAAAACGTGTTTCCTGATGTTCAGACAAAACCTTCTGAGTGTCTGTTTGTGCCCATTGCCTCTGGTTCTGTCACAGAGCAGCACTGAGAGGTGTCTGGTTCTGAGGCCTTTCCACCCTCCCTCCCTTACTGGAGCTGTACACACTGATGAGATCCACCTTCTCTCCATGCTGAACGGGCCCAGCCCTCTCAGTCTTCATTGGAGAGATGTGCTCCTCCTGGTGCAGCCCAGGATACCCTCAGTCTTTTTTGCCACAAGGGCACACTGCTGGCAAATGACAAATATTACAATTAATTAATTACTGTTAGTATTACTGTTGCTGTGCAAGTTTGTTTTGTTTTATTTAGCAGAGATCATAGTCTCTCAAGATGTAGCAGAATAGTTGAGGAACATATTTCAGAAATACAAGAAGTGTTAATAATGCAGAAGTTTTCAATGGTCTGATTTTAGGTGTGTACTCATTCCTAAAATATTGACCAAACTTTATTTTCATCAAATCATTACCATTGACCTTTCTTGGTTGCTCATGGACATTAGAAAAATATTTTACTTAACCAACAAATATCTGTTGCTAGACAATAACTTCAAATACATGTTTTGACAGTCTTCCAACATCCTTGGAGAAGGACGAAAAAGATTTATTTTTCCTGACGAACAAGATTGCAGAATCGTTGGGAGGCAGTGGATACAATGTGGAAAGATTGTCAGTTCCATATGTGCCTCAGGTAACAGGTGAGTGGTGATTAGTAGCAACACCACTTAGTACCAGTTATTAAGAATGTTTTCCTGATGTGTTGTGTGACAGTGAAATGTAATGTGACTGCTTGGCTACAAAACTTAATCAGATCATTTTGTCTTCTCAAGGTGTTTTTTTTTCCTCTCATTAGCTACTGTATTATTGCTAAGAAGTTTCAACTATTTGTCCTTTTAAGACTTTTTTTCCTTGAAGAATGGAAGTGAGGCAGAAAGTCCTAGAATGCCCTTTGACTGTTTTTAATGATGCCTTTGCTTCAAAAGAATACCTGTGCTAACTTGATCTAGAAAATGAGGAAGGAATATACAAGTCAGCTTACTTTATCCTTTTCATGTGAACATTGGATGGAAGATACTCTGTCCTTTTGCCATATGGTCTTGTGCTGATTTATTTGTCTCAGTTAAATTCTCAATGAGCAGATGTTAATTTAAGCAAGAATGAGATGTTTTCCTCCATCAGATACCTATGCAAACTTATTGTCAGGTAACAGTGGAAGTGTTGCCTGAGGAAGGGTTGTGGGAGTTCATGCTGCACAGGCTAAGTGGGTAATGTGAAAAGAGCTAGCTAGTATGTGACATTTGTCTGCTTTTGGCTTTCAGCATATTTTCAACAGCCAATTAAACAACTGACTGAAAAAATTGATTGAAGAATTTGTTCTTAACCATATGTGTTTTGTGGCTGTATATAACTGGTTGCTATTGTAATACTCTAGGGGATACCCCAGCCCAAAGCATGGCCTTTTAAAAATACCTATCAGTAAAATGTGATTTCTGTATTCTGTAGCTCACACACAGAAAGAACCAAAGTACATACAAGCAGTGAATGCCAGATGTGTTGCTTTTGCAGTCTGATTCAGAGACATTGCTGCCTGCTCTTGAATATCTGTTTTGGATAGTTATTGTGGGAGGAATTGAGTTCTCCAGACAGCAGCTGGAGGTGGTTATCTGGTTATGTCCCAAATGCAAGCAGGCACATTAGTGATATGTTCCAGCACATCCAGTGTCTGTTTTCTGTTACTGCTTGTCTCCTTTTAAAAAGGATAATGAGCCTGTGCTTATTTCTTCTAGCATCTAAAAAACCAGTTAACATTATATTTTAGTATTGGCAGAAGAGGTGGGCAGCAAGGGAGGAAGTGTTACAGGCTTTGAGTGAATGAGAATGGAGTGAGGAAGATAGCCTGGTTTGAAATTTATATTAAGCCTCTTCTAGAAATTCAGATACATTTGTACCCAAATGACCTCACTAAAGGTTTTCTTGTATACTTTGCTAAAAATGCATTCCCACACAGGAAGAGACGTAAGTGCTGACATCAGCAGTGATTGAGTTTAGCTGAAAGTGTGTGATTAACTGCCTCTGCAGGTGATGAGAAATTGCCATATTTAATCCTAAGTCTTAGCATATGTGAATCAGATGAGTTTGGGAATTCTGTAATTTTTTATAATGAGCAGCAACCAAAACTTGTTCCTTGACTGTTGCTGTAGCTAGTTAAGTTCACTAATCTCTGATCCTGTGGAATACTGAGCTTCTCAAGCTTTTCATTTGACTAAATCAGGACCAATATTTTGGAATATTTTGGAATTCCTAAGCTTTTCTTTTTTTACTGTAATGAAATGTTACACTTCTGCTATTAATATTATAATGCTAGAATGTAGTGTTTCAAAAGAGATCATTAATCTTAATGAAAAAAGATCCATTTTTTGTATATTTCCTGTGAAACCTAGTGTTGAACTCAAAACACAAGTAAATATTTCATCCTAATTATTTCTGGTATTTCCAAATATCAGTGATATGATGCTTAACAATGATTTATAGACTTAATTTTGTTATCTTGTCTTTGTTTCATATCTTGATACTTCTTAACAACTAGAAAGACATTTGTATTTGCCAATTTTTATACCTGTTTCTCTTTCTTACTTGAGGGAGGGAGAAAACTAATAATTTAAAAGTCTTTCAATCTTTTTTTGTCTATTCGTTATATATATATATATATATGTGTGTATATATATATATATATATATATATATAAAATTCAACTCTATTTCCATCAGGCAAAAAACCTCATAAATGCAGACACAAGTCAAAAGGTAAAAATGAGCTGTAGGTCAGCCTGCTCTCCTGCCTGTAGTGTGTCCCTTTAGGATGTGCAGTCAAAAAATGCTTTTAGAAGGCCTAAAGACATTGAGGCCAGAAATTGTGCTGTACTTAGTGGACTTAGTTTCCTTATGCTTTTTTTTTTTTTTTTTTTTGTTTTTTTCCCTCTCCTTGACATGCCTGTAGCAATGTTTACTGCTGTGGCAGTTTGCTGTTGTGTTTAGTCATGATTTGGTACTCTACCAAATGGCAGCTTTCCTGTTTTGTTTTCCTGGGCAGGTTATAGAGCCATAGGTATCATTTTTGTGATGGTACTAATTACCTATTTGAGTGATGTTACAAAAACCTGTAGGAAATTGGAAGAAACTCTCAGTTGTTCAAAAAATGATAATTCATCTTAGTCACTGGCCATTCAGGATAATGACTGCATAAGGAATAGAGTCCCTCACCCATGAGGAGAGGCACCTTAAAGGTCATCTTGTTCCAAGCCCCCTGATGATGGGCAGGGACTCCTTCCACTATCCCAGATTGTTCAAAGCCCCATCCAACCTGGCTTTGAACACTGGTAGGGATTGGGGCAGCCACAGCTTCTTTGGTCAACCTGTGCCAGTGCCTCACTACCCTCATGGGAAAGAATTTCTTCCTAGTATCCAATCTAAATCTACCCTCTTCTAATTTAAAGCCATTGTCCCTTGCCAAAAGTGATGGATCCCACCTGGGTCAGTGAGGTGACACACAGAGCTGCTCCCATTGCCCTTGGCCAAGGCTTCTGGGACAGCCTTGGCAGGGGCTGGGGCAGTGAGTGTTGGGGCTCCATCACTGTCCCCGAGCCCCTGGGCTCCTTTATGTGTGTGGATGAACACTGTATCCTATAAGAGAAATTCTCACAATGGTAATTCTCACAATGTTTTTACCCACTTGATATGTTGAAGTTAGAGATAAATGGGCATATATCATATACAAGTTTATTGAGGCATCCATTACAAAAATTAATTTTATCCAAAGTAGTCCCTAAAATGTATCTTTTGGTTTGTCAGTTATAAAGAGAGCAGCAAGATGGCAGCAGAGATGTGGTTTTGTCGAGTGTTTTCTCTTGGGAGCTGAGGTGCTTTCCTCAGATTTGGAATGTATTGGGTCATGTACCAGTGAGCCATCACGGATTAAAAATTCAGTAAATCCTTCAGAATGCCATTTCAAATGCTCAGGGCCTCTCAGAACCTGGCAAATATTAGTACAATTCAGGTGTTTTTCACTAATCTTGTTCTTTCACTGCCTCTCGGTCTTAAAATGACATTTCATTTATGCGACTTCTGAAAGCTGTTTCTTGGTTTTTAAAAGCTGAGCATGTTCAACTCTGCTGGAATGAATTTTGTTTGTTCATGCTCAATATTTGCACTGCAAAAGCAGTTTGCTTGGCTGGAATGGTTTAAACAAAGGTTGCAGAAAAACCAGCATACATTACCTTGTCATGGGGGAGTTTTACAGTCCTTCTCCTTTTTTTAGTATCAAGTGCCTGTACATGCTTATAACTATATAGTGCAAGTCATCAAATAATAATAGCAATAATTTGATCAATCAAATGGCTTGATCTTGGATAAAATCTAAAATGTGATATTGCAATTCATGTCTTTTTAAATGAGATACACAAAAGTCAGGCCACTCAAGTGTCTGCTTGTCAGGGGATCCGTGTGACAAGTCTTAAAATGTATTTTTACTGTTCATTAAAATGTTTTATTATTATAATGAATGTCAAAAATGAGAAAACACTAGTGGTGCATTGTCCAAGGACTGCAGGCACAGAAGGAGATTCCATCAACCAATGGATCATTTGATCATAATCCCCTTATGCATTAATTAAATTGTGCTGCTTCTTTTAGTATCAGCACAGTTGGTCTTATTCTGACAACTTTTTAGGCCAGCTGGACCTGCTGAAATATTTGTAGGAAGTGAGAAAGGGAGAGATTTTTTTTCACCCAGTAGATTTTTAGACTTGCTGAATATGGTACTTGTAGCAACAAGAATAAGGAAGGATTGTTGTTCATTTCCATTCAGAAATCTTTGTTTCTTCTGTCAATGAATCATCTTCCAAGAAGCCCTTTTCTGTTTCAGAATACCTTAAAATTAAGACCTTAATATTTCAATGTCACAACAACAACAACAAAAAAAACCATTCAGGTTTTTGTAAAGGATTTTAGAGCTATGTATCATCGTGTGCTACGGTATTTATTATGCATTTGAATAAGACTTCGATTTTTAAAATTCTGAATTTTGAAGGAAATGTTGAAAAGATCCATAATGAGAGGAGGGAGGAACTATAAAAAGGTTATTTTTCTTCATATTTAGTAATTTAGAGCAGTAACTCTAAATGTATCATTTTTCACAATTCAAATGATAAAATATATGATCTTGGGTTAAACAGGCATATGGAAATAAATTGCATCTGATGGGTAGAAATTTGACTGATTATTTCAAGAGTGTTATGCAAAAAGTGAGAATTTCTTCCTGTGCTAGATGAGGACAGACTCTCCAGGAGGAAGAGTATTGTGGACACAATGTCTCTTCAGGTGGATATTCTGTCTGGCTGCAACACAGAGGATAAGGTATGAAAATCACAGATTATTTTAAAGAAGCATCTTAAGTGGAGGGAGGGGGGAATGCAAGTGAAGTTTTCCGAGGAAGTCAGATATCTGATTATTCTAGCAATGGCAAATACTTTAGGGGCTTTGTTTTTTTAAGTTGTGTGTTTCCAGAGTTGTCAAAGACACTCTGCTGATTTTATTTTATAAAAGAGTAAAGTATTAGTACTGCAGATTATGGTGTAGCAATACATTTATTTACATGCTGAGCAACTGATATTTTATGAGTAAACATTCTAAAATGTTTTCTTTGAGTTTTGAGGGATACAATAAATTTCAGCATCTGTATCCCTCTATCATTTGAAGTATTTGAGAGACTTGTTCAACAGCTTGGGGCTGTGAGATACAAGCCTAGAGAAACAGAAACCTGGTGGGAGACCTGCAGTCTCTGAGTGGGACAGGCTGTGTGCACCAGTGTCACTGTTCCCCTCCAGAAGAGTTTGGCATGCAGCATGTAAAAGTCACAGGAAGGATAAAGTAGCAACAAAGAGTTCATATGTAGGGTAAAGGAGCTGATGCTAATTACTCCTTAGGAAGACTGCATTATAATTAAAATTATCCCACATCGCTTGACACTTCATTTGAAGTATTTCTTAAAATAAATTTCTACTTCTACTGAATATTTTTCAAGGTTCTGCTGATTTTTATTAACTAGATTTCTGCTGGCTGCATGGAAATTAGCTGTTAAAATTGAGGTGTTTGTGCCTTAGATGAGGTACAGATGATTCCTACTTTTGACATCCTGAAGGACAAACTGCCTGGAGACACAAAGAAAAATGTGTGGACTGAGTCAAGCTGAGTGTTAATTACAAATTCACTATTAAACTATAGCAAAGGAGCAAGCTTTACTTAAGACAGAAGTTCTGTGTTTTGCATTATTATTATTACTATTATTTCTTTTGCTTTGTGCACATGATGCCTCAGTTGATCTTTTGTGTTCACTTCTTGCTTTTGTGCTTTAGCAAGGAAATAGATAAAAATTCATGAGAAAGAATAAAAATGTTTGAAAAATAAGTGAGACAGTCTAATCTCTAGCTTTCTGAAGCAAGTAAATGCTCCTCATGAGACTGAGGCTGTTTGACATTAATATTCTTTTTTAAAATCACACATTATATGTTCTTACATGTAATTGAACAACTCCCTTGAAAGTAGAATTAAATGAGAGAAGTTTCCTTTTCAGATTTCAAGTTCTGCCAATGTTATGTCACATTATGTTAGACCTTTTTGAAGTGGATGTAGTGGTTGTACATAAAATCTTTTTATGGGTTCTCAGCTTAATGTGGTCTTAATGTAGTCCGGTGTCTTAGATAATTAATTACTTTTTATCTCTTAAAAACAATAATTTATTAATTAGGAACACAGGAAGCAGCATATTCCTTGTTTACTTGCTTTATGAGGTTTGTTTACAAGGCAGAGGAGAAAGCAGTATTTTCCAGTATGCACCTATGTATGAAATCTGGTTTTCTTGCTGAATAGATTAGTTAGTATAACAATCCATAACCATTAGCAGAACGAAACTGCAAGAAAGCAAGCATAAATCTTTATGATTGAGAGGATTACCTACTTAATTGATGGAAGTTTTAGGACATAATGATGTATGGTATAATATCTGCACTGAGATAGAAGACTGTTTATCCATAAAATAGCTGTTATTGTATACAATACAAATGCAATTCTTCTGCCAGTAGATTCAAAGTTTTTTGTGCTGCCAAGTCTGTTAATGAATCCTGTTCAGGAAGGGGAGTTATTCCATAGTTACCTCCAAGTGAAAGCACTTGTAAATGTAGGTAGTGCTTCTGTGGTATTAATAACCACCTATAATGCTGGGTAATATCAGCAAATAATGTGGAGGTTAACTAGCATTATGAAAAGCACCCTTAAACAACTAACATTTACCAAATGTGAGTTGTGTTAAAGATGATTTCAGAACCTGAATATTCTTGATCTGTAGCCATATCCATGAATATTTGTCAGAAATGGTGTTTCCCTGTTTATTTATTATTTTTTATTTATTCAGAGGTAGAGAATACATGCTTATTAAGTAAAACCTGTAAAATCTGGAAAAATATAATTTACATCTACAGCTCATGAAATAATTCTCATGTAAAAAGGAAACAGCTACTTCCTTTTCCCTTAACAGTAGCTCAAGCCAATGAATTAAAAAATTGGAAGAATTCATCATCTTCTGAATGGAATAAAGGAATTTTTTGCTACCTTACCTCTTACCTTAAATCATACTGGACCATTCTAAAGAGTTAGTGTTTATCAGGAAAAATAAAAATGCTGCATTTTTACATGTTGGAAGGTTTGAAGTGGGGAAGCTCAAGCCAAGAAACCGTGTTATGTTCAGGTGAACACTGTTCTGCCATCTAAACATTTTCCCCTAAAGCCATGAGGGTGGCTTCACTATAAATATATTTACTGCTATAGAAACTACATCTATAATGAATTGAAACACTGGTAATTCCTGGTGAAGAACATCTGCAGCAGCAAATGGATGTTTGTTTCAGTAGATTGACAAAATTTCTCAACAGACATAACTTGTTACATGAAGACACTTGTTACATCCAGTGTTTATGATGTAAGCACCTAATTATTTGGATCCACCAAATTATTTGTACCATCCATACTTTGGATGGTGCAAAGTTAGCCTAAAGCACTAACCAATTTTCACTCTGCACTCCACTGGCCATTGACATTATTAGCAACAATTGTCTAAGAACCACTACTGAAATTTTGCAGTATAGAAACACTACAGCTTATTCCTGACTTAAAGGACTCTTCTGCCAGGATCAAAATCCATTTATAAAGTATTATTGCCATAGAGCAATCTTGACTACAATTTGGAAAGTTTTCATTGATCTCATTTGATAAAAATCTCCTCACTGACTTCAGTGGCTTAAAAATGGGAATTTGTGATCTATTGGCTGTCACAGAAAGTCCAAATAAAGTTATTGGAGACTTGTAAGACAGAAAAGTTCTGGCTGTTTTGTCCTTCTGTGTTTATCATATTTCTTATTTTTTAGAATCTTATATGTGATGATTAAGGAGTTTTGTTTCTATGTGTTTAGGTTGATAATACTGAAGAAATCACCTTTGAAGCTTTGAAGAAAGCCATTGGTAAGATTTATTACAGTTGTGTTTGTGCAGCATAGTTCTCAATTACTATGGAATTGCTAAAGAAAAAGGAGACGCCATAATAACATAAAATATTACTCTTACTTATTTTCAGCTAGTATATTTATTTAGAACTCCCGTTATTTATTTCTAAATCTCTGAAATTATATCTTGATAATGTTAGTGAATTCATTTTCTGAAGCTAATAGGACTGAATGAAAAGCATCTGAAAATGCCTGCCATCTATTACATTTGTGGTACAGCAAAGCTATAAATGTGAGATATTCAAGTTACATTGAGTGATTACTTATGAGGTAACTTGAGTATTTTTTGTGTATTTAGATTTTTGGGTCTTCAGTGCATTCAAAAATAAGTTGTATTTTACACGGCGTGGATTTTAAAGTACTAAGTTATTTTAAAAGAATATTTTTCTGACAAGTCACCTGGCTATGAGAACACAGAATTATCCAGATTCCTTATTTCATATTACTGTTAGTAATTGCTAATTAATGCTTTTCAGTCTACCAAAATCCTGTTTAAAATATGGATGAAACATTGATGTTTAGAACAGTAGACACATTTTAAATAGTAATTTAATCTGACAGTATTCCAAGTGTGCCTAATCCCTGAGGTACCTAAATTCATTAGATGCTGAAAAGTTCCAGCTGCTTGTAGGTTCAGTTAGTTTATGGAGTTAACTGGCTTTTCCAAATTCTGATAGAAAACTCTGACCACCTGTCAGCGTGATACTGGGAGATTCTTGTTTCCTCTTCAATCTGAACCTGTGTGCAGTAAGTGAGAAGTGCAGGCAGTAAAGCAAAAGCAAGCTTGCATGTTACTTTTAATTAAAGACTTAGTAAGAAAGGGGGAAAATTGGGTCCTCAAACCATCTCCCTGAAATTTTATCTGCATTTTGCTTTAGGAATAATGCCCAATGACATCTCACTTGAGAATGGTTGCATCACTTCAAGCACAAGCCTTGTTCACTTCTGCAGTGTGCATTTGATATATCTTGTACTTCATAGGCAAAGATTGCATTTGTCTTTATTTTGTTTTCATTGTTCTTTTAAGAAAACAATGGACTTGAAGAACAGGAAAAGGAAAAAAGGCGTCTTGTGATTGAAAAGTTCCAAAAAGCACCATTTGAAGAAATCGCAGCTCAATGTGAAACCAAAGTGAGTTTCTGCAAAATGTCAGCACTGAGGATATCAGTGCATTAGTGGGAATGTGCTGGCTGAAGGTGATTTAACTTGGCATGTCACTGCTGATGTTACTTCTTCAGAAGTTCAGTTCTTTGCTTTGTCTCCACTGCTATCATTGTTGGAAGATTCCAGTAATTTGAAGTGTGTTTTTGTTTCTTCCTAGACCATTTGGAAGGTACTGGGTAACTTCTACATTCTTCACCTTAGTATTTTCCTTGCCATCCTTGAAATCCAGGTTCACAGCCCATTCCTATTTCATTCTGGGATAGCTGGAGCAGCATTTAACCCACTATGCATTTTAAATAACTAAATATATTTCAGGTTTGTTAAACTCCTGTCTGCAACATCAAAATTTGCTGTATAATTCTTGGCACTCCAGAACAGGCTCTCTTAATCTCAAATGCATCTTTAGGCTTGGAATCCTTACATCCTTAGCAGTGACAAAGGGAATTAAGAACATGTGGCCTAGATTTAGATGTGGCAGTGTAGGACACACTCACCTGGGTATGGCCTGGCACACCCATTGTAGCTCAGTTCAATAGCTAGGAGTTAATAATTCTTTTTTTTTTTTCCTTAGGCAAACTTGCTTCACGATAGACTGGCACAGATACTGGAGCTCACCATTCGGTAAGGCTTTATGCAAGAAGAATATTGTAACTGACAAATTTACTTTTAAAGCAATTGTGGCTATTTTCACATGGTTATGTCATAGTGTTCTCAAACACATATAATAGGGAGAAAATAATTGCCTTAACTGAATGCTGTGG
Organism: Luscinia megarhynchos; assembly: GCA_034336665.1. NCBI lineage: Eukaryota > Metazoa > Chordata > Aves > Passeriformes > Muscicapidae > Luscinia > Luscinia megarhynchos. Next base: position 93,434,313 of record JAPFBE010000002.1, read on the forward strand.
TTTAACCCTGATAGGCCCTGTGTAGCTTTATGTAGCCACTGGCTTGACCCTCCTCAGCATGAGGATGAGGAAGTGAACTGGAAGGGTGTAAAAGAAAAATCATAGTTTGAGATAAGAACAATTTAATAATAAAAGTCACAGATGCTAACAAAGCAAAGTAAGAAATTCATTCACTTCCCATGGGCAGGCATGTGTTCAGCCATCTCCAGCCAAGCTCTTTGGGAAGGCAAAAGCCATCACTCTGAATGTCCTTTTTTCCTGCTTCTTTCCTTAAAGCTATTACTGCTGAGCATGACTGTATGATAGGGGGTATCCCATGGGTCAGCTGGGGTCAGCTGTCCCATCTGTGTCCCCTCCCACCTTCCTGCCCACCTGCAGCCTATACCCCGGCACAGCAGTGTGAGGAGCAGAAAAGACCTTGACTCTGTGTAAGCTCTGCTCAGCAGTAACAAAAATATCCCTGTGTTATCAACACTGTTTCCAGCACAAATCCAAAACAGAGCCCTGTACCAGCTACTGTAAAAAGAAATTATGCAAGCCAGAACCAGCACATTGAAAAAGAGCATTTTTCATCACTTTGATTTTCTTAGTACTTTGAATGTTCCTGATAGTGGAGAATGTATAGAAACCATATCATTGTGTCTTACAGTATCTCTATGTCTATCAGTAATATTGCAGGATGCTGTTTTTCCATTGCTATATCTGGTTGAGAAAGTAATTAAACATTGAGCACCCCAAGTAGTACATGGTGTTGTCATAGAGAGTTGTGCACATCGTTATGCAGGATAAATAGTATTTAATAGCAATAAGATGCATTTTGATAGTTCTGTAACAACAGTGAAATTGATGATCTAGACGAGAATATAAAAATCCTCAGGGCATGATAATTCCATTAGAATTTCAGGGCTAGGATAAAATGCTGTTAGTATTTTATTACTTTATTATATACTGTTGGTGTATATATATATGGGGGAGTAGTTCACTCTTGTTTCTTGCCTGTAAGTATGTAAATTTATAAAATGCAATCCATATAACTATAAATTCTGTGTATTGGTTGTGCTTCTCACACAGTCCTCCGCCCAGCCCCTCAGGAACGATGACCATTACTGCTGGACATGCTCATTACCATTCTGTTCCAGTCTATGAGATGAAGTTTCCAGATCTTTGTGTGTATTAAGTGTCTTCTGAAGTCTGCTGGACATTATTTAGAGTAGAGTACAATAGAAAGAACAAGATGAGTTTTCAAATTTCATTGTTTATTGTATCTGATTTTAATATAATGATGGATATGAGCCAAAACCAGATTATTTTAGCCAAATTCATGAAACTGTCTTGAATTGTTTTATTCTGTAATATATTTTGAGTTAGGTTTTTCACATACCATGTTTCTTCATTTTCATATTTGAGTACATGTAAAAGTCAGATTTAAAACTTGTCTTGCCATATAGGTAAATATTTCAGTTACTCTAGGAATTTGTATTGCTTCAAATTCCTTTAATTTGAGATATTGTAACTGAAAAACCTATTAAAGCCTTTTTTTATTTTGGTTTGGGTTTTTTGTTGGTTTGGTTTTTTTTTATTCCTCTTCCACCTCAGTTCTGTGTCGACCTAGAATGCTTTTGACTTGCTTCATCTTATTCACTGTAACCAGTGGAGCACTAGCTGAGCTTCCTCTTGTTCATGCTGTCATAGCTACTTGTTTATTTTGGAATAGATTGAAAAAAACCAAAACCTCACACGTGTTCAAATACATGAATGAATTAATGGACACTTGTTAAGTGTATTTTGATGCATCACATAACATACTTTTTAGATAGATACATCCAGTATGTGTCCTGTGTTTCTTGCTAAAAGTTAACTCTTAAGCTTTGCATAAGAGAGGGAGAAGTCTCCTCTTGAAGCACAGAATTGTGCAATATATTTCATGTCTTAAGATATATGGTTTACAGACTGTACTTTTGAAAATACTGTAGTATTTTACTGTCTGCTTTAGTATAAATACAGGAGAGATATATTTAGTATAGCAGAAAATAAACTGAGGGCATTTTAAATCATAAATACTGAAACTATATTATATGAGACATTTCTCTGTAGTTTATTACAGCTTTTTAGTGATATTTTAGAAATTGAAAGAAAACTCAAATAATTTAAAAATCAAGAATTTATTACATATTTTCAAGCAAAAGCATTTTTAGAGATGCATCTCTGTGTTTGTTTTTGTTTCATTTCTCAAACCTTTAAGATAACTTCCATAGGTTTATGTATCTGAGCATATACTATTCAAATGTAAATAAAGTAAAACTGGTAGAGTAAATCATGGACATTTGATGATCATTGTCAAGGCAGTCTTTATGACTCACTAAATCCTGCAAGCAAAAAAAGAAAAACAGCATTCATTGATGCCATGAATAATAAGTTTAAGTCCCTTAATCCGACTGGGGCAATGCAAACCTGAATGAATGCTCTCAAATATCTATAATAAATGTAGACATTTAATTTAGTGTTTTGGATGAGCAGTGAACATGAATAAAGTAATCCAACTTCAGTTAGCCCTGCTTTGAGCAGGAGCTTGGTTTAGATGACTTTGAGAAGTCCCAACCTAAATTAATCTTTGATTGCATAACTCAAGATCTGAAGGATTATGAAGCCCTGCTAATTTGCTGACTGTTTGGAGCATTTGCAGACCTATTCTGAAAAGGATTTTAAGTTTTTTGAACTGTAGTCCAGTATTCTACTGGACTACATTTAAAAGCCTGATGTGTCTTGACATCAGAGAAATATCAGCTACTTAAACCTATGAGATGACATGCTGAGACTTTCAGAAGGCATTCACAAAGCTCAAAAGGTAATTGAGACCTTCTTTTCAGTTTAACAGTGCAATCACAGCTGTTAGTGGATGACGAAACAGCCCCTTATCTACAGCATTCCGTTGTGATTTTTACTGCTGCAGCGTATCAGCCTGATCAGACCACAGTCTACACATAAATAGGACTCTAGCTTTTAGTTTTCACTTTTTGTTTTTCTTTTTTTTTTAAGGTAAGATAATAGTTTTTTGGCCTTTATAAAGAGTGTAATTTTTTAAAAAGTCAATCCAACATAGGGATACAATGTAAAACACCTACCCACTCTGTCTTTTTTTAAGAATATCACTCGGCACTTTTGTACAAAAAGAAGGAGTCTAAGTAATAAAGAATGTACTTCTGTTTGCACTTGGGCAGTATGGAGACTGTGCTGTAAATACAGGATTGTTTCTGTGATTGAATTCTGTTGCATGAATGCTGCATGTGAAAAAACTAGATTCAGCGTTTCATTTTCTGTTCTGTTGATGAAGTATTTTTCCTTTATGGTGATGGTAGGTTTCCATGTTTCCAGTGTTCAGTTTGGGAAATGCAGGTGTTGTGCAGGTGTAGTGCAGGGGGTGAAGAGCTTGTAACACTCTGTGTGTTCACATGATATTTAATTTCTTTCTTTATGGAAATTCAGGGAATCTGTGAGTTGATAATTGGTTCACTCTGGCCTTTCTAGACACATGGGAGATGGGAGTGACTGTAAAATGTATTGTTTGGTAGTTGTTATATGAGCCAATGAATGAAACCAAAAGAATTAAGAATGCTGTTTGTTGTAAAGTATAAAGCTGCTTTGTTTCACTTATCTCTTATCTTAAGTTCTTCAGACAAGCTGCAGAACTGAAAAGCTCCTTATGCAAACTGGCCCTATGCTATCTGCAACACACTGAGCACTGTCTTAATGGCTATAATTGGTACCCAGATAAATGTATTCCAGCTGTTGCTTGGGGTTCTCTTTCCTATTATGTCATCTTGAAAAAAATATAGCTTTTGGTAGTGAGTCACTTTAAGATAAATTAAATTCATGGTAATTTTAAAAGGTAGAAATAGCCTGTTGTCCAAAATCAGAGTAGGGCTAATTTATCTGTTGTTCCAATGGTCATATATTCTGTACTGTATGTAATGAAGCAGTTTCAATAAATGTAAGAACACACTGTGCAATCTATATTTAAGCAATAAAATAAACCAAAATTTAAAAATTGGTATTTTCTAAGGTGTCAGTCAATTTTTATTGCTCCCAATTTATGTCAGTTACTAATTTTTTAACATTTAGAATAGCCCTTAGTTTACACACCTTTTTCTTTTTTGCAGATATTACAGCATTGCATCGTTATTAAACTGCTACATTTATTTACCATAAAACCTGGACAGGCTTGAGAGGTGAGGCTGTGAGGCTCAACAAGGGCAAAGGGCTAGATCCTGCCCCTGAGATCAGGGCAATCCCAAGCACAAACACAGACTGGGAGAAAAATGGATTGAGAGCAGCCCTGGGGAGGACTTGGGGGTGTTGGTGGGTGAGAAGCCCAACATGGCCCAGCAGTGTGCTCTGGCAGCCCAGGAACCAAAGGTGCTCTGGGCTGCACCCAATGCCCCATGGGCAGCAGGGCAAGGGAAGGGATTATCCTTCTCTGCTCTGCCCTTGTGAGACCCACCTGAGGTCCTGCATCCAGCTCTGGAGCCCCCAAAACAAGACAGTTGTTGACTTGTCCAGAGGAGGCCACAAAGTTGATCAAGGGGCTGGAGCATCTCTGTTATGCAGACAAACGAAGTTGGGGCTGTTCATCCTGGGGTAACATAATTTCTTCTGGCTCTGGGGAGACCTGATAGCACTTTGTAGTACCTAAAGGGGATTCAGGAGAGCTGAAGAGGGACTTAGGGCAAGGGCATGCAGTGATAAGAAAAGGAGGAATGGCTACAAACTGAAAGAGTAGGTTTAGATTAGATACTAGGAAGCAGTTCTTTCCTGTGAAGTTGATGAGGCTCTGGAACAGGCTGGCCACAGGAGCTGTGGATGCCCCATCCCTGGAAGTTCATGGCCAGGTTGGATAGGGCTTTGAGCAACCTTGCCTGATGAAAGGTGTCCCTGCCCATGAGACAAGCAGAGAATTCAATGCTTAAAAAGTTGAAATGCTGAAGTAGGAAATATTTGTAGATTAGTAGTTAATACATTAGTTGTTTGCTTTTGGGAAACAACTAGGTTTTGGCCAGCTGTGCCCCAAATCTATGAAAAATGTGGTGTAAAGTGACTGAGAATGAGAGAAGAAAGAAGAAAAGCTATGCTAAATTTTTCGTTTTGATCTGCTTGTCTTTTTTTTATTATTTTAGCACTGATCTCTGATTATGAATAAATGTAGCTAATCATGACTAGATTATTTAGGACTTCACTTTATCAACACAATTTGTATAGTAGTAATGAGGGCACAATTTGGGTGTTAAAGCTCGTCCTGAAATAAAAGATACTGGGGAAAAAAGCTCAAAGGAGTTAATGATAACACTGCCTGAACAACAGCAGATTTATTTTGTAATTTCTCTTTTACGTAGCTGATTAAATGATACATCCCTGTCTCTGCAGTCAGAAAATTCAGCATCATTGATTGAATGTTTGCATAACCATGAAGGTAGTAATAATTAGCAGAAAGAAATGGGAGTTTATTTTAAGGTGCAATGTTCAGAGCAACAGCAGCACTCTTGTCAGAGATGAACTGATTGATGTTATTGTTACTCTGCAGTGCAATTCATTCACCTGTTTACAGACCAGTTTTCCACATTTCAGCTCATTATTCCTCTCACTTTCTCATTGCAATATTTATTTATAAATTCTGTGAAATGTAATTTTTCATCCCTATAATAAAATTCGATAAAAGTTGCAGTGTAATGCAGATCTCATCCTCAGCATAGGACAAAAATGGACACTTTGCAGATTTAGTGTTTTGCTTCAGTACTAGATGTCCTTTTTCTGTACAGCATCAAGGGGGAGTTAATTAAAATCTTGTCTGCAAATACAATTTCTCACATTGCTTATCTGACCTGTCTGCCTTCCCTTAAAGAAAGCATTTTTGTTCTGTTGGTTTTTTCACTAGTGCTGATGATGTAGCCACGGGGACCTGGAGGGATTCATATGACCAAGTACCTTTGGGATTTATTTTGGGAGTTTGTGGTGGGATTTTTTTTGTTTGTTTGTTTGCACTTTGCAGGGAGGTGGCAGTATTTGGGGTTTTATTTGTTTGTTTAGGGTTTTGTTTGTTTGGGGCGTTTTTGCGCTGTAACAATCCTTTGCACTTTTAATGTAGGAAGGGGACATATCACCACCCAGAAGTTTATAGAATATAAACTGCTCATCCAAGAACATTCACAGGCATTTTCACCTGCTCTTTTCACATTGTTCTGTTCACACAGGATCACATGCTGGGGTTTAGTGAACTGCTGCAGGAGCTGGAAGAACAAGGGCAGCATCTCTGCACCCAGCATGAGGATGCAGTCATAGGTCTGTAGGAATACTTTGTGACAAAGTTCAGCCCTAGAACAAGATGATGGAGAAGAAATCCAGACCTTTTAGAGAAGCTGAATCACTGGGAGGTTTGTAGCAACATTTTTTGTTCTAGAAAGTGTTGGTGAGTCACAGAATAGGTTGGGAGGGATCTTTAGAGGTTTGTCATTGCCTGATATTACACCTCACTCCCTTCAAGTGTGTTTTAAAGCCTGTCAGTGTGCCCTGATAGCTCATGAGCAAAGACCCTCTTGCCTGTGTGAGAAGTAGGAATCCCATCTGACACAAACAGGTCTGGTGTTGTGCTGATCATCCCCTTACCAAGAAAACCCAAATTCTGGCTGTGACCCCAACCATGGAGCCATGTATTGCTAGACTGGATCTGTCTGTTCCTGCAAGGATAGGGGGAAAAATGATCTGTGCTCCACATTTCCTGACCAGCCATTCCAAGGCACTGAAGTCTCTTTTGATCACCCTTGGACTGCATGTTGTGACTTCATCACCCCCAACATGGAAGAGCAATAAATAGTAACATCCAAGGGCTGCACCAGGCTGGGAAGTTTCCTGCTCATGTCCTGAACTTGGGCCCCAGGGAGGGAAGAGGCTTCCCTAAGAGGAAGGTCTGTCCAGCATTTTGGACCTTCTGTTGCCTTCAGAAGGGAGTCACACAAAGCTATAGATAGAAGTGAAAAAAGGAACTAATTGTCCTGTAATTAATTTAGCTTTTCTTCTGGGTGTATCCTGCTAAGCTCAGTAGAGGAAGAATGTTTGCAGAAGTTTGTGTAGTTGCAGGTTGGTTTAATTAAAAACCTGGAAAACATGGCCACCATCAGCAAGATCCAGTCTGAACCAAGTGCACAGTTAACAGAAGTCAGTCTGATCGTAACAGTTTTTACATAAAAAATCAAGTGAAATTAATAGAACACTCTCAGATAATTATTTAAGGTAATACCTGACCTAGATAGATGGTCCATAGTGCTGACCTCCCTACAGTAAGAAGTTAATGCAGCCTTAACACCTAATGCTAGTCTATGATTACGACATTTGTGTGCTGGAGAGTGTGAGGCAGTGTGTAGAGATAAGGAGCAGGTACTCAGTGGCTGGCAGCTGCCATGCCCCCTCCCAAGCCCCTGGAGGTGGGTGGTTATCTGCCCTCGTGTCCCAGGGCTCTGGAGGTGCCCATGTGGTGCTGCGTCCCTCTCTTGGCTCTTCGGAATCCGCTCCGCAGGGCTCCTTCCTCCTCACTGCTCTCCTCGGAGCTGGAACCCCCTGTGCCTGTTTCTGGGCCTGTTGGAGGCCTTGCAGCAGGGCCCCCTGGGCAGGGGAGCTTCTCCTCCCGGCACTCCAGGCCGTGGGGAAGCTTCAGGCTCTCGTTGAAGAAGGCAGAGGCCATGCACTCGGCCGCAGCCTTGTCGCAGGCACAGAGCAGCTTCTCGCACGTGCTCCAGCCAATGCCTGAAAGACAAGTGTCACAGTTAATGTTTGAAAGCTCTTAACCTTACTTCACATATCATTTACCACAGGTAGATGAGCTTTTAAAAATAAAATTTTCAAATCTGCCATGGATTTTAGTCTCCAAAGTCGTCATTAATTACCTAAACAAAAGCCTGACACCAAAGTGCTGGGCAGTGGAAGGTTCTACTGGCTTTAGTTGAATTTGTGAATGTAAATACACAAATAGCTGAATTCTGTCTGTAATTATAAAATGTCTGAATGGAATTTTCTCAGCCTGACCTGGTAACATACACAGCAGTGTAATAATCTCTGTCTCAACTAGGAAAAAAGTTCAGTTTTATAGTAAACATTGCTAACTTTTTGTAAACTATATATTTCTGTCTTCGTACTCAGCTCTAGCAGCTCTGTCATAGCGTCATTCAGTCTATCATGTTGATACTCTGTTATCAGGACATGAGAATTTCCTCTCACACAAGCTTACATTTTGGCGTGTGATCCAAACATACAACTTCAGATCTCAAATTTCTTTCTGCATTACATCCAAGTTTCTTAACTTGCTCCATACAGCAGTGATGGGAGAAGCAGCATCTAAAATGAACAGTAGAGGTCAATTGAAAATACTCCTCCTGAATCCCCGAATGCTCACAATTATGTGTCTGTCTTTATTTTCAATGCCCATTAAAACTAAAAAATTCTAGTTTTCATACCCTGGAATTATTTTTTTCTATGAAGAACAAAAAACAACCCAAGCTGTTCCTATTTTATTCCTATACTTTTTCCTACTTTCACTTTCCTCTTCCTAGTTCCTTTCATGTCATATGTTTAACAGGGGTTAAGACAGACACATAATTACAATTGTAACCATGACCTATTTTGCCATGAGAAGTGTCTTCCAGTGTACAAATCTGGGCTGGAGATTGGAAAACTGCATCATGATACCCAGATCATGCCATCATGTAATCCAGTTTTTCATGCATGGGATGTCTTGTTTGTGTGAGTTCAGGAAAAAGGTGTGTGTGTTCTCTGTTTAGACTGATGTGCCCCAGACTGTTATGAACTTCAACAGAGAAAGGGATTTTTAGCTGTAAATACAACACTCCCAGAGATGCTTTTATTTGTGGAATTCTCTGCACTGCCCCTCATTGTCAGCCATGCTGGCTCTTGGCTGCAGCTCTGACAGAGCTTTGCTCCAGCTCTGCACTCTTCTGAAGGACACTGTGCCCTGTTAATTCTTCCCTTAATAAGTCACTTTCCAGGCCACCTCTTAGCCAAGTTTCACTGTGACCCTTACCCTCATCTATTTGATGTACTCCTGCTCTGCTTACCTCCCATCGTTCTCCTTTCTTATTTTGAATTAGTAAGTCCTCTCCAAAACATTGAAGCAACACTAGAATGTGGTTTAGTCACTTTAGAGTATTTCATGGTTTATTTATTTAAGTGGATTTTTTTCCCCCAAAATGTGACTTGACTACTGCTACTTAACTACACAATGCCCCAAAAATGATGCACTGATCTTCCTTGGTCCATGAGCACCACAATAACACCCACAGTAATGGCACATACAGAGGAGCCCTCACCTGTCCAGTGCATCGATGGGATCACCTCTCCCCTCTTGGCCACAGTAGCAGCCATAAGACTCAAATTCCTCTGGGCACCGCTCAGTTAGGCAGAACAGCATTTCTCCAAGCTGGGGCAGCTCCCTCTGCACTCTTCCACGTCCTCTCTCTTGCAGAAAGGTCAGTCGCTCGCACACTGCAAAGCAAAGCTGTTATTTGGCACATCATGTCTTCACTGGTTGAGGGCTCTCTTGTGAGGATAAAAGTGTTTTCAGAGCTATCAGAAACTTTGAAGGACAACATTTTACCTTCTCTAAATTATTGCTTCAGTCCAAGAATTATGGCTCTTAGAATACTGCTGAATGAGCAAGACAGCAAAAGGGCAAGGCAGTATTTAAAGGGGAGAAAGATCCCTATGAAGATAGAACAGACAAGTCAAATTGGACTGCAGTGAGAATACTTAGCAGTCCTCTGTAATCTTTCATAAGTAAATTTTTCTTTCGGAATATTTAAACTCAGCTGAGTATTCAGTGGTTTCTGTCTTGTTATTTAGAAGATACAGTCCTAACCTCTTGTTCTTCCACAGTGATAGCTGTGACCATGACCATGTTTTGCTGAAGGAAAGCATATTTTTTTGTTCTCATTTGAAATATAGTCCAATTTTAGCGATGGTGCCCCTAGACCAAATGCAGGAGTGATCTATTGTAATGGCTATTGTGCTGCTGAGGTTTTGGCATCACCAAGTCCCAATCCTAATGTCTCTGTGGCTCCCTCTACTCAGGAAGAACTGATATTGTGGTAATTATTCATAGGATTTGAAAGAACACTGTTCCATATCAGTAAAAAGACATCAATGGGGCCTGTTTTGGGACTTTGCTGGGGAAAGGATGGAAGGGGCTGAGGGTTGGACTGCAGGAGAAGGAGGGAGGGAGGATGGAGAGAGGGCTTCTGTTCCCTCTGTATCCTCCTTTCTCCCATGAGTAATCCCATCTTCCCCTCTGCAGATCTAGACTGTTTCCCTGCTCCTGTCAGGGTCAGTCCTGGGTTACTCTCTCCAACAGGAAATTCTGCCCTTGTGCCTCCTTGGGTCTTGACTCATTTATGTTAATGCACAGAATTAACCACAGGTTCAGAGAATTGATCTCTGCTCTCTAAAAGCTGGTATTTTAAAATAAAATTTTTCAGATAGGTGAAACATGGGGTTGATTCTTCTGCTCTTTTCCAGTTCCAGGGCTGCTTGTCTCCATTGGGAATCCTAAAAAGATGGATGGGACAGTTCTTGAGTGTGGATTTATAGTTGTGGCAGGTTTGAAATGTCTTAGGATCTCTGAGCAGGAATTGGAACAGATTCAGAAATGGTGAGAGAAGGTCTGACTGGCAAGACTGTGGCAAAAGGTCAGAATAAAGAGCAGGAAAATTCCTATTGCTGCTGCTGCTTGTAAAACAAAGTAACTTAAAGATGTGATTAAATTACTTCCAACAAACAAAAGCAGAGAGAAACATTCCCTGAGCTCATTTTAGTCACTGCACTACATGAAAAATGAACTTACAAGCTAATGATAAGTACTTTTTAAAGTGTGACTGACAGCATATTGGCAGAAGTGGTTAAAGTGGTGGAAGTTTTGGCAGATGTCTCCACCTCCTGTTCTTCTATATACCAATACATGTGTTCTTATCTAACTGGCTTAAAATAACTATAATCTTTATATGTAATACATACCTGCTTTTAATATAGAGGTTGCTGAATATTTCATCAGATGTAATGGGGAAAAACCTCTTTATTTACCTTTTCCTGCAGGTCCCCTCTCAGACAGTCCCAGGTCCAGAGCTATTCCAGAGGAAGTTGTGCTCAGGCCACCCCTTGCAGGGCCTGTCTCTGGAGAAGACAAATGCATAGATTAGACTTGTGAAGGTAGAATAAACTCTTCTTTCAGGAGTGTGTCCAAAAAGTGCATATTCTAAACTATTATCAACTGCAAATTTCTAAAATTTGTTAATTCTTAGTGGGAAGTTGTTTATTAATGGTTAGTTAAGGTTTCCTTGTCAGGTGGCAGTGAGCTGACCTTTCCAGGACAGTCAATGTTATACATCCTGTGTGTAAACTCCAGATTTAAGTAACCAAATAGTTTCATTCTACATATCCATGAAAAGTGCTGACTCCTCAGATAGCTGTGAACAGTAATAGGGGAGTTCTCTAAATTAGAAATTCACTTGCCTTTTCCTTTTGTCCTTGCAGGTGTGCCTGCAGGACTGTTGTTGGTGAGGACAATTTTGACTTGCATTGAGTTGCTATCTCCTGGGAATGAGGCTGGGGAGGTGGTTATCTCTTCCACTGGGCCCAAAGCTTCCATAAATCCATCTTCTTCTGAATAAGCAGAAAAAAGAAAGCAGAAGAAGAAACAGAAAATAAACAGTAAGATTTTAATTTTAGATAGCTGGTGAGAGTAATATCCTCAGGCAGAATGAGTGTGAATTGATGGTTATAGAGAAGGAATATCTAAGAGGAAAATTGGAAAAGCAGAGTGTCCACACTGGTCATTTATTCACATCTCTTGCCTTTCAGAAGAAAGGCCTGTGGTTAACTATGAACAGTTTAACTGCTGATTTTTTTTTTTTTTTTTTTTTTTTTTAGTTCTTTATGTACTGAGACAAAGAGCTGTGCCAGGTGCTGAAAATCATATTGTTTGCTGCTTAGTCAGCTGCACTGAGAGATAAAGTACAGGTGAGATGTCATGAGATATCATTTGCTAAGTAAATTGCTTTAAAGATTATCCACCTGAAGTTTCTAAAACTCAGAGTAACATCAGTGAAAGGAGGAAACATCAGTAAAAGCAGGAAATTATTTGACTGATGCAGAGCTGAGTGACTGAAGGATTTACTGGGTTATAACCCCAAGGAAATATTAATGGGAAAATAAATTGACAAATAATTGTTTCCAGGAGATTCTTCATCCCTAAAATTAAATTTTGTTTTTAGATTATCTGACACTTTATTGTTGATCAGGAATGTTTTGTTGAATTTAGAGGTACTTAAAATATTTTTCTTACTTTTTAAACCTTCTTATATATAAAATAATTTGTAAACGAAAACACTATTATCAAGTGGTTTCATTTTTTTCTTAATGTCAATATGAACAATGTGGCATTTCACAAAATAAATACTTTGAAAATACTAATGAGCATGTATTTTGATATTTTTAAAGCTTTCCTTTTGAATTCTTTAGCTGAATTTATTAATTGGACTAAACTCAAATTCATTAAGCTTGTCCCTCTGATGTTCTGGTTTTAGTATGTGTTGGAAATAACCTGTCACAGGATAAAAAAATAGATTAAAATAAATAAAAGTACTGCTAAGAACACAGCAAAGCCCATGAAAGGTGTCAGAAAGGGATCAATAGTCACACACTGGTTTTGATAGCTCAGCAAGGTGCACATTTTATGCCACTTTGTTTGGCAGTGGAATGTTGAAATGGAAGTGATTCCTGCTGGATGTAAAAAATAAAACCAGAGTTTGGGAAATTTTGCACTTAACTAAGAATAGATATCACAAATAATCTCCTGGGGGCCATGCAGGCCTGCAACACAATACACAGATTTTCTGACACATTCAGTTTAATGTAGGAGAGCATTTAGAGATGTTGACCAGTGCTTAGTCCAGTAATGCTGAATTCATTAGGTGGGACATAAGGATATTGTTCAGATGGTGTAATCAGAGCCAAGAAATGACTGCTTTCTCCTCTCCTTATGCATTTTTCTCTGACATTTTTCTGGTGGATTTCAGCCTGCCTGGATACTCCGTTCTACACAAAAGGGGTCGCAGGAAACTTCCAGATCTACCAAGGTGCTCCATTTTCAGCTGTACCTACTGGTGAGGCTGTGCTCAAAGCATAGAGCCTGTGAAAGCTGGAACAAGTTTTAGATTGGGAGACAGTTCCATTAAATTGTCTATAATAAAGGAGGAGGCAAAATCAAAATGAACCCTTCTGGCAGCAGATGCTGAGAATGTAATTTACAGAAGCAACCATTATGTCATAAAGCCTTATGTGAAGAGGCTTTCAGAAATACTTGGATGAGGAGTGCAAATGAGTGGCTGGAGGCAAGGAACAGCCAATGCTTCTCAGCCAGGTTTTATTGTTTGTATATCTGCTATCTGACCCTGATCTAAATTTGATTCTCCAGCAGCTCTGTTGCTACCATGCACAGAATTTTAACTGTGACACTTTTAGATGATGAATTACTATGGGTCACTGACCTTCTGTCGAGAGGATGGGGGGAGCAGGAGCTGTGCCTCTGTGGTCCTTTGGGGTAACTGTACAAAAAACAGAGGCATCATGGTAGTGACCTGCCAGCTGAATTTCTGCCATGCATTTCTGAAATCACTTAAAGCATTATAAAGCTTAACCAAACAGTCTGGATTTATAAGGATGGTAATTAGGAGAAGCTAAGTGTTTTGCTGACAGATGTGCAAGTCAGCAAAAGAAATATTATCCAGAAATCCTGGGCTAAAGATTTTTGACTGTGACACCATAGAGCTTCATAAATGAAAATCCATCTTCACCTGGAGTCAAGAGTGCCAAATTTGTCAACAAATGTTTAATGACTCTTACCTCTGGCTTTGGAAGTTGCCAAGACTATGTCACGGGGCTTAAAAGAAACCACTGTTGATAATAGAAAATATAAACTCAGGAAACACATTGCCAGCACAGTTATGAACAGTCAGGCTGCTGAGAAGAGCTTTTTCTGAAAACAGGAAAATCCAGACATATCATGGATAGACATTTGCCTGTTTTTCTCATTAGTTATAGACAAAGTGATACTGATAAATTTAATCTCATTGCATGTGAACAATGTACACAGCACTAACGTGGGATTCTGTGATTCCATGAAAGAAGCAGCATAAATATGACTGAATTGGGAAATCCAAATATTATAGTCCATTTGACAGACAAATAGACTAAACAGGATTAGGTCTGGCATCCCAGTGTTGTGCACAGAAGGATGCCACATTCCTTGTGAACACTTGTGTTTACCTGCACTGAAAGTCAGGTGTGGATGGGCAGCCATAAGTCCAAATAGCTCCCTAACCTCTAACTTATTTCCTTATCTGATAAAATTATTTATTTTCTCAGCTGCCTTTTGATAAATTATAAACATAACATCAAATGATCTAAAAAATCATCTCCACATTTTTCTGTGTTAGGATTTTGTGATGTGAAGAATTGTTTGTCTTTGAATGAGTTTCTCAGCAATACTTAGTTTTGGTTAATGGAGCTTCCACGGTTGTCAATGTTGAAGCTTCTTTGGGCTTAAACAGGGAGAGAACTAGTTAAATAGTAAGGGGTTCTCCAAATGTTTCCTTCAAAGACTGATTAGGAATGTTTTCTTTTTTCTTTTTAGCTTCCTTAAAATTCCTAATACAGGTTTTTATTCCTTGGCAATACTTGGAGCCATATGATGGACTGTGCCTCATTAGGGAGCAGGAGCAGTTGTTTCTTCAGGAAGTAGAAGATTGCCACAGAAGTGCAAATACAGATGCTCTCCTTCCTTCATTCTGTTTTCTATTACAAAGTGTCCCAGAAGCAGATAGAAAAACGTGAACCAACACTGGAGCTGCTGCTAGGTGAGAATGAAAAATATGGTAAAAAACTACTTTGATAATACAGGAGAGATATGAAGGAACAGCCAGCACTTCTATTCAGCATAAAGCCTTTTCAGGGACCTACACTTGAGCATATTCTGCTACTTAAAAATAAAAACCAAGAACAACAACAAATAAACCCACAAATCTTTAAATGTCAGAAACATTAAAAAAAAAGAAAAAAAAAGAAAAAAAATCCATGTGGTTTTCATTATTCCAGATTCATACTTAGGACAATGGCACACACAGAGAAGCTAAAGCTTGAAATCATGTTCTTAGGTTCTCAAAAAAATCCAGCTTTCCACCTCTCCCCATGCAAGCTGGTCTAGTGGAAAATGTCCCTGCCCACAGCAGGGGGTTTGGAATGAGATTATTTTTAAGGCCCCTTCCAAAATAAACTACTCTGAGATTTTCTGGGTTAAGCTGTGGCCTGGTTGCACACATCAGTGCATGTTGTTTGTGTGCTTGGCAGATATGGGGGCTGTGAACAGAGAATCATAGAATTATTAAGACAGGAAGAGACCTTCAGATGACCCCATCCAGCTGTCAGCCCAGCACTGTCCCTGTAACCCCTGAACCACATCACTCAGCACCAGATCCAGACATCTCTTCAACACCTCCAGGAGTGGTGACTCCACCACCTCCTAGGGCAGCCTATGCCAATGTCTGAGCACCTGAACAGTGAAAAAAATCTTTCTAATGTCTAATCTGAACCTCCCCTGTCTCATCTTAAGGACATTTCCTCTGATTGTTTCCCTGCAGGCACAGTAGAAGAGATCAACCCTCATCTCACTACACCCTCCTGTCAGGTGGTTGTAGAGAGCAGTGAGGTCTCCCCAAGCCTGCTCTTCCTGAGACTGAGCAAACTCATCTGCCTCAGGCTCTCCTCATAAGAAATGTTCTCTAGTCCTCTCACGAGCCTTGTTGCCCTTCTCTGGACACACTCCAGCCCCTCAATATCCTTCTTAAAATGAGGGACCTAGAACAGAGCACAGCACTTGAAGGGCAGCCTCAGGATGCAGAGGAGTGATCACTGCCCTGGTTCTGCTGGTCACTATTGTTGACACAGGCCAAGATGCCATTGGCCTTCTGGGCCACCTGGGCACACTCTGCCTCCTTCTGAGGCAACTGTGGACCAGCACCCCCAGTCCATTTTCCAAACAGCTCTGATGCCACTCCTCCCATAACAGCAGTGTACCTTTGCTTGTGATGGAGCCACAAAACAAGAGTGCAGCAGCTAAACTGGGTAACAGTCCAAGACTGGTTGCCCTCTCTACTTCATATCTTGGCCCTCTCATACAAGGTCCCCTCCCAGAGCTACCAAGGCCTTTGGGTGCTTCTGCAGCAGTGAGGTTTTGCAAGTACCCACTCCTCATAAGACAACCATTGATTTTAGCAAAAAAAAAAAAAAAAATAAAAATAAAAAAAATAAAAAAAATTTAAAAAAAAGAAAAGAAAGAAAAGAAAAAGAGACTGTTGTAAAAACCACTTGGTCTTGTGAGCCTGGATATTTTCATTACAAGTAAATAAATCACCAAACTGCTGGCTCCTTGGCACAAACCATTCTCAGAATTCCCTCTTGCTACTGCTTGATCTTAACTAATTCAGTATCTCTTAAAGACAAGAAGTATGCAATTGGCTATGGGTCCAGTGGTTGGCACCCACAGAGGGCATCTCTGCCAAACAGCTCACCTGCTCCAACCTGTGTTCCCAGGGAAAAAAGGCTGTTTTGATGAAAACAGCTTTTGTTGTAGTGTTCATTCTCAGCCCTTGTACTGTAAACACCAATTAAACACATTACATGCACAAATTGAAAAATTGCATCTTCCCATTCAATCTTGAACTCCAGCACCAAAACATTACACCTAATTTTACATCAGTCTTTTTAGAAGGGCAGAAAGAAAGCAAACATCCAGCTTTTGGGAGGTGAAAGCAGGACTTTTTTCACTCTAAGTCACAAACCTTCTTCCACAGATGCAGTCACAGCCTGTGTTTCATCAGTCCCTTGATGAACCAACTCTGCAAAAAAAAGAAGTTTTACTCCGGAAACTCATGGCTTAGGTGCTCCTTAGGCTGTATCATGGAATAACATGATCAGAGTCATCAAAAGGGAACTTATTTCTAAATAGTAATATGATTACAGCAGCAGTATTAAAATATTGCTTTGCTATTTATACCCTGCTGATACTAAATTCTATTGAGCTACATGTAGTATAATAATAAAACATAAACCCAAGGAGTTTCAACCCTAACAAGAGGAATTGGCTAGCAGTCAGCATTCTTTAAATTCCCATTTCTGCAGCTTATTTTTCTGAGTATAGGTTGGTCTCAATTTAATACATTTCAGACAAGGAATTACAGAAGTGACCTGCCCTCCATGTGATGCATTGTCAGCTCTCTTTTGCTGGTTGTTTCTGGAAAGAAAAAAGTCTCTAATAAAAGTGTGAGGAGATTTTTTCATTGTTTGATATGAATAGTACAAATCAGGGGTCCATTGAATATATTCCTATTAAATCAAAATTTAGTCAAATACATGCCCATTTCACTCTTTTTTTTTCTCTGTAATAAACAACCTACCAAAATCCTTTGCCTATGGATTCATCAGATAGGGTTATTTTTTTTTCCAAATTCAGAACTGGACCGAGCCGCTACACAGAAGGTTCATAACATGAGTGAACATTAAGTGAAAATGTTTCATTCAAAGTTGCATTTTTTTTCCCCATCAAGAAATATAATCAAGCACCTAAAATTAGCAGAGGCATCCAGTGAACTAAACTTCAATCTATCCTCATCAGCAGTGACAAAGTCAGCATGATCTTCCTGTTAGCACCGAACAATTTCCTCTTTATTTTTAGTGTGTTGGATCTACCAGACTGTACATTAGAGACATCTGAACCCAGTGAAAGATTATTGTCTTAAAAAAAGACAACGACCTGGCTTTGGTGCAAACCTATCTGGGGCATTTTCTTTCCCCTTGATGCATTCAGGAGGGTATGCACACATCCAGGGTGTGATGCAGGTGTGTGTGTCTGTCCTTAGCACTGGAGGCTGTGACTGTGAGCCAAAGTATTAGAAAAGCTAAAGCTGCTTTTTCCCATCTCCCTCAGCTTGGGAGCCCAGAGGTCCTGCCCCTGCCATGCTCTGATTGCTGTCCATATGAATGAAGTTTTTAATCCAGGCCTGCTCCCAGGGCAGGCATTTGGTCTTGCAAGGCTGTAATTTCAGCTGCAGAGCATGGATCAGTGTGTGAGCATGGGGATAAACATCCCCTTCATCCTTAGCAGGGATTTTTCCTTCCAGAATAGAAACCAAGTAACTGAACAGAGTAAGCCTATTTTTTGTTTTTCCAGACAGTTTGTGAATGGTTGAAGGGAAGATTTAGGTTAGCAATATTTTCAGCATTTCCTGCTAGTGACCTCATCACAAGCATCACTCATTCATTCCAGGTGACAGAGCTTCCTGAAGAAAAAAATTCACATCTAACTGGAATTTCCCTCTTGCATTTGTGTTCTTTGCCTCTTGTCCTGTCTCTCTGCACCTCCAGGAAGAGTCTGGCTCCATCTCCTCTCCAAACCCCAATTTGTATTGAGAACAGCAAAAAGATCTCCCCCAAGCCTTCTCCTGTTTCCTCATGGGCTCCAGCCCCCTTCCCCATCTCTGCTGGCCCTGCTCCAGGACAGCAATCAGTCTGCCACCACCTTCTCTCCTGGTGTTCACCCAAGTAGCAGTAAATGGACAGGACACATGAAACAGAGACCAGATTTATGGCAGGAAAGCACCCAGCTCCTGCTTCATTCTCGTTGGGTCACATTTGATGCCAGCAGAAAATCTGGCAGGAAGGGACAGTCGATCAGATCCCTGCTGTTACCTGTAACTGGAGATGGGCAGGAGGAGACATCCAGCCCATTCAAGGAGGAGTTAATCTGTGCATTCATGAAGCATTCAATGGCATCTTTGTCACAGGTGCAGAGGAACAGTTCACAGGGATCCACAGACTCTGGAAATAAAATTCCAAACAAGGAGCTATTGAAAAATCTTTTCCACCTTCTGGTTTTTCCTCCTTGGAAGGTTTGTGTTTATATTTTGTTAGTGCAAACCTATTTGTACTGTGCAAAAATGGTTTTAATTTAAAACAAGAAATGGAAATTGGATCAGGTTGTTGCTTAAATAGGATGTAAGGGTATTAGTTTGGGGATTCTGCTCCTCTTTGTTGGTATCCTCAAACCATGTTCTAGCATAGTCTTTTTCTGAGAGTCAATACTTAGGAAAAATTATATTACATGTTATTAGGCATTAAAGAACCCCACTGCACTCTTGTCAGGCCTGTAGCAGCATTGCATGGAATAGCTCCTGTTACAACACACAATCTGCCCTCACTGGTGATAGTGCTGGAGCTGAGGAGTGTGTGTGACCCTCTGAGCAAAGAGTTTGATCCCTCAAAGTGCAGAAAAATCAGGCCTTGATGCCTCAGAAGAAGATTGTTTTTCAGGTCTCTCCTCAACATCTGTTGTATTTCTGATGTGTGGACACATCTCAAGCAATTCTAGTGGTCCTGCAAAGTAGGGAAACCCCAGGACGAGGCTGCCTGTTGGAGGAGCTCTGGGAAGTGGAGGTGGTTTCTGACTGATTTGTCTGTGGCTTTTGGGAGGTAGACCAGAATGAACTTCTGGTTGCAGTGAGGCTCCAGTGTTAAGCTCTTTTGACAGATCAGTCTCACCACAGGTCAGGTTTTTAGTAGAGCAGCTGACATCTGCAGAAATCTTTGATGGGTCCCACGTGCACTCCATCTCCAGCGCTTCCTCGTAGCATTTGCGGTGCTGAAAACAGCATCTTAAAAAGGAAATAGCACAGAGGTCAGAGAGCTGCCTTAACTTGGATCCAGTCCTGCTCCAGCCTTTCTCACTGTGGATTTGGAGAACTACAAATGGAGGGTTAATGGCTCTGCAATGTGAATTCCTGTGTCTCACTGAGACTCTATAAATACACACAGTTTTCTCCTCTGGTTTTTGTACTTCTATGCAACAATCACAACTGAAATGCACCATTTAGCCATGGGAAAGAGCCACAAATTATTTTTCTCACACTGGAGTAGAAGTTTTCTCCTGCCAGTATACAACATAGGCAGTCAGAAAACTCATGTTTTCCTGCACCCCTGCTGTCCTACCAACATCAAATTGCCTACAGGGCCACTTAAGCTTTGAACAGGAATAAAAAAATCAACTGAACCAACAAGTTCTTCTTCAGTTCTCTCCTCTCTTCTGCTCTTTGTACAGATAAATCATCTACACAACATCTCTGTGCACTGACATCAGCTGTAAATGAAACACCAGTGAAACAGTCATCATTTACCCCAGTAAAATTGTTACATAGATTAAAGGGTCTTGCTCTTAGATTCAGATTGAAACACCCTCATTTCAGAGAAATGGACTCAAAACACAGCTCTGTTATTGACTTGCATCAATATTAACAATGCTGAAGGCAAGGACAACACAAACATCCAAACCCAGCATCTGCTGCCAGGAAGGCTGACACCTGCTCCTTGCCAGACTCCCTTTTAAGAAGCTCTTCTGGGCTACACATGCACTTTTCCCCTTCCTACATTTAGAAAGAATTTAATATTTAAAATATAATAATATTTAATTAAAATTTAATATTAAAAAAATCACTGACTGTCTTAATAAATAATGATCACAATATTTAATTTGTCTTCAAGACCACAGAAGGAGTCCAAGGAATGCATGTAAAAAAAGTGAGGGCAAATAGCATTCAGCAGAAAGGCCTGATGGCTCCTCTGCACCACAAATTCTACTGTGCCTTGTTCCTGAGATGAGGCTGAAATCTGTGAGCTCCATCAGGAACAGGGTTTTGAACACCTAACTGGGGATGCCTCAACACTTTCCTGAATCTACCTGAGGTCTAGTGAGATATTAGCATCTGAAAGCTCTTCTAAGAGCATAAAGTCAAACACAAACTCTCTGCACTTTTTGTTTGTTTAGAGATTCATAATTACATCAACATTTGCTGCAACAGTTAATCAAAAAATTTGCTTAATTTCCCCTTGCAAGCAGGACATTTTAAGACATGAGTTGCCTTCTGGGCCTGCTTCTCTTTCACAAGGTCTGTGAAGGTAAACTTGGCTCCTAGTTTAGGTATGACAATGAGCTGCTCTGGGAATGGGAAAAGGTTGGTCTTACAGGCACTAGTACTTTCCAATGCCTTAGAAACCTGCTGTGAGGCACTGAGCCCTTTTCTATGGAACAGAAAAGGCACAGAGAAGCCCCAAGATTTGTAAAACTAGTTTCTAAGGAATAAAATCAGTGAAAAAAATTGCAACACTGTGAGAACTGTCCCTGGGAAAGACATGCAAGCCACTGGTTTGGAGGCTCCCTTGAACCAAGAGCTCATCTCTGTCAGTGGCAAAGCAATAATCAGTCTCTGTTTGCTGCACACAGCAGTAGGAATTCTGTGCTGATAGGGAAACCTCACCCCAGGGCTGCAAAACAATTTGTAAACACAAACTGGCTGTGTGGGGGAGACTCAGGACAAACCTGCTGATGGATGTTTCTGCAGTTTCTGGGTTTGTGCTGCTCTGCATTAAAATGAAGCTGAGTGAAGCAAAAGCCCAGGTGCTCATCTCTTGGGTATCAATCCATTGAACTGACTCAAGCTCCTGTTTCAAGATGTCATCACAATTGTTCAGAAAACCTTTTACAGAGAAGTCCCATGGCTTTTTTCCAGTAGCAGGGTTAGATCTCCATTTTCCCAGCCATCCCATATGCTGCAGAGTGGATGGATTAATTTCCACCTATCTATAGGCTTAGTCCTTTCTGAGCCATTGCTGTCTTCACTCAGGGAATTAATACATTACATTGTTGGAAAACCCATTTTCTTCACAGGCATGGATGTATCTTGATTTTCCTTGAATTTCCTTTCACATCTCCTGCTGATAAAATTGAACAACTATTTGATTGTCCTGACCTGAAGTTACATTTTCTCTCACTAGAGACAGATGGTGTGGGTCTTATTTATACCCAAATACGTCTATCTTTTCATTAGTGTTTTAAAATCTTTTATACAGGTGTTATGCTTTGGCTAACCAGGTCATGGGGTATTTATTGCCAGTCAGGGTAGAAAAGGACCTCTCATGGATATGACTTACTCATCAGCTTCATCCACGGGGAGCCCTTCCATCTCAAACCGGCAGGAGCAACCATAGTCTTCAAAATCCCTGGGACAAAACCCAGTAACACACCTCATTTTGTTCACAAAGTTGAGAAGGGCAGGGAAGTTAGTGAAGATGGACTGTATCCAGGTGAAGTGAGAGCCCAGGCAGTCTGGAAAGAGAGCAGCCATAAAACACCTGGTAAGGGGAGGTGAGGCAGGTGGAGTCACACACAGATGATGTTTGCATGAACACGGAGCCCAAACAAGGCAGGGACATTGGGCAGTGCTTGACACTCAGCAGTGTTTAGTGTTACAGTGGTTTTTGGGGAGATCTGCCTCCACAAAAATCCCTGTTTCGTCTTAGTAAATATATAAAAACAAACCCCACAGGATTTCTGTTCAGTGCTCAAGTACAGCTGAAACAGGTACGTACCAAAAAATAATGCAACACTTTCCACATTTTGAAAGACTCCGTTGAAGAGTGTGGCATTGTCTAAATGAAAAGATAAACAAACAGACCATGCTTACTTTAAAAAAAATAAATGACAATAACTGTCCCCAGACTTCCCCTGGTCTCACTTCAGTTATTAAGCCACTTTGAGATGGGTTCCTAGCTATTTGCTCACATTTCCCTGTGGTGCTTCTGGAGTACAAGGATTCCCACTGCCATGCAATATTGCAGAAAGTAAAGCTTAAACCTTTCTTACTCAAGATTCTTTCAGGTGTGTTAAGCAGCTCTGGCAGGAATGCTGGCGGCTTCAGTTCTTGGCCACCTACCTCAGCAAATAAATTTGAGAAGAGAAAGATTTAAAAGTGAAAAGAAAAAGCACCAAAATCCCAAATCCCAAAAGATCACGACAAACCAGCAACATGAATTTCATTATGACAGTCTGCAGGCATTTTGAATACCTTCCTATACTGATAAGCTGATTTATCAAAGACATTAAATACTTGGTCAGCTCCACCTCCACCCTGGGAAGGCCACAATTGTACTGGTGTGTACTGGTGTGTACTGGTGTGTATTGGTAATTCACATCCACTTCAGCTCAAAACCCAGTCTCTGTCAAACAGCTATTGCTGCTGAGGATGAGCTAACCCTTGTCTTCCTGTTCTCATCTGAACAGTAGCCCTTACTGGGACAAATTACTAGAATTATATAAAATTGGTTTAGTGCCCACCTATGTCCCAAGTACTCTGTAACCTGTGCTATAAGGTGAAGCAGGGTTATTTGAAGTGATTTGTTTTTTCTGAGCCCATCTTGGCTATTGCCTTACTGGCTCATGGTCACTCTTCCTATAACTCTTTATATTTTGAATTAATGATCTCCTCTTCCTTTTGAAGATGACATGGTAGATTTGGCATATTTTCAACACTTCATTGTTTTTTTCTGTTGGCCAAATCCTGAATTAGAGTAAAATCTAATATTTGTTCTCTCCCTTCCCATTTTTTGATCTGTTGTTTACCTCTGCATGATTTCAAAATAGAGTGTAATACTTTGGATTTATTTAACCTTGGCTTTTTAAAAAAAATGTAGTAAGTAAAGGGTATTTACTGTCTCAAGAATCTAAATATTTAAAACCAAAAAAGTCCATAATGTCAAATTCATGGCATAACTTATGTCTCAGAATAACTGGCATTAGGAAAGCTGTCTTTTTTCATTGTAAAACTTCTGGGAAAGAGCTGACAGTTGTCTTGCTCATCTGTTACATTTTCCTGCAATAAAGATAGGTGTAAAAGAGTAAAGCAGGGTAGTGAGGTTTTTAGATAGGAGACTTAACTCTATGTTTAGCAAAGAATTAAAAAAAATAGGATTTCTTTATTTTTTTAAGATCATATGTAAGTGCTTTCTCAGGATGTCCACAAATTTTGTGGTGTGAACAAGATTTTCATGGTAACAGTCATATTCTCCCAGCAATTAATTTCTCAAGGTCAGTTGCAGAGTATGGATATAGGATTGAGTGAGTCAGGAAGAGGGGCTTCCTTTAGTGTTATTTTTTTTTCCCTGAAATTCTTGGTCACAATGAGAAGCTTTTAGATAAACAGTAATCCGTAAAAAGTGTCCCTCTCTGCAGAGGACTAAGGGGAGCAAATTGCTTTCCACAAACCAAAAAAAGTCTCCCAATAAAGGCTGATCTTTTCATAGAACAAGTCTTATGAAAGTTTCATGGCCATGAGGAATTCAGCTTCAGGTGAAATAACGGCTTTGCAAAAAAACCAGCATTGAATGCTATATTTGTACACATACTTGCTAAAGAAAAACTAACCCTTATTTTCTGGCTTAAAGCCTGTATTTCCTCTGCAATGACCTGGGCCAGGTTTCCCACACTGCAGAACACCACTGCTCAAACTATGTGTTGATGAACAGCCATTTATCATTTGGTCCTTTCAGCAAAATGTTTGGAAAACATGAAAATCCCATAGAGCTGAAATGCATCAGAGGAGAAAATTGACAAAACCATATTCCAGGGGGGCTAGAAGCTGTGATTGCTCCACTATCCTTCACTTGCAATTAGTTCTCCTGAGCAAACTGAACTGTGTACACCCAATTAACACATAAGTGTTTGAAGTCCCTCTGGAGAGGAATGTCTGCTCAGCAGTTTGGTAAATCATTGGCTCTTCTAATCCTCTCATTACAGACAAAAACTTTTTTAATTGTCACCAAGTCAAGATCAATGAACCAATGTTTGCTAACAAGATTGCTTACTTTTGTTTAAATTGATGATGGGAGGAACAAGGAGAAAATACTTTCTGGAGTAATTATTCTCTTTTCCTCTTTTGGTATCATGTATTTTGAACTACTGGTCCTATGTCATTCCCTATAGAGGCAGTGAAAGTTTTCACTACAAAAATCCTTCCTCCAGAAGCCCCTGGGGATGCCAACTTGTCTCACCTCTCTCTGAAACCTGTTTAAAAATTTCAGTATGTTTTGAGGAGGCTTGTATGATACATAAGCTCTTGGGCTTTCCCATTGTGCATCTTATCCATGGAATTTCTTTTGGTGTTTAGTTACATATAAAGTTTTTTCTGGACTGCATATGTGATTTTCCCACCTGACAACAGTTTTCTGAAATTTTGCCCAAAAAAATCCCATCAAAAACATCATTGCATCTCCAGTTGTCTTTTTCAGCCATGGCTCACTAAAATGTCCTAATGCAGGGCATGAATGCACTCATTATAATCCTTGAGAAGCAAAAACCTTGACTGTGCCAGAAAAAGTCAGGGTACAGCAAACCCAAGCTATTTGATTTATTCAAGGTAAATCACATTAATTCCTCTCAAAGATGCTATTTCATGCACAGGTCCTTGCTTCAATCTCAAAGCAGAGATGAGCAGAATAAATCCCACAGAAATATTAATCAATAATCCTCCTCAAACCTAAACATGGTAACACTTTAAGTCTTCATGTTCTGATTGTATTTAGCTAGGGGGAAAGAATCTAAACACTGTTCACAGTGGTTTAGGGGAATTTGTCTTCAAATGTTTTGTCAGCAACATGTACAAATGTCCAGATATTTATATCAATATAAAAAAAAGTATTTTTAAAAATAAATATTCAAATATTGCAGGTATTTTGGCATTCCACAGTTACTGCAGTGGGAAATGTGAACATTCTCTCTTATTTCTTTCTACATAGTAGGAGCCTTAAGGTTCAGGTTCATCATTTTAGCTTATATGTTTTGTGTTAGACCTGCTTCTTTTTTGAATTGCAAGGTAAGCAACCCCTCAGAAGAGAAGCAACTGGTGAAGCTGATGAAGGTCAGTGAAGAATTTTTGTATGCTGAGATGCTGAGTTTTCTCTTCCCTTTAGAAATACCCCCATGGATTGACCAGAAATGGTGATAGACTTTCTAAGAGTCCTTCTCTTCACTTGCATATCATCTTACTGACATTCCTACACAGTGCAGAGACTGCAGAAATTTGAGATGTTTGCCCATCCCTGACTCTGGGAAGTTCATTCACTCATGACAATAAAATCTAAAGAGTTAATGAAGAAAGATCCCTATTCATTCTAAAATTCAAAAGAAGACCTTTAGCTGGACATGGGTTATATTTCAGAATGTACTGAATGGTTTGGAGAGTTAAGACAATATAAATGTATTTAATAAGTAGAATCTCTTTATATGAAATACGAATTTGGAGTCTTTATATCTTAAATAAGGGCAAAATGCTAGCAAAAAGAAGTTGCAATTTTTTTGTTGTATTTTTAACCACACTACATGTTTTGTTGTTTCTCTACAAGTCCTGAGAAAAATATTTTGTAAGTACTTCACAAAGAAACACCTTCAAGTGCATTGGTGTGTTGAACACTAAAATGTGAGGAGAGGAGATGTGTTTCTAAGGGATTGTTTCCAAATGCTCATACTTCAAATAGTATTTTGACATAATGTCAAATAATCATAAAAATACATTGCCACTTACCACTGTACACCACCATGGACATAGACATCAGCAGAATTACAATCATTTTTTGTTTAATCCAAAGACAAGAAAAAAGTCACACAGCAGACTGGTGTGCCTGGTGAGTTAAGTGAAATATTAGACAGAATGTTATCTCTTCAGTCTGGGAGTGGGAAGGCAGCATCTTGGGAAATCATTCTTTTGTAGCCTGGATATATTTCTGCTTGATAAAATTCAGTTTTTACCCTTAAGTAAATGCACTTATTACAGGAATGATGAGCCTTATATATCTTTATTTTACCAATGTTCTCTACAAGTCTGACTAACAATATTTACTTTGTCATTGCTTTGAGTCAACAGACTCTATGAAACTGCCACATAGCAATAAAATGGTGGACTTGCAGTTTCTTTTGTTTTGCAAACAGTTTTCACATCTTCCTTCATCTCACAGAATGGTCAAATAATTCTTATGTTTAAATGAAGATATTGTGAAACGTGCAAATGAGGAGTTATTACAGCTATGGAATCCAGTTTATCTGCAATCCATTATATTTGTTTCATATCCCAACAACTTGAAGCCAAACATTTATTCTAATCTGTGTTAAAACTTATCTAATATATAATAAACTTTCCTAATGAGAAATATGATGTTATTTGGAGATCTTCAAGAAACATGTGTAAAAAATTCTTCTAGATGTGCTGCACTAGTATTCATTAAATGGAAGATGACAGATTAGTTTTTAACTACAGCCACAAATTACATTAAATTTAGAACAATTTTCCAAGTAAGTCAGGCATAGAGCTTTTTACAGCCAAATAAATGAACATATATACATTAGTTTTCAAATATGTACCTACTGTTTATTATCTGCTTTTCTGAACTCAAATATGGAATTAATTTCTATTAAAAAATCTTCTAATATTTTATCAGGAATTGAGATTATAAATCTAACAGCTCTAAGTATTTATAGTCTATTTTCCCAAATCTCTTATCTATATTTTTGTCTATTACTCCCAAGTCACAAATAGCTTATTCAACATTGTTTTCTTCCTGCTTCCCTTATTATAGAGAACATCCAGAAAGACTTACCTTGAGGGATATTATCCCAAAGCAGCTGGATGGAAGACAAATGAGTATCAGCAAAGCCAGTACTAAGTTATTTATACCCACTGGGATATGGACCTCACCCATGTGATCACTTCCTTTATCAAACCCACTTCAACATTTATTAATTAATTCTTCCATGAGATTCCTTAGAGTCATTATGCCCACAGTGTATCTGGTAATATGGCTCCAGCCATGTAAAGGATCTATACTGAGAAGTCTGTTCTGAAGGTGCCTTCACCATATAATAACTTTCCCTAATACTCTTGGCTGTAATTAAATAACAGTCATCCCATTGTTATTAATCACTCACAAAATCTCGGGCATGTGAATATGGCTTTAATAGCTTAGCAAGAGGTAGTGTTTGGTGATGAAAGATGAGTGAGAGTTTACACAGCTTTAAACACTGGCATTCCTCAGGGCTGGGAAGTCTTCTTTAATCTATCCACGGTGGCTCTGATCCAAGGCTGAGTGAAATCCAGGAGAAGGTTGATTCAGTGAGCTTTGGGAAGGCTGCTTTTCATCAGGCTGCTTTCTGCCAGGGCCAGGCACAGCTACCCTTCAAAGAGTCCATCAGCAGAGAACAAACTGTCCACTGAGTTGCAGCATGGAGAAGTGAGAAGTCTGACAATTGGGAATTGTGAAAATACTAACATGAGCAAAAGGCCCTTTGTGACCTACAAGGTTTTAGGAAGGCTTTGACACGTCACCTGTAAGATCCTCATGGAGAAGCTGTTGATATCTGAGCTGCATGTGCCTGGGGAGGCGGGTTGAAAATGGACTGGTGGGGCCCCAAGGATGGTGGCCAGTGGCACATAGTTTGTGGCTGGTGAAGCCAGTGACTGGTGGGTCATTCCAGCAGTCTGTGCTGGGTGTCCATTAATGATCTGGATGATGGGGCAGAAGGGACCTTCAGCAGGATGGCACGTGACCCTGAACTGGGATGAGCGACTGGCGTTTCAAAGTGTCACACTGCCATCCAGAAGGACCTCAACAGGGAGCTCCATGAAGTTCACCAAGAAGTGCCAAGCCTGCACCTGGAGAGGTGCAGCCTCATACACCAACATGTGCTGGGGGCCACCCAGCTGGGAGCAGCTCAGTAGGGAAAGGACCTGGGGTCCTGCTGGTCACGGGCTGGAGCAGGGCTAAGAGGTGCCCTTGCAGCAGAGAAGGCTCAGGATGTCCTGCCTGCAGATTGAAGGAGGGGGTCCTGCCCCTCTGCTCTGCACTGGTGAGGCCACACCTGCAGGGCTGTGTCCAGGTCTGGGCTCCCCAGTAAAGGACAGACATGGAAAAAGCTGCGATGGTTCAGAGAAGGAGCACAGAGATGATGAAGGGACTAGAACATCTCTCATGAGGAGGGGACAAGGGAGCTGGACTCTTCACTAGAGGAGCCTTGGGGGAATCTCATCAATCCAGCAAACCCTCTGAGGGGAGGGTGCAAAGGGGACAGAGCCAGTCTCTGCCCAGTGGTGCCCAGGGATGTGGCAAGAGGCAAAGGGCACAGACTGAGAGCTGCTGCAACAGGAGATCTCTCACAGCATGGCAGCACCACAGCCATGTCATGGCACTTCTTGAATTCATGAAGTTCTTGTAGGCCCATTTCTTCAGCCTGCTGAGGCCCTTCTGGAAAGCAGCATGTCTTATTCCCAGCATATACTCACTATGCCAACATTCCTATTTATTCTATTGGCCTTTTAATATCTGCTGTAATTGGGTACTACTCCAATCTATCCTGCTTTTTGGCATGACAGAAGTTCACTCATACTATTGAGCACAACAGTGAAATGGAAGAGTACTACTGCATCCCACCTCTCCCAGGGGTCAGCATTGCTTATATTGCCACGTTTTCTCCTTGGCTGTGCCTTGGAACACAACTTTCTTCAGGAAAACATCAATGTGCAGCAGCTGTAGTGCAAATAAACTTCTTATTTTAAAACAATATTAATGTCTTGATGACATACACTGGGCAGATAGCAGCATAATGTTGCTGCAGCATAGAAAAATATGGGATCATGCAATTGATTTCATTTTTTTCAATCTGGTTTTTAGATCACCAGACTTGCACATGAAGGACATTAAAACTGGGTTGGAAGTGACCCTGAGCAACTTGATCTAGTGGGGTTGGAAGTAGGTAATCTTTAAGGTCCCTTCCAACCCAAAACATTCTATAATTCTATGTTTCTATGAATCTTGGGGAGCTCACACGAATATATCTCAAATTACAAGAGATCCTGTCACTTCCTGGGTAATGGAAGTTTTTGATTTAGAAGATAATCTGCATGTGTTTAACACCAGAGTCCTTCTTCAGTATTTCAGGTTGCTTTTAAATTACTTTGCATTTGTTAGTTTTGATTACTATGTCTCAAATGTCAATAAAATAAATAAAAGCTATTTGCATTCACTAGCCAACCACGTAAATATCCTTTATAAAGTAAGATTTTTTTAAAGCCTTTCAATGCTTTTATTGCAGTTACATCACTTGTATAAAATATCTCTTTTTTTTACACATTATTTTTACAATGCCTTGTAGGAGGAGACATTTCTAGGTTAACATCTGGTTAATCGCTTGTCTGATTTCAAATATTTGTAAATAACGCGTTGCTTTCTGATTTTTACACTGAGAAATCAAAAAGAAAACTAAAACTGCCACCAGTCTTCCAACTTGCAGTAAAATTTCTCAGTGCTCTAAACAGATGTACAGATGTTTTTAAGGCATTTTTGCTTTAATGCTGGAAGAACACAAGAAAATATTGGTTAGAAAAGGTTTTACAAGGAAATATTAAAACGTACATGAAGGTAAAATAATACTTTTTTTAATCCTTTAAAAATCATTATCAGATAAAATAGCATCTGATGAAAGACAGCAATATTCTGTGGATATACAAAAACCTTTGTTATATCTTCATTATAAGGTATGTAGAGATATAGAGATATAAAGTGAAAATGTACTTACTGTGGGAGTAAGCAACTCTTTTGACTTTTTCGCAGACATAACTTGCATTTTTCACAAACCAGGAATAGTATTCAACACAGTACCTGAAGATGTAGTTACAGACAGGAGATGCAGTTAAAGATAAGAGGCTTGTTATCTTTTTAAGGAGAGGGACTTTGGACAAGGGCATGCAGTGATAAGATGAGGAGGAATGGCTTCAGGCTGAAAGGGGGCAGGTTTAGATTAAACATTCGGCAGAAATCCTTTACTGTGAGGGTGGTGAGACACTGGCACAGGTTGCCCAGAGAAGCTGAGGATGCCCCATCCCTGGAAGTGTTCGAGGTCAGGTTGGATGGGGCATGGAGCAGCCCGGTACAGTGGAAGGTGTCCCTGCCCATGTTGGAATCAAATGGTCTTTAGATCCCTTCCAACTCAAACCTATCCATGGTTCTGCAATAAGCACAGGATATCATGCTGCTTTTACTAAATACTGAAATAAAAAGCTAGATTCCAACCTCAATGATACCATTGGGTGTTTGGAAAAATGCAGGTGGGCTTCTTTTGCTTAGCTGGAATACTGAAGCCAGATCAGGTATGATCAGTGCACGGGGACACATTTGGGTCTCATCTGGTGGCCACAGACCCATGAAAATAATCATTGGTGACTGAAAATTTGGGGGAAAAAAATTCTGAAGGAGTATTTTAAGCAGAGGAAGAAAAGCTAGTGCCAGGTTTTACCTCATGGCTTCCTTCCTGGAATATCTTCTGTGACCAACACAGAGGCACAGCTGAAAGAACCTACAGAGCTCCATCACACAGGGGTTGATCTTCTGCACTATGAGAGTGACAGGAGGGGAGGTGACACGGGGGTCTCTGAGCAGCACCTGTGGGCACCCTGGGGAAAAAACACAACTCTCCACTAGCCCACATACTTGCCACAGTATTTCTTGCTCAATCTGGGCTATGATCTCCAAAGCAGTGTCTTCCCTATTCCAAGAAATATCCCTGCAAATGCCATCCTGGGGCTCTGGGAAGGGAAAGAAAGAAAGAGAAAGGGGAAAGGGAAAGGAAAGGAGAGAGAGGAAGGAAGGATTCCAGGAAAGAAGGAAGGAAAAGAAGAAAGGAGAAAGAGAGAGAGAGAGAAAGAGAGAGAAAGAGAGAGAGAGAGAGAGAAAGAGAGAGAGAGAGAGAAAGAGAGAAAGAGAGAAAGAGAAAGAGAAAGAGAGAAAGAGAGAAAGAAAGGAAGAGGAAGGAAGGAAGGAAAGGAAGGAAGGAAGGAAGGAAGGAGAAAGGAAGGAAGGAAGGAAGGAAGGAAGGAAGGAAGGAAGGAAGGAAGGAAGGAAGGAAGGAAGGAAGGAAGGAAAGAAGGAAGGAAGGAAGGAAGGAAGAAAGAGAGAAAGAGAGAAAGGAAGGAAAGGAAGGAAGAAAGGAAGGAAGAGGAAGGAAGGAAGGAAAGGAAGGAAGGAAGAGAGGAAGGAAGGAAGGAAGGAAGGAAGGAAGGAAGGAAGGAAGGAAGGAAAGGAAAGGAAGGAAGGAAAGGAAGGAAGGAAGGAAGGAAGGAAGGAAGGAAGGAAGGAAGGAAGGAAGGAAGGAAGGAAGGAAGGAAGGAAGGAAAGAAGGAAGAAGGAAGGAAGGAAGGAAGGAAGGAAGGAAGGAAGGAAGAAAGGAAGGAAGGAAGGAAGGAAGGAAGGAAGGAAGGAAGGCAGGCAGCTGTGGTCTGATGGTCAACTCATTTGTTCCATTTGTGTAACCAGCAGCAGGCTTTGGCCATATGTGGATAAACTGCCTTACCTGCTGACTATAATCCCTTTAGACAGTGTAATTGCATTTCCAGGTTCACATGTCTCACACACTTTATAGCTCTGGGCAAAGCTATGTTATGTGATAGCAGAGGTTATGAGGGTTAAATTTGGACTAATGAAGTTCTGTTGAAATAAGCTTGAGTCATCTGGTGCTGACAAGAAATTTAATATAAAATGGCATTCTTGGGCAGGAGGAAAATCAAGGTTCTGCCAGCCTGAAAGAGATTGCTATGAAACTATTTCTCTCCTGGCAGCACTTGACCAAGATAGCAGGAGTATGTGAGGAGTAAGGCTCAGGCACTGGCAGCTCCCAAACTCACAGGTGCTCTGAAAACCCGCTGTGTGTCAAAGGCACTGCACAAATATCAGGTGTAATCAGCCAGAGATGGGCCAGAGGGAGAGCCATTTCTCTTCACCCCAGCAATTCCACCTAAATGGCATTAAGCTTTGTCCACTCAATGGCATTTGACACACCTTGATATTTTCTTACATGGAGTAAATTAAAATTAATGATTCCTTGCTTAAATGAAGACACTTCATATTAATAACCAAATATCAGAGCATGGGGCAATGAGGTTTTAATATAAGTTGTCCCTGAAAAGTAAAATTGATGAGAAATAATAAAGTTGATGAGAAATTAAAACTTGCTGAAGGCCACCCTTCTGCAGATTTCAGCCTCCACAGAAGTGGGTTCCCCTCCTGCCAACCAGGTGTTAAATGTTTTACTCAAGCTATGTATTTTGCCAGCAGAAATTCAGTTTTATCTAGCTGCAAATTTAACTATGGCAATGTCAATTTGGAGTCATCTATGTGAGAAAGAGAAGTCAAACAAAAATGCAGAAAGCTAAGGAAATTGATTTGGTTTTCACTTTTGACAATCACTTTAAATTACAACTCTATTTGCATATCACCATATTTGTTTAATGATGAAATTATTTTTCAATTAATTTTCTATTTAATTTTTTTGATTGCATAGTATATGCACATCACATCACTGAAATTTAAATTTTTACCTATTCATAATGAGGCTTTATACTTATTCTGTAATCAATTTCTACTGTGAAATGTATTTTTTTGTGTTCAGTACATAAGTTCACAAAGATAATTAAAAATAGGAATTTATTTCAGAACTTTCTTTTCTAAAAATTTTCTTTCTTAAGGAAGTGAATTAGTCAAGAGACCAGAAAAAGCAAGAACCATAGCTCCTGTGCAAGGATTTCCTCCTGAGTGTCTCAAATTGCCACATTACTGTCAGGGGCAGTGAAGTGACCAGTAAACAGACAGTTCTTTTATTAATTCAATATCACATCCCTGTGACACTGAGATTAAATTTTTGCTGCCAGTGAAGAGCAATGTTATGGTTCCTGTGAATGACTCAGACTCAAAATATCCCTCCCTGCACACTCTAACATGCAGGTTTATATGTTTTATTAGTTGGCACCCACTTCTGTGATTTAAGAAATGAATTATTGGAGTAATGAGTCATCCCTCAGAACAATGTGGGTGCCCTTTCTTACTTTGGGATTCCACTGTTGGATTTATTTCCCTAAATGTGTGATTAGAGTTAGTCTGGCAGGCAGCCTCTGCCACCATGGTTTCTCACAGAAGCATTAGGTGACTCCAGTGTGCCCATCTCACCAAAATCCATGTTTCCCAGCCTTTTCCAAACATCCTAGGTTCTCCAGGGTGTATAGTGCTGCACACCAGAGGAGGACTCTGGTATTTGGAGCTCTTTAAACAGAAGTAAGCTGAGAGAAAACTAAATCTGATTTCAGAATTAAATAGAATTAATAAGAGCTAAAAAGATGACCATGAAAACCAAAGTTATTTGCCCAGCATTTTAGTTCCTTAAACTCCTCTGTCTTTATCTAAAATATCAAGCCTAAAGGATATTAAGGACCCCTGCAGCTCAGGTGATATGTTATGTTTACCCAGGATCTATGCTTCTCTTAGACAGTCACCACACAGAAACACAAGCAGATGAGAACTGAGCTTTCATGAAAATCTAGTAGTTGATGATCCTTTTTTTAGCTGAGGAAGCATTTTGCAGTGTTGTAAATTCAGAACAATTCTGGGGATTTCATGTGGCATGAGCTGGTTTCATCATTTCATTTATGATGAGATTCAAAGCATCTCATTTTCTTTTGGAATTATTTTCAAGAATGAATTCTCTGATAACCAATCAATGCAAAAAATCACTGCACAGGGTACGAATGTTAATTCTATCACCACAATATCATCTATGTTTTGAATCTGGAGTTGTGTACAGTTCACAAACAAATGGGAAGCAGTCCCTTGGATACTTTGGGTGGCTTACATACATAAACTATCACAAGCAAATGAACCATGTATGCTTTTCCTGCAGGGGAATGTTTCTACCTTGCATTACTTTCAAACATCCTGCTATTTCTGCTGCATGAGGTGCATTTACTTACTGGCAGCTGAGTAAAGTTTCATTGTCACACCAGGTCGGTAGGAAGGTGGCATAGACAGTACTGTGGAAGGCAAATCTGGTGGGAGGGAAAGAATAGAACTTGCTTTGACCCCTTAAAACAAAAAGGCAAACTTATGGAAGGAGCAACAGAAAATAATAAAAAATTAACCCTAAACTCAGAGTTCATTAACAAACACTTACATAGACAGTGATGTAAAAATTCATTACCAGTCATCTATTTCTATATATAACTTTCTAGTTCATACATGTGCCAGCTGACACATTTTGTTGCAATCCCAGATCAGTCTTACCTGGCTCTGTTTGCATCAGTTTGCTGGCTCCTCTTGGAGACACTGTCTGCATCCAAAACATGGACATGTCAGCTGTGGAAACAGAGACACTTCCTGTTATTTATTATTCATCTGTCTGCTGAGAAGAATTGCTATGTGTGAGACAGCTCAACAGCCAGAGTCCCTCACCCAGTACCGACAGTGACATAAAAATGCCAGGATGAAATAGAACAAAAACTGCACTTGAATAGAAGTTGAAAAGCCTGTGTGCTACATTTTGGCTATAGGAGAGGTGGAAAGAATAATGCAACATAGTTGTTTTTGTGTCATGGAGAGGCAAAAGAGAGAGCTTTATTTAAACAAACACGACACATATATATAGGATAGTTCATGAAAAACAAAATAGAAAAGACTCATTAATTCTAGAAGGCAACACCTCTTTGAAAACATGCTTTCTGCAAAACATGACAGGACACTCACACGGCTCTCACACACCCTGCAGGTGCATGATTTGTCGTTGGATACTGCTGAGAAACCCGGGGCTTCAAGACTACTTTTTCCCTGGTTCCCAGCAGTATCCAATGACACCTGTGGACTAGGGAAGAACAGGATTCCATGCTTAGGAGACACCAAAAAAAAGCATCTCTATATTGCTTTTTCACAGGTCTGCTCACCAAATTTGGAGCAAAACGTGAGGGAAGATCTAAGCAGCAGAAGTGTTTGTGGGAAGCAAGACCAAGTTTTTCCCTAAGGATAAGAAACTGCAGGATGGAACCTACAGCTGGTTTTGACATTTCTGCAATAATCAACGCACTGGTAACCCAGAGAGGGTCCCTGAAGGGCCCCCCAAGGACACAGCAGTGGGTGGGGCAGGTCCTGGCTCCTGGCCATACTCACTGGGGCTGGGCTGCAGGGCTGGCGATGGGGCCAGGCTGCCCCCGGGGCTCAGGGGGGCTCTGGCCGTGGCAGCATCCACGTGGGCTGATGGAAACCACGAGCCTTTGGCTCCAGCTGTCCTTGGCCACAGGGGGAGCTTCGTGGTGGGCATTTCCCCCCCTTTCTGTGCGAGAGGGGTCCTGGTAGCTGGAGAAGCAAAGAGGGCAGAGAGAGGGCACCAGCACACTGGGGTGCTGGTGCCCCATGGCAGCAGCAACTGCAACACACTGGGGGAGAATAATATATAAAATACACCCCAAAAATCCCATCTACCCACTGAGTGCTTCTCTGGCACTTGAGCAGCCACTTCTCCACTTAGTTTAAAATATGGAAATACAGGGAGATTGAATAATGTCTGAAATTTTAACTGAGAACATTTTAATGTGTGTGTTTTCATAAATAAAAACATAAAAAGAAACTGAAATATTGCTGCAGGGTTTTGGTTTTTTCTTCATATAATTTGTGCTTAATTTCCTGATCTGCTTCACTGCAGTAGAAAGAGAGAAAGGTCATGCCTGTTTGAAGGTGAGCAGGCAGAAACTGGAGGGCAGAGGCTGCAGTTTGAGAACTGACACTTGTGGCTACAAGAGATAAGGTTGGCATATGGTTAAGGAAATTTTAGAAACTTATAAAAGACAGCAGACTGGCTATGGGAAATGCAGGAATTTTGCAGAAGGCAGATACAGCTGCAATGACAAAGAGGTATGAAGTCAAGGTCAGAATTTCTATTGATTTCTACTACAGTGAGCAGGTGCAAAGCTTTGCTTTTTGGCTTCCAAAATGAGGCAGAGCAGCACTTTTCTATCTTGTAGCCCCGTAGCAAATTTAAATGTACTAAAGTTTATGAAATGCTCAAGCACAACTGAATGTCATATAAAGAAATAGACAGAGAATAATATAGGGGAAAAATGACCATAGAAAATAAGAGGAAACATTTTAAATAATCTTATTGTTTGGTTTGAAAGCAACAACCAGTTTTTTCTTCTTCTCTGCCACTTTGGAAAACATATCTTTTCTGGTAAAATGGCTTTTCACAAGAGTTTTTCTATCTTCCAGCTCTTCATTGCATTACTGACATCATCTGCTGATTCAGAGAAATTTTATGCTTCCCTTTATTTGGAGTTAACATCACAGTTAACTGTGCAGCAAACATCCATGATCACTTGTCAAGACATTAATCAAAGGGGAACACAAATTAAGGTCTGACAATATTTGCTCACATTTAAATGTCCACACATATTCTGCTGATGAATCCAGGGTCTTGTTTGGGTCTTCTTGCAATTTCACAAAACTTGAGAAAACCGAATCTAGGTCTTTAAGGTATGAGAAGACAAGGTTATAGCACTCACTATCCACTGCATATTGTGTGAGAAAAAGGAAAGAAATTAGATTCTGCTACCATAGAAGCAGCTCTTGTTTCTAATTTAATGGAGTTTTGGCCAAGTGTCATCTTTTTTTTCTTGTTTGTTTTTAAAGGAGTGAAACATCCCACAGCTTTCAGCACACACTTGCCCCTGATTTCAGTCTGCCTGCAGTAATCTATCATTGGAAATGGGGGAGAGTGATGGGCAACAGTGAAAGGTTGCACCTGAAGTGCAGCTCAAACTGGCAAAGCAGTTTTGGGTGGAGGAACCACACAGGACAATGATTGAATGTGTTCACCTCCACTCTGAAGGAAACTCATGTAAAGGTGGGAGGTCATTTGTGCTGAGAGCTATGGAAGGCACCCAGCAAGATTTAATAGCACCAGACACCCTCCCCAGCCTAATGCTGAATTCTGTAAAAGCTCTCATCCCAGCAGGTTTTGTTTGCTCCTCCACCAGAAGACCTTGAAATCTAAAAGTTTGTAAAAGTTACTTACATTTATGATATAATTATGGTATTAAATTTTCAACAATATAAAATATCAAACATAATACTATGCAAATATATAAGCAATAATAAAAATAAATTAATATTTATAGTAGCAGTAATGAGGTTGGAATACTCATTGCAAGAGCTATCTGGGCATGATTTTCATTCTGGTTCCTGTTTGCTTTTATTCCCCTGGATGTACTTACCCAGGTCAGATGATGTATTACTGGAAAATGTGTAATTAATAACAGGAGACTTTTCTAGTAATTCCAAAAAATCAGACAGATTTTTCCCTGCAAATAGAAATGCTTACAAATATCAAGAAAGGCTTGTTTCCAGTATAAATCCTCACTGAGGAAAACTAGGGTAATATTTTTGGGTGGAATGATTTTACTTTTACCTGTCTGCCCTGCCATCACACAGATGTAGATACAATCAGAGTCATTACTCTGTCGCACTGAAAGGCAAAAACAACATAAAAGAGATCATGGCTACTAGTTTTCCTTACATGGAATTATTATTAAACAGTTGAAAGCACAAACAAAAAATGGCATGAGGCTATGGCAGCTGACCAAGAATATGCCTTCTAATCTAAGTTTTAACAAAAACCTCAAATCACCATCAAATCCAAATGTTAGTATTTTCAGGGAAAAAAGTTCCTAAGTAAAATTATAAATTAGAAATATTTATATATGGAAAAGAATCTTCAGATTAAATAGCCCATAGTTATTCTCTATCAGAATTGCTCAAAATATCAGTATGCAATAATAATCCTCAAAACCACCAATTTTTAGTAATTAATTATAAAACATTCAGGCAACATAACTGCTCACAGAAACATGCACATCTCTATGTTACACACATACACATTATATATGTGTCTTGTTCCAGTTGTTGCAAGAAAAATGCAATAGGCTTTTATCCATATTTGTATGGTTGTTTTCATGCCAGGAGTGAATGAGACAGATAAGACAATGAAAAATGTTCAAAGGAAATGCAAACCTGAGAGAATAGAAGTGGATTTGAAAATTTCTGTGAGATAACTGGTGGAGTTTCCAATGATATCAACAAGCAGAGCTGTAAAATCTAGACAACAAATAGAGAAAGTTTATTATTGCAAACACATATCCTATCATGTATGCCAAGTCAAAAATTCACTTCTATATGTGATATTTTAGCTATATGCTCATACATGACAACATTTAGAATATTTTACAGGTTAAAATATTTTGCTGGAATGGACTGAAAAAACCATGAGAATCCTTTCAGAAGTATATTTCAAAGATATGTCCAAAACTACATCAGTGTGTCTAAAAGCAAACTTCAATAGAATTTGTCTGTTAAAGAGAACATTTTAAAGTAATGTTCTACTTAGTCTGCTTAAATGGAGGAGATCCAAAGCCTGCTGTAATTTCCTGTCTCCTGTGTAGGACCTCTCAACAGGCACTGGATTTTTCCTCTGGGGTCTGCTTCAGACATACTGATGATTCAGATGTCAGCCCAGGAAATGGCTGGTGGTGGTGTGGTGGAATTTTCTAGCAGTAACAGGTCACTGTTCTCACTTAGGGTATGATGGGCCTGAGCCCTGAATTTTTGCTGCTTTGGAAAATGCTCTAATCCCCAAGATATTCTGGAATTGCACCAGAAAGATTAAAGTTTTTTCTCTGCTATTCTCCAAGGCAGACTGGGCAATTATCCACAAAGACAAGTGAGATGTGTGGGTGCAGATAAAGCCATGGAAGGCACCGTGGCTCGTGCAGGGTCACCAGAGGGCACAGAGGGTTTGGAGTCTGGTCTGCAGCTGCTGATTACTCTGGATGCCCTGCATCAACCATAGAACCCAAACACTCATGCATCCTGAAATGTGAAATCCTGTGAGATCAGGGTGTGAATGCGGATTTCAGGTGAAGGGTTTGCCTGACAATATTTTGAAGTTCATTCAACAGTCCTGTGAAGATGTTAGTCTTCACTTTTCACTCTCCTGGGCTCACTGAAGTTGGTGGAGTCTGTGGAGCCTTGTCCATCTCCTGTGGGTTATCTCAGGAGAGAAACAGTGGCCAAGGTGATGCATCACATATTGCTGGCTGTCTCTCCCGTGCTGCAGTTTGCATTCCAAGGAGGAAAGGGAGGCCTTTTGCCAGTCAAACCACGCCAGTGGCGTGACTGATGGCTCCATCCCAGACTGGCTGGCTGGGGCAGCCAGCTGAGGCTGAGCTCCTGGAGTCAGAGCAGCCACTTACTGTGAGTTATGGCTGCTGGCCTCAGGGTGGTGGTGGTAATCACAAGGATGAAGTCTGCAGAATTCAGACTACAGCTTTCAGCTCCAAGGAAATTATTCAGCTTCAGCACATGCAATTGCCAGCCTTTCTTGTGTACCCACCTGTCAAGTCATTTGTCACATTATTCAAACAGTAGCAGTAGTGCATAGGGAACTTGCCAGGGTCAATGTTTTTTGCATTAGAGACTGGAGGGAGAGACAGAGAAAGAAAATAATCAGTGTCTTGTTGCCCAGGTGTGGGAGAGAAACTGCTCCTGAGCCAAGCAAAGCACCAACACTCACGGTTATAAATGGTGACTGACACTTTGTGGAAGGCAAACGAGCTGTAAGAGGTGACACTCAGCAAAGAGAAGAGTTTCTTGGTACCTGCAGAAACACAGGTCCATGCTGTTAGTGCTTGGAACAAGCTGTGAGAGCAGCTTGTTCTGTCTCTGCTCATTTGGTGCCTCAAGGATTCCCGAGGTGCCAGGATGACACAGCTGCCTCTCACTCAGTCCCTTCTCATCTCCACTGAAGGAATGAGCATTTGTATTGCTCCCTCCTTTTTATTTTGCTCTTATTTTAATCGAAATGTACACTGGATTAGAAAAGGCATCCCACAAGTAATTATATTGTATCTATAGATAAGCCCACATTAATTTCCAAGGTCTCTGGGGCAGAGAGCCATCTGCACTATAAATGCATGAAGGTAACATGCTCCTAGAAGTAATTCTGGAGGCCAATAGCACATGTTTGCAGCTTCTCCTGCTAGCATTGTTACCTTTTCTCTTAACCCTTTTCTCCTGCGGTGCTGTGCTGTGACCTGCCCAGCCAGGTCCCATTACCTCTGAGTGCAGTGCTCAGCATCCCATTCACCAGCTCTGTCAGGTTAATAGCAGCCAGGTCCAGGGACTTTGCAGGCAGCTCTGAAAGCAAAGGGGTGCATGAGGACACAAGGAAACAGCTGTGCATCCACTGCTCCTATGTGCTAGAAATCTGCCAGGGTGGGAAAACCAAAATGAGCAGATTATGTACTGGGGAGCACCAAAAAAGCACTGATGGGAAAATACAATTCCAGGAGCACAGAGACCAGTGTAGAAAATAGCAAGATATAGCAGCAGTAGAATGGTGGGCCAAAATTCAGGTCTGCCAGCTGTGCCCTTGGCCATGCCCTTGAGCAGCTGCAGACCCAGCCAGCCCTGGCAGGCTGGTGCCCTCTCCTGCTGGGTGATGGGTGTTTGCTGCCAGCACAGCAGCAGATCTCATATCACAAAAGGCAAGAAAGTGCCTAGGAAATGTTCCCCCCTTCCCAAACCTACAGGAAAATACAGATTTTTGTTTTTCAGCTACATCGATGGCTATACTGCTCCCCACAAGAGAACAATTTTGCTGTAGCCAAATCACACTTTTTATCTTAACATGTTTCGTTTCTGTTGATGTTGCTTATTTGTTTTTCCCAAGTCGAAATTTTCAAAGATATTTTTTGCTCCCCTCCCACAAAGTCATGCTGAAGCAGAGCAGCACAGTGTCTGTGTGAGGGAGGAAGGTGTGTGTGAGCATGACAGAGAGAGGAAGAACAGAGCAGGACAGAAAAAGAAGCACAAAAAGCTGAGACGAGAACAAAATTGAATTTGGAGAGAAATGCAATTTTCCAGTGACATCAGTATTATTTATAACCAATTTGGAGCCAAGCTGCACCCAAGGGCTGAAAGCAGTGCTTGTCCAGAGCATAGAAGAGAGAAAAGGAAAAACAAAAGGGAATGAAGAGCTGGGAAGGAGAGAAAGGAAAAAGAGGAGAGTAGATTTTGGGAAGGACTGTTGTTAACCTGTTCAGGGCCTGGGTTGGGTGGGGTGGGGCTCACAGACCCTGCAGGAGCTGCCCCCATGCCCAGCAGAGCATCTCCCTCTCCCATTAACACCAACTCTGGGCTCCTGGTGTGCTGCCTCTTACCTGCAGTAGCCAGCACTGCCACTTGCCTCTCTTTCTTATTTTCTTTTCTTATGCACGAAGCTGAAAAGTCAAGAAAGAGACTGAGAAACAGTTTTGCCTGTAGAGTTCGCCCCTCAATAATCAAAATAAAAATATAATAGTATTTGTAGAGATCTTCACTAGGCTTGCACACAGAATTTGCTGCAAGGTACAGAGTAAAATAAGGCCAAATCCAAACAATTCTCCCTTCTCTGTGCATGTTTGTTATTCAGAGCAGTCCTGCATTGAGGACTGTCCTCAGGAGCTGTGTGCAGGAGGAATGGGCTGGAACTGGGCTCAGGAGCTTGGGCTGAGTTTCTGGCATTTGCTCAGTGACCAGCTGAGGTGCACAGCAGTAAATGAGTGGTTGCAGGACAAGCTGAAGATATGTATTTGAGGTTTAGGTTTCCTATCCCACCAGAGGAGAGCTGAGTGCCTGCTAAGAATAATCCAAAAGGCTCTCCAAGGGAGTCAGTGCCAGGAAATGCCAATCTGCCATATTCCTATGGAGCTTCAGCTTCTCAGCCCATCCAAGTGCCCCTTTGTAAATGTTTATAAAGGAGAAATACCCAGTAGACAGTGTATAATCCAGGGTTTATAAATTGTGCTGCAGTGTTAATCAGCTGTATTAACAACCCTCAATTAGTCAGAGCTAAATTTGGATCGACAATCTAGGTGGTGGGAGCTCTTCTAACCCTTCTCTCTTTCCTTATAAACCTTTCTGATTCCAGATTCCTGGCATGGGACCCAGAATAGGCACCACCTGGGGCTCCAGCCATGCCTACAGAGGAGAGAACCAAGGCTGCCCCAGGTGTGGGAATGGGGCTATGGGAGCAGCTGGGAAACAGGCACCTGGGTTATTCCCTGGGGACACCGACCATTGTCCTTACCTGTGCTGAAAACCAGCAAGAGACATAGAAACCCCAGGCTCATCTTCACTGCCACATGCCAGCAGAGCCCCTGCATTATGGATGCTGACTTCCAGGCTTGGCTGGTCTAGGAGAGAGAAATGCTCCTTTGGTGGGGTTAAAACTTTTAGCATTGAGCAATTTTGTCCAGCCCTTGTCCCAGAATGATTTGACCACAGGAGAAATATCAGATTTCTGTGATGCAGAGAAAGATTGGTATTGGAAATGACAAAGGAACAGAGATCCCACAATCAGTATTTCCTCTGTGCCTCTCAACTTTTGAATCCTACCTACCTGGCTTTTCTAGGGACTTGGTAAGGTTGTCAACACAGGATGAGCTCTGCCTAAAAGGCACCTGAACCATCAAGGGCCTAAAGCCTTTCTGTTAAAACAAGATAAAATTTGCTTATGTTTAGTTTCAAACCAGAAACTGAGGTTCTCTTCCACAGAAATGTTGCTTTTCTGATCATTCCTGATCTTGTGTTTCTGTAGTTACTGTCACTGTGCTGCCTTGCCTACCTTATTGGTAAGGATTAAGTGTTCTGCCTTTCAGACCATGAGCTGCTTTCCAAGTTTCAAAGATTTAATTAAGCATGGTTAGGGAGACGGGGAAAAAAAAAAAAAGGTTTATTTTCATGTTTCCTATTTTTGCATTATCAGAACATGTCAAATAACTCTGTAGTTGTCGAAAATGAGGGATGATATGAAAATCAGCAAAAAAAGGTCCAAAATTTTTTAATATCCTGCTGGAGCAGCTAATCTTGCAAGTATGCAGCAAATCATTATTTTGAAAATAATATTGTTTGATTTGAAAACTACTATTGTCATATTTTAAAATATTTTTCATATTGAAGTCACTAGAGAATTAATGCATTTGAAAAACGGTTTATTTGTATTTAGTGGCTCTAAAGAGCATCTTCCTTGGGATGATGAAACCATACTAAATATTTCTGCATTGGAAATGTCTGTGTTTGCTGGTCTGATGAGTGAAAGGTGTGTAAGTGCCAGCTCTGCTAATCCAAGCAAAGCTCTGAGAGCTTTTAAGCAGTTCATCCACCTATTCAGTCCATCTGCTCAATTCTTGTTACTCAGTCCCAAGCCTGGACTCATCCAGAGGGTCTGCACAGCATGGGCAGAAGAAAAGAACTGAGGCAGAAAGTGTTGGCCAAATCTCATTCCCAGACTTCATTCTCCATCACCTTTCTATGGACTAATTATGCATGGACAGAGTCCAGTGTCCCACAGACTAGTCTAGCACCAAAAATCCTAAACCTGGCGTTTCTTGCAACAATATTTGGGATCTGGCAAACTGCTAGACTACAGACCATGGAAATGTTGCTGTCATGAAAACCACAGGGCCTGTCTCCCTGGCAAGGCTATCCCCTCTCCCACTGTCTGGTGTTATGAAGCCTCCTGAGACTTGCAAAAGCTTTTTTTTTTTAATGGATCTGTGGACTCTGTAGTTAGGAGACCAGAGTGATATCTCAAGCCTGCCCACAGGCTGATGTGGTGGAAGCAGTGGAGGTGTAGTCTGCATGGAGATAGGTATAAAACCAATCCATATCTCTGGATTCTGGTCATATTTTTGTCATCTTTGGTTTGGTTCAACAAAATAGTGAGAAGTTAGTGAGAGATGCTCCTCAGTGGAGCTGAGTATGAGGAACTGGTGCTTTGCAGAGCTGTAGGGAGGTGGCTGAGGTTGGTGATCAAATTGGGTGATCTTGTAAAGGGAGGTTTGTAAGCACATGTGATTTGGAGCAGGGGTCTCTGTGGTGACA
The DNA here is from genome assembly GCA_034336665.1 of Luscinia megarhynchos. NCBI lineage: Eukaryota > Metazoa > Chordata > Aves > Passeriformes > Muscicapidae > Luscinia > Luscinia megarhynchos. The sequence continues at coordinate 93,479,124 of JAPFBE010000002.1, forward strand.
GGTGCACCTAGATAATCAAGTCTCCTATTAAAGGGGAACTATTGGGTTGTGTCTTTGTCTGAGGTGACAAGTGGGGTGATTTGCTGCTTTTTAAATAGAACTTCATGAATGTTGATTGTACTATGAGAAGTGTCACCTTAGCTCTGCAAAACCTGCATTGGGATGAGTTGTGCTTTGTGATGATGGTGCAGGGCTCATGGGCACGTTCCCCATGAGCTGTTCCAACACTCAGAGTGACCAGGCAGCACAGCCAGCCCTGTCCCTGTGCACACCAACCCCAGGGACAGCAGCAGGAAACACAGACAGCAGAAGTGCTGCCCCTGAGCTGCCCCTGAGGTGCAGGGCTGGTCAGCTGGAGGGTCTCTGCAGCCCTGGCTGGTGAAAGACCCCAAACCTCTGCCCTTCACAAGGATTTTGGCTGCGTGGTGAAAGACCCAGACCTAGGAGGTGGGAGAGGAAGGCATGCCCTGCCCCACTTTCAATCTGTCTCTGATCAATGGCCAGTGTTCCCCCACTGTGAGGAAACTTGATTTCCAGGACCTGCTTTGAGGAATCTGGGCTCTCCTGGGTCACCAGTGAGTCACACTAACACTGAAATCCTTGGTCAGAGCGTCTCACAGACTGATGTGAAAGCACAACTGTTGCACAAAGGTTCCTAAGGAAAAGGGTAGATAGCAGATGGTTTCCTATCAGAGATCTAACTTAGTACTGATTTATTTAAACTGGCCAGAGTTGTTCATGGCAGCAGGACAGGAAAATCATTGGACAGAGGACTTGGTGTAGCAAGCAAGGGCAGGGTTCTAGAGAGACCACATTCCTAAAAGACAGAGAAGAGGCAAGAGGATTGACACATGAAGGGATCATCTATTTTAGGAGAGAGAGAAAAGCTGTAAAAGTACAAAACAAAGTAGAACAAGATAAATTGTGCTTGGGAACATTCCCCACACACTGGGTGAAGCTTTCTTGCTCACCTGAATTGTCAGTTCTCTGCTGTCCTCCCCTCTGAGCTGCTCCTCTGTGCTAATCAAACACACTCTTTTCTCCACACACAGATTTCCAGCCTGATTTCCAGCAGGAATTCAGAGGAGGCATTAACCTGGCCATATCACACTACAGACTCAACCAATCAAAACAGCTAATGATAAGGACAACAGACAAACATAACCTGGAAGGATGGATCACAGTAAGACAAATCCTGTTCTGCTTCTAGCAAAGAAATGAGTATTGTGGTATAAAATGATGGAAAATCCTCCATTCATGAGAGTGCTTGTTTTGCCTGAATTTAGCACTGGTATGTTCCCTGACCAGCACAAAATGCTTAAAAAAAAATTGCAGATAAATTTTAATACTAGGGATATCACTCCAAAATGGACCACCCTTGCTCCTTATTTGGTAGAGACTTTGATTTAAATTTGAAGCATCAGCTTTTAGCTGCTTCCCAATTTTTTTTCCCAGCATTAGCTCTCTGAAATTTATGCTAACTAAATTTCAAAACCATGTGTGACTACTATTCCTAGAACTGTTCCCTGAAGTATCTTATCCCTCAGTAATGTGGATATTAGTAATATTAACTCTTGCAATACACATCACATTTGTGTTATTCTGGTTATTTAATATCAAGATTTTATTTATCAGGAGCAAGCCATTATTACTTTGAAGCTGTATCTCTCTTGAAGTGACTCCACTGTGATGACTGAAATACATGTCCAGATTGCAAATATGAAACCTTCATTGTCCTCCAGGTCAAAATCACCATTTCCATTCCAGGCTATGCTGAGATTCACAGGCACTGAAGGTACAGGTGCCCCACACCCCTGAGCAGGCAAACAAATCCCAAAAACTGACTCAGAGAAGGTTTTCCTTCCAAATATTTCTCTGTAAAGGCTAAGGATCAAGCCTTTGGTTACAAATTCTCCTTCACCTCTGCTGGAAATAAAAATTCTTCTCTGTTTATTTTAAGGTGAATGAGATTAGTAGAATCAATTTTATTTAGAACTGTTGATCCAGAGTTCCCTGAACTACTGCATTGGAGATTTTAATCCAGCTCAAATTACTTTCATACACGCATGAAGACCTCTTATTAAATCCCTCTCTGTTACTCTGGGTTAACAGCAATCTTAAACCAATGTGTTTATTAGCTGTGCTGCAGTAGAACTCCTTTTAAAGTGGCAGGTAACCATGAAGTTTGAATGGTTTTCATTTTTCCTGCACAAACGTGGTGCACTCCAATATCAGCAGTTTTCTCGTGTCTTCACGCTCAGCAGAGCGGAACAGAAATTAAGAGAACAAAGAAATAAAAGAGGAAAGTCCTTGAGTATGAATTTCCTTACCTTCATTCAGTTGCAACATCTAAAGGTCATGTCTCATTTTAAGCACAGCATCATCCACCAAGTCTAAAGAAATATTTCAAATGTGAAAATATGCCCGTGTTACAATTGCACGCTTCATTACGCTGATACAATTACTTTTTAAGTTAGGATTTATTTGTGTGAGAATGCAATAAAATGCAATAAATATAAATTTAATAAAAGATAATTTGATTAGCTGCATTTCCACTGAACACTAATAGCACAACTGAAATGGTTTCCTCCAAGTACAAGCAAAACCACCAAGATCTGGAATAGTTAATATCAACTTACCTGATTTCTCATGACAAAAATTCTCTCCAGAGCCTATATAAAACTGGAAGTTATTGCCAGGTCTTAATAAACACTTTGTGAAAAACTTTGAGTAGACAGGTTTGACAATCTTCCCTTAAAATCCTGTGAAAATTGTTATCCTAATCCCTGCAGGGCTGACTAGAGGTAACACAATCGTGAGCACACAAAGTGCCTGTTGAGTCCTGCATGGAAAGGCTCTGTGGCAGGTCAGGTGGGGATTGGAAGCTCCTTTTGGCAGTAGAAATGAACTGTGGAGGATTTTTTTCCCCTTTTAAAGGAACAGCTCTGGTTACTGCAATTAGACCAATGCCACCTTTGATGGTGAGAAGCAGGCAAGGGTGAGCCCCTCTGGTAAAGCTTTGCCATCCTTCAGCTCAAACCAGGGGCATTGTCACGAGGGCAGAGACGACACCTGAAGTGTATCTTAAGTGTGGAACCTCAAAAGGAATAAAATGTCAGTTAAAATAGGAAAAAATGCCTGAAATCATGGTTAAGTGGTGAGGAAGGAGGAGAGATCTGGCCAGAGCAAAGACATAAGGCAATTTCAGTGATGCTGGGTGATGTTTAGTAGTATCCAAGGGAAGTTCACTGTTGGAAATAGTCAGCAAAATTCTGCTCCCATTTACTCCAGTGGGCTGGAAATAATTCCTCTGAAATCAGTGAGTTTAGATGCAGCACAGTTAAAAGCCAATTATCATCCATTCAGTAATTCTATCACAATCCACTGAACATTTCCACTTGTGAAATCACTCCAAATGTTGTAGCAATTAATAAAGAAAATCTAAGTGGATTCTCAGTTGGTTTATGAAACAAAAAGTGCTTTAGTGACCATTTTATGTGTGTGTGGTTGAGCTGTGTCTCTGTCTGTCTAACAATCCTGCCTTCAGCAGGAACTTCTGATGCTGCAAGGCAACTGCAGCCCCATGTAACAGAGCTGTAGCTGGTCAATAAGAAGCCCACACATCTGTGCACCTGCATGCACAATTTCTCCTTGTTTTCATTCACTCTGCCTCTCACTAAAATACATTATGTGGGGAGGTGTCACTGCATGTAATATTATTTAATTCTATATGGAATTTATTGTTTTGAAAAAAGGAAAATTTTTGAGACTCGTGACTGAATGCTGCAGCTGGAGGAATATGGAAGCACCTTTTCTTTAACAAGACTTACTTTTACTGACTTAATTACCAGTTGCTCAATATCACATCAAGAAGGCTGGGATGAAAGTCCTCTCTGTAACAGCTGACAAAACCAGGTATAGCCAGGAAAATGTGTGCTGGGACCAGTTCCAGCCGTTTGATGTTTGCCTGTGAGGATAATTAGACTTTCAGCAGGTTTTGCCTCATGCTGTGTTTTACCCTGGGACTCTGTAATTTTAACTTTCCTCAGCAGCTGAGCAGTGCTCAGGTGACCTGGGAGGGGGTTTTTATTCAGCCCCCACTTTGACTCTTGGGGACAATGCAGTGTTCTCACTCAGAACATCCCTCTGAGCAAGTAGCTTTCTCAGGAGTATAGTCTTTACATGCCTCCTTTTCCCAGCATCCCTTTGTGTGGCAGCACTGTGTCCATAACTAGCATCCCAAAATCCAAAACAGGAAAAGAAGACTTTTTAGTGTCTCTTTGTAACAGAATATTGACACACAATTCATATAAATTACCTAGTGAATGCATCCATTTGCTGAAGGTTGCACAGGGTAAGGCCCTGCTAATACAATTTAAATAAACACAAATTCAAGGAAATGCCTGTAAGAAATTATCTGTGAAACACAGTGTGGTGTGACATTCTGGTAAAGAAGGAGAAAATGAAGTCTGGCTCTTGGAGCTCTATCCCTCTGTGGGCTGAGAGCACAGGGTGAAAGCAATGCATTACTTCCTCCTTCTGGCTTTTTCTCAGGCCTTTAGGCATGATTAAAAGCACACATTTCTCTATAGAAACTGCAGTATGTGTGAGTGACTGCAGGAGCTCAGCCATACATTCCTGTGGCCTCAGCCAGTGGCACGGAGCAGCTGTGACCAGATGTGTCAGGTGCTCTGTGCAGCTGTGGCCAGATGTGTCAGGTGCTCTGTGCTGCTGTGAGTGTCCCCAGGCATGACCACCCTGCTCCCTGGCTGGCCTAGGAGCCATCCTGCCCTAAAAGATGAGCTGTGGCACCTGGAGCACTGTGGTGCCTAGAGCAGCTCACAAACCTGTCTGATTCACCTTGTTAGAAAACATAAATCCAGCTGTGCCTCTCTCTCACCAGATGCTGACTTGCAGAGAGAAGGAAATGCTGCTTTTAAATAGAGTACAAAGAAGCAAACTTAACCCAAGTTTACTCCAGAGCATTGAAGTTTTATTTTTTTATTTGTGGCAAATGTTTCCATGAAAGTGTCTTTGAGTGGTTGTTTAAGAAATTTGGTTTAGAAAAGTATCAATTGAGTAAATTTCATTTATTCTGAAAAAACCTGATTGCACTTTAACACTTCTCTGTTAGTCCTCTGCCATTACAATTTTACAAGATATTTAGTTTATTTTATTAAGAAATGTACTAGCTCTATAAAGTTTTAATTAAAGATTTTACCAATATCCTTCTATTATATTTATTTTTGGAACAAGTTTCATTAAGGACAATTCTCTAAATGTTTCTTTGTCAATCTTTTTTTTTTTCAGAAGAATAATGTTTCATCTCCTAAAAGAAAAATTATATAAAGAAATACAGAATTATTACATTTAGAAAAAACTCTAAGATCATTGAGTCCAACCATTAACCCAGCACTGCCGACTCCACCCCTAAACCACATCCCCAAGTGCCACATTTACACATTTTTACATACCTCTAGGGATGATGATTCCCTGGACCCTTCCTGGACAGCTTGTCCCAGTGCTTGGCAACCCTTCCATTGAAGAAATTTTCATAATAACCAATTTAAACCTCCCCTGGCACAACTTGAGGCCATTTCCTCTTGTCCTGTCTCTTGTTACCTGGGAGAAGAGACTGACCCCCACCTGGGTGCAGCCTCCTTCCAGGAGTTGTACAGAGTGATGAGGTTCCCTCCTGAGCCTCCTTTTCTCCAGGCTGAACACCCCCAGCTCCCTCAGCTGCTCCTCATCTTGTGCTCCAGACCCTTCCCCAGCTCCACTGCCCTTCTCTGGACACTCTCCAGCCCCTCCATGTCCTTCTTGCAGTGAGGGGCCAAAAACTGGATTTGAGGTGTGGTGTCACCAGTGCTGAGCACAGGGGAACAATCCCTGTCTGCTCCTGCTGGCCACAGTTCTGCTGACACAACCCAGGTGCCCTTGGCTCCTTGGCCACCTGGGCACACTCTGGCTCATGTTCAGCTGCTCCCAACCCACCCCAGGGCCTTTCCCTCTGGGAGCTTTTCAGTCACTCAAACCCCTGGAGCACTTCAGGGGGTTTTGGCTCAAGTGCAGAACCCAGCACTTTGCTTTGGAGAACCCCAAATATATAGTTATATATATATATAAAAACATGTATTTATTCCCATTCATAAAATTCCTTTCCCATTTCAGAACATGTATTTAGAACTGCAAATAGTTTCTGTCCTTTATATAATTTTCTCTTTAATTTCTCTTACCAATGCTTTGCTAAGATTGGTACTAACACCACAAAACTTCCTGAACAGAATGTGCATTAAACTCTACAAACTGTTTTCAATAAGAATGCTTCATATATTTACTAGTCTAAATTAGGGAACACTTTCTTTTGAAGTGCCTGATGTTGTGAAACTTTTTTTGAATTCATGTACACTCTTGAGGGAGTAAAAGAAGAAAAAGTATAAAAAAAAGCAGCCCTGGAGATCATGAAAATGTGTAGTGGTGAGAGGCATGAAGTCCTAGTGGTTTTCTTATTGTGTGGGAGTTACAATGCATGATGTTTTTTATACAATACTATGCACTGCTCCTTGGAGTTTTCCAAAGATATTAGTTTGTGATCAAGCACTTAGCATTTTTAAACATAGCTCCTCATAGAGCCTTGATTAGATATCAAGAAATTTTAGCAGTCCAGAACTTACTTAGAAAAATATTTAATGACTTGTCCAATTATTTTATTTCTGATAGGATATGTGTCACAGATGTAACTGATCCCATCAAATCTGCCAAAGCATTCATAGCACATATGAACCTTTTTCCAAGATATTTGGTCTGTATTCTGCTGTCCATCTGCATCTGACACAAAGGAGTAGGACAAAAGCTGTGGTGCTGTTCCAAACCCACTGGGCTGTCAGCCATTATCTTAGAGGGCAGTTTCTTTAAATAATGTCCAGTTCTCCTGCTGCTCTCTGCCATGGGACTTGGCTTTCCTGATTCCATCCCTTCTCTGTAGTCCAAGAGGATGCTCTGTGTTAATCCAGCAACCATTTTACCCTAGTGAGTCTTAAAAATCAAAGCATCCTGCAATGAAACAGAAGGATACACAGAGAAAATTCCACTCCTAACACTGTTGCTTGAGCCATTCTGGTCTCAATTTTTACCCTTTCTAAACTGCTGACCCTAAATGTTATTCTGCTTAGGTGGGGGACAATTGTATGGGATCCCCAAAGTCCCATAGAGAGGTGAGCACAGGCTGCACCCCTGGACATAAGCAGGGCTTTGCCTGGGAACAGGCATCACACCTTCTTCCCACTTTAGAGTCCATTTCTTAAAAGATCAGACCTAATTCCTTACTGAAATCCAGTGAATTGTCAGGCCCCAGTATTTGTGTGTCAGAAAAGGGGGAATTTTAATGCAATTCCTTTCATTGCAGGTGAACAAAAGCCCAGAGCTTCACCTGTTGTGTCTGTGAAATCCCCAGGAAAATGTCACTGCTGTGCCTGGCAGCTGCAGGGCTCAGCTCAAGCCCTTCAGGTCAAGCTGGGACATTCACTGCACCAATCATAAATGCAGGGCAAAGCTGTCTGTAAAAGTGAAGACACTTGAAAAACCTCTGAACCCCAAAAGGTTCAGAATTTCACACCCTGGTGCATTAATTTTAAAAACCACAAACTGTGAATCTTTGGGGAAAAAAAGAATTTGGCTGTAAGAGCCTGACATTCACCCTACTTCTTATTTAGTTATTACTTTTGTTTAAATTGGCCCATTTAAAACAAACAGACTCAAAAGCACTATAAACTGAATATTGCAGTACTACAGGATCTTTTAATTATTCCCACTTTACACTGATTTAGAAGTGGGATAAGACATGGCATAAATGTTGAAATTTTTTTTCCACCTACCACAAAAACATTAAAATCCTTTTTTAAGGTTGTATTTCAAGTGCTGAGCAGAGCTGATTCCTTGGTGGCAGCCATGAATGTGAAGCCACAGAGAATACCTTAAAAATACCCCTCTGTGTCCAGCTAAATTTTTGGGAAGAGTTGATGTTTCATGTGTTTCTTTTCCTGTCTCATTCAGACACAGGACCACACAGAAATGCAGCAAGAGAATCAGGAGCAGAATTCAAACAAATTCCCTGCAGGGGATATTCTGATCGTGCTTGTGCCATTACTGTGTTCTCTCTAGATTTTGTTTGCAATTCCATAATATTTTAGCACATTAATATCTCCAGTATGAATGCATTCTTCCCACTTTTCATTTTCACCCAGACCTCTGCTCAAAGCCATATAAATTACATGGCCACTAAATCAAAAGATGCCCCAAATAATGGGATCTACTGTGTGTTGACAGGGCTGGCTGTGGAAGCCACATAAAACCTACTTGTAGCTGAGTTTAGTCCTGCCTAGATGAAGTCAAAAGGGTCTTTGCCAATGTCTCTGCTGGGGAGTACATTTGACAATGTATTCTTTGAATAAGTGTGAAGATATAAAGATTTAAATTAAAATAAATGCATCCATATCATAATTGAAATTTCTATTTATTAATAAGTGGTGCAGTTTTTAAAGACAGAACATAAAAAAATCAGTTAAGAAGTATTGTTTGCATAAGATATATTGAAATAAACATATTAAATTTGTTCAAATATTGGACAGTGCCAGAATAGAAATTACACATACAGTTTAAAAATTACAATAAATAATATTATAAAGAGCACTAAAGGCCACTTGTATAAAAGTTGTGTTTTCCCTTGTCAGCCAGAATCTGAAAAGCATCTTTGTAGCATGGAGAAGATTTCAGTGAGCAAGGCACAAATACTAGTAATAATAAGATGCCATAACTAGAAAACAAAATGCAGTTGGCTATGTAACCTTTCAGTCTCAGCGTGTTCTTCATGATGGAAATAGGATCCCATTTTCAGTATTTTGCTTCAGTTAACTTCAGAGGGCAGCTACTCAAAGCTGAATTGGGAAGGATCAAATCTTACAGCCTAAAAAACCAGAAGGAAAAGTGATACCCAGGATCTTCATTCCTGGAGTGCCCAGCTAAAAAAAACCTTGAAAATGCCCCTTTTTCCTCTGCACCTCTAAAAAATAATCTTCAGATTGAACACTCACATCCAGCTGGGCTCCTGAAAAAGTGGCATCCCACCAAGTTCATGAGGTGCTGTAGGAAATTTAGGTTTGCAGTTCTTAGGCACCTGGAGCTTAGAGGTGGGGCTGTGGGGTGCAGGAGTCAGATCCAGCTCTCTGCTCCATGCTCTGCAGTGGGCAGGTTGGATTTAGTTCTTACCTAAGCAGAGGGGACACCTGTGCAGCAGGGATGAGGGTGCTCCTTACTCTGCATTTTCTGATTGCTTTAGGCTGTGATCGTGCAAGCTGCTGGAGCATGGTGCTCTCCTGGGGGCCAAAGGCACTGCCCTCTGCCCTGGGATCAGCTGGGCTCTAGTCTGCAGCACTCACGGGCCACCATTTGAAGCAGAAAATTTTAAACTATTTCCACTCTGGACTGTAATAATGCAGCAATTTTGTAGATAAAAACAGAGCAAATTTAGGTCAATTTAGGGACTTTTTAATCAATCTCTCCATGGGTTGAATTCCCTTTTATTTTAATAGGAGCCAGATTGATAAATTCAGGGCAGGGAAAAGCCAAGGCAAGGAAAACAGACATTACCTGACTAGATTTTTTTTTTAAGTGCCAACTCCTGAAGTAGAGCATAAACCACATTTATCATACCTTCATACTTCAACTAAGTATTCACTTTTACCTTAATCAAATAGTCCCAGTTTGCATTTTAAATGAAGAAGCTTAATTGATAATAATGCTGCAAAGAGAGGCACACAATGCAAACACAGACTGACCTTTTTGAAAACTTCCAGACATGTGGCATTTGTTAGGGTCTGAAAATCACACTCAAAATGTAGCCAAGAAAAATGTCTCCAGATCAGTGCTGTCCTTCACAAGGAAATTCATTTAAAAAAGGCAGAATAGAACTCAGCCCTGCTCCCAGTACATCACTGTGAGAGGGTTTCCAACTTACTTCAAGGAGAGCAAAGCTCCACAGTTTCAAATTATGAAAAAAATCTCAAGGCCTGAAATGGGAGTCATCAAAGTAATTTATACTTTTTAATGTTAAGTACATGCAAACAAAGTGCTAGTGTCAGTCAAGATGCTGGAAAGATCTGACCCAAAGAGAATTGATAACTCTCAAACTGAAACATCATGAAGAAGAAGGTATAAATCTAATTCATTCCTATTATGAAGATTATTATTGACCCTAATGCCTTTCTCAAATGAAATTGTGAATAGAGATTCCTTGTGTGTGAATAGAGATTCCTTGTGTCTTGACCTTCTTAATGTTGCTGGGATCACCCATAGTTTATTTTGCTTTGTGCAGTATCTCTGGCTGGCACATAAACCACAGTTCCAAGGTGGATGCAGTCCCTGGACCCATCCTGACTGGATCTGATGCAGTTTGTGTGCACATCTCAGAGCAGGGGTGGTCTCCAGATCTTGCTGGTGACACCTTGACATGAATCTGTTGTCAGCACAGACAGCAGAACTGGTGGATGCCCTATTTTTAACCCTGATGATGAAAAGGGCAGAGAGCTGATAAGAGCAGCACCCTTATGAACAGAGCAGTGACAGGTTTCAGTGCTAAGAAGGAAAAATAAATATTAAAATAAGCTAATCAGATCTGCCTGTCTCATTTCTTGGATCTCCTTCACAGGATCCACAGATGTCTTCTGCAGAGGATCCTGCTGAGTTTACCACCACTGCTTTTTAAGAAGAGGCAGATGTTATCTGGCATCATTAAATATTTCATGATGTGGCTACAAATACCTGACCTGACCCCTTTAAGCTGCATATTGCATATTGGTGACTGCAGGCCAGAGAAAATACTGACTTCAAGACAGTTCAGCTGCTAAGAGTGCAGAGTGCAGGGCAGCCCAAATCCTGCTTTCTCTGGGGCTGTACTTTGTGTGCAGCTGAATATTCATTCAAGTTTCTGCCTTTGCTTGCATTTTCTCTTGGAAAGAACATATCTTTATAAGGAGGCTATTTATGGATTTTCAACTGGGTTTAATACTGGGAAAAGATTCCTTTTATATGACCTGTGATGAAAGAGAACAGAAACCTGAACTGAAGAATTTCAGTGAGAATTGAACAGGGCACTGCATGGCACAGCCATTGTCAAAGACAGACTGCACCTGCTCTTTGGCTGCCTTGATTTTTGATTGCTTAGACCTAGAAAACATTTAAAGAAGGACCAAACTCAGATGAAGTAAAGTAGGAATGACAGGCCCTTGGCATACAAGAAAACTGAAGTGGGCTTGTCTAGCACATACTTACATCAACTTCAGAACTGTAGCAATGTTAAAATAATTTCTCATTATTTTCCATTCTCTTGTCATATAAGGGGTAAATCTCACAAGTTGCCACAGACATCTATTACTATTTCAGAAAGTCTGCAACAGGTACAACCCAGGTATTTCCAAGAATTGCAAAGGCCAAAGAATTCTTCTCAATATGCCAAATTATAATGAATTACACTTCAGTCATTTGCTTTTATTCTTTGCAAATTTAGCCACAAAACTGTGCCAAATACAGATGATCTTTCAGATCAATGCTGTTTTGGCAATTAAGTAATTACCAAAATTGTGCCTCATACCATCATAGTTAGTGGCTTTAGAACAGCTCCATGGTCTCAGCCCAGACTTCAAAGGCTGGTGTAACTGGTCTGCAGTATTTAATCCAGTAACAACAGCAATTTGTTCTCCCTGAAGATCCATTCCAGAAGGATGAATCATGATTTAGCTGAAGAGTCAGATGAAGTAAGAAGATCCTAATCCTTTAGATGTCTCTTCCAATAGAGAACAAGCAATGAAGATGAAGGCAATGCCCACATCTGGGAAGGAACAGAAACTCCCTGGATGGAATGATTGTTATGAGATGTCAACAATACTGAAGAATTAAACCAAAAGTTTACTATGGTTGAAAAAACTGAACAAAATATTGTCCATTGGAGCACTTTTTATCCAGGGCTGTGCAATACCCAGTAAGCCCTGGGTAGATCCTGGGAAGCCCAGTGAAGTGTTCTTGGCTCAGGCTGGATTGCCAAGGATGCTCAGATGTGCAGATGCAGCTTAACACAAGCAGTCTCTACAGAAATTCCCTTTTCTAACATCTTATTTGGGCCCAAATCCTTGCATCTTTTTGGCCACAGAGGGGAAGCTGTGTGGAGTGACAGGGGTTGTTCTGGACATGAGGTGGGGATGAGCCATGGCAGAGAGGCTGCACACTGGATCAGTGGGGAGAGGTGAGAGCTTTAACAGGGATGGTCTCTGATCATCTGTCACCTTCTGCTCTCTTTGAAGTTAGCAGACATTTGGTCATGGTGGATAACTGAGTTAAAGTGAGATTTATCTCATCCTGAAGTTGATGTGTGCCTGGGTTCCTGTCCCCTGTGCTCACTGACTGTGCTCCTTCATTTCCCATCAGCCATCAAGCTGGACATCACATGGATGCTATTTCATGGGCACATTGACTGACACCAGCTGAGACCTGTGCAGGATATTTGGATATGCTAGTTTCACTAGCTTCTTAGGTACCACATTCCCACTGTAGTGGTGAGATCTTTGATTTATTTCTTTCCAGTGGTCCAGTGATTTTCCTGGTCTCCTTTTCTCAGTAATTTCCAACTTCCATTGAAAAATAGTTGGCTGAGGCTTAGAGAGCATACTTATCTCTCTGTTGCTCAGGTACACATGACAAAAATGGTGATTATTTATTCATATATTAATCTTAAATATAGCATAATTCATGGATTTGAAGCATTCAATTTCCAAGAGAAAGGCAAACAGAGAGAAACAGATCCTGGCAGCATCACACACTGTAAGTCTTGCAGGGAAGAGAATAGCAAATTTCTGCACATCTGAGGAGCTCAAAGCACTTAGCAGATATTAGAGAATTGAGCCTTTCAACCTGTGAGCATGTGTGGAAGTGCATCCCCCAATTAACACATTGGGAAATTGAGGCTGAGTTACATTATGCATCTTACTTAGCAGCACCTAAGTCAATGGAAGAGTGGAGTGTATAAACCTGGAGTTCCCTACAATCTTATTTTTGTAACAAGGAAAATTTGGCTCTGTAAGTAACAAACAGACTTAGCAAAAGATTTTCTAAAAAAAACATTATAATCCTACTTTGAGCAATTTTATAAACACTAGTGTAGATTTTCAAAATAGTTAGAGGGATTTCTATCTACATTTTACAATAAATAAATACCTATGATCAATCCCAGGAGGTGGCTTTGATGATTTAAAATCCTACCCTTAATTTCATTTCAATGTCATACTTCAGGGTAATTATATAAGAGATCACAAGAGAAACATTTAGTTCACAAAGACATTTCAATAAGGTCATGCTTTCACTCAGGTTTTTCCCTGCTTTTGATTTTGGAAATTCTTGGCTTGGTTGATTAGAGATTGATTTGCTTATATTGGAAAATGATTCAGACATCATGTTTCCACAAAGGGATATTGTTCCTGAATTTTTTTTTATTTTGCTGCTCTGTTTACAAAACGTAGCAAGGACCACTGTATCTTGTCTGTTATCAATTCACCATTTTTGTATCGAAGAGTACCAGATAGATATGTATCATGGAAGAAATCAGCTGTACCATTTATATAGGGCAAAGTCATGCAAACCATGCTCAAAACTAATCTCCTTAGTTTTGGCAGCATGAAAAAAACCGCATCGGTAAATTGTATGAAATGGTGCAGAATGACTACCACTAATACCACATGCATCTTGCGCAGCCATTGGCGCTGGGAACCGGTAAGCTTTGGGTGTGAGTGGGATATACAAAGTGGGCTCGCACCGGGAGGGGCTCAGCCCGGCTTGCCGGCCGGGGTCCAGAGCGGCTCGGAGATGCCGTCCCCGGTGGAGGACAGCGGCATGGAGCCGCTGGGCGTGAACGGGTCCGTGTCCGTGTCCGTCTCCCCCTCGGCCAGGTAGCGCTTCTCCCGCATCCAGGCCGAGCCCCCGCCGGGCCCCAAGGGGAAATCGTCCCTGTCCTGGGAGATGCTGAAGCCGCTCGGGGAGCGCTCCAGCTCCTCGTGGTTGACGGAGAGCAGGGAGAGCGGGGTGTCGCTGTCCCGCGTCAGGCTGCGCCGCTGCCGCGGGGACAGCCGCTCCGAGCCGGGGCTGCGCCGCTGCCCGGGGCCGGGCTGGCCGCCCTGCGCGTCCGCCAGCGCCACGATCGGCAGCACCGTCGGCCTCTCTGCGTGCGAGGTGGAGCAGGGCGTGCCTTGCAGTCTGCCGGAGCTCTGCCCGCCCGGGGGTAAGGGCTGGGAGTGACCCCGCGCCGAGAAGCCGTACGGGCTCACCTTGTTCACTGGAACCTGCTGGAAGTTGTAAGGAGTTTCACGAGAACACTGCTCAGTGTATTTGTATATTATTGTTTTTAATTCAGAATATTTGTTTTCTTCTCTCTTCTCCCTTGCAGGGGAAGCGGTTTCTTTCAATGGACTTATCTCAGCAACTTGTATCTGCAGCTGTTCCATGTGATGCATATGCATATCAACAAGAAAATCCAGTTTCTTCCCCATGTCATTTACCTGAAAAATACCAATGTCATGATATTGCCTCAAGCCAGTTGATCAAAAAGAGTTCATGATTCCATACGTGCAATGGTGTGCTGCCGTGGGTATTGCTCAGGGAGGTGCACACCATAGCCATGCCCTTCCCTCAGAAGCTGGGCTGAAGTGGATGGCAGCTTATCCTCTAATGCCTCAGAATAAGAAGATCCATCCCTATGAACTGTGCCAAAAAATATTAGTCTTGCTGGATATTTAATGGTACAGTATCCAACAGGACTCTATAATGTCTTGATACCTGTGGTAAAGAGCTATTACCAAAAGACAATATATGGAATTACCTTTGCATACAGACCTATTCTCTAACTGTTTAATCACAGAATCATCTAGGTTGGAAAAGACTTTGAGATCATTGAGTCCAACCTAACACCACCTAATAGTCCCACAACATCAGGGTTACATATCAGGACTGGTTCCTTTCTCTTTTGGATAGAGCCCAAGAGCAGACAATCATTTTGAGTCCAGACCCTGCAGGACAAGGGCTTGCTCACACCAAACACCAGATGTGATGAGTACTGAAGTTTCAGGAATGAAAAAGTCCCACTCCAACATCATGGTTAGGATCTTCTGCCATACACAGTGACATTGGTTCACCAAGTTTCAAAAAGCACACCTCCCAGGTAAGTAAATTCTTTCATGAAAAATTTTCAGCATAGTTTTGTGATCATTAGAACAAGATCCCTGTGAGACTTCACCACCAGCAGCACAATTCTGCCTGGGTCAGCCAGAGTCATGCAGAATTTATGTCAGCTCTGAAATTTCTGAACAAGCACCTCAGCCTCTGCCATTGTCATGAAATTACTTACCTGCCTCTCAACTTTAACAGAATTTTCCCATCATACTTTGGTCTTCAGTATCAGCTGTAGATGCTTTGGCTACATATGGTTCATTTCTATAAGGAATTAATAACTCTATTAGACTTCAGTATTTCTTTGCATCACAATAAGCAATTTATATCAGAAAACAGAATTATCATCTTGTTGATTTATTCATATAGATCCTTGGAGCCCTTTTAGCTGTTTATACAAATAGGAGTGGAAGTCTATTCTATGTGATGCTAATGCATTCCTAACAAATAGAATCTCGATTTTTAATTTTTTTACGTTTTGTTTTTCAAGTTTAAGATAAAGATTTAAAAGCCCCAGAAGTTCAAAATAAAATATAAACTAATCTCCAGCTTGTTGGAATAATTTCAAGTTTGTGAAAATTATTGAGATAGTGCAGTTAGTGGGTCTACAGATGGCCATGTGTTTTTAAATCTAATTCTTTATAATTAGTGTCTTTGGAGACTGAATCTGAGTTTCAAGGATGAGTGTGTTTTTTTCCTCAATTTCATTATATCAAATAGTAAGTGTCAGAGATTGGAAATGCTGAAAAGAGACAGTCTGGTCTGGAGATTTAAAGCTGATTCCAGAGTAGGTTTCCATCTATGCAATTTCCTCCTGACAGTCCATCAGGTAATTCACTAAGAAAGAAGAGGATCTCTAACTAAAGAGCTTGATTTGTAACTTCATGGGATCTTGGATGCTCATGATCAAGTTAAACCTTTATCCAATGGTTTCCAAGCTGATGTCAAAGGAATCAGTATCTTCCCATAATCTATGCCAAAGTCTAGAAAAACAATTTCTGAGCACTTGCTCTTTAACATGATTTGGAACAAATATACTCTAAAACTTTTAACATGGCCAGTCCTTCTCTTTCCTGACAAAATCCAAAATACAGCTGAGAATAAATAGTACTAGAGCAAAATCTGTACCTAAAACATGTCAGATTTTCCACGTTGGGTTACTGGTGTTATGAAACTGCTCATGCAGTTTTTGCAGTCTGCTTTCCTCCCCAAATGATCACTGCCTCTTAGGTCTCTGTCTTTACTTTTATGTGGTTTCAGGTTTTTCCCTGTGTGGGATAATTTATTTTCTGTAAGATTGCTTTTGTTCTGAGTAACCACGACAGCTTTGGGGACAGATTGTTGATGGTCGTGGTGGTTCTTGATGGATATTTATTGACAGATTGACAGTTGTAAACAACAGAAGAAATGTCATTTGTTATTGATTTTTTTTTCTATGTGGAATGCAGCAATACAATAATACAAGTGCAACTTTCACACCCAGAAATCTGTTACTGCAATTTATTTTGAGTATCTCTCACCAATCACTGGTTTAAAATCAGCAGCATTAAAAATCTTTGCTTGCCATTTGGTGGACACTTCAGGAAGATAACTAATTTACTTTCAAACTGTTAATGGCTTTTATTGAGCTTTTAAGTGGGTTTACAAGTTAAATGTTAGGAAATTAGTACATCAGCAATCAAATGCATGTATTTAATTTAAAACCACATTTTCAAGCTGTGGAGAAGCTGAGCTGGACAATTTAGAAGCCATTGTTGAGATTTCCACCACACATTGCTCTTAGGGAAGCCAGTGACTTTCTGGCTCAATGTTTATCCACGTGTATCTCATAGCAACATATCCTCTCAGTATCATTACTATAACATGAACAGAGATCATGATTATTGGAGTGAGTTAACTTTTTATTTCTGTGCTGGGCTGTGCTAATATCTAGGTATAAAAGAATTCACCTGGGAGACTGTTGTGAAGGGTAAGAAAAAGCTCCTCCCTTTTGGGATTTCTTATGCTTGGGAGTAGATGGAGGTCCAGGTGTAAAAATCATATCTACTCTGAAAAAAAGAAAAGTGCAACTGTGTAAGTCCATCTCCAAATGCTAACACATGACAGAACATGCTGTGCATCTCTGAAGCAAAGATTCAAAAAGGAAGCACATGTTGATTTGGTAATAAATTGAGGGAGGTGTGTCTGCTGTCTTTGGGGTCACAATCAGTGCACTGAATTGCAATTACCTGGAAATTTAATGGTATTTAAAGCTCAGTTTCCAAACTTCAACATTAAAACCCAACTTTTTTTTTTTTTTCAAAGGAACCAAAAAATATCTAATAGCAGATGCTCTTAAAAATGTCAGGAGATTCATCAGATTTTGTGCAGGGTAATGAAAATCAGAACTTGGCAAAAGGCAGAATTTCTGACATTCCTAATAAACCAGTAACATTCTATCAGTTGTTGTTTCTAATTGTCAGCAATATTTTACTCTTTACTAATTATTCTTTTGGCTTGAAAAACTTAACTTTAAATGAAGCTGCATAAGGAAGTCTACTCGATTTTTTATTTGCAAGAAAAAAAGAAAAGCAGAAAGATTGTTTGGAATGCTACAACACATGTAATTGTATTCTTTTACTATATCAAATATTCTTTCATTTGTCATATCCAACTGCTCAGGTGCAAGTAAGCCTCTGTTTATTCAGACCACCCCCCAAAATAGCACTAATCCACAGGCCAGTTATCTGTATTATTGGACAGTCCATGCAGATCCCTTGCATGGTTTCACAGTGCCTCTTGGAGTTTGAAAATGGAACTAGAAAATGCTCCAGGCAAGGCTCACAAAGCTAGCCAGATACTGTTTTGATCCCCAGGCACTGGGGCACATGACAGACATGTTACCTACTTGAAAAGAGGTAGCCCAGTGCAAGGGAAATCACTTTGAAATAGGAAATTACCAAGTTCAGCAGAAAGATCAGAGCAGCCTTTCAAAGCCAGGATAAGTCCAGACAAGGGCCAAATGTGCAGCAAGAGTTGCACTCCCTCAGCCCACTCTGGAGAGAATGAAGGTGTTTGAGTGGCATTTTGCTGCTGAGAGCACAGCTGCACACATCTGCACAGATGTGCACTCAGACCCACACAAACTTACAGCCCCAAAGCTCTGCCCTGGGCTCAGGGTCAGCAGCAGGTTTTGTAGATGTGCCTCAAAGCACATTGCAATGAACCACTTCTGTGAGGACACAGCTGTGGATGCAGATTGCACCTGAACCATCACAGAGGCCTGAAATTCCAAATTTTTTTCACATAGGTCAATTACACCTGAGTGGAACCTTCTGTGCTGATGTATTTTTGCACTTTTATGGGATGTTTTCTCTAGGTACAGGTCATCAGAGAATACAGCTAAAAGAAAAGTTCATGGAGACAAACTATTCTTTTATTTATCATCTGTAAAATGGGGAGAAAGAGAGAAATCTGATTCTGATCAAATAAAGCAACAGACGAGGAAATTCACAGGATTTTTTAACTCTCATGTTCTTGTTCTAAATCTGAGCCATTGGTCTCTCCCTGCAGTTATCCCTGCTAGCTGCTCACTTTTATTTTTGGGAAAAGGTTTTCTCATGGACCAGCTACATTGTGCAAAGGCATAGTTTCTGGGTGACCTTGTACACAAATAGGCCAACGTTCTTATTTTGCCAGCAAAGTTATACATTTCCCCTATTTACCAGAAGATTCTTACCTTGCCTGAAGGTATTTTATTCTGGAAAGCATATCAAGATGCCCTGCTGAGTATTGCTCTATCACATCCTTTACATCATAAGGCCTCAAAGTCTCCTTGAATTTTTTTTTATAGAGACGAAACTGTAGTATTCTACATAAAAAACAGAAAAAAAAATTATTAATTTCTTATATAAATTCCATGATGAAAGTTTCCAGTTTTATCAAAGTATGGATGAATTCTCTGGGTGTTCGTAAATTGAGTGTGGTATTTCTAAACAAAGCAATAAAATATAAACAATGAATCTATAACATCATAGCATATTTGAAAATTTATAATAGTGGGCTTTGCATAATTAATACTCCAAAACAAATGATTTAAAGCTTCAGAATCACAGTTGGAGCTTGACTTTGAACAACACAAGTCACAGGAGATTTTTGAAGCTGTGAAGTTGAAGCTGTTTCTTTTATGCTTCAGCCTATTATAAAGCTAATTTATGAAATGCTGAATCATTTTCATCTTGGTTTTAATTTTGCACCTGGGAAAGTTTTGGATAGGAAATGCTAATTAGATATAAATGTGAAAGTTAAGAAGTTAGCAGTAGTTCAGGTTGTGAAGAAGTGAAGACTTTTTAGAACTGCCTGAGGTGTCCTTGAGGAAAACAGCAGTATCACATTATTGTTGTTGTTGTAATGATAATAATATGATTGCTGTTACTATTGCTATGGTTATAAAATGACTTATTAATTAGTAACAGAATTCTTATAACAAGGAACCCTGCTAGCCAGAATACTTGAAAAATGTTTGGCATTCTTTTTTTCCTCCTTTTCTGTTTATACATTACTTTAAATGTCTATATCTTGGTAGATTAAACAAATAGAAGAAACATACTTAAATAATGAAATATTTATCTGGTTTAGACTTGGGTTCTGGATGTTTACTTCTCAGTAGAGAAATTATATATGATAACAGCAAAACTACACATTCAAAGACATAAATGAAAAAAAGGGATCACAATGTTAGCAATTCTAATTTAAAATCTCCTTGAGCATGACCCTGAAATCCATTAAGTGATTTTGTCTGAAAGAATTACTCCCAATTAATGTTCAGGATATGGGTACACTACACAAGAAAAAAAAATATTGGCTCCTGATTGAGTTTAAATGGAAATTGCATGAATCAATTAGATTTGGACAGGATGTGGGGAAAAAGTTTTTCAAAAGTAACAATAACGTTTTTGAAAGCAAGCAGGTATCAGGGAAAGAAAGGGAAAGCTGTGGAGGACAGGGGTGAAGAAATTTCCAGTGGGAGGGAAGAAGTCATGGATAACATGAGCCAAGCCTGTGTCACTTGGCTTTCAGCAGCCTTACAAAAACTTGGAATTTTCAGAAACTGATTCTCAATTAGAAAAGAACCAGGAGGATACATACCGTGGTTATATACATATAAATATATTATTATATTTTTATTACCATCTTCCCCAATAGATAAATGTGAGATACTCCAGACTTGCAGTATTTCACCTGGAAGGTGGTAAGTTCCTGGCCCAAAAATTAACAACTTCTAGAATAAACAGCAAGTGCAAGGAAAATGGAGTATTTTCCCATGGGGGCATTTTTCAAGGGAGAAGAATAAAAAGTACTGCATCAGTGAGTGACAAAGCATCAGTGAATCAATTATCTTTGCTTGATGTGCTGAACACATAGCCAAGGCTTACTATGAGTTTTCTAACCTAGGGAATTTCTCTTGTGACATGAAAATAAGAGATGACATGTGCCACAAGCCAAAAACTGCTGAAATGGAGACCTCAGCACCTATTAAAATATGACAGGTTAAAAGCAGGTTGCACACTCATACAATTGGGAACAAAAGTTGAGTCAGCTCAGAGTTTTTGTTCAGCAAAAGTTCCACTTTCATATAAATATTAGTCACTAAATTGAGAAAGACATATTTATATAACATTTTAACAAGGAGCAGTACACAATATTATTTTTTAATAAAAAACACTGTGGGTATCTTGCAAAATGACATGGTCAATGTTACTAAAAAACTTCCTCCCTTCTGCATACTTTTAACAGACTGAATAGGGTCTGTCTCATGTTTTTGAAAACATTAGAATTATCTCATCTGTTGCATCTAAAAAATAGCAGTAACAGAAACAGTGAATCAACATGTAGCAAGACAGTAATGTTATTTCCTGAAGCATAATCCTTCCAAAAGACTTTTACCTGACAGCTCGGATGGCTGTCTTGAACGTGGGGATCATATCTTCCATAGGGAAATCACTACTGTCACCTCTGTCTTCTGCCATGGGTTCCCCTGTTCCTGCATCTGCAAGGCAGGTCAAAAAATCAGATGTGTGAACATCTCACCACACAATATTTAGAGGGATGTCTGGCTGAATAAAGCACTACATAAAGTAAGTGCAATTTAATAATGAAATATATCTTACGGTTTCTTTCTCTGGTCAGGTCTTGAAAGGGATTTAATTATTTAGGGACAGCTTTAAGACACATTATTGAAGGATCTTTTCTCAGATTCCAGCATTTCTGAAACACTGGGAACTTTTCTTCCTTTCCAATGAGTCTTTGCCCAAATTATTTTACATGAAGGCTAAAACAGGTTGTAGAAGCCTCAGGCCACGTTCTCCTCTCACTGGTACTGCCTGGAGCTCATGTACCTTCTTGAAGGAGAAAATAAAGTTCCTGGTGTGGATACCCAGGCTACATCCATGGTAACATGTTCAGCATGCACTAGCACAAGGGGAAATTGTAATTTAAAGGCCATTTAGATGTCATGGGCAAGAAGAGGAAAATGTGTGCTCAGGGCAGCTGAGAGGAAAAATACCCTGTAATGTTGCATGGAGACCCAATGGAAACCTCTGGGGGGGAAGCAGGTTTGGGGAGAGAGGGGAGGGAGGGAGACATTGACTCTACAAACAAGGTTTGGGGTGGCAGTGAGGGTGTATTTGAGGTGCCAGGGCACAGACTGTTGCAGGGCTGGATGCAGGTAGGAGGGAGCTACCTTGGCATAGCATCCTTGCTCACAAACCAAGCCATGATGGCATGTGCTTTTTGGGGGGATAGACATTGACTGCCCAGTGTGTGCCCCTTTTTCCACGTCAGACAGGCTGAATCCAGCACTGGCCTTGTCCCATATCAGCTGCTGTTTTTGAGGAGGGATGTTGTTTGATTTCAAGCACCGTGTTGCCTGGACTCCAGGGCTCTTTTTCTTAGGCTTCCCCAAACATACTACCAAAAACCAGGTACCAGACATGCTTGTCCCAGAAACCTTCAACAGAATATGCAGAACAAAGTGAAGTGGGGAGAACAGGGGATGCATGGAAGGAAACACAGACAGGCTACCTTCTGAGCTTTGCCAAAAGGCGTACGCTTTCATTCGGAACGCAGTGCGAAAACGCTCCTTGTTATTCAAGACAACATTCTTAGGCTCTTTTGAAGGACTTTCTTCAATGGCATCTACATTCAGAGGGGTAAATAGCTTTCCTTTAGTATTGGTACCACGAACCCGATCCAAGAGACCCAGCTTTTGGCTACAAAATAAGCAAAAGTAATCATTTTCCTCCTTTGTACACTGTTAACTTCTTTTCATGATGCTTTAAGTATATAATGGGCTAAAAAATTGTTTTGTATACAAGGACACTGCTGGGGCTACCATAATTAATCAATGTCTTTGTAAGCAATGTTTAAGCTCCACAGATAATTAACTGCCTTTTATGAGCATTTTTTGGTACCAATGTTGGAAATGTTACCAGAGGGTCATGCTATCCTCTCCATGAAAGGTATCACAGTGCTTCAGCTCAAGTAGCACACCTGAAGCAGTAGTTTTATTATTAAGACATGAAACAATACTACTGCCATGGGCAGGGATGTCATTCACTAGACTAATCTGCTCAGAGCTCCATTCAGCTTGGCCTTAGAACACTTCCAAGGACGGAGCATCCACAACATCTCTGGGCAACCTGTTCCAGAGGTTCCAGGGAGGAATTTCTTACTAATGTCTAACCTAGACCTGCACTCTTTCAGTTTGAGGCCACTCCTCCTCATCCTGTCACTCCACACCTTTGTTAAAAGTACCTCTCCCATTCTCCCTTTAGGTACTAGAAGGTTCTCTAGTCTCCTCAGAGCCTTCTCTTACCCAGATATAACAACCTCAACTCTCTCAGCCAGGAATAAAATAAAGTCAGATGTGCTGTGAACAAAATAAGTCACCAGCAAAACTCTAACAAGGCTTTGCTAAGCACTAATTAGGGACATGGTAGGACAGGATACCCTGTTTTCTCTCTACCATGACCTACAGGAGTTGTAGTGAAGTGACAAATTTAATTCCTCTGATGATTCCTTGCACTGTCTGTCCTCTTAGAGATTTACTGTCCAAATACATTTGTCCTTCAGTGACAACACAGAGATATAATTTCATTTACCTGCCATTCTACCAGCATCACTAACCCTCCTGACAGCCTGATGATTGTAATGATCTTAAAGGTAATCACTAATACCACTAAAACTGCAACAGGAATAGGAATTTGCTAGTGAGTTTATACATGTTCTGAACACTTCATAGGTGATAGACAGTATAAATATTTTATTTGCTTTTCACTTTGCTCAAATATTTGTTAATTGCACGTTTGTTAAAAAATTAATAAAGCAAAGCAGGGGTAAGCCATGGGAAGAAAGCCTGCTTTTTAACACACTCCTGGGACAGCTCTAGGGAGAGGTGAATTCTGCACACATGACCAAGAGGCAGTTCTGTGTGGGACACCAGATCAAGAAAGTTGAGTGTGGGGAGGGAAGAAGCTGTTATAGCTCTAACAGGCAGGTTTCTGAGAGCCACAGACGAGAGCAGAGCTGAAGGAGGAACAGCCATGGTACCAGCAGAGAGTTAACAGCTGCTCAGTGAGGTATCATTGCAGAAGGCTCAGCTGCAGCCACTAAGCCTGCTGGCAGGAGAGGCAGTGTGGGAGGACAAAGATGGAGATGTGTGTGCACACCTTGCACGTGTGAAAGAAGCACCCATTTCTATCTCAGAGCTCTGCCTGTTGCAGTATCCCACCACAATGGGTGTTACCTGAGCATTGAGCAACACATCTGTAGCAAGTTTTTGTGCTGTTGGTTTTTTTGGGGGTTTTTGTTTGTTTGTTTGTTTGTTTGTCTGTTTTTTACATGAATTACTGGGGTTCTCATCTCTACTGTCTGTTTCTGATTAATACATCTTTGACCCAGGGAGTAATGAAATATGGGCTTCCCTTCCCTATCAGAAAAGTCACAAGCACTAAACCTTTGGGTGTAGGAAGTTTTTCCAACCCTTCTGATTTTTCTTATTGATATGAAAATAGTTCTGAATACTTTTGATATGAAATACTTCTAGGAAGTCCAGACACTTGCCCTGTCATTGCATATATGAAGTGCACGTGTATGTGAGTACTGAAGTGGCAGCTAAGGAGGAGTTTGGTATGGAGACACAGATTTAGTCCTGATGTATCAGCATTTCCAGGAGATAGAAGAATGGATTTGAGTGAAGAATTAGAGCAGTCTAAATGAATGATATCTATATTACTCAGACTCTGGCCTAATGTAATTTCCTGAAGAATCCATGGTGTGGGGAAAAGATGCACAAGGCGCAGCCAAATGGAGGGAGTGAAAATTGGGGATTGCTTCCTTCTTTGTAGAAAACATGAGATGTTGCTTGACATCTGTGGCAAAGTATGTTTTGGGCAGTCTCGTATTTGGGCTTAAGAACTAATTTTAAAAATTATTTCCATAGTTCTTGCTTTTGGGGTGGAATCTTGATGTGCTTTGCCCACCAAGGTTCTGTCAACACTGATGGTGGGTGCAGAGTCCCAGAAAGTGATTTGTGTTCTATTAACTTAGGGAGATCCTGCACCCTCTTTTCTGCATCACTTTCACTTCTCTGTTTGACCAAATCTCAGAGCAGTACTGCTTTACAAGACAGATGTTTAAATTCTCTGTGAAATTTGGATTCTTCAAGCACTCAGCTGCCATACATAGGGCAAATATATATAGGAGAAGATAACTAATGAGCAAGTTTGAAAAAGGCATTAAATATAAAGGTGAAGAAGTAAAAGTCGAATGATTTGCATTTTGGATTTTTTGGGCAGGTAAAGTAGGGAAAATAAATTCTCATGTCTCATTAATAATAAATTCAAAATATGAAGGAGGAATTTATTTTGAGAAGTACAGTCAAGAAGAGTCTAGAATCATGGCACATCACTGAAAAGAATTTTAATGCAAAGAAATGCACCAAAAATCTAGTTAAGTGATAAGAGTCAGCCAGGCAATTTAAACTGATGGGCCTGAAGGTATTAGAGAGAGTGAACTTGTGAGAGTGAGAATTTCTTTAATATAAAGAAAAAAGATCAATGAGACATGGACACCCTGGTGGTGATATTTGCAGACTGAAGGAGACTGTGGAATAAGATACAAGAAGGGAGAAACCAAAGGAGTTTTAGAATGAGGAGATCTGTTCTGTGATAATAAAATGACAAAGTTTGCTTCTGGGTCTGAAAAAACTGTGCAGCAGGCTTGTTGTGGAGATCAGCTTTCTCCAGGTGGGGAGATTACAGGTCCCTGACAATAGATGATTGATAGATGAATGAAATCTCAAATGAAAGGAAGAGTCAAGTGGTCACATAGTACACTGGCTTTGAGCAACATATTAAATGTCACAAGATCTGAGTTAGTAACACTACAGAGAAGCTCTCAAGAGAAAAATATCTTTAAGGAACACAACCTGAAAGGCAAAGAAGCAGAAAAATAGGTGAGGCAAAAGACTGCTGTTTAGTACAACATTAAAATAATTGTTATTGCATCTCTGATTCTCTCTCCAGAAACTGCTTTGTTCTTCAAAATGCATATCCAGTTGTCCCAAAGTTTGCCCCTTAGAACTCCTGTGATAACTGCCTTGCATACCAGAAAAAAAAAAAAGGCATAAAGTGAGGTGAGGATCTGTAGGGATCAGACCAGAAGGAAAAGGGTCAGTAGATGATGCAAAATATCCAAAATATTAATCAAGCAATTTTTATTTTTTTTAAGTATAAGACAGCAATATAAACAAGATATGCAGAAATCTGTCATCGAGCTACGCAAGACTGGGACTGAACAAGATTTGATGTCCTCCTCACAGATAAAATCAGAACAAAATATTCCTTGGCATTCATCACAAAAACCTACTTATTTGCAGTGACACTTTCCACTGCATATGTTGGCACTTTCATTTGTGGGATGAGTTTTTTGATGTATTATTTAGTGGGTTGGGACTTCAGGTAGAAAATACAAACTGAAAGCATTCCCAGATCTTCTCAGGGAGTTTTGCAGCTATCCCTGCTGATAAGTGACAGTTTATGAAGAAACTATTCTCCAAAGACTATTGCTTGAGCATCTTAGGTTTATGAACTCCAACTCATCTGATCTGTTTTAAGCCGTTAAAAAAGTTAAACCTCCTAAGACTAGTCTTTAGACCCATTTCTATATTCAGTGGGAAGTCAGCAACTCTAACCAGAGTGGGGAGAGTGTGGTTCAGTTTGGGATTACTTTACTCTTGGGGAACTTGGCTCTTGTTATTGATTATGGAAAGATCTGGATGAGAAGTCATCTAAAATGCAGGTCTCTAGTCTAAGTTAAAGTTACCTGAGCTGAAGCCTTCCTCATTAATTGAGTCCTGAAGATTAACCCTTGAAGTAACATTCAGATTCACAACAGTATGTTTATGCAACAAACATACAATTGTGTTCATATCCGGCAGCCAGAGCAGTAAAATCATCAGAAAATAATTCATCAGCTTCACATCAAAATATACAACCGTGTGTTGCATACAAAAGAACCCAAAACAAAACCCAAGCTTCTTTCCAGATAACAACTATCTGTCATCAGGAAAAGAAATGGACTTTGTTGTCATTTCCACGGAATGAATCTGATCTGCTGGGGTTTTAGTCTCCACTGGTCTCTGTAAGAGCACGGAGGGGGTGTTTGCTCTCATGACACCACCTCCCTGGGTGCAGCAGCATGCACATGGCTCAGTCCCAGGGCACGAAGCATGTGCAGGTCAGCCGTGATGAGAGGGCTAGGACAGTGGTTCCCACCACAGGGTCAGGTACTGCTCATGGTCCTTCAGACTCCCTTCTGATGCTAGCTGCTCTCCCTCGCCTGGGAACAGTGGTCCCGCTTCATTTGGCTTCCTTTCATTCAGTAAAATATGATTCTCAACCTCCAGCACAGTTCCAGAAACTGGGGAGATACAAATCCATCCCAAACGTGCTGACAAAAATGAGGGTAGTTTCTCTGACTAGCTTGGATACATCACCACTTCTTGTCTTGCATGCTATTGCATCCTCTCTCTCCTGGGTTCTACACCCTGTGTCTTTGAAATGGGACCCAGGATGAGAATTCCTTTACTCTGTGCTAGACACAGATCACCAGAAGGGGAGGAAGGTGAAAGCAGTGCAGTTTCTTTCTACCTAAAGAAAAATTCAGCTCTTAAATTTTTGTTTCCCAACAGCAGTGGGAATTATTTTGGACCACCTGAGAGATTATTTTGGTGGCTTGAGATACAAGAGATGGCTGGCTTCTGCAGCACATATTTTATCCTTGCTCAGAATAAAGAGTGGGAACCACTGAACTAGCAGTATTTTCCATAAACAGTCATGCAAAGAAATAATGCATTTACATCCCAGCATGCAAGCCAGATACTCTCCTCTCTATCCTTTTCCAGTATTGGAATTTCATAAACAAATGGTACATATATGAGGAGAAAAATAGTGAATTCATTCTAAGAGTGAATCAATTAGCCCTCTGCCATGGATTTACCATTTTCACCTAACAAGGACAAATGATAATCAGGAAATTTTTCCATATTTTCACAGTTTAGAATCACTAGATGCAAGTAGTCTCAGGTAACTGGAAGCAGAAGGAAACTGTGTTTACTCCAGCATTTTTGTACCTTATCAGCTGAACTTACATGGGAGAACTCAGCTTTGGAAAATCAAACATCTTGAATGAGGTTTTCAGAAGTATTCTGTATTCTGCTTTGAACCCTTCCTAATAGAAAGTAACACCAAACTAATGTTATGACATTCTACAGTGAACCTGTTCAACTGATCTCAGACAGTCCATGAGATTTTTTAAGATAAAACAAAGACCATTCCACACTACCAAGGTAGTTCTAACTTTAGCCAATCAACTTTCCCTTTTATTGAGTAGCATTCTTTCCTTCTGAGAGGATCTCACAAAAATGTTCTGTCTCAAAATAGTTGACTGCAGCTCCCTGAAAACTTCACTTTGCACCCTGAATCCTGAGGTCTAAATTTGCAGGTTTCTAATGTGTGAGGAGGAAACATCCCTTCTAAGTCAACAAATTACCACACTTCTTGGTGGTGTACATCCTCACTGGTATTTAAGGGTGGGTGTGACTCAAAATCCAGACTCACCATCCAGATTATCTGCCCATAAACATGAGCACAAGTCAAAATTTCAACTCAATTTTGATGCCCTTCAGAAAAAGAGCCTTTACATACAATAAAGGCCTTTGCTTAGCCCCTTCTCTCATTCACATTTTCTAAAGGGATTGGAGATGGATGAAAGTAAACAATGTCACATAAATCTATGGGAAGAATAATCCAAATTCAATTCATTGTGGAAACAGGATGGATATTTTCCACCAATGGATGCAGCCATTGTAGGCAGAAACCACATGGATGCTGACCCATGTTTTGCTTCAAAGTGAACATATCATGGATCAAGCACTAGAAAGCAAATCAAGCTGCAAAATCAAAGTCTCTTGACTATTTTGCATGGGCCAATCATCAAATGAAAAAAAATGGAGTGCTTTACTTGCTGTTCTCCAAAAGCTGAAGAGCTCCAGCTAGAAAAGCTGAGTTGCATGTTGATGAATTCATGTTTGTGGAATGAAGTTGGAATGAGAACAACCAGCTAAAGTTGAATGACAGCAAGGTGTGGGATAGAGTAAAATACATGGAAATTCAGTCAAAATATTATTTCTAGTGATGTGCCTTTCATATTCCTGAAATGCCACATACTATTTCTATGTCTCTTTGCAGGAAGGTGAAGTTCTTGCCCCACATCTTAGGTCACAGTTCAGCAAGGTATTTAAGTATGTCACTAACTTTATTCAGATGGTCAAAAGCATCCACTTGTTTTCCATTTGCTGAACCAGAACCTGCAAATACACATGCAAAGATGTTGTTCCACTGAACTCAAATTCAAAGTAACTTGTGTGAATTGTGTTGGCAGGGTTGGGACTACATAAGGGAGAGTGTTTAGGTCTTATAGTATATTTTTCTCACAGTAAATTTCAAAATTATTTGCAGACTAGTCTAGTTGCATTTCCATTCTATGGAAACAGAGAAAAGCACCTGTTTCTAAGCAGATGACTGGGAGAGCCAGGGTAATATCCCATGTTTTGTGAACAGCAGAGCAGTTAACTATTTGCAAGGTCATGCAACTTTCTTTTTATGCTTGATGACTATTCATTCTTATTGTCCCTTAATTTTGATGGTGGTTAGGTGAACTACTGTAGTAAAAACAGAAAGTGCAGGCAGAGAATGGCATGCAAGATATATGAAAATAATAAGGCTCAACTGTTATTTGAACATATATACCTAAGTTTTCTTGTGAGGCTTGATCCAAAGAATGACTCCCTACTAAACATGACATTACTGTAAAGTGAAGAAAAGTTATTAAGATGAGACATTAATGATTACCCATGAAAAGCTCTATGAAGAAAATGGGAGCCTTTCATTTGTAGTTAATGTAGTGTGAAGATCAGGGTGGCTTTTTTCTCCTTCCCGTTTTGGGCAGATGTATTAGGATGAAATGCTCACAGTAACATTTTACACATTGCAAAGTAGGGTTTTATTTTCATTTTGTTGTCAGCATTGGCAATACAAAAATGCACCACATTTCATGAATTCTTTCATACTCATGTGAAAGGAAGGACGGGTACTGATTATGCCACTTTAAAAAAATCAAATCAACTTTCCAAAGGCACAGAAATATTATTTATCTTGTAGAGATAAGGAAACTGGAAAAAATGAATTTTCTGCAATCACAATAATAATAGGTCTAGGAATGAACATGCTCTCTTGATGTCTAGTTCTAAAGCTGGACAATGAGGATCAGAAACAAGACCCTAGGAGAAAGTTCAAAATTCTTCTCTAAAGTGTTTGTACATGCAAGTTTCAATGCTGGTCAAACTCAGTGGAACAGCTGCTAATGACAGCACTGAAAAATCAGGCCCCAGTATTCATTCCCAAAACATAGACATAAAAGTTGGCTCAGAATAAAAATATGTTGGGCAAGCAAACACCCATCCTAAATGTAGGTCAGGCTCCCAAATGCTTGCTGAATAATTCACTGCACACCAGCAGAAATGAGCATTAGTTTCTCCTCCTCATAAATCTCTATTCTTGAGAGCTGAACAGATGAAAAGGCTCTGCAGTACAGGGAGAACAGCAATTGCTGTCTGAGATTTCATGGAGCTGTGAGGTTTAGGCAGTGAGTAAGGAAAAAAGAAATCTAGTGGCACCTCTGGCACGAAATCAGTAAACTCACCATCAGTGAGCCACAGAGAGCACAGCCCCAGCTCTCCTGGGCTGGGGGACTGTACAGGGCCTTTAGGGAAGATGCTGTTCTCCAAGAGCAGCATCAGAGCTCCCACTTCACTGTGTACAGGACAGAGTTCAGCTCCAGCCCAATGTCCTCTTCACCATATCTCCAGTTTTATTTTAAAGTGAGCTTCAATAAAGCCTTGAATTGCTGCCGAAATTTACTTGGTTTTCCAATATAAAGAGTCCTTCCCTGCAGCCTTGCCTTGGAATCCAACTTCTGAAATGGACTTTTGCACTCATTTGTGACCCCTGTGTAATTCCCAAATGGTCTAAAAACAGGTCCTCTATGTTTCTGTGACCTCATCATGATGCCAGCTCCTGCTTCTCTCCTGATCTAGGAGAGATCCTAGAAGGATCTGTCACAGAGTTCAACTCTAGAACTTTGGAGTTCCTAAAGAGCTTTCACACTACTCAGTAGAAACTCTGCCACTTAAATTGGCAAATTTCCCATCCTCAAATTTTGATACAGCCAGGCCTCATTTCTAGTTTATTTAAAGCTTCTGTGAAAACCTCTTCTTTGTCAACCATGGATCAGAAAATGCAATTGATTACTACAGCAGCTTTACTATTTACTTATTTTCTCATTAAGTATTTAACTGATGGAAGAACCTGGAGACTGAGGACAGTTATGAGCTGCTCTCCCCATTAGGACCACATTCACTTATTTCTCATTTATTTCAATACAGTCAAAGCACAAACTTCAGTAGAGTAGGAGTTACAATTTCTATACTAAATCACTGCAGGAGGAGGAGGATTTTTTTTAATTATCTGGCTCATAAATAAGAGTTTTATGAGAGATGGGATGTGGTACTGTCAAAATAATCAGATTTTATAGCTCAATCCTATTTCTACTGAAGTCAGTGGATGTTCCCACAAGTACCATCATATGTCTGTTTACCTGGAGGGTTTCCAATCCCTTTAATTGAATACTTCATTCCATAAACACATTTCTGCTAGCAGAAAGGCTCCCATGCAGGTGTACTGATGATTTTGCTGAGGGTTATTATATAGATAATAAAATAAACCCAAATTATATCCAGTTAGAATGAGGGGCCTTGGGATTATAGTTTTAAAGATTTTGAGCTGTGAGTCATACTTTTCCATTTTTAACTCAGTGTTCCAACATATAATGATTTCTACTGTCCTGAAAGCTACAACAACTCAGAAGTGCTGCAGGTGCAGGAGCTTCTCTAGGGGGGCTGTGACCAAGAGGGAAATGCAGCAGTCATTCTCTTACCTAATTTTAATCTGCTGCTGCATCTCAGCCAGGACATTCCAACTCAAGGTATGGAATTACATACTCAAAAGGATTTCATCTCCTAAGCTCTTCCCAACATATTAAAGACCAAAATTCAGCTATTACCAACACTGGAGATGGCTAAAAGCTCCAGACATCTGCATTAATGCAACTGAGCTTGCTCATGCCTGCTTAGCCTGGGGAGTGCCATGGTTGTAAAGTACTTGAGGTTCCTGGGGGTTCACAAACTGAGTACCTCCCACCCAGTCATCTGCAAGGAGGGGCAGGTGATCCATGATTTTGGTGGCAAGAGGAGGAAGACATCCTTTCCCAATAATTGTCACTAGATCACTTGCCTGTGTTGTAAGAAAATTTGAGATAAGTTTTTCTTCTCTGCTAAATGAAGCTTGAACCCCAAAAATTCCTAGGAGAACAGCAAGTGTTAAGCTTTGTTTTTTTTTTTTTGGTCAACCTCCATTATTGAAGTTGTCATGTGTTGCACGAAATATTCAAAAAACAAGAAGTAAAACATAATTTTTCATCAGGCCAAGAACTGGAACTCAGACCTGACCTCTGGCTTACAGTTTTCAAATAAAGCTGCAATTCTTGTTCCTTTTCTCTGTGCTGTAAATGGGGATGCAAACTGAAGCAGCTTCAGCACAAGTCTGTAGAATTATTTATCCTTTAGTGACTATTGAATTTCATTGTGGGTGACCCACTGATAGTGGTTTAACATGAAGTTTTGACTTTAGATTATTGTATGTGCATTTGACTCTCCTACTTATCTGAAGAGGGTTATAAATATGTAATTTTCATTTATAAGTCTGTTGTTTCCATTTGAGACTTTGCAGGCTGACTGACAGTGGCTGCTCTGCTGCAGTCTTCAGTGACTGACCATTGCTGGGATTGATGATTCCTTCATTCTTTGCTTGTGAACACCCTGGTGTGATGGGGAGCTCTCCTGGTTTTTTCAGCACAGGTGACACCAGGCTCTCAAAACCCAATGTAGCTTTTACAGTACTGCCAGAGAGACTGACTATCCTGCTGTTCCATCCTAGACACCCATCCCTGTATTTATTGCCAACAAATCTTTGCACATGGTGAACTGTCACTGGCTCACACCACAACATTGCTGTGCAAGACTGTGGAGCAACAACAGCAAACAGAGCCTTAAATTCCCTCAGAACAGCCTGGATGCTAAACCCTGGCTCTGCAGCATGGACCAGGAGAAATCTAGACCATGATTAGTCATAACAAACAATAAAGCTCTTCACAGACAATCAGCAAGCAACACTGCCTTTGTACAATTAGCATTTTAGCTGTGTTGTTAAACTAGGAAAAAAGCAAGCAGTTAGGAAATGGATTTGTTAATAATTTTTAATGATTACCTGTAGAGTTAGTAGCATGATTTAGTTAACAGCTCATGAATCCACAAAGAACTATTTAGCTTGCATCCTCCAACAGCTGTATTAAAACATATATATATAATAATGACAGCTACATACCTGGCTGTACCATCCAACTGCTCTTTCCTTTTATAGAAGAGAGGATGCATTACAAGAAAGCAAGGAGAGAAGAATCACATCATAAATTCAGTGTATTTTTAAAATATTAATTGCTAATCTACTGCTTATATCTCTTTTGCTCTGTGACCATAACTGACAGAAAAAGTGAATAAAAGCTACATTTTCAACTAGCCATAAAGCTAAAAGAAAGTGATATAGATTCCTGAAACCAATCTATGCTGCTTATATTGGCAATCCATTCTTTGGTGAGAAGTGATTTCCCCTGCCCTCTCCCAGCATCTGCTTGCAAAACACCTATTAAATTTCAGGTTGCATTTGAATCACAGAAGAACCTACACACAATGAGCAAGCTTGAAGCCACAGTAATGAATCCAGACTCCTTATGAGTCTGAGAATTATTCTCTGAAAAACCCAGCCAAGAAATCCTGAAGAAATTACTCTGTGATGGAAAATGTGGGAATAGACAGAGAGTGAGAAGAGATAAAGAAAAGGGAAGAAATGTACTGAGCTTTAATTAAACATTTTTGGTGTTAGGGTGGTTTTTTGGTTTTTTTCAGAGGCTTCCTTTTTGAAGCACATGAAGTTGATTCTGAAAATGTATTGTGACTAAAGCAAAGAAAGGCTAATTGTTTGTAATTTGCTGTGAAAGCAGGAGTTTGGAGCATTTCCAGTCTTGAGTGACAGCTGGAGCTTCAGTACCAGTGCAGGGAGCACAACTACACGTGGAGACCTCTGAGCTGAACAGCAGCTAAGGGCACTTTTTTCAGAACGAGGCACAACAGCAAGACCAGGAAGAAAGTCTAAAGCACTGACTTGGTTACATAATGCCCATTATTAGCAGCTGGTAATCTGCAGCTAAAAGTCTTGGCTTTTCATATGGCTATATAGGTTTTTAAACAAAACAACGTTTTAAGACGTTAAGTTCTAAAAGTGAGGAAGATGCCTGTTTGACAGGCAAAAAGAGTCAGGATCAATCTAATAGCCATTAACATGCATGCATACATTTTATCTGTCTTTATGCATAGAATACTTTCATTGAACACAGAAGTAGTGACTGAAATTAAACCACTACCTCAGAAAAAATTCCTCTTCTTCAGAAGAGTTTTCTGGAAACCATCTGTTACCTAAAAAAGCCTCATTTATATATATATATAAATATATATATATATATATATGTATATATATATATATATGAAGTCTGTGTTCCCTGTCCTGACTGATACTTCACAGAAAATGATGATGGAGAGGTGGACAATGCACTTACCTGAAAAATGGAAATGATACAATTGATTCATAAAACCTCCAGGTAGCAACTAAATCAATCCTGTTTGGGTTAGTAGCATAGTACCTCCAGGCAGCCTAAATGACAAGAGAGAGAAAGTAATTGCTGTTAGGTGAGGTTATTTCCCAGCTGACTACAGCCAGGCTCTTTCAAAGAATATAACAACACACCTGAGTGACTATCTGGAAATTAATTACTAATCAGCCATACCAAATGAGTGTCACCATATGGAAAACTATTGACACTGAATTTTGATCTGGGAGAGTTGTTAAAGGAGACAGGACATGGAGAGAACCACTAACAGAACATGACTTTACATTAGGCTAAACTCATTTTCTTGTCCTGTCTGATACATCTAAAAGAGCTTCAAGCACTGCCAGACTTGTCCAGCAATTCTGGAAGTACTTGAGATAGTTTGTCTCTTAAGGTATCATCAGAAGAAATTTTGCTGAGAAATTAAAATTCTCAAAATAAAAAATTCTCCAACCTAAAACCCAGCAGCTAAACAAGCTACATGACCAGTGGAGATGCTTTAATTCAAAATTAAATCCTATTAAATTGCATTCAGAATTCATGTCTGCAGCTCCTTCTGTTTGCTAAAGCATGTTTTTAATGAGAACAGCCATGAATTTTAATGCCACTCAGCCTGTTTCTCCTGAGGACTGGTTTGATCCTGAGCACCAATGCTTCAATTTGTTATCACAGAAACTTTCTCTGTCCCTCTGTGAAAATGCTGTCATTTACTTAACTGCTATCAGGATGTGCTCCATACCTCGTAAGGATAAATAATTTCAAATTTTCAGCACACAAACTAATGATTTTAAGCTTAATATCCTGAATTCATAACAAAGGCCATGACTGATATCCAAGTGAGGTAAGAGCTGTCTTCCCAGTGAATTTTTGGATCATCCAGCAGCTTAACAGAGAATATATGGTGTGTTTTAGTTTTTAAAACCCACATATACTAATTCTGTTATTTGCCTTGATTGAAATTGTCACTGTCATTGTGTTACTTCTATTGCTGTTTTCACATCAATAACAACATAACTGTTTGCACAGAAAAGCATTTTCTCAACTGAACTGAAAAAATCTGTATTTTGTAAAGAATGTGTTTTCAGCAGCTTGTTTTCTGTGATTTTGTGGCAGTGATGCAGAAGGCAGTTGGTTTACAAAAGCTAGCAGATGAAATCCTTTCTTTGAAAGACACTGTTCTTCTGGAAGACATTCTGGGAGTTGAAAGATTCCTCAAAACTGCAAGGGCCTCTGGATTATCTAGTTCAGTGTGAAAAACCGACACAAATTCTCACCTCCTGCAGTGGGAAGTGAGAATTTGGGCAGGGGAGGAGTGGTGGCCCTTGTTAACATGATGCAGCAGTCTTCATGCTCAACACTTTTTCAAGGCAGAGGAAAGTGGCTGCAAACCTGAATGAGCTCTGCTGCTGGTTTTCTTCTTTTCTCAAAATGTTTTTGACGATGCTGCTCCTGGACCTTCAGTGCCAGCCCTGACCCCAAAATGCCCTGAAAGCATAGGGTGATGCAAGATGTTAGACATTTCTTACTCAGAACAAAAGGCATAAATGATGAGAGGATGCAGGTGTGTGGGTGGAGAGGGCTGCATGGAATCTTTGTGCCATTCCCACGCCTTTCCTGCTGCTCACTCATGGGACAGGAGGTTGTCATGATCCTCTCAAGGACCACAGACCACACCAGATCATTTCAAAATCCTCAACAGGCATTTGAATGTCTACTGCCTTTCCAAGCAGATGCTGTGCTACTTTCCATTTCCACTGAAACTCTGCTTGCATGATACAAGGGCTGTGCTAAACCATACTTTGGATCCGGGCGTGCAGGACTTGTTACCCTCTGTAAAATTCTTTCCAAGTCTGGATCTAGAGGGATAATATCCTAAAATCTGGGCTTGGGACAGTTTCTGTTGCTACTCAGCCCAGTTCAGTCAGATTTTGTCTCATTCTTATCTGAGCACGTTGCAGACAAAGGAAGTAAAGGGTTGGGTACGATGGGTCAAATTCTAATTATTACAACAATGGACCCCAAATCCTTTGAAAACATGTCTTGTGGGGATAAGTAAATCACCACGTGCTAGTGTACAGTCTCCTGAGCTGCCTTGTGGTTTCCCAAATTGATCATTTGCTGGATTAATTTTTCCTGTGTCAACTAGCACTGTCATACAATGCCCACATAATGATCTGAGGAGTATTGGGATGATCTATTATTCCCAATACACTCTGTGCAAAATTGGGAAGAAGTAAGTTCCATTTACTGATACGGACCCGCTCAAGTCTCTGGAGTACTTCTTTAAAAGGGATTTGGTTCCACTGGTGATTTTACTAATTTTACCTTCTTTTGGCAAGTGGACAGTGCTGGGCTGTGTCTAACAGAGGAGGGGAAGGTACTTACTGCAGGAAGGGCAAAGAAAGACACTCCAATGAGAGAGAACGTGGCTGCAATCAGCCGTCCCTCCCATGTTTTGGGGGTCTTGTCGCCGTATCCGATCGTAGCAAGGGTGATCTGTGGGCACAAGGACCAGCACTTGATGAAAGAAAAGCAAAGCCAACAGCTCTGTGTAAATGTCACCATGAAAGCTGTATAACTCCCACCTGTGGGTGCTCATGAACAGCTTTGTGAAATAGCATCTTTAGGATGGGCCAGCCAGTTTTTTGGTGGCATCACAGTCCCAAGGCACTTCTCAAGGCTTTAGTCTCAAAGCAGCTCCCTCTTTCAGATGCATTTGCTGCAAGTGAGCTCTACATAAATCTCCTGCCCACCATCAGTACACAGTCAGGAATGGGATTTGCCAGTTAACATCTTGCAGACCCTTAACCTAGTCAGAACTAGCTCTACCTGAAGTCCTGGTCTTTTTAAAACAAATATGTTTTTGCAAAACTTTCTCCTTCCTGGCACAATTGTTAATTTCCAGCTGTGTACATTTTGTCACCTCTGAGACTCTATCTAGGTGTCCTGGATATAAAAGGACATGGAAACATTCAGGTGTTCTGTGTAACACTTGGTATCTTTTGCCTAATAATGGGGGGAGGGGAGTATCTTATGTTTACAAGTGAACTTTATTAAATAAAAAATATGCTGCTGAATTTAAGTCACAGCATGACATAGACTTCTTTGACTATCAGTAACAAAGCAACATGAGTTCTGGAATGGCAGGAATATCTATGATTGAATGAGTAGTGGTGCAAACCAGTGCTCCTCTCTTAATCAGAAGAGACAAGAAGAGATGTATCAAAGGTTATTCTTGTTCAGACTGCTACCACCAATGGCATTCCCTGATCTTTGGGCAATGCATGTAAGACACAAGAATTGTTAAGTCAACTTTTCCTGAAATATTTTTTTACTTCCTCTATCCTAACCCAGACACATCTTCAGTCACTGGCTCCATAAGAACCAAACTTCCTATGAGTGTCTTCCTCAACTGCCCAAAAATTTGATGCTCTTTGGCAGCCCAACATCCACTGGCCAGCTGTGGTTTTGCCACTTTCTGAGGAGCAAGGTCATTGCTGGCATGGGAGCTCAGTCTCTCATACTGCAGTTACATCTGAAGAGATGCTCCTCTAAAACAGAGGATTCCCAGACACCAGGAACACAGATTGATTTCTGAAGGAGGTTTAAGCACCTAAAGGCCTTTGTCTGAAAATCAACCTGAAAATCAACAGGGTTGTAGGTTCAGTAAATTGGTTGTAGAGGCACCCCTACTTTGGTGATGTTATGGTGTAATGTGCCTTTCACCCAAATATAGCAGCACCTGCACTGAAATCCCTAAAACTTTCTCTTCTTGGGTATGAAGTTTTGAAGAAGGGTATAAGGTATTTTTGGAGTCACTTACCAGCCCCCACCACAGTGCATCTGCATAGGTTTCAAACTCCTCTTTCATCTCCACCCCATTAGCATCTTTCTCAGGAACATCTTTTTCAACCAGATAAACAAGAAATGAGGATAAGATGAGTGTCAGGAACCCAATGTACCAAGCAGTGATGAGTTCCTGCAAAAGAAACAGAAGAATATGGAGGGGCTGAAAAGAGCCTCAACATCCACAGTGGCAGAGCAAACATCAGGAGGAGAGAAGCACAGAGGGTAACAGCAGAGCTGTCACTGCTGGCTTTGGTCACATCCATGACCAGCCCAGCTCAGCACTTAGTGGGAAATAATGCAGAGATTTTGCCCTTACACAGAATCTTCCTTAGGAGCAGCCTGGAGGGATCTGCAGTTGTGGTTCTGCATTAAGCTGGGTGAAGCCTTAGCTGCACCCAGGCCACAGGGGGCTGCAGGGCTCTGACCCTGACCTTGACTCCTCCTTTTCCTTCTGCCCCTGGGCTTGGTCAGTCCTGACAAGCAAATCATCAGCTCTGCCCTCTCCCTGCCTCCAGAGAGCCAAGGCTGCAGGATGCACTTCCATCTCTTCAGCCATATCAAAGCAGATCCCATCATGAATTATGCTTTCAATATGATTCATGCAGAACAGACCTTGAAAATATTCTGTGCACAAAAAACCCCCCAAACTTTGCTGTTTTAGAGAGAATTACTAAAGTGGAGTGTGTGTCTAATCCCACTGAGGTGGGGCATGCAGCCAAGTTAAAATCCCAGAATCCTAGCAATGTCTGAAACAAGGCAGAAACATTTTTTCAGAAGATGTTCAGAGATAGGAAAAAAAAATCAATATTTCAATTCATTTTTATCGTTCATATTAGTCATTCATTCAATTCAATTCACTGTATTGGGACAAAAAAAGAAAAAAGTTGTAGCTGAAAACTTTGTAATTGAATCTTGAGACAAGTGAAAAACTTTCACAGCTAATTTCTGGTGTGCAGTCACAAAAGGAAATTGTTAGCAAAATTGTTTCATCATTGTCTCCAGTAAAGCAAAGTTCTCACAACCCCTTCTAATATCCCTTAGCCAGCTGAGGTCTAAAAGTGCATGGTGGAGAACCAAACAAGTATTATTTGAATGAAATCCCACACAATGAAGCCTTTAACAATTTCTAAACAATGTTTTTGATACATTGACTTCTTTCATGGTCTGCTTCCTGAGAAACATTTTTTACATAAGTGTTTATCTGCCACTTGTCTTGTAGCAAGTTTATATGAGGGCAGAGCAGAAGTTCATAAGAAATGAAGCATGGTGGGCATTCCCATTAGTCCCTACACACAGAAGCAAAGTCTAAACATGCTATGCCAGCTGATATTTTAACTTTCAATACCCGTAAAATGTCATTCATGGGTAAGAAAAAGCAGAATGTAGTAGAGTATATGTAACTTGTCTACATCCTGTGCAGATGAGAAATCTCATCAAGAAGATTTTAAGCAGATAGTTTTTAACTTGCAATAACATTTTGTGATAATGCAAGAACACAAGTACCTGTCTGGTGCAAGACAGGGTGTGTCTGATTACAGCATCAAGTTACACCAAGCAAAGATGACTTTAGAAATTTTTGCTGTCTGAGTTCCCACTGTGTCCATCTCTGCATTGTCTGACCTAAGCTTTCAAAGAGAAATTTTACCAGTAGCTCCCTTGGAAGCCACATTTCTGTGCATGTTTCTCAGGCTAATCAGCCTCTTTCCATCCCTTCAGAGTCCTGCTCCATCTGTTGATCAGACAAGTCTGAGAAGCCACTACAAACATGTTGCTCCCAGGCATTTTTTGTCAAGGATTTCAGCATCCTTCACTATAAAAGGGATGTCTCTGCTTCCACTCACAGTAAAGGCAAAATTCTTGTTGTAATGTGTGGGGATGAACATGCTCTCACTTCCCAGCACCACTATTGAGCACAGAAAGGTAAAACAAGGGGCAGAAATGATTCAGAGAATAAAGAAGAGAATAAAGCAGAAGAGAAAAAAAAAGTATTTTGAACTGCTAAACATGACCCCAAGACACTGCTGTATGTGTGCATCCCCTCTTTCCTTTTCAACCTTCTCCCCAAGCCCCAGCAGAGCCCTGGCTCCTCACTCACTTTGCTGTGGGCACAGATAGCTGATCCCAGAAGTTTCCAGGTGCCGCCCCGCCGGTCCATGCGCAGCATCCGCAGGATCTGGAGGAAGCGGAGGCTTCTCAGGGACGTTGCCAGGACATTGCCCTGGTTCCCAACAGCAACCACTGGCACTGAAGCAATCAGCACAAAGATGTCTGCAAGGAGAGAAGAACAAAGCCTGCCAACAGAAGTGGCCCCATCACCTGCTCCTTAATCCCATCTGGTTGTGCTGCAGATTTCCCTGGGCGAGTTTCGAAGCTGCCTGAAAACGCCTTTTCTTGCCAATTAATCAGATATCTGCACCTGCCACACAGCCAGCATCGGGCACAGAACCTCCTGGAAAGCCTTGGGATCTATTTACAGATCAATGCACTGGGCTTGAGACACTGAGCTTGCTTAGGGATGCACAGGAACAGTGTCCTAATGCTGACAGAAAATCAGCCTTAACTTCATCTGTGCCACTGGAACACCACAGCAGATGAGAAATTCAGGTTCGATGGTACATTTACCATTTTATTCTTTTGGCTGAGTTTTCCCACTTGAACTCAGTACTACTATTTTTTCATAAGTACTCACAGAATCAATTTGCTGATAACTGAAGAGGTTTGAAATGTGAACAAATTATTTTTGTTTTCTTTCTTTTGCTTGTTTCCCCCTGCTTTGTGGTCTTATGTAGACATACAAGAAAAGAGTGGTACCAAACAGCTTGAAACATTCTGTGGGCACTCAGTCTTGAAGTTGTCTTTATATTCTCTTTCCAGCCAAAAAGAGTGGATTTCAGATTTATTCACTTCCAATCATTCTCAAAACAAATTTGTAACAGTGACAAATGAGAGAAGATTTTAATAAATCCAGGACATCTTCTGGTTTTTTGCCCAGATATCAATGAAGATTCATACTCTGAAGTGAGATGACACTTCTGCTGAGAAGGAATGAGACAGTATCAACCCCACTTGCTCACACTCTGCTGCCTTCACAAACCTCCTAGAAGTATAAGAAGTATCTGTACAACAGTAGCACTCAAAGGAGCCTTACTAAATTAAGGATGGGACAGACGCACAAAGAAAATTTGTTACAATTTTGTCTCCCATTTAGATCCATGAGAAAAATAAAACAGGGGAGAGGAAAGAGAGGCTTGTATTCATGCAGCACCTCCTAGAGTGTTTTGTGTTGTACAAGTAAAGACAAAAAACCACAGTGCTTGGCCTGAAGAGAATTGAAACAAGTGAGGGTGTCCTAAAATCAGTGAACGAATGGGGATGACAGGTGCTGAGGGCAGAGTGAGCTCCTAAATATCACTGGTTGGTTTGTGGGTATAATGAGCAGGAGGGTATTCAAACATGAATAATGAGTAATTTTATGGATAATTATAGGCA
The DNA here is from genome assembly GCA_034336665.1 of Luscinia megarhynchos. Classification (NCBI taxonomy): domain Eukaryota; kingdom Metazoa; phylum Chordata; class Aves; order Passeriformes; family Muscicapidae; genus Luscinia; species Luscinia megarhynchos. The sequence continues at coordinate 93,521,160 of JAPFBE010000002.1, forward strand.
GTGCCTTCCAAGCCTGAAAGACAGCATGGGTGAGATCACAAAGATACTTGTTTGCAAATAGAGATCAACAATACAATTGTAAAACAAAACACAAATATGAAAGGGAGCTGGGGAAGAGTTGGGTTCTCAAGTGGTTTGAAACTGAAGGCAGAGAGAGTTTTCCTGAGGATGAGTTTAAGAAAAGTGCAGTGGGGCTCAGGACATGGAAAATATATTTCAAGAGTAGAAGGATTCATTTTTTTTTCTCACTGATTAGGTAGCCAAGTGTCTCTTAATTATAACTTATTGCTGGCTGCTTCAAAGAATAACTCAAGCAGGACACAGGTCCTGGCATAAAGGGCAGATCTGATGTCAGGGCTCTTTGCACTGTCAGTCACCAGTTCTTTGACAATCTCCAAAGTGGCTCAAAAGGCAAAAGGACATTAATGAGAAAAAGAGTAGTAGAGAGCATGTGCCTACCCAGCATGCACAAAGGCTTCCTGGCAAATTTGAGTCTCCCCCTCCATCCTTTGTAGCGACAGCAACAGCCAGCAGCCCAGATTCTTAAGGCAAACTCTGCTCCAAAGATGAAAATGGCAAAAGTTTCCTGTGTCAAGACACAAGTGACATTGTTAGTCTCACAATAAGTTTTGCAGTAATTCTGGACACAAGGATACAGCTGAAGGAAACAGGTGAGGTGCAAGTGTTAGGATATGTGTAAGACAGAGGGAAAAAGTGGAGGAGAGTCAAGATTGATGACAGAGGCAGAGTGGGACAGTTTTCCAGCCTGCAGGAAGGATTTGCCCCTGCTGCTGGGTAAATGTGAAGGTGAATGTCCTGCCTTAGTGCAAGGACAATTACTTCACAGAAAGACCTCCTGCTCCACACAAGATGAGCAGATACATGTGAGGGGTGACTGCAAAGTCCCCAGGGCACTCTGTGCCCCCAGGGCCACCCAGAGCAGCTCCTTCATGCAGCCACACCTGTCCAGGCTGGGGCAGGACACAGGATACTCACACAGTCATGAGTTTAGAGCAGTGACAAAGACATATACAGGACAAATTTGAGGCATATACTTTTCCCTTAAATTTCTGGTGGACGAAAGAATGGGATTTTCCACCTTGCTCCAGAGCCTTTCTAAGCATGGGGAGGGAATGGGAGCAAAGGGCTCCTCCGAGGTGCTCAGCAGAGATAGCCAAGGGCAGCCTGGGGAATGTGGTTACTTTTCCTCTCTGTGAATTGCTGGCAAGAGGGAAAAGGAGACTTTTCCTCATGCTCATTGCCCACAGCTTTTAAAAACTGCTGAGAGCCACACAAAAACAAGCACAGGAGAAGGAAAGGTAACCTCAGGCTTTTTCAAATGTGAAAAAGGGGCCTAAGCAGGATAAACAGTGACCAAAAGCAAGTTTCACATTCCCTGAGGGATGAAGGTGTTTTCATACAGGCACTTCTTGAGAAAGAGCATGCAAGGGGAATTCACCTTTCATTCCTTTTGGCATTTAGCTCTTGCTTGGATCTATATGTCTCTGGAGGTACAAGGGGAAATGGAAATTGAGATCCTGGACCTAATTTTGCTATGCAGTTTCCCTAGGGATACTTTAAAGCCCAGATTAAGTGAGACATTGTGCCCTGTATTTTATGACAGCTATGGGAGCAAAGAAAGTTCATTTTTAGAGTCATTTTCATAAAATGCTGAATTTTCCATTTTCTTTTTAGTGAGGGTTTTTTCTATTTTTTAATTCTTCTGCTGAATGGGAGGCCTTACTGAAATAAAGTCTTGAGCATGAACTTCAGCATTTATAGAACAAGCAAACTGGAATGTATCTGCTGTGAATACACTTTCTCTCAAAGGCACTGCCTGCAGCAATTTCAGCTATTGGGTACAAGCACGAGTCCAACCCTGATGAACTCCCATTGAAAGAAGTACTAGGATTAGCAGAATACTATAGAATGAATCAAAACTATTGAAAGATACCCCCAAAAATACTTTTCAAGTGTGCTTAGGTCTGGCATAGTTAATAGGAAGTCTACTGGTAATCTGATGGAAGGACTGTTAGACAAATGCTGAAAAAATATAATTTTAAAGCCTCAGGCTAAGGTCTTTCCTCTCACTTTCTTTTTGCTCAGGAACCTCACTTGCTTTTTACTCAATTGGTGTTGGCAGTGGACTGGGAACTCTCCAATATGTGAATGTGCAATCACTGCTCCAGGAGCAAGAGCAGAAACCTCACTGCATGCAGGGCTGGGAGGAAGTTTGCATCCCTGATGGGGCTGATCTCAGTTCCAGGGCATTACCAGGGCAAAGCAGCAGCCACAGCTCACTTACCAGCAAGAGGAGCCAGTCTCCAGAAACTGTTTCATACTCCTTGAATGTTGTCAGGACAGCTAAGATCAAACACCCCAAGACAATTAGAAACCTGGAATGAAAGAAAAGGAAAAAAAAAGCACAGCATTTTTAATCCTCTCTGTATTTGCACTGGAAATATTGCCTGTAAAATCATGAGTAGAGACCTCCATGGGATGGCTGCTCCCTGTTGGTGAGAATGAGGTGGTTTTTATGAAGATCAGAAGTTTTCAAGCAGGTTGGAGCAGTCATGGCAAGACCCAGTCAGAATGTTCCTGGGACAGACATGCTTTAATGGGCTCACATTCTCCAGGAATGAAATGGGTGATAGTGCATTTTCAGAAGGGATTGTATGATATGGCAGAGGATTGTATTGCTCAGGAGGTCTGTTCCAAGCTGTGTGCTGCCCAGAATGGCACTGCAGGTACAGTGCAATGATCTCCCTGGCACATCCTGGGCCTGGGAAACAGTAAATGCTTCAAGGCAGCACCAGGACAAACCCTCCCTTGAAAACTGCATTGAATTTCTTTTTATTTCTTCTCTTATTGCACTCATTTCTATGCAGATGAAAAGATGAAAAGGTTTGAAAGAGGGTAAATTTCTGCCCTCCAGTAAACAAAATGTGTCATAAATCACTGCCCCTGTGTTATTTTCTGTCTGTGAGGCTCCAGAACAGAGATTCAACTAAAAATTTAACTCCCACTGCTGGCAAATCCAATTCAGTCTAATTGATCTGCTTTGCAAAACTATTCCCAGGTTCCAGATATGTAAAATCTTTTATGGAAATTATTACTGTGAAGCAAAGAGGGGCAAGCTCATATTCTGGTACTTCATGTACCCAGATCATGGGCATTTTAATGTGTTTCCAAAATCTGATCCACAGGAACAGAGGGGCAGGTGGCCATGGAAATATTTAGAGTTTAATGAATAAATTAGAAAGATGTCTTTGTAAAAGCTCTGGATCCCCTGCTTTCATAGCTAGGGTACATCAAAGAAATGATAAGCATCAGGTACTGAAATCATCCAGGGAAAAAAAACTTGTGAAGAATCAAGCTGTGTTTATGTGTACTACCTGTTTTGAATTTCAATCTGGTTCCTGTAGTGTGATTTCATCTCTTGCTGAGTAAAACTCCACTTTGTTTCACTGGGTGAAATGAGCAGAGCCAGAGCCTGCAGAGGAGGCAGTGACAAGGGACAGCTCAGCTCAGACACGTGTCTTCTAACCTGCACTGGGTTTTCATTTCCTTCACATCTGAGAAAACCAGGGGCTAAAGAATGGAATTCTGAGGATGTGAAAATTATTTGCAGCCAGAGTGAAAGGACAGAGGTGAGCTCCAGATATCTCCTGCTGGCTTTTGGGGGGAATTTCCTCCAAGAAGAGTCCATTTGCACCCTACATGCCAGGAAAAGACCACAGTGTCTCAAACTTCACAGCAAACCCTGCAAGATTACTTTGCTGAAATTTACTGTTCTTATGCCAGGAGAATTTCAGATGAGCCTTTTTGAGCAAGGCTAGAACAGAAGTAAATGTGTTTGCTCATGGTAAATAATTTTGGATTTCTTTGGCAAGTTTCACCTTTTCCCACTCCCCAGCCCTGCTCTAGAGCATGAGTTATGCAGTTGGTAGGAAACAGACCAAAATGTGTCTTTTGCCTTCTACCTATAACCACACTCCTGCTACTCAAGACATTTGGCAGTCCACTCAGTAATTCTGTGGTGCTCCTGCCATGCCCTTGAGCTTTGTCACACCACGTCTTGCTGTCCCCACCTTGCAGTGATGAAGTGGCTCCCTGGCTTCCCAAGACCCAAAATCCAGCTGTCCTAACCCTCCAAGAGCAAACTGGTGAAAACTAAACAAAGACAACATGATTCCTTTGATGAGCTATGCTCTTTCTTTAGAGTGGTACCATCACCAACACCCCATTTAAAGCTTTGAGCAGCTCCTGCTTGGTACTTTCCATTACAGCACTTTATACCATGTGAAAATTTGGTCACTCATCAGTTCACAAGTATCATTTTAATGATTTAATGGAAGGTGAAACACACTGAAAGCAGTCCAAGGAAATGACATAATCTCATTACTTCATAGGCTACTTAAACTAAAGGCATGAATTCAAGATATAATTTAAAAAACCACCGCTGTCAATTAAAGATGATGCACAGATTTTTGTCCAAAAGGAAGGTAGAAGTTAGAAGTGAAATCATCGTTTTTGCCTAAAAATGCCTTCGGTTTTACCACTAGAGGGTAGCTGTGCTCCACAGAGTGAGGGCTACAGGCAGCATCCCCTCAAAGCAGGGGATCCTCAGGGGATCACAGCCACGGATTTGATAAAAGGAAAGGGGTCTTACAGAGATGAAAGAGTTTGGTCAATAAAAATCCCAGATGCTGACACCAAGGGACACCTGCTCAGTGCTGTTGGGGTGCCCACAGAGCCACGCTCTTATTGTCCTTCCTGCAGGACTCTGGGGTATGAAGGGATGAAAAGCTGTGCTAGCACCCCCATAACCACAACCCATCTTAGAAGGGATGGCTTTCCTCCTGCTGCACCATATCTGAAGGATAAACCCCAACTGCAAGCACCCACAATTAATCAGCTCACATCTCAGCAGTCTCCTTGGCACCTGCAATAATTATCACTGCAGCTCAGAGCACACCATCAATTTTAATCTGCATTGATGCTATGCAACCCAGCTTATTCTGGTCTGGATCTTGGTGGTTTTGAAGGCTGCTAGTCTTCTTGTGTGCTCTTTCTATGGAAGGGGTCACTCAGATTCCACCCTTCTTACATCAGTCCCCGTTTCTCAGCAATGTTAAGAAAGTTCATCCCCCCTTGCTGCTGCTGCCTGTATTGAGGACACACCTATGCCCATGTGGTGGCCATGCAGACATACAGACAGATGGCAACAGGACAATGCCTGAGTCCACACTGCCTAACTTCATTTGCAGAGGCAGCAGTGTGGGCTGAGTGGTTGAGTCTGGCTGGGAAATCATAACAGGAAAATCACAGGGTAAGAAACTGCTGAAATCACAGAGGATGAGCAGGAGGAAAACTGACACTGACCTGGGGAATCAAGGGACAGAAGGGGAGGAAATCTGAAATTCACTCACAGTTATAATGATTTATAGGACATAGAGCACTAAGGATTAGAAGAAATAGGGTGAAAATCAAGGTTTAAAATGAAAACTGAGTCCTATTAAGTCAAAACTTCTTATTAAACTGTGTTTCAGCAGGTGGCAGTCCAGACTTTGAGAATGTATATCACATATGCCAAATGAGGATCTGAAGGTGTTCTTCAGCTTTTTAGAATCATCCTGCCATTATTTTACATAATTTTTCACAGCACATTACATAGTTCCTATTTGCAGCATTATGCCTTAAAAATCTGATTAGTTTGTTGTATGCATAATTTCTGGACCACCAAATGGCAGTGCTTGTTTGTCACTGTCACAAATAATATATTATTCAGGTCAATATATTTTCTTAGTTTTAGAAATTACTTGTTTAATACTCATATTCCAACTGCACTATTTTGATGTGTTAAAAAGAGTACTAAAAAAAAAAAAAGTCTTTCCAGAAAAGAAGTAATTTATAACTATGCATGATCATGAATCTAATGTTTCTTTTATGAACATCACAGACTGTTTTGTTTGGTAAATTTTTACGTATTTTAATATTCCAAATTCTTTGAGTTTTTCTTCTACATCTTTTCATTTTAAGCCAATAGAATGCAGATCTAGCTGAGAACATTTATGTATTTTATATATACATCTGCTCACCATGCTTTCTGTTCACCATCCCTTCCTTCAAAATTGTAGGAGCAGATCCTGTAGAATTTGCCTGTAATCTATTCCAAAACTTCCCTATGAAGCTGTTTTGAGCACTAGATCTGCCATAAGCAGGCCAAACTACATTTTGCACAAATTTTTGTGCTGTGGGACAAAATGTTATGTCTCAGTGAGGTTTAGTTAATGGAGAGGAATGTGTGCTTCCAGTGCAAAGCTCAGGTTGATTTAAAGCAAATAGCTCAAGCTGGTCAGGAGCACCTACAGAGGATATTTCTTCCCTTTAACTGTGAGGACAGACTGATGATGAGCTCCTATGGAGAGGTTTATGTGTAAATTAGCTGAATGCCACCCCTTATGTTTACCCTGGTTGGATATAATTATAAACATCACCTCTTCATAATGCTTATGTATTTTTGCTACTGAAATAATTAGCCAGCCAGCCCCAGCAGTCCCACATGACCAGGTTTTTCTGAAATCCCTTGCTGTAAATTTAGGTATCATGTCTACATGTGGTCAAGGATCCTGGTTACAAAATTATAATCCAGGCTTTGGGTAAGAAAGCCTCTAGCTTCTAACTGAGCTGTTATAGTAAGAAATCCCCCCAGTCCAACAGTGCACAGATTTTTTTTTGCTCTCTTATCTTCAATACCACTTCTTGCAAGACATTGGGACTTTTCTGTCTCCAAATTTTCTTATGAATCTTAGATTTTTCTGCTTTGCTTCATTTGGTATTTTATTTTCTTCCCTTAAAGCTTGTGCTCTGGTTTCATTATGCTCTGCCACCTGGTAAATGCTAATGGAATTCTCTAAGATTGTGATATGTAAGGAAAATCTGACAGTGTTCTGCTAAATTTCTGGTTTAGGGTATCCAAAGCAATATGGTTCTAAACCATGATTCCCACACAGTTTCCCAAATTTCATATTGGAAAAACCTTATTTTCTTCAGCTATTGGCTTTTACCCATAAGGATTAAAAATGCATCTTTTCTCACAGTTCTTTCAGTTGCTCTATATTCCTACCCACCATCTTTTTCTCTTCTTCCAAACTTCATTTTTCACAGAACATCTGCAGTATCTTGCACTGATCGCTTTATGGTTGCTAATGAGAAACTTGAGTCAGGGTTTTTAACGCTAAAAAATGACATTACCAAATATTTGAGAACAGCTTTTCAGAGAGAAGGGAATGCATGCCTGATTTCCACAGACTCAGGAATACTCACTGTTTAATATTTAGATTCTTGAATATCTGCACTTCCAAGCAACAGGCCAGAGATCAGTACTGAGATAAGGGTGACAAGAAAAATCCAAACATTTTGTGAAGCTACAAAAGGGCAGGGAGTGCAGGGAAAAGCACTGAGAAATTTAGGGAGGAGGTCCTGGAAGAGAAAAAGCAACAAGTCCTGCAGAAGGGATGTTCTAAGGCTCCTCTCTTTGCACCCACGGATTTCCCTGCGTGCACACACACAGCTCCATGCAGAAATCCCTGTCCCAGTGCCATTAGACAGCAAGGACAGGGTAGAAATGCCACACTCAGTAAGCTGTACTGCACTCTGGCTCTGCTGCAAAGGCAGAAAAATGTCCTCCATATGATGCTGAAGGAGACCCTAGGAAGTCAGGAGAGATCCCCAGAAGAGACCTAACCTGGCAGGTGATGAGGTGGGAGCCCAGAATGACACTTGTCCATTGGTGACAGAAGTGACAGACATTGTCCCTGGCACAGGAAGCTGAGGCAGAAAAGCCCAAGCCCTTACTCATGCCAGGTTTTTGATGACCTTGGGCTCTCATTGGCAGGAATGTCTCTGAGTGAGATTTTTCCATGAGTTTGGAAAGCTTTTAAAATCAAGACCTGGGAGAGGAAAGCTGTGTTTCACAGCAGGGCATTTAGGGTGGAAAAGAACAGCTTTTGTATCAGATAGTTCCTCTCCCCTCTCCTCCATGTATTAACCAGGTTAAAGCTCCCTTGTCTTGATTTTTTTTCAGACCCATTCCTGAAAACCTTTTTCTTTTGAGCCCTGTTGAGCACCATTGCCATCTTTCTCAGGGGTTGTGGCATGCTGGTACAGTTTGGGTCAGCAATGTCAGACACCATCAATCTGTATTTCCTGCTTAAGGGGACATTTCAGAAGAATGGCCTGACACATTTCCCAGGTTTGCTGGTGTAATACTGCAAAACAGCCCAGGGCACTACATTTCCCTGCCTGGGTTTTCTCAGCCTAGAAGAGTCATATACCAATTCCTATTTCCCTGCTGGGACAAGTGTTAAAGGTGCTCTGAAATTCCTGGCACATGTAAGTTACTGGGAGAGCCCAAGGCATCTTCTCACCTGGGTGACTGAGTGGGGACAGAGGGCAGCAGCAAAGGAGAGGCAATGACAGCATCAGCTACCAAGGGGTTAGATGTGTCCTATCCCCCTGCAGCTTGAATAAGGATGGAAAAGCTTCTGACCTGCAATTAAATATCCTGAATCGCTTCATTAGTGGTTTTAAATTCTATTTTTACATTAGGTGAAGGACATTGGACTGAGCTATTGTTTGGGGCTTTTATCTGCCATGACCAGAGTGCCTGTCCATGGGCTTATCTCTGGCTGGCAGCAAGCTGCTAATTGAGTTGAGACACACAGAGTGCAGAACACGGTGAGCCGTGCAGTGCAGCAGGGCAGGGAGAGCACAGAGCCAAACCACATCACCCAGCAGCCCCAGCTGCAAAAACACAAATCAATGAATTGCAGAAATGCTTCTGACAGGACATTCTCCAAAAGACATTTAAAAACTTGTGTGAAGCTGTTTGAAGGTAAACCTTAAGATTCTTACATTGGATTTTGCTAAAGTTTGCAAAATAAAAGTGCTGGAACTTTGAAAGCCAGTCTTTAATTGAGCAGTCAAGTGCCCAGACTTCAACAAACTCTGTAAAGAAGTGAATTTAAATTGTAGAAAGAGCCTAAGGCAAGACTAGAAATCATCCATATCAATGCTTAAACATCTGGAGAAAAATTTCTAGGAAGATACCTTTTAAAATATCACCAAGACTGCTGTGTCCAGAGGGACAAAAGATCTAGGAGTCTACTCCCAAACATGACAAAATCTCAGGGGTACACAAGATTCAGGATGTCTCACAGGGACACACACTGATCTCCCCACCTTCCTTCTTTCTTTAGAAAGGGGAGGAATGAGTTATACTCTCTGAATATAGTTTTAGAAATTTAAAAAAAATGCAAAAGAGAGTAACTTCTGAGCCCACAGTTGTGACTTCTGCCTTGACTGAACACAATGTTGTGGTATTTTCTACCTTCCCACTTGAAATCAATGAAGATCAAAAGACTGTAGCAGACAGAGAAAACTAACAGAAAAACCCAAAGTGCCCACCCACCCTTTCTTCCACTGACCAAACTCTCTTTCCTTGCAGGCACACACATCAAATATATTAGGTCCTCCAAAGGTGACATAGCTGAAAGTGAATTTCTAATATGAAAGCAGCACTGTCCAGAAAAAGCTTCTGTAGTCTCTAACACAGAGTTACTGGGTAGGAAATTGATAATAATAATTTGGTGGTGAGACAGATTCTTACAATGAACTGAAAGGGAATCTTTGCTCTCTATGCAATACTTCAACCCATTTGGGAGCTGGGGTTTTTTTCTATTTTTGACCATACATTGCAAACTGCATACCTTCAAAATGCCAATAATTCCAATCCAATGTAGCACTTCAGCCATGTGGGATTGCCAATTGAAAAAACAATTTTCAGCTGGGACTGGTCTTCTTTGCCTGTGCCTTCTCACACTCACCACACAGACACCCTTAAGTGATAACATGAGCACTTTCTGCAAGGATCTCAGCTCTCACCTGGAGTGGGACATTGAGAAGAAAAGCTGCATGGTGCCATTCCTGACGGAATTTTTAGCCTGGCCAAAGATTTGCAGGTGTGTAAGGAAGAGGTGCATGGCTGCACATGAGCTGCACCCCACAGCAACTCTGGCAGTACACTCCAGGTGCAGGAGTCCTGCTCTTCAGTGGGTTTTCCAGCATGGGCAGTGGGGGGTGTCCTGGCAATGCAGCTTCTGTGGAGCCAGGCACATGGCTCAGTGCTCTCAGGTTAAGCAGGCTCTCTGGATTTTCTGGCATTAACTCCAAGTGAGCTCTATCATTTTGCACCTGAGGTGGTCACATTGTGCTTGTGACACAGGGCACTTGGCTCAGGGCTTTTCCAGCTAAAAGCAGAAGTATTGCAGCTAGAATGGAAGATAGATCTTTTCCACATATGTTTAATCACTGCCTGACCTGGAGAAAATTAGACAAAGGTCTTTGAACGATCCAGTTGTTGAGGTTTTTTAAATCCAGAAAGATTTTCTGAATTTTTTTTAATAAGTGAAGAGTTCAGAGTCATTATTGCAACTTAGATTATTTGACAACACTGCACATCAGCTTTTCTTAACAATCTAGTGTGTAGACTAGGACCCATTCACAGATCCAGTGGTGCTGCAAAACAAACTCACATCAGTCAGTCAGGGAAGGATTTCTTATTGTGCAGAATGCAAATAGGATGAGGTGCCTCACTTTATCCATAGGGAGAGAAGAAGAGGAGAAGGGATCTGTGCTGAGATGCAAGGTCTAAACTTCATGTTGCAGGAGCTGTGGATAACAGTGGTGGTGTAGAGGAATGCTTTTTCTTGGAATACACAAATTGACACAGGCAAAATACTGTGTTAATAGACCAAAATTCACTGGAAATTAAACCAGTTTTTAAGCCAGTCTGGTTTGATGCTGTTCCTATAAACCTTTATCTTACAGCAGACTCTTCACCTTTGCTTTGTGCTCCATAGGAGCAGCTTGGCATTGGAGATCAGTCAGACAAGGATTCACAGCTCTGGCTCATTTCCAGCATAATACCCCAGAGAATGGCATTAGCTGGAAGCCAGGGGAAGGCAACTGAATGCAGAATATTCTTAAGTATCTCCCTAGAACAGAACTGGGAATGTCTCAGAGGCTCTAGATTATCTCAGATAAAATAGCCATTTTTAAGCATATCAGTGTAGGAGCCTTATCTCAGTCTGATCCCAGGGATGGGTTTATCCATTATCCAGTAATTATCCAGGGATTATTCAGTAATGATGGACACCACAATGCAAATCCACTCTCATGCTGCTGCTCCATGGGGAAACAGAGGTTCCTCCCCTAGGTTCTGTTCCATACTTCCAGCCCTGTATGGAGTCTCACAGTGCACTTGGTGCACATGATCCAAGCCCAAATTTTCTGTGTTTTTGAAGAGATGACTCCATTGTATCAACCAAGAGTGGTGTCAGTGGTTTCTGGCCCTGAGCACAGTGTCACATAGATGAAAATCTCTTTTGGATGGGAACTTGAGCATGGTCTCCCAATCACACCTTCCCCAGATGGCCAAATGCTTGATGCCAGGCTCTTTCTCTCAGAAAATTCAGAAATGAAACCACTCCCTGTAACTCAGCCTCACACCAATCAAACCACTGCCACAGGTCTTCTGTCTTTTAATACCTGCCTTTCAAAATACATTTGAAGGCTTCTCTTCTCTGATAGTTCTATATGAACACTAGGAATCCTTTTTTATTTCAGTTTGTTGGGAAAATAAAAGAGGGACAAAAAGTGGATTTTGACCCTAAAATGTCAGCTGATGCCTTGATGGTTTAACACATGATGATAGATGTGGTCTGGATGGAAATGTGGATTATAAATTGTTTAAAGATAAAACTCCTTTATAATAGTGGTTTTTTTTCAACATCTTGCCTTTAAACTGATGAGAATACGTCAATAACTTTTAAGTGTTTCAGCAAAGGTGCTTACAGTGTTATGTGGAATTTCTGTAAGATCTGCACTTCCATGGGACAGAGCATTGAAGGGTCTCAGCTGCAGACCCAGGGTGCTGATGGTGCACTGAGGCCAACACAGCAGCAGCTGAAGTGTGGGGTGCAGATAAGTTATTTGTGCTCCTTTCCCATCTCCAGTTCACATTCATTAGCAAATGATGAGTTGTGTTAGTGTGGCAAATGATTCACAGCCTCACTGGAGGTGAACTTTGGGTAAGCTCTTTGGAGTCATTGCATTGTCAGGACTCAGATTTATGCAATGGAACAGTATTTGTACCTTTGTAAATCTGATGCTGTTTTAAAGTATTTCTGCTGGTTTGCATTACCATAAACCATTGATCAGCATTCAAAATTCAGAATGATCTTTTGTGAGCATGTAACATTACATTTGATGTCTGAAGTTGAGGGCTTTGGAGGAGGTTATCAGTCTTTTCCAGACCTGTCCAATTTTATTCCTGAAATGTTTCACCAGCACCTGCAACAATGCTTCTCAACACAATGCATGATGGCCCTTTTGCTCAACTGGCTTGTTAATGTCTCAGATTGCATTACCCTGTTTAACTTGGCAGGTTCAGACAATGACAATTCTATCAAACCCTCAGGGAAAAATGGCAATATGGAAGGAGATATTTTTGTTTTTATTTGAAGAAAGAAATCTATTGAGTTGGATAAGTAAATTGAAATGGCAGAGATTTCAGCATATGTAAAGTACACTTAGAAAAATAGAAAAAAATGCAGTAATGAAAAGTCCTGCATGCAGAACACAATCTAGCAAAACAGTTAAATCTGTGCTAAGAAACCCTTTGTATCCTCAAAACCATGAATCTTTGTGTGTCTCCTATATGGAACAGCTAGTTTTACAGAAGGAAAGTTTTTGCAACAGGGGAACAGTGGGCACAGGGAGAGACAGTCTTGACATAACCTTCCTATTCTTATTTGACGTCCATGGGAACAGGAATTCATATTTTTAATTCAAGCTTTGCCACTTCTGTTATGGAATCAGTGTAGAGAGTAGCTGGAATTTCAGCATAATAAAGAACCAATAAGGGTAGAGGGTTAAATCCACTTTCAGGTATGTCATGACATCTGACCAGCCAGTAAAGCTCACTCTGAGCTGAACAGCCTTCAGCTCCACAGGCACTGCCAGCTACATTAGTGGGACAGCAGACAATTAAATCATCTGTACACACACAGATATTTGGGTGCCTGATTTGAATATCCAAATCATGCCTTGAATCTCATCTCATGCAGGTGAACAGAAACAGAAAGCCTGGAGCAGAAAGTAACAATTCTGGTGCTCTGCTCACAGCTTGCAGTGCCTCTGCCAGTTCTGGGAGTGATGGGGATTGCATCAGGCATGCAGAGCTTTTCCCTTCATCTGTAAAATTAAGATTGTTGCAGAGGGATGAATTTCAGGCCTAGGTTTTTATTGACCTCCCAGACAACCATGATGGTTGACACAGGTATCTAAAGCATGTGAAAAATCAGGGTTTTTTTCCCTTTATGCCCCACCAGGACATGTCCAAGGATAGAGAGCTACACTTGCCATGTGGCTACAGAAAATATGAGTAAGTGAGCACTGGTCTGTAACTCTTTCCTGGGTGAAAGATCTACTGATGTTGGGGAAATGTTGGGGAGATCCCTCCAGTACCTCAATTCTGTGATTAAACACTGGCTATACATTTGTATTTGCTATAATGTGGCTTGAAGTTGTTCTCAACACTGATTATTTATCTCATGGGCTGTAACTGTTTCAGGGGTTTTTCTGAGTAGTCTTGATCAAGATGCTCATGGCTGATTGTACATGTATTGTTCTATTGCTTACCAGCAGCAGTAGTACCAAACAGTTCCAGAATTCTGGAACTTCCAAGTAGTCCACATTCTTTCTAAATAGGAAATTAAGGAGCCAGTTCCAGGCAGTTCATCTGGGGAGCCAAAATTAATAATGATCTGTTCTTAGAAATACCTCCCTGTACCATTTTTACACTCAAGTGTGGATGACTTCTATTGTTTTTTCACAGACAAGACAGCTATAAGAGTTTCCAAAGAAAAAAAGCTTTAGTTTCTTCTGTGAAGGAGAGTTATAGCTAGAAAACAAAAACAAACCCAAGTACTGAAATGTCAGTAAAATGATAAGACCTGGTAACTACTAGTTTTCAAGTCATCTGAATTCTAGAGATGCTGTGGTAAGTTTAATGACAAAGCTAATTACTCACAAGAACAAAATTTGAAAGGGTTTTATGGTGAATGCTTCACATTAAATTACTGGCACTATTTTGGTCACTGTGACATTTTAAAAACAAGCACATGGTTGTACTCAGCTTGCTTGTAAGGCTATTAGATACATCTCAAGGTGCTTGCTTTAGGTGTACACTAAACAGATGTGGTGTGGCTGTGGATGCTGTTTATTTAACACAAGAGATTCAACATGCTCACAATAGAAAGTATGTAATTAAGTTCTGCACACACCATTACTGGAGTTATGGGGCAGGCTAAGAAATATTTCACTCTTCAGAGTCCTGAGGGAACTTGTGCTCCTTCTTCCAGCATGGATCATTATGTTCTTTCCTTCACAGGACAGAAGAATACAAAAGTGTGTGAAATGTTTCAAACACAAATATTGTTTTGCCAGGAATTTTGAGTCACTGTCTTTATGCAAGAAATGTCACACTGTGCACAAAAGCAGGAGCAGCTTTTCCCTTGAGCCTGCACAGTAGAAATTAATAATGCAATTGTCATTTTGTGCATTCTGTTGCATCTTTCAACCTTGCTCCACTGCTTAAACTCACGTCAGTTTTGTTCTTTCTATAATTATTTAATATGTGAAAGTTCTTTATGTTGGAGGACAGAGTCATAGAAATGTTTTCTCATGTCCAGAAGTAGTTTCATTTTTCTGTTCTGCTTATTTATTTATTTATCTATTTCAATCTGTTTATTTATTTCCTGCACAGTTTTTTATTAGTGCCCTAGTTTACAGAGCAGAGAATAAATTGCACATGTCTGTCTCTTCATCCTTTATTACAGCATTAACCTTTCCATTATCTGCTCAAAAGCAGGGTTTAAATGGCAACCATTAGATCCAGCAGTGACTTCATCAGCTAATTTAGCAGCAATCCCAATCAGTCACTTGATGGCCCACAGATCCAAACTTCATGAGTCATATCATAAAAGAAGAAACAAGAAAAAACAGCTAAAACCAGATTGAATTCAGGGGTTATTGGCTCCTCTCCACTTGCTTTTATGGTACAGCAAGTTAGCTAGATTGGAGTCACAAAATGCTCCTAATTGATAAGGTAGCAGTGCATCAGATCAGACATTTTTTCATGGAAATTATGGAAATTACCTCCATTCAGCTGGGAACAAATAAAACATAGATTAATTTTCTAGGATTCACACATAAAAATCCACATTTATTTCTTAGGGATATACAAAACCTTTCACAATGCTTCTGGGAGCTACCAGTTCCTGTTTTAGAGCCAGCATGCATTGGTGTGGTTTATATGCTTCTGCCTGCCCCCTCAGGTTCTCATCTCCCCTTCATCCACTCCACCTGCAAGATGACAAATTCTTCTCTGTCACTGTTTGGTGCCCAGTGGGAACCGAGAAAACTTGAAATATTAAACTGGAAAGATCAGAAAACCTTAACTCTACCCTTCCCTCAGCCTTGTGGGCTGGATGTCATCACCTTGGCAATACTGGGTTTGGGGGAGTCCAGGCCAGGTGAATCACTGAACCAGTCTTCACTAAGCTGTGAAATTTACATTGACATCTGCCTAGTTACTCTGTGATGGGTTAATTTTTCATACTAAGAAGCAATTAATTGATATGATGGCAAAAAATCCTGTGTTTTCACAGTTAATCTGCTCCCATTTTCACTGCAGCCTGGTTAAAGAAGGCTCAGGTATTTCTCCATCCTCCTGAAACCTATTCCATATTTGTATTTTTTGTTTCTTAGAAGAAGTACATATACAAAGGCCACCATTTAAGGAAAATAGTGACAGCTTGAGAAGAAGTGCAATAAAATCAGGAAGTCTTTGATGCACAGGGTGACACACTTCTTAAATCTTACTTCCACAGTCTGATTTAAGACAAGCGCCAGATTTGGCATCAGGGAGGGATATTTCTGCATTTCACTCTGGCATCGAGCATTGGCTTAGGCCTGGATATTTTCTTTTCTTTTTCCTAGAACATAAGGCATCTTCTCTTTCTTAGGCTAATCTGGGAGTTATTTTATTATAGCAGAAAATAATTAGTGTCTCATTATTGAAATGCTTGGTCTTCAGTACAGGCCTTTTTCTTTTTCTAATGCTTCAGGCTTATTGTAGAGGTAACTGTCATGGTTCTGGGGAATGCAGTGCATAAGTAGATTGTCTCTGATATCATCCGCAGAAAATATTTAATTTTATGTAACTGCATGTGACTGAAGCTGCTGGTCCTTGGCAATGAATCAGAGGACCCATCTTCATATCTTGGAGCTTGACTATGAAGGGTCAGAAGTGCAAAAGGGGTTGTAACTCCTGCACATGCAGTGGAAGACAATTGAAATAAATCCAGAAAGATCAGAGAATCATAGAATATGCTGAGTTGGAAGGGACCCATGTACCTGAGGGAATTGTCCAAGTGCTTCTTGAGCTCTGACAGGCTGGGTGCTGTCATCACTTCCCTGTGGAGCTGTTCCAGTGCCCAAGCACCCTCTGGGTGAAGAATCTTTTCCTGGTATCCAACCTAAACCTTCCCTGGCACAGCTTGAGGCCATTCCCTTGGGTCTTGTCACTGGTCACCAGAGGGAAGTGCTTGGTGTCTGCATCTCCTTTTCCCCTCCTGCTGAGGGGCCTTCACCACCTCATGGCCTCCTCTGGATGCTCTCTAATAGCTTAATGGGTTCTTTTTTTTTTTATTGTGTCACCCAAAACAGCACACAGGGCTGCAGGTGAGCAGCCCAGCCCAGAGCAGAGCAGGACAATCCCTCCCTGCTGGCTGGTGATGCTGTCCCTGATGTCCCAAGAACAGGGATGTCTCTCCTGGCTGCCAGGGCACTGCTGGCTCATGTTCAGCTTTCTGTCAACCAGGACCCCCAGCTCCCTTCCCACAGCTCTGCTCTCAGCCTCTCATTCCCCAGTTTGTCCACACAACCAGGGTGCCCTTGTCCCAGGGGCACAATCCAGAACTGCCCTTGCTAACCTTCATGTTTGGTGATTGCCCATGTCTCTGATCTGTTGAGGTCTCTCTGCCCTCGAGGGAGTCAAGAGCTCCTTCCAATTTATTATCATCACCAAAATTACTCAGTATAACTCCAGGTCCAAGATGCACATCTGTCTCCCTATTCTATCTTCCCACACTTCCTACAATTTTACTGACCAGCTCTTCTCCCTGGTTCCTGGAACTGATGTAAGAAGCTGACGTGAGAGCACAGGATGTAAGTGAAAAGTACTAAATAAAGGAAGCAGACATCAGTAACTTCATTTTCCTCCTGTCAGTTTTAAAATAATTTTTGATGAATAGGGAGAACATCTTTTCATGTGAGCTAAAAATATTACAGGAAATTAAATAGGGTTGTGAAGATGTTAAATCTGGAAAGCATATTCAATCATTATAACATCAGTTTTAGCTCTGATTCGAGCTCAAAACCTCAAACTAAACTTAACTTTGGAGCCCTCACATCATCTCTGGAGTGTATTCTGGTTCTATATTTATAGACAGTGTTATATGAATGTTCTCTCTTTATGTGCAGCTATTCAGGAGATATCAAAGCAGTACTCCAGAACACATCTGCTTGATGCACCAGCATTATGGAGTCAGGAAGGTTTAATTTAGCAGCTTTAACTGCATATATTGTTCACAGGGCTTAGATGCGAGCAACCAGAAATTATTTAATTATTTTTAAACTTGAATACCAAATTACTTTTGGGAAAGTTTGTATGTGGGAGTGAGCATGTGCATGTGTATTCTGAATTTATTTTTTGGCAACTAAACATCCTACAGACATTGGCTTGCTATTTCAAGGAGAGATGAAATCTAAACTACCTTGATCCTTACCCCTATCCTAAAGAGAATTTCCCAGAATGCTTGAGGAAATCTGGCAAAAAAAATTATTAATTGATTTTTAGAAGTGTCTTTAGTATTTAGCCAAAAAAAAAAAGAAAATAAAAAAAAGAGAGACAGACTGAACACCTGTGCTTTGGGGAACGAAGCCTAGAAAGAAACATTTGGGAAACTTAAGAAATAGTATGAAAGAAAATGAAAAGCTTGATCTTATGCTTATAGAAATTACTGGTAAAACTTTTGATGACTTTAATCCTGAAAAGACCAGAGCTCAAAGCATGAGCCCAAGAAGGGAAGAAAAGAACAGGGCAATGATGAAAGACAGGAGGCACAGAGAAATGGTGACAGTCAGAGAGCAAAACCCAAAGCCAAAGTCTTTCATGTGAAAATCTCCACACTTCAATGACCTAAGCACTGCTGATGTCTGGTAATTTCCCTCTTTGGGGAAAATGGCCCCAAACCTACTGTCACCCTGCACTGAACTCAACATGTTCAAAGTTGCTGATTATTTGTCTTTGAAGTTTTCTTTTTTTTCTTTTTTTTTTTTCAGCCTATCTGCTGACAGCTCAGGAATTTTTACCCCACCACTTCTGATACCTATGTCTCTGGTGACTGGGGGAAGTCTTAAAGATAGATTTTACACCTGTAAAAAAAATCCTTTTCTTTGTAATGGCTTGGAATATAGGCAATAAATTGAGGTGCCTTTAGCTAATGCTGCAGTTTGATGTGTTTTCCAACAGAACAGGAGAAACCTAGTAGAGCAATTAAAGGCTCAGGGAAGGGAAGCAGACAGGATTTAGCTAAGGTTTTATTAGAAGAATCAGTTTTGAATTTTACAGTGTCAGTTCTGAAGGCCTGGGGCTTTAATCCTGCAAAGACTTTACCATGCAATCTGTGCTGGATGTTGCACCACGATACATCATTCCCTGTTTGCAGCAGAAATTATTTTCCAATTGAGATTTCTGAAAACTTAAAAAAAAATAAAGCATATGATTCAGCTCCCATTGATCAGCTGAATTACACCAAGCTGCAGAGCTTGTGAGGATGTAATCTTTTGGGGGAGTTAAATTTTAACAGACTGCTGGGGATATTTTTGGTTTGTCATGTGCAATCTGGTTGGAATCTCATTGGTACTCACTGAGAAGTCAGAGAGGATGATGTCTGTGCTAGAGCTGCTGGTGAAAGGTTATTCTTAATTTTGATCTGGCAAGCGAGTTATCAGCCATCATGAATGACAAGATTCCTTCTCCCACTCAGCCAGTGATGAGCAGACTTTAAAACCTACTGTCTTAAGAAGGCATAATTACAAAACTATTTCAAAGGCAAGGTTAAAAACCTGAGATGCTTCATTGCCCCTTCGTAGGAGAAAATGAAATAACATTGTATGCTTTCCTCTCCACCTCCATTAACTAAGTCTCTAAAAAAATCAGCAGTTGTTGTTCTAGGAGGCAACTGACAGTTAAAGACTAGAAAGAATATTTTACCTTAAACTGGAGAGAGAAGAAAAATAAGAGGCTTCAGGCTATTTTTGGTAAAATCAAGATCTGGAATAAATTGTCTGGCAACACAGTGGAGTTACCATAAAGTAACAGTGAAGGTGGCCACTAGCTGCTGAAAAGAGCTACTTGTAAGTGGATGAAGCTTTATGTTAATTTAAAATGTGGTGATTCAATGAACAATTAATTTAAAAGCAGTGATTCAATAAACATTGGGGATCATAATTTCATGGGTTTGTGGGATGGCATCCCACCACAAGCTAACAGAGTAAAGTTTTCCATCATTATTAGTGCTGATATGAAATTGTGTCTGTTTTCAAAGCTAGAGCAAACTAAGGAAAATATGAACAATAAAATTATTTCTTAAGTAAAACCTTCCATTCACTCTCAAGGAAATGTTAAAGAGAGGATCATTTGATCTAATCATATAATGTGAGCAAATCTCTGAAAAGCAGATGCAGCATGAAGAGAGCATCAGTGTTAACTCTCCAGCATGGGCATTGATGTCTGATGATTAGCACTCATGAAAAGCACTGTGTTGCACATGCAAAACCCAGTTGCTAAGGGGACCTGAAAACTATTTAAAGCCAGAAAGTGGCAGGAATCCTTATGCAAGCTCAGTGATATGCTGTCTCTGCAATCCTCTTCAATGCAAATATTTGTGGAGAGAAGTCTCAAGCTGAGTGAGATCTGCAGGTAATGATGGAAGAAAGGAAGAACAGGACAGAAGGGTGGTGTACAGATGGGTCCACATCCAGAGTGAGCCCCTGGCTTCTACAGAACCTGGTGCCAAAATGAAACAACTACATTTATTCAACGTGTCCAAAACATCTAAACCCTACTGCTGATGAATACAAACCTGAACTCTGTGTGCTGCGTGCCCTGCTACTTTCCACAGACTGACAGAAGGTTACTTCACCTCCCTGATGTTTGCTCATTGATGACAAGGAGGAGACCTCAAGCAGGAACTGAAATTGTCATCCCACACAAATACAGGCCAGAAGCTTCACAGTTACACTTTTCTATCTTATGAGATATTGTCCACACACTGAATATAAAATAATTCACAGAAATGCTTGACTCTAATAACATATCTCAAAATTATGATTTTTTTTTTTTTTTTGATTTCTGGTATCAGTCTGATGTCTGACTGCAAGCATACTTAAAGCACTGTGCCTCAGTGATTTATTCTAGCAGACAGAGAGCTGAGGGGTAACATGTACAGCCTCTCAGTGCAGTCTGGCAGTGGTCTTGTGATTCCCATAATTCTGAAATACTCCACAGAGGCAGGATCCAAAACAAGGGAGGTAACATTTCTATTATGAAGTTTCTACTGGAGCTGTGTTAACAATAACCCAGTAAATTAGCTCTGCTATCTTCACAGTTCTCCTGGGGGATGTCTCTCCACACCTAGAGCTGCCTTCCCCTGAGTTACACAGGTAACCCCAGCATGCAGCACAAACTCAGAGTTTGGCTGAAGGAGACTTTGGGAAGTACAAATTTACCAAGGTTACAGGCCAATATTTTCTGGAAATTTCAAGGACCCCTTGTGCTAACAAAACTTTAATTAAGGGAGGCTTGTTGAGACAGTGCTGAACTGTGAGGCCAGTACTAAAAATTCATTAAGAAAATAAATGCCTGTTCAGTGTTATTAAGGAACAATGTCTTGGTAATTTCCTTTGCAGAGCATATTATTGAATATGGAGCAGTTTTACAATCTTGGAATATTAATTACCTTGCACTAATGCTGTCAATACCAAACACAGACTGGTGGGCTTTCACCCATGGTCTCTTTATGCAGCCTAAACTGAAGCCACCCATGGTTCCACCTTAGTGTCTGGTTTCTGCCAAAGTCTGACAGCCAAAAGCAGGAATTGAGTAGGAAATCAATGTTATTTGGTGACAACCATGGTGGATTTCCTAAAGATGCTGATAACAGCTCATTAATCACAAATGAAACCCTGCCATAAAGCTGTCACTGGCTCACAGCACGAGGAGGAAGTGCATGCACAGTAAGGGAAATCAGCCCTCTCCCCTCCCTGCTCCCTCCCCAAATGGTGTTCACCAACACAGCCCATTTTGGTGACCATAGCTCCTCTCCTACTTCCAGGAGCACTTATCCTCCCAAGAAATGGGGTAAAAATCATCTCTGGGACATGTGACATGGTCTGTCAGACAAAGCAGAAGGATCTCCTTGGGGAGAAGTTCATTTCTCCAGCACTGCAGACTCCCAGGCTGTGAGTCTGTACAGGGGGACACTGGCAACAACGTCACAGGCAACTTCACCACAAGGAAAGCTGAGTTACTTTTGGTTATGTAGGGCCACATCAAAGACAGCCACCCTTGGGTGCCATTGTGTTCTGAGACTGACCTTTCTCCACCCCCCACCAGAGTGATTTTGGCACTGTGAGCACAGAGGTAAAAGAACATCTAGTGTACAGTGGCTGCTGTGACTTTGCTGAAGGAATGAGACCAGCTTCTGCCTCCCTGCGAGGGAGTCTGGAACCCTCTCCTGTCCCCATGAGCTCCAGTCCATAGCCAAGGTTCTAACACAGCAAGGCAGGATGAACTTCCCAAGGTGACAACCTTGCTCCTCTGGATGTTTTCTCTTCTTGGCACTTCCTCATTACTTGCTGTGTGTTTCTCTAGCAGTCTCCTAGCCTGAATGTCTTGGTCTGTTCCTCTAAATCCCTTTAGCCTTGGCTTTGTCCAGAAGCTGCAGAGCATAAAACATTACATCCCATCACAACCACAACTCAGAAGTGATGACAGCTCTAGAGAGCATCTCAGCCTGTAAACCTGTATCTGGCATTTAGAATTAATTTTATGTTATCTTTACACTGCAGACCAAGCAGCAATTTTAATACATGAGCAAACACAGATTCAACACACCAAAGGAGAAAAAATTCTCCTGGGATGTACACAAAAGACAGTTTAATGTCTTTTTTTCACCTCTAAGGCTTTTCAGTGCCAAAAGACCTTGAAATTTATCTTGTAACTGCCCACTGCTTTTTTTTTAATCTCTTGCTTGTGTCATCCCACCCTGAGGACACACTGTACACTACAAAGAGATACAGAGTTTGTCCCAGAAAAAAAAACCAACAACCAAACAAACAAAAAACCCAAAAACCAACAAACCACAATAAAACATTTTGCTGGGGAAAAAGAACCCAAACCAACAAGATATCTCTCCAGCAACTCCTTTCTCATCTTAGCAAAACATTGCTACCACTTTCAAAGCATCTAAATGAATCCTTCCTAGTCTTCTTTAAATATTTATCCATTTACCTTTCATTTTAATATACAGCCTCCTGGCTCTGAGAGATTAAACACTTAAAATGATGACGTCTGCCCTCACCTACCAGTTCTCTTGGGATAATCACCATTCCAACCCTACTGGGAAAGATACACCACTGTGGTTTCAGGTGGACTGATTCAGACCCTTGAATGTGCAGCTTCTCTCTCTCCTTAGGTTGCAGGATTTTATTGACTTTTGGTGGTTAGCTGAACAGGCTGAATATCTGTGCATCTCACTGAAAGCTAAATCCAAGAATATATAGTGACTGGAGGTCTAATACATTAATAAATAATAGCTGTGCAGAGGAAGGTAGGAATTCAACACCTCCTGCAAGTGCTCCCAAGGGTAAAAGCAGTGCCAGGCAGCCCAGGGTGAGCCACTCAGTCTGGCAGGCTGGAGAGCCAAGGGCATGGGGCAGGCACGGAGGAATCACCAGTGCTGTCTGATGATCAAACTCATCCTTAGCTAATGAAGTGTTATGGCTCAAACAGGTGTCTTAAAGGCATTTTTGTTGCCCTGTGTATCTCTCAAGGAGGCTCCAGAAGTGTGTTACTGGTAAGATAGCATGAGCCAAGTAAATGTCAAAGTGAAATACTTGGAAGTTGTCACTTGCAGTGGTGGATTGGCTCCAAGAGATGATACAGCTGGACCTGCCTTGGCTCCTGCAGACACTGCCTGGTGCTACGTGAGATTGGCAAAACCGAGAGTCCCCAAACCAGGCCACCAAAAATAGAATTGCAGCTATCCTCCAAACCCATTTCTAGCACTTTAAAGGCCAAAGGCTTTGGAATGATGAATTTTCTTTCCAGTCTCAGCTCTATTTTCTGTGTCAGCCATCTGTTGCTCTCCTGCTTATCCCAGGGAGCTGTGCCAGCTGCCTGTGCTGCACAGCTCCCCACTGGAGGGCTGCAGCCCAGGGAAGGGGCTGTGCTGGGGCAGGGAGAAGGGAGAGGCAGGAGGAGCAGCCCAGAGGGGACCAACCACAGACCCATCCTCAGTGTGGGAGGAAATGCTTTCAGTTCACATTTCCCTTTAGAAAGTTTGGGGCAGCCACCACTGGTAAACCTATTTATACATTCTGGATGCCTGACTATTTTCTTTGTTGCTTAATCCAAAGTTTAAAAAAAAGAGATAAAAAAAAGAAAATAAAAAGAAAAAGTATTATTTAGACACCCATTCTAGAAGATTTGTTTTTGTTGTTTTTAGTATTTTATTGGAGTAAACTCTAATGACCTTGACTGTAATGACCAGTGGCTGAGTGTTGGGAAGGCCAGTCAGAGTCAGGGGCATCCCTGGCTGTGTGGGCAGACTGGGGAATGAGAGGCTGAGAGCAGAGCTGTGGAAGGCACCTGGGGGCCCTGGTCAATGGTGAGCTGAACATGAGCCAGCAGTGCCAGGAGGGCCAGCCCTGCCCTGAGGACATCAGGGACAGCATCACCAGCCAGCAGGGAGGGATTGTCCTGCTCTGCTCCGGGCTGGGCTGCTCACCGTGAGTGATGGGCACCACAGTATGGAGATACTGAGCTATTGGAGAGCACCCACAGGGGAGCTATGGAGATGATGGAGGGACCACGTGAAATACAGGGAGGGGAAGCTGTATGAGGAGCAGCTGAGGCCACTTGGATTGCTCCACCTGCAGGAGAGGAGGCTGAGGGGAGACCTTATTGCAGTCACAACTTCCCCAAGAGGGGAAGAGAGGCAGGCAGTGATCCCTTCTCTCTGGTGACCAGTGACAGGACCAAAGGGAATGGCCTGAAGCTGTGGAGGTGGTAGGGCACTGGAACTGGTTCCCCAGGGAAGTGGTCACAGCACCCAGCCTGAGAGAGTTCAAGAAGTGTTTGGACAGTGCTCTCAGGCACATGGTGTGACCCTTGGGGTGTCCTGTGCAGGGCCAGGAGCTGGATTCTGTGATGCTGATGGTCCCTTCCAACTAAGCATATTCAATGATTCTGTGATTCTATCTAATTCTTCATGAACAATTTCTGCTGTTCACATGCTACTGACCACTGTCAGAAATGCTTCTGTGTTCTTCACCTTAAAGATTATTTCAGTGTTGTCCCTGTAACCCAATTACACCCCATGTCAGAGCAGAACAAAAGCAAATGTGATTTTGGCTTCAAGCCTGCCAGCGTCATTCAGTGCTTCAGTGATTTTATTTCCCCTAAGTCAGCAGGATTTAAATTTGTCTGTACATAATTCCTTGTCGTTTATTCACATCTCAACAGCTGGATTGTGGCACTCTGCCCTCCATTGTATCAGCAGAGGCTGAGCAGCACAGAGCCACTGTGCCTCAGAGACCAGCTACTGATTTATAGCTCACTCAGGCAGAATTTATTTTGGGATGCCACAGAGTGGAAGATCCATTGCCAGTGGCCATCTGACAGGAGCAGGAAAGCAGCCAGTGCCTACTGCTTATGTGGGACAGGAAAAACTCCATTTACACTGAGAAAAAACCTGGTAGATGAAGGTTGTTTTAATGTAGCCAAAATGCAGAGCAGAGGTTTAACAAACTGCTTAAGCCAAAGCACCATTGAATAACAGGTATCAGCTGGGCATGGTGAGTGGTCATGCATCCTTAGCCCTCTGCAGCTGAGAAATAAAACATTCTAGCTTAGAGCAGGAACTTCTGAACCATGGAACCATTAGTGATTTCAGCCATAGCTCTGGCTTTGGTAATAGCTTTGCCTAGCTGGAAATTATGGTAATGATTTTTATTGTTCTCTGGGTTAGACAGTGTCTTTAATGTCAGTCTACAGGGAAATATCTCAGCAGATTAATCTAAATTTTTACATGTATATAAAACTTTCCTGTAACTACCAAAGGAAAGCTGTCCAGTGTCAGTAATGGATTTCTGGTTCTTAATTCTACTACAGATGCACTTCCTTAGCCTCCATTTACTGATCTCTGAAATGGAAATTCTATTATTTAACTGCATTTCAGACCAGTTAAATGACTGCAATTTCAGCAACCTGAAATCAAGAAACATAACAATATTATTGTTGTTAGCAATGCAGGATAAAACAAAACAACAAAACAAACAAAAAATCCTTACACATTTTTCCTAACTGGAGGACTGTGGCAACATAAATTAAGAAATTGCTGAAAAAAGGAGTTCTGCCTATTCCCCTTCCATACTGAACTCACACACTGCTGAAAATCATTCTCTACCTTCTTCAGCCCAGAGGAATCCTCTTCACAGCACCTGTAGGAGCCCTCTGGGGTATTCCCAGCATCTAAGCATATGGGCTGGGAGTGTTTGTGCTCAGCTCCTGAGGGCACATGCTCAGAGATAAGGGCAGGTGAGACTCAGCACCAGCTGTAGCAAATACTGTTCAGGCAACTCCTCAGCTCCTCCTCTCATGTATTTTCAGCAGCAGCAGCAGAACAGTAACCCCTGGGTACCACTTTCCAGCTCCCGTTCTGACTCAGTGCCTGATCCCAGACAAGCCACTTAACCTCACTTTGCCATTTATGCCTGAGTGTTCAAGGAATGCAGCAGTTACCCTCCTCTTCTGGGTGTTGCAAAGCTTTGGTAATTTGTACTTGTCCACTGCTTTGGGGTCCTTGGACAAAAGGAGCTAATGGACCAAGATGAATATTTATGAGAAAGCCAAACCTATAATATAATGCATGTAAGTGGAATGCAGCTGCATGCACTTTGCTGGACAGCATTGGGCCACTGGGCTTATTCCTCTTTTTACAGGAGCATGATTGCAACAGCATCCTTTAGTGGTTATGTCATTTAACGAGGACTACACTTGGCACTGGATGCATTTTCCACGAAAATAAATTATTACCTTGATATTCACGGTACCCCAAATTTTGCCCAAATTGTTGCATGCAACATTTTGCAGAGGCACCTGGACAGCTTGACATCCCTGCAATGTATAATTCCTTATCTTCTTTCCCATCCTCTACAGTAAGTAATTCCTTCTTTGATCTGAAACACCATTAGTCAAACTTTTATTGTGTTAGGAAAAGTCCTATTTTCATAAGACTTTGTGCAGTGTTCAGTCCTGCTTAATGACTGACTGCAATGTATGGACATCTATCTAGAGGGATAATCATGTACATCATGATTCCAGCTTTATAGGGCAAATTTCTGCATGACTGCAAGAGAACCATTTCTTCTTGAGAGTCTCTTTTGGTAACAGAAGCCAACAGGAATGTATGAGAGATTTCTTTCAATAAATCAGTCGATAAAGAGAGATCTGTGAGAGTTGTTTGCCTGAGTCACAGGGCAGACAGAGCTGTGCTCCTGTTGGCTTCAGGGAGCATGAAGTGCCTCAGAGAATTGTCTCTCTGCCTCCACCAAGGGTGCAGTACTACAGCTGCTAGGTACAAAGACCAGAATATTTGCCTTTGTAGCCTTCCTTTATTCCCAACCAACCTAACTTAAACAGACTAGGAGCAAAGAAGGTGGCAAACATCGAAAATAGGCTTTTGTAAGTAGGAAAAAAACCTGTGAACTCATCAGAATGAGAGATGTCTCCATGTACTTTTTACAGTCTGGTCACGTTCTCTGGTGATTTGTACTTAATCACAGCCATTCTCCTTTGCTTCCCATTCCACTCCCCTCTCTGGCTTGGGGATGAAGTCACAGGCTAAGCCTGTGATGATGACAGTCAATGGCATAGTTACAGGCAGTATTTTGGTCTGACTAATGATGGCAGATCTGCATTTGTACTGCAGGATCAAACAGGAGAAACTGAGCAGGGTACAGGAGGGAAAACCTTTATGTATTCTAAGGCCACCAGCTCCTTTATATCGTGTTAGATGATAAATGTTGAAAATGCCAAAAAATTAGAAGGGAACACTAGGGAGAAAGACATTTGTGAATGTGGGGGTATAATGTGCTTTAGGGATTTATGGGAAGCTAGAGCCCATTCCCCCATTCCTCCAGGCACTGTTTTTCAATCTAATTCAGCATAAAGAAAAGTACATGCAACTTCAGGATGATGTAATGCATCTGTGCAACTGAGCACTGCATTGTGAAAGAGCACTCAGTGCAATGTTATGGATATTCAATGGAACCATTTCCACTATTAATATTCACTAAAGATTCCTAGAATTAACTGTAATTACTGAGGGAAAGGGCCTAGATATGGCTGAGCACAGCTCAAAGAAAACATCTGTTCAGTGCTCTGTGCTGGGCAGCCACAAGCATGGTGTTAGGCTGCATTAGGAAAGGACAAAGCAACAAAATATGAAAAGAGGCAATTGAAAGAGAGCTGAAATAATGAATGGCTTCAAATTAAAACCCAGTTATAAATTCTACTGCTGACCCCTAAAGAGAAGAAACTTGCAAAGCATTCACCCAGAGTTACCTGACTCTGTATGATTCCTAGAGGATCTTGTAAAGGAAGTCCAATCCCTATTTTTATTCCAGAAAAATTCTCAGAATTTATGTTGATAAGGAGGAAATGTATCTTGTGAACAAACTCATATGTCACCATATTGCTGTTTTGCAAATCAGACCCCTAAAAGCAAACACCCCACACAAAGGAGGAGTGTGAAGGACTGCAGAATATTCTTTAATTTATTACAATGAAAGAACAATGTGGGGAGCCCCATAGCAACATTTTTTGATTCATTAACAGATTAGGTCACAACATGGCAAATAAAGTTTGTTGTTTGTCTCCTGAAAGCTTGTAAAATTCTTGCTGATTTTCCCTAATGTTTCAAAATTTGACAGCTCTAATGAATTAATTTCTCAAGTGAAGAGATGCTGAAGAGATCTTAAAAGCACATATTCAACTAAGCTGTATGTTCTGTCATTGTTATCTTTCTAGCATTAATTTTTCCCACTGTATTAATGAACACTTGCTTGAATATTATGATTCTACTACATCCATGACAAGGGATCTTTGATGTTGTCAGCAATATTAAAAAATGCAGGGAAGGAGACTGGTGAACTGCCCATTATCTAGTCTGCTGTTTATTCTGGCCCTGCATCAAACATAACTCCTTTTCTAGGACAGAAGGCAAGTCTGGGGGTTCTGGCTGAATAATTACATCTTTTTAGGATTTCTGGTGGCTTGAATGTATACCAGGTCTAGCAGTCTTGGGAGGCCTCACCTACAGAATCTGTGACACACACCAATGTCCAAGGCATTCTGGAGTGACACTGTTTAGCCCTATCTTCCTGCTTCTAAACTGATTAGGAAATTTCTTAACCTTGATGGCACTGGGATTTTTCAGTCTGACAGGTTATGGGATTAAAAGACCAGTGAGCAGTGAGGCAAATTACAGAAAAAATAAAACAACTGAGGGAAATAAATCCTTTGTGTCATTACATCCCTCCTCCCATAGGATGTCACACAATCCTGTGCAAAAGCAGGTCAGACTGCATCTCCACTGCTGTGATCATCTCTCCCCTGTGCTTCTGATACAAGAGCGTCACATAATCTTACTCCTCAATTAGTCATAGCCCTTCTTGTTTTCAGCCTAAAATAATCATGAGCAATACATTCATATTTGGTTCTGCCAGCACTGTCCTGTCTGCTACCAATTGTGTTTGCTCCCCAGTGATCACACACTGATGTATTGACAGACAACATATATTTCTGCAGCCCTGCTGAAGTTAAACAAGCTGACTCAGTGTGTCTCTCCTCATAAGAAAATAATCTCTCAGTTTTGTCATTATCCCATGGTCCACCTCTGCACCTGATCAAGTCTGAACTTCTCTGCTCTGAATATGGCCAGATTCTTACATAGGTATGGACTGTAGCTTTCCCAGTCTCTATCTTTCTGGAAATCTTTTAATGAAGTTGGGCATCTTTTCCAAATGCCTGCAGGCCTCTGGAAAGCAAAACTGATTTTCTGACCTGCCTTTTGTTCAATTTCTACAAGTTCTCCATGGACCTCAAATAAAAAACCCACATGTTTGCAGTGTTTTAGATCTTAGTATCTTAGCAATACTTCCCCTCTCCTGGACAAAAACTTCTGATGTATCCTACAAGTATTTACACATTACATTTTCTGTTTACCTCTGTCTTTTAAAAGAAGAAAACTCTTACAGCTCTGTCTGCTCCTGAGGCAGGGTGCCAGCTGGTATCTGCACAGACCATTTGACCATTTCTCACCATTTCACTACAGGGAACATGCTGGCTATTCCTCTGTCAGTTTGATAGATTTACTGAAAACACTCATATGACAATCAATATGTCAGTTTTTCAGGATTATGGGACAAAGAGTATGATGCTCTCCTAGATGTCTCTCAGCATTCTTTGAATTTTTGTTTCCATCTTGGATCTGATAGCTTCCTCTATTTATGTATGGTGTCATGTATTTATTTTGTTTTTTGTTTTGGCTTTTTGTGGCTCTGTGTTTACTAATTAAGTAAGAAATTGGAATTTGGTGCAAAGAGATACTTGCAGAGGAATGGGATTAGAACCTGGTGTTCTCAGCCAATAATAATATGTGAAAAGAGAATTTTCTTGCAGTATCTCAAAGCTGATGGTTATTTCAAGACTTGTTAGGAAGCATAATTGTCATCTTGTCTCTGTTCCAAATTGGAATAGATCATCAGTAATAATCCAGTGATGAAGAGAGCTATAGAACCGTGGCCTTTGGAGTGCATTTGAAATTAATTTTAATTTAACTTTTCCTCAGGGACAGTTCTGGTTTCCTTGGATCTAAGATGAGGTTAAGAGTCAGGACTTGTGGTCCCTGTTTCAGTTTCTGATAGTGAATCAAGCATTCTCAGAAAACTTAGTGAGCCCAAAGTATCAATTTAGAAGCAAAATCAATTATCTAAGGTGTTCAAATTATTAAATGCATTTTGGTTATAAAGGACAAGACAGATTTATTTCCTGCTTGCTTCATTTATACTGAGAGTACTATGCTGGATATCCCTTCACAGAATTTAGGGAAAAATAAAATATGATTCTTTCTAAAAAGGATGCTCTATAAAAACCAAAATTCACAGAATTCTTCCATGGATACAGAATGACATTTTGAGTCTTCTTGTCATTTAGGAGTTGATTATACTACTGGTCTGAAGGATCCTCTCTTCACTTAAAAATGAAGGAATTAAAGTATGAGAACATGTGAGTTTCCATTTGAAGGGAGAACCAAAAATGGGATATACTGCTCCATATTTACACATTCAGTGCCACTCTGTGAAACCTCTTCAGTAGTGTTCAAAATGAGCAAAAACCTAAAAGTTGATTTTCACACATCTTCCCCAGTACATAAAGGAGAGCAGCTCTGTTCCAGTTTAAGAATGAAATGGCCCTGTTAAACCAAAATGTTTTATACTTGTTGGCATACATTTGAAATGCAGTGTACACACCTTCCACAGGTAGGAGCATTTCACTGGAGATTCTCCCATTTTGCCTTCTGTGCTGGTTTCAACTGGGGTGGAGTTAATTTTCTTCCCAGTGGCTGGTATGGGGCTGTGTTTTTGGATTTGTGTTGATAATGGAGATGTTTTTGTTATTTCTGAGCAGGGCATACACAGAGCCAAGGCCTTTTCTGCTTTTTCCATGGCCATGCTGGGGAGGAAATGGGGAGCAGGGGAGGTTGGGAACAGAAACAGCCACAACAGGGGACCCAAACTGACCAAAAGATATTCCAGGACATCATGCTCAGTATATAAAGGGAGGGCAGGAAGGAGGAAGGGGGCACATTTGCAGTGATGGTGTTTGTTTTCCCAAATCACCATTACATGTGATGGGGCCCTGCTCTCCTGGAGATGGCAGAACACCCGTGGGAAGGAGAGAATTCATTCCTTGGGAGTTTTTTGCTTGTGTGCTTGGCTTTTGCTTCCCCTTTTAGACTGTCTTTATCAAACCCACGGGTTTTCCAGCTTTTACCACTCTGACTCTCTCCCCAGTCCTGCTGGTGGGGGAGTGAGAGTGGCTGTGTGGGGCTGGGCTGTTGGCTGGGGTTAAACCACAACAACTTCTCAGTCTTCTTCCCACCTCTTTCCTTAATGGGAACAGACTTCTGTGCAGACTTGAGGATCAAACCACACTTCTGAACCTGCCCACAGCATTCTCAATCCCTGCTGTGAATTTATCCAATTGATAATATCATTTTGGGAAGGAAGGCTGAAAGTGTTAGATTGCTCAGGATAACTGGAATGTCTTTTCTAGTCTGGGTCATTTTGACAGAAACAGGACAGGAGTTTATCCCACATCTTTTCCACCAGCCCTGCAAGCATGCTAATTTCCAGGTCAAGGAGGGAAGCAGAAATTCAGTTGTGATGGAGGAAAAGCCATTAATCTCTTTATCTGCTACATCTGCTTACAATGCATGTTGTCCACAATTTGAGAAGCCAGAAACTTTTTCCCCTACCATTTTTCAGGTAAGCTGCATGACCTATCTGAACACACAATAGCCTGGAAAAGAGATATCACAGAAGTGTCCTGCTAGCTCAAACTAGTGTCCTATCCAGGTGTTCTTTTTCCAGAAATAGAGTAGGAGCTGTTAGGAGCAATTCTAAGAGTGTATGTAACATGTTTTTCTAGTCTGCTCTCTGCACTCTTCCAACATAGACAACTGCTGTATTAGCAGTGTTGGATCCCTCCACTCTGAGGAGTAAAACACAATCCAAGCATGAAAACTGGAGGGTTGATCAAAGTGAGATTGGGAAGGAAAGAAAGTGGCACATCCAAATGCTTTCTGAGAAGAGAAAAAGGCCAATAGATAACAGGGGTGGTGTTGTAATGTCAGTGGAGTTAGGAGGTGACCTACAGCAGAGAATCATGTTTTGGGCCATGGTCCCAATGAAGCCTGATGGAGAAACAAGGGTTTACAATCCCAGCTGCTACAGGCACAACAGGGATGAGTGGTTTGGGCTGCATAAGCTGTGGCATAGAGATTGCATAGTAGACTACATGTTTTTCCTGGCCTCCAAGTTTCTCCTGAAACAGGAACAAGATGCAGCCTGTGGTGGTGGAGGTGGCTCTCCACTTTGCCTCTGGAGAGAGGCCAAGCTTTGCACATGCTTCAATCCAGTCTCAAATGCCAGTGGATAAAGCTGTCAAGTGTTTGGGGGTTGGCATCCACAGTTGGAGAGATTGTCTAGGATGTTGTACAGAAGCTAAAATAGGAAAACTGAACAGTTGCACAATGTTCAAGCATGGTCACAGCACACCTCTCCTGTGTCGTGACAGCACTCAAACAGAACTGGCAGTGAGGAGGAGCCCATGAAAGCCACTCAGAACTATTTACCTGTTCACAGTAGTAACCCAGCTGTTATGAGAGTTGTGAGTATGAAAATGATCAGTCTTTGAAATAATAATCCCAAACAAAATACAAACATCAAGGCAGGGTTAACTCTGAGACTTAACACAAGTTGTGCTCATGTGTACACACCTATGTGTAGGCAAGGTGCCACATTTCCCCTTATCACTACTGGAGATCTAGGGCTTGGTTTATTTGCACAGACATGGAGCTGTAATGAGAGATTTTCTCTGTGTCCTACTTAGCATCCCATACTGATACTTTGGGTTATCTCAAATGTCACCAGCTGTTTACACATAGATGATAAATTGAAATAAAATTCTCTCTCCCAATCCCCAATCTCCTGTGTCCCCCTTCCCCACTCCAGTCCTCCCAAAATGAAAGAAAAACAAAACCAAAAAGTCCTTGAGTTATGCATTCCCTCATTCATAAAATGAAGACACTATTTTGTCATCTTGTGCTCATTTTTTATGTCCAGTTCAGGCAAACTCAGTCTCCTGAAGGTTGGGAAATCATGTGTTTAGTAGTTGCTCACACAACATGAAGTGATGGATGCCTTGAAAATGGAGATGGTCTCATTCTGCCTAAGATCTGCACAAACACAAGGTATTATTATATGTGTGTGATGTGTATGTGCAATGTGTAATCAAGCTCTGGAGATGACATTTCTCTATTCTTGCTTTCTCATCCAGTGTTTGGGCTCTAATTTCTGTTTATAAAGGATGCTCCAGACTCAAGTTTCTTTTCAAGAAAGCTTAAAAATGTCATCTACCCAGAAGTGCTAGTTTTCTTTCTGTAAACAATAATTTAATTACATTATTTCTTGAGCAGGCCATAGCATGCCATTCTGAACCCCTCTCATGTTATTGTCCTGATATAAATACATCTGCAGCTCATTTGCTCCAATCTGACTGTTTACAATGCCAGCAGGAGCTGGAAAAGAATGAGTTTGATCACACAGTAAGGTAAGGAGGCTAGCCTGGCTTACAGAGAGACTTTCTAAGTACAATGCTTCCATTAGCCCCCTAATGACACCCTCAATTGAACGTTTTTAAGCCAGAGCATAAATATAACAGCAGCAGGCCTGTACTTGCTGGAAATAGGGTTTGCTCACAATATTCAGTTAACTTCCCATGTGATGCAGGTTAGGATTCTGTTTCCTGCCCATGGGGCTGCAAAGAGAAGAGTTAACACTCAGAGAGAGCTCATCAGAATCAGTGAAATGCCTAAGCTTGTTAGCTGAGCTGGCTTTGGAGAGAAGCAGGTGCCTCCACAGGAAGAGTCAGCGGATCTGAGATGTTCCTCACAGGGTGAAATGAATTGCTGTACTGCAGAAATTTTAATTTAGAAGCCTCAAATTAATTCAAACTCACAACAGCCCCCTGGTGTGCAGCTGAGAAGTGGTTTCTTTGAAAACAGAAACAGAGGAAAAAGAAAGTTAAGCTGCTTGTCTTGGACATCTCGTGAGTCACCAGCAGCCAGGGCGGATTTGATGAGTCTTGGCTCCCCACTGCAGGGATGTGAGCACTCTTTGGATATAAATCCTCCCCTCTGGAAACACAGAGGTCCTGGCAGGCAATTAAATGAGTGTCTGCAGGTTGGTGAGGCTCCCCAAGGTGGCATTAGGGACTCACTGGGCCCTCTCTGTCTGATCAGTGGGGATCTGGATGGGGAGCGTGGACCAGGTCTGCAGCTGTGCAGCTGGAGACAGAGCTGGGGTTGCACAGAAAGAGGCTGGTTTTCCATTACAGGAAGGGTTTTTCTGCTGCTCTGACACGATAAAAGATGGTTAACACAGAGTGGAAGTGGCCCTGTGTAATGTTCCCTGGCACTGCAGTGTCAGAGCTCTGGCTTCAATACACCCCTCTGTAACTGCTCCCCAGTTCCAAATTTAGGCTCTGCCTAACACGGATATTGAGGCTACAGAAAAAAGCCAAAGGTGTTCACTCTGTACAGCTCCTGAGCCTGTGCTTCAGAAAACACAGCATTTATTTCACTGCACACATTTCCACTGCTGCAGGCAACTGTGCACCCACAACCTCTGTGAAACCCAGCTCGTGGCTGGGGAGAATCTCTGTACAGAAATTAACTGATTGCTGGATAGAGCTGAGTGAGGCTGCATGCAGGGGCAAGGGCAAAGAAAGGGAAATCCTACTTTAAGGTTGTTCCCAAAACACTAATCATGGAGCTATTCTTTTGGATTGTCAGTCAAGGGACAATTTATTCTGGATAATCTAAACTGAACCTTGTAGATCTCAATAGCTTGAGAAGGGAAAAGCAATTCTTCTGACAAATTGCAACAGTATAACATAATATTCAGCATTTTTCTAAAGCCTCAGCTCCTTGAGTTATATGATTACACAAGAATCTCTGCTTTGGGCAAAATAAAGAAAAAAAAAGATCTGTTAATGTGACAGCTATACAGAAAAGTCTGAGAGAATCAGACACAAAGGCTCCAACTTCAGAAAGGTAACTAGTAACTTTGCTTGGGTTTAGCTTCCAAATCCAAAAGGATTTAGAATCTGTAGCCCCAAAGCAAGCCAGCATTTTACCCACTGCTAGGGGTAAGGGTAGGAAGGAGTAAGCAATGATTCTGCCATGCCCTGGTGTGGCAAACATCTGCAGTGAAATGATCTGGGGTTTTGTTCTGGAGTAATTCTTTGTTTCTTTTTTGGGGAGGTGGTGTTCCTTTAAACCTGCCTATGCAAAGAGCCTGACACCTTTTCTCAAGAGCAAATACTATTAAATAGCAGTGCCTTAGACAAACAGTTGGGACACTGATGGCCTCATCCAAGAAATGCTGGACAGTTCTGCATGCACAGGCATACAAAAATTCTAAAACCTCTGTGCTTTAATTATATAATTCTTCTGTGTTTGAATTGCAAATAATTTTTGTTCTGCATCCTTGTGCCTTTACCTGATGAAGAATTTGTCACTTTCAGACCTGGCATACTCATGCAGTTTTTCTGTGTTTTGTAAACAAATCACTTGTTTGTAAAGCTCTTAAAAAATTCAACATAGATATTTTTGCTGAATTATTTATGGCTGCACCAGATACACCTGTGTGAAATGTGGCTTCTGATGCCACCTGTGCCCTGTGAAATGCATGTCCATAAATCATTTTAAGCTCCACTGGAATTAAAGTTCCTACATAAGCAAAAGCATAGTGTTTCAGAGCTTTAATATTTGAGTTCAAATTCATTAATGAATTTTTGTCAATTTACTGCAGGGAAGGAACTAGGACTTTTTTTTTTTTTTTTCCACTGGCTATATAAAATGACAGGAAAATCTTAGGTTCAAAAGTTTAATTCCACTAACTGTCTGCAGCTCAGGTACTATGTTATTCCTTTGATCTAAAATTGTTTTAACACTGAACAGATTTTCTCTGAATTCTACCTACACTATATATTTGACCATAATGACCTTCCAAACCTCCTGATGTTTTTTCTTGTAATAATTCTTTCTTTTCTGGTAGCTTCCAACTATTTTATTTTTTGAAGGTCCAATTTTATTTCCAGGGGCATAGCTATCATACAGGGATTTAGTACCTCAATTTGCTTTTCCTAGCTCCTTTTCATACTTTCTCCTTCTTACAAGTAACCCTGGGGGTCTGCAAACCCCAGGTTGGAAACTGCAGTTCTGCATTCCAAATAAAACAATTTTTCTTTCTGCACAGGCTACTGAGGGACACCAAGGGAGGGAAAGACATGGGGAATGAGAAAGAGGAGGAAAGGGATGAAGAGGAGAAGAGGGAAAGGGAGGAAAAAGAGAAGAGAAGAGAAGAGAAGAGAAGAAGAGAAGAGAAGAGAAGAGAAGAGAAGAGAAGAGAAGAGAAGAGAAGAGAAGAGAAGAGAAGAGAAGAGAAGAGAAGAGAAGAGAAGAGAAGAGAAGAGAAGAGAAGAGAAGAGAAGAGAAGAGAAGAGAAGAGAAGAGAAGAGAAGAGAAGAGAAGAGAAGAGAAGAGAAGAGAAGAGAAGAGAAGAGAAGAGAAGAGAAGAGAAGAGGAGGAAGGAAGTCCCAGACTAATATATTTTACATGGTAGTGGAACACTATACTGCCAAATAATGTTCTTTTAATTAGACCTTTAATGATAAAGCCTGGAGAAATTTTGCAGTAATTTAATTCCATAGTATTTCTGAGGTTCATTTGCTTCATTTGAGGTAGATCCTCAAATTAATTTGCTCTGGGTAAATTCTTACTGTGGCTTTTCTAACCCCCTGTGCCACCCTTGTGAGTTTGGTTCTGCTTTGAATCAATTCTGAATTGTCTATACTAAAAAAAAAAAAAAAAAAAATCCAAAAAATTAAAAAGGAAAAAATCAAAAAGGGAGAATAGGCCTGCAGCACAGATTTCTGCAAGACAGACATTCTTTCTTATGTAAAAATCACTTTCCCAGCTGGGAGGAGAGGCAGGAAAGACAGGAGTATATTGAGAGAACTTTCCTTGCCATGAGCCTCACTACAGTTCAAGGAGAGAAACCAACAGGGATTATCACCAGAATGTTCCATTGTGTTAGATCTTCACAAAGGTGCCAACACATGCGGCCTCATGCTGTCATCCATAAAAAACAGACTTAAAAATCATTTTCTGGTCATGCCAGCTGATTAGGACCCATTTCAAAAGTAAACTCACTCGTGCCACATGGATCTCAGGAGCAGTGGTTTGGTGCCTTTTGTCTTCTGAGCAGATTGTCTCGTTCATTAAATAAAATTATTTTGGAAACATCCCAGGCTTAAAACCCTGTTGTTAAAGCAATGCACCTGAGATGGCTTGGCTGGGCAACTAAAGCTGTGAAAATTATTTACTGATTTGCTACAATACTCTGAGCATTAGGCTGCAGTCACGTCCCTGTCCCAGTCAAAGGGCTGTACTGTTCAAAAACGTGTAAGGAATTCCCTTGTACAACACATAATGGAGTGCAGTGAAAGCACAGTGCCAGAATGACATCCCCAGCCAGAAATGAAGGTTGAGGCTGCACTGGCTGAGTTTAAGCAAGGATGCTCAAAGGGACTTCTGAAAATAACTCTGATTCTTTGCTTGTAGGGTGGGTATGTAGGTACACTGGGAACACAGGATGGATGAGATCAGCTGCACCTGTACTCAGTCTTTGCAGTTGCAGGTAATTCTGGAAACATTTCATCTGGAAGTGCCCACAAAACCTCAGCTCAAGTCATCTCTTCAGACAACAGCAATGTAAATGTACAAAGGATCAAAAATGACCAGAACTACACAATGGAGGGGAAGAGAACAGGAGAGGTCGAGGAGATCATTCCTTCCATTGCAAAAGCACTCAAGTGAAAATACCTTCTCCTTCCAGGGTGTGGATTACACTCTAAGCTGCAGAAACAACAAAAGAGAAAAAACAAACAACACCCCAGGTTTTATCATCCAAAATGGAAAAAGAAATCCTCTAAACCATAGATCTGATAGTAATTTTTAACCCATGTTGAATGAATAGAACTCTGAAACAAGACATCTAACACCTGTAGGAACAGCAGTGTGGTTCTGGCCATCATCCCATCTCTTGCCATAGCCAATCTCTGCAGTTTCACATAAAGGTGACAATTAATTTTTTTTATGAAGGCAGATGACATGAAAGGTTTTGGAGAAAAAGGGTGGAGGATATCTGTAGTACTTGTCATGGGCAAGCAGCCAGAGTATGGGTATGGAACAAAACAAATGTCATAAATAAAATAAAAACTGGCTGAGGCTCAGGTGTCTGAGGACTATTCACAGCACTGGGCTGCATCCTGACTGTGATTTGTATAAGTGGACACTGGTGATGGCAGGACCTTTGCCAGCACAAGGTGAAGACCATGCCCACACTGAGCAAGGGGAAGGGCAAAAGAAAAAGGAATACATCTCCCAGTTTCCTGCAAATTCTCAATGTATACCAAAACAAGCAAGATGCAGGATAACCCCAATCCTTACTCTCTTATCAAATAATACAGCCTTGTTTTCACTAACAAATCTGCTTAGTGGTAATTAGTCTGATTTGACCTTGGTAAGAAAGCTGTTCATTACCACAGAACTCGTGTATTCAAGCAGACAAAATAGGTTTTTAAAACCTCTTCAGCTGAAGTGTTTTGCTGCACCGAGAGACACAGAGCAAGGATGCTGCCATCCATCAGAACACCAGACAATACTGAGCAATTTCCACTATTAACACTTTGTGTTCTCTCCTGCTGAAATTCAGGAACTCTCAGGTGGAAAAAGCCAATGCCAGTGACCTCCCAAACATGGAAAATGAACTCCAGAAGCCTGGGAAAAAGAGAGTCAGTTGTTCTCAGACTGGAACACAAGGCGGTCAAGTTCAATACAGAGCAGTGAAAAGAAACAGATTCTCAAAGATATTTCAAACATCTGTATTACAAAACATTCTTGAGCACAAAACACTCAGATAGTGCTCCAGTATTAGGAAGATGGAGAAAACTCACATCCATACAGTAGAAGAGTGAAAGGGGGTGAAGTTACAGGAAGTATTTAGGGAATGGGAATTTTGTGATTATAGAATAAAGAATAAATTTTGCTGCTATAGGTTCAGCTGTGGCTTTTACCTAAGATATCATGTACCTTTGGCCATTTTTACAAGCCCTGCTACTGGTACACTGGCTCAACTGACCTGCTTTCCCTCAGGCATAATCAGGAGTTTGGGAATGTGCCTGAGTTAACTTCAAGGATATGCTTAGGATTGTACAAGAATTTAAGAACTCTGCTAATTAGGGATAGGCTGAGACATGCAATTAAGTGCTTTGCTGAATCATCCTTAACGAGTTCAAATGACCTTGCCAGAAAAGAGTTTTAACAAAATTTTTCACGCTCATGAGGAAAAGGCACATCTGATGGGTAAGGGTTTGAGGTACAGTGGTGCTGGGTCATACCAGTAAACTGGCCCTAATCTGGTAGGATTGCCTCAAAATTACTTATTTTCCAAGGCTCTTCTAACAGTGAATGAAGAGACAAGAAATGCTATGTGGGGTATGTTCTGCCCATTTACTGGGGAACCTGCCCACTTTTTGCTCATTCTTGCAGACTCTAGAGGTGTCTTTATCTCTCCTTTGTCTAGTATAAGGAGCTCAAAGCAAAACAGTTGTTGCCATTCCCACCTTCTATGCTTCTATTTAGAGAGAATAAATTCTGGCTGAACAGGCAAGGAGATAAACAAAATTATTCACTATCTCTCATTTTGTCAGATATTATCTGCTTGTGATGAGCAGACTTTCTATTGCTTCCTTTTGTTGAACTACTCTGGTATAATCAACAGTCAGTTTAAATTCCTTATTTCTCAGTGGCACTTGATTACTCCCTAATTTCCCCCCTCTCCCACCCACCAAATCACTCCCTGTCTTCAGGCTTTCCATACGTGTGTGCATTTTTATAGCTTTCTCCTCATTTACCCATAATTTCACAAGTGAGTAAAACAAGAACTCTTTTTTCAGACCAACTTCTGTAATACACAAAAGCAATTCTAACACAAGTAAATTACTCCAAAGACAAAACCCCACTAAAATAACTTAGGAAAGAATGGATCTGTAGGATGAACATGGAGCCTGGTACAGGAACAATCAGCGTACATTTCGAGAGAGATGTGACTGGGATGGGGGAACAAAAACAAGAAGAGAAAACTTCTACTTGAGAAAAAGCTCTGTGGAGAGCATTTGAGAAGAAGAGGAGTTGGCAGGAGGAATAATTGTCACCTGCAAGCCACAAGCAAAGAAACTTCTGTCATATCTGGTGATCCAACAACAGGAACAGTTCTACATCAGGCTTACCTGGTGTGTGTCCAGGAATACAAGTCCCAAAAATGCATCTCTTTGATGTTTCACAGAATCACAGAATGGGTCAGGTTGGAAGGGACCACATGGGGCCATCTGGTCCAACCTCCCAGCTCAGAGCACATGGCACAGGATTGTGTCCAGACAGTTCTGGAATATCTCCAGTGAGGGGAACTCTACCCCCTCTCTGGACAATCTATTTCAGTGCATGGTCATCCACACAGTAAACATGTTCTTACATCCAAGTGAAGTTTTCTGTGCATCAGTTTCTGCCCATCCCCCTTGTCCGATTGCTTGGCACCACCAAGGAGCAGCAAATGCTAAAGAGCTGTTACTGATTAATAATCCTATAAATTAAGGATACTGCTGTCCTCTTTTGAAACTAATTAGTGTTTCTCTTAGTGGTCAAAGCACAAAGGCCATTGGCCTGATCCCCAAAAGAGTAATTTCTTCCCTACATAACCCAAAAAATTAGTTAGGTAGAGATACATGGATGGTGTTATGACAGAGAGAATGACAGCAAACAACATCTGCCCCTCAGCAGAGATGTCCAATACCAGGAATGTACTGGCACCAATCTGTTTCACAGCCAGTGACCATCTCCATCACTTGAAGCCTGCTAAGGACAAGTCAAAAATAGTTTCTGTGATGCTAAGCTTTCCTTAAGGCATCACACTGCCAAGGCAACATCTCTGCATCCCCCTGGGCTGATCTTATACCTGTTTTTGGAACAGGAGGATGCAAGCCAGAGCTCTGACAGCCAGCTCTTTTCACAAGCCTATAAAAACTCAGTAAAGCAACTGCAATGGGTTCTGTAAAAGAAACATTTGAAACTGAAGTAGACAATGCCCAGATGCAAAGAGCCTACATAAATCTGTCAAAAGCCCCTAAAGTACTAATTTTGTGAACATTCATTTCACGTCCTTTCCCATAGATGCCTGATCTTTCTCTCTACTTCCAATTGAATCAACTTTTGTAGCAATCACCTAGAAAGGAAAAAAATGCAAACTTATGGCTAGAGGGAAAGAGGAACCATCTCTGCCTTGTTGCATCTTCTCAGCTATCACCACTGATCACGATAATTCACTAGGGAAATGAAAACTCTTTGAAAACTTGGAGTGGGGAGAAGTGATGAAGCACCACGTGGGACGTCAGCTCCATTAAGTGAAAGGTCTGTAAAATAAGCCTTCCTAGAAAGGGACTATAAAGAACTAATTTGATAAAGAATGATTTGACCATGTGAAATATTTCTCCCAGAATGAAATTTGATAACTGAACACTCCCTTAGAAAATATCACCTTACTAAATGAGAAAAAAATGCTGATATTCTCCCCTCTGTCTCACAGCTCTCCAAAAATCTGAGCAGTTCATATTCAGTAACGCTTTTTGACTCCTCTGCTAAGGCAGTTAAAAGGTACTAGCCTTATTTCACAGAGGAACCAAACCATAAAGTGGATTAAGTGAACTACCTGAAAGTGCACAGAACATTGCCTGATAGGTTCATTTGATAGATATCTAGCAAAACCTGAACTGAGAATTAATCCCAGATGTCTTGAATCCAATTTATCAGATTAAATTTTATCAAAACTTCTACTGGGACTTCAAGACTGAGGGAGAGTCACATTCCATTTATCTATCTGTGAGGCAGATGCAAGTCCAGGGCAATGCCTTGGCACTAGAAAAATGAGTACTGCCATCAGTGGTTGAATGTAGATATGATCAATCTGGCCCTGCTTTAAATTCTTTTCAGAAAATGCTATTAATCACTAAAAGAATATAAGCTACTCTCTATGGCATTAAAGACCTCTGCTCGTTTAAGTGAAGACTGCTTTGGGTATGACTAGAACAACTGGATAAAACATTAGAGCAACATCTGTTGCTGTTGGGCTAGGAGAGTGGCAAAAAGGATGTAGCAACAATACTTCCTTCATGCACAAGAGAAGCAAAAAGCCCATTTATTAAAGAAACAAACTACACTTTTATGGAGTAGCTTGTGGTAGCAAGGACAGAAGCAATTTCATTGGTGCAAGGCAGGTAACATCCCCTGGTAAAAACGAGTTTTCACGAAAATATCACGTCTCTCATGCATCCAGCAGGTGCTTAATCATTGTTATAATTCCTTCTGTTATGTTTTCCTTGAGCAGCCTGAGCAAATCCAAGATGCTTCTGTCCCTGGCTTTCAGCACTATCCACAAAAATCAGCCAGAAAAACTCAGGCAGAACAATCGGTCTTTGTTCTGTGACACCAGTGTGCACCTGGGTGCTGACCTGTGACAGCTACTCTCAGAGGAAGAAATCCCAGTCTTCATCCTGAGGAGTTAAATCCACAAGGAAAATCCCTCCCTGTGGCCCTGGGGGTCTCCTGCTGCAGCCTGGCTCTTAGCCAAGGTGAGAGGTGTGAGAGTATGCAGACCTTTGCCAGGGCACAGCAACCAGGTGTCCTCCTGCATATCCACACGGAGCAGCCAGGCTTGGGATAATCCATCCCTGAATCCCACAGTTTAGTGCAGTAAACAGGTAGCTCATCTAGCCTGGAGCAAAAACAGCCTTAGCAATTGCCTAGCAACACTACTGCAGAGCAAGGCAGGAGCTGCAGGTATCTGGATGCAGTAGCTCACAAGGCAGAGCCAGCCCAGCCAGAGCTCAGCAGCTCTAGAGCACAGCCTGAGTCTCAGCCTTGTCTCTCTCTGCCCTAGAAAGGCAGGAACTTTCTGTCAGCAAAGCAATGAACACCCAAAATATGTTAAAACCTTTCCTTAAAGATCTGCTTGTCTCAGTCTTCAGCCTCAGCAGCTTGATAAACTTGCCAGGTAGACAAATGAGCAGTAACTCAAAGGTTCCTGCTCACTCCAAAGACTGAGTGGTTTTTTTAATCTTCAGAACATATCATCATGATTTTGATTTTTTTCCCTGTTACAGAAATGACTGATGGATTGTGGAACTGTTATGGCCATCTCAAATTCCTCACTGAAATATTGCACAGTTGTAACTTTTCCCCCCCTTGCAGTTTATAGCTTCCATAGTTGCTTTATTAACACTGCTGCAAGAGAGAAATATGACTTGGGCAGTATATTGGTGCCCATTAGTACTGCAGACTCTGTTATGTGTCACATTGTAATGCCTCTGATACCACAGCCAAAATGGTTACAGGGTGAATGAGGCTATTAACTCCAGGGACTGTGAGCAATTTAAATTCAAATGCTGCTCCACCTTAAAAAAACAGTCTTTCTTGCAGGTTTGGAGCTTGCAAACCTTAAGTTAGCACTTTCCAGGTGGAAAGCCGTTCATATGAAAAGCAGTTGAAAGAAGAAGCAAACTTAGAAATTTAAGGAAAGTGTTCACTTTGGCTGTGAGGTTTTTTTTTGTGTAATTGAAATCCTTTGTGACAGAATGGAATGGAATGGAATGGAATGGAATGGAATGGAATGGAATGGAATGGAATGGAATGGAATGGAATGGAATGGAATGGAATGGGGTAGAATAGAATGGTTCAGTTGAAAAGGGACTTACAATAATCATTTACTCTGATTGCCTGGCCACTGCAGGGCTGACCAAAAGTTAAAGCATGCCATTAACTCTGTTGTCTAAATTTCTCCTAAAGAGTGATGGGCTTGAGGTATTGGCCACCTCTCTAGGAAGAGAGACACCTCTCAGAAAAGAAATGCTTTCCAGTATCAACACTGAGCCTCAGT
This sequence comes from Luscinia megarhynchos, assembly GCA_034336665.1. Lineage (NCBI taxonomy): Eukaryota > Metazoa > Chordata > Aves > Passeriformes > Muscicapidae > Luscinia > Luscinia megarhynchos. The sequence goes on from JAPFBE010000002.1 coordinate 93,565,599, forward strand.
TGATGCAGCTTTGGATCATTCCCACATGTCCTATCACTGAACACCAGAGAGGAGCCCCCAGCATCTCCCATTCCTGCAGAGAACCACGAGGTCACCCCTCAGCCTCCTCTCCAAACCAGACAAGCCCAGAGCCCTCGGCTGCCCCTCACAGCACACGACTTCCAGCCCTCTCACTGGCTTTGTTACCCCTCTTGGGACACATTCAAGGACCTTCACATCCTCCTGATCTGGTGTGGCCCAGCCCTGCACACAGGGTCCAAGGCTGAGCACAGTGAGGGAATCACCTCTGCTGTCTGCTCGTGCTGGGTTTCATGAGCCCAGGATGGGATCTGCCCTTTTGCCTGCCATATTTTTGGAAAGCTGAATTCAGCTATAAATAAATCTATGATGTAATGACTAATAGCTCATCTTCTTTAGTCAATGTTGCCTTTGAAATGTTTAGTTTTAGAACTAAATTGGCAGGATGCCAACATGACAGTAAGGTCATTTGAATTACAGATGCAAGAATGTAATATTTCACCTTTAGATTACTACCTATTGAAATACACTGATGCAATTCCATACCATCTCTGCCTTCTCTTCTTTGCCTAGTTTTTTTTCTTTTCCATAATAAATATGTTTTGAAAGAACAAGTTTTAATTCTAAGTTGGCTCATGCCAATGGGTTTTTAAAGCACAAATCTGTTGCCATTCAAATGGTGAACTCCAGAAACACTTGTCAAGAATCAGAATCATAACATCTGTCTTAGAAAGCTCTTCATGTGAACAGCTGGGATTTTACATCATATCATGGTAAAGGACTCCACTGGCTTCTCTAAGAGCCTTGATTCCCACTGGGATGATTTTTGGAGCCTGGGTAGACTTTTAAAACTATCACTGTGGGGGGTTTTTTGTGCATTTGTTTGTGTGCTCATTTCCAGACTAAATTTCCCTCAAATCCCCATAAAATGGCAAATTTAAATTGACACTTTGGTTTAATTGATCTGTTCATTTAATCAGTGAAAAACAAGCTGGAGCAGATTTGTATCCCTGGTAAAATCCACTGTAATCGACTTCCAATCATTTTCTCAATAGATGTAGGATCTGAGCACCCACTGGTCTGCATGGAAGGCACAATATCCATCAGGTACTCAGTCCAGTTCCCACAGCAACATACAACCATGTAGCAGAAATGAAACACAAAAACCTGCCCTTTATGTCATCCTGGAATGTAACTCCCACAGTCTGTACAGGACCTGCTTTTGGATGGCAGCATCATGACCTTATTTCATTTACCAGTTTAATTTCTAGTTTCAATTGCTTTCCTGTATAAATTATTTCTTCCAAACCCCACCATATGCAAAGGCAGGAGTGACTTTTCACTGTACATCCAAGTACTGGAATGAATCTGTCAAACATTTCTGTTTTAATCTAAACTACATTACATTGGAACATAAGCTGTCAAAAGCTGAAAGTGGTGAAACCTATTTAATAGAGTTGAATGCAAAATGTTTTTCCTACTTTATAGAAAATGAATAATATAACACTGATATTTGCAATTTTTAGATCATCCCTTACTCTTTTCACATTTGAACACAAAATGCTTTTTACTTTCTTAAAACTTCACAGATGTTAATTCTCAGTATTTCTGATCCCCACCAAGATCTCTGTTTTGCTTTGTCTTGGTAACCCCATTCTGATGAAGGGATGAGGCAATATATCCATCTACTCATAACTAGAATAATTCTTTGTCTGAGTCTGCCCTGAATAGAGCAAAGCAATGGAAGATTTAATAATTGCTGGCAGCAGAGTTTGCAATTTCTACAATCACCAAGCTTTCCTTATAAAATCCCTCATTTAAATACAATTCTTGCAGACTTTTGTATATATTTAATTCTTTAATTGCTTTTCCTAAATACCAAAATGCCAGGTAGTTTTCACTGGAGTCTTACTGGGAAGCAACGATACGGATTAACAAAGCTGAGCCTGTATCATGGGTGTGAAAAGGGCTGTGGATCTAGCAATGTGTGAGGAGGAAGATAAAGTGTTTATCTAAAAATCACAACTGCAAATGCTGCAATCTCAGTCTTTTAAAAACTGCTGTACCAAGTTATTCTTTTAGAAGCACAGGTAGTTCACTGATGGTATTTCCCTTTAACATCTAAATCAGAAATTATAATAATTTTTAATATTATTTAAGGACTCTGCCCTGCTGTCTTTTTTCACCCTTTCTTATAGAAAGGAGACAAGTTATATCACAGCCTAAGACCTCCAGATCTGTCTCTTCTGTTAGGACCAGCATGAACTATGTCCTAAATCAAGGACATTACTAAAACAGCTGAAAAAAACTAAAATTATCACCTTCAGCACTCATTGCAGAGAAGCAGACAGGACTGAGGCAACCCCGTGGGTTTGTAGGGATGAAAGAGGCTGCACCATCCTCTCCCTGGGGAAATCAGTCTGTAGTTGTTGGATAAGCACAAACTAAGAGAAGAGGAGGATCAGAACTCACTGTTAAAACACATTTGTTTACTGTCTTGCTCCAGTGTGGCAGGGACTCAATGGGAAAAATGTATTAAATCCTTGAATAGGTCAGAATATCAGTCCTGCTCCTGGCTTGTGCTGACAAAATCCAGTGCAAATTTTGACTGGATTTATATAATGTATATAAAATATAAAGCTGCACCTTATAAAAGTGCATCAGAGAAAACAAACAGCACGGTGAGTGAAGGAAAAGCCAAAGAAAACAAAATATATGAGACAAAAAATATGGAACGAAAATCAGGAAAACAATAATCTGCTGGGCTGTGAATCAGACTCATATTTAACCAGTGCACTCAGAACAGGTAGTTAGTCTGGACCAGATAAAATATGGTAAGGAATAAATCTGAGAAGAGCACAGAAATGGCTAAAGGACAGATAATTCTGAGGTCAGCAAGCTGTTGATTTATGTCCCTATGAACTGGCATAGCTACCAGACATACTGACTCCAGATCTTGCTGCTTCCAGAACTGCACAGGCAACAAATGTCATCACAGGCTTCTCTGCATAATGGAAAAGAAATATCTTTTTTTAAGTCAAAGGTGGTTATTGATACTTCTATCTTAAAAAGGTTCGATCTTAAGTTCTTCTTATTAAAATTAGAACAAATGCCTTCTAAAATAACCCAGAAATTTTGTTTCCAGTTTATATTTTAATATGAGTGCATTTTTCAGGGCACAGTAAGTTAACATGCTGATGCATTAGTTTTGCACCTGAAACTGCAATCATTCTGTTCTTCATTCTGACTCTAGAATATGTAGCAAAAATAGCATATGATTGTAATTTTAAGTCTCCCATAGAGATATATGTTTGTGTCTTTTACTACTACATTCTTCATTAATGAACTAATGCACGCTAATTAGCTAATATTTTAAAATATTGCCCTATTTTAAAATCTATGTTGCAACATTAAGGGAGAACATTGGATTCATAATGACAGAAACTACACACACACACACAAAAACTTAATAATAAAACTGCCAGTTTCTTTAGTAAATAAATACCTGAATGTGGGCTCAAAAAACCAGACACTGTTCTACCAGCATCCTTTCAGTACATAAGGAAATATATTCAACCAACAGTCCAGTTCTCTGTGTCCTTTTTATCAATGAACTCTCATTGATAAGCTTTCTCTAAATGGAGGTTTCCAAAGGTTCTGGGATAAATTAATTAGCTCCCTTTGTCTTAATCTAAAACTCAAATATATGGTAAGAGTTCCATTTATTCTAGGGTAGTTTGAATTTTAAATGACCTTATGTCATTTAAAAATTGGCTTTTCTGCTGAGTGCTCCAAACGTGCTGATATTCTGAGCCAACCACAGCCCTAGGTGGTGGCAGGGCATGTGGCCAATGCAAAGAGGTTGTCCTGATTTTCTCACTGGGCTGATAAAATACAGGGAAATATTGTTCCTGCTGTGATGGTTAAAAAGGATTTCCCTGTGATCTGCTTTCCAGACTATGAAATGCTGGAGCCATGGCTTTATGTTTTTGTTCTTTCACCTTTGATTGTGTCATTCTCATGTGGTTTGTCCCCACTGCAAGGCTGAGACAGAAGTCATGTCATGCTCTATTTCAGGCTCAGGCCATGTACTGCCATGAATAATGTTCACCTGTTTGGAAATTCAAAGTGATTTTTAGATTTTGGCACTAAATCAAGGACTATTTTTTATTCCCAGAACCTCTGTGCTCACTAGGAAATAGCCAGGAAAAACTGGGAATCCTACAGCATTAGAGCACAGTGTCACTAAGGGAAATAACACAGCAGAACAAAAGGATGGGAAGGCTTTTAACTTCACCCCTAGTCACAACAATCTCCCAGATAATTTTTCTGTCCTGTCCTGTTGCTTCTGCCTTGAAATTAGACTCTCCCCTTTGTCAATGGTCAGCCTGCTGCTCTTGCTGTCTTTAGCAAATATTGCAATTACATTATTTTCTTCTGGAACCAAATCTGTCTTCCAGCTGTACAGTAGATAAAAGACACCTACACCACTTCCAGCCCCCTGACTCCACTGCTGAGCAAATCTTCCACAGTGCCACATATCTCACTCTCCATGTCTGACCTCACACCACTTTTCTTCCTCTTGTGCAGCATTGTGTTTGATCAATACTTCCACTCTTCCCTGTCTGCTATGGAGGGTCCCTAAAAGCATCAAGTTAGTTTGGCTTTTTTGGGTGTTTGTTTTGCCTGACCTACTTATGGTACCTGCATTAGCTGCCTTTAATCACTCCATCTTACACAAATTAATAGCAACTCTAAAGGCCAGTAGTAGTCACTAATTTCTGGTGCTTCCATTCCCTGGCCTTTAAAATAAAATCTCCTAGACTGTCTATACTGCAGAGGGATGCCCCCAGCCCCAAATTAGCACAGACATGGCTAATTGACAAACAGTCACAGAACCACTAAGATTAGGAAAGACCTCCAAGATCTCTCCATCCAACCTCTGACCAGCACCACCAACCACACTGCCAAGTGCCATGTGTGCTCATTCTTAGGGCACTTCCAGGGGTGGTGACTCAGCCACTGCCCTGGCAGCCTGTTCCAATGCTTAACCACTCTTACAGGGAAGAAATTCTTCCCAATATCCAGCCTGAACCTCCCCTGGTGCAATTTGAGGCCATTTCCATTTATCCTATTCCCAGTAGCCTGAGAGGAGTGGCTGACCCCCACCTTACCTCAAACTCCTTAGGAAAAACAAGACTCAGAGGCAAAGCTCACCCAGCTCAGGCCAAGTGCTTGTATACCATACAGGGCCACTGGCAGCAGAACAGAAATTATTTTAAACCAGAAAGAGTCATAGGTTTTTATCCTTTCCCACAGGGACTCGAAATCAATGGGTAGAATGGGGATGTAGTGTAATGTTCCCCAGCAGAGGAAAGGAAATAAGGAGGAATATTGATACTGTAAAGTTTATTTCAACCATCAAGGTGAAGAGTTATTGCAGAGATAGCACTGAAGAATCAAAGATTCCCTCTCCTGTAGCTTGCCTTTCTGTCTGGCCTTGCAATAGCAATTCTTGTACTCTGCATATAAAAGATTATTTAGACCTATTAAATAATTAATAGCATAATTAACAGCATAATTCTGGTCATTTCAATGTCAAAACTTATTGTTTTCTGGCAGTGATTTGATCTGGAACATCCAGATAATGTTTATCTACCACAAATGGAATTTTTTGAAATAATAAGAAAGTTTTCAACAGGCATATAAGTGAGAGGCCAGTCACACTAAGTAGATATTTTTGTCTGTATATTTAAATGTGCCTGTACTTTTCCTGTCTGTTCTTTCTGCCAGGTGTGGGGACAGAAAGCTTTCTGCCTGCAGAAGAAATATATGTGAAAAAAGAGACCTGTGATGTTTGGAAAATCCTTTGGCAGTGAATGTGAGTAAGCCTAAAAAAGGTCAGGTTTAGATGTATTTATAAAGATAAAATTGGCTGAAATCAGCTCCATTGGCTTCACTTCAAGCTCTTCAGGCAAATTTCTTGTAGCATGAAGGTCCTTAGAGAGCCCTGGAATTTTACTTAGTGACTTTCTGGATGTCTCTGTTTTCAGACTCTAAATGCTGTGATCTGCTTGGGTAGGGCTGGTCCATCAGGCAATCACTGCAGGGCACTGTAGTGATTCCTGTTGTGTTTAAAAGTTGCTCCTTCAGCTGGAAAACACTGTGTCTTCCACCAGCCTACTAGGAAGCAGAGTGCCAATATCCCAGGTAATTCAAAGGCAGCTCAGGTATTTCCAGTGCTATGTTGTAATATTTTCTATCACTTGCCTTGGTGTTCCTGTGTTTAGTAAAGCCCATGCTGGGCATCATGGAAAAACAAGCAACCTTATGTCTCTAGAGGTTCTGGCATTGTGAAAACTCATTTCTGATGCTAGAATTCCTAGAGAGCTTTCAAAAGCTTGAAGAATGTTTCATGTTTAGGGACTCAGATTCTAAATCATGTCTGCTGCTGTAAAAGTGATACATGTTTAAGCTCTATAGCATTCATGCATTTTTAAAATATTTCTATTTAATTATTTGCTTGCTTGCCTGGACCGATTTCTTTTCTCTTAATAAGAACAAAATGAAGTTAAAGTGTATGCATTATTAAATTTAATAGGAAGCTACAATTGAATTACAAAATAGTAGCTATTTCTCTTATTTATTATGAGTACTGGTCTCTCTCTTTCACTCAAAATGGATATTCTTTTTCTGCTTGTAAGATATGAGGGAAATGGCCTGATAAGCTGTCTTTTATAGCTGAGATTTTCAGAGCAACTTCAGATGTCTGAATGCCCTCATCCCATTCAATTTAATGAGGACTGAGAATCAAATCCCTAAAGTGACTATGAAAACTTCAGAAGGGAGGGAGGATATTCCTAGCCTTGTGTGCTGGGGCTGCCTGGTCCATGGAGAACTCCCTCTGTGACTCCAGAATTCACCTTCTTTTCCACTGCAGAGTGGACAATGCACTCAGTCACCTCTTGTGGGGACAGAAGGGCTGAAGTCATTAAAGACAATGGGTTTTTTTGACTGAGCAGAGGCAGGGGAGTGTACCTAACACATGAAACCACCATATTTCAGAACTATTTCCTTGCATTGACACTGCAGTGCTGGCATTTCATAAATGCCAACATGATGGAACCTGCATTTTTGATGAAAAAAAACATCAACCTCCATGAAGAGCTGAGATGAAAACAAGGATTCAGGTAGAAACAATGATAAGAAAAAGAAGCTCTTTGAGGTAAGAGATCACCCTCTCCAAATGACTGAGGAAAAAAAAAAGTAAATTTTGGCCATGAAAATTTTAGGCTACAGAATAACTGACAATAATATGGCAGCATCTCTCACACAGTCTAACAAAACGGGTGATGGAGACAAAAAAAAAGGAGCATGCCTGTGATTTGGAGTTCAAAAAGTGCAGCATAAATTATTTGATATAAAAAACCAAGGTCTCCCAGTCCCATTGTATTGAACCTCCTTCTTTCAGAGTAAAGGACATTTTATAACCATAGTTACATCTCTTATGTAACTGCAATGTGATTGAGAGGAGTGAAGGGGAGTAAATGTACATTGGTTTCCAAGGCTTAGTGGAACTAACTGAGGACTGTAAGAAAGAAAGAAAAAAGAAACAAGAAATGTTAGCAATCAGAAAAATGTAAAAGGGCTTCTAAAGCTGGGCAGAAAGTTTTTGACTGAAAATAATATAATATACAAGCATCTTAATATGAAGGAGTGGCACAGATCACTAACATAGGTGGACTGGATTTCCCTCTGCAGAAAGATAAATCTCTTTCTCCCTCTGTAGTAGATTTCTAAGTGATGCTAGATTAATGGACATTAATTTAACAATGTCTCATAAATTAAAAAAAAAGTAAAAAAATAGAAGATATAAAAATGTAACTGCTATGAATCTGGAATGAAATTGTTTTTCCACTAAGCTTGAGAAAAGAGGAGAAGGTAAAAATGAGGAGGGGAGGGGAAGGATCACGGCTCAGTTACCTGATCCATAAGGGCAGATGAAGCAAGTAGATGTGACCAGAAACCAAAATTAGCTTGTGAACTTGGGCAGATTCAAGCCTTCACTGAGATACAAATGGCAAAGATCAAACTTTGATACAGCAGTGCATAGTTCTGACTTTGTGTGCCTGAAAACCCTGAGATTTGGATCTTGCAGTGCTCTGTAGCATCCTGAATTTACCTGGCACTGATATGCTACTCTTCCCAAAAGCCCTGACTGTGGTCCCTGATTCTTCTCAGAGAAACCTCACAATATTCAACAAGTATTAGTCTTGTGACAAAGCTCTGCTTCTCTGCATTTATTTCCAGGATTAAGGACTGTAAATCCACTGCAGTAGGGAATGCTTGGCTCATGCTCTAGATACAGATGTTTTCCCAAGTAGGTCATTGAGCTGGATCTGCTCCAGGTCAGTAGTGGTCAAAGGTAAATGTTGTTTCATTACAAAAATCTATAAAGTGGACCCAATAAAACTTTAAATGAGCAATTACTATTTCACCTAAAAGTCTAAAATGTCTTGAAAATGCCATGACACAGAGGTTATTATCTTGAAGACCAGCCCTCATTTATCCAGGGTAGTGGTGTGTTTGGAAAATTGCATTAACAGAAGGAACTGGTGGTAAGGATGCAACTTGCAAAGGGATCCATCTGGCTTTGTACAGAGTCAGTCTGGGTCCTGCAGGACTCATTAGCTCTCAGCTGCAGCTCTGCAAGATTTGGATTATTTCTTGTAGAGCCACTGGTCACTCCAGCCCCCTGCAGTCCCAAAGAATGGTGAGGGGTTATGTACCACTGTACAAATGCACAGAGCCTGATCCTTTGCAATGTCATGCTGCTTTCCCAGAGGAAGAAGCCCTGGGAAGGCAGTGGAGAAGGACCAGTGCTGCTAAGCATTTGACCTGCCTCTATGCAAACCCAGCCTGGATCAAGCACTGGAGATTGTCTTGTTCTCACAAACTCATTTGCAGTGGATGAACCACCACCACCATCACTCTTAGCAACAGATTTCTCCTTTAGCTGGCCCACAGAAGTTGTTTTTTTATGACAAAAGGGCACACAGTTTTCATCAACAGTTGTTAATTATCATATTTCCAAAAGTGTGGACAAGCTTCCCATCTTAAGAGGTGGACAGCATGGGACAAGGATGGGAGTCTATGTGGTTCAGTATTCTGCTACTTTAATCCACAGCCCCTGGCTGCTGACAAGATAGGCTATTACAGATCCCTTAGAGCTCTTCAGTGTGCTCATACCAGTTCCTTTTCCATGGGTCATTGATATGATGGAGCATAATGGCAGCCTCAGAGCCCCTTGTATTTTCAGTTGTCAGATTGAATACAGGGAGATGCTCAGCAGCAGAACACTCACTGTAGTGTTCCTTTTATGCATGTTCATGAAGCCTTTATACTCCTTCATGACAGAAAGGTATAAAATACACTACTCCAGATTCTTCTAATTGCAAAGGCCAAATTACCAAGTATAATGGAGCAAAATGATTTCATTTTTGTCTCATTTCTGAGCTAAAATATGTTACAATTATAAGACCATCAGAGATTCAGAATACTATTTTTGTTCCTTCTCTTAGTGTCTCATTAGAAAATACATTTTTTAAAGAGTGCTTACCATTGCTATGCACCATTACTACTTTTCTGACAGATCTCACTTCTAAGCACATTATCCTTTAGAGATGAAGAGCTACAAAATAGAATACAGAAGGGCATTTGAACAGCATCCTGTCCAAGACACAGCTTAAAAGGGCAGTAGCCAGAGCAATAAATTAAATCATGCTTACATGCTTACTAATCCACATTAAAAATTTCAGCAGTAAATTTCAGATCTCTACACTGCTCCTCACATGTGCAATAGAGGAATGGGTAAAAGCTTGTCAGCTCTGTGGTGAAATGAGTGCCAAGCTGAAATTTGATTTATGACCTGGCAGGTAACAACGAAAAAATTCTAAGTGGGGTTTTATTGTCAAAGCACTGACGGGCTTGTCTTGTTTCTGGGTAAAAGAAAAATGAATCTTCCCTAGTTTTCCTCCATTTAAGAAAGTTCAGAAGGGGAAGGCTGTAGCTTTTTCCTCAGCAGACAGAAATTGAAATGGAGAACTTTTATGGAGGTCAAGATGACTGCACCAGCTCATTGAAATGAACTCAGCCACCACCGTTGTCTGATTCACTTTAGCTTATTTCTCTTGTGTCTGAGCCTGTCCCTTAAGATGACAGCCTTGATGACAACATCTTGAGAGCCACTCCAAAGTAATTTAGAGCAATATATAATTACTGTGGGGCTGAAAGCTCCCAGTTTCCAAAGCAATAGCAGCTGTGTGAGTTCTGGCTCATCTAACAGGATGGCAGCTCTGCAAGCTCCTCCAGCCTCTTTTGCAAGCTCACCCACTGGATCACAAAACAATTCATTTGGGCTCTATAGGATCAGCTGTGACTGCAGAACTGAATTTCTCCAAGGACAAGGAGCTGGCAAACAAACACTGAAAGGCACAGGATGGGCACTAGCAGGGTGTGCAGGGAGTAGTTAAAAAGCAGAGCACAGGCTCTTCACACTAGGAAAAACCTGGTGGTAGAATGATCAGCTCTAATGGGGAGCTTGCTCAGTCCCTCACTTTGCTGAGGGATTGTCAGGTTCCAGAGAGCTTTGCCAGACATTCACAATTGTTCAGGCCAACATCCAGATCCAAAAATCCTTCTTTATGTGCATCTGGATTTATGGTTCACCAACACAACACCTTGTGCTTAGTACCAGCATTTTGGATCCAGCTCAGTGTGTGCCACACAGTCCATTAGAAAACAAGAACCTTTAGCCACCACATCCTTAATCAGGCTTCATTCCCTGCTGGAGTTTGGAGTTCTTCCCTGGGTTCTTTTCTTTGTGGTAATGGGAGAAGCATGAGTTACTGGAGGTGTGCTTTGAAGTGATGCTGATAAATAGTGATTCCTTTTGTGGCCCCTACCTAATTAACTTTGAAAATTATTTTATTATTACTTGACTTTATCTATTTTCTCCCTCTCATCCAGTATATATTTATCTAATATATATTTAACAAATCTTCCTCCATGCATGTACATTACTTAAATAAGTTTTAAAAAGTACTCAATATTGGTAAGTTAAGAGGTGACTATTGATTAATAACAGATGGCTTTTCTCCAGAAGTTAGATCCAGAATTAAATAACTTTGGAACAGAAGCAGATTTAATGATCAAGTAAATTATTAGAACTGGAAAAACCATTCACCATAAAAGCCAACTCATTTGTTAAACATTTCAGAAAACTCAACATGAAGTCTTGTTTCTGTTTCTGTACTCTGACTAAGCTGATTTTCATGTTTTGCTAATGTTCATCTGTGGCATTTCTGAGCTGAGAAGCAGAACACCTCCAAGCTCAGGAAGCCATACATGCTGCACTTGCTAAATCTGATTCTCTGCACAGTCACTGGCCAAAACAATGGGGGTCCAACCACTGCCTTCAGCAGGAACAAAGCCATCCTGGTTGGGTTTGTCTTGCATGCAAAATCAAACCCAAACTACACAGTCAGCCTCACAGTGCAAGAAATACCTGTCTGTAAATCCAGTTACACGTTTCCAATCTTAAAACACCATAAGATAAAAACAGTAAGAATTTTTTTTCATCTGTTTGGTTATTTTGATACACAGAATTGCTGTCCAAGGCAGGTGCCTCACAGCCACAGAGCTCAGTGTGGTCTGTCTGGGCTGTGCCTGCGTGGATGGAAGGGATTGAGCAAAATGATCTTGTGCAAAAAGTGCCTGTGCCTATGGCACCACTGCTGACAAAACAACACAGTTCCCACCCGTGCCCTGTGATTCCAGGGAGAAGCTCCCTATTATGCTGGTGAGACCTCACAATGATGGGGAAAATGTCAGGGTAAAATAACAGTGAAGCTCTTTGATGCTCTTCAATGAGCTATAATTACCACATTGTCTAGAAAAGTAGATCAATTAACAGAGAAACGTGCATGGGGGATTATTGTGGTAAAGAACACTCTCCTTCTAATGACTTTCCACTGAAATTTTTACTCTGAGGGGATTTAAACATATTAAATGCTGGGCAAAGAGAGCACTGCAGGTAAGGTTCAGCTGCATTACTGTATTTTGAAAGAAAAATTTATATTACTGAAACATTTAGAAACAATTCAAGCAGAGATAATAAATGCTTAATGACTGTCAGTAAATGGTTGGTCAGTGGTTATGACAGTTAAGAATCTAAGAGGTCCACAGGTTTGTTAATGTAATGGGATTGTACTGTGTATAAAACACAGCTATTTCTGTTACCAATATGCTTTTAGCACCTTTTGATTTTTATTTAACCTTTTCCAATTATTTGTAGAGATGGACAGAATATTAATTAAGAAAAAAAAAATAACTATGGGATCCTGTTGGATCTACTGTAAAGGTACAATGTTTTTGAACTCCCACCATTCACTTCTAGACAAAGGCCAGAGGGCAGAGGCACACCAGTGATGTACTGGTCTGGTGTGTCAGGAAGAAGGGCAGCTGAAGCAGCCACTGCTTATTCATTCTCTGATGAACTTTTCCATTTCCTTTGCCTGTTTACATCTGTGGTCCCTCAAGGGTAGTCCAAGACATATTTCTGCTGCCTCTGCAGCATTGTGGTCCTCTCTACATCCCACTTTCTCCTCCCTGCACATTCCACCTTCCTTCCTTGCAAGCCAAGTCACAGCCACCCTCCACAACTGCAAGGATGGATTCACAATCAATCCCCACCAAAGCAATACATCCAGGGCCACCACACTCCTTCATGGCTGGGAAGCACCATCCCATGGTCATGTCAGCCTTTATTTAGCTATAAAAGTGATTCACTCTCTCTGCTATGCTGCTGACCTTTTCAGAATTACACCCACAGCTCACCCTGAAGCCAATAAACTCTCGGTGCAAAGGGAAATAAACCTGCCTTAGCCCATTGCAGGACTTTCTAATTATTTCTGAAATGTCTTTGCTCTTACAGCAGATTTGGGGGGGGGTCACTGTGCAATGCAGCTGACACAGAGAAGTTCCTCCTCACATCTGTGAGAGCTACAGGCTGCTCTGGAACAGGCTGACAATGTCAGGTTTATATCTGAGGTCAGGTAAATGCAGGTGCCATCTCTCCACATATGTTCAAAATTCCTACTGCCCCACTGATGGGAAATACAAGCACAGCAAATGCAGACACAGATCCCCCAGCTTTGCTACACCTGAGCTATTGCCAGATCTCCAGCACTGAACCAGAACCCAAGCCAGTGGAGCCAACAGGGACCAAGTGCAGGAGGCTTAGGACAAGGCAAAGTGCATCCTAAATTCTGCTGATGTCACTGACCAGATCTTCCCCTGGATTGAATGGGGAGCAGAGACATTTGCTCAGGTATAGCTGTTGTAGATAACCACATTACTCAAGTGAATTTCACTCTTGTTTATTTGTTTGTTTGTTTTGTTTGGGGTTTTTTGGTTTTGGTTTTTTTTTTTTTTTTGGCAGCAGGACCGCTTGTTGTAACAAAAACTAATTGAGAAAATAAAAGATATTGTTAGGAGGATTCCATTTTTAACAGAGCAGGGAACACACTGATTAACAAAAGTCAGTCAAAAAATCATGCAGTTGCTAACCCTCTTCCTTAGCTGCCCACCAAGATAGGTGTTGATTCCCTCTGCTCTATCACTGATGTAGCTGCATAAACTGCCTGGCAGGACTCCAAATTTACCCAGTAAACACAGGGACAGCCCTACAAGACTAGGACAGAAGTAAATTTTGTTTAGCTCCTGTCTGAATGACAAACTATGTGAATTTTAAAACACATCATCTATTGGTTTTTTACTCTTTCAGGTCACTGTCAGGACCTGACAGTTTCCAAACTATTTTCTGACAAATTGAGGCACATTACCTATCTTCCTTTGTTAAAGATCTGTGTTATTTTGTTGGAACGAAAAACTGCACAAATGACTGACCATAAGTCAGGAAAAGTAATAATTTCATGTTCTAGTGCATGATTCCCTTACGTGGTGCTCAATGCATTGTCTGGTGTCATCTGCTGTGTACAGGAAAGCCAAAAATGAAAGTTGGGACTGAGAGAAAACACAGCCATGTCTCCAGTGCCTGTCCTGCTCATGGGGCAGGAGACAGGGATCAGTCCTACAGCAATCCAGGCTTCCACAACCCTCCTCTGCATGGATGTCAGAGGCCTTTTCTACCCACAGAAGAAAAGTCCCACTTTGAGGTGAAATATTTTCCTTCTCCTGGGTTATTGTTGAGAAGATCAGATATTCACTGCTTCTGACTCCATCTCCCTGCTGTGGAGGAAATCTCTGCTCCCAGGGCACCCTGACGTCCTCAGCTCCTCCTCAAGGACTTGATTTCCCTTAGGATCCCACTTGGAATGACTTGGGATTCCCCTCGATCTGTCTTGAGATCCAAAAGCCTGAGTGCATTCCCAGCAGTGTCTGACATCCTGGTGTGGGAGCCTCTGCAGGACTCAGTCACCCTGGGGAGGGAAAGGCTCAAACCAGCACAGCAGGAAGGGAACAGATCTGGGCCAGGACTCAACCTGGGCAGCTTTAAGCACCCCCCTACATAATGTGAAATAAGCATCAGGTCTCTTTAGGCTCTCTTATCAACCTGTACCATCCATTTGGCTTGGTTTTAGCTCCAAGAGCACCCTTCACATTCTGGCAAAGACCACAAAGACATAGATGGACCCTCAGATAGCTCTCAAGTGCTTCAGTTGGGGTGATTTAGACTTAAGACACATGGCAGGAGCTCATAAACACCTGCCCAAGTTCAGTTCCTGACCCATGAGAGCCTTACCCACCTGTGTTTTTTAAATGATAGCTGAATGTGGCCCAGGCAAGGATCCCTGAAAGGTAATGCAAACAGCTGGAAATCAATTCACCAAAGCTTTATTACTGAAAAGCACTATTACTGGCCTGAGCTCAAGATTATGGGTGTATTATTCTTAGCAGTCAGAGATTGTCTGCTCAACACAGTCAAAACTGAAGATAAAGCAGAACTGGGGAAATTATTAAGTTTTTGTGGGTTTTTTTTATAAATACTTATTTGGTTTCTCAGCCTTTCTGTCTCTTCCCATTAGGAGGTAAGAGGAAGATCCATATACACAGCTCTAATGAAACTGCAGAAGTGACAAGAGACAAGATAATTAAATTCCATGGAACTAGAACCTGTTCCTCAGGTCGTTAATTTGGCCAATACTCAAAGCTGTTAGTTCAGGTACATTAAATTAAACATAGGTAAAAGCCTGGCTGGGAGTGGGTGCTGTGCATGGCAATGCCCAGCACAGCCAGTGTTGGGTGAGACACCAAAAACCAGCACAGGCTGGTTCCCTACACAGCCTCATTCAGTGCTGCCCCCACTAATAACAAGGTTTTCCTCAGCCAAGGCAGAGTGCAGCAACACCTGCAGCTGTAGGCCCTCAGATCTCTTGGAAAGGACAGTCACAAGAACCCAAAGGGTGAATAACCAGTGGGAAACCAGCCTGTGGGACACAACAGAACTGCACCTCATGGAGCATCCTGCTCACAAATAAACTGAAATGAAATTTAAAGGGAAACAAATGTACATTCCTTAAGGCTTTAAGCTCTTTTCAGAATTATCCACTGAATTTCCCATATACAGGCAAATCCTTGGGCTGCCTGTGATATTGTGCCACATTACTGGGCTGTCATGTTCTACTGATGAACATGCATCAGATTGCTCTGCCATCCCTGTTACAGCACTGGGGAATCACAGTGAAATGAGGCTGGAGGGGGCACACAGCTGGCAGTCCCAGGCTGGAATCTATTCTGGATAGACAGCTGCCAAATGCTACACCTCCTGGAAGAGCCATTTCCTTGCCTCCCACATTCTTTTTGCTTATTTAGCTAGATCCACTGCTAAAAACATTCTTCTAAATTTCCAAATTAAGTAAGTCTTCTCTTTGAGATATTTCCTCACTGCACCATGTCTCACATGGAATGAACATGGAGAAGAGATGAGTTTTGCAGCAATCTGTTGTATATTGACCCCTGCTTGTTGACACCTGCCAGTCTTCCCCAGACTGAGCAACCCCAGTTCTGTCATTAGCACAATGTCTCTAATTGACACATAACTCTTCCCTGGCCTTTCCCCAGCTAGCCCAAATTCTGTTTCCACATGGTGCTCACAAAATCTGACTGAGGTCTTACTCATAGTGATGATTATTGTCCTCCTGTGTCTGCTTTTGGTGCAGGAGCACGAATTTGGTTACTTAGTCAAGGCCAGCTTCTCACCCACTGCAATTTCCAGAACTTCTCCTGCAGATCTGTATTCTCCCACGTTTATTTGTATAATTGAGACTCTCTGCCTAAGGGCTGTGTCTGAACTCTTTGCTGCACTGTAATTTCTCTGTTTTCCTAAAAAGTTCTCAGATAACTTCTACTGAATGACTCCCAGCCATGAGCATGTTTATCAGACCCCACTTGGTGGTACCTGCAAACTGCCTAAGTAGGTTTCCTATTCCATCCTCTAGTGAAAATAATAATAGGCAGACAGGCTAGTGCAGACTTCCATTCATAATAAATCTTTTCTGTAGGTTTCTTCAGGCTGTTTTGCAGGGTTGTTCAAGCAGTTTCCCTGAAATCAATTATCTCTAGATATTGCATTATTTTGTAATACCAATAGCCTGAGAGAGGTGCCATGCCATGTTTTGAAAATCAAAACTTTTCTTTCCCTCCAGGTTCATCTAAGGCTCTCTTGTCAATCCACACCCTTCCTAGACCCTACTTAAAAGTAGTTTAGTTTAGCCTTTAGTTTCCCATTTTGCCAGACTGACTTCCCAACACCATCCTTCGTTTCCTTCTGTTGTTTGTTTTTGATGTGGGCTGTTAAGTCTTTTGAGTGTATCTTTGGGTTGGTGTTACTGTCTCACCTAGTTAACAAGAAAGTCCTTATTCCTTAACACTTCCAAAAGCTGAATTATGCTCCCAAATAAGGTGCTTGCACTAAAATCAAGTCAGAATCCAGCACAAAAATGTGTTGATTGACGGAACTATTGTTCTTTTTTATATTATAAGTGGGATATAGCAGTATAAATACCTGTTTATACAGAAAATTAAGTTCTTGGAATGGATTTTTTTTTTCACTTCAAGCCCATAGTTGAAATTTTGCCCATGATTTGAACTCAACCATTTACCTTGGAAAAAAGCCAATGTTGTCTTGGTTGGAAGATAGTCCAAGAGTAATGAAACACACTTGTCCTCATAGGTACCTGTCTAAATGCTGGCTATTTGAAACTCTATTTTCAGCAAAGACCTTTAGTCAGTTCAGCTGATGGAGCCTGAGGAGTGGCCCAGCAGACACTCCAGGTTGAGCTGAATTACTGTCTGGGCTGCATCATCTTCACTGCCTGCACATCCAGGGACTACAGAGGGATCCTGAGACACAATGGGTTCATTTCAAAGTCCACGTGGTGGACATAAAGGGGATAAAGTCCACTTCATCCCGTGTCATTTGGGATGATCCAGGGTATCTTTCCTTTGCTTCTCCTTGGGGTGTCTCACAGAGCAGTAAGCCACTGCATCATTTCTCTTCATGCTGCCCTATATAGGTAAAAGCTCTCCACTCTCCCTTTAGTCTGAAGGACCTAAGCTGGGCCAGCTGAACCACAAAGAGAAAATCCTGTTTCTGGCAGCCCTTCTCTAGGATTTATGTCACATTTCTACACTGGCTCAGGGATAGCAACAAGGCAGAGCTGATGCAGAGATGAACATGGGATCTCTACCCTGTTAGCACCTGTCCCTGTTAAAATGGCTGTAACAAGGCTGGAAAAAGCCCTGGGTTACAGCCAGGTCCCAGACTCCTTGCTCAGAAGTTTTTACCCAGTTGCTTCCTTCTTTAAGATATCCCTGCTCTGTACTGGCCTTGATTCACTACACAGTGAGGAAAACTGCACAGGGAAACCTGTATATGCCATGCATCAGCAAAAATTATCCCATTTAACAGGAAGGAGTGTCTGAGGAATATGTCAATCATAGGGACCCTTCTCTCCCACCATAAGGCAAGCTGCACTCAGTGAGGGTCACCAGCCTTGGGAGCATAAGGGTAACTAATGCTGCTGTGTAGGAATTTGAGGAGTCCTGGGTTTTAGCTTCACTCTGCTGATCACCTAAATGACTTACCAGAAGCTCAAAAAGAAAGGGAAACCCATAAAAAAATAAAACAGCTTCCAGAAGAAGTACATGTAGTGTTAGAGTTTATGGCCAGGTCTCCTGGCAGCACAGCTCTTCTTCACCTGTTACCTTGCCTTGCTTTGACCTTCTGCTTCTGGGATCTGACCTATATTTTATTTCAAAAGCCACATCCTGTGCTGTTATCAGGAGAGGCAGCAATGGTATCTAAAGACCCCTGATACCAGGAATAAGGCATGTTCCCATTAATCCCATTAATTCATGCATTAGCTGTGTGAAGGAATGATTTGCTTTGACAAACAAATAGAATGACCCACAGTCTCTGAGGACAGTGTGTGCTACATAAGCTTCCTCAAATTTTCAAATTTCTTAGAATGAAGGCCCAGATTCATAAAGTCATTTCACTGCCTGAATCCCATTGAAATTCATAGGAAACCAGAGCAATTGTGTTTTGTGAATCTTGGCCAATGTGCCTGAACTCCAGTCCAGCAGCCAAGGACTAGAGGCAATGGCAAACTTCCCACAAAAATCAGTGGAACAGGCTTCAAGGGACTGTCACTGTTAATATCTAATGTTAAGGTAACTCCTCAGCTGAATTTAATTGTTCCAGGCTCGTGGAAGTCAGTGGATCTTGTACATCTGAAACTAGCAGGTTCTCATCCTATTTTTCTCATTGTTTTATGAGTTGCCTCTCATGTTTTTTTAACAAGAGTCTGCTGGCAGAGACCACAGCAGTGCTCTGTTGGACTGTTCCTGGGAAGAGTGAGATTGGTGGAGTACTCTTTGTGCATTTTCCTCATCACAACACATTCCCATGAAAATGAAAATGGAAATGGAAATACCACTAGGTGATCTTTAAGGTCCCTTCCAACAGAAGCAGGAGGACAGAGAGCTAGAGAGGTCTGAGAAACCCTCACATTTGCTGAAGTCTCCAAGATATTAAATATTATACCCACAGATGTTTTGTAAAAATGGATCAGTAAGTAAGAAGCTAAAAATTCAGCTAAACATGTGGCCAGGTTGTAGCATGCCTCCCCATCAGTCTCCCTGCACAAGATTAGGTAATCAGCTTTTAAATATTTTATTTGCTGTGAATTTCAAGCATTTCCTCAGCATGCTGAAATGTGCCAAGGATTGTGGCTTTTGATATTTAAGCCAAAACCCAATAATCTGTTGACCTGTCAAATATTATATTCCTAGTGTTTAATAATAATTTTCTAAATCCTGTAAAAGTTCAGAAAATATTCCTGTTAAACAGACACTGGTGACTGCTTTAAATCCTTCACTTAATGCCTGTGTGGAAGAGAGTAAGAGATAAGACCAAAGCCAACATATCCTTTGAGCACTGTGATCAAAGTACATAAAATATACTTCAATAGAAGAATTTTGCTGTCAAAATGCAGCTTCTACCCTAAAGCTCTCACAGTGCACACTGGAGAAATTACTGAAGCACTTGTTTCTTTCAAACAGCAGAAACACACCCCAAAACCCCACAAACACTAGTAGAAGTCTGACCAGCTGGTATCAGGGGGCTGTGGATCAGATTGCTTATGGCCTGATTTGACCTTTCATTTAAAATTTTCATAAAGAAGGAATGTGTCACTAGTCCCATCAATAAGAACAGATCTCTCCTGGCATAGTGATGTGCCTACACTCTCTGTGAGAGCAGTCAGATTGTGTCACCAATCAGTGGTGGTGAGCTGTACCAGCACTCCCAGGGTTTAACTGCATTTTTCAGACCTGAGTTGCAGGACAGATGAACTTCAAAAGACTTCCAAATTGCTATTCCCATCACTGAGTGTATCTGTGGATATATGCCCAATGTGATGGTAACAAATCTTCTCATCTCCCCAACTAAACTGGGTTTTTTTGGGGATGGTTTGGTTTTTTTAAATCTGAACACATTGCAGCTGAACTCAGGACTAAAGAAATGGGGGTCTTTTAAAAGCCTACACTGATATGCAGAATAATAATTTCAATTTAATGGATCCTAGAAGGACAATAGACCTTAGGTAACAGTCCCCATCATTGCTGAAAGCATGAACACAACCATATGATACTATTGAAGAGGTAATCAGGAAGGCAAAATCATATACAATATGAGCTTGATTAATAGAGGGACGTTGGTCAAATTTTGTACTTCAAACCCAGTTAACAAACAGATTTGAATGACCTGTCTATCTGGAAGCAGATGGCATCTTAAATTATTTCCACTTTGATTAATCAAGGTAGCAATTAGTAAAACTGGTGTCTTGTTGATTAGCAGGGATTTGGAATGAGTTACATTTGTGCTGGGAAAGTCCTTGTGATTTGTGTTTTGAATAAATAGGAAAAGAAGTTCCTGAGGGATCCAATGAGGGCTAAAATTTAAGGCCTGAGTACTAGAAAAGCAAATCAAGTCCTAAGCCAAGAACATGGACCAGTGTGCTTCTGTCTTCTGCCAAATGCAATAAAACAGAAAAACATCCTAAACCTGTCCCCATTGTGAAATGTGGTTACTTCTGAGATCTGCAATGCCCCCAAGTGTGCCCAGAATAGCCTGAATTGAGGAAGGAAGGCAAGTTAGGAAGGTGTTTGAAGTGTGTTCTTTGTTCTGTTTGGTTCCCCTATCTTCACTGTGTGCTGTTCAGTCCTGGCTGGGCACTGATCTGGGCTGGCTCAGCCTCTGTGCAGTGGTGTGTGACATCCCAGCTCCCCAGAGAGGAGCCCTGCCGTGGCTCAGACAGAACCACACTGCTGTCCAAGGAGAAACCTGGCTCAGAGCACACAGGGATGGACACTCAGTGCCTTCCCCTAAAACCAGGGCTCTAAATCTTGAGCATTTGCTGTCCTGGGGCATAGCAGGGCTGCTGGTATCAAGATGGAAAACAAAGAGACAATATAAGGGACCAATGAGACTAATACTCCTTATAATGTCTAGCTGAGGGGAGAATAGGGTTGTTTATCTCTGAGAGCAGCACACCAAAAAGAGAACAGCCCTGTGAGCAGGGCACCAAGCCCTGCCTCAGAGCAGCACCCCACAAACAGCCACCCAGCTGGGCTCCACACAGGAACTTGCTTACCCTGACAGCAGGTGCAATCCCAAAGTTTTAAACTTCTTGCCTTCTCTCATGCTGTTTGAAGTCCCTTAAAGGGAAGAATAGGGCAAAATTAATTAGGAATGCTGATAATTCTTCTTTTTGGCTAGGGGTGTTCTTTCATACCCTGTCTTGTTTTTCTGCACTCCATTCAGGACCTCTCCAAGGGATTCAAGCATAGTCCAACCAGTCAGTCCTCACTCACTGCAACATTTTTAACACTTCTCACTTCTACCCTGCCCACTGGTAGAGTGAGACTTCTGCAGCACTCTGACAAGTTTCCAGGGCAGAGTGCCATGACCTCTAGCTCCCACCCTCATCCAGCCCTTTTTGTGGCACTGGCTGAGCCTCCTGGCTCCTCAGCTTTGGGCTCTGAGCTCAAAGTCACCTCCCCTTCTCTTAACTCTAGCAAGAGGTTGTAAAATTGTTCTGAAGTAAGACATGGTCCAAAAGAATGGATAAAAAAATAATTCCTTGCTGTTCAAGAGAATAAAACCAACAGCTGTGGGGTTTGAAAGTCTTCTGTCTGCCAGTCACAGGGCAGTCCCTCAGTGATGAAGGAGGCATTAATTGATGTCTTCAGCTCAGCAGGAGCCACTTGGCAGCTCCTCTCTGTGCTCTGTGCTTTGGTTGCTCCTCAGTTTGTCCTTTTGATACTCTCCCAGGGTTTTCATTAGTAGAAGTTCAGAGATGCTGCAGCCATTAGACATCTGTTTTCTCCTGACAGCTCCTGAGGATCCACTAGCTGCATCTATATGAGTCCACAAAAGGACCAGGACTCACTGGCTGCCCCTGTGTAAGGACTTCAAGAGCACAATTGATTGTCTCAAACACCATCAAGGCCACCGAAGGAACTGGCCAGAAGATGAGCCACCATGGCAGGAACCTGAGATAAGCACAGAAGGGAGGGATTTCTGACAGTGAGGTGCAAATTCCAGGCCTGGGGAAGCTGAGATCTGGTGAGTGCATCCTGGTTAACACATCCAGATGGCAATTCCCACTGTGGCAAAGTGTGGGAAGGGAAGCAACTGCTCCTACACATATCACCCCAAGTTATGGGATCAGCTTCTACAGCCACCCCAGCAATACCCATAACTTGAACTGTATAAAGGTGGTAGCCTCAGAAGAATGACTGGGACCACCACCAGGAAGCCCAGGGTGCAGAAGGACCAATGGGATACTGCTGGATCCATGGATTGTCAAGCAGACAATATTTTGCTTGATCTCTCTCTCTTGTTCTCTTTTCTATCTCTTTCTATCTCTGTACCTCACATTCACAGTTAAATAAAATCCATATTATTGTCTTAGGATATGGTCTTGTTTGCACCTGAACTGGGGCAGAGGCATCTCTGTCTGACTGGACTGGGCATGGCACTGGTGGTTCCAGCACTGCATTTCAGGCTGCTCAGAGAGGCTGTGGAGTGGCTCCCTCACTGGAGACATTCCAGAACTGTCTGGACAATCCTGTGCCTGAAATGTGCTCCGGGCTGGACCAGGTGACCACTGAGGTTCCTTCCAGCTGCACCCATTCTGGGATTCTGGGATTCTGTGCCCCATGAGGTCACTTCTCTCCTGCCCTGCCACAGGTTTGCCTCATCCCTGCTCCCTGCTGGGACTCCTGCTTGCCTGCACTGCTCCTGAAGGTCCTTGAGGAGCCTGCCCTGGTCACAAGGATCATGGTAACACTGCACAGTCTGGATGGTTCTTGCACCATGTCATACCCCTGTTTAGTTTATTAGTTCAGATATTATTACTTATTCCAGCTAAAGATATTGAGGGCAAGTTTCTCCAGACTTAGTGTCTAGGATAAGATGTAAACACATCTCTGCTTACCATAAGCTTTCAATATGTCTACATATTTTTGTATTTCCTGCATCACAGATAAATCTGCATGTGGATATGATCACAAAAATAACCATGGCATGTGCAAGTGAATACAGCAGAAAGCTGCGAAATGCTCTCTTATATTTTCATTTCAGAACAAATGTCCAGCAACGTTATTTTTAATTTTTTTAAGTTTTTCAAATGCTGACACATCAGTATTTGAAAAACTTAATTCTTTGTGTCAGTAAAGTAGAGAAAGTTATTTCTCCATTTCTCTTTGATAAAACTTGACAAAAACAGTAGAATATTTTTTCTGTATATTCAAGATTAATTTGCCTTCTGTACACTTGCAATACTGTTAGTGAAAACATGAGCATCACCACTAAGTTCTTCAGGTGAGATAAGAAATTTGTGTGCAAGAGAGAGAGAGATCTCCCATTCTCTGAAGGGACATTTCTCAAATCTACAGCTTCTTACTGAAAATCCCCCTTGCTGTAACCGGTGCTGATGGAGAGTGCATCCAAAATAACAGCAATTTCACTGCAGGTCAACTCTCAGGCACACAAGCACTGACAAGCTGTGGTCAGGCTGATGTTGCCAAGCAAGTTCTCCATGTAACAGGCAATAAGGGACCAGCCATACTGGCTCAGAGCATGTGTGCAAATAGTGAACAAGAGTTTTATATTGTACTTGGATCTCATAAAGGCAAGGGAACATCACATGCCATAGGCAGCTAATGAGATGAGGCACTATATTCAAGACTTCAAAGCAGCAGTGAGAGTGACAGAGTCAATGTGATAGGTTTTAGTCAATTTACTATATGTTTATTCATGTCAGAGGATCAGGTTCCCAGCATACACTTGCAAAAAATGCTGAAGATAACCAATATGTAAAACAAGTAATAAAAAGATGAGAGTAAGCCATAGGAAAGAGGTTCTTTCTAACTTAACCAGGGGAAATGCTCCATCCTTAGCTCTGATGTCAGATCAGGTTTTTATTCCCACATTGAGTGGGAGCAGAGCAGTCAGACAGGTACATCTGTCCCACACTGCTCCTCAAGAACCACCATAACTCACTGCTCAGGAGCAGCCCAGCGTGCTGTGCCTCAGATTTATGCACTAGGTAAAGCTACAAGGCAAAAACAACACCATGAAATCACTTTACATCTAGACATATTTGTGCCCCTTCCCAGGTTTGTGTTTTATGGCTGTTGATTTTGATCTTCCCAAAGGACATCAGCCAGATGGGGCTGTGGATGTTTGTAGTGCCACAAACCATTTACATCTGACCCACACAGATCCCTGGTGAAAAGTGCAGTGAAGCCAGTGACAGACTTTTATTTCTTTCCTGTGGCAATGGATCAGGTTTTTGAAACTCAGACTTGCCATGGGAGAAAAGATCCTGTACAGGTGGCTACCCCAGAATGGAAAACACATGGCTTTTACTTTTTTGAATTTACAGGTAGTTAAGCAAGTTTTTTCAATCTAAAATGATGCTTTCACCTCAGAAAGTGGGAGACAGAGACACCCTTATGTGCAGCCTGAGTAGGACATGCCAGCCTTGGGCAATGTTGCATTAGTCACAAGTATTAACATCTCCATCAGCACAAAAAGCAGGAGGATAGCTCAGGAAATCTGAAATCTTGTAACTTCTAAGTCAGCAGCAGATTTCACATTGTGAATCATTCTTATTTATTCATGTGGTTGGATTCTGCCTGCAGCTTGTTTCCTTATGAAATCTGGTGATTGAAGGACAATCTCAGGTTTGGGAAGACTGAAGATGGAAGTGCCAAGGCACATCAGTATTAGTCTTTAATTCCAGAGGTGCATTTATAAACTGACTGCAATCACCAGGTTACCAAAATTTACAGGACTGATAGTTTGGTTCAGAGTTATGTTGGCCCCAAGAAGAATGAGGAAGGAGAAAATAAAAGGGAGGGGGAAAGCAGTGCAAATATTTCATAGTAAAATATTGCAAGATTTTGAAATTTCCTCTCTGGAAAAACAGCATCCCCCATTTTTTCTCCTGCAGGTAATAGCTAGAAAGAGCCTTTGACCTCAAATACAACTGCCTTTAGGGAAGCAAAAATAAGAGAAGATAAGAATTATCTCTGTTGCTCTTATTTGAGTTGTAAGCAGTTTCCTTGGACAGAGTAAGAACAGGATGCACATAGGGAGGAGAAAAGAACAGCAAAGATAAAACCTGCCATTTCTGATTTTGGTGCTAACTCTTGTAAACATGCTCACTGTAGGAGACAGACAGACACAACATACTTTCAGGCCACCTGGAGACCTGGCAAACTTATGTCATTGTGGTGCTCTTTAGAATATTGCTATTTAGCTGCTTTTTTGGTGATGAGTTCACAGCCAAATGTTCTCTGAGCATGATCCATTTTTAAGCACATGGCAAGAGAAAATGGGAAAGAGAAAAAGTAAGTGTAGAAAGGGAAAGAAAAGATAAGATAGAGATTGCATAACCTTGAACAGTTCAAGCTTTAGCAAAAACCAATTGACAAAGAAAGAAAAAAATATAAACACGTTTCTTCACATCCAATTTGCCCAGTCATCTCTCAAAGTGAATATATGAAAGTTCAGCAACATCAAAGATTTTTTGGAGTTCAGCAGACAGAAGGAATGACACTGATCCTTTCCACCTCTTCTTCACTCATATAATGTCAAACAAATTAGCCAAAAAAACCTTGTTATGTGAGGCACTGGAACAGGTTACCCAGGAATGCTGTGAATGTCCCATCTGAGAAGTGTTCAAGGCCAGGTTGGATGGGGCCCTGGGCAACCTGATCTCATGGGGGGCATCTTGTTCATCATGGGGGGGTTGGAACTAAATGATCTTAAAGGCTCCTTTCAACCCAAAGCATTCTATGATTCCATGATTCTGTGAGAACATGTTGTGTAAGTCCCATTGACTCATTTTCTTCTTTGTTAGTTAGACCTACTTCCCAATACACCAATTTAATCTTAAACACTTCTCTTATTTACAAAACAGGGTCTCAGCACAGTCTTTGACAGGCATCCACAGACCCTTTATTTGGATATAGATGATCTGTCTTTAGCTCTGGCTGACATTTGAACAATCTCTGGTATCAATCTGAATCAGTCTTTATTTACTTTGGGTGATGTTAAGTCTAGACCTCTACAGAAGCCTTCTGTTCTATCCTCCTCCATGGTCTAAAATCATCTGAACCATGTGGTATAATTTTCTATCTGAAAATTTGGGATATATACAGAAGTCCTATCTGCTCTAGGAATTATATTAGGGAGCAGAAAAGGATAGCAAGAGCATGCTGAAATCTCTCCAGAAGAATCTGTTCCCATCAGGAAGCAGACAGTTTACAATCTGGCTGTAGTCTTGAGGATCAGCTTGAGTAAGACCTTTTTTGTATCTAATTTAAGACACCATGGTGCTATCCCTGAATAATTCCACTGGCAAAACCTGTTTGGCCCAGTGAGCTTTGGATTCCTCCTTGTTTCTTGCTGTTCTGAGATGATCATCATAGGAAACAGTTTGCACACTTTAACAATGAGAGAACAGTCTTAGATCCAGATCATAGCTCAAACCCCAGCTGAGTCCAGAAAGAGACTTTTAAATATATTTTTGTTTAATTAATCTCACAGGAACTTGCCTTTCCCAAGAATCCTCAGATGCAAGTTAGTGAGGTGATCTGGATCTTCTGAGACAAGAACAGAAGCATGGTTTTGGTTTGGAAGCTGCTCCTAAGCTGCCCCAAGGATTTAGCCAGCAAGTGACCCCAGCCATTAAGAACTCCATCTCCAGCAAGGCTGGTCTCTCCTGCCAGTTGATCAATAAGTCCATGACAGTGTTAAAAGGATGGAGGGACCCATGGTCAGGCAAGGATGGCTGAAACTCCTTCCCCACATGGAGCTGGTGAGTCAAAAGCTGCACTGGGCTCAGGTGTGGGTTTTCTGATGTCATGGGGTCATGCTCTCATCACCATATTGCTTCAGTATTAAAGCATTTCACCAACGTCAAGGAGAAACACTATATTTCTTAGGAAAATCTCACAATAGTTTAGGGACTTTTTTATCTATTTTAGTAATGTTTTAAGAACAGAATTAAAAATTCAGGGAAGGGGTTCACCATTCTAATTCTGGGATATAATTTTAACATAAAATTTTCTTTTATGTTCTGTGGCTGCACATTTTTCTGAAATATTTCTATTTTAAACAGCCAGATTATTTCATTGATGTTATAATTAGGGTGTCCCTGTTAAGAAATCAATTTTCTTTACTTTTCAGGTATGCAGTGAGGAACAAGTAGATAATGATAGCAAAGTTTATTGAAGGTAGAAGTGCCAAGGCACATTGGTATTACTGTTTAATTCTATTCATGCACTGGTAAGAGACCATACACCTCAGATTACTGAAATTTCCCTGAGTGTCATCAAAAAGGGTTTCTATTTGTTTATTTTCTTCCCTTATAAGGATGGAGTCTTGCTCTAGGAGCTGTTTCAATATGTTAGATATTAGTTCTCAATTTTTTTGTGGTTGCAAACTGGTGTGTAACTGGGATAGTTGCCTCTGAAACATTAAATCTAGGTGGGGCCACTGGTGTTCAAGAGAAAGCAGCTTGTGCTAAAGTGAGTCACAGACCAAAGGCATGGAGAAGAGAATGGAAGCTCATCTAAGAAGAGAGAACTAGGTAAAAATCTGGTCAGTTTTGCTAAATTAGGGTCTTTGAATTCATCAGGAAAGTAAATAGTAGAGAGCAAGATGAAGTGTTCAAGCCATAAACCAACACTGATAAAAGCTAGGGGGAATAAAAGCATATAGACAAAAGTTATTAAATATCAGGTACTTCCATAACTAACATTCATTTTGGATTTGTGAGAGTGAAATATTTAAAATATTTTCAGACTGAGCTTTATATCAAGTAAGTGTTTGTATGAAATGACAGCACTGGATTGGCCTTGGGTAACTCCCTTTGGCCCCTCCAATCCATAAATGTAGTTCTTATTCTGGGGATTTCTGGATGAGATGGACAGGAAGATGTATGAAAGAGGCAGACAGAAGGAGAATCCGTCAATAAATGTGCTGGATTTGCAAGTGAAATGATCCCCACACATGCACCAAATGCCAGCCTTTCACATGGAATTGGGGATCTGAAAGTCAAATTGTGACCTTTCTGCCTGGCTTCCCATTCACCAGGAATAAAGATATTTGTGATCAGAATTTAGCTGTTTTGAAGGGTATTTTTGGTAGTAATGCATGAGGCTGAATATCATTGCTTCCTTTACTGAGAGACAAGTTCACTCTGTGAAACTCAGACTCAGAATGTGGCAGACAAGAAATGTGCCTGAATCACACAGAAAATCCAGATCTAATGACTCACAAAATACTATATTCACCCAGATCCCTGGGCTCTTCTTTTATTTCTACAGCCACTTATTGTGTGATTTGTGTTCAAATCTACTACAAGGTAGCTCAGAAAGCCAATATGGGTCAAATCAGAGGCTCAGCTGAATTTTCACTCTGTGGCTGATTCAAGGCAGAGGCACCTAGCAAAGAGCAGGGGATGGAAGGCAGTCTGGCTAACTCTGCCCTGTGATGAGAATTCACTGTCAAACACTCACACATCCTTGCTACAGAAATGCCTGTGATGATGCCTCCATGTGTTACCTGCACAGCAGTTTTAGTAATGGCAAAAGTTGTCCTAGATGACCTAATACATATTGTTCAAATGCAGACTCCACAAACCTAAGTTGAAACTACTAATCAGAGACAGACAAAAAAAAATTACTGAAATAGAAGGAGGGCAGAATGGGTCACAAGAAGTAAATTAAAAGAATGATCTCAGTGCTGCCTATAATGTGTTCTAGTAATAAATTAATCAACTGCATGATAAAAATCTCTAGGGAATTCTGTCAACATAAACCAGGCAAAATCTGACTTTGAATGTCTTTTCATAGAACAATTTCCCAGGTTAGTATGTAGGTCAAATGACACACTGAAGCTCAGTGTTCACAAGAATGGCAAAAATGAATCATACAGCAACTCCAGGCTCTTTTAGTCAATAATCCATTAATGTGGGAGAAGCTCTGTTTGATTCACAGCCACAGACATCTGGGGGCATGATTCTGCTGCCATTGGAAGCAAGACACATAACTCACAGAAAGTTAAAGCAAAATACAGCCACTGACACCTCTGTGAGATAATGTCTGCAAGGAAGGTGGAAAGCTGTAATTCTTCCTGAAATTGTCAATCACAGACCAATTAAAAAAAAAACAAAAAACAAAAAACAAACAAAAAAACCAAAAAACAAAAAAAAAACCAAACAAAAAAAACCCCAAAAACCAAAACCAACAACAACAACAACAAAAAACCTACAAACCAACAAAAAATTGTTCTTGGCACCTCCTGAGGACAGAATTCTGAGAGCCATCAAATATTTGGCCTTTCAGTATGATTTGACAATTACTTCACTTCCAGAACAAAAAATGGACCATTTCTCAAAATCAATAAATCTCAGGGTTTGGATGAGATGTAGGGAAAGATGAACAAGTTGGTTATCATGGACAGGAGGATAAAATAAATGGCACCAACTCATCTCACCTATTTCAACTAAAGAAAAAAAAATCACCAAAGAAAACAACAGTCAAATAAACCCAACAACAAAAAATAACCTAAACCAAAGGTTTATTCTCATGCTGAATATTATGAAATAATGGTACCCATTTTTGCTTTTTAGTTCTCAGAGTATTGTAGGAAATTTTTCGTTTTCAAGTTTTAGAAGGATAATGTAGGGTAGATACTTGATGACTTTTATAGTTGTGGAAAACAAGCATTGGAATTTATAGCTAAACTGGTTTATGTTCATTCTATCTCAATCCCAGATTCTGGGAAATCTGTTTTTCAGTGTGGTCCAAATTTATATGCAAGGATAAGAAAATGACCTTCAGAAAGTTTGGGGGTTTATGAAAGTCTTCAGTCAAATTCTGTACATACTTTCCAATTTCTACAGTGGGAATCACAGAAAATAGGACAGCAAAGTTCTTTAAAGGGTCAGCCTGTGTACACTCATGCACCAAAATCCACTCTTATCCAAACTTCTTCCAATTACAGCATCCAAGAGTAGAGTATATAATTTTGATGTGTCAGCTGCTCATACTAGGCTACTTTACTTTTCCAAAGCAATCTTCCCAAGGTCCTCACCTTCAGTTGAACTTTAAAATATAAAATCAACACACTTACTGAATTTAAAATGCCTTACTGAAATGTTTTTACATGTTGAATTCTCCCCATTTCAGAGCAGAGGACATGAACCTCATGCACTTTTAGACAGACTGTAAAAACTCAACAACAGCAAACTTGGAAAGGACCTGTGAGAAACCAAAGCAGCAATATTGACACTACTCAGAACTTAAGCAGAATAGGGAACTGTGCACCAAGGTTTTGTATATTAATCCTTTTATCACTATCTTTACTTTCTCACTGAAGAGAGACCAATATTTGTGGAAGAATTCTCATTTGGACCTTGCAGATGAGACAAAAAACTATCCAGGAAACAAACCAATGAATTTACTTTCATAGATTTGCAACTAAATGATATTTTCAACCTGAAATAGGCACCAACACACACAAAACAGAAAGCTTAAAGACTTCTTCAAATCCCAGCAAACAAAAAAGAAGTAATAAAGGTAAAAAACAAAAACCAAACCACTTTTAAAATTAATCTCTATCTTTCAATGCAGATTTCCATGGTCTCCCTGTCCTGCATTGCTGTTTGGGTTGACATCAGGATTCCCTTCCAAACAAGGTGGCTGTTGATAGGTCACAGCCCCCCACAGTAGGAGTGCCCTATTTTCCTATTTTCTGACTACAGAATCTGCTGCTATTCACCTGTCCCAAGGCAGCCAAAAATCCACTGCTCAGTAGTCCTGGTCCCTGCTGTGTCTGCCCTACTTCGTGCTATCAGGGTCTGCTCTTACCAATCTAATCTACTGTGATTCAAAGGAATAATGTCTGCACCTTTCATTTCTGACCACAATGCCAGTGGCACCTCTGCAATCTGAGATTCCCTTGACAGCTCCTGGACCATACTTGAATACTTACTGTGTCAAAGGTTTTCTTTCAGTACCAGGTCTTGATCCTTTGTTATTGAAAGGGATTCTTTTTTATCTCTGCATTTCCAGACCCCTGAAGGAAATTAAACTTCCCAGACAAAATTAGACAACCACCAGTAGTCTTAAAATCAAGGGATAATGAATTTGTGATCTAAAAATGAAAAAATCATGGGTTTGTGTTCTCAGGCCTTGATGATTGTATGCACTATGAAAACCATTCTATCTCTCAATGGGAAAATAGCAATCCAAACTTTTTCACTATTCAGTGATCAACATTTTTCTTGGTAAGAAACTTTAGATCAGTTGTGAGATAGCATTTCTCTTATTTCACAAGATTTATAATTGAGAATGTCTGTATCTCAGCAAGTCATCAAAAGTTTCCTTGTAGTCAACAGAAACTACAGGGCATTCAATGGAATTCAGGATGAGATTCAATAAATTATTCTTATTATTCATACAAACTATGAGTAATAGGAATAATCTTCATACAGGCTGAGATGATCTCAAGAGCTCAGATGATTCTCACACCCTATTCACCTTAGCTATAACAAAAGCATCTTCAAAGCAGATCATAAATACCTAAAGATTTTGTCAGGCAAGTTTACCCTGGATATCTAAGAGTCTCTTTGTACACCAATAATTGCAGCTTATGGAGAAAGGCATCTCTAGAAGGGAATGTGTTCAGCTGTGTTAGACACCTGTTCTAAGACCACAACCCTCTAAAAGCATTGGCTTTTTTCCAGGCTTATTCCACAGGCCTAAATGAGCTGTGCACCCATCAACAGGGCCAAAGACAGGTGAAATGAGATCTGAACTGATGTTCTGTGACTCAAGAGATAGAGACACCAAATGTAGTAAATATAATGTTTTTAACAAATAGTTATGCACAGTGAATCAGCCACAGTGTGGTACCAACTCCAAGATATGCTGGTTCCTCAATAAATAAGCTGTGCCAAAATTTTTTCATTCTCGTTCCTATTTACTTTATAATTCTGGTGGTCACCCTATTTTCAAATGATCATTGAAGTGAGCAGCTTCTAGTGTCAACACTGTGATTTGATGTCTGCCTTCTTAACAGAATGAGAGGGGCATGGACAGCTAGAAAATCTGGAAATAGACTCACTTGGCTCATCTCTTCGCAGAAAAAGACTTCACACCTCTCTCTCCTTGCCCAGTATATATGCAAACCCCTCTTCAGGCCTCTTAACATTGCTGTCTGCTCTGGCAGTTCAGTCTGTCTGCCATTCTGCTCTGAATTTAAAACAGGAGACAACCATTGCAAATCGTAACAACCTCAGTCCTAGCAAAGGCAGAAGAATTAGTACACAGCCAAGACTGCATTTCTAAGAGCTGTGTTTCCACAGGACAATAACTAAAAAGATTATGCAATGGTATTCTGCTATTTTGTATGAAGAACTAAAACAGGAATGTCAGGATTTGTTTTAGGTTTGATCATATTTAGTTCCAAAATCCATATTCTGTTATTGCTGCTTTTCTAAAGTGAATGATAGTGTCTCTAACGTCTCACATCTTGTAATGCACAATACTTCCATCTAATTATTCTATAAAGTTTGCACAATAAACTTCATAGAATCAAAGAGTGTTTTGGGTTGGAAGGGACCTTAAAATTCCCCCAGTTCCAAACCCCTGCCATGGGCAGGGACACCTTCCACTAGACCAGCTTGATGAAAGCCCCATCAGCCTGGCCTTGAACAATGCCAGGGATGTGGCAAAAGATTCTGTTATGGGAACCAAGGATGTCAAACAACGTGGAAGAAACAAGGGCCCTGCTTGGCATGGTGTTGAAAGGTGCTGGATGTGGTTTCCTGATTCTGTGTTCCAAGCTCAGACGAGAGCAGGCAGCTCTGCACACCCACGGAGAGAGGCGGAGAGCAGCACAGCTTCTCCCTGCCACGGCCTGACAGCACAGCAGCAAGAGCAGCAGCCAGGCTGGCACAGCAGCTCTTGGGGAGCTTGGCAGGCTGCTCTGGAGAGCAGACTGTGTGGGAGCATCTGTCCCTGAAAGCAGAGAGAAGAAACAAGAATGAGGATAATGCAGACACGCTCTTGGACAGAGCAGAGAATCCTACTGATGCAAGCACAGGCATGAACAAAGGGTCATTCTGCTCCATCCCCTGTAATCCAATCAGCTAATATCCCTTTTTAATTAGCTACAATCAAGTTAGCATAATGAGTGCCTTGTCTGTTTACAAGCTTCATCTGTCCTCTTCCATTCTTGCATCCAAATCTGCAGTGCAGTTGCTGCTGGGTTTTGATGATATTTGCTAAACAGCTTGACCGAGGGCTGTCCCAAACTTCCCATTAACCTCAGGGGCACTGAAATGCATCATTCCTAACTATTAGCAATTAACAGAGGATACCCTGCTATGCTCGTTCCTAGTCAATGTTTTGCCCTCCAAAGAACCCCCCCCTTCTTTTCTGGAGGAATATTTTTGTATTGCCAATAATCTGATCTAATGCATCAGGGTTAAGAGAACCTGTGCACAAGGACAAATATGAAGGATATTCAAGGAGCATTGAAAGGATAGGCAAGAAGAGAAGCTGTCCTTGAAACCTAAGGTGCCACCTATGTTTATTTGTACATAAAAGGCATTAAAATATACAAGACATTTACAAGACTTTGTAGCAATAGTCTAGGACAAAGTCTGCTTTGTAAGAATTTGCTATGGTTTCTCACATTAATGCAACAAAATAATTCTTTCATTTCACAGCTCGTGATTCTCTGTCAGATTATTGCACAGACTGCTTTTTTTCACTGCTCAGTGGCTTTTAATTGGTGTACATTGTAGGAAAGGAAATATCAATTCAGGAATGACTTAGAAATGCAAAATAACTAGGTTATTATCCTATTTTACAGTAAGCCTTCTTTTAATAGCCACTTATTTCTGCTGTTCAAGCAGATTCTGTGAAAAGGGATTTTGTCCTTCAGCCAGAATAAAAGACATCTTGATGCTAAAAATAAAAGAAATGGGAATCACTTTCCAGAGCTGGAATCCTTCCCCTGCAAGAAGCCTCTGACAGCACTGAGGCTGGAAGAGGAGCATTGTGATGGAACAAAGGCAACAACAGCCCTAAGACATCTCCCCTGCACAGCAGGAGAAAAAATTGATAAGGGTCTGTATTTCTTAGAAAACATCCACTGATGCTGTGCCTACCCTCAGACTCACTAAAATGAGGCAAACCCTTTCCATCAGCTTCACCAAGGTTAGCCAAAGACTTTGCTATGACTGCCTGTAAGGTATCACAGTCCAGCTAAATGGGGCCAAAATAATGTTCTGAGGGGTTGAAAAGTGAAGTTAATTTAAACAACAAACTGTGAGAATTTGTCCTTTGCTTTTCACTTTCCCTGTTCTCTCTTTTATTTTTTCCCCTGTTTTCCTGAGGAGGTGGTATCTGCTGAAATAAATCAGAACAACTCCTGGCTTTAACAGCACAGTATTGGTGTGCAGTATCTCAAGATCTGCACATACAAAATTTAACATTCTTGTTTTAAGGAATATGTACCTACAGAGAGTCTGCACCTCCCCAAAGAAAATTAATAAAATGAGAAATTCCTCCCTGTAAAGTATATTTTCAAAGCTTTTTAATATCCAGCTAAAAAAGCTGCTTTATGTCACTGCTCAACCACCAAGTGCACAGCAGCTAATTAAAATGCACAGCTCCAGCTAGGAAGCTTATTCTGACTCCTGGCTATAAGTGGCAGGCTTCAGCCTGCCTAGATGAAGGGTGATGGGAACACACAAAGTCAGACAGTTCTCACTTCTCTCCTTTGCTCCTTCTCTTGCACTCATCAGGGGCCAACCTGCAAAGGAGGGCTGAAACTCTGTGGGTACCCAGCTGTGCCCTTTCCACATAGGGCACAGTCCTCCTGATCCTTGGCACTTGTCCTAACCAGCCAACCTAGCTCAGATCAGGGAAAACCAGTTTAATCAGGTGATGCAAGAAATCCAGAGAAGGATTCTTTCCAAGGGCATGTAGTGACAAGACAAGGGACAATGGCTTCAAGCTGAAAAAGAACAGGTTTAGATTAGATGTTAGGAAGAAGTTCTTTCCTGTGAGGGTGGTGAGGTGCTAGAAGAGGTTGCCCAGGGAAGCTGTGGATGCTCCATCCAAGGAAATGTTCAAGGTCAGGCTGGATGAGGCTTTGATCAATCTGGTCTAGTGGAAGATGTCCCTGCCATGCAGGAGGTTGGAATTGGGTTGATCTTTAAAGTCCCTTTCCAACCCACACCATTCTCTGATTCTGTGATTGCTATTTGCAGGGGAAAGAACCTGACTGAGGACAAGAGACTTGTCTGTGTTGGCTGGCATTTCAGCATGAATGGAGAAGGAGAAAACTCCATCAAACCAATGACATGAAGCTTTAAAAGGAGAACCTCTGGAAGCCAGTGTGAGCACACAAGCAATGCACCCAGCTGCTGGGTTTAACTCAGACTGCTGCCCAGCAAGGCTCACTCCCATTATGGGACTGATGATGGGCAAAGAACATCACCAGTCTCTGAGGTATCTTGTACAGGGACACATCATTAATGCCTGGTCTTTAATGTCTCTGTAATCTTCTCTGGGATAAACAGAGTTGGAAAAGCCAGAAGCACAGAAGTGTCTCTCTCTGAGATGTTTTTCACTTGTGCTGTGTTGAATGTGTTGCATGTGCAGGGTCACTGCTGTGTTTCACAAGCACACACTGCACCACAAGAAGTGCTCAGCTGCCACTGTAGAGTTCAATGAAAGAACTCTGTCACATAATTACACAGCAAGGACAATACATCCCTTCCTGTCTTTCAGGATTAACTGTAACACACAGGCAAGCTGTAACTCATGACTAATACAGCATTACTTACAAATATCTCATTGTTAATCCTGAGCTCTGCAATTGCAAGATGCTCATTAATATCTGGGAAGTTTATACTTTTTCTCACAGTAACAATAACTTACTATGGACTGCTTTATGCCTGCTGGAGGTGGGTATGTCCACTTGATTCTTAAATCAAAATTAACACTAGCTCCACTTTGTGGTTTGGGTTTTTGTAAGGGATTTTTGATGGTTTGTTGATTTTTAATTCTTTTTTTAATGTAGCTGTTGCAGAGATATCAGCTCAGATAAAATGTTGCCAAAGTAAATCTAAAAGTATAGGGTAGCTCAGACAGAAATACAGAAATACATCAACACACTCACACTGAATGAAGGAAGATAGAAGTGAGCTCAGAGAAAATAATTATCTGCATCCACAAGAAAACCCAATCTACATTTTAGTGAGGTCTGTCTGCCCTGGTTCCTCTCTAAGGAACTCTGAAGTTCCTTAATCCCTTTCTTGGCAATTCTTCCATATGCTGGTATGCTGTTAGCACACAGCAGGGACACAGATTTCCATGATGCAATTTGCTTGTTTTTCCTTAGTCCTTCACTTTGTTTAACTTTGCCTGTATGCTTCCCATGGAAATCTCAGCTTTGCTGGCAGAATTATTAACAGTGGTGAGGGCTGATGGGGAGTCTCAAGCAGAGTAAACACAAACACATCCTGGTGTAGCACAGTGTTTGTTATTGCATGTGTCATGGCAAAACTTTATGAAAAGAAAAAGAAATGTTCCACTTCTTATAAAGCCAGTCTCATGGGACACAAACTATTCCATCAAGAAGTTCTAAGGCAATATGGTAAATGAGCTTTTTGGCCCGTAATGAACTGCAATTTATTACCACTTATGTCCAGAAATGTATGTGACACAATAGCAAGATTTACAGTCAAAGCATTCAGCAGTCAAGAAAATACCAAAAATGGAACAGCCATGTAACTTTCCATTCCTTTTTATTAATTCTTCATGGGTACTCTGAAAGTCTTTAATGACTTAATCACGGATGAGCTTTTCCACTGGGCCCACACCCCATTCATTGCACATAAGACACAATGGGCACTGACCAGGTGTGCATTCCAAGCTCCAACTCAATGCCCCTGTTCAATGGCACCTCTACACCATTTTTGTCATGACTTACTCAAACTCTGCAGTTTGAATTCATTATTGACTTTTTCCTGAGTGCATCATGATTGTCCTTATGTGCATAAAGAGGAACCTGTTTTCACTGGAATTCAAGAATATTAATATCCCCATTTTAAATGGGCTTGAGGGAGATGCTGTTAAACACACCATCAGCTTTGAGAGCCCAGTGTGTTATGCCCATGAATTGATCTTTCTGGATACTTTTTGTAGCACCTCTGTCCACATTGTGGCACACAGACACCCATGGACAGAGTGTTTGCTGGAGAGCAGAACAGTTTCTAGGGATCTTGGCCCAGGACAGCACCTGTGAGGAGTCAAATCTCTCAGATTGAGTTTCTTGTTGCCACTGGTGGTGGGAATCTGTTGTGAATATCCTTGCAATGACATTTTCATCTGGATTGGGTAAGGCTCTTCTGCTCAGGTCCTATATTCCACCTGGCCTGTAGTTCCAAGTGAACACCCCAGCAAACATAATTTATCACTACTTATATATCATAACCTTATATAAGGCATTCCTCAAATAAATGCACTAAAGGGACTGGCCCATATAATCAATTCTGCACTTGCAAGAATAATTTCTGTTTATTATTTACAAGTGCCTTATCTAAGCACCATTTGATCACTTCCAGGAATCTTCTGCCTTATCGTTGCACCAGGATCATTGAATCACAGCCAATTACAACTAACTAAAAAACTTGATTTTCATACATTTAATTCACCAGTAACTTCAGGTCCATAAATCTTGCCACCAGTTCCCACAGATTTCAGCTGAAGATCCCAATACTTGACCTTTTTTTTCTTCTGAACCCCAAGCCCCAAATGTTGCACATCTCATGGAAGAAGACCACTTTGGTCAAATTACAATTTGCCACTCCTAAATAAAAATATGATTCAAGGCTCTGTGAGAATCAGGTTTGTGCAGGTGACCCTCTGGTAAACCAGGTAATCTTGTTATACAACTTCACTGTTTTACAGCTTTCCCTAACACCCAGCCCTCCCAGGGGTGAGACAGAGCTTCTTCTCCTCTTCCTCTACACTGTGTTGGTACCAAAGAGATGGTCTGGGAGCACTAAAAATTGTCATTCTGCTTTTGAGCATTTGCAAACAAATAGCAGTGTCAAAGATCAGGAACCAAGGGGACTCTGCTCTGGCACTTATTCAGTAACAGAGAACTGGCTGGATGCAAATCACTGCAACACAGCAGGAAAGACAAAGTTTAACATAATTAGAACCTGTGGGAGAATTCATCTCCTCAGTCTCCAGGAGGGCCACAGAAATTAAGATCTCAGATCTTTGACAGATTCAGGCAATTTTTCAGAGATGAAACACCCCAACAGGAGCTAAGAACCACAGCTGACACCTGCCTTTCAAGGCAGGAAAGCCTCTTTCTGTGATCTGCCTCTTAGAAAACTCAGGGTGACATATAAAAAAGTACCCTCATTCTGGGGGCTTAATCTTCTTCACATTTGCAGCTGACAAGGACAAAGCTTCTCAGAAACTCACTCAGGAGAAAAGTATATTTAGCACTTGAATAGCTACTTACCCTTCCCTATGCATAATTGCATATAGTGAAGTCTGGATCAGTACAGAGTGTTTGTTTAAGCACACAGAACCTTGGGCTCAGCTCCCTACTTTTCCACAGCCTTCCTTGCATGACACTAGGGAAGTCTCATAGGACCAAAACTTTCAAGTTAGTTAAGAATCTCATAGGCTGCTTTCCTCTGGATCCCATTTCACTATACACCTTTGATGATCAAGGTTTTACCCACTCTGCTTCAGCTTCCCCTCTCAAAGATAAAGGCAGTTTCCCTGACCTTAAGGCAGATTAGGGAAAATAAATGCACCATGACTGGTAGCATGCTTGGCAACCTTACAGGCAGCCAGGAGACTGAGGAGGTTCTATATATTATTTTTAACATAATTTTATTTTACATGTATGCATTACTGCCCAATATGGCTGGGTAAATTTTAAAAAAAAATAATTAACAACTATCAATTCCCAGGAAAACAAGAGGGTGGTGTAGTTTATGGAAGGTGCTTGCTGCCCTCCACAGTCTGCTCTTCCCAAGCTTGCAGCAGGGATCTAGGGAATGTTTTACCACAGCTGCCCTGTGGTGAAAAGACTTTAGTGTTGGTGGATGCTCTGCAGGCACATGGACCCATGGGACATGTAAAAGAGGGAAGAGTATGTCACTACAAACTCTCATGCATTGAGATGGAGTTTCCTTGACTGACTGGGATTTATGAGAATTCATCAGGACATTTATGGTTGGCATTAGCCAAATATACACACAGCTGTGTGCTCCTTGCCTTGTTATTCAGTTTGCCATGGGTGAAGGGGAAATTATTTGTATTGAAGAGGTTGTCACAGGATAAAAAGGACTTCTAGTCACCAAGTGAAGACAGACCATGGCTGAAAAGTGCAGCCCTTCCTAGGCAGTGTCTGAGATGGAGGGACACTGTGATGGAGCACAAACCTCCTGAACCCAGATCTGATGTCTTCAGGCTGCAAGAGAGGGAGTGCCAGGTGAGCTGCCCTCTTAGACAAGGGCAGTATGATTGCACCACATCAAATGAAAATTAAAATTAATGTGTCATCTAGCATTTCTCCATGCTAAATCTTTTCTCCTACAAGTCTAGGTTGTCCTCAGCGTTTCATGATAGGAGCTGCTGTGAGTTGTAGGAGTTCTGTTCCCATGGCATGGGGTCCTGCCCTCCAGCATGGAGTCAGGTACTGCTTCAATTAACAGCAATGGTCACTGTGACTGCCAAAGGAAGAGAGGGCCAGCCCAGAGCACCATTTAACATAAAAATGCATTAGACCTCAGGAAATGGGACCACAAGTACATAATACTTTATGGACAGATGCTGCTAAGCAGACAGCTCCCCTGACCAGAGGAGATTAATTTAATGCATGTATGTGACACTCCCCTTTTAAAGCATCACTCATATGAGCACAGTACTCTTCTCTATTCTTTTGACTTTGTGCCAGGGGGAGAGGACAGCCAAGTTGCCCAGCTTTAAGAAAAACAGACCTTCAAACACACTATCACCAGATTTCTGCACTAACATATTTTGTAGCAGGGCTGGTAAACCCTAAACCCATGGGCCAATTTGTGTTTTAATTCATTCAGCAAATTGCCTTGTGACAAACTCAGTATTAACTCATTTATCATCT
Source organism: Luscinia megarhynchos (assembly GCA_034336665.1). Lineage (NCBI taxonomy): Eukaryota > Metazoa > Chordata > Aves > Passeriformes > Muscicapidae > Luscinia > Luscinia megarhynchos. Next base: position 93,605,986 of record JAPFBE010000002.1, read on the forward strand.
CTTTTTCTGCTCAGCTCACCAGCTACAGCTTTATTTGCTGCCCAAATGCTGAACTATAGATAGCTTGAGAGGCAGAATTTGAAATGAAAAATGAATGCACCTTACAAACGTAGCACCTTGAGCAGTGATCTTGTCAAGCTTTACAAACTAAGCAGAATTGGGTTAGACCTGCACTGAAAGGAGGGCTGTGGAGAGGAGAGGCAAGGGAAAGCAGAAGGTGACATTCAGCTTTACTTTCACCAGGACAGCAGGGAGAAGGTTCCCTTGTGTAGCCTTGGTGGATGTTGAAGAAAAGCCATCAGCTGGAGCATGTTAATGTTACTAACTTTGGTTTGAAGGCATGAGAGGAGAGTTTTGCATTGGTGCAATTGCAGGGTGGGTTTTTTTTCCCACCAGATCATGCATTCACATTGCATCCTCCTTTTGCAGTATTTGCAGTCAGACTTGTAGTTTCTGATGAGGGAGGCAGAAGTACTCATGTCTATGGCAAAGCCCAGTGCTGTCCATCTGAAGCATCTTAGAACCACAGAATTATTTGGCTTGGAAGGGACATTTAAATCCCCAGTTTAAAAAGTCCAAAGCCCCCTGCAAAGTGCAGGGACACCTTCCAATGTCAGACTACTCAGAGCCCCATCCAGCCTGACCTTGAACATTTTCAGGAATGGGGCATCCATCACCTCTCTGGGCAACCTCTTCCAACGTTTCATCATCCTCATTGTAAAAACATCTTCCTTTTATCTAAGCTAAGTCCACCCTCCTTCAGTTTTAACCCCTTGACCTATTGCAGCAGGCAATAAAAAGTTTGTTCCCATCTCTGCAGTTGTGTGCCCATTTTCTAATAAAATAAAGGAACAATGCATCTGCTGCAAAGCTGAGACACCAGGAACCTGCTGGGCTTAAAAAGTAAATGGGCTAGAGACAAGGAACAAAGCAAAAAGAAAGAAAAATAAATATAAAAATGCTGTGATGTCTGCAAGTATATATAAGACTGAAAAGAGAAATATACTATTGCTTGGACAACTTACCTTTGTAATATTTAGATTTTTACATTGAAATCAGCCTCTTTGTTGTCATTATCACATTCCCACATCTTAGTCTGATTCCCTCTGCCCTTGCTCCTATTGCATTTCAACCTTCTTGCAACACTATGGAGATGGGAGAGAAAACCTTAAGGACAGAAATTCTCACAAGACTCCTGATTGCTGGTGTCCAGAAAGAGGAATGAGAACTGAATGAGTTTCTCCAGTGAGTAAAACCTGTGATGGCATTCACCTGCTGAAATTGTGTTGCAAAATTCCAAAATTCTCAAAGCTGTCAGTGCCCAGCCATCAGACAGGTTGCAGGTGCCAAAAGCCCCAGGCAGAAGCTCAGATCTCAAACTCTGACCATCAGACTCCTGTTCTCCTGTGAGAATAACCCCAAAATTTTTATATGGCAGGCATTTTTGAGACTATCTGGGTCCTCTCCACTGACCAGAGGGCTCTCTTCAATTTCTTTTGAGTTTTGCTACTGTTAGAAATTAAACTTCACCCTCTAGGGATTTATCACTCCATGCAATGAACCTTCATGCCTATCAATGCTATGCCATGAAAGCAGCCTTTCCCATAATTTCCTGCTCTTCTTTATGATTAATTTCCTCTGCTAATCAGCAGAAAAACAACAAAACATCTTTACAAGGAAAAGCTCTGAAAGGCTAAAACCTCAAAAGTCCCCAGCTTTCACTTGAAGCTCTATGCCATCCCCAAAGTCTGGTTTGTATTTCCACAAAATTCAAGAGGTCTTTAAATCCCCTGTTGTAGTCTACACCAAACTGACCTCCTTGGCATGCAAACTTTTATATAACAAGAAAATGCTGGTGCACACAAAATTAAAAAGGATGGATGGTCTCAGTAATAGACATGACTCCAATTCTTACCAGCTTCCTCAGCAAATCAAGTTATGTCACTGAGGTAACTTCTCAGCATTTGCCACAAACAGGAACAGCAAAGCCCTCAGAGAGTTATCTGGCAAAATAGCTGACACAAAACACATGGGACAATTCATCACAATAAAAACTGCACACTGGTAAATTGCTTTCTCAAATGTCTTGGGACAGTCCTCAGAAAAACACAGAAGAGAGAAAAAAAATGCTGAAATACTTTTAATTATTGTCTCTCCCAGCTCAGAAATTTATAATGGAGCAAACAAGGGAATCCCTCAGTGCACCTCACCCCAGTGAAGGCATCTATGAAAGTTTGCAGATACTGATCTTTTTGGCTGAAGATTGAACCTCAGCAAAAAGAAGGACATACATTTTTGCAGGTGCAGTGAGTTACATGAGACATAGAGGTGTGAGGGGTGCTGTGGGAAGCAGCAAGAGCAGATTTCTGGGTGCCAAAGGCAGGAGGGAGTCTGAGGTAGGGGAATGGGACCTCAGCAATCCCAGCTGTCTGCCTGAGCAGTTTTCCCACAGCAGCAAATTCAGGCATTTCACTCCACAGCTGCTGCTGAAGCAGTGCATGGTGGGGAGAGCCCAGACAGTGCTGTGAACTTCTTTAGAACACAACAGTGCTGTTAAAACACCACATATTTTATCTTGACAGAACTGCTCCCCTGTGTAAGAGATGCTGACACCATCATGGGAGGCACAGAAAAGTATCTGATGGCACAAGGAGCCCAGAGAGATAGAGAGAGAATGCAGTAACCACTTTGTATGCTACTAAATGCAGCCTTTCCTGAGTATAAGGTTTCCCTGGGTGAATACATGTCATTTCTCAGTTTTTACCTTCCAAACACTGGCAAAAAATAAAAATATATTAAAAAATGTAATCATTTTGACTTGACAAAACATGGTTTGCAACTGTTTCAAATTCTCCTCAAGTATGCTTTGTCCCTATTATTTGATTTTGCAGATAATTACAAGCCAAGCCCTCTTGCCTAGACATTTGCATCTTAATGGTGAACTTCTGTAGAGCTCTTTGCCTTTTTTTATTATTATCTTTCAAAGAAATCTCAAGGAATCAGATACTTGTCCACTGAATACAATATATATCTAAAATCTGATTCCACTTTGGAGATCTCAGCCTTTTTTCATTATCAACATTTTTGCCAGGAATGTGGTATTTCACAGGTTTAAGTCTGTAATTTTCTTCTGGAAAAAAAAATTCCCGTTTTCTTATAACTGTGGTTATCTCCTTAGTACACAAGATATACTGAGAGATGTCTGTATTTTTTAAAAGAAAGACAATTGGTTTTGGGAGCAGTTTGGTTTGGGTTTACCTATGGAATACCTAAAAGAATGATGTGGAGTGACAAATTTGGTTTGGGCTTACCTATGGAATACCTAAAAGAATGATGAGGAGTGACAAATTTGGCTTATGGGGTATGGCTTGAGGTACAGAGAAAAGGGAGGGGAAATTTCAGTTAAGTCCAGGTGATATCCCAATTCATAGACTTGTAGAATTGTTAAGGAAGGGAAAGACCTCTCAGATCATGGAGTCCAACCACTGACCCTACACTCCCACCCTGCCCAGCCCACCCTGTCTCCAAGCACCACAGCCACAGGTTTTTGAACACTTCAGGGGCTGTGATTGCACCACTGCCCTGGACAGCCTGCTCCAGTGTGTGACCACCCTTCAGTGAAGAAATTCTTCCTAATATCAAATCTAAATATCTACTGGGACAATTTGAGGCCTTTTCCTCAGGTCCTGTCACTTGTTACCTGGGAGAAGGGACTGACCCTCAGCTGGCTGCACCCTCCTGTCAGGGAGTTGCAGAGAGTAATAATGTCCCCCCAGCCTCCTTTATTCACATGCATTAAAAACAGCTCCCTGAAAGCTGCACTGAAAGCTCTGTTTGGGGCCACCCCTTTGTTTGGATATTGTTTGCATGTCCAGGTGCACCTTGGCAGAGGTGCTGTCCCAGCAATGTCTCCTGGCTGTGTGTTGAGGAGCAGGAACCTTGACATGTTTGCTGTGTGCTTGTTCAAAACTTCATCCATCACTGCTGATGAAACAAAAGAGAACAAAATAAAAACCCCAACAGGTTCAGGGTGACTTGCTCAAAACAATCACTGAACATGGTATGTTAAAAAATCCCTGAGAAAGCCTGGTCTGAGCCAAGCATGGATAGGAACCAGGTCACTCCTGCTGTCAGTGAACAGGGGCCTTGGATGAAAGCTGTTGGTAGCAAAAGGTCAGATCCTCACTGAGCAACAGCGTGCCCTGCAAATATCAGGCATTTTGTGCATCTATTCAGAAAGGCAATCAGTGGAATTCACAGAGGAAAAAGCTGTTAAGATATGGAGTTTCTTGGCAGTGGTCACACGTTACCATCAGTCAGCAGTTCTCTGCTGTATCATGACTGTTTTCTGAACCCTTTGGAAGCAGAAATTGTGAAGATTCGTGCTCCCACCCTACCATGTCTCCCCTCCTAGGAAGATTTCCATGCAAACTTTGGGAGGCACAGATGGCCTTGCATTCACTGCACACCCATCACAGCACAAAGTCTGCCTTTGCAGACCTGTGGGGGTCCCCAGCATCTGCAGAAGAGGGGACACAGCCTTCCCTGCTGCACTGCTCCCAGGACCACAGAACACCCTGAGGTGGAAGGGACCCACAAGGACCATCAAGCCCAGCTCTCACAGGGATCAGTCCCACAACCATGGCACTATTTACACCATGCTCTAACCAACTGCTAATCTTACAGAAGCTATTTAATTTAATCTCCTAATCAATACATCAGAAATACAAACCACCAGTTAACTAACCAACATAGGAAGTGTGTACAGCAGCAGTGGGTTCTAAAGATGAATATTAGACAACCAGACTTGAATCAGAATTTAGACCCCAGTTCCTCAAAAGATGAAATATGTTGTTTGTCCACTCGCTTACTGGAACTGAGGTGTCCTGTTGAATAATTAATAAATCAGGATGAATTTAACTATATTTCTGTCAGTTTTGTTTTGAGCCCAATGGATAATAATTTGACCATACATTACTGTCAGATTACTCACAGCTGTTGTTTGCCATGGCATTACAGGTGACTCTTCAGTGGTGACAGTGCACAAAACACACTCTGGTTCTACCAGCCCCTCCTGGGGCAGGGGCTGGGGCAGCCAAAAGCAGAAACGTGACCAGCCAACACAGCAGGCACTAATCTGCACTAATTCACTCCCCACATCTCCCAAGTGCTTCAAGCCTGGTTGTGTGGTTAGCCCAATATCACACGGAAATGTGACCTGGAAAAGAACAGGCAGCAGGGCTTCCCTGGCTGGTGACACAGACTGGTCTTGGGATCATCCTTCATGATTTCAAAGGAAACCTGGACAAAGGAAACACTGGCAGCTCCAGTGAATATAAAACCTTACAGAGAGGGCACCAAGAGCCCCATTGTTCATCCTTCTCCCCTAGCTGCTGCCTCTTCCCTGTAAATCTTCAGTACCCAGATGCATCCTTGACAGTCTGAATTCAAACTGGGACCAATGCAACAGATAACAGAATACAAATCTCTACGTGTATTTGTTCAAAATAATTCATTCCCTTTCATGTCCTTGACATTGAGATAGGATGGAAGAAAATGTGTCATTTGATGACACATTACTTTTCCCCATGTCCATCCATCTTCCCTTCCTTATTCAATAGTTACATGACTTGAATTCATCACATCAAGTGCACACTAAAATTGAATTAAAACAATTTGAGTCAGAAAGCATACAGATGCTCGTGTGTTTTCCATAGCTAAGGACATCCTGTTAGAGTTGCACAGCTGCAAATTTTGCAACATTTAAAAAGAAAATTGCATTACATGGGGGAAGGAAAGAGAGGAAAAATGCCTGATTTTAAACAGTTTATGTTTGGTATTCTCTTTGGTATATTTTTTAGTTTTAGAAAGGGGAATGCTGGGTAGAAAGGAGGAAAATTCCATTACTGTCTCCAGAAAGGGTTTTAAAAACGCTCTACAAAGCATTTTAGCACTGAAAAGCATTCTTCCAGACACGTTATCTGGGGACAAATTAGACACATTCTTAGTCCACTGAGAATGTATAACAGAATTAAAGAATACACGTTTACAGAGGCTTTAAGAAAGGGATTTCTATTCAAATGTAGGCAAAAAAAAAAAAACCAAAAAAACCCAAAAAACCAAAACTAAAACAGCACTAGGATCAGATTATCAGTGGGTGCAAATTGGTGGTGAGACTCCAACCATGAATTTTTGATCAATTTCAGTTGTCATTTTTACAGGTATTTGAGTGAGAGAGAGACAGATAAGTTTGATCTACTGTTTATTTAATGGTATGAGAAGCTGACCAAAGGCAGAACTCAGAAGAATACACTGAGCAGAATACCAGTGAAATGGACCTGACAATATTTGCCATCAAGTCCTCCTCCCCATAACTCCATAGCTCTGTAACAGAGACACAGCAGGAGCAATCATGATGCAGGATTTGCCTCTATGGGCTTTACTTTGAGCCTTCTCTCCTTCAGGAAAAATGTTTTTCCATGTTCAAGCCGTTTCCTCAGTATTGTGTCTGTGAGCAAGGGTGTCATTTCCTTCTATCATTTCCAAGATGCTGACACATTATAATCATCTAAGATAGCTTCTAATTCATTTTGTATTGCATACATATAAATAGCAGAGTATCAAAGCATTCTTCTGGCATAATTTCTGATTTGTGCTGCGCAGAATCACTGTCAGGAGAATGCAGGGAAAGTCCTAGCTTTGCCAGAAACAATGGCTCTTTTGCCCTTGTTTTCAGAGGTAGCACAAGAGAAAAGGTGAAAAACTTCATTTCAGCTCTCTGCAGGAAAAGTGCTGTGGAGTTATGCTGTCTTTCATAATATTTGCCAGTGTGTTTCCTTTTTCACAGGCTGCAAATGAAGGGAAAGGTTGAGAAACTGAACAGGCTGGGAACCTGTGGGAGTCCCCAGCCTTTGCCCCTTTTTACTCTTCCAGCCATCCAAACAGCTGGCTGAACACTGTTTAACTTCAGGAGTAAATGGGTATTCAACCAGCTGAGTCTTTTGTCCACATCTTTGTTCCTTCCAGGCAAACAGTAGCAGGGAGAGATCTGTTATTGTCACTCATCCATGGCAACAGAAAGATAAAAGTGTCCAAAACTCTGCTGTAAGCAGCTTCTCCTTTCCACCACCACAAATTGGGGCACAGTGATCTTCTCTAAAGGAAATGACATCATCATGTGTGCTTTCAAAAAGAACTTTTCTCAAGGCTCTCATTGATTTATGTGATTTATCTTAGGGAGTAGAGTATGGCCCCTGTGAAGGGATCTGTGGAACACAACTGGACCAGATGGTTCTGTGCCCATTTCTGCTGGCAGAGTTCCCTTTGCCCTAGAGGATCTGGCCTTGCAGTGACAAAAGAGAGTGTGCCCCACTGACACAGGTGTGACAGCAGCTCTGGATGCCACAAGGGCTGTGGAAATGGATGGACCATCCACCCCAAAAACCTCCTCTTCTGGAAAATGCATCACAGGGTATTTAGTGGGTGTGTATCTCCAGGACAAGGATGTCTGGCACCACAAGACAAGAGCAAGTGCAAGGCTCAGCAGTGTTGTACAGCTGACACATGTTAAACCATCAGCCTGACCTGCAAATTCACCCAGGATTAATCCCTGATGGCATTTTTATCCGAGTTCTAACTTGGCTTGGCATCAATTAATTCGGGACATATAACAAGATCACAGCAGGCTGTATCTTCACATGCCCCAATTCTTAACTATTGAATTTTCTAATTAAAAGATGCATAAATAAAGAAGACATTCAAGAGCTTCTAAGTTCTTTTAATTAGAAGACACAAAGAAAGCCACACAAGAGCATCCAGAGAAAAGACAGCAATGCTAACCAAATGTGGATTCAGTAAACAGTTGCTTACAGCAACACTCTATTCATATGGATTAGGATAAAAAATATCATTGTTTGAAAATGAGAGTTATGGCAATAACTATCTCAATCTGAATTACCTGAAAGGGAGCACATAATTCCTTATGTGTGTGCCTTTGTAAAGAAGGGTTTGCTTTCCTTAGTGTAGAGAAGAATCACTTGGATAAAAGGAGGCAGAATATGTCACCTGAAATGTCCAGGGTTATCTCACTGGCCTTGAGAAAGCCCAGAGCAGACTCCAGAATCTTAGGCCCTCTTTAGACCCCATCTCATTTTTCCTGCACCATTTTCTTGGATATCTCAGGACTTCCCATCCTACACCTGAATCATTTCCATTGAACAGCACTGCATGATCAGCCAATGCTGATAACTCCTGAGTTTTAGGGAGTCAATACTGGATCCTGACCAAAAATATTGATTACTGCAGACTTTCCAAAGTAAACCAATTACATCTACTTCCTAATTAGTGACAAAGGAAATCTATAACATCCCCAACAAACATGGTTCATTCCAAGATAGTGTAATACCTCTCAAAGTACACTTAGAGTCTCCTTCTGAGGAACTACTTCATTTACAATTAAACAACTGACATGAAAAAGCTCTGTGATGTCATAAATTGCATGGAGACAGTGAAGGCTGAACTACTTCCAGCTGCCTTTTCTGACAGAATAGAAGGAATAACAAAAAACCAGCAAGTTAAAAAAAGATAAAGAAAAAATGAGATCATTCATTACATGCGATGTTTATAAGTGATTGTAGATAGAATCAATTATATAATGGGAGAGAAAACAGATGGGCTGTACCAAGTAAAAAGAGAATCTAGAAATTACTGAGCCAAAAGTCTTAGAAAACAGGGAAAAGATCCTGGGGAAAGATCAGTATATATTTATCCTTAATCTCTTTCTTTGCATCCATTTCAGGCAAGGATTGGGAAGAAGATCCTGAGCTTGTAAATATTTTCTGATAATGAAGATTCTTACATTAGCAATGTGCAAGTGTAATCAATGCTGCAAATGTTCTCTGGAAACAAAGAAATACTGGTGACAGTAATGACCTAAATGTGTTCTGATTTCCTTTCTCAGTTATTACTTTATACTATCTACATCACAGGCTGCAAATCAGTAGAATTGCAAAAGACCTAAGACCTCATAGTGTAAGGAAATACCATCCAAATAATTTTTTTCCCTTGACAGAACTCTCAGTTGCAGGCAAACTTCTTGATATTTTTGTGACCTCACAGGTGAGATTCTACACATTGTCTCATTTCACAGGTGACAGTAGAAGGACTGTGGGACAGGGCTGCAGCTGGGAATGACTCTTGAGCTGAGGGGCTCCTCTGAAATGTCTTCTGCTGTCAGCCTGCTGCAGGGCTGTCCACAGAGCAGGGGCAGCATGGCACTGTGCTCCCAATGCAGAGAACAGAGATGGGGGAAAGAATTTGAGTCTACTGCCCATCACTTGGAATTAGGCTGGTCTATGGCTCATTTTTATTCCAAATCCATTTCTTTTCCAGGAGGACAAACAAATCCTGTCCCAACAAGAGGGAAAGGATTAGGAACTGGTTACATCATGAAGACATGTTGCTCAATATTTCAGTCTGTGGGACACACAGGAAGCCACAGGAATTTTTAATTTCTAAGCTTCCCTAAAATAAGCAGCTCTTGCAATAATCCAACCTTGTCATCCAGGGATTAGGAATAGTTTAATTTATATGTCTGTGCTACCACTCTGCTTATCCAATGCAACTTCCATTTCTACCCTTTCATGCACACCCTCAGATCTACATGATCCCTCTGCTAGTGCTCAGCTGGTGAGACCTTTGACACACCTAATGGAAAATTAATTCCCACAAGTCAAAGTGAAAAAGCTACCTGCTCTACCTATCCTCAGAGCTGGACTCTAATCCCCACAGGAACTGGCTACAGAGAGCAGTGTTTAAGCTGCAGGTGTTAAATGCTGAATTTGTGCTTATGCAGCACCCTACACGATGGGCAGTCCCATTTCCATTCCACTCCATTCCATTCCATTCCATTCCATTCCATTCCATTCCATTCCATTCCATTCTGTGCCATGTGCAGCACTGTAATAGAAATAAATAATAACAATAATATTGCAGCACTGAGCTTGCTGTTCCCTGCCACTGCTTAATAAATTCTCATTATTGTATTAAGGAAATCCAAGTGTGTGTGTGTTCTGCAATTAGTCATCTCTCTGCCATGTAGTGTAGCTAGTCCTTACACTCTCCCTAGTGATACAGATGTTAGCAGGGGAGCTTACAAATGCATCTCCTTTAAAGGCAGACTCTATATATTTCTCTTATTTTAATTATGCTCATTTTTAAATGTATTAAATAACAGTACTTTTCACATCTGGTCCTCCTATAATTTTATCTAACAGCTCCCCACACCCTCAAAAGGGAAATCTTTCACTTTAATTGCATATTAGAGCTTATTTTCAGAGAGGCAGACAGCTATTTATTAATTGAGCTATTTCCTCTCAGAGACAAAGCAGTCCAGCATTCACTGAGTTAAGTGTAGGGTAGGTGCTGCCACTGTCTGTGACACATTTAGTTTCCCAGAAATCTATATTCTTCAAATTCCCTGAGTAAGTGTAGAGCCTCTCTACCAGCATTAGCCCAATGATAGAGAATAGGATTGCTGGTGCAAAAAAAGTCATGTTTGGTCTCTCATTTCTACTCTTGTAGCTCCTGCAGCTAAGCTTATCATCACTTCCAGTGAGATACATGCCTATTTATCAGTAAAGAAACAGAGTCTGACAACACTGGAAAATCTGGTTGTGTTATAAAATACCTGGCAATGCAAAGCATGATTATGTATGCAAGCAAGTCCTAAAAATACCATAGCTCTTAACAGGAGGTTCATTACCTAGATGGATGAAGAAGGTTTTTCCCAAGACAACCAACATTTATATTAAAGGAAAGAAATTAATTCTGCTTATTTTGACTAAAGAGAGGGGAGGGAAGAGGGAAGTGAAGAGCAGCCAGGGAAACAGACACTAGATAAAAGGAATGAAACAGCCCCTGGTGAGAAAATTGCCTCATTAGGTGTCATGGGCTTATTGGTGCCTGTATGATGTCTGTATCTGAAACTCCTGCCAATGTCTGCAGTACTCAGAGTTTTGTACATTATTCACTGATTTCCTGACAGATGACATCAACCATCAGTGTCCCGTGAGGCCGCTCTGCCCAGGTGTGTCTCCACAGCCTCTTCCAGAGAACTGGCTGAATGGGGGATCAGCCAGAAGCTCCTGACTTGGAGGAGAAATGGCAAAAGCCCAAAGAAGCACCACAGGCTGATGTGATGAGGGCCCAGCATGGCCAAAAATGTTCTTAACAAGAGGAGTTACTCTGGAACACAAGTTCATGAGTCATTTCCTAGCCAAAACCAGACACAGCTGCAGCCAAAAATCATCTCTGTCTTTAAATCTGTGCAATCCTCCCCAGTGACTTCCCCAGGCTTTTGCACTTGCTTTTGGTCAGGATTGGCCATGATAATGTATTTCCCTTGAGGAATTAATACCTGCTCTGCCACCACAAACGAGCAGCTGGTCTTCCACAAGGAGGGATTGCCAGCAAACAAAAGGATTTTCCAGCATGTCCCACTAAAATGACTTCTGGCAGGAAAATGAGAATCTTTCACAATGAGGCCATTATTAGGGGATGCTTGTACCAATTTCAACAGAAACAAAACATTTGATTAAAATAAAAAAGGCAGAGAGAGACAGCACAAAGAGATTGGATTATAAACCCCCTCCAGCAGCCAGGATCTCTCTGGCCTCTCCAGCTTTTTGTGGGAGTTGCTCCACTTTGCATACCTGATCATTGCTAGCCTAGAGCAGAGAGGGAGAGTCATGCTGTGCACTTCCTACCATGGCCTCTTTCCTTCCCCATCAACTCCAGGTGCTCTCACACCACCTGTGACACAATTCCACAGTTCCCACATGTAGGTTAGGATAATTTTCACCCTCCTTTTGTGTTTTTTTTCATCTAAGAAAGTAAAGCTTCGAGGTCAGGTCCATGATTTGACAGAGCAGGAAAGAGAATTTCAGGTCCTGTCTCCCATCATTGTCCCATCACCTGAGAAAACACCCTCTCTAAAATGCTCCTTTAGTTGTGATAAGAGCAAGGAAATCTGGCTTCCACAGACTTTTCCAAGTGGGAAATCACTTCTGTAATAGCTTTAGTTTTTCCTGGAATTATGTTAGCAATTAGATTTCAATCCAGTCTGACTTCAGAATCATGGTGTCCTTTCCAACATTTTATAACTTTGCATGAAGATAAGCACCTGTTATACTCTAGTAACAGCCACAATTTCTCTTTATTTAACAAATTGCATGAAATTTAAACATTCTTGATTTATTTTCTCCTCGTGACAGCCAAAACATCACAAAGAACAAGAATTTTCTTTAAAAATCTTCTGCTGTTGACCAATGTTGTTACAGTTTTTTTGTCTGGGAAGGACTGCTCATCAAGGTGCAGCAGGGATGAAAGGGCTCAGAGCTACAGCTCCTCCTTCAAATAGCTTAGATCTCTGGTGTATGGACAACACAGGAGATCTCTTCAGTAAATCTAAGGTTTCCTAGAAAAGCTGAATTTACTGGACATTCAATGCACATTGTTTGCACTTGACATGCAACAGTAGCTCTGTTTTGACCTCAGGAGCAAAAAATGATTGGTTAACCCTGTCCTTCAGAGTATTCTGGAGTGAGGCAGGGAGCAGACAGAGAAATAAACAGTTTCAGTGGTGGTACCCAGCTCCTCACTTCCCTCTTCTCATGTTACCAGATATAAAATTGTCACATGGCAGGGATGGGACCAAAAAAGCTGGCTGGATCTAGAGAACCACTCTTTAAATACAGTACTTTGCTGCTGCACAACTTTTTCTTATGGGACAGTTGCTTGCCCTTTAACCAGGTTGTCTGCTGGTGCAAGCAAACCAGAGAACAGCCCCATCATACCAAAGCTCACAGACATTTCCCTAAAACCTGCCAAAATCTCCCCTTCAGTAATTCCAGCCCATTACAGATAATTATATCACCTTACACCATCCTCTGCAATTCCTCTTCCTTCTTGCTGTTTGCACTTCTCAGGGAAGCGTGGGTTGCCCACAGCAAGAACTTCACTCTGGCTCATTAACATTTAAAACCTCCAGCAAAATGTTTACAAGGTTAACTTTCTTTTAAGCCAACATAATATATGAGTTTTTCTGTGTGGTTGGATATGGCGATAATTCAAAAATACAGCCACTGACAGGGAAATGGAAGACTACAATGAAAGGAATACAAAGAATTTCCAGCATAGATAAAACGAAGCAAAAGTTTTCTGTATTTTTACCTCTGAATCAGCTGGAGTCATTGCTATCTTAAAACTTAGTTTACCCAGCATCAAATAAAAGGACATCAGTGCATTCTGGTCTGTGTCACAGGTTTGCTGTGGTCACGTTTTATTCAGTATGAAGAGTAAAGTCTAAATTGTGGCATACACTAATAATCTTATAAAAAGACACAAGATTTTCTGTCTGCTCTGTTCATCCTACTTCTCTGTGTGTTTCCTACTCTGGCAAAGTCATAAACTCTTGTTGTTTTAGTTATGCAGTTCGCTAGCAAGGATATTCTGGAACAAAAGAAAAGCCCCACTGAACACTCTGCAGGAGACACCCAAATTCTCTGTTTCAAGCTCTCCATCAAAAATTTAAAAGAATTCTGAAACCAGAAGCCTTTTTCCATACAGATACTGTCCTGCTTTCCATAAATCCTTGTCTGTCTTAAGCTACCCAGGTGTTCAGCTGTAACACGAGAGTGCCATAAGACACCACACAGAGCAGACCTGTGCCAGCAGCTGCACTGGCAGATGCCCACAGCTCATCAGATGCTGCTTGCAGGGGCAGTAGTAAAAGCAAGGAGAAAGTTTCCACATTTGCCAAGGAAATCAGACTGAGTGAAGCAAACAAACTGGGTCAGCCAAGAAAAGAAACAAGCACATGAAGGTCAGCCATGGTCCACAGGATGCTGAGGATGTGTTCTCTGTTCAGTCAGCCACAGCCAAACCCTTCAACCTGGGCACCACTGGGCTGCAGCTGGGCTGCACGAGCTGCTGGTCTGCTTGCCCATCAGTGGTAAAAAGGAGTCTTATTTTTGGAGACCACAATTCAGCTGTTTGACTTTGACTCTAATTTGCTGCATTTGCAGCAGGCTTTTGTAAAAATAGAATCTTTCTTAAAATATGGAAAAGAGGGTTTATTTTTTTTTAGTTCAAATAGACACCGTGCAAGGTGTGTGGAGGAGTACAAATAAATGATAGCAAGGACTCAGTTCATTTACCCACATATGGGTGTCAGCAGCCACTGGAGATGTCCAAGGGAGATCATATGCTCTAGAGAGCTGCAGGACTGGCTGGTTGAAGGGCAGGATCAGGGGGATCCAAAGGGGGTAGCCACAATGCCCCATAGCACCTCACATGGTCCATATGGCTGAAATGGATGCTGAGGGAGGAGATCACCTCATCCATCTATAAATGTCTGTATCTGAGCAAATTGCCTCGGCTTTTTTTTTTAAAGACTGTGAAGAGAAGCAGGTGCATGTAGATCACAGCTTTCACAGCTTCTCTGCCCTATTTTAGAGTGAGAGAAATATTCCCCAAAAGACCTGTCTCTCTTCATTGATTAGATGGGAAGCTCAGATGTGGGGTAGCCTAGCTAAAATTGGAATTTCTCAACTGCGAGAATGTAATGTCATCCAAGCAGTATTTGCCAGGGATGGCTGTAAAGGTGAAGGCTCCTTTCTACATTCCCCTTCCAGCTGAAGAAAGGCCACACTTGTCAGAGCAGATGCCTGCATCTCCAGAGTTGAATCCTGCCAGATGAATATTGCCTAAAGCTTGGGCTAAGCCTGGGGCAAGAAAAAAGTACCAAGAGGAATAAAGATTCACAAGGAAAAATAAGAAGTGCTGCTGGAGTGTCTGAGGTCCAGAGTTATAAATTAAAGGAGTGAGTGCTCACACCCTGTAGTTGTAAGTGGTACATGAGCTCGCCCACACTCTTAGAGTGGGAAATCCAGAGGAAGCTTATGGGAAGGAGAAAAGGACAGGGGAAAAAAAGAGAGGAAACTCACATGCAAAGTGAAGTTTGGCTGCTCCTGAATGTCTGTGTTTTCACCCTTCTAAAGCTTTGGGTCAAAGTTCAGAGGAAATCAGCTTTTTTAATAAATCATTTAGTACTTACAAAATAGTGAAACATCCCACAGCATTAACTAAGCAGTGATTAATGTTCTATAAAAGATTTTTTTCCTGTATGGATGTCTCATGCAATATTTATCACAGCCCCACAAGAGTTGCTGGGTCATCACTTTTATGATGAACCTCCAGAGTCTCTCATCTCAGATGGGTATAAATCAGGAATACTGTGAAAAGGAGGGTCATAATCTATTCCTTTCCTGTGTGGGAGGGTTACAATGTTATTAAAATATTAAGTGTGTAATATTTCACATTGGGGAACTTGGAAAATTAGTCTTGAGTCTTCTTCATCAAGAATTTAGTGAAGAGATGAGGAAGTGTCAACTTTATTTCACTCACTAAGAAAGGGAACTAATTTCCTTTCATGAGGGCTCCTGGTCTGGGAGTGCTCATGCACTCTCACTATGGAGATTTAGCTGGAGAAGTTTAAACTGGAACTCAGTAATTAATTGCACACACTCTCCTGGTGCATTTCATGGTTTACCAGAGAGAACCATAACACTCTTAACTTCAACAGGAGTCCTGGGCAGAAGAGATCAGTGTAAAAATACACATGTAAGGCTCACATCAGCCTTTCTAGCTGAGGGAGTTTCATGGAAAACTTGCAATTGTACCATGCCTCAGTTTCCCCACCTGTTGTATGAGAAAACAGAAAAAAATCATGGCCTATGGTTCATTGCATAACTTCTCAAGGTCTTTCTGTCACCTGGATGTACAGGTAATTTTTTTTCACCCTGTAAATATAAATCTCTGAGATACCTGTAATTTAAACTTTCTCTATTTTTCAACTAAAAGGATTCCTATATCTCAGAAAACTGGTCCTGAAACTATTAGCCTTGTTATAGTTCAAGAAGTCAGGAAAGAACATCTCTACAATTTGATCATTTCTCAGTGCAGTGTTAATTCAGTCCAATTCAGAGAATGATGCAGATTTACCCACTCACCATTCCAAAAAGTAGGCTGGGAGCATGTGTCAAAAATTTGCCCTGTCTCCCACTTATATACAAGATGGACTGTGTTGTAAAAGGATTTTCTGTGACCTCTTTCCCTTATACATCAATTTTATGAACAGTTTGCCTGCCAAATTCAGATCAGGAGGAGAAGATACTCAGAGCTAGAGTGAGTCACTTCGGTCATGGCTGTTGCCAGCTCTCAGGTGAAAGGGAATAGGTTCCACCCTCGCTGAGGCATCCTGCTCTCCTCCTTGATTTCCCAAGAACAGCTGTCAAAGGAGGGGACAAGGCTGTTGGAGTCAGTGAGTCAGGGGCCCCTGAATTCTTCAGAGAGAAATCAGAGTGGGGATTGAATTAAAGCCTGTGGATGGATTGAAGCATATTAAGCCACTCACACATAAGGTAGAGGTATAAGTTTAAGTTTTAGGATAAGTAAGTAAGTAAGTTTTAGTATGAGCTCTAGTGCTTTTAGTAAGTAAAGGTTTAGATACCAAAGTAGAAGTGTGAGTTCTAGTGAAGGTTGAAAAACATGCTAATGTTTTCAGTAGAGGCTCCAGGACCATGGTTATAGACAGTGTTTAGATATAATGGAGCTACAGTAAGAATATTGCTTACATTTTTCAGATAGAACAAGATAGGTCATATGCATAATCTATACATAACCTGGAGTGCTAAGAAACTAGAATTCTAATAGGTTAAGGAGTGGTGGTCTGAGTTTGTGTCTTAGCTTGTTGGAAAGGGTTCTATATAAGAGTATGTATTGGGAAGAGTTGTGCCTTTTGCCATTGCTCTTCTGCTTTTCCTGCCACTGCTTTTCTTTTTGCTTTTGCTCATTGTCATCAGGCAACACCCGAGAAGAAGACAGGAACTTCATCTTCCCGGGACCTCTGACAAGAGCAGCTTCTGCTTCTGTTTGGGACTTTACACCAAAACTTAGCATGGACTTTGATGTCTGTGACTGTGCCTTTTGAGACTGATGTGCTTCTGCAGTAAATAACCTTTCAGCAGTTGTTAGCTGCTTTGCTCATTTAAGATAGCCTGACTAAGTTGGTGCCTCCAGCACCGAGGTCGATAAGCTCACAGTTGGTGCCCCGTGTCTGGTACCTCACTCTTAACCTCACACAAGGCTGTCCTTCCCTGGAGCTGCCCTGGGGCAGCCAGAGCCTGCTCTGCAGAACTCCCCCATCTGCTCCTGGCTGAGTGTGCAGGCTGTGGGAGCTCAGGTGCCACCAGGGCTGCCAGCTCCAGACTGAGATTCCTGCATGGAAACACCTCCGGCAGAGCTGTGTGCTGGAGCAATGTGCAGAGACCCAGCACAGCTGAGGGAGGCTGCAAGGGGCTCTGCTCACCCACTCTGGGGCTGCCAGCCCCACGGAGGCATTTCACAGACCTTTAGGGGTTTGTGTGTAATTCAGACCTGGGTCTCTGTTCACTATGGGAGTGTAGACCCCAAGAGCACACTATAGACATCCAAATGTCTACTTTTGAATCATAGCCCTGGGGCTCAGTTCACGTGCCTAAATATAGGCTGCTAGTGCCATCTAGATGCTCTGAAGTGTCTGAGGACCTTTGAGCACATCACATCCTTCTGGACAGGCAGCTGGAGGCTGGGCTGGACACCCCAAGGTAGCTCTGATGCTCAGAGAGATGAGTGGTGCTCCCAGCACGTTTGGTCAGTGGAACCAACACTAAAGCCAGTTGCAGAGCTATTCCTAAGTTTTCTGTTTGAGGGATTTGAACCCTTTCATGTTTTAGGCACTGTAATTTAGTTACATGTATTCGCATACAAAGAAGGTAGATGAGCCTCACTTCATTTATTCTCCACAGGAGAAGCTGAAAGCACTAGTCTGCTCATGACAGGTTGGTAAAAATGAACTATTTCCTTTGGGTGTATTAAAAAAAAAACCCTTCATAAGAAATCAAAAAGGTTTCTAAAAAAATGTTAAACTAATAACATCCCTTTTCCCTCATCATATCTCTTTTCTTTGAATTGCTCTTTCTTTTTCAGTGATGAAAAGGAACCAAAAAGAACAGGAAACAGATGATGGGATCACAGGAGAAAGCACAGAGCTGCTGGTAAAATAAGGGGGGGAAACTGTTGGAAGCAAATGCTTCTCTAAACCCTTCAGATCAATCACAACAACAAAAGTTTCCTTCCAGAGCCCACTGAATTCACAGCAGTAACTTCAACTGTCTGCTTGCTTTGTGGAAGTAATTTTTTCAATAAACTTTCATCTACTTTAGGGCTCATTTAAAACAACATTTAGAAAAACTGATCTCTACCAACCACCTAAATGCGATTTCCAGAGTCAAGAGAAGCTCTGCCTTTTGCTACAGATATCCTCTTGGTTACAACTATTATTTATGGACATTGTGGCAAACCAGACAGAGTTAAATAGGCAGCTCCCAAACAATGAGTTTCACAGTCATGGCAGCACAGATGCCATTTGTAAGTTGTCAGCCACTGGTCACAAACCCCTCATGACTTTATGGTCAAAGATTGTATCAGGCTACTTTCTCCAGCTTAGTGCAAACACTTCTCTACCTCCCTCTGGTATCTTCAAAGAAAAAATATGGCCTTGAATATATCACAAATACATCAACAAAGCCATTGTTGAAGCTTTCCACCAACTGGCAAGCACTAAAACAGTATCAAGCCACTGTGCACATATCCAAAGGCAGGATTTTCACATTTTTGCTGCAAACTTGATTTTCTTCTAGTTTGTCACAGGTAAGCTTCCACACTCCAAAGATTTTTGTGCTGTGAATGCCCATTGCATTGCAGGTTGCATGTCTGCTCTCTGCTCTGAGGGAGCATGGATGTGAGGGAGGATGGATGTGAGGGAGGTCAAGGACCTGCTACCACATCCTGTGGGTTCTCAGTGATCTCTGATAACAGAACCTGGATCTCAAAACTTGGTCTCTGTTTCCAGCCTCTCTACAAAGGCAGCTGATCAGAGGTCACTATGTACTTAATTAGTCACTTAAAAGGGAAGATACCTCAATATAAACTGCACCATACAAGGGGCAATGTGTATGAGTAATAGGGACCTAATTTAAAATGAGTGTGGGAGTGCCAGCAAAAAGCAAAACAAACTCTGATGCTACATCCCATCAGAAATAAGCACAAGCCAAGAAAGAAATGCATAAATGAAGTTGTTGGCTATTTGTTAGTTCAGAAAATGCCACATCCCCTCACGAAGGTTTCTCCTCAGTCATTAGTTTTCCCTTTGCAACAAAATGAATGATGAGGCAGACTGAAAAACATTGTGTTCCATTCAAGAACAAGTGGTTAGAATTTGTGATTAGGCTAGAAGGGGAGAAATGAACATCTCTTCACTGACAGGAGGGCTACTGCTAAGTTAAGGAGTGGAGAACAAAGCCATAGCTTCTTCTTGGGGTCTAGCAAGGCCTTGGTCCAGAGAGAAAAACAAAACTGGGACCATAACAATCAAAATTATTTGATTCACATCTGGACAGCAAAAGAAGCAATGCATTTGCAGAAGTGTTTTCTACCTAATGCATGCTGAATTTTCCAGAATCTGTGTCCACTTCTTTCCCCAAGCTCCATAGTCTTGATCCCACAAATAAGAATTGCCTTGTTGATCTGACTGCACTTAGTACTGATTCCTAAAAGTTTAGTTCTTCTGATGTGCTGGCATTTAGTCAGGCTTAAATTGTGTTTCATATCCACTTCTTTCAGGAATTAGTTAATTGACAGTTTATTAGTATTTACTGCTCATTATTTGGGAACTATTTATTTAATGGACTGGTTATAACATAAAGGGCTTCTATAGCAAACAATGGAACTGCCTTTGACACTGGAAATCATATCCATGATTTCTGATTTGTCTCAAACATGCAAAGAGTTTGGGACTCAGACCCCATGTTCCTCCTTCTGATTTCTCAGCATCACATAATATGGCAAATAAAGCTTTATAAAACCTTTTAGTTAAAAAAAAAAAAAAAAAAAAAAAGGAAAAAATAACCCAAAAAAGAAAAAAAACCCACCACAAAACAAACAAAAAAAAAACAACCCCAAGATGAAAATCACTACTCAGAGATGTTACTGTCATATTATGAGAAAAATCCAAAGTTTCTCAAATAAAGGCACTATTACACAAAGGCAATGAATCTAAAGGAAAACACTGTGTCTGGATCTCTGCATAACAAATAATGGATTTGTTCTTTGTTCAAAAATCTTCTGTCTTGCAATGACTTTAATTCTCAGTAAGAGAGCTGAGTTTATATTACACTATATATATTATATTATAAAATCAGATGTTCCCTGATGTACTTCTATATGTTATCTCAAATCAGGTTACAGTTGGCTGTGAATATAGCAATGTGACAAAACCTGCACTATATTATGCCATATTAATCTCTCTGTGAGAAAATAAATATTGTGCTACTGTTAAAGTGGATCTTATTCATGGAAATAAAAGCAACCAATAAAACATTCTCAACCATGCATATAACTTAAGAACTCCTTGCATTTACTGATGAAAGAGAGTAGAATATCATAATATAACTAATGTTTCAATTTCATCAGATCTTTTTTTAAACTACAGAGAGTAAACTCAACAGAACCTCTGAAAGTCTGCTACCTCAGAAGTAATATTTGTCTCTGGTCTCAGTGTACTGTACATGCCTCAGGATATTTGTGCTTAGCCAGGAGGAGAAGAGCACAGGGTTGGCAGGAATTCCTTGAGACAGCACAGCACAAGAAGTCCACAGATGATTGTCTCCTGCTTACTGTTTTCTGCCACCAACATCTGCTCATGAGAACAACCTGCTTCTTCCAAAAAGACTGAGGTCTGCCAGGAAGTTTTCTGCCAAAATCTCATTTTGATGTCAAACTGGATTTCAATCTACCAAGGAGCCTTTTCTTCCCACTCATTCCCAATTTCTGTCACTTTGGGACTGAAAAAAAATTCAGGCTTGGGAAAAAAAAAAGGTTCTTTTGGTTGGTAGAAGTCTCTGTCCTTGTGATAGTAACTATGTCACTATGCCTGTTTCCACACAATAGACTCTGAGCCACTCAGGAGATTCTGGTGACAATGTCATCTTGTCTGCACCACAATTACTCTCATGAGTCCCCACATCCTGACTGGGGCCCAAAGAAGTGAAAGATAAGTTGTACCCAACAAGTCAATGAAAGACTCAATGACAGAAACAGGTTTTTTGATTCCACTTTTTTTCCAGATCACTTTTGTCCTAATAATCTTCCAGATGATTCCCTAATAAGCATAGCAGTGCTTGTGTGTGGGCATTTGAAGATTCTGCTGTCTAAACTGACATTATAATATAATCCCATGGTTGGAACACTAATACTCTTAATTAGCTCTGAAAAGTAACTCTTATTTTAGCAAGCCCCTCTGCACAATTTAAGGTCAGGCTCTCTCTAATGAGACCACCATCTACAGTTGCACAGACTGAAAACTTGCTTTTGATACTGTATTTTCTCAAAGACCATAACCCTAATCATTCTAATAAATATAATTTGTGCCCAGATCATCAATTTGGTTTTCTGCAGGATGCTTCTTCTGCTTTTATGCTGTTCTGGTTTTATTTGTTGAAGTTATTTTGGAGCAAAGGTCCAACATAAATAAATAACATGAAATGCAGTGTTCATCTCTTATTAGATTTTTGGGCCTCTGGAACTCAAAAAATAAAATTATGTTATTATTACATTTCTTATCTTTCTAATGGTTTATTAAGCCAAGCAAAGGAATACATTGGAACAAACTTCTCTTGATGTTTAGACATGTCCTGCAACAAAGAACAAAACAAGCATCCATCTATAGAGCATAAAGACTCCTAAAATCACCTCAAAGGAACTGCCTACCTCCATAATCTAGGACAGCTGTCAAGGAAAGGTCCTGCTTGACTTTAATTCTCATTTTCTCTTCACCTCCCTGCTTTGACTCTTGTCTCTTTTGGTTGTGAGGTTCCCTGGGACACTGTTGTATATTGTACAATTTTCACACTGACCAGTGGATAAGGTCTTTATCCTTGAGAAAGGTCACTGGGCACTACTGCAATGAATCCAGGCAGCACTGCCAAGCACCCTAAAGTCATTTTTCTCTCTCTGCCATAGGCTGCTCTTCCTGTCTCTAATTTGAAATTGGAACAGAGGGTAATGCAATAAAACTGCCTGTATGGAACATCTTACATGCCTCACAAGGACTGATGGAAGCTGATTCCATATTTCCATATTTTTTCATGTTGGCCTTGTTCCCATATTGGGGATGGCAAGCTATCTCTGTGGTACACCAGAATTTGCCCACATGACTACCCTTTCCCAGAAGGGTTTTCTCAGGTTTCTGTCTCAGATGATTTGGAAAAGAACTCAACAGGTGAGTGTCAGGGATGAAAATCCTTTTGGAAAGTTACCCATAATGGATTTAAAAGAATCACAGAATGGGTTGGTCTGAAAAGGACTTTAAAGGTCATCTAGTTCCTAGTCCCTGCCTTCCACTAAACCAGGTTGCTCAAATGCCCATCCAACCTGGCCTTAAACACTTCCAGGGATGGGGCATTGGGTTGCTGCAGCAGCAAATAAATGTTTTTGTTTGGTTACAGCATTTGCACCCAATTCACCTGCACTAAAACAGAGACTTCAGCACAGTGATTTCCTCTTAGAGCTCAAGAAAGGTCACTGCAGACAAACACAGAACTGTTTTATGCTGCCACAACCTTGCCCAGGGCTCTTAAATGGTCCAGGAAAACAGTAGTGCTTCATACTCCTGTTGGAAGGAGAGTCTGACTTCTCCAATGTCCAGTGCAAGCCCAGGAATGTGGGGACTGATTTTATGGTGTGCTCTGAGCAGATGGGGATTACAAAGAGCTACAGGGAGTCAAGTGCACAGCTCCCTCCACTGCAAATGCACTTTCTCAGTTCATCCTTTCAGGCATATCTCAGCCTTGGAGAGGTTTCTGTGCAAGAAAAATGGGAAGTGTGTATTGCTTTTGCATAAGAGCATCAGCTTTAGAAGCCAAAGATAAATACACACAGATGAGACTAAGAAATATCTGTATTAACCTTTACAAGAGAATGCAGTGCAGCAAACAAAGGCCTAATGCTTACAGCTAAATGCTCTTCCCTACACTTAACTAATTCCAATTTCATTGAAAGCTGTGGAGGAATTAATTTTATATGTAGTCAAAATTTTACTTCTATTTCTTTTCTCCAATGCCTTCACACAAAAATAGAAATCTAATCCAAATAGTCCTTATTTGAGGTAAAGGCATCTCAGCTTTGAGATTCTGGAAAGGTCTAGCTATCAAATTTTGTACACACATCCTGAGAAAAAGTTTGTTAGAAAATTCCATAGAAAAAAAAATCCATTTGACATGGCCATTAAATGAAAACATTACAGTACATTAAAGTATGGCACTCTATAAAGCTCATGAGTTTAGATATATGCCTAAACATAAAATCTCACTGCAATCTGAACCTCAAAGTATTACTTCTTATGTTTCATAGGGCAGGACCAAACAGGCACCAAGAATGGCACCTGGTGCCATGTAAGTAGAGCTGCAAAGCAGCAAGTTGTCTCTGCCCTGATTAAAAAACCCATAGAATTATTTTCATATTCCCATTCCTGAATCCATAAAATAAAAATTGAAGTAAATACACCAAGTCTTAGTAAAAAAAAAAAAAAAAAATCATGCTGCAGGGGGTAACTCCTGCACAGAACAGTATTACAGACCTTTTCCATGGCTCCCTAAATTAGCCTGAACCTCTGCTGCTTTAGCCAGATGCTGCAGCTTAGAAAGTTATTCAATAATTGCACATGCACAAACCTTCATTTGCCTCCCCTGTGCTCATGCATTATGATGAAGCCTTTATTATAAGTGAGCATATATTATTATTTTTACAGGTTTCACAACTCAATGCACAGAGAGAATGAGGCACGCTGGGCAAACCTCTGAATAAATTTCCTCCTAGCTGCACCCTGTATCTGCACTGAGTATAACCTTGCTTCATACTTCAAAACCCTGCTGGGAAATAAGACCATTGGTTTCCTCACTCTCAACATGACAAACCCCTGCACACTTCACAGACACACAAAAATTCCTTCTCATAAATCTGCTGTGACATCAGAGCAGTCCTGGATTTATTTTATTGAGGGAGGAACCGAGGCCGGGAGGACTGGATCAAAAGAACAATTTAATTTTTGACATCTCACAATAAGGATACCATATTTCACTTTTCTATTCTCAAGGTTTTTATCAGCCCACAGCACAGCTCTCTCTGGCTTTACTGCAGCTAGAAGTGATGAGCACTTCTGACTTGCACAAGTGCTGTCCCAGTTCCTCCCACACAAACACCCACTCCTCCTCCTCCTCCTCCTCCTCCTCCTCCCTGGGGCATCAAGGAGGAAGGCAAGGCAACTCTCCTCTTCCAGCCTCCTGACATTCCTTGGGAAGAAATCTTTGGGAAAGTCCAGCCAAGAGCCTCCACCTCTAGCAGAATCAGAGCTGGGAGAATCTGGGAAGAAGTCACCTGCCAAATTTCACTGAGTTTCTTGTAACAGACCAGAATTTTCCGAAGTTCATAGTTTCTTCAGATATGGAAACTTCTACAGAAACATCAAATTAAATATCCCAGACATAAAAGCAATACTTCTTACCAATGCTAAACCCACAGTCATAAAAATGTGATGTTTCACTGTAGCATCCTTTTTAGCATGACCAAAAATACATCCTGATTTCACTTTCTGAAATAGCTTGTTGTTTTTGCTGGAAATTAAAAAAGACTAGTTTCAGATTTTCAGTTGGGGACAGTGGTCAAAATTTTGCCAGTCCTGTTTAATTACTGTTGATGACAGACAACAGAACCAGTCCTTCAGAAGGATGCACCTACTTACTGTCACCAAGCAATACAAAAATGCAACATTTTTAAAATTTCTTCTTTAAAAAAACAGATTTCTCTATTCATTGAGTCTCTTGTTTCTCCTACTACCTCCCAAGAGGCAGGAGAGCAGCTAATATCTGAAGTTTCAAGAAACTTAAGGAGGATTTTGCAGCAAGACTGAGAGGGCTGTGTGATCTCTGTGTTCCCACTGCCAGCTCCTGCTTCCAGCATCCCAGCTCCTGTGCACTGCTGGCTGGTGCTGCTCCTGCTGAGGCAATCACCCCAAAATACACTCTGTGACTTCCTCTTCAGGCAGTCAGGACTCAGCTCATTAATTAAGAGCTGTAGCATCACTTCCAGCTGCCACTTCAGCCAAAGGTGAGTCTCTCCTAAATCTTGCAGGGAAAGGAGAGTGGGATTAGGAAGGACGGGGTCTCAACCACCTTAAAACCATTAGAAAAGGGAACTGCAAAAAATGTTATCTGCTTGTGGGTTTAGAAGTGTCAGGTAACCCACTGAAGTTAAGTGCTCTGAGAATTGTGGAATCATTAGGGTTGGAAAAGACCTGCAAGGTCAAGTCCAAATGCACCATTACACCACATTCCTACAATGCCACATCTACATGTCTTTGGAACCCTTCCAGGCATGGTGATTCCACCCCTTCCCTGGGTGGCCTGTTCCCATGCTTGGCCACCTTTTCAGTGAAAAGTTTAGATAAAGTTGTGTGAGGTTGTTGGCAGGTTGCTGTACATTCTACTGTGCTAAGCAAAGGCACCATTCAGAGGACTATGGCCCAAAGCAGTGTGGGTTTGTGAGTACTTTCCCAGCTAGGTGTGACTGTTCTGCTCACCCTGGGGCAAACAGGGGCTGAGTAACAGCAGCACTGCACCAACGTGAGCTGAGCATCTGCTGGGATTGCATGAGCAAGGGCTGCTGCACAGCCAGCCTGGCTGAGCAAACAACTCCCACCTTCCTGCTGTGGGCCAAGGCTTCCCCGTGGCCCCCACAGAGCTCTTTCCATCAGCACATCTGAAGCGTTCATGAAACAAAAGCTCAATCTCCCACCAACACTGGGGCAGCCAAGACACACTCAGGGCAGGCTGGCAGGGCTCTGGCACAGCTGAACACTGAAAGCTGCTCTCTCAGGCTGGAGTCAAGAGCACTGACTGTGATGTACAGCTGCAGTGCTTGGCTGGCAGTATTTTTTCTTGGGTTGCAATACAGGATGTGGCCAGAAATGTGTATTCTATCACCATCTGTTGAAGCTGGTGGGGCAGTGACCCTTATCTCCATGGCACATATTATCTGCTAATGGGCCATCTTTAAACCAGCTGGGCAATCATCTTCATCTTTTCCACAGCCCATCCTCCCTCCAGGAAGATATCATCTGCTGCTGGGCCATTGAGTCCCACTGCATGACTGATAAAATTACATCATCCCACTGGGAGATGCTCCAGCCAGGGGGAGGAGCCAAGCCTTTCCTACCCAGAGAAAAACTGAGATTTTGGACAGCAAGATACCATCTTTCCACTGGATTCCAGAGGAAAACTGGACTTTTCCACATCATCCCTGGACCTTCAGAGGAAAACTGCACATTCTACAGGAGCACTGCTTCCAGCTGAACCACATCTGCCACTGCAGGAGGATGCAGCCACCATTTAATGGGACTGCTACCAACACCCTGACTGACAGGGTGTCAGGTTGTATTCTGACTCTGTCAGTTTTTTGGGATTGTTCTTTGTAATACTGTATTTCTATTTTAATTTTCCTAGTAAAGAACTGTTATTCCTAATTCCCATATCTTTGCCTGAGAGCCCCTTAATTTCAAAATTATAATAATTTGGAGAGAGAGGGTTTACATTCTCCATTTCAAAGAGAAACTTCTGCTTTTATTGACAGACATCTGCCCTTCAAACCAGGATATATTTTTGCTATGGCTTTTATTGTTAAAGAGCCTGAGGACCTCTGGGTTTGCATTAAGGGCTACTCTGTATTAGTACTTAAACATCAACACTCAATTGAACAGAATTTCTCACTAAGAATGAACCTGAGCTAAATTTGTGCAGTGCCCAATCTTCAAAGAACGTCCTTCATCTCTCATGATTTAAATCATTATCATGTGCATCCCTTTGCACCACAACTCTCTGAATGTTAATGTTTCAGTTCCTCTCCACTTGTGCATCCATTTTTCACATGGGGAGGCAGATGGCATGCTCTAGCAAAGGATGGGAGAACATTCAGGGAAAGAACAGTCCCTAGATATTAAGGGATAAATTATGCAGTGGAAGGAGACTCGTTTTAAAATAGAGTTGTTAGGGTTTATTTGATGCCAATGTGTCTCCAATGTACTCTAGTAGATATCAGCAAGAAACTTCTGTTTACTCTTATCTATATTTTTATTTAGACTAGGACATTTTCACAGGGAGTAAAAAGTGTAGGGTACCCAAACAGAAAGGGGGAAAAGATGCCTGTGCAACATCCCAGACTTAGTCTTGCATTTTGTAAACTGAGGTATTCACTTCCACCATCTCAGAGCTAACAGTGAGATCTCTAAGAGTCACTTATTGGGAAGAGGTGGGAAGAAAAGGCTAATCTGCTGATTTATAAAATATGTTAATGCTTTATAGTGTAAATCTTGAATAGGATGTGTGTGGGGCAGTTGTTTGCATCTGCTCAATGCCCAATTGGTGACTGAATGGAGCAGGCAGGTAGGCACTGCAGGGGGAGGGTGGGTATTACTTCCACCCAACTGACATGCAAAATACTTACACTGACAAAAAATTCAATGTCCTTGTTGAATTGGTCACTTTTAGTACATTTATATTGTCACACTTTACACCCTGGTGACCACTGCCTGGAACAGCAGTGTGGATGTGACCCTTAAGTTTGGCTCAACTTTGATTTCTGAGGAGCTGTTAGGGATTTGCTTCTCCAGGGCAGATCTCCCTCATCCTGCCTGTGGGCTCCTTCTTCTCTCAAAAACCAATATTTAATACAATTTTCTTGCAGTAAGTTGGGGTTGCCAAAATAAGGTATTAGATGCTGTGTACTAGAGATGGACACAGGTAATCAGTATGACAGTGTACATGGGCAAAACCAGAGAGAAATGCAATCATTCCACCCTACACATCTCTGTCAGGTTCTCTCAAACCACATGGAATTAATACAGCATCAGTGAACTGGCTCACACTGGGAAAGTTTCCCTCCTACCAGCAAAAAAATGCAGACTCGAGGTGTTTCAGTTATTTTCTGTGAATTGCTTTTTCAACCTAAGATCAGGTTTTAGTGTTTGACCACGGCTTGAAACCCAGTAACAATGGTGATATCTCAGATGGCAACTTATCTTCAGCTGTGGTTTGGGTATCTTGGGGACATCTCAGCTGGGGACTGGTGGGATTCTGCAAGATCTGCTTTTAAGCTCTTAAGAGGAAATTTGAGATACAACCCTTTGCTTTGGGAACACTGACACAAGCAAAATAAAACTGATATAGTAGCATTTTAGGTTTCCCTCAAATGTGCTTCTTCAAGTTATCCAAAGAAATTTTAATTCAAGAACATCAGGTTCAGATAAAAGTCATTTGCAAATCAGCATCTGAAATGCTCAGTGAGGAGTCAATAATATTTCTTGGTTTGGTCCAAGACCTTGATATTTCTTGTTTTGATGCTTCCCATTCAAAATGTTCTTGAGCACTTTCAAAAATTAAAACAAAAAAAAACAAACAGCAACAACAATAAAAACACAACCAAACAAAACCCCAAACCGAAAAAATATATATATATATATAATTTTAACTCTAAGTACCAGTTATAGATAAATACACAAAAACATTGAAACCTGTCATAGTGAACAAGTTTTGGGTTGTTTTTTTCTCAGCTCAGCTACTGATATCACTTGGGATAAGACAAATGAGCATAATACAGGGTTTTTTGCTCAAGTAAATGGACTTCATTAATTGACCAAGGAATAGTTAATGAGCCCAGAAAAAGAATTAGCAATTGGCAGAGAAGTAGGTAATGGAGAATTTAAGAATCTCAGAATATACTTTTTATTTTTGAATTATTTTATTTTTCTCACAGCACTACTGCTGACACTCAGTTGTGTTTCAGGATGCATTTACCCCCTCTCCCAACAAGTGTCACCTAGAAAAGACTCAGCTGTCAGCCTCTGATTAGAAGCTTTCAAGCAGTGAGTGGGAAGTGGTGCAGATGTTGCAGTAAGCCTATTTTATTCCTGCACAAACTATTTCTCTGCAACTTGCAGAAAGCTGCTGTTTTCACCTACAGCTGAGAAAGGTTCAAACCAGATTTTATTTCTAGAATGACCTTCAGTATGAAATGCTCCATGAAACATTCCTTCTGCTGCATGAATATTGCTCATTTCAGGAATATCTCCACTATGTGTATCAGTTTTACAAAATTTAACAGAAAGTATTCAGGGTCATCCTGTAAGACAAATATATGCCCACAGTGGAAAAAAAATGTCTTTCTGTCTTGAAATTGCAATTAAAGAGTCTGATCCTGCAGCACAGGCAGTTTCTTACCCATGCCAAAGAGACTTCAGCACCTTCCATTACATTTTATAATTTCTGATGGCAATGAAAACATAAGGGGATGAACCTTGTGCTGAGATTAATCTGCACTGTGCTGGTTCTATCACAGCTTCTTGAAAAGCCAGAGCAGCCTGACAGCTCAGACACCGGTGAACAACATCCACACATTTTGTTATCTCCTGACTTTTGGAAATCTCAAAGCCTAAGAGGTTCCTTTTCAGCCCTTATGATGGCCCTGACACAATTTACTGTGCTGGGATCCCATTTCAAGTGGCAGGAATTTTCTTGGAACCCTTTGGAGCCAGATCCTGAAAAGCATCCTCAGGAGAGTCAGTGAGCCTATTGCAATAACAGTCTCGTTTCTGATAATTAAATCTATTTGAATATTTGCATAATACTTGAGAAAGGCTGAAAAGTAGACAACCTGTGTTCTCCCATCATGGACCCTGAAAAATTTTGGGGCTGGAGAAGAAAAATCAGTGTCTTGAAATGCCCTTTTCAGCTCCAGGCTTTTTGATGATTACCCACAGCTTTAAGTGGTTGAAGTGGACCCACTATAGCCCAAAAGTTATGTGATTAACTCAGGAAAACATACAAAGTAGGAAAAGGAAAGGTTTTGTTCCCACAGATATTCTCTTGAGGGCACCACAACCAAAAATGTTGTATTGGTCTGTTTAAACACATTCTGGGAGAAACAATTTTTTATCTTAGACACATGGAGATTCTAAGCCTTGAGGGAACTTCAAGGTTATGCAGGCTCCTCCCCAGAGACCCTGCTTAAAACACCATCTTCTATCTGGCACTGCATGTTCTTGTGGCAGAAACACATTTCAAACTGACTTTAAAACCAGTGGACAATCTACCAGTATCACATTTTTTCAGTACATCTTCTCTGTGTCTTTTTTCATAGCAGTTGCCTCAGTTTCTAACCACTGTCTCACTTTTGCTTTTTCTGACACATCAATCAACTCCCAGCAATGTCTTGCCCATGTAGTTTTCCACAAACTACTCTCAAATAAACTTAAAAGCTTAACAAAAATCTTACCCTAGATAAATTAAATATTTCCATCTTCTGAGGTGTATTTCTCAAAAAACGATATTCTGAAAACCCAAATATGTTCTGTAATACTTTACTAAAACCTTTCTTATTTTTTTAACAAGCTCTTTTAAAGTTGTAGTGCAGTGTCCACCAAATTAAGCTACCTCATGAATATTCTGCTACTCCTACAGTCAGAATCCTATTCTCCCTGTTATCTATTGATTGGCTAAGAATTCCCAGCAAATAACTCTGAAAGCAATTCACTGGAGGAAGTATTTCACTGCATTCTACACATGTAATTACCACTATTGTATGACTGGGAGGGAAAGAGTTGTTTAATGAATTCAACAGTATTTATCATATTATATTCACCAAATTAATATTAAATAAGACAGTACTGCATCTAGAATTTATTATTCTCCTTTTGCTCCAAGCTTTAAACCTTCTAACACAAAATGGAAATGGGTCTGGAAAGTAAACTAACAGATATTCAAGGCTGTGTTAATTGGGCTCCCTGCCTCTCTGTCACAGCCAGAAAAAATGCTATTTGCAGCCAGATGATAAAAATTAATTGTGTCTGTGGCTGAATGGAAACCAGGAAGGAGCTTGAAATGCCAACAGGAGAGCTGGGATACAGAGGTTATCCCGTTCATACGTCACATGGCAGCAGCCTGGGAAATCTTGTGCATTTCCCACAAATAATCTAATTAAAATGAGAAGAGGGAAAGACATTTGTCAAAATATGTGCTGGAATTATGCAAATAAATGAGAGAAAACAAACCTCTGTGCTTGCACTCGGGGGAAAAAAAGCCCAAAAAGCTTTCTATTTATAGCCACCTCCCCGGCCTCAGATGCT
Source organism: Luscinia megarhynchos (assembly GCA_034336665.1). NCBI lineage: Eukaryota > Metazoa > Chordata > Aves > Passeriformes > Muscicapidae > Luscinia > Luscinia megarhynchos. The sequence goes on from JAPFBE010000002.1 coordinate 93,637,373, forward strand.
CTGTGCAAGGACTGCTGCTGGCACAGCTCCCTTCACACTTTGCTCCCCGTTTACCCAAGCTTAATGTCCCTAATTGCAATGGTGTCCCTCCACCTGGAGAGGAAATCCCATCCCTGGAAGTGTTCAAGGCCAGGATGGACAGGGTGTTGAGCACCTGACCTGAATCTGGGCTGGCCATTGTTGAAATCACTGGTAGGGAAGGAAGGGGCTGAGCAGGTAAAGGCACCTCAAACAGCAAAGGAGTGAAACCCTGGTGTAGGACAAGGAATAGGACAAATTTGGATAGAGAGTCTTGTCCTTTGTAGGGTAACTGTAAGATGCTCTGTTGTAAATACAATTTCATTGTGAGTGACACTAGCAACTGTGCTTACCTAAACAGGGATACCTTAACAAACCAAAGGTCTTTATCTCTGGAAAAATGATCCCACTATCCAAAAAGCTTCACTATGAAAAAGCAGACAGCATCTAGTAATCTTAGTTAGCACTTGCATGGCATTTAAAGATCACATGAAAAAGTGAAGCAGCCCTGCTTGCATGTTTCTCAGTGTGTTTTCTCTCAACCCAGACCTACAACATCTTTTCACCACTGTGGTTAGCAATGTACAATTCAAAACATCTGCTTAGATTCTCACACAGTTCTTCTGACTTCAGTCAGCTGGACTGAAAAGATGGATAAGCATTGAACAAGGTCCCTTTGCAAGGGATCATAGCCCCAAGCCTGCCAATGCTCAAAAAGCATTTGGACAACCCTTTTAGATATTTGGTTTAACTTTTATGTTCACCTGTGTGGAGTCAGGAGTTAGTTTTGATGACTTTTCTGAGTTCTTCCCACCCATGGTATTCCACAGTGGAAGGTGTCCCTGTCTATGGCAGGAGGGTTGGAACCAGGTGATCTTTAAGGTCACTTCCAACACAAACTGTTCTGTGATTTTACTAAACCCTCCAAGGCTGTTAAAATATTTGCTCAGGTGTCTGATCTGCAGGAAGGACAGGCTCATTATCAAGCAAAGAGCATTCACTGGAGCACTACAGGATGGAGAAGTTTTAGCCACCCCCTTCACCATCCTGCCCCTCATACAGCAAGACAAATCAGCTGTGATTTAGCAACAAGGAAACCCCCTCCTCACCTCTCCCCTCCTCATCCTGCCCCAAGGCTGCAGCCTGCAGTAAAGCAGCATTTGCTCAGCTGAGCAGTCTGCTATAAAATTGTTGACCGGGAAAACAGAAGAAAGTCAGATGAGTAAGTGATTGCATAAAAGAATGATTAATGGCAATATTTGAGCTATTTTTGTGCAAATGAGGTTATTGGGAAGGACACATCGAAATTAACTTTCTTCACTTACTTACTCCATCTTCAGGAATTGATTATAGCTCTGGAAAGGAGATAAAAGCTGTGAAAACTTAGAGATGGTCTTAAAAGAGTGGCCACAAGCCCAAGTCACATGCTATGATTGGAGTACTGTAATAGGGTAAAAAATCAAGGTGAAGGGCAGATATTCAAAAGGCAAAGCTAGGAAGATTGCTGGGCTGTGTCTCCTGAGGCAATATTGTAGGGGATGTGCTCAGGAGCATATTTTTCTGGGCTGACAGGGCAATCTGGGAACTGTCACTGGCAGCAGGAGCTTAACTGAGAGTAGCAGAGGGAGCAACAGCAAGGAGTGCACAAGTGTGGAGCTCAAGCAAGAGCTGCATCACTCAAACTGAGCCCAGAAGGGACTGGGAGGGGTCTGTGCACCAGCAGGGCATTGCCATGCAGGGACAGATCTCATTTGTGCCTCAGGTCTGAGCAGAAGATGAAACACTTCTGTCCCACAGCACCCCCAGACCTTCACAGGTCAGACACAGAGCTCACACAACTGCTTCCCCCTCTCCAAACAATGCCTGCACCTCACACCTGGCAGGGCAGGGGTATGACCCCTCCTGTGTCCCCAGACACCACAGGGTAAGCAGAGGGGCTTTGCCAACCTGCCACCTGTCCCCTGCATGCAAGGGAAAGGGCCCCAAGAGGCGTGTGCAGGGGGCAGGAGAGGAGCAGGGCACAGGATGAAATGTCCAGGAGGTGCCTCCAAGGTGCAGCCACCTCAGCCACAGCACCCAGAGACACCTGAGTGCTCAGACACCCCTCCCCATCATCTGTCCAGGTGTGGGTCTCACCCAGGGACCACGGCAGTGCCATCCCCTGAAGAAGAAAATTCATCAGAGGTCAGCCCCCAAAATGCACAGAGGAGAGAAAAATTCAGACTTACTGTGCAGGGCTTGAAAGGGAAGTGGGACAACACCAGAAGCACAGAGATCCAGGGGCCCCAGCAATGGCCATCAATGAACACTGATATTATCAATGCACAGCAGGACAGACACTATTTGTGAGTGCAGGAATGACTCAGCCAGTGCCACAGCAGAGACTGTGCAGCTGATATATCCTTTGCATAGGAGATAAAAGCATAGAAAATAACTCTACAGACCTAACAACAAAGGCAGAATTCAATGCAGGCTTTGACTGCAGGAGTAGAAAGCATCCAGAAGAAATTTTGTCATTTCAAGGATGCAAAAATTAATAATCCACCCTTTTTTAAACCATGTTCAGAGAGATTTAAAGGATTTGAAAGAAGAGAGCAGATAGAACACATATCTAGCTGAAAACATCAGTAAACCTGACCTATACTTTGGCTCCTTGGACAAGAGACTACAAGGGATTATTTCACTCTGAAAAGGGAATTATCTGAGTATCAATAGTGATTTTAAAGTCACATTGAATCAAATCTCAAAAGCATGAAACTGCATCTTCTGTGGACAAAGGAGTAACAGGAAGTGTTAGATCAGAATAAAAACATTACTGTGATGGAAAATTGTTCATATTGGCAGATGAGACAAGAAAAATAGGAGGTCCTAGAGGAAGCACTCCCACTACCACTATCAAAAATAACATCAGAACCTGAAATCTTCCATGAACTTCCATCTAGTCCCTGCCCAAAGGCCTTTAGCCCAATCCAGCCCCACCTGAAGTATGTGTTTAACCCCAGGCTGCATAATAAAGCTTAAATGTCCAAAAGCATATCTTTAACTAACAAATTCATGTCTAACTGTTTGTGCTATTTGGATTCCATGGCTTTAAGAAGCCCAAGTTAGACAAAACTTATAGACTCATTTCCTTTATGGACTGGATCTAGGCATGGTATATGCATTTAAGAGTTTTGCTAACCTAAATCTTTAATCTCCTTGTAATTTGCTACCTACCTCAGGACTGGAGAAGATAATGTTTTCCTTCCCCTATTTGTCTGTCTTGTTAATTGCAGTTTCTTTGGCTGTAAAGCCTTTAGTTGCAAGGATAGAAAATACCCTGGAGCAAGATTTGTATCTTCTTATCTGTTTTAATAATGCATAACAAAAGATTGATAATAACCTAATTTTAAAAAGCAAGATCAAAAAACCAAAAATATTCTCTAACAAAATTTAACTGTTCTCAAGTGTGCACTCCCTTTTCTTCAAAACATCAAAAAGAAAATAACATATTCAATCTTCCCAGTGATATTTCATCTTTTGTTCTCAATAGCAAGAGAAGCATATGCATTTTGTGATTGAATAGGAAAGAAGCTCTAAGATACTAGCCATAAACTGTTTATCTTCCCAATAAATTAGAATCCTCAAGTCTCCTCCTCCTCTTTTTCTCTTTGAAGAGGCAGGAAATGTATCTCACCAGAATGTGCTATTCCTGTAAGAAGCAATAGCTCTTAAAAAGCCATGAGAATGCCACATGAACTCTGCAACCTCACCTGTTGGTAATGCTGACTCATGGTGCCTTGAAGCCTGTTTAATATCCAACACTCAAGGTACCAAAGAGAGCACTGAATAAAACTGAAAATCTGACTGAAAGCTGAATTCAGACATTCTTCTCAAAACTGTACACAGAATAACATCCCCTAGAAGAATTTCTGTATCTTAGTCTCAGCATGGGCAATTCAATATTCTTTCTTTTCAGCATTATATTTCTCCAGGAGATTAAGCCTCTGGATTAACTCTGATTCTTGTTCAGAAGGTCCTAATTCTCCTTCAGGGAGCCATCAGCTCAGGTGACTCTCTTTGGGACAGACACTGATCCATTTCAGCATTTCCAGTGAGGTGTGGGCCACCAGGGTGGGTCCAAGCATTCCTCCTGTGCTCCCTTTTCCCTTGCCTCATGCCCATCTTCCCACCTACAGGGAACCCTCTGTTCTTGTAACCCACATCAGCAATGTATCTGTTGGGGCATGGTGAATGAAAAGCTATCATGTCCCCAAATAACTTGGATTATTTCTTTTTTAAAATTGAAACAAAATAGGGTGCTTTTTGGAAGCCCACAGTTGAGCATTTCTAGACATAATATAGGAAATTTTGCTCACTCATAATTGCAGTTTCATGGCTCCCAATGGTTTTGGGCAAAGCCCCTTTTTCAGCCTCAAGCTGTTTTCACTCAGGTCTTTGCTTTGAGGATACTTGTCTCTGGGATAAAGCTTTTATTCCTGCAATGAGGAACAGGCCTGATTCTTCCTCTGGTATTTTGCTAGTCTGCAAATATTCCTGAAATCTACTGCCCTTTCCAGTCCAGGAGCATTTGGCAGGGCTAAACCCTGAGTCCTTGCATTGGTGGAGATGTAGTCTTAAAGTTTCCTACCTAAGACTAATTTTGACTTAGATTTTATTGTTTCCCAATGAGAATACACCATTTTCCTGACACTCAATGTCAAACTGAGTCAGGCATCAGAGTCATCATTGTTCTACTTAATGCCTCCCACCCAGCATGTTAATTACTGAAGCTATGGAAGAACCCATGCAAAAGAGAAGAAAACTGGGGCAGAGGGACTGAGATGTGCAGAGGCTGTTGTTCTTTTCTCAAAACCTGAAGGTGAGGCATCTCTAATTCTTCTCCCCAGTTTCCAACTGCAGCCTGCACAAACAGCACAAACCCACTGTACCAGCAATTCAGACACCTCATTTCCATTTCCAGCAGTAACCTACAACAACTGGTGTCCTCAGAGGTGGTGCCTGCCAGCATGCAAAGCCTAAAAAATCCATTTCCACTCCCACCTGCATCACATGAGCTTCAAGGGACCCAAGGAAAATAATTTTCTCTTTCTGTTAACACATTATTCTCCTTGTAAAAGCACTTCCAGAAATCTTGCAAAGGAGGGTTACACAAGAGCTAGAAATTATTATTATCATTATTATTACTAGTACTACTACAGTTCCTCCAGACAGGCTTCATAGCAGTGCACAATACAGCACTGAGCAGTTAAAAAGAGGTCTTTGCACCAAGAAATATCTTTAAAATAAGCTTAGTGATGAATCACTTAATCACCATATTTTGCTTTACCACTGCATGATTGCACGTAGCATAAAAATATTAATTAATTCCCAGACCAGCAGGAGGAGAGGATCTGTCAGTTCAGCTCAACCTTAGGTCTCCTCAGTTACAGCATCTCATCTCCCACGGGAGAGTTCAGAGGAAGGTATCAGAAATCTCACAGCTACCCAGAACACAGGAATTCAACCTAAAGGAAATTCTTGTTCTAACCTCACATTACTTGGAAGCAAAAGCAAAAATTATGAGGCACTGCTCATCACCCAAGGCAGACAGGCAGCACCTTGTAATTCTGACAGCTGCAGGAGAAGAGGATGCTTAGTTATTTGCCTAAGGCATTAGGGCTGTGTTTGCATTGAGGAAACTCCCTACAACGTGACCACATCAGTGAAAAATCTATAATGCAGTCATCTGCATTGGCTCGAGGCAGGGCTTAAACTGCAGCAAACCCCACTAGAGTCTATTTTTGGATTAAAAGACATCATCTGTACGTGCAAACTGCCTGAGGGGTGGCACAGGCAGCAGCTCCCTGTTCCAACCACACCAGACCAGTCCTGCTCTCCACCAGCCAGAAACTCAGCAAAACCCAGGTGTGGGTGTGTGCCACTTGGGTTCGGCTGATGCTCGTGTTGTGGCACAGCCCATGGCAAAAGCAAAGCCCTGCTGTGGGGCAGCATTTCCCTCCCTGCTGCTCCTGCTCGCTGTGCTGTGCAGCACAGGCTGGGCTGTGTCACGGGGAAACCCTCTGCCCTCGTCACAGCCCCATGGCTACCCATGACAAGCAGATGTATCTTCAGCCTTGGCTCAAAGATGCTTCTGAAGCTGTCTAAATAACTCATCTTCCAGAGCTCGTGCCAGCCTTTCCAAGGGCCTGCTCCATCGAGGGCTGACAGCCAGAAGTCCCCCCAGTGCATCAAACTCGTGTGGAAAACATGTATGGAGACGAAGGCAGCTCGCCATGCTGCACTGCAAACACCAGGCAGAAGCAATAAATTCCAATGGCTGACACAGACCCTTATCTCATTTTGCTCCTGGTGTCTGCAGTGCTGCTGCTGGGCTTTATTTGCACAACAAACCCAGCCCAGGTCTGCTCACGGCGCAGGAATCGATACTGCTCTTTGGCAGGCTCTGCAGTTATGCACAGAAATGAAAGCTAAAAGGGGCTTCCCTGGAAGAGAGAAAGCTATTCTATCACCATTAGGAACACACTGATTATATGATAATAATTTCTTCACCAAGTCTGTAAACGCATCACAACACAAGAAGGCACTAAAGTGCGTGCAAAGATTTCAAACGACAGAGAATCTTCCACACTCACTGAGCCACAGAAAATTCCTCAGCCCTTTCCATGGCATGCTACAAAGTCATTATCAGCACATTTCAGAAACAAAAACAGTTTATTTGACATAATTTTTTTTTTCAAATTAAAAAAAAAAAATCAGTGAAGATGTTGAATTGATTGATGAAGACATTGCCTCCAAGCTGACCAAAACCTGGACGAGGTTCACAGGAGAATAAAATCCCACCAGTAAACTTAGGGGGTTGCTCTTTAAACATTTAGCTGCAGCTCCATTTTCTTTTGTGGAGGTTTTGCCTGCCTCATCCCAGGCAGTCCATTTTCCTGCACACATTGCCTGCATGGCTACGTGGCAGGGAAACCCCCATCTGCTCCCCTTGGATTTACACTCAGCCGTGACAAATGACTTTAGCTTCAACTTTCTGCTAGGAGATGCATATAGAAAATGAGGTCAAAAAGGCTCATTTTAAATAATTCATTGTGAAAAATTCTCCCTGTCTTTTCTAAGCCTGTGCAGCCAAGAGGAACCACCAGCTCTCTGGAGCCAGAAGAGCTGATCTGTGTGTTTGCTCTGCTGCCTGTGGCTCTGCTCTATCTGAGGGATGGCAAAGGCAGCACCACAGCAGGGCTGTGGGAGTGAGGAGATCTGGATTACTCTGTTCTGAGCACCAACTGTCTCCATGTGTCAGCCTGGGAGAGTGAGAAGCATCCATTTGGAGATCAGAAGGGACAGGGCTGGTGCTGGAAAATCTCCACAGTGAAATCCCCAATCCACATGACAGGAGAGGCCAGGCTGATTGATCAAAATGGGGAGAGTGCAAGCAAATCTGCAGGGGCCTTTTAAATTGTCTGCTCTGATTTTGTGGTGTAATGCAGAAATTGACACACAGATTTTCTGGAATCCAGTCATTATTTTTGGCTGAGTGAAAGAGAAGGATATTTGCAGTGAAAAGGTTTGCTGGCAGGCAGCATTTGGGCCACCTCCTTGGTTCATCTGTCCTGATAGCTAATCACTCACACTTTGCATACACAGCCTTTTCCTTCTGTCCAAACTGTGTTGATATGACTTTGCTTGTTCCTGTGTTTGAGGGCATCATTCCCTACTCTCCCCCGACTGGGGAAGATGACACCTGCTGCTGAAAAGCAGAAGAAAAGTCTTCAATCAAAGAAAAAAGTCCCTCCCCCCAAAAAAAAAAAACCCTAAAAAACAATAACAAAATAAACAAACAAAAAACCAACCAAATTAAAACAAAGACAAACCAAAACAAAAAGCAAACAAACAAAACCCAAAAAAGCCTCCACTTTTAGTGCAACATGGTAAGAGATGGAGAAAATCCTCATGAAAGGATGTGCTGGGCAATACTGGAGCCATAAAATCAAGTGTCTGTAATCTACAGCAGAGATGCTGTCCATGCTGTCATGTATTTATCTGGTTTCTTGGCTGTTTCTGCAGGCTCACTCTCCTTCCAGCTGTGCTTCTTTTTCCAGGGGGACTGATTGACTCTCATTTTACCTCAGGCTCCACACACTCTTTTACAAGCATCTTACGTGACACAACAACCTAATTTCAGTTTATTTGTCCAAGCAAATGCAATGTCTGCAGTGTGGTGCTTGACAGCTCTAAACTGCAATTGTTTTGGTATCAGCTAGTAAGTCATTGGTGTCCACTGGGAATATACAAATGCTCATTCCAAAGTGCCAGCAGCTGCCAGGGTCTCATTACCCTCCGAAACACTCCACATCTTTGTGTCAGTCTCTTATAATTAAGCTATTAACTGCCATTTCTAATCTGCTTTTAATGAATTCTAGTACATATATGTGCTTTTATGACTGCCTATATCAGTTTATTTTAAGTACCAAGGCAGGTAAGTCCTAAATACTGAAAAATGGTGGGTTTCTATTAAACAGATATGTTTCATTATTTTGGGAACCACCTCTTGATCACTTTTTGCCTAGGACAACATTTTGGAGACTCATACCTAGAACACATTGATTGCAAGATTGTGGTTAATTTTAAACCTACATGTAGGTTTGAAGAGGTCCACTCATGCATCTTGAGAGAAATCCTCTGGAAAGAAAGATTGTGTGGAGAGGAGCTGTTTAAAAGGGCAGGTAGTGCTAGGAAAGGGGAAATGGCCTCAAATTGCAGGAAAGTGAATTTAGATTACAGATATTAGGAAGGAACTCTTTCCTGTGAGGGTGGTGAGGCACAGGGTGCCCAGAGAAGCTGGAAGTGTACCAAAGCCAGACTGGGGGGTGGGCTTGGAACAACCTGGTCTAGTGGAAAGTGTCCCTGCCCATGGCAGGGAGGCTGGAACCAGGTGATTTTTCAGGTCTTTTCCAACCAAAATCATTCTGTGATTCCATGATCTGATGCTCCTAAGCTGTTAAAACTGAAAAAGGCAATGCACACATTGAGAGTTTTACAGAGCTGGCATTCAAACACTAATAGCAACAAGCACATAGACTTCTCCTGGGGAACAAAGGCGGCTGTAGCCTTCTTTTCAATGAATTCAAAATAAACATTTCCTGTAGAAGGTTGTTTTGCAAATTAATTACAAGATAAGAAAAGCAGAAGCAGAAAAGTTATTCCAACCATAAACATTAGAATGTGGAACCTCAACTTTTCTCAGCATTCCAAAACACTCCCCTACATGGTGTTTATGTTAATTGAGTTCTCAGATAATGAGTAGGGTCAGTACAATCCACAAGAGGAGCTCAACAGGCAAGGGTACTACCAGTCCTACACTGAACATCACCAGTGGTGGTGGGAATGGACATTAGAAACAGTCTCTTAACTGCTTGTACTTTGGGGATTGGAGCCTGGTCCTGCAGAGAACCTTCCCAGTGCCATTCATTTCAGCAGCAGCTCAAGAGATTTAACATCCTCCTGGAGCAACAAGACTGTGCATGAGACTGGGCTTTTGCATGAGATTGAGAGCAAAGGAATGAGGGAGGTAAAATAATGTTAGGATGATGGCCACCCAACAGGCTTTATTTACCCTCCTGAAACTACATAAATACCAGTCTGCAGTCAGCTAAATGCATTGCCTGCTCAAGCAGTTTTGTAAGCATGAAATTTACTCAGCTGTACCCATAACCTAATAGGCCAATTATCAATAAGAACACTCTGTTTACACTAGGATTGAGAGCTAAATGTAGGTTTTCTTAAAAATGCATCAAGAAATTTAAAAGCCACATGGTCATTATTGTTAATAGCATGATGGCAATGCCTAGAGACATCAGGCAGGAACAGAAACAAGCATGCCAGGAGCTGTACAAAGAGGACAGGGCAGTGTACACCAGAAAAAGATGAGAATATAATAAGAGGCTTAAAAATATGGAGAAGGAACAGCAGGTAGCAGGAGAGCTGCAAGGAGAGATGCAAGTGCCATCCAAGGGTCATGAATTGTGTGTGCCTGGGTTTCTGTATGGGATGGGTTAAAAAGAGGGTGTGGAAGCTACTGGGAAGGCAAAGGAAAGGCCAAATGATAGGAGGCAATGCTGAGCTAGAAAAGACTAGGAGAAAGGAAGGAGGATTACTGGCAAATAGAAAAACTGAAGCAAGCTGTTAGTGGAACAGTCAGGAGCTGAGATAAGGACAGTCCTGTCCCAGCACAGGAAGCCCTGTGGAACACACACAGCCATGCAGAGACCAGAGACCACGCTGGCAGTTTCTCACCAGCCCACGGACCAGGTGTCTGGGAGCCTGAGGAGATCCACCAAACACAGATCCACTTCTGCTCAGGTCCCCCAGGCTCTCACACACGCCCAGGTGCTTCACTCCCGCTGCCTTTGTCGAGCTCTCCGAGTGTCTGAGCACGGTAACACTCCTGCTTACTTAGCAGTTGCTTTTCCTCCCTCAGCTGTCACATTCCTTTTGTGCCTTCCCAAGGGTGCTTCCCTCAGCTTTCCTTATGTCCTTTCTGTTTTCTTCAGGGAGTCTTAAATCTCCCTGGCACAGCTTCTCTGCTCATCACGGGGAGGTGGGAAGTTCATCACAAGTTGCATGTTGCCTTCTGCTCCTGGCACAACTGCAGGATAAGCTGTGTCTGTGATGAAAATCACCTCTCATCAGCAGCATCTCAAGCCCCAAACGGACATTGGGGAGAAAAATTATCAACCTGCCTTAAATAACTTGTTAGAGTGTGTAAGTGCTGGACCATGAGGAGGTAAGTTTGCTTCTGCAGCTTTGCCAGTGCTGCTCTGCAGCAGGACCTTAATCTAGATTTGCTGCCTGTCCACACACTGCTGAGTGATCACCTGGTGCTCCTGGAGGATGAAATGCAAGTTCACCCTCCCCAAATGATCCACAGGAGCAGAGTTTCCTGGCTGAGGCACAAGCCTGGTGCTCAGCTGCTGTCCCAGCAGAATCACCTATCCCATCCATCTTTACGGTATTGTCCCTAGAGTGATTTTTGGCAGAGACAAAGGCTCCCTAAATTGCTCAGAGATTTCTCTGTCACAGGATTGCTAGGATTTGCACACAGGATAAAATGAGGGTTAGCTCAGGCTGCCCAGAGAAACAGCATCACAAGGTGCAGGCAGTGAGAGCTTGGGAACAGCACCTGGGCTGAGCCACTGTGCCTCTGCTCTGCCACCTGCCAAACGAGCCTGGATTGTCTGATCTTCCCCCTTTGTCTTACCTGGCACTGAGCTGGGGGGTTTTTGGCACAAGGGTGTGTAGCTATGTGCAACACCAGCTTCAGTCTAAGGGTTTTTTTCCACCATGTTACAGGATTCTCTCCAGAACCTTCTACAACAGGGACTGGCTTCCCAAACAACTCCCAGCCCATGTCATCTTTCAGCTCTCGTCTGGGGACAAATGTCAATCTCAAATGACCTTCAGGGAACACAAACAAGGATGACAAATTGTCATTTTAAAGGAGGCCTAAGATATAAAACACTGGGCAAATCATTACTCATGATGATCATCATGTGTTGTATGAATGCAGTTGTTTAAGTTATTCATTTGCATATGCATTAATCCACATTATGTATGGAGAAGTGGTACTTGCAGAGACAAATTGAGCATGCAATACAATGACTAAATAGTTTAAATAACATGAATGTTTGTCATTTAGTTCCCTGTGTGAAAGACTGGGCTGTTAATAATTATTTTCCTACCTCCAAAAGAGCACACATGTTAATTAATTATTAGTTGCAAAGTACTTTGAAGTTGCAAAGCACCATAAGAAAGCTGTCCATTATTACGTATCATAAATATAATTCTAAATTAAATAATTTGCTTATTTGAAATTATTTCCCTCCCCAAATCCCCTAGAATCCCTTATCCATAATATTCATTAGCATCTACAAATAAATGTGTGTGTTTAAACATTCATTTGGAGTTTCAGGAGCAGAACTGCTTTTCCTTGGTGTGCCAAGGATAAGACAGAGTGGCATGAACTGTACAGTCACAAATAGAGTTGTGTGAGCTGTGTGCCACAGTCAGGGCAAAGCAAGTGTTGTGCAGGAGCAGAGACTCCATGGTCAAATTGTGCCAATGTGGAATAACACACCCAGGTGTGCCTGGAAGCCCTGGGGTGAATTTCTGAGTGACCCTGGACATGTCTGCTGACCTGCAGGCTGGGGTTCATCAGACAGCTCCCTAAGGCAGAAAGCAGAGGGGTTGCACAGCACAGCAGCTGGGATGCCAGCAGAGCTGATGCTCTGAAGCATCCCCTGCATGTGATGAGCTGCTGCTCCAAGGGGTCAGCCTCTCTCCTGACCCATGCTCCTGGAGCTGCCAGCAAGAAACCAACACTGGAGCTGCATCTCTCCTGTTTTCCCCAAAGCCTCGAGATGTTCCAGAAAACAGGCCTGAAGCTTAATCTTATGTCACATGCCAGTTTTTATCTTTGGACTTCAGGCCTCAAAAGCTCATGGTGTTTACTCCTTCAGGGGTTTTCTCTTGCCTCACAAGAACTGTGTCATCTTCAAATGAATGAATATTTGCCTAACATGGGAGAATTTACATCAAATGTGAAGAGTCTCACAGGCTACCAAGAGTGACATAGCTCAGCCTGCAGTAGCTCCAATTTCCTGCTGCAGGAACATCCAGCAAAGAAAACAAGAACCACCACAATGGTGCTGTGGTGCCTGAAAGAGGTGTTTGATGTTCAGAAGGCTGAAAAAAAGACTTTCAGGTTTAAAGTTTATGGGCTTCATCCTCTCAGGATTTCCCAGGCACTGAAAAGAGCTAAAGAGCCATGTGCTGCCAAGAGAAATAGGCACCTCAAATCTTCTGAAAGCTGGGGTAAAGCCTTTCAGCCTGCTGAGCCTCTCCTGGGGTGTGGGTGAAGGCTGTGACCCCACTGAATGAAGCAGCCACAGTGCTCTGGTATTCCCCAGGTGGAGCACAGTAATAGGGTAGGAGTAAACTCTCCTAAATGTGCCATCAGCTTCCTGAGTGAAAACAAACAAAACACTTTGGGTCATAATTTCACTGACTCGGGAGAACTGGATACTGCCTGTTTTCAGTTTCTCTGCCTCACTGGAGAATTAAGAAACCTGATCTATAGGCTTCATATTCATTCTAGGTGACCTCATTAGAGATCCCTTTCTTGAACAAGTGCAAGCAACAAATAAACTTTCCCAAACATTCTAAAAATAACAGGTAATTTCTTGGAAGAGCAAATTTTCTACCTAGCATAGTGTTACTTAATACTAGACCTCATTTTGATGGACAAAGAAAAATCAATTATGACCTAAAAATGAGTGGTTGCTTAGGTACTGAAGATTATGGTGACAATCTGTTTACATTTATTGTGTGCAAACAGAAAATGGCAGTGAGCAGGAGTATAAGAATTTTTGAAAGGACTGATTTTGGCCAAATTAGTGAGATTGTCAGCAGCACTGACAGGGACAGAAATTTAAAGGAAGAAATCCTAAAAGAAAACTTTAGTGGGAACTGTTCTCAAATTTTCTGTTGGAGGCTCCAAAAGCCAGAAATCCCCAGCCATGTCAGTGGTCTAAAGGGAAAAAAAAATCTTAAATATTGAAAGTGAATATGGAAATGGCAGTAAGGCATTAATTTTATATATTTATAGAGTCAGGAAGAAAATGGAAAGGAAATGGTAATTATAATTTACAAAACATTTGACTGATAATAAGGAAGTGAAGGGAACAATGAAATGACCAATACAGATAGAAATAATTACAGCAGGTTTTTTTTCAACATGAGCTATTGCTACAGGCACACAGAAAAACACTTCTCAGGCAAGTAGAAAAAGTAAAAATGTTCAGAGGATAGATATTTTTGTCTGTATATCAAACTGAGCAGGAATTTTATACCGAGGGTGGAACACAAAGATTGCCATCTGTGATGAAAAGGGGATGTGAGGTAGCATTTGCTAAAATTAAACATTTTTTAAAAACAACAGACACATATCTTGCACCAAGAGCCTTTAAGGGATGAGGAACTCCTGGTAAAGTTAATTTCAACAAAACTTGGAAAACAAAATTTCAAATGACTGCAGGATTATGAACATCATTTGAATACTCAAAATTATAGAAGGGATGAACTAGAGAATTATAAACTAACCAAGCTAATGCTGGTCCTGGCTAAATAATATAAAACTGAATTCTAGACTATATTACCAAAAATTTGAGGGAATAGTGTAATTAAAACCTCCAGCATGGAGGTCACTTGAAAAAGTGTATTTTTAAAACCATCCCTTTTTTGGGTTAAAGAACAATGGATCAATTAGTTATTGTGTTTGTGTTTAAAAAGCTGTGAAGTTGTACCCACAGCATCTGAATGTTAAAATCTTTCAGTAACCCACAGTGGATGGGTTACCTTGGGCTCACTGACAGGACTCAGCAGATGTCAATGAGAGACATCTTTTAGAAGCTGTTCCCAAAACCTGCTCCTTGGTTCAGCACTTTGGTCACTGACATTGCTTTTACCAGGGAAGCCTGAAGTGATGCACAGGGCAGCAGGTAGGAAGTAAGGAGAATAGGTCATTACTACAAAATACATCATCTACCACAGCTAAAAAACCAACCATGAACCTAAAAAAGGTGACTCAGATGGAAATTTTTCATGGATTGTGGTCATTACATGAATTCTAGCTGCAGTAATAAAAAGGGGATTTATAGGTGGGATATCAAACAAAAGTGAGTAGAGAGACAATTGTGAGAAGAAATGGGTTCCAAACAGACATGGAGGAAAACTGTCCAGAAAAAAGTAATGAAATAAAGGTAGATGGTCTAAAGCATTATTCACTCAACATAATTTCTGACTTTCAGGAAGAGATTGGACAAATACCTTGCATAAATGACTGAGATATGTTGGTGTGCTTTGGTTTCTATTATAGCAGTGGACAAGATCACCAGCTGAGGTCCCACCCAATCTTACATTTTGAGGTTATACTGAATTTGGTGGTATCTATGTATCTATTCCTGGTGTTCAGAACAACATTAAAAGAATGGGAGGAGTTCAAGAAAGTGCTTTAAAAATGTAAAAACTCAGAGGTTTCAAAAACTCTTCCTCACAGTCTTCCTCCCTTCTCCCTTACACAGTAGAAAAATTACCCTCCAAGCTAGTTTAGTAAAACTGAACTCCAGAGGAGAGAAAAGGTTGCTTTTTATATGTGTTTTCCAGCCCTATATCACTACAGTGGCTTTTTAATGTTCCCAAACTCCACATGACATCTAGTGAAGCTCATTAATAACACAGAATAATCATCCACAGAACTCTAATGAAATTTTAGAAGCTATTAAAAAAAAAATTAAAATATTCTGGATGCCTACAAGTTACTTGGGGTTTTTTCCTCCTCCTTCTCTATTAAATCATTGGCCCCAAACTTAACACAAAGGGGCCAGTCAATCACAACCATTTTTTATCTGCTGTCTTTGTCACCATTTTTCTGCACAGCTCTAAAAACAAAAGCTGCAGGAGACAGCATCAGATGCTTCCCCTTTGTGCACTGCTCCCATCACCTGTCACACTGCTCTTGTTAAAGCTTTGGTGGGAGTCTTCAGCATCCCTGCAAAGTTATTTATGCATTTTCCCACCTCTGCAACTACCTTGAACCAGAAATCAGAGGAGGCTGCAATTGATGCATTTCCACCATCTGAAACCAATGCTGTAAAACCAGTGCCCAGCCTTGTCACAAACATCCAGTGACATTTTCTCTACTGACAGAGCAGCTCAGCAAAACCAGGATTGCTCTGACCATGAATCAAGAGTGAAGCTCAGTCACACCTGAGCACGTGTCTGCAGTTAATTTAGCAGTTTATGGTCAAGGAAGACTATAAATGTGACATCTGTGCCAAGATAATCTGTTTGACTGATCCCCTCCTAATGCTGGGGCTCAGCTTCACTGAACAATCCCATGCATTGAATCCTTCATATATGAAGTTAAATCAAAATTTTAAAATTAATTTGTCCCATTAAGGTTGTCATTTAGAGGAAATACTTATCTGTTATGAAGAATAAGGAAAAGTGGAAATCAAGGACAGACCTACCTAAGGAGGAAATGTTAAAAGAAATTGATGAAGCAAAGAGCAAAATGTCACCAGAATTATACCTAGAGCTTCTTCAAACTGGAGAAATTCATAAGGGAAATTATGGGAACTCATAAGGAGCTCAAATGGAACTGCTAATCAGAGAGGCAAAGTCACTGACACCACCTCAGGGGATCAGTGCTGCTGCCTGTTTTTGTAAAGCAGCTGAGCCAAGACCTGTGGGCTTTGCTGCTGGTGCAGGGGAGGTCACTGGGCACCAAGGAACTCTCTGTGCCACTGGCTCTGCTTCCCAATATCAGGGAACAGAGCTAGACTGAGATCTCAGGAACTTCCAGCAGCTGGGCTCCAACACATGCCAGAGCCTCCTCCATAATAACAAAGATTAGCCTTGACATTTTCAATATTCTAAAATATAAAGTAAGAAAAAAAGCAATATGTATATTTTTAGGCACTCCTCTTGTCTATATTCTTTTTCCTGTAATAAATCATAAGGGTACAAAAAGAACCCAAGTTTAAATTTAAATATTTTCAAGAAACCTTTAAGAGAAATATATCCAGTATCAAGATCTCTCATGCTTATAAATATTACAAAATATTATAAAATAAGGTGGCAAAAATTGTGAAGAAATTTAAAAAATGATCACAAGGTTGTTTTTAGGGTATTTTTCATCTTAGATCCACAAACATTATCTTTTCAGTAAGCTGTTAAGATAGAAGATGACTATTCCCTTGAATTATGCTGGGAAAGTGAGGAATGGGGGAAGCAGAAGAGCTGTTTGAACTGAAAACCAGCACTGGCAAAAGACAGAAATGAATATACACAGGCTGTGCATAAATATAGCTACGGATTTGAAAGGTTTAGAGCCACTGCAATAGCAGAAGCCTTGAGGAGTCCTCAAGCAGCAGCCGTGGGAGCAGAGCAGAGCAGGGCAGGGCAGAGAGCAGGGCAGGGCAGGGCAGAGCAGGGCATGGGGCAGGGAGCAGGGCAGGGCAGGGCAGGGCAGAGCAAGAGCAGGGCAGGGCAGAGCAGGGCAGAGCAGGAGCAGGGGCAGGGGCAGAGACAGGGACAGAGCAGGGCAGAACAGAGCAGGGCAGAGGCAGGGCAGAGCAGGGCAGGGCAGGGCAGGGAACGAGACAGAGCAGAACCCAGGGCAGGGCAGGGCAGGGCAGGGCAGAGCAGAACAGAGCAGGGCAGAGCAGAGCAGAGCAGGGCAGAGGCAGGGCAGAGCAGAGCAGAGCAGAGCAGAGCAGGGCAGAACAGAGCAGAGCAGAGCAGAGCAGGAGCAGGAGCAGGGCAGAGCAGAGCAGGGCAGGGCAGAGACAGAGCAGGGCAGAGACAGGGCAGAGCAGGGCAGAGACAGAGACAGAGGCAGGGCAGGAGCAGGAGCAGGAGCAGAGGCAGGGCAGAGCAGAGCAGGGAGCGGGAGCAAGAGCAGGGCAGAGACAGGGCAGGGCAGAGCAGAGACAGGGCAGAGACAGGGCAGAGACAGGGCAGGGAGCAGGGCAGAGACAGGGCAGAGCAGGAGCAGGGCAGGAGCAGGGGCAGAGCAGGGCAGAGCAGGGCAGGGGCAGGAGCAGGGCAGGGCAGAGCAGGAGACAGAGCAGGGCAGGGCAGAGACAGGGAGCAGGGCAGGAGCAGGGCAGGGCAGGGCAGGGCAAGAGACAGAGCAGAGCAGGGCAGAGCAGGGGCAGGGCAGGGCAGGGCAGAGCAGGGCAGGGCAGGGCAGAGCAGAGCAAGGGGCAGAGGGCAGAGACAGGGCAGGGCAGGGGCAGAGACAGGAGAGCAGAGCAGAGCAGAGCAGGGCAGGGCAGGGCAGGGCAGGACAGAGCAGCGGGATCCGCACCATGATGAGCCCGGCACTGCTCACTCCTGGCTGCCACAGACACCTGGGCCTCACTGTGGGCTCATCTGCTGGCTGTTCCAGCCTTTGTGCTTCCTTCTCAGCCTCCTTCCTGGCCCCTGTGGAGAGCTATTCTCAGCTCTGCTGACACCTGAGCTCCATGTAAAACTAGTGCCAGTCCAGGAGGGCACTGCAGCCCTGCTCTGAGCCCAGTGAGGACTGACTCCAATCAGCCTTTGCTCACCTAAGGAAAAGGCCACATTGTGTTCCTGCCTCAGACAGACGAGAACAGAACTCAGTCCCTGCAAAGATTTCCTTCCTGCCCTGGATTCTTCTTATAGTTGCTCGCTTCTTTTCAGAGAAACCAATTAAAATCTCCTTCCCCAAATACTTCTGCCATCAGCTTGCCAAGGGAGTGTGAGAGCTGCACAGTGTCTCCTGATGCCAGGCAGGGATGCCTGAGCACGAGGGAAGGACCAATTTCTCCTCAAGGCTGTGCAATGAGCACCCACTGCAGTCCCCACTGACCAGGGGCACTTGTAACACCCCACAAGTAAAGGGGATATTGTCTCACACTGTACTTACAGAACAGACTTGTCACTTTTCCCACTCCACTGCATCAGCTATTTCTTCTTTTGCCTTCTTAATCTCACCCACACCATTATATTTTTTTAGACCATGAATCTGTTATGCTTCCAAAAAAATGCATTTCTGCTCTTCTGGAAAGATACAATTGCAGCGGACTTTCACGGGCAAAATCAGAACTGAGCACTCAGGAGAAATTAGAAGTTTATGATTTCTATATTATCAAAGTTTTCTTTTAAAAAAGCAAATTTGAGAGAGCTGGAAGTATTCAGTTCCCAGTGTTTTGGAAAGCTTATACATACACTTACACCTCTGTGACTGCCTGGTAATGTAAACCTTCCAAAGAAAAAGGAATAAATAAAGAAGATTAACATATATGTAAAAAGCTGCTGTAATTGTCACAAAAGGTCCCTTGAGGTTAAGACTGCAAGAAACTCTGAAAGTATCCTGGGATTTGTACTCAAACTGAAAGCCTCCACCACTAAGAGACCTTTTCTAAGAGATTGCCAGGTTACCTGTAATTCAAAATTCAATAAACAAACCTATCTAAGCTGCTTTTTGCCTAATGGTGATAAAATAGAGACAATATAGGTCTAAAGGGTTTTTTTGTTGATTGGGTTGGTTTTTTTTCCTAAGTAGGAGAAGATAAAAAAGAAACATTTCTCTGTAAATGGGTTTGCAATTCTTAACTTCTAAACAGGTGCTAGCAACATCTATGAGAGTTATTTTTTTGTAGAAGGATTCCTGTGCTTTCTCCAAACACTAAGATACAAGCAATACCAGAAAAAAAAAATCTTAAAGATTGTGCTTTTCTATTGCAACAAAGGCTGTTTTATAACCTGAAGGAAAATGACTATTTGACTGATTTTTACATAATCTGCTTATTTTCAATACCTACCTTTTCAGCTTCCCTGGCTATAAATAGCCTTGACTCACATGACACAGCAAACCCACAGATTCCTCACATCTCTGCACACTGCAGATGCCCCAAGAAGTCTGCAGGAGGGGTGTGTAAATCCTCCCTGAGCTGGCCAAACCTCATGAAGAACATGGGCATGACCAAGGAGAAGCCACAGTGGAGCCATGTGCTCCAAAAGGACGGGATGTCACAGGCACAGGGCTGCCTACACCAGCCCTCCTCTCTGCTGCTCATCCCCTGCAGCGAGGAGATGTTTCACAAAAGAATAATTAACATTTAAACCAGCAGTTAAAGTGAAGACCTCCTTAGAAAATATGCCCAAACCTGTTTTCATAAAAACATTTTTATTGCTTTAAAGGTTTTATTTAAATGCCAACAGACCAATTACACTTGATTGTTTCCAGCATCTACCTGCCTTGGTTATCACTCAGCTCACAACAGTGAAAGATGTTTGCTCCATTACAGGCTCTCCTTCTCTGGAACTACATTTTTTATTCACTACTGTTCCCCAGGTAGTCAGAAAATTTGGAATATCAGTCTCTTCTGCTAACAATGAATTTAGGTGCTCATATAACAAAGGATTTGTGCTGTCTAAAACAATAAGGAAAGCTCCCTCCCAGACAAATACCCTCATGCCCAAAAACCAAATTGTATCCAGAAAAAAAATAAATCAATTTATAGAAAATGCTCTTTGAAAAAGCACTGACAATTTTAAGCAGAAAATAAAAATTCTGGGTAAAATATTCTTTGCACTGTAGACTAGGATTACCTAAAGTGGAAAGAGGTAGCAAACCCTGACCATTCCTGTAACCACCCATTCAGTTCTTCCTGCCATGGCAACAATGCCATGAAATTCACTGTCCTGCACACAGCAGAGGCTCATAAGGATGCTTTCCCTGGTCCATGGGCTGCAGGAGCCTCAGTGACACTCCAAGGATGTGGCTCCCCTGAGGGGGAGCAGGTCCCTGCTTTGGCTCAGCCATTGCATCTGCCTCCCCTGCACAGCCAGAGTGCCTGGGAGGTGACTGAAATGCAGAAATATGAACAGCTACAACTTGGAAACACTTCTCCACTTGAGCTGTGAAGGGCTCAGCCTGTGCCTTGCAGGTCTGTGAGTTTACAGGAGTGCTCCTGTTGCTATCAGTGCCATTGCCTGTACAAGTGCATTACACACCAGGAGGTAAATTTGATAGTTACTGTCCTTTCATCAGCATTGTGCTACAATCCTGGAAAATCCTACCAACAGCACGTTTGGATTAATGGAAGATAATGACTGCTTTAATGGCATTGTCTTAAAACACCAAAATGGAGAAAAAACCAGACTTTTGTTGTTTATAATATGTGTATTATCCAGCCACATTGTTCAACGTCAATAGAGTCATTTGTGAAATCAATGGTGGCATTTGAAATGGTTACACTTCCAAGTTAAAGTGTATGTAGAAACTGAGCAGCTCCTTCTGGTACCTCTTCAGTTCTCCAACTCAGAATTGTAGCATAAAAGCTGTCTGTACCTTGGAAATCTTTTGGGGTTTTTTGAAGGAAGCTGTTTGGGTTTTTAATAGCTGACTGCTATGAGGAATGACGGAAATCCGAAAGACATTTTATCCGTCTCATTTGTAATGTTTTCCAATTGTTGTCTCCAGAATAAGCTCATTCCTCCACAACCAGCAATTTTCTAGCCAGAGACTTTAAATAAATCAGTGAGCAGTGATGTGCCATAGCGGCATTTCTAAAATTAGTTACACACTTATAATTCTGATTTCCCACCTCTGCTCTTCCCTGGAGCATTCAGGCTACAGAGCCAAAGGACACAAAACTGAACATTAAAGATAGGCATAATGTCTTACAGCTTTGCCAGAAACATATTTTTGGCATTTATGTACTACAGGCCAGTTTATCTTTTAGCTCACTTCTTCACCAGAGTATTCAGCCAAGTTTCAGCTCAGCTTATGCTACATGGAAGTCACACTGTTTCTCTGAGAGCCTCCAGCACGCTACTCAGAGCTGCTCACTCAGTTTTCTTTCCTTCCCTGTTGTCAGGGATAACCTCCAATGTATTTACAGATGAGAAAAGGATCCTTCTGGAAAATCCTTCTGCAGCTGGATTGAGAGAGCTAATTGAGCTTATAGCTTATTCTCCTGAGACACCACAAACACTTTCCAGCAGAAAATGCCCATTTGTTGGCTATTCATGAAGGAAGCTCTTTGGACCCTTGCAAGTTTAATCCAGGATTTATCTCCTGGTATTTCCAGCAAAGGCTGAGGAGCTGACATGGAGCAGAGGAGCTCCACTAGGAGCACCCATCATGTTTTTTAAATCACAGCACATTGTCCTTAGTAAAGCTTTTTCCACTGAGGGCTGGGCTTCAGCCCTGGTGCCAGAGCACAGCCCAGGCACCACTACAAGACCACCTTGACAGAGCAGCTCAGCCCTGAGCCATGGTTCCTGCTGTGCTTTCCCTTGCTCCCTGCTGGGAATAGCAGCTTCTCCTAGGTCTGTGCCAGCCCTCATTGATCGTGTGTCAGACTTTACTGCACTCACCCCAAATCTATTAGCTGCTCTGGCATGAGCTGGAAGAGGCAAAGATGCATGAGGCTGCCTTGCTGACTTTTCTAATAGCTTTTCTTCAAATAAGCTGTTCCTGTAGTACATACAACATTATTAACAGTTTATACTGAGGGAAAACTGAGTACAGCTAATGCTTCTTGTTTCACCCCTCTTCTTCTGGATCCACCTGTAAAAACCCCTATTGCACTAAAATTGTAGGGTCTTTGAGCACAGACCAGTTTTTTATCTGCATTTGCATGACATCATAGACCATAACTAGGTTCTTGCTGCCTCACAAATATTTTATTTGAAGTCTTACTTCCCATGAACAGACCTGCATTTTCCTTGCTTGCTGCACCTTCTTTAATAACTAAAAAATTAGCAAAGTTCAGCCACTGACCCTCCAAGCTGCAGTTATCAGTGTCATCCCACTGTAACAAGTTTTGAGCATTGAATGACAAAACCTCATTTCCCTTTCCAGCCCTTCCAGCCCTTCTCTCCTCACAGACACTTTCCTCCCCAGTTAAATCACATTGTGCAACAAAACCCATTTGATGAGACAAAGCAGACTGGGAGAGCTGGATGGGGCAGTGGCATCCAGCACCTGTGCCAAGTCTGCCCCCATTCCCTGCTTGCAGCAGCACCACATACAGGATCCAGAGATGTGAAAACAGCCTTTGCTTCCCAGAGTTGCCAGAAACAAAGCCAGCCTCAGCCTGTCTGCATAAATCAACAACAAAAACAACAGGCATGAGCACTTGCCAGCTGAAGGATCATAACCCACCTCGAGGTTTGTGCATCAGGTTTAGCCCAAGTATCTCCAAAATGCAGCAGCAGCTGCCATGAAATGCTATAGCTCAACAGCTCAGGGTGGCTCCAGAAAAGGAAGAAAACCTCAGTGCTACATGATTCTCTGTTTTTGATTGCCTCACTAAATCCTCTGCATTTCCAACAGAGATGGGCCACTGCAGGAAGGGCAGAGATGAGACAGACCACAGGATGCCATGGGCTGCATTTTTAAACCCTCCAGTCTCCCAGTGTCAATAGGCCAAGGAAAATGAGACAGAACCACAGATTTCAGGTTAAATGAATCAAATAAATCTACCTAATCTACCAGGAGCTTGAATATGAATCTGAGTGAGATGTGGCTGAAAAATATGGTTTGAGAATAAAATGGATGAAACCTCCAGAAATACAAACCAAACAACCCCTAGCAAAGAGGAGTATTAGTCAAAAATATCCCACCCCATCACAAGCTGTGCATGAGCAGCCAGCTGCATAGGAGTGCAGCTGGTAGACTGACCACGTGTGACACACCAGCCATAGAACAATAATGTTCTTGAATTAATGCCATCACATTTTTACTCCTGTCTCTTCAGGACTATGAGCAGAACAGTCTCCAGGTCCTGGTAGCTCCTTCATCCATGGTGAGCTGAATTGATATAAAAGAAGCTGAATTAGCCCTGAAACATGATAGCCTTTAGTTGGTTTGTCTTCTCCCCCTGGGAGTGAAAGTAGCAGGATTAAAAACATTTTGTGTGTCCACAACTTGCACTCTCACTGACCCCTACCTCAGGAACGGGGACACTCTCTCAGGAACAGTGACAAAGCAGAAGTGGCTTAGTAAAGTCCTTTAAACTGTGGCATAAGTGAAGATACTGCCAGTGAGGATGTCAGCCTTGCAGATGCATTTTGAACACCATTTAAAGGCCAGTTAGAGGGGACAGTGTCTCAAGTGGTCCCTGATCTTTAACTCCCAATGTCTTCCCAAAATAACCATGAAGAGCTTAATCCCTAGTTATCAAAGAACATTTATTAATATTGAACCATTGCTGGTTCTGGAGTGACACCACTCTCTTTTCCACCAGAGACACCATCTCCTCCTATTTACTGGCCCACTTTTACACCCTGTCCTTTTCACTCTTTGTCCCTTGAGCAAGGAAGGAGCAGTCTGTGGGAACCAGAAAATCCAGCACTGTGCTCCTTCCAGTCTTCCCTTGCAGGAGGTTTGTCTCTGTGCCATACATGCAAAACACAAATAATAATAATACTGAAGCACTGACACTACTATTACAGTAAGCACAACTGCTTTTTGTTATAATTACACTTACCCCAGCCTGCAATCACAGTCATTTTCTGTGTCTTGTTATGTACAAACTTGGCTCCAGCTTGGGACAAGGATCCTCTTTGCTCTGTCTGGGCAGCAGAGCCCAAGGATGGCTGGGTAGGGTGAACAGCATCTCTCTGAGGAGGGCAGGTGTGTCCACACCTTATCAGCTTCTCAGGAGAAGGCTGGAGGATTTATGGAAGCACTGTGGTGGGACCTAGAAGTGCTGGAAGAACTCTGGGATGCTCTGGGAGTACAAGGATGCACAGCCCAAAGGGTTTTCATCTCTGCTTGTCCCTGAAGGTGCTTCTATGGTATGTATAAATACACTACAAATAATTTCTGGGTTACTGAAAACAGCACTTACTACATCCAAACAGGAACAGGGCTGCAGTGACTGTGGCACCACACTGCTCCAAACACACTTTCATAGGTATGTCAGACATGACCTTTCCATCACATTCACCTCCTATTCATTTTGACTTATCACATGACTGCACACTGCTAATAATGTCCTTATTGCCACTAACAATTATTTAGAAGCTTAAAAAGGGTGCCATGACATGAAGATTAATCTCAGACTAAAACCCTGATTTTATGGTAGATTTGCTGATTCATAGAGAGGCCAGTGAGTTTCCTTTGCCTCATCTTAAAATACATTTTTTTAAAAAATAAAAAAACCCACCAATCTGCAGGGAACATCCTGTAAATTATATAAAAATAATAACAGAGAATTACAAAAGGTCTTGCACCTTGATACCACGTTGCAGGGTAGGGCATTTTATGAGATACAGAAGTAAAAAAACTGAAACTTCTTGAAGAGAACTGTTGTCAGGCCATGAGAACAGATGAAATCATCATTTTGTTATGTGCTTCTCCCAGTCCTGTGAAATCTCAGGTTTGAGAATGAAGTTTAGCTTTGAGAATGAAATGGTGGAAGTCACCATCCTGAAAAATGTTCAAAAATACATTGACATAGCACTTAGTGGGCATGGTGGCATTCAGGCAATGAATGATGACCTTGAAGGCCTTTTCCAACCTTAATGACTCTGATTATAAGCTATTTCTTGTTTCTCTTACATTTAACATGCCTAGAAGATGCAGCTTCTTTGGTATCTCTCTTTATTATTTAGAGTTTTTTCAGGTTTGGAGCTGATTCAGGAGCATGTAGGGTTGAGAAGGAGGTTCAGTGTTCCAGGACAGCCCCAAATTGCCACAAAGCACACTATCCCAGGATTTCAGCTCTGAGGGCTCAGCTCTGCACTGGAATCACAGACAAAGCTTCAGTCTCCTGCTCTTTGGGTGTCAGGATGTAACTCACAGCTCCCTGCTGCCAAGAGCTGATGACAGCCATGACCTGTACAAAGACCTCAGAAATCCCCACCTCAGAAATCACAGCCTGGCTCTCTGCAGAGCAGGAACAGCTCAAGCAAGAAGCAGCTGCTTTCCCCCACTACCTGGGCAAGACTCCTCACTACTGACCTGGTCTTGGGCTTGTTCTCAGCACACCCAGAGCACACAGACCAACAGCAACACCAGGTTTCACACTGTAGACCCTTTGCAATTAGATGAAAACTTGTCTGAAAGAGCCACCAAAGCACCAGGTGGGTAATTAAGCCATTTTCTCTGTAAAAGCAGCACCTTCATTAAGTGCTTCTAACAGGCTGACCTACAAGAGGAGTCTTATTTCCCCTCCTCCTTCTCTTTTACATCTCACAGTGAGGTTATTCCTCTTTCCTCTCATTTCTGCAAGTTTGTTCCCAACATCTCCCTTGTCTTCTCCTGCAGCTCAGCTGCTGTTTTGTCACCATCACTGGAATTGCTTTCAAGGCTGCTGGCTTCTTCCCTGAGCTATTGCTGTCTTCTGTCTTACCTCACCCTGAAAAACATGGGCTTTATTGCTTATTTTTTCCTCTGCCTTTTTTTTTAAACCAAGTGGGCTGAAAATCATTCTTTTTTCCCTCTGGACAAGGCAGACATCAGACAGGTCCATCTGTTCTCCTTACAGGATCAGTGGCAAAGAGACTGCATGGACACCTAAAACTTACATCCCACTCTTCAAGAGAGCTGACAGCTGAAGGAATGACCATATTGCAATTGCTTTTTAAAATAACTGAAGAGATAAATCTAGGTGTTTGTGTTCTGAATACAATAACAAATTGACTTAGAGCCCTTTCCAGTTAGAAACGCGAGCCAAAGGAAAAAAAAAAGGAAAAAAAACCCACCACATTTTGGCAATCATTATTTGGCCATCAATGTAGGGACCACATTGACCAGAAAGATCAGGAACAATTTCTGAGCCCAGTCCTTCAAACCTGTTGAATGAGATTTACCTTCTGAATGCACAGGAAACCAGGGGGACATCAGCAGGATCACCATAAGCTGAGCCTAAAGGGCATCACAAGAAGATTTAGGTACAAGGCTGAATCAGAATTCAGCACTGCAGAAAGTTGGTGATCCTGGTTCATGCATTCACATGCTTTGAGAAGGTGTTTCAGACTTTAGACTGTATGAGATTTTTGCATTTGGCACAGTCATCTCGAGGCCAAAATGCTGGCTTGTCTTATCCTCATGTCCAGAGTGTTTCACAAAGTTATTACCCCACAAGGCCTCCAACAGTGTGATTGGGATGAGATTCACCTCAGTTTGTAATGTGGATTTCTGCATCTATGCCATGTCTTGAAGCTCCTCTTACACTCTAGGGGTATTTATTTACCTGGCACAATCTATTGTAATCAGGTGTGATAAAACACTGCCTCATTTACTGCAGGGTGAGCTCAAGATCAGCAATGACCCTGTAGCTGTGGTTTATACCAGCAGCTGAGGAGACTGAAATAACACATTTAGACATCTACAGGGAAGGCATCTACATTTTGTCTTAAGCATCCCAGCACAATTACTGTAACTGCTACTATTTCTGTTATGTTACATTATGATGCTAACAATACAGTTAAGATACATGTAAATCTCCTTTTCCTGAATTAATTCATTGCTCATTTGCTTATCTGTTGCTAAATTTAAAAAAACAAAAAAACAAAAAAAGAAAAAACAAACAACAACAAAACAAACAAACAAACAAAAAAACCTGCACACAAAAAAAACCAAACCAAAAAAACAAGGAAACAACAAGCCCCAAACCCAACATATTCCTGGCTATATCTTGCAGTCCTGCCTAATTACCAGTCAAGAATATACAAAATCATTGATTTAGCCCATATTTTGCAGCTAAGATACAGTCTACAGCTGACTCCTAGAAAATTCTCCAAGTTTAGCTTTAAAATGACAAGTGGAAAATTGGTAATTTCTTGTCTATTTCTTTCAGCAGATATCTCATCTGCTATTAGACCTTATGTATAGCCTGAATTTAACTTGCAACACCTTCCAATCATGCTATATCATCATTTATGAAATTAAAAAGCCCTCTAGTAAAACATAAATTCTGTCTTCACAGCCTGGAACAAACACTGATGGAAATCTCAGATTAATGCTAATAAACACATTATCTACTTCAAGTTGCTGGGAAATTAACTTGTGGTAGAGTAAGTGAAAACAGGCATTGCCAATGAAGACAGATTTCCATCTGCCCAAAATCTCTTTTCTTCACTCATCCTAATAATGTTTTCTTTAGAGTTACTGTTTCCAGAAAACTATAAGGTATTCTTCCATAACAGCAGATTTTCCCTGTAGTGTCCAACAAAATGTTGCTTTGGAGGTGATTATGTCCTTCTTTGGTCTCTGGGAGCAATGTTCTTTCCCATCCCATTTGCTGGGAATGTGGTGACTCAGGCAGTCAGCCCTATGTGCTCAACTGCTGCAGAAAGCTGCTGTCCACTTATTGTCACACCAAGAGCTCCCATCTTTAATTTCTTGCTTATCAACACTGGCAGCAAATGGAGCTGCAAACAAGGACATGGTATTATCATTGTGATTCTGGGAGCAACAGCTGCAGCTCTGACATGGGCTGTGCATGAAGTACCATGCAGGTCATGGTTTGTGCTGTGCTCCTAAAACACTTGCTCCTACCACTGAGGCCAGGGACAGATGTTGGCTCCATCTGTATCCTTTCTGGGAAGAGAAATGGGTGTCCACCTCCACCTCCTATTCCCTCCTTCTTGAGAGAGCAGCTGAGTCACCACAAGGAAGCTGTTACCTCCACAGGTCATCAATACATCACTTTCTAAACTCCACCACCACCCCTGGGCAAAGAGTGATCAGGAGCTGTGACTCACAGGTGTGTGGGCCTGAATCTCAACAGCACTACGAGCTTCTTCTACAACGATTTGTTTGTGTAGGGACTCCAAAAGCCTTGCCCAAAATCATAGGGGCCCACTGGAAGGATCTTACCCCTGGCTGCCACATTCCCTGTGCAACTAAACCAGAAACACCAATGACCTTGGAACACAAGGTGATTCAGAGATAATTCTTGCACTTAAACTACCTTGCTCCATATAAAGTATAATTCTTGATGAGTCCATACTCTGGGAAAATAGACGCACAGTTTTAAATCCTGACATAGGTGAACCCAATGTCAAAATCCAGTAAATTAAAAAAAAAAGGGATAGAAAAGATCAAAAAAGAAAATACAGCTATGTATGAGTAAGAGACGACATGTCAGCTCCATCAACCTGCCAGCAGCACTTAGGTTGAGGGATTTTAAGTCAGACTCAACTCTGCTGTACCAGTCATGTAATGCAGGAAAGGCAGAGCTGGACAATCCAGTGATTGGTGCTGTTCTTCAGTAGTGAGGGGATGAATGCCACCGAGGAAAAGAGGGAAGATGGGGTTGAGTGAAGGACAGGGAGAAAGACATGGGAAAGTAAGAAAGAGTTGTAGAGTTGAGACTGAATTATTCTTCTGAATGATGAAAAATTGGTGGAAATAGCAAATTACAATATTTGTTAAAGAAAAAAAAAAGTAATTGGGAAAGATTTCCTATCTTCAATGAACTCTACTGATTAATGAAAACTGTTCCTAGCATTTCCCAGTGTCAGTACTCCAAACACAGACAGCACTGGTTTGAGCTAGCCTAGAGACACACAACTTCCTTTGTAGCTAAATATGAACATTGCTTGCTCCCCAGTGGGCTGACCTGCCCAGCATCTCTGTCTAGATGTTACACCTCACTCCTGTCTGTGAACACTGAGGATTACATGGAATGGGGAGGAAGAAAACTCTCTAAGACTCTGGGCACGTTATGTGAAACACATTCTGTGAAAAGCAACCAAATTTATTGTTCCCCACAATATAATGGAGTTCAAATCTTGGAGAACTCAACTGGATATAGTCCCAAGCAACCTGATTTGAGTTTGAAGTTAACCTTGCTCTGTAGACTGGACTGGAGATGTTTAAAACCTCCTAAATTATAAATGGGTTTATGGTTGCAGTTGTCAAGTCCCTCCTACAGCCCCAGTATCAGACACTACCCACACCAAGAAGTGTGCAGAAAGCCGTTTGCTTGCACAACTTCCCCAGCTTACCTGTACTGGGTTTGTTATCCAATTAACTAGATTTGTGAATGAGGAAAAGAATTCTCTCTCATCTTTGGAGGAGCAAGGAGGGAAGGAAAGCCTCCATGACTGAATAAACCAGCTCCCAACATGAAGGAAACTGTGACCACCATGGTGTGAATACTGGCAGCTCTGGGACAGGTTGGTGCTCACTTGTTATTCTGCCAGGGATCTCCATCTCTCCTATTTACCTCACTCCTAAAGCTGTCTTACACTACTGAGAGGATAAGTGTGTTGTGTGCAAGACCTTGATCCTGACCTCTGGTACTAGCAGAATATCCATAAAAATAAAAATAAAAATATTTTGTATTGTGGTGCAGCAGCCAAATCCAATTGTTCTTCTGACTGTAATAGACTGACTCTACATTTGCACTGACATGACTAAAGAGGTTGCTGGCTCAGTGTTCCTGCAAAAACAAGCAAAACACAAACTAGCAGCTGGTAAAGGAATACACCACCACCCAAATAAACTTCTTTTTATGTCAGGGCATTTGCATGCATCCAGATTTCATACAGTTTTCCAATGATTCTCAGCATTAGGTTCAATTATGCTGGTTTCCTGCTTCAGCTGGTGTATGAAAGTGAGTATGCCCTTGAAAATGCTGAGTGGTGCTTACATCTCTGCAAAGTCTCAAATTTTATACAGAAAATTGTAGCACTTTAAAAATTGTTTGGGCCCATGAATGACCCTCATGACCACCCTCATTCACACCAGGTCATCTGAATTGATCCTCTACACTTGTTACAGGCTTTAAAAGGACAATGTTCAAGCCACCTAAAAGACACCTAGAGAACAGTGATGCCTGTTCACTGATTTTGGGAGGTAATTTTGAGTGATGCAGTGAAGAGGAGCAATGCAAATAGACAGAAATTCAGGGAATAGGAAGAAGGAGGACTGCTGCTGGCAAACTCCCAACACAGTAGCTCCTGTGCTCAGGTAAACACAAAAGACAATCACAGCCTTAGATTTGAAGCCCAGTACAACAGGATATTATGTCTGGGTTTGAATGTGACCTCAAGATCAACTGCAATTACCATCATAAATCAAAAGAAAATTTATTTGAGGGCTCAGGGATATAAAGCCCAAGGCAAAACAGAGAACAAAAGGAAGGTGGAAAATTTAACTCAAGAATCCCAACTAGAGAAAGACCTTAAAATTACTGAAATGTCATTTTCTTAGGCATAATGTCAGGGATGACTGTAGGCTTGTCATGGCCTGGGATACTAACTAGTAACATATATAAAGCTCTTGAGGGAAGATAATTAGAATTGAGCCTAATATTAATAAAATTCTATGTAATAAGAAGAGTCATATTCCTTTTGCCTTTAGAGGTACAACTTATTTCAATGAACATGGCTTTTACTGCAGACATTTACCAAAGATCAGCTCCTGCTAGAGACAAGGGAGAGCTGCTCAGTGGAGCTGAAGCTGGGATTTATCTCCATTAAAGCAGACCCTCTCATCTGGTTGGATGAATTCCACCCTAAAATCTACTGATTGCATTGACTAAATCTCCACTGGCTATAAAGAGAAGCTAAACACCTACTGCACACAGAACCATGAACATATTTACATTTAGCTGTCCTAATGTGGCTTTGATCTGCCCCTCAGATCAGGCAGAAAGTTTCCCATTTCTCAGGTGTTTTCAGTGCAAATACCTAAATTTAAATTAGTTTAAATTAGTTCCATGAGGTCTCCTTTGTAGTCAGGGAGGAGTTTCAAGTGCTGCAAGATGTCATTACTCTCAGCCATTTTAAAATTGTCTTTAGAATGAGATTAATGTCACTCCAGAAAGTTCCATTTCCTGTTTCTCTTCAGCAGCTATAAAAGAATTCCAGACAGCCACCTCAGATAATGAGCTAGATGGATGGATCCCAGTGTGGAAAGACTGACACTCAAGCCCTGAGGAAGAGCAAGGAAATGGAGTTTGTGGAAGTAATTTAACACTGAAGAGAGCAGTGTATTTGACACTGTACTATGTGATAGCACCATATTCTGAGAGCAGGAGCTGCCATGAGCCAGCCTCTGCCAGACCCCACCTCTGCACCCAGGACCTGACAAGGTAATGGAGCAGCATCTACAATAATGAGTGAGACAGCCAAATATCAGCAGCCACACAGCTAGGAATATCTTCACATTTTACACAAGAAGTTTAGTAATGAATGATCAGTGGGCTCTTCCTCCGGGATATCTATCATAAAAATGTATTTTTTTGTTAATATGCCAAGCTGTGGGGGTGAAGTGTTGAAACCTCCATGAGAGTTTGATCAGCACAAGCAATGTTGAGACAGAAAAGGCAAAAACCATGGCAAAGTCCCATGAACAGGAAGGAGAAAAGATGTAGAATGTAAAATATGTTATTGAACACACACCTAGAGTGAAACCTGTATTATTTCAGTGGGGTAGGATTTCTTGGGCCTTTGTCCAAGTGAAAGGTCTTATCCCAGGGATAATGGTTTGAAACTAAGAGCATCAACTTAGATTAAATATTAGTAAGAATTTTGTTACAATGAGGGTGCTGAAACACTGGCAGTTTGCCCAGGGAGTGGTGGATGCCCCATCCCCAGAAACATTCAAGGCCAGGTGAGCTGGGGCTTTGAGCAACCTGCTGAAACTGAAGGTGTACCTGCCCACAGCAGCAGGGTTGGACTAGACCTTTAAAGGTCTCCTCCAACTTAAATTGTTGTAAGATTCTATCCAAAAAGGGGCTTTTTGCATAGACCCAGGAGGATAACCTCCAGGTGGTGAGATCTCACATTTAAGGATTATGTCTATTAACCCAAGGATGCTCATCCCAGCTCTCTGTCCCTGAGGCAGCTGGCAGGACCAGTGTCCACATCACTGACCTCACTTGGTCCAGAGCAGGGAGCCCCACAGATCCTGCTGGCAGTGGTCCCAGGTCTGTGGCAGCACTGGATCTGTGCTCATCACTCAGTCCCCTCAGAACAAAGCCACCAGCCAGCAGAGCTGTGCTGTCAGTCAGCATGTGCCACTGCTTGGGAACATCCCTAGCACAGCTCTGACAACTAGCCAAGCCATGGCTAATGACTGCTCTGGGCATGAGCACAGCTCTGTCAGAGCTGCAGGGCAAGGCTGGTCCTGGGCTGCATCTGCTGCCAGGGCACACAGGGTGTCTGAGCTGTGACCAGGGAGCCTCAGCTGTGTGCTCTGAAATCCTCCCAGCACATCTCACAGGAGCAGCAGTGTTAGCAAAGGTAGAAGAGCAAATTCCAGCTCGTGTAATTACCTTCCTAAACTAATTCCCCTGCAATTTCAATCAGCTGCTCTTGACATTCCCTCCTCAGGGTGTAATCCCTCCTCACAAACACTCTGAGCCTGCATGGAGAGGCATCAGGGGAGCAAAGATCAGCAGAGCTGATGCTGCACTGCTGAGAACTGGTGGGCAGCTCCCCACCAGGAGCTTTGGGGATTTCACTATCAGTCCCTCAACAGCTGCACTTGCTTCTCCTCCATCCCTACTGAAAGCAGAAATTTTACACTCTGAATTTACAGTCCGTGGGTAATGTCCTGTCTTCTGGTTTAAGTTTAACATCTCTGTCATTAACATAAAGTTAGGTAAGCCCAACTGGAATTGCTCCTGTAAAACATAGAAGAACTAGGACCTGGATGGTTTGGGATATTTAAGCTTCCAGCATTGCTTTATCTCTTCTTCAGTGGTGGATGGCACCAGGAACAATTATTTTGTTGTTTGAGACACACACCATGTCAAAAGCATGAAAAATCTGAGATGGAGAGGTAGAAATTAAATGCACATCACAGAACTAAATAGATAAACATAGCCTGAAACTCAGGTTTGCACAAAAACAAAAACAAACAGAAAAAAACAAACAGGAAAAAAAAAGGAAATATTTGCAGTTTTGACACAAGTGCAATATCATAAAACATTTGGCTTAGTATTAATTCAGATGACTGGGAGAAACTATATTACATTAAAAACTGGATCCAGAGATATAAATAAAGCCCCAACAAATTACATTGTATTAGCCAGGAAGCAGGGAAGTTGTTATTTAGTGAAATGCTGAATGATGTTTGTTGGTTCTGGCCTTACTGTTCCCTTAATGATCTAGAAAAAGAACTAAATTGAATGTTAGCAAAATTGTGAGGTGCTAATCTAGAAGGCAATCAAAACACTAGTGAGGACAGAATAAAGAAAATATAAAAGCAGATTTTAAAAAAATATTGAGATTTAAAAAGGCACCATTGGAGAGTCAACATGACAATCACAGGTTGCCAAAGGAATGCAAAGCACACTCATGCAGCTCTCAGCCACAGCTCTGAAAACAGGGATAGGCAAGATCCAAGCATCCATGAAATGAAATAAAGTTGGAAAATCAAAGGAAGTAAAAGACAACAGCAACCCAGAGAGGAGGAGGATTCCTCCTGTGTCACTGCCATACATGGATCTCTGGGGCTCCACCGTGCACCAGCAACTGAGAAAAATGGAAGTGGGAAAGACTTTGGCAAGATTAATCACGAGGGAGAGGAGAGTGAGAGCAAAAGCCATCTCAAGAGACAGCAGATGTGTCTCATGTCAGGGGCTCAGCATCCCTCCAGACTGAGATTTAGCAGAGTTAGAGCTATTACACTTTCACTTCTGCGTTGTTTGCAGCACTGAGGACAAGGTGCTATCCTGGTGACTGCAGCCAGAGGTGTTATTAAGCTGTGGAGAGGCTGAAGATGTGTGATGGATCCTGTGAAGAACTTGAGCTTAGAAGGATCCCACCAGGCCTGGGCAGAACAATGAGCTGCTTGCACAGAGGAAGGTGATGATGATACCTCATGCTGCTTTCCACCAAATCCCAGACACACTCTTCTGCTTTGGATTACCTCAGTATCACCTTGCATAGGCTCCTCCTGACTTCACTGGGCCCTTTCACTTTCTCCAAGTTAAACACACATTTATGTAATTTGCTCACTTCAGACTGAGGAAGGCAATTTACAGATTTCCAGACTGGAAGTTCTCCAAAAGTGCCTTTTTCCAAGTAGGTTACCAAAACCTAAATATCCCAGAGCATGTCCCTGTCTCCACAGAAAATGCCAAGTTTCCCATCCTAAGACAGAAGGCAGCATACACTTAACAGCTCTTGTGGAGCTTATTCCCTGCAAAGCTATTAATATTTAAGATATCCCATTTAAAACAGTCTCTGCCAGAAGCAAGAGCAGATGCATGGCTCCATTCTTTCTGTAAAACTTCATGCACAAGAGAGTATGGCATTCTTAAATACAAAAAGGGAATATAATGTTATTAAATACAAGAACATTATCATTTATTTATACCATGCAAGGCTGACCATGGTAGTACCCACCCACCTGGCTGTGTCTAAGGTCACCAGTCTTCTGTGTTAGTAAACAACATATAAATTATCTTAATGCCCACTCGATCAATTTTGATCAGAAAGTTTCTTCCAGCTATTAAATCAAATTCCTCAAGTTCAGGCTTTGTCCTTGAATAAGCATGCCATTGTCTGACCTTCCACATGCATCTCCATGCCAGAAAGGACTTTTTGACAGTCAAGGGATTCAGAATTATGTTCTACACACATGCACAGGTTTGTATGTTGGGTAAGCTATAAATAAAAATTATTCAATCAAGTGATATTTGAAGACGAAGACTACAAAAAAAAAAAAAAAAGAAATATGCTGGTTGAGTGGATTCTGAGATGATTTTTGGCAGAAGTAGGAACAGCTGGGGAACCTTCATGTTCACCTGCACACACAAAAGCACACAGTGATATATGACTGGCATTATGTCTATGTAATTTTTTTTAGTCCAGCTGTTAAGACACATAGTCTTTAGTTACTATTTTTGCCATAAAATTTGTTTTGAGTGCTCCTACATTTTACAGCAAAATGAGCAAAACAAGCAAAGAAAGCTTCTCCTTGCTCATTTTTGTACCATGTCCCAAATCTCCCTTTCAGACTAAAACTAGTTCAGGTGTCCTCTTCACCCAGCAGCTGTCCCAGAAGTGCACAGACCCTGCTGTGCCCCATCATGCTCCCCTGTGTGCAGTAAGGAACAAACAGAGGCATGTGAAGAGACTGGGATGGCTTTTATGAAAAGTCATACCTCTGACCAGAGTCCAGGCTGGAGGTATTGAGATAAATCTAATCCTGGGCTTTCCCACTGACAGTGCCTCCAGAGCTGCTGGGTGGCACTGAGATGCTGCTGCTCCTCACACCAAGCCTCTCAAGAGAGAAGAAAAATGTGATTTTCTGACTGCTGCAGTGGCTTTGCTATAGCATTGCTTGTCAAACTGATTAAATTTGGTTTATAGACACCAGGGACTATGACTTCTATTTGAGGGGCTGTTCCTTGGCCGAGCTGGCAGCACTGAAACTCCAACTGCTGAGTGTTTGCTGGCACTGGCAGCGCTGCTCCCCCTGCCCTCCCGGGCACACTGACCACCCTGGGGTGGGGACTGAACTTGCAGCAGGGTGCTCAGGGACCTGAGACACACAGGAGGACACTGGGGCACACCCTGTGCACCATGCAGCCCTGTGCCTGCAGCTCCCAGGAGCCCTGCAGCAGCCGTGAGCAGCACCAAAACTTGGCACGTGGCAGCACAGTCGTGGCTGTGAAGACTCAAAATAAGTTCTCCCAACTAAAAATTGTAACCCCTGTTCTCTTCCCTAAGCCCTTTCACTGTCTGTTAACCCTTAGGTCACTCCCACCCTAATTCTCTGTTGGTCTTTTACTCTAGTCCATCCCTGTAGCACCCTGTGTAATTTAGTAATTGGTCCCTGGGGCTTTCCCCGCCCTGCTTATCCCATGTACTTTAGCCTGGACCCTCCGAGCTCCGAAGCTTTTGTTCCCTGAAACCCAAACCGTGCATGGCTGAAATAAACATCTTTAAAAACCTTGCAAAGGCCTTCCTGCTCTTTCACCCCAAGCAACATCATAAAACCAACAGTGGCAACCCGGGATGCAGGGCAAACCAGCCAGCCTGGGGGCTCCAGTGGAGTGGGTCTTGCTCCCAGCACTGATGCCCAAGCACATAGGTTTGAGGCTGCAGGTGAACACTTGCTCCCACCAAAGGGCCTGGTCCATAATTTCAAAGGAAGTTTGGATGTTTAAACAAGCATTGGGCACCTGCGAGCTGCTGAAGGGACTCCAGAGCACAGCTGGGGATCACCAGCCACTCATTACCCAGGCAGTGGCTTCCCCAGGCTGTGCTGCCCCTTCTCATTCTTCCCAGCAAATCCCAGCTTTCTTCTGTCGTGCCAGCTGACCCCAGCAGCTGAGCTACAGCCTCACCCCCAAACCACACAAAATCCCAGGGCGGCTGCACAAGCCTCGGTGGAGCTGCAGGAGCAGAGGTGTGTGGTAAGGTCTCCAATGACTAAGACTTCATTAGTTTTTACAAAGTATACTGCAGAATACTTATCCATGCATTATGATGAATTAGCATAAATAATTAAAGCAAAACTCATATTGGCACACACACAAACAGAGGGCACTCACTAATGGACCAGGCTCGCTCTGCTGCTCTACAGATTCACTTAGACTCAATCCATGCCAAACATGCCAAGAAGGGATTCATATTTATCCCTCTTTTTACCCCAAACCTTCTCCCATGCCCCTCCAGATGGCTCACAGAGACTGGGGGGTGAGCACATCTTATGGAGCATCTCCTGAAGGGCAAAGAGGAGGATAATGGAAAGCCTCCAGACCTTCAACCTGATCCCCAAATCCCATGACACTCTTTCCTGCAAACAACCCACCTACAATCAGTCATGCAAGAGGTGCCTGCTGGTGCTTCCCAGAAATGCTGCTGATTTGACAGATCTCATGACTCTGCCTCCTCTTTTTATTCCAGGTATTAAGCAGTGCTGAAAGAAGATTGCATGGCAAATAGAGAAGGGTTCTCTAATGTTCCCCTCACATCAGCAGGTACATCGTGGTGATCCACACCAGCAGAGTGCAGGTGATATTGCACACTTCCCCAAAAAGAAATATCTAATCCCAAACCTTTTCCTAGTCTTATTTTTCCATGAAACTAAAGGCTGTAGTTGTCTCAGAAGATTATATGAAAATGAGAATATCTCCTAGTTACCTCTCTTCATTCTCTCTTTTAATCAGATTTAAAATTTTCCACAAATTGCAATTCCAAACACTCTGTATGTATTATGTTACCTTTCTGGACTCTGTCCTTTATCCACCGAATATTTTGTGCTTACGACTAAAAAAACCACTGGAAAAATAAAAATCTTACTTGTTTCAATTTTTCATTCTACTCATTAATGCCTCTGTGCATAAACAAAGCATTTGGATGGTTTGTGGAGGCGGACAGGTCTTGAGTCCGTCTCCCTGGTCACAGCACACATCCCATGAGGCACAGCTACAGGGGCTCCTACAACATATTGCACTGCCTAACACAAAGGGAAATACAGAACATCAAGGGAACATCAGCAGTGCCTACAGTGACATGAGCTCAGAAAAGAACAGGGATAGGCTGTAGCCTGACCTGCAAACCCCAAGAGACATTTCCAAAGGAAGTATCTCAGAAATAGCTCAAAATCTCAGGTTATTTTATTTTACTTTATTTCATACTGAAGATATGCTAGAATTTGTCTTTACAGACACAAAATATTTCATGCATTGCCATATTGCAAAGAACCCTGGTGACCCAGCAAAGGGGCATATCATGGGTCATAGATAAATCTTTTGTCTAGTAGAGCTACCAGACAACAAATGTTTTCAGATGGTGAAGGAAACGGAGCCTGCTTCTTTAGGGACCAAATCCCCAAGGATAGGCTTAGACAAATTCACTTGTGCAGAACAAAGAAGAAGGAAGAATCACAAAGTATCTCACGACACTTTCCCCTAATTACTGCCAGTGAGAGCTGAATGCTAAAATTGCCATCAGGAATTATTCCCTTGCTCAACTGCATCTCTGTCCCTGGGGCTTGGCAGGACCTGATCCCATTTATGAGTTCTCCTTGAATCCCTTCATTAGGCTGAATCACTCCAGAGCACCCAAGGCCAGCTGAAGCGAGCGTTTCCGAGAGGCAGCCCGAGCCTTATTTATGTGCAGTGACAGCAGTGGGACCCACACAGGCTCCTGACCCCTCTGCAGCCAGATGTGCCTCTCTGCCTGCTTTAACCAGATCCCATCTGTGCCACCCTTCCAAAAGTTGTGCCATCCAAAGCTTTCACAAAGTCCTTGTTAAATCCCCTTCCTGCCCCTCACACAACACCCTCAGCATGTCTTGGAAAGTTGCAACCCTCTTCCATCAGCAGCTGCCTCCCAAACCCTGGGATGTACACAACACCGGAGTGCTTTGCATCATCTCTTCATTAAACTCTTCTGAATGCTTGGATCTGTAAGGAATTCATCACATCCAGCCATCCTGAAATCCCTTTTGGCCCTCAGCTGCTTATTCTCTAGTTATTTGTATTTGACAACAACAATCTTACTGGTCAGTTTTGGGTGAGTGGCACTTACTGCGAAGTTACTCAGAAGATGAGACAAAGTGTAACATGCCACTAAGATAATACAAATGGGACTTTCCTTGAAAATTAAAACAGGATCAAATTTGTAGATTTTTACAGTAAGATTAGCGATCCCTCACCTTCCCAAGGAAAAGTGTGAACTGTTCTAGTGTGAAAAGCACTGGGGGACTGCTGGGATGGAACTACACCATGTCACAGCAGCATCTCCAAATGAGAGAGACTCCTTTAAAGGAGGAAGAAAAGGTTAAAAGACAATTCATTTGAAGGCAAGAATAAAGACTTTGGATATCACCTTAGATGCTGCTTCCCCACAGCTCCTGCCCTCGAGCAGGTCTTCCTTCTCCAGTGGCAGGAGCAAGCTCTGAAGCTGTCAGCCAGATCTCAGCACACTCTTCCATCACTCTCAGCAGATTCCTTTTGTAGGGTTGGTCCTACAGTGAGGTAAGACCCCAGAGCTTCAGCTGAGTTCAGAGGGAGCTGAGAGCAGAAACTCAGTGGGGCCAACTTGGAAAGCAAGATCCTCTGGATGTCCTGGAAAGGGATGGAGTTTCTGGGCTGACAGATTTGTGTGTTTTACTCCCTTTAAGGATAAAGATTTTCAGAAGTGTTTTGTTTTGTTTAATTTTCATTAATACTGAATTTAACACTGATGGTTTTCATAAGACTGTTACTGACTTTTGTGAGTCAGACTGACATTTCAGTTCTGCAGGACTGAGTAGTCACAGTGTCAGGTCCACTCCTAAGAAGGATCAAACCTTACAAACATCATGATTTTTTTTTCCCATTCTGTGATCTATATTGCATAAGTATCTTAAGGTCAAGCACACATCTAGAGTTATCTAAAATGAATGCTGTAACTTGGAAATTCTTATCCTGCTGCAAATAATTGTCAATCTCCCAGCTCACCTGAGCCTCTCCACACACATCCACTGTGCTATTATGTATATCCAGACAGGAGCCTGGACACAGGTTTGACTCAGCTGCCACAGAGGGGGGCAAACTGCTTGGAATGCTCTGCTGTGTGCTAAAGCCTCACTGCTGTGTGTGGGCTGGCCAAGGATGAAAGAGGTGCCCCTCTGTCCAGTGACTCTCCCCAGCCACAAGCAGCATTTTGCAATACTGAACACAACAGCAAGCTCCAGACCAAAGAGCTTTCCCAGCAAAACACACTTCAAGTGCTGTCACTCCCTGTCACTAGCACGAGTTTTCCTATGAGGGGAAAGGGGGAAAAGAACCGAAAAAGTGTCACAGCATCCATTTCCCACAGTTTCAGGACCTGAGTCCCATGATGCACTTTATGAATAAACACTGAAAAAAGGGGAGCAGCAATGAATGAGTGGTACACAAGCAGCACTCTACTAGTGAAGATTGCCTTTTAATTCTTGTTCAGGGCTAAATCACTGCGAACATCAATAAAAATGTGCCTGAAGGTAAAATCACAGCCCCACATTCAAGCTGTTTATTTGCAGGTGCAAGGACTATGCCAATGATCAGGACTTCCTGAGATCCAGCTCCGGGCTCATAAACCATGCAGCCTGGAGAGCTTTGTTTGTCTTTGGCAAATAAACCAATTTCAAAAATCACTTCTTAAATCCTCTGTCACATAGAGCTCTGCACACCTTACAGTGCCAAAGAAAAACAGTACCACCATCATCCCTGGGTTTTTAAACACATTCACAACACTAAAACATTTATTTTAATAGGACTCTGCCAACTTCATTCTGTGATGTTCGCAGACTGATCTTTTGATACTCTTTATGAAAACTTAAGGCAACATAATTTTTAGGAATGCAAACCAGTTGTCATTCTCTTGACTTGTCACCTAGGGGTCACAAAACGAGTTTATTTCCTCTCGGTTCACTTGTGGTCAGTGTAACTTTCTGGTCGAGAACGCTGCAGTGCTCGGGTTTCATGCACTGCGGGGTGATGCCTATCGGACCGAACGCCGATGGTTTTCATTTGACGCTTTCAGCCACGGAAGGGATCGGTTCACTCGCGGTCTGTAAGTGCGAGTGGAACCTCACGCTCCGGGCTGAGCCGACTGGCCGCGTTCCCCTGAAGCACTTCGAGCCTTAAAACCGCTCAGAGC
This sequence comes from Luscinia megarhynchos, assembly GCA_034336665.1. Taxonomy (NCBI): domain Eukaryota; kingdom Metazoa; phylum Chordata; class Aves; order Passeriformes; family Muscicapidae; genus Luscinia; species Luscinia megarhynchos. Next base: position 93,678,551 of record JAPFBE010000002.1, read on the forward strand.
TTGTTCTTTCTGGCATCCCTCTTCCAGTGCCTCAGACACACGGGCTCGGGAATGCCGCTCCAAGGCAACGTGGAGGTACGGGCAAGGCAGAAACACGGAGTTAAAAGCAGCTGCTCCTTTTGGGAAAACCCGACGACACAAGAGAAATAAAGCCGCTCAGCAGCACAGCCCGTACCAGACCCCCGCTCCAGACACAGCCGGGCCGGAGCGAGCCCCCGGAGCGCTCACACCGAGAATGATAAAGCAAAACGCGGCCCCGGGGCACCCCCGGGAGCTCCGCGTACTCACACGAAGGCGTGATAGAGCAGCGCCCAGCCGCGGGGTCGTTCCAGGGCGTCGTAGATCAAAGTTTGGATGCGGCGGTACCTGGCGTGGTTCCGCTTCACCGGGCGGCTCAGGGGGGTCTTCGCCAGCAGCCCCAGTCCCGGCGGGCTCCGCTTGCCGCCCTCCTCCTTCCCGCCGCCCTCCAGCAGCAGCGTCCCGTCGCGGTCGCCGCCGGCGCCCAGGGCCAGCGAGCCCTGCTCGGGGTCGCCGCCCGCCGCCCGCCGCCCCGCCGCCGCCCCGCCGGCCGCGCTACCGCCGGCGGCGCCGCGCCGCGCCTTCAGCCCCATGCTCAGCGGCGGGCCCCGGGGGCGAGCTGCGGATCGGCGGCGGCAGCCCCGGGAGCCCCAGGGCCATGATCCGAGCTCCGCGCCCCTCCCCCGGAACGACTGCTCTATATATTTATATATATATATTCATCTGTGGATGTACGTATATATATATATATAAGTATGCATGCGCGGCGGCGGGGGAGCGGTCACATCCCCGCCAGGGCACCGCCGCCGGCGGGCAGCGGGCGGGCAGGAGCGCGGCGCGCACCTGGGCCGGCGCGAGGGAGGGGAATCATCGCGGAGTTTATTTACCAGCCCGATGCCCGAGCCCCTTCCCCCCCCGCCTCCTCTTCCTCCTCCTCCTCCCAGCTCCTGCCTCCCCCCAGCCCTCACGTTAGGGAGTGGCCCATTGTATGCAGCCAGCAAATAGCCGGGCGCCCGCCCCCCGCTCCCCCAGCCCCGGCTGTCATCCGCGGGGTGGGGGACACCGGCCCCGGCCCCCGGCCACGGCACTGTCCCCCCCTTGTCCCCCCGACCCCCGACTGCCACCCCCCAGCAGCCGCCGCTGGGGCCGCCGGCGCCGAGCGGGGAGATCCCGGCAGCCGGCGGAAGGGGAGACCCCGCTCGGCTCCCGGGGATCCCCCTGCAGCATCACAGCCCCCCTCCCCCGCTGCGGCTGCAGGGAGGGAGAGGAGGGGAGGGCATTCCCGGCCCCCGGCGGGGGGCTGCTTCCACCGCCGAAGCAGGAAGGAGCGGAGGATGGGGATGAAGGATGCCGGGAGAGGCGGCGAGTGGGCGGCTGGAGGCGCTGGCAGCCGCTGCGGATCGCTGCGAGCCCAGCCCGAGCCTCTGCCCGCGGACCGGGGCTGGGGCAGCACGGCCGGGGAGCCCCAGCCCCAAAGGGGAACCACAGCCCCAGCGGGGAGCATCTTTTTGTGCGGGTCCCTCGTGGGAGATGCTGCTCCCGTCCCCTCCCGGGCGCCGGTCCCGAGCCCGGTGCAGACCCGGGGGTTCCGCCCGACCCGCGGGACCCCAGAGCTCCCCTCGCTCCGCTTTGCCGTGGGAACCCGCACCCTGGTCCAGTCCTCGGACCTAAAACCTGGCGGGATGTGATTAACAGTCCCGGACCCTTTTCCTTTCAGTCTCGTGGCTGGAAGGAAGAAGGGAAGAGACAAGCTTTTGTGTGCCTTACGCCTTTGGTGTCCTCAGATTTCTTCCACAAGGCGCTAGAAACATCCCCTCTGAGCGCTGCTGTCGTGTAAAAACCTGCCGTCAGGGCTGAGCGTTTGCATAGCTACACCTTGGGAGGATAGAAAGGGTCTAACAATAAAATAAAATGCAATAAAATTAAATAAGTGATAAAATGGACTATATATATATAATGAAAAATAAAATAAAATAAAATTAAAATAAAATAAAATAAAATAAAATAAAATAAAATAAAATAAAATGCAAAGCCTTACAGGTTGCTGGTTGTTTTCATGGGAGGTTCTCCTCCTCCAGATGGGGGAGTTTTCCTGGTATTTCCTGAAGAGATGCCAAAACACCCAAAACCCTTTCCAGACTCAGAAGCAGATTTGCCTCCTACTCTATCTGCTCCTGTTCCATTCCTGAGGGATTTATGATCTGAGCAGTCCTTCCCCTGTTTCACTCACCAGGAAGGACAACAGATGCAAAGGGAGCTGCTGGAGGTGGTTTCTGGACCCACCACAGCCCATGCTGCTTTGGACCAGACAATCCCAGGTTACTCAAAAGCCACACTTCTGTCACTGCAGAGCTGGATGGAAGAAAGGCTGTTTTCCCTCCCATATTTCACCCTCTAAGGGTTTAAACCGAGCAAATTCCATGCCAAAGAATAAAAAAACACTTATTCTTTCAGCTCTGCGAGCTCCAGCATTAACGTGTCTCAGTCACCACCTGATTCCGAACGTTTGCAGCCCCCAGGATTTGTCTGTGAGCCGGGGGGAGCAGGCAGAGTGCATCTCATGCTGGTGCCTCCCGTGCCAGCAGCCAGCTGGGATGCCGAGGACTGCTGACATTACCAGCGAGAAGGATCTGCCCGGGCGCAGCAGCGGCGCCGCGCGTGTTCTGCTGCCTGCTCAGCTCACATCCCTCAGCAGCATTTCAATGTCGTTTATAGCTGTATTCCCAAGGAGGGCTGTGGGAGGCTAGGAAGTTTTGATAACTAGGCCATTTATCTCTCTCCAGCTCCTGTTCTACCTCAGTACAATAGCGATTACACTTCCCAGTGCCACAGGGGAGCTATAAGCATTAGCGAGGATGTATGGGGCACTGAGAATGGAGCACTTGCTTCAGAAAACACCCTGTGCCTTAACCTTCATCCCACTGTTACATTAGGAAGAGGTGGGAGGAGAAGGGGAGAGGAAAGACAATTTATAGCTAACCAATTCATCACAGCTTTGAACCACAACAGTAAATGTTCAAACCGAAATGGGGACGGTAAATAATTTTCATGGGGGGCGGCACTAAATTATTTTCACTTGCAAAGGGTTGCAGTGAAGGATTGTGAGATAGCAATACATGATTGATAGGGAGGCACACCAGCTTGTTTGGCTTTTATAATACTTCCACCAGGGACAACACTTCAATATCAATTACATGTTGGGGCTTTTCAGTTGCAGGCTTCTGAGACATTTTCAAGCCTCCAATCACGCCCATACAAACCACCACTTGAGACCCAACAGGAAAGAGTTTCCATTGCCTCTCTAAAATTAAAATCCCCCAGCTCAGTGTCAGGAATTCTCCTCCTCCATATCCCATCTGGGATAACTGCTGCAGATGTAGCCATGTAGCCACACTGGCTGAGCAGTGCAAAGCAAGGGAGGCTGGCTAAAGCCTTCCAAATCAATCCAAAGGCACACAACAGTTTCAAGGGGATCTGAACCAGCCCCCAGTAGTGGTGCCACAGAATCCATTGGTGGTGCCACTGCTTGGGACCACAGCCCTATTGCACACCTGCTGGCAAAGCTCCTGCTGGTGTTAGAGGGAGTTTGGCAGATGGAGAGCTCTGGGCTATGATTTGGCTTAATGAGCAATTACACTCCATTACTGTTATTTATGAAGTGTTGCTGGCAGCACCCAACGTGCTCAGGTTTGATATCCACCTCCTTGGCTGACACTGGAGATCTCTGTAATCAAAAGCAAGTGCTTCTGCCGAGCTGGAGCTGGCAGCCAGGAGGCTGTGACAGGCTCTGACAGCAATGGAGGAACCACTGATAAGCATCTCCCAGTAGGTTATGCTGGCCCTCATCAAACAGAAAACTGGTTCACTCACAGGGGTTATAGCCTAAAATGGATTGTATCTGTTGGTCAAGATGATATGGCTTTATCTTGGCTTTTTCATAGGTCATCTGGATTCTTGTGAATGACAAAGTGCAGGAGTGCTTGGTAAACATCACATTAACACACAGTGTATCCTGGTAGAGCCACATAAACACTCAGCTGGAACATCTAGAAGGAAACTCTGAGTGGAAAATCAGTTACTGTGCAAAAGACTTTATGAGCAAAATGGAAAACAGCTGCTCGTGAGCTCTGGTGACAGAGGAACAGAGATTTGTTACTTGAAAAAATGCTCAAGCAATCTAGGAACCAGGAACTGTTTATACTGTGAGTGAAACTGTCATTAAAACTGTCCTGCTCTAGTCTGGTATGCTCTGAGAAAGGTGAAGAGCAGAACCACAGGGATCATTTCCTGGGATGAGAGATTTGAAGCTTGAGGACTCTTGACTCAGGAGTCGTGTGTGTGGAGCAAGCATGGAGGGTGAAGCTGTATAATCACAGAAGTAAGTGGGATCTCAGTTTCAGTGTAAGCACTGATCTTGAAATTTTTTGCCCTTTTTCTATCCTTCTTCTGGCTCCTCTATCTTATTAAGCAAAAGTTTTGCAGTACTCCAGAGTTTCTAGTTTCTCATGTAGGGTGACAAGACCTAATCCCATTTTCAGTTGTCTCTAACACCAACTTCCACTCAACCTTTGGTGTAAGCTTTATCAACCATCCTTGTGCTTTTTCCTTGGAAGCTCCAAAATCTTTAAGGAGGACTCCATTCACACACAAACCTACCTTGTTTTTAATCATTTTGTTAAAATCGTTTTGTTATTGGATGCCCACAAAATCTACTAGTGTGACTGAGCATGTCTGGAAGCCCCTATTGCTGAATGCCAAGTGAGACACTGCAAGTGCAGCACTGATAGCCCAGATAATTCAGGCAGCAGGAGCAGCCTGGCTTTAAAAGAGACCTGAAGCTGATTTGGAGGGTTACTAACCCAGACATAGACTGTGCTGTCTCAGCTGCATTGTTCAAATACCCAGCCTGAATCTTGTGCTGTGACTTCTGTGTCCAGCAACATTTCCCCTTCCCCCTTTGTGCATCCATGTCCTCCTTCTTCCTTACAGCTACTTTCACACTTTTCTAAGGGTTTGTTTCTTAAGGATTAACATTGAAGGAATCTAAGATGTGGCTTAAACCAACACAAAGTGTAGCCTAAAAAGAACAATTTGTTGGAACAAGACCAGAATAGACTAGCCAAGCATGAAGCACTCTTGGACTTGGTCTTAAGTCAGAGTTGCAGGTTTGATCTTTATTTCTAAAAGTTATAACTGAGTTTAACTCGCAGTTATGTTCTGTCATCAGCAGGTGGTCAAACTGATAAAAATGTCACACTGGAATCCAAATCATTGCATGAACTTCATGAAACCATCAGTGTCTGATCCTAAATCTGATGCTGGAAGAGTGATTGAGATGACCATGAAATCTCAAAGCTGTACAGAAAAATAAAAGATAGTTATGACAGGCAGCTCTTCCTTCCCCAGACTGCAGATGAACCTAATGAAAAGTAGCTGCTGCTCCAAGCTGTTTTCTGTGCAGTGGAAGCCAGAGCCTATATTATAGCTCTATGTTCAGAATCAAAATAACTGTAGGGCTGGTTCTGCTGGTCCCAAAGTGGATAAAATTCATTAAAAGAAAAAAGAACAACCAACAAAATAAATCAGCAACTGTAGAATACCTTCACAGTGCTCACTTGAGGGAAAGACTTGCCAGAACAGGTCCCCTGGTCCAAGAGCTAGCAGGGCAAGTGTTCCCTGGTTTGCAACTGCAGCAGCTTTGGCCCAGCAGAAAGCATCCCTGTATGCCAGGGTGGAAATGAGGGCACAGAAATCCCCCATGCCAACTTTGCTCTCCCTAAGCATCGAGTTCCCTGGCACTCAGAGCACAAGAGCATCCATGGGAATGGGAGACCAACTGCCAGCTGCCATTGGCCTTGCTGCCTGCCAGCTTCATGGAAAACAGAGTGGAGAATAAATCCCCACCGCTGCAAATTACTGCATGGCAAAAGAAAATCAATACATTGTGACTTCACACTGTCTTAATGCCATTAAAGGATCGTTGAAAACCAATCAAAGGAGCACCCATAATTCAGTCATACTCCCTTACTGAATCCCTGTCACAGTCACAATGTATGTGTGCATCCATAATCTTGTCCCATCATTTTGTACAGTCCTTGTTTCTGAGACACAAAGAGGGATTTCAGCCAGCAAGGTTCTTACATTGCATCAGTACCTTCAAACCTTGGGTTTCCATCCATGCTGAGCTCTGACCATCCCAGCCCTTGACTTTGTTGAAAAAAATGCTCATCTGAAACTTTTTCATTTCTCAACCCAGTGAGCTTAACCCTTTCACATGGTTGAATCTGCCTTATCATGATTCATGATTCATTTTCAGGCATGGCCCTTTAGCACAAAAGGCAGGGCAGCACTAAATCATTAAAAAGTCAAAGGGCTGTCTGGAAAAAAAATTATTTAGGGAAGGAAAACAAGCAGATAAAGATGGGTCATCATGAGGCTCTCACTTTTTCTCACTCAGTCTCATGTTTCATGACTTTTTCTGAGCCTCCTGGAATTTCTCACTTCCCTTCCTGACTATAAGTGAATGAAAGTAAGATGTAAGTCTCCCTTCCAGGTGTTGGGACATCACACAATCAACCCCAAATCCAGACATTTGAACTCTTATCATTACAGATGGCAGCTTGGAGGAATATGTATTGAAATCATTACTGACTCCAAATTGTTTCTCCATTTCATTTCAGATAATTTTTAAGGCTCCACATTGTGCCTAAGATGGTATTGTATCTTGCTGCCAAACTGGAACAAAACAATCAGTTGGAATGTCATTAGTGGAAATCTGATTGTGCTATAGATCCAACACCAGTCACTATAGAGTTACTAGAAGGTGCAGCCTGTAACTGCTTTTTTTTTCCTCCTTTGCCTTCAGGCCTGCAGAAGTCATGCTTGCAATGTGTCTTGCAAGAAATTTACCACTGGTTTCCTTTATGCTGCCTGTTTTTACAAGGAAGCTGCCAGGCTCAGCAAACCAGTACCTCTTAGGTATTTTCTAGAAATATTTATCCAGTGCTTCCAATTTTCAGCAGAATAGGAATGGCCATGTGGCACAATTTGAAGTAGAAAAGAGGAAGGAGTGGTGGCTACATATAGCAGAAACCTCTGAATATCAGTTTTAAATTGCTATAAATGGACCCACTGCAAATTCCTTTTCAAATCCCTTTTAGTGGAGCAAGATAGAAAAGGCCTTTGCTTAGAGTGTCTCGGTGCCAGAATTCTGTTTCTCCATGACTTGGGCTCCATCACTGATGGTAAGATGTGAGGAGGATTGGATAACTGGCACAGCTTCACCCCCAGCTCTGGGTGGGACTGTCAGTGGTTTGTGAAGCATCACACACACTGTGAAATAAATAGTGATGCTGTCTGGCAAGCCCTCATGGTACAATCTGCTTTACAACACTCAGCAGTCCTACTCCAGGAGAATCCTAATAACCTCAGTGGAAGAAGTCTTCAGATATTCACAAAATCACAGAATCAAGGGCTGATTGAGGTTAGAAAGGGCACTAAATGTCACCTGGTCCACCCCTCCTCCTGCAGGGCCACCAACAGCTCAGGATCATGTCCAGATGGACTGTGAGTATCTCCAAGGCTGGAGACTCACCATGTAAATATTACCTCATTTCTTGCTTCTGAGCACCCAGTTTCACAAAGGATTGATTGAAGTACCTGACACATATTTTAATTTCTAGGAATTTAGCCCAGAACTACACTATGATTTTCAGCTAGCAGTCCTTCACACGTGGAACCCACTCTGGTTTGTACAGGAATCCCATGCCCATTTCAAATCCAGCCCTTGGGAGAACATCCCAGTCTGGCTGTCATTCTAAGGGCAAGTTTCTTTACACTGCCTTTGGTAACTGCAAGATTTCACTCTAGTCATTCCAAAGATGCCACTTATCACTTCCTCAAACAGAGGAAGAAATTGCCCTGTCTTAGGACAACTTCTATCTTCACAAACACAAAACTGAAAATTTATTTCCAGCCTCCTTTTCCTTGCCCACTCATTTCCAAGATGACACTTGCCTCTCCCATCAGAAGCAGTCTCTGACAAGCAGCTCCTCCAGGGCTTTCTGTACACTGCAGCTCTGAAGCATCAGCCAGTCCCCAAGTCCACACCACACTTATCCCAGTTTTTGGTGACTGGTCTCAAGATGGACATTTTCCTGCACAGGCAGGCACAGCTCTCCAGCCCATGCAGTCTCTGCATGCTGAAAGCAACACTGAGCTGCACAATACCAGGAGCTCACAACATTTTTCCCCTTGGTTTGCAGCTGAACAGGCCCACCCTAATGCACAAGATCCCTTTGAATGATGCTCTCAAATCTGCAGCTTCTGTCGTTCTCAAATGCTGTCTCTCTATTTCATAATTTGCACCTTCTGTGTGCTAGTGTTCAGAAAGGGAAAGGTTCATAATCAATTGTAGAAAACTGTATTTTATTGCACAAAGATGAATGTTAATCAGCCTGCACAATACCAAAGTTGACTTCAGGCAAGAAACTGTGACACCAAGTTGTAGCTCCCAGGTATCACATAATTCCTGCAGCTCAGTGAGCAAGGGATGCACTGTGCATCTGCCAAATTAAATATTTTCCTACTTTTCTGGAGAACAAATGTTCTCTTACCTTGAACCTCTTACCTTGAATGATGTGGCACCCTGTACTGTCAGAGCAGGGTTTTCCTACTACCATTCTATTTCCTGCTGCTCCAGAGATCTGGTTTAGGATTTAGGTTCTGGTTTAGGAATTAGCCAGGGGAACACAGCCACAAGGCTCTGCTTGAATAACATTCTGCCTTCCATCAAGTCAGCCTTGCTGGACCATTGCAAATGTGGGTCGGGGTGAGTCCAGGGTGCCTGAGACAACATGGATGTGCTCCTTAAATCATATTATTGCTTAGCTCGATTTCACAAGGAAAAATCCAAAAGAAACTGTGAACAGAGACTGTGTGTGTAGAAGACAGAGTGGGAAGGAGTAGGATTTGCTCTCATCTGTTCAGGAGGAGAGCTGAATTGGAAATTAATATGTAGGTGTAGCACTTAAAGGATCTTGCTCTCTTTTTCTTCTGTTCTCTGTGTGGCCATGATCAGTATTTCTCCATGTACCATTCAGGGAGCAGTTGTTTGTCACAGTTCCTGAGGATTTGGCCCTGTGCTTCATTTTCTTCCAAGGCCAGTGCACACAGTTCAGTGGAGCATTTGGGCTTTGGGACTTCAGCTTCTGGTACTGTGCAGGGCCTGGCATGATGGATGGGATCCTTGGCACAGCAAGAGCAGGCATGCTGCATTATTAATGAGCAGGTGAGCAAGGAGGTGTGTGGCAGGGCACTTCTGAAGTGTGTGGACTGAGGCACCAACAGTGAAAGCACATCTGTTAGTCCCATCTCCAACAGATGGTTCCTTTCAGTGCCCAAATTTGCTGTCATTTATTTAATCAGTAATTTAGTTCAGGGCTAACTGAGGAATGGACTCAGGTAGGGGAATAGTAGTCTGACACCTGAAAACTTTGACAGGAACATAAACCCATGGAAATTCTTCAGCAATAAGTTAAAGACATTCAGAGTTTTCTTTTGAATGGATGACCTGATTAAAAAAAAGTGAAAACAATTTTTTATTAATATGTCCTAAGCTAAGGTCTTTCTTTTTGTTATTACTCTTTCTTGGAAACAAATTTTTTGAAGTTTTTTGCTTGGGAAACAAGTTTTTGCTCAATAAAAACAGTTTGAAAGCTGATTCTATTTCAGTTTAACAAAATAAAAGCAACAAAATGGAATAGTCTGGCAATAAGTTGTTCAAATGGCTGAGCAAACAATTATTTGAGGTTTTAGCATCTGAGCAGTTCTTCATGCTCAAAGCTTCATGAAGGTTTAAATGGGGCAGTGCTCTCTGCTTGGGGTAGATGCTGAGGACACGTTTGGGCAGCCAGGGCAGCAGCAGGGAGCAGCTGGGACTGAACAGGCTGTTCCCAGTCAGTCAAACTTCTGTTTGCTGGTCTGTCACCCTGTAAACTGGGAGGATTTGGTACATTTTTCACTGAGGTTCAGTAACAAGGCCACATATTTGTCAGAATCTTCAGGCAGCCTGAGCTCACACTCAGTGTTGCAAAGTTTCACCTTTTTAAAGAGGGTGTCCATAACCTCCTGGTTCTCCCAATATAAACATCAGTTCTAGTCTATCACATTTTGATGAAAAGACAAAATATTTCTCCCATGTATGGCTGAATGTTCATCCTGCTGTCCCATCCCATTTTCACAGCAGCAAATGCTGGGCTGTGACCATGGCTGGAGGCTGGATGGGGCTCTAAGCAACCTGGGTGTCTTGGTTTGAAGGACAGGTGTCTGCCAATAAAGGATGAGAATGTAAACCCCCTCCCTCTAAATTATTATAAATTTGAAATTAAGGGGGTCTCAGGCAAAGATATGGGAATTAGGAAAATTAAAATAGAAATACAGTATTACAAAGAACAAACCCAAAACACTGACAGAATGAGAATACAACCTGACACCCTGTCAGTCAGTCAGGGTGTTGGCAGCAGTCCCATTAAATGGTGGCTGCATCCTCCTGCAGTGGCAGATGTGGTTCAGCTGAAGCTGTGCTCTTGTGGAAAGGTCTGGTTTTCCTCTGGAATCTAGTGGAAAAGGCTGCTTTGGTGTTCCAAATCACAGTTTTTATCTAGGTAGGAAAGGTTTGGCTCCTCCTCCTGGCTGAAGCACCTCCCAGTGGGATGATGTAATTTTATCAGTCACACAGTGGGACTCAATGGGCCAGCAGCAGATGATATCTTCCTGGAGGGAGGATGGGCTGTGGAAAAGATAAAGATGATTGCCCCAGCTGGTTTAAAGATGGCCCATTAGCAGATAATATGTGCCACAGAGATAAGGGTCACTGCCCCACCAGCTTCAACAGATGGTGATAGAATACACATTTCTGGCCACATCCTGTGTTGCAACCCAGGACACTGGGCTAGTGGAGGTGTCCCTGCCTTTGGCAGCAGGTTGGAACTGGATTTTAAGGTCTTTTCCAGCACAAAGCATTCTATAATTCTATGATTGTTTTCTCGGGCACTGAAATCAACTGATTGAGGAGCACTCAATCTTAATTACAGCTGGATCTTCTTTGTTGAGCAGAAAATCAGTTGTGATATCCAGGTACACTATGATGTTGAAGTCTTTGGCAGATGTTTCTTGCAAGTTATGAGGACAAATCATACTGAGATGAATGGTTTCAAACTCTTGAATTGGTGATAGGATTTTAAGCTGAGCTGAAGGAAGGGGGTTTTTTTGTCAAACTCAAAACATATTAACAGGAAAATGATAACAAAGAAAAAAATGAGTGAAGAGATTTTTACCTACTTTGCAGAAGCTTAGGCAGAGTAAAAAACTTTTTTAGAAGAATGGTTTGCAGTGTGTGTTTTACCAGTCCAAAGCTCCCTTTTAGCAGTTCAAACTACAAGTAATAACATTAAAAATGTGGCCAAAGCCAAAATGCAGCATTTTGGCAGCAGTCAGAAACAGATTGCTCCCACAGTCCTTTCTGAGCTTTGAGGTTGCTCACAGTGCTGTTGAACTTGCATGAGGTCCTTTAATGCAGCTGAATTTGCAATGACTGTTTTTATGGCATTTCTCTGCATTCAGCAACCTGACAGCAGCCAGAACAATTTTTATTCCTTCCCAGTGCTGCATCTCTTTTTCTCCATATGTTCATGTGTAGTTGTACCATTAACAGCCTCAGACACCCCAAACTCCACCCAGCAAGGACAGATGACAGCTGAGGGGTATTGCACAAGTAGAGGAAGCTCAGGGTGCTGTGCCTTCCTCCCCAGGGCACAAGAAATCTAGATTGGCTACAGAGAAATCACGTTTAATTCTGCTGCAGCCATAGATTTTGGTTACCTAAGCTGGCTGTTGCTCTGTTAAGGTAAAAAGACATAATTTTTCAGTTTGCAGATATAAGACAAATTCAGACCTTGGGGGTTTTGATGGTCACTCTTTTCTGCCATGGGGATTTACCATTCCTGATGTTTGATCCTACTGGGGACATTTTCCTGGAGCAGTGTTCAGCCATTTTTCTGTAGTTTTAGAAGAATACTGCAAACCTACTTTTGCAATTTCATGGGGGGAAAAAGCAGGTTCAAACAAAACTTTCTTTTAATGCCACAATGTGAGGTCTTAGAAATTATTTTCCCTTGCATGGCAGAAATTTTGGGCAGTGCAAGACCCAGAGCCCATCCCAAGACCTTGTTATTGCTTGCAGAAGCTTCCAGTTCAGCAGCTTCTTGAAGTTTGAATCCCACCAATTCCAGTGATTTAAATGTATTTAAATGTCTTCCTGGGTACTTTCTTGTTCCTTTTGGTTCTGGTGGCCCTGGTGGATTTCTCAGAGTTCAGCACAGAAGCCAGCAAGTGGATAAGAGAAGAGCTCAGAGGAAGAGATGCAGATGAGGATCCATTTTGCCAGATCACTATCAACTTCCAGGCTGAATTACAACTGAGCCACTCCTATCTTGGCCCAATCAGTCTGCCCTTAGAAGGATGATCTATCAAAGAAAGTCTAAATATATCCAGGCTTGCAGAAAGAGCTCCCAGCAATTCATCATGGAGGCCAGAGACAGAGCAGTTTAAAGGGATTTTCAGTACTGCTCCTTCACCTGCAGCTGGCCTTTCTGCTCAAAAAGTGAACTAATTCTTTCAGACTGTCAAGAACTTGTTCTTTGGAGGCATCACTAAAATGGAAAGTGCCTGTACCACAAGATATTTTTGTCCCCACCAGGAAGCTACAAGAGGATTAATTTGAATGCATTAACACGATGTTGCAGTTTGTGGATGTTGGAGGGAAGCCCGTGTTCCTCCCCACTCCCTCAGCTGCCTCTCAGCATTTCTGTCTGTGACAGGGCCAGAACTGGGACTTGGTGCCACTGGACATTGAAAGATGTCCCACTGGGAAGGGCAGGAGCTGTGGGAAGATGAATTGGCTGTTTCCAGGTCTCACTGCAGCACAACAGGGAGCAAGAACACACCACATCACACCACACAACAGGGAGCAAGAACACACCACACCACACCACACCACAACAGGGACAAGAACACACCACAGCACAGCACAGCACAACAGGAGCAAGACTTTTGGCCCCCAGTTCCTAGAATTTGCCCTTAGATCACCCAGGCACAAGCTGTATTAACCAGCAGGAGCTCTGCACTAACAGAACTGATGGAAAGCTGAAGACAAGGATGACTTGGCCAAACCAAAAGGCTTCATTCAGATCTTCTGAATATCCTCTTTATTTCCCCAGCAGATTTCCAGCGATGTTAGAAAGAGCAAGACTGCAATTAGTTGGAAAATTTCAGTGAGGATTTGCAGTGTTTGAAAGCCCCAGTGCTCACTGTTTCATGCCTCAATTTCCCTACCTTCAAATGGAGATGATGTGCCAATAATTAGTATCTGGAAAGCACTTCAGATGTTTATACAGTGCATTCCCTAGAGCCAGTTACCTACAATCAATGGGATATAATGGCCTCATATTATCACAATAATTAAATACTTCCAGCTCTTCACTTAACCAATGTCTACAGTGCACCAGTGAGATAGAGAAAATCTTAACTTTATCTGGTTGACAGAGAATGCATGTAAAGGAAAAAAACTACAATATTCAAGACCTCATATATATAAAAATCCCCATGTGTTTGAGAGCAATTAAATTCAAAGAACTGTTAGGCAGCTTAGATCACTTAATTTTTGGACTGCAGGAGTCCACCCTGAAGCTCAAAGAACTGCAGCCATGCACTGCAGGTCTTACTCTTAGATCCTGGTAATAAAAATTATACAGACTATGATTGGAGCAGCTGTACTTCTGCAGCCCTCTCCCAGACATTTACTATCTATGGTTCTAAATATAGATCTTAATAAATTATTGCTGGGACAGAAGGAGTCATACTTGTTCTCTGAAGCATCTCTCTCTCTATGGCCAAAGCAAATTACTGGTATTACACTTCTGCTAATCAGCTTGTCTTTAACCCACACAATCATTCTGGAGAGTATTTTTACCTTTATCACAGTTTTGTGATATTCAAATGTAAAAGTCTATTTGGATTAAGAATAGGTGATAGAAGCAGTTTTTTAAATAAAGGTATCTAGGATTTCATGAAAAAGTCCAAACAAAAACTTCTAGGCTTTTATGTCTGAAGGCTGGGTTCTGCTCTGTTTCACCTTTCCTTCCTCCATCCTGGAAAAGAAAGGATAAATCTGGTGCCTAAACCTAGGCCTATGGTCTAGCTATATATACATATATTCCTTTTACTATGAGCAAACACATAGGCTAGAACCATAATCACAAATGTTGGCTCACTAAAACCTGAACTTTTTACAACCTGCTCCTGTGTTTTGTGCAGTTGAAAGAAAACAGAGACCAAAAAGATGTATTTGAATAATACAAGAAGTTCTGTGCATAGGATGGTGCAAAGTGCACCTCCAATGTGATTACCAGGAACCAAGTGGGAGTGTGTTATTTCAAACTAATTCTGAGTTGTATAACATATCCCCCAGAGAATTTATTGCAGCATAAGTAACAGCAGACAGACCATACAGACCATCCCATGTCTGAAAAACATACTCCATTTGATGCATCTTCAGAGTAATACTGAATAATAGAAGATATTGTGTATCATCTTAATTTTTTATGATGCAGCACCACAATACAGGTAAAATAGAAATTTTCATTAAAAAAAAAAAAAAAAAAGCTCAAGCATGTACAACTCTAGAAATTAAGAAAGTGGGACTCTGGAAGAAAGACTCTAGAAAGTGGAAGCTTTGTTTTGCCTTCTGTGCTAAATCAGACTGCTCATATCCTTATTTTCTCAGTCCTTCATATATGGCATCAGATGTCATTTTTCAGACTTGGGATAAGAAAACAGACTCTTTTAGCAGCTTATGAGCAAAAAATGAAAGAACTTCTGCTGCCCATTTCTTTCCACTTCCTCTTACCGCTCTCATAGATAAATTTGCTCATAAACATTCACTGAGAAAATGCAATTGAACCTCAAGTAGAAATATAGAATCATAGAATGGTTCAGGTTGGAAGGGGCCTTAAAGGTCATCCAGTTCCAATCCCCCTGCAGGGGCACCTTGCACTAGACCAGGTTCCTCAAGGCCACCTAACAATTCCACCTTTCCTGATGGACTTTTCCATCAGATGCCTGACAAAAATTAGACTGGAACCGACAATAAATCAGTGTTGTGCCAACAGGAGCTCATTTCAGCAGTGTGTGGTAGAGATCCTTGGCTTTCTGTTAGATACTTTTCCCCAACCTTCTGTCCCACATGCCTTCCAATCCAAAGCTCCTGCTGCTGATTAAATCCCTGCTTTTGGTTCAGGGGTTTAAATGGCTCTGTCAGCACCATCATTAGGCACGAGACAAACCTTGCTTTGTGTGAGCAACCACAATAGCAGAGAGAACTTCTTGTTGGCTCAAAAGGTTGTTAAAGCAAAGGGAAAAGATATAAAGACCTCCACTTCAGCAACATTTACTGTGTCTGTGCACTTTGTGTGATTTGAGAAGCATTAGCATTTTGTTTTGTTTCAGTCTTGTAATTAGAAGGATTGTGCCTCATTATCCCACAGTAGGTCCCACTGTGACACAGTTCTGGTTATCTTTGTAAAAGCAGTATTTTATACCAGCATCCAATTATGTCAACTGAGTACAAAAGTATTGGATGTTTTTTCCATTTCTTATTTCAAAACAATATTTAAAAGAAAAGGAAGCAACACCTCCCTCCCCCCCACCCCCCAGCCATTTCTTCTTATAAGTTCTTATATTTGGGAATTATTTAAGGGAGCATTTCAGACAAGGGAGTTTATTTCCATAGAACTGAATACTTGAACTTTTGAGGGGAAAGATACATTTTGGGGCCTTGGGGTTTTTCCCTTTTTCTTTACATGATAGCTCTTATTAAAAGGGAAAAAACCAGTTCACATTAATTAACTGATATTTCTGTGATGGGGAGGAGGGGGTTGGGTCATTTTTTTCACCCAAAAGGCCCTGAAGAGCTGTTCTACAGAAGTATGTTTGTGTAGATACTGGCAGTTTTCAGTCTAAGAAATCTCCACGGTTATCTCTATGAACTGTATCCAAAGAACTCCACTCCTTCTTTCCTTCAACTCATCTGCCAGTATCCTGCCCTTCCTTTAACAATCACAGCCTCTCCTTGTACAAAACATATGCTCATAGCTAATAAGATGATGTTGTCAGTGATACTTATAATCTCGTGTTCCTGTGTGCATATGTTAACTGCAGTATTCATTTGGAGTATTCTGATATTCAGAAGGGAAAAGGGCTTTCCTATATTTATGTTAATTAGCATAACATAGTCTACCCAGAATTCATCATATTCTGCTAAGCTCTGCCAGAGAAAATGTATTAATAGCTGAACTGTTGCAATCCTTTATTAATATCAGCACTGCAAGCTCTGTACCAATTTTAAGGCTTATCAAGGAGACAGGATTCTTGTACTTATTCCTTAAGTCTTTCCTAGTAAACAGAGATAATGAAAAATTGCTCCAGGGGAAGAAGCTTGGGAGGAAAGTCAAGTGGTGTTTAACTCCATGCTGGGTTTTTATGTCCTGTAGGATCAGTGACAATGAATTATTCCAAGGATTCCCAGTTCAGGGGAACATTTCCTGCTTCCTCATCCCAGATAACACCTAGACCTTAAATCCATGCCATGAAGGCTTGGGGAGCCCCTGATAGGAGCACTTCCAAGAGCATCCAGAGTAGATATGTCTGTTTTCTTGGGAGCCTCTGGTGCAGCAGGGTGTTCTGCCTAACTGGGGGTAAATCAACTCAAACTTTGCCCAATTTACAAAAGTTTCTGGTGGATGGAGAAGTGGGGTCACACTGCTTTCAGTATTGGAGAGTGCTGAGATCAGCCTGACCCGTCAGTCCCTAAGTGAAACATTCAGAGGATGTTTTCTGGCACTGGTGAGGGTGTGGCTCTCACAGCTCACCCAGAAACATCTGACTGACTATAAAGTCAGACACTTTATACTATAAAAGTCCAGTCCCACTTTTTAATGGCAGGGACTTCTAACATACCCTAGGACAGGATGGGGATTCCTCCCTGGAGTGGGGATGCCCCTCAAGGTCACTCCTCCACGCTGAGCAAAAGAGAATTGTCCAAAGTCATTGATATTGATAAGTAACACCAATCTCTACTTAATAATTATTAAGCTTTGAAATTGTTAATTTGATAAATAATGCACTATAGTAGTAGTTATAACTATCTATACTGTGTAGTAAATAATACTGATTAAAGCCTCTTAGTCTAGTCATTATAATCATAAATTTAAATAAATAATTTAATTTATTCATCATTTGGCTTAATACCCTTAATCCTGTGGGACAAAGTCATGTGAAGGTTCAATTGCACCTATATAATCCTTTAGACACAAGTCATTGAGCAAGTCTGGGGCTGGAAGACGATCCAGCCACACCCAGGCTCTTTTCTGATGAGTTTAGAAAGCAAGGAGGTCCTTTCTGCTCCTTGTGACTAAATGGGAGGATCTCCCTGATAAACCTTGCCCACAGCTTCCATTCAGCCCATGATATTTGGTGTGACACTGTTTTCTTCTCACAAGGATTCACTTCAATCTTCTCCTTCTTTTCACTTCAGCTTTAGTCTTCCCTCACTGCTCCCACATTCTCAGAGCTTTTTTTGTACCCTTCACTCCTCTTCTTCTCTTTCTAGCTGATCATCTCTGAACTGCACATCTGGGGCACAATTTTTGTGGAGAAAGGAAAGCAGAGAGAGTTTTAGCACACCATGTGTGGGCAGTGCATTGTCTAATACAATATACTCTGTCTGTCTGGGGGATCTCTTCTGTTGATGATTTTTATCAAAGGAACTGCTTTGCCTGCATACTAAAAGGACTCAAACTCCTGGATACAAACTAACACAAGTATGATTAATACAGACTTCCAATAATTACCACTGTTTAAAAAATCATCAAGCTGAATCAGGAAAACATGAAAATAATTAAGAGAAGAAGAAAGGAGAAGGAAGTGCATTGTAATTTGAATAAGAATAGATGCATGGCTATGAAGCAGAAAGAAAAAATAACATGAAAAAAATCCAAAACAGCAGGGCATGTTAGTTCCTTTCTAGCATCTCTGTATTTGCAAAAGAAACATTTAGTCAAGGCCTACAGGTGAGAACCATACCAAGGAAACAACCTCAACTAGGCACAAGTATAAGAAATTCCACCTAAAGTAAGAAAATGCCTTTGTATTGTGAGGGTATCTGAAAATTGAATGTGCTCCCCTGAGAGGCTCTAGGGAGGTGTAGTGTCCATCCTTTGAGACATTAAATATTCAGCAGGACATAGTCCTTGGCAACCTGCTGTAAGTGACCCTGTTGTGAGCAGGGCACTGGACTCCATGAGATGTGCCTTGCAGCCTCAGCTGCTGTGTGATTCTGTGAAACAGATTCAGCCCAGCTGCCCAGTGCCTGGATACAAAAATCATTCACAGATGTTCTTTGGTTGGAAGTCAGTCACTGTACAACTTACATTCTGAAGATGTATAAAACAAGGAGTGACAGGAGGGCTTTGCTTGATTCTCCAATGAAAGAAATTCTCTGGAGTAACACTTCAAATTCACTGCCTCCATCCAAGATAAGACCTGAGGGCTTGTGCTACAGATCTGACACACTCAGATATCCAGCAAGCACAATAGTGTTACTCTTAAACATGAGATTGTTCATCAGTTTTACTGGAGTGGTGGGCAAGACTAGAGAGGGCAATAGCTGACCTAGGAATCAGAGCCAGCCTTTGAGTTTAAACTCAGACCTCCACCTAGGAGACAGGGACACTGTTTCTGACATTGGGATATGCTCTGGTCATTAGTCTGTTGCCAGCTGGCCAAAATGAAAATTTCACAATTTCAAGTGTCTTCAGCTGCTCTTGTTCAGACTTGGGCATGATTTGCCCTCTTTCAGAGCAGGAGGAGGATGTTCTGAGTTTACAGCTGTAATTAGACAAGGATAAATTGTTGGGGGAACTGAATGCTGTTCATTTGGTGTCTCAACAGAGTAACTCTTTAGAAGTCAGCACAGAACATACACAGATCAAATCAAGTGGTAAATATACCCACAGACACTGACATGTTTGTCCTTCTGTCAGGTATTATTGGGGGTGCAAGAATCTCCCTTTTCTTTTTTTTTCTTTTTTTTTTCATCCTAATGGTACAGTTTAGGAAGAACAATATTCTCTAGAACTTAATTTTCTTCTACTTCAACCTAATGATTTCCTGATCAGCTCCAGCAAAACTTCAAACTTAAACTTCCTAACATCTTATGTATAGTAGCAAGAAACCAATAAATGCATTTTGATTACTGCAGTGGTGCTCAGCTGTGCCTCTTGGTACAGCAGCAAAGAGGAGGTGATGTCTGGAGTCATCTTGAGATGGTAAAGGAGGGGGAGTAGAAAGTGAGAGCCAAGCTACTGAGAGTCCCATGGCTGAGTAAAGGCAAAGGTGTTTGCACTCAGCACATTAATGCTAGAAGAAGATTACTCTGAACATCTCAGAACAGCTGGAAATGGCTCTGTGCATGCCAGTGCCCATGTAGGACCATAAGTGGAGGGTCTGGAAAAGACAGGCTGGAGGTTGCAGCTCTCTGAGGTCTCAGCAGGGAACAGACCTGGAGCCCTCCAGAAGCCAGAGCAGCCAGAGCTGAGAGGGAGTCTGAATCCACTGTGAAAGCTATGGTCATTGAGTAGAGTTTGGTTCAAATGATGAAGCATTTGATCCTTGGACAGAAAACCTCCCCCAATGTTCACTGGAAATGAAAAGTCAGGCCATCTGCTGCAATGCAAGAGACAGAGGCCATTTCAGAAGAACTCTTATACTTCCATTCATGAATGAGGAAGGAAAGAGAAATACTACTGTATTGTGAGCTCCAGCCCCTTAGTATGCAGAGAGAGATATAAAAGCATTGCTTTGGTGCACTCTAGCTCAACCAATGAGTCACTGTGCCAAATCCATCCCTGGTTTTGAAAGGCTGGAGGAAAAAAATTCTTTTAATTCTCTAGAAACAATCTTTGAGCTCAAATCCTTACCTCAGAAAGAAACTGCAGATCAAAGAGGCTGAACACTACGTCATTCAAGCAGGTTAGCAATTAAAATTCTCCAGTGTACCACGGGTTCTGTGCTAGGATCTAGCTCCTAATAGTTGTTGTATCTGAGCTCTCCTTAAGGGTCAACCATCCTGTCTCCTTTCTGTCCTACAAGTACGTTTTCCATCCGGGTTTGTGGAGCAAAGAGGACACTCAGTGGCTGGTTAGGTTATCACAGGCATGAGCTCCAGCAGTTTTCCAAAGGAACTACTCCTGGATGCTGTGGGCAGAGGCTGTTCACAGAAGCATGCAGTGCCATGCTGGGTACAACACCAGCTCCAGATTTCCAGAGAGGGGCAGGACTCCCCCACTCCAATCATGGGCACACTAAGCCAGTGTGTATTTTTCAAGTGTATTTTTGACAAATGCATTTCTTGTAGTTTCTAGGAGATGGAAGGAAAAAAATTTGAGAATGTCTCAACGGGATTTTTCCTCTTTGTATTCTTTGTAGAAAATGGGATTACCTGCTTTTAGTATTCACAGCCACAACTTTCCCTGTGCTGCTAGGATGAGCCTCCAGGGCATAAATCCAGCATGGAGCAGAGCTGAGTTTTGAGGGTGCCCTCTCACTGTCATGGCTGATGCAGCACACTGGTGTGAGAGTAGAAGATGTTTAACAACCACTTTGCAGGCAAAGGACCTTGACAAAAAGCCACCAGCCATATGGTGTATATCTATTGTTATCTCTGCAGTGCCTGCTCATTTGCTCAGCACCTTCTTTCCACAGGGTCCCTTCCCAGACAGGCAGCAATGCACAGACTCCTGTCACACAGCTTTCCCTTCATCCCTGTAACTCCCAGAGAAAGGCTGCAAGCAGCCTGGAAGTTTGACCACAACTGGTTGTATTCACTGCTGAGTTACCCAGACAAAATTAGAAGTGCCCATTTCTCAAAAAATCAGTAATGTATGTGTTCCAGAATGAATGTATCCATTGGTTTCTTTCATTATCAACATAAATACAGGGAGGTCAGGAATTCAATTTCTTCTGCTCCCTACAGGTTCCTAGCTTTGGGGAATAAAGAATATTAGCAGAAGAGCAGAAGCAAACTGCACCACTGCTGCCTATGGTTTTCTGGCTTAAAACAAGGAAAAAATGGAACCTTCAAGGCTGCCCTGGCAACATTTGCTGTAATTAAGCTGATGTATCAACAAAGGGAGAAGAGTGGCTGGACAAAAGGAGTGCAATTTCTAACTAGAGTAGTGCTTATTTGGATAGTGACTGACACTGGGAAGTGATTGGCAAAGTCTTTTTTGATATTCTCAGGTTGATAAAGACAGCAAGGGGATTTCCACTGGCATCAAGCAGAAATTTGAACACAGATCAAAGGCAAAATAAAGCATTCCTGTAGTGAGTAAACTGTGAAAAAAATCTTCATTTCTTCTAGCATACTGCACTGGCTATAATCAACAATATCCTTTGCAGCACATCATCTTGTTTTATCCTCCTTTGGCACCTGACTTGGATTTCCTTACCTCTTCCTTTTTTTGCCTCTCTTGCAATCTCCCTGGCTGCCTCACCTGGCAACACAGTCAGTAGCAGAGCTTTTATTAGTAGCATCTTCTGGATTTGGCAATTATTAGTCAGCTCCAGGCCTTAAAAAGGAAACAGGTCTGATTACATTTCTACTCCTGGCATGCTCTTTAGCACAGGGACCATGTTTTCCCCTGTATCTGCAAGGCACAGCAAGTGATAACAAGTCATATTGGAGCTACCACGGTGGAGAAAACAGTGCAGCTGCTGCTAACAAGGGTCTAAGGGAGTGACAGGTACAGACATCATTCAGAGGAGGCATTTTAGGCTGCCTGCAGAAGAAATGCTGCAACAATGTATTTGGGAAATTTTGTCAGCAGACATATGACTTAAATCCAGAGCGACTTATATATTTTTATGCTTATAGATACATATAACTTATGTATACTTAATTTTCCATACTGTGCAGAATAACTGTCAAAGATACAGGTACAGTGAACACCTCAATCTGGACAAATCCTGCTGCCAGGCCTGGGTTTTGATTTGTCATACCACTGACTTTTATAGTTTTTACTGCTCAACCTTGTATCAAAATAGATCTGACACATTCTTCTCATCCCTTCAAAGCAGGCTGCAGTAAGGTGATGCTTCTGGCCATCTGGGACAGCTCCTCAGACTAAAAGCTTTGAGCAAATAATCATCTCCCAGGTAAACTAAGATGGAACCAGATACTGACACATTTTCTTAAATCATATTTTTGTTAAACTTCCTAGAAGCAGTTCAGGTGTCTGACACTACTGGAATTAAAACAAACTATTTTTTAAAATGTTTTAAAGTAAAGTATCCATTGTTAAAACATCACTGGAGAGTTTTCTGCAGGGTTAAGGACTGAACAGGTTAACTTAGGATTTGCCTTGTTATTGCCCATTGTTCCCCTTTAAGTCAGTAATTTCAAACTAGTCCCACTGTTATTGCTTTGTCCTTCAAAACTCACTGCTCCCTGTCAAAATCTTTCAAGGATTATGTTATAACTTGTCTCCAACTTGCCTCAAATTTCTGGAGTTTAACAGGATGCAATTCAGTTTGAGAATCAATGCAATACGAGAGCATAATCAATGAGCAAGAAAAAGCAACATTATCCTTTCTCAGTGTGTTGCATGCTGCAAAAGTCAAACTAGACCAATCTCAGTCCACAGTTATACATATTCCTTTCTGAACACCCACGAGAACTCCATTAGGGCTGGGACCAAAGACCAGAAACTTTCTGAGAGTCTTTGGAACAGGGTTTGTGAACCTAAAAGTCCTTCAGATTTTGTTCTAAAATTTGTGAGCAGGACATATGCAGGCTTCACAAGAATTTGGCTGGCATGCTACCAGAATACTCCAAAATGCCCTTTGTCCTTATATTTGAACAGACTAAAATAAAAATGCCTGAGAATCCTGAAACAAAAGTAAAATCAATATGTCATCAGCTTCAGATAGAGGGACACAAATTTATATTTGATAGTGCAAATAGGCTCAGGAGCCCAGAATTGGGAAAATGGAAGGAGGAACACATTACAGAGAGTTACATTTGCAAGTAGTAAAGTCAGGAGCTGCTGCTTCACAACTGCTTCCCATGAAATCTGGAGTGGGAGAAACCTGGGTCTGCAGTCCAGAATTGTACTGACTTCTTTAAAACCTGTACTTTCCCTACTGCTTTTCAGGCTCGAATCTAATTCACTGTTTGTGCTTTCCTTATGCCACCCTCATAATTTTTGCTTTCCCAGCATCTTTCTCCTATTCAGTGTTTCACCCGATTTCTTTCCTCCCACCTACGTGCTCTTGCACAATCACCCAGTCCCATTTTATTTCCTGCTCTTACTGTAAATTTCTAAGAAGGCTTTACCCAGCAAAGGGGCTGTGCTTTGTGTCTCTTGTATCCATCAGCTGTCCTTACTGGGATTCACAAAGCCCTAAATGCCTCCCTGTTCTCCAGCTTTCCCTGTATCTCATCAGCACTTGCAATTACTGGCACTGCATTTCCCAAACCAAGTGCAACAGAAGTAGAATATCCAAACTGAAACACTGTCTCATATTCTTTCTGCACCCTAAAAAGACACTTCTAAAGTAGGACAGCTCTTTTCAGTCGGTATCTGTATCTTTGGCAAGGTTGGCTATTAAAATATCACTGCCTTCAGATGCTGCACTTCTCTCTGTACTGGTTATCAAGTAGTTGGGACCTCTATAAAATCTTCCTTAATACTTTGGTTTGGGAAATCTGTTTCCCACATAGTGACTGAATACTAGCAATGGCACTAAACCACTCCACTCCTTGGTTTCCTCTTCTGTATCAGAACAAACCTTTTATTCACCCTCCTGCTCCCTTTTCTGAAAAAGGCTCAGTGCCAGGCAGAAGAAAATTGCAGGTGGGTGCATGTAGCTAAATTTAGTTGCTGGAGTAGAATTACCTTCCACAAACATTTGCTCAGCCCTAAGGAAAAATAATATCTCAAATTCAAATTTAATTCAGGTTTAGTTCTAACAGAAGCTGGTAGAAAGATATTAGCTAGACCAAGATGTCCAAAGAAGAACAATGTTTCCCAGCAAGGATCAGCTGGGAAGTGATGGGAACGTGTGAGCAAGCCTTTTAGGAGTCATGGCATAGAGGCAAGGTGGCTGTGGAAGAGATTAGCAGTTTTCTGCTCAGTGAGGGCAGAACAAATGGTGCTGCTTTAGGGTACAGCATGAAATCAGTGTGGCAATAGACACATCAGACAACTGCCTGAGAGAAGCCTGGGGATGGCTGTTCTGGTCTTGAGGAACTAAAACAGCCCCCATGTGTCCTCAGTGTTCTAATTCCTCTGGCTCCAGGGAAGCCCACAGCAGTTCTGGGAAACTGGTGCCAGGCTCATCCAGAGCTGTGTGGGTGGGCACAGGAGCCCCACAGGGATGCAGCTTGAAGCCACACCAGGAATGAGAGGCACAGGCTGTCCCCATGGCTGGTCACACCTCGTTCCCAAGGGAGTAGCTGCTCCACAAGGGAAGTGGGGTCTCAGAGCCAGTCACAGCTTTGCCAAGGCTTATTCTGCTGGCATAGTCTCTCAGAGTCATCAGTGATACTGGTTTAATTGCATTTGCATACTGTGCTATTTCTGAACACCCTGCACAACAACCCTAATTTCACTCTCAACAAGATGTGACATCTCTGACATCACTGACAGTCTAAGTTGCTGAAAATCTAAGTTTTAACTCACAAGTGACACATAGTCCTAGCCTGTGATCATGACCCCTGATTCCATTTCCTTTTTGTACCAGATCTCTCTCTTGTACTTTAGATTAAATAATCCAAGATGGTAGGAGGGCTTTCTGGCTCTCAGAGAATCATAACATGACTGACCCAACCTCCATCCAATGACCAAATTCTCCCTATTTCAATGGAGTGATTTCCTCTCCTGCTCTGCCCGTGGCAGGGACATCCATCACAGACTGCAGAAGAGCAGTGGGGCTGGGCTGCACTGCCAGCCAGGGATGTTCATGTGGTCTTCAAGAAGAATCGTTGGTAGGAAGTAGGAAAGCAGGGCAAAGGATGAGGTTCAGGTTATTGGGAACCTTAAACCACCTCCATAAATAAATGGAGCAAGTAACTCAATGTGTAGAGAGAGAAGGGGTGATTCATGCTGTTGTTAATATCACAAAGTACAGCACGGGCCATAGTTTGGAGTTGACCAAAAACTTTTATAGTGGAGGGCATTCACCCATGGTTTAAAGGCCTGTAATGATGAAGATTTTACTAGATTTACATGAAGTTAGTTAACTGCCCTCTTAGTTAAACATCAGTTTCATTTTTCCATTCCTGGCAATGTGGCTTCCTGGTTTATAGTTTACATTTATAGTTCCTGGGTCTCGGTGTCCCTTCATCCCCTGGGTAAGAGGGTCCCTGTCAGAGCTCTGAGGAGCTGCTAGGGACTGCCAGGAGTGCTCCAGCCCTGCCTGGGGCTCCCATGGGGAGGCTGGGGCTCTCACTGAGTGTGCTGCTCAGAGCCCAAGCCAGCTGTCATAAAACCCAATTCTTAGACTCAGGATTCTAACACAGGCACTTCTTTCTCTGACTTTGATTGGTGCCCTGTTATCTGCAATTTGCAAACATGGTGCAAACCACTAGTTACTTACCAAATCTTCATAAATCTCATCATTTTCAGTCACTGTTTTAGTGCAAATTTAGAGGCTTTTAAATTAATTTTTGCCCTCTATTCCTTTTTATTACTTTTTATTTTTAGAATAAGAAATATGCTTAGCATCATTTGATAGCTGAACATGGAACAAGTAGTTCTATTAATAGACTGAAGTGTTCCTGTTGCTGAGGAAGATTAGTACAACTCTGCTGAATGAAAAGCACAATAAAAAGAAAACATTAGCATAAATGAGAATGTTTTGATTGTTTGCTATAGTTATCCTTGGTAATGAAATAAAAGGTGAAGGTGCAGAAATAATATGGATTAGAAAAAATTTTATATATTTGAATAATCTGTATGTGGAAGGGGTATTCTATAGGAGGGACTGGTTTCTTGGTGTTTCCCCCATGGCAGTGTTCCTACAGACCATGACATCCCTATTAATGCAGAATGTGTTAGATTAAATAAAGTACACACCTTCTGAATTTAAAGTATAACAGGTATGACTACCTCTTCATTTCAGGCTAACTGAATCCAGAACTTCACGCAATATTTCTGTGTTACAGACTGAAACCTAAACTAGCAAAGGTGGCAACTATCAGCAGAGATTTGTGTTTGACTCTGATCTCTCTCGTGGCCAGTGAGAGAAGCCAAGGGAACTGAAGCTGTCAGGGGAGGTTCAGGCTGGATATCAGGAAAAGGTTCTTCACTCAGAGGGTGGCTGGGCACTGGAACAGCTCCCCAGGGAAGTGGCACAGCCCTAAGCCTGACAGAGCTCAAGAAATGTTTGGGCAACACCCTTGGGTACATGGTGGGACTCTTGGGATGTCCTGTGCAGGGCCAGGAGTTGGACTCAATGATCTTTGAGGGTCCTTTCCATTCAAGACTTTCTGTCGTTCCAGGGCTCTGATTCTTTGCTCCTGATTCTAACCACCAGTCAATAACTTTTCACTTAAATGTGTGTTTTGTTTTGCTTTAAAATGAGTAGTAACATACTTGGCTTATATACTTTCATTAAATATCATGCAAATAGTTTAAAGATGCAGGAGTAACTTTTCCAACTAACTCGTCGTGAAAATTATGTGGGTGTTAAATATTAACCTGCAACCAAATTAAAATTCTTATATAGTCCTGGTGATTTGAAGTCCTGTTATGTTTTATTTCAGTGGCACTTGGGTTACAATCTCTTGGCAGATTCTGATCTCGCATAAAAGTTTTGCTTGGATGGTTAAAATGTTCTCTTTATATTTTTATGGCATATCTACTCAGACTCTAGAAAAATCACACACTTCTAAACTGATTTGGGATTGGCCTTACTGAAGCTGATTTTCTCCATGGCCTTAGGTAAACCAATGTTATCTCTATTCTATGTCAAATTGAATTTCACAAACACTTACTAAAAGTCACAAGTGTTTCAAAATCAGCTTTCATTTAATAAACCTTTAAAGAAAAATATTTGAGCACTAAAAGGCACAAAGTGCAAGATATCTGGGAAATGTCCAGCAATATGTTGTCACCATGTAACAGGTCAGTATTTGTTTAGCTTTAAATCTCTTTCCTGCTGTATAAATGTCAAAATACTTACTGTATTGCTATACATGTGTATAAAAGCTAGGTGTGGTAAGATAAAAACTGGAATTGCAAATATAGTCATTAAATGAGCACATTATTTGGTTTCCATTTGCTCTAAGCAATTCAGACCAAGAGTTGCACAATAGCTCCAACATATTGAACTTGTTTTCTGGGCTTTCTAGATTTCTTCCTGCCAGGCCAAGCTGCATTAAAATTGCAAAGGAATTCAGTTCTGCTGCTGCTGACAGTACTTTCCTGTTAATCTTGTTTCACAGTACATGATGCTGTTTGCTTGATTGCCATGTTGCCCTTGCCTTCACAGAAATTTTGTGCCATGGAATAATTTTTATACGAGGAAGAAAAAAACCCTTTTCATCTACTCAGATGCACAAAAGTCATGAATGCAGACAGTTCCAGAGCTGACCTGGACACTGGACCAAGTCCCTTAGGTTGTGTCTACATCCCCACCATCTGACACCAAGGGCAGCTGCTTGTTCCTGTGTGAGCAAATCCTTTCCCTGTGAAACAGAGCAGCTGCACCCTCAGTGCCATGGGGAGTGACCCCAGCTCCTGTTAGCTCCTCAGCTGTGTCTGGGACTGTGTGGGAACATGTTAGCTGGTCCCAGGCAGAAAATGCACCAGGAAAAATTTCCAGAAACTGTGGAGAATCAGCACTGTTAACTTGATGGCACAGATGCAGCCTGAGAGTTCTCTTCCAGTTAAACAGGAGAAATAGGTGCTCTGTCATAAACACCAAAAGTAGATATTTCACATCTTTAGCTGCTTATTTCTCTCCATTACTTTAAAAGTATGAGGGAGTGACTAGGAGAGAGACAGACATCTATGTGGTAGAAATCTAAAGGTTGATGGGTTGAATCTTTCTGAACTCACAGCTACACTTGCAACTGTGTCCCAATTGCAATAATATCCCAGTAGAACTTAATTAACAGTTTAATTTTACACATGCACTTCAAATGTCCTTCCTGTCCACCAGTGATTTCTAAAATGAAGACCAGATCTTTCAACCCTGTTTTCACTGAAGCTCAGGGAAAACTCCCATTTCTTCATTGGAGCCCAGATTTCCTTGTTAGGGTTCAAGTCTCCAAATGAGAGATGCTTGTTTTAATTGGATTACTCACCAGTGTGTCTGCTGATAGGCAGCAGAGACTGAGAAAAACAATTATAACTCTGATATTCTGGACAGCTCTGCTACTCTAGCTCCCCCCCAGCATCTGAAGAATTGGCAGTTCATAGAAGAAAGTCCATACTAAATTAGGAAACGTTCCTTTCTGCTCTATATTAACAGCTTGCAAGCAGCAGGAGACCAAAGAGTTTTGCTCTATGATTTTTTTTTTTTAAATGCAGAGAATTAGTTCTTTTCTTGTTCTCTATTTTTATTGCAACATTTTTGCCAAGACTCCATATGCCAAGATGTAATTAGCTTTCAGAGAAGACGTTTGCAGATCTGGCACAGACCATGGATAATTTAACAGCTTCTTTTCAGTTTCTTCTGAATATTAAGCAGGAGCATATAATTGCTTGTGACTTCTTTCAGTGCATCTCTGGAGTTTAAATCATTTTTCAGAATTCAATAAATAATAAAAAAATAAGATTAACACAAATAGTATTCAAAGAAGATATTTTAGGCACATACAAAATCAGGAATTCCTACAATTATGTGGTTCATTTCAGTGCAAATCCAGCCCTATCTTTTAATTAGACATATATTCTTTCTTGCTCTTTCCATATAAAGATTGAGAAAGACTGAATAAAAACTTCCAGGTGTGTGCACTAGAGAAGAGCTGATTTTCTGAGGGCTACCATGTCTTTTGGTATTCCTTGTCTCTGGAGTGCTTAATATCCCATTCATTTCTCTTTATATTTTATGGCTTTTTATTTGCTCAGCAATTTGTTCTTAACCAGACATCTGGAGCCAGCACAATGTTTTCAATGAGCTTGAAAATCATTGGAAGCATTGAAAAATTTTACTGATATAACTGCTTTTCACATCACCCAAAAACTGAGCCTGCCCTCCATGGCAAGCCACAACCACACTGCCCTCAGCTCCTTCAGGCTGGCTGATTCTTGTGTTTTACTGCCCACCATCTTCTGAGCCAAAGGGATACAAAACCTCAGAGTCATGGTGATGCTCCCCACATTGCACTGGAACAAGCATGCAGACAGGAATGAGGTAAATCAGCCTCTCTCCTAGACAGACTGAGAATAAATGCATACATTTAGCCCACAGATAAATCTGACCCACAGATGGGAGCTGCTGGAAGTGTATTAGCAGTGATACATTGACTGGAGAGCTCCTCATATGCTCTTTTTGCAAAGGGGGCCCCTCTGACAGCAACAGCTCTATCAATAGCTTCTGCAAGGATGTCTGGATCTTTCTGATGAATTTTCCACAGCACATATTCACCTCTGTTTGCTGGACAACCTTTGGCTCTGTGGGCCTGTGTTCTCAAAAGTGACTGGTATTTTGAAGGGCTTTTTCCTGCACCTCTTGCCTGGCTCTTCCATACATTCATCTTCTGGCTCCTGTACAAAAGCAACTGCCAGTGGGACTTGCAAGAGCTGCTCTCAGTGCCAGTGAACTCCCTTTAAAGCTTCCCATCAGAAAAAAAAATAATTTTGAAAGTTATTTTACTTCTGCAAGGCTGTCAGGAGTTGTGATCCTTGTGGGTCCCTTCCAGCTCAGGATATTCTTTGATTCTGTGCTGACTGCCAGCTGTGGCAATGCACATATCAGGCAGTACATCGTTAGAAAATACTATGGCATGGGGATACAGGAGGGACAAACTGCTGAAGCAACCTTGTGAAGGTCATGCACAGGCATGAGACTGCTCTGTGCATGGCAGTTCTGCAGGAGAGTTCTCAGGATTTGCTGCAGTTTATGCAAAGAGCTGATTCTGTTTCATGTAAGTAGTTTGGCTGAGGTAGGAAAAGACAATTGAAAAATCAGACTCCTAGAATTGCTTGTGTTGGAAGGACCCTAAGGTCATCCAGTTCCAAGTCCTCTACCAGGGGCTGCCACCCCCTAGATCAAGTTGCTCAGGTCCCCATCCAACCTATCCTTGAACACTTTCAGGTATAGGGCATCCACAGCCTCTCTGGGCAACCTATTCTACTGTCCAATTAAATAAGTTCTCAATTAAAATGAGTGCTTGGACATGTCCAACATAAAGACTGCTTAGGATTTTAAACTAAAAACAGTGACTTGGCCTGAATACACAGGAGACATAACAAAATTCAATTTCTTTCATAAAATACCTAACTGAAATGTTTTGCTGCTTGACTGTACCTTGACAATGTACCTAGAGGGGGAAAAAAAAGGGATCTTGGTTTGCTCAGCAACTTAATATGTAGAGCTATCAAACAAAAAAGATATCAGTATTCACTGAGCTAGTAACAGAGATTAATCCACTGCAAGGCTGCAAAAAACGTGTCCTGAGTCTTCCATAATCTGGACAGTTTCATTTTCAAAGGGATGTATTTTTGCATGTCAGAAAGTCAGGCTCTGATTAATAAGGCATTTAACATAAATGGCATGGTTTTGACAAAGTGACAAACAAGCAGAATGCAATGCCTCCCCTGCCCTCTGGCTCCCTCCAAAGACTTTCTCAAATCCCGTGCTAATTAGATGCATGTGCAAACAATTGTTGTGTCATGCCTCTAACAAGCAAAGGCTTGTTTTCTGTGAGCTAATTTCGCCAAAAATCCGTGCAGATTCTCCTGTCTGATCAACAGGAAGGGATGTTAGGGATGGCTGAGTGGATCACCTGTGTTCAGCCCTCTGGTGTCACCACCAGCTGATGCCCAGTGCCTGAAGAGCTCAAGATGAGGCAGCCACGATCAGATTGCATCCACTACTACCAGCCAAAAGTCTTCAAACTGGGATGCTGCAGGCTTTCTTCACCTCTCCTGCATGAACACTCCAAACCAGAAAGCTGACTGCTGTCACTGGAATGAGAGGCTACAGATATGGCAGCAGGAAGCTTCTGGAAAGGCATGGATGGTTGATCTAAACAGCATCCTCATGAAATCCAGCATAAGCCAGCTGCCAGCTCACCTAGCTCTCCACATGTCCCCTCCTCCTGTTTGCCTTCTCCCTTCCTGTGCACCCTCATCCTGTGCATGTTTGAAGAGTGTGGAAAATGTGCATTTTTCAGACTGCCATAGAAGGGGCAGTACAGGTGTCTCTATTATCACCACTGTAGGAGAAATTTTGTTGCCTCACAACTCAAATATTCCCACTTCAAAACAGGAAGCAGACAGAGTGAGGACCAAGGCCAGGTAAGGACACCAACCCTGTGAGGATTATAAAATCCCTTAATAAGAAAGAAGCAGGCGTAAATGTTCTCAGGAAGCTGCAGGGGATATGTCAAGCTAAAACAAAAAGTAAAATAACATAAATAGGGGTAAAAAGGACAAAACTTTTAGCAAGGTCATTGACTGAATCTGAATACAACATGAAGAACCAGGCTGGAGCAGCTGTAAGGCTGAAGGTTGAGCCCTCATATTGCTGTCAGCACTGCACAGATGCCCTTCTGTGCAACGTGCAGAGCTCTGCACTGCCTGAAGGATGCCTACAGGGTGGTGGTGAAAGAACCAGGACCTCCAGCAACTCTCCTTCTGAGGCCACATTGAGGGTTAAATTACTTTAACTTGATGGGCAATGTGAGGATGAAGGCAAGAGAGCTGACACAGCAGAGACCCCAGCAGCAGCAGGCATTGGGCTGTTACTTGTCTGAAGCAGGGTGGAGGAGAACACGTTTGTCTCCAAGTCATGGAGGGCACGCACATGTGGGCTGGAGGAGGAGCACAGCTGGCATCACTTGTGCTGGGTTCTGCAGCTCCTGAGATAAGGCTGCAAACAGGGGCCAAGAGACAGGGCCCCATCAGGCTCCTAGAAGGGCTGAATACTCTTCCTCAGGATGGACTTTGCTCTTTTAAAGTGTCACAGAGTAGAGCTGCTGTCCTCAATTCAAGCAAATTTGCGAAATAGAATGAAGAATCTCTCCTTTTGTGCCCAGAGGACATCAAGAAAGCTGGTGAAAGGGCAGCAAGGCACATCCTGTGAGGAGAGGCTGAGGGCTCTGGGCTTGTCTCGTTTGGAGAAGAGGAGGCTGAGGGGAAACCTTGCTCTCTAACAGCTTCTGGAGGGGGTGAAGGTGAGGGGGAGTGATTAGCTCTTCTCCCTGGGATCCAGTGACAGGATGCATGGGAAGGGTTCAAGTTGTGTCAAGAAGTTCAGGAAGGACACTAGGAAGATGCATTTCTTTACTGAGAGGATGGTCAAAGACTTGAACAGGCTTCCCAGAGAGGTGATCAGTGTCTTAAGCCTGTCATTTTTTAAGAGGCATTTGGACAATGCCCTTTGCAACATGCTTTAAATTTTGGTGAGCCCTGAATTCATTGGGCAGTTGGACTAGATGGTTGTTGCAGGCTTCTTCCAACTGAACCTGTCTGTCCCATCCCATCCCATCCCATCCCATCCCATCCCATCCCATCCCATCCCATCCCATCCCATCCCATCCCATCCCATCCCATCCCATCCCATCCCATCCCATCCCATCCCATCCCACTTGTGTGGGGTTTGACACACACAAACCTTAGGGGTACAGCAGTGGATTTTTATGCATTGGTTCTGCAAAAATTCATGAGACCTTGTTTCCAAGTATTCAACCTCTATGCATGGAGTGCAGCTGAATTTCTCTGCCTGTCTGGTATTGAAATGCCAGAACAAAGGAGGAGACCAATAAGAATGACTCAAGTCCACAAGGATTTAGTGCAAGAATTAGGAGCTGTTTTCAGCTCCTGTATTCAGACCACAACTCTTTCTCCTGACTGATGTTCTCAGGTTCACTGATGTATTTGCCATTTAAAAAACTATTTTTGAACTCCCAAGTCATGCTTCACTCCAAAATTCTTTACAATGGAATTCACAATGAGTTTCTTGACTAAGGTCTAAACAACTCCTTCATTTTTTATTGTCTGCCATATTTCTATATCACACTATCAGAATAATCAAGGTCAAACTGCCAAGGTCTGAATCCCCTGACAAAGTGCAGTAATAAATTTAGTGGAGTCACTGTAATTGCTTCACCCTGAAATGCCAATGAATCTGCTGAATATTCTAAAGCATCTCACTGCCCTCTTACCATTTCCCAGAAAGATACATTACGTGCAGATACTAATTTGTTAATTGTCATGCAGTCAAAGGCATGCAGATGATGTAAAAGTGGATCTACTAAAGAGTATTGACATGCAAATTGTAAGTTCTTTCAAGTCTAAAGGAAACAAGAACATTCAGCTCTTTCCAGCTCCAGAAAATTAAGAGTTCATTAGCTTTAAAAAAATAATTTTAAAATAATTTGAATATGGGCTGCTAAAGGTAAAATTAAAAATGTGCACCTGGAACTGTTGGAGAACTTTTCTGCTGGAGTGACCTTTCAATTGAAAATGACGTTTTTGAAAAGCATTGTACAGCCAGATAGCAGTGGAAGTGAGGAAGTCCCAACAATTTATTTTCAGGAAGTGACACGGACAAAAATGCTTGAAGGGTTTTTTGCTCTTGGTGCCTTTGGCATCTCTGCATGTTCTGCTTTCTCCTCAGCTCCAGTCCAGAAGAAGGGATGGCACTCTGCTTTGTCTGCAAGTGGTGGTGACTTTTTTCATCCCATCTGCCTTAGTGGGAAATAAATCTTGTGCATTTAGCTCATCTGACTTGATAAATGCTGCATGGGAAATAAAAAAGTATTTTGTGTTGTTTGAAGATGTGTTCTTGAAATTCCTGCTTTTCTATTTTGTGACCAGTCCCTGTCCAGGATATATCAGAAATACTGCTGTATTCTATTTCTGTTTATATATTTCCACAGATCCAAACCAAGTTTTAAAGCAAGAACTGGTGAGTTCAAGTTTAAACTTCTCCAAGGAAATGACTAAAGGTAGGGTCTGATCACTTATGGAAAAAGTGGAAAATCACTGCCCTCCAAAGGCATCTCGGATTAGAAACTAAATATGGAAGCAATTGAAATGGCCTGTCATTTGAAAGTTTTACTGTCAATATTTCAACTCAAATAGAAATACTTTCACTGAACCCATGGAAAAGGATGTTCTAGTTGATACAAGGCATTCATTTTTTCAGAAAGCTTTTGACAAGGTTGAAAGATTAGGAAGAGGGAACTAAGGTGTCATGGCATAAAAAGAAAGGTCAGCTCAAGGATAAAGAATTTCTTAAAGACAGGCAACAGAGTAAAAATAAAGAGTTTTCACAATGCAGGATTATCTGTGGATCCCTGAAGAGACCCGGGCTCAAAATTGAGCTGCTCAACACCTTCTCAAACAGCCCAGAAAAAGAGATGAACAATGAGATGATAGTATTTGCTAAAATAAATGTTGAGGTGATAAAATGGTTTGCAGGAATCATATCTCAAACTGCCTAAGAAAAGAACAAAAATGTCTGAAAATCCCAAGGAGCTGAGTGACTGAAGGAAAAAATATCTCAATATCTCTACATACAAGGGGGGAAATAAATCTACCTAAACCAGCTTGATCTGTCAGTACATAGTGGCAGGTTCTTGTCTAGCTATTGAAACTCAGGAAATAAAACTGGAGCTCCCTGTAGGGAGTTTTACAAATATGTGGGCACGGTGCTTGGCAGTATTCAAAAGATAAGAGACCATTAGGAATCTGTAGGAAAGTGAGACGTAACATGGTGCTGTGTAAAACCACAGGGCAAACACTTAGATTTTGCCCCACTCTGTCCTGGGTGTAACAGAAGGAGAAAAGGTTCTGAGGAAAACAACAGGATGAATCAAAGGAACTGGGAATCCCCAAGGATAAGTTGATAGGCTTAAAATAAACCAAGGCCAATATTTACAGGAAGCATAATTAAAGCATGAAGCTTGTAGCCACAGGATAAAGGATGGAGTTAGTGCAAAATAACAGCAACACACATTCCCTGAGGAGTGCTCCATCAGAGATAATTGCATGCCAGCCCCCTAGGTCACACTTTCCTATAGCTGCTGACTGTCTGAGATTGTATCAGGGAAAGATCACTCTTTTCAAAATTTCTTATACAGAACAGGGGCAAGTCTTCCCAGCAGGGTAAGCAAAATTGAATTTTGCCTCTCCCAGAATGAGGGGAAGGGGCTGGACTAGGCTGGAGTGTCTCAAGGGTTAACAGGTGTGATGGGGCAGTCACTCACAGCCCTCCAGAGTAGTGGGAGATTGTTTCTCACTGTATTTGCTGGTCTAGAAATGTCCTGCTTGAACTGAGGCACATCTTGGGTTAATTTGGCTTCTGACTTGGGTTTATATGGTCTTCCTTACACCTACTGCTGTGGGCAATGACATAAGAAATTTATAGGTGAGTTTGTGTCTCCTGCCCTCAAGTGATAGGCTTCTGAATTATATCCTCACCTCTGCCACTGCTGGATCGAGTGACTGAGGTATATCACTTCATCCAAAATGCTTCGTATGATCACCAATAAGATGAGCATATCTTTTCCAGTTTTGATTCATAGTTCACCAGTAATTTCAGCATCAATTAAGGTGAAGTTGGGAAGGTTTCAGGGCTCCTCAGGAAGTGAGCAGAGACTAGATAACACAGTAGAGCTCAGACCTTCCTGGGGAACTGTGAGGTATGATGTATGAGGTCCTGAAGTGAGGCACTTGTGGATCTGAGTGCTGGGAACTTCTTATTGCAAAGGCATTCTCCTTAAGTGACTCATCCTGACAATAAACCATGCTAGATTGCAGAATTTAAGAGTTAGTTATTGTGTACATCAAGCTATGTACTCAAACCCCTTTAGCAAAAGAAAATGATGAGTTCCTATGAACCAAGAACTCTAAAATCAGCATTAAAGACACAAACCAGCACCACGTTCTCGTGGAACACTGGCCTGGAAATGGACTGGTGGAGCTGGTTTAGTTCAAGACTGGATGGTACTTTTGACATAGGTTCCCTGCTTGTCTCCATTTGTTGTTCCCTTCTCTGCAATGTCAGGGAACAAATTCTTAGCACCACCTGAACAGAGCCACTGTGTCATGCTCCAGAATGGGCAAGGAGGTTCAAAAGTAGTGAGAACATTGTGCAGGACAAGAAATGGGGAGAACATTCACACACAGGTGTTCCTTCCTTGGACAGACTGAACAACACCTTGGATCCTCTTTCCCAGTCTGAGTAAAGATCCGGGTCAAAGAATACTATGTAATAATGTCTTTACAGCTAAAGGGAACCTGGAACCTCAGTCTGTCTGACCAAACTATGCATTTTCCTTCCTGATTCAGGATCCCAGTCATAAATTCAAGTTCTGATACTTCAAGAGCTATCAGTTGCTAAACCTAATTTCACAGTTCATTTAATAGGCAGACTTCTCTGTCTCTAACCACATGTAGTAATTTTCTTTAATCCTGTGATTCAGATACACCCAGTAATAAAATCTCTCCTACTTGTGTCCTGAGCTGATTTAAATGGTCATTTTTGCCAGCTGTCCTTGAATCTTCTGCACTGAATTCTGAATTAATACAAGGGGAAAGAAAAAAGAGCTTCTTTGTCTATCAAAAGAACATGAACTAGATTTGAGGTTTTCGATGATGAGATAGCAGGTTTGAGCTGACCCAGAGAAATTCATTTGTCTGGATAACTGTGACTTCCATACCATACATTTCTCTATTACTTATGAGCAAATATTAGACTGAGTAATCCCTCTGAAACAGGCATTAAAAGGCTTCCCTCAGTCATTAAACCCTTTCATTGCCTCATTAATTCTAGCAGTATAATCTGTTTTTGATTAACCAGGTTGTTAAGCATCCACTGTCAAACACTGATAAAGAGGGAGAATTTGCTTTACAGATCACAGACATGTAATTATGTATCTCAACATAGCTGATAAAGGGTGAGAAATTACCTTCAGCCCCACAGAACCCCCCAGCACATTAGCACCAGGTAATCTGATGACATCTTCACATCTATAAGCACATATTAACATGTCACAGGAGCCCTTTGATACTTCACTACCACTGTGAGAATATTCAGACTGAAACTCAAGTTTTGTAGGATAGAAACTGAAAAAGTTTAATTGATTTATCTAAGTCTAGACCTATACTGGAGGCACACTTGGAAAAGTTTTAAGAATGTTTGACAGTGACTTAGTTTCATATGTGAATTCCCAGATGGAGCTAAACTGAAAGCATAAATTTAAAAAGGCACACATTTTTATTTAGCATATTGAAAAATAATTTTAGTGAGATGAATATAGCTTTTACTATAGACATAAGGAAGGGTGCCACTTTTAAGCATTTAAATAGCTGAAGCTAGATAACTAGATACTGAGCATAAGTACACATAAGGAAGTTCTGAAAATGGTGCAGGATATCAGCATCTTTAAATATTCAGATATACAGTACAGAGTCTTAGGTTCATGGAAATTTTAAAAAATGAGTGAAAAAAAATGGACTTGATTCCCTTAGAGGATTTCCACTGCAGAATGGAGTTTGGTGCAGGAAAAGCTTTTTTCCTTGTGTAGCTGATGTCATGCTTCACTTCAGCTATACTTCACAGGTGACTGATAAATCTCCGTGGATGTTTTCCCTTTGAAAATTTTATACTGATGATGCACTTTCATTTAAATATGGCAGGATATTGGAACTTTATTATCAATCTCAGTGAAATCCTTAATTAAAAAGTCAGATGGCTGCCTGCCTTGTTGCAAAACCAGAGGAGCCAACACTAATTTATGTACACTGTCAAACAGGCATAATTATGCTGCTGGTAGACTTGCAGATGGTTAGCAGTGAGAGCAAAAAAACAAGGGTCAAAACATAACCACAGGTCACATCTTTCCAGCCAAATGTTCACCAGTCAGCTCTTCTATACATTTATTTCCTGCAAAGTTTCTGAGGAGAAAGATGCTTTTTGTTTAGAGCTGTGCAGTTTTTAAGTGCTTCTGTTCATATGATACATGCTGTAACTTCTGAGATCTTTTTTTGCCCAGACATTCAGGCTGTACTACACTGAGAGTTGTATTTCCAGTAACAGAAGTATAACCCCAGTGTGGGCCTGGTTATTATGACTTTGCCATGCACCATGCTAGAAAAGCTGCTGTCAAATATCAGAAAAGTGCCTTATAAGTTAAGACACCTCTGTATAGTGACCTGTAGAGGAGAATTGACACTTTGTGCAGATATGAATTTATCCAAAGATAAACTACCATGCTAACACCTAGACAAAGCAGAGGGCTGGCTCTACTAGCCCATCTCCTTAAGGGAATGGACTTTTGACTCTTGATCCCTGGCCAGTTCTCTATGAGGAGCTGCAGAGTTTCTTTAAATGGATCTGTGGCTCACATTTTTGTGCTCTGTAAGGGAGTGGTTGCTGCTGTCTGCAGGAAGGGTTTGTAAGGCAGAAGAAACTATGCCCAGTCTGTCTAACAATATTTCCTTGCTTCCCTGCTCCTCCTAATGTCTATATTTTATAATTAGCTGAGCTAATCCATGGTGAATCTGAAACCAACACAGTAAACAGTCTCCAGAACTGATGTACTCTGTGGCTGTCACAGAGTCTTGACATGTTTGATGCAGGAACAATTTGTACAAAACTTGTCTCAGAGAGATCCCACCTGATTATTAGTTCTAGTACACAGCTGTGCAACCAAGAGCAGCACTTCTGCCACTAATAATACCTTTTATCATTTCTGCTTTTTCAAAAGTAAAACATGAACTGTCACTCTGAGTAAACTGTGTTTTCTAAATTATGTCATATCTTTTGTTCCTGTTAATTCATATGCTGTTGTCTTAGATTTCAGCTTCATTGAATTTTCACTCTGCCTGGGTGTATCAGAGGTGGAAGGAGAAAACTTTTTCTGTCAGTATTGCTCAAGTGATGCAAATGAGAACAATAAGCTTCAGCATGCTACAGGTGACTCTGTAACAGAAGAAACATATTTATTCACAAATAATTTGCAAGTGTGAATAGGTGGTGCCCAGTGACAGGACCAGAAACAGTGGGCACAGGCTTAACACAGAAGGTCCCTATGAACATCAGGAAACATTTTTTACTACTGTGAGGGTGATCAGGTGCCTGCACAGGTCACCCAGGGAGATTGTGAATTCTCCATCCCTAAAGCCACCTGTATATGGTCCTGGACAACTGGCTCCAGTTTAAACAAGGAAGTTGGACCTGATGACCACCACAGGTCCCTTCCAACCTTGAACATTCTGTAATGCTGTGATTTAGTTTGGGTGAAGTTACCCAGTCCAGCACTGACTGCAAACACCTGGTCCTTAACTGTTCAAGAAAAGACCAATGCTCAGGGCCCCTATGTCTTTCTTTTATATTCATTAACCAATAAGAAATGTATTTGCTACTCATCAGTTCCCCCTTATGGGAACTATTATTTTCATTTGAAATGTGCAGTGGGAAAGCATATTTTGCATGTCCAGTACTGTTACCATATATATTATATACTCTTACTGAGTATATTCAGAAATCTACCTAAGATTAAAAGATTTTCTGGTAGTTTTGAACTAAGTTTGCTATTTTATTGCACATTGTTCTGAACTACAAATGGAATTGGAAGTGTAGGATAGCTTTACCCTCTCATAGTGTAACAGATTCTCTTCTCCTTTTGCTTTTTTTGACCAAGATGAATCAATTTAGTGCTGGAGGGAACCGGACACTTTCTGTTTTGTACATCAACAAAACTCTCATGCTGATGGCAAATCCAAAACTTACATCCCATCCCAATTTTAGAACAAGAGGAAGATTTTGTGGCCGATCCAAGGGCATTCCTGAACTGCTACACATCTTTCCTCTCAGTACTGCTAGAATTCATCATTAACCCCATCCATCTCCTGTCTACTGGATGATGAATAAATCCATCAACTGCATGCTGCTGAAATTCATGCAGTCATCTCATTAGAGGTGAAATATCACAACACACACTCAGTGCTTTCTGAAATTTTAATCTACTTAACCCAATTACATAGTAAGAGATAATGTTGTATGTACAACTGCTAAGTCTGCAGTGGCAGAATGAGGCAAGTGGCAAATCAAAAAAGCAGCACTGTTTTTGTCTCCTCTAAGTAGAAGAGTCGTGTTCCTGATGTACAGTGGCCTTGATCAGCTGCCATGTCCTTAACTGTGGGAGAAAATGCTGGAGTTTCCTTCCTCAGTCTTCCTTTCTCTGGTGGGGGCTCTGATGATCTTTCATTCCTTTTGTTGTCTTTTCATTTTCCCTATTCAGGGGATATTTTATCTATGTTGGCTGCATGTCCTTTGTCGTCTTTTGTCTCCTCAAAATTGCATTACAATAATCACTGATTTTGTAAGGTGTGTTTATCTCTTGTGGTGTCATCTTGTGCTCATGCACTTTGTCTGCCTGTGATCAACCTCTGCTTCTGTTCTCCATGGCCATACACAATCAACAGGTTTATTGAATCTGATTGTTATGTTACCATATGAAACAATTCTTTCTTCAGTAGTTCCAAGAATGTTTTGGTACCTGCTATTAATTTTCCTATAAGGCATAATTGCAGCTCAATACATTTTTTCCCCCCAAAAAACAGAGCAAAATCTATTCACAATGAAACCAGATGAAAAAGAGAGCTGAGTTGGACTGGGAAAAGACACCAACACATTATCCTTTGGTTTGACATTAGAGATTAATTTTTATAGCTCTCTGTTTATGAAAAAATAAAATAACCATACCTGACCAGGCTGCATGGATGCCTCTATTTTCCACAATTGCCTGAAATTCTTGACAGGTTCATCCATATTGGCTGAAGGTTGGAAAGGTTGATTGTCCCTACAAGATTTTCAGAAATAAGCAGTGAAGAAAAAGAGGAAAGCCTGTAAAAGGTTTACCTCTTAGAAACATCAGGAAATCCTCACAGCAATCAATGAAATTACAGGAAATTAAACATTTTTTGATCCATTGCCAAAATTTACTCATTTTTTAGTTTCAAAAAAGTGGTGGAGCCCTTTCTCTCCACCTATCCCAAGGTTAGCAAAATTCATAATTCTGAAATAAATGGAAGTAGGTTTAAAAGGAATAAAAACATAAATTGTCCATCTGACTGCCAAAAATGGCATTATCCATTGCCTGTTTTCCTACAAGGGCTGCACAGTTTCATGAAGCAGCACCAACTTTTAGGACTCCCAGGCTCTCCCTGGGCTGCAAGGGGGTGTCTGTTCCCCGGGGGTCTCTCTGGAGCTGCCAGGTGGGGACCCCTTCTCTGGCCTGCAGCCCCTCCCCCTCCTGCAGCTCCCCTTGGGTCCCTCCTCAGCTCCTCCTCCTGTACTGCTGTCACCTTTGGCCCCTGCTGGAACCTGTTTGTCCCCAAGATCCTGCAGCCCACTGCCACCCCCGGGGCAGGGACACCCTGTGCAAACACAGAACCTTGATGTGCAATCCAGAAAATGATACATGCTCACCCTACGGGCATATTACTACTCAGTGAGATCCAGAGATAAAATTTAATGTGTTTTTTCCATAGTTAGCTGGCAAGGTTAGGCATTTCTAGTGAATTGGGACATATTGCAAAAGCAGGAGATGTTTTTATACTCCATTAACCAGAGCAGAGCTGATTAAATATATTCCAGAGCTCAGAGGCTTGTATCACTGAAAAACTTATTCTGGAGCTGGAAAAATTGAGTCAGTACAAAAGGAAAATCCAAGATGATATGACAGTCCATCAGATGATGCCCAAATTCAACTTTGGTTTATGTCTTTGAGATATATAAATTTTCTTTTCAGCTTTTAGTATATCCAGCATTAGTATGAAACTTCATTTTTTACCCTATATCCATTTCAAATTGCAGCTGAAGAAAATACATCAATGGTTCAAGCCATCAGCCTAAGTTGATGGATATTTTCTGCTTCTCTTCAGTGCACTTTAAGATAGACTATTTATCTTTATCTTACATTAAACATCTGGGAAGAACCATCAAGCTCTTTAGAGTGGTTAAAAATTCCCAGAATTCAA
The DNA here is from genome assembly GCA_034336665.1 of Luscinia megarhynchos. NCBI lineage: Eukaryota > Metazoa > Chordata > Aves > Passeriformes > Muscicapidae > Luscinia > Luscinia megarhynchos. The sequence continues at coordinate 93,720,913 of JAPFBE010000002.1, forward strand.
CGGGAATATTTTCATTCAAACTGCTGAGGTTTTTGCACGATGTTTTTCACAATTAGGGATACAGCACTTTCAAAGGCTGTGTAATGAACGTGACTGTGTGCTGAGGATACTGTGAGCACTATCTGTACTCAGTGGCTCAGTTACAGCTGCAACTTATTGATCTTCTATCATAAGGATGAAAACAAGTTTTAACCAGAAAATATTCTTTGATTTTTCTTGTCTTTGCTTGCTCTTGACTAAAAGCAAAAGCTGATTTGAATCTGAAGCATTTTCTATTCCAAATGAAATCTTCCATTATAAACAATTACAAAGGCATAAGGAAGGTAATGTAGGTCACTCAATTTATTTTTTTTTTCTTGAGGTTTCTCTTTGTTCTCTCCCAGAATCTTCAAGGAGTGGCATTGTTAGGCAAGCTCCAGAATCCAGAGCTGGCATTATGCTGGACATTCCGTGATGAATGGTAGATTACAGCAGCATCTCTCCCTCTAACCATGCCCTTTCCTTCTACTGCTGTCATGAAAATGAAAACACTGAAGGAATACACAGAGATTTTTTCTATCCTTAGTTTAATGAGAAAAATCAAAAATCTTGTTACAAGTGCTTTCTTCCTTTTTTTCTCTTTTTCTGCAGTAATGTGCCATCTCTCAACCCAGACAGTAATTTGTTTGAAGAAATGACAATCTCTGATAAAAGGCCCCTATTCTAACTTCAGAGTTACTAAGTAAACAATCTAGAAAAAGGAATTTATATAGCAATATACTAACAGAAAATGCAGCCAAAACCACCAAGATAAACAATTACTGATAGGAAATGTAATGATATTGCCAAGTTCAGCTCCATTTTATTTTATTTACTTATAGGGTCGTGAATTCAACACAAGCATTCATGCTACTTAAAGAGGGGGTATTTTGGAATGTTTCAAATCAAAGGAGGAACATCTTCATTATTTTCAAAATCAATACAGCTCTTCTTAACCTCTGTAACCTTCTGTGGTTGGAGCTTTATAGGGCCCTGTCCAGTTCGTTCCTTTTCTTGGATTATCTTTGTCACATCAGGGAATGAATATTTACTAGGATCCACTTCTAACTTCTCAACTTGTCCACTCCTGAGACAAGAGGGAAAGAAATGGAAAAAACTTAATTTCACTGTCAAATATAACAGAATTGTTTGAATTTACTGTGTGATTCTATGGTTCTATTTTGGGTGCCTGCTTATAAACACATTGACTTTGGTATGAGGGTTGTTACTGAGTCCAATTAAACCAGGGTTAAGAGTTCTTGTAACTTGAGAATTAATTGCTAAATAAAAACTCCAAGTGTAAACATGTGAAAGTAATACAAAAACTCCAAGATTTTTTACAGAAGAATCCTTAATCTCCAGACTTCAAAAGTTAATTTTAGATAGCTGTAATTCCCTTTATATCAGAACATGGTGACTATTGGTAACACAGTACAAATGGTTGGCTTTTGATGTAAGGAAATTTTTTAAAATCCAATTGTTTTGTAATTTTTTTTCTGTTTCTTTTTACACAGTTCCTTCCCACTGAATGTCTATTAATTTCTAGGTGACAGGTCCATCTCTGGAAAACAGAAATAATTTCATTTATAGACAAAATGCAATTGTAGGAACTTGTCTGCCTTGATCAGCTAATTTTTATATTTTGGCAACATGAATCTGCACCATGTTTTTATTATGAAAAAAATGAATTATAACAAATGTCAGATTTTAAACACAGTTTTCAGATTCTATTGCTATTAAGGATACTCTTTCAGATGACACTTAGAAATGTGTACTGGCCACTCGTTAAGGCAACCTATCCATGTCACATGATGATCAAAGATTTGAAACATACTCTTTGCCTTGCAGCATTTAATCTCATTGTTCTTTTCTAATAGAGGAGCTCAATGATTAAATGGAAAAAATCTAACCTTCTTTCATGCAATTTGTAACTGTTTACATGAAAAAATGGCAAAACAGAAATGTAATTGTAAAATTATGTTTAATTTCTTCAAATTGTACATGATTTGTACATCTTCGTACTCCATTTTATATTGAGTCACAGTTCCCAGCTCAGCATTAGAAAAGACAGTGCCTCAGCCCTCAGAGACGAGAGAAAACTGTGTTTACCCAGGAGATCAGAAAGGCTCCTTAGAAATAGAACAAACAAGGGGGAGGCAAAGTCACTGCATGACAGAATGCATTTTATGGATGACAACACAGGAAATTAAAATTTGTATATAAAGTCCAATAAAAGAGTTTAAACTGAAAACACACCATCTTTAGTCGTTAGAAAAGAGAGTGTTTTGCAAGGCAGCTTCCAGATTCTGCCAATGCCTCTCCATCAAGGCTCTGGGAGATGTGAGCAGGCATCACCTGAGTGCAGGGTCTCTGTCCTCCTGAAGAGATGCAGAGGGGCTCATGGCAGGTTCCTCTCTGCTCCTGTGCTGTGCTGAGGAAAGCAGGAGCTCCACAAGAGGCAGGCACCAGCCTAACCATCTCTTTCAGCTCTATGCCACTAGATTTTTCTCGTACTAAAAGAATAACTGGATCATTTTTTTCTGAGCAGAAAACAGCAAACAGCCAGAGAAGCTGCCTGCTTTAATAATCTGCATAAATCTTTTCCAAATAGTGGCATAAGCAAAAATTACTCAGAGTAGAATTTTATGGGTAATGAAAATAAATGCAAGAAGTCTTATTTCTTTACCCTGAACATTCTTCAGTTTATAAAGCTAGATTTTTTTCCTGATATTGCACTACACTATTTAATGAAACAAAACAATGTTCAATTTGTGGCAACATTCTGAAAAATGTTCATCCCCCAAAAGTAAAGGGCATTTTTGTTTCCTGTGTAATTTATGAAATGTGCTGTGATCTGGAATCACTTTATCAGTAGCTGCTGGTGAGATCACAAAGAGAGCAGACTCTTAAACTAACCATTTACCACTAATCTGAGGAGCCTCAGAAAAAACTAAAAAAGCATAAACATGAGAAAAGTTAGGCTCAACTTGTGCCTCCATCACATGATAGAAAAGAATTTCCTTAATTTGAAGTATTTCAATTAGCAGTGGTATTTCACATTTGTTAAATAGCTCTAAAATGGTACAAATTATCATTCACGAAGACACAATAATGGAGTTTGAATATCTTATTGCTTAGTAGCAGAATAAACTTCAGTACTCCAGAAATGAATTTCCAGTGAGTGTCATAAGTAACAAACCACATCAACAAGCTATGAAAAAGTTATGGCATCAGCCATTCCATTCTCAAAACTGTAACAACACACATAATCTCAGAGAATGTTAGCAACAGGCAACATGTAAGCCTGAGAGTCAAGCTCAGGTGAATTTTTCCAGAAAGCAAGTGGGTTTTCATGTATTTACATGGACATGATCAAACATTCTATACTTGTTCAGTAAAGCTTCACAGAGGTATCCCAGCTACCCAGATACAACAACTGGCTGGCAGCAAGACTCCTAGGTTGAAATCAGTGCAGCTGCAACACAGAATCTACTGCTCTCATCACACAATCTATGCAAAAGAAGCTGGGGAATTGATGAGGTTAAGGGTAACCACCTGAATATTTTTTTAAGAAAGAACTAGGGTGTTTTCCATGTAATTCCACCTAGCAGAATAAAATTCATCTTGTTGGCTGAAGCTCTTCCATGAGCAATGTTAAAACAGCTGTTATGGAAACAAAAATATTCCTTGAAGGACCAGCTAGAGAATGTGAAAATGTCAGTGTTTGCAAACTATTTCAAGTCTAGGTCTAAAAAATTGATGAAGTTCATAGTTTTTGGCACTTCCTGCTGCTGAGTGTTCTCTACCGAAAAAATTATGGTCAAACACTAGAGCACTACACAAAAATAAATGAAACTCTCTATTTCTTCCTGACCTGTTTTTCCTTTGAAAGGCTATTCCTACCTCCACACAGTTTGGCTAGGCTTTTAAAGAATAAAATTAGAAGACTCCACAATAAAGAAAGTTTTGCATAACTGAAGCAGCCTGCTGAACAAGCTGGTATGTGACACACGGCCTATCTGATAATTAGGTATTTCTTGATAATTTACACTTTAATTTACACAGTCTTAAGTCCCCAAACTTGATATTTAAATTTGATTTGACAGTTACATTTCCCTGTGTCAACTGCTGAATTTCAATAAAATGTAGATTGCTAGAGATTTCTCATATCTTTGATCCAGAATATATGGCTATTCACATGTGATTGAAAGTTTTCCTTTCTGGTATGAGAGTATCTAAAGATATTTAGGAGTCACAACCAAGCACTTTGAAGAGGCACTTTTTCAAATCTTTTAACATTGTGAATGAAACAGGAAAAAAAATCATTATCACCCTAAACAAAGTACTAATAAATCCTTTTATTGAATAAGAAAACAGAGTGATTACAGTATATGTAATGACACCTTGAGAGCTTAGAGAACGACAAATCTTTATTTAGGTACGTTACTGATAATGAATGTGGGATACTTGTCATACTCTGGTCTCAATTTTTGAAAATACAAGCTTAGAAAAAATCTACTAGATAGTCTAAGTAAATAATTATAGTTTTTTAAAAGTGCCTGTAAAATTAATTCGTCTTTCATTATGTAAGAGACCTTTTAAATCTCCATATATGTGTGTAATCTGAAATGATGCTGTAACTGCAGTCTTCAGTGGGAAGACATGAATACTGGTAGAATCAAATGCATTTCTCAGGGACAAAACAACAGTGAAGAATAACTAACAAATCAGTGGTAAATGTTCTGATAAATAAAAGGCTGATGATACCTAGGCCCTTCTGTTCTAAAAGACAAATATATTTCACAAATAGGATTCAGACTGAGAATGTATATCTTACCAGTGTCCATGTTTCTAAAAGCTGGACAGAAAATCATAGCCACATTTTCAACTTCACTGTTCCAGCCCTTTCCTTCTTTTGAATAATCACTTAAAAATACCAAATTTTAAATTGACCTTGTCTGCAAGCAAGAAATACACTCCAATACCTGCAATATGCAAATTGGCACTGAATTTCTACATGTGGCTATAATACCATCTTATTTTCTCTCTTTTCACTGTTAAATTTTTCAGCCAAACTCAAAACCCTTAAACATTTGGGAAATATATACTGAAAACACACTTTATTCTAATGAAGTTTTTTTCACAGTTATGGAATTTTAGAAAGCAACTTTAAAGTCCAGCTCTGCCCTCTGACTTTTGTCCTTGTCCCATATGCACAACAAAAGATAACTTTGGAACTGCAGTGATCAGGAACTAACTGAAGTGTTCTCTTGAGAATGCTTTCTCCAGAAGGGCACGTTTTGAAGCCTTCTCACCTTTATTACAGTTAAGGATTATCATATGCCAGTGTGCAAATTAATTTTCAAATCACTTCTGAGGCACCCCACCTTTTGTTCTCCTCATTTAGTCAAATGATGGAGATGCACACCCTCTACTTTGATTAGCACCAGACCTCTATAAGAATGCAAAAAAACATTTTTAACACATTGCTTAGTCGTATCTGACTGCACTTTCTGGTTAAGAAGCCAACTGAATTTCAGTTCCTATGATTCCTCCTTCCCATACAGTATTACTTGCATTCTGAAAGTTCTCAGTGTCTTCATGACAACTAGCAAACTTCTTTGCCAGAAAATATTAATTCTGCAAACTATTCAGCTCTCAATATTTGTGATCTAATCCCAGGTATTTATGAAAGGCATTACATCTCAAAAGAACTGATAACTGACTTGTCATTTGTGATCTTTGCACAAATTTATTTTTCAGATGCATTTGGCTTTCTTCACATTGAAATCTTTGTGCTTGGTTTAGACACTGAGGATCTGGGTTCTGAAAGATCACATAAATCCTCCTGCAGTTCTTTCAGATCAGTTTGTCTGCAATGCCATTCAGTTTCTGACCTCATCTTACCTCCCCTTCCCAGTCCTGAGGAAATGACTCATTTTGTTCGACTGTATTTCTCTTCACAGCACAGAGTTCTCTCCCTTCCAACTCATCACATCCCTCTGTGTAAGCTGTAGAAATCTAAGACTAGGAGAGATTTTCAGACATTCGTCTGTGGAAAGGCAGGATTCTGACACTTCACAAGGACTGCTTCAAGAATTCAAATTACAGCTTCTCACTCCCAAAGAAAGATTCTTACTCTCACATCTACAATTTTTTCCCAGAAATTTGTTCTTTGCCTCTTCTCCACCAAAATGAACCAAGCTCAATCAGGGTCATCCAGTAGAGCAGATCTTTGCAGTATGTTTCATCTTCAGCAACACTTACATGTCAAGTGAGGTAGCCATAGAGAATTTTTGAAATAATCAGTATTTTATTCTTTATTTGCTAATAAGCAAAGAAAAGCTCAACGAAATCCAAAGACTTCTCCAAGAAAAGTAAAGTAATGCTTGTTTATCACTGAAACTGCAGACCATAAAAGAGTTAATGAGTCTTATCATGACATGCTTGCTAAAAAAATATTGGAATTAAGATCCAATACAGTGATTAAAAACATTCCAGTTTTCTCAGTCTCAAGTTCAATATAACAGGTAATTTTATATATTTTGTGTCTCTCACAATTACTGACATTTGGCTGGAAATGGATAACCTGTTCAAAGGCATTTATGGGTTCACCAGCAGACAGAGGTGGAAAATCCAGCAGCATATTTTTCTTTTTTTTTCTCCTTAAGAATCCAGATTAAAAAAACCAAACCAAACAAAATCGGATAAAAAACCAAAAACTCGTCAAAAGCCAAACATTATTCACTTCCATTAAGAACTGATTCCAGTAGAATGTAAGTCAGATTTCCAACCTAATGTAGCACTTGGTACTCTCTAGAACATGGGCTGGCTTGTCACCCAGAGCACTCCTGCATAGCTGAGGAGAAAAGACACTTAGGGCAGTCAGATTTGCAATGCCTGAACTACAGAGATAGAAATCACCTCTACCTTACATTCCTTACATCAGTATAAAAGGTGTGTATAGATTAGAACTTGCTGATTAGTTTTTAATTCTGCAGAAATTGGCATTCCTTTACCTCTTCAAATTAAACTATTCTCTGGCTACATTTCTCAACCTCTCTGTATATAAAGCTCTAGAAAAAAAAAAAAAAAAAAAAAAAAAAAGAAAAATAATAAAACTCAAAAACTGGAAGAAAAAAGTTGTATTCCCATGAATATTTCACTACTGGAGGAATGCAAATGTGTGTATATTTACATTTTGAGACATTTTGAGTTTTATTTAATTTCTTTCTTCTCAACACGCTGAAGGAAGAAGGTGAAGGTATGAGACAAGGATTGCTGACTTTATGTAACTGTTACTCTTAAGATTTCCAGTACAACTTCAGAAAAGTCAGTTTGTATCTACCTCCGAATTTCCTCTATGCAGCTGTGGAGAACTCAGCTTTAGTATCTTACAGCTGAATCATGAGGCCAATTCCACTAAGGAATGGCACACTCAACTACTACATTAATAGAGGCTTTGTAAATATAATAGATCACTCTGTCAAATTCTTTCCACAGAAACTTGACTCTTTGAAGGCTCCAAGTACAGTTTCATATATAGTCACAGAAGAAATCTCTCATACATGGCAGAAGTAATGACAGTATCTTCATGTAACAAGAGTTTAAGAGATTTAAAGCTCTGCATTACAGTTTGGCAGATTATATGTCTGACAGCATTTAGCTAAGACATCTGTAGCTGTCAAGTATAATCACTGTAATGAATGTTCTTCTGTAATCTAAGAGACAACTATTCAGCAAATTTTTAACATCTGGCTAGTCAGCGACTTTTCAGCTAAAGAGGTCAAAGCGTACTATTTTTAGAAAGGACTATAATTCAAAGACTCTTTTCCTACTTCTGCTTTTGTGGTATATATTCCTGTAAAACTTTAGCTCTCAAAATCTGCAGGAGGCATATTCATAATTATTTAAAACTGCATAGAAATCAAACACAAATTCTTGGAGTTTCAGTATGCCATCTTTAGTTCATTTTAGTATCTTTAGTTCATTTGCTGGCAGGAAAGGGCAGCATTTCACATTATTACTTTCATGCTCCCGTTATTATTTAAATTTTTACTATGCAGCAAAAACTAAAGGCAAGCAGAGGGTTCTAAGGAAATATATTTTCCTAATCCATAAGTTGTTTTTCCAACTTATTTCTTGTAATGAATTTGAAGATTTAGCTGCACTTCTGTGGAAAAGCACCATACCTTTTGCAAAGAGTCACAGAATAGACTCACAGAATGGTTTGGGTTGGAAGGGAAATTTACAGGTCATCCAGTCCAACCCCTCTGCAATGAGCAAGGCACATCCTCAACTAAATCAGTTTGCTCAGGGTCCCATTCAGCATGACCTTTAATGTTTATAGGGATGTAGCATCCCTAACCTCTCTGGGCAACTGGTGCCAGTGTTTTACCACCCTCATAACACTATAATTTTTCTTAAATATTTCCTCTCTTTTACTTTAAAACAATTACGCCTTGAAATCTGTCCCCATCTTTTTACAAGATTTGAAGGCTGCTAGAAGGTCTCCCTGAAGCCTTATCTTTTCCAGACTGAAGAAGTCAGACTCTCTCAGCCTTTCCTCATAGGACAGGTGCTTCTATCAGTCCTCTGATAATTTCTGTGGCCTTTCTCTGGACTGGCTCCAGCAGAATCATGTCTTTCCTGTACCAAGGATGCCAGGGCTGGATGCAGAACTCCAGGTGGGGTCTTGTTAGAGCAGAGCAGAGAGGGAGAATCCCCTCCCTCAATCTGCTGTCCATGCTGCTTTTGATGCCACCCAGGACATGGCTGGCTTTCTGACCTGCAAGCGCACACTGCCTGCTCATGTCCAGTTTTTCATTCACCAGTATCCCCAAAGTCTTCTCAGGGCTGCTCTCAATCCCTTCTTCCCTCAGCCTTTATTTATACCAGGGGCTGTCCTGATCCATGTATACCACCTTGCACTTGACCTTGTTCAACCTGATGACATTCACATGAACCCACTTCTCAATCTTGTCCACATCCCTTTGGATGGCCTCCCACCTTCTGGCATAGGAACTGTACCACCCAGCCTGGAGTCATCCATGAACTTGCTGGGAGTGTGCTTAATGTGAAAATGTACTGGTCCCAGCATGGGGCCCTGAGGGACATCACTTGTCAGTGATCTCCATCCAGAGACTGAATCATTGTCTACCCCTCTATGGACACAATCATCCTACCAATTCCTAAACCACTGAGCAGTCCATCCATCAAGTCAGTACCTTACCAAGTTAGAGAGAAGGGTGTTGTGGGGGACCATGAACAAGGCCTTACAGAAGTCCAGACAGATGACAGCTGCAGCTGTTCTCTTGTTCACTGATACAGGCATTCAATCACAAAGGCCACTTGGCTGGCCTTGCCCTTGGTGGAGCTGTGCTGGCTGTCCTGAACCACCCCTCTGTCCTCCATGTGCCTCAACACAGCTTCTAGGAGGATCTGCTCCATGATTCTCAGGTAGAGTAGAAACCCCAAAGGTGAGCATGATGGGTCACAAGTTCCTAGCATACTTCTTCCTACTCTTTTTAAAAATGGGTGCAATATTTCCATTTCACCTGATTTCTATGAATTTGCAGGTATAATGGAGAGTATCTTCCATTTGACCTAGACTTTCTAAAAATAGTTGAAATACTTGGTAATCAGAGTAATGCACTGTTCTAATGACTCCTACTTAAGGAAAGGGTATAGTCCTTGGGGCTCACTAGTAACCTCAACAAATTCTTGCCGGTGCCCTATCATCTTCTCATAAGGCAGATCATCAAGAAAATAAGTTAATGATTTTTATTAAAATAAGAAACTACAAGTAGAATTAATTACAACTGACTCCTGCAGAACCATTTTGCTAGTGTCCTACATATTGAGACCAAGAACAGCCACGATCCAAAATACCACTTTTGACTAACTACTTAGTCTTTGTAACAAGATTCAACACAATGAAATCACTTTTTAATGAACAGTACCAAATAGGTTATTAATCTACAGCTTTCAGACATACTTTTACTCTAGACTAATCAATATTTTCATATTTTCAACAATAACATAAAAGAACACATATTCTGGCATGTGAGTAACACACTGATAAAAATAAAACTGATGCAGAAAAGGAATTACCTTCTTGTGTTTTTCTGCTGTGTATTGCAGTCAGAATGTTTAATTGAAGCTGAAACTTTTTGCTTAGCCAGGATTATTTCTTTAGCCTAAAATAAAAATAGACAAAACATAATTCTCATAAAAGTTGACACTTTTGCTCACAAGTATTTAAATAATCTTTCAAAAATAGAAAATGGAGAGTGTCTGCATAAATTTTCTCTTGTGACATTTACTCTTTCTGTTACATTTTAACACTCTTCACTCAGCATGAAACACAGACATAAGGCAAGTTACACCAAATCATCTGAATGGAAATATACTCAAACATTTATAAAATTATACATAAAAGAGTATTTAAATATCTACATCTACTTGTGTTTAAATATATACCGTCTGGTTTAGCACCATGCACGTTACTTGATTGCCTGCTGTTTCTGGTGTCCAAGTATTTTTATTAAAAATCAGCTGCAGTCTGGACTTCTCCTCACTCAAATGACAAAGTGACCACAAATTCCCTCAGCCCTTTTGCTAAAACAGAAACTTAGGTTCAAAGTTGAGATTGATTCCCCTTCTCAAAGAAAACACGTCCCTCTTTTTTTGGAAGATGTGCTATTGACAAAAGGGTATCTCATTGCAAAAGGATCTCTTTCCCTTCATAAAAACAGCATGGGAGAGGGATCCCTCAAGCACTTGAAAGCAGGAAGAAGAACAGGAACTATACCAAATAGTTCATTTTATTGACTGTTTCATCGTGCAATTGATTTGAGAGCAGTCTGTTCCAGAAGCCTTGTGAATTTTGTCTCCATTCTGAACCCCAAATGATATAAAGATAGATCTGTAGCTTTTGTCATCTGTTTCTGGAAACCAGTGTGAAGAGGCTGAACCCCTCTGATTCTGTATATACCCTGATGAAGGAAAGCAAGCTTTGTTTCTTTCTACCTTCCCTCTTTTCAAGTGTTCTTTTTTTTTTTTTTTTAACAGAAATTCATTCCATTCATCCCCTTGTGACTCGTGCTCCTTACTTTGTCCTTAGAACACACCATCAAGGATGGTGAAGAAAAGTGCTGATTCTGCACTCATAAGAAAATACATCCTTGACAAGAACTGACCTTGGAACTTAGGGAAGAGCTACTTGTGTACTTTGGGATCAGCATGCTTCAAGATAACAGTGTGAAAGTTGAAGCTTGTGGTATATAAGAAAATGGACTAGTGTAATATAATGAAGCTTTGTGGAAGTTATTCTATGATACCAATACTTATGATACTAATATTATGATTTTTAATATTTACATTTTTTTGTACAGTTTTGGGCACCACATAAAAAAGACATAAAGCTGTGAGAGAGCATCCAAAGGAGGCCACGAGGATGGTGAAGGGTCTGGAGAACCATCCGAGGAGTGGCTGAGGTCACTTGGTCTATTTAGCCTGGAGGAGATGGAGGGGAGGCTTCTTCGAGGTCTTCAACCTCAAAGGAGGAAGAGGAGAGGCAGGCACTGAACTCTTCTCTCTGGTGACCAGTGAAAAGACCCAAGGGAATGGCCTTGTCAGGCGTCAGGGGAGGTTTAGGTTGGATATTAGGACAAAGTTAAGTTTCTCTACCCAGAGGGTATTTGGACACTGCAACAGGCTCCCCGGGGAAGTGGTCACAGCACCACACCTGAGAGAGCTCAAGAAGCACTTTGACAATGCTCTCAGGCACATGGTATGACTCTTGGGGTGTCCTGTGCAGGGCCAGGAGTTGGATTTGATGATTCTGATGGGTTCCATCCAACTCAGCATATCCTATGATTTCCAGGCATCACTGTGATTAATTAGAAAACAGAAAATGCATCCCTTTTAAGATCATTATCAAAGGATTCTAGATATAGGTGTTCTAAATAAAAAACGGAGTATATTTGAGAAAACAGAAGGAATATGAAAAGCCATATTTTTATTCATATTTTCAGCCCACTTTTTTTTCCTTGCAATGGCTTTCTTATTCTACAATGGGAATTCCTCTGAGCAGCAGATTTTCCCTGAAACACATTTATGAAAGATTATTAGATTTCTAGGGTTCCATAGCTGTATCTCCAGATGCCTTTGAGGGTAATGAAATATTACCACATTTACCATAGGTAGGTTAGAATTATACAAAGTAATCCTATCAAATAACACTGTCATGCATAATATATAGCACTTCTATTTTTAGATTAATTAAGGAATCTCTCATTGATCTTTAAATTTTTAATCATTTTTGAAAGCCCAGGGAATAAAAAGCTAACAATATTCATTTGTCACTGGCAATATAATAAAGAATTAATCAAAAGTCCAGATTTTTCTCTCTGACTCACTAAATTAAGAAAATTTTAAAACATGACAGAGAATGTCTCAGATCCTAAATAAAACCTGCTTGTTAGTAACACTGGAGTTTGATGCTTTTACTAAGGCAGTAATTAAAATGCTGGTGCAATCTACAGATGACATTTTATGAAATCATTTATTTAATATGCCAATTTTAGTCAAATTCTGTTAAAGAATCTCCCAGCTTTTCATTTTCTTGCATCATCTGTAAAGATGATGCTGCCAGAGCATAGAGGTTCAAAATCTGAGAAGCTTCACGTCACAAATATTTTTCCCAGAACATGAGGCATGTACAATGTAGTCACTATCAACACCTTACTCATGCAAAATTTCCATATAAAGGAATATTGCAGTATAAACACTACAGTTTAAAAGTGCCACTATATTATTTCAATAACGTAGTGCCCTTCAGTTTCTTTTGATGACCTTCCAAAAAATGTTGGTAAACACTGCCTTAGAAAGGCACCCATTCTGTGGTGATTTGTTGTGCAGTGAGTAATATGGTTAAAAATGTTTCCAGTAATGAATGTGAAAAATATTCCTTTCTTTTACTTCATGTGAAATTTACTCTCTCCAACATCTGTGGAGTGGCAAGGGCATCAGAGAGGCAAGGAAAGAGGTTTTGGTTTTGTTTTTAAAGACTAGGGAACTATAAACAGGCTAGAGACGAATGGTGAAATGTTTATTAACCTGATAAGGAGATCACTAAAACAAGCACTTAAAATTCAGATAGATTTCTGTTGTGTTACTGAGAAGATAGAGATATTTTTAGAATATTATTGCATGAACCTTATTATAGAACACTATTTTTAGATTAGTGGACAACATTTCAGTTATGTAAGGAATGTGTTAGACCATTAATCTAGTTGCAAAAAAGAGTATTATTTTGATAACTGTTTTTCAGGAACAAAAGGATAAAATACATTGTAATATAGTCATTAAGCTTGTCTTGTCACTGATACAGCCTGAAAGAAATTGAATGTATTCTGGTCTTCCTATTATCTTACTAAGAGGAATTCCCATTCAGTTGGCGATCTCAAACTAGTATTCCCAAACTTTGATAAAATCAGCCACAAGATTCTGCAAGAAAAATATCTATCGGCCTTCCTGCTGTCAATCATTATTCATTTACCTTTCTTCCTATATTACATATTAATAATAATAATAATATGGATAGAGATCATCCGAAGAGGATCTACACCACAAAAATTAAAACTGAGCATTCTATTTCAGTCCTAGGGGAAGAGAACAGATTCTGTGACTGATAGACTGGTAATAAAGAAGCATGAACAATGGGTTAATATCCATTACATGCAATTGCAGTGAAGTAACACAGATCCATCTTTGGTCAGCAAATCCATGCAGTTCACAGGATCACAGAATGCTGGAGATTGGCAGGGACCTGTGGAGGTTGTCTGGTCCAAGCTCCCTGCTCAAGCAGGGCCCACTGGAGCCAGTTCCCCAGGATCACATCCAGATGACTTTAGAGTATCTCCAGGGATGGAGGATTCACAACCTCCCTGAGTGACCTGTGCAGACCCTGGTCACCCTCAGTAAGAGTTTCCTGGTCTTCAGAGGGAGCTCCTGTGTTTCAGTCTGTGCCCACTGTGTCTGGTGCTGTCACTGGGCACCACCAAAAAGATCCTGGCTCTGACTCTTTGCACCCTCCCTTTAGGTATTGCTGTGCATTCATAAGATCCCCTTGAGCCTTTTCTTACCCAGGCTGGACAGTCCCAGCTCTCTCAGCCTTCCCTCATAGGACAGGTGCTGCCATTCCTTGATCATCTTTGTGGCCCTTAGCTGGATTCTCTCCAGTGTGTCCATGTCTCTCTGGCACTGGAGCAGCACTCTGTGTGTCTCACCAAAGCTGAACTGAGTGGGAGGATGGCCTCCCTCCACCTGCTGGCATTGCTCCTAATGCTGCTCAGGATACAGCTGGTGTTCTTTGACAGAAGAGGGTATTGCTGACTCATGTTGAACTTCGTGGCAGCCAAGACTCTCAGGTGCTTTTCTTCAAAGTTGCTTTCCAGAATCCACTGACAACAAAGACACCCTGCAGCATTCCATTCATGCATCTCTTGCTGTGTCCAAGCTACTCAAACACTTTTAACCAAACCAAGGCCAAGCTGAGAATATCTACCCAGTTATTCTATAGTGCTTCTCTCTTCTCATGCTTTACAAATATCTGAGAATCAGGTATTCTGAGATGAAGTATGCTCCAGAGCCTCAGGCTAGGCAATATATGTAGATGTAGCAAAAATATCAAGGTAGGTTAAATATAAAGTTAATAATGGAATAAACGCAGTTCACAATCACAGTATGAAGAGAGAATATTCATTTTGCTGATTTAGGTATGATTTTATAGGCAGGCAACAGAGTTAATATATATCCAGAGACAATTGGAAATATTTACATTTTCTAAGGCATTGATCATCTACAAAGAGACTAGCAAGATGTATGAGTAATAAAAGCAGGGTATGGGACAGAAAGCAGACAGTACTTAAAATAACCCAAAGACAAGTAATTATTAAACAAAAAAAATCACATACATTTGAAAATTGCACTATCCAAAATGGCAAGTGTCAAGGCCTCATTTTCAAACAAATTTATGGAAACATAAATTCTCATTAGAGTGAATTTTGAACATTCAGAAAATATCTACCTTAACCAAATAAGTACAATTTTCCGTATTCTTACAGTTTTTGGCAAAAATGCACGTTTGATACTAGACTGACAATTTGTGATTCAATGAGGGGCTGTCCTCATAGGGAGGACAGATGGTGTGGGACTGGAGTGCAGAAGGGAACATAGAAGGTAATAACCACAAATGGAAAAAGCCAAAAGTTAGAACTACTAGATGCATAATCTTAGAATTAAATCAGAGCACAAAGAGAAAAAAATGACCCCATATAGCAGGTGAAGATATTTCAGCTAAAGAGCTTCTTTCTTCAGAAGGAAATGCTGTATTTGATATATTCTGGTGGACTCACACATGTCCCCTGCCCTCACACAACAGAGACACTTCCTAAAGGCCAGAAGGGTATGGCTAGAGCACACAGAGATTGTATTTCTACTGTAACTATCCCTGGGCAGGATTACTGTATTCCAAAAGTCAAAAGTAAAAGATGTCCTACAGAGGCCTTAAAAGCAACCCAAACCTCCCAAGGCATAACAGCAGAAGATGCTGCACTGGTATAATTTCTCCCCCATCATCCAGAGCCCCACCATATAATCCATTCTCATCTCTAGAATTCCACCTCCCTAGACCTTCCATCTCCCTGTCTGCTCCAAGCAGTTTCAGTTGAAACACCACGCTACCAAAACCTTCTTGCTTTATGGTCACAGTAGTTAGTACAGCTGGGGATCAGGGGCTCCTTTCCAGCCAGGCAGAGCATGAAGGGAAAATTAATTAAGCAACACTTTTTCCAAACACATGAGAAATGAGAGTAGTGCATCATCCCTTTATTTGAACAAATATGAAACCTGCATATATATGTGTGCCACACAAATGTTGATAAACTGATTTGTTCTTATTATTTCACAAATGGATAAAGGAAGTAGGTATGTATTTATTTCATTATTTTTAAAAAGCTATCTTCTTACAGATTAGCATAATACTGCATGTTTTGCATAGTCTCTTTTAGAATATAAAAAGCTGATTTTGTTTAAAGTAAAGGAAATACAAATTCCTATTAATACTGATTTTCATTATGCTCCTTTAGAGGGATTCTAAATACTAAGGCTTGGCTCTGCAATTGAATTGTTTTTATGCAATGTTCCTTTTTTGGAAAATATGCCCCGATGGCAAAGGCTAGACTGCATATCTTTAGCAAGCCAGATGTTACCTGTAACTCAGAAATATTCCCAAAGTACTCACAACATTTAAGGACCTTTGTGTGATGTTTCCTATTTTACCTACCTTTGGCATGGTGACAACTAAATGACCAGTTGTTTGTGATCTTTTAGCAGAGCTGCTGTCTGGCTTCACTTCCTCAGGGAGCACAAGCTGAAATGGCTATGAGACAATATGGAAGTTGAAGTATTGAAGTATATCATGCTAAAATATTTTTTTCTTTCTTTCACATGGACACAACAAATACAAAACCACCACTATCACATCCTTTAATTTTTAAGGACACTACAGGTCTAAATGCTTTCACTTTATGTACAGTATTACTAAACCTAATAAATTATGCTAAATAGCTTTTGCCTACAAGTAGATTCAGATGTATTTTCCTGAATTGCTGCCATTCCTGAAGTGGCATTTCTAAAGAAAGTTATAAAATTATGCTTGACTTATATTAGGAATTAAATGGGAAAGATTATCCAGTCTATTTAGGTGTAAAGCAATTCTCAAGTTTTGTTTATGCAGTTGGCTCAGTTAAAAATAGGGAATTTGGTTTACTGTGGAAGTACTTTGAATTTATTTTTTTTAAATGATGATAAAATTAAAACCACCAAAAGAGAAAACTGGAATGACATTTTAAATGCCCTTTCAAAAGAATATACATCCATTGGTTTCTGTCAGCTATAAATTCCAGATTGTGAAATTGCTAAATTCTAGCCTAAGGCAACTAGGAAGCTCTCTTCTAAAGTGATTTATGGTACACAGTGTGGTGGGAATAAGAAGAGAGGAGAGAAGGAAAGTGAAATTTTATTTCAGCTTTTGTACATCTTCTGTTTAGGGCTTCCACAGTTTATGTGTGGTTCAAAATGATGCTGGTATTAAAAGAACATTCTCTCTGCATAGATGCAAATGACTGGTAACTCAGAAGTCAGATCCAGAACCCACTGAATAACTGTGGCAAACATTAACTCTTGATTTGAAATTAATGTAGTAAGAAATCACAAACCTTTCCCTTTACCAGTACTCGGATGTAAGTTGGCTGCACATCAACATCAAGTAAAGAAGTGTCCAAATGTCTTCAGAATGAAATATAAATAAATTAATCAATCTACAATAGACCATACAGCTCTTTCAAAATTTCAGTTTATAACGCACAAACTTTAATTTCAGTTATTCAATTTTCCAAAATACTACTAGGATTTAAAGTTTTGGGGAGAAACCCCCCATGATCTTCCTGTGAATATCACTTAAAATACTAATTTCTGTCAAGTCCATGGCATCAGCTATTGTATAATTGCAAGAATTCAAAATCCTTGAGGAATACAAAGAAGTCTTTCATCTGTTAGTTCAGTGCTTTACAATAATATGAAAATTAATCCATATGCTATTTAAAATTGTGAAAATATTTTGCTACTTTTCCTTTGAAGGTTTTACTACTAAAATTATAACAGAATTTCCCTTTTTTTGCACATCTGGTCTTCACTATATGACACCTGATGTGACTCACGGGAAAGCACAAGTACGTATTTCCCATTTCCCTTTTTTTGCAACATTCCAGGTGAATTTTTCAAATGTTTTAGTCTACATTTCTTACAAGTGAGAACAGACTATTAAAATATGGATTACCCAGGGTCCCAAAGTGTCCAAGAAATGACTGTATGTGGCATTTAGTGCTATTTAATGTGGTGTAGTTGATGAAGTCATGATGGGTCAAAAGCTGGACTTAGTAATCTTGAAGATCTTTTCCAACCTAAATGATTCCGTGATTCTGTAGTACATCCAGCAATTTATTGTATCTGAATAGGTTTTCTGAGGTTCCAGAAAAATATCTGTATCTTATAAATCAGAAACATAGAGCAAACCTCTTTTGAGGAAAATTAATGACTTTCAAGGGAAAAGTCACACCTGGCATGAATAGTATTTCTGTGCTATGAAACTAGTTCAAGTTTTATGTAAAAAGTTTCTATTCTGGATAGTTAAACTTGTGGGTTTCCAGCCCCTTACTGAAGAATGGAAAAGATCATTGTAATGCTTAGCAGTATATGTACTACCTCCTTGTCATAATTTACCTGGTCCAACCAAATTGCTTCCAAGCAACACTCTGGTACATTTCAAGAATAGGCACAAGCCATGGACTCTTTCCACTAATCAAGGAAAATAAGACAAGGCTATTCTACTCTGTCTTAGTGAGAAGAAGAATTTAACTAGAAGCACGTGAAAGGTACTGAAGCAATACTGGGGCAAAAGCATGAGCAAAAACCCCACTCCCTACAGCCCTTATCTGCAAAGGAAGAATGGAAAAGATTTTACACATATATATATAAAAGAACAGGTGTGGAAGACAGCTTCCTGTGGACTGCAAAAAACATCAGTCCCCAAAAGGGCCATTAGACAGCGTCCATTCAGGATTAAGAGAACAGTATGAAGGGCCTTTGACTTATTCAGCATCACTTCTTTGGCACAGGTTTTGAGATGGGTTCCATTATCCACTATATTATTTATTTTCTTCTTGAAAAGTCCCCCTTACAGAGAGCACTATAATTGAAACACTGTGTATGACATCTTATGAGTGGCCAAAATCATGGTGAAAAAAGATCTGACCTGTAAACAGCAAGATCCAAGATGATCTGGTTGTTTTCTTCATCATCTTTCAAAGAGAAATGAAGCCTAGTAACAATGACACCTCCAGGATAAATACTACTGGAGCAAATAAGCAAACATTACAGCATAGTTCAAATGTTAAATGTTCATTCTAGATTAATACAAACACCATTTAGACAATATGCCATGTGATCATTTAGAAACAGTTCCAATTTGTCTCATGAACAGAAAAAAAACCTGGCATTTGAGTGAAGGTCATTCTTACATCTATTTTCTGTTCTGCCTACTCAAACCACAAGAAAAAGAAAAAAAATCCTCTGCTGAAAGTCAGTAAAATTTATGCTCATTCTGACAATGCAGAACGAGAGACACCTGCTGGTGAAACCTGTCTGCTCTATTACATCTTCATAGAAAAAAAACTGTTCCAAAATGCATGAAAAATACAGAACTTTGTTATTCTAACCTTATGGTAAGTGAAAAAAAAATGCGCTTTTTTTCATGGTAATTAATTTGCCCCAAGTATAAATATCTGTATTGCATTTCCAAAGTAAAATATGATTTGCACAATATCCTTGATTCTATAAGCTTTACATTTGTTGAAAATGAGCCTGTATATTGTATTAGTTCTGTGCTTGTGATCTGTTGGCTGTGTTCTTAAAATTGAGAATGAATCTTACCGGTTATAAATCGATGCCATCTATTACTATAACTATAAGGAGATCTAGTCTAGATTCACAAGTTCTGCTCATATACTCAAACATTTCCCATGCATGAAAGCAGAGAAAAAACCAGAATGAATTAATCTACAAATGAGTATAAATTAGTATAAAATGAAAGGATTTTGCTTAATATAATTTATCTGGGCTATTTCAGTGACATTAAAATACTTAGATAAGTTAGGTTCAGGTAATGGAAAGATGCTCAGATGTTAACAGATTAGACAATAAGGTTTTCCAGCAACAAAAATATTTGCCAGATATACTTTTCACTCTTTGCTCTCCTATATTCTGACAGCAAATTTGCAAGAAAGTTTACAGAGGTTGTAGCTTACAAGTATTTTTAATGGAAAAGTGCAAAGAATACAAAACAGGTTTATTTCCTGTTCAGAGTTTTTGCTTTACTGCATCACTGATTTTAAGAATCCACTGAAACATGAAGGGTGAACAAGAGGACAGAATTATAAAATTTTCCAGGAATAATCTTAATTAGAATTGAAGAAGAGAAATAGTCTGTCCTCAGCAGCAAGCAGACAATCCTCTTGCTAACTTTCCAAAAGAACATCAGAGAAGCTTGGACATTTTTATGGACATGAGACTTTCATGCTGAAGCAAAAACTTTGGAGAACACCATCTGCTTACTTGTATCTCTTTCTTTATGTCTCTCCAATACACTGCCAGATTGCACTGAACAGCTGTGACATTCTTGTTGAAGCCATGACAAAAAATGCTCATTGGTCTTGCTTTGTGTGGGTACACCCACAGACTAAATTCAGAAAACTCGGGTGACACAAACAGGGATGCTACTAACAGTGAACTCTCTTTCCTCTAAAAAAGATAGCTAGAGATTTAGTCTAAATGTCTCTGCTTTTTAGAGGCACAATCAGTTTCTATTAACATGAGATTTAAATTGTTTTAGGCTTGTGTTTTTTGAATTAGAAAAAGGTACAATTTTTTTTTTCAGTCAACACATTTTTACTAAAAAAAGTACATCAATAAAATGGAGATTATCTCTTGGTACAGGAGATAGACAGACTAAACATGGCTCTACATGACACTAAACTCTTCCACTACCTTTAATTCTCTGTTCCACTGAAAATTGTGCACTTCATATAATTCCTTGAATTTGCAAATATTTCTAAATTTCCAAGATATAGAAAGCAGTCTTCATGCTAATGATAAGCATGTTCACAGATTTGGTTTTGCAGCTAAATTGGTCTTAAATGGAAAAACTTGTCCAGAGGACAGCAGAGAAGTAAGTGTCCAATTTCTCATCCCAGTCTCCTGCAGGAAGCTCTGTGGGGAGCTGTTTATAAGGAAATGATGTTTGCACTCAGTCTCCTGCTTTCCCTTAGAAAATGAAGGTCTCCTTTAAGTAAAATCAATGGCTGATATCCAAAACACTCGAAAACCCAAGTGCCTTTGCCAATGGTAAAACACAAGACACTTCCCTGTATCCCCATTCTCTGTTGCTGGAGACTGTAAGGGTCACAGAATCCAATTATCCTTCCCAATTCTGCCAGTTTTACATCTGTCATCAGAGGACAGAATGATTTTGTCCAGAAATATTATTTGGATATATTTTTCCACATTCGAAGTGGCTTCTCATACACATTTATCTTCAACAGTTAAATTTTTACACCATTAGCAAGATGCTTCAAGAAAAAGCCTTACTATAGAAGGGAAAAGACTAAAATATCTTTCATCTTTTACAGAAAAACAAGTTATTCAATCTTTAAAGACAAAGATGTTAAATTAAACAGTCTTCAGCATTTAACTCAATGAAAACTGATTCTTTTTCCAGCATCAGAATATTAATTTAGAACACAGTTTCCCACAAGGAATATAATACTGCAACAAGAATTTCTCAGCCCTCTTATTTTTGGATTGCCATATATATTGAAATAGTTGCCCAAATTAACTACAGAGAGATTAGACTGTTTAACCTCTTAACCTTACATACTTAGGCACATTCACATTCAGAACTTTTCCTTCTGCAGTGACTAATGTCCAAGCAGTCTTCTCTCTCTTTTTTGATTCCCTTAACAAAACAGAAAGAAAAATAGTTTATGGCTGATCATTAAAAAGTTGCATTATTATGTTTAATAGCAAAAATAAAGAAGAGGATGTCAAGAGGTAAGAATTAACTGGTGTTTGATGTTAAGGCTATAATTTAGTTCAGGAACAAAACAGATTGCATCACGGGTCCAACTGCAGATTAAAAACGTCATCCAAAAATTGAGAAAATAATTTATCATGTCACATCTTACATGGGCAGTAACTTCTGTATGTCACCATGTCCATTATCAAACAGAAATATATCAAATTATACCACAAGACAACCATCGATGGCTTCAATGTATGAAATGGAACATTTTTCCAGTTAGGAATGGTCAAACTCATCACAAGGTGTTGCCACTGATAACTGGTTTGAGGTATGGGCAAGCAATTCTAAAGAATTTTTATTCATGCTCACTTGATTACTCCCACTGAACAAGTGCTTGGCTTACCCCCAAACAGCATCTGTCTCTCAATCACAATTTTGCTCTAGCAAAAAGAATTTTAATGGGCAAAAGATTACAAGCAGCATCAAACAGGATACAGTAGGACCAAAGGGCAGATTATTTGTTGATGCATATATTACATTTTTTATTGTGTTCTTTGTTCAAAAATGCAATTCATATTCCTGATGTATTGAAGATGAATTGATATATTACTTTAATATTCACTATGCATTTCCAGCTATTAGCAATCAAACTATATATGACTTTCATTTAGTACAATAAACCAGCTACAATAAATTTATCTGCCCAAACAAAGTAAACCACAGTAAGATAATTAAGACTTGTAATACTGGTATTTTCCTGTGTAAATGTTTAGATTATGAGCAAGTGAAGGAAGAGCAATGAATCTTAATAACATGAAAAAGTCTTCTTGCACCTAAGTAAAAACATAGAATTTCTTTAAAAATACAGCACTGTAATTGCCACATTGCATTAATCCACTCTTCAGCTGACCAATAAAATGGGTATGGCCACTTCAGCCAGAATAGTAAAAGGGAAAACATTTCTCAAAAGAAACTCCAACAGCAATGCATTGCTTCTTTTTTGTTCTTGAACTTATTTCTTACTGTAAATTCAAGATTAAGAGAACATTAAGGGTAAATCACTAATAATAGATAAAAAATATTGTTGATTTAAAACACCTTGGGGAAAAAACCCATAAAAATAGATCTGATCTATAAGTACAATGGATTTTGAGAAGAAATAAAAACACTTAAAAAGACCTATTGGAATGACTACCTAAAAAAAAACTGGTTTAAGAAAGACAATTATCCAAGCATTAAACACGGCTCTGTAATATAAATCAGCTTTCATGTGGGATTTGTGGGCTGCCAGTCTCCACATCTGAACTCCAAAACTTGACACTTAAATGCAAAGTGAATGAACCACCACTCTGTTCTAAAGATGTTCTCAGAAACACCTCACAAATTATATTCTACCATCTGTTAGCTTTTAATAATCTGTTTACAGATCTATTCATGTGAACCATTTTAAGGAGATTCCACGAAACTTTCTCAACACCAAATCAAAATGAGCCATGAAAGGATTTTTAAATCCTTTAAATGCCTTGGAAATCTAGAAAAATCCATAAATCAATTATTCTATCTTTATTATAACACTATTTGGACTGTCCTTGAATTTTTAAAGGGAAGCATTTGGAGCATATTCGCTTTTGACTAGAGCAAGGCATTTCCAAACACAGCAAAACTCGAACTGGCTAGAATCTGAGCTTCTCAGTAGTTCTTCCAGGAAAGTGCTAGAACTTGAATTAATAATAGCAACAAGTAATGCACATTTCCAGATCTCTTGGAGAGTTCCCTAGGACTTACTTTTTCAATACGTAGCCTTGACAAAAGTTTAAAAAACCAAGCCCTTAAGAAGAATAGGAAAAAAAAAATCTCTGGCACAAATTATGTTATATAGGTAAAAGAGAGAAAGCAAGAAAAGAAAAATGAAAAACAAAAAGACATTGTTTACAATGTCTATGGAACTGATAAGCCAGCAGCAATAAAATACTGGGGGTTTTTTTGCTAGTATCTGCATGTATTTTGCATGTTCAGCAAAATCCGTAACAAATTTATAAAGTTTTAAAAGCTTTTCAGGGACCAGACTTCTTCAGATTCACCATGCCAAATAGCACAGATAAAAGAAAGAATCTGTGACAAAGATTCTCAGTTACATGGAAAAAATGCCTGAAATGCCACTTGTGCAAAACACTTGTAGCATGGCCTGTATGGCATTTACATAATGCAATCTGCACTATGGATAAATGTTTTTAGCAGAATGTTAAATATTGAACTACACAAAACAGCTGACAGAAAAGTGAAACTTCCAAACTCCATAAAATGAAGTTGAAAAAACAAATTACATTTAAAAACTCTGATGAAAAATAGAGTACCTAACTGAAATTTAGAAAATGAAAGAAAACAAAATGAACAATCTGAATATTTAGTTTAGACTGTATAAGCCTATTTAACAAGCAACAGGGATTTAAGCTGGCAGTTCTCAGTAATATTTAATGTCAGGTGATCACCTGCCTGTTCTCTGTACCTTTGAAAATTTCTCCTTCTTCAATTCATCAAAGATATTAAAACAAAAAAGTACCTTATATTTTCTTTAGCTTTCCGTTTTTCTTCAATATATCTGTGAGTTTCTAATCTAGATTCTGGAGTGTATGGTGTAGGCTCCTCCCAAAATTTTCTGTCTTCATCGTCACTGTCAACTGTTCTGCATCTTTCCTGCTCTCCATCTCCTTCTGCCTGGCTGGATTTTTCCTGTGGGGAGTCTGGGCTACACAAGATCACCAGAACATTATCCCAATGAAATAAAGAGTAACTTGCTAATAAATTACTGCAATAATATTTTTTTAACCCAATAATAACTGTACAATTCCTACCAAGAATGGTATCTTATATACTTGGAGAACATTCTCTGCTCTGCTTCTTTTGTCAATCAACAAAGCATATTTTGACATGTTTTTCATTTACTTGACTATAAAGTGATAGTGTAGCTACACTGAATCCCCTGAAAACCCTGATAGATAGTTCAACAGATTTAATTTCATAAAAAGAATTTTCATATGCCCTCACAACTCTCAGGTGACAGAAAACCTTCAGTCCATGTGCTGTTTAAGAATTCCCAATATCAGGCAGCAACAGATTAGAAATGTATAAGGTAGCAATGAGCATCTCCTCAAATGCAATCTTAATGCCTGAATGATTTTTTCTCCCTAGCTCTAAACTTCTGTAAATCTCTATCAATATAGAGAGAAAACTGAATTTATGATACAGGTGTGATCTATGAGGACAAAGTTCTGCAGATAGCTTCATGAAACGGTTTCTATTGGATTAAAAATAAGATGGGTGGCAAGAGCAGCAGAAGATAACCCCAGACAAAAACCCAGCTAGTGTCTAGGTAATATCAGTGAAATGAAGTAGAAGAAATAGGAAAGTCAACACCAAAGGCCTGCAATATTCCATTTCAGTCTTCAGATGTTATAATACTAAGGCAAAAGTAATTATAGGTGAACAGCTGCTTTCTCTGGAACCCCTACTTTACCTTGAATAACAATTTCCAGCTGTTCTCCTGAAAGAAACTATTAATTACACCAGTTTGGCACCCAGACAACTTAGCTTGGAGTTTTGGGAGTAAAAATTCTATTGAACTGTGTCTGTAGGTCAATAATAAATTATGTTTGTAACTAATTATATTTTTCATTAGAGATAACATACATGAGGAGAAATAACTGCTTGAATCAACAACAAAAATGAACTAAAATATTTCAGTGGAATTATATGAACTCTTTAATGAAAAAAGCCAAACTTGTGAATAAAGAAAGAAAATAATAATATTTATTCAAAAACTGCTGTTGTTTACTGTTACCTGTCAAATCCAAGTTTAGAATCCATCTGTTTCTGTTTCTCATCCTTCTTTTCTTGCACCCTTCTTTGAGCCACTTCCTTTTCCCTGGCCCTTTTGAGAAGGTAAGCTCGTTCCTGTTCTTTGATTTTCCATTTCACTTCTGGATAGTTTTGAAGTGCTTTAATCCTCTCCGAACGTTCTATTTCTTTACTATCCAAATACTTCCCAAAGGGGAAAAAATCAATATAAATAGGTGAGAAATTATAAACATACTCAAATCAATAAATCTATTAGATTGCACTTTAATTTTGATAATTAAGTTCTGTCTATAATTAGAAATGCATCTTTCACATATCAATAGCACTATGTAAGTTACACTTTATTACAAAGAATTAACAATAACATGCTATTCAGATCTGAAAATGGCTTTATGTGTCTAAGATCTGCTTTTAGCAGCTTTTAGCATTTTCCAAAAATTTCAGTTAGTCTTATTAGACTACACAGTAGAGACAGAGTCACTTCAGCCATGTCTGGTCTTTGTCTGACTTTGATTCAGCACAAAATTTTTCTTTTGATGTGTAAGTTTACTGCCAACTGAGTAACTTGAATCTACTCTTAATAAACTAAGCAGCACCTGTGCTTCTCTGAGGAAAACTATGAGAACATATTTCAGGGTGGAAACTGTTTATTGACAGGAAATTGTAACATCAGTTCAGTCATAGCACAAAACCACAACAGATACTCAAAGTATCTATTTACAGCCAATGCAACGTAGTGCAATTTTATACCAATTTGTGTTTTTTTTACTGTCTTACTCTGTAGGTTTACTATATATTGTTGGAATGGTACCAACAACCCACTAACTTTCTGCAATCATGCTAATAATTTAAAAATACTTGGAGGAAAAAAGCGCCAGAACTGTACAATACATTTATTTTGGGAAAAAAAAAAAAAAAAATTAAAAACCTTTTTTTCAGAATCTCCAATAAAGATGACAGGAAATATAATGAATAATTGTGGTTCCATCAGAATACAATCAGTTACTATCATATTATTTATTGTAGTAATTTATTCTTTGGAAAATAATTTAATTTCCTGTGAACATTAAGAAAAAGTCTATTAGCTTTCCAAGTACAGGTGTTTATTTTGTTTAGGAAAAGCATGTTTAGTCAACAGTACTCATGTTTTATTTGGATTTAAATTTAAGTTTTAAAAAACTTACTTTTAATTGATGAAGAGTTGCCACTACAAATTGTCTATAACCTTCAAATTCAGTACATGGGTTACCCACTAGAAACAATTCCTTCAGGTGAATATTGCATTTTAGGGATTCAATACTGGACAGTTCACCAACAAAATTTGCTGTCAGGTCAAGTTTCTTCAATTCTTCACAGCCTGTTTGAAAGAAACCTTAATTCAATTTGTCCATAACATAAATGTACACATGATATATGTACACACATGTACACACTTGGATATAAAACTTTCTCAATTTGTGCTCTGTAAACTGGTTTCATTCTATCAGAACACATCTTTTCCAAGAGAGTGACTCACAGCAAAAGTTTATGAGCCTACAATATTTACAGGAATAAAACAAACTCAAAAAAATACAAAATACCATAACTTTACTGGCTTTATCTGTATCCAAACTTTTTGGACATTTATAGATGAGCTATTAAATATTTAATTTTCAGACAAGCTGGATTTCATTTTCAACAGTCTCTCTTGATATCCCTTTCTCAGCTAAGTCTCAATCATATGGCTAAAATCCAATCCAATTACTTAAGGACAGCAGGTTCAATTATGAGTTTCAGTTCTTAGCATGGTTAATCTCTGGTCATATTATTCAAGTACAACGATAAGATTTCCCAAAAACTCACTTCAAGTTAGGCTTTCCACTCTGTGGACTCAGCTGTCATTGTAAATACTTTATCAGTGATTAAATTGCAAATACCAGTGAGAAAGTGTTCATACTAAAACAAGTCATTACAAACAGAAACTCCAAGTTAGGTAACAAAATGCTCTGGAAAATCTGATTTTCTAATTTATCAGCCTCTCCTTTTATCATAATGTGTCCATGAATCATAACCTTGACTCTAAGAGTAAAAAGTTTAAGCTGAAAGCAAGCCCAACTTTGAATCACATCACTGTAATTACTTTCCTGTCCTGGTTTATCTGCTAAGTTTTATGTACAGTTGAGCTGTAAGAAAGTAAACAACATAGAACAATTTATTAGGGGATTTAAATAACCCAAATTTATGCAAGAGCCAATCCCAAAGGTTGTAACTCCTAAGTAAATGACAAATCACAGTAATAAATAATGCAGCCTGAAAGATTAAATTAAAATTTAGTGGCATTAAAACAAATGCAACTTTCTCAACAAATTCCTAAATATATATTACACTACCTACTTCTCCATCTTTTTCAAATTTGTGTTTAGACTATTTGTTTTTTCTTATTAAGCTATCCTCTCGAATCAGCTCACCAACTAGAAAACACACAATAAAGCAACCAACCATTCAACTAAATAAAGAAAAACAAAATCAAAATACACACACATATAAATAACCAACCAATCAACCAATTTGTTTGTTTTTTATTTTTTTTTAACTTCCTTTGTCAAGGTGGATATGTTAAAGATTCAGCAACTGGCCTAATTACAACTGAGAAACAGAAAACAGTCAAGTCACAAATTATTCAAGTAATATGGAATGTGTTTATGGGTTGCTCCAAGTCTTAACTTTTAATACTGGAAAATGCCACACTTTGCACATAAAATGTACAAAAGTGACAGGATAAAGGATTAACCAGAGACAAAACAGACAGGATTTCAAGCAATGAAGGAGAAAAAAATCCGTGGAAAACCTCTTTTAAAAAACATCCAGACCCTCAATGCAACCTACGCTGAGCACTTGTGTGTGACATTTGATTTCTGAAGATGAAATGTGGCCCACAGACATTTAGGAAAGTTCAACGAGAAAAATTCATTAGAAAGAAGCACGTGCTAAAAAGAAGCATTTATTGAAACCCTGCACCCAAAGATCCTCTAAGTCTCCACAAAACCCCCTACAGGTGGGCACGCTTAATGGCTTCCACCCTCTTTTACACCAAGTCACAAATTAAGTGTTTTAATATGAAAGGCAAAATGGCTTTTTTTCAAAATCTGACCTTCCAGATTTTCAATTCTTTCGATGTTGTTCAAAGCTACATTTAAATATTCCAGCTTCTTTAGTTTGCCAACATTTTCTGTAACAAAACATAGATGGATTATTTCAGTTTTCAGCACTGGAAAGGACATTATGGTTTCACTTGCTTATTTTACTTCAAAGCAATAATGAAGCAGAAAAATAAGAAGATCAAATCAGAATATGTATCACTACTGGGCATCAATATTTTAATGTTAATAAAAAGAAAAAACAAAGAAGTTTTCTGAAAATTTAAAATAAAAAAGAAAAAATAAGGAAAGTTATAAACACATTTTAATCACAAATCCATAAAACACATATCTAATTCAAGAGGAATGGCTGAAAAACCACAGTGAGACATTCCATCCTAGGAAACATGAGATATTTACAAACTGGATGACGTGAATCCTACCACCGCTTACTAAGAACTTGAAGAGGTAATTTCTATGTAATTCACAAACAAATGATGGCATCAATTTCTCAGCAGGAATTCGTGCAGCTTAATTTGGATATTTGTTTTTGTTGCAGTATTTCTGTAAGGGCAGTGTCTGTGCACATGATGATGGGAGAGCTGGGCTGAAGCCAGTGGTACCATCCATGCGCTCAGTGGATGCCTGACAAGCCCCTGCCTGCTCTTGAGGCAGGGCTGATCCCAAGAGCTGCATAAAGGCTTTAAGAGAAAAGACACAGCCCAACAGTGCCAATATAAACCATTTCTCTATCATATTCAGAAGCTGACTTGGAACTGCTGTGTCGTCTGCCAGGACATGCTGGTATCCACTGGGAAGAAAAACTCAATTTCACTACTCTGTAATACAAGCCCTGTTGACAAAGTTTTTGGTCACCACTATAGTATGGGGAGGGATTGGTGGTGCTTGCTTTGGCTGTTTTTTGTTTTGGGGTTGCTTTTTTTCTTCATTTGTTATTTAAGGTATTACCTCAGAAAGCTGTCACATTATACAAGAATACATGAATCACCAAGTTGCATACTTTTTCAACTCCTACAGTTAAGATTATGATAACATAAAAATTGCTCGTCACAAAAATGAAAATGCTGAAAATATGTTGGGTTTAAAAACCAACATTCTGAATATGGTATCCTGTGCTAACCTGAAGGAGGCCTGAGAGTTGAAAGAAAAAAAATATTAAATCTTGTGCCTTATTAAGGACACATTAGCAGAGAGAAAACCAACTTATTTTAGTCCCTCTTTTGATGGGGCAAAGAAGCACAAAGTAGTTTAAAAAAACTTGTTATCTCTGGGAGAAGATTACTCCCCTTTAGGAAATACATATATTATCAGTAGAGATAGTTTCTTGATGAGTCCCTCAGGAAAACGATTTGCCTCCAAGCTCTGAGCACAGAATTTCCTCCTAAAACCTTAGTATTTTTTTCTTCCTCTTAAGGAACTTCAAAGAGATATAATTATACAATTTCTGAACACTTCCAACTTTCCATTTTTCATCCAGACAATACACGTAGAATCTAAGCTTTTCCAGCCCAAGGCTTGATGTCACACCTTCCAATATGGAACAAAACCATATTATATTCTCTCCTGTGGTCTAGGAATGCCATTAAGGTTTTGTTGCAGAAAGTTTGACTCATGCACACAAGCAAGTATTTTATCTGAATAAAAATTATTTCAATGTTAACAAAAAATATGATTTGCATGAAAATGAAATTTTTAAAAGAGCCTGAAAGCTAATCCCATGTCCACGGTATATGGTAAACCCTTTACCTCTCTGTTTGCCACAAGATGGGATATTTAAACTATATCCTGATTTTGAAATGTTAATCTATAAAAGGTGTTTCACACTCATACTCTAGTGACCTGTATCTCAGTAGTATCTTTTCAATTTAAAATTTCCCAAATTTCTGAACTTCTTAGAAATTTCATAAAGAAACCAGGAAAGGAACTGTTGTTAGGAGTACATTCCCTTAAGTACAACAGAATTTTCTGATTTCAAAATTATGTATGTGAAGACATTTTAAAAGAAACATAAAAAAAAAAAAGACTTACCAATTTTTGGAATTAGGTTATTCTGAAGATAGAGAATTTTTAAATCTCGACACCATTTATCAAGATGCTCTAGCTTTTCTATTTCTTGCTGATGTAAAGAAATTTCTTCCAGTGAAAAAATCTCACAGTTGTTATGTTCTGCACGTCTTCTAACAAGTTCTTCAGTGACTGAATGAAACATTAGATGTCATATTTCCCTTTAATCATTTTCTGCCATCTGACTTATGAGCAAATTATAAAATCATTAAAATATTTTGTTCTACCATACCAAATAGCCTGGTAGGAATGACAACAAAAAATCTGCCAGAAAAGATATCAAGATATCAAGTACCAAGTAGCTTCAACCCACTCTGCCACAGTAAACATCTTTTGTGAAACATAATCACGTCACCTGTAACATTTGGAAAGATCCATATGAAAACTGCTGAGTCTTCCATAAGAATGTGATAAAACCCTTGCAGAAGTTAATCCAGCAGCCACTATTTTCAGCATAGCTTGGGTTGCAGATTGATTCATGCAGACAAGTAGTGGAGTGTTTTATGCTGTTTTATTTCCAGATGCCAGATGTTCTCATCACAGGCAGCAGTGGGGGTGGGGAGGCAGCAAACTACAGTGTATCATCATATTCTTCCACCAGCACAGCATGCACAGAAATAAGCAGGATAAATGCAGAAAGTGGGCAGATATTTTTTATGCCATAACTAAATCATACTTATAAATGTCTATGTTAGAATGAAATGTATACCTGGTATTTCTTAGGCACTACAAGCTCATCAGAGCCAGCAAAGGAGTTTCAGTGGCTGAAAAACACCAGAGACCTTGGCTCAGTTATCATGCTGTAATATTTAATGCCAGGCAGTCTTTCAAACAGTGAAAAGGCTCTGTATAATGAAGGCAAAGAAATTCTCTAAGAACCACAGCTCAGTCCTGAGCTAGATGCTAGAACTTTGCTTCCAGTACACTGCACCAAAAGGTGCCAGCATTTTCCTCTCCTTGACAAGCACTGGACTACAGTGAAGTACTGAGGAAAAACACAGGGGTTTATCAAGTCAGCACAGGTATCTTCATGATTTTTAATGCTGAAAACAGAAAAAAGCCTTTCAAAAAGAATCTGAAAAAAAATTAGTAAAAAGAAAAAAATATATAAAGATCTGTGAAAACAAACTGTTCCTACCATGCACTAATTAAAAGTACTCTTTCACTTCTTTGTCTTGGGGAGGTTTTGTGAAATCATCCAGTTTTATTGGTGGTCCTGGAATGGCTGCAGACATTCACATGGACCAGCAAACTATGGACCAATACAGCCCAAATTCACATGTGCCTGTACAGCTCCTCTATCTGCAGTCTTTGGGAAGGGGTGAAACTGGCTGTGTCTACATTATACTGTTTATAGATGTCCAGGCTTAAATCTCCCTTCTGCTCAACAGAGTTTCACCTGACAGAATTAATTTACAGAATTAAATGTGGAGATACAGATACTGATTGAAGGGGGGAACCTGTCTGCACATAAGTCATATTGGGAAAAGTGTCTTTGTCTCTTTTAACCACATTGAGCAGGTTTATTGCATCTGAACAATCATACTCCCTTCCACTTGAACTTGATTAAAGTAACACAGAAAAGAGAAAAAAAGTCAATAATCATGACTAAATACTTTAGTCTTCACACTAAATATGAAAAAAAACATTGATATTTCTAGTAAGTTACTTGGAAAATCTGCTGGAAATTAGAAGAGGAAAAAAAAAGAAGTCTGCTTACTTCTGCATTTGGTGGCAGATTTTCCAGTGCCACTATTACCAGGTAATTTTGAGCAGGAAAACAATACTCCCCAATCCACATACATACACACTGGTGGCAATATTGTGCTCTATACCCTTTATATAAAAATAAGTCATACAAACTATTCCTGACAGCTTAATTACAGACCAATTTCCATTCGCTGGTGAAAATTGAAATTATTTTTGCAGCAATTCTGCAAAAATGTCCATTTTCATTAAGAGATGATTTGCAAAGCAGAGACAATCATTCACAATAGAAGCTACAGTGAAGCTTCAGAAACCTGATTTGAAATCCTGTAGGAAATTGCCTGAATACTTGACATTTTGTGTAAGATCTAGTTCATTTAAGAGGAATGAGAGAAACAAGCTTGCAAGAGAAAACAAATATTGAATAAAATTGTAAATAACAGCATATCCAGGACACTGACAAACACACTGAACTCACTAAAAAGTTCATTAATCAGATTTTCTGGTGTTGTGTGTAGCAACGGGAGACTGGAGCAGTGACCTGAGAGATCACAGCTACTCTCAGGTTCCCATGAACACGAGGAAATGAGGGATGGCATCAATAAAGTGGAGAGAACAGATCTTGAAGTTCTAATGCCCAGGCTTCCAGAAAGTACACACCTTACTCAAAAAAAGCAAGCGGAAATGAAAGACAACATTAAAGACATTAAAATAATAAGCAGATGGACAGCTGCAGGTGCATCAGGAGATGTGGGGGAAGCTGCATTTCAGAAAAGTGAAGTATGCAACCATTACTTTAAGACTCAAATTCATGCTGTGCTGTTCAGGAGATAAAGTCATTCTCCTTCAGGCAGTGCCTGCTCAGAGGGCATCTGCCAGCTTCCTGCAGGGACAAGGAGCTCCTGTCCAAAGCACTGTTTTAGCCCAGCACGGGACTGGCAGTGATAACAGACAACCAAAACAGATTACAAGAAAAATCACAGGGGAAGGGAACTCCTTTTTCGTGAGTAAAAGGTGTGAACAATCAGTCTTTTGGATCATACTGCTGTACCGATAAAAGATGACCAATTCATAAGTAACATTATGGAGTATTTTACACATTTCCACATCTGGCAGACCCGGGCTCAGACACAGGCCATCCCATCCAGCATTCCCCCTTGCAGGGGGAGGGGGCCCCGCCTGGGCCACCCAGTCCCCACTGCTGGTCTCTCAGGGGCTGTTTCGGGAGGCAAGGAGCCCTGTGCTCTGCGTGGGGAGATGAAATGGGGGGTTATTGCCAGGGAGGAGGAAAATCTGACAATCACCCGAGGGAGCAGGAGGGCAAGGGGCTGCAGGGGAGAGTGGGGATGGTGGGGAAGGGAGACAACTGACGAGAGGGAACGTGAACCAGAATTGTTTAGATTGGAAAACACCCTTAAGATCATCTAGTACAACCCAGCACTGCCAAATCCACCACTAAATGCCACATCCTGGAGTTTTAAACAATTCCAGGTATATTGACTCCACCAGCCCCCCGCTCAGCCTGTTCCAGCGATTGACAACTCCTTCCACGAACAAAATTTTCCCAGCATCTAAACTAAACCTCCCCCGGCACAACTTAGGGCCATCTCCTCTTGTCTCGTTACCTATTACAAGAGAGCAGAGGGCGACCGCCCGCTGCTACAGCCTCCTTTCGGGGAGTTGTAGAGAGCGGTAAGGTCTCCCCTGAGTCTCCACCTCCCTGAACACCCTCAGCTCCTCCTCATCAGAGGATGTTTTTTTTTCCTTTGTTGCCCTTCCACGGACACGAAGGAGGCGTGCAGGGCGCGGGGCCCGTGCTGGAGAGGAGCGCAGGGCCCGGGGAGGGGAGGGAAGCGGCGCAGTCCGACACTCACTGCGCACCATGGCCCCTCAGGCGCCGCCGCCATTCCCGGCCGCGCCGCGCTGCCACGGCAACGGCCCCGCCGGGCGGCGCTGAGGGCGGCGCTCGGCCCGGCTCTAGCCCGGCGGCTTTTGCACTGTCCCGGCTTTAACCCGACAGCCTCTGCACTGTCCCGGCGGCGCTCGGCCCGGCTCTAGCCCGGCGGCTTTTGCACTGTCCCGGCTCCGGGCCCGGCTTTAACCCGACGGCCTCTGCACTGTCCCGGCTCTGGGCCCGGCTTTAACCCGGCGGTCTCTGCACTGTCCCAGAGGCTCCGGGCCCGGCTTTAACCCGGCGGTCTCTGCACTGTCCCAGAGGCTCCGGGCCCGGCTTTAACCCGGCGGTCTCTGCACTGTCCCGGCTCTGGGCCCGGCTTTAACCCGGCGGCCTCTGCATGTCCCGGCTCCGGGCCCGGCTTTAACCCGGGCGGCCGCTGCACTGTCCCGGCTTTAACCCGGCGGTCTCTGCACTGTCCCGGCTCCGGGCCCGGCTTTAACCCGACGGCCTCTGCACTGTCCCGGCTCGGCCCGGCTTTAACCCGACGGTCTCTGCACTGTCCCGGCTCCGGGCCCGGCTTTAACCCGACGGCCTCTGCACTGTCCCGGCTCCGGGCCCGGCTTTAACCCGACGGTCTCTGCACTGTCCCGGCTCCGGGCCCGGCTTTAACCCGACGGTCTCTGCACTGTCCCAGAGGCTCCGGGCCCGGCTTTAACCCGACGGTCTCTGCACTGTCCCGGCGGCTCTCGGCCCGGCTTTAACCCGGCGGTCTCTGCACTGTCCCGGCTCTGGGCCCGGCTTTAACCCGGGCGGCCGCTGCACTGTCCCGGCTTTAACCCGGGCGGTCTCTGCACTGTCCCGGCTCCGGGCCCGGCTTTAACCCGACGGTCTCTGCACTGTCCCGGCTCCGGGCCCGGCTTTAACCCGACAGCCTCTGCACTGTCCCAGAGGCTCCGGGCCCGGCTTTAACCCGGCGGTCTCTGCACTGTCCCGGGCGGCTCGGCCCGGCTTTAACCCGACGGTCTCTGCACTGTCTCAGAGGCTCCGGGCCCGGCTTTAACCGACGGCCTCTGCACTGTCCCGGCTCTCGGCCCGGCTTTAACCCGACGGTCTCTGCACTGTCCCAGAGGCTCCGGGCCCGGCTTTAACCCGGCGGCCTCTGCACTGTCCCGGCTCTCGGCCCGGCTTTAACCCGACCGCCTCTGCACTGTCCCGGCTTTAACCCGGCGGCCTCTGCACTGTCCCGGCTCCGGGCCCGGCTTTAACCCGACGGTCTCTGCACTGTCCCGGCTCCGGGCCCGGCTTTAACCCGGTGGCCTCTGCACTGTCCCGGCTCCGGCCCGGCTTTAACCCGGCAGCCTCTGCGCTTCCCCGGCGGTTCCCGGCCCTGCCTTCCAGAGATGAAATATCTTTTCCTCAGGCATCAATCTCACGCCTCGTCCTTTGCATGACACTTCTGTCCTCCTCCTGCATATCCGCCAGCTAGTTTGCCTCACATGTTTTGGGCTGAAAGCTTGATTTCTGTTTGTGAAAGCAACTTGTTCCAGTGATTCACAGTCTTGTACAAATTTAGAATCAGAGAGCAGTTTAGGTTGGAAAAGACCTGTGAGACCATCAAGTCCACCCGTTAATCCAACACTGCCAAGTCACCACTGAACCATGCCCCTCAGTGCCAGGCCTACACCTCTTTCAAATTTTTCTAGGGATGGTGACTCCACCACTTCCTTGAGCAGCTGTTCCAATTCTGGATCACAACTGGCATCAGATCGAGGTGGTAACATCAGGAAAGTCAGTCTGTATTTCCTACATGTCTTCATTAACCTAGAGGTCTAATCAAACCTAAAGGTCATTTTCAACTTAGAGGAAATTCACCTATAAATTTAAATTACACAGCAGAAACTTTTTAAATGATCAAATTAATTTATTTAACCATTTACCTCTCATGTAAATGCAACTCCCCACAGCCACTCTGCACCTTTCTATCTGTACTGCTGATTAGAGGAGTATGAAGGTGTCATTGAGTTGAGACTCCTGAGGTTTGTGAATATGATGAGACACAAAGGAGCAGAAGTAGTTTATGCACTTTAGCTCCATAGTATTTGTCCTGGCCTATCTGACTGGATAAATAACCACTCTGCTTAGAGGTTTACACAGCTGGTTGGATGTGGCCCAGGGTCCCTGCATAGAATCACAGACAATAAAGAAGGGCTACTAATCCTCCTACCTATATATTTATATCAAATTGCAGGCCTCTTCAAATAATTACCTTTTTGCTAGTAGCATTAATTTTTTACTTGGGAGCAGAATTATATGGGAACAGAATTCACAATCAAAATATTAATTTCAAACAAGTAAAAAATCTTGTTTTCGCTGCGTACAGTATTTTAAACCCCGTATTTATGCGGTATTACATTGAATGCCTGTTATTTGGTTAAGCTAAAAGCAAAGGGGCAGAGTGTTCATTCCTTTTTCAGATATCCTAGATGATAGTTCTGAAGAAAGGATTATAAAATATGCAATTAATTAAATTACCAAATACTGAGGTGAGTGGGTTGACTTGGCAGGATGCCAGGTGCCCAGCAGCTTTTTTTTTTTTACTTCCCTCACTTTCCAGCCTCAACAGAAGATGGGGAAAAATATGATGAGAAGCTCACGGATTGAGATAAGGGCAGGAACATCAAACAACAATTAACATCATGGCAAAACCGATTCAGTTTGGGGAAATTAATTTAACTTTTTGCCAATTAAACAGAGTAGGATAGAGACACATAATGACAAATCTAAATCCACCCTCCTTTTATTTCTCCCTTCTCCCAGCTCAATTTCACTCCAAACCTTTGTACCTCTATGACCTGAGTTAAGCCACAGTTTGTTTTCATCAGTATGTATATAGGTCCTGTTTGACAAACCTAGTTCAGCTGCAGAACCACTTCTTCAAGCAGGTAACTTCTCAGCTGTGACGACCACAAAAGAAGAATTCTCTGTACACTAGTGACTGAAAAGTTCTCAGAGTGTGTTTGTTTTTCTCTTGTTTTGTTTATTACTCAGGGCTAAATTATTCAGGAAGACAGTAAGCAGCACTTTGGAGCACGTGTTTGCAAATGACTGGTCCTCACCTGGTGGTCTGGCACACGCAGGTCAAAGCTAGGTGCTGAGATATGTTATTTGGGGTGCTCTTTATTTTCACACAGTTTTTTGGGTTTTCTTTTCTCAAATTATGTACCAAGAGCTTTCAGCAGCATAAGCCTGAAATCCTAGCATGAAGCAATGTCCATGCCAGAGACAATAAAGAACCCCATTACCAACAGGACAATGAAGATGAGAAGGAGGAAAAAGTCACCTCTGGCATGCCTCTCCTGAAGAAATTCATTTTACTGCTTTAATACATTATAACTTTATTTGTTACATGTGTAAAACAAAACAATATGTATTTCTATATAATGATAAAAACAAGCTTTATAGCATTATTATTACAGTGCTGGCATTTATAGTATTTATAGTATTAATAATACAGAAGGATTTTTACAATACAAAATATTGACTTTGTCCACATATACACTCATGTCAAGTGCTCCAACCCCAGAAAATTGATATCCATGGACAAAGCTGTTGAAATGCTGCAGCTTAGAGTCTCAGCTGGTGAAGATCAGCTGATTGATACCCACTCAAAATTTAAGCCTATGTATTTTTATTTATATCCTATTGAATTACTGTTTTTTTCAAATATTTTTCTTTATTTTATTTTTTCTATGGTGCTAGGTAATGCAGCCACCAGTGCAAAACAAGGCTTTATGTTTGCTCTAAAGTACCAAAAATCCCCACCCCATAGAGCACACAATCTGCAGGGCAGGACATGGACTCACAAATAACAAATTCACTAAAATATATGCAATTTCTAATAATGAGAATAATCTTACTGAAAAACATTCTCAAATACAAGAAGAAATGAGAACATGAACAAGTTTACTGATATGGAAATGCCAGAGATGGGAAGGGGGAAGAAAAGCAATGTGAGAAACTGTAAAAATGAAATAACAGTTTTGTTCAGTGTATATAGAAACGTGCAAAGAGGTTTACAAAATAGTGCAGCCAATTGATAAAAATGTACATCAAAAAGCAGATTTTGAAGAACAAGACTAATTTATTATAGACCTTTTTTTTTTCAATATCAGTCAGATTTTTTGTCAATAATTTCCAGTGAACTAATGAGTTTACAGTGAACTCTTCTGGTTTTCAGCATAAATGCTTTGATGACTGCAGGGTAATTGCAGTCTTAGACTTTTCTCTCAGAATGGGATTTAACTTTCCAGATTATTATTTCAAGAGATTATTTAAACACTAAAGATCTTTATAATCCTTTCATTTTAGAAGTGATTTTCGTAATGGACCTTTTATGATAGGCATAAAATAGATAACAAAATATTTACATGTTTTGCATAGTGATATTTACTCTCAGTTGTCTCTGTACTTCAAATAAAAAAGAGGAATTACTTAACACTTACAATATTATTCAAGTGCATTAACCACAAGTAAATATGAGGATGAGTATTATAAATACTATTTTAGTTACATAATATTTCAATTTTCACATGTACTCAGCCACTATCCAAATCCATTATCTTTGATGGCATGTTGTAACAAGAAATTATTATACAAAATATAGGATATTATTATTTTTAAAATATTTCACAGGAATTACAAAACACTTTTTATTATAGAGATAAAGATACTACAAATAAAGCACTTATTTTCAGGTAGTCATCAAGAACTAAGGCCTCGCTCACATTTGACCAGAATAAAAATAAAGCTAAAATTATTTGTGTTTTGGAGGAAGAATACTATCATATCTGTTATTTTTTTCCAACAAGAACGTGTAAACATGGCCATAAGGAGGTATCCAGGAGTTCAGTGCTGAAGAGCTGATGAAAATAAATTTGAGGAGGAGGAAAAATGAAAACTGTTATTGAACTCATTTCAAAATGCACAGAAGAAACAACTCTGCTTTTAAGTTTTTGGGAAGTGCAAGAGACAGTGGAAGTGCATTTTTGAGCTGTGGAAGGTCCTGTCCTGCAATAACCTGTGTCAATCTATGTTTAGTTTAGTCCTGCCATGCAACAAGTGCCAAGTTCTCCACTTCATCCTGTTGTACCTGCTTTGGTTAATGCTGATAGTGGCTTTCAAAACCAGAGTGAGCTTTCAAGCTCTGGTGTTTCAGCCCTTACATGAACAGTTCCACTGACTTTAAGAAGTGCCATGCATGGCACCCCTACCTCAGCATGCTGTGAGTAGGACATTTGGTCACCGTAGGCAAAGTGATCAAATGCCTGCACTCCTTTCTAAAATGCTTTGTTCTCAGGATTAACACACTCCTAAGAACTGGAAGTAAGGTTTTCCAGGTTGTGCCTGCAGCTGTGCAGATGCCTTTAGATCTCAGAAGCTGAACTGTACTCAACCAGGAAACTGATGAAGAAGGCTGTTCTAGCCACACTATAAGGAACACAATCTGGGCACAGCTCCCCTTGGTTCCTTCTTTTCATTTTTAACTGTACAAAGTAAAGACACAAAGGAAATAGCAGAGGAGGGACTGGGATGACCAACTCCAAGTACAGATAAACCAGTGCTCTTGTTTTAAGGGTTTGAGCTGCAGCAAGGCTTAGAAATATTTGATAAACAGAAACTAGAGTGTGAGGAAGAGGCTTGAGTGAAAAAGAATAGGGAATAGAAGAAGGTATAAGTGTTTTTCAGATATTCTGGACCAATTAATGTTGATGCTGCTTCACTGCTTTAGTGGAATGCAACCAACTCAGAGCAGCACAGCACCTGGTCCTGCTGTTCAGTTCACACTTGGGAAAAGGAAGATTTGTTTTGCCTGGAAAACTGGAAAACATGTTTTCTCTGGGCTGAAGCACAGCAACTGTTAACAGCTTACGCTATTTAGACACTGCTGCCAGACAACAGAAAGAAAATATATAATCCAAATGAAATATCAAAAGAGTTGTAGACATCAAAGTGGAGTAATTTGCAGTGAAAACTGGCTAGGGTCCTGCAGTTAAACCATCTTTTAATGAAAAGTCCGTGGAACCTTTCTGGTATGTTTGAATCCTGTTCCATAATAGGACTCATCCTCAAAAATATTCTTTCTAAACTTAAACATGTACTCACCTATTGTTCTTTATTTCTTATTATTTTCTGTGGGGAAAAAAGAATAATACATTTTCATATGTATTATTTAAATCACAGTTTCTTATCATCATTATATATTATCAGTAGGTTCTTTTTGACAAATTCAGCTAAGCTGCAGGCCTACTTGTTTGAGCAGGTAACTTCTCACTTGTGATGAGCATAGAAGAGGCATTCTCTGTGTACCTGCTGCTGAAAAGCTCTCAGAGTTTAGAGTGTGTTTTTTTCTTGCGAAGAACAGCTCTGTTATGACTCAGGGTTAAGCTGTTCAGGAAGAGGGAAAGCAAGCACTTTGGGGCATGTGCTTGCAACACACTGGTCCTGACCTTGTGGCTTTGGTAAAACCAAAGTTTTAGAGACTAGAGATACGGCAACAAACTGATACATCACCCATCAAAAAGTGGGACTATCATTGCACTAGGGCTGTCCAAGTTGTCCTTGCTGTTTCTAACTTCCAACATGTCCAATTCAAAGGCTGAGGTCTGCCAGATTGTCTTGGTGCCCTTGGCATACAACTGATCTCCTGAACCCTGACAGCTTCAGAAGCAAAAAAGATCCTCTTGAGCTTCACTTTCTCCTTATAAAAGTTCAGATAAGCCCAAACTTTTTAGTCTTAGAAGAATTTTGTATTTTAGACATTTAGAATTTTGTGGTACAAAAAAAGGTGAAAGAATGGTAATTCATAAATCCAGCACATCCATATTGCTTTCAGCATGAAGGCCTGTGTGTGAGCTAATGGTGCATTGGGCTAGAGAGGCCAAATTATAGAAATGCTGTAGTCCCTGGAAGGTGGTGATGTGCTGAGCATCATTATTAGCTTGTTTTATTTTGTCCAATTAAAAAAAAAGGCTAGGTCTGGTGGCCTGGGAGTGGACTTCAGTGCAAGGCTTGAAAGTGCACCTCTGAATCATAAATTACACTGCTTGGTCTGTGTCTGTATCATGTGATGGCATATGAGATTTACCTTCCTTTTCTGCCATAACATTTATTGCACATTTTGAAAAGGCGGGTTTTTGAATGAACAGAAAGTTTCTATAAATACAAATCAATAACTGGAAAAGCCAAACACTCTATCAGTAACTTCAGATCCCACCTTCTATCTTCTGACATGAAAACAACAATAGGAATCTCCTTCCTTTTCTTAATATAAAATTTCTAAATTCCTCTATTCATCACATGACACTGGAACCACTTACCAAAGCTTAGTTGTTTTGAAAAATGTATCGAGACTGAAGAAAGATGTCACAGCAGCATCTTGGGACAAAAGAACTGTGAAATAAATTGCAAAATGCTGTAATGGATTGAAGGTTAGATTTGTCCCCATTTGACCATATACTCCTCTTATTAGGATCAATAAGATGCATGGATATACATCCAAGGATAGAATTTGGTCCTCAGATGAGACTTAGTTAAAAAAAAATTAGAAATAAAGGAATTCTATACTTACAAACTAAAATCATCAGCAACAAAGTGGCAGACAGTCCTCCCAGAAAATATCTGAGAACATAACAATACCCAGAAAGGTTAAAAAAAGCCAGGGGATGCATATTGGGTTAAAAGAGGTGAAGCCTGGGTGGGAGGAGGAGGAAGGATTATTGCAGATGAACCCTCTGAACTCTGGTAGGTGAACTGTAACTTGAAACTTTAAATTACGTAAACTATTGAAGATAATCTCCTGGAAAGCATTCAGACTGAGAGAAAAACCTACTTAGAAAGACATGGATCCATTCTGATTCTTCTCAGCCTGCCAAAACCCTTGTCAAATCAGACTTGGCAAAGTAGCTTTTGTATCTGCATACATATTTCTTATTTTCATGCATATCTATATAGCTCAAATATTTGCCTGCATTGACTATCGTGTGAAAATATATTTTCCCAGTAAGATAACTTCGAAAATGTGACCCTTAAGTTTTATTCACCAATTGCAATGAAGCAAGCACTCATGTCAGAAACAGAAAAGAAAAAATATTACCTTGTACATACTGAAATGGTTAAACACATGATCAGTGCAACCATCTGAGAAACGACATTTTGCACTGTCCTGGATTCTAAAATAAAAATCAGAAAAATAATGGGTTTTACTGAAAGTAAATATGACAGGAGGTGTTTGCAAAGGCTACCTTCACCCTGTGAGACAGTCTCTTCAGTTGCTTTTAAAGAGAACTTGCCTGGAGTGATTCAAAGCAGAAAGCTAATTTTCATGCGCTGGGTGTCTCTCAGGACTCTTTTCCCCCCACAACTACAGAAACACTGTGCCCTCCATGCTCTCAGAAAACAAGCCTTTCTGCATAATTGCCTGTTCAGTTCTTGCTCCCATGCCCTTTCCTCCATTTTCCTCTTCACTCCTCTTTTTTTTTTCTGAAAAATGGGTGAAAGAAAGATGTGAGCAGGGGGTAGTAATCAACTAAATACAGATTTTATGATTTTGTTATTTTTAATCATTCATTTAAAATATATGTTTTAGTAAATAAATTCTACTCTGCAAGGAGTCAGATCCATATTTTTAATGTATTTTCACTTCAGTCTAAAAATTAGGCATGCCAGGATAAGAACATAACATACCTGTATTGTTCCACTTCTCTTCATTTGCCTTTATCATAAATGAAGAGCAGGATTTTGAAGCACAAAATGGTTCCTCAAAATGAAGAAACTCATCGTCTTTGGTGAGAAATGCTCCATTTGATGCTGGAATTTGCCTTTGTGACACATGGTTATTATATTCAGAAGAAAAGTCTAAATCACCTACAAGAAATGCACGTATAACTGAGATTGCACAAAAGAAGAGCTCTGAGACTTTGTATTAATGAATTTAGGAATTAATTACTGAATCACAGGAGAGATTCCAAATTGTTATGAGTAGGGAATTGGCGGGTTTGAATGTATGCAGGAGAAAATATGCAAAGTAAAGACAAAACTGCATTGAGCATAACAGATGAAGTTATTGAAAGAGCTAGGTGAAAGTGCCAGGTATTAATCACGCCAGAATAAACATTCCTGGTGATGACTTTACGTTCAAATTCAGCCAAAATAGGACTTTTTGGCACAGAGGTCTTTGTGGACTCAGTTATAACGCCAGGAGCTATATTTGTCCCTTAGAATTCTGTAGTTCAGTCTGTCCTTTTCCTGTACAGCTTGGCATAAAACACCTGCAAAACTTCCATAAAGAGATACCCAATTTGCACTAAACACAGACTGCAATATTGTATCTTGATTACCAGGTACCTGATCAGAGCTTACCAATATCACTGTGACTAGCTTCTAGTTTACTGCATCCATCAGGCCAAGGATCCTCTACATGGGAGAAATCCATCCTGCTGGGAATGGTGGAGCTGAGCCATGAGCTGGAGGCACTGAGATTGAACAAGCTGTCAAGAGAGCGACGGATTTTCTTCCTTCGCCTGAATACTCTAGAAAGAAAAGATGTGTTGCCAAGGAATAGAGCTAATTATTCTTGCTGAGCAGGGACAGAGCTCTAAAGCTTGTAGGAACGGCATGAAAGAACCAGGTTCTGGGTGCTGCTCCCAGCCCTGTTCTTGACCCTGGGCACGTCACCAGGAATGGCTGCTGCACACCACAATATGTCAGGGAATGTATGAACAGCAGGGCTGACCATGCTGTTGTGATACTGGATACTCTGGTACCAAAAGACATCACAGCTCCTGGTCTCTGATAGTATGTGTGTCTCATGCTAGCTGTGATTTTCACCCTGCTATATCCTATTTGGGGTAGTCTGAATCCTCTGATCTCCAAGTTTTTTGAACTACATTTTACATACCTTCCTAAATTGTTGTTCTTCTGAATCAAGAGATGTTTTTCCTTGAGTAAGAATTCCAGGACCAGACATTTTTATTTATATGTATGTCTGTGTGTTTTAGACAAAGATATTTTTATATATACTTTTTTCTTAGTCTGTATCGGAGTAACACCCCATTGGCAAAATGAGCTGTAACTCTCTTCTTTTCTTTTATTGGACACAATTTCAATTATAGCAACAACTGTTCACTGAAGAGTTTTTGGGTAGTTAGATGTGACTGGAAATCAGGTAATTTCATTCACTGCACTCTCTAAAGCAATTGAGATGTTCCCATTCAGAAGTAATGCTGGTCTTATGCCAAGCAAACTATAGACAGACACAAAGACACCTCCA
Source organism: Luscinia megarhynchos (assembly GCA_034336665.1). Classification (NCBI taxonomy): domain Eukaryota; kingdom Metazoa; phylum Chordata; class Aves; order Passeriformes; family Muscicapidae; genus Luscinia; species Luscinia megarhynchos. The sequence goes on from JAPFBE010000002.1 coordinate 93,765,621, forward strand.
GATACACTTCTAGATAAGGCCAGAGATGATGGAGTAAAATCTGCACATAGTTCACTTACCGAACTAAATTCTCTTTATATGTAACACTTGTGTGGGATGGTGTCAGTGTTATGTTGCCCTCTTCATCAGACAGAAAACTGTCTTCTGTCAAAACATAATAACCATTAGAAAGCAGTCGAGGGCTGCGGCGGCACGTAGCAAGGGAGTCTGTCAGAGGATGTGTGGAGCACTCATAGGCAGGATTGTCATCCAAAAAGGCACAAGCACAGCTGAAAAGGAGAAATGAAAGCCTCTAATTTAGAGAAGGTCTGGACAGAGCAAACTCATGGTTTAATAGTAATGAATTTACATTCCCAGCTGATGGGAACTGGTAATGACATAGATTTAAAATACGTGGATGTAATGACATTACTCTGTACTAGGGGGTTTCAGCCAGCTGACGTGTGCACCACACATTCCAGAGCTTCAGATTACAGGAGGGATAGATGCCAGGGGAGCATTTCCTGAAGCATGGAGCCAGCTTGAGCTCAGAAGTGCTCGGTATGTTTCTGTGGCAGTGCTCTTGGCCAAGGAGTCCTGCCAGACCTACACTGACCTGGAGCCATCAGAGGCATTCCAGTATTTGGCTTCTCTGAGTTCCTCTACATGGCACAAACTGGGTGCCCCTGAGCCAGACAGGATTTGCTTGCTTTTTTATAAACTAGCCATACTTAGTGAAGATTAAAGGATACATTACTTTTAACTCTCACAAATCCTAGAGGGCCATGCAGCTGGAACAACATGGGACAAAGCCCACACATTGTGATAGCTCCATCCAGCACTGAAACACAATTGACTTTGGGATGAAATACAGCACAGAAAAATATACTGTATGGTGTTTAAAATAGAAGTGAGTAATGACAGAGGTGAAAAGATCTAAAAGTTGTAGACATTGTACTTTTGACTAAAATTGAATTTATGGTTATGCCTTTCCCCTTAACACCTATGAGTTCCAAATATCCATGCAGTGACATCATGGAAAGAAAGGAAGACACCAGATTGATTTAGTGTCTGACCTGTGTTTCAGTAAGAGGTTTAACTATCCCATATGGCATGTCACAGAGAGATACCATAATTTCAGTGTAGGGAAAAGCAGATGGAGGAGATACTCCAAAAACCTTGTAAATGCAAAGCTGGTGTTTCCAACCTCCACAGCAGTACTTCTGAACTTCCATTTAGAGCAGTAATTAAATTATTATCAGCACTACAGTTCTCAGTGGCCCAAAAGGGATTTTTACAAAATCTATACCAAAAAAAAAAAATTAAGCAAGTGTAACTTTCCTTAATACCTTGGAAAAATATGCCTTGAGAGGCTGTGTCTATGCTTTTCATTAAATGTTGTTGAACCTGCAGAGGCAAAGGTGAAATAAGAAGGAATCATTATCATATTCACTGACAGGTAGCTTGTGCATATCAGAGAGATAATAAAAAAGTTAAAACTGAAAAGAAAATTAGGGGAAGAATTAAAGGAGATAAAACATATGAAAGAATCAGGGAAAGGCTTAGTGTTTATAGGAAACTCATCTCAACCAGGACAACACAGAATCAGAGTCAACAGAAATCAGACACTTATACTCTGTCCAGATAACAGACTTGAGAGAAATAATTATGGACACAAATACAATAACTGCAGTAATTTTGAGGTGCTTTACCAGAAATCTGTTTCATCCCAAAGCTAGAACCTGAACTGGCACTAGATACAGTAGTAGAATGGAAAGGCTGCCACTACATTGTATTTTTCAGGTGAAAATTGCAGGCATAGCACAATGAGCACAGGGATTGCTACAGTGACAAATATTTGACAGTAATATTGTGGCAGGAGACTAAGGAAATAGGATTTGTCTGGATTACCAAGGCTCAAGTGTGCAAAGTGCTGCTGGATGTTTCGTACCTGACAGAATCAGTCTTACAAAATATGAGCAAGGACTATCCCTAGGGAGAATTTATGTCTATTATTACATGAAAAGATAAAAGATACTATCTTTCCCTATGTTACTTTGTCTCTCCTGGATTTTTAGAGCTTCAGACTTACAACACTTTAGTAAATGCCCATCCTTCACCTCTGAGAGGAGATAGGGCTAAGAGAATTTTATATTTTCATGTTCAGTTATGAGCTGAGGCAAAGAAAAGACATGAAGGTCAGGGTTTCAACTTTGGTAATCTTGTTTATTCCTCCTCAGGAACTCAGCTGTCAGTCACAGGCTGGGTGTGAAGGCTGAGTCAGCCTCAGGACCAGGCAAGGTGACAAAAGAAGAGAAGTGAAACCTTCAGGGTATTTTTTACAAATCAGTCCTATTACCCTGGTCCCATACATACTGTTTCTCCTATCCAGTTGGAAAAAAAAAATCACTTTACCATGAATTAATTATGTTCTAATGGCTGCAAAAAATATCTTGAGGAGGAGAAAATTGAAAGAATCTGGAGGAAGATACAGAGAGATCAAGAAGCCTCAGTCAGAATGCCACAGAGCAAGTTGTACAAGCAAGTGAGACCAGTGGTGTATTTCACAGTTTGACATGTATTAGAGCTATTTTTAACATACAGCTACCTCCTGAAATAATTTCTCTGATTTTAGGCAAAATCATTATTTTTAAATGTGTAAAAAATCTTATATTCAAAACCAAGAAATTATTCAAACTCTAGAAGAAAACACAGAAAAGATTCAACAAGCAGTTTGTAGATCTGAATATAAACTAAAATCAACAAAATCCTAAGTCTTATCAGTCAAAAAAGATTCTCTCCACAAAGTATTTATTTTTATTAAAACTCTGACAAATGTATCCAACTTTATTTGCTCCTGGAGATGATGCAATATGTGTTGTTCCATATATCTTGAAAAGGTAGGGTGTGTTTCATACACCCTAGGGGAACAGAATATAAATTATCTGTAAAAGAGTTTTAAAAGAAATGGAAGCATGTTTTATTTTGTCTTGTTTGAAAATTAGGATGTGTAAGATAATATCAGCAATAGAGGTCAAATTATTAGTTATAATGTATTCTCACTTAGGGAAAAGTAATTGATTCTAGGGCTAATTTGTTTGAAAAGGATATATAGAAATATATGTCAGGATCAGTTAGTTATCACAACTCTTTAATAATCTGAGAGTGAAGCATTGCAGCAACTGAAACCCACAGCACAGGTGTATTGCATGCAATTCTTTCAATGGTAATAAAAAGTAGCAACGTCTAAACAAGAATAACTTTTAGGAGCGGCAGCTTTCCTGTGGGGTAGTGCTTTCACTAGAAAGTGTTGACACATACTGATCGCAGTGGCAGAACAAACCACAGTCCTTCTGTTCCTCATTTGAATTCTCTCATAACATTGCAAGGTGTGTCTCTGCAGGATGTTTATTTGCCACCCTCCAGAGAAATAAAATTTAAGATAAAATAGAGTATATTCATCTATTTATAAAAGAAAGTGAGCAATATAAACAGGCAGGTACTACTGGGGAGGTGAGGCGTTTCCCTCTTTTCAAGAACAGTTAATAAGTAGCTGTAACTTGCTTTTAAACTATTTTAAGTGATGATATTATCAAGCTTCTGTGAACAGTCATAGAACAGGCAGTCCAACAGATTTTTTTTGCTGCCCTTGATCATGAAGATTTTTGGCTCATGCATAATGAAGAGAGTTCTTGAAAATAATTCAATCAATGATGGAGCAAACATGGAAACATCATGTTGTAGACAATGCTGCACAGTGTTCTGCTTTCATTTAATATTCAATCATATTTCTGGGCTATTAATAGCGTGAGAAGCTATAGTAATGACAACAGAACAAAGCTTCTCAACCACCACTGTACAATGGAGCAGTGGTAATGTATCTGTAATCCACGAAAGGAGCCATCCACACAGCACGTCTAAACTATGGCATGACAAAAAGCCAGCAGCTCTATGAAATCTCACTAAAAGCAAATCTGAGGCTGAATGTGGTAACATTTTATGTCAAGAATGCAAATAAAAATTTAAGACAACAACCCCCCTTGGATTTCAAAACACACAAAAGTTCATGTTGTAATATAAACAAAAAGTCACTGTCCAAACCAGTCGGTTTTAATAACCTTTCCCTCCAAAAATCAAATTAGTGTTTAAGCCAATGATGCCTCCAGTGTGCAATCTAAATATTTACATTAGTACCTACCAAAATACAGTGCTAATTATTCAAATAGCTGAAACCCAGGCAGCCAGTTTTATTCTATTGTATCTACCAAACACAAGTGTCTACAAAGAGAGTTTTATTTGTTAACACATATGTTGTTTTTTGTCTGTTCTCCCTGCAGGTAATGGTAGCAACATTCACAAAAAACCCAAAACTTCCTGAAGAACAGCACAGAAATGAATCCAAAGCTTAGCTATTCCTCAACTGACAAATATATTAAGAGATAAATAAGTCTAAAATCCTTCAAACCTGGAAAATCCATTCCACATTAACACATGCGCGCAAAAATTTTCATCAGCCCGAGAGCCCGCGGTGGAGAGTGCTCCTGGAGCAGCTTCCCGGGAGAGCTCAGCCCTGGCTCCTCGCACAGGCAGCTCCAGCGAGTCCCCTGTTTGCTTTTGAAAAGAGCCCGTGCAATCAGCGGCACAGAGCCCCAGTGAGGTCACGCTTCCTGTAAAGTAGCCTCCCATCACAAGATTCGTTCTGAAGAGCGAGCCGAAGATAAAGATTAGCCCAGAGAACGCTCCTGCCGGCTGCTGCCAAACAGAAGAACCAGATAACAGATAGAGAACAGACAGAACCTTTCCTCATCAGTGACACAGAGTTTTGTTTCAGATTTGCTTTTCTACCTAGCACAGAAAACTTTCAGGTTGTGTATACAAATCACTCCATTTGTTGAAATACTTGTGGGCCTGACAGGCTTTGATGTAAGTTTCATACTGTGTAAGGTATCCAGTCATCATATGTTAAAGTATAAAAAATAAAGTCAAATCCACATAAGAGAATGGAGCCTGAATAAGATATCCTGAAAATCAAAAGGATTTGGCTGCAGAACTATTACATACAAAAGTAATATAAATCAGCTGCTTGGCACCGAATTGAATAGCCTTGGGGATAAAACTTCATCTCCAAATAGATAAAATGATGAAGTAGTTTTCTCTCCTGATATATTTATCACTGACAAAAAAATGAAAGCATAAATCTAGTAAAATATGATTGATTTAATGATAGTTTGTGGGGTCTTTTTCCCCCTGGAGAAGGAAAAATACTTCCACTGATAAAAGGAATGTAGAAAGCTAACCTTCCAGAAAAGGAAACAAAAATAGAAATTAGGCAATTAGGGTGTTGCAAAAGACCTTCTGTTTGTAAGTTAAACTAAAATGAACATTTTATGATCCTTTTGCTCAAACATGAAAATAGGGACATAGTCCATATCAGTTCTTTAATTTAGTGGAATGATGTCAATGAGGAAATTTAGTCCAGCACTATATCCATGGATGCATGGGCTTCATCACAGCAGCATTTCCCTGGCCACCCTGCCTCTCTATGGGCAATGAATATAAATTCCCAACGATCTTTAAAACTAGGTCACCTACAGAAGAATTTCTCTACACACACAAAATTACTCCTTGGGCATATTTTTGGTCTCTTTTCTTTCCTTCTCAACAGGAAGCAGTTAATTCCAAGCTTGAACTGCTTTTCTGAAGGACATTGGCATTTCATGTTGGTCTATATAGTTAAAATATTTTGTGTCTATATCATATTCAGGCTTGGATGTGTTTTTGTTTTTTTTTAATCGCTGCTCTTTGTATCTGAAACTCACTGTTCCACAAGCTTTTGATGCATAAACTTTGTGCATTGGCCAATATTTTATAGGCGAGTGCTAGACTATAGTTAACACAGACACACGCACAAGGGTTTATATACAGCTTTTGTTTGTTCTTCACCCTGTTGCTCCTCAAATTTCCCACTGCACCACAAACCCTATCTCAACAATAAAAACCTAAAGCCAGGTTTCCAATTTTACAAAATGAGTACACCAGCAAGCTTACTTGCAGTAGTTTTATGCCTGTGGCATGCATTACCATTCAGCCCACAAAAGGAAGGAAGTTAGAAATTATGATACTAAATACCACCCACATTTGTACACCTCTCCCAGGCTCACTCTGCCTTTGATGCAACATTGTGCAGGGTCTGACAATCCAAGAGAGGTGGGGCTGGGGCAGCTCCGTGCCTGGGGTCCCACCAGCATTGGGGCTGAGCAGGTACCCCTGGGAGGGACAGAGTGCATTTATAACCACATGGATACAGACACACACAGCTGGCAAGACTGACAACAGGGACAAACAGAGAGAGCACCCACACAGCACCAGCAGCCTCACTCACCCTTCTCACCCCCTGGCTGAACGGTGCAGAGGTGCTCTAGTGAGAATGTGTAGGCACACACATCTGTGCACGTCCCTCCAGCAGCTGGGCTCAGGAACTCTGCCCTCAGCTGCCCCTGGATCCCAGTCTCACCAGTTGCATGCACTCGGGCATTTGAGCCCTCAGGGCCACAGTTTGGTGGTGCAGACCCTCACACACACAAGTACAGCTGGCTGGGATTCCCCAGGTCCTCAGCACCCACTGAGACACCCCAGCCCGCCTGTGCCCCACGCCCCAGGCAGCAGCTCCTCCCAAGCCCAAGGTGCTCTGGTGTTGACTCATCTGGGTGGGTTCCATGCCTGGAAGGGCTGAGACTGCTCTGGGACAGCCCTGGGAGAGGCCCAGCAGACAAAGTGTCCCTTCCTCTGAAATCCTTATTTCAGGTTCCCACCTGCCTTTGTGCCCCCAGGCTCCTCTGGCTCATCAGAGGCTTTGTGATGGGCTGATGGCTCCTGGAACAGGAGCAGCTGGGTGCAGGGAATTCTTTGAGCTCCCCCCACCCCCACTGCTATCCCTCTGAGCTCCTCTGTGAGTGTGCAGAGGAGCTCTTACACATATTACACTATAACTTTGCCATCTCAGTGCAGTGTACTGTTATGCTAAACACACAATTTTCAGGAAGGGTATTTTCCTGGTAGAGTGAATTGAGTGGCCATGGTGGAGGGAGTGGAGTGCTTATTGATTGAATGTAATTGAGAGTAATGTGATGCTTCTGGAACTCTCTTTGAACCTCCTGGAAACCTGACAACCTGTAATTGTCCATCAGCTCAGTAAGCATCAAATCAGGCCATTTTTCCTGTATCACAGGTCTGTGTCAATATTGTTTACATAGCACTCAAAAGTGTGCTGAAACATATCTGAAAATTAATTTAAAAATTTTTAAAAATCCAGCAGGGGAAGGGCTGATCATGAGAATCTCTGAGCAGCTTCACTGGGTCAAAATGAAGGCCTAAGAAACTCATTTTTGCCTAAAGTCTTGCTGCAGGACAAATTAAGACCCATTTTAATTCACCTTTGTGAATGACAACATTTCAAGTTAAGTGCATTTCTTTATGCAGCAGAAACACTTAGCAATATTTGAGGGACTCTGGTAATTAAAAAAAAATTCCATTTTCAATTTTAAGAAAAGGCTGATCCTGCATTAAGTTAGAATTTCGGTGCAGGTTACAGAATTGTCACATTGTATATGATTTTAATAACCTTATCAGGTCAGCTGTATGAACAAAGATTAATTAGCCTGAACAAAGATTAATTTGCCTTAAAGTGGAACAAATCCACTTTTAATGTTATCAGATAGAAATCCCATCACACTCTATCAGAGACTATCTGAGTTCCAGGATTGACTTTTGCCCCCCAAATTCATTATTTTAGCTTAATTGTTCCTGCAAAACAGGCAAAAAAGGACATTTCTTGTTTGCATGGTGGAGTACAATGAATAGACCTGTAAAATTTGGAATTAGCTCTGAGCTTGCTGGTACATCCATGTTGCTCTCAAGAGCTTACCTTCAATAATGCTATGTCAGCTACTTCTGTATTATACCACAGGCACAGTCCAGATAATCAAAAAAATGTTTTAAATAGATCTAAATCAAGTAAGCCTGTGTGTACAAGGATATTTCTCTCTACAAAGCCATGACCAGTCTGTGCTGTATCTTCTTGCTTCTTGACTATGTAGTACCATAGAGAAATTTCCTTGGTATCTAAACCTGATGTAGACATGAGAAAATGCCACATCGTGATATAAGAGCAGTGTAAAAATAGGCATGGGAAAAATACAAGAAGTACTTCCATTAGAAACTGTAACTCCCTCACCCTGCATCTGAAAATACTGCTTTAAAACCTATTTAACAGAGAAAGAAAACAAAAGGAAGGGGTTCAAATCTATCAGCCAAAGCAGAATTTAGTCAATGTTTCTAATAGAACTCAGGTGAGTTCTAAACAAGAAGGTAGGAACACTAAAAAAAGCAACAAACACACAGATCTATACAAAAAGCTTTCTTACTCAATTTTATAAAGGATGTCAAAAGTGCATGAGACAGCACTCTGCAGTGTCTGCTGTGATGTTAAGCAGCCAGGGCACAGTCAGCTGCTGGCCAGTTGTGCTCCAGCAGCATCTTATTTGCAGAGAATAGAAATATTAATGCATAGATCACTGGTCTGAGCAGAGAATGAGTGGGAACAGGTTTGAGGTGACCTGTGAATGGTGTACACCCATGGTTCCTAAGCTCCCAGGTCATCACACTCTCAGCACAAATCTACATGACACATTTTAGGACAGAGGGCTGAGAGGGAAAGGACAGGGACTAAAGCAGGTAGGACAATGTGGGGACACTACTGACTCTCAGCTCTAAAACCATTTAAAAAGCCATGTTCAAACCCATCACTGTGTGATCAACCCAGGAATAACCAATAAGGCATGGAGAAGACTCAGTTGCCCATATTCCTGTCTCCCATGTCACTGCAGTTAAGGCTGGACAGACCACCTGCATAGCAGCACCTGGGTGGTTAAAAATTGAACAGGCCACATAGATACACATGGCTTTAGGGACCTTTTTGGTGCTCTAACTAGACACATAAAATCTCATCTTTGTTTGGGGATTTTCTTGTGACATTTTGAGTCACAAAACAGAAATTGATATTCCTCTGGAGGTGGCCATGCTCTGCTGCCCACTGTACCTGGGAACCTGTGTGGATTCTGTGACAGCCCTGATGTGATCTACATGGAACAGAGGGTTTTGTACCGATGTACAGTGAAGGCTATTGGGCAACATATGATTATAAAGGATCACAACATGCTTTACATATACTGAAAATCTGTAGCTGAGAGGCTTTGGTACCACTGGTTCCTGAGACAACAGCAGTGGCAAAATACTGATCATTCTGGTATCATGGTCATTACTATAATAAATCCTACTGAGCGAGGCATAAATGAAGACCAGTAACAACTGAAGTGTTACTCTAATAATGTTCTTTAAAATGCCTGTCTTTACATAGCAACATTATCAGTTGTCTCTCTGTAGTCTGACATTGACTGAGTCCCTTTCTGCCTGTATACCAGTATTTAAGCAAAATCTAAACGTGTGAGGCTTGTACTGAGAGTCCACAGGCCTTTCTGGAATTGTTTGCAATTTTTCCAGCCTTGTCCATGCTCAACTTACATTTCCAGCTACATCCAAAGTGATGTCCTGCACTACTCCAATGGCTAGGGAGAGGCAACAGCACAGGCAGCCTCAGTATCCAGTGGAAGATCATGACACACTAGAGGCAGAGTGGTTTTACAGCCTGGATGCTGTCCAGCATTGCATAAAGATCAAGGATTTGAATGTGGCCTACAAGGCAATTAAGGACAGAACAGAACTCTGATAGCCTTCCAGGAACCTGCCCATGTGGCACCAGCACAGACCCAATGGCCAAGTACCACGAAACAAGTGACTCCTACCATGAACACATGCTCCTGTGAACAAATGCATTGCAGGCATTTTACAGGCAGAGTTGGGCACAAAGGGCTAATCACACAATCAACAACCATCCTTCAGCCCCTGAGGACACCCCAGTTTACATAGGACCACAAAGGAGACAGGAAAACATCACACTAGTTTTACAAAGTGATTGGTATTGCCTGCTGACAGATGTGATGTATATTTTTAATTCTTGCTCCTCGACTCCACCAGGTTGGACATGAGATTTTTGGAATTCTGTTTTCCTTCAGCACAAGTTGCAAATTCTGTCCACCCAGAGGTCAGCTCTCAGAAATGCAGACCATGGAAAACTTCCCACTGGGATATGTTTGTGAGTCAAGTGCTCTGTTGATCCACCAGAAAGTATATGCTGCATTTCAATCTCATATGGAAATTATCTAGGAAATCAGTCCATCGAGCAGGTATTATTACTACAGCTTTTGCTCAGCACTGCTCTCATCAAGGCTTTAAAAGAAAATTCAGTAAAATATTTACTGAGGTATTCCAATCTACAGAATCTCCTCTAAAACCAAAACACAATCCAAGACATATGGCTGCAATATGAAAGACAAAAGTGACACATTGCACAGCACTATTTCTGAAGCAAAAGCACAATTACATCTCAAGAGGTCTAATATTAATTGCAGAACAATATTCACAGCATGGTGAATGTTCTGTGCAGCCCCAAGAAATATCAAATGATACACAGAAAGTGGTTTAGTGAGGCTGTAACATGACACAGCAGAGCTGCCTGCATCCAGAACAGGGAGCTGCTCCCTCCCACCATGCAGAGCATCAGGAAGTACCACTCTGGTGAGCAGCAACTTCTGCCTCAAGGCTTTCCTTTAACCCCATCAAATGCCATCGTTTGCTCTTCCTTCTATTTTTTTTGCATGGATTTGGGACCATTTTACTATCATCAGAACTACCTGCTAAAGGCAAATTTCATTACCTACCTGGATTTACCAGGTGTCACTCCTTACATTCTCATCTTACTGTACTTCACCCTTAAAATACTGCCAGTAGGGAACCTTACTTCTGCTTTACAGCTTCATGTCACCTCTCCAGCAATGCAGTGAAACACAGTACCTGTGGGCAAACAGCCAGTTCTCTCAGAGAAACCACTGACAGAATTAAAGGTTCTGCAAAGGACCAGTGAGCAATTCAGTAAAAAAATGTCCCATTTCAGTATCTTTCAAAACTAGAAAATGATGGATGTCCCAAACCCACAGGGTTACTATTTTGTATGGTATCCATGGCAACGGATGTTAGTGACTTTCTTTTTTCATTCAGGGCCAGATGCTTCAAAACTCGATCACTTTAGGGTATTTCCCAGCATCTGGAAAATTTAGGGCTTTAAAAGGAAAAGAGAAGTGTTTGGTGAGATAATGGAAATCTTCACAGAAGGAAGGAGGAATTTCTGGAAGAGAGGGAGTTTCTAGGATGAAAGAAGAAGGGCAGAGAAACAGAAGAGGGGGCCATAGCAGCTTGATGTCAGATATGGAGCCAAAATAGACCAAGGAAGTGGCAGGAAAAGGACAGATGATGACAGAACAGAGACAGGCCACAACCAAGCTGCCTGTGCCTCTGCAGGGCAGAGGTGCTGCTGTACATTTGCCAGACTGAGGCTGTGCAGACACCATTTGAATACAAGCACTAGCAGTAATCTTAAATATTCCTTTCTACTACAATAAGGGTAAAAACAACAATGAAGTTTTATTCTATTGAATGTCACCTCACAATTGCAATATCTGACATTTAAAGTAGTTCTTTAATGGCCTAACCCAATTGCCCACAAGAAAAAACAAATAGCAAAATAAACAAACTGATGTCTGGGTTTCTCACCAGAATATCTTTATTTTCCCAGGTGTTTGATCATTCTCCCAGACCTTTCCTGAACCCTTCCAGTTTTTGGATGGGTTTTCTGAACAGTAACTTAGTTTAATAACAAGGTATTGGTGCCAAGTGCAGCGATAATGTCACCTCTACTCCTACTCTGTGTTTCCATGTGCATGTGCATTGCAAAAACTGCATTAGTCTTTTCAGCATCAACAGCCATCATGAGCTCATGCTCAGCTGATTATGAAATCCTCTCTCCCCCCCTGCAAGTGTCAGTGAGTCACTGACTGGCAATATAAAATCTCCCATCCACTTTGGTTTCCAATTTATGGCCTGTATATTCATGACAAAGCTGAAGACATGCTTTGTGACAGCATTAGACACCAAATATTGTGAGGAGCAGAAATAGTGAAATCTCTTCCTGCATCTCTGTCTTGTCATGCTCTGGTGTCTGAAGAAAAATAACCAGAGTCTTTTCATCATGGAGAGGTCAACTCAGTCACCCTCCCCTGTCTAGTTCAGCATTTTAACAAAAAAGGTTGGGATAATGTGATGTCTCTCTCTCTGTGTCAAGCTTGAAGTAAGATAGAAGTCTTAGGAGTAAGTGAAGAAAGAGAAAATGGAAGGCAGACAGGCAATGCAGCCATGTAGGCCCTGTTTTCCTAGGAAATGACTAAATATCAGATATGGTTTTATGCTAAAAGAATATGAAAAAGGTCCTGGCCTGAATTGCTCCTTGTTGACTTTATGGTGGAATAGTATAGCTGAAATGGGATCCTAGGGCCATGGGCAGAGCTATGGAGGCAAGCCAGGGCCAGCAGAGGCTGTGGGTGCCTGTAGGCTACAGCAGGACAGGGATAGGTATACATGAAATGGCAGCAAAGAAATGGGGACAGTGGCTGGGGCTCCTTCTTTTCCTTAACGTTTTGATAATAGTGATGATAGGAAATACTGCCCTGGACTGCTGGACCACAAGTGGACTTCTGCTGTTCTGAAGGCAGTGTGGTAGGAGTCACACATGGCACCCTGCATCAGGTGTCCTTTCCTGCAAGTCTTTAATTTGGTTCCCACCTGCCACTTGCCCCTGTGCTCCTTGAGCTTGAGGAAATGGGCCTTTGGTGGGCTGATTGCTCCTGGGAGCTGCCAGAGCTAAGGATTATATGGACTTGTCCTCCTGTGCTCTTGTGTGTGTGCAGATGTGCTTTGAGTCCATATTAATCAATACCTGTGGCTTGTTGTGCCTCTGCCACCTCCTGTCAGCTCTGCCTCCCTCTCCCAACAGCCTCAGCAGCGAGGTGACGCTCAAGGTGCCACACACTGCTCTGAGCCCATCTCACACCTTGGCATAACTCAGCCTTCAGCAGTCAAGAACATGATTCACTGACTCCCATGTACCCAGCCCCATCCTCACAGCCTCTTATCTTCCCCCACTCCCTCTCTTTTGTTCAGAAGTACCTCCCCTTTTCTAACTATCCTGGTGCTGCACACTCATTGCCACTCAAAGAGAGCTCATTCCTTACACAACAATCTTCACTATCCTGTAGCAAACCCTCTAAACCAAAGCTTGCATCCAAACTACAACAAGGGTAATAAGAGCTGGAGAATTCAAATGAATGCAATGGCAACTTTTTTACTAAAAAAAAAATAAAAAATTATTTCCTTTCCTGTCCTTTTTTTTGTTTTGTTTTGTTTTCTCATTTTGTTTCTTTTGTTTTTCTTCAAGCTTTTTCTTTCTTCAGTCTCTTCTGTTTGCCACCACCTTCCAGAAAATGGTAACAAGGGAAAATCTATGGGAGGAAAAAAAATATCATAGCAAATACTCTAAAATATCCTACTGAACAGTCTGTCTATAAAGACTCCTCAAGTGGGAGGCAGCCTCCTGGGGACTAAAAGAAGCAGATGGATTGACCTTGAACAGCAGCCAAACGCCCACACAGCCACTCGCTCACTCCCCTGGCAGTGGCACAGGGAAGAGAATGGGAAGAACAAAAGTGAGACTCATAGAATCATTAAGGTTGGAAGAGAACTCTAAGATAATTGAGTCCAACCATTAACCCAGCACCATTCTGTTCACCATCAACCCATGCCCCCCACTGCCATATCCAAAGTGTTTTTGAACACTTTGAGGAATGGTGGTTCCACCACTTCCCTGTGCAGCCTGTTCCAATGCCTGACCACTCTTTCTGTAAACAATTTTTTCCTGCTATCTAATCTAAACATCCCTTGGCACACCTTGAAGCCTTTTCCAAGTCCTATCACTTGTTGCCTAGGAGAAAAGACCAACCCCAACCTGGCTACAGCCTCCTTTCAGGGAGTTGTAAAGAGTGATAAGGTCCTCCCTGAGCCTCCCTTCCTCCAGGCTGAAGAGTCCCAGCTCCCGCAGCTGCTCCTCATCAGAGTTGTGCTCCAGATCCTTCCCCAGCTCCACTGCCCTTCTCTAGACACACTCCAGCCCCTCAGTGGCCTGCTGGCCACACTATTTCTGACACAAGCCAGGATGCCATTGTTCTTCTTGCCACACTGCTGGCTCATTCAGTCGCTGTCAACCAGCACCCCTAGAAATGTTTGCAGACCTGGATGAGAACAATTTAATAAATGAAGGAAAGCAAAAACCCCTAAACCAAACAACCCAACACAAAAAACCCCCAAGCAATTCAAAGGCAAGGACTCAGTAGTTCTCACCAGCAGACTTATATTCCTCCATCTCCCAGCAATGGTCACCTTGAAAGAAAAGTATCCCACCATTCTTCTTCTTCTTCTGCCCCAGGTTTTCTTGCTGAGGTCGATGTCTTACGGCATGGAATATTCCTTTGGTCAGTTCAGGTCAACTGTCCTAGTTCTGCCCCTCCCAGCCTCTTGCCCACCCCTTGCCTACTTGCTGGGGAAGATGAGTGGCGAGAAGAAAAAGGAGTCCTGACACTGTGGAAGTGTTATTCAGCAACAGCCACCACACTGGTGTGTTATCATCATCAGTCATGATCCCCCTCCTGTCCAGTGACTGATGCACAGGTGTCGTTCCCTTAGTCTGTGGGACATGCTCCAGACATCCATACAAGTCCAATCAATTAATTTGGTCCATGACTTATGCTCCACCTAGATGGTTTTCCACATCAGATGGTTTTGCACAACACAACAGGAAGTATTAGTAAACAGAGCATATTGCCTTTCACTTTCTGCTATTTATTATACTTTTGGGCTTGAGTCACTTCCTCAGATGATGCTGTGATATCTCTGCCTCCTGGCTCAATGGTGACCTCTTTCAGCATTCAAAGGCACTGGGAGTTCCTCCCCTGAGCTCACTGGGATCAATCCTACCTCCTTATTCTATGTGGCTTCAGTTGCATTATGTGAGAGGTGCCCCTTCCTATGAACATCTAGTACATCTCAGACCCTTGATACCCTCAGCTCCAGAACCCCAGAGGTGAGCCTTGGCTCTTTCCAGGTGTTTTCTGCCAGAGGCTCCAGGTGAGCACAGAGCATGCTTCTCACAGCTGGTACTCTCTGGACAGGTCCAAGGGCTGCCTTACAAACTGTCCTGTCTGTCCTGCTGCTGTTTAGTGACCTTGCCTGGACACCAGATGCCCACCAAAGCCACTCTGTCACTGCCATTCCCAACTGGACAGGGGAGAGTAAATACAACAAAGGGCTTCTAGGGCAAGAGGAGAGGCCACTCCTAAGGATTACTCCTGAGATAATTCACCAGTTACCATCAGAGGAAAAACAGTCACTGATGGCCTGAGCACTGGCCAGTGGTAGATCTGTCTTAGACCCAGTTGGCTTTGGCTCTAGTGGACATGGGAGGAGCTTCTGGCAGCTTCTCACAGAAGCCCCTCACTACCAAAGTCTTGCCACACAAACTCAATGCACTTAAAAAAGTTCTTAAAGGTCACATAATGGAAAGGACTCACAAGCTGACTGTGATCCTGATTATGCAGTTTCTAGAAATACACTATGCCTAGGAAAGCCTTTTTATTAACTGGTGGAAACTTGACATTTGTTTTACTGATCACATCCATGGGGATGTGATGATGCTGATCTTGCCATTACAAGCTTGGGAACGTGTTCTGGAGAAGGAAAGACTCCATGAGATTGTTCCCAGAGCACTGGGATGGCAGCAGTGCAGGGGCCAAATGCCAGACTTGGCTTTTTTTGTCATTGCCTTTATCATAGGTCTCTCAGGCAGAGCAGAACACAGTGATAAGCAGCAAACAGAGCCGCCACCACAGCACTGGGTGTCACAGGGACAGCAGTGGGCTGGTCACACCAGCTGCCAAGCACCCACCCAGTTGCTCCCTCACTCTGCTCTCAGCAGCGTGGGGAAAGCTGGGATGGACATAAGAAAAATCTGTGGGTCAAGGTGAAGCTGCTTTCGCCGGGTAAACACAGAGCGAGGCAGGCCATTTAGTGGGGGCTGCAAAGCAGTTTCAGGCTGTCCTGCGACCTCCCAGCCGACAGGCTGTGGCACCTCCAGGGCCATCTCAGTGACTGCCCTGAGTGTTTTTCTCCCTCTCACAGAATCACAGATGCCAGTCACAGAACTGGTCAGGCAGGAAGGGACAGCAGTGGCTCATCTGGTCCAACCTCCCTGCTTAAGCAGGGTCATTCTAGAACGCATTGCACAGCATTGTGTCCACTTGAATTAGTGGAGAGACTCCACACCCTCTGTAGGCAATGTTTCAGTGCATGGTCACTGCACACTAAAGTTCTTCCTATCAGCTAAAACTTCCTATGCATCGGTTTCTACCCATTCCCTCTTGTCCTATTACTTGACACCACGGAGCAGAGCCTGATCCATCCTCGACCTCCTTCCAGCCACGCTGGGCCAGAGGCTCGGCCAGGTCTGATCGCATTTGAACAGCCCCAGCTCCCTCGGCCTTTCCCAATGAAAGAATTGACGGTTCCTTTCGCGCTGGGTCTCTCCCCTCCGTGTGTGTGTGTGTGGTGTGTGTATGTGTGTGTATGTGTGTGTGAAGCGGTGTGTGTAGTAGTAGTGTGTGTGTAGTGTGTAGTGCGGTGTGTGTGAGTGTGTGTAGCGTGTGTAATGCTTGGTGTGCGTGTCTGAAGTGGTATGTGTGTAATGTGTGAAAGCGGTGTAAGTAATGTGAAGTAAGGCAGTGCGTGTGTGCAATTAATAGCTAGTAATGAAGTAAAGGCCCCAGTGAAGCGATGTGATAGTGAGAGCTAGTGTGAAAGGCGGTGTAGTGTGTGTGTGTGAAGTGTAGTAGTGTGTGTGGGGCGAGTAGTGTGTAGTAGTCGTAGAAGGCGGTGTGTGTGTGTGTGTGCTAGCAGCCCGGTGTGTGTGCAATGTGGAGTGAGGCAGTGTGTATTAATGCGAAGTAATAGCAGTGTGTAATGATGTGTGTAGAGCCCAATGATGTAATGATGTGTAGAAGCCCGTGAATTAATGTGTGTGTGTGTGTGTAGAAGCCCAGTGTGTGTGTGTAGTAATAGAGGCGAGTAGTGATAGTGTGTGAAGCAGTGTGATAATGGAATTAGTGTAATAGAAGCAGTGAAGCGGTTAGTAGTAATGTCTGGAAGCGGTGTAATGTAATAGTAATAGATAGACAGTAGTATCTGAAGTGTGTGTGTATATGTAATAGAAGCGAGTGTGTGTATATGTGTATCGCAGACCCAATTAATAATGTCTGTAGGGGCCCAGTGTAGTAATGTGCACGTCTGAGTGTGTGTAGTAAATGTAGAAGCCAGTCAGTAGTAATAATGTAGAAGCAGTGTGTGAATGTAAAATTAGTAGTGTATTAAGGCTATGTAAGTAGAGGCCGATAATAATGTGTGTGTAGAGGCCAGTGTAATGTGTATGTAGTGTAGAAGCGCAGTGTGTAATAGAGGCCAGTGTGTATTAATGTGTGAAGATGTGTGTGTATGTTAATGTGTGCGGAAGCACAGTGTGTCTGACAGGCCCGAGTAGTAGTAGTGTCTGACAGCAGTGTGTGTGTGTCTGAAATTAGGGCTGTGTGTGAAACCGCGAGTGTGTGTGTGTAGAAGTGCGGTGTGTGCTGGGGCCAGTGTGTGTGTGTGATGATGTCATGGGGCTTAGTGTGTGTGTAATGTGTGTGTGTGTCTGTGACCCAGTGCGTGATGTGTGTGTGTCTGGAATGAGTATTAGTGTGAGAATCAGTGATGTCTGGAGTGCTTGCAGAAGTTAATGCTGCAGAGCAGTGTGGTGTCGTCTAAGAGGCGGTGATGTGTCACGTCATGGAAATGAGTGTCATGTGTCTGTAAGCCAGTGTGTGAAGTCACGGCGAGTGGTATCTGTCTGGAGAGTACTGTGATAATGTGGCAATTAATGTGAGGCAGTGAGTGTGTGTGTAAAGTGAGCGATGATGTGATGATGTGAAGTGAAAGCGGTGTGATGATGTGCGGAAGCGGTGTGTGATGATATGTAATATGTGTAGTGAATTAATGTGTAGAAAGCCAATTAATGTCTAGAAGCTGAGTGTGTGTGTGTGTGTGTGTAAGCCCAGTGTGTGTATGTGTAAGAAGTGTAATAATGTGTGTAAAGCAGTGTATGTCTGAAATGATGATATTAATGTGTCTGCAGAAGCCGGTGTGTGTGTGTGCTGGAGGCAGTGTGTGTAATAGTGAAAGTGGTGTGTGTCATGAGCCCGGTGTGTGTGTGTCGGAGTGGCACGGTGTGTGTGTGTGTGTGAAGGCGGTGTGTGATGCTGAAGGCGGTGTGTGTGTGTGAGTGAAGCCCATTGTGTGTGTGTAGCTAGTGTCGTGTGTGTGCTGTGTGTGTGTGTGTGTGTGTAGGGGCAGTGTGTGTGTGGTGGTGAGTGTGTGTGTGTCGTGTGGCGCAGTGTGTGTGATGTGTGATGTAGAGGCGGTGTGTGTGTGTGTGTGAGGCAGTGTGTGTGTGTGGCAGTGTGTGCGAGCAGTGTGTATTAATGAGTGAGGCAGTGTGTGTGTGTCAGAGGCAGTGTGTGTGTGTGTGTAAAGGGGCGGTAATGTATGTGAAGTAGTGTGTGTGTAAAGTGGGGAGCAGTGTGTGTGTGTGGAAAGTGAGGCAGTGTGTGTGTGTGTGAGTGAGGCAGGTGTGTGTGTGTGTGTGTGAGGGCAGTGTGTGTGTGTGTGAGTGAGGCGGTGTGTGTGTGAGTGAGTGTGGGCGGTGTGTGTGAGTGAGTGGGGCGGTGTGTGTGTGTGAGTGAGTGGGGCGGTGTGACAATGATAGCGCACTCCTGTCCCCACGTCCCGGGCCGGGCCCGCCGCTCTTTGTCTCGCTCGCTCGCGCCCCGCGCGGTCACGTGCCGGGGGCGGGGCGCGTCGCGCGGCGGTGACGCGCGCGGGGCGCGGGCAGGATGGGGCGGTGAGGGGCGGCCGTGCCGGAGCGCCCGCGGCAGCCGCGCCGGGCCCCGAGCGAGCCGAGCGGGCGGTAGGGCCGGCAGGGGCCGGCGGCGCGGGGCGGCGGGGAGGGAGCGCGGGGGAGAGCGGCGGCGCGGCCGCGGCGCTGCCCGCACGGCGGCCGGGCCTGGCGGGGCGGCGCCCGCGGCTCTGCTCGCGCCGGGCCCCGCCCGCGGCCGGGGGTCCGGCGGGGCCTCCCCCGGCTGTGCGAGCGCCCGCGGCCCTCCCGCTGCCGGCCCGGCCGGCTGCGCCCTTTGTGTGTCCGCGCTGCCGGCGCTGCCGGCGGGGCCCCGCCGCAGAACGGGGCTGTCGCTGCCCCCGCAGTGCGGGACAGGCAGCCTCCGACCCCGCTTCCCGGCGCTCCCGCTCGGCAAGTGCGCTTGGTGGTACCGGGGGCACCGCAGAAAGTCGCGGTGATAGCGGCAGTAGTTGCACAGAGCGGCTGGTTTTTTGGTTGTTTTGTTAAATTTTTTTAAGGTAGTGACTGAGCTACAATATAAAATTAGAAGGCAGTTGTGACTGAAACTCAGCGACTCCAGAGTGCCTAGAAAGTCTCAAGATGGGTTTTTGCTTTTTTTGCACTAATTTCATCTTACTTGTCCTTTAGACCATGTTTATCTGTTCTTGGTAAGGTAAGTTTTACTTGGTTTGGCTTTTTTACACCCGAGGAGAGCATACATGTTGACTATAGGTAAATCAAAATTTTACTTAAAAAGAATGTGAAGGAATTACAGTCTAGTACAGTTCCAGAGATGAGCATTATGGTTTTTTTCCTTATTATTTTTTGACTTAAGGTTGATAACAGGTTATTTTCGAAAGGAAATAAATCTGAATAAAAGTGTGTATGAATTTTTTTTTATTTTCTTTTTTTTTGGGGCCTTGTGTATTTCTGTAAGCTAAGCACTTAATACAAAGTCAGGATCAAAATTTTGCATCTTCTCACCTTCTTGAATATATTTGCTGCCAATGGCATATTTTAAACATCATAACATGTTTTAATGCAACTTTTTTCCTTCCTTCAAAGGTGGTGAAAAAGACAATATCAAGATGAGTAAAAAGCCTCCAAATCGTCCTGGAATCACATTTGAGATTGGTGCTCGTTTGGAGGCACTGGACTATTTACAAAAATGGTATGGAAGACACTGTGTGATATTTGCTGAGACCATAATTATTTTGTGTAGTTTGTGGTTTTTGATAGCTAATTATAAAAATCAGTGCACCTATTAATTGGCAATTTCCACACATGAGCTTTATGTATTTCCACCTAAGTCTGTTAAAACTGTTAGCTTCTAGGAATAGAGTGTCTCTTCAGAAATTGAGCTAAACGTTTCTGTGAATTTGTGTTTATTTGCTCTTAGTGGCTTGTACAGCTGTAATAAGCAAAGAGCCTTTCTGGAGTAGTGTGGAATTCAGTGTCATGGCCGAGGTAATCGGTGTGTCAATGAGGCAAACTTCATGATCAAAGACTTCTTTTGTTTTCATTTGAAGGCAGACAAGGGGAGTTGTTTTTTACTCAGTTGTCACACTTAACAGGTTCACAAAACTGATTCTTAAAAAAAATCCCACCATATCCTGAATTATATTCATGGGATAGGCAGGTACATTTGAGTTTGTATTAAACAGCTGGAGGAATGAAATGCTTAAAACTGTGACTCTGCAACCACCCAGACCTATTGTGAGCTCAGAGACTATAAAATAGAAATTGTGGGCACAAGGACTATGCTGCACATCATGTGTATTGTGAAAAGAGCTGTTCTGATGGAATAAATTGTTAGTAAAAATTTTATTAAAGCAGATGGGCTAATCTGTTGATGTGTGCTGGCTGTGCTAGTTGAGTTTGAAAAATCCCTGGTTTTGTCAAAGTAGGTGGCAGAAGTAGCTGGTGCTTCTACCTAAAAGTTTTTTTTCAGCTGCTTTCTGATTTATTATGGCTGGGAAATGTAGAGGTGTGTATCTGCTTTTCTGTTACATTCCTGGAGAGCCCAGCATGTTCTTGTAAATATCTGATCCAAGTGATGTGAGAGAGAAGTCTGTGTATTATTGACATATCTGCTCCACCACATAAATATGTGCTCTGGATAAAAACTTGGGTCAAACTTTTTATTTGTAGAGCTTTGATTTTAATTATAGGAGTGTTTTTCTTAATAAATGGACTCTAAAGGACTTGGTTTAGAGAACTGTTCTTGTTCTTACCTGTTGCTGTAGACTGGGTTTTCAGCATACTGATTTCTGTAACTGAATGGCAGGATAAGGAAAACATCCAGAATAGAGCAATAAAACTTTTATGGTATCTTCTGTCACTTGAGGTAATTGGCTAATGTAATTAGGTAACAAAAGCTAATATTGTATCAAAAAATATTACTGAATATGCAGCGTATAGTTTGTGTCAGACCTGCCCAACCTTTTCACAGGGAAGGGTTGTATGTGCTGGAGTTCCTGTCTGGGTTTGGATTGTCAGGCATGGCCACATCACAAGCTCTGCAGCTGAGTTGCTGGGCGTTTTCAGGAAGAATAGAATTTATCCTGAACTTTCCAGGAACTGATTTATCATCTGTACCACCAAGTAGACTCAGGTCAAGTTTAAATGCATGTAAATCTTTGTGGTGCCATATACAGAAGAAAGTTAATATCAAAATTTAGCAGTTGCAGCATCAATGAAAACAGGACTGTATTTCCAATGAACTAGTATTACAAAATGAACTGATAATACAAAACTAAATACCTTGTGACAGAAAATCTACTCTTGTGCTGCTATTAGGGTGTCAAGGGTTGCAATGACAGTCTGTGGGATTTTTTTTTAGTTAGCTTTCTGTTGCATAAGGGGGTGGATGTTTTTAAAATTCTTTCTATATATAATCTGTATGCATTCTGCTAATTTGCATGCAGAAATACATACTTCAAAGAAAATAAACTTGCTGAACTTACATGAAATATTTTTATTATTTTTTAACAAAAGCCAAATTGAAGAGCATTCGTATTGCTTAGCTCAGTCTTTCTGCAAATGACAAATTGAGACTTTGCTGAAAAATAGCCTTTAAAAGGATTTTAATTTTTTGTGTCAGTTTTTTGAAGGTTGCTGTCATCTAATGATCATGAATAGTCAAATTGTAAATCAAGAAAGGCTTTTAGAGGGTGTAAGAAAAGATATAGTAAAGTATGTTTTTGTTTTCTGAGGTACTTTTGCAAGTCTTAAATTTTCAACTGTGTAGTAGTTGCTGAAATTGAACTCATGGCATCTGGTGTTCCATTTATGTTCTGTAAACTTTTGAGACGTCATTGGTATACCTTGACTGCTTTAAAGCCTTGTAACTTTAAATGAAGTTTTTGCTGACAGTGTTTGGATCACTGGTATCATTTCTCATGTACCGTGACAGAGTAGAAGAAAGCCTGGTCAAACTGGTCAGCAAAGACAGGCTGTCAGTGAGCTTGTTTGTTTTTGCTTTATTGTGGAGATAATGGCAATTGCTGCTTAATCAAGTACAGCAGTTACACTGTTGCAGGGGATCATCTTGCATAAAGAACTTGTACCACTTGTTCCATTTACATTTGCTAAAGCAAGCTATGAACTGCAGCTCTAATCAAAACTGATATGATCATCTGTCAGCAGGTAATAAATGAGATGGGATTGAAAAATTATAAAATATAAAATTATAAAATAGAAAATTATTAAGTATGTGAGATGATCAGGGGTTGGAGTGTATGACCTATAGAGTGAGGAAATTACATCTTTAGCTTGGAGAAGGCTTCAGAAATCCCACTATCAGCCTCCCAATACTTAGAGTATTGTCATCAACAAGACTTAGCCAAACCCTGCAGGTACTTAGAGGACAAGACAACAGGCACAAACTGAAATGAGAGATTCAGACTAGGTTCCAGGAGAATCTTTTTCCTCTTTGGACAGTCAAGGAGTGGATTAGGTTGCTTGAAGAGTTTGTGGAGTCTCCAGCATGGGAGTTTTTCAAGACTGGGATGGATAAAACACTGGGAAAACCTGGCCTGTTGCCATGGCTGACCCTGCTTTGAGTGGGAGGTTGGACTTGACTTTCTGAGGTGCTTCCAGTTTGAATTCCCCTGTGATCTCATACAAAAACTGATACATGTTCATACACCCTCCTCTGCCTCTTGCTGACACAGCAAATGAAAAAGCAGTAGAGCTGCACATACCTGCAAATGCATGTCTGTGTGTAAGACAGTTCTTGAGCTGTCAGCTCCCATGAGTAGGACACTGTTGCTGCAAAGCTGATGTATTTAAAGATGCATCTCTTCCTTTTTTAATGCTGTTGTGTGGAGGTTTTTTTTTGGCTCTTGCTCTTTACTGTCCTGTAAGTGGCAGATACTGGTTCGAAAAAAATCTGAGACCACAGTCTTTATTAATGTGCTCGATCTAAACTCTTAAGTTAGGTAATGAAGTACAGATAGATGTCCCTTGTTTCTGGAATGGAAACAGCCCTCTAAAATAGGTTAGTTGTCAGAACAGCAGTACTTCCTCTTGGTATATTTGATTATCTGGATGGATTTCCCCCCTGCTCCCCTGCCCTCTCCCAGTATGGAGGAAATCTTTTCCCTGAAAGACTTTGAGAAATCTTACTTGGTACAGTCCTTGCTTTGGGTTTCAGTCACCTGGGTTATCTGGCAGGTATTTGAAAGGGAGGTGAAGGCTGCTTTATATTTAATACAATATATGAATAATAAATGTGGGGACCTAGAAATAGGTGTTTGCAGATTTTGAAGACACTGGAGCACTATTTTTGAGAAGTCAGTATTTGATTTTGTATCCTCTATGAGTTTGAAGGAAACACTTTTAAAATCAGTGTTGCAGAGGCAAGAAGTATGAGTGTGTTTGTGGACTTTGTAGGTGCAAACTTGGGCAAATTTACTAATGTTTTTGTATTTCTTTTACAGTTTGAAATGCCTATTGTCCCATTTCACAGGACAATTCACCGCTTTTTGGTCACTTTTGAAGGGTTAAAAATGGAAAAAACCCGTGCTGTTTGGCTGTTAATATGTTTTGAGTGCATTGGAAAAAATATTCAGTGGTTTAGTTTTTTTAGATTGTCAAGAAGTGAAGTGGGAATTTTTAAATTATTTTTTATTGTATAGCTATTAGAACACTGTTGTTGCCTGACCAGAGCTCCATAGTATAAATTTTTAAGCCATATCAGATTCTGAGGCTTTCCAAAAATATTGCATAATTCTAATGGGTTGGAATTGCCAAGATTGGAACCTGAGAATGGAGGGTGTGCAATGTGTAAACTGGGCAGATAAATTCAGCTAACAGCAGTTCTCTTTGAAATACAAGAACAAACGCCCCTGAAATTTGGATGAAACTTAATTTGTGATTACTACATAATCTTTTCCAGCAACATTTTGAAAAAGCACACCCAAAATTTGCAGAATACTTTTTCTTCTCATTAAAAAACCTACTTGATTGTTGAATGTCAATGTGCTGGTCTGTTTGAGTCTTTTTTTTATTCATTTATTTTGGTTTTTTTATTGTGGAAAGTGAAGACTTTTCCTTCAAATTTTAGAGTGTGTTTTTTTGGTTTGTGCTGATGAAGTGTTGTCAAATCTGATTGTATATCAGTTTCATTGTGATGGCTTAGTGTGGCTTAGTTGCTGGGGAAATTAACCTGACTGGAAAGTTGTTTTGGACTTAGATATTACTCTTTGGTACTGTAAAGAATTATATTTGCATCCACCTTTGCAGTATTTCTTCAAATGCCTGCTTGTAACTTTGCAATAAAAGGAACTTCCACATAAAATTTCTGAAGTGTATGAGATGTGATCATCCTCAATTTAATCTTTTTGATTATGAAATTGATTCTTTTCAGTAAGAGTAGAAAATCAGAAGAAAGATCTTTCTGTGCAGGGGATAATTTGCAAGAGTAAGTTCTGCAATACTTCTGTATTCTTATGTTCTACTGATCCCACAGTGCTCTTTTCCACTGTGGGATCAGTATTGTGAAATATTGCTGTTTGTACATATTTGTGGCACAATGTGTGCCTAAATTTAGTGAATATTGAGGATAATAGTTTTTTGCTAAATACAGAGTTGTGTTTGGGTTGCCTAATAATCAGTTGCATATGGCTTGGGTGGTTCCATTTCTAAGTACATATCATGGACTTTTAGAAAGACTTTGATAGCAGAAATTGTATTTGACAAAGAAAAATTAACTTATAAATTCCTTGAGCTGCATGACTTATCTGAAGTGATCTCTATGAGAATTAATATTTTGCACATCTTTTATTAACTGATGCTAACCTTTTCTCTCGGTTTTGTATGTATATTAATGTCTTGATTCTTGGCTTGCTGAATCATCTTTATAATTATCTTTTAAAAATATTTGTCTCTAAATTATACTCTGCATTTTACTTTCTGCTCTTACATGGTTTGCTCCTTCCAGGACAATGCTGTATTTCCCACTTTATCCCTTCTGTTGTGTGCTTAGACTGGTGTCTGCTGCTGACCAGAGAAAGCTCCTGGCCATAACAGGGGGACTGCTATAGGGATGCACCAAGATGGGAACGCAGTGTTTGTGTTGGAGATGTGTAGGAAAAAGAAAATTCTCTTCCAGCTGGTTGGCCCTAAATTTTGTAAAACAACCATAGTTTTGCATCACTGGTGGCTGGTGTTTGATAAACTTAAAATTTCTAACTGTACTGGGAAGGGGCATCACTGTTCTTGGCTTTCATTTTGCTGCTGCAGGACAAGCTCTCATTTCTGATGGCTGCAAAATGAGTTTCCTCTCCGATTGCTTTTCTGCTGTTTTTCCTTCTTTCCCTCTCTTAGATACCTTCTGTGTCATCCTACTTGTAACTCCTGTAGATTACATTGTTTCTCACACACTTGCTGTGGTAACAGTAACTACAGGAACTTTACTTTTTCCTCTGCTTTGCTCTTTGCTTATTCTGAGGTTTAGTGTCAGATTCTTAGTCTGAAACTGGAACACTCTGAAAGATGAAGAAGAATAGAAATGTTATAGTAAAATTTCTAAGTGTGGTATCATATGGACTTAAAAAGGGCTTAGGAAAGTCGTCTCATGGCTGACTTATTTTGAAGCCTTGTCCAAAGTTAAACCAGAATGTTGCTGCTGGGATACAGGTTTTACCCATGAGTTTTACATTGTGTTTTAATGCAGTCCATCATCAGCTTCACCATTCTTGTTAGATTGATTTTGTCAGTCTACTTTAGAGGGCAAAGAGAGGCTGATCTTGTTTCTTTCAAAGACTTGAAAAAGTATCTTGAAAAAGATTTTATTAGTGGAGTGGCAAATGAGAGTCTTCAGTTTTAGACTAAGACTTTGTAGAGTTTTTTTTGAAAGTTCAGCAAGAAAAAGCTAGAGGCTTTAAAGAATAGGTATAAAATATTTAGCATTTCTGAAATATATGGATGGGAGAAATGCAGCAAGCTTGGACTGCTTCTGACTTCTGATGTGAGGGTGAAATGTGGCTGCAGTAGTAACCTAGAAAATCAGAGAGATTTTCTTAATCAGCAGCTCCTGAGATATTTAAATATTGGGAAACTGTATGCATCAATTGAAGTAGTAAGACAGGAGAAAAGAAGGAGCAATTTGAGATTGACATATTTTGTTTTAATGTGCGAGTCCAGTTACTGAGAAATAAGGAAGCCCATACTTCCTGACAACTTAGGCTTTAGTCAGAACACAGTGTTAGAGACTCCTTTAAGAGCACAACCAGTGAAAGATTGGAAAGATTATATTCAAAATTGATCATCTTGACAGGTTCCCTACGTATGTCAGTTGCCTTTCCAGCTAAAGCATTTGCAGTAGGATTGGAAATTGGTCACTCAAGCTCTGCTCTTACTATAAGTCTACAGTAGTACTTGGTTTGAAAAACAGGTTGTGAAAGTTTAAGGTGGCTGGCCTTTTCCTGTGGTCTTTATTTTCCATACATGTTAACTTTAGAACAGCCATAATATAAATGCTGGTAAAAAATTAGTGATGTAATTAACTTTCTGGTTTTTTAGGCATTCTATGCACTTTCAAATCTGTTTGAATACTTCTGTGAAGGGCAGAAGGAGCTGAATTCTGCCTGATTCCAATTTTCACTGTTGTGTATAGATTCTTGAATGTTATCCATTCAATTCAGTTACTTAGCCTTTTTCAGACTTGGAGAGTTTTCAGTACAAAGCGTTAATATAACTTCCTGGGAGGTCATGTAGGCACTATTGTGTCCAAACCAAGAAACAAACCTTTGAGACTTAGCAGTTTGTGTTTAACACTGCAGGTATCCATCTCGAATTGAGAAGATAGATTATGAAGAGGGGAAGATGTTGGTGCATTTTGAACGCTGGAGCCATCGCTACGATGAGTGGATTTACTGGGACAGCAACAGGTTGCGACCTTTGGAGCGACCAGCCTTAAGGAAAGAGGGGCTGAAGGATGATGAAGAATTTATTGTAAGTGACACATTTATTTTGTCTTAGACTTTTGTAAACTGCTCTTCTTGTTTTCCTACATTAAATCTCTCTACCATGTAATACTTAATTTCTAGGAAAAAATATAAATTATTTATTATTCATTACTAAATTTGTTTAAAATAGGATTTTAAACCTGGAGAAGAAGTCCTGGCTCGTTGGACAGACTGTCGATATTACCCTGCAAAGATTGAAGCAATTAATAAAGAGGGTATGTATTGCAATAGTCCATTGGTAAGGTCTGCTCGAAAATGCTGTGCTGTAGATTGTGTGCTTA
This sequence comes from Luscinia megarhynchos, assembly GCA_034336665.1. Classification (NCBI taxonomy): domain Eukaryota; kingdom Metazoa; phylum Chordata; class Aves; order Passeriformes; family Muscicapidae; genus Luscinia; species Luscinia megarhynchos. The sequence goes on from JAPFBE010000002.1 coordinate 93,793,391, forward strand.
AAAAAGTGATATGGCTATAAAGTTTTCTTGTCTACCTCAATGTTAAATGAAAATGTTTTTATATGTCAAATTTGGTAAAATGGTTGTCTTTTATCTGTATCAAATTTGGAAACTGAAATTTCTCCTAGAAGACAAAATGCTTTTTTAATGTTTTCACTGTTTCAGTGATCAGGAGTTCCTGTGCATTGTCTTAGGACTATTTTGATAGGAGCTAATGTTACATTTTAATTTTCATAATTGTTTTAGTTTCTCATTATTGAAGAAAAATAATGGAAATAGGAAAATAAAGGAACACAGATTAAATACTTCACAATGGTGATATTCCTAATGAACATAAGAAGTTGACATTTTTACTGTAGTTTAGAGCAAATGAGGAATTGGATGTAACTGTTTCCCTAGTGTGGCATCTTAAATATTACATAACTATTTCAATGAGTTGTGAGCAAAAGTTACTCAATAGCTTAAACACACTTGATATTATCCAGCTGGACAAAGAGTAACAGTATTAGAGCAGGGTTTCATTTGGGCCCTAATTTATGGTGTTTTGTTCCTCTCTTGATCCTCACTAGTAGTAACACCTGGTTATTCTTGCCATACAAAGTAACATGTGAAACATAAAACTTTCATAGTAACAAGGTGTGTTTGTCTCTTAACTACTCAAAATTATTCCATCAATCATTTCTAGGAACATTCACCGTGCAATTCTACGATGGTGTCATTAGATGTCTTAAAAGGATGCATATCAAATCTATGCCAGAGGATGCAAAAGGGCAGGTAAGAATACTTAAAGCAATTACTTGGTTAGGTTTTGTATAGTTGTTTGGATTTTCATTGTTTTGTTTGTTTTGGGTTTTTTTTTGTTTTTTAATATCTTGAGACCATAGAAGTGTCAGTAGCACAACCAGATTTAGATTAGTCTTTATTCTAGGCCTTGCACTGCCTTGTTTCACCAGTTTATGGATGATGCCTCAGAGTGTGCTGCTCAAGTGGCCTTGCCTCACTGAATGTCTGGCTGCTGGACACTCCATTGCCAACTAATCTGTTCACAAAGCTTTGTCTTACAGAGTTTACAAAACCAGGGGCATCCAATGACTTTTCCCCTTGGTGTCCTTTCAGGAAGAAAACTTTAGCTTATCAGCAGTCTGTGCTGCTGATTTTTTTTTTTTTTTAATTTTATGTCTTGCCCACCCTCTGCCCATGTCTTTTGTTTGCTGCTATGAGAGTTTTTTGCCCATGTGTTCTTATAAATATGACTTTGAGGTTTTTTCCCCCTATATCAGACCCTTTGGGCAATCAGACAGATAAGTATTTTTTGCCTCTTATAACGTCCAGTTGCTGTTAAGGAAGAGATGCTTAATAGAAGTTGAGGGAGACTATGAAGTAGAAGACATGATTTAGTCTCTAGGACTAAGTTTACTTGTGGAAGGGAAACATCACTGAAAGCTCTCACGTGCTTTCAGTGCAAATGCCATTGCATTTATCTTGCATGATAACTGTGTTTTCATATTTAATGAGAAATTACTCCACTGAAAGTATTTGAGACAAAATCCATGAGAAATGGTCTTTTTTCATGCTTACTTTTTTCAGAATACTCCTAACTTTGCAGACTTCAAATATTTCGTAATTACCATTGTAGTCATCCATTTTGTGACCAGGGCAGATGGATAATTGAATTGGCATGAAAGGATTTCCACATCCTGGCCTCTAGGGTAAAGGTAGCTGTATGGTAGGGTTGATCCTCTATGCAAGGGACATTGGAACTTAGTGCAGACACCACTGCATTATTTAAAAGATGTTTCCTGAAGGAGATTAAGCTGAAATCTATAGTCACACTAACCCTGGCTTCTTGCTGCAGTCTTACAGTGACTCCATTGAACCAGTGTGTAGTATTTCAAGGAATACTGTTAGGTATGACAGTAAGTTAGGAAGCTTGAGTGTTTCTTTTTACTTCATGAAAAGCAAAACTCGGGTAATGTGATTGTGACTGAAAAGAAATAAGCCTTTTGTGACAGTGGAAAGAGCTTCCTGATTCTGTCCTGTGCTTTTTCTAGGGAGCAATGTTGTCTGATCTTGACTTACTACTCTTAGGCCACAGGCAATTTCAGCTTTAAAAAAAATAGTAAATCCATTACTTCACAACCATTATGTTGTCCAGATTTGTTTGGTGGCAGTCCAGCTCATCTGTTATTTCTAATTTTTCTCAGTAGTTCAGAGTTATGGTGCCATTTATACATCTTGGGGATTGAATGTAGGCTGCTTCAGTGAAATCTTGAGAAGGAATTAGGGGCACAAATTTACACATTCTGAGATGAATCTAGAATTTTTAAGTTGTCTGGATACAAGAACACCTCCAACTGTGCTTTCTGTAATGCTGATTAATACTAGCTGTAGCATTTAATCCTGCAAAAGTAGAAATAAGCATGAAAGTCTATAGCTTTCAAAGGCAAGTATAACATTTTTCTTGCAACTTCTTTTGCATATAATGCAATGGAAAAATGTTTGTTTTTCTAAGTGTTTTTGTGTTATTTCAGAATAAAAACATGAACTAAGATTTGGTTGAAAATCAGTTATCCAAGACTGAGCTTTGTTTAAACCTCAAACTCCCACGGATGTTTTTCTTCTTTTGCATTATTTATTTTATAGAAAAATATTTACTAAAATTTATGTAAAGCTTATAAAAATGCCAAGACTGTAAATTGATTTGATAAAATAGAGTTGTCAGATGCAACACTTCATGCTTCATTTAAACTTATAACTTGTATTTTGTGTGTTTCCAAACTAAAAAATACATTTACAGAGATCAGTGTAAGCTTAAGATACTTCAAGTTCTAGTACCTCAATAAATGTAACACATTTTAAGATATTTGTGGAAGGTGTGCTGCTAAGCATGCAGAATTTGAATTACTTGGAGAGAGATAAAGATTAGTTAATACTTTGATTTGAGCTTAGTGTGACTCTAAGGAAGAGGCTGTAAATGCTATAGCACTCAAACTATTTCTGAGTTGCAGCAGAAGTGTATTTTAATAAGATTCAGTTATGAGGGTGGAAAAGCAAAATTTTTAAAGAGTAAAAAATATTTGTGTGTCTCTGTGCAATGAGTCGTGAGGCTCAGCTGTGGTTCAGATAAGCACAAATTAATCAAAATCACACAGATCTGTGACTAACATAGTACAGAGAGGGAGAGAAGAGGTATTGAGACTGCCCTTGTGAGAGCACATATGAAGTATTTGGATAACTTACTTTTTCTGTTTCATGTTTTTTGTTTTATCTTCGATGTAATCAGGCGCGCGAGAGGGAGCAGATAGCGCCGGAGCTGAGATTAGTGACGGAAATCGAACCAAAAGAAGTGAGTTTTGAGGAGGGATTTGAAGGAGAGGGAGGGGACTTGGCACACAGGAAGAGGAAGCTGAGGAAAAAGCATGGATTTGTGAATGGGCCAGAGGAAAAAAGAAGATGTGACAGGAGACAATGTGAGCCAAGATGTAGGTGGGGCAGACTGTGTAGATTTGAAAGGTGAGGGTAAGGAATCCAGGCTTGATGTGGAATCAGCCAGTCAATAGATTCATGTTTTATGTATGTGTATGTATGAACGTGTGGGAGTTGGAAGTTAGTGACAGAAAAGGAAAAAGCAGCTGAATCTTTAGTACTGTGGAGAAGCAAAAAGGTGGTAGCTGTAGGCAGGTGGAGGGAGAGCGATGTATGTGTGAATTCTGCTACTGACGCAAGGGTTGCATTTTGGAAATGATTCTGGTTTTGCCTTCCCACTGTTGCAGGATTATGGTTACACAAGGAATATTTTAAAATACAAGTTTTTTAGCAAATTGATGTATAAGGCTGTTGGGTGATTTCTGCTGATGTATTTCTCGATCGTGCAATTTCCTGTGTTTTGATTTAGTGAATCTGATTAGCATAATGACAGTTTTCCTCAGTAGTCATAAAGTAATGCTTTGTTTTCTTACTACTGTGGGCCATTACTATTCTCCTGTCAATTTTCTCAGCTTACTTGAAAGATGAATTTTAGTAAGAAAGAAAAAGAAGGAAATACACATTTTTTTAATGTATTTTATTTTGCATTTTTAAAGTTACATATGTAAATGAGAAACTCACTGAAGTGAGATACTGAGGGAAGTGGGAAATCAGGCTGGATGATGCAGAGTAACTGCTTCAGACTTATACAACTACTTCCAATACAGAGACAATGTCAGCAAATGAAAGAAAAGTAGGGAAAGACTTCTCTTAGATTTTGCTTTTACTCTGTTAATTTCTAATGTGTTCGTATTTGGGCCCTGGGCTTTGTATGATCTGGGAAATTGTCCTAGTGTTAAATTTATAACTAGTTTCTGTGATATCTGATATTTAGTGTCCTGGTATTATGGTTGATAGAATAGGTGTCATGCTATTAGCCTGAGGCAAATTTCATAATTTATTGTACTTTAGGATCCCATTATTATTCTTCAATTGTTTTGTTAATTTTCTGGTAAAAATTCTGAAAAAGACACAGATGTATATTTTTGAAGAAGGAATTCCTGTGATCAGCAAAAGAAATATAGTCACCTTAGCATCTTAGATGCTAAGTAATTCTCACATGTCAGGAGCTGTGCTGCTGAGCAGTCACTCAGCAGGAATTCAAGGTTGAAAAGCAGGCATTAACTGTGTCACTTTAGTGCCTGTATGCTTACTCCAGAGCAAAAGCAAAAATGGACCCACAGAGTTTCTGAACAATTCAGAATCACAAAATTCTTTTAAGTTGGAAGGAATCTTTTGATATAATCTTGTCCATCCCCAGCTGCTCAAGGTTCTCCTCACTGAGTTTAAATTTCTATGTTAATCTAGGAAAAAACGTATAACTCTCACCGTAATAAATATGTCTCTTCTCTGGCTTCTCAATGTTCAACCTTTGTTTGCTTCATTGTTATGTGTCCTGCTACTGTAAGTTCCATGTTGTAGAAAAGTATCCAAGCAGTGAGATAAAATACAAAGAAAACCACAAAAGCCCTTTTCATGTTGCACCAGCTGTTCTTAGACCAGGATACTTGGTTCAGCATTGTCTTTTGAAGTTTGGTATCTTCTGAAAGCTTTTGATTCCAGGGTGCTTAGCTTGACTGAAAATTAGGATCTCTTTAGAAGCTATTTTGATGCAGGCTGCACGACTTTCCCTTCCCACTTTTATCATAAGATCTAATCTCCAGCCATGTCACAGATCCTCTTCATCTCTTGGCCAGGGTACAGTGTAAGACTTCTACTCTCAGGTCTCCTAATTCCTCACCACCACAAATAGCTCAATCCTTTCTTTGTCCTGCTGGATTGGCAAGACTCTGGATGGACTGGAGCTAATAGGTGTGCTCGTTTTGGCTGGCCAGAAGAAAGGCATGTGTGCTTTTGACTGGCTGTGCAGCTGGCAGTTAGACACGCTCGCTTGTGCTGGCATGTCACTCAGTGGCCTGTTGTATGAGCATTGCCAAAGGGCTTCCAAACTTTGCTCCTGGCTACTGTGAGTGTCTGCATCTTGCACTGACAGTGTGGACATGGAACACTTCATCTTAGAGGAATCAAAACTGCTGTTGTTTCTCAGTAAGTAAGTTGGTACAAAGAAGACGCATAACCCATGTAAAGCAGTGATTTAAAAGTATTGAACTCTGGAAAAGGGAGAGCATAATGCAAGGAGAATTAACACTGTATTTGTGTTATGATTTCCTCATATGTCAAGGAAGGCAAAGAAACCTTCAGCAGAACAGAAACTTGAAAGACTTAATGTAATGAGAGGTGGGAGAAGGTTGGATTGGCGAAAGATTTGGAAAATCAAATTTACTTTAGTATCTTGTGTGATGGCATAACAACAAGGAGATATTCCAGAATAAAATAGTCCTTATGCAGTTGGGGGAAGAGACTGTTTATCCTACTTGTAAAATACTCATGGGTCACTAGACAAAAAGTATTTTTCTCTTTTTTTTTTTTTTTTTTTTTTTGTGTATGTGGTAGTACTTGTGATTCAGAGCACTCAGATGCTTAATTCTGACTGGTTGATAATTTCTGTTGCCTTCTATATTGCACATAACTTCTCCACGGAAGAATTCTGTAGCTGACTGTTCTAGAAAATTCTAAAAAATACTTTAGTTCAAAAGGATAAACTTACAATTTTTGCAGTCAGATTGATCCCTGACATTCAGGAGACATAAGGCAGGAGTCTCATCACTCTAAACTAGTGGAAAGAGCTTGTCTCAGCCTAGGAAGTTCTCTTCATTGGCTTGTAGGGTGGCTTGACTTGGTCTAAGTGCCTAAAAGTAGATTAGATTGGCATGTATTGTTCACCCCTTGAATGTTTTCTGTGTGGTACAAATGAGCAATTATGCAAAATGACACTTAATTACCTTAAATATAGATTGAGAAATTCAGTCATATTATAGAATACTTTATTGGAGTTAGAGAGTGAAACCTTATATGTAATACTAAAAGAGTAAAGGAGTCTGTAGTTGCTCTAGAAACAAAAGTGTAATGAGGTGGGAGTTATCCCTGGTTTATAAATTTAGTTTAGGAGGAATTCCATGCAGCTGGACACTGCTTTGGGGCGATTGTAGCTTTGCATAGTAGGCCAACAACTATGGAATTGTGTGTTTCAGAGCCAGAAGGGTAAGAAAAATGTCAGTCTTCTGGGATTGGGAGCTCCTAGGTTTCTAAAGCAATGACACAAAAAGTATTTTAGCAGGGAATGTGGATAGCCAGAATTCCATATACAGTGGTTTTTGGAAGACTTTTTCTCTTTTTATCTATGTGGCGTACTGCTAATACTTCAATACTTGGACTATATGGGAAAGTCAATTTTATCACTCTTTGAGTAGTAACCATAAAAATGAATTGAATTTCATTTGAACATTTCTAGATAAAGTTCATTGGGTTTACGATTATTTTCTGTTTGAGTCTTAGGCACTTTATAATACTTACTCACCATTTTTTCCTTTTTGGAGGATTGGATAGCTTTGGTCAAAGCTGCTGCAGCAGCAGCAGCCAAGAACAAAGCAGGAAGTAAACCTAGAACCAGTGCAAACAGCAATAAAGATAAAGAGGACAGAAAATGGCTAAAAGTCCCTTCAAAAAAGGAAGAAACCTCAACCTCTACAATCATGCAGGAAGTCCAAAAAAAGGAAGAGGAGCCTACATCTAGTGACACATTTGGTAAAAGCACATTCAGTAAATAAAAAATTGTTTTTTCTGTAGTGTTGAACTCCTGTTGCTAATTTGCAGTTAAGTAATAACCAATATTTCTAGAGGAAGATGTCTTGATAACTTTCTGATACATAATGGTAATCGGTTCAGAAACTATTTTGATCAGATAAATCTAGTTCAGTCAGCATTTGCTGCTTTTGCTAAACTTCTGAATACCTTTATCATGAGCAGAACGTAGCTTTTTATTAATGATTTCATTGTACAGTTTGGTTGATATTCCTGCATCTTCTCTTGCCTGTGAGTTAATTTCTGATCTTGTATTAAGGAAAACAAAATTCCAATATGCATGATATATCCATATTCAGGGGTGTTTGAAACTGTATCTGAGTTGATAAGATTTGTTCATTTTAAATCTTTAATGCTTATTTCTCATTACCTTCAGTAAAAATTACAAATTTTGATTGTTTCAGTATGTAATTCTAGATCTTCAGAATGTGTCATTTTCCTTTTTTATAAGCATTTAAAATTGCTTTACTACAGTATTCTATTAGCATTTCTGAAATATTTAAGTATGTTGGATGTTATGCATTTATGAAATGTGAGTTTAATGAAGTTTTTCTTGTGTTTAGAAGTAGGATTTCCTGTAGTGGATGTTCCAAAGATGGCCTTTGTGCAGGCAGAGAGCACGTTATCACACAAGAGGAAAAGTAATCTAGGCAACTCATTTCAGGCAAAGAGAGCTCGCCTAAACAAGATCACTGGTAAAGACTTTTTCTGTTGTTGACTTTGTTCCTTTTTCATGTAGTGGAATACTCATGCTTGTAAAGAAGGTGCTGAAGTAGATTGCATAGGAGCACATTCATAAGGCAGATGGTGACTGCAGTATGTACTTGTTTAGACTTTTAAAGGAATTCATAAATGGTAAAATCTACCTGATTGATAAATTGGTTGCAGACTGTACTTGGTCTTTTTAGTTTTTTAATATAGGAGCCATTCTGAATTGATTAATTTCTTGAGGATATTTTGCCTCTAGCTGTGCAGTTATCTTCATTATTAGGTGAATTTGGGTTTATACAACGTGTTAAGAATGTCATGAATTGCATACTACCACTGTAAATTAAAGCTATGGGTAGCTGTGGAGAAACAGAAAATATTTTTTCATAAAGTGAGACTATTGCTAAAAGAGTTTCTCATTTAGAAATATGCATCCCTAAAATTGAAACTGATTTTTTTATGACGATTATTTTTTTTTCAGTGTCTTAAGCATTCATTCCCTACCTTTATTGGTCAAAGGATTTAATGGAAAACAGAGATGTTACTACAGAATGCATTCTATTCAACAGGAAATTTAATAATTGGTCTTACTTTAAAAGCTGAAAAATACATTTATTCTAGGATTTATTAGAAATTTAATTACCTGTGAAAAAATTGTTTCAATTTATATTCCTCCAAATAAGAAAATTCTTTTGCTGACTTTGATCCTGTCAGTATTTAGGACAAAGTCTTATTGTTTGTACCTGTGCTGAGAAAGTATCAGATGCCTTTCAAAAGCTGGGTTGAAAAAAGTTGTGAAGTCCCTCCCTTAACAGAGGAGCCCTTGGACACACTGTAAGATAGAAATTCATTCCACTCATTATTCTAGTCAATAATATTTCATATGAAGTGTGGTAAACAGATGCTACAAATGGGAGGATTTTTTTGGGGGTTTTTTGTGTTTTTTTTAATTAGGGTTTTCTTGGAAGTAGATAAAAATTCTTATTTGTTTCTGTGAAACAAAAATAACCTAATTTACTAAACTGCATAGTGAGATTTTTTTTTTTTGGTACTTGTTTTGGCTTATCTAGCTTTTTATTGGCCCACAATGGAGGATGTTTACTCAGTTTTCTTACGATAGTGGTTCTGTTTCAGTTTCTCAATCAGTAAAAATAAAATTATACAAATCATGGAATGGTTTGGGTTGGAAGGGACCTTAAAGTTCATCTACTTCCAACCTTGTTGCCATGGGCAGGGACACCTTCCACTAGACCAGGTTGCTCAAAGCCCCATCCAGCCCGGCCTTGAACACTGCCAGGGATGGGGCATCCACAGCTTCCCTGGGCAACCTGTGCCTCACCATGCTTATAGGAAAGAATTTCTTCCTCATATCTAATCAAAACCTACTGTCTTTGAGTTTGAATCTATTCCCTTTTGTCCTATCATGACATGCTCCTGTAAAATGTCCTTCTCCAGGTCTCTTGTAGACCCCCCTTAGGCACTGGTCTGTAAGGTCTCCCTGGAGCCTTCTCTTCTCCAGGCTGTACAATTCCCAGTCCTCTCAGCCTCTGCTCACAGGAGAGGTGCTCCAGTCCTCTGACCATCTCTGGGTCCTTCCTCTGGACTCACTCCAGCAGGTCCATGTTCTTCCTGTGCTGGGACCCAAGAGCTGGGCACAGCAGTGCAGGTGGAGTCTGAGCCGAGGGCAGAATCGCCTCCCTCATCCTGCTGCCCACAGTGCTTTTAATGCAGCCCAGGAAAGTGTTGGCAGCTCGTGTCCAGCTTTTCATCCAGAGTTCAGCTTTTCATCCAAGAAAGGATGAAAATCATCTATTCTTTTTGTAAAAAAGGAGTCTTTAGAAAAACCCATCTTCTGCCTCCAGGATTGTCATTCCTGGAAGGCTCCTTCTTTGGTTCCAAGTTTTGTTAATGGGTGTCAGATTTATCAGCCCCATTTCTACTCTCCTTTCCCATACTACATATATTTTCAGTAAAGTTCCAATTTAATTGCCTCCATAAGCAGTAGTAGTGTAAGATGTAGAGACTAGAGATGTATGTTGGTGGAGCCCTGCTCATTTCTTTCCAATAGCAGTTAGTTACAGAAGATACCAAAGCCAACTGAAAAATCTTACCTTTAGAAACTGTATTTGTCTGGACTTGTGTTTAGATTCTTATTACCTCAGGAGAATTATGACAATCATAGTAATGAGATGAGTCTGTATGAACCTAACAGAATAATCAAACCATGATTTTGCAGCCATTGTCTGTGTTACCATTTTAAAAACAGTGTTTGTCTCCACAAGACATACTTGGGTAGCAGAGCATGTGTTACCTTTCAGTGAAAGTGTGTTAATCCTTAAACTACAAGAAGAAATTTGTCATGCCTTGTAGATACTTCATGATATCTCTCATAATATCTTCATGTTCTCAAATTAACACACTTCTGCAGTTCATACCATAGTAAGTCTTTTATAACAGTACATTTTGAAAATGTGACTGCTAATGATCAAACTTCTTTTTTTCCTATATGTTAAATGCTTGTATATACAATATACAAAATACTGTGTATCAATATACACTTGCATTGTGTCATTTTTGTCTCTAGGACAAGCTTTTAGGTTTGAAGGAAAGTTGGGAATCATGCTGGTGTACCATGGGAGTAGCTACAAAATAAAGCATTGTAGCTGTTAGGAAAACATTTACCGGGTTATGGCTGTATTGGGGAAATAGTGCAAAACACTATTGCAGAAAGCCTTACAAAGGGAACTGTTCACAACTGAAATCCCTGGATTTCAGTTCAGCATTCAGCATTTGATGCAGAAAGGTCTTCTTGTCTGCCAGAAGGCCCACAGCTGCATCACCATTCAACAAAATAAAGGTGTTTTCTTTGCCCTTTCTTTTGCTACTAGCACTGGTAGCAATTACATTTCCCAAAGGTGAAGAATATCTCCTGCTAAGCATGTATTAATGTTATCTTCCAATCAGGTTTTGCCTCTGTTGGAATGTTTGCTTCCATGTCTTCTCCTGCTATGTTGGTACCTAAAACCAGATAATAGCTGCAGTGAGCTTGCAGAATAAAACATTCCTGGTTCACTGTGCCACTCCCAGCTTTTGCTCTCTTAGGTGCTTTTACAGACAGAGGGTGGTGAGCCTGTAGTCCTGGTTTGCAGTAGCTTGTGAACTTGCTTTGTCTTACAGGCATGGTGCCTGGTTAGAAAAATACTTAGTGGTACAGAGAAAAAGGAAATCATAAGGATTATGTATTGGCAGATCTGAATATAGATTGATTGAACAGCTTGAATTTCTGAGCAGGGATCATCTAGCTAGAACTAGAAATCAGAGATCTGACAATCACTGAAGGGGCTGGTTGGAAGAGACCTTAAAGGTCATCTAATTCAAGCATTATCCACTAGACCACCTTTCTCTATGTCCCACCCAGACTGGCCTTGAACTCCCCCAGGGATGGGGCACTCTTCTCTGGGCAACCTGTGGCTTACAGAACCACAAAGGCTTCTTCATAAACTGTAGCTTGTTTGCTTTATTTTTTTAAACTCCATTTGATTTTGAAAATTATTTTATGATTTTTGATATAGATGCAGGATTGCAAAGAGAACACTGCAATTTTTGCATTTGATTTAAATAGGGTAATTTGTGTTTAAAATGTTTATTTAAGTCCATAAAACCAAAATCTTTTATGTAGTCTAATGCAGAATTAAAACCTTACCTTAAATTTTATTTAATTTTATCTAATAGGACTAATATTCTGCTTTAGGTTTAGTTTGCCTAAGCATAACTTAATCTAACATAAATAGTATATGTGATAAAACACTTGGTGTTGTTGTTGAATGCTGAATTTTTTTTGTTTTGTTTTAATGTCTTGAACAGTTCCTGAAAGCCCAGACTTCACTAATTTGTAAATCCTTGGACATTGTGAAACTTAAATTAATTTTGGCCATTATCTAATTTTTATGGAATGCAATAGCAATTCCCTCTGAATTTGTCAAGTTATTTTTTAGGACTTCAGCTCCTCACTCCCAATATTGACATTCCTAGAGATTATAATAGCAATTTTTATTCAGGTTTACAGTTTTTAGGTTTTATCAGTTCTGTATTTTCTTAATGGTGTAGAACTTTTACTGTATCTGCATTGTTAGGCAATTAAAATTATTGTGTGAGGTACAACTGCAGCTATTGCCATATGCTTCACTGGCAGAAAGCTTTCTTGTATTTCTATTCCCCTTCTCTTTACAGATTTTTTTGTAGCAATGATATTGTGCATAAGTTTGTGAATGAAGTTAAATATTCTAATATATTATTTGCTCCCTGTATGGTCATCTTAGTGAGGTAATTTGGGAGCTTCGCTGCTGAGAATATTTCTTTGGAAATTAAATCCCTTGTTTTATTTCTAAGAAAGATTTGCGTGTTGCAATTAAGGAGTAGTAATACAAATTCTGATTTGAATTTCCCAAAGACTGGAATGGGTAGAGAGAGAAAAGTTTTGTAAATAATTCTGATTTCAAAATTTGCTTATGTATTATACATTTGGTTTTAAAGCTCAAGTGCTTGGGCTTTGGAAGGATAGCAAGGCTTTATTTTAGAATTGGTAATCTGATTTTCTTCTTGTCAGTAAATATGCCAAAGAAATGCTTCCTATGTTAGCATGCCATTGTTGGAATGTCCTTTAACTTTTTCTTTATTCTAATTTAAAGTCTTCAGCTTTGTGTGGGGCCATTTCAGAAAGACTCATGTTGTGGATTTGTGAAGTTTATTTTTTGTCTCAATAGTTTGCTTCTTTTTCTACAAATTCTTGCTGCAAGGTGCTTCTAACTAAAAATATCTGCAACTTTTCTCCTAAGGTTTATTGGCATCCAAAGCTGTTGTTGCAGATGGTGCTGAAAAAAAGGAAGGCAACAAAGAAACAGCTCCAGTCCTGGAGCAGGTATGAAATGGTAGAGTTTGATTCTTTTGCAAAGTTCCCACTGGAGTGTGCCATGGAGATGTAGTACCTACAACATTAAAATTTTCCCCTTCAGATATAACAGGGAACTGAAAATTTATCTTATGTTTACATTTCTGGCTGAGCCAGAAGTATGGAATTTAATTGTCTCTAAACACAGTGTTGACTTGAATTTCAATAATGAGCTTTTGTGTTAGAAAACTAACAGAAAACAAAATAACATAAAGTCTCCGTGCAACAAATATGAGGAGACCAGTGTCCCAAGGTCCAGTTTTATAGCTGCAGCGACAACTGGCTTAGAAACAGGCCCTTACACAAATTTGATTTGTGTTTGAAACAGGGTTTTTGACATCACATAGAACTTCTTTTAAAAGAAGTTTCTTTTATATTATAAGAATTTGGTGTTGTAGGCTTGTATGTGTTTTATGAACTGCTCAATGAGCCATACATTTTGCAAGGGTGTGTATTTTAATAAATACAAAAAAGAAACTTTTAAATAATATTAAGGGTCTGATTTTTAAACCTGCATATTGGCAGGATCTGGAGGCTGCCATTTTGTCTTTGGCTTATTGCACTGTGTTCAGGCATTGCTTGACTCTGAGTTGTGCATTATCTTGCATTTTAAAAGGGCTGAATGCCTGAGCATGGTAAAGCAAGCTAAGGATGAATAGTAGTCTTGATTCAGGACATCTTTGTTTTCCAATTATTTAAATCAGAGCCTTAATGTATCTTTAATACAACTTTTTTGTATGCATTTTCGTTCTTCTTTAACAGCAGCATTTGAACAAAGTAGCCTTGCTGCCTGCAGTTCTTTAATAAGCACTTCTGTTCCTTAGCCCCGGCACACTCTATGAACAGTCCCTACCCCAAACCTCATTTGATATTTTGGTTGTACTGGTTCTTTAGAGCTGATATATAATTGCATTGCTCTGATTTTTCCATTGATGCTGCATTGGATGAGAGTCAATGGAACCTGATTTTCTGGTTTTGATGCTGTCACTGTCAGGGCTGGCGGAGCCCCTGCGGTGCGGATGCATTGACCGATATTTTGCAGAAAGGTTTACAGTGTACTGACATGACATTCCATTTCTCAAATTTTTGCATATTAAAGATGCTATGATTTTCTTGCTACTGTGTGTGATATTTTCAATGTGCAAAAAACTGTGAAATGGCTTACAGCATGTTGTTTTTGGGAGAATCATTACAATGTAAATCTTGCCATGCAGAATCCCATTGAGGTGAATGGGACTTTGTGGTTTACATAGACTGTGTATGCAACAGTATAAACTGCAGTGCATATTTACTATAACCTTTTTGTTATTTCTTAGACTTAGTAACTCGGCTGTTCCTGTTTTATTGATCAGATATAAGACAAGATGTCTCTGTCATTGTTTACATGCTAATGGTCTGAAAAACCTCATTTTTTGGAAATAATAGTTAAGCTCCTTTAAAGAGGCATCTAAAATCCCAAATTGTCCTATTCCTTTGTGTCTGACTAAAACCAGAAACCTCACAAACATTTAAATAATTGACTGTTGGGAGGAAATTTTTTAAGCTTAAAGCTTTTTTTCACTGAGTTCCTGCCCAAAATGAAATGAAAATGGCCGAGTTATAAACCTCCCCAAAAGGTTTTCCTATAGCAAAGCTGACATTCCTTAGAGGCTTTGTCTGCTACTGCTATAAAATTCAATGGATAAAATACCTTGTAGGTTTTTTAACAATGTAATACAGAATATGGTAGAAATATTCAGGCTAATAGCCGAAAACTGACTCTGTTGATGCAAGTTTTTGTTTATATTTACAGATTTTTTTAGTTTACAGTTGTCTTAAACCCAGAACCTCAGATGATTAGTTGCAGATGCAGTAGTTTATTTAATTGTATTAGGGTATGTCATGTTATATTTCCTTTTGACCAAGACCTGAGTAGATGGATAACATTAATTCATTAAGGTTTTTAATGTTAATTTGTCCTGTTAAGAGGTTAAGCACCTTATCAAAATCTTAATTTAATTTTTTTAATCTTGTTTAAATAACTTTGTAATTTGAAAGTAATGGATGCTGTAGTATGTCTTTCACATCTGTGAAGATGAACAATAAAATTGTTTATTTACAAGATACGACTCTAATTAATTTCTGGTAATACCTCTCATAACCAGCATAGGCGTACTCTACAGTACATGGAATATTTTATGTAAATGAATAAACTACACTTAGTATGTGTGTAATGGAGTTATTCAAGGTAGAACTGATGTCTGCTGAATGGGATGTTTTGCATCGGATCTTTACAGGATACTCCCAGCGAACCATTCATGTAGCATTCAGGGGCACCCTTTTACAGACATAGAATGTGCACTTGTGGGATTTTGGTTTGCTTTTGTTTTTTCTCCATTGGAACATGGAAAGTTCTAGTGGAAAATAAAATTGCAATTTATAACAAAACTCAATAATTCCCTAAAATCACTGGAGATGTGATGTTTCTAGTTTGGATAAAGTGGTGCACACGTTCTAGAAATACCTCTCTGCTTTGTTAGTTGTGGTTTTATTAGATGGTACTATGCTGTGTGATGTTATTGGGATGAGAAGGGAGACAGGCCTAAGAAATTATATTCAGATATTGTAGTTTGCCCTTATTAGGCAAGCTGTAACACATGCACAGTTTTCGTAATGTAGGAAGAACTTCCACTGAAAAATTTAAAATGCTCATGTCTGTCAATGCATGCTAATAGTCTAAAAATAGTACTGTTTGTGTTAAGAAATATGAAAATTGAGGAATTTGGAAAAATGTATTATATGTTGAGTTTTTCTTCAAAAACTGTTTTACCTCATTATCTGCTCGTTTTCCCCTGGCAGTTAGCAATCTATTTAACCCTGTGGTGCTAGAAGTTGTGATTTCTTCATGTTTGCGCAAACATATAATGTGGTGAAATCCAGACTCCCAGCACTGAAAGGGGTTGTGAGAGAGTGTGCTCAGTATTGGAATCTTTTCATTGTTTCAGACATTCCTTAAAGGAGCATTATCAACTTTTTCAGGTTCTCAAAAATACAAATTCCTTGTTAAATATAGTTTTCCTGAGGAACTGCCTAATTTTTTTTTTTTTTTTTTTTTTTCATCTGGTTGAGGAAATGACCGTGTAGGAAAAATCTGGGCAACTTTTTTTAGAGCTGCAATCCTGAGGAAGGACTGTTTGCTCATAGCAGTGCCAGAGTTGAAGGAGTGTCTGGACAATGCTCCCAACACTCCCAATCATGATTCAGCAGCAGGGAGGAGGACTTGAGGATCCCTCTGAGTCCCTTCCAGTGTGAGATGCTCTGTGGTGGTGCATCAGTGTGTGTGTTCTGGCTGGGAGCAGATGCTCTCCAGGTTCTGCTTGAGACTGCACTGACGGTGAAGGTGAAAGAGAAAATACTTTCTTGATTTTTTTAAAATTGGGAATAGAGGGAAAATGTTTTATTTTCAGGCTTTTTGCAGGTATTTTAAATAGTAAGAATTGAGTATTCAGAATACTGAAAACAATTGGTAGTGCTCCTTTAAATTTTACTTTTTTTAATGTGATGCATTTTAAATAGTTTTCATTTGTATTTAAAATAATGTTGCTTTTTTATGTGTTTGAGTACTGAAATTGCTTTTAAAAAGAACAAAATAGAATGCAAGAACCACAACGAAGAAACTGAAATAAAAGTATCAATTTTTTATTATTTATTCAGGAGATTTCACCTAAACCACAAAGTCAGAAAAAAAATGAAGCTGATATTAGCAGTTCTGCCAACATTCAGAAACCTGCACTGTTATCCTCAACTTTGTCTTCAGGAAAGGCTCGCAGCAAGAAATGCAAACAAGAATCTGGAGATTCTTCCGGGTGTATAAAGCCCCCTAAATCACCACTTTCCCCAGAATTAATACAAGTCGAGGATTTGACGCTGGTCTCTCAGCTTCCTTCTTCTGTGATAAATAAAACTAGTGAGCACAGACATTTTAAAAACCATACCGTAACTACCTATAAGAGATATACAAAAATTTTCTTTGGTTGTAAATGGCTATTGCTTTTACAAATGAATCTGCTTTAAATAAAATGTCCAAGTGGGAGAATTAGGGGTAGCTCACTATTTTAAAAGTCAAGTCATATAATAAGGCATTTGAATTATTCTACCAGAAATAATACATTTAATTAATATATTGATATTTATAGAGTCATGGCTTTTAAGGGTTGGCTTTCCCTCTATCTTAAATCTCCACACTAGCATTAACAGTGATACAGGAAAAATCAAACCTCCCTTCTGAAAAGGGCCTGATTCATTAAAAAGAAAAGACATACACCTTGGTGTGGACCTTTCCTTCTCTGAGAAACTACACCTTCAGCAGGCTGATGTTCTGTACCTGTTGGCTGTGGCATTCATCACTTTATGTGATACTTCCTCCAAACATGATATGAAAGAGAAGATGGGTTCAAGATCTGTGGTGGAGAGATATTAAAAATGGTGTTTCCTTGTCCGAGAAAAATCCCACGGGTGTTCAGCTTCTAAACATGTGTAACTGGTTTGCCAAGCATGAAAATAATGTTTATCAGAAGAATAGGGAAAGCTTTATGCTGCATGCTTGAATACACTATTTTTGTGATTATCAAGGTATTTCTATATTTTTTTAAAGATTACATTAGAATTTTAGTGTTGCTTAGTGTCAGGTTCTTTGCCTAAAGAACATTAAATTATGAGGCCAAAGGTTAACATCAGTGCAGGTTTCAGACAGTCAAAAGCTACAATTTTTTTCCCTTTTAGTATAGTGATTGAGGACGGAAGACTCAACCTGCATCATGTGTTCCCCTTAACCTTGATTTTGTATTTTCACTTATGAGAAGTTTCTTTTTAATCTTTGCTCATAGATAACTTAAAATGAGTGGGAGAGGGAGGAGTGCAAATTCAGAACACATTGGTAAAAATTGTGTTTTGTCCCCACAAAATGTTAGCAGTCATCCATATTGTAATACGCCTTCTACCCCCACCCCTAGAGCAATGGTAAGTAGTTTTCCTGGAGCATGCTTATACTTTGGATTAAGTTGGACTTTTCTGTAGCAATATTTTTTTAAAAATAGCTAATTTAAAACTTGATTACTTGGTAGCTTAGAACTGTTAGTTTTGTCTTTAATCTTTGACTTCCAAGTTTTTTTCTAACTCTAGTGGAAAGTTAGTTTTGCTGTGTCTTAATTTTTAAATCTGGATATCTGACTCTAAAAACTGCTTACAAAAAGGAGAGAACAATGATTTACAATGTAATAGTAACTTAAATGTTTTCCTATGGCAAAAATTTTGTGGTACTGGGTAAAATTGAAGGAGTGTAGGGGACTGTGGGTTTTTTGTTTTTAATGAATCAGGCCTATATTAACCTATATCAATCCTCCTCCCCCATTTGGGGTTTTTTAAGCTAAAAAGTTCTGGAGCCTTCTTACTGTGCAATCCATTGGCTGTGTGTGTTTGGATTTCAGTTGGGGTATTGATATCAGGTTATCAGAAGGCAGGAAGTGGGATATAAAATTAAACACTATTTTTGATTATTTCTTTAAGTTATATGTTAACACTATCCATGACTTTTTAGATCCTTAACTGTGATCATTTGTTCTGTTTATTGTTAAATCCCCCTTCCATTATAAGTAACCTGCTGCCTGGGTTTTATGGGGAGGGTTGCTTACTGTAAATACACTGCTTGCGTGAAACAACCACCTTTGCCAGTGGGGAAGTAGGTGCCCTAGTAATTTGTAATAAGCAAAAACCAGAATCATGTCTCTAGCATAAATCTTTCTTTGTTCCTGGTAGTCACAGTTTTGTAATTACTTTTACCAGCTTTGCTGTGATTACCAGCTTTGCAAATAAGAGTTTAAAGCACTCCCCATCTTTAGATCTCAAATGCTGCGGTAAGATGATGGTGTATCTCTCTGCTTCATGAACATTGAAAGATCTCTTTTTAGGTCCATCACAGCCAGTGAATTCCCCTAGATCCTACAAACATAGTCAACGGAGAAGAAGATCACAGCGTTTAGCCACTTGCTCCTTGCCTGATGATTCTGTAGAAAAAGTTTCTTCTCCCTCTTCAGTTACTGATGGAAAAGTGTTCTCCATCAGTGGTCAAAACCAACAGTCATCAAAATTGGAGGGTAATGTATCTTAATCTAATAAAGAACTGCCCAAGACAAATTGAATCATAAAAATGAGACCTTTCATGGTTTTCAAATAATGGGATATTTTGAACTGCTGTAGCTAAAGCTGTTTTGCTGTTCCTATGTTATGTAATGCTGCAATCCAGAGTGTTTGTTGGGCCCATGTGTCTTTTTTAATATGACATTTTTTCTTTTATGTAGTACCTGATGTTGCTCATGTGTCACTTGAGAAGCGTGGACCATGTCTCCCTCTTGATTTAAGCCGTAGTTCGGAAGTTACAGCGCCATTATCTGCAGAATCCACTTTCCGTAATGAATATCCCAGTAAAGACAAGGAGGATGTTCAGATGATTACATATCTTTCTTCCAAAGCAGTAACTGATGGAAGAGTAGCTACAACAGTGTCAGGTAAAGAGATTCAGTATACAGCCACAGAGATTTGTAGTTGTGGGGTTAAAATGTGTGTATATTCAATCCCACAGAAAGAGGGGATGCTTTTCTGCACACTCAAAAACCTGCCTCTCTTCTGGACTCCCTCTGCATATTCTTTGTCCTCACTGACTTGGAGCTGCTTTTGCACTTCTAACATGCTTTAAGGAGAATCTGAGAGTGTGAAATGAAATAATTAACAAAGTTAAGTCTTTACTAACATACTAATTTGTGGCTTCAGCTTTAAAGCAATGGTGTTCTCAAAGACAGTCACCATTCCTCTGCTTTGTGTCTGTTTGCAGTGGAAATTCTGTCCTTCGCTTGCTACGAAATGCTACTTAAAAATATTTCTGAGAAATCCTCAAAAACTTTTATATAGATTTGGTCACCCTCATCTCAGAGCCCAGAGCTGCAACTCTGTGCTGTCTCTTGCTTTGTAACTGTTTACTGACTACCTGAATCTGACATGAAACACTTGGATAGAGGTAACTGAGAGATTTGGGGAAGGATTTACACAGTGGTTTGCAGACCCTAAAAGAGGGATGTTTTCTTCCAGTGTATGCTAGGTGTTCGTTTAATTTTTCTGTAAGTCTCGTATGTGGCTATCACACCATTTTTAAACTGGCTTCCAAGAAAGAATTCTTTTAAAACTTTTTTTTGTTCTGTTTTGTTTCATGAGAAAATTGTTCAGAAAAGTAAGACAAGGGGAAAAAAATCAAATTATTGTATTCTGCTCGGAAGGTTTTTGATAAGTTGATAGTAAGGGAGGACAGCATGACCTTAAAACATAGAGTTATGACATTTAAACTATGTCTTAGTCTATTAATCTATGAATCTCTTAAACTAATTTGTCAAAATAAGGGCTATAGGTATCTCTAGTGAGCCACCACTTAAGCTTTTTAAAATATAGTAATTAAAATATTATTTGAGTGAAACCATGTGGCAGTCTTCATTTGCCGTTCATACATGGTGTAGCAGCAGAATTACAAATTCCTGGGAAAATTACTTTTATACAAGTCCTTCTTATGTCATGTCTTCTGCCACTTAGAGATGTGCCTTTGGGAGTTGTGTATTTGCCCACTCATTGAACAAGATTGTAGAAGAAAGCACCAGCTTCCAACAACCATCTGTTTCCTGTTTGGTAAAACTCAGTTATAGAAATTTAACTTCTGGCTTTTCTGATCTATTTTCTGGCTCATTTTATGTATAGTTGACAGTGCTGGAAGTTGCCTGCTCCTGTCATGGGCCTGGCTCGGAGCAGAGTGAGCCAGTTCTAAACCCAGCACTCAGGAATGCACTTTGGAGCTGTTTGTTGAGCTGGGTCTAGGCCTTGGCCACAGCTGAAGCAATAAAAGAAAGACTGAGTTTTATTTAGAGCCACCTTTATTTATTGACTCAGAATTATGGGGCATGTTCATATAGTTTGTGTCAGGGAAAAATTCCATGATAAAATTGTCTGTTGTTACTAGTTGAGTAGCCAGAAGTGCTTACAACCTCTACCAGAGGAAAGTTTATACAGTATATAAAGTTTAATGAGCCTTTTTTCATATCTATATCATTTTAAGAATT
Organism: Luscinia megarhynchos; assembly: GCA_034336665.1. Lineage (NCBI taxonomy): Eukaryota > Metazoa > Chordata > Aves > Passeriformes > Muscicapidae > Luscinia > Luscinia megarhynchos. The sequence goes on from JAPFBE010000002.1 coordinate 93,814,406, forward strand.
ATAAGCTCAAAAGGAACTAATTTGCCAGCTACATTTTTTCTCTTCTGGGTTTTTGCCGTTCCAGGCACATCTTTTTGTTCCAGATTTTCATGTGTTAGCTTTCTTTCGTGCAATAACTGGAACTGTGTCTTGAGCTTTCGTACTGACTTTTTGTCCAAATGTTAAAATTTTTCAGTAGGTTGCAGCATGTAGCCCAACAGCTTTTTAAGTATCAGCTTTGTGGCCTGAAAAACTAATATAACTAGTTTGATATCTTTAATTGACATTTCATGGCAGGTTATGGAGCAATCTGCCTCTGTCAGTGGTATCCCCAGGGCTCTGTAACTAAAATTCCTATGTGTTTTGGGTTCATTCCAGTTTTTTTACTCTGGTGGGACTTGTTTTTCCTCATAATGTTAAAGAAAAAGAAATATGTATATTTAAAGTTCAGGTTTGAAACCTCTGGAGTTAGTCTACACTATTGAATAAATTTATAGCAAATTCTGTTTTAGAAGGCATCATTTTGCCTCTGAAAAAATACAAGTTCTCAAGTCACCAAATTCTTGCATGCTTCAGGAAAATAAATAGGATGTACTCTATCAGTGCTTTCCTAATTATCTGTTTAAACAATAGCAAGCAAATATATACAGGAAAGGTGCCCAAAGCTTTCCTTTCTCATTCCTGTCAATTCTTAAAATAATTGAGAAAAGTTAATTTGCATTATACAGAAACATCTGCCTAAGTGCAGTCTAATACACTGCATTGTTTAAATGTGTGTGTTGTGACTCATTCCATTACAAATTGAGAACTCTGGTGTAAAATCCAAACTATTCTGTAATTGTGTTTTCTTGATCTGAAGGAACTATTATAAATCTGCATCTGTTTATGGTATTTCTGCTGTTAAGATTTTATTAACGCAGCCTGGACATATTTGGGGTTTTAGATTTTGACATCACTACTGATTTTGTTAAGTGCACTTAAGTTACGCCTGTTGTCTTTGCAATCATTGAACTGTGAATAGTTTCAGAGATACTTCATGATGGTATTTAGCCTGGAACAGCCTGGTCTGATCCCTGACCCTTCTGTAACAGAGCTGAACTGGTTTAAACCCAGAGATGTAATTTGTTCTGTGGCACGTTTTTAATTTCTGATGGAGGCTATCAATTGAGTCAATTGAAAAAATAATTTGGTGTTGTTAAAAACGATGCATTTTAGTGACTTTATTCAGAAGGTACTGACTTGGTATTTTCAGAGGATAGGGACTAGGTGCACTGAAGTGCAGGTGCATAAATGGCAACTTGTAGTATTAGCACATAGATTTCAAAATCATTGCTCAAAATTAGCACCTTATTTTGCAGAGGCAAAACAGAAGCTCTGTGATAATTCCTTCAATCCAAAGGCTCAGTGGAAGTACTGTGCACTTTAATAGACACCTGTCCTCTACCCATTAGTTAGTGAACAGAAGTACTGCTTTACTAAACTATTGTGTGAAGTCCTGCTTGTGATCACCTGATACTGCACAGACATAAATAAGAATCTTTGCTTTCATTTGCCAAATTGATAGACTTTGTCACCATTCCAGGGCAGATAACTAGCCTTTGGTCACTTTAGCATTTCAAAGACTTTAAATCCACAGTCAATCAGGATATTTGCAAAGCACAGTAGTTTTGACATTCTGAATACATGAAGTTCAGATCTTTCTGTTGGGTTTTCTCTTTGAATTTATGATATTTTCTCTTGGTTTCTGTAACCCTGCACCATTTATGTTACTTTAACTGTTATATATTGAGTAAACATAATTTCAGCATGCAATCTGGGTTTTGAAGTTTAAGTAAAAGGGAAATATTGTTACACTTTCTAATCTAACAATACAATATTTGTAATGCTGATGTAACAATATTATCACTAGCTGTTATTTCTTGTTCTAACGCCTATAGGTGATTTAGCTTGTAGGGTAACATTAGGTTAGCTATATGGGAGAAATTTGCATTTAAGACTAAAAGAAAAAAAACATTTCATAGTTTTATATAATTTCCTTGGTAACAGTTTACTGCAGCAGGAACAAGAAACAGCTGATGAAGAAAATTTTCACAAAATGAGATCAGTTGCTTTTTAAAAACTTGCCAGTGTTTACCTGCTTTACTGGTTTACCTTGCTTTTAAGAGGGATGACCTGTTGTTCATCTTGTTACTTGCTCGTGTTATTTTGGGGCTGTTTGTTTTACTTCAACCATCTATTAACAGTCAGATTTAGTCCCTAATTTGAATGCCTGCCATTCTAATCTCTGTCCTGAAGTTCCCAGTTTGGGCTGGTTATGAGTCAAGCAAGAACCTTTTTATAGGCTTATTCTTCCTAAAGACATCATTTTGGACAGGGTCCAGTATTAATCTGTGATATACAATTAAAAGTCTGTTTAGATATAAAATTGGTCTTATGCACTGGGAATTTAAAACACTAAAGTAATCATGACTCACATGATTGATACTTCCATTGCAATGAAGTAGTATATTAATGCAGATAATGATATTTATGGTGTTATTTTAAATATGGAAAGCAATGAAATAGAATATCAGTCAACAAAATAAGTTGCTTCAGATTGCTACAATTCATTTGGGCTTGATGAATTGCAATAAGCAGTGCCACTGCAAGCCCAGTTGTGCTGTTGTACTTGTGGGCACAACATCCTGTCCTGTGCCTCTACTTGCATGAGGGGGTTTGTGTCACTTCTCTGTGCCATAACAGAAGAAATAGCACTGGGAGCATGCTGTAAGATGGACTGGGAATGCTGTGGTTTACATTTCTTTTTAATCTGAAATTAGTCTTCTAGTGATAAAATTGATCTTGGAATGGTGACAAAATCAGTAGTTTACCAAGTCTAATCTTTGGTCGTCTTTGTGTGTGCCGAGTGTTAACTGCAGAGCTCCCACGTTCTCTGTGTGGGAGGTGGCTGGCTAGACTCCTTAGTAGGAATGAAATTGCAATTAAAAGTAGCAGTTCAGCTAAAAAGCTGATATTTCCATAAAGGAACTAATATCTCCTGGTTGTATTTGTTGCCCTTCTGACTGACCACCTTGTCCAGTTTTGGGGTTATATATAAGGTACAGTGATTGCACAATTGAGAAGCAGACTTTGCAAGCTTTGACACTTTATGTAGGATTTGAGAATTAAGGATTCTTTATCTAAAAGGATTTTCAATGAAGAAAAGTAGAAGCCAAAAATAACATTGTAATGTATACAGACATAATAGCAGTTTCTGTTTTCAAGTTACTATAGAAAGGCAGTCTGGAGAATTCTGACACCAAGATGAGTATTTGCATGACTGGAGAGATTTCTGCCCAATATAAGTTCTGTCAAACAGTTACTGATTACTTTGTCAGATGCGCTTGTGTTGAAAATTACTGAGATAATGCAGTTTGTTGTGTTGTGGCTGTTGGTATTAAATCATATTTGGATGTCAGGTCAGGATTTCTTCTCAATAATAAAGTGCAAATACTAATTCATCTAATGTTGAGACTAAATTTCTCTTGTGATCATTTGGAAAGAGTGTTCTCCCATCTTTTCATCAAAATGGCAGTGACTTAAATGAATTACTTGCATTTGGGTGATCCTTTTGCGCTCTTTTTAGAAATGAGACAAGACGTTGATAGCATGATGATGTGGGCAAGTGTCACTTTTTTCTTTTACTAATGTGCTAAAATATACTTATTGCTCTACAGATGGCAGAGCAGTTCAGTCCTGTAACAGAGACAAATGGTAATTAGGAAATCCAAGAAAGGAATAATTTGGATAGTGTTTTGCGTCAATGATAAGTATTCCAGCAAGCTAAATGCACTTTGAAATACAGACAAAGGCAAGAGCCTGAATCAGTCTTAAAAGAAGCATGACCTTGGGTGAGCTGGTTGATTTGAGGCAGTGGAAAGACTCAGGTAGCCCCAGGTGTGGCTGTGCAGCTCGTGCAGTGTGGAGGAGCCAGCACACAGAGCTGAGCAGCTGCTGCTGCCTGGATTGCACAGCACAGAGCTGTCCTGCAGCTGGGGACACCTAGGTTTTAAAAGTGCTGTGTGTGTGAGAGATGATGCACCACTTCCAGTTGTTCTTGCTGGCCTTCAGCTTTCCAGCTAGTAGCATTTTGGTTGTGTTCCCAGAAGGCTCAGAGGAGTGGCAGTAGGTGTTGTGTGAGCTGTGCTGTATCCCAGTACAAATGGGTTGGTCTGTCCCTATTGGGAAGGCTTGAGGGGTTCTTGCCATTTTCCAAAAATCTTTTTATGACTGAATTTACTAAATTATCTTAATGCTGCTTATTTAATGAATTCCATTCCAGATCAGCTCTATATTTTGCCTTGTTGAATATCTTGGCCAATAGCAGGTATTTTTCAGGATTTTTTTTAACATGCTTATGCTTTTGTTGGGCTCTTCTGTTGAGACACACCAAAGGTAACTGATGCCTCCAAATGTCTACAGCTGGCATGGAAAAATATGAGCCCTTTATGACTTCACAGAGCTGCTTTTTTGTACAATATCTCCTTGGCATGGTCCTAAAATGTCCTCAAGGATCTGATTAAATTAGGCTTTCCTAATTACAATTAAATGAATCTTGAAGCTCTAGCAATATTGATGGACACAATAATAGAGAGTTTTGAATTACTTCTGTGGTGTTCTTTATAAATAACTTTTTTCTAGCTGGATTATTTAAAAATTATCATAAATACTAGCAGTAAAAATTATAATTTTGGTTTTGTTTTCAGTTTGTTACTTCCTAACTTGCACCAGATAAATACTTAATTCTTTTTTTTAGCTCTTTCACTGAATAAACTTCTAAATAGTACAAGATAAGAATTGTCACCATATGATGCCAAATTCTAACAAATCACTGTACTTTTACATGTTATTCAAATGTGGATTAGAGAAAGAAAGCGAATTATTTAAATATTACTAAAGTCAATGAAAAATTCAATAAGCAGAAGTGGTTTATGCATAGGACTGAAAATGTTGTACCAGAGCTTAATTTCTCTGTTAAGATAATGGAGCATGAGCTTAAATGTTACTGGCAGTGTCAGCACCTTTAACTGTTACGCTTGTCATGGGTTCCTAATACAGTGAAAACAAAAAGGAAACAAAAAGACTTAAAAGTGTCAGCAAAAGTACCCTTTAACCACTTCAGGTAGTCATAGTGAGTGCAAATTCCAAGATACAGGAAGAAACCTTCTGTGGCATGTATTGTCTCGTATGTCAGACTAAGATCAGGCAGTCATGTGCAGTGATGGATGATCTGTTAAATGTGATGATGGTTTGACCATTATTGACATTTCAGTGATCTGACCCAGCCCTGGCTGGCTGCAATCCTTCTGGAATGCCGAGTAAATCCATCTTCTTGTTTTCAGCACCCTCGTCCCATGTACATGCCTTGCATCTGGAAATGCCTTTAACCAATAATCCCAAGTTACCCAAAGGGAATAGTAAAAAAAAGAGGTCTTCCACATCAGTGAGCTCTGAAGGGACAGAGATACAATGCTCTGTGCCCATAAAGGAGAAATGTTTTGAGAGTCTGAAGGAGAAAATATTAAAGAACGTGATTGAGAAGGACAAGCATTCAGAAGTTGGTAAACTACAATACTTTTTGTTTCCAGTGCTTTAGACAATAAAAATAATTGTAAAGTGGCATTTAAAATAACTGTATTGTTTGTATGTTTCTTATTGTTGTGTGCCTTTAGGATTTTTAACAGTCTAATGATTTTTACCAGAAATTAGGTCATCAGCCAGACATTGGCCTTATGTGATATATTCTTCAATTTGCAGGTGCAGCTAGAATGGAAAGAAAAGGAAAACTGGAAGAGAAAAGTTCTTCAACATATGGTATGTAGAGAGCAATATTATTTTTACAAAAAAAAAAAAAAAAAGAAAATTCTCTAACGTTTTCCGTCTCTGAAGGGCAAATGTAAAAGCATAAAATATTTCATGGCCCTAACTTCACTTTTTTGTTTGTTAAGGTCTTAAAAAGAGTTTTTATGTATATGGCAGGTTTGTAACATAAGAATAATTATATGATAAAATGATAATACCCATAGCAATGAGTTTGAGGTTCCTAAATTACCTGTGAGAGGCCCTCTGGCTCTGGTTTGATTGGGTTTTTTTATTAGTAGAGTGAGTAATACTGGCTATTTAATTGTACTGTTAGATTTGAGATGGGAGGAGAAAAGAAGAATTACTAGCAAAACATTTGACAATTCATGAAATAAAAGTACAGATTAAGAGGACTCTGTTTTTATCCTATGTTCAAAATAAAATAAATTATTAGAGACTGGCTGGAATTCAGAAGTGATTCTACCTGGTTTATCCAGGAGGTGAAAGTTTTGTCTTTGTGCTCCCCAAGAAGATAAGACTGCTCCAGTTTGTGTGCAGGAAACAATCCTGGCTTTGAGGCTTATCTTTTGTAGCAAGTTAATTTCCTTGTTATTTGTCTCACTGCTGGTAACTTAAGAAATTATTGTGGAGTGAAAATGTGGTAGGTATTTTGTCTGGGGAGAATTAACAAGATAAAAAGAATTTTTCAGAGTCAAATTGCTTGTCCTTGTGTGTATAACAACAGTGGTTAAAAGTGAACTGCAGCGTAAAAAATGTGTCAAATTCGAGCCAGAATCAGTTTTCTGTGAGGATGCCACTGTATAGTGCAGAGTGCTGACAGCAGCAGCAGATTTGTGGTACTGAAATTTCCTTCAAATGTCTTTCTGTAGGCCTAATATGTGCTTTTAGGACAATGTTACCTTTATTATTTGGAGTTTTGCACTTGTGAAAGCTTTTTCTCATGCCCAAATCCTATTGTTGTAAACTGTAAGTAAAATAAAAGTTATAAGCTATTTATGGGATGTTACATATTTTGTGTATTTTGCTGTATTTTTTATGCCTTGATATCTTTCTTGGAAATACTTAAAATGATAAAATATTATTTGTCAAATGAGATTTCTTTGAACGATTATACCAGCAGTTAATAAAAGATGTGTCCAAGATTGCAAGTAAATTAATTGATTCATTTTGATCTGGCAACAGAGCACTTGATTTTGAATGCCTTGCTTAGGTGAAGCTGCTTTGAATTGTTTAATTTTTATTTCAGGTAAAAAGAAAGAAAAAGAAAAGGAGAAAAAGGAGAAGAAGGAAAAAGATCATAAACCAAAACAGAAAAAGAAGAAGAAAAAAAAGAAGAAATCAAAACAGCATGGTAAGTTCAATTTATATCTTTTTAAAGTAAGTAAAACCACCCAGTGTATTTCTAGCATTAGGTAGTAAAACTTGTTTTTAAACAATATGAATGTAAAATTTCAGAAATGTCCAAGAATAAGTTTTATCCTTAAATATGAAAAGGACACTTGGGTCTTTTTTTCCTTGCATTTATAGCCTTTCTCTCTGTGATAGACACATATTTCATAGATGTTTTTTCTTCCTCAAAAATATATGTTTGTTGTTTTCATCTCTTTAAATTCTTCATTTGAAGCTTTTTGTACGTCATACCTATTTTGTGTGGACATTATATTATTCTAGTGTCTAATTTGTTGCTACATTTCAGTGGTTTGCTGTATGCATTGCACCCCCTCTTTACCAGTTAATCCTGCACAGCTGAGGTTGGCATCTCTGTTATAACAGCCTTTTGTGTTGCCTTGAAAAATGGGGATTATATTTTGTGGATTACGTGTTTCTCGGTCCAAAATTTGTGCTACAACATGAAAATTCTTCCAGATCATAAAGTGCTTTAGTGTGAATTGAAGTGTTGTAGGTTTCGTGTACTTCATCACCTTTATACTGGAGTAATATTAATTTAAGCTATAAACTTCAATTGCATATTTTACTTAAAAATCATTGAGAGCTTCTTACTTGCACTGGGAAGGCATCTAAGTATTTGCAAGAAGATACTGATAAATACTAAGTATCTGCCCAGTATTGTTCTTTGGTTTTATCTTCTTGTGGTACTAAGGTGGTTTGTTGTGGGCTGGTGTTTTTGTGTTGTTTTTTTGTTGTTGTTTTTTTTTGTTTTTTTTTTTTTTTTTTTTTGTTCTGCTTCGGTTTTTGTTTGTTTTTGTTTGGTTTGCTTGTTTGTTTTCATCTTTTTATTCCTTTGATCTTTTTGCCAGCTTGTCTTGAAACTTAGAAGCTTGGCAGTGGTACCATAATTAGGTTCCAATTTCTAGGAGCCTTATCCAGTGTTTGTAAATATGAGAAGAAAATATGCCCAATGCCTCAACAAATAGAAATCTTAAATCCAGATGCAAAAAGCAGTGTGAGTAAAACCTGAGTGTTTTATTCTTTGCAAATTCATCTTGTGAAAATCTGGGTTTAACAATCCAGAGGTATTCAGGTTGGACTTTTTTTTTTTTTTAACTGGGGAAAAATTCTGACTCCAGTGTCTGATCCTGAAAAAGCCCATCTGTCAAAAGAAACAAGACTCTCTCTCCAGGACTAGGTCACTCCACTCCAGGTGTGGACAGAATGTAAGGGTTTGAGGCATGCTCCTTTTGTTTGAAATGAAATTGAGGCATCTTGGGCAAGAAGAGGGAGCAGGTACATTGTGTGTCTCAGGTAAGTTTTGAACAAGACTTTAAGACAAAAAAAAAAAAACAAAAAGCACAGACTGATTTTGTGCTCTGGGTGTGTGCATGACTTACTGATTGTATAAAACCCATGTGTAGCAGAAAGCAGGCCATGCCTGTTATTTATGCTGCTCTCTTTCAGTGAGGTTGAAAGCCAGTGCAGCTTGAATTAATCAACTCAGCTGCTCCTTGAGTTCACTACAATGAATACATTTGGGAAATTCTGGAGATAGTGTGCTTTGGACAGAGACAGTAAAGAGGAAGGTGACTTCATGGAAGGTGATATAGGAGAGAAGGCTATTTAGGAACCCTTAGCAGGAAAACTGTGGTGATAGGTGGGAGCAGGAATGCTTCCTACAGAAGGATCAAAGTGCAGTAATCTGATTACTTGCTTATATTTAAAATACTAATTTTTAAGAGTAGTTAATGGCTAGCTACTCGTAATTAGTGAATGAAGCCTTGGGTGTGCTCAGGTGGGTTCAGGGGGTGTCCACAATGATGATCAGAGGGCTGGAGCACTTCCCCTATGAGGAGAGGCTGAGAGCCTGTTTAGGCTCTCATACAAAAGAGAATGCTGGGGAAAGACCTTATAGCAGGCTTCTAGTACTTACAGGAGACCTACAGAAAGGATTGGGAGGGACTCCTTGATAGAGAGTGTAGTGATAGGGCAAGGGGTAGTTCCAGTTTAAAACTGAAAGAGGGTAGATCTAGATTAAATTAGATATTCAGAAGAAATTAATTTCTGTGAGTGTGGTGAGCCACTGGATGTGTTGCCCAGAGAAGTTGTGGGTGTCGCATCCTGGGAAGTGTTGAAGGCCAGGTTGGATGGACCTCTGAAAAACCTGGTCTGCTGGAAGGTGGGGGGAATGAGATGATCTTTAAGGTCCCTTCCGACCCAAACTGTTCAATGACTTGCAATTACGTGACTTTCCAGGACAATCTCTCCAGCCATTATGATTCTTGAGACTGTTTGCAAATAATTTGTTAGAGGAAAAGATACAATGCTGGTTATCAAGGTAAATGCCAGTACCACTGCATGACCAGCAAGCACAAGCATGTGATATTGTCTGTGCTTCTGTGTGTGTTATAACAGGCTCGTCCTGCTCCTCTCTCTGGCTGAGCAGGAAGATAGTATAAGAATGTATAAGTGCAGTGGGGAATTTCTGCAACAGGTAGGCTCAGACACTGTCTGCCCAGTAGCTCCTCTGGATCCCAGTCTTCCCAATTTCTGTGCCTGCAGATATGATCTCATGGGGCAGCAGTAGTACTCTGTACTGCAGTACAGAGAGTCTCACTTCCATGTGCATTCTCACATGCTCCCAGTGTTGGCCAGGCCAGCGCCCCACCCCAGCTCTCTTGCTTAGAGAGTCACTTCCACCCAGAGCTGGCCCTTGTGGACCCACTGGCTGCCTGCTCCCAGGCCATTTCATCTGCTCATCAGCTGGTCCAGCTTGATCCATGCAAGCAGTCAGACACTTGGACTGGCTGCAGGTGCTGTAACATGAGCTCGTGGGCCTCTGTGACCAGAGATCCCTGGCATGGGGCTGGCACTGTTGGCACTGCAGTCTGAGTGCTGGCACCACAGACACAGGGACCCTTCGACCTGCAGTGCTACTCCATTTGCTGGCACACAGACCATGTGCTTGAGCCCTGAATGGAGGCCCCCTTCCCCAGGTGAGAGATAGGAATGAGGTTTAATAAAAATTACAGAGTAGTTGAGGTTGGAAGAGACCTCTAGAGGTGCAGTCGTCCAAACCCCTTATCCTGGTTGTCCAGGATTATATCCAGACAACTTTTCAATGGCTTCAAGGAGGGAGACTTACAACCTCTGCCAGCAAAGACTGGATGCAGGGCATAGCCAGGCAAGTGTACTGGCCACAAAACTTTATGCATATGTAGCTTTTTTTTATCCTGTTGTTCCTGTGTTCTCTCCATAATTGTTCTTCCCCAAATCACTTCAGGCCTTCCATTTTCCCCAATTTTTTTTTGCTTCCCTAAGCATTTCATAGTAAGTAATTTGCAAACCCTAAATTATTTTCCCCCACTGGCAGCCCCCCTGGGCTGCAGCTGCCATTAGTCCAGAAGATGATCCAGAGAGCTGCTGTGGGTAATACATCCTCATGAGTTTCGTGCATGGATAATGGAGGTGATGGCACTGCTGGAAAAGTCTGAGAGGGGCCTGGCCAGGGGATATTTGTTGTTTGCCTGCTCATCCTCCTTTGAGCCTGTGTATGTGTACTCTCTTGGGATGCTCCCTAGCCCATCCCACTAACTGTTGGCCCATTCATGTCTCATGGGATGGACCTGGGAACATACAATGACAATTTCTTTTAGGCTCCCTGTGCTCCTCTGCAGGGCTGCAGACAAGCTTTTATCACTTAAACTGACAGGGTCATCTGTGGTTGCTTCTAGCTAGCAATGCTGGTAGTGCTGCAAGCAGACTTAAGGCAAAAGACAGAGTCACCAGCAGCATCTCTAAGGATAGCAGATGGTGCAGGATGAGTTGTGGAAAAAAGAAGACTGCATAATATTCTAGGAAAAATTACCCCTCTGTACATTCAGAGATAGCAGAGTTACAATTGGTGATGCTTATCTATCAAAGTTGATTATGTTTCTTACTGGAAATTTTAAATAGAATGTTAGGAAGAACAGTTGTTTCTTATTTACAGTTTCATCATCCTGATACCTCAGCATTGATATTCTTTGCTTGTCAACTTTGTTGCAGTAAAATCTATACACAATTTTTTTTTCTTCAATTTGTTATAAATTTTACTTTTGTAAGAGTTACTTCTTTTCTTTTACCTTTGCAGATTACTCGGATTATGAAGACAGTTCTGTTGAATTCCTGGACAGGTGCTCCTCTCCCCTAACGCGCTCGTCGGGCAGCTCTCTGACGTTGCGCAGCATGTTCTCAGAGAAGAACACTTCCTACCAGTATCCAAGGGCTATCCTGTCCGTTGACCTTAGTGGAGAAAGTAGGTTGAGTAAACAGCAAATCTCAGTTTATAAATTTAATTTGTTTAGAAAGACAATTTTAAAGGAAATAATTTAGTTTATATTTGGGATTGTAGTTATAAATATGGTGACTGATTTATCCTTTGTCTGTTTAAACCAAAATGCTCACACTGCTCATACTGTTCTACATTGTACTTGCTTTGGTTAAGGGTTGCTACTCTGCATCTGAGGAGAATACCTTAAAGGCACTTTGTAGGACTCATTTTGAAATCTTGTATACCAGCAGTGTGTTTGAGAGCCATTTTTTGGCTGATGCAGATTAAGATTTTTACCTGTCAAAACTTTTTATACTTCTTTGAATTACCATGTTTCTCCACACAGAGTTTCACATGTATTTATTTATATTAGACCTTTCAGATGTGGAGTTCTTGGATGATTCTTCCACAGAGAGTTTGTTACTTAGTGGTGACGAATACAATCAGGATTTTGATTCAACTAACTTTGAAGAGTCTCAGGATGAAGATGATGCTCTCAATGAAATTGTTAGATGCATTTGTGAACTTGATGAAGAAAATGGCTTTATGATTCAGGTAAAGAAGTTTGATGTGTGGAGATTATATTTTCCATGTGAATGTTTTGCTTGTGAAGGTGCCCTTTTGATGTGTAACTGGAATTACATGGAGAGCTATACATAAGTGAACAAGAACAAAATATATCTTTGTTCTGCACTTGGTTTGACTCTGTTCAGTGGATGCAGAGCTGTTTCTCTAGGATGGGATTCCTGTAGCAATTTGGTGCATAGGACAAATTGCTAGGTAACCTTTTCTTTATAGCCAGCTGATAAATTTGGAGTAAAGTATCCTCTGCTGCACACAAACCATTGCTTCTGTTTCCCAGACCATCCTGATTATATGAGCTCTCCTGGCTTGGCCCTTGTGATTTGCAGTACCACTTGTAGAAATCTCTCTGTTCACTGTAAATGTCCTTCCTCTATGTGCAACATGTCTCCTGTGCAGACACTAAATACTGTCAGTACTGTGATGTGTGTTTCATCTTTAGAATAGCACTTCACACACTGGATATCACGACCAGGTTTTAGAAACTGCTGAGAATTTACATCTTGGTATAGGTAAAAGGGAAGAAGAATATACCATGTCTGCACAGCATTCAGGTGTTGATGGATTGCAACTCCTGCTGCTCATTTTTTGTTCTCCAGTGAGGAGATCATTTCCCATCCATGAGTAATTTCAAGTGTTTTTTTCTCAAGCAGTTTTTAATACAGTGATTAAATCAGATGCAAAAAGCAGTAAGGAACAACTCAGTTGTCAACTTTAAAAGGGTCATGAACCTCCTGTCTTTTTTACCCTCATTCAAAATCAGGTTTGTATTCAACTAGTTCTGTGGTACAGTTTCCTGTTGACAGTATGGAGCCCTTTAGTTGAGATTTAAAGGAAACAAGTAGGGCTGTCATATGTTAGTGGACTTACTCTTCTAGAACTGACAGAGGCCTGGAAATGAAGGGCACAGGCTGTCTCTGGGAGCAGAGTAAAATGCAGTGCTCCCTTGAACGAACTGAGCAGGAGTTCAGCTGTGGTAACAATGTGGAAGAAAGGACTGGTGTAAGAATCTTTGGAGACAGGAGGGGACACTAGCTGTATGACAGGAGGAAAGGTGACTTCAGTGTTTTGAACAGGTTGATGCTCAAAGGCATGTCAAAGCAAAGAGGAGAAATTTTCAGCAGTGAGCCAGCAGGTATTTAAAACACTGGCAAGCACAGAGCTGAGAAAGGGAAATATCTTTATAATAGGTAGTTTCCTGCCTGTTCTTGAAGCAAATGGCAGCCTGATTTTTCCTCTTCATGCTTGTCTCACAGAGCAACCAGTTTGCTATTTCTAGGATCTCATGTCTTGCCACTTCTATTTTGCTCTCCTATTCTCTTGTTTCTCCTCTTTCATTTTCTCTTAATTTTCTTTTTCTTTTAGATTTTCCATTGGTGCGATATTAAAAGCACATCTTTCTAGCGCACTGGAGAGATGCTTTGTAAATATAAATAATTAAACTGAAGAGTTTTCTACTTTTCACTGTTATGCTGTAATGTATTACATTATCTTTCTACTTTACTATAATATTATACTCCTGTCTTATGTTTCACTACTAAATATGTAGGTGCTAAAGTACTGAATGTTGTAATAAAATACTGTTTAATATTACATCTTTGGTTTCTTTTTTTTTCCCCAGTCCAGAGTTTGTGGTTGAGGTAACTTTCAGATCTAGAGCTGTTTTTTTTAGCTTGCTGTCTTTGTCTACCCAAACACAAATTGCTCAACTAAAATAATCTTGCTCAAACCAGCTATTTAAATTAAAGTGCTGTTCTCTGCATTTTGATGATACAAGAAGTATTGCTTCTGAGTTTTTGCATCTACTCGTCTCAGTTTTAGTTTTTGCTTTTGTTGTTTTTTTTCCTGGTGTCAGTGTGAAGAATGCTTGTGTTGGCAGCACAGTGTATGCATGGGACTGTTGGAGGACAGCATTCCAGAGCAGTACATCTGTTACATCTGCAGAGATCCACCAGGTATGGATAAACCACCTTTATCTGCAGCCCTGCTTGGGATTTTTGAGCAGAGACATTATGAATTTGCTTAAATTGTTCAAGCTTTGTCTGTTTCGTGTTACGTGTGACGCTTCTTTGGGGCAAGTGATTCTAAGTTTGGCTCTGAGCAGAAACTTACTTTTATGTTAGTAACATCATGGTCAGCTATGCTAAATCTTATCCATTAACTTAGTTACCATTGTTTTGCTTTTTGAAATTTAATTCCCCCCAAACCTTAGCAGTTTTTTATGTCAGTGTAGTCTGGAAAGCCTTGCTAAAGAAATTTTTGTTCAGGGATCTGTTTTGCCAACACTTGGAATCACATTTGTTCATTTAAATTTTTTCTTAGAGGAAAAAGGACTCATTATCACAGCACACTCAAACATGCTGTGAATGGCATTTCATAGTAATTGCAATTTTATAATGTTTATATTTGCCCAGAACTGTGTAAAAGTGTGGAATTGAATATGTAAAATATGGAAAAATCTAGCACATCTTATAGTAAACAATAGTGCACAAACAGCATACGTTGAAATTGAGATAGTTAGGTCAAGTTTGTAAGAACTAGAAAAACTATTTAGTTTTAAACTGAATACATTTGATTAGGTAAATGTTGATTTTTAAAAAAATATTCTGTGATAAATCCATTTTTCATAAGAGTTTGGAGAAAAACTAAAGGATTTGGAAGTAAGTTTTTTTTAAATTTTCTTCTAGCAATTGATACAAATGCACATACCTGTCTTCTGGTGAAATATCCAGCACTCCAGCTGTTTCAAAAGGGCAATGAGACTACAACCTCAAATTTAGTTTCATTCTAAATTTGTGAAGAAGTGAAAATTCTAAAGAAGTGAAATATGAAAATTGCTTACAGAGTTTTTATTAGCTATTTTTGAGATGAAATATTAGGAAAATAGAGCTGGTTCCATATGCCCCAGTGTGAATCAAAACTGGTGGTAGAGAGTCTTGTCTGATAGTTCTGTGTGGTGTTGATTTTAGCAGCCCAGCTTTTTCTTACTAAACCCAGCTAATTTGTCTTGTGCTCTTTCCCTGCACTGTATTAGGTGCTTTGTTTTCCCCTGCTATGCAGAGTCTGTGTCCCTAATTTTTTATCTTCTCTCCCTTCCTAACCATTACTTTTTTTCTTTCTATGTCAGGAGAAAAAAGTCATTCTCAATGTCAGTATTTTAAAGTGTATTGGGATAATGGGCAAAAAGGAGATAGACAGGGTATTCTCCTGAAAGGTATGAAGGGCTTCCATCAACCCATTCTTTGTTCTGTCTATCATGATAGTATGATTTGAAATCAAGTGTAAGATATTGCTGTCAATCCCTCTGGGTGCCTTGTTGTAAACAATAACATTGCAATGATTAGCATTATGCATTCGGGTGGATGTTTTGGTTTTGTTTTATTTTGTTTTTTGGTTTTTTTTAAATTTGTTTGGGTTTTGTAGTAGTTATTTAACTCTTGTAGAAGCATTAGCCAAATACTCATTCTTGCTGGTCAGGTTAAGACATAGCAGGGGAAACCTGAGGCCCACACACATCAATACCCTCTCTGGACATCTGGTGAAAGGCACCTCAAAGGGGAGTGTAAGAGCTCTGCTGTCAGATAACTTTGAAATACTTGCTTTTCCTTGTGAAAAACTAAGTTCACTTTTTGGAATTTTTAAAAGTTCAATAAGGGATAAAAAGGGACAACATCCAGCACTGGGGTGTTTGTCAATCTGCCAAAAACACCTGTTAGTTTAAAACAATGTACTGAAATACTTTTATATTACCTGGGTTAATGTATATTCCTGAGAATTTATACATATTCAATCATTCCTGTGAGTTTAGAAGTTCCAGTTCTTTTTCTTGGTTTTAATCTTTAACCTTTGACTTGTTTGCATGCTATCCTGTAGTTTAAATCAATATATTTTATTTCTTTTCGAAGCTCTCTTCTGTTTTTATACTTCCTGATAATGGAGAATCAGTAATTTTTTTCTCTTGGTGTCCTGTTTTTTGTCACTGTTATCATTCAGATAAGATAGTCCACAGATGTGAGAAACAGCATTGCTATTTCACACCATTATCTGAGTTAGTTACACAAATAAAAGCATTTTAATGTTACATAGTTTCTATTTTAATAATACAATAAGGTTTAATATATAATATACATATTTATCACACTAGTATTTTTATAAGCTATATGATGCATATATAAATTGACAGATTATACTATACCAAAAAGCAGTTAAAAGGGATTACAAATTGTACTATATGAAAATCTTTGTGGTTAATAATATCTTGCAAAGGCTTATGCATAAATGTGAATTTATATTGGTGTTTAGAACATCCTGAAGCCCTTTCCTGGCTTCTAATAAATAGATATTGACTTCAGTATTGAAGTAAAACATTGTCTTTTAGAAACAAACTGGGTGTTTTGGATATGTCCATATAAAATCCACTCTAGGTAACTTAAGCTTTCTTTATTTAAAAAAAATAGTAAGTTGCAGAACTCAGACAAATAAAGTGCTAATGTAAACTTTTTTTTTGGTGGTTATTTTTAATTTTGATAACAGCATAGATCTTAATATCATATGGTTTTGATTGCAAAGGTGATTAGATTTTAATTTCAAATGCCATTTATAGGAGTCTTGAGGTTTCAGGCTAATTTCTCATAAGTTTAAGACTTTCTTCTTAATCCAAAAAAACTAAATTCTTATATATTAATAGCAAAATCTTGATTCAGCCTCTCATGGATGTTAGGAGATATTTAGGCAAGTACAGCACATAATTATAGCACTCTAGTTGTAAATATAATTCTGCTGTGGCTTTAGATGGCCCTCAATTTGTTTATTGCTTACCCCAGGACAGAGGTGGAGTGCCAAATATCTCTATGACAAAGAATGGCTAAACAATGGACACATGTGTGGATTATCATTTTTGAAAGAGAACTACTCTCATCTTAATGCCAAAAAGATCGTGTCAACACATCACCTACTGGCAGATGTTTATGGGGTAACTGAAATACTGCATGGATTGCAGCTGAAGATTGGGATACTGAAGTAGGTATCACTCCAGTGTTTATTTTCCAGGATTATATATTCAGGTAGCAGAGACTACCATTATTCCATATGCATTTTTCTCTCACATTGAAATTCCTTCTTGTATAATAGTTTAAATAATTCAAATGCAAGATGTGCAGTATCCTCAGCTTCAGCAGGAGCTAGGTGTTCAGCACCCAAGCAGATCTGGTCTATTGGGATTATTGGTGATTTTTTTGGTAAATTTTGTGTTAAAGGGGCATTCTAGATTATTCTAAATTGATGAATGACCTAGGAATACTTTGTGTTTGATAATAGTGCTTATCAGTAGCTAAGATTTAGGAGAACTGGATGCTTAATAGTTCAGAGCTCTGAGTGGTGTTCTCTATAACTTGCTTTTTTATCTCCCTCTTCATTGCAGAAATAAGCATCACCCAGACCTTCATCTCTGGGCTTATTCAGGGATGAGGAAAGAACAAGAACAAAGAACTGTTGGGGTAGAGAAAAAGTTAGTGACTTTGCAGGATGCTGTTAATCCAGCTGAAAGGACGTGTCATAGTCAAAACCATAAAGAGCCACCCAGTATACCCCAGAAGATGGAAGAAACTTATATCACAAGTGAGCACAGTTACCAAAAACCACAGAGTTTTAGTCATGACTACAAAGCAGTCACTGACCCTATGAGCTCAGATGATGAAGACACAAGTAGCTTTGAGGAAGATCAGGAATATCACACAGAGAATAAAAACTGTTTACAGTATTCTTTTAAAGATGGTGGCATGAATGAGCAGGTAAGTATCATTCTTCATCTGGGATTTTATTTGGAAAAGTGTGTTCAATATGATAAAACTGAAGTACATACAGGTATTTAAAAATGCTTTTTTGTCTATAAGTCAACATATTTATCAAATAAGTCAGCAGAAGTCACTAGAAGCAAACTTGGATCACTGAAATAGTTCCAGGTGAAGTATGTTCATTTCAGCTGGTCTGTGAAATACAAAGTATGGTTTAAGGTATTGCCTATGCTAAAAATTTATTCTCAATCTAATGTTTTGAGAGAAAGGAAACCCTATTCTTAAAATGCAGGGTGTTGGAACAGAATTTATGTGGTTTGTACAAGGTGAAGAAAAATGGGACAGATTTCTCTTTTTCTTTCAGTTTGGTTACCTGCATGTGTTAGGGGGTTTTGGTTGTTTGTTAAACCAAGGGGTTTTTAATAGTGTTTATTATTGTACTGTATTCTTCTTTTAATAGCAGTGCTATCTAGAATGCCATCCACAAGTAATGATTTGCTGAACAACTAATTTCACCTCATGTGCAACTACTTTTCAGTCCTCTATATTGCATATTTCTTCTTATGAAGCATTTTTAGTCAGGATTATATTTTGCTGTTTAAACATCTCTTTCTCATTTTTACATTAATGGTTTGAATCCATTATTTGGTGGAAAAGGTCTGAAATTTGTTAGTCTGATTTTAGTGAACGGTTCTCTGAGCAAAAACCAAAGAGAACCAAACCTCTCTGTTTTGTACAAACCAGCTGTATGAGGATAAGTTGTCCAACTCATCCCCCTTTTGAAGTACAGTTTCTGGTGTGGAAGAAATGAGTATGATGCATCTTTTTTCTTTTTAATTTTAGTTCTAAATGAGACATGAAAGCTGTATAGTCTGAATGGGGATTTTTTTGGCCCATTCTAATTAAAAATACCTGTTTCTATGCTAAATTTGCCATATTGCACAACTATATTCAGATTTATATTAAGGAGACATGCAGCAATGTCAAGTACTCTTGCCTTCCAATAGTAGTTTAAATCATCATTGTAAACAGTATAAATAGTATAAAGATATTTAGAATTAAAGGAAAATATACATGAGCAGTTAAACAAAACAAATACTTCCTTCAGAGACTCAAGCATACATCTAAAAAGCTAAGTGCTCTCTGTTTGTCACTGTCCCAGACAGATCTCTTCTTGATTTAAGAGTGTTCTTTCCTTTGGGGACACCTTGATCAGCTTTCCAGTAGTCAGCCTGGATACTAAAATAAGGCCTTCTGCCAAAACATGATAAGTGTGGAAAAGCTCTCCTTCATTTCTCCATGAACCTGTTTGCAGTTACCTTAAAACTGACATTGAAGGACTGTTTTTAAATTATCTGGCTTCTCTCTAAGGTGCCTTTTCTCTTCTCCTTGTTAAACTTTGGTTGGGGCTTTGAATTTTCCTTTCTAGCATTCTTCAGAACCTTTTTATACTCTGGTTTTCCATATTATTTTGTCTTACCCTAATCTGCAGTTCTGTTACAAACTTCCATTTCTCTTACAAGCAGTGTTTGGATTAACTGTTATCAAGTCCCTTTTTGGACTATGCATTATCTTTAAAATTGTGGTTTCCTTGGTTTTGCTTCTGAAAGCACAAGCCTTTCTCACCTGTACCTCCTGTTATTGCTTGTCCATGAGCTGTATCCTTAACTCTTCTCCTGCCATCACTCCCTGATTACCTACATTGATCTCAGCTTAGAGGAGAGCCTACTGGATTTTTTAGGTTTTTTTCAAGGAGCAAATTTGAATAAATAGAGGTCATGAGAAGAAAAAAAAAAAACAAAAAAACCACATTTATGATGTTATTTAGATATTAGCTTTGAAATTTTCTCTAACTTACTGAAGCAAGCTGAAAGATGATTTTGTTTTTTGAATTATGAACTTGGATCCTTTTACCACAAGGAAACAATGGCATTCCTGTGGTTTTAGAGAGGATCTGAAAATTGTAAGGAATAGATAATTTCTTGTTTATATTGGATTGCTACCAGCTTGATTATTGAAAACACTGTGGAAGCAAACCTGATGTCTTCAGAGAAAGGAATTTAAACATCATAAAAGCATTGAAACTCATACCTTTCAAATAAAATCTCTCTCTGATACATAATTTTAACTCCTTTAATGAACATTACAAATGTTAACAACACTTGTCCCATCTGAGTTGCTAATACAGCTGCCTGCACGTCAGTCAGAGTTCTGTTTGTTTGGTTCGTGTTTTTTAATTGATTTTAAGTCCTAAAACAAAAGTTAGATTTTTTTTTTGCTGAAGTAGTAACTTAAAATCCTTCTGTTCCTATTTTCTTCTTTACCTCTTGTCTCACTCTTCCTACACTTGACTGGAAAAAGAAATATTTTAATAACAGACCTAACACCATTTTTTTCTTATGTAGTGTGGAAAATTAGCTGAGCTCTTCAGAGGAGTGTATTAATACATTAAAGTCATTCTTTGCTCTGGCATTTGACATGAATGGACACTGTGTGAGCACATGTGTCTGGCATTCTAGTCCTTAAAATAAAATCTTCAGTGGTGAAAGAACTGCATTGGATATGAAGCCATAGTGGATATAAAATGGAAGCTGTTAATCCTGATAATTAGCTGAGATGCTGAGCATTTTTAACTTGTTAAATCTGATCTACTTCCACTCAGTAGCTGAAACATCAAATACAGAAAGATTAGGAGCTCATGTATTATCTCTGGCATGCTGTGAAGGTAGTAGTTATATTAAAGAAGTCAGTGTTCCTCAGATACTGTGTTTGCATAACTTGACATGTTGCTGTAACTGTCCCCAAACATGTTCAGTTCTGCCCCAGACTTGTGCTTGGAAAGTTGGTGGGGTCATAGCAGGTAGGAAGAGAAGGTTTTTCTCTTAATCAGCAAACAGAACAGGTTGCCCAGAGAGGGTGTCTCCCTCACTGGAGATACTCCAGAACCATCTGAGCACAATCCTGTGCCATGTGCTCTGGGATGATGCTGCTTGAGCAGAGAGGTTGGACCAGGTGACCCACTGTGGTCCCTTCTAACCTGACTCATTCTGGAATTCTGTGAAATAGGATGTCCAGTTTATTTGTGCAAAATAGTGACTGTTGACATCTTAGATACTTCTGCATTGTAGAGAATTTTTTCGTGGAAACAAACCTTAGGATTTTACACATTTTTGGTGGCAGTAGACCCATGCAGTTCAGCACTTTATGAATTAAGTTGGTATTTATATAAAAAGGGCACAAAAGTACAATCTGTTTTACTGCATTAAACAAAGTATTTGAGCTGATAAATGTCAGTGTTAGGGAAATTAAGTAAAAGGCATAGATGCTTATTTATGTGGAATCCGCTTTTTTTTTTGGTTTCGTCTATTGATGTGTCATGATATGTGGCTTTCTGAGTAAGGTTTTTGCCATGTATACAGAAGTACAATTCTAAGCCAACAGAGTTTATCACGACTCAAATGTTGAAATCAACACCAGAAATTTAAACAAAGGAAAAAAATATCTTAAATGGCAATTTTTTTCTTTCTGTTGCTCCTATGAAGAATTCTGCTGAAGGAAACACTGTGTTTGTTTGTAATGAAAGAAAAGGCTCGGAAGAACAAGTGGACACACATCTTCAATGGCAGCTAAATCTCCTCACTCATATAGAGAACGTACAGAATGAAGTCACCAGCAGAATGGACCTGATTGAAAAGGAAGTTGATGGTAACTGCATTGCCAGATTACTTGTTAATGTACCTGTAGCAGCATCTCTCATAACTAATGTATTAAAAGTGATCTGAGGCACTGAGGATGGATTTTTAAGTACTCTGTTCAAATTTGGGTCCCCAAATTATAAGCAGAACTTGATCTCCCCACCCCCTTCCACAAGTGTTCAATGCCCAGTACAGTAGATTAAGCACTCAGACCCCCTGAGCTCAAGCTCAGACTAGAGAAAGCTTACATACCCTGTCTAGTCTGTCCAGATATGGATCATAAATTTGATGGCTTTTTCTGCACCTGGAGCGATTTTTGCCTGATTGTTCTAGTAATTGACAATATTTAGGGGGGAAAAAAGGTGTGTTTATTGTGCCTTCAACTTTGGTTTTTTATTATTAATAAGCAAATGGTTTCATGAAGACAATTCAGTCTTCATGAGAAAACTTGAATGAAATTATATTCTACAAGAATATTTTAGCACATAAGCACATAAGAAACTAGTAATTAAGGAAGCTTGCATTCTAATCTAGGACTCCTTAATTAATCTTTTAACAAAAAAGATTGTCTTATTTCTATTTGCAGTTTTACTTCCACTATCCCTGCTTTTCCCAGGCAGTGTTTCTAAACTAACAGGGTTGACCTTTTGCTTTCTCTGTTTCTACAAGCACAGAAATTCCTTGAAAACATTTGGTAAAGATTGGAAAATCATTCTGTAATCTGGACCTTGTCCACAGAAGCCTGTTAAAGTGGCAGAAGCATGTTTAAGGGATTCATTTTCTGTTCCAGAACTGTCAGAGTAGACCATGAACTGAAATTGCTTTTATGTGTGTAGAGGGTAAATTGTGAGCCAGGGGTAAAATTTTCTCCCAGATACCTTTTTAGAGCAACAATCAAACCAGAAGATTGGATTGTTAAGGAGGAATACGGAATTAGCCGGTGTTTCACTAACAGAATTTTTTCGGTTGAATAAAAATCACAGCCTCAGTGTGTTTTTTTTTCTTGCTTTGTCTTTGATAAAAAGGGAAAAAGTTTAATTGTTATGGAAACTCTTTCTCAAAGACTTACTCTAATCACCTTCTTTCTTTCCCTTCTGTAGTTTTGGAAAGCTGGCTTGATTTCACTGGAGAACTGGAACCACCAGATCCTCTGGCAAGATTGCCTCAGCTCAAGCGACGTATCAAACAGCTCTTAATCGACATGGGAAAAGTACAGCAAATAGCAACACTTTGCTCTGTATGACAAAAGGAAGACTAAAGTAAAAATAGGTTATTTACAGTGAATTTTCTTATTAGCCACAAGACTGACAGGAAGACAGCAAAAAGCTGAGCGTTTATCTGGTTCTTTGCTGATTACATTAATAGTCTGAACCTTTAGAAAGAAGAGAGGAAGTTTAGAGTCAGGAATCTGTTTTATTGAAAATATGAATTCTCAGTGTCCAGGCTTCAAAATTATATATAATATACTGAGAAATGCCAGTTTCTCAGGATTTTAACATGTGAAACAAGTGAATCCCCAGATACAAGAAAATCAACAAACAAAAACTCTTAGCAGAACAATGCTACTATTTTGAAACCCTTGGCAAACATTCCTAAATTAGCAGAATTCAGCTGACTAAAAATGCAACCCCCTTATCTTGCTAGTGAAAGATAGATACAGAGAGAGCTGTATGTTCTCTACAAGGAAGGTTTTTAGATTATTTCTTTCTCTTACAAATGCTCGGGAAAATTAACATATTAGCTTTGATTTTTAAAAAAAATTACTTCTCATGGTCTCCCTTTTAAAATATTTTTTTAAATAGAAATCCCTAGAACAGCACCCCTAGGCTCCTTTAAAACAGAAGTGGAAAATAGTGGTCAGATGTGCCAAATAATATTAAAATCACCGGGATGAGAGTTTGATTATGACTTAGGCAAAGTTTTTTTCCAAAGTCCTACTCAGTGCCAGCAGTCCATCCAAAATTGTATCTAGTTTATATTTTTTTATGTTCTATAGCAGTGTTCAGGAATCAAGGTACAATTTTTGTCCTGGGTAGCTCTATTCTGATGTTGGCCCTCTGAAAATTTCACCATCCTCAGTGAGGATGAGGAATGACAAGAGCAGCAAAACTGTCTGTGGCTGTGGAAATTCTAAACCATTAGAGGAAAAAAAAATCACAAGATACCTTATCCAAGTTGTTTTTATAAAATTTTTCAGCTTCGCAATGAATGAAATGTCATGAAACCAAAGGCAACCTACTTGCTGTGTTAGCTCTTGATTTTGAGCCCGGGACTCTTCTGTGCTGATAAGTTGCCACTGTACCCAGTGCTCCATCTGTGTCTGTGTGTGTATGTATATGTGTATAGCTACATGTACATACATACATACCATACACATCTCTATCTACACATGTCTACTTTTATTACTGTGGACTACAAGAACTGGTGGTTCATAATACTTTTAACAAGCAGTTTCTAAAATTGAAAATAATGTATGTACAGGTTTTGAAATTTGTAAAATATGACTGTTAAAAGGAGGCTATTTAACTGAGGACATTAAGATACTTGAACATTTTATGCCTCATGTCTGTTTATCAGTTCTAGTTATCTGTATAAATGCATTTTAGAACCGATAGACAGTAAACTTGAATTTACCTTTTGATAAGAGTACAAGCCACTGTACATTCAAAAATTATTTAAATTTGCAAACACACTGTTCTATATGTAAGGTACTGTATGTAAAACTGTTTATTAAAACTATTCTGCATACTCTACATTTTCCACTTTTCTTCCTGATCTACATACAAATGTAAAAAAGATGTGATTGTTATTATGTACAGACCATCAAAAAATCTTGGAATGCCTTTTAAGGATGCATACAACTGAAAAATGTGCCAAAGATGGATTATCTGGGAAAGACTTTGCAACCAGTGCATTGAACTTTCATGATAAAACCATTATTGAGAAAGAAAGCAGCGTGGCTGGTTCATTGCTAAAGTAAACCTTTCCTCTCTGTCATACCTGAAGTGAGTTATCATTCCTGATGGCCAAAGCAAAATGTAAACCCCTGTTAATGAGCAGTTGCTATGTAAAAAGTCTTCCCACATCAAGCTTATAGGAGACATCACAGAGCTGCATGATGGAATTATGGAATGGTTGGCAACTCCATAATGCAGGAAAGAACATTAGAGCTGTGGAGTTGTTGACATTTTATAGCAGCTGTTAATAAATATTCTGTGTTATATAGTTGATGCTTAAATAACTGCTTCAAACATGAATAGTTGAGTGACCTACTTGCTTTTGGATATGTGAGACATTTTTATAGACTACACTTGCTGCGTATCCTTGAATGTGGTACTGTGTGTACTGTATAAGAGAAGTGTAAATCCAGATGAATTACTTTGAAACAAAGTGGAGTGTATTTACAGAATTTATACAGCATACACTGTAGCAATATCATGCCATGTGTGTGCATGTGTGATGTAATATAATTGTAAATGTTACTGAAGGTGAAGGTGGACTTGGAAAGTTCAGGGGGGAGGACAAAGGTTTTATTCTTACTACAGAGATGGAGGAATAGTATCCTGAAAAGGAAATCCTAAGGTCAAATTTGAAGTTGCCCTTGCAGCTTTAATGTGTCTTCTGTTTGTATGGGTAATGACCTCTTAATTTACACTGATATGTAATTTCACCCCTCAAGATTCTGCCTTGTTCAGGATGGACTGTGCTTACAAAACCAATCTGTTCAGTATTTTTTTTATGTTCATTGTGTAGTCATGTATTATAAAAATTCCTGCAATCATTCATATCTTTTAAGAAATACAATCTCATTGTCCGTATGGACCATGCTATGTATGATACATTGTGTACTGCTTGCATGTTTCACAAACTTGTCTGAGTTTGCTTTCTCAAGTCGTGGTGCTGGTCTGTAACATGTGACATTAGTTTCTGACCCCAGTTTCTCAAGTATTCAAAGCCTTGGGATGCTTTTGACGTTTTTCTTCTAAACACAAGTCAAGTGCCATAAAAATGCTAAGTGTTTTTTGCACAGAATGTAACCTACAGTTGATGGCTTTGCTCGTGTGCCAGTCAACCCTGGTGTGATCTGGCTCTTACCAGTATTTCTTCCTAGTTGGCCTTATTGAGAGAATCTTATTCCTGTAGGCATAATTTTCCATCTGTCTTCCTGCTTCCTCTCCAAATAAGCCAGGGATGTACACTCAATCTACTTGCAACATCATTTATTAGGCTATGAATTGTGACTGTATTGTTTGATGGAGGGGACAGACCCTCTCTGAAGAAAAAATAGTACATGGCAATGTAAGGACTGTATGATATGTGTGCACAGAAAGGCAAAATGTTTAAATTTGAAGCTTTCTTTCACTGAATAGGAGTTCTAAACAGTAGTAGACAAAAGGGAAATGCCATTTTACAGAAGCCTCTTGTGATTTCACAGAGCTATATGGCAAACTTTTGGAACCTTTGAATGCCCAGCTTTTTGTCTGAGGTTTAGTAAGGAGTTTGTTTTTTTTGTTTAATGGAGGTATCAGGGTGATTTCATTTCAAAGCCTGCTCCTACTTGTGACCATACCGAAGGCGTCTACATCAGGAATTCTGTTTCAGTTGCAGTGATAGCAGGACAGCAGTACTGCAGTCATAAATGAAACATAGTGTTGGTGCTGTGGTCTGGTGTGACATGATGGGGCTGCCACGTTCTGGTTACAAAATGGACATACTTCAGGTCATATCACAGGGAATGGGTTGGAAGATGCTTCCTTTAACCCTTTTCTTGGGTAGCTGTAGGTTGAATAGTGCCCATATTTTGGATATTCTGGCCTTAGATGCTTAGATCTTTGTTCAGCTGTGGAGTGGTTTACAGTGGTAGAAGCCTATCATTTTCTTTCAGATAGACAAAGAAGATGGCTTACAATTTTCTGATAGATTTCCTGTATTTGCTGGGTGCAAGAATTGAGACTGTTGTTCCATGGGTGCGGTAAACTTGTATGGCTAATAGCCACTTGTCTCTTAATTTTGTCTGTGAGCTTCTACATGTGCTCATCTGTTCATTCTGCAGCTTGCATCTGTTTCTCCTTCCATTCTTCAGCTTTCTGCACTCTCTTCTGAGGTGCCTGTAGGGTTTCACTCCTCTATTCTCATGCCCAGTTCTTGCTGGCTGCTGTGGGAAGCAGTCATGGGGAAAGTCATGGCTCTTCTGTCCACAGCTTCCAGAGCGTCCTGAGACTTGTGTACAGTTGGAGTGTGTGCACCATAATCAAAATCTCCAGGTGTTACTGATACTTTTCTTAAGTAAGCCTCTTCTGTCTTGTGCAATTGGTGATCTTCCCCTGCTCCCTATCTGGCTTTTAACTTAACTAGACTTGAATTAATATGACAGCAAAACCCCTCTGGCACAGTTGGGCTCCAGCACTCCAGCACCAAACTGAGGGTTGGGATGCAAAGGAATCATTCAAACATTACAGTAAAATTATAGAAGTATTTGGTGTTTTAAACGACACTATTTTTCCTTTGTATTTAAAGGCTGTAACCATTTTTCTTCACTGGAACTTTAAAGGGCACAAACCAGATCCCGAACTGAACTGGAGCTTGGTGTAAAAATCAACAAGTGGAGGATGGGCAGGACTCTGCAGGCAGGGGCTTCACAGCCAAAGGAGCAGTCAGGCTGTCCCGTCTGCCTTGCCCTATTAGTAGCTGTGTGGAGGTGCTGGTGTGTAAAGGGGGTGTGTGCAATGATGCCATTCATTTGCAAGCAGGACTGTTCAGAACACTGGAACTTAGGTTTTCGCTCTACTGCTTAAAAATGTTTCAGTATATGCACCTTAATTTTGGAGTCCTTATTAAAGTCAGAAGCTTAATAATTTTGAAATGCCCATTGCTATTCTCACATTTTATTAGCTCAAAATTTTTTTCTGTTGTACTGATTGCATATGGCTTTAGGTGACAATTTTGCAGAGGCTGTTTGAAATGCTTCAGTAATGGTTTCCATTTTACTTTGTTATGTCCTGGGCACTGGGTGTGGGGGTCTGTCTTTAGCAATAAATATTATACACTATGTGTATATCTGTTTGTATATGGAAAATAAATACAGAGCATGTAACAATGGTGAAAATACACTGCACCGAGTGCAGATTGAGCATTTGGCAGCCATTCTGCACCAACCTGAACAACCCAAATGAGAAATTGGAGACCACATGGAGAAAATGAACTAGCATGAAAAATAATTCGGGACAGAAGTTCCCTTCCTTTACTCTGTGGGATGGATAACTAAAGCTAGTTCAATTGCTGTTTGCTTCAAACAGCTGTCTTCCTTTCCTGAAAACTGGCCAAGCCTCTTGTGTTCAGCTGTAGCTACGTGCGTCAGTGTATTGTCACTAAACACTCTGGGAGAGGCAGCACTGCACTATGATTAAATCTTCTGTGAGAGAAGCAAAATACTTCCTTCTGTGATTTGTTTTTATAATAGCAATAATGTTGACTGCATTCTAATACTCACAATAAAGGTCTGTTGAGATTGTTATGTGCCTGGGCTCCCTTTCCGTGCACTTCTCTCTGTGAGCAAGTGAGTGTTTGCATATGTTTTAAAGCAGTAGGGGATCTTCGGTTGCATGTTTAGCCTGCAGTGCTTACGTGCAGTCATTGATACTCACTGTTCTACACTGCAAGGCTTGAGGGAATCTTCAGTTGTATTTTAGCCCGTAGGCAAATGATACAATCAGTAAATTATTTACAATACTGAGTTACTTAATGTATGTGGCAAAGTAATTAGAAAATATTTCTGTTCCTGAACTGTTTTGATGTTTTAACAATTTCAAGGTCTGAGTTTTACAATGCACTTTATTTTTTACAGTCTAAGTCTTTCAACGTGTTCACAAGTGATGGCATCTCTTCTTGCAGACAGACGTGCCTTTGTACAATGTCATTACAAAGAAACTTTAATTTGCTTTTAGTAATTTATTTTAATATCATCCACAAGTTGTTCAAGACACTAGTGTGGTAGAAAACAAATAAGCCAACAATGCTAAGGCAGTTTTTCTCTTAGACATCCTGTGGAAAAGGGCACAAATGAAATGAAGGAATGAAATTGGACAGAATCTCAAAAAGTAACTGACACAGAATTGTTTTTTCATTCACAGAAAAAGGAGGAAGGATAATAAATGTAATTAACTTAAATGTTTCAATTCATTTTAATCATTGCTGAAGGGTCAGTCTCAAAGGAGACTGTCAAATTTAAGATACAGGAAAGGGAATGAAAGCGTGGCAAACCCGCTGGAAAGGAGATATGATGAAATGAAACGCGATGGAAAAAATCCCGGAAATTCGGAAATGGGGTGACCACACTGAAATGGCCTCAGATGACAGGAAGTGCAGGCAAATGGACCAAAACTTGCTAAAATTACTCCTAAAAGCCTTCAGAAATCATGGAAGAAATGAAAAAAAGAGCCTGTGGAGAGATTGCTAAAAACAATGAAATGGCTAAAAAATTCATGGGAAAATTCCGAACCTAGTGAAAACAGTGAAAATGAATGGGATGACAAGTGGTGCAGGGAAATGGACCAAAACTTGCTAAAATTCCTCCTCAAAACATTCTGAAAGCATAGAAGAAAGGAAAAAAAAGAGCCTCCTGAAATCTTGTGATTCCAATGAGCATAATTTGGCCAAGCTTTGGTCCATTTCCCTGCACTTCTGGTTATCCCATTCACTTTTAGGCTTTTCACTAGGTTTCAGAATTTTCCCATGATTTTTTTAGCCATTTCATTTTTTTAGCAACCTCTCCACAGGCTCCTTTTTTTCCTTTCTTCCATGATTTCAGGATGTTTTTAGGAGTAATTTTAGTAAGTTTTGGTCCATTTCCCTGTACTAGTTGTCATCCCATTCACTTTTAGTGTTTCCACTCGGTTTTGGAATTTTCCTTTCATTTCTCTCTCCATTTCCTTTTCATAGCAACCTCTAAACAGGCTCTATTTTTTTTTCATTTCTTCCTTGATTTCAGGCGGCTTTTAGGAGTAATTTAGCAAGTTTTAGTCCATTTCCTGGCACTTCTTGTCATCCGAGGCCATTTCGGCGTGGTCACCCCATTTCTGAATTTCCAGCATTTTTTCCATCACATTTCATTTCATCGTATCTCCTTTCCAGTGGGTTTGTCAGACTTTGTCCTGTGATTTCAGAATTTCATTCCCTTTCCTGAACGGGGCCAGATTCAGACCTTGGAGCAACATACTGAAACACTTTTTTTAATTAGCAGACTTTTTGAAGAAGAGTTTTCCCGAGTCAGACCAACGTCTGGTCCGACCAGAGTCTTGTCTACAGTAGAAATAGGATGTCAGATCTGTACAAATATACTATGAAATATCTGCAAATTGGCTTTGTCCTGAATGTGTCTTTCACTTCTGGCAAACTGAGGGTTTCTTTACCAAAATTTTTGGGTCTATTAGTTTTATCAGTCACTTGACAGAGATGGACTCCTCAGGTTTAATCCATTTTTTCATTGGTGGCTTACAGAATTCTCAGTTTTGTTGAACTGTGTTTGTCTTTGAAGTTCCTTTCTGACTCCACTGGCTCTACACCATTGCCTTTAGTTCAGAGAATGTTAAATATTACATTATTGAAAAGACCCAAAGCAGTTTTGTCCCACCAACACCAAGAGTTTGGCACCCTGTTGCTGTTGATTTGTGACTGATGGTGTCTTTTCTCACTTCCTCAGCTTTTTTTTGGTCAAATATTTAATTGATTCAAGTTGCAAATCCTATATGTCACTGTGGTTGCAGACCTGGCTCTTGCTGGGGTTTCAAACCAATCTGCATCCTAGGTGGTGTGAGAATAAAAAACCTGTTTTTCTGCCTGGAATCACTGTGGTACTACTGGATAGAGAAAACTCTGTTATTTTCAATGAATAAGTAAGAGAAAGGGTGATTTTATTTGTCCTATACATGGTCAATTCCTGCAGGACAAATGCAAATTCAAATATTCTTACATGGGCTTCTTTAGGTTCTTCTGTCACCAAAGGCAGTTTCCCAAATTGTAAGTTACAATTTAAAATTTGACAAGTCCTTTGCCCACTTTTCTGATCTAGACAAGTTTAGCATGAAAATGACTGAAAATTCCCTATCATTCTTTCAATTTGAAGAACATGTCATGTATAAAGTGAATACACTGAAAAGTGTATTATCTGAGGCTGTCATCTTGTCATCTTTTAAATTTGCATCATATGAGGTCTTAATCAGAGATGATAGAGATAAGTGCTTCACAAAGTCTTGGAAAGATATATGCTGGATATAAACCTTGGTTCTCTATCTGTAAGTGTTAACAAATGGTGCTAACCTTTTTTTATGTTGCTTTCTTAAAATGTGTGAGAGGATTGTCCAGCATTGGTGCTTTATTTACCATAGAAAACAATTTATTGTTTGAAATGAATGAACTGATTGATGTAAGCATAATTTCACAATGTTTTCTTTAAACTTTTGCTTCCAATTTTCTGCCTCATTTGGAAAGCTCCCTCCAGTTCTTGTTTTAAACTAAGGTTGACTTCTCAGGCTCAGATTTTATTGGGGTAAGAATAACTTTTCTGTGGGTACAGATATCTGTACATTTAGATACAGGAATCTTTTATCCTTGGACCTTTCAATATGTAAAATTGCAGTTGCACAAACTGTCTCTTCTGCTGAGAAAGTGTATGCAAAACTGGAACAATGAATAAATGTCTTCTTTGAGGCTTGTGATTTCAGTGTCTCATCCCACTCACCTTTATCTTTCCCCCAATAGTTGTAGTTTGTAGTATAGATTCAGCAGCTTTGCCAGTAGGTACAACAAACCAAAACCCTCATTTCCAGCACTAGAGCAATGATTTTGAAGACATTACAGTTTTAAGGCTGTATTGGCCTCAGGGACCTTTCCCATCTACTCCTTTTCTGCTCTTCGTTTGTGAGCTAATTTAAGATGTTACTCCATCGTTCTTCAAGTGCTAAAAATAGAGGTCAATACTATTGTCCCTTCACTGAAGGTTAAGCAAGGTTTTCCTTACTTTGCATTTGACCAGCCATGTATAGATAAGTGCCTCTTTTTCTCTGATGAATGCAAATTCCACACATTGCTTTGTAAACAACTTTTTTTTTTCCTTTTTAATCCATGGGCTCTTGCATCCTCTTGAATGTGCATGTCCTGAGATGCCCACCTTTGTTTGACGCACATCTAGAAGTGGTTTGAGTGATGCCAATTGCCAAAATTCCTTTTCTCACTTAGTTTTTTAAGAGACTTTTAGGACTTGGCTGTTCTTCCGAACTTGAGTAGTTCATAGGTTGTTTTTTGAGTGTTTCTGAAGGAAATAAACATCATCTTGGGAATCAGCAATATGTAGATATTGTGAGCTTGTGCTTTTTTGTGATAATAATAGCCCTTTGATACTTTGTGCTCTCCTGTCTGCCTTACTCCATTATCAGCCTTTTATAGCAAATAATAAAGAAGGAAAGTGAGTAGTGATCTTAATAAGGTCCTCTTCCCGTTTGCTGTGCAAGGAACCTGATTGACACTTTCCTAATAACTTGAGAAAATTGGACTAAATCAGTGTCACACACAGAGCCCAACACACTCTGGAGATGCTTCATTGGCTTGGAGACAGCTCAGTACCTGCCAGCACCGAGCCTGCTGCCCCTGCAGAGCCTGTCTGTGGCTCTGGGCTGGGCTCTCCTGTTGCTCTCCTGTGTCTGCCCCACTGTGCAGGGCTCAGACACAAACCTGAGGTTCTTGAAGTATCCTTGGGTCAGAAATATGTGTTATGGTCAAACTTTTCTTCTTTCCTGATTTAGCCATGCTGGTGCTAATGCTGATTATTTAGTCAGATTCTTTCACTCTGTGTGGATGTTTCCCTACAAATGCTATGCTAATCCAGAAATTCAGTTTCTTTCTGTGCCTGCTTGATCAGGGCTGTTAGAGGATTTGTCATCCTTATGCCTCTAAAGGTTGCCTTTTTTTTTGGTCTGTCATCTACACTGAACATGTTCTTAATTTTTTCCCAGCTTGATCTTTCTGTAGACTGTTGACTTTGATCAAGTCCAGAATAGGTTGCTTGAAAGTAAATTCCAGATACAGTTCCACTCTTCTTAAAAAGCCTAGTCATGCTAAAGCAAGCTTGTGCTTCTCTTGGAGATCATATTTACCATATCCATCAAACACTGTGGCATGGCAGTGGTCTACAGTCAGCACAGAATAGTGCTTGGATCACTGCTGTCGTGATCTTAGTCTGTGGGACAGTATCAGCAGATTGTTTCTAGGCTGTCTAGTACCCTTGAATCACAAACAAGAGCGCTGCTCTCGCTTTTTCTCAAAATCAAGTTAAATCAAGCTTCAAACACGTGCTATTGTTATTTAAGTAATTGTTTGGGGCTTATTTATCCAACCACCTGTGTACAAGTGAGGGTGAGTTCTCATAATTCGTCGTGCAAGTAAATGCTGACTCGTAGTTACAAGAGGTGGCCAATTAACAAGTGAAATTCTGGAACCAAGGAAATAATATTTTGCATATGTTTTATATTGAGGATCTTGCATGTAATTAGTGCCAAAAATCTTAAGAAGTTTCATGGTCATACCGATCTTACAGCTGGAGAATAAAGCTCAAGAAATGAAGCTGTGCCTGT
Source organism: Luscinia megarhynchos (assembly GCA_034336665.1). Lineage (NCBI taxonomy): Eukaryota > Metazoa > Chordata > Aves > Passeriformes > Muscicapidae > Luscinia > Luscinia megarhynchos. The sequence goes on from JAPFBE010000002.1 coordinate 93,847,644, forward strand.
CAGATATTTGGCTGTGTTCAAGTGCATGGGTGCAAGTGGGAGTGAAAGGAAAAGATGGAATGTAATTGACTCTGATCTTCAAATTACTTTAGCCAGTGAGGTGCTGCTTTTCACTTAGTGTATCCTACTTATTCACTTAATAAATAAAATAATGAGTTATATTCACTCCTAATGTGCAGTGCCCAGAGGTCTCACTCTGGTCTGTCCCTCAACAGACTCAGCTCTCTGGGAATGCAAAAAGGTGCAATTCCTCTAGGGAGCACAGAGCCTGGGGCAGGTGAGAGCCAGAGCTCTGCCCAGGATCACGCCAACATGCTCAATTTACTTGTTGGAATAACTGAGCCCCTGCTGCCACTCGGCTCAGTTGTGCTCCCTGGAGCAGGGATGAGAACTGCCTGAGGGGACCAGCAGAGCAGCTCCAGCTGAAGGAGCCTCTTGCAGTTTGCTCAGGAGCATCGTGTGCGTCACGCACCCAATTGTGTGCCCAGCCAGCAGCACAGAAGTGAAGCCCATCCCCTTGATGGGTGCTATAAAAGGGCAGCAAAGGCTCTGTGGGGTGCACAGAGCTGCCCCACGGACAGAAGGGGATGGGGCTCTCCCATTGCAAGATGGGCTCCTTCCCATTTTGCATCCTCTGTTGCTTTATTAGCATAGCAACAGCCAATATATTTGGTAAGTACACATGTCCATTTCCTCTGCCTGTGTCTCTGTGCTGCTCTGTGTGTTGTCCTAATGAAATATATAATGATCTTGACTCTTGTATGCAGCAAACTTAGCTGGTTATTGTGTGCTGTGCAAACTAAGGCTGGGCTCCTGGTTAAATACTAAACTATAAGGATCTATGAGTGGTCAGGCTTACCTGAGTTTGTACACCTGGAATTTTGGTGGAAAAAACCCCAATGTTTTCTCAAGGGCTAGAGAAGGAGTATAGGTAAGAAAAGGTGCTGCTGCAGGTTTGTGAAGTTCCTCAGTCCATCTTCTACCTATAGGTGCCATCATCTAATTTAGTCTTGAATCTAAAGATATTGGATAATCTGAGTGCTGCCCCAGTTCTTTGGCCTGAGTTTGAGAGAGCTGCACAACCAGCGATTCAACTCACTGAATGAATTAGTCATTTAACTCAGATGTCTTGGTAGACACTCTCTACCACTGTACAGGGATCTCCACACATCCCAGAACAGCTGATGTCTGAGGTGAAAACCGGGAGCTTTGCCTATGTGACGTCTATAGATGAGATCTGAAATTTTGCAGTCTCATGAAAATTTTCACGTGGTCTTAAGAGGACACAGTAAAAACTCACAGAAACAGATGTGATTGAGAAGCATTAGAAGCACAGGAACTGTCTGCAGCTGTAGAAGTTCCGTGAGTTGCAAATTATTTCAGGCTGAAAAGCATTCAGAATACTTATGATGTATTTGCACATTGTGTGATTGTGCTCAGACCAAATACTGGCTTAAGCAAACATTTGGATAAATTGCTGTACCTGTGGGTTTGATTGCTGTATTTTTATAGACTAATCCATGGTATTAAGAGCATGACATTCATCAGATTTTGAGGATGAGGAAAGTGTCACATCAACTAATCTGCTCTGTAAAAAGGAACTTACTGAATTTCATCATCCTACATTCTACATCTAAAACAGCAGCAAATGGAGCTTTGACTGCATTAAAAATTTGCTAGGTGGCTTCAGCAGTTAATCATTTGCCCCATTGAAAACTGAGAGTGGTCCTAATATGAATTAGTCCAACACTACTGCTAGAAATTTATTATTTTTAAATCTTTCATGAGATTAAGAACTACCTCTCCCTTTGGTGAAATAGTGACTTAGCTTCAATGAAGGATAAAGAAAATTTAATAGTGGTGTGTGGTTATGCAAATGGCTCTTTTGTGGTTATGGGCACAAGTAAAGAACCCCAAGTACCAGAAAATTACAGCCTTGCCAGTACAGAACAGAGCTGAGACTAACTAAACACCAGCCTGAGAAAGCAGTTCATGATTATCTCCACTGTGTGCTCACCCTGCAGCTGGCACAGAACCGCACACAGGGAGCGATGGGAGAGCAGCCAGGGAGGACTCCTGAACCTGGGACTGCTCCCCTGCACTGGCACTAACAGGGTTTTGATAAGTTTGGGTTTGTGGTGAGCCCCCCTTAGGTGTTTATCTTCTTGCTGTTTCCAGAGTATCAGACCGATTCCCAGCCGTTGCGCCCGTGTGAACTTCAGAGGGAGGAGGCTTTTGCAGCAGGAGAAGCCTATGTTCCTCAGTGCTCAGAGGATGGCCAGTTCAGGTAATTCACCCTGCTACCAGTGTGCTGCCAGATGATCTGACCTTGCATTGCTGATGAAAGTTTTAGCCTGTCTTGAAGAGCCACTGTGTCAGTGGACTGGAGGATGGGGGTGCAGGAGACTTGAAGGGACTTCGCTGAGCCATGTTGCAGATCCAACCTCTCCCAGATGAATTCCCTCTTATTGGAAGTAATCTCCAGGTTAAGAGGTCAATCTAAGATTAACAGGCTAATCTTGGCAGCATTATTTGCATGTCAAACACTTGGTATAGTTTGCTGTATTCCTACACGTGCTCATGGGTGAATGTATGTGCCAGCTGGCACAGCTCAGCCAAGTGACTCAGAACTTATCCACCCTCTTTAGTGGCAGTCAGGTTTGCTTCTAAAGGCAGCGAAGGAACTAAAAAGCACACAGAGAACAGTGATTTAGAGAGCAGCTTGAAGGTGCAAGGAGCTAACAAGTTAAAGCTGAGGCTGAGCATGTATTGTAATTTCTCTACTATTATCTTGTTTTTGACTGCTGGCAGCTGTGACTATTCTAGATTTGACTTAGAAACTGTCTCAAAGTGTTTGGAGAATCTCAGATAATGGGAATTAGGGTTCTGCCCAACCTGCTTGCTTCCTCAACAACTTAAATTCGCATATCTGCAATTCCTGAAGAGTTCAGAGAATTACTGGAATTAAGTGTTCCCACTGATCAGAGTCACTAGAAACGCAGCTCTTGACAGTTCCATTATTTGTGATTTTAAAGTATTTAATGTGTTTTTTGTTTATGTCTGGTACTGACTGAGGACTCTACACACAGGAAATAAAATGTTACTTGTGATCTTCTTCAGGACAGTTCAGTGCAGTAGGAATGGCCTTTCCTGTTGGTGTGTAGATGAGAATGGTGTTGAGGTTCCTGGCAGCAAACAAAATGGATATCCCATATCTTGTAAGTAAAAGATTTCTATTTTTGCTCAGATTGAGCAAAGAACTATTTAAATCTGCATTTGAACTGCTGAAATCAAGAAAAGGCTGACCCCAGATTTCTATGGGCTCTAGTTCGTGGTAATTTGCTAGGTCTTTCTAGCAGAAGTTCTGGAGTTTCCTCAGAGAACTAAAGAAATGGAAACCTGATACATCATGGATGTCTGTATTTATGAAAGTCCCAGTAAGACAAATTGTGAATGAAAGATTGATTTAGTGTAATAGCTTTTGAATTGGAGAGCTTTAACCCCATCTGTGGTGGGCTTCTGTAAATCAATTTTCATAACCTCAAGTCCATCAGTGTCCTCATGCCACTTGGGTGGCAGGCATAGCACTTCTGAAGAAAACTCAGATGTTGCCTCAATAAATGATTCAGTGCCCAACAAGAACCTTCCTCTAACAATGTCCCTGCAATAATCTTGTACTTCAGGCTTGTCCTTTTGCCAGCTGCAAAGGCAGAGGATCTTGGTGAGCAGATACATCAACAGCAGCAGCATCTCCTACATCCCCCAGTGCCTGGATTCAGGGGCTTTTGATGAGGTGCAGTGTGACACGGAGCTGGGGCAGTGCTGGTGTGTAGATCCAGAAGGAATGGAGATATATGGCACCAGACAAAAAGGAAAGCCAGCACAGTGTAAGTAATTTTCAACAAAATGACGGGTTTGTAGTTTTGGAAGGTTTGGTGTGAATAGGGACCAATAAGATTATTGAGTCCAATTCCCTGCTCTTCATAAAAACAAGATGATGCACCTCACTGTCCCTGCTCAGTGTAATGAATGGAAGCCCCTTTTCAACAACAGGGTGGCCATTCAGCTGTTTGTGGGAAGCTAGTGCAGAAGCAGGCATTGCCTCTTTTCCTCATTAGGTCCGGGGAGCTGTGAGATCCGGGACCGCCGCATCCTGCACGGGTTTGGGGAGAAGAGCCCACCACAGTGCTCAGCAGATGGAGAGTTCCTGCCTGTCCAGTGCAAGTTTGTCAACACAACAGACATGAGTGTTTTTGATCTTGTTCATAGTTACAACAGGTAAGAGCTCAGGCTCTGAATCAGGAGGGTAATCCTGCCCACCCCTTCAAGGCACTGTCTGACTGCTTCTTTGTGATTTTTTCTACCTGGAGTCTTTATTCTATAACTGCACATTATGATATTTTCTGTTAGAGAATGGACCAAGTGAAAAAAACCTTTTTCTTCTGAATTCAATTCGCAGATTAAAAAAAAAGTAACATATATTCCATCCCTGCAGTCTAATTGGTGTGTCCTCACACATCACTGGATTCTACATTGTGATCTGTAGTTGGAAAAGTAGCTATGGGCTACTTTGAGATAGACAACAGCAAATGAGATAAATGCAGAAGAAAAAGAGGTATTTGGATATATGTATATAAGGTGGGAAAGACAATTGCATATGGGAGAGGAAAGCAGGTGGGCAAGTGATAACATGCAAAGATGAAGGTCCATCTGATAATGAGAACCTCTTACCTGAGTAAATATTAGGCAGTGCTGGGGTTGCTCACAGGGGTGAAACAGCAAATGATGAATGGCTGTGCTGGTGCACAAGTGGCTTTAGGTGGTTGCAGAGGGCTGGGGAATGCAAACCCTTGTCTGTGGGAGCAGGAAGCTGTCCTGGAGGAGCTGGGAATTAGTACTGTGATGGAGACATAAGGGATGGGCAAGGGGAGCTGATGGGACAGGATTTGGTTTGGCACAGATGTTCAGAAACCTTTCAGTGTCTCATGAAGTGCCACTGACTTGGCACCTCAGCCAGCACCAGCTTTCCTGCAGGAGGGCAGTGCACTAAACATCTCATTGTGACTTGGCTCTGTAGCAGCAAAGATGTTTTATTGTAAATGTCAGTTTTGTTGTTTGGAGGGTTTCTTTTTTTAAAATTGAAGTAAAACTGAAAGACAGGTCTGAATGCACAGTGGAAATTTGTCAGAATTACAGGGGAGGTTATTTTGGTGAGAGCAAAATAATCCTGCTCTTTTGTTTGTTGATCTGTGGAGTGTTGAAATGCTAAAAAAGCAATTACAGTGGAGAAATCAATGCTTTAAATTGATTTTTTTTCCTCCCACTGGGAGATTTGCCTGCAAAGACCTGTGTGATTTGATTTATTTTCTGTCCATGTCATGTAATTAATCACAGCAGGATCATTTCAGTCCCAGCTGTCTACCTTCTAATTATGGCATTGGCTTAACCTGTTGCAATCATATCTGAGTATTTCAGGTCATTAATATATTTATTTTCACACTACTCCTGCCTGTCATTATTCCTTCCCCAAACCAGGGTAGCATGCAGAGTTTAAGGGATGAGTTCCACAGTGAAGGACTGTAGCTGAGCAGAGATTTTAACCCATATTTTATGGGTTAAATGGAGAATGGAGAATCTTTCTTTGGTTCCACAGGCTGATTTTTGAAATCTAGACATATCATTCTAACTCTCTATCCAATAGACTTTCATAAATATTCCAGAATAAGTCAGCATGTTAAACCACCAAACAAATGGGGAACTCAGAAGTTTAGAGCTAAGACTTTCCCAAACAGAAGACTTCCAAAACCAAAGATGAGCCCAAATTTCCTGCCTCACCTGGAGGGCTTGGCTGCTGATACTTCTTTTGCATGGACTGTGTCCAGGTGGTGCCTGGATAGGCAGCCATATAGAGTGGCCTGTAGCAGATTGATAGGAATTATCAAAAAATCAAAAGTCAAGGAAGATTTTTTATTTCTTGCTACAATCAGTAGTGAATTGTCTTTGCTGGAAGCCAAGAGTAGAGACTCATATTTTGAAGGCAAACTAACTTCACATTTATTTATTTTCCTGTATTTTTGAGTGTGAGCATTCTTGTTGAAACACATAGACACACTATAAATTTATCCATAACTTAAATGTAGTCACAGTTGATCTGGACTGGCTTTGAAAAATGAGGAATTCTATGATATTGCTACTTATCTTGATGTCTGTGGTTAAAGAGTCTGAGAAAATAAAAAATGGGGTAAGAATTGGGTTTTCCACATAAGGTGAGAAAAGTTTTGCCATCTTGTTTGTGTGGGCCTAATTTATATCTGTTTGTCATTTATTTAGCTTTATTCTCAACTTGGAACAAAAAGAACCAGAATGACAAGATGTGACTACACATCCCCCACATATAAAATAGTGTAATTGTGTGTGTGACTTTTTAATGTTGAGAAGGAAAGAAAGCAGGATGCAGAGTTTTTCCATTGAGTCCTGTTTCACTCAGATAGAGGTTGAGATGCTGAGGTGATGAGCTCCAAGGACATGAACAGTGAAGGAAAAAGATTGTATTCCTGACTGGGCAGTGGACATTGCATAATAATTCAGAGGAGATGAAAGGTCTTAAAATACCCCAAGCTGTTTATGTCCATGTGCACATTGAAGCATAGGAAGATGTTATTTATGTGTTTATACCTTAAATTGTATTGTTTATCATGCTGGCAGAAGTCCCTCTGTGCCCTGAAGTGTGACACTTTGATCTCTCAGCATGCCAGTGTCAGCAGTGGAGCAGGATTTGACAATTCAAGGTGGAGAGAGTCAGTGGAATTTTAATTTGAAGGTGTGGAAGGGTGCCAGAGCACAGGGATGTACAAATTCCGAGAAAGGAGCACTCCTGGGCAACACTGGGACAACCCTGAGGCTGCAGCCCCTTCCTCTGACAGAGGTGCTGCTGCTGTGTGCATTCCCAAGGCTGTGCTGTGATGTCCTGTGGCAGCAGTAACACCTTCAGCTCTCCTGGCAGGAGGTGGTGGAGCTCTCAGGAGTCACCTCTCCTCTGAAGACAGGCTGAGAGGCTGTCCTGAGACAGGCTGGAGACAGGCTTCTCCACCCTGGAGAAGAGAAGGTTCTCAGGAGACTTTACAGCACCTTCCAGTATCTAAAGGGGGCTACAAGACATTTGACAAATGCACGTGGTGTTAGGACAAAGGGGAATGACTTTGGAGTGAAGGATGGTAAGTTTACATTTAGATATTAGGAAGAAATTCTCTCCTGTGAGAGTGGTGAGGCACTGGCACAGGTTACCTACAGAAAATGTGGATGCCCCATCCTTAGAAGTGTTGAGGCCAAGGCTGGATGGGGACCCTGAGTGACTTGGTCTAGTGGAAGCAGCCCCTGCCCATGGCAGGGGGGTTGGAACGAGGTAGTCTTTAAGATTCCTTCCAACCCAGAATGTTCAGTCTTGGAGGTGGCAAAGGCCCCTTGCTCTGCTCACCTGGGCACCAGCTCTGAGCCAGACAAGCATTTCATTGCTGTTCCCAGGCTATGGGTTCTGGAGCATCCCTGAGGCTGCTGGAGTGGGGCACTGAATTGAGCCGGGTCATAATTTCACAGGGTGGCTGTGAACTGCTTTTCCCCAGTTAAGCAGTGCCTAATCCACCAATATTCTTATTGCTGAGTGTCCATCCTTGGTAAAAACCTAATTTGTATAACTCTCTGGAGGTGTTGAGCAGAAAATTCCACTTCCCTGTTGCTAGGTTTTCCCAAATAAGCCACGTGCAGCTGGCACACCAGACCTTCATAGTATTTCAGGGTAAGGGGATGTGTCCATAAAATAATACAATTGTTTCAGAACTTGGCACTTTGGAACTAGGAAAACTCATCTTTTGCTTGGAGAAACTCTAGGATGTCTGTCAGTTAAGACCACATTTATTATGATTTTTCCAGCTTGGATCCTATTAAGTTTCTTTCTTAAATAATTTCTTTGCTGGAATCTGGCTGTTGTCACTCCTGGAGTATTACACTGGAAACCATCTCTTTGATCTCCAGAAGCCAAAGTCAGTCTTGTTGCACATTCAAATCCCTTTCTCCTTCTCCTTAATCTGTTGAGCCATGCCTTGAAAATGAAAGATACAAGAGAGGGTTTTATCAGGTTCTGTATTTAATTTAGTGCAGAAATCATACGTGGCATGTAAGGAAGGGGAAGCAACCTGGGCATTCTGCCATCTCATGCAGATTTGTGGAAGGAGCTAATGAATGGGAGTTGTAATAACATTAAGCCAACGCCTGTCTATTTCACACTCTTTGACAGACTTCCAAAGATGAGAATAGAATTGAAAGGGAGTTAGATGCTGGGTACATGCTTAGGAAGGCTCAGAAATCTGTTTGAGGATTCAAATCTGAATCAGAATTCAAATCTGTTCGAATTATCCCCTGTTTGTTTAGAAAAATGGCATTTAGGAGACTTGCTATCCTGCTGAAACAGCGATCTGGATCGTGTCAGAGCCTGGTTGCCAAAAGGAGACCAAAATGTTGTGTACTGGCTTTGTGCTCAGCAGACATCCTTCTCCTACAAAATCAGGAAGGAAACAGCTGGTACTTTGTTGTGGTTGATGGGCTCTTCCTTGGGCTCTTCACAGCACACTACTTTTCCTTCCAGGCTCCCAAGGGCTTTCCAAAAATTCAGCTCAGTGAAGGAAGCGTTCCCAGAGATCTCTGGGTACTGCTACTGTGTGGACAGCCTGGGGAGGGAGTTAGCAGACACAGGTAAGTGCCTTCCAGCATCTCATCCTTTAACCTGGGGGTGTTGAATTCCCAAAGGAAAGGAGAAATGACAACTATCAGTCTTCAGATTCATTTGGAAATTCAATTTCAGTCCTACATTGGTAAGACCAATGTGACCAGTGTGATGCCCATGGGAAGGGCTGGAGCTCACTAATCACATCCACCCTTTGGAGCAGAGCATCAGTCAGCAACGAGTGGGGTTGGTGCCTGGGAGCTAATCCTGTCCTCTTTGGGATGTGGAATAGGATTTCTGAATGTCCACTTTCTGCCCACACTAGAAAGCTGTGTCATGTTTGATATGTCCTATTAGCAAGATCCAGGGGAATAGAAAGGGCCTGTAGAATGAACTCTTTTCTTCTTGCTTAGGTAAAATCATGGAATTGTTTGGGTTGGAAAAAGACTTTTAAAGAACATCTAGTCCAACCTCTGTACAATGGGCATGGACATCCTCTTCTCTCATAACCTCAAATTTAGGCATGTAAATAGTTGATGGGATGCTTTAGAAGAAAGAATGTTCTTTTTTTCAGCAAGGAGGAATGAGGACGTTGAGAATTTCCAGACCTTCCTTAGATACTGTGGTTTTAATTTTTTTTAAAGGGCAAAATACAAAGCACAGTAGCTTGAAATTTAGATGATAGATGAGAACTTCAGCATTTAATTGTCAGAAAAGAACAAAGTTCTCCAAAAAATCTATGCTCTCAGAGATATTACTGAATGTCTTGGGTTTTAATATGCAACCAAAATGACTTGTAGTTGGTTTTGGTAACATCAATTTCTGTACTGCAGGCTGAACCTAACAAAATCACAGCCTAAAGCTAGGTATGGGATATTTCTCTTGCTTGTTTTAGTGGTATCAAGGCATAAAGGTGGTGCCTGGGCACCCAGCACTGGGTGCAGGGTGTGGTGCATTAGAGTTTTGCAATATAACTTCACATTTGACTTGTTTAGAGGACTGGATTCATTTTTCCTGAGAGTCTCCCAGTTTTGCTCCTCTGGTATAAGGGTGACCTCTGTCTTAGAAGCAGGCCCTGTGCTAAGTCTGCCTTTGCCAGGTCTGGAGCTGCTGCTGGATGAAGTTTACGACACGGTTTTCTCGGCGCCAGAGGCTGCGCGCACGTTCACGGAGAGCAGCATCCTTCGGGTCCTGCAGAGGAGATTCCTGGGGGTCCAGCTGGCTACCTCTGGAAAGTTCAGGTGTAAGTGGCACCCAGGAGATGCTCTGCAAATCAGGTGGCAGTTCTGGAGCTTTTATGTGATAGCAACTGTTGGGGAGAGTTGCTCTAGGAGTTTTTTTCTCTAAAAACATGTAATATCACAGTGTCAATGCAAGAATCAAGGAACCTGAATTGCAGCTTGCTTTTATCCTCTGCACTGTACATCCTTTACCAGAAGATTATACCTGTCCTCTGATCAATGCTTTTCTCATGTGCCTGCAGATCACATTGTTTGAAATCCCATGAACTCTCTGTATCTCTTGAGCCTGAAATTACAGAGATGGATTTTGTTGGTTGATTAAATTAAATCCCTGAGAAAATGCTCCCTAATTTATGTTGGTACACCCAGAAACAGAAAGGATTTTACTCTGACCACAACACACTCCATTCTCATGAGGCCACACAAGAGTTTGTAGAGTCTTGGCCAGCAAGGCTGAACTTTTGGATCTGCCCGATTCTTTCCCTGCTGGTCAGGGCAGGCATGTGTGGAGAGAATTTCTCCCCTTACAGGCAATGAGCTCTGCAGGACAGGAGGTCAGGTACCTCCTCCCCCCTAGACCAGAGCCCAAAGCAAACTGCCTTGGCTGGGGAGAGTTTGAACCTTTGTCATATTTCATTCTCCCATCTAAGTCCCAAACTCCTCAGACATTGCTTTCTGACTCTTGCTAAGGAGTTGCATCACCAGAAATATTAAACCAATACTGATGTCAGTCTTCTGGCAATATAGTCACACAGTTTTTCTGTCTTTGGGACAAGCTTATCCTTCTGAGGGGTCTGGAAGGCATCTTCCCTCTGCACTGCACTCTGGTTTTGGCTTAGCTCTGGCTGTAGCTGGGGCTGCTGCAGCTGTCAGCACAGATGAAGCTGTACCAGCCACAAGATGGAGATGTGACCTCGTTCATCAGCCACCGAGGGGGATGCTCTGGTGGCTTGCACAGCTCTCACACTGGCACCCAAAGCCACTCAAATTAGGAAAGTTGTCCCCTGGATGCATTGCTCTGACACAGTGGTCTTGCTGCCTCACTCAGGTGTCTGGGTGTAGCTGGAAAGTTCTTGAAGGTGAGAAGTGTTTAGGCTGTAGGTTTGCAGCAAAATTTCTGTTCAGAGGGTAAAGTCCTGTATTGGAGAGATCATACCCCAGAAATTGTACTTGCTGAATTTTTGCCCTCTCTGCCTTTATGACAGGAATAGGGTCTTTAGATGCCTGTAGAAGGAAATGGAGAAATGGGGTGGTCTTAACCCAAATCTCCACAGTCAGCCACAGATCTGTTTGCAAGAGCAACACCTCATTCTCTTCAGAAACACCAATGTTTGCCTTCAAATCAGTCCCCCAAGCTGTACATTTGTCTCTGTTGACCAACTGCTTTTGCACTAAGGGCTAGAGCTCCCCCAGCCTCCAGCATGGTTTCCTGGGAGAAATATTCCTGCTCTGCCTACTTGCAACTGTGGCTGAAAAATGTGTTGAGGTTTTATCTTCTGTTTAGCTTTCAGAAATTAATACCTACAGTAGAAAACTGTGGGGCAAGTTCTCCATGGGAAAAGAGGATGGAGAATTCGCATTTTGAGCTGGTACTCGGTGCATCACTGAAAACGATCAGGAAATTTTTTTTTTCCCTAATTTTTTTTCTCTCCCAAATGGGCAAACAGTGTGAAACTTTAGGCTCTCGCTGCCTTTCTGTTCCCCGCAGGCCCCTCGAGGTGCGAGGCGGAGCGCGCCGCAGCGCTGCGCTTCCAGCAGCCCGCGGCGCCGTCCTGCGGGGCCGGCGGCGCCTACGAGCCCCGGCAGTGCCACCCGCGGGGACCCTGCTGGTGCGTGGACACGCGGGGACGGCGCATCCCGGGCACCAGCAGGCGAGGACAGCCCCCAGCCTGCGGTACGTGTGAGCTCTGCGAGGGAAAATGGGGCTCGGTGATCTCTCAGTGGCTTTAGCAGGGACAGAACTGACCAGCTCCTTTCTCAGCTCTGACACATTCTGCTGTGCAAAGATCCTGAAAGCTCCCTGCGCTTCAGAGCCACGTTTTAATAAATTATTTAATGTCATACTGCCTTTTATTTTCTGTTATGATCTTTCTTTAGCCTTTTAGTTTTGCATGCAGCAAGGCTTTTCTTTGCAGCTCTGATATCTGATTCTTGATTCCAAGGAACTGAGGTGTTGAGTGAGAATATCTGGGGTAATACAAGGAAGCCAGTGATGGTGATTTTGTGTTTTACCTCCTTCCTTTGGTGAAATGCTGTGGAATTTCGTCTCCCATTCTGACTGTTTTTTTCTCAACTCTGTCAATGCATATTTTGCCATGAAAACTGCCAAATCCTGTAAAAAACCACCGAACAAACAATTAGGAAAAGGTGTATAGGTTAGGGCTTTGAGAGATTCCACAGAGAATGCACCATCAAATCGGTGCCCCAAATGGAAATGACAGCAGAATTGTCCAGGGGCTGGAGGGGAGGAGGAAAGTTAAAAACCTTTGCTCTGAAGCGCATTACCTAAATATTCAGGATTGTGCTGAAGGGCTGGGGCACAGGGTCTTAATGTGGGGGCTGCCTTGGGGGAAGGCAACTGCTGTGTGTGAGGCACAGCACAGCTTCCCGAGCAGCTGAAGGAGGAGGAATCTGCCCTGTGTGTCACGGCTCCAAGCGCTCTGGGCACACACAGGCTCGCTGTGAAATGAAAACTTCAGGCTGATCACCAAGGATATTACAAGGGAACCTCTGAGAGGCCTCCCCATATGTTGGGACTGCTTGTTTTCTCTTTGAGTATGCTTTGCTGAGCCCTCCTGATAATTTTTTGAGGAGAGGGGGTGAAGAAAGGGGGGCAATGACTTCAGGCTGCTTGCAGCTTTTATTGGCAGGCTCAGGAAATTCAAGCAGGGAAAAATTTCTGCAGAGGTTTCACAGATTAACTCCTGAGAAGGTATTTCATGAGGTTATAGCTGAAGTCTTCAGACAGCTACATGCCATGTGTGTGTCTCCAGCTCTCCTCTGTTTTATTTTGTGTTGGAAACCCATGTAGGTGTGGTGCTTAGGGACACAGTTAAGTGGTGGGCCTGGCAGTGCTGGGTTACTGATTGGACTCGAGAACCTTGCAGGTCTTTTCCAGCCTTAGTGATTCTGTAATTGTTTAATGTCCTTGGCTCTCACACTCAGCAGTGTTAACACTGGAGGAGTCAGAGCACCAGGCAGTCCTGACAGGAACATGCTCCTTTTCAGACCTTTTACAGTCGATTCACACCAGCAGTGCCTTTGGTGTTTATTCTTTCTTCCTCTGTTTTGATTTGATTCATCAGTGGGTAGGAGGGGAGAGTGTTTATGACCTGTGATCCTACATTTGTTTCATATTACTGTTCTTGTGGAATTGTGGCTTACACTAACTTATTGGCCCTCTGAGGAATGTTCTTCATCCCCCTAACCAAGAGCCAACATTGAAAGCAGAAGGGGCCCATCCTACAGAAAGTTCTTTTACAAAGGAACTTCTGACAAGGGACCCTGAGCTCCTGTCAGGGGCTGCAGAACACGACAAGGGTGCAAAAACAGAAGTGAGAAAGACATCAATCACAGAACATCAGATTACTTGCTTATCTTTTTAGCAGCTTTTTAGGTTTCCAGCTTTTATCCTTATTATTAACAGGATTTGTGACTGCTTTATCATATTGTTGGTTGTGGGATAAATGGAGATGGAGTGGGGAGCTCAGGGGAGCTGGTGCTGGAGCAGACTAAAGCTGCTTATCTGTCTTGTCCCCTACAGGGACAGCAGTGGTGCTGAGTGAGAAACATGGAAAATGCACATAACTTCCAAATATCCTCCTGCAGGTGGGAGATGTCCCAAACTGGAGGCTGAGTCCAGATCATTGTGTTCAGCCCTCCCCTGTGGAGTTATCTTCCAGGGATTTGCCTAATTGCCCTCTAACCTTTTATCCTTCCTAGCACTCTCTGGCAATAAATTTCATGATCATAATTATGTGCTCTACATCTGGACTTCTCTGTACTGCGAGAAATACTGAATAATAATAGTCTGTTGTGAATGATGTGGAGAATCCTGTTTCATATATTTTCATATATTTTTTCATCCAGGCTGAATGTTCTCTCATACTGGAAAAGCCATTCTGTCCTCAAAATACTTTTGCCTCCCCTTCTCTATAGCTCTGCTACTTTTGCCTCCCTTCTCTAAATTCTGCTACTTTTCAAGGACAGGTACCTGTGTGGCATGTGAGTTAAGCTGCTGTGTGCATTCCAGAGATGCAGTCAGTGCCATAACCATCCTGTCTGTCTGATTCTTGCTGTCTTTATACTTACTAAGTCTTTTCTTTTTTGCTGCTTTTGAGCCCTAAGCTTTGTCCTTCTTCACTGATGTGCTGCATCCTAACTTGGAGCTGTTGCTGTCTGTGTATCAGTGTAGAGATGGGGCTGGATGCAGCTACACCTGTGACTAGCTTAGCCCAGGATATGGGTGCCCAGAGCACTGTTGGTACCCTCAGTATGCTGACAGTTGGTTTTTTTCGGTTGGAATTCTGTACTTTTTCCCTTAGAGCTCATTCATTAATGCCATTTGGTCCTTAGCACTCTATTACTCCTAATTTAACAATTCATTTTCAAACCTCCTGCAATGAACACCTCAATATGAAACTGAATATCTAGTTAGGAAACTTCCATAAATTCCTTATTAGTGGGCATTGTTTAAAATAACTTTCTGTTCTTCCACAATCAATTTCTCCTTCTTAGCTTCCCATATTTCACCTGGATCATTGGAGGTTTTTATTAGCAACAGGCATCCTACTAGAGAGCTAAAAGATTTGGAAAGGATATTTTTCATTCTTTCAGCCATGGGTAGACCATGGTAAAAGACCACAGAGCAGAGAACTCAGCAGTGGGGAAGGAATCTTTCCTTTCATTTTGGGTCTTGACTGGAGAATTTTATTTGCAGACCATAGGCACTAACATTTCAAATTCCTTAACAGTGTGCTTATTTCCTAGTTGAGAAGCAGGTTGATCCATACTTTAATGTTGTTTTTGCCCCAGCTGCTTGAAATAGAGCACTCGAATTACAGGTTCTGGAGGTTCCAAAATGTCCTTTTTTCTTTTGTAAACCTTTCTCTAGGTGAGGAGCAGTCGTGCATCTCGGAGCGCCGACGGGCCTTGTCGAGGCTCCTTTATGGCCCTGCTGGCCACTTCAGCCAGTCCAATTTGTTTTCCACGCCAGATAAGCAGTCAGACAAAGCTGGTGGCTCTTCAAGACCCTGCCCTGCCTCCTTCAAGGAGCTGTTTCTGGACTCTGGGTTGTCGTCCCCACTTGCACAAAGCCCGTTTTCCAGCCAGGCTGCTGAGCTGGGAGCCACCCTTAGTGAAGCCATCACAGGGATGTTCCCGTCGAGGGAGCTGGCTCAAGTGGCACTGCAGTTCACTGCCAATCCACAGCGCCTCCAAGAAAACCTCTTTGGAGGAAGGTTCTTGAAGAATTTGATCCAGTTCAACTTCACAGGGGTGCTTGGCACTAGTGGGAAGTACAGCATTGGCCAGTTTTTCCCACAGGAGGATGTGTCAGGGATGGATAATGGCCAAGGGCCTCTGGAGTCAGCTGAGGCATTTTCACTGGAGGTATCAAAGGGGAGCTCCATCTTGACTAAACCTCTGGTGGGCAGCTTTGGCAGCACAGTAACTCTGCAGGACAATCAGAACCTGGTGAAGTTCCTTTCTTCTGTCCTGGAACTACCAGAGTTCTTTACTTTTCTTCAACAAGTAATTTCTGTCCCCAAAAGCATTGCTGAAGATTTAGGTGAAGTGGTGAAACTAGCACTGGGATCCAGAGACTGTGGTGAGGAGCCAAGGGACCTGTTTGTTCCAGCATGCACCAAGGAGGGGAGGTATGAGGAAGTTCAGTGCTATGCAGGAGAGTGCTGGTGTTTGGACACTTGGGGTAAGGAGGTTCCAGGCTCAAGACGTCAAGGCGAGCGCCCAAGGTGTCCCACTGAGTGTGAGAAGCAAAGGAGAAACCTGAAAAGCCTGAAGCAAAGCCTGCCTGCAGGATCAGACCTCTTTATTCCCTCTTGTACTGAGGATGGAGACTTTCTGCCACTCCAGTGTTATGGGACAAATTGCTTCTGTGTCGATTTGAATGGCAAGACTATCCCAGGAATAAAGGGAAAAGCTGGAAAGCCAATGCAATGTAAGTCTTAGGGACTGGGAATTTAAAGATGCTTTTGGAATTCCATGGCTCTTAGTATCTGATTGCATGTGGAAATAAATGGATGATGTGTGCAAATCTCCTGTCTCCTGACAGGAAAGCAAGCCAGCTTTGCCGTGGCAGGGGGACAGTGGGAAATGCAGTGTGTCAGCCCTGGTATCCCAGCTGCTGAAGGGTCAGGGTGTAAGGTGGGCACACTCAAAGCAGAGGAGCCCGAGGTCTTGCCTGGTTACTGAATATGCCATGGGCATGTCTCTGCCTGAGTGCAGCTGGAGAGTGCAACATCCATGATGCCCAGGAGACCTGGAGCATCTGTGGAATTGAATGTGACCCCTGCCTAGTGAAAAAACTCTTCCAGACCAAGTCACCTGGGCATGGTCACTGGCTCATCTTTTCATAAGAACTAAAGATTTTCAGTGCCTTAAACAATGAACTTGATTTAGTCTTTTTAGCTCAAGAATATATCCTCAAATTGGTAAGATATTGCAGGATTCCAAACATAAGAAGGTGATTTAATGGCTGGTAGGTTTCTCATAAGTCACAAAGTCAGGCCAAAAAGGTGAGTTGCAAATGACTTTGATATCAGTTTAGATATCAGATAGACTGTGAACTGCCTTTCCTTGCCCTTTTCTTTATGGAATATGGAGAAAGAAGGAAGCACATAGGCAGTGAATATTTGTCTTTATAATTTCTCTGAACTGAGAACAACACATCAACAGGGAGAACAGACCAAGAGGAGAGCTTCTCATTTTGGGAGAAATAGCAGTGTCCAGCAGCTGAGAGTGGTGCATAGTGAGGGAGCTCCTTTGTGTAGCAGTTTGCAGAAGTAGAGGGGAGTTGGTTGTCATGATCTGAACGGAGAGGGGATTTATATCTAACAACCAATCTGTAGTGCAATCCAAAGTAAAAAGGTTCAGAATTCTCTGCTGCTCAAAAGAAGATGAGCTCCCATGGCTGGCTGGGTTTGTAGAGCTGCTTGGTGGCAAAGTGAAATTTGGCTCTGGAGATGGCAGAAAGGGCTTCCAAACCAAACTTACTCCAGTATTTTGAGGGATGTTATTTTATATTCAGCAGCAATGTTCAGTGGAGTGTAGGAAGAGAGCAGTTTAAAGATTCTGGTTCAGTGCAAGGGGAAATAAAATCAATATTATCCCACTATTCAGATGGTTGCTTTTGCAGATTGGCTGAATAACAAGTAAGAACCTGATTACCAAGTAGATCTGAAAATATCTGATTGAAGTAAACAGATTCAGGAAGGCATTTAGTGGCACCTGGCCTCCCAGTGAGAACTATAAGTAACTAATGTACTCACAAATTTTAAAAAAACATATCTGTATTCATATTGGAGGGCTCACATCCCTTTGTAAATTTTGGTTCAGCATGGGACCTTAATACTGCTAAGCCCTCTTAGTAACAGGCCAGGAATGTTGTTATTATTGGGCTGAGTGACCAAGTTTTAGTAGTGGTGTTTATTGTACTAAAGGATAGGGGTATTGTATATCTTCAGTGCATTCAGAAAGATGTGCATGTTTTTCTTTTCCCAGGCCCAAGTGCTTGCCAAGTAGCAGCTGGTCAGGAGTTTCTCAAGGCTGTGAAGCTCCTGCTGTCAGGTCCAAGTGCTGTGCCTCAGCTGTCCAGCCTCCACGTCCCTCAGTGTGCTGCTGGGGGTGGCTGGAGGCAGGTGCAGTGCAGTGGCCCTCCCGAGCAAGCCTTCCAGTGGTACGAGAGGTGGATTGCAGAGAACAACCAGGGCAAGCCCCTGCCTCTTCCTGATCTATTGAGCATGATAGCTGGGTATAAAGAGGCATCCTCTGGAGACTTTTCAGCTTTTGTTAAAGCTTTGTATGAGGCTGGGCACCAGAATGTCTTCCCCACATTCTCCGTGTATTCCTCCTTCACGGATCTCCCACCTCAAGTGCTGAAAGGAAACCTCACCAGTGCATCTCAGAACATTTTGCTGGACCCATATACATTCTGGCAACTTCTGACTGAGCAGCTGAGCTACTACCCAGGACCCTATTCTGATTTCAGTGCTCCATTAGGCCACTTTGACCTTCGTGAGTGTTGGTGTGTTGATAGCAAAGGAAGAGAGCTGGAAGGAACAAAGGCAGGAGTGAACCAGGTTCCAGCATGTAAGTAAACAATTCCTGGCATGTAAGTAGGAGTGTTTTCTGGTCTTTTATTTTATGCCACAAGAGAGGGAACTCCTTTCAAATGCTGTGAGTAGCAGACAATAACTTGTCAGAAAGATCGTCAGCACTGCCATTATTGCTGGACATCAGAAGTAGGGTGACTAATTTTCGTAAATAAGTGGTGGCTGAGCTTTGGAAATAAGGAAAAATAAAGTTCCATATCAAGTCTGTGTAGATCTCATAATTCAGAGTTTGGACATATAATGGTTTTGCAGAAGATGGTAAAGAATATTAGAAAGTGTGAAGAGTTGCATGGAAAAATCAGGATTACACCATAATGTAAATGGCTCCCAAGAACGCCTTAAACTGAAGCAAGAGGGATTTTCTTTACTGTTTCTTACTATGTGGTCAAGAGTAACAGATATCCCCTAAAGTCACTAGGAGGAGAGTGAGGCCAGCACTGAAGTTCAGTAAGCTGTCTGTCTAGACACCTCCTGCAAAGGTGCTGGGCCCTCTTTGGGGTTACTCCTGTAACCTGTATTAAAATGCCATCACTGAAATTGTTCTCATCACACAGTATTTTTCCAGCTGTGAAAAAGAGACAGGACAGAACTGATGGAGATTCCAGTTCTGTGGGCAAGTGGGGGATAAAGGGGATGAAGCAGATTAACAGAGTTATTTTGGAGGAGCATCTTTAGTGGAGCTGGTTTGGTGCGTTGAACTGCCCTTTCTGGGTCAGTAGATTTATGGAGAGGACAGGCCAAGTGTCAGCTGCCACTCCAGGCCCAAAGGATATACCTTCATTTTCCTTTCTGGCTCTCACTTCTGATTATCCACATTTTTTATGGCAGCATGTAATGGTTTTGAAAGCAAAACCAGTGAGAGACTCCAAGTCAGAAATGCAATTTAATAGGAAAAAAAGAGAAAATTACATGCAATAGTACAAAACAAAAACCACTGACAGAGTCAGAATACAACCTGACACCCTGCTAGTTAGGGTGGTGGTAGCAGTCCTGATGAAGGGGTCTTGTTGGAGTAGTGATCCTGTAGAAAGGTCTGGTACTTCTTGTCCTCTGGAAATCAGTGGGTACAGGTTGCTTTGTTGTTCCAAATCTCAGTTTCTATCTAGGTAGGAAATGTTTGGCTCCTCCCCCTGGGTGGAGCATCTCCCAGTGGGATGATGTAATTTTATCAAGCATGCAGTAGGACTCAATGGCCCTTTAACAGGAGATATCTCCCTGGAGGGAGGGTGGGTCATGGAAAGATAAAGAACATTGCCCTACCTGTTTTTTAACAGCTGGCCCATTAGCAGAGGATATCTCCCACAGAGATAAGAGTCACTGCCCCACCTGGTTTCAGCAGATGGATAGAATACATACTTTTGGGCATATCTTTACATTGTAACCTGGGACACAGCGACCGAGGGAATGTTCTGTAGAGACTTATTGACTCAGTTTGTAACCAATCAGGACTTAAAAACATCAAGCCTTTGGCCCAGGACATGGAGAATGTTTGTGTGACTTATGGCATTCTAAGGCTCTTGCTGTTAAACAGCTAAGCAGTGACAAGTCTCCTTTGTTTGCTTCATTATGCAATTCAACACTGATTTCAGAGGGAAACAGATGATGCTAGTTAAAAGACCAGTTTGTTTTCATGGAAATATTTACTGGATTTAGATGAAAGTTGTTAATATGCTCTTCATATATACACTTTTCTATACAGGTCCTGGTATATGTGAAGGTGTGAAGCAGGAAGCCATGAAGTTTGTGGAGGAGGCAGAGCAGCTCATCCTGGCCTCGAATGGGTCCCAGTTTGCCTTTGGAGAGAGTTTCCTGCTGGCAAAGGGGGTACAGCTCACGGGCAGTGACCTCCTGCGCTCTGCTGGGCCCTATGGGCTGGGGGCAGGGGTCTCCCAGGAGCTGCTCTCGGGCAGTGACCCTGCTCTCCAGCTGGCTGCGTGGTCAGGTGGGTGCAAGGGACAGCAGGCTGAATTAAATGGAGTCACGCCCAGAATCTGTGCAGGAGCACTTGATGTCAAATGCAACTCTGCTGAAAAGCAGGTGCGACTCAGCAGGTGAAATTAATCAGGGTCATTAAGCTGCCACTCCAAAAACTGATTTATGTTGTCTCATCTGTATGGCACAATGCAGATATAAAATCTGGGAACTAACCAGCCTTTATGTACTTAAATGATGTACCTTTATGTACTTAAATGTATTTATTAATTTGTCTTCTGAAGTTCAGGGATCATTCAGATTTTTACAAATATGTGCATTTAATATATGCTGTATTGGGCACTAGAGCTTTCTTTTACTTCTCTTTTATAGTCCTGCACTTCTACTGGCAGAGTCACTTTACTTCAAAACGTTCTTCTGGGGAAGCAGCACAGCTGGGATTTCTCCCTTACATCCCTCAGTGTGATGGCCTGGGAAACTGGGAGCCAACTCAGTGCTATGAGAGCACAGGTGAGCAATTCCTACAAGACTCCCTGGGCTATCTAAAGAATAAAAAAATCCCAAATCAAACCATCAAAATCCCCCAAGAATTCTAATTAAAAATAGAATACCAGTAGCAGTCAGACTGGAGGAAGGTGATATGGTTTACAAGATGTGTGTAAATTGACTTTACTTCAGTGGCAGCCCATTGGGCTCAAAAGTCAGTAAATACTCAGTTGCTTGCTGCTAGTTCTGTTCCTTGGGGGCTGATCCAGGAGCTGATATTGCTTAATGCCTTCACTCATGACCAGGATGATGAGGTGGAGCACACCCTCAGCAAGTTTGGGGGTGATGCCAGATTCCTGGGAGTAGGTGATAGGGCTGCAGTGGAGGAGTCTCAGCAGAGCTTCTACATTTCCATTTGCACCACTGCTCCCAGCTGTGGTCTACCTACCCCTGGATAACACAGTGAGCTGTGGCTTAGATTGACTAACCCCTTTCTGTGGAGCTGCTGAGGGTGAAAATCTTCCTAGTATGCAACAAGCACACTGCAGTACCACATCTAAAATAAAGATGCTTTTCTTTCCTGGCCAGGTCATTGCTGGTGTGTGGATGAGAGAGGACGTTATGTCATGGATTCCTTGGTCTCACGCTCAGCAGAACTTCCCAAATGTCAGTTGGGTTTTCTTCCTAAATATTTGTCTTTACCTGTTCTTGCAAATTTCGATATTTATTGGAAATTCTAATGTGATATGCATGAAGTAAGGCTTGCTTCTAACCATTGCGAGAAAAGTAAAAATAATTATTTTTATTAATTATTATTATTAATTCATTTAATTTCATTGTGTGTGATTGTGGCTTGCATGATTTGAGAGTGGACTCTCTACTGTTGGTGGTACCTGAGCAGGGGGACTGGGCCAGTTGTCCAGCCAGATGTCTCCAGGGATGCCTTCCAACCTCAGCCATTCTGTGGTTTTATCAAACACCAATCAGGAATTCCCTCCTAATGCAGATGTGTGAGGGAGCTGGTGATGTAACCCTTTCTCTTGCTTAGGTCTGAAACTTGATTTTATTTAAAAAATGTTTTCCCTCTGCCAGGCCAGACTTCGTGTCAGCGATCTCGAGGCAATGCCCTAATTTCCAGCTGGAGACAGAGCAGTGCAGAGCTGGACACCTCTACAGCTGATCTGTTCATCCCCAGCTGCCTTGAGGTGATTTGGCATGGCTGAGGGAGGAGTTTGCTTACACCAAGCCATAGCCATGTACACTTTCTATCCATGCTCTATAAGCACCCCTTGTGCATTTCTATGAACCTGAAAGAAAAGGGTAAGACAAAGCTAACAGCCAGTGTTGCCCTGCAGAAGGCAGAATTTAAACAGTTTTGGGATGGAGACTGGGAACAGGGAGCTCTGTGCCTGCCCACACTTCCCTCCCACAGGCTGGCTCTGCCTGGTGCTCCTGCAGAGCTGTGCTTAAAAGGCACATCTTAATTGGCATTTGGCGGGGGCTCTTTCTTCCTGAGCTGTGAGAGAATGACAGTGAGAGGGGGCTGGGTGCAGATATCCCAAAAAAACCAGGGTCTGTGATGCTCTCAATATGTGGTAGTGAGCAGGATAGACACAGGCAAGGAACAGACATTTAATGTAACAGAATCCTTATCATATAGAATCACATAACCATTTAGGTTGGAAAAGACTGCAAAGATCAAGTCCAACTATTACCCCAGCATTGCTGAGGCCACCACTGAATCATATCTTTAAGCACCACATCTAAAAAAATTTTGAACACATTTCAAGCTAGGATTTTATCAGAACTCTATCTCAATGAACTTTTAGTCTACATCCTTCTTAGAGGTTGGACTTGGTGATCTCAGAGGTAATTTCCAACATAAATGATGCTCAATTCTTTCAGTGACTCATCTATCTATTAAATATTACACTGTATTTTATGTTTATTTTTAATATGTTTTAATAATGGACAAGTGTAAATATTATAAAACATTTTAACCAATCTTTGGAGTATGGATTTTGGTGTGTCTGTATTAAAACACATTTCTCTGCAATGACATGTCCTTGGTTCTTTGTAGACAGGAGAATACACTGTGCTGCAGAGATCTGACACAGATACTTGGTGTGTGGATCCTGTGTCAGGAGAAATATTCCAGCGTGGCAGCAAAGGCTTGGATGGCAATCCTGAGTGTGAGTAATGCTTTGCCCCCTGCCTGTGATGCCTCATGCTTGGCAGCATATTCACTTTCCTTTTCAGAATGCTGCCTGTGAAACATGGGAGGCTCATAGTTTAATTCCTCAGTGATAGGGTGCATACAAAGCACAGCAACATTGGAAGGGTAGCTGAAAATAGTTACCCTTTACTTTCATAACACCAGAAATAAAACAGTCAAGACAGACTTATGAATGGGCTTCTATACATTTTTTAAATCTTTGATTTCTTACCAGCATTTTAATTATTTTAAAATGTAAATGATCATATGATTATATTTAAAATTACCTTGATCAATAATTTTTACTAAAAAGATTAATTTAATATTTTTTTGCCCTTGAAATACCAGCACCTAAATGATTACACATTTGTAAAAAACAAAAAAAACCCCCAAGAAACAAACAAAAAGTCCAGCATTTTTTTCAGTCAGTTTTCTAAAACCAGTATTACTTGCACTTTAATATTTAGAAAAAATATGGGGTTTTTTTCCTAGAAGAAGTAAAATTCCCCATTTCAATAGTGATTCAAGTTATTTATGGCTTCATGGTTACTCATCTTTCTTCCTACCAACAAAACAGACTGGAAGAACTGCTGGTAAGGTCTTTAGGTCAATTTATTGTCTTCTATTCTGTCTCTTGCAAAGACTGTCTCTCTTTGAAGGTCCCAGTTTCTGTGGCATGCTGAAGTCCAGAGCTGTCTCACGAGAGGCTGCCAGAGGCTACATCCCCCAGTGTGGAGGGGAGCAGGGGAGTTTCTCTGCTGTGCAGTGCAGCCAGGACCAGGAGAGCTGCTGGTGTGTCTTTGGCAGTGGAGAAGAGGTGCCAGGGACACGAGTGACTGGGGGAAGACCAGAATGTGCAAGTGAGTTCCTGCTTCAGGCATTTTACTTGTGAGCAAATCCAGGCCTGAAATTTAACCCAGATCCTAAATTTTCCCACTCCCTAGTTGAATTTAATATTATTTCTTCAGACCCTTTGAGGCTTTTGCTCAAGCAACATTCTTTGTGTTGTAGCAGATTTCAGACCTACCTGGGCATGCTGTCCAGTTTTCTTCAGGTACTTTCTGAGGAGAGAAAGGAATGGATTCTTAACTTTTCCTAATTCATAAAATTGGTTGAATCAAACTATTTGAGCTATGAAACCCAGCTATAAGGCAAATCTGAACAGCTTGCTGCAAACTTGAACCTGCTCCAGTCTGAGCTGGCTCTGGGATTAAAACCCATTCAGCTGACTAAAATAAAATTTGAAAAATGTGTGCTTCTGCCATTCTGACTCTTGGCTTGTGACCAGAACTGTGAAAAAGATGTGCCAAAACATTGCATATTCACAGAGTATTTCCTGAATGATCAGAGCTGTGAAGCACTGGAATTCACTCATGGTTTCCAGTGAGATATCCAAATGGGAGACATTTGGATAAATTTAATTTGCTATGTCCTTTGTGCATTTTCCCATCACTGAAGTGATGCAAAATTAATTAAACTTTCTACAAGGCAATGGTTCCAAAATGTAATGATTAGTGAAAAGTAGCAATGTAAAAAGAAAATCTTCAACAGCTATCTTCAGGACATTGTTGTTTTCATAGTTTTTTTGTTGGTTTTTTTTTTTTTTTTTTTTTAATTGTTTGTTTTGGGGGAGAAGGGTTGAAAAAATTAGGGAAACAAGACCACATAATTTGCTTGAGTTTCCTTTTGTGACTCTGCTGTATAAAGATCAACACAGGCTTGTGCTCACTGTCCAAATAGAAGATGTGGCACTTGAGGACATGGTTCAGTGGTGGAGCTGACAGTGCTGGACTCAATGATCATACAGGCCATTTCCAAACTTAATGATTCTACAATTCTGTTGTAAGACACCTGACTGTGTCAACCCAATTGCCTGCAAGGTGTTTGTCAACTAGGAAACTGCTCAGCCAACCTGGAAATCATTTTCTTTGGGCTCTCTTGTATCAATGGAGGGTTCTGAGGATGGGATTTTGTGAGAAGCCACAGGAGTCCCCATGGTTGTATTTACCCCATGGTGTGTGTGGAGATGCCAGCAGGGCTCTGAGGAGATGAGCTCCAAAGTAGGATGGTGTGGTCACCTGAA
Organism: Luscinia megarhynchos; assembly: GCA_034336665.1. Lineage (NCBI taxonomy): Eukaryota > Metazoa > Chordata > Aves > Passeriformes > Muscicapidae > Luscinia > Luscinia megarhynchos. The sequence goes on from JAPFBE010000002.1 coordinate 93,872,668, forward strand.
CGTGGCCATCCAAGGCAGCTTTTTAGCTCTTCACAGCAGCAGAGCTGACCACAACTACAGTGCTGCTGCCATCCTGTGCTCTTCCCAGAGAAAATAGTGACTAATAGTGATTAATGACCTTTCTTTTTAAAAATACTGAGCTGAGATGCTTTGAAAGTGTACTGGAAACCTGTTTTTACTGAAAGCTACTTGTTATTTTCTGCATAAAGGTTTAAATAATCTTTAGTGGTATCCCTTGATTTTGAAACAGCAATGGAACTTTTCATGATATACAACTTAGTTATTGTGTAAAAATAAAGAATCAAAACTTAGCTTTCTCCTCGGTGACCCAGCCTTATGCCTCTAGTCCTGGGATTACTAATAATTGTTCAGGAAAAAGGAGTATTGTACTGCTGCCTTGGAGATCTTGTTTATCAGCAAAATAAGCTGTGGTGGGAAAATAAGCTAAATTCCTCCTCCAGCATCAGAACAGACAGCTGTAAACAGAAAGTAATAACTCAGAGTGCCCAGTACATGCCAGGAGGTTCTCATTAGTTTAATCACTTCCATCAGAGGTAGAATCCAGCTTCCTCCAGCTGGCATGCACTGGAGAGACAATGCCAAGTGCCCTAGCAGTCCTCACATGCATTTCCCATCCTCATGCTCACTTCCCAGAACTCTGAGCAGAGACAGGTTTCTGGAGAAGGTCCTGGAGATATTAATTTCTTTGTGGAAATCTTTGGAAGCACCTATGAAAGAAGTGTCAGTATTCAGCTGGATTCTGATTCACTCCTCCAGGACCAAGAACAATGACAAAATGGTGCAGGCTCGACAAGAGAAAATGAAGTGGCATCTCTAGAGGGATAAATGAGCAAGTCACTGATGGAGATTGAAACCTCTGAACCACACCAGGAAACCATCAATCACTTCTGTTTTGGGGGCTGTATGTTCCCTGGTTCACACACCCAACCTCAATGGAACAGGCAGGAAGAGATTGTAGCACCGTTCAGCTGAGACTGGACAGAGGAATTGTTAATTGTTTGAGCAGTTAAGAAACCACAAACTGATCTTTGCATACTCTGTATAAAGATTATATTTTTGTGATTTAACAGCCAGGATAAGTATTGCTATCTCTTTTACAGAGATGTCTTGTGGTCCTAAAACCTTGTGAGATTTATTAGAAGTGTCTTGAGCAAGGATGACAGGTTTCCACCTTTACTGAGAAAGAGTCTGGCTACAGAGTCAATGAGTGAAGAGAAGGAATGTAGTGGCCCCATTTACAGAGTTATTACAAAAGAATTGCTATAAAGGAGACTTAGATAAAAATATGCATTTGACAACTCAGAGGCAGATATGAAAGCTTTTTTTGTTGGTATTGAAATGCTCAGAGATGGAAAACAAAGATGTACTGCACACACTGGATCCCAGATTCATCCTACAATGTTTTAATACTTTAATTCAAAGATTAATACCTTAAATGAAGTTGCAGCTTAGTTATGAAATGAATCTCCATATGTCCATCAGGAAGGGTGAGGGAGGGTGCTCAGACCTCAGTGTTTGCCTCCCTTCAATGATCAGGAAGTTTAGGACTGATCTGAGCATTGTTATTTGGAAAATAATGTATATAGACACCCAGCAAGTGAATTGTATGATATGGTAACATCTTTTTCTTTGTATTTATTTATAAGTGAGGAAGTTGGTTTTTTTTCCCTACATTTTGTAGCTCTGGAACTCGTAAGTGTTTAATTATTACTGGATATATTTAGTAATTAATTTGGAATTTGGCTAATATTGAGTGAAGCAGTTGGCTTGCCCTGATGAGGAAAAATTAATTATCACTGTAATTAGTTTGCTATAATAGTCTGTTACAGTGGACTGGCAGGGTTTGAGTGATTGTCCTCATACAGAGTGAGTTGATAGGGAAAACTGTGCTCCAACTCTAAAGCTGTATACTGCTGTATACTACTGTGTGTATATATATATATATATATATATATATATATATATATATATATATATATATATATATAATATAAATATATGTATATGTATCTATATATCTATATATCTATATATATATCTATATATCTATATATCTATATATCTATATATCTATATATCTATATGTGTGTGTATATATATAAAAATCTCTATTCTGCCCTTCTGCCCTACTGGTCACTAGAAACATCTTGGAGCTGAAAAAACGTGAGTTCCTGATCTAAACCTTTCAAACTTCAGTCTGAAAGGAACTGAGATGAGGTTTATTTTGCCCTGCTTGTTTCCACTAGATATTTTCTGTAAAGGTTTGTTCTGCTGTTGGTTAGAAATCTCCTTCTCATTTCCTGCTTAAATTTATTCATGGCTGTTCAAAATGTGTCTGTTCCTAGAAACCACGCACGTCCCTTTCTGGACCTGATTACCCATCACAGCCAATATGTGTCTTTCCATCAGCTTCAGTAAACTGAAGCAAGCTGGCCTCAAAGCAGATCAAAGCTGATGAGTGGGAAAGGCACAGGGTGCTGTCTAGGTTTGAATCTGTGGATTTGAGGGGTTTATGGACTTTGTCTAGAAGTCATCACAGCCTGCCTCTAACGCGTATCCCCTTTCTCCCTGCAGGTCCTCAGTGTGCTCTGCCATTTGGTGCCTCAGCAGTTGCCAATGGGGCTGTACTTTGTGAGACCATCCCTGGGCAAGCTCCAGGCATCCAGCAGTGCCAGCTCATGTGTCGCCAGGGCTTCCACAGTGCCACTGCCAGCACCTCATCCCAGTGTGACACGCGGCAGCGGCGCTGGGTCTCGGCTGCCCCTCTGCTCCAGGCCTGCCAGAGTATGTCTGATCTGCTCTGCTCTGATCTAATCTGGTCTGTTCTGATCTGATCTCATCTGCTGGGGCTTGGGAAGGGCTCAGTGCAAAGCTGAGCTTTTTTAAACAGTGCAAAAATCAGCTTTTATCACAGAACTACTGTGTGAATAACTGCCATAGTTATAAGGGAGTTGTTAAGCTGAGGTGCAGGACATGTGTTCTGTTTTCTGCCATCTTCACCTCTGGCTCTTGGCTGGCCCCTGTGCCAGAAACTGTCCCTCTTGCCTGTAATAATAGAGCCATAAATAGTTATTCAATCTATATGCAGATCTTTTCTTGTTAGTTAAAAGATGCTGGCACCATAAGTGATTCTGATGGAACTACTTAGTCCTGGAAGAACAGATGAGCACCAGATGTTTGAATTTGGCTGAACTTGACTGTTTATTTGCATAATCAAGTCACTGTTACTTCTGCATCTTTTTTGCAGCAATCTGTTCTTAAGGATTATTGCTGTATTTGTTGGCTGACTTCTGGTATTTTTCAAACAATTTTGCTTTCAAGAAAAAAATGACACTTTAAATCTTGGAAGAACTGGATGTCCATTCAGAGCTCATGTAATTGGATATTAATGTTGGCCTTCTCAATTATTTTCAAAAAGAATTTCTGATCAAAATGGCAATTTTTAGCAGTGCTGAACTTTGAGAAGTGCAGGTCTTCCTGCCAAGTTTTCAGCTACTTTTAATTTCCAGAATAAGTTACACCCACTAACCAGTCTTCAGAATGGGTTATACTTTTCTATTCCAAATGCAAATATGTTTAAACTTTCAATTTCAGACTGAAACTTTTGTCTGTTTGTGACTGTGTTTGTGAAGTTTCTGGGGCATGTTATGGAATAACTTCCATGTTTGCCTGATGGCAGTGGAATAACTTTGTAGGGACAGAGGGGAGTTTGTGGCAATCTGCTATAAAGTTTACTGTAAGCCAAGGACTTCCCCCAGTAGTTTGTGTTTGGAATAGAGCATGGTTTTAAGGAGAAAGAAAAGATTCCCAGCAAATCAGAAGGCAATTGAACAAACTTCACAAGAATGGAGAATTCACCAAAACACTTAGTAATTTGTTCCAATGGATAATTACCCTCACTCTCAAAAATCATGTTTCCTGTTCTTTATGTATATATCTAGAAACTGTGGTTAAATCAGCTCTTTAAATACTCTTGGAGAAACTTAGCAGAGAGGGACTTTGTGCCTTGCAGAAGAAGCAGGGGTTTGTGTCCTCTGGTGCCATCTGCCATTCTCCTTGGAAGCTCTCCAGGCTTTCCCATGCTCATTTTGGGGTGAGGGATGAGGAATTGTGCTCCAGCAGTGACACTTGTATGTGATGCAGGGAGGACCTGCAGAGGAGCTGAATGGGGGAGAGTTCTGCTGCCTCTCCAGCCTGGTGGGATAAGAGGCAGCTCCATTTGGAGGTGGAATGACAGCATGACTGCTGTGCTGAACCTGAGATAACAAACCCTCCCTGGAGCCTGGGATCAGTGTTGCTCCAGGGAGACAAGAAACTTGCATATTTTTTTCTTGCTAAAAACTGATTAAATAGATTTGGATTTTCTGACTGATGAGCTCACAGATTTGTCATCAATTTGTGTGACTAGCATCACTTGGGTTTGCTGTCAAAAATTCAGAAAGCTCTTGTAGATGTCCATGGCAATGCCATTATTCTGCAAATTTATTCTCTCCTAAAACTTATTCTCATTTAGTTGGACAAACTGGGTTTCCAAAAGCCCATTTACATTAGTATTAATTGCCTTCATCATTTAACTACTTTTTAAATATAAGTGTTTTCATGATTGCATGTAAGAAAAGTGAAAACTGACAGGTCTTTCTGTTTCTTTTCTAAGTGTTGACATAATCAGCTTCCATGTAGTTCTCTGGAACTTCCTATTTACTAAAGCATATGAAAAATTATCAGTGATGATCTAGATTGTCCTCATCCTTCTGTGAGTTAGTGCTCCAGTGGAAAATATCTTTTCATTATTATCTAAGTGTCACTTGGCTTTTTCCCTAATGCACAACGTTTGCATTTATCAAGCTTGTGTCTTGCTGTTTATTTACTACTGACAGCTCTACTGCTTTTGTCTGAAAGTGGGGATATGCTTTTGATGCAACATGAGAATGTAAAATCAGTGTTGTCTTTTCTCAAAGTAACTCTGAAGGTCAGGTTACTCCTTAGTGAGGTTACTAAATGCCCTCTCTATTTCATTTTTAGAGCTCCAATTATTTCAGACAGTCCAAGCTCAAGCACACTTTCAACTACGCCTGCCTCCTGAGAAGACATGTAGTTCTGACTACTCTGGATTACTCCAGGCATTCCAGATATTTATTTTAGATGAACTGAAGGCTCGTGGTTTATGCCACCTCCAGGTAATTTAAATTCCTTATCTTCCATTTTGGTGGATTTTGTTTGGTTTTGTTTTTTTTTGTTTGGGTTTTGTGTCGCATTAAAAATAAAAAATAGGAAAAAAAAGTGAAGCACAACATGGACCTTTGCCTGTTTGAGGAATGTGCAAGAATGGAAGATGCCATGAAATCTGTCAGGATTGGCAGCACTTCTCATATGAACGAGTGGGAAAATAAGAGGTTTAGTCTCACACCACATCATCAGATCAGTTTAGTTCCAGCCATAAAAGTCATATAATACCAGCCCAATATCTGTTACAAATTTGTTTCAATGGAAGAGAATATTTTGACCATTCTTACAGTGTCCATATGACTTGCTAAAATTATATTTTCTTGCTTCTGTTTTTACAGCCCCTTTTGACAGTGTTACTTTGAGTATAGAACAGTGCAAATGAATAGGGCAAGGCAAAAGCAAGAAAGTTCTCAGGCTAACTGTGATTTCACTTAATTCTGAATTTTAGGTAAATGCATTTGGAAAAACTGGCTCAGTTTCCATGTGTGATGATTCCACTGTCTATGTGGAATGCCTGAGCGTGGATCGCCTGGGAGTGAACATCACGTGGAGGACTCAGCTGGAAAACATCCCAACAGCTTCTCTCCCTGACTTACATGATATTGGTAATCTTTCTTTCTCTGATGTTTCTGTGGATTAAACCCGACTTGCTTTTAATCATTTTGCTTCCCAGTCTTTACAACACTTGTGTTGTGTTTTTGAGCTTTTGGTGTTGATATATTTCCCTTCTCAGGCTGTGACCACACAGTGGAAAGAAGCTATAATTGAATGTTTTCTTTCAGATAGGACTGCCTCTCCCAGCTGCCTTAACTAGGATTGAAAATTACTTTATCAGGCATGAGCTGAACTGTCCCAGATGTTAATTTCCATTGGACAACTCCTCAGTGGTGTAAAAGTGTTTATATTCATTGTATTCAGAGAAACAGAATTCACATGTTGTCAAAAACTTAAATAATTTCTTGCAATTTATTTTTTTCTTCTTTTCCCTTTTCCCTCTTTTTCTATTAGTTGCATGCCTTTGACACTAAAGAATGATCCTTACTTCTGATGTCTTAGGGCAGCTTTACAGAGACCACTGACTGGCAGATGCTTTGCTGTGGTTTCCATGGGACTACGGGTGGTATAAGGAACTTCTTGCAAAGCAGTCCTTCAAAACAAAAGATATTAAAAGTAAATCCCAAGTCCAAATGCCCTCTGTGGGCATGTCAAGAATAGTGGCCTGTATGAAGAATAATGTGGCCAGCAGGACCAGGCAGTGATTGTCCTTCCTCCTCAGCACTGGTGCGGCCCCACCTCGAATCCTGTGTTCCTTTTTGTAACCCTCACTTCAAAAAGGACATTGAGGTTCTAGAGTGTATCCAGAGAAGGGCAGTGGGGCTGGGGAAGGATCTGGAGCTCAAGTCTAGTGTGGAGCAGGAAGTTGAGGGAGCTGGGGCTGTTTAGCCTGGAGAAAAGGGGAGCTCCTCTTGCTCTCTACAGCTGCCTGAAAGGAGGTGGGGTCATTCTCTTCTCCCAGATCTCAAGAGACAGGAAAAGAGGAAATGGGCTCAGGTTGTCCTAGGTGAGATCCAGATTAGATATTAGAAATTTTTTCACTGAGAGAATGGTCAGGCATTAGAATAAGCTGGCCAAGCAAGTGGTGGAGTCACCATCTCTGGCCATGTTTAAGGGACATCTGGATGTGTCACTTGAGGACATAATTTAGGGGTGATTGTGGTGCTGCTGGGGTGGTGGCTGGACTAGATTATCTTGAAGATCTCTCCCAACCTTGGTGATTCTGTGTGACCTTTTCTCCAGGTTTCACTGCTTTGGAATGGTGTTCCCAGCACTAAACAGAAATAGCTCTGTCTGCATGTGTCCTTCCTTCTAACTTTGGGGCTTGGGGATATGTGTCCTACAGCAATTTTGCTAGGTCAGAACTGAATTCAAAACCCTTCAGGACACAGATGGCAGCTGCAGTGGTCCTGTAGTTCCTGGCTCTATAATTTATTTTTGTTTACATCCATCCAGTTGTTCCCTATTCTAAGGGAAACACAAAACACAGAATAATAGATTGTTTGGGCTTGGAAGGGACCTTTAAAGGTAATCTAGAGCAACACCCCTGCCATGGCCAGGGACATCTTCACCTCAGTCAGGTTCCTCAGAGTCCCTTCCAATTTGACCTTCAGCATTTCCAGGGGTGGGGCATCTACTGCCTCTCTGGGCAACTTGGTCAAGTGTTTCACCACCATCACTGCAAAAAACTTCTTCCTTATATCTAATCTAAATTATATCTAATCTGAATTACATCTTATCTAATATTTCATTGCCCCTGTGAATATTCAAGCAGTTTGCAGAAAGTGAATCAAAATATAAGTGTGTTTGGTTTTATACTCAGCATTTCTTTTGGAAGTCTTCCTCTTTGAGGGCATTACCTTTTTGACCCTCCCCACACTATAAATTCCCCGTAGAACAAAAACAGCTTTTCAAGGGAATGATTGTATGTTTTCAGAGGGGACAGAGCAGAACCTGCTCTCTTTGTACAGTCATGGCACCATCATATCCCATTAAATTCCTACTTCCATTACCTGCTAAGGCAGCTTTGGGACCTTCTGTTTGAGGTGTCTTTGGCTGTATTTAAACAGAGTGAGTAAAGTAAGACTATAATTTTATAGACTCTGTACAGATTCATTATGGTCTGCTGTTTGTTAACATGCTTGTATTTCTGCATCTGCCTCTGTTTTTAACTTCAACTTCATCAGTTTCTGTGTTGTTATCCTTTCCTGTATTAGGGAAATGTCTTTCATGTAATTTTGTTGTATATTTTTTCCCTCTTTAGAAAATGCAATTGTTGGGGAAAATCTCATTGGAGCATTTATAAAAGAGATTAAGGATGGTGTTTTCCTGCTGCATTTGGATTCCAAGCAGTTCCTAGCAGATTCTGTCGTTGATTTTCCCCGGGATGAAGAGTTTGATCTGTCTCCCCGAGTGCAGCTCGGATGTAGAAGTGGGTTTAGAAGAATTTCATCTCCTGGGAAAGCAGGCCCCAATTCACAAGGATGTGGTATGTCTCATTTTTAGCTTTCCATTCTGAGATGTTGTCAGGAATCACTATAAAGCTGAAATCAGAAAGTCATCAGTGAACTTGTGTTTAAGGTTCATATTTGAAAGGTGTGAGGCACCAATGTGAATGGGAAAGATGAGAATTAGTGCTTTGCTTACTGTTCAGTCCTTGATTTGGAAATAGGCATCATGGCACTGACATTGTATAGAAAGTTTTGTAAACATTTTTGAGATTTTTGTAAGCATTTTAGATCTGTCTGGTAATAGTCATTCTGTAATGCACATGATTTTTAATAAGAAAATTTCACAAAGATAATATAGCCAGAGCTTCAGAAAATGACACATTACCTGGAATAGAAACCTAGATGCAGAAATGCCAAAAGTCCTGAGATTGTGAATTCCTGGGCCAAGTCCAGCCAGCTCAGATGGAAGCTCTTTTGATGCTGGCCAACACCCAGACCTAACTGCACTTTTGCCCACTTTTCTTCTTCTTTCCTTCTGTTTAGTCTCCCTCCCTGGAACAGGCTGCCTTCCTGCCAGCCTCCTGCTTAGGGCTGCCAAACCTGCCTTTTCCACAGCTCCCCGTGGCTGTGCCAGCCTGTCCCTGGTGCCAGGTCGTGCTGCCAAGGTGCCTTTGTCTTAACAGCCCCCTCCTGCTTCTACCAACACCAACCTTCCTTCAGATCCTGATTGATCCTGTTGGCCCAGCTGTCCTCAATGAGTCCATGCCTCATTTATGCCAGTTTGGCATGTATTCACTATATCTATCCTTTTTTTAGTCTAGGGAAGAGGAGAGATGTACCACTTGTAGGTATAAGATAGCAGAAGCAAGTACTGGATAAGTTTTGCAATGTTGGGAATATTTTCAGATATTCATCACTTCATTGCTATGAAGCAAATCAGAATATGTGAAAACAACTTATCTCCCTGATTGGTGTGGTGTTTCTCTTTAAGTTCAGAGAGTTTCCTAATTCCTGGGTAAGGTAATCGAGTGATGAACCACTTTTGAACTGCTGCAGTTTCCAACCTGGACCTTTAAGGATAAATTGACTGCAGGTTCAGTTTATTTCCACAGTCTGAAACACTTCAGATCTGGGTTATTTAAACACATGCAGAAAAAAAAATATTAATGCCTACTGAGTCCAGAGTCCATAACAACTTTCAGCTACTTATTTAGATGTAATGTTGTGTTGCCTAAATTCTTTAAGTAGAATCCATCACTTAGAGCAGAACTTCCAGTGAATTGGATCTTTCTGCCAAGTACTTCCTGCCATGCATAAAGGTCGCTAGGAAGCAGTGAATTAACTTGTGAGTTAATTCATGCATATCTGAACCAGCTAGCTGTGGAAAATGTCACTCAGTAAAACAGACATCACAGATATGTGGAAAGGAGAGAGTTTCTGCCCCAGCCTTAGACACAGATTTCATACTCTAAGCTGTCACTTGCTTCTGGACACTGGTTTATGTTGCAAGTCTGCATATTTTATTCTGAACAGGGAACTTAGGAATTCAGGTTCTAGTTCTGCATATATATATGGATAGATATAGATATAGATATGGATAGATATAGATATAGATGTATCCTGCTCATTCATCCTGTCTGGGTCTGTTTCCCCACTAATAATAGGGATAATTAGTAAGAAGCATCACCTGTGACTACAGAAAACAAAATTGTGAGAGGACAGCTGAGATTCTCCTTCCCTTCCCTTCCCTTCCCTTCCCTTCCCTTCCCTTCCCTTCCCTTCCCTTCCCTTCCCTTCCCTTCCCTTCCCTTCCCTTCCCTTCCCTTCCCTTCCCTTCCCTTCCCTTCCCTTCCCTTCCCTTCCCTTCCCTTCCCTTCCCTTCCCTTCCCTTCCCTTCCCTTCCCTTCCCTTCCCTTCCCTTCCCTTCCCTTCCCTTCCCTTCCCTTCCCTTCCCTTCCCTTCCCTTCCCTTCCCTTCCCTTCCCTTCCCTTCCCTTCCCTTCCCTTCCCTTCCCTTCCCTTCCCTTCCCTTCCCTTCCCTTCCCTTCCCTTTCCCTTCCCTTCCCTTCCCTTCCCTTCCCTTCCCTTCCCTTCCCTTCCCTTCCCTTCCCTGGCTTGTTCTTGAAGTACAAACTGTGTTTTCTGATTTGTTTGGTTTTATTTCAGTGTCATTGCTTTTCCTTCAGGAAGTGTGACCAGCTCAGTAGTGACAGGTTTCTGGTGTTCTTAATGAGCTTAATATATTCACCTATGAATTTACATGAATCTGCCTCTTCATCTCTTGTATTTTCCTTACAGTCATCTCTTTATTTAGGTTTGCATCTATTGTTATGTTGTTTCATGTTTTCCTGCCTGTAAAATGGGTAATATTTATCATATGTCAGATTTTCTTAGATGACATTTTTTTCTTAGTCTTAGCCTTACACTGAGTTCTGTTACATCAAAGGTATCTATGAATAAAATTCCTTAGGGGTTGGGGATAGCAACATTATTTTAGCTAAATTTTAATAGTAGAAAAATCACTTTCTTTGGCTAAGATATGAGTTAAAACTAAGAGAGTTGGAAACTGTCCAGGAGGATTTTAGGAACGTAACCCTTCTCCCCTGTTTATTTCAGAAGAAAACCTAAAGGCTGTGTGTAAATTAGCTTTGTCTTATTATACATTTTTATGCTGGTTCTTTTTATTTAAAATGCTTGACAATTCTATCAGAGTTGCTTTAAACATAACATAAGGCAAATGCAAGGGCTAGATTTATAGCTGATTGGCAGCTAAAGACTTCATTCTTAATAATCTATATCAAGAATCTGATATTCCAAAGTTTTCCAGAGTCCCTGGAGGGAAGAAGGAGCAGGGCAAGTGTTGGGCAATGATCAGCTGGGACAGTTTTTGAACTTGCTCAGTGTAGTGACAGCTGAGGCTTCTGTGAAGGGTGGTATCCCTGTGGAATCACTTCAGTGGGCTGCTCCTTAGCCTGGATTTTGCAGCTTATTTCCCTGGTACACAGAAGCCTGAATCCAGTTAAAAGTGATACCAGGTTCCAAATTTCAGGAGTAAGGGATTATATTTATTTGGTCGGGTGGGTTTTTTTGGGTTTATTTTTTGGTTTTGGTTTTTTTTTTTTTTTAAATTTTTGTTGTTGTTGTTGTTTGTTTTCCTGATATTTTAATTTATTTATTCCTGGTTTAGGGTTACACAGTTTGGTCCCACTGGTAACACTTAACTCTGAGATTTTGGTTGAAAGTTGTTCTCGAGTTTCTTATGTTGTTAAAATGTATTAATGTTAACACTTGAAAGAAGTGCAATACAAGTGGTTTGTCTCACTTGCAGGGTCAAACTGAACCCACGTGTGATTGTGTCACCATGCCCTGTAGCTGAAGTGACAGATCCCTCCAAGAGTTATAGTGTCTAGAAAATGTGATTCTGCATTAACAGTTTTTATTGTTCTTCGTGCCCTTTTGTCAATCCAACATGTGAAATAAAGGCAATTTTTCTTGCTCAAAATTTGATAGGAGACACAGATGTTTCTTTCACGTTGTGACTAAAACTACAAAAAAAAGGAGAATGCTTTGAAAAGATTAATTTGTTTCTTTTTAAGCTTTAATTGCATAATTAGTCTCTTCATTCATTGCCTTTTGTCTTCAATTTAGGCATGGATGTCTCATTTCACTTTAATTTCTGCTGTTGCTCAATGAGTATTATGCCTTTTGCATGTGCTGGAAATTGTCTTTAAAACATATCAGACACTCTTGTGTATTAGATGATGGGCTTTTGAAAGAAGAATTCTGACTGATCCAGGATTCTTTTACATTCTGTGATTGATTTTAGATATGTGTTTTATCCAGAATAATTGCCTTGATGTGCACTAGGAGGAAAATTTCAGTCTCACAGTTATATCCTCCTAGACCTTCCCACTGGACTATTTACAGCAGATGAAGGAAGATATGATAATTTTCCTATTAGCTGTCTTTTTAGTCTGTTATAATTTAGGTGGTCCCATGAGTTAAATTCATTTATATTCTGTGTGTTGGCCAGAACAGCAATTCACCATATGGGTTGTAGTGAGAATGGCCAATATTCCATTACTGTTTCTCCCTCATGGAAGCTTAAACTTCTGTCAGGATGCAGGGCAAGAACAGAAATAAAGTTTTGCACCTTGTCAAAGTCCCAAAATATACATTTGATAGTGTTTTGAAGGAAATCTACATCTGGGAAGCAGCTGTGAAATAGCAAGCAGGGATATTGTCCTGCAAATATGTCTGTGACTCTTCTGCTTTAATGTTCATTTGAATGCTCTGGAGGGAAAGACAGTATTCCATGATATCCCAGAAGACAAAGAATTTTCTCTGTAATATGCAACAGGTCAGCTGGAAATATTGCTCCTGACTGTTTTGAAAATTATATAGATACAGACTATGAACATAACTAAGAACACATTTTTGTTTTGTGTTTGGGTTGTCATGTGCACAACTAGTGACTTTTAATCCAGCCATTGCTGTTTAGTTTGGAAGTGCTTAACAAAAATTTCTTTACCAGGAATCCTGAATAAAAGTGTTACCATATGGTGGATTTCTGTATGATGGTTTTGGAGTTTCTGCTCCTCAGAGCCTTCCTGTTTGTGCTTGTAGTGTTAGAAGTTCCTCTTTTTGTAGGTTGTCTTCCTTTGTTTTCTTTCACAACTCATCCACCTGCATTATCTTATTACAAATGGATTTGACAGTTGGAAATCTGGCCTGGACTCAGCGTTTTCAAAGAGCTTCATGTGCTCTAATTCAAGAACAGGTTTTGGGTGATCTGGGAAAACATATCACAGCCTAGATTCCTGTCATGGATAAGTTTAATGATCACTTAAGCAGTGCATAGTTTGTTATACCACTTAGAAATGCATACATTAAGAGCTTGAAGCCTATGCCAATTACATATATATATATATCTACACACACACACATGTACCTATATATACACATATATATATGTATATAATGTGTATGTTGATATATATATATATATATATGTATGTATGTATATATACCCACACATGTGTGCAAATACCAGAACTGGTTGAATTCCAAGTGAGTAATAAGGTGATTGTTCTCTTTGCAGTTGTTTGTCCTCCAGGCAGTTATTTCCAGGATGATGAATGCATTCCCTGCCCTCTTGGCTACTATCAGTATCAGACAGGACATTCCTTCTGTATCAAGTGTCCTGTGGGCAAAACTACCAACTCCTATGGGGCAAGCAGTGCTGATCACTGTAAGTTGAACTAGTTTTTTCCATATCCTTTATTTTCTGCCTTCAAATATTTAATGATTTTTTTTTATTCATCTCTAAGTTTTTTTTTAAAAATTAAATCCTCCCTCTGGGGGTTTTTGGATGGATATGATCCCTTCTGCATACGTTCAAAAGCATTTTACAAAGTACAAACTGTCTGGTGTCTTTGACCAAAAATGCATGAGAAACAAGTGGTCATTCTCATCCAGGATGTTGTGGTTCCTTTAGACATGTTCATTGTCCTCAGGAATGATATTTGGGTATTTGGCATCAGTAAGAAACTTCTTATGAACTTAATTTATTGTCACTTTCATGAACAGTAAAATAGTCTCGTTTTGTGCAGGGCTTTCCTCTGCAAATACAAACACTTCTCATAAAGCAACTATTGAAATGTTCACTAAAGCTGTTGAATTCAGCTTAAATGATTTGTTTTTCCCATGCAGCTCTGTACAGAAAATCAGTTATTAGGTCCAAATTCAGTTTTGTCTACAGAATTACCTTTTTATAAAATAAGATATAAATGAGAGTACCAAGAATGGGCTTCTTGGGAAATGTCATTTAGTATATGGTCTGTTTTGTTCTCTTAGGTGGGATATACCTCCCATTTTTATTGTAATGTATCCCAACATCAATTGGCTTTTGCCTACAGTTGTCATTTTTCTTTTCCATGTGTGTTCCCTGGGTAGGTATTGGACTTGTGTCCTTAAGAGTTTGCTCATTAGGGTTTAAAAACTTGCAATTTTCTTTACTAAACCTGCTCCCTGCCTGGTTTCCACTTTATCTTTACTGCACCTCAGTGCCATCCCTCTCCAAAAGGCCAGGTTTCACCTTCCTGCTTGCTTTCATTCCCTGCTGTCTCCTTGCAGAGTGTGCAGAGTTTTTCTGAATTAATTGCTGTGATAGCTCTTGTTGCTCATAACATTCCACAGATCCACTGCAGCAGTCATTGAACAAACCTGTATGAAAGTACAATTCCTTCTCTTTACTTTGCTTAACAGTACAGGAAACACATCAACAGAGATTTTGTACATGACAGAGAATCTAAAAAATTGTAATGTTTGAAACACAAATGGAAGTCGCCACAAAGCAGTGAGACTACCATGCTTCAGAGCATGAAATACTGTGCAAATCTTAGTTTAATTTTCAGTGAAGTCTCTGCTGTGCTCAGGAGACTTTTGTCCCACAGGACATAAGCATTGTCCTACTGCATTGACAGGACCAGTGGCTGCACAGGAGGTCCCCTCTGAACATCAGAAAAGGTTTTTGCTGTGAGGACAGCCAAGCACTGGCTCGGGATGCCCAGGAGGTTGTGGAGTCCTTGGAGATGGGCAAAAGCATCTGGAGAGGGTCCTGGGCAGCCAGCTCTAGGTGGCCCTGCCTGACAGGGGGGCTCTGACCTTGTGAGCTCCAGAGGTCCTGTCCAGCCTCTGAGTTCTGTGAAACCCAGTGGCAGCATTATCCAACTCCTTTTTCCTTGCCTTGCTCTCCTGCTCAGGTGTCACATCCTGCCAGAGCAATGAGCAGGGGCTGCAGTGTGATGGGGATGGCCAGTACAGACCTTCCCAGCAAGACCCTGGCTCCAAGAAATCCCTCTGTGTCGACAGCTCTGGGGCAGCACTGGACTGGACTGAAACAGAAAATCTCCTTACAGATGACCAGTGCTTGGGTGAGTGGCAGAGCATTTTTTGGATATGCTTTGACCCTTATTCCCTTATGGAGAGAATAATCATTCCACAGCTCATGGGGATTCACTGTCCCATAGCTACTCACTTTCCCATACTTGTGGCCTCTGCCTTAAGCCACATTCCTCTTTAGTTTTGCATTTCTTGTCTACACTGGGAAGTTATTTCTGGTAAGGGAAAAGAGTGAAGCAGGTTTCCTGCACTCTCAGATGGCTGCCAGCTTTTGATGTGTGCTGACCTTGTGCTCTCTGCTTGGAAACCCAAAAGAATAATGAGAGGACTAATGAGAAAAAAGCAGAATTATTTGTTTCTTTGTAAAATTATCCCTCATCTGTGTATTTATGGGAAATAGACTATTTTCAGCAATGACCTCACAGCCACAACATAACCTCACCCTCTGGGCCCCTGCTGTAAGGTGTCTGACTTGGGGAATGCATCCTTGCAGGCTGGAGGAGGTTACTTCTGCTTGAGTACAGCTGCAAAATGCTGGTTTTCAAGGATGAAAAGCTTGAAAAAAACAAAGAAAGTCATCACTCAAACAGTCTCCAGACTGCCTGCAGTATGGTCTAATTAAGCCTCTCAGCCTCAAAACTTTTGCATTTTCCCACAAGTTTTTATATGCTCATGATATGATTGGTATTGAGTTTAATGGAATATTCTGTTTAGAAATGATGTCATGGTGTGCTTTGAATTAGACAATGTCTTGTGACAAGTGTCATCAGTGGAAGGACTGTAAAAAGTAAAGTCCCAGTTGTGAAGAGGCCGCAAAACTATCTTCAGTTATTGTATTCAATACACATGGTGTTCAATAATATTGTATTCAATAATATGGGAGAAAAATAGAGAGAAAATATTTTCTCTTGAAAATGGAGGGGTAGGATAAAGCCAGAATTAGAGGGGAAAAAAATCAGAAAAAAAGAAAAACATTGAGAGTGTAATTTTTAAAATTTGCATATTGGAATAGAAATGAGGGCAGCTTTTAACCAGGCATGACTGCAAGTTGCAGATGCAGAAGGGATTCTGTTTCTTGCAGAAGTTATCTAATGCTTGTATTTTTGAAAAAAAAAAAAAGGAAAAAAAATTCACTTCTGCTTGCACCATATTTCTTCCTTGTCCCCATCCTAACTGGAGTGCAAGGATTTTCTAAGCATTTGACAAACCCATGTGGGCTTTTTCCTGAGCAGAAATGATGGTTTTATCAAAAGCACTTGCTGGCTCAGCCCTGACAGCAGCAGACATTTGCTTCTGATTTAGCCCTGACTCTTTGGCTGTAAGAGTGCAAATGATTATTTTAAGAACTTATCCCTGACTTTTATTTCGTGTGTTATCCAGACACTTCAGGGAGAGAGGGCTGTGATCCTCTGGCCAGACTGCAGTGCCCATGAGCCCAGGGAGAGAGGGGTTGAGTTTCCAGCTCTTCCCACAGCTGGATCACACCAGAGCTCCTGCTTTTACCTCTTTTAGGTCTGGGTCTGGTGTTGGCTGCAAGGAGCCTGAGGTTTGCCTTCACCTGGTGCCTTTAGAGTTTGGTCACCAAGGGATGATGCTAAGTCACCACACTCTTCTCTTAGCCCCAGAATGGCTTGGGTTGGAAGGGATATTAGAGATCCTCTGCTTCCAGCCCCCCTGGCATGGGCAGGGATCATGTGCTGTGCTCACTCAAATGTTCTGCATCAGCCTGGGGTCACACTGTGCCCAGCCCTTGGTAATACAGGCAGCACCAGCCTCAGCAGGGTGCTGGTGGCACTGTGTGACCTCTCCATCTGTAATCCCCCTCAGGGCACAGGCAGGGCCAAACCCCCTGGAGCCTGGATTAAATTCCTCATCCCATTTAGTGACCTTTGGGGTTTGCATCTCTAGAGCATGAGCTTTTCCCAGGCTGCTTGTTCAGACTCCTCACACGCAGGTGAGCAGGTCCAGTGCAGAGGAGAAGATAAAAGGGTTTGGTCAGTAAAGTGACAGTCAGGTGTTAAAGGTGGACTGGAGGAGTAATAAAGCAGCTTGTAGGACATACTACCTTGGGTATAGCCTTGGGTCAGAGGTCAGTGGAGATCAGGCTGTTGTGTTTCTGGATTTCCTGTCTAACCAAGTGCTGCTGGAGCTGGCTCTTGTTTCTGTGACTGGCTGGCAGAAAGCTGGTTCCCCCTTTGACTCAATAGCTGGTTCAATGCCATGAACAAGTAATGAGAGATGGCAAGCCTGCTGCTGGAACAGAAGCTTCACTGGAAAGTAAAATCCCAGCCCACTCCTGGCTAACTGGTTTTTAAAACATCTTGTGACACTTTTTGTTCCAAAGCTGAAATTCTACCCTCACGCCAGCTGTCTCCTGCATTATCTGTGAGGTTATGGTGCATCATTTAATGAGCAGACCTCTCTCCCCACAGAATTCTTCAAGCTTAATTTCTACCTAAAGTCTTTGTCTGTTTGCAGAATGGAAACTGATAATGCTACTTGGTTAGGTTTTTTGTTGTCTTTTTTTTTAGTGCTCAGAAAATTTGAAAGAGTTTCCACCTCCCGCCTGATTTATGGATCAGAAGAAGCTCAGATTCTTCAGTCTCAGTCATTTGGGGGAGACCTGCAAAGTGCATATTTTCAGTGCATTTCAGGTGAGAAAACAGAAAAGCTGTAGAGACAACACTAACAATTGTGGAAAAATAATAATATTTTCATATGATGAGTCCATAGTCAAGTTCCTGGATGAACTGTATGTTCTGCAGTTCGGCACCAATTCACTGCAAGATATTTACAGCTTTTGGTGGCCTTGGTTGAGGGAAGAGATTGATGTTTCTTTCAGAAAGAAGGCTTCTGACTACTTACTACTTCAGACAAGTCATCTGACTTTAATGCCAGCTGATGTAGTTTGCAATATGAATGAGAGCTGAGATTCAAACCAGGAAACATTCATCAGACTCTGCAGATGTGCAGACAAAAGAAGGATTAGGTGTTCAGGACATATGAAAAGCAAGCTTTTGCCTCTTCACAAATTACCTGATTGGCACATAAAATAGGAATAATCATCCTTGCTTACGTCAGAAGGGTATTATAAGGAGTTCAGAGATATTCTCCCTGCCAAGTCTGGCAGTTTATATACTAAATTGCATCTGGTTTAAGCTGGTTCATCTAAAACCCAGAGGAATCACCACACTGCTTTCAGGGTGCTTTGAGTCAGCCTCACCTTCTGTCAGGCTGTGAAAGGAGGTAGAGGGATATGTTTAATATCAGTAATGACATACATGTCCTGTTTGTAAGGTATGTACCAAAATTCTGACAATTTAGTGGCTTTGTGTCACATGCCACAGTTTAGTTGGAGCAATCACCTCCCATGCTAAGAACTGAATATATGAAACCTCTTTTATTACTGGAATTATTTTCCTGCAGGAGCTCATCCTGGCTGTATACTGTAAGATTTCTTCCACCTTCCCTTTAAAATGGAGACCCTCAAAAGAAAGGCAATGAACTGAGAGAACCTGAGAACAAACCTGGGGAGGAAATCACACCCCTTTGACAACCAATCTGATTCCATCTCTCTCATAGCTTTATTTTCTTTGTAAGTTATGTAAATGGCAGCACAACTACAAAATATCACTGAGGGATGAGGAGGGGATGCTGTTTCTCCCTTGCAGTGGCCAGGGAATTACTGCAGAAGCAGCATGATTGAAGAATTTGGTGTTTCCCTCCTTCCTTTCACTCTGATACTTGTCACAACCTCTTTGCCATGGGGTTACTGTATCAGGCAGGTGTGATGTGCTGGCCAAGGTGGTTCACAGAATCCTGCCTCAGGCAAAATTATCCAGCAGATTTTAAATGTTTGGGTGTGTGGTCAGGCCTGTATCAGCTGTTTATATCATCAGGTGATGAACAACTTTCTGGATGAATTTATTTCAATGTAAAATCCTTCACTCTCTACTAAAATAGTTGAGTACTAAAGTTCATTTGGCTGATTATATTCATGTCTGATAGACATAAGAAAACCTACATAAGTGGCAGTAAGCAGTGGTGTTTGTAGCAACCATTTTTCAAGCAATGTGCTGGGAAAGCTAAAGTTTCTTTCCTGTTTTTCAGGCTGTGAGAGGGAAGATGCCTGTGGCTTTGCAGCTGTAAGTCCTGCTGGTACTGAAGTGCTCTGTGCATTGTACAGTGCTGCTGAAGCCAACTTCAACTGCACCACCTCTGGGTTGGTAAGGATGGTCATATTTAAAAATATATATTTGTCATGGTGCTGTGTGCTCCATGTAAGCAGAAAAGATCACAGAAGGAAGGCAGGCTGTGACCTGGCCCCTTGGACACTTCTCTTCCCTATGGCAGTAATAAATCTCTGCAAGCTGGTACAGAAGCTACACCCAGATATTTCCAAAAATGACATCTGAATACCTCAGTGCTTGGTTGAAGCATCACACAGCATTATTGTCCCTAAAACACACTGAGCACCTGCAGATAGGATATCAGGTTGATTTAAAAAGAGGGTTAATCTGGGTAGTCCAAACTAGAAGTAGCCAGGTTGGTAATCAGGTCACCTGGAACAGACATACTTTGAGTTAATTCCTCTAGCCCAGGGGTTGAACTGGGTGCTCTTTACCACTGTACTGTTTTCCTATTCACTACTTTAAGCAGCAACTGAGGAGCTGAGATCTCAGTTTGATAGTGTAAAAATTGTCTGCGTGAGAAAGAATAAAAAATGTCCACATGGAGTTGTGCTGTGGAGAATATATTTTAGGAGAGCAAATCCATTAGGTTGTATTTATTTTGCTTGCCTGTTTTGTGTCTCAGGTCCAGGGTGTCTTGGGGAACCCTGCTGCCACTGGCATCAGTGGCCTCAGCTGCTTGCTTCGTGTCAGGAACCCAGAGGGAGATGCACTGATGGTCTATTTGAAGAGAGGTACCAGATGTGAATCTCTCACCTAAATCTGACTCTGTGTCCAAGCTGGCAGATACTTCTGTACAGGGTCATGACTAAATGTGGGGGGCATCTTTCTTTAAGAAGACACAATACTTTAAAAGAACTCAACATTTAGTGACAGTCCAGAAGCTTCAGCAAATCTTTCTTTCATACCTGTTCCCTAGAAATTAAGAATACTTTTGTAAGCCATTTTGATGATTTTTGCCAGAAACTAATCCCATAAAACCCCAAAATCTATCCAATGTATTTTCCTATTCTGTTCTCTTTTGACTTCTCTTTACTAAGGAGTTTGTTATTTGAATATATAAGGAATTCTTTATAACCAGCCTGCACATAATTTAAGTTCACTTTACCTTTGATTGGGAATTGTTCTAGTAATATACCAGCCAAGAAGTAAACTGCTCTTCATGAATCCTGAAATATTTCAGCTGAACTAATGAATGCATGAGACAAATTTAATTTATTTATTTATGTATTTATTTAATGGCCTGAGTGTGGCTGATAGCACCACATCCATTGTGTGCCCAGCTTTAAGTGTCATGGCAAACTGGAAGCAAGATAATGCTGCAGGGTTTGAGTCAAAACTCTCTGCTCTTACCATGTTCTTTGTGCTTCTCTCCAAACCTCTGAGTCACTATTTATTAATATTAATCAAGATAAAGGATCTAAGTCTCACCTGAAAAAATAAATCAAGACTCCTGAGCTTGTTGTGATTGGTATAATCTCATTAATATCCAATCTATTCTAGTTTTCTAGATACAAAATTCTATGAATCATGCCCTCCTAGTTAGCAGAAGTCTTAATTGCAGGTGCTGTTATGCTGGCCAAATTACATATTTTTATGTTTTAAATGAGATAAATTTGTTTCATTTTTATCTGGGAGTTGCTAACAGTGTAAATGGGTGCTTGAAGGTGGAATATTGCCAATCTTACAGAGCATAGATCAGTTTGGGAGCTGTTTGCTGGCAGTGCATTATAGCCAGCTACTCAGGAATGATGGCACCACCATTTGATGATCTTGTCTTGCTTCTGAAACTCAAAAGTCCAGAAAAGGACTTTTAAAACTGAGTTGTGATCATGACGCTTCCAACCAGTTCTGGAGTGCAGGCAATTCGAAATGACACCTTGGGGTCCCCTTGAGCTCCTTTCCCTCTCTGCCTGCAGGGCAGGAGTTCAGCTCCGGACCCGAGGCCTTTGGGAGGACTGGCTCCCAGACCGCGCTGTCGGGCCTGTACCGCGCCCTGGCGCTCCGGGCAGCGCGCACCTCCCCGACTGACGCTCTGCTGCTCTGCAGGCAGGAGTGCAGCCGGGACTCCTGCTGCCACGGATTCGTCCTGAGCCAGCTCCTGCTGGATGGAGGTACTGCCTGCCTGCACAGGACAGGGTTCTGCAGCAGGAAACAGTGCTGAAGAGTGGCAGTCGCTGTTGGACACAGCACACACACACACCTTTGCATCAGCCAACAGCACTGACGTGTTTTGGGTGTTGTGAAGGTTTGAGTAAAGGTTGGAGGTTTCAGTAAAGACCTGAGGTAGCAACGTGCTCTTGGAAGAAAATGGGCATTTTGAAGGGAAAAGCCTGACAGAGTTCCAGCAGTGTTTGGGCAATGCTCTTGGGAACATGGTGTGACTCTGGGGGCTGTGCTGTGCAGGGCCAGGAACTGGACTCAGTGGCTCTCTTCCAGCTCTATTCTCTATTTTCTGTCTGTGTGACATCTCCATCTGGATGAGATAAATTGTTCTGAAAACACCTCTCTCCTTACATAGCACAGCTTGATTACCAGAAATTGGTGCCTTTCAGCTGATGCAGGAACTAAGATGCCTCCAGACAGAATTCTTGTGGTGCAAATGAAAATCAGCTTCCTTTTAAGATCAAGAGACAAGGATGCTAAACAGAATTATGTTGTATTATTGCATGCAGAAATGCTAAAATTTCCCAGATCTGCATGTCTGTCTAGGAGAGCTAGTGGCAGTGGGATGGATGGAGTCTGGCAGAGGTGGGACTTTGGCACAAACAATTTATTTTTTTCAAGTACTTTATGCCAGTGCTTACTTTTTGCAGTTTAGTTTCAAGTTCACAGGGTATTGACTTTCCCCTTGGAGATGCATTTCCTGTAGGAAATGTGGAGTTTTAAATGACATGCCTCAAGGATTTAAAGACAAGCTCTATCAACAGCCAGGACTTGGATTTAATGATTTTTGTGGGTCTCTTCCAACTCAGGATATTCTATGATTCTGTGAAATCCAATCATGTGCTAGTGGCTGCTATGTGACAAGCACTTCTCCAGTTTGGAGTAGAAACTGATCCTAGATTTAAGAAAAATCTATGAAAATCTGTCACAAATTATCTGTGAAAGTTGTCAAGAAAATATTTCCAGAAAATTATTCTCTGTTTTGGCATCTCACTTTTATTTTTGGACCACAATATTCTAAATGATCTTGTAAAGTCCATTTCTCTATATATTTACTGTCAAATTTTGGGGTCTCTCATTGTAAAACTTTAGAAAAATGTCTGAGCTGTGACACTAAGTGCAAAGCAAGAGCTGAGTATTGTCTAGAAGTTGTGGTAACAGATTGGTGCCAGAATATGTGGCCTTAAACACTGTTCCTCCAGCTCACATCACAGTGCTGGGGGAGACTCAGGCCTGGCATGACTGAAATCAGGCACCAGTTTAGCAAGTCATTGCAGTAAAAATATATAGCTGCTTTTTTTTTGGTTCAGAACCTGAGATTGTAAGACCATCCAAGGATTGGATGTGTCTCTCTGGTGTTATGAAGTGCTGAGAACATTGTTGGGTATTATCAGATAATAGTAATTCTTTATTAAGTGATGATAGCATGTGCCTGAAATCTCTTAAAAACAGGCTACAGAGGTTTAGTTTGGGTATGAGTAGCTAACCCTAGCACTCAAATTTGAACATGTGATTCTACTTTGCTTTTTTTTGTTTGTGGGTTTGTTTGGGGTTTTTTTTTTGTAGCAATACTGAAGGGTACCTCTCTCAGTGACACAGGTTCAGCTGGCATTTAGAGAAAGTGTTGGGGGGCTTGGGTAGGTGCAGAGCATTAGTGCAGTGCTGCAGCTGTGTCTTTTCCTGCCCCTAGGGACCATCCTGTGCAGTTTGCTGAGCTCCCCAGACGTGCTGATCTGCAATGCCAAAGGCTGGAGCCCAGCACCAAGCTCAGCCATGGCTGGCATGTGTGATGGTGTCAGCTATGACGAGAAGGAGAAGAGGTTTTCCTTCACCCTGGGAGGACAAGTGTTCAGTGGAAGTATGCCAGTGAATTACCTCAATTTGCATTAATTCTCTTTAATTGCTGTATAAACTCTGTCTTGTTCACCAGCCTGCTCTTGTATTCCAATGCTTTTTCAGGTAAATCTATATCACAAGAGAATAAGAATTCTCTGACTGGATGCATTGCTAGGTAGATGGACCTCTCACATTTTGCCACATGAACATTTATGAAATCTGTGTTTAATATGTCACTCTGTAATACTTGCAGCTCTTAATTCAGGCAGATCCAAGCCAGTAATCTGAAAGAAAGGTAAAGTCTGGAGCAAAGATAAAAAGGGAGATGCCCAGACCTACGTGGTAAAAGCAATGATGGGAAATTGTTCAAAGTTTGGCACCCTGGACCCAGACTAGCCCTGTGACACCTGGGCCCTTCTTCCTTAGACTTTTGTGTTGTAATGGAGGTGATGCATAATTTAGTGATGTGTTTTCTATGCAATTTCTGAGCATTTAAAAAATATGGTTAATTTAAACAGCTATTCTAACAAAAATTTTTTCTTTACTAGCTTCTCAGATGATGGAAGAGGAAGAAAGAAATTTCACCACTTTTCAGGAAATTTACCTGTGGAGAGGTAAGTTATCTCACAGAATTTCTTACGAAAACTTAGGGTGTGGCAGATGTCTATTCTATAATGGAAATGTCATTGTCACTTCACTTCATGCTATCCAAATTCACAAACAGCTCAGAAGCCTATTTTGGCAGGGGTGTGCAATCTGGAGTAATTCTTCTATTGCCTGTTTCATGAAATTTGGGTAAATTCTTGTGTCTGAGAACATAATTTATAACTTTAAATACTCTGGATAATGATCTCATGAAGACACCTGTCTTTGTCCCATCAGTGTCCAAGTACCATAATATTTTGGCACTTTATGCCTAATTACATAGGTTATGTTTATTAGAGTAACTGTATTTTTCTTCTTTCTGAATCTCACCATGTATGTGGCAGGACCTTCAGAAATGATTTGTAATAATGCTTTATGAGTGCACAAAGCCTTCAGAGCTCTGATGCTGAATACAGAGATAAAGACTGTGGATATAATATTTACTTTTGTCATCCAAACACTCCAAAACAATATACAGAGATGGTTTTACTCATTCTTGATTCAACGTTTGGAAGAGCTACCAAAGGGATTTTCTTAAGTGGTGCACCTCATGTATTTGTTCAGTTTTGGGAACTGAGGATTATCTTTTCTTGTGAAAGAAAGGTAAAGGGAATTACTCTGCTCCTTGTTTCTGTTTCATTCCAGACTCTGATATGGTCACCCGGATGGAAAGCTCTTTGTGTGAAGGTGCTGCTTTGAAGGCAAAGGATGATCTCCTGTTATCAGGTACTAGAACAATAGCAGGCAGAGCAGACAACAGAAGAGAGCAGAGAGGGGGTGCAGAATTTAACCAGAAAATATCATGTATTGCTGTATATACTTCATTATGGTATAGGTATTGTAAAGGCCAGAGGATTTCTCTGAAGTGGGATGATACAGGATTTGAGAAAGATGTTCAAAATGGCTTTATGAGTCTTACCTTTGCAGGCCAGGCTGGAAATGAAACTATTAAAATGTTCAATGTGAAGCTTGTTCTTTCAGACTTACTGAGCTGGAGAGAAACAGGAAATATTATTCGGCTGAGAAAAAAAAATTCACATAACACAGGAATGAAATCCTTGGCCTGGGTACCTGAGCATCTTTACTGCTACAGAAAGTACAATTGTAAATATGGGCCATAGAGAATGCCAAGATGAAACTGCAGTCATAAGTGTTTCTTCCATGCATGATGACAGTGAACTTCTCTTAGCTCCTTCGTTATTCCAGGGTTTGGTCCTTGTTATATGAAGCCATGTATAGGTCCAAAATAATTTGTAGGAAGTTACTGGAGTTCATTTGGGCCTTCAGCACCATAATCCTATGAGAAAATGAGCAGTGGAGCTGGCTGAGAGCATCTTGATTCATTTTTAATGCATTTTAATCTTTGCTGAGGAGTCTTAATGAATGTCTGAGCACATGATTTAATATGTGCAAAGTCCTAAAAGAAAGTGAATCGCTGATTTTGCTTAGAGAATTCGAAAGGAAAGTAAACTAAACTAATTAAAAAAACCCCAAAAATGGCCATTTACCTAGCAGAGCTCCTATATAGTTTGGGGTATTTTAAAGTCTGGACTTTTAAAGTCTGCACTTACTATGGTGGTTGAAATTATCTTGCATTTACGTGCCAAGGCATGAGTGTAGCCCTCAGGGTTCTGCATTTACCGTGCTGGGGCTGATGATATCATTAAAACTTGCAGTTATGCAAGGAATGCAGTTTTCACCCCATCCCTAAATCTTAGTCTTGACACCAGCTGTTTAAGAGAAACTGAAGATTGGAGTTATGACTTGAGAGGTAACAGGAATTATAAGTTACCTTGTTTAGGAAGTCATGAAAACATCTGGGAAAATGTCTACAGAGCTATTATCCCTGATAATCATTTGTAAAACACAGGGTAACATATATTTTCTAGTTCCTGATAGAAAATTCAAAGCTACAGTGCACTTTCAGCATGTCAATAGTTGCTTCAGCACTTCAATCATCAGCATTGTCTTCTCCTTGTTTTCATTATTGTCTGATTATTTCACTGCATGAAAGATTAGGTAACAAAATATCTCACAATGTTGGAACTGGGGATGAGACCTGCTGATGACATTTGATAAATAAGAAAGTGTTTAAGAAGAAATTTGTAACAGATCAGTGAAGACTGTCCATTCCTTTTAAGACTGGACCCTTATTTAAGGGGATAAATTTTGAAACAAGAAAATAGCTGGAATTGATTGTTTCAGAGGGAGCTGAGGAGATGTAAATCATTGCATACATGTCTAAAGGTCACAGGCAGGTGACAGAAATGAGTTATTTAATGTGGTCTGTGGGAGCATAAATTCAGAGAAATGAGCTTAAGTGACTGAAGTAGGTATTAGGCTTGTCAAGAAAACTTTTAAGACCTGAGAGGAGTAAAAGCTTCTCAAGGAAATATAAGGAAACTGCTGTACTTTGAATTAACAAAACTACATCGACTGAGGAATTGCAAAATCCTCTGAATCCTCATACTTACATCCTCTGAGTTCTCATATTTCACTGTTATGATATTGTGTTACATGAGTAGAGTGAACCCTCTAACTTCTAGAATTTCCATCTAGTTTTTGGATGTTGGAAATATCCAGCTGGAAATATCTGGCAGTGCTATTTTGTGCAGTGCAGCTCAGCAAGGAGACACTGCCTACAGGAGAATCACTGTGGGTGGACAATTCTCTTATTAAAAGTAGGTTTTGGTGTATTCTGGCCCTAAAACATGTTTGCAGCTGTTTTACTGTGAAAGGCAGAATTTTATATATAAAGAAATTTAATTCATTCCAGATCACAGTTAATTTTTTTGTGGGATTATTTGTTTGTTTGTATCTCAGATTCCACAAAGGATCTTTTCTATCTAATGGACAACAGCCAGATCCAAAGTGACCAGAACTATTCTCTCCCTTACCAGCAGTACTGGGTCTTCAGGCAGAAGTACTCAGCTGAGGAAGCTCTGCTTTGGTGTCTCACACGTAAGACATCATGGAGACTGTAATTCTGTAGGGAATAATAACTAACTACAATATTTTAATAGGTGTTGTAATAATGATGAGTAGAAACTTTAGACTTTGAGATTTTTTTTTTGTAGACAACTCCTAAAATTTTAATGGAAATTGCCAATGGAGCCACCTGTTTCTTCCTTGAAGCCTTTGGCTCCATGGCAGAAAGGGTGCCCATAATTCACCTTCAGGGTGCCCATAATTCACCTTCAGGGTGCCCCTGCCATGGGCAAGAGAATTCAAAGGTGCAGCTTGGGCAATGCCCTGCTGTTCTTGAAATGTACCACTCCAAACAGAGAGATGGCAATAGTGGTTAAAGAAGGTAAAATGCAGATAATTGGACGTAATGATACATTACATTTTAATGTGGTGAATGGAGAACAGTTTCTAGCTCTACCAGGAATTCAGAGCTAAGAGTACTAAACAGTGCACAAACATCACTGTAAGAGCTCAGTAGAGCTATTCCTGTTTAGAATTAAGCATTGGCACACATGTTTACAGGAGCCACTGTCATGGTAATTAAGAAATGGGTTTGACAGCTTTGGATCTTTTCTGAAGGTGTGCTCTTACCCTGGGACAAACTTCAGAACAAATTGCTACATGCAAATGTTTTGAACAGTTGATTCTAGGAAAGTTATGTTTAATTTTGTGTGATTCTTGAATGCTTCAGAAATATTTTTTGTAAAAACTTTTAAAGACATTGTAGACATTATTGTCCTTTTTATTTGTCAGAGACCATGACTGATGAAGAGTTCTTTTATGATTATAAAATTTGTATGTCAGATTTACTAAAAAAGAAATATCTTTATTAATTAAAATATTCAAGAGAGATCAATACACTGGAGTAATGCTTGTCACAGCTGGGTAATTTAATTTTCCAAATTAACTGTGCTGTAACTCCTCTACTGTGCTCTTTTCAGTGCCCCTAGAGCCAGAATGTGTCCCTCTTTCTCTTGCACTTTTAATTAATTAAATTAATTAATTTGCATGATTAGTAGGATAAAGTTGGAATTCTCACTTTTAGTTGTTTGCTGATGGATAGCATTGCTCTGAAAACATGAGAGAGGGAAAGGAACCCTCCTGTGTGTAACTGTTCCTGACTTTGCTTCCCAGGCTGTGCCCAAGAGGAAGAATTTTGTCGAATGGCAGACCTGCAAAATGCCACAGACAAATACTTTGTGTGCACCCTCTATCCAGAGGCACAGATCTGTGACAGCAGCCTCGACCAAATACCAGGAAACTGTGCAACTGTGCTGCCCTGGCAACCGCAGACCCTGTTCCATAAAATAGGCAAGTTTTGGAATTTGCATGTAGAATGTCTGCTCTAACCCTGGCAATGCAAGCTACTGTTTTGGCTCTTGTTTCTGAGATAAAAAGTCTGCATGTATAAATGAGTTTGGGGATGTGATGGTGCAAGGGCAGCTCAGGCTGTCTGGGATATGGTTTTTCATTTTCAGTTCAGAATGGAAAAGTTTTAACCATGAATTTCACTCTGTCCACCTCAGCCATTCCCAAGTCAGAGAGGCCAAGTGGATCTCAAATTTGAATATCAGTGTTTAGCACTTTTTATTATATGGGTGAAATAGGAATGTCACAATCTACCATTAAAATTTCTATGGTGCTAAATAGTGCAAAATTTGAAACAACTGAGTGTATTTTTTTTTAAATTATTTTTTTTAGCAAATGCAGAGCTGTAGACATGAAATTTAACCTTTGCTCTTTGAATACTTGGGAAGTTCAATGTTTTTCTCCTAGGGCACGTGTAAGGAAGCTGGACAAACAAGCCTGTTTTCACTGTACAGAAACATGTAACAAAAGCAAAGGTCCACTGAACCAAACCATTCAATCATGTCATTTTGGGGAGCCCAAAGGGCAGCATGGACTGAATAATGCATGAGCACACTGGAGTTTCCCAGTCTGGGGCTGTATCCCAGTTTAAGGCCTTGTGGAAGGAGTAGCATCAATGCAGGTCTCAGAAACAAAAGGCCTGGCTGGAAGTCTTTCCTTGGTGATGCAATTTGATAAGATTTCAGAGCCTTCACTTGGTGAATTTTTATTCATATTCAAGCTTAGCAATCAAAATTTTGCTGTGATAACATAAAACTATCTTTTTAATCCACCAGAGCTCAGCATAAAAGTCATAGACTGGACCCCAGCATTTGATTACTTGACTAATATTTGTATATGACAAAGTTAAACTGATTTTTCCAATTTTGTTTTTCTTTTTCTTCCTTCCAGTCACTCTTAAAAGTTCTGTGAAGAGCTTCTACACACGTGTACCATTCCAGAAAGTGACAGAAATCTCAGTGAGGAATAAGACTGACATGAGCAGTAAAACTGTTTCAGATGGGTAAGACATGAATGTTTCTTTGTTCTCCCGTGGAATTTTATCCATGGCTGGAATTCCAAGGCCATCTTATGCAGATAAAGGAAATCAGAAGAATGATCCAAGAATTGCATTGCTTGACAGTATTTAATGAAGAAAAGATAACATATAATTTAAAGGAGATTTATAATTGAGTTATAAATAATAATATATACAATTAATAATTATAGACATGAAAATTATTTCTTATAATGCTACTAATTATTAGGTGGCCAGTTAAATCTCTTAGCAATGATACACCAAATAAATTTAGGCTGACATTTTTAGGGCAGATATCAAGATAATAATCTAAATTAATAGATATAGTCTGGTAGGTGTATACTAATCAAGCCTAATTTCATCTACATAAGGAAAATGTATGGAAGTGTGTGTGTATAATGGTTCTTCAGCCTGATTGTGAAAAGCACCTGTCCAGGTTCTCAGTTCCAGTATGTCTAATGATACTGTGGTAATGTTTTTCCTTTCCTAGGTTTTTTGAGTGTGAGCGTTGGTGTGATGCTGACCCCTGTTGCACAGGATTTGGCTTTTTTAATGACTCCCAGCTGTCAGGTATTTCTCCTGTTTTCTTTTTTAAAGAACTTCAGTCTTCCTTCATTATCCAAATTTTACCCTTCTTTTGCTCTGAAGTGCACTTTAAAAGCCTTTTGAGATCTCATGCCCCTCTTTTCAGCACCTTTTTGAGTATCCATAACCATTTCTGGGAATTCAGCCCAATGACACATTCCACATTTCAGAAATTATTAAGAAATCTTCATGAAAATGAGTCCTTAAGAGGCTGCACTTCCAAAAGCAAAAAATTCAAGCTGATAAAACTCCAGTTTTTTCTCATTCATCAGCCTCTGACTTCTTTGAGTGATTTTTTTCCCTTTTATATTGTTCCATTTTTTTAAAGCCTAAAGGACTCTGAAACCTAAATATTACTGAAATTAGGTGCATGCAAGCACATAATGTCTGTGGATACTCTGGGGCAGTTTAACCTTTTGGCTTTCTTGGTTGTCTGACCTTCTCTGCTCCCAAATTTTAGTCTTCTGCTTGAGGAAGAAAATCTTCATCTGGTGTTTGAAATTGGATACCAGCAGCTCAAAGTCAATGAAATAGATTTTAATATGTTATTAAAAATTCTGATTTACTGAAATATGTAACTTTGGTTTTGGTAGAATCACAAGCTAATCAACTCTCCCTGTGGTCATTAGAATGTGCTGATATTATAATGCATTTTGGAATTTGTAGCACTTTGGAAATACAATTTTTTTTTTTTTTTTTTTTTTTTTTTTTTTTTTTTTTTTAAGGTGGAGCAGACTATATTTTCACTTGGTCAAAAAATGAGTAGCTTAGGAAATTAATCCAGTTGAGATAAGAATTCATGTGCAAATAAAAAATAGTTGACAGTTTTCATACCTCCTTATGATCATATGAAATTTGAAGTTTTAACTAAATATGAGTTGGAGTTTCTTTAAATACTTCTAAAATTAATAAAAAATGTTAAGGCACCCAACATGCAAAGTGGATGCATTTTTTGTTTATCTGATTAATATCTGTGACATTTCAGAGATCCAGTCTTGGTAGTCATATAGTCAAGAGAACTTTCAGTAGTGATTTTAACATGAGCTGAAATCTTCAATGAAACTGGGTTTCAAACCCTCCATATTTTTCAGGAACTAAATTACTTACACTCTGGCTCTGAAAGAATTTTTATCATGATGTAAGTAGGGGACATGTTCCAACATACATGCAGATTTTTAATTACATTAACATGAAAGGGCTGCTTGCTCAGAGTCCTGACCTTTGCTCAGTGAAATTCTCTGTGACTTTGGATTAATGGATTTTAATGCTGTTACCCACTCTCCCTCACAGTGAATTCAATGGGATTTTTCAGCACTAGCTTCAATCCCTTGGCTCATTTCAGGTATTTCCTTCAATTTCTATGTCAGCTGAATTTCATTTAACACCCAGTGGAATTGTGCTGATTTCTTTTTCCTCACAACACTATCTAGAAAAGGAAAATTGTCCTTATTTCTGTAACCACGTGCATCCTTGGCAGGTGGGAGGATCGTGTGCATGACTCTGAACAGCCTTGGAATCCAGACGTGTGCTGAGGAAACAAAAAGTGCTTGGCACATTTCAAATTGCACTTCACCAGATGCTGAAGTCAAAATACACCCATTTGGCTGGTATCAAAAGCCTGGTAAGTGATGCAGGAGACATGGCCTTTCTAGTGGTTTTCTGCACACTGGAGTTTATTATTATTTAGTTTATTATTTAGCTTCAGTGTATAAAAATGCCAGCTTCCCATTTGCAAGGACCACAATTAGACAAGGCCAGCAAGTATGTGCAAAGGAGAGAAAGGTGCAATTTCATATCCATTTTAATAAAAAAGGAATAGCAACACCTCAAAGATGTATAATTTAATTTCTTAGATTCTATCAGAAACTTGTGGCCAATGTCAGAATTCAAATATCTTTTGCCTCACTGTGCAGTCCTAGTCAGGAAATCATTCTTTGTTTCTCACTCGTGGGCTTATGGTTTTACCATTCATGTGGATGCATAAGCTCAAAAGATTGGGTTTGCTACAGAATTTAAAATTCACTTTTGGTTGTTTTGGTAAAGAAAGGACCAAGACCAAATTCCAAAGTAAACCTGTATTTTTCAAGTAAGAATGCATCAGGTATTTAAACAGAAGAGCAGTCATGAGATATTGCATTGTTTCCTCGGGAGGAATCAAAACCACTCCTAGTCAAGATGGATTTTATTTTCTGTGGGGAAACAAAAACTTCATTGCTTTGTTGAAAACTTTAAATGGGTTTGCAATTTGTCACACTCCTTTTGGGCAGATCTAGTTCTACTTTTGTTAAGCCCTGATTTCACATAACTAAAAGAATAAAGAAAACAATTGTCTGCCTGAGCTTGCCTCCCTTGCCTGTTTCTGGGTCACACAGACACGACTCCCGAGAGCAGAGAGCCCCCACTGGGGCAGGTCTGGTAATGTTGACAGAATCAGAGAAAATGTTTGAATAAGGAATATTTTTTTCTGCTTTTATGCTCCCTTAGTTCTTGCAGAGTAGAGAAGGGCTGATAGCTGAGAGAAGAGAGGGCACAAAGCATGGATATATATTGTCCAGGGAAATGAGATAGAAAGATAATCCAGTTAAAGCTGTGTAGGGATGGATCAGATATTCTGGCAATACATTGCATTTTACATAAATAAAACTTTCATTCACACTCCAAGTGTCTGAAATATGAACTCAATGTTGAGCTTTGTGACTTGCACTGTCCCTATACCCACAGGGGAAGCTGAGGTGCAGACAGGGGTACGAGTGAAGAACAGAAAGAAAGGGTGGAGCCAAGAGGGGACAGCAGAGGTGTAGATACACTTGTTGGCAAAGAACCAAAAAAAATAAAGGCTGTTTCTCTTGTGACAGACAGAGGGATGATGAAGAGGAGCCTGGGGTGTATGCAAAGCAGGGAATGTTGAGCAGGACAGTGACACTTCCTTATGCATCAAGGGAGGTACAGATGTGTTTCCACCGTAACACACAGCAAGGCACAGATGTTTATGCAAATGAGGATATTTACAGACACAAAAATTTGTATAGGTTGTGCTGGTGTGTTGAAGGTCTGGGAATCAGGAAAAGGAACAAAAAAGGTTCAGAGGCTGAAAAGGAAAATGAGTAAAATCTGAAGGAGTGATTTGCTGTAGGCAGTTGGGATATTAGCATGATACAGGGTCTCTGGCTGCATTCCACAGTCTTGTTTGAGGAAGGCACTTCAGTCTCTGTGTTTCATAGCAGGCTAAGGTGATGTGTGAGCTGTTTGCTGCACAGCTCTGCTCATGAGCAATTTCATTTTATATAGTCAGAGCTGCAGCTCAGTCAAAAAGGAACATAGATTATCACTTCAAAGAGTTTGGGATAGGCCCACTCCTTCACTGCTGTGAATGGGAAAACCTCTGAGTTTATAGAAACATCTCTCAGTCACATGCATGGGAAATACATACTGGAAGAAGTTAACAGAAAATCTGATCTGTCCTCATCCTCTGTAGGGATGGTAATTTATTATGTCTTAGTGGAGTATTTATAACTGGTTTGACTAGCCAAAGTGTTTTACAAAAGGGGAAACTTCATTTTTATTATTTGTGATTACAAAATGTTTATGGGAAGTATTAACAAATTATTTGAACTTCAATTTGGAAAATGTTGTGCAGGAAAATGCCTTGTTTCTAATTCATATTTCTGAGAAATTCCAGTTTGCTGGAAGCAGAGAGAATCATGTGTTTCTCCTGGTGCAGGAACCTGAATACAGAGAGGGGCATAGAAAAAAAACACAGAAATACTGAAATGAGGCATTCATAACTGCACCTCAAAAAGCATTTGTAGAAATGTTTATAAATACAGAAATTTAGGGAAGTCTGGTTTCATGAATGAGCTCAAAAGGATTAGAGAGCAGAGCAGCCTTGCCTCCTTACTCTTGGTGTTTGTGGGGAGAAGATGCAACATCCAGATCCGAGAAGTAATGCTGGAAATGTTGAGTGTCAATTACATTTTAAACCTTCAAGTATTATTGTTTTCAGCTGTGTTTGTTTTCTTCTGCTTTTAGCTGACTTGAAGAGCACCATCCCCAACCTGTGTCCAACTGTTAGTTTACCTCTCAGGCCAGAAAGTGGTAAGTGTATTTATGAATTGAACCAAAACCAAACAAACCATCCCCGTTCAAAAGAAAAAAAAAAAAGCTGCAAAAATCCCCTCATTCTCTGTTTTCTCTGTTTTGTACATATTACTGAAAGATACCACTATAATGAAAATGTTCCCTGTGAGGTACCTCATTTAGATATTTACTCATTTACTCATTTTCATTGTGTGTAATTTAAATGAAAAAACTGTAGTGTCCATGATGCTGACCTAATTTCTCACACTCTCTGCTTCATGAGACAAAATATTTGGCAGGACTGATGAAAAAATTTATTTATGAGTGTGGATGTTGCATCACTTTCCAGATACAATGAATCTTATGGTAATATTGCATGTACTATTTTAGAAGTGGGCGGATCTTCTTAATAAATGAAACTCTACTGCTGTCATTCAGAGCTTTGTGTCTAATACCCCTAAAAATATATGCAAATTGTCAGCAGCTACAGGCTTCTCTGAAGTGTCCTTTCCAGAAAATACACTGCATAGCTGTGAAATGCTGTATGTAACAGAAAGGAAGGGGTAGACTGGTTATTAGAAAACTCAATTAACCCTCCAGTATACTGAAATTGAGAAGTCACTTCCATCTCTGCCTTTGATTTTCTGTTTGATCTGAACAAATATTTAATCTGATTGAATCTGTCTTTCTTTAAACCATATGCAACTGAGCATGCAGGAGATTTGATATTTGCAAAGAATTTTCAATACTTAGCTCAGAATTTATTATGATCTGTCTTATCATGTCCATAACCACCAGTCATAATCGATTTTGGTCTATTTTTAGTAGAATTTTTGCTTTTTAAATGATAATTTTAATTCAGTAGAAGGAAAACTCCTATCTTTGTAGTTAATCAGAAATAATTTTTGTGGGAAACACTTTGAGGAGGTGGTGGGGTAGCCCTGACATGCAGGTTGGGCAATTCAACTCCCTTTGCAAACTTTTCCCATGGGAAATGGAAAACAACTTCACTAAAGCTTTCTTCCTCCCAGAGTGGAGTTTGGTAGTAATTTTGTCATTTTCCTTTTATTTTTTCTTGCTTGCTTAAATTAGGAAAACAGTGACCTAAGCAGCATTTAAGAAAATCAGGAAATTAGGTCTTTCTGCTTTTGAGTCTAAAGGCTGCCCAGAACTGCAGTCCCAGCAAGTGAGCTGCTCATCTTTTGTTACAGCCCTGATCTGTCACACCCATTTCCAGGACATCTTCCCAAATGCAGAACAGCTGGGGATGTCTCTGGTTTGCAGAGATCTGCTCAAGCAACCCAAGCAAGCAGAGCTTCCCACAAGGATGCAGGACTCTGGGTTGGAGGGGTTGTCCTGGGGACTGATAGTGGTTAGGATAAGTCCCTTAATTACAGAGCACAGCAAGTCATATTAACACCTGAATATTTCCCAAATATGCAGCACTGTTACTCAAACAGTTTATGCATAAGGTTTCCTGGACACTTGGGGGCTCTGACACCACTGGAGCAACACATTCAAAATGCAACTGGACCCCAGCTGTCCTTGTGCTCTGCCTTATTTCGATAGTAAAAGTACCAGACTGGTTATTTAGATTATTATCTGGGCTGTGTTGTGAGAGGTTTTAGAAAATTTTCAAAAACATTGTTTCCAAACACTTCATGATTGTGTGTTTAATTAATATGTTCTATAGAAGACTAAATGTTTTAGAGTTGGGCATCACACAAAAGCTAGCATTTACTGAATTTTTTTACACTGTGTTAATGCTTGTACGTGGGGATAAAAAATTACTGTGGCTGCTCTGTGGTAGCCAGATGGTGAGTGTGAGAAAATGTCACTATTTAAAGGGCACTGCCATGAGTAGATGTGTGTGTGTGTGTGAATCTAAGCTATCTGCACATACAAAAATTATAAATTTTTCCATCGAAAGATCAGAAAAATACTTAAATTTGCATACTTTGCCAGAAGGCTCTGCAAAATCATGAAGTTAATGTTATGCCCAATCTAGAGCCTGAGTTAACTGGAGCTCTATTAAGGTCTACATTTAATCAGAAGTTAATGCTTTGACTGCCTCATTTCCTAGTCCAGTTTGCAATGCTCAGGACAGAGTGCCCAGCACTTTGCTTCCTCCCATGTCAGTCAGGATGCTGCTCCATTCAAAATCTGTGGTGTTTGCAGCCCCAGTGTGCTGTGAAGAAGCCCAGATGAGCAGACTTATTTTCAGCCTGGTGAGAAGTAGATGCTTTGCCTGTTTTATTCATTGTTCTGCTCAACAGAGAGGGTAGAGGCATTGTAGGACCATAAAGCAGCAGAAAGATCTCAACAAGAAGCATTTTTACAGGTACCTGGATAGCAAAAGGAAGAGTAGGGGAAATGTGGGGCTGCTGAATGGGGCAGAAGACCTGATGAAATGGGAGATGGAAAAGGACAAGGTGCCTTCTTCACCTCAGTCTTTCCTGGCAAGTCCAGCCTTCTGGATATCCAGACCAGGACAAGGACTACAGCAAGGAACTTTTAGCCTTAGAGAAGGAGGATCAGGCCAGGGACCAAGCTGGACACACAAAATCCAGCAATGCAGAGAGCTGGTTAATGTCATTCTGAGGCCACTCTCAAATACCTTTGAAGGTGACAGGCCAGATGATATTTATTTTCCTTCTGTTCCCTGGTCTGGCATTTGAAGAAGTTCATCAACAGTAATCACCATAAAATGTCTACTCCTTTGAATCTGCAATGACAAAAATAATTTTCAGGAGCAACTTCTATTTCATGTCTTGTCATGGAGCAGCCTGCAGCCACTAGGGAGATGCAAGAAAAGATCCTCCCTATGCAAGGCCAGTCCTGGCAGAGACACAGCACAAGGAGAGGGTCGGGGCTCTTCCTGTTCTTTGTCCTGTGCCAGAGTGTTCATCCAGCAGCCCATTGCAGCCCTGTGATTTCTCTCAAAAGCCTGAGGCTCCAGTGGGCTTTTCCCAAATTATTGCCCCTACAAACAGCACTGCTGTGTGTTCCTAACATTCACTAGATACCCCATTAGCCTGTGAAAAAGGGGAATTAGTGCTCTGTAGTGCCTGCAGCCCATTATTCTCTAGCAGGAGGGATGTGAACAGCACAATGTCTTTTACCTGAATTCTCATTGATTTGTTGTTGCTTCAGCAAGTTTTGCCTACTTGCAAAAGCCTTTCTGCTACAAGGCTGAAGTCTCTAGGTCAGCTCATCTCCAGCTGTAGTGTGTTTAACTGAATGTATGGTTCTCATATTTAACTGAATGAATACTTCAATTTACTTCTGTACATCTATTGCATGGAGCAGAGCATGCTCCTGCTGTCTGTTGTGATTTCCACATGGTTTCTGTGATCTGAGAAGTGGTGCTTGGAAAACTGATAGCCTGAACTGACTGGGAAAGTATGACTTGTTACGTTTGGAGCATTTTTTCTCCTGTAGAAGTTCGTGTGCTGTGATGACACTGTGTGGAACCATCTGTGGGGAGTTTCAGGTACAATCTGTGACCTTTAACCATGGGAAAACAGATGTTATTTTAAGACTGCCCATGCTGAAGATGCTCATATGTCATCCTTCAGTCTTGGTTTACTTAGGCTGGTATTTAAATAACAAATCTGCTCAGTTCTGTGGACGTGGTAGACTGTCTTATAAAGAGAAAACAGCCAGGTCTCATAAGTAGGTCTGAGATGGAACTTCCTGCAGCCAGCTGTAAGCTAGGCGAGATAAGAAAATGGTTTTTTAACTGATATAATTTTGTTTTGTTATTTTCCAAATATGCAATGCTGTTACTCAAGCAGTTTATGCACAAGGGTTTGAGTACAGGAATTTTTTATGTTCTTGCAAATTAGTCTGAAAGAAGCAAAATTATCCATGAGACATATTGCCTGAATTTATAGGAGGAATACTTGTGCTTAAAGCAGACTGAGAGCCTGACAACTCCAGTGTGTTTGGGAGGAGCAACCCCGATGACTTTTGACTTTGTTACGAGATTCATTAATTGTATACAGTAACTATCGAAGCTTTAATGAATATTTTCTTTTCCAGTTCTAACTAGAACGTGTCTATCTTAGATTTGGCCCTAACAGGGTGGCTCCTGCATGGCCCTGTGGATTATGTACAGATCATGTGGGCTCTGCTCCCACTCCGTGCAAATCCAGTAATTAATTGAAAAAACCACCCAGGCATGTGGATGTAATGATCTGTTAGTCCCTTCCTGTTCCTGCCTCCTATGATCCCCCACTGATTTACAGTCATTCCCTTGAGGCAGGACTGACAGAGCAGTGGCTACAGGATATTCCAACATGGGAATAAATTTCCCAGGGGGCTGAGTCTGGACATGGGGCATTTCCATTCTTGAGAGAGATGCTGATGGGAATAAAAGTGCTGATGTAGCTGACTTTGGTGATTAATAGTATCATTTATCTTACTGTTTTCCCACAATGTTGAGTACTTTTCAGAGACATCCTTGGTGTGAAACAAAGCCTTATTTTATCCATTTTTGGGAACTGATTCACCATGCTCTCACACAGCAAATTTGATCTCTGATGTGGAATTACTCTATCTTTGGTCTTGAGTTTGATTTTTATTGTTTGTAAACATGAGTATTTTAGCCTTTTGAAAACAGCTTATTTTAAACCTGGATAAATACCTAGTGCATTTTTAATATCCCCTTACTATATTATTTGCTATAATTAAACCCCCTGAAGGGAGACAGAAAGCTTATATTTAAGAGGAACATAGTGAGATTGCTGCCCTGCTAAAGGCCATAAATACTCAGTTGTTATTTTTGAGACTTGTCTGAGGTGTGATTACAGTTATTATGCAGTAGTTTAAAGAAAATCACTCATTTTGAATTATACAAATCTCAATGGATCAACAAAAAAGAGAAGTAGTTATATTTTAGGAAGTGTATATTTTCTTCAGGTCTGCTCTGAGTTGATGATTTCCTGGCTTTGAAGATTGTTGGTGTACAGACAGGTTAGCAGTCTGTTGGAAATACCTCTGAAAACTAGGAATATAAAGCAGTGAGTTCAGTCTGTAAGCATGTTTTGGGTTTGAGTCAGAGCTATTAAATATAGCTCACAAATTTCAGAATTAAGATCAAAATTTGTCTTTCAAACATAAATCAGGCATACTGAACCCAGAGGTCTGATCTGTGTACCTCCTTAACCTTGTATTGTCCTCCTCAACTTCACAAGTTTTCTTTTAAGTTTAACTTGTTATTTTAATGCACTTCTGTATCTGTTTCCTTATATCAAGTGTTAAATTTTGCAGCAAACTCATAATTGATTCCTCTTTTCTTCCACTGAAGTCAGTGATGAAACTTTTGTTGACTTTATGGCAAGTATTTTATAATCTCATTGCCAGGAAATCTATTCCAGTCCTGTGATCTTGTGACTGGAGTGGGAACAGAGTAAGGCCAGCGTGAGTCTTTTTGCAAATCCAATCTTAAACCTTGCCTACCTAAACAAGAACATCTGGAAGAGAGAGGCTCTCTATATGGGACATCTATAATTTTGCAATAATGGTTACAGGGATGGCTGGATTCAGAGGGCTGTAATTATGCAATGAAAGCCTTTGCCAAAATGTGGGTTGGAAGGTCAGCTCCTAACCTATATATAAATCAGAAAAGTCCTCCAGCCCATCAGGTGCACTGTGCACTGCCCAGTGGCACGGGGTGCACTCTTAGCTCTGCCTTGTGGGAGCAGTTTCTGTATGAGGCAAGCTCAGATCAGCCATGGAAAGTTGTGTTTTGCTCAT
Organism: Luscinia megarhynchos; assembly: GCA_034336665.1. Lineage (NCBI taxonomy): Eukaryota > Metazoa > Chordata > Aves > Passeriformes > Muscicapidae > Luscinia > Luscinia megarhynchos. Next base: position 93,912,434 of record JAPFBE010000002.1, read on the forward strand.
GGAGTGCAGTGTGCATTGCTGAACATTGCTGCATCTGCTTTCAGGAGAAGGGAAGAGCCAACTAATATCCAAAATCTCTTTAGGAGCTTAGTACTGTCAGTGTCCACTGTGCTGCCATGCACAGCTCTGGGCTGAAGAGTTAAAATAAGCATTAATGTTTCTGTGTCTCTCTGCATCTGGGGCCAGCTGGGCAGAAAAGGGAAAAGGAAAAAATTGGGAGTCTCAGCATTTACATCTGACCTGAGATCATGAATGCTTTGTCCAGGATGGAGGATGAAAAAAACCCAACAACCTAAACCCCAACCCAACCCAAAGAACCTCCCATGTGGGAGGTGGCCAGGGTCACTTCTGTGAGATTTGGGGCAATGAATAATCAGTTTAGATAGGAATGTGTGAGCTGTGGATGTTTGCATCATGAGTGGTCACTCTTCCATGCCTAGAACGGGCTGCAAAGTGCCCAGTGTGCCTCAAATGTATATAAAAGGCATGGTCCTGACTTGACTCTATCCCACATAAAGGGACAAAATAAATTTCTAATGTAGAAGTAGAAAGTTTAGCTTACATGAAATAAGTATAGGTGGCAAAATGCAAGCATCAGAGGTATAAATACAGTTGTTTTAGGAGTTTTGTTTGTTTGGTTGGTTGGTTGGTTGGTTTTTTAGTTGTTGGTTTTTTTTTTTTGTGTGTCTGTGAATTCATTTTGAATTTCCTTCCTGAGAGAGCAAGGATCCCTCTGAATGTTTGGCCTGTGGGAAATGGAGACAAATGAGGATGATGAGACTTGCCCAAGGTCACTTGGTGAGTTAGGGATGCTATGGAAAGAGAGTCTGGGGAAATATCTTCCAAAACCACTGGTGCACCCAGACTTTTTGTGTTACAGTGGAATCAGGTCAAGACATTCTTTTGAAAGAACCACAGCTGGTAATTTGAAGCTTTGTGTTTGAAGCTAGAGAGATTTTGCTTGTTCCAGTAGTACTCAGCTGCTGGTACTGTAGACAGCACAGGATGGCAATCTTGGTCTTAGGTACAAACAAATTTTACATACAGATAAAAGAAATCTTTTCTTGTTCTTCAGAAAAAAAAAAAATCAAACACAAACTGAAAACATAAATTGGTAAGATTCAATCTAGAAAAGAAAGACCTGGGGGATCTAGTAATGCAGGCAGAAAATCTCAGGAGAGGATGTAATGGTTAATTCTAGATCAGTTAAAATTGATGTCTATTTTTAAGTATCTTTCTAAATAAGTGCCACAAACTGTCACCCTAGATGTAGAGCCTGAAGTTTCCTAACTTAGGTCATGCAACAGCTCACAGTGGATGTGAGAGAAACCATTGACAGTATGAAAATGGTCATTTCCACGTGGCTAAAACCACTCTGTTCCTCTAAAATAACTGAATCATCAGTCCTTAAAGGGAAGAAAAAATCCAGTGCAGTGAGTCTGTTACACAAGCCAAGCTGTGACTGCAGGGTCACTGCTGCTGACTAATTCAGATCCCCTCTGAAGGCAGCACTGGTGATGACTTTGCCTCTCTGTGACTCAAGTAGGCTTGGGGTGTTAACATAAAACAGTGCAACACCAAATAACCTTCATTTCTACTTAGATGGAGACTTTCAGCCTCTCTCTCTAGAAAAGTCACTCACAACTATAAGAGGAATGGAATGATTTTTGTTGTAAAGGACCTGTGGAGCCCAGTCCTGCTTTCTTGCCTCTAGCTCAAAACCTGAACTTTGAAGTTCCATGGAATAGGGAAGGTCAGTTCATCATCACTGCATCAGATGTTTTCTTCAGCAAGGGGCATGGCAAAGGAACCAGCCCCAACACAACAACCTTGGTAGTGGTGGCAGCACATCAGTGTTTGTCCTTCATGAGGCAACTCATGCTTGAGGTTTACACTTCCAAGAGAAGGATTTACCCTGCAAAAGAAAAGACTTTTTGCATCATTGTGGAGTCCTGAATTCTGGCAGTTACTCTGTGTTGTTGTGAATTATATAACAGTGATGAAATTTAATTTAGTCACTGCTATTCCCTGCCTATTTGCTCAAGGAAGGATGCAACCTGCTTTGTCTATGGTGTGTTTGGGGTCTTGGGTTTTCATAACTGGACAAGTGGGTCAACACCAGGACTTTGAAGCTGATTGTATGGACCCCAGACCCCAGCCTCAGGTCTGATGTTGAGGGCTGTGGTCAAACTGTATTTCTGTGAGAGGAGGAGGAAGGAAACTTTGGCCATCTTTGACAGATTTCTCAATAGAAAAAAAGAAATGTTTAATGACATGACAGGTCATGACTTTTGCATCTGTGGGGTCAATGAACTCAAGGGCAAAATCTGCTCACTAGGAATAGCAAAGGAACAGCTGACTCTGCTCTGTCCTCACCCTACAATTACATGGAGAGGGCAACACCAACCTGCTGTTTAGGACTCAGTGGCCACAGCAGAGCCTTTTGCTTTTAAAGCACATTGAACTTCTGAAAGGAATTAAAATAATTAAAGGCCCATTCTGTCCCAATCCTTTTTTTTTGCCTTCTGAGTGCAAAATTGAGAGTTCTCAGATATTTTTATCTGTTTCTGTATGAGAAAAGAATGTGTGTGGTATTTTTTTTAAATATAGTTTGAGAGAGAAGGACAATTCTTGAGGAATACCATAGTTAGTAAATATGTGTATATGCATGCTCACACAAGTGCATGGATGTTAAATGTATATATGGGAATATACATATATGTAATGCACATGATTATACTTGCACACATGTACATATTTGTGTATATATATGCCTATGAAATCAAGTGAAATCTTAATTATGTAGGAGTTACATGACATTAAAACTGTTCATAGGATTTACTATAGTTCTGTGCGCCAAATCAAGTTAAAATTATCAAATTAACCTCCATTTACTTTCCAAGAAATTAGTGACTGTACCTGTTCAAGAACTTGTGTGCAAGCATTGTAACCCATGCCCTTTAATTTAATTAGGGCTGTTCAGAAACCTTTTATTTAAATAGGTTGGATTTATCTTCAAATCTGGATAAAGCTGCTCTGGATTTGCCTATTTCTCTACTAAATACCTTTGTAAACCAATTAATATCTGACCTCTGAACATGGGACTGGACCTTCAAGTCAATAAAAGGCCTTTGAATATTTACTTTATTCTCAGTTGATGCAAAGGAAGATGTCACTTGTTCATTGAGGAACTCCCCAATGCTTTTAACTCTATATTAATTTCCTCTGTATTTTTTACTGCTCCTTATAGCCATATTATTTTTTTATGGTTCATTTTACAGAGTATGTGGATGCATGGCAACCCTTAAATGTGTCATCTGTTCTCATGGACTCATCCATCTCCAACTTTGAAGTTGTGCATGTTAGCAGAGATATATCCAATTACTTCTCCACTGCCAGAGATTTTTGCCTGTCTGGTAAGAAATGGTCATTTACAGCTTTACAGAAAATACTGACTTGTGAGCCTGAAAACCAAGAACAGCTTTCCTACTTCTGGCATAGATACACTGATTTTGTTTATGAAAACTATCCCTGTTTCCTGGTCTGAGAGAGAGGTTCTGAAGTAGTTTAGCTAAAGAGAGATACAATAGATATAAAATGCTGTACAGTATTAATTATTTAATTATTTATTATAATTATAATTATTTAATTAAATAATTAAAGCAATGATGTCTTGTTTTTCTAAAGAGCCACTGCCATTTTCTGAACCCACCTGCCATTACCTAAAGCAACCTATGGCAGTGGTAGTAACAGCAAAGAGAATTGCTTTAATCTACAGCCTGACTAGGCAGAAAAGAGTCCTTTAATTTCACATGACTGGGAAATCCTCAATGCCACAGAGTGGTAGAAATAAGGGAAAGTTCCCACTTACTCACTGGGGACTTTTGGAGTTTAGATGAGGCTATCAACACTTTATTAGATTATGTTTTTCTCCTTCTAAAACCTGTGATAATAGTTCTTTTGCTGCATTATTCCATTTTAAAGCCAATATAACATTCTGTCCTTTGTCTATTTGGAGAATGTTCTGGGCATTTGAGGACATTTATGTCCCATTACTCTGAATTGCACCATATCCTTGTTGCTTCACCTGTTGTAAAACCTTTCTTTTAAGAACAGTGCAACACTGTCACGCAAAATCTGTGAGAACACATTTTTACCTGCTCTTTTTCTTCGTGTTTCACCTCACAGCTTGTTCAAAGAACCAGTCATGTGCAGTGGTTACACTGGAAACCCAGCCTTCAGCCACGAGGTGCATTTTGTACCCTGACACACAGGTGTGCACACATGGCCTGCAAGGGCACAGCTGCTGGGTTTTACTCAAAGAGCCTGCTGCCTACATCTACAGGAGACAAGGTAAGAGCAGGGTAAAGCTGTGGAGGAGTGCCTCAGCTGGGGTGGCCTGTGCACAGCTCTTGTGAATGCAGATGAGGAATTCCTCACCTCACAAAGCAGTGTGCATGTCTCCTGGACACTTGTCCTTGGCTGTTTCAGAGGAGTTACAGCCAGGAGGATGGGAAAATGTCCCCAAATACTGCTTTAAAAATGCATGTAAAGGTAGTGTTACCCTCTGGAGTTGAAGCAGGCATTTCAGAGGAAGTCTAGTTTATGAAAGATATTTTGAAAGTGCAGAATAGTAAAACCAAACAACAACAGTACTGCAAATCCAGCTCTTAGCTTTTCATCTGCAGAAGGTGCTTTGATATACTCTTCCCTTTAAGCAGTGTTGAAAAGCCACTGTCAATTGAACACATGAAGGACAATCTCTTGAGAAAAAAAAACAACAAACAAACAGATCCTAAACAGGATGGAATAATATTTTAAAGAAGTGAAAATTATTTAAGAGAGAAAAAGAAGTTGTGTAAACAATGTAAATAAGTAAAAATTCTGTTGTTGTTTGGATACACACTTATTTGAAAGTGTAAGTTTTGTTTGGTTTGTTCCCCTTGTTTTTTAAAGAGACTGCTTTCTTTTGGTGTAATACTGGTTATTTTCTTTATTAAAGATAATTAGAACCCAGGTAACAATAAAGGGGAAAGGAACAAAATTTTCATTTTCACTGAAATTCTGTGAAGTCAATAAGAGCCTTCTTGGTTGAAACTCAACAAGAGAAAAACCCAGTTTATCATTGCCAAGTAAAACCAAACCACGAACTGGGACATAAAAGTAGGCTAGTGTGTTTATTGTTTGTTGCAGGTTTGGTTTTAGTCCCATGATTTTGAATTTTGTTCCTGCCTATCGAATACATTGTTCTAGGGGGAAATAGCAGGAGGTGTCACTTAGCCGTGCTTTTATGAACTATTTTATAGGAAAACAGTAACAGTAAACAGTAAATTTATCCATGTTCCATTTAAAGAGAACTGGACAGTTTAAAACTATGGGAAATGGGACTAATTTTAATTTCTGAAATGGTCCTAACTGGAAAAAACAATATTTTTCCTCTGCTCCCCTTCTGCTAGATTTACTCCTGCCCATTTCCGAGTCGGATGGGACCCCAGCAGTGTACACCCCATCCCACGGGCACCTGGTGGGCAAGTCGCAGGTGATCCACATTGGCTCGGAGTGGAGGAGCATCAGCCAGTTCCTGGGGATCCCCTATGCTGCCCCTCCCCTGGGAGAGGGGCGCTTCAGCCCCCCGGAGCCCTTGGCAGGGGTGGGGTCCTGGAACGCCTCGGTGCCGCGGTAAGGAGCCCTGGCCACCTGCAGAGGGCTGGAGCTGCTCAGTGGGGACAGCAGTGCCATGGCCTGTCTGCACTGGGGACAGCAATGCCATGTCCTTCCTGCAGTGGGGACAGCAATGCCCATGGCCTGTCTGCAGTGGAGACAGCAATGCCATGTCCTTCCTGCACTGGGGACAGCAATGCCATGGCCTGTCTGCAGTGGGGACAGCAATGCCATGTCCTTCCTGCACTGGGGACAGCAATGCCATGGCCTGTCTGCAGTGGGGACAGCAATGCCCATGTCCTTCCTGCAGTGGGGACAGCAATGCCATGTCCTTCCTGCAGGAGGGCTGGAGCTGCTGCAGTGGGGACAGCAATGCCATGTCCTTCCTGCAGTGGGGACAGCAATGCCATGGCCTGTCTGCAGTGGGGACAGCAATGCCCATGTCCTTCCTGCAGGAGGGCTGGAGCTGCTCAGTGGGGACAGCAATGCCATGTCCTGTCTGCAGTGGGGACAGCAATGCCATGTCCTTCCTGCACTGGGGACAGCAATGCCATGTCCTGTCTGCAGGGGGGACAGCAATGCCATGTCCTTCCTGCACTGGGGACAGCAATGCCATGTCCTTCCTGCAGGAGGGATGGAGCTGCTCAGTGGGGACAGCAATGCCCATGTCCTTCCTGCAGTGGGGACAGCAATGCCCATGTCCTTCTTGCAGGAGGGCTGGAGCTGCTGCACTGGGGACAGCAATGCCATGTCCTGTCTGCAAAGCAACCTGCAGAGTACACATAGATACACGTCTGAGATTTGATTAGCAAGGAGAATAATTTCTCAGTCTATATGTTAAAGCAAGCAAGCACCTCAAGAGAAAAGGCAAATTCCTGTGCACTCCATTGTCTTGAATCTCTGCAGAACTCCCCCACCAACTGTCTGCTGTCAGTCCATTTTCATCCTGAATAGTATTTATGCAGGTATTTATTATATTTATACAGACGTGTTTTGCTCCTGCTGACCCATGAATTTGTGCACATTTAATCCAAGAGAGGCACTCAAACACTGATGTAACAGAAGCTGTGCGCCTCATACAGAAATTCTCTGCCTGGTGCTGTCCAAGACATCAGGCTGAAGGGCCCAGAAAATCAATCTCTGTCCAAAACCTATTGAAAGGCAGATACTTGGGGAGTTGAACACCTCTTTGCCTTTGGTGATGCCACCCTTCAGGATGCCCCTGAGCTGTGGAGGAGTGCAGCCACAGCCTGGAGTGCCCTGCAGGGATCTGGTGGGATGTGGCTTTTTGTTTCCTCAGGTGTACAGTGGTGTTGGTTGAGCACACATCTCTTGGTCTCTTGTAGGGCTTAGTTAGACACATCTGCCTCTGAGATCTGCCCTTGGAGACCTGGGTTCCAATGAGCAGCCTGGCTGAGGTTTTCAAAGGAATTTGGGGACCTTTGTCAATCTGTTCCTGTCTTTGGAACCCACAGTGCTTGCTTAGTCCAATGAAAAATTTGGCCATTATCTTCTACTATTTATTTAAGGTTAAAAAAAAAAAGCAATTAATTGAGTTTACACTTGGGGAATTGGAGAGACATCACTTTATGTATAGAAACTGTTGATTTTTTTAGGATTCTATATATTCTACGATGATGTTGTTAAATATTTATATACAAAAAAATTCACATTAGCACAGTGCCATTACTGATGGTTGAGAAATATTTATTTATCAGCTTGGACTTGATAAAAGACTTAAAAAGCTTAAAAAACCCAACCCAAACCAACCCAACCAAAAGCACCAGCCAGCTATTGGAGTCTCCATCTCCTGGAAGAGCTATGGACTTGCTTCAGCAGGTGGCAGGCTTTCTCCTGGGAGCTGGAGAAAAAAAGCCATGATCACAGGTGATGATCCCTGCTGCCTTCTGATTAATTTTAATTTGGAAATAATTCTCTCAGCTGTTGCCATATTTTCCAAAGCCTCTTTTGGCTTCTTCACTAATAAATGATGAGTTTTTTCCATAACTCGTTGTGTGGTAAGGATAAAGCTGTGAAATAGAAGGAACTGGCTTCAGAGTAGATTATCACTGAACAGTAAAAATCATCCACCTGATTCAGGCTTGATGTGCTTGAGCAAATGAATCTCATTCAGGTGATGGTCAGAAAATAATTTTCTGTACATAGTTGGCTGCTGAATTCTTACTGAAAGAGTACTTTTAACGTTAATTGACACTGTTAATGGTCTGCTATGATGCTTAGAACAAAAAGATTTTTAAAATGCATTAAAATTTTGAAGTTTCCAGATTTTCCCCCAGACCATTAGAAATTAAATTAAACACAATGAAATGTAGCCCACAGACCACAAGGAAATAAACCTAAATGTACATAGCCCACAGATTATTAGAAATTTAAATAAACAACCAGCATTTCAGCAAGAGTGGATTTTGTAGGGGATACTGTGCCTGTGAGCCCCAGCCCTGCTCCCTTTACAGCTGGTGCTAATTTTCTGTAGTTTATGTAAAGTGTGGTTTTTCTGAAAGTGTATTTTCAAGTTTTAAGCTTTTTAACACGAGGCAGGGTTTCTGAGGAGGGGTTCTAGGCACACAAATGCAATGCATTATGTCTATGTATACAAACCCACATAGATCTTGCTAACTTCTAGGTGGGCACAATTTTAAGCAAGATCAAGATTTACAGATTTAAAGTTTTGTTTCACCTAATGCATCAAAATATAAGGAGGTAGCAGCAGAGGAAGAAGAGTACAAGATTTTTTTTTATTGGAACTTTCTGAATCTGTCTCTAGGGCAGCATGTTGGCAGCCAGGAGATGGAGAGGCCCCAGCAGAGTCTGTCAGTGAAGACTGCCTGTATCTGCACATCTTTGTCCCTGACACCACTGTAAGTAAGAGGTGTAATTTATTTTTTTTTGTGCCTGAGGATTGTCTCTTTCCAAAGTGCTTTTAATTGGCATGGGTGGCTGTTTCTCCTGGGCTGTTCACAAAGCCTGCAAAGTTAAATCAGGGAATCTGTTGTCTTTACTGGTACAAGAGTATTCCCTACAGGCTTTGTGTGAGCAGTGTTGGGTGACTAGGAGGACAGCATACTGAAAAGCTCACAATAAGAGAGAGACAAAGAGGGAAACAAAACACAAGGAGAAGGTGACAGCAAAGGAGAAATTAAGGACAGAGATGGCAGTGCTCCTGCAAGCAGACCATCTGTCCAGGAGACAATAATGCAATACATTACATCAACATTTGCCAGCAGACAGGGAGCTGCTGATGTTTTTTTCCCCCCTCATCTTTCCTGTTCCCCTGTTGACACCTGTGGGAGGTCTGTTGGGAAATGAGAGTAGCAGGCAATGCTGGATTTGTGGCCAGCTCAGAGCTTAAAAATAGATGTTTCAAAAATGACTGGGCCACTGGTACAATGTGAAGAATTTTCATTTGAAAGTTCTTGATTTTCTCATTCTAAACAGATATAAAAGAAAGCTGCAAGTTAAAGCCAAGCTAAAATGATTGACCAGCCCCTGGGGGGCTGGGGATGAAGATGCTGAATAACATGTGAATCCCATTGAAGAGTGGGCCCAGAGACAGGGACTTTTTCTTTCCCAGTACTGGCAATTTTCAGAAGGTGATGGTAGTTGTAATAGAAATTTATGAGTCTGTCATAGTGCATGTCTGGAAAGAGCTGGTTCAGCAATCTGACAGGAGCACAGAGTCCCTTGCAGGCCCATTTAAATCATCAGAGAGACCAGCAGTCTGTCTTCTCCTGCAGCATGAGGCTGTCATTTTGCCTTGAGTGCAGTCACCTCTTATTGAAAACATCAGGTCACTGTCCCAGGCAGTTTGCCATCTATGCTTAAGAGCTGCTTTCAAGATAGTTTATTTGAAAGCATTGTACTTTCCACCAGACTAAATAGGCTTGTTTCTTCTCCTTGTCACTCCTGTGAATTGAATCTCTCCTGTCTTTTGTAGCTGTGTAAAGTAGAAGTAGGTCCAATCAAGAAAATCAGTTTCACATGCATAAGTCTAGTCCAGGAGAGAACTAAAATTTCTGGTTTTGCAGAAGTAACTGGGAACAGAAGGCATTGCATTTTTCTCTTTTTTTTTTTTTTTGTGGCAAGCTCTATTTTTTACTCACATGCAGAGAGATAGTTAGATATTTTCAGCTTGTGGATTAGCTAGTAAACATGGAATATAAAATCTCCCAGAGAGCAGCAAATGCAGAGGTCATTCAGGAGCATTTTGAGCCCCAAAAGAACACAGTGCAGGGACTGCTGCCTGCCACAAAGGACTCTCAAAGTGCCAAGCAGGGAGGAAGGTGAATGACATCATTTTGCTTCTATAGCTACATGCACCACAGTTAAACTGGCACTTCTGACTTTTTTCCACCTATAATCATCACCACCTGTCACACTAGCTCAGCAAAGCTGTGCTTTGTCTTTATTTAGAAAGGGTTCAGTTGTAAGACCAAGATTTAAAAATCTCCATTAGATAGGATATAAACCCTCTCTCTTCTCACTCCATTTCCTGCCCATTCCCATCCTTAGTGCATTGTCCCCATTGCACTCAATTCTTTGCAGAGCAATACTGTGCAGTAGTAAAAGCACTGAAGGTTGCCTGTCTTGATTGAGTTTAGATCCATCCCTGTCAAGCAGCTCATCAAGTGTTTTACAGAAGGATGAGCAGGGGGGCTGGACTAGTTGGCCCCAACAGTGTTCCCTTCCAATGTTAACCATTCTCTCATTCTGTGGTGAAGATGCTTGTGGATATTGTGGAGCTTCTCAGACTTCCAGCTGACTTGCAGTGTCCTGGTGGCTGCTGGACTTCATGACCCCATTAGGGTTTGCCCATGGGACCTAAGCCCTTGCAGTCAGGAGACCACGATGGGCTTCCCATTGCTTGGTGCAGGAAAGAAATGGGAATGCTACATCCAGGCACTTGGCTCTGTGCACAGTCCCTGTGCTAAATCTTCCCCTGAATTAGTCCATATCTGTTGCAGCTGTTGTAAATGGCTTTGGTTTGCCATTTCCAAATTTTACTGCCCATCTTTGCCCTTCTAAAGCTTTTTATTGTGTAAAGTCACTCAGCATAATGTAATATGCAATTTACAGGGCAGCTGGAGGTCATGGATGTGTGGGAAATGCTTAGTATGAGCCTCAGGCTTAACCATGCTGAGCTGAGGGGTTGGTTGTTAATACCATTTTAGCTGACACAACTCGAAGTGGATGTACTTCAGAATGAATTTCCATGTGAAAACATATGATTTCATTTTTTTTCTTCACCCCCATCTCTCTCTGTGTTGCATGCAGTGCAGAAATGGGAACCAGGGACAAGGCACTACAAGTTAGGCAGTTTCAATTCAAGAGAAGTTCATGAGAAAAAACCAACTGTCTCGGTGCTTGTAATGCCTTGTGTTTTCTTGGCAACATTGTTATGTTCACAAGAAGCCCCTGAACGGATTTGTCAGAGAGATAAGTGAGGAGTGCACACAGTTGTGTGCACAGTAAGGGCACTTGAGGGTAGTTTGCCTGCACCCTGCAATTCTGCAGGATGCTGCAGCCATGGCTGCTCTGCTGCTTCTCCCACACAGCCATTTGTGTTTTTGCTGGAGACATTCCTTGCCAGAACAGATGGGACTGCTGTGTTTAGCTAAGCTCCATCCAGAAAATAACAGCAACAGAGCCCATTGCCCTCTAGGTGCAGGCAAAACCAACCCCAGATGTACTTTGATGCTGCTACAGGAAAGAAAAGAAAAATAAAAAAGGAAAAAGCCAAACCAACCTCCCCCCCACCTATGTTCACTGAAGGATGTTTCTTTTGAGTGTCTGTAACCTGCTGGAAAGTGCTGAGGTGTCCTGGGGCTGTTCTGCCTTTTTCCTGTTCGTGCAGCAGCAGCCTGGCTGCAGCTTCTGTGTGTGCAGAGAGGATCCATGCCTGGTGCTGCTTTGGGAAAAAGCTTCTGTTTCTGGGCAAAATCAGGTGCCTCTGCCAGGAGTGTTAACTGCAGACTGGGACTCATTGCCATCCCAGGAATCCTGCTGGGGTCTTTTGGGGCAGAGTCCATCTGTACTTTGTGAGATGTCAGTCTCTCCTCTGCAGAGACAAAGTCCTCTCTGCAGGATCCCTCTATGGGTCTGGTAGGGTAAAATTTCCATGGGGACTGAAGGAGTGTTATCAATGTCAAGTGACATTTTTGAGGCTAGGCAGTGTTTGAGTGCTGAAGATTTGAGAGCAGGAAGCAGCTGGGCACAGCTGTGAGTCTTACTCAAGATGGAGCAGCCCAACAGGCCTTTTCCTTCTCCTGTTTCCCACTTGCTTGAACTTTTCCTGCATGTTTCTGTAAAGCAGATGTGCTCTACCAAAGACAAGCACACCTCATGCTCAGTGGCCAAGGCAGCAGGAGCTGGCCTAGAGGAGATTTTGGCTGGTGGAATGTGGTGGTGCTGTTAGATCTACTTTATACTGGAGACAGTGCCCTCTTTATGATAGGCAGGTCATTGCAGACAATTTGTGGACAATTTGCAGACAGATAGGCAGGTATTCCCTCTTTATGGTCACTCTTCAAGAGCTATAAATGGCTTAGATAACATTCATGAGGAAGCTGCTTGTGTTCTCACCAGTGACCTACCAAAGCAGCTGGCAACAGGAATATTAATCTGATCCTTGTCATGGCAGGTCAGAAACATGTCAGTGTTGCTGTTCTTCCACAATGGAGGGAGTTACAATGCTGAGGAGGGAAAGGCAGCCCTGGATGGATCATACCTGGCTGCTGTTGGTAACGTCATCGTCGTGACGGCAAACTACCGGGTCGGTGTCTTTGGCTTCCTGAGCACTGGTGAGTCATGGATTCACTGAGCAAACACAGTCATGCACTCTCTAACTCTCCTCTTTCTGATTTTTATTTTTTTTTCTATTTTTTTTTTTTTAACTTGAGTAACCTATATCTTTCAGAGATTTTTTTAAAATTTAAATTATTGTGGAAAAAAGGTGGCCAAGAAGTAGTGGAGACTTGATCTGAAGAGAAAGGGGAGAGGTTGGGAGAACAGGGACAGCAACAAACCAAACTCAATATCTATATCAAAGCACTGGCTAGACTTGTGCTTGCAGATGAGATTCTGGATATTGAGTTTTGCAGACTCGTGTGAAGATAGGTTAGTGTCAAAATTCCTGCTGATTCCAGTGGCCTGCCATTGTGGGTAGAGTTGTCAGTGATTCCAACTTCCAACCTGTTCCATCCATGGAATTTTGCTGGTGCTCTCTTGTGCCCATGTCAGAGTGGGGAAGAGGCAGAGACAGATAACTGCAGGCTCATGGTGAGAAGGATGTGAGAGGATGGAAAGTGTGGCACAAAGGTAACTGGTTGGTTTCTTCACAATTCAGCCTGACTTCTCTGAAGGACTTGCCACATGTAATCTGACTCTGGCCTGGATGTGACTGAACATTTGCATGTTCTGTGTTGCAGCCCTTCTCCATGTTCCAGTGTAAAGGATTTTTGCTCTCCTATTGCCTCCTAATACCAATTGCCATAAAAAATTATACAAATTCCCATTACAAACTGGGTTTTGTTTTGTATTAAAGAGTTATGGAAACACATTCAATCTCCCTAAATCTTTGAGGTAGTGCCATCTGGTCTTAGGGATAGTTTTTTTTTTTTTTTCATTTTGCCTTTTTTTAGCCTTGCCTTTTTAAGCAAGCAGGGAACACTTTCCTTTCTACCATCTTTCACTTCTACCTGGGGCAGGGGAACTTAAGGCAGAGAGCCATTGAGAGAAAAAATGCAACAGCTGCAAGTGAAGCTCTGTCTCTTTCAGAGTCTGATGGTAATCCTTGGTCTCTTCAGTGGGCATTTCAATACTTTTTAACTTTTAGGATGTCATAGTTGCCACGTTTGCCAATATCTGATCTACATACTTCTCCTCATGATCCTTTTGAGTGTTCACTGCTAGTGATGTTGGGTGGATTTTGCCTAGTTTGAGGTTATAGCTGCAGTTGTTGGTTATTTTTTCCCTTCTCTGTTTGCTGCTTTGTTCAAAGCTCACTCACAGCAAAGTCTCTTTCATTCTCTTTTGTTTCATTTCTGTAAGTAGAGAGCTGTCACTACAAGATCCTTACTTATTTAGATAAGAATTTGGTTATGGGTGTATCTGGAGGAAAAAACCCCAACGGTTTTCATCAGTGCAAACCCAATGTTTATGAAAGTGATACCATCATTTCATTTTGTCTGGAGCCAAATGCAGTGTGGATATGTGCTGTGGGAGCTTCCAGTACACAGCACTGCCCACTTGTTGCTCACCACCCTCCTTCAGCCCTGTGAAACTCACCCAGGTTTCTTCCTAAGTGGAAAATGCTGGTTGGGCTGAATATTAGGCTGCAGTATTTATATGATGATGCATGATTTAGGGATAAGGAAAATAATTTGGTCTCTGTTTCACGGGGTTCTGCCTGCATGTCCCAAAATGTCAACACATGGGCCTTGGTGTGCATGGTTGGTGTTCCTGCAAACCTTCATATGGATGTGGTTCATTAGGAGCAGGGACTCTTTTGGGGACCTTCTTCTGCTCCTCTGTACTGTGGAGCTGTGGTCAGGGAAAAGTTAAGTCTTTACTGGCCTCTTCCTCTTTGGGAAGTCCATGGCGTGTATTTGGGCAAAATTGTGCAGTCCTAGACTCACAAAATATCTTAAGTGGAAAGGGATTCACAAGCATCCTTGAAGGAACACCCCAGGAATCCCACCATATGTCTGGGAATGTTGTCCAAACACACCTTGAACTCTGTTAGGCTTGGTGCTGTGACAACAAATGGGTGGTTACTGAAGTCATAACCATTAACATTCCAGTCTCCTGCACCTGGTCCTTTGGAACTTTTGCCACTAGTTTCAAAGGGAGCAGGAGTTCACCCTTAGGGCTCTGCAGCAGGACTCTTCGAGTTAGAAATAAAGTTTGTGAACCTGTGAGTAATATTAGTTTGATTGTCCAACTAAGCAAAGTGCTGAATCCTCTCAAGTTGACTTGCTATAAATTACAAAACTAGAAAGGAAAGAGTTAAATGGATTTTTAGGGAATTGAAGGGTAGTGAGAACAGAAAAGTTCCTTTTGTTTGGATGGAGTTTTTGTTAGTACTGCAGTTCTGGTCTCTCAGTGGCAGGGCTTTTGCAAGAAGTGAAAGAGCTCTCTTCTGAACATAAAAGATGTTTAATTAAATTTGCTATCACCCATTAATGTTGCAGAAACTGATGCACATTCTTACTAGTGTCGTCCCTTGTTCCTTTGTGTCCAGAAAAATTAAGGTGAATTGCTAGTGATATGGATGGCAAGAGTATAGAGAAGACAGTCATGTTTTTAGGTTTTATTCTTTTGAGATTCCATGAAGTCATATAAACCAGAATGATTTTCATCCTTTAATTTAGGACTATTGTTCTTCTTCTGTTTAGTAATAACAGAAGGAAGCACACAAGGACTCTGGTTTCTTTTCAGCTTCCTGTGGTCCTCAGGCATGTGACCTTTTCCTACGAAAAGACAGTGGAAAAGATTCCTGGCAGATATGTTTCTTTCAGTCTTACTCCCATGAATGTCCATGCATGCATCTGTTCTCCAGTGTGGTGCATTTCATAACCCAGTTGTGGTTTTTGCTAGGGAAAAAAGGAACTGGTTATATTTCCCTCTCAGCTCTTATTGTTTAGTATAGTGAAAGCAAGGCAGATTGTGTGGCTGGAACATTTACATGGATCAGCACATAAAAATTTCTTCACCAAAGGGATTGTAAAACACTGAACAGGCTGCCCAAGGCAGTGGAGGAGTCACTATCCCTGGAAATATTGAAAAACATGTAGCTGTGGCACCTGGGGACATGGTTTAGTGTGGGAACTTGGCAGTGCAGGGTTAACAGTTGGGCTCGATAATCTTGAGGGTCTCTTCCAACCTGAGTGATTCTGTGATTTCACTTCCTTTGGAGTGGTCTCAATGGGGATGGAGTGAGCCCTTAAAATGAGATTTCCTTTTTAAAGAGTGGGTTTATTGCTGCATTGAGAACCCTGGGAACTGGTCATGGTGTGCAGACAAACTAAAAAAAACCAACCAAAAACAAAACAAATCACAAAACCAAAAGAGCTAAAGTAGGGAAAATATTTTCTCCATTGCTTCACTAGTGGGGCTTGGACTGATCATCTGAAATAATGGCTACAGGTCATGTCTTTTTGGGCCATTCAGTTTTTGGCTGCCCTGCTGAAAGGCTGTTCCTAGCAATGGCTGCTGTAGTGTGGGCATCTCTAAGCCCTGAAAGGTTATCATTAGTCTGTTCTCTCTGTTTATTCTGCTGTGTAAACTGGTGTGTTTGATACCTCAGTAATTCAGCAGTGTAAAGGATGTACACTTTAACAGCTTTTTGTCCAAGACCTGTCCACAAAGTGGCATGTTTTTATTCCAATCTCTGTTAATTTTAATTCACTAGTTTCTGAACTTACCCTTATTTTAAACTTGTACTATTTGGTCTTGGCAATGGAAGAAACAAATAGTTTCAGCTATTTTTCTATTCATGGCTTTTCTGTTTTATCCTGTGGGTTTTTGGTTTTTTCCAAGTTTTAAATGTGAAGAATTTTAAAACGTTTAAAATGAATGGCTCATTGTGGATTAAAAAAGAAGTAGACAGTGAATAATCATTTTCTATTCCCTTTTTTACAAACCATGGAGGAATTACTTATTTCTGCTTTTATTGACATAAAATCAAGCTTACGTACATGGTTGCATCATTAGATGCTTTAAACATTAGTTTCTTATTAAGCAAAGTTTCAGGTTACCAGTTTCTGGTGTTGAAAAGGAGGTGGTCATACTTAGGCATGAGAAGCACGTGATTAATTATTTGCTTGTTTTTATTTTTTATATATATATATATATATATATAATTTCTATAGGATAGACATGGGACGATCTCAAAGAATATAGACAGAAATATTTTAAATTTTACAATAATATATGTAAGAGTGTAAAGAAACTCAAGATGATGTGATTTATGATTGGTCAGGCAGGGAAAGTGTAAGAAGTATGTAGGAAGGAAACATACAGTCAGGTGTACTCCAGGGAAACAGTAATACTTATAGATCTCTTCCAACCTGAGAACTTGGCAAACACATACGATTTATTTTTTTTTGCTTGTTTTTAATTAATTTTAGGATCAAGCTACTTATGTAGAAAAGAATCTTATGGCTACATCTATGGATACTTGAGTCTGGATTCATCTCCTGCTATAATGTGCTCTCTTAGAAGTTCAGGTGTTATTTTTCTACCACTGGGACAAAGCAGCACCCCCAGAGCTGTCCTGTGGAGTGGTAAAAACTGAAATGAAGTCACTGTGTAAAGTGATGCCAGGGGAGATACAGGTTGGATATTAGGAAAGAATTTTTTTACAGAAAGAGTGATAAAGTCTTGGAATGGTCTGCCCAGGGAGGTGGTGGAGTCACCATCCCTGGATGTGTTTCAAAAAGACTGGATGTGGCACTTGGTGCTATGGTTTAGTTGAGGTGTTAGGGCAGGGTTGGACTCCATGGTCTTGAAGGTCTCTTCCAAGCTAGTCATTCTGTGAATTCTGTGAATTATGTGAATCCTGTGATTTCCTTGGAAGCGACAAGACTTTCAAACTCTGCTATCAGTTTTGTCAAGTTTCAGCTGCAAGAGCTGCTAAGAATGCAACATTTACCCCAGCCTTCGATGCTTACAGCTCTCCTTTCAGCCGTGTTTTGTTTCCTACGCAGGTTCTGCTGATGCCAGGGGCAATGCTGGCCTGTGGGACCAGCTGGCAGCTCTGAGGTGGGTGCAGCAGAACATTGCCAGCTTCGGGGGCGACCCCGGGCGCGTGGCGCTGGGAGCCGAGCGCGGCGGGGCCGACGTGGCCAGCACCCACCTGCTCTCAGACACTGCAGGCACGGACCTCAGGAGGCTGCTGCTGATGGTAAGTTCCATCCCTGCTTCAGCTTCACCTGTGTTATGAAAAGATGCTGCTACAGAGATGAGGATGCTGCAGTGTGTGGGTGCTGCTTTTATTTCATCCATACCTTGGCAGGGCTGTTATTGCCGTAGTTATTTTTCGTCTCACCTGTGATTGTTATCTCCAGGAGCTGGATGCTTCACCAGGATGTACAAGAGATGCACTTGGGTGTTTGATTTACTCATAATAAGAATCCAGTTTTCGTCACTGTGGTTTTTTGTGTATTATATAAATAACCTCATTTCGTAACCTATAGGTACAACAGCTCAGTTTCCATTCCATAAATACAATTGTGGGTCAGCAGCTTTTACACCCTGAAACTGATGTGCCAAACTCCCACATGTTGAAGTATCCAGTCTTTTTATCGGATCTTATGACAGATTTCATTTAAAAGAAAAAACAAATTTCAGAGAATAAAAATCAGTTTACATATGGTCTTGTTTCCCATCAGTTTAGACCATTTTATCAGTCCCTCCAAGGGATCTATATCCTTACAGACTGTCTTATGTTGAGTGTCAGGACTCTGAGATCAGTTTTGTCAGCATCAATACTGCCATTTAGCTTCACAGCCTCAGATAAGCTCAGTGTGCTCTGAAATGAGGCTTAATCACCAGAGGAGGTTTATACACCCAGCAGAAATGGTTCTTGGACAAAATGATCTCTGCTAGCAGTGTTGCCTTGGAATGGTGAGCAGTGGGATAGAATTCTTGGTTCAGGAAGCTGAGGCCCAATTAAATAAAATGTTGCCTTGAAAATAATGACATCTCAATTGAGTACCTAATTGTTCTTCACTGTGCCCTTCCTTCAGGAAACATAACTTGCCTTTTGCATCCCCGTGGCTCAATAAATTTATTTTAATTGCATTGCTCTAGCACGGAAGGCAAGGGAAGTTTTTGAATATTGCTGCTAATTAATTGATGGGTTTTGTGTCATTATCAGATAATTCCTCACACAGTTCCTAGATTTTAATTTGCTAAAAGACCCAGTGTCCTTTTCTCTCCTTTTCCTCCTACTTTGAAGTCACAAACCCTTTACTGACATGGCTGAGGATGGAGCCCTGTGGAAGGTGTTGCAGGACACAGTGCAATTTAACAGCTGAGCCACTTAGGGAAGGGAAATGCAAGGATCTGTTGCTTCTGGAGAGTTGTTCCACATTGTATCTTTTCTTTTATAAAAAAATAGTTTAAACTCATTCTTTCTCCTACAACAGAACACTGAATAATGGAAAACAGTAGCAAATGCAATGAGAAGATAGGTGCAACAATTCTTTCCACTTTTTTATATAATATTTTTTTCCTGGAACTGTGCAGACCACTGTCTTGGCAAAAGCAGCATCTCCACTGAGTTCAGAGTAGTCTTAATTTCAGATTTCAGAGTAGTGTTCATTGCTTATCCTGACTGCCTCAAACTGGACTTAGTTTTCTTGTGAAATACGACAAAATGAAAAGCAAGTAACAATAGCAGTAGCTTGTAGCTTTAAAAATATAATTGATCTCTTTCTTTTAAGTGCTAAATTTGGTTCCTCACTTACATCTCCTGTAAAGTGATGTGTCTTTGTTCGAAGACACCAAGATAATTGAGTACTTTTAATTTTGCTTTTAAAAAGAGATGCACACAGACTAGAATCATGAAACTGAGAATATATACCAGGTATCCCTTTCCTGAGGGAAAATCCCTCAATGAAGCAATAGCCATCTTCTGCAAAAGTCAGCAATGCCCTCCTTGATTCTGTATTTGTTATGCATGATAAAACCATGCTGCTCCTGAGCATACAGAGAAGTGGGGTGTATGAAACTTTCTTTATTAGAAAATGTGAACCTGAAATAGCAAAATGCTTTTGAGTTTTCTGTGTCTGCCCTATAACAGCTTTTGTTTGGAGCAAATCTGAAAACAGATTGTACAAAATCAGTGCAAAGCTATCATGGGGACTTTTTAGAACTTATTTAATCTTTCAGTGGTATGATTAGTAATAAGTGGTATCAGTGATTATGGTCTTGTTTTAAATGGTTTAAGAGCATTTGATTCCATATTTTGATCACTCAATTAATTTACCAGTGCAGTTTTGATGTAGATGACTGGGTCAATGGTATGGATTGCAGGAGGATGCAGGGGGAAGGTGTTAGGTGTCCTCTCCAGGCATTCCTGGTGGGTGCCAAGGGCAGCTCCCAGCTTTCTTCCACCCAGAGCAGGGGAGGACACCAGGTCCCTCCTGGCCATGGCAGCAGATCAGACAATAGTGGAAAGGTTTATTGCTCTTCTACTGCAGTCAGGTGCAGGGGTCTCTGATATTGACCCTAAATATCCCTGATCCTGGTAATTAGCTACTCTTTAGATCCCCTTTCTTCCCTCTTTTCCCATCTCCTTGTTCCCTTCCTTTACCAGTCTCTTTCCCTTTCAAACAAACCAACCACCGCTTTTTGTTACTTTTATTCATTATTTCAGTTTTGCTACATCTCTACCCAAATGTTGTACTTTTGATACCATTTCATAGGTAATGTTAGATTTGCAGAAGATCATCTGGGGGATATCATCCCTTGCAAGCTCATGTTTCCTTAAAGGTCCCCAATAAAATCTTTCATTTAATTGTGAAAATGGCCAGACCTCACAGAATTTCCCCTACAACCATCTGTGAAATCCAGCCATCCCTATGGCACATTTAATTAGTTTTTTTTCACTTTAGCATGTCATTACTGTGAGGATGACAGTGTCTGCATAGGTCACCCAGGGAGGTTGTGGAGTCTCCATCCCTGGAGTTATTCCTGCATGTGGTCCTGGGCAAATGGCTCAAGGTGGCCCTGGTGGAGCAGGGAGGGGCTGGGTCAGAGGATGCCTAGGGTTCCTTTCCACACTGAACTGGTCTGTGCTTGTTGATCCTGTCACCATCAGAATGTCTTGTCCCCTTTCACAGAGTGTGTCCAAGTGCTGCCAGTTGTGTGGGCTCTGGGATTCTTTTGTCACCTTCCACCCAAGATACCCTGTGGCACTGCCATTGCAAGGCTGGGTGCTTGTACTAGTTACACACCAGGTTTTGCATTTTCTGAAAGCAACACAAAGTACCTTCTGAATATTATTTTAATGAATAAATACAAGTCATGACTTAGAAATCTGAAATGCTCCTCATATACATTTCATGGATAAAATGTGGGCACCATATTATCAGTAACAGTAATTAGATTATACAAATGCCTAGACTTCCTGAGTGTGTTTTGCTCTTTAGAGTTCAATGTTTACCAGCCAAATTACATTCATCCTTTAAGTCCTGAAATATGTTTAAACAAGCTATGAAATATTTTGATCTCTGAACCTTTCTTGCTAGTGCAAACAACCTGATACAAGATCTAAAGAGCACATAGACTTGTCCTAGGAAATGTTTAGAGATTAAATGTACATATATATATATGTGTATGTATATATAACCTCTCCAATTCTCTATTTCACCAAACCTTCATTATTCAAATCTGTGCAAAAAGGTACAAGAGAATATTGGATTGAAACTTTCTCATCTTGAGAGCATAGGTTGCAGCATTTTACACACTCAGACAAGAGTGATTGCTTGGTTTAGAAAGCAGTCACAAGCAGGTCCAACGGAAAATGCTACTTGCTCCTTTATCACTTAGAAAAAGGTACATACCAGTAAAAAAATAAATAAAACTTCAGAAAACCCTCTAATCCTGAAGTGGTTTGATGGAAAGTTTAATTATTATTTGATATAACTCTCGCCAGACAAGAAATTAGGAAAAATCTCTAACATCCACTGTTACTGATTTGTTCCCTTAGTTTAATTATTTTAAAAGCTGCTATTAATATAAATATTATACATAAATATGTGGCTGACTTCAGAAGTCAAAGTTAAAATATCTCCCTGTGCATGTAAAAGGTCACACCTTTGCAATCCAACCTTTGCAGTTAGGCACAATATCATCACATCTTGGTTTTCAATTAAACCCCCTTTTGTTCTCTGTTTATCTGTTTTACTATGAGCAGCTGAATTACATGTTTGGATATGCCTGAACTCTCATCTCAGGTATAAGCAGGAGCTGCTTTTCTTGGTGAATTAAGCCTGTTCTTAATTTTGTGACTGTTTTATTACACTGCAGGCCATTGCCAGCAAGTGAATGAAATGCTACTTTTAAAGTCAGCGATTTTAATTTTTTTTCTCCTATAAAATAAATATGGAGTTACTATAATCAGGTGTTTCTTCGATGCAAGCCTTGGATGTTAGATACTTTCTTGGGGTTATTGATGTCTCTCTGACCCATTTTGATGACAATGGATAAGTCTATCTTGAAAAGAAAAATGCTCCTTTTTTCAGTGTAGATAGGTTCTGTAAAGAAGATTTTCAGCCTTGTGGAGAATACCAGAGTTAGACTTAATTTAAGTTCTTGAGCTGCAGTTAGTCCTTCCCCATGCAGTCACCTCTGGGCATTGCCCCTGCTGAAGAGGCACCTGCACCACTTGGCTTTTGACTTAGAGTCTGTCTCAGTTTATCCTGCTTGTGAACCAGTTCTGGTGCACTGGGGACATTCCCAGCATATGCCATGGCTGAGATAGCATCCTTGGAAGGTCTCTGGTGAGCATTCAAAAGAGGAAATGCAGAAGAACTGCAGGTGTTTGGTCACCAGCTTAGCTGATTGTATCTCTCAGCTGTTGAAGGATGGCAGGACCACAGGACGCTCTGGTTTCTCTTCTAACTCGTCAGTTTTTGGCATTTTGCTGTTTGTCTTGTATTTAGTTGTCATAGAGTGTAGGTGGCAAGTGAAGGGCACTCTTACGTTTGCTCCCTGTGTATATGAGAGATTGGGATTTCTTCTTCCTGGCACTTGCAAAAGAAGTGGTGTCATCCTCAGTTAGGGAGAGGTAGGAAGCAATGCTTTCCCTCAGGCCATAGCTGAGGCAAGAGTCATCCATTGCTGCCAGGGTGCTTTTGGCATCTTCAGCCACCTCCAGCCTTTAAAAGAACAATATTTTATTACCATTTCAGACACTTGGACCGAGCCTCTTGGGATAATATTAACAGTTGTTAAACCTAATAATGTTATTTTTGTTGTATAAAAACATTTCTGCCTCATAAATCACTGAGCATTTCTGTCACTTAGCATTTCTAAAAAAAACAGTACAACAGTAATATCTAAATATTTTTTGACACTTGAAAAGGAAGTATCATCTATATTCTCTTCTTAATATGTAGGAAAAATGATGTCAGTACTGAAAAAAATTTTCTTGCCTTCATAAGCACATGAATGTTTCATGAAGGAAGAGTAGTGGAGGGAAATTTACTCTTCAAAAGTAAAAGGTGCTTTTGTTTCTGAGGGTGTTTGTTTCCTCAGCTTCTGAAACCTGACCTACTTTCTCTTGTGGCAGTTGTGATATTGGAAATCTCATGAATTGGGCTGTGTGTTGAGAGACACAACAGGAAAGGTTTATTCTTGGACAATGTGTTCACTGCACCTGTGCTGCTTCCTGGGGGTGTGAAAAGGGGGAGCCAGCTCTGCTGCCACAGCTCACCTGTGAGCCCCTGCCCATCAGGGGGATGGACCAGCAGGGCTATGTCACTGGGCTTTGTGATCCTGCCCTCGGTGAAGGGACTCAGGAGTCCCAAAGGGCTGAACACTTGGATAGCTGGATAGCAGAAATGATTGAATGCTAACTGTGCTTTCACAGTTAAACCTAGATTATCAGTTGGAGAGCTGGGCATTCAGTTTTCATGGATTAGCCTGATGTGAGGCTGTCCAAGCTTTAAAACTGCTTCCAGGAGAAGGAAATAAATAGCTGTGTCTTCTGTGTTGCAAGAACAAGTACATGCACAGCTGGGAAACACCCCTGTTGTTTCTGGCAGCCTGTTGTGTGTGGTACCTGTGAATGTTTCTCCAGCTGAAGGTTTTATTCCGCATCACCACGGGAGGAGCCGGATCCATCACGGTGTTGTTGTTAGTGCACTGGGTAAGACACGGTGTTGTAAGGACACAGCAGAGACCATCAGCAACTTCTGAACAGGAAAATGAGCACACAGACAGTTAGTATTTGCTTGCTGTTCTCTTTCCCTGGTGCATCCTCAAATAAACAGTTTTGGACTCAGCAGTAGCAGTCAAAAACTGTGTGTTCTCAGCAAGGACACAGTAACACAGGCGTAATCTTTTCCTTTCCTCATACCTTTGCCTTACAGTACTTATTTCACACAGTACAAGTGAGGAACTGAGGCACAAAAAGATAAAGTTACTTGCTCAAAGACTAGAAAGAATCTTGTGACCGAGCAGAGAATTAAACCCAGTTTTTCTGAGCCCTCAGTGAGTTCTGCTTTGCTTCCTATTGTCTCAGCCATGCAAACAAGAGTGTAAAAAAGATCAGATTGGGTTGTGTGCATACATACTCTTCTGTGGAACATGACTGTGGAATGAATCAAGGTTCACATGTCACCTTCATTAGTGTTCCTGTGCTTTGCCCTCTTCTTACTCCAGTAGGAACATCACAGATATTCTTCTGCCCAAGCAGAGAACATCATGGATAAATGCTGATGTTCTATGACTCTGAGTCTTATTTCAGAGTGAGATTCTGTATCTTCTCATGGTGGGGGAAGGAGACCTAAATCTAGCTGTCTCCTCTTACACCTATAACTCAAGTTAAAATGTTAATTGTTGCAAGTTTTGGGTTCTGTCCCAACCCAGATTGTAGGCATTGATTGTTTTCTTCTTTCTAAATGGTGAAAGGTGTCAACTAGTTAACTTGTAGATACATATATATCTCCTGTCCAAATTCTTTCTTCTTTCTTTGTATCATTGGACTTGAAAGTTTCATTTGCTTGTTTTGAATGTGAATGACTTTTCTCCTCATTTTATCAGTGTACTCTTTGGCCATCACACATTTTGTTTTACTTGTGAAATACTTAGGTATGGTAACTTCACGCTTTTAAAATTACAGAGCACCCATTGCTTGTTAAAGCACAGAACCTTTGTTCTCTTGTAACTTTTAGGCAATTAGTTTTTTGCAATTTCCTTCCTCATTTTAGAACCTTGTCTTATGATACATGGTAACTGAAGCCACTTAATTGTGTCGTTTGTCAAGTTACCTTTCTGACAGAGATTAAATTGCTCTAAATCTGAAAAAATATCATTGAAAAAGGTGTCATCCACTGGATGACATTAGTAACAGTGACAGCAGACTCTGCAATTGAGCTAAGAGCTTGAGCCTCTTTATATAAGTTCTGCCTATATATTCCTGCCATACACTTCTTCTAAAGTGATAGGGAAGAAGCTTACAACATTTCTGACAATTTTCTACTCCAGATAAGGTTGTGTGCTGTAGTATTTTTTTAAGAAAACACGAATACAGAACCTGGTGTTGCATGCCTTGAAGCTATCTGCCTAAATAGCAAATAACTGAATGGCAGACATCTTCATGTTGGCAAACAGAGTCAGACAGGAGTTGGAGTCTGTCTCTGGAACCCAGAACTATGGCTTCTGTACAGCTGAACATTTTTGTGTGCTCACACTTTGACTTTAGGTGGGCTTGGAGAGGGGCTGGGCATCCCTGACCTGTGCTGACCTCCAAACTGCATTTGGAAGTTCTCTAGGGACCTGCTAGACCCTGGTGTCTGGCTCAGTGTTACTGACATGGCCATACAATATCCTACACAATATCATACAAAACACCAATACAGACAGAGCCTATCTGGCTTTATTTAGCTGACTTCATGTATTGATTTTAGTTCTACTGTTAAGGGCAGCTTATTTTCATTTAGGATGAAAAATAAAGTAACATTTATAAATCTAAACATTTTTCCATTGCTTGTTCTGTGATAGTATTTGCAAGTCTTTGACACAGGCAAAACTTCTTGTTCTGGACCTTTGATAGATAGTTTCACAATGGAAAATATGTTTTTTCTGCACTTATTTTTACCTGAGTAGTGATTGACAAGGTCTTCAAGGCACTGGAAGGTTTGCCGTGGGGAGATGTAGTACCAGTTGTTTGGGAGGCGGAAGATCCTGTAATGTTTCACTTGCCTGTGCCTCACTGACAAGGAATATAACCCTGGAGAGACAGAACAACTAATCACACCAAAGCAGGGCTGCAGTTCTGCTTGGCTATCTGTAGCAGAATAGAGCATCTGTAAGATGTGGTGCCATTACTCAAAATGTCTCAGAAATAGCTGAAAAAACCTGAGTGGCCATCTTATATAGTACTTATACTTTATATAAATGCATAAACATAATAAAGGGTACAACATCACCTGGGATTTTGGTTGAATTTAAATTTTTGGTGTGCTTTTCTTTTATTATTGCTGGCATGGGATCTTTTGAAATGGTGTAAAGGAAACAGGCCTTTACAGAAGTTGTTTGCCTTCCACTGAATAGGGAGATGAGACTCACAGGCTGGTATTCTGATTTAGTCAGCTTTGAGTAATGAAGCAAGCTGAGACCTGATAATGAAGTCATGGCAGGAGATGGTCGCTTGGATTTTTCTGTTTCTTTGTTTAGCACTGTTCTGCAGCATTTTTTGGCAAGGACTGAATGTCAATCCTAAATTTATTTGAATTTAGTAGCGATATTAAGAAAGTAATTGGCCTGTGGTATGCAAGAAGTCAGAACAGATGATATATTATTCCCCTTTTAACTGTAGTATTGTGATATTAGAATATGTTCTGGTGCTTCAGAAAAGGAATCCAGCATGTTGCACATGGAAGATTTGTTCAGCCTGGAGAAGAGCAGACCGAGGGGAGACCTTATTGCTGTGTTCAGCTTCCTCAGGAGGGGCAGCAGAGGGGCAGACACTGATCTCTTGTCTCTGGTGGCCAGTGGCAGGACCCAAGAAAATGGTCTGGAGCTGTGTCAGGGGAGGTTTAGGCTGGATATCAGGAAAAGGTTCTTCACCCAGAGGGTGGTTGGGCACTGGAACAGCTCCCCAGGGGAGTGGTCACAGCATCAAGCCTGACAGAGCTCTCAAACAGTTTGGACAATGCTCTCAGGCACATGGTGGGACTTTGGAGTGGTCCTGTGCAGGGCCAGGAGTTGGACTCAGTGACCCCTATAGGTTCCTTCCAACCCAGGACATTTTATCATTCTGTTTCTATGTCCCCATTGAAGAAAATAAAAGTATAAAGTTGGTACAGTAAAATTCCCATGTAGCAAAAGAAAGAAAATAAAATTGAAGGCCAGTCATTTTTAAAAATAAATAAAAGATCTCCCTTGTTTATATAGTAAACACACTTATGCACCACCCCCACTACTTGGTGTGCATTTTACAACTTCTTGAATCAATCTTTTGTGGACCAAGGCAGAGCTGTGACTTTTCCTTCATTGAAAGTCCCACTGCCTCATAAGGTTTGAATGCAACCAGAGTAAATAATAGTGTTTAAACAACTGTGTCTTGTTTGTGCTGATGCCCGTGGAACTTTCCATGGCCATCAATAACCCTGTTTCCAGTAGGTGCCTGCTAAAGGCTGGCACACTGCACTGGGTGCTTCACCTTCCCTTTATGTACCTTTTCTGGTTTTGGACTGATCCATATGAAGCAGGACAGGGAGTGAATTAAAGAGCTGTAAAACATTTAATGCCTGAGATCAAGAGGGAGAAAATCTGTACTGTCTCACCTTTCCTGGTTTCACTCTCTCTGATCATGAAGGAGCCAACCTTGGTATTGGGTAGCTGTAGAAGTTCCTCTGCTTTTTCTCTTCCCAGCCCTTCAAATAACCAGCTGTGAAGCAGGAAAAAACAAATTCTGAAATTTGGACACCAGTGAGACAGTGAGCAGCATGTGGCTGTGAAAGTGCTGGATTAGCCAGGAAAAGTGACTGCAAAAATAACACTGTGGCTTTCTATAGTTATTCTCTCAGCTGCATTCAGGCATATTTCCCCAGTTTATGGAGAAAATTTTGCTGGTTTTGAGTTCCATTAACCTTTGTGAGGTTAAGAGAAGAATAAAAAGTTTTGGACTTATTAGGGAAAACAAAACTTTTTGAGCTGCTTTCATCTGTATTGCTGGGGACAGATTCATGTGTATATTGATGACATCTGTGGCATTAGTGAAGTCTCTCTTTTCATTTAAACCACTTTTGTTAACCCCAAATTGTATCATAAATAAACCCCAGATAAGTTACAATTATTTTGTTTCTTCTAGGGAACAGTCCAACTATTTAAGTTAATGGGCTTTGTGGATTAGGGAAAGTGGAATTAGCCCTATAAGTTTTCACCATCACTTGGTGCACTGTTTTGCCACAGCCACTGTCTTGCCATTCATCTGGGCTTGCTCAGCTGTTCTAGAGTTACTGCCATTCTATTTTAAAGTTCTTCTCATGTGTTTGATCCAGTCTGCTGTCACTGAAGTTTCAGACAGCAGCTTCCATCACCCCACATCTGTGCCCTGCCTTTGGGAAAGCAGTGCTGTTCCAGGAGGGTGTAAAAGCATGTTAAAATTTAAGCACTTGCATAGTTCACAGTGACATTCACAGTTCATATCCTTAACATTAAACAGGTATTAAAACATTTGCCAGAAAACTTTGAAGTGTGTGCTTTAATGTTTTTTCCCTGAGTGGTGTCTATGGCAACAAGAAATGTCTGAAATTTTCTTAGTTCTTCCAGTGAGAGAGTTTGCATTCTTGAATGACTTATTAGCATTTCTATTTGTTCTTTTTGGCCTGTTTTCCATGAGCAAACTTAGCTAAAATTTTACTCTATGTAAGTATTAAAAATCCATTCTAAATAGGTTCTCTTCATCAATGCCTTTAAGCTAGAGATCAGTCCATGCAACAGATGTATATTAAGTATCTTATATGTGATTTGAGGTGGTTTTGGCTCTTTCCAGCATTTAAAAGAAGGATTTTCCTTTTCACTTAGTCTAAATTTATATGTGGATTTGAGGCTCTCAGTTTTCAGAAAATGTATTTTAGACTGTCAATAAATAAAATTTCTGTCACTACTGGCATTTTTTGGACTACAACTCTGGGTAATCAGAGGAGAATATGTAAAAATATGGTGTCAAAAGGCTATGGAAATGCATTTACTTACCCATGATAAACCTTTGCTACATATTTTCCTGGAATATAGTTTTCTCGACCTGTTGTAAGGGAATGGACTCTCCACCAGCCTCCTTCACTGTGTGAAAGCAAGAGAAGGGATATTTTCAGATATATTTTCAGAGCTTCTCATCATTTGGAAGTTATTGAAGATATACAGCTTAGCCTGCAACGTCCTGTATGTGCTCCTGAAACTATGTATTCAGAAAGGAACCCTGTTTGGTTTCATTTAGAGCAGTTCCATTTCTAAACCTACTTGAGAATTAAATTTGGACACAGAAATAAGCTACATTTGTTCCATTTAAATTATGTAAGTAATAAAATATTTTTTCTGTAGTTGAAAGAAGAAGGATAAATACTCAGTGGTTAAACCATGCTGTGCTCTGCCTTCCCACAGCTAGGCTTGTAGTGGTGTCCAAGATATTCAGTTTACAGCTGAGTGTGTTGTGTCTGGACAGCCCTGTAACTCCAGGGTAGAGGTTCCTGGGAAATGGAGCCTGTCTGCTTGGGAACAGGCTGTCAGTTCAACAGGACCTGCTTTGTGGTTTGCTCTTTTCCTTGTCTTCCATGAGTTGCAGACCAGGCTCCAATAAATAGACCTTGTAGCTGAAGCTGCAGGTATGTGTTCTCCCCAATACATCTTAAGTTATTGCTGTGATTCTGGCTTTGACTCTTGAATCCCTTCAGAAATACAGGGTACCAAGGATTGTGACAGGGATGCTGCAGAGCTTTACTTGTAGTGCAAGGACGCTGATGACTGATGGGTTCTCTGCACCTTCATTTAAGAGTTTGAATCCAAATAACTCTCTTGTGTTTGAATGCTGTTTTTGTGGATTTTCATATAAATCTCCCAAAATAATGTCTAGACTCAGATCAGTCTCTGTGTGTGTCAAAATAGCTGTGTTGAAATCACTTAGGTTAAATGTCATGAGTTATAGCTGGATCATGGTCCAGGATGTCTGTGCTGAGGGGAAAAAGGGAAGTATCTACTTCTCAGAGATGGAAATTTCAGGGTCCCAAAAATTTTGTGTTTGGTTTTCCAGATGAAATGAATTTATCTATTAGAATTTTAGGTTATTTTTGTCCTTTTTTTCCCCAGAACTCTCTTAGACAGAACCAAGAATTGCAATAAGAAAAAAGATTCTTCATCTCTCTCCCTACAAACTTTAGCATTTTTAGCATTACTAACTCTGAAAAATCCTTCTGATGATTAAAAATCCCAAAGCAGCACATCTCTGCTGGGGCAGGAGCTACAGAAATGATGTAGATTGGGGCAAATCTTGGAGGGCATTTGATTTAACTACTGCCAGCCAAATGCAGTTCATCTGTGCCTGGCCAGTGTGGAGAGTGAGGAACAGTGCCAGTGGTGCTTGTATAATTCTGCCAACCCAGAGCAGTCACAAATATCTGTGAGGAGCTGCATTTCCTGTGGAGTTCCATATGTCCTGCAGAACAGGATTGCTGGGGCTGACTGCCACTGCACATCACTGCTTTGGAAGAAGGCTGAAAAGCTGCTGCTGTAAAGGCAGTGCATGCTGCTGCTTATGCTGACTGCTCATCACTTGTGCTCTGGGCATGCAACACTACTCTTCTTTTTTTACTATGTTTTACTTCTTTGAATGATTTCAGAAAAAAGCTTATGAGCATGAAGAGGCTTCAGGCAAACAATTCCCACTGACATCAGCACACACCCCAGCAGGGGAGAACAGGTCTTTCATCAGGACACTGTGGTTTGCACAGAGTGTTGTGCCTTGTCTTCTGTGAACAAGCTCATGGTTCAAAATAAGAAGAGGAAAGTTCCCATCAAGGCTTGCTTTGGATCTAATTTACCCATCAGGAGAAGCCCTTGATCACTGCACAAACGTGTCAAAAGCTTCTGCTGCCAAAGCCTGTTCTTCTAGAGGTAGTTCCTGCAGTAGTCTATACTTTGCAGTACATGTGTATGTATAATATGCCAATATAATTCCCATGGATATGGGAATAGGCAGTGCTGTGGTGGCTGTGAGGGACTGTAGCTGATGAAATCTGAGAGTGAGGCTTTAAGAATTTCCAAGCTAAAGCAGTTGTTGTACCATGTCATGCATTTTCTGCAAACTGCAGCAAGGTTTACACTGCTAGAAGCTAGCAGAGAAGAATTCCCCTGGTTTAGAGGAGCTCTCCATCAGCAGAAAATTTATCTGGTGGTATTGTCTGAGTCTTGGGGCCCTTAGGTTCAGGGAGGCAGAGACAGAGCTGTGTCAGCAGAACATGAGTGCAGCCATTCTGGGTCAGCCCAAAGGGTGTGGGTCAGCCTGTGCCTTGTGACTGAGAAAGGTCACTGCAGGTCCTGGGGGCCTGGAGAAGAGTCTGAGAATTCATCAGTCACCCGTGGTGCTTCTCTTGAGTACTTCTCCAGCCATTTGACTATCTGGTTGAGAATTTTTAAAAATTATTTCAGAGGTCCTCGAAGGATTCCTCTGTTGTTAATATGTCTGGTCTCCCTTTGAACCCATCTGCTCAAACAGCTGCAAAAATGAAATCTTTAATTTCATTTCGAGCAGAGAAAATAGTGGCTGTGGGGCTGAGTAACTCCAGGAGGTCACTATGTGCTGATACAAGCTAGAAGAACATCAGGGCTGCTGGCTTCATTTTTCTGTACATTGCTCATTCTTATGTCTTGCAATATTGCTCTATGGGTTAAGGTCAGTTTGAACTAGTGCTCTTAAACCTACTTACTTCTGGGGCTCTTAATTTTTTTTAGTGGAACTGAGATTTTTTTTTTTTAGATTTGCCTTAAATCACGATGAAATTCTAAGACTTAATCATAATGGAATTGTTAGATTAAAAAGGGTGAGAGAGAAAATGACAGACACACTTGATGTAAAGAAATTCAGAATTATTTTCCTTTTCTATGTGACTCAAACTATTTTGGCTTTTATTCTGTTTCCCATTACATTTGGGGAATACTTTCTCATAATAATTTTTTAAAGCAGAATTGTTCTGAATCTTGTTTTAGAATAGAGTCTGAATCCATCTTGAGAAACCTAAGAGAAATCTATGGATCAAAGCACAATCTGTAATCACAAATCCTGAAACTACACAGAAATTTGCAGTTTGTGTAAGCATCCTTCTTGAAAATTCTGAACTCAGTTCATTGTGCTGAACTTCATCCAGTTTGGGCCTGGTGCATAAAACAGAGCTTTGCTTCAGTTGAAATAAAACCCAATTTTAAAATAAATTGATAACTTACTCTGATAGCACACGTAGTTTTTCCCCTACATGAAATATAGGTTGGCTTATGTCTGCTGAAGGATAGTCATGGAGAACAGCCAGGAAGTCACTCTCCTGACCTGTGGAAGAAGAAAGAAAAGGTTACTTAAAGGTAGAGCTCTGAGACAAAAATTGATTTTTCTTTAAGTATGATAAATTTTATGTAGTAGGTCAAATAGGGAAAAAAAAATCCCTGAAATGTCACTTAATATATGTGAGAAGCTAAAGAAGAGCCTATAGATTTATAAGAAAACTGTGAAGATACTAGAAATGAAAAAGGTCATGTGGTTAATTGTAAGCAACTAAATTTAGACCACTTTTTCCAGCAAATACCATATTTAAAGTACATATTCAGTTTGAAACTAAAAAATTAGTAATTCTTCATAGTATTAGGAAGTAACCCAGTTTGATTAATGCCACTGTCTCTAATTGTCTCCAGCTAAATTTTTGTAGCATTATATTTAAGAAAAGGAAGATGCATGTTGAGTTGTTTCAGAATTTTACACCACTGATACTTTTCAATGGTATGAAATCAGTTTAGATCAAGGTCAATGAGAGTGTGGCATTACTGCCCATTTCCATCACTTTTATCCTTGATCATCAGCCACTGCACTTTGTTCTCACCATTGCATGGAGACTGGACCAGAGCTTCAGTGAGAGAAAACAAGCACAGGGGTGTTTAGGTTGAAAGCATCTACATTGAATCATTGAATATAATTATTTTTAGCTTAAGGACAATGCTTTTTAAAAATTATGCTGTTTATTCATAAATATATAAATACAACAGCAAATTGCAGAGCTGAGGTCAGCCAAGAGATGAGAAGACCTTTTACATCAGCTGGGATGAATCTGGGACTTGCACCCTGTACAGGACATGTTCACTCTGGGTTTCTGAAGGATGGAGCACTTCACACAAGACTGGGACTATCAAACATGGAATGCCCCTCATCCTGCTGGGATCTGTGGTGCCCAGTAATTACTGACAGCTGGGAGACTCAGGAATGTGTCATGCTGGGTGCTTTGGGCTCTTTGTCACAAGTCCTGGCAAGAGGGATTGTGCCATACACTGCCTGTGTTTCTCCTGGAAGCAGTTCCTCCCCTCCAGGAACTCACAGAGCTTCCCTCTGCCTCCACCAGGATCAGCACCCTGACCTTAGGAATACCACCTAGCACTGCATTTGCAGAGGTTGTTTGATCTCCATACTTCCCACTCTGTGCAGCCCAACATGTGCTAAAAAGGGTGTGAATTCAGGGTTGGAAAGAAAGAAATTAAATAGAGAGATAGAAACATTTCTGTATCTTGTTAGTTTTTTCTCATTTAATATAGATTTGTTGCCAACTTCTCTTTAAAGAAGACAACTTTTGAGGGAAACCTAGGTGGAACACCCTGAATGAATGCTCTGTGTTTTTAGCTGTGTGTCTCAGGGCCTTAGAAACAACTCACAGAGATAACAGTAAAAGGCTGAAGGAAACATGAAGAACAGAAACACAGCAGGTTACCCAGAGAAGCTGTGGAGTCCCATCCCTGAAAATGTTCAAGGCCAGGTTGTATGAGGTCTGAGCAACTTGATCCAGGGGATAGCATCCCTGCCCATGGCAGTGAGAATGGTCAGATGATCTTTAAGATCCTTTCCAACCTAAACCATTCTATTATTATTTTGAGAAGGGGTTTATTATTGGTATTGCTGTGATTTTCTATGTTGATTAGTGTCACTGAACTAAACAGGACTAGTCCAGCACAGCCAACCATTGTGATTAGTCTAATATAACTTTTTAGACACTTAGTTCAACCCTATTGAAGAAATTCTGTGCTAAGCCTTTGATGGCTTCCTTGTTCTGCACAGAAAATCTAGTAGCACCTTCCTGAATATGAAGCTACTTAGTACCTGAGGCTAATACCCCCTAAGCATTGGCACTGAGCCTTTTTTGACAAAACAAAGTCTTTATCCAGGACTACTAGCAGAAATACTGGCCAGAAGGTGCATTTTAAAAATAGCAAAATGAGGATAATGTGCCATCATGTAATTTCTCTTTGCAGGTTATAAAATATAAAACATCATGTAATACTACATTGAATCATTGAATATAATTATTTTTAGCTTAAGGACAAAGCCTTTAGCAATGCTTTGCTAAAAAATTATGCTGTTTATTTATAAATATACTGCTTCCATAGTGCAAGAGTGGAAAATAAGTGCTTTTCTGCTCTCCTTCTTAGTGTACTCCTCATTTGCATTTTGTTATGCATTGTGGGGTAGGTGACTTTTTGTCTACTCCAGCAAGACCTGTGTTACTTTGCTTACACTCTCATATCTATATTAATTTTTGTTTCAGTTTTGCATGTTAATTTTTAGTTCTGAAAAGGAAGGAATATATCAGAGTGTTATCTTCCACACCCACGCAAATGTTACCTCTTAAACTACACACAGTTCTATTAAAGTGTAAGGAAAGGAGTGAACCCCCTCCTTCTCCCCTTTGTTTTAATTGGTATTTAAGTCAAACCTCACCGGGTTTTTTGGTCATGCAAAATACCCCACCACACTGTACAACATTTCACAGAACCCATAACTGCTCCTTACAAACACAAAAGCCTGGAAACAGGAACTAAAGAAATTACACGCTTTCTCCACACCTAAATTTCAGGGTGATCTAATAGATTTGATCTGATGAGCTCCCCACACTTTCAGGGTGTAAAAGAAAAAAGATTTGCCTGAGTTTATCTAACACAAACTCTCCTACTTAGTACAAATGTAGGTTACATCTGAAATGGAACAACTCAAAAGTTAGAGTGGAAAGATCGAAGCACAATCATTTCCACTGCATCAGGTGTTAATTCTGGGTGGTTTTTTTAGGAGTAGGAAATGAATGTGAAATGTGCTAATTTTAGATGTCTTCACACCCTCGTCTTGCAAAGTGTGAGACTGAATATTGTATCCTTCAAATTATTCATTGGGAATGGACTTTGAAGCATTATTAGAGTAGGAAGAGCATAGGCAGAGATCCAAATTCAGCTCATCACCCTCCAAAATCTGCTGTGCTGTGCACTGACGTGCTCCATGTCTGGAGTGGGAATGAACTGTTCAGCTCCATGCATCATCCAGCTTTACTGGCCAGCAGAAATATTGTGATTTATGGCAGGGGGTGCACCAGAGAGGGTGAAGGAGGGCACTCGTGCATCTGGGAACTGTACAGCACCACAAGGTGTGGCTGCAGTCACACTTTGGTACCCAAGCTAGATCTAAACCAGCCAGCTTGGGAACTGAGAGTTGTGCAGGTGCAGCCCAAAAGGGCTAACCCTTGATTCAGGGTCCCAAAGGAGGACAGAGAGGGGCTCACAGCCCTTGATGACCCTTTGCTGTTCTGCTGACTCTGTCATCAGTCCCTGGGTTGTGCCAGGAATGCCTGCACAGTGTGCTGGCAGATGGAGTGCAGTTATCTTTGGGGTCCAAATGCCTCCTTGGGAAATACAGTTTATACACTGTTCCCTTTCTCAGGGCCAAGACTGACACACTGGTGGTGAGGAAAGCACAAGGTTTTGCTTTCAGTGCAATTTCAGGCAGCACCAGGGGCTCATAAGGGTCTGATGAACATGGCAGATCAAGTCTGCAGACTGCAGTTATCTATTTTCTTCCCCTTTTTGGTGGAAACTCTTTCTTTTCATTCTTTCCCTTCTGTTTCTTCATTTTATTCAGTCTCACTGAAATGAGCCAGTGTCAAACCTCCTAATAACTCTTTCAACTACTGAAAGTCCATGGATTGAATCCTCCACCTCAATTCAATCAAGTCTGTTCCTGGCCAGGTGGAAATCTGTGTTTTGTGATGTGATTTGGAGTTTGATCTGCTCAGGAAGGCAAACAGATACAAACTCACTGCATGAACCCCAACACACAATTTGGTACCAGGTTCATTTTTAGAAGCCTTTTTTCATTGGATTTGGATGACAGTACTAAGTTTGTATTCCAACTTTCATTAGCAGCATCTTATGAAAGATGCTGGTCTGACCCAGACTAAGAGATGGATGGATCCAAAGAACTGTTCAGGCTGATAAATCCTAAAATCACAGAATAGTTTGACTTGGAAGAGACCTTTAAAGGTCATCTAGTCCAACCCTAGTGGACATCTTCAACTGGATCAAGTTGCTCAGAGCCCCAACCACTCTAACCTTGAAAGTTCCTAGAGGTGGTGCATCTGCCACCTCTCTGGGTATCCTGGTCTGGTGCTGCACCCCACCCATTATAAAAAATTTCTTCCTTATATCTAGTTTAAATCTACCCTATCTTAGCTTAAAATCATTATCCTTTGCTGTATCACAACAAGCCCTGCTAAAAAGTCCATTCTCATCTTTCTTATAGCCCTCTTTAAGTACTGAGAACTGCAATAGTCTCCCTGGAGCCTTCTCTTTTCCAGGATGAACAACCCCAACTCCCTCAACCTTTTCTCATAGGAGAGGTGAGAACCCCTCTGCCTTTGGATGATTAAACACGGGTATATGGTGGAATTTCAGCTGTGAGAGTGTCTGAAACATCCCTACAGCCTTGGCAGGTGTCACTGCAACTACAGGAGATTTATTGTCTCCCCAGGTGGTAGCAGGAGGTCAGGTAGGACTAACAACACCCCTTCCAAGATGTATTAAATGTGTAGGACAGTTCAAGTAGATTGAGCCCTGAATTCCTAAATAGATATTTTCCCCTTGTAACCACTGTGCTATCAATGTTTGCAGAGTTATCTTCTAGGGGTATGTTTTATTTCCATCACAGAAAGGGTTGCAGTTGTTCTTAGCCCTGCTAAATCCTGACTTCTAGCATGTGCAGGGCCAAACAAATTTGGTCACAGCCATTGCCTGCTCATCAGCAAAGTCCTGCTTTGAGGGAGTGTATGTCTCTGTTTTGGTGTTTATTTGTGGTATTTGTGTCAGCAGTTGTTGGGAGTATCAACATTAAAAAAAAAAGGTTTAGCAATATGCCAAGTAGTTTTTGGTTTCTGCTGTTAGGACTGAGGGCTGCAAGGCTGCCCATCTCAGTGAGTTCCTAACCATACCCAGCAGGACTGGGTTTCCTTGCAGCAAAAATGAAACCATACTGATTTCCCATCCTTAAAATAATGAGCAGCCCAATTGGAAAATCTTTCATGGAAAAACCCCAAAATTAAAAAAAAAAAACCAAAACAAAAAACCAACACAACCTATTTTAAAAAACCCACCCCAAACCCAAAGGAAAAAAACCAAACTCCTCTTCAGCTTTGGGGAGTGATTTATTGCAGCTCTTGTGCCTGTACTAGTGCACCCTGAGGGCTGAGGCTCTGCTGGCTCTCTACCCACTCACTCACAGTTTGTAGTAGCTGATCACCAAACCCCTCTTCCTTCCCCCTCCAATGCATGACCTCCACCAGCCCGCAGAGGTGGCAAGGAGGGATTTGCAACCTGATTTATTCACGTGAGGATGCAGAGGGCAGATGTGTTACATTCTCCTTTGGCAGCTTGCCCTGTGAAACTTGTAATCCTGTATAGCTTTATGGATAAATCTGGTGACAGGTTGGCTGTGTGCTACTTTTAATGCAATTATCTGGCAGTGGATGGACCTGAGGTTCAATGCAATACATCATTAAAGCTTTTGACCTTAAATGAAGGAACCCCAAATTTCAAGAATAAATTTGTATAAAATATCACATGCAATTATGTCAAAAGACAGCATTCCTGGTTTCTGAAGCAGCATTTCTGTGCTTTCTGATTTGGAAGGAATGTCTTTCAAGGAGCACCAGCAAATAATACGTTTAACATTTGGGGTTTTTAATTAAAGTGCTTCTTGGAAAATGAGCTAAAACGTAGCTAAATGTAGGCACAGTCTGGTGGATGCCCTCCTTCTCCCACAGCAGCCATGCACTTGCCTGCTCTTGTCAGGAGAGTGAAGAAAGACACATGGCTGAGTCTATCGTATATCATATCTGAACATCTTTTTCTCTGGAAAGGAATGAAGGGAGTGCTTACCCGCCTGGCTCGGAGCGTTGGTTTCCTCGGATGCTCTCGGAGTTTTCACAGTATTTCCCATTGTGCTCGCTGCTTCCCTCAAAGTTCTTCAGAACTAAATCAAAGCAGACATTGAAATTTAACATCACAGCAACACCTGCTGTGCCAGCAGATGAGAAATGACCTAGTTTGGGCGTCTCCAATTTCGTACAGTTTTGCTTTTGAGAACTGTGGTGTCAAATTCATGCAAGAGTTTTACATACTTGCTAAACTCTCACCACTTTTGTGCTTTTATCAGGGGAGCAGCAGAAAACCACAGCTAGGGAAGTAGCTCAGAAGAACATGATGCAGTAAAAGTTTCCATTACCAGAACCTCAGCACAATAGGAAGTAACAGCAGAGCTGTGCTCATATGGGCATCTCGTATACAAAATGTTTTTTCAGCATTTGGGGTTCTGAGGCTACAAAGGATCTAATTAGACTGATGTCCCTGGTTTTCAGCACTGTGTGTATATCATGTTGGTTTACTACTGAACACAAAGAACACAGCTTGGTAGG
Source organism: Luscinia megarhynchos (assembly GCA_034336665.1). NCBI lineage: Eukaryota > Metazoa > Chordata > Aves > Passeriformes > Muscicapidae > Luscinia > Luscinia megarhynchos. The sequence goes on from JAPFBE010000002.1 coordinate 93,950,824, forward strand.
TTTGGGCTTTTTTCTGATGCAATTGTGCCCTCAGCAAATGCGGGCAATTTTTTTTTCAAGTAACACCTTGCCTAAAAAAATGCTTGATTTCAAATCAATCCTCCTGCATAAAGCCAGCAGTACAAATTCTTCAGATACCTGTCTTAAAGTTTTGGTGGATGTTTAAGTTTCAATTGTGGAACTAAATACTGTGAGGGGAGCAGTTTCTTCTCATAGCTTTGCTGCAGCCATCCTAATTCTCTCTGACAGAGGACAGAGATATAAATATTTTGAATGTGGCAGGTGTTCATGCTATGGTATTTTTTCAGAGGCAGAAGACAAAAACCTGTGTCTGTTTAAAAACTGTACATTAAAGCAAAATAACACCACCATCTGATGGGTAATTATATTTTAAAAATATATTTATGTCAGTTTCCCTGTGAAAATGATAACAGGAGCTCTAGCAGTGTAAGTATTCTGCATCTTGTGGCCTTTTCTAGCTTAAATATTTCAAAGAATTTTACTGGCTTTGGTGTGCTGTTCTTCACTTACACTTGCTACAGCCTGATGAGGGTCAGGTGGAGAGATGCCCAACTTGAGAAATAAAACTGCTGACATCAGCAAGACTTTATTGCTAATTGTCTTTTGGAATAAGATTGGCAGAATTTCAGTATATTGATTAGTACCATACATTCTTAACATCCTACAGACAGTTTAGGAAGACATCCTACAGAATAAAATGCCATTCAAAATAAAGAAAATTTGTCCCTTATGGACTGCAAGGAGCTGAGTGCTAGAACAGATGGTAGTGCACAGTTTGACTCCACCTCATCTGCTTTCCAAGCTTCTTAGTGCTGCTTCCAAAGGCTCTTTGCTAGAATTCTCTGTTTCACTGGCCAAATGGCACATTAGCCCTTCACTATATGCACTCAGAGCTGGCTTGTGGCACATCTGGAGGGTGCAGCTGTGCCAGTGTCTTTCTGACAAGCATCTGAAACCCACTTGCACAAGAACAAAAATGTGCTGCCCAATAGGAGAAGTCTAGAAGCTGAATAAAACAGCACCCTTAAATTTAAATAAACTACTTGGGTATTCTCTTTCTAAAAAAAGGTCACTTGATAGAAACAAAAAAAAAAATCTTTCTCCATGTAAATGCACCTAAATTTCTAAACCTGAAACCAGAATTTACTCTGTCAGAAATGTCTGCTTTCAAGATCATAATTTTCTTACCTAATTTTCAGTATTTTTCTGCAAGACCCAATTTTAAGTTGTTGAACATTTTTCTTACTTGCATCCCATAAAGAACAAGAGGTAAACCCATGGGAGTAGAGCAAGTATTTTGGCTACAGATTTTATAGATGTTCATGGCTCATCTTCGAATTAGCCTGAAAAATTTCCTGGGCACAGCAACAGAGAGCTCAACGGGGCTGAAAATGTCAGCCAGGAGAGTGAGATAAATACCTGGACTGATAATCTCTGCTGAGCTCTGTGCTCTGGTGGATGAATTTTTGCAGTAATTTAAAAGGGAAGCTCAATTCCTGCTCAGTGTATAGAATCTAAGCTGCAGTTGCCAAAAATGTGCAATTCCAGCTAGATGGCAAGAATGACAGCATAAACATCTTATGTCCATCTACAATTTTGACACAGGAAATTGATATTTAGATGAGAATTGCAAAATAAATTTAAAAAAAAAGAGTCATACCTACCTCCAAGTACCCCTTTATGCTGAGTTTTGTTATTTGAGGGCCAGGAGAGCAAGTCATCCAACAAGTGTTAGACTTGTAATATTTGTGCATGGTGGAAAGACTTCTGAAAATTTTACTTCAGGCTTTCAGTTTTCTAAAAGCACAGCAAATTTCACCAAGGCACTTACCAAGGCATTTTTCTAGATGGTGTTTAAGGATCTAAACTCTAAATGCTGCTTTAGAAATACCTGAAGTGTTTCTGTAGGGTTGCTTATATGTTGTTTGCAATTAAACCACAGTCAAGAGGGATTAAATAAATCAATTAAATTAATCCAGAGGAATTAAATACTGGACAACAGGCAAGTTCCTACTTTGTACTTTTGCAGAGCACAGCCTGGTTCCCTTCTGCCACACCAGAGGTCCTTTGAGAACAACATCCCATCGCTGTTCTCAAAGGGCCTCTGAAGTCATCAGGGCAAACGTGCAGCTCCATGCTGCTGCCTTAGCTGTGGAAGAATCTGACTTGTGGAAAATGCAAACGTTGAGAGGCACTTTCCGTGCAGAGAAGAGCAGTGACGTCCTGGGTTTGCCGGCATGAGCGTGGCACTTTGCTCTTTCTTGCGTTTCTTGTTGCATTTTCCATGCTCTTTTACTGGCACTACCATTGGTGGTATAAAGTCTGAAAGGGACAGAGAGTTCAAGATGCTCTCCAGATTCATGGCAGAAGTGCTCAATAAAAATAAAAAAAAATAAAATCTCTGACCCTTGCTGTTAATTCACTTAACCAAAGTGACTAAAAGGAAAACGAGACATCAGACTAAAGACACTTGTCATTATGCACTTGGGCAGAGTGAAGGTTCCTATAGTCCAGTCAAAGGTGGTGCAGTAAATATTCTGAGGTATGACTCTACCTTCAGATGTTGAAAATGGGACATGGAAGTTTTGTTTGTAACAGGACAGGCAAAAATTGTTTCTGCTTGTTTGCTGGCAATAGCATATCACATCACTGTTTCAAGAGTAAGAATGTACAAATTAGTATCACTGTTTCTAGAATAAGAATGTAGGAATTAGTCATATTTCTAAAACAGTAGTGTTCTTTACTCTCTAGTGAATGATAGAACCTGATGGCTTAGTAGCTTGGGCTTGTGTTGAGTTTTTGTCAGCACAATACAAATCCATTCCATCGCTGGATGACAAACTCTTGTGCAGTTTTCTGAAATTTTGAGACACTCTGCAAAACTAGACTTACTTAAAAGTAAGCTTTAAAGATCTCATGAACCAATTATTTTCATTGAAACCAATAGAAGAACAGTAACAGTTTTATAGATTATAATCTTCTGAAATAGCAAATTTGCTACAGATGCTGCATCTCACTTGACCTTATTGAATCATAGAATAATTTAAGTTGGAAGGGACATTTATAAATCACCTAGTCCAACCTTCCCTCCATGGACAGGCACATTTGCAATTAGATCAGGTTGCTCAGAGCCCTGTCCAACCTGGTTTTTAATGTTTCCAAGGATGGGGCATCTAACACCTTCTGGGCAAACTGTGTTTCACCCTCCTCATTGTAAAAACTTAGTTCTTTATATCTAAACTTGATGACAGAGTTGGAATAGCAGTAGAAGTGCCATCCTTCCATCACAGAAGCAGATAATATACCAGAGCCAAAGAAAATAATTCTCTGAGGGTGATGCAGGAAGAACTAAAGAAAAATTATAGACTCTAAGCTCCCTGTGTCTTATCTACCCCAAACCCTGCATGGAGTGCAGCTGCTGCTCAGCTCAGAGGAACCACTGGGCAGCTGGGAACCAAAATCTACCTACAGCCCTCCTGCTCACCAGCCACCTCCTCAGGCTTGCATGAGAATTTGGTTTTTAACTATTAAGATCACATTAACAGTGTTCCAAGCATTGGTCCTTCCTCCTTTCCCCTTTCCACTTGTGCACATTGTCCAAGGAAAGGTGTTTGCACACACAGCTATTAGGGTTTAGGGATCTTTCCTGCCAAAAGGAACATAAGTAAACATCCACAGTCCCAGTCCTGCTTTGTGTCCTATTAATCAGAACTCTCAGCAGATATGAATTTTTCACCTGTCAAGACTGGAATCCCACTGACCTACATCGTGTGACCCCAAAACCTGTGGTACAACTTTCTCCTTCCGTTCCTGTGTGCAGCACATGTAGCAGTAACTTCCTCTTGCAGAATTTGTTCTCTGATAAAAATTCTTCTGCAGCAGTTAAATAGCATGGAACATAAGAAATTCTGCTACTTGGTGAGAACTTTCTCAAAGTTATATTTAATATGATTGAGAATTAATTAATATAAAGAAATGAAAGTAATAAGAGGAATAAAAAGGCAAGATAAGCACATGAATAGAGCCCTCCTACAAGGAATACCGTAGACTAGTAAAATTAGAACATTTATCATTCCTGAGATGCTACACCGTATTTTATTTTTGTTTCCTGATATTCACATCTATATTGCCAAGGTCTGACAATTTCATTCTCAATAAAGTTCACAGGTAATATCTGAATCCCATTTAGCTTGAAAATTAAAGCACTGGCATCCTGTTATTTTTCATGTGGGGAAAGAAAAAGCAAAACAACTTAGATTTCAGAAGCTGTTTTGTTTTTTTTAAATTTCCCTTAACTTATCATTAATCAAAATTAACACCCTTTCAGCTTTGAGGCACTTGTACCTTTGCACTTAGAAAGAATAACATGATACTCTCATAAAAGTAATTCACAGACACATGCAAACATGAAACAACACCGAAATACCACACTATGCACACTTCTAACACTTTGAATAAAAAGCCCACTAATCTGTGGGTTTATATTTTGGTTATAGTGAAATGCAGTTTACTTTAAAATAGGGTCTTTAGCATCTATCTGACTCTTAGGTTTCAGTAGGAATGCTCCTTGTCCTGTCTATCTTTAGTACCACTCCTTATTAAAAGGATCAAGGCAGGCTCTTCTATTTCTGCCTTTGGTGGTGCTTAAAATCCACGTCTGAATACTGTCATTGTTAATGAAATAGAACACCCTTGTATATAAATAAAACTGAAACATTTGGTCTCGTACGCAGATAATGTAAAATATATCACAGCAGTGATTACCTTTAAATGCTAGGCATGGCATTCCAGGTTGCAGTACTTCTGAAAAAAGCCGTAGTCATAGCAGTGCTCTGGTGCTGCCAGCAAGGTTTAGCTGATCAAGTCGAGGAGCAGCCGGTCGAGTGAGTGTGCTGTGAAGTTCACGCTGTCATGTAGAGCAGCATTTGCCAAACAGGCCACATACTTCCTCTCTGAGAAATAAGGAAGGCTCAAAGTGTTTGCAACAGATGAGGTTCCTGTTGCAAGTCACTTCTGAAGGCACATTTTATCTATGGGCTGAGAAAAACAGGGAGGTTTTCAATGTATTGCATCAGGGCTGGTTTCAGCAGATATAAAAAATGAGGGAAATAACCCAGTTTGCATTACTTACACAAAAAGGGTTTATGTTTTTTCTTCTTCTTCTTACGAATTTATTTATCCAGTAATGCTTATTCCCCAACTGTTTTCTTTTATGCAGTTTTGCTATTTTTTTTCTGACAGACAGGAAGAGGCACAAAACATTTTTGTCTCTCTTATTGAGTCTGAATAGGAATGCAGCCTTTGCTTTATGCTTCACTCTATACCCCAAAATACCTCTCTCTGCAAATAATTGAAGCTTAAGATCAGCAATGAAGAAATATGGATTGAAAGCCAGTCTGTGAAGCCCATTTTCACATTAGTTGTAAAAAATGCAGAAGCCTCAGGACCTTCCTCATCTCAATGTCTGAGATGGAGGAACCAAGATACCAGCCTGTTAAATAACCTGACTATAGGCACTGAAGAATATTGTACTGTGGATATGAATATAGAAGTCAAAGGGGTTTATTAAGGTTTGCCCTTTGCTTTTATAATCAAGATGGGATCTGAAAAACTCATATCCCTAACGTAGTGTAGGAAAATTTTATAAAACCCTTGACAAACTCAAAAGAAAATAAAATAACCCAACAAGCCCAAGCAAATTTCCTACTTCACACCAGAGTAGCTCCAAGTAGGTGCTTATATGGGAGCTGTAGAATAACTGTTTCTGAAACCAGGAAAAACTGATCAAATCCCAAAACTGTGCCAAAAATTGGTAATTTGATAATTTCAGGAGAATATTCTCTCTGTTTGATGGGGTGTACAAGCAGTCCTCAGTTTGAAGGGACAGGAAAGCACTAGGGAGCTTGATAAACTAATCAGTCTGTAGCACAGCTCCATGGTTACCCTGGCCAGTTATATTTTGATTGTTTAGGACCTTCTTGCTTTCTTCAAGTCACAAGGATGTGACACGCACGTCCATTAACAGCATTCACTGAATTGATGAACAGTGTTTCTGGAGTTACTAAAATATCATGGATTAGGGGATGTCTGCATGTGGGAATAGGCAGAGGCACAGCCTTTTCTGATCCTTGTCACCACCCTCAGGCTGCCTCTGACCATCCTTGTGCCTGTACAAGAGGTGAGGTTACATCCTAAGATGCTCTTGGGAACGGGATAGGTCTCAGACTGAGCTGGAGATATTGGTCCCACTTAAGGAGAGGTTGGACTTGCTTGATAGAACATGATCTGCTGGAAACACAGTAAATCTCAGACACTGTTTGTACCATGCTTGTAGAGGAACAGATGAGTTTGCAGTGGAGGGTGGTAGACAGAATTCTCCATTTCCAAGTCATTTCTGCCTGTTGCTGGTGGCTGTCTGCCCTTGTGCAATGATGAGAGCTGATTTACCCTCTTGGTGCATTTAGGTAATACCTTGTTTCAAATAGGATAATTGATAAGGTAGTGTTTACATCTAAATGGAAGAAAGTGCTTGTATGAATTAAGTGGGGCTTTATATGTCATCTTAGAAATATTCATATCCTGTTATTCAAGTCACTAACCTGACACAGACACTCTGTGAGTCACTCATGAGAGGAACATTGTCCTTGCAGGGCTGCCTCTGATGTCAGCAAAGAGGGGTTTGCAAAGGCTGATTTATGAAAAAAAAAATCTTCCTTCTTAAAAATGTTATTTTTGATGTAAGAGAGAGAACCCTTGCCTTCCCACCATTTTTATATGGAAATTACAGTCTAGTAGACAATTATGGAGGGAAAAATATTTCTTTCTCAGTCTCACCCTTCCATTGCTGGGCTGACCTGACCATTCCCTGTTACACCCCCCTGTGCTGGTGTCTGCCAGGTGTCTGCCAAATGCCTCCTTAGCTGTGACAGACAGTCCCTGAGCTGTTCCCTAGTCTTTCTGCTTCTCCAGGCTCTTGAAGCCAGACTTCATGAAAGCCTGGAAAAATGACATTAATATCATCACACAGAGCCCTGCAACCTTGGCACCTGTCACCATCCAAAATTGGATATCTAAGGAAAAACAGTGAGGGATACTGCAAGAGAGAAGCAAATAGGGTCCAAATTGAAAACAACTTCTGAAAATATTTTAAATCCAGTTTGTTAGAGAATAATATCCTAAACTCATTGGGAAAGTGAGTCATGGTTAGTTGCAGCTTGCTTATTTTTGCAGGGAGAAAAAACAGGATTTAAACAATATCTTTAATCTGGCATTAACTGAAACTGAAGACACCCTCAATCAGAAATAAGCTGCTGTTGCCTGTCCATGGAGTGATTATCCCTAGGCACAAACTGCCAAGGAGAAGGCTGTGGTATCTGTTTCTCCGTGTCTCTGAGCCCAGCTTAAATGCTTCATGCAAGATCAGGCTTTAGTCAAACACAAGCCATGGTTTAAGTGATAGGAAGCACTTGAGCTCAGCAGCCAGGAAATGGAAGAGCCCTGGCTGTCCCAGAGGTCAAACCAGATGGTCTGACAGATACTTCTGGCTGGGAACTGTGTGCATCTGAGCCTGGAGAGTGCCTATTTTTAACAAATAAAATATTGCTGTGCAGCTGGCTCCTTTGGGAAAGTAGAATTCTCAGGACATTTCCTTGGTCTGACTGTTTGCATTAGATGTCTTTTGATCTCCTTTTTGGGTGGTGTGACTGTAGCTGCTGTTTGCATTGCCTATAGCATGGTTCAGGGCACACAGAGCCTGCTCTGCTTGCAGCCATCAGAGAAACCACATTCACTTGCAGGGAGTGCGTGTGTTGAGGAGACAATGTGGCTCAAAAAGAATTTCATTTTCAAGTCACTTTGGAAAAAACAAGAGGTCGTGATGTGAGGAGAGGAAGCTGTATCTGGGTTTGCAGAGTGTGGGTGATAAAATCTAGTTCCAGTGAAGTTTCTAATAATTAGATGTGTTCTGAATAATTTTTGAGAAGTTTTGCAGAAGTAAGCTTCCAAACTAAACAAGGAATCAAAAGACATTCAGCACTGCAGCTTACATGGCAATTATCTTTCCCAGCTATGTTTGAGACAGAAGTACAGAGTACAGTGATAGCACTGTGGTGGGTTTACTCTGGCTGGACAGCAGCTGTCCACTAAACCTGCTCTGTCACTGCCCTCCTCAGCTGGCAGGGAAGAGAAAACAAAATTAAATTCTCATGAGTCAAGATAAGTACAGGAAGAGATCACCCACTGGTTACCATCACAGACAGGGAAATTAAACAAATTTATTTTAATTGGTTTAATTTATTACCAATTAAACAGAGCAGGATAATGAGAAGTAAAGCATGATTATGACCATCTGGGATTTTCCACTCTCACTCTTCCTCACAATGCTGCAATTATTTCATTTAGACTCCCTTATTATGAAAATATAGCCACAAAAACAAAATATAGGTCTATATATTCTTTTTATCATCTCATTAGATCAGCAGCAGGAGCTTGTGGAGGAAGAATTGGGATGGCTAGGATAGCACCAATGAAAGTCTGTTGAGCTGTGATGACCCAAAAGAAAAGTTTGCAAGAGGCACCAGCCCCAGCTCAGCTGGTCACAGCCTGATAAAAAAGTCAGAGTTCACAGAATACTGATTCATCAGCTTCTCACCTTTGTGAGCTGCAACATTGCCTGGTGTCTGAATTTCTACTGTGTAATTGAGCCTCTAACACTGAAAAGAGAAATTAAGAAATGCTGACAATGATCCTGATCCCTGGACTAAATAGCTCTGAAGGCTTTGCCTCCCATTTTCAAAGCCATCACTTGCTGCAGTAGGTGCTATTGCTCAACACTCTGAAGTTCCTCCTATTACTGTGAATTTTGGAGAGCAGTGTAACAACACTATTGTGGATTGTGTAACACAGCTGCAACTGCTTCTTCTTAGCTCTTTCAAACACTTTCAACTGGGTTGATGTCAAAAATGTCAATGGAACTTCCTCTGTCTTCCCCCTTGCTGTGGCTCCATCCGTAAGGACAGCTAAAACAAGAAGTGTTTTGGCTTCAGTTCCCTGTAAATCCCTTCTAAATGATGTGATGACATCCAGTGATGTCCCCAGTAATGACAAGGTGGCTAATGACTACAGTTTTATTGTATATGTGATTTTTTTTAGAGGTTCACTTTCAAAAAACAACTCTGCTGGAATATCTGAAGATTTCACTAGTTAGTTTTAAAAGTGAATTTTTTAGCTCTTGTGTTCATAGGTACAGGAGAATTCCTGGAGAATTAAAAAACATTGGACTAACAAAAAGAACACAGTGTTTGTTATTCTAGAGCTGATCTCATGATTTTTGGTTTTCTGATTCATGATTCTGTCACGTTGATGGTAATATGGGTGTCATGTAATGGAAATAAACAGGCTCTCCACTGTTTCTGCCTCTGCCTAAGTAGTCCTATTTTTTAAAGTACACAAGTCATCCATTACTGGTTGCTGGGACTAATCACACAAATAAATTATAGTTTTATAGGAAAAGAGGGAACTGCTAAGCATAGCTCTGTTATGCTTTGTGTCCTGAGCCATACCTGTAATGTGGATTCAGTGTTTAGGGGAGATGTCTGCTTAATGTGAAAACTGCAGGCTCATAAAGAAAGAAAATTAGTTCTGGGCAGTGCCAGTTTCTCTTCTCACTTATTTGTTCTTGAAGGGGGTTTTTTTGGCAACAATGAAGAAACGGTGATCCTGAATTTTGATGTGAATTTGTAAAGCAGAGGACTGGTACAGTTTTGCTTGCATAACTTCTGCCCTAAGAGGAGCCATGTTTCTAAAGCCTGGAATATATTTTGGATGCACCTGAAAAGGAAACGTAATTGTATTGTTTTCAAATACTCTTTGAATGATGCCTTGGTGGTTGTCGTGTTACCCTGGCTTCCAGTCCTAGTAAAAAACCCCATGATTGAAAATTAGTAGATGCCACATCTCTTTCAAACCCCAAAGATCTGGTCCCTTTCAAACCCCAGATGCAAGACTTGCTTCCTGAATATGGGTGTTACCAAAAAAAAAAAACCAAGTAAGTGGCCATTAACATGGAAAATGGAAGAAAAAGTCCAGAATAAAGAGCAAATAAACCTGTTGCAGCCACTCACAGAAAGAAGAGAAAGTATCCACAGCCAGACTGAGGCTCCATCAAGCTCTCCTCATCTCAGAAATGTATTTGCAGAAGTTTGGGGGTTTTGTTTTACTCATTGAGCCTTGACTGTATCTACTGCCAGCCCATACACATTCCATGCTGAGACATGAGATTTGCCTGCCCAGGCTTTTAGTCCTGCCCCTGCAGTAGAGAACTTGGGGAACACTTCTATCCAGAACCTTTTGCAATCTTTGTTTTACTCAGTATATGATCTCAGAGCAATCTCTCAGGTTGTAGATATCTGAGACAGGGAAACTTTGCAAAACTCTTAAAATCTCCAGGAGGAAATGTGTTCAAAATCAAGCACACACAAGGATGTTTTGCTTGGTCCCAGTGAATTTTTGGACTCCATATATCATCTGATTTTAGTACTCTTTCCCTACCAAACATGGCCTTTTAATAGAGCAACTTCAGAATTTCCACAGAAACTGACACTTTCAAAATTTATGAGTTTTGGAGTTTGGGAAACTGAAGCCCTTTAATTTTTTATGATTTTGTTTTACATGAATGCCATTTGGAGGTAGTGGATACATGATAAAGCATGCTGAGCACATTCAAATCTGATGTGGAAGAATATAATTGCCAGATTAGTGGGTAAATATTGTGCAGTCCTGGATTTAATTTTTCTGCTTTATTGAGGGGGTTCATAATTCCTTACTGCACATGAAATGCAAGGAAGCTCCTCTTCTGAGGGAAGCTGACAGTGTTTTACCCCTTTTCTAGTCTCAGTCATGGTAGCTGTGACGAACATGCTCCTCCAAAGGCCAGGCTAAAATACATGGTTCTCACTCTGTGTGCTGGGAACCCGCCCACAGACAAGATACTCTCATCAAAGATATTTTTCTTTCTCTCTCATGACCAGCTGAGTCAGTGCACCTAGTCAGCAGCTGGCAAATATCATGCTTTACAAACACAAAATGGGTCACTGCAAATCCCATGAGAGATTAAAACTCATTGGTCACTTGAGTTCTCATCTAAATTGAGTGCAGAAGTGAGGAGTAAGACCAAGTAGTGTTTATTTCTTCTTCTTTAGCTCTTCCACCCTCTTAAAACTGAAGATGGCTCTTACAGTGGCCCAGATTAAAAAAAAAAAAAGGATTTTCCTTTGCTTATCTGCAACCATCTTCATCAGTCATTAAGCTAATAACAGAGCTTGTTTTCTAGATCAGTTGAAAAAGAAGAGAAACCTTTCAGAAGGGTAGTAGCACTGGAAATTCTGCATGCAGTAAACTAAAAAGGCTGTCTCTACACCCAAACAATAACCTCTTTCTCACTATTTTTGGAAAACAATTTCTCCAGTTGTGAGCAATGGTATCCCATCAGTATCATTGACTCTGCTTGTATGAAATATAAAAAATGTCCTGGGCGCTGGCCAGAGCTTCACAGAGTTCTTTGGGCTCAGAGGTTTGAGACAATTTCAATCTAAAAGATTTGCTGTTTGCTTTCTCTTTCATTTAAACTTGATTTTCAAGACTTATAGTTATGCTTTGTGCAAATTCAGTAAGATGTTAATCAGTTCAAAAGATCAGGGTCTTTCATATCATGCATCTAGGTTGTAGGGTTTCTTAGAGGACAGAAGCTAATCTTAGCAGCTATTATTAGTAAACTGATGCAAATGTTTGGAAATTAGTCATTTGAACCATATCTAGTTATTCCAACCTTTCTGTTCTTGGTCAGATCTTATCAGATTCAAGCTAATTTATCTGCATTTTCAACATGTAGTTTTCATGTTTAGTCAAAAACGTTATGCCATCCTTTCTTGTTAAGAACATTTGCTATGTTGGCATGGATGTAAGAAGAATATGAAGAGTTTGGGGTAGAGACTGGACTGTAGTCTGTGCTCTGGTTTTGATCTTCATGCTCTGGTTAATCTTCTGCAGTTTCCTTTAGTCTTTTTTTCCTATTTCCTCAGTTCATAGCACTTCCAGACCCTCACCACTCCTTGTGCTAGTTATCTTTGGTTTCTAGTCAAAGTAAATATACACTCAAAGTGAATAGTTAGTGCTCATTTGTCCTTGTACCAGCATTGTCCCAAGGTAGAAATGGCTCTTCTTTATGGACATCATACCTGCTCTCAGTCCTTGTTTATCAGAGCTGTGACAAAACTGCATTTAGTCTCCCCTTGTAAGATGGACTCTCCATTCCCTCCTGTGCCTCACAGCACCTTTATATCTGCTCCTGTCTCAATGTTTCTCCTTCCACCAAAGCTTTCAGAAAGATTTGTGATTTGGTTAGAGTCATAATATAGACAGTTAGAGCTTTTCCAAAATAACTAGAAACAGCCTAAGTGACCCTTCAGCTCTTTGCTTTGATCTTTAGAACTCATTTTAATTTAAAAGTCAGGGGTTTGCATTCTGCAGGTGGACACATTTTTCTTCTCATCTTTTTTACTTGCACCAGGGAACCAGGTGTTCTGACAATGTGTTGACTGATACTGTGGATTTTTTTTCTAGGGAGGCTCAGCTTTTTCTCCAGCATCCATAATTACTACAAGGAGAGCACAGACCCAAGCAGCAGCCCTGGCTGAAGATGTGGGATGTCCTTCATCCACCAGTGAGGAAATTGTGGCCTGCCTTCGCCAGTTGCCTGCTCGTGTCCTCAATGATGCTCAGACTAAGGTACATAGCAAAACATATGCCATTGGCAAGAAATCAAAAAGTTTCCATTCGCACAAAGCTGTGAGAAAGCTTTAAAAAAAATTTAGCCTGGATCCTTGTGAAAGAGGAACTGGACTATTTTTGGTGGAAGGAAGTTGTTGTCCATGACATCCAGCTCTGAGCTATGAATACTCACAGTTTCATTCTCCTCTAGACTAAATTCCTTTTACTCTGCTTTAATCATATCTTCTAAAATAAATCTAAATATTGTTTTTTGTCTTCTTTCAGTTCCCTCTTGCCTGCCCCTGGGTGTTACTCTAGAGGAGAGTCAGATGTCTGTAGCTTTAATAACAGAACTTATGCAGAAAACAAAGCAGGATGGGATATCAGTGTTCTGTATTTGAAGTGGGAGTCTTGTGAAAGCTGCAGTATAAATAATTCTGGAGATGGATCCTTTACTCACAAATTAAAACACCCACCAGCAATAAATTTCCAATGAGGACCAGCATGGATTCAATCCCTGGTTTAAAACAACATTTTTGACTAAAAGACCATCATTTCTCTTGGTCTCTTCAGTTTGTTTCACCTCCTGAGACTGTCAGCAAAATCATTATTTCCTGCCAATGAGGAGTTTGCACTTTCATTCCCTGGTCACTTGTTCGCTTGAAGGGAATCAGCTGAGTTGAATTAAGCATAAATAAAATAGAATTTAAAGGGTAAGCTGAATTACCTGCACAATTCCTCCTCTTTATTTATTTTTTTTTGCCAACGTAGCTGCTAGCTATCAGTGGCCCATTTCAGCACTGGGGTCCCGTGCTGGATGGAATTTACCTCCGGGAGCCTGTGGCTAAAGCCCTGCAGCGCCCTGGGCTGCGGAGAGCAGACCTGCTCATTGGGAGTGCTCAACAGGATGGTCTCATCAGCAGAGCCAAGGCAATCAAGGTAGGAAGACACTCCCTGTGAATGAATGAATCATATGCAGCCTGGAGAGATGCTTTTTGATTTCTGCAAGTCGTGAATTATGCTCCATAGAAATATGGAAATGCACTGTCCTTCCCTGGCCCATCTTGGACAGGATGATTAATGGCATAATAATATGTGTTGATTAACATCTCTGTGGGGGATACAAGAAGGTAAGAGACCACAAGTGATTTAGCATTTAGCATGTCTTTAAAATCCTATTTATATTTTAATCTCCATAGTATCTCACAAAGAAGAAAGCAACTTAATTATGAATGTCTTCAATGTGCAGCAGAATTAAGTCATCATTTTGAGTTTCTTTTAGCAACCTTGTCCTCTGTTGTCTCCTGGAAGTACATTTGTAAAGATGATTCTGAGTATGGATAGCTGTAACAAAGAGTAGTACTGGCCTGATGTGTGGTCTTAGGTTTCTGGACAGAAACTGGTGAAAACAAAAAGAATTGCATCCATGCAGTAATGTCTGTTGCTATCTTGCAATGGCTCTGTGGATTTCACCTCTTAGAAGGAAGTGAAATGTCAGTCCCAGCTTCTCTTTTCTAGTACCCAATAGCACATAGACCAATTTAATTCAGAATTAATGGCCCACCTGAATTAAGTTCATATTACTTGTTTACTCTCTACCAGAACTTTCCTGCTCTTTTTTCATGTCTTTTTCTCTTTTGGAATGAATTTCAAGAGGAAGTCATAGGAGAAAGGCACAGTGATGCTGGAGGCCTGCAGATAATGATCCAGACCCTGTGAGAGGGGAATAAACCTCAGTGACCTCATTACAAGTCTTGTGATGAAGACTAGGAAGTGAAATTCTTTCCTTTACCACTGTTTCTGCATATGACAGTTGTCTGCAAAATTTAGATGAAATTCCACGTTGTATTAAAAATTTTGCAACAAATCATGATGGAAGGCACAAGTGCTAAATCCCAGCATATCAGATTGAAATGAAGAGAAAAAACACTTGCAACTCAGAGTTCAGTAGAAAAAAGTTGCCTGTCCAAAAATAAAATCTGAAATATATTTTTTATTTAAAGCTTTGCAGAAAATAAGATTGGAAGGGAACTCAGTAAGTTGGTGCAATTCAACCATAAGAAAGGGTCATATCTACTGATGATTTTTTAGAGCAGATTTTTCTCTATTTCTATTTTCCTGTGGCTTCAGGTTTTCAGGACTTGAGGCAATATGAATGCTTTGACCAGTCTGTATTCCTCTCTGGGTTGTTTTCTTAAAGTCCTGCTGCAAGGTTGAAGTTTCCTGATTTTTCTCCCTTGTAGACACAATTAGAGTATTAAGTGCTGGGAAACTGCTCCCTGCATTGCTCCTTCCATCACTGAGATATTTAAGAATTTAAGGTCCTCAGCAGCATTTCTGAGTGCTAGCCATGACCATGTATGCTTGCAGTCAGTCTGATGATGAAGTCCTGAATAAGCCACAGACGTATTTAGCTACAGTGGCAAAAACTAGTGCAGATGGTGGTTGTTACTTGGAAGTGTGTGCCCCATTTCCTCTGTCACAAATGTCATAAGATATCTTTAATCTGTGCTAAATTTGTGCTCTTGCCACAACAGGCCTTGAAGAAGGATTTGAGACAATCCATACCATATACCAATCATCTACATCATTAATTTAAAGGGTTCCTTTGAGGTAAATCTCACTTGCACCTCTTAGGAATAGCCAAAGCTGGTTTAACTGGTACACTAAGGAGTGTGGGAAGGCTTAGCTGGTGGACAGAGCACTGAACTGAATTTGGGGAACCAAGGCATAATTATTAGTTTGCCTTTGAGTACACCTGAAGTATTTCATCTGCTCTAAAAAGAAGGAACCAAACCTCCCTGGGGTGCAAATCCACCTGTGGCTGTGTTCCTGCTGTGGAGAGAAGATCCATGCATGCATTTCAGTAGACAAACACAGCTAAAAGGTGCTCTGGGAAACAAGGAATTGGCAAAGTCCTAATTTCCATCTTCTTTAGGATGGCTGATCTCAGCATAGTCAGCGATGAGTGAGGGGTAAAAACATTTAACCCCTCCTGACTTGCTCCACCAGGTCCTGGGAATAACTGTGCTGGGCAAATCAGTCAAGGATTTGCTCTATTAATCCTGATTTCTCTTAGTACTGATCCTGTAAATGGAAAGGTGACACTTTTAGCCATTTGGATGTAAGCAAGCTTGAGACATGATGCAAATCTCATCACCTTAGACTGAAGTTGCATGCAAGTGTTACAAACGCTCTGCACTCTTCACATAGAAGTGAGAGTGAAACCTCTAGACTGCAACCAGACCAAAAGGTGGAAAATCCAATTGGCACCATGCTGTTCTGTGGGATCTTGCTGGCCTTGGGTTGTGCTGGTGTCTCTGTTCTCCCACTGCAACACTGTGCTTGTGCCTGTTAAAGTCTTTGCTGTTAAAAATGAATCAGAAAGACAGAAGGCACCACTTATCTGCTAACAAAACATTTCTGTTCGATTTGCTTACAATTAAAGGCTGAGGTCCCTCAGTGATGTTTGCCGCAGAGAGTGTGCCCATGAAATGCCTATTTTATGGCATTCACTGAAATGCTTATTCATGTGAACTGAGACAGATTCATCACTTCCTGGAGCACTTCCTACTCATCCTCAGTGCAGCCATCACGAGGTGGAAACTAAGTGAGAAACAAAGTAGAGTTTGTTAAGGGAATGGCAAGTGGAACCATAATGCACTATTATGTGACATATGGAGTGGTTAAGCCTGAACCCTTTCACTGCAATTCCCATGGCAGACCTTCAGGGAATATTAGCTTTGAGCAGTCATAGCTTAGGGCAGCTGAGCAGAAACCTCTAAAAATGTTGATTTCAATTCCCAACTGGACAAAATTTTATCCCTGTCCTATATGTGATGCTCAGGTGGGAGGACCTAATGGCATTAAATGTACAGATTCACTCATGCTGCTCTGTGTCTGTGTTTGTCTGTAAGCCTGGAGGTCAGTATAGCCCAGTCTGTACCCTCCATATGTTAAGTGCCTACTATGTAATCTCCACATTGCAAGGATTTAGTTGAAAGACTGTGGTTGCATTTCATGTGTTTGATTTCTTTTTCTTTCCCTCCTCATTACAATCTAGCTGGAGGCAGAACCCAATTCCAGGACCCAGGGGAGTGGGTAGATACCAATCTAATTTATTTACCTCATGTAAGCAAACAGATCTGTGCAGAACAAAACTGCCATCCTGTACTTTATTACAGTCAGTTAATTTCTTCATGGAAAAAGGTATTCAGCAATATACAACAGGTGATAGATATGTGTATATTTATTGTAATGACCAGGGGAGAAGTGTCTCCACGAATGCCAACAGTGAGGACAATGGGCTGAACTCTTTATTTCATATTGAAACTTAGAATTCTTGCAAGACTCTACTGAGTGGTGGCAGGTCTTTCACCATCTTCTGTGACAGTGTTTGTCAGAAGCCATTTAAGGCCTAAGATCTGTATATACACTGTTAGCATTATCACTGTTGCAATTTGTCAGAAAAGTACATTTTGCCCCTTGGAAGATGTAAATATTTGTTCTACCTATGTCACAGTTTCTTTTTAAGTAAAACACTGGGCCAGTTCCAGTCATATGCTCCATAAGCTATCCTGCAGCAACAAGAACAGTAAGCAGTATTTAGCTCATTATTTAGGCAATGTTTATCATGTTTCTGAATCATCAGAAGAGTAGAAAGGGGTGCACCTGCTGCCTTTAATTATTTTCTTAAATACTTTCTTAGAAAACCCCACTATAACTCTGAGGCCAATTCCTAATGCCCCTTTAAAGGTTAGCAAAATGTATATTATTTTACATGCTGTGCAGCTGTTTCTATTAATCTGGTAGCAGCTGTTGTATTTACTGTGATTTAAAAACTGTTCCTTGATCATTGAATCAGTTTCTGAGAAGTTAAAATATTTGTCTTTTAATGTTTAATGAATTTTATTTTGAACATATTGCTTTGGTTTTGGCTATCATGTTTAAGTCAGATGTTTAAATTCTCCTGTAGCCAAAGCAATGCTTGAGAAATTGTTTCAGGTTGTGTTATTTTAGTGCTGTTTGAGGGATGAAAATTCTTACCATCTTACAAGTGCTAGTTCTGTTTACCATCCATCTCTGCCTCTTTCATCAGAGTCAACACGTCACAATATTATAAATTATTGATGAGAAGACTCTGAAAATGGCAGAGTTTTGGGGGCATTTTGAAGGCCACAGAAAGCCATACATAGGCACAGTTAATCACAGAACACGCTGAGGTGGAAGGGACCCTTCAGGATCACTGAGTCCAGCTGGAGTCCCTGCACAGGACAGCCCGAGATCCCACCTGTGCCTGAGAGCATTGTGCAAACACTTCTAGAAATCAGACAGGCTTGGTGCTGTGCCCACTGCCC
This sequence comes from Luscinia megarhynchos, assembly GCA_034336665.1. Taxonomy (NCBI): domain Eukaryota; kingdom Metazoa; phylum Chordata; class Aves; order Passeriformes; family Muscicapidae; genus Luscinia; species Luscinia megarhynchos. Next base: position 93,968,967 of record JAPFBE010000002.1, read on the forward strand.
TGCAGAGGCTGTTCCAGTGCCCAGCCACCCTCTGGGGACCTTTTCCTGATATCCAACCTAAACCAGCGTTCACACACCTTCAGGTCATTCCCTTGGGTGCTGTCACTGTCCACGAGAGTGAATAGGTCAGTGCTTGCCTGTCCACCTCCCCTCACAAGGAAATTGTAACTGCAGTGAGCTCTCCCCTCAGTCTCCCCCAGGCTGAACTGCCCAAGTGACCTCAGCTGCTCCTCACGTGCCTTCCTCTCCAGGCCCCTCACCATCCTTGTGACCCTTCTTTGAAAGCTCTCTAGAAGCTTAATGTCTTTTTTTATATTGTGGTGCCTAAAACTGCACAAAGTTCTTGAGGTGAGGCCACCCCAGAGCAGAGCAGAGCAGGACAATCCCCTCCCTTGCCCCGGCAATTTAGTGTCATCAACAAACTTCCTTCGATTCTGTGCCCAGGACATTAATGAAGATGCTGAAAAGAGCTGAGGATGGAGCCCTGTGGAACCCCCCTAGAGACCAGTCACAGCCTGATGCTACCCCATGCCCCACACCCCTTGATGCCTGACCCAGCTCACCAATCATGTGTCACAGTTTTTCAGGTGGAAGCTGGGCATTTTGTCCAGAAGGATTGTGTGAGAGACAGTAACAAAATCTTTGCTGAAATCCAAAGAGATTACATCCACTGGCTTTCCCAGATCAGCTAGGTGGTTACCTTGTCATAAAAGGAAACCAGGTTTGCTATGCAGGACTTTCCCCTCATGAGGCTGTGCTGCCTTTCAGGTGTTTTTCATGCCTCCCAGAATAACCTTCTCCATGACTTTACCAGGCACTGAAATGAGATTGTAGCTTCTCACATCCTCCTTGTCCTTCTTGAAAATTGGGACACCAACTTCCAGTTAGCTGGGGCTTCTCCTGATTCCCAAGAGTGCTCATAAATCATTGAGAATGGCATGGCATGAGCCAGCCCATTGTGGATTCTCAGCTGAATCCCACCAGGCCCTGTAGATTTGCAGGGATCCAGCTGGAGCAGCAGGTCCCACACAATTTCAGAGTTGGCTGGGAGTTGATCATTCTCACAGCCATGCTCTTCCAGCTCAGGGCACTGAGCCCCTCGTGGTGCATCATCAGTGTTGAAGACAGAGGCAAAGAATGTATTGAGCATCTCTGACTTGTCCATGTCCCTGTGGGGGAAGTGACCATCTTTATTCTGGAAAGTGTCAGTGTTATTTCTACACTGCCTTTTTTCGTTAATGTATTTGGAAAAAAAAATAAAAATATTGTCTGTCACATTTCTGGTAGCTTCATCTCCACCTGAGCTTTGGCCAAATGAATTCTCTCCCTACAGTGGCAAGCAGCATTTCTGTATTCTTCTCATGTCACCTGACCTTGCTTTAACTGGGCTCACGCCTTCCTTTTTTTGCCTTATTTCCAACAGAAGATCCATGTCCAGCCAAGCCAGCCTTCTGCCTCTTCTGCTTGACCTCTGACATGAAATACCTAAGGCTGACCACACTGAGTTAGATCAAAGGGCTGCTCAGCACAGAATGCTGTTTTCAGCAGTGGTTAAAAGAGGCTGTTTGTAAGAATAGGGGAAGCAATTCTGATACTCCTGGTAAAAACTCCCCAAACCTCTAGCACTTTACAGCTCAGGGGCTTCCTATCCTGAACTGTTTTCTGTATTTAATAACTACCAAATTATTTTTGGTTTTGAATTCTTTTTAATTTAAAAAACTCATTCATGAAACTTCATTTTCACCAATTTTTCGCATTTACAAAAACATTTGGCAGGGAGTTCATTACCTTAACCATATGTTGGTGTAAGATGATCCATCTCCTTTTCTGTGGTTTTCAAACATAACCTTTATTTGATACTTGACCATTGATGAGACAGTGAGGGATCAGTTCCCAGGTTACATAACTATACCCTGAGGTTTTTTTTCCCTTTGTTTTCTCTCTGGTTTAAGTATCCATGACTAGAGCAGAACAAGTTAACAAATTCCTTTTAAAAAGCCACCAAAATGAAAGCACTGCATGAAAGCTGCTTGTATAGGTTGATTTATACACAAGAGATTGGGCTTTGCTCTGCCATGGAAAAGTATCTTTTCTTACCCACAACTGCTAACCCAAGTCTTCAAATGAGAGATTCTTAACTAAACAAAGCAATGCTTCTGCTGGTTAGTAGGAACCCAAACTGATGTATGCCAAAGCTGTGATAGAAAAGTTGCTTTTGAATTCAGTGAACTTGCAGCCAGATCTTCAGTGATCATTTCTATTTCCTGCAGAAGAATATGTGTGTCCTGTCCTTGCTGATTTTAAGCTGAATGATTTTGCAGGCAGAAGTGCTGTGCAGTTTCATATGTGGCATTTGTGCACATGCAGTGACGTGTCAGGAGTGAGATCCCCATTTTTTCAAAGTACAGCTGCATTACTAAAGCTGGCACCACATGACTCTTTCACATTGCATGGGCCAAAATCCAGCAAAAGAAGAATCTATTACAAATACAAGGAAAATTTCCAAGATCTTCTTGGAGCTTGGGATACTTGGTAGAGTTTCCAAATCCCTTAAAGTCACTTACTCAAAATGCACAGAGCATTAGAATACTAAGGAGAAACCTCAGCCTTAGCACATGGGAACTTATTTTCCATCTTTCATTTCTGTGAATCTACTGAAAAGTTATTATTCCATCTGCACTTTCTGTATAGGGTTGTGGAAAGACCTTCTAGCAGCATGATGAAAACCAGGTGTGGCCCATCAAAATAATATATTAAGTAAAGCATCCACAATAACTCAACTGGGCAGACACTGGCCTAGTTTGCATCAGACTGACTGCCCAAAATAATAGAGGTGGTTTGTTAGATCTTTTCCTCTGGAGTTCTTATCCTAGTTTCAACCAATATGCACCTGTATAGTGCCCTCTTTAGAAAGGACTTGATGCACAGGAAAGTTCAGGGTAGATTTTTTCTTTCATTAAATTGTTTTGTTTCTGAAATTGAAATAAATTTTTTTACAGTGAAAAGTTTCAGTTCACAATGTTAAAAACTTCCTCAAAAAAAGATGTGTTGAAAAATTCCAGCAGCCTTTAGTTTTGGTAAAAATATGTTTGGATACACAGTTTGGCATAGACGGTGGTCCCTGTGACATGGGAACTTTGCTCTGGAGAAGATGCCTTTATGTTAGGAAAGGTTCCAGATCACAGATCTCAGGAAAAAGGACATTTCCCTATTGGTTGCTCTGAAAGGCCCTAAGGGTTATATAGTTTGAAGATCATGGCTGTTCCCTGCATTCAGATTTGGAGGAGTGGAATGTCTCTTCCAGGTTAAGGCAGATATTATTCCAGAAGGGACCTAAATGCAGAAATTGGAGCAGCCATGCTCCTTTGCAGGTGTTCCCAGAAGAGGCAGAGTGTAGCCATGAAATGGCCTGCACAACATGCTTGCCTTCTGGAACTTTCAAAGGAAAAGAAGAGTAACTCCCTCTCTCCCCTCTAGTTTTCCTTGGTGGAGATATCAGAAATACAGCACTGGGCACACATGCAGTGGAGGACTGTGCCTGGGAGCCCCTTCTGTGAGAGCCAGTGGGATTTCTGTACTATTAGAGGCCAATTGGCACAGCTTGGTCCCTATGGTTTGGACCTACTAGATTGGGGTTTCTGTACTATAGTGTGTTCAGAGGAAGCCAGTATTTCTTGTTGGTGACAGTTTTGGGAAAGCAAAAGTAGGACTGTCCCCTACTCAATTCCCTAGGAATTAGAGATCACAGCAGAGAGGACTTGCTCCAGCAGAGGGAGTTCTGAGCCTAATTGTTCCACTAAAAAAATTATCCTTAGGTTTTGTTTCTGAATTCCATGTACTCACTCTATTCTCAGAAATTTGAAGAAAGCCAAGGAAGAGCCAACAGCAAAACAGCCTTTTATCAGGCTCTGCAAAATTCTCTGGGAGGAGAAGAATCCAACTCGTTCATTGAAGAGGCAGCTACATGGTATTACTCCCTGGAACACTCAACTGATGATTATTCATCCTTTTCCAGGGCGTTGGAGAACGCCACCCGGTAAGAAAGTCATCCTAGCACAACTGTGTGACTGGAGCTGAGCAAGGTGTGTCTTGCTTATCTAAAGTATGCATTTCTATTCTGAAAAACTTGAGAAATTCTTATGCTAATGAACAGAAAATGGGGAATATTATTTCATTTTCTGCGAGGCTTCCAATGTCATTGGTTAAAGAAATTGAACTGATTTTTGTGCCTTGTGAAAAGTTTGACATGTCTTTCTAGAGCTGTATATTGAGTTCAGACTAATAATGATTCTTTTTACATTTTCATGTTATAGATGTCTGGGTTGCTTGCACACTGTGCATCAAGAGTTCCTTGAGTTGTCTCATCCCTGGGACAGTAGAATTAATAGTCTGCCTGTTATTCCCAGTCCCTTAATTATACAGTCAGACTTTTTTTTTTTGCTGGTGATCAAATTTGAAAACTTTGATTTCAGCAATTACATTTTTTTTTAAAATTATGAAACCTTCAAAATACATTTTTTCACAATGTCAGGCATGACTTAAAGCCATTTCCCCTTGCTTGTTACTTTGGAGAAGAAACTAATCCTCACCTCACTACAACCTCCTTTCAGGCAGTTGTAAAGAGCAATAAACTTCCCCCTGAGCCTTTTTTTCTCCAGGCTGAACACCTCCAGCTCCTTCAGCTGCTCCTCATCAGACTTGTGCTCCAGAGCCTTCCCCACCCCATGGCCCTGCTCTGGACAGGCTCCAGCACCTCATGCATGTCAGCAGAGGAATGAGCAACTTGCCTGCATAAAGGCACTCCCATCCTTTGCACTGAAACATTGCATGGACCTTTGGGAGTGGAGGTTGAAAACTTCCTGTTTTCTGCCTCTGAGCAAATTCAGGGACCGAATGTTTACGTGGAACAGATTTTACAGAAATGAATCAAAACACTAATTCCCTATTCCTGTCTCTATTTATGAGCAGATTCATTGTGAAAACTCTTACTTTCCTAATGTGATGTGGCTTACAAACTGGTGACTTGAATCCTAACAGGCCAAGATGTCCCACCTGTGTTCTGAACTGAGACATCCATAGGTATCTGCACTCTCAGTGTTTTCTGTCCCATTGTGAGCCTCTCCACAACACCTCAGAGACAGGATTTTCCTTTTATTCTTCCACCAGAGCTGCAGAACATTGCTCTGGGAGAGCCTTAGGGAGCAGGAGATGAGCAGGAGCCAAGATCTCTTGGAAACATCTGGTTCCAAAAGTGGACAGGAGTTTCTGGGTGGTCCAGGTGTGCTGGTGCACTGAGGTCATGGAGGAAACAAGCCAGAGGGTTGTGGGCTGAGCTTTGTGCCATTTATCAACTCACACATCTTGTCACACTTGTCCTCCTTTGCAGCCTGTCCCAGGATGGGCTGCAGTACATGTACAAGCACTGTGCTTCATGGGCATCAAAGCCACAACTCGTCTTCAGTCTCCTTCCATCACCACGTTACCCCTGGGGGGTAATTCTTTAGATCAGTGAGGTTTTAAGCCACAATAAACCACTGCAGGACTTACATTTTAACCATTTTCCCCATCCAGAGATCCCTCTATAAGAGCTGTTACAACACAGGGCTGTCACATCTGATCACTGGCATTCAGCCCAGGGCTCAGTGTGGTGCAAACATTGACTTTTGCAAAGCTGCAAGGGCTGGCACAGCACACATTTCCAGCAGGAATGGGATACACCAACAGCTCCTCAGGCTCAGCAGCCTCCTGGGTGTAGGGATTACTGCTCCTTTATGATATGAGGCAAATACCTTGAGGAAAGAGGTGAATGACTTATTCCTGGCCAAGCAAAAGGATGAGTAGTGAGACCAGGGCACCTGATGATAATACTTAGCTTCACACATTTGGAAATTACCACAGCAGAAAGTGAGGTGCAACAGTAGCTACAGATAAGAGTCACCCATATCAGCATCACATACACGGTAGAGAAAACAAGGAATTGGTTCTGGGCTTTTTGATGTTTCGGTTTTTTCTCCTTAGTTTTGTTTCTTTTTAATGAAGAACTTACTACCAGCATAGATGTGTAAGCCAAGAAAAGTTTTATGTCAGGAATTAACTACTAAAGTTTAACAGGATTATAAAGTGTGATAAAGCCACATAAGTGTTTGATGTAAACTACATCCATGGTGCATATTTTGTGATTTTAAAGTAATTCTACTTTTGAATTTGTTTTAGCTGCAATTTTCTGGCATTTTTCCCCAAGTGTAAAATTAGTTGGTTTTTTTTTTTTTAACTCTGGTATTCAATGCCTGTAAGAGATGGCCACTTCATTTTTTGTGGTTACTATGTATTTAGGTTTTTTTCTACTTCCTCAGAATAGCTGACTTCCCCCCTCACCAAGGTACCAACTGAAAATCCATGTTAAATGGTGAAATGTATCTCAAAGCATTTTTTGAGAGCTATTACTCTCCCAGATTCCCTCATTTTCAAAGACCATCTGCTCCTCTAAAGCCCCATGCTGGTAGGCATGTGAAGAGCAGTAATTTTTGTTTTATTTGGGTGTTGTCAACCATAACTGTCAAAGAGCCCTGTGGTCAGTCAGCCCAAGGCTTGTGGTGTCACAGATGAGCTTAAAATAAACTCTGCTGAACCAAGAGAGCTACCCAAACAGTGCCTTTCATAACCATACCAGTTAAAAATAGCAACATGTTTTTATGCTTCTCTGACACTGTTCGTTCTTTCACCAATCTTATTTTTTTTAACTTACCAAGCCTGAAGGAGAGCTGCTGTTTCAGATTCACTAAACTGAGAATTGAAACCTCCCACTTCCTCAGCAGATATTTTTGTGTGCACTCATCTAGGTAAAGGTATATAAACACCCAAAGCACGTGCTGAGTGCTCAGGAGGAATGGGGAATGGTGATAGATGTGTATATTGTATTGCCATGAGGAATCACAGTGAGAGATGAGATTGCAGTAAGGTCTCCTCTCTTCTTCCTGCCCCTCTTGAACTGCTCATGCTCACCCCACCTTCCAGCCCCCTTCTTGGGGCAAAGGGAGGTAGGAAGGTTTGGATACATTTGCTTCACCTGTACCTTTTAGACCTGGTGTTAAATTGACTTCCTCACTGCACTCTTACTGGTTAATCTTTCTTTCCCAGACACATTGCACCAGAAATTCCATATTGATGAGCCCTGCAGGTTATCATCAAAAGTGGTCTCTTACCTCTTCCAGTTCTGGAAACTCTACTGAAGAAATGACATAGATACAAATTCAGAAATTATATTACTGATCCTTAACCCAGGAAATATACATGACCTCTTATTAGATGCCATCACAACCCAGTGGTGCCAGAAAGAAATTTAAAATATTATAATCACAAGCCCTCAAGTGAGATTGTTTGTTGTTTTGTTGGATTTTTTTGCCAGCATATTTCTTATGTGTCAGATCTGGTTGGTTTACTATCATTGTTCAGCACTCCATAAAACAGCACTTCTAGTGAATTCTAAGTAGTTCTAGTCTTGTAGAGGGTGAATGTGGTTTCCTGCAGTTGATTTGAAGACAGATATATGAGCTGGTTTGGAAAATTAAAGAAAACTATCAAGATAGAGAGAGGTCTGTTGCTTGTGGGGCTCTTCCCTTTTTTCCTTTACACAACTGTGTGTGTTCTCTGCTCCTCCTGTTTTATCAGTGACCAGTTTATCACATGTCCCATCATAAACATGGCGAGTCACTGGGCTGCTGCCTCTCGAGGGAATGTCTTCATGTACCACGTGCCTGAGAGCCCCTCACAGAGCAGGTAAGGAGATGCATTTCATTATGGTTCTTGGATTTAGAGTTTGTAAAACCAGGCCTGACTGCTTGGGCATGCTGTGGAATAAGTGAATAGATGTAGGTATGTCAAATTAAAAGTTCAGATGAGCAAAGGAGGGATGGATGTCTACTAAGTTCTTTAACTATACAGGAATGCTTTTTCTGAACTGAAGCACTTCCCATTAGATGTCTCAATTGAGTTTCCCCTTTCCAACTTACCTACCTCGACCAGTTCCAAAGTTAGCCCTTCAGATTCCTACTCTGCATCTGATAAACTTCCCACAAAGAGTCAGAATGTGGTACTAGTCATCAGGATCTCAAGATAAATGTGGTATCATTTTCTAATTACTCAACATTAATTCAACCTTGCCCTTTCTGAGGTCAGTGCAGCTGCACCCCAGTTGTACTGACCTGCCTTCAGTGTGGATGAGCTCAGGGATTTATTCCTTCCTGCTCCAGCACTGTGACTGGTGTTCTGCTGACAGACTGTCTCATGGGAAAAAAATATTTTTGCACACAAGCATTGGTGGACTCAGGCTCTGTGTCATCCTTCATTTTAGAAGCTTACTTGAAAGATTGTCAGCAGGACAACATATTTTAGGCAGAAAGGCCTAAGTGGCTGTAGGAGATGCAATGCCTTGTCACAATCAGAACCCTTGCAGGTGACCTTCCCTGGCTCTATTTTGGACCCAGCCCTTCGCAGAAGTCAGGAAGAGGAGCTGATGTTTGCAGGCAGTGGTCAGCACTCTGGGCTGCCCTGTGACTCACCAGAGTGGCTCCTGCTCTCAAAGGCTTAGTGACCAGAAATTGCAGTGACCATCTCCCCCTCTGCTCCCTGAATCCACACACCAGGGCAGGGAAGCACACAGGGATGCTTATCCTCACACTGTTTCCTTATGAGGAAGCCCTGCTTGTTCCCCACCCCCTGGACTGCCCCTCACCTCTCTCCAGGAAGGCTTTTTGAGACCTTTTCCTTGTTCTCAGGCTTCCTCCAAAAGGGCTCAGGGGAGGGATGGTGGGCTCCTACTGGCACCATTTGATCTCTGAAGTTCCCTGCAAACTGCACGGGTTTTTCCCTTCCTGATAGCACAGAGAAAAAGCATTTGAAAGAAGCCAGCCCAGATCTAGGTTACAGATGAAGGCCATTATGCTGTGCTAACACAGGCTTGCTTTCTTTCTAGCTGAGAAGTTAATCCTCAGGGAGCCCTTGTTTCTCTGGCAGCTCCAGCGGGAATGTTCTGTGCTCCATTTGGCTACTGATAGGCCCAGATAAGTGATTTTTACAAGGCTCCAAACAGGGCTCAGCTGTGGTATGCCAAAAATCCAGCCACACAAAAAGAAAAGCTGTGCTCTCAAATGAGCTAGCAAGTTTTCTCTTGCTTTGGAGAATGATAGTGGCCCAGCCATCTATGATTAGATCTTATTTGTAGGTAGATTAAATAGTACTTATACAGCCTAGACTCACTGGCTTTGAGGCAGTGATTTTGAATTGATAAGAATTTTTTCTTCTCTAAAGCCCTATTTAAGGTTTCTGTTGTGCTCTTGTTATTTAGCTCTCCTCACACTCTTCCATGCAGCAATAGTTTACATAGCATGTAGCTACACATTTTAATCATATTTATATTGACACTGGTGTTCTAGGCTAATTACTTTAACTTTAGTGCAAAAGTTATTGGTGTGCTTTTCAATAACCCTCTTTAAAAGAACAAACAAAGCCATAAAGCTGTCTGAAACTTGCAGGAACGTGAGGCAGAGGCTCAATTGCCTTTAGTTAAGCCACTTGCAAGGAGAAATTGCCAACTTTGTATGCTGCATGGCATTCTTGCTCCTTTCATCTTTATTTATCCTTAAGTGCCATTAAAATAAAAGCTGTTTAGGTTGAAAAGCAAGCACTTTAACAGAAGTTGCAGCATCTAGCTTGTCTGTGCATGAGAGGATCTCATTTGGCACTGCAAGGTGTCTATTTATGAAGTGAAACCCTAGTTTTCCCAAGGGACCCCACACTGGGTCCTCTGCTGAATACACTGCAAATATTTTCTTTAAATATCGTCCTTCATTCATTAATCCACTCATTCATGCCTAAGTGCATTTTCTTTTATTTTTCATCCCATCCCACTTTTGCCATTTTTGCCACGCCACCCTCTCTAGAGCACTCCCTCCCCCATGCAGCAGGTGCACTGCAGCCCCACTCATGCCAGTGCTGTGAGACTGTTGTTCAAATGGGACAGTGGCTCCTAAAAATGGGAAACCATCAAGAATCTGGAATCAACAAAACAGTTCTTGGGAATATTATCAGCTATTTATCTTACCAGACTAAACCAAATTAATCCATAAAATGAATGATATCCACAAAACTGCCTTCAAGCAGCATATTTAAGCTAATCTTGGGGAAAGATCTGGCAACCATGTCCTCAACTTCCAAGAGACTTGTGTAATGACTGGAACTGAGTCCTGAGAGTTCTCAAGTTCTTTGAAAACTGTAACTCCTAGGAGGGGGAGCAGAGGCATGCACTCTCCCAAATCACCTACAGCTTAGGCTGGAAGGCAGGACTTGTGGATGTGAACTTGCTCAGCAGATCTGAGAACTGAACCCTGCAAACATTGTATTAAAGGCCTGAATAGAAGAACCCTGTTACAGCCATTTATTTGTGTTAATTAATGCAAAACCAAAGTATGATTGGAACACAGTAGTCATGTACAGGGTATTCTGTGAGTGCACACACTAAATCTGATCCCCCTCGTGCTTTGTAGCTGGAGGAAAACCTCATTAGACATTCCTGATCACTCATAGGTTTTGATAGAATAATGATTTCTCAACCAATTTGCTAAGATATAAACCTTCACTTGTAAAAAGGGTATTTTTATATTATGTTCATAACATAAATAACATAAAAGAAAAAATAATGAGATTTTTTTACTTTGGTGTTTAAATTGTTCCTAAGAAGTCAGTTTACACAGGAAATGGATCTTCTCTCTTTGTGTTTTCAATCTGTATCACAAAGATGCTAATAATATAATTATATATAATCTATAATAATTGCTAATGGCTGCCTCACAGGAGTATTGGAAAGAGTACATTAAAACAATCTTCAGATAACTACAGCAGTGGAAGACTATTTACTCTTGGACAAAATATTCTGTCTGGGGAAATAGCCATTCACTAATTACATCAGGCACCCTATAGCAACACATTCTTCAATTCTACTTTGTAACCTCTCTCCTACTTTCTGTGTCTCCCAAAATGCATAACAGAAAAGAGAGTTAAAATGAAGGGATGAAAAAGCACTGGTATTTCCTCTTGTTTCACTTAATAACTAACAGCAAGATAAACAAGAGGGAGGGAGAAGTCAGCTAGTAAAGACAGACTCAACCACAGTGATGCAAAGTAGACAAAAAATTATTAAACAGGGAGGAATTTTTGCCAGTAAAAGTCAATTTGCTGAAGTTTTTCTCTTGGCTGGATGTTTCTAAAATGTATACACATACACACACACATTCAAGCATGTGTAGACACAAGGGTAGGGTTAAAAAGCCTGCTCTAAGTTGATGCCTATGACATATGTGGAAAATCACATAAAACAGTTTTTGTATAGGTGAATGGATCTTGCAGAGAGCAGAATAATATCTCCTTCCACGTGGTAGCATTCTCCTGAGCTTGGCATGACAGCATGTCTGCTTTAGTCTTCAGTTCCCATTCGAATGAGGAGCCAACTCCCACATTAATAATCTGTGGTAAAAATATATACATGACCCAGCTGCCATTTTCTCACTCCCTCTTTGAGAACACTTAGGCCCTTGGAGTAAACATTTATTCTAAACAATGCAGGAGGAATGTGACTGCTCAGCACTGCCTAGGATTAGCAGGGAGGACTGGAGGGTAGCTTTAGGTATGGTAAAGAACTGTGTGATAGGAGAAGTATGTTTTGACAAGGATAATATTATTAACTGTACAAAGATTTGCCTTGTTAACCCTTCAAGAGGTTTCTGGGTGATTTTTGCATATTATATTGAAGAAGCACTGCTTGGCATGCCAGCACAGTATCCAAGTCACATTGTGGTGCTAAATGTTCTGTCTTAAACACAGTGGTTAAAATTCAGTGTTCTGCCCAATGGGGCTGATCATCATCATCATCAGCAGGATGGAAAAGCATCAAACTGAGACTTAACGAGGCTTTATCTTCCAGTCATTAACACAACCATAATAATCATCATAAAAACTTTTCTTAATTTTGCATGGGACAGATTCACCCAAGGTTAATGAGCTGCTGTCTTTTTTGAGCAATTTTGGTTGGGGCTGTCTTCACCCCCTGACTGTGCACTCTGGTGCATGTTGGTGTGAGCTGTTAAAAGGCTGCTCTGGGCCAAGGCTCACATAGTTGGCCGGGTTTCAGTGACACTTCTTAAGATTCCTGTAACTGAAGGAGAGAACTCCTGACTGATAAAACAAAAAATGTTTGTGTATAAACCCCTCCAACTATGTGAAGTATTCTTGGTTTCTATTTATTATGGATGCTGCAGGAATTCTGGCTATACTTAATATCTCTTTAATTAAAGGAAATTTTTCTACTCTTTTCATTTCACAAAAAATATATCATAGCCCTGTCCTTTAATCCATACACCACTTGCTGTCCACTTGGTGCTCTCCTTCCATCTGCAGCTGTAATTCCATGAGTACCAACCACAGACTGGAGACACAGTCTAAACTGGGTGCTGTGCAGGCAGATTTATTTAGATCAAATAAATGATCTAAAACCAGAAAGCAAATAAATTACCAGTGGTGTGGTGATAAGATGAATGTTGCTCCATAGCTGGGCAAGCACCACAATTGCCTTAGGTAGCTCTGTCCATCCTGGTCTCTACTCCCAGTCATCTCCTAAAAGTTGTTGTTTTGGAAGTGCCTCTCATTCCTTTGGCCTTATCCACTGCTTTGTGCCAGCTGCAGCTATGAAAACACTGTCCCACTGATACAGCCACATCATGCCATTCTCAATTCTTTGCAAAACTTCTCTGTTTCTAAAGGCTTGGGGTCTGGACAATTTGTTTTTTCTTCCCATTAAGTAATTTAGAGGCCTTTGTAATTCAGTAGATTTTCCAGATCTTTTAAATTAGCAATAAATATGCAAAGGGAAAGCAGCCAGCTCAGAAAATAAACAGAAAAAAAAATCTTTAAATGAATCAAAATTCAACTGAAAAATGCAGGAAAAGACAAAGTAATTTTGGAGCTGCACGTGCTGCACTGGCAGTTCCCATCAAATGTAATCCACAAGATAAGCACAAAGTCAATGCATATGGAGCACCATGTTTTCCTTGGTGCTCTGCTCTGGGGTCTTTAGATGCACACATCACCTTTTTCTGGAAATTCATCCATTCAACTTAAGAGTGACCATACTGAACAAACACATGAATTTCTGTCTCCCAAAAGTCCAATCAAGTGTCAGCATGCCTATTACTAGATCTTAAATACAGTAATTCCCTGACATTTGTGTGATCTATGTTCTTTAGGAGCTCTGACAAGTTGATAAAAGTGCTTTTTTCTTTCTTCCTGCCTTAAGATCTATGATTATTTTTTTCAATTAGTGTAAGTGTTCAGGCTCTTGAATTTACTATCTGCTATTTCAGTTTTATTTTCTCTAATTGGAATAGCTATAATGCAAAGTGGAACACTGTGTGTGTTGGGAGTAATTCAAATGGAAAAGACACAGCAAGGTCTAGAATACTTTTGCAAGTCCCATGTATCTGTAGGGCTTTTTTGGTACAAAGGTGGATAAACTTGGCAGTTTAATCCTGTTAGGAGTTAAGCTTTTTCCATATGTCCTGATTTTCCTGAAAAGAAGAAAGCAAAATGTTCATCTGTTTTTCACATCCTTTCCCTCATTTGTTTGGCAGGAGCTCATAATGAGAGGAGACACAGTGAGCCAAATGCATCCCTAGAACTGCAGAGGTCACACCAGGCCTCACTTTGGCTCACTGAATTTCTATAAATATCCAACTATTTTCTGATTATTTTTTTCTCCCTGCAATCACACACCATTTCCTTTCATAAAATGTGTGGCTGTATATAATTTTTAAAATTACTTTTGCTTGGCATACAAATGAACATTTCAGTTCAGGCAAAGTGCAGGGTTGGTAGGCTGCTCCTCTCCCATGACATGGATGGCTCTTCAGGATACTGGATATCCAAATATACTCTGGAAAAGTCTGCTGGTATTAATGTAAAGATAATGCAGATTGATGCAAATAAACACATTTAATATTTCCAATAATTCTCACAAAAAATAACTTTAAATCCGTTTACTGGAAATAAACAGAGAATGGGGGCAGAGGAGCACACAGGCACATTTAATGTAAATCCTGTCTTCTCCTGGAACAGAGTTGTTATGAAATCCTATTTCAACCTCAAATCAAGAGATGCATGAGCAACCTAAGGATCTGGGTTTCATCTGTGCTGTTCAGCTGTAAAGCATATAAATAACCTGTTCTCAGCAAAGCCAAGTGACACTGAAAGGTGGAGGTTTTTACTTTCCCAAGTCCTTGCCAATGGGATAGGGCCTTGATTGTGAGGCTGGGAAGTCAAAGCCATGATCTCTTCCCTAACACAAAAATCTTTCACAGAATTGTTAGAATGAGCAGTTATTCTCACAGGAGTTTGCACTAAAGGATAAATGGTTTTCTTATCTCACCAATCTGTCACAGATTGCCAACATCTGCTTTATTTGGTGAGTTTGAGTACAATATTTCTTCTGCATTTCTCAGATGATCACTGGTAATTCTGGCTGAACTCTAGCTAGTTATATTTATCTTGTTATTTTAAAATTTAAATGATTGAATAGCAGTGGGAAGTTTGGTGCTTTGGTATAATATAGGATATCATTAGAATCTTGAGCTAATTTACGTTGGCTTCTGTCTGTGTGTAAAAGTTTAAAAAGAACCAAAAATTACATTAGGGCAACTAAGAATAGAAGCTGTGACTCAAAATGCTTTGAGATTAATTGATATTAGTTGGAACAGAGAGTAAGGACTATTTTTAAATGAAAGGAAAAGGAGAAATATTAGACTAGAGTAAGTCATTAATCATCAAAATGAGTTTCCAGTATGAAATAATTAGACGTAGAACAAGGACAAGGTTCAAAATGAGATCCATGTCCTAATTTACTATGGACTGCATTGTGAGGTCCCTGCAGCCCCTGCTCTGAGTTGTGCATTCAGTCCTAACACAGCACAGTAGTCTGCCAGATCATATTCTTCTGTTCTGACTGCCCTGATTATGGATTGCCAGTCATGGCAATTCTGTTTTGCAAATGAAATTTTTGAGGATTTTTTAATTGGGGTGGTGGTGGTGGTGAGGCAGTTTGGTTTGGGTGTCTTTTGTCTGGTTTTATTTGTTAGTTGTTGATTTGGCTTGGGATTTTTTTCTGTTCCAAAAGCTTGTGATTAAAATGTTTAACTTCAGCTCTTGGACATGGGAGCTTATATCTGTGCTCTGTTTGATTTGGAACCAGAATTTAAAGCAAATCAACCACAGCCAGAGTGGTTTTGTTCTAAATTCTGATATACCCATCTTTTACTCTTCCCTGTTGAAGCTGTCCTTTGTATGAAAGTAGCCACAGCTCTGTGGAGAGAGAAGTGGAGTATCTGATGGCTGAGTAATCTCTTTCTGTCTTTCCTATTTGGAAATTTAAATTGAAAAGTCCATCTTAGGTTTAAGGAAAATTTTCTCCTAACCTATACCTTCCCAACTGAATGGCTTGGCACTGGCTAACAAAAATTCTCAGTAAATGATATTTCAGAGTCTGCTGTTAAATCATTGGTTATGAAAGTTTCTGATTTTACCATCTATTTTTCTGTAAACTGGATTCCAGTAGCACCTTCTTCTGAGGTGAAGTAAGAATTCCCCATGGAGAGCTCATTTTAGTGTGAATGAAGTTGTAGGATCTGGCTTCTATCTTCCCCATGGCTTAATTTACTGGTCTGCCAAATAAAAAGAGCTGTGAATCTGTTTTTAAAAATACTGGCATCTTAAAAAGAAAAGTTATACAGAGAAGATCTGAAGAGCCACCTTTACACAAAGTACTACTCCTGTAAAGTCACCAGAGCCGAGTTTTCATCCTTGCACATAATTACATTCACTGCTGTCATTAAAATAACAGATGTCTTCTTGCAAAGGGACTTCTGTAGAGAAAGCTAGTTGCTATTTTGTTTCCTTAAAAACCCCTTTTGCCCTTGTCTCTGCAGTCCTCCCTTTTGTCAAGGTGTTTCTCTCAAGTCCAACAGTTGTGGGGCTTCATATCCCCACGCAGAGCTGCTGCTGTTGAGCACATGCTTGGTATCCTGGGAGTGCACTTTGGAGCAGCTCAGGAAATAAAACCCTCCCTTCAGAGCTGGCAGTTTACAACAGCAAAGCAATAAATATTTATTTGTTTTTCCTTTCTCACTCTGCTTCCAGTGAAAACAGTGTCACTACCTGGTGTTACCTTAAATATGCTCAGAGCTCCTACAAGACTCCAAAATCCTTGTTTGGATATTTCTGGGCATTTTGCACTTCCCTCTGGTCCCTTCTGACCCAAACCATTTTATGGTTCTGGTCTCCTGTAATTCTGTGATTCTATGATCAGAGTTTGAGGAAGGAGACAGAAATATTCTCCTGATATTTTCCATCCAGCTGCTATCTAGATGTTTCCCACTTGTCTTTCCTGCTCTTCTGTGCATTTATACAAGTGCCTCTTTTCCTTCTTAAGCTTAGTGGGTTTTTTCTCATCCTCATGTTTTCTTTCTCATCAATTTATCAGAAATATTGAAAGCAGCCTGTGAAATTGTAGGGTTTTGTACCACTTTGTCTGTATCAAATCAAGTACAGTCATACAAATAATTTCAAATCAAATCAATTCTCTATTTATGAGATTGCTGAATTTTTAGCCTGGGCTGTGACCTTAACAGTTTTCACCTCTAGAAACAAAAGGGCTAAGAACATTTTGGGGGAAACCCTCAGTCCCAGCTTACTTATTTTAGCTTCACAGCTAAGTTCACCTCTGCTATGCAGCCCCTAAATGAGTACATTTGTCTCTTCATTACACTTCAACTAATTTCATGTCTTCTAATCTAATCAAAAGTGACTCTTCTTTGCCAAGAAAATTGCCTCTTTAAGTATATCATACCTTTGCTGCAATACTGACACTAGAAATTACTGTTATGTACTGGGCCAAGCAAATTATTTTTAAGGTCAAAATTATTAAACTATGATCTTGCTTAATCCTTTTATAAATATTTGGGGAAGAAAAATATGCTTTAATGTTGTTTCAGTTCTACATTTTTTTGGTGAATAATCTGTGAATAATTCACTTTCCAGATGCAAAGTATTACTGAGGTATTATGATAAGACTAAGGAAAACACAACCCAAGATGTATTTCATTTAGAGGGCTGTGTGCTTTTCAAAATAGAGGCTTTGGTGCCACCACTCATAAAATGTAAAGCAGTTATCTTGCTTTTAGACCACCTGCCCATAGTGCTGGTGGAGCACTCCTTGTTCCACTGGAGGCAGTATCAGGGTCATACCAGTGCTGCTGCATTTCATGTCCAAAGATAAAATAGTTTCAGTTGTGCTACCTTTTGACAAATGCCACTGCAGATGAAATCTTGTTGAGTGGATCTGGGATTTGTTTATTCTTGCCTTGCAGACATCTGTTCCTTGTCCCAGGTCCCCTGATGCTGTCTGCCTTCATGCAGCATTAAACCAAGTCAATAAGACCTTTGTCCAAATGGGGATATGGAAAATGCAATTGGACAGGCCAGAAATATCTGCTCCTGAGCTGTGGTTCAAAGCTATGTGTAGAACATAGTTTAGTTATAATTTTATTAGTAGAAGTTGGCCTGTTTTTCTGGACCTAACAAAGTTGAGGTGTGTAACCTTTGCAGTTAGGTCCTGCAAGTCTTATCTGGCCAGTGTTGGCTCTGAATTGTGGACATATTCCTTATAATAAGTTATAAGTATTATGTGGAACTACAGAGCAGTTGTTCTTTCTTAAATCTGATACAGGTGATTATCTCAAGCTGTTTTTGACTTGTCTGCCATATAAAACTTGAGGAGAACGGAGTGTATGAACCAAAACCACCCAGCCAGCACAGAAATTAGATTAAAACTATGTCTAAGAGAAATCTTCATAAACATCTCCTGTTACATCTTTTTTCTTATCCAGAATCCTGGCCACAATGAAGTCAATGGAAAAACTCCAGTTGCTGCTAAGAAAGGCCAAAATTTTATTCCAAGTCTGTGAAATAAGCCATAATTAACCTTCCGTTGTGGCTGCCAGCATCCATGTCACCACTTGCTTCCAGTTTCTGAATTTAATTTTAGTGAAAATCTGTCCAAAACTTAAGAGGCATTTGAGGAATAGCCAAGTGACTTTCTCCCTCTATCACTCTCTCTTATACACCCAATTAATTTAGAAAATGTGCCCTAACACCTACCACAATTTTCTTTTGTAACAAATGTTAAACAGCCTGCACTAACATAATGGAAAATTGTCCTTGTTATTGCTTGTTCTTCTTTTATATTTTGGATTGAAAAGTCCCACGGCTCACCACACTCTAATTAATGGTTATTAATTACTTACAAACTTGCTTTATTCTCTGAATTAATTTATTTCCCTTTCTCCCCCAAATAAATAAATGATGGTTTTAATTATCTTTCTATAAATATTTGGTTTAGCTCAGGTCAGGAGTTCCTGCTGGATGTTCAGTATGCATTTGGTCTACCCTTTTACCCGAAAGTATGAAGTACAATTCACTGAGGAAGAGAAGGGCCTTTCCTTGCAAATTATGCAGTATATCTCCAATTTCATAAACTCTGGGTAAGTGTGGGATATTTAAGAATTGCTGTGACTGGAAGATGGTGAGAAGTAGAGGGAGTGTAGACCCTGCCCTCACTTAATCATTCTCCCTACAGTGGGATTTGGTCCATAGTGTTGGAAAGTCATGGCCAAGTTACCAAGAGCAGCCACCAAAGGTTTATAGTAGAGACTCAGCTAGGAGGAACAGATATTTTATCTCCCTTGACCAGCTGCTAAAGTAAATGCAGGCTTCAAAGGCCTTGGTGTTGTCTCCAGAGCTTAGTCCTAGGACCCCAATTCTGAAACCTCTTGGCTAAGAGTTCTCTTTTTCCCATAAAAAAAGGGAAAGCACGAGAAGACACAGTGCACCCTTGACCAGCATCCTCTGTGCTACTGTGCTGTGGCCATGCTTGAGAGTGAGGAGTATCTCTGGAAACCTAGTATGGGAATGGTGGGAACAGTGATTTAATGTCCTTTTTACAGTATCTGGGGTTGGGCTGGGATTGAGGGCTGTTGAGGGTGTCCATAAGCCTGTGTCTATACAGGTTCTGTGCACCTGCTCCTTAGGTACTGTCAGAAGAGGCACCATGAATGATTCACCAGCCTGGACTGAATTTTAACCCTGCTGGTCAGAGGGACTGGATACACATTTCCCTGACCTAGCCAATCTTATTTTACTGTTCATGTCATTTTTTTCTAATGATGATGTCTTCCACTCCCTCAGAAATCCGAACTACCCCCACAGTTTCTCCAGAAGAATGTTGGGGGTGATGCCTGCCTGGCCTATGTATCTGTCAAGTGATGATGGTGACAACTACAAGGAATTCACTGTTTCTTTGCCGACTCTTAAAGGACTGAAAAAAGCAGACTGCTCCTTTTGGTCTGATTATATCAGAAGGCTGAAAGCATCCACAGGTGAGAAGAGTGTTTTCTGACATTAAATAAAGCCTAAATTCTCTGCTAAATGTTTTTGTCTGACTGTAGCACTGTTAAATCACTGTGGAAAAGCACTTTTCACAAATTAAACACCTTGCAGTGTTCAGGGTATATAGTCAAGAAAGTAACACTAAACAAATTTACTTTATAGCATATATTGTGTAATAAAGTTTAATTGCCCTGGAGTTAACTAACCAGAGAAATCTTGTTCATGATGACAGAAGATGTGACAAAGCCATACAGAGAGCTTGCTCCCTATTTACAGTCATAATACAGACTCTGGGTAAACTGGAATTCTGTGTATACAGCCTCTTTTGTCTACTGGAAGCACCTAACATGAGAATGTTGAGACTCCTATGGTTTAGGAGGAGCACAAATCATTGCCATCCACTGTAAAGTTGCAGCTGAGTCTTTATATGTTACTATGGCTCCTGCATGCTTTGACTTCTCACTAGATTAGTTTCTTTGACTTTTTTTTTACAGCTGTGGTGATTATGCCCCTTGCCTGTCTCCTTTTATATTTGCCATAAATTTCAATGCAGCTATGAAAGCCCTTCAATTTTTTCTTACTGCTTAGGACAGTAAAACCAACTCTGCTTAGATTTCAATCTCCTGCCCGTCCTGAATTTATTCTAGTAAATAAACTCCCCTTCATATCTGTGTATCTTGTAAATAAATATGGATAGCCTCGAAGCAAAGCAAACAAAACCATCCCTTTCTGGCAGGCAGAGATGTTTGGAATTGTTCTTGGAGGCCTGCAAGCTTGCATGTGTTTTTTATGTCCTAAAGATTCATCTTCATAGTGAACACAATTCAGGCTCTTTCTGATTTGCTCAGTTGAATTTCTGAGAACAAAATGTACTTTCCAAGACACCAAGCTACCTAGGCTATCTATGCCTGACACAAGACTTCAAATGGGCTGAGGCTGGTGCTTGAGTGACACAAAACTAAAATGTCTCAGAACCATCAAACTGGTTGTTCTGATGCAAACACAGAGCATCAATTCTCTCACTCAACAGACAGCCTCAATCTTTTCTCATGGTTTTTCTTCCAAAATGGAGTCAAGATTTTGTTGTCAGCCTTTTCATCAGTTTCCTGGTGTCCATCAATGTCTTTCAAGTTCAGAGGGGATACTTTGATCTCTCCAGTGTCTTTGTGCTGATTGAGATGTCACTAACTTTCACAGTTTTATTCTGATAAACAGTCCTGGCAATAACCTCTAGATCTTTTTGGACCTCACCTCACAGCACTGTGGCTGTGTAATGCCAGCCTGGGCTGAAGTCACAGCTCTGGTACAGTAACTGCTGACCGAGCACCACGGACAGAGACTATTCCTAGCACCTATGGAAATTCCCCCAAAAGTGGGAAAATATCCACCAGGGCGTATTGTTTTTGACATAGACAAGATTTAAAACTATCCAAACTGGCACAGGAACACAAAATTCATGTATGAGTTAGTCCAACAATCTGTCTAGCTCAATATCCTGCTCTTGTCCATGGCCAAAGCCAAATACTTGAATGTTAAACAAAAATACAGGGAGGGAGAGAAAAACACACTTAAAAAGTTCACAAAGTTGAGTAAAATTTTTGAAAATAAGCCATAAAGTGTGACATTTATGAAGTATGGATTGTCAAGAAAATGTTTAAAAAGTACATATCAGAAGTACATGTTAATCTTCAAGCAGAACTGAGTACACCCAGCTGGCTCTTTAAGCCAGTATTTGCTTGGCCTCAGCACCATGGTAATGCAGTTACACAGCTGATTTCTGCTAAATTCTATCTCACAGAAACGCTGGCTTGACACTTTGCTTTGATAGTAATTTTTTTATCTATTTTCTTTCTTGAATACTAAACTTTCTCATACAATTCAAACAGACATCACATCAAACCCTTTTCTGCTACAGACCCCTTAGCCTGGGATGGTAACTTACAGATCCTGTGAGTCTCTTGATAACAATCTGAGCCCAGGTTCTTACAAAAAATAGATTCCAACGTTCATCAGTTCAGTTAGAAAGACTGCATAAAACTCATATGGTGATGGCTGAACACCCTTAATTTATTTTTGAGAGTATGTTGTGCTGAAATTCGTGCCAAAGCAGTGTCAGTCCACGAGTACAAGTTCATCGCTTGCATTGCTCTCAAAAATTAGATTCTGCAAGAATTGAGTCCCTGTGCATCATGATGTGTGTCCTTGCACCTGAGGCAGTTTGCTGCAGCTCCCCTCAGAACTGAAGCAGTGCACCTCTGCTGTTCCCTGCCTGCTCCAGCTGCTGTTCCTGGAGTGCTGTCAGGCTGTCCTGTGGGACCCTGGCCTATGCTGAGCACCAGATTTGAGAGAACAATACTGCAAACCATTTTTGGATGTTGTACCTTGTACTCCTTCATGAAGGGGGACCTATTTGTCTGTCAGCTACCCTGAGATCCAATCTAACACTTTTCTGCCCCTCAAAAATTATCAATGTTTGTGACAGTGCTCTTGGATTGTTGTTGTGGGTCGCAGTTTGTGGCCTCATGCCAGGCAGATGGAATTTACAAGTGTGCCAGTGAGAAGCACAGATAAAAAAAACATTTCAGACTTCACATCTAAATACAAAGGTACTTAGGGTCTAGTATGATGCAATCTCAACCAGATGTGATCAATCCTGTTTGGCTCATCTCATCTTTTCCTTGAAATCAATATTTTCCCAGCTTCATATGCCATCTGGAATCTATAAGCAGAAAGATCCTCAAATATATTTCAATAAAATGGTGAAGAACTGGACAAAGCAATGATCATAAAATATATCTGGAACTGGCATTGTAAAGATTTTTCCTCAATCCCTTTGTATACTGCCATGGGAAATGTCTTGACTTGGAAATGTCAAATTAGGGATGACTAAAGGCTCAAAGCTCAATATCTCCATCCAACAGTAAACTGAGGTATTCCTTGCTGTGGTTTAAGCTAAACTCATAAATTTCAGCTTCTGGAATAAAACCTCTAATATTAAAAATCTGAGATGTCTTTTAGGTTATTCACTTCTGGATCTAGAAGCTGTTGTTTATCTTAACTGTTACCTGTAATTTTCTTCCCATTCAGTGAAAAAAATTGTCCAAGTTGGTGTCTCATTTTGTGATCAGACCAAAGTATTTAATGACAGAATGTATCATTTGTCCCTGGCACATAATTGGAATGCATGTTGTTGTATTTGAAGATAGTTTTTAAAAATTCATGTAATAAATGCAATGACTCATCATAATGGTTGCTGGCAGTGCTGTTACAAGCTATGGAGGGAACCAGGAATCTGTTTCATTGCAGATGAACTAATCATCTCTTGAAGTATTGTTTGAGACCAGTTTGTAAAGTTAACATTTTAGGGAGCAGTTTGCTTGGGAAATTGTGAAAGTGATGGTGCTTGAAGAGGTTGGGAGTTCCCATGGTTGCATTTCAAAGACATGCTTAATATTTTGAATTATGACGGTTACCATGGGAAACATCAACATGAGAAACAAGAAGAGTGGCAATTGTGGAAAAAAGGAGCTGTGGATGGCTTTTTCCAGGGAATGTGTTAATAACTTGAAATTCAGTTAGAAATTCAGTTAAAAACAGGAGCTCCTGAATGTTTGTGTATATTCAGACAGATGTCTGGATGCTAACATTCCCCTTACATAGTGGGATGGACTGTGTGCCCAACAGTAAGTCTCTTTATAAGGAGTCTCACACTGCATGCCAAACAGGTGCAGTTGGATCCATTCTACATCTCTTACTCCTCTAGCTGGTATCTAAGCAGAACCAATCCTCCTAAAGTAAGTGCCTCTAAAAGCAGTCTTGCAGCTGGGGAAAAAGAGATGTCTTTAGTGTCTAGAAGTGAAATCTTGTCTGCCTAACTCATGTGCCTGAATTTCCACCTTTAGGCATGTTTTCCATGCCTAGGTTGGCTAGATTGGACTTTATCTGTAGAAAATTCAACACGTAGAAAACCTGGAACCTTCTCCATGAGCTCTGGGATGCCATGGGTAGCCAAACAAGAGTCCAAACAAAGTAAGAGTGTTCTGAGTTCAGACTTGAATGCAAACTGAATCAGGAATGTTGTGGCTAACATTCATCTTTTATCCTTTCTAGTCACACCTTCTTTTTTAAAATCTCAAGTAGAAAACATTCCTTTAGTATGAGGGACATCTGTGCAGCAGTGAGAGCACTCTGGCTATGAGACATTAAATAAACACCCTCAGTACACTTTCTTAACATAGCTTGGTGGTGTTGAGGCAACTGCACTATTGAAATAGGGTTGAAGACCAAAATCATAGAAGGTAAAATATAACAAAGAAAAAATCTGTTGGAAGTGGGTGCTTGGGGCTTTTTATATTACAGACCAAAAATTAATGTTTCTCACACTTCCCACCTGGCAGGGAATTTTCAGGAGAAAAACAAAGTCTTTCATGAGTGGAGAAAAACCTATTATGTATTCCAAGGGCAGTTATGTAAAGGACAATACTTATTTACCATGAGGTGATCTGCCATTACTCTAAAGCAAATGGACTGCCAACTGAGAAAAACAGTTTTCTGAACATTTTTAGCTGCATAAAAGGTTTTTAGGTGTGATTGACAAAATGTGTACCTTGTAGCTTTCTGCCTCAAGGATATGATATCTGTTTTAATCTTATTTGTGTTGTCTTTTCAGGAAGTGCAAGTGGTGGAGAGCCATCTGCAGAAATCAGCTCTGGTGACACTCCAAGTGAAGTTGCCTCCCTGGAGAGCCAGCCCCTGGGGGATGAGGTGGCTTACAGCAGATAGGGAATCACAGGGCTGGGGGGTGGCTTTGTCACACAGTTGTACATCCATATAACCATCTCACACCAGATAAACAACACTGCCTTTAGTTAACTTTCTCAACAAGTAAAGTAGACCTTTCAATAAAGTAGTTTTCAAGAAAATGGATTAATATGGCACAAAATAAGCACTACAGCTATTGTTTTAAGTCAAAAGAGACTGTAATTTGAAAAGAAAAATAAAGTATCAATAAAAACTGCAAAACAAAAACAAATACACTTGGTCTTTATTTCTTGCAACTACTCAAATTCTAGTACCACCAGCCAGAAAAGGACATACATCAAAACACTCAGAAGCCCCACATTGATGAGGCTCAAATTTGTTAAATGTCATATCTGTCTTGTCCTTTTTATTACTCATCCTATCGCTGCTGATAGGAGAGAGAGCCTGGTGTGGCATTCTGGAGAAAACTAAAGAACCCTAAAATAGGAAAGAAGAACATTTTAAGAAGGGAATCAAGAGTATGCACTGTGTTCACATGCAAGTCATGCTATATTCACGACCCCCTTGTGAAAATATGTATAAGACTATTTGGATAAGGCAGAGTACACAGAAGAGATAATGCAAATAATATATTAATTAAAACTTAGATCATGCCATCCTTGGAACATCTATCTTTTTAAAGAAGGTGAGATACACCATAGTTTTGGAAGCTTAAGGAAAATCATAGGATATCTCTAATGGCTCAAAGGTATTTTGGATTAGGTTGTTAATTTATTGCTGGGACCCTCTGCCAACAGCTAACCTTTCGGTTGATGGTGTATCACACATGTCCATGAGACTTCACAAAGAATAAAAGTAAGGTTGCCCAGTAAGGCACAAATTTCTTGTGCAGTGCTGAAATTATTTAGTAAAACAACTCAAAAGGTTTTGTTTCTGGCTTGAGCCCTTTGACAGCACATGAGCTGTTACCCCTGTCTGCCATGTATCCAGGTTTTCCAAAGGTTTTACCAAGATAAAAAACCAACTATGTAACATTCCTAGTTTTTATGCTTACATCCTGTTCATAAACAGTAAAAGACTGGAAGAATCAAGAAGCCTGTTAACTGGCTAAATATGAAAGAGTAAAGATGGAGAACTCAAACTCTCTTTACCATCATTACTAATACCCAAACTAGCTAACTCGTAAAGGAAAAAAAAAACCCAAAAACCCAAAACTATTTAAGAGCTTTTTTAAAAAGCCTGGATCTTAAACATGTATCTCAACAAAGAATGCTGTTTTTGCAGTAACTATAGACACAGCAGCTCTGAATCCTTGGGCAAGATTTGGCTTATTTTTGCCATATTTGAGAGCTGATTGTTGGTCACAGTAACTCCAGTATTCTTCTGCTGCCCATGGAACTGGTAAACAGAGGACAGGTTTAAAAGGATTCAGTATTGACCTGTGTTAATGAAAGCCAAATATATAATCTTCTTTCACTCACTATTCAGCTCCACCTTGAGCCAGAGATGTCTGAGGAATTTGAGAAAAGATTTTCATTTTGAGCTAGGAATGCAGCAGCTTAGCCTTGTAGGCTCCTAATTACAGTCTTGGCCATCTGGTAGGACTGGTAGATAGGCAGGTCTGACTGGGATTTTCAGTCACCCCTCCTGAGATATCCAGCTCGACTGCCAGTTTGATAAAAGACACTCCAAGTATGGATTTTTTGTAAAAATCTTTATTTCACAACTGACTGTCCCCCACACACCCTGTTACAGTGGATGCAGCTCTTTAGATTGTTCTCTCTCTCTCTCTAGGTTTCCTAGAAGCCTCTTTTCTATAGCCCAGTGTTGCTTTCTTCCTTTAAAAAACTGTGAATATATTCTTCCCCAGTTCTCTGCACCATCTTCTTCTCTTATGCTTGTCCTGCTCACTCTCCATGCTTCTTTAAAATTGTTTCTGACAAGGCACATTTTGATGCAGACAAATGCAGTCTCATAATCTCTTGTGTTCCTGTAATTCCACATTTCCTCATCTTTCCCACATCTTGTGTCCCATATCCTTCAAACATCTTTGACAATTCTGAGACAACTTTTGCATCAGCACAAGTGGTTCAGTCTTTTTGGCTGTGACTCTCATCACCTTCCTGACTTTACTCCTCTTTCTGATGTTAGAAATATCCTGGTCAAATCCTACAGGAGATTTAATTAGAAAAACACACGTGTACTGACTGACAGAGGTCAGGAAACTTTAGCCTTGGTGATACTGGGAGGCCAAGTCTGCTCCCACATATAATTCCTAGTAAGAAAAATACATTCCCAGACTGTTTAGGTCATTGTGCTTTAAACTGAAATACCAAAGACTGCAGTGATCTGGTACAGAAGCAATATACAGAAGCACAACTAGAGCCATGCTTTCCTCCTTCCTACTGGAAATGGTTATAATTATTTAAAAGTGAAGCACTCTTTAAAACTTCCTATGAGCACACACACAGACAACTCAAGTTAATGCCATTCAAGTTATTTAATATTAACTTTTTGAAAGACAAGCCATCAGAACCTTTCTGTATGTGTTGCTTTTAATACTTGAATATCTAACCTACAGCATTTTGTGTGATTCTTTCACACAGGAGATGTTAGGCAACAGAGAAAAAATGTGGAGTATTAGAAATATTTTACCACGCAGAATTGGAAAGAAAACAACTGACTAAATGGCAATGCTGGAACGTTGATTGTTTTCATAAGTACTTGACACATAGAGTTGGAACATAACAGTTGTCATCCTGCTATTACCCACATCATATAATTCCCTTGGCTAAAATTGAGGACTCAGTCTTTCACCATAGCAGCATCATAGTCAATGTTCAGTATTACTTAAATACTCACATTCTCTCTAACTTGCTCCAGCTATACTCTATAGCAGGGGCTTATATAGTAGTAAACAGATAGTTATGGGCCATTGCTCCTCCCTATGTGAGGCTTAAAAAAAATTATTGCCAAATATCCTCCACATGGTTCCCATTGGTCTTTGAAACACAGACACAGGCCTGGCTGGAATTTTATACATTTCAGGTGCGAGAGAACTTGGTTAATCAGAAGTGTTATAGCCAGGGCTTTCAACTTATTCTATTTTTTTTTTCTGTTTTTATGTGAGGCTGATATGGCCCAAAGCTGAGGGGTTGCTGCTTCCTGCCCCTGCATGTGGATCCTCTAACATGGCCTTTGGTCAGGATGATGTCTGCTCCTTCTCCTAGTTTTCCAGCTGCCCAGTGAAGACCCTTTTGTTTCCAGCACTGGCTAAAACTCAGTGAACTTCAGCTGAGGGCTCATGTGGCCTCAATGACAATTAAAAGACAGTTTTGCATCAGAATTCCTGAAAAATTTACTCACTCTTTGAGAGACTGATGTATGACTGGGATGGAGAATTCTGTGTTTCACAGCACAGATTTTAGATCATTACAAAAGCTGTTATTTTCTTTTTTTTTTTAAGGAGAACTCAGTTTCCTTCTTCTTGTTATTTCTTAAATATTCTGCTATCATGGCATGAGAGGCAATGCCTCAGGAGTTTATCTTTCCTGCTTCTTACACAATCACTCCACAGACAGTCTGGTGACCACAAGTCAATCTAACTGATAGTATCTTCTATCCTCTGATCGAAGTCAGATGGGACAGGATATTTTTAAACATTACAGCTGTTTTTCAAAGCTGACTAAGGAACTTTGTAAGTCAGATCCCGCTAACCTGTAGGGAATTTGGATGCCCGGTTCTCATTATGGCTTTGAAAACCCCACCCAACATCTGTGCAATGGTCAGTGCCCATTGAGGAGCCTTTTCCCTTTCATCATGTGCACATGGCCACAGACAAAAGCAACATTGCAATTGGCAGCAGTTCCTTGACTCACAAGGGGAGAATTTAGCTTGTTGTTTAGCTTTCCTGGTTCAGACTGAGACCTCCAGCAAGACAGACCAGAAAAAGCTTTTATTTTGTTCCATGTGAATAAGACAGTGGCCAGTTTTCCAATGGGGCAGCCAGCATTTTCATGACCATTATTAGCATACAGGTAGTCTTACACAAAGAAGTAATGCACACCTCCAAAGGGACCCACATATCCCTGGTTTTAAATTCAGGAAAGAATTCAGAGGAGTCATAATCAGCTCACTGCGGCATTTTATATGTACCACTGAAAGCAGTGATCTGCTCTGCATGGGTCAGCTTAAGTGAAATGAGAACCCAAGTTCAAGAGCAAAGAGACTTGATGTTCTTCTACATTATGCAATCACAATTGCTCAGATATGTAAATTTTACATTATAGAAAGATGATTTTTCAGTGAAAAGTCTTTTGTTTAAAAGATTTTGCCTGGACACCTGAAAAACAGGATACCCAGGTAAGTCAAGGATGTATTCTGGCTCTGAAGTGTTTACTCAGTACTTGTATCCTAAACCACAGGAAATACAAGTGTGAATTGACAACTGCACTTTGGAGTGGCAATTCCAAAGTTAATGGCTGGATGCTGGCTCCTTGGAGATTCAGGTTTGAGGTAAAGCCCATGCTAAGGTGAAAGATCATTCAGATCATTAACAACCAGCTGCTTGGTTTATCATAGCAAGAAGTCAAAGCAGCATCATTTAAATCCAGCATTTCAGACCAGCCTAAAGTGCAAAAAACCTTTGTGATAGGTGTTCGTTCAAAGTGCTACCTTGTAGTAGAGTAAGGTGTAGGGCAGTTACACAAGTCAGATTCTGTTTCCTGATCACCTGGGCTGGTGACCAACAGCACTTTGTTCAGAAGTAGTAGAGATGTTTGCAGCAATGTTA
This sequence comes from Luscinia megarhynchos, assembly GCA_034336665.1. NCBI lineage: Eukaryota > Metazoa > Chordata > Aves > Passeriformes > Muscicapidae > Luscinia > Luscinia megarhynchos. The sequence continues at coordinate 93,998,059 of JAPFBE010000002.1, forward strand.
ACCACAGGGGAAGGATGGACCTCAGCCTGACTCTTCCTTTCATCCCAAAAGGAAGCCGTCACTTCCCACCATGTGCTGAAGAGAGCCCCATGTCATCTCCCCATTTTGTCCAAATTCACAAAGCTATTTAGGCACCTAGCTTAGCATGTTGGGAGCTAAGCCTAACACCTGCTGTCCTATCCTTCATTATAGCCTCTAACTCCTACAAGATGCAGGTATGAAATAAGACTCAAGAACAGCCAGAGTTGTGCCTGCCAGCCTGGTTTCTGTGACTCCAAAGCTGTTTTTTCACAGTTTTTGTTGCAGCCTCCTGGGCTGTCAGAATTTGTGACTGCGAGAAGGATGAATCACTTGGACACGATGATGCAGGGCTGCATGCCCACCCAAGGGAACCCTCAAAGACAAGCACTCTCAGGAGACAGGTTCCCATATCTGTTAAAATATCATCCTGAAAAACTGCTTTTTGGCCCAGCCAACACAGTCAAAAACCCCATCACTAGCCTGACTGCTTTCAAAGACAGCAGTTGGCTGGAAGGAGAGAAGGCAAACTCTGACAGAAGTGTTTGCTTCAGATCACTTACATGGCAGTTTGCTCCTTTCATGCCTGGTAATAAACGCCTCAACAAGGGCTGAGGCTCTTGAATTTGGCAGCAATCATTCTCTCAAAAGCCATGGGCCTGCCCTTCAGCTGAAGTCAAAAATGTCCTCAGAGCCAGAGGCTGCAAGCTGCAGTGATTCAGAGCAGTGGCACTCGGAGTGGTGACTGTTTATGAGGGAATGGATTATTCCTTTGCCAAGATGCCACAAGTGCTACACAAGGAGCACTCTCTCTGAGAAGCCATTTTTCATCAACCCCCTCCCCACCACCTTCCACCCTGGAGTCCAGCTGCAGATTTACACCCTTTTTATCACCTTTTTTTGAATATTTTAGCATGTTAAAAATAGATCCCTTGGGCTATGCTTAGCTCTCAGTAAGGCCATTGTCTCACAGACTGGAGCTCAATGAAGCTTGGTGGAAGACTAGAAAGCTGGATTTTGAGTATGATTCTCAGGATCAGGTGCTTGGGATCTGCCCAGACAAACCTAACAAACTCCTTTAATCCACCCCCTTTTACATTGAGTGAAATCTGCCTTCTCTTTCCTTTCCATTGCATGCAGTTCTCCACAGCTGATCTGGCTGGTTCTGGTGGAGGACCTCATGCTCCCCTTTGTGTGTACCTATCAGTGACCCAAAGCTGGTGACAGTGGTTTTGTTTCCTTTCAGCACCAACGAAAGGCTGGCTGTTCCAGTGTAAGACCCCCAATCACATTTACATGGGTTTCTTTTTTTGTTTGCTTGAATCCTCTTTTTCTGTCACCTTGTGAGGGTTGCAGGATGAGGGTAGAGTAGAAAGACAGGTAGATTTTAAAGTACAGCAGTGTAAGAAATTACCCTCAGGAAAAGGTAAATTAGAGGAGACCACATCCCTACCCTGCTCATGATGCTGCCATAGGTCAGGCTCGTGTGAGAAAAATGTCTTGTGAGGACACTGAACTGGGGTAGTTATTCCAGACAGATCCTTCTGCCCAAATCAGTTTACACCAGTGGAGGAGCAGTCCTATTGCTTGTGAGACACCAAAAAAGGGGCACTTTTCATCTATAATGGTGATGCTTTTGCCAGCACAGAAGTGTATCAAGAAATCCACATCCCCAACTGATTTTGGTTTCACCACAGCCCCTGAGCCAACAGGAAATGCTGTCCTGGAAGAGTCCTGCTCCATATCCACAGCCTTCCCCAAGCTGCTGAGGCTGAGCTTGCCAGCACAACCTCCTTCCTATTTGCTCTTTCTCCTGTGCTCTGCAGCTGCTTTTGCTCTTCTCTTTAACCCCTAATTATTTCCTTCCACTCTGTTCCATTTCTTCTCACTGTCTTTATTGATTTCAGGCAGCTCTTCTCCCTCACCTTCAAGCTGAGCCTGTGATGCAAAGCCAAGAGCTGGCATGCTCAGCAGAGTTCCAGCAAGGTATCCCTCTGCTCTCCAGGGGAGAGTCCTCACTTTGCAAGGACTCCAGTCCCTGCCCATTCTGGCTTCTGTGCTGTGATTCCATCCTTAACTGCAGCAAACCCTAACAGAATTTTTCTACTTGCTGTGGAAGGAGCATGTTGTGCTTCTGCTGTGGGGAGCTCAGACCTATTCTACTTCCATTTTTCCTGAGATTTACTTCATATTTCATGATGATTGTGAATAAAAAATAAAATAAAGGGAGAAAGAAAACTTAAATTAATGTAATGTTTTTAATGTAGAAGGTGCTTGGGAACTTAGTTTAGTGCTGATTAAAGGAATGGAGCTCTGCAAGAAGCAGGTGATTCATAGCCCCTAAAAGCAACAATTAGGGCTAGTAGATAAAATCTAATGGTAATAGTATAAAGAAAATAAATGAACAAATTTAAACTGCAGTGCATGCCTGCCTGAGACACAACAGCTTTATTTCCCATTCAGCATTTTCATTCAACCACCATAGTAAATAGGTCTGTGAATGAAAGTCTGCTGAGATAAAAGAACCTGCATAACAGCTGACATCAAAAGAAAAGCCTTTTTTTCCTGCCTAATACATTGGAGACGTTGTTTCCAACATGAACAATTCATCCAAGTGAAATCCTGGCCGCCTGTGCCACAGCCAGATCAGGAACGCTTTCTGCAACAGGCCAAGAAAGCATCTGGCCCTAGAAGAAGCCTAAAGTTCTTAGCACTTTGAAAGAAAGCAGAAAGTCAAATAGTTTGTGAGAAACAACCTCTCACTTTTAAAATTTCAAAGTAAACCTTTACAATACAACCAAGGACTGAATAAGGAAAAAGGCAGAGCTCTGGGAGCGTCACCTACTGCCGTGTGCTTGTCCACAAAAATGGCTGCTCCGCCTTTTATAGCCCTGGGGGCGGAGCCAGCCAATCCTGGCCCCGCCCGAGCCTGTCAGTCAACTCTCCTTCGCCGCCCATTGGTGGGGATCGCTTTCCTGCGCCGTGATTGGGGGGCAGGTGGTGCCATGCCACGCCCCCCAAGGAGATGCCGCCCCCATTGCCAGCCGGCCCGGCCTCGCTCCCGCGGCCTGCCACAGCCGAGGCTGCCTGGTGCAGCAGTGCCGAGGGGGAAGGGGGCAGTGGGAGAGCAGAGGGTGTCTAAGCAAGATCACAAAACACAACCATACATCAATAAAATTTGTCTTGCACACACATTATATATTCCTTAATTGTGGGAGTCAATTTATCACCTTACACATCTGTAACTGACAGAGATCAACAAAGAGACGAGATCCCCGTTTGATGCAAGCATGAGGCCAACTTATTGATTTCACACATCAATAAATATATATATATATATATATATATATATATATATACCTTTCCAACTATAGCTAACAATTGGTGCGCACAGGCGCACAATTGGTGTTTGTAGGTAACATTACTTGATCAGAGCTCTGCACAGACCTGTACAGGCCAGCACAGGCCCGCACGGTCTTGTATGATTTATCTAAAACAAAGCACACCAACCACTCCTTTTGCCTTTCCATTCAAGATTCTACCTCGGCTTGCCAAGGCTTGTGGCCTACCAAACTTAGTACATCCACTTCAGCCGTGAGTTGAGCAGGGCTCTGAGTTCTGCTCTCCAGCTGTATTTCTGCATATAGCAAGCTGAGGTCTTCTCCCACTGAAGCCCACAGCTAAAATCTCTCTGGCTTCAAATCTATCTTCCCTGATGAGAGCAAAAAAACCTGCTGACACTGCAAGGCCAGCAAGCCCCAGCCTTAGAAAGGGGGAGTGCTGCAGGGCTGAGCCTGGTCCATGGTTAATTTAGAAACAGCTGGGGCAAAATTCCAACCCTTCAACACCCTGTGGGCTGCAGTGCAGGCAGAACCAGGGCGAGAAGTAAAGGCATCAAATATCAGACCATGGTACTTGATTACTAACTTGGCGATTTTTTGCAAGAAGGGCCAGAGATCTGCAGGGACAGTGAGAGGGGACGGATGTCCACTCTCAGGGAATGAGTAGAGCACGTGTCAGAACATCAGCTGGTGCTGCTGGGGAGGAGGAGGAGAAGGAGGGCCAGGGTTCAGCAGGGTGAGCAGTTGGACACAAAATGCTCCCCAGCAATGCAAGTCTCCTTCCAGAGGTGTGCATCATGAGACAAACAAGAAACACAGTGCAAGTGAAATATTGTTATGATTATACAGGGAGATGTGAATAATTAGCTACATGCCAAGTCTTCCCCCAAATGCAATGTGCAACAGGCGTGTTCTGTGCTACTTGTTAGAAACTTTTAAACAAAAGCCCAAGGCAGACCATTATTCTTGGGTAGGAACAGTGTGCTAGCCTCTGTTGGGAAACAGAACATTTTGTACATACACGCATACCCACAATATTTTGTCACCTTATTACATATTGTTGTTATTTATATTATTTATTATGTTATTTATATATATGTTGTTAATTGGTCCTCATGACTATGAAGTCTTTACTCCACTTTTAAATGCCCAGCTAACAACTCAGAAACACTCTGGAGGCTTTCTCTTGTGCATCATCATCTCCTCATCTTTCACAATGCCAGATCAACATATTTACTCTCATGTATTTGTTTTGCCCCAGTTGCTGCAGCCTTCACTGGGCACTGTTATTTCTGGCTGTTGTCTGAACCTGTACAGTTGGTGGCATGTGAGGAACATTAATTCTTATTACAGCTCTGGGTCAGTCCCAGCAGATAGGCAGCAAATATGATGAATACAGAAATAAGTTGCAGATGCTGAGAGCTGCATCAAGACCTCTTATCTTAAATTCTCATACAGAGTACCACTGGTAGCTGGAGGGAAACTTTAAAAGCATTTAGCAGTGTAAGGTTTCCCTTCTAGACAACACTAGTCTACTTGCTTATGCCTGTGGAAATTGCAACACAGATTCATGGATCCACAGCAAAATCCCAGTGAAAGAACTGGGAGGCTCTGCACCAGTGAGGGTGAGCTGATAAGGGTTGTGGAGCCAAATATCCTTCCACAGACATCTGCTGAGTTTTCTTATTACCTTCCAGAGTAATCTTGTGAACAACTTTATTAAATGAATGTGTTAAATGACATAAAAATAATCAACAGAATTGCGACTAAAGCATGGACAGACAAGGTTGTTGGCAATCTCAAAAAAGCATGTATCATCTTAGTTATTAATGGCCAAAACTGTCAGGAGAGTTGAAAACTTTCCAGATTGTCATCCAGTAGCTGGTGAGTCAGACAGCCTTCAGATGAAGAGCTGAAGTTTTCTTTCATTTTTCTTCTCTGCTGAAGGAATCCAAACATTCAAAACTCTGAAAAGGCTCAGGCTACCATTCAGGGTTCCTTTGGGATGAAAGGCTGATTCTCAATAAAGAAAAATGAAGTGTTGATAGAACCAACTGCTGCACAAAATGCAGAGAAGAGAAAAAAGAGGAAGGATATGGCAATAATTCCTTCTTGCATAAGGCCTTGGCTGCTTGGGAAGATTTTGTTGTAGAAGATTAAGTCACTCTTCCACCACAAAGACCAAGGCAGAAATTTCCAGCCTTCAGACTATTAATTTGAAATAGTAGAGGATCTTCTGCATTCAATTCCAAAGAGCAAAAAGCACAATAGAAAATTTGAGTTCCTTTTTTTTTTTTTCTTTAATCAATTGGGAGAAAATGTCTCTCCAGCAAACAGGACTCCCTGTATCATTTGCTTTTGCAAGCTACTCAAAGGTCCTCATTTCACCATCCCTCAAGAAATCACCATCACTTGGGGGCCAGGTGTTTCACTACTGCTCCAAATGTCTGGACTTCAATCCTTTCTGATCTTCATCGACAGAGTTATTTGTAATGTTTTATCCTGACCAAAAAATATTTATGTTGTCTCTTCCTATGTTCTCTGATATTATTTCTTGTCCCTCAGAACTGAGAATTCTTAAAGGGAGGATGATGTGAAGTGATGGTGACAATCCAGGGCCAGGAAACATGGGATAAATTGCATGTCTTGCACAGAGAATCCATCAGGGATAGGAGATAAGAGGTAAGTTCCAGCTTTATTTAATTCACTAATATGGCTGTAGCCACTGTAGATAATGGAAGAAGTAACTACAGAAAACTACATTTTCTAATAACATCTCATTTTTTCCCCCTATAATTTACAAAAGTTTTTCTGGAGCCTTTTGAAGGGGATGACCACCCACAGGTGTTGGCAGAGGATGTGCCTCCAGCTCAGCAGGTTCCCCTGCAGGAGAGACAGAGCAGCCTAGGACATAGCCTGAGGACTTCCAGGGCTGATGCACCCCATGGATCAGGTCCTAAAAACCTAACATGGCCTAAAAATCTACTGATTAGCCACTAAGGGGTTCTTGTGAGATACCCCAATCTGGCTTGAGGAGTTTCACATGATCTTAAAATGTTCCTGTGAGCAGGGGACTCCCCAGTTCATTTGTCTCTCTTTTGGGATGAATTATCAAAATGAAATCCAAACAGTCCCATCTGCTGTATGGACTGTGCACATGCCAGTCAAAATGTTACCCATCTCCAGTTCACCCTTCCTTCACACTCCATGAAGATTTGAATACATATTGAATAAAAATGTGAAGTGACAGGTTCATCAGGATTTGATTTTTTAATCTTAGTCTTTTTATTAATACGAAAAGTTATTTTTCCTTTGAGCTGTATCTGAGTGTCTGAGACAGACAAGGAGCTAAGAAAGGGGCAAGGAGTTGCAAAAAACACAGCTGAAAGATAAATTTCCTACTCAGGGTTTTTCTTGAAGATCAGTTTTGGAGTCTCTTCTTCAGAATGAAGATTTTCTATTACCTGACTACCCTAGAGCTCAGAAACATCACCCAGTTATGAATGCATGATATCAAGGAGTTCTTATTTTCTTTGGTTAATCTCTGGCTGTTTTCCACCCTTTGTAGTCCATTTGAGAGGAGCCCTGGTTCCACATTGTTCTCAGCAGCACAGTAGCCTGACCTGCTCTCTGAGCAGATCCTCTGACCTCTCTCAGCCTGAAGATGTTCCTTGCCACAAGCATCCCAAACACTCTCTCCTCATCTGATGTGCTCGCATCAGGATTCCTGGCTTGAGGCATCTGGCTCAATCGCAGCTGCTAAGATTTCTTGGAAATTCAACCACAGTTTCATAATTCCAAGGCATGTGTTCATTTCTTCTTTCGTGTTGAGATGTGAAAACATGGGTTTCTTGTCTGCTGTGATGGAAATTCCATCGTGCCAATGGCCGTATATTCCTTTTGTTCCTAATCCTGAAAATGCTAGATGCTTTGTGGGCTTCTCATGTGATAAAAACAGATGTATTCTCAATTATGTTCAGTGCCTGCATTAATGAAAAGATTTTAATTCCTACCAGAGTTAACTTAGTATTTTTGCAAGAAGGCATTTTGCTTCTAAGTGTTATTAATTCCAGTGTGACTAACATAACGTGGAAACCTGGAAGCTGAACATTCCCTTTACTCCAATTTTTCACACAGCCAAGTTCACAGAAATTTTTAGCAAGAAAGCAGTCGACTCTTGGATATGTCCCCTTGTCATCACGTCACAGTGTTGATGGCTGTACCCAGTTACCTTTGGTAACAGGCGAGACAGCAGTAATCCTGTCCTGGCTGCTAAACCTTTCACAGCCTCGTGCCACTGTCAGATGTGTTTAGTTGAGTCAATTGATAAACAATGCTCACATTTGTCAGGGCAGAGTTTTTGAACTGAATAACAATTACCCTTTTGAAGCTGAAGACAAAATCATCAACCCTCTTTACTAGAAACTGAAGGATTTTAGGCCAGGCTCTCATTTTGATGTAACACGTTCCATTCATTACTTCTGTCTGAAATCAATTAATCAATAAAGCATGATCCTACACATGCTTTAGGCATTTTAGATTTAGCTAGGAGGCTCAACAACACTTTTGAAATTGGATGCTTTTGAAAACCCTCCTAATGAAAAGCCTACTGTACTTAAACACTTAACATCTAATTGTGCAGCCTTGGCTACAATGCCTTCTTCCAGGTTTAGAAGGAAAATTAAATGGGATTTGTGACTGACTGCAATGGATTATTGACCTGTTTAAAAACGATCTTTTTGGAAAAGTGTGCAGTTCTGGGTGCTGCAATGTAGGAAGGGTATAGGGCTATTAGAGAGTGTCCAAAGGGATGGTAAAGGGGCTGGAGGGGAAGCCATAGGGGAGCAGCTGAGGTCTTGGTTTGTTCAGCCTGAATGAGACTCAGGGGAGACCTCACTGCAGTCTGCAGCTTCCTCAGCAGGGGAAGCAGAGAAGCAGACACTGACCTCTTTTCTCTGGTGACCAGTGACAGAACTCAAGGGAATGGCCTGAAGAAAAGTCAGAGGATGTTTAGTTTGGATGTCAGGAGCAAGTTTTCCTCCCAGAGGGTGGTGGGCACTGCAACAGACTCAGGTAAGTGGTCACAGCCCCACTTTCAATCATATATGAAAGAGTTCAAGAAATGTTTGGACGATGTTCTCAGGAACATGATGGGATTGTCAGGATGTTCTGTGCAGGGCCAGGACTTTATTGGCCCTTGTGGGTCCCTTCCAAGTCAAGATATGATTCTATGGTTCTATGAGAAGTGCTTCCACTCCCCAAGGTCCTAGTGAACAGGTCCAATGATTTATTTCTCTGCTATGGATTTCCAGGAAAATCTGCTGAGGATAGTTTACATACCACTGCTGACCCATGTGGAAAGACACATTTCTTATGGATTAACAGACACTCCATTCATTTATGATCGCTATGATACTATTTTTTGCATTCAAAAATTTTCAAACAACATAATTTCCATTTATATGCCAAATACAGAATCTCAGTTATAAGGTCTAAATCATCAAGCAAACTATGGTTTCAGGTTGCCTGATAATTACCAAGGATCCAAGAAGGTTCAGCTTCCTTTCCCACTGCTGAACAAACCCCAGGAAATTGAACTTTGGACACATTTAAATGACTTTTAAAAGTTATTATTCATGCATTTTCTTTCCTTCAGAACCTGGAGTTTTAATGGCAATCTCTATTTACAAGTTATGAATGTGAAGTCTGTAGCTATGTCTGCATCTTTGAACTACCCTTCATGAGGGGGAGGGCAGAAGAGCTCCTGCAAAAAGATGAGACGTGTAGAAAGGAATTACAAGTTCCCCATTTGCAGAGAGAAGGGCACCTGGCACATTGTTCATCAAAGCCTTTCCTGAGTTCTGAAGCATAGAATCAGTGACATGATGAAAAATATGAAACAAGTGTCTACAGGAACCAGATTCTGAACTTGGACTCCCTTCAATTTCATATCTCAATTATAAAACAATTTTTATTTTCCAGGCTGTGCTTAGACAAATATACTTTCACAAGGTTCATTTGCCATCTTTACTCTTCTTCAATTTCCACCCAGCTTGTTTATGTTACAGATTTTGCTTTATAATCTCTTTGTCCAGCCAACATTTTTTTTTCTCCTCTGTCAATGTACACATGGAGGATCTGCTTTCCTGGTGATTCATGAGCTCTGGGACCCACTGCCTGGAGATTGCCCCTGGGTCCTGGCCAAGGGTCTGTCTTCGAGCTCTGCCTGCAACACGGGGCAGAGTTCATGTTCATTTTACAGGACTATAATTAGCACAGCAGGTTTAGACAGGAAACTGCTCCCTCTAGACCCAATTTCAAGGCAATTAGGGTTGTGCTTTCTCCCCATGGTGCTTCTGAGCTAGACTCTGTCTGTCCCACAGCAAAAAAAAAAAACATAGGAAGCCCCCATTACTGTGTATTGTTGTGGCTTGGCATGAGGAAAGAAAGCACACATTCTATTTATACCTCAGCATCAGACTAGGTGAGATTGTGGTGAAGATTTTCAAGGGGTTTCTGTTTTCCAAAGATATTGGCATATATATGTACTGCAAGTAGCAATCACTTGCATGGGGCAAAAGCCCAATCCTCAGTTTTAGGAGGTGTTTCCATCGTGGATATACTGCCCTTCCAGTACTGCTCCAGCACTGGACCCTTTTAAGATGTCCATGTGTGTTATAAGAGCTAATTTCATAAGTGAAATATTTAAACCTCATTTTCAGATCCCAGAGGGCCTTAACAGCCAAAGTTCAGGAACAGGACAGGAATGAGATGGTGGAATTTGTCCTTGCACAGAGGACACACATTGTTTATCTATGTCCAGCTCAGTGCTATTTTGGAGCACTCTTTCATGTATGGTGTCTGCTCTGGCCTTTAGCAAAGGTTGGTATTTTCTCAGAACATTTTTATGTTGAAAGGCACTCCACAACTTGTGAGGGCTCTGTTGAGGGCATACAGAATATAATTAAGGTTGCCTACAGTAATTAGATATGCATCTGTTATGCCTGTATTCCAAATGGTGAGCTACATGCCCTCTTCAGTCAATCTCAGAGGAAAACTGTTCTCATACTAAAATAGGTGTTTAAAATAAATTGGCTCAATCCCCAATCCCTGTCTTCTTTCTGGTGACTCTGGAATGTTGACACAGGATGATTATCTTAGATCAGACATCTTAATTTTTACGTAGCCAGATTGATGAACTCTGCCTTGATCTCCATCCATTGTCATACTTAGCAAGAATGGCAGGACCAGACTGTCAAACTGGTAAGAGTAGACCTGGAAGAACAATCATATCATTGATAGACCCATAATTTTTTTTCTTCAAAAGCCAGCTTTGAGGTCATGTGATTTTGAAAGGCTTTGCCTGTTCTTTTAAATAAAAGTACATTTATAACCCTCATACTTCAGTTGAAAAGGCAAATTTGTTTGTGTAAAAATGTGGCAGGCAAGTGAAAACAGTTTCAATTTCTCAGTGTGGAGCAATATCAATGTTAGCCTTGTGCTGTAGCTTTTGAATCAGTGATGGAACTGGTATTGCTGGGGAAGAACTAGCAGAAAAATGAATCTGTTTACAGTAACATACTCATCCTCCATGCCAAGACTGAGATAGTGTGTTATTAAAGATACTGTGTTATTAAAGAACAGCACTTGGAGCATGGGCAACAATGCAGATTGGAGTCATATCTTCTTTTGTTTTCTGGCTTTATGTGATAATTAGCTAAGGGTGATTTTAAACCTAGTTCTTGAGCAAATTTCTGGGATTAATAAATATTCAGTAACAAGAACTGTGAGATTCTGGAGATGTTTTTTAGGAAAAAATTATATTCACTACACAGTAAAAAAGACAAAAGAAATACAGAAAATTTCTTCTAGAACAACGTGTTTATGACATTAAAGCAAATATAATTAGTCACAGATGAATAATTTGCCCAAATAAATTCAAATCCAAGAACAATAAATCATAGAATCATATATAAAATCTCTCCATCCTATTCCCTATAAACAGTGATCCAAAAACAAAAATAAAAAGAGGACAAAAAAGGTTTGACCTTAGGTAGTCTTATAATGAGAAAAAAAGAGAAACTTTCACTAAAGAAGAGATCGACCCTTGGATGTTTCCCCTTGTCATCACATCTGATGGTTAGATCCTTCATGGTTTCAGTCTGTGATGGACTTCTCATCCCATGACTGGGCTTGTGCTTTATTTTGGAAGACATGAGCTGCTTTAGTTCCAGTAAACCCCCATAATATTGTCTCAGAATTGCAAGTTGGCAACACAGGTTCTACTTTTGAACTTCAACTCCGTATTTCATTTCAGGATGAAAGCTTATTTTATCCATCATGGGGCTTCAGTTGAGTAAGAAAACATTGCCTGCCTTCCCACCCTTGTTAAATACTTCCTAATCATCCACAGGTTAATTTATTATTACATCCTGCCCTAAGAGAAGAGACATTCTAAATCCCAGAACACAAAATATTTCAGCATCACAGTCTGTGTTGTGTGTTTACTCTGCAGGGACAGAGGGCACCTTATGTGAGGAGCAGATGCTGAACGTTTAAAGATGGCAACTTACATAAAAGTAACACTCCACACATCAATATTTAGCCAGCACAGTCCCCTGCTTCAGTGTAACAGACATTCCATCATCCCACCAAGCATCCCAACCAGTGCTTTTTTAATTATTTTTTTTTTTAGGAGGAAAGAGGAGGAAAGATTTTGTAATCATGGAAGGACAGTTAGCTGTGGAAGGGGAACATAAATTATCTGTGCTGCTGCAGAACAGTCTTAGCTTTTTGTCTTGTGAGACATCTGTGATACATATATGAGGGGGAATGAACACATCCTTTCCTGGCAAACCAACCTCTCTTTGTCTTATGTCCTGTAAAACGAGAGCCTCAACTGCCATGAAATAACACTGCCTCATGAAATAACAGGAGGTCTTAATAAAGTACTACCCTCTGGAATTTTTAGTGTTTATGCTAACTTGCAGGCATTCATCAGGATTAGGAACATCAGATTGTTTGTGTGGCTACAGCTGTAGTGTTAAAATAGGGGAATAGACCTGACTGTGCCATGGTCATACCTAAAGTTTAATTGCCAGCACCAAAGCTATTCCAGTTTTGTCCCATGCCAACCAGCACTCCCCTTCAGGTGTTAGTGGCAGCCTGTTGATGGCCTAGGGGCAGGCTGGTTTATCTGTCTCAGGAAACAAATCCACATTAAAGCTCTGGGTTGCTACTCCTTGTCCTAGTCAGTTTAAAGCATATCTGAGTAATTACAGACTGTGTGGTTGCCTTCAAAATTGAAATTAGCTTCAAAATTGAAATTAGTTTCTAGACTCAGTAGGTCTGTGGCAGGAAAAGTCTCTCACTGAGGAAGCTGCCAGAACCAAGATATCATACCTTGGTTATAATAATAGCTTATTACATCGGGTTCACTGATGACACAAACTTCTAGCAAAATGTGTACTCTCTGTACAAAGATGCTCTTGGTTTTGGGAACCCTCACAGGTATAGTGGTTTTCCCCATGAGCAGTCTGTCTGCAGCTCTGTAGCTTGGCTGGGTGTGCTTTGGGTTTTAGTGGTTTGGAGGTTAATCTTCTTTGTCTCTCTCAGTCATTTTGCAAGACATGGGAAAAGAAATACACTGTCTCTGTAAAAATAAATACTATTGTAAATAAAAGCTAAAATAGCAAGAGAAAATTTACAAATCCAAACATTTCACATTTAGATGGTATTCAATTTGCCTTAAACTTGGGTTACTCTAAAAGAAGTGTGTGTGTGGTAAATACCAATTACAATGAGCAGCAGGATGTCAGTGGATAATCTTGGACAAGGCCAGATGAAGCAGGAACTAACAAGAACAGCAAGAACAAAGCTTCAGCTCTCCATCAGCTGTTCTGCTGTTCTTCTCTGTGATGTGCTGTTCACCAGAGCTGCCAGAGTCAGGCTGGCATCATGGAATCATGGAGCAGTTTGGGGTGGAAGGGAACAGAAGGATGTCCTTGATCCAGTCCCTCCCACCTTGGGCAGGGACAACTCCACCAGACCAGGTTGTGCAATCTGGTGTTGAACACCTCCAGGGCTGGGGCATCCACCCTGGAGGGACCTCACCACTCTCACAGTGAAGAGTTTCTTCCTAATATCTAACCTAAATTTACCCTCTTTCAATTTAAACTGGTCTGAGCTCTCATCCTATGAAAGTAATGCACACAGGCCAGGGAAATGTGCACCCTCTGTGTGAATTTCAGGGATCATATGCACATCATGTCCCACTTGCAGGACTGCATTGGAGCACTGAGCTACTGTGGATGCAGCATCTCTTGATCTCTAGGGAATATTTTTTGCAATTCTCCCCATTACACAAAGGAAAATGTTTACCAGTTACAGATCTGCTGCCTGGAGACATATGCCCAAATATCTTTTATTTAGTTTGCTTCCTGGATGAACATCCTCCAGCAGGAAAACAGCTGGCCAAGGTTCCTGCAACTTTCAAAGAAGGTCAGTCACCTGGACAATCCTCATTAATGCATAATGAGCTTCTTTCTGAAAGCTTCTAATAATTTTTAACTTTCTCTCTTTCTCCTGCTTTGACAATGTAGGTAGCCTCAACTCAAAGTTAGTTGGGTTAAATGTGGACCTAAGTGATAGTTCAAAGTCACCTAGAAACCTTGTTAGAAAGTCCCGTCTCCTAAGATCTTTGTTTAATGCTTTGTCTTTGTATGTTGTAGTGGTAGAAGGAAAAAAATCAAGCAGTAACCTTTAAGAACTTTGCTAATAACATTGCCATATTTAGGCTGCTCTTGAATTATTTGAATGTTATTGTTAAAGCTGGAGTCTACTACCCAGACTGCAGTATCCAAATAACATTTAAGATCACTCAGAGCTAATGAAATACTTTCTGATTGACCCAGACTGCCTGGGTGTGGAGGGACTCTTCATTCCCTGAGGGATCTCAGTGTAAGCACAACGTGAGGCATATGCTCTAATATTTGAGCAATGTGGAGTGAATTAGGGGTGAACTGGAAACCTTAATTAGGCATTTTCATTACGGTCATGGGTTGCAGTCAGGCCTACAATGTTATTTAAACATGAGGTTTGTGGGCTTTCATTTCCATGACCCTTTTCCAAGGGAAATGATGGGATTCAAGTAACAGAGAATGCTTCTTGCAGTGTGTAAAGAGTATGATGCATCTCAAATAGCTTTCCCATTACACATTGTGAAAATAACAGTCTTTTTTGTTGTTGTTGTTTGGATGACATTGGGTATTCCAGAGTTCTTTCACCATTTATGGATACTGGTATATTCTACACTACTGGAGGTGGCTGCTTAGGGAAAGATCAAGTGGGTTATTCGTGTGTGTTAGACACGGATTAAAATATGTTGTTTGGTTATTTCAACTGTTAAAATGTTTACTATGAATAATTTATGAAGCATGGAAAGATTAAATCTTTCTTAAGCCTGGAGAAGTAGAAACAGAAGACTCAAATGGGAAGAGTTCCTAAGTTGCATTAGCAAGGACATTTCAGGCTGCAGGTATATCAAATGCATCTATTATAGCCATTTAAAGGTGAATATGGGCACAGAGCCAAATGGTGCAGAAGCCTTGTGCCCAAATCATTCAGTGCTGGCACTCTCTGGTTGTTACACTGGTGTTGTCCTGGCATCAGGTGCTCTGTGCCTCTGAGATATCCTTGCCAACTTATGTGCTTTAGTTGTGCTTCAGCTGTGTGAAGCAGTTTGTGGAGCACTGTGTGGGGCAGGGATGTTCTGATGGAGGGACATCAGACTTGGAGGAATGCTTGTTTTGGAAGATTCAGGGCTGGAGGGTTGGTGAGAGGGATTGCAGCTGTGTGCATTGCAGACTTATTTGTTCTGTTTAGTGGGAAGGACCTTTAACTGAATTGTGCCCCATGACAGTTTTTGTTTTTCAGGAAGAGATAGTTCACTCCGAAAGAAAGTACAAGTTGCAATCAGTATTAAGTCCAAGTGAATGATCAAGGGAATATATGTTGGGTGGTGTATCTGTCAGAGGTAATGTATCTCCCAATGTTCAGTAGAGAAGAGTGGAAACAGCAATACCTCACTCAGATTGGGGTCAACCAATGGGTCACGTGGCTCTTGCTGGTGTCATTCATATTTTTGCACTGTGTAAGCTGAAATCATAAAAACAAAAACCTAAGTATGGGACTAGTAAGTGGCCTCAGCAAAAAACATCAGAGAGACAAACACAGGACTTTGTGTTGATAACATGTTATTTGCAACTCTTCAAGAGAATTTCCAATAAAAACATATTTTCCAGCATCTTCAGAACAAGACCCGTTAAAAAAATTGTGAAGGCAGTAAAGAAATACAGCCATAAGTTTAAGCTTCCTATACAAATGTTCAATCTGTAGTTAATTTGAATGACTAAAGAAATCACATTTTCTAGTTGTTTCCTAAAAAGTGTTCCAGAGTAGAAGATCACAGCTGGTGGCACTCAGCCCTTGAAGGATCATCCAGTGATAGTTTTATGGAGAGGAACATTCCCTGCCAGGAGTAATCCCATCATCTGCAAAGAAATCCTCCACAGATTTCAGTAGCCTCCTCTGCTCCCTGTGTCTCCTGCACTGCCTTCAGAGCTGGTCAGTCACAACATGCTCAGCAACAGCCTCAGTGGTGATGCAGCATAAGATTTGAGCAACATAAATATTTAACTTAACATTGTCATAGCACAGAGAGTTATAGAGATATTTGTCAGACCTCCTGCACTGTTCTAATCTTTCTGAGAAATGTAAGAGCCCTTCTGTCTGCTGACCTTAAAAGTTTCACTGCAAGGAAGGCTAGGGTTAAGAGATTTGCCTTTTCCTTTGATTTTGTGGAATTTCAGATGTATTCACCTGAGCTGCACTTCAGTAATAAAGCCAGACATTTTTTTTTGTCACAGGTGATTCTCAGGAAAATTCTGTAAGCCTGTTAACAATGCTGCAACATGAATGTGTGGCCATATATATTCATATTTTACACAGCATGGCCTATGTCAGTAAAAACCCACTGACAGGGAGTACAGAGACATAAAAGCAGGAGGCAAAAAAAGACAAGATCTCTGAGTGAGCTCACCTGTGCCCACCACATCAGGCTCAGCAGCACAGCTCTGCTCAACACCTGCAGGCTGTGGCTCAGAGGTTTCCTGCAAGGGCTTCAGACCAGCTCTGTCTCTGCTCTGGAGCTGTGCTGCACTGCTGAGTGTGGAGAAGATACAAAAACATTGTGGGATTCTTCCCTTACCACAGGGAAAAAAAATAAAAATCGATGGGAGCAGCATGTTAGAAAACCAAGCAAACAAACAGCAGTATATGAAAAGAAAGCTGCTTTCTTCCTTCAGTGAAAAAAACCCCAAATTCCTGGGAAACTGCATATTAAAAAAGCAAACAAACAAGGGGAAATATGCAGATGAAAACTTTTTCATTGCCAGCAGAACATCAGATTTATGGTTGCATCTGCAGTCTTCACTGAAGTCTTCTTAAACAGATATTTATTGTGGAATTTATTTAATGTTATCTGTTCGTTTTCAAAGGAAAAATGCAGAGAAAAAGTTGAAAGTCACACAACCAGTGGTGTCAGAAGTCAGCCTAATTTTTCCCAATAATCAAACTAATACTTTTTGGTAGGTGCTTTAACAAAACCACTAATCGATTGCTTGTACTGATTTATATTTTTTAGTTATTATTTTTTGATGCTCCATGTGTCTGTATGCTGGGAGTCTGCTCCTGATGTTTCAAACTCTTTTTACCACTTGTTCAGCATTTCTCATAGCAGAAATGGAAACAGTGACATTTGCCCATAAACTCAATTATCACAATTAAAAATTTACCAAAAGAAAGGCAAGAGTTATCAGGGATAGCAGTTGGATTTTATTGATAAAAAAGGTGTCAAAACATCAGAGAAGTAAAAAAAAAGCCTTACATTAGAAGTACAATTGGCAAGCAAGAGCAATAAGTGCAAGAAATTAAAAAATACAACAATATTACAAATGAAAAGGTTGGAAATATGTTTGGGATTTATCTCTGATTAGGTGATTGATAAGAGAAGCTGGACACTATCCAGAGTTAAAAGGACCAAAGGCAAGAAGAAGGAGGGGTTTCTAAGATATCAGGAAGAACTCCAATGCCAGTAACAATGAAGGAAGTTTGCTTCCAGTGTGTATTTGGGGGGCAAGAAGGGTGATACACTGAGATCACATGAGGGGACAAAGGGACAAACTGCCTTGTGAGCCTGCAGTGGTTCAGAGAGCAAGAGACAGCAGCTCTGGGTAGCTTTGACTCAGGCATCTTAAAGTGAAGCTGATGTCATGTCTGGTTCCCTGATGTTTCCTTTTAATCTCACAGTACTGGGGAAACTACAGATGACTGGGAAAATGTTAATTCCCTGCCAATGTTTGTTGAAGACAAACAAGACAATGCAAAGATAGGCTTGAAGCCAGCGAGCTGTTTGTACTAAAAAGAGACATGTTCATACATCAACAATAAGGCTCAAGGCTAGGACTGCAATTAATAACTGTTAATGACATGTTAATATGAAAATGGCTCTTATTTAACAAAACTGGTACTTTGTATGTGGCAGCAAACTGAATAAGGAGACTGCATATCTTGAAAATGCTGTAGATATTTTAGGATTTTAGTATCACATAATTTTCTAAATAAACTACAATAACATGTGCCCTGTACAACACTGAAGCACAAATATTAATGGATTAAAGAACCACTTAACTGGCAGTTATCAATTTATTTACTTTTTTTAGATAGTAGGTTTTATCAAGCAATAGATCTCTCAATGGATTTCACAGAAATTGGTCCAAACCCAAATTTTTATCAGCAGCTTTGGGGTAGAAATTAGATCTTCCCAATGGCATAAATCTTTGTCAGACTCCTAAATTTTTCCCATGCTTAGGTAATAATAAGGAGATGATGAAACATTTTGTAAATTAGGGCCATTCACCTATTCACCTATTCAATAAAGGTGGCAGCTGAGTCCTAAAAGTGCAGACCAAAGCAGATCTTACAGATGGTATTGGATGCACAGATGAATTTGAACCTTAAGAATGATGCCGGGCAAAATTATATGATTGATGTGATCATCAGACTTACACAGAGGAGGAAAGTGAGTAAGAGAAGGGATGTGATTTCTGCCTGGTTTTGTAGCAGCAGTGTGTATTGGAGTACTACACCTTGGCCTGATAACTGTGTTTTTAAAGGGATGCTGAAAAATTGCACAGGAAGCAGAGAAAAGCCATAGAAAAAAACTAAAAACAATAGGGCAGCAAGAAAATATCTCACAAAAACAAGTTACTAGAAATTTTGG
The DNA here is from genome assembly GCA_034336665.1 of Luscinia megarhynchos. Classification (NCBI taxonomy): domain Eukaryota; kingdom Metazoa; phylum Chordata; class Aves; order Passeriformes; family Muscicapidae; genus Luscinia; species Luscinia megarhynchos. The sequence continues at coordinate 94,016,758 of JAPFBE010000002.1, forward strand.
CTTCTGTAACTTACTAGGTAAGAAGAAGGAGATGCTTCTTGGAGACATGGAGAAAACACCAACAGAAGTTGTGCAGAATGTAAAAACTGTAAGTTAACATGAGAGAAGCTTAGGGTCAAGGCAAGATCTACCAGTCTCTGCTAAGAGACTGCTAATTTCAACATTAATCTTTTAGCATGATCTGATTGCAGGCAACTGGGAAATATTCTGTGACTTACAATTCACAGGATGCAAGAAAGGTGCACTTTAAATCCTGTAAAAATGGCCCTGCTCTGAGCAGGTAATGCATAAGGTATCTCTGTGTATTTCTGCACAGAGATTTCAGAGCCCACTTCATTCATATGTGTAGGCATATCTTGGTTTTTAACAAAGGATTATGAGGGAGGATATATGAGTTCCCCAAATTTTCCCTTTATTCTTTTTGACCTACTTTTCTTCATTTTTTGGTAGAAATCAAGCCTGTCAAACCTGGCTGCTAGCTCAGACTCCCAGGTTTGTGTCTGGCAATGCATATCCATCAAGGAGTCATTTCTACCACGTAGCAAATTTCCTCATGGAAAAAACCAAACAAATCCAAATCCCCAAACCATTCAGTTCCATGGAAGGGTGACTTCTGCAGTGAGTAGTTCTGAGATCTAATAGTGCACATCTCTGTAAAGTGACCAAACCAATGCAGGTCCCTGTGTGGTCAGACTTTGAGCCACCTGCTCTGGTGGAAGATGTCCCTGCCCACAGCAGAGGGGCTGGAACTTGATGATCTTTGAGGTGCCTTCCAACCCAAACCATTCTGTGATCCTACAACTGTGATTCCATGGACAGCCAAGCAGTAAAGTGGGGTTGAGGGGATGGTTCACCTTCAGAAGTACACCTCTGTGTGTGGGTGGATAAACCAACCCCATGAACTCCACGGGCTCAGCTGGCTGTGAGTGCACACCAGGCAGCTCAGGTGTGCTTCCTACCATGGCAGATGTTATGAATACACTTTTATTTGACCTATAGGTCCTCCCTATTGCTGAGGGTTTGATATGAGCATCATACAGGGCCAAACTGACTGCATTGCTCTGGCCTGTGTTGCAATTATTCTTATTTCATATGGTAAAGGAAAATAGATGTCTATGCTATTTTTGGATACAGCCAAGCAAATTACTTCCAAACACATGAATAAACTGCATGGAAAGAACTTAATTCCATAGAAACTTTTGACCAAATTGGGGGAAGATGGGTTTATACCTCTACCACTGTCAAACTGTCTCAGATGAAAAATTATTTTAAGACATTGAACAGTCTACCTTGATGCAGCTCTATCTGTCATTTGTTTCTTTCTCCTTTTTGCTCTCATCTGATCCTGGAGTTAAGAAACAGCTCCCAAAATTCTAACCAACTGCACATGAAAATGTGATGATGTAATATAATTTCCTCTCTGTGGTCCATATGTGCTAAGACAGCCTATGCAGATATGCTGTATTTATAAGATAATGACAATATTTTCGTAAAACAGAGCAATTTTTTACTGCTTGTGCTGGGTTCCAAATCATTACCACATCTTTCAAGCAGTATTTCCTTAACCTCATGGTTAGTAGGGTGAGTGCTAGGAAGTGCTGCAAGGAATTGTTGAAGATGAGAGTAATCGATACAAAAAGTTCTTTTTTTAATTTTTTTTTCCTGTTTGCAACAGGAGAATGTATCAGTCACATAATCTAGAGCTGACCTCAGATAAATGTGCAGGGTGTCAGGGAGATTCATCTCTGCTGCATGTACTGAAAGCTCACTGGAAAGGCAGCTCTCAACAGGGCACTGCTGTCTGCCAGCAGTGCAGCTGGAGGAAGGCTTGGCCTGATCCCAAATGCAGGGTCACCATCGTCCATATGGTGACAAGTTTGAGTCCAGGCTCAAGTTGCCAGGGGCTAGTGGAAGAAGAGAATTCTGCTTCTGTGTCCAGTGCTGGTTCCTGTCAGCTGCTCTGCAGTAGATATGAAAACTGCACAGCAGACAGAAAGAGCAGGCTGAGGGTTTGGTGTGCAAATCCCTTCTGAGAGCTCAGCCATGCTGCATGGGCAGGCACAAAGCTGTCTCCAGACACATATTGTATAAACACCTTCAGTTCATAAAAAGGTGTAAGCAAACATCAGCAGCTGTAACCTGCCTCTAACCTTGAGCCCACCTCAGTGGGAAAAGTTGGACTGTGTGATCTAAAGTCCCTTTGAGCATTATCTCTCTGATTTTAAGAGTTGTGCCTTTTATGCAACAGAAACTACTCTCTAAATGCTGGATCCTCCAGGGAGCTCCAACTCCCTCGTGCTGCATTAGGGAAGCAGAGCAATTAACTGCTTTAGCTGGCTTTATAGCTGCTTTGTGTCCCTGGGGCACTGCAAAGGGCTTTGATGCATTTTCTCCTGCAAAGCCCAGGGCCTGCTAATGGTAGGTGTAGGAATAGACATTCTCACCTGGGACAAGGCAGCAGAAACAATCATGCCCAAGAACCTTCCAGAGACCTCGAGCACACTGAAGGGCACTGAGCTTAGCATTAACTGAGGAAGCAGGAGTGTACATCTTGTGGAGTTTTCCAAGTAATTTGCCAAAAGTCTCACTTCCAGCTAAGAATTGGTACAGAAAATGCTGCTGGATGTGCAAGAACTAGCACGTGTGTGGTTTAAGGGATAAGCTGTGGAAAAAACTATATCATTGGGAGCTAGATTTGGGATTTATATGCCCATTACAACTCCTTGTTCCATGCTGTAATATTTGATTATCCCACCAGCCTGCAGCCCAAGATCATGAAAAGTTCATGCATGAGAAACATCTGTTTTATCATTCATGACAATAATTCAAACAGCAGATAATTTACTCCAGCACTTTCTTCACCACACTTCTCCACAGGAACGCACAGTGGAAACAGCTATCCCTCAGCAAGAACTTGCAGCTCCCAGGGGAGATGACACAAGAAATGCCAGATTTGGGCTTGGTGGTGAGGATGTGTTGCCATTCTCACTTTTTCTAGAGCAGAAGAGCAAAATTTTATGAAGACGTGCACAGGGATGTGAATTTGAGACCATTCAATATCCTATTTCTCTTCAAAATTCCCATGCCTCAGTTTCCAAGGAGAATGTAAAAATGAGACATCTATAATTGAATACAGAGGGTTGATACCTTTGGCCATTTGATGACACAGCTCTTTGTTAGACATCTGCTTCTCAGTCCAGTGCAATACTGAGGGTTCTCTCTGCTCATAGAAGAGATGATCCTAGAATATTTCTTAGCAACCTCATTCTGGTGGAAAGGATTTGGTAGAGGATTGTGGTTTCCCCCAGTCTCCAGCTTGGAGGTGAATCACAGCCTACACTGGTATGGACTGGCAATTCCAGCCATCAGGCAAATGCTCTATGAGGACACAAGAAGTGAAAACTAGGTCAGTTTACTAAAGAAGCCTATTAAAAAAAAATTGCTGGAGCATGCTGGGACAAAATCATAACGGTCAAAGCACAAAACAAAACACAGCTAGCAAGGGATGTGAAAGGTGGGAAAGAGCTTCCTATAATATTTCAGCAGAAGGAGGAAGATGAGGAAGAAGCTGGTCTTTCACTTAGTGAGGAAGGAAAGCTGAAGATGTCTGATGAGGGCTGGAGTGGTTAATGCCTTTCACCTTCCAGCCTTCACTAAAACTGCAATGAGCCTGTGACTAACATGGTAATTCCAGAGTGGGGAGGAGCAATTCCACTGACAGCAGGCAAAAGGCAGGATAAGGGATTTCATTTAAAACACAGGGGTTTTTTTTGTTTTGGTTCAAATTGCAAAACTGGCTAGCCATGTGAGACCTAGGAGGGAGAGAAAAGGGCAGATATGGGTCTGATGTTCTGAAGGAAAGGGAAGAGCTAGGGAATTATCAACCAATCTGCATACTGTCAACACCTAGAAGAAATCTTGAAACTAGTGGAACAGACCATTTTGGAACACTATGAAAATTAAATAATGATTAAAAGAACACCAGACTTGACAGATCTAGAAGGTGTGGGAGACAGAGGATGTACTGTAGAAGAGGATGAAGTTGCTGTGGTGTGATTTCACCTTGACTGTAGGAAGGTTTTTGCCACTATTTCACATGAAATTTGCTCAAGTGAATTGGTAATCCAACCCAAATTCTATCCTGGCTATCTAGTAGGAGAGCTATCCTCAGCAGGAGTTATCTGTGCTGTCCTCTTGTCCTAGAGGAAAAGCTGGAGTGGGGTTTTAGAATGTAGCCTTGGCCTTGGGTTTTTCAAAATCTTTCTGTCTTAAACAGCAGTGCATAGGGGCTATGTTTGCTGATGATGCAAGTCTAGGTTTGAAAATGAAAGATCCCATGGAGATCCTTTGAAATAATTATTCCATAAAGGCATTCAGGACAACAGCAGGCATGGAGTTGCCTCAGGCTCCTCAGCTTATCAACCACACTGACAGTTGTTTTCTCCAAGGATGCATAAACAGGATTCATATTTATCACAGGAAATCTATTACAGGGGGAGAAGTAAAGCCCTGCAGGTTACTCATTCTGCCAGGGCATATCTGAGGATGGCTGCTGCTGCTGAGATGTTGCTTTTGTCATCATTTTATCCCAGCAGTTTTAAGTGGTGAAATCCTTCCTCTTCCACTGCAGTGGTGACCAGACTGGCTCTCCCAGATTTGGACAACAGGGCTGTGGCTGTGCAGGTGAAGCCTGTTTTGGCTTGGTAGTCACTGGTCTCAGAGGGAGCAACCACTACAAGTGGGAATAGATGCCTTCCTGCAGAAATAGTCTAGGTCATGAAGAAGAAGAGGGAAATGAGCATTAGGAAAAATAAAGCGTGGTTCTCTGTCTAGTCCCAGTGCTAGCTCTATTTGGGGTACCTCAAAGGAAAAGACAGAAGGCTGCAGTGAATATATGTATGTTGTCTTCAAACTCATGAGATTCTGCAATGAAGATCAAAGAAAGTATTTTTTTTTCCCACTATGCCCAAGAAGCAGTGGACCTACACTGCAGCAAGAGAGATTTCAGGTAGAGATTGGGCTTAGCTCTCTGAGGAGAAGAAAGGCTTGGAACAGGTCCCTGCACAGACAGTAGAGGGAAGGAACTATGCTTACCACAGAAAGGGTTAGACAAGCATCTGTCAGTAAGAGTTTAGTTAATGCTGGCTGTGCTTGGGGCAGGGGAGACGTGAGAGGGACCCTTTAGAATCTTCCAGACCTCTGACTGTGTACTCAGATATATGCCCTTGTCTCCCTCTCCATCCCATTTTCCTTTTCATCTCTGGATTCAGCTCACTAGAGGCTCAGGACCTTGGCCCTGTTCTCAGCCCATATCCTTCCCTGCTCCAAAAGAATCTGTAGTCCTCAGGCAGGAGAGGTTGTGATGGCTCCCACCTGAGGAGGTCCTTGGCAGGAGCTGTGCTCCATCACTGGTACCCTGGTGGAAGCCAGGCCTCTCCATCACCTCTGGGGACACTTTCCCTGGGCACATTTCAAGAACCCTGACCCAGCACATAATGAATAAATAATACAAAGAAATTTTTAACTGATGAAAGCTCTCCTGACTTGGCCACCTTACACGTAAGCTCAGCAACTGCTTTAAGCCTCAAATTGGTCAGGTATTTTTCTTCATGAGTTGCCTTTGGGAGGTGACAGAAGATGAAGACAACAATCCTCACTGTGCAAAGAAAAGGGGGGGTTTTCCTGGGGAAAAACAAACAAACAAACACACACCAGACACCATGTTGGCCACAATTTTTGCTCAATATGAGGACTACAGGCTTTGCTCTCTGTATATTTTTCTGATGCTTAAACCCAGGGATAACTAATGCAGCCTAAGAATCACAATGCTCTGGATCCCCTATGAGGTTTCATAGTGTCCCAAAATACATCTTCCTTGTCCAAGTTTATTTTTGGAAGCCTGTCCTGGCTGAACATGTGCAGCCCAGCTGTTCCTCAGGGACTCAGCAGCTTCAGGTGAGATGAAAGGGGGATGGACCAAAGCCATATTAAAGGGAAAGAAGTAGTGCTAGAACATAGGAAATCCTTTTTTCACTTGATAAAGAACATTTGCTGGATCAAGGTAGACATCAACTGTACCAACCTTTTCCCTGAGCATGTGGGGTCAGTGCTTTGATCCAGCCTGATCTTCTCCTTTTCCCTCAAGTCTGTATCATGTCAGGAGAAGAGGAAGGAGAAATAAGTCCATAGGGAAACAGTGATCACTGTGTGTGGTGCCCTCAGACCAGGAGAAGGTGGAAAGTTTTATCACACTGGGCAGGGATGGAAGGAAGGGATGGACAAAGATCAGAGCTTAGGGCAGTGATTCTGCTCTGGCACTCCAGGTGTGATACATCCCCTCCTGTGCCCTGGCTCCTTTCTTTGCATTGGCATTGTTGTGTTGGCAACAGTGTCCAAATTAAATTAGGAAACAAGGTCATAACACTCCCAGTTTTGTAAAACTGATACTGAATGCTAGCAGACATTGTGGTCAGCATCTTCCAGGGCATGGAAAAGTAGTTTATTGTATTCATTGTCATATTTTTAAATGCTTCAAAACAATTATCAATGGCAATAAAAATGTGTATATTCTGAATGCACTCATTTTAGACCTCCTTCTGCTGAGGAGAGTTTTAAAACAGCTCATATCATCAGACCCTCAATTTATTCCTCTTCTTTAGAGAGAACCACTCTCTACTGGAAAGTGACTGTATCTTTGCACTTTGAAAGCATCCAGGAAGGAATTTGGAATGGACTTAATATTTTACTTCCTAAGGTGGTAGTGTGAAAATGGATACCTTTGTTTTCAACTCTTTTGCTTTTATAACCAAGCTCAAATTAAGAACAAATATTGGCATGGGGAGGGAGAAGAGGAAGTGTAAATTTCTGCTTGCAAGAAATAAAAAATAAAAATATGAGAACTTAAGAGCATGTGGACTATTTGTGCCTAAAGTAGCAGTATTTTTGTGAGCATTACATCAATAAAAGCCACTTTCCCCACAGATTTGTGTCTGGTGGCTGACTGCAAACTCCAGCTGAAGCTGTTTTCCTGCAGTCTGACAGGTCTCAGCTGTGTGGCTTCTCTGGCTCTAATAGTGTGTGAATAAACACCTCACTTTTCCCAGAAGTGTGATACTCCAGTGGCCTCTCTTATCTGCCTCGGTGCCTCCTTTCACAAAGTGCAGGAATGCCATCATCAGTGAGATATTCATCTTTCTGACAAAATTTGGCTTGGTTTTTTGCCCAAAAGGCTCAAAATTGCTGCAAAGGCACACAGACAGACAGTCATGAAAATGTACAAAGTGATTGCATAAGCTGCATTTCCCCAGGAAACACTGACTGAAAGCAGCTCTGTTGAAAGGGAAACGTTTACTAACCAAATACCACAGGAAACTTTGAATAAAACGTTGCCAGAGTTAGAATGCAGAATTTGGATATTTGGGCCATGGAGGGAAAATATTTAGTCCTCAAATATTTCATGTTTCAAACAGGTTTGATCTCTTGGGAATTTATTCATAACTATTCCAAACATCTCACAAGGTTTCATTATTATTTTCTTTAATAAGAAAACAGTATATGATTTGCCTGCATTTATTAAAAATATTTTTAAAACAACACTTGGGCTAGAAGAGCAGACCTACTTTCCAACAAAAAAACAAGGCCATCTCTGATAGGGGATGGTTCTGTTTTATAGACTTCATTTACTTCTTGTAAATTTAAGGCAATTTCATGGGCTTGTTTGGTTGGGATTTTTCCCCCACTCAAATATATGTGTAATCTAACCTAATCTTGGAAATTCACAGACAAATCTACACTGCTGGGAAGCCTCAGTGTGTGACTGAAAAGTTCACATCTGAGTCTAGTTTTCCCTAGAATAGAAATTCTAGGAGAACAGAGGAGATTTCCCTCCTCACATAGCCAACTCCATCCCAGAGACTGCAGAATATTGCAGCACTATTCCAGTATTACAGTAATATTACAGTAGAAATAAAATAAAAGGCAAGATTAATGTATGATTTTGCAGTTCTGTGGCTGCTGATCTAGAGAACAGAATTGTCAGCATGTGGGCATTATCTGCAGTGGGTGACATCATTTTTTGGAGTGTGTAATAAAATTGCTTGTCCAGGAGACCATGATATGAAGCTGACAAACCTAAAAGGGAGCAAGCTGTGCCATTTCAGGAATGGGTGCTATGTTTTATAGGATTCTTCAACCTTTCATAGTTTCCTAGCCAATATATTTTCCTCTCTTTTAATGGGCATCAAGAACAACATCTGCAGGAGGCAAGCCCAAAGATTGATTCCTCCCCTGCACTTCCTGCATTTGTTCAAATAGTTGAACTAATATTTATGAATAATGCATTGCACCCATGAATGCCACAAATCAATGCAACTCCAAGTACTTCATACTTAAACCAGCTGAGGCTCAAACTCAATATGTATTATTAAGCCAGCTTCTTTTAATGGTTAGTAAATATTATGTAAACATTTACAGAAGACTACTTTTCTACAGGAAGGAATTCTTAAGAGTTTGATCATATTTCTGGCAGTTTCCTCATTCTTTATGGCCTGTTTATTTTGGTCATTAATTATTTTTAGAGCTTGGTGTCTTACTTGTGTGATGCTTTTGTGTTTGATTTTTTAAAATTATTGTTATTAATTTTTATTCAAAGTTCCATTTGAAAGCTTTGATTAATTGGTGAGGGTTTGAGTGCAGATATTAAGATAGACAATTATCAGGAAAAACACTGGATACCCTAGGGTACTGTTGTTGTTGTTACAAATGCCTGGTAGTGGTTCAAAAACCATCCAAATATGTGTTTTGCCCACATAAATGTCCATCAGGAATTTAAGAATGGATGAAGATGAACACAGTAGTGAGGCCACTGCTACTGAGGGCAGTGAAGAAAATACAATGTTGCTGTCATCAGTAACTGAAAATCTAATGTAACACAGGTTTGAAAACTGATATAAAGTTCTATAATATTTTATATGGGAAACTACAGAAAACAGTATTGTAATTACTTGTTTCTTAGCTACTGTCATTGGTGTATGTGCACTTTTGCTCACAGTGGAACAGCTCAGATGCTGTCAGCCAGATTAGTACTGCTGAAATCAAAGGAGTCACACAGATTGACACCAGCTGAAAACCTGTCCCAATAAATCTGACTTTATTTATGGGGAATGAAACCGCAGTCATGTCTCCTCAAAGGCAATAGCACTGCTCAAATGGTGGGAATAAATCGTTTTGGCTGCATGAATGAATTAAATATTGAATGTTTCATTTTTCAGACTTGGCTTCTGCCTCACCTAAATCAGTGGAGCTGATTTACAGCAGCTCTTTGGAGAAAGGACCAGTTGGCCCTGGAGTGCTGACAGTCAGGCTTTACCTGGACCAGCTGATTTTCTGTTCAGCAGCTGGGTGTATGATCAGCCTCACAAATATTCTGGCACAAGGAGTTCAAGCCACACAGCATGGTGCATACATACTCAGTAATGGAAACCTGGGCTGAGTAACATTCCAAGGTAAATCCCTCCATCTGGCATTTTCTAAAGGACTGAGGGAATTCAGTGCTGGATTTGCCACCTTAGCTCCTGGTACTGCATCACTGTATCGGGACACGAGGCTGAAGAGGAGCAAAGGGGCATTTGGCTCTCTATCCACAGTGTGATTCCTGTTTTTTGAAAAGACTCTCTAGACAGCAAAAGAATGAGTCTTCCTATCTTCTTTCACTCAGGTGTCAGGTCTCATCTGCAAAGGGCAGCTCTGGAAATGAGAACTTCACCCGTGCTGAGTGTTCAGATGCTTGATGTTATCAGAGTCAGCTAAAACAGATGTTTTCATACTCCTGTTTGTAAAGCTTCTGTGATATTTCAAAGGCCCAGGCTGATGTAACTCTCTTTCCTATTACCTAATAAGTGTCAATAACAACAACAATAATTGATGGTGCAGTTTGACTTCTCCACCTCCCTTTCCATTCCAGTATGTGCTTCCTGGATCCTTTCTGCTGATTCAAAGGGGTGTCACCTTCATCACGGAGAAAGCAGAAGGAAAAGCTCCCTGATAGGAAACTAACACAGCTAGTGGTTTGGCTCATTTAAAAGTCAGATTAATGAATTAGCCTTTACCTTTTATGAGTCAGGAAAGTCCAAAGTGTTCTTTTTCTTTTTCCTTGGACTTGTAGGTAAACTCTGATCTCACTTATTTACAGAGGAAATCAGCTACAGGCAAGGAGCTATTCCTGCCATGTATTTGCAAGAGAAAACAGCACCCATCCTTCCTGAGCTCTCTTTCTGTTCTTAGTAGTCCCTGTATTTTTTGGCTGGCTACAGCCTTCAGTAAAACTGTCAGACAAATAAAACAGCATAAAATAAATCAATCTATTTCCCAGTTTATTTGTTCTAAGAAAACTGTAAATGAAGTCAAATTGAGAAACCTGTTTATGTGGCTGAGAGGCATAGGGATGTATTGAGGAAGAAGTGACATTAGAGCATCAGCCTGGCAGAATCAGAGCTAGCTTGAGCTGGGACTTGCTGCCTGTTCCTGTTCACTGTGGATGGCTGTGGAGTGATGGATAGTGGCATTCACAGATAAAATGTCCATGGAAAGGGAAAGGTGAAGAGATAAAAGAAATAAAACTACTACATTCAAGTTCCCAAAAAACCCAATTTGACACTGGGAATTAAAAGCAATGTGGCTCCTTATTTTATTAAAGAGAAGAGTCAGCAGTGATTTATGGAACCTTTGAATATTTATATGTTGGAAGAAGGTGCTGAATTCTCATCAGCCAAGCAGACATTGGCAGAAAGATGAAACCAGCAAACTCAGACTGAAATACGGCACAAATGTTTAATAGTGAATGTAACTGAACTCATCAAAACATGAAGTGGATTTTCCATCATTCAAAGATCTTGAAGTCTTTGAAATAGACAGAGAAGTGTCTTTAGAGCCTTCATCTACTGGGGTAAGTACAAGACTCCCCAGGATCAAGCCAGGGTGGTAGAGGATTGCAGTGATCTCTTTTAGCATAGTCATCCTTTGAGGTACCTGAGAGCTCATAGAAGGTTTGGGCTGCTGCTATCAACAAGAGTTGAACAAGAGCTGAAATATCCCTGTAGTTTGGGATTTAATGACATAACATCACACCCAGACACACCTGTAAGTGCCCAGTGTGCCATATGCACACAGCAGTCACTATCAGAAAGGCTGCTCAGGCACCTGGATGTCTCAGCACCCCTCCCTGGGGCTGCAGCCCTTGAGCCCTGTCCCATCCAAGCTAAGACAGTTCTGGTTTATAACCTCATGGCAAACTCTCACCAGCCAGCTGAGGTGGGCTGTGGAGCTTCAAACAGCCAGATGTCCACATCTCCATGACTTCATCCTTGCTGACACACTTGACCACAGCATTTGCTAAGGAATTCACTGAGGCCATGAAATATGCTGAGAAAATAGTCAAAGGGAGGGAGATAACCAAATGTTTTTTGGGAAAAAATCCAAACCAACACAATGCCATTTTCATGTCATTTCTAAAGTGCTCTTTCCCTTGATGTTGTAGTCTGAGACCACAGGAACTTTGAACTTTTGTTCCTCCTTCATTTCAAAAGTTATTTTTGCCAGACCTGCTATCATGGCTCCATCTCCAAGCCAGCAATCACAATTTATATGAAATATTAGCTATCAGATTTACAGCTGAGCCTTTTACCCTATGCTAACCCAAATAGTTTCACATTTTTTTAAAAGAAAGACCATTTCACCTAGGTCAGGGGAATTGAACTCTCAAAATGCTGCTTTCACTTCACAAAGTATTAGAAGTTTGGACCCCAAAGTCTGGCACTCAGTAGCATGCACATGCACGTGAACACCAGCTGGGTTACAAGAAGATAGCAGAGTTTGTTCTACATTCCCCAGCAGAATATCAACAGTGTACAAGGAAGGATGTGCTGGTGACAGCAGGGTGAGGGAGAAACATTGAAATAGAAAAAGCTGGAATAAACAAACAGAGGAGGAAGTGAAGAAGAAGGGGGAAGATATAGAGGGGGGAAAATAGACAGAATTCTGGAGGAATCTGGGCAGAAAACACAATCCTGAGCCTGGTCTTCAGGGTTGTGGGTTCTTGGCTGTGGTAGGGGTGAAGATGCTGGAGGAGGAAGATAGCTTGTGGAACTTCCTTCAGTTTGCATTTAATTCTGTTTGAATAATCTCCCAGAGCAGCTGTCTGTCACACAAACAAGCTGATCCTTTCAGAGCTTTCACTCAGCTGGAGTGACCCATTAAACTGCCCATGTCATGTCACACAGCACAAAGGGATAGAAGTTGCTGTATGACCAGAAGTTACTGGAGCAGATTTCTCACCCCACACACTGTCAGCCCAGCTTGAGCATTCAGCTGTCACTCAAGTCTGTACCCAGAGGGGCTGGGATAGAATCACAGAACAGTTTGGGTAGGAAAGGGACTTTAAAGATCAGCTAGTTCCAGCTCCCCTTCTGTGGTCAGGGACATCTCCCACTAGACCAGGTTGCTCAGAGCCCTACCCAAGACCAGAGTCCTTGTCTTGAACACTTCCAGAGACAAGGAATTTCTCAGGAGAACTTGTTCCAGTCTTTCACAATTCTCACAGGGAAGGAATCTAAATCTAGCCTCTTTCAGCATAGAGACATTTCTCCCTGTCCAGTCACTCCACGAGGGCCAAAGGACCCTCCCTGCTCTCCTGGAGCCCCTCTGTGTACTGGAAGGTGCTTTAAAGTCTTCTTGGTCCTTTCTCTTCTCCAGGTTGAAGAACTCCAACTCTCTCACAGGAGAGGTACCCCATCCCTCTGATCATTTTTGTGGGCTCCTCTGGACTCACTCCAACAGCTCCATGTCCTTCTTATGTTGGATGGCTGCTTAGGGTGAGGGGCTGGCTCATCCCAACCCAACCTGGCACACCTGAGTTCCAGGTGGTAACCAAAGCTGAGCAGAAGTTGAGGAAACATCTCAGTTCTAGTTTGGCTATCAGAGGGATTCACCCACCCATCACTGCCCAGCCTGTCACATCAAGAAGAAAGGTTTGCCTACTTTTAAATTTACCTGGACACTTATTTTAGCCCTTGAATAAACTCTTGCATTTAAGACTTGTGAAGCTGTTTAACAGGGTTTTCCTTCCCTTTGCTAGCATTCATTTTCCTTATAATATTCTATTTCAGTTTAAGGACGAAAGAGACTTTAAGTTCTTTCAAATTCAGATTTGGAATGGTCGGAGAAAAACCTCTACCTGTGCCTAAGTAAAAGGAGAAAAGTACATCAGACATTTCTCAGCTAAAATCAGGGCATACATTAGCAGGGATACAGGTGGTCAGAGAGTTTGGGGTGAGGTTTGAGTTCAGGGTGGGGCTTGCACTCCCATGTGCCTGGACAGTATTTGTCATGCCCACAGATGCACACTCTTAAACACTGAAATCATGGAAGGGATGTGTGGCATGGCAGGGGATTGTGTGATAAAGGGCTGCTCTGCAAAGAGGGCAGTCCCAAAGGAGTTGTCAGAGTGCTTCCCACAGGGTGTGCAGGACAAATGTCCTTTTGCTCTTCAAATGACATCACTGTTTAAAAATCAACTAAATCAAACATCTGCGAATAATTGTATACGTGTCACGCCATTGATTGTAACCAGTAAAGCCAGATCAAACGTTTCTTGATGTCCTTGCTACACTGCAAGAGCCTCCAGCAGCGTGAGGGACGAGCTCTGAGCTGCGCCGGACCCCGCGCCGCCGCTTTCCCTTTAAGAGCCCTTTGGCTCACGGCGATGCACTGAAATGCAGGAGGTGGGACAACACCGCACACAAAAATGAAGAAGTGAAGGCAGGAAAAGTTTCTCCAGAGGAAAAATGCAGGGCTTGTCCTTCACTGTGACGTCAGATCTGTCTTTAATAAAATCCCCAAAGAGCCAAGAGAAAAAGGCAGAGTGCCTAGGCTAGGTTGCCAGTTCAGGATTGCTCTGCATTCCCCAAAGTGGTGTTTTTGTTCAAAACGGCTCTAAATCTGGGTTCAATCAAATGTATTTAATCCCGGCTTCCAGGGATGAGGTGGCTTTTGCCCTGGATTCTAGCAGCAAGCAGCATTTTGCAGGTGAGTTTGGGAACTGCCGGGGAGACCTGACTTCTGCAAACACACGGGTTTAATGAGGGTGGGCTGGGAGAGCCGGGCGTGTGGAAGGTGGGCACGGGAAAAATTTGGGGAGGTGGGAGTGCAGGAAGGAAAAGGTGAGGAAAGGAAAGGAAAGGAAAGGAAAGGAAAGGAAAGGAAAGGAAAGGAAAGGAAAGGAAAGGAAAGGAAAGGAAAGGAAAGGAAAGGAAAGGAAAGGAAAGGAAAGGAAAGGAAAGGAAAGGAAAGGAAAGGAAAGGAAAGGAAAGGAAAGGAAAGGAAAGGAAAGGAAAGGAAAGGAAAGGGAAAGGAAAGGAAAGGAAAGGAAAGGAAAGGAAAGGAAAGGAAAGGAAAGGAAAGGAAAGGAAAGGAAAGGAAAGGAAAGGAAAGGAAAGGAAAGGAAAGGAAAGGAAAGGAAAGGTCTCTGAGTTGAGCTCTTCTCAGCATCCTGGTGACTAGCACAGATAACTGCAGGGTTTTTATTTCTTTGTATTGTTGCTATTTGTGCGATGGACCAAGAGAAGGATGGGGCGCTCCCCCGGTGCTGCCTGAAGCAGCAGGCGGGGGCTCGCGGGGACCCGTGTGGAGGGGAAGGAGCTCCGGGGTGCCGGGTCCGAGCGGCCCCGTGCCGGTACCGGGGCGCAGCCGGGCCGGACCGGGCCGGGTCCGGCGGTGCCGCCGGGCGCTCCCGCAGGTGGAGCCGGTCCCGCTCTGCCCCGGGAGCAGGGCTCGATCCCCCTCCCGAGGTCCGGAGCTGCTGCTCCTCGCAGCCGCTTTCCTCCCCCTCCCCTTCGGAAAAGCCGCTCCGGGGAAGCCGCTGATTCCCCAAAGGCGCCGGGTTGGGTTCGCTTTTCCCGGTGCGCGCCCGCAGCTCGGGTGGAATCCCCCGGGCAGAATGCGGGATTGAGAGCAGCCCTGGGAGGCGGTGAAAAGCAGCGCCTGTCCTGGGAGGGTGAGCGCTCCCCTGTCCCCTGTCCCCATCCCTGAGGGAGGATGAGCTGTCCCCTGTCCCCTGTCCCCATCCCTGAGGGAGGATGAGCGGTGTCCTGTCCCCATCCCTGAGGGAGGATGAGCGCTCCCCTGTCCCCATTCCGGAGCCAGCGCTGCTCTCGGGGCTCAGGGATCCCTGGGGACCCTGGGAGATGTCAGTGACCCGTTTGGGATGCCCAGCTGTAGGTGGGGTGTTCCCGAGCCAGACACGTGTCAGCTGTGTCTGAGCATCCCTGTGCTGGGGGCGGGGTGACATCCCTGTGCTCGGAGCGGGGTGACATCCCTGTGCTCGGGGCAGGGTGACATCCCTGTGCTCGGAGCGGGGTGACATCCCTGTGCTCGGGGCAGGGTGACATCCCTGTGCTCGGGGCAGGGTGACATCCCTGTGCTCGGGGCGCGGTGACATCGCTGTGCTCGGGGCGGGGTGACATCCCTGTGTTCGGGGCAGGGTGACATCCCTGTGCTCGGGGCACGGTGACATCCCTGTGCTCGGGGCAGGGTGACATCCCTGTGCTCGGGACAGGGTAACATCCCTGTGCTCGGGGCAGGGTGACATCCCTGTGCTCGGAGCGCGGTGACATCCCTGTGCTCGGGGCAGGGTGACATCCCTGTGCTCGGGGCACGGTGACATCCCTGTGCTCGGGGCGGGGTGACATCCCTGTGCTCGGAGCCGGGTGACATCCCTGTGCTCGGAGCGCGGTGACATCCCTGTGCTCGGGGGCGCGGTGACATCGCTGTGCTCGGGGGCGGGGGTGACATCCGTGTGTTCGGGGCAGGGTGACATCCCTGTGCTCGGAGCGGGGTGACATCCCTGTGCTCGGGGCGGGGTGACATCCCTGTGCTCGGAGCAGAGTGACATCCCTGTGCTCGGGGCGGTGACATCCCCTGCGCTCGGGGCAGGGTGACATCCCTGTGCTCGGGGCGGGTGACATCCCTGTGCTCGGAGCAGAGTGACATCCCTGTGCTCGGGGCAGGGGTGACATCCCTGTGCTCGGGGCAGGGTGACATCCCTGTGCTCGGGGCGGGGTGACATCCCTGTGCTCGGGGCGGGGTGACATCCCTGTCCTCGGGGCAGGGTGACATCCCTGTGCTCGGGGCAGGGTGACATCCCTGTGCTCGGGGCACGGTGACATCCCTGTGCTCGGGGCAGGGTGACATCCCTGTGCTCGGGGCAGGGTGACATCCCTGTGCTCGGGGCAGAGTGACATCCCTGTGCTCGGGGCAGGGGTGACATCCCTGTGCTCGGGCGCGGTGACATCCCTGTCCTCGGGGGCACGGTGACATCCCTGTGCTCGGAGCGGGGTGACATCCCTGTGCTCGGGGCGGGGTGACATCCCTGTGCTCGGAGCGCGGTGACATCCCTGTCCTCGGGGCACGGTGACATCCCTGTGCTCGGGGCGGGGTGACATCCCTGTGCTCGGGGCACGGTGACATCCCTGTGCTCGGGCGGGGTGACATCCCTGTGCTCGGGGCAGGGTGACATCCCTGTGCTCGGAACGCGGTGACATCCCTGGCTCTGCACAGGGGGTTTTGCGTGCCAGGGCTGCTGGCATCAGGGGCTGGCTCGTGTTTTGTGATACACTTTAAACAGGAAAGCAGAGCGTGGTGCAGCACCCCAGGCACACCTGTGTGGCCCCGGATGGCACAGAGATAAGCGTGGGTGCTGATAACAGGGCCTCTTCTGTAAAATAAAACACACCACAAAACTGACAACAAACAAACAAACTGCACCTCTCCTGCTCCCGCGGGAAGCTGGCTCTTACCACAGCTGATTTTTGCTCAGCAAGGAAAGAATCAAACAGAGGGAGGTGCCCCCCACCCCCCAAACACTGTCACTAGAGGAGATCTGTGCAAACCCTGTAAATTGTGCAGTGGCTGTGCTGGGCTCCCTTGGTATCAAAGATTTTTGTGAAGAACCTGTTGTGGCATGAAAATCTGAGTGTGTGAGTGCATGCAGGCACATGCTCTTGCTGAGGGGATAGGCAAGTGAGTGCAATCCAGATATTGCTTGCAGCATGTTTGGTCTAAAGGGTGTCTAAAAAGACTTCAAAATAGTATAAAAATAGCCTAAAAATCTCCTGGGTCTCAACAGTTCCAGCTCAGGCTCTCCACTGAGGAGAGCAGGTGAAGCTCCTTGAGCATTCAGGGGCACTGTCACCTCCTGAACACACCCGTGGGGTTGGAACTTGGAAAGCTGTGCTTGGAAAGCACTGAGTGGGGGCCATTTCTCCCCAACCATGAACTGGCTCTCTGGGCCCTCTCCCTGCCTGAACTGGGATGTGATGGGGGACTGGTAGGCTGATGAAAAGCAGTTTTCTGTTCGACATGTACAAGGGAGTGGGGAAACAGGGGTGAAAAAGGTGAGAGGGGTGGGAAGAGCATCTGGGAGGAAGTAGAACCTTTGTAGTATTTAAAGGACCCTTGGGAGCAGAGAAGGCTTAGTCTGGTATGATGAAGCAAGAAATATTGCAATTATTTGGGGATATTGTGAATATTTAGCTGCCATGGCCACCCTGCTCATGAGATATTTAAGTCATGAGAGTCATAACAGATGAGTCCTGGTAAAGCTCCAACACTGCCCCACCTCACCATCCATAGTCTTTGTCCTTGCTGGCACAATCACAACAGTTATAAAGATCTTTCTAACTCTGCAGAGAAATCCATGGAGTGGTAGCAGCAGGCAGGTCACATTGTGCAAAGCTCTGTGGTCTCCCTGGAGACTTGTCACTCTTAAGGTACAGGAAGAACTATGGAAAGAAAAAGATGTTCCCCTGGGAAAGAAGAGGGTTGACCCTCTGGGTTAGGTATGATATTGTTCCAGGGAGAAAGACAGAGCAGATAATATAGGAAGGTCTCAAAGGCATTTCAGAAGGCAGCTCTCTGGTTCTGCATCTCCTAGCACTGTTCAAAACTACAAGCAGTTATTGAGTTCTTAAAGAGTTTTGATCAACAGAGGTTTTCATTAGGGAAAAACTGCACAGGTGATGGGCTTGTGATGAAAAAAAAACTGAACATAGCTGGAATTTTAGGCATAAGTTTTAAAAAATTTCTTTAAACACTTTTTTTTTTTTTTTTTTAAGCACAGATATAAGGACAGAGACCATGGGAGCCTAAATCCCTTCAACCAGGCTGAGATTCCTCAGTGCCTGAGTCATTTTTGCAGCAAGGACTGGATGTGTTGGCTCCTTTCAGTGTTGGACATTGAGGAGTCAGAGCCAGCATCTTCAGTTTCTAGTCCTGATGACTCAGAAGTGTGAGACCACTTATTCAGAAAGGACAAAATGTCCTAAACCAGGGTGATGATTAAAGAAACTATTCTGCACTTTGTAGAAAAGTAGTAAAGGAGCTTATTAGGGAAAAAAAAAAAACATTGGAGGTTTCTAAAACATTTGAAGTGGAGGACTGGGTGGTGTGTGGATCTGACAACCTAAAATAAATAAAAAATAATAGGATGAATGCAAACCTACAGACTTCTCAAACTACAGAAAGAAAGCAAAGAATCAAGTTGTCCATCACATCTACTAGTAGATTGATTAATCTGATGTGATGGTAGTCATGGTAGACAAACACAACATTTTTTGGTTTTGATGGGTGGGAAGGAAGAGAGAGATGCTCAAATTTGATTTTCTTTGGGCACCATCTCCTTTGTGGACACCAATTTCATTACATAGTAACTGATAATGATCCAGACACAGGGCTGCTGTGTGTTAAGAACCACAATGTGTTCTTTTGCCTTCTTTTATTAGATTTATCTTACAAATATAAAGCCAAGAATTTAATCTTTAAAATATTTGCATTTGATAGCAGGAAAATAAATTAAATTTCTTTGGGCTCTTCCAGGAAAAAACAATTCTGACCAAACATAAACAAAAAACCAAAACAAAACAAAACAAAAACACAAAGAAGAGAAAAAGTGACACCTTTATTCTTCCCTGCAAAAATCCCATGGCTCTCCAGGGAGGGTTTACCTGTTAAGTGCTTCTTAACAGAAGGCTCCTGGTTTGCACCATGGCTAATGATGCACAGATAATCTCAGGCATCACAGGTTCAAAGTTGCTGTGCCTTTTCCTTCTAACCTTCCCACTGCTCCCTCTTGCTTGACAACATCTGGTTACCAGAGATAGACTGGATACACTTTTCTGTAGAAGGGCTCTTATCCTACACTTCCATAAATTGTAGATGACAATTAAAACTGCTCTGGTTATAGCAGCTGAAGATTCAGCTATGAAAATTAACATCTTGAGGCTTGGAGCTGGCAGGCACAGCTCCCATGGGTATGGCTGCATTGTGCCCAGGGCCTTCCCCAAGCTGATCTCTCATCTGGCAGTCTCCCCTACACATCCACTTGCTGGATGAAATCATTGCTAGGGCAGCATCCTGGAGGTAGCACTGAATGTTCTTCACGTGCATCAGAGGCCCACACCCAAGTCTGCTTCTGATGAAGATGCTTCCTAAGCACACACACACAGAAATACACACAGAGAGTTTCTGCTGAGAAAAGCAGGATCTGATGCATTTTCTTTCATAATTTCTCCTGTGAGTGTCTGAATTTGCTTTGCTAGTGTGAAAGAGTCTTTTCCAGCATCAGCCACCACAGAGCTGTGGACAGGGATTGGTTCCTCACCCTCCTCACAGCTGTGCCACTGCCTGTTCATGTCCCCTGGGGCAGGTCCTGTCCCCATTCCACACTGCAGCAGTCCTGCCCTCAGGTGAGGCTTCTCCAGGAGAAGGCATTATTAAAAGTGGTAGCTATGGATTTCAGCAAAAGTGTGAGATTTATGTAATGATTCTGTGTGCCTGTCCTTTCCAAGACTCCTGCATGTTCAGTTTCTCCTGCCTTCCCCAGATGCTATGGTCAGAAATTTCAGAAATTCTCTATACCCACATGAGACATTTGTCTTCTTTCTTCAGAAGCTCTGGGCTCCCATGTTAGGATGTTAAGAGTTGCTTTAGCATCTTGCCAGGGCTCAGCTTACTGAGAGCTGCTCTTTCTGGATGTCTCAGTGTCCCAGAGGGGTCTTGAGCATTCCTGTCTGGACAGCCCTGGCTCTCATGCATGAGAGGAGCTGAAGCTGTTTATAAACCCAAGAAATAATATCATGTGTGTGAACCTTGCCAGCTGTGACCTGGCAAAAGCTGGACACCCACAGCTCCAGCTGAAGATGCATTTGAATATTGAGCCTGACAGTGTCTCATGGTGTGGGCCAGAATGCAGGGTGAGATTTAAGACTTTCAGGTTTGTCAGTAGGAACTTTGGGTAGGTATCCTGGATTAAGTTGTTCCTCCTGCTTTCCCCTTTGCTTTCACATGATATAGTTCAAGCATCCTCATTCTTATGGTCCTCATTTTAAAAGCACAATTTTCACTTTCTGCTGAGTAGAAACATTGACTGGTAGTTGATAGGCCCAAAGACATTCTACCTATTTGTTTCCTTTCTTTGTTCTGATGCCCACCAAGCTGGACAGGTCTTCCAGCACCCAATTTCCCCATCATTCCCTCTCCACATGTTGTGCCACCCAGGGTTTGCTGCATCCTGAGATGAATCACCTTCAGCTTCCCATTGCTGCAGGCTGGCAGGAGATCACAGATGTGATTTTTACAGATCAGAAAGAAGGGCCAAGGGACTGCCTGCTGCTTTAGGAGCTCTGTGCAGGTATTCTCTGAGTTTCCTAGCTATGGGTGAGGATCATGGTTGTCCTACAGCCTGGTGGTCTCCCAGCTTTGGGATGTACCTCTGTTATTTACTGGATCCATACTGAAACCTTATGTGTGCTCTGGCATCTTGGGTGAAGCTTCTGGAGTCTTTCAGTCCCTTGTATCTTCTCACAGACTGCTGCTGGGCTTTGCAATCCTTGCATCTGGGCTAGGTGCTGGAAAATAAAAGGCAGAAAAGGCATTTTTACCTCTCTGGGTGCCAACCACTGGCTCTGTCCCACGAGTAAATATTCTCATGGCTGGGGAAGGAAAGCAGAGCCTTTAGGCTGAAACAGCTGTGCAAGAAGATAACACTTAAGCTGAGCTTTGTGGCACAACTCAAAAATGAATTTCTAATACTTAGGTTGGTAATGCATTCCAGGACTGTGTGGTCATCTCAGTTCCTCTTCTCTTTCTCAATAGCTCCCACGTTGTTCTGTTTTATTAGTCTGGGTCTGTCATTCTACTTAACCTATAAAGCCAATGAGAGATGAGCAAGTTGGAAGGCCAAGTTTCATGAAATCCAGGATGGTGTGCAATGAGCCCAAAAGGAAACCTGAGAGGTATTTGCAGAAATAATTGTGGGCTCATCCAGAGGGTTATGAGTCACCTGGATGCTGATGTTGCTGGACACCTGCACAGTTAAGTCTTTGCTGTCATGGAACAATTCCAGCTCTGAAAAAGGACCTTATCCTATGAGCTTGCCTTGCAAATTCACAGGATTTTCTAGAAAAAAAAAAAATCTCATGCTTGGTGATGGGAAGGTGCAACAAGATCTCTTGGTCCAGCATTCCATTGACACTCAGATATACAGAACTCACAATACCTGTAGTGTTTGGCTGCTTTTAAACCTTTTGCTTAGAGCTGGAACAAATTCCTCCTACTCAAAGTAAACTTGTCCTTTCCCTTCCAAACATATTGAAATAATCTCCAGTGAAAGGCATCCAGGTAAATATAATGGATTGGTTTGTATTATTACATCTCTAACATGCAACTGTGTAGCTTTACTCAGTTAGTATTTACATTAGATTCAGAAATATGTAAATATCATGTGTAGTCATAGAATTATAGAATGATTTGGGTTGGACAGGATTTTAAAGGTCATGCTGTCCAACCCTGCTGCAATGAGCAGGGGCATCTCCACCTCAAGTTGCTCAGAGCTCTCCAGCCTGACCTTCAGTGTTTCAGGGAAGGAGCATCCACCACCTTTCTGGGCAACCAGTGCCAGTGTTCAACCACCCTTCCAAAAATCTTCCTTATGTCTAATCCAAATTGAGCCTCCTTCAGTTTAGAAACCATTACCCCTTGCACCCTTGCAGTATCTGGATATAAGGAAAAGTCAGTAAAGTAAAGTCAGGAGTGGTAACCACCTTCATAATTACGTACAGTACCTGACAGAAAATTAGCTATTGCCATCAGGAACAGTGCAGCCCACACAGGCTTCACAGCTTTGACCAAAATTGCTCTGAATGTCTCACAGACTATCATTATTAAACATTTCTGCAACTCACACTTTATTTCTGAGTGGCTTAAAAGTTTTGATTCTTTCCATGCTCCACCAGTTTTCCACACTACTATCAGACTTTTCTTTTTGTTGTTTTCTTAGTGAAGCTTTTTGAGTTACAAGTGATGACAGGATTGGGTAGGGGATTGTTTTGGTTTTTTTCTCTTGCTGAAGTTTCCTCTTCTCCACACACGTATCCTTGGCCTGTAAAAAGAAGAATATGGAGCAAAAAATAGAGCACGGCTTTAATGGAATCTATTTTGATGCCTTTTGGGGACAACACTCATCACCCAAAGCAATGACTCTGGTGAACTTGTTTTAGCCATGGAGGGACCAGCCTTCTTGCACTGGGTGAAGAATAATATACCAGGGCTCTGCAGAGAGACTGGGAACTTCTCAAAAAGTGCCATGACTATCCTACAGCATCTCCTGTGCTCTACAGCCCTGTGCCATTATCACTGCCAGGCCTGATGTGTCCTGGGCATTCCCATAGCTGTGGGTACACGAAGTCACTCTGTATCTCAGGTTTTTTGGACTTGCAAATCCTCCTTTATGGTTTTTTCAAGTCCACCAGTATATTCCTGTGTGCATGTGATGACCAAGCAGGCTATAGCTCACATGATCACCAATTTGAATCAGCTGTGACACAGGGAACTCTCTGGATCTGGGCTGATCAGGAGGCAAAGACGCTGAAATCCATGCAGGGAGAATTAAATTCTCCTCTGAATGGCTGGCACATGTTCCTGGCTGCCCCCAGGCTACCAGTTCCCTGGGTTTAGACTAACAGCTGGGTCATTTTAGCTGTTTAGCAAGGAAGCACCAAACCACAAAAACTGCAGCCAGTGCTAAGAATCTGCTAGTGGATTACACTATAAAACTCTATGGTTACATTTTAATGAGGGGGAAAAAAAGGATGGAAAACAATAATTAGGAAAATATCCACATTTCATTAACTAGTTTGGCCATTCAGCAGGTGATTTATTGATAATACTGCTGGCAATGTTTCCTGCTGGATTTTGGACTTACAGGACTGGATCAGACCCACAGCATCTGTGTGTGGGCTGGTAAACATTGATGTAAGAGAATGAGGACAAATTCATTTGGCTCCTTTCTCTGAGTGTTATTTCCACATTTGACCCTAACAGTTAAATATAAAATAACATCTCTGCTATTTAACACTGCAGTGCATTTATGGAGACTGTTCACTATTAATTTTCACTGATCTAGTAGAGTCCCAAGGGCACATATTTAAAATTGCATTTATTTGAACATTTCTGTGAGGCACAGCAGTCCATGAGCCTGATAATGGGGTCATGGGTAGTGGAATTCTGGAGGCTGCTTGACTTACATTCCCAGATTTTGCATCAGAACCTGTTTTGCTCAGTGCACTGGGGTTCCCCACAGAGGTGGTGTGATCCTGCCTAGGAAGCCTGGTGAATTCCTTGCCCACCAAAGCTGCCTGGGTGTGGGTGAGCTCCTGGGTCTGTGGTGGACAACGTATTACATGCCTAGTTTCAAGCTCAAATAAGATGTTTCTGCTTTTAAAGATGATATGCTTGATTCTGTGTGGTTTACATGTGTGCATGTGTGTATATATATATATATATAGAGTGCATATAAGAATATACTCCCCCCACTCCCTTTGGTTTGTGTCAGTTTTTCCATACATATCATACAGAGTCTGCTTGCACTTGAGGAGATGTTTGTGCCATATTTTTCACTGTCTCTCCCTGTCCCAGCTATATTAAAATGCTTGCCAGATTGTCATCTGGGAGGCTGGAGTATTTGATTAGAGGAGTAAATGGATACTACAGCAGCAGAGTTGAGATTCCTTTAAACCATCTGCACCCTCGATTACTGTAACATTTTACAGAGCAATTATTAAATAACTGGATTTGTTTCATTCCCATGTGACTACATGACTATAAAGGGGTTGATCGTGGTTTCACTGTTCACCCTCCAACATACAAGGGAAATTTCCTCAGGAAAGCTGTCTCTGCAGTGGGAGCTGACAGGGTATAAATCTCCTGGCTCGACGCCTCCCGCCCCCTCCCCACACGCCTCTCAGATGCGGTTTTTCTGGTGCCAGGGGGTCCCTGGAGCAGCCGGGGATGCTCGGGAGGAGCAGAGCTCTGCGCAGGCTGCGGGAGCATCATTCGTGCGCCAACACTGCCCTCGCGTGTCGGGGGCGTGGGGACCAAAATGCCAGTAACCACATCATTAGCAATTCATCTTTAGCCTCCAAACCACACAGCTGCTGTCTCCTCTGTCGGTGGAAGCGGCAGCATTAACTCTTTCAGGGCTGAGATGTTGCCACTTTCCAGGCTGGCATTGTTTGGGATGGGGAAGTGGCAGCAATACCCTGGCCTGAGCAAAGTTCTACTTTTGTTTTGTTCTGTTATGCCATTCATAGTGTCAGCAGGTCTCTGGATCACAAACAGGGATTTTGTCACCTGCTTGGTTTAGCCCTGGACCCCAGCAGTGTCAGAGCTGCCTGCAAGCAAGAGGGAATAGTGTGAAAGACCCATTTCATCACTTTGCTCAGATCCATCAGGCCATAAACTGCTGATCACCACTGATGTGTGGGATTTGAAGGTGTTGGAGAGGTGAAAGAGTTCTGTCCTTTTGCAGGACCAGGTGCATGGGAGGGTTGAAAGCCCCACTAACAAACTGGCTTTGCTGAGCTGACGGCACCTGAGAGGCAGCTCAGTGCAATGATTTCTTCTCTGCATCCAGCAAGAACTCAGTGACTTAGCTTATCAGCTGTCTGTAGGAGGAGGGATCATGGTATGGTTACAGAGTAGGAACAAGAAATCTAACTGCTATTTCTGGCTCTGCCACATATAATGTCTGCCTTTGGGACAGTCACTTCACCTCTGGGGCCCCAGACTAAAACAGGATCATTCAATAATATCATGAAAGTTGCTTCTTTCCACCATGAGTAAATCCCTCCTAGAAACAGAATGACACACTCTTCTTGTTTGTGCCTGTGAAATGTGTGCATTCTGAGTTGGAGCACTGATAGCTTTAAGTATACCAACCTTCATATTTAATTCTTGCATCATTCTTGCCTCAGTTTTTTAGGTTCATTCTCTGGTGTCTCTTTTTACCAAAGCTCTGAATTTCAATTCTGTTTCCCCAGGATTACTTCTCCAGCTCAATTAATTCTCTTTCTATATTTATAATTTCACTCATTTTTATTTTTTTTTCTCAGTGAATTTGTGCCAGGAAGTGTTCTCTTTTCCTAACTTGTAGTTTCCACTGTATATAATTAAAAAGCTATGATTTTGCCCCCAAAGACTTGTAAAAGTCAAGGCCTCTCTCTATTTTCTTTCTTCCACATTTGCAGTGTGTCAGCTTTTGTTAGGGGGGTAGGGAAGGTACAGCTGCTTTTTGGGGCTTTCTGTTGTGCATTAAAAGAGGATCTGAGCTTCCAGGATTTCTGGAAAGTCTGTAGTGCAAAGCCCAAGCTGGATCAAGAGCTGGCTCTGACTTCTTCCAAGCCCCCTCATTCCCACTGCTCAGATTTGCTCTTTTTGCTGTTTCCAGGCCAGATCTTCAGGCATAGCCTGTTCTCCCTGTTCAGGGACTCATCACCCCACTTCCTTGTCCTTCACAGCACATGGGACAAGATGCTGTCCATAGACATCACTCTGCTGATCCTTCAGGGCAGTTCTCAGTAAAAAGAAAAAAATATCCCTTAGAAAAATTGTTTGGGTCAGCTCATCTCCCAGGTCTCACATGGAGCCTCATCCAGGTGATCTCTCCAAGCTCCCTTTGGCTGTGTCTCCCTGCTGGCTTCTCATCCCTGCTGCTCTGCTCAGCTGCTGCTCTGGGCAGCCAGAACAGAGAGAGCCAGGTGTTGTCCTGTCAGCACCAGGGCACACTGTGGGGCTGCCCAGGCAGACAAACCCCAGTTTGTGACCTGGGGGCACCCACAGCCCCAGGTGCCCTCACTGTGACGTGGGTGCAGGGTGGAGCAACACCTGATCCAGAGCTGTCCCAGTGCAGTGACCTGTGAGCTGACACCAGGGCAAACCAGCTTGACCCAAGCCTTGCATGCCGAGTACTCTCAGCCAAGTGCTGCTGATTTTCAGAAAGGGAAAGAATTCTTTTCCTGGCCATGAACTAGCAGCCAAGAGAAGGAACTTTCCCGTGCCAGGTCTGTTGAATTTTAAATGGGAGCCCTGTGGAAATCCAGACCAACACAAACCAGATGTGGAGAAATTGCCCATGACAAAGTAAGGAAACTTTACAAATCTGAGAGAACATCAAGGTGATAATTTTGAATCTGAATTCAAGGTTTTCTTTAAAGAATGCTATCAAGTAGCCAAACTATTAAAAAGAGATTTCCCTTAAACCTGAGATGCAGAGACGATCTCAGAACATCTGTTGATGGGAACTTCCACATGAACCCCAGTCACTGCTGAGGAAACACTGTTTTGGAACAAAACCATTCTTTTAGTCTCTTCTCACGAACATTGAATAAATCTTTCTGAGATGTTTGAATAGCAGACTTTCTGAATGATCTTAATGTCATGAACATACCTGCTGCCTCCTGGCAGTTGCCCTGCATTTTCAGCCTCTGCCAGTGGAAACCCCCAAGTGCCTTTTTGGTGTTTTAAAAACCTCATAATATTTTGTGATCATCCTATTTCTCTTTGATGCTATTAAAGTGAAAGACAGTGCTTGGTTTTTTTGTTGTTGGTTTTTTGGGTTTTTTTGGGGGAAGGGGTTTTTTTGTTTGGTTGGTTTTGGTTTTTGGGGTTTTTTGGGGTTTTTGGTCAATCCATGTGGATTATTTGATGCTATTAAAATCTATGGCTTGAAATGATACGTCACCATTTACTCCTGAGTTGAATAATTACCTGAAATAAAACCCCCAAACTAACAGGATATGGATCTGAATCCCTCTTAATGATTGAAAATAAGATAAAAATGTAGCAGAGTGAATGTGAAACCCAGGCATCCTCTCTCCATGGCCACTACCAAGCAGGCAGTACCTGTTTTCTCTTCTGACCTGGGGAGTTAATGGTTGTGGGCTCTGTGAACATGGGGGGTGAGACTCTGGTCCCTAAAGGTCAGTCCTAAACTCCCCCCAGCCACCATGCAGTTTGTAGCAGACTTTAAGTTATTAGTTATTGGCTTGCAAAATGAATGTATTTGGAAAAATAAAATGTTCCTTCTCAATTTGCCTTAGTCTCTTTGTAACAGGTTGCCTTGCTTTTGTGTCTGTGGTTTGTTTTTTCTAATAAAAGAGACTGAGTAGGAAGGACACTCCAAGTGCCATATAACAAAATTTGCCTTCTGATAAAAATGTAAATGCACTTCCTGCCATTTCTGTAGAGTTCTGATGAACTGTATCAGAAATGGGGAGTGGGGGAAGAGGGGGAACAGGAAGAAAAGTCCTTTTGTATTACAGTTAAAATGCTGAATTCAACTGTTTTCTTGGAAAGGTAATGGGAGCTCTGTGTAGGGTCAGGAACCTGAGACAGATCCACACAACATTCTAACATCTCTTTGTTTTTCTCTAGTTTGTGTCTGAGTTTTATATTGAAACCCTTGAGAGCTGGACACTTTCTCTGGGGCTGGGAGCTTGGCTGAAGGCATTGAGAAATAGAAAATTGAAATTATGACTTCTTAAGGCTATTCAACCATGGAGAGCAGGGGAGAGAGGAGAAAAGTGGCCTGGAGACCAGGCAAAATGTGGGGGTGTATGCTGAGAGATGGGCAGTCACAGAGGTCTGGTCCACAGCACTTTGGCTGCTTCTGGCTCAGCTCTACCCAAAAAGCCATCAGGCATGCTCATGTCAGTGCATTCCCATCATGTGAGACTTCCCTGAGCCTTGAGTAGGCTTTATGTCCTCGTGGTGGGCTGGAAAGTGGGTGCACTGCAGGTAAGGGCTGTGCCAGCACACTGGAACCTGCCCTCTCCCCTCTCTGTCCTGTGTTGATGCTGAGTTTGCACACTTGAGGACTTTCTTTTTCTGTGTTAAATCTCCACTGTTAATCTCCTTGGTAGATTTGAGAAAGAAAAGGACACGTTTAAAAATGCACTTCTGACTCCAGATTCCTCTTCCTGTTGATACAGCTGTGTTTCCTACTGGATGGCTCTGTAAACACACAGTTTAACCCTTCAGATCTTGCAGTTATGTTACTTCAGCATCACCAGTTTCTCTCCTTAAAAGAAATTTCCTACCTTGTCTGTCCAGAGCATCCTTCTTTTTCTCCTTCTTTTTGCACATCTTTATACATTACATATCCTGCTGCAGCTTAACTCTTCATTCAAAAGGAACAGAATTTCCTCTTGCTGTTGGTGAAAACACTTCTGTCCTTCACAATCCCCACTTTGTCATGTTGTTTGTGTGGGGGGAAAATAATTGCATCTTCTAAGTTTAATCCACAGTAATTGAAATATTTCAATTCCCTGGCAAGAGCAGAAAAAACAATGTACCAGAATTCTGTAAAGAAATTTTTAGTGCATGAGATGAGAAAGTGTCTAGCAGACCTCAGCTTGGGATAAATTACATTCCAGGGCTGTTTCAGCCCTTCATACCAGAACTAAATCTTCACCTGTGTCTGACTGTGCCATCCTGAGTGAAACCTCTCTGCTACTGGAGCTACAGGCATATCCAGCCTGAGGAATATGCTGCCTGCCAGATCATTGTTCCCCTTATGTGAACAAAATGAAGAAATCTTTTTTTTCTACAGTAGATTTCTTGAAGGTGCTAAACTGTGGTGTTCAAGCATATTTGAACTCTTCCTGACACATCTGAAAGTCATATTCAGAAAAATTCACATGCTAAAGGCTGAATAAGGATATTTCTATGGATGAGTGGATAGAGATTTGTTCTTCCCAGGTGCAGCACCAGCACAGCCCTGGGGTTGTAGCCCTTGTAGCAGCTCTGCCTCTCCCTGTCCATACTGATATTTTCATAGGGAACTCTCAGGATTTCCCTCACCCACATTCATTGCCTTCTCCCTGGCAGCTGCATGTTCCTCTATGGTCTGGGCATTCAAAATATTCAGAGTTTGTTTCTTGTGGAAAAAGAATTGTTACCACTCTTTTTCTGCAGGCACAGAGAGCTTAAAGCTGAGCTCAAATAGAAAACTCTACTCTTCCAATGCAGAGTTTATGTTCTCTACCTTTGGCTGCATTAAAATCAGGCACTTTATGCAGAGTTGTCAAGTCTCCTGTGAGGCCAATGCAATGATCCCCTCTGCAGAAAGCAGAGAGGGGGCCAGGGCTTGCACCCAGCAGCTGTGAATGCAGCTCCTTGCTCAGAGAACCTGAGGAGAGTGGGTTTTGATGTATAATTTCACCAGTGCCAAAAGATCCCTGTGATCTACTGAGTGTCTCACCAGTGTGGTTACTGCTTATAACCAAACCTGAAATCTTCTACAGCACTGCACAGAAAGCTGGTGACTTGTACCAGCACATTTTTGGAGCCAAAATGGTCATACATTTGACTGCCAGGGGGATTTATTTGTGTACTAAATCAAATTAATTTGTCTATTCAAATTATCTGACTTTTATTAGCATAAATATAAATATTCTTCTAAGGCATTGATATTTTAGCCTGTCATTTATCCTTTGCAGTGACTGTGAGAAGTGAACAAGATGCATCCCTGTGCAATAACCATGTGGCTCTGTGGTCTACATTAGAAAAAGAACTTCTCTTTTGTAGCCTTATTTATAACTATGCCTTACTGCATGGGCATCTCCAGATCCCAATCAAGGGGGAATGATTTCCTCCCTTCCTCCTCCTCTCTCCAGCTCTGTCTCTCCTGCTGAAAGATTTTGGGTTGTTCAGCCAGAAAAGAGAAAGCTTCAGGGTGGAGTCATTGTGGCCTTCCATTACTTATAGAAACAGCTTATAAAAAGAGACACAGAGACTTTTTACATGGGCAGATAGTGACAGGACAAGGGGGAAGAGTTTTAATCAGAAGAGAAGACATTTATTTTAGATATTAGGAAGAAATCCTTCAATGTGAGGGTGGTAAGGCACTGACACAGTTTCCCAGAGAAGTTTTGGATGCACTGTCTCTGGAAGTGCTCAAGGCCAGGCTGGATGGGGCTCTGAGTAACCTGGTCTACTGGATTCTTGCCTTTTCTGGGGGAAATTTGGTTAGATATCCTCTTGGATGTATAAAAAATGAGTAGCTTCTACATTCACAGAGAAGAAAAATGTTTATTTTCTACGGTTAATGGGATAAATTAACCCTCAAATGACTGTGTGCCCCAAAACTTTTCCCCCTGATGGGCTTATCTTGAAAGCAGATTTTCTTTTATTTTCTTAAAGAAAAAGTGGGGGTTGGTTTGCTTGTGGTTGGACTTGTAGCTTACATAAAGTTTATGACAGCATTAAGAAAATTATAATATACATAAATAATTCATGTTTTTACATGCCTTATTAGATGATCTCTTGGAAATACAGTGCTGATGTTGATTTCTAGCATGATCCCCAGATTGGTTAAAGTCTGCTATGAAGAACTCATCTGTCTCAGATTGCTGCCAGCTTTAAGGGATAAGTTTCATTCTAGATGGCATTCAGTCTGTGGGCTTCTGATGTCCTTTTGCAGACCTCTTAATTCTGGTACTGTGCAGCATTCACACCTGACCACCACTGAGACTGAGCTGAGCAGCTGGGTAAGAATATCACGAGATCTGTTTTCCTAGATTTCGGATAAAGAGGATGCTTCTTTCTGACATTGTCTGTTGTGGTAGACTGCAAACTACCTGTGCAGGCTTGTCACTTGTAACAGATCATAAAAATCTGAGCACAGGGCTGTCCTGGACTGGTACATCTGGTGATGTGTGCACTGAGTATCTGAGATTTACAGTCTCCTCCTTTCTGCTTACAAAACCTGTACTCCAATTTACTTCAGTGTCTCAACTACCATCTAGAAAAGTTAAATTACAGATTTCTTTAGTGTTCCTTTCCATTCTCATAGCTTTAGGCCTAATGCTCTTTGATATCATCATTGGGAAGGGTCATTGTGTGCATGTTTTGGCACATGATGTCTCTGCTCCACATGTTGAGCTAGTAAATTTCTTCAGATGGGCTGGGCTTGTTCCAGGGATTTAGGCAGATAAGCTCAGCAAAGCTTGGGAAAAGCAGGCCTCTAGCTAATCACTGTGCTCCTGCTAAATGATCTCACCATAAAATTGGCAAGGTTGTTTGTGCTGATCTCAGTTTAACTTCTAAAATGAGCTTACAGCCATTCATCATTTCTCTAGCTTATGGACCACCCAGTGTCTGGCTTGCTGCCTACCTACTGTGCATGGGCACAGATTCTCTTCCAACCATGGTCTTCTGTACATTTGATCTCATGCAGCCCTTGCAACTACATTTATACTGAATTTCCTGGCTTTATTTAAAACTCTTATTTTGCATGTGTGTGTGTTGTTGTTTTGTAGATTTTTGCTTTTCAAGTCAGAGGAAAAAATACTCAGAAGGCTTGTGTCAGCATTCTGCTGCTTGCTCCTCTTTTCAGGCATCAGGTGTCACTGCTGCAAAGGACTTCAGATTTCTTTGGAGAACCTTTTCTGCACTTTCTGAAGCACAGTGACAAAATACATAATTAAATCTGTCAGGGGGATTTTAAGAGGCAGTTGTTTGACACTGGTACCCTGTGATAAGGATAAAAGCTTGATACCAGCTTTAGGAAGAAAACAGATTAGGAAGATAATGTCTCCCCTGGGAATTCTCTACTTCAATTCCTCAAGGATGTTATTTAAAGCAGCATCTGCTCTGTGCTCTGCATAGTTTTATACTTTCAGATCCCTGACCTGAAGATTGTTTAGATGTGTGTCCTAATGAATCATTTAACACTATGTACAGAGAAATGTCATGGGAATACTGTCTGGGATTTTGAAAGAGGCAGAAGGGACTTACATGGTGCCCACCCTTCAAAGAAAGGGGAATACCCAAAACTCTTAGATGTTCATGTTGGAAAACAAAGAACAAAAGTCAAAGGGTCCAAGTTGGCAAAGTTTTATTTGTAAATTACTCACTTTGCACAGAAATTGGTGTAAGTCCCTGTTCTCCTAGTGTAAGCTCATGGCAGTAGGGTTTGGGTAAAGGGATAGGGTGATAGAGAAAAGAGAGAGAGATGGATTGGATTAAAGGAGGGGAGGGGAGGGAGGGGAGGGAAGAGAGAAGGGAAGAGAGACATCACCAGTCCTGGTGATCCATCTGATAGTGTAGTGCCCAGGTTCCTGGGGGGCACACACACCAGGACCTTCTGGGGTGCTGTTTTATTGATAAATCTACCCTACCCTGGAGAGAAGTTCCTCATTTTCTATGGAAATTATGTAGCATGCACAGATAGTCTGTGACTTATATAACAGTGAAGGCAGAAAATATAGCCCCTAGAAGTAGCACGGGCCATGGAGCTGTTTCTGTCCTGCTGTCAGGGTGATCAGATGTCCCAGAGGGTGATGGGGAAAGGGTAGAAGGTGCTCAGTTCCCCTTTTCCTCTTTGTGGCAACCTGGGCACTCCAGTTACCTCATGGTTTGTCCCTCACCCTCCTTAACCATGCCATATGACTTGAGCTCACAGGGAGGTTTTGTGGTTTGTCTTGTGTGTGAGTCTCTTTTTCCTCTGCATCCTCAGTGTGATGACAACACTCATGCACTTCCCAGATGTCCTAGCACTGCCACGGTTCTGTTTTCAGGGATTTCCAGATGCCTGGTGCTTGTTCAGAACATCAGTCAAACCTCTTGCTGTCTGGATGCATCTTCAAGTTGTGTTTCCCTTCTTTAATTCAATTGCTATTCCGTTTTATCTTTGGACTTTAATCTGTTTTTTTCTGAGAGGAACTCAGATGGGGGATATCAGCTGAATTTTTCACAATACAAATGTGAAAGTATCACAAGCTGAGCTGGGCTGTGGTGGAGACCAAGGTGCAAGTCTTGTCCTTGCAAGTACAGCACAGCAATCATGTGGATGGGGTTTGTCACTGCTGGTGCTTAGAATTGCACTCCTGCCATTATTCTTTTCCCCTGCTTGGTGTAAGATAAAATCTAAAGATACCCCTGTCCCACTCTGTGTTTTGCTGCTTTCTTGATTTGGTTTTCTAGCAAGAGCCACAGGCACTGGTTAAAGCATGGTTGAACATTTGGATTCCATGATTCTGTGAAGAGAAGCTGCTTTTCTCACAGAAGTATGGCCAGACCAGGCGACCATCCACTGTGCTGTGGATGCCTTTGCTTCAAATGTACAAATGTTGCTTTACTGATCCTTTTGCATGCCCAGAACCAGCTCACTCCAGGTGCTGTAAGAGACTTTTGCCATGATTTTGCCTGGCAAAGGGTGAGATAACACATATCACTTCAAGCTGGATCATAATCAGACTCTGGATTAATTTCAGGTCCTCCTCAAGCATGCAGAAGTCTGGCACCTTTTATTGGCCCTAAGGATGTTGCTGACCTATGTCTTCCATTTGTGTCTAGCAGATCTCATAACATACTATGAGCCACAGTTACCAAAATATGCCACACTTGGCACAAAATATCCTTTCATGATGGGGCTCTATATCTGGAAAATGCTGCTGTTTATTCCAGGCAAGTAGTAGGCTCCATCTGTTTTTTACTTAACCACAGGGATGTAGCAGTGCAAAGACTACTCATCTTTCATTGAGAGTCTTGAGGTGGCTTTGATATAATGGTACAACACTGCATTAAATGGCAGATATGTTTTTTGGATGAAGCCATGCAAGCCATGTGTTCCAAAGGGACCATTAAAGTAGCAGTAGCAGCAGCTTCTTTTTTCTTCTGTTATCTTGAAATCTTCCAGCTACAAAAAAAGATTTATGGTATGTTTCCTGTTATCAAATAAAATAATAATAATCTGTCAAATAACTTTTGTTTGGCTGGGTTTATGATAGGAGATGGGATGGTCCTGAATAATAGAATTCTTTCGTCTGCATTTTATGCACCATTTAACAAATAGATCAGTTTTTATTTCCTGAGCCAGGAGGAGACTTTAGGTGGCACAATGCAGAACTGAACTGGGGAAGATGCCTTGTAGGTGGTTTGGGTTTGCAGGCATTTTCCACGTGTGGATTTGGCACAGGCTCTGAGTGGGGAGGGAGAATCCAGAGCTCCTGATGGCCTGTCCTGGTGGTGCATGCTGTGCCAGTAAAGGAATTGTGTTCAGAACCCCCCCAGCTACACTTTGTGGCTTCTGCCCCTTGTTTTACCCTCTGCTACCACTGGCAAGAGTGGACTGAGAGCAGCCCAGCTCCCTCAGTGTCTGCTCCTTTTGCTCTCTGACCATCTTGCTTGCCATGCTCTGGACTGCAAATTCCCAGATCCACCACTTGAAGTGAGGATTCAAGACTGCAGTCCAGGAAATTAATTGATCTATTAATATCTCACCAAGACCAGATTCTTTTCCATATTTGATCTAAACAAACTTATAACAATTACAAAAAATGAGAGCTTGACCTAATATCTTCTCTTCCCTGGACCTGCTAATTAATTGATGAAGTAATGTATCCCTATTTCCCTTAAATAGTAATTTTCCCATCATATCAAGGTTCCACAACTATTTCTCTCTAGCTCTGAATTTCTGAGTTGGTCACTTTATTTTCCAACTATCAAAGGTTCTTCCTCCTTGAAATCGATATTATTTAAGGGAAATAGGGATACATTACTTCATCAATTAATTAGCAGTTCCAGGGAAGAGAAGATATTAGATCAAGCACATTGTTTCAGATTAGAGAATTTAAATAACATTGAAATTTTAAAATGAAAAATTGTTTTAAGTAAAAATTCTCTGTGTTGTAGCAGAAACAGAAAATTCAGGATACTTGAAAATGCAGATTTATATTTTTTATTTTAAAAACCCCAAGATAGTATTGAAGAACTTAATGAAATCTGCACTGTTCTTGCCATGGGGGAAAAGCACCACAACTAAACAAACAAAGAAGTGGAGCTTTTAAATTTTTCTTTACTTTTGTGTGCATAGCATAGAAAATATCCCCAAGAGGCTAAGAAGATGAAAAGCGTCTTCCTTTTTATTTGGAAGGATCTGAAAAGGAGATAAGCAAATGCAGAGCAAGGCCACTTGTAAAGTAGAGCCTCTGCCAAAGCAGAATGCTCTTGTCTGGAGCTGGAACTGATGCTGGTTTTGCTACCCAGCTTCTGGCTGGTATCTTGCACTGTACAGTTTTAGGATGCTTTCAAACTCTGTGATCTTGTATGGGCCACACGCATTTTCCCTTTCCTAAAACTGAACTCTGTCTGCTTGTACCTTCTGGAGACTTTTCTCATTGCTCCTCCAGATGTTCCCTGTTACTTTTCAAACTCCAGTTCAAGCTTGTTTCATGGGATGAGCTCATTGCAGCACACGGCATTAAAATGCTCTTAGAGCACAGAAATTGTGCTGCTTAATATCTTTATTTGTGGAGTCAGTGGTGACAGTGTCAATTTGTTAATGATGCCCAAACATTTTCAGGTCACTCTACTCTAAGTAAGTGCTTCTACTGAGGCAACAGTCATAAAACATCAAGTTGCTTTCTAACAGGGAAGTTTTTTCTCTCTGAATACTGCACCGAATAATATGAAGAAAATGGGAGGTCACACTGAGTTTGCCAATATAAACAATTTTTTTGGCAAAGAGATGAATGTATGTAATCTTTACTCTGTAATTGTCTAAACTGAGTTAGAAAAGGACTATTCCAAACATCTGTCTACATTCTTCCCACAGATACATTTCCCAAAATAAAGTTATGGGAAGCCGATTGCTCATCATTCATGGATCCACAGACATCTAATGGCTGGCTCACTGGGGATATTTTATTTTCTTAGGCTATTGAATGTTTTGCTTCATGCAGAACGTTCCTTTCTGCTCAACCTACCATGCACAGCAAGAATAAATCCAGCTGGCACCTGACATCTTTAAAACTGTCTTATATTTTCTGGGTTCAGAGTCTGTTATTTCACAATATGTCCAGGAGATTTCATGTCTGGGATCAATTTTAATGTTGTATCTAGAACCTCATGCATGGGGAAGCTGAGCCTTGCATAATCATATTTTCCTCTGACCATTAAATGATGTGTCCTGCAGAATCTGATTTGTATCTCTGTCCTGATGCTACTTGTCCCTAGCATTAGCTTGTGACAGTTTATGAGCATTCAAGGGGACTTAGGGATTTGTTGCAAGAGTTTAACACTGAGGAAGTCCTGATGGTACTGTGATTACTGCTGATCTCCCTGTAAGAACTGGCTCTCTGTTAACCCATCTGTTTTGGATATAGTAATAACGCAAATATTCAGAAATATTCAGCACAGGAGTTTCAGCTGAGCAAAATCAAGAACAAGCTTCTACCCTGAAGGCCTGATTTAAGCCCACTGATGTAAGCCAGGTCCTGTTTTACATTGCCATCTCTCTGACAAGCATTATGAGTTTTTAACGTCTGTGAGTTCTGGGATGAAACGAAGCAATCTCTATGCTTGCCCAGAAATACAGCTGAGGGATAGAAGGGTATGTGGCTTTGTTTAATGGATTGTTTGTATTTCATTTTGTCTTTTCATTTCTTACTTATTTATTGAGCTCCAGATGCTGTGTTCCCCTGGGAATGTGCTACATCAGGTGAGGGTTAGAAACTCTGGGAATATGCATGAGTCTCCTGGGGTGCCTTTAAAATAATTTTGGATAATGGGAATACTTAGGGTGGTTCTTGGAACTGGAATTGACTGTACAGGCATTTCTGCTTGTGCTGTCTCAATAGTTCAGCCAGTAGGTGGAACCAGGGGAAAGCAGATGTGTGTTATGTACAAATGCTCAGCCCTTTCCTAGGAGATGCATCCTTAAGTCTCTGCATAAAACTGTGGTTTTAACTTCAGTGTTCTTGTTTAGAACAGTCAGACTCCAAATCTGGAGTTACTTCTAAACAGTGACATGATGACGTTGTCAGACCTTGTAGTACAGAGAATGTTTTAATAATATTTCCTCACAAATCATTTTCACTTGTGAATATGTCAGAGATAGAGAACAGGATAATCCAGATCACATTGTATCCCTCCATCAACAACATCTGGCATTTGCTCAGAAAGGCACTATCAGAAATGCAGGTTAAAAATATTTCTTTAGTGTGTTCTACTGTGAGAAATTAAATGCAGTCCACTCAACATGTATCCTGCAACACACAGCTTGGGCAGCTCTGACTGAAATTAAAAATTCTCCTTTGAGACTAAATTGCCACCAAGGAGAGAACAGTGGAAGCTGATAAAGTACTAAAGTTTCTGCTACTATGGAACCACTTCTCCAGCTCTCCTGGCAGCCAGAGGAATCCAATTTAGAAGTCACTATCCTGTCTGAACATTTCCCATCAATAAACTGGAAGGGAAGAACAGGGATAGCTTCACCAGCTGATGAGAAAAATACTTGAAAGAAAAAGGTTTTAAGAGTAAGATCTTACAGCAGTGAAACAGTAAAATCAATACACATGAACATATTTTTAAACATCTGTAAAAGCTGGAAGTAAAGGAGTATATTGTGACACTTTGCTGCTTTAAAGCAAAGGTAGAGGCTTCTCATGTGTTATGTAAAAGTGATGCAATAAATCTGCCTAGCTTTTAATTTGGGCTATTTGCACTGGTTTCAACACCATAGCTTAGTTCTTCCAGTTTTCAAAACTATAACATACTTACAATTGCAGTATAGATTGAAAATATTTGTTGCCAACAGGAAGAATGTGCTGCTAAAATGCTGCTATCAATTTTGTATCTTGCAACTTGGTAGTAAAACTCTTGGGTATTAAAAATACTGAGTTTGTGGCTATGGCAGACAGTAAGTATTTTTTTTTTAATTTTTTCCTCCTCTTCTCTTGAATATGAAGACAGAAATTAGCTGGGAATTGTTGCTAGCAATCTGCTCTGCAGATGCAAAAGGAAAGTAATTTTGGAGCTTGCCAAGCATAAATCAGGAGTGACTTTAATAGAGAGTTATCAGGAATAGCAGGGTGACAAAGGCTTCATCTTGTTTTAATGAGAATGAGCTTGTATCTCCAAAAGCAGAAAAAATAGAACTCATGAATAATTTTGGTGGAATATTTTCTCCTTGGCACCCAAGATAACAAATCTGCAGACTCCAAGATTGAAGAATAATTAAATGAAACAGGTTAATTACCAGTACTTGGGAAAATTAATTTCCTAACAGGCATATTCTTTTATCTTTCTGACATTTTGAAATAAGCTTGTCAAATTCCCACTATTCTGCTTTTGGCGTTCCTTTTCTCTTTGCTCTTATTTCAGATTTCTTACAAAATCATTGTCCTCCTATGCATTATGTTGACCCTAAACACATGATTCCTGAAACCTTAAATTGCATGGGCTGATACTTTTGTTTGTTTGTTTGGTGTTTTTGGCCCTTACAGTGTGATTTCCTGTTGATAGCACTTGTGGAAAGCATTAGTCATGATGATTTAACCAACATACTCATTGAAATGGAAGGGTCTATTTTTTAAAATGTTCTGGGACATTTGAACTAGTAGGGCTGAATGATTTTTCCAAGAGACTTAGGTATTCCAGTGACAACAGATGACCATGGAAATGGGGAACTCAATAATTTTATAAATCTACAGAATGTTTTTTCCCACAGTGAAGGTCTGAGGGACTTAGGAGGGGAGAGGAGGAGAGCCTGCAAGATGTAGAGGTTGTGCACTTTTAAAGACTCCAATGGACAGCAGTTCCCAAAGGCTGGGTTTTGCTTAGGTGGTGATGGAGCCTAGGACATGATGCCAACTCCATCACCCCATGCCTTGCCTGTTTGTAAAAACCAGGAGTGATAGTACTTTGATGCCTGTCCACAGTGATTATCTGAAGATGCTCATGTAGCCCACACTGTGTCCACCCAATGGACTCAGCCACACCACTGGACAATTCAGCCAGCACATCCAGAACCATCTCAGACCCAGAGGAAGGGCCGTGGAATAATTTACTCTGAACTCCTGTATTTCACAAGCCACCAAATGTCTCCCAGCTATTTTGTGCTTCTCAGGAATTCAGCCTCAGCCCTTCACACATTAACTAACCCACAGGAGTGTGAGGCTGCTCTTTGCTACGTGTGCTGGCTCACAGACACCTTCATGTCTGCACAGGGACAAGCTCTTTGCTTGCTCATGTTGGCAAAAGAAACAAGGGGCACTGAAGGGATTTACTTACAGGGTAGGGCTGTGGCAATGGGCTCTTTAAATAGCTGTGTGACTTTTGTCTGTGTATCTGGATCTGTTTATTAAGCACTTTTTTAAATGATCAGCAACAAAGTAAATAGGTTTATTGTACTCAAGGAGGCCTCTCTTCTCAAGTGGCAGATTATTGCACCTACTCAAATGATTGTGAGTGGAATGAAAAATCCTATGATTAAAAGGCCGGGGCTTTTCATTGGTCTGAACGTTCCTCTTTTAACAACTCTGACAGCATCAAGGAGCCGTAAAGTGGGAGTAAATGATATTGGTATGCTTTAGTTTAAACAAGAGTTTAAAGGTGTTTTTAAGCCAACTTTAAGGCAAGCCATTTGTAAAGGAAGCCTTAATGGAATTGGGAATTATGCCCAGAGCAAACACATTGTCTATTTGGCAGTGATTAGCAATGTGTTAACAATTTAGTGTTCTAAATATAGAATAACCAGTTACCAAGATATTTAAATACACCTTCAGATACAGCAGTATCGGGCTTAAGAATGTACTTTAAAAAATCTGAGCCTGCTAACAAAGAAACTGTAAAAGACATTAGAGAGTCTTTGCAGAGATATCCTGATGGATAGTTCTCCAGCTGCAGGGTCCTATTCCTTTTCCCACAACCTCTTGGGTGAGGCATTTTCTTCATGGAGAGTTTTTAGAAAGCCTTTTGTTTGAGACATTTCAAACTGCAAAGAGGACAAAACTCTGGGGACATAAAGTACAGTACAGGGAAGGCAGCAATGGATGGAATTGCCTTAACAATTTCTAGAGTCTGACTTTCCTTGTTTGCAGTTTTTAGGGTTATACACTTATTTTTTGCAGCACTAGGGCTTCTAGACCACATGTGCCCAAGCAGTGCCGTGCTCCTGCTGCTGACACCATGTGAATAGCTCCATCAGTTTCTGTGCCTGAGATACTGTGCCCTGCTTGACCCCCATGTACAGCACAGGTTTTCTGTGCAGTGATTCTCTTAGAAAATTGAAGCTTTGTCACCGTGGGAGTCCAGGGTGTTCCCGTGGCTTCCCTGGATGCCTCGGGACCCGGGCAGGGGGCTCAGAGGCCTTGGCACAGTGCCCAAGACCCCTGTGGGTTTGATCTTAGTCTCTGGGAAAAATTACAAGTCACAAAAAATAAGTAGAGCATAAATTAGATTGTTAGAAGGTAGAAAAGTGTATTTTTAGAATTGTTTATATTAAGAATTTAGAGCTAAGATGGAGGATTCGGGGTATGTCTTTTCTTCTTCATGGCATCCATCTTTTGAGTTAGGGTAGCACTTCTGGATTGGTTTGGGAGAAAGTTGGACAGTGCAATGTAAGTGTCATGTATTGGAAAGTTATTGTAAACATCATGTACGTAATTTATAGTATAAAAGATAAGACCTGCCCTCTGGGCAGTGCAGTGTGCCTCCGACCGACGGGCTAGACAGACCTCTGCTAGTTAGAGAAAGAATTCCTGAGATAAGAAAGAATAAACAACCTTGGAAACCTCAGAAAAAGGCTTCTGGCTTTTCTTCATTGCTCGAGCTGGGAGAAACTCGAACTCTAAGACCACCAAATGTCGTGCAGTGAGGGATCTCAGGCTCAGAGAGACCACCCCGGCACTGGCATGTCACCTGCCTGATTGGCACCCTTTCTTGCACCACAGGCACGGCTGGTGCTGTTAAATGTCACCCAGAGTTTGTTGTCCAGGGATTTGAGAGCTCAGAATGAAATGAGCCTCTGCCTTCTGTGGGTTTTGGTATCAACCACAGCATCCCAGTGCTCCCATGAACTCAGTAAGTGACCCAGAATCACATCACCGTGCTCCATAAAATCCCTCCTCCACCTTGATTAACCCCGATCAAGTTTTTTATCTGATCATCAACTTTTAGACTGATTGCGAGCTGGTTTGTTGACGCTTTTTTAACCCGTTAGACGCGAGAGGATTTTGCGAGCGGCGCAAGCAGCGCGGGGCGCGCAGCCCCCATTCCTGCCGAGGCTCTCACGCGTGTGTGTTCCTTGCAGGCCGGTGCCCAGACCCCGCCGAGCCCGGAGCCGCCGCGGGCGCAGCCGTGCCGCTGGCCGTGCCAGTGCCCGCGGTCCCCGCCGCGCTGCGCGCCCGGCGTCAGCCTGGTGACGGACGGCTGCGGCTGCTGCAGGAGCTGCGCCCGGCAGCGCGGCCAGCGCTGCACCGAGGCCGACACCTGCGACCCGCACCGCGGCCTCTACTGCGACTACAGCGGGGACACACCTAGGTACGAAATAGGAGTGTGTGCACGTAAGTCACGTACGTATACTTTTGGCTTAGAGGCGCGCTGGCGGCTCCCGTCAGTCTGAGCAGGGGGTGAGGTTGGTCTCGTTCTAGATACCTGGCTGCACGCTGATCAGCTCCTCTGCGCATCGCCTTCCAGCCCCTGGCAGCTGTCTTGGTTCTCTGGGCAGCTGGCGGGATGAGAAATGACATCTGAGTTCCGTCCCTTTGATTTGGCCGTGGCCAAGAGCAAAGACCAACCAGCATTTGAAAGTCTCCATGTGTGTTAAAAAAACAGGAGGAGGTGCTGTAGTGGGTTGGGGATGAAGGAAAGATAGGCAGGCAGCTGATTTAAACACAAGCAGTATGGACCTCTACATGAAAACCATGACATTAAGGGGATGCATTTTGCTCATTCCCT
Organism: Luscinia megarhynchos; assembly: GCA_034336665.1. NCBI lineage: Eukaryota > Metazoa > Chordata > Aves > Passeriformes > Muscicapidae > Luscinia > Luscinia megarhynchos. The sequence continues at coordinate 94,058,884 of JAPFBE010000002.1, forward strand.
ATGGCAGATACCTTGGAAGGACAGCATGTGGTCTGTCAAGATGGTCAGGAATGAATGAATGAATCATCTCCTATCAGAGCTTGTTAGTTACAAATTGAGGTCAAAGCCTTAATTTTACGATGGTTACAGTCACATTAGCTGTCATGAGGGCAGAAGGATTTCTTCCCACCTCTCGTAACAAGCTCTTGGTTCCATAACACTGGAATGCTTTTCAAGAAGAAGCACAAAAATAAATTAGGCAGTGTTTTATGAATTAAGACTATATTCACTTGTTCTGAGTTCCAGACAATGAGGACAAATCTGATCCTCTCATAAAAGTCAGAAATTACTGAAAATCATTACTCTGGAAATGATTAAAAGAGAAAGGAACATCAGCACAATCCCACAGATTGCTGATTGGAAAGGCTGCTGCTGCTTAGTAAGTTACTAGAGCATATGGTCATGGATTTAGGGTCATAAACAGGAAAAAGCCATTTAAATAGAGGGGCTTGTGGGCTAGAACATAAAAACAAATGATCCAAGAGAAAATTTAAAGGTGAAAGGTAACCTAGAGAAGAGCTGACTGTGAGATGGACTGACAGAAGAACTGATCCATAGAACAGGAAAAAGCTCATAAACTATGGGCTTCAATAAACTTAGAATATGAGCAGAGATTACACAAGGGACAGGTCTGAGGAGTTAAGACGTTCAGGGTAATCTGGCAGATTCTCACAGAAGTGATACTAGGCGTTGCTCTTCCTCAGCAGAAGGGTGGGAAGTCTACTAAGAAATGACCTTGGCTTTGCACTGGCTCAAGCAGAAAAAAAAAAAAAAAAAAAGAAATGTGCAGTCTAACCAGATTTTTGTAGGATACAGGCGAAATAACAAGAGAAGTTACGTGCTAGGAGCTGTAAGACTGAACAGTGATTTTCAAGATTGGAAAAGATTAAGGTTAAGAAAAGAGGATATGAGATAGTTTAAATTTATTGTCTGGAGTGTGTGTAGAACATTCATGAGAGGTCTGCAAGAGCAGGTTAGACAAACATTGTCACAAATGACATGGTTACACTGGCCTTGTGCTGGAAGGGGAAAACAGGCTGGATGTTGTCCCAAAGCTATCAGCCTTCCTAGGCCTCTTTAAAAGCCCTCATGTTGCTCTGCATTTGTTTATTTATTTAAATGGTTGCTTTCTTAGTTGGATGTGTTTTGGTTTTTGCATCCTCCCACACACCCCAGGCACTTGTGTGCCTGTGCCAGGAGCACTGTGCTGAAGGAAGACTGACCCCAGCTTTTCCAGTGAGGTCTGGAGGGATTCCCAGGCTTCTGGAGGGCTTTCCCTTTCCCTACTGCCATGACAATATACCCCCTGTTATGTGACATTTGTGGATATTTGGTGAGGGGCATTATGGTGTGCTGAAGGGAACAGAAGGAAGGTGTTTCCATGGATAAGGATGTGAGATTGTCCCTGACTTCCAGAGAATCCTGTGCCTCTTCCCTGTTTTCAGCACCCAGGTAGAGGTAAGGACAGGGTCTGCTGATGTGTTCTTTTTGCACTCTGCCACAGATGGGCTGCATCACCCCACTCTGAACCCACCAGCTTCTGTCCTGAGCTGGTGACTGAAAGCTCCTGTGAGGGGGAGTCCTGTGCTGGGAGCTAGGGACTGACTGCTGTGAGGAATTTGCTTTGCATATGGATGCTTTCAGCTAGATCTAGAGAATCCAGGGAGTGAAGGGCTACAGAAACAATATAATTCATAGAAACTAAAGACCCTGAAAGAGTTAGGAATATGTGTTGGGAAACAGAGTGGGGTGAATCTGGGGTAAATTCAGGCTGTATGTGCACTGCCATGCTGAGATGTGCCCCAGGATCTAACCTCACAGACATCAAATGGGAACCTGCTGGGAGTCACTGCAGCTCTCCTTTGGGTGTTGGCTTTTCTCTGCAGCAAAGCAGAGGCACTGGGGTGCTGAGCACGGGCCCAGGGGGTGAGGCAGGTGTTGTGCATGTGGGGCTGGGAATTGGGGTGTGCCTCCAAATCGCTTTATTTTGATGCAGACTGAGCAAGGTTATTCATGAGGGCATTCAACAGCCCCTTTGTCTGTGCTTGGGGATGGTGAACCTCTTGGTTTATGAGACCCACAGGTTAACATAATCCACGAGGAATATGCTCATAGGAAAACACCAGGAGATGCAGCATCTTTTTGAACTGTCATAATTTGTGTGCATACCTAGAAGAGTCTCTGAATTCTCAGGCCCAGCTCCAGCACTGAGTGATTGCTTTTTCAGTACAAAGGCGTAAGCATTACAAAAATTGGAGCTGAGCATGAACTGGAGATCTAGCTCTGTGCTTGAAATTCCAATAGCTCTCATTTTTGTGCAGAAGAAGGGATTTGTGCTTGATGTTTTCATTCAGCTCATTCTAAAAATAGGAAACCTTTGCAGAATTTTAATCCAGCATTTCAATTTGTGTTTTTCTGATGCAGCTCCATGCCTGACCAGACTCAAAACGTAAGCAGCCCAAGCAGTGTGTGTGCAGTGCCTCCATGTGACTAAACAAGAAACTGAAGTTTGAATATGCCAGTGGAAACCATTGCTTCCAAATAACTGTCTATAATTTGAAACAAACAAACAAAAAATTCTGCTCTGTGATTCCTGTTCAAGGGCAATCAAAAGGCTTGACTTTTTAAAGTGATTTTATATATAAAATATACATCAAATACTTATTTTCATGGCTTTATAAAGTTCATTTTCCAAGAAAACTGCTCTGTGATAAACTGGGTAAGATCCAGGCTCCTAAATATAGAAATCCAGTGCCATTTAGGTGCTACTTTTGCTACCTTGTTTTTTCTCCCCTTTTGATTCAGATATACATAGGTTTTGTGAACAGCTGTGTCATATATGCGACTCTATGAAGTCCCCTCTATGTCTCTGAAAACCTCAAATTTCACCAAATATCTTTTTAATTACTTTGATTTCTCCTCCTGCAAGTAATTCCCACTACCATGCTATGAAATAATTTTGTGTTTTTTAAAATAAGAATTTATGGATAAAACTTGTTTTATTTTCTAACTTATTTTTTCCTTGCATCATTAAAAGGTGCTCTATTTCTGCTGTGATTTAGAATGGAAACAGTCTCCTAGGTGGTGTGACTGCACTTGGCTCAGCATCAGGCTGAACACATCACTCTGCAGCACTGCCAGCCCAGGGATCAGCTTGGTAAAGGAACACATCAGAGCTGTTTGCTGTCAGCATTATTTAATGGCTCTCTGTGTGTTTTGTCTCTTTTTCTTTCTTTTCAGAGATTGTTGGTGTAGGATGTGTCCTCAATGGAGTCAGGTATAAGAACGGGGAGACTTTCCAGCCCAACTGCAAATACAACTGCACGTGCATTAATGGGGCTGTGGGCTGTGTTCCCATGTGCACAAACTCACGTCCCCCACTTGTCTGGTGCCCAAACCCAAAGCTGATTAAGATGGCAGGGAAGTGCTGCGAGCAGTGGATTTGTGACGACTCCAGGAAAATCAGGAAGACATCTCCACGTCACATCTCCTCTGCAGGTATGGTGGGAAGGAGGCAGATCTGTCCTTTGCCATCTGGCAGAGTCCACAAGCCAAGTGTCAGCTTGCTCTGCCAGGCCTGGCAGGTGTCTAACCCCTGTGAGGGGCACAGAGCCTCCCACACAGCACGTGCTGGAGGACAGGGCAGGCAAACACCGGTGGAACTCCTCAGCAGCAACATGGATTTGGATGCCCCATCCCTGGAGGTGTTCGAGGCCAGGCTGGATGGGGCCCTGAGCAGCCTGATCTAGTTGGTGTTGTGACTGCCCATGGCAGGGGAGTTTAACTGAGATGGTCTTTAAGGTCCTTTCCATCCCAAACCATTCCACAATTCTATGGATATGATATTCACCATACCTGCTTGTGCAACCGTTCTGGAATTCTGTGTGCCAAAGCCCCTTTTAAAGGACACATCTGCTGGGACTTTGAAGATGTCAAAAGTCCTTTTTAATTCTTCATTTTCTTTTTTTTTTCCCTCAGTCTGGACCCTCTGTGAAAGAAAATGGACTCAGTTTGATTTGGGACTGAGGCTTTCTGTCCAGGTTATATTGCTATTGTAGTGCAATTTTAAAGGCCCTGTATCTTAGGAGTCTCAAACTTACAAACCTTGAAGGCAGTTATTGCATGGAAATTTCATTGTGAGTTGGGCTAAGTTGTCTTTGTGATAGTACAACTTTTCATCAATTCTGAACTGATGGCATCATTAAACATTCTGTCCTCACACCCACATTTTTCGTCACAATCACATTGCCCACTGCACAGAGGGTTGTATCATCTCAAACATTGTCCCAAGTGCTTAAGGTGGACTCAACTTGCCACATGTCTTAAATTTATTGTCAAAATGCCCTGTGACACACTGTAGTGACTTTAGCCACATTAGCTCTATGTTTTAGACCATCTCACAAAAGCAGAGCTCAAGGAGAGATAGGATTGTTGTAAACAAAGATTTTGGCTCTTGATGGTAAGAGTTTTTTCCCAAACTTTGGTCTGTACTTTTGTTGCACAAAACAAAGCCTCAGTCCTCATGAATGAGTTAAAACCACCAGAGTTTAGCCCTCGCTTCTCTGTCCCCGACAGCTCTGAAATGTGGGGTGGGTTCAAATTCAAAACATCTACTACTGAAACTGGCCTTATGTCCTCATGGCCTGTGTCCCAATATGGGCAAAACACAGCTTTGTTTTCCTGACTTTTCTCCTGTAAGGAGAAGTCTTATAATAGTCAGAATAGCATTTGTTACATTTAATATAATAATATATAATATTATGTAATGATAAACAGTGAGCAAGCTCAGTGCAGCAGTTTCTGTCAGAGTTTTGCCTGTGGACTGTCCTGTAAGCTGTAAAGCTGGAAGACTTTGGCTGAAGCTGGGACAGAACCATAACTGGGGTTGTTGACTGCTTTCAAAACAGAGCCCACCCTTTCTTCAGATGGCTGCTGAGCTCTCTAAGAGCTATTGAAGCTGTTCTTCCTCCCAGTGAAAGGCCGTGGCTGCTTCCCAAGCCCTCTGCCATCCAGCAGAGACTGTTGACCACTTTCTGCTGCAGGGAACCAATTGAATGGGCTCAGAAATAAACCTTCATGGTGAGATCAGATCTCATCCCCCTTCTCCACCCGCTGGCTCAGGCTTGTGTAATTGTTTATATTGTGGCAGCACCTGGGGGTCCCAGACAAGGACCCCCTTGTGTGAGGCTGTGAAGGGGAATAAAGGAACGAGCCCCTGCCCGGCTCTGGCAGAGATGGAGGGCCTGACACAAGTAGGTCAGCACAAAGGGAGTGGGATGAGGGAGTTCACAGGAATGCTGTGGTTCAGTTATTTGGGTTAGTGGCCTGAATGTGCAATGAGCTGGGGAGAGGGTGTTTAATATGTAAAGCTGCCCGGGCTGAATGACGTGGGGTTGGTGTGTGCCCGCAGCGTACGAGGGCGAGGAGGAGGCCTGGCAGAAGAACTGCGTTGTGCACACCTCAGCCTGGAGCCCCTGCTCCAAGACCTGCGGGCTGGGCATCTCCACCAGGATCTCCAACGACAACCAGCAGTGCCGGCTGCTGAAGGAAAGCCGCCTGTGCAACATGAGGCCCTGTGAGGTGGACATAGCCCAGCACATCAAGGTGGGGACTGTTCCCCTCTGCACCCCTGCAGCTGGACACTGAGCCAGCCTTGGTTTGCCAGCTTCCAGCATCTCCTGAGGCTGCACTTGTACACAGACTTGCTGTGCTGCACAGAGCTCCAAAACGTGTCCTACCTGTGCTGGTATGAAAACCTTTCCCTGAGAGCTTTAGCTCCAGCCAAAAGGTCCTTGCAAGGAAAACCAAGCCAGGCCTGCTGTGCTCCATGCTGGCTGAACAGCCCTGTACTCAGCTGGCAGAAAAGCAGTGCTGCAGGTCAGGTCATGGCTATGAGCTCTATTATGCAAGTATCCTACTTGCAGCTTTTGGGTTCATATGTCTAAATGTGTGAATCTTTCACACCACCTAGGTCAGGGCTGTAAAATCTTCCTAACATCTACAAATCCCTTTGAACATAGGAATCATAGAATAGAATAATGTAATCCTTAAAGTTGGAAAGGATGTCCAGGCTCAGTAAGCCCAACCTTTGACTGAATACCACCATGCTTGATAAACCACACTGCAAAGTGCCATGTCTGTTTGTTTTTTCAATACTTCCAGAGGTGGTGACTCCATCACTTCTCTGGGCAGCTTTTTCAAATGCTTAACCACTCTTTCAGTGAAGAAATTTTTCCTGATATCCAACCTGAACCTCTCATGGCACAATTTGAGGCCATTTCTCTTTGTCCTATCACTGTTTACCTGGTAGAAGAGGCTGAGCTCCCTGTCCCCCCAGTCTCCCCTTCCTTGCCACAGCCTCCTTTCAGGTAGTTGTAAACAGCAAGGTGGGTTTTTATGTATCAGCACTGAATATTAACCTCTTTGTTCTTATATTCTTCTCTGATTTAGCCTGGGAAGAAATGCTTGGCTGTCTACAGGGCGAATGAACCCATGAACTACACCATCTCTGGATGTGTGAGCAAAATTCCATACAGACCCAAATACTGTGGTGTCTGCACAGACAACAGGTGCTGCACACCCTACAAGTCCAAGACTATTGAAGTGATGTTTCAGTGCCCAGATGGAACTGAGTTTTCTTGGAAAATTATGTGGATCAATGCTTGTTTTTGCAACCTGAACTGCAGGAACCCCAATGACATCTTTGCTGACTTGGCTCATTACTATGATTACTCTGAAATCGCTAATTAAAGTGGCTGAATGCTGGAATTGATCCTTTGCTCTGATTTTACAGAGGTTTTAAAATAAAAGAAGAATCTTCATCCACTGCCAATGTGCAATTTTTTCCCCAAGTTAGGATGTTGATGCCTTGAGAGGTTTCCTAGAAGAGGGTCTAGACAGTGTTAAAGGAATAAAGTAGGTATTTATTACAAAGGCCTTAAAGGATGCACCTTGGGCAGTACCAGAGCCCAGCCAAGGCTGCACTCAAGGTGGACAACAGGTCACGAGTTTTCACACTTTTATAAGTTTTGGTCCATTTACATATTTGGGTTCATTGTCCAATTACAGCTCCAGGTTATGAAGTCCCATCCTCCCAGATTGCTCTCCTTAATTCGCTGTTTACACTTTTTGGGCCTGAAACTGCAATGTTGTCCTTGGTTCTCAGGCTGGAAAAGAATTGTTTTGTTTAACTAAACTGTGAAGAGGACTTGCTAACACTTTACATGAAGTTCAGAGTTATATACTAATGCAGTACAGAATCTGGAAAAATATGAAAACTAAAACTTAAGACATCAATGTTTAATCTCTTTGTTTTGCCACACTGTTTTCAAAGAGTCCTTGAAGGAGCCAGGTTTTTAACTCTAATAGATCTTCATCCGTTAACAGTTGCCAGAAATTCCTTTATGCACTGACTCTGGGACTTAAATGGCAGTTCTGTTGGCACTGTCACTTACTAGGCCAGCAGCTTAATTGCCCATAGGAAAGAACAGCACACTAGTATGACAGCAAAAGTGTGGCTGTCATTAGCTTAGACATGAGATTCAGACATCCTTATTGTCATTTCTTGAATGTTATTGTCTAAGTTGGAAAACTGACATATATGTATAATGCTCAACATTAGACACCAGGATTTGATGGTCTGATGCTTGTAGCTAAAGTCTAGCATTTGTCACACTAGTCCTAGAATCACCCCTCTGTTATTCTCAGTCAGATTCTACTCCATAGTGAATTTCATGGGAAAAGCCTTGGGAGAAGAGTGTTTCTCCTGCAATCTCTGTGTGATGTTCCTGTCTCTCACTGCAATAGGCTGGGTCCAAGAGCTCCTGTGTCCTGCTCTCCTTGGACTCATCTAAGTCTCTTGAAGTATCTTGTGCCAGGAACATTTTTGTAGTTCTTTACCTTCTCTGATCCTGAATAGCCTGACTGAATCCAAAACAGCCACCCCAGAGCTCATGTTTTCAGGACAGGTCATCTAATCCACAGCTGATGTACTGCTCCTAGGCTATCTCTGCAGATGAAATGTAGAGAGCCAGATAAGAGCTGAAGGACAAGACCTCATGCATCCATTAATTATTATTATTGTTAGAAATAGAAATTGTGTGGCATGTGCTTGGGGACCACCACCACCCCCTGCTCCCCGTGGTGTTACCAGCACCAGGTGCCTCTTCCCACTGCCACCTTGCCAGTAACACAAATAATTGTTTTACATGACTGGGGTAGAGGAAAGATGTATTAAATGAGAAAACAGGTGTTAGGCTTCACATCAGCTCTGAGAATGTGTGGATGCTAAGGAGAGGCACAGCTTCTGATGCAGTAATTCCAGCTGGGCTGATGCTTAGAGTAAGCATCAATGTAAACATTTTCTACAGAAGTGTTTTCACATGCAAATGTCATCTGAGAGAAAAAAAACCTGTCATTACCTTTCTAGGTAAGAAATTTATCATCACTGAAGGATGTTGGAGCCAGTTTTTTCTCCAATAAATTGTTATTACAGCAGCCATGCCCCATGGCACATTTTCTGTTGCTTCACTTGGGAGAGCAGAATAGTATTTTTGCATGAACAAGAGAACTGTAGTATCTACTTCAAATATCCCTGATGGCACAGTAGAACTGCTGAGTGACACATGATCTGTAGATCTGAGCAGTACAGGGCTGAACTTAGGATAATGTAGCTGTTTATCTTGCTTTACTTTCAGGTGGCAAATTGTCTGTCTTCATCTTGATAATCCAGCAGAAGCTTGATTAGTTTCTGGGAGACATAAAGTTTTCTGGCTATGATGAATAAAAAGTTCTTGTGAGTGGGCTGAAAATAATGCCATGCCTATATAAAAACAATTAGGAAAAAATACTGTATATCTTCAAATGCTGTTAACACCAATAGCATTTTAATTTTTATACAAGGATTTGGCCCATATATTCTTTATAGACGTAGGTCATTCCTGAATTTAAAGCTTTATTTCTTTTTTGAAATGTCCATGAAATCTCTAGTGACAGAAAGGAAGGGTGATCCCTGCCCACATGTTCCAATGCAAAGCCCCTCTTCTCTTTGTTTCTCTGGTGATAAGGAACCTGAGGCCACCAGCATTTTTCAAGATCCATCCCCATGACTGCCGTGGCCTGGATGATGTGACAGCAGAGGTCATACCTGACCTATGTGCCTCCAGTCAAACCAGACCTCAGCATCTGCCGGGCTGAGAATGTTACCTTTCAAACTCCACCCCTTGGTGAAAAAGTTCCCTGTGAACACACCAAAAAGAAGCTGTGGCCAAGAATTTGACAATGCTTTCCAAAAGGGAAAGTGGTTTGTGTTAAGAAGTTATAGGGAAGACATACTGGGGCCTCTTTCTCAATCAGGTCCCCTAACTATGACTTGGATCCCTGTGTTCTAATTCTTGCCCATCTTAGAGTGCCATATGTGTTGCATATGTGCCACATATACATGCATGTGTGTGCACATACAAAAATAAATACATATATACACATTTGTATGTGGATGCATACACATCTATAAAATATTATGTGCAGGCACCTATATAATGTTGTATATAATATTATATATAAGATCATATGGAAATATGCCCATGAATATATATATGTGTACATTTACATATAAATATTCCTATGGTGCATAAAAAGCAGTATAATGTCTGTTTATAAGTACAGTCAGTTTGTCTTACATGTACAGATAAGGAAGGAAGAAAACAGGACCAAATCATGTATAAAAAACTGTGTCCCTTAACTGGCTTGCTCTGCTTTGCAATTAGTTAATGCTGTAACCACAGCAATCAAATGCTGCAGTGGCTGTAACACAGGGCTTTCAGTGAGAGATAAAAGAAGCTATTGAGAGCTAATGCGTGACCAGCAGCTCCAGTGCGTGTCAGTTTGTAGTGAAGTGAATGCCTGGAAACCACAGATCTTGCCCAACACGCCCAAGATGTTTCTGTCTCTAGCCTGGTTTCCTAAGGAAACCGGGTGTATGCAGACACACTGCTCATTTGTGTGTCTGTCAGGCAGCCCCTTTGTGGGAAATGTCAAACAAAGCAGGCAGAAGTGTAAAAGATCTCAGAAGCATTGCCATTCCTGCAATAAACATGAAATCAGAGAGCAGGGCAGGGAAGAGCCCGACCACATTGTGCCTGTCAAGCCTGAGCACACCTGGCAGGCAGTCACTGCCCCCAGCACACCTGCAGCCTGACCCTGCCACCCCACAAAGGGGCATGAAGCAGCATAAAGGGGCTCTAAACAGACCTGCCAGCTGGAAATGAGTGGCCATGGAGGAGGCAGAGCTGAAGGAATCACAGATGGGGAATAGTGGTTATTTACACTGCTGTAAAGGAGTTTTGTGGGGACATTGGGCACACATCTGCAGGAAGCACTGTTAGCTCTACTACTCTGCTTGTGCCACTGAATGGGGAAGAGCATCACTTGTATCAATTAATTTGATCTGCAGTCTGTGGTGCATTCGAGATCCTTTGTTTTAATGGGTGCTTACAAGCAGATTAGCCCTAGGACTAAGGCAACAGTCCAGCTGTAGAGTCAGTTCCTGGCTCCCTCTGTGTCTGGGCAAATCATGTATCTTTTACAAAAGTGCTTTTGTGGTTACTGTTTTAATTCATTGAAGATCTAGATCCCCCAAGGCTTTCATGGATCCAGCCCTTTGCTTCACTTTTCCTCAGGATTTCAGAGCCAGAACAACAAGGCCCTACTGTTCATTGCCTCTGTTGAGAGTGAAAATTCCTCCAGCAGGAACTGATGTTCATTGTTCATTTGTGCAGTGGGCCCAGGTCTCTGCTGGGACCTGAAAGTGATACCACCATCCAAGAAAAAACAATTATAGCATTGAGGAGGTACCAGAATCAGACTCCTGTGCTGCAATGGGCAAGTGAAAGGCTAAAGAAAGGATGAGAGTGACAGTTTTGCAATCCACCTAAGCCAAGACAGTTTGACACACATTCAGCTCATGGCAATCATCCTGTTGGTCCTGCAGGCTGGGTCAAGGATGAAGGGTGTGATTTTGAGGGATTGACCATGCTGGCATGAAGCTTATTAAAATGCTTTTCCATGTAGTGTTGGCTGGAATTTAAAACTCCCATTTTGGTGTGCATGCAACTGGAAACAGGGTATAGTGCAGTTTTTTATGTGCTCCCTAGGGTTGTGCTGTGTATATGTAATATTCCAGGAAAACCACAATGTTTAGAAAGACTTTGTCATCTTGTAAATTAAACCCTGGGAATTTTTTTTTGTCCCAGCTTTCTTGAAGGAAATTTGAAACAAACAGTTTATTAAACTGATAGAGACAATCTAGAGGCACAGTCTAGAATTTCTAGAGGCACATCTCCATATATTTACCTTCTCAAATTGTGACTTTTCAGTTTTAACATTTCCATAGAGTTATTTCTGTAAGCTTCATACACTGAAATATATGAAAAATTAAAAGGAAAACCAGATTGGTTTGACAGTCTGAGTTACTCCAGCTATAAAACACATTACTTGTTTGTAATGCATCATGATGAGGTTTTTTAAGATAGGACATTGCTTCTGTGGTTCAAAGATATTAAGTAAGTGGTTAACGAATTTGTGACTGACACTTCATTTAGAAATTCAGGCAAGCAAATGAAGGTGAAATATATCTGTGACTGACATTTCTGTTCCTTTTCCCATTGTCTTGCCTGGCCAATGTCCAAGTGGGCATTTGCAATTTGTGACAAAGCCATGAACTGGAGGATACATAAAAGTCAAAGAGCCTGTACTGTAGTGTGGTAGAAAGGATGGTCTGAGAGCATTTCCTTCATTTTGAGTATTCTGGCAGGTTGGAAAAGCCAGTTGTTTCCCAACTTGCATTTATTTGCTGGTCTGTTTCTGGCTCAACATTTGAGGGTTTTTTTTCTGCAAGACTCTTATTTGGCTTGGGGCAGAGGTCTAGAGTCTTTTAGCAAAGTAGAGTGCATTACTCAACCTGCCTAAGAATGTCTTCATTATCGCCTCTTTTGAGAAGTTGCAGGAGTAACCTGTTTGCAACAGCCATGCATACTGAAATTGTTCCAACAAGGTTATAAAAGACATGGGGAAAAGCATTTAAATTAAAGAATTGCTGTTTTTTATCCCTTATACCCCCAGAGCTAACTCCAGTAAGGATTCTTCCTTTTGATTCTAGAAAAAAATACCTGTAGTGTTTTGCAATAAATGGAGCTTGCTTTCCAGCCTGAAGTATGCTACTTGCCTTGATAGGAACTTAAACACTGTGAGTGCCTCCTGCCCTGGACTGAGATGGGGTCAGTTGGGCTTGCTTATGGTGAGAAAGCACCTCCTCATTCTCCCAAGCCTTCTCCTTCAGGGTGCTTTATTTTTTTGTCCCCCATGAAGGGCAGTCCTCTACATTTTTAAGCATTTTCCAACCAACTGTGCCACTGGCAACAGCTTTCAACAAAGGTACCACATTTCCCTGAAGTCCCATCTGGCCTCTGCAACCTCTGCTCACCCACGAGCAGCTGCTCAGCACACAATCTTGCACGAAGGCTTCCTGGCTGCTTTCACTAGTCTGGGAATACCAGCATCTCCTCAGTACTTTGCACTTTCCAAATGAAGTGCTGACCCTTTGCAAGGCTCTGCTGTAGGATCTCCTCTGCTCCAAACACACTTGAGCAGCAGAGAGGGAGTCACTGCAGGATCAGATCAATGTTTAGCATTGGCAGCTGGTGATGAAGAGATACAATTTTTTTTATTTGGTCAGATTACTATTAAAAATAAATTAAAACATATTGCAGTCATTCAGTAAATGGCAATTTCCTAGCTGGAGAGATCTGTGTGGGTCTGGGGTCCAGCAGGTTGCTTGGACAGAGTGCATCTCACCACTGTGTGCAGGGATGGAGGCACCTTTGCATGGGGCAGGCTTGCCAAACCTACAAGCAGACTGGCCATTCCCTGTGCCAATGCCAGGCAGTGGTGGTGCAGACCCTCAGCTCAGCAGCCCCATCTTCCCTGCCCATCGTGCATGTGGGGTGCTGAGCCTCGTGGGGGCTTGTGCACACACACAGCTACACACACACACACACACAGAGCCAGGGGGTGAAGAGCCCAGGCAGGTGACACGTCCCTGTCCTGCTCTTTCCTGAGTGCCCTGGCTGTTGTAGGCTTTGCCTGCAGCTGTCCCAGCCCATGGCCAGTACTGCAGCCCAGCAAACAGCCCTGCCCTCCCCCAACCCCCTCCACACACTGACCTTGACCTCAATACCATAATCCACTCCAGCCAAAAGCAATTGCAGAGAGTGGCAGGTCACCCAAGGATACTTTTTGCAGCTCTACTGCAGGACACAGCTCACTATGGTGCAGCTGCTTGTGAAGGAAAACTACCTGCTATTCCCCTTTCCCAACCCTTGGGCTCTTCTGGACGTACCCAGTGATGGGCATCCAGGGTTTGATGCACATCCCACCAGTGCCAAGACATGTAAGGGTGTATGGGATGTGGGGCTGCCTCTTTAATGCCATCAAAACAATAACTGTCCTCAGCCTGTAGGAGTGCTGGGTAAGCGAATGGTCCCCACGCTGGGCTGCAGAGAACAGACATTGAACTGTCTGGCAGTTGCAATCAGAAGCCTTTTTTTTCCTTTTTCTTCCCCCCTAACACTGGTCAGCAGCTGTGTTGTTTATAAAATGAATGGAGCCCTTAATGAAGCAATAGATAGAAACAGAGAGAGGCTGTGTCTGTCTGTTACAAAAGGCTGAGGGGGAAGGGTTGAGCTCTTAAAATACCCTGACATCCTTTCTGTCAGTTATTTAAACATTAGGCATGGCAGTGATCAGCTACCAACATAAAGTCTATATTTGGCTCAGTGGAAATGCTAAATCCACACACATCAAAACAGCTGTTCATATAGACAGGGAGAGTGCCTGTGAGTGTGAAACAGTGCAAAATAGTGCAAAGGAAAAAAACAAGCAGACAGCATGTGGGAAGGGCCAAGCTGCAAGCAGCACTGCTCACTGTGTTGTATTGGTGGATGCAACAGACCCCATTACAGGCACATTGAGGATTGCAGCAGACACTCTGCCCAAGATGCAAAAGCAGGAGAGGATTCCAGCACTGGAGAGAAAAAATAAGCAGCTTTACTATAAACAGTTTTCACTCCAGCTCAGTCCATCACTCACAACACATGACATTAATCATAAACCTCAAAAACACATCTAGGTTAAAGTTTCCAGCTGTTCATTCAATAGAGACTTTTAAAGAACAGCAGCATCCTTCAGCACAAAAGTCCTGCTGCCACGACATGGTATTGGCACATCCTCTCCCACTCCCCCTCTGCAAGGACAGGGAAGGGGAAAGATAACATGAAGTTTAGCCAGATTTTTATACAGTAGACATTGAGGCCCAGGCAGAGGTGGAAATCACTTGGATTTCAGCAATGATATCCTTTCTATTAGTGGTTTGAAGAGTAGCACTGCAGCAAAGATTTGGCATTGAGATACACTACTGCAATCAGGAAGCCTCATGGTCCCTGGGAGCCCATCCTGTTTTCTTTCTTTATAGCCCCAAAAGCACTGTCAGGGGCAAACTGGTTATTTTCTGGAAACCACCTGTTACCCAATCAGAATTTTCTCTATGCCACAGAGGCTTCTTGCTCCCTCGTGGCCATTCACACTCAGAAAAAAGTGAAACCCCAGCTCCTGTTTTCCAGGACTACACTATCCAGGCTAATTTTATCTCCAACAATAAAGCAGAAGTCAGTTTTTGCAAGTCTGGGAAGGGTTTTTATAAAAATTTCTAAAAAATCCACAAACCACTTGCATCTCTTCAGTTACAACACCAGCTAAAGATGCCAGGAGACCAGTACTGCAGGGAAAGAGGAGCCATAACTCCTTGTAAGACACCACTCCTCTGTGCTGCCCTCCAGCTTTTATGCACAGGAACACAGAGTTCTTTGCCAAATGAACACTTTTGATTGCAAAGCTGACATTTTCAGTGATCCTAGCAACTCCTTGCAGCTCAGCAGTGCTCGCAGCTCCCTTTGTGCTGCAATAAGGCTTGGATGCATTCCTCCCCATTAAACCAAAATAAACTGCCTGGGCTTGACAGGCACACCATGGTGTCCTTGTGGAAGGGATGATTAGCCATTCCCAGAAAAGCTCAGCAAAGAACTTAACTTTGCCCTTCTTTTGTAAGATGAGCTGGCACAGGTTGCTCCTGTTTTCACTGGCACTGGCTGTCAAACCCTTTGCTGGGATCAGTCCAGTCCTGACTGCTGAATCATCACATCTAGCAGAGCCTTGGCTCAGACACGACAAATATTTGCTTTTGCATCTTCCTGACACAGGAGTTTTTGAGATACAGGAGGAATGAGCAGCCCAAAATAGTCCCAGCAAAATCATCAAAGCACCTGTCCCTGAAAACTCCAGTATGTTAAGTAAGTCACTAGGTTAATAGTTTCTTTCCTGAAGTTACATTCTTACAAGAGCTTCACAAAGAGCACCATTAGAAAATCTAAGTGGCATCTGCAAGTGCAGTCCAGAGGCCTGATTAACTCCAGATATTGATGGGGAACTCATCACATGAATGGATTTAAAGATCAGAAAAGATGCAATGAGCATGGCACCAACTCCAGTGAGGAAGTCAGACTCCAGACCTGTGCACTATACAGTATTTTATCCAGGGAGAAAAAAAAAGTTGAAACAGCAAATAGTACTCTGTATCATGGCTCAGTATTTTTCTATATTTCTAAATCCTTTAGCACTGAAATAGTCAGCAACTATGCTGAAGTGTGTGGTGTTTTCTCAGACTATTAGGCTGAAGGAGGGAAAGCTCTGAGCACAAAAATAGGGGATGACAGATCTGAGCAAAATCAAGACTTCAAAGGGATGACAAGAATATATTTTGACTGAAAGAGTATTGTACTCCTGGTAAAATATGAAGACACCAGACATTGCAAAGTTACAAATTTATTTGTTTTGAAATAAATACAAATACTTCATTAAGAAACTTTTCTTGATAGACTTTACACAATAGCTTTATTCTTTCTGGAAATTGTCTGTTCTTCCCACAAAATGTTATGGATATTCTACACAAGAGCTGAAGTTAGTCAATATAAAGTAACCTAGATGGTGTTCTTCAGAACAAGCAATCCCAAAGTATTAACATTTGCTATTTAACCACTCGCCCTTTGAGCTTTTTGTCTGTGTGAGGACTGCAATTCAGCAGGTATGCACTGGAGCTCTGGAAATCCTGTCCCACTAGCTATGGAAGGACAAACTTAAGAACACCCAACTGTGACATTCTGAGTGGCAGAAAGGTATCAAGCCACTAGGTTCAAAGAAAGCAACCCAAGGCTATGTAAAAAGATGCAGAACCAGCAGATCATGACATTTACAAAGTCATTAGACACTGTATTCCAGAGATACAGTGTTGCTGCTCCACCACTTCGTGGAATACACTTTTCAGCACCAGGGAGATCTCATCAGTTTCAAATCTAGTAATTAGTGGCAGTTGAATGTACAGTATCTAATTACATGCCCATCCCAGTTATTCATCTCTCCTGACGAGAACAGCTGGATCTGTCTCTGCTTACAGAATTCCAAATTTATCACAATTGTGCTGGACACAAAAAAAACCCCAAAAACTTGAGTTGCAAAGATAAGTTTTTGAAGCTGTTTCTGCTTAGCTGGCATGTACAGCTACCCTACATGTTACAACTACACCAACTTCTGCAGTTTGGTAAACCCTTTGGCCCAAGCTCCCAAAGAGGAAATTCTACCTTGCTTACCAAATTTAAATCCTGTCCTCATTTGGCTAAGCAGGTTTTAGGGTCTAGGAAGGGGGAAGGAAAGGAAGATTGGAACTAAATCTCAAAAAAGTGAAGTGAAAAACCTTAAAGATTTAGTTCATCTCAGTCACATTAAAATTGCCTATTTTAGTAGTATATTATTATACATAGGAAAACAGGCTTGCATACTAATGAATTAGAAGGCCTATAAATGCACGATACGTTAACTTTTCTATCATTTGAAGTCAAGCTATATACAATTAATTCAACTCCAGCTTCAACATGAGGCCATAGCACATTTGTTTCATTTCCTTTTCTTAAGGTAATCCCTAAAAGTTCTTTTGTATTTCTCCCCCACTTTGAAACTCGTCTCAAATTGTGCCGGTTTACTTCAAGAGAATAAGAGATAAAGGGGCCTGTAACAGCTTTGATTTTAAAGGAGGGTATGAGCAATTCTGGTTTGACTCTGAAGTGTTTACAACCACATCAGCTTTTGGCAAGTATCCTTTAGAATTTGGCATCCACTGAAGGAGGGCATAATAGCAGCGGCTGTCTGAGATAGAAGAATGATGACAGAGCAAATGAGATGCTTCTTTTCTTTGGTCCCTCTCAGACCCTGGTGAGCAGAGTTCATCCTACAGAACAGCTAGAGATTAATACCAGTTGTGGTTTTGTGACACACAGGGGGCATCCATCACTTTTCCGCACTGTGACCAGTTGAAAGCCTCCCGGAGCCATCTAACAGGACACCTCCATGGACTTGGGGCTGGACTGCTCCGCGCTGCTGGCCGAGTTGGGCGTCAGCTCGATCCGCGTGTCGGTGTGGGAGCGGCTCCGGGCGCCGTCCCCGGTGTGCGAGCGGCTCCTCGTCCCCTCCCCGGTGTGGGAGCGGCTCCTGGTGCCCTCCCCGGTGTGGGAGCGGCTCCTCTGCCCGTCCAGGGAGGTGACGCTGGAGCCGGAGGCGGTGCGGGAGCGCATCAGCCGGGTCATGCTGGCCGAGGGCACTGCGGGGAGAGCCGGGTTAGCACTCGCTGCTCACCTGGGGGACAGCCTGAGCCGAGCCTGAGCCCCGCCCGCCCCTCGCTCAGCCCGCCCGGAGGAGCCTTCACGCTCGCACAGGCAACATCAGTGCCTCCCCTGCTCCAGGCATGCAACTAAGAACGAATTACTGCAGTGGAATTAGCGGCCAGGGCTCAGGGATCCAAGAAACTTTAGGGCACCCTCCTGTGGCTGCAAGAATCCAGAGGGAAACTGAAAAGACTCATCAGCTCTCCCATTACTTTTCAATATTGAACCTTTGCTGGCAGCCCAGGCTCATAGTGCAGCCTCACAGCAGCTGGCAGAAGCAAATCTGTGAAAAACAAACAGCTACAACTCAAAGAAGTCTGAGCCAATGAGGTTCTAAGTGTTGACCACAGTAGATGAACCCTATCCTTTGATGCCACGAGGGGACACTATTACAAATAACCACCTTAAAAACACTGAGATGAAGTAAAATAGCTATTTGTGGGTATAAGCTGCTCACAAAGTTCTCTACTATTTAATAACATCACCTAGTTTGCAAAAACCCTTTGCCCAGATATATCTTATGTTTTTTTCCCCCCTTGCAAATGCATATCCAAAAGGGAAAAGGTGACACATCTGGGATCAGAGTTTTTCTGGGTGCTTAGATGCCCAATTAACTTCAATAGCAAGATCAGCCATTTAAAAAGAACAAATACTTACTGTATCCCATTCCCTGAACAAAGTATTTGAAAGCTTCAGCAAGCTTGGCAGGCTGCAAAGGAGAGAGAGAGTTATTGTAGGAAGTGCTCAGGAGGTTATATTATAATGTTACAGATTCCATAGATGCCCTGTCTTAACAGGGACATATTAAATATTCTCTGGGTTCTACTGACAGTAAGAGAAGTTCATTTATAAGAAAATGCCACCATTCCCCTTCCTAGTAATCTCCTCATTATTTTGCAAAATGGATACATGCATTTGAGGTCCAGGGAACACAAGTGGTCTAAATCTGGCTCAAAACTTGACTTGTGCAGTTATTGAGGCAGGTGAGCCAAAGTAAAACAACTGGCTTCACAAAAATATGCAAGGCAGTTCATACAAGACTGGTAATTGAATAATTCCTAATCAGCAGAGAACAAATTCAGCTATTCAGAGCTCATAGCTATGTTTATAGGGCAAGAAATCTCACCAGGAATACACAAGCACAACTGCCTACAACCAACATTCTTGCAATGAGGCACCCTCTGTTTTCCTCCTCTGCTAACAGTGGCCACAAACTTCACAGTCTCAATTATTTCACATGAAAATATTTTTTGGGTAATTCTCTGAACCACTGCAAAGAACAGACACTCTATGACAGAAGCAATGCCCATACTACCGTGTGGCTTTAAAAAAGCCTTTTCCCAACTCCCACTGTTGAAGCATACACTGCCTGCATAGGAACTTCAGCTGCAGGCAACTACAAATTTTAGCTTTAGCTTTTAGTTCACAAGCACCACTTTATATTGCTTAGAAATCTGTTTAAATGTTTGATCACATTCCAAAGCTGATTTACAAATCAGCTCTTTTAGTGAGGCAACACAAGGGCATAGGTAAATTTTAACTTTGCCAGCCTGGCTTTATCAGCAGCTTGGAACTTATGCCTAAATGTGTTTTAAAATCCAGTTCTTCCACAGTCAAGCTGAGCCAGTGTATGCAAAAACCTAGCATTGTTATTTCCTGTCTCCCACTTTCCTGATGTGTACTATAAATAGTCCAAGTAAGAAGGTTGTTAAAATGCCAAGCCTTAATCCACATGATCTTAGTAAATAGGTATAAAATAATATCTCTGCATTCCCACCTCAGTTCTTCACTTGGTTAGGACTTTTAGTGAAAACAATATTCCCCTCCCAATCTTAATTTTGCACTTCATTGCTCTTTAAAGAGGAAAGCTCAGATGACCCACTGACATCATTATTCATGAAATCATAACCATCCTTTTGGCTGACATTTGGGAACAGCCAGTACCCTACAGGAAAACACTCGTTTGCTGCAGTCTGACACGCTGCAGAACACGATTAGCAGGATTTCCACCAGCCAAATCCTACCTGGGAAACTTGGGGGAGCCCACCACAGTCAGCCATCTGAAATGGGATGAGAACAGCCCGTTAGCATAATGCCAGAGGAATTCACTTATGCTCAGATATATTGAGATGACCTTTTTAGCTATCTGGCAGAAAAACCACTTCCTTTTGCTGTGTGAGTAACATACACGTGGATGAACGTATGAAAGCAAGCTGTTAAATGTTTAGAAAAGCTATGATGCACCCCAGAAAACCACAAAGTGTCCTGGTGCTCAGGGAAAGCATCAGCTGGAGTTGCAAATGCTTTTTGCTGGGCAGCAATTATCAGTTTCTTAGAAACCAGCCTGTTAGTCCTGCTTGCAAGTTCAGCTCTGAATTACAATAACATGACTCTGTATTGACATGGATGACAAACAGGGTAGAGAAAACAAACACCTAAAAGCTCAGAGGTGAGAGGGAAAAAAGATTTGCTTAGATTGCTGATGGCAAGCATCAGCCTGACTTGCCAAGGGAAGCAGGGAAAGCCAAATGAGAAAAGCTGTCTTGAGTGCATGAAATATTTTTGGAGCATTTCATTTTTCCTGCCACTCCACCCCTCAAAGTCAACCCAACAAAAACAGTCCTGTTCCAAGGAACACTACAAGCTGAAAACAGTAGAGTTGTAAATTACAGGAAACCCCAAATCCTATCTAGGATTAGTTAGCAGCAAAACAGACCTGCAGCAGGATCTGGCATCAGCCATATCCCTGGACTGAGCAAAGGCTGGCCACTGAAACACGGGTCTGAGAGTGTCAGAAACTGTCTTAGCATGTCTGCCATACCCACATTATAGGGCAGCAGTGTAACCCTTCAATGTTAGGAGGAAAAAAATTAAATATCTTTATTTATTGTAATTTTCACTGACTAGTTCACTAAAGAGAGATGCAGTAGAAGTTCTTGGCAAAGTATGACCAAACTTGCCTCACTGTTTGCATGCTATTACTTCATCAGTAACAAGCTGAAGATTGCACTCATACTCTGAATGCCAAGTATCAGCCAAAGCCTTTGCAAGATATTCTGCTGCTTGTAAGAGCATTTTGCAAATCTTTTTTTCTGGAAAATAGCAGTAAAATGTCCTGGACTGTCCCCTCATAAAAGGCAGGTTGACCAAACTGTGGCTGAGAGATTAGCTGTTGATTCACCTGACACTGCTGCTGAGAGGCAAGCACAGGAACAAAATGAACTGGTTCACACTCCTACTTTGCTCACAGCTTTTCAAACCGTTCAAAATATCTCAAGATCGAGCTTTGCCAGCTCTAGTCAAATTCATTATGGGTATGTGAAATACTGAACATTTCAACTTTCATCCCTACTATTCTAAAATGGAGGAGCTGAGAAATTCCCTGCTGTCAACTCTGGCAAGAGGCCCCTCTAGTCTTGTTTATCCAATAAAATACTCTCACCCTGAAGGAACTGTCTTTTTAAATCAGAACTGGATTCTCACTGTATTATCAGTATTGCAATACATCATTCTAGTTCTGCTTTTTTAGCTAGTCCAGCTGGTTTTATGTGACAGGAATGTTTATTTTAAAAAGCACAGGTTTTGTTATTACCTTCAGAAGTGTGGTCCTTGTTGGGTCCAGCTTTGAGTTGCATTCAACCTATAGAAAAGAATAGCAGCATAAGGCATTGCACACAAGATTTTAAGCATGAACTCTTGTAGGAGAACAGATCCAACACCTTGATTTCTGGCTTAGTACAGACTAAACTGAGTCTCTGTGAAGATTCTATGTATATATGTACACATCATTAAACCCAAGTAAGTCAGCTCACATTTTTAACTGCGTTTTTTCCATGTACAAACCCATAGTTGGGAACTGGAGACTATTTTTTCATCTGTTTCTGGGACTTCAGTGGCAACAAGTGTTGTTTATCTTGTGATTTGGGGT
Source organism: Luscinia megarhynchos (assembly GCA_034336665.1). Lineage (NCBI taxonomy): Eukaryota > Metazoa > Chordata > Aves > Passeriformes > Muscicapidae > Luscinia > Luscinia megarhynchos. The sequence continues at coordinate 94,080,670 of JAPFBE010000002.1, forward strand.
CATCTGGTAGTGTCCCAAGTGGTGAGCAGCCACGTGGCCATGGGCCAGCAGGCTGGGCATGCCCATTAAGGCACAACATTTGAAGTCATCCAGTCATCTGGGGAGAGTTATAATGGTCAGAAAGCAGCTCTTCACTTCCAGAGTGACCCAGGGCACAGCTCCAGCACCACACAGCAAGTTAAAATACCAGCAGCAGATTCCTCTCTAAAGGAAAATATTTGTGGTTCACTGGAACTGCTGTGGTGATTGTTCCTAATGTGGTAGCAACTAAACAATAGTGCCCAGGCAGAGGGGACAGACAGCATGGAATTGATGGCAGCTCTCCTGCGGTCTGGGAGAGGAGAGCCCAGGGCTGTGCTGACGGCCAGCAGGGCTGCTGTGTGGCAGGGGCTCTGCTGGCCTCCTGCAGCCCCCTGGATTGCCCACCCCCCTCAGCAGGGTGCCAGAGATGGCTCGAGGTACCCACCACAGCATCCACTGCTGGGGAGCTGTCACCGACCACCAGGAGCACAGGACACCTGCAAAGAAGAACACGAGTGCTGTTATCTCTGCCTCCCAGCCCTGAGCTGCATTTTGTGTCTCTGGAAGGGTGAGAGTTAAGTGTGGAAAAATGATTTGGTTTGTATTCCAGACATCTTAAAGACACACCAAATCCTGCATTAGCTGCACATCTCCTGACATGCTCCAATTCCTTGCCTGTTCTTTTCCCCAGCTGGCAGAAAATCAACCCTTGCCAGAGCTCTTATTCCTTCCTTGCTTTATAAGAAATTGAATGTGGGCATCAGCATCCAAGTCTCACACCTACCACCCCCCAAGGCCCCGAGTTCCAGCTTTTGGAACTGTCCACCCAATTCCAAACAGATTGTGAGAGGAACAGAGTCTCCTGTGTATAACCACCAGCAGCTGAGCTAGGAAGGACTTGACAACTTTATGCAGCACAAGCAAGAGGCAGATGATCTGACAGTCATTCTCAAATCTGTTCTATCTTTCTGAAAGTTGTTGTTTGGTTGGTTTTCTAAACAGTTCTAGGCTGGGGTTTTTTGGTTGAATAAGCACAGTTCAAGTGCCTTCAGAGCTATAGTTTCCATTAACATATTTCACATTTCATATATAGCATGAATACACTAACTTTTCTAGTACTTTGTAAGCCAAAATTTTCAGATGCACAATGACAGGGAGTACTTAACTTGAAATCTCAGTATGTTTGCCAGGTCTGAAGAGAGGAGTTTTTCCTAATGGCAGTCCCTGACTTGCAGTAAGCTCTCAAATAAAATACTTACTGAAGGGTGACAACATTCACTCCAGGAACAGGACGCTCAATCTCTAGGTCTCGTCGACTAAAAAAAAAGTAGAGAGGACAACAGCTTTTGATAAACTGCAATTTTATAGATACTTCTATATTCTGCTAGTTTAGAGACAGCACAGACACTCACATGTTAATTTAATCTGACATATGTTGTGGCCTCCATAACTGACATGTTCAGTCCCAGTGTACAACCTTTCACCCCACAAATGCACAAGGTCCTTCTCCAGTCAGCAAACCACCTGAGATCCCTAAAGGCAGAACTTCATACTGGGGGAGCACATGTAATCCCACCACACAAGAAATACTGTCTCTAAAAGCTGGACAGCCTCCTGAAAGTTTCCAGTTAGAAATCAGGTAAATGTATTTACCTGTTGTAAGAGTTGACAAAGAGATGAAGGTTGGTTTGATTCATATCATTAATGATATGCTGACGGTAAGTATGGATCAGGTCATGGTTGCTGTGAATTTCTTCCTAAAGTGGAGACAGAATTGTTCAGAACAGGGGCTATTTTCTGAAAGGATCTGAAGACATGGCACAGTTGTTGTGTATCAGACTCATATCTGCACAACAGGAGTGTACCTTGAGGGAAGGGACAGCTTTCAGCACCCAGGGAAGTCACCCAGAATTAATATTAGCTTCTGATTGCAAAACCACAATTTTCACTTTAAAACTGAAATATGTTGTAATGTTAAAACCTCACAATTGCAAAACATGTTGTAGTGCAGATGGCTGCAGTCAGACAAGTGTGAGGTTTTAAAAAACAAAAAAAGGAAGATCCAGGGTAAGAAGCCTAATAAATGTTTCCAGGGTAAAGCAGATGTTGAAAGCTTTCAAACACACAATGTGGAACTCAATTTCACAATAGTAAATAACTAAGCTTCGAGGACTTCAGTCAGTAACATTTTCAAACAGTTGGGTTCTAAAGTCTTATTATCTAAATATTCTAATGTAGATTAGTTCCTTGTTCTGCTGGAATAGTTTTCCATTGCATATACTAACAATTTCAAGAACAGCAAAGGAGCCTCAGAAAACAGTCCAGCACTTTGCACTAGGCTTGCACTGAAGAGCACCATTAATACTAGTGGCCAGCTGTCACAGAAGTTACAAGTATGTTATATAAAAAAACCTGGGGTTTTTCAGCTCAGAACATGAGCATATACAACTCTTATATTTGTGTTTAAGTGTTGGCTGCCTAGACAGGGAACTGCCCCTATTAGAGTTGTCACAACTGAGATGCACTTGAAGACTCAAGACACACAAAACCCCATGGCAAAATACTGCCCAAAATGCTGGGGACACAGGTATGAATCCTATCTCACAGTTTAACTTCATCTTTTATTGTTTAGCTGAAAGCTTCCACTCCCCCCTCCCAGCCCCAGGAGGTAAATACAGATGACTGAATACATCAGAGGAATCTTTTGAACATTACCTTTCCAAATAGATGTGAAATGACCATGTCTGGCAAAGCATTTGTCCAACCTGAAATCTGAACAGCAAGATTACCTAAGTATCTGCTATTAACACAGCCCCTGAACAAATGACACCTTCCAATTACCCATAAATAAATCAGTGGGTGTTTCTCTGCTGTCTGCATGTACAATAGTCTAAACTGATATTTCCCCCCTCAATCCAACTAGAACACCATTTGGGGTTAATGTTTGAGCCATTCTCATCAGGTGTCTTCACTAATGCAGTCATACAGGGAATATATAGGGACATAGGTGTATAGGGAATCATTCCCTGCAGGAACACCAAGCAAAGCAGCCAGGTGGGTGTCATTTAACCCCACTACCCACTCTCCTCACCAACAACCCACCCTGGCAATGCAATGGAACTGCCCCACAGTAAATGCTCCTGCTTTGAAAGGACACAAGCACATAAGGCACCTGCTGTGTTCTTCAGGTAAGCAGTACTCACCTTGAGAGGTGGAAGGCAGAGGCACAGATATGGAAGAATTTAATGCACTGAGGCATTGGGTGAGAATTGAAATGGGTCAGGAGGTTCACTTCAGCATAGAAAAGTTACTACACTTCATTTAAATAAGTTTGTCAGTTTATTTTGACAAATTTGATATAGGAATATATTCAGTAACTAAGCCTTTAAAGAAAGTTACATCCTGGCCCTGCAAGTTTCTGCTAGGAGTTTCTTTTATATCAACATTTTCTGGTTGTATGAACAGTCTGTAGCCAATATTCTTTTCTGAGTCCTTTTGGCACCTAAGCCTCACAGATAATTGAAACATGGAGGATGCTGTTCTGGACATATTTCTGTGCTCTGCTTCGTATTTTGGACTGTGTTGGTAAACAAAGCCATGGAACAGCAAGCACTGAATGCTACACTACACTTAAAGTCTTCTTGAAAGATTTCCAAAACTACCATGTCAAGGTAAACCGTTCTCCCTACCAGTTGTGAGCTCTTAAGAATTGTCCCAGTAGCTCCATTGTGCCACTTGTTTTCTCAAAGTACTTATTTTTACCATAAGCCCTGTATGAAGTTTTTTTGCAAATGGAAGAATAAACCCCAAAGGAATTAGCCCAGGATGTTTAGTATCTACAGCCATGCCTTGACATACAAGGCTGCCAAGCTCCTCATGTCCCACAGTGCAGTAAGATTTATTTTTCTAACTTAAAGATGTTTACCTTAGTTGCTGCCCAGTCCATCCAACCTTCAGCACAAGGGTTCACATTAATGAGAACTAATCCCTCCACCATCTCTGCATGGTTTAACTGCAAAAGAGAAGACCCAAAGATTCATCAGATATCCTTTGCAGCTCAGTCAGCAAAAAAATTTAAATTAACAATTTATGTCATGGGGAAGAAAGTGGTAGGTCTAGGTTTATCTTGCAGAAAAGCATATGTACAGAAAAAAAAAATCATTAACTGAGCAGCTGGAGAACATTAGGATTTAACTTTTTCTCCACCCTCAGTTTAAATAGAGAACTCCCATTATAAAAACCTTCTGCAAAATTAACTGGGTAGAGCCCAGGCCTTAAAATGGAAAATCTAGGTCTTCTGGATTAGCTATCCTGCAGACTGTGGTATTTCACTTAAAAGCCTGGCTTGCATACTTAACTGGGCACAGCAGCACAGGAATTCTCCATGCACACTATGGGGACAAGAACACATAAGGAAAATCAGGTTTGAGGCTTTAGGGAATCTCCACAAAACTTACAGCAAATCTGGTTAAAATGTAAGCACCAGCTCCAGTTCCCATTCCTATGATGGTCTTCAGCCTGCACAGCAATAAAACAGAAGAGACAAATGAGGAAGGGTGCTGAAAATAAATAAACCAGTAGCCTTCCTCTTTCACATGCCAGTGTGCATCTGCAGAAGGGTGGGCTCAGCCTGGGCAAGCTGAGGACCCTCAGCAATGTCAGTGGCCCCATAATATTTGCAGGGCCCTGGTCCTTGTGCACTGCAGGGCAGCAGCTATCCTCACTTATCTTTAAGTAAATACACTGAGCAACCACAGCATTGTTCTGATTCTGGGAGGAAATGATTAGTCTCTGCCAGAAAAACTTGCAAGATACAGACCTGAAATCTGCAGCCTAAATACAAAGCTTCCCCCTCCTCATCACAGCTATCCTACTGGGGCACTGGTTCCTCTCTAACAGGAGGCTGGCAGGGAAACTTCTCCTGCTATCCAGTCACTGGGGTGATGAGGTTTAAAGTTCATAACCAAACAGGGCAGAGACAAACCAAATATTTGCATTAACTGAAATCAGGTTTAAAGCATCACCTTCAAAGTTGTAGAAAATACATGGAAGGGAAGGCTAGACAAAACCAATGAGAAAAACAGAATATTCAATGCTTTTAGGATAATACCTGAGGATAATTTTGATTCTCATTAGCAATATTAAATCAAGACTTTGAAAACCAGACTGGAGTGCATTTACAAGGTACTGATGTTATTGGTCACTTTTTTTTGTGCAGTGCAACAGAACTGATGACCCTGTGCCTGACATTAGGCAGTTCAAAAATACACATCCCCCTAAGGAGGTAGTGAGGTAAACTGCTCCACAGAAGTGTAAGAGCTGGTTATAACTGTGCAGTGTCTAAACTGGGGAGATGGTCCAGCCTGGGCTTTCCAAAGCTGCTTAACCCTGAATGCCAAGTTCTCTCTTCTTGCTTTAAACCCCTCCTTGGAGGTGTCTAACTGCCCTCTCCTCTTAGAGCTTTAAGGCAGGACAAATCTCCAAATGTGGTGCAGGTAGACAGCCCAGGAGCACTGCCACCAGGTATTCCAACACTGGCAACTGGCATCTGCACCCAGTAGTAGAAGAGGCTCAGGGAGGTCAGACTGACCCCCTAGAACACTCAAGCCACAGAAGCAAAGCAGTAAATGTCTTCAGATGGGACTGTGCTTTTTTTTTTCTTCCTGCCTAACCACACAGGAAAACGTGGGTTGCTGCAGTGGGAAGAGCAGATTGTCTGTGCCCTGCCCCTGCGAGGGCGATGCACAGAATTCTGGAGGAAGCCCCTAAATCAGGCACATGGGATTTCTCCTAAGCTGCTTCCTGTTTAAAAATAAACAGACATTTCAAAAAGGGCCAAAATATAAACTCTCAGAAACCAGGGCAAAAGCAATCCATCTGTAACAGAGGAATCCAAAACAACCTCAAGTGCAGTCCTAGCAAACAAAATGCCAGACAGCCAAGCCAAAGCCAATGCCAGCTCTTTCAGTGGGCCACAGAGAGAATGAGAAATATAAGTAAACAATTCTGCACTCACCCAAACTGTTTCAGGATTCCAGGGATCATTTCAGCCAGCTGATCCATGGAGGGATACACATACCTAAAAACAAACATGTTTTTGAGGAGTTACTACACCACATCCAGCAGTATATACTATTTAGAGACAGATCACTGTCTACCAAATGTGGTCATCATGAGATCATGGAGTGTATGAGCTGAATTTAAATCAGGAGCAAGCACAAGTAATTTTGCAAAAAATATGAGCATAATCTATATATATATTCTATATGTTACAGAACAATAGATGTCTAAGAACAAAACAGACCACAATGAATCCTTCACAAGGAAAGTTAACATTCAGAACTTATGAAAAAATTTGACCAAGAGAGATGAGTTTCCAGCCACATTCACTATGTTTGCATTTCTAGTCCACCACAAAAAAAGTTTCCTAGTATTGCATAATCCGAGACTACAGAAATGAGTTCTAGATATTTGCAAGAAACTTAAATGTGTATTTTAGGGACACAAACATTACTGTAGGATAAATGAGAACAGCTTTCCATTAATATTGATGGGGAAAATGAAGACACAAGAAAGGCTATGAAGCTGATGAAGGCTCAATAAAAACAGCTATTTGTTAATGCTCCTGGTCTTCTTAAAAGCAGGAATAAAACTTTGAGAGAAGGAGATTCTGAGCAAAATCTCAACTGCATAGCATGTGGAAAAAAAATCTATCCAGAATAAAGCAGGAAAACATCTGCCTAGGATATATTTAAACCTCTGTTTTCCATCAGAATTACACCTAGTTATTCTCTAGACTAGCCTCCAAAACATAACCAAACAAAAAACACCAAGGACCACAAAACATTTTTTCTTATTTTTTCTTATTGGGAAATAAAACCTTAACATGACAAAAGCTGATATCACCACAACAGCTTTGGTCTGGGAGACTTTACTGCAGCCTTTCAGTACTTAAAGGAGACCTATAAGAAAGAGGAGGACAAACTTTTCAGCAGGGCCAGTTGTGATAGGAAAAGGGGCAATGATTTTAAACTAAAAGAGGGTAGATTTAAATTAGATTTAAGAAAGTTTTTTTACAATGACAGTGGTAAACCCTGTAACAGGCTGCCCAGAGAGGTGGTGGATACCCCATCCCTGCAAACATTCAAGATCAGGCTGGACAGGGCTCTGAGCAATCTGATCAAGTTGTCCCTACTCACTGCAGAGGGGTTGGACTAGGTAACCTGCAAATTTCCCTTCTAAACAAAACCATGATTCTGTGACTTAATTTGGGCATGCTGTCTCCCAGTTGAAGGGCAGGCAGAGATAACACAGCCTCTTACATGGCCATCATAATTTTATTAAGCCACAGATTGTGGTGGTTGCCCTCTGCAGCTGACAACTCAGAAGCATTAACACTTGTTCAGGACATGAGGGCTAAGGCACTTAAAAGCTCATGATTTAAACAAATGCAAAGACAGGGGGACTGAAATAGCTTTGTAGGCTGCTCTGAAAGACAACTGGGCCATTGGAGATAACAACAGCATCAGACCAGCTTAAAAATTAAGCAGGGAAGTAGACTGGCTCATGCAGTAAGGGTACTTATAAGCTCCTTAACAGGTAGTTCTTACAGAACAACTGGTCCTTGCCTTGTATCCTCCCCTTGGCATGTTGGCTGCTCCCTTCCCCAGCCAAGCTGATTCTTGTCCAAGGGGCATCTCAAGGTAAACCTGTCTCACTTGACCTAAACAGGCAAAGCAATGGCAGTGCTCATGGCACACAAGGTTTCCAAGAGCTACAGCGTGGCACACACAGCACAGTCAGGAGCACACAGCTACCTACACCCTTCTGTGGGGCTCCATCACCTTGTTACTGCCCAAAAACCTGGATTTTCCAGGCAGGTTATCAACTTAACCTCTACCATGCTGCCATTTCATAAAGAACAGACTTACAAGGGATGTTATATAGAGATTAATGCCTGCCTTTTTTATAATAAACATCTAGTTTTCATTTAGTATTCACATTCAGGATGTCATTACAAAACAAGCTAACTCAATATTTAAATTTACAAGATGTAGATATCTGTCGAAGGAACTGCTTTACAAGCAATCTAGTTATCAGAGCTAAAACAGCAGCCCCAAAGTCTACTGTGAACTGGCACAACAAAACAGAGCTCCCAAAACTCCAGCCCTTCAGAAAGAATGTCAGTATTTAAGTTCAAAAGCCAATTACTGTGCTTGGTGCAAGTACTTTTTAATGAAATTGCAGATCAAGACTCTTTTTCCAAAGAGAGGGCAGCGATGAAATGGGCTGTATCCCTGGCAACTCACCCAGCCTGGAAAGATGGGGCTCCATCCTGCTGACCAGGGGCATCCACATGGCAGACTGCAAAGTGCTGGGTGATTTCCTGCATGTCCTCAAAGTTGAAGAGAGGATTGAAGCAAGTTTTATCTTGGGAAGGAAAAAAAAAAAAAAAAGAAATAATTATGCTGAAGGAAATATGTAAATTTGTAGCTAAAAAGAAATAATTTATTAACCTATCCTGCAGGTTAATGAAAGAAAACTGATTTATTCAACTTATCTTATTTTTGTACCTACTAGAAGTATCTGCTTGGTATACCTCATTTCTCAAAAAATTCTTTATGTAAAATTAAAATACTAACAAAATTAAACCAAGAGTATTAATCCCAGGTTTTATCTTCAATTAAATTCTCTTTCCCTGTCCATTTTCTGTTTTTTCTTTAACTGAGTCAAGACAGATGGAAGAAAAAAATATTCAAGGCTAAGATTGTGACTTGTGCTTTTGCCCAAATATTAAGCATTATTTGCTCAAATATTAAACAAGTTAAACATTATGTGATCCACTGCTGCAGACAGCTCATGACAAAAGCATCTCTTTGGGATACTCAGTGCTCCAAGGCTTGAGGTGATTTGATTTCTGGTTTTTTAAGCAATATTAATACAAGGAGAGGATTAACATTTTCCTTCTGGCATGGAAAACATCTTTGAGAGGCCTAGAAAATGGTCCAATACTCTGTGTTTCTGAATGTCCTCACACAACACACATGCAAAATCTTGGCAGAATATAAAATACTTTTAGCTCAAATCAACTTTAGAAGAAGATGCAAGTCCAGAACAACTTTGTCACTCTGGAAAGAAAAAGGTTTAATTTAGAGATAAGTTCCAGATTTTCTCTGCCCTGATTCACTGAAAATCAAAATTAAAGACACTTCCATGAAACACAGGCAAGAAAGCTTTTTTTTTTGTCTTAATAGTAGTATTCAGCCCCTTGCAATAGCCAGCATGTAAAGATCAGGAGATGTTTTTAAATATTGATAACTGATTAAGAAACCATGAACTGTACGCAACAAATAGGACTGAAAAAAGAATAAAACTAGAACAGGTCTGGATATTAACTCATTATATGACAGATAAAAGGCACTTAAAATCTTTTTTCCTGATGCTGGCTGAGGACACAAAGGCAGCACTCATTTCATACTGACTTGACATGCAATTCACAGAAAGCCCAGCAGCACAGGGCTGCTTCTCAGACAGCCCCAGAGCCCCAGCAGAGTTCTATTTCCAGTCCTGCTGGCAACACACCTGAGATCTTTAAGGTGCTCATACACAGTTTTTGAGAACTAAGACCTTTTGCCCCTCTAATTGGAGCATCCCCGTTATTTCCTGAGCCGGGGTAGAGCAACCCGAGAGCGACGCTCGCTGTAAGAGTGAGGGGCACACTGATCAGGGCAGGGCAGGGCAGGGCTCCCGGGGCTGCCGCCGCCCCGAGCGGGCAGGGTCCGGGCTGGTACTCACGGTTCAGGCCGATGTCGTGGTAGGTGAGGATGGCCGGGCGGTTCCCCCGCGGCGTGCCGCACATGGTGACCCGCACCGAGCCGTGCACCGTCTCCACGTCCTGCTCCTGCGGGACACGGACAGCCCGTCAGCAGCGCCCGAGGGCTCCGCGGCTCTGCAGACCCTGCCAGACCTGCCAGCTCCCGCCCCAGGGCGCTGCCTGCAATCCCATCCCGCACCCCTGCTCCCCGCAAGGTGCGGGCTCCGTGCGAGAGTTCACATCGGACTGCGCCTCCTCCAGCCACGGACAGGCGCTCAAACCGCCGGCTTAACCAGATACTGAGGAATAGTTACAAACAGTTTTTAACCACTTTAAAAGGCAGGATAAGAAAACAAAACAGTTGTGTTGTAATCACACCTAGAATAATTAGCAGCTTACAACCATGCCTCCCAATATTTGCAAAAATACAAGTCACCATGATAAAAATATTTCTGATTCCTAGGAAAAGAACTCTAGCTGAGAAAATAACCACTATTCCCCAAAGAAAGCAGCATTAAGTAGGTTGTATATGCTTATTTGCCATAAGGCTTTATTACACTGTGAAGTCTTGTGATTGCAGTAGTCCTCTCCAATAAAATCAGCAGCCACATGTTTGTTCTATGGCTTGTGACGTACAGACCTGAACAGAAACTCAACTGTCTGAAGGTTGCTAATAGAACAAAATAACCACAGCGTTATTCTGGTGGTTATCAGAAAGACAGCATTAAGAACTAATCTGCCATACTTTGGCATAACAGGAGTTTATATTGCTTACTGATCTTAAGGCCAAGGACACCTTCATTAACAAAACAAAGTCCCCCTGAGCACCATCTTTTGGATCTCCAAGCTAGATGTGACTTAAGATGGAATAAAAGGTAGAACAGTTTTTTGGCTCTTTTCCACTTGAACTTCAGATGGCTATAAACAATTTGGTATTTTGCCAACATGTATAAAGAGAATCACAAACCAACTGTTATTTCTGACACTTATTTACAGTATGATTATACTCACGTAACAATCAAAGAATTACATAGGCAGTAGCCAGTCTTTGCATTTTACCAGAATCCTTTATTTACTGCACAGGACACAGATATGATCCATGTCATTCAGTGCAGTGCACTGCCTGCTGCTGCAGGGCTTGCTCAACTTGTTCCAACACTCAGAGGCAAAGTCCAAGTTAAATTCAAGTCAATCAAAACCTATGCTGTAGAACTCAGGTGTACAACCTCTGCAAAAACCTTTTTAAAAAGCTTTAATTACCTTCCAATATCTGAGGTAATAATTCAATCTAAATCTCAGCTCCTTCATTTTACACAAGGAATGCACTACACATTTAGTACACACTGCAGAAATAAGGATTCTAGGCAATACCACTTTACATTCCATCTATTTTCCTTTTGATTACACAGTTACATCAGTTTTAAGTTACAGCTGAGGCAGTGAATCAAGATCTACCCCCCTCCTTGTACACAGGGCAAGTTAAGCTCTCTGAACTATACTCCATCAAAACTCTAATTTTCAGCTTCTCTCTCTCCTTGGAGACTCATTCCTCTGCATACTCACTGCATTACTTATCAGGTAAGCTGTATCTTCCACATCTAGGACCATCCTTAGGCAAAACAGGGTGACAAATCCAGCGAGTCAAACCGAGGACGGGTGGCAGCTCTTTCCCTTGTCCCAGCAGGGAACTGGGTTATATAGACAAGCTGCTCTCCTGCATGGGCTTATGGCTCCCATAATGCCCAGCTGGGGAAACCAAAACAGACTAATTCACGAGGATGTCACTCTTAAATAGGATTTGAGCCAGGTTTGACCAGGGGAAGAACGTACTCAACAGAGGTCAGACATCAAAGATGAGCTAAGTCCTTGCCACACAATGTACAAAGTGCCAAATTTCAAACCTGGGATTTTAGCACTGCCTTTCATGTTGCTGTTTCCACTAGATTTTGAGAACTTCAGGTTAATTTCATATTTTGAAATTATCTGAAATGCTGAAACACCCTAAACTTATGCTAAATGAAATCAGAATTGAGTTCTTTCCTAAAAGCCAGAATTAAAGTTTCCAGTAAATGCAAAAGACTGAAAAATTAGTGTAAGTCACAATGTTTCTGAAAGAAAATACCAAGAAGGCCTTTTAAATATTTCCTTTTAAATATTTGATATCCACTATTTCCAAAGTAGATAAGCAACATTTACTTTAAAGGATTCCTACATCACCATATTAATGTCACTAAGTTCAGCTTTTGGTGGAAAATGCAGTATTTTACATCATACATTAGGTATTATATATTAAAACATAATTATAGAAAGTCTTGGGTTGGAGGGGATGCTAAAGATTAATTTGAACTCCCTGCTGTGGGCAGTGGTGCCATCCACTAAATCAGATTGCTCAGGGCCCCAATAACATTCTATGTCATTAATATATATTTGGGTACTGTCATTATACAACACTCCTGAAGAGATTTGCAGTGCCAGTATGTAGCAATTATTAATAGCTGAAATTAATAATTATGGCAATTAATATTTTCCACGTTCTACTCTTATGCTTAGCTAACTAAAAAAATAATTTGGCAACCTCAGCACTGTAATGAGAGTAAGCATTCTTGTGTAACACACTTCCTGCTGAGTGTGGAATATTGAAATTATTTTCTCCTCAGTTAGAGACTAATAGGCATTTCATATAATCAGATTTCTATTGCTAGAGCTTTCCAGTAACAACAGTGAAAATCCAGAACATGTTTTCTTTGCATGATCATCCTCCTTCATGCATGAAAGAAAAAGTCTGTTCATGGTAGATAGAACCAAACCCTTGAACCTGCACATCCCACTTAGAGCCACAGCTAACTCTTCCTGACCTGGAAACCTGAGCCTAGTTCAAACTCAGTGTCAGCTAAAAATAGTTCAGAGACAACAGGTGACCATGCTCCCAGGAACTGGCATAACACAGTTTAACAATTGGCTCAATTCCTCATTATCATCACACTGAGACTCCCTAATTCAATAGGCTTGTGCTATTTTCCTGTAGCACAGATTCTTAATGGGAAATGCACAAAAGGTTCTAAAAAACAATCAATTCAAACCAGTTTGTTTGGTGACATCAACAACTTCACATCCCTATTGATCCTATTAAAGATCAAGAGATTTGTCTACGTGATGTAGGGATGGATGTTTTCAAAATGCAGAGCACTGAAAACAGATGGCAGCACATCCCAATCAACATCGACATTATAGTAAGAGGCTCTTCACCAACTGATTTGTATTAAAACACTATCTTGGAAAAAAAATCCAAGGTACACTAATCCGATAGAAGGATAAAGACAAACACACCATCTGTTCACATCTCACTTTAACAGAGGTGCAGTCTTATCTCAGTGCACTATACACACAAATACTTTCAATTTAAGGGAGCCTGTCTCAGTTTGGAGGAGCTGATAGATTTTAAAATAAATTTTACTTTTGCTTCAAGCAACCTTTTTATTTTCTCATGAGGTTAAAAGGGGAAGACAATTTGTTATCACAAGGAGAGCTCATTTATTCCTTCCCCTCTCTACACGGGGTAAGTAAGACAAGGATTGAGAAGCATGTTTATGAACAAGTTGTTTTCTGAAGTACAGAATATGCAACCAAAATATCTCAGATATCCAAAAAGGAAAACTGCACAGGCACACTGCACATTGTGCTAAATACGTCATGTTTTATATTTTAAAGGAAAATACTGCATTCCATCAAGATTATTTTAAAGCTTTCAAATATACTTAATCCTCAATTACAATCTCATGCTTTTATTTTAATTCATAATATTATGACTGTTAGATACACCTCCCTTCTCTTTCCTTAGAACTGAGGGAAAAGCTTCAGAGCTCTTGAAGAAGATTTAAATAGCTTTTAAATTTCTAGGAGATAGTATATTTTAAATTCACATTACTTAAGAACTTTATTATAGTAATACCTGCATAAGCTGTTTTTTCACTTTTGTTTTTCGATTTCTTGGAGATCAAAAATATTTAAACTTTTAATGTGCTATTTTAATGTTGAGTTTCAAGCTGCCTTTGCCCTGAAGTTTGTTAGCATTTTCTCCCTAGCTGTTTTTACTCTAAAACAGAATTTCAATTTATCTTATGCCTGCTTTTTCCTAAAACCCCAATACCCAAATTTCCACTTTTTTCCCCCCTAATATTTCTATTCTAAATTAGCAATTTAAGAAAAAGGTTCCCCAAACCAGCTCGGGAGTACAGGTACATTAATAGGGATGATGACTTCAGCTGTAAATGTGATCACCCTGCTAGGGTGGAGGCCAAGAACAAAAACTTTGCTGCAGGAACTGACGCAGGCTCCTGCGACAGCTCTGCCCGGGGATTCTTCCTAGTCCGATTAGCTCTGGGTCACCCTGCTCTGCCAGCACAAACCCACAGCCACCCCAGCCCTGCCTCCAGCCTCCCAGAGGAGGAGGAAATCCTCACAGCAACGCCCCGAGCCACCTCCTCAGTGCAGGTGGCATCCCAGCCCTCCTGAAGCAGGGATGCACCTCCCTGGCAGGGGAGGGGAGGCAAAGAGAGCAGATCTCTCCTGCTATGGACACAGACAGCCACCAGCCATGAGCTGCAGGGAACAAACTCATCTCTGCCCTCTACAGCTGCCACTCAGCTCCAAGTTGTGCTGAGTTACTGAAACAGAGCTGGGAGGATGAACATGCACAGTGATCAGGAGCCAGGGCTCCAAGGCTACAGAGAACACACATACATCAACCTGGAAATGCAATTAAAATGTGCTTGGCACAAAGGCAGCAAAGCCACCCAAGGGCACAGAGCCCTGCACTGCTTTATCATCAATTATTCTAAAAGAGGTTTGGCCAGGAACACTCCCCTTCTTGTGACACAGGAGACCTTCACTTCAATTTTCAGGTGGCCACAGACAGACACAGTAACAGACAAATTGCTGACTAGAGGCAGCTCAGAGCTGTCAGTTCTTTCATCTCCCTGTCTTGGCCACCCCTTGCTAACTACACAAAGATTTTCCTCCAGAGAATAAGCAAGCACATGTCTTGCAACATGTGCTTTCAGAAAGGCAATACACCACTATATAGTAGCTTATTTTAAAAATGGAAAGCTATGTTTAACTCCAGTCTGTCTAAAACTGCATGTGAAGTAAGAATCTATTTTTCTTCCAAATCTGAGTAGCTAGGTAAAATTTACTCTTGGAAGGAAAACACCTCACACCTCTTTTCACAAGTGGCACAAACAAAGTCGTTGACTGAACAGGGCTTAACTTGTTCCCAGAAGGATGGAGGAACTTGCAGTGGATATGGTGGACACCCACATCCACACACAGGCATTAAAGAAGCAGCTCCATCCTGCCAAGCACAAAATCTCCCTTCCCTGGCCAGGCCCATCCTCTTCCCAAGTAGTTCATGGTAGAGGCTGCTCCCTAGGAGCACACTTCAGCCTCAGGCCCTGAGTGACCTGGGTCCTCCAGGCCCACACATGAACTTCTCTAATGAACTAATAATCTCTCATAGCAGTTCCAAACCACTTTTTCCACAAATCAACCACAAAAGAACTTAAAGAAACACAGGGAGGGTACTTGTGGCTTTAAGGACCAAAGCTAAGTCTCCAATTCTTAACAAAATGCATTGGGACAGTTCTTCCACATTTTTCCTGAACTAGAACAACTAAAGATTAAACTCTTAACAAAGATAGATCATTAAAAAAAACTAAGAGCTGGCAGAACAGGGCTAAATGACAAGAATCACTGGTCTGGATTAGTGACAGTTAATCCAAAACATGGAGAAAAAAAAGCAAAAAGGCTTAGAGAATTTGATCTTGCAAGTTAAAAAAATCTATATATACACATGGTTTACAAACCAAGCAATTTATTCCAAGAATAGAAATAAAATGTGGGTCACTTCTGGATTCTTAATCAAAATACTGTAGTATTCTTGTTAGCAGATTTAATCTGGGATTCAATTTATTTATACCAAGTGATCAGTCTGGAGCCAAACAGAAAGCTTCTCCCATGCTGTGCACAGTCCTGCAAGAAGCTGTATGGTGACAATCTTAACTTACATTTACCAAGACTTCAGGCAGCAGATTTCATTAGAAAAAAAATGAGGGGGAAGATGCAGGATTAGTGTAAACTACAGATTTGCTATAGAGTAAAGAACCACTGAAAGATGAGAAAAAAGCATCCAAGATAGCTGTCTCACTTGGTTTCCAAGGAAAAGACTTGAATTTGTGCTGGGTTTTTTAAGTAATTGGCACAACACTGAATAAAAATATACAGACAGGTGCTAATAAATATGCAGTAAAGTAGAGAAGGGTTTTATTTCCTTCAAGGATCTGAACATAGAGACCAGAATAATTTAATCACTTTCCCTAGTTCTGCACAGTCTGCTTCCATTTCTATACACTTTGATAAAAATGAGACACTCAGAGAGCCTCTTGTCCCAGTGCATAATCCTTGTCCTCAGCAGTGGGAAGACTTCTCCACTGCTCATCAAGGCAGGTACACCTCCCTGATCTCCATCCCAATTCAATCCAGCCTGGCTCCTGCAGCCATGCAATTCCTCAGTCCCAGCTAAGGACCAGCAAGGACAAACTTCTCAGTCAAAAGCCCAAATAGCAATTAAAATAATGGGAGCCAGGAGAATGACAAGTCATCTCTCAAAAGCATGACACTCGGGGAAAGTGAAGGGCCATCAGGTGACCTTCTGGTGTGCTATGAGCTTGTATGTTCTGTCTCTAAACAAAAATATAGAAATACCATCACTCCTATTACTCCCACAGGCTTTAGGAATATTTTGGAAAACTTCAACAGCATAATGGGATGCATCCAGAGGAACGTTTCCTCTGAGGAAGTGCATGCACACTGCTAATGAAAGCAAATTAACTGGGGAAAGTGTGTGTCCACATGGGAGGGGAATATATTGTTTTCACTACCACTGCTGAAGATTCTCATTCTCTTAGCAAGAATAGAACTGCTTGCAAACCAGCCACCCCCTTTGACTGAAACTTTCTCGAGCTCCAGTCTGAAAAGGCCCCCTGTGGTCCCCTTCACATGGCTACAGCACAGCCCCATTCAGACCCTCTCCCACAGGAGCAGCATTCCTGGCAAGCAGGCAGCCCCTCTGGTCACATCTTGCTGTTTTCTCAAATGTCAGTTCAATCTCCCCTCAAGCAAAAAGAAAAGAAAAAAAGAATAATAGCTTGCCTGAACATCGAAGTCTGGAAGGAGGCGAGTGATAGCCTGCAAAGAGATTGGAAAGCATTAATGGAATAACTTGCAGCTATGGAAATCTATGCTTGGATGTGTGTTCTAGCCCCCCAGTTCTGCAACAGAGCTCTCTCTGTTCATTCAATGAGAGCTCCTCTGATGAGAGCCAAAATTCCCCCAACAGCTTTTACACCCAATAATCTTCATGGAGAAATGAAAGCAGAAAAAAACCTCACAGACCAGCAAAATGAAGGACAAGAGCTGGTGCATCCCCAGTTATTGTTAAATCTCTGAGCAATACAGTCACAAGGAACAGGAAAACTGAACTTTTCTGCACCATTTATTGTAGCCATGGGACAGCCTCAGCCTGCCTAGGATGGGAAGTCTCTGCTCAAGAATGCACTGAACACTTGCAACTCAGTTAAGCAGTCATTACTGGGACTTGGTTACAGGATGTGGAAGGTGGGAAGGGTCTTATTCTGGCCAAAATCAGTCTTTGCAGTGTTTGGGAGGCTGCTGGACACAAAAAGGTCCATTCCCACCTGTCACCTGCCATAGCTGCTCCTGACAATCTCCTGCACCTGCTGAGGGTCTCCACCAGGAAAGGAGTTAGGTGACAACCTCCCCACCTCCAATAGCCTACAAGGCTTATAGCTGCAAAGGAGGAATGCCTTATAGTTACCTCCTTTTTTTAAGGGAGAAGAAAAGTCAAACTCTTATTTCCACTGCAGGGCTGAAAACAGAGGGAAGAGCAGCCAAGCAAACACTTTATACTGGAAAGAACAAAAGAGGCCAAAGCTTGAAAAATAATATTGAGATGAAAAGGGAAGCTTAGAATCCTGGCAAGGAGGTCACTCAGCCTCAGGAGCCCAGGTGAATTAGGGACAGATGTCAGAAGCACCAGAGCTGCTTTCTTGAGGGGACCCTCAAAGCACTGCAGTACAACCTCTAATTCCCACAGCTGTGACTTTTAGGCAATTAGGCACAGTCTTGGACATGCAAACAACTACCTAAGTTCTAATTGAGCAGAAATAATTTTGCAAAGCCTTAGCTTAGCTATGCTGTCAACTGTGCAACTACTCTTACTGTATTGTTGGTCTCATGACCTTTCAAACACAGCATTTCAGCCACTGTTGTTCCAGTGGGACCCAGAGCTGAAAGGAATAAGTATATTTGGCATCTGAACCAAGAGCATATGAAACAAGGGTGACCACTGCTCAGGAACAAAGACTTGGCAGTAGCAGAAGAAATCCAAGCACAGGACACAATTCCAGAGAGCCTCACCCAATAATCCACTCAAAACCAGCTCCACTGCTCATCTCAGTATGTGCTGAGCATCCTTCAGGGCAACATTTTCCACTTTCTCAAAATACATTAGCATCTTTCATCCATGTTAAAATGGTCTCAGAGGAAATCAAACTCCTAGTTTCTCCCATGCAGACAAAATTTAAGGCAACATCATGAACAAAAGGATATAGGGCTCACTGTCAAGATTCCAACTCTTGACCTATGTGCTACTGAAACCCAGGAAGCTAATTAGTATTTTAAGATATTTTTGAACTTTGATGCAAAGATTTCTCAGTACTTCTGCTTTGAATCTCCTTTGCTTTGGTAGCTCTGAACAATATGGGCATTAAAAAGGGGGCTTAGTTTCTGAAAAGTTTGAGTGCTGCATTCAGTGGTATCCAAACAAGCCCTGCTTTCATGCAATGTCCTTGGCAAAGGAGCTGTGTTTGAAGCTTCTCTAGCCATTTCACTGGAGTCACGAGTGGAAATTATTTTCTGAAGTGTTTACATAAAAGAGGGATGGAATAAAATAGAAAGCAGCAGATAGAGCAATGCATTCTAGTATATAAGACCAGAAAAAACCCCAACACATTTATATTCATAATTGTCAAGAAAAAAAATGTCATTGAGAACAAAAAAAAAAATCTTAGTTTTGTTTCAAGAAAATGTTGATACGTTTCTTCACATATTACAATGAATTTTTTGCCACAAACATACCAAAGGACAGAGTATGGCTACCACTGAAGAGTCAGATAGCCACTGAATCCAGATGCTGTTGATAGGTTGTTTTTTGGCTTTTTTTTTTTAAAGTCCAATTAAGAGTGGAAAGTAGTATAACAAGATTAAAAAAAACCTAGGCTGTTTCTGTGCTGCAACTCCAGTGACTGCAACAGGCTTGGGCTGCACACACCCAGCTGGCTGAAACTCATGGCTCACTGCTCTCAGAGAGGACAAGGGGCTCAGCCCTGCCTCTGGACTCAGCTGTGCCCAAAGGAAATGTAAAGGGTCTCTCTGGGAGAGGCAGCTGACAGAGCAAAGTCTGTCTTTACATTGAGAGGTGTGTACCTATACAAGAATATACATGAGATTGCCCAATTGCCATCATTTGATCCAGCTAAAGAGCTGCCATTATTCAAAGAAAAAATGTCACCATCATATTAAAAGAACAGAACCAAACAAGAACAAATATTTAGGGTCAGTTTTTCATCATTTACAAAACAAAAAGCAACTAATTAACCATTCTTATTCCATCTCCAGTTTCTTTTCTTTTCTTCTTCCATACAATACATTCAAAATAATCTAAGAACACATGTGCAGCTCCAAAAGCAGTCCTGACAGAAAACACAAATTCCAAAAAGCTTTACAATAATTACCTCCTCCTTCTCCACCAGAGGCTTCACCTCTGCAAGGTGAGCATCCTGGAACTCTGTTGACATGGTCAGTAGCTGATATCTGCAAAGAGGAAAAGAGATTTGTTCTCAGCTTGCATCAAAGACTAAATACAGGAACAAGTAAAGATCCTGCTCCACCCAGCCCCCACAATGACCCACTCTTTCAGGTTATAGTTTAAAAGACCTCTGCAAGAAGGTTATAAATCTCTTGTAAAATGCCTCCCTGGTTTATTTATATACACACTCCTGCACAATATGAGATTAAAGAAATATTAAGGCTGCAAGATCAAACAGAAGTTTGGCAGCTTCAAAGCAGGGAATGCTGAAGGAAACAGGGCAGGACAACAGAGAACCATGGAAACTGTCATCCCACGGGTGAAAGAAAGAACAGCCAAATCTACACAACTACCTACTGAAATTTGCTTGAACAGTTGTTTCTGAAAACCTTTTTTTTTTTTCAGGGTATACAAGGCTCCCTCACTATCCCCCAGATTTTAAAGTGAGACAAATCAAACTGGACACTATCTTCAGATTGATGTGCTCCATTCTTCAGGACAGAAAAATCAGATATTCCTTTAAGTGGACACCAACAAGGTTCATGCAATAGTGCTGTTTTCAAAACTGCCAAAGGAAGGAACAAGACTGCTGCATCCTGCTCTTGGACAGGACTGGCATTGTGATGTCCAGCCCTCAGCTGCAGGAAACTTAACTGGGAACAGACACAGCAAACCCTAGGAGAGGTCATGGCTCAGTGCAGAGCACCTTCTGCACTGGTCCACACTGGGAGTGAGAGCAGCATCTCCTCATTGCCTTGACAAAGATAAGGTACCAGAGTCAGAGGGCTGTTCTCTGTGAAGCTCTAATGAATGACTAAAAACAGTTCTCAGAAGACATCCTAGAACAGCTGCAGCAACAAACACAGAAGTCAAAGTTTCTTTTATTCCATATCCTTTAGCCTGCTGGAGAAATGCATATCATGGGGGGTTTGAGCATCTTTAATAAGTCTCCAGTTTTTTCCATCTACACAATTTTAAAACAAATTAAGTATTTATTTTTAAAGAAAATTTTAGAATTTTAGGTCTCAAGTAAAGCATATGAGTAAGTGTAATCAAAAGAAGCCAAAAGCCTGAAACATATTTCAGAATTATTAAGTGTAACTGAATACATTTTAATTATTTTCTGAAGATAAACATAGAACTACAGAACACAATAAACATTGATTCTTTAAAGCATGATTACCCTGTCTGACTTAAATCTGATTTAAGGCCATCATGCTGTCTACATAAATGACCTGATGGCTCAGGAAGGGCTGTGGAGCCCCAGGAGCATCCAGGCAGTGGCAGCAGCATTATTTTTTCACTCTGCCCCATGGGTTAACTCAATGCATTGTCCCTGGGCAAAGATGCTCAGGTGGCAGTTTGCAGGACAGCTGGATGCTGCAGAAACCTACAAAGGGACACAATCAGACTAAAAGAGTTAGTGCCGGAAAAATAGGATGTCCATTCACATTCAAATAGCCTTGGATTTTAGGAACCCTTCTTGCTAGCTATGCAACTGGGGAGATTTTTGGTAAAAATTAGAGACTGAATTTTAAGTTTAGAGAAATTTTTCATTAATATTTTACACCACCAGTTGAGGCATGAAGAGACGACCAAAATTAACACCACTGCCAGTGCTTTGTATTTCAATTTTACCAGATGACATCAGAGGTACTTAAATAGTCAGGAGACTCAAGTGGCTCTGACTGACCCTTTTCTCCAGGTTTTCCTGGAGAAATTTGTCCATTAAAAATTTTAATCAAAAAGAATAAGCAAGAAAAATTGCAAAATTTTGAGAAACTGCAAGCAACACTTTTGCAAACTTTACATGTTTTGGTGATTAGAGCCATCTATGTAGTCTGCCATTCTGCAGTGAGCCATTGGGCACGGCAGAGAGGAAAAATAAACGCTGTTGCAATATTTGAAGGTTGAAATATCCATATGCAATTGCACCTATGAGTTTTGTTTTATTTAATTCAACAAGTTCTGTTAAGACAAAAACTTTAATATTGCACTAATTCTGCAATAGGGATTAGAAGTGCAAGAGATTTTTCTATGGTTTGCCCATAGGTGAGGACAGTAAGGAGCCAGGTCCCCTGTAGTTTTCCAGTAAGAAGTGGCTCAGGAAAAAGCCACAGCCACTGTTTGTGGAATGGAGATGTTTACATGGGGTACTTTCAGATTTCAGGGACTCAGAGCATTGACTACAAATGAGTGAAAAAAAAAACTGTGCCAAAAAAGAACAAGATGGATGCTTTTTATAGCCTTAAAAACAATCCTGTTTTCATAGCAGTTCAAAGTTGCTGCTCCACGTTTCCGAAGGAGCCGCTTTAGGAAGTGCCGACCAGCAGATTGCACGGCTGCCACCCCGCCTGCTAACAAAAGCCCTGCCCTCAAGCTCTCACTTTTGGAAAGATACCACATCCTGGAGCCACAGTGTTTGCAGATCAGACATTGCCAAGCCTGGGTTTTCCTTCTGTGCACCAGGAATACCTGGAACATTCCCACCAAGCAGCAGCCTTGCGTTAAGGCGGGATAACAACACACTGCTTGTTCAGAAGAGCTGCCAAACAAAGCCCTGCTCTCTGACAGCACTGCAAAAAACATCTTATTTTCCAAGGAGAAAGATGGGGAAGTGGTTTTGTACCACCCTTGTTCAGCACAAATTTTATACTTTCTAAATAGGTGCTTTGTGCTGCCCTCTGTGATGTGACAGGGCAGCTCAAAGCTAACTGCATAACTCTCCTAAACAGATAACCATACAAGCATCCCTTTATACACATTTCAAAGCACTTGCCTCACAGATGCCTTCCAAAGACAAAGTTCATTTATATCTGCAAGCAGTAGTGTAAAGTTGCCAACTTGGAGAAAAACAACTTTTTTTTCACTCTGCTTGGCCAATTCAGCCTGCTGAGAGGTCCCAAGTTTTCTCCAGGAGGAGCCACTTCCACCCAGTGACCACCCACTCTACCCAGGTTTGCTACTTAATGGTTTAAGTTTTAAAATAATTATACTTCTAAGAGATGACTAAATGTTTAAGAGATTTCTAAGGTGGCAAAATGCTTTAAAACTGATCTACCTTTGCCAAGTAGTAGGAAAGGCACTGGACTCTAGGAAGCAAGGAAGGTGTGGGGAAGGGTGAAGTCATCTGTGCAATATTGTGCTGACTAATTTCACTCAGAGGCTCTTCTATACCCCTTCCAGCCCAATCCCACTGCAGCACCTGTCATAACCAAGTCTAGTAGCACAGGAATATCTATCAGGAGCCTCATTATTTTGATATTAAAATTTCAGAGTAAATCCCCTCTCCCTCTGTATCACTGATGGAGGGACAATGATTGCTGCAGCCTTGTTTTGGCAGCAGGAGGTGCAGGATAAACATGCAGCCAGGCTTTGCATAACAGAGATCCCAGCAAAGGAGCTAAGGATGCATCCACCAGGCCATCCTCAGACCCCAGCAATGCTGCAATCATAAATCCCAAACAGTAGGTAATGTGCACGTGTGCGACCAAATTCCTTTTTGGTACAGAAGGAAAACCAGTTCCAAGAGCCCCATTTCAAGCTTCCTACTTCTGAAGGCACATGCAGGGCTGTCCAAGCTTGTGCCATGGGGTTCACAATCAAGCACAATGGTCTCACATCCATGAAGGGCTTGGGGCACTGCTACCAGCTCTACAGGATTTCTCTGCCCTCACACCCAACTGTTTAATATTTATGTGCTATCACAGAAAACAAAGAGCAGCAAAAGGCTCCTGCCTGAGCATTTCATAACGAAGGGAATTTCCTCAAAAAAAGCAGAGATTATTGTCCTTTTGAGTACTGATGTGTAGAAGGGTAGCCAGAGCATCTTGATGGCATTTTCATCTCTGCAGGCTGAGCAAGCAGGAGGGACAGCAATCACTTGGCATGAGGGATTAAATACTCATGACATCTAATGGTAAATAGGGAAACAGTTGTGGGCACTGAGGCCCCAGCTCCCAGGAGCTGGTGGTGTTCTCTTTGGAGAGAGAAGGACCATGTGGAACTTGTGCTCCAGGACCACAGGTGAAAGGTGTTGCCAAGCCACACTCTGCACTTTATCCCTTGGAAGCTGCAGGTGTCCCCAGCACTGCCACCAAAGGAGGTAGGAAGGACAGGGGTGGCAGAGGTTTGTGCACCTGTAGCAGCTCCCAGAACAATTATGCAAGGATGAGATAAGGATGGAGAGAGTTAAAAATGTCTCAAAAGCTCTGAAAAAGTTGATTGGCAAATATCCACATTAAAAAAAAAAACAAAACAAGCATCTCAGGCCTCTAACAATGAAGGAAAGTTACTGCAGTGCTCAAACAGCCTTTGAGCCTCCCACAGTCAATTAGACCTCTTCCAGTCATTAACAGTAAATGCTGTAAACTTGTCTGACTGGCTTAACATAAACATGATTACTGCAAACTGGAGGGAAGCTTGAAAAAAACTTGCTTCCACTAAGCAGAGACTAAACAGAGATAAGTGGACATCAAGACAAGACAGTTCATAGCACCCATGCGAGGTTATGGGCCACAATGCATCTCTAAGTGCAGTTTACATCTCAGGTATTTTATAACAAAGTTGACAAATTTAATCTTCCTGTTTGTGAATCAAATGATTCATTTGCAAGCACCCAAACAGTTCATGCATAAGCATCTGCCCCCCCTCTGCCCTGTTTAAACTACTCTTTGTTACAGGCATTGGTGTCACAAGGTCCTTTGTGTACAGTTACTGCTTTTCTCTGACATTGTTCCACACAAATTATAAAGAGGTTTTACAGCAGTCCTTCCCCCTTAAAAAAGGCAAATTACTTCTGACAGTTAAGTAGGATCTGAATAAACAGTTTGAGCAGGAAGTGTCAAAAGTTGGAGACACTGAACTACCTGGGACTCTCCAGGCTTCCTTAGCCTCTGGCTACACATTACCTCAATTTGCAACTAAAAGTTAATAACCTGAGACAAAGGAAAGAAGAACCCTTAAACAGCCTGAAGTTTCAAGTGAGAAAAGTCAGGAATCAAAGCAAATCAAATATTATCAGGGAACTGAAACAGTTGTGCTGCCTGCTGGTCTCCAGTTCATAGATGTCCTGGGAGCTGCTACCACCCAGCCCTCTTCAAGCACAGCACACTGCTGATACTCAATTTCATGACTTTCTTCTAACCTTTTTACTCTTATTTTCTTTCAACCCTCTTTGTGAGTTACTCCACCAGCATGTTTTCATGAAGGCTCTAGTTGAAAATGAGAGCTGGTATCCAAGAAAATAAAACCAAATGTGAGTTAAGAGGATAATGGAGCATAACAGTGATTTTTTTTTCGAAGCCAAAAACCAAAACGAGCCTTAAGTTTTTAACCATTTTAAAGTTTACACTTATGCTATGTGCTAATCAATCTGATTAGGAAACCAAAACCTTTCAGCCAAGAACTCGAGCCCTGTGCCAAGTGACAGCTGGGTGAAGGCACAGGCAGACAGCTGCAGGGACAGAGCCAGCAGCTGAGGCAGCACTCAGGCACAGCTGGGGGACAGCATCGCCCCCAGCCCCACTGCCACAGCTGGGACCCTCCCAGAGGGGGGAGATCTCCAGGCTCAGCCCCAGCCCTCCTGCCTGGCTGGTTTTCACTCCTGCCACCGGCCCCAGAGAGCCCAGCTGTGCTCGCTGCAGGTCACACAGCCCTGAAGCTGGCAGCTCGGGCCAGGGCTGGCCACTGCACACACAGGAACACCCTGGCAGTGCTCAGGGATGGCAGCACCACAACAGGGAGCTGGCAGCAGCCCCTCTGCCCATCCCACAGATGTTGAGCAAGGAGCTGTTGCAATCCAGCTTGCACAACCCTCTCTCTGTGGGATGAGGAATGTTCCTTAGAAAGCTCGAGGTCCTGCCGTGCTCCACAGGAGCAGCAGCTGGCTGTGGGAAGGGCTGGTGAGCTGGCCAAGGGACATGCCTGCTGTCCCCACTGCTGCTTTGCTGGGCACCCCTGCTGTGTACCCCCTCCCAATATAATCAGCAGCTATCTCTCCCTAGCTGGCAAGAAAATTGAAATATTTCAATGCCTTAGGGCTTTTTCCTATTGTAGCAACCCCTAGTACTACCTACACTATAACATCACAGTTCTGTGAGGGACAGATTACAAACCCTAATGCAGTGCTCACAAATTCATGCTTCTTTAGCATCTGGCACCTGAAACTGCCCCAGGTCATTCCTCTGTGACAAGTGGTTGTGTCTGATAATGCAGAGTAAGTGTTCAAGGACAGGCTGGATGGGGCTTTGAGCTTTGGCCTGGTGGAAAAAGGGCTGGAGCCAGGTGATCTTTAAAAAACAGATTTGCCCATTCACACTGGTGCCAGTGTTGTGCTTTAGCTTTAAAGGGCTCCAGGCCATGGGTGGCAGCACTGGAGGGTGGAAAGGATGCACAGCAATCAGCTGCTTTCCCAGGCTTTGTTTCCCTCACCCACTCCCCCAGCCAGCCTGTCTCCATCCACTGCCCCAGCACCCTCCTCTGCTCCTTCCACTGAGCACGCACAAAGCTCTGCAACCAAGATGAAAGGTGATGCACTGACACAGGACTGACACCTGCCCTGCACTGGGGTGCTGGGCTGGGCTTTGGGGGGCAGAGGAGATAACAGAAATGTCAGGAGGGGGCAGAGATGGATTAAGTATTTCATAACATGGGAGAGACAGCTTCTGCCACAAAGATCATGGTCTAAACAGACAAGAAAAAAGCTATTGTTCTTGCAGCTCAGCAGTGTCAGGACATGCTCCCTGCCCCCTCCTATTCTCAATCTGCCATGCTTTAATAGCTCAGAGCTGCTGCCCAGCTGCAGCAGCCTCAACAAGTGGGTGGCTCTGTCAGAGTTAGAGGCAAAAACACGCTGAGATTATTCCAGAAGGGAGAGGCTCACAGTGTACTCAGAGATGAGGAATGTTGTCTGGCTCTCTAGGTTGCATCCTTGCAAGAATATAGTGGATTATTTTTATGTGTTTTGCATTTTCACAGTGATATTGCAACAATGAGGACATAATTTACAAAGCATCACAGAGAAGGTTGATGACATTCCTAATTTTACATTTACTCATGAGGTGGTACTATACAGGTTGCAGCTTCTGAGTACATAGATGACTTGGTCTACCATCTATTAAAATTCTTGTCACTGCTATTACAAGTTCTCTTTCTAACCCCTGCCAAAATGTCTGGGCTAAAGTTTTCCATGATGAGTGCACGAGGATTTTTTGCTTGTTTGTTGAGGAGAAAAGTATAATTTATGGATATTATTCTGTTCCCATGCAAGGCCAGTTCCATTTTCTAGGATGAACTTTAGCCTTCTACAGCTTAATCTGAACTCAAACTTTGCACAAATGGCCATTGTGTTAAGACACATCTTTCATTCTCCCCAAGCAAGTCCCTTTATAAAATTACCCAAATTTAAGCATTTTCACATGCTGAATTACTTGGAACTACGTCTGGGCAAAAGCCTTCCACCACCTGCAAGCATCAGCACCCAAATATTCAATGTGATTTTCCCAAGAGCTGAGCACACAGCCTGGACCACAACAGGTGGCACTGGTGAGGGAGGGTCTAAATCAGCACCATCCAGTACCAGAATACTCCTTGCTTCTCAAAACAAGCCCTTTCAAAATCCTTCAAAGCGGGCAAAAGGCAATTCACCATCCTCAGCTGACTTATTTCAAAGCCTTGCCCATCTACACTACAAGCAGAGAACTTTGTTATCACTTTCCAGGCTGTGTTTACAAGAAAGGTTGGAGTTATACATGTCGAAGCTTTTATATAGCATTTGGATTTTATGTAAAACTTCATAAAATTCATAGTGTTTCACATGGGAAAAAATGTGATGCTCTTAAACTGAATCATCTAGGAAAGAAAATATAAAAGGTCATAATAAAATTCTGCAGTGCTTCTATTGCATAATGAGTCCCATAGCCCAAAATGCCACAACTTTGTCCAAGGATAAAAATACACCTTAAAATTTAGCAGGGATATGTTACAGCACATGCAAAGCATGTTTAGAGCACTTCATGGCAGCAGGAAAATGACATCATTAGTTTGACAAGGTGCACACACACTTCCTGAAGGAAGCAACCCAAAAACCCACAGCAAGAGCAATCCTTCCTTCCTTTAACAGTGCATTTCCCATCTGGATGTCTGTTTACCGTGTTCACAAATAAGTTCCTTTCAAATTTACATCCTACTTTGCTGATTGCTTTTCCATTACAGCTTATGCCTGCCAGGAAACACACTACCAGATATTACCACTTTTTTTTGTTTTGAATACCATTGCCTCCACCTACAGAGGCTTCATGAGGGCATTACAAGATCTTTATTAGTTTGTGCTTCCTGAAATTCATAATTTCCTAAAGTCAGGTTGTAAGAGTGGTGAAATGGCAATGACAGAAAAACTACACACAAAAAAAATCCCAAAGCCAAACACAAGGAATGACTGAAAACAAGTGGAAAGTTTTGTTTCGCAGTGAGTTGGGTTTTCATGCTGCACTAAGTCTTAATGTTTGGTGTTTCCACTAATTTCTGCAGCATCTGCACAGGTCTAGCAGACTGGCCCTGCACATCCATGGTAGAAAAGTAAGCTGAAAAAGCTATACTTTTGAAGCTATACTTAGGTCAGGCAGGAAGCAGCCAGTCATGGCTTGGAAAAGTAGTGAATACCCAGTTTTAAAAACAGGCCTTGAAAAGGAAGATCTATATTGACTAACTTCCAGCTTCCAAGAGAAAAAAAACCAGCTTGTCAGACAAAGATATATTAAAATTTTGACAACTAACTGAAAGGAAGTAGCCCCAAACCCAAAAGAAACATAGGAAGTGTGATCAGCCACACAAAATAAGAGCAGCAAAACTGACACACATCCTGCTTAGTACAAAGATACACAGCTGTGGAAAGCCTCCTCAGCACAGGCAGTCCAGCTGTGCACCAGCAAGCACCCCAGAGCCCCTCTGCATGGAGAGCACCCCCTCTGAGGGCAAACTTCTGGGCATTATGCAAGGGCAACACTCCTGTGCCTCTGGGAAGCAAAATAGGCCTGACCCTGCAGCAGCCCTGAGACAAAAGTAAATCTAAATTCATCATCCTCATCATCCAGCATAGGAGCTTGCACATTCAAGTCTGACACTTGGACAATTTCAGGCTTTACTTTTTTCAGTACTCCACACTTGCTGTTCTGGATTAAATGACAAATAATGGATTCATTCACCTAGACTATCAGTACTGGGTTTCATTATGTCATAACATTTCAATGATGCATGAACACATGTTCAGGAAAAGCCCTGCATGGCTCCTTACTGCTGCTTAAAAACCACAGGCAAAGGAAATGAGCAGCAGGGATTACCTCCCACTGGCTGTCCCTCACTGGAGCCACCAGGGCTCTGGAAGTGACACAGATGGGGAAAAAGGCTGCCACCATTTGATGGAAACACCAAGTTCAATAGCCATTATATTCACAGCCATTGATTTCCAAGATGTCTAACCCAGATTTTAGTCACCCATGGGAACACACACCACTGAACCTGAAAATGGGTTTGCCTTGCTCTTAGTCTTTGAAACAGTTTCAGAATATTTCCCCTAACTTTCCACAGTAGCAAGTAGTTTACTTGGAACTTTTGGGACAAAGGTTTTGACAGAGGGCAGAGGGGTAACTGCTGCTCTGGATCTGAGCCACCTGATCTAGTGGGTGCCATCCCTGGCCATGGCAGGGGGGTTGGAACTCGAGAGTTTTCAATGTCCCTTCCAACCCAAGCCCTTTATGAAACTGGGTATCAGCCCCCACCTAACTGTCCAGGGAAATTCTCCAGAGGCAGCCTAAGGGACAGCACCATGCTGCTTAGGTAAAAATTCAAATTCACACCTAAAGCTGAAGCCAAGGGCAGTCTGTCAGTGCAGTGTGATCTTTTAATGAAACAGTGCCAGGAAAAACTGGCGCCTTCTGCACTTCTGTATTTCTAGGTGCTGTGACTGAACATGAAAGTTAGATCTAAAAAGTCATCTGGAAGTCTTGCTTCATCTCTAGAACCAGTATTTCATCCCTGTTAATGCTAAGCAGTTGCATTTCCTGTATTTTGGAAGGTTTTCCTTTCAAGTGGTCAAACCAGAGCAGTTAGAGAAAGTCACTCCTGTTGTGTATTGCTGTGTCTGAACTGATCCAGGCCACTGCTTCCCCAGGCTGTGCTCTCCCTGACAGCAAACAGGCTTTTGCTGCCTTAAGCTTCCAGCTGTGCACATGATGCAAACATTGCTGATCCACCACAATTAGAATTTCTAATATTTTTGAGAGTTTCGCAGTTTCTGCTCATGTCCATTCTGAAGAGCTTCAGGCCAGCTTCACTCCTTCTGCATCTTTTGCTTTTACTCTTTGTCTATTTTGGGACAATAAAAGCAGGAAATGTCTCATTACATATGTTTTGTGCTCTGAGGAGGTTAAGTGAAAAAACAGTATTTTCTGTGGAAAGCTAGAAGTTTGTCAAAATCTCTTAAACTGCTCATGAGATTTATGTTGCATTTCAGTCAAAGAAATTAATCACTTAGGCTTAAAAATCTGAATAAAAGACTTTTTCTCCCAACACTTCACTGCTAATCTCACCTGAAATACAAGAGTAAATTACTTAATTGCCTTAAGTACCTCTAAGGCTCAGGTTCCCTTGGCAAAGTGTTCCAAAAGGTGCCCTGTAATCTCCCCGATGTAGCTGTCACAGCCCAAAAAGGAATATCCAAAGAGCAGAGTACCTCCCACTGGAGGAAAGACAACAGGGAAATCCTGCTGGTTTTACTGAGCATTCATGCAGTCCACACAGATGGTTTGTCACAGTTTTACTGTTCCTTTTATTTTGTCAAGTATTTTAAAAAAGCCATTGTGGAAGGCACAAACTGAAGACCTTAAGAGCCTGTGTTCTGGTACCCCAGGTGCTGGTTCCCAAATGCAGGCAGTGCATGTGGCAGCCCTCCCTCAGCAGAGGGTGACACTGCTTTGGCTGTTGCCTAATTCTGTGGACACCTGATGCTTTGACATATCTATCTTGCTGCCAGCTTGGTAAAGAGGCCAATGAATGCAGGAAATAAATACACAAACCCTTCTTTCTAAGGGAAACAAATGAAATCCCTGGTTTGTCTGGACCCTTCTCCAGCCTGGTTCAAGGTCAGTCACCTTGCAGTGCCCATTCTCAGGGGAAGAAATCATGTTTTTACAAGAGCATGCAATGACAGGACAAGGGAATGGCTTTAAACTGAAACAAGGTTTATCCACTTTAGCTAGATATTGGGAAGAAATTCTTCACTGTGAGAGTGCTGAGGCACTGGCACAGGCTGCCCAGAGAGGCTGTGGATGCTTCATCCCTGAAAGTGTTCAGGGCCAGGATGGGGCTTTGAGCAGCCTGGTCTAGAGGAAGCTGCCCTTGTCCATGGCAGGTGAGTTGAACTAGATAATCTTTCAACAAAACGTTCTATGATCTCTCAGTTCAGTAATTGTAGGAATTCCTGTTCAAAGTTTTCAAAGTTGTAATCAAACTCATTCAGTATCTGCTACACAAGGAGCTCAGATTCAGAAGTCAAGGCCTCCAGGTCCTCAAACCATTATGCTGTGGCACCTGTTCAGTTTTCACTGAAAAAAATACTGGGTATGAAAACCAAACTCTAAGGAGTCTGTCATGACTACATTACAACCTGCTTTCACTGCATCTGTGTTTTCCATATCTAAACAAACACCAGCTCCTCCTGAACATATTCAAGAGTTACTCTTTTTTGAGGACCTGGGACTCATTAGTACCCTGGGAACTGTACAAGCCTTTAAGAATTACTGTTTGTGCTGTTTCTACTCCAAACTTCAACATTGCATCCAAAGTCATTAAATTCTTGCTGTGCACAGAAGACCATACAGTATTAGCTGCCTGCTGCTTATGCAAGTACTTGTGATAAAAACACAGTCATTCTATGTCAAACTGCATTAGACTCTGGTTAAAAGACCACAAAATTAAAACAAACAACAAAAATCCACGCAAGAAAACCCCTAGCAAAAATTCCAAAAAACAAACCAAAACAAAAAAAGCCCCCACAAAAAACCAAAAACAAACAAAACCAAAAAAATCAAAACACAAAAAACAACCACCAGACATGTTTCCAGAGTCAAGTTCAAAGTGCACTGCTTAATGCCACTGGCTGAAGTTTGGATGTAAATTATACCTGTAACAGCCAAGGCTAAAAACAGCAAGGCAGGCTTCTCAGATGTTTACCTGAAGCACTGATAGCTCCTCTTTACAGGTTATTTCCATAGCTTGCCCTCAACAGTGAGTTTTGCAGCAGCTGTGTATCTTTGACACTCGCAGATACACACACACAAAAAAAAAAAAAAAAAAGTTGATAAAAAGCCAGAAGAAAGCAAAACAATCAAAACACCATGGACAGAAAGCTTCAGGTAGTCGTTGTCTTCCATGTCATTACAACTGCATTTTTTAGGTTCAAAATACTATTCCTATTTAAACCAGAGAAAGAAAATCATCAAAATAACGCAGATGATAAACCCTTCTGTCCGGGTATGGGGTGCTAAACAGGGCACTGTGCTCCTTGTGAAGTAGTGGGTGAGCAAAGCCACCTTGCAAGTGTTTCACAGGAAAACTGACCCATGATGAAAAGCACTAACAAAATCTCCTCCTCAGCAGAGGTGAAATCCCTTATTCCATCAAGCCCAGAGCACAAACCTTCCCCTCGAGTGCTCCGCGCCCAGCAGTGCCTGGGAGCACGGGGCGCAGGCGAGCTGTGCCTGTCGCGACACACGATGACACAACCGCACTGAAACAGCCGAGCGGACAACTCCAAACGCAGCCCAGAGCTGCGAGGGCAGAGCAACACGAGCGACCACCGTAGAGAAAGTACGTGCTCGGCCTCACAGCTGTTCTCCAGCCCAGCCCGCTCCATCCCATCCCATCCCATCCCATCCCGCTGCTGCCCGGGAGGGAGCGCGGAGCGCTGCCCCTCCGAGCCGCTGAGACACCCGGCAAAACGCAGCACGGATTTGTTCGGGGAAAAGGGAGGAGCGGGATGCAAGGAGGGGACCGCGGGGCTGTGTGGATGGACGGATAGATAGATAGATAGATAGATGGAAGGGGAGCCGGCCGAGCCGCCCTACCTGCCGCCGCCCCGCTCCGCCGCGCCGCTCGCCCCTCGCCGGCGCTCCGCCGCTCGTTTATAGCCCGTGCCCCGCCCCGCGCTCCGCCCGCCGCTCGCCGCGCTCCGTGCCGGCCCTGCGGGGACCCTGGTGCGAGAGGGAGCCCCGGCACCCGCCCGCAAACGCGGGGCCCCTTCCTGAGCCCGGGCTCCGCGCAGGCACCGCGCTCCCGGGCGCGCTGGAGCGCAGCGGGCGGCGGGGACCGCGGCCGCTCCCAGCGGCTCCGGGAGAAGGGAACGTGTGCTGGGGCTTGCCCAGGGCCGAGCAGCCTTGGGAAAGGCTGAGCCGAGGATGGCGACAGCGGCACAGGTGGTCAAAGTCCTGCGGACATACTTCTGTATAGATATAAAATCTGTTTACCAGAGTTGCAAAATCTTGTGCTCACGCATTAAAATGACCACTAGGAAGGAACTGCAATAGCAGGAGGGAAACAATGCCTTTGCACATTTCTGGTGAAGTTCAGAGGGTGCTGCAAGTGCTGGGTGAGTTTCGCAGTGAGCAGCCCTTTGGCAAGAAGCACAGCTGATCGTTTATTCCAAAAAAGAGGCCCCCGCCTGCGGAGCAAAGAGTATCTCTGTATACGCAGTTCTGTGTGTAGCCATCCGCCAAGAGGCGGGTTAAACTGCCACGGCCTCAGCTGCTTTTCCTGTGACTTTTCTGTAAAACACTCTTCCCCCAAGTGTGTGATTTCACTTAACAAACTTCACTTTTATGGCATGTTACTGTCCCCCAAACACATGAAATCCACAACATGTTGTCATTCCCCCTTGTGAAGAGGAAATCAGAAATTCCTCCAATTGAAGTTCTGTTAAACGCTCAGCCTCTGTTTTCTCAGCTATAAAATAAGGTTATTAAGTCGAGTCTACAAAAGCTTCTGTTCAAATGCATATTAGCTTCTCTCCTCCTGAGTCAGCTTCTGCCCCTGAATCAGAAACTGCTGCCTGGAAGTCTCGTTCGTTTTTCACCACAAAATTATGGGAGAATATTTTGTTGCGAAGCAATAATTCTGAAGTATTACCAAGTGTAGAATAAAGGAAATGTCTTGCTTTCTTCCCTTTGATTGGTTAATGTCTGCAAGGATGAAAAGTATTTCTGAGCAATGCAAGAGAATATTTGTCATCCTAAGACAGCACTGTTTTGTATATGCTTGCTTTGTTTTTTGAATGATAAAAGGCCTAATCTTTTTCATAATAGTTTTAAACTGTGATGCCAGGAAACCAATGAAACCATCACAAATAATTTAATTTGCAGCTGAGCCTATTTTGAAGTCATATGTTCAAAATTATGTCATCTGGTCACTGGCATGCTGTGTTTGTTATGGAAGATCTGTCTAGCTCAGTGTACCAAAGTTATGGAACAAGTGCAAATGCTAGCTAGAACGAGAACATGGGCTTGACTAATTTTCCAACAGATTAATCCTTCCTTCATCTGATCATAAAACAATATCCTAGCTCAAAAACATTCAGTCCTTCAGAAAACAGATCTGGGGCAGTGTCTGAACTGTATGATTTGGCCCATCCTCAAGCAGTTTTTCAGTGTGCTGTGCTTGGCTGCTTTTTTGGGGAAGGGGCTGAAAGCTTCAGAGATTCAGATGGAACAAACTATTCTCTGTTCACTAGATGCAGACTTTTGCAGTTAAAAAACAAGTCATGAGTCTGGAATGGACTGGAAAACTGAAATGTTTTCTTTTGCCTTGGCTTTGCAATTTGTTTGTTATTTAGATCACATGCAGTGTTGGACCTTCAAAAATGCTAAAGAGAGGCAGGAAGAGGTCCCAAGGAGTACTTGATTGGAAAGCCTGGTAATCTGTGCATCCAAACAGAGCCTTCACCAGTTCATGCACTCTTCCCAGCTATTTTGCTAGTTGTGGCAGAGAATAACATGGTGATTTCAGCCACTTTTGAGAGATTGGGGTATTGTTAGAGAAAATAAAGTAATTCTAAAAATCCAAGTTAGGAAGTATTTTACTGTGTGAAGATGTAATTGATAAAGTTTGTACTCAGAGATCCAAATTCTGACCTGTGCCAGGAAGAAGAACAGCTGAAAGCTTGGGGAACATCACTCCCCTCTGCTCGAAAAAGTCTGCGCAGAAGGCAGGTTGGAAAAACAGGAATTTCCAGGCTCAATTTGCCAGTGTCCCTGCTGACAGTGCACCAACACAGCCTCAGTGAGTTTTCAGGCCGTGCTGGGCTGCAGGACTGCTCTCCCTGCATTCCCACAGCAGCTGAGTGGCTCCTGTAGCAGGAGCTGTACGTGTACAGACGTGTGTACTTTAGGAACCACTGTGCTGGGGAGACAATACAGGCTGCCACCCATGTGGGCCCTCTGAAATCCTAATGGGTACTTCTACTGTAAATATTATTTGGTTTAATAAACCAGCTCTGCAGCTGGCGTGCCCTTGTCCTTTCAGAGGAGCATCTCTGGAGGGGTGGCTGCCCTGACACACATCTCCATTCTCCTGCCAGCAAACAGGCTGTGCAAGTGAACCTGAAACCTCTCCAGTGCTGCTGGTGCTTTCACTTGAGATCACAGCAGAGGTCTTCAAGTTACTTAAGAGTAAAGTAAACAAATCCTCAATTTACTGTTTCATTTTATTTTACTGAATTGGGTTGTTGTAGGTATCCACACAACCAAAGAATGAAAGACCATAATTCCATGCTAGTGAAAGAGTAATCATCTGTGCTGAGCAGAAACTGCCTATGTGTTCCAGTGTCTGGCTGAAATATTTCAGCATTTAAATAGCACTTTAAAGCCATTAACTAATCAATGCTAACAAGGCTTCAGGGAAAAGAGTGTAGAGCAAATGAAGAGCTACTAGAGTAGAGACCTGATCCAAAGTCCACCAAAGGGTGTCAATTCCATCAATTTCAATGCTATGGAAACTGATTTTAGTGATGAGACTATTCCTCTATCCCTTGGCATTAAATTTCTTGCCATGCCAACATTAATTCAGGAAATTTCAATGGTTGTGCTGCAGCAACAAAGACAGAAAAAAAGAGTTAAATAAAAGGGAGTACAGTGTTACATTTTGCAAAAAATATTATGCGTTTGTTTAGAAAGATCTCTGCACACTGTTTACATTTAAGCAGTGGTAATATTATTAGTCACTGCAAAAGAAACTGGGTGTTCCCTTGTTCTCACTAACAATACAGGAGGGATAATTTTGGATTAAGCTACATGTTTTATGAAAAATATGCTTGCTGTTTGCTGGTTCATGTTAAAAGAATTCCCTGTGTGACCCATCAAATACCACACCCCATCCACTGGGAATTTTATTCTACTATAGCCTTTTGTTGCTGTCTTTGGATTGCTGGATGATGCTGACATGTAGCCATTCAGATTGGTTGTCCTTCCAAAAATTATTCAATGCAGCTTTGAACCAAGGGCATTAACCTCAATTAAAAATATAAATAAATAACATCAGAGGCTGAAGATTCACATGCCTTTGTCAGAGATTTGCCTGGTATTATTCATATCCCCACTTAAGTACTTATTTCCAGTTTGGAAACTACTTTTGGCAGGTTTAGCTGCTTCAGCAAAAGCATAGATGGGAGGTGAGTCATTTATTTGGTCTTGCATTAGGAACTTCCTGCCATTTGCAAAGGAAGTGGATTTTTTAAAAATATATTTCAGAAGATTGCGTTTATCTGTAATGAATGGAGAGGCTGGGAGGGTTGATCTGTTTTGCTTTGAACAGGTTTGTGCCTTGAGGAGGTTTGGTGGAGTGTTTTACCAAGGGGAGCATTCCTGCAGGAAGCTCTGTTGCTGGTGTGGAGTCTGAGAGTGACAGTCACAGCAGGACTGGCTGCTGAGTGACACAGCCAGCCCTGCCCCACGTCCACCACTCAGGCTTTTGGTCCAATGCACAAGGACAAATCAGTGCCTGAAGAACGTTTATGAGAAGTCAACATGATGACTGGTAAGTGTTAAAGCTAGCCAAGAGAAAAAGGCAAGAGAGAGAAGGTTGAAAATAGATTTCATGTTTATTTCCACAGAAGGTTTTTGACTGTGAGTTCCCTCAGAGATGGATAGCTATGGTCACTGAGAGTTTTCTCTGGTGCTGCCTCACAATCCATAACCCATAGAGGATGCAGGCAACCAGGGACTTGGTGCCAGGTCCCATACCCAGCTGGGCTTGAGCTCAGCTCTTCTGCTAACCAGGGAAAGGGCTCAGCCACAGCCTGCAGTGGGTGTACATCCATTGCACAACGCTTTGCTTGCAGTTCCCCCTGAAAGAGTTAATGCATTTTGTAGAAATAATGAAAGTTCTTCAAGCCAAACAGGAAAAAGGAAGAATTTGGCTCTGCAGCTCACAGATGTCATTGTGAAGGCAGAGAGATAGCTCTATATCCCTGCTACAGTTGGAAGGGGAATTGGGATTTGCTGCATACTTTCACTCCTCCTCCAAACAGAAAAGGCTCCAGTTGCAATATCTAGATGAAAACCTGTCTCTCACACCAAGAACTCACAAAGAGAGCCTTTATTTTTGGATCTAACTATTGTGCAAAGCTTAAGCCAGCAGGGATTCACTGGAACTTGTGCAGGATAAGACAAAAGGGAAGAAATCCTACCTGGGGTTTCAGTTAGGATCTAGAGCAACTCCTTTTCCCAGGGTGGCAGTGGTTTCACACACATCCTGATTTGGTGGCAGCCCAGCTGGGGGTTTAGAGGTGTCAGACTAAAGGGGCAAATGCAGGGTCCTGCACCTGGGGAGGATGAACTCTGGGCATCAGTACAGGTTAGGGGCTGACCTGCTGGAAAGCTGCTCTGTGGAGAAGGACCTGAGGGTCCTGCTGGACAATGAGCTGTCCATGGGACCAAGAAAGCCAAAGGTGTCCTGGGGTGCACCAGAGGAGCATTGCCAGCAGGTCAGAGGTGATGCTGCCCCAATGCTCAGCCCTGGCCAGGCCTCCCCTGGAGTGATGTGTGCAGTTCTGGGCTGTACAGAGACATGGAGCTCCTGGAGTGAGCCCAGTGGAGGACAACAAAGATGATCGAGGGACTGGAGCTTTTCTCTTCCAGGGAAAGGCTGAGGGAGCTGGGCCTGTTCAGCCTTGGAAAGAGAAAACTGAGAGGAGATCCCATCAATGTCTGTCAGTGTCTGTAGGGAGGTGTCAGAGCATGGACAGGCTCTGCTCAGTGGTGCCCAGCAATAGCACAAGAGGCAATGGGCAGAAACTGATGCCCAGCAAGTTCCACTTGAACATGAGGAAGAACTTCTTTACTGTGTGGGTGACTGAGCACTGGCACAGATTGCCCAGAGAGGGTGTGGAATCTCCCCCACTGGAGATATCCAAGAACTGTCAGGACCAATCCTGTGCCATGTGCTCTGGGATGACCCTGCCTGAGCAGAGAGGTTGGACCAGATCACCCAGTGTGGTCCCTTCCAGCCTTATCCAGTCTGGGATCCTGACTCTGGGGTTCTGGGAGGTTCAGTCACCACAATCAAAGTGTAACACACTGATGTAGTCTCAGTTTGGCTGCTCACATGGGCTCTTTGTGTATCCTTCTTTGTCAGCTGCTTGCCTCTGTGCAGAAGTTTGACCAGTGCCATGCACTGTGGCCATGAAGATCCCTGTCCTTGCTGATGGCCCAGCAGGATGTGTGTGGTGACCAGCTACTCCCTCTGGTTTGTCCAAAAGAAAGCTGTTTGAGGTGCTGGGGGATTAGAGATTTGGGTTTGCACGAGTTAGTTTGCTCCTGCTGGAGGAATGTTATACTCTTCAGACCTGTCCACCTGTTATACACACATGTACACACCTGTACAATTGCATAAAGTTTGTTACTTTAGTGATCTACACTAGACATACACAAAAGTTCCTTACAAATGTAGCTTTACCAAGCTGGCATGGGATATTGTTTTTTTTTAAATCATGTTGATTCTTTTTGTGGTCAATTACGGGCAGGCAAGGAAGTACAGAAACCTATTTTGACTGTGAGCTAAAGGCAGTTCCTTAGTCCTACACAGCAGTCAGAGGCAGGAGAAATAGGAATTTGAAAGACTTTAAATATGGGTGGATTTTTCTCAGCTCTTTCAGAGATGGGTGGCCTTTTATAGTCCATCCCAACAAGAAAGTTTGTGTTTGTCAGACAGTTTCCTCTGCCTGAAGAAAGCCAATTAGAAAGTAATGCTTTCAGCATGAACATCTAGCCTTTGACATTTCTTCCCCTTTAACTTTTCTTTCCAAAATGACCTAAAAGAAGACAAGCTGCACAGACCACTAAGTAAAAAACAGAGCCCAGCTAATGCCCACAGTTGGTCATGTACAACTTCTTGCATCTGTAATCCTCCCTCAATCTGCCTGAACAAAACCTTGGGGTGCCAGGACTCCATCCCCATTCACTCAGTGATCCTTGTGAGTCCTTTCAAGTCAGTACATCCTATGGTTCTGTGATTCTGTGATTTGCTCAGTGAGAATCTGTCTGACCATCCAAATTCATCAGCAAATTTAAAGAAGTGCCTGTAAGTTGTAATTGTCTTTTCTTAAAAGCTGCTTTCACTTACTAGAAAGGGGGGATTCTATGCACTTGACCACCAGGAGCCCTGCTCACATCCTCCCTGTAGGCACAGTGTTGGGGATGTTCAAACATCTCATTGGGGGGCTGGACAAACAACCTGAAGGGGACTTTTAAAGCCATTTATGTAAAACAAACTTTGCAGCAACTGGTTCTTTAGCAGGAAAGTGTGGCCAAGGAGGGGTTATGTATGAGTCTGTGCTCTGATAAAGGCTGTTAGAAACAAGAGATCACAGAACTTGGAAGCCACCAAGAAATCTGATTTCAAGCACTTTGCTGCAGGTCATTTTAGCCAAGATGCCTGCAATTCCTATAATGACCAGGGCAGAAGGCACCAAATGCAATTTGGCATATCTTTGATTCTCTGTGGTCATTATTTGTTTGACAAAAATTGCTCCAAAGCTGAAGTACAGTTGCTCCCCTCTCTCCCTTTAGCCCCCATCTTTAGCTGCTATATTTTTGAAGAAGTTCCTCTACTGGCTAGAAATCTGGAAAGTACTTCCCTCCCCTCTCACCCCTTCCTCCCACTCAGTCTGGCTGAGGCACTGCTGTACACAAACACGGGTTCATCTGTGTGTACCAGAATCCTTCCCATTCCATTTTCACAGCCTCACTGAAGGAACATCCAACTCACATCTCTGCTGAACTTTTGAACCCACCAAGGCTGAGGTAGCTCAAAATCAAGCAGAGCAGGCTGAAGGGTGCCTATTGGTTTAAGGAGCAGCTAAGCAAGTGCAAGTCAGAATTCTGTCCTCCCTGATGTCTGATAAGGAGGAGCTGGTAAAAGGCCTGATCATTGTCTAATCTTCCTCACAAAGAAATATCATGTGCCCTCTGCTTGACAGAGCACTGAAAAGTGTGTGCCCTTTTGCCCTGAGCAATACATTTACAGAGCAGTGACAGAGCTGAGGAATTCACTGAAAGAAAGTCTGGGCCTTCAAGACCCTAAATGACAATGTGTCACTAGTGATCAGCTAGATGGCTACTGCTTTTTTCTGAAGTTGCTGGTCATAAATGCAGGTCTTAGAACTTTGAACACAGAATCAAGGAAACACAAAGTAATATTGTTGGTTGGCAATTTATACTCAGAGCTGACCACATCATCAGGACTGGGACCATGTTCATATTCTTGGAGTCCTGGGCATAAAACACGAGCACCTATGAAACACATACTTCAGGTTTCTTCCCTGACTTCTGTCCAGGTAGAGGAGACAAGTGTTGAATGGCTTCTTACGAAAGTTTCAAGGAAAAAGATGGCAGAGAGGGCATAGATAGGACACAAGCAGCAGTTTCTGATTGCAATCCGTTTAAAAGGCTTCTTTTGACAAAGACTGGGTGTAGCCCTAAGACAAAGTAATGGAGGGGGTAGGGACAGGAGAAGAGAGCAATAGGTAAGCTGATTGCAGCTCTTGCAGCAAAACTGGACATGATCTTTTTGCCATGCTCTTTTGCCAACAAAACAGTTGCTCAGAATCAAACAGCCAGCCCTAAACCAGCAATTCATTCATTTAATAGCTTTAGAGGCTGTTCCCTATTAAACAAGGCATGGTAAATCTGTTTCAGATTAGCAAAGCAAATGAGTCACAAAAAAAAATCCCACTTTGGTGTTTAGTTTTGGCCTGTACAAGCTGCATCTCAAACAGATGCTGAGTCCATTCTGCTAAATACAAAATGGCCAGACCCCAGTGTCTGGCCCTGACCCCAAGTGACGTGGCCTGACTTCAGTCTTTGGGCAAGCCTCTGTGTCAGGCTGACCCCACAAGCTGGGTGGCATTTGGCCCTGGCTCCCTTCTGTGCTGCAAGTGGTGTCCCTTCAGCACTGGGATTTATCTTTAATTCTGTGCTGTGCTTCTGAGTACAAAGGCTCTGGAAAAATCTAAGGGCGGTGTTGCAACCCACAAGAGTGATGTTTTTATGGCCTGAAGCTGAAGGGGTGTGTTGCCTCCCCCAGGGTATGCTTGGGGCTCTGCAGGAGGATGGGACAGCCCTGGGAGAGCAGGCTGGAGTGTGGTCATCTGCACACAGCCTGGAGGGAGGAGGACAGACCAGAGCCGGGGGGCAAACAGAAATAAATTCAGCACATGGGCAGGAAAGGGTCTGCGTGTCAAGCTCACACCCTGTCCCTTTGAGCCTGCACACAGCCAGAGGGGCTGAGCAGGCTCCTCTGTGGGTCTTACCCCATGCATCCCCCTGGAGCTGAACCCTGAGCCCCTCCAAACCTCTCAAGCCCTCGGTGCTCCTCAAAAACTCTTGCTAATGAAGAATTGCAGCAGGTGAAGCACCATCTCTGCTGACAGCCTCTGGAGAGGGGGAGAACACTGGGAAATTTCAGCAGTATTTCAGCTCCTATCTGCCTGAAAATTGGGTGCCAAAAGGAAGGCAGTAGTCTTATTTCTCACAGCAGCTGAAATTTTTGATATGTTTAACAGCTTTCAGTTAACTCAACAGCAACTCTGATAAGTTTTTTAACAGAATGCAGACACTTCCATAAATAAAATATAACTGCTGCATTTTTTACCAGAAAGCAAATGTAAAAGTAAAACGAAGAATTTCACAAGATACCACATCATAGAGATATTTGCAATCCAAATCATACCTCCAGGAAAGCTTTCCTCAGCCTAAGGCAAAGAGAAGGAGAGAGGTTCTTTGCTGTAGGAACCTCCAGCTAGTGAAACCATCAAAGATGAGTGATTGCCAGGTCAATGTCTACCATCTGCAAAGCATCCTGTCTTTTAGGGGAGATTCCTGACATTTGTCCTTGGAGAAAGGACAGCTGGTGGAAAGACTGGCTATGTGACTAGAGAGTGGAGAATATATCCTGTCTCAGGTAACATTTTTGACAGTCTCACCCACAGCATTCTTATTTTCAAGTTGAGAAAGTACTGGAGAATGCATGAGTGCTTGAAAAATGGTTGTGACGCCAGGCCTAAAGTGTGTCACAATCAGTGGCCTAACATCCAGATGAAGGCCAGGAACAAATGGAGTATTGAGGATGTCCAGGATCT
This sequence comes from Luscinia megarhynchos, assembly GCA_034336665.1. Lineage (NCBI taxonomy): Eukaryota > Metazoa > Chordata > Aves > Passeriformes > Muscicapidae > Luscinia > Luscinia megarhynchos. The sequence goes on from JAPFBE010000002.1 coordinate 94,123,129, forward strand.
GTCAATGTCTTCATCAGTGATTTGGATGGTGAGACAGGGGTGTGCACCCTGCAGCAGATTCTAGATGATGCTTAGTAAGGGAAAATGATTGATCCTAAGTGACAGAGCTTTAACCCAGAAGGACTTCGAGAAATGTGAAAACTGTGCCAAGAACTTCCTGAAATTCAGCAGGGAGAAGTGCCAGGTTCTGTGCCTGGGGTGGAATAACCCCACACATCAGCACAGGCTGGGAACTGAATGGATGAGGCTTTGTAAAAGAGAGTCTGGATGCCAAAATATGTAAGGAGGCAAGAGTCTGCTCTCATTACACAAACACATGGAGTTATATCAGGAGAAGCAAATTCAGGGAAATTAATGCTCCTCCTTTATTCATCCCTGGTGGGACCAGTTTTGGACCCACCAGGATGTCAAGAATCTTAAAGCTCAGCAAAGGGCTGCAAAGATAGTTCAAGTAGGGCAGGTGATCTTCAAGGAGCTGAGCTTGCTTGTCCTGCAAGAGGAGACACAGGGATGGTCTGAGAGCAGCCTGCATCTGTGTGAGAGGAAACTGGAGGGATGGTGAAGGCAAACCCTTCCTGCTAGTGGCAGAGAATATGATGGGGCAACAGATACAAATCATGGCTTGGGAGGCTGAGATAAATCTGATTTTAAACTACTAACAAAAAGCTGAAGGAAACCAAAGTAAGTTCTGCTCAGTGGAAGGAGCAGACCCGAAGGAAAGCCAACACAGGGGTGTAGAGAGTGCTGGGATCTCCAGTATCAAACAGAGGGAGCAGTGAAGGGTGCCAAGAGTGCTTAAAAAAGTGAACTCTGGAGGCTCCACCTACTTGCAAAAATAAGCAGTTTCTGAACAGCAATTCTACTGTACAGCATGTCCTCTGGATTTGGGAGGAATGCTTAGAGTTTTAAAAATCCAAGGCAAAAGCTAAAGAAGCATAAGATCTCTGTTAATTTTGGAAGAAAAATGGTTATTTCTGACCCACTTTAAATGTTCAGAACAAGTATCTAATAGAGTAAACACCTGAGGGTTGATGTGAGCAGGTCAACATCATTTAAAACCTGTAAACATAATATTTCTTTTTTGAACAAATGGATAGTCAGCACTGGCAGACCTGCTGCTAAGGATGGGCTTTAGATCAGAAAACATTAGTTAAAGTTATTGTTAGGAGGTGGCTGCACTGAATTTTTCTAGCTTCAGTTGTCACTGGAAAGGTAAGAGCTCTCTGTAAATAAAACTTGATTCAGAGGCATCAAACTGCAGAGCACCATCTGGAGCAGGAAGGAATTCTGGTGAAAATGCTGAGGACAAGGATGTCACAACCACTGGGAACTTTCAGGGCCATGCTAGAGGATATCCAATGAACACAGGTAGAAAAATCCTAAGGGCTGTCTTCCTTACAGAAAGCACAGGTCAAGCAGAGTGAGAAGGAACAACCAAAGCTGTGTTAACAGCAGCTGGAAAAAATGCATCTTAAAGGGCTACTTGTATTTATTTTCTACAAGCACAGTCCTCTCAGCTTGTACCCCAGATGGCCCTGGTGGAAGTCCCAGTGCTCAGACCCATCATTTCTCCTTATTCCACAGCTCATTTCAGAGCTGGTGATGCCCAGCAGTGCTCCCAGCCCGGGGCAGGAGCTCCCACAGTCCGTGGGGAGTTTCACTGCACAGGCTGCTGCTGCTGCTGATTCCTGTGTGTCCTGCAATGGTTCTAAGTGGGAAAAACAGCTTTTCAGGGAGTGTGTGCTGGCCCCTCTTACCTCACTGAACTCTCTAAGTGTCTGCCAGCATGGCTGAGGATTAAAATTAGCTTTTCATCACCCAGAGCTGAGACATAGCATCCATGGGTGCAAGGCCACAGGTGTTTAGTAGTGTGTAGCAAAACTTTGCAAATGTGACTAATTATTGTTCATTAATTTTGGTATTGCATTGCTGGGTAGAACTGAGGGCAGGTTAAGGTTGGTTTACTAAGTTGAGGCTAATTTGGTAAGTTAAGGTTAATTTAGTAAGCTAATGTTCTAAGTTAAGATTATTTTACTAAAAATTATCTTGAGAGACATTTTGTGGCCAAAAAAAAAAAAAAAATTACTATTGAAGTGGTGAGGAAATTCCCTATCCTTTTCTGCTTAAGATCCAAGCCAGAATATAAGACTTGAATACTTTGAGGTTATTGGTAATTACAAGTTTTGGAGCCAGCACAAATATTAGTGTTGTGGGATGAGCAGAGTGCACGTAGGCACTCTGTGTGAAGGACTGAGTGTTGTAATCCACCCACATGTGGTCTGTGGGACTGGGCAGCCTTGCAGAAAGGGAGAATCCATCCCAGCAAACAGCACCATGTATCGTGGAGCTTGGACACATCTGAGCAATGAGAGCAGAGATCTGAGCAGGATGATTAATGCAGCATCACCCTGGGAGATAAAGTGAACATACTGAAACAAAACATTTCATGCTTAAAGGCCCTGTATCTGAAAATACTGTCTGTACCACCCTTGGTGTCCTTTCAGCTCTGAAAGATCCTGAGCAAGCTGATAAGGGAATAATTAAAAATATTTGTTACTGAATGTAAGATTTCCTGTTAGCATGCTTTCCCTGATGGAACTCATTTATGGCTTTGTTTGTCCCACACATCATAGGTTATTTGTATCTTAGAAGAAGCTCTTTAAAAATTATCAGAATTTAAAAGAAGTAAAAAATCTGTTGCAGCTTTTATTATTTTTAATTTTTAAACATGTTATCTCAAGCTGTATTTGGACAGAACTTCAAACCCATCTTGTTAGAAACCTAAATAAGTCCTGAAAACAATTGTTAACTCAGAAAGGAAACCTTGACCATAACTAATTAATGCATTTTGAAAATCATGAAGATCTGTCTGCAAGCAGTATTTTAAACTGGGAATTACAGTAAAATGGGGAACATGCTTTTAAAATTCTTTTAAAGTCGCATGGAAATAATCAAAAAACTTTAACTGGATTTTTTGACTGCAAAACCAGATATGCCATATCTGATCCTTCCTGCTGGGTTATCACTGTCATTAGTTCCAGGACAGAAAAGCCCACAGAAGCCAAATTTGATCTCTTTTTTCTTTCTGTGGCATTTGATGCAGGCTGAGAGAAGGGTCAGTGCTTGCCCCACATCCCTGGGCAGCTGTGAAGCTCCTTTACAGCTGTTTATTCTCAATGGTGAAAGGAGACTTTCTAGATCTTCTCTGTCTGCCACTACTAGAAACCCAAGACAAAGGCTGAAAGCAGACTTGAGCTGCCTGAGGCCAATTATTGATTGGCTTTCATCAGGTTTTAGCTCAACCCTGGTCTTGGCCATGCTGAAAACTCCAGATGCAGACATGAAAACCTTCTGTTCCTTCTCTGGGTGTATGATGGTTTTCCAGGAAAGGTCCCAAAGAATTCCTGGGATACCTGCAGGAGTCCTACCCAGGTCTGATCTACCACCTCTCCATAACCTCAGGCAAGAGCTCAGGCATTGACAAGCCTGAGTGATAAACACTCAGGCCATGAAGGAATCCGGTGGGTTTTATCCCCAGAGGACAAGACTTGTAACTCTATCTGCCTCATGATAAAGTTCTTCAGGGCTTTTTCTAGATGAGACAATCCACATCCTTGGTTTGGACCCTCCTTCATGGAAATTTGCATGAGCAGGTTATCAGAATTTCTGGTCTAGGGAAGGTGTTGTGGAAAATGGATCCTCATCTATGTCCAGGTGGCTTCAAGAAGTGTCCAGCTCTTGGGGACCAGCCTCTGTCAGTGCTGCAGGACAACTTGTGTCCTCTGCCTGGCTCAGCACACAGAACCAGCTGAAATCCCGAGCAGGAAAAAGCCCAAAGAGTGTCTTGTGATAACTGCTGGTACCAGAAGTGCCCTGGGCTCTGCAGCTGCCCGTGCCTCTCGTTACAAGTTTGTCAAAGCAGAACTTTCTCCACCAAAAGGGGAAGTGTCCTTTTCCCCAGCAGCTGAAGTGTACTGAGCTAGATGTTTTCAGAGCCACATTGTCTGTGTGCCCATTGCCAACATCCAGCAGTTATGTTATGTTCTCAGGACTTTTCCTGGCCAAGTGTCAAACCTCCCTGGAATATCTGCAGGGGCCCCAGTTCATATGTTCCCTGGCACTGCAGAGAGGCTGAGCCAGGGCACGGAGTCTGGTACTGAGCCTGCAGGTCTGGTAAATATTTAAGGTTAGGATTAACCACTAGTTTAAAACACCTCTTTCTCATAAATGTTCACTTCTGTTATGACACCCGAAGTCCTTCCTGCAGTTAAATAACACTAATGATTCATTGTTGCCATTGATGTGTGTTTCTGTTTAAATACTTAAATCAGTTCCTTAATATAGGAGGTTTGTTTATAAAAGTGGAAAAGGAACAGCATATCTATCCCAGTCTGACTGACTGACCAAAGATTTAAAGTGTGTTCAGTTAAGAGGAAAGCTGGGGCATGTTCTTTGTTCTTTTTTTTTTTTTTTTTTTTTTGAATGGGAACAGATTCCTGTTTTTCTGGTCAAAAGAGGGAGGGATGTAGTAGCAGAAAGCATGAATTAAAAGGGGGTGGGAGGGATCTGGTAGCTGAGGTAAAAGTCAACTTCATCTTCTTTAGACTGTTTCTCACTTATAGGATAACCACATGACATAGCTGCTGGGTTCTAGAAACTTGAACTGCATTTAAGATGACTTTAAGCCTAGGAAGCTCCACTGAGGAAGTGGGTAGCCCAGCTGGCATGGGCTTTGGGGGACTTGGACATACATCACCACACTAAGTAGACAAAACACAAATAACTCTGGAACATGAAATATTATTTTTCCTGCTTATTGCTTTGTGCTCAACCTCCTCACAGTGCAAGTGTTTAATTATTGCATTGTGCCCAGTTTATTAATGGTGTAAATGTTTCCAGAAGGAAAACAGCATAAACATCACCAGAACATGTGGAGAAGGGAGACTCAGACATCTTGGAAAATGGGATGTGACCCTGCAAAGGACTGAAAGAAGGTTTTCCAGTTTCCTATAGAAAGAGGATTAGGGAAGCTCAGGCAGTTTCTTGTTTTTGTAACCATTTAAACAGTAAAAGACTTCAGAAAAAAAAAAAAAAGGTACCAAAAGCAATGTAGCTCTGCATAAAAAAGGATTAAAATAGATACTAGGTGGAAACACTACTGGAAGTACTGACTTACTATAAACATTTGAAAAAACAGGCTACTAACCTTTAGGCTTTGAGTAAAAATCAAGGCTTTTGTCTATTGACAGGAAACCAGAGTTGGAAAGAAATTCACAGCAGTTCCAAATATTATTTTTTTCCCCTTAAAGTCAGAATGCTGCCAGAAGCTCTTAGTGGAAAGAACAGAACATGTATTTTCATATCATATTATAGAAAACTAGAGTTGAAGAGAACTCAGAATGAGAATCTGTGGCTCTTTGGAACAAGGGTTGATTAAATGTAACCATTGCTTATCAACACTTCTTTAACCTCTTTTAAAATCCTCTATAAATAGAATTTGGGAGTTCTCTAGGTTCTTCTGAGATACATTAATTTAAGAAATTATTTTTCATTTTTTCTTCTTGTTAGTTCTTTCTTATCATAAGCTAAGGAAACTTGGAGAACAAGCTTTTCTTCTAATATGTAACATTCTTGATAACGTTTTCCAAGTACAGGAAGGCCAGCAGTTTTCAGGCTTTCCTTCTCTGTGTGTTTCTATGGTGTTTCTACTGGTCCTTTCCCCCTTTTAGTAAAGAAATTTATTTTTAAAATTTATTTTTAAAACATTTCCTCATATGTCCTGTAGCAACAGAGGGCTTGCCAGCATCATAGTTTTTCACTCTCTGTTTTCTTTACATTTTTTTTAACTTGCTTTTTTAACTTCCAAGGCTGGCACTGAAATCTGAAAGTCAGAGGTGCTGAGGGGTCCTCTGGATTTGTTACTCAAAGGGGATAAATGAAGAGCAAAATTTACCTCCTATGTCTGACTTACAGTAGTCCTGCTAATACAGCTCAGGGCAATGTTTGCTTTGTTTCCCAAATATCATCCTCTTTCCTATTCAGTTCGTAGTTCTCTGCTACTGCTGCCTTGAGAGGTTCTCTTTTTCCCTAATTAGTCCATGATTTCTATGTTTTTAATAAATTCACTAATTTAGGCCATTTCTTCTGCTTAATGAGATCAGTTTGAGTGTTGAACCTGCCTGCACATGTTGATGCCAGTTACTCATATAAATTGGATTTCTATTTTAGTGCATAAATCAATCTGAAAGGAGCTGTTTGATGTGCCATCTCTGTTGGGTAGCAATTACTGCACCCTGCTATGAGTCATATCTCTAAATTTTGTGGTTACATTGTAGTTTGTTGTTTTTTTTTTTGTAAACCATCTATCCCAAAGCTTTATTACTAATGCCATGAATTACATCAGATGCTTCCCTCTCATCAGCTGAGTGAGTGTGGTGGATCGACCTTGGCTGGCCAGCAAGTGCCCATCGAGCTGCTCTTTCACTCCTTAGCAGGACGAGGGGAGAAAACGAGGTGAAAATCTTGTAGATTGGGATGGGAACAGGGAGATCACTCATCAGTTACTGCCAAGGGTAAAACAGGCCTGATTTTCACCCTGGTGGAAATTAATTTAGTTTATTGTTAATTAGAAACAGTGAGAAATGAAAAAAAAACCAAAAAGAAAAACAAACTAGAAGCATTTTCCCTCCATCCTCCTTCCCAGGCTCAGCTTCACTCCTCTACCTCATGCTCCTCCAGAAGCACAGAGGGACAGGGAGGGGAGGTTGTAGTCAGTTCATCACACCTTCCTCCTTATGCTCCTCTCCAGCTCCAGCATGGCGTCCAGTTACACAATCCTTGATGAACTGCTCCAGCACGGCTCCTTTCTACAGCCTGCAGTCCTCAGGCCCAGACTGCTCCAGTGTGGGCTCCTGTCCCTGGGCCACTGGTCCTGCTGGAACCCTGCTCCAGCCCGGGCTCCTCACGGGCTTCAGCTTCCACCAGGACACAAACCCTTGCTGTGGTGGGGTGTCTTCCATGGGCTGCAGGTGGGTCTGTGCTCCATCCCAGTCCCATGGGCTGCAGGTGGGTCTGTGCTCCATCCCAGAGCTCCATGGGCTGCAGGTGGATCTGTGCTCCATCACACACCTCCATGGGCTGCAGGTGGATCTGTGCTCCATCCCACGAGCTCCATGGGCTGCAGGTGGGTCTGTGCTCCATCCCAGAGCTCCATGGGCTGCAGGTGGATCTGTGCTCCATCCCACACCTCCATGGGCTGCAGGTGGGTCTGTGCTCCATCCCAGAGCTCCATGTGCTGCAGGTGGGTCTGTGCTCCATCCCAGAGCTCCATGGGCTGCAGGTGGATCTGTGCTCCATCACACAGACCTCCATGGGCTGCAGGTGGGTCTGTGCTCCATCCCACACCTCCATGGGCTGCAGGTGGGTCTGTGCTCCATCCCAGCCCTGCACAGGCTGCAGGTGGGTCTGTGCTCCATCCCTGTCCTCCATGAGCTGCAGGTGGGTCTGTGCTCCATCCCAGACCCATGGGCTGCAGGTGGATCTGTGCTCCATCACACACCTCCATGGGCTGCAGGTGGATCTGTGCTCCATCCCAGAGCTCCATGTGCTGCAGGTGGATCTGTGCTCCATCCCAGCCCTGCACAGGCTGCAGGTGGGTCTGTGCTCCATCCCAGCCCTGCACAGGCTGCAGGTGGGTCTGTGCTCCATCCCAGAGCTCCATGGGCTGCAGGTGGGTCTGTGCTCCATCCCAGTCCCATGTGCTGCAGGTGGATCTGTGCTCCATCACACACCTCCATGGGCTGCAGGTGGGTCTGTGCTCCATCCCAGCCCTGCACAGGCTGCAGGTGGGTCTGTGCTCCATCCCAGCTCTCCATGAGCTGCAGGTGGATCTGTGCTCCATCCCAGTCCCATGGGCTGCAGGTGGGTCTGTGCTCCATCCCAGAGCTCCATGTGCTGCAGGTGGATCTGTGCTCCATCCCAGTCCCATGGGCTGCAGGTGGAGTCTGTGCTCCATCCCAGAGCTCCATGTGCTGCAGGTGGATCTGTGCTCCATCCCAGACCCATGGGCTGCAGGTGGGTCTGTGCTCCATCCCACACCTCCATGGGCTGCAGGTGGATCTGTGCTCCATCCCAGCCCTCCATGTGCTGCAGGTGGATCTGTGCTCCATCCCAGACCCATGGGCTGCAGGTGGATCTGTGCTCCATCCCAGCCCTCCATGGGCTGCAGGTGGATCTGTGCTCCATCCCAGACCCATGGGCTGCAGGTGGATCTGTGCTCTCCTGGATCTCCCTGAGCTCCTGAGGCACAGCTGTGTCACCAAGTCTGAGCTTCCTGTGACTCTTCTCGGTGACTGGAGCACTCCTCCCCATCCTTCATCAACCTCATTTCTGCAGGGCTCTTTTTTCACATATTCTCACTCCTCTTTCCTCTGACTTGCACAGAAGTCTTTTCCCCCTTTTTAGCTCATTATCCCAGAGGTGCTCCCTCGGGCTCAGCCTGGCCAGTGGTGGGTCTGTCTTGGAGCTGGCTGGCATTGGCTCTGTTGGACATTTGGGAAGGTTCTGGCACCTTTTCACAGAAGCCTCCCCTGTAAACCCTGTCCTGCCAAATCATGAACCCTGCACATGTCAGAGAAGGAGCTAAATTCCATTACCATGCTTTGCTCTTGACAAAGCTGTGCTGGACATTTCTGAGTGCTGTATTTTCTTCCAACTGCTCATATGCCATTTCATAATTTGTTCCAAGACCTTTCCACATTCAGCTGAATTCCTTGGATTTGTTCCCCTTCCTTACTTCCACCTCCTTAAATGCAGATAGGGCACTCACCCTCACTAGTCCTTACTGCAGACAACCTTTAAAGGTTCTCTCTTTTAAGGATTTTTTTCTTGCAAAAGCAAGTCAAAAAGAACACAGTTGGTGACACACTTGCTGGCTCCAGCTGCACATGTCTGTGTTCCTCATTCTTCCTAAGGTTTTTATTTTGCTGCAGTTTGTCTCTTTCTCCAGTCTAGACAATGCCTGTTCTACACTGGAATTCTGCAAAAGGAGTCAGAGATTTTGGCACGCTTTTGATTGATTTTTGATAACACAGCTCCTGCTGTAACAATCTGCCATTTTTCATAACCATTCAGTGAGCAACAAAAGGTCTTTGTTAAATGTTTAATGCCAGGCACAATCCCAACAATCAGGGCTGGTAGACTTAGAAGACTATAAAATATATGAGGTAGGAAGAAGACAGAGGGGAAAAAACTCAAGACACACAATGTGGAGTTGTTGTCTGTGTTCTGTATAAATATAGCTGGATGCTTTATTATCTTCAAAAGTGGAAGATTTTTCCCTTAGTAATAGAACTAAGAAATCTAATGAGTTTGAATATTCCACTTAGTAAAATAAAAACTGCAAATCACATATCTTTTATTTTACTCTCCATAAATATTCTTGTTGCAAAACAATCAGCCATACCCTAGAATAGTTCAGTGTAAAAAGAATAAATTATAACAAATCTATTAGTTAAAATTTAACTTTTGTTATTTGAAGGCAACATTGGCACCAATAGAGACATTTTTTCCTACAGCACTTCTTCTTTGCAGAACAGAATAAAATTCCACTGCAGGCCAGAGTAATCTGCTATCCCTCTTCATCTGTGTTGGCCTTAAAAACTTTAATAAAAACTATATAATGAAACTTTGATTTATAGACATGTTTTTTGTTTGGTTGGGATATTTATTTCTGAGAGATGGGGACATTTGGAACATATTGCTGTCTCAGTCTGGAAAATAATCATCATTGACTATCCAAAGATGTCATAAAAATGTGGAAAAGTGATCAGAGTGCTTTGAGTTGATCTGAAGGAGCCCTTTAAAGATGCTGCATGCCTAATGAGTGGGGTACAGATAACTTGCAAGCAACAAAAAATAAAATCCTTAAATCAAAGCTGAGGTGAAAAGTCTTCAAATTCTTACAACCCAAGTGCCACTGAAGTGTGGAAGCCATTGGCATAAAACCTCATTTCAGAGGAATTAGAACTGTAAATAGTGCCCAGTAAGTAGCAGCAGTTTATGTTTGTATCACTAAATGGAGCAACTGAGGAAGGATTCAGCAACTGATGGCAACCTATACTGTGCAAGAAAAAGCAAATTTTCCTTTAGAATGCTATTATTGCTCAACCAAGTCTTATTTAAATTAATTCTCTTTTCAAAGGAATAAGATTTTGTGACCTTTTCAGGACATCATATTAAAGTGTGCTTTGTTTATTGAGTGTTTTTGAAACAGCTTGGACCAAAATGCAGTTTTGCTTTAATAAAATGTAGCTGGACCAATTCCATCACCCTCCCACTCTCTGAAGCCCACAGGGCTAAATGGGTGTAACAAAATGAAGCATTTGGCCATTGACCTGCAAGCCCAGTGACTCATACTGGGTCACATAAAACTGTTTCCCAGTTAGAGGCTGTAACAGAGGGCTGTGCTAAGGCTGAGCTCCCCTGATACTGCACAGAATGTGAGAGGCTTCAGGGAAGGGATCTCTCCTGTGGATTCACAGAATCCCAGATAATGGTGCAGGCAGGAAGGAATTCCCAGGAATCACCTGGTCGAGCAGGAGCACCTAGAGCTCAGGATCATATTGGGTTGGTTTTTGTTACCTCTAAGGAGAGACTCCCCTGCCCTGGGCAGCTGTGCCAGGGCTCTGTCACCTGCATGGTTAGGAAGTGTTTGCTGATGTCCAGTTGAGTTCTCCTGTCTGTCAGTTTGTGCCAATTGCCTCTGCTCCTGTCAGAAGCAAGGAGAGGAGAAGGGAGAAGGAGGCTTGGAGGTGAGAAAGGCCATGTTGAATTGCCAGCTGACTTCTCCAGACTTAGTATTCAGGCTCCATACTTCTGGATTTTTCCCTATGACAGAGTCCTTGCTGATGGGGCTGGAAAGCCTGTGGGAGTTTTGATTAGAGGGTCTCAAGACCCATCCAGCTGGCTCAGTATGGAGCTCACTGGTTTTTCAGATTCCCAAGTTGCTGGTGCTCTCCACAATGCAGAGACATACAGAAAAATCTCCAGCTGGCCAGTTGTGCCAGGGTCTCATACAGAGGTGGCTGTATGCTCCAGCAGATGAGCTATTCTGCCATGGGAAGGGAGGAAGGGGAGGGATTTCTGAGGTGAAATCTATCCCTCTGTTTGTCTGCCTGCATTTTTGTGCTATTCGCATCTCCATCTCCTTTCCCAGATTCTCTCACCTGAGGTGTGTGGAAGCACAGTCCCTCTCCAATCACAAGAGCAGAGAATACTGTATGAACCCACAAATTTTATTTTAGGATTTGAGGATTGCATTACATATGAGGATTGCCTAATCCAGCACATTAGCCAGCCAAATTCACCAAGCATGTTACTGGGGGGCTTTCTTATTTTGCTCAACCAGGGAGCTAAATGTTTTCTCTGCCTGGAAAAATTATCAAGAAAAATTGTTTCAGAGAAAATGTTTTGGAAGCATCATCCCAAGTGGGGATTAGACTTGTTTTAACTACAATAATCTGGAATTGGAAAGCTGCACAGACATCTGAGAGTGCTTGGTGACATGTGGAAGCAAAAAGGTGAGACTGACTCATAAGAGTGCACTGGGGCTGTTTTACAACAGCAATTCTCAGAGTATCTGATCCAAAACAAAGCAGGATTTTCTTGCCCGCAGGGATCACTGTGTATATACAGAGGAAACAAAGGGCTTACATCTTTCAACACAAAATATTTCTGTATAAATAGCTCACAGGAACACAGCTAATCTCTAAGGCCTTCTGTCAACCAGCTGTAGAAGAGGCAGGAAAGGAAAATCTTTTAGGGAAGGGCATCTTCAACATGAAGGATGGGCTTTTTTGCAAAGCCCATGTTTGGTGCTTGGTTTCTGAGTCTAAAAAGGGTTTCTGAATCTGTGAGGGGTGATTACTTTAAGCAGAAGAGCCTCCTTCAAAAAGCAGGGACTGTATCTTCTCTGTCCCTGAGACAGAGGACTGTAGTATGGGTTCTGAACAGTATGATCTTCTCCTTGTGCTCTGGGGTTATATCTGCCCTACCAGATAAAAAATCATCCAGGCAAGAAACTGAGGCAGCTCAAACTCTGACTGCCCACACTGCAGAATCATTTCTTCTTTCCCAGGATCTGTTAGAGACCAGCCCAACCAGCTCTGCCCAAGACAAAAGCTGGGCATGGTGTGGGTGGCACCTCACCCAAGAAGCCTCTCCCAGCGGCAGTGACCAAACCAATGCCTTACATTGCCTTTATCATCATCCCTGCTGCCTTTAAATCCCCAGGCTCTTGTGCTTCCCCCTAGGAATGCACCCTCAGGTCCATATTGTAAAATCACCACCCTGCTGTACCTTGTGACAAGAGACAAGGATCAGTTCTTAGATGAATTGAGTTTTTAGTGCCCCACAGGGCAGCACAGCTGATTGCCTGATGCATGAGCTACTTTTCAGTGAAACTGTGGCATTTGGGGGGCAAAAGGATTCTTACTGTCCATCTGCTGCCAGCCACAGGAGATTGTCTAGGAGGAATGCAAGGAACAAAAAAACTAAAGTCTAAAAATCAAAGGCACTGAGGTAATGTGGCCTTTGTGTGTCCACACCTTTAATGGGCACAGCCTTGTAAGAACAGCCTAACATTCCCATTCGAACATAAATACAGAATTCTGGAAAGCATGTAAGCACAAATTTGAGAGCTAACCTCATTCTTATGTGCTAGGTTAACAAGGTGTACAGGTCTGGGGTTAGCTCCTCAGGTTACTCAAAGCAGGTGACTGAAAAACCTCAGAGTACTGAACTTCTGATTTTCAAATGTTTGTGAAAAAAATTAATGGAAATCAGAAACAGATTTCCACAGGCATGGGAAAGAAGAAGGAACAAACTAGTTTTTTTTGGGGGGGGTTGCCTATTTGCTACATACATGTGCAGAGCACATGTTTTTCTCAGCACTGCTTCAAGACCATTTAATTGACAGCATGTTGGCCTGGGAAAGAACAGCTCCAGAGAGCTTAGAAAAGCCCTTTCCCATGGTACCTTGGCTCATGGTGTTGCTGTTGAGCAGGTGAGCAGTGCCATGGCACTGTGGCACAGAGATCTCAGCACTTGCTGGTGCAGAGTCAGGGTGGGGGACACCCCTGGCAGTCAGGGGGATTGGTCTCAGCACTTTCCTTCTACCAGGACTTGTCACTGTTCCATGAATGCAAGGCAGCCAAAGCCATTCCTGGGGTGGGCAGCAAATGGAAGGAGGTGTTGTTCATGCCACAGTGACAGTGTGACTGATGGAAGGATGGTTGCAAGCAAGATGAATTTCTCAGGAGAGGTATGAACTTGTGAAAGATGGTTCCTGCCAGTTTAGCTTGTCTCTTTCTGATATGCACACACCCTGAGGTGGTGGGCAGGGATGCCTACATTTGAGGAAAGGCCAGGAATAGCTTGTTTAATATTTCAGCTGCACAGGTACAAGAACTGTTCTGTGCACAGCAGAAGTCTTGTGGCAAGTAAATGACTAATCACACACTGAGATATGCTCTACTTTTACTTGAATCCCAGTGTTTTCCCCATCAAAGACATGATGCTCCATGGTGGGATCCTGTGTTTAACTCTGGTGTTTACCACAAGGCAGCAAAAGCCCATTTCATCATGCAGTGAGAGCTGACCCTGCAACAAAAACTACTCTGAGGGTACCTGTGGCCAGGCATTGGCCTCAGGAATGCCAAGGCTCAGGCCTTACATGCAAACCCTCACCATGGAATCCAGAGATAAGATTCCATAAACAGGGCATAAACATGATCTAAACATCCAACACAAGCTCTGCCTACTGACAGGAACGTGAAAGGCATGGGTTTGCTGCTCTGCTGTCCTACCCTGGATTTATGTGCCTGAAGCAGAAGAGAAGTGGAGCTATCACTGTGTGCTGAGGATGAGGAGCCTTCTCCCAAGAGCAGATGACTGCTGATGATTCCTGTGTATGGGCTTTCCTTTTGGATCCAGGCACCTCCTGGTCTTGGCTGTACCCTAACCCACGCTCCAGAGGAGTACTGGAGCACTGTCCCATTCCAAAATGCCTGTCACTTATTTTAGGGTACTTTACAGGCAGGCAGAGGATGTGCTACACAAAAGGTGTTCCATATCAAGGGTGTCTGCCATCATTCATGATGTAGCAATGTTTCTGGGGCAAACAAGAGTCGTGCAGAAGAGCTGTGAAACAGTCTAGAGAGATTCTGCCTGCATGTCCTGTCTTTCCACTGTGGCCCAAATGGAACTTGAAGTCTCCTTCTACCCACTTGATCTCCAGATCACAGGAATCAGTCTCCCCTTGCTGTGTCAATTACCCAGGCTCACCATTCACAGCTTGGTGCACAAGGCTCTAGGGAGCTCCAGTGGTTGAGCAAAGTGAGGGAATAAAAGGTTTCGTAGGCTTTGGCTGGTGGTTTCACATATTTTTGAGATCTTCTTGTTGGACTCTGGTGTCTCCACCTTCCTTCCCCTGCTATCCTGGCTATCAATGACTGCCAACCACCCTACAGAGCAGCATATGCAGCACTCTTCAGTCAGCTGCTCATGGAAATCAGCTCAGACCAACAGGCTGAAGGATGAAAGTAATTCAGCTGATTTTCCATGAGAAAAATAAACAACAGTGCCACAAGTGCATCATCAAGTAGACTGGCAGTGGCAAAAATCTAGAAGGAGTAACCACTGCCACAAGTGCATTCCAGAAGGATGTCTAACTAGATGGACATTTCTGCTTGGGTCTCCATCTACCTGTCCTCTGCCTAAAAGGGAGTGTTTCCAGGAGAAGCAAAGCCTAAAGAGATCAGGGATCCTTTCCTCCAATGCATTCAATACTCAAACACACTTTAGAAAGAGATCTATTTCAGCTGAGATCTATTCTGCAGGTCATCTTTCAGGGCAAGACACTTTCAGAGAGGTTTGCTCTGCATGTTGATTTCACTCATCTCCTCACTGCTCTTATGGCACTGCACTCACTTAGGAAACTGATCCCTAAACATTCCAGCTCCTGGTCAGTTGACAGGGCATTTCTTTCAGTTCCCATTTAAACAGGCACATATGGAGTCTGCACAAAGCCCTGCATTGTGGACTGCACTGGATACTGAAACTAGCACAGTTGGCTTAAACTTGCCTTTTTCAAAGATTTGTCCTGTCTCTTTTGAGCAAAACAAAGCCTTTTGAATTTTTGAGGCCAAAATGGTTCAAAACCACAAGGCATTAAGAGCACCCAGCTCCTCTCCCATTGCAGTTTGGAATCCATTTCCCAGCCCAACGTGAACACAAGGGACAATCATATGGAACTGTACTGCATAGTTGCTTTAAGAGCATTGCAGAAGGGAATATCTGAGAGCAGAGGTGAATGTTCATGCCAGTTCTTCTGCCAGTCTCCAGAGCTGGTAGAAGAGTAGCTTTCTTTCCCCTTCCCATGATAAAGGATTCCTGTAACATCAGCATTGTGTGTTGGTTTACCCTCTGAGCCTCCAACATCTTCATGATTTTCATAAAGACTTTTCATAATGAGCAAAGGTGAATACACTGGAATTAGAAAAATGCCTTTTGAATTCAAGATGTGATTGATGGCATTTCTCTGGAAATGAAGGAACAGAGGTTTGCTAAGGGAGGGGGCAGGACAAGAAGTGAAAAATGCATTGAAAATAAGGTGCAGGGAAGAGATCAGGGAGCTGGTGTTGCCTCAAGATTGTGCCAAACACAGACACAAACAGATGCCTGTAGTAGCAATGTTTTGCTTTCTGAATCAGCCTGGCCACAGACCCAGCTCAGTGACTGGTCCCTGTGAAAGGCAGGCACAGAGGCTGCAAAGATGCATCCCCCATCTGCACTACGTGGCACCAGCAGCAGCACTCAGCCGTCCTGGGGAAACCCAGGGGCAGCACTGGCACTCCAGGGAGGCTGGCCATGAACAAGCAAGGAAAGCTCTTATCACAGTATTGGGTAAGAAAGCACATGAAGTTCCAGTTGTGCCTGTTTGGTTGCCTGGCACCTTGTCTTGAAACCAGTCCTTCCAATCTGCCCTGGATCCCAGCCAGACCACGAGGAGGTTCCCTTTGCATGAGGGACTTTCAGTACAGAAAGCCTTTAGCAGAGAGCCTGCAGCTGCCCTGTGGCATGGGAGGACATGCTCCACTGCCCGTGGTCCACACAGGAGGTACACAAAGCACAGCAGTACAGTCACAGGCAGTTACTCATCACCAAGGTGCAAGTTCAGATACAGCATGTGACCTGAACCTGCCAAGGGATGAGAAATGTTTCCCTTATTTGTGTCCTGACAAGATGTCAGTTTTCAAAATGCTGTGTTAATTCTGTCCCTATTCTGTGTGTATGCCTGTAACTGTGGGATGAGAAATGTTTCCCTTATTTGTGTCCTGACAAGATGTCAGTTTTCAAAATGCTGTGTTAATTCTGTCCCTATTCTGTGTGTATGCATGTAACTGTGGTGTTACAGTGAAGTGTGCAGCTTGGGGGGCTAACCCATCACTTCCCTAGGGACAAGTTACAGGGAGGTTAAAGTAAGGCAGAGCTTAAGGGTTTAATTGGTTGCAGGACATACAAGGCTGGGCTCTGTGCCAATTCATCTAAAAAAAATACAATAATTCATGGCTTTGCTGCAGAAAGGCAGCAGCACGTGTCCCAGACCCGGAGGAGGTGCTGGGCAGCAGCAGGATCTCCTTGGGGCTGGCTGGCTGCCCACTGCTTAGCAGAGCTGCCTCAGCACCCTGGTACAGCTGCCAGGCTCCTGCCTGCCCTGGGCAGCTCCTGCAGGGCACAGCCCCTCTCTGGGATGGGCTGGGAGGCAACCTCAGGCATTTGGGAAAAGGGGGGCAAGCAGGAGCTGGAGCAGACCCTGAAAGGAGCCAAGCCACAGTGATGATCTGACCTAAAGCTCTGCCCTTCACAGGGGCAGCAGCCAGGTTTGGTGTTGAACTCCCAGAAGTGTCCTGGAGGCAGGAGTTCTCCAGCCTTCAGTGACTGCTAATGAATGGATGACAAATTTGGGACAAGTACCTTTGTCTGCATAAGGTGGCATTAGAAGGGCCAGGGCATCAATGGGACTGGAAAATGTCAAGTTTGCTGACAAAGCAGAATCACCGACTGTTGTCACTGCAGAGTGTTGTACCAGGTCATATAGCTGAATAAAAATTATAGTTTGTTTGCTTGATTGTTTTTGAATCCATTCTATACTTAGACTATAAATAGATATATTGTGATTGAAAGCTTAATCTCTCCCATTTATCTATTAAAGTCATATTCCATAACTTGGAGAAAAAGAACTCACTGCAATGCAACGACTAAAACACTCCTTTCAAAACTTCAAAACACTCCTGCAAAACTTTACCATGTCTGCACATTTCTCACCTAGGAAAATAATTATTGGTATGGTTAGATAACCTAGGGCACAGGATTGCAAAGGAACTAATCCATTCTGAACTAGCACGTCTCCTAACTGGAAACACCTTAACCCCATAAAACAGACTTATGAAACTATAGCCTTATAATTTACCCTAATTAGCCAGTGACAAACCCTCTGGCCTTTGGTTAGATTGCTCTTTGCATCTGAGCTTGCATCTGGTTCATTCTGGGTGCTGTGTAGACATTCATTTTCAGTGAATCAGTGAGAGAAACCAGAAGTCATCCAGGATGACTGACTCACAGTCCCATGATTTTTAGAAACAGACACAGTGGATGGTTTTAAATACATCTAGTAGAACCATTTCACTGGCATCAACATTTTAGAAAAAAGCAGATCAATTGCTCAGAGATGCTCCACACATTAACCAGTGCAACAGAGTCGAGTCTCATTCACCAGACAGTAAGACCAGCTAGTCACCTGAATCCCTTTGATTGGCAGGTCAGCTATAAAAATATTTAAATCAAATTAAACTGGTTTTCTCTAGGCTTTTTGCTTGAAGTACACAAGATACAATTAATCCTTAACAATCCTGGGAGAAAGTAAACATGCTGTGAATGATTAGCTAACTTGACCTCCACTTTCTAGTGGAACAATGTCTTTTATATGAAAAGTTGGAAAACACCAATGAAAACTGGTGTGTGACTGCAATTAGCATTGCTGATTACTGTCGCTGTTTTGCCACCCACATCCTTTAAGAGGCTGCTAGAAAAATTATCTCTTTTCAGAGCTCAGTTAGCACTGCTATCACATGGGGTGCACAGGTCACGGCTCTCACAGTGGCACAGCACACTGAACTTCCATGCTCTGCAGTATTTTGTGCACAGGCCTGTTTTTTTCCACTTGGACAGTGGCATGCCAGATTTAGTTATTCAATTTACTACAGCAAGAGGACCTTCACCCTCTTTTCCATTGCTGATTGCTAGCATGAAATGCTGTCTGCAGCTGCCAAGGATGAAACCTAAGCAAAAAAACTCAGTTAGGAAAAGAAAGTCTGGCAAAGAAGGAAAAGAGTGGAGATTTGGTGGCAACCTGAAAGCAGTGCTGACATGAGCTGGTGCTGATCAGTGTCCTACAAGAAGGAGCTGCCCAGAAGGGCCCTGAAGCAGTGCCTTGTGTCAGAAACAGGACCAGGACCAGGGCAGTGATCAACCCCCTGTACTTGGTACTGGTGAGGTCACACCTCAAATCCTGTGCTCAGTTTTGGGCCCCTCACTACAAAAAAAGATATTGAGGCATTGGAGAGTTCCCAGAGAAGGGCAGCAGGGCTGGGAAAGGGTCTGGAGAGTAGCTCTTATGAGAAGCACTGCAGGGAGCTGGCTGTGCTCATTCTGGAGAAAAGGAGGCTCAGGGGGGACCTTGCTTGCCACAACTCCCTGAAAGAAGGCTGTGCTGAGGTGGGACTTGCCTTCTCCTCCCAAATAGCAAGCAATAAGACAAGAGGAACTGGCCTCAATTTGCACCAGAGGAGGTTTAGATTGAATATTGGGAACAATTTCCTTGCTTAAGGGGCTGTCAAGCCTTGAAACAGGCTGCCCAGGGGAGGGGGTGACTCACAGTCTGTCTTGCAGTGATTTGTGATGACAGTCTATTCCAGAACCTGAAGGTATTTAAAGGATGTGGCACCTGGGGACATGGTGTGAAGGTGATCATAGCAGGGCTGGTTAAGGCTGGACTCAATGATTGTTCAGGTTTTCCCCAGCCTTAATGATTCTATGATTCAATGATTGTGTGACTCAGGTGTCAGGAGGTAAAGGGTGGGACAGAGAGAAAAACAATGTAAGCATGAGCTAAGCAAGAGTGGAAATGCAGGAAAAGTTTTGGCAAGGTCAATGAACTTAACTGGGGTAAGAGCTTTGAACACATGGGCAGGAGGATGGTGAAAAAGAAGGAATCCTTTGGGCTTTGTCCATTGGCATTACATGAGGATCATATAATATGTTTATAAATATATTATATAATTATTTAATATTTATATACAGTATATAATGTATATAATATGCAATGTATAGTATATATAATTATATATTATATAAATTATATACAAAAATATACAATTATAATTATAATATAATAATAAAATTTCTCAGTGTGCCACTGGAGATGCTTCACATGTTTGGAAATCTGGTAGTTGACACTGGTGGGCAACACAGGGCCATGTTTTCTCTCCTGGCAGAAAGAGGGTTAATATTTGATTTTGAAAGGGCTGACAGAAAGTGGACTCATGGACAGTGATTTCAGTACAGACGTGGATGTAGCACACAAATAACACTTAGAGTGAATAAATACTCAAAATATTTACTCAGCAGTGACACTGCTATGAAGGCAAAGGGACAAAGTCATATGATCTGGTGGGCACGTGCAGTTTGTTCATGTTTGTGTAAGACAGACATAAATAAACCAGACATGAATGCAGGAGTTTGTAAGATATGAACTATTTGTTCCCACAGAGAGCTACTTCAGGGTAAGCATGGGCACAACCTCAGTCCACATGGAGGCCTCACAGGCACCTGGCCATCACACTGTGCATGGGACTGCAGACCCTGTGCCTCAGCAAGGTAAACAGCTTTGAGGCTGCCTGAAGCCACACCAAGCCTTCCAAAATCATAGAATCATTTAGACTGGAAAAGACCTGCAAGATCGAGTCCAGCCATTAATCCAGCATTTCCAAATCCATTGCTAAACCATGTCCATAGGTGTCACATCTAAATGTCTTTTGAACATCTCCAGGGATGGTGACCCTACTACTTCCCTGGTCAGCATGTTCCAATGCTTGGCAACCCTTTCAGTGAAGAGTTTTTCCCTAATATCTTGTTTAAATCTTGCCTGGTACAACTTGAGGCTGTTTCCTCTTGTCCTATCACTTGTTATCTGAGAGAAGAAACTGACTCTCACCTGGCTACAACATTCTTTCAGCAAGTTATAGAGAGTGAGAAAGTTCCCCTGAGCCTCCTTTTCTCCAAGGATGGGTTTAAGGACCCCAGTTAAGATGTCTCTAACCCTAATCCTAACTCCTGCTGGGGATGTGCTTCTGCATTTGCACACTGGATGTCTGAAGAGCATCCCTGCTGAAGGCACCTGGTACAGCCTGAGAAGCAGCCAAACTCAGATGGACACAAACAGCTGATAACTCACAGAACCTGGCCTGGGAAGCTCCAAACACACAACATTAAAGTCAAATACCAAGAGGCAGGTTTAACCAGCAGAAAGGATTTGCTGAGTGGCATACTCCAGCTGCTGGGTTTTTTCAGGGATGTGAAGATTTCTGTATATCAAAAAGAATCAAGGGATTTCACCCCTCCCTCCCCTCTTCTTTCTTATGAATGAAAAAAGGGTTCTGAAATTTTCCCTGTGAAAGATAAGGTTGAAAAGAGAGGTGATGGTTTTGCACAACAGGCAAAAGAGGCCATCTGAGAGATAAATATTTGA
Source organism: Luscinia megarhynchos (assembly GCA_034336665.1). NCBI lineage: Eukaryota > Metazoa > Chordata > Aves > Passeriformes > Muscicapidae > Luscinia > Luscinia megarhynchos. The sequence goes on from JAPFBE010000002.1 coordinate 94,143,995, forward strand.
GTAAGAATATTTATCAAGCCAAAACCACTACATTTACTGAGAGAAAAAACAATTAAGCAATTCAATTTTGCATGATTGCCAACATGTTCTGCAGCAAAAATAGTAAATCAATTGTTCACCTTTAATCACTCATAAATACCAGACACAGCTGTTCTTTGCCATACACAGGATTTCTCAATGCCAAAAAGAAGAAATATTAAATCACATCTTTCATGGCCAAAAAGATACCAACAAGACACCTGTTATTGTATTGTGCTTGTTGCCCAGCTGTTTTTAAATCCTTAAAAGAGAATTATTAATTAAAGGGAGTAATTGTTGCTTGGTAGAGCAACATTTTCTGTCTTTTCTTGGCAAGCAATTCAGTCCTTATGAATTTCAGTTTGTCTATCTGTAAACAGATAACATCTGCACACTAGTATATGAAACAAACTTATCTTTTCCTTCTATTCACATTTCCTTCCATGTCCATGAGCAGGCTGGTTCTGTGTGTGGATCACCTCTGGTCAATATTTTTTACATGTGCTGTTTACAAACACTGTCTTTCTTATCTAAAATTAAAGCACTGATTATGACAACTATTTTGGCTCACTAGCCCCATTTTTCTGCAGTTCAGGAATATAATACTAATCCCTCTTGGGCACACTGGGGATGGGATGAGATGGGGCAGGGGAGAAAAGACGTAATTTAAAAGGAGGATGTGCCTAACATGAGGAGAACCAAATCTTTTCATTGACATCTTATTTAAAAATATATTACATGCATGTCTGCAATGGATTAGTGTTTCTGAATGAGAAGCAAGTTACTTTCTAAATCCAGAGCCACAAGCAGAGCAGTTCACCACCACTTTGCTCTGTTCACAGTTCAGTCCTTACAGGAAGAAACAAAATCATAAATGCTCTCTGCTCATTTTGAAGAGTAATGTTTAAAATCCCAGCAGAGATGCAAATCCTACCTTCTTCTGCACAGCAGTGGAGGAATGGAGCAAATAGATGTCATTCTTTCATCCACACCAGCTGGAGACTTTCCAAATCTGGTGCTTAACAGAGTGGTAAGCAGAACATCAATTAAATAGGACATGGGCACAGTTTGTACACTGTGACCTGAAGAGGTCAAGCTCCCAGCCCTGCTCTGAGGCTGAATTGCTGTGGTGCATCTTCCAGGCAGTTTCCCATTGTCATCTCACTAGGCAAACAAAGGAGGCTCTGCCTATATTTTTCTGCCGATCTCTGTGTTTGCATTTTGTAGTGCTAGTCAAATTTCAGGGCAGTTCATGCTATGGCTTTGGAAATTGTGAGAGTTACAAACAGTCAATAATAGACTTTTTGTTTGTTTTATATTTTGGGGTTAATGGTATTCCTTCTGTAGAGAAGGAAAATTTTCACCACAGCATATTACAATCTTTTACATTGTCACAGATTTGGTCTTTAATGAAGATGTCTTTAAAATTGGTTAGTTAGGCTAAAGTTTTAGCTGTTCCAACACTTTACCTTTTTGGTTTAACTGCACTTCCTACAAAATGCATCTTCAGACTCATTCAGGTCGTGCTCAGGGTCTGGGGTTTTGATCAGAAGTGTCTTTTTGTAAATCACTAAAATAACCAGGGTTAAGGTTATTTATTACAGACATGCAGAAAATTAATTTCACCTCGTTTTAAACTGAGGGCCTTAAACATATCTATAATCACAATAAACTTGCAAGGCCAGAAAACATGGTAAGTTCCATTATATACTTGAAGAAACTGAGGCAAGAACAGTCTATCAGCAACATTCCAAAATAGCACTTAGCTACCCAAGAGAGAACTTAGACAGAAATTGGGTGTTAAACCCAAGGAGATACCCACAAAATAACCACTAGGATAATTAGGAGCCCAGAATTTTCATGACATTACCTTCAAACCTGCAGCTCTGAGGGTGTCTGCAGCAGGCAGTGGGCAGCCAAGCCATCACAGCCCACTCTCCTACCCAGCAGTGCTGAGCCCTGCTGGGACAGCTGAGAGCCCTCAGCACCAAGCTGGGCATGAACAAGTCCATGCTTTGCCCAACATCCCAGCCTCAGAGCGTGCAGAAGGACCCCTGAGCATCCCTGCCCCTCCTGCCCAAGGGGACTCTGCTGTCCCTGCTGGGGAGGGCGTGGGAGAGGCATAAGCTGGGACCAAGAGAAACAAAGAATGGGACTAAAACAGTCTCTGCCCTCTCCATGAGGATGTACTGCCTAAAATGAAAGATTCAGGGAGCAGGAGAGTGTCAAGAGAGAGAAAGATATTCAAGCCAGTAAGGAAGCAGACAAACTAGTTTTCCATTTTCTTCTTGGATTGTTTATGCATTTTTTGTTAAAAAAGTCATTGGGGGGAAAAAGTGATAGCAAGCAGGCAAGACCCATAAAAATTATTTCCAGGGAAAACCTGAAGTAAAAGTCACAGAGGATAGGAGGGAAAAGAGAAACCTCAGTAGAATTTTATCATTGAAACACCAAACCACCCAGTTTATATTCAACCACAAACTACATTGTGGTGAGAAGGTTGTGTCCCAGGGAAAGTCATGCCTCTGAAGGCTTTTTGTACAGCCACAGTAGGATTTTACCCCACCCTGAGTCAGAAGGCCTCAAGCTTTCCTTGCGTGGCTGGTGGCAGTATCCCAAGTCAACTGGAGGCCTTTAAGTTCAAAACAAAACAGAACAATCTATTCCTAGGGAGTTTCTTCCCATCAAGCATTTTTGTGAAGAATCCAACCTCTCCTGAGAGATCTGGCAGCCAAAATCCAGCCAGCAAATACAGAAGTGCTTCCCCTGCCCTCCTTAAGCTCCTTGGCTGCTCTGGTGAGGAGGCTGTTTTCACTGTGACTTCTTGGGGAGGGCAACAAATCTCCTGGCCATCAGGCCATAATTCTCAGGCCTCTTCAGGCCAGCAAAAGAAAGCTTTGACATATTGTTAAGCTGTCATGAGGCCAGAGTTTTCCCTTGACCATGGATGGCCAGCTGGGGACTGATTCCTCTTGGATTTCTTGTCCCCTGCTGTTGAGCCCATCTTACAGAGCCAGCTGCAGAGCCATCTCGAGGGGTTTGCACACAAGACCTTTACCCCTAAAGCATCCTCCTGGGGAGGGAATTGCAGTGAAGCACAGGGGAGGTTCAAGGATGGCCACCTCAGCAGCCTGGGGATGGAAGCTGGCTCTCCTCTTTGGAAAATGGCTCGGTTAAACCACGTGCGCAGGCAGGGATGGTTTCTTTTGTGTTTCAAGCACACCTGACCTCCCTTTTCCATTCCCTAAAGTCAATTTGTTTCCCAGGACACTGCAGGGGAAGGAAGCCAGCCCTGCCAAGGGCAGCCAAGCCTGTCCCAGCACCAGCTCTGCAGCAGGGGCACTGTGGAGGAGGAGCTGGCTCTTGTTCTGGCTCCTCTGTCAAGCTTGAAGACAGCTGTGCTGGCCAAGGGGAAACCTTACAGCTCCAGAACTGCTGGGATCCACATAAAACTGAAATACCCAGTGGTTATGAAATTCAGCATGTCACAAACACAGCCTTCTGTTATCACTGGTTTTGCTGTGATTTCTCTTTACTCATATTCTTGACTCTGACTGCTTTAAGCACTTGCTGCCCATAATGACAGCAACAGGCAAGGGTGGAATTCCAGCTCCCAGCTCACTGAATCTAGGAGAACAATACCCTCCATGTGACTGGTAGATCTTAGAGGATTTCACAGAATGCTTAAGAATGTTTGTCCCTTATACCTGTCACACAATGAGAGTTGCATAGCATCAATCCAAGCACTCCAAAACACTGCACACAGAGAGCTGCAGAGACCTGTATGAGAGAGCAGGCCTTTCTTCACCTGCCAGCCCACCTGCTTCTGCTGGGAATGTTGGGTTTTCACAACTCATCCACCTTCCCAATGCTGCCAGTATTTTGGAATACCACTTATCCTTTAACCAGCATTGTCCTTTACGAGCCTGTATTAAGTGGGCAAAAAAAATAACCTGGTTTAACCCCATTAGTCTGTCTGCTTATGAGGTAAAAATTGTGAAAATTATTTATGTTCAAATTGTAGTTGAGAGAAATTGAAAATTTATGCAGACAAAAAAGACCTAATTTTTCAAAATATTCATATTTGTTCCTTTCAGTTGTAGGTATATACATGTCTACTCAATGTGTGCTTGTGTGTATATTACATAGGCACATAATTTATTAAACATAAATATATCCATGTGTGCTTTGCACTGTGCAGGGTGCCACAACAAGAAGCAATGCTGTCACTCTGCACTGGTAGAGTCTGAGCTGGTCATGGCAGTGAACTTCCAGTGGACAAAACTTCTGCCACTGCAGTCTCTGAGTAGCTGAGACTGAAGCAAAGTCTCAGCTTGCACACTTTAGTTTCATGGCCCATTATCCAAGGGTCTACAGTGCCCTATTTAGATCTTAGCATCAGATTTTATGTGCCCACCTCTGCATCTACAGACATTCTGCAATCCAGTCTATGCACCAAGCTGAAGCTCTTAGAGAAATAATGGCACTTAGTCAAACCACAAGCTTGTCTGCAGTGAAATATTTGGTCTGTCTGCCACGCTCTGAGACTGGTATTAAAAAATCTTCTCATTGTAATTAGAGCATGGAAGAAAAAGGGAGCTATGGAGAAACTTTTGTTTGAAGAAAAGTACTCTGGAGAGCCTCTTAAGAGCTCTTTGTTTGGCTTGCAGATATATGTTATCTATTTAAAAGTTCTGTTCTTTCTGCCACAAAGATGTTTATTTAACATAGTTGGTGCTTTCTTTTTTCTGACATTATAATTGTATTAGTGTCGCAGACTGAAGATTTAATCCAAACCTTTTTCCTTTCTTTAATTTTTTTTTTTTTTTTTTAAATTCAGGCAGTGCTACATCCAAAGACCATTCTTTGGCTTCACATATCTTCTCTAATCTATGGGTCAGATTTTCAACAGCTATTTTGTACTGATTTACACCTGCTGAATAGCAGGGTCACTGCATCTAACAAGCTGAGGCCTAAACTAATTGGGAATGTTTCATCAGCCAACTGCACAGACAGCCCAGTCCTGCTGGATTTACATGTTTGCACAGGGCTTGAAAGCAAGGGCAGGGAAAATAATATTGTGATTCCTTGCAGTTATTATATTCTGATCCAGATGCTACACTGTTGCCTCCTGTTACTATCAGCTGATTTCAGTGATATAATTTAATTAATCCTTGCTCCTTAGCCATGAGGGCAGCCAGCCCTGCCTATGACACAGCCAGTCCCTGCCCAAAATGCTTATGATTTCAACAAGACAGTCACAGAGCAGACAGCGAAAAACATGATGGAGGAGCTGGTTTAAGGGACAAATAGCTACAAATTATTATAATCACTGTTATAATAATTTGATCTAATTGCACAAGAGACCATTACCTGTTTGACGACACAGCAAGCATTGGTTTGTTCTCTGGCCAAGAAATAAGTTAGTGACAAGAGTATCCTAGCTGTCTTTCCTGGGCTGTAATGCCAACAGTCTCTATTCTAATAAAATCATCTGGCTTTTTGAAACAAGCAGGAGGGGAGGGCAGCAGCTTGATGGGTGACCTCAATTCGCTGAGCTGCAGGGCCAGTTTTTTGGGCTCCCCTTTTATAAATGCTGCAATTATCTTCTGTACATAATTCCAGTTACAATTCTGATTGGAAAATGGAGCTGCTTAGGGGAGCTTACAAGACAACATCTGTTCAACAACAGACATCTGTGCCAGAACAGCAAAACAAGGCTGTCCATGGTGGGGTGTTTGGGAAAGAAGCTTGCACAAACCCACATCTCAGTGTGCTGACATGGACCAAAATTGGTTCTTCTTCCATTAAAATCTTCCACTGTAACCCAGACCAAGTTCTCTTTCACTCTTTCATTCCAACTTCTGTCATTAAAGAATGCTTTAAAAAATCTTAGAAGTGGAACCTCCCTGACTGTTCTGTCCACTAATTCTTTAAACAAATCGACTTCCACAAATAGCCATCCCCTACCCAGTGCAAAGAACCAAAAACAGACCAAGAAAACTAGTTTCCAAGTATCTTTTGTTGAGCCTTTGGGCTTGTTTAATCTCCTTGATAGGGCTGACTAGTGAATTAATTGATTTCTCTGCTAGCCCCCCTACACTGTCAGACTGCACCTGCACCAGCCCTGTTTGGCTACCAGCAGCAAGCCCAGAGTTACACAGGGTCTATTTGCCTCCCTTTATGAGAAGTTGGAGCAAGTGCCCCTTCCAACCTGCAGCCCAAGCTTTTGCATTGTGTGTTGGTGAGTTATAGACAACTCTCACTGAGTTCTGTCATACTTTTGCTTGTCCTTGGGTTTATCCCAACAGCACTTCCTAATTCCTGTACCTCCTGCCTCTGTCAGAGTACAGAACCAGTAAACAGCTGTGGATGGAGTCTGCTCTGGCTCGTGTGACTCATATGTGCCAGCAAACTGGGCAGTTCTGCCTGTAAACAGATTGCAGTATGTGGCCAAAGTGAAATGAAAAATACTCTCCTCTGCATCTTTCTTCCTCCACCCCTTCACTACTGACAGAGACAAATTAGGGTCTGACTGTTTCTCCTGGTTCAGACAAAAGTCACAAAGTCTCTTCTTAAATGAGCGATAATTTTTAAATGACGAGACCAAGAAAATAGATAAGCTAAAAACCAAAGAGAAAGTCCTTTAATACTGAGCCATATTTTAATATAAAGATTATAAAATGACTAAAATTGTTATTTATGAGATAAGATATTCTAAGGACTCACAAAGAATTACTGAGTTACCTTTTCAAGGCCAGTAGAGAAATGCACTCTAGAGCACACTATAGTGCAACAGAATAACACTTGACATAGTGAACAGTATGAGGAAGATTCACTGCATGCACTGTAAAAAATTGCTGAGGTGTCTGAAGAGTCTTCATGCCCCACACCCTCTTCTTAGAAACGATCAGTGATGGGTGTTTGTGACTAAAAGTCACAAATCACGTCATGGCACACACCCTGTCATACCTGACCCACCCCCTGCTTCAGGTGCACTGCTGTGAACGAGACTGGAGATGGGAAGGTGCATCACTGGTCCCACCCCTGCATTATCTTCCCAAATAAAATCTTCCTGCAGGCAATGAGCCAGATTTGGACAAAGGTCTGCTTTTGCCTTCTGCTGGACCTGAAACCTTCTGAAACAAGAAAATTGAGAATAGGGAAGGAAGGAAGGAAGGAAGGAAGGAAGGAAGGAAGGAAGGAAGGAAGGAAGGAAGGAAGGAAGGAAGGAAGGAAGGAAGGAAGGAAGGGAGGAAGGGAGGAAGGGAGGGGAGGAAGGGAGGGAGGAAGGGAGGAAGGAAGGAAGGAAGGAAGGAAGGAAGGAAGGAAGGAAGGAAGGAAGGAAGGAAGGAAGGAAGGAAGGAAGGAAGGAAGGAAGGAAGGAAGGAAGGAAGGAAGGAAGGAAGGAAGGAAGGAAGGAAGGGAAGGAAGGAAGGAAGGAAGGAAGGAAGGAAGGAAGGAAGGAAGGAAGGAAGGAAGGAAGGAAGGAAGGAAGGAAGGAAGGAAGGAAGGAAGGGAGGAAGGGAGGGAGGGAGGAAGGGAGGAAGGGAGGAAGGGAGGAAGGGAGGAAGGGAGGAAGGAAGGGAGGAAGGGAGGGAGGGAGGAAGGGAGGGAGGGAGGGAGGAAGGGAGGGAGGGAGGGAGGGAGGAAGGGAGGGAGGGAGGGAGGGAGGGAGGGAGGAAGGGAGGAAGGGAGGGAGGGAGGGAGGAAGGAAGGGTTCTGTGTAAGGACAGGGCTGTGGGACCAGTCTTTGTCTCAATGTCTCTGTTGTCTACATGCTGCTCTCTCACTTTAGTGGCTCTCATGTAAAGGTCTTTGCTGTCATTTCCCCAGGCTATTTACTATGTGCACTTAAGCTGGCCTTAATTGGCACCAGATCCCATTAAACTGCACAGTGTGTGAACATCTTAGAGCATTTCAGGACTAGAAGAATTTTAATCCTCTACCAACCCGAATGCAAAGCTCTCTTTTGCCAATAAAACACAAGTTTCAAATGATGGTGTTCTGGTTTACAAACACGAGCCCTCCATCTCTAGAAGTGTACAGCTTCCCTTTCCCAACACCTAACAAACCCTAACTCCCTCCAAATTTTGGGGCAGGGTCTCCTACAGAGCCAAGTGCAGGAAATCCCAAGAAGACCAGGTCTCTCAGAATCTCACCTCTTCCAAGAGACTGTAGAAGATTATTTGTGGATCTGAACTGCAGATAAGATACAATGTCAGCCAGCAGCTTCACTAAACTTTTTTGGCTGGACCACTGCCCAGCTGCCTGCAAGAAGCTGGTTATTATATTGTCCCTAAGTCTGCCTGAGGAGCCTGGAGTGGAAGCGATTAGACTGAGCCGTGGTTTGGGAGACATGCTTGGTGCCTGCCAAGGGGCGTGCAGACAATCACGTAGAGCAGAAATGCACACACCCACCCCGAGAGGAGATGAGACTCCTACTGCAGCAGCCGTGACTCAGAGCAGCGTTTGCATATCCTTGATCGGGAGAAAATAATAACAAAAAAAAAAAAAAAAAAGACCAGGAGCTGAAATAGGGTGGGATGATTAGGGAACAGCCAAGAGGAAAAGCTCATTCCCGAGTGGGTGAGGCTCTCCTCACCCGGGACGTGCTGCTTTGCACCTGGAAATGCCAGGGCACAGCCCCTCTCCTCCCACCTGCGATGTTCCCAATGTTCCCTGCAGCTGGTGCGGGCAAGGAGGGGCGCTGGGATCGGGCTTCACCTTGCCTGGCTCAGCCTTTTGCAACCTGCATTGCAGCAGGAGGGAATTGTGCACATAATGGCAGTTATCTACACGCATATTTTTACACCATTACACTGGAAGATGGATGTTTAATTTCCCCTTCCCCTGGTTCCCAGGAGTTAGGCATTATAAGGCTGTTGACTTTTGAGATTTTCTGTCAAAGGGATAATTGCTGAAACCCCATGAGGTTTGAAATAAGATACTGTATTATTTTCACACACCCACATGCACACAAAACAATTTTACTAACTGAAATTAAGACTATTTCCCTTAATTAACAGAGCCTGTAAAAAGAATAATGCTACTTAAAGTGCAAACTGGGACGGGGTGAAAACAACCTCTTTTGGAGGCAGTAATAAATGTTGCAGTGGTTTAAAGGCAGCTCATTAGTTTAACAAAGAGAACAGGGTAAAAGGGAGCAGCACACTTTCACTTTGGTGGAAATTCCTCTCTCCCATGCCTGGTGACAGGCACACATGTGCAGCTACAGAAACATGTCACTGAAGATGCTTGTGTTGGAAGAGTTCATGAGGTGCAGTGAAGTGTGTTTATTTCTGCTCCTAAACAAAGGAACCGACTCCCACTTTCAGCTGGAAATCTCATCACCAGCGATGCCTTTCCAGGGAAGGGTTGGGCCCTGCTCTGATGGGAGAGGGAAGGGATGGGCAGCCACCCCAGGGAGGATTTAACTCAAGCAGGCTTTTGAGGAAGGAAAGGCAAAACCCTGTGCAGAGGGCACCTGAGAGGTTCCTTTGCAGCACGGGTGTCTCAATGCCACGTCTGGATGCAGGCACCAGGGCTGGGATGCCCCATGTGTGACCCAGCACACCCCAGGGAGGGATTGCATTCCCAGCATGAAGCACCTGCAGCCTGGCCAAGCTGCAGTGGTGTCTGGGGGATCAGGGTTTGCTGGGCAGATGGAAGGGCTAAAGACACCTGCAGAAAATCTACTTAGGTCGATTTGCCTCTGTGTGCCCTGGCCTGGGTGGCAGGGCTGCTGCTGGACCCTTCCTGCCAGGGAAAGGGGCAGGGGAAGTGCCTCCAGCCCCAGGTCACGGCCAGAAGCCACACAGGTCCCACAGAGGAGGCTCCAGAGCTGCTGCAGTGATTCTCTGTTGTTCCCTGTGCTGCAGCTCTTTCATTCCTGCAGAATAAACTGCAGTTGGTACAGGCTGGAAAGGTTTTTTGGGTCAGGGCTGGGTGATCAGGGCTGTCATAAAGGAATCATGTGAGGGTTTCTGTGAATCCACCTCACCCTTTTAGATCTCCAGAGATACCAGGATACCACAGCCCTTACCAAAGCAATTCTCTGATAGAAATCAGCATCATAGAGCAGGTCTGATGTGAAAGCCACAGGGTCAGGCAGCATTCAAAGTACCCTTGGAAAAAAATGTATACAGAAAAAGAATTATTGCTATATAAGCTACCTATGGAATTTAACATGGTAGTAACTGAAAACTGGCATCAATATGGCCTCATAGCCTTCCTGTGAGATACTGAAATTTTTTGGTTATGGTTTTTTTATTTTGCAGATGGTTTTCTCAAGATCATCTTACAGATTCATGCTGGAGCAGACAACAGAGGTTTTATTATTCCCATGTTTTTCTTTTCTCTGTAGGCCCTGGACACACATTCTTTTCATCCCAGTTTAAGTAGGTTAGTTAGCTTTATTTCCTAACGTTAATGCAATCTTTGCTTAAGGGAATGTTGCAACTGGATATTGATTTTTTTTTTTTTTTTAAGAAATAGGACAGGTCATTTCAATTCTTCATGAACTTCATCTTCCCTGTTGCTTTGGCAGGGTAGGAGGATGGAGAACCTATTCTTACTCTGCTTCACTGGCACTCCATGTTTATTCCCAACCTCTTCTTGCATCAAGTCCTCTGCTACACTGTAGTCACTTTTCTTATTTTGGGTATTTTTATGATCTCTTCCCTTTCTGTGGGTGACAGTTTTATCCTTCCCTGTTCTATTGCTGCTTCCTTCCTTCCTTGAGATCTTTGAGTATAATTTTGGCTGAATACTTCTGTAAGAAACTCAAAGCAAACCTAAACTCACAAGAAAAGCAAACCAAAAAATCTTAAGACTTAAGCCTCGAGGTTCAGCCATATTTAAAGCACGGAAGCAACATGGAAAATTGCAGCCCCAGTGCTCTGAAATTTAGCAGCATTCCCAATTATTGAAAAGAATGTCAATGTGAAAAAACAGAATTGGTCCCAGCTTGACCCATCACTGTTTCCCAAGGATGGAAATACCTGGCTATTTCCTGGGTCTGATCACCCAGCATGTGAGCTGCCTAATTTTGCTTGGGAAGCTGAAGCAGAAAGTGTTACAGTTGTTTTCAGCACCTTATTGTTCTCAACCTGTACTTAACGATAACTTTGATGTTTTTCAGATATAACAGTCCCTTCCATTGGACTTTGATGTTTGCCATTGTAGGCACTTATTAACCAGTCAGAGCTAATCATTTGGATATCACTGACTTTGTTTCTTATCTTGAATGTATATTGTGATCACATTTCCTAAGTATATAAATGCATGTACACAGCAGAAAAGCAGATCCTGCTGAGTCTGGAAAAATTATGTTTCCATTTGCAGGCAACATGCCTCTAGGCCTCCCTTACTAATGCATGTTTTTACCACAGTTTCTCCACAAGAGGAGAAAAAGATCCAGCCAAAGGTTCCTCAAGAACCACAGTAACTCCCAGTCCAGAAGGCAGTGGTGTTCTGCTAGAAAATGACTGTGTCCCTGCAAAATACACATTGTAAAAGTAGGACTGCTCACCTGAAGTTCAGCCAGCAGATACTTTGTGCCATGAAAGCACTTGTGTGTTGGTGGTCCTCAAGTCTTTCCTATCCTCTATCAAAATGGTCATACCTCACGTCCTGGGCCAAGATTGTGAGCTGTTATTCTCCCTTGTGATGTTCCATACTCCAACACAGAATCACAGAGTGGTTTGGGTTGGATGGGACCGAAAAATCATCCAGTTCCAACTCCCTGACATGGGCAGGGACACCTTCCACTGGACCAGGCTGCTCAGAGCCCCATCCAGCCTGGCCTTGAACACTGCCAGGGATGGAGCATCCACAGCTTCCCTGGGCAACCTGTTCCGGTGCCTCACCACCCCCACAGTAATGAATTTCTTCCTAATATCCAATCTAAATGTAACTCCTTTTCAGTTCAAAGTCATTTCCCTTTTTTCTGTCACCCCAGGCCATTGGAAAAAGTCCCTTTCCACCTTTCTTGTAGGCTCCCTTCAGGTACAGCAAGGCCACAATCAGGCCACCCTAAAGCCTTCTCTTTTTCCAGGCTGAATAATCCAAATTCTCCCAGCTTTTCTATACAGGAGAGGTGCTCCCTCCCTATAATCATCCTGACTCCCCCCTCTGGATTAGCTCCAACAAGTCAGCATTCTTCCTGTGCTGGGACCCCAGTGCTGAAGCAGCAGGGCAGAGCAGAGGGGCAGAACCCCCTCCCTCGATGAACAGAGGCAGGGCTGGCAGGAGGCTGTGAGCAATCAGGACAATTCAGCTTCTCTCATTCTCCACCAGGCTCTTTCCAAATGGTCACCAAGAGTGGCAGTGCTTTGACTGTGTGCTTAGGAGCCAGCTGGTGCTCTGAGTGATGGCAAGCCCTGTTGGGACGTTTCAAAGCTGCCACCACACACAAATCTGCCCACTGAGGGACAGGGGAGCTCTGGTTGTGCTCCTGCTGTCTTATGCCATTCTTTTCTCAGCAGTAGTTCCTGAAAAGGGATCACATGTGTGTCCAGTTATTATTATTAGTAAAGCTAACTGCATTTTTTCCAGTTGAAAAGTTCCATAAAACCTTCATTTTTTCCCCCTCCTTCTTCACATGTCTTTGATTAAAAATTTTCAGTGTTTCTTTCTTCTTAAATAGTAAAATGCTTCATTTTCAATTCAGGGATTCCAGAGAGCAATTTTCATGGTATTATGAAGTCAAATAGAATAGAAAATACAGATAAATTTGGGGCCCAGAGCTGCTTGTCAGGATTATGTTGTATCTGTCCTACAAGAGTGCATTTGTGATCAGCCTGAGGATAGCTGAAGATTGGACCTGGCAGTCCACTTAAGCTCTTTCACAGGTGATTACAGCAGTGCTGCTGAAAGCAGCTAACAAAACTCATTTGAGTGAAGAAATGCATAAAGAACAATGTGGCACAATTAACAGAGCTTGTCCAGCTACATGACTTACATGCTGGAAGCACTGGAGGTGGTGGATCCCATCAATCTCTAATCCAGAGGTGGGTGGACAGGGCTGGCTGCTGCTGGCAGGTTGAGTCTGTACAGTTCTCAGACAATTACCCACCTGCCTACAACCTCCAGTGCTTAAAGAGGGCATAAATGAGTACAAAATATGTTGTCTGTGCAGAACTAATAATAATACAAAGAACACTAATGCTGACCTCAGGTTTCAGACAAGGCAAAGAGGTTTCAGACCATGGGGAAAAATGTAAGTATCAATGGCAGATTTATTGTCTGATGGGTATAATTTCAGTCACTGAGCTAGAGGACTACAATAATATTTCTTACAGCACAATTGCACCAAATAATAACCTAAAAAGCCACATGTGACTATTAAGACATACAGCTGCATGTAAGGCTCATGCTTTTGGGGTCCTTGGTAATTCCAAGAGAAAGGCAGGAGGACTGGGCAATACACATGGACTCAGTTCATTTAGCCAGTGATGACTCAGTTCATGTTGACAAAAACATTTGATCAAGTTTCCTCTCAGATTGCATCAGTTGTAAAAATATGTATAAAGAGGCTGCTTTGCTGTGTATATCTTGCCTCTTCATGGAGAGTTTTATGATACTGCTACTTTAGTTGACACCATGATTCTTTCCCACCCTGGATCAATGCAGTGATGCCAGTAAATCTTTGTATCTCAGATCTGCCCTGAGCTGGAAGTGTGGGGAGTGTGGTGATGCTTCCTGATGTGCTTGGATGCCTTGCCTGGTGTGGCCCCAGCTTAGATGTTTGATGCTGGACTTCAGCCCTTCAGTTGCCAGAAGTCAGGGGTTTGGAGGCTGGCTGTAGCTCTCAGCTAACACACTGACCTGTCTGTGCTTTGGTGCTGAGAGTTTGCAGGGGTGTTTTGCTGTGGGTCCAGGATCACCCCCAGGCTGAGGTGATGCTCAGGGGTCTCAGATGTGAGCTTCCTCCTGCACACATGCTGCTGGGTGAGGGGATGCCTCAGCCAGGGATTGGACAGGTTTTTGCTTCTGTTTGGAGGATCATGTATTTGTGTCTCCATTAAAATAAACAAGAATAGCCCCAAGCAGTAACCAACTCCAGGCAATTTCTTTCTGCTCCAGAAGCAGAAATTGCCAGGCTCAAGCAGCCACTTAATGATGTGTGATCAGGACATGATGATCTCTTTATTTTTACATTTTTTAAAGATAGAAATATTTGAACTTAGCTCAGTCATGAGAACATACCTGGAGGAAGGACCACAGCAGCCCAGCACTGGCCAGAAGACCAAAACCTTTGCAGAAGAAAAGGCTTGGAAGTGCTCACTCAACTCTATTTGTTCCATCAATAGGTAATTTTATTTCTTTTGGATTTGGCTCCTCATACTGTCTATAATGAAGATTAAGGACAGAATATTGTTTTAGCCAGGCCATAGGGAATCTGAGATGCTTATTTTTATCTCAGTCCCCTCTTCAAGTTTGAAATTATTTTTGCTGGCAAAAAGTGGATTAATTTTTCTGTTTAATGAAAGAAAAAAAAACCCTATTGCACATGATATTTTTCTTTGGGAAGTGTTTAAAGCTCATGATTTTGTTCTACCTTCCTGCTACATGCTGGGTGTTCACAGTGAGGTAGTGTTGTACCATATCAGATTTCAGGGAGAAAGTGAACTTTGAGGGCTTTGAAAACTTGTTCCACTTTCAAACTGCAAAATTTTACTTTCATTCAACATTTCTCAAAAGAGGATAGCAAAAAGTTTTGGACATGCTGTTGAAAAACTTCATCTTTTACACCGTGAGTTTCCGTGCACTGATTAGTTTTCTGACAGAGAAGAATTCCCCTTATGTGCAAAAACTGTGTCTTTGGATGTGGAGGCTTCTCAAGCAGGCATGGATGATCCAAGTCCATTGCTGTGCCCCTTGTCAAGTGTCAGGTCCATTTTTAGTGCAGGAGCAGCCCTTGCAGTGATGGAATTGGCTTTTATCAGGGCTGAGATGGGGTGGTGTCACAGCCTACTTTTGGGAGTGTTTGCTGTGCTTTCCTGTGCCCTGGCAAGGCAAAGCTTTTCTTCCCAGCAGGATGGGTGCTTGCACAGCCTGTGATGCCCTGATTCTCTCCTTGGTGAACTGATGACATTGTCTGGCACTCACCTCTCCTCCATCCGCTCAGCAGCTCAACCCCATCACACCATGTCACCTCCTACCCCAGATGAGCTCATTTGGTTTCAGCAACCACTGAAGACCTTCACAACAGACTTGGGGTGCTGGTAAATGGAGATTTGGATATTAAACTACATGTTGGTAACACTGGAACAGAATCTGAGAGCCCTGACACATTGAACCAGATTCCCAAGGGATTTGCTCCACAGGCTACAGAAGATACAGCAGTGAAATAATGGACCAAAGATTACCAAAGCAATGAATCACAGTGCCAGGCTCTCTCTGGTTTAACATTAATTAATTATTGTATGTACAGTGGTAGTGATTAAACATAATTGGAACACTTGTACAAGGGAATATACTGTAGACTACTAATTAAAATCCTCTCTGAAAAAAAAGGACAAAGACTAGATCACAGTAAGCAGTGGTCTTCTGATTAAAGAGCAAAGGCAGCTTGGAAATGATTAATTTCAGGCTGGCACCCAGTCAAAGCAAGCCAAAGGAGAAAGAAACTTCAAGGTGGTGATTCATGCTGCTTTTTTTTTAATGGTGGTTTGCTTTTTTGTTTTTGGTTTTTTCTAGGAAAACAGTGAAGAAAGAGGATGAGTTGTGGAGACACCAAGGACACTGGTTAGGCATGTCTCAATGAAACTGATTTTTGGGTGTCTCCTGTGCAGCCAAACCTCACCACTGGGAAAAGCAAGGAGCTGCCCACAGTGTAAGTCTAGATGAAGTTTGGATTTCAAATGACACTGAGCTGCTTCTGAGCAGAAGTTTAAATGGAAGAGCATTTAAATGTTATATCCATTAAAAGCTCAAAGTGCCAGAACTTCTTTGTGACTTCAGATGCAACAAAATTATTTTGATGCTTCTCTTGGCTCTTGGACTGTTCTTCCCCATATGCTTATCACCAACACATGGAAAGGACCTTTAATCTTTAAAAAATCACAATAGCCACTGTAAGTTGTGGCTGCACAATGCTGAAGACAGGCTTTTACTGTAGGTTACTATAAACCCTCCCTTTAAAACAGTGTCAAGAGGGATGTGACAGCCTTCTGGTCAGGTGAGTCTGTTCAGTGAAAAACAGCTATAAATAGGCATGGCAAAATTTCACATAAAGGCTTAGGCAGTGGGTGGGTTGTGATGCTGACAATTGACAGAGAGTCAGATGTTTTTCCCATTTACTGCTGAGACAGCTGAGTTTTCATGCAGAGTTGGGAAAAGCCAGAGTAGCTGGACATTCTCTTTTTTTTCTTTTTTTTTTTTCCCCAGTGTGATTTTAAAGTGGAATTCTCTGCTAAAAGGCACAGCATTTTTAGGCAATGCAGAAGCACCTATGCAAGATCATCTCTCCCATCCTCAAAGGAAGGGTCTAAGAGGGGGTGGATTGTCCTCCCATGTGTTTATTTTCTCCCCTGGTTACAGAGGGAGAGCACAAGATCAGTTTGCATTTCTTATCACAAGTTTAGGTGGACAAAATTAGAGAATCCCATCCTTGAAGCTGCTTCTAGGAACAGGAAGAGATGACCTGAGCCCCTTTTATAAGAGCAGATATCACAGTGAGACCTCACACCTAGCATGTAAGAGCTTTTTTAGAGGTTTGTGGAAAGCCTTTCCCTGCTCTTGCTTAAAAAGTCCAAGCATCCCACATGGTGAGAAGTGAGTGGAGCTCACCATGTCCCACTCTGCATGTCCACAGCCAAAGGGTGCCACCCTCCAGCATTTTTGTCACTGCTGGGAAAGCCAGATCACAGGGCTGTGGCTGGGACTGCTAGGCATGACCTCAGAACTAATTAAAAATCAGGATTCAATTAGTCGTGAGTTCCAAGTACTTTGTAAAGCAATGAAGCTTCTCTTTACTGTAATATGAAGAACAAAGAAAAGCCCCAGTGATTACACTAATATTTGTTTGTGCCTCTATTGCTACTGCCAAGAAAAAACAATCTGAGGGTTCTGGATGTGGTGCCAGCAGTTGGACTGGTTTTTGTCGTGCCTCAGGGAGGTGTGTGGATTTTTTGTGTCCTCCATAAAGTTTAACTTCCCTCTGAAAGAGCCCCAGCCTGTTTCATTGCCCCTGTAGGTGCAGGAAGGAAGCAGCATGAGAGTTCTGTGTCCTGACCAGGGGAGGAGTCTCCATCTGGGTCTGTGGAGCTGCTGGAGCTGCAGCATCAGCTCACCCCAACACCTTCCCCCAGTGCCACCTCAGGTGTCCCCTGGGCTCTGTGGGGACAGTGTCACACTGCACCCGTGTGTGAAGGGCTGCCAGGGCCTTGGTGCAGCTCCTCCTGGAGGGATCTGTTAGGGAAACCTCCTACCATGGTCACCTTGAGTAGAATTAGGCTGCTCAGAGTCCTTCAGGAGTATTTTTACGTCCCTCCCTTTTGCAGGGAGCACAGAATTCCCTTCTCCTCCCACTCCCACTCTGTGGTATTTGCATGGATGTTTCAGATGAGGGCTTTATTAGATGCTGCCTGTATTAACAAAAATCACCCAACAGTATCTATAAACACAATGAAAGTCAAAAAAGAGAAAAAAAGTAAGTTTTTACTTGGATAAAATCAGACTAGCACCTATAGTCTATATTAGGCTAAATTCTGGATCTTATCTGAAGTTGTAAAGAAGAATTTCCCTAACACTTCTAATAAGGGTGAACAAATTTGAACAAGAAAAGAATGGCAGTTTGGTAATTGGTGATGTGTAATGTTTTGGGAACCATCTCCAAACAATTTTTGAGCAGAATATTTTGACAATAGAATTAGTTGCTTAAGTACATTTTGGTTTTATACTTATTTTGTTTCATTTAAAGTATATGAAACACTGAATTCTCAAGTCCACAGGCCAAAAAACAACCCAAACAAATAAACAAGCAAACAAAAAAAAGCCAGGAAAATTCGAGCATGGTAAGAATCCAAATGGCCATATTAAATTTAAAGGTGGACATAACTGTAAATATTTTGACCCTCTTTCTCAACAGAGAAGCCTCAGAGAAAATATTCTGAAATTTTAATTCCTTGACCTATATATGTTTGAAGGACTCATGTTCCAAACATTTAGACTGAAGAAAATTTTTGTTTAGGGTCATAAAATGATAGATGTCAGGAAATGCCACTTGTTACCTGTGAGAAGGAACTGACCCCATCTCACTACAAGCTCCTTTCAGAGAGTTGTGGAGAGTGATAAGCTCACTCATAAGAAGAAGTGCCCACACTTTGATTTTGAGAGGGGCCTGATCTTTCCAGGATGATGGTTCTTACCAGCCCAAACAATGGAACAAGGCCTCAGGGACTGAGCTAGCAGCCAGCATGGTTCAAAACCGAGCCAGGGTGAGGAACAGGTCCCTGATTGCTTGCACAGGGCAGCATTGCAGGAGTTGAGCAGTACACTGATCCACTGGGTGGTGATTGAGCATTATTGAACATCCATGCTGAAGTCCTGTTTAATGTCTTGATACCTTTATGCCAAAGGGTCATGAAAAATTTTAAGTGCAGTGTTTTGGGTGCATCCTTGGAGCAGTCCAGGCCTAAAAGGAGAGCATGACAGTGATTAAACCTAGAACTGACTGACCAGGGCATGTGAAAACATTTCATTTGGGTGTCTGGGAGCTGCACAAAAACACACGGAGTAAACAATTTTGCACTGCAGGATTAAGATGACCCAAAGCTCTAATAAATGCCTGACAAGATTAAATTTGATTTTTCTTTCCTGAGGTCAAGTAAAATTATTTAACCACATTCACCTCCTCAAAGACTTGTTTTATGTACACTCTCCTTGCACTGCAACTAAGCCCAAGTCATCCTTTAATATTGTATCATGAATGGACAACTCCTTGTGTGACCAGTGAATGACCTCCAACTTTACCCCAAATAAGTAAGAAGTTTTTACCTCTGTGGCAAGAGCATTCACTATTATTAGTTCCTCAGAAATGTTGCTTTTGTTGCATATTTATGTATGGTTCAGGCAGAAGGGTGTAGCAGGTACGTGTGCATACTCATGTGTGTGGATGAAGGGAACTCTTAAAATTAATTGCCTTGGCACACAAAACCTTCTGGATATGTTTACATTCCTGAGGCAAATTCCTTAATATATCTGTAGTTAAACTGTTCCACAAGCATGGCTTGGTTTGCTGCC
The DNA here is from genome assembly GCA_034336665.1 of Luscinia megarhynchos. Classification (NCBI taxonomy): domain Eukaryota; kingdom Metazoa; phylum Chordata; class Aves; order Passeriformes; family Muscicapidae; genus Luscinia; species Luscinia megarhynchos. Next base: position 94,163,264 of record JAPFBE010000002.1, read on the forward strand.
CACCTTCCCTGCACGGGGAATAGCTGGGAACATTTAGTGCCTGCTGAGAACAAATGTGCCCCTGATATAAGCACAGCAGCAATGTGTGAATACACTCTGCTGATGCTACTTAATCCTGAGGATAATGTATTGGATTTTCTGCATATTATCTTAATATAGCACAGAAAGGGGAAATTGTTTGGTTTGGAGTGTGGAGAAGTGGGCAGAGGGAGGAGGAGGAGGGAGGGGAGTGGGAGTGTTTAAACAGCTTCAGTAATGACCTCGGCGCTGATGGGGGCTCCCTCTCACACCAGGAGTTATGCTGAGTGCTTGAATTGAGCAAGATTGCCCAATACTGTCAGATAATGTGCAGTGCTAAGGGCTGGGCAACACTCGTTCAAGATAACCTGAGAAGTGGTTGCTCTCCTACAGCAGAGCGGGTGGGAAGTTCCTTCCCCAGCCCTCCAGGCCATGTCTGAGCCATTCCCAGTGACCTTTCAAGGCCAAAAGTATTAGCTGTAAGATAAAGGTTTGGAAAGCAGCCTTGATGTGCAGGTGATTTTCTCCCAGCAGCCTGAGAGCTGCCCCTCTTCCATATGGGTGGTTCAGGATGGGGCAGTCCCACGACAGCCATGCCTTACGTGACTGAGGTGAACCATCTGCACAACTGGAAAGTGTGCAGCACACGAGCAAAGTGCTCATGTGTCCTCCTGGTTCTGCTATTTGAAAATAAAAAATAAAAAGGTAGGAGAAGATGGAACAGAAGAATATCTACAGCTCCAAATAGAGTTTCTCAAAGAAAGTGCAGGAGACAGATTCTTTCGGGCAGAGTGGTGGGATTGAAAAGCAAGCACAGAACTGCACCCCTTCTTTTCTGACTGCTCTTATTTTGATCACCTCTGGTAGGAATAGGAGCACCTCTGAGCAGTATCTTCTCCCCCACAGATGTCACAGAGCACATCCTCCATTTCTCCAAACTTGTCTGGTAAAGCCAGTAGCAACATGTTATGCATTCTCAACAGAGTGTATGTACACATCTGTTTTCTTTTCATACCATCAAAAGAGCCAGTTATGCAAGAGATGTTTTGAATGGTGTAGCAAGGTACTGCTGTAAATTATCCTATCCAATTTACCAGGCTTTCTGGTGTTGGAGGCTGGTACTTGGGAATGTGATGTTCACCAAGATGGTGAATCACTGGAGTTTATGCAACAAGTGCCCTATATAATACTTTGCCTGCTTTTTAAATGCAAGATAAAGAAATTAAGAAATCCCATCAGTATTATGGAAATACATACATTTTTTGGGGGAAAAAATGTCACTTATATTTAAGGTTTCTCTTAGTTTTTTTTTTTTTTTTTTTTGTAAAACTAGCACTTTTTTACTTGGTGTCAGTTATTTTCAGTCTGGTAGAAACTCACACTCTGCAGAGAGGGCTCTCCAGCATCTCTCCACTCCTTTTTTGTTGCCCCAATCATTACTACAAAACCACAATCCCTCTTCACAAGCAGTGTCAGGAACTGGGGCTTCTGCTTATGGTTACAGCCCCAAGCTTCTTCCAGCAGCTCCCTGTGCCTCTCTGACCCCAGCCTGGTCCTTTCCACTGTTTGAAGAGGAAGACTGAGACAGATGGAAGGTTACCTATTTACAGTGATCACAGCTTGGAACAGCACCATGGGAAGAGTCATCAGCCATGGAAACACCACCACACAAGGAAAACAAGCCTTCATCAGTGATGGAAATCAACAGGTCTGATGGACCCTAAATGTACCCTCCATGTCCCTAAGGGAGGAAACCTTCTCTTTCACAAGATGTGTATTTGTAGCCACAACTCAAAGGGCCTGTGCAGGAGCTGAGATCACTGAAGAATCTGCGAAGGACACAATGCTAATTACAGACTTGAATCTCCTCCTTTTGGGACCAGTGTCTACTGATTTCACCTTGCACACCTCCAAAATGAGAGCTGCCACCTTGATACCAACCAGGAGATAAAATACTGCAGCTCTTCTGGAGGCACTACTTACTAGCACACTTGGACTCACTTTCTTGCATGTGTTTATTCACAGGAGTCATGTGCTTGAGCAAGGATCAGTGGTGATTTGTGATGTCTGCTGAAAGCCCCCTGAATATCAGTTATTGATAAAATTCTTATCATTTGTGATACATTACTGTACTAAGGCAGCTCTCAGCATGCGCTCGATGGGATTTGCCAGGGACTGTGGTAAAGCTTGGTCAATACCATCCTGAAATTAAATACTGCTTTATTGTACTTTACTTTCTGCTCAGGAGACGTTTATGAGAGTTTGAAATGTAAACATGAAATTCTGCCTTCAGATAAGACTTATCCAGAAATACGTGTTAACTACTCAGCCGTTATGTGCATCTGCCTCTCTGCCCCTTTGCCACTTTGAAACAGGTCTTTATCTCTCTTTTATGTTTTAATAGTGGCCATAATTGTAACCACCAGCTCAGTGCAGGGAGCATGTCCTGCAGTGAAGCACACAGGCTGTGCAATGCAGCCCTGACATGGATGAGCACAATGGCAGAAAAACAAACCTTTCTCAATAGCACGGCCACAGCTCAGCTGCTGCTGCAGCAGCTGGGACCTGGCACCCAGCTGGGAAGGGATGGGAGAGGAAACAAGGTCAGATGGACTCCAGTGGGAGCAGAAGCCAGGTTCACATTGGCCACTGTCCCCGTTCCACACACACAAATCCCAGCCTGCAGCCAAAACCCTGCACCGCTCACCCAGCCCCATCAGCTGCACCCTGAACTGCACTGTCCTCTCCAACCTGCCTGGCTCTGGCCAAAGATAACCCTTCCTGAAGGACACCAGTATTTTGAAACCTCAGACAGATACTCAGTCTGCCCACTGACCTTTGCTGAGAGGCCTGCTGGGAGCAGAAATGCATTTATTGAGACCTTGCACTGCATTTCTCAGAAGCTGAAGTGTCTGTAACACGATTCAGCATTCTTTAAAATGCTGCCTCAGACTGCCTCAGTTAAAGGGAAGTATTACTTCCCCCACATCACTTGTAACCAAAACAATGGACATTATTATACCCTGTGCTGGCTCTGGGGTGTGTGAGTGGGAGAAAGCAAGTCACAAGTTTTACTAACTAGATGCATTGTTTGATTGCCTCTTAAAAACATCCCTAATTCTGGAACAGCAAAGCTGCACAGCCATTTTTCAAGTTTTGTGTTCCCCCAAATGAAGATTTATCACTTGCACTGATGCAGATGGATGACTTGCTGCTGAGTCACAGAGTTGTTCTTTTTTGCCTTGTTTGCCACTTGTTTCCCACAAAGGCACAGGACACTTTTGTGTTTTAAACTATACCTCTGCCACTTGATTTTTTGGGTGTAATTTAGAGTTTAAAAAGAAAAATAAATAAGAAACAGAATGTGGGAAGCAAACAAACCAGCTGCAGACTTCTTCCTGCCCAGGTGTTGCACAAAGCAACCCCAGCTTCACCAAGCAACTCTAAATTATGAAAGAAATGGCCATTTCTAACTTGGAATCCTGGTTTTTTTCATTGGAAAAGTGAACAGATTTTCCACATGAGGTGGTGATTATGTGGGTTGTTTTTTCCTTGATGCTTCTGTCTGAAATGACAAATTCTTTAATCACCCTTTCCTAGGATACATTTTGAGTTTATTTACATCTGCATTTTCCCATGAAAGATGAAGATTTCTCAGATTACCAGCAGTCTGTAATCCCAACCACACAGTACCTGAGGTGTGCTGCAGGTGCAGAGTATGTGCAGAATTCCCACACAGGCACACACACAGACACTCACACCTGTCCCACCAACATCAGAAAGGGTAGTTCATCTACACACCACAAATAAATGAATACTTAATAAAAATTACATAAATAAATACTAATATATTATTTATTAACAATGTTTAGTATTTAATGTCATGTCTTCATGATGGGACTAGGTTAAAAAGCCCCGTGTGGACTGCTTGTGGCTGGAATAGAAGTGTGTGCAAGGGGACACATCCCACTGCAATGGGATTCATGGGGAGAACCCCCTGGAGAAAGGCAGTGCTGCAGGTAATGCAGCACCTGCAGCACCTTCCTGGCTGCTCTCAGAGGGTAGGAAACCCCAGGGAAGGCAGGAGGGGAGAGCACAGGGCAGTACCCTGCAGAAAACCTGCCAGATAACACTGGAATCCTTTACATATTCAAGCAGGATGGACCCCAGGATAAGTTTCCACCCAACAATTATTTCAGGAATGCACTTGGGATCCTGCAGGGAACAGCCCAGCCCTCAGCAGGTGAGGCCCAACCTACATTTAATGGGAAAAATTGTGAGACAGAGTTCCCTGGGTAGGAGGCCAAGGAAAAGGAGCCTGAAGAGAACATTACACTGAACTGAAAAGACTTGCTCTTGGCAAATAAATCCTGTAAGGCCTGCTAGAAAATTAAACACCTGAAAGGAAGGTTTGAAATGTCTTCTAGGAATTTACCTTTGTGCCACGTATTTTACAAAAATCTGGGTAAGGTATTGCATTCTTGCCCCACTGCAGGGAGCTAAGCACTCTTGAAGTTTCTTGGAGTTTTGACAGGGATGGCAAAAGCCCCAGGAATTTGCATCACAGAATCACTTCCATGGTGTCCACAGAAGTGACTTGTTCTGTCCCAGTTGGGCACAGCAGGATGCTCCATGCCAGAAGCAGTGGTACCTGCTGGTGCAGGGGTGTGGGGAACTTCCAAGTGCCTGGGTGGAAGGCAAACCTGCAAAGAGGGTGAGGAAAGAGGATTTCTGCTTCTCCTCACATGACTTTTCGATTTCTTTGGGTGGAGCTCTTAGGAGGGATGAAAATAGGATGGCTGCCAGAAAACTTGTGAGAAAACCTGCTGTAGGCTAGATTTAATTACTAGATAACATCTAGTACAGGTGACTTGCTGCCTGCCTTACACTGAGGGTTAAACATTTTTCTGCCCATCACTGAAATTCAATTTACAGGTGCACTAATTAATCTTAGATTGGACTCTCAGTGCAAACTGAGAGATTTGGGGCCATATTTTATATCTTCTATCCTCCCTGAGAGTATTTACATTGCAGAAAGATCAGGCTTCTAACAGCTACCACTGGGGAAGATTTGCACTTCTGAAATATTTGAATAGTGCTATCCTAGCTCGTTTGCTGCATGTTTTGTTTTCACAAAAATGACATAATCACCATAAACAGCACTTTTGTATGGCATTGTGCATGCTGTGAATTCACATGGTAACTCCCTGAAGCATCTGTTCCTCTATATTCACAGGTCCTTTAGAGGAGCACAGACTCCATGTGCAGGACTTTGCATCCTAATATTGCCTGATTTCTGCCATAGACTAAGGGTATATTTCTCAAATGCATGGCAGTGAAACAGGGAGTATATTGAATACACCCCAGCTAGAGATATCCTCTGAAAGATCTCCCTAGCTCTCTCCTCTTGAATCCAGAAACAGTGCTGGCAGTGCTGACACAGAGCAACACTCTCCAGAACCCAGCTAAGTGTTTTCCTCTCTAGCAAACCTTTTTCAGGCATAATTTACCCTGGAACCACTTGCCTATTGTAAAGAAATCGCAGTGCTGTGTAACAGTGCTGCTCCTGATACCAGTTTCCAGCACACCTGCTGGTTTACAGCTTTGGCAGGGTTTGTCTGGTGGGGGGATGGTCTGAGCTCAGCCCTGCAGTCCTTAAGTGGAGAAACAAAAGGAAAGAAAACTCTTCACAACTGATGAGATCCTCAGAAATCAGTTGCTGAAACAAAAAGTGTTATGCCAGTAGCTGAATTGATATGATTTATCCTGGGCTTTATTGAGTTGAGCAGTTCTTCGAGTTGGTACTCTCATTATGTGTTTGAGCATTTTTAGAGCAAAGGGAAAACTTAAGTTTCAGCCAGAACTCCACAGCCTGCTATTCAGTTTTATATTGACATTTTTCCACTGCATTAACCTCCAGTCACTCAGCTAATCTGGTCCCATCCCAACTCATACAAGATCTTTGCTTTTCAGTAAAAACAGATTTTTAGTGCAGGACAAGTAACAACATGAGTTTCATCTGGGGAATGTCTGTTTTCCTTTCAGCACACAAAAACATAGAGCTGGGCATGTGAGAGCAGACACATCTTCATGGTCCATGTCTGGAACATCAATAATTTCATTATGATTTGTTTGGGGATGGAGCATACTCAAACCTTGGAGAAGGCAAAAAAGTATTTTCTTCATACAGGACATCACAGATGATCCATCCCAACCTCAGAGAGCCCCTAAAATTCTAAGATCAAATCTACAGTGTGTTGATAATTCCTCAGGCCCTTCATAAATCCTTTACTCCTGTGTCAGTCTCCCTGCTGCCAATGCAAGTCCCTTTTCCTAGTGATAACCTGTCAGGAGCCAGGGGGTTTCACATCACCATAATTTTTTTGCTGTTCTGTGAAGATGGTACCAAACAGAACATTTCAGTTTTTCTCTACTGTTTTTCTACCAAGTGATCAACTCTCATTCTTTGTTGTGAACCCACAGCTGGGATTTCCCATGCAAATCCTGGCAGGTCCAATCTTAGCTTCTGTTAGCAGGAGTGTTCAGACCATTAAATACCAGGTGGGGTTTGGTTTTGTTTGCTTGGGTTTTTTCTTTGTTTTGTTGGTTTGGTTTATGTTTGTTTTTCTTTGTTTGGTAGGTTGGTTGGTTGGGTTTTTGATACTATAAATGGCAGCAAAAAGGAGAGGGTGCTGCTATGTCTGCGTGTGAAGGGTGATGCTCTTGGCATCTGTACAATCTGTGTGTGACTAAGATACTTATAGCCTGGTCCACACTCATTTCCTTAAGGTCATCACCTCTGTTCCCCTTTGTCACATGCTTAGACTGATTTTTATTTTCTCTTCTGACCCCAGGCTTGCAGACTTCAAGGATTTTCAGAAGTGACTTAAAAAGAGTTTATGTCTTGAATAATCCTGACTCTCTTAATCTTTAGCTCTGTGATGGGACTTGCTGTGCTGTTTGAGTATCAGCACATGTGCACCACACAGAACACAGGCATGGCTCTGGTATGAGGAAGCTGATGTGTAAATCAAGATTTTTCTTTGCAGCCACCCTTGATGACAAAACAGTGTCTCACCTTGCATAGAGGAGCAGGGTGAGTCATCAAATCTTATGACTTCATTCTTCACACAGACACAAGGCAGGGTGAAGTTCACCTCTTTTCCTTCCTTTCCTTGCATGCTGGAAAGTATTTTGGAGGCTGAAATATTTCCCACATAAGCTCAGGGAAATACAGGGTGTTTTAAAACAGGAAAGACTGCCAAGATTCAAGGAAACCACTTAGCAGTAGGGGGAAGAGATAGACATGGTTTTATCAAGACAAAGAACCAATATCAGAGAAGGTGAAAGGCACCTGAGAATATGGAAAACTGCCATGGAGGACATGACCTGAAGACCCCAACTTTTCATTTCCTTTGGGCCTTAGTTTGTGGTGTTACTATACCTGAAGAGAAACTACGGACTCAGAAGCCTCCTGTGAAGCTGCTGTGCTGGTGTGTGTGCCTGGGTGTGTTTGTGTGTTACAAACCCCCATGTGCACCTCCCAGAATGGCAGTGGTGGTGAGAGCTACACTGAGTGTGCAGGGCAGCCTGAGAGCTCTTCCCAGGCACAGCCAAATGGCACAAATGGCACAAATGGCACAAATGGCACAAATGGAACAAATGGCACAAATGGTGCAAATGGCACAAATGGCACAAATGGCACAAATGGTACAAATGGCACAAATGGCACAAATGGCACAAATGGTACAAATGGCACAAATGGCACAAATGGCACAAATGGTACAAATGCCAAGATTTCGTTTGGTCTTCCCAGGTGTGCCCAGAGTCCAAGGCAAGACTGATGCTGAATTTCTGCTGGGAATTCACTTTGGCTTAAATGAAACTAAGCCCTGGAGATGCCTTGGATGTTCTGAGTGTCTGATCTAGGGGAGAGGAAAAAAACTGGACCAAGAAATACCTTCAAGGTGGTTATAAGAAGCAGTCATCTCCAGTCTCCTGCTCTTAGACTCCAATCCTTGTACATGTTAAGCACACAATTAGGAAGTTCTGTGTCTGGCACTGGCCAGAACTGGAATATTATTGCTTGATTGGTCACTTTTCCCCTTGTCTGGCTTCCACTTTCCAGAAATAAAGCAATGATTAATATCACAGGAGAGGAAGCAAGGAGAAAACTGCAGGCAAAACTGAAGTTCAGCAGATTATAAACCTTACTAGGTTTGAGCTCCAGGCTGGGCCATGTAGTGTTGGGAAAGTAAAGTAAAATTTTAACTCAGACAAAAATCCCAGTGGTGAATCAGCAACCAATTTTCCAACATCACATCCCTGCAAGCACGTCCCTCACGTCTCAGAGGAGTGAGTGATACCTTTTCCTGGGACATACACCTTCCATGTGATGTTCCTGAGTTCAGTGCTAAAAGAGGAACAGTGCTGCCTGGCATGTTTTGACCTGCATGCACTCTGAGCATGTCATTGCCTCTGATGAGCTATTCTCTTTCATCCTCCCTCTTCCCTTATATTTTTTGAGAATTAAGGTCTGCGGTCATGAAAAGTGCTTCTGCTCATATCCGTTGGCTGCAGGTCTGGGTGTGATTTGTTTCCATGTGAAGATATTGATATGTTTATCAAAGATAAGGCCTTCCCTTGCAATGCAGATAAAAAGAGTATCTGTCCTCAGGCAAGGCAAACTGCAGAAAAGCTTTCCAACAGAGAAAATTACCTTTCCTGATTCACAGGCCCTACATGCCTGTAATGCTTGGCTCTGCCCTGAACACTGTTTATCAGATTTCAGAAGAGGTTGCACTGTAAGAACATCTACTTTGGAAAACTTAGTGGGAAATAAGTGGGTAACCATGGGAATTTGCTGTCTTGGCCCTTATCTGCCACAGCCATCCAACCCTTCTCCCTCCACTGCCAGCATGCAGCCCACGTGTGCTTCTCTCACCTGCAGCCCTGACTGAAGGTACCCACCAGAAATGGTGATGCATCAGCCACTGAGCAGAAAAGACAAATTGGTTGCACAAGGAGAAGCTGAATGTAGGTAAAATGTAAGAACTTACTAGCTCCTGTTAACAATCACTGACTAGGACAGTATGGTGGCTGCTCAGCCCCTGACCAGTTCAAGCCTGGATGTCTCAGCCCAGGGAGGCTCTCCCTGGGTTTGTAACTAGCAAATACATTTGAGCTGTGTAAGGAGCTCTGGGGGGCTCTCAGTGGCCTGTGAAATACTGCACTTAAGGTAAATGTGTGTGCACTCTCTGTTGTCTCTCACCATGAATTCAGATTTGTAGGAAACTAAGTGAAATGGGGCAGCCAAGATTTGAGGATTTAACACTTTAAAACCCCTACTGCATTTGACACCTGGACAATGCCTTGGCAGGAAATGCAACAATTTACAGTCAACCCTTTGAACTGGTTGCAAAGGCCTGGAGCATTATGGAAAATGGCAAAAAAAGCCCTTTGTATCTAGGGATGACTCTGGTTTTCATGCAAAGCTTTTGTTTTGTAAGACCAAATGACTTTGTTTGGCATTTTCTAGCTCAACAAGAGACCTGCTATGGAAAACCAATCTATGCAACACTATTAGCCTCTCACTGTGGTCACAGGCTTTCTTGGCTTGTTCTGTGGAGGCTGATTTCTGTTCCTGCTGCAGAGCATGGATCTCTGCTTGCTCTGTATTGTTCTATTATTTGTGGCCAAACTACTACTCTATCTCCAGCAAAAGGAAAATGGAAAATTACTGACCCTTTTTTTTGGTGAGATCTCTACCTCTTGCCTACTCCTTTCTTTTGCCCCTTTCATCTCACTGCATATAACTGAAACAGTTAATAAAAAATTGGTAACACAAAAATATTGCTCTCTCTTACCTCACTAGGGAGCTGGGGCTTTTCAGGCAGCTTAATAAATAGTACTATGAACCTAGGGCTGTTTTTGCAATAGGTGGCTTTAATTAGTGTTTAATGTAAGCTGGAAAGAGAAAAGGGGATTTCAGAATCAATGCTAGGAAGCAAGTAACATCACTGCCAGGTCAAGAGAGTCTCTCCTCTCAAAAGCAACCATGACATTTTCCCTTCACAGTCCTGGATTTGTTGTTTCTGGCTTTCTGTGGTTAGACTTTTCCAGTTTACAGGAAGAGTATGTCCATCAATCCATCCTTCCTTTCTCAGTACCACTCCTTAAATGCTGCCTGGGCTGCTGACATCCAGCTGTGTGCTTTCAGGCTCTGCCAGCCAGGAGTGTGTACTGCAGAAGCATGGTGCCTTCATTTCATGGCATGCCCCTGGCTTTTATTTTGAGTGAGCTCAGGCCCATGTTCACAGCCTGTTTCTCTGCTGGAGGTTTTCTGGGTGAGCAGAGGCTCTGGGACAGACAGCCCCACAGGAAGCTGGAGCTGTGTTAAGGAGAGCAGCTGTAGCGCTTCTGGTGGGCAAAGAGGAGTTAAACTTGGATTATTGCATGTTGTTATCAGTAGTGAGAAGAGTGGATTATAAACATGAACAAAGATTTGACACCATGAACTTTTCTAGCAGTTGCTTTTAAAGCTGTATTTTGGAGAAAGAGAGAGATAAAAACAAACACAGTGAAGACCTGGGGAGAAATGAAATGAAAGAAGGAATCAGAGCATTAGAGTGAGAAGGGGTGCAGAGAGATCAGCCCATCCTTTATAGAGGAAGAATTGCCTTAAAAGTGCATATTAATACTTAATGCTGCCTTCACATATTTTCACAGGTGTGAAAAACCTTTATGCTCAGCTGGTTTGGCATTGCAGTGCTCATGGACAACATTGTCTCAGGTTACAGAGCTGTTGGCTTCATTTACACAGGTAGCAATGGCAAAACTATAGAAAGTATGTAATCCAAAATTCACTGTACAACAAAAAATTGCTCACCACCTTGCTCCTCTCCCAGCAAGCACTGGCAGAGAGCAGAGGGAAAGATATGTGGGACACAAAACTTTCAGAGATTTCATTTCTCCAAATGCTTCTGTGGTTCTGAGTGAACAGATGAAAGGAAAGGACAAGAGGAGATGCTGAGAGAGCTTGCTGTAAGGGATAAAGTCATACTGGGGTGTGTGTGCATGGAGATGCCTCCAGAACAGCACTGGACTGGGAACATGCCACACACACATGGTGTGTACTGAAAGGGCTGAACTCTCTTTTTGATAGAATTTTCCTTTCTATGTGTCAATGACTGGGATACAGCTGCTTACAGTCAAAACAGCCACCACCAAAAGTCATAATATGTTGAGGGAACAGGTGTATTTAATCCCCTTTCCAGTAGTTACTCATTAAAAGAAGGCAAAATAACCCAAACCAGCAGGTATTGCAAGGCAGGGAAAAAATTAGTTAAACATGCAGGTGATAAACATCTGAGTTACTGATTAACTCCTGGCTTTTGTAACCCCCAGAGTTCTTCAGTTGGCTTATTGGGAGACCAAAACACAGAGCTGTGCCACTTCAATAACTTATGATGCACTTTATCCCTCCTTGGCACAGGTGTCCCTGGGCTGTGACAGTGAGGACAGCACTGCCCTCTCTCGATGGGAAGAGTTCAGATCCCTTTCAACATCTGCAGTGCCTTTCAATGCGAGTCAAAACAGAGAAATCCATATAGGACAGGGTGGATGGAAGTATAACCTCTTATTTGGGGTGTCATCTGCCAGAAATTGGGAGAGAGGAGAAGGAATAAGTGACTTGCTGTGTGTGCACACCCTCGGGCATCTGCTTCAGGGTGTGCATTGCTGGGGGATGCTGGGGCAGCTGAGCCTTTGTCTGTCACTCTGTGGCCAGGCTTATGCTCCCAGGGAAAAGCCTGGGCTGGAAGGGAAGTGGAGACTTGGACATTTCAATCTCAGTGAAAGCAGTGCAGCATGCTTGGCAGGATGGATTTCAGGTGCCTTCTTCCACCTGAGCATCTTGTTTCCCTCCTGCACCCAAGCTGCTGCATTCAGCCCGGAGTGCTGCCTCAGGCAGTTCCCCTCCCTCTGTCAGTCTCGGTGTTGACACTCGTTCCTGCAGGCTGTCACTCGGCTTTCACTGAGCACAAGCTGTTTGCCATCTGGAGCCGAGCCTGAGAAGGGAGGTGGCACACTCACTGCCATCGGGGTCAGCTCAGCCTCAGCTGCTGGCTCTTCCTTCTGCTGCCTGACTAGAGCATCCTGAGGCTCTGCAGGGATGTGAGGAAACCCCTGAAGGTGTGAGTCCCTGACGAGGGGCAGCTTTGCCATGTGCAGAGGAACTCCTTCCAAAGTTTAATAACTGTGTTTTTAACTGACACAGCTTGTGCTTAAGCAAAGTTGCTCTGGCAGGGACCTGATCCTGTAACACCCAATCTCTGCTTGACCCTGAGGTGATAAATGTGCAAAAACAAGCAGAAGCACTCAGCACCATCAGCAGAGATGGACACAGGCTTGCTGAATGGGCAGGATGTCAGGGGCCCATCATGCTGAAGGGGAATGCTAGGGCATGGTGAGCTGAGCCAAGGAGGGCCTAGCTGTGTCTCTGGGGATGAAGGATGCCCTGTGAATGGAGTCAGAAAAGATCCAAGTCTGGTTTGTGTTCTCTCTTACTTCTGCTCAGTCTCTTTAAAAACCTCTCATCTATAAGCCAAAAACAATAGCCATTAAAAAATCCAAACTCTTGTTTCTCACCATGAGCTGTCAGAGAAGGCAAACATGCCTATTTGCTGGACCAGCTCATTCTGCCACTTGACCTGCCTTTGCAATGCTCAGCTTTAACATTTTTCACTTAAAATTTCACAGCAAGGCCCTACTTTCCAGGTCCCAAACAAACAGCAGGGTGCACACTGAACAATAGCAAAGGGTTTGGCAGCATGCAGGTTTCTTGTCTGTGCCAGAAAAGCTTTTCTGATGGCCCTGAGTTCCTCTTTACCCCCCTCTGCCAGGGCCTGACATCAGGGAAAGAGAAAATACAATTGAATGCCATCAAGAGTAATGTCCTGTTTATTTTCCTGCTAACAGAATTATTTTCAGAACATCTCAGAAATCAGAAATAGGAGTGATGGGAGGGGTGGGAAATACCAGAACAAGCCCACTTTGGGATTTCATTAGCAGAGAAGAGACTAGAATCAGGACTAAAATGCAGACCAGGGACACAATAACTGAAACTGTCAGGGTCAACACATATGTCACGTGTCCTTGTTTACCCTTAGAGTAAAAGATCATAAAGAACTGGGGTGGTTTCTCTGCCAGAAGCAGGATGATGTAATCTGTTAATTGTGTTTATTGGTTTTTGCTGGTTCCTATAGCTGTGTGGGACAGCCACTCCAGAGCAGCTCATACATCAGGATGGATTTACCGTGGGAGAAAATAAAAGGAGATGCTGTTTGCCCTTGTGGCCAGTGATGTGGTTGTGCATCTGCACAGCCTCTTCCTAGTGACACAAAATGGGAGAGCCAGTCTGGCATCTCCTGGCTGCTGGAAGGGACAGGTCTCACTCCTTTTTTTACCTCTCTCCTTTCCTCCCCACAGTTGTGCCAGTGCAGTCCCACTCTCTTGCACAAGCTGTAGCTTGGGTGAGAAAGGGAAAAAATAAGTATCAGTGGAGGTGGAGCTTTACCTGCTTCTGTAAAACATTTTTTTTTTTTTCGTTCAAGAGGGACTACTGTGCTAAATCCTGCCTTGTTAGCTCTAAACTGTGGATATCCTAGTCTGTTCTTGTTCTGTGAAACTGTTCTAGCTTAAAATCTTCGTAATTATTCTTTAAAAGGGAGGATCTTAGGATGCTGAGCTCTCTTACCCAGCACAGAGCAACAGGACACCTGGACTATGCAGATCATCTCAAGGTTGGTGGAATGGGCTGTATGTCTTCTTGCACGAGTGGTGTCCCCCTGTCCAAATGTTATGTGCCATCAGAGAGGTTCATTTCTGCCTTCCAGGATTTTGAACAGCCCTCAAGAGTTCAAGTGGTCTGTTTGTCCTCGGGCCAGGAGAAATGATGTGGATGCACATGTGATCAGGTGTGGGTTGAGGAAAATGGGGTGGCTTCCATCCAGGCTTGCAAAATGGGAATCAGACCAAGTGTGCTGCTCCTGACCAAGCAGTGTCTGGACCACCTCTGACCACTCCTGCTTGGGAGAGATTCCTCCTCTGGAAACCCCCACAGCTTACACTGTTTCCACTCCTTTAATTGTTGTTCCCATCCCTGCAATTACAACTGCTCTGATGTGGATCAATAACAAACTGATGAGCCAGAGCCTTTCCTGAGGCTACTGCATGGAGCAGGGGATGAGGAATGGAGCAGGAATTTCCAGCTTTCAGTTCACTACCTCCTGTCTCACCAAGGTCAGTAATACCCCAAAATCAGGCAGAACAGAGGGTTGGCTCAGGAGGACCCCCTGATGGGCTTGCTGCCTTTCCTCTCTGAGCTGATTGCACTGATGATGACGGGGAAGAAAATATATGGGAAGGGATGATGGACCTGTCACCTCCTGACAGCAGGTTGGTATCAGCCAGGGACTTAACTGGGCTTGGGTAGAATAAAGGTACTTGACCTCTCTTTCCATTCACTAGGCCAGTTCAGGGATGTTTTTCCACAGAAAACTGTGCTATGAAATGAACTTAAAATTTTCCAAGAGAAGTAGTTCCTTCCACAGGAAAGAGTGAATGAGCCATAAAACGACACTTCTGTCCTTTACACAGTATCAGAACCCACAGCTCAATTGACCTTTTAACCAGGACAAGTTACTTTACTGATCTGTGTGCTGTGAACTCCCCTTGCCCATTCCCATTTGGTAGGGACTGCATTCGTGGCATCGTTTCCTTTGTCCAACTCTTTTTCAGCACGAATCACTTTCCATTGTTCCAGCCCCACTGCTGAGTGGAAAAGAAAACACGTAAGGGCTTTGATTGCCATCTCTCTTGCTGGCAAAGGAGAAGTGCCAAACCCAGTCTCTGAGTCAGAGCCAGCAGTGGGTGGCCAGCACCTGCTTGGCAGTGGGGAGGGGCAGTGATGGGGATGGCAAAGAGCAGGGGGTGGCTCCAGCTGCCTGCCACAGTGGCTTTTCCTCCTGCTTAGGAGGGCACTGGTGGCACCAGGCTTTGATCTGACTCAGGTCCATAGTGATAAATGAAACACAGACTCAAACCCTGTCCCACACACCTTGCACACTTGCTGGCCTGGTTTTGGGGGCCATGCCCACCAGGCAGCACCTGGGACAGGTCTGTAAGTGCAGCTGGCTGGGTGGATGGGAGCTGTGCTAAAGGTTTGTGACTTGTGACACACACATCACCTGCAGTCCTCATCCAAACCCACTGCAGACAATGGGGAGATCTCCTGCTCATGTCCTCTGTGTCATGTCCTCAGCTGAATTCAGGCCAGCTCGGGATCAGACCAACCTCAGAGCCTCAGCAGCTTCAGCTGGTGCCAGGGCAGGGCTCGGTGGGCATTCTCAGCAGCAGGGCTGGTGTGGAGGGCTGAGGGCTTCCTCAAAGCCAGGGTGGATGCTGGTCATCAGGTCCAGGAGCTTATAACTGTGAGCATGACAAGTCCAGTCAGGGTAAATTTTAGAATAGTGGCCTGGATAATGGTTAATGACTGACCTACAGAATAAATTATTGTAGGTGAAATCTGTTAACCTCATGCTTAAAGCAGCCTTGCTGTACTCTGCCTCCACAGATGAGAGTTCTTTTGAAACAGAATGGGACTTCAAAAGTTACTAATTTTTTCCAAGGAACATTTTCACTTTATTCCAGAACTTATTGCTACATTATAAACACAGGTGTTTTTTACTCTTTTCTCTGACCTTCAAAATTACTCCACAATCCTAAAAATTTGGAGGCAGGAAAAAAATATTTGGACAACATGTTAAAAAAACCTAAAACTTATGTTCCAAGTATAGCTAGATTTTTATTATGTAAATACATGCACATTTCTATACAACCCACTTTATAAAAATAAGATAAAGTTTAAGATAATTTTGAAAATTTCATAGTCATTAATTACATTTCTAGATTATTCTTGGTAGCACAATAGTTATATTAAATATTTACATGGCTTGTGTATCTTGGGGATAGAAATAATTTTTGTTCTGCATTTATACATCTGGTACTGAGGACAGACACCATTATGAAGACACTGAACACTTTTGCTGCAGCAAGAAGGACTCACCATGTCACTGTCATTTTAGTGACATCCTGTGGCCCTGATGCATGCCATTTAGTGATAGATTTTTAGGAACCTGTTGAGGTACAGGAAAATCATTTGACTGACAGACCAGTTTTGCCAGGTTTTTTTTCGTGGCTTCTGAGCAGGTCAAAACTGTCTGGTCAAGGCCCAGATCTTCCTGTGCTAAGCTCCAGGCAGAGGTTTGAAAAAAGACAAGATGAAAGAGTGAATGGAGTGGATATCAAGTATGGCATATCTATAAATGCCATGTGGCTTTTCCATAAATCCATATCCAGAAAGTTAAATCCAAGGAGAGGCTACAGGTGATTACAAAATGGAATTTTTTAAAATCCTTTTCTTATTTCTTCTGGGACCAATGGGAAATCATGCTGCCTGGTGTAAAATTGATGTAGCTTTGACCTCTGGGAGGAGATGATCTGCATCCATGAGAACATGGCCAAGTATTCCTGTGCTGTATGACTGCACAGGAGAGGAGGGTCTGAAGGGCACTGTTATCAAAGGAAGTGAATATTTGAAACACGAAAGAACTAAAGCTATTCTGTACCACTTGTGAGGCCAACATTTGCTGCTGCAAGCACAGTAATCTCTCTGTCCTTCCTGCAAAACAGAGCCTCTCCCAAAAAACCTGGATGACAGAGACTCTTCACTGATGAGTTTAAAGGAATTTTTCTGTCTTTTGTTCCAAACCATGCAATGTCAGCTGGCTCACCAGAGCCATTCCCCTCCTGCAGTAGCCCACTGCCATAACCCCATAACCCCAGCCTTGCAAACAACAGAAAAACACTGTTCCCCAGAGCTTCCTAGAAACCTCAGCTGAAAGCACCCTCTGGAGGTGTCTGACCCAAAAGGGAATCCACAGTACTGTATAGACCAGCTGTGGCTTTATCTAGCCATGCCCTGATGTCCTCCAGGACAGAGGTCCCATTTCTTCTCCTGGCTGAATTGTTTCTTTTCACCCTCCTAATGGCAAAGGCATCTTGCCCAATGTCCAGCCTGAACATCCCAAGCTGAATGTGTGGCCATTGTTGCTTCTCCTGCCACGTGATACTACAGAAATTAACATCTCAGTCATCTTCACCCTCCCTTAACAGGAGGGCAAGGACATCAAAGCCAGACAGTATTTCTTGGCTTTTTATACATGGTTTGCTCATATGGTAGAAGGGAAAGCTCAGGGTACACATTCAGGCTAGGGACTAACTAGGACCTGGTATCATCAATGTTGTTTAGTCCACAGTGTGTTTCCACTGTTTTATATCATGGCTATTCATCCCCCCAGAAACTTAGCCTGGAACACAGCATCAGCCAAGAGCTGTTCCCAAAAACAGTGGAGACAAAGCCATCCAGTATTTTTAAATCACTGATGTTTAGGTGCAAGTCATACTCCATGCCCTCAGTCGCAAGAAAGAGATATGACCTATCTTATTATATCTTACTTTAATGTTTATATATCTACATATATAAACATGTTCCAGAACATGCCTATTAAGTGCCAGCTGCCAGTTCACCCTTTGCAATGTCCAGCATTCCCTTCCTGCCCCCTCTGGGGACAGAGTGCAAACATTCAGCTTCATGTCACAGGAATCCCACTCTGATGGTGCTGCTGCAGTGCTCTTACATGATTTCATACACTTTTACTTAAAATATATATGAGTTTAAGGAATAACATTATTTTAGATAACAGGGACAGTACTTGTGGCTACAAGAGATGCAGGGTTAGGTGCTAATCAGAGCAAAAAAAGGTCAGTCAGATGGAGAGAACTCACCCTCAGCACTGTGGGTGAGACCAGCTCCAGAAAATGATGTCTGAGCAGTGCAGATGTAGGCACAGCAATGAATAGCTGGCTGTTCCTGGAAGGATGTCTGGAGCTGGTAGAGGAGCATTACTGTGCTTTCCATTTTCATGAAGAAAGCACTGGGCAAGCACAGCTCACACACTGCTGGCAGCCAGCAGCCAGATAACCTTCTGTTTTCATTGAACCCAGATAATTAATTTGCAGCATTGATTGTTTTTCACAACATATCTGTGCTTCATTTAACATTTGGGTACTACAGCTGAGAGCAAATAAATCCAGAACTACACAAGCTGATGGTATTGGTAGCATAACATCAAAATCCTTTTAGAAATAACTGAGTTGCCTTTATGGTCCACAAAGGACATTTTGATCTCCTATAACTAAAACATTTTACATCCACAAATGAAAGATTTTTTTACCACTACAACATAGCCAGGAGTCCCAAATATTTGTTCCTTATCAGGAAATTTGGTTACAAGGGAAGAATTATTTGATTTCTTTTTTTTCAATGATGAGCATTTCTAAAGGGTCAGTAAAAAAAAATCCACAACATATCTGGGAGTGCTGTCCCCTTTCAAACAGAAAGGAAAACTGCACAAAAAGCAGCACTGATGGAAACCCTTAGGGTGTGAAGCTTTGCAGAACTTCTCCCATCTTGCTCTCCCTCGTGGCCAGTGGGCTCTTGCATTTAGCTATTACCCAGAGGCCAAAAAGACAGATTCAGCACATATATCCCAAGCCTTACAGCTGTGAAGAGAGAAGTGTCAGGAGGGAACACGCTCTGAGCCGGTGATGTGACTCACGCTGCTGTGAGTCTCCAGAAGCCACGGGATAACTCATGGGAACGGGAAAACAGCACGCTCTAGTGGGGAAATCATTGAAGTCTATCAGAAAAATCTATCAGAAAACAAATCCCTGCACTGAATACTGCATGTGAGAGCAGCTGTTGCTCCCTATCCCTATCCAGTGTTTCTTCTCCCATCACTGTGCATCTCCTGTCACTTGTCCCTGGTACCCCTAGCCCGGGCAGGGGACAGTCCTCCCAAGGCTGTCCCACCTAGTGACACTCAGCCTGGGCTGATTTGCAGAGCCAGAATTGGGTCCTTGCCCTCAGCCTGGCTGAGTGCACTTGGCACAGGGCACGATTGCCTGTGCCAGTGCGGCAGGGCCAGTGAGAGGGGCGTGGGAGGACAGCTGGGTCAGACCTTGATGGCAAAGAGCCCATCAGCACAGTAATTAGCAAGCCCCTTCCCTCTTCCTTTCACTGTCACAGTGGAAAACTCTGTCTCCATTAAGAAGGAGAACTCATTAATGGCAAAACAGACGCTAATCAGATATTAGTTATAACCATTAATGAAAAACCTAATGAGGTGCTGAGATCCCCAGCGCTGACTAAAATGACTTAATCACATCTCACTGCTCAAAGGCCCATTAATCTGTGTGCAAGCTGATGTTTGCCATTCCTTTGCTTATTGCAGGAAATAAAAAACATCATTCTGGCTTCATTTGTGTGCATCTGCTGGATCTCTGCTAAGCTGTAAAGGCACATTTCAAAACCTGCAACTGGTGACAAGCAGTGCTGTTCCCTTGGGCCACAGGAAGCCACCATAGAGAGGTGGAATGGCACCCAGCTTCAAGGAAGGAAGCAAACACCATGCCCACAGCCACATAAGAGTGATTTCTCATTGCCCTGGCTCTTGGTCTAAAATGTTATTCCAGCCCCTACAAGTAATGAGAAGTGAAGAGCCACCAATGCCCCAGGTGCATTCCTCCTGAAGCAGCTTGTAGATTTTTCAGCTTTACTGTCTTTACTGCTAATGATGAGTAATCCCACCTGATTCCAGTGGGACATCTCTGGGATGGATGAGTAATCAGAAGGATCCAGCAATTGAGGTAGGTAGGTGTAAATTTAGCCTAGATTTATTTCAGGTAAATGTTTGCAGACTTCTAGAGATTCCCTGGAATCCACAGGATTTCTCAAGTATGTAGTTTATTTTCATCTGCCTGGAATGGATTGAATTTTATTCCTAGAACCCACATAGTGCTGTGCTTTGGATTAGTGGTTGTGGGAAGTGAGTGGCTGTCTGGGTGCTTGGCTACTGACTGGGGTCAAATCACAACATGTGTGCCCAAAAACATCATCAACCTAAATCACTTCTGGCCCACCTACTTTGATGAACAAAACAAATGGGTAAAACTCTGCATTCCTTTGAAAGGTTCTCCAAAAGATCCATTTGCTTTATTTTTATCTATCCTGTCTTCACCTTTAAATCTGTTTATTTGTATTTCCTTACTTACCTATCCAAATCAAACTCTCAAATGACAGAGCCTGTTAGCTTGCAGAATTTCTCTCTGCAGCCAACTCTCTGGTGCCCCCAGTGAAGAACCATTGGTCATCAGTTTCTCCCATGTCTCTTTTCTGTAACTATCACTGCAGGCAGAAACTCTGTGCCTCATCAGCATCTTGGGGAACTTGCTCACACTTACCCACCCTCTGATACCTGAACCCCTCAACATTTAAAGGAGAAAGAGGAGTTGAAATAAGTGGTGGGACAAGGGGGAACAGTTTTAAGTTAACACACCAGAGATTTAGACAGATGTTATTAAGAAATTATTTACAGTGAGGGTGGTGAGGCACTGTGACTGCCCCATCCCTGGAAATGTTCAAAGTTGGATGGATCTCAGAGCACCCTGGTCTAGTGGAAGGTGTCCCTGCCCATGGCAGCAAGGCTGGAACTGGATGATCTTGAAGGTCCCTTCCAACCCAACTATCTCTATGTTTTTTAATACAGTCATGAAAAAATTCCACTGCTTTTCTTTATCCCCACTTCGTTCTCAGATCTGGTTTTAAAGGCACAAAACTTATTTCTGGAATAAGCAGATGAATGGGGATACAATTCAGCATCATAAAGTCACCTCAGAACACAATGATTCTATGACTAATTGTGTAATTGATTCTATGATTGATGCTATGAAATCACTGCTATTTTCTACCATATGAAACCCATGCTGGAATTTGCACAGGCTGAACACGGGATGTGGCCACAAGCTGGACACACTTCAAAGCACAGCTCAAGTATGGCCAGTCCCAGGCTGTGGGTTTGGGATGGGGCTGGGGGAGCAGTGTGCAGCTTCCCTGGATTGTGGCAGCTCTTTGGGGCCAGCCCAAATAAAGCAAGGAGAGGAACACAAAAATGCACACGGGGAAAAATGGCCATAAGGG
Organism: Luscinia megarhynchos; assembly: GCA_034336665.1. Lineage (NCBI taxonomy): Eukaryota > Metazoa > Chordata > Aves > Passeriformes > Muscicapidae > Luscinia > Luscinia megarhynchos. The sequence continues at coordinate 94,184,442 of JAPFBE010000002.1, forward strand.
GCTCTTTGATGTCACTCTTGATTTGGGGCGTCCTTGGGGGACCCCATGGTGCTGCAGGATGCAGCACTTGTGGCACAGGTTTTCCTTACTGACCTGGTGTCTGGGGGGACAGGGAGGCCAGCTGGGAGCTGCTGGTGTAACTCTGGAGTCTGATTATGTGGAAACAGTGACTATTGTGGAAAATGCCCTTAGTACCAGTGTTAGTGTCATGGGGACAGACAAACTCCCACATGGGTATATTTATATTCTGCCAGCCAAAGGTTACCTTAGAAACTACAAACTAAGGGGTAAATTTCCTACAGGAGAAAATTTAACTGAAAACACAGAGATTTACCTCTGCAGACATGTACCTGACCGTGAAGAACTTTTTACAATGTGAACCCTATTTTATTTCATATTGCCTGAAGACAATAAATGTAATGAGATCAACTCCCTCAAATTCTATAGCAAAGACATGGGAAAACAGATTTTTAAGGGTGGCAAGGGACTCCTTTGCCTTTTCATTCATTGGGTTTAATTGCTATTCTGACTGTGAGCCATCAAAGGAGCCCATGCCATGGACTGAAGCCATACAGTTCCCCCGTGGGCACTTTTGTTCTTTATTTCATGCTATAAGCAAAGTCCTCTGTCCAAGTCCTGTGGTCAGTTCATCTGTCTGCATGCTGCTGTGGTTGTTGCTGCTTGTCTTACTACTCTCAAGTGGTTTCCAGACTGTAATTTTATGCAAATTACTTTCCTGACAAAATAATTTCAGACCTGGAAGCCGCATAGCATTGTACCTCTTGTGAATGGACATGAAGCAAAATACAAAATGATTTCCAAGAAAACTGTTCCTTGGTGTTATTTTGCTTTGCTGGGGATAACAGAGGAGCAAATGCTTTGCATCTCCTCTGCACCTGAAGTGACTGGAATAGCTCCTCAGACCTGTGTGTCTCTACTTCCCACTCATTTTCAACAAGTGTGATTCTGGCTGGGCTGTATCCATTAATGGAGGTTAATACCTCACTGATGCAGCATGTCTAGAGCCTGGGTTGGAAAGCAAAGTGTCAAGCAGTTTCTGAGAACCTGATCCTCTGAAGGCCACACCAGACAGCAGCTCTTACTGTGACCAACTTACCACTGCCTGTGTCTGAACAGCAGCTTCCTGAGCTCCTGCATCAGGATGGTTCCATTTCAAAGGGGAACTTGCATCACTGCCAGACCATCTACCCTACTCAGTCCCTTAAACAATGAAAAGGAAAGGACAGATCAGGAAAGCGAGCAGTTGATGAGGTACTTGAGGAATGGCCAAGGTGGTGCTTGCACACTAGAGCCATGGTCCTGCAAATGAGGTGTGACCTGCTGAAGTGATCCCTGATCACAGGCATCCACCTCCTGGAGGGGTTCTTCTGATGGACAGCCAAGCCAGCCATGACTGCAGTGCTTGTGTGACCACAGCAGGCCCTGGAAACTGGGACCTGGGGTGGATCTTCAGATCTCAGCCAGGTCAGACAAGTTGAATCTTTTCTCAAGTCACTCATTTCCGAGTCTGCATTAATTTCCCTTATTTATCTCTTAAATAGAGAATAGATCCATCAGGAGACCACATGCATATTAAGTTCAATTTCTTTTCTCCAGAGAGGCCTAGAGCTGCCATGTGAGCAGTGTGATACCATGACCACAAGCAGCCTGAATCATGCCAATGTCACCCAAGGGATCACGGAATCATGAAGTTTGGAAAAGACCTCTTAGATCATTGAGTCTGACTGGATGGGTGTGAGGCAGTGGAAGAAGCTTCATTACACTGTTATGTGACAGAGGAAGTTCTAGGAGCTAATGAAAATACTCTGGAAAAAGAAGCATGCACAGAAACACTTTGATTTAATTACTATAAAAAAATTTATTTTGATTCATATCATACTGAAAAATTAAATAAATAATGTCAACGAATGATTGTGTGAGACTCCCCACCATTAGAGAAAAAAAAATCATAATCGATTGTGTAGTCAGAGAAAAGTACAAAGAAAACCTAGTAATGGGAGGAAAAAAGTGCTCAAGAGATTTGGCTTTGGTAAAAAACATAACACACACTCAAGGAGTGCTTCAGAGATTTTGCAGTGGTGGCAAATACAGTCCGAGAGTTTGAAGCCTTGACATCTTGTTAAATGTTTTCCTAGGTTCTTTTAAAACCAAATAAATCCAAAAAGTTTCTAGCAGGAAAACAATCTTCAACAATGTCACTGGGAATTAATTCTTACCTCAGCATCTTCTGTTGGTACCTCCTGATTCTGAATGAAATTGAAAGAGCAGCAAAATTTTGGAGAAACTGAGACAAGAATCTAACACAACAGTCAGCTGCCTAAAGGACTCTAGAAAAAATTCCCCTGGAATAGAAACATGATGGGACACACTATTCCTTATCCTACATTTGGAGAGATCCATTCTGAAAAATGGATATTGGTGGTACACAGGTACTGCTTGCTGTTGGCAATAAAATTAAATGGGAATTGCAGCTTGTTCCATGATGAAGACATTAAATCTATCTGCATGTATGAGCCATGAGGTTTGTATGTGCTGTCACAGGCAGAATGTTCACAGGAAAATGGAAATTTTATTAGAACAGCAAAAGGAAAGCTTTCAGTACACAGGCTAGAATATAGCTGGCTTCTTTTTCCACTTGTTTTTGATTCCAAATTGACCCCTGTGATAAAAAAAAAACAAAAACAAGACCCAAAACATCAAGGGGATAAACCACCATGAGCTTTCTTCCAAGTCTTTGTAAAAATGACTGAAAGAGCAGTCAATGTTTATGAATTACTAATATTTGTCCATGAGGAAGAAATAAAAATACTTGAAGCTCCAAAATCCAGCCATCCTGTGAAGTTATCACTGGCATCTTACCCCTAGTCTTGTTTGTATTACTGCAGTATCTCACAAGAGGCATTTAAACAAGCAGGAATGCTTGGATCAGGCAGAAATGCTTCATTCTTTTACAAAGGACATGTAGAAGACAGCAAGCCCATCAAATCTGCTGTGCCTGTACATGCAGGTGAGTTCTGTTTGCCATGCTGGGAAATGGCTTCTTGTCTGAAGGGGCACACGAGCTGAGGGATTCCCACACAGACATTTGGGGTCCTTGGCTCTGTATGCCACGAGTCCAGTAACATGTGGATAAAGCAATTCATGGTCCTGAGCAGCACTGTGTCCCAAAATTCCAGCTGACCATGACACTGTGACATGCATTGCTGCCTTGGGGATGGTACCAACTGCTGCAGAATGACAAGGGGATAAATCTTGGATGAAGCACATCACTGTTGAAGGGCTTTCACCAACCTCAGATACTCACCTGCCTGGACATTCTGCCACAACTGGTGCATAGAAGAGAGGACATTTAGATGATGATTTCTTTTGCCATAATCTCCAACCAATGTGATACACTAAAAATTAAATATGCCATTTTTTCCAAGCCTGATCATAGTCCCTTGAAGTCAGTGGCAAGAAGCCCTCTGATTTCACCAAGGCTGAAAGTGGATCCATAATCCACAAGTCCTGTTTTCATGATATTGAGAAGCAAAGACAGACCACTGCTTTCCATTCCTCACCGCCTGAACTTGGATTTATACTTCATCTGTCCTTGAAGCTTTAATGCATTGATTCCAGCAAAAATCTGTGGACATAAAACCTCCACTGTAACTTCCTTCCTCTCACTGCCTGGAGGTACTTGCATCAATATACTCATTTCTTCAGAGATGCACATGATTTTGAAATCTGTCTCATGCTCTAAGATCAGCTTGTGCAAATTGTGTCTTTGCAGGTGCTTCTACAGAGCAAAAGATTCTTAGTGTATAACTAGTTAATATCTCAAACCATGATTTTTTTGTTCCATTTCAGATAGAGAGCTTGTAAAGAGATACTGCATTTTTAAACTTGTAAAAAATTAAGATTTTCCTTGGGACTTTTGAATATTTTCCCAGGAAAAAAGGTAAAAGCTCGCTTTACAAATTGTCTTGTTTGTGTTTGTTCAAATGCAATATAGGGTTTGTTATTATTGGTTTTGACTACAGAAGCATACCAGACAGAAGCTAAACTTTGGTTAAGTTTTCCCCCTTTTACAAAAATGTTTAATTTAGGGTTTGTCATCTTAAAAAAAAATCACATTTGTTGCACAATTATAAAAGGCACATATAAATGACTTGAAGGAAGTCCATTTCCCAGTCTGAAACTGATTAAATAAAGAAACAAACAAACAAACAAACATTCCAGAGTACTTTCCACCAAAAAACCCCAAGAAAACCCAAAAACACACCAAAAAACCAAAAATTACATATAATCAAACAAGACAGATAAGTGGCTAAAAGGCCATATTTTTTTCCTGGAGTTTTCAGTATTATTTTCTCCACCATTATGGCTGTGTAGGAAGCAATATTAAATAATATATGAGATGATTTGATTCGTATTTCTAGACACTGTCAATGCAAAATGAGGCAATGGTTGAAATATTTACTCCTCCAGGCCACTTCATCATGTTTTTCCTTAATACAGCATGAAAACAGAAGTAATAAGAGAACAGAGAAGAGGTGGTTCAAAAAGAAGATCAACAGCAGAAGTGAATTCATTTCTTTGAGGTAATCCTTACTATGATGTTCACAGCTGCCTTAGCAGATCCCAAGTCCCATAAGTCATTTTCACTCCTCTTCAAGGATCTCCTGCCTTGCTCAAGGAGAGAACAGACACAGTTCCTGTGCTCAGGCTTCCTCTAATTGCAACAGGCAGATCTTTCATCAGGAATTCAAGAATCGAGCTGTAGAGCCTAAGCAGAGATTAATTTATTCCCACAACTGATTGGTAGCTCCTGGCTCTGCATGGACAGGAAATCATGTGCAGCTTGGGAGCCTGGCCTCGCTCCCTGCAGAGTGAGATGCTCCAAACCCACCGCGCACCCACGCACTCAAACCTGGCTGGCGCCTCAGCCTCACTGACCTTTGCTCTGCTGCATGCTGGAAATTGCAGCCCTCACTTGTCCCCGTGGCCAGGGTCATCTGCCCTTGAAAAATTTTATTTTTTCAATGGAGGCAAGAGTCAAAGTTATATTGAACTCAAAATCCCCGTCGTGGACGCCTGTCTTGCGGAAAGCCCCACCTGAAGTGTTGTTTTCCCAGTAATGATGCCAGTGTCCTTTGCTGTCTGCTCCAAAGCCGTACACATTCACCTAGGATGGAAGGGAGAACTAGTGTTACAGACTGGAAAGCAATTGCTCTTCATCTGACATGCTGAAGGCACTCTTTATTCTCACTGTGTTTACAGGCAGCAGCACCTGAGCTCCTCAGTGCATCCTGAGCTCTTCTGCTGCATGACATGAGCACAGAGAAACAGCCCAAGGGCTGCCCAAGGCATGTGACACCCTAAGCTATGCTGAGATACCCCCAGACCTGAACTCAGAAGGAAAAGGAGATTTCAATCCATTAATTCTTGTTTAGCATTATGAAAATGCATTCATATCCTTTAAGCATGACTGACCTCAGGAGATCCTTGGCTTGGGATGGGAATCTCCTCTTCAGCTGATTTAAGCCACAAAGAGTAAAAAAAGATTTGGTTTGGTCCTAATTTTCCAAATAATGGCCCATGGTGACCATGCTTATATGCTTGATTATATGATATTTGCAGTTACTTCAGAGACAGAAGGATTTTATGTTCTTTGCAGGTGTACTCACCTACAGCCCCTCCTCTCCCAAAGGCTGTTTGTCAATGGCTGTGCCTGTCTCCTCTGATGGTAACAGGCCAAACATCACCACTGATTTATTTAAACTGAGCGTGGTCATATATCTGATTGGATTTGAATGGGTCATAGCCCCAAACCAGCTCCCTAAACCAAGCACACAGGCCCATTCAAATATAAGCTATATTTAAGTTGTTTTTGGTAATGTCAGAGCCCTGTTCATTGCCTGCTTACCCGAAGACAGGATCCACCCAATCTGCTGTGACTATGATAAAGTTTCTTCCAGTATCTTTAGGAGTATTTCCATCACCTCTCCAAACAAAACAGGCCTGGTTGACCAAAACTCTCATCAGCTGATGTGTGTCCAAGACAGACATTTTGCCAGCAAAGAGATTTTTATCCCCCATCCTGACAAGCCCGTGGTTGCAGGATTTTGTAGAGCTGACCTGGCCTTACTCTAACTAGCTGAGTCTCCAGTCACCTTGGAGCACCTCACATCACTCAAACCAGGGAATTTCCCCAAGCAACTGCTGGAGCAAAGGCATTTACTATAAGCTACAGTAAAACCCCACAAGCCTGAGTTTGAAAATATGAGACAAAACATAATTCAAACTTTCACTAGCATAGATGCCATTCATATTTAGATGTCTTTTGATACCAGCTGAAATCTTTGTTTTATGTTTAATTACATTCTCCTGGAGTGCATTGTAAACCTTATGATTTGCTGACATTAAAAAATCCATCATTGTCACTTGAGCATGTCTGCATGTTTCTGAGGACTCTGCACAGGTTTGAAGAGGTACATAGCAGCCAAGTTGGAGAGAGGGAAACCAAGGCTGAGTGAGTGGCCAGCAGTTGTTCCTGGCTCTTCAGTGTAAAATGTCCTGATTTTTATCCATATATCCAAACACAGACTTTACCTCATCACATACATGGAGAGCAAACATCAAAGACAGAAGGCCTGTGGAGGGGTATCTCCCATGATGCTCAAGCCAGTTTTCATAGATGTATTTCATAAAAGCTGGATTATAAACCAGGATCTAGGCAAAATTGGAGAGAAAGACTCATTAGTAAAACACCCTGGGAAGAAAAACAATGTTAGCACATCATTCCTAAAGGACACCAGGATAGGGGACTAGGTAAGAAAGGAATAATTGTTATTCCTTGAAGGCAGGTGAAAGGCAAAAATAAGCCCCATATTAAGTGCATTCAGGAATATTTCCCATGTGCAATTGCATATCAGTAGCCCCTCCTTGGTCTTGATATCCCTCCTGCTTACAGCAGTGTAAATCCTGGAGATTCCTACTGAAACCAATGGGTCTGAAACAGCACAAGTGAGATGGAAATCAGGCATTAGCCATTCAACTCTCCCTGCAGCACCCTGCAGGTGAGCTCTGGAGAGCTGGAGTCCTGAAGGCAAGCATGAGATGCCACGATAGGTTTCACAGAACCATAGATTAATTTAGGCTGGAAAAGACCCCTAAGATCATCAGTCCAACTGTAATTTGAGTGGGAACATCAGAGCAACTGCCTCTTCTGCACAACGTGCCAGCCATGTCTTGGAATCTCTATAGGTACCTCTATAGACCTAAGGAAATCAAGGACCAAATGTGAACTACCAGGAAGCCTATCAGGTTGTATATGCTTCCTTCATCCTGTTTTTCAAACATGCCATTTTTCTGTGCTGTATGTTTTTTTATTACAAGACATAAAATGCATTTTTTTATCTCACAGAGGTCATCTCACAGAGACAGAGCACTTAAGATAAGAGCTGATAGTACAGTAAACCCAAGGACTGGTAGGAGCCCTTGGTTTCAACCCCCTCCCTGAGTGAGACAAACAGAGGCTTTTCCCTCCATGCTGCATTTGTAATTGTAATGCAGAGTGACAGCATTTCAGTGGTATCTGGTTAGCTGCAAGGCTTTTCCCTTTACAGAGTCAGAGGTTAATTGGTGATATTGCATCTGTGTGTAATCTCTTCTCACAGGGTGTTTTGCATTGCTCACTGTGGGAAGAAACACAGGCTTCTCCTCTCATGCTCAGGGAGCTGCTGCATATCACCACACCCTGGGCTGCTGCCACTCAGCTGGGATGTGAGTTTAACACCCTGCCCTGTTGCTTCTCACAGGGGTTTTGCAGAGATTATCATGTACCTCACAACAGGTAAGGATGAGCTAAGGGATTATTTAATGCACTCTAGAGGTTCATGGTTTGAAGCAAAGGAAAATAAAGTGATCCTAGTTCAGGGTCTCACCTGAAGGCTTTGGCAAAACTTGGCCTCTTGAATGAAAGGTGTGTGCTTTAATTTTAATGTTCTGTAGCTAATGTCATACTTTAACAGCCCTTGATGGACTGGACACCTGTATTTCTTTGGAAAATCAGTCTCTCCAAAGGCTGATAGAATGAGACCTTTATTTTTCTGTAAGCTCCATGGGAGAGGTTCTTCCTTTCTCACACAGTCTGCCTTGGTTATATCCTCAAACCATGCAGCTACAACAACAAAAATGTTTGCACAGTGGCTAAAGTTTCTACATGGGAATTAACATCCTGCCCCATGGCAAATCCTCCTCCAGCCTGTCCCTGTCTGTGCTCTCCTGCAAACTGTGCTTGAACATTGCCAGTGAGACCTGTAATACACCTGGAGCAAAACCTTCCTGGACTGAGCTCAGCCTCCAAGCTTGTTTAATTGGGTACAGGTAATTACTGCAGCTGGGGGCTAAGAGCCCACCACCAGGAATTCTCCACTGGCTTGGAAACACACAGCTTTATTTGTTCAGAGTTCACTTAGCTCCTTAAGGAACTGACCTGGGAGCGAGAAACATCCTTGGTGTTCAAACATTGAAATTATTTAAGAAAACCTCCAAAGTCTCTCCTCAGTATCATTACATCCAAATGACTGCAGTGGGTAGGAACAGAGCAGTTACTGTGGAGGACAATGCTGCACTTTTAATGTCCCTGAGCAGCACCAGAGGATGTGATGCAACCTTCAGAACAGTGTTCATGCAATAGCATGGCCACAAGAGCAATTTCTTTCCAACCACAGTTATTTAGTGGTTGATCTATGGCCTAAATGGCACACAGGAGCCAAATCTTCAGCTTAGCTGAGCTTTATAAAGTGTTTGTATTTTGGCTGCAACTTTTCATGAATATCAAGGGCTTGTATGGATTCTTGCAGTCTCCCAAAGAGCAAAAGACCTACAAATAAGTTAGCAGAATAAATCCACAAACCAGCATCACTCACCTTTTCTTTTTTGACTTTGATTTTCCTTGGAACTGGAACATATGTGCTGTTAAAGAGAAAAGAAAGATAGCACCATGAGAAATAAAAGCCCAACTTTTTAGCATTTTCATGTAATTCCAAAGAAAGAATATTCTTCACGTACAGTAATAAATTCAAATTATTCAAGAGTAGTAAATTCAAAAGTTGTTGTAAAATGAGGCTGCAATTAAGTAACACAGCAGGAAAAAAAATGAGCTGTCACTGAAGCAATTTTATAGAAAACTATTCTTAAATATTCAAGTTAATTATTGACAGTAGGACATCAAAGATTTAGTTGAGAATACACTGTAGAGTAAATACTGTATGGAGCTCGAGACTTCTAATTCCTGGATCATTTTTGTTGCAGTCTTTGCTCTTTGATGATGGCAAAGACTTTCCATTTAATTCCACGGCAGAAAAACCTTTTCCCACCAGGGGGAGACTTTTCCTCTCCTAATACTCGGAGCTAGCACATGATTTTCAGAGTCGGGGGCAGCAGAGTTCACCAGTTCTGTGGTTGTATGAAACTCGGGCATTCCCAGGACATAGCCCCTCACAAAAAGCTATCACCCTCCCCAGGGTGATGCTGAAGGCTTCCTGCAGTCTCCAGCATAACATTTCCAAGTTACACCTTATGACTGGGGTAAATCACGAGTCATGTCCTGAAAATGAAATAAACTTTTATTCCCTGTATCTCATGCACAGTGTGTGCTGGCATTGCACAGCTCATCATGACTGCTCTAAGAAAAAAATCACACTGAGTTTGTTTCAAGTGAAAAAATTCGGGTGAGCTGGCTTTGTAATTGGAATATATCCCAAAATATATCCTCCACACTTTTTAGATGGGTTGTGGTAAATCACCAAACCTTCCATTAATTCAGTCTAAATATTTTCACTTGGGTTTTGGTGACAAGGTTCCCATCATTAAGGTTTTATTTTCTTTGAACCACGCAACATTATCAGTTTTAAAACTTATTATCTTCCCAAACCAGTGGTGACCTGGCACTGTTCTGAGCTGCAATCTGAGCTCTGGGCTGGAGGCAGTGAGAGGGGATGGGTGGTTCCAGGGCTCCTAAGAGGTGATGCTGCTGGGGAAAGGGACACTCATGCAGACTTCTCAGTCTGGTCTCTGCAAATCTGCCCTGGCAGCTGCAGCCCCTGCCTGACCTGGACCAGCAAATCAGTAAACACAGATCCCATGACCTTTCTGTGCTCATGAAGACAAAAAGGGCTTCTTTGCTGGTAGAATCTCTTTAATATCATATAAATAAACAGTTAATCTTTTCTAAAAAGGTGATGCGGAAGGGGGGTATTTCATGGAAAGATACAGCAGAAGAGCAAAGAGATGAGTAAGCAGTGTTCAGGACAGTACTTGTGGACATCTCTGATCTGGCCAGGAGACTGCTGTAGCTCTTGTCAGATGACACGAGTCATTTTAACCAAGGGCTGCTTCATTGTTTCAGAAGAAATGCCCGAGTCCTGTCACGTGGCTGCAGAATTCCATCAAATGACAGAAAATATTTGCACCCTGATTAAGATCTCTGCTCTAATGTAAAACCTGGGCTGCAGGGCGGCCAGGGCATGAGTGACCCAGGAGGTACCAAACAGGACTGGGACAGAGTGACACCTGTGATGAAGGTGGCTACAGGCAGTGCTGTGCATCACCTGGGAAACATCTTCCATGAGCCACTTGGCAGGGCTATAGGGAACTCTGTCATTGTCCCTGCCCACCTTGTACACAAGGTGTAAAAAGACATTTACTGAACCCTTGACCCAAGATGTGCAACATTTCAAGGAATACAATAACTTCTTTGTCAAACTAAGTGGAGTTCTTTCACCATACAGATTCCTAAAAGACTTGCAAGTGAAGGCAACCAGGGTAAACATATGGCTGATGAGAGCCTGAAGCTTCCTATTCCAGAAAAGGCATTTCTTAGTCTTTTCTGGAACAATGCTTAGTCTTAGAGAGACGTTTTTAGATGGAAATACATCAGTCAAATGGGACTGAGAATGTCTGAGAGAATCACTCAGCTATCAATTGAAGCTAGTATTAAGGCAATCTGAAGTTTGGCTTTTGTTTTAAACTGTAAAAATTGCAAGAATTATGATAATACTAAGAGAAGAATATGTTTAACTCAGAGGTTTTGAGTTTTAGGAAATTCTTTCATTTGGCTGAAATACAGAAAATTAAACATTGTGTAAAAGTCTAACCAATACAGGATGCTTATCTTTTTTAGCTATGAGTACACTCTTGGGTTCTTGTTATCCTAAACTCAGCTGACACTATACAGCCTGTGCACATGGAACAATGCCCAAGCACACCAGGCTAAGGAGATAAGTACTTCTTCCTTCCTAAAATACTGACTTTCAAATGTGTTTTATTTTTATTTCATGCTTTCTCCCCTTTAAAAATGTTCATTCAACAATTTCCTTATACCCATTATCTGACACTGTGTGTTTAATGCATGCTCATAAGTTAATTCTACAAGGCTAAAATTATACTATGTACATTGCTGTGATTTGTATGCTTATGATTTTCTGCTTTTATTATTCCAGCTTATTAATTATGCAATTTCCCTGTTCTGAGTATGGCAAATATCTTAAAATAGTGGTATTTCTTTCATGTGGTTAAATACTCACACACTAATTTATACCAGATGCTTACCAAGCCCATGTATACAATCTAATTATAAATGTATAATATATCCTGTAATTTATTAAGCAAGGTGTTTTCTCTTTCATGTGCTGTAACTGCATTGTGGTCAACAAGTTACATCTTCCTAATAGTCCAAGGGTTCACTTGAAATTAGAGCAGGGCTCAGAGTTCAGGAAAAACCAAAAGCTTTCTCCTGTGGCAGGACAGTGGATCAGCCTGCAAAATGTGTGTCCATGTAAATTACAGAACAACAGAATCATTTAGGTTGGAAAGACCTCTAAGATCATTGAGTCCAACAGTTAACCCCACCACTGCCAAGTCATCACTAAACCATGTCCCTAAGTGCCACACCTACACATTTTTTAAATCCCTTCAGGGATGGTGATACCACCACTCCCATGGACAGCCTGTTCCAGGGCTGGACACTCTTTTGGTGAAGAAAGTAATTGGTATTCAATCTAAACCTCCCCTGGTGACACTTGAGGCATTTCCTCTTGTCCTGTCTCTTGTGACCTGGGAGAAGAGACTGACCCCCACCTGAGTACAGCCTCCTTTCAGGAGTTGTACAGAGTGATAAGGTCTGAGCCTCCTTTTCTCCAGGCTGAACACACCCCAGCTCCCTCAGCTGCTCCTCCTCAGACTGTGCTGCAGACCCTTCCCCAGTTCCATGACCCTTCTCTGGACAGGCTTCAGCACCTCAATGTCTTCCTTGTAGTGAGTGGTACACTTTTCTAAGTGCACTGATTTTTCCAAGTTAAGAATGTGTCTTGAAGCCAGTTTATGATTGTATGTATGAAATGATGGTGATAAAAAAAGGTAAAAGGAAGTTAACACAGATTTGTTACAAATTAAGGGAATCTTAATAGGAAATGAAAACAATCTAAAATATTTCTATAAAGAGAGAAAAGAAAATGAAAAGAAGAAATAAAACTTCATTTGTTTTTCCATCAATTGCAAAGTGGGTCATATGCCCAGTCAACATGCCCAAGACACACTTTTTCCAATTTTAAATCTTCTGAGATTTTGAAATTGGGAAAAAAAGTTGAAATGTCTTGAAATATTTCTCCCTGAAGTAAAGCAATCTGATCTGCTTTTGCTGTCTATGTGTAGCAGAGTGTCACCAAGCAATCCCACCAGGCTGTGGTTTCACATCCAGCAGACAACCTCACACACAAGTACAAATGTCACATATTTCATACTCCTGGATTAGGAAAAGCCAGCTTACAGGAAGGAAGAGAATCTGCTAGCAGGCTTCCAGAAAAAAACATGCATTTTGCTCACATTTCTAATTCTGGTGCCGCCATAAATGCAACTAGCAGGAGACAACTTTTACTTCTGAGAGCACTCAAAAAAGAATTGGAGAATAACTCCCAGTGTGTCACATTATTACCAAGCAGAACTCTTGAATTTAAGGCTAAGACATGTAGGTGACACATAAAACATTGTTTTCTTGCATGGTTCTCAATCATGTTCCACCAGGAAAGACAGACCAAACTCCTGACCAGCCTGTCCAGGGGAGCTCATCCTGTGATGGAGCACTGAGTGCTGTGGTCTGCATCTGCTCTCCCTGCCTCAGGTGGGCAACCTGCACAGCCCCTCTGCCTCCTCATCCTCTTCTGCAAGTGTACTGATCCCAAGGAACCAGAGAGGAGGAAGGATGAGCAGAAGCCCAAAGTGAGGCACTGAACCCCACAGCTCATGAGCCTTTTGATCAAACTGGTCACCTCCACCAGCAAAAACTCCCCTTTTCATTTCTCTGAGACCACTGGGAGGGTCTGGATGTCAATCTTTACCTCAATAACTGCATCTTAACATTAAACTTTTCCTAGAAACCAAGTGTTTATGGCTGAACTCTGACTTGAGAGGGTCTGTAAAGCACCCCTAGGCCTTAACAGAATCAGAGAGTTGCCCCACAAAGGCTCTCATCTCCTACAGCAACATGCAGTATGGAGCTGCCCCCCCTCGTGCCTGCCCTTACTCACAAGTTGATGGTGCCTGTGGTGAGAGCAGTGACAACCCAGCGCAGGTCCAGGGTTTTGAAGGGGATCAGGATCATGCTGACATTTGCTGCCAGCTCTTTGTAGCTCTCAGGATAAACAAAGTGGTGAGTGGTCTTGCTCCCAACATCTGATTCATAGCCAGCAGTGGGGGCACGGTTCATTCTGCAGCCCAAAAATAAGAAATGAGACAGAAGGGGAATTAGGTAAGTACATGTACATGTGAATTTTCACCAAGTTATTTGCTAGAGGTGAAGGAACATGCCCCATGGCTAAGGGGAGTGCTATATGCAGGGTCTTCAGACAGCCCTGACAGGGTGTAGGGGTCCTCAGGCAAGCTGGAATGATCATAACTGATTGAACAGTAAATGAAAGCTCAGCTTTAGTGTGGAATTCCTTGAACAGGAGTGCCTACTGAGCACATCTCTGACCACATCCCTGCATTCCCTTTACAGTCATCAAAACAGGGCTGAGTCCATGAGGACATGAGGACTTCTTCCTAAAGCTGCATCCTCCAGTTGGTGAGAAAAAGATTACCCTGAAGTACATCAGCCTGACTTCTTGCAGTTCCAATTCCCCCTTATCCCTACAGGTGTATTTGAATGTCTGGGTCAAGGTAATAAACTAGGCTATGTGTGACAAGAAGCAGCAAATATTCCTTATGATTCTCCCACAAAAAGGCACCAAAGTCAGTGCCAAATAAGACACAAAGACAGTGACAAATACAGGACCTGCTGCTGACCCTTCATTTACTCAAACCTTACTTTTACTCTGTAGTATGTACTCCAACGTCCACAGATACTCAGGGTCACTGCACACACATGGGGTGCTTTAGGTAACCCTGGGGTCAGTGCATGGAGATCTGCCCAGGGCCTCCAGGGCTCAGTGAGGAAAAGCTGGCTAAACAGGGCTGCCCTACCTTATGCTGGATGTATCTCAGATCCACAGAATCAGAGGATATTCTGAGTTGCAAGGGATCCACAAGGATCACCGAGTCCAGCTCTCAAATGAATGCCCATACAGGGAACAGAGAGGGGATTTCTGAACTCAGGACTGCAGAAATGCCCCTATGCCTGTGTTCACTTCTGAAAGCCAATCTGGGAACACATCAGCAAACCCCTCCCTGATGCTTTAGCTCCTCAGTGGCAGAGATTTGCATATTTCTGTGGTGCAGCACAGTGCACATTACAGATCCCTGAAGCAACTTGCATGAATCCATGGTGCTGTGCAAAACCATGGATAAACCCCCCAGTTGTCTCTGAGCAAAATCGTTTTTTTTACTGCAATAACATTAGCTCTGCTCCTGGCAGAAGCACAGGGAGGACAAGGAAGGATGTATCTGATGAGGTAACAAGGAGTATCATACATTGCCAGACAACATGCTGCCCTGGTTAATGATAACAGGGAGAGGCAAAATCTGTTTATCAAGTCTATGCCAGGCTGTGTTATTGCAATTCTCCCCCAGGTGAATTACTTAAATTTCTTCTAATTCCCTTCAAGGCAGTTTTTAGTGTAGTTATAACATCCTGCCAGCCTCATGGATTTATAGAGTTTCCCTGTTATTGGCTTCCCTGCCAATGATCAGTGACCCACACCATTCTGTGCAGAGATACTGGAAAACCACAGGACTTCCTGTGTTTTACCTTGAGATGAGCCAGTCAAAGGTATAAAATATGGGTGTTTCTTTCCACCATGATAAAGACAAGGGTGGCATGTTGGTCATCTTACAATGTGCCCTGGGGTCTGTGTACCTTTCCTACCACCCACGGTGGGGCTGTTGGTGCCACAGGGCAGAAGGCAGTGCTCACACCCAGTCTCAGCAGGAAGGACCAAGCAGGAACTGCCTTCTGTCATGAAAGTAGATAGTCACACAAATAAAAGTGGGCTGTTTGGAAGGAAAGGTGCCCCCTTAGACTCCTTGGCTCTCTCCCTGCACTTGGCTGTATTGCCAGAGCATGTGGAAGTGAATTTCAGGTCACCAGAGATTTTGTGTTTGATGTACAGAGGGGTCACCTTCTCTGCACAAATTCCCACAGTGAATCCTAAAACCTTGTGCAAGCCTTTCAGATAGGGCTTAAGAATACAAATAAATATAAATATAAATATAAATATAAATATAAATATAAATATAAATATAAATATAAATATAAATATAAATATAAATCTGAGACTGGAAGGTACACTAAGTCACCAAGAATTTTGACCTTGCCAGGGATGTCTGGCTATGGGGTGGGCAAGGCCTCAGAGCAGAAGCATGCACCTTTATTTATTACTACCAGCTTTTGAGTGTAGCAAAGTCTTTTCTGACGAGTCTGGAAATGTAGGACAGGCAATATAAGAGAGTCCACACAGGGATGGGGCTGTCTCCATATGGAAGGACACAGAGTTAGGCATAAATACACCACAGCTTCCCACATTTGCAGCTGCCCTCACATTTACAACTGGAAAGGAATAATGTTGAGGGCTCTCCCTTTCCCTTCATGGATCTGTAGGCCAGGTTGGTGCCTCTGCCTTTGGGGAGGTTCTTTTGGCAGGGAGCAAGACATGCAACTGCAGGAAGCAACTCCTGATATGATTTAGAAGAAGATTTAGATGTCATCTGCAGACTCTGTGCCATGTTCAAGCCACATCAGAAGCCAAGGTGGCTTAACAGTTCAAACAGTGTTGATCTTCTGTTGATTTATTCTTGACTTCAGTGCACAGCCTCCTACTAAGTTTTTCATTGCTGCTGAGAGAATAATCCCACATGTGGCATTTCAAGAGCAATCCCTCCCTTCCTGCCCTTTATTGCTCTCCAGATTGTACTGTGCTGGCAGCTGTGGTGTAAAAGGCAGATGACACATTGGAGATGAACTTAGTCCAGATTTCTGGCTGCCATCTGGGTGATAAGCTCTGCTTACCTAGCTCCTGCTTGCCTTTCAGTGGAGCAAAGTAGCCAACCTTGTTGTCTTGAAATGGAGAGGCAATGACATCCTTTACAAATTACCTGCAGCAAACAGGTGACTCCTGTCCACTGAAAAGAGTCTTTAGCTTCCCCACCACTTGCACTAGAATGAGCTAGTGCAAGAAAGTAAAATCTAAAACAATCAGTTAAATGTCTGAAAGATCACTTGTAAGCACTGGCTGCAGAAATAACTTTTACTCATAAGTGCAAATCTTTTTTCTCTGATATTTTTTAACACTGAGATTTTTTAACATGGATTGTGCAGAACAAGCTACAGTATCAATACCTTTTAATGGTTTTTTTGTCCAACCTAAAACATGAGCTCATATCTCCAACACGCATAGTTCACACCCCTGAAACTTAGACTCAAGTCTAGACAGATCCTGAAACCTTGTTTACTCACTTATTTCCCCCAAACAGCAGTGGATTTTAGACAGCTGAGGAGTAATGTGCACTGTGCTGAAATCTCTGCCACTGAGGAGCTAAAGCATCAGGGAGGGAATTTGCTGATGTGTTCCCAGATTGGCTTTCAGAAGTGAACACAGGCATGGAGGTGTTTCTGCAGTCCTGAGTTCAGAAATCCCCTCTCTGTTCCCTGTATGGGCATTCATTTGAGAGCTGGACTCGGTGATCCTTGTGGATCCCTTGCAACTCAGAATATCCTCTGATTCTGTGGATCTGAGATACATCCAGCATAAGGTAGGGCAGCCCTGTTTAGCCAGCTTTTCCTAACTGAGCCCTGGAGGCCCTGGGCAGATCTCCATTTGAATGTCTAGGTCAAGGTAATAAACTATGCTATGTGTGACGAGAAGCAGCAAATATTCCTTATGATTCTCCCACAAAAAGGCACCAAAGCCAAATGAGACACAAAGCCAGTGACAAGTCCAGGGCCTGCTGCTGGCCCCTCCTGCCCCCAGAGCTGCCTTTGCCGCTCACCTGAGCACGAAGTCGTGGCCGTCGATGTCGCGGCCGTAGCGGGCCTGCCGCAGGTTGCCCGAGTTGCCGACGACGGCGCAGCGGCGGCAGCCGAAGGAGCCGCGGGCCTGCAGCGGGTCCCCGTCCCCGGGGATCACCCCGAACAGCTCCGCCAGCGTCGCGTTCAGGCTCCGCGGAGCCTTCTCCCCTTGCAGCTTCTGTCAGGGAGGAAAAGCGCCCCGGGTTAGCGGCACGGCTCTTCCTGCAGCCAGAGACGGCCTGAGGTGTGCGCTCGAGGGCTGCCCACAGGCCCTGCCTTCTGCAGAGCGAGGCTTCGGCTGACAACCACAGAGTGAAAAACATCACCTGGGAAACCCCTTAGCTTTTTAACTTGGCTTCCTTTTTCTCCTCCTTCTCATCAGATTCCCACACTTCCTCAGTCTCTATCTAGCCACAATAGAAGAGATCAAGCATTTTCCCTGAGGTTGGTAAGCCTAAACCCACTCTGGGTCAGGTATCTTCCGTTAGGATATATGTAAGATTTCTTTTAACTCTCCTACAAATGATAGAAAAGTCTCTGGGGAGCTGATGGAAGACAGAAGTGCCCAATATCCCTGCCACAAATTCTGGCATATGCCAGGAGTGGAGAGGGAAATGGGAAGTGAACAGTGGAGGAACCTGCTGCTCATGCAATAAGAAATTCTACTAGAGTTAGCCCTGAGGGCTGGAGATGTATAATCATCTAAAAAAACCCTCCAGGATGAAGAAAACCACCCGGAGCTTGGTCATTGTGTGTGTTGCCATGGAGGGAGCGTGCTCTGTAGCAGCTCTGTGGCGCATGGTGGGAACAATGGCTGGACTGGGAAGGTACAGGCGAGGTGCAGGGCAGGGATGGTCAGACACTCCCCTCCTGGCTCAGATCTCCGAGGTTCACTGCAGGGGCTGGCAGTACTGGCACGCTCACAAACAGCACTCCCACCCTCGCAGCGCCACTTGCTTCCAAGCTCACAAGAGGAGAATGGGCCAAAAAGGCTCTGTCCTGCTCTGCCAGCCCAGGGCGTGGAAAGACAGGGAGGGAGAGAAAAGAAACACCTTTTCCCACGACTTCCTGGAATGGCCTGGGCTAATTTGGCTTTAGTTTCCAATATGTTTCCCTTGACTGCACCAGGAACTGTTAATTTGTCCTGTATCTCCCTGTCTTACACAAACAGGTGCAGCACTGCAATTTTTGTTTAAATTCTGTGCTTTTTGCAGGACCTTATTTGCACTGAAATGAACAACAGATCTTTGGAACTCAGAGCTAGAAAATGACACTGAGAACTTGAGGCAAAGAAGACAAAGAAATCCCATACACAGACTTAATCTTCCCACTAAATCTTCCTAATCTATATACCTGTATATGGGCTGCACAAGGTGATTAGGATGCAAGGTAATTAGGATGACCAGACAAGACTGTAATTATGACCATGTATGTCACTATTCAGTGCAAGGCTCAATTATATAAATAAAAAAGGTAATCTTCTAAATGTGTGTGTGATTAAACAAACACATGGTCACATAGCTAAACTCCCGTGTGTTCTTTATGAATCAAATCTGACCTCATCTTACTTCAAATATGAGAAAAACAATGTTAGAAAACCTGCAGCCTTCAAAATAACTTGTCATAGAGTGTAGTACAGATGTAAAATGCAGTAAAATACAGTCTTTTTTTAAAAAGGAACTTATTTTGAGTTATTTGAACACACATTTGCATATACTCATATATACTCTCTCTCCCTGTAAAGATGAGCTGACTCTCAACTGTCTTTAAGAAATGAAAGGAAACCCACCAAAATCTTACTCTTGAACTGATTTGGTCTGAAAAAATTCAGAACAGGAAGGCAATTTTCAGAAAATTCCAAGTACCTGAGTGCCCTTTTTAAGTTAAATTTTCTTTCCATCCAGACTGACAGCATCAGAAAAGGGAAAGACCTGGAGTATTGATGCATTTTTGCTGCATTAAAATAGTAAAAACATCCTGGATAGGCATCTCCATTTACAGAGCTCAGGCATATACAGAGCTTTATGCTTCTGTCTAGAGTAACTCCACTGCAACCAAGCTGAAACATGGCAACCAACATCAACCTGAAAGCAGGACACCATTGTCCTACAATCCCCTCTGCTGTACACAACTTCCATGGGAAAGACCATTATGGGACATCTGTCCTTAACTCATTCCAAGTGCTCTGTTTTGATTTCCCAGAGATTATCTGATTGAACTATACATTTCAGGCCTAACCTTCTATCAACACTGGTTAGTCTTTGACGTTTCAGCAAAAACAGAGAAAAGGAAGCAACACAGCAGGTTAACTCCAAGGCATATTCAGCTTGTAAATGTTCAGACTTAACATACAGCCAGTTCCTTATTGCACAGTGTTTGCTTGGCTTATTGAAAAAAGACCATTTTAACAGCATTAGAATTACAAGCTGATTATAGTTCACTTTCCCCACACCAAATTTCTGTCTTTTTTTTAAATTTTTATTTTTATTTAGTATTGTTGTATTTTCTTTTTTTTAAATTTTTTTATATTTTTTTCCCCTCCTTATCAAGCTCTCACCAGTCTGGCCATTCCCATAAAGTAGCAAAAGCATAGAGTGAAAGTGTGTCCATACACAGCAGTGCCATGTGGCTTTGCTAGACAGCATCCTCCCTCCAAGTGCTGTAGATGTGTGACAGGGATATGAGTATGGATACAACTGCTACAGGTGGCCTTAATTACACTGAAATACTTGACCCCTGTGTCCTGAGTAAAGTGGTTGCTTTTCTCAGAAGTCTGTGCAAGTAATATGTGTGTCTAAAGAAGCAGTTCAACTTGTTGTCCAAGATCATAAAGCATCTTAACCCATCTTGTGTCCACATATAAAATATCACTGGATCACTAAACGCTCCAGCTTCCCTCCATAAAACATTTGTGCGTCACTTGAGAGTCAGCTCTCCACCTTAGGCTGCTAAAAACTGTATTTGGGAGTTCAGATGGAGAAGTTTCCTAAATCATCTCCCAGCCTTAGAAACTCCCCATTTAATATACAGAAGTGAACTAGCCAGTTTTGCATCTTCTTATTTAAAAAAAAAACAAGCAAGAAAAAGAAAAAAGGCAAGAAAAAAGAACTCTCAGAGTTCATGCATTCCCTTTATTTACCCATGAATGGCTCTCCAAGGAAGGGCCTGTTGTTCCCTCCTCATCACTGAGAACATCCCCACTAAGGATGAGAAGGGATCTGCTGCTTTTTAAACTTCTCAGAAGGCTTCACTGGGCTCCCCAATACCATCACACTGACAGCACTACCAAGCACCAGTACCCAAAACTTGGCTAAGGGGTTGCAAAAGGAGAGTGTGAATTCAGCCAAGGCTGCTCAGAGCTAATGGCCTGGAGTGGTGAGGACACAGCTACAGAAAGGTTTGGGTTGGAAGAGGTAAAGATCATCTCATTCTGATACCCCTGCCACGGGCAGGGACAGGTCCCCTCACACCAGGTTGCTCTGAGCCCCATCCAACCTGGCCTTGCAAACTACCAGGGATGGGGCATCCACTTCTCTGGGAAACCTGTGCCAGTGCCTCCCCACCCTCAAAGGAAAGAATTTCTTACTAAATAACTAATCTTAAACCTGCCCTCTTCC
This sequence comes from Luscinia megarhynchos, assembly GCA_034336665.1. Taxonomy (NCBI): domain Eukaryota; kingdom Metazoa; phylum Chordata; class Aves; order Passeriformes; family Muscicapidae; genus Luscinia; species Luscinia megarhynchos. Next base: position 94,205,565 of record JAPFBE010000002.1, read on the forward strand.
AGGCTAAAGCCATTCCCCCTTGTCCTATCAGTACATGCCCTTGTGAAAAGTCCCTGTCCAGCTCTCCTGTAGCCCCTTTAGATATTGAAAGCCAGCAATAAAGTTTCCCCAGAGCCTTCTCCAGGTTCAACAACCCCAATTCTCTTTACAAGAAAGGTATTCCAGCTATCTTCCTGGTCTCCTCTGGACTTACTCCAAGACATCCACGTCTTTCTTATCCTGGGGCCTCAAAGGAGTCAGCAGCACCTCAAAGGAAAGCTCTCCTGGTGTGCATCCTGCACCCATGGCCAATTTGGCAGCATATTAAACACAACTGATAGATGAGCTTGCAATCACTGGTGTGATTGATGCAGACAGAACATGGCCCAAGGCAGAGCCCTTGTGGTGGACAGACAGCTCCAGCTGTGGGTCTGGCAGCAGCTGGCACTGGTGAGGCAGCCCTGCCAACACACAGCCAGGCAGCCTGGGCAAAACTGGGACAGCAATGCTGGGGTTTGTGGCTTTTCTAAATTTTTTAAACTGTTTTAAAAAGATAAAGAATGAATAAAGCCCCATGAGAATCCCTTTTCCACAGCTACTAATTGTCTCACTGCTGCAGTTTGGAGGCATTTACACTCATGCAACACTTCCCAGCTACAAGATTAATCTTAGCAACAGACTGGTGGGGCAAATCCAGGTAATCTCTGCTCTACAGACTCAGGGAGAGCTTAAAAGGAAATCATCAATTTTAAAAATGCCTCTTTGGTCTGGAAAATATAGCTTTATCCTTGTTATACTTAGTGTCCTTCATTTACTATGCATCTAAGAGTTGAAGGGGAAGAATTGAGGAGCTGTCAAGAGTTTGGGCTTTGTTTAATGATCTGTGTAGTCAAAAAATTTTTCATTTTCAAATATAAATATATATATGCATATGTATATTTTGTAAATAACACACAATAATATGCTGAGTTGTACAATTTCTGACTTCCATGGTTGGTATGGGTCACCTCTACACTACTCTGACCCTCGTGCTGAGAGAGACCTGTGAGCTTGGACCACCTTCACATCCACCTGTCCTCACCACAGGAGGAGCAGCTCCAGCCCAGCTGGACTTTTGTGGGGGCTGCCAGTGAGGGTAAGAGGTGGCCCAGGGTCAGGTTCTCCCCATATGTCCAAATCTGGTCTAAATGTGACACTTACAACCTGCTGCTGAACTGCAGGTGGAACTGAGCATGTGGCAGGCACTGGGACCAGAGCCTGGGCCTGGATTTGGGATCTGGTAGCACCTTCTGCAGTGACCTGGTAGCTACAAACTCCCTTCAAAGTGCTGAGCCCTCTGCATTGCTTTCAAAGAGTCACAGGCAGCAACCCAGTTTCAAAGGCAGTTTCTGGTGATCAAAGCATCTGGACACATTTTCCTCAGGGAGCATGCAAAATGCATGACTCAGGTGCCAAGCAGCTCTGCTGCTGCTTTAAAAATCAGTGCAGCTGCCCCAGCTTCCCCAGCACGTGTTGGGTGGGGATGCCCCTTTGCTCACCGGCTGAAAGCCAATTTTTAAGTCATAAATTACATTTTTTCTACAAACATAATGAGTTTGAACTAATATTTTCTTTTAGATACGGTAATAACATGACCCAAAGATCTCAGCTTTCTTTCAAAGAGAAGCAAAACCCTCAAACATTGTAAGACCCGAGATAAAAGTTCTTATAACATGATAGTTTATGAACAATATGCTAGAGAAGATTGCCAGGAAATGGAGCCTAAGTTTACTTATCACAACTTCAATCCATCAACCTCAACATTTGGGTTTAGAACAGCAGGTTCTGATCTATTTTTATACTTTCTGACCACCAAGAACAATGCATCCCTTTAAACAAAATAAGAAAACGATAAATAAATGCTGTGCTTTGTTACAGCGTGTAATTCCTGCCACGTTTCCTTATATATGGGTTACTAAATTTACTGAGAACATCCACAGCATTTGTGTCATGGTAAAACAATGGAAAACTTGCAGGTGAACCAGCTCAGGGAGGTGAGGAAGAAAACATAAACAGAAAGGAATGTATCACGTAACACCAGGTGCCACATTGCAAAAACACTCTCACAGTCCCTAAACACAAAATAAGGGAAGGCAGAGGAGAAAGAGAGAGAGGAGGCAAGAGACAGGAAGGGTGAGAGGGAGAAAAGGAAGGAGTTTCTAACAAAATGTTCACAGCCTGAAGTGTTATTAATGCCCAGATCCTCCCTGAGTGCAGAGGATTCCAATTCAAGTTTAAGTCACAAAAAGTACAGAGCAGCTGCAGGGGTGCACATGGGAGGAGAATTTGGGCCATTATTTGCTACCTGACTAAAATAATGGACAGTTTATCAGCTGTGTATATTTAAGCAAATGAGAAGCAGGGAGCAGTCCTGACAACATCCCCCTTGTTTCCACGAACAAAGAAACAGGCAGGTCCATTTTCAGGGGCCTTCTCTGGAGCAGCCCTGCCCCATGCAGGAGGATGAGCCTGCAGGGATGGTGGCACTGATTCTCCCCTGCTCCTTCCCACCTGCACAGGTGGGAGCACTAAACCCAGTATACACAAACCACTTCATTCAGAACAGGCAGGAATCTCTCCTTCTAAAGGTCACATCCTACCAGGCTGGAAGTGTTCAAACTATATATTCTCCAAATAAAACATGAAGCAGCCTGGCAGCCACGGGTAGAGCTGTAAGCAAGGGAAACCACCCCATTCTTTGGTCCCAAATGTCCCTTTGTCTCAAATTCTGGTCATTAATCTCTGAAATCAGTCCTCACTGTCCTAGTACTGGAGGGAAACTAATGCTGCAGGACTACCTGGATGAATAGCACCTATTCACAGCAGCAGGGTGAAGGGGGAGGGAGGGCAGGCTGAGTCTGTGGACAGGGAAGCACTCTGCCTGCCTTTAGGGCAGCACATCACACAGGTCTGCCCATGGCAGGGCAGTCACAGCCGTGTATCAAGAGCTCCAGCGCATCTCAGAGCCTCAGCTACAGCTCAACAAAACCTCCACACTGCCTGAAATCACCTCCTGAGAGTGAACACACAGTCATTCCCCCTGCCAAAAAGAAGTTTGAGCAATCTCAGGTTTCCTCATACCTCCTTTCTATGTACAAATATAGCAAAAAAGTCACAAATTACTGAGTTGGCAAAGCACACAAGAGTGAAGCATGGCCATGAGCAATGTTTTCTTAGACTGGCCGAAATCTCAGAATTGCTTTGAAGATGAGCCTAAAAATGAGCAGCAAAAAGGGAGGTGCCTTCAGGATGCACCTGGGAATTACTTGCTGAAGAAATGACACTGTCTTGGAAAAGCTTACCCAAAGCAACATGTACACAAGGAATTAGTTGCAATGATGAGGTGAGACCACATCATGCCTGGGGTTTGCCCAAAACCATCTTTCAGAGGAGTCAGGGCATCTGACTCCATCTACTACATATTAGGGCAAAGACTTTCAGTAATAAAAACTTACAATATGTAATGCACTTATGGGGGATATCAAAATATTTCACATATCCTGTCTGAAGATTGAAAAAGGAATCTTAGAAGATTTATCTTTTACCATCTGGAAAAAAATGGCTTTGATTTTGTATTCTGAAGTGGTGTATTCCCTTTGAACTTGATCTAAATTTAAAAAAAAAAAGAAAACACTAAAACATGGTTAGACAACCCTGAAAATTAATGAAGAGCTTTTGTTTGGGATGGGGAGGGAGACTTTGGGCTGTTCTGAAAGTCTGTTTTTTTCATTTTGCTGAAAAAGAAACAAGCCTTCTCTGAAAGAATCTGTTTCAGGTGGAGCTGAATTCTTAACTCACTGGTGAGGCCACACCTCGAGTGCTGTGTCCAGTCCTGGGCCCCTCCCTTCCAGAAGGACCCTGAGGTGCTGGAGCAAGTCCAGAGAAAGCAGCAGAAGTGGTGAAGGGTCTGGAGCACAAACCCTGTGAGGTGACTGAGGCTGAGGGAGCTGGGGCTGTTTACCCGGAGAAAAGGAGGCTCAGGAGTGACCTCGTCACCCTCTGCATCCCTGAAAGGAGGCTGAGGCCAGGTGGGGTCAGCCTCTTGTCCCAGGGAACTGGAGCAGGAAGAGAGGACACAGTCTGAAACTGTGGCTGGGGAGGTTTAAGTTGGGATTAGAAGGAGTTTCTTCACAGAAGGGGTGATGAGACATTGGAATGGGCTGCCCAGGGAGATGCTGAGTGACCATCCCTGGAGGTGTTTAAAGAAAGGAAGGACTGGATGTGGCACTTGGTACCCTGGTCTGGTTGACAAGGTGGGGTTCAGACACAGGTTGATCTCAGAGGTCTTTTCCAACCTAACTGAATCTGTAAATTGAGAAAGCACTGCTTTTTTTTTTTTTTTTTTTTTTTTTTTCACTACGAAAGGAGCATTCCATATTCATACTTCTGTACTGATTCCCAAGCTTTTTCTTCTTTTTATTTTTTTTTCCTCAAGAGTGAATGCATTCAAACTTCATGCTTAAATCAGTCAGTTCTGAGTGCAGAATGCAGAGTGGTTTTGCTCTTGGTGTCCATGAGTAACCTCATCCTCTCATTACTGAGCTCAATCTGGCATATGCCCACCCCTTTGAAAACTGCCAGTTGTTAGATCAGCTCAGCTCCCTGGTGAAACCTCAAGCCAGGGCAAGGGCTGAACTTTCCATCTTCCCTTCTCAAGGCTCCAGCAAAGTCCAGACAACAAACAGAAGGAACAGAAGGAAATGTGTCTGAAAGTTGCAAGAAAAACCACAAGCAATGGGAAATCAAAGTCATGGCCAAGGGGCAGGTGAAAAGATACAGCACCTGGAGTACTTGAGACTCATTGCAAAAGGGAGGGTCTCATCATAAAACAATTATATAATTTACAACAATTAAAGATGGTAGAATTCAGTGGCATTTATTTTTCAGAACTAAATGCAACAGCCAGTGGAGTGAGAAGTGATAAATCTGATACAGCCTCATTCCCACAGCATTGACATCCCCTCCAAACCCAAATGTTCCCACTGCAATGGTGGGTGCCTGTTGGAGAGGCCCCTTCAGGGTGCCAGAGATGGCCTGAAAGCCCAGAATTCAACAACAAGGGCTGTGCTCGCTGCAGGACACCAAGATCCAGGCTGTTGTGTGTTCAGAGAAAGGCACAGGGAACTGTTCTTCTGGAATGGGGAAAAGCAAGTGCAATGAAACTGTGATTTCACTGGGGTTGTTGCAGCAGAACCTGCACTTTAGCACCTGGGCAGCACAGCCATGAGTAAATCAAACAACTGATGTCTTGTTTCAAGAGAACATCAAAGGGGCTTTTGTTAGTCAAAACAACAGGATGCATCTTTTTCCCTTCTGTGCTTTATGAACAAGGCATCCACTCACTTTCATGATGCTTAAATCAGGTTTCAAGGGGTAGCTGGACCTCCCTGCTAAAGGATGCACTTGGGGCTGTTCTTTCCAAGTGACCCACAGCCACCCATGAGCTTTCTGGATCTGTTTTACACCAACAGCCACAACAGAGAATGTTCTCATATGCATGGAATTAGTATTTTCCCATTTGAATTATTTACATGTTTTGTGGTAGGGAGAGCCCTGGGAGAATTGCACACTTCACAATTAGTTGTGATTTTCACCCTGATGAATGGCAAAAAGCCCACCTGAAGCAGACACAGAGGGGTTATGAAGCCTGGGCTTTGGAAGAGAAGGGACAAAATGACAGTATTGACATTTGCAAATTCTGGATCTACCACCTAACTCTGTCAGGGACTTCTCTAGCTTGGAGGAAGTGAATGTGCACTCCAAGCCCCTCTGAGCTAAACAGCAGCACAAACACCAACTTCCTTCCACCTCTTGTCAGCTGAGACAGCAAATGCTTTGGGCAGAAAACATCTTTCTGTGTGCCTGGCATCCCTGGAAGCCTGACACCCCAAAACCCAGGCTGTATCCACACCCCCCACTTACCAGCCACCACCTGTAGCTGTCTTCTGGGATCAAGGCATTCTGTGAGGTCAGGAAAGGTTGCATAGTTGAGTTAAACCTCTGGTCGAACCAGAGGGAATGTCCCAGCTCCGAAATGCACGTGCGGCAGCTGCAGGGCCTCCTGGGGTACTTGAAGAGTTTTTGGACATGCTCTGAAAACTGCACGACCAGATGTCTGGGGTCCCAGGTGGTTGTGGTCACCTGGTGTGTGTAGTTCAGCAGAAATGAGGTCACTGTGATGAGCAGAAAGGCGAAGGTGAACATTTTCACATTCCTCCTCCTCACCACGACCATCTTTGCCCCGTGGGTTCTGCCCCCACAAGGCAGGGTCCAGTGTAAGGCAGAAAGGAAAGGCTGCAGCAGGTGCCTGCCAGTTACCACCCCAGGCTCAGGCTGAACAGATTGACTTCACTACTTCCAGCCATAAGGGAGAAGCTTCATCTTCCCCAAATGGGCTTAAAAAAGGACAAGCTGGGTATTTCCTTTCACCTCCTCGTGGTGCTTCGAAGTTCCTTCCACCTGTGTCCTTTGCTGACCTCCCTGAGGAGGGTTTACTGAAGACAGACCCTTGCCTTTCTGCATACAGAAATTAAAACTCAGGTTTTGTGTTTGAGAGCAAGCCATACATTAAAACAAGCAAACTGTAGGAAGAATTGTATTCTTTCTCTTGGAATTTAGTTCTTGAACGATCAGATCATCCGGGGTTATACATTCCATCAGGGAGATGTGCTCTAATATCCATTCAAGCCATGGAGAGAAGTTTGCAACCTAGAGACACACAGACAAAAAAAGAAAGAAAAACAGTCAGTTGATTTTTTTTTCCATTCCTCTCAACCTAATTTCTCTGCTTTTCCCTCCCCATCCCAGAACTTCTGATCAGGTCACAGCCCTCAAAACAGCAGCCCTGGCTTCAAGCTCTGCTCAGGTATTTGCACAGTGAGGAGCATGAGGGTGAAATTTTGGAAAGGGCAGAGCATGGACCTGTGGACATTGAGTCTCCTAGCATTGAATCAGCCTCCTGGCTCTGCTCTGGCCTTATTTGAATTACAGTTTGTGGCTATTTGAATGTCAATGACTCACCTCCCTCCTTCAGGCTGACCTCGATAGCCAAAAGATACCAGCAAAGAACTCAGAGCAGCTGAACAGCAAGCATCCGGCAAAGGAGGGAGGAGCAGGATAGGGAGGAAGATGAATCAGTTCTTTTCTCTTTCTTTCCCCAGCCAGCTTAATTTCTTAAGGACTGGGGTTGGATTTGTGATTAGAGAAAGCCAAGCAAAAACCAGCTCATATGTCCTGGAACAAACAGGGGAAGTCAAAGTATAAAGGGCATTTGTTTCACATGGAAAATTGTTCTTTTTTCTGTCAAGGAAAGGCAGGTGATAGCAGCTTGACCCCAACCTAGGCAGAGAGGCACAGAGCTGCTTTGGAGGTACAGAGGGACCCAGAGCTGCTCTCCTTTCCCCTCCTGGTGCTCCCTGCCTGGCAGCAGTGATTTAAACAAGTTTTTAAAAGTCATAAATGAATCCGTTCATCCCACAGGGTTTTGTGGGAATGGCATTGTGGGACAGGCATTGTTTAGTGGGAAGAAAAACACGTTGTTTATAAAACTTCAGATGTTTACAAAAGATCCCAAAAGTGCCATTCCTAAATAATACTCTTTTGTTTTGTTTTTTTTTTTTTTTAAGTAGGTAAAAAAATCAGAGAAGCAACCATGTCAAAATATGTGCAATTGATTAACAAGTGAAAGCCCAGCAAGAGAAGTTTCATTCACTGGCAGCAAAACTGCAGCTGTTAGCATGAAACCTCATCATTTTAACCCATTCTGTGCACGGCATTGGTGCAGGACCCCCTCACTGCATCCCCCAAATGTGCTGTTTATCCAGACAGGAGGGAAGTGCAGCTGCAGCATCCCCAGCTTTGCTGCTGGCTCCTCTCCTGGGGCTCTGCGAGGAGCTGCCCCAGGCCAAAGAGCTTTTCCAAGGGGTTTGACACAGCACCTTGGAAACAGCTTGGATTTTAGAGGTGCTGTGTAAATATTTAGAGAGTCCCACACAACCATTTCTGAAAACAACAGCCTCAGACCTCGATTTTAAGCCTTTGCCCCAGGTTTCTCCTCCTCAGCACGTGATGGGCAGCATGTGCCCTTCAATTCGCTGCTGCTTGCCAAATGCCTCGAGATTTATTTTAAGTCTGGCCCCTCCACAAGCATTTATAGGAGCTCAAGGGCTGACAAGTGGGTCAGGCTAGATAACAAAGGGCTTTATTAACCCCATCTGCTTGGGCTCCTTCACCAGCAAATCAGGCAAACAGCCTGCATTCGCTTTCATGTTGCAGAGGGAAGTTCTTACACTAACCAGAAATCTACTGAAGTGTTCCCGGGGTAAAATTCAGGAATCCCAACTCAGAGATGTGATGGGGATGCTGCCACTGTGCCTTGGAGAGTCAGAAAGGGAGCTCAGGAGAGCAGCCCAGTGCACAGCCCCATCCACACCAGCTGCTCTCTCGCTGCAGAACAGCCCAACACATTTGCTTTCCTAGCCTGGATGTAGTTGTGAGTCTAAACAAAAACACAGCCTCTAACAACCCTGAAAACAGCTGAATCCCAGAAGCAAATTGATTTTCCATTTATGGAGTGGGTAATTCAAGAGCTGTAATGCTGGCAGGTCAAACCCCCACTGCTGTTAGCACTGGGCCAAGTCAGTATTTGTAAACACAGCTCCTGCTCTTCTGTTATTTTTTTAAGGGAAGGGAGGGAGATTATCCAGCCTTTCTTGGGAAAGCCTATAAAATGGAGTATTGTTGATAAAACAGTTCTGGCCTCCAAAACAAGCACTCATTTAACCAGATTTACTTATTTACTTATTTACTGTAACTCAGCTAAGGTTAAATTGATATTTATAACTCAGGGAGGAAAAAATCCAAACCCAAACCAGTGTTTACACAGTGGGCTACAATCTCTCTAAATTCCTAATAATTCTGTCTTTTTTAGCATGTGATGGGAAGGTGATAAACCAGAGTTCCTAAGGCCCTTTTCCCTTGTGGATATGAATACTGGATATTCTATTTTAATTCCTACTACTTATGGTTTCCTCTGAATGTTCATGCTTCCTATAGATACTTATGTTAGATAAACATACAAATCACACACACACACACACATATATTATATATATGTATATGCTGACAGAAAGGGTCCAAGGACTATATATTTGATTTAGGGCCTGAGGAAGAGGATGACTGAAATTAATGTAAAACCTTTTTTTCAAGTTCACTGTGATTTGGAGCTTTTTTTTTTTCTTCTTTCTTAAAACACCTGGAATATCCAACCCAGGCATCACTACTTTTATTCTTCACAGCATCTTGTACCACATCTCAGACTATCCCTGTGTCTGCCTCCCATCCTCTGCTCACACAAGATGCATAAATCTGTGCACAGTGCTGGGAAGTGGAAGGTTGGAGACTGGTGTGGGAAACCAGGAATGTTTCACTTCTGGATAGTACCTGTGATAGTTAAATTAAGGCATTACAAGTAAGTATCATACCAGCCACAGTCCTTATCACCATCCCTGCCATGACCTCAGCATTAGCACATCTGTGAACAGGCTATTTTGGCCTCAGACACAGAAACAATTCCTGGGGACTTGAGGTAGGGAGATTTAGTGTCCAGCCCTCTCCCACATACAGCCCCCTGAGAGATAAGCAGAGCTTAATGCTGCATGCCTGCAGCTGTGCCTGTGCCCAGAGATCCCAGCTCAGCCCATGCCAGCAGCAGGTTAAGCTACCTTAAGTGATTGGGTGCTTAAGGTCTTATTTCTGGTCTGGATTTTGCCTCTCCCTTCCCACTCCCCCTCTTTCAGCCAATGTCATTGTCCCCCTGTAAGGCACCTTTGTGCACCCTGGGCCAGTTCATTTATGCTGGTAATACCCAGAGATGTGCAGTGCAGGGAGAATGCAGAGGGTCATGTCCCAGCAAGACCAGAGAGGCAGGCTCAGAAGAAGAGACAAGTTCCTCCAAACTCTGTTCTGAGTGTAAAGTGGGTCCAGGGTGGTTAAATGGCCAAAAGTGAGAGCTGAGTTTAATCTTCTGTCTACATTTGATGTTGTAAAAGATACCAGTCAATTGTGATTGTCGTCATTATCTTCTCATGTTTTAGAAAAAAAGGAACAGAAAGAGCATTTTTCCCCTTTTTTTTGGTGGGTTTTTTTCCTCCTCCAAGGTACATTTAATTTGCATTGTAAACTCACAATCTGAAGAATGTCCCTGGTCCCTTGCCAATCTGGTAATTAACAAAGATAAAAACACATCGGTTCAATGGACTAATATAAAGCAATTCTTAACACCTTAAGGAAATATTTTTTTTACAAATCCACATACAAATGCAATGTATTCTCACTGCACTTGTCAGGCTCTCTGACAAAAGCTCATCTGCACACAAAGCAAATCTGCACACATCTCCCACAAAGGAGCACAGAAAGAAAAGGGGAATCTAAATAATGCCCTGCTGCAGGTGCTCCCAGGCCCATCCCAGGAGCCAGGAGCAGCCCAAAGGGCACCAGGGCAGCCGGGAACCTGAAACAAGAGCTCAAAGAAGGGGCACCTTGCCTGCATCCCTCCCAGGGCTGGTCCTGCACAGCCTCAGCCTCAGGCATGAAACTCAGCCAGGTGAGTCAGCTCTGCCTCTGGGACTGAGATCTGCTGCTGCCTTGGGAATGGGGTGCAGGGGAAGGGCATTTGGGCATTACACAAGATCTTGTGGTCAGCCACACAATATTAGCACAATGGTTATTTTTTAAAATTTCTTCTAATGGATGGGCCTTAGACAAAATGCATGAAGAAAATAGCAATGAAAAAGCACTGAGAAAAAAATCACCATACTACTACACTCATCCCCTCACACTGTAAATGTCCCAGTACATTGGTGTTTGGCCCTTTTTTAATGCCTGCCTTCCTAGCAAAGAAGTGCTTTGTACCAGCACCATGTTGAGGAGATCTTTGTTAGCTCGTGTTAGATGCTGGTGGTTCAGATGCAGCTTTTCTGGTCTGTAACTCACATTGAAACCCTGGTGTGAAACACACTCTCTAGCTGAAGTTGCCAGCATTTTCCAGACCCAGCATGTCATGCAAAAGAGCACAAAGGCAACAGGGAACAGCAGCATCCTTGCACAGAGACATTGCCAGTGCTCCATGCAGGGCTTGAGCAGCTCAAAGGTCCCAAAATCCTTTAAAACTCACATATCCACCTTCCCTGCCAGAACCTGGGACAGGTGACCTGCTGCAGCTCCCTCATGACTGATGGTGGCCATCACACATCCCTTGGACATCCCACAGTATTTTACAGCTCTGCACTTGAAGGAGTAAGTTCAAGATTTGCTGCAATTTTGACTTCAAGAGAATGTGCTGTGCTAGAAAGGCCTCAGCAGCAGAACTGCAAGTGCCCATTTTCAGAAGAACAGCTCAGATTCCTGCCCTGTAAAACCTACAGAGATTAAGCAGTTTCTCAGCTGAGCCACTGACAGCTGCATTGTTATAAATTTGGCAACACGGACAGTATGTCCCTAAGCATCCTTTCTGCCATTTGAGGGCTTTTTTCCTGTCCACACTTCTTGTGAGTAACTGCTCAAGCAACCCTTGGTCTCAAAGTCCTGGCCAGGGAGAGGATGGGAGGTTAAATCTTGCCTTACTGTACCCACAAGGGCCCAGAGCAGCCATGAAAGATGCTGTTCTAGGGCAACAAAAAGCTGGTCCCTGGAAAAACACACATAAATTCATCCCCCAGGTCTGTGCTAGGCCTGGAGAGAAACAATGGAGGGAACTGTTTCACTCCAAACCACAGGCTTGTCTGCCCTCGGCTGGCTCATCACCCCCTGCCTCCCCCTGACCAGAGCTGGCTGACATTTGGAAAGAAGCACTTCATTGGTCTGACACCTCGCCAGAGACCTCTGGTCTGCTGGGTGAGACGGGATGTGAATTATGGACAGCCAGGCAGAGCTGACACAGGGAGTGAGTGTGGATCACTGGAGTCTCATGGAGACACAGCAGGGTGCTGCCCCTGCCCAGCACAGCCCCTGCCTCTCCAGCCTCTTCCATGCTCTGGCAGGAAAAGGGGAGCCCTGCCCTTCTAGGGCACCAGAAGACACTACACGACACAATTTTAAAAAAGCACAAGCTGCCATGTCCCTTTCCCATCTTCCATCCATCCATCCATCCATCCATCCATCCATCCATCCATCCATCCATCCATCCATCCATCCATCCATCCATCCATCCATCCATCCATCCATCCATCCATCCATCCATCTATCCACCTATCCACCCACCCATCTCTTATTTACATTATGGATTCCATGTAATTCCTCATCCCTGGAAGTGCTCAAGGCCAGTCTGACTGGGGCCCTGAGCAGCCTGGTCTAGTGAAAGGTGTCCCTGCCCACAGCAGAACTAGATGATCTCTAAAGTCCCCCCCAGCACAAACCATTCTATGATTAACTAAAATCAGCTTGTGTTTTGTCTCTCAGAGCTCACTGGCTCCTTTCTCCCGTCCATCATTACATCCTCACAAAGATGGCATGTGGGCTGCTGTCCTGTGTGCTCACAGACAGAAAGGCAGACCCAAGTTTCACTCCCATTTAATCAGGGAGAAAATGATCTGTAACTCTTCTGCCCCATCACTGACCATGCTGAGAGGCATAAATCTGTTTGATAGTCACTGTGAAACGGGATCACAGCATTGAAATCAGGCAAGGTGTTGGTATATTGCTCTCACATTTAATAAAATGTTCACTCCAAGCAACTCAAACTAATCATATCAACACTGCCTGGAAAACAAAAGCATTCAGGAACATATAAGCCATGAGAGAAAGTGGTTTCAGAAAAATTTGAATGCAGCAGCTCCTCTGTGCTTCCTGAATGTGAAGCCAGCAGTGTTTCATCCATCACAGTGAATAGAAGAAAAACTGGAGATGGTTTATAGAGCATAACCTGCGCAGCGTTTTAGGTGCCAGTGATCCGAAAAAAAATCATTACTCACTTGTGCCTTATCAGTGAGCAGCCTGGCAGCAGGCTGGGGCTGGCAGGTCAGCAGGGAATCTCCCTGGTACTCTGACACAGCCTGCATCTCTGCGTGGTCAGGGTGAGCAAGCACCTCTTTGTGCAAGATGTGTCTGGGATCAACAGAAACCTGGGTGGGGAATTTTCGTTCTGTTGCCTCAAAATAAGTATTTATCTTAGCAGACTTTATCAGGCTTGTTGCTGAGTGGTCTGGAAATGAGAACTCCCTTGCACTGTTTGAAGAAAGGCTGGAGGATCTGGCTTGGAAAAGGTCACGAGTCTGCCCCTGTGTGCAGAGAACTGCCTTCCCTGCCACCTCCCACCATGGTGAAGACATTTCTTCCTCCACCACATCCTCCTCCCTCACATTCCAAGAGTTCACTCCTGCAAAGGCTGGAAAAAACACAGTGTTAATACCCAGGATTAATTGTGCTGTCCTCCATGGGCTACACTCTGTACTCATGACTTCAGGCCAAGTGGGAAATTTTGCTCTGAAAGGGGCTGCAAATGCTGTGAAAGATTATCTGGCTCCAAAATCTTCATGAGGTTCAACAAGAGCAACCCCAGGTATCAATACAGGCAAGGGAATGAAAAGCTTGAGAGCAGATCTGAGGAGAAGGACCTCTCCTGTGAAGAACAGGCTGAGAGAGCTGGGTTTGTTCAGCCTGGAAAAGAGAAGCCCCTGGGGAACCTCAGAGCAGTTTCTCAGTGCCTAAAGGGGGCTCAAGAAAGGTAGGGAGAGACTCTTCAGTAGAGCCTGTAGTGACAAGATAAGGCAGAATGATTTTAAACTAAAAGATGGTAGATTTATACTAGATAAAAAGTAGATTTTTTTACAGTGAGAGTGGTGGAACACTGGGACAGGTTTCCCAGAATGGTGATCTCTGAAAGTGTTGGAGACTAGGTTGGATGGGACTCTGAACAAAATGATCCAGCTGATCCCATGGCAGAGGGGGCCTGTTGGACTAGATGATCTTTAAGGGTCCTTTCCAACCCAAACTCCAATTCTATGATTCTGTGATTCTAAGAATTAAAAATGCTTGATAATTCTACTATCCCAAGAAAATTTCCTCCTATTTGATAAATGTAATCTCCCCTACCACCACCTCTTCACACAGCCTTGAGAGAGGAGTGAAACTGGGTTTGGGGTGCAGGGAAAGGCTGGGCAGAGCCCAGCTCCCTCCACTGGAGGCACAGCTCTGCAAGGATGCCATTCACCTGGGTACCACTTATTCAGAAACACATCAATGTCTGGGGCCGTGGAGATAAACTCATGACCAATTTTCTTCCACTGGGAACTATAATGTGAGTAAGTCACTGTTTATAGAATGGCCTTTTGTTACTGCAGCCAGGCTTGGTACCAAGCCAGGTTCAGTGAAGAAAAGAGCGCTGGTAATGCACCACAGCTTGCCAGTGGGAGTTTGGTCCTAAGTTTTCCAGGTCATTACAGTGCCAAGGGAGCACTCAGCCTCATCTTCACAGCAGGCAACAACCATGAGGTAAACTGGGAGAGGCCAAAAGGCCTGAATTTGTTGATGAATTCAAGCTTAACTTGCAGCTCTACTGCTGACCTGTTTATGGTCCACTCCTCTGGCTCAATCCTCAGTTCAAATATTTTCAGGACAAAATAGGAGCACTGAAATGACAGAACTGCCCAGCCAAGTCGTGAACAGCAGCATTTACAGCCAAGAGGCTGGAGTCTGCTGGAGTCTGCCAGGTTAACCAGGGATGTGTTGAAAAACATCAGTGGAAAAATAAGCTGCTGGTCAGAATGTCTTCCACAGCCCCTGTCTTGCTAGAAAGTGATTTTGGAGGAGCCCTACCTCTTTGCACACACTCCATTAATCAGAAAATGGCACCTCTGCTTCCCTGGTGGAACTTCATTTTCTTTTATAGATTCCAAATCCCCTTTCCCACAGACACACTGATGTTTTAAATAGCAAATACATTGTCACAAATTCTTAAAAAATACTCTTTTCCTTCCTGCTGAATGAGAGCTTTTCTCTGGTGGCCAACATTCACCATGGGTTGGGATGGGATTTTTTTGGGCTGCATACCAAGAGTACAAAGCTGGGACAATGAAAAGAATAATTCTGTGGTAAAAATCCTCAAACTAAAATTCACTTGCTCACTAGAATTTATTCACTCTGTGAATTGCTGTACTTCAAAGAGTTCCTTGAAAAAAATCCAAGCAGACAACTGGACACATAAAAATTGCTGTTTGATTCTTGTTGACAAACTGTGATAGCAAAGTCCATGGTGGACAGACTGTCCTTGTACTTGCACATCCTTCCCAGGCCATTACATGATTTGTAGGCTGTGATCAAAGCTCTGGTACCCTTTGCTTTGGAAAAGAAGAGTTATCAAAGAGATTTCCAGGACACCTATGTGTGTTTGCACCTAGAAGAATTTTTAAGTGGTTCATGATAGGACCAGTCTAGAATTGGAGCTGGAAAGGAGTTTCTCAAGCACAATTTATTTTTATTTCTGTCTTGTTTCAAATCAGTTTGTCAAAATTCAATCTATTT
Organism: Luscinia megarhynchos; assembly: GCA_034336665.1. NCBI lineage: Eukaryota > Metazoa > Chordata > Aves > Passeriformes > Muscicapidae > Luscinia > Luscinia megarhynchos. The sequence continues at coordinate 94,221,099 of JAPFBE010000002.1, forward strand.
TTTTATCTTGATTTGCTGTATTAAATAAATTTTTAAAAAGAAGGATCTTTGACATTTTAAATGAAGAAATCTACTTTTCACTTTTTAAAAGCTTTTATTGGAAAATGTGTAACTTTTGGTAATTAAAGGAAAGCAAAACTTTTAGAAATTCAAAATAGAAAAAAAACACCACCGCCACCATCACCGCCTTCCAAATAAAAAGCACTCCTTTTATTCTGAAAAAATTCACCCCTTCTTTTTGGTTTTAGCTTCGTGTTAGGATGACTATGGATTATTTTTAAAGTCCTGATAATTCACCAAAGACAGTAAGAAAACTACTTTCATGTAATTCAAGAACACAGTGACTAATTAATGATAGCAGCATTAGTAGAAACAGATGCAAACTAAAATTACTGGAAAGTAGTTTTCAGTACTGAAAAGTAGTTGGCAGCTACTGAATCTGTAGCTGCATTTGTTTTAATTTGATAGCATTACAGGTGGGATATAGGATTATTTCAGCCTGTAGAATACTCTGACCTAAAGGTGTGCAGTGGGTTGGCCCTGTCTGGATGCCAGGTGCCCAGGCTGGAAATGAGGGCAGCTTCTGGCAGCTTCTCACAGAAGCCAACCCCCAATCTCACCACCAAAACCTGGCCACACAATCCCAACACAAAATGGAACCCAACCACAGGTGTTTTGCTACACCATCTGTGAATATCCAGCACAAAAATATTCACCAAGCTATTCCTTGGTTAAAGCTGTAGGGAAATGTGTGTGGCTATAAATACAGTTGTTCATGGCTTCAAAGAATGTGTTGTGAGGAACATTAATTTCTGATACTAAGGAAGTGATTAATGCACTGCAGGGGATCTCATGGCATTACAATTCTGAATGCCAAGGAAGATTAGATGAAAATGATGATAATACTGATGATATTGTCAATAATCCCAAAACCCTAATCAAACCTAGGAAAAAGCTTCTGTGCCCATGTGAGCACCTCTGAGTCTCTCTGCTGGGATTCCTGCCCTGAAGCAATAGCAGGCAGCTGCTGGCACTGTGGGGCTGTTGACTGGAGCTCAGCTGATGGATCCTCGTTAAACCAACAGCGTTTCTCTCACAATCGATGGCTCCACCTGACACAGCACTGCATTAAACATTTATTCATTGGGCAGACTGAGTTCACTCTGGGTAAGATTTAATGACACCACAGGGATTTTCTCATTCATTAACCTGGGATTGACATTTAGCCTTTATGGTGCTACAAAGGTGTCAAACTACCCACAATTAAATTCAGAGGTGTTTTAGTATCTGTGCATAGTCTGGACCTGGCACCCACTGCAAACCTTGTAAGAACAGAATAATACTTCAAGTTTTTCATCTGCTGTGCACACTATGATGTTTGGCAGCCACAGAAAGTTTACAAGAAGTCTATAAATGATAAAATAAAATATAATAAAGATATAAGTAACACATTTGATAATTAATATACTGTGTTACAAGCCAAAAGTGCAAAGCCATTAGGCAACCACTTTAATTGACTGATCACTTATGTCCCTAATAGGTGTACTTGACTTGTGTGGATCCAACTGCACTGGGTGCTTTTGCTACCAGCCCAGGCATCACCCATGTGTGAGGTTCCTATTCCAGCTTTTGCCCTGCATCTACAACAGAGGTGACAGTCAAGAAAGAAATTAATTCTCAGGCTGCCTTTTATCCACAGGACTGCCAGATCTCAGGTTGTCTCTGATACCTGATGGATACAGGCAGCTGCCCAGAGCAGGGCACATGAATATGGCTCTTCAGCACACCACTGGTGGAAGCTTTGCTCTGAACTATGTGGGAGCCTGGGTACAGAAAAAAAACCAAGGTTTCAGTGCACAAGAAATATTGTCTACTTGTGTGGACTTTTTAAAGTGTTTTTAGAAAACAAAGATTAGCATACATCAAAGTGGCACACAAAAAGCTTCCCATAATCCTGAATATGAAAATATGTCAAGAGCTGCATGCAAAATGGATTTGCATACATCAGAGCTGCACATACAGCACTCAGCTGGGCATCCTGAACTGCATTAAAAATGGTAATACTGAGGTTTTGGATGCTGGTAATTGAATGCTGGAGAAGCACACACAGACAAGCACACAACTATGGCATCTTTTCCACCTGTCTCACTTAGATGGCTAAAACATAAACAGGGAGTCTGCTAAGGTAGCCAGCAATCCTTGAATATTTAAGCTCTTCCTCATTCAAAGAGAAATTCAAAGTATCACTTAGCCATACAGAAATAATTAGCAGAGGAAGATTCAATTACTTTAGTACTTAAATTTTCAATTCTAAAATGGTATCATTGATTTTATAAAAGGAGAAATTTTCGCACAAGAAAGTGATGACCAATTCAATACTGTTTTGGTCTTGCCCCCTGCAGTGCTGCCAGCTAGATAGAAATCAAGCTGTAGCAGGCCAGATGCTGAATTGCCCTCTTACCTGTGACAAAGAGGGGCAGAGGGGAGAGCTCTGTCCTTTGGGCTCCTGGTTATTGAATCAGGATGGGGAAGCCCTGGCTGATTACTTTTTCCCAGTAATACTTTCCAGCATCTTCCCTGTTAGTGACACACTGGAAAACCAAGAACTTCTTCTTGAGCATCAACAAAGACAAAAGACAAACACCAGTCCTACATGGGCTGGTTTGGTGCTTGTCAGAAACTTCAGCTTCAGCCTCAGTGTCACTGTCCTGAAGCGACCATAACTGTAAGAGCCCTTTGCCAGCACAAAACCCACAGCAGGGCAACATCTAAAGCTGAATTCTGTCCTTGGGTTCAAGATCCCACCTCCCATTCACACACTGAGAACAGGATCCCACACTCACTGCAATATCCTTTCCCCACCTAAATCATCCCTCCATTTTCAGTGGGACAGAGGAGCTTTTCTTTGGGATTGCAAGGCTTTGTGCATATGACTATTGCAATGAATGTGGGATCCTGCTCTCACTTACATGAAAAATGTCATGTAATTTTTAAAATGGAGTTTATGAAAATGTCACCACTCACTCTAGAAATAAAGCTCCTGGCAAGTTTTAATGGGACACTGTTAAAAACCAACAGTCCCCAGTGACCACAGGCAGCAGAGCCCTGGGGTTTTGGGTTTTCTCTTAAATGAGACATCAATTTGTGTCCAAAAGTTTGCTTTAAATGTGGTAGCTACAAGATTTTTATTTGTGTTTTGCCTTTATTAAGGAAAGGGAAAAGAAACCTTTAATTAAAATCTCTCTAAGATTTGCAGGGAAGTGAATACCAAGAAACCCTGAGAAATGTGCTGTTCTGCTTGGCTTGGTTTTAAACAGGATAATATAAGTTTTAATCTTTTTATACCACGCCTCTCTTGTTCAAAAATAAAAAGTGAATGCTGAAAAATAATGACTGCATCCAAAGGGAAGTCATTACAAACAGAAACTTAAGACATTCCCAGAGGAGAACTGACCTATGACTTCTTATGGAAGAGATGCATCAGCTGATTTCCTCCAAAATGAGATGTGATTTCCCAGCCCCAGAAGTGTTGTCACACTCGGCTACAGGGGGATGATCCAGTACTTGGTAATTGCTGTTGCTGGGGAGTTTCCATCCTTAGGAAAAGAGAATGGACACAGGGGTTCCTGTCCCTCAGTGATTGCTGGATCTTTGTTTGAAAGATGAAGTTTCCAAGTTCCCAGTTCCCAGCACCACTGCTGCAGAGATGTTTGTAAGCCTGCAGCTGATGGAAACTGTTCTCATTTGTCAGCCTGCTGTATTTCCTGCCTCTGAATTTCACTGCCCCTGCCCTGGTTTCTGTGCGTGGCAGATTTGGTGCATCCCTCATTTCCTCAGTGAGGAAAGCATGAGATGCACAGCAGGGAGGCTCACAGCGACAGCACACGGAGGCAAAGTGATCTTTTCTGAGTTTTACAAATATCTGCACTCAGTTCATGGAGCTACCAGCCAGAACAGCAGCCAAGGACAAGACTGCTCACCCCTCAGAGGCACTCGGAGAGGTGCAGCTCCTGGCTGACACCCGAAACTGAGATGGTTTGGCTTTCATCCTGGACGTTTGTTCACAGACTCGTGGGAGGCTCAGCTGGGTGAGGTGCTGAGAGGTCTCCTCCCATGCAAGGCAGTACTAACTAGTCACACATAACTAATAGTGGCCTTTTAACTCCTTCCCCACAAACAACCAGTACAGGAAGTTCTCTCGCCTCTCTCAAGTGATTAGTTATCAGTACCAGATCATAAGACAGCAGCAAAAAATGTGCTTCCCCAAACTCTTATTTAACAGTCTTAAAGGACTGAAAGAAGAAACTGAAAGAAGCCCAGCCTTCACTGCTGCAATCCCCTCAGTCCTGGATAAAAATTAAACTCTGGGATCCCCTCAGAGCATCCCCTGCAGAGTCTGTGAGCTGAAGCTGCACCCTGGCTTGCACAGCAGTACAGGGGGCAAGAATCAGAGACTCACTCGGGGCTGGAAAAGAGCTCTGAGATCACAGAGTCCAGCAGTTAACCCAACACTGTCAAGCCATCATTAAACCATGTCCCCAGGTGCCACATCCATATGTAGTTTGAACGTTTTCAGGGATGGTGATTTCCTTAATTCTCTGGGCAGCCTGTCCCAATGCTCAACAGCTTTTGTGGTGAAGAAATTTTTCTTACTATCCAATCTAAACATGCCTCTAAACATGCCCTGGCACAATGTGAGGCTGTTCCTTCCCATTCTATCCCTTGTTACTTGGGCAAAGAGACTGACCCCCACCAGGTTATCACCTCCTTTCAGGGAGCTGTAGATACAGTCTCCCCTCAGCCTCCTTTTCTCCTGACTAAATGAACCCAGAAGGAAAAGGCCCCTGATTTTAGATACAGGCAGCCTGGGAAAAAAAGCTCAGCCTTATTTACAGAACATGACTGTGCTGGGAAAGGCAGGGAAAGGTCCTGGGATGCCAGTGTCCAGGCAGTCCTGGGGGGAGGAGCAGGCAGGGTGGGCAGACTGCACACAGACATCTGCACAGAGCCCACAGGGACAGCAGGGCTGCACTCCAGGGACTCTGATTCTGCTCTCATGCACCTTCCAAAATGGCCAAAGAGTGTTTCCAGAACTTTCCTTCCTTTCCTTCATCCTCACCTTTTTGCTCCCAGGTAATGGAAGACACAGGAGAAGGCACAGGAGAAGGCACAGGGAAAGAGGATTTGCCTGGATTAGCAGGGAGCAGGAAGGGTGTGGGAGCAGGTTCACTGACCTGCTGGCAGGGCTTACTGTTGGAATTAACCCCTAAATGGGTCATGCTGCTGCGTGTGGGAGGCACACAGGGATCTCCAAACTTCTGCTGGTCTGAGCCAAACCAGCCTCCCTCTGAGACAGAACCCCTCTTCTGGAGCAAAGGACAAAAAATGAGAGAGACATTCTCCCTCTTTCTCCCCAGAGCTTTTATTACAATCATGGGATGGTTTGGGTTTGACAGAACCTTTAAAGATCATCTAGTCCAACTCCACTGCAATGAGCAGGGACATCTTCAACAAGATCAGCTTCCCCAGAGCCCCATCCAACCTAACCTTGAATGCTTCCAGGGATGGGGCATCTACAACCTCTCTCAACAACCTGTGACAGGGTTTCATCACCCTCCTCATAAAAATTTCTTCCTTATATCTAGTCTGAATCTAAACACTTTTAGTTTAAAACCATTACCTCTTGTCCCATTCCTACAGGCCCTTGGATGTTTTTGGTGCCTTTGTTCTCCTGGCCCCAGGCTCTCCAGTGCTGGTGTGCAAAGCCTTTGGCTTGGCAGGTATTGCATGTTACTTCAAGTTGGCCAGACATCTTTGAATGAGTGTAGAAATTTCAAGCTAATTAAGAAATTAAAATAGAGCTGTCTTCCTGATGAGTAAGCAAAGAAAGAAAAACCCTAATAGTGCTAGACAAAAAAAAAAAAAAAAAAAAGGAAAAAAAACCAAACAAACCAGACTTTAAGTGACAAAATTCAGGTGGCATTGACAAACAAGCAACAGCCAAAGCACTAACTGCTTCCATTTGTGGTACTCCACATGACATTTTTGGGGTATGAGTTTCCAGAGGTGCTGAGAATCCACCCCTCACTGTTTTCCACAACTTTTGCCACTCAGTGCCCCCAGGAAGGCAGAGGAGAATCCTTCAGGATTGGTTTGCTGCTCCTCTGACTGAATCACACAGCTCTCCCCTGTTTCCAGCAACATCCAGCTTTGCTGTGACAGCATCTCTTGCCCCATTCATGCACAAACATCACACCCCTCCCAGCTGACCCAGGGCTGGCTCCCTTACTGCTTCTGAAGCTCTGTGGGAAGATGTCACAGAGATGGACTGATCCCCTCTGGTTTTATTTCCTGACCCGCTGAGGTTCACTTGCTGTGGGAGGAGAGCCCCTTGGAAGGGAAGGTGGCACAAAACAAGAGGGTTATCCAACCCCCACAGTAACTGATCACAACAAGCCCTGTCTTTCTGGCAATCCCTCCAAACACCACCATACACAAGCCATGCTGTTGCCAGCTCTGCTTTGCAGATGTGGAAGGGGTGAGTGAGCCTGCAGGAATTATTCTCACCATTACAGAGCTTGAGGTAGAAATGTAACATCCACCCCTGGCTCCCAACTCTGCTCCTAACTCCACTTCTTCCCTTTCCCACAGCTGCTCAGCATTTTGATGGCAATCAGCAGGAATGGGCAGCTGGTGCAGTAGCAGACACTTTGCCCTCTGCAGCCCCTTCATGCCTCCAACCTGCAGCTTTTTCAGGGCTGTGTTTCAGCTTCTGAACACTTGTTAGGCAGCCATCCCTGCCAGGGGTAAAAATTAGTTTAAGATGGAGTTGGCTGCTGTTCCCATCCCTCTTTGCCAAGTCTGATGCCTCCCTCAGCAGATTTCCTGGCATAGCTGGACTGAAGGAGAAGCACAAGCTGTGCAAGGGCTACTGGTAAGGGCCATTTAGTTTACAAATGCATGGGTAGCATGCTTAGCACTAAGCAGGTAATGGGAGTTTCAAACCATAAAAATATGTTTCAAGGCTTCTTTGGTTCAATTCACATCCTTGTGGCAAGTGGAGCTGAGTTCCAAGTATTCCCTTTGTATGGGAAGTGCTGCACCCCAAGGGCACTGCTGGCAGGGCAAACCTGCAGGCACAGCAGTCACTCCTCAGTCACAGCAGTGGAGTTTGGGGATCCATCCAGGATCCTGGGTGCCCCATTCCCAGCCTCACTGGGACACTGAGCCCCCTTGCCACTTCCAAAGGCTCTCATTTTGCAGTGATTCCAATGGCTCCTGCTGTAGATCTTCCCCATTCCCACACGCCTTCACTGACACCAGCAGAGCTGCTAATTTCAATTACTGTCCCCTGCCCCCCACACAACAATCTCCATATATACAAACTCCAGAGTTAAAGGGTTGCATGATGCTTTTTATAACTTTACCACCAACTCAGTTTTTAGGAGCCAGATTAGCCTCTGCAATTTGATTGTGCTGCTATGGCAGTAATAAGAAAAAAAAAGTAATTTCTTTTTCTTAAAAAAAGAAAAAAATCAATAACTGGCATTCCTGTGTAAGGTCTCTGACATTAATTATAAATAAACGTTAGACCTACTAAAATAAGAAAGTGAATTTATGGCAGCAGGCTGCATGCTGCTGCTGAAGCCCGTGTGCGGCTGCTGCGATACAGATGCAAAATATAAAGTCTTGAGGACTGCAGTTTGTATTTTATTGCCTCAGAAAATAAATGTGTAAATAGCAATAAAATGCACAATTATTTAGCACAAAGCCAAAAGACTCTGCAGCATTTATAGGCTGATGGATGGCTTGCCTGCCTGCTCTAATTTTCCATAAAACAAGGAAGACAAGGATGGAGGAAAATAAACAATGGCTCCTGTCACTGTGATTAGCTGCGAACGCCAGGTGAGAGCAGCCGGTCCCTGGAGAGGGTAACACTGAGCTGCTTCAGCTGCCTTTTGCTTCAGGAATTGAGCCCAGATTGCAAGCTGCTTGGCAAGGGCAGCTGAGCAGGAGGCAGGGTGGCTGTTCCCAGGCTCTGGATGTGCCCCATCCCTGGTGCCTCCGGCAGGAGAATGGAGCAGCCAGCTTGGGGTGGGCTGGGGGCTCAGTGCCTGCACTGGCAGGAGGGGGTTTTAGGCAGTGCTGCCACAGAATGGTTTCTGGACAAGAAAAAAGACATCTGGCCCTGATAATCTTGGAGGTCTTTTCCAACCTTAATGTCTCTGCGATTGCATGAAAATCTTGCTGGTGCAGAAGTTGGTGGCCAGCTGTCAGAGGCATCACCCATGACATGATGAGGCAGGGAGAGCCTTAAAAAAAACTGGGGGGAAAAGGTGAATGTCCTTCAGTGCCATCTGTTAAAAAGCAAGGAGTGGGGGGCAGCATTTTAAAGTCTTTATGGGGTAAAGAAAGCTGCAGACAGAGAGCTCCCAGCTGGTTCTGTGACCCATGGTGATGCCTGCAAAGCAGCCATGGGGCTCCATGCTGGGCCCTGCAGCAGGAGCTGGCTTGCCTGGCACCAGTCACCACCTGCATCTAGAAGACACCATGCTGTTGTCACCCACCCTATTCAAGAGCATTTCTGGTACAGGTACATGTTATCAACTTGTTTCTCATTTGTTTCCTTCTAGCTATGTATGTCCGTGTAGGTATACAAGCCCAAACTTCACACACTGCCTTTCTCTGGGTCAGAGAAGCCACAAGCAGCTATTCACATCTGCACAACCCCTTTTAGGCCACTGAGGTTGCAAAGACATTAATCTGGGTGCTCAGTGTGGTATTAACACAGGTTGCTTATGCAGAGAGCAGCACTTCTGCACAGGGTGATGTAAGTATGCTCGTGAGGATGGAGCAGGTGAATGGGCTCCCAATTTAGACACTGAAACTCAGTGCCTAAGGAGAGACAGTGAGAATAACCCAGAGTGCAGGGGAAGGAGATACCTCAGCTGACAACAGGGATTTTTTTCACTGCTGGACTTGTCAGTGTATTCTGAGCCTGCTCCAACTTCATGCAAAGCCAGCTGAGTCTTTCAAATGATTTCCACCAGCTGTTTTATCAAAAATTCCTTTTTAAAAACAATTAAGGGTGAATTTTAGTACTGTTACTATTTATAACAGTGGACATTACATGCAGGACAGCTCCTATATTCAACAGAATCAGGACAAAACCCCCCCAAAATAACAGAATAGAGACAAATGCTGTCTATCCACATCAAGTCCATTTACTTCAATGAGAACTCCACAAGCAGGTCCTGCAAGAAGGGTATTACTCCTGCTAGAGGGAGTGTCCTGAGAAGGACTCTTGATGTAACTTGTCAGACCTAGTTCAGATCACAAAGCCAACAGCAAAGTTTTGAGTAACGTGTTCAACACATGGAACATCATTCATCAATTACCAAGCTGCAATGTGGAATCAAAAGAATGCTAAAGACTGAGTTCTGCCTTTGCCTCTAACATTTCTCTTTGTAAGAATAAATAAAAAAATCAGTAATCATCAGTATGACTGTCTACTTGGATTTGAAAGCAGATGATGCATAGTACATCCGTTTTTTCACTTATTAATACAACTAAGCTTGTTGCATAATATCTGCTTATTTTTGGAAAGCAGCCCTTTCTACCTGTCCCAACAGCACATTACTAAGTTGGCAAGAAGCACGAGCTTTTGAGTGAATACAGGAATTTCTTCAGTTTGAACTCACTTGCTAAATATGTTGTCTTGGGTCACCTGTTACATGAGTTTTTGAAGGAGAAAGTCCCCTTGACCAGCTTTGCCATAGCTTCCATTTCATTTGGCTGTGACACCTGCAGTTTATTTATCTCACAAAGAAATATTTGGCAGAGAGACTCCTCTGCCAGATCACACACTCTCAAGAGTGCTGAGAAACACATCTCCTTCCACCTATCTTTGCTCAGGACAAAACCTATTGCTCCAAAGCAGGGCTAGACACATAGAAAAAGGTCCATGATGGCTCTCATCCCATGCCTGTGATGTTTGTGCTCCATGGGGCTGAAGGACTGATCCTGAACCCTGCAGAGGATAACACCCCAGAATACCCTGGCTGGGACTGAGCTCCAGATCTCATCCTGGCCCCACAAACAGCTCTGCAGCAGCTGGGGACTTCCTGCAATGCTCTGATGGCTTCTCTGCACTGCTCTGTGCTGGCTCTTAATAACTGGATAGACTGGAGGTACAGTCTGAATAGTCAGTCCTACTGTGGCTGTCACCCAGAGTTTATATTCCTTAGTTCAAGTCTCATAAAAAGCCCAGCTGCTGGTCTTGGAAAGATAAATCAGCATTTCAGTATTTACTTTTGCTTCCATGAGGTGCTATCAATCACATCCAATATATATTTTATAGTTCTTCTCTTTCCCTTTGCCTTATCACTGTACAAAATACAGTGCTGGGGGAGAGAACACCAGCCTGTATCTGAATGCAAGCAATTGCCAGGCTGGAGAGTCCAGGGTGTTGTGCTGGATCTGGATCTCTGAATGGACATCTCAGGGCTTTATGAAGGCAACAAACACTTGGGATGCCTCAGCCCTCTTGTGCTCACAAAGCTGACAGAAAGGAGAAGACCAAAGGCATTAACCTTTGTCCAGCAAGGGATAGTCAACACTTCATGAATACAGTAGAATAACAAATAAGGCTCTGCTCCTAATGTCCCTCCACAGCCATGCAATGTGTTGTCATCACTACAAGCCAGGCACCAGATGCCTTTATTTTTAATTGCTTTGAAGAGATTCTGATCTCAGGGAAGTCTCTGCCCAAAGGCAAGACTGATCACAGCCCCTCCCCAGGAAAGTGCTTCTCAGAGGTGTCATTTTCCCTTGCACTGAAAGATGCTCCTAGTTCAAAAATTCATGGCATGGGTTCAAATGTCTCCTAGAAGCTCTTTCAACCACAGCCACAAATATGGTTTCACTCTTCAAATGCTGCATTGGCAGCAAAATCAAAGCTTTGCCACTGCTCGGCCATTCCAGTTTGGAAACAAATATTTTAGCCAAGATTTCTCCAGTCATCTGAGTTCTCACTAGTCATCAATCACAGCAGCCTGCTCAGACAGGTGATACTCTGAATTTGTCTACAGCAAAGTAACCCCTTGATTTTGGTGCTCCTGTGGCTTTTCCTCAAAGGTAAATTTCTTCACATGAATCATTACATAGAACCCTTCTGTCTTCCAGTTTGCTATTGAACCATCCAGCAGGCAGCATTTAAATGCAAGAAGGTAAAACAACAGTATTGACTGTCCTTTGTCTGGGTTTATTTAATTCTCTAAAGCAAACAGTTTGTGTGAATTGCATTCCTGGTAATAAAATCGTCTTGCACATTTGCTTATAGAGGGTCACCAGGGAGAGCAAATGCACCTGTACTCAGCAATAAATGCTTGATTGTGTGTTGCACAGCAATTATTCAAAATGAGAGAGACTATTGGATCCAAGACTGCTGCCCTTAAGGACTCAGCCTGTCAAGTTGCATAGCTCTGTACTTTTTATCCAAGTGGATTTCATCTCCACAAACTTATTACTGGGTGATATTCCAGTCTTTCAGTCCAAGTTGCACCAAGCTTGAAAAGCATTTGACTACCAGACTGCCTTTTCTTTGCTATAAGGGGCATTGCTTTTTTATTATTATCATTTTTTATCAATATCCCATAGCATATGAAAGGAGCAAAATTTAAAATGCATGGGTGGTTTATTGCAGGAGGACAGAGAAAGGCAGAGATTTCAATTGAATCATGCCTAAAATTGCTTCATCCCTGGCTTTAAAAATGCCATAGCTTTAGTCATCAAGAGGAAGTTATGATGCTGGCATATATTTGTTTTCTCATGTTTTTTTGTACTTCAGAAATTTATCAGGAATGTGGTATTTTTCTGTCTTCTTAAATTAAGCAAGGAGCCACTAATATATTTCACAAATACATCCTTCTGTAGATACTTTCTTGACATTTATGACTTATCTAGACTTGCACTCGATGCACTTTTGCATATTGCTCAGCAAAGAGCTTTAAGTGCTCGCAGAGATGTGCACCAACTTCTCCTTAAAGTAAGATTTAATCAATGCAGTGCCACCCCAGCCCTGACCAGATCATCAGTCACCATGGCTTTGAGTAATATCTTGGGATGTCTGAGCTTACACACAATTACAGATCACTTAATCACCAAATTTAATCAAGATGATAATTAGGCACTGCATCCTGTTTAATGCACAAGGACGTGAGTCTTCCAGCTCCTGCTGCCAGATCGGAACTGAACACAGGAATGGAGGTAAAGAATCAGCAAAGTCAACAAACTACATCCATAATTATAGAAGAAAAGCTAAACTCAGCTTGCCAAACCTTTAAGAAATCCAATTTTTTGTGCCAGTTGAAAACCCGAGCCTACACAATTCTTCCAACAACCTATTTCTTCAGAAGACCAACCTATTATTTTGGATTTGACCAGGCTTGAGAGATAAAGCTCAGGGTCCTGGCACAGTAGGTGTTCAGCTGGTGCTCAGTAAGCACTTTCTGCTCAGATAAAGCCTCTCTGCAGAAGGGATGAGGGGGGAAAGGAAAAGCTCGATTAAGTGACTTTTGAAGGTCAAAAATCAGAATATAAATCTGTCAGTCATCTCAGCCAGTGTACTACACTGCCTCTTGCATCAGCTTTGTATGTCCAAGAAAACAGTTACAACACTCCATAGTTAATACATTTTTGGAAGCACCCCATATGTACTGTAAGCTAAGCAAAGTCACTTTCTGGGATAGATTCTATTAAGAAGATTTTTCCCTATTTTCCTCTGACTTCAAAGTGCCACGTGAGTCTCCCTGTCAGAGCTTGGTGACATCCACACATCACTGAGCTGGAGAACAGCAGCATCTGTAAGCATTAAAAAACCCAGAAACATGAAGGCTTGCAAGAAATAATGGAGGGGTATAGAAAATTGACTAGATGACCCACCAGGCCACATCTGTTTCTAAATTCCACAAACCCTCTGTGTTAAAAATAGGATGAAAAATTTTGGGGTTTTTTTTCTTTTAAACCGTTGGGTATATTGGCTAACATTTTATATTCAAAAAGTGAGTAACTTTTAATAAGAGCCAGCAGGAAACCAACTCCAGAGAGTGATTGGGAAATAAAATCCTTTCTTTACATACCTGAGACTTAAAAAAAATAGTAAAGTAAAACTGAATCATGGTTACATTTTAATCTTCAGAGCTGCTGTTAGCTGCAATAAATCCCTTTTGCAAAATTGGTGTCTTGAGCTGGAAATTCTTATCAAGAGTGTTATTATCAGCCAGTGTGGGACTCTGAACAAGAATTCTCACTGTATTTTAATGGCTGCTGGCCATATCCATCAAAAAGGGGACTCTAACAGACATACAGCTATCATTGTTCAAATTTTAATGGATATATGGCATTCCCATTCATTATTCAAGTGACATTCAGATGCAGTTTCAGTCAAAGTTGCCTCTTCATAAATGTTATTAGCTACAAATGTGCCTTTAATAAAATATTACACTGTGCAAAAATAAAGCATTGTACTGCTAATCAAAGGAATATGAATGGAAGGAACCAAAATCCACAGCAATGCAGTCTGCACTCCTTAGTCAGTCAAAAACCTCTTTGATTTTAATGGTCACCTTCTCAGAACCAGCACAGGAATGCAGGATCAGGCCCACTGGGCACACACAGGACACAAAAAACACCTTCTCCAAACTCTTGTGGCTTCCATGCAGACTGCTACCTGATTATTTGAGTCAGAACGGGTCTGTGGTCAGTCTGACCACAGCTCAACAATACTGTCTGCAAACCCAATATACATGGTCCTCTGGACAGCTTTACATTCATTATCCAACTGCTTGGACAGCACACCTTGGAAAACCCTCTGTAAATGTGTGCTGTGTATGGTTCAGTGCCATTAAGGCTCTGCTTTTCTGGTGGCTGCTCATATTTTTTTTTATTAGCTTGTGTGTTGAGGAGTTTTAGGTTAGGCACTCAGAATTGAAACATCCTATAAATCTAATCAGGTTGCACACGCTGGCCCCAGACTCAAGCCAGGAGCACCTATTTATTTTCTCTAAATTAATACCAGCTCAGCAAGACACTTAAGCACACATCTAACTTTGTAGCCACACAGCCATTCCCCACTCCCTTAAACAGTGCAGATGCAAATGCTCTGCTGAATCAGTGTTATAAAAATCCAAGAGCAGTCAGTAATAAATCCTGTGGCTGTGCTCTGCAGCAGGAGGCTGGAGCACGCTGCTGGGATCTGAAACACAGCATCCCCACTAATGCCACAGGGATGGCTCCACTCCCCTGCATCCCAGCCAGTTCCAGGGCCCACAGCCACACACACTCCTCCTCCTCTCTCTGTCTGGGAAGGAGGTGTATTTGTACACAGAAGGTATCTATTTTGCAAGATATATCCTGGGTTTCCCAGCCCTGCTCTTCTAACTGTGCATTTGAGATGAAAATACTGTCAGCAGCAAGGCTGGGTGTCTGAAGCAGGAGGGACAGGAGCAGACGTGGTTTATTTGCCAGAGCAGAAGGCTTTTCTTCTGCAGCAGCTCTGCATGAAATTGGATTTATTCCTACCAGGATGAAAGAATGAAACACTTGAGTGGAGTGGGAACCTGCCCCCAGTAAGTGTAGACAGAGCATGCAGAGGAGGAAGGCAAAACCAGCTCCTGCTAAACCTGGCCAGCTCAGATGGAACTCTGGACTCTGCTCTGGGAAACAGTCAGAGAGATAACAACAAGGAGATGCCTGAGTGCAAACCTGTGCATCAAACCCCTTCAGGTCAGTGGCCCTCTTCCCACACTGGCACCTAAACTCTACAGAGACTGTTTTAAAAGAAAAAAACCGAAGTACTAGTAGTGGTGATGTCCCCAGAGGTACCTGGTGTGATGTCCCAGCACACTGCACCTGGACAGAGTGAGCATTTGCCCTATGCCTCAGGGCTGCATACAACAGGCACCCAAAAATCACTCATTTCTCTCTCTGCCTGTGCTTCCTTGTAGTTCCCACATTGCACATGCTGTGCCCAACACATATGGATGAGAGAGGGTTTTGCAGAAACTGAGTTTTGTTGGGAGGAAGACTGAAGGACATCCTCTCTTCCCACCACTGAAAGCTCTGCTCAGGCTTACACCTGATGGACAAATAATCTGACCTGAAAGAAGACAGCCAGCACTGCTTGTTATTCTTTTGGAGAGGAGGAAGAACTTGGGAAGTACTTTTGGGCGAAGGTTTGAGATGAAGGATCTGGAGTACAAAACAGGAATTCTCCTCATAGCCCAAGTAAGGCCCTCAAACAGGTGTGACTGCATGCACATATAGAGGATCAGGCCTTGACTGATGTAAATACATAAATGACCTCAATGGCTCAAGGAAAAAGACCAAGAGAATCTCCTAACATCAGCCAATACAACAGCTTTAGGGGAAGGACCATCAGCATCAAGAAAGATGCACCCAGGGAGAGATGCTCAAGTACATTTTTATCGGAGTAAATCTGGATTAATCTAACTGTTTTTGATGCACACTCATCCCAAAGTAGCACACTAGTTTGTCTACACATCAATGATGATTTTTTTGTCCTACACTTTGGGTAATGCTTTGAGATATCCACCATTTGATCCTGAAGGTTCAATTTCATAAAGAAGTTTCAATGGGAAGTCGTTATCCCTCCAGCCTGGGTGAAATCTGCCACTGTTGTCGTTTTAAAAGGTCACCATAAAAAGATATCTCACCCATGCTGCAAAAACAGCATTTTAATATTGAAACTCTTTCTGTTATGAGGGTTATTTCCATGGAGCCAGAGGGAAGAAGCACCCTCTTCACTGCTGCTCCCCACTTAGAGTTAAAACACTTTCCAAATCATACATCTATAAGCAAGGTAATTTCTCAGTGCCTCTGCTAGGTTTAAAAATGAAAATTAAAGCATTATTAGGGGGTAAGGGTCAGGCATATACCCAGCCAACTATTTGGCAATGACTCCACCTGGAACAAAGAGATTCCAAAATAAATTTTTTAATGAGAAGGATGGCGAAAAAGCCAAGCAGAAGTTGCAGAGGACACCTCATTAAAGAAATTGATAAGCCCAAGTCAGGTCAATCTGTTTAAGTAACTCAATGGCTTCAGTCAGATTGGAATAGATCTGTTTAATTTACCTTCAGAAAAGCAGCAGCACAGTGGGAGCGGGGGAGGAGACCTCGCAGCGAGCCATAAGTGTTCTGTAAAAGTTGGTAATTTTGCAGGAAGTTGCATCTGTGGTTTACTCACTTGGAAGAGAGAGATCTCCCAGAAAAGGAGCTGAAGGAGCTGTAGGCAGGGAGAGCAGCCACACTGAGCACAGGGTGACAGGGCAGTGGGACCTCCCCTGCCCAGCCACAGCCTGCGCGGGGCACAGGGGCCCCCGAAGAGCCAGTCTGGCAAACACAAAACACTAAATGGACAGCATGGGCCAGAGCCTGGCTGATTTACACACCTTTGCTGCACTGAGCGAGTTTCAGAAGGAAAGAGGAGCTGATTCTCTGCCGGAACAAAGAGCTCAAAATATGTTCTTGTTGTGAAACTGAAGCTCAGGGGCCCCGAAAGGGAAAATGAATTCTTGCAGTTCACCAGGGCTGTGCTGAGAAGCAAGCAGCACTGCCTGGTCTGTCAGCATGCCTGCCCTGCTCCTGCTCGTGTGCTGAGTGCAGTTATCACTCCCTGCAGGATTTGCACGATGCTGAGAGCAGCAGGGCCACCAGCACGCCAGGCACCCAGGCAGGGACCTGCCCCAGCCAGCTGCATCTGCTGCAGAACCTGCTCCAGGGCATGCAGCAGCTGGAATGGGCAACTGCTGCTGGGCTCAGCACCTCACCTGCAGGGGGCTGACCCCCCTGGTGTCACTTTGGGGCTTATTTCACCACTGAGCAGAAGAATAATATCTTTAATTAATTGCATGGTTTGATAGTATGTAAATAAGAACCTTGCCTCAAAAAAAAAAAATAAAATAAACCCTGCATTGCTTTTATTGGACAGCAATACCATGAGAGGTTTTGTCATGCTTGGACTTAATTGCCCTTTTAGAGATGATGTATAAGAAATTATCATAATGATTAAGAGGCAAACAGTGCAAATGGAGTCCCTGACACTCAGTCTGCAAGCAAGCATTAAACTTTATAATCTATCATTATACAAAGTAATGAATAAGTGCATCTCTCAGAGGCTTTTGTTCCTTGCAGCTGTATTCTGAGGGGTTTGGTGCAGCCCCAAATATTAAACACCCTTCAGTAGGCCCTCAGGAACCATGAGGTTTTGAATTCTTCAAATAGATCTTCTGGTCTCAGCACTGGGAATCACACCTCAGTGCTTATCCTGCTAATAGGAAAGTTAGAAAAAAAAAAAATTAAAGCATGAAGGGAGAGATTCCCACATTGCTACCCAACCTGAAAGGGAGGCATTTTAGTGAAACACCATTAAGATGACCATGACAACATCATTAATCTTATCAACACAGCAATAACACACAAGACTAAAACCTGCAGCATCAAAGTGAAACCCATTTATCTGGAACTGAGCAGATTATATTTTAGCCTGGAAAAAGGCATTACATCCCAATTGAAGGAATGTGGAGATCCCAGGGGTCTGGGGTCTGCTGCACCAACGTCACCTGCACTACTCATTACAAACAATCAGTGGTTTGGGGTGGAAGGACACTTAAAAATCATTCGGTTCCAGCCCCCTGCTGTGAGCAGGGACACTTTCCACTAGACCAGGTTGTTCTAAGTCTCATCCAACCTAGCCTTGAACACACACCAAGGCACAAGAAGGATCCTCTGGCAACCCACCACACACACAAATGGTTCCCCTTTGGGAGGAAAGGAGCTACACAGGTTGGAGAGATGAAGACTTTAGCCAGGATTTTGGATGGATGATTACTACAGACCATTAAGCTGTTCTCCTCTGGCTGGATTTATTGTTGACTCAACAAAGAAACATGACGGGGGCTGGGTACCTGCCAGGGCTGTGCAAAGCAGTTGAGCCAAGTTTATTCTAAAAAAAGGAAAAGCCAGTGTCAAATCGGAAGGAAGCCACAGACACTTGTTCTCTCTTGCACCTGCAAAACCAAAACTAACTTCCTTCTCAACAGGAAATCTGCAAGTGCAGAAGCCAGAAGCATGTCAGAAATACACCCCCTCCTTGCAACCACGGATGTTTTAAAACTCCATCACACACTTCACTTCCCAAAGTTGAGCACACTTTGATTCACCCTCTCCCGGCAATTTGCAGCTCCTTTTCTAGGGGTTATGACTGACAAAGCAATGGGAAGGGGAACAAAGCAAACCTGAGAAATGCCACGTCCCCAGGGCAGCAGCTCGGAGCAGGTGGGCACCGCTGGCGTCCCAGGAGCGCCAGAGATGGATGATCTGGATCTGCAGAGAGCTCAGCTCTGTCAAATGACTTCTGCAGGCTTCGTGCCAGAGCGAAGCAGAATGAAACAGAGATAATCCGCTGAAAGAATGCCCCATACAGCAGGGGAACAGCCAGATGCTTCCTGTGCATGATATTTCAGTGCAGCGTAAGATACAGATCAGGACAGAGGTTCAGCAAGGTCATCAGCAGCAGGTCAGAGGGGGGAAAAAGGTTTAAAAAATTTGGAATATAACAAAGCAAAAGCAGAACTGCAGGGCAAGTGCTTTGTGCTGGAAGTTGTGGCTCCCTGAGGCCTGGCACTGAGAAAGGGCAGCCAGAGCACCAGAGGGACACCTCGGAGCAAAGCGGGGAGTAATCTGGGCACAAAGTCAGATATTCATAAAAGGTTCAGCAGAAAACTTGCAAATGAGGAAAGCATCACTGTGAAACAGACTTAGTATTCCCCAACCTGAAATGCAACTTTTGATTTAAAAGCTCCAGAGCTAAAAATAAATAACTATATAAAATAATGTTCTAACGGCATATAGTAGAGGTTTCTTTGCTTGTTTTTTTCTGGAAACGTCTGAAAGTCTAAGGATCATCCACAACAGTCATGTTAGACCTCAAAGAACTGCCCACAACTTAGCTTTGTTTTTTTTTAACATACTTCCTTAAGTATTCAAAATTAGGTAATTAAGAAAATAGTGTCTCTAGAAGAAATCTGGGGTTTCTGTGGTCAGATTTTCCAGCTATATCATGTGCTATTTAGCAACATCTGTCCTTGCCTTCAAGTATTTTGGTCTCTCAGGAGATTTTAGATCACATCACAACTAAGGCTTTAGCTGCCCAGCTAATGACAAATAATCAGAATATTATGAGCTGAACACTGAGAGAGACAGAGAGCAGAGTGTTGAGAGCCAGAGGTGTGATGCAGAATTACAATACAAAATCTTCTGAAAATGAATCATGTTTTCACATCCCTCAGCTGCATTTGCAAAGCATTGCTCCTTTTACTTATCTACAATTGACCAGTATTTCTGGCTTTATTCTTTTACTCAGCTGCTAACAGAGAACAGAAACAGGTGTTTCTTTACTAAACAAATTTCACTTCTGCATCCCCTCATCCCTTCCTGAGAAAAGCCAACAAAAACACACTTTTGCAATGACAGTGAACATGTGTAAGAGCAATGGGCTATCAAATTAAAGACAAATGTGATATAATATCAACACTGACTTGCATGTACAGCAGAGCTGTCCTGCTGAAAAAGGAGCTAATGAATCCTCTGCTACAAATCATGAGAAAAGTGCATTTGAGCAGTGTGAACAAAGGGAAATTGCTGCTGAAATTGCAACTGTTCAGATGGTTGTACGGGAGAAATTCCATCCTCAGGTTACACTAGCAGCTGGTGTTCCAAAAGACAACCAGAATGTTTTGAAAGGCTCTTTCAGGCAGGAAGAGCCATTTCTTCCTTAACCCTATGGAGGCAGCAGTACAGCCCAAACAGGAGACACAGCACCTGGTGTGTCAGAAACCCTGCTCTCCTGTGCACTCAAAACTGTAGCACAGGAGCAAGTTCCAGGGACAGCTAGATTTTGATGAAGCATCACTGCTCCACTGGAACTTGAATGCTGCTATCTTTTCATTTAAGGAAAAAAAAAAACCAAAAAAACAAAAAAAAAACCAAACCAACACCCTAACATTTTCCCTGTGCAGAGGGCTTACAGCATCCTTTCCATCAGGAGACAAGGCAAAATTATAAATACTTGAGGAAGCTGTTTCCTCATGTGGAAAAAACCCACTTTGCAAAGGGTTCACTCACTGCACTTGGGATGGGGTCAGCCTGGACCACCTATCCATGACAGTGCACAGGGGGTGGAGGCAGCAGAAGGCACCAACCAGTTTTCAGCTAAGCCATAGATCTGAGCACAATTGGGCTTTGACTCTGTTTCATGTATAAAGGTTTTATGGAAAAGAGTTTGGGTCCTTGGTTCTGCAGGACACATCTCAGGTCAACCAGGCCAGTGTTTTGTTTTCGGGTTTTTTGTTTTGTTTTTTTTTAATACAGAAAGAGGAGCAGATCCTGTTCATTTTGGACCATAAGAAAGTTTCTCCTATCTCTTCCACATTCATCTAAAAGGAACACTTATGTGTTGGATATTTTTCAAAAGATAACATACACACACACACACACACACACACACACACACATATATATATATATATATGTATTTTATTTTGCTGGATTGTGGTTTTCTAATGACATAAAAGCAGCAAGGCAGCATGGCCCTCACTGACTTTCATTAAGGTGCAGACACCCAGAGCTGTTTGGGCTCTGAAAGTCTCCATCAGGATACTGGATGGGCACTACCCTGGTGCTTCAGTCCTCCACAGAAGGTAACCACAGAGCCAGCATTAGCTCCCTCTTTAGACACCCCAGCCTCTGCCCTCTGGCACCTGCAGCCCAGCTAAGAGGTCAACAGGATCTCACTCCCAGCTCTGCTGGGGCAGCACCCATCCCATCCCAGGTCACACCTCAATGCCTGAGCAAGCCCTCGAGGCTCTTCAATGTCAGCACAGAGCAAGTCCCACCTCCAGAGCCCATTTTTCCAGTGCCTCTTCTAAATGAGACAAATTACATATTAAAGTGCCTGTTTCTCACTGTGACCCATAAAAGGAGGACAGCTTACCAGGTCTGACAGCAGCACATGCTCTGCAGATGTTTGTCCTCTCTCACATGTACCCAACACTGATCTGCACTCTAACAAAGTTCTAGCACAGGAAAACCCTCCTAGCTCCAAAAGGAACATGAACTGCTTTCACCTTGTACGTGCCTGTCCTCCATGCACTCACTGCCTTTCATTTCATAAGGAAAGCAGTTTTCTCCTGATTGAGAGAAACTGGAGTATTCTTAAAAGAAAATGAAGATCCAATTCCCTCCGAGACTCGTTTCTGCAAGATTGTTTTACATGATGGGGTCACAGCAGGGTATTACTCCCAAGTATTGGTTCTGCCAGTGGCTCTGTCAGCCAGCAGCAAGGAGAAGGGGCAGATGGAGTGGGAGCCTTGTCCATGAGAGCCACACACGTACTAGCCTTGGAGCAAGGTGGAGAAACCAAGCCCTACCCTCAGTGCTGAAAGGCAGGGCTTGTTGCCAAACATGAGCATGGTTTTCCTTCATATCTTAGTCATCCCACATGTTTTTGCTCTCCCCTTTGCTTCTGAGGGAAGTAAGTCCCAGAAGCCAGGTGTTTTTCCTAGCTGTTTGTTTTCTTGGCTCCTCTGACCACTGGCTCCAATTGAGAGCTTTCTCTTTTCCCTTTCTGTCCTCACCACCAACCCAGGACACCCAGGAGGACAGTGCCTTGCCTGAAAAGCCACAGAAATGAAGAATAAAGGCATGCCTGGGGACAAAATGTACTGGGGCTGCAATGTTCAGGAAGCCCTGAAAACCTAAAACCACCTTCCCTCGCACAGATGCAAGGGCCAAATTCCAACTCATTTGCAGCACTGGGACCAAGAGGAGACAGAGATGAAGCAGTGACAGGCTTCATCCTGCCAGAGGAGGTCCATGGTGGCAGCTCCCTCCACTCTCCATCACTGCATGCCAAGTACAGTAGGAAATCTCATCTCTGAGTGGGTCAGCAGAGTCACTGCAGACTGCACAGCACCTCAGGTTATGGAGCTGCCTGGGCAGCAGAAATTCCTCTGGCCACCAAGGCTTTCTGCTTAAGAGGATGTCACCTTTGCAGCTATTTTGGCAGCTCTCCAAACTCCCATCCCACGGGGCACTGCTGTGCTGGGCTGATCCTCTCCTGCACAAGGCACCCTTCTCTGCTCAGGGCTCAGCGTGGCTGGACCTCAGCTCTGCTTCCATGGCAGCATCCTGTTGCATTTAGATGTTGCTTGGGGTGATTGAGCAGGAAAGGCCTTTGCAGGTTTTACAGAGATGTTTATTTCAGCCACACACGGATTCAGGGAACAAAGGCCAGGATTCTTGTGAGGGTCCAGGTTTAGTACATGGGCTCAGCAGGGCAGGGAGAGCATCAGGGTCCAATTATCAGGAGACATGGGGATGCCACAAGGGAAGGGACAAGGCAAAGGACCAACAGGGAATTAGGGTGGGAGTGACCAAAAGGCTGGGAGAGGGCACAGGTTGACTCAGGGAACAGAAAAGGGGCTGCATTCCCTAACTGGGAATTCCTTTGGTCTACACAACTCCCCTTTTCTTTATTAATTCAGAAGGCTTTTTTAAGGATATCAAAATTAAATGGTTGAGGTAACTAAAAAAGACAAAATAAAACAATTTTTAAAATGCAAGCTATTTCTTGAGTCCTTTGTGTAAAAAGGGATTTTTGAAGGATTTTGGAACTGGTAGGAAGAGACATGAAGTTTTCTCAGCATGGCTTGTCAGGAAACTGAAGCAGGAATGGGATTTTTCAGCATGGACTGGCACTTTGGTAGCTGTTAGCAATGTAGTTAGCAAAATGGGAGTGTTGTACTTGTTGAAACTCTAAATAGAAATTATTAATTTTAAAGAAAAAACAAAGATTGTTACTTTGGGCATTTTTTTTTCTTTTCTGTGCCCCCCATAGCATCCCACCTGGATAACACCTCAATGTCCCACGTCTTTGGCATGCTGATAGCAAATCCTGCTGAGGGACATCTACTCTCAAACACACACTGGCATCTGTAACCACATCTGCTATGTATCAAGGGCTATTAATCACAGCATGGCTTGGGGTGGAAGGGACCTTTGAGACCTTCTTGCTCCAAAGCCCTGCCATGGGCAGGGACACCTTCCATTAGAGTAAGTCACAGCACCATCCAAGCTGGCCTTGAACTCCTCCAGGAATGTGACATCCACATCTTCTCTGGGCAGCCTGTTCCAGTTCTCACCACCCTCACAGTAAATGAGCCACTCATTCTTCCCATCCAGTACATTAAAGCCTACAGGGTTGTAGCTTGCAAAACCTAAACCATTTAGTTAAAATTCCATCTAAACCTGCCCCTGTTTTTCTTTCCTGTACATCAGAAGGCAAGAAGGCTCTATTTCTCTTGTTGCAGATTAGGACTGCACAGCATAGACCTTGCTGGTTTTTATTATTCCCACACTCAGCAAAGCTCCCCTTCCCCTTGTTACCCTCTGACACACTGTCAGGGGTAGAAAGGAAGGAGAAGAAGGTAATGACACAAAACACAAGGTTTTAACCTGAAGTTTGTTCTTCTTTGGCTGCTTGAAGCATGAATGCAGTTCTGCTTTAAAATAGGAATTACCCAAGTGACTCACCTCTTGCTGAGAGAAACCACAGGCTTGTTCATCATGTGCCAGTGCTCAGGGCATGCCACTTGTCCCTGCTTGCAGCAAGAACCTGATTCCTGCAATTTATTCCTGGGTCTGCTGTGGATTGCGTGGCTTTGGGGAAATTGCAATAAAAACTGGAAAACTTGACAATTTTAAAACTGATGCTTACATTCTCAACAGCCTCCTCCTGTACAGATTGTTTAAGCTCCAATGCTGAAGCTGAGATTTCAAACTTGTAAGTCTCATTCACATAGTCACTAGCAGCATTAAATTGGGGAGAATCTGCTATGAAACTTCATCATCTGGTACCACGAAAAAGTGCTGGCATAGCTGTTTGATGCTGTGATAGAGGCTGGTACTCCAAACCAGGGGAGAGCAGAGCTTTTCAACTTCTGCTCATTATTGCTTTGCAATGACACAGGAAACAGCAAGGGCTTTAATCTCTAAATAGTTTTTCATTCAGGGATTTGGGAACAATCTAGAGGATACAGAAGTTGTTTTGTTTTGTTTTCTCCATTAAATGCTTCATTAGAGTACTGCTCATTTAATAACAAGCTTGGGGAGAAAAAAAAGGGAATAAGTGATGTGTTTTTATGCAAAACCAAAACTCTGACACCTCTTTGCTCTTGTGCTACAAACAAGCTTGCTTGAGTTGCAGGAGACTTGGCTTTGCATAAGAATGTTTCACAGAATAAATGGAAAAAAATATTTTAAAACACAAGGGAAAAATTAAGAGGGAAGACACAAGATAAGATGGCCAGATGAGCAGTTAAAGACTCCAACACCTTGATCTCAGCACATCAAATAGAATGCATCTACTTACATGCAGCCTGTGCCCTCTTCCTAAAAATACACTGCCTCCTTGGTGCAGATATTTGATTTCAGATCAAAGCATTCTCAAAGCTTGTTTGCCTTTTTTTTTCTTTTTTCTTTCAGCCACTTCCAGTCACTTCCTCCAGTAACCCTCACTGCTCCAAACACCCCTTGATACACTGAATACAGGGCAGCACTTCAGATTCAAGTCTCAGGGCTGTACATCACCATGACTGATCAGACTTCAGCAAAAGGACTGTGCAATGAAAATTTCAGGAAGAGGGAGGATTGATTTCGGTGTGATGCCACAAATCAGTCTTCATTTTAGAGTAATTAAGTCCAGCAGCTACTGCAGGTACCCTGCAAGCTTTGTGGCTAACACAGATTTATGGTGGGACTCCTCTGCCCAGTAACCCCAGCAGTGAGAGACAGGCTGCCCGGAGCAGTGGAGGGAGCCCCACACCTGGAAACATCCAAGGTCAGCACAGACAGGGCTCTGAGCAGCCTGGTCTAGTGAAAACATCCATGCTCAGTGCAGGGAGTGGGACTAGGTGACTTCTAGAGGTCCTTTCCAACACAAACCATTCTGTGGTTCTGTGATTCCCCTCCCCTGCCAGCCTATCCCCAAGGCCAGAGGCAGACTGTGATGCCTGTAGGTCAAGAGGAGCAGCAAATACAAGAAGCACTTAATGAAGTCACACTGGCCATCCAGGCAAAATCATGGCCGTGGTAAATTTGGTAAAAGCTGCAGGCAGAGGAAGGAACTCAACAGCTTGATTTGCTATGGCTGGTTATTTTAAGCAAAGTGCAAAATGCATCGATGATCCTTGGTTTAATAATTAAGAGCATCAAACTAAAACTTCAGGCCAAATTATGTTCCCATTTTAGTTCATTTAGATCTGTGAAAATGAATTGAATTACTCAAGATCTTCATCGATGTAATGAACCTGGTCATTTTGGCACTGCAGTCCATGGGCACTCATTACAGCAGCTAAACCACAGCCCTGCTCCAGATGGCTGTCTCTACAACACAGCTTATATCCAAGGCACTCCAAAAACTAATCACCCACTGATCATATCACTTCAATTAAAAATTACTCAATATTTCCTATTGCTGGCACCCATTTTAGAAATAACAGAAAATTACGAAGTGCTTGGCCAGTAATATGCAGCTTTTCCTACACTGCAGAAATGTCAGCTAAGCAACATTAGCCAGTTCAGCAAGGAAGTAGATTTTATATCTGGTATGTGGTGTAGTTTAAAATTTCTCCACCTTTACATCTGCTGTGGCAGCAGACTTCATGGCACCAGCAGAGACAAACAGGGAAAAATGTCTCTTACCCTATGGTGGATATATATAGAGAATTTTTAGAGAATTTGAGTCAATAAAACAGCAAAAGGTTCAAAGGAAGGTCCAGTATCACTTTTTCACTGAAGAGAACCCAGGCTGATGCACACATTGCTGCAGAGGCAAAATCAAAGGAAGGGAGAGATTTGCTGGAGTGTGGGATTAACCAGGAGTTCTCATTCCCCCAGCAAATCCCATATTTGCTCACATGGCACTTACTCTGGTTTATATCAGGTAAATATAGAAAAGTAGAGATGTGGACCTGAGGTGATGATTCTTTTGTAGAAAACAGAAAAATGCAGAGAGATCACTACAGAGTTTTCTGGGTTGCTCATATAAACTATTGACACAAATCCTCCTGGTTTTTTATTTTAATGCCAACTCCTCAGAGCATTGCTCACCAGCTGTTTCAGCTTGAATCAATGAAGTCTCACCTCCAGGAATACAGTCATTAGCTCCTCCAGTCTCTGCTGATAGACAGGCAGAGTTGACATCAGCCATGGCTAACAACTTGCATCAACTAGCAATAAAACTAAACACATTTTTGAGGAAGTAGCAGACTTTCTTACTTATTGTAAGGAAAAATAAGGGTATTTTCTGGACAAATGACTGTGCATGTCAAATTTGGTTCAATACATTTAATGTCATAACCATGCTTTCAGGTTGGAAAGGAAAAAGTGTCCCAGCTCCACAGCAGAAGCAGATGTTTGCATGGGATAACTGAACCAGTGTGAGCAAAATCTTCCAATACTGGGCCTTTTTGATGTGCCCCAGAGTTCAGTGGTTTTTTTTCCATTGTGCTGGGTGAATCATGGGATGTAGGAACCCTACAGTCCATAAAGGCAGGATCCACAATCATCTAACTACTGTAGTCTAAAGCTTGGAGCATCTCAAATTGAGATGGCAGAGAGACAGTTACTGAGAAATCTGAGCTGATAACCAAATCCAAGAACAAAATCTGAAAGGAAATAGGTGTGTCATTGCATGAGGCTACCCATCTGGTTCCCACTGTATGGCTACATTTAGTATGTTCAAACACTGTGCAAATATGTCACCACACCAAAATAGTGCTTTGCAGAATGACAAACATGACATGCTCATTTGAGAATATGCACAGGTATAAAATAATATACCAGTTTCCTTTAGAGCAGCCCCATGAAAAAGTATTTTCAACTTTCCCTTAATCACAGAATAAACACAGGCTTAAAAATGAGCATGCAGACAACCAAAACACAAACAAAAAGAATATTAATTTGGGGCCATAAAGGAGTTGGCATGGTGACTTAAAGGCAACCTAAAGGTTTTCCTACCCTAAAACTGTACATTTGCTTTTTGGTACCTGTCTCAGTGAACATTAATTGAACCTGTGCTAATAAAAATCAATTTTTTTTCTCAGCAGCTAAGTATGACACAGCCTTTTTTTCCAGAAACCCCAGTATTTTCAGCTCACAGCTTCACACTGTTCTAGGTTGCAGACCTCTTCTTACAGATGCCACTCATGACCAGAGACTCAATGTACTAACTTGTTTTTGCTTCAGTGCTAGCAACCAGAGTCACAGCAGGTCATTAAAGAGATTTGTCTGGCTGAACAGCTTCCAGAAGTGCAGTGAAGTAGTTATTTAATATCCTCAGATGAAAGGGGCTATGCAAATGCAGAGCACTGTTGTACCAACGAGGATCCTCTGATTACCTCCCATTAGTCCAGCAGAGGTAAATGGGTTCTAGCCTGAGGTTTTGCAGTACCATTTCCCTGCTAAACAAGCTGTAGTTGACTTAGCTTGACAGATTTAAACAGTTAACCCACAGGAACTCAGGTCTCCTTTTCATATTTTCAGGTCAGCTGCCTTGAGACAATGTCTGAAGTACAAACAGGCTTTCAGGGCCAGATTCTGATTTCATTCAGGATGGTGTAAATCAGGAATAATCCCTTTAGAGATTAGTGGGAGTGAGATCAGATTCAGGCTCTTGGAATTAGAAAGTACAAACCATGTGCTTGTGGGCTTATTCTAATTCTGCTAAGTACAACACAATTCTCCTTCATGTTCTTCTCCCATTCTGACTGAGGCACTCTGAGCTGAAGAGCAAAGAAAGTCCTGCTCTGAACACACAACAAAAGATGTTTGGCACTGCAAAATGTTTTTGTCTATAAAGTTCTTAAATAAGCCTTATGCTTAAAAAAAAACCCAAAAACCCCCAAAAAACCCAAAAAAACCCAAAAACAAAAAATCCCAACCCAAAAAACCCTCCACAAACCAAAAAAAAGAGGAAAAAAGGCCACCTTCAAATTACACATGCAGAATGAAGATATGTTTGAAGATCTCCCTTACCCCCAAACTATGAAATGAACTACAGTAACCATTTTTTACAAGAAATCAACACATTTAATTACTCAATTTTACAGCATCTGTCTCTGGTTCTGGGCATATATCAAAGGAAAGAACAAGCAGAGCCTTTGCCAGATGCCTGCAACATCCTTAGGAAGCATCTCAGCGGAAATTCCAGCCTTGCTACAAATTAATGCAATGTCACCCAAACATTTTCAGATGTGTCCTTTCCCTGCCACTGTCTCCTTTGATAGGTCAAGCAGTGAAAAATAACCATGCCAGTCAGCACCAAGTTTATTTTTAGGTGAGCTCAGAAACTAAGTCACCACCTTGATGAAAGGTTCATGTCTGTTCAGCTAAACCAAGAGGATGTAACTTTGGCCATTCATGATGCTGTGGTGCACCTACATACTGGTTTTCAGTGTGCACCTAGAGAATCCTGATGGAAGAAGCCAAGTGACAAATCTCCATCCTGCTTAGGTAATGATACAAGTCCCACAAGTGATGGGGAACTCTGAAGTTACCCACTGAGAAGGAGAGCATGAGCCTGCATGAACAGCACTCCATTTGGTGTGGAGTGGTGTCTGATTTGGGCCAGCACAGGGCTGTGTTTTGGTTTTCATTCTGCCGTGGTGGTGAGAAGACTGGGAGTCATGGGAAGCTGGGAGGAGACACAGCCAGGACAGGTGACCCCAAGTGACTCAAGGAATATTCCAGACCACGTGGCATCATGCTCAGTAAATAGAGTGGGGGGAACGAGGAGGAAGGGGGGACATTTGGGGTGATGTGGATTGTCTTCTTAAGTCACCATCACCTGTGATGGGGCCCTGCTCTCCTGGAGATGGCAGAACACCTGCCTGCCCATGGGAAGCAGGAAATCATTTCCTTGTTTTGTTTGTGTGTGTGGCTTTTGCTTTCCCTATTAAACTGTTCTTGTCACAACCCATGACTTTTCCAGCTTCTACTCTTCCAATTCTCCCCCCAGCTCCCCCTGGTGGGGGAGTGAAAGTGGTGCTTAGCTACTGGTTGGGGTTAAACCACAAGTGTTTTAGTTTCTCTGCCATGATGTTTACATCACTTGTGTCTCCCAAAATAGCCGACTGGGCAGGCTGAAGGACATAACTTTAATGCTAATGCCAGGTCTGTGGCTTTGTTCTGCATGTCCTGAAAAAAATCCAAACCAATTTTAACTCTCTCAACACCCAAGGCACTCTCTGGGTGTCTGCTGCATGCCCTAAAGTCACTCATCAGGTTTGAAAGCTTTCACCATGGTGCTGTTGACAATGATCCCTTGTCCTGTGGCCTTTGAGGAAGAACATCTTGTTAACCATCTCATATCCCAACAATTTTGGACAGGAAGTTGAAATTCAATAGGAGCTATAAGTGACTGATAAGGGCTTCCCACACCTATGAAAGAATTTCCTTGAGGAAGGGAAGAGAAGAAAATTTTATTTTTACTCACTTTCAGCTAGACTCCTAGACAGTGATGACTGATGGCTCTAAGGAAAGGGCTCTGCTATACAGATGGAAGAGTCCAGTTGGCTTTGGGTAAGGGAACTACAACTGACAAGCCTGTTCATACAAATGCCATGTGTTTTACAGATTATGAGAAGCCACAAGCTTGTAAACTGCAGTAAGCAGATGTCAGCTCCAGCAATCAATTCAAATACACGTGCTGAACAACATTCCCATGCTCACTCAGAGGGAAGCATGCTGCCCTCCCTGACTTCTGAAATATTTTGGTCTTGCCTTCAAAAGTCTCCAGGTAATGAGCAGATCGAGCTCTAATGAGCTCACTATGTATGACAGGTCTATACTCAAGGTTACTGAGCACAACCTTGTTCTCTCTTGGAGAAAGGGGAAAGTGTTATGCAGCATTTTTTCTGACAGAAGGGAGTATCATAAAAAAAAAAACAGGACTTGATCCCAGATGCAGAAACACCCTCCTTTCCTTGGAAGTCAATATTGTTGGTGCCAGGCAAAACAATGCTGACACTTACCTGCCCAGGAGTAGCAATCAGCTCACAATAGAGCAGAGCAGCTGCTGGGTGAGATCTGAAAGATTGGTTCTGACAGCTATAAAAGCAAGAGTTTTTTAATATTCAGAAAAGTGTCAGTGCCCTAATAACAGAATTTACAGCTCCAAGAGGTAGAGTTGTCAACTGAAGCCTGATACAAAAGTAACTAAGGCAGATTTGGATGGGTTCCCTTTGTAGAGATAAGGGACTGTGAAAGAGATACTTTTCAAAACAAGCAAATCTGTCCCGGTTTTGCCTTAAATTAACCCTTGGGCAGGGGTGGCAGTGTGCCACACCTCAGGGCTCAAGGAGGGGCTGCCAGCAGCACAGCAGGTGGCTCCTGCCCCAAAGGCACTTCCCCTGAGGAAGAGCTGCCTTGGACAGCCAGCTGGTCCCTTCCAAGAGTGGGAAGGGTTAATCCCACCTCAGGGTGTGCCTGAAACTCCCGCAGCAAGTGCAGCAAGCTGCCCTGGGGTCTCGCTCCAGCTCCAGTCTGCTCCACCAGGAGCTCCTCACTGAAGATACACGATGGTATCTCCTGCATGTCAGAGCCACTAAATCTCCAAGCAAGGCAGTAAAGGTGTAAAAACTGAAGTGGCAGACAACAGCCAGTCTCATAATACTATTTTCCAAATTCAGGGACATAACAAAAGTAAGGTTAGTGGCTCTGAGAGCAAGGCAGGGGAGAGTTACACCCTAATGAAAAGCTGTTTTCCAAAGTGGAGCTGTGCCTGGTGGGTTTTTTTCCCATAAAAGACAGAGAACTTCTAAGTTTACATAGGGTAAGATAAGTCAAAAAAAAAAAAAAAAGACATTTTGAGCAATGCTTCTTTAGAAATTCACACACACACACACACAAAAGAAAAGTTGGGTGAGTGAGTCTCTGATAGTTTGCCTGAAAAAGATGTAAGAACTGTCTTTCTACTGCACTAAGATGTAACTCTTGGTCCAGCTTGTTCCCATAAGATAACTGTCCTTTTTCCAAGATAATAACTTGAAAATGGGGCAAATTTCTTAGGATTGTTTCTCAATTAGTGTGATGATAGTCACCACAGACAGGACTTGGGTATTTTAAACCAAAGGGACAAAGAGCTACTGTCACTGGAGTGTGGGAACAGAGACAGTGGCCACAGTGAGCACTTCTGCCTTAATCTGGCAGAACTTTAGCTTTACATAGCTGGAGAAAGGGGCTGGAATACAAGTCTTATGGGGACCCAGTTGAGGGAGATGGGGGTGTTTAACCTGGAGAAAATGAGGCTGGGAGGAGACCTGAGAAGAGGTCATATCCAGGTGGAGGTCAGTCTCTTCTCCCAAGTATGAGAGGAAATGCCGTCAAGTTGCATCAGAGGAAGTTTAAATATAGCATTGAGACTTTTTTTTTTCATGAAATGGGTTGTAAGGCATTGAAACTGGCTGCCCATCCCTGCAATTGTTCAAAAAACTTGTGGTTTAATGGTGAGCGTGGTGTTGGTGCTAGGCTGATGGTTGGACTGGATGATCTTAAACATCTTTTCCAGCTTAATTGATTCTATGATAGAATTCTTCATCCAGACCTTTTACAGGCAAAGGAGAAGTCTGTATCCTCCTAAGAGAGCAGAAACACAGCTCAGCAAATGAGCCCCTCTCCTAGAGCAGCAGCAGGTCAGACGGCAAATGGAGGAAGAAACGAGCAGCCTCTTCTGGTGCTCTGTGAAACAGAGACATCCCCCTCCAAAGGGGTTTGATTGGTAATTCTAACCTGTTCATTCTTTTCCATACAGACCTCCATCATTAAAAACATTCCAAAATGAATTGCAAATACATAGCAACATCCTCTGCCAGTAGCTCAGTACAGGCAGGAGACTTTTGCTTTGGAGAAAAGCAGCTTATCCTAAACTCTTTTGTTCCTTTGCTATTTCTAAGTGTTTTAGCCAGTTCTGCAATTACTGTATCACCTTCTGTTTTTCAATAACCTTGTATTTTTCAACACCCAGTATCCATCTGCTGCTCCTCTGCTCTTTGGATTCACAGCCAGTTATGCAGTCGCTTGGGGTAATTTCTGTTTGAAACATTGGGCATTTTACACAACAGTTACAGAGCTTTTGGAGAAACACAGATTAGTGTCTTACTTGGGCATTAACACCCAACTTTTGTCAGTGTAATTAACTGTCTGAAATGTGAGCATTATGTCAAATTGTTCCTGACAAATCTGGTGGCCTTCTACAATGGGCATACAAGGGTCTTACAAAGCTACAAGATGAGGGAAGAGCCACTGGCATCATCTACATGAACTTGTGCACAGCATTTGACACTGTCCCACACAACATCCTTGTCTTTGAACTGGAGAGATGGATTTAACAGCAGGATGCAGGGCAGCTGTGCCCCAGCATCCTCTTAGTTTTATCACAAAGCTGTGAAGCTTCTGATATTTCACACATCCAGCCACAACAATACAGGCTTTTCTCTCTATAACTCCTAGGGTCTGAAGCAGCTTTTACTTTTGCATATCTATTTTTGCATACTTTTTAACAGCAAATCTGCTTTGACAGCCACAGGGAGTCAATGACACTATGTTCCTCTGTAAGGTCTCAAGATCCAGACAAGCAAAAGCAGTTCATGAACTGCCACATGGATAAAGCACCAAATTGCACAATCCCTGTAGCACTATAGTGATAACCTTATTGTAGTAAACAAAACAAAAATATGCAGAAAAGCCAGAAAATATAGATAATTTATATTGCATCATCTGTGCTTTTGCACATCTTTGATGACTCAGTGGAGTGGCAGAGAGTGAATCCCTCTCTAAAGCTCTTTTCTCCATGTGGAAAGATTTCCCTTTACTTTCAAAGTTCAAAAATCAAGCTGTTGGTCAAAAGGGCAACGTTTACATCTTTACAGGAATCTCCAACCACTTCACAGGCTGAACTAAACCTCCAGGAAACTGAAATACTGTCCTTTGCAGCCAGAGAGTCTGGAGCAGGGAGCTGAGAAGGGGCACCTCAAGTTCTCAACCACAACACCACACACTTGTCCTCAGATGGAAAGTTTGGGGGTCCCTGGCTCTCCTGCTGCCTTGGCTCACTCTGATCCTGGCATGCAGAGAACAAAGGGGCTGGTGGAAGCTGCAGGAATAACCTGCTCTCTCCGAGCAAGGAGAATTTGTGGGAAAAGAATGGAGGAGAGGAAGAATGTGCAAAAGGACTCTGGTGGTTTTGGCCAGGATAGTCAATTTTCTTCACAGTAGCTGGTATGAGGCTGTGTTTTAGATCTGTGCTGGGTACAGTGTTGATAACACAGGCATGTTTTCATTATTGCTTACACAAAGCCAAGGCCTTTTCTGCACCTCATCCCACCCCAAGGAAGCTGGGGGAGCACAAGGAACTGAGAGAAGACACAGCCAGGAGAGCTGACCCAAACTGACCCAAGGTCATATCACACAGCACCATGAGCAGCATGCAAAGATGGGAGCAGAAGAAAAGGAGGCATGTTCAGAGTGATGGCATGGGTCTGCCCATTCACCACTTTATGGGATGGAGCCCTGCTTCCCTGGGGATGGCTGAGCAGCTGCCTGCCCATGGGAATTGATGAATTCATTCCTTTGTTTGCCTTTGCTGGCCATGTGCAGCTTATGCTTTACACACTAAATTCATCTCAACCCATGAGTTTTTTCACTTTTACCCTTCCAGTTCTCTCCCACTGCAGGGAATGTGAGAGAGTGGCTGTGTGGGGTGTAGCTGCTGTCTGGGGGGTTAAACCATGACAGGGAAAAAAGCCTGAAGAACAGGACTAAAGGACATTTCAGTACCTACTCAGAAAGCAGAGAAATGCAGATGAACTCTCTCAAAGCTCTGAAGAAGCTCTCACACACACTTTGTGCTTCCATGGGCACTCCACATCACACTAACCTTGGTGGAGCTGATGTCTTTTTGCCTACAGCTGTGACCTTGAAGCAAAGCCATATCCTGACCCCACAGCTGTGTCCCCTGCCCCGATTTTCTCCAAGAATCTGCTGCAGAGTCCCCAGTTACACCAGCAAGGCACACCACAGGCATTCCTGGCAGGAGAAGGGAGCTGAACAGCTCCCCAGGGCAGAGATCACAGCACCAAGCCTGGCAGAGCTCACCAAGCATTTGGACAACACTCTCAGGCACAGGGTGGGATTTAGGGATGTCCTGCACAGGGCCAGCTCAGTGATCCCTGTGGGTCCCTTCCAACTAAGGATGTTCCATGATTCTATGACAACTTGCACAGTTCCAAGGGCTGTGGCATTCTCAGCTGCTGCACATGCATCAAATGCCTGCAAATTCAGTACCTACCTGCTCTGTGTTCCCAGCAGTGCTTGATCCCCTGGAGATATAGGCAGCCCCCAGTATGAGCCTGAGGTTTGTTAATGGGATGGGGGGCAAGCAGAAGTTCATTTTCACTTGTCAGGTTGAATTTTTAGGCTAGAATCAAGCCAGCTGCTCGAGAAGAGCAGCAGATCTGTTTTAACAGGCAGAGTGAAGCCACAGGAGATCTGATCATAAAGTCAATGCTTCTCAATAGAGGCAGATTTTAACTGAAGGGGAAAAGCAGATACAGGACTTGGAAAGAAAAGGGAGATCAAGAAGAAAGAGTTCTAATTCTCCTAATAAGCACTAGACTGAGGAGCAGGAGACATCCTTTTCTTACTCAAAATATTTAGAATTTTTCCTGAAGAGACAAACGTGGTAAACCTTCCAAAGAATAATAACTTCACTACAAAAATAGAAAAAAAGAAAAAAAAACCCCAAATTCAGCTATAACATCAGTATTGCCACTGGCTGACAAACTGTGACAATACAGGTGACATCAAATTCAGAGGAATCATTCTGACATCTCTGCAGACTTGGTTCTTTCAAAAGGAGTAATTTTGACTATCTGAGAGGTTTGAAATGGACCTGGAATTAAGATGAAGTAAATCTAAAAGCAACAGTGCATCACTTTCTCAAAACCATAATTACTTTGACCTGCCTTTGCTTAGCTAAAAATTGCTTTAATTCAATGCAAATGAGTATTTTTCTCAGTGTTGCCACCAAAAAAATCTAAGTCGGATAATTTGCACAAACTGATTTAAGTGAAGCTCTAGTGAGAGAGCTTTAGATGCATGGAGCAACAGCACTTGCAGGGTAATGTCTTGCAATGCAGGCTGCAGGTTCACAGAAAGGCATCACCATCTCCCATCAGGCTAAAGGAATTTCAGACACAGGCTTGGGTGTCCCTATCACACCCTAGCAGCTTTGGGATGCACTCTAGAGTGTCAAAAAAGAGACAGAAACTGCCAGGTCAGCTCTGATTCAAGTTGCAGGTAGCTCCACTTCATGTTCTTGACACATGAGCTTGTAGAAGTCTCAGGGTGGAGTAACACAGGTCTCTGCTTCAAGACTAATCCCAAAGGGACTGGCTGTAGGACTCAAAACTGCTATGTTTCAACCCAAATATTCAGATATCTTCCAATTTGATCTGTGGTTTTGCATGGCAGGATCCAAGAAGAACCTTAGAAAATGTTACTAAAATCCAAACTTGGCCACATGTACTGTGCTTTGAATTTGAGCTGGCAGTGGGAACTGATACCTTCCTAAAAGAACTGGAGGTGATGCCATATGCTTCCCTGGCAGGGTCATGTTTACTGAGCTGGCAGATTTGATAGAATTAGATTTCTTTTTCAAGCTGGTACAGCACTGTGATGTGTCTGCACACAAAGTATTTCAGATAAGTAAGATTAAGTCATGATTGAAGATCCAGCCTCTAGAAATAATGTAGTGTCCTTTAAAAGGAAACACCTTTGTTTTGTGTACCAAAGCTCTAAAAACAAAAATAAAATAAAAATCCAAGACTTCTAGAAAAATGTCAGCAGCAATTTAGTCCAGAGACATTTTAAAATTGTACCAGATTTAATACCTCAGTGTCACTGTGCCAGTTTCTACTCTCCAGAGCAACCCTCCAGAGGGATGGATAAGGACCCCACTGCAGGAGTTTTGGGGACACCAAGAGTATGTGTGGTCCCCTCCATGCCAGCAGCAGTTCTCTGTCAGGCACCAGCAAGGTGGGAAATGTGCTTGGACCTTGTGGGCTCTAACCTGTCACCCATTGCTCCTTGTCCTCCCCTCAATCTTTTGGGAGGGAAAGCTGAGTGCTGAGCCTGCATTGAAAACCTGCTGGGACAAAGGACTTCCAAAGAGATGGAAAAGTTACTACAAAAAACAGACAAAAAAGTTCTATTGAGAGGATGTCCTTAGAGAAAGACAGCTACACTTCAAACATTTGTCACCAGGTGGTTTCAACCACTATGTTGTGTCTCTTTTGCATTCTAGGATAATTTGCAATTGCTTGGCAGAAATAGCTGTGGGACTGGTCCAGAGAAACAGATGTGGCTTGATGAGGTTAACAGGTTTCCTGAAATAGTAGAGCTCCTCTCTGCTCAAAGGTTTGGTCATCTCGTACGCAGGGCACAAATCTCTCCCTGAGGAGGGATGTGCACGTCAGTCCAGATGAGGCAGCTTAATCACAGGCAGTTCAAAGTGAAGCAGAGCCAGGAAAGAATTGCTTTCCATCCTCCTTTCCCCCAGAATGGCATTTTAGCAATTACTACAGACTTTACAGCTGATGACATTCCTAATCTTAACTCATGCTTCAGAGCAAGCTTCTACCAATACTATGGGGAGTTTCTTTTAAAAAGAGCTCCCTGTGTGTCAAGACCCCCCCATTTTCCACATTCCACAGCTATTTCACAGCTTGAGGGGGGTGTGCAGCCCTGACTTAAAAAGAGCTTTTCAAAGTTTTATAGGACATTTTACACAAAGTGACTTGAGCTTGCTACTTACAAACCAGAGCACCGGACACTTGGCACCAGTGGGAAGAGGAGGCTGGGGTAAGAGTGGGAAAGGTGACCAGAAGAGTGGCAGCAGCTCCTGTGTGGTTGCTGTTAATTAGTGCCAGGTCAGCCCAGAGCCCTTATCAGGACAAGAGGGGGTCACAAGAAGTGACAACTTTGAACAACTAACAGACATACACACTGAACAGAGGCCCCTTATGTTGATAAGGTTATCTATTCCATAAGATAGAGGTTTGTGACCAGAAAACACACATAGCTCCCACAGGGTCAGTTCAGTTGCCAGATACATTTTAGGTGCCACTGAAGATACCTTGGTCTCAAATACAACAGCGGTGTCAGACAGCCACACACAGAAGACAAGGACAGACAGTCCAGGGCAGCTCAAACAGCACTAAGAGACCCCGGGTGAGAAGCCAAAATCCCCTGGCAGGAGCCCCCCAGCTCCCTGAGGCACATGCTGGGTGACAGAGCAGACACCTACAGGGCAGTGACTCAGACACCGAGCCAGCCCAGGCAGGGATGCAGACACGCTCTGGATGGGCTCAGGGCAGCTGTCAGCCCCCAGGCACAGGCACACCACTCCTGCCAGCACTGAGGGGCAGTGGGAGCTGGCACATCCCCAGGCCAGCCACAGCCTCCCTGCTCTGCTGGCTGCTGCACAGGCACTGTGGCAAAGAGAGCAATATCAACACCTACAGCAGTGTTTTGCCCACAGGGCTGCGTGTGGTGCACAGGAAATGTCTGTGGGGGTCAAGGAACTGTCTTGCTGTTGTAAGCAAATCCTCTGAACTGTGAGCTGACAGATAACCCCAGAGTTTACTTTCAGCCTGCATACCTAAGGCATCACCTGTGAGTTAGACTTCATTTATCAGTTAGGAAGCACACCATAAACATAACAGACAGGCTTAGATGCAGTCAGGCAAGACTGTGGCAGAGGGGGGTGAAGTACATCTGCCATACTTCACCTTAATTCCTGGAATTCATCCCCATGTTTTAATAACCTACATCAGGAATCTCAGATCAGGTCAAAATATATCTGCCTCTCTGCTCCTTGCAAGCTTGACTGAACACAGGCTGTTCAGCAAATCTTTTATTGTAAATGAAAATATGCTATAGTAATATTTATATAAAAATATAAAAATTACTAGTACAAAGCTAAATGGGTTTGCACTGAAATGTTCCACCAGAGCATATTGGCAGAGGGGATGGTTATTAAAAATAATTCTTCCACTTAAGTACTTGTAGGTGAAAACTTTATCCCCTGCTTCACCAGTTCATCTATCTGCTGCTTCAGATGAAGCATCAATAGTCCTATGCTGCCTTCTGCAAAGTATAAAAGATACAGAAGACAAAGAAAATTAATTGTCTGGTATGAAAAAGAAAAAAGTTGAAGAAACTCCACATGTGGCAAGTGAAAGTGTTGAAACAAGACAAAAAACACATCCTTTTCAGAGTTTCCTCAGCCAGAGCCATGAAAAGCTCCACCAGGTGGTGGGATTAACAGCACTTGGAATATGCTGTGGAGCTGAGTTTGCTCTCTCTCCTTTGCTTTTTAAAAGCAGGTTTCTGCTTCACTCCAGTTTTGAAAATAGGTGCAAAAGATGTTACAAGTAAAAATTTATTTCTACTATCATTTAATGGCAGCATTTGCAATTCATTTGACATAAAATATGTTTTTATAACCTAGAAGATGGAACTGCCATCAGCATAACCTTAATTTCCTCTCAAGTTGCTTGCAGTTTTACATAAACAAAAAAAAGAAAATTGATAAGCACATGCAAAATCTTACATAAAATTATGTTTAGTTTGAAAAGCAACCTTCCTCAATTGAGAGGCCATTACCATTAGCACTATAATCAAGTTTGGAAGAAAAACTGCAAAGAAGGTGTCAAGTTCGTTTCTGGCCAGGATGTGACAAATTCATACAAACAGGGCAACTCGCTGTCTCCCCTGCAGAATTAGATTGTGCACCGAGTGAGTGAGCCAAAATAAAAAATAATACAATTTCTCTCTTCTTCTGCACTTTCAGAGACAATGCTTCTACACACAAGTAAGCAAAAAGGTAAAATAAATGTGCATTGGCAGAACTGTAGTTTCAAAAACTTAGTGGTAACTTTAAAGCAGAACCATAGACTGAAACTTTGTTGAGGCACAGGATTTAAACCTCCTGACACGGAAATGTTACCCTACAGCAGCACCAAAACAGTAAATGAAGTGAGAAATTGGCAGAGGAACAGACCACCAAATTTACCATAGGCCTATGCTGGGGCTTTGTTGTTTCCAGGATAATCAAGAAAACACATGCTATAAACTAAAAAACATACCCACTCTTTTTATCCACATCCAAGCATTCCCTCCTTTACCCCCAGCCACCAACCAGACGTGTGCTGAAGCAGATTAAAAATGGTCAGGGTCCCAGATAAGGCCAGGAAGGACCTCCAGCACAGCCATGCCCTGCAGATAACAGAAAGCAGAAAAGGGAGCCCGAGCAGAGCAGCTCTGCCCAGGCACTGCGCACAGCGGGCAGGGCACCTCGGGGCAGAACTGAGCAGGGGTGAACACAGCCTCTCGTGGGAGGCACTGGCTGGCTCGGGATGCTGCGGATGTAACAAGCCAAGGGTTTCCAAGCAGTTCTGCACGCAGAGCCAGCCACCCAGGTGAAGCTGTGCAAGTAATGCACAGGAGGGGTGTGCTGCTGCTCCTGAAACGCCAAGAGGCAGGAAGGCTCCAGTTAAAGGCAACTCTTATTTTAACTTGTGTCACTGAAGAGCACCAAAGTAAATGAACTCCTGAGGACAAGATCAAAGTAGAATAAGAGACTCTTTTTTTATATCCTTGAATCTCCTGTCCCTTTTGTACACTGAAATTTAATTTCCTTTTCAAAGAGAGCTTTTGGAGCTTATGAAAATTGACCCAAAAGATTACAAGGGCTTTGTCACCCTTCCAATCTCTCTGAAAGATCCACAATTAGGGAGGTTTTTCCTTCAACATACGTGCCCAGCAGAGAAATATATAATTCAGACTTACAATTACGTGAATGAGTTATTTCAGTATATTGGGTACATACAAGCCCAACCGTTACAAAGAGTTGAAAAACCCTTGTGTGCCTCAAATGAGAAAATCTACATTAAGGCGCCTTTTTTTTTACTGGCTTGTTTTCATTTGTGCCAAGACTACACACAGTCACACTAAGGACCTGGGACGGATGTTCTCTACTGAGATAAATGTACCGAGCACAATAAAAGCAAACCGCTGACCTCGGGGATTAATTTCTAGAGGAGCATAAATGACTAATTCTGCAAGGAGGAGTGTGCGAGCGGGTAGCCAAGCCAGCCAGCCTGCTCCCTGCCCGCTAACGGAGCGGCACAGGCTCTGCTCCCGGGCACGCAGCCGACCGGGCAGGAGCGGCACAGGGCAGCAGGCTCGGCTTGCGGGTCCCCGAGCATCCCCGGCCGTGCCCCGTGCCCGCCTCCAGCGGGAATCCCGCACGGCAGCGCGGGATGCAGCGCGGCAGGAGCGATTTAAACACCAGCAGCGCAAGGGCCGAGCGGGCAGGCTGGGAGGCTCCCACCGCCCTCCGCAGCAGCGGGGAGCGGGGGCTGCAGGCAGGCGGGAGGAGGGGAAGGAGGGAGGGAGATAGGGGGGAGATAGAGGGGGAGATAGAGATAGAGGGGAGATAGATAGAGGGGGTCCCGCGGTACTCACGGCGGGCGCGGGGCCGGCCGAGCCCACGGCCGGGGTGGGACGGACGGACGGACGCTGCTGTGGCTGCCGCCGCGCTGTCTGTGTGTCCGTCTGTCTGTCTGTGTGTCCGTCTGTCTGTGTGCGCGTCCGCCGGCCCTGCCCGCCGAGCCGCTCCGGGCGCCCCGTCCCTCCCCTCGCTCCCTCCCCGGCGCTTCCTGCCGCTCATATAGCGCGCCCTCGGCCACGTGGACGGCGCGGGGCCCGCGGCTCCTCCTCGGGGCCGGGCCGGTGGGCCCACTGACACCCTCGCATCCCCCCATCATCATCCCCATCATCATCCTCCCATCATCATCCCCCACCGACACCCCTGCATGACCCCCTATCATCATCCCCCATCGATCACCCTCCACCGACATCGCATCCCCCCATCATCATCCTCCACCGACACCCCGCAGACCCCCATCATCACCCCCCATCATCATCCTCCACCGACACCCCCGCATGACCCCCATCATCATCCTCCCATCATCATCCCCCACCGACACCCCGCATCTCCCATCATCATCCCCCATCATCATCCCCCATCATCATCCCCCACCGACACCCCTCATCCCCCCATCATCATCCCCCATCATCATCCTCCACCGACACCCCGCATCCCCCCCATCATCCTCCTCCACCGACACCCCGCATCACCCCCATCATCCCCCACCATCATCATCCTCCACCGACACCCCGCATCCCCCCATCATCATCCCCCATCATCATCACCCCCATCATCCCCCCATCATCATCCTCCCATCATCATCCCCCACCGACACCCCTATGCACCCCCATCATCATCCTCCCATCATCATCCCTCCACCGACACCCCCGCATCCCCCATCGTCATCCCCCATCATCATCCTCCCATCATCATCCCCCACCGACACCCCCTCCATAACCCCCTATCATCCCCCTCATCATCATCCTCCCATCATCATCACCCCCATCATCCTCCCCCCGACACCCCTCATCGATCCATCATCATCATCCCCCGTCATGATCCCCCGTCGTCACCCCCCATCATCCCCCATCTCACCCCCAATTACCATGCCCCCTGTCATCACCCCCCCAAACACCCCATCATCATCCCCCCACTCATCACCTCTCATCACCCCCATCATCATCCCTCGCCATCACCCCCCTTCACCCCCATCTCACCCCCCTCATCAGCCCCATCCCACGCCTAAGCAGCTCCCCAGCACTGCCCCCCAGCACTGCCCCCATCACAGCCCCAGCACTGCCCCCAGCACTGCCCCCATCACTGCCCCCAGCACTGTCCCCTAGCACTGCCCCCAGCACTGCCCCCATCACTGCCCCCCATCACTGCCCCCCAGCACTGCCCCCATCTCAGCCCCCATCACTGCCCCCCATCACTGCCCCCTATCACTGCCCCCAGCACTGCCCCCATCACTGCCCCCATCTGCCCCACTGTCCCCAGCTGCCCCCACACTGCCCCCAGCACTGCCCCCAGCACTGCCCCCATCACTGCCCCCCAGCTCTGCCCCATCACTGCCCCCCAGCACTGCCCCCCCTATCACTGCCCCCCAGCACTGTCCCCAGCACTGCCCCCCATCACTGCCCCCTCAGCACTGCCCCCATCACTGCCCCCAGCACTGTCCCCCAGCACTGCCCCCATCACTGCCCCCCATCACTGCCCCCATCACTGCCCCCCAGCACTGCCCCCAGCACTGCCTCATCACTGCCCCCAGCACTGTCCCCATCACTGCCCCCTATCTCAGCCCCCCATCACTGCCCCCCATCACTGTCCCTATCACTGCCCCCTATCACTGCCCCCAGCACTGTCCCCCAGCACTGCCCCCATCTCAGCCCCCCATCTCAGCCCCCATCACTGCCCCCCCAGCTCTTTCCCCAGCTCTACCCCCCAGCACTGCCCCCAGCTCTGCCCCAGCACTGCCCCCATCTCAGCCCCCCAGCACTGCCCCCATCTCAGCCCCCCAGCACTGCTCCCCCCAGCACTGCCCCCCAGCACTGCCCCCATCTCAGCCCCCCAGCACTGCCCCCCTATCTCAGCCCCCATCACTGCCCCCCAGCTCTGCCCCCTATCACTGCCCCCCAGCTTTCTGCCCCCCAGCACTGCCCCCCAGCACTGCCCCCATCTCAGCCCCCATCTCAGCCCCCCCATCTCAGCCCCCCATCACTGCCCCCCAGCTCTTCCCCCAGCTCTCTACCCCCAGCACTGCCCCTAGCTCTGCCCCCAGCACTGCCCCCCATCACTGCCCCCCATCGCTCCCCATCTCAGCCCCCCATCACTGCCCCCCATCTCAGCCCCCAGCACTGCCCCCAGCTCTGCTCCCCCAGTTTCTGCTCCCCAGCACTGCCCCCAGCACTGCCCCCCATCTCAGCTCCCCCAGCACTGTCCCCAGCACTGCCCCCCTATCTCAGCCCCCCCCATCACTGCCCCCCAGCTCTGCCCCCCAGCACTGCCCCCCCAGCTCTGCCCCCAGCACTGCCCCCCAGCACTGCCCCCCCATCTCAGCCCCCCATCACTGCCCCCCATCTCAGCCTCCCCCAGCACTGCCCCCCAGCACTGCCCCCCCAGCACTGCCCCCCCATCTCAGCCCCCCATCACTGCCCCCCATCACTGCCCCCCCAGCACTGCCCCCCCAGCTCTGCCCCCCCATCACTGCCCCCCCATCACTGCCCCCAGCACTGCCCCCCAGCACTGCCCCCCAGCTCTGCCCCCCAGCACTGCCCCCCATCACTGCCCCCCATCTCAGCCCCCCAGCACTGTCCCCCATCTCAGCCCCCCCATCTCAGCCCCATGCCCCTCCCATCACACTCCCTCGGAGAGGTGCGATGTGATCCCAGACTCACCCCGAGCGCCGCCGGGATGAAATCCTGCTCTGCTCGGGTCCTCCCTAGAGGGTGACCTCCCAGGGATGGCTGTGCTCCCCACAACCCCCAGACCTCTGTGTCTGACACTGGGCTGCGTGGATCCCAAAGGTGATCGCAGCAGGGAAAGTGGAAACGGATTTGGGGCATCGTCAGGGCAGAAAATCTATGTGGCATCACTGATAAAAATAGCGCATAGTCGATATTCACAGAGTCACAGAAGCGGTTTAGGTTGGAAGGAACCTTAAAGATAATGGAGTTTCGACCCCCTTGCCGTGGACAGGGACACCCTGTATTACACCAGGTTGCCCAGAGCTCCATCCAGCCTGGGCTCAAAAACATTGATGGAGGGGTCCTGTCTGGGCAACCTGGTCTTATGTCTCACCACCCTCAAAGGAAAGAATGTCCTCCAAAAATCTAATTTAACCTATTCTCTTTCATTTTAAAGCCATTCCCCCTTGTCCTATCACTACATTTCCTTGGGGGGAAAGAAACCCAAAAACCAACAAAAACCCCCAAATATTTCCAGCTTTCTTGCAGCCCTTGTAAGTACTGAAAGGTGCTATAAGGTCTCCCCAGTGACTTCTCTGGGCTGAACAATCCCCACCCTTAGCCTGTTTTTACAGGAGAGGTACTTCACCCCTCTTCTTTCTGTCCAGCATCAGACATTTTTAAGGTGACTATAAAAAACTGTAGAATTAAAAAGAAAGCAGCATCATTAAAGAATCCCCCAGACAGATACATTCAAGTGATAAAGTGTCTGCTAAAACTATTTAACAACATAATGCTGTCTTTTTTAGTGCCGATGTGTAAAGACTGGAGCCATGAGATGTGTAAAGACTGGGGCCATGACTAGAAGTGGGGGGATTATAGCACCTCCAAAGAAGCAAATGATCTCTGATCTCCTCCACCCTTCTGTAGGCAGGCGAGTATGCACAGTGAACATGCACAGCACATATCAGAGGGGAGAGTGCATTCCTGAGCTCTGCAAAAACATGTTCCATAACACCGGAGAGCTGTGCACAACTCCCTTTGTGAAGCAGATGAGTTTACAGGTGATTAATCTAGTTACTGAAACTGCCCACGTTGTTGGTTTATTAAAGCCAGCACAAGGTACTTCCACTGGAAAGTGTAACGTGCTATGTAGGAGCTGTAATTCATCAATCACCACTGAGCTTGTTTCCATAGAGTTATATTAGTAGAAGCCCG
Organism: Luscinia megarhynchos; assembly: GCA_034336665.1. NCBI lineage: Eukaryota > Metazoa > Chordata > Aves > Passeriformes > Muscicapidae > Luscinia > Luscinia megarhynchos. The sequence goes on from JAPFBE010000002.1 coordinate 94,265,912, forward strand.
AGTGTGGATTTAGCTGGTGTCACATCATGCTCAGCGCTGTGCAGACATTTGCATGCAGGTGAGAGCACCTGTGACAGCCTGAGCGTTCTGCCTGGGGAGCATAAACCCACACAAGCCCTTCGAGGGACCCACCCCATCACTAAATCCTGCCTCTGCATATTGAACAGCTGCATAGTGTCATATGCTTCAAAAACAGCGTTTGGAAGGGATTTAATCCACAGTAATGAGCATTAAAGAAAAAAAAAGTAAAAGCACATTAGTCTTGTTTTATGAGGAATGTATCAATACAAGGAATTACTGTGTGGTGGAAACAGTCTATTAAATAGCTGTTCACTGCTTTTTCCCAGGAGCTGCTTGACACTTTGCTGGAGGTGGGATGAGGAGCTCCAATTTGATTGTCTGTTAGTGTCTCTGTTACCTTTTTGCCTTGACACTCTCATACTTTCAGGCAAATTGGTTGAATTTGGTGCTTCATTTGCTTCACAATAATAGTGGGTGAGTGGGACTGTTTACAAAAAAGAATCTCTGGGGAACAGCTCACCAGTAATAGGGGTGTGCATCAGGTTTGGAGATTTCTCCCAAACATTTCTGGGGGGAAGGAGGGAGGGAGGGAGGGAGAGAGCAATGAAAAAGAAGAGTCTGAGAACTCTGCATTTCACTACCTGTTGTATGACACCTGGTCTGTCCATGAGTTCAACAGAAAAAAAAATGTATCTAGTAAAATAGATGATTTATCATCATACAACATGTAAAGTTTCACTAGGTTGTATCAACGAAAGCTTAACCCAGCACCAAGAATGTCCTAATTATTAACAGTAAATCAAGCTAACACTGGCACAGGTTGCCCAGAGAAGCTGTGGATGTCCCATCCTTGTCAGAGTTCAAGGCAGGGCTGGATGGGGCTTTGAGCAGCCTGGTCTAGAGGAAGGTGTCCCTGACCTTGGCAGGGGTTGAGATGAGATGATCTTTAAGACGCCTTCCAACCCAAACTATTCTGTGATCCTGTAACTGGAGAAAGGGAGTGAGATGATTTTTTTTTTTTTTTTAATCTGTGTTTTCAGTTCTGTCTCTGCACTATTTCTCTGGAGCACACAAGAGATAAGTTATGGTGCACCCCACAGCCACACCAGCCTTGGTCACACATTGCAAGGAGGAGATATGGAGGCGAGCTCTGCAGTGGCTGGGTTTGCTCAGAAAGCCTCCTTTCTGTAAAGCAAGGCAGAGGAGGAGTGTGTTTGCCCCAGAGGAGCATGATACAGTGAGCACGGAGAAGTGCAGAGCATGGAGAAGATCCTCAGGTCTCTGCCAGCACCTGGCTGAGCCAAGAGCAGAGAACAAAACCAAACCCACCTGAAACAGTAAGTTAGGAGCCTTTTAATATCAGTGTTTATATCAGTGTTACACTCCTTAATTCCTTCAGGTGCTCCAGCTTCCCTGAGGCATCCCAGCGAGGTGGAGGTAACAAGTGTTCCCCGATAACGCCACAGGAATTGCAGCAGGGCCAGCCCAGCACGCTGGTCTGATCTCCTCATGCTGCAGCATTTCACTAGCAAGTGTCATCTAGATGGTTTGGGAAAGAATCCAGGATTTGTTTCACAGACAGTATTTCCTCAACAGCTCAGTGAATATGGAATAGTTTGAACTCACCATGCAAATCTTGCTTGTCGTCTTATGTGGAGAAACTATATCTATTCTAAAGTCTGGGCCAGGGCTTTCCACTGCTGAGGGGGGATAGTTATGCAGACTTCAAAGGAGCTGTATCAGCTTTTACCAAGTGGGGATCCAGACCTTTATTCATATTTTAAAATTCAGAAACTGCACCTAGGTAAAGCATTTTTCTCTATATTCTTAAGTAGCCAGGTTTTTATTTTATAGCTGTTCCCTCGGTGGCAGGATTGTTTCTCAGTAATCAATGTTTAAAGGCCCTTCAAGGCTGACAGAATTAAAAATGAATAATTTAAAGCTGGTCTATGATGCATAATTTTTAACATATGTTTTACAGGCCATGTGGAACAATTTTTGACTTGTCAGTAGATATTTTACAAACATGCTGTGTTGGAACCAAAAGCTTTTTTATTTAAGAGTCAAATTTGAGCCCTCCTATGCTTCAACACAGCAGCATGCTGGAGCCTACAAGCCATAACAAGGAAACCATTATCACCAGCACTGATCAGTGAAGAGGAGAAATGAAGCAATTGCAGCACTTTTTTCCTCTTACACACACTGCTAAACCAGATGTGGGCAGAACTGTGGTTCTGCCATCTTAAGAAACCTTGTCCCAAGGTAGAGAAAGAGGAGCTGTGTTTTATTTGCTCTAAGGCTGCAGAAAGGATGGAGCCAGGTGGTGCTGGAGGAGCCATGAAACCTGTTGTCTTTGGGTTATTTTTTGAATGGTAGCTGGGGTATTTTTTTACCAACCTCCTGTTAAGTCCCCAAATATTGTGCTAGGAATGCCATCTGAGTAATTCCCGATAGCTTTAATAGGCAAAGCTAATTGCTGGTGAACAACAACGATTCACCTTTCATGGATTGCATTTCTTGTCCCTTCCTGACTGCTTGCAACAAGAAAGGGAGGAGGCACCTACCCTGCAGATGCTCAAAGGCAGCCTGGGCTTCAACCCCATCAACGGACTCCTACACTCTTCCTTGTTTTCCAGGATTGTCCAGCTTTTCTATTTTAAAGTTACTCCATATTTGCAGCTAAAAAGAAATTGATTTGGTTATTTCAAAAGCTCCTTGGTCCCAAACCCAATGTCAAGTGTTTCACCAAGCTGTAAATTGAGGCAGTGCCCTGGTAAAGTGCAGATTTGGGCTCATGTTTGCTCCCCCCTCATTAGCTCTCCCCTTCAGTTCATAATCTGTCATCTTTCAAACAAGCCAATTGCCATTGTGTCTAGAAGTTAAAATAGAAAATCAGCATTTGGCATGTACACAGTTGCCAAGAAGCTATTTCTCCTCGCCTGTGTAAATAAATTGTCGTTCAAAAATGGTTGGCTTGCTCCTAAAAGATGTGCTATGTGCTACCAGTGCACTGTGCTCCCAGTGGGAGGAAAGAGGAGAGGATCCAGGAGTGTGGCCAAGTAGTGCCCCTTCCCCAGCTTCTCCCACTCATTCTGTGGAATGGGACTGTTCTTGCACAGACCCAAGTGCCATTGGGTGGCTCCTGTCTCAGTGAGCAGAGCAGGAGTGATTACTGACCTTGCTGGTTTTGCCCCCAGGTCAGGACCAAGGTGGTTCCCTTTACAGTGATTTGCTGGTAATCTATGTATTTCCATTAGGTAACTATTTGTGTTTATTTTATACCATACAGAAACACATCTATTGATCAGTATGACTAGATGTGAAAGGTATTAAATAATTCCAGACTTTATAGATATGAAACTAAGAAGATTGACCACAGATGGACTGTACACTATTTATTTATTCTAACTGGCAGAAGAGACAGATGGTATATGTGTATCCCTACACATGACAGATTGTATATTTACCTTACTTCCACTGAAGAGGTACATTGTGCTCTGTATTCAAACATGCAAGAGTCACTGCCCTTATCATATCTTATTATATTATTGTATAATTTGAACAGCAGCACTTTATACACCGTGCTAACAAACATGATAAGGCTATTTAGTGGCTATAGACTTTGCCATAACTGATGCACAGTTTTATTATGTCTGGCTTGGTCTTCTTAATGTTTTTTTCACAAAAAAACACCCCATACTTCTGACAAATGTCACAGGACTGTAAGAGCTTCCCTGATCCAGAGTCTTCTAAAAGCCAGTAGTAAGAGTGCAGGCCTGAAGCAAGCTTTTAGATCACATCCTCTGCCTCCACACTTCACACGCCAGGCTGTGGCACCAGGGTGCATTCAGAGCAAAGAGAAGAGAAGCAATAAACAGCATCCTTCCCTGCTTGCCCGTGGAATTCAAATGGTGAGGAGCTGCCAGAGCTCAGTGGTACTGACACACAGTCAGTGGTCTCAGCATCTGCTTCACAGGACCTGGGTGCAGGCCCACATCAGAGACAGCTGTGACATCAGAGAAAGATTTCTTGTGAGGCCAAAGTATTACACAGAAAAGTGTTTTTACCAGCTAGGATTCATTAGTGCTGAATACAGGAGCGCTGGCTATGGGTAAAGGTTGTGATTTGGTACAATCTGCTCTCAATAAATGTCTGTGAAAGTCAGAGAAACCTTTCAGTATTGCAGCACATAAAAACACAGTATACACCAAAAGCTGGATCTGCAGAAGTATTCAGCAAATCTGGAGCTCCCACAAACTCACATAAAAACCTCTCTGTGCTATGAAATACTTCTTTGCTTTTGTACTCTTAGATAAATGCAAGTTTTGCTATAAGGACAGTGTAAAGCCTGAGAGGAATAATAAACACTTATCAAAAAATTTTAAAAGGCAATGATGGGACATGAAAATAGAAGAAAAAATCCATAATATAGAGGTGTTCATCCTTGAAAGTGTACAAGAAACAAGTGAACGTGGCACTTTGCCATATGGGTTAGTGGGCTGGGTCAAGGTTGGTCTTGATCTCAGCCTTAATGATTCTATGATTCTACCTCTGTCAGCACACAGGAAGATTAAAAGAATATAAAAATTATTGGCCATAAATATTTTACTGCAGAAGGAAGAAATGGCATAAGCACCTAAAATGAGGATAAAGGTAAGTAACGACGTGGCAAGGAGAGACAGCCGTGTGTACTCTGCTTGTGTTTCACAGATTGAACACGTGGCATGTTCAATCTCTCCAATACAAATGACCCTTCTTTGCAGTTCAGATGTCACCTACAGAACATCACAAAAATAAAATAAACCTAATTTACCTTTGGCCATCTGGACCTCAATTCCCAAGCACAGACTCGAAAATACGTGCATTAAGTGATTGTGAAGTTATTAGCATCATGTAATTTTATTTCATTTCACTTGTCCCCCAGGACAGTCAGGAATAAACCAGAAGGTGAAATTAGACCCAGAAAATAAATGTTGTTGATTAGGTTGAAGTGTCTATTAGGCTTCAGTTTGAGTTTCCAGCCCACAAGAAGAATGGCAAGCAAAGCCTGTTAAAGACACATTTTGACAAGAATGCATTTTTCAGTGGCTCCAACAAAATAAATATAGTAACGCAGAAGAACCTTTAAAAAGTCAGGCTTATGTGCTTGTCTGATCAGCACCAGCTAACAGTTCCATGTCTCCTGAATGTCACAGAAGCACACGAGCTGTGCCACCATGCAGTTCTCAAGAAAAATTCTTTTCCTCAAAGGACATCACACACATACCAGGGGCTGTGCATTCTGTATTAACTTTAACAAAAATAACACAAAATTGTAATTGCAAGTGAAATTCATCCCCAGGGAAAATTGAGAATAAAACACTGAAACACACCTGGCAGATGTTACTCACACAGCTTAACTTAGTATGGATAAGCATTTATTTTGAATGGTAGAAAAGCAATATAGTAACCCAGGCAGGATTAAAAAGTTTGTGTGTCTTTGCTTTCTTGACAGATATATATAGGTTAAAATAACTTTTCAGTCCATTCCAGCTATTGAGATAGGCTGAGAAGGGATAAATAGTATGAACAGAATCCCTCCAAGGAGGGATGGCGAGTGCTTGTGCAGGGATAATTCTGAAGACCTGCTGTTAACCCACAGCTTGGAGCTCAGTCAGGACAGATCAGCTGAGATACTGCTAAAGAAAATAAAAAAGTTTAGAGATCAATTCCCCAGATGTTGCCTAGAAAATACTTATGTCACATTATTTCAGTGTGCAAAAGCTAGCAGAATTCTTCACTAAGGCAGTACTAAGTCATGCTTAGTTTTAGATCTGATATTAACAAATCAACATTTAAAGAAAGTCGTGCCTCTGCAGTTTGCTTAGGGGTACACTTCCCTGATGGCAGAAGAGCGAAGTTGTGTAAGCTGAGGAATTGCTGTAATGATACAAGAATTACTGTACAGGTATGAGATCTGGACAAAATATTTCAAAGACTTGAGAATGGTCTTAGTGTAAACCAGACAGGTGCTGCATTCAGAGCATAACCTACATCTAAGAAATTGGAAAAAAATATTTAGAAAACCAGAAAACAATTAATCTAAACTCAACACAGTGTGATTTCTTAGAGTAAAACCAGAAGGAAAAGGCCTATTTACCATCCAGAAATAAATACAAAGTGGGACAAAATGTAAATCTGTGTTCATTGGAGAGACGGTAAACAAGATTACCTTGTCAGTTTATTGAGGCAATAAATGATTCTGAGGAAAAGATTAATATAATATATTGTGTTTACCTGGCCTTTAGTTAAGCAGGAAAAAGATACCCAGACAATTGGCTGTCTTCTCGGGGCCAAAGGGAAGAAGCAGACTGGTAGTGCAGAGCCCGTGTGTGCCAAGCACGGTCTGTCCTCACCCCTAACCTGGGCTGAGGCAGTGCTGAGCACAAACACAGACTGGGAGATGAACAGATGGGAAGCAGCCCTGAGGAGAAGGACTTGAGGGTGCTCATGGAGCTGGGCATGACCCAGCAATGCACTCTGGAAGCCCAGAAACCAAAGGGGTCCTGGCTGCATCCAAAGCCCTGTGGGCAGCAGGTGAGGGAGGGGATTCTGCCCCTCTGCCCTGCTCTGCTGAATCCCACCTGGGGTACTGCATCCACCTCTGGGGTCCCCAACATGAGAAGGATGTGGAATTCCAAATGAGACTTTGAAGGTGATCAGAGGAGTGGAGCACCTCTCCTATGAAATGAGACAGAGTAGATCTAGATTGTGCACTATAAATGAATTATTTCCTGTGAGGGTGGTGAGGCACTGGAATAGGTTATCCAGAGAAGTTGTGGATGCCACATCCCTGGAAGTGTTCAAATCCAGGTTGGATGCAGATCTGAGCAACCTGAAATAATGAGAGGTGTCCCTGCTCTTGGCAGGTGGGTTGGAATTAAATGATTTTTATTGTCACTTCCAGCCCAAACCAAACTATGCTTTTATGGAAGTTCAGAGCCTTTGGTTCTTTTAGTGAAAGTGGATTCAAAATAGCTTCCTGAGGACACATGGGAACATTTCCAAATCTCCTACAATCTCATTGGATGTACTGGTTTTTTCCTGATGTTGAGATGCTCACCTTCACTGCTGCAGCAGCCCAACTGATCTACAAGGCTTGTGCAGAAACAGGCCCCTGGAGCAAGGTTCATGCCCAGTGAAATTCCAAGTGCTGCATAGCACGTCTCCATGAGGCAAGGGTGTGATGTCACCCAAGACAATAGGAAAGTCCACCACTCAGGAGGAAAAGGTATCCAAATAAAGTATGGAAAATAGAACCATTAAGATTGGAAACTATCTCCAAGATTCGTGTAGGAGTTACCTGGACTGAGAGATTAATTGCTGGAAAGCAGCCAACACCTTTGAGAGAGCTGCCAAGATGTCCTTTAGGGCAAGGTAACTGAGTGAACCTCACCCTTAGAAATTTATAAAACAATCTGCCTTGGGATAAGAGCTCTCTACTCGTTTCCAGTGTAGGAGGGGAAAGATTGTGATGTACATGATGACTTTGAGCTGCTGGCAGGATGAAGCCCTGAAATGGGTGATTGAGATTTGCTCAACCCTGTAAAAGGAGAGCTGAAGTGGGATCCTATTGCTGTTTATTGATAGGGAAGTAAATGCCAGGGAAGGGGGGATGTATAGCAGATGAAAAAGAAAAGAGTTTCATGTGCAGGTGAATGTATTCAGGCTGCAAATTAAAATAATGTTGGTAACCATCATATCAAAAGTCAAAAATATGCAGGAAAGCCTCCAAGAAGAACAAATTCTCTGAAGTTTGCATATGGAGCTTGCATTCCTGACAAATATATTATATTTTTCTCCTGTTTGAGAAAATAACCTGCATTATATAAAGAATAGTAGCTTCATGTTTCCACAAAACAATTTCTTGTTTTACAGCAGGGAAAATGTGCAAAGCAAGAAACATTGCATGCACAGACATGAGGACATAGCACAGTGCATGCATCACCTCCCAGCTGCCCCTGTGATGCTCTAACTCCACAAAGCAGTCAGAGGAGCTGGCAGCAGTTCCTGTGAGGCAATAGAACACGTTCTACTGAGTTCTCTAAGATCTAAACTGAGCCAGCAATGCAGAGCTCAGGGCAAGTATGTCTTGTTATCTCAGAAACCAGGTGGTTATGGACACCAGTAGTACCTGGAGGGGGCTGAACACACTCAACCCTTCTAACCTACATTTGTCACTTGGAGCACACACAAGACTGAAGATCCATTGATTCCAGCAGAAGCAGCTCAGGTGACTTGGTCTATTTGGCTTGCAAAATTGTTCCTGTCTGTGCAGATGAAATCTTTGTGCTCACTGCCATGACTGTGTAGAATGCAGTTATTTTTGAAAAGGATAGTCTCTCTTTTGAAGACAAAAGAACTTACTGTATTTATTTATTTATGTGTTTATTTATTTCCCCTGCAGAACAGAGGAGAAGATTGTTAAATATAGAAAAGTATGCAAGTTTTAAAACAAATTTAAGACAGGGACCAGCCAGACATTCTGAAGTAATCAGATCTGGTCTGATTTATGGAGCAACACAGTCTTATTCAGGTTAATAGGTTTATTTGTTTAATCCACTTTAGATGGAACTGGAGCACTGATGTTTCATAAAGACATTGGAGGCTCACAGAGATCAAGAAGCCACCTCTTCTACTGTTGAGCAGTGGCTTGTTTATTCATTGCACAGAACCCTTCCTTTTGTATTTTCTTTGCACGTATCTGGCTTCAGCCTACACCTGTTAATTCTCATTTCTCTCTGCTGTTAACAATGCCCATTGGAAACAAAACTGTCTTTACATGAAGGTCTCCTTGATATGTTAGCACTGCGATCTGCTTCTGATGAATTAAGTAGATGGAAGTTTTTCAGTCTCTCACATGGACATATCTGGCCAGATGTGCACTTGTACCCAACAGATGGCTGAACAGCACTGGTCCATCCCCCTGGAGTAAGCTCAGAGCAATGAGCCCTTTCTCAGTGAAGCTTGCTTCATCCCAAAGTGACTCTTTGAGCCAGACTGGATAAATGCTCCCTCACAGCATTCCTATTTCTCTCCAACAACAATCAAGGAACTCTGTGCTGGCTACCTCTCATGTTGCAGCCTGAGTATTTATCACAGACTTCTGTATTTAGGCAAGATGGATCTGCCTTTTGGACTAAGGCATTTTCCCAGGTTTGAATCATTTCCTTGACATCCTCCTCTGCACATCACACTGATGAGGCTTTGCAGATCTCCAGCAGATGCATGGTGCTGTTTCCTACATATGAGAGGATTCACTCTCAAGTGCTGGGGGTGCACACAGGGGCAGTTCACTGGAAATCTGGTCAGGGACATAGAGCTGGATTTCAATACTTATGCAGTCCACAGTCTGTGCTTGCTATTGATTGTACCTTTCTAATAAGTTGCATGTGGCTCAGATGAGAAAATGCCTTTTTAATTGTGGTCCCCTGGAAAAATGAGCAGATTATGTAACTATTGATCTTGATATTTTTTTTCCATAACTGTTTCCCCTTTTTGTGATACTAAAAAGCATTGCTGCATCACAGGTTTCAGCTCCTTCCATCCAGCTTGGTTTCCAACATTAGCCATTCCTACATTAGCTGTATCTACTTGTACCGGGCTCAGCCACTAGCCCTGCCAGACAGCTGCCAGGTGTTTTATTGCTAAATAAATACTTCCATCTGCCAAGTTATAAAGAAGAGAACAATGAATCCATTCTTGATGGCTTTTTTTCCCTCTGTCACTTGAAGAAGACACATCAGAATTACATACTTGCTGCAACAAATGCCAAAAGTTGTGTATCTCAGCAGGTTCCCTTTAATTCATACAAAGTGTGTTAAGTGTTGGGGTGTTGACCTTCAATCCATCATGGCTTATTAGGATTGAAGGAAAGAAGTGCAATAAAACTCCTTTCTCCTGCCCAGCATCTTGTCCCTGTGTTAAGAATGGCTGGTTGGAACATTTTCACATGGTACATAGGATTGATATATTCATATATTGCCTACTTGGATGAGTGGCAAATGGGGCTGAAGGGGAACTTCCAGTCTTTCTGGCTGGGAGAAATAAGGAGTTTTCCCAAGAGAATCCTGCTGTTCCTTATGCAGGTCTTCCACCACCAGCTGCAGGAGCAGCTCAGCTGAGTCCTATCCCCTCTGTCTCTCTCTCCCCTCTGTTTTGCCCATTCTCTCTCCACCCTGTCTTCTTCCCCCATCATGGTTACTGGCTCTGATTGCAGATACTTTCAACAAAATGAACAGCACTTTTGGATAAGTGTTGACATTTTCACTTAGCTCTGTCTGTGCCCCCACAGATGTTCAGGCTATGCTACAGAACCAAGTTTCAGCCAACACTTACTCTGTCATCTAAACATCAACCTCTTCCTTACCCATAAACTGGCCCTGCATAAAATGCAGATAATGAAAGCAAATTCATTATGGCATTTATTACTTTGTCTTCTCATTTGCTCTTACCATGTTCTTTTGGGACAGGAAGAATGAATTGCAGTGGAGAAGAAATTCCTAGAAAAAAAAGCTTTTTCTTGTTGAATTTTGCTGTACATAACTGCAGTCAGCGAGCTGAGATGTGCAGGTGAGATCACACCACTCCCCTGCAGCTCCACATTGCTCTAAAAGTGATTGGTATCCATTTAGTTTTAGTTGGTAGGAATCACCTTCAGTTAAATCAACATAATGTGGGCTTGCATTGGTTTGAGAAGGTTCACACAATGTACTGTGCTGGTTAAAATAATTATTTTCAAGATCTTTGGACGCTGTAGTAAAAAACCAGCACATAAGCCAGTTTGAGAGCTCCAGATAAACTGAATATTTTTAGTGGTGGGTCTTTGCAGAGGTAGTAAAGTCTAGGCAAAATTGAAAATCTTGTGGGATAAATGTGAAAATGTTAAAAATATGAAACAATTCACTAAGAATTCAAATCATGTCAGGCATTTTGAAACTAATATTTACTTAGCTAATGTAATCCTGCTTTTTTTAAAAAAAATGTAATTTGTTCATTTCTTCACTTATTTTTCTGCTTTTTGTATCAGATTTTTTTTATGATTGTCTGTTCACAATCATACTAACAACCCTGTGACAATTGGAATAATGTTTCCTTGAGGATTAGGGGAATTTGTAGAAAGAATCATTGCTTCATGTGGGAACAATCAAGCACTCATTGCAGGCATCTTTGTTGCTTAATTTCTTTGCGCCAGTACCTTGATTTGTTTCTCAAATTTAACAAAGAAGAGTATGAAGCAACAAAAAATTTTAAATTACAATGTAACCATATGGAAATATTAAGTTAAAGAAGTCTAAGCACTTAAACCAACTGTTCAGGGTATTTTCCCCTTAATGTGCTTACATAAATCACATTAGTTTTTATGAGAGTTATTTTTCAAATTTATAGACTTTTTCAGATGGATCTTCATCTCCCAAGGTAGCACATGCAGAGGCTGAGTATGTTTCTGCAATTTAAAGTCTGTGGAATTCAAAGTTTAACTCTGACACTGGATTTGTGGATGTTATTGCATAAGCAAGTTATTCATGGACTTTTGGAAACAGCTTTTACTTTTTAGTGCTCAGTTTTAGAAAGCTGAATTGTCATTTCTGAATACCCAGCATTCAAATTATGGATGTAACAAGCAATATTTGTGTGGCAATTTTAGAAGTGTTCTGTGCTAAGGCTCCATCTCTAACAGAATCTGAAGGGGAGAAAAATCACTGCCACTATTTGAGCAAACACAGGGCACAGAAGTGTTGCTGTTTCACTGAAATCCCTCATTTCTGGAAATAGCTTGTTTGAGGGTGTTGTGGTTTACCCCTGACAGTCAGCTCATCCCCTCATGTGGGATAGGGGAGAGAAGGGTAAAAGTGAGAAGATTCGTGGGTTGAGTTAAAAACAGTTTAGCAGGTAAAGCCAAAACTGCATGCCCAAGCAAAGGAATTCATTCCCCCCTTCCCAGGGGCAGGCAGGTTCAGCCACCCCTGGAAAGCCAGGATCCATTCCCCCATCTGGGAAGGCAACCAGCATCACTCTGAATGTACCTTCTTCCATCTTCTCCCCCAGCTTTACACTCTGAGTGTTACCCCCATGGTCTGGAATATCCCTGGGGTCAGCTGGGGTCACTGTCCCTGCTGTGCCCCCTCCCAGCTCCTTGTCCCCCAGCCTCCTCCCTGCTGGGGTGGGGTGAGGAGCAGAAAAGCCCTTGACTCTCTAAGCTCTGCTCAGCAGTAATGAGAACATTGGCTTTCAGCACAAATCCAAAACACAGCAGCACCATATGAGCTGCTATAAAGAAAATTAAGATTATCACAGGAAAAATATATACATGGGTATATTTTATGATTTAGAAAAATAATATTTCTATATAGTATTTCTAGTTTTGATGAATTATATTAACATTTATGTACTTAAATGTTTATATAGTAATACTTAAATATAATGTAAATGCATATTAATTTTTATTTTATATATATATACACACATATAAATATACATATATATATATACTTTATCTAATTTTGCTAGGCAACTGAATTTGCCCTGTAGGTTCAGAAATCTGAATGCAACCCAAAACTTTACAAAATTTATTTCAACATTGAATGCTATTTTGACACGGATTTGGGGATTTGGGGATGATCTAGCTCACCAGTTTTGAATTTTGCACTGTTGTGAAATTCAGTGAGTGCACTTGGGAGCCATGTGGGCTGCCTGGTAGCCCTGCAGGAGCTCCCACGGAACAGGCAGGGCTCTGTGCTTGCAGATCTCAGCACGCTGAGGGTCTAAGGAAAGGCTTCATACGCTCAGTTAGAAGTCAAGAAGCAGAAACCAGACAAAGCACAGATGCTCACACATCTGCAGCCCAAACAGATTTTGCCTTGGAGCTCTTGAGTTCACCTTGAACCAACCTTTTTGCATTACTCCTTATGCAGGTATGGAGTATTTTGGAGTTAGAACTAGCCTTATACTTCCTATGTGCAACACCAATTCACTGTATCCAATGAGACACGGAGTCTGAAAGTGAATCTGAACCTTTGTGAGGTGAAAGCTCATCACAGTAAGGCAGTGAGTAAGCAGCACGAGCAAGGGAGCTGTGCTGCCCCCCAAACCTGCCTTTGGGATGGAGGGCGGCTCCTGATGCAGATTTTACTCCGTGCTCAAGCACCTGTGAGTGCTGGTTTTAACACCCTGTCTGGCCCGGTGAGACTCGGAAGCTCGTCAGGAAAAGGAGAACAAAGAAGGTCAAGGTGAGCACCGAGGAGGTTCTGCCCCACCTTTGGTGCTGACAGGGACCCACACCAGCACTCAGCTCCGTGCAGCTGTGAGAGGGGCACTGCTGGGGCTGGGCACCCCTCTGGGACTGCTCCTCCAAGGGACATCAGCTGAACTTCTGAGCAAGCACAGGGCCCTCTGAGGCAGCAGCCAGGACAGGTTTTGGGCTAGAGGCTGTTAATCCTAGCTAGGACATGAGAGCAGTGTGATGAGAGGCTTTCCAACCTTTCCAACCTTTCCAACCCTTCCAACCTTTCCAACCTTTCCAAACTTCCCAACCAAATTCAAGCCCCTCCTCTAATACCTCCTTCTTGAGGGCAGTGGGGTGTTTTCCATCCCTTGATGTCTTTACCCAAGACTGGGGGTTCAGGCTGGCTCTGCCCTTCCAGAGGACTCATGCTCAGCCAGGAGCCGTGTGCTTGATGTGGGAAGCACTGAGGAAACCCTGCACATTATCAGGGGTTCAGCAGAGATGAGCACAAAGGCTCCTGCTGGCCTTACAGCCACTATTTACCCTCTTCTGGCCCACATAATGCCTGCTAACATCTAAGTCTTCACTGACTCAGGGCTCCTCGTAGTTTCTCAAGCAGCCCACCCTTGAAAAGCCTTACAGCTGCCTGGAGCTGGGTTTGAGCTACTTTGCTTGCTAGCTGTAGTCTAGCTCCTACATCTTAGGAGAGCATTTCCATTTAATTTCAGACTGCCATGGCTATGAAGTGTTTTGAATGACCAAATCCTCTCTTTATTTTCTTCTCTGACATGGGTGGGCTGAACTGGGCAGTGCACAGAAAAAGCCTCAGCTTCCCAGTGCTGGTGATGTGCTCTGGTGATTATGCAGATCACACGGAAACAGTGTGGACACACAGAGACAAGGGGAGAGGCATTGCGTGGTTACACAGGATGTTTTTTGTTTTTCAGCTTTGAAGTCCTGTCTTCTGCTTCCTATTTATTTTGGGGAACATTTTATTGTCTTTGTTTACCTAAGGAGTCAGACAGAGCTGTAACTCCCAAACTGCAGGGTTGGAAGTACATCCTGAACAGGGCAGTTACCTGGATTACATTTTAATGAGACAAAACCCACTGCTGTGTGCTAGAGAAAAGAGCAAATTCCTTTCCCATTTTAATGACAGGTGACATCTGTACTGCCAAATGATCTGCTCAATGAACTTTTTAAAATAATCACCTCAGTGTAGCCCAGATCTCATTCCCCTCTCCTTTTCATTTAGCTGCCATGGAGAGGGAAGGGCTGTGCTGAATTACAGTGTACAGTAACTGCAGCCACATTCTTTCAGCTTAAATGGCATTAAAATAAATTCTTTCCTTGCAAGAGAAACAAAACGAGGAAGGATAAGAGGAAAGTCTGTGTGAGGGAGCATGGCATGTTAACTAGCTGGGTCTGTGCTGTCCTCTGTGAAGGGAAGTTTCATGGGAGACAGTTCTCTCTGAAATACAGAGGTGTGACAGAGCTGAAAGCTCAGATGCACCAGTGCCTGTCCCAGTGGGCTTGTTGTTGCATGATAGCTGTGCTGCTTCAAACTGGTTAAAACAATCTGCAAATTTGTTCCAAAGTTGTTGCCTTGATGTTGCTAGAGAACTTGATATGATGAAACCTATCTTTTTGCAGTCTTTCTACTTTCTCATGGTTCTCCCATCTCCAGGAAGGACCTTTGAAACTGATACCTTAAGTTTTAGCTTTCATATTTTCCAGATTCTGTACTGCATTAGTATATAGCTCTGAACTTCATGTAAAGTCTTAGCAAGTTCTCTTCACAGTTTAGTTAAACAAAACAATCCTTTTCCAGCCTGAGACAAGGACACTGTTGCAGCTTCAGGCCCAAAAAGTGTAAACAACAGCGAATTGAGAAGTGCAAACTGGGAGGATGGGACTGCTTAACCTGGAACTGTAATTGGACAATTAACCCCAATATGTAAATGGACCAAAATTTATAAAAGTGTGAAAACTTGTGACCTGTTGTCCACCTTGAGTGCAGCCTCAGCTGGGCTCTTGTACTGCCCAAGGTGTATTTTTTAAGGCCTTTGTAATAAATACCTACTTTATTCCTTTAACACCATCTAGCCCCTCTTCTAGGAAACCTCTCAAGGCATCAAAACAGCTTGAGACACTTCTTCTTCACAATACCCATGGGAGAGCATTTTGTCAGCCTCACAGATCTCCATGAAGAACCAGCTCTGCAGCTCACAGCCAACTGCTCTCTGTGCATCAGGTGCTGGAGACCACCTGAAGAGCTTCAGACTCAGTGGGAGCTGAAAGAGCACCCAAAGATATAACTCTCCATAGATAAAGAGCTCAAATACATCCATGAATCTCAGTTGTGGATTTTACAGTTATTTAAAAAAATGAGAACTCCAAGATCCCAAATTTCTTAGGTAACTAATTCCCTTTATCCCTGAGCTTTCCTTTTTTTTCCCTTCTTTACTTTTTCTTCCTTTTTCCCCCCTTAATTTGCCAAAATTTCTGCATCTATAGACACTCTGCAAAATCTACCCATAATTATGTTTCCAGCCTGGTAGTCCATACTGTTCTGACACTGATTAGTGCTCCAGGCAGGAGGTAAGTCATCTGCCAGGAAGGCTGCAATGAGCCCACTTCTCTTTCCTTCCCTGGGCAGCACACAGCTGCAGGCCGGGTGCTTGGGTAATGACAGGGTACTTCTGCAAACAGCCAGCTGTGAAGTGACACATTCCTGTCAGCAGAAAACTCTCAGATGTTCTTTAATCTCTCAACAGAGCGAACATTTCTGTGCCACCCTAGCAGGGAAACCATCTTTGCTATAGCACATCCGAGCAACTTTGCTCTTTTCCAGAATATGCTACAGCACAACTTTGTGTGCCATGGGGAGCTGCACCAGGCAGACAGACCTGCTGGCTGAGACACCACTGGACACAGATTTATCCCTGAAGAAAAGCCTCAACAAGATAAAACCATCATGGCAGCACAGAGGTAACTAAGGCTCCAGGGAACAGGAACAAGCTGCAGGGTAAAGCCAGTCACCATCAACAGCTGAGCAGGTAATTCACAGCAAACCACAGCTTTGATTAAGTGCACCCTTTTCTCAGCTGCAGAGAAATTGTCAAAGCTCTTGGAAATTCCCTACTTGCCTCTAGTAATTACAGATGGAGCCCTTTATGCTGAAGACCAGGGAAAGAGCTGTGCATCTGTGAAATGCCCTGAAGCCGTGGAAACAGAGAATGTCACAGCATTCGAGGTGCTTCAGACACTTTGAGGACCTTGTCACTGCATGAATTCCACCTACTTTTGAAGTCTTGCCTTTTGCAGTAAAGAGAATAAGGCAGAACTATCCTTATCTCCAGTCTCTAAAGGCAGGAGCCTGGCAAAAGGAAAGCACCATGCAGAGTACACGAGCAACAAGGCTGGGAGACACGAATTGTGTCATTTCTTCATAGAGATTAAAGGTTATCTGTGCTTGTCCCCTCCATGCATGAGCATGAGGGACATTGAGACACCCAAAGAGGGTCCCTAGCTACTGCAGAGCCAATGTCTCAGTGTAAGTGGTGCCCACATTCCCTGATCACCCAGCTGTTCCTACATGTTCCAGTCTGGTTGTACTCCAGAGCCAGCAAACTTCAGGCACTGCAAGAACCAGCTCACACATGGATTTAGCTTAACACAGCCAGGGAGCCCACATCACCATAGTAACTGCATGCTGTTGCATTAATTTCAGCAAATAAATGAAGCTTGTAAGTCAAGGGGTATTTATGCAGAGCAGTGCAAGAGCACACAAAGAAGCTGCAACAGTCCTGGACGAGGCAGCCAGGCTTTCCTGGCTTTTTCATCCTGCTTTTCAGGAGGACTGATTGGTTGGAAGATGCTATTAATATGATTAGTCTGTGTTTGATGTGGTGTTTTCAGACATGATTGGGTGTATCTGCACACCACAACACTGAGCCATGTAGGACAACCAGAAATATGAAAAAGCTTCTACAGTAATGTGCACATTTTCAAAAACTGAGGTTGCTATAGGAAAATATGGCAGGTTTGAGTATTCCCCTTCTGACTGGTGATGTTTGTTTAGGAGCTTTTACATGTTGATAAAGATGGGATGATTTGTTCTTTCTGAGGAGAGCAAGAACTTACCTAAGGAGGGCTGGGATCCTCATTTTGATGCCAAAAACCCACCCACTGTTCTTTAAAAATTGAAACAAAAAATACTCACCAGTGGCAAACGCAGGTACAAAATTCTGGTTCATCCAAGATGACTTAAAGACAGCCTGGCTGGGAGGGGAGTGGTCAGCACTCTGCCTAAACTCGTTGGTGTCTGCAGGGTGCTGACTTCCCCTTTAGTCACAGGTTTGCAGAAGTGTTGTAAAAAAGAAGAACCTTTCTAATCCAGGAACTCTGGAGTCAGAAGGAAGAAAAGCATTTTTATTGGATCTGTCTGAGGCTGAGTTTATTTTCCCATGGCAGCTCTCACAGTGCTGGGCACTGGTAGCTGGAAAGGTGCTGGTGGCACAGCAGTGTTTGGCTCCTGCAGAGCAGAGCTGGCACAGCATCAGCACTGTCCCCCCAGAATTCCCCCATCAAGGGGCTAGGAGTGGGAAAATCCTGGGAGGGGACACAAGCAGGCCAGCCCACCCAAATTAACCAAAGGGATATTCCATACTGTACAGCATCAACTCTGATATAAAAGCTAAGAAAAGGAGAGAAAATAGGGTGCTTTTATTTAAAATATTGGCTGTCTGGAAAAGCTGCCACACGTGCTGAAGTCTGGCTTCCTGGGAGGTGGCTGGTAGGAAGTAGAGAATGCAATTACTTTTTTTCTCTTTGCTTCAGTGAATGTAAACTTCTTTTTTTGCTTTAGTAAATTGCCTTATCTCAACCTATAAGTTCTTTTCCATCTTATTTTCCCTCTGCCTAGAAGAGTGAGTGTTTGAGTGGCTTGATGGGCACCTGGTGTTCAGCCAAGGTCAACCCACCACAACATTGAAAAGAATAAAGATGAACAGAAGCACTGGCATCAATAATAAATATTCTGAAGACAGCAGAAGTTCCAGAGATGGAGCATACACAACTCATCTGAGTTCCAGTGCCTTACCACTCTCACAGGGAAGAATTTCTTCATAATGTCTAATTTAACCTACTCTCCTTTAGTTTAAAGCATTGCTACTTGTCCTATCTCCATCTACCCATGGAAAAAGTCCCTCTCCAGCTCTCTTGTAGGCCTCCTTTAGTTACTGGTAGGTGTTTTAAGGTCCCTTGAGAACCTTCTCATATCCAGGCTGAAAACCCCAACTGTATCAGCCTTTATCCATAGCAGAGGTGCTCCAGCCCCTGATCTTCACCCTCAGGACTCACTCCAACAAGTTCACACCCTTTTTCTGCTGGGGACCCCGGAGCTGGATGCAGCACTGCAGGTGGGGTCACACCAGAGCAGAGCAGAAGGAGAAAATCACCTGCCTTGCCCTGCTGCCCACAGTGCTTGGGATGCAGACCAGGGCACAGCTGGTTCCCTGGGCTGCTGGAGCACATTGCCAGCTCACATCAAGCTTTGCAACAATCAACACGGCCAAGCCCTGCTCCTCAGGGCTGCTCTCAACCCACGCTTCTCCCAGCCTGTGTTTGTGCTTGGGATTGCCTTGACTCACGTGCAGGACCTTGCACTTGGCCCTGTTGGCCACCCTGTGCTGTCTTGTTTTTGTGTTTGAGTTTGTCCAGCAGCTTACACCAGTCTGTCCTTCAGACCACCCGAGGGATTGTGTAGCTGAGCCTGTTTGCTGTCCTCCTGGCACTGCATTCATCCAGAAGGGGGGCAGGATGCACCTATCATGCTCACAGCTGCCCAGGAAGTTCCTCCATCCCTGATATTTTGGCAGTGACTTGGAAACATCATCTGAATGAGGGCTCCAGGCTGCCAGAAGCCCTGCTGGCCACAGAACTCCACTGGGATGATGTTCATACAAAATGGGAGA
This sequence comes from Luscinia megarhynchos, assembly GCA_034336665.1. Classification (NCBI taxonomy): domain Eukaryota; kingdom Metazoa; phylum Chordata; class Aves; order Passeriformes; family Muscicapidae; genus Luscinia; species Luscinia megarhynchos. Next base: position 94,285,175 of record JAPFBE010000002.1, read on the forward strand.
TGGGGAGAGGACAACCCTCAGACATGACATGCCTTGGAGTGTTGGTTGGGAGTTCTTTTCCAGCTCACTGGAAACTTGAGCAGCATCTAAATAACTACAGGTAGGAGAATGCATTTTGAGGGGCTTTAGCTGCCAGGGGCACAAAGGTAGTTTGGAACTCCCTGACCTGTGATTCACATGGACCAGATGAACTCTGCAGCCTGATTCATCATCAAGAGTATTCTGATCACGTCCTCTTTGCTTATATGCAATATAAGGAAGTGGGTTTGTTTCCTTATATTTTAAAAATGCCATGTCCACCAGCCTGGTTTCTTTTCCCTGCAAAGCTATCCATTTTCCAATAAACCCTCCAGCAGCACAGGCAGTGATAATTCAGGTCACAGGTTTTGACAGAGAAACCACATCGTCAGCAAGTCACTGCTAATGAAAATGGTTTTTTCTTCCTCCTTGTGCATTTCTTCTCATGTCCAGACCTCCACTGCTTGGAGTGGGAATTTAAGATTTGTTGCAGCAGTATCTTAGGAACCCTCTAAATCTCTGCATGGGGCTGCCCTTTTGCTGAACTTTTAAATCCACGAAGCAGGGGCTGAATTCAGGGCGTGAACAGGGTGAGCAGCAAAGCCACACCCCACGCTGGGCAGTCTGCAGGAGGCATCATGCAAGAGGGAATTTCTGAGGGCATCTCCAGGATCTCTGCAGGGGCTAAATGAGGATGTGGGATGGTGGGAGCAGCACTGCACAGGGCAATCCTGGTTTCTACACAGAAATTCAGGGATGTTCCAGCTGCCCCTCAGCTGAGGTGGCAGAGGAAAGGATGACACTTTCCTCCCTCGTGCTCCCATTTGCACAGGGATAGGTGAACATGTGACAGTGAATTTACAGCAAACCTGACATTTTTCAATCCCATCATGATGTTCCACCCGATGTCTGTGCACCCAATGTCTGCTTTTTCAGAAAATTAAACCAAAAGAGCTCAAAGGAGAGTCAGAAGATAACTGGGCAGCAGGTCCTCTAGTGCACTGGTTTCACACCTGTGTGAGCATCCTGAGAGCTCAGGGCTGAGCTGAGGCCACAGGCAGGTTTTGGAGACAGTCAATTGCTCCTGCCAACGTCATCTCCATAAATCCCCTGTGTCTCAATTGATTCCAGTGACATTCTGCTGGATTTATACCTGAGAGCAGACACTGACCTTAAGCACATGGTCTGAACAGGGCCATTCCCACTCAGTGAAACCAGCTGGAGGTTTTCCAATGCCATTTGATTGGCATTAAGGCCATAAAGGGACAGTATATAATAGCCTGAGAATAGAATCAAATAAATCTAATCTGGGTCAGATCCTCAGACAGGGATGTTAATGGATCATAAGCCAGCTCAGTGCAGGTTTTCACTAAAAATAAGGACATGGCTCTTTAAATGTCACTGTGAAAGGCCTATATTTGATTACATAATAATAATATTTAAATTTGAGCTTGTTCCTCAACAGCACACATCTTCCTTGCTCATTAAAATTAATAAGCTACTTTCTCTGGGAAAGACAATGCCCACACCTGTGTTTCAGGAAGAAGGTGACAAGAAAACAAGGACAACACGACAGTTCAGGAATGCTCAAAGACCTTCCTTGCCTTAATGCAATGCAGAGAACAATTTTGCACAGCTCCTTAGCTGTGCAGTTCTCTCCCCTGGGCTCTCCAGTCTCTAATTTCTATGACCCTGTGAATTTAGTGTACACACAACGCGTGACTGATGCTTCTACACGGAAAAAAACACATTAATTTTTAATTCTCACCAACCACAAAACTAGAAAACTGCTTCCAAGATTGTGTGAAAGTTCATCCCTGGAAAGACATTTGACTTTGGTGGGTGGATTTGATCACAGATTAGGTTTGAGAAGGCAGGAAGGAGGGAGGAAGAAAAATGTTGGCTAAATTTGAGGAGTAATTACACATTTTCCCTTCAGAAGAGAAGAGATTGGTGGCATGCAAATGGAGGAGATAGGAAGAGGGGCTGTGGATTGCACAGATCAGACAGACTCGTGGCTGATGGATGCAGCTGCTACCACACTCTAGGGTGTATAGCTGTGCTCTCCCTTCTCTTCTTTCCCTGGCCTGTTCCACTGAGGCACTGATGCTGGGCTGACAGAGATGGAAACCATTTCCCATCTGTACCTAGAGGTGCCATGGCAGGGGCAGGGGTTGGGGGAGCCTGGATCCAGCAGTTGGGTGCAGCTCCATGCCCAGGTTCCAGCAGCAGCCACTCCCATTATGGATCATCTCAATGCCAATCAAATGGCATTGGAAAACCTCCAGCTGGTTTCACTGAGTGGGAATGGCCCTGTTCAGACCATGTGCTTAAGGTCAGTGTCTGCTCTCAGGTGTAAATCCAGCAGAATGTCACTGGAATCAATTGAGACACAGGGGATTTATGGAGATGACGTTGGCAGGAGCAATTGACTGTCTCCAAAACCTGCCTGTGGCCTCAGCTCAGCCCTGAGCTCTCAGGATGCTCACACAGGTGGGAAGCCAGTGCACTGGAGGACCTGCACTCCCTGCAGGCACACACACACCCCAAGGGCACACCCACACACCACATATGTACACAGTACATAAATCCTGGGCACCAGGCTACAGACACACAGAGAGCTCACACCAACAGTGTAAGCACAGCTTGGAGAGGCCATTCCCTGGGACCACAGCCCCAGCTCAGTTATTACAGAGCAGCTCTCTCACACACAGAGCTCTCTGGCACTCCCCTGGTTTCTCCAGCCTTCTTTGCTCTCCCCTTGCTCCCTGGCTGGTCCAGCTGCAGCCTCGGTGGTGACCACAGACTGGCCACTGCACCACCAGCACAGGGATCCCATGGCTCCTGCTCCTGTTCCAGTTGCTGCAGTTGGAGCTGTCCCCCTTCACAAGCAGAGTCTCTCACAGGAAAAGGGGGTTTGAATGAGCTTTGAAATGGTGCTTATTGAGAAGGCAGGACAGATAGCATTCATGAGGCACAGAGCATGGCCAGGCAAGCATAGTGTCCAGCAACTTGTTTATACTTGTTTATCCCCTTATCCCTCCATTTTCCAATGCTTGTTCCTCCCTAAGGCTTGCTAATGCTTTCCTTTCCCTGCCTTGGTTACCCCTCACCACCCCTTAGCAAGCCTTGCACAATCCAAAGATGTTCCATGCATGCCCATGCAGAGACCCTCCCCAAGCAGTGAGGAGACCCAGAGAGGGGCTGCCCACACCAGGAGTGCCACTCTGTGGAGAAAAACCTCCTTTTGGACAGCTCTTGCAGGGGTACCAGGACTCCCCCACATCCCATGTGCCTCCTGTGGCTGTGGAGATGAGCTTTTTGTGATGTAGCAGTTACAAGGAGGGGATGGAGGAAGGCAAGAATGGAGTGTCCCAGCATGGTGGCTCTGCACTGCTCGTGGGTCACCACAATGGCAAATCCAAGATGAAGTACAAAGAACCAAAACCAGAAAAAACCGACCAAACAACAACAGCAGCAACAACAAAACCCATGCTTCTAAATTTTTTTATTAATCATAAGGGCTTTAGGGAAGGGTCTGACTATCCCAACCCATTCAGCCTCCACACTCCTGTTTGGCCTCAGATGACAAGGGCTGTCATCCTTCAGTGCTGTGTAGCTTTTGTGCAAATGTGCTGTCAGGTGAGTGGAGAAAATTACATGAAAATGGGCAGAACAGGAATCCCAGGAGTAAAGAGGACACTGAGAGCAGAGCTGAGGTTTGGGGACTCCTGTATTGTTTCATTTAAAACTGGAGCCTACAACAATTCCCTTGTATGCTGCAGCAAGCCAAAGTTAACACTTGGGTTGACTAAGGCTCATTTTTCACACTAGCTTAGGACAAATTTTCAGGATGTTTAGATATTAAACTTGCACTGAAAAATTTGCTTTAAAAAGCTGTCTCTGAATCTTCTTCACTGCATAAGAAGAGATTTGGCCACAAGTAAAATTCTGCCTCGTTCCATCCATGTGGGATTTCTTTGCTGAGCTGTGAGACATGGCAAGATAAAAAGGAGCAGAAAAAGGGATCAGCAGCCTGCTGGGTCACATCTGCTGGTTTTCACTCCACAAGCAAACATCTACTGTCCTGCCAACATCTTCTCCCTTAAAGTGGTAGAAAAATTGTGAAGATGTGCTTACTGAATTCTAATTAAAATTAACTGTTTCAAATACCTCCAATGTGTGCATAGGATGGATTTAGTGATGCAGAATCCAGTGATGTTATGCCTCATAAAAAATGTAAATATTAGGGTAATGCTCAGGTTAATCAACTTCAGCCTGATTGGGATTTTGCTGCTGATCTTTCCCTTTGGAATATTGTCTCTTAGTTTCCAGATTCCTCATCCACCTCAGATAACACAGAAGGTCTGAAAATCCCCTACCAGCCTGGAGTGCCCATGATAGAACTGGGAGTGATACCAAACTCCAAGATGAAGTTTATAAGGATTTGGGATTACTTGGGAGCTGATACTTTGGTTACACACCCTAATACCTAACAGTAGAGTGGAGAGCCTTGGGACCTCCTGTGGCTTCCAAACTCAAAGGTACCATGCAAGTTCAGAGTTTAATGGAAGATTGCTCAATGAATACATTCCCACAGATATTTCAAATCAGTATTTTCTAACAAAACTCAGTTCTACAAACTGAATAATCTTTATTGTCTTCTGATTGTACTCAATTTAAAACACTAAGCTATATCCTTCTGAACTCTCTGTTATGGTATGGAAAGACCAAAGTGACCCACAACTACAGAGATTAGAAAATATTTTAGGGTATTGTGAATCCCCTAAGAAAGAAGTGTCTTCAGTGCCCAATATAAGATCCACCAGACCTCTTTTCAGTCTAGACCTATCAGGCAATCTTAGATTTCTACTCTGGGGCAACTTTTATCTCAATTGCCCTATAAAGACTACATTACACCCCAAACCTGTTTTCACAGTGATGTTTTGTCGTCATCTCATGACTGATAACAAGGCACAGATAGACCAAGATTTTCCCTCCCTCACATTGGTATCTGCTCTTGGGACTTATCTTCCTCTTCCATTCCTTTGATTTTCCTGGTTTATGCATGTTTATGGCTTATGGAAAACAGGAAATATAAAGGGAATCAGACTGATTGTCAAAAGTTAAAGATGAGCTACTGACTGGAAAAGACCTCAGTCATTTGTTAGAATAGAGATCTGGGGCTCTGGGGTTTTTTGGGGTTTTTTTGCATCTTTGAGGAAAAATCCCAAGGAGGCTTCTGCTCTGGTGTGTGGCTTTGTGTAGGGCCAAGGATCCTACTGAGCCAGGAGAAGGAGGCAGCCACTGTGCCCTTTGGCAAGAGCCTGATGGGCTGCCTGTTCTTGACAGCTGAACAACAGAGTAAATGGACATGGGAAAGTTTATATATAGATTTGCTGTCATACAAATGTAGTTTGCACAAGGTGATAAATTCAGCAAGGGTAGTAGTGCTTTACCTTGGTCTCAGGGGAGAAGATGAAACAAGCATCAACACCTGCATTTAATGCCCCAAATGAGGAAGATGGACAGATTGTAACCCTCCAGGCTGGTATTGGAATTGTGCAGTGTGGGATAAGGCATGTGTGGTAGCACAAGTCCAGAGTTCTGGTTTTCTCCTGTCCCATGTCCCCATGGAGGCTTTTTCCATGATGCAGAATGCAGATCATTTCCATACAGCCAGGATTTTCCAGTGCTCTTTAAATGAATACAGATGTCTCAAGTGCCCACAAAGGATCCTTCTCTCAGAACAGTCGTGTTCCTCTCTTCCTTTTTTCTTTCTAACATAGATGAACCACAGCCCTCTGTGTTCCCTTTTTTAAACCTTTTCTCAACTAAGTCTTTGGCAGTATCTCAAAACCATTAAAAAAGTGCCCAACATCATCACCCTCCTTCACTTCACCCAGTGTATGTCCCATGGTACAGACTGAGAAAGTGTTTTATTCAAAGCCAAAGCAGAAAAGCTGCAAGACACAGATGCAGAGCCAGAGGGCTGTCCTCAGGATCTTCTTTCATCTGATGTGATGTATTTTGGAAGAACTGTATTGGGTTGTGTGATTAAAGGCTCATCTGCACACATGCAGAGGCAGAAGGACAAGCCATGGAACCAGAAAATCCCAGTCAGAGACTCTAAACTGGGCTGGGGCTGTTCCCGGAGAGCCTCAGTTTCATGGGTGGGAAGAAACATCCCTCCCAGGGGAAGCAGCTCTCCAGCTCACCTGACAGCTGGGAGAGGCATCCCTGCCTGGGTATGGGACACAGGATGGGATGTGCAGGAAGAGCAGCTGTGGATTCCACAAACCTTGTATGGGATAGGCTGGGGAAGGAACCAAAGACAGGGAAAGGGAAGGATATAACTGGTTTAGAGAGGAACAAAGGTAGGAAAATAGAGGGAAAAGGGGGTTGAGTGGCCATCCCCAAGTAAATAGGTTGCCAGTTGGTGCTTGTATGCAGGACATGCTCTGAGCAATGAGACCAGGGGAATAGATCTTTGGAGAGCTGTTAACAAGGAGATAGGATGGCCCTATTTTACAAGACCATCTTTCTTTTGGTAATTACTTCACACCTTGCTCTGGCATAGCCCAAGTGAGGTGCTATTCTCACCCCAAAGCACACTAATGAGCAGTGAAGGCAGGAATGCATCTTACTTTTCCATTCTACATTCCTTTCCGGGTTTGTAGGGGCACTGTTAACAGAACAACAGACTGAGGAGTTCACCCTCTGAATTCCTTAGACTCTTTTGTGATTCTGGCTCTAAAAGTCTCACTGAGAGCAAAATCCAATGAGAATCATTTGTATTAAAATCAGACAGATACAGACCCTAAAACAATTTGATCATGTAAGGAGCCTTCAGTCTTGAACTAATTTAATTTCTGAATTTGCTAGTTACAAGTCTAAGAGCTTACAAAATGCTTATCATGAAATGCAAGTCCCCATAAACCAGCAAAACATATGAATCCTGTCTGTGCTAATTATTTGGAAGATGACAACTAGAGTTGTTACATACACACAAGGGTCTGGGTTGTGACCCTGAGGAACTGATAGATATAGCCAAAGGATGATCGGAATTTCCTGTTGGCTATAATTTCCTTGGGCTTGCTTTTACTGTGCTTGGCTCCTGCCAGGAATAAACCATGATTTCTGAATGTGGAAGCCTTCCAATCTCTTGCTTACCACCATGATGTCCGTGTGAGGTTCACAGCAAAAATCAGATGCAGTGAAAGGGAGCTTTGGAACACAAAAAATACCCCCTGGGCTGAGCCCCCTGTCTTGGATTATTGCAGGTTTCTTCTCAGGTGCCAGATGTTTTTATGGACATCTGCATTTCACTGAATGCCTGGGCTCTGCACAGAGAGACCTGCAATAAGGTTGTTGTTCAGCAAACCTGCACTCACCAGTGTAAATTTTCTTCTTTGGATAGCTTCAAGTATTTGCAATTGCTTTAAGAAGCCATCTCATCTGTTGCCCAGATCTCAAGCCTAGTTCCACATCAGACCTGCTCCTGAAGCAGCCTGGTTTATGCCACTCTGTTCTCATGCATGAAGTGACTCGTTGATTTAAACAGTTCTAGACAAATTATAATGCAATGAAAAAGAAGTATATTTGAGGTCTGTAGGCAGTTTTATGCCACTCAAAATATCACCCTTCTTCCTACAGTGATGTGTGCAAGTCCCACTGAAAGACAGCACTTCCCAGTTTATCTCACTGACATTTGCTTTCTGGGTTTCAAATCATGATCAGGGTAAATCCTGCTTGTGTAGGAAAAGTTCTTCTGCTTCTGAGAAACAAAATTTAGTTTTGAACACGTCCATCCTCACGCTTCCTCTGTATGCACACTAAGCTCCTCTAGGAAATTGTCCCCTCAGCTCTCACTGCAGGGCACAGGGCATGAAAATGGTTTGGTGTTTACTTGGAGTGTTGTAGGATGAAGCCTCATTTCATGCTTGCATATTAAAAGGCCTTAGGGTATTTATTTTTGCATTAAGCTATTCTTTCCTCAAACAACTGGTGACAATATGCCTCCCTTAGGGTGGAAGTCTGTTCTGGTGATATAATATATCTAATGTTTCTCTGAAGCAGCTGGTCTTCTCAAAATATCACATTGGATTGATAACCTTCAAGGAAGGATTGTAATGCATGTGATGACTGCTTCATATTTTATCATGACAGTGAGAATTGTTTTAAGTTTCTCACTTTTTCATCACCCATAGGACCTACAAGGAGGTAGGTGGCATTTATGTGTCACCTGCACTGGTGGCTCAGGCAACTCTCCCACCAAATTTTGTCATTGGTGCCTTTGGTAATAATCTTGGGGCTCAGAAGGAGGCATGAGAAATAGAGATATCCATGCTATCACTCAATGCATCCATGGCCTAAAAGCTGCAGAAACTTTGTAAATATTTCTCTTAGAAAAAAAGCTGTTTTAGTGTTGCGAGCTCTGAGTTCTTTCATGGTCATTACCCATTAGAGAGAAATCAGTACTCCTGAGCCAGTTTTTCAGAGGGGCTTGCCTTTCCTGGTAACACAAATCAAAACTGATGTACACGTGGGGTCATATATTGTCCTTTGGAGGTGGAAGACTGAGATTTTTCTTATCCCAAAACTTATCTATCATGGAATTTAATTAGGAAAAAAAAATTATACACAAGCTGAAAAGGGTTTTCCTAAGCCCTCTGAAGTCAATGGATGAGGTCCTCTAACCCTTCCCAGTCTCAGTGATTGGATCATATGCACCCACTACTCAAAGGTTACAGACATTGCTGCTGAATGGTCTCAAACCAGGGGCAGTGAAATCATTGCCTTAGTTTAGAGGTGAATTTGGACAGCAATGTGGTTTCCATCTTGCAGACTCACAGTGTTCATGCCCATGTTTTTAATCACTAGGCAAGTTCCCTGCTCCCTTCATTAGGCACGTGTCCCACACAGCTCATACATAAGCATTTCAAAATATACAAAATGCCTCTAGTCCTAAGTCCAATTTTATTACATTCTTAAAAGTTTATTTTTAGAGTTAGCAGGATGGACAAATCCCACTCCTGCCTAAGTAGTGCATGACCTTTAGCTTTCCTTCAAATCAGGCTTCTCCATCTGTGTGATCTTTACGAATCAAAATGTCTTTCAATTAAATCTAATCTTGCACTAGCAACTCTTGCCAGGGTTTCCTCTGCTGCTGTGGGACCAGGTTCCTGAGTGACAAGGACATGGAGGGAGGAGGAAGTTTCTCATTGTTGCTTAAGTTGGTGTGCCACACTGCTCATACATACTGACACTGGATCAGGACAGTGTTAAATTACTCCAACTGCAGTGTAATTTCACTAACATAAAAGGCAAACTATGTTAGATTCATTACTAAAATGATGGTCCTCATGCTCCTTCCTATGAGAAGTAGGTGATTGTCACCAACTCTCTCCCTGTCCTCCAGCAATGGAGTTGCTTAAATCTCCTCTTCCCTGCTTCCTTCAAAGATCTTCCAGGTCTTTGAATTGCTGCTAAGCAAATGCATGCTTTGCTGCTGAAGTAATGAGCATTATGGAAGAAAAAAATACCATTATGTGTACATATGTGCAGCTCATATCTCTGTATATCTGTTCATGATTCATTCTATCTCCAGCCATCCTGTCTAGGACTTATGGGTTGTTTCAATATTAAAAAATTTCATACTAGGTAACAACAGACCCCAGACCAAGCTTATGAGTCATTCCCTTCCTTCAAAGGACATAGATTAACTGTCTTAAAATAACACAATGAATTTCTGATCAACAGCGGAGACTTGGTGCAAAAATCTGAACACTGTGTGACAGACTTTCATGTCAAAGCTCCCCAAATCAAGTTTAATGTATTTTATGCTCTTTTTAAATCAAAGTTCAGTGACCTGTTCCTTGCACTAGTGTTGTTAGACACAAAGGAGAAGTATTGTATGGATTTTAAAGCCATGGTATACATCCAGATAACTAGAATCAATGGCTGAACTAGCCTAGATGTAGTTCTGCCTGGATACCTTAAAGCACATGCCGCATCCTGTTTGCTTCCAAGAAGAAAAATGTGGTGCAGCCCCTTGTCTTAAATTCTGTAGCCAAGCCTGTTGGAGACAGCTCTTTGAAGTTGCAGACCATTGTCACTCTGTGAAGGGGAAGGTCCTGGATCACTCCCCACGCCCTAGTGACACAGCCTGTTCTGGAAAAGGAGGGCAGGAGTGCCTCCGTTTTATTCTAAGTAAACTCTGATGCTCAGGAAAAAAATCTATACAACAGCAGTAGATTAAACTCTAGCACACACAGCAATCTGGTCTTCTCATGGTCTGCACCTCGAGAACGGCAGGTGGGTAAAATTATCTTGTTAATCTTGTGAGCACTGACTCACTCCATCGTTAACCTCAGACATCCGGGGGGTTTCTGAGCTTCTTAGCCAATATGTAAACAAGGTTCTGCCAGTTGTCTTGAGTAAACCTAGGTAAAGCAACATCCTGAGTCTGTTGAGTGAGGAGCCAGAATCTACTTTAGGGGGTTGTGATCAAGCTTCTTTCCTGACAATAAGATTAAAAGGGAGTCTGGGAAATAGGTGGCAGTGACATCACAGTGGAACAGGAACACAGACATGCATTAAAGGACAGGAACATGACAAAGTCATTCTCTGTCAGCAGCCAGCAGCTAAAGCCACATGTGGACAATGCCTTTTTTAGGGACCAATAAGTTGTTTCATTGAGTAAAGTGATAATCTGCTTCATTCTTTCACCCTTGATGGATAAAGTTATTGTCTGAAGGTGAAGTGGATTATTCCGTATGTGGAAATGGGATTATGGCTGAAGGAAATGGAGCACTCTGCTGTTTCAGCTCATTAGACAGAGGATTAAGCTTCACCTTCCTGCAGATCTGCCTGGTCCAGGTGCTGGAGGCACACGCTGTGGGCAATGCCCACTGACATGGTTCAGGGCACAGGTCAGAGCACCTGGCAATTCCTTGGCTGCTGCAGACGAGGACCAGGAAAGAGGATCAAGATTTGACAACTGTCCAGAGAAAATCCCTCTCCTTTGTATATGACTAAACCTTCAGGGTTTTTTTTCTTAACATTCCACTTCTTTACTTAGGAAAGATTCACTTTATTTTCTTCCTGTGCCCTCTTTTGACTGAGGTTTTGTTTGAAGAAGTCAGCTGGTGCAGCTGCAACGTGATCACTGGATCTGGCTTAGGCCCTTGTGAGCCTTTGCCATTGCTACTGTTCATAATTATGACAACAAGGCTCTCCTTTTACCAGCTCAGAAAGAGGTCTCTGAGACTGTCTCCTCACTGGGCTGAAGACAGACCCTGTCAGGACCTTTCTGTCTCGTCTCCAGCTCACCTCCAAATGTATTGCAAAGCTGCATCAGGAATGGTATGAGAGTCTTGTAATGGGAGCCTTGAGCACTCCCTCCTTCCCTTTCCATTGGCACTGGTGTGATTGAAGGCTGTCTTTCCAGCCCAATTCACACTGAAGTGACAGATGACATTTCAGTCATTTCAGTTATATATGGGAAGAAAATTCAAAATACGATCTCTAGGACCAAAGGAAAATCAGCATTTGATGCTGAAGGAGAGTCTGTGACTGCTGCCATATGTCACTTCTGAAAATGAATGGGCAGCAAAGGAGACTAAGGGACCACACACAGCTGGGCAATGAGGGAGGGCACGTCCTTCATAATAACCCAATCCATAAAAACCCATAATAATCCCTTCCCTTCCCTTCCCTTCCCTTCCCTTCCCTTCCCTTCCCTTCCCTTCCCTTCCCTTCCCTTCCCTTCCCTTCCCTTCCCTTCCCTTCCCTTCCCTTCCCTTCCCTTCCCTTCCCTTCCCTTCCCTTCCCTTCCCTTCCCTTCCCTTCCCTTCCCTTCCCTTCCCTTCCCTTCCCTTCCCTTCCCTTCCCTTCCCTTCCCTTCCCTTCCCTTCCCTTCCCTTCCCTTCCCTTCCCTTCCCTTCCCTTCCCTTCCCTTCCCTTCCCTTCCCTTCCCTTCCCTTCCCTTCCCTTCCCTTCCCTTCCCCTTCCCCTTCCCTTCCCTTCCCTTCCCTTCCCTTCCCTTCTCTCATAAGTGAAACAAAAGATTCACTAGTGAAAGAGCACTACTGGCAGCCATAAATTAGATTCTGAAAAGTCAGATCCTTGCTGTGTTATCAGTGAGCATGGTTCCTGTTGCACATGAGGCTTTTTGGAAAAAGAGAGCTGCAGGGAACAATGTCAAGGCATCAGATCCTTTTCCTAGGCTGGGTGGCAGTGATAGATGTGCAGTGGTAAGTTTATACCAACCATTTATTTTCCAATGTTTTAAGGCTGTAACTCACCATAAAAATCCAGTTTTTGCCTGCCCTGCCATATCTTCTTATAAAATATAAGTGATCTACCAGTCTAAATTTGGCAAGTGCATGCTATAGGCATAAAAGGTTACAAATAAGAAGTCATTTCATAACATGATAATCAAAACCTCTGTGGAGTCAGCTTTCAGATAAGCATTTTTGAATGTAACCTTACAATTCATTGCACTTTATTTTTTTAAGCCAACCCTAAACCAAACCCTTGTTTGGGTAAAGGATTTCCTTGTCATCTAATTGTGTTCTGCTCACGTCTGATCCCCAAGGGGATTCCCTGCTGATGTAATGATGATGATGAGCCATAGCATTCTTCACCTGGAAATTACCTGTGATTGCTATGGTTTTGTTCTGTGATAGTGGCCTTGTCTAACCCTTACAGAGAGAGCAGCTAGAGAATGATTTGTGTGCTCTTCACCCCACCTGGGGGGCCCAGTGACATGTGAACATCACTGTCTGTTCTCCTGGGGCCAGAATGTCTTTGGGAGGGGCACACTAACAGTGTCTGGGAGACACCAAGGTGTTAGCACACTTAAAGCACCCTCTGTTGCCTCTGGGATGGACTCAGCTTGCAACAGTCCATGGAGAGCTGCTGCTCCTGAGATGGACTTGGAGAGATTCATGGAGACTGAATGGCAGAACAGATACAGGGGTGCAAACATGACTTGCTTTAAAGATCTACTTTGCTAGTCAGTAGAAATACTAGTAAGTCAGAAAAACAAGCCATCCCTCCTACACCTGGATGCTTCAAACAGTGCCTACTCACATGCCTTCCCAAAATAAGAACACCTTATTCTTTGTCTCACCATTTGTACAGACTATGGCACAGCAGCAAAGGAGATGCAGGACTTTTTCCTGACCTCCCCTGATCATTATCTTCTGGCCTCAGCTTGAGATATTACCCTTTTAATACCCAAGTTTGCAGGGTTACTGATGCCCCAACTGTCCAACACACAAAACTTGGACTTTCATTGCAATAACCCACAGAGGAGGCACTAAAGGAACTGCAAAGTATTATCAACAGAACTTATTAACAAATAACCAAGCAGAAGGATTTATTGCACATAAATTCTGAAACCAATTATATCTCCTTTGGGGCCTGGGTAATGAAAAGTCTCCTGTGTGTGCTTTCACAGCACTATAAATCTGATGTGTTCTTCAGTGTCGTCACCTACAAAATGGGTCTAGTGTTGTAGGCTGCAGCAAGCTGGATGCACTGGTTATGGCCATTCAGCTACTCTGAACTGACAGCAAAAAAAGGAATTCTTTTTAGGATCTGCACACCTTTTAGCAGTTTGGGGTTTTTTTTAGTTGTATTTTGATTTTTGGTTCAGCTGTTGTTGACTTGCCTTTGGTGGGGCAGGAGTATTTGCTTGATTTTTTTAAAATAAAATAATAGTCACTTCCTGAATGACCTATTTGGGGTTGTATTTAATTTAATTTTTATTGTCTCTGCACGCTCCAGGATGCATGTGGATTCTTCACCATGACTAAACACTCCTCATAGCTGTAAGTTGTAGGGAGATGGGAAGATAGAATCTTCAACCTACTTAAGACTTTTCATCTTAAAGCACCTGAATCTAAACTGATCATAAATTTAAATTTCAAAAAGTTCTATACATCTGGTTTTTTGCAGAAAAAAAATAGGAATAATGATGAGAAGATGTTTAATTATTATAATGATTACAAGACTAGGTATATCTATACCACATGAACCTAGTAGCCTGAATAATTATACAGATGGTGAGGGAAAACATGGCTGAGAAATGGTCAGTGTCTGCAAATAGATACAGAAAATAAGAGAGGAGGGTCAAAAAGCTAAACCTAATGGCCAGGGTGTTTGTAGGCATTGGTGCTTTTAACTGACTTGAGGGAATGAGCAAGAAAGAAGTAGGTCATTGTAGTCCCATTCTCAATCCTGAAATTACCTCCTTCTTTGTGGGCTCATTCTGTTGCCATCTTTCTTGATAGTAGCATTTGGGACTAAAGGCTTTTTTGCTCTGCAGTGTTTATGCATCCTACATTTGCTGCACCAGGCCTGAGATAAACCATATAACTCATAAGGCATGCTCTGGCTCAGCCTTGTTTGCAGCTGGAGTTTTGAGCAGTGCTCTTTGATACTTGCAGCTGTCATCCAAATTTTAATTGATTCCTCAACTAGGGTGAAATGACAGACTGACATTTTTTCTATAGGATCTACTCTCTTGGGTGATGTCTGTGGAGAGACAGTCAGCAAGGTGGATTTCTGGACTACAGAGATGCAGTATGAAAGAGGATAATAGAGCTGAGGAGTTACTTTTACTGGGAAAAGGATGTGGTGCTTAGCTCATGTGTGCCTCAAGCTGCTACTGCAGCCTTGGGATGAAGGAAATGAACTCAGAAAATGGAAAACACCATGTAATTAGATGGCCTGAAAAATAATTGGTATGGGACATTCTGAACTAAGAAGTGAGTAGCCATCACTGCTCTACTTCTTGGTACTGGGAAGTTGTAATGGTTTTGAAATCAAAACCAGTGAGAGACTCCAAGTCAGAAGTACAATTTAATAGGAAAAAAGGGAAAAATAAAATACATGCAATAGTACAAAACAAAAACAACGGACAGAGTCAGAATACAACCTGACACTCCGGCTAGTTAGGAGTGCTCTTGTTGAAGCAGTGACCCTGTAGAAAGGTCTGACAGCTCTTGTCCTCTGGAAACCAGTGGGTAAGGGCTGCTCTGATGTTCCAAATCTCAGTTTTTTATCTAGGTAGGAAATGTTTGGCTCCTCCCCCTGGCTGGAGCATCTCCCAGTGGGATGATGTAATTTTATCAGTCACGCAGTGGGACTCAAGAAGAAGATATCTTCCTGGAGGAAGGGTGGGTTTTGGGAAGGACAAAGAACATTGCCCCACCTGTTTTTCAACAGCTGGCCCATTAGCAGAGAATATCTCCCACAGAGATAAGGATCACTGCCCCACCTGATTTCAGCAGATGATGACAGAATTCACACTTTTGGGCATATCTTTACATTGTAACCTAGGACAGTAGTACTAACCAGATAATTAACAGTGGAGGATGTTTCTTGACTTCTGCTGCAGTGATGTGCTCTGCCTCAAGCCACAGATCTAGACAACACAGGGAAGAAGACAGATCTGCCAAGCTTGGGCTCCAAGCTGTAGGTACCAGCCACAAAGTGATTCCTGCACCTGGCATCAAAGCTCAAAGGGAAGAGGAGCCAAAGGGCATAAAGCCAACAGGAAATGGAGATGGGAGGTTGGCACACTTGATTGATGTGTGAGATTTCTTAGATAAACAAGAAACAAATTTTGGGATTCTGTATCTTTTGACAGGAGCATGGAAAGGTTGGAGAAATGCAACCAGAGCCAGAGGGGGGTGGTTTTACTTCAGCTTTCTGACCAGAACTACAAAGAAACAGGAGGAGTAAGAAAATAGCAAGGTTTTGCTCTCAAGAAGAAAGAAATAGCATCTGTCATAGGGAAGAGAAGTTCTTGCTAAAACTCAAACTACTGAAGCTATCAAGGAATCCCACCCTGGAGTAATTCATCCCTGTGCTGTATAATTCATAACTGTGCTGAGTAAAATGATTGCAAGACCTGAAGAGATCTCTGACACAGAATAGCAATGGGTCCAATCAACTGTATTCATCCTGCTGCCACTGCGATGCCAGCTGGGTGTAAGAGCTAGAAGGAAACTAAGTCCCTAGAGGAAAAACTGTCTGCTAGGTTCTACTGAGGGCAGAGGGGGCTTTAATTTCATTCTTTCCTTCCTTCTTGGATCCTTAGAAATACAAGGCTGAAACCTGTTCTCAAGTGTGAAAGAGACTTTGACTGTTTTGTTCCCAGGAGGGGCAGTGCCTCTCCTATAGCATTACAAGCAGAAGAGAAGCATTTATGATGATTTGGTCCAAGACATCTATTTGCTGCTGATGGACTCTTGCTGGGGAGGGCATATCTTTATATTAATTAAACTTGGGGAGAAATAAAGGTCCATATCCTTCTCCAATTGCATCTTATTTCTATGGAAAAATTTGCTGTTCTGAAAGTATTGTTGTTGTTTTTTTTTTCTTTTCTGCTCCACTGTATTCTGCTCCTTTCTCCATCTCCTTTTTCAGGCAGCACTTTTTCATACTCTTTTTCCAAATAATTTCCCTACCCTTCTCTCTTGCCCCAGTTTTATCTTCTTTCAGTCTCCTCCCATTTTCTCCCATTTTCTCCCAATCTGCCCTTTTGTCTCTTGCCCTGGTTTGCTGTCCTCCTCCCTCTGGCCTCTCACTTTGATCTTCCATCTCTCTTCATCAACTTTGTCTTCTGCACAATGCCCTCCACTGTTTCTTTCCTTGCTCTCCTCCCAGCCTCCCCTGGTGCAGATCACTGTCTGCTGCTGCAGCTCCTCTGGTGGCTTGGAACACAGCTGACCTTTCCTCACAGGAGCCAGAGATCTCAGTTTGATGCAAGACACATCTTAAGACTTAGATATTTCACTCGTGACAGCTGACACCTCAATTGCCTCTGGAGACTTGTCTCTCTGGGTCTCTTAAGCTGTCACCAGAGGTATCCAGTTAACTGCTGCAGTTCTCCTTGTCTGATCTAGAGCTTCAGATTTTCCAGCCTGTTCTCTCTCTCCCTGTGAGTCATGGGTGGGAGCAACCTACTTCCTTCTACACCTGGATCATTGGGAGGAAAAGGAGACACCTGAAGGGAGCTTTATTCTGCCTGGCTCTCTGTGAGGACACTCACCAAAAAGGGGCATGCTGCAAAAGGAGACCTGGGCATGGCAAAGAGCTTTTCTGAGCAGTGTTGTCTTAAATGAAGGGTATGCACAGGCAGAGAGCTCTGGGGAAAAGTCTCTGCAGGAGACCAAGTGGTACAACATCTTCAGAAAGCCACTGAGGCAATGCATGTATTAGATTGGAGGAAAACTGACAAAATTACAACTGCTTTTTGTATCTCAGGTATCCCTTGGCCTTCTGCCTCTCCAGGTGAGCCTCATCTGCCCACTCAGCTACAATCATGGAATGGTTTGGGTTGCAAGGAAACAAATATCAGCTACTTCCAGCCCCTTTGCCAAGGGCAAGGACACAGTCCACTATGCCAGGTTGTTCAGAGCCCCATCCAAACTGGTCTTAAACACTTCCAGGGATTCCCAGTTCTCTGGACAACCTGATCCAGTGTCTCATCAGCCTCACAGTAAACAATTTTTTCCTAACATCTAATCTAAATCTCCCTTTTTTGAGTTTGAAACTGTTATCCCCTTGTCATGTCTTTATCTGCCCATGTAAAGGGTTTATCTCCATATTTTTTAGAAGTTTCCTTTAGGTTCTGGAAAGCTACCATAAGGTCTCTGTTTATCCTTCTCATCTCCAGGCTGAATAACCCCAACTCTCTCAGCCTGTCCTCACAGGAGAGGTGCTGCAGCCCTCCTCTGGACCTGCTCTGGCAGGTTTGTGTCCTGTGCTGAGGACATGCAGGAGCAAGAGGAAGGGGAACCTGTCGGGGAAGGTCTCACAAGAGCAGAGCAGAAGGGCAGAATCCCCTCCCTTGGCCTGCCCACGGTGCTTTGAATGCAGCCCAGGATGGGGCTGGCTTTCTGGACTGGCAGCACACACTGCCAGGTCATGTCCAGCTCTTCATCCCAAAGGAGCCCAAAACCTCCCTGTGGAGCTGCTCGCAGTGAGTTCTCCTCCCAGTCTGTACTTGTGTCTGGGATTGCCCCAACAAAGCTGCAGCACTTTTTTGGACTTGTTGAACTTCATGAGGCTCTTGTGGGGCCACATCCCACGTTTGTCCAGGTGCCTCTGGAGGGCATCCCACCCTCCAGTGTCAGCTGTCCTGCTCTGTGGACACTGCTGAAGGCTCGTGGGGAACCTAGCCGGGTTTTTCCCCAGGTTGTTCACTTTTCTCAGCTCCAGCCTGAAATCTTTCCCAGGCTGGGAATCTTTCTCAGACACAAAACAAGGAAAGGTAGAAAGAAAACACAGATAGACACCTGGTGTTGTCGTGTGAGTGTCTCATGTTTTGGAAGAGGTGTTGCCTTCTTTGACCAATGAGTCTTTTCCACTTTGTTTTCCACTATCTCCCTTATATAAATGCCATGGCTTTTCAATAAATCACTCCTTGCTGTTAGGAAGGGGAGTCATGTTGCTGTATTCTTTTGCCACTTCCTAGCCCCCCAGCTGCCCTGCTCAGCTTGGTGCCATCTGCAAATCTGCTGAAGGTACACTCTACTTCCTTTCCATGTCACTGTGAAGTGTGGATGGTATGGAAGAGCCCTGAGACACAGCCTGAGGGACACCACTCATCACCAGCTCTACCTGGACACAGGAGCCACTGACCACAACTGTCTGGCTGCCTCCCTCCAGACAATTCCTTACCCACATCAAATCCATGTCTCTCCTTTGGAGAAAGCCATGTCATGCTGTGCCAAAGGCCTTGCAGAACTCTAAGCAAATGGCATCAATCAATCTTCCCTTGTTGCCTGCTGCAGTCACTCCATCACATAATATCACTAGATTGGTCAGGTATAATTTTCCCCCTTAGTGAAGAAATTTAGATCTTTTTAGCCCTTCAGATCTATGGACCAAGGCACAGGATGTTCTCCCTAAGCCTCATTAATCTTCAGTTTTCAGCTTCTTTATGGCACACCTTGACACTGAAAGCTCTTACCCTCAATTTTCCAGTGCAACTCTGCAAATGAAGGAAAACATGGTAGTAGGGTCTCTGGGGATGCTCTGCTATTGGAAAGCAAGAGGAACCCTCCCTCTTCTCAAAAGCTATGTCAAGACACCAGGCAATTAAGAACAGTTATTAGTGACTTCCCTTTAATCTTAATAAAAGCAAAGGAATTCCCTGCAGAAAACTCCTGAGTTCCTCTTACTGACAATATATGTGCCCAATATAAACCAGACTCAGAAGACATCATTTATTGTGTAAAAGTTCACAGCTAAAGAAAAAAGATTGTTCTATATTTATAACTGTGTCTGTGCTCTTTTCCCTCTCTCTCCCTTGACTCCATTTAACACTCCCAGAGGATGTACTGAGACTAATGGGAAATGTTCTGGACTGGACTAAAATGGCAGTCCTGCTCCCAAAGATGCAGGACTTTAAACAAGATAAAGCAAAGGGTTGGTAGCCCAGATTACTGCAATATTGCTTTAACATATACACAGCACAATAAAATATGATCTAAACTCATCTAATCTGTCAACACAGGATAAGTAATTACTGGAAAGTTGAAAGTTGTTTCAATTTTTCTCACATTAAGAATCCCTTCAGATTTGGTAATATGTTAAACTGATGATCACTTGTGAAATAGTTTATTGGAAAAGCAATGCCTTTTCTGCCAGGGAAGTTGTGCTGTCACAACTCCCCCAGAATCAGCTTCAAGAGGGACTTTCCTAAGCAGAAATATCCATGACAGTGTTCGTGGCTCTCCCTGGATTTTTCCATCTGGCTTCATGCCTGGTGGCAGCTCTTCCCCTGCAAATCCCAGCAACAGTGGAAGGGTGCTCAACAACTTTCACTGCATTCAAGTTTGTCATTTCTTGTGAGGGTGTGGTCTGGCTGCAGCCTTAGCCCACTGGACAGGACCCAGGTAGGGCAGGGAGAGGACACAGCCCCTCTTCCTTTGTGCTCCTCACTCTCAGTTCCCCAACAGGGATGCCCTCAGTGATGCTCCATTTATTCCCACACTTTGGCATTTCATTCTGCCTCTTGTTAAGTTTCTTCTCTATTTTAAAGTCACTGAAAGGACTTATATCCAAAAGATGGGATCAGTTGTTCTACAAAATAAAGGAAAAATTTCTGTGCCTGGGAAGAAGAAACCTCATGTGAGAATGTGTGGTAAAAACCCCATGGAATCCACAGATGGAAATCACTTGTGCAGTACAGGGGGGTCCCAGTGGGCACCAAGTTGAACATGAGCCAGCAACATCTGCTTGCAACAGAGAGGACACTGGTGTCCTGGGCCTAATCAGGCAGAGCACTGCCAGCAGGATGAGGGATGTGATCCTTCTTTTCTTCTCAGGGCTGGTTGAGACACATCTGCAATGTTCTATCCAGAGCTGAGCTGCCAAACAGGGACATATTTGAGACAGTCCAGCAAAGAGCCATGAAGATGATTAAAGCAATGCAGCATTTTTGATATGCAGAAAGGCTGAGAGAACTGGGACTATTCAGCCTGGAGAAGAGAAGGCTCTGAAGGATCTTATCAATGCAGATAAATACCTGAAGGTAGGGTGCAAATTAGATGGAGCCAGGTTATTTTCTGTGATGCTGAGTGCTAGGAGCAGAGGCAATGGGCAAAGACTGAAACAGAGGAGGTTCCCTGTGAACACCAGAAAACTCTTCCTTACTGCAAGGCTGGCTTAATGCTGACACAGATTGCCCAGGCAGATTGGGCAGTTTTCCTGGTTGGAGATATTCAGGAGTCAGCTGGATGTGGTGCTCAGGAACTGCTGTAGGTGGCCTTGCCTGAGCAAGGGGTTTGGGCTGGGTGACCCCCCAAAGTCCCCTGCAACCTCAGCCTTTCTGTGATTTAGACTGTGGAAATGCACATGCTTCTCTGCACTTTTTCTTTTTAAAAGAAAAAAAGGAAAATGAAAAAAGGTTCTTTATGAATAGGCAGCAGCCAGAGATTCCCAGAGGTGGAGACCTTCTTCCCCCCACTGTGCCTTTGAGGGACCATGCCTCAGGCATGATGGAACAATTCCATTTTCATGGCCAGCCAGGCCTTGGCTCCTCTTCTGAGTCACAGACTTTGGAGCACTGGTTCTGTGGAGTGGCAGGTTCTGCTCAGCAGCACTGGGCTGAGTGGGGAGCTGTGTGCTGGAAATGGAAGCATGAGAATTGAGTGCACGTGTCGCGAAGGGAATAGCAAGTTTCTTCAACAGGAATCAGGACTTTCTGAAGCAAAGCACCGTCTCAGCCTGTTCAGGATGCTGCTGTAAGCTCAAATCAAGCCTCACTCTGTCCTGACGAGTCCCTTTTGCTGTGCTGGTGGCACAGCTGCAGCACAGCTGTGGTGGCAACAGGCACAGATTTGGGACCTCACATCTGCCCAGAGCAGAGACCATGTGCTGTTCTCCCTCAGTAGCCCAGGGCAGCTGGTTACAAGAGAGGCTTTTAGAGCTCAGTTTTCCAGGAAGGGATAACACAAAGTAAAAATGTCATGAAGACCACATGATGTGTGGAGAAAAGCTTGAGGGATCAGTAATGCTGTGAGAGAGCATTATGGACATCTATCTGAGCAAGTCAGCACCCCCAGCAGCTTTGCTTTCATCACAGCTTCCTTTGGGAGGGGCTCCTCAGACACCAGTCCCTGCCCTGTGCAGGAAACTGCCACAAATCACTTGAATTTCTAGGTTAATGCTCAAGCTGAAGCACGAGAGCAGTGCAGGATTCCCAGGATTTACAGCCCAGTCACCAGTGTCAAGTCCTGCTTTTCTGGGCAGTGCATTTCCCTGCTCCCTAAGGCAGCTGGGGTGAGGGACAAGCCTCGTGGGCTCCCCCACGGGCTCTCAGGAGAAACCTTTGCGGCAGTGCCCTCTGCCACACCACGCTGCCCTCAGCTCAGAGGGATGCTCACTGATGCTCACTGTCCTCCCACCTGCCCAGCAGGGCCAGCCT
Organism: Luscinia megarhynchos; assembly: GCA_034336665.1. Lineage (NCBI taxonomy): Eukaryota > Metazoa > Chordata > Aves > Passeriformes > Muscicapidae > Luscinia > Luscinia megarhynchos. The sequence continues at coordinate 94,307,151 of JAPFBE010000002.1, forward strand.
GTGCCAGCATCCTTTGTTGCACAGCCCACCCCATTCCATGTCGGGATTTTTGCTTTTTCATCCCAGAAATGACATTTGTTTGCCAGCAAAGCAACAAGCATTCATTCATTGTCCCTGCTCAGGTAGCATAAACAATGTATTCATCTAATACCTGACTCTGGGAGGTGACCTCCGAGCTAACTAAATTTTGTCTGTCAATTTGCACTGAATTTTCCACAATTATTAGTCTGCTATCACTTGGTAAGCTGATGGAACCTTTAAAAAATACTGCAAAAGAGTGCATCCAATTTCTTTTTCCCAAGCAATTAATGGAAAACATTAAAAAATCACAGCTGCTGTTTTCAGGTGCCAGGATTTAAACCAAATTCCTTTCTTTTAACTACTGTCTGAGATATTTGTGGAAAGTATTAGTAAGCCTGAGTGACCACAGACATTTGTGGTTTTGTGAAAATTGACTTTTTGTTTCAGTAAAAAAAGAATAACCATTAAAAGAAATATTTTAAACCCATGGCATTTTCAAAACCCACAGAGGTCTCCAAATAAAGGAAATGGTTTTTAAAATGCCATATTTCAGCTGGAGGAGGGGGTTTCAAGAAGTTACAGACTAGAATATTTCTGGAGCTATGGAGAAATGATATCCAGCTGGCATAAGCACATAGCAGAGCCAGCTGAGATCTTTGGAATTTAAATGCCCACTGCTTGCCACGGGAGCAGGCTCAGCTCTGCCTGGGGTTTAGTGGGAGGTTGGAGGGAAGGTTGTCCAGCTCCCTCGGTGGGAGCAGGGCCAGGCTCTCAGACCAGGTGGGCTGGGCTTTGCTCGTGCCCTGCCAGTGCTCAGAAGTGGCTTCACACCCTGTGGGAAGCCAGAAACAACAGCTCTGCCTTCTTGGAGATGGTTCTTTAATCTCCTTGCAGAAAGAAAGCTGAGTCTTGCTCTTTGGACTCAATCTGGAACATTTAGGGTGACTTTTTTTTATGTTGTTATCCAACAGAAATATTAGAAATTGGTACTTCAAGAGATATCAGAATTGTATTTCTATTTTCTTTTCTCTTCACTTACCTCTCCCCTATGCCTTGGTTTACACTGCACCAGCTAAGTGGCACACACTGCTTTTCATGCACACTGTGCACATTTCAGTATCTTCACTACCTTCAGCAAGACTGCATCTGCTACCATGAAAGGTGAGATTTTACCCAGCAGTTTCCTGTCCCCCCACTTCTGAGAAGGGAAGTGTTTGGGGGGTTTCTTCTTATTTTTTTTCCTCCTTTTTTCTTCTTTTTCTTCTTTTTCTTCTTCTTATTTTTTTTTCTTCTTTTTCTTTTTTCTTCTTCTTCTTCTTCTTCTTCTTCTTCTTCTTCTTCTTCTTCTTCTTAATTTTTTTTTCCTCTTCTCTTTTTAATTTTCATCTTAGCCATCTCATGGGTTAATTTCTGTGGTCTCACTTACATCACTGAGGTCAGGATGTTCCATGTCACATGCTACAAGTCACTGTGTGTATGTATCTGTTTCCCTCTTTCTCACTCTCCTGACCCATAATGGCTCATAAAAATCTTGATTTTAGATTAAATGCCAGATGGGTCATCTTTTACACTTAAAATCACTTCAAACTCCTGCACTTCCTTAGCAATGACGAACATGAAGTTATCTTCAAGATGTGGCTTCAATTGGATATTATCAACATTTTAAGGAGAAGAAGAATATACATGAAAGGAAAAGGAACACCACACACGTAGACAAATATTCCCAAGAATTCTGGATTTTCCACTGGATTGTCAGTTTTTAACTGGGGTGTAAGACTGATGGATAAAAGTGCATGGGCAGCAAAAACAGGGCAGTTGGTCACACTACATCTGTTTAAGGAAATAACAAGATGTCCAAGCCCCTTCTCATTTCCTGCTTTGCTCAGGAATGTGTAGGTGCAACCCTGAGAGATGGTGCAAAACCCTGTTTAACCAGAGACCATCACTACACTGGGTGTGATGCCACTAACTCATCCACAACCAGCATGTAACTCCCAAATATTGTCATCTTGGCCACATTTAACAAATATTTGTCTTCCCCTGTGGCAAAGTAAAGGAATCCCCTGGAGTTCAATGAGGGCAGTTCAATTAATTCCTGTAGAATTAATGTCCTGTTCATTGCTTCCATGGTTTCCCAAACTAAATCAGGATCCAAATTTTTAAAAGATGATTTAAAACACATATCTAACCCCTCAATAACATTGGGATCAAAGTGCTTAATTTACTTTTTTAAAGAACATGAATGATAAAAAAAGCATGACATGATTTTTCAGGGTGAGAAATTGATGTTTTTCTAGGAGGCAGCAATGATAGACTTAAAAATCGAGCCCTTTTAAGGATTAATATGCACATTTCTATTCCAGATCTTCAAAGCTTCATTAGTAATTCTGGGTACACAACTTCTTTTATCAGACACACTTGAGGGAGCACTGAGCATGGTGAATCCTTAAAACCCATGTCCCTCTGTGGTGTCTCAAGACACCCATCAAAAATACTTTCAATTTGGAGCACAAGTCACTTCACAGATCTTTTATTGCTTCTAAATAGCTGCTGTCATCCTGTACCAAATCAGTACAGAAACTCCACACCTGCCATCCCAAATAGCTGCATTTGGGGTGGAGTTATTTGGTAGCAAGCAGCACTGTACACCCTACAAAACCCCTAAAGTATAATAATGGAAGCACTGAATTATTTGTGTATTGTCATTTCTGATTTATATCAAATGACATATTCCCCTTCATTCTTCCTAATGACCAGTATTTTTATTATTTTTTTTTAAACAATATCTGAGAGTATTTACTGAATGTCAAATGCCTTATTTCATATAATTTTCAGCTTGGGAGACTAGAACATTGGTAGTTCTGGAGATGTTGCTTTGAATTATTTGGAAGGTATAAATCTATAAGACTTAATGAATTTCAGGAGTATTTCTTTCATTAAAAATGTATCACAGGGGTTCTGTGTGTGATTTCTTGAGTCACATTAGGCATTTTTAATTAATTTTTGAACCTGGCAAAGTGCTTTTTCCCCAGTGTGAATAAGCTGTCTGCCAAAGAGAGTTTTGTGATGCTCTGAAATGTAACTTAGGCTGTCTGGCTTGTGCTTCGACTTATAAGAAGAAAAAAAGATTGAGGGAAACACAGGAGTGCTGCCCTACAAGACACAAATACTCTTTTTTTAACACTAACAACATAATGATTCCTAAAATACTAAACCAAAATCTTAAATGAGCTATGACATGGTCTTCAGTTTTGGCATAAAACATATCACACATTCTATAAATTAAGGTGACAGAAATTTCATTTTAAAATGTATAAGAAATGAAATCATCAACTCCAACTTCTCTTTTTGTAGAGTTGTTTAAAAAGACTTCTAATGGACATGGTCAAATGAATTTTTTTTTTTCATTGAAAAACATAAACTTTTTCAAAACAGTTTGATGTTTCACCAGGAAAAGCTGTTTTACAATCTCCCAGCAGTCAAAGGGGGCATCAAATCTGTCATGAGACTTTCAGCTAAGGGAACTGCAGACAGACTAGGGTTAAAGAAGGGACAGTGAATCTCCTTCCTTTGCATCCTTTCCAGTAGCAAGAGGAGGTGTGAGGAAGGAGCATTCTCCCACTCTGGCCATCCTGGAAGATTTGGTAAGGTTAATTTCATCAATAAGGCCTGAGACTCACAAAATTGCCATTTCACCTCTCCTAGAACGTAAATATGGAGAAACATTACTGCTTAAAGAGTGCTGAGAGTTTGTTGTTGCTGGCCTTTTACTCCTCCTTTTTTTTTCTCCTGCCACTGGCTTGAAGCAATCTGCAGGAATTGGACATTACCAGTTAGACACCCCCTGCACTCACATCCTTGTGATACCAGGCCAGCTGGGGAGGGTTTCAAGCTTAAACTCCCAAGTATTTGCCCTGGATACAGGGAAGAGGATCCAGCCTCCCTGTTTAATCCTGCAGAGGCTGATAGCAAACATTTTGATCCATCAGAAAACAATTCACAGCTCTCAGTACAACAGGGGATCCATATATGTCTCTTTGTACTGTTACCTGCAGCCCCTGGAAGATGCCAAAATCTTGTGGAGGAAGTACTTGCTGATCCCTACCAGCAGTTTAATGGGATGGGTGACTCAGTGTTGCTCTAATTAATGCATGGGAAGACCTTTTCTAAAATACATTTGGTATGTCTCCTCCTGGAGACAGGAGATACCTGCAGCAAGCACATCCTCCCACACTTTCCTGGGCACTTGAACTTATTAGTGGATGCCCTACTGATGTTTTTTGACTAGGGCAGGTACAGCTGTAACAGCCATCATGGGAAATGCAGGGGAGGTAGAGCTCAGGAACTCTGGCAACGAGTTTTAATTTCATCTTGTGTCATGAATCAACCATGAATTCTAATGGCCAACCATGTGCTAAAGGTTTGCCATCTCACCTAGTCTGTTAATAAAATGCTTCTGCATGAAGGAGATGGGTAGACCAGCCAAAAATGATAATATAAACCTCTACCTCCCTGACATCACCATAGACAGTATGGGGTACCTTTGAGGTATCCTTCCCTCACAAGCTTGCCATCATGAAAATTCCCTAATGTTTTCACATGGTTACTTGCAGTAGCAAGTTCTTAGCTCAGAGGGAAAAAATATCCTACCCAAGCATGCAAATAAGGAGATGATTTGAGTGAAATAAAAACCCAACAATGTCCCAGCAAAGCTTTTTGAAGCATTTATTCATTAAGGTTAGCCTCACACCAAAATTTTCTCACTGGAACGATTGACAGGGTTTTCATAAAGAGTTAGAACTCCACAGCTCTGACATCTGTCAATATTTTTGGCCAGCAGGTTCAGAGGTTGTTAATACAAATCACACAGACACACAGCCTAATCAGAAAAACTGAATTGCATTGGTGACAGTGGGCTGAAAGAAAAGTAGAGACTGGCAAAAAGAAAATGTTTAGCTGGAAACTAGAACTGCAAGAAATTACTGGTATTACTCAGGGAGTGTGAGACAATGTCTCTGGTCACTCCATCACTCCCCAAAGGTTGTGTGGTTGTTGCTGGGACACTCTGGCAAGGGCTACTGGCATGGGAGAGAACAGAGGAATCTGACCTGGGGATGTGTCCTACAAGGCAGGCAGAGAGGGGCTCTCACCCTGGAGAGCAGAACACAGCAATGTCATGTCTCTATTAATGTGCCTGTTTGCAGCTCTCCAACCAGCAATCACCCAGGAAACTGCATACCCTCCACTGATGGCTTTACTACAGATGATTTAGAGGGGAGTCCATCTTCCCTAGTCTTTCCTTCTTCCTGTGTAGTGATTTTTTGATTCTTTGCCAGGTTCATTTACCACTGGCCATTTCGATTTTACAACCTTTTTTAATGTGTGGATTTGGCAGCACTGATTGGCAGCATCTTCTGTGTGGTGGGGTTGCTCTTGTCTGTCCCTCAGGTGCCACCCAATTCCTCTCTCAGTCCCTCTCTTCAGCAGGACAGGGCAAGAAAATGAGCTGAAAAACTTGTTGGTCAGACAGTTTAATGAAAGAAAGCAAAGGCCATGTATGGAAGCAAAGGATAGAAAAAAAATTCACTACTTGCAATCAGCATATGATGCTCAGCTACTTTCTGGGAGATAGATCTTAATATTTGTAGTGTTTGCTTTGGAACACAAATACCTTAGCAACATATGCCCTGCTCTTGTCTTTTCTATAAGGTTTTTTTGTTGAACATGGCATCCTATGGTATGGGACAGCCTTTTGGTCATCTTGGCCAGCTGTCCTGGCTGTATCACTGCCCAGGGTCTTGTCCACACCCAGCCCATGAGTCTTGGAGGGAGGAATTGAAAGAAAGATTTGGTAGTGTGGGAACAGTGCTCAGCAACAGCTGAAACACTGGTGTGTTATCAGCTCTGTGCCAGCAGGGCTGCTGTGGGGAAGGTTAACTCCAGCCCAGATAGAGCCAGGGTGCTGTGAGGAAAGTTAACTCCAGCCCAGATAGAGCCAGGGTGCTGTGGGGAAAGTTACTCCAGCCCAGACAGAGCCAGCACAGCCCCCCAGAGAAGTCAGGCTGAGAGGGGGCTGCAGGTGCCTCTACAGTGAGCTGGTCTGGGAAATCTGTTCCTGAGATTTAACCCAGCTCCCATCCCTGTCAAAGCTTGGAGGAATGCTGGTTCCCACTGTGACACTGAGGACAGGGACTGGTGTGAGCTCTGCCTTGAGCTCCAGGCGGCCTTGGACAATATTTCCTGGCTGTGTGGAAAACTTTAGCATCCTAGAGAGAGTCCTCAGGAGGGCTCTTTGCCTTCAGTGCAAGATGAATCACAGAATATTTGTCTGCCTGGGCTGAGAGATAACAGCTGCTGCACCTGGAGTGGAAACCTGCTTGTCCTGACTTTGCCATGCATTGTCCCACACCTCTGTGAAAACACAGGCCATGAACTCACCCAGACTGGCATCTCTTTAGGGAAAGTGACTGTCAGGTCTCAGGCCTTTATGAAAACACCAAAACTATTGCAGTTTCTCCTTTCCATGTCATTTATGGCTAATAAGAAGGAACTAGGCAGGGGGAGATGAAGTTCTTCCCAGTTGTTTTTAGGTACTGCAGGATTAGAAGAGTGGCATCCTGAACTCCCTTATCTCCATCTCCACAGCATTGAATTAGGGGTGATGAGGAACATTTTGTCAGGTGCAGCTTTCTACAGAGATCTGTTGTTTCTCTTAAGACAGGCCTAGCAGCATGTGGAAGTATCTTTGTGGCTTCCTGGCTGTGCTGGAGCACAAGTGCAGGAACTCACAGCTGAGAAATTCTGCCAGACTGCCTAAATCTGCCTATGCCAGACAGTATTTTATCCAAAATCCCACAGGTGTTTCTCCCACTCCTTAGCCAGATGTTTGTGCTCCTTGGGTTGTTTCACACTTAGTACTCAGGAAAAAGAGCTGAGAGGATAACTGAGAAAGCTTCTTTTAAGTCATCACACAACAAATCCAAGGTTTCTTCCTGATTTAGCAATATCTTTCTATTGTGTCAACAGAGGGCCAGCCAGGCCATTTCTGTGAGATATTTTTGGTCATTGACAAACACTTTGATCCAGCAGATTTATAGTTGTCTGGCAAAAGTCCACAGCTGGTGTTCATCATGCTGATTTACACTGGTTGAATCCATGCCTTGCTGTGCCTCTCAAATCAAGACAAATTTTTTTTTGTGTGCAGTTCCTTTGTTGCTTTAGGAGAAAAAAACCTCAAAAATATACCCCACATCTTACCCTATAAAATAAAAATGAGCACAGGATGCACAAAATAAGCCTGCAAAAGGGAAAGGTCTCTCAGAAGAAAATTGAAATTCTTCTAAGTGAGAACATTATAGCCCATGGCACTGTCATGTAGCTGCACTTTTATAATGGACACAATATAATGAGTGCTGTTCATGAAAGCTGGTTATTATATCCTAGCTGGAGGTCATACTTTGGCATATATAGAGCCAGTAATTTGTATACAGTGGGAGTTCTGCTGCTCTTCTGGTTTTCTTAGGTTAAGTCTATATCATATGGTATATCATATAGTATATCATATTCAAGCTCATATTGCTTCCTAAACTACCCCATCATCCTCAATTCAGAGATGAGCATTTGAAGCTCAGTTTCAGCCCAAGCCCTTAAGCTCTGCTGATGTCAAAGCTCTCTCCTTGATCAGTTTGCAGAGTGGTTTGAGTGTGTGTCTGAGAGGATTGCTCCTGAGCTGGGATGCAAGGAATCCTTCCTCTGGTCTCCCATGGTCTCAGCCTTTTTGGACTCTTCTGCTCCTGCTCTGTGTGATGTTGGACATCAGGTTTTCCTTTTGCACATTTTTTCCCATGTATTAGAGTTTAAGCAAAGGCTGTTATTGAGCTATTCACTCCTTTCAGTGAGTGACAGGGTTTGGCTTATCCTCACCAGGGTATTGGCACAGAGACTGTAGCATGGCTGCAGGAAGGAAGATTTTGGCTGGCAGTGCCTTCTGTGGTCCCATCCAGGTAATCATCAGTCTCTCTTCAGGGGCAAGGTACAAACCATTCATCTTGTTCCACCTCTCCTAGGGTACTTCTTGGAGGAGTCAGAGAGAGTCTCTGGGAGATGCTGCTTTTGAGTTTGTTATGTGACAAGAATTCTACATGGTGGAGTGATCATTGAAACAAAACAACTTCTGCTGACAGGTCTGACTGTGCTCATTGCTTTTGTTCATCTTTGGGAGCTCAGTAAAACCTCCAGGGTTTTTGTTGGAAAACTTTACATTGTTGTCTGTTCAACTATGAGAGAAGTGAAAACAGCAGCTATGCTAGAAGTTTTATTGAAGTATAAAAAAATGAAACAAGCAATCTAAAATGGCTAATAAAATGGTGCCCCGTGCCCCAAACTACAAGCAAGAAATGTTACATTAGAACTGATATCTAATCTAGCAGATAAAGCAGCTCATGTCCATACATAAAATTAATTAGGCACAAAATACTATGTACAGGCAGGCAGTCTCCATTATCCCTGAGGTTTTATTCTTTGTAAGTAAAGATAAACAGAACCAAAATATTAATAGTGGGGTTTTTTTCAGTAAAGCACAACCTACACTATTTTTCTCTCTATCACATAGCAGGCACCTTAGGTTATGCATTAAAATTTCTGATGTGTTACGGATGAGAAGATACCATGCACCTGTGTTCTCTCTAGTGTTTCTTGATTTGAAGCTTGGACAGGGAATAGAGAAATTTTCTGGCTCTGCCCTTGAGTGTGGTGGGTTTGCTCCAGGGAAGCCTGCTATGTGCTCTCCTCATCAGTTGTCTCAGAGAACCAGAAGCTGCATATTTCCACACAGCAGTAGAAATATCAGCCCCCCACATTTGTAACATCTGTCTTCCTTCAAATTATCATTATAGGGCAGAATAAGAGGAGGGTCTCAAGTGTGTGTCCTCCCTGAATGGACCATTATGTCTTCAATTCATCAAAACTCTGCTATAATTTCCTTTTCTTTATGCACTGGCTTTTTCTTCAAGCACATCTCTTCCCCATCTCTTCCACACAGAAATAGTCTGTGTTTCCTCTGTGCCTTCCCTCCTCCCATCAGTGCTACTTTGCTCCCTTTCTAAGCACCTAGGTTGGCCAAACAATATCTGCTGCATTCCCTATGGGTGGGGGGCTCACCATTGACTTAAGATGCCATGAACCTCAAAATGAGAGCCAAACACATTTGCACTGACTATGGTTTAATGCTGTGGGTGAAAGGGCATCCATGTGTTCCCCTGAAGCAGAGAGGGCAGCCAGAAATAATTTGCAATTGAGTTTTTAGATGCAAATAAAACTGCAGACTGCATGCAAATGCAACAGCACCTCAGCATGACAGGGCATCTACAGAGTTGTGTCTACAGAAACCCACCAGCACTAAGACAGGCTTAGCCACCAAAATCTCATTCTCAGCAATACTCCTTGCTGATCCATGGGAGCAGGATCCTGGCAGTGCCTTCATGCTGCATTTTGCACACAATATTTTGTCATCTGCTTCCAGGGGAAAGCTGTGGGATACATTTTTGAACATTTCATTGCTCATACCCAAAATATACATAACTTTAAAACTAGTAATTTTTTCTGATATGTTCTGGCATATCTGGGGAAAGCTTTTAAAGCACATGGAAAGAAACACAGAAAATAAGAGGTGGTCCATCCAAAGGAGCCAAGACATCATAGAGCAAAGATAGTTTCAACTTGCCTTCCAATCAAAGGGTTTCAAACCAGGGAAAGTTTGTGATTTATTTCTTGCTTCCCAAGGCATTAGGAGAGCAATGGACAAGGACCTGGAAAGCAGGAAGATCAGTCTGGGGAGCAAGGCCAGCAAGTCATTTTGCAAGTAGCTCTTCTAAAGCCCCAGCTATTCCCAAGATGCCCTAAAGGAGCCTGGACTCAAGAGGAAACAAGAGTCAATAAATGCAGCTTTATAGTAGCCAAGTAGTGATGTCTACCTGTGCCCAACAAATCTCCAATGCACAGAGAAATAAAGTTTCCAAGCATCTTTTATTTTCTTTTCTTTTTTTTTTTTTTTAATCTAAGGAAGTTGTTAATTAGAGATAGTCCAAATGAGCAATAAGTTCCTTCTTCAGATTTTTAAGTTCCAGAACTCAAATCAACCTGCACACAATAAAGAAAACGATAAAAGAAAACAGTGCATTGCCCTGTGCAAAAATCTCCACATCCCACTTTTCTTCAAAGCCAGACACAGTGGTAAATTAGGCACAAAGGGCTCTGTATTTCTGAGTGGTGTGGGTACCAGCTCCTGAAACAGCTTGCAGCACTTGCAAGGCAGGCTGTTCCCAGCAGAGAGGAGCAGGAGCAGCAGGTCTCAGCTGTGCTGCATGCAGGATGCTCAGTGCTCTGGGGCACAGCAGATGGAAACAGTCCCAGCCTCTCTTTTATTTGCTTGCCTTTATTTCTGGCTGTGTAGACAAACACTGGGGGACTGTGTTCACAGGGAAGTGTGAACACTCCCAGGCAGCCAGGAGAGCCTGCTCAGGGCAGAGTGCAGGAGGCAGGGATGGGGAAGGTGTCAGGGTGCGTGCTGTGCCCAGGCACGTTTAGTATTGGCATGGCTGAATTGAAAACCCTTTTTTTTTTTTTTTTTCTTTTCCCCCAGGTAACACTAATTTCCATTCCAAAACATCAATGAAGGCAATGGGGCTAAAGGAGAATTCAGCTGATTTTGAATATCTTGCTTCCAAAAATATTGAAACAATATATTTGGATTTTGACATAGCATTTCTTTCACTATGTTAGAATTTTTATAAGAAAAGGAAGGACTGTGTGCTTATGAGAATATTTTTGCTCCACCTGTATCATCCTATGTAATAAAAGATATTAATTCTTCCTACAAGCCATGCTTGACCATAAAATGAAATAATTTTCAAAACAAACAAACAAAAAAAGCTATTTCGTTACTTCTATGATTTGTGCTGCTTAGATCAAACTGCTAAATTTTGTATTTTTTATTTGAGACATTTTAATTTTTTATATTCTTGTATGACAAAATGCTATCACATTATTTCCTTTCATTTTCTGGCTCCACAAGGAGGCATTTTCCAGCAGAAAAGTATTTTTGAGTCAGCTCTTTTTAAAAACCCATCAATTATTATAACTGTCCCAGTGCATCCTAAGGATATTTAATTAGTGGTAAACTGGAGAGGGGCTGAGGAGTATAATTTAGTAGTTATCCAGATTTCTGGAGTCCTTTGCTGAATGTTCTAAACTATCTGTATCTAGAAAATTGGAAAAAAGAAAACCAACTGACCTTAAAGTGAAGGAGAAAGCAAGCCTGTGGTTGCTCAGGGGACAAGTGCAGCAGTTGTAGAACAGATACCAAAGCACCACAGAGCAGATCCAGGAGCTCCAAGTCTAACCAACTGCCTGGACTAGGAAAGGAAATACTTTTAAATGCTGCTTGCTATATCATGAGTGTTTTGGGCCAGTTTTTCAGTTACTGCTTCCACAGCTTACCCAGATCATCCATTGCAGTGACTGGAAGGGGGCAACTGGCACAGGTGCCTTGATTCCAGAACTTGATTCCTTGATTCCAGAACAGCCTTGCCATGCATTTCGTGGTGTTCCCATGTTGTGCTTCTCTTCTGTCACTGCCAGTGATGCTAAAACAAAATGATCTCTATTTTTTACTGTGAGAACTGATTCAGGGCTAAGGCAATACAAGGGAAAATAAATTCTATGTCTATCAAGAACTCATTATTGTAACAATAGGATATTAATAATTTGTTTCCGCTGGAAAAAGCAGAAAGGAAATGTCAATAACATTTACCAGTATGAATACTCTGAGAATTGCTGCACATTTAATTACAGCTTTGGATTTAAAAGTCTCTTTTTTTTCTCTCTCTCTAAGCAAACACAGTTTATTCAACCAGGAACAGAGTTCCAGAAAAAACCACAAGATATCTCATATCTGCCCTCCTGGGAAGCAATTTCAAATATTTGTGAGGTAAGAAATCATTCCAGGCTGATGTTTTAACTGCATTTCGAGCTGCTAGACTTTGCTTCCTGCCTGACTGTTTCAGCTTTTCCTTCGTTGCTGCCAAGCCCTGCTTCCATCACATCTAGTCTAGGTTGGCCACTTGCCACTTTTCCTTCCAGCCTCTGCAGCCTGGTAAAAAAGTCATCCCTGCTCCCAGGAGTGACCACAGTGGTGGCAAGGCAGCTGGGGCATGGGCCTTGCTCCCATCGTGGACTAAGAGTGATTTGGCAGGCAGGGGCAGCTCAGCAGCCTCAGTAGCTGCAGAAAGAATGAAAGAAGCCAGGCAGCACAACCACGAATGTACAGCTGAGGTAAATGGCAGCCCTGGCACAGAATGCACACTGGGACTCCCCAAATGGCAGAGTCACCCCTGCACCACTTTCTGGGGGTTCCTTTCTCATTTAGCTTCTCCACAGTCTCTCTGACTTGAGACACACATCTGGAAACACACTGGAATGCCTCTGGAACAGGATGCTGCTTGCAGTGCTGGCTGGGTTTCTGTGAGCTGACAGGACCAACAAGAACAGGACCTGCAGGGCAGCTGGCACTCCAGAAAGCCCCCAGAGCACCACATCTCACTGAACATGGCTGTGTATACACACACCTGAGGCTTCAACCCTGGAGGTGAGGCTGGGAGAAAAGCCAGGGTACCCCTGCAGAGTTGCACTTTGTACCTACATATGGACTGTACAGGTGAGGCAGCAATTTGCTAATTGAATGGTGTTAACACTGACTTCTAAATCACAGCAGAAATATGTTCTAGTATGTCTGTAGCCATAGGCTGAGAATGATCCAGTTATTAGTGAAGATAATTAGGCCTACACTAGACTGTCATTGCTTCTCTTGAAGCTACTGAGGTTACATTTTCCAGCCCACAGTATCCAGATTTCTATCTAGTTCTGCATAATTTGCTCAGGATTTTAAGTCATTAAGTGAGCCATTTTTTCCCTCTTAGTTTCATTAAACAAAGTGACACAAACTGTGTGCAGAAAACCTCTTTATTTGCCAACCATTAATTTTTTCCAAGCATTAAAATAGCACCTGATCAGCTTCTCTTGCAACACACAGCTTGCCTTGTTAATGTTCCAACAGAAAATTTGCTTTGCTATAGGGAAAAATACACATGGATGTAGTCCTTTCTGATACTCATCCTATGACAGACCATAAGAGGGATGTGGGCAATATCTATAAATCATTAAATGCTTGCAGAAAGTAAACAGGAACTAGTTTGTCCAGGTGGTTTTTGTTTAGCAAAAACTGGATTATATCAAATAACACACAGAAAGTAACTACTATTTACACAGCACATGGACTACTGCCACTGACATCACGTTTGCACTGAATACAAGCTTCATCTGCTTTTTTATTCTTCTGCCCAAATGAAACAAAGATAAAGTGATATTTCACATTGTCTCTTCAGCCAAATGCTCTCTGCTCTTTCTTTTTTTACTGGACTGTGCTCCCTGCAATACAAGTTCCCCAAAATTCTTGGGAAGAAAGTAACATCTCTGGTAAACTTGCCCAATTATCAGAAAGTAGAACCTGCTGTCTCAGGTATTTTCGTCTAGTATCTTTACCTCCAAAAGATCCATGTCCATTCAAAATATTTTTAAAGCTTTCATATTTGCATTTTGACAGGAAAATTAGCCCACCTGTGGGGTTGTGCAGCACATGACAGACTTTATCATCTTTAATTGTTGCTTTTGCATGGAAAAGAGGGGCACTTCAATTTAATCAGTTTCCTGTTTGAATGACATAAAAGCCTGAAACAGGGAGAAATTTCTGACAGTGTTTTTAATGCACCTCAGTGCATTCTACAGCAAGTGAAACAAGGCAATGTCCTGGCCCCTGTAACATTATGATTTAGCCTGATTAGGACTGCCTAGCTCCTTTCTCACTGCAACCAACCAAGAGCAATATAGAGCCATCCATAATGTGTGTGCCTTGCAAAAGGAAACAGCTGCATCCTGATGTGAAGGAACCTGGCTTGGATTGTCCACCCATTGTTGGTTTTGTTATAGCCCAGTTTACACAGTCTGCAAGCACAGGGAGCAAGGGACAGGCTTAGGAATGCACACTCAGGACACACTGGAATGTTTTGGAATGCTTTGGAGAACGAGCTGCTCTGGGGTACAGCAGGTGGATTTGCCAAATTGTCTCTGAAAACCTTCTGGCAGCTGGCATAGCTGATCAACAAGCATGGTCCTGACCTTCATGTTTGCTCTTGCCATTTTTTTGTAGATACAGTATGTCTGCCATACATCATGGGTTGGGAATGTTTAGGGTACTTTGGGAAAGTTATATACTGTTTATGGGAGCTTTGCAGCACCTCAAGGGGCTGCAAAAGAACTGGAGAGGGACTTTTAACAAGGGTATTTAATGATAGAACAAGGGTTAATGGCTGTGAACTGAAAGAGGGTAGGTGTGGATTAGAAATTAGGAAGAAATTTCTTTTACTTTGAGGGTGGTGAGGAATTGAATCAGCTTTATCAGAGCCCCATCTCTGGAAGTATTCAAGGCCAGGTTGGACCAGGTTTTGAACAACCTGGTCTTAGCAGAAGGTGTCCTTGTCCACAGCAGGAAGGTTGGAACTCAATGGTCTTTAATTTCTTCCAACCCAAACTATTCTATGATTCTAAGTTTATAGTTCTAATGTCACACCATCTGTTTGTGTGTGTGTGCATCTGTGTGGATAGATGAACACCCTGGGGCTTATCCAAGAAGAACTTCAAAAGTCCTTTTCCTTCTGTGATCCCTCTCTGACTTGAGCTGACAGGATTTTCTGAGGGCCAAGTAGACACGATATGTGGCTGACACAACTCTGAGAATTTGGCCCATGCAGAAGGGTTATCCTATCCCCAGATGAGTGTAGAGAGGAAGTGAGTAAATCCCACTGCAGTAGACAGGGCTCTGCCAGGCTCCATCAGCCCTAGGGCATCTCTGTGCAACCTGTAGGTGGTTGAAAACACCTGCTGATTCACTTAATGGAGAAAATGCTGCTGGGACACCTTGTGCAATGGAAGTGCCTGTTGGAAGGGGCCTCACATTTAATAGAAACAGTCATAGGGAGCCACTGACTCTGCAAAAGCCAGGCTAAAAATACCCATGTGCCGACATCAGCTTCCTTTTATTTTTTTCTTAGAATAGCAGAAATGACCTTGGCATGAAGCACTGCCTGGAGGCAAATGACCAGGTGGGATTAATGGCCCTTGGCTTAATTTCTGCCCATCAGCACCTCCCAGCCAGTCATTAATCCTGCTGAAATGCTCTGTGCATTGATTATTATTGATTCATTCATTGATTGTGTCCAGGGTCTGAAGTTAGCAGTTGAAGTACTGAAGGCACCCTGGAGACTCTTCTAATAAGATGAGTTTGCTTAATTCATAGACTATTTGAGGTACTTTAAAAAGAAGAATCATAAAAAGGAGTAGAAAAAGCAAAGAGCACTTATAGGACAATGAAACCCAGATTCCTTGGGCTATTAGAGTTGATGGCAGGCCTGGTACAGAAAGCAGGAGCCCAGAGGAGTTTGATGTGCATTACATGTGTCACTTCCCGAAATTCCAGGCAAGAAAGCCCATCAGATAACCTGGGTGTAGGGCAGGGAAGGCATTTGTGGGGCCAATGTCCCACCTCTCTTACTGAAGACATCACTGTTTCGTTTGCCTTAAGAGACACAGACATCCTCATTTTCTGCACATTGCATGTACACCTGTAGTTCCTCTTCCCTTGCACTTGTTGTGTCTGTCCTCATCTGCTCTTCAGGGAGTTTGATCTGAATAATTAATATCATACTTTTCAGGAAACCAGACTGGTTGTTTTTAATACTTCCTTTATGAACAGGATTTGCAAATTGTAAAAGAGAGAAAAAACAGTTTAAAAGACAATATGGTTTAATAACCTGACACCTCCACATTTTTTCTTCAAGTTCCTCTTCTGGGATTCAGTGCAAAGGATAAATTAAACGTAGCAGTATCATCTTTGAATGAGTTATTTCACATATTTTGATGTTCCAGTATACATCAGATGACAAGGATGTACATTAAAACCTCTGGTGGAAAGTATTCCCAAACCTACATTGCTGAGGTGCTTCCAAAATGCTGATGTCTGCCAAGCACTCCATGGTGATACCAACACAATTGGACAAGTTGTCCTGCTTCTGAGGATTGTGGGTAGATTTTGCATAACAGAAAAGAAATAGAATAGTCTTTTAAAGGAATTACTCCTCTGTTTCACATACTTTCCCATTAAAATATGAGTACTGTTCTCTTCTTCCATAAGATACATGCATATTTTAAATGCTGTAGAATGCACTGAGTTCTTTGGATAGGAAAATCTCCCAACCTGCTATTGTGAATGAGCAATAAAGGGTTCTTTTGGTGAGATTAACTGTCTCCAAAATATCAAACTATGAGCTGTTTATTCAGAAATGATCAAATCCACATAATCAGTTCCTTACAAAAATAGTGTCTCGTGTGAGAGAACAAAAAACAGACTTGAGAAAGTTGTACTCTCTGTGAGTCTGAGGTCAGTTCTCAAGAACATTTTTCTTGTGAAACTATGGTTCTGCAGTAAAAACTGTGATGCCTAAGAGGTATTGTATGTACCCATATAATCCATACATCAGAGCTCATTATGGTCATCTTCAGTCAATTGGAGGAAATAGGTATTTTCAGGATGTGATTTTAGTGAATCTGTTTTATGCATCCACCTTAAGATGAGGTGGCACCTGAGATCCACTCTCTGTTTTCTTTAAACACTAATGGGGGCTTGGGCTGTCTAGGTCCCTTGTGTTTTTCTAAATACCCACACTAAGGTAGAAGACTTTCATATCTAATGTATGACAAGTGTCACTACAGTCCAGTGATGACATCCACCATCTAGTGAGTAGGAGATGAATCCACACAGCAGGGGTGCAGAGGAGAGACTGGGTCCAGATTATTTTCTCAGTTTCTCATCCCTCCATTTTTTGTAGAACAGGGAACATACAACTAGACTGCTGTTTTTCCAGTTTCGTATTGGATAAAGGAAGATGAACTTCACACTCTCCTGTACTTTAGGAAAAAGGTGCAGAGTGACTGTGAGATTCTTGGCAGTGCTGGTCTCTGAGTCCCTCCCTGAAGCCCCAAGATAAACCCCTTGACTTGGAGAGCTGTGATGCTGCCTTGGTGTGAGACAAGTTAGGAGGAATGATCATATCCTGCTGGAAAACAGAAACAGCCCTACAAGATAGATCTTGTGAATCTCACTCTAAGATGTTTGGTTTTTCCTGATCTGCAGTGACAGCCTAGGAGTCTAATGGAGTCATGTGAATTCCATGAGGTGGAAGACATCTAAAAGTGCAGTGCCATGATGGAAAGTTATGCAAAATATGCAGCTTCTGTGGGTTTAGCCTCGCTTATTTATGTCTCAGTTCAGCAACAAAACCTTGCTATTTCCTGGCTGTGAATGTTTTGTCTCAGTGTGTCTGGTAAACCTCTTTTCCAGTGTGGTATGGGATTGAATTCATCCAGAGAAATACCAAAAATGCAGGAGCTGGAATTAATGCTGTGGTCTTCTCAACAAATGGAGATACCTGTGCTCAAATATCGATGAATGCAAACCATGTTTTGTGACCACCGAATTTCCTCCCTTTGATGGAATCTACTGAGCTTCGTCTGGTTGGTTTTATTCCTTCTGGGATCCTGCCACAGTTAATAGTGATGTAATTTGGCAAGGCTCTGGAATCTCCACAGTCTACTCTCTCTGCTCAGATATTCAGATAATTTGTTTTTCTCAACCTTGCTTTCTTCTCATTTTTATTTTGTAGATCTGCTGAAAGGCTTTTAGAATTTTCACAGTCCTGTTCAAAGATAAGTGACAAAGGCAAGTGTTACTGGTAGTGCCATCCTGAGCAGAGAGCTGCCACATCATACCCTCATTCCCAGTGTCTCTATATCCTCGCTGTGAGATTCCCAGAGTAAAAAAATGCAATATTTTGGAAGACAGCATACATTGGCAGGTAAATCTTAATGAAATTACTTCTAATTAGCACTCCAAGCAGATGACAAATCCTTTAGTCACAGCAGAGCATCACCTGAAAATGTGCATGTTCTTGTTTTGCCTTTGAAACCATCAAAGAAAAATCATATGTATTGGTTTAACTCTATTGCCATAATTTTTCATGAGAAATAGAAGAAAGAAATGAGTGGTGAAAGGCAGGAATGGATATGAAAAAATGAAAAATGGCTTTGGCAAAATGAGATCTACTTTGAATGAAGCATTGCACTCCATTCTGCAGTCAATTTCCTATTTCTAACAGGTACTATCTCACTCTCTTCCACTCATACCAAAATTTCTTCATGAACATTATTAAAAAGCTTAATTGTGAATTGCAATGAAAAGCAACATGTTCACATGTTTATTCAGATCCCTTATCTCCATCTGGAAATGTTAATTGGAATTCCAACATTAATTAGAACTTCAACATTAATTGGGATTTTCTGGAATATTTCCAGGCTGAGCTGGTTCTCTTTGTCAGGGAGAACATGTTCCCTTTAGAGAGCCTAGGAAGGGAAATCTATTCACTCTTATGCCAAAACGTATGGAAAGGCAAACAAAACAAGAAGAAACAGAGAAAGAGATGATCAAGGGGAACACAGAATAAGTTAATTTTTTTTCCTGCCCTCTGCCCCAGATTTCCAAAATGCTAAATGCATATCTCCTGTTTGCTTACATGGGCACTTTCTCAGGTCTGAGAAGGTATCCAGGTCTGAGTCTTTACCCTGACCACAATCCAAGCTTTGTTTTGGCACTGTAGAGTGAAACAACTGACTGTAGTGGATTATGCATTCCAGTTTTTACCATGGCCAAACTATGACATAGTAAACCCCTCAACAGTAAGGGCCATTGTTAAACTACAGAACATAAGAGTGTGAGCGCCTCAGAGAAGAAAAACAGAGTCCTTGTTTCAAGACAAAGGAGGAATAGGTTCATCCTAATTAGAAGTTGCCCTTAGGTCCATTTAGAGCCCCCCAGGGCACTGCACCCACAAATGTGTCATTATTTATCGTGAGCACTCCGATGGCTACATGCCTGCTGAAAAAAGTATACACAAAGGTTGATTGCCAACTCATTCTAAGTATGTCAGGCTTCCCATTTGTCATGATCCAACATTCAGGGACCACACAGACTGCAGCAGTCCCAGAGGAGGAGTTTGCCTCCTTTTGCTCAAAGCTCAGATTTGTCCATGCGTGCTTCTGTTGCTATTGCTGTTCCAAACTATTCCTCTGGTGCATGAAAAAGGACAGGTATCTTCAGAAGGCAGCTGAGATCTTCAGGCTGTTGAATCGCTGTAGAGAATGTTACTCCCCCTAAAATCTATCCCTGGAATTCCATCCCATAATTATTGAATGCTTAGCAAACAACTCCCCATCCCCCTTATCAAAAACCCTGTTATCTTTTTAAATTTCTATTGGCTCTTAAAGCCAACAAGTTATTGGTCCTTTTTTACTTAAGAATTTTAAGATAATTGGTTAGTTTAAAAGCTGTAGTTTTATTGGTAGAAATTTCAATCCTTTGTAAACCTATAAAAGTCCTTTGTTATCTGATATATTCAGACATTGCTGTACTCCCCTTTGAAGAGGTAAAGCTATCTTCAGAACCAGTGCTGCGTTGTCTCAACCTTTCTGTACTCCGCTAGTGGGTAGCTGTAAGCCCGACAGCCACAAGTCTAGAGAAATCTAGACCTGAAGCTGTTAGGCTTTGGGATTGGAAAGCACCAACCCAGGAAAAAACAGCTACAAATTGCCTTGAGAAAACACTGCTTTCTTTCTGCTGCCTAGAGCAGGAACAGGGTAGGTCCATGACTGATTAAAATCAGCCAAAAACTTCAGATGATGTGTTCTGTTTATCCTAAAGTGGTACCAAACCATCCCATCCATCTAAATAATGTTTCATATCAATTCCTATTCTTTCTATCTCTAAATACAGCTGGTGGTAGAGGGAAAACATATTAGATCACTTTACATTCTAAATGCTTAAATTCTATCACTTACTAGATTGATAAATTTTCATTGTGTGGAGGAAGTCAGTAATAGAATTACATGATCCAAAAATAGTGAGATCTGATAAATTTTAAGTGTATTTGTGAATTTCTTTACTGACAGTGACTCTTAATCACATAGTAAGAGCTTAATAAGGGTTTTACTAGGATCCTCTTTAACCATTCAAAATGAGAATTTGTCACTGTTACAATTTTACTTTTTATTTACATTTCACTCATTGCAATTATCCAAAAAGTGATTTGGCAATACTTTAAAAAGTACATATAGCCCCTTTCCCAGTTTAATCATCACAATTCCCCCAACTCCATCTGTTAAACCTGAGGGGCTGCACAGGTGGCACACCAGCTGAGCATTCCACAGCATCCTCCTCCCTGCACAGAGCTCTTATCCACTGGGACTGCAAAAAAAGCCACATTACCATATTGTCTATACATCACCACTGAGAATATCTGGATGGTAAAGTTAAGCATGTGGTTCTGCTTCTTTTTGAATCTCAGTTTCGTTTTTTGGTTCTCCTTATTTTAGCTAGCACAAGTCTTTATATTTCTAATTCTCCATATGTGAACAGTTGCTTTTCTGTGAAATGGATCTCTTTAGTGTAAATATTTGAAATAAGAATGTTTCCTTCCATATTTTTACATCAGGTTTTTAATGTAAAAATCAAATGACAGATCTCTTTATATTCATGCTTTCCCAGTATTTTTTTCCTAATTGCAGCAGAACACTAGCTTAGAGTACCTATGTGTTTTGCCAAGTGATTGAACAGGTCTCCTGCTTCTTGCTTAACTGCATTTTGTTAATTGCTTTTCTGCATCTTTTAATTTTGAAAATATGTTTTTTCTCCATTTCCATTTTTTCATCTTTTTTTTGTTTTTCTGCCTATTTTATTCCTTCAATATCTTTGCTTCTTATTTCTTTTCAATTACTATTGTTTTTGGGGTGGTTTTTTGGGGGGGATATTTTTTATTGTCTCTGTCTTTTTCTCTCTTCACTGGAATAGTACGAAAGAATATTTTGTCATAGCTTTGAAATCTTTTCATTTTATTCTAGAAAATATATGAGTTAAGGTCAGTGGAACTTACTAAAAAGAAAACTATGTGAAGCTTTATGGCTATATGTGGCAAAGAGAGTCCAGCAATTTTAGTCAACTCAAGGCAGAATTGCAAGCTTCAGACAGCTTATTCCAAAGTTTAATTTGATTTTATGATTTCTTCCTGGCATACTTAACATTGTCTGAAGCTAGGCAGGGTTTAGTGGTTTGTTTGTTTGTTTGTTTGTTTCTTGGGAAAATTCGATTACCAGAAGTTGCCAATATTTCAAAATTCCTTGAAGAGTGACAGGATTAGGAGAACATTAATTCTCTCAGTTTGGAGCGAGCTTTTATTGCTGCTTATGTGCTATACACAAGTTTTGCTTTTCCTAGTGCTTTGCTTAGAATAGATAAGTTCAGGCTCCTAATAAATATTGCTGCCTCCTAAAACCTCTGGGTATTTTCTCATTCTCACTTGCATTTTACATGGCTCTGCCTTAGATTACCTCTGAAATCCCTACACAACGGCTTTGTCTGATCCAGCTGCAGCTCAGCTGAGTTTTCCTGTGGGCTGACACAGAATCAGATTGCTGTTCATCAACAGATGTGTCAAGCTGTTCAAAGACAGCATCTCTGGCGACGTAAATTCCTCTTTAGGCACCGACTGTAGCGCTCGTTACCATAGTACCTGCAACTCCAAACTTTATAAAGTAGACACTGCTCCAAGAGAGAGAAATATCACTGCTTCAGCTTTCATGGTGCAGGAAATGGAGTTATGCTAAGCTGGGAACAGTGGGAGCCTGAAAATAGTAGCCTGAGGTTTTTCCCAGATTAAAGACTGAGGGAAGTCACCAGCGCAGCTCCGTTAAGTCCCTGCTCTGAAATTTGTCCTGGAGGAAGCTTCCACTGTTTACTGGTTAAGCACAGAGCCTAAAGAGACAACCTAAATATACTAGCATCTTGCTGGTACCCTGGAAAGAGCAGGAATCGACAGAGTTTTCTTGTTACAGCAAATAAATTCTGTAATGGTTTTGAAATCAAAACCAGTAAGCGACTCCAAGTCAGAAGTACAATTTAATCAGAAAGAAGGGAAAAATAAAATACATGCAGTAGTACTGAAGAAAAACCACTGACAGAGTCAGAATACAACCTGACACCCTGCTAGTTAGGGTGGTGGTAGCAGTCCTGATGAAGTGGTCATGTTGGAGTAGTGATCCTGTAGAAAGGTCTGGCAGCTCTTGTCCTCTGGAAACCAGTGGATAAGGGCTGCTTTGGTGTTCCAAATCTCAGTTTCTATCTAGGTAGGAAATGTTTGGCTCCTCCCCCTGGCTGGAGCATCTCCCAATGGGATGATGTAATTTTATCAGTCATGTAGTGGGTCCCAATGGCCCATTAACAGGAGATATCTCCCTGGAGGAAGGGTGGGAAAGATAAAGAACATTGCCTCATCTGGTTTTTAACAGCTGGCCCATTAGCAGAGGATATCTCCCACAGAGATAAGGATCACTGCCCCACCTGGTTTCAGCTGATGGTGATAGAACAGATATCTTTGGGCATATCTTTACATTGTAACCTGGGAGACCTTCCCACTGAATTTAGCGCCCAGAGCAGCCCAGCCTCTCTGCTCTCTCTCCCCACCTCAGGAGAGCTTTCCTACCCTGTGCTACACTTTCTGCCCCTTTTGTGATGGTTCTTCCCTCCCTGCCCCATGTGCTCAGCAAAGCCAGCAGGCACTGAGGGCAGCCCCCCTGGCTACCTCTCACCTTGCTTTTTGCTGTTCAGAGCTGCTCACACTGCTGTGGTTTGGCATCTTGATGCTCTCTCAACCCTAGTGAACAGTGACCACATTCACTCTTCTGGCTGAGCACAAAAAAAGTGTCATTTAGACCACTTGACTTTAACCAGACATGTAGCTGAAAATGTTTGATGGCAGTCTTTAAAATCTTCCTGCACAACCCCTATAGACAAAATGTGACTCGTGTGAATGCTAATGAAATTTAAATGTCACGAATGCACAGTGTCATTTTGAAATTGCTAAATGTTCAGAACAGTCCAGATCCTCTAAGGCATTTGAATATTTAGTTTCTTGAAAACAGCAGCACCCATGAAGCGAAATCCTTTGGGGCAGATGTAATCTGTGTTATTGTGGGATGTTGGAATGAATGCACACCAGACAACTTGCTGTCAGGCCTAAGAGGAGCCTTATGTTGCTGCATCTCCCTGTGTTACCCAGCATCATCTTCCAGCTCACGATGCCATGTCTAATTTTCCAGTAAGCTTCCAGCTGCCAAAAAAAGCAAAAATAAATTTTTAAAATATTAAGAGACTATTTGGAATACAGGATACACCTCTACAAGAAAGGAAAAACCACTTTCCCTTCTCATATGTATTTCTGCCTTTAGTGAAATAATGTTCACTGACAACAGCTTGTTCTTGGAGTACTTCCTTTTAAGGCCTTTGCCATCTGGGATGCCTAACTCTTCCTTTTCTAGGAGAGGACATTAACATCTGCTGACATTGACCTTGACCTTCTTTACATTGTAGTATTCTTGAAGTATTGCATTCTGCATACTTCACACACCAAATCTGAACAGTTACACAGTTTCTTCTCTTGGAAAATAATATTTTCTGACTAGTCATGACTTCACTATCCAGGAGAATAAAAATAAATTATATTTATGTCACCAAACTACAATCCTGATTTTGGTTCTGTGACTCTTTCATGAATTTTATTTTGGAGTTGGCTATAGTAGAAAATGAAAAATAGGTATATGACAGCTTTCTTATTTAAATGCATACTGGGGGTGAATGTTCTTGTTGTGTTTCCTCACAGCTTTTCCAGGATACAGCATCAAGATGTGCAGCCACAATGGGCAAAATCTGTTTATTTTTAATTTAATTTTTATTGTGCCAGCCTGAAACACTTGGCATTTCATAAAGTTTAAGAGAACAACATCAAGCACATCACTGCTAAGCAAACATGGAAATTAAGTAAGTTGATAATTCCATAGGTCATATTCCACCATATGCCACATCTAGGCTTTGAAGGAAGCAGTTCTTCTCCTCATCAGCTGTACAGTGCCCAGGGGGAATTCAGTCCTGTGCTCTTCCTTTCCACTTCCACCTCCAAAGGCAACAAAAATCGGGAATGGGGGTCCATCAATCCTTAATGCCACAGCTGGCATTTATCTTAACTTCCTTCAGGCATCTCCAGTGTAGGTTTGTTCATTTGAGATAGTCAACCTGACCTGTCTTTGCAGCCAGCTAGAGAAGCAAGTACTTTTGGGACATTGATTCCTCTGCTTTGTTTTGGCTCTCAGCTGTAGGAAAAAAACTGTCTGTACAATAGTTTCTGGATCTTCACTGGGCACTACAGAACAACTAGTCACTAGAAGTGACTAGTTTTAGTCAAGGGAAATAGTGTCACAGCTTGGTGATCATTTGTGTTTAGGGACTTTCCTTCCATGTGAGTAAGTCAGTTTTTTGCTTGCTTTGCACCCTGGAAGCAGCACACAGGAAGATTAGCCAAAATGTTTCCCAATTACTTCAAGCCCTACAGGAGATCTCATAGAAATCAATTCAACTGGACTTTGCAAATTTGAAGGACACTGTGGTCAAAAGAAGATGAACTTGAGCAGAATCTGATTTTATGTTTCTCTGCATTCAAACCAAAAATTGAAGGAGAAGGAGCCACAACAGAAGGCCTCATGTTAAAGCTGAGATTTATAACCCTCAGTACATGGTGAGGACATTCACACCACAACAAACCCTTCAGAAATTGTGATTGTTTCACAGCCACAGAAGTCATGAAGGGTGGAAGCAAGGTAACTCTCAGTCTGTCACTCTGGCTCCAGTTGTCTGGGGCCTAGCCAATATATAGTTTGCTTTTTTTTTTGACTTGAGACTCATTTTTGGTTCAAATGTGAAAGATATTAGAGATGTGGAAGATTTCATCAGAGCCTACCCAAGAATGGGTCTTCAGCAGGTGTTAACTGTTATCACTCTTTTGAAGCCATAAAAATATTATGCATCATATTCTCCTATAGTGCCTCTTTTTACAAGCAAATAAATTTGCAGGCTGGAGGAAATGGCAGACAATGCTGCTGAATAAAAAATTATTTCAAATACCAGAACTTTTCATAGTACCATCTCTCCATTCCACAGAGGCAAACAACAGTAAGACAGGGTATAACATTTGGATTAAAAACCTGCTTTGATAACTCTTGAATGAAATGTCATTGCTTTAAGAATAATTTCACTGTTTTAAGCATGTGACTCAGTTTAGTCTGCAGCTTGAAGAACACAACATTGTACAATGAAATTATCTGCAATGTACAAATAAGGCTCGGTGCTATTAGGAGCTACTTATTTGAGCAAAGCTTCCAAAGTAGAAATCATTTGCTGATGATCAGCACTGTGTGTTCACTGCACCACAGGAGGTGACTTCTTCTAATTTCATTTTAGCCAGAGTTCAATTTTCACTTCACTGTTTATTTGTAAACATCAAGATGATACAGACCAGATCTTTTGGGATGATAATGTTCCTGAAACAACAGCTATCTGCAATTACAAGATTGAATTAGCTTCAACTTCATCATCATCTAACTCTGCTGAAATGCATGAATATATCTCCCTTAATAACAGCTTGCATCAGTCATTTCCAGGCATTGTATCTTTATTTCTGAGATAAGACAAAAAGTCTTCTTGCTGCTGAGCAGAGCTTGCACAGAGCCCTTTCCTGCTCCCTCACTGCAGCCCAGGGGGAGCCTGGGGTGCACAAGGGCTGGGAGGGGGCACAGCAGGACAGCTGACCCCAGCTGGCCCAAGGACAGGCCACACCATATGGGGTCAGGCTGAGGCAAGGGGGGATGTTCAGAGTGATGCCATTTGTCTCCCCAAATCTCAGTTACGTGTGATGGAGCCCTGCAGCCCTGGGGGTGGCTGAACCCCTGCCTGCCCATGGGAAATACTGAGTGAGTCCTGCATCTGCTTTGTTCTGTGCATGGCTTTTACTTTACCTATTTAACTGTCTTTATTTCAACCCACAGGTTTTGCAATTCTCTCCCCATCCCAGCAGGGCAGGCTGAGCAAACGTGTGTGTGAGCTGCCAGCTGTGGTTAAACCACAACAAACTGATACTCCTGAGATCACAGAAACAGAGCACAGGGCATGCATCATGCCTCCTCAAAGAAGAAACAGCTCCTGCTGCACACTGACAACTGGCATGCAGTCTAGACATACATGAATGCTGTCACAATGCTTTATCAGCATGTGCTAAAGTATTCATGCCACATACAGTCCTGGCCTTCATGACCTTACAGTAAGAAAAGATGATTTTTATTAAAATTCAAACAGAAAGAAAAAGTGTGTTCACTGATGCATGTTCCCAGTCTCATGTTGATGAGCAGCAGCATGTTTGTGGTGATCAGCCCAGCAGCCAGGTATAGAAATGCTTCTGCTGAGCTGAGAGATCCAGGTCCATAACACCATCTGTTAAGTCTTTTTTGTGTCTCTCACAATTCTTTCGGGGTGTCTAGGTTTCCAATATCTATTTTTGTATTCTTTTGGGTCTGGCAGTGATCAGTGTCTCCATTCTGTGCCTCTGTGAATCATCAGCTCATTATCTCCAGGTCTGGGCGTGTTGTGAAGCTGGAGGCAATGTGCTGGGGTCTTGCTGACTGCTGTGTGCCCTAAACATTCTGAGAGCCCTGTCCCTGCTTTATGCTCCTGCTGCTGCCTCCACACCCAGCCATCTTCCATTTCCACCTCTCTTACTCTTCCTATCACAATGCTGCCCACCCTGACTAACAGAGCTGTGTGATCAACATCAAGTTAATCCTGCCAAGGAGTCATGCTTTGTTTCTTGATCATCTTTCAGCTAGTACACTGAATTTCAATCTAATACAACAGGCAACAGAGAAAAAAAATTGATTTTTATGCATTTTTCCACTTGTTTAAAACCCTTGAATGCTTCTTTTCATTTGCCAGGTAAGGTTGATTTTAATTTTCTTCAGCTATTGATAATTAGATTTGTACCTAGTCTTTGCCAACTGGATGTAGTCACTACAATGAATCACTTCTCTGATTAGCTGCTCCATTCTGAAATAGATGTTTGAGGTGAAAGAAATCATCCTCTAATGAAAAATATGTATGGGGTTTTTTGCCACTGGCAGTAAGAGAACTTAGATTTGCTTACTCCAGTCAGTCAAATCTTTGTTAGTTCAGGTTGCAGAAGAACCTTTTACAGAAACACAGCTGGGACCATTTCCAAATGCTCAGTAAACCATAGAGACCCACAACATGCTCTGACTGTCCAGCAGTTGTCAGACACTTTCTGCAGCCTGAGAAGGTACAGAAAATCAATGGAACTTCAGCCTGTAAGGCTATAAATAATCTGCATAATAAACTTGAAGAGTTTGAGATTTAGCATGCTTAAAATGACTGATCTAAGAAATAAAATCCTTCCTGCCCTGCTCCATCTGATCTATCACCAGAGAAGAAAGACAGTCCACTGTCCTTTAACACTGTGGACATCCAAGGCATGGAGATCTCAGCCAGAACCTGTAAATGTAAACTAAATTATTATAAAAATTCTGCTTTTGTTTGGGGATGAGAGGAACAAACCACTTTCATCCTTTTATCTTTCCTCAAAAGCCCAGACACCTTCTGCTCAAACTCTGCACTGTAATAGCTTGCAGTATGTTTACCACTGTCAAAGGAGGGAGGTGAGCATCAAGTATGCCATGGTTGGAATAGTCTCACTCCCTGACTTCTTTTAACATAGCAGTACTTCAAACCCTTGGAAATCAAGAATGACTTGAGTGTTGGATAAAGGATTCTAATATTGCACAGTGTATGAGCTACTCCAAAGAGGTGCTCAGGGATAGATATCCTGGGTGAACAGTAGGCTATGGTTTGAGATATTAGCTTCCAGAAGCACTGGTATTCTTTTATATTTCCTAATCTCATGGAAAGGAATCCTTTGGAAAGCTGTTGTTCCACTGCCTGTATGAACAGCAACAAGTAGTTTACAATGTTTATGGAAAAAGGACTCGACCTGTCATTTACAGCTGCAAGGCAACACAAATGCCATGGAAAAGCAGTGTCCAAAACACAGGCAAGCAGTTTTTCCAGTGGTCACCACTGACTCGAACGCCTTATGGAAGCAGCTGCTTCTGAATATCCTTTTAAGCCCATTGAGCCTTGATCCAGCTGTTAAAAATAACAATGTTTTCCATCCTCCATAATAATCGGATGTCACTGGGCAGCGCTGGAGGAGCAGTTGCATAAAGAAGCTTTGGTTACATAACAGAAGTTCAGTGCCCCTCCCGGGCCCCAGAGAAGCCAGGCAGGTCTGCTGGCAGCCTCCAGCCAGCACAGCTCCCTGTGCTGACACTGGCACTGCCAGGGGCTCTGCAGAGTGCTCTGCCTCACCAGGGCTGGCATTGCCTCGCCCTCCTGCAGAGGAAGGTCACGGGAAGGGGCTGCATCTCATCATCTGTGTATTATCTTGGCCCTCAGGTGGCTCTGCCTTTGTACAGATATTCTGGACTTTGCAGCCCAAGCCCTGCTGTCTGCTGCAGGGTCCTGTGGCAGGGCACAGAGTAGGGCACTCTCCCTCCTGATGTCACACCTGCACCCGTGGCATCGCCTCTCAAGCCCCTCTGATGGTGCCTGGCTCTCTGCAGCTGAGTGCCCACAGCTCCCCTCAGATGATGCACCACTTTCCTCTCTCCTGCTTCCCCAGGAGCCAAGTCGACACCCACCTGGGATGTATTCTGTGGTCACATTTTCAGATTCAGAGATCAGAAGCTCCCCAGCAGCAATGCCCTGAAGTGCATGCACAGGCTGAAGCATTCAGTCCCTCTGGAAGTCAGCAGGACATTTCACACTAAGTACTTCCCTGGACTGGTCTCAGCCTGAGCATGAACTTTGCTATTTCTCTTACAACAAGATTAACTAAGAATGAATGAATTGGATAAATTGTTGTGGAAAAATGTAAGACCTATTTCCACAGAAGTCTCCTACCTATTTTAAGCAGCAAACATCAGATGATATTTTTTTTGTATGCACAGCACTGCACTACATGTTGCAGTTGGGTTTTACAGGATGTAAAAATCCAGAGGCAAATGGCAAAGTAGTAACTGTCTTAACAAAGAGAAATTAATTTAGCTGATCTTAACTGAACATGCATAGGCAAGATGGGGTTTGTTCTATTATTAACTCAGGCCAGGAAAACTCCATAGAGTTGAGAGAAGGGACTTATCCTGTGAAACACCTGATAAATGCATTGCACCTCAGGGCATCTTTTCATGTCTGTGAAGCCACATCAGCCTGGTTTGTGTGAAATGCAGTAGAGATGGGCACTGCCAGGCACTGTCAGCTATTCTGTGTGAAAGCTCAGAACAGCTTTCCTTTCCCAATGCTGACTGTGACTGAAGCCAGCCTGCTGCTGTGAAAGGGTAAATTGCTTCTTTGAGGCCCTTTGGCAGACACAGTGTGTGTAAAGAGCATCAAGGCATTTTGGTTACTCACCATTTATACCACAAGAATGTTGAAGAGTTTCCAGTTTGGAAAGTACAGCACCAGATCCACACCTCTGGACAGGAGGACATTAATGCTGGACTATTTGTTTTTCTCAAAGGCTGCCTGTTTCTGATCTTCAGTGGCAGCCACCATGGGCAGAACTTGGAGGAAAATTGCCAAAATCTGTGTTGCTGAATGTGTGGTAGATAGAAAGGCCATGCTTGAATGAATGATCAGACTGAAGCAGGTGCTTCAGAGGGATGAGTGACTCTGCTTGTCACCTGTAGCCTTTAGAAGAAAGAACCATTGGATGTTTTTCAGCTCCAGAAAGTGCAATCAAGAGCATCTCAGGGACTTGCTGAGAATGTTTGGTCTCAGCAGCAAACAGATGCATCTGGCAGGATCACCAGACATTTCTCTTTTCAGCTGTACATGGGCTCTGACAGATGCTATGGCTTCAGTGAGATCTCTGTGAAAGCAAACCCACCTCAAATAAAAGCTCAAAGGTTTTGATCTGTAAAAATCATGGAAACTTAAATTGGCATATTTCACACAGCCCTGATATATTCCTTCTTCCTGACTGCAGTTTGTATCATTTAAGGTACCATTTGCTCAATTTATTACAACGGGCTCTTGATTTCATTCTCCCACTTTGCAACCTTGCTGCATTTTCTTCCCAGGGAGGATCACAATATAAATCACTGGGTCAGGGAATAATGAGTTTAGTATTTTTTAAAAGCCTCCCACTGTAAGTCAGAATATCGACTCGTGATTCAGCAGGTGATGGGATATAATAAGGGGATATTTTTTCCTTTAATTGCTGTTGAAAATGGAAAAAGGGCAACAGAAAGACTTAGTTTTCTGAGACAAGGATTTCAGCTTCACTGGGCTTTAGTTCACTAGAATCATCTAATAGGCTTGACCATAAAGAGCTGGACAAAGCTAAAAGGAAAAATAAACTGATGAAAGATCCCAGCAGCACTTTCCCTTCCTAGTCTGAAAAATAGATTAAATATGATTCTGCCACTAAGTAAATAGACAGTGAGAAAAGGCTGACCTCATGGTCTGTGAGCTGAGTGGAACAGAGGATCTCCTGGTTTCCAGCCCTACCTCTTCCAGACCTGTCTGCTCATGACAGCAGGGGTGAATGTTTGAAGAATCACAAACACAAGGGCCAGGAGGGACCATTAGAGTTACCTCAGTGAACTGCTGGAAACCCAGCTCTGAGGCATTTTGCTCAGTACTTTCTGCCCTGAGCCAGCTGAGTATGGCAAGGGTGATCAAGGACAGTGTGGGAAGCCAGTGGGCTGGCAGGGCAGTGGGGGGACTGTGGGTTTTTTCTCAGGTTAGAGGGTAAAGTGATATCATAAGCTCCAAGGAAGGCAGTAGAATCTCTCTCAGAAGCAATATGCAGACAGCAATCCAACACCAGCACCTTGTGTCTCCCTGAGAGGGGAACTCTGAGCTCCTGCCCAGCCCTCAGTGGGAACAGAATCATCACCTTTTAACAAGCTCATTCCTCCCTGTGGCTGCTGCCACATCCTTCCCTGCTCCAAAACCAGCCAACCCAACCCACCTGTGTCACCCTGGGCCTGTGTCAATGCCACCTCCAGCTGCTGACCCTGCAGCCACCCAAAAAGAAATCAAGATTTGACAAAAATTCTTGCAGGTAGATTTTGTGATATCTAATTTTTTCATGTATTAGGGAGGAAAATCAACCTGATGATTCACGAATTATTATAATGAAACTATTTTTTGAGTCTTTCCACTCTTTTAAATAAAACTTGATAGATATCACACTGCCAAAAGGGCAGGGAAATACATACTCAGAATAGAAAATGTTTTGACTGACAAAAAGTAACATTTTAAACCATTTTATGCACAGATGTTAAAGCATCTGAAGGACTTGAGTGGCCATTTCTCTAGTGAAATCATGCTAAATTGTTGTAATCCATAGCTTTATGTAACATGTTGTTTATTGTGTATAAATTCAAGGAATTCCCCTATTCAAATAAGCATTAGATATACTCCAAAAGATTCCCCTGTTCACCAACCACTTTATAGAAGTGGCTTTATTCCTTGAAACAAACAAAAACACACCAAAACCCACCCAAATCTAAACCACCCTACAACAACCTTCATAGAAAAGTTCAACCAGACATACAGAAATTAAAGCTCAAGAACAAAGAAAGAATGTTTTCCTTGTTTGTTCCTCCTGGCTCTCTGCTTTCCCCTCACTCCCTCCTACCTGCAGCTTTCTTATCTGTAGCTCATTCTTTCTCTCTTCTGTTTGACCTGGGGTAAAATGTAAAATTGTTTCCATTATATCCTTCAGTACTTTGCATTTCCCTGTGAAGTCCTCACCCAGTTTGCTCTTTATTGAAAGATTAGAGAAGGTTGTTTTTCATGCTCTTTTGAGGGACAGGAGCATGAATATCTGCAAATGCCTCTAGTACATTCCTGTACCAGTCTCACTCTCTGTGCTTTCTCCACTTCCAGAAGGAAAAACTGCCAGAAACTGCCCCTGGAGTTCCTGTCCCTTTGTATCCTGAGGGAGATGAGCACATTTGCAGAATTAATGGGCTGTGCTGACATCCCAGTGACCCTGAGCTGCTGATACACTTAGAGACAACAAAGCAGGATGACAGACAAGATACTTGAAATTCCTGAACCTGGTCTGGCATTTCCTGATCTGCAGCAAAGCTCAGTTCAGAGAGAAGCTCACATCAGCCAGTTTGCAACTTCCCTCCCAAGCTGAGCAGAAGGGCAAAACTGATCTGAATCTGGTGTCAGCTGCTGCCTGCAGGTCAGTGTCTTCTGCATTTGCAATGTGTAGGGAGTGGCACAGCCCATGGATTTGGCTTTCAGGATGGAAGGGAGATCCTTCATGGATACTGGTGCCAATCAGTAGGAGAGTAAAAGCCAGCTAGCTGCAGAGATGATACTGGGAGCTCCAATGGATGTGCATGAGGACAATATTGTGGAGAGATTTCTGAGGTCTGCAGAGGTGTGGAATTGAAATTGCCTGAACTGTAGGGGAGAATGAAAAAGGAAAGTCAGACAGGGAGATGGCAGGAGCAGGGAAGCTTCCCAGATGAGTACATTGTCTGAAGAAATATCCTGCTTTGATTGCTTTGGTGTGGACTTGCCAGCTGATTTATTTCATAGCCCCTAGCTGTCAACTGGCAGGGACTGCAAATAATTTTTCTCTCATCACCAACTCACTGGGACTCATAATTTTATAGATCTTCCATAGTTCCCCCTTCACTGCTTCTTCTACCCTTGCAGTTTGATGAACACTAATCTCCTTAGCTGCTGTTCATTTCCTCAAATCAAATCTTCCTTTCTTTGAACAATTTCCAGTTTCTAGAAAAGTTTTGCACAGTCTACTCAAATGTGTAGGGTTGATCCGTGTTTTAGGATAACAAAGCTCTTTGCTCTTTTCCCTATATTTTTTTTTTTCTAACAATTCAACTTTTTTTTTCTTTCCCCTGGATTTATTTTTTCTTTTTTTTTGGGAGAGGTGGAGGGAAGAAAAGGCTGGCTCCTCAGCACTGAGCTGCTTTTTCCATACAACCATCTATGATGTAGGGCATGAGCAATTGCACAAGGGCCAGGAGGGAGAAAGAAGGGCTGGAATGAGACTGTCCAGGGTGAGACACGTGGATCAGACATGCTGACTGCCAGGGAAGGCACTAGTGCATGGACAGCGTGGCCAGTGATGAGCCTGGATGGGAAGCAGGCTCCACTGAGACACAAAGAGAAGGGCACCCAGTCACCCAGACTGGGTTTCAGGAAGAACCTACTCTGTTCTCCTTCCTTTCTACCTTCTGTCATTTTCCCAGCACCTCCTTTCCTCCTCTCCACTCCCCTATCCCAGGGAAGCTGAAGAAGCATGACAGGCTGTCAGTGATGGAGAGCTTATGGGAAGGGCTAATTGCTTCCTCTGCTTTGTTCAGATGTACAAATAGACCATTACTTACAATCATTATGCAGTCATCATCCATCATACAGACTAGTTCTACTTTCCATGCACTAAATATGTCACAGGCCCCAAATTTGTCACTAATTGTACAAAAGGCTATGCAGGCCTGTGTTAGGAGCCAGTAATTTGTTAATATAAGATATGGGACTTGGGCTTTATCTCGAATTTCCAAATGTTACTGAGGCATTTAAATTTCTTATTTCTTTAAGACAAAGCACAGTCCTCAACTTTCTGTCACTTTTATGAAACCATATATAAGTCACAGCAATTTCCATGTTTTGACATAGCTGTTATTCAAAACATAATATAATAAAATAATAATTTATTATTAATATATATCTCTCAATAACTATAATAAATAAACTATAAAGTGCAATGCTGAAAAAGATGGCCACTTCTTCCATTTATAGTCAAACTTTTTCATTTGAATTTTCCTCATCATTTTGGTTCCCAACCAATTTAAATTGTGTTTTAGAGTTGCTAATTTTTTCATCAGCTCATGATGCTTTGTTGGCAGCAGAAGCACAAAAAAACAGTGAAAAACTGGAAAAAAAAAGGGTTTGAAGGTCCTACTCTTACTCTCAATTACATTTAGGCAATTACAACAAAACACAATAGAGCTGCAGGGCAGTCTAGGGGCAGGAACTGACCTCAGATTAATCTTTGCAGCCAGAATATCTGTAACTGTTAAATTATTTCATTTTCACCCTGTAGCAGCATATAGAGCCAAAATGTGTGCTTCAGTCCCTGCCCTGCTTTGGGTACTGTGCAGGCTGGGGGGATGTTTCAGCTAGAAAAATGCCTGATTCAATCTCTTTATCTTTATTTTCCATATAAAAGGTACATGGCTACAATGGTTAGCCACTGGCCAGTGTGAAAACAGGACAACTTGACAAAGTCTCTTTGCTTTAAGGATATTTTACACTTTGTCTTGA
Source organism: Luscinia megarhynchos (assembly GCA_034336665.1). Taxonomy (NCBI): domain Eukaryota; kingdom Metazoa; phylum Chordata; class Aves; order Passeriformes; family Muscicapidae; genus Luscinia; species Luscinia megarhynchos. Next base: position 94,341,712 of record JAPFBE010000002.1, read on the forward strand.
AGGTTTTGGAAAACATGGATGTGTTGTAACACACCACTTGAATGTGAGAGATTTCCAAGTCTAGTTGAAATGCTAATTGGAATGTGTATATGCCAGCTGTCAACATACATTCACACATAACAGAAAACTGAGTGCCAGCACCAGAGAAGTGCTTGATCCTTGAGTTCCTCTGGCCTGACCTGGGTGTGAGCTCTTTCTGGACCAACTTATTCCCTCCTTGATTCTATAGCTTCCTGCAAGTTATTTTAGGGCTGGACTCACTGATCTTAAAGATCTTTTCCAGCCTAAGTGATTCTATGATTCTGTTGGACTCCCTGGTGATCATGCCCTATTTTTGCCAGGAGCTGCCCAAAGGATTTCAGTGGGAAGAGAGGCAGCACAGGGGGCTGGGGCACACACACAGTGCAGACTCCAGCTGTGATTGGGGTGCTGTAGCCTCCAAGTGTTCCCAGGCTCATAGTAGCTGCCTCTCAACAGGTCTGATTTGTTGGGGTGGAGACCTGCTGAGGTGATTATGAAGCAACAGCTTGGGTGTGGTGATCTTGGGAACCTCTGCAAGGAGCTCTCCAATGTAAACATGCCCTGTAAACATGGATAATGCATCCAGGCACAAGAGGAGGCAATGCAAAGATGCCCCAGACAAGATGCTCATGAGTGGTTTGTCTTCCACTCTCATTGCAAAGTTTGTGATCTGCCAGTGAACAGACTTAAAGCACTGATCTACAGCCAAAGCTGACAGCACACTGGGCAGTGCTGAACCTCCAAACCTCTGTGGAATATAAATTGTCTGCCATTCCCAGAGGTCATCTTGTGCCTCAACTCAGTAATTTATTTGCAGTTTCTCCTGGAAAGCATTATCAACCAATTAAATCTACATGTATATAGGTTAAAAATGGCTTTTCATGCAGAAGCTGGACACCCACCCTGTCAGCTTGGTCATGACATCAAGCCACTTGAAGCCAGCACTGTCCCTCAGCTCTCCAGGTTGCTGTGACAGTGACCTGGCTTGGCCAGCACAGAGCTCAGGCCCTGACTGAATTTACCAGGCCTTTCAAATAGGATTTTCTGCCAGTACCAAATTCCAGCTATTGCAGCCAGGTTGTTATTAGTACCCAAGTCAATGTATTTAAAAGTACATTATGCTGTGGTCAGTGATGGAGGTACTCAGTCATGCCATGGTAAAAAGGATTAAGACGTAAAAAAGGTAGTATTACCAAGAGAAATGGCTTTCCTTTTATCTTGAGATGTTTTTCAAATAAATTAATTTATTGGGGGTGTTTAATACTGGTTTTAACCCTTCACGGTTGCAAATCACTGAAAGTGTTACTTAGGAAGGGAGGAAACCACTCACCTCTTGCTCCTGGTAAAATCTACCCTGAAACCACCAAGATGAGATAATAATAGCAGGATTTGTATGCTCAGCACAGACTCTACTTTCTGAGTTGGTTAGAGCAGCACAAATAACAGTTTTGAGCACCCATATTCTGAAGGGTGAATAATTCATATCTGTCCCTGTCCCTGCTTTCCAGATTATGCTAATATTTTTTCAAGGTGCTTGCTTGAGTCTGTGTACCTCTAAGCCATGTGTATGCTGCCAGCTGCCTTTCAGAGCTGTGGGGAACGTGGCAGAGATTTGCTGGCTGAATGAGTGCTGTCAGAGTAGACAAAATCAAACCTTCATGTGCTGGCCTTCAGCAGAGTCATCATGATGGATGAGAGACATGTCCTTCCTCACTTTGCGGATTGATCTGCTCCATTTAAGAGTGTTTGGATAATGGTCACTTTCTGCTCCAGGGGAATAGTTTTCTACTCTGTCCTTAAAGCTAGGGACAAGAATTGTGTGTGTATGTGTGTGTGTGTGTGTGTGTGTGTGTTTATGTATGTATATATATAAAGATAGATATAGATATATAGATAGATAAATAGATATAGATAGATATAGATATCTAGATATATATCCCCAAAAGTACCCCACAAAAAAAATTTGGAACTCTCCAATCTTCATGAGTGCTAACAATGTAAGAGAAGCTGAAGAGACTCCACAAAAGGACTTTTATCATGGAATTTCCTCCTGGAAACTGAGACATTCTGCTCCCTTCAGTGTCACCAATCACAAGGAAGGTCAAGTTTAGAAAGTTCAGAGATGTAACTTCTTGGTTACTCCTCCTCTATGTCACAACCTCCTTTAAATGTGCCCACTTGCTTCCTCATCTGAAATGTACGCCCTCCACAAAGAAAATAATTCTATTTTAAATGCCAGTATATTTCTGAATATAGAATACAGTTTTGAGCTCAGAGCTATGCTCTTGCCTTATGCCTTTGTGTTTTGCAACTTTCAGAGAATGTGTGGTGGGAAGGTCCATACTGAGCCAGACAAGGTGTGATGTTGCAAGGACAGCAAAAGATTTACAGGACCTGAAATCTCTCATAACTTGGTTCAGATGTCTAAACACAGGCCTCTAATGCAATTTGGCTCCTGTCACATAACTCATCTGAATTCAGCTGCCTCTCCAGGAGGACACAGCTTTTCCATGGGCCCTATGTCCTGTCTGCCTGTGTTGTGTTAATATCTAGGATACCTGAAAAAGTCTAAACTAGACACCTGAAAATTAAGTGGTACATCCTGAACTGTATGAAAGTGGCACTAGACACCCTCATCAAAGCAAGTGGGTGTCACTGCAGGTGCCTTGCAGGTGGTGACAGAGAAGCACAGAGCACATCCCCTTCCCCAAACAGCCCTGCTCTGGCAGTGCAGGTGGGTTCTGCTCACCAAGGGCAGCACCATGAGAGTAGTGCCTTTGTGTGATGTGTCACAATTCCTCATTAATGTCTTTGCTTTCCTTTCAGCTTGGGAAGCAGAATAGCTCTGCTTTTTCTTTTCACAGCACAGTTGCCTGCCTTTTCCTAGTTCTGTTTTTACCATTTCCACAAAAAATGCATTAATGTGCTTTAAGGCAGGTTGAGTTGATTAAAGCCATATCTTCTAATGGACATTTGCTTTGTCCTTGTTAGTCATCATTTGTAATATGCTATTCTCTTTAAATGATCATAATTATTTGAAAAAATAAATTTGTTACGCACTTCCGGGAGTTTGCCAGCCCATTACCACTAATTAAGAACATTGTCCAGTGCAAGCTCAACAGCTGGCATACACCTAGAGAAACATTCACTTCCCAGTCTATTGCTGGTGCTCCCAGAGTAAGCTGTCCGTAGGAGACACAAACACTTTTTATTCCTCTTTTAAAGCTTTTAAGATTCCAGAGTGGAGAGGTTCTTGTCACTGGTTCAATAATTCAAGCAGGAGGAGCAGCAGGCAAACAGGGCAAAAAAAGCAAGGTGATATTGCTGTTGATGAAGCATCCATGTAACATTTGCTTTTCCTTCTTTTCCAGCTGTGTTTTTCCCCTCAGATTTTAACATCTGCTTTTTTAGAAATTCAGGTACTTTTGCTCTAAATTTCCCTGTCTTAACTCAGGTAAATTAAGCTTTCATTTCCTCAGCTGTTCTTCTGTTTCAAAGGGGATGAGCTTTGCCAGAGTAGATGTAGCAAACATGATTTTTCCAAAGAAAAGCACTCATTTCCTGAGGAAATGTGCTTTGCACTCCCAGCTAATGCAGCCATTTGACAGCCTCGCTGGAGATTTCTGCCTTCTGCATACCATGTGAGTGAGGAAGATTTAATTAAGTCAAAGCACAAGGAATTCATCAGATAAAGAATGCTATTTAATGGCAAAGCTATGATATATTATGATTTCTCGTTCTTACTGTTTTAATACTGTAATTATTCTTACAATAGTTTGTGCTTCACTCCTTTCTCCTGTTGGTGTGTTAAATAAAGCTCCATTTACCATAGTTTTGCCTTGATTTCTGCCTCTTGCTCATCTCCCTGCCACTAGTAAGTGTATTTATAAATACAAGGAGATATACAGAGGGGAAATCTGTCTGAACCAAATAGTTTAAAAAAAAGCCAAAAGAAAATAAAAGAAGCAACATGGGGAAATTGAAATATTGTTCTGATGGGTTGAAAGCAGAAGATTTGGCCAATTTGCTTCGCCTGTGCAGCTTCAGTTCAAGGGCTTGGATCAATAGAAAATCACTCACGGGCTCCACTGGGCTTTTGCTCAGGTCCTGTGTACATTCCCCTGCCTAATGAGCTCCTGGGAAGGGCAGCAGGCCGTGCAGGCAGGACCCAGGGACAGGCTCTTGTAGCTCTCTCGGGTGGACACGATGAACAAAACTTTGCAGGTTTGCATAGCCACTGGTGCACATGAGGACATGCTCCACACAGCAAATGCATGGGCACCACACAGCATAAAAGGACCTCTATTTTTAGCATGGGCTAATTTTGAAGGGAAGCCAGTCTTGCAGTAACAGGTCTAACAGACCTTGAGCCAGGGCTGGCTCAAGCCCTGATAGAAGAGTGCACCTGATTTAAACACTTGCTTCTTCTGCCTTCCAGTAGGAAGCACAAGAAGAGCTGAGGTCCAAGAGCAGTGCTTGTGGCAGGATTTGCAGAACTCTTCACACTGCAAGTGAAAGCAAGAGAAGAAAAGCAGCTCTTTGAAATCTCCCCACCCATCCTGCCTCTCAGAAACGCATTGCATGGAGACGTAGAGAGGAGAGCTCTAAATGCAGCTACTTTCACCACAGGAAGAAGAGAAAAACCATCAGAGTACAACAGCAGATTCTATCACCACCCTGTCTCCAGTCCCAGCAGGGCTCAGGTACACAGTCCTGTGCAGTCAGGATTAAGGGGGTTTGCAATCTCAAGCAAGGCTTTTGGCACACCAGGGAGTGGAGATTCACGTGGCTGCAAGCACCTTGGAAAGGCTTCACACAGCCATGAATCGACCACAGGCCACTCTCAGGGTCATCTTGATTATAGGAAAAAGAAATGCTGTCACTGGTCAGAGCAGCAAGGGCAGCAGCTGTGCCAAAGGCTTTGCTGAGATCGTGCAAACCTGGATACAGCTGCAGTGAGAAGGTGTGAGGGAAAAAGCTTGTGGTGTGGCCATGAACAGACAGCAGCAAGGGCCACCTTCATGGAAAAAAAAAGATTCTCCAATTCTTTTTTTATCACAACTTTAAATAATTCCATTAAAATTTTTAGTGTACTGTCAGCCTAATCTTTCTCATGATTTAGGATTTACCCTGAATTTACACAAAAATTCAGAATCTGGCTCTCAGTTGGCCTCCTCCAGCATGGCTGGTTAGAAATGGCCAGCAGAGGGTTGACCTGGCTGTGGGCAAGATATATTTTCATCTCTGCAAAGCCCTTTGGAATTGGAATAACCTAGTGAAACAGAATCTCTCTCATTTGTACCAGCCTTAATCAGTTTTTGATGCCAAATTCTCGTACCTGAGTGCATGGGATTTCATTGGGATAAAGCTGATTTTCTTCCTAGTTGCTAGAGTAGAGCTGTGCTTTAGATGTATGGCCAAAATAGAGTGATGGTTTTTGACTGCAGAGCAGAACTTAGATAGAACCAAGGCCTTTTCTGTTCCTCACCCCACCTGTGAGGAGGCTGGGGGTGCACAAGGAGTTGGGAGGAGGCACAGCAGGGACAGCTGACCCCAACTGACCCAGGGGATATCCCATATGGATCATATGGCATCATGCTCAGCACAGAGCACTGGGGAAGAAGAGAAAGGGGAGGATGTTCAAAGTGATGGTGGTTGTCTTCTCCAGCAAGGTGTGAGGGAGTCTTGCTTTCCTGGGATTGCTGAACACCTGCCTGCCCAAGGGAAGTGGTGAATACATTCCTTGTATTGCTCTGCCTGCATGTGCATCTTATGTTTTACCAATTAAACTGTCTTTATCTCAAACCACAAGTTTTCTCACTCTTCCAATTCTCCCTGACATCCCACCTGGAGGGAATGAGCGAGCTGCTGGCTGGGCTTAACCCCTGACACTTTGGGGAGTTTTTGCTGCTCAGCTCTTGTAGGTGCACGTGTCACTTCAGGGAGTGGAGCTCAGGAAAGTGCCAGTGCTGGTCAGGAGCTCAGAGCCCCTGAGGCAGCCTGGCTGCCAATTACTGCATGATGAAATTGCACAGATCATTGCTAGCATTTGTGTGCTCAGGAGTTCACTTTGCAGCCAGATCTGATTGAACACAGCTGTTCCCACGCTGAAAGGCGAGGCAGGCTCTGCACACAAAGCCTGGCCGCGGGTGCTCGCTTTGGAGTGAGCCAGCTCTGAGGCAGCAGGAGGGAGCAGCTCTGAGCTCTGCCATCTGATGGGCTCATGCAGGGCTTCTTCTGCCTCTGGGGCTCCGAGCAGGCTTCAATCACACCTTTTGGCAGTGCCTGTGTAAGCTGCCCTGGGAAGAGCGAGACGGGCAGCTGATACCTGCTCCAGAGCTGGGAATAATGGCAGTGCTCACCCTGCCCTTCCTGGTGGCAGCAGACATCTGTCACCTGCTGGCAGGAGCCTGAGGCTGGTGAGGGACAGCTCTTCTGGCTCCCTGCTTCCATGTCACAGCGCCAGCCGCCCTGGGGGCTGCGTGTGTGTGCACTGGGCAATGTGTGCACTGAAACAGTGAGTGAATTTAACTGCTCTCCTGCTTCCTATTGCTTCAGCCTGCAGTCATGGAAAGACACAGATGCAGATTCTCTGGACTTAGGAGGGTCTGGAAAGGTGCATTTTCTTCCTGAAAGCCTGTATAATTTTGTTCTTCCCGAAGACATTTGATCTGATTTGTGAAGATGTGATTTACCTGGCACAGTGGTGTCAGCTGGGCTGTGATTACTGAGCTGCCTACATGTTAGGGGATGGGCAACTTTGCTTGGGATCAAGTCTTTGTGTTGTTTACAGAAGAGCTGAGCTTTTAGAAATATTAATCTATTTCCACTGCAACCAAGGTGAGCTTCCCAGTTGTTTGTAGCCAGACTCTGAGATAGAGACCAAAGATGTGAGCAATAGTTTTAAGTGTGGTATATGAAGTTATTTCTTTTTTCCAACCCCAAAAATTATCTTAAATCCTGGATAAGACTAGAGCTTCAAGGACATGATGCTGATGTACAAAGAGAAAACTTACCAGGTCAGGGAGTTCCTTCTTTCTGCTCCTCCATGTCGCTGCAGTGGCACAGAGTGCAGATATCAGTATGTCCTTAGGAAGATAAACCTCTGCATAGGCAAGTGAGCTCTGGTCCTGCCCATGGACACCAGACACGTTATCTTGACCAGTTTTCATCCCTCTGTTTCTTCCTGGTGTTCCCTTCTGCTCTGGTGGCTTGAAAGTGGCAACATCTGTGAGCTATAGATATGATTGTGGTTAGGGATACATCTGGTTCAAAGAAAATTGAAAATCATATCCAAAAAGTACTTTCTGGGAAAGTATAATGGGTTGCAAAGTAAATAATCAATTTTCATTGCAATGATTGTTTTAATAAAATGTCATGATGGTGTCATACTGCCTACACTGTGAGGGATTACCTCCCCTTTCCCTGCTCCTCTATTTCAAAATACAACTGCTGGCAGAATGTGACTGATTGAAAATCAAGTAGGATGTTGTGCTCTTTAATACCCACAGAGCTCAAACTGACACTAGAAAACGCTTTGCACAGCATCCAGCTGATGTGCCTTGGAGCTGATTTGGAAGGGACTCCTGTTGGATGGGAAAGAAGCTTAAATCCAAAGCACTTTGAAATCAAAGAGGATCTTAGAGTGGCTTTAATGGATTTGAATCCAGCCTCTGCCCAAGCTGGGACTGCCAGAGGGAGATGGTCACCACTGCAGAGGTATTCTGCAGTGTTGTGAAAGTGGTGACAAATCCTTGAAGTGGGCCTGGGATACCCTCACCAAGCCCTACCTGGGCTGCAAAAGGCAGGATATGAGAGGAGGAAGGTGAGATCCTGGGAGAAATAGGGACAAATAGGGAGAATAGACTTCCCTACACCCAGGGGCAAAGAGACGAGATGCTCAGGAATTCCCAAGGGATTCTGTACTGGGATCAGCTAAAGTCAAGGCCAAGCACTGATGGGGTCAAACCAAGAACAGCTCCAAAAACCATGTGCATGCCTGCACACAGGTATCAGCTGCCTTTGGAGGAGCATCCACCTGAAAATATGATTGTGGGGCAAATTATTCAATCCTTGTCAGCCAGTCCTCAGTAAATTCCTGTAAGTCTGCACTTTCAGGCTTTGCTAGGGCATGATTGGTGATGCCCTGCAATGAATGGTGGCTGGGTCTCTGAGATGGGAGACATGTTCACAAGGACCAGCTTCAGTGCTGAATTCTTCCTCCTCACCTCGATGTAGTGTGCTCTTACACCTAATTAAGAAGATGTGAAGTGCCCCTGAGCATTGTTGCTGCTCTGTGTCTGTATGGTGATGGTAAGTATATTTTCTTTTCTGAGGGTGTATGGGCAGGGTGAAATGTCCAATGTACTGTGACAGTGCTGGCTTTGTATATAAATATTATTTAATTAATTCCTGCACTGCAATTATTCAAAATCCCCTTTGAAATTTTCAATGTCTTCAGAATTTTAATGATTTTTCAGCTCAGAACCTGAATTTTTTCTCCTTTTATTTAGACTGATAAAAAAAAAAAAGTAGCTTTTTTTTTTTCTTCCTTCCATTTATTTCTTCAGCAGCAGAGGTGAGGAAGGCCCAGATCTCTGCAGTTTGCAGCCCCAGGCATCCCAGCTGGCCCCAGCAAGGAGGGCTGGGAGCTGCTCAGAGCACCAGGCACATTCCATCAAGTTCCTCGTCCAAATGAAAAGCTGAAGTGGCTTTTCTGTGTAGGGAGGATTGAAACCAGATCCTGCTATTAAATTTGTTAAATAGAAATGGAATGATTTATGAGGGAGGTGGTGAACCCTCAGCAAGGATTCAGTAATAACAACGCTGGGTGAACAGCAGTGTGGCAAGGCTTCAGAAGTAAATGATCTGCTAAAAAAACAAAATAAAAATACAAAAAACACACAGGAAAAACCCAAGATAAACAAAGCAACTAGATGTGATCCCGATAAAAACTTTAATTATTTCTAATGAGATCAGCAAAGCAAGCAAAGGACTGAAGTGAGACTCATCTGATATAACCAATAAGAAGCACAGGCAATATCCTTTCACAGTCACGCTTGAGAAGTTCAAAGCCATGCAATGTGTTTAGCCATACAGCAGTGCTGCTGGCAGATGTGGAACTAAATCCTAGGGATTGCTTTGGGAAAAAAAAAAGTTCAAGTGTCGCCACATATTTAGATTTTTCTGGAGCACATATCAAAATTGAAAGGGTACTGAAAGTTTTAGATGAGTATTGAACACTGTAGGGTCACAGTGCCATTAAAAAAATTTGGCTTATTGATGATACCAATTTTAGCCAGTTTGGAAAAGCAATGCTCTAATGAGAGTTTGTCTTGTAAGGAAAAGGGGTGAGGATGTATGGTCATGGCTTTGTATGTGTTTAAAGCTTACTCAAGAGTCTTCACTTATTAAAGAAAGAAAATAAAGAAAATAGAGAGGGGGCATTATGGCTTTCCAGATTCCTCTGCTGTGTGTCCATGGGATCACAGCAATGAATGCTGCAGACCACACCAGGGCTTAATGAAAGGAAAGACCCAGAGCTGAAAGGGAGCTGCTTGTATGAACCCTTCTAGTCCCAGCCCATCCCCTGAGCTCCCTGGAACAGCAGGTAGCTCACAAGGTCACTTCAGTCAGGTCCTCAGCCAGGAAAGGAAACTCAGATCCTGAGAAAAGAAGGAATAAAACAAGCAATAGCTCTGAGACAGTAGCCACATATTTCTCTCAACTATATTAACACACAGAAATGTGTATAAAAATCTGGCTCTGGGCTCTGTGTGACTCAGATTGCTGTGATTAGCCAGACTCCTGGAAAATAATAATGGCCCACTGCAAATGGAAGGAAACTTTTTTATGGGTTTTATTGCTTTTTTTTAGGAGGGCAGGATACCACCCCTTGCATTCCTTTGCCTCTGTGGTTTTTCATCACTGGACTTTTAATATTGCAACTACATCACTTCCCACACAGATACACAACTTTTTTTTCCTGTTGGCTGATTTTATTTCTCCAGCCACTCCACACTGTGTCACACTGTGTATAAAATGGAATATCTACTTTTGCTACTGCCCTGAGAGCAGCATGGCATCCTGCTTAACAGCTGTGGCCACTAATTCACTGCAACTGCAGCCTGTCTTCGCAGCATCAGCTACATTTCTTTTCCATATGCTAACTCCCTTTCAGCCTAATTTTCCCGTTACCCAGCAGTAACATTGAGTAACTGTGTTGGGCTGTATTCAAATGCAAATTAATATCCCCTTCTGCCCATTAACTCTGCTGTTTCTTGTCTAGCCAAAGCAACTGGAAACAAGCGTGTCTCTTGGTTCAGTGGTCGGACAGAGGGCCCTGTCTGGGCTGGGATTGCTGCTCATCTCCAGGAGCAGACACAAAACAGCAGGCTGCAGAAAGGAGAGGCCCTTCATCAAGATGTTTCTTGTCAAATAACCCCTGAACTCCAACCATTCAGCAAACACCGTGGCTCTCTTGAACTTCAGTGTTTGACGTGTGCAATTCACACAATGCCTGTGCTGTGCTCCAGATTGGAAACATCCGGTGGATCGACATCCAGAAACCTTTAGATGAGGCATGGGGGAAGGGAAGATGCCACTGAGCAAGGCATATGACTCAAATCTTAAAAACTGTTAAGCTACAGAAACCTTTAAACAGAGCAGCCTGGCAGAAAGCACGTTCCCCAAAAAGTGGGGATATAGGTGTGAATGCTGAGAGCGTGAAGGGAGTGGAGGGGGAAGAGAAGAACATATATAAAATAAATTTTTTATTTTTTCTTTTTACATTCCTGGGAGCATTTGGGGCATCTTTCTTTCACAACTCTTTCTTTTTCAGGATCACTCAGAATTAGAAACACTAGCAGCATTTCAGGAGGAAAAAAGTGCTGTAATTCCTTTGAACCCCACCAGAAAACCTGAGCTCCACACGTGAGCCACTAGCACCAAAAATTCCTACATATTTCTTCATGCTGATGCAACTCTGAGCCTCATTTGAATTTTTTTCACAGCCTGGTGTTTAAACCTTCAGTCACCCACTGGTCTCACCTTTTCTTTCCAGCACAGACATGGACAGTCTGTGTAGAGAACATTAGTCCATGCTTAGCAAATCTTATGTTTTGCAAAGAACATTTTTGTAGTTTTCTATCTTTTTCTGCATCCTGTTTGGAAAAGAACCTTAAGTTTAAGTTGGTTTATTCCCTTTGAAAATCCCAAAAGCAAGAGATACAAGTACAGGGGCAATATCCATCACTTAGAGGCCTTCAATGCATAATAAACAAAGCTGTGAGGCAAATCTCTGGTTCTTGAGCCCATCCTGAGAGCAGCTGGAGCTCAGCTGTTGGAAGGCATGCTCTGGGCATGGAGTGCATTGGTTGAAAAAGGATAGGCACCACTTTCCTGACCACAGTTCCAGCTGGCTGAGTTGGTAGCAGCAGTCATTTGGCCAGGAGGCATGAAAAAGCATCCTCCCCTCAAAGCAAGCCTTGCAACACTGATCAGAAATCTCAGATTCCTGCAAAACTCTTGCAAAAAGTTATGTGCAAAATGGTTTGCACACCAAAATCAAATGGGTAAAGGTATTTACCTAATGCATGAATAATGAATAAATAAGAGATATTTGTAATCAGATCACAAAGAGGAAGGGAAGAAAATAGTCCTGGAATAAATTATTTGCCCTAAAAAGAAATCACTGCTCTTTGGAAAACCCACACCTTTGAGTTCATGATGGGTAAAAAGGCAGTTGTTCAGATTTCCCATTTCTGAGTTCAGAGCATTACTTATGTTCATCCTTATGACCACTTCATGCGTAAGAAGGCTGTTCTTGCAGTGCAGAATAATGAATGTGTCAGCCCAGATAACTGCTGAAATTCAGCCATCTGCAAGATGTTGCCATGGAAAGAGTCTATTGCACAGATTTTGGCTGTGGATACTGTTCTGTACAGGATCTTGTGGTTTTGGTGCCCTTTGGAGAGTGAATTCCGTGGCAGATCACTGCAGTTGTTTAACCTTAGGCACTCAAAAAAGCAAAGGCAACACTTCTTCAGTCCAAATGTGTGATACCAGGGAAGGAGGTTTTGTTACAAGGTGATGAAAACACATTTTCTGGACAAAGATGTGAGAAGCTAATCCAACAGTGGCTGAAAGAAATCAAACAAATGTTGCATGAAACAGATCACCTTTTATCTCTGACCTACCCAAAAAGGACAAGTATAAACTAAAGACAGGAAAAACAACCCTTGTCCTGCTGGCCTTTCTTATCTTTTAAGAGAGGCACCAACTGGGCTCCCAGCTTTGAAGTCAATCAAATGATGGGCCTGCTAAAACTGATTAGCACAAGCCTGCATGCTGGGACATGGATGAAAAGAGAGCTGGGAACGTTCCCTCTGAAGTGGGGACAGCTGGAAACCTCTGAGGCTGTGGGACCACAGGGGGACACGTAGATCCCCTCTGCCAGCTGCAGCAATGACAGTGAGCAAAATGCAGGAATAGTGCTTCATGCTGCTGGATGTGCATATCTCATTTGCATCTGCAGCAATGCCCATGCTCAGCTCTGAGCTCCCAGTGCATCCTGAGCCCCTGGAGCCCCCCTGGTGCAGAGACTCATCCCTGACACAGCCTGGCATCAAGTGTGTCAGATGAAGTGAAAAACCCTCATGATGAACGATAATGGAATAACAGGCCAGAGGGAAAGTTTCTTCCTAATAGCCTGTGATAGGTTCAATAAAAGCAGAGCACAAAACGAGGAAAGCAGAGAGAGGATTGGCAGCAGGACTGGCTCTGCTGCGACTGCAGAGTCCCAGCTACCAGGAGCCAGAGAGCAGCAGTGATACCAGGGTGCTGCTCTGCCACTGCAGGGTACAAATAACTCCCACTGAAGCCAATGACATTTATCATGTCCCCTGGCAATTAAATGGAGCCTCCTGTCTGCTTTTCTCAGTGCTGCTGTTGCAGGGGGTGCAGCGTGTGTGTGTGTGCAGCTTGTGCTCTCTGCTCAAGAGCTGTCATGACAAACTGCAGAAACCTTGTCAGCACAGGACAGAGGCTGCAGGTCCCTGTCAGAGGGAGAGCCAGACTGTGTGCAGGCATTGGGATTGTTTGCTTGACTCCATTCCCATTTTCTCCCTTGCTGGCAGGTCAGCTCATTCAATGAAGCACTCTCAAGTGCTCTTCCTTGGTCTCCCTTGCACTTTGAGGTAGAAAAAGCCTTTTTGAGTTCCCTCTCTTGCCCTACATACCCAGGTGTAAGGACCATGTTAGGATGTAGGCAATGTCAGGCAGGCATCCAGAGTGTGGGCTAAGAAAACCTCATGCTGCTTCTGAAAGGGCTGAGAGCTTCACTCCAGGCCAAGGGACCCATTGCTTGCACTTGGGAAGCAGATTTTCTCTTGGAAATGAGATTTGGGAGCACATGCTGGAAGGAAACATCTGAATTCAAAGTCCTAATGGTAATGGTGGAAGAAATCCAGAATAGCACAGGTATCAGGGATATTCTGTGGTAGAAGTGCAGAAGGGTAAACAATTGCTCAGGTATTTCTTGGGAAAGGCAGCTGCCTGGCTTATCTAAAAATGAGATCAAGATTTGGCTGAAAAATTTAAGATAAGTAAGATAAAATGTATTCTGGGAAAAACCTGGAATTCTTTGCTGTGGCAGAAAAAAATTCTAGAAGTTTCTACCTACACCAGAAAACCACTTCTGGTAATTTTGTTTTTCTGGGCAGTGAAGTGTATGGAGATAGAGTTTATACCAGTTATGAGTTAATTTGTCAATAGCAGAGAGGCTTAGGCTGCACAAGATCAAGGCTCTCATTCCAGAAAAGCTGTACCTATACACAGATATATTTACTCTGTGTGAAATAAATATTTAAAGGAGGATATCTGCTAAATCATAACCAGGCTCACCCATAAGTAGATATGCTGCAAGATACAGAAACTGGAATTTCTCTTCTTGCACTGGATCAGAAAAGTTTCCCTCCTCCTCCCCTTCCTTTCTCCTCCTCTCTGAAAATCCCATCAATTCACCAGGTAGGAGCTGTGTGAGAGCTGCTAAATTCCAAGGGGTTTAGATGATGAGGAGGGAGGGGGAGGAGGAAGGGAAGCAGTTGCTGAAGAGTCCTGGCAAAACTCAGGAGCCTTCTTCCCACACCATTTCCCCAGTCTCTCATCTGCCTTGCTCTTTCCTGGTACTGAAATGCATCAGAAATAATAAAAATCTTGAATTCAAACAGACACAGTTACACTTTCTCCAAATCCCTGTACGGTCACATCTCTTGCAGAATTCTTAGCAGTGCCTGGAATCCATTTAGTCAATATCAGCTGGAGAATTTCAGGGTTTTTCAGGTAGAGCAAAAAATCCCTGTGTAGAAACCCTTAAATTACTCTAGCACTTTTTTATTAATTTAGCTACACTGTACTGAAAAAAGTGAAATAAATCCTTAATGCTCTGAAAAATAAAATGAGGGCTCAGACACTCTGAAACTGTAATAGCTTATCTGGAAGTGTGACTTGAAACCAATAGAAGCCCTCTTGTAAATATTATTAGTCATCTAGTACACTGACTGATGGATGACATTTCACTGGAAAAACCCAGCTTTTTGCACATATAAGTGACTCTGGACTGAATTAAATTTTTCATAATCTAGAAAATGTTAAACTGCATGAAAATTTTCCTCTTTCAGTCCATGAGAGTTTTGGCTGAGGGAGTTGCCTATGAATAATTTCCTTTAAGACTTTTGTCCTTTATCTTGGGGCAATTCTGTTATTGTGGCTTTAGATTAACTATTAACTTATTTCAATTTAGTTTAAAAGGAAAGAGCAGTGCCCCCATGGCAGTTTGCTTGGGTTGAACTGCTGGCCCTGTTTATCTGAGTACCACACAGGGCTTTTTCCACGTTAGAATGGAAGGTCTGTCTGCAGTGATGTGAGCACAGCAGGCAGGAGCAGATGCCTCTGTGGTCTAAAACGAGGTCAGTGTGACTCTGACAAGTCCCTGCAAGACCAGCTGTTGACATTCCCATCCTCCACCAAATCCGCTCCCAAACAAGGTGGAGTGTGACAAACGTGACAAATCTTGGTGTGGGTGGCACCTGGAGGCACCTGGAGTGTCAGAGGGACTCCTGCAGCCAGGCCTGGCCAGAGGTGTGACTGTGCATCCCCCTGCAGCCACAGCCTGCAGAGGTGATCTCTGCATTGGACAAGGGACTTGACTTGCTGATTTCACATGTGCAACACCTGGAGAAATCCACTGCAATTGCAGCAGTTTTGAAAGAAATGTTTGTAGCACAAATGAGGATAAGGACCAGGCTTCCACCCAAAAAGAAATCCCAGCAGGTCTACTCTGAATTTCACTAAATAAATGATGACTCCAAGGACAAATCTACTTAGTACTCCAGGCAGTGACTGGGTGACAGATGCACAAGCCTTCTTACCTTAACAAACTCTAATTATATTCATGGTTTGATATATGAGGTACCTTTTCCAAACATCTACACACCACATAAACAGGAAAGAATTCCTTTTTTTATTAATATTTTTGTAAAGCACTGAAAGGTTACTGGGGAATTTCTGATAGTTTAGTTTAGGAGGATGAGTTGCTTTTTCTTAAAAATGTTTGTATAGTTATTTCCAGGAGAAAGAAGAGACTGCTTGATGAGTCCAAAGTGTAATGAGGACAAAATATATGCAGTATGATAGACTTTATGAGTCTCTCCATGCATTTGTCCAAGCCATCCATCACCAGACTGAAGGGAGAGACCAGTGGTCAGTTGGTGGCTGTAAATCTGTCCAATTCTGTAACTCACTCTAGCCAGATGCATTTGCAGAAAGCCCAGGAGCAAACTCTGCCCTGTGTTAAACATTAGCAGAGTGTTGTTCATGTGTGCCTCATCAATCACACAGTCTTAGAGCAAAGGCATCCATTCCACAGATGTAAATAAATAAATGAGCAGGCACTACTGGGACTGTTGTTTATGCAGAGAAGCAGGTGAAGTATTGGGAATTTTTAATCTGATGAGCACAAAGTACCAAAAGAGTCAAATTCATTTATTTCTATCTTTAAAGGTCAATGCCTGATTCTTGTCTAAGTGCTCTGAAGCAATTTTGCTCTCTGAAGGAAAATATTCAGGATCTTGACAATACCTGGGGCTTTATTTCACCTCTCTTTAGCCACCTGTAAAGCAGGCACCTTCTGTAAGCCAATCACTCCATTTCCTCTGTAATTAGCTGGAGGAGCAGTTCAGCAAAGCTGACACCTCTGGTTCCTTTTCTCTGCTGCTGGTAGAGGGAACACATCCTACAAATATAGACAACCTGCCTAACCCTTAGAGGCTCAGTGCTGTCCAGGACCTGCTTTGTTGGGCTTCAGCTACCCCAAACCTACTTTTGTGACCCCTGGGGAGCCTTTGCATAACCAGCATCTGCCTCAGTGCAGCTGCAGCAGCTGGAAAGGGGCTGTAATTAGGGCACTGTCACCCTGAGCGTGCAGGAAGCAGGCAGAGGATGAAGTGCCTTGGCACACTTGTGTCCTGCTTAAGTCTCATCTCAGACACTGGATTTCCCCTGCATCCTTTTCCACTGAAAATTCAGCAGCTTGCAAAGTTTCTACGTCATGGTGAGATGCCAAGTCAAGGTGTTGCTGAGAATCCTTTCTGGAAAACATGATGTCACATGTACCACCCTTTGGTTCTGCAATACATCCCCATCTTTTTGTGCTCCTACAAAATTCTGGGATGTTTGAGAGACAGAAGAAGTACATAAAGCAACCTATGGCAACTTGATCCTGTTTTGAGTCCGAGCAATTCCATCATATGCATGGTATCATTCAAACATTTGATATTTATATTCTGCCTCTCAGACCTCTCAAGATATTCCCTCTACCAGAACTCACAGGGAGAAGACGCTGTAAGGAAATTGCTTTTTTCAAGTTCTCTAGAATCTCACTGGGAGAATACAGGACAAGGTAGGTTCCTGACTTTGTTGTGTTCATGTAGGAAAAAGGAGTGAGGAGGGGTGAGGAGGACAGAAATATTGAACCCCTCTATCCATCTCAGAGGGATTTACTGCTGCTCCCTTATTTGCCAGACAAGTTTGACTTCTGCACTCTTACCTCTACAGGTTACAAAATGTATCTCTGATGCAGTTGGATTCAATGTCCATCCTGTATCCAGTCCTCACTCTACTCAGGACAAAATGGTGGTTTATTACCACATTTATTTGTTTTTCACGTTCCCACTCCTGAATCTTCCCTCGTGCTCCAATTCCACGTGCACTTGTTGCTTTCTTGTCCTGTTGTTAATCCCTCATAATCCTTATTCACACACTTCTACCCATTCACTGCTTCTGACAGGGCCACAGCCATGGCCTGAAATCACCAAGCCCAGGTTAAAGGTGCCCTCTTTCTCTATCCATTTTGTGTTTTGCACATTGAACCACACGATGTGTTTTTCAATCTACTGGCAACCAGTGAATGCATTTACAGCATTTGGCCTTTCAGAGGTTAAGAAATTTCATGGATGAAAACCCTTCATGTCCAATTTGAATAAGTGGGGAATTCAGATGCAGTTGTCCTGTGTCTTTATGAACTCCATGAAGTGCCAAATGACCAGTCACTCTAATCACTACATGGGTTTGGGAGCATTAGCTTTCTGAGGAGTGATTATGCCCAAAAGAGATTGTGCCCAAAGAAAAATGATCCGCATGAAAATGCACTCAATTATAAACTGCCACAGCAGAAATGGAACCTGACAGCCCAGCTGCCCCACAGGACTTCTGCATACATCACTGAGCACAAGAAATGGTTCTAAGGAAACAGCTCATAAAATTCACTGACAGGTACCAAAGCATACTCTGATTTTCAGAAACAGCTGGTTCCCAAGTAGCTTTCAGAGGGGCAAGGGGAAGTGCTGGATATGCAGGGTGCTGGACAGAAGAATTTGCTGGAATCAACATTTTCTACCATTTGCAGCCATCCAGAGGTCTGATGCACTTAGAGGTAAATGTGTGTGTGTTGAAAGTTCCTGTTGTAGAGAATGGGACCCTATCAAACACACATGTTCTACCATGTGTGAGGGGTTTTCACCTTTCCCTTATTAATTCCTTTATGCAGTGATTGAAGCAGCCAGCTCCTTGTCCTTTCCTTAAGGAATACAATGCCAAATACCATGAATGCCTGACACCATATCATGCACAGCCAGTGGCACATGAAAGGAGTAACTTCCTTCTACTACAAGATCTGTGATGTGAATAGTTGTTGCCTATTATAAGGCAGCTACACTCACCATGGTAGCAAAGCACCACTTAAAAGTACAGCAAAGAGATATTGGAAAAGTGTCTTGATCACCAGCATTCATCAGAGAAAAACTAACAAGTGTGGTAATAAGGATGGAAACTCTACAGAATGATCATGGAGAATAAAGGAAAGAAAATGGAGCTAAACTTAATTATCTCTTCTAAAGAAAAATAAAAGTCAAGAAATAAGTCAGACGGAAATATTGTCCAAGCTACCAACATGATAAATATTGTGTATGCAGAGGGAGCAAGGCTATTGGGAGATATAACTTCATTTGGAAAAATCTTAAACCAAAACCAATTAGCAAAAAGAATATCTGTTTGTGTTAAAAACCAAAAATACTAAAGTCAATAGGTGTCTGAATAGAACTAAATCTCAGAAAAACACCAGAAAATATTAAATAAAATAGGCAACTGCATGAAAGTCATCATTAAAAAAAGAGACACTGTGCAGACTAAGCATTAAAGCAATGGGACTGAGGATGATTCAGTGAATACACTGACAATGGCATCAGGAAAGGCAGAAAGAATTCCAGGGACCTGAGGGCCATGGAGGCTGTGGAAACATTGGGTGCAACAGCAGGGCTAGCTGTGCTCATGGAGTATTGCACTAACATAGTTAATATATTTTTGACACCCAGTCTGATCTGTTCAGAGATGAATGAAGGCACATAACATCTCTTATATCCCATCACCCAGGTACTCTGGGCAGGAAAACCAAAGGATCCTAAAGGCTGATTGAGAAGACAGGGAGGCTGTTCCAAAGAACAGGAAGAGCTCAGTGATGTGGTTATGGGACTTTCTAATAGTCTGAGTGCTCAGACACTGCTGAAGGACACCAGCTCTTCTCTTGGTACATGATCATCCAAACAAACCTGATCCCAGTGCTGCCTGTGAATCAGTCAGACTGAAGAACAAACTTCTATTAGAGACACACAGACAAGACAAAGGATCACAGCAAAGAGCCAAAATGAAAATGTGGACAGTAACAAAAAAAAATTTAAAAATTAAAAATCGTCCAAGAAACAAGACATGTTGTGGCTTGTCATTTATCCTAGTTGGCATGTCAAGCTGTGGGATACCAGGGAGCATGATCAGAAATATTCTCTGTGCTAAAATGACCTCTGTCTATAAACACATTTTTTAAAGCAATGAGCATCTACAGGACAAATTTGAGTTAGAAATAGTGCAATCTGAGCCTGGCAAATTGTCTGGATCCGTTTGATTAGCTGGTCTCAACAGAAGAGCAGCAGTCAGGAATGACAAAGGCAGGGTAGCACTGCAGTGTGAGAAAGTAGCAGGTAACCAAATCTGAGCTGGCTGGAAGCTGCTGCCTGCAGAAGTGTTAATGCAGCCAGTAAACTTTACCAGGCTCTGAGAACACACCCAGCATCCTCAGCATGCTCTGCTGGTGTCTTTGTTCCACTGGCTGTGTCCAGAGGGACAGACACTCCTGTCCCTGTGTGACAAGGAGAGCAAGTCCCTGTGGTATCAGACTCTTGTGTCTCCTGGGCCTCCCAAACACAAAGATTACAGCTGATGACCTTGGTATTATTGAGGGAAACAAAGTCTAGGAAATGCGAGAAATCCTTTAAAAACTCCATAAATACTTCAAGGGGGAATAAAGATAAGAGGTTTTGAAATAGCAAGGCCCTCCTGGACATTTCAGGCTCTATTACCAAATTCCACAATATCAGGGAATGTTCTTGAATACTGGGACATATTTGTCTGTGTTCTTAAAGTGTCAGACTAACATCTGGCATGGCTTTGGCCAAGCAGCCTGGTACTCTACTGAGCAACTTCCATGCAGAGCTTGGAAGCCAGCATGGCTAGGACTATCCTTGTAGGCAGTTTGGATGTGCTGCAAGGACAGGGCTCAGTGGCACAGGCATGGATTGCTCTGTGTCTTCTGATCTCCACTCCAGGAACTTTCTCCAGACATAGTACACTGCCACAGATACAACTCTGGGACTCTGCAGGCACTCCAACAAAGACAGAGTGCTACAGACTGAAATTACTACATAGCTCTCCTCTCCAGAAACAAGGAGATTGTGCCATGCCAAGGGAGTAGGGGCACTTCAGAGACAGCCTGAGAGGACCCATATCTCACCCTGAGGAGTTAAAATGCTTCTCTGAGAAGTCAGAGACTTTTTATATGTGTGAGGCTCAGATTGAAGATACTTTATAGAAAATAAATATTTTAAATCATCATGCTGCAGAGCTGAGAGGGTCTGAGTTCAGCAGCAAAGACCTCACAACCTGATGGGAAAGAAAACACAGCTGAGTGTGTGAACCATGAGCTAAGGCAGTAGATGAAGCAAAACTTAAGAGGGGCAGCAAGCAGAAATCATGCTGTGAAATTCAGTGCAAAGTCTGGATCCTACAAAGACCACGTGTGAGCCTGACACAGGGACAGTGGGGCAGGGGAAAACCCAGATCTGGAAAGGAAACAGAGCCAAGAGATTTTCATGCAACAAAATGAAGATGGCAACCAGGTTATATCAAGTTCAAAATCAAGATACTGAGACCAGGAAGTGGGGGAACTGGTTTGAAAATCAACACATCTGAAAGCATATGACGTTGATACACTAAAAAAGGGTGGTGGTTAAAGCCACATCTGTAGGTTCAGGAACACAGTATTACTTTCCTTAGTGGCAATGAGTCCTGTAAAGCACACCCAAGCTAAAATTGTTAAAAACAGTGGTTTACTCATTCTTGTGTGACTTACAAGGCACAGCATGCCTTTCAAGAAGGAAATCATGTGGAGATTTACTGAGGGATCACTGTCTCTGTACATGACTATAAGCTGTTGCAGATTTGCTGTAGAAATAAAAAGTTTTTGAATTATAAACGTGTCATGGTGCTATCAAGGGCTGAAAACATGGAATGGCTCTCAGTTTTTGACTTGATTTAATTTTGCTCTGTGCAGACCTACACTTCTCCTGCAAGCAGACTTGAACCAGGCAAATGAGGAAAGGCAACAACAGAAACTTTCTAGGATTTATGAAGCAGTGATCATGCTGGTCCTCAATCTGCTACAAATGACTTAATCATTTTCTATCAATTTCAGAAAAAGCAAACAAAAGCTGTGAGAAAGGTAATAGAAAAGGAAGGAGAGAAAGTAAGGGAGATGGATCATCACAGAGCTCTCAAGTCTGCTTATGATGGAAGGATGGAGGAGATTTCATGGTGTGGAAGAAAGCTGTGAATTCTCTGATAAAATGTCTTACTAAAAATGAAACATTAATGTGGAAGGAACACAAATAGAATGGCAAACAAATACTCTATTTATACCTTGGGATATTTGAATTGTGGCACGATTCAGCAAAGATCCTTGAAGATACTTTGGAAGAAGGTGAAACCATGTCCTAATCTCTTGATCATGAAGGTGTGCAGGTCAGGCCATACCCAAAGTGTTTCCTGCTCTGTGGCACCACCTCCTGGCACCAGTGACAACACAGATCCAAAAAAAAGATGGAACACAAACTTTCCATGATTCCTTTGATCTAAGTTATTGCTAGAGCTGCTTGTATGAAGGAAGCAGAGGATGACACCAGTTTTGATCAGAGGTCTGAATACATATGATTGAAAAAAATTATGCATTATTAGCATTACAGAATTAAATACTGAGTAAGATAAAGGTGTATTGACACAGTTCACACCCTGCTGTATCAGCAATGAAGGCATCTTTGGCAGCAGGTACATTCCTTGCCCATCCACCCACGGTTTTCTGCATCTCCCAAACCCACTCCATAAACACAGAGAAAGCGAGAAATTGCTCAAAGGAAAAAAAATCACAGAGTTCTGTTTTGTCCAACAGGAAGTTTTGAGATAAGCTCTCACCTGCAGACTGTCCTGCCACGTGTGAAGCCAGCAGAAATGCTGTGGCACTGCAGGAGAGGTTCGAGTTTTACAGTGCCTGAACCACCAGCAGCTGTTCCAGGTGGGCTGCACACACAAGCCATTAGGCAGGGAGGACTACTCAGACTGAAACCTGGAGGCATTTTTCAGACACAGTTCTCTGCCCATCATTCTCCCTTCTCCCCAGAGGAGAGCTCTGCCTTCCTTCCATGAACTGCTAAGGGGTGAAATCACATTTGTGAGAGTGGGCACAGGGCTACAGGTATAAAAGTTGTTACTAATTTTGCCTTCTGCTGCTTTTTAATATGTCTTCACCTTTAGTCTGTAAATAGATGAAAAATCAGCATTTGTGCTTTCAGCAGGCTGCAGTGTATCTTTTCTAGGTGTGGACTGATCAGCTCCAGTCTTGCCCTTATTTTTGTATTTATATATTAAAAAATGTGTCATGGTAGACAAGCTAATGGATTCAGGTGGAAAAGCCACCTAAATGTACTGAGTAATATTTATAAAAGATTTAGAAGCTAGTTGGCAAAAATCTCTTCTCAGGAAAGCAGAAAAACTTAATTAAATAATAACTGAGATAGTAAACTCAGTAAATGAAGGGAATGCAGAATTATATTCTATTTAAATAAGATATTCCTGCATTTAGGAGGATTAATCAAGCTGGTAAATGCAAATAAAATTTTCAACTGATCTTTCAAGATGGCATTTTTAAAAAACTGCTTAAATGAGCAGAAATGAAGAGGGGAAACAAGTTGCTGATCCTGTCACTTTCAAGCTACAGAGGTACAGATCTGGAACAACAAAATAGAGACCTACAGCACTGGTACTTGACAACTTTATTCCATGTACTTAAGAAAAGGAAACATATTTAGCAACACAGTGGAAGAGGATATGTTGAGAAAACCTGAGGAGATTGTTTTCTTGTTATTGAGTTTACCTTGTGCTTACCACAGTAAAATTAGGCTCAATATTTCATCTCGCTCCTTCCACGACTGCTTTTTTCTGTAAAACATCAAAACCCTCTCTACCTGATTTGTAAGAGGAAATGAATGGTTCTTCCTACTGATGTGTCTGAAAAAAACACTGGGAGTGGCTGTCAACACCTTCTGTACAGAGCTGTCAGGGGCGTTTGCTAGATCTGTATCTGAAGACCATGACTGAGTGAACTTTGCTCAGTGCAGTTTCAGTGATATTTCAGTCTAACAACAGCACTCTTTTATAGCAAAGTGTTGGTTTTCTTTAAAAAAAAAAAGGTATAATAAAATTACACTTAAGAGTATCATAAATGCAGCATATGGAATACAACTCTTGCTGCAGTTATCAGAATCTAATTACACCAGGGAGGGATGCTGGAGTTGAACTCACCTGCTGATTTCAGAACGTCTCGGAAATTTACTTTCCAAGATACTAAAGAGTTTGAAATCCAGCCTCTGACTTGGATCAATGCTTCTGTAGTGCTAATAAGACCAGATTTATGATGATGTGCAGGACCATTGCAGGGCAATGAGCAAAGCAGATTTTGGAGCACAGAAATGTCAGGCAGCTTGTTCCACAGGTATTTATATCTTCTGTTCTAGTAACAGGGAAGGTGACATTGTCATAAAATTAGGTGCTAACTCCATGCATTCACTGAAAAATTCTGCAATAGCACATGCCAATACCCTTTGAAGTAGAGCAGCAACAGAAATATAGCAGAAAAGGAGGATATTATCCAGATGTGGTTTTGACAAAAGCGTTTAATAAGACACTGCCAATGCCAAGAATGTGGAGCTCTGGGTGTCTGGAAACTTTTTTGTCAATGGTGGGAAGGAACAGAATCCCTGTGGGTCTTGGGGAAAGAAATTATGGCAGGCAATACCTTTGGGTCTCAAAAGCATTTAAGAAATCACTACTCCTGTTTTCTTTCCCTGCTGCAGTACATTCCCACCCTTTTTTTTTTTTCCTAAGGTAACTTAGTTTTCAAGCCCACATCTTTTCCTTTCAGCTAAAAGGAAAATTTCTAGTGCATTATTTAGCATTTCTTTCCTACTACCTTCTAGGTACCTCCCTTACTTCCTTTATTCCTAAAAAAGAAATAATGTTATGCAGGTGTACAAGGATTTATGGACTAAATTCAAGCAGTGTTTTCACATCTCATTCACTGACATAATGCTTTCATGTTTAAGCACCTTGCTCAGGACATTTGCATAGATACTGAAAAAGCTTAATTCTCACTTTGGTTTAAAAACAAGGCATCCAGTAACATAAATAACAGACTGAAGGAAGATGCCATCCCAAATATAAAAGAGATTTAATATTTTAAACGTTCTTTCAGTTCACTGTGAGAACAATAAAAATAATGACCTTTTTGAAACTGAATTTTTTCTAAGACTGAATTTGAAACTCTGTACAATGTGGTCTAGCAGGAGGTGTCCTAGTCCATAGTGGGAGGTTGTAGCTAGATGATCTTTAAGGTCTCTTCCAGCCCAGGCTATTCTATGGTTTCATGATCCCATGATCTCAAGTAGATGCAAACATCTACTCTACAGGCTTCTTTCTCTTATAAGCAGCAGCACTGAGAACAAAATCAAATTGCAAGTTAGAAGTTCAGGCTTCTCTCCAGGTTCCCAGCACATCCCAAAGATTTCATTTTCTTTTGCAAATTAGTGCAAAATAGATTGAGCTAAGAGACATGACAAACCTCCTGTCAGAACAGCTGGAGTCTCTTTACTAAAAAGAGTGGCTGCATTCAACCTGCTTTTTGGGAACAGTCCCAGCTCCTGCTGTCCCACAAGCTGTGCCCAGGCCTTGTCTAGAAGAGGGATAGAATCTGTGCCAAGGAGTAACTCGGCAATTACCCAGTACAAACCAGTTTAATTTAACAGTGTATCACTGAGGTTTCCAGACATACCTCAAGCAGTCCAATGTGTTGCCTTCAAGCACACAAAAATTGGAATTGCATTGAGTGTTTTACAATTTCATCAAGTGGAAAATACGATTTCTCTCCCACATGGCACTGGAGACACTTCTCCCCTCCAGAAGCAGCAGGACTGAGACAGGTCTGTGGACATTTCTTGTGTGAGTGCAGTACATGGTGACTAGCTAGGTTTGTGACCTGGCACAGCTATGGGACCTCCCTAAGATCCTGACTGCACACTGGAACCACTGAAGAGCTAAAAATCTTGTGAACTTTGCTCAATCTTTGCTTGTGTTTCTCCCTGCTCACGCACAGAAAATGATTGTCATTTAGCAATTGCTTAATCCCTGACCTTTTGAAGCCAAACCAACCAGTTCCAAATAGCTTACCTAAGGACTTGTGTAGTTCAACACCCTCCACCTCTGTGCTAATATTTTACAACCAACCTTCCTTTCTTTGGGTTGCTACAAGGTTATCACTGGATGACTTCATGCCCCATTCCACTGTTAATGAGTGAAGTTAGTGACCCTGAACACTTTGGCACGAGCACTACCCTCTGTCTGTCTATAAAATAAGTCTTCCCACAGTCATAGCTTTGAAGCTATGTCCTAAAGATATTTTCACATAGTTCTCATGTGTTCCTCTTCTTTGGGAGGTGACATTGTCTCCATTGTTCTTTTGAGTCATGGAGGACTCAATATGACTCAAAAATTTACAGCGATGGGTTCAAGTTTGGGCTGTGATAATTTTGCTCATCCTTGTAATGGAGGTGTTCAACCATTAAAACAAAGGGCATTGAGAGCCATCACTGTTCATAAATTAGAGGGAAGAGACAGTTCTGTAAGAACTTTATTCCCTGCCTCACACAGCATCAACCACAGATGAAAAGCTGCTGAGTAGCTACTGGGCAGTCCTTTCTGGGTATCCCACACATCAGAATAAATGAATTCTCAACAACTGCTGTCCCGTTTTCCAGTTCCAATCCCAAAGACTTTTCATAACAGTGACACAACTTCTTTTCATAAATTAATACAGAGGGGAAAGATGATGGAATTGGATCTGTGCAGCTTGCCCAGCTTAGTTATGACAGAAACTTAGCAGTGAATTTCCTTTATGTGCTTCTGCCATCAGCTCTCTTGTGTGCATCTATAAATTTCACGATGGAAAACAAACCAAATGAGCACCCAAATGCAATAACTGACTTCATTTCCTTTGAAAAAATCCACACAGGCATAGGAAGAAAAAGAAACATTAGCAGAAGGTTCTGCAGGAAGACAGATGCAAGTACAACTGCAAGCTCCTAGTGTTTCCAAAACTACCTTCCTCTCGGCCTGATCACAAAATAAATTGCATACAACCTGAAAAGTGGTGCAGTTTTGCAGCTTGGGACCCTAATAAACATTTGTTAGAAAGGTTCTCAGCCTAAAATACATTCATCTGTTTACTTGGCATCATGGGTGAGCTGGAAAGAGTTTCCTGAGATCAGTTCTGCATGGAGACATCTGATCAATTTGACAAGGCATGAGGCAGACCTTAGGAACGACAGCCCTTTTTGGCTCTGAGTGGTTCAAATAAAATAGCTGGAGTGGAAAGAATGGGGCAACAAAATGCCTCCTGTAACATAAAACTCTGAAAATGCTGGTAGTTTTATTGTCTGGCTGAGCAATATGGTCAGGTCAAATGGCAACAACATGATCAGAATGTGACTCAGCTGTCAGGTCTCTTGACCACAAAATTGTGGGGTTTCTTGGAAAAAAAAAGAGGAAAAACAAACAGTCACACAAGAATTTCTCTAAGACCTAAAGGTTGAAATTGGCAGCCCAGACACTTGAAACAATGACAACTTTGCTATAGAGGTCAGAACAAAATAAGCTTGGAAAGGCATGCACAGCAAACCTCTTCCAGGATGTCTTGGCCAGGGTCTGACCCCTGCCCTTCCTTCAAGTTGTCAGTGACTCAGGAGGGAGCACGTAGTTAAACGGAAGTGCAATATCTAAGTAAAATATTTAAATAGGTGTTACTTTTTCCTTGTTATTCTGCAATTTACATTTCTTTAGCCAGGGCCATACAAGCTCAACTACTGCAGGAGTCCATCTGCCAGCATAAAGTATGTGCTGTTCCTAGGATTCCCTGGACACCCTCTGACCTGCCCAGATGAATGGACACAGCTCTTATGTTGGGTAGCAAGATGCTTTTGCAGGAATTTTTCAATAAAAATACTGCTTTCCTCCAGCTTAGTCTGTTTCAGCTGTTTCAGCTCTGCTTGACACCCTAAGCTTGCGTGTTCCCTTTCTCACTTATGCATACCACTTAAAAACCATCTGCATGTGTTTCAGGTTTGCATGCCTCTTCAGATCTGACTCCAATGCCTGATGCCTTAAAATGGTCTCCACACAACATTTCAGCTTTTCTTGTCACTTAGATGTCACCTTTGATCCCTCTTAGCTCTGTCACCTGCTTTTCCCTTCAGAGCTGCCTCTTTGTATTAGTGCTTGAGGGAGGAATTATGGTGCACAGGATACCAACAGAGTCTCTGAAAAGGTGCACAGTCACGACAGCTTCTTTAGTTTCCTTGTCATATCCACTTCCAGTTCTCTTACTGTCACTGCTCCTGTTGCTGAGGTCAGGCTCACCTCTCCCCAAGTACTTCTCACGTGGTCTCTTCATCCATTCAGCGAGGCATCAAAAGCTGACACATAATTGACATGAACATAATCTGTTTAGTTAGTACTTGCTTTGATAGACCCAGAGAGAGTCCAGGAATAGGCTGGGATTGTCCTTTGTCTTCATATGCATGAACCTCTTGTGATTTCCCTCAGAGTTTACAAGATTAGACTTGTTCTTACAGTAGATGATTGAAGAAGATTATTTTGACAGTTTTTATTTAACTTGGACGTAATCCATCACAAGACTTTCTGTAAGGAGTGTGGGGAAAGAGGTGTTTCATACCAGAAAGCAAGTGGCAGTTATTAATTCTAAGTTGGATACACAACCTAAAGTGAGACCAAGCAACAGTAATGCTACAGGACTAAGAAGACAAATAAAAGTTCTAGCAAATAAATGGGTTAAGCTTAGGTTATACAACAGTAAACTCATTTCCCACTTTGGGGAGTTTGTATAGAAATCACAGAGGCAAGAAATATAAGATAATCTTTGTTTCCATGCTCTGCAAGGTCAAGGGACCAATGGCTCTGAAGAAGCATCCTTGGGGTGAGCAAGCTGCTGACAGAGTACAGAGCTCAGCTGGAAGATCTCAGCCATCCCAGCTGTTAAACTCATTACTGCAGCTCTTGTCCACAGGCAGAGCCTGAGAGAGGACATTAAATGGTTTATTGCTGTAAGACCCACAACAGTTAAAAAATTAACATCAGCAAGGCTGGTGAACTCACTGGCCACTGACTAGACATTTCAAAGGTTCTCCAGACAAACAAGTGCAAAATATCCCATCAGTACCACCCCCCCAAAATATATATGCTTATAACAAGACTCACTTTCTCCTCCCTACCTGGGGAGAAATTCCAGGAGACAAGGCTGAAGGCAAATATTTTTCTACACTTGGTGCATCAGCAGAGTTCTGGCAGGCTCCCCAGGAAAAACAGAGCATACATTTTTGAGAATACTTGCAGGCTTTTTAGGAGACACTGTGAGCTGGATTGTGCTATGCACCTAAGGTGTTTCACAGAGACATAAAACATATTCTTGGCACCAAAACAGATGCTGAGATTTTCTGAATGAACATTTGACCTGTGGAAAAATAGTGGGCAATATTAGCAAGGCCTCTGAGGAGATCAGGAGAGTCCCCAGATCTGTGTGCTGCAGGTTCCTCATGTCAAATGTGACTTACCAGGACATTAATTAGCACAGCAAGGTTACAGCAAAGATGAAACCCTGGCTAACACACCTGCTCCTCTGAAAAAGGATGGGCTCAAAGATTAAAAGGAAGTTTTAAAGAGTTAAAATTTCATAGAGAAGTTAGTAGGTGAGCTACTAGTATGAAAATGGGACTCTGCAAAGACATCTGACAGACAGTGAGTGAAAATCCTGCTGAGACATGAGAATGTGAAAGAGTTAATCAGAGGCTGTCATTTGGAGATCCTGTGACAGCAGGCACAAGGCCAAACTCATCCAGGGACACCTCTCAGGAGGTACTGGCAGGGTGGCCTTACCTCAGTCCTGTGCTCTGGGAGTGCCAACAGAAACAATGCCAATACAGCTGGAATGGAGAAGGTTATAAAAACTTTCATTTATTTCTAAGATGGCAGTGTTGGCTGCAACTGAACCAATTTTGTTTTTTTTTTTCTTTTTGCCATTGACCAAAAGGGGATGGAAAATATCACCTTGCAGATATAGACATATTTTCCCAATTACAGTTTATTCATTTGCAGACAGAAAACCTTGGGGAGATTTGGATTACAGACACTCTAATGCCAGAATCCTTAACCTTTCCATGGCAGCTCACTCCATGTGTGAGGCCTTTCTTTTATTTATTTTATTTATTATTCTATTGCTTCCTAACTAAGCTTTCACTGTCCATCAAACATGATGACATGGTAATTGATGAGTTTTGTGGTGTCCCTCTTTAGTGGACTGCTGTAAGTACAGGCTCAGATGTGTTGGTTCACATTACCTAAATTGTCACCACACTACATCCAAATAAAGGTCATCTCACCCAAAGCCTTTCATGGCAGTGGTGGTAGGAGATGGGAAGTGCAGAGTAAAGAAGAAGAAGGCAAATACAGAGATAATCTCCAGTGAACTGCAGGGCAGAGACTTCTGGAGGCATGTCCTTGTGTCTGATAACCTTTGCCAGATTTCCTTTTGAGTCAAAGGTCACTTTCAAGATCCACAGTATCCCCAGTATTCATGAACTTGAGCAGTTATTAAGCTACTGCTTTTTTTGAAAGAGTTTGATATTTCTGTTTGATATTTCTTGTGTTATTACTGTTGATTGGGATTTTTTTTTTTTTTGTGGATAGGAAAACCTATTTGTCCTGAGTACAGCAGTTGGCAGTGAGCAGCTGAGTTATGTGGATCATGGGCAGGCTCCTGAGACCTGCTTGAATGTTGAACATGACAAAAAGTGCTCCTGGGTAGACAAATGATATCACTGAAGCACTTGAAGCCAGGTCAGCCACTTGTAATAGCTATATTTCAAGTGTAAAGAGGAATAAATAAGAGTTAATTCTATTCTGATGCATAATGTGTGCACCTTCAGGGAAGGGAAAGGGGAAGGGGAAGGGGAAAGGGGAAGGGGAAGGGGAAGGGGAAGGGGAAGGGGAAAGGGGAAAGGGGAAGGGGAAGGGGGAAGGGGAAGGGGAAGGGGAGGGAAGAGGGGAAAGGGAAAGGAAAGGGAAAGGAAAGGGAAAGGGAGGGA
Source organism: Luscinia megarhynchos (assembly GCA_034336665.1). NCBI lineage: Eukaryota > Metazoa > Chordata > Aves > Passeriformes > Muscicapidae > Luscinia > Luscinia megarhynchos. The sequence continues at coordinate 94,372,152 of JAPFBE010000002.1, forward strand.
AAGGAAAGGGAAAAGGAAAAGGAAAGGAAAAGGAAAGGAAAGGAAAGGAAAAGGAAAAGGAAAAGGAAAGGAAAGGAAAGGAAAAGGAAAAGGAAAGGAAAGGAAAGGAAAGGAAAAGGAAAGGAAAGGAAAGGAAAGGAAAAGGAAAGGAAAGGAAAAGGAAAAGGAAAGGAAAGGAAAGGAAAGGAAAGGAAAGGAAAGGAAAGGAAAGGAAAGGAAAGGAAAGGAAAGGAAAGGAAAGGAAAGGAAAGGAAAGGAAAGGAAAGGAAAGGAAAGGAAAGGAAAGGAAAGGAAAGGAAAGGATGCACAATAGTACAGATTATGTATAAACACTGCTCTTCTTTCAAGGATTTTAAGATTTCATAAGACTTTTTTAGGAAGCTTGTTAGCAACAATGACAGCAGCTTTACTTCAGGCAGAGAAATAAAGCATTGGTCCAAAAGCACTTGTAAACCATGCATGAAGAAGGAGGGCAAATTCTCTGTTTTTCAGTAAGGATTTTGGGCCTCTGAGAAGCCAAAAAGTGATACAAATGCAGGAAATGAGCCAGAAGGAAAGCATCAGAAGTGAGAAAAAAACCTGTGTGACTCAGAGACAACTTGGGTAGGATGGGAAGGGGCCAGAGAGATGGGGAGAATTTGGGAAAAGGAATTACTACAATCACTACAATTGTGGCATGTTTCTGTAAATAAAAGAGGTTGTGTCTCTGTCAGCAGTTTTTCCTAACTGAAAAAATTGCAGAAGACTACACTGCTTTGGCTAACTGTGTCAAAAAGTGTGGCAGGAAATGTTCTGGCATTGCAGGATGCCTTTGCTGAACAGATTTGATCATAGAACATGGATTGGTAAGGAAAACAGAAATAAATTAGAAGGAAATATCTACCTAGATAGAAGTAGCTTCTCCATGTTTATTTCTCAGCAATTATACCCCCAAATATCGTTTTTTCTCCAGTTTTCATTTCCCACTTCTTCAGAAATCACTGACCTGGCCCATCACTTAATTATTTTCAGTGAAAATGCTCCTCAGTGCATCTATTCTAAGCTATTCCTGCCACAGTTGCAGTCTGTTAGCAATCTGGTCATTTTATTTTCATTTCATATTTGTGTGCTGCCTGACACTTGCAAGAAAATAAAACTCTTGGAGAATGATTTTCAATTCATATTGTTGCCAATTGAATGTATCTCTGCTGGCATCAGTAGCATAATGCTGACATTTTCTAAATGTGCAGGGCCCTCAGCACCTTCTGTGGTGCTATCATCTCCCAAAGGCTTGAGAAAAGCTCAGTTAAACCTACAGACTTGTGCTCAGTTAACCTTGGTGAGGGGCCAAACTCCCACTGACTCTGCCTCAAAAGGACAGGGGGAGAAAATAAGATGAGAAACCTCATGGGTTAAGATAAATACAGGGAGATCACTCAGCTGTTTGTGACAAATCACAGACAAATGCAGCCCATAAAGGTTATGCTCAGACCTTCTTATGGATCTGGGGTGGATCTTCTGTGCTTTGACAGCATGAGGATATTTCTGGATGTAGAATCACAGAATGGTTTGAGCTGCAAGAGCCTTAAAGATGATCCATTTCCAGCTCCCAGGCCACAGGCAGGACTCCTTCCCACAATAACTGCATGCCCACCCCTCTGAGGGGGGCTGGAAGCTGCAGCTCTCCTGCAATAGCCAAGCTGTGGTGGAAATTGCAGCAGCCCCAGGGCTGGGGGGACCAGGTGGTGCCACACAGCTTGCAGAGCCTGGGACTGCCCTCCACTCTTTCCCACCCTCCCTGATTCCTTGAGGACCTTGCTGTCTCAGAGGGTGTCAGTTTTGGATATCCCTCTCCAGCCTGTCAGGTGCTCCTGGGAGTTGGCAAGTGCCAAATTGCTGAGCTGTCTGTCTGTCTGTCTGTCTGTCTCCTCTGGCTGAAAGGTCACTCAGGAGGACAAGGCAGGCACAAAAGCCTCTCTCCTCTTCAGCTCACACTCCCAGAGATCCTTTCAGAGCAGCAAATGAGCTCCTCCAAGTTTCCCTTCAGAGTGGTTTTCTCATGCTCGAGCTGAGCAGTTCAGTCTAATAATGGTTTTCAGTGGGATAACACAGTGCAAATGGCAGGGAAGGAGAAATTTTCTAACAAACTGGGACCAGAATGAAAACTGTAATGTGGTAGAGGGGAGCAGATAACCACACATCTGGCTGGCAGTTTCCTACCAGGAATGTAAGACTCTCCATAGCTTTGTCAAGGGTGCACCCAGCTCAGTCCAGCTCCACAGCCCTGTGCTTGGCAGCATTACAACTGGTTCATTGAGATGCTACTTTTTTAGGGAGAAGTTTTGCTTGCTTGCTTGGTTTGCTGCTCCTTAGTGTGTGGGAGGCAGTTTAACCACAACTCTGACTACTTGGGAGTCACTTTTCACAGTAAGAAAATGCCTCTTGCAGAATTCTCCTACTGACTCAAGCAGGCTGATCGTAAACAGAACAGTAAAAAAGAGGGGGAGATAAATTCTCCCTGTCCTCCACACACATTACCGAGTGAAGCACATGATCTCAGTCACAGGAGGACACAGCTCCCCTCCTTCCTTCCCTGCTCTACAGTAAGATGTGAAAAAGCAGCACAGTGGAGAAAACAGCTCAGAATGCAGACTGAGACATCAGGACACAGCTACATTATGGCACTATTAAATAGTTTCTGCTGCTCATGGCCACTGGGAATCTGATGAAAATGCCTCTAGTTGATGAGGCAAGTTTGATTAGGTTTCCATTTGAAGAATTAAGGGCCACTAAATGACATTAGGAGCTGTTCAAAACGGGTAGGTTTTGTTAGCAATGGGTGGTAGATTCGTGCAAGTAATAGTTAAAGGGTTATGCAGATGCAAAGAGATTAGATGGGTTTAAGGGGAGACAGGACAAGGGCAAGGAGATATCCTTTAGAGATTATGAATACACAAAGCACATTAGGCTTAGACTCTCTGAAACAGGCAGTGACTGGGAAAGGGTTTCTTTTTCCCCTGGGCATCTTTTTTTTTTTTTTTTTTTTTTTTTTTTTGCACTGCTTGCCAGAGATATTGGTAGGTACAGGATTAGGCTGAACTTTAAGAGGAATGTCCATGCTCTAATCAAATTACTCCTAATGCTTTGTGGCTGCAAACTAAACTTACTGGAAGTATTCAAATAAAACCATCTTTTAACAATCTCTAGTTTGGCAGACAAAATTAAGGCCCCCCCAGTCAGTCTATCTAGAACTCCATGCAGAAATTCGTGCTGGAATAGGAAGCAGGACTCAATGACATAAGCATTTTCTTGTTTTGAGGTCATTCTAATCCATTACCACAGCAATTTTGTGGTTTCCTTGGAAGTTGTAACTTCTGTTAGTTAAAAAAAAATTCTTTGGCTTTCCTTGAGCGAATTAGTTCCTTGCAGCCTTTCAATGTCCTTCCTGCTCACAATTCACCAGTGCAAAAATGTTCTGAACCAGCTCTGGTTCCTTTGGTCACCCCACATATATGCTGGCTCAGGTTCCATCTCCAAATTCCTCACCCCACAAAGGTAAGAATGTGAGAGCCAAAAGGAAGATGATCATCAGTCACAGGTCTCTGTCATAGCCTTCAACAGTAAGTTCCTTTACATCTTCTCAAATCTCATACTTAAGTTCCATTTTAAAACCTAGTGCAAGGAGGAAACTTAAAATGCTTTTTCCACTGGCACTTTGGGGCATGTCAGAAAGCTCAGGCAGGGCACATGGGGACATTTGTGTTTCACTCTTCTCCACAAGTTAATGCCCATGAGTACAAGGCTTGGGGAGGGGCTGGGAGGTGGAAATGTGATATTCCCAAAGAGCCAATGTGTTGTGCTTGCCTGCAGCAGCATGGCAAGTTACAGACTCATAACTGCTCCTGGTCAGCTCCTTGTCTGCTGTCATCTTCGTGCCTGTATTCCTGTGGTTTTACTTGAAAGGAATACATGACATAAATCTGTACAAGTGCCAAACATGCTCCCAACTGCTGAGCTGAGTATTTCTGATTCAAAACAGCACAGAATAACTACACAGAACAAATTTGGAATAGCCTCAGAAGAGAAGGGGGAAAAAAAAGGCAAAAAAACTTTACTGCATTTCCAGTGAAAAGCCTGTAGATGGAAGGGTGACAGTGACAAGAGTTGACAAGTCTTTTACACTGTCATTAAATTATATTTTCTAGATAGCAAAGAGTGACTCAGTTTTCCTCAAGGGAGCTGCCAACCCAGGACTGACTCTGGGAGAGTCTAAGCACCTTCAACAATGGATTGTGTCATTTGTGAGCATCTTACAGGAACATGTCTGCTCCCCCACCTTTTCGTGGAATGTGAGTGCATTTGAAAATCTCTCATGTTGGAAACAAACTATTCTTCCTTTTTATTATGATTGCAAGACTGAGGCTCCATTGTTCATGCCACCATAAAAATATTACTTTGCTGTTTGCTGTAGCAGTGTTTGAGATTGTGCTCTGCTCTTATTCTCTGTTTTAATTCATTTTGTAACAGCTTTTGTCTCCTGAGCAGTGCCAGCACATTGTTCATGACACATTCACACAGTTCAATACAGGTCAAACTGAGATACAGATCTAAGTGACTTGCTAACATCTGAGAAAGTGAAATGTTTTATTAGCAATGTATTTTCTATACAGCTCTTCTTATGCAATTTCTTGTGACTCACATTTTCTTCTAAGTCACTGGTTTAATACTCAAGAACTTTTACATTCAAAGTTGTGCACTAAATGAACATTATGACTGCAAATTCAAGTGCTTAGGATTTAGGGATGTTAATTTTATTGTGTTATTTTCATTTGTCCTCCTCATTTGTATACATGTGAACTCAGTCCTCAATGATAAATTAACACGCTATTTTTAATCTGGAACAAATCTCTTCAGTGACTTTATAAAGCATTGAACAAGTTGACAAAAAGTTATTTCCCCCACATTTTTGGTTAGTGACCATCTGACCAATATTAATTTTGCTCTTCTATGGCTTTTATCACTATACTTGCACACAAACACACACAGAGCAGGAAATAAAGCAGTTATCCAGGTTCTCAACATCTCTATTCCTCTGTAGAAGACTGATAATAAAATCTGGCATCTACATTCACTCTGGACATCCCTTATGAAGTACCACATCTCTGTTTTTCTGAACATACCAGCCAAACACCTCCTGTGCCTGGAGCACAGCTTTACCATTGATACAACTGGACATGCTGAGTATTTCTTCCAAATAGATCCTCAGTGCCTGAGTTAGGTATGCAGAGGATGACAAAAACACTATTGAGAGGATTGCACTGAAGTCCAATTTTGAAACCCAATATTTTCAGCCAGCTGGAGACCTTTAATTTTTGTCAGAAAAAAAATTCTTTTATAGAAACTGTTTCCTCTGCATTAATGAGACGTACAGGTAATGAAAAGACTGATGAAAAAGAAAAAGCATATGAATTAAACCAAATGTGAAAAAATGATGGGACTTCAGGTTCCCTCAGTGACAAGATGAAAATATTTCTCTTTTTTGATTAATGGAAGTTCTTTCATTGGCCATAATGACAGGTAGATGAAATCTCATGGGACATAATGCCTCATTTCCTTGCAAAGTTCATGCTCATTTACTTTAATGGTGACTTATATTAGAAAGCAAAATCTCTTACAAAGTTTTCTTAGGAACCTCCTCACAGCCCATCCCTGTCATTTCTTTAATGAAGCATTTCAATCTCCCTTTTCAGAAATTCTTGGACTGAACTGTCACTCTGCCTTGCAGTAATAAATCACATTTTGCTACAATGGTTTAAAGAGAAAAGCATCCACAGTGCAAGGGGTATAAATTCATGGATATAATCAGCCACCCATTATGGTGCTGCTTTACTCTCCCACTTCCTCCAGATCTGAAACTTATTGGATGTCTTGGCCAAAAGCTATGGGCCTGTAAGTATTGTCCCTAATGCATAGAGAATTAGTCTTTCAAACCACATCTTTTAAATGAACCACTTGTTTTTTAGAGTGTTTCAAGTGTCCTTTGGAAGCCAGGTTATGCTCATTGCTTAAGGCCTTGGGGCACTCTAATTTCTGCCCCATTAACTTGGGGAGAACCTTGAAGTGGGCTGCAGCCTGGCAAGGGTATCCTCAGCCTTCACTGAGGATGTGTCCTTTATTCCTGTATTATTAGTGCTAGCACCAAATGTATTTCTGATAAGTCAGCTCATTTCTTATATCATACTTGGGCAAATGTAACATGTAGCACTAAAAGTGAAAATGGTTTTAAAGAATCAGAATTTTGGAAAGGAACCCTGTAGGAAACAGGAGAGGGATGGGATGACCTGGCCTTAGTTCTTCTTGGTTCATTATCTTGTATTACAGGAGGAAAGAGGTGCTGTTGAAATGGCAATCAACAACTTCACCAGCCTTAACTTGCCCCAGCCTTTGTGACAGAACCACAGAATGGCTCAGGCTGGAAGGGACACACAGGTAGCAGTGTGCCAGCAAGCAGGGAATAATTGTGTACCTGTATCTGAGCACACAGGTGCATGTGGGATTTTGGAGACATGCATGTGAGCATGCACTGAACCAAAATTTGCCACTAAACTTGGCCACAGGGCAAGCAGAAGGACCTCAGTCATCTGACTAGGACAGAGACATGGATCTGTGTCCTTGTCTTTGGTTTTTCATAAAAAGCCTATTCATTTTGTGGCCTTGGATGAATCATTGAGGTCAGATTTTACTTCAATGATTTTCCAGCTGGGAAAAAGAGTAATAAAAGGAGACACTTAAGGAAGGTCAAAGCAAACAGGGAGTGACTTGAAAGACCAGTGCCCCTTTGGAAGGGAGCAAAGTCTTATGGCATCATTTGTTTTGCACCTGGGAAAATAGCCAGCACCTTCTCTGTCCTGCTCCTGCTGCATGGAATGAACACATGCTTCTGAGACGACCTTTATCCAGGGTGTATTTAGGCCAAGATTAAGTTTTAATAAAAATAATTTTATATATGTGACTGTGACACACAGGATATGCACAAAGTCATTCTATCTCCAAAGTTTTAATAGTTTTAAAACATCAATATATTAAAGCTACAGATGAGTAAAAAATATATCACAAATAACAGAAGTCTAAATCCCGAAAAGAGTAAAATATAAATATTATTTATCTTGCAGTTGCAGAAAGAAACATGATTGGGTCCAAGGCATCACTGTATGAGGTGGCATGTACCAAATGAGTGATACCCCAAGCAGGGAGGATGCAACCTGAATTTCAGAGATGAAGGGAGAAGATACCTGGCAATAAGATAGGTGAAGTATTCATGAAGCTTCTGGAGTTCAATAAAAAAACAAACAATCACCAATTTCCACACATAGGTCTTCTGGGGCAGATGGTCTCTGCTCTGCCAGCACTGGCCACTGACTGCAGGCAGATTCTGGAACTGAAACAGAAATCTGCCATAGGGAAAGCCAACCATATGAAACTAAGCTATAATGAGCTGGAGATGCCCAGCTTGCTCTGGTTTTAAATGGCACATGTGTACAAGCCTCTGGGTCAGCTGGCAGGCCAGGCATGAGAGCCAGGAGCTGGGGAGTGAGGTGAATGAGCTGTGCTGAGAGCTGGGCTCTGTGGCTGGGGCTAGCCCAGCCCTTCTGCCCTGTGGGCTGGCACAGATGGGGATGCTGTGCAGCTCACCAGTGAATTAAACTTCCTGTAAACGAGCTGTGGAAAACCCCACAAATTTGTCTGGAAGGGCACTGAAACGAATCCTTGATAAGGACACTGGCTTGAAGCATTTTAATCTGAATACCAATGGTCCCCATAATCTTTCCTCACAGTTCCCTGACTATATTTAACCCTAACAGCAGCCACAACTATGATTCCTGTGAGATGATACACACTGCACTGAAAGAAAAGAAGAAGCTCCCAGGGGTCTGCCCCAGTTGGCATAATAAGTCTGTTACACAAACACACAGCAACAACAACTTAGTCCTCAGCTCCTTTCCCAGACACAGGTGTGCAGTCTGTCATAAGCAGATACAGAGATATAAATGACACCAGACCAGGAGCATCTCAGATGCTGCATTTTGGTATTTCTTCTCAGGAGCCCTGGATGGTTTTGTCCCACAGTTAAGTGCTGCTGGCTCAAATCCCAGGGCAGGTGGGTGATTAGTGGGGCTGGAAACCGGTCCCAACAAACACTATTGGAGCAGACACCTTGCTCTGAAAGGAAAGAAATTCAGCTGAATTTGGGGCCAGTCTATGCTAGCTCACCTTGGTACCAGAAATTAGCCCTGGAAATACTCAATTTACTAATATAGATTGTGACTTAGCACTACTACTCTGGATTCAATTTATTCTGTCATTGTGATTCCAGGGCCAGCCCAAGCAGATAATCAGAGCCACAAACACATTATCGTAGAAAGAAATGTATTAACTACAGATGGATAATATCCTCATGCCTATCCAACCCTCCTTTGAGTCAAGATTCACACATTGAATGTAAGCCTGCCTTTGTATTTGCCTCCTTGGGTCCATATTAGCCTTCACTCTGTTATCCTTCTACAGAGGAAAAATGTAACAAAAAGTGTCCTAAGAATGGAGCTGAACAAAAGGTCCCTTGTTTCTGTAGGTATGGATTAGTCTCTGCAGAAAGCAGAGAGATGAAAGCTGTTGCAGTGTTAAGAGGATTTTTTGGGTAATACTTTAGAGATGCATGTTCGTATGCCTTGTGAAATGGAATTTAGTGCTAAGAATAAGAAGCTTCAAAAACTGAATTCTTTCATTTATCCATAGATATTCTATTGAATAGGTTTCCCATATGGCTTCATCAATGTTTCAGTCCTGAAGGGGGTTAAAAGTCCGTCCACACTTTTCATTCCATTTTTTAAAAAGAAATAGATAAAACGCTTTGCACATCTTTGTTTCCAAAGGATGTTTGCAGAACATTTTCCCTCTCTCGAAAATACAGTTGGTTCATGAAAAGATATTTTTAGAAAATGAAACCAGCCCTAAATCAGTTTTGCAGATATACAGTGAAATATGGTTGTGGATGAAAACAAAAAGCAAACTAATTTTTTAAAAATTACTTAACTCTCACAAGGAGAGATTAATGTTTACCAGTGGGCTCCCAGATAGACAAGTTGTGGTGTTGCACAGGTTATTTGTGATTTGGTCTCAGTACTGAGCCTCTCTTTCTATTCTGCAATATCCTGAAGATCTCTGATCCTTGTTTGGTATTCTCTGCAGCTTTTAAGAGAGGCTGAAGTCCCCAATATCTTTCTTGAAGCAGCCTGTAACTCCCAAGTTCTAACCTCAGCATCAGGTCTTAACAGCTTGTTTTATGATAGAAAATCATCGATGCTGTTTGTGAAATGTGGCTTTGTGACACACCTTTTCTAGGGGATCAGAAAAGACCAGGCTGGGCATTGTAATCTAAGTTTTAAGAGACTAAAGAAGTTCAGAGCAAGCAGAGTAATGCTCAGACCCAGAGCTCCTAACAAGCCTTGCAAATACATCCTCAGACAGAGGGACTCTGGGTACACTGCCTAGGTTTATCCCCAAGCCATTTCCTGCAAAGCCTTTCTATTACCTGTGGGGTTTCACCCTTAATCCTTCTCTTCAATCATCTGCCCTGGGATCTGACAGGAGTTCTGTGTGAGCCCTGCTGTGGAGGGAAAAGGGAGCTCCCCCCTGATGGGGCACAGTAAGGCATGAGCCTGTCCCCAAGCACAGCAGTGCTCCAGGGTGACCCAGAGAGCTGCACACACCCAGGCTGGTGCACTCCGTGCCCCACTGACACCCCTGGAGGATATTCCTTGCTTACAGGGGAGCAAGTCCAGCTCTTGCATGGCAAGCCTGGGTTAATGGAAGCCCTTAAATGCTCTAACTAGATCATTCACTTGTTAAGTCTCACAATGTAATTCACTTAGCCATGAGAAGCAAAGAGAAGTTACCACAGCACAGAAAACGTCAGCTCCATCAACTCAGATGGATAACAGCCCTTCCTTTCATTCAGCTGGCAGAGACTTATCTGAGCAAAAGTGCTGGGATCCAATTCTGCAGAAAAGAAACATATATAAGGCTGTCTGCAGCAGGTGAGGTAGTTACACAAGAAGAGTCTTCACAAAGAGATTCCTCAGAGACACAAGGGGCCCAGCAGGCCTTTCTTATCTGCCCTTTGCAGGATACACAGATAGGTTCTGATCATGACAAAGTGATGCTTTAAAAGGCTTTTGCCCCTTCCTAGATGCCTTCTGGCACCCACACTCAGCAGTTCACACACTTTTGTCTTCAGTAATGGAAAATTATTTTCCTCCAGTTGTTTTCGGGAACACTTCAAGAGGGTGAAAAGACACATTTATAATTTTATTTCTTGCAAGTTGAGACCCTGATGTAAACTAGGCTAGCTTTCAATCTCTAGCTGTTTTGATTGACGTGGAAAATCTTCCAGCTTACTGCACCATGTATCATAATAACACATGACTTTGATAGCTGCATTCAGACAGCAGGTGACTTCAACAGCACAGGAAGGATGTGCTGGATTTGCAACAGTGATGAATAATAATTTAGTCAACATAGTGGATGGAAACTCAGCTTTGCTCATTCCTATGAACCATATTTGTCCTGGATTTAAGCTCATCAAAATGATTAAATTAGCCAAGCCTTACTGCCCTGTGATCATGCACCAGTTGAAATTAGATGAATTATCTTCCCTTTGTTTTAAATAGTTATTTCTCAAAATGAGTATACAAGGAGTACTAGTGTATTCAGAACCCAAAGATGTGGTTCTGCAAATGCTTATTTGAAGGGACAATTCCAGGTCAATTCCTTAAGCATTCACATGAATTAAAATCACAATCTTATCATAACATCACAGTTTAAAATTTTCTATTAAAATCTTCTCTTTTTTATGGATTTGAAAAACAACAACATCTTTCATAATGTTTTCAGCCAAAAAAAAGAAAGCTTTTACACTAGAAGAGTTTCCATTGTCCCTGGGAGCAAAGAAGGAGGGGAGAATAGAATCTCACCAGTCCAGCAATTTGGTTACATTTTATCTTGGTTTGGCAAAGAAAAAATGTCTTGTTCCTCTCCCTCAGTTAACAAATGTATTTCTATTCATAGCACACTGCAAGACTTCTTGAAATCTGTTCAAGTACCATCAAAACTGTTTTTTGGTTGTTTCTTCTGCACATAATATTGCAGAAGAGAAAAATTACAGCATTTTCTGTGTATGAGAAGTAACAGAATCCTTTTCAGCAGGAAAAGCAGGAGGAACTGTCTTTTGAATAGACCCTTCATTCCCTTCCAGTAGTTCATTCATTTCTCCTATCTTTGTAATTTTATACTGTCAGTCCTTATAATCTTTCAGCTTGCAAGAATAAAGGAAAGAACATCATTTTTTTATAAGCTTTTGAAATTGTGTTAGACTAGCTTCTTCCTGTATCTCTTGAGCTAGTCTTCTTTCCTTCATGCAAGTTTTAATTTGCAATTTCTGATATGCCACTGTTTATTAATACCTGAACATTCCATCTGTAACTGGAAGTTTGAATAAACTACACTGAACTTTCAAGTTAAACTAAGTTTGTTCCTGAAGTTATAATGCAATTAGTTATTAATTCAGCAAGGTGCTTAAGCACCTTTTAATTCCTTTGAAGTCATTTAGACTATTCCCAAGCTTAAAGCTATGCCTGCATTTAAAAGTTTTGCATTGAACAAAGTGTTATTGATTTAATTTTAAAAGTTAAGATCACAAATTAAGTGTAAGAAGCTTTTACTAGGGTTCACAGAGATCAAAAGAATGATTAAATCATTGTATGAGTTGAGGTAAACTGTAGAAAGTCAGCTATAGCTTAAATAAAAAGGTGTCTGTATGCAAAATTTTTCAATGCCATTGCTGATTATTGTCTGTGAACCAGATGCTGTGCTGCAAAAGCTTTGCAAGATGTTAGACAGAATCCTTCCAGAAAATAAAATTATAGTTTAGGCACTCTGAAACATGGAGATGAACAAACTCACATTGCTCTGAAAGTCATAAAAGTTAGGGTGCAGCTGCTGTAACTATTGACTTTGGAGCTTTCTGCAGAAGGAAGAGCAAATCTAAAATCAATCAATCTTTGACCAAAATAAAAAATTATACAAGGGGCAGTGGGCTTAGTGGGGGAAGACAGGGATAAGAGTGGGAAAGGATAAAGATAAGAAGGAGTAAGGAAGACTTTCCTATTGATACCAAAGGCTCTGAGTAGACCCCCTTGCTAAACTGATACCCAATCCTGGTTGACAATTAATGCCCAAATCTTAAACAACATTAATTCAAATTAAACAATTTAATGGTGGATTCATATAGACTTCACTATACCACAAGAGTAACTCTTACAGGCCTCTATTACAAATCTAAAGTGATAAGGATCTAGGAGAGCCACATTCATAATCTATTTGCAGCAGCATATCTGCTTGCAGGCACACAGACCAAAAGGGTATCTGCAAGGTATCTGGGAAAAATTCCCTTCAAATTGAGAGAAGTTTCCACTCTGGATGACTTTGCATCTTCTAAATGGGCAGAGGGTTGAGCCTAGAGGAGTGTGAGGCTCATCCCAGTTGATGTTTGCCAGTCCTCCAAGTACAGCAATCTTTGGCCCCACTCAGAGGGGTCTGCCAGTGACTGCTCACTGCAGTCCCCGAGAACTCAAAGGGTCTCACTTTGGGCTGCTGTTTCTGGGGTTGCTGTCCCAGGTTACAGTGTAAAGATATGCCCAAAGGGATGTATTCTATCACCATCTGCTGAAACCAGGTGGGGCAGTGATTCTTATCTCTGTGGGAGATATTCTCTGCTAATGGGCCAGCTGTTAAAACCAGGTGGGGCAGTGTTCTTTATATTTCCCATGACCTGTCCTTCCCTCCAGGGAGATATCTCCTGTTAATGGGCCATTGAGTCCCACTGCATGACTGATAAAATTACATCATCCCATTGGGAGATGCTCTACCCAGGGGGAGGAGCCAAACATTTCCTACCTAGATAGAAACTGAGATTTGGAACACCAAAGCAGTCCTTACCCACTGGTTTCCAGAGGACAAGAGCTGCCAGACCTTTCTACAGGATCACTACTCCAACATGACCACTTCATCAGGACTGCTACCACCACCCTAACTAGCAGGGTGTCAGGTTGTATTCTGACTCTGTCAGTGGTTTTTCTTCAGTACTATTGCATGTATTTTATTTTTTTATCTTTTTGTCCTATTAAATTGTATTTCTGACTTGAAGTCTCTCACTGGTTTTGCTTTCAAAACCATTACAATTGCGAGTGGTGGCTTTAGTCACAGTAATTTTCCATCTGGCCACAATTTGGGTCAGTAACTTTCTGTGAAGGTTCAATAACAAAAATATTATTACACTTGTGTTTTTATTCAGGCAAGAAAAATAATTTTCCAAGGCTGTTCATTAAAAAACAGGAGCTTGTTAGACAGGACTAGCTCCTGGGAACAGTTTCTGATAAGCTCAGGAGGAGCTCAGTCCAGGGGCAGTTCATCAAGGCTAAAAGGCATTTAAAAGGCCTAAAAAGCATTTCTTAGGTCATGGAGCAGCCTGGGGGGGTTGGGGGAATACACCAGAACAGGAAGTCATACATGAAACTAGGAATAGGATAAAGAAAAATGGAAATGCTATACAAAATTGCACACATTGTAGCTGCAAGTCATTAACCTGAGTTATCAATGTGAATTTTCTACTGGATTATGCATAAACCATACTCTTTCTGAGATTAACCTGAAAAAAAACAGTGGCCGGGTCAGATCCTTGGTCCTCTCAGAGTTTTTGCACATAGGTAACCATAGCAGAAGGAAACTCTGGGGCAACTTCTTCTGGGGTGCTCTGAGAGTCTGGGAGGTCATTGCACATCATTCCCTGTACAGATCTAGCCTGTTTTTCCAGTTCTGTCCAAAGTCCATGACCATTAGCCAAACAAATGTTAACTAGCAAGAATAAAATCCACATAACTATCATCATAACCACATATGCTAATTATAGCATGTGAATTTTTAATATAACAGTTTGTTGGATTGGCCCACTGCTGCTGGTGCCTCATGGCTTGCTGGTTTCTGGGACTACCAAGAGGTACAGGTTTGAAACAAGTGCTGATAAATCTGATACAGCTGGTGGCCTCACAGCTGAGACATACCAGCAATGTGCACCCACAGAAGGTTCCTTGATGGAAACAACAAAACAAGTGGCATGAGGTCAGTGGCAGGATAGAAGGGGATCCCCCAAAATGCTGGCAAATGTCAGGCAGGTGGCCAGCAGAGGCTTTTGCAGGAGAATCATGTGTAAAACTGAAGCAGTGAACTTTCTGTACCTGAAAAAAATTGTCATGGAAGGGAAGATGATAGACATCCTGCAAAGACAGAAGTGCAGGCAGATGCTAGACTGGCAGGAATTTCCTGTGCTGTCAAAGGGCTAAATCAGAGCTGTGCAGAACTCCTGTGGTAATGCAGGAAGGAGAATAGGAAGTGTTTCCACAGAGTATTTCAGGCTACATGAAATAAACCAAATACTTGTTTCTTATAATGATCACCATGTTCAGTGTATCAACAAAGTAATTATACAGTTGGAGAGCTCTTGAGAAGCACACAATAGAAAGTGATATCAGCAAGGAGATTGTGCAAGGATCTGGCTAAATTCAGGTAATGAGGAGTGTGGGATTATAACCTTTTGTCTCAGTTTTTGGGAGGTTCTTGATTCATGCTGGGCTTCTGACGTTAATCCAGTGGTCAATCCTGTGCCAGATGGTGGTGTGTAGATGGATAAGGTAGAGACAGCTGGACTGCAGGAGCAGGTGGGACCCTCCTGAAGCCCATATGTGGGTGACTGGAGGGCTGGGAGAGAGGGCTCAGAAGATGTGCACAGTCTCTGAAACTCCTGGAAAGGTGTGGCTCCCTGGAATGTGCCCCTGGACAGCACAGGCCATTGACAGAGAGACCTGAGAAGGAAAACAACCTAATTCCCCAATCTACCTCCTGTCATTTCCAGTTTGCTCAGTGCACTCTCACCTAACTATTTTGTAACCTCACCAGTGAAATTACTCTCATCTTTGATGCAGAGAAAAAATTTCTGCTACTGTGGTTTTATGATGGTTATGAACCTGAACCAGAGAGAGCAGAGCACTGCTCAAAAGCCATTGGATTAGTGTCAGAGTGGCCTAAGAAGCCCTAATGAAGATGTGGAGGAGTCCCCATTTACCTAAAACATCGGTGCTGTATAAGATGATGGAAACCAGGAGGTGAATAGCTTTGTATGCTACATACTTCATGAAATAATGAAATATTTGGCAACCTGGGGCCTGACAGTCAGAATAGTGTAAATATTTGTACTCTTGAACTGGGTGGTGTTGATTCTTCTTCACTGCTGAGAGTGACAACCAGAAAGCACACTCCCAGAGAATTTTGGGATCACTCCAGCCTGTATGTTGTCTGGCTGTTCAGAGGAGTGAGCCAGCAGAGTTAATCCTGGAGGGTCATGGAAAGGTTTATCAGAGCAGAAGGGAAGTACAAGACAGAATAAAGCCTTGTCTTCATAGAAATAGTTGGGAAGGCATCCAGAAGTTTGGTGCAGACGATGCTAAGCAGACCTCTCAGAGGAGAAAGGGACATTAATTGATGGAGCAACAAGAGCTTCTGGCAGCCCCAACAGGATTTCACAGGCCAAAGCAAAGCAACATCTCTCTTTTCCTTCCTAATGTCCTCTGCTTTCATCCTACAGTGCTTGCTTTTCCCCCTTGCTCTCACTCAGTTGCAGATGCATTTCCATCTTAAAAGAAAAGGAAAGGAGGATTGACTCATATGGTGCAGGAGTTTATACCATATTAGCTGATCCCTGGGAAGGGGGAAGGAATCCTTCCTTCCTTCCTTATGGTGAATCTCAGCCAGAGCACAAAACTGTGAGTCCTGATGGATCTCCTGTCAGACACATGGGAGGGCTGAGGACCAAACCTCTGTCACCTGCACTTTGCCATGTGTTCACCAGACTCCCATTCACCAAGATTTCTCAGCAAAATCAGTCAGGCTGCTCTCAAAGCCTATTTTGTATTGCCTGCACCCTTTATACTCATATTTAACTGTTCATTTCCTTATATTTCTTTTTGTCCTAGCATTGAAGTCTATATTTTTCTTTCAATATTAGCATTCTGGGAGCCAATGACCAAATCTGCTGCCAAAAGAAGATGACATCTAGATTAATTCCTTCAGATGTATTATTTATGGGGGGAGATATTTTAAAATTGAGATTGCTTTCGAAAGGTTATGGAAAACTTCTTGGGTATTTTTGTGGTCTTTTTTTTCCTATTCTTCAACCACATATGAACAGTTGACTTAGAGGTGAGAACAAATAAAAAAGCATTAAACCCCATAAAAGAAAATGTCACCTTAAGGTGCTTCTTACTAAAGTCTCTTTCTTCATTGTTTTGCTCTTCATCTGGTTCTTCTCAATATTGAAAAGCTTTTGGACCCTGAAGAACCTTCATTCAGTTTTATGGGCCTCTCCTCAAAGCTTACAAGTGATGTTACTTCTATATTTGTCTCGTATCTCCTAAACTCTCCTAGTCTCATCCTTGGCCCCAAAGCTTGGCCTCAAAAAGTGAACCCTGGTCAAGACTAGGCTGCTAGAGTGTTTGGCTGTGGTGGCACCACACAAGAGCTGGCCCTGCCTCCTCTGAGTCCTTTATGGGGCTACTTGGATACAGCTGAGACTTGATTTGAAAACTTCTAGACTTCAAACACCTGTTCTGAATCCCATCAGAATAATATTTTTGTGATGAAAAGTCATGAGAGGTGCATGAGCCCTGTGATGGTATGAGATGCAAAACTAGTTGGGCTAATGTTGGATATAGAACAGAGGGACCCAAACCTCATCTGAATTCCACAAGGAATTGAGATTTAATTGGTCCCAGAGCTGCTTAAAGTTGGTTTCAGAGAGAACTGGTCAGACAATGGATTTACATTTCTCATGCAGAAACATTTCCCACTGTATTGCTTGCAGGCTGCTTTCTCTGCTCACAAAGGGGCAGAGCAGGAGAAGTCAAATTTTGAAACTCACTGTCAGTTTTGAGGGCAGTGGACATGCAGGAAGGAGAGGTGGCTCCCAGCTCTGTGCCTGCAGAGCCCAGCTCTCTGTGTAAGTGTCTGGACTAGTCCCAGCCGTGGGAACAGGAGCTCTGTAGAGGCTCAGGAGCTGTGGGATGAACCCTGGGACTGGCCTGCAGGTGACCAGCTATGGAAAAGGACTTCTCTGTCCATACAGGCAGTTTTGTTTTGACAACAGGAAATCTTGGTTTTGGTGACAGGAATCAGATGTGAATGTAGAGAGGCAGAAATCCCTGCCAAAAAAAAATTTGCAGGTAGATCTTTTTAGTGTAACTCAGGGTTTTCATGCCCTCTCTCCCTCATACACCATTTAGTCAGTAGGAAATTTTGTGCTTGCCTAATGTCAGGTAAAAAGAAGGACCCTGTATCCTCATTAGCACTACATTAATAGGCATGATTAATGTGCATAATTAACTCAATTTACCTCACCTTAATGGAGTTCCTGAAGGTCCTCAAATAGAGCTATGAGGGCTCAGGAGGAGCAGTGAGGACTTTTCCTGCTGTTGCTTTGTGCCAGGTGGATGCAGCCAGCTCTGATCCTCAGCAGCTGTGCCCAGCAGGAGCACAAACCTGCCTGGTGGGGTCAGACAGCCCTGGGGAGCCGTGCCCATCTCCTGCCAGCCTCCAGCACAGAGAGGGAGCGTGGCTCTGTCTGCAGAGGGCTGGGCAGATGCACAGCACTCCAAGGGAGATTATCAGCTGGTGCCAGGCTGGGGGAATGGCTGTGCTGGTAAATTGGGAGGAGAAATTGAGGGAGAAAAAGTTGTTCCTGTTTAGCAAATGCAGTATGTCTTCAGAGTGGGGATGGAAGCCATGGAACTAAGTCAGCACATTCTCAGAGATATCTCATCTTCAGGGATATCTGCACTCCTCTCAGGAGGTCATGGCAGCCTTCACTGGGATCTGAGTCACACATGCCCTCTAATGAGGCCAGAGTTTCTGTTGCACTCTCCTCATGATCCAGGAGATGTGTATACATCCAGAAAGGATATACTTGATAAATTGGCCTAAACCTTTTCAGCACATTGCTGGTTTTTTTCTGTGACTTGGACTTCTGTGACTTGGTAAGCCACCCTTCCCATCTCTTACAGGGCTTTTAGGAGCCTCCCAGGCTGGGACCCACGTTCCTTGATGCTAGGAGTGCTATGCATTTTCTCAGCTTCTTCTTCCTTGGATGTGCAGTGTCTTTTCTGAAATTTCTGGGGAACTGAAAAATCATTCCAATAAACTGTAAGAGTGGGCAATACATATTTAAAGGATCAGAGGTGCAATACTGCAGGATTGGTGAGGTACAGAGCTGCTTCTGTTATAACCCCGTGGAAGGTACAGAGCTGTTAGCCCTGCCCAAGCAGGGGAAGGTCATTGACTGACCTCTAGAACTGGAGTCCTTGGGAAATGTCCATTCAGAGCTGGAGCACCTGTCAGCAGCTCCTGGGCAGAAAAGGCTTCCTGGACCTGCATCAGTCCAGACCATCAGCCTTCCTGACAGGCAGGAATTCTATCCTTGCAGCTTTTAGCTCAGTACTTGTTTTTTCTTAAGCTATCCATCTATGCCTCAACTCTAAAACTAAGGTGCTTTTTCTGAGTTGACCCATAAAAGAGGTTGCAAGCTGGACAACCCCTGGAGTTGGTGCTCTCTGTCGTGTACCCAGGCTCTGACATTTCTCAGACATTAAAGACAACTCCTGTGCTTAGCAATGGCTCCCATTGCTTGAAGTTTGGCATCTTGAAGTATGTTGTAAACAATTTCATCCCTGCTCCTACAGTGGGTTCAAACTAATTTTTATTTAAGTGTAAAGACATGCCTAAAATGCCAGCTCTGTACTGGTGTATATTGTCTTCTCTTTCCTTAAATATTACGTAATTGAAAGCTAAAAAAACAATAGAGTTGAAATTGTCATGGTGCCCATGCAGTCTTTATATGAAAGTGTTGTCATTATGTAAAGCTGCAGTGATTACATATAATTATTGAGAAAGTTGTGTAACTATGGAAGAGGTTTATCTTACAGAAATAAAAATGTTATCTTGGAGATGGCTATTGACACACAGCCTTCTCAGACCTGCATCTAGACCATACTTCTTTCTTCTTATTATTGTAAAAAGTTATTTCTCAGAAAGCCAGGATGTAAATTATAAACACTCTTCTTTAATCAAAGGCATTCGGTAATGCTAGTGAGGAAAAAAAATCTTTTATTTGCAAAATCAAAATCAGCTTATGGATCCCATCCTTCCCACTGCCTCAACTCTTCAGGTGCCATGAAGATGCCATTTTCTGTTCTTTGTGGTCCTATTCTTAGCACAATAAAAAATGAAATTGCAGTTATTTGCCACTGTTTTGTTAAAATGTCAAACTGTGTTGCAAACAAATTGATTTCAGTCCAGTTCATTTGAGATCAGCTCAGCAGCATGTGAGCCTTCTTCCTGCCTCTGGTTCTTTGTAAAGCCACAGCAAGACTTGGGGAGTGCCAGAATCACTCCAATTAAAAATAATACAGCATGGGCAGCACATTTAAATAGGAATCATGGACAAAATGCTGTAGATGGAAGTGAAGCCAGCAGCACCCAAACACTTCCATAGAAACAGCAGGGCAAGAGAAATGGAATCCAAAGGGAATCTCTCCAGCTCAAACTGAACTTCATGTGCTGAGCTTTATTCCCATCCTGGGTTCTGCTGAAGAAGTTTTCACTCTCCAGGCCTGTGGTAGGGAAAATCTGCCCTGTTGTAGGGCAGAGAAAAACAGCACCTAACCTTGCTCTCCACTTGGGGCTTCTTAATAACACAGAGGGTATCAATAAACTCAGGGTTCAAGTTCTCTCCAAAGAAGCCACTCCTTGCTTCTCTTCTAAGGAGCCCTGGATATAACCCCCAGAACTGCCTCAGGCAGCATCCATCTCCATCTGGCCCAGACATTTGAATCTGAATTGTCAAGTGGACTGCAAGGATGCTGAACCACACACCACTGCAAAACCTGGCACATAAATCACTCAAAGTTGTGGTCTCTTTATGCTTCAATGTGGGCCAAATGTGACAATCACAGTGGATGTGAAGAGCCCTTAATTTCTTTTAAGTAGGCTTTGAAGTAATGTATGTTAGCACCAGTAACTCCTTCAACCTTGACTCCTTTGTGAAGATGCTGTTACAGACTCATAGAGTCCAACCATTAAGACCCCAATGTAGAAAAGATGACCCCAAAATTAAGATACTTCCCTGCTGAGATGTGTTTCCTCTCGAGGCTGAGGCTCTGCTGATGGGCTCAGTGCCTGCTTGCATGACACAGGCTGTCATTATTCACTTGGGACTTGCTGTCAGCACCGTGGCTCTGGGAAGCAAGTGCTAATTGGTGCGAACAAAAATTAAGGTTCCTGACTTTTTATGAACAGCAGACAAAGGGCTTTGCAATGGCACATCAGTCAAGAACAGAGCTCTCTGTTATGAATTTTATATCATTAGAAATGTTTTCAGCTTGGGAGCTTTGGGGAGGGAGGGGCAGGCTCAGGAGTTTAGAATGAAACCTTTATATTTGCCCACTGTTGCAGATGGCTGTGCTCTCTGGTATTGAGGGTCTTCCAAAGGACATTGGGAGGTGTGGAGTCCCAGCTTCACACAGAACAAATCACTGCATGTTTAAGAAGCTTGTGCCTATTTTTAACCCTTCTCCTAGTTGCACTGCTGTGGTCTATGGTGTTTACTGCATTTTTGTTGTGCTTGTACTACAGAGCACCCATTTCTGCTGGACCTTTTCAGATGATGGTTTGATGCAGGGCAGTGTATTTGAGCATCTGATGTCTTCACTACCTGGTAGCCAATAGAGGAAGATTCACACCTGATTAATCATATGTTTGGTTTTTTTGTCAGAAAAACACCTTAACAAACTTAAGCCATCATTTTGTGAGGAGAAACAGTTTGTGACTTTTCACATGGCAGAAATGCATGAACCTTGTTATTTCTTTTCTCTCCCAGGCTACTGTTGCCAGGACACTCACACCTTGACATAAAAATCAATTGATGTATTTAGCTAGCATTTAGTTTTGTTCCAGCAGTAGCTGTGGGGAAAAAAAAAAAGGGTACCAAAAGTAGTAATTTTTATAAATCAACAGCTTCGAGCAATTTGTGTCTGAGTATTTAAAGGAAAAAATAGGATCCCACCCAGTAATTCCTAGAAAGCAGAGGCTCACCCACATCTGCAGCTGGCTGGATTCTGATTTCACTGACATGAAGACACATCAGGAATTTCCTCAGATAATTGTTAGTCATCAGCAGCAGTGGTCATCAATACTGACCTTCCCTGGTCCATGGAGAGCTTGTCCTGAGCAGCCACTCTGGCAGCAAAAAAGCTGCTCTCCAGAAATAATGCAGATACAGCCATGACAAAGAATGAAAAGGGAAGCTTTATTTCTTTGAATATACAAAGAAATACAAAGCAAGACAAATCAGTAATTCCTTCTCTGACCTGCTCACCAAAGCACAAAGATACACAATCTCTTTACAAAAAGAAAATAGCTTGAGAAGGCCTTGCTGAGCATTCAGGAGATTTGGTCTGAAACAAATTATTTCATCTGCCATTTACCAGCCAGGTAAAGGTAAACCTGGGATTAGTCAGTGCAGGGGGAAGAGAAAGGGAGGCAGTGGAGTTGTCTGGGGCCTAAAAGAAAGCAATGTCTTTGCTTTGAGGTGATTAATGTGTGAAATAGGCAGTGGAGGAAACTGAGCAATGAGCACAATGGTAAAGGAAATCAAAGTAGGTCCGCATTGTTTTAGGAGACAAAAATGGGCCATGTAAGAAGATTCTGTCTTGCTGACTTACAGTGAATCTACAGAACATCACAAATGTTGTTTTCTCATGTCTGGGTACACAGCTCATCTCATTTGTTTTGCAGAGATGGTGATGTTTTCTTTTTCAAGATAGGAAATCAGTCAAAATATAGACAGTAAATTAAATTCTATAAAGTTGGAGGAACAACTGAAAATGGAATTTAAGGCAAATGAACTCATAACGATTTGCAGAAATCCCACACCAAATCCCTCTCCCTAACCTCAGGAAAGCCCCACCACAGGTGTCCTGACACTACCAAACCATTTGCCAGTGAGCCCTTCGACTCAAATTTCTGTCTCATTTTTGCTTGTTACAACCCTACAACAACTTCTCTAACAGCTGAGCCTCCTCAAAATCTTCGTTTGATTTTGCCCTCTGCCATGCACACATATATGGGAATATACCACACTGAACTAAGTTTGTTACCACCTTCCATTTTCTCTTTTTGAGTCTGAGTGAAACCCCTCCATTGTGAACTGTGGACATACCAAGATGGACTTAAATTATCTGCCTGTATTAAGGCAGATGCCAGAGTGCACCTCAGCTCTTTGGTTCATCAAGAGATGTTTTCAGTCCATTCTGATGCTTATTCCCATTTGGAACGAGACCCAGGCATTAATAAGTGACAGCATTAAACGAAAATGTTTTAATTGTGAGTTCTTTTTGTTTGTTTGCACTGTATCTGTTATTACCCACAGTAATTTAACTTGGTTTCAGATGATTAAGTTAATGGGATATCTTGATTCAATCACTGCAGGAACAGAATTATTATTGAAACCATAGATGTTTGGAGATTTCATTATAGAAAAAGTTGCCATGTTTTCAGACATTGCTTCCAGCTCCAACCTCACTAATTTTGCTTATATAAATCTTCCCTATAACAGCATGAAACTCTTGGACAAAAGTTTTCCAGAGGTGAAGTGCAACACTGATGGGATTGAACCCAGTCATTTTTGTGACTAAATGGGGCACGAAGTAACTGATGATAATCTGATTTTAAAATTACCCATAAATTTTGTGAACAATCCCATAAGGGAATAGAAGATAACCAGGAATTCTTAGTGTCCATCTACCTCTTTTCCCATTGCATCCAGCCATTTAAAAAAAAATAAATTGATATTTACTTCTGTGATATTAAAATGAGGTACAACTGAAAATTGCACCCCTCATAGCTGTGGAGTTCACCAGGCCAATCTTCTATGATACAAAATGACCGTGAATGACTTGAAATAATTTCATTTCGTATATTTAACTGCAAGTTGTGGTCAGTGCAGAGCTCTTGGATGAAAACCAGCAGGTGGAATTCAACCCTTGCACAGTCCAGTCTCTCAATTAGTTCTGGTCCTTCCAGAGCACCAGGCTTGCCTTGGTCCCATGGCACCAGCACCTCTCTGGTGAGGAACACTCCAGCTCTCAGCCCATGGCTAGGAATTGGGGTGTGGCTGGTCCTGGCTCCCTGCAGTGACTTGCAGCACAGACAGCTGCATCTGACAAGCTGCCAAGGCTCCCTCAGCAGCCAGTGGAGACTGATTTACAGAAGATGATATATTCTACCCTCTTCTTTTAGCTTGGGGTGAGTGATCTTGCCTTTAAACTAGCTATATGGGAAGCACAATTAACTTAAACTGATGCATAGTTTGGGATGGTGAAGGGAGTCTCTGATAGAAATATAGCAAATACTGACTTTTATAGCTTTTTTTATATCTTATAGAGAGCAGATGCTGTTTGAGACATCTCTAGATCATCTTAGAGTGATCCTCTTTTCATACTACTGCTACATTTTGCAAACCTTTTTCCTCTGTTGGATGGGTAAACTTTGCCAGTATTTCCCTCAAAAAGATCTTCTCCTTTAATATTCTTTGTCATACACCATTCTTCAGATTAAAGCATGGCTTGGTTTGAAGGACAGGTGTCTGCTAAGAAAGGCAGGAGCTTCTCTTTTAAATGGAGAATGTAAACCCCCTTCCTCCAAATTATTATAATTTTGAAATTAAGGGGCTCTCAGGCAAAGATATGGGAAATAGAAATAACAATTCTTTACTAGGAAAATTAAAATAGAAATGCATTATTACAAAGAACAATCCCAACTCTGACAGAGTCAGAACACAACCTGACACCCAGTCAGTCAGTCAGGGTGTTGGTAGCAGTCCCATTAAATGGTGGTTGCATCCCCCTGCAGTGGCAGATGAGTTCAGCTGAAGCAGTGCTCCTGTAGAAGGTGCAGTTTTCCTCTGAAGGTCCAGGGATAAAGTCCAGTTTGCCTCCTGAATCCAGTGGAAAAGGCTGCTTTGGTGTTCTAAATCTCAGTTTTTATCTAGGTAGGAAAGGCTTGGCTCCTGCCCCCGTGGCTGGAGCATCTCCCAGTGGGATGATGTAATTTTATCAGTCATGCAGTGGCACTCAATGGCCCACCAGCAGATGATATCTTCCTGGAGGGAGGATGGGCTGTGGAAAGGATAAAGATGATTGCCCCAGCTGGTTTTACCAGATGACCTTGGAGATAAGGGTCACTGCCCCACCTGGTTTCAACAGATGATGATAGAACATACTGCTGGTCACATCCTGTATTGCAGCCTAAGGCAAGGCATTTGGGTTTGCTTGTTTGATTGACTGTTTTCATTTTAGAAGCTACTTTTGGTTTGTTTTTTTTTTTAGGAAAAGGGAAAGATTTCTGTACCTTACACCAAAGCTCCTTTCTGAGTCTGTGCTCTAGGATGAGCACAGGTGCTTGACCTTTATTTGGCTCAAAACTAAATCAAGAGTCCAACATATTCTAAGCAACAAGCTCAGCTGGTGCTTCTCTTTTTCCTAAAAGAAACACTCTCTTTTACAAGGTTAAACACATAACCAAAAAGCTATGAGGGGAATGTGATTCTCACTTGAGGTAATTTCTTTGAGCCACCTGGTGATAGCAGCCAGTCTTGATGAAGGTCACAAGCTCCTCATGGCTAAGAGTAATCAAGGATTCCCTTACACAGGACTTCAGTGGATTAACAAATTCAGCTGGATAAACAAATACCTCTGGCACCAAGTAGCTGAAGAACCAGAATTGGGTGCTATATTAGCAATACTTATCATAGGCTCAGAAGTTAGAGGATAGAAGTCTAGAGATAAGTTGCTTTACTAGAATAAAGTCACTTTCTTTTATTTGTCTGCTGTGCATTACTTTATTACTTTCCCCATTAGCACTTGGGGCATGCATAAGTAACTATGAGGTTTAACTTGGGATTTATTATCCACTTCCTTTAAAGATTAGGATTTGTAATGAAAACTGGACCAAGATACAACATCTCATTATAATATCAATGCATGTTAAAAATGAGCCTAAAAAGCAGAAGACGTCTTCTGGTAGTGAGCTACAGTCATTAAACCATTTGTAAGTATCTTAACTGAACAGCTTACACACTAAGAATAACAGGTTGATTCTTTTCACAACATGTGTTGCTCCAGCTGTGCAGGAAAAGATGGTGGGGTCATCTGCACGTTAATTTACAAACAGAACCAGTTATACATCAACATTTCCTCAACAAAGTGCTTTTTCCCAACAGTCCTTCCTCTCCAAATATTCTCATGCAACACTGTGTTGAAAGGTCAGCCTGGACTCTCTCCACTGCCAGAATATCAGGCAGCCAGAGCTTGTGCTGCATCAATCCACCTCCAGCCCATGCCCTGCCATGCTTGGGCCATTTATCCCATGGACAGCCTCATTCCATGAGCACTCCTCACTCTTGGAATGTGCCCTGGAAGTGTCAGAGATTTTGCAAAAAATACTCCCAAATGTGGCAGGAGGTGAGAGGTTGGTGAGAGAAATAGGAGATTTTGGCAAAAATGCCTTTAAGGATTTCCTTGCTGTGACTGTCTCTGTTTGATGTAATTAACCAATTTGGGAGTTGTGTCTTGCAGGTACAAATCTTGCACTCACACTTGAGTGTTAGTCTGGACCATGGGGCTTCATACCAGCTTATTTCTGTGTTTAAAACTCTTGTAGAGCCTCTGGCATGGGGAGGAGAGGTCTCTGTGCAGGAGAGGTGAGCTCTCCAGGATATTTCCGTCCCCTGCTCTGCTGTAAAACTTGCTCTGTGATTTTTGACAAGCCACATTTCCGTCTTCCTGTGCTGAACCTAACAGCCAGTTACCAAACGTGAAGTCTTGCCAAAGCTTTATTCAGCCCTTCTTTAGATGTTTGGGTGGAAAGTGTATGAGAAATGTAAAGTCCATTGATGCACCATCCATCACATTGTCCCCACGACTGGGACATTCACTTCTCTGTTTGAGGAGCAAATGCATCAGTGTAAGAGCAGTGCTGAACAGTTCAGTGTTCAGAACCACCACCTTTGAGATGCCAAGCTGTCACTGTGTGTGGTGATTTGAGAAGGTATGACAAATGTTCAACAAGATTTTTAATGGCTGTTAAATCCAGAGTCTTGGGTATATTCCAGCTCAGGTAATTACATTCATCCTGCTTAAAGCCAGTTTAACGGGATAGATCATCCTTCACAGAGCCTCCAGTATGGAAAGAATGAAAGAAACACACAGACCTGCTGGCAGGGAAAGGAAGGAAAAAGGGGGTGTTCCCAAAGCAGGGGAGCAAGAAGAGTCATCAGTTTTTGTGTCTTTGTGTGTGGGGCCTGAGAACAAGGAGGCTTTGGTATGGGAAATAAACTTCCCTTAGAAAAGGAAACTTACCTTCAAAACAGGAAAACTATTTGCTATGCTGTTTTTTAAAAAAGTGAATCTAATGAAAGATGCAAAGCCAGGGAGCTGTGCTAAACTCAGGCCAAATTCCTTGTTTGTTCTTAAAGTATAAAAATGTAATATTTTGAAAGCTGCCATTTCAAACATCAAACTCCAGTCTAGGAAGCTTCAGGGTGTTTTCTGAAGAAGTAGGAAATCAAGTTTGACAAAAGCTATCTTCTGTTTTTGAACTCCAAAGACATTTCTGGATTTTTCTTTCATAAAAGGAGATATTGTCTCACATTTTTATTGATGCCAGCCTTTTAAATTTGGTAAACATGATAGCCCTAAAGGGCCCTTTGCATAGCTATCAGCTAGCTCTTTCCTTGCAGCTGGTCTATCTTCCTGACATGATTTCATTTTCTTTTCTTACTGAGGAAATTAAGATGCACTCACAGATCTACAGCCCCCAATTAATCTGCACATGGAGATTGATTTCAGTAATTGGATAACACGGATTTTTTTTAAATAGGCAGACACTGCTGGCCCTTTTGGCAATGCTGTAGATAACATCTGTTTTGACAGAATTTTGAGGGGACAGAGGATATGAAACTTTGTGAGGGTTTTTAATGTTGCTGATTGATTATCACTTGTATAAATGGTTAATAATTTTTTCTTCACGTGTAGTTTGCAGAGCAGAGTGCACATCACCAGTCAATCATCCCTCTCTATTTCAGTGATTCCAGAGTAATTTTGTTTCTGTCAGCTGTGATTACTGCTGCTGATTGGCTTTGAGCAGTACCTTCACCTGGGATACCCACATTTTTATTCCCATGTGCTTATTTTCTGTCTTTTTTTCCATTGTCCATCTGCTTTGCCCACAGTTTACAGCCTGGGCTATTTCATACAATTAGCTATTTATTTTAGACTATAATCTACAGTCTTGATTTGATTTGAAATAGTAAATCTAATTGTACTAGAAGTGATAAATGATTTAGAGTAGCTGGGAGAAATGGAAGCTCAGCTCTTACACTCATTTTCTCAGGCCAGCTTTATTTCATGCATGCTGGATATATTTGTTGTTCCAGGATCTAAGAGAAATTAAGAATCTCTGAGAAGTCTCTCTCAACTAAATAAGTGCTGGAGCTGCTGAAGTCTCGTAATGGCTCTTTTCCCAAGCCATCCCTTTTGTCTGGTGACAATCTTGGAGAGCTCCACACCTCACAACAGATATGATTTAGATTAAAAGGAGGACTAGATGTGTTATATTGCTTTCAATGGAAGGGGCTGTCCTATTTAATTAAAACAAAAGATGGGTCATGCAGGGCTGTCAGCCCTAAATTATTTGCTGATAACACAAACCCTCCTCACAGGCTTTTTTTTTTAGACCCTTTGCAATGCTGTTACTTACTGTCTGAAAAGCAATGGTGACAGGGCTGAAAATATTGTTCAAAATTGATTCTATCTTACCTTTATTTTTAATGTGGAAATAAATGCAGAATCCAGGATCACAGAGCACAGTTCAAGTTTATTATGTCAGTATCAGTCACGAGTGAAATCATGGCTTTATTCTCTGTTAATGTGCAGGGTACAAACTCTGAACTCTAGGCTGGAATGTGTTTTTGTATTCCTTACAAGAGTGAAGCACTGTCGGTAGTGCCAAATGTGTTAACAACAGGTCTTCTCTCAGGCCTTGCTCCCTGGATCATGAGTGGAGGTTTGCTGGTTTGCACATTTTCCTGGCTGGCTGACAGATTGTCCTCTGCAGGGAATGCACTGGCTCTGCCTGAGGGGAAACACAGGCAAGGGATAACTCATTCCAAGGACGACTGCTCTGAAATTCCTCCCACTGCACCTGGGTTTCACCCAACACTGGCACCTCCTGTATCCTCTTAGCCTAATTCCTAATCTGGCAGCAGACATTGCTCTTCCCCTCCTCCAGCACTCCTTCAAGTATTGTCAGCCAGAGCACAGCAAAGGTGCATCCTTATCTCTGGTACCACCAGTATATAGTGTTGTTATTAAAAGATATGGAATGTGATGTGGGGAGAACTGTAGATGGTTCTTTTAAAGCCTGAATAAGGAGTTTGAGGTGGACAAAATATTACTTTAGAGGTAAGGCCCTACTCCAGGAGACAGGGGAGTAAGAGTTAATTTCCTCATATTCTTTATTCTTCATCTAACCTAGTGTCCCATCCCAACCACTACATGTCAAACAAGATATTACTTCAAATTCTTCTGAGAAGGAGGATAAAATGTGAACAGTAGCCACAGGAGTTCTGATACTATAATGATGAATATCTAGATATGATTTTATCTGTGACTCCTATTCACATAGGTTACAAAACAGTTTATGGAAGATTGGAATTAGCATGTCCTAGCAATTATTGTAGAAAGGGATTGAATTGCAAAGATCTTTAAGAATAAGAGATGTTTTATGGGTATCTTCTCTGTAATGTCAGAGTTGGTTTATGAAAAAAAATTAACTACAAAAATCCAAAAAAGCCATCAGACAAGGTAGAATCAGTCGTTGACAGATGCAATTAGTCATTTCCAGGTGGTAGGAGAAGACAGGAGACTGTAACATCTCAGCAATTGCATCCAAGACTGCAAAGATATTTCTGTCTAGTTTTTGTCCATGGTGATGATGTTTCTTCTGCTCCATGAGTCAAATATCATTGCTTGGGAGAAATAATGATCTGCCATCAAAAGTGTGAGCTTAATTATTTCTGCCACTAAGAGAAAATAAGAGCTCCAGGCTTCTGGCGCTCTCTCCTCAAATTTTCCTTTTGATTTCTGTCCTGGAGTTTTGGGTTTCTCCTTATGACAACCTGTCCTAAATGCTGCCATGGTGAGACAATGCCATCAGCCACACAGAGCAGCTCTTCCTCCTGCTGCCTCCCAGCTCAGGAACCACCAGAGGCAAGCAGTAATAGCTCATTATCCCACAGTCCGAGCATGAGCAATAATGAGCTGGCTGCTCAATTGAAATCCTGTGCTCTGTAATATAAACACAGTGCACAGCTTAGAGACTCTAAGAATCTCAGGGCTTAATTAGTATCATAAGAAATTCTAGGAGCAGTGACTAATATGAACAGCACATTGCAGCTTGGAATTAATATGTCTCATAAGTTAAGATCAGGGTCTGGGATATGATGAATGACTTGTATAGCTGAGAGGTTGTAGAAAAGGAATATATTCTTTCTGCAAATTAATTTAGCATTTTGGTTACTAGAGGCCTGCTACTCACTTTTGTGCTGACCAAGAGTGTCTTGTTAGGTCTGCACCCTCAGCTGGTATCTGCATCCAGCTGATAATTCTTGTTTTGTTGGCTGATGTAGGAGGTGGGATTGTTTTCTGTTTTCATACACCCAATGCATGGTTTGACTTCCTGGGAACTGGATGAGAGTGGATGATGAGGTACTCCTCAAAAAGCAGTGTAGCCATTGAGAGGGTTTAGTGCCCAGAATAACAGCAAAACTGCTATTAATGCTCTTCCAGAATTTCATCTCCCAAATTAAGAGACCTTAGAGGATATGGAGATAATTGGGTGGTGAGGGAGGGCTCAGAGAAAGGTCCAATTGCTCAATGATGACAAGATGGATGGAGTTGGTATTGTGATGACTCATTATGATCCTTAGAATGTTAAACTGTCCTTGGGAGAGGAAGGTGGGTGAGTGTGCAAGTCTGCTGAAAAGATCAGTTTCATCAGTGGGATGAGCTGTTTCTAGCACAGACTGAACAAAGGAGCAAGCTGTTATCTTGTATATTAATATCTGAGTCAAAATAACCTGTGCATGATTTTCTGCCCCTTGCCTCTTGTCCTACTGCTCAATGCCACAGAGTAGAGCTTGGCTCCATCCTCTTGCCACCTCCTTTCAGACATGTATAAATATTGATGAGGCTGAGGTTAATGTGCCACCATCTGCTGCTCCTTCTTGCCCCACTGTAGAGGTTGCAGTCTCCTCGTGGGTGTGAATGGCACCCCACCCCTCCTCAGCCACTCCTGCCAAAGCTAGTAGTGCAGCAAACTTACCTAAAAATAGTCTTTTATTGTCCTTTGGTTGGTTTGGTTCTGTTTAAGTTTTTTGTTAACACTGATGTTTTTGACAGAAAGGACAATGAAATGGTTAAAAGAGCTGTCATGCTTCATGGGGGACACCAACCTCCAGAGCAAGGCTGGAGGAGGAAAGACCCATGGTGTAGTGATGGGCCTGACAGATCTGGGCTAATGGCTGGACTCAGTGATCCCAGACACCTTTCCCTCCTAAATGATTCTGTGATTCTGTGAGATGATTCTCTGGAAAAGTTAACCTCAGCTCCAGACTGACAGGTTATTGTACCTGGACATGTCTCAGTTCCTATAAACAAATTGCTGGCTTTTCTGCTCACTGGCTTTGTTTCGTGTACCCATTCAGTCTATTGTGTTTGGCCTGGGAGGTTTCAAGCCACCTTTCAGTTCAAGATAATAAAAAGCTGAAATCCTTCTTTCACTGAAACAGTTTCATAGCAAAAATATGTCGTCAATGTAATTTGCAAAATGTTTTTCCTTCTAGAGATTTTCCTAAACAGAAGGGTTTTTTTAAGTTTTATGGGAAAAAAAAGTGATTTCTGTTTGTTATTCTATGCTTGTGTCTTCTCTTCTCTTCTCTTCTCTTCTCTTCTCTTCTCTTCTCTTCTCTTCTCTTCTCTTCTCTTCTCTTCTCTTCTCTTCTCTTCTCTTCTCTTCTCTTCTCTTCTCTTCTCTTCTCTTCTCTTCTCTTCTCTTCTCTTCTCTTCTCTTCTCTTCTCTTCTCTTCTTTTTCTTCACTCATCTTTCCTTTTTAGATCCTCTGGGGGAAAAATACATGAGTAGTTGGGAAAGAATGTGCATCAGGTTCTACAGGACTGAAGGTCTGGGGGAAGGTGGCTCTGCTACTTTGCCAGTCTCACTGGGAGCCAGCTGCTCTCCTCTCTGAGAAACCCATTCCTCCTCTAAGCAGGTCACTGGCATGAAGCTGGGGGAAAACAGGCTCAAATTCCCATCTCTATTACAGAAATGGAAGATGGAAGGGAGTGAGTTCCTTCATGTGGCAAATTTGAAATGCTTTTCATCAGGTCTCCCAGGGACTGGCAGAGCCTGTCTCTCCATCTCTCTCTGGTTCTCAGGTGGAGCTGCAGGCACAAAGCCAGGTAAAGAGCTTCCCCCCACCCTGACTCCAGCTGAGCATATTGTAGTTTTTCTCCCGTCTACTGAGCCAATAAAATTACTTCTGCAGACAGGAAATAAATCTGATTACCACCATGGCAAACAGATCCCTGTAACTTGCAGCTGTTGCCTGAATATTTTGCCCAGCACCAGAGGAAGGTGCTCTCCTGTCAGTCACTAATAGAAGCACCATGACTGATTCTTCAGCTCCAGATCACTCACACATCTCCCTCTCCTCCCTCCGTTTTTTTACTTTGCAGAAAATGCTGTACATGTAAATTTAATTTTTATAGGGAGTGTTACAGTCCTCAGAAATGCAATACCTCTCCATCTTTAACTGAGGTAAATGGAAGCTATTAAATGCCTAAAGCAGTTACATAAAGCAGCTTCTAAATGTCTTCCTTTCCCTAGCACTGTTTGCAGATACACAGCATGTATCATTACAAGTGCTCAAATTTTCCTTGTTTGTGTTTTTTGCATCCTCAGATCCTTGGCCCCTGAAAAGGATTTTAACTGCCTTGTTCTTGGTAATGTATTTTCTAATTTGACAGCCCATGTTCAAGGAATAAGACCCCCCTTTTTCCAGAGAGCCTTCCTGGAGCCACTCTTTAAGGACCTACTCCTTGCTTGTCCTGGGCAAACATCTCAGGGAACATCTTCAGGGCAGGTGTCTGGGACAGAGTGAGCCTTGTCTTGGAGGTGAGCAATTGCTAAACAGCACAGGCTGCTCTAAGCTAGAAATAGCCTCCTTCAAAAAATAAGATTTATCATAAGAGAGCTAGCTGTAATAGTCCAAAATCATTACATTAATTGTAAGTAGTAAGGGCACAGTGCTTGAAATCTCTCTTTGTCCTCTTTTAATTGGCAGTACACTCATTCCTGGTCCTGTGCTGCAGAGTATGAGCCTTAAACAGCAAAGCAAGAGCCCTGGAAAGTTCACATCTCTGCTGCTAACAGGCCACAAAGGCTCCACAGGAATTTAAGAGCTGGCAATGGGGCTGTGCTTCACTTCACCCTCTTGCAGGTACTCTCATGCTGTGGTTCATGTGTTCCTTTCTCTCTATCTGTGCCAGATCATGGGGATAACAGGCTTTTTGTATATTCTAAAGTTTCTTTTCCCACTATGGTTCTTTCTATAAGGAGTTGGCCTACATGTGATCAAATGTCCCACATCTTGTCTGCTGTCAGGGAAAGGGTTGTTATAAATGTATGGAACATGGGAAAATTGTTGTGATGGGTAGCTGCAGTTCTGCTCATCCAGTAATGAATTTTGACTTCTCAGTATCAGGCTGAAAGATTTCATTTTCAATGAGGTCAGATATTTTTAATGTTCATTCTATGGAATTTAGGTGGTTCACAAGGTATGTGAACCATTTATACTGCATGGAAATATGTAGGAGCTAAAAGAGAGGGCAATTGCTCTATTGCTCTGCCTTCAGTAGTGGAGTTTCTGAACACAAGGGGTCCAATTTTTGAGCCAGCTGCAGCTCAGCACAATTCAAGATCTGCAGAGTAGGATTTTAAAAGGAGTATGGGTGAAGGTTTCCTGATGAAAAGAGGATGAGAAGACAAAAAGCATGGCAATGAACCAATTAAAATCGATGTCAGGAGAGATCTCTCTGATGCCTGGGTGGTGAGCAACCAGCAGGCAACCAGCAGGTGTCTTCATTACTTAGACTGCTGGTGACAAGTTACATATAAAATTATGGGGTAGCTCGTTTAATTACAACTGCAAAGCCTTAGCAGGTCTCTGGAGAGATGGAGTGGGAGGAAAAGCCCATAGATGCTCAGTTTGTCAGCTTGGTATTTGGACAAGGAAGAGTGTTCCAGGACCTGGACTCCTGTGAGCTTGAAATCCTTTTCTTTAAAGAGCAAAGAGAATGAACAAAACAGGGTGAACTTTGGTTTAACAGAAAAACAATCACCATGGCTAACCACTGCTGTCATGAAGGGTTTGACTTGTATCCCAGTGGAGTGTGGTTGATTTCACACAGTCATGCTTGTTTTCCACCCAGAAATGTGGGATCTCTTCTCTGACAGCCCCAGCATGTGTGAGGCCATGGGAAGGATGGAAGGCAAAGCTATTGGTGTTAATGGATGCTCTGCAATTTTCTCCTCTAAAGGAATTGCTTGCAAGGTGGAAAAAATGTTTCAGCAGTAAGTGTGAGCTGTTATCAGACTTGTGCAGGATGCAGGTTTTATAGTTAAGGATGCAAAGCAGCCTTCATTGAAGTGCTGGCTTCATATCAGAGCTGGACAAAATTTGTGGACCTATTTCAATGCAAAAGTATATGACATACTCACTGCTTTTTCATGTTGACTCATATAGGGTGACTTCTGTCAATGAGATTTTGATAGCCCCTGCCTTGGAGGCAAAAAAAAAAAAAAGGCAAGTTTGAGATTGCAACTCCCCATTTCAGGGGGGAGATAAAGAGGAGGGCTGAGTATTAACAGAATGTCTCTTCATCACGTAATTTGGAGACAAGTTCTACAGATTTTTTTCCCTCCCTGGTGCTCTCTTAAATGTTCGCTCAGCTGTGAGAATGAAGAAACTGTGGGGAAAAAGAAGAGCAGCAACAAAAAATGGCAGGAGTTGAGGAAGTGCAATTTCAGTTGTGCAGGGATGGCCTTTTACAAAGGTCAAACTAGTAATTGTTGTCCAGATGCTTAAATATGATATGGGAATATTTTTCTATACATAAAAACCTGTCCTTTTGTTACAAATAAGACACCCAATAAAGTGTGCTTGAAAGCCATTACAAAATATAATTTTAAAATACCAAGATACCCCCTTTTATTAACTTGCCAAGACTGGAATTTGAAATTGTGTTTATTTTAATATTCTCATCCCAGTTAGTAGGAGAGTTTGAAAGATGGCTCTAATGTAATGTGATGTGTTTCACCACAAGGAAGTGGGAAGCCTTTGATTTATTTTGAAAATCTGTTTGCTGATTCAGAGTAAAAGTAGAGTGAGATGGGAGATATAAAGCACTGGTTTGTGTTCACAATCACTTTCCTGTTGGCATCTTAATGGATAGAAAAGATATGAGCAGTGGGGGATAGGTACATAAAAATGAGTTTAATTAATTTTGAAGGAAAAATAAATATATGGAATTGAGCTTAGCTAGATTTGGACTGACTGAAGCATAGCTCATGATAAGATCTTTTAAAATATGCATATTTGCTTCATCAGAAATCAACCTTAAATAATTCACATTCCATCTTTATCTTTTAAGAACTATAAGAAAATTATGTTTCTTTTCTGGATAAAGTGGTGGTAAAACTGGAAGACAAGGTGCAATAGACAATAATAACTAATTAATTAACCCCTCTTGTTTTTACTAGGAATAGTAAAGTATCTCTCAGCTAAGACCAAAGTAAAATTGGACTTTTGTTGGCAAGAGGGCCAGAAAAAGTTTTGGAATCTGGAGCAACAGAGATAGTTCTGCATCCTTATTTCACCTCTGCAAGCTGCAGGAGAAGATGATGGCTTTGCAAAGCTGAGATTGCTGCTGAGGCTCTCAGCATGGCAATCGGGGGAGCAATTACAGTCAGACTAAACCTGGTGCCTGACACATGGTGAGGGAGTCTGGCTGTTTGTATTTTCACCTAGCCATGCAGATAGCAAGAAATGGCCAGCTGCTCCCATGCTCATTTTCTTTCTACTTAGCACAACATGTTTGTATAGTGCCTAATAAAATAAAATAATTTTAAAAAAAAATCATAGCAACTCTTGCAATTATCTTAATGATTGGAAAGGAGTGCAAAAACAACAGGGAATGGAGAATCCTGGAACACTATAGCTGTTTGCCATGATGTTATCTCTAACAAGAGATAGAGTTCTAATTCCTAGGATTTTCCTAGGTGAAATTGCAGGGTTTCTCTATCAAGAGGGTAAAATTGGGCAAATTATACTGGCTGTTGAAGAAGCAGATTTCCCTCTCACAATCTACTAAGCATAACCATGACTCTATTAAGATGAACCTTTTAAATGTGCATCGGAGTATGTCATTACAGGTAAAGAGCCTTGAGTAAAGAGAGCAAGACTTCTTCAGGAAAGAGAGGATGTGTGCCAGGCTTTGATAAATTACGTTGAGGGCAACTTATTAGCACCTCAGAAATGCAGATGTATATGTGAAAATTAATGCTAGGCAGGTGTATCCTGAAAGAAATCTCCTCTGTTACTTTTATAAAGACCTGACATGGAATCAAGAATGTCTTTCCCATTTGTCACACTGGCAGACTGAGCAGGTTTCATTGTTTTTGGCTACATATCCAAGAAACCAAGAGTGCAGTCAGCAGAGGGAGGGGAAGGTGTACAGGCATGTGCATAACAGGCTCTTAAAGCATTGTCCCAAAGAGGAGCCTTGTGACTGTGGGGCTTGGGGTTTGCCCAAACTGCCACAACAAGCCCAGATAAGGCATTCTGTAAAGAACAGCTTCTCCTGGTGTCTCAGGCAGATTTCAATGCAAACAAGCCTAGAGTTTAGGCTATCAGCTCTTTTTGTGGTTTTGCTCAGTTTGCAGAGTGCCTTCTTGGCCGGTAGAGAGAAGAGATTGAGAAAGCTGCACAGAGGTTCTGCTGACACTTTATTTCTTCTATGAAGGGGTCTGAGCAGTATGAGGTATGCATGAGGTATTAAAGGAGCTTTTAGAGGGTTAGGGTGCCTTAGAAAATGAACCAATAATATCAAGGATTGAAAAGCTAACCAGCTACTTAAAGGTTTTAGGTAAAAAGTGACCAATCACCCAAGGGATCGAAAAAGGACCAATTAACTCACAGAGATAACATGGGGGTCTGCAAGAGGGGGGGGTAAATATTGCTAGCATTAGTCATTCTAAGGAAGCAATTTCTTATCTAAGGGATGATTTTCCAGGGAGGCCCTGCCAGGGTTTCTGCTCCTTCCACAGAGTCTGTGTCTCTTGACTGAGTGGGGAGGGAGCATTAGTAGCAGCCCTGGTCTGGTTTCTGGGGCTGGAGGTGGTCTGACTACTCATGACTTGCATCCAACACACTCTCCTGGTCTTCTCTGCAGCTCTGGAGAAGACCCAGTGAGCAGAGTTGCTCTGGTTTTTAGTTTATGCCTGGGTACATCCAGTCTCATGCCTAGGAGCAGCCTGAGCTCCCACCAGCTCTGCTGGTTCCATCTGACAGCAGTGGCATCCTAGACTGTTAGGTCAGGTGTCTGCAATATGAACTTCTGCTGCTGAATTTGGGCATGGTGATAAGAACAGCTCTGATTTCAAGCAGGTGAGGTCAGGCAGCATAAATCTGAGTTTAGCAGAGATGAGCTGATGTATTTGTCTTTGGCAGATGCACAGCTCCCAGGATGCAGTACATGAGACCACTCCTGCTGATAAACTCCTCACTACATCCATGCGGGCTAGAGAAGAGAGTTTAGAACTTTGGTGCTTCCACAGGATCAGTGTTCAGTTCTGGAACCAAAAGCAATCAGCATTTTGATCATATTCCTGGGTGACAGACAGAATATACCATTCACAGGTGTGTAGTTGAAATCAAAGTAGGGAGAATGGTTGACATGGTGGAAGGCAGATTCATGTGGGCCTGCAAGCTGAAGAAATGGGCTGGTAGGAGCCTCAAGAAGCTCGATGAGGACAAAGGCAAAGCCCTGCACAGCCTGGCTGAGCAAGAGAAAAGGACCCCAGGGACCCAGTGGATGGCAAGTTGAACATAAGTGAAGGATGTGTCCTTGAGTCACAGAGCACCAACCACAATCTGGGCTAGGAAAGCAAGAGGAAAGGGCTCCAGGGAAGCAGTTACCTCATTTCCAGGACATTCCTGGAAGCTCAGTCCATCAGAGTCCTGATTCCTAAGGACCCTATAGGCACTCTCATTTGAGTACTCACTTGAATAGTAAAGGTAGAATAGATGGAGATAACCCCCAACATCCCATGGTCTGAGCCTGTTTTCTGGAGGCTTAGGGCTCAGACCCTCCTTTAACTACAGTACATCAGTTCCTGACTTATCACAGCAGTTATTTGTCCAATTTAAACATTTGAACAGCATTATTAAATTTACTGCTTAAGACTAAGGATGCTTTTAAGCACTCTGCTAAGCTGGAGCTTTAAAGGCTCATGCCTGCACAGCAGTTATCACAGGATCCAGAAGGGTCTCAGGCAATGTGTGCTACTGGAATACCATTATCATGGCTGACTTTAAGCCCTGGAGTGGCCAGGTGGCTGGTTCTCACTGTGTGGGTTTGCTCAGAAGCTATGAAATTATTAAAAGGTAGTTTTCTTCCTGCCACTGGCTCAATTATATATCTGTTTTATAATCTTCATTAAAAGAAAGAGATGAAGATGCCTAAAGAGAGTAGACAAATTTAGTGGTGGTACAGATACCTGAATATATATCCCTTGAAAAATTTGGTCTATACTCCATTTGATTTATTCTCCACTAAAACTATCTTCAAGTAATAGCCATTAATTAGCACTGAGGTGATATACTAGCAAGGTCGTGTGTGGTTATTTTAGATGTTTCTTGAAAATTAAGTTTGTGGCTGCATCACAAAAAAAATTTCATTTCCCCTTGAAACTTCAGCTGCAAGTAGTAATGGTTTGTGCCTATAAAATGTTATTGCTTTTGCAGGTTGTGGAGCTGAGTTTTGAGTCACCTGATGATGCTTCAGTGTTGCTGAAATGGTCAGTTTGCAAGATTTTTTGAGAAGGCTGTAATTTGTTTGCATTAGGAATTTATTTATTGTTAGTGGAGGAAAAATACTTCCCCCCCAAAATCCCCATGCTGATGACAGATGATGTTCAGGAACCTGATTTCTCTGGCATGCACTACTGTACATTCTCCTTTAGTTTTGTTTCCACTCTGCAGAAGCCTGGAAACAGAAGTGGTGAAGGGAAGGTTTGTGCATATGAATAAGAAAAATTTAGTAGGAGAGGGAGTAACTCTTATTAAACCAGTATTCATGCCCCCAAACAGGTCTAGTTTTGGCATTTGACTTTTGCTTGTGTGTTCCATCTGTGTTAGCTGGCTTAATGACAGGCTTGACCTTGCTTGAGAATGGGAAGGAAAAAATCAGAGAATTTTCTGTAGCATGGAACTCGTGCAATGGCCACTTTTATGGGCACCTCAAAGATATTCCTCCCCTCCCTCCCTTGCCATCTCCTTGACCTCAGGCCACAGGGTGCTCTGGGGAGCTGGGCAGCTCCACAGTGAAATGGCTGGGGAGAGGGGCTCCCTGCCAGCCCCAGGCAGGAATTTGGAAACTCACCCATGGAGAGTGCCCTCAATGCCAGAGAGCCCAGTGGGGCTTTCAAATTGGCCTGTTCTCAGTGAAAACCCAAATCATCAGAAATTCTGCAACTTGAGCCACATAAGTAGCTCCTTCTTAAGTTTCTTCAGGTCTTGAAAGATTTTTCAGACAGAAGCAATAAAGGTTTAGTTAAATTTTGTGAAGTCTGTGGCATAGGCAAAACAGCAATATCTGGATATCCAGGTCTATTTCTCCAGTGCTGCTCTCTTTTCACTGTAGCCTATGATACATCACTATTTAGCAAAAATTGAAAAGATGAAATATTTGCCTGAAATTCTTGAAAGCTGTTTGAGTTCTGACTTGTCCAAAGGACATAAATTTGTCTGTAAAACAGATTTGATAAAACTCTGTACCTGCACACAGAGAGACTGCTCAGAAATTGCCAGGAAACAGCACTAACAATTTACCTCCACTACAATTCCAAAGGAAAGAGGGACTCCTCCACTCCTCCACTGCATTTTCTTCCACTTCTCTGTGAGCAGCAGGCTTTGAACAGAGTCTAAGAACCAGGTGTGTGCAAGGCAGGTCCAGAGCTGTGTCATCATTGTAAAATGTTGCCATCAACTTTGATAATTGCAGAAAACCCAAATGTCCTCAGGAAGAAGGAAGAATTTTCTTGCTTCTACCATTTACAACACAAAGACTAAATGACATTGTCATTTCCGTGTTCTGAAATACATCCAGAAAGAATTACCATTGATATTTTGTAGTGAAACAAAAAAAAAGCCAAACCAAACCAAACCTAAACCTAAACTAAACTAAACTAAATTTAAATTAAAAAAAATTGAAGAATGTGTGAAAAAGTCCAAACTTTCTTTTTATTTTTTTAATTGAAAATGTAGCTCACTGTTAACAATTATATTAGATTAAAAATAAAGGTTGCACTTTTTCTTTGCAGCATAGAAAATCTGGTTTTTTTCTCACATTTATTTTTAATTTCAGTTTAAAATAAATTCATTTTAAAATTATTCATTTTGCATCTGAAAACGCTTGTTCTGGTTTACTCTGCCTCAATAAGTTATCCCTAAAATGTATTTTGCCAGATGCATAAGAATATTATGGCAAAAAATGACTATAAACAGTACATAAAAAAATTGACACATCAATATGAATTTAAGTAGCAGGGTGACTGGTATTGAATTTTTTCTCAGTACAAGGATCAATAATTTGTCTGTTGACAAATTTAAAATTTCTGTAAGTGGCAAACAATCTAATTTTTGGTTCTCTGAAAGATGATTCTTTCAGAGACCCATGACTCCAGGTCAGGAGTGTGTGCATGTTGCACGACCCCTTCAGTCTCAGCTCTGCAGGAGATGGGTGTGTTTGGGGTGGGTTCACATTGCCACTCCATTTGCAAAGTGTATGATCAGTGCTGCAGTGCTAGAATCCTTTCATTCAATTTTGCATCAGGAGTTAACATCATGAAAATATATTGGGGCTGCACATAAATTCATCTATTCCTTCAAATCCTAAATTGATCTCTAACAAGACTGGTGGCAGTGGTAGAAACTGCAACACAATTAGCATGACATTTCTCATAAGCAGTGGGCTGTGTCAAGGCTGGTCAGGCTGAAAACTTTAAAAAAGCTTTTATTTTCTCTAGAACATACTAAGGAAAAGTACACAGTAATTTATTTTCCACTGTTCCTGGGTTTGTCTTCTTGTCAAGCCTTAACTTTACCAAATGCAGAACCTGCTGGGAGTGATTTTCATTCTAAGATTGTCCTCAATCTGCTAAGTACTGATGACAATACACAAGTGGCTACTGTCTTAATATCCAAGCAGCCTGAATTAGATACAGAGCATGGTAGCAATGCATTATGTATTGCTGGAATGGAATTTAAACTATTCAAGCGTACAAATTGAAAACTCATTCTGAAGAATTGCTTTGCTTTCCTAAACTGAGTAGATGTTAAAAACAACCAAGACATTCAAGAGACTTATTGCTGGAAACTAATGTAATAATATAATTCATGCTGTGTAAGGCAGACTTTAGTCTTGATAGATGGTGTTTGGTTGGTGTTAAACTCTGATTTGCAGAATAGGAAATTCCTTAAGGAAGCACAGTCTCTTGCCAAAGCTGGCAT
Organism: Luscinia megarhynchos; assembly: GCA_034336665.1. NCBI lineage: Eukaryota > Metazoa > Chordata > Aves > Passeriformes > Muscicapidae > Luscinia > Luscinia megarhynchos. The sequence goes on from JAPFBE010000002.1 coordinate 94,413,313, forward strand.
TGTGAGTGCACAGTGATTAACAGTGTGCCAAATCATTCACTAATAACTTGGATAGTCAGCCAACACAGCCACCAGCTGGTTTGAAAACACCATGAAAGCAATTTACAGACCCCTTTGAAATTTAAAGTGCGACTATATAATTTCCAGTATAATAACATCATCTTTACTCAAGCTGTTTTTTCAAAATAAAAAGCTAGAAAACTCTCACCTGAGCTGAGAAGAGCCAATCTACCTCCTCTGTTCACCAAGGAAACAGTCATGTCCACTTTCTCTTTATGCAGAACAGCACTATATAAAGACCAATTGTCCAACACTTACCCAACCTTTCATACAATACCTCCTTGAGAAATTGACTGGAGCTTTTCTTGGGTGAAGATGATGAGATGATGATGAGATATTGCTTCCAAGAAAGAAAATTTACTGAATATTCTCCCCATTAAACTCTGTATTTCTGTGAACTCAGTCTGCCAGTGTGTTGGGGCAGACGAGTCTCAGATTAGTTCATCATCCCATCTGCAGCAATTCCCTCTGTAGAGCTGGAGGTGTGAAGGTGGCTTGTATAGCCCATGGGGTTGTTTGACACTTTCTGTGCTGGGGATTGCTCTATTCTTGCCAAAAAAACAAGGACTGGGTGGTTCCTGGCCCATCTTAGGGTTGGAGAGAGCTGCAATTGGTGTAAGGTTTAGGAAGTCCTGGGCTGTGACTGGTCATGCCCAGCACATGGTGTTGGCACAGGAGAAAAAACCATATCTGCAGTTCCTCTATGCCCATAGGCACCCCCAGCAGTACTCAGCTGTTTTTTATGCTCTCTTTATTCAAGACTGTTTCAGGATTGTGCATGAGAATGGGAATGAGATTGAGGAAGAGCTGAGTGGTCCAGCAGGGTAAATTATGGGCTTGGAGCAATTTTTCCTCTCTTCTGGTTTCTGAATGACTTCTGGCCAGATTTCTCCCAGACCTCTTCAGGCTCATGGGCTGTCCTTTTCAAGGCACACTAATGATTTGATCAGTACTGATGTATAATCCTTCCTCATTTGTCTTCTCCCTTTCCTGGTCCCAGAGAACAAGGAAAGTCCAAGCACTGTGAGCAAGGTTGGGTGGCAGGGAAAAATAAGGATTACCTAAATATCCATATCCAGCTTCTACTTCCACCAAGGCAGAAGGCTTTACAGGAGCTAGAAGAAGCAATAATGCCACTTTCAGGTTTAGTGAGCAATGAGAAAGTGTGTGCACCTCTGGAAGTCAATGTGGCATTCTCTGATAGCAACAACCACAGAGTAAATTGGAGAAAGCAAATATATTGAAGGAATGAGCCTCAGGCATAGCTGCTTTTGTGTGTCTTTCCAGGAATTTACATAAGGAAGCCTTTCTGTCTTGCAAACTAAGATTTCTTAGTTTTAAAGCTTGTGAAGGAATTGGGGCCTCCAACAATTCATTTGAGATGAAAACCAAATAATGCACCTTTCTATCAGAAATACAAGTTCAGATATTGGGTTTTTTGGGTCTATGGTTTTCAGTTTTGGTGTTTTTCACCCTTCCCATAATTATAGAATACTTCTGTGCAGCTATCCAATATTTCTTTCTGAACTTAACCCAAATATATTTAGCAAAATTTAACAAGTTTCATTTCAGAAACTCTGAAATGTCATGATTAAAATATGGCAATCAAAAATGTTAAAATAGACATTTTCTAAATGCCTCACCCTCTAGTTTAATTTCTAAAATCTAGTTAGGCTTGACACTCTTCAAAATATTTATGGGAAAATATTTGACTTAAAAGAGAAGATACACGATTGTGCCAACATCAATCTTCTGAATTCATGAGCCTTCAGTCAGAGACAATATTGGGCACTGAGCCTTTCAAAGCCTTAGTGAGATAATGATAAATTATCCTCATTTTTTTTATAGAGAGAAAGTACAGTTAGGCATTTGCTCACAAAAAGAACAGAGCTGCCTGAGACAGTTCTGAGCCAGGAGGCAAAACAAAAGCAACCTTCAAGCTGAGATTGGGCTATGGTCCCTTATGAGGCAGTAGGAGTTTTCCAGGACTGAGCTGATGCCTATGAGGTTTTCTTTGCTGTTTCAGTTGATTTAAATACATTTGCTGTAGGGTTTTAGCTGCTTAATTTGCTATTGTCATGGGGCAGAGAGCAACTGAAATCAAGGCACTTCAAGGATTGTTGTTTTTATTCACTTTAAAACAGCGTTCCTCAGCAAGAGTATGGCCTTCACTCAGGTTAAATGTAATTGTCCAGTTTAGTATAGAAATCACCTATTCCACATCCAAAGTTACAGAACACAGAATCATAGAATCATATAGAATCATAGAATCATAGAATCATATAGAATCATAGAATAATAGAATCATAGAATCATAGAGTCATAGAATCATAGAGTCATAGAATCATATAGAATCATAGAGTCATAGAATCATAGAATCATAGAATCATAGAATGGCTTGGGTTGGGAGAGACCTTAAAGACAATTTAGTTCCAACCTCCTGACGTGGGGACATCTTCCACATGACCAGGGTTCTCAAAGCCCCATGCAGCCTGGCCATGAGCACTTCCAGGGATGGGGCAGCTTCTCTGGGCAGCCTGTTCCTGTCCCTCACCACTCTCACAGGAAAGAATTTCTTCCTAATATCTAATCTAGACCTGCCCTAAGTTTGAAGCCACTGCCCCTTGTCCTGTCACTTCATGCTCATGTAATCATTCCTCTCCATCTTCCTTTTAGGCTCCCTTCAGGTACTGAAAGGCCACTGTTAGGTCATTCCTAAGCCTTCTGTTTTCCAGGCTGAACAATCCAATTCTCTCAGCCTTTCATTGTAGGAGAGGTGCTCCATCCTCTAATCAGCTTGGTGGACCAAGCTGGTTAGGGGGTCTTGAGCTGAAATAACTTTTGGTTGTGCAGCCCTAGAATGGCAAAAGGGATGTAAAGTGCTGCTCTCATGACTTAGGCTTAAATATCACATTGGTTTTGAACAGTGTGCATCAATGAACTAGGGAAAATATTACTTAAGATGGCCTTCAGTTCTATGGAGGAGATGAATGTTTCCAGAAAACATCTGTCACAGTTGAGATAGACTCCAGAAGCAGAGCTTTACTTGGGAGCTCAGTAACAGATGAACAGGTCTGGCTGTCAGGAAGATTCTCCTGGAACTTTTCTAATTAATTCACATTGATGCCATATATGCCTTTCTTGCCTCACTGTTTATAATTCTTCTTTCTTCACTCCACACACTTATTGCCCGTTCCTCATTATTCATTCTCACCAGGATCATACAAGGAATTGAGCTCCTAATTCCTTCCAAATTTATTTTCCCATCCATTTTTTGTTTTCAAGTATTTTTTTTTTTCCTAAAGAAATTTCAAGGTCTGTGCTTCAGATGATGGACACAAACTGTTATGGCAATACTTCTGTTTGCACAGTTTTGGTAGTTTGGGACAGTTTGTGTAGTGCAATGCAACCTTGTACAGATTTTCTCAGCAAAGACCAACCAGGTGTGTCAATGCAGCTAACATACCCTTAGCTACTGACCAAACTTTTTATGTCTTTGACTTCTTCAAGTGATATTCTTCACTTAAAGAAAGCATTTCAGGCTTATGATATATATTTTTTTAATTTAAATTTTTTAATTTTACAAAATTTAATGATTTGTGAGCCTGGAAAACCTCTGGGTTTTGCAGAATATCCTTCGGGCAAGCACAAAAATTCTGAAGATTAATATAAGATTGATATAAGTGAAGTTTTTCATTATTTTTGAGACAGGTATTAACAGACATGAGGGGAAAAGAACATCCTCCAATCAGTTCTAAGCCTCACTTTCATCTGTTTCTAATCTTTGTGAATTATCTTTCCATTACCTCTGATATACCCAAGAAGGATTTAGAGTTCTGTGATTATATCCCTACTTATCTGATTTCCTTGATTATTAATGACAGCAATGTCTTACAAAAGTATTTAACAAACCAAATGAAGGAACACTTAACCTTCTGGGGTTTGGGGGGCATCTTCACGACCTGGATATTCAGAGTCCTTCTTCTTGGCGTCTCATAACACCTGGGATGTAAGAGTTTTTCTTTATAACAGCAGTGCTCCATATATTGCAGGACATGTGGATTGGATAAACTGCCAGGCCTTTCCTTTTTCTCTTACTTCCCTCTTCAACTTGTCACTATAGTAACTCTTGCTCCTCTCTGTAGACAGATCTCAAATTTATCTTCTACCTGCAAAGGATCCCACGATGAAGAGAGGCAATCTCTGTTGTTGGCAACTCAATGGAAGTAAAATAAACTTGTGTGTTCTTACATACCAATTTGTAGAAAACGAATTTAAAGTTTTCTTTGTGCCCCGAGAAAGTTTCTCAGATCTCCAATTTCCCCAAGAAAGGTCTGTTCTGTCCATGATGGGTGACTGACCTTCCTTGTCTCAGCTCATGAGCTTTTTGTTAATTGGAGAGGGAGGTGAATCCACACAGGGACCAGCAAAAAAAAAGTGGAGCAGAAGTTTAGTAGGCAGTAGTTTTCATCTGGTTTCACCTGGATTCCTGTAGCTTTCATTTTCTTTCCTTTGTATTTCGAGGTAGAAGTTATGATGAGAAACGTAGACCTAGATACAACCTGCCAAGGAATTTGCATTGATTTAAGACCCAAACCCAGCTTGTGTTATTCGTGTGGATAAAGAACTAGATTCTCCTCTCCAGGGCAGGCCAAATAGAAAGCTTATCTGCTTGCATGCCAGACTGAGAGTTTGATTTAAACAGGTTGTCAAGTTTGAATCCTGAGGATTGGATCTGCTCTCTAAGGAGCCTTGAAACCTCAGTATTAGTTAAAGTATGTTGAAACTGTGAGATTTTTAGTACTGTGTTGCCTCAGTATAAGTAAAAACTCATTAATTTTATCATACAAGTAAATCCTACTCATGCCAGTGCAGTTGATCAAAGACCCTGACATCTATAGAGCAATAAGGGAAAGCAGAACAAGCAGAACATTTTTAATATCATTTATAAAGGAGCTTGAGAACAAAGTGGACATTAATCTTAGAGCTTCAGGCACTGTGATTTGCCCAGGTCAGGGGTTGGCTAACACCCAGGTAAATATTGCTGAACCTGGAAGAGTCTGTGACACAAAGGATATTTATGTCAAAGCTGGCAGTGTGGCAGTGGACTATTCCATGTATTCCTTGCTCATTCCAGTCCAGGGTGGTGAATAGAGTGAATAGAGATGCTGAGTATAAAGGATATCAGGAATAGGTTTTCATGAACTTTAAATTTTAATGTTTTTTTTCCTACAAATCTTTCCTTCAATGATTTTCATGCTAAAATGTAATTTTAATACTAAACAGAAGTTTATGTTTTTATATACCTCCTTAAAACTCCCCAGACCCACAGATTTCTCTAGCAAGTAATACATACATTATTGCCAGTGCTATCAGCCTGCCATATATGAACACAGTCTGCTTCTAAATCATAGCCAAGTCCTGCACAGCCTTCCAGATTTTAATTAGCATAATGAGTAGTAGATGGCCTTTAATAAAAGCTTGTCTGTCCTTGCTGTAGTTCTGGTATTATTCAACTGTGCAATCTATGGGAGGGTGTGGTTAACTTGGTGCTGAAAATTTTGAGTCACATTCTCACATGATTTGCATGTGATCTGAGAGAGCCTCATCACCACCCTAAGCACCACTTTTCTTATTTGTAGCATAGAGGTCAGTCACAATGATGTTAAACTCTTTTATAAAGTGCTTTGGACAAGATTCATCCCAACATTATGTACTTGGAACATACCTGTCCTCACTGAACCTCACAGGACAGTCAGGCAGCACTCTGGTCACTGCAGTCAGTGAAGTTTAGAATGATTCACCTGAAAAAAATAATGTTTCCACCATAGAGTGAGAAGAGTCCTCCACTAAACTCTTTTAGCTTCAGCAATCAGGTCTGCTTGCATTGTAAAATCTAAGGTTACTTGAGGACATTTACAGATGAAGACATTTATGTGCAATGCCCCCACATTCAATTAAAGATCACTCTATAAGTGGCTATATTAGCTTGAGTGAGTGGCATCTAGTGAGTTTGGAGCACAGAGTGTGTCTGGACAGTTAGGAGCACATTGGAGGTGTAAGTAGAGCTCTCAGATTTCTATAGTATTTGCTGCTTTGATTTATGGAGAATTTTCATATTAACTTTTGATAAATTTGTTCTAACCACAGCTTGAAATTAAGTGTATTTTTGGATTTCTGGATCAAAAACCACAGAAAAAATTTGTTGGAAGGGATTTTGGGAGCTCATTGGATTTAATACCCTATGCAGACTGGTGCCAACTCCAAAATTGCATTAGTTTTCACTGGACCTTCTCCAATCAAGTTTTTAATATCACTGAGGAGAGATCTGCCTCAACAAGAGATTCTCAGGATAATCATTATGCCTGTGTTTCTACATGTTAATTTTGATTTTTTTTTTTCCCTATTGCACTCAGAATTTCTCTTGGTGCTATCTGTGACCATTGTCTCATCTTTCATTGAGCACCTCTGAGAAAGAGTCTGGCTCCATCTAATCATTGTGCCCTTGGTCCTTCCACATCAATTGTATGCAGTCATATTTTCAAACTAATAAAACAATATGGTGATTGAAAAAAAACCAGAATATTTTGACTGAAAATCCCTTTGAGTACTTATCAGTGAATTTCAGGTTTCTATTGAACAGGCTTCTTCCATCAAGACATTTTGTAAAGACTCTGTGACAGCTTCTACAGGAGGAGCTGCTGATGATAATCATCATTTATGCATTTTCAGCATGGATACTTCAGAAATTGCCGAGAACTCCTTAATAATTTTGTTCTTTGTGATATTTATGAAAATTAGTAAACTGTGAAATTAAGAAAGGACTGGTAAAAAGGGCCACAGTGTATTTTCCTGTGATCTGCAGAGCTAGGCTCAGATGAATCAAATAACAGAGAAAAAGAACTCATGTAATTCTTTTTCATTAAGAATCCTTAGCTGTTGTAAATGAAAGAAGCAATCTAAATCAACAATTCACACTGCCCTGAAAGCATCTTCATTATGAAATGAAAGACAGAGTAATGAGGCAAAACCCTTGCTTTCTTCACCATGTGTAGATGTGTTGAAATACATTTCCAGTAAAGACAGTAAAGGCAGTCCCAGTCTTTACCCAATCCCTTTGTGGTTGAGGCACTTAGACTAGTAAATAAAACAAGTTACAACCTTCTTTTATGGCAAACCTGTCCCTCAAAAAGGAGGTGGCTACAAGCAGTCTGTCTTCTGGGAATGGCTCCTTGCACATCCTGTTTTTCTCATTGTTCCAGGAATCTCTGAGGAAATACAGCCAAGGGATCATGCTAACAACCAAACAGGATGAATAACCATGGCCAGCTCTTGAACCTGAGACCTGGCCCTGTTTGTTTGCTATTGTACACACCTTTGGGCATTCAGAGAGCTGTCCTTGTCTTCTGGCATGTCAGGAGACATTCTTTTCATTTCCAAGGCTTTCAGTCCTGTTCATTCTGGCAGACAATCATATTGCAATGAATCATTTGCTTTCTGTGGCTTTCTTTGCCATCACAGAAATTGCAAAGCTGTGGTTTAATAGACATTCCCCCATCTTGCTGAGGCAGCAGACAGGAGGATTTAGAACATGTCAGACCTTCATCACAGCATTACCTGTCAGATGAGTTTTTCTGCCAAGACACACAAGTCACTTTAAACCTAAAACCAAAACAAAACAGTATTTTTCTTCCCAGAAGAAGTGCCATGTGTTGCCTTATTTGAAGGGTGAAGTAAAACTGAAATTTTTCCTTACACACTTCCATACACGTTTTGAACTCTTCAAACAAATCTGTTCCACATTGGCAAAATGGCAGAAGTGGATGACAAGCAGGTTCTCAACTCCACTGATATGTGCAGTCAAATACTGAAGTTTAATATGTGCACTGCCAGTAATTCTCTACAATTTTGTGATCACATTAAAAGTTTGGAGTCATTGAAAACATATGTATGATGGTGGGACCAAGAGGTGCAGTTCTCAGCTGATAGAATTTATTGTGTAGATCTTTGCTCTCCTGAAAAAACTGGCAACTTACACTTGATTTCTACTTCACTACTTGAAATATTTGTTTTCCTCTGAGCTTTACATATTTCATAAAAGTATTTCTAGAATTAATTCAATTTGTTAGGAGTTTTACAGTTGAAAAAAAGCTGAAATGAATGTAATTGCTCTGAGAATTTGGGTTTTGGCTTGGGTTTATTTTCAAATTGCAAAGCAGTCTCCAGAGATTTTTAGTGCTAACACTGACCTGTGTGTGACTGCAGTTTATTTAAAATAGTGCTCTAACTGCAACATTTCTATACAGTCACAGCATTGTTTTAAATTCCAAATGCTTTCCAGTAGCTTGATTATCAATTCTAATAGCTTTTCTAAAAATTCAAGCTAGCCTGACTTCTCTTTAATTCTCTGGCTCAATTGTTTTCAGACATTTCAAGAAACTTTCTGCCTTAACTAGGTCACTATGTTCAAATCCACTGTCACTGAGGCATGATCATATCTGTGCTGTCTGCTCTTCCAGGAGGTGGGAAGCAGAATTGCAAATGGCAAGGAGGTACCTGCAAGAAGAGAAAACAAGCCTGGAAAACATTGGATTATGAGCCAGCTCCTATCTCTGCAAACAATCCTGATTAGTCCTTGAGTGGAAATCTACACTTGCTGCTGACATCTTCCTGCAGAGGAAAATTACCTGAAGAAACCACCCCAGGATCATATTTGTTTGAGTTAACTTGTGTAAATAAAGGGAATTTATTACAAAACATTGAAGTCAATGTCCAGAAGTCAGTCCAGGGGTAGGACTAAAGGTCCTGCTTTGAGGATGGGCTGGCTCAGCTGCAGAAATGTGAGCCAGTCATCAAAACAGGATTTGTAATTTATGGACAAGAGAGTAAGAAGAAATGCCCAAATCCCTCACCAAGGACAAGGGAACTCTCTCAATCCACAAAAGCTCAAAGATGATCCCTACTGACTTTAAAACTGCCCATGCCAGTGCCAGCTGTCTGGATCTATAGCAGGGATTTTGTGAGATTCTGTTCACCTGGAAAAGTTTCTGATGTGTAGGAAGCATTGCAGCTGCATTTACCTCCGTGTGACCTGTATGCTTTCTTTGCTGATGCTATTAATGCAGTAATCATCTTGTCACAGGACAAGCCTACAGGACAGAAGCAGAGGTCTTCCATAACACAATGTTAATCCTCAAATAGGAATGACCAGGATATAAGAGAACTTCAGTGATGTCACATGGCCAATCTAGACCTAAATATATTTATTTCTTGACTATAACATTTTTGAATGCAAGAAACTGTCCTGGAGCATGTTGGATGCTGCTGGGAACCAGGGAAAAAAGCAGTCTTTCAGCCTTAGCATTTCTTAGACTGCTCAAGGACAAGAAATTATAGCAATGATTATGGACCTGCAGGGTGCATGAGAGCCATGTGAGTGTCTTGTGATGTGCTGCAGAAAACTTTTCAAAGAGGTGTTGCCTTCTTGGACCAATGAGTCTTTTCTATTTTGTTTTTCACATACAAGCCTATATAAAGTATAGTATTTCTTTAAATAAAGCCCTCTCTCTTTTGCCTCTCCATTGCACAAGGAACTATGTTGCATTATCCTTTTTGCCACTCTCCTATATCCTAAAATGCAACAGGAGTACACAAAGATCTTTTATTCTAGGCTAATTTCCTGCTTCCTTATTATTCATTTTCTATAACTATGAAATGGAGGGTGGATGCTCTCTTGTATTTGAACTGGTGCCCAAAACAGAAGCATATTTAAAATTATCCCATCCAGAGACAATGGAGTTTCTTAAATTGCCAACCTGGATTTACATCTGTTGTGGACTAAATGGAAAACTGGGATAAAAGTTATCCCAAAGCTCTACTATTGTTGTTCAGATTTTGTTGAACAAGGTGTTTAATACAGCCTGGTTTTCAGAGAAACTCCTAATCAAGAGTATAAGATTCAGTACTTCCTTTTACACAGGTGATCAAAGCCCATTAGGGGTCTTGCCCAAAATCTGGATAAGCAGAAAGGAGCAGAGAGCTCTGTCACTGTGTGCAAGGCCATCCATCCTTCCCCAGGCTTCAGGGGCTTTTTCTGCTCTCTGGCACACACAAATGGTTCAGAGGAGGCACCACAGGTGACCACAGACAGCAGGGCTGGGAAATTCCCAAAAACAAACACGATGCACCCAGCTGGGTGGAGGCAAAGAGAAAGCTGGGGAAGGTTTAAGGTCTCTCAGTGTCCTCACCCCTGTATGAATTTAGCACCTGCTTCACACTGGGTCCTGCATCTCCACAGAGCCCATGCCCAGGGCACTGTGACCTCCTGCAAGGGAATGAGTGGTAGATCATGCCCATATAACACTGAGGCATGGGAGCCAAGTCAATTATAACTTAGCAGCTCGACTAAGGTTCAAAAGCATAAAAAATCCTCGGATTTGCTTTTTTCTGCACAATTCCTCATCTTTGAAAATGGGATAATGCTGACCTTCCTCACACAGGGGTTAAGAGAAACCCATTAATGTTTGTGACCAGAAATAAAGAGTTAGAAGGTTAAGTGGTTGCTGTCCATGCCAATAATTCCTCACATTGGGCATAAAGTTAGAGTTCACAGTGACCTTTTCTTTCCTAAAATATTCTTTTGAGCCAGACTCCTGTATCTCCTCTAAATCCAGAATACATACATCCATAACAGCAGATCCGTTGTAGGTTTGCTGTGGTAGGAACTAATCAGAACATTTTGCTCTCATTTTAATATTAACAACTCTTACTATTAATCAGATATCAAAGTTCATGCAAATCCTTCCAGGCAGATAAATATTTTTTATTACTACCATAAAACTGATGATAAATTAATTGTTCCTCATTTCCATAAACATATCCAACAGTAGAATGTCTGTCTTAGGTAATGCAATTGCCTATTAATTATTTTCTTGTCTTCATAAAAGTGAATGTGTGAGAGAGAGAAGCAGAAATTTATGTATACACTAGAATGTAGAAAAAAGCTTCCATTGCATGGGTGTAAGATTTTATGTAGGACTTCACTAATGGTTTCTGTATCAGCTACAAATTTTCAGGTTCATCAGAGTAATTATGATTCCTGGCTCCAGCTCCTGTCATAAATGAACTCTCATTTTTATGTATGCTTCTCCTGAGAAAATTATGGCTAGTCCTAAAGTCATTGGTTCCTGAGTTACTGGGAAACACTTGATGCATACATTTGTATGCATACACAGCTTTGCAAATACTGTCCTTGTATTTTTTTCTTCAGGGACTGGGGCAAGGGAAGATCACTGAGACTTCTGCAGAAAGGCTGTGATACCTCACTGTGTTCTTTAGTCATTGTCAGCATTCTCCCTCCCCTTTAGAAGGAAGGAAGCAATTGTCTGTTACTCTGAAAGTCATTGAACAGGCTGAGCTCTTCTGGCCCTTCTGAAAAATATCCAGAGACAGCCAAAAGTTCAAGGCAACAATATAGGCAGGTGTAGCATGTTGGCAGAGACAGGAGACAGGACTGGGAGGAAAGCAGGTGGTGACATTTCCTCTCTTTTTGCTACAACCAGCCCTAAGGAACTGAGATGGAAGTGAAGCACCATCTTCTGCTCTCCCTCCCTGCAGCCAGACTTAACATGAAGATGGGCTTTGATGCAGCTTTATTCAGACAAGGTGACAAACTGCTGAAAATTATAGAAGATCAGAGGTTCTGAATAGAGGAAAGAATCCTGCTTGTGCTTGTGGCTCTGATGTGCAGGGATGTGCTCTGTCCCTGGAAGCTTTGCAAGGGTTGCAGGGTGCCTGCAAGAGGAAACCCTTCAGAGGTTTTCAGCCTGGAAGCTCTGGACAAGCACCTGCACTGGAGGAAGGGTGTTCAAACACACCAGGGTGGGTACCAGGGTGGGATCATTCCTGCTTCTGCCTGTGGATATATGACTAACAATGCCAAAAAATGCATTGAAACCTATCCTGAGTCATAGAAACTTCTCACTGGAAGTCCTAAAAATATTTCCTGGGGAGTAGGATCCATCTGAAATCTCTCTATCCTCTCTTAGATGAAAGTAGGCAAATGAAATGTTAATTGAATTGCACAAGTGACTACACTGGGTTAACAGTATCAATAGCTACCTGCTACCAAAAGAGCTTCTACCTGTGGAGAACATCTATAACCACCAGAAAGCCTTTCTTCTTCTTGTCTTTGTTTGAAACTTGAGGCTGTGTCTCTATTATTAAATTCAACATTGGCAGGGAGCTTTTGTAGACAATGCAAGTCACTGTCTCTGCTGCCAAATTGCCAGAGTGGCCCCCAGAGGGGCTGCACTCAGGGTGGAGACACAGACCTCCAGGTAGATGAGGCCCATTCCCAACAAGAGCCTTGGATGTCACTACCCAGATTTGAATGTTAATAGAGTAAAATAATATGAATCTAATTCTATCCCACAGCAGTTTGCAGCCAGCAAGAGATTCTCAGAGCCTGGAGAGGGACCACAGGGCAGCAGAAGAGCACCTGCAGGGCAGCACAAAGGAATTTTGGCTACTCCAACCAGTAATTTTGATTCATTGAGGGCCCAGCTTCAATGCCTCTATCTCACACACACACACACACACAGACACACACACACATTCTCACCAGGGAGAATAAAAAAAAGCAGTTAGAGGTGTGCACCTGCCTGGATGGCTGTGATCTGTGGGCATCACAGAGATGTGCTGGGATGGCTCCTGTGGCTGGAGGGTTGGAGTGGAAGGATCCAAGCTCTTTGGGAAGCACAGGCATGGACACAGGGAGGGGTGACACCCTCTACATCAATGACCAGTCAGAATGCACAGAGCTCCACCTGGGGATGGGGGAGGAGCTGACTGAGAACTCCTGGATCAGGATTAAAAGGAGGGCAGGGGCACTATGTGATGGATGGATGGATGGATGGATGGATGGATGGATGGATGGATGGATGGATGGATGGATGGATGGATGGATGGATGGATGGATAGATAGATAGATAGATAGATAGATAGATAGATAGATAGATAGATAGATAGATAGATAGATAGATAGATAGATAGATAGATAGATAGATAGATAATGTAAAAGTGGCAAGTTATCCAGCCATGAAGACTGAGGGGATGAGACCCTGTAGAGACAGATGGGAATGACCAGGTATTTCCAAGCCTCCATCCTCCTGGAGGAGTCCAGCCACACCAGTATCTGTTGGAGTGGCAACACTGCAGGGCATAAGCATCCAGCAGGCTCCTGGGAAGTGCTGGTGACAGCTTCCTTCTCCAAGTAATAGAGGAGCAATGAGGACTGGTGCTGTGCTGGACCTTGTTCTCACTGAAATGTAGGGGCTGATGGGGAATGTGAAGCTCCAGGGCTGCAGTGACCCTGGAATGGGGGAGTTCAGGATCCTTGGGGCAGCAGGAAAGGTGCACAACTTTAGACTTTGGCCTCTACAGGGATCTGCTTGGTAGAATGCCATGGGATAAAGCCCTGGAGGGAAGAGGGGGCCAAGAAAGTTGGCTAATACTGAAGGATCGCCTCCTCCAGTACCTAAAGGGGGCCACAAAAAGCCTGGAGAGCAACTCTGGGGAAGGGCAGGCAAAGATAGGATGGGAGGGGTTGAATTTAAACTGAAAGAGAGTAGATTTAGATTAGACATTAGGAAGAAATCCTTTCCTGTGGGAGTAGTGAGACACTAGGGTAAATTGCTCAGAGAAGCTGTGGATGTCCCCATCCCTTGGGGTGTTCCAGGCCAGGCTGGATGGGGCTCTGAGCAGCCTGCTCTAGTGGAAGGTGTCCCTGCCCACGGCTGGAGGCTGGAATGAGATGATCTTTGAGATCCCTTCCAGCAGAAATCATTCTATGATTCTGCTAATGTAGGTTTCTCCATGGTCCAATTCTAGAGAACAATCCAGATATATTTAACTTCTTGTAGTTGAAACTTTTGGGGGATGAAATAATAATCACAAAAGAGATCAAGAATTTGTTTTGCATAATATGTCAGCAGAGTATGTTGTGCATGATCTTATAATGTGCACTTCAGCACTGGCAATTATATATCTCACTGTAGAAATCTCACTTTTGTAATTAATGTTGCTTCATTTTCTACTGGGAAATATAATTCGTGGGTGGAATGGAAAAAACCTTAATGAATCAATGTCAGTGTTCAAAGGCTTGAAAAGCCTGTGCCAGAAATTAGAGTTGTTTAAATGATACAAGCAGGTAATCCTATCACAACCTAACAAGACCCTGTTTATCTTCAAGGCTGAGGTAACTGATACCCAGTCTTTCAATGTAAGCCACATTTGTTTAAAATCCCTTTTCACATAATGATTTGATGAAATTAATTCTACCTGTGCAGTGATTAATTTCCTCATGTAAAACTAGCAACCAGCATGAAAAATCCTTCAAATCTTCAAAGAGGGTTAAGTTAAAATGTTTATTCTCTTCAACAGTATGCTGAAAGATGCTATGTATGGTTCATATTCTGCTAAGTGGGAGATCTTTAAGCTAATCCTGCTCTTTATGGCTGTCTGTCTGTCTTGAGTGAGCAGTCATCCTGTTCTGCACTCACTTGTGTTCAGCTGTTTAAATGTTAAGGGGTCATAGGAAAACTTTATCACTGACGAAATAGGTGGGCAATCTGAGAAGCTGCTTCAAGGGTCTGAAGTCTGAGAGTGTGCAAGGTCCTTCTTTTCAATTCCTGGCAATGGTCTTGTGAAATGAGAGATTGCTGTGTCTGGGGCTGACACAGGACAGCATCCTGCATGTGGAACAGAAGTGGGGAATCCATGGGGGACGGAGACACAGGAGAAATTAAAATCTGACTGTCACCTCACTGAATCGTTGTTTATTTCACAACTGATTCAAGATGAATTGTCTTCCACTGAGCTATACACATTGCTCAGGAAAATGAGACAAACTGAAAAACTCAGTGGAAGGAATGTTCTGGCAGGCAGCATTTTGATTGCAGGGCACACCCAGATCGCTGAAGGTGTTGGTACCTGAAGGTTTACCTTGGGGTAATGAAAAACATGCCAACTTGAGCACAAAACAGGAGCTTAGGGGTTTACTAAACATTCAGATATCATCAGTTTGTGTTTTATCTGTTAAATAAAATTTCAGGAGCTTTGTGGCTTAAGAAAACCTCAGTCGTTTTGTACATCTGTTAAAGGAAATCTGGTTCACTCCTCACTTGCTGAGTTACTTTTTGCCTTCTTCTTAATGTCACTCCTGATTTGCTGTGGTGTGGGCTGGCTTTTGAAATGCTCTTATATGGACATGAAAAACCTGATCTTCTACCAAGTCAAAGGCAAACCCTTCAATTACTTTAGTGAAGCTGATCCTCAGTTGTCATCTGGAGGTGAAAGTCCCTCTCCACTGCAAGCCTGGGAAGAAATGAGAATGAAAACATGAATGAATTTCTCTGTTTCTGTCATGAAAGTCACATCTGAGTGTTCAGCACTGCATTTTATCTGACATTAAGAAAGAGACATTAGCAATGTTAAAGTCCAGCCCTGAAGGATTACTTATTATAAAAGCACCATTCCAAGGGTGAAATTTGGAAGTGATTAGAAATCTCCTTAATTTCCAGTTTTTTTTTCTCTTAAGAAACAGATCCCTTGTCTTCTGAAACATGAGGGGAGAAAATGCCTTAACATTTTTAATCCCAAATTTGGAAATTTGAAGCAAAAGGTGATTTTTTTTCTGAAAGTATTGGACTCTGTGATTTTTATCTCTGTCAAATCTTCCTTTAAAGTGACTGCACTCTATTTTTCTGTACAACTGTGTCTCACAGGTAGAATATTATTCATCTCACTATGAGTTAATCTTGCATCCCTGAAGAACCAGCAGTGCTTCTTGTGGGAATGGAGTTTCCTTTGGTCCAGAAGGAAGAGGTGAAGGTGTATAAGCACAGGTCATAAAGGCATATTAATCACAGGGCGTGTACTAATGAGGCAGCTGCTGCAGCTCAGTTAGAATTACAGCCATTACCTCACTCCTTTGCAGAGGTGTTATTTGTAATTGGAAGTGGCATTTGCAAAGCCCCTCATCCAGTTCATTATGAAAGAGCATTGTCAGGAGTGGATGCATTAGCAGGGCTTTGTGTGTGCTCTGCCTGGTGCCAGCTTTGTGCCTTCCCTCCAGGTAGAGCAGACAGTTTATTGAACAGCAGAAAGGATAAAGGGTGTAAATGAAGAGCACAAGGACCCTTCTGTGTCACATCAGCGCTGACCCTTTGCAGGAAAACTGATTATTTCTCTTGAAATGCTCTTGAGGATGGTGCCTGTCTCTGGCTGTTGATTCAGGGCAGAATAGGAAAGGAAACTGATGGGGGGGATTAGATGGGAGGTGATGAGCAGCTACTGAAATGGGACCAGTGTGCACTCCTCCCGCTGCAGACACAGAAACTGATTGTGTTTGTGCTCTCACAAAGGGGAGATTTGTCCTGTCTGAGATCCCCAGTCCCAAGGGGATGTGGGGAATACACACAGTGCTTTCTGTTGTGGGAGAGTGCACCAGGCTGTCTCTGTGGCAAGGCACAGTCTGTGGGTGAGCAGGCAGGACAGCCAGGTGAGATCAGTGCAGACAGGGTCCAGAAGAGAAGAACCTTGCTTTTGCAGCTCTTGGTAAAAAAGCTTTGAACTCTGAAGAAACCTCTCAGTGGCAGTCGCTGCTCCAGCACCTGGGAGCTCAGTGTTGCATCTTTCAGTCATCATTCATGAGATGTATTTTCTAGGTCTGCCTCATATACCCAACACTGTCAGGATTTCTGGGCCATCAATTAAATATGCAGAGATGTGGTTCACTCTACTGATTGTTAATTTGGGTGTTCAACCCCTGAAAAGGAAATCTGTCAGCCTCAACAGCTTCTCCAGGACCGGCCATGCTGCAAAATGCTGAAACCCACAGTCATACTGAATCTCACTTAATTTGCTTTCCTAATATCTGCAGCAAGTCTTCTTACAAAACTAGAATATCTCATCACTTACCTCCTGCTCTACTTGAAGGATCCACTTCAGATGCTATTACACCTAAATACCTAAATATATATGTAGAAAGTAAGCTTATAGCTTAATATCCTGGTTATTTGCAATCAAACAAGTGGTAACACCATCCCTTGCTGCAACTTTGAAAATGGTTTGCCTTCTTCCTAATTAATTTTCTTGACTTTTTTATTATTATTTTTATTTTTCTCTTTATTTTTGTTTATAATTTTTGTATTTTCTTCCCCATGCCCTCTAGAAGGCTGCTTAATCTTCCATTAAGGTAGGATCCAGAACCCACTAAGTCAGTGGACAGTTCACCAAAGATTGAATTAAAACATTCAAATCTTCTTGAAAGCTATTCTATCTAGAGACCTCTTAACAAAGAGATAAAGGTGGTACCTTGCATTTTTTCTGAGACTTTTATGAAATCTACAGGCAGGTACAATGGTATATATTTTATTGATGTAATAGGTATGTATTTTATCAGCTATGATAAAAAAAGTTCATCAACATTTCTTCTGGCTGTTCTTTTCACTTATGTACCATAGTATATGGCACATTCAGAGCATAAATAAACTTGATTTTAAGATACTACAAACTAAACAGTTTGGATTCCAAGAAAACAATTAAAAATAGATAACCTTAGGGAAAAAACCATAACTTCAGAGGACTCCTTTCTCTTAAAATAAGGCCTAGGATGAATCTTCTCTTTAGACAATCAGACATTTTTCTCTGAGTCTGAAGACACTGTCTTTTTTTCTTTTTCCACAGACTCCTGATTAGACTGGGATCAATGTCTGTCTGATAGAATTTTTATATATATCTGTTCACACACAAACAGCTACCTGAGGGGCAGGTTTTTAAGTTAATTTTTGAGTTAATGGAGGTCTCACCTAGATTCCACTGTGAGACAGAGGCATCCCTTTCCATGGCAGATATCCTTCCTGGCTTCCTCTTACCAACTGAAGCTGTCCCATGTTCTGTCAATCACATTAATCTGCTCAGAGACCTTACAGCATGGGAATTACTAGGTGCAGGCTGGATGGAATACCCCAGAGATCAGAAAATAGCCCCAAGCCTTTATCTTTGAGAAAAGTACAGCAGAGTGGAAGGGGAGCTGTGTCTGGATCGTTAGTGATAGGACTCAGCCAGCAAATTGTTACTTGTCATATCTTAGGTGACTGGAATGCCTTTCCCATCCCTCAGTTTCTCCAGAAAGGCATAGCTCTCCTCAGGAGTCTGTATCTAGAGACCTTTAGTTTGGTATCTAAAATAACCTGATAAGGTCTGAGTGGGTTCTACATGATCCTCACATGGTACTGGATGGGCACATTCAAACAAATTAATCTGCCTTTTAGGTTCAAATATCTCAAATCAGAGCTGAGTCCCATCTCTGTGTGCTCTCCAGCTTTCAAAAGTTAAAATAGAAGAAAATTGATTCCTGATGTTGGTATAGATTCGTGTTCTGGAAATACTACAGAAAAGGTATAAAATAGAAATAATTACCGTTGTGCTGGCTTCAAGGTGACTGAAGATGGAATCCTTGCCTGCATCTTAATTTCTGTCCAATCACTCCTAACAGAGGAGCTTACACCACTACAGAGACCTTTCATGTACCTAAATGGGATAAACCCAGCCTCACAGGTCTATAAAAAAGGTCATGACTACTTGAGGAGTATCCTAATTACCCCTTGGAAGCATTGTGCAGGCACTGTGTCTGATAAACACACATCAGTAGAACAGAGCACAAATACTCCTCACACCGTGGTTTTGCAAAATTACTTTAATTACATTTTCAAACATATATATTGGGAAGTGAATGCCTGCAATTGATAGTTCAATTGTGCTTCTGAGATTTTTTATTCTGTCCTGGTGTGCCAGCACCTTTGCTTGATGACCTAAAAATATTTAAAACCTTTTTTCATAACTAATAGTCTTTTTTCTAGGTGTGGTTTAAAAGAGTCATTCTTCACCCAGGAGCTAATCTCTTTACAAACTGAGTTATTCTGTGATGGAAACGAGGGGAGAATAATCTGTCATTATTCTCTGATGGAAATGAGGGGAGGATAATCTGTTATCTGTGTAGTGCTAGTATGCAAGTCTTTGCTTAGTCTGTGAGTCATTTCTCCATTACTAGTTGGAAGTAAATGTTGGAAGGGGCTTGAGGAATGTAATGATCCTTCTAGAATCCCAGAGATACAGAAAATGCAGAGGCATGTCCATTCCTGAAAGTTTTAACTCTTTTGATTCTTTATTTGCAAATTACTGACACACTTCCCTGGAAAAAGGGTAGCAATTTGTGATCAAGGATGAACAAAGAATTTACTTGAACTTACCCAGAGGGCAATTATATCCCCCAGTAGCATGCCCTGGCCCAAAACCAGAGCAGGCTAAAACTAAAATGTAAAATATGACTTCAACCAGCTGCATTTGTAGATGACTTTTGGCAAACTTGTCCAGGAAATGTGAGATTAACTTTGGAGAATTTGTCTGTATGAGATCAGTAGAATGGGTCTCTGAAAAGTTGGAGGGACTCTGTAATGTTTAAGATGGAAAGCAAACAACTTTTCTGTGGGAATGCCTGGTTATTTGGGTCTGGAGGGACCCACCAGCAGGGGCATGCATTGCAGTCTCAGTTCTGAGGCTGACATTCTCAAAAGGAACCCAGAATTTTGTCACTTCCATGAAAACACACAAAAAACTGCCATAAAAAAGGTATTAGGATGGATTTTGGATTGCCTGAGAGTGGGAGCAGACAATTTAGCCTACCCAGTTGGGTTCAACTACTTAAAGAAGATTGAAAAACTTGTCCCAAAAGTTTCCTTTTAGCCAAATGCAATAGAAATTCTTTGTCATATTTGCTACTGTGGTTCTGCTGCACATCACAGGTACTGAGGTCCTACATTCCTGCAGGAAATGGCAAATCTATTTGAGTATTCTCTATCATATTTGCCAACCAGAATAATGCAATTTGGCTTATTAATGAATAAAAGCAGTAACTCTAGAACTTGTTTTATCCTACACAGGGATAGCCCACACCAAAGGGCTGTGCCAGAGGCCCACAGACTGATAACAAGACCTCTTGATAATTAAAATTTAATGAGTTCATTTTTACCCAGCTTGTTCTGGGGTACCTGGGCAAGCCTAGTTCTTATCCATGGGTGCAAAAAGGAGATTTTTGAAATGCATTTTTCTTTTCTTTAATTGTTTTCTTAGAACTGATGCAAAAGCATTGGAAAACACTGAAATATCCTAAAAAATAATCAGGACTTGATCTTCTTCCAGCTGTGGCCCAGACTCAGTCCATTTTAGCAGTATAAAAGTTTAGTCTCTCTCATAGGTTGTTGACTCACATCATGAAGGTTCCAATTGATACTCACTGACTAGGAAGGTAATTTAGAGAACTAATTTTAACCTGACATCTAATCCTGGTGATTGAGAACCCAGTTAATCTATGGATTTAAAAAATATTTTCTAAGAAGTTTCACAACCCTTTCACCCACCAGCAAAGACAGATTATCTAGGGGTTAGTACACAAGAACAAATTTCAGTGGAGCAATTCTTCAGCAAATTTTTGCTAGAAGAAAATTTATTATCTTCATACTGTCATGGGAATTAATGTACTTTTTAAGAAAGAAAAAAAATTTATTTCAAAATATCACTAAAGCCAGGCATAGCTGAGCACTTTTCTTCACTTTGTTCTAGTGAATTAAGACTTCACCTGTTTGTTCATCAAAGAAGACACCTTGCAATAAAGACAGGTGTTTCTTTTCAGTAAGAATTCTATTCAAAAAAGATAAAATATTTGTTGACAGTGGGAACATACATCCTCAGTCTGGTTGGTAACATCCATTTTGTCTTGGTTATACTATGCAGGAATTTGTCAGACTTCAACAATTTCCTTGAACCACTCATCTATTTCAATAAAAATGTAACTTCAAATGCTAATTTTTTTTTAAACCACAGAATCTTAACTGGCTGGGTGATCTCTCCTTATGTCCCTTCATGGGGCACTCAGGGCTGTCTTTAGTGGGTTAAACAAGTTCTTCCCTTGCTTTAGCATCACTCAATGCAATCAGCTCCACCATTTAAACAAGAATGGCCATGAATCTGCTGAGATATTTCCTCAATCACTTAGTGATAATTAATCTCAGAGGCATGTATTGCACCTCTGGAACATCTGAGAACAGACTATTTATAGTTATCTAGCCAGACAACCAAAACATATATCCTTCCTTCTCTTCAGAATATTTTCCTCTAATCATGAGTCAAATGGCTCATTATTAATAATTTATGATATTCCCAAGCTCAAACTTAACTCCCTATTGATGCTGTATCTCATCATCACTGCATCCAGCCCTGTATCTCTGGGGATTTCAGGCTGGAAAATCAGAGGGGCTGAGAAAGAGAGAGATTCTATGGATAGATAGATAGATAGATAGATAGATAGATAGATAGATAGATAGATAGATAGATAGATAGATAGATAGATAGATAGATAGATAGATAGATAGATAGATAGAAAAATGTGTGTTTGTATGTAGAAGTAAATACTCATGCATCTACATATATAATAAATTTAAAACAGCACTGCCTTATTGTTATGCTTAAATAAATGAATGTTATCTGTGAAAAATGATACCACTTTTTAGTGATTCTCTTAACTATTATTAAATGTAACTGAAGCCATGTGGACACACAAAGGCCATTTTTTCTGCATCTGAACATCTGTTGTTGTACCAGCTTTTGGGTGCCATTAATTTCCAAGTTAGAGATTGTAAAACATTATATTTCTTATAATGGCTCATCAAAATGATAGGTAATTGTTGTAGACATGCCAGCACTCCCAGGAGTCTAAGCACATCATGGTTTACGTAGTCATCAAGGTAACAGAGTGCTGCAAAAGTTTTGAAGGAGAATCAGGTTATCTCCATATACCTGAAGAGTTTTTTTCCATGTGGATTGGAAGAGCATGGAAGAAAAACGTTTTATGTCTATCCCCTTTGACCAGGGGATTTTTTATTCATCACCCTTTTAGGCTCTCTTGTAAATTAGATGCATTTAACAATGACAAAATTGTCTTCATTAATTTGATTTTCCCGAGTTCAACGTGGCCTCTGAACTGTTAATGAAATCTAAGAAACCTATAAAATTTTCACAAAGCTCTCTAAAGTGAGGTTCATCTTACACACACATGATGATGTTGCCTTGGGGATCTAAGACACAACTTTTAAAGCTTGTGTTGCTTATAGATGGCTTGAACAAAACACCCTCAGTACTCGTGTACCACATTCACAGCCACAGCTCATGAATCTCACAAGGCCAAGTGCAAAGTCCTGCACCTTGGTTTGGGCAATCCCAAGCACAGGTACAGGCTGGGCAGAGAATGCATTGAGAGCAGCCCTGGGGAGGAGAACTCGGGGGTGTTGGTGGATGAAAAGCTGAACATGGGCCAAGGTGGCCAAAGACATCCAGGCTTGAATCAGGCACAGAGGAAGCAGCAGGACCAGGGCAGTGACCCTTCCCTGTGCTGGGCACTGGTGACACCTCAAATCTTGTGTCCAGTTCTGGGCCCCTCACTGCAAGAAGGACACTGAGGGGATGGAGTGGGTCCAGAGAAGGGCAGTGGAGCTGGGGAAGGGTCTGGAGCACAAGATGAGGAGCAGCTGAGGGAGCTGGGCATGCTCAGCCTGGAGAAAAGGAGGCTCAGAGGGAAACTTATCACTCTGCACAGCTCCTGAAAGGAAACAGATGGGGCTCAGTCTCTTCTCCCAAGTAACAAGTGACAGGACAAGGGGAAAAGGTCTCAGGTTGCACCTAGGGAGGTTTAGATTGAGTATTGGGAAAAGTCTATTCACCAAAATTGCTTTCAGTCTTTGGAAGAGGCTGCCCAGGAAAGTGATGGGATCACCATCCCTGGAAGTGTTCAAAAACACTTAGGCACATGTTTTTGGTACTGGTTGGAGTCAATTATCTTAGGGGTCTTTCCCAACCTTAGCAATTCTGTATTTCTGTGATTCTGAGCAAGCTCCAAGTAATAGGAATATCTTTTTGCATTATTGAGTCTAACATGAGGCCTCAGTGTCAGGCTGTGAAATCATGTAAGGCATCCCTTGAATTTCAAAGTGGAAAAAAAGCACAGAGTTAATAATAACTTTGCCTCAAGGCAAAAGCAGTCACAGAGGATAAAGAGATGGCATGGGCAGAATGCTGTGCAGCTGTACCTGAGCTGGTCTGCACCATTCAGGACTGGGGCTCTCACTCAAGGACTACCCACAAAACAAAAATATGCATAGGTCATCTTCTCTACTTTTGAATAATTTCTGTGGTTTTTCTTTCCATCCCCCTCATGTTTGCTAATCTTCTCTCCCCCTATCTTCAGTGCAGGCAGAATGACAGCATCTCCCTGCCTTTGTGCACCATGCAGGCTCCTCAGCTGCCTCACTTCTCTGTGTATCCACTGCATCTCTGAGTGGGGAAATTGTAGTATGTCTCTTTCTATTATTTTCGGAGAAACAAGACCTTAAAGATTTTTCTAAGGACAATTAGGTTACATTGACAAGAAGATGAATTTCTTTACTTGTTTTCTCAAAAGGGAAAAAAATTAAGACTCCTGAAATGGCAAACATTTCAGGTGAAAGAGGGCAACTGAAACCCAGCTATCTATAGGAACCCTCAGTTTCCTGAGGTAAGACCACTTGAACACCAAATAGAAAGAAAATGGGCTAATGGGTTTTTATCCTAATTTAGTCAGGGGATTTTTTTTGCAATTCTCCCTCTTCCTCTCTGTAGGGTTTAAAGATCATCACTTTATCATGGAATGATAGAACATAGAATGGTTTGGGTTGGAAGGGATGTCAAAGATCATTTTGCTCCAAGCCCCCAGCCATGAGCAGGGGCACTGAGTTGCTCAGAGCTCCATCAGTCTGGCCCTAAGCACTTCTGGGATTTCTGTCACTTGTAAAATCATGACTTCTCTGAATGATTGTAGCTGCATTTTTCTTTTGCTGCTTGTTCAACTGCTGTACCAGACAAGCTTCTGTGCCTGGGAAGTGTCCTGGTTGGGCCTGGCTTGCCTTACTGTAAATTAGAATTGAATTTAACTTCTGCTGAGCAGAGCTTGCATAGAGCCAAGGGCTTTTCTGCTTCTCACCCAACTCCACCACTGAGGACACAGTGTGGGGACAAGAAGATGTGAGGAGACACAGCCAGGACAGCTGACCCCAGCTGACCCAAGGGACATCCCCCACCATATGGCATCATGCTCAGCATATAAAGCTGGGGAGGAAGAAAGAGGGGGACATTCAGGGTGGTGGCATTTCTCTCCCCAGGCCACCAGTATGTGTCAGGGGACCCTGCTGACCTGGAGATGGCTGGACACCTTCCTGCCCATAGGAAGAGATGAATGAATTCCTTGGTTTGTTTTGCTTGTGTGCACAGCTTTTGCCTGACCTATTAAATTGCCTTTATACCAACTCACAAGCTTTTTTATTTTTACTTTTCTGATTGTGTTCCCCATCCCACCATGGGTAAGTGGCTGTGTGGGGCTGAGTTGTCAGCTGGAGTTAAACTTTGACACTGAATTCTCATGGTGTTATAAACCTCTGGAGGAGAGAAATGTCTGAAGAAATCCTCTTTTTTTTTTTTTTTTTTTAAATGTGCTTTCTGCTAGAAAATCAGCACATGTTGAACTAGACTGAGGTTTACTATTGCTAAGCCTCAGTAGTTAAAGAGGACTTTGCTGTTTCTCACAACAGGAATTGGATTAAATGAAAGTGTGCCACTCGTTTCATGGCAGCTGACTTTATAGTAATGTAATTAGTTCAAGAGCAAGTAACTTCTTGGGAATATGGTAAAAGTTGGTATACACTGGATTTTCTAATCTAGGACTCAATGGAGAAAGTTAATGAGAATCAGGGGCTAGTTGTTAGAATTTATCACTCACCTGGATGATTTGGACCAGAGAGAACTCAATTCTGATCTCCTCAGTACAAGAGGGACATGGAGCTGCTGGTCCAGTGTAAGGCTAAGAGGAAATCCAGGTGGGACCTGCACCTGTATAGCCAGATGGCATTGGGGCACACTGTGCACCTGTGAGTACCAGAGCCTAACACTCCTGTGGGTCTGCAGTGCCTTGAACCCACACAGTGCAATAAACCAAATTTTCCCCTTCTCTGACCTGTCTGGAGGGAGGACCCCTCTGGTCTTGACTACTCACCTCTTGCAAATAAGAATCAGAATTTCCTTTATTAATATTGCAAGTAAGAAATCCGTTCTACTGTGTATGGGGAACTGCCCACTAGAAACTGGAGCAGGAATTTTCCTGAAAGGACCCTCTTCTGTGATTTTTTTCCTAGCAACTTGTGTACCCGTGCCTCTATGGTTTAGGAATGCTTTCCATCCCACAATTTCACAATTTTTCACTTGCTCAGGGGTGAAGTTCTAAAGCACTGGGTGTGCCCACTGTCCCAGGCACTTGTCCCACAGTTAACTATCCAGCTAGAACTGAGACAGAAATATGAATGTTCTGGTTTGAGCACACCAAGAACATTCAAAATGCTCAAAAGAGGAGAAGGGAAAGGTGAAAGAGCAGAGAAAATTGTTTCCTCTTTTCCACTCCCTGTGGACTGGCTTACCAAGGAGTAAATGCAAAGAGTGTAACTATTAACAGATCCTGAGAGATGGCTCCTGAAGCATGGATATGATGGCAGTGGTAAGTACAATTACCAGATTAGTATCCTGACCAGTAATTTTATCATACAAGCCAGTGTTACACAGTGTGGGAAAATGATAACTTTAATCCAGCCCCCAGAGGGATAAACAGCACAACAGAGAAGACATACAGCAAGTGAGGGGTTAGATAATGCAACTCTGAAAACAAGCACAAAACCCCTGACAACAAATAAGTCAACACTGTGACCTGCAACTGTTAAACTAATAAAATGAAACCTTTAATTGTTAAATTGTTAAAATAATTTTTTTTTAACATGGTCTGATGAGATCTGTCTACCTCAACCCTCCATGGTCCCCATTGAGTGCTGTTATCTCACTCCCTCAATGGAAAGAAAGTGTCCACCCCATCAAAATATGTTGCAGGAAACAGCTTGGGGCTCTTGGTCTCCCTGTGGACTTATAAGGGCATCTGAAAAACCATATTAAATTAGCTATCTACTTTCTGAAGGCTAAAATTATGTGAGATGACTCCCAACTCACCGTTTGTATAAATTCATGTAGGAAGACTCCAATGAACTCTGATTTTTTCTGTTGTAGGTTAATGATTTAGCCACTAAATTACCTCTATTCTTTTTTTAGTCTCTGACCTTGGCTAACATCTCTGGCTATTAGCACATTATAGATATTAACTATTAGCAATATCCTTTTTTGTGTTGGAAAAATCTATAGGCCTTTCAAAAGGTATTTGGCAGGTAATAGAATCTGGACAAATTAACCTGTCTATCCCCTGGTTTAGGTAGCACAGTAAGGCAAACCTTCCTCCACAGACTCACAGGATCAAAGGATCATTCAGGTTTGCTAGGGCTGCTCCAGCCCAGCCTGCTGCTCAAAGCAGGCTCAGCTTTGGGCCAGACAGGATTATTGGTGGATTTATGCTCTTTGGCCTTAAAAACCTCCAAGAACGGAGACTTTGTGGTTCTGCTCAGAAATTCTGACCAGTGATAATCACTGTCCCTTTACAGATAAAGTAGACAAAGCTGTATCAGACACAGCTCAACCAACTCCACTTACATAATGCCTTCAGTGCCCTAAATCCTCCCTGTCCAAGAGCTCCAGCTTCCCTCCCCTCTGCAGGGAGGGCTGGGGTGCCCTGGGCTGGGCTGTGGCTGATGCTCTCAGGTTGGGTCTGTGAGATCCAGGCACGTCCAGCTGCTCCAGGCACTGCCTGTAATGCCCAATGCCTTTGCTCTGTCTCACTGAGCTCTAATTTAAATATTTCTGTTCTACCCAGCTCCCTATTTCTGCACAACCTTAGGAATATCATATCTTTCAGATGTCTGGAGTGCTTTGAATTTGGTTGAAATTGGCTGGTAGTTTCAAAATTTAGGGAGAAGCCAAGAGACAGATAGATAGACTGCAGGAACACATCAAGGTTAATTTCCTTAGGAAACAAGTCTGAGACACCAATTATTGTATGATTTCTGTACAAGACTCAAAAACCTTGAAGAAAAATGTAGCAAGAAGAATGTTTCCTCAAACCAAGCAGATATTCAAACTTTTCAGAATGAAAATGTCATTATTTCCATAGCAAATTTGGTTCCCAGTGGCATGAAAGTTAGATCAGTTTTTGCTGTTACATGAAGACATTAATCCCACTTTAAATGTCTGTAGGCTTTTTAATCCAGCATCCCCAGTGTGATTACAATAATTAAGTTTGCCATGTAACACTCTAATGAGAAAAGTGTAATTTTTTGGGAAAGGTAATGTATTTTATGCGACTAAGCAATACTGGTGGGGACTAAATCAAACAAGATTTCAGGAGCACAAATTTTTATTTTTTTTCTTTCTAGGTTGTTCACCTAGTTTAACAGTGGCTGTGAGCCTCACACCTTTCTGAAATAACTGCCTTAGACTGAGTCATGTGTAAATGCTCCAGTGAAAAGGGAGAACCTGCTCCATAGAGAACAGGAATCAGCCACCATTTCCAGGGCAGTTTTCATGGAAATAATACATGGAAATTCAGATTCCTCCCCCCCCAAATTATTACATGATTAAGGACTTTAATTAATACCCATGCCCTTCCTAATTGTTTAGAACCATTATGCTTAAAGATAGGAAAGTCGTATTGAAAAGAATGCAACACTAAATGGTAAAAATACTGGAGGAAAAATGATAAAATATGTACAGCCCTCTGTTCCCCTGGCTTCCCACTGATCTAATGATGCAAAAATCATTGCTTGGGACATTATGAAATTACAGGCATTATATAATAAGGTTGAGTTGAAAGTAACAAGTCTATTGGAAATATCTGTCTGAAAAGAAATCAGACACTTTCCAGATGAGTTGGGCAGAGAATTAGTTTTCCTGTACTGCAAAAGAAAATGAAGAGGCAGGAGTTTAAAAAGAACTAAAAAGAGGACTTAGAGAAAAAATGAAAAATTATGAGAATTATGATCATTCAGTTATCTAAACTTGGAAATACTATTAATATTCTCAAATATTGTGTTTCAACTTTGATTCATGTGGTTTGCATCTCTAAAGAAACAAAATTTATCTTAACTAGCTTGAACTTTCAATAACATTTCTGAACCCAAAAGTGAGATTAAATAAATAAATAAATAAATAAAAGTTTAAAAAGGAAAAAAATATATATATCATTAAAAATTAAGAAACATGCAACAAAAGAAGGACCAAGGTACTGGTACATTCATGAAAATGTCTTGTCCTTTCCTCACACCATTCAGTTTACATATTTCCTTTTTAATTTCTTGATATGAATTCCAGCTCATCTGTGATTATGAACTCCTGACCCTTTGTGGGCAGCTATGAGGAAAGAGGGAAGATGTCACAGTGAAGGCAAAAATTGTGAAGAAGGCACGTGGAACACTTTCTTGATGGCCATGCTGGCTAAAAAAGGCCACAGAATATGATATTTGTTCTCTGCAGGATGTGGGAGAGCACAGACTCACCAAGTCAGTCTCTGGGGTGCTCCTGTGTGTGTTCTGCAGTCAGAGACAAAGAACCACCATCCTGGTGCCTCCTGGTGCTCAGTGTGTTCCTGGCTGCTCCAGAGCACAGTGACCTGGAGCTCCTGGAATGGGCTCCTGACAGACAAAATCTTGTAGGTCTGTGCCTGCCTTTGAGCAGTGACTGTTAAAGGTGTGTCTAATGGTTTCTCTTGGCTAAAACACTGGGCTGGAAGGAGCCATTTCACACATGAGGTATCACCCCACAGAGTGCAGAGGCCAATGGACCTGGCTGATGGCATGGGCTGTGGTGGCAGTATCTCCCCCTGCCAGGACTGGCTGTTTGAGCCTTTTCTCTTTCCTCATCTAGTCCAGCTCTTCTCTCCTTCTCCCCCAGCAGTGCTGTCTCACGCCCCAGGCAATCTTCACACAGGGCAGAGAGGTAATCTAAGCTCTGAGACTCCAATACACTGCTAAGAGCCCCTGTCTGCAAATCCAAACTTGTTCCTAGCTCCAGAAATGCCAGGTCTGAGGCAGCTGCTACCTTTGTCTTTAATAATGAACCTCTGAGAACATCTGAACTGCAGTATGTAAATGCAGCCTAAATACAGCAAATTATACTGATACATCAACTCACTCATGGTTTGAAGCAGGATTTTGAACTCAGCAAAGGTAGCTAAATTACTTTTTCACATATTTTTCCTAAATCACAGGCCTTTTTCTCTGAAAGATATGATTAGAAGTGCCAGCTCTAGGCAGAGCTGAGGGGGTGAGAAGGTTGTTAGCAGCTGGCAGGAGAGGTGTCTGCCTGTCTCCTTTGTTGTGAATAGTTTGGGACATGGTGTAATATGAAGTCTCATTTTACAGAGTGTCACCTGTGGTGGTGGACCCTGGCTGGACACCAGGTGCCCCACAAGCTGCTCTGTCACTGCCCTCCTCAGCTGGACAGGGCAGAGAAAGGAGAACAAAAGGTGGCTTGAGATAAGGATGGGGAGAAATCACTGAGCAATTTCAGTCATGGGCTGCCCACAGGGTCACAACATCCTTTGGGCATCCCCTGCCCTGGTGTGGGATCTCTGCTCCCCCGTGGACCCCCATGGCTGCAGGCACAGCTGCCTCTCCAGGGGCTGCACTGCAGGAGAAACAGGACTAAACTAATATGGTTATGCAGAAGTTGATTTACTGTTTCCTTTTCATTTTAATTATATATTTTAAGACTACTGTTTACACGATTACATATTTTTTGATTGGTGTTTTTATGCTGTTTATGCATTTTGCACAAGTTTTTTAGGTACCATGATTGGTTGCTGTTTAGAACTTTGCTGTTTAATTTTATTTTGGGTTTTTAAAATTTTGACATTCTGGTTTCTTAGCTCTTTTTTTTTTCTTGATTTAGCACAATTTATGTTTCAGTGGCCTTGAAAGGTCTTAAAAAGTTTCAGAAGAACACTTAAAAATGGCTTATCTTGTGCACTTGTTATAAACATTGGTCTAAACTAAGAAATATATAGAAAAAATGACTAAGTATGTGAAAAAACAGCAAAATATGCAGGAAAAACAACTAGGCAGCAAAATATGGAGAAAACCAGCTAAATATAATTTGGCTGGTGCATACAATACAGATTATGGCCTGGATTTGTTTAGACATCTTACTGTGTCCAGACTTGTTCAGCATTCCTACACTGCACCAGGGGAATCTCTGCTCTGGTGCATGGAACTCCATCCCTCCTTCACTGCCCTTGTGCATTCTCCCTCCTCTCCTCAGCAGCAGCTGTGCATTTTCCCCCCTTTCCCAAATGCTTTCATCCCAGAGGTGTTCCCACCATCACTGATGGGCTGGGCCTTGCCCAGCTGTGCCCACCCTGGAGCTGGCTGCACTGGGCACAGGGGAAGCTTCTGGTTTGGATTTTACTGTGAGAAAGAGGTTAGCCTACCTCCCCTAGGAATTGACTGGTAAGGTTTCTTATTACAGAGGTTGTCTCTGAAAGATCCCTCATCTGGATGTTTGAATAGATTACAGCTGAATGAATGGAAAGAAAAAGTTGTTCATGCTTTAGTGATACAGAAACTTTATAGGTGGGTGGAGCACAAAATAGCAGTAACAGAAAGAGGAAACTTTTTGCTTTTTGCTTTTTGTCACATTTTGCTTTTGCTTTTGCAGACTGATTTCCTCATTCAAATACACTCAAGGTGTGCATACAAAACTCTTTTTGGGCTGACACCTTGAGGGATCTATAACCTTTCTTTCACTAATTTAAATCACAACAAATTGTCACAACAATTTGAGGATTTAGTAGAGAAAATGACTCAATCACAGCATGTCTTACAGCGCATTTCCTGCTGCAGTGAACTCCAGACCAGAGAATTCCTCTGTGTGAGGAGTCTCAGCACAGCCTCTCAGATCTGGTTTGTTTGGGCTTTCTTATTGTTTGGGTACAGAGAAGCCACATGTTTCACACATGGTTGCAATCTGAAACGAGATATTTTTAAATGACATAAATGAATTCCATGTTACTCAACAATGGCAACTTTTTAAAGTAAATGTATGATTTTATACTTGAAAGGCTGAAAGCTCAGCCTGGCATGTAAAAGCCAAACCCACACTTTGTCATCCCCACACAGAGAGGGTGGGAACAATCTTCTCCCCATATCCATGGCTTGTACAGGAAGATATAGTGTGTTCCACATGTAGTGAGAGAAACTGTGGTAGGTCACTGGGAAACACTTCTGAAGAAAAGGAGGAAAGCACTCAGAAGAACTGACGTAGGAGGGAATGTCCTTCACTGTCGGGATTCACACACAGTGTAGTCTAGAACCTGGCAGGGATAATGATGTGTAACTGTGTGACACATCAGGGCAATTATCTAAATGATCTCTTGCATGCAGTCCCACCTGGCCCCATTGTCTGGATTATAATAATAAAGGTTTCTCACAATAAATATCCATTCATAAAAAAACCTGTAATAAAACCCCAGCCACACCTGGGGTTCCTCTATGACTTCACTCAGTATGGTCAGTTTTACTCTTCTCTCTTTAGTATTCAGTTTTTGTACCAAGTAGCCACTTCCTTTCTTGAACTAGTAATATGTTTCATGGTGCCTCTTTACCTCCTTCTATGTAGTTTTCTTCCTCACAAACGTTTATTTCCCACTTGTACTCTGATTTCTCTTATTCAGCTTGTAGCATAAAGCAGCCCCTACTTTGTGTTTCACCCCTGTTATACTCTTGTTTCCTTACACTAAGAATAAACACAGCCTTTCCAGCAGAGTAACACTGTTGTAGGTGAAATCGAAAAAGTGGAAAAATGAAAGTTTTATGGGAATGTGCCCAGTAACATAGCACCTGTCTGGTCATGCACATCAAACCCATCTGGAATTGCATCCTAGGGGACTGACAGGTATATTGTAGAGCACAGCAATGATGCTGGGGGGCAGAAATGTCCCTTTCAGCCACTGACTTCCAGAATCCAATGCAAATGTGCTTCAGGATAAAAGGGAGCTCTGCCCTGAGTTGCATCCTTGCCCTCCAAAGCATCTACACAACCCTGCTCAGGCTGTACTCTCTGCAGCCTCTGGCCCAGAGCCTGCACTCCTCTCACCACGCTCCTTAAATTTTGTTTTTCCTTCATTTGGATAATATTTCCCACAGAGCAGAACACTTCCCACAGGAGTTTCAATTTCATGCACTTTAGTCATAGTCAAAACACAATGCAGGAGAATTTCAGGGTCACTGCTGAGGGTTTTGTTCCCAGCTCCCACGGGAAGTCAGTAGGAATATTGCTGCACTTCATTCCAGATATTTGACCTTTGAGAACTTTTTCTTCTCTCTTGGTCCTTGTAGCTCTATTGTAACTCACCAAGTACATTCTGAAGTTCAAAGGAAGAACTTTTTCTTGGAACCTGAAGACCATTAGGACAGTGCCTAATTATCATTGCACTGCAGTAAAATTGGCAGGATACGTTCCAAGCTCTTTAAATATCCAGCCATAATGCTTGACCTTCTGACTCTCTGTGCAATGCATTTGACAATCTATGTTAACTTATACAAAAAGAGAGATTTTCACATCTTTTCAACTCGCCATTCCTTTCATTTAATTGACTGACCCTGTCCTCATATTAGGGGATACATTACAAACCTGTCTCCAGGAGAACCTGCAGCTCTTGCTGACAGTCCAGTCACAGGTTGTCAGACTCTGCCAGGAATGTGGTGGTGTGCCTGCACACTGAACCTGGCAATTGCTTTTCTTCAGACTTGCCACATAGCAAAAAATTATTTTCAAATAACATATGTGAGATATTTTGTCATCATCAATGATAGTGCAATCAGACACCAAAAATTGGAAACATTATACAGAAAGGTTCTGTACAGACAGCAAATTCCTGATATTTTTTAAGTCCTGTGCAGAAATTTAATTGACACTCCCCTATGAAGTGTTGGTCATGAGTTTCCTGTGCACTGGCCCAAAATTTTCTAATAGACGGAAAACAATTAAACTCTCAAACAATTTATTGCTTACTGCTCTGAAATATGATACTAATATACAGCAAACAAGAACCTGGCTATAAGGAAGTATGGATTTCATATTCAAGAAAAAAAAAAAAAAAATTAAAGTTAATGTGATATTGTGGTGTCACTTCAGCTTGAAAATTTTGGGTGTCATTTCTAAGCTACATTGGCCACTTCCAGTGAAACAGAAGTATATGTTCAGATAATTCCTTTGGCACCCTCTGTGTTGTGCAAAATATTTGGCTGGTATCAATAAATCCACTCCAAGAAATGATGTCAGGAAATAAGTAATGTCTAATAAGAAGAAAGGCATTTTCCAGCAGGGTTTTTTATAACTCTACTTCCAGGAATGGGCACTTTTGGTTCCTCCCCTCTGCCTTACATCGAAGGATTTATATTATTTATTTTGTTAAACTAAAAGTTCAAGACCATTAAGGAACTGCAGTTCATCTTTAAGATGAATTGCAAACCAGTTGTGCAGTATTTCACATTAATGATCCAGTGCCTACTGAACAGCATGCAGAGAAGCAGGATAGCAGTTCTCTCTTTGCTAAACACAGCAAAACAGTGTAATCTAGAAACCAATTAACATTGATAGAAAAGTGCAGTGATTCCAGTTGTCTAAACTAAAAGTTATTAATAACTTAGTCAAGCAATTTAAACCTTTCTAGACTGCAGCTGAGTTCTATACAAATCACAACCTGAAGGCTTAGCAGTCAGAGTTCAAAGTTACAGGTCTGCTGTAAACAGCTTTCCAATGAAATACTGAGCATTTACTGCTGTTATTTGAATTTTACAGGAAACTACATCTATCATTAGGTAGTTCCATTTTCCAGGAAAAGATATATGCTATGCTAGGAATTATTTCAACCTTCATGAATTTCTCATTTGAATTATTAGTGTGCACCCAGTATGGGTTGCAACATCTCATGTAGCAGATGAAATCTGGGTTTTAAATGATCAGTGGTTAACAAGTAGCTTCCAGGCTAATTAATGAGAGCTAAGGAAAGGATTATTTCTTACCCTGTATCTAATAGGAGGTGGGAAGAAATAAACTGAAGAGCAAATCCTCATGATAGGCACAGAATTCTGGCTGTTAAAATAAGATTATACTGGCCAGGGACTCAAGAAATGCCTTTACAGTGTGATCATGTTGATGTTATGATCAGACTTATTTTTAATCATATTTTGCTTCCAATTAAAAATGGCTAACAGCCTACACAAAATTTATAGTGAGAAAAAACCCTTACCTTTTTTTTTACAAGTATAGACAGGGGAAACCACACTGGTTTTCTATACTTTTCTTTCTGAGTCGATCTATTATTTAGACCAGGAAATGCAGCTGTAAAGCATCAAGCAATCCTTTGTTGTGTGTGTGTGGTTAGAAGGTCATGTAACAATGCTGTAGGTTGTTCAAAGGATGAATACAAGGAGGTAACTCCCTTGGATGTGTCTGTCCTTGGGGCAGCATAAGGAGGGAAAAGCAGGTTTCCTGTTAGGTGCCCCATATCTCTATGTTTTGGTTTCTGGAAGTTCAGGGTGAGCTGAGCTGCAAGCATCTGCCAAGAATAACAGCATGACTCTCAGACAATGACTTCCTTTAAGTGTAGTAAAAGACAAAGGAGCTGTTCTTGGCTTTGCAACACAATCAGTACTTGTAGCATATGGCAGGCCAGGCAGATAACCAGACATTTGACTTTATTATTAGCAACAGCTTCTCTCTGTTTCAAATCCTTTTTGGCCCTCCAATGGCAGTTTTCTCTCAGAATACAGTGAGAAAAACCCTGACTCTTTCAGATGTACATCTCTTTTACACAGGAGTGTTAACTGGAACTCAGAAAGAAATTGGCCATCGTCCACAAGGAAGAGCTGCTTATGAAGATTTTGGTATGTGGTTGTTTCCATCATTTGATCAGATAATGTCATGGATAAAGACAAGGCTGAATGCAGCAGAGATGTTTTGTAAGAGATGAAGAGAGATGCAAGGATACAGCACCAAAACCTGAGGCACAGAGCAGTGCATACACATTTCAAGGGTAGAGTAGTCCAGATGTGTCTCAGCACTTTGTCAGACCAGGATGATGTTGTGATGCTGATTAAACTTTCCAGGTGACCTCCATGGCCACCCAAGACCCTTAATTCATATTCAGTAAGAATAGCTCAGTGCTGTGTGAGCTTTCATGGATGTTTCCATGCCCCCATGTCCTATTCATAGCAGGATACTCAAGGCAAAATTTGTCCCTTGTACACATCAGCCATTTGGCTGCTGAAGGAGTCATTCCCTTCAGAGTGTTTTAAAGGTAAGATAAGAAGTTGGAATATCTTTAAAGAAAATAAGAAAGTGCTTTTTCCAGAGAAGATTACAGAGGAATATAAATCAGCTTCTGGCCACTGGATTGTTGAGAAAACATAACTAAAACAAATAATTGTTTCTCTTAAAGTCATTTAAGTCCTCTAGTGCTTGCACTGATTGCTGCTCTCATCATACTGATTTATATAAAGCAGATTTGCTATTAAATCTCATAAACCTTTCATGTGATTCTGCTGAGGTGCTGGGAAGCCCAAGGACTGCTCAAAAGCAGACATCTCAGCATCATGAAGCCAGCTGAAATTCCCTGAATGCGTTATCTAAACCAGAGAGATCTGCCTCTTCAAATCCTTCCAAAAGAGGTATTTACAGTTCTCACAGCACTGCAGGAACCCCAGCTAAGTATGTAAGTAGTGCTTCGTGTGCTGTTGGTATTTGTTGGAGACATTTATGCTGCAGTAAACTTAACTTTTAGAGACTCTCTCTGCTGACATGGACTGCAGAGCCTCCCTGCCCCTTCCTGTGGGACAGGTGGAGGGCAGACCTGGGAGCAGGGGGTGTCTGAGCCTGGCCAAGGCAGCCCCAGGAGCCCCTTCAGAGCCCAGCCATGATCACCTGCACATCACCCAGGGAGCCATCACTGCCATAAACTGAGCAAATTGCTCCTGACAGCTTAATTTCTCCGGGGGATGCCTTTAATGGACAGGCTTTGCATAACTCCTACTGACTTTTATGAAGGGCGTCAAACTTCTATTCTTTTTGTCTTGTAGGAAGCTTGGAAAGTATAATAGAGGGACAAAACCATTCAGATTAAAAAAAAAAAAAAAAAGAATCTCTTGTAGATAATTATTTTTTTCAGTTAAAAATAAAGCTTAAAAGATTAAAGTACAAGTACAAGCCCCACAAAAAACAGAAGAAACAGAGCAGTAGATTGGTATAATCCCCATTAAACACATCAATATTTTTTCTGGACTCATGATGACACCTCCATGAAAGTTTGGTTGATTTGGAAGAGATGAAGCAGGGAGGGTGTGGAGCAGGTTCTAGTCACCAGAATGAAGACTTGTAGAGCTTCTATAAAATACTAAAGAGTCTGAAAAGCATCTTCCCCCACCACAGGAAAATAAAGATACCACCAAGGGAGTGCAGCTCATTAAAATTGACACAGATAAGTAGCTGATTTAATCATAGGCTTCAATTAACTATTTAAGAAATTGCAATTGTTGCACTCCCTCTTTCCCATCTTTTTGCCTGCTTCATCTCTGGAGATCACATATTGCCCACTTCATTGTGTTTTACTTATTTTATCAGCCTTTGTTTCTCCCAGGGAGCCCAAAAAAGAGCATTTTACGTGGGAAAGGTGTTAACTCTGAGCAAAACATGAACATGATCCCAGGCTGTGGGAGATTTTTCTTTCTGCAGACAAAGGTTCATTTATGTACCTGCCATGGAACTACTGGCGCAGGAAGAGAACAGCACAAGCAGTGGACTCAGTTTTGTGGTTGTGGTCCTCACTCAGGACAACCGAGTACTTCAGTAGGAGGGGCTGCATTTAATGAGATCTTCTTTTTAGATCATGGGTAAATTCTCTTTACTTCATAATTCACAGATGATTACTGTTGCAAGAAATGTTGAAAAATGTGAAAATCCAAGAAAATACTGGCAATCAAACTGAGAGAAGTGAGGAGGACTCAAGTTCAAGTTCAGCTTGACCTCCTGCAGCAGAAGCAACAGAGGAAATGGAGCACAAATATAAAATGCAGGAGGCTTTCTTCATGCCATGAACAGAAGAGTAATCCAGAACAATTATTACTTTCACATCTTCTGTTGAGGAACTGTGCTGGGTGGTGTTAATCAGCACAAGGAGCTGCCATGTCCAAGTATGTGTGGAGTTTTGAAATCTGAGGGGTTTTAGATGCTTCTGTGGAAGATGGGCTGGAAGGGATTGAGGTAAGAAAAGCAGGAGCACAAAACTTGTTGTGGTGGAAGTCATTACACACTTAGTATTGACTTTTCTGTCAGATTAAATCTGTTACACACAGGGGCAACAACAGTCCTGTCATATCACATATTTCTAACTGAACAAAAACCTTTCCAGTAAGATAAAACTGGCTGCTATCATTCCAGATTTGTCTGAAGAATTGTGAATTTGAAGCTGCTCTTTATGACTTTTACTTGATCTTGGATGTGAAGAAAATCTAGTCATTAATCTGAACTCCATGAACTCCGTGTAGCTTTGGAATTTGCAAAACAGCTAAACTACAACCTGTGTAGTTTCTTTCCTACAGCCAACATCTCCATCCCTAAAGGGGTGTGCATCCATAAAATTTCAGTAAAAATTTCAGTAAGTTCCGTAGGTACTTCGTGCTGTAAGCACCATTTGTTTTCTGCCCCTGGAAACACAGCTGATTGAATGATCCTTTAAATCTCTTACCTGAATCTGCTGCAGTTCCTTGGAGAGAGTCCATGAATTTTAGTGGGTGTTGGATTACCTCAGGGGAGTAATTTCCTAAGCAGTAAAAGATGCAATGCTGAATTGCATGGGGAAGAGGCAGTCCAGGTGGATGAGTGTCATTTTGTTACATGACCTGTGTATATGTCTGTGTGGCACCAATCCACAGTGGCAATAGGGCTGTAGGAGGTGACACAAGGGGACTATCACCCCCCTTGCCTTGGCAGCTGACATTAGAGATGGGGCTTTCCCCCCTGATCTTAATGACATCTTGGGCCAAGATACCAAGGCCTGCAGTCCTTGCCCAGTTAACATTCAGATAGACTTCTCCTTCAAATCAGAGGAAGCTCTAGACAAGAAAATGTGAAGTCAGGGTGAAGAGCCAGTTGCCTTTTAACCACATTTTCTCACTGAAGTCGACTCCACGCTGGGCCTGGGTGCCAGATGGCTTTTGGCACCGTGTCTGCACACAGCAGGAATGGCAGCTGGAGGTTTGCAGGACACATTCCCATTTTCTTTGGCCCCTCGTGTGGGAGACAGATGTGTTTGCAATGCAACTGTGGCTGAATCCTGCTCCAAAAGGCAGGCCTGGGTACAGGCTGAGGGTTTGACTGGTCAGACCCTTCCCAGCTGGCCAAGAGCTTTGTGAATGCCTCAACTGTGAGAGCTAGGCAGATGGCAAATTTTACTGTTTCAGTTTGTCTTATATTTCATTATCCCCTTAACTTTTTTAATGTGACTGCTCTAATAAAATAATCAAATTTTATGAGGCTTGTTTTTTCTGCTTGGTAGGCAAACATCACAGATATTGAATTGGAGTACAAAGGCAAATACTTGGGATCATCAAGACACCCTGCATCCATAGTGATTAATTTCATAATTCATTAAAGTTACAGGGCTATAGGCTAGTTTTACTATTCAAACACATTGTGGGGAGTGTTCCAGATAACTCCATCTTGAGAACAACAGATATTTCAGGAAGTGATGTGCTCAGGGAGCATAAAAAACAAAATGTGTTGTCAACAATGGTTTAAATAGGTGATCTGAGATTTTGGCACCCTGAAGGCAACATTAATTTAGTCTTCCAAATATTTTGTGGTATTTAGTGTTCAAATTTCTAGAAAAAAATCTGAAAAATAATTTGAAGGCACACATTTCTTGCTAGAGACCGTGTTTGTTTGTTTTCCAACATACAAAGTTAATAGAGACAAGGAACAAATCTTTGCCTTTATGTTCTATGAAATAGGAAGATAATTTTGCAGTAATTTTTGCTCCCTTCTTTTGGTGGCAATGTTTATTAACAGGCTTGGAGCCCTGATGGACCCAGGCAAAGCTTAATAATGTCTGACAGGCAGTTCACAGTAAAACTGGTTAATGTCACCTTCACTTAGCTGAGATGATTTAACTTCTCTTGCCCCTTAGCCCATTATGTCAAAGAGGTAACAATAAATACTTGGGAAATAAAAATTAGCTGTACTTCTGTGTTCAAATGGAAGCAATACACTAAACAAAACCTGTTCATTTTCTATACACCACTTAAACCAGGAAATCATCTTTTTCCAGAAAACCTCTGTATTGGACAGACAACCTAATCCCACAGCATTTACTCAGGAAAATGCCCACAAGGCTGGAGATCCCTAATGCACAGGAAAAGTCATGTACAATTCTCTCTTCTGAGTGACACTGGAAAGCCTTTGCAGGTTCATTGAGTCTATTTCTGTCACATAGGTTTCTCTGCCAGATATATAAGAAAGTTGTAATTAAAGACAGCCAAATATGTCCAAAATTAATATTTTTATCTGTGTTGTCTTCAAAGATGCAAGTGGGGAAAATAGAAAAACAGTGAATGCACAATAAACACCATGAGCTTTAAGTTCTAATTTTTTTGTCTGTCCTTGTGGGGAGAACTACCAAAAGAAATTGCCTTTTTAAAAGTTAGTCCATATTTTATGCTGATATGTATTGTTAAAAGCATATTCCTATGCTTACCATGGATAATTTAGATATTAATAAATGGCAGAAGTCCCTAATTGAAGGACCTACTATGATAATTAAGTAATTACTGTAATACTAAATTCAGGTGTATCCAAAAGAAGGCATCCTAAGACTACCACAGATTCAAAATCTGTATTGAATATTACTTATCTCTGATTACCAGAATTACAAGATTTCTCTTTACAGGAAAATATCACCTAAATAAACAGGGTGTGGTTTTCAACCAAGGACACCATTATCTTCAAACAAATTGTATTTTACCTGGTTGCAGGAAAAGCATAAATAAAATTCTAATCCAGTCTTACATTGCCTTTCCAGCAATGCTGTAAAAGTGCCATGTCCTAAATGTGAAGTTTATTTCCCCCAGATTTTGATGTGTTGCTATTTTCTCACAAATCATATACTTAGTATTGGGTTGAGCAGAGATCAGAGGATGTGATGATGAGATAAAATTTCTGAGGAAGGAAAGTTTTTTTTCCACTTAGGGCCTTTTCTATATCTTTTTCTGCACTATTTTTGAAAGATAAAAACTTAGCTTGCAGGGTTTTCCCACATTTGTGGCCTGTTTGTAGAACTCTTTCCCAGATCATCTTATTAACTGCTTTATGTAAATTAATAACACATTCACAGTTAAAACTGGAATCCAGTTTTTCTTTTGTGGCAGAAATTTATCAGCATGGTTTTTTTTATCTAATCCACTTCTCTGATGTATTTTTTCAGTGTTCTCAGGGGCTTATACAAGGTGAAATTCTTTCAAATAGGTCAAATACTTTTTTTTTCCTCTAACTACTTTTAAGCTTGATTCTGCACAATTTTATGTAAGTAGTCCTGGTAGATTATATGAATTTTTGTCAGAGGCTTTCTTTTCTGAAGCTTTTTCTGTAACCAAGAAAAGTTTTCAAATTAATATCCATGTTTACTCCCAAAGCAGTTACATGAGTAACTCCTTATAGCATTTTATGACTGTGATATATTTACATAAATTATTGAATATTCATTTTAGTAACAGCAAATAAAGCATTTTCAAGCACACAACTCAGAAAAGGAGTCCTTAAAGATGACTAAATTTCCAACTTCTATGGAGACACACAACAGGATGGAATTAACCAATCTGGAAGAACTCTTTCTCATAACTCTCTGGATATAAAGATTTCATCTCTCTAAAAAGAATTATTTTAACAAGTCTCTTAGATGTTTATTCTGCTTCAAGAAATGACCTTGCATTGGCATTTCAGATTCCATTTAGCTGCTTCCAGCACTCAAACTCATTTTTCCTGACCCAGCTGCCCATTGCAGAGTGGGCTGCACTCCAGGTAATGAGAGACCAGGGGAAGGAGAAGTTCTGTCACTTGTTTTTATGGCTAGTGATAATAGCCATCCCCTAGAAGCTCCTCTCTAGCATTCTGACTGAAGTGGCCACAAATATTTTAATTTTTGTTTTGTAGCAGGTTTCCAAAAACAAAAATTAAGATTTTATCTATGATATCATATCAATGATTCTCCAGTTTGTCCAATGAAATTTGTCTTATTCTTTGATATAACCAAGCAGCAACGATTTGGTTTGTTTGGATCCTGAACAAATATGTCAGAATTTATGAGATGACATTTGCAGTCTATTTGCACCCTTGTCATTAACAGTTTCTATTACAGATTGTGTATTAACCACAAAAAATTAAAATGTTTGCATGCATTTTTCAAAACACGTAACAAAAAAAAGTAAAGAAAGTCAGAGCACAGTTGGATTCTATAAAAATTTCTTTTTAGAGTCTTTCCTCAAAGCACTCTTCAGTAATAAATATTATTTTATGACCCTTCTAGGGTCATATAATAAATATAATAAATAAGTCTTCTGTAATGAATATTGCATTATTACTCTTCTAGGCATTTGGAATGTTCCTGTGAGATAGTTAGATGAAAATTTCTAGAATATCTCAACAGTTAATGAAACAAACAACCAAACATTATAAGCATGAAAATTACTCAGCTTGCAAACATTGTATTTTTACTTTTTGCTTTACACTGCATAACATTGTATTTTCACTTTTTTTTTACGCTGCATAAAAGTTCCAGTAGGACTGCAATGACCTGACAAAGAAGAGCAAATTATAAAAGGGTAAGTAGTTCAGACTTTTTTGTGGTATAATTGAGTTCATTCCCTGGGAGAAGAATCATTCAGAAGAAACTTTTTTATTGAAATTGTTTCATTGCAGATGTGAAGCAGCAAAAGGCTCCGGGGGGCTTGTATTTTTATGTTGTTCTCAGTGATATGAGCAGTGAGAGAGTGAAATTATCAAACAGTTTATGGATACAGAGGTTAACTGGGGAGCTAAACCAGGTAAGAGAACAAGGCTGCTCCAGGGCTGGGACCACTGTGGCCAAAGTGAGTTGATTGAATGGACTTGGAGACTGTGCTCTCTCCTTTTTCCTGAGATATTCTAAAGAGCCATATTTCCAAAAACTTTGCCTGTGAATAAAGAAGGGAATCTTGTCCAGGGTTGTCAGCCCAGTGCTTCCCATGAACGAGGTGTGTGATTGCTTTGCCACAACAAAGAACTGGGTTTGGGCTTCACCAAGCACTTTCATATCTCTTACAGCACATTTTTGAACACAAATCAGCCGGTCTGTTCTGCCTTACCTCTTCCAGAAGTGCAATCACACAGAATAACCACTGCCCTAAGGCTGTGTTGGTGGTTACCAGATCACCACACTCATTCCCAGGGTCTAACTGAGGGCTTGGCTATCACTGGAAGAGCTGGGTGAGCCATTTGTCACCAGAGCAAATGATCAGCAGAGATAGATTGATTTCTGCTATTTATTGTAACTGTTTCTCTCATGGTAAACAGGGTGATCCCACATCACAAAGAAAGAGGGGAAAACAGGAAGCTGTGATCTCATAATAACGTGATGCATCCAGAACACAGAAGATGTAACACAGAGATGTCTTACTCTGCTTAGTTTTAGGGAGGAAAAAATGCTACTCACCCAAATAAGAGACCTCAACAGTAATTTGAGGGAGGATAACCAAGTCTAAACAGTGAAAAAAATATTTTAGAGTTGCTTGGAGGGGTGAATCCAAATAATTTTTCAAGATCTGCTGCTTTTCCATGATGAACTAATATTTGAGGGCAATTCCATCAGTTCTGATTTCCATGAGGAGGAGGTTCAATCCCATAGCTGGATGTTAAATGAAGGTAGAGTTTATTAAATGGTTTGGTCATTCTGGCAAAGACTCAGTTTGCAGCTGGCAAAAAAACCCTAATCATTGCTGCAGAACCTCCAGCACATTCTCAGGCCTATTGTCCAAAGGGGAAGGCTGCATCAATGAGGAGACACTGGACTTTGGTACAAAAGAATTCAGAAAGTGTAGCTGAATTTGTAGCTGCTGAAGATTTTTAAAGGATGCATCCATCTCACTTGGTACCAGGCCAGACTTACCTCTGTATTACACCCTCGACTTAAACCCACACACATTTGAATCACTGTTAGTGAGACTGGTTTTTTCCTAGAATATTTACTTCTGCAGCTCTCCTCTGAGGCCCAGGAGGAATGTGCCTGGTGCTGGGAGGAGTGCAGGACATGCTGGGCTTGCCTGGGACTGTGCTGGTTGCTCACTGAGTGCTCTCATGTCTCCTTGCTCGTGTGTTCAGCTTCGTCCCTTGTGACTTGAGAGGGAGATTTTATATATATTCACAAGAAATCTGTAACTGGAGACCCAAAACTTCTGAAAACTCAAAGCTTTCCCTCACAGATTTTATAAAAAGTCCAAATGAGAGTAATGGAAAATCTATCTTTGGAATAATACTGCTTTCTGACAAGATGTGTTTTCTTGGGAGAAGGGTGAATCATCTCTAATGTTTTCCAAGACATTGACCTCACTGGTGATGTGGCACACACAGCCACCCTCTCCTCACTGAGTAGGGAAGCCACCATTTCATTTATTGCTATGATTAGTGTTATGTTGTGTTATTTTTCAAAGCCCAATGTCCAAAGCTTTCTAATTCCCTAACTTCAGAGTTCAGCATAAAAGCATGAAAAGCCAAGGGCTATAGAACCAAAAGAAAACTGTCAAGAAGAGGGAAAAAAACAAAGACAGAAAAAAATTGTTGATCAAATGTAGTTTGACTTTACCAGATAAGCCATGGGGACTAAGTGACCTCCAGGTATCACTCAGACAGATTTGTAACCCCCACAATTCACAGTGAAGAGAGAATGAAGAACCACATGGCTGTGCACACCTCAAGTCCCTTTCCAAAGGGAGTTGCAGGCTTGTCCTGACTTTGGTCACTTCTTGAATCTCCCCTGACCTGTGGAGCAGAGCATTCCCTTGGCTGATACAGCTGCCTCCATCCACAAGTCACATTGCTGAGAAACCACATGAAGAACTTCAGAGTCATTGCTCAATGTGCTGAAGAAAACTTTGATAGAAGACAGTAACACAGTAATGATGATGGGTGTTGATAATGAAAACACAAATTAGCACATCTCCATGGAGTTTCCTAAGCCCTTGGGCACCTAAAACTGAGGAACTGCTTTCTATCATGAGGGTGATTGAGAAACTCATATGTGGCTAACCAAGAAACTTGATTTATTCACCCTCTCAGTTGTACAAGAAGCACAGAAAAAATCAACGAGTAGTGCAGAAGCTGAAAAGCCAAAAACGGAGCTCAGAAAACAGGATGTGACTAAACTGCACCATCTTAAACTCCTGTTAACTCCCAAACCAGTGCATTAAGTTTTCCAACCCTCTCCCAACTCCAGTGGTTATTTTCAATTCTGTTCATCATATAGAAAATGGAGAAGATATGGATATTTTTACATATCAAAGATAT
Source organism: Luscinia megarhynchos (assembly GCA_034336665.1). NCBI lineage: Eukaryota > Metazoa > Chordata > Aves > Passeriformes > Muscicapidae > Luscinia > Luscinia megarhynchos. The sequence continues at coordinate 94,458,079 of JAPFBE010000002.1, forward strand.
TCTGATTTCTGATTAGAGCATCATCACCTTTTCAGAGAATTTCAGTTCATCCTAGTTTTTGAAAATTACTTTGAAAAGAACAAAAAATTTTCCCAGAATTTTTCATCATAATCCAAGTTTAGTAGTATATCTATTTTTTTTAATGAGTACATCTTTATCTATCAGACTGAATGCAGAGGCAGGGCTCTTGTGCAAAGAACATCTCACAGCATGGCACCCTTGCCCAAACTTCAGGGCAAGAGTATAAAATTATACTCAATTCTGTCTCTCATTTTTATTCAAGTGATGAATAGGAAATCAACACTGTATACTGTGCTTCAGGGTATCTTCATCATAAGACTATTTGTATCCAGAAATGTAGATAAACTAAACCTCAATTAACCAAATCTGGTTATAATCCCTCCCTATGGGCACTCAGCATATTTAAAAAGAGGTAGCACAGAAACTTGTTAATTTAGCTAAAAAAGAGCAATAAAACTGTCTGCTTTAGAAGAAAAAGCACAGCTAATGCTTCTGCCTGCTGGATTCCTGGAATCCTCTGGACTACCCTAAGCCTTTATCAGCCCCACTAATTTCATGTTCCAGGGTTGGTCTTTAGACCCAGATACTCCATATATCTGCACAGTTCCCAACTGAACATCCAGTTTTGCTTTCATTGAAATGGTTTTACCTATTTCCTGTATTTCTTTTACTTTTGTGAAAGTCAGTGACAAAGGTTTCAAGAAAAGAAAAATTTGAAACAGGTACTGTCAGTTTCTCAGCCTAAACTCACCTCGATGTACATAGCACTCTCTATCCACTGAGAAAAGATCTGTTTCCATGATTTATATTTTCTTTATGGAGCAGAGTGTTCAAAATAGGTGTGTATATATCAGTATGCCTTAAGGATGCACAGCTGCCTTTACTACTGTGAAACAGGCTAGAAATAGGATTCCTCATGACACATGGTGGTTGCTTTATTTCCAGCATCTCTAAAGTCCCTTTTTGATCCTTGATAATGCCCTTGCTTCCTCCATCACTTAAGACTATCACTTCTGTGAGTGCAACAGTGGCATTATAGCTCATAAACTCACAACACTTTAAAGTATAAGGAAATTTTTTCCCTAGTCCCAGCACAAAGCCAAAGGAAAGCCACTGTGCAGTTAGTCTGTCATTTGGTCACTTCCCATCAAGACTTTCTACATCTAAGCTGTTTCAGAAGCAATAAAAGGCTGCATTATATATGACAGTACTTGTTAGAAAGTTGTTTAGTTTGTGGCTAAAATAATGATGCTGGATGTAGAAAGAGCCCAAATCCTCAGTCACACAGTGTTATTCAACAGGATGAATGAAGAATCTAGTCAAGTAAATTACCTGCTCGTGCTAAATGTTCACTCTAATTTTATTGTGATTTCCACCACTCTTGCATGTACTTATTAGAACTCTTTAAATGATTTCTGCTTCAAAGAAAATGGCTTACTAAATTTCCACTTAGAAATCAAACACCCGATAAAGTATTGCATTTCAAGTTTGTTGTGTCAAATAATTTTTTGCTGTGAATAATAAAGCCCCAAGGAGATTTTACTCTAACATTATCTTTGTCAATTTGAAGTTCATTTGCCTGCAGGTCTATGGCAGATGCACTGGATCCTGAGGTTTTATGAGTGATTTCTGAATTTTAAAAAACTACCCAAGCAACTATTTTAAGCACCAGTTTGGTTTTTCTCAAACTGCTTTTTATAGGGAAAAAAAATGATTTTTTGTGACTATTTCAAGAGTGTACTTTTAAAAATAACTGTCAGTGTAACAGGGGTAGGCTTGCACTTTAGAATTGTACTGCAGTAATTGTTCTTGGATCTATTGCTGCTGTAATTTTGGGTGTTGAAGTTGTTTATGAGATGATGTGAACACTGTGGAAAGAGAGACAAGTTCCCAGCCTGACCCTGACCAACATAAATCAAGAGAAGCTCTTGCTAAAGCTCTTTATGAGATTGGTGAAATAGAGAGCAGATTCCAGCCCAGCCTAACTCCTCTTAAACACTGCTTTGTGTCAAGTGTGGAAGCACTTTAATGGCTTTGGATAACCATTCATCTGAGCAGGGTGATTCACAGCCCTGTCAAACGTGATGTCATGCCATCTTTCCCCAGGTTTTTTTTTTATTTTTAATAAAGACCAGTGTAGCATTTTTAAGGGGAATTAGCTCATGAGTAAGAAAGGAAAGATTTTTTTCTGTGAGGAAATTGGAGTGAAAGCGAAGAACAATTTTTGTGTGGATCAGCTGGTACAGTCCACACCAGCCATAAATGAGCAAGAGAGCTGTCTGTGGGGGAATAAGAATTTACCCAGCAGATTGCATGGTCTGAAGTTTACACACAGCTGCACCTGCCTGTCCATGGAATATTGCATCAACAGTGAGAAAGAAAATGTTTTCTAATCCAGACTTGTAACTTTTAAAACTCTCTGAAGGAAGAGGATGCCTTCAGAAGCTGCCAGAAGACAAGATATTTGGCTGGCACCAGGGGACACCACATTGAAGTGTGGTCTGCTGGATTCAGCACAGGAATAGGAATTTCTCCTCCCAGATAGGAATTTCCTAGAACAACATTGTAAGCATAAGAGTAATTTATATTTTCTGATTAATTTCTAATATGATGACAAGTCTTGCCCCAAATTAGAGAAAAATTTTTTTTCAAAAGTTTTGTTTAAATCAGTCCAGTTCTCAAAAGGTGTTTTGCCTGAATGTTGCTGAGCAGCTGTATTTTGGGATACCCAGTCAGAACCAACACTTTCCATAGGAGATAGTAGATTTGTGTTTTCACTGATCTAGATGAGGGGACAGACAGCAGGTGACACGTGCTGGGGTTTCAGTGTCCATGGCACAAAGTGCCCCTCTCACTGCTGCCCATGTCTGTAGATTTTTTCCTTCAAAGTGAAACACTAATCTTAGAGAAATTAGAATTTTAGTTAAAAGTTAGAAGAAACTAGGCTTGAAATAGTTATCTGAAACAAAGTAATTAAGTAATTAATAGCCTGTCATTTTATGTTTGCTCAGCTGGGCTTGCAATGGGAAAAGATTAAAGTAGTAAGTAGATCCAAAGAAATACGAACAATGCAACCAGAAACTTATTCTTCAAGAAATTAGAGCTTTCCCAGAAGTCATTTGTATTGCCATTGATAGAAAAGGTTGAGAGTTCAGGGTGAGGAAGACTTGCCTTACTTCCTCTTTTTAAGACCCCTCCCTACAAAAACAACCCCAGACTTAATTCAAGAAGTCAATCATGCATGTTTAATAGCTATTCAAACTAATTACCATAGGAAGTGAAGAATGGGAGGGGCTGTTATCATGAATATATATTTGTTTGAATCCTTTGCCAATAAACAGACTCTGTGATCACCTGTGATTTTGCAGTGTGTATTAGAGGATTACCTCACTCTGCTGCCCAGCACTGAATAAACATACACTTTAAATTGTTAGAGAGTTTTTGAGGATTGGTATCAGACCAATACTCCTATTTTGGTAAATCAAAAGCACACAGAAAAAAAAAGGGAGAACAGAACCCATGCATGGATATGAGCTGCTTCTCTTAGGAAGCTGTAGAACCACTTGATATGGAAACAGACCCTTCAGCCAGGCACCTGGGCAAAGCAAACCAAGTGGAGATGATCTCAGACATCCCATGTTCTGGAAAGGTGGACACAGTTTATTATTCAGCAGTGTCACTTTTTATCACTGGGCTTTTATGTCCACATTTCCCTGAGGAGCCTTTCCACAGAGCTCAGAAAATAGCAATTTAATGAACTCCATGACCAGTGTAGGGATTACCTCTCTTGGTTCTCCTCTTTTCCCAAGCTCCAGTGTCCTTCCTCAGCTTCCCAAAGGGACAAATATTCCTTTTCTATTGTGTCTTCTGCTGGGACAGGTTTAGATTCCTCTGACAGCCCAGTTTTAAATCAGATCAATGGTCTGTTTTGACCAATAGTCTGTTTCCATCTGTGGGCAGCACAAGAAGTTTCCATCAGATCTCCTAATTCCTCCACATTTCCTCTTCAGGGTAATTCCACATAGTCCTGGACAGCAGACAAATATGTCATTCAGCCAGAAAGGGTTACATTCACCAGACAGCTTTTCACTCAGCAAAGGATAGACACTCAACTAAATTTGCAGAAACTGAAGTTAAACAAGCTCCCCATTCATGCAAAAACTTGATGTTTTACCAGTTTTAAATTTCAGGTTATAGAAGGATCTCAAATTAGTGGAAGGATTATATTCTAATCCTTTCAAGTATTTATCCATGCACATTGTGTGTCACATCCTTGGTTGCATTGATTTGAGGCTGAATAAAAATGTCTGCAGAAAGTGTCTGTTTTTCTCAAAACAGCATATTCTATTTTCAGTAGGAAACTAATAATTTATGACAAGAAATTATTTTTTCCATTTGAGTAAAGAAAATGCTTGAAGTGTTGATGAAATCCTCCAAAGGAAAATGCTTTCTTTTTTTTTTTAGCAGATCATAGCAGTTCATATCTTCCAAATCTCAGTCAACTCAACTAGTCAGTAGCATTTGCTTGATAGGCAGTAGAGAGATTACCTCCTCTACAGAGACAGCTGAAGGATAATGGTGGAACACATTGTGGAAGAACTTTTTTCCACACATGACAGAGGGAAGTTGAGTGACTTAAAAACTAGATCCCAAATTTTTAGATGTCTTAAAGTAAGTGAAGCAAATGCCAGTCTTAAGTGCAACATAGTTAAAGACAGAACTGCATTTGTTGTATTTTAATCCTTTCTATGGCTTAACTATATTTATTTTCCAGGGGAAACCAGATTAAACCAGACCAGACTATTGTAGGGTGCTGATGACAATGGAACAGTGTTCCTTTCCTTCCATCTTTTTCTGCCTCCAGAGGCAACAACACTAAAATTTCTGTTGCAGTCATAACAGAAGCTAAACATGCATAAAGCCAGTATGGCTGCATAAACAAGATGACTTGCAGCATTATGGGGAGCAAACATCAATATATGGATATATGTGGGTTGTTTTTAGTTGTTTTGGTTTTTTTTTAAACACTCCAAAGCAACTCTGACTTGCAGATTTTCTGGCAAACTCACACAGTGTAATGTCCTTAATGTTTCCTGTTACTCTTAATGGAGAAGCTGCTTTACTCCCCAGTGAACAGTCCTTGCACACACATTTGTGTTTATGGTAGAATAACACCCTTTGCCTTTTACACAGGTTTAGTGTTTCATAAGTATTGTAGCCACCAGTTCTCACCCAAAATCTATTTTCCAGGCTGGGACCAAGCCACCAGAGTTTTCAACTGAAGTTGCCACCCAAGCTGAGATGGGAGTCTGGAGATGGGAAAGGGCAGTCAGAGGGTGTGAGAGCTGTAGAAACTCTCACTTAAAATAATGCAATATTCTGCATTTGAAAGGACCCACAAGGGTCAATCCAGGTCCAATTCCTGGCCCTGCACAGGATCAGCCCAAGGATCAACCCTGTGCCTGAGAGTGTTGTCCAAATGCTTCTTGAGCTCTGTCAGGTCTGGTGCTGTGACCCCTGAGGAGCTGCTCCAGTGTCCCTGGGTGAAGAACCTTTTCATAATATCCATCCCAAACCCCCCTGACACAGCTTCAGGCCTTTTCCCTGGCTCCTGGCAGCTCACCAGAGAGATCAGTGTCTGCCCCTCTTCTTCCTCTCATGAGGAAATTTTGACTGCAATGAGGTCTCCCCTCAGTCTCCTCTTTTCCCGGCTGAACAGACCAAGTGAATTCAACCTTGTATGGTTTCCCCTTCAGACCATTCACCATCTTCTTGCTATTTTTGCCAAATGGGAAATTTTACACACTGGTGTGGTGAAATGTAGAAAGGTCAGAACTGCTACATCCTAATCTTTAGATTTAGAAGGCCCATAACTCAAGATTTTAGAATGAATGTAACCCCATGCAAGCAGTTAAACAATTCTCTGTCACATTAAGAGGAAACAACCTGGCTTTGTATGCAGTACAACCACTAATATATGGCCCAGATATCCATTTCCAGTGCCCTGGCTCTCCCAGACTTTTATAGGGTCTTGTATGGGAGATAAGGAGGTGAAGAGAAACTGTCTGCTAATGACTGTGAAAACAACCTGGCACAGGTTCCTCCCTTCATCCTCCTCTCTGTTTTCACATCAAGAAAGGCTGATTATGTTAACTCAGCTATGCATATGAAATTGTCCATCATCTTCTCACATTTGGGTTTTTTTGTGGAGGAAGCAGCCTATAAATAGCACAGCTCTAAGGTGCTGCTGTAAACAGCCTCATAAAACACAGCCTGCTTGTAAAGCAGTGCAGAGCAGTCGGTGCCAATGTGATGCTTGGCTGTTGTCTGTGCTGAAAGGAGAATTCACTCTACCCCTTCATCACACACACTCCCTCCTCATCCTCTTCCATGCTTTGGGGGCTTTCATCACATACCAGCTTCAGTGGTGCCATGCTGAGCAGTGCTGGTAATAGCCAGACTGCTCCTGGTGGCCCCTAAAACCTCTAAATCCCACATTTTTCGAGCAACTAATGCTCTGAGACAAATTTAGTAGGAGACAGCTTAAAAGTAAACTCTAAACAAGCTTTTTCTGTACACTTGGAATCCTATTTCTGTGATGGATATTGATCGTACCTTAATTCTCTACTAAGTCTTCCCAGCAATTTTTAAACCACCTTCCAAGTAGAAGACACTGTATTTTTTTAACATCCAAACATTATTTTAAGGTTTTCCATCCCTCTGTCTTATTTTTTTTTTTTTTTTTTTAGATCAACTCCTCCATAGTTTGGGTTTTTCATCTTTCAGTTTCAGGAAACATTTTGTCTGGCTCAAATTTTGAAAAACAAATGAAAAAAGAAAACCCTAAAGAGTGAGAACACAGGTTTATGCTTTTCCAAAGAACCTTAACTTCATCTTTTATAACTGCAGAAAAGAGTATAATTTTACAGTTCATCTTTCCTTTGCTTTCAGTAGAATGGCATTGAAAACACTGGTGTACTTTTAAAGCAGCTGCTATATCTAAAACAAAACATCTGTAATCTAAAAGAAATAATGTAATACAATAAAAAATCTCATTTGTAAATACTATTTCACTGACCAGCTTGAGAAAGAAGATCCTTCACTAGTCAGCTCCTTTTCAATAGAGGATTGCTCTTGAGATTTTTCTTGTAAATATTTCATATTATTTTTTCTTCTAAGAAAAAAGAAACCCTTCAAACTGTACTGTGTAATATTCAACCTTCCACTTTTTTCATAATTTAATGAAAAGTCTTCTCTCTATATCATGCAGAGACAACTCTGGTTTTAAATACTACACACATGTCTGTAGACAAGCACATGCCTTGCTTTTTGATTTTGGGCCAACCAATTTGTCTCTTCAAGGTTTTGCTGTCATGTACAAATCCATCAGTTCAGAGGCCACTACACCTAAAAAAGCCATCTGGATTTCCCTGAACAGCAAAATCTTTATCAGAAAAGTCTAATTTCATTCTGCTCTTGATCGTCGGGAAATATGGCCCCATAAATTTCTTCCTTTGGATGTATTGCTGCAATCATTTGTGGGGCCAATCCTGGACTCTTGGAGGAAATAGAGCTGGTAGAAAAGACTATTTAAATTTTGGCTTTTAAAAGAGAAGAGGCTGTATTTTTTTTTGCTAAACTCATGGTTTTGTTGATCTGGTTCCCAATGTAGGCTAGCCAAAGTCACTGGCACACCTGGGGGAGCAGGAATCTGCTGCACGAGGGAAAAAAATGAGCAGCTGGAGGCTGGGAGGGTGGTGTGAGAGTCCTGAGCAGCTTTGCCATCAAAGAGAACCAAGATTGTGTAAGTGCACGAGCATCCTCATGAGTCACTTTTCCTTTATCGCTGTCAGTGCTCTATTCTCAACTCTCTGTAATTTTCTGTACATTTTCCAATAAATAGAAAGGCAGATGGTACATGCTTGCACAGAAAAGGATTTTTTTCTTCTTTCAACAGAAAATACATAGATAGTTAGACAAATCACAGTATCCTTAAGTGGTAAGATCCCTGTATGGAAGAAAAGAACACAGGCTTTTGATTTTTGTGCTTAACAACATTGTCATGTTACAAACTCATGTTGAACTCACTGCTCCTTAAATCATCTAAATTCCTTTTGCAAAGGGTTGTATTACCAAGTTTTGTTCTCTGCTTAGATAGTTCCATTTAATATTTTTTTTATATATTTATATGCATTTGAGAACAGTATTCTCTATTTTTTTCCCATTTTTTCTTCTTCATTTTTTGAGACCTCATGCTGACCTGTTTGGCCATGCCTATCTAAATTAGCTGTTTTTAAGGGTATCCACAACACTTCTCAGTACAGCACTGCCTGCATATTTCACCCCTTTTGCAGCTGTTTTTCCTGCACATCCATTTTATTCCAGCTGTTAAAAGCAGTTGCACAGCACAGCCCCTCTCCTTCCACTGTCTTGCTAATAGGATTTGCTGCTGATCTCCCTGGCATGCCAAGGTATCTCGGGTTTATGTTTGAACAATGAAATTTCATGGATCTATTTTCCCAAATTCATCCTCTTATTGCAAACCCTGATTAAAGCCTTCTATTTCCAATCTTTTTCTTTTAACTTTTTTTGTAAACTAAGCATATAACCAGATTTGAAAACGGATTATTTCTGCTTGTAATAATGTATAAGAGAAAGGGACAAAAGAGAGTAATGGTGAAAAGATACAGATCTAGGAAATTCCCTCAAATACAGGGAAAAATGTTCTTGCATTAATTAATATATTTGTTATCAGAAAAGGAATTGATTGAGGATTATGATTTTTTGAAAAATATAAAGTGAGAAATTGTGTTTAAGTATATATTAGGAGATTAAAGTAATTTGGTCATATAATGTGATTTAATTTAAGTCTAGGGAAAGTGAGAAGCTCATTTTCCATACGTGGGCTCTAGAACCTGGTGAATTTTCATCCCCTCAGCAATTTTTTCCCTGTTTTCACTTTATTCACTCTAGACAAAAAATAAGAAGAAAAAAAACCAACCAAGTGTAAATGTGCAAACACAAATTGGTGAAGAGATAATATTTTTATTAAAATATTAAGAAAAAAGAACTGGTCAGAAAAATAAAAAATGCAACAGGAGGACTTCACAGAGAAAACTGAAGCTTTTTCTTTATACTCTCATTAAAAATTTCCTAAAATGTGTCTGGAAATAGCTGAGTAAGAGGAGGTTCCAATAAAGGGCTGTACATCAAATATTATTTTGCAAAAGAAAATAAAAAAATATTTAGGAGTTTTAGTGCAGGAATAAATCAACCCAAGGTTTAAAAAATTTCTACCTCATCTGTCCACAGAACCAAGATTTGTAGGGATTTCCCCTTTCCTCCATTTCCTTTCCATTATCTTTCTCCCACAGCTGGGAAGTCCAAGACCTATCCCAGGTGTTTGCCCTGTTGCACCTCTCATTTATTTTCAGCCTTTAAAATAGAAAACCAAACGGTGCAGTGATTGTATTCTGACTAAAGGAAATAACCCAAACACTGTACATAGCAGGTAACTCCGCAGAGCAGATCTCACACAGAGTGTGTTTTCTAGCAAAAGATATTTGGCTAAAGCCTCTGGGCCTTGAGCATACCCATCTGAGAGCTTCAGGATAAAAACAAAGTTTGATTTCCTGCATTGCTCCTCTGCATTCGTAGCTAGTTGGTCCATCTAAGACCCAGGAAATTTTCAGCTGCCTTGAAAAGAGCTTGGTTTTTATTTTAAAGTTTAGTTAATTTCATGCAAGAATGGTTTTAGTCTTATGATCAAAACAAGTAATGTACTGTAGTATAACATAAATTGTCATGACTTAAATAGATTTAGACTTGACAGACTGTGTAGTATCCAAGTCGTTCAAGTATAAAGCAGTGAATGACATTATGCCTATCACAAGAAATGTGGCTGTCAACTGCAATTGCTTCTGCAGCACTTTGGGAACAAGGACAATTCAGATCTTCAAATCACAAAGCATCTGCTTCTGTATTGCTTTTTCTTCTCTGGAGTTTACCACTGAACCACTTTTCATTACTAGCTTTTCCGATAGCCCTCAGTAACATTCATCGTTTGCCTCAAAATGTGTAATATCATTGTATAATCAGAGTGATAATTTCTATATAGTTAGAATTGAATTTACATATTGCACAATCATACAAGAAAATTCCTTGTAAAATCACAGCAGAATGAGCAGATAGAAGGGCAGACATCAGGCCTGTCATGAGTAGCAATAAGGGGAGTTTGGAAGCTCAGCATTTCTGTCTCTAAACTCAAGGAGAAATGTCATCAAGGGGAACAGCACGTGTGACAGTGAGCTCACAAGGCACAGGGTGCTGCACACTCTTAAAATTGCAGGAAGCACCCTGAATTTTCAGTACAATGTTCTTACTGGCAGTGGAGACAGAAGGAGGATGTGGTGGAGATGAGTCTCAGCTCAGGTCTGTGCACATGTGAGGAGCTGTCCTCACCAAAGGAGAGTCCTGTGCTTGAATAACTCAGAGCAGCTGTGCCCTGGGCCTGCAGGCCAGCCCTTCACTCAGTTCAAGTAGCCCTTGGAGAAGGGATTGCTTCCTCCATGTCTTCTGGAGCAGCAGCTGTTCCTGCAGTAATTGAAATCATTCCCTGCCTGGCTTGTGCTGAGCCCAGCAGCAGCTGAGGCTGGCTCCTGTCCAGGGGAGCAGCAGCCCAGCCCTGCTCCACAAACCCTGTGTGCTGTGGGGAGAATGGCCCCATCCTAGGCTTGGATTCTGACCCTCTGCTCGGTCTGAGTTCACATTAGCTGAGGCACTGTGCAGCGAGAGGGGCAGGAAGGCTTTGCTGCTCTGCTGCTCTGTCCTGGTGTTCCTGTCCAGCTGTGCCTCCCTGCCTGTGCCCCGTGCTGAGCACTCACTGCACATCATCTCTGGCTGCAAGTGATGGAGGTGCTGTGCAGCCTTTACACATGTCACTCCTCAAACCTTGGTGTGTGCTGTATTTTGGATAACACTCTTTTTCCTTCTTCAATAGGCCATTTACCAGGCAGTAGCCTTGCCCCCTCTTCACCCAAGGAACAGTCTCTATCCTCTCAATGTGATTACAGTCCATTTCATTCCATAATAGGTTTCTTTTATTATTCCCTCAGGCATGTAAATCAAATTTTACTCAGTACCAAAATCTTTGTTCTACAAAGAATGCTGGCATCGAGTGCAGTGAAGGAATAGCTTCGCTACTGTGTTAATAGAACTCCCCTATCTTTTCTACTTTGAAAGTAAACATCTGTCAAAGTTTATTTTCTCTGTCAGAAAGACAGGAGTGTCTTAAGGGAAAGCACACAATAAAAGCAGATAGATTATTCTGCAATTATACCTTTCTCTGTCTAAATGTTTAATTAGATAAGCTGCCACAGAGACAGCAATTACTTTGGCATCCATCTGTCCCATTTACCGAGGTTACAAATGCAGAGGAAGTCTTGGCAGATTTGATCACAGCAGCCACAGCAAAGCAGGGAGCTGACACTCTCAGACAAGGGCAATTTCAAGAAACTTTTCAGCCCAGCTAGGTGGTCCCTTCTGGTAGAACCACTGCCAGTGGATGATCTTGTGCTATCAGAGTTTGGGATGCACCAACCTTAGTGCACACCATAGAATAATGGAATTGTTTGGGTTGGAAGGGACCTGAAAAATTCCCCAGTTCCAGCCCCCCTGCCAGGGACAGGGACATCTTCCACTAGACCAGGTTGCTCAAAGCCTCATCCAGCCTGGCCTTGAGCACTATCAGGGATTGGGCAGCCACAACTTTTGAGGGCAATTGGTTTCAGTAAAGGATTTCTTCTTAATTTCCTATATATAAATATAATACTTGAAGACACAGCATCCTTCACCGCTCTGCAGTTACTCCTGCTAACTACATTTTATGCTTGATTTATAAATTTATGTGTTATACCACAATATTAGTTTGATTGCAGGTGTTTTAGCTGCAGTGGTAATACAGTTTTTTGCAGGCCTTGTTGCATGCTGGGTTCAGAAAAAGCACAGAAGAGAAGCCATCACTTCCATCACACACCCCTGCAAGCTCAGGCAGTGCTTAATATGATGAAGAGCATAAAAAGAGAATGAGGCATATAAACTTGTGAAAATTGCAGATTTTTGCCACTTGATATGTAAATCTAGCTCAAGACCATAAAGGCACAGAACTGTTCAGACATGGGACCAGAAAGATTTTGACTCTAAATAGTAGTGCTGCCCAGTCCTGTGGTTACCAAGGACTTTGCTGTGTAGAAAGTGCTGCTTTGTGTTTTCTAAAATTGCTGTCAATAAATATTTAACTGTAAAGGCTCCATTACCATTAAAGCTCACAATATTAAAAATATTTATTTTCATGACACCTCATAAGGACGTTTTATGAGTGGTATTAAGCCAATATGAATCCCACCTAGAGGAATTGAGCTAAAGTATAAAAGTTAATAACTTGAAATGGCATTTGTATGGCCAAGCCTAGAGTAAGAGTCAATTTCAAATCAATAAATCTGAATTTAATGTTTACCTATGTGTCCAAGCCTCCATTACCAGCACAGGTTGTGGAGATTTAGTCCATCCAGATAAGGACAGATTCAGAGGCCTGCAAGTGATGAGCTGAATTAAGTTCTTTGTGTTGGCACCTGAGACCTTGTGATGCACTCTGAGTGTTCCTGCTGAGCTCTACAACCTGAAAACTACATTCCACACATAGTCCTATCTATTATCTGGTCTTGGGTATTATCTCATGTACTTGGGGTATCTCAAATGGAGAAGTGGAGTTTCCACCAGGGTATAATTAGTATCCTTCCTTCTTGAATGTCAGTGGAGTCTAAATAGTTTGTATTATTTCTTGATGTCCAAGTCCAAAAATGAAATAAAGCAATGGTGCAGGAAGAATCCCAGCTTATTATATGGTTATTTTGAATAGCAGATTTGTCTTTTACACTCCTTTTTGGACTTTTTATTATTTATTCTTGTATCGCTAAAAAACTTTGGTGGCTTTTGAAAATGTGTTAAACAGATCCTGTCAGTTGCTTTTAAAAGAGATAAGAAATGCTGAAAAGTAGTGACTACATTTTGCCTGTGTCAAAAAAAGAGGAGACATTGAATAATGAGTTAGAAGGAGATGAGGTCTCACATAATTTTCTTTTCCCGGTTTGCCAGTTGTAGATTGTTGTTTAATAATTCTTTCAGTATTACGGAAATCAGATATTTTATTTTTGGATGCTGTTTTGAAGCCATTTGGTGAAGGGTTTTCATAGGAAAAATAGAGGAAAATATATGAGACATTCACAATGAAAGAATAAGAAAACAGCTGACTTCAGTTTTGTCTGCAGACTTGAATTCAGGCCATGAGCACTGAAATTTGCTAATAAACCTCATCCAGTTTATGTAGTGTTTCAAAACCAGTCTCATTTGTAGCTTCCGCTAGTTTTACTTTAATTATACTTGAGGGTGTATTTTGGACCAAAAAACCGGGATATGCAGTTTGCATCCCATTATTTCTATTTGCTTAACGTACCAAAATCAGATGCTGTTGTGTGTGTAGTGTTCCATAATCTTTATCTGTATGCCTTCAGCCACAGCATACGAAATTTAGAAATAAAATCCTTTCTTTGAAATACTCATCACAGTTGTGTTCCTTCATGCCATTATAGGGCAAAACCACTTTTTTTTTTTTTTTTTTTTTTTTTTTTTTTAATCAGAGAGATGGAGAGATTAATGCTCCTGCATTATCTGCTTTTACAGATGTTACTGAAACAGTTTGTAAGAGATACATGCCATTGTAAATCAATATTTGTAATTGCAGGGTAGAATGGTCTGTTTCCAATCGCTGAGGAGTATCTAAATGCAGACAAAATTACAAAGCCATAATGTAGCAAACAAGCAAACCTGCCCTCTGAAATGAGTATATTACTTGCCATGAATTCATTTACTGTGTTGTAAGAGCACTATTGAAGTATTAGCCTATGTATTTCTCTTACTGTTCTCCCCATAAAAACACACTCTACTACATTCATCTTCTTCAACCTCATCATCCTCATCTGAACACTAATATTCTATGTACACAATATCCCCAAACCCTTTTTTTCTCTGTGTCTCTGTTTTTGACCTGTTTTTGTCTCCATCAATATTATAATTGCAATATTATGTCCTCATCTCCCTCCCCCTGCCCCAAACCTATGGATATTTTGATTTGAAACACTGGAATTCTACAGCTGGATAAAAACCAAGCAAGTTCATAAGCCCTAAGCCTTCAACAAGACAGAAGATGAACATAAATCATAAATTGTGCATCACTCACAGGCCCAAGACAGCCTGGTTCCAATTACCTGTAGTGGTTGCTATAACAATAATTCTATAGATGGGCCCACGGAGTCACACTCTGGGGAGAGACAGGAAGTTTCTTTTCCAAAAATACTAAGCATTCATAGCATCCATAAGAGCAGCAAAGCACTTCAGAGTGAACCATCAGGATCAATGACGTGTTAAATGCCAACCAGAAGTACCAAGAAAAAAATATGAGTTTTTGTGATCTGTTTTCTTGTATAGGGCATCTGAAGACAACAAGATCAACTAGACAAAAATACTTGTTTGCAGTAGAATCTGCCTGCAAAATGGTTTTTCAAAAGCTGCTTAGAAAAAAATTACATTTTTTCCCAGTGATGGAAAGTATTTTAGCAATATATTATGCAATTCTCAAGTATATAATTTTCTCATGAGCTGATTTAAAATTATTCTGTGGTTTAACTGTACATCATTCAGAATGAAATTGTGTATTCAGATATCAGATATGGTCAATTGTTGCTGTGTTCTGACTGTTGCTAGTACTCAGGATTTTGTCTAATTACTTAACACGAGAAATAAAAAGCTTTCGTTTCAGCCCTGTCCAGGTCAAAGTAAGTTTAGAACATTTACATTCAACTTGTTTTCTGGAAAGATCAAAGCAACTTTTCTGTGTGAATTGTTTGTTAAATGTAGCTGTTTCATTTTAACATGAAGAAAAAGGCTTTGCCTCTCTGTGACAAACACTAACAGTGACTTTTGTTTTGCTTTGTGGAAACTATTTCTCTAAAATGAATTTTAAAACCCCTTCATCTAAAGTATTTGACTGAATTTCAGCTTTATTTAAATTTTTAAGTAGCTCTATATTATTCTTAAAGTAAGTTCTGTAAACTATTACATGATATTATATTTTCAACTACTGAAAAGATAAGATGTTTGTACTGTTCCTCATTATTACTCAGACTCTAATGGACTGTCAGTTTCTGAACCAATAACAACCAATTGAGATACTGAAATGAAAAAGTGAAATACAACAAAAAAACAAAACAAACTAAACCAAAACTAAACAAACCCAAAGTAACAAACCAAAACAACAAACTTAATGTAACACTTGAAATTAATTACCTTTAGGAACTGAAAATGAGGACATTCTGCTTAGGAAATTTTAGCATGCTTTTGTTAAAATGTAGTCCAATTAACTATGTCTCATCTCTTTAGAGCTGTTACCAAAATCCTGATCTCCATTAATTCTCTCTGGGATGAACTGAGTTTGGAAGAGTACTATGGGAGAGAGTCACTCTATTTTTGGAGTCCTCCTGTGACCTTTCCTTCTATTCTTTATGGATATCTACTATTAACTGCAAAAGCAGGATGGTGAAGAAAATTGATCTTTTTTGTTTTTTAATCTGATACACTGTCTTTCATGCTCTTAACTTAACTAGCAGGAGCAGACATCTTTGATATTTAGCAAATTGAGCAATGAAGATTATTAAAAAGAAAAAATATGGGTTCATTGGTGATATTTGTAGCAGACTGGGCAGAGCACCATGTTGCATCCATGCCTGTGGGAAAAAAACCTCATTTTCTGTCTAGGGCCCGTTTGTTCTGACAAGTAATACACTTTTATGTGACCAGAAAGATCTGGTTTTGGGTAGTTTAAGTGAAGCTTGTTCACACACATGCCCACAAAGCATTTGGAAGAGCTGTGTCTGGACTCACAAATATGAGCCCTGTCCTGGTTAATGGCATCTCTGGCTAATTCTGAAGCATCATCTGAGTCAAAATCTCTCAAGGACAGATTGCAGCTGTGGGATAGTGCAGCCTCACGTGGGGATCCAGATTTTCTTTCCTGCGTTTTACACTTGTTTTATCCAGCAGAATTCTCAGTTGGAAAAGAACAGAAAAAGGAGATCAAATCCATCAACAAGGAAAAATGCTGTTCTACTTTGTTCCCAGAACACTTCTAGCCTATTCTTCCAGATCTCTCCAGAGAAACATTCTTTTCTTTCATCCCTCAAACTCAGCCGTCTCATCCACCTCTTCTGGCCAGCCAGGTATGTCAGAACAGCAGCTTCATAATCCTGCAAAGGACATTAAACCACAGCACAGAGGACACAGAGTATAGCTGCTTTAGCATGAGTGCTTCTGGAGAAAATGTCTTGGATTTCTGAGACAGCTCCATGCTGCTCACATGTGACACAGGAGCTCTGAGCTGTCCCTCAGCTCTCCTGGGCTCTCCTGTGACCCCAAACACCCTGGGGACAGAGCAGAACTCAGGCACTATTTCTCCTGATTTAATGTTCTTGTGCTTTTGCTGTCTCACTGGGACCTGCACCTTGATTTTTCTTTCCTTGCTTATACCCAGTCTTGCAGAACACTTGTTCAAGTGCTTGGTGCTGATCCATCTGCCTGACCTTATTGATTCCTCTGAGCTGCAGGAGAGGAAGAGAAGGGATATTTTTGCCCTGTGCCACTTAGCCAGAGTGACTCAGGAATCTGGTCTGTAAAGCTAAGTGAGCTTGCTTTGCATTTGCAGATTTAGAGTTTCAGGCCTAATTCTCCTGAGAAAGGGAGGAGAGCAGAAACTTCAAAGATGGGATACAAATGCATGTTCTTATGTTAAATAGTTATTTTTTTTAAAACTCCCCTTCCACCATCCTTACTTTTTCAGTGTCCCACAAGCTTTCTGGTATTACTAGTATTGTAAAATTTCATAGAAGGACACAAAAAACCTTGAGTTTTCTGCACATATTGAGCAAATCTGAGGCTGTTTCCAGTCAAATGCAAATTTTGCTTGCAGTTACAAAGACACCCTCATTAATCTAGAATTTGCAGAAGTGTGGGTTAGTTGTCCAGGTCCCTCCATAGTTAATGACAAAGAAGGGACTACAGAGAGGTCCAATTACCCTCTTACCTGGCACCAGCCTTGAGGTGCAGTGGATTTATGCTTTTGTTGCCCATTGACTTCAGAGTGAGTCTGGACAAGATTAGATTAACCTAGATTACAAAATTTGATTTTAGACAGATAAAATTAGGCAACATAAATCCCATTTTAGTTTACCAGAGGACAGATAATGAGAAGAACAACCTTCATGTGTTCACTAAAAATAGTGAACCTAAATTTTACACTGGGCCATGGAGGAGATGTTGAGATGTTGCCACAGGGGTTCTCAGTGGTGTACTGGCTCCTACACTCAGTTGTTCCTCCTTTTTGCATTGTAATGCCACCACAAGGAGAGGGAAATGTGACTTTTGCTCAAGTCCCAGATCTCCTTGAGAGAAATTGCAATAAAATTTTGTGTGGATTCCCCAACAGTTCAGATGAAAACTAATTACCTGTGTGTTAGGAAAACAGATGATTTGCAATGGAGTTGCACAAATGTCAGGATCTGCACATCAAAATGCAGTCCAAGGAAATTATTTGCTTATATAAATGTCTGTGCCTCTAGAGACTTGTGGACTAGACATAGCCAAAGGAAAATTCTTCTCCTGCTGTATTCAGTAAAATGGAATTTAACTTGAAATATGAACAAAGCAGCATGTGAGAAGGAAGGAATGTTTAATCTTTGTTGGACTGCCTGGTATATATCATGAAAAACAGAATTTTCTTTTGTCTTCTCACCACAGTCCTGTAAGCTGTAAACCCTGTGAAAACCTCCACATTGCCTTCCAGTTGCCCAGAAGGACATAAACTCATACAAGCTGTACCAGATAAAGTGGAAATCTCTGCAAATACCCAAAGATTGCACATTCCTTTAATAAGCTGTAATAGCAATCTTAAATGAAAAATTCAAGGCTTCCACAACAATTCAAACAAAGGTCTCAGAGTACAAAAATTAATTCCCTTGGTGGGACAGGGTCTTCAGCAGCCTGGTCTAGTGAAAGGTGTGCCTGCTCATGGCAGAGGGTTTGGAACTAGATGTTCTTTAAAGTCCCTTCCTACTCAAACTATTCTATGGTTCTGATATATATAAATATATACACATGAAAATAGACTTAAAAAGATATTGGCATAAGAGACAACTGTGACATTTTAGTTTTGAAATGCAATCTTTTAGAAAATGAAAACTAAACTTCCTGGGGAAATTTGTTCTCCTTCTAAATGTGTATAATAAAAAGAGACATAACAATTATAATAACAGTTTATTCAACCATATAATGTTTCCTCTGCAGAGGAAAGCCAGCAGCATTTTTGGCAAATGGCTTCTTTTCTATTGGCAGAGGCGATCTGGTTCTCTGTGAGAGCAGAAGAGACTGAGTTTGAAAAAACATCATTTTATGTGAGGGTATCCTGCAGGAGAAAGTAAATTTCTTCTAGGGAAGAAATGTTCAAATCCAGACAAAAAGGTCAAAACCTGGTCATTAATCCCATTAGAAAATCAAAACACATTTCACACCAAATCCCATTCTCAACAAGGCTATTCAAGAGGCCATGCAGGGGGAATCTCCAGAGATGTTGAGAAGATAAAGGCACTGTGGAGGGAAGAAGGAGGAGACTAATAGGAGGGGATAGAATTGTCAGTGTGATGAAATTCAAGGGGAAGATAGAGAGGAGTCTGTGTTTGTGCCTGCTGTTTTGACAAGCTTTACACTGAGCAGGAGTCAGAGAAAATTGACAAGAACAGGTTTTAAGAGGAAAACAGATCTGCATCAGCTTTTCCAGAGTAGCAACTCGGCCTCAGCAAATCTGCAAATCCAATATCTCCAAGGTTAAGCTTAAACTCACAAAAATGCAAAGGCATTATTCCATACCTTTGAGAGTTTTGATGATTTGT
Organism: Luscinia megarhynchos; assembly: GCA_034336665.1. NCBI lineage: Eukaryota > Metazoa > Chordata > Aves > Passeriformes > Muscicapidae > Luscinia > Luscinia megarhynchos. Next base: position 94,477,149 of record JAPFBE010000002.1, read on the forward strand.
ATGGCAATGTTTCGTTTATTGTGGCATCTAAAAGAAAATTTGTCTTGAGGTTTTGTTTTCTAAAGTGGCTTTTTACACTGTTCATGAGTAAGGCTTTAACTATGAAAAACAAAGGAGGTTTCTACATTGAAAAATTACATTAAATTAAAATTACATTTTGGGAAAGCACTTTAATAACTGCAGATATTCTGGGAGAATGGCAGAATTGTTATTATCACCTAATAAGAAAGTTTTGAAAACAAGAGAATGTAGAGGCATAATTAAACCTAAAATAAACACAGTTTAAAAACAGAATTGTGTGTTTTCGTTATCTCAACAGCTTTAATTCCACCCTAGGAGAGTACTTTGAAAAAATGCAGCAATCCTGGTGCTTAGAAACTTGTCATGTTTGTCACATACGGGCTACTATATTAAGGTTAATCATCCAATTATGGGAGAGAGCAGAGATTTTTATAACAAGTCCTTGGTCCCACTCCTAAAAGGGTTAGAGGAGGAAGGGAAGAGCACTTCTCTACTGGGTACATCCATATCTTGCCCACACTTCACATGACTTGTGCAGTTCTGGTATTCCCATCCTGCAGGATTTGTGTAAGGCTTGAAAAAATTCAGAGAAGCATCTCAGGTACACTCAATGTAAGAAACTGATTCTGTTACCAGGAGAGACTAAGCTGGAAACTTTCACTCCAGACAAGAGACAGCTATGGGAAAAGAGAGGGAAATGCAGCTGAAGTCTGTAAAAGCTGGTTTTGGCATGGAAAGTTTTGTTGGGATAGATAGTTTACAATCTCTTCAGTAACAGAATTATGGACACCAAATTACACAGAAGGGAAGGAGACTGAGAAGAAACAAAAAGTATTTTTTCATCATATTACATGTAGTTAATCTGTGGACCTCCTACTGCAGGATATAGCAAGTGACAAGGTCCCCAAAGATAAGAGGAAATGCTAGATAGGTTAATAAAGGACAAAGTTATTGAGCATTCATACATTATTATAAATTATATTGAGAAAGAAAAGGTAAAATGAAAATAAAAGAAAAAATGAAAATAGCAGAAAATGACCAACAAATTTCTAAAAAAAATATATTTTCAATCAATTTTTTTTTATTATTTCTCTGTTGACTGCCCTTATTATTACACCTTGGAATAGCAATATAACTTTTATAATTTGCTCCTTGCCAGGTCAAGAATACCTGTACCTTTAGCCAACAGCTGCTAGACAAGACAGCCAGCTTTGCTGATACAAAATCTTCTGTATTCTCCTGTTACAAATCTTTTGCAAGGCTGGTGCTGTAGAGGACCTGTCTCTTTAAAAGACTGAACCACATGGTTGCACTCCTGTAATTGCACAGACAAAACAAGCATGCATAAAGGTGCACAAATGAGAAGTAACAGAAATTTAAGCAGCCATGGAAGGCAAGGGTGACAAGAAGAGAGAACCACGGGTTTTTTTTTTTTATTATTTAATTTGCTATGGGTGTTGCAAAGCTTTGCCCTTGGAAGGCACCTGCAGCATAGCCAGGTAAGCTCTTTAGCCAAGACTAAGTGCAGAATAATGATGGGACTTTGTGGATTTGGAAAGGCAGCTGTTCCCATGACTTTGCTGCCACTGCAATGATTTGAGATTGCAAACAGATGGGAAGGTAGTCAGCATAACAACAGGGGAGGAATCATGAAAAAACACATTTCTTAATACGTGACTGTGGCTGAAGGAAAAAAACCTGTAAACGTTGATGGGCTGCAGCTATCCAGTTTCTGTCAGAACAATATAAGCACAAAGAAAAAAAGAAATCGCTCTGGCAAAAAAACTAAGGTTAAAATATAAACAGACTCTCTGGTCTCCTGTAGCCTGGCCCATCCTGCCTGTGTGACAGGATCAGATTCTCTTCAAGCTCTGGAAGCCCACAAGACCCTCTGGCTGGAGGCCCTGGGTGCAAGCTCAGTTTCAGGGTGTACCTTGTACAAATGCCTTGGATGAGATCAGATATTTGGCAAGTCACTTGAAAAATATCTGAGGGACTGCAGTGAGCTTAGCTCTCCAGGTAAAAACCCTGCTAACACCAGGGCCAGAAGCTAATGCTGCTGCAGAACTGCTGTGAATTATATCAAACTGAGGTTAAACTAGACAACTTTTGCTTCTCTAGGCTTTTCTGTTGAATGTCCATGAACAACAGAATGATCCCAGTGTGTCACCTGGCCCCGAGCAGCAGCTCCTGGACATCCCAACCTGTGGTGTGCCAGCTAAAGGACTTGAGAGATGTGTGCTGTACCTCCACGATGTCAAGGCTGCTGGACACTGTTTTTCTGAGCCCCAGAGCCCTCCAGCCTCCCCTCTGAGTTGGCAGTGACACACCACCCCACACACCTCCATCTGCACAGCTGTGACCCAGCCTAGCACTTCACATGACTTTTCCACAAAGGCAAGTCAACTCAGCAGGTGCTGAATGAATTCGGGTCAGAATGAGTTCACTGCTCTCATCACATTTGTCATCCACCTCTCACAAGGTGAAGCATTTTTTTCTAGCATATGGAAAAATACAGCAGGCAGTTGTTAATAGAAATGGCTCAATCTGTGTCCCAGGGAGGGGCCACGCTCCTGGCACGGATAAGGCAGCAATCCAAGTGTGGGGTTACTTACAGAAACATTGAAATACCCTCTGGGGCTTGCAGACCTTCAGCCAGGAGCTGCCTCTGTGGCTCTGGATGGTTCAGTCTTGGAGTAGCCATCCCATGTACTTGGCAGCAACATCTTCCAAACTTTACCATGGTTTGTCCTTGGACCACACAGACCCCACAGTCACCAGATGAACATCTTGGCATCTGCACTTGTCTGCTGAAGCATCATCCACATGTGATGAGCATATTTAAAAAAGCATGTTAATAAAGGCATATTAAAAAAGGAGCATATTAAGAGTGAGACTTTGAACTCAAATCCATAAAGATGATGTTGCAATGATTTCAGGGCTATGTACTCACTGTATATTTTCCTTCAAAAAATATCCTGAGATCAAATAGTAAAAAAATATAGGCCAAAAATTGTCACAGGAAGGATGAAAGGGATGGTTGTTCCTTGTCTGAAGAGCATTGACTAAAGCATACCATTATAAGGTTATGTTTATTTTACAGGTAAAAACAAGGACAAGAATAACCTTTAAGACTTCTGGGCAGAATAAATCATTATGAAATTGTACAGTGCAAAACAGCTCTTCCAGTGACCACTCCAAACCTGGGAGTGGAACGTTTCAGTGAGTGGTGCTTTACCAGATGAGTGTTGTACAAGCACGATGGAAAAGGAGCAAAGTTTTTAGAACCAGCCCTGTGGTTTAGGAGCCTCAGTCCCATTTTCAGAAGGAGCAAGCACTTGAAAGACAGGTGTTCAGGAAACTGCTCTAAAAAATGAAGTTTTGGGTTCTACATCACTTAAGACATCTCTTGAAAATATTTATAGAGATCCTGGAATTGAAACAGGTCAGGTTCCATCCTGTGGTGGGAGAGAATGAACTTTGTCCCCTTTTTTATGGAATAGAGAAAAGACAAATTTGCCCATGATACTGTGAATACAGAGCTTTCTGCTTCAGTCCAGTTCTTGATCACATGAGTGAGACACTGATTTTCACCCCACTACTATCCTTTTAACCTTAATCAAGCTACATTTTTACACAGGAGCAAGGAGGGAAAATGGATTATCCCTTTCAGGAATTACTGATTTTTTCAGCATCAGTATCCTGGCAAATAAATTGTAAGCAGTTCTGTAATATCAAAGGCAGCAACTAACAAATGCTCTTATTCAATCCGTGAGCCTGGAAATTCATTGGGCACAGGGTGAAGTGTGGTCACTGCTATCAAAGTATATTGTCTACTCTGTGAACAGAATTTTGGATGTGAACCAAAGCTTTCTTGAGGGAGATAAGCTTGTTATTCAGACAGTAAAACGTTATGATTAACACCTGATGAAGCATTAAAGAGCCATAAAAATTCTGCTACCTGGGAACGATTACTTAGCAGGAGGCTGCCTGTGCTTTGGCAAGCAAGTGTGTAGCAGCTGAACTTGGTGTCTCAGCTTTCCATGAAAAAGTGGATTTATGCAGTCATTTTGTGGTGCAAAGAAAGCAGAACCACCCAGTCAGCTGCAGACATGAACTGGCAGATTCTGCTTCTGTTTGCACTAGAACGCCCCAGGTTCCAGGAATTCTTACCCCACCTATTAATTGCAAGTACAAAAGAAATTAAGTGCAAGTTAAGTGCAATTTATGTTTGCTTTCACACCTTGTCAGGCACAGCTTCTTGTAAATCTGCATACTTCTTTCATCATGTTGAGTAGCAAGGATGATTTGTGCCCCTGCTCATTGTGGAGGAGACAGTGCATGCCCAGGTCTCATCCCAACTTGTATCAGGAGCTTGGCAGATCTGGCAAAGTGCTAAACTCGGTGCTTTTGTGAAAATCCAGACCTGTGTATGCTCTGAAGGCTGTAAATGAGACCAAGCTCTAGCACTGATTCCCTGCTGAACTGGAGCCTGGTGACACATCCAGGCCCATGCCTTTGGGCTTCTGTACAGTAATGCTCTATGAAACTCCCAATTTAGTCTGAAATGACAGAGGCTCCATTATGTAAAATAATGGACACGTTATATAAAATTAAAAGTAGTCCTGAGGGATGCTGACCAGCCTCATTAACAGGCTCTGCTGAGCATCAGCTGCTGAGCCACAGGTTTGCATTTTTTCGAAGTGAATAGCAATGCTCAGTTGTGCTGAGTTACTGGTTTTTCACTTTCATTTTAAAAAACCTTAAAAAATTTTAAGGTGCCTAATTTTTTTTTTTCCTTTTTCTTTTGAAATAAGGCTTCAGATGAGAATGAAAGCTAACAGCCAACCTGAGAAAATCTAGGTCATGGGTCCTGAAGCGAGACTGAAATGGAGTAATGGCTTTGTTCAAACTGAGCACAAACACAGTTAGCACATGGGCAGGTTTACACCTGTACAAAGTGAGACTGAGTGTCCCTACCCTGCTCTGAGCTGATATGACTAGGGCAGTGGATTGAGATGGACAAATGAGTTTCAGGGCTCTGTGTATGGGATAACAGGCAGGAGAAGCACCCATCTGTCAGTAAATCAAAACTCTGTGCCTGTAATCCCTATCTATCAATAAAAGTGATAATATTATATTTCACATAGCATGTTTCCACAATAAACTGCTCACTGCTGTGCCAGGTCAAGTCTTCATATGCATAACTAATGTAATGGTTTCCAGCCTCATTTGGGACCTCCAGCAAAGCCTGTTACCCAAATAATAATAGCAGAACCCAAGCTGTGCTGCATGGGGGTGAACAATTCAACAGCATGGGAGGCAGAGAGGAATCACCCTCTGTGCAAGAGCTTCAGGGCAAGCACTAAGCAAGGAGCTCCTGGCACCTCTACGTGTTCTTCATCTGTCCCATGCTGGTTTTATCAAATGGGCAAATTTGTCCATGCACTTGACTAATATATTCCTCAGTTCTTTCATTTCCTGGTTGCCAATTTGGCTGATTTCATACTTCTGTAATCTCATTTGAGGAACTTTATGTGGCATGAGTATTCAAACATATAAAAAGTAATATTTTTGTTGAATGCCAGTTGCAGGCTAATGTTCATGGGTTGAGGAGAAGGAAAAAGGGATCTGAAATAAAATGTGATACCCAAAGATCTGATGTCTTTACATTTGAGGATAACAGAGAGGGAATGAGACAGCACGGCTGCCAGCTAATAGAGACTGGATTGAGGTTATAATAGCCAAGTCCTAGAGAGTCCTTGTTTCAGCAGTGGATCAGCAGGCTCATGGATGGGCTTCAGTGGAGTTTTTCATCTGATTGAAGTTTATCTGTTTTTTTTTTTTCCAATGTCTGAAAGGGCTTCCTTGGTCATAGTAATGAACATGATAGTATGGAAATCCTTTATTACCTTACAGCAAATGTTTTTCCCTATTCTATGGTGGAAGTGGCCATCCATCAAATGCAGGACAGATGGCAGCACAGGATGATGGCAAGGGAATAAGGTTGGAGCAGGTATAACAAATACCTAGGAAAAGAAAATGCTGAGTACAATTACCTATATTTGATGGGGTTTGGGTGTTCTTAGATTGTGTTTTGAGGGCTCTTGGAGTGGGGGGAGGAGTTGTTCCAATTCATGGTGTAATATGTGGAGAAGAGACTCATAAGACATCAAAGCACAAGGAATGTGCATTCTGTCCATCTCCAATTTTTCTATGAGCTTCATGGGTCAACTTCCTGGAGGTGTGTGTTTTAAAGCTAAGACAGTGCTGCAGCTGCTGACAGATCAGAAACTGACTGGATGCCTTATAAATCAGGCACAGAAATCATTAGAGAAGTGTGTATCAGCCAGCACAGGGATATGGCTGTGCATGCAGAGTTCTTTCCCACTTCATATAAATCAGTTCAGTTTGCACGTCTGTCCTCTCCTGTGCCGCTTTGTCAGCGAGGCATTGAAGGGACTGATGGTTGTCAGTGAGATAAATCAAAATCTACACTGTAACTGTTGTGGTGCCTGTTTTCCACCACAGCCTCTAAAGCAAGGTAGAATCAGCACTAAATTTCCAGGTCTATTTACAGCATCAGAGGTTAAGAGAGCGATGGTGGATTTTTTTATGTTGTCTGATATTTTCCAGCTGGTTTTAATATGTGCATCTCTTGAAGAGCTCTGCATGAGTCATCAGCTCAGCACACAATGCTTACTTTTCATTGTTAACCTCTCATAATTCACCTTAGCAGCTCCTGTTGCACTTCTCAAACCGAGGCAGTGCTAACAAATCCATTATGTTAAGAGACAATGTAGTGCTGCTGCTGGAAGATACGGGTTTGGAATTATGTTTATTTTACACAGTTCAACGCATTCTTTTATTTGGAGGGATGGTTATGCTTATCACTTGACAGCCACTGCCACAGTGAAGGTCACAGCAGGGAACAAGGAATAGTTTTCAGGACATTTAGGCAGCAGAGACAGGACAAATCCCCTGGAACAGGCTTGTCCATTGTATCAGGTGGGAGGCTGAAGGCCGTAAATGACACACTCCTCTTGGCTCTTTCCAAAAACATTCTCAGGCACTATGGCTCCTTCCTCATGGGTGAGGCAGAGGAGAAGGTGAGCATGGAACTGCTCTCTCCTAAAACAGGACGGTGACAGAAAGTGAATAACAGAAAATTCTCATTTGAAAGGGGAGATTATATGGATGAACCTTCCAAGCAGTGCTTTAGGTTACATTATCCAGAGCCTTCTTATTCCAGGTCTTGAATATTTCTCCCACTTCTCTGGACAATGTATTCTAATGCCTCACTGCTCTTGCAGTAAAGCATTTTTTTCTTACATCCAGGAAAAATTTCCCTGAAGCAGCTTCTACCCACTGCCTCTCATCCTGCCACCACACACTTCTGTGTAGGGAGCACCTCCACTTCTTTACAACTGCATCCTTGGGAGTTGAAAATGTTGATTAGATCTCCCTGAGCCTTTCTTTCTCTAGGTGTAGCAAACCAAATTTTCTTTTTCTTTTTAACAAAGCTAATTTTCAGCCTTTGTCCATGTGTCAAGTTCTCCAGCCATTTAATCATCTCTGTGGCCCTCCACTGGACCACCTCCAGTACTTTGAGGTTTCTCTTGACCTGAGAAGACCAAATCTGGCTAACACATGCTGAGTAGGGTGGGGTGATCTCTTCCCTTGGTCTGCTGGCTACAGCTTTTTTTGCTGGCTACTGCTTTTTTTGCTGCTTTAAGGACACATTACTCCTTCATTTTCAGCTTACTGACTGCCAGATACTTTGTCCTTTTCTGCAGAAATTGGAAGGGTCTTGATGGGCAGCACCAGTCTGATTGACACTGGTGATGTCAATGCTGTTGTTAATGTCCCAGTGCTCCCCCAGACATCAAAGACTTTGAACATGAGATGTTTTGTGCAAGTGTTTCTGCACCACCTCAGTTATAAACTAAAGCAGATCCATGTGGTCACAAAGCCAAACCCTCAAACACTGACCATTTTACAATTAATTTTTTTGTAAAAGGAGTCCCCCACAGTCTGCTGCCCATCCACACTAAGTGGGCCAAGCCTGTTATACCTCCATCCAGAATTTTTACTTTGAGATTTTGCACTGTGGCAGATGTCTGAAGGCATGCCTGGATCACTCGCTTTTATTGGATCTTCTGTGTTACTTCCTACCCTGTTACCATACAGTTAAATACCATCTTTGCTTTCCTCTCTGCAGTCAAGCTTTCTGCAATTATCAGCTGTACACAGTGACATTTCTCTCTTCCTCTTGAGTATTTAAAATTAATCTAAATGTTATAATTAAGACTAGCACTTCGGAGCCATTAACGTGGATAGGTATTTCAATACAAATCAACTCTCTCTGTTTGTATTTCTTTGTGAGAGAAAATTGCTTTGACTCACTCCCCAAACTGGTTTTGATATCTGAGGAAGCTGTGCTTCCCTGCTGCATTAGAAGGACATTTTGATGGCTATCAAGTGGTGGAGAAAAAAAGTAAAAATAACACCATGTTGAAAATAAAACTGGCATTTGCTATTTCTCCTTGTCACAGATGTCAGTTTACAAGTCAGAGTGGAGATAGAACTAGGAAACAGATTTAGTTTTAGGAGCAACACTATTGTTTGCCCCATAGTTTTTCACTAGATTTTCTCAATATTCTTGCCAACAGTAGAGGCACCCATAATTTTATGTATCTCCCAAGCTGTGTTGCTAAGGGATAGACTGCAGATACATGCTGTGATCTGTCAAAAATAAAGCTTAAAATGCTAATTTGGTCTAGTTATTAGCACATTGCTGATACAAAATTGCAATACAATTTGGCAATGAAAAAATGCAATCTGTATTCTAATCCCAAATAAAAGTTTTAGGATTACTGATTTTGGAGTACCATGAAATTGTAATAATGAAATACCAGTCTGTTCTGCAAGATGCTGTTGAGAATTCAAGTGGAGTGCTTGTAATTTCAGGAGATAATTATTTCTCTGGTAAGATATTCCATGTAGGAGACTTTGTATGGCCTTTTTTTTTTATTGGTTTCCTGTGCAGACAAATAGTTTACATTTTATTTTCTATTTATAGAGTAATGTAACTTGCAAAAGAGTTGTGGTTTGCCACATGGTTTATATGCATCATTCTCCTATATGGCTCATAGTTAAATAACTCAGATGTGGAGAAAATAATAGCAAATTAGTGGAAAGAAGAGAAGAACCTAGACAGTTGAAAACATGTGAACTCCCTGGATTCAATCATAGAAATAAGGTCTGGAGGCCTTAAGAAGATAAGGGCTGCCAGGAACAAGGAAATGATGCTAGCAAATGATTCTGTGATCTCACAAAACTTCGCAAATGAGAGGGCAAAGAAAAGTTCCAGCAGGTTCATCCAAACATTAATAGAGCATTGGAAGATATAGAGTGCAGCAGATGGCAAAATATTACCCATCACTTGTGGTTATTGTCATGTTTGTGCAGCCCTTGGGGTCTGAAACTCAGATGAGCAAGAAATCTTTGCCACCATCTCCTGATGAACTGGGGGAAGAGACTGAGCTAATTTCCTCAGATAATGTCCATGATGGGATGGACATTTCTGAAGTGGTGTTCACAACTCATTCAAGGATAGGAATAAAAGGAAAAGAGTCTTTTATTATGTTCACAACACTTCTAAGAATCAAAGGATCAGCTCTTGTGTCACTGGATTACATAGGACAGGGATTCTGCCATGGGGAAAAGAATGAGTAAAAGGTCTTGATTTTCAGCCTGTACCTTCTATTTTGTAATGAATTGAACTCCTCAAAGTGAGACTGGACAAAGAAGCTGACCTGGATGTGGAGAGATGATAGAGAGGTGACAAGACATCTTTATTCAGTCACAAAGAAGCTTTAATTACTTCAGGAGAGGGAAAAGCCTGGAGATCCTGATCTTGCAGTACACCTAAAAGTCACTGTATGCTGGACAGCAGCCAGCACCAGCAGGGTGCTGGGAGATGAGTGAGGAGGCAGCAGTGTTAAAAGAAAGCACTATCTCAAAAAGATGCAACAGCACAGGGGCTGTGAAGGGACAGCAAGGTGTCTCCTTAGGGTGAACCTTTCCTCTCCTTCCAGAGTCAACCCCACCTATAAACTCTCCTACCCTGAGACATCACCTGGGGGAATTGCCTTGGGGTTCTGGGAAGCATCTGAAGCATGTTTCCCTAGTGGAATCCTTTTATTGAACTTGGTATCTGAATTTTTTAATGCCAGCAATATCTCACAGGAAGAAAAAAAAATCACTTTATAAATTTGGCAATTTTGTCAGCATCCTTCCTTATTGAGGTGTCTCATATATGAAAGTATTTCTAGGAAATGTGCCTCTTTTGTTTGAAAGCACAACATGCCACTTTTTAGGAGCTGTTCAGGAAGGAGAGAGATGGTAGAAGCAAGGATAAGGTCTCTAAATAGTCACTTGTAAATAGATATGAATGTGCCATTTCTGGATTCCAGCCATCCAGAAGTGTGTAAACATGAGTAACCCACAGCTGGGTCTGAATAAATATAACTCATCTCTTCCTATAGCCTCTTGAGAGATTGAAATTAAAACCCTTCTTTGCCTGCCAAAGGCATGGAAGAGAGGCAATTTCATTACAGACAATATAGGAAGATGTGGGCTAGGGCCAAATAGAACTCATTTGTTTACTTCTGTATTCTCCTATGGCTCTTGGGCAGTCTCCTCAAGGAAAAAACACAAAATCAGGGAACATACCTTTTTGTTTGTTTAGTTGCTTTTTTAGTATATATTTAGGGATTACACTGCCATTAATTACAGAGGCCTTGATGGACTTGCTTTTGTTTTCCTCTTTCTTTGTCCCTTTGACAAAGAACCAGGAATCAGGAGAGCAGTGCTAGAGCCCAAGATGCTGCAGATTCTGCAGAAAATGGATTTGTTTGGATTATCACAGAATGGTTTGGGTTGAAAGGGATGTTAAACATCATCTACTTCTAACCTGCCTGCCATTGGCAAGGACAGCTCTCTCTAGATCAGATTTCCAAAGCCCCATCCAACCTGGCCTTGAACACTTCCAGGCTGTGCCTCATCACCCTCAGAGGAAAGAATTTCTCCCAAATATCTAAGCAAGACTCCAATCTTTCAGTTAAAGCCATCCCCTCTTGTGCTATCACTGCATGTCCTCATAAAAAGGACCCTATAAATGCACAGAGAATTTGTCCTGTGCAAGAGGAATCAGCTCCACACAACATGTCCTGCTGAAATTCAGGAGATTCTCTGCACATCATGCTTTCATCTCACTCAACACTCCACTTTCTCACTCTTGCATTGAATTGATGCAGAAATAAAATGAGCCCTGTTTCTTTGTGGCTTTCCTAACTCTTCTGGCTGTATGTAAACAGATCTCACTCTCAGTCCTATTGTATAAAAACCTGATGCTTACAGTTCTGCTTCTGCATCCTCATTTTCTAGATGGAAATACAGGATTATCATGGACAGCCTTTGCTATCTGAATTTCTTTTATCAATTCAGCACTTTGTATTTTTCCAAGTAGTGGAAAATCCTTAAGAGCAGTGCAAGAATATTGAAGTCTTAAAGAGGTCCAAAAATTAAAAAAAGTAAAAAAAAAATAATTAACAGAAAATTTTCCAGCCTTAGCACTTTAGATGAGAGGATGTTAAGTTGTGGAAGAGAATCATGAGAGGCTTGTGACTGTATTCCTGTTCTGTTCCTCATCAATTGAAATTTGAAGGCCCTTGAAAACATTCTGTCCCTCCAAACACCAAGCTTTTATGGAAAATGAAAATATGCAGTTCAAATCTTGTGAATCAATATTCAACAGCTGAAAGATATTTGCACCTACCCTCCCTGCACCTGCTCAAGCTCATATTTTCAGTCTTTCTCAGTACTTCATTTCACTTTTTCTCTTGCCAAAAAGTGACCTAATGTCTTTTGGTGTTCCAGGACAGGAAAAGTGAGTCAACTCTGTATGTCCAGAGTATTTGATGACCACATTTCTTTTCTAACTGCCCTCATCTACATTGCCTGCCTAAGAAAATGTAGGATGACAGAAATGCTTTTTATGCCCAGCCAAGGACCACTGAATCAAAGTCCTGAAGAGAACAGACAAATGCTCTGGAATAAAAAATGAATTGTCTTGTCTAAAATTTCCTCCCTGAACCTTCCAGCAGGGAAATTCACAGGTTGGATCAGGTTTGGTTTGGCCCCATGCTAGAGTGAGAAGTAAATTGAGCAAAACCTTCAACCCTTGGAAACCAATGTGTCACATTTCCTTCACTCGGAGATAAGGTTTGTATCATAACTTTCCCAGTGATTCAGATCCCTTGGATGTTTGGATTTTCTTTGCTGATTAGATGTGCATTAGGACTTGCCTGGAGCAGCTGAGCATAGTGATATGGTGTGTTAATCAATTTAATTTAGCATGGTCGATCTGTATGTCATTATGACTTCCTAAAAGCTTTACCTGGTGGCAGAGAAATTTCAGAGGAAATACTACAGAGGCAAGGAGGACTTTTCTAATTATCAGAACAACTTTCTAAATGTCATTTTCCTAAGTCAGCACTCTTATGATTGGTACAGAGAGAAAGGATTTCTAATTCCCAGTAACCTTATTATCTGTTTCTTTCCTCATGACTTTCTATCTCAGCTCTTTGGAATTTTTTTTTCCAGAATGATAGATACTATGACTCCACTTTTCCTTGACATCTAAAATGTATCAAATTAAAACAATGGTAAGGATATTTTTTATCTGCCCAATTTTATTACCACTAAATACATCATTATGTGTAAATTGATCACAGCAGAGAGCACATTAATTGTGGTCACAGTAGAGAGTCCTGATTTTCTGCTGATGCCACACTGTTTTTGGGATTAATATAGCCTTACTTCCCAAAAGAACCTAACTAACACTTGTGTGATGATCACCTACTTTCAGTAGCAAAAATGCCTTTCTTTAGAGAAGATTGAGAAGTTGCAAGTTGAGTTAGAGGATGCCCTTTACTCAACCTGACCACTCCCAGTGACACCCCAATCTAAAGTGCTGCTTTCTTCACACATTCCACCAAGCAGGTTCCCAGTCAGGCTGAGGTTCAAAGGGATGATTTCCCTCCTCAGGAAAAGCCAGCTCTCAGAACTGAGCTGCTCATTGCTGATGTCACATGGGAGGGGCAGACAAGATGCAACCAGGTTGTTTTTAAGAAAATTCTTTGTCAGGAACCTGTAGTGTTGACAAGAGTATAAAAGAGAGAGCTCAGGCAGCAGGAGGAGATACACTTATCCCATTTACTAACATAAGTAAGTGCAGTTTGAACTCAGTCCATTTTCTGACTTTAGTTTAGAGTTCATACTCAGGCTATGGCCTTGTCCAGTACTGTAGTTGGCAAGAAATAATAAAAAGAGCTGGCAAACCCTCCCCAAAGTCAACTCTAACATTTTCTGTGATCATGAACTGCGCCCTGCACTTATATTTTCATTTTGACTGTGGGCTCCCACTGCTCAGAGTGACATTTGAAATCATGCAGTCCATCAGGTCTGGACTGGTAATACCCAAGAAACCCAGCAATTCCACTCTTCTCCAGGCAGCAAACCCCAGCACATCAATGAGTAGCACTTCCACCTCCCCAGGAATAAAAACACACAGCTTCAGACCTACAGTTTTGTCTTTTGAGAGCTGACTTCTCTGAGCTGATGGCCTCTGAACAGGAATGTCAATGTGTTTGTTTGTACTCTGCTTGTGCTCACATACCCTTTCACAATTTCCTAAAACAGGTTCTAAAATAGATCTTTAAGAAGTTAACAAAACCTCTCTTTAAACAGAAAAATATCTGTGTTTTCTTTCAGGGTAGGTTTCTATAAAACCATGTCATGGTGGTGTCTTCTCTAAATTTTAGATTGATACTAGTAGGTTATTTTTAAGCACGAAAAAATTTAATTGCCTCAGAAGAGATTTCTGCAGAAAGAAAAGAAACTAGAAATAGAAACTTGGAATATTTTGTCTTATATTTATAGATAGAAATAAATATAGATAAATATATCTATCTATATAAATGTACATAGAAATAAAACAAACCTGGGGTAGAAATAAAATTTACTGTGTAGACCCAAGACTTCTCTGAGATCAGTTTTGCCTAAACCTCTGAGCAGAGGTCAGGAAATTGCTGTAACATTCCATTTAACTGCTTGAGGAGCTCTCCCATAATTCCATGATCTATGTGAATACTGAAATTACAGATGCTTTTTTGGTGTGTTGGGATGTATCATTTTTGTTTTCCTCAGAGAGCATAGACAAAACCTCTGATTTCAGAAAAGACCTTTTCCATTGAAAAATATTTCCAAAATGTAATTGCTGACCATCTCCAAAATTGAAAATACCTTTGCAAATGTTCTTTGAAATAGACTGAAGAAAAAGTAGTAGTGATAGGTCATCTATTCACCTTTATTGCTTCTCTCTCAAAGTTAAGGAACACTTTGAATTTAAGAATTATAGTGAACCACAAAAAAATTTTTACTCCAAGTTATAAATCCTTCTGCTTTATTACAATAAACACAAGGGTCTGATTTTCTTGGCACAGGTAGTTTTATTGTATCTATTACTAACAACAGATGTTAGCCAGTGAAATCCAAATCATTCAGAGGGAAAGGTTAATTTTCAGTGGGTTTTGCTAAAAAATGTGTGCTAAAAGAGTGTTTGTAGAGCTCAGAGACTATGGTAAATGATCCTTTTTATATAGAGAGAGGAAAAAGAGTACCATCTCTCTTTAACTTGCCTAAGAAATCTTTCTTGAAGAAAACTTTTTTATCTTTTCCAATCCTGAATCTGACATCAAATTGCTTCTTTTTTTAAAATCTTAAGCACTTAAGTCCATCCAACAAAAACATTCAAGGTTTTCACGATTCTACCTACAATATTTTTTTCCCCCATTTGTATTAAAGAAAGAAAATGAAGTAAAGAATCCCAGTGTGTATAGTACTTGGCAATCAGCAATGCTTATTTGTAGAGAAAGTGGCTTAAAACTGGTTGAACGTGAGCAAAAATGGATTTTTGACACTGCAGAGGTTGTCTCCTCCTTTTTAGGCTGGGTTACATCTCTAACCTGTGTGGAATGAGCTCCTCCAGTCTGAATATCCTTCAAGGCAGGACACAGCACAGATGAGCACAGCCTGTGCCTCCCATCTCAGACACCACCAGTGCTGCAGGTCAGACCTCTCTCCTTCAGCCTTCTAAAGGAAATGAGTTCACTTCTGCCAGCCTTGCACAGACCTGGGAATAACCCTAAACCCAGGCTAATCTCACAGAGTGAGCCTTGAGTATTGTTATGTCATTATGTTATTTCAAGCAATCTTCGGTTTCTTTGGTGTTTTGTTTAGATTTGGGGTGTGGTGCAGCTGACACGGTGGAGGGAAGGGATGGCATCCAGAGGGATTTGGACAGACTTGAGAGGTGGAGCTGTGTGAACCTCATCCAGTTGCAGAAGAGAAGGCTCTGGAGAAACCTTTCAGCACCTTGCAGCTCCTAAAGAGGGCTTGAGAACAAGCAGAAGAGGGACTTTTCACGAGGACATGGAGTGATTGGACAAGGAGAAATGGCTTTGAACTACAGATTAGATACTGGGAAAAAATTTATTTTTTGAGGGTGGTGAGGCACTGGAGCCCATTGCTGAGAGAAGCTGTGGGTGCCTCATTCCTGGCTGGACAAGGCAACCTGGTCTAGTGGAAGGTGTCCCTGCCCATGGCAGGGGGATTGGAAATAGATGACATTTAAAGTCCCCTGCAACACAAACCATTCTATGATTCTGTGGTTCTGTGATCTGCTCAGTACTTTCAGAGGAGAATCATGAGCAGTGCAGCTAATAGGGGCCTACTTCAGTGTGAGATAAAATCACCCAGAGTTACATAAAATATATTTTATTCAAAACTAGAGTCCAAAGTGTCTAGAATGGAGCTTAAGGAGTTGATTCCATGGATCCCCTGTCTCTGCATGGCCATTTCAATTCCAGCCAATTCCTGACCTTGAAAAACTGTCTCCACTAATAAGCCTTCGAGTATATCTGCCATTTTATTTTTTTTCAGTTTGGATATTTTTTTCTCCATAGTACTACACATCTTTTAAGGTGCTCAGTGTAGAGTCTTTATCCATTTGTAATCTGCCTGTTACAGGATAAATGGAAGGCAGAATTGTTCCTAACCTGTTGTTCAGAGATCTCTGCCTTTTCAAACACCAAGAAAGAAATAGGCAGTAAATTGCATTCTGCATACTGGCCAGAAAGAACATGCAGTTGTATAGTCAGCCACAATAGGACTGTAAGAAGGTATCAGACTGCATCTAACTTTTATTGAAACACCAAAGTCATCTAAAGCCTCATATTGTCAGGGGTATCTTTCAGACCAATACATGCTACACCCTGTAAAAATTAAGCTAGTCATTATAAACTTAATCTGCTGTCTGAATGGCAAAATTGAAAAGCACTCAAGCATTAAACTGCTGTTCTTAAAGGAAAAAATAATAAAGCAATATGGGTAATATATAAATAGCTTTAAAGATTGCTGCGAGCAGAATAGCTGGGCTGAGCATTTCAGTGAAAATTGTAACATATTATGGCTCTCAATAAAGTTGCATGTGTTCAATATGCTGCTTTTGTCACTGACTGGTTTGCAGCCATTATTGGCTTTGTGGAGAATCCAATGTACCCTTTTTTTTTTAATTTAAGGAAGTTAAGTTTGTCAATGTGAAGGGCTGGTTGGAAGCCTATTAAGTCCTCCTTAAAACACATATCCTGCTTAAATGCAAAGTTAGGTGATTCCAAGTAATAAACATTTTGTTCTTGTTTATTAGCAAAAGATCTTCATTAGGTTAATTCTATTCTAATTTGATCTATAAAATAAGTAACCTTGGCTGCAGGGCTCATAAATGGTCATTGTACATATTGAGAAATGAAATAAGCAGAAGTTCTTCTGTCAGTGTACTAGTCTATGACATCTGACACAGTACAATAACTGAGAAATATTAAACTAGGTATTGCACCACTATATCTAAAAACCTAAATCTCCAGGTATTTACTTCATGGTTGATAAGATGTACAACATTGGTGTGACACCTTGACTTTCAACATGCAAGAATTCATTGTACTATCAGTTACACATTTTAGTGAGCCTTTATTCTGCTGAATGATGCTCAGATTCTTAAAATGGGACAGTCTGAATGTAGCTGTGGACCTGGCCACAGGCTTGGTGTGGAGCATTTACTCATCTGAAGTCCACCTTAACTCCCAGTGGGGTTTCATGAACTGCAGGCAGTTAGATCAGTTGTTTACCAAAGGTACTTTGCAGGATGAATTAGCTATGCATATCAATTTTTGAGATGACTGTTTGGGGTCTTAATCACCATGTGATTAAGACATCATTATTCTGCAAACAGCTCTTCAGCATACATGTGAACAACATTGAAAGTACTTTGCTGAATAGTGAGGAGATAGAAAACAAAGGGATTGGAATCTGGCTGTTATCATTTTTTTCAATGGCAAAGATTGATAACCATTTGCATTTAAAAAATATGGCTACACTCTATGTCCCAAACTTTGCAGTTGAGAAAATGCTGCAGATGAGAAAAATGGGTTCTCATAAGCTGACTTACACCATAAAAAGATTACAATAAATACAAGGTCCTAAGTCATGTCTTCTCACATTCAATGACCACATAAGATTCTCAGGGACAAAAAGCAAAAGAAACAACAAAAGACAGTTGCTTGCCATTATTGAGACAGTTTTCCAGCACAACTTTCTGGCTCTGTAAATAGCGTGGTTCACTCTTGCATTCTGAGCATGGCCTGAGAATAACACAGTGCTGTATCACTGTAGTCCAACCTTTTGCCTGCAAAGACAGAGACCATGTGCTTCTTGTTCCTGCCATGTTGCAAATCCCTTGTTACTTAAAAAAAAATCTCTCTCTTCCTGTTACCCACATTTTTCTTTCAAAGGAGCAGAGAAACCACTTTCCATGTTTAAATTGTTTTCACAGGTCTGGCTACTCAGTCTATCTGTAGATAATATAAACTAAGTGAATGCTTTTGCAGATGTGATTTTCACTGGTGAAATCTGCAGGAGAAATCCTATGAGGCTGAACTCCAGCTAAAAGATCCAGACTGTGGATATTACTGTGACCAGTTCTGGGCTCCTCACTGCAAGAGAGACATGGATCTCCTGGAGCAGGTCCAAAGATGATGAAGGAACTGGAACATCTCTTTTATGAGGAAAGGCTGAAGGAGCTGAACACCAACTTGGAAAAGAGATGACTGAGGAGATCTCAGTATCTGTAGGGAGGTGTCAGACCAGGCTCTGCTCATTGGGGCTGAGGCAATGGGCAGGAACTGATGCACAGGAAGTTCCACCTGAACATGAGAAAAAACTTCTTCAGTTTATGTGTTGGTGATCATGCACAGGAACACATTGCCCAGGGAGGGTGTAGAGTCTCTTCCTCACTGGAGATATTCAGGAACTCTCTGGACAAAATTCTCTGCCATGTGCTCTGGGATGACCCTACCTGAGCAGGAAGGTTGGACTAGATGGCTCTCTGTGGTCCCTTCCAACCTGACCCACTCTGATTCTGTAACTGTTTTCCTTTTTCCTCTTAGTTTTGATTATGTTTGCACCTTCCCAATGTGCTCTATGTTGAAACAAACTCAAAAATTTCTGTGTAAAATTCTTCCCACACTTCACCTCCTAACATATCTCAGGACATGCAGTTATGGGTAAAGCTGTTGATGTGAAACCCAGACCAGGTATGCTCAAACAAAACCTGTTATTCTGGGTCAGCCCTTCTGAGTTTGAAGCTTATTCCCAACTAGGGCAAAGTTACATGTAATTTGTTTCTTTAAAAGCAACAGTGTTTTTCTCTGTTTATAAACCACAGACAGTATCCCCTCCCCCCATTACCCAATTTATGGTAATTTTAGCCTGATTAAGCAACAATCATTTACTATTCACTATTATCTGTTCAGCTGATCCCATGGAGGGTGGAATGACCAGGCACTGCAACTAAACAGAGTTCACTGCAATATATTCAACATGAATGGGGACAAAAGAGGATAATTTCACATGTGAGCTTACATTTCCCAAAGTGTAGCTGACAACCACATCTTCTGTTTTGTTTTTTTTTTTTTTGAGACAGACATTGCAGCTTTCTTCATCCAAGTTCCATAATGCTCTGGCATTATTATCTGTGAGACAATAGTCATTGAGGTGACATTCTGCTGCAGATGTGCTGTCTCCCAAATCTCTTAGAAAAGGCTTTGTGCTCTTCCTTGAAAGGGAAATGGGAAAATGGGAAATCAAGGCTTAGCAGAGTCCTTAAAGAAGTCTGACAAGAAAGTAGGTGGTGGATGAGATAACAGGGCTGCAGGCTGATATATGCAGAGAAAAATGGGATGAAGTCACAAAGTATTTCTGAAAAACTGTCCTTAAATTCTATTTAAAACACCTTTGCATATTTGTTTGTCTGAATTGAGCTCCAGCTGCAACCATTTTAAGAGACCAAAATGACAAAAAAGGTAATGTTAATATGTACCAGCATGATGTTAATATTAGATGATGCCTGTATGTGCTTTATAAATGCATATATATATATGAAAAACACTGTGACAATCCAGTTCCCTACAGTCCTACTGAATTCTAGACATATGACAGAGCACCTTTTCAGAATTAACAAATAATTCAAGCAGTTCCAGTGAAACTTGGAAGGTGAAAAGTGAAAAGGTAATAAAATGTTGTTCCCACCCTCATGTTGAACATAGGATTACAGAAGAAAATATTGGAAGGGATATCCTAGGCCATCTCTCTGGTCCTGCTCAAATCCATGTCAGCTTCAAATGTTATAAGAGGTTTCTGAGGAGTTTTTCCACTTGAGTTTCAAATAACTCCAAGGATGAAGATCCTACAGCCTCCCTGGGCCCCTGTTCCACTGTTTATATTTCCTCTCCTACAATTGTGCCAATTATCCAGTTATCTTTTTTGTTTACCTCTGAGAAGTTCTGTCTCTGTCTGCTTACATCCATCCTTTAGACAGAAGACACCAGGTACCTCCTTAGGCTTTTCTCCAGGCTAATTTCTGCTATATTATGTGTTGTGTCCTCTTAACCAACCAACTCCTATGTTTCTCAGACCCTCTTTTGTACTGAGGTCCCAATAAGGAATTAATTTTACCAAAGGTGTCCTCCCATTAACCTGAATTCCTTGGTTTGTTTTTCTTTAAAACGGCCCCTGAGCACAGAGTCAGTAGGTTAATCATTATCAAGAATTTTTCTATGAGATTTGACTGTGAAACAAGATACTGCCATATATATAAGATTTATGAGATAAATCCCACATCAGTGAGAACTGAATCAGAGCCTTGTGGTACTACTCCAGTGTGATGCCAGGCAGAAACAAAACAAGAAATGGGACAATATTCTCCACCATTTCCCCATTGCTAATGACCTCTCTCAAAACCCAATGAAATAATTTATTGGTATCATCAGGGCTGTCTGAACTCCTTGAGGGCTGAGTGCAATATCAGGTCTAGCAAAGGTGGCAGAGAGCTCATCCACAATTTTCAAAAATGCTCCTAAAGAGAAAATCCAGGACTTTACCGCTTCATGACTGAATGTCCAGGCATCAGCTTTCTCACAGGTTATTGCCAAGGAGCAGATGCATTTTCTTCACTCATTTCACACAGGCTTTAGCAAATCTTGACACAAGAGACCCTGGGAATAATTGAGTGAGAAAGACCATCTGACAGGAGAGTGTATTCCTAGGACAGGGCAAGAGCCAGCACCATGGTTTCCAGTTCCCCCAGGAGTTAGGGACAGTAATTTTGGATACTGTAGTTCAGGGAAAACCACTTTACCTGCTGGCTGTGGTTCCACCCTCATCAGTGTCTCACTGCTTCATGAAGACCCACAGGACAGAGATGCCCGTGCTGGAGCAGATTTGTCAAATACCCAGGGCAAGAACTCAACCTGAGCCATCAGATACCTATGCCAGGAGCTGAGAGGATACTTGTTGCCACATCCATCCTGGCTTCTTTTTACTGAGAGAACACAATCCACGTTAATGTGGAAGTCTGCTCAGCTATCAGTAATTTAGAGCCAGACCTTTCCCTCACAAATTTCCCATCATCTGTCCTCATGTGATGGCAAACCTTGGGTGTGGGGAGACTTCTCCTGTTTTAGCATCAGGAGCAGCCTTGTATGTCCATCTGCATCAAAGAGCACCAGGCAGCTGCAGTGCTGGTTTGGGATCCATCAGTTTTGGGGGCACTGAGCCATGCTGGGTCTGCTAGAGGGTGGCAGTGACCATGAAAAGGGTATCAGGAATGCTTGGATCTGATAGATTCTTCAGTGGACTTAGTTCATAACTCATAACTTTACTATCCCTGAAGTGGGAGGCAGTGGAAGCTTGGTGTTCTGCTCTCCTTCAGGCTGTGGATGTGTTAGCATTTGTATGTGGGTTGTCTTGAAACCAAAACAAATTCTATATGGGAAATCTTCATTTCTCTGTTGCTTTTGCTTTCAAATGACAGGAGACCAAAACAATGTCTCATTAGAGCATCCCTGGTTGAGGAAGAATAGCCAGAGAATTTCATAGTGAAATTTTCACACATTTTAAGTGGACAATATGATGCAAATGTTGTTTTAATAGTGTAATCAAACTAGGAATTTTTTCATTCTATTCTATTTTATTACAGAAACTGAAAAGCTGGCACTTCCTAGGGGCTAAAGCAAGACTTAGATTCTCAATAGGAGCTCCTAATGATTTTGCATAATTTAGCACAAAAAGGAAATGCCTTACCTCTCCCATTCAACACATTCAACAACTTCTTTGGTGCCCATTATGGAGTGGTCCCAGGCAAAGATGAAAGAAGTACACCTTGTCTCCCTGTATAAGTTAATTATTTTACCAGCAACAAAGACACATTAAAAAAAAAAAAACCAAAAAAAACCCCAAAAACCAAACCATAACAAAACAAAAAACTTTGACTTGTAGAGATGCTTACAGAGAAGACTGTGATGCTTCTTTTTCCCAAAGATGTTTTCTTTACCTAAAGCTTCCATAGATCTGAACTTGTTTCCAAATTGCATACAATACAGATTGCATTGAAATTTTTAAAAACTAGCAGGTGCTGATCAGTTTAAAGCACAGGAAATTATCAGTTCCCAGATTTTCCCAGACTTTTGCTGTGACCTTATCCTCTCTCTGCTTCAGCCCTGTAAAATCATTTTACTGCCTTTATTCTTGAGTCTCTTTTCTATTTAGGTCTTCAGAGCAGATGTTGCTCTGCCTTTTTACAATACCCTGGAAAACAATACCCTGAGCTCAGCTCATCCCATTAAATACATCACAGCAACCATTTTTCATCCAGTCATTAATACACAGCATTTTATTTCCTCCTTGTTAACTGGCTGTCTTCCATTCTGAGCTAAGAACCCGTTTCTTCAACAGTATGCAGACAATGCAATTTGAATTTTTTTCCAAGATGGAGAAGCAAAGTTGTTACCATACCTCAGCAAGGCTCCCTTTAAGAACTGGATGATACAAGCAAACCAGAAAGACAAATGTAAATGCTCTTCCAATTAAGTGGAATCCAGGATGTCTCCATGGGTACATTATAGGTTGCATTGGAGGTGATAATATTGAGGAGGTAGCTAGGAATAGCCTTCAGCATTAAAAATTTAAGCCTGCAACTCATCCACAGCTGTGACTGTGCATGCACTGGGAGAGAAATGGAACAACTGAAAAAAGAATCGGTATACGTCTGCCAAACTTGTCCCAAAGAAGAGAAAATTTAATCCCTCTGTTCCCAGTAGGAGTTGAGAGTTTGCTGTAAAGTTTGTCAGAGCTGTCTGAGGGCAAAGGAAGAAAGAGCAGAGGCTGGCAGAGGAACAGGAGTTCTCCACCACTCAGTGCTGCCCAGCAGGGCTGAGAATTAGAGCAAGACCTGTCTGAAGCTCAGACTGGTCCTGTGGCTGTGGGGGGCAGTCATCTGTTCCTGTGCACAGCTGTTCTTGTGGGTGCCAGTCCACCCCAGGCCTTCCAGGGTTACACCAAAAATGAAATAATAAAATACATGTTTTTAGATTGGGTAATCATGAGACAAAACCTCATTTTACTAGGAGACAATTTCAGATAGAATCATCTTCCCTGCTTTAAAATTAGGTATCATCACTTAGAGGACCTCCCACATGAATTCAAACAAATGGCTTAACTTCTTGTTCTGTGCTTTTCTAGGTGATTGTGTTCTTGGGAATGTGATGTTGTTCCTGATCTTATTCATAGCTATCCATTGCTTCATGCATTTTTTCACTATGTATGCCACTTAGTCTTGATTACCTTCTCTTATTTGGGTTTAGTTGATGTGGCAGAGAAGGTCATATCCTGCAGCTCAAATCCTACTTTTAAGGGAGAACTTTTGTCTTTCCAGAAGAATATCAGAGTTATAATTTCTATCTTAGTAGCCCATATTTGGTTTATTTCTTAACAAGGAAGAGTCACCAATCATTTCTTGAAAAGACAAGAGGCCCAGCAACTTCTTTGGTCAGATCAGACACACCTGTTTCCAAAACTGAGATGTGGATCAGCTCCAGATTTGATGTGCAGGAAGGGGCAAACAGCACAGACTCATCTCTGCCTCTTGTTAAGATGACAGTCATTGCTAGGAACTGGCATAATTAAGAAGGTTATCTGAAGGATTCTGCAGTCTCCAGGAATACAAAAATCCTGCTGGGTGGGATTCTGTGAAATACCTGATATGCTGACAGAATTGGACAGCAGTGGTGCTGTCCACTCGATAGCTGCTGAGGCAATGGGTTACTCACTTGGGGAAGAAGGTCCCATCACTATGAAGGGGTGGAGGAAAAGGACTGTCCCTTTATTTGGGTGTGTGGGAGATGGACTAGGCCTGGCTCCAAAGGCTGCTTGCCAAACTGACTCTTTATAGGATATCCTAAGGCTCACCTGGCTCTGAAACCTCCTTAAAGGAGATGTTTTCTCTGATTTTGCCTTCTCCTGGGCAATATTTACACATACATTTAGTTTGGAAAAGGCTGCACTACTGATGAGCTTGTTTGCTGTGGTGTCTTGTGTTTTTTCATTTAGGATATTGTAAAGTCTGGCTCTCAATGGAGCTTTCAGATGAGCTGCCCTCATTATATTATTGCTGTTACTCTTTTGTCTGTGGATGTCTATTGTGTATTGCAGCTGATGTGAACATTTCTATAAAGTAGCAGCTCAGATAGGCAAAAACACTGAGTTACCAATTTTGCCGTGAGCTGGATGCACTCAGTGGTTAAGCAGTGACTCCTCAGAGGGAATAAACCACAGCCAGAGGTGGTGGGAGGAAGTGTTCAAACACCTGAATCAACATAGGGAGGAACCCTGGCTCACACTGTCCTGCCACCAGAAACTTCCTGAAAGACCTTACTGACAGAAATTCCAGAGTCTTTGGTTACATTTGCAAAATCAGTGGGATGGCAAAACTATAAAAATAGAATCTAACAGCCCTATAGACTCCCTGTCTTGCACTCAGCTCTGAAGAAAATGTAGGCAGCAGATGAACCCAGTTCAGAGAATGTCTAGATTGCCAGAGCGCTGGTACCTGCTCAAAACATCAC
Organism: Luscinia megarhynchos; assembly: GCA_034336665.1. Classification (NCBI taxonomy): domain Eukaryota; kingdom Metazoa; phylum Chordata; class Aves; order Passeriformes; family Muscicapidae; genus Luscinia; species Luscinia megarhynchos. The sequence goes on from JAPFBE010000002.1 coordinate 94,501,808, forward strand.
TTCACTTTTGCACTTTAGTGCTGGAAATCAGAAATATTCCTGCTGGAATCAGCAAATCAAGCTGATAATTAAAATTAGGGGTTATCCAAACTTCATGGTTGAATTTTGTTGCAAGTGGTAGGTGGGCACAGGAGGTGAAGAAAAGATAACTGAAGCACTGTTAGCAAGAGCTCAGGCTGGAATGAGGACATGTCTACATGTTTTCAGTGTCAATGATATGACAGCAGTGGGAGACTTTTTGGATCTTGTGTTAAAGATTTTCTTAAAAACCCTATTTTGTGACATGTCCAGGGCAGCCATCTCCCTTTCAATTCAGCCTGAAGCTTTTTATCCCTGAAAATAAGCACAAACATTTGAGACCTTGCTCTGTACTTTCCCAGTTCAGTCCTTGCAGTGGTCTAGATTTCAGTGTTCTCATTATTCACAGAATCTCAAAAAACTTTAAAGATTTAGGCTGTTTCACAAGGCTACTAAGCAACCAGAATATTTATTTAGCTCTTTTCACCTTTGAGTGGCTGCTGTGGCCTGTGCACTAAAAAGTACCACACAGCCACTGCAGAAAGGCTCTATCCCTGCCTCTCCACAGCAAACACCTCTCCACCCATTCTGGGAGCAGTCAAAGAGTTGTTTGAAGGCAAGAAAGCCACAAATGCTGCCAAGCAGTCTCCAACTCATGTTCTGACTGCAAGGACCACCCCATCCCACCCTGCAGGAGAAGGGTGTTCAGAGCCCAGGGAAAGTGGAAGAGCTTCATGGAGAAGTTGAGTTGCTTTTCTTGGGCTTCCAGCTCCCTTAGCTCAGATGAATTGCAGGATTTTTCCTGAAGCCAGGTACCCAAGTTCTACCTATAAAATCTGTGGGACACAAAGCACATTTTGGAGTGTGTCAGCTTAGAGATCTAGCTATGATTCTGGATTAAAACCCATCCTCAGCTAAATGTTAATAAAATACTTGATTCCAGCTGTCATTGGACTGCTTGGCTGCTGGGATGAGTATTCAAATAGGTATTTTGGAGAAGGGAATTAAGCCTCAGCACCCTTTCAGAGAGGTGATACACTACAAAATCAGTTGAGACAGTGAGCAGCTTAAAATCCTTACGTTAGAAAAAGTGCACAGCCCACCCCAGAGAAAATCTGACTGAGAAAGGAAGGACAGAATCAATATTTGTGATCAAAAAGTGAGAAGTCATGTATGTCTCAGTAAGAGGGGAATGAATCTCACAAACCTTCACATGGGATACAAGCCTGAAGGAGGTTTAAAGGATTTCACATTGACAAGCCCACAAAAAAACTTTGAAGAATATTATATTATATTTATATATTTAATATAAAATATTATATTAAAATATTATATTTACTTCCACACAAATCTTACAACCTTTTGCAGGTGAGGCCTTATTCAGGTATTTGGTGCACATTTTTAGCTTCCAAAATTTACAAAAAAAGGTGAGGAGGCTCTCTGCCTTTACAGGCATGAATGTTAACCCACAGGCATGTCCTGTGCCCTGACTGAAAATGCTGGCCTGTGTTTAAAGTGCACTGCTATCACCTACAAATGTAGGTATTTTAATATATGTGGGGAAATTCAAACGAAGGAAGATATAAAAGGTTGCTAATGCTCTTCAGCCAATTACTGTAACAAAGAGCCAGGGAATGACTTTCACTCCCGTTTGGTTATTTTTGTATTTAGAGCACTGCAGCTCAAAGAAAAATTGGGCTGAAAGTAGCTCTTTTTAACATGGTAAAGTGTCCTGGATCCATTTGCCCAAAACTTTACCAGGTGAGAGCACTTCTGATCTTTATACCAAGCCTTACATGATCATGGCTCTGACTTCAGTACAGACACCTGACTTTAAAGAAAATTACACCAGAATCAGATCCATGATGTTCCCCAGGATAGGAACAACCTGTGTGGCAGGAATGGTGAATTCTTGTTTCACAAGGATTCATCCCTTCCCCAGCCTGTGCTTTGACATTGCTTTGTTTGATCATTTCTTTGGTTAACATTACTTTGCTTTCTTCCTTAAAACTGTCTGCATTTCCACAGTGGATCCCTGAGCTTGGATGTCATGAAAAGACATTTCCTAGAGGAAAGATGCAGATGGAGTCCCACAAGTGACAGCTGCAGCATTTGCTCCTTAGTGTGTGACATTTTAAAACAAATTTTAAAAAAAAACTCAAACGAGAGGAAAAACCTTTGCCTTGAAGGGAAAAAATTTTAAAATGCACACACAGTGGGTAAATTATTCATCAAGGGACACTATCCTGCTTCCATGGGTTTAGCTCAGGTGCTGCACTGGATTTTTGATGGCCCCTGATAAAGACTTCTCTCCATAAATGGCACCATTATTACAGTATCCATGGCTCTGCACAACATCAGAGTGAAGTAAAGATCCTTTTTGATGATCTAAGGGCTTAAATGATCTAAATGATCCTTCTCGATGATCTAAGGTCCTTTCCTTGCATATTCAGAAATGCTTTTTGACTGATGAAATGTCTCAGAGTATTTGGGGTTTGGCTGATTTTTCTCCTGATGACTGCTGGGGGTCACATTCCCAGGTCAGCTGCCAGTCCAATCTGAAATCTGCCCTTTCATCAGCTGCAAGAGCTTTCCCCCTGCATGGCCAAAAGCTTTTCAACACTCTGGGTTTTTCAAAATTTGTTGCAAATGTTGTAGCCATTTGAAACCCACTGTCTGTAATGTGGATACATCCTTTTTATCAAGATAGAGAAGATGAAACATGAAATCCATGGCAAAATGGAGAGGATGGAAGATAAATTATATACTGTTTGTTTAAGTTTAAAAACCCAATAAAGAGCAGGGAAGATTGTATTCAGCATCACTTCTAATTAATCAAAATTACATTGGAGGAATATTTTTCACTTTAAAACAGATTTAAAATAAAATCAATCTTCTTCAAATGGAAAAAGCTATTTCTTTTTAAAGTGTTTATTTATTAATTATTTGTGTGTGTTTTCTGCTGTACTGTACTTGTGAAACTGCTTTGTGAAACTGGTATTTTACTTTGCAGAAAAATCCCTCAGGAAATGAGATAGACCAGTGAACTTTAAACATTTCACTAACCAAAGCAATTAAGTTAAAAAAATGCAGATAAAACAAAATGTAGTTTACACAGAATTATCAGTGTCATCTGGTCTCAAAGTTACTCTATTAAATGAAGATTACAGCTTTATAAACAACTGATTAAATGCGACAGTAGCAGTTAGTGTGGCCCTTTCCTAAAGCCCATAATGGTGACAATAAGGTATTTATCATATTGCAGCAATATTATACACCTTCTTTCTACATGTCAAAATAGATGTTCACTGGCTCAAAGAGCAGGATAGGGAAAGAATTGGAGAAGAAAAGAGATTTGTCCATCAGATGAGTGGAAAAATCCAGCACACTGGAAACTGCTGTAGGTGATGGTAACAGAGTCCTAAAATGTTTAGCACTCTGGTGAGAAAAGTAGCAATATCACAGTTTTATAACTGATAATTCTGAGGTGAAACATCAATGTCAATATATATGCTTGGAAAGAGAAATTTAATGTATAATGTAAGTTACAGGATCTTTTCAACTCTTCCAGATGTTTGCCTGGTTTTGAGAGGAATCTGATAGACTTTGGGGATTAGAGAGAAAATAAATTAGACATTTACTAAAAATTTTGATTAGAGCTGTTATGAAGCTGGCATATTTTTCATGCAATACATATATGAAAATGTTTTAAATATTTATTGTTTAATATTCAAGAAACACCATCCCTTAGAATGCTGTTCAGCTTTGAAAGAAAAGGATGATTAAATTTGTTGTGAGATTAAGTAGATATATCCTTGATTGTCATAAAAGCTCCATAACAATAATTTCTAGAGAGGGAGGAATGATTTCCCACAGTCACCTTGCCCAAATTTCTCAGAATCCTAGAAATAAAAATCAGAATTTCTTTTTTCCATCAGCCCTTGAGTTTATAATGAGGAATCCAGAGGTGGAAATTGTTCCACCCAAATATCCCCCCAATTCCTATGTGTTACTCTAAAGAAGGTGGTTCTGACTTGTGTCAATTACAGGCAACCAGGGTAAATGGCCAGGGCCCAGAGACAGGATTGCAGTTTCCCTGTCCCACACAGAAACAGAGAAAATGAATGAAATGGCTCTGAGGGGAGCCAGCTAAGCAAGAAATGGTTCAGCTGACATGGAGTGAAGCCAAGGAAAGCCTTGCTATGACTGCTGAAATGTTCTCCAACCTCAGATTGCTGTGAGATACACTTGGAACATTATTCCACAGGTTTCTCTTGTAAATTGTCTACTGACTCCCCCTCCAGAATGAAATAGCTGGGATTAATTCTTGACAATAGGCCAGTAGAACTTTGTGGCTTCACTTGCTGTTGCAAATTAAACAAGAAGCAGGACAGTTCTCTAGAGCTGAGACAGTGTTGTGAGGAAAGGTGCATATCTGAAACTCTCATATTCCCCAGGAACAGACTGTATCGTTGGAAAAATGTGCAGATTTCCTACTGGGAATGGTACCTGGCCTGTGCCTGGTCAGGAATTTTCTGGCAGAATGTGTGCACTGGAAGGATGAGCCCACTTTAAAAGCTGGGTAACATCTGTGCTTCTCCATCCTGGAAAGCATCTGAGGCAAATATTGGCTGAAAAGGTCTCGGCATGAGCTCTCTGTGCTCCACAGAGGACAGGAAAGCATCACTCTGCTGCCAGCACTGACCTGCCAAGGGCAGGAGGAACATTTACTCCACGGCAGGGATCATTCACTGCCACATGCCTCCAATGCACTGTGGCACCTCGTGACTCCCACTTTGTGCCTGTGTGAGGTGAAGAAATGGGATCCTCTGAGACAGTTTCATTCCATTTTGACAAGGAAAACATATTGCACAATCAGTATCACAGTCCCTCTGCTTGCCATGCTGACTTTTCACACTCTTCAGTTCCTGTCTGCCCTGAAAAGTGCTGCAGGTGGCTCCTCACAGATGTCTGTGACAGTGACAGATGAGAAGCTTCTTCACTGTTTTGATATGAAATGAGCCTTGCATATGCCTCCTGTTAAACATGAACCTAAACAGCAGGATTAATAACAGTAGCAATTGAAACACTCATCTGTGTATAATTTTATTTCAGTCATGATCTTGTTAGTGTTGAAATAAATCAGATGTGTCTGCTAAGTCCAGATGAAATTCAGGAACTTGTTTAGTAGCATAAGTAATGACATTTGGAACCCGGTTTTGAGGCTATCTCTAAGGAAACTGTAAGCACAGACAAGGGGGAGTAGGTAAAACAGGTGAATAAATCTATACCTCCTCCTCTCAAGACCCCTTCATTCTTTGCTTTTCCTGTTCAGATACCTATGTTGTGTTTCTGTGTTTTATTCTGTACAGGACTGACAGATCCCCTGACTACACAGCATCCTGTCTACCTGCCCTTAAGCATCTGACAAGACTTTTCCTGAAAGTCCCACTTACAATTTCACATGGATTTAGCTGTAGCATCCTGTTTCTTAAGTAGGTATATGGATCTGCCTAGCAATTGGTAAAGGAGGGAAAAGAGATAATTCCATAAGTTATGAACATGAGAGAAAATACAGGAACAGTTTTAGGTGACAGAGAAGTCCTTCAAAGTGAGAGTCCTAGATTTTAGGATGCAAGGAAACTCTCAATATTCCTTTCTCTAAAGTACTTTCCATGTAATTCTAGAATCATAGGCTTACACAAGTCTGGCAGGGACATTGGGATGTCATCTAGTTCGTTCTCTGCTCAAAGCAGTATCAGCTTCAGAGTTAGTTCAGGTTGCTCAGGGCATTGTCCAGTTGAGTTTGCAGTATTTCCAAATACAATGATACCATGACTTCTTGGGGCTTTTTCCTGCAAAAGAGAACAGCTTCACAAGGAGGAATGGAAACTTCTTCCCACACCCAAATAAGTGGATTATATTCTTGGAGGTGTCTTTGAATTTTTCTATGCAGCTGTGAAACTGGGACTAGCTCTCCCACGTGGTGTGCTCAGGGATGTCACCAAAACTGCATTAGAGATTTTCCATTGGTAAATCATAATTTTTCATTAGAGAGACAGAAAATATATTGATTTGGTGAAGAAGGACTGGAGCCATTTAGCAGAGAGTGAATACAGCTTGGATAAGCATTCCCATCTGGAGGAGAGAGAAGAGTTAATTACAGTGTGCCCTTTTCCCCAGCGTTTTGCTCTATATGGAGATGTCCTGGATTGACACAACAGTTGCTCCCCACAGGATGCCATGTGGACGGACCAGGTAGGTCCACAGGTTCTGGATTGCAATCTGGTAGCCAGATCCTGGAAGGAGGAATGTCTCTGATTTAGTTTTATAGTTTTCATCCCTTTGGGCCTAATCCTAAGAGATTAATTCTGAATTGATTGCAGAGCTAGGGATAAAATGCAGAGGCTCTGTCTTTTCTCTGCTGAGCACTGAACCATTACTCCTCTGAGTCAGGCAATGAACTAGCTGGAAAAGCTTTCAAATATATGAGCATGATTAATAGACCTAAAGCTCCAGACTGGAGCCAGATGGAGAATGTACAAGCTTCTGCTTTTCTGTTTGCATATGTACAGGTGCTGCTCTCAAGGCGCTTGTCAGCTGCCGGCGTTGAGGGAGCTGACAGATCCTCTGCAGCACTGCTCGGCTAGGTGTGCAAACATAAAGTGGAGATTAACCAAAATAGCCCTTAATAACACCTTCAGTGCAGTGGTCACACTGACTGACAGCAGGGACTGGGCAGGGTTAAATATGTATGCAAAGAGAATTTTTATTGCATCCTTTGCCAGAGCTTGCATTCACACAAATAAATTCAGGTGCACCCTGTGCTGCCCAATCATACATTTCTGTCACTGATCTGACTCCCTATCAGACACCACACATGAAGTCCTGGCAGCTGATTAACTGCTAGTGCCAACCTCCTCACGATTTACTGCATAATGGTTTGATTTACAGTGTTTCTAAAGCTGTATCTCCTCTGCTTTGTCAAGCCTGTCCTGGAGAATCCTGCACCAGACTGATGTCTACTGAAATACTGTAACATGTGTGGTGAGTTGACCTTGGCTGGACACCAGGTGCCCACCAAAGACACTCTGTCACAGCCCTCCTCAGCTGGACAGGGGAGAGAAAACATAATGAAAAAGCTCATGAGTTAAGATAGGGGTAGGGAGAGATCACCCACCAGTTACCATTGCAAACAAAACAGACTTGGCTTAGGGAAATTGGTTTAATTTATTGCCAATCCAATCAGAGTAGGGTAATCAGAAATAAAACCAAATCTTAAAATACTTTCCCCCCCACCCCTCACTTCTTCCTGGGCTCAGCTTTGCTCCTGGATTTTCTCCCATCTCCCCCTCAGCAATGCAGTAGGATGGGAGATGTGGTCTGTTCATCAGACGTTGTCTCTGACACTCTTTCCTCCTCATGGGAAGGACTCCTCACACTCTTCCTCTGCTCCAGCATGGGTCCCTCTCATGGGGGACAGTCCTTCAGGGACAGGCTGATCCAGTGTGGATCCCCTTGGGTTCACAAGTCCTGGCAGTAAACTTGCTCCAGTGTGGGACCCTCTCTCCATGGGCCCACAGGCTCTGTCAGAAATCTGCCAGTCAGAGGCTTCCCATGGAATCACAGCCTCCCGTGGGCATCCCCCTGCTCCAGTGTGGGCTCTGCAGGGGCTGCAGGTGGATCTCTGCTCCCCCATGGACCCCCAGGGGCTGCAGGCACAGCTGTCTCTCCAAGGGCTGAAAGAGAATCTCAGCTCTGGCACCTCCTGCCCCTCCTTGTGCACTGACCCTGGTGTATGCAGAGAGGTTTCTTTCACATATTCTCACTCCTCTCTCCAGATGCTGTTCTGCAGGTGTTTTCCCCCCTTCTTAATACATTATCCCAGGAATGCTGATGGGCTCAGCTTTGGCCAGCAGTCAGTCCATGAGGAAAGTTTCAGGCAGCTTCTCACAGAAGCCACCTTGTAGCCCTCTTGCTACCAAACCTGGTCCTGTAAACTCAATACAACTTGTTCTCTAATAGGGAGAAACTTTTCTGTGCTCTACATTAAGTCACCAGGCTGCTCACTTTAACTCTCCATAGCTGTGACAACCCTTACTGGATGCATTTGGACAAATACAAGGCAGCCTGTCAGATTAACAAAGCCCCAGCAAGTTTTCAGCAATATAAACCTTTTAATGAAAGCCAGAGAGAAAGACCTGACAGAAGAGAAACTTGCCTTCTAATGGCAGATGTGTGAGACAAATCAGCAGATATCAGGAAGCTGCTTTGATGAAAGGAAAGAATGAGGTAATATGTTCCCTAGTTTCTAAACTAAATTGAAGTAAAAAATCCAAAGCATTGTAGAAACAGGGGAAATGTTTCAATCAATATTGTTGGATGTGATATTTCTCTCCCTTACAGTAATATTGGCTTTTCTGCTCTTAATGCAGCATAACTATTAACTTAATTTTGTTTATGAATAGAATAGAATAGAATAGAATAGAATAGAATAGAATAGAATAGAATAGAATAGAATAGAATAGAATAGAATAGAATAGAATAGAATAGAATAGAATAGAATAGAATAGAATAGAATAGAATAGAATAGAATAGAATAGAATAGAATAGAATAGAATAGAATAGAATAGAATAGAATAGAATAGAATAGAATAGAATAGAATAGAATAGAATAGAATAGAATAGAATAGGAGTCTTTTGACTAGGAGGAGACCTTCAATGACAATCTAGTCCAACAGCCTGACCAGTTAAGAGATAACCAAAAACTAAAGCAGAGAAATTATTTCTCTATGCTATTAAATAAGTGGTTCTTTTCACTCCCAAGGGAGAGAAGGAGGTGTACCTAAGTGTGTCTGAAAGGATGATCCAGTGGCCAAAATTTTGTCCCCTCTCCATGGCTGCCCTAAAGCCAGTCTCATCTCTGCCAATGACCTACTCCAGGACTTTAGGAAGAACCTCAAATTTCCTGCCTGTTTATTTCCAGCCTTTTGTATTCCACTAAGAAATTAATGATGCAAAACCTTTCCCGTGTTTATGCAAGATTTCATGCTGTGTGCCTGTATGAGATCCAGCAGGTCTGTCATGCTCTCAATTGCACCTCTAAATGCTGCTGTGAAAAGAGCAAAGGTGGTAAGACATCCAGTGAAAAGTGCCAGAGTTCAGTGTCATCACTTAAGGAAAGAGATCTTTAGAAAAGAATGGCTATTTGTAGCAGAGACTATTTTTTCTACTATATCTGCCAAATTAATTGCTCAGTCCACTTTCATGTTACCTTTAGATAAGGTGAAATTCTTTCAAAAGTAATGACGTTTTTAATAATTAACAGTATTGTCTACTGAATTAACTTGCTGTCTTTTATTCTTCTCCTTCAAGGGTAAAGCTTCATGTCTTTTCTCATTTGGAACTAATATGCATACATATGCATAGATACACACACATACATATATATATGTGTGTGTGTGTGTGTGTGTGTGTGTGATGGGAATGAGAAAAGAAGGAATAGAGAAAAAAATTATATGCCAGAGAATAAAATAAAAGGAAAAAATAATTTAAATATTATTTTTACTCTTTTCTTTACTTGTACTTTGCAGAAGCAGGAAATTTGACTTCCTGAAGTATCATCACTTCAAGAAATTTCCAAAAGGAAAGCTTTGCATTTTATTTGTGGGATTTTCTTCTTTCTAGAAACATCCTTTTATCTGCTCTGTGGTGGTGGTCTCAGCTTGCTGCCATTGGAGAACCTTTCCCATGTCACACAAGAGAGAGTTGTGACAGGAGGTCTGGTACCTGCGTGGGGCCATGCTCAGAGCCTGCACAGCTCTTTGAGGAAGCTGAGATTTGGGCAGCTCTGGTGATGTCCCCATGGTGGCAGGTGCAGCCTGCCCTCCAAGCACTGGCAGTGCTGGAGCAGCCTCAGCCCCTCTGAGCCAGTCGAATTCCTGCTCAGCAGGATATGGAATCCAGGGTGAGGAGGAAACAAACTTCTGTCCCTTTTCCCTCTCCCCGTAAAATCTCTGCCTGCTGCCTTCCAGTGCTGCAGAGAAAATTAGGTTGAGATTCAAGCACCTGGAGAGCTGTGGATAAAAGGTGCTCTAGAAGAATATATTCTTACAGATGTTCTTCTCTTTACTGCTACAGCAAGTCAAGATGAAAACACACTGCATAAATTGTGCCTGAAATCTAATGCAAACTGCTCCCATCCAAGCAAGCAGAAAAATCCTAGAAGCTCAATCTATGTCCTGCGGGCAGCAGAGAAGGAGAAATGCTGCCTCACTTTCTTTTTCTTCCTTTTTTTAAATTAATATTGTATTATTATAGATAAAATTGTGCTTGGGGGCATTCCAACAATGTGGTGCTGAGGAATGTGCATGAAGCAGATAACACTATTTCCCTCCAGCAGAAGGAAAATATATATAATAACAGGAACTTTATTCATTAACTTGAAGGAAATTATGATTACATTAGTGAGGCTAAAGGGTATGAAATACCTTCTGCCATCCAATAAACTATGGTCCAGCCAATTCTAGGATCAAGCTGTGGAAGTTCCTGTCGGAAGAAATAGCAGATAAAGACAGGAGCAAGAGGAAGGAAGCAATTCCCAGATGGTAACACTTTAATTTTTAATTTGGAATAGTTAATATTATTCCAAGTTTTACACCCTAAAGAAGAAACCACTTGAGGCAATGCCATATTCTTGGCTCCCTGGTGGGTTAAATAAACTTGTAGTTGCAATGCTTTTTATTTGTTTAAGGGACAGTTTGTGCCTCGGACTGAATGTCTGCTTGGGAGCAGAGTAAAGCTGATCCCTTAGGCTGCCTGCTATGTGATCTGGTATGTGCCTGCTGATTTCCCAACCCTTTTGTTTGTAGATATACAGGAAATAATCAATCAGAGCTGTCCCACACTCCTGCAATGTGGAAACCAGCAGGACTTGACCAGAGCAGCTATATAATGGTGTTATTCTGCTATAGTTTTCCCATCTAAACCAGATGTTTTCTTTGCAGGTGAGGGGAAACAAGGCTGAGCTGCACCTCACCCAGGATTTCATAGCAGAATGAATCTCTCTACCACTGGTTCTGCCTCGATTCAGGACACTGCACTGTGTGGGATTCATTACACTTCATGACATTTCTTCCTTCATTTAAGCCTGAACCCTGTTTCTCACTGAGGCTCCACCTGGGGAGCTGGAAGGGATTGTGTGCTACGTGACTCAGGCTGGGAGATGAAAGGGGAGAAAGGAAGGGGAAAGCTCACAAATTGTCAGTTCTCATTTGGCTCTTAACAAAAGCACCTGTATTCTTAGGGAAAAAAAAAGATAATATCTTTGATGAGTGTCAAATGAACAGAGGAAATAGACATTTACTCTGTAGAATTGAGTTGTTCTTGGCAATTGAACAATTTTTCATTGGGGCAGTGGATCATTAATCCTGCTTTCTACAAGTTTTGCTCCAATTCAGATCTAAAGAAAGATAACAGCAGGCTGAAAACTGAGCAGAGATGCACTGTTTGAGCAGTGGCCCAAAGCCTTGACATTTTCCTGGGATCTGCTTCCTCTGTGAGAGGATTCCTATTCCACCTGAAGTCATTACTGCTCCCTGGGAAACTCAGCAGAACATGGAAATCTGTTTCTTTTTTAGAAGGATTTTCTTCATAGCATTCCACCCAGGCTGCAGTCATACAACATTTCTGTGACCAGTCTAATGCCCATATTTTGATTTTACTGAAAGGAGGGTTTCCTATGGTCCTAAACTTGACCACAACATTCAAAGCTTCAATTGCAGTTCAATTCCTCCTCCATGGACTTTTTTATATAGGTTGAATACTCAACAGAGAGATCTTAGCTCCTTGTACTGCATTTAAACAAAATACTTGTTCTGTGTCCTAAAGGCTCAAGCCAAGTGTTTATTTCATTTTACTCCTAGCTGAGATGTGGAAACCATTCCCTCCATATCAGCAACCCTGATACCTCTCTTCCTCCCACAAAAAAAGCAGTTTCTTTTGCTCTTGCAGTGCTCTGATTCTGTACTCCTGTGCCAGGAGACATTGCTGCTTTGTTATGTGACCCTGGGGCTAGTGGCATGTGGCACACTGTCCTGCCTAGGCTTGAGTGTCACATATGGTGTCCCAGTAGCAGGAATAACTGTGTGCTGGGCACTCTGGATTGGAAAGGACTTACAAAGTCACCAAATCCAACCTTCCAATGTTGCAGAGAACTATAAACCTCCCATGGAACAGATCAAGCTCACTTTTGAATAACAGCTGGGGTTTTTTTTGTTACAAAAATACAAAGACTTCCTTCCCTACTTCACTGATCCATTAGAAAGTTTCTTCTAATTTCCATTACTCAAAGTTAACTTCTTTCCAGTCGTCCTTGCACCAACACAGACTTCTGGTCAAAACACTTTTATGTCTCTTACTGGTGTTTAAAATTTTGCACAACTCGTCAACAATATTTATCCTACAGTCTGTCTCTGTGCTGGGCAACATCCTGCTTCTGTCAAAACAGGTAGGGAACTTAATTAAATCTATCACTTCATAATGAGTTATGCTAAATGACATAACAGCTAGATCAGGAAATAGGTCAACATATCAAGGGAAAGTTTTTAGTTAGAGAAATGCCATCAATGACACATTGGGTGGAATTGTCCTAAAACAGGAAATGAAAACAGTGCAGAGAAAACATTGATAAACATCAAGTGCTTCTAATTGCTCTAGAATGGCTTGGCTTTTCCTCATGTCTTGCTTTGTGACATTGTTTCCCCAAGCAAGCTGTTTGCTAAGGAAGGCAGAAGCCTCCCTTGGAATGGAAAATGCAAATCCTTTCCTCTGAATCAGTATAATTATGAAATTATGGGGCTCTCAGGCAAAGATATGGGGATAGGAATAACAGTGTTATACTAGTATGTGCAAGAAGGCAAACAAAACAACAACAACTGTGGAATTAACACCAACCAGACCAGGAACCCAGTTCAGCCCTCTGTCCGCAGGCACTTTCCCCGGGTGCAGTTCCCGGCACGGCCAGCAGGGGCGCTGCGGGCTCCCGGCCGGGCAGGGCGGGCACGGGGATTCCTCCGCGCCTGCAGGGGGCGCTGTGGGGCGGGGCCTAGATACAGCTGGGCCCGGACAGGCAGGGATGGAGGAGAGGCTTTGGTTCTAAAAACCCCTGGGGCAGTGTCAGTCCCAGTGCCCAGATGGGCAGGGATGGAGGAGAGGCTTTGGTTCTATAAACCCCTGGGGCAGTGTCAGTCCCAGTGCCCAGACACGAAAGGATGGAGGAGAGGCTTTGGTTCACAAACCCCTGGAGCAGTGTCGATCCCAAGTGCCCAGACACGAAGGGATGGAGGTAAGGCTTTGCTTTACAAAGCCCTGGGGCAGCCCTGGTGCCCAGACAGGACTCTCAGGAACAGCCAGGTGGGCAAGCAAGATGTGTGGGCAGGCAGGGGGTGCCGGGCTATGGTGCAGTGAAAACTCACTGTGAAGAAGCAGTGGAGTCAGGACAGAAGTGGCCCGGCTCCAGCAGGGCAGGGAGAGGAGAGCTCACGATCCCGGGCACCCGAGCAGGTGGGGACAGTCCCTCTTTTAGTGAGGTGGGTGTCAGTAGGGTCCCAGTTCAGTGGCTGCTCACAAGCAGAGCGTCACCCCACGGCAAGAACAGCAGCTCTGGGCTGGGCTCCGGTGGCAGCAGTGAATTCCTTTCCCCAAGCAGCAGCTCCGACAAAGCCAAGAAGGAGAGAGAGCTACAGGTGCCCCAGCCCATCCTTTACCTGCCCAATTCTCACAGTTTCTCTGCCTCTCAGGGAGAAACTCCCAGATAAGAGAAGTGCAATCTGATGTATCCTCCCCTGAGCTTGGCCATTTTCTTTTGTTTTTTTAAAGTACCCAGTTGTTAGGTTTCTTAGCAACTTATGGGAAAAAATTCTATAAGTAAAAAGGAACAAAAGGAAAGAAACCTAACCCCCAACACCCCATTAGCCTGCTCACTAACCTTTTTCACCAAAAATAATTTTCCATGAATCACAACCATATCTTTATAATGAGTACAAGGAAATATCAGTTCACATAAGATCAAGTTAAGCAACAAGAAAAATCATATTAAGTTCAATCTAATTATAATTTTTGCCACAACAGAAGGGACAGTTTCTTTTTTTTTCAAGTAAGAGTTGAAAGCTGTGTATAAACACACAAAACTGAAGAGCCACAATGCCTACCACTCATCTCTGCAGAGTCAAGAAGCCAGTTGAAACTACCTAAAAACAACAGTTTCTCTGCTGGCACTCCTGGGAGTATAGTTCTTAACCAGAAACCCACATCAAATATCTAAAGCTATGCAGCTACATGCCTCCCTTTCCAATCAGATGTAAAACCCCAAAACACTTCTTTTCTAAAGCAGACTTTCCTAAAGCAGCAGGTCAGAACTCTGAAATATGCCCAAAGGCCCTACCATTTTCAAATGTCAATATGTTTGTGCTCTTGGAACTCCACAAGGAGATGATGAGTCATAAATTTTACTCCAACAAAGACTATCATCAATGTCTTGTTCGCCTCCATAACTGGCATAAAGTTTAACTCAGTATTCCCTGCATTGGACCACAACTTGTGTGTGAAATACAGGATTTCTTTTGCAAAAATATTTGATCTTCACCTGTATGAATTCTTATCTCTCTTGCAGCCTGTCACTAAGGCTCAGGAAATGTTTGTGAAGTGCTTTGAGAGCCTCCTTGGGGATATGATGTGGAGAATTTGCAGGCAAACAAATAACGGGTCGATTTCTATCCAGTTATTCTCATGTTGTTTTTACTTGGAGAAGCTGAAATTCAAATGGTGATTAACAAATGATAGTGAATACAGTACATGAGTTCCATGTGCTACTTTCTGCTTCCAATAAACTCTGTTTAGACATTTACAATCAAATTCTGCCATGAATTACACCAGGGTAACACCAGGGCAAACGCTCCAAATTAATACAGAGGAGTGGAGGTTTTCCAAGACTACTGTCAACTCATTCAAGCTTTTTTAACCCCCAAGGTTATGTGCATCTATAGCCCAATAGTGTGCTTGGAAAATTGTGCAGCTAATTAGTAATAGAGCCCTCTGAGTGAGAGGTAATTGAATTGGAAAGAAAAGGTATTTATTCCCAGGGTAAGAGAATGTTGGTTGGACAAACGTGGGTACACGTTCAACCAAGATCCCAAACCAGAGCAGTGACAGCTCCATTTATGGGGACAAGTGTCACGTGTTAAGCGCACATGTGAGTTGAATAATTTAGAAATCTCTGTGATATCTCAGGACCTTTGACTGCAGGATCTCCTTGTCACCAGTATCCATCCCAGTCTAGTTGATGAAGCCCAACTCATTTTGACCTAAAGAGGAAGGTCAGATTTACCCCATTCTAATGCAGATCCAGACAACTTATTTTAGTCAACTGAGCCCCATTTCTGGTGACCACATTGTTGAAGCAAGAACATGCTCCATCCTTACTTGAGAATGACATGTAATGAATGTCCTTTGGGAGGCTGTATCTTCCAAGTGTTTAATCAACTGTTCTGTGGGACAGGACACCAGGATTGTCTGACAAGACTGGAAACACCAGCAAATAAAGTGATATAAAAAAAAAAGTCATGGGCTTGACACCCACTGACAACTAAGTACCACACACTCACCCAGATCCCCTTCCACTATGCTTCAGGATGAGGGAATTAATTGGAAGGGTAAAAGTGAAAACAAACATATGGCTTGAGCAAAAAGCAGTTTAATAATTAAAAAGTAATAATAGTAATATTAGTAATAATAATGATAATAATAGTAATAATAATAATAATGATATTTTTTAATTAAGGGAAAAGTGATTTTAAAAAAATAGAGAGGAAAATAAAACCCAAGAAAGACAGGTGATACAAATGGAAACAATTGCTCACCACCAGCCACCTGATGCCATACAAGTGCTGCTCAGTGTGTAAGCAACACTATTTCCAGAACAAAATACAGACCCACAATAACTACTGTGAAGAAATTTATCTAGGGCAAAATCAGCACAAAAAGAATTAAAATCATTGCAGCTGTTTTTTCCTAGCAACTTTTAAAGAGAAATTTTGATAAATAACTGCAGATATATTGTCCATGCCCAATGAGATGAATAAAAGTTTATCTTAAATTGAAACAAAACAGGAACCCACTAGAAATTAGGAAAATCTTTCTGATGAGTAGGGAAGCTAAGCCCTGGTACAGTCAACACGAGGGATGGAGAGCCCAAGGTGCTGCCATCTGCTTTGGTATCATTAACACCACAATGAGCATGGACTGGACATCTTCTCACAGCCCCTCCCAGCCCTGTTGTCTCTGATTCTGAATGGTTTTCAGATTGCTCCAGAAAAGATGGGGTAAAGAAAAATTAATGTCCTGACACCCTGCTATGATTCCTAATAAATTGTTTATCATTGAAAGTAACAACATTTTCAAATATTTGCTGCAATCAGCATGGTGGGTGTGCTGGTTTTGGCTGGGGTAGAGTTAACTTTCTTCTTTATCAATTCTCTAACAAGTGACCTGGAGGAAGAATGATTTCACATGGGAACTGTGTGGTGTTTTATCTCCAGCTGGGCTCAAAACCACAACAATAGGTCATTGTCCTTCTTGCTGTACACATAAATTCTCTTTGCTGTTTTATTTGTGTACATAACTAATTTCTTATTTTGTTTTTCTTTTTCATTAGCATTTCCCTGTCATGTACAATTTTCCTTTAACTTGGCCATGAACTAGTGTTGGGTTTGTTTCATACTTGTTTCATTATTTGAGACTTCAGATTCTGACTATCAGCATGGTAAAAAGAAAAAGTGTTTTCTTGTGCTCAAATGTAAGTTCACATTTTGTTCCCACTTTTAGTTTTTCCTCCTTCCCTCTCAGTAGGCACTATTTAGAGGGGCATGGCTACTTCTTCTTCTTCATTTTTTTCTTCATCCCTTTCCATCAGATATTTATATTGTTTTGTACACATTGATAAGATTCTCCCCCAGCTTGCTCTTCTTGGGGCTGAAGAGTCCAAGGTCTCTCAGCCTCTCCTCATATCACAGGTACAAGCAAAACTAACAGGCTTTTACATCTCTGCATCCCATCAACAGATTTATAGCTCTGCATCCCATCAGCAGAACCAAGGCTCCTGCATGCACTGACTGCTGCTGGAGATGCAACAGCCACATCCTTCACAGACATGACTGAATTAAAATTAGTGTGGAGAACTTGGACACAGCATTAGCATGAAGGATGGAGGAAGGCCTGTCAGCAATTCCAATGTAAGCTGTGAAGACCAATCAGTCTGTTATTAGTTGCAGCTCAGTCCCCAGGCTGTGCAGTTGATAAGATTCTCATGCTTCAATTGCACAGCAGTGGCAGTGAAGCATTTGAACCCTGACTAAAGAAGAGATATTGTGCCTCCCATCTGCATGCTTGACACATTGGGCTGGCCTCTCTTTTCTCCTCTCTCTATAAAAACACCTCACATGTGTTCTCCTGTGCTGTGTAACTCACAGTGCTGTCCAGCCCTGACCTCCATTCAAATCAGTTTTCCAATGCTGTCACTCTGAACACTAATGTTTTAGACAAACTTGTAGCAACTGAGACAGGGCTATAAGCTGAAAACACTGCAGCAGCAGAGTTGAGTAGCTAATCAATACATGAGCTGTCAACTTTTCAGATCAAGGGATTAACAAACTTATTTTGCAGTAAATGAAATTAGTTTGGTGAGATAAAAAAAAGATGCTAAAAAGAAGATGTCTGTTCTTTTCTAAAGGAAGAAAATAATGATGGAAAGAACTCAAACACACAAAAAATATTTAATCTCCTAGCACTTTCAGTTGTGCTTTTTCTAACTAGCCCTGAGGAATTATGATGTCAAATTTGCAACTGAAGGGTGCTCACCACGGCTTGGTGACAGGGAAGAACACAACATTAGGACTCCACACATATCTCTACAGCAACAAACATTCTCTGACCTTACTACAAATGAGAAAAGCTTGAAAATACTTGTCTAGACATTACTATATTACATGCTCATTGTAGGAAATACTTGATTTAAAAAATTTTTTAAAAAAAGTAAAAATGAAGGGCATTCATAAACCTTATTTGCTCCCTCAGATCAAAGAGTGAATTTTTGTATGTCAAAAACTATTCATACTGCCTTTGTAATTTCACATTTCCAAAGCCAGTCTGGAGGAGTCAAAAAAGCATCAAAAGCCAGTTCTGGCAGCAGTCAGATACTTATTTCAGAACCAAGGTCCCTATCCTTGCAATCCTACCCAAAAAGGTCAACTGCATAGCCAGGGCCATCTTTTGCAAATAGTATTTTTATGTGAACCCTGTCCCAGAGAAACTCTGCTCTCTGCATGTCTAAATGACTGTGTGGGAAGAGCAATGTGCTATTTCAACCCTGTGACTGCTCTGCTGTGTCCCTGCAAATTCACTGTAAAAATCACCTTTTCTTATGTCCTGTTACATGTTCCACAAGTACTGGATATACTGTTGTGATTGCAAGCTTTTGTACCTTGACTAAGGAACCTCTGGTGATACACATCATGGATTGAGTAAAGGCAGTCCCTGAAACTTCCTGCTGGTGAGCAGGGAGAATTGACTGAACACTCATCTGCATGTCTATGAAATGGTGATGTGAGACTTTTTTTTTTTTAAGTAAGGTAAAGTTTTGAAGTTGAAGCAAATAGAACATCATATTTTGTGTCTGACAATGGATGGACAAGATATCTGTGTCGGGCCAGAGGATTCATCCTAACCTTTGGTACAGCTGGTGATGCTGAACATGTCTGGGCAGCTGGGAAAGAGACTGTATCAGATAGTGGCTACCTGTGGAAAATGCTTACACAAAGTTTTGTAGGCAACTGGTTCACTCCATAATGAGCTGAACTTCTGGAAGACTTTCATAAAGATGAGTGATACAAAATGGCAATACAAGTGAGTAAGATTTGGTTTTAAATTACTCTAAGAATCTATTATAAGTGTGTTCTTGGAAAAGCAGATCTAGCCAAGCACTGGTTTAAGGATTACAATACTGTTTGAATGTTTGGTAAGAATCCCAACAATTTTTTTCCTGATAAATGTACCACTTAAAACTACCAGAAATGGTATCTCATCTTATTTGAATAAACCACTAGCAGAAATACAAGTTCTATAGGCTGCTTAGTTCTAATGTATTGAATAAAAATCCTAACTAAGCAAGGCAACATTTACATCACCTTTATTAAAAAGAAAAGGGCTTGACACTATACACATCAGAAGCATCCCAGATCATTCTGGAGTATCTGCAGCTTATTTTCAGGCTTATCAAGGTAATAGATGGAGATTAAATCATGACTTTGTCAGGCAGAGACAATCTCAAACAATTCCCTGCATCTCAGTTGATGGCATAGCCTGGGGGATACTGTTTGCAAGCATAAAAGGCAAAAGAGCCATCACAGGAGCCCAGTGCATGATATTAAACTTTCTGTAAAAGGCCATCCTCAAACTAGGCCCATTATCTCTGACATACAATCCCCACAGAAGTGAAATATTTCTTGCTGAGGGTTTATGGCATTTCCCCAGGCGAAGTCGCATGCAGTGCACAGAGGTTTTGCTTGCAGAGCACAGCTCAGCAGCCTTTACAGCCAGTTTGACCAAGACCAGGAAAAAAGTCTTGTGCACACAGTCTCCTTTGCAGGATCAGAGCATCAGAACTCAAGGCTACAATGCTGCTGAAAAAAAATACATAGACTGGGCTTTACAACACTTCACAGCTTCAGTGTGTGTGTGCTGTAATGGACAAGGAGTTACTGTGCTGCCCCAAGGGCACAGAGGGATCATTTCTCTAGAAAATGTCTCTTCATGGATAAGAGAGGCACAAGCACCTCAGACAGAGGCTGCAATAACCTGTATAATGAGATGTCCCCTGACATTATCCTGGATCATATCCCTGTAGCTGGAGGGGATCTCCTGGTGCAGAGCAGACAGACAGGGGAACTGGAGTGTTCATCTTCTCAGAGTTTGTGTCTGGACAAGCTTCATTTTCTAGCAAGAAAGAACCTGCAGGCCCAAAGACCTGTGGTTTTAGGTAATATAAGTGCACACACTGAAAAGGAGAGACCCCAAAGGCTCTTCTGCACGACAAAATTAAAGTGAGAGATAAATGGTGACTTGTCTATGGAGCTGAATCAAGTGTTCTGCTTCTGCCTCAGCAGCTTATTTGTGCCTGGCTCCTGGAGTGACCTCTTAGCTACTGCTGACCCCTTGGCTGATCCCTAAAACAATTTTGGATGGAAGTTATGACTATAAACATATAAGCATTAATATTAAGCAGGTCTTGACAATTTTTAGTTCATTCTTCTCTTGGAGAAAGCAATTTAATCCTTTCTTTTACTCTTTCTAAATAAGAAAAGACAGAGAGCTCACATTTGCTTCTAATTACAATGCACTTTACTGTGCAGCCCCAGTGAGGGGAAAAGCTTTTTGAAGTCTGCAGCATTGAGAGAGAATTGATTGCTAATTAAATTTGTCTCTGGGAAGTTAACTATAACTAAAATGTACTGAGTGAAAATAAACAGATCATTGTTTTGCTAGTGGCACATGTTAAATAAAACCTGCATAAATCAGGTGCTTTGAAAGAGCTTGGTAAAGCCAATTGGTGGAAGCTTTATTTCAGGAGAGCACTGGCTGCAGTGTTAGTGCCTCACCTCAGTTTAGGGGTTGTGGTGATCAGCTTTTATGAAGGACTTACAATTCTGCCCTCCTTGCACAGGAAAGGACAGTTATGGTGTCTATAATTCCACAGAGACAAACATTCCCACTTGGATAGAACCTGCCCTTTTGGCTCTTTTTGTGTTCCACTGTAGGTCTGGGACTGGGTTTTTAGGGTGTTGTGGGAACTGAGGCTGGAACTGAGTGGGAAACACAAAGTACACTCTAACTCCACTTCAGCAAAACACCATTACAAGATGCCCAAACATGATCCCCAAAGATAAAACAAGATCCAGTAGAATACAGCTGTCGTTATTGGGATTCTTTCAGCTTGATCTTGACAGGCTGGAGAAACCTACTGGGGTTTGACAAGGGGGAGTGTTGGGTCCTGCACCTGAGGAGGAATAGCCCCATGTACCAGCACAGGTTGGGGGCTGATCTGCTGGGGAGCAGCTTGTAGAGAAGGACCTGGGAGTTTTTAGGGGTGACAAGTTGACCATGAGCTTGCAGGGTCCTTGTGGTCAGGAAAGCCAATGCTATCCTGAGGTGCTTGGGGAAGAGTGTGGCCAGCAGGTTGAATAAGCTGATTGTCCCCCTCCCTCAGCCCTAATGAGCCCATTTCTGGAGTTCTGTCTCAGTACAATGGCTGTGATTTTTTCAGTTTTATCTTCTTTTCAAAAGAAGTGTGTATTTTTGCCAGCTGTATATTTTATTTACCTCTGCCTGTTAATCCAGCAGCAGATGGCACAGGCAGGTATGTGCTAAGCTGCATGTACAGATGGCTCACTCAGTCTTGCCGTGCCTCTGACAAGATAAAGACACGAGGAGCTGCAGGATGCTGCAGATTACAAAGGGAAGCAGTGTGCATGCAGATGGCCTACACTGACCCGTGGTGCCACTAACAAGACAGCTAAATGAGAAACTGCAGGACGTTACAGATAACAGGATAGGCAATAACCTGACAAAATCACTGCCAAAGTCAGAAGTTACCAGGGAAAGTATAGCATAAACACCAAATAAGGATTCAAAACCAGTGCTGATGGGGATATGGTACCCAGAAATGAGCTGTTAAGGGAGGTGAGGGTAGTAGAGGGGAAGATCTTGCATGGTTAAAAGGGAATAATGTGAGCCAGATCATATGTTCACAACTCCCTGTGAGGCAGCCTGACCAACAGGGTTGGAAGAAGGCTGTAAACATGGTATTGCTCCAACTGTGATTGCATCTGACCCTCTTGTGCTCTCAGGAGGGATCTGGATGCTTTCCCCATTGCTGGAAGGGAGCACCCAGAGAAGGTGGCTGAACCTCTTGACTTCCAAATGGTATTTGAGTTATAATGCTGATAACCCTATAAAGAAAATTTTGCTGTTGTAACTTTTTGAGGGTTATTTTGCTATTGTGTGTACTCAGTCTGCTTTTGAATCCAGAAATTGTTTTTCCTTGATTCAAAGAAACTCAAACCTAATTCACAGAAACCCTGCCTAATTTCAGCTCCTGATGATATTATTATCCAGATGTGGTGGCATAACATAAACAAGAAAGATAGTGCCTTGGAGAGCGGGTTTAGGAACAGGAATATAAATTAATGGTAAGAATGTAATCAGTATCCTTATCCTTGTTTTGTTTAGGAAAAAACCCAGGGGCTATAACTGAGCTTGTCCTCAGAGGTCACCTTGAGATTACTGTCAAAATCAGATTTGCAGGTGAATATTGGACCTACAAGAAGGAGTTTAGCAGATTACAAGAGGTCTGTATTTCTCTAAATTCTAGAGCTTATTTCATCAAGAAGTTTGCTGATAGGAACACAGTTCAGTATGGGAGACTTATGATGGGGAGAATGATTCCTAAAGAGCAGCAATAGGGTCAGGAGTGACTATGGCCAGCTGCTTGTTCTGGTTGTGGAAGATGGGCTTCAGTGCAATCCTGTTGTGAGGGAAGCTTGAGAGAGGAGGCAGAGACTGTGTCCCAGTAGGCTGTAGCCAGTAGATAATATCCCAGGCAGTATCTAAAGGGTGGGTCACAGAAAGGCTCTCATGAGCATTCCAGCCACCCTGAATTTCCCTCTTTGTTAGAGGTATATGGAAGTGGTAGATAGAAATGCAAATGCACATTTACTTCAGTATTTCCTGCCTTTATTTGTCACAGAGTTCAGTGCTCAAAAGTCAAATTTCACTGGTAGTAATTATAAACTTTGAATTTGTAAAATGCAGTTTTAATTCAAAAATCAAATTGACTTGAGAGGAAATTCTTATTCATCCCCACCTCCTGTTTTCAGTGTCAATTTATGGATCTCAGTGACCATACTGCTCTCTTGGCTGAACAGGCTGGTTTCAGGATGTGACCCTGCTGACAACAGCCACAGTCCCACACTGTGCTGAGGGGGCTAAGGCAGCAAATGTCATTGTGCTCCCCATGTAATGCTAGGACCTTCTAGGCAATAATTCAATGCTTCTTAGAAGACAAGACACTAAGAAGATTATAGAAATTACCATATAGTGGCTTTGTTGCAGACAAAACAATAATAACTCAGAAAATTAATTACTTGCAAATTAATAACAATTTCTTATCACTCATTCATGTATGGAGTAAAAAAAAATTCAATATAAAAAAACCAAAATACTTCAGCAAATATAATTTCTTCTCTTTCTCCAATCTCATTTTAAACCCAAACCACCACATTCTGCCCATTCCCAGTCTCAAAATACCTTATTTTAATCACAGGTTCCACTTGGTCTGTCCTAATTCCTTTGGTGAGATTGAGGGGCACAGAAAACTGGGGTCTTGTCCATAAGGGATTCTTTCTGTCTTTATGTCCTTATCAGTCTCTGTTTGCCACCCTTTGCTTCTTACTGGTTTCTTTCTGCCAAACTTTTCTTCTACCAGTTTTGCCCTCCTGTTGCCTGCCTCTTACTGTATTTCCACTGCAGTACTTTGTGCCACTGCACTGGGGAGAGTCATGCACAGGCTGTGATCCCTCAGGAGTGTCTTTGCTCAAGCAGGGACCCCTCTGAGGAAGGGCTGCCTGCTTGTGATGGCACAGATGAAACAAACATTTCAGTTCTGAAATAAAAGTATCACTGGGGAGACCATGAACCTCTATCCCAGGCCACTTTAGGTGGCAGGATTTCTCATCCTGACACTTGTTTCCCACTAGAAGGAGCTGGCCTTCCCTAGATGGGTTTTTTTGGGCAGAAGACTACCTAAATATGCATCAGCTGTTGCACTGTTCTGGTGACCCTCACCCCCTCTGGAATTCTGTGTTTTTGTGTCCAAATGCCTACTGATACCAGTGCAAGCAAAAAAGATCTGTAATATTTAACTCTGTGAAAGGAGGATGAAAAGAAGGTGCACAAGGCAGATACAGCTTTTTCTGTATCTTACAGAAGGTTATCTGCTCCTTCAGTGGATGGCACTAGTGGGTGACATCCATGACCGTGACAGGGGGTTGCAAACAGATCCTTTGAACCCAAAGAATTACATGATTCTATGATTACACATGAAATATGAAGTCATTCCTCTTCTATGTACAATCATTCCTGGGTTTTTCTGTCATTGGTATTTTTAACATCAGGAAATTGTGTTTGTGTCCCACTTTAATGATCCTCTGAAGACAAATAAATAAAGGAAGGAAAAGGAGTTGTGAGTGAAAAAAGAGTGACTGGCAATTCATAAAAGGAATATTTGGGTACCATCCTAATCCTATGAGCACTTTCTGGTAACATATCACTCAAATGCTGTGTTTGGACCAAAAGTTTTCCCAATCACATATGGCTATTCCCAAGAACAGAAATGGCCCTGGGTTTAGGGACTAGATTAATGATTGCAGTGGTCAGCCATTCAGCCATCCTTTTCTTTCTTTCTTTCTTTCTTTCTTTCTTTCTTTCTTTCTTTCTTTCTTTCTTTCTTTCTTTCTTTCTTTCTTTCTTTCTTTCTTTCTTTCTTTCTTTCTTTCTTTCTTTCTTTTCTTTCTTTCTTTTCTTTCTTTCTTTCTTTCTTTCTTTCTTTCTTTCTTTCTTTCTTTCTTTCTTTCTTTCTTTCTTTCTTTCTTTCTTTCTTTCTTTCTTTCTTTCTTTTTCTTTCTTCTTTCTTTCTCTTTTTTCCTTTCTTCCTTCCTTCCTTCCTTTAGAAAATAAGGTGCCTGTTGGCACTGAGATTAAAGAGGTTAACAAGTATTAAACAGAAAGACAGAATATGGTTCCAGAGGTCCTCATTTGAGACCCCAGCTCCAGTGTTTTGGAAGGAATTTCCAGCAGCACTAAATAATTAGCTACAACAGAGCTCATCTTCACAGCTGTAATTACTGCATGCTTGTGACACCACAGATATTACCATTAACCCTGCATGTGAATCATCATCTAATTTATTGTCTTAGTTGGGAGCAATTCTGTCTTTCCAGCTGAATATTTGCAGCAGTGTTTTATCATGTTAATCTTCAGGTTATGATCTCTCCTCCATATGCATGGATTGCTTTCCCAGATGGAGCCTCACCCGAGCAGCTCCTGCTTTCAGGCTTCATGTGCAGCCTTTGACAATCTAGGGCAGTTTCCAAAAAGTGCAGCCAGTCTTTATTTCCCTGCATAATGAAGTCCATTTAGCAAGAACTGGTATTTAGAGCACAGAAGAAAGGATATTCTGAGAGATGCAAGATGCTGAAAAGACTAATTATTGTAATCTCAAAAAAAGAGAAGAGCTCTGTGTGATGTCCTGACCACACAGTGGACAAATGTCCATGATGCCAACCCACTGCTGGGGAATGTGCAAAAGAGGACCCTGACACCAGCTCAGGTTCTGAGACTCTCCAAAAAGTGTGGCATCAGAATTTGTCTTGTGAAACTAACACTGAAAAACCACAGCATGAGATGAGGTATAAACACTGTTACTTGATAAAACAGTTTTATAAGAAATTTGTAAAAAACTATTCTTTTCATTTAAAAATGTCATATCTACTATATTATGAGAGTTTTAATGGAAAATGCTAGTTATCATTTGAAGTTAGTTTCAACTGAAGCTAGAAATTTAGTGCCAATATCTGCTGATATAAATTCTTTTGTCTAATTGATACTGTTTAATCAATATTTTGTTACAAGGAATTAAAAATGTAAAATTGTTTTTTTTTCCTTTCTTTGTGGGTCTGTCTGAGTAAATTATGCTTTCCACAAATGAGCAAAGCAAGTTCTCCTGAATGTTAATTTACTTAAAAATATAGATGAGGCTGAAAATGAGAGCATAAAGGACAGTGAATACAAGTTTTAAATTAAAATCTTCAGTGACTGATAGAAGTGACAAATGAGTCAATGATAATATGGTTAAAAAAAAAAGTAAGGTATTAAAAAAACCGATCTTGAGAAAAATTAATGGATGGGAATTAGAATTGTAAATTAATTAGAGATGAAACTGCACATAGTGAAGAAGTATCCATGATCTAAAGTGCTAAGTGTGGGATAATAAAAAACCCCATAGGATTGTAATAGTAATAAAGCAAAGCATAGACTTTTCAAATGAAATATTTTCCAAAAATTAGATTCAAGTAACTTGCCCTCATCATGTTTTCAAAGAATTAGTTAATCACATTCATAACTGAGTTTATCAGAACCCATTTTTAGAAACTGGGAGTTCCCACATTCTGGGGGATTCTCTGTATAATATAATAACAATCTTTATAATATAATAATATAATGTTCAAATAATAAAATCAAATAATAATATAATATTTCACAGAGACAGAGATTAGGCAGTCAGATGTAAATCTCTACTAAAATTATGGCAGAAGTAGTTAATGAAGCTATTGTTTCCTTCTCCATTTTTATTGATAATATTCATCTCACTTACTGCCCCACTTCTTGTAAAACAGGCTTGATCAAACAAATATCATCTCCATTCTTTTCTTATTTAAAAATAAATTATTGGCATGACTCATAAAGGTAACTGGTGGGATTAGATTTCTTTGTACCATTTGGATGAGTACCACATAGAATTTTATCAGAGCTAATTTATTTGGTGAGAATAGAAGAGGACCATACTAGGCATTAAACAAAAAAAGCAAAGAAGGTTTTGAAAGGAAAATATTCAGAATATTTCTCTCTGGGTACCCCAGGAGTTAATCAATGGCCCACTGGTATTTGACAAGGGCAGGGCGGAAGAGGAGAAGAAGTGATGGTAGGGATCAACTAATTAACTTTGCCTGCAAAATTTGCAGCTAAGGAAAGATTTGTGAAATAGCAAATTACAAGAGAACATGAAGGTTTTATTGTCTGACCTGGAACTCTTGAAAAAATGACTGAAAAGCCACAAAACAAGTTTTATCACAGATTGGGTCCTGCACATTTCATTCATTGCATTAAGACAATGGGGGGTTTGTGGTAAAAATCACTGTAACCTGAGACATTTACAATTAATTGCACTGGTAAAGGCAGTCATTTGGATCACTGGTGACTGGTAGGCACAGGTGAAGGGTGCTTTATTCCTATTTTCTGTAGAAACCCCACTCCTCTGGCTGCAAGAGCTCTGCATGATCTGCTTACACTAGATGCTAATGGCTAATACAAGGAGAAAGTAATTTTACCATTTTCCTTAGCAGATAGAAGAGACAGAGAATTATAGGTTACTTACAAAACTAAGGATGGGATAAAACTGCTCAAGCATTGACACTGGCATTATGTAAACACTTTCCTCAGGCTTCAGGTAAATGGATCCCCAAAAGTTTCATAATGTACCAGAAGTCAAGCCAAGGACTGAAAGCATTGAACAAACTTTTCTTGATCTAATCTGCAGGAAAGTCTTGGAGCCAGCGCCACACCACAGGAAGAGCAGAGCCCTGCACAGCTCCTCCATGGATGATTTTAGAAGGCTTCTGTGTCCAGTCTCTCAGTATTAGATTCCCATATTATTCTGTGCTACATATTTTTATTCCTATCCCTCTTTACAGGGAAAATTTGCCTTATCTCATTTCTCTCAACCACAATAGAAACTCCTGTCTCTCTAAGACATCTGTATTTTTTGGTGCTGGCATTCATTTGGGTTAAGAAATAGAAAGTTTTCCAAAAGAGATTTATTATGCCAGGCCTGCAACTATGAAGGAAAAAAAATAGGACAGAATTATACAGAGGGTTTATAGTACCTTCCAAAAATATGCTAAAGAATTGAAGAAAAAGAAGAAGGGTTAAATTTATTACCTTCCACTGGAAAAAAAGCACAACCAACAAACTAACAGCAAACAAACAGATCTGGGGTTCTTAAAATAAGCAGTTGTCTTCATTTCATCCAGTAAGAACAATATTTTTAATCTTGCCATCTTTAGCAGAATCCTGTATCAGGAAAATATGATTTATTTCTCCTGAGTTAATTGGAAGGTTTAAATAACAGTATAGCCCTTTTGCAAAAGTATTAATAGTGTAAAATTAAAAAGAAAACACTTGAAGTTTTTGTGGAATTTTTAAAAATTTAGTTAGCTTTTTACACACCTTCTAAATTTAGAAACCATTTGATTAGTTTTAATTCTTTTTAGTCCTGTTCCAGACAAACTTATCCAAGAGAAAAAGCTGACCTTCTGGAACAGGAAAGTCTCTTTGAGATCCCATTGTCCCTCTCGGAAAAAAGCAAAGCCTTCTAACAATACCTACTCACAGACCTCAAGAATTCAGTGCAGTAATTTACAGACACAAAATTCCTCTCTTAGCAAGACCATCACTGAAACTAACTGAACCAATGGTATTCAGGACAATAGCAGAATTTAATCATTATTTGAATTGTTAAAGAAAGCAAACAAAAAAAACCCCTTCAATGTATCTTACCTGACTTATGATAAAGGTCCTTTTCTAAATTAATCTTTTAAGAACAAATAAAAAATTGAATCCTTTATTAAGCCAAACACACAAACTTAATTTCTCATTTTTATCTGAATTACCTTGACTTTCTCTTCCTTAAAGATTATTTCTAATCAACTTATGGCTTTCATGACAAGATACTCTTGTAGTCTTTGGGTCACATTATTCTCTCAGTGACACTGATACAATTCAGTGTAACTCAATTGAAATCAGTGGTATTGTGCTGAGTTGTTCCTAATCTGGCAAAAAAATCTAGAATCTAAACTTTGTCATTCTACAAGACAACAGGAATAACTTCTACAAAGACAAAGCAGGAATAACTTCACAGATTGCAGTTCATAACACAAATTTTATATCTTTCAGTTGCAGAACAGAAAGGCTTTTGTTAAGCAGAAATACACAGTCCTGATGCTCAAAAATTGAGTTTTGTTTGAAGACTGTTGATTTGCTTCATTGTCTCTGGACTAGAAAATATGTCAAACTTTTCCATTATGAGAAGTAAAGTGCTTTTCAAAAATAAGAGTTGAACACTTGGCACTTTTCCATCCTGATTTGTCTGCTCTGCATTAGCAACAGTCCAACAGGCATCTGCTCAAGGGGGAATGTGGCAAGATTTGTACATATAAGTCAGTCTTTGTAGCTTTGCTTTTATTCAGTCAGGCTCCAAGGCAGTCCATGGGGAGTAAAACTGCAGTGCTCTGAGGGTAAATAACAGCCAGCCAACTTTGTATTTGCCTGCAAAGATCTATTTCAATCCTTTGGGAGAATCTGTTTACCAAAAAGTTATTTTCTTGTTTTCAACTATACCAGTTGGTCTAATAAAACAGATTATAGCTTCCTCTAATTCTTGTCTTGCCCATATCCTTTGACCATCTTGGCTGTAATAGCCATGACACAAGGAGGATATAAATTCTTTACAGTGGGGCCCAGTAAGTGGGAGAGCACAGGGGGCAGTGGGAACAAACTTTCTCCTTGTATTAGCCATTAGCATCTAGTGTAAGCAGATCATGCAGAGCTCTTGCAGCCAGAGGAGTGGGGTTTCTACAGAAAATAGGAATAAAGCACCCTTCACATGTGCCTACCAGTCACCAGTGATCCAAATGACTGCCTTTACCAGTGCAATTAATTGTAAATGTCTCAGGTTACAGTGATTTTTACCACAAACCCCCCATTGTCTTAATGCAATGTATGAAATGTGCAGGACCCAATCTGTGATAAAACTTGTTTTGTGGCTTTTCAGTCATTTTTTCAAGAGTTCCAGGTCAGACAACAAACCCATCATGTTCTCTTGTAATTTGCTATTTCACAAATCTTTCCTTGGCTGCAAATTTTCACTCTCTGGATCCTAAATGCTCCTCTAATGCTACTTCACAGGCTACTGCCCCATTTCAATTGGCTGTATAGATGTAGTTTATAACAACAGGAACCTGTAAGAAGTGCAGGTGGTGTTGGCTCTTCTCACACAAACAACACAGGGTATGGGTGTGATGGGCTGACACCACTGACACCTATCCCAAAACTCTCACTAACTTAAGCAAAGAATTTCATCTGTAGTTTATCCAAACTTTTTGTGTGTGGCTCAGCTGGTTAGAGATCTCAAGGGTACACATTTTCCTGTAGTGTAGACAATTGGTCTGATGGGTATAGGAATAGATCTTTGCTGCACAGGGACACTGAGAGGATTGATTAGGTAATAACTTGAAAGCACTATACAAGTGAACAATGCTGTGCTATATAAATGCTAAGTATTGTTATTTTTCCTTACAAGAACAGTTCAGAAGTAACTTGACCTGTTCACAACTAAGCTCTAAAACATAAATACTAAGAAATGTCCATCTTTGATTTTGTAAATCTGCACATGGCCCTTAGAAGAATATTATGACAGAATCACCTGAGAAGGCTTGCTATTTTTGGTGAGGTAGCAAACTACTGTCAGCAAATGAGATTGGGTAAAGTATTTTCAGTTGCTCATTTTTAAAGAGTGAGTCCTCTTTGGTTTTTTAACTCCTTCTTGGTTTTTTATTTTCTCTTGCACAGAAAGGCTGTGTGGAAGAGTGCAGCTTCAGGGTGCCCTGATTTCAGCTGGGATAGAGATAATTTTCTTGCTAATATCTGGTACAGTGCTGTGTTTTAGATTTGGTGAATAAGCTTGATAACACTCTAATGTTTTAATTGTTTCTAAGTAATGTTTACCCTCAGTGAAGGAGTTTTCAGTTTTGGAGGGCTACAAAGATGGGGAAGAGCCTGGAAGGGAAGCCCTACATGGAGCAGCTGGGGTCACTTGGTCTGTTCAGCCTAGAGAAGAGGAATCACTGTGGTCTTCAACATCCTTATGACTGGAAACAGAAGGGCAGGTATGAATCTCCTCTCTGGTGATCAGTGACAAAACCCAAGGGAATGGCCTGAAGGTGACTCAGGGGATGTTTAGGCTGGATGTTAGGAGAAGGTTTTTCACCCACAGGGTGGTTGGGCACTGGAACAGGGTCCCCAGGGGAGTGGTCACAGTGTCAAACCTGACAGAGTTCAAGAAGCATTTGGACAATGCTCTCAGGCATATGGTGGGATTCTTGGGACTGACTTGTGCAGATCCAGGAGCTTGACTTTGATGATTCTTGTGGGTCCCTTCCAAATCAGGACATTCTGTGATGGTTTAAAAGGCATCTGGACCTGGCACTGGGTACTGTGGTTTGGTGGTAAGGAGTTACACTGGTATCACTTAGTTGCTGGACTTGATCATCTTGAATATCTTTTCCAACCTTAACAATTCTATGATTTTATGTCATTGATAGGAAAAAAAAAAAAAAAAAAAAAAGGAAAACACCTACAAAAGACTTACAGAGAGATCTGGACTCAACTTTTTCCATAGGTTCACCTAGTGCAGGAAACAAATTATTATTTTGGACTCCAGCAATGTATCAGGAGGGATACCTCCAAGCCTCTCCATCGTTTGTGGGATAGATGCACCATCCCCTCAATGAGAAAGCTGAACAACTCCTAAACTGGCTGAGGAAATGCTCCACACTGTAACCCAGAATAATAAAGAGAACAGGGTTGTGAGATTCTTCTTACTTTTCTATAAAACATGTAATTCAGTAACTTCTTTACCAGTTCTAAAGCTGTTGCCAATCGTGAGCCTGTAAATCTCTGTCAGAGGAGCACAGGAGCCATCTGTAAGCTACAACCACTCTGGTTCTACCTCTTGGTGTATCTAGGAAAAATTAACACAAGTGGTACTTAAATTAATCAGACTCATGAGCAGAGTGTGTAATAGTCTGTCTTTGTGTCATATCCAAGAACAAAGCTCCCAGACTAAAGAGAGTTACAACTACTGCAATTTGTATCCTGTAATGAGGACTCAGCTCTAATTATCCTTGCTCTCATCTCCTGCACTTTTATATGCTCTAGTTGTAAAAAATTCTCTCTATTTCCTAACATTTGTTTTAATAGTTTTGTTTTCATGTCTTGTTTCTCGGATATTACATAGAATACTTTATTTTTCCTGAAAAGTTATGCTTCCCCTGTGTGTGCTATTGAATAACCATGCTTTAATCAATGTTACTAAATCTGAAGTATCTCTTGTGCTTCCAGGTATTGATTCTGCTCTCTTCACTTATTTTATTTCTGTAAAACACTGCAGTATTTTCTGCATATGGGATCAATCTTTAGGCTCAGATCTCTCTCCAATCACCATCATTAAGGTCATCTAGATGATCAGAAAACACCTAGGGTTCATGAAATATTATAAAGTCTTTTCCCATGCTGATAAAGTTACACCTATAGTTGTAAAAAGTCAATTAAGTCTCTCCCATACACAAACTAAAATATTTTATGTTCCATAGTCATTTATATTGTTGCTTTCCCAGGTGTTATTGAGACTGGAATTCAGTCTACATTATGCAAATCAGTCCCTTTGTTCAGCCATGGAGTTGGTTGTTCAGCTGCACCATTATTTCCAGTACAATGTCAAACTTCAGAGAAGTTCTTATTAATGGAATCTATTCTGACCTCAGTCACAACCTTGCTTCCATTGCTGAGCCATGAAATCTAAAATGGATTCTATGACAAACACTCCAGTACAAATTTACAGATATATTTGGAGTATCTGAAGACAGAGCTGAGTCCAAGCTTTGAATGGGGATGATCACAGCTGTTGGGAAAAGTAGAATTGAAAAGTGGGACTGTACCTGCAAAATCAGTTGTACCACTGTGGCTGCTACAGTGCATGTCCTGTCAACCATGGCAGTGTGGCCAGGGTAAGAGTAATGAGGCAAGTAACAAGTTTATGAATGTAAACTCAATGGAGGGATCAGCATAGTGATGAGAAACTCTGAACTTGGAGGGCTTGTGCAATGGGATATCACTGAGAAACAGAAATTTTTAAAATGTTAACAATATTTGGTGCAGAATCACAGAAACATCAAGGTTGGAAGGGATCTTCTTGCAATCATCTGGTCCAAATCCCTGTGCAAGCAGGGTCAGACAGAACAGGGTGCCCAGGACCACGTCTGAGGAAATACAAAGGCTCGTTCATGTGTGATGTGAAAGATGTAGAAGAGACCTTAATAAAAACAGGGAAAGGACTCTGGACAAGATCACTGAAGTATGTTTTAGTTAAAAACACTCTGATAACTTCAGCTGAGACAACTGTTGAAACTTTTCACTGAGACTGAGTAGCAAAGACAGATAACAAGATAATTTAATAATATCACATATGCAACAGTTGACTTTCAGCAGAAAGAGACTGTGATTCAGTCCAGATGTACTCAGATTGGATTAACAAAGTATTTAAATATTAGGCAGTTGCAGGTTTGCTTAGTATGCTAGAACCAACTGTAATTCCTCTGGAAGGAGAAAAGATATTCATGAATTCAGGAGAGCTTATTGCTCAGGCTGCAAAACACTGTAAGGCCTGAGTCCAACCATGTCATTACAGCCAAGAACATAATGTTTGGCTCAAATATATGTCATATGGATCTTTAAAATACCATGAACCATGACATCCCATCCTTAACCTAAAGGTATGGTGATTTATGAATTATTCTTGAAATTTCTAAAACAAGTGAAGATCCAGTTATGTTGTAGGGAAAGCTGTAATAATTTAACATTGATGAAAGGGTTTGCCTTGGTTAGCAATCAGTTTCTTGTGAGACTGGAAGTATGCTTCCTCAAAAGAATGTGGATTTTAAAATGTGTTGCAGTTTTCTGTAACTAAATCTCAAGTTTAAATTTAATTAAATATATTTAGAGGAAATCAATTAATACTGAAATTCAGGGTTTATTAGGTACTTTCCCATGGTAGTAATTTGCAGCTGTACTCTGTTTTGACTCAGAGTGATTACCACTGAAAGACAAACAGTTTTTAATATGAAACTGTGACATATAATTTATTAAGCTAATTCTTAAAATTATTTAAGCATAGGGATGCATTCCCTGGTGAAAGTTTTATGAAGCACATGAAATACTTTGTTTTAAACTAACAACATATTTTTTAAAAAGTCTCAATCTCATAATCTGATGTTCATTAATGGTACTTGATAGAGAGTGTAAATTGTCTCTCTGAATCCCAAGAACTTGGAAGGGAAGGTGTGAAAGCCAAACTGACCCCACCTCAACCTGCAGAGACCTAGAAGGAGATGCACACATTAATTAGTGGCTGGGTGCTCAGCTCTTGGTGCCACTCCTGACTGCAGGGCTCTGACATATTCCAGACTTTGATAATGACTTTTTGGGGGTGAGTGGAAGCATGAAAAGGCAGTGTTCAGCAAAACCCTTTATCACACCCCCAGCCGCCGCATCTATCGAGCCCTCTCACGACGATGCAACAAGCATGCTGCCAGCACCTCCTCCGTCTCACCCCGCATCCCGCAAGATCCCTACATGACACATACATGCATATATTACATATGCATACGCATGCATTTTATATCATGCATATGCACACACATTTAATATGTACGCACATTTCACATACATATATTTACACTACATACATCACATATTACATGCATATTTACATATGCATACATTTACATACATTTTAAGACACATGCATATTTCATATTTACACATCATTTATTTACATATTTACTATTTACATACATTACTTACTACTATACATGCACATTACTGCCATATTTACATTTACATATTATTATTACATTATTATTACATATATACACACATGCTACACGCAATATGCACATGCATTATATATATATATGCATATTATTAATATATACATACATATTTATACATATATATTATATACATGCATATGCTGGCTACATATATATTATTATATATTATTATTATATATATTATTATATATACATATTATTTATTATTATATATATATATATATATGCATATATATATATATATATATATATATATATATATATATATATGGAGAGGAGAGAGAAGAGAGGAGAAGAGAGGAGAAGAGAGGAGAAGAGAGGAGAAGAGAGGAGAAGAGAGGAGAAGAGAGGAGAAGAGAGGAGAAGAGATCAAAGTTTTCATAACACTTCTTATTTCAAGCAGCTCCGAGAAGTTTCCACTCACTCTTTTTCTATCTTTTACCTGTTTTTCTTTGTCAGTTTACTCTTCTTCATTAGATCACCAGCCATTAATATGTTCATCCAAAAAATAGATTTTGTTTTGTTTCCTCAGAATTGCAGCTCCAGCTTCAAGCAAAATGGCTGATTTTACTTCCAGCAAAGTTCACAGCAGCTTTAAAGCTGATCTCAGTGGGAGTGGAACAAAGTCCTCCCTTGCTGAAAAGCTGTATCTGCTTTATACAGTGGGGGTTTGATTTAAATTCCATATAAACATGTGTTTCCAGCAGGTATGTCTATGGCTGTATATTAAAATGTGAGAAAGTTTTATTCCAGTGTGGATGTCTTGAAATTTATGGCATTCTTATGATTTTTATGTATTCTCTAAATTTTTCTGTATTTGGAAAAGTTAGTAATAACAATAACTATTTTCCCTGAGAAAAGCTTACAACACCAATATATAAGTTCAGTATTTTCCAATTAAATGTGTTTTAAAGCTTTCTGACTACAATGCCCTTCTATTCCCATTTGCAGATCTATTACCCCATGAAACAAAATAGCACTGCATTAAAAATGTACACAGTTCTATTATCCAGCTCATAACTTCTTAACACTTTTTTCTTCCAGGAACAGCTCTGGTAACTACCAACAATAAATGTTGTTTGCCACTTCATTTTTCTTCCCCAAAAGCAAAACTGATTGAAAAAAAAAATCCCTTAGACAATGACATCTGCAGCACAATCTGTTAAGCAATATCTTCAGAGTTGACAAACAACAAATAACTTGTCCAGACTGAATTGTGAAGCTGCAAAGAAAGCAGACTGCACCCAAGCACTTCCTTCTGTACTTTGCTCATGGAACTGTAGAATCATTAGGTCATCGAGGTTGGAAAACACCTCCAAGATCATTGAAGCCCACTGTACATCACTGAGCCAAGACATTCAGCTACTAATCCTCTTCCATTGGCAGTTCCTTAAATTTTTGGGGTTTTGGGAAGGTCTTCAGCCTTCTTCTGACCTTTTACCTGTTAACTTCTGGTAATTCCTGGCATACTCTTTCTTCTGTGCTGAGCCATGGCTAGGATGGCTGGAGCTGTCCTGGAACCCTTTGGGATGGGCTTAGACTGGATCTATTGCAGATAGACAGATTTCCTTCCTGAGAGAAGGAAAGGATGTTTCTGTGGAAGTGAGTTGAAAGTATCTGCTGCCAGCTCAGGGAACACAGTGAAGATGTTTTGGACAAAGGCAGGTAATGCTGGGTCTGGAGGACACAGTCCTGTCCTGTCTCTCAAGGGGACCTGTGGTAAGATTGCTTCTGATATAGAAGTCAGTGAACCACAGAGTGATGCTCTGGGACCAAAGCATCTCTCAAACAGCACAGGTCAAACCATCATCATCTTCTCAGCAGAGCTCTCCTTGCAGACCAGGAGAAGTGAGCTGAGGGTTTCTGTGAGCATGCAATGGGATGTCCAGAGCTGGTATTTTAGCAAATCCTTCTCGTCTTGACACAACTTAATAAAGAGCTCTCTGAAGAAAGGAACAGAGTGTTTTGTCCCAGGCATGCACAGACAAGGAAATTATGAAGTGTGAGGTAAGGCAGTTCACCTGGACCCCACACAGATCTGTATTGTTCATGTGCTGGGAACAGACTGGCACAGTGTGGGAATGCTTGCACTCTCAGAAAACTCCCTGACACCAATGACCAGAAATGCTGAGCTTCCCACTTATGTTTGGCTGGGTGTTTTATGCCTCATTCATATTCCAGTGCTCCAGAAACTCATTCCAAAATGGTGTATCGTGAATCTCAAGAATGCCTCAGAGTCTACAAAGGCTTTGCAAGGCATCTGCTGATTTTCCTGGCCTGGTGTCAGACCTCCAATCCTTCACACCTTCTTTAAACACCCAAAGCTTTCCCATGGCAGCAAATATCTGTGCAATAGCTTAACACTGACCTCACAAAACCAGGAAACTCACTTTCCTCCATATGGCACCTGGGCACACTCAGAGAATCAGTCACTTCAAGATCTGATAGCACTGACCCACTTTATTTTTTATGTTCAACTGCTCATTGCAATTAAGACTTAAAGCTCTCAAAATGACCTGGGTGACTAAAGACCTAAGCTTTTCTGAAATTCTTATAATGATCCAATAGCCAATAGAATTTATGCAGCCACCACTGTTTGAATTAACAGGAGAGTTAGGCTTCTGAGTACCTTTGAAGCAGCTGAAATTTTTGAGACTATGGATCTTGGTGTGCCAGGATTCAGATTTTATAGAAATTTAGATTGGCAGATGTTCATGCCTCTTCCCTGCAAGTAACACTAACATATTTATGTTAAACTAATATAAAGTTAATATTGTAGATTGAGAGTGAAATAGAGATTAGGTTTATCAGTCACACTTTCACTTTAATATGATTAGCTTCAAAATAGTTCTTATTTGACTCAAATAAATGATCAGGTTTCTCTTTATGCACTTCAAACTCATAATGTTTATATAACAATTGCAATCTAATAAAATTGTTATTTTCAGTTATAATTAGAAAATAATGACTGTTTTATTGCCATCTTGAGTGTCTGCATATAAATTATAACTGCTTGTTAAAGTTAAGCTGAAGCTTTCCTGGAGTTCTAAATTAAGTGTCCTATAACTTACCAAAGGAAAAAAATCCAGAAGTATTTATAAACTATTTCTTCTCATCTGAAGTTCCTTCTAATTGTGATCTAGGTTTTGCAGTGTGATCCTTCATCTGTTGTACTCTGGACAGTGGCCACTAATTGTAGAGAATCAGAATCAAATAGAAATTGCAACTTTTAGCATTAGTCTTAATGAGATCTTGCTAGAACCAATTTCTGGCCTTCCTTGACAGTAATTAATATATTGGCTTTCAACAGCAGTAAAATAAGTAGCCATGCAACAGCACTGTATCCTGAAAAAGTTTGATTTATGAAAACTAGAGTATTTAGCTGAACTTTCCTGAGTGTCAAATTACTTCAGGAAGATGGAAATCACCTCTGATCCCAGTGAGGTGCCTAGGAACAGAGTGTGAACCACTCAAACTTGAAAAGAAGCCCTGCATGCACCTGAAGTAATGATGGAATATGCTGGCCCTCTGAGGGCAGGATAAACATCAACAAATTAAGCACATTAAGGCCTCAATGTTTTTCCAAATTGTTGAAATTTACTTATTTTCTCAAATTAATGAGTATAGAAGTAAACAGAATGAAAAAAGAAAAGCTGCCACATTTCTGATGCTCATTTATTTTGACAATTGTTAGACAGCAATTAGAAGCAGTATACTCAGTTGTAACAGTTCTTCAAAGGGCATGTGTAAATATAGATGTATTTGCAAAAATAGATGGAGAAAATGACCTTATGACTGATACAGGAGCACACAGTCCTTTGGGAGGTTTCTATAATCTATAGTTCAGTGATGAGGAGATCACCCTGGCCATGCTTTTGTCCTGTATTTATCTCTGATACTATGTTTTTGTTTTTTGTGAGAATAAAAACCTATTTTCCAAAACTGATGAAAACCAGTGAAGTATAACTTATGTTTGCTTTAGATGTCTGCATTATTATTCTATATCAATAATTTCTTCTTTCTTGCCTTTTCCCTGCCTTTCCTTCACCCCCCTAGCTCTTATTGCTGGGGAACCAGGTAAAGTGAGAAAACAACATTATATTACTAAAAATTTTCACAGAGAAGATGATCTGCCCATCACCAAGTATTGTGGGTGAAATTTTGAAGGAAAATCAGGGCATTTTTGTCTAATATGTGGAACAGAGTATGGGATCTTGGATGAGGATGGTTTCGTGCTTTGTAAGATATGTGAGATAATGAGTTTGAGGATTATGTGGGATTGTGGTTACCTGGAATTTAGAGGACATGGAGTCAGGTAAAGGAAATGAAAAATAAGGATTTAAATCGCATTTGAGTCCAAGCAGTGCTAGCTTTTTCCAAGTTTAGAAAAGAACATTTAAAATCTGAAACAATAAAAAGGATCTGGAGGAAGAAATTTGTATTATATTAGCTCTGCTATCATAAATAATGAGGATCAGAGTGGGCCTGGATACACAGAAACAGATGGCAAAAGCCACGTTTGCCCCAGAGACGAGCTTGCCAATACAAAAAGTGAAAAGACAGGGGGATGAAAGAAGGACAAGCAGTAATCAAATGCATTTCAGAGTCTGGTTGTGAATGCTGTGTGTCTGTCTGTCCTGCTGCCCTTGTTGACTGACCCATGGCAATGGTGGCACGATGCCATGTGTTTCCATGGCACAGACTGTACGGTCAGGACTCAGGGGCACGGCTGCTCCAGGCATAAGGACACATCAACAGTTTTGAATCATGGCCTAAGAGTACATATAAACTCCTGTGCTTTAAAGAGAAGTTTTCTCTTAATCTCCTCTGGGCTCTCAACTGCTCAAAATGAAAAACTGGCATCTAAAGTGAAGGCAAACAAAGCACACAAAACTGCCTATGCTTCCACAGTGAAATAATGTACACTTGAAATGCATTTACTGTTCTGAATTTATCTAGAGAATAGACCTTTCCCATTTATAAAGAATACTTAGTGACTAAAAGAAACTCCTAAAGTAAAAAAAAAGTTATAGGCTTAAGTGCTTACAGTTCCTTAAAAATTGCTCTTTTGAAGAGCAGCTAACAGCTTGGAGAGCCTTCTCTCTCTCTTTGTGTTTTGTGGGGAGTTTGCAGCAAGCCACACTGCTAAGACATTCTCCTCATTCTCTAGCATTTTCCAGAGTGTCTCTAAGCAGCATGTGCTGCACATGTTTATCCACCATGAGTTACTCAATAACTCTGGCCAAGTGTGCAGGGAGATGTTTCTTCTTCAGCTCTTGCTGAAGCCCCACAGTGGGCTCATCTGTTTATTTAGGAAACTGGCTGTGGTGACTGGATGCCCTGTGCCCCCCCAAGCCACCCTGTCACTCCCCTTCCTCAGCTGGACAGGGCAGGGAGAAATCTCATGAAAGGCTCATATGCAGGGGTAAAGACAGGGAGAGATCCACCACCAGTTACTGTCATGGGCAAAACAGACTTTTTCCTGGGGAAATTGCTGCCTGGCTGGATTCTCCCATTAATTCTTTTGGAAGACATCATGATGAATTTTCTGACTTATACAGCACATATCTTAAGCAGCAATAGCTTTTAATTTAAAATACATTAGTTTTCAGAACATCCATTGTGAATTCCAAACAACTGCATCTTATGCAACTTAAAGTGAAATTGGGATCTCTGTAAGCATGTTGAGCAATATACCATAAAATATACTGATAACCTTGAGAGGACTCCTGTGAGAAATCTTCCCATGTGGTTTAGCTGGGTGCTAGATTTCAGGAAAAACCTGAATTTTATCTCCCACTCACTGAAGCTCTTTGAAATCCTCTGGGGCTGTCAGCTGTAGGCTGGTACCATTTTAGTCTTCCTTGATCATGAAAAATTTCATTCAGCTTTGGATAATGAAGGCAATCAGACACAGGATCTCTCTGTGACCACACTGCTGCGTGCAAAAGTGAAGAGCATCTCCCAGATGCTCCATCAACTTTTTTGTTTCTCAGGACATGAGGGGCAGAAGGGAGAACATGCCAATGACAATAGGCATCAGCTATCTGAAAAACTTAAAATGTTTAGATTTGGCCATTTTTAGGCTTCAATTACAGTGTCAGCTGGAGCTGTTGGTGCCCTTAGAGAAGGCAGATCCTGGCACACAGTGCCATTAACACCATTCAGCCATGGAGCCCAGGCAGTTTCCTTGTTTTCTTCAAGGCTACCTCATATTCAGAAAATAGGAAGACAGCACAGTGGTTGGTCTCAAGTTATTGTTAAAGGAGAGCAGAGTCCTTGGGCTGACAGGTTTAACAGATTTAATTGCAATGGAGCATCATGATGATCAGCCTTACATGAGAAATCTGGAATCCATGAAATTAGAGAGGCTCACGTTCAGTTCTTGGTTGAAATGAGAAATCTCACTTTAAGAAGAAAACAACAGATAAGGTTTATTTTGTTGGCTGTGCAAACCTCAAAACTTAAACTGGTGAAATTAGCCCCACTGTTCCTGAGGAGGCTTTTCATGGGGTGGATCACCTTTACCTGTCTTTGCAACATGTGTGTGGCATATATAAGGACAGGAAACTTTCAGGTCCTAAGAAGTCTCCCTTAAAGTGGCTGGCCCTTTTCAAAATCTGAAAGATCAAAGAATGTGATTGTGGAACTACAGCTTGCTCCTCCTTAGACCAGCCTTTACAGGAAGCATTGTTACACTTCACATCTGTTAAAATGGGTTCCAAATAGCTGTTCTAACAAAAGTTCTAAACTGAATTCTCAAGCTTTCTTTAAGGAGCCGCTCTGCCTTCAGTTCCTGCATGCACAATTCCTAATGGCATTCATTTCCTAGATATAATTAGTAAATGTTGCTTCATTAATGATCACTGTGTAAATCTTAGAAGCTTTTGATTCCAGTTGAGTGGCCTTATGAATCTTGCTAAGTTTGCTTAATATATATTTGGTCACACAATGGCTTCAGATTACAGCCAAATCTGATAGACACACTAAAAAACAGTTCATCTAGAATCAAAATTATAATTTATACCCAGTAATTTACATTTATCAGTGGTGTATGTGCTTGAACTCTCCATCATTAGGTAACTTGGATCACTGTGTTTGGTGCAAAAGACCCAAAATCTTCAAACCCAGCACTGGTAGTCCAACTCCATCATTTTTATTTATTAAATAAGGCTAGCACAAGAAAGTACCCACCGATTCAAAATCACCATCTGTTCTCATTTTTAGTACCTTTCCTTCAAGTCCTACACTTTCCCTGAGGCCTGCGTTCATATACACTGAATTTCTTTCCCTCATCAGGATTTTAATACCAAATATTAAATAATTTCAAGGGTAAAAAACCTTCCTTCCATCTCCATTACTAAACTTTTAAACATTGCTTCCTATTTAAATGGTTTTTCATTTCTCTCTCCTCTAAGATTTTCTGACTCTAAAAGTTATCATGGGGTCCTGTAGCTTTCCAGGAAAGGAGCCAACATATTAGTGCTGGTGCATTACTGCAAATATGTATTTAAATCTTTTCTTAGCATTTTTATTACAAGCTTTCAAAGTTGTGGTCTAATATCTCTGAAAGAGAAAAGGAGGAGAGGAGAGGAGAGGAGAGGAGAGGAGAGGAGAGGAGAGGAGAGGAGAGGAGGAGGAGAGAGGAGGAGGAGAGGAGGAGGAGAGGAGGAGGAGAGGAGAGGAGAGGAGAGGAGAGGAGAGGAGAGGAGAGGAGAGGAGAGGAGAGGAGAGGAGAGAGAGGAGAGGAGAGGAGAGGAGAGGAGAGGAGAGGAGAGGAGGAGGAGAGGAGGAGGAGAGGAGAGGAGGAGGGAAGGGAGGAGAGGAAGGGAGGAGGGAAGGGAGGAGGGAAGGGAGGAGGGAGGAGGAAGGGAGAGGAGGAGGAGAGGAGGGAAGGGAGAGGAGGGAGAGGAGGAGGAGGGAAGGGA
Source organism: Luscinia megarhynchos (assembly GCA_034336665.1). Classification (NCBI taxonomy): domain Eukaryota; kingdom Metazoa; phylum Chordata; class Aves; order Passeriformes; family Muscicapidae; genus Luscinia; species Luscinia megarhynchos. Next base: position 94,544,424 of record JAPFBE010000002.1, read on the forward strand.
GAGGAAGAGAAGGGAAGAGAAGGGGAAGGGAAGGGAAGGAGAAGGGAAGAGAAGGAAGAGAAGAGAAGAGAAGGGAAGAGAAGAGAAGAGAAGAGAAGGGAAGAGAAGAGAAGGGAAGGAAGGGAAGGGAAGAGAAGAGAAGAGAAGAGAAGAGAAGGGAAGGGAAGAGAAGAGAAGAGAAGAGAAGAGAAGAGAAGAGAAGAGAAGAGAAGAGAAGAGAAGAGAAGAGAAGAGAAGAGAAGAGAAGAGAAGAGAAGAGAAGAGAAGAGAAGAGAAGAGAAGAGAAGAGAAGAGAAGAGAAGAGAAGAGAAGAGAAGAGAAGAGAAGAGAAGAGAAGAGAAGAGAAGAGAAGAGAAGAGAAGAGAAGAGAAGAGAAGAGAAGAGAAGAGAAGAGAAGAAGAACTGATGTCTGAAATTAAGATTGTTGTCTAAAATAGACAGAAGGGACCAGTCCCTGATGCAGACACAATAATCAGTGGATAGTCCATATGGACAGCTGTATTTGCCACGCTCAGCAGGAAGAAAAACTCCCCAGTCTGTAGCTCCTGGAGGCACTGGTGGGAGTTCATGACTGGAAAGATTACCACCATCAGATGATTCTCTGCAATCCATGATAGGGAGGTATGGCATTGCCTCAAAGCAAGATGAAAAAGTCTGTGAGTGTTTCTTTTTTAAAGATAAAACCCCTTCAAGTAACTGAAGTCAGGAGCATCCAAACCTGTGGTGTGACTCCCAGGATCTGCAGCTGTCCATATCCCATCAAATTTCAATGAAATTCAGTAGAAATGTCACTTTGGGCTAACCCAACTGTGTCTGGAATTTCCTTAACAAGGGAGTTATCACTCAGGGCAGATATGAAGGCTTTTGACCACCTCCTTGTTTCCAATCTCCTCCCAGAGAATGGAAACATAGGGCTTCTTACATGGTGCTGCTTTATGATCCTTTCAAAACTTGAACCTAAGTGATAAAAAATGTTGAGCACAGCAAGGTATCCACCAGCTGTCCACTCAAATAAATCACCTGGCAGGGTCCAGGTTGCAGCAGCACTGGACAGATCCTGCTGTAGGAAACCAGAAGATCCAGAGCTTCTGAGGCCAGTCATTCCCATTCAACCCTGCTGGGCCCCTGGCAGAGGCTGGTTATTTCTCCAGGTTTTAGTCTTGTTCACAGCCTCCATCTCCTGGCTGGAGTACCCCACACAGTTCTGCCTCTGCTTCCAGTGTGAGTTAGTCTATTTTTCTTGTGGACCCTGAGGATCTGCAGGACTGGGGACTTTATGGAGTTGAGGATCTGCCATTATTTCTGTTTTCACTGTGGTTCTAATGGGCTGACTCAGAGAGCATCTTCAGGTCCTCGTTCTTTATTTCACAATTTATGGCATTTAACAGCAAGCTATAACAAGGAGACAATACAAGTAAAATATAAATCTGGAAAACTATTGGGAAGGCACCACAGTGTAGCTCTAAATCACTCCTGGTGTACAGTGTAACAAAGGCAAAACCCCAGGAAGCTCTGATTGTCTCTGGCTTTGGATAGATTTCTCCATTTGAAGAATTAAGCCCAGTATGGGCACACAGCCATGCATCACTCATGTGCCATTACTTATGATCTGAGTTGGAGGTGACAAGTGAAGACAATAGCCAGGCTCTATTTTCTTTCAAGACATACAATGGAAACCCCAGTTCCAGCTCCAGATAATTCCCACTTTAGCTTCCACATAGTAATTTCTCATCATAACTTTGCAGCTCGTTAGCAGAATCATTTTATTTCAAACTTCATTGTATTGTTCTTTTTCCATGGAACTGTAATATACAATGTCATGAAGAAAATGGAAAGAGAGACATGGTGTAGTTATATAGGGCTACCCAATATAGAAAGGGGATTTTATTGTGAATCTTACATCTATAATTAAGCTATCAACCCACCTAAGAGAAGCAAAACTGAGTCTTTTAATTAGCTTCTTGAATAGGAATAAATGTCTCATTATTCTTAACCATATCAAGCTGAGAACATTATTAAAGTCTGAAGGAATAATGAACAACATGACAGGAAGCACATTAGAGCACATACAAGAAACATTTGCCTACTAAGAGATCTGCATAAATATCCTTATCACTGCTATTTAGGAAGACAAAAATCCCAAATGAAAGAATGGAAACAGAAGTAAAGGTAGAGACATAAAGACAAAGAAAATGATATGAAATCAGAGATAGAGGGATGTATTTTTTTTGTATTTTGTGCTATTGAGCACTCAAGAGTTCAGCTACTCTGCCAAAACTTCTCTGAGCCAGCTGAGAGGATTGGCCTGTGCTGCGCTCAGTATGTTTTTTTTAAAACTTCTTTGTGTCTGCTTTGGCTCCTGGGCTTTGCCTCTCTGAGGTATTTAGAGGGAGAACATGCCTCTCCAGAAGCTGTAGAACAAAAGAGTTCAGAGATGACTTTTGGACAAATATCTCTCCCCTGAGTCTGTAGGGAGCATGAATAATCTTTACAGGCTTTCAGAAATCCCTTGGCTGAAGGGAGGTATTATTCTCTCTCTTTAGAAATAATGCCAAGAGCACAGAACCCTTCCACAGCAGGGAAAAAACTGAAGGTACATATCTGATCATTCATAGCTGGATATGTTATCTCACAATTCCAAAGAATGTTCTGAAATTCAGACCCAGAGAAGCCTCCATTCCTGTCTTTGAATTGAAGCTCATCCATAAGCTATTTCAACTGACCAAATCTCATTAATTTCAACTGCATTTACCTCGTGTAGGGAGTTGCACTGCTGTGGGCTGGAGCACCTTCCAGATGCATTTCACTCATCACAGAATTACCATGAGATCCAGACTCCAAGGTCTTGATTGTGTTTCTGGAGAAGGCAGGCAGTGGGAATTTCACACAACTTTCCTTCCTGCCCCTAAACTGCCAAATCCAGCAGATGGATCTGGATCCCCAGAGGAGAGAAGGGGAGCTGCCTTCTCCTCAGCATGCTCTGTCCCCTCCTCTCCGTGCTGTTCTCTTTCACAGTCCTGCACAGCAGTGTCTGTGCCATGGGGCTGACCTGGATTTGTCCCTGGACATCAGCTCCAGTTCCATAACATCCCATCTGAGCCAGCACCAAGGCTCCTCTGCTGTGACACAGGCAGGAGCAGAGGCAGGGAGACAGGGGGGTCCTTTGTGCCTCAGAGCCGTGTCCTTGGCTTTTTGCAAACTCCTTCTTTTAATTGAGGAGCTGCAATACTTGGAAATTGAAAGGACAAAGAGCTAAAACATTTAAAGATTAAGAGGAAAGAGAGGTGTCCTATTTTCCATCCACAGAGGCTGATAAAATTCTGATAAAAGCATCTACCAGAAGAAACTGGATCAAAAATTTACTTCCTAAAGTGGTATCTCTCAACTTATACTGTGGATTTCACACTGTTCCAAATAAAAACAATAGCAAACTATGCCTTGTAACTACAGGAAATGATATCTGCTCTTTCAAGTTGATTTTGGTATTTACCTTTAGCATTTTTGCCTATGAGACAGGCACAATTTGAGACAATAATTGTAGAGTAATTATGTGTGCTCCCATCATGTCTGTTTGATTTCTAGCTTTCTCTGCTTTTCTCATGTGCTTATTTATTTATTTGTTTTTGTATAAGATCTGCAATTGTATATTTTTAAAAGGCAATGATTTCAATAAATGCTTCATAAAGTTCAAGCAATTTGTCAAAACATGGTCTTCATTCCAAATTAATGTAATGGGGAAGAATGGCTAATGTTTCATGCTTTTGATCTCAAAAGGGATCAGGAAATGAGGAGCTCTTGAAACAAAGATGCGATTCATTATGTGAAGCACAAAAATGGAAATAATCAGATTCGTGGAAATGAATTGTGAGGACAGTATATGCTGAAAAATAAATAAAATTATGTGAAAAGCTTGAAATTATTCTGTAGTTAGCAGAAAGGAGGGGATGCAGCAGATGCAGGGGATATACAATCTGGTTTTATTTATTAGTCTTCAGCAACTAGGAAATACTGTTGTTACATTTGTCTAATTTTTTTTCTTCCTTGAACATGAAATGTGCTGTCTTGCTCTTTTTCCCATCCTAAAATAAACAATCAGCCACATCCTTATGTTCTATCAAAGGAATTTACCATAGAGAATTTAATCTCTCCTGCCTTCTTGTTATTTTGCATTCCTTTTAGCAATGATTTTGTTGCATTTTTTTCTTCTGCCATATGCTGGATCACCTTTAATATCCCTATCTGAACTACTACACTTAGAAAATCTGCGTTTTCCAAGCCATGGAGGCATGAATAAGTGTCTCAGTGCTTTCCCCTCACTGTTATTCAGAATGAGAGCAAATAAGTTTTCCTCAGACTTCCTAAGAAGACCTCCTAGCTAAGCTTTTAAGATAATTAATGATTCTCAGTGATTTTGGGGAAAGAAATTAAATATCTTCACGACAAGAAGAGAGCAGGTGATTTCTAAAATGATGTAGCATTTGCCTCAGTGAGGCAGGGGCAGTCGAAGTCACTAAAACTGGGCACTGAAGATGCTCAGCCTTAACTCTTCAGACCCTCGAAGTGGTAAGAGCCAGGCTTTTCACACAACTCTGATGGGCAGCTGAGGTAATGGGATTCCTACACAGCCCAACATCTTCCTGCTGCAATTTTCTTTGGCAAAAATTTTCTGGTTAGGACACTAATAAAGAGTTTGTGGTTGGACTCCAGTGTCTTGTATTTTCTTGTTGCCTCTCTCTCACTTTTAGTGAGGGAAGACTCCAGATGTTACTCCTTGGCACAAAATAAACACCTGCTTAAAAATACAGATTGTTTTTTGTCCTACTGTTACTTCAGGATTTTTTTCCAGAACTCCATTCCCACGGGTGAAAATGTCCTACTCACAAGGTTTTCATGTGAGCATTTGCTACACCGGCCTTCAGCTTAAACAGCTCCTCTCCTTCCCTGGTGCATTTGTACCCAGCAATCAGATCTCCTCACAGCCTTTGCTTCTGAAATGCTCAGGTGCATCACTCTGCTGTCCTTAGGTAGTTTTTCCATTTCCCTGCTGACCCACGGATCTGGATGTTGCACAGTATTGCAGACAAGGTTTCACCAGTGCCTTGGACTGTCAAATTTTTAATCCCCTGACTCTAGTAGAAGTATCTTACCTGGCATCATATATTTTTCTGTGGCATCTTCAGTAAATGGTCACTCAGATCACATCCCACAGTTAGTTTCTGCTAAAATACTTTCTGTAAAATTTCTGCAATATGTCAAAGGTGAGTCTGAGTCACAGAATGGGTAAGACTGGAAGAGGGAAAAAACTCACAAAATATAAAACCAGAAACCTCATAAAAAGTTCTGTAACACAGCCTGAGAAAAACTAATTTTGTGAGAATCAATGGACTATAATAGAATTAACACTGCTAAGAAACAGAAGTTGAAAGATCAGGCAGCAAGACAGAAACATTATGTTCAAACACTTTTTGAATTAGAATTGCACATTATCTGTCTGAATGTGCCTCTGCAGAGTAGCAAGATGTGTTTTATCTGTTAAAGAGCTATCACAGACTACTTGAGTCAGCACTGCATCCACCGGCTGCTCTTTGTTTCTGTCACTGATTTTTATAAAAACCCAACATGTTATGAAAAATGAGGGGAAGAGAATTCTGATGCTTGGATTGTGAAAAGAAATGTAGTAGTCAGTGTGAATTTGAAATATGTAAACTCTTTATAGCTTGAAGTGCTATACAGGGCCCAATGATTTAGATTTTTAGAGGTGTTTAAGAGGAAAAAACCCTACACATAATCTGGATGGATTTTTTTTAGGCTGTTAAAATCTGACACGTGCATCGTTTTCAAGCCCTTAACCTAATGAGTTTAAAAACAACAAAATGGTCTTATCTTCAAAATAAAAGTACTGTACTTACAGAATTTCAGGATCAAGTACTAGAGCAAATCTCATGGGTCATATTAATTAATTGATTATTAGGACAATTTCTAGATCCCATATTGTTCACGTTTGATTCAGTGACCCTGGACATTTTCCTGTGCTGGGAGATGTTGCAAAGTCTTAGAGTGACAGAATTCTTTAATTTATTTTTTTTTACTGGCCTCATCCTCAACAGATATTTGGTTTAGCCACATATAAAATCATGAGAAGAACATCCAGATTTTGTACTTTATCACTAGAAGTGTGATATTACATTTTTGTTATTCAGCTTCAAGCAAGAATTTGTTCTCCTAATTGTGGACCCAGTGAAACTATGGCCCATTTTCACCAAAAATAATAAAACCTATTCTCAGTGGTAATGAGGTAAATCTGAGAAATTTCACAGGCTTGTCAGGTTTGGATGAGTCAAAGATAGAATCTTGTACTTTTCTCTAGAGAGGAAATATCTGAAAAACAATTTTAAAAACACGTTAAATAAAAATGATGTATCTTACATAACTAAAAACAGTTGAAAAATAAAATCTCCTCAGGAAAAAAAATATATTTGTGTGGGTCTACACTTCATTTCCATAGAGATATGATTTACTCTATAACAATCCCTGTGTGCTATCTTTGCATTCATCTCACTGATCAAGAAATTAAATTAGATACAGAATCTTTAGACCCATGATAATGGCTTAACATAAGGAGTCATTAATGATATAAATTATACTCACAGCTGTTAGCAACATGTAAGTATCTTGTTTTCCCTTCTTTTGATTTAGATAAAAGTCAATTAGCTCAGTGATATTTACACTAATATTTTATTTATTTGGTGCAATTGTCCATCTGTTTCAGTAGTGATGATGTTATAATGATTCTGCTGGATGTAAAGGAATTAGATTTATTTACTGTTACCCTTTCCCATGTTCATAATTTCCCTACATACAGTAAACCCTACAGACACAGATGTTTTCTTCCCTCTCTACTATACAAATTCTTGGTGAAATCGTCAGACATATCTCCAAGCCATGCATTTCTTGATCAGTTAAATTCAAGTTAAAGATTTATGGATTAGTCCTATGTTGCTTTATAGTCTGAGGCTTTTACATGTAGGATCTCTATATCTACAAGGAAGCAGTACATATCAAAGGAGGAATGATATGGGTCCCAGAGCATTTTGAAAAACATGCATGTTCCCTTTTACAGCTGTTCTTAAGGGTTCTAGCCTTAGGGTTTGTGGAAAATGTGAACTGTCCTACAGTTTCAGAGGGGTTTGCACACAGTTGTCTGGTAATGGTCTCTAATAAAGAAAAGGATTAAAGCATGTGAACCTTCTGAATGTTTTACTGTTGAATTAACTGAAATTAATGAGGTGCTCATGTCTGGCTCCTTCCTCAGGGGCTACAGATTAACTGGATGGCAATTAATTATGAACAAATAATTTTAAATGCATATTATTTATAAAAGTATACAATACAGACAATCCTGGATGAATCTGGATATTTTTTACATGATTTCTTTATGAAAAAAATCCAAGCACTTTCCAACAATCCAACAATTTTACACTTTCCTATGGATGTGTCATTTTACAAGGCTAACATAATGCATTTTCTTTTCATGCAGCTGCATTGATCAAGAAAATAAATTGTGGCTAAGAGTTACAGGTTTTGTTCTCCCTTAGGAAAAAGGCTCACTATAAGGCATCATTAAGGCAGTAAATCATAGTCAGAAATGTTGACACCATGAAAGCATCTGATGTGCTTCTCTTTGATGTAACCAAGCATCAATTAGCTCAGTGATATTTGCATAAATACTTCTATTTGGTGGGTAGGATTGTCCATCTGTTTCACTAAGAACTTAATTATAATGTTTTTTCTGGAAAAGAAGAAATTAATCTTTCCAATGATTAACCTTTTCTATAAGACAAAGCAGCCATGTTCACTAGAAAACAGCAAATAAATATAATCTGATTAAATATTTTGTCTTGAAAAATAAGATGTTAATTAACGAAAAGGTAACTCTAAATTATAACAAAGGATTAGTTCTAGATTTTAAGGTCATAATTCTCATTATGTTAACTATCATAGCTCAGTATGATGCCTTTTTCTGTCTTAAGAATCATGCCAAGACCTCTGGGTTTTTATTTTGTTATTTAAAGCAAAATTGGGGAGGGGAGTCTCAGTCCTTCCCACTCCTCCCAGCTTGAGACATGGGCCAGCAAGGGATGCCCAGAACCTGGAGAGGGATCAAAGGCCAGCAGGAAAGAGAACCTGGAGGGCAGCACAAAGGAATTCCAGCCACTCCAGCAGGTGAGTTGGTGTCATTGGAGGCCCAAATTTAGTGCCTTTATCACATGCATGGAGCAAGGGAATAAAGCAAGGGAAGTGGGAGCTGTGCACATGCTTGCAGGGCTGTGATTTCATGGATATTTTATGGATATTTGCATTTGGGCTACAGGAGACCGGCAAAAGGATATAGCAACAAAGTTCTTTGTGGAATGGAGAAGCAAAAAGGAGAGCTTTTATTTAAAGGAACACTACACTTATACAGGGTAGTTCTTGGTAGCAAGGATATGTAGAGACCCAAAGAAGTTTTCCCAGTTAAGGAATGCAACCGCTGTTCTGTTCCCTGAGTCAAGCCTGAGCCCTTTCCCTGCCCGTTAACCCTTTGGTCAGTCCCATCCTAATTTCCTGTTGGTCCTTTACCTTAGCCCTTCCCTTGTAGTACCCCCGTGTCCCTTAGTAATTGGTCCCTGATGCTCTTCCCACCTGCTCTTCCCATGTATTAAACCTACTCCTACCCAAAAAACCTAGCCTTTGTTCCCTGAACTCTAAACCATGAGTGGCTGAAAATAAACATTTTGTAAACCCTGAAAAGGCCTTTCCTGCTAATTTCACCCCAAGCAACACCTTAGATGCAACAAGGATAGACATGATCTAATTGGTGCAAGGGAGGTGACACCCCTACAAGAGAGGTGACACCCCTGTCACGTAGCTCATACACCCTGCAGGTGCATAATCATTGTTGTAATTCCTTTCTCTTATGTTTTTTCTTGGGCAGTGTGAGAAATCCAAGGCTGCTGCCCTGGTTCCCAGCAGCATCCAATGACAATTATGGGGAAGTGGTGCAATGGCTGCTGTGACTGGACCGTGGAAAGCTGTGGTGGGGAAGAATATGGGCTCTGGGAAGGACAGGCAGGGAGGTGAGGAGGGGACAACACCTCAGTGCCAGCGAGCAGCTGGAGCACACAGAGCTTCACCTGGGCATGGATGAGGAGCTCATGGATCACAATTCATCTGAATTGAGCAGTCTTTCCCCTTTTTCTCTGCCTCAGCTCAATGAGGTATTTTACACCACAATTCTTTTATGGTCCTGTCTCTGGTAGAAATCATCACCATCAAAGTCTGCTTACCCTGCAAAGTTAATTTAACTACATTGCACATACCAGACTAAAGGAAGTTTCCCCATAGCAGTGTACTGGGAAGAGAAACATCAATACAAAACAGCATAGAAACAGAATACTTGTGGACAATGTAACAAAAAAAGTCTCAGAGTTCCTTTAATGCAATATCTGATACCAATAACAAATGTATTCAGGAGAAATAAACTAATAAACCCTCACCACATTTTCTCTTTGCACATTCCCATATCTATATGCAAGTAAAAACACGGGAGATTTAACGGAGGAGGAGATTACTGCACTAATATAAAACAGCATAGAAACAGAATACTTGTGGACATGGATGAGGATGGAGCGGTGGGCAGGGACAGGTGATATTATATTGCTATCAAGCTAAAATGTGGTGAAAAAATATAGCAACATGGCTTCCTTCAGAGGCAGAAAAGAAGCAAAAGCCTTTATTAAAGAAACAAGCACATTTTATAGACTAGATCATGGAACTGAGGATAGACTTGGTTTCATTGGTGCCAAGGAAGGAAACACCCATTGTCACATCTCTCACTCACCCTGCAGGTGCTTAATCTTCATTACTAATTCTTCCTCTTATGTTTTCCTTTGAGCAGGCTGAGAAAATCCAGGCTGCTTTTTCCCTGGCTTTCACCAGTACCCCACGGGGTTGAGGCAGGGCCTGCTGCAGGAAGGCTGAGTGGCTGAGGGCCTTTCCAGGCAAGGGCAGCAGCCCCACAGCCACAGGCCGCGTCTCCAGAGGGCCCCTCGAGCTGGTGTCTGTCTGAGGGACGGGACACAGAGCCCTCAGGTGGGAGACAGGTCAGCAGGTTGCAGGCAGTCCGGGAGCTGCCAGCACGAGGAGGGCACACGACAAGCTTTGGACTCCAGGAGAGCAGACTTGGCCTCTTCAAGGATCAGAGTGCCATGGGATAGAGCCCTGGAGGAACAGATCCCAGCTCAGAGGAAGCTGGACAAAGACACCAGGAGGCCTGTGTGGATGAACAAGTAGCTCAAACTCAAACACTAAAGGAAGATCAAGACCAGGTGGGATGGGACCTTGGGAGAGCTGGGTCTGTAAAGAAGGGTTCTGTGATTCTCTGATTCTGTGATAGTGTAAGGTATCCTGCCTTAGGCAGGAGGGATGGAATTAGATGATCTTTAAGATCCCTTCCAACCTCAAACACTCTGTTTTTCTGAGTGTCTCAGGTAAGACCAAGGGCAACAGTCAGCTGCAAGAGCAACTTCACCATCTCATCAGAGCTCAGCCACATTGATCTGGTGGCATGAATCACACATTCTGCCCTTGACTTATTTTGGTTCTACTGAAAGCCCACAGAATTAGCTGTTTGCACAAGTTTTCATATGGTTTTGCAAGGTCGTTTTTTTTCTCTTGAGCTTTCTGTCCTCCCTCTGACTTTCATAATCACACACCATTTCTCTCTTCTGTATGAAAATGATTCATGAACAGATGAGGGAAACTTTGCAATTTTTCAAACTGATCCCTAGCTGAATTAATTGCTGTAAAATAGTAGCTCTGGAGGTATGAGTGTCCACCTTCCTGTACCTGACCTGTAACATGAGAAGAGACTGGCTGCCAAGAATACTTACAAGGTAACTCCTTTCATCCAGGAGATAAAGGCCCTTGTTCTTGGAACTGACAAGTCAGAGTTACAATTTCATTTCCTGATGTGTCATCCAGTCTGTAATTGTTAAGCTTTTGGCTTTAAACGTGTAGATTTATTCCATCTCCAACAAATCTTTGATCCATAATTTAGCCCAAGAGTTTGAGTTGCCCCTTATGTCCAGGACTATTAAATCAAAAGTAACTTTGTTCAAGTTGGTGGACAGCAACTGCGGTTTTTCCAGTGAAAAACTGATTTATGTGAAGAAAAGAATGAGACATCTAATATGGACCCAGTTCTGAAAGTCTCTTCCTTGAGTTTTTCAGCTAAATTTTGCTTAGTTGATAATGTTTGAAAATTCAGTGCTTTTACAGATACCCTTTTCCATGTCTTACATGCATTAAAATATCACCATAAATAAAGTAAGTAAATAAATTCATCTGAATTGAGCAGTCTTTCCCCTTTTACTCTGCCTCAGTTCAATGAGGTATTTTACACCACAATTCTTTATGGTCCTGTCCCGGTAGAAATCATCACCATCAAAGTCTGCTTACCCTGCAAAGTTAATTTAACTACATTGCACATACCAGACTAAAGGAAGTTTCCCCATAGCAGTGTACTGGGAAGAGAAACATCAATACAAAACAGCATAGAAACAGAATACTTGTGGACAATGCAACAAAAAAAGTCTCAGAGTTCCTTTAATGCAATATCTGATACCAATAACAAATGTATTCAGGAGAAATAAACTAATAAACCCTCACCACATTTTCTCTTTGCACATTCCCATATCTATATGCAAGTAAAAACACGGGAGATTTAACGGAGGAGGAGATTACTGCACTAATGAAGGGATAGGATGAAATATTAGAGAACAACAAAAGCTCATATAGAACATAATTTATTTTTCAGTGTAACACAATGACATGACTGCAGATAAAGAGTTTGTTCTCATTTCCATTACAATCTGTTTGCTAATACAATCCAGTTGTTAAACAGAGAAAAAACATTTCTCAAATCTTGCCAGAAGCCCTAACTCATACCACCTAAGAAAATCCAAGTTTCACCAGTTTAAACCTGTCCCTATAGGCCTCCTGGGCTCTTCTTGCTCCATATCAGATTAGCTCAAAGCATAATTCCTTCCTCTGATTTGAAATTAATATGGTAGCATGGATGCCTATGCCATTTTTTTTTTCTGAAATGTATATATATAAATTTCTAAATTAGTCTCTAAGGATTAAATACTGCAAGGGCTGGACCATTTTCAGTTGTTTCCGGACTACCTGACTCTGGGAAAACACAATATGTGTAACACCTTCTCCTGTAACACCTTCTGTAACACCTTCTCCTATTGCTTAGAGAACTGTTTCTGAAGATTTTATAATTACAGCATTGCTTTACTCATTCTTCCTGATGTTTCAGTGCTTCTCTCCTGTCCTAATATATTCATCTCATCGTGCTAACCACAGGTACACTTAGCAATCAAAAAAGTGCTTCAGAAACAATCTGAAATGTGTTTCATTAGTCTATTTTTCACAGCCCTTAGATTCCTGGAAGTGTTAACATTTACCAGATCTCTCCACACTTTGCAATGCCTTTTTTCTGCAGTCTATGGCATTTGGAATGCCTTGAAATCTTCCCTGGGATGGGCACAGCCTGCCTTTTCAGCCAGCAGTACAGTAAGAGGCTGTGAGCATTCTGGCACTTTCATACTTCTGCTTACAGAAAGTTCCTATGAATTGGGTGAAGATTTAGCAGAATTTTCTCCCAGCCTTAAGCAAAAGACATTGAAATTACTAATAATCTCAGTTAGCCATTGGGAGCTGAATTGATTGATTGGCTAGTGAAGGTAAAGCACTATGGAAATGTGAAGTCCTTTACACTTGGTGCTATTGTGATAATTAAGAGCAATTCTTTCCAAATTCTTTTCTCAGGGCTTAGAGACCTGCTGTTAAATTAGTTCAATTTAAGGAGTTACAAAGCATTAGTAGAGCTGCAGTAGCTGCCCGTATTTGTACTCTTATCCCATAGCAACAGTCTGATAATTTCATTTCATGTAGCTTCTAGTAAAATTATGTTCACTTCATTGTAGTTGAGTTGTTATTGCAGAGCAACATCAATTGACACTGAAAGAAACTCACTTTCACTCTTCCCAGTGCTGTAGGGTCCTTACACTCCTTTTTCCTTGTTGAAACATCTATACAACTGTCTACTAAAATAAATTAAGTGATCCAATTGAAAAAAAAAATCATTATTATTATTATTATAATTGTTGTTGTTGTTATTGTTGTTGTTGTTGTTATCCTGAGTACTGGGTTAGTTTTCATGTCTATTTTCCTCTAAGGTCATGTGAGATTTGGATATAATCAGTCTCAGAAAAGAGGAAGACTGGCATTTCTTCTTTTACTACTGTGGCAGCTTAAAACCTGTGTTGAAGTACAATTTGTCTCACCCGAACCTGAATTTGATGTAGGTGAGAAGAACACAAAGCACAGAGTAGATAATTCTGTGATGGTTGCTAGCTTTAGTAACTTAGTACTGTTGAGCCCTCAACATTCATGATGTTTTGGAAGGAGCTGAATATTTTATCTCAGTTTCTTAATTGTCAGCTGAGAATTTATGGACTTGAAATTTTACTGATTTTTCCTTGAAAATGCCAACATCCATGTGTGTTCTATTTGTCTTATGGCAACTGGAAAGTGAAGGCAAAAAAGTATTTTTATTAGACAAGTGCAACTTTTCATTGGAGGTAAATTCCTCATCTTAAATTGTTTTCCATCTTTTAAAAGCCAGTTTTAAGTAACAAAAAAATGACACAGCTTTCTTTATATATGTAAAAATAAAGGTTCTCTGTGTGAATTAACTGGGTCTTTATAGAGTCACAGAATGGGTCAGGTTGGAAGGGACCACAGTGAGTCCAACCTCCCTGTTCAAACAGGGTCATCCCCTCCCAGTCTCCTCTTCTTGAGGCTGAACAGGCCCAGCTCCCTCCCATCTGAACTGTTTTAAAATCAAAATGCAGCTTCTCATGCAGCAAAGCCTGTAGTCACAGGCTTATTGCCTTAAATGATTTACATCACAAAAAAAAAGTGAGAATTGTATCTGTGGTTTGGTTGAGAAAATGCTAATGAATTTTTAAAAGTTAAGACTCACTTTGTGGCTTTCTTCATTGATTTTAGGGAGAGACAGCCTGAAAGCTTTGAGCATTCCTGAGTGTCAGACATAAAACCAATTGGCAGAGACCAAAGTAACAGCAGACACATATATTTTAAAAATATTTACCTATAAAATATTTGGGTATTAGTCCCAATCTCCAGATTACTAATGATGCTCATTAGACATAAAAGTCCAAACCTCATCATGATCCCAGTGGACTGAAGTTAATATATCCAATTAAACCACAAAGCAAACAGAATCTATAAAGTTTTGATGTAACCTCCATGGCTGTTTTCTGTGAATGCAGAAATAAAATAACTACAATAAGATTTAGAAAGATGTTTTAAAACCACAGAGTGAAAGCAATGTATGAAAATGTATGGTTCTGCTGTAGTCTGCTTTACAGCAGCTTTGGAAAAGGAAGCTCAAATCAGCCTTCCTATAGGAACAGGACTGCCAGCAATCCAAAGTATCAGGAGATCCTTCCTTTCACAAGGCTTCAAAAAGCTTTTGAGTAAATTCTCAAACATATTGGTGTCACCACGACCTGACCACTATGACCTGACCACCATCAGAAAATTATGTGATTAGATAACTTTTACTGGCAAACACTTAAATCACATGATGAATTTAGGTTCCTCAGCAACTGGAAATATTTTTTTAAGATTTAAATTAGGGACATATTCTGCTGCCCAAACCAAATCCCTTGAAAACACCCACTTTGTGCATTCATTTTTTGCTATATGCAAGCCATTTTGAAAAAAATTATCTGGTTACAGGTTCTTGATTTTTATCTGCAAGATTATTATTGTAAAGATTTCTTGTCAATTTGCTCTGCTTTTTTAATGCTTTTTTATCTTGAGATCACTACCTTGTCTTTTTCTCTTATTCTGTGATCTATTGACAACTGAAATGGCTTCACACCTTAGAAAATGCTGAGAATTACTGTGTGGGCAGCCTACTGTAATTCTGCCATGCTGAAACATGTAATGTCTTCACTGCCTAGACCTTGTGGGAGGAGAATAACCCCACATTTTCCCATTCAAGGCTAAATATGCTGAAGCTCTGGGGTTATCCACTAACTTAGCCAGGAAGTTTTTATCAATGAATATTAATACCCTTTGCCTAAACTTGACACAAGATGTTATTTACCTTGTTGGAACAGTTAGAGGATGATACAGCTGTGCCATCTAAACTTAGGCTGAACTCAAACCAGTTTAGTACCCTCTTGCCTGCCACAGATGCAGAGAATTTCAGAGTTCCCAGGAGAGATGGATACAGTCCTGCCAGACCCCAGCACTGTACAAACATTCACCAGCTACAGCTTCTCAAACAGAAATGTTTTTCCATGGCTGTCCTCCTTCCTCTGCTTCCTGGGATCAGACTTGACAGTGGTAGGTTCTGCATCTTTCTCTGGCTTTTAGCTAAAATTTGGAAGAGACTGGAAGCAGTCTCCTTGGGTTGGTTTTGATTTTGCTTTTTCCAGGGAGAATACTTAATTGTTTTCCTTGTGCTGTGTTTGGGACACAGGTGGTGTTTAAAAAGCTGTGTTGAGGAAAATTCATGCAAAACCTGAGATGCGTAAAATGATTTTCATTCTCTACAATTTACTGTAAAATACCACACTTCCCTTTAATTATTGTTTAGGTTGGCGAAAATATTTGCAAGTCTTTTGTTGCTTTGAAATAGTTTTTAAAAGATTCTTGATGACTTCTTTCTCTTTACTAAATTCTCAGACTTGTGATTGCCTATTTCTAGGCACTCAGAAATGGGCATGTGTCCTCAGAAGTCTGGTCTATGCTGAAAAGTTCTGAGATTATCTGTACTATGAGATCAAGACTCTCCTTAAGAAGTGTCAAGAGAAGAAATCCAAGGTACTTTGACATTTCCATCTGCCTTGTTGGCTATTTGCCTCTTCATTCCTCAGTGTGAGACATTCAGGATCTGCTTAGGAAATGATGAGTGCACAGGTCAAGTGCTGAGCCCAAGTATTCAGGAGCTTGGCCTAAATTTGCATTTGATCTTGGGACTTGGATGGTATCAAACATGAGTCTGGACTTGATCTCTGCCTTGGAATTTGGAGTTCTATGGGCATAATATGAGCATCTTGTACTGAGCCATTTGGCAGCTGATGCTCATGAAACCCCTTAAAAGACAGACTGCTCCAATGTAGCTCTGAGCACATAGATAGATATTTACCATAGATAGATATTTACCATAAAGATATATGTCTTATTTAAAACAATGCTTTGCCTAAATGAAATTTTATAGCTCTAACCTCGCAGGACTGATACATCTGCCAATTATGCCAGAGTGGTTTGACTGATTACAACAAACCTTACTCAAAAATGAATGAATCAGTCCCTCATTCTCTCACTGTAACTACTAAATTTGTTGGTTGTGACTTCTTGGAAGCAAGAACAGGAGCACATGACAGAGTTAATATAAATTTTTAATGTATTTGATGTGTTGGTGTAGGTAGTTTTCATGTTTGGGGTTTGGGGTTTATTTTGGTGTTGCTAGCTTTACACATCCTGACACCTAAGTCAGGAAAAGTACATAATTATTAAGCTGTTATATGCATTAACCTTATCTAAAGATAGCCAGATGTGCATTTTCAAAATTACCTTTCTAAGACCTTCTTGGGGAGAATTAATATCTTAGTCCAGCAGGCACTGTGAAGGGGGAAAAGCAGTTATTTTGCTATATTTTCTTATTATACCCAGGTCTGGTGCTATTTGAAAAAAATCTTTCAGCTAAGAAAATGACACAAAATTGATATGATAAAGCAAGGTCTGGGACAATCAAAAATGTTTGCACTTCCAGCATTTTCCTTCATCTTGACTTATTTCTAAAAAAAAATTTCAACCACATGAAAGGACCTCAAGCACCAGGCTGTGACAAGATGCTCCTCAACTGCACATTTGCTGGCTTGCAGCTTCAGTAAGGAGCAGTGCATGCCCAGGGAGAGCTGGTGGGAAGAATCTGTTCAGCTGTCCTCTTCAGAAAATCCAGGACAGCATGGCAGCACCTGATTCCTTCAAATCTTTTTCCCCTGCACACACCTGGCAGAGCCTTCATGGGCCAGCCCAATGTATAACACTGCAGAGAGACATCTGCTTTTATACATTGTTATATTTATATAGCTTGTTTTCCAAAATGCCTCACTCTGACTCTGCTTGTGAATGACAGATGAAGCAAAGCTGTGTCCCCAGGCAGGGTATATGTGCCTGAATTCCCATGATGAATTTAACTTGCTCCATGACAGTTCACAGGGATGCAACTCCTACTTGCTGAATAATGCCTGAGTCTTCCCCACACCAACATTGTGTGAATGAGGTGAAATGAAATAAGGTGACTGGGAGGGGCTGGAAATACTCAGGTTTGTGACTGCTCTGACACATGAACCCAAGGAGAGGAGGTGGTGAGGATAGGACCCTCCTTCAACAGCAGAGAACCTCAAATCAGCTGAAAGTAACCACAGACCACTGCCAGAAAAAACTTCCCAGTTCTTTCCCCTCTAAGCAATGGCAGTCTGGGGACAGGGAAATTGGGAACTGGAGATGAAGGCTCGTGAGCCATTCTCAAAAAGGTTTGTCATCAATTCACTGCTATGTTTTGCCCTGACAATAAATGCACAATGCAGAGCCTTGCTCTCATTTGTGCTGCACTTTTCAGATCAGGTATTTGATTAAAGTCATTACAGGGTGCCACATCTTTGTGTGGAAGAGCCTGAAGACCTCCCATAGGAACGAGCCTTCACTCAGTTCATCCCAGTGTTCCAGTGTAACAACTATTCCACTGTTGTGCTCTCTGTAGAAGACAAATATTTAATGACTTTTGATAGACACTTCAGGCTATATCTCTTTTATCCACATTTGTGATTCAGACTCTCTTCTTTCCTTTCATGCTTTATTACCAAAGGGGAAAAATTGCTTCCTGGCAGGTTTGCAGGCTCTAATAAGGCCTTCAATCCCCTTGCACCAGATCTCATAGCAGTAGCAGCAGGAGTGATAGCTCTTTCTGATTTTTTTCTTTATTTTTTCAATACTTCTGGCCCATCTGAGGCAGGGCTCCACAGGCAATTCAGGATAGCTGGAAGCCTTAATAAGCCAGAGTATGAAAGATCAAATTAATGCAAAAAGCAGTTTTTAACTGTATGTCTGTTTCTTACATTCCTACTTTTCCCCAGCAGCCTTATGACCCCCAGGTCCCTCAGAGGGAAACGAAGCCTGTTCCTAAGTGTCTTCAGCCATGGGTCTGCTGCCACCAGATACTGTCTCATTCCATCTCCTAAGCTGGAAAACAACTCAATCCAGCCTCATTTTGTGATGATGCCTGGGAGGAGGCAGTGGGCAGCAGAGACACGGTGCAGAACGTGGGAGAGAGCATCAGTGTCAGCAGAGAGCATCACTGGTCCTGTGGGGACAGGGCTGCAGAGCATCCTCTCATGGGTGGGAGGTGCTGCTCAGTGAGGCAGAACTCCTTCTCTCAGCTCTGTGAGGGGTCAGGAGTGAGAGCTGATGTGCTGGTTCTTTGGGTTTCAGCTGTGAGCACGCTGGGTACCACCTGCCACATTAAATCTGCAGCTTCCTTTGCAATGAAGCAGTGACTGGGGCCTGTCAGGGAGGAAGTTTGAAACAAATACAGCACCTCTCTGCATTGTGTATTCTCTTAAGCAAGTACAAAACTTCTGTGCTTGCTGCCAGAGACAGATGTAGAAATATGATGTATGTTAGTTATCAGAGAAGAAATGCATTGGAACTGGAGGTGTAGCTGTGTTAGTAATCACTCTAACAGCTTTAAACTCCTTATCATTTGTCAGATAAGACTGGAGACATTTATTACTATTTTACCCTGAGGAACCTGATTCAATTGAATTATTCAATCCATTATTTTCAATTTGCCATCTCCCTCTGGCAGTTTCAAGAACCTGGAAGAATATTGCCACATGGACCACGAGGGGTTGATGTCTGAGAGCCTTGACTCTTCCCTTGGCCCTTTGTCTGTCTCAGGGAAACATGGATGATGTGACCTACAGTATTTCATTTGGCACTACAAGTAAAATCCCATCCTGACTGAGAAGTGCTTGCATCCATTATTCATGATGATGATGGTTCAGATCACTTCCTTTAAGCTGAGGTGCAAAATCCACATCTGGATATGCAAAATGTCTTCTCTCAGACATACTTTGATGATGACATGTCGTCATTGAGGAGAAAGCATTTGTCTTCACTGCCTAGATCCAGTACAGCTCAGATATTGAAATATTTTCACTGCCTTTTCCAGATATTCTACCAGCAATTTACCTGAATGGGCTGGAGAAATTGGGATTGGATGTTTATTAAAATCACTGTTTCCTGTTTCCAAACCAATGAGTGAGGACAATGTTTTTGTGATGGTCACACTTTTTCAAGGGCTTCAGATTTAGTACACTGGCCTCAGAGGTGCTTTCTGGGAGAGGCAGAATATTAATTCTTTTTTTACTGTTTCCCGACCCTGTTAGGGTTCACAGAAGATGCCAGCCCAGCATTTCTACAGCCAGCTCAAGAGACTGCAGAGCAAAGGTAGCAGTAATTTAATTGCCCAAACCATGCCTGTGTGCAAGCCTCAAGCAACCTTTTTACAGAAGCAAATCACAGGCTCAGCACATCCTGTGGAGAGCCTGACCTCAGGCTTAGGCAGGTGGACTTTCTGTAGCACATTCCACAGAATCACAGAATGAACTAGGTTGGAAAAGACCTTTGAGATCATCAAGTCCAACCTATGACCTCATGCCTCCTCATCAACTAAACCATGGCACTCAGTGACACGTCCAGTCTTTTTTTTAAAACTTGCCCAGGAGCAGTGACTCCGCCAGGTCCCTGGGCTGATGATTCCAGTGCCCAATCACTCTTTCAGTGAAGAATTTTTTCCTGATGTCTAAACTACACTTCCCCTACTCTGTGTAGCTTAAGCATAGCCCCAGAGCAAGGGGATTTTCCTCTGCAGTCTGTGTCTTGCTGGATGTACCTGCTCCTCTCCATCCCTTCTTCAGATTCTTTGCCTACATCCTCTCTGAGCTCTCTGCTCCAAGTGAGCTGAGACAGCCTCAAAATCTGCCTTTTTTTAGGCAGAAAACCAATAAATATTGCTGCCTATGATGGCACCAGATTCTCACCTGTGCTACTGCATACTTCTCACAGCAAACTAGTTTTCTGCTCTTCACCCTTTCAGGTTTTGGCAGCTACAATATCATCCTTTCCCAATGCTCTGGCTGCACTTCCGGTACCTTGCTCCTCTCTCTGTATCACTTTTACAAAGTTCCTGCTCTTCTATCTCTCCTCAATTGTTCTGCACAGCTCTTTCTTCTCCCTTGTCCTCTCTCTTGTTTCTCTGCCTTTTTTCTCTGTACGGCATTTTCCTGGGACTCTTCTTGCTGGTCCCTTGCACTGGAATAGCACCATCATTTTAAACATCTCTTTTCTCCTCTCACAAGCCTCTTGCCACCTCCTCAACCCTTCCTCCACTTCCTTCTTTTCAGCCTTACACTAAACATTCTCCTCCTGACTTCCTCTTGGCCAAAAAAAGGTGCTCCTCTTGGGAAACAGCCTTCCTCTAAACAATAAAAAATAAATAAAGAAGCTTTATTGCATAAAAAAAAGAAAGAAACAAACAACTAAGTTTGGAGAATTATGTGTTAAACCTTTGCTCCCAGACATCTGTTTACTCCTCTTTGTTATGGAAAACTGGAAGCACTTCAGTTCATCTGACACTTTGGGTAGACATGGTTTTTACAGAGTGGAAAAATGTGATGGCACTTTTGTCATGGAAAGAAAGCTACAAGAAAACATTTAAACTGTATGTTTGCCATGACAATATCCCTTTGGATGAAATATGCATACACAAAACCATCCATGGGTACATAAATGTGCAGATATAATTAAGAAAAAGAAAGGAACACTCAAATGCCTTCTTTTGTTTAAGTGTTTACAATTGCTCCTTTTGACAGCAGTATGCTTAAGTTATTTTTGTGGGATTTGTCATCCCTTCCTTTAACTCCTCTTTTTTCGCCATCGCAGATTTGCTATTTTTCTGTCATATATTACAGTTAGAGTGGGACTGTAAAGGAGCATGGAGCATTTCTCAATCTCCAGAAATTGACAGATTGCATATGAATGCTGAAAAATATATGACAATAAATTAATATTTATTATGTTGTGAATATTTATTTATTTATTTATTTATTTATATGACAAATAATGGAGGAGTTTCTGTTTGTAAATGACTCTGCCTATTCATCCAAAACACTAGCAAGAGTCCAAATTGACTATGAAGCACCCTGGTGCAATCCTGTGCCTGAATGTGTGCTTAATGTTGTGAGCATTACAGTGACAGTCAGGGTACACAAAGCACAGTCTAAGTTAAACCTGTGCTTAATTGCTTTCCTGAAATATGACCTCCAGTTTAAAAACAACACAAAAGAGGTGAAAAGCACAGTAACCCCTATTCATGCTTCTCAACCAAGTCAATTTAAAAAGGGTGACTAATGAAGAAAAAAAACAGTTCATCAGAGATCTGTGTTTTTTTCATAGCTACTTGGTGAGAAAAGTGTAAGAAATTCCCAAAAGTGTGAGGGGCTTGCAGGAAGTGATTATCCAAAGCAGGTGAGCCTTCTCAAATGGATTAGACACAGGCAACATCTGTATTTGTGTATCTGTGGTGGATTTGATGGAAATTCTGTGTCCAAGAAGTCACATCTAATGTGTTTCTGAGCTAGCAGCTAAGGCTTTTCTTTAGCCTCCGGTGATTTATTCAATAACAGGCTGTTGGGTTGAGACAAAATAAGGGATATGAAAATAAAGTGTCTCAAGAAAGGTCATATTATCACCAGGCAGCAGATATAATATAATTCAAAACTGTTTGTCTGGAGGTGAATTCACTGACCTATGGTTTCATTTGCTTGACTCACAAGAGGTGACCTCTCTTTCCCTCCTCATCCTAAAGTTGTGTAGTTGGCTTAATTTGTCAAAGTTCTGCCTCATTTGATTCTCCAGGAATAAGCTCTGCATTTAGAAAACAGCTTCTCCTTCCTCAAAGTCTTGAGCCTCAGGGTCAAAATAAATGTCAGCTTTCAGTGTTTTTTAAAACATTTTCTAAAGAGTAGGCAACAGGGACCTGAGCAAAGACTGTGAGGAGCCTAGAAATGCAGTCAATTTATAAAGCCCTGAAAAAAACGTGTTTATTTGTGCACAATTCAATGTACTCATGGCACAAACTGTGTAAAGGAGTCAGGTGTTCCAAACAAGGCTGTGTTGCCCCATCTCCAGTGTCTTTCAGAGAGATCACAGAGCCAGGAGCTGCAGCTCCTGTTGGGGTCTGCAATTGTTGTTCAGGTCACACCCAGGAAAGAATTTTGTAATTCTCTTATGGAGGAAAAGATGCCTTGAATAAAAGGGACTAAAATGTGGCTCTGCTGCAGTTTCTGCTGGGTGGGCTGATGGTTTGACAGCCCATTGCTTATACTGAGTGTTTGGGCTATGTTATTAACTTTATCCCCATTGCCCAGAGCCCCTAAGAGACCTACAAGGGCCCTTTTTCAAGCAGAATAACCAAGTTGTCCTCCTTGGACCTTCCCTGTCAGCTACAAATTAGATTAATGAGTCACAGGAGAGGCAGAGGAAGGGGAGAAGGACAGACACTACATAGAAGAAAAGTAAGAACAGGAGAAAACACAAGAATGTAAAGAACTGTAGGGTCTCTGCAATTAAAAATCTATCTAAAAATTATATAGGAATGGGAATGTGTATCAGGTGTTCAAGGGCTAGACAAAACAATTATGATGTATTTTGCCAAGTTCCTGACACACTGAAACATAAATATTAAACTGAGGAGTAATGCAAAGACACACAATAAAACATCTGAATAATGTTAATTGCATCCTGTAGAGTCATGTCTTTAGCAGTATGATTTAATCATTCTAGACTAAGCTGGCTTTTGTCTTTTAAGACATATTTTTCCTTGTGCTTCTCTGTCACTGCACACCCTTAAGTGAAAGAAGGTAAAACCTTTTTATGGTGTTATAAAAAAAAAGTAAAACATTATTTTTGCATGAGGAGGCAAAGGAGAAGGTGAGAGAAAGACACAGGTGGGTCTTATTTCATTTGAACCAAAAATAAACTTTTTTTGAGGTGTGGGCTTCCTCCACTAGTTGCTTTATGGGCATTTACAAACAAAAAGATGAATCATGGGCTGGAGGCTGTTGTGGACAATAGTTCAGGCTGATGAGAATAACACTACAGTGTGGTAGTGAAATGTCCTCTTATCAACCCAACAGCATTAACAGAACAAAGTGGAAGACAATTTACTTAAATTTGTAGATATAAGAAGGTATAAAAAGGAATACTTTTGATCTTGAGCCAACAAACATTGGGTCTGAGGGCAAAGAGAATTTTTAACTGAAGTACATGAGACTGTGCTGTGCCATGATATCTGTGTACGTTTAACTGTAAGGAAAAAAAAAGGAATGTTTTGATTGTAAAAAAATCAATAGGAGAGTTAAGATCAATGCACAGTCTGTGATGGGTGTGGTTGGTGCAGGATATTTATTAGGATATGCCTACACTGTGTGTTTTTTCATGTGCTGAAGCAAACACTGGGCTGAAGCAGCAGCTGCCCAAGTGCCTGTGCTGCTCCCCAGGACACCTGAGGGGTCTCAGTGAGCACAGAGCTCTGAGTGATGGCAGCCAGCTCACCTCGAGCACGCCCTGCTGCCCCAGCCCCTGTGCCACAGCCCAGTGAGCAGCTGGGGCTTCAGCTCCAGAGGCTCCAGGTGTCTTCTCTGCTGCAGGAAACACCACAGGGCACAGACTCACCAGGCCCTGCTGGACTGCTAATTAGTGTGTAGTCTCATGTCCTGGTTTAAAGGACAGGTGTCTGCCAATAAAGGCAGAAGCTTCTCTTTGAAATGAAGAATGTAAACCCCTTTCCTCCAAATTATTATTTTAATTTTGAAATTAAGGGGCTCTCAGGCAAAGATATGGGAATTAGGAATAACAGTTCTTTACTAGGAAAATTAAAATAGAAATGCAGTATTACAAAGAACAATCCCAACCCTGACAGAGTCAGAACACAACCTGACACCCATCAGTCGGTCAGGGTGTTGGTAGCAGTCCCATTAAATGGTGGCTGCATCCTCCTGCAGTGGCAGATGTGGTTCAGCTGGAGCAGTGCTCCTGTAGAAGGTGCAGTTTTCCTTTGAAGGTCCAGGGATGATGTGGGAAGGTCCAGCTTTCCTCTGGAATCCAGTAGAAAGAAGGTAACTTGCAGTCCAAAATCTCAGTTTTTATCTAGATAGGAAATGTTTGGCTCCTGCCCCTGGGTGAAGCATCTCCCAGTGGGATGATGTAATTTTATCAGTCATGCAGTGGCACTCAATGGCCCAGCAGCAGATGAGATCTTCCTGGAGGGAGGATGGGCTGTGGAAAAGATAAAGATGATTGCCCCAGCTGGTTTTAAAGATGGTCCATTAGCAGATAATATGTGCCATGGGCATAAGGAACCACTACTCCACCTGGCTTTAACAGATGGTGATATAATACACATTTCTGGCCACATCAACCCAACCCATCTCATCATTTTTATTGGAAATATTAAAAGTATTAACCCAAGCAGAATTATCAGAGCTAACAGATTTGAGCATGGGTGTATCAAACCTGGGACTACTGGGGAATAAGTTCTAAGTAGCAAATTGGTTTCTGGGAGATGGGGATGATCTGCAAGGGGTCCCTGTCAGGCAGACCTGCAGCCAGTCACTGTAGTTTTTGGGATATGTAGGAATGATCCTTTTCTACAGCCAGGAGGGACTCAGAATTCTTCCTGGCATTGGTGGGGAAGGCTGGGAGTTTTCCACCTGACACCTCCTGCAACAAAAATAACTGAATTTTCATTTTACATTTTTGGGAGCAAATAAAATTACCTGGGGTGTGGGTGCTTTCCAATTTCCTATTTGTATTGGGTGGAAATTACACCTTAGGCAGTGTGGTGCTCTGTTGCATATGACAGACTTAGGAGTTACTTGATTAGAACATGCTGTGCTAGAAACTGAGGTGTCCATGATGAAACTCTTCTGGAATAGCAGGCTGAGATCATCATGCAGTGCCCTTGGTCCCCTACAGAGGAGAGCAGTTTCCAGTGCCCCAGGCACAGCACAGCAGCCCTCTCACATGCAGTGGATCCCATTTGCTCTCTTCAAGTATATTTTTAATATTTAATTTAATGCCTGGTCATGAAGTCTCTAAATGTGTATTGATGTCTCCTTAAAATACTTGCCTTGTATAAGGTACAATATATTAAAAAATACTTCTTTGTCCTTCTGTTTTAAAGTGTACCTCACCTTTGATTCTATATAAGAAAACATATTTGAGATTACTGATATCATTCCCATCCTCCAGACAGTTTCACTCTCTTTTTCTCTGATTGTTCTTGAAACTTTTCAGGCCCTCTGTGGACACCCACAGCCTTTGAGGAGGATGTTTTTCTTCTTTGCTGATTGATAAATGTTTCTTAGGGTCTGCTAACAGCCAAATCCCCTTGCATTTGTGAGATCTGATTAACAGAGCACTAAATTTCAACTAAAATCAAATCAGCAACACCCAGTATGAGATCTGATTTCTCTTTACATCTGCATAAGTTAAGCTTGATTTGTTGGTCTATTTTACTCCAGGGTTTGTTCATTTGTTCCCTTTTTTATGTATTTATGTCTGTGCTAGTGACTTCAAAATGATAGCTCAACTCCCAGTCTACCCACCCCCAGTTTTTTCTTATCTTCTTGTCCTTTTGAAAATATAACCACATGTGCTTTCTTTATCTCTGTGTGGGGCCAAATCTCTTATCACAGAACTCACATTCTTCAGGAGACAGCATTGGCAATACTGTAATAGTTTATCACCAGACTGATAGTTAATAGCTCTGGCTTTCTTGTCATAATACACCCTTTTTTCCTCCATTGTGCCTTTTCTTTGCTTTTCTCTTGTCTGTTTGCTTGCCTTATTAAATGCAGAGCACTCAATTTCTGTAATGTGTTATATTTTCTTCTGAAGAAATCTTTGCCTCCTACTGCTTTTTCTTCACTATGTGCTCAATCCTCTTCAATTGTTCTCCCAATTACCATCTCAAACACAGAAAGACCTGAATGTCTTGGGGTGCTTCCAAAACTGAAAATACTGTGGGAAAGAAAAGCAGCCAGTGCACTTACTTCATCTTTAATAAATATACACATCTCTCTGTACAAGTGCATTTGTCAGGCTAAATGCCACAGCAAATCCTGCCCTTTTGTTCTCATTGATGGAAAAGGCACTAGTCCAACCTTTAAATGGCCTGTGAATGCTGACCCTATCCTAAAAAAACCCACATTTAATAAACCACATGAAGAAAAGAAAGAAGAGGAAACAGGAAGAGAAGAAAATATACCATGCTGGAAGTAGCTGAGAATTCTATACTCCTTAGGACATTATTGGACTCCAGCTGAGAAACCAGATGGAGCTGGACTGAGCCTACTCAGCACAGAAAGAAGCAAGATTATGATTGATGTGTTTTCCACTTTTACTGAGGTCTGTCTTCTCTGTTTGCCTTGTAACCACCTTGGGCCAATTGACTGTGCACACTTTATAATGTCTTATTTCCTAAATGGAAAACCATGTCCAAATCACATGTTTAATATGCCCTTCCCAAATTAGTTTTCATTGTAATTTACAACTCAAGCCACATAAATCAACTGATCATAGCAGAAGACATCCATAACTAGGAATTTTACTTGTCTGAGTTCTTCTTTTGTCATCACTGCATGACTTCACTGCCTATGGCCAAAAATCTCATTTTATGTCATGCACATTTAGATGTCATGCACCCTTAACACATTCTGCTTCACCTTAAAATAATAATGTTCCTAGAGATAGGGTCAGGGGTGATTGGGATTTTTTGTTTTGTTTTATTTTCTCAGAAAAGACTTCTTATTACATGTTGTGATTGCAAATGATGCCACATACAACAAGCCAGTCCAGGCAAGCCACTTAGGTACAGCTTCTCAAAATCCTCAGTGAAATTTAGCATTCTATAAATACAGAGCAGTGAACTATGTGTGCAACATCAATTTGAAATATTACCATCACAGGGATGAAAAATATGACTGACAATGAGAAAGCACACAATGATGAGAGTATACATTGTAGAGGAGAAATACTTCTGTTAATATAAGTTTTACAAGATTTTAAATGTTTTTAAATAAAGCCCTCCTGCATAAGCTGTAGAAATGCTTTGTAGCTGCCCAAATGTGATGTTATTGTATTTCAGTGTGGTACCTTCATGGCTCTGTGGGATACCCAGTATCCAAGGTTTCATTTGGCAGTGCCCAAATTGTCCAAGTTGCTCTTCAAGACTGTGAGAAATCACACCCAGAAACAAAAAAAATCAGAGTAGGAACTCAAACAATTGCTCACGGGAAAGCCTCTTGGAGATTATTTAAGCTCTAGTGTCCAAAAATATTAGAGAGCAAGTAAAAAAGGAGATTAAAACATTGAAATAAGACACCTGTAGCTTTACCAAAAGAATGCAGTAGAAATTCCAGTTTAACATTTAATATGTTCATTTGGAGAACCAAGTTTTTTTAAACCTATACAGACAAACAGCATTTTTCATAATGAAATGATGGAAATGGCAGAGGGAGGTTTTTCAACTGACAGGGAGTGTTAAAGCTATTTGGTACAGAAATAGTCAGCAAAAATCATGTTTTCATATGATTTGGGATCACTTTGGGGCTACTAAATTAATATGTATTGCTCTTCCTATGGTGCCCAAGTCTCATGCATCATATGCATGGTTCTTACCATGAGAATTTTAGTGAATCTAGTAACTTTAGTCCCATTTATAAAAATATTCTAAAGCCTGAAGGTTAGAACTGAGATATATAAGTATATGCATAAAATTCTATATTAAAATGGCATACAGGAGAAAATAAGATGTGCCCAGAAAAGACTGAGAGACTGAATTTGGGCCTAATATGGAAGAGTACAATAATAATTCATCTTTGCAGAGAGATATTAGCTGTGTAGTACTACAAAAGACAGAAACTGCCAGGTTCAGCTACAAATGGTTACATTAATCTCCAACTGGGAATAGAGTTTAAATGAAATTCTGAAGGCAAATGGATCATCTCAACATTTTTGCTCAGAGCCTTCTTTCCTGTAGATTTCAGCCGGGTTTGGAACAGATTTTTGAGTTGAAGGAAATTCCAGTTCCTCAGGTCAACCTGTTGGGCTCGAGTGTGCGTCCTGTGGTCTCACTGTGGTACAGAGATTTCATTCTCCACATCCATTACCTGCTAATTGCAGCAAGGTGACACTCCTGCTAAAGGGAGATCTTGGTGTATTCTGGAAGAAGGCATGGCTTAAGGCTGATGGCGTGGGCAGCAGCAGAGCTTGCCCCTTGTGCCAGCTTGTGGAGCACAGCGTGGTACCCCAGGAGACTGCTGGCATCGTGCCACTGCCAGTCAACAGAGACACAGGATTGTACTTGGAGGCTTTGTTTATTTGGCTTTTTTTCCCCCACATTGTTATTTCCAAGGATTTTTAGATACAGAAGCTCACTTTTTTTTCCAATTATTCCTTTGATTTGCAGGAGTCAGGGACATGTCACATGCACCAATTCTGTCACTGCTCCTCATCTTTTTACCACTGGTAAAGCAAAGTCATTGCCTGGGATATGAACTGGAATTCTGCTCAATAAGGCAGACGTGGGTAGAGCCCTTCCTGGAAGAATTAATCAGCCTTTCATCTGAGTGGGTCAGAAACAGCATCTACAACTCATGGGCACCCAGAGATCTGAGCTCTGCTTGCTGCTGGGACCTGCCTTGTTTCCAGGTAAGCACTGCCAGCTACCTCTGCTTCCTTTGGTGCTTTCTGCTTGGTTTGTGAACTCAGAGCAGTGCCTCAGAGACAAGGCCTGGTTTTCCAGAGCCTCAGTAAGTCTCTGTAAAAATCAAAAAGAGCTTCAGGATTATATATACAAAGCTTATGCAACTCCTTCTCCTCCAAGGGCTTTAAATCATTCAGGCTAATCTAATTATTTCACCAAGTAGTGGGCTTGTCTCTCTTTATGCAAAATACCCCAAATATTGTAAAGACTCCAAGTTATCTGGCCACCTTCCAGTTAATTAACTTAACACTGAAGGAAGTACTGAAAAACAAAATTAAAAGCCATCCAATTTCTAGCCATCCCAATGCCTCACAAAAAGTAATGCCATTACATCTGTCTTCACTCAGAATATGTAACCTACTTTCATATGACCCTAAACCTGCCTTTTTTATTTCTTTCTTAATCACTATTTAATTAAAAAACTACAAAAAACAAACAAGCAAACAAAAAACCAAACAGCACAAACCCTCGCACGATGGATTGCATTGCACAGAGAAAAGTACAGGCATTTAGTTGGTCTAAATGCAAAAAGAATCATCTGGCCCAGCAGATTCTATTGAAGCTCTCAGAAAACAGAGAGCTCCTGAGCAGCCAAATCAAAGGTATGATCAGAAAAACAAGAGGAGCATGTGCCCAGAGGGATTGTCCACATGCTTGGATCCATGCTGGATCTAGGGGCACAGGGAATTCAGGAAGCAGTGCTGGTAAATAGCAGCTCCTTCCCACATGGCTGGGAGGCATCTGGGTGGGACCAGGGGGTGGAATGGAAGCCCATTTCTGCTGGCACCTTGATCACAGCTCTCTTCAAGTGCTGTTTGCAATAGATCTGGTTGTATCTGTAGAATTAAGAATGCATGAAAACCTTTGCACAGTGGTTGGCTTTGTTCCTTTACACCTGGTAAGACTGTTAAGATTTATTTCTCCACTGCCCCACTGTTTCCAGTGTCCTTTTTGGGCACTTTTTTTTTTTCCATAATCAGGTTTAATAAACATGAGCTTAGTGCAGATACCATAAGAATATAATATCTGAGTTACTGGCATTGTTTCTCCCATGATGCAGGTGGGAGAAATTGGCACATCAAAGATTAAAAGGAATTCTACCTTCTAGAGCTGGTATAAGCTAAACATGATAAAAATCCAAGGGAACAAAAGGTATACTTAGAGCAAGATGAATCTGTAACTGGCTGCTGAACCCCTGCCCCTCCAGCCCCTGCCCTCTGGGCCTTGCTCTGTCCCAGGAATGTTATTTGAGAAGCAGAGCAGGATCTGAGGCTCACTCAGAAATTCCTGTGCTTTTTACCCAGCTCTGCTGCTGGGTAAAATTCTGCAAGTTTATTGCAGCTGGATCTCTGTATGTCAACCCACTTTCTCCATCCTGTGAGGTGTGCACAGACTTTCCTTCTCTCCCTGTGGCTTG
This sequence comes from Luscinia megarhynchos, assembly GCA_034336665.1. Lineage (NCBI taxonomy): Eukaryota > Metazoa > Chordata > Aves > Passeriformes > Muscicapidae > Luscinia > Luscinia megarhynchos. The sequence continues at coordinate 94,574,891 of JAPFBE010000002.1, forward strand.
GGCAGTCAAGCAGGGCTGTAGTTTAGCCCCAGGGCTGTCAAAGGCTGTTTGGGGCACAGCCACACTTCTGAGCAAGGCACACACTGAGTGCTGGCTCCATTTCCATGCACCTCTCTGCTCTGCACACACAGGTGTGAGAGAAAGTCAAGTGTTAATGCCAGTCAACAGAAAATCTCTATTTTTCCATCACATTTGCTCATTTTAGGAGAGCTCACGAATAATGAAACTCACATAGAAAAATCAATATTACATTAAATGACATATGTAAAGAGCTCTCCAACATCAGCACCAAGTCAGGCTAATGAGCTACAGGACAGTGCTGCTGCATTTCTTGATGTGATCTGAAATGTTATTCTATATCTTCAGGTCTGAAATATGATGTCTTTTTCAGTATTTCTTTTATGCTTTTAACTTTAATCCTCCTCATTTGTTCCCTTTTTCACCTGAGCAACGTGTTCTGCAGGAGGAATGAGTACATCTCTGGCTGTCCTTTGCCATCTTCTCAAGCAGATGGGTGCAAAGGATCTGATCTTGCATCACTGAAATCAGGGGAGTGCTGCTGCTAAATGGATGCACAGACACATCAAGCTCATGGTGCAGAAAAAATATTCATACATTTACCTCTCAGTGATCTCTGAGTTCAGAACCCTGAGGCTTCCAGCAGCCTCCACTGCTTGCAAGCACAGCTAGAGTGGAAGGAAAATGGCTTTTCACAGGTTGTTCCTCAACACACCATGCAACTGCAGACACACATGCAGTGCAGGATGCAGCATTTTGTATTTTCCTGCAGTGCATGACGGAAAGTAGCTGGTCCTCAGAAAGTTTTCAGGATCTGAACTCCCACCCATTTGAAAAGATCTCTTTTTCTAAGCAGATTTTGAAAACTGGATCACAGCCTCTGGACAGGACTCAGTTCACTCAGCTACTTTCTGTACTTAAAAACATCAATTCACCAGCTCTCCCTGCCTGCTGCTGAATTCTGAGGGCTCCTGGAACCCACTAGGTGGTATGATCATTACACTAATAGACTCTAAAGATGTATTTTGAATTTGTTAGAAAATGCCTCTTACAAAATTCAGCATACACTCACATCTAAACCCTCCAGGCTTCCCATTGTGCTCGCACACTGCTCCCACTTCTGGAGCTCACATTGGGAACTGCTCTCACACCAAGCCTGTTATTTCAGGTCCCATGTGAAAATAGGACAGACCCACTGCCTCTTTTGTCTGGCTGTTTGTTACTCAGGGACTTGATAAAATCATGAGAGATCCACATTCAAGTCCTTTTCCTTGAACTGTGTTCTGACATGGGTAACAGAAAGATTAGCGTGGCTGGAAGTACATGCAAGATCAGAGGATTGGGCAGGGATTTATGGAGGAGGAAGATCAGTCCGTGATTTCCTAGGGGAAAATGTAGGAGTCATATTTATATGCATCTGGTAAAGAGAGTTTTAGGGCAAGGATTTGTATGCATTTCTGGAGATAACAAGGGAAGTCCAAGGAAGTCAGCTTGGGTTAGACCAATCTCTGGGCTTCCCCCAGCACGCTGGAAATTCTGTCCACTTATTATTGGTGAAAACAGCCTGGAAAATGCAGCTACCCTGAAAGTCAAGGGTCTCTGGGCTGCATCCCAAAGAAAATGTGTTGGGAGATCAGAGCAAGGTAGAGCAGTGCTAACTCATTTTCTCTGCACTGATTCCTGTTCCATGGCATTTACCCGCGGCTGAAACAGGTGCCAGGACTCTGTGCATCACTTTTGCTGAAGGCAGAGCCTGCCTCCATAGATGAGCTATTACTACACTGTGTACCAAGCTCAAAGTGATTAGGGATTGTCTGCCCCACTAAAAGAAAAGATAAAAAAATCAATGTTTAATGACCAGTTCAATGTTCCACCAGAGGAAGATGGGTTCATTGTACACAGCAGCTCATACAGTGACCCTAGGGTGAAATTGGTGTCCTGCTTAGTCTCATTATTGTACCTCCCTGTTGCCAAGCACCTTTCAGCTTCCCTCTCTTCTGCCTTTTCTCATGAAATTTCTTAATGTTGGAGCATAAAGACGTGGGGACCCTAGAGAACAGCATGGGGCACACATGCATTTCAGACACGAGCTTTGCGGGTCCTGGAGGGACACATTTCTATTTATTCTTTGTCTGTTCATGAGAGGATCTCTCTCTAGCCCCTGCCTTTATTACATTTCTTCTTATTCAGTATCACAGCTGGGGAACAGCAGTGTCATTTCTTTATCAGTGCTGCAGAAACATTCTCAGAGATGGGAGGTTTTGTAACGGGATCCATTTCTGCTAAAAGGACCCACAACTCTTTCCAGGGAGGCACCTCTCATGTAAAATGAACGTTTATACTAAATCCCACCCTCTCTATGGCAAGCTGCTAGGATTAAGCCTGCTCCTCATGGTATGCTATAACTTCCTAGAGCTTTTAAGGGAAGATTTGCAGCTCTGACAATAGTGGGAAGGGAATTTTTACAACACAACTAGCTGTAGTACAGCAATGTTTCAGTTGCAGTTTTACCAGATGACATCAATTTTTAGAAAACACCAATTAATACCAATTTGTACAGAAAAAACTACAAATTGAAAAATTCATTTACAAGTGTCTACTATAAAACATGGGCATGTTTTTCATATTCATTTCCAATAGGTAAGATGAGATCCAATGTGCTTATGGGATAAGAGTTCTTTAGTGCTATCTCATAAACCTTACTGCTTGACATCTAAATAATTTCATTTTCTGTACCAGCTTCTTTTACTCATTTGAGTGTCTTTTTTACCTACATGGGGATAATGTAAAGTGTTACAAGAGTAACTTAACAGAGAATTTGTATCTGATAATCTTGAACAGTGTGCATAGATGTGAGGTGCTAAAATATCAGCAGGTGTCATGTTGTTTCCCCTGTTTGTTACTGGGATTCAGATTTCACCTCTGAAATGTGTGATCCATTTACAGAGAAAGGAAATGTTGTGTGGTAAACCCAAGATGAGGTTCCCTGTTCATGTCAGCCCCAGTAAGACATCACAGCTTGTATCAGCAGAGGATATAATCCCAAAGGTTTCTGAGATGTCAGTTCATTCCCACAGCGGAAGGGAGAAATAAAGGAGTGGAGGATGAAGTAGAAAACTGGAGAAAAACCAATCTGTTATTTCAGACAAATTGACAGAGGACCTACATATTTTGGAGTTCTCTGCCATTTTAGCTGTCATGTGTTGGACACAAATGCATCACAGATACAGAAATTTGAGATCATTTGACCAATGAAGTGTTGCAAGCAAACACAAGAGGGAGGGCATGAATGATCAGAGCAGATCTGATCAGAGGTCACAAAACTCAACAGACACCCAGAAGTCCACATGCTCTATGTAGAAGAGCTGAAATGAAACATACACAAATATTATAAAAAAAAATCCAGTGCTGAATGATTTTGCCACTAAGGTGTTCTTTCTAACCTAGGTGATTCTTTGTTCATAACAGCTCTCACAAGAGAAAAAGAAAACAAACAAAATCAGAAAAAAAGACACTTGCCCAGTTGGACTCATAAAGTGTCTCTGACTTTCCCCAGTGTATGTAGAGTTTGTTTTCATGTTGTGTGAAGCAAAGGGCCAAGGGTGGGGAAACAATACACTTTTTAGTAGAAGAAAACATTCCATTTTCAAGGAAAAATCAACATTTCACAGCAACTAGGAAAAAAACCACTCTTCTCCCCAGCAAGATCAAAAGGAATAGTGCAGAGAGAGGGACTGAGGCTGCCACTTTGGCACCTGGCAGCCACCAGACCTTGGTTAACTCCAACAGTGAGTCTGAGACTGCAGCTGCAGAGAGAAAGGGCTTCACAAGACAGCTGTGGAGGAAAGATCTTGAAGAGAAATATGGTTTGTTTGTCAGTATGGATGTTGTTGGAGTAAGATTTCAGTGTAAGACTCAAAATGTGTAACAGGTGCAGTCAGATGCTGGGTATTGTCTAGACTTTAGAGAGTTGTGGGTTTTAGAGCTAATTAAGTCGTTAACTATTGATATGAATGAATATATTTTATTGTTATTTTTTATGTAATTGAAATTCTTTGTTAATAAATAAAAAAGCTGCTATATGTTACTCCTCAAAATAAAAGTCCTGTTGCCTATAGTTATGAATTTTAATATAAAATAGAAATATGCATCTTCTATCAAAATCTTCCTACACCCACAGACTTAGAGATGGCAGAGAGACACACCACTTGTACCACAGCATTTCTTGCTTGGAGGATTTTTTCTTTCTTTAACATAGCCTCCAAATTAAAATGCAACTGCATGTAATTTTCCCTACTATGAGTAATAAATTTCTAATATACATCCATTTAGTGAGTTCCTGCTTTTCTCCTGAACCAGGCAAATTCTAACTCTGCTAGACTGGGATAAAGCATCCCCATTTTCTTCATTCTTCTTCCACAGCTCAGCTCACTTAAGGACTGATGGATAACAATAGCCATGGAGAACTATGGCTATGAAACCTATCTTCCCTGAAAACCTGGCCATTCTCACAGCTTTTACTCTCACTGTCTATTGTTTTGAATGTAAAAGGATGCCTCTACTAGAATGCAGCAATTCAGGTAAAGGGCTTTCTCTGTAGAAATACTTTCAGTAGAGGTTTGTGAGGAATTTATGCTCCAATGTGCTTTAAAAAATCTTAAAATTAGGCAATACATTGACATATTTTATTTAATAGTGAGGAGAGGGAAAAAACAATTGAAACTTAGATTTCTACTTGTTTTCAGCTCCTCATATGTTTGGCATTTCTAAAGAAAGAATGTTACCTGGGTGAAGTCAGAGATTTTCTTTGCCCAATGTCCTATCTCTTGGCTGCACTATGCTAAAGAAAGGGATTTTTTTAACTAGATCCTCCATGCTCTCAAAAAGCAGCATATACATGAACAGTGCTTACAGATTGCTCAATCCATTCTTTAATCTCTTGCAGTGCAGTCCTGTACCACATCTCAATCCAGTCTCCATATTGATTTCCTGTGTGAATCAGGTATCAAAGAAAGCACCATCAAAACTGAACAGCCTGATAAAATTTGTTTGTTCTCAGCACTCTTTTAATTAGATGGATGAGATGAAGGAAAAGTAAATAACAGCACAACAGGAGGGAAAGGAAAGTGAGCTCCAAAACATCTGAGAGAATAAATCCAACACGGTGGAGTCCTTCAGTATCTCACAGGCCATTCATCAGTGATGCACAGGGGCTGTTCTCTGGCACAGACACTGCCCTGTGGAGCTCTCCAGGGCTTCTCCTCCCAGTTCTCCAGCTCACACTGCTGCTCCCTGCCCTGCTGAAGCTCTGGAACTCAGGGCTTGTTCTCCCTGCTCAGTGCCTCCTGTGACAGCAGCAGAAGCTGCTCAAGCTGGTTGCCAAGTCCAAGGGCCAAGCTTTGCTGATGTTTCCTGCAGTACCTGTGGTCAATGCTGAAAACCTGTTTCTGGAATAGAAGGTTGGTTAACATTCCTCTATGTATAAACGTCAGCTATTATCCTCCCAGTGTTCCTCTTCTCAGTCCCCCCACTCAAATAATAACAGAAGAAAAAAAAAGTAACAAATTCAAGGATAAAATTCAGATTTTGTATCTTCACCTAAGGATGCAGAGTAAGCAATAAATTGTGGAACAAATTCCATACTATAAATACAGCTTTTATAAGAACCTTTATCAAGAAGTAAACTTGATCTAAATATTCAAAGCTACTTTGCCAACAGAGATCTTTTTGACAGTTTGTTTGCCTTTAGCAAAATCAATTTGTAGACTGTGCACATTTTAATTTAAAATTGTTATTGTCCTGTGATTGCTTTGAGATTCATTTTGCATCTCAGCAATGAGTGTATTACCAATGTTTTTATTGTGCCTTGAAACATAATGAATGCTTTCTGTAATATTTTCCTCCATCTTTAGGCTGGTCTTTATGCAGTGGGGGGGAAAAACGGAAAGTGAAAAGATCTTAAAGTGAAGCTGCAGAATCAACATTCTGCTTTCATTCCTCATTCAGATGCCTCTGTACTAATTTAGCCCTTAGAAAATTTAGTTTATGGAAAAAATTGTGACCTGTTCCTGAGATGAATAAAGAGCCATTCCTGGCTGTGCTAGAGATGCCTTATGAAATCTCAGGCATATCTCTTGACATTGGTGTGACTGTCTGTCCAAGGGCAGAAGTTACCATTTCCTTTTTATCACTCTCATTTCTGAGTATTGAAAATTCCTCTGGGGCAGCCGTGACGTGCACAGAGCGTGTGGAGAGAGCTGTGCTCCCACTGGGGATTCAGTATTACAGAAAATACAAAGAACAAAAAGTTGTGCCTTTTTATCTTGAATCACAGAGGGCCAGTTGCTGTGTCCAAGTGGATCTAGGCAAGTTGTTTATGCAGCTCCATAGGATTTTATCTCTTTTTAGGGATAGTGTAGTGGCAACTATTATAGCTCAAATGCACAAGTGAAGAAAGACTTGCAAGGAGATTACATTAGACAGCATGATACAATTTGAAAAAACAATCATGTTTCTGAGCATTTAAAAATTCTTAGACGTGTAATAGAAATAGTGATCTTTAAAATTAGTTACAGGCTAAGAGGAGTGGTCAGGCTTTGGAACAGGCTGCCCAGGGCAGGGGTGGAATCACTGTCCCTGGAAGTGTTCAAAAACATGATATGGGGCTTAGGGACATGGTTTAGTGGTGAACTTGGCAGTGTTAGATTAATAGTTGGGCTCGATGACTTTAGAGATCTTTTCCAACCTTAAAGATTCTTAGACTGTTGTAATGTTTTTTGTGGTTCAGATAACAATTGAAGAAGGAACATGACTTATTTTAACAAAGCAGCTGATCTCAGGTATATTTGCTGCACTTCCCAGCCTTTTGGAAACAGGCTCCAGATGAAGCTCTCCCTTGTTGGGCTACAAATAATGTTTTATTAATAAAGATTCACTGCTGGTCTGGCCTCCTAGCTCACAGATTTTATCCTGCTCTGTGCAGTTTTCTAAGCAACTTACCCTATTTTAATAGTTCACTTGTCACTGACATTTCAAACTATCAAAAATTGCCTAAAAATACATACTAAAAATCTAAGCATGATCTGATTTTGGACCCTGATTCCTCTAACTAACAACATTTTAGGACCCTTACTCCAGAGGCAATATTTGAATCATGCAGTGCAGCATTACTGAGACACCAAAACCAATAAAACCTTGAAAGCAGAAAACACAGATCCATGTCAGGACAACTGTGCATTAGCAGGAAATTAGCTCAGGAAAGAATCTCAGAATCTGCAAATTATAATTTTAGATAAAACTGGTATTAGACATTTTACTTGGCTGTGGGGAATGATTGGATGAAAGCCTTTACCCATTAGGCTAAGAGGATGTGCTGTTTACAGTGACATTTCTGATCTCAGGAAGAACAGATCTTAGAGAAGCTTAGCTGGGCACTGCCATCTTTTGCAAAGCTCACTCATAGCAAAACAAATCCTTAGAGTGCTAAACAGTCATTTTCAGCCATCAGCCCCATCCTTTAAGTGGTTCAAGGTAACTTTCCTAGCAAAAAATTTTCATGGCAGAAAAGTAGTGATAATTTCTCAGTAAGGTTAAGGACTGCTAGATGAGTGACAATTAGATTAATTTTGTGAACATCTCCTAAAAGGTCATATTTTTTGTTTGTTTTTAACTTGATGCTTAGTGTCATAGAATATTGCTGCATGTTGTGGCCTGGAATTTTCACTTGTTTTGGCAGGCTGCTTAGAGCTGAATTACCAATTGCCTGTCAGATTCTAAGAAGAGAATTATCTCTGTTGTTTTGCCAAACTCCAAAACTATGGTCAAAGTCACATACTCAAGCAATGTCAATTTGCCAACACCTAACCATTTCCCATAGAGGAGAAATGCTTTTTTTGTATTGTTTGAGTAGGAAATTCTTGATGTACCTCAGTAACACAAAGGTCTTCACATAATAATGCAGCAGAGTTCCACCAGTAAACTACTGAGAGATACTTAATATCAAAACTCATAAAGAACAGATAGAACCTGAGTACCCAGAAGAACAGGTTCATAAAAAAGTCTTTCCTTCTTTTTTTAATACAACTAAAATTCACCAGAAGATCTTGGCTATCAAAGAACAGTTTAATTTTGGTCTATACACAATGATTGAGTTTTTGCAAATCTCTCTCTTTTTTTTTTTTAATGTCAATATAATTATTATTTTTATGAGCAGAAAATTTGCCTATCTGAATATTTTAAGAAGTTTAATCAAATTATTAACAGGAGTTATTCTCAGTTAATAAGACAAAAAAAGAAGATCCCTACTGGGTGGAGCTTTTTTCCCAGCATTGTGTTTTATATTTATAGGAAAAGGAGCCATTACTGTACAAGAGGTGGCATTTGATGGCACTGTCAGTCAGAAGAAGAATCAGGGAAAAGAGCTGCTTCTGTTACAGCATGTCTGGGGACATTTGACTAGCAGAAAATTGCTCAGTAAATCAATTAATGCTGAACTTGGTTACTGATGGGTTCTGAACATCTATTTCCTACATAATGCAGGTTGTACATCACTGTCCAATATTCCAGGCACAGAATTATATACTAACAGGTTTATAATTGGATTGACATGGATATTACTTTGGTGTATCTGAACTCAGAAACACCTGAGGCTTTTTACTTTGCTTCCATTTTTCTATATCTCTACAATTTATTGCTACAGAAAGATTTCCCTAAACAGGCCATTCTGCCAAAAGAGAGCTGACTATTGATAGATTAGGGCTCCCCACTGGGGTCCTTCCTCTGGGCCCATAAACAAAGCTCCAACAGCAGCTCCACCTCCAACAAGAGCCCCGTGTCTCATTGTCACAGTGATGAACAGCAGCTCCAGGAGATGAGCCCAGCCTTCCCCAAGGTGATTCACTTTCTGCATCCAGAGAGGAATCACCTGCATGATTTCCTTACAGTGGTTCTTCTGGAAATCAGACTGGAGAACAGATTGAAAGCTTGGTTTTGATATTTGATTTTTTTTTTTCTGGGGGCAGGAGGAATAGATTTTATTTGTGGAACTCTGAGCCTTATGGTGGTTTTATTTCATGTTCTTAGAGATTATGATATATAAAATACCAGGGCTTGAGTTGTTTAAGTAATGTAAAAATTCAACAGAATTTCTTTGCATGAAAAGAAAGATGATGAAGAGAGAGAAAACAAAATAAAACAAAAAATAGTATGGTTACTTTTAGCCTTTTCCATCTCTCAAGTTCATCAGATACTTATTGGATTCAGAGAGAAATAAATTTTTTTCAAAAGGCCAAAAAGAGAATAAAAAACATCAGTTGGTTTGGTACAGCCTGCTTAACCCTCAAGAAAGCTGTAGAGTGAGAACTGAAAGCATGAAGAATAGGTTCAAGCTCACCTCAGATGGAAAAGAGAATGGCAACAAAAGCCAAAAATTTCAACAAGTGATTATTTGGCCATTTCTTTCATGCAGTCTTTTCTCAGAAATGCAGGGTCACTCTTTTGTTTGAATTCAAGTCTCATCCCTTTGTCAGAAGTTGCACCAATGTCAGTAAATAAGGCCACAAAGATAAAGATCTGACCTTTAACGTTCTGTTTCTTTTGAAATCACTGTTCAAAGATGGCTTTTTTATTCTCCTCCATTTTCCTCTTTTTCTTGCTTCCTCAGGAGGGATCACAGCATCCCCATCTCCCCCCTGTGCACTGAGGCAGGTGCCAGCAGAAAGGTCAGCAGTTTCTGTGGTTTCCAGCACGCTGCAGTCCAAAGAGTTCTGAGAAAAGGACATTTTGGCCCAAGAAATGTAAGCTTCAATTCTACACTTAAAAACATGTTCAACCACAATTTTTATGTTCCCTTCAGCACAAGAAGCACAGAGTCAAACTGGAGCAAGGTCAGCAGAAGGCCACTAAAAAGAGAACTTGCCCACTGAACAAAATCTGAGAAAACAAGACTCGAGGAATCTAATCCTAAAACATTTGCAAGACTGGGCCACATGAAGCCCAAATTAACCTGGTCTGAGGTTAACCTGAGCTGTAACTGACCCAGTTTGAGGAGCAGCTTTGACAGGAGGACTCCTGAGGTCCCTTTAAACCTGGATTATCCCATAACCCAATGATCCCTTATGGTTTGCTGCACACAGGGACCCAGTCCCCGTGCTGTAATTGGCATCAGGAACACCAGAGCACATTTTTCTTCTTTTTAGCCACATTGTGAGGTGGTCTGGCAGTGTTTCCACTACAAAAGATGACAGTCCCTGCCTCCCCTGGTGGGATGGCATCATACTCATGTCCTAGCACTGCCTTTTCCTGAGCTCTTGCCTGGCTTAGAGAGGCTCCTAAGCTAGTCAGCAGCACAAGGGATCTTGCCACATCTCACCTGGGGAAAGTTAAAGAGAAACTCTAATTTATGCTGTTTCAAAATAAAAAAAACCTCTAGTTTAGTGCTGCTTTCCTACTTTGTTTTGCAGGGCGTTTTAAGGGATTCCTTCATTATGCACAAAATGTGCAATATTTAATATTTATGTCTCTGATAAAAGCAATTGAGCTGAAAAGTAAAAATCTATTGGCTTCCACACAGAGTTTAAGTCTCTCAGACTGTCCATTATAACTGTGTGGTCACTGTCCTGAAGGGTTGAGAGGCAGTTTAACATTGTCAGGAGGGCAGCAAGTGAAAAATAGCCCCAGTTTTGCTCAATAAAGCACAAAGGGGTTGTCATCCAATCTGATGGTCCTTGTGGCTGGTGGTTACTGGTCTGAGGTTAGATTTCCCAAGCTCTGCCTCCCTCATCATTGCAGGTTGATTGGAACCTGGAGACTGGTGCTTCATCACACCAAACACACAGCAATAGCCAGAGGAGCATGTTTAATAAACTGCACTGGAAGTTTATATACATTTATTCCTATCAGCTTCTGCTTGCAGTAAAGAACAACACAATTTAATTCTATCTAACCTAGATGGGGTGAGGATTTATCTGATGCCAATGTTACAAACAATTAGCAAGGCTGAAAATTACCATTGATTACAGGTTTGGGATTTTTTTTTCCTCCTTAATCAAACCTCAACCAGGTTCTGTGTTGCCCTTGACTGGGCATGACATAAATCACTTTGTGCAGCTCACTTTGCTGCTGACCTTTCTGCTTCACTGGGGAACATTTCAATGTGCAGATAAAGGAAGTCAGCTCAGGTGCTGTCTTCCACTACAAATCTCTTAAATGCAGAAAATCATGTTTGTATAAATGGGCAGTTGATAAATCCCAGCCCTTTGACACTTATTGACTAAAGTTCCAGAACTGGTAGATCCATTGCTGGTGGCTTATTAAAATAATAAGGTGAAAGGAAATCCCTGTCTCAGTGCTGAAGATTTGTGATCTGTCAGCCCTGAGATTTGGCAAGGAACTAGCAACAGGTTAGGCTGACATTTCCCTTCAGAAATTTTATTTTAAAAGGAATATGTGTGATTAAAATAAACCAATCCTGTGTACTGGGATAATAGCTCTGTTCTTCAAAACTATTCTATCAAATCTCTTTTTCTTTTTTTTTTTCCCCTGGTTTTATTGGTGGGAATAAAATCATATTCCAGGTGCTGGTCACAACTCAGGAAAACAGCTCACAGTTCTGAACTATGCCCCCTATTCAGAGGATGATGTTGGAAAATTAATTTCCCTTTCAAATTCCCTATCCAAATAAAACCAGGAATGTTGATCTTCATTGCTTATGGGCTGTTGAATGACAGAAAACACTGCAACAGTGATTGCTGTAAAACTGGGGAATGTGAAAACTGCACAGTTAAAACTTTCACCAGACTTCTTGGATTTGAAGGATGGTATTTGGTTTTGTTTGCAGTTCTGCTATAAGAAAAAATCCCCCCAAAAATCATGAACCAAGGTGCCTAGAGCAGCATTTCAGAGGCTTCTCAGTACCAGGGTCTCCTGGCATTCTCAGTTTTCAGGTTTACCCTGTAAGAGCAGCTCCAGCTCAGACAATATTCCTGACATTTTATTGCTCTTTTGTACCAAAGTAAGAGTGGCAAATCCCAGCTGCCCCTGGGAAAGGCCTCTCCCAAAGAAAAGAACAGGGATTTGGTTACTGGTAGAGGAGGAGACAATTATGCTCATGCTGGGAATTGATTTGTTCTAGAATAGGAAGAACACATTCCTTTGCATTAAAGAACATGAAAAACTTTTTTATCTTGAAATTGAAGAAGACATAAAATTTGAATGACTGCAGCAGGAGCCTTTGCAATTACAGAATCAGCAGAAAAGTCCATCTGTCTGTGATTTTAGGAACTCTCTTGGTCTGGGTAGTGCAACTTGCAGATAGCAATACAGAAAAAAGTGGACAACTGTTCTTTTCTATTTCTTACATTTGTAAAGACACTATTTTGTTGAAACCACTCTTTCTGAGACTTTTCTTAGCACCTTATCTCCCTGCCTCTTAATTTACAAAATACCAGTATGGGGGCTTTATGCTTTTTTCTATTTCTTTTTTAAGCAAGATTTTTCTTTGTGTTTTGTTCAAAGAAGCACCTTTGTTTAAAAATAACTTTCACTTTAAAAAAACAGAGAAAAGACATGAATAAATTCTTCAAGTGTTTTTACAACCCCAAATTAAAATGAAAGATTTGAATTAGAGTCAAATAAAATTTCACCAACCTTGAAATTTATAGGAAAATTTTATATACATAAATATTTTGTTTTACTTTTTTTTTGGTGGGATTTTTTTATGTCCCCAGTTGACTGGAGGACAAATAATACTCTTCCTGTGAAGAACTGCAGAGCTTGAAAGAGGGAAATCACCTGGCATATGTCTACTTTCCACTCACACAGATGGGACCTGCTGCTCACAAGTCCCTTTTGCCTTTCAGTCACATGTTGATATGAAAATATGAACTATGTTTAAAGCATAATTCAGCTGATGAACACCTTATGAAAGGCTTTTTAAAGCTTTGAAAAACTGCTTTTGAAACCAGTTGAGTGAAATGTCAGAACTTCCTCTCATTAAAATTCCCACTTCAGCTACATCCCTCATTTTTCAGAAAAGCTTTTTTCACCACTTCCACTCAGATACCAAGAATCTGAAAAAGGGTTTTTTCCTTCACGAGGAAGTGGATTGTGATTTACTCCACTGTGACAGACAATATTTCAGATTTATGTTTGCCTTTTTTATTTCTGAGCAGTGATATTAAGTTACAAGCCATGAGTGTTTGCAGTGTGTGCTTTTCTTTCTTTTTTCATTTTCACAGCTGAAAATTAATTAGCTCAGTAAACTTTTTTTTAAAATTTTTTTAAATCTCCAACTGCATTTTCTTCTACTCATGGACTGGAAGTCAGGGGCTGGGTGAATGTTTTACCATATGTAAAAGTGCTGATTTTTGTGCTTGATATGGCTGCTGGTGTTGAAGACCATTGTGCCTGTGATAGGTATAATTCTGTTCTACCAGGGGATGCAGGATGCTGCCAGCAGCTTCTGGGAGCAGCTTCTACATTCTTAAAGCTGAATTAGTTGTCATCAAAAAGCTCCTTCCAAAAGTTCCATTGCCACTGAGATTTAGGCATGATGCCTCCTAAATTTATGCCACTCTCTTATTCAGAAATCAGCAATTCCAGCAAATTTTTGCTGATACAGACTTCACACAGAAGGAAATTTTATAGACTTGTTATGTATGGACTGCATGTGAGAGCTGCTCTGCTACACCTTTGGAGTTGCTCCTTCCTTTGATTCTCCATCAGATAAAAATGTTCCATCACTGCTTTTTCCCTTCTATTTCATCAGTTGACATTTAAGTTCCTTTTGAAACCAACTCATCAGAGCTGACTCATATCTCAAAGTTATCAGGTCTTGTATTTTGATTAGGACTGCAGTCAATGACAGGTAAACCAAAACCAAACCATTTCCAGCTCCCATGGTTGCACATTACAGGACTGACAGCTCCTTTTCTTGGCATTATGCAAATGGGACTCTGCATATTCACAGGGATAGAATATGCTGAGTAAGAAAGCCTTGCTGCTACCTACTCACTCTCTCAAGCAGAATATCACTCTTAAGCCAGAACACAAATTATTGAAAATACTTCAGCAATAAAAGAATAATTACAATGTATTTCTTCAGGTGAATGTTTTAAAAGAAATTTAGTTTTCCTGTATTTGAAGACACTGTTAACTTTTTCTATATATACTTCCTAATTATTAGTGCTGTAGAGAAGAAAATAATCACGACGAGGTGAAGAAAAAAATCTCCAGTTTTCTTTAGGATTTGATTTCCCAAACCTTTCGAGAGAAAACTTGTTTGGTTTGTCCATTTATCAGCCTTTCAACACATCCTTTGTGTTCTAATATTGTCATCTGTAGTTTGGGATTTTTACAGTTGTCAGTATTCCAAAGAGTCAGTTTTGCAATTAATTTGGAGAAGGCTAGCACTCTGTAATGCATAAACTTTGGACTAGAAAAGCTGAAGAGGGAATAAATTATATTCAGGAATTTATTTCATAAGGAAAAAACATCTTACAGGTTCTCTTGTTTTCTAAACAACTTGTTGAGAGGCAGTGCTTAGATTTAACTATGTCAAGATAAAATCAGCACAGTGATTGAAGCTGTGAACCATGCTCTAAATGATCCTTTCCACGGTGTACATTCAAATTTTTGTGCTGCTAAGGATTTTGAACTACATGCAAACAGTGAATCTGGTGCTGTATACAAATGAGCCCCAGTGTCTTTCTCACACAGGCTGTGCTGTAGTCATTTTTATACAGTTCTGGTCTTTTAGATCAACTTTGGAAAATATACAGGGACCCTCTTGGGAAGTATGAAAACACCATTTGGCTTTTCAAGGCTTTCCACCCCTGTGTGAGCTGCCAACGAGCCAAGGTGCAGCTTGTGAAGCCGAGGACCATGTACCACCGTGGGAAACTCGATGCACCTGATCATTTGCTTCTCTCCTGGTTCCCTGGATTACCTATCCAAGGCAGGTGGTTTGGGGTCCCTTCCTACCCCCCAAATCCAGCAACAGGATTGGGGAGGGTTTGGAAACCTGCTCTAAGAGGAGGGACTCCTGTGGTGGTAGTGCCAATTTAGGCACATCCCTAACGTGGACCACAGACTTAAATGTGATAGCAACTGGTCATTTGTTCCCACTCTGTGAATCTCATGTTTTGCAAACGCTGCACCTATTTTTGTACAACTAAAGACACTGTTCCATGTAAATTTGCCATGTGTTCCTGTTATTTTTTTTTGCCTTTCTAGTACTTAGGCTGTTTTTACTCCAATTCTGGTGACAAATGAAAGACTGTTTGTTTGTGGAATATTTCACTCCCCCTTTTCAGTCCCAAATCTTCATTCTGGCAAACATCCAGGAAGGAGACTTAAGCAACATCATTACCCAGTCATTTCACCTGTGACTTTATCTGCTTCAGGAATAAATTAAGATGAAACCTCACTGCTGTTATTTGTGTGTGCAAAAAGGCAACAAGCTGCTAATGAGTGTGCCATTTAGAAGATAGGGATCTTCTCCTGTATCCATAATTCCCTTCACTTGAGTTGTAACTAGAGCTGTGGATTAAAACCTCCAACTCCTCTAATGATCAAGCTAAGGCAAGCTGATATTGAATTATACATGCTGTGATTTTCTGCATATATGAATTGATTTTTTTTTTTTTTGTGAGCCACTCTGGGGCTAAGAAGGTGAAGATCTCAGAAAAAAAAAAATGTTGGAATTAACATTCATCTTCATTGTTAAAATCAGGTGATTGGGTATTTTGCCTGTAACTCAGTTCTTTCATAGTATTTTGATGTGCTTGGAAATTTGGGACTGGTTTTTGGATGAAGGAGACTGTTGGCAGGGAGCTGTTATTGAGCCACTGTGGCCTGAGATGGAAAAAACTGCTTTGGTCATCTGTTCCTTCTCATTGCTAGGCCAGGACTGGTCTTTATTATTGCACACTTGGCTGATGTTTTGCTCTGTTTTTCTTCTTGCCAGATCATGAATTTTGGAATTTTTTCCTGGGAGATGTTTATTCTGGCTAAGAAAGCTGCAAAATTAAATTAAAACTGAAGCTGTTCAATGGTGAATCACTATGTTTCCCACAGATGTTTATGTGCCTACTGGCTTAAGCTAGGAGAGCTTAGGTTTGCTTTTTGTTATTTTTGAAGTGCATTTAAATTTTAAGAATAGCAAGTAACCAGATGTCCCCCAGTGTGGGTGCTGCAGATCTTGCCTCATCAATCTGGGCATTGCTTTGTGAGCAGCACCAGGATCCCAGAGGCTGGTGCTGATCTCACAGAATTATCTCTGCCTGGAAGGACAAACCACTGGTTCAGAGCCAGCTCACCAGGTCACCATTTCAGGCTCAGCCAGGAATTACCACCTGACAGCTTTTTGGCAAGCAGGGCTCTCTGCAAGATGAGCTGGTGAATTCAGACCACTCCAAAGGGGTACTCACATTTTGGAAATTGTCCCCAGATAGCCTGAAAGAGCACAATAAACATGCACCAACCTAAAGCAGTACTGAATGCATCTGGCCATGATGCATGCCCAGAAAATCCTGGTTTTTTACCTGAAAACTACAGCCCAAGGCATGCTGATATCCCCTTTCTTATTATAGACCATGGGCTTGGGGCGAGATGTTAATATATGTGAGGACAGGGCATCATCCAGGGTTAAGAGAATGAGCATGGGAGCTCTGACTCATTGCTGGAGGAGCCAGAAAGAACTGATGTCTCCAGCCCACTTGTTTCAGAATCCCTGTTTCTCCTAGTAACTGGAATAGAGCAGGCAAAAGTAAATCCTGCAGATGGAAAGAAACCAAGCAAAATTGGTTTTACTGGAATTTTTCTACAGTCTGTATTCACACTGACAAGGACTTAGGGATAGGAAAGGGCTTCAGGTGTCATCTTCCATTTATTTCCCTGTTAGAGACTCGGGAAGAGCATTGCAGCTTCCCTGCAGTCCCTTAGGGGGTACAGAGACCTGCCAAAAGCTGTGACAAGGCGGGAGGGGATAGCTCATGGTTGTGACATGAAGTCCTGTGCCTCTGACCCACGGGATCCCAAGGGAGCCTTGCGTGGATGTACCAGCTCAGTTTCAGCTCCAGGGCTGCATTAGATACATAAATCCACAACAGGAATTTTGTAACACCACTCACTGCTTCTGCTCAGGACAGAGATTAATCTGTGAGCGTGTTTGGCATTTCCAAAATTGTGAGGACGAGAGTCTCATTCAGTTCTTTAGCTTTGGGCACAGCACATGCAGCTTGAGGCAAGGTCCCAAGAGAAAGTGGATGCTGTGTCTGCTGCTGAGCCTGCAGCCTTTGGGGGAAATTAAGCAGGTGATGTAGTTCAGTCACAGCTCCTAATAAAGCAGCCTCTTAACTTTGTCCTTTGATTAAAATGCAAAAGCATCTTCCAGGGAGGTTCTGCCATGCTCTTCTATTAACAGAGCCTGGCAGATGGGAGCTGGGCCACTTGGGCTGAGCTGAGGATGAACTTTCTAGCACCTACCTCAAGAACAAATAACATCAGATGCTGTTTCTCTAAAGCCCTGAGAGGGAAAATAAAATTCATAAAAGGAGAGTTATTTGAAGCAGTGTTGTCTAAGCTAAAATAATCCAACTATTTAAGAGAAGGACCAAAGGACTAGAGCAAAGAAACTGGGTGTTCTGTTACTGTGCTGAGCACAATCAGTGCTCCACAAAATGTCCCTGAGCTCACCAAACCATGGGCACTCAGGGCTAAGTAGAGCACTCAGCACACTGAAGGAGGAGGCTCTAAATGTGCTCTTTATTAGGATGATAAACTCCAAAGAAGGTACAGAAGGGAGCATATTTTTTAAAATGCAGAATTCTGAAAAGGTGTGAATAGCTTCATCAACCAAACACATGAATATTAATATTCATACACTCATTTCTAAAGCAATTGCTGGTGAATCAAGTTGGTATTTTCAAAGCAGGATGCAAGGACATTTCATTTAATCAAGTTTTTTTGACTGGTTTACTAATTAATTTCCCCCGAAGCAAAGAAACTCAAATAGTGGCATTGAGACCTGAATGAGTCAAGTTCTGAAAAGATGAAGCCTTGTGCTTTTTTTTTTATTTTTAACCTGATTATTGTGCCTTTTATGGTTGCTGAAGCTGGCTCCCTATAACTATTGAAAAGGAGTTATTAGCTTCAGGGTATAGGGAATAAACTGTAGATCCTCATATGAAACTTCTGAGGTTTGTTGATATGCCAAAATTTGCCAAAATAAGTATTAGTGCACTAGCTGCATTTTCAGTGAAAAAAACCCAAAGAAATATTAAATCAAATAGTCCAGGTACAAAAGAGAATAGTACATAAAGGAGCTGCACTTGGTAGAAGTATCCAGGTACATACAGGAAGGCATCTCTATATCAGTTTCAAATATATGTAAATAAAGTAAATTCTTGTGCTGTTATTTATGCTTCACACTATCACGACAGCAGGAACAATTCTGCTTTAAGCAATTTTCCAGGCCTTTTTCTATCTTTTCTAAATCACTGAAGTGGAAGCAACTGAACCATGTAAGCTTTAAAACCAAAGTTTTCAAAACTGGAGACTTAGAGAAAGACTCATGAATTTTTGCACAGTTATTTAAACAGATTTGAAATTGTAAAAGTGCATGCTGAGTACATCTGGGAGCAATTTACCCAAAGAAAGTTTGGAACCTCATATTTGGCTATTTACAAGAGGGAATTAAATGCCCAGAAGCAGATTCTGGACATGTGAACATCACTTATGCCTCCAACTGAGATGAATTTTGGGCCTGCTTAGCCTTGCCATGCTAGGACTGAGGGGACCTTATCAGTATCTCAAAGTGACATAATGCACTTCTCAAAGCATTAACTTGACCCATTCAACTTTGCAAAGTCTAAGGCTGTTCAATTTTAGCTTATTCAAAAATTCCAAGAAGAGGGAATGAGGAGAAGAAGAAAGAAAAAGACCGAAAAGATAAAGAAAAGAATAAACATAACTACCACTCTTGGTTCCAGCTGTGTGCAGCTGATAGAAATTCCAAGAGGAGGAAGGGTCAAGACATGTGCTTGCCTCGTGTTTGGCCTTAAAACCCCCTTGGGCTTTCTGGGCCCTTTCCCCAGGTGGGACTCCTGGTCATTTGGCCACTCAGGTTCTGGGCTGGGGGTTTCAGGAGCAGAGTGGAGCATTGCCCTGCTGTGCTGGGGGTTGGCAGCCCCTGTGGGGCTGGGATACAGGGGTGCAGGGCATCACTCATCACCTCCCCAGAGCCCAGGCTGCCCCTTCCCCTCACCCAAAATGTTTCAAGACAGCAACCCTTCCAGTCTCCCACTCCAGGTTATTTCACTTTACTCTCTCTCTCTCCTAGAGTAGATTTGTCTTTGAATCCTGACACAGGGGATTAGGGAGCATTGCATGGTGTGAATCACAGAAGAAACTCCACTGAGGGTTTCCAAAAGGTCAAAGACTTTAAGCCTTACCTGAATGCATCTTATTGACTAAGTTTAAGCACAGCTCATGGATCTCTGTGACTCCTGTTCCTGGACATATCTCAATATCCAAGCCTTCTATGAATTCTGAATGCCAAACACGCACTAAGAATGAAAGTGTCTCATGTATTGATACCTAAAAATTAGTCTTGTTCCCATTTTTGAACTCATCCAACTTTTCCATACTCTCAGGCAGAGCAAAGAACGACCAGTGGTTCCTTCAGTAAATAAAGTAACAGTTGTGACTGAAACAGGCCCCTAGGAAATTATTCTATTCTCTTTCCAGACAACAGTCTTCAATTAAATTCAGGCTGTGATGTGGGTAGAAAGCAGTATTAATTTAACCACTTTTGTTCATAATAGTTAGAAAGAGGTAGAATAATTGCTCTTGATAACAGACTGTGTCTCAGGAGGTGGGATCTGGGCACATTTGTCACTCAAGAGGATGGGAAGGTCTTTCTTTCACCTGAATGATTTAGTGATATCCAGGAGAAGATACAAAGCCAGCATTAGCTTCTCAGCTCAGGAGAGATTTGAGGGGGTGGGCTCTGTGGTGAGGGGAGGCTGTATTTTCAGGAGAGAAGCAAAGTCCTCAGGTTTTTATCTCTGACCTGTACAGTTTTGAGTTTCTCTCCCTTTCTTTTGTCTCATTTAGAGATCTGTATTCTACAGCAGCCATGTAAAGAGCCTAACTTTCTTTAGGCCCTTTGTCCACACTTAAGCTATTAAAGAGGAGAAGAAAGGGGAGGTTTGGATCTGAAAGATTTGAGAACAACCAAGCTGAATGTATCAGGTTTAATCAAAAGTTTTTATCAGGCTTCATTCTATTGAGTTCACTGGGCATGGGATCAGGCCTCTTCTGAAACAGCGAACTAGGACTCCCAGAATAAATTTTCCCACTATTCTTTCCAGAATTTATGCAGTATTTTAAGAGCACTAAGGGAAGCTGACCCAGAAAGCTTAGTGAAGAGCAGAATATAACTGCACAAGGAAAAGTAAACCTGAAATATATCCTCAGCTGAGCATGGTTTAATTAAATAAAATCCAAGATGTACTGGTAATCATTTAAAAGACAGTCTGCACACTGGGGAATGAGGAGGCAATTTGCAAACCCATTGTTTTCAAATGCAAACCTAAGAAGGAGAAAGGCAAGTAAACAAAGCTTTGTGCTGCATTAGGAAGTTTAAACAAGGCAAATAATCTAAATTTGCTTTAAAATTACGATACTGAGGTAATCTTTATATTTGAAAAGTGCAACACACTTGGAAGAAGCTGGAATTTAAAGATCTATTATTTACTGATAAGAATGCAGGAGTCCTTGAATATTAAAGTGCTGAGAGAAGTTTGGGAATGAAATAGGTCTTAGCTGGAGGAGAGGAGAGATACACGTAAAAATAAATTATTATTATTATTATTATTACTTCTTGTGATATGATTTAGGAATAGGGAAAATAATTTCCCTAAAGGAAGTGTCATATAATTAGTAGGATGTAGTAGGAAGTTTAATTACCTAAGGCTGCAGTAAATTTCTTCCGTGGAAGGTGAAATTACTGGAGTGTTTTGTGAAAGGAGCATAGGAACTTTTCTTAAATTCTTGAACTTACTAATAAAAAAGGTTAAGGTTGCAGAATGATTAAAAAAAAATAGTCTTCTCAGGAATTCACACTGAAGTTTTAGGATCTGTGTGTTACTGAGATAGAAGAGAAAGATGTTCAGAAAAAGTAAGGCAGACTTTGTAAATAGGATTAAAGTTTATTCTTAAAACTGAGTTTATTATGAAAGGTCATGGTACCAGTATGAATAATTCAGTCCTCAGAGATCTGCCATTTCATCTGGCATAAAAAAGCCCCATTGCACAGCCAAGCCTCTCCCGAGTGTGCTCAACATATGGGACAGCAGTTGAAAGTGTTCATAAAAATAATTCTACTGAAGAGATGCCCTTTGGTAGAGCGATCTACCATCACAGCTGTGATAGTGGGGTTTCATCACTCATCTTGCAAAGATCAAATACCCAGAACTTGTTAAGAAAAAGAATGTTCTTACAGGCTCGTATATCTCAGTGCAATTAACATCTGAGTTTCTATTTCAATTACAGAGAAATTTTATAGAGTGTGATATAAAGAGTTTCTACCCACATTCTGGAGTGCTAGAAAGTCAGGACTGTATGACTAAAACAAAAATATGACAAAAACTGATGTGAAGGTTGCAGCCAAAGCTATAGGGGAGGAGTGAAGCCACCCTGGGGCCATCTCCCTTAGCTTTCCCCTTACAGTGGAAAGCGATTTTTCATCCTGGGGTTTTCAGAGAAGAAAGGTCTCTGACAGAGGCAGAAAAGGGCTGGATGGTAATAACTGGAGCAGGGTGAACTGGAGCTCTGCAGGAGGATGGTTCAGCTGAGGGATTTTCTGCAGGCAGCCATCCTTAGGCTCCCTGCCTCCGTGGTGCTCCCGCTGCGCTACAGCACTGGCTGCCAGCACAAAACTGCCCTTCTTGGCAGAAAATGTTTTGCTCTGGTTGATTTTTGTGACTGGAAGCCTGCAAACACAGCAGATGCTCATGTTCACAGTGGTGTTATAAGCTTCCTGCTTCCAATCCATTAAGCGTGGTCTGTAACAATGTGTGCGCCGTGGCTTCTTGTACAAATATGTGTAGTCCATCAAACAACTCAAAAAAAAGTAGAACTCTTCAAAGTTTGTAGAACTGACTTACAAATTGTGTTTGCTTTGTGGAATATGCACAGAAGGGAAGTTAACTAAACAGTTGAAAGCACACCATAAATTACATGCGGATCAAAGCAGGCGTGGACGTACAAAAGCAAACAAGCCCTCCCTTTCCCCAAAACAGGGATGGGGATAAAACTTGAAAGCAGTACAGCATCCAATAGTCTGTCACGGGTTATGGAATTGGATCTAAGTGCTGGAATGTATGTTCTTTGGGATAAAGGGGATTCAACCATTTTTCATTATCATTAATCTCCCAAAAGCATGTCTAAGAGAAAAATAGCAGCCAGCAGCTAATTGGACATCTGCTTTAAAAAAAAAAACATTCACGTTGGGGTTTTTTCCTGCAGTATTAATAAATATGAAATGTGTCAGACAGCAGAGGCTGGAGATGGAAGCTCTCTATTTACAGAGCAAATGCTCTGTGTCTGTGCCAGGCTAGACTGTTTAGCTTTCCTCAAGCATGGTCCTTGCCAAAGAAAAAGAAAATAACAATTTTGCAGTCGTTTCCTACAGTGTGGTCTTAACATATTTTTCAGAAGAGCAGCCACAAGTTGAGGTAGCACAAATGTGTCACATGTGTACTACTATCATTAATTGAAAATGTAGAAGTAAACTGGCAGTGACATTCTAGAGCCTGCTGTTACCCAGCCCTATTAATTCCCATCCACTTTCCCTCTACTTTTTAAAGAAACTATATCTCCTGCATCCTGATGAACTATTTAATTCTTAGGCTTGTGGTGCCAAAGGTTTCAGAGCAAAACGTCTGAAATCTTGAAATATCTGGCAGATCAATGTGCAAATCAGCAAGCCTTTACCTGGAGATGCTGTAAAGTCAGTCTTGTTTCATGGAGAAGCTTGTGGAGGTCCCACTAGTCACAGCCACCACTGCTGGGAGCCACTCACTGGGAGCCTTGGTCCTTGATGGACAATTTCCAGGACTCCCCATTCACAAGCAACTGCTTTAAACCCACCACATCCCTTGAGAATGGGACACCCCACCTTATCTCTTGCCCATCCTAGAGTTTGGAACCCTTAATCTCTCCATTCAACCAATCACCTCTGTAAGTGTTGCTAGGAAAGACAAAAGCCCTGCTTCTATTTCTCTTTCATGCAAACACATGCACAACACTGCATGGTAAAGTTTGTTTGGTTTGTTTTTTTTCTGATGCATAGCAGGAGTCTGGCTTTCCTTGCCCAAGGAGTTCACTGTCTAAAGGTCATAGCTGGCCTCTGAGGGTGACACCTCTGATGTAGGGTGAGAAGTACAGATCTCAGTAATATGTTCTGTTGAGAATGTACTACAGCAGCATAAGAATTACGTCTGCATTTGTGTGCATAATGTATTTATATCTAAGCAAACTGGGAAATGCATCTGAAAAATCAGTTTTCTTTTATTAGTTTAAGCCTGAACAATGTAAAAGAGTCATTGGGTTAATTAATATGCTCTAAAGTTCATTAGTGTCTTCTCCAATAAACTGTGAGGCATTCATAAATCTGCATGCCAAAATTACTTGATTACTTTATTGCAGGAAACTGCAATGAGAAAAAGTTAGAGAATCTAATGAGATCAAAACTTGAAATAAAAGCTTCATACCCAAGAGATAACACTAATCAAAGCCTGATAATTATCAGTTTGATACTGCAAAGTCTTAATTGCACCCAAGTCCATGTCAGCTCCTCAGGATCTGCTGAACATCTTGCAAAACTGTAATCCTCTTAAAACCATCAGGGACAGAATTTGCCATCCTTGTTGCTGATTTCAGTGCTGTGTTTGTGAAGTGAGGCAGTGGTGTGAATGAGCTATTTATGCTGCTTGTTTTAGATAAAGGAACATCTGAAAGAGACTTGGGCATAATTTTGCATTAAGGTGGTTTGCACTTTCCATGGAAGCTGCTCTAAAGATTATCTCTAGTAGGCAATCTCATCTTTACAGAAACTGCTTGAAGGTATCTTTCTGCAATTCACATTGTAATTTTCTTTGATCTATATTTTTTTCCCCTGGAGTGGATTGCTAAAGACAGCTATATCTGTTAAAATAATATACTAAAAAAATGCAAATAGAATGAGGACACTTACCTCTCTGAATGAAGTGCTGGTAGGACAACAGATTGAAAACCACAAACTTCCCCATTTTCCCAGTTCTTCAAAATGGCTAAAAATATTTTCAATGCCAAATTACAGAGCTTGACCTTAAAACTGATTGGATGAAAATAAGGAAACCTCTTATAAACCTTGGTTAACAATTTTTCAAGCAATGGAAGGCAGTTTTCCCACAAGAAGCAAAAATATGACTGAACAATTTTCTGTCCTGGGCTTATATGTAATATGAAGTTTGCATTTAAAAGGTTGGCACCAAGTATCTTTAGCTATTAACCTTGAAATGAAAAATATAATAAAAAAAAAGTAAATCCAGCATTGCATCAGAAATTCAGAGGCCGCAGAAACTTTTTGCACCAATGACTCAGATTCTCACAGACAAGGATTATTTGGTCAGTTGGTTTGACCTTCTCCTACTATCAGGGACATTTCACTCTTCCACTTCTATGCTGAGCTCAGTAAGTTACCTAAGTAGTAACGTCTAGGGGATTTCACATTCTTGATTTGAAGACTTTGCAGATGGAACATTCAGCTGCCCTTGATAATCAAAGTTTGTTTTCAATACAGATTTCCTTGGCATCAGCACCCAGCTATTAGGCTACCTGTAGGGAACCAACCTAGTTATCCTGCACAGATGATGGAAGCAGAAATATTTCATCATGCCCCTACTCTGTCATTAAAAATGGGGCCATGAAACCAATATTCCTACTGTGTAGAAAAATTGATTACCCAAAAGGCAATATCCAGGAAAGGTGATGTAAAGGTTCCTATTCAGTCTGTTGTTACAGGTGCATCCATTTAAGAAGGCACAAAAATTGCTTCAATAGCATAATTCAGACCAAGCCTGCTATTTTCTAAGCCAGCAATTACTGGGCTGAGACCATGTCAGACATTCTCTGTGTCCCCTATCTACATAATCAGCTCAGAACCACTGAGGAGTGTGATGCAGAGGTGCCAAAGTGAGTGTCATTGCTGCCCCTTGCTGAGGAGCAATTTGCAAAGTTCTCAAGGGCCACCTGAGAGCTCTGACCATCTGCTCAAGGACAGGAGCAGGTCCTTCTGTGAGTAGGGGGTCATCACTAGGATCAGTGGTGTCACTCTCTTCTGCTCCTGAACATTAGAAAATGCTTCTCAAGTAGCTGTGCTTTGGCTGATGCTATGGAGAACAACAGCCTTTCATGGTAAATATCACTGGAAAATCCTCCCCAAGGTAGCACCATGGTCACTTCAACAGAGATAATGGGGAAGCACCCAGGGTGGAAGCAGAGTCCCAGACATCATCTCTCCCAGCCAACACAAAATGAAAGCAAACCTCTCTCAGTCCCTGAGTTTCATTTGGCTTCACTTTAAGTCCTCTGATTTCAATTAGAATCCTGGAACTAATTTCTCCTCTGATCTCCAGCATACCTCAGCTGCCTTCCTGGTTTATTGGCCCCCTCTCCTTTGACCGTAATTTTTTCTGGCTGTGGACCAGAGGGAACATTAGGCACCTGAATTTCCAAATTTAATTACAGTGTTTAAATAATGATACAGAGCATCGATTCCATTTACTCACAATGCCACAAAACAGCTTTAAGTATTTAACACCTGGGGCACTTCCTGTCTCACTGCTCTCTATTTAATCACATTCTGCCAATTAGAAAAATCCCTAAGAGGCCAGTCTGCTTTTTACCATTAGAGAAACTGAATGCCTCAGGCACTACAACAGCTTTTATTTAGTGTTTTTGTCCTGGAGAGAAAGATTTACTTGAAATTAAGTAGATGGTGTATTTGAATTTATATATTGCACATGTACAACTCATTTTGCTCGGGCACTGACACAGTCTGACCTGAGTTTATAACTGCTGCATTTATAAACTCTTCTTGTTGGTCTGGCTGCACGAAAAGGACTCTGAGGTAGGGAGACATGGGTCTTGGCAGGGAAAATAATGTCCAGAGGGCTCAGAGCATGTGTGAGAGGACAGTTATGTGTTTCCTTGTGCATGAGTGCCAGTTCTGAAGCACACTGCATCCTCTCAGGCCCAGGATGCTGCAAGTGTCTGCTGTGGGCACCTGGTGAGGCACTCCCTGCTCCCAGTCCTCATGTCCTGTGAGGCCACACCTGTCCTGCATCTTGGGCAGCTGCTCTGAGGTGGCCTGGGATGAGCTGAAAGCTGGCCATGTTCTATTCTCCACCAAAAAGCCATCCCAGAGCTATGGACAACAGCAATACCTCAGCACACCTATGCCACACAGCTTGGAGCTTTCTGATTTAATGAGACCAGCAGGATGTCTTTCACTATGCTCACTCTTTCCCCAAGACTCAGGCCAGCTGAAATTCCATGTTTCTTTACAATATCTGCAAATCCTTCCCTCCCTGTCTACTCTGGGCCTCTACTCATTCTTTCTCCTCCTCTCTGCCTGATGTTTATATACAGACACTTCCCAAGATCATCCATGTGGAGGAACCACATAGAGAGACTTTCTCTGCTGAGCTTTTCCCCTCAATGTTCTTGGCATTTCACTTTCTGTGTTTTGCCAGTGTCCATGCATCCAGGGAAGCAGAAAGCCCTGACTCAGATCTGGCCATGTGGGGAGCACAAAGGGAAGTTTGATTTGACCCTTCTGCCCTAGAAATCCATGCAAAAGGTCTCTTTGATACAGACACAACAAGACTGTACTTGTATTTTCTCTATGTGCCAGTGAGGCCAGCGAGAAGTTGGGAGGAAAAGAAAGCAGGGGAACTAAGTGGGGAAGGCAGATGCAAATGTATTTATATTTATGGCTTTCCCTTCTTGGGACTAAAATCACAGGGTCTCTTGCCCAAGTTTCCCATACTGGCTCAACCAAACAATCCATTTATGTTCTTTGTGTCACATTTATTCAGTCCCTCTCCTAGGAGAGGATAATTTTGCAGCTTCCTTGAACTGATTAATAGCAGCTTTACATTAATAACAGTGTCCTCTTGGCAGCTCTTGATGCTGATTTGTTATTCAGCTGTGGCTGCAGTCCCAGCACCACATCCAGTCGAGAAACCTCCCACCCCCAGTGCCCTGGCTGGTGCCACCAGCCCAGCCGAGGACAGATCTCTTCCCTCACCCTTTGCAGTTGTAATAATGTCACAGCCAGGCTGGCACTGCCCTGACAGCCCAGCTCGTGGCTCATTGCACCCACTGGGAGATGGTTTTCCTCCTGCTCACTATTCCATCCACCACCCATGAGTTCTTGCTGCCACAGAGCCTCACAGAGGGTCTGATTATTCATCTGAGCCCAGAACAGATTTACTCCCTGCAGACACCTCTTCTCTCTGTCTTTACCCTCCCCAAGATCCCTTATTGCTTCATGTGCTCAGGGAATGTGCAATCAAACTGCAGAGTGCTTAAATTCTCATTTGCCTTTCCTTGCAACCATCCTGACACTTCTGTTTAATCCTTTGGAATGTCTTCAAGTTTGCTCTTAGCCTTAATGGTTCCTAATGGTTTCTGCTGCTGAGGGATCACCCTGTGCTTTGGGCTCAGCAGCAGGAGCAGAGGGGCTGAGGAACTCCTTGGATGGGCTCATGTCCTGGTCAGAAGTTTGTTCCCCAAATGAGCACAAGGAAATTCCTATCAGATCCAGCTGCTCATTTTTCTGTTGAAAATGCCTCAGCCCTGTCTGAAATAGGTTTAGTTTTACAAACCTGGTGTAGGTTATTCAGCTGCCCCTACTCCTTTTTCCCAAGTTTCTCTGTTATCACTGGCATTACAATGTTCTCTTTAAGACCAGACAGATCTTCTGAGATCTGCCTGTTTTGGGCCACCTCTTCTTCATCACTGGGATAAGCCATAAAGTCTCTGTGCTGAAACCATGTCTAAATTCCTTATGCCACATTATATCTCAGTGACCAAGAACATGTTTTTGCTGATTTTGTATTTGCCTTCTCATCTTTCCATTTACTAGCTTTTCCAGATTCTTAGGTTTTTTAGTTTGCTGGTTTTCACACTGAAAAGATTTGGAGGCAGTAAAGTGGTTTATGAGGTGATTTTTTTCTATGTAACTACTTGTATTTGCAATAAGATTTTTAGTTTTCAAATATAAATATTAGCAGAAAGGTGAAAGGGAGAGCCATACTTTTTTGCTTTGTAGCTTTCATCAACTTCTTAGGCACAGCCCTTATTAAAAATAACACTTATTTATTAATCTTTTCTAAATTATAGTTTCATATTAATGCTGTCATTCTTCATTCCATATACTACCAGAACAAAAAGGTGTAAAGTGTTTCCATTTCATTTGAGGGCCTTCTATATCCTCTTTCCACTCAGATGTGAATGGCCATATCAGGAGCACCATCTGGAAAATCACAGGCAAACAACCACTCCAGCCTGAATTGATGGAAGGCTGTCAAAGGAGCCTGAGGTGTGAGCAGGCCCTTCATCCCAATGGTCTCTTGAATCTTAAGATTAATACAGGTGGAGGAAGAAACCTTTTCCCAAAAGGCTTTGGCACGCTCCCATCATTTGTAAATGCAATTACTGCAACACTATACTCCACTCAGTATATTTGATTGAGCAAGTGGTCTATATTTGGTTTAAAGAGAGGCTGTTTACTGAATGTAATATGAGGCTCAAACTTTACAGATGAAGTCTACAGACCATGTCTAGAAGTTGTAATTGTCTTTTATCTCTGAGCACATTTGACATCTCTGCTGCACATAGAGCATTTGAAGAAAATCACAGGGCTCCAATTCCATGGGGCACCTTGCAGTGAGGTGAGCTACAGCTGCACACTGCAAATTTTCACAAGATTTTTGCTGGAAAACTTCTCCAGAATATAAGATAGCATAAAACATCACACTCATCTATTAGCTTTGAAAAATAGAAGGCACAGACAGAGCAAATTAAAATTGTAATATGTGCATACATTCAGGGCCTCCAGAGGAATGGGCATTGACTGCTGGGAACCAAGTTAGGTGCAGGAAAGATCTGACAGAAATTTGTCCTCTTGAGAGAAGGAACATATATTGAGGAAACTTGCATTTTATTCAGAGAAAACTTTATTTTTCTCCTTCATTTCTCTTCTTTACTTCCAGCACCATGGACATTCATTCCCCCTGCTCTGTGAGATTATGTGTTGAAGAGAAATTGGCAAAAGGGGTCTGTTCCCAGCTCTTTTGTTTTGCAATGTCTGCCCTACTTTGAAAGGCTGAACTTGGTTGGAGCAGTTTGTACACTTGGTGTCTGTATGGGCTTTATCTGCTGGAGAACTTTTCTCCTTTGCCTGGTTACAGAGAGTGCTTGCAACTGAGACAAAGCTGGGATTTTATCCTCTCACTTTTTAGAATTTCTTTTTTTCTACTTTACAAAAAGGAAAAACTGATTTGTTTCCCAATGCATGAAACTTTTTATTATTGTTCATATTTCAAATCCGTTTTGTGGAGGTTCACACATTTCTTATGAGGATAGATCCCCTGGGTTTTACAGTGTAAGTGATGGCACAACTAGCCAAAGTAGCAGTCACAGCAACATGGAAAGCCAGAAAACAAACAGGCTCTAGAGGCCACATTCATAAAACAAAATGAGGCAATAAACAAAATAAAAAAAAAAATTCTCAGAAGTTGGGTATTTCATTTCTGATGGTATCAGCTTCCACGCAGCCAAAATATATAGAAAAATGCAATATTTTGCTACATAAGGTTTTTCAGATAATAAATATAAGCACTGCTATCCTCTCTGGAATTGTTTGCTTTATTTCAGGGAACTGGGAAAAAATGTGTCCTTTCTGGAAAATATTTAAAACAAGCAATTTTTTCTTGTAGAGAAACCAGTAATAATCACTTTGTTTCTGCGTTTCTCAAGGCACTCTAGTGATCAGTGAATTTTGCTTCTAATCAGTAACAAAGAATTCCCTCATATGGGGAGAGAAAAGACCAGAGGCCAGAGGTGAAAGGGGTTCTACTGCATGGGTTTGACATGGACCATTGCAGTTTGTCCAAACACAGTCTAAAATTAGGTGCCCATTTTCAACTGCTCATTTTCTTAGATGACAATCTCTGGTTATAGGTGAAACTTCTCAAATTCTAAACTGCCCAAAACATCAGTTAAACAATATCCCATTTTTGGGATATCTGTCAGTCTGACAAGATTGGAGACAGACATTTGCAATGAGCTCACAGTATTCTGCTGTGGTTTAGAGTTTTTTTCACTTGTAGTCAGGCCACAGAAAAATAATCTCTTTAGAGATATTGCTGCACATATAATGAAAAAGTGTATCTTTTCTGTGAATTTGTATTGTACCCATCTGGAGTACTGCATCCAGCTGGGGAGACCTCAGGGTGTTAAGTCTGAGAGGCAGAAATATTGATCACATTTCTGTTATGGGCAGGATTTAAAACTGTATGAGCTCCACTCAGAGGTGCTTGTGCCAGGGTGCTGTGCTCCTTGATGA
The DNA here is from genome assembly GCA_034336665.1 of Luscinia megarhynchos. Taxonomy (NCBI): domain Eukaryota; kingdom Metazoa; phylum Chordata; class Aves; order Passeriformes; family Muscicapidae; genus Luscinia; species Luscinia megarhynchos. Next base: position 94,605,591 of record JAPFBE010000002.1, read on the forward strand.
TGAGGTCCACGACAGAGGAGTCAGAGAGGCAAGAACAGGTCTGAGGATGCCAAGGTTTGCATGGACCAGAGGTGTCCTGCACCATCAGGGGTTTTCTCAGGTTGGCAGGCACACAGGGGTCATCTCAGTGGAAACTGATCTAAGTGTGACAAAGCTGTTTCAGCTCATCATCTCTGACAAGAGATGTGGTCTAGCAAGTCAAGGTACAACGGGAGCCAAAATCAGTGATGGGCCTGGGTGCCCATAGTGGGTGTTCCACCTTTGCAAGGTGTAATGTCTCCTCCAGACAGAGGTTTTCTATTTTCACATGAAGTCCTCAGATAAAGTACAGATTGTCATCTTCTGGAAGGTTTAATGTTTTTATAAATATACATATGAAAAGAGCATCTATGGCATTATCTGGCTAATTGGAGAGAAAGGATTTGACTGCAAAAGAAGGACAATTTGTCAAATATTTACTTAATCTGTGAAAGCCCCTAGTTTAGACTGGGAAAGCCGTCATCCCTTCCAGGGGAAAACTGTTTTGTTTAGCATTAAAAGGAAAAAAAAAACTAAAATAGAAATGCCTCAAAGGTCACTGAAGATCATAATTGTTGAGCTGAGAGTTCAGCAATTGCAGAATTGAGTGTCGTCTCTGACTTAAACACCTTTTCTCCATTCTGATTAAGGGAAATATCTTCTGATTAAACTTACTATTGGCTAGTGTCAGGAAGTTATTATGATAAGAAGTGCATTACTATCTAGGATGCCTGCATGTACCTCTTTCACAACCACAAGCAATCCAGACTTGCATTTCAGCAGATCTAGCCATGGAAGGCAGCAAGGCTGTTTTTCTCTCTAGATAACACTGAACAGCTAATTAGTGGGGTGAACCGTATGTATTCCATATTTAACAGATTATGGCATACAGGCAAGTGAACATGGCATTTTAACAGGAGAAAGAGTGCAATGGAAGGTGTCTACACGATTCCAAAATGTCTTTATCTTGCAGCCTCTCTGACATAATTAAAATTTGCTGGACTACTTATAGGTAATATTAAGTCTGGATGGACACAAGTCTATTAATTAGGTTTTCCCAATAGATAAGTTGTCCTCAGTGGTTTGTGATATGTCAACATTACAACATTGTTCCCAGCACAGGCTGTAGGATGCAGACATTCAACCACTACCCTCATCCAAAACAATTACTTCACACACCAAAGAGTAATGAAGAAATTGTGAAGTGTTTCCCCCTTAGCTGTAACCAACAATATAAAAAAAGATCAAGGGAAGGCTTTTCCCCAGATATCACACTCCATTTCCACTTCATTTCCCCTTGCTTGGTTTGATTGATGCTCCAAGCTAAGGAAAAAGAGCCTTATTTCTTTTCTGAGCAGATTTTCTTTCTCAAGTGTAAACAGGCAGAGATGTGTAGGCTGGGTAGCACAGAGACAACAAGCTAATTCAAATTAAGGATATCAGAACCAAGTACACCCCAGAGACCTGTGGGAATGAGAAAAGCATCAACATCTCTGAGGCTGGCCACCCACACTGGTGGTGTCAGTAAAGCCCAGAGAGATGGGCAACCCTATGTGTGGCAACCCTATAAATAGCATGTTGCAAGTGTAAACAGCCTATTGTCTGCTGTCTCCTGGTCAGGATTTGGAGCACAGCAGTGCTCATGCCCTAACCCTGTGCTGCCCTGCAAGCAGGGTGAGAGGGGAATGCCTTTGAGCAGAGCACAAAAAAGGAGGGCACTGTGCAGTCACCAAGTACTGACATTTCTCTTTGGCATGGGAATTGCAGATATCTATGCATGCCATACATATGCACGGGACATCATGTAGAATATAGACATTTGAGATTCTGAGGAGACACATCCCTTCCTCCTTGATGCTCAGCTACAACTCCCTTTTACCCTTCCAATTCTCTCCCCATCCTACTGGCAGGAAAGGAGTATCTGTGTGTGCTTAATTATCATCTGGGGTTAAACCATCATGATCCTTCTGGTGCTCAAAGGCTTTGAGGTAACAACAGATTTGGTTGAAATGTGCTCAACCAAATTTAAACCTTGTGCTCCTTAGGGGCTGCTTTTGGTTTTGCTTCTTGTCAAGGTCTTTTCTGCTCCTCACTCCAGCAACAGGGAAGCTGGGGGTGCACAAGAGCTGGGAGGAGACAGCCAGGACAGCTGACCCCAACTGACCAAAGGGATGTTCCATACAACACGGCATCAACAGAAGCATAAAAAGTTGAGAGAAGAGGAGGGAAGGGAGAACATTCAGAGTGATGGCATTTGTCTTCCCAGTTCACCATTATGTGTGATGGAGCCTGGATTTTCTAGAGATGTCTGAGCACCCACCTGCCCATGGGAAGGGGTGAATGAATTCCTTGTTTGGCTTTGCTTGCAAGCACCACTTTTGATCCACCTATTAAACTGTCTCTATCTCAAACCTTGAGATTTTTCACTTTTACCCTTCTGATTCTCTCTCCCATCCCATCACAGGGGACAGAGTAAGAAGCTGTGTGAGGCTTGGTTGCCAGTTGGGGTTAAACCACAATGCTATTTTTGTCTAATAGTCTATTCTGTGCTCACAAATTATGGCTGGAGGAAGCGGTGACCTTGCTGCCAGCCCAGTGATCAGTGCACACCTCCAGGGACTGCAAATTCAGGTTCACAGTTCCCTCCAGCTGAGATGATTCTGCCCTATGCTCCTCACAGCTCTATCCTTATTCCACACAGCCCTCTTGCCACTCCTGCTTGGGTCCAGCTCAGGACTGGTGGCTGCTCACAGGAAGAACAGCAGAGCTGAATCTGTGTCTCTTGTGGAGCCCATTGCACAAGACTTGTTGAGACAACAGTGCAGGACACTAATACCTCTCAAGAAAAGTAATTCTGCCTTATTGACAGCACCAAGTGTAGCTGCAAGAGTAACCACTAAATAATACAGAATGTAATATTAACATCAGTTAACTAGGAAAAAAATTAACATATAGGAATTCAATTTAGCTTATGTCCTATCCAGTGACTGAAGGACAGGAAAAGGGTAAATGTGCATTAGATTATAACAATGATGATAGCTTTTCCTAATAAAATGCATTACTGTCATCAGAACCACTTGATATATTTACAACCAAGTCTCCATCGTCCCTTCGCATCTGCTGTGACTTAATTATGATGGTAGCACCAGCCTGTTAATATTGTTTGGAGCTGGTTTAATTTGCCTCCCATAATTTAGGCAAATTACAGGAGGTGAGAAGGGCTGAATGAGTAACCTTATTAGCAGAGAGACTTTCTCCAGGACGCAGGCCAGATGAAGGTTAAAAGAAAAAGATTACAGCAAATCCAAAAGAAAGCTAAATATTTCAGGCTGAAGCTTTCCCTTTTACATTGCTTCTCTCATAACAAAAAGTTAATTACTTGATCCCATGCTATAATCAATATTTTTATTACTTTTCTTTTTCTGTTTTCAGTCTTCAGGTCAGTACTTTGTTGACAGCATAATATATGAACCTTGTTCAATGGCCATTATTTGTATTTACAGTATTGTAGATAATCCTTCCACAAAAGAAAAGAATAAAAGAATCATGTTTCTGAAAATTACAATGTCCACATTATGGCTTTTCCTCCTCCTGAAAAAAAGAAAATAAGAAAAAAAGAAGTGTTATTTGTGAAAGCTTTTAAGCTTTTTCTTCTGTCTTTCTCAAGGGTGTAAATACAAACTCATCTCATTAAAATGCATTAATTTACCCTGGCATAAAATTAATATAGGAGGAGATTTGTTCCCATGCTTCTTTTGTCTGGATTCTGAAGTATCAAAACTGTCTCTGCTATACCAGGAGCTGCATTCATATAATTCAGGAAAGGATGGGGTCTAGTGCACTCTGATTATCCCAGCATCAATTTTCAGTGGCAGCACTAGTCTATACTATTGAATAAGTTATTATGCTTTGATTGATTTTTCTTTCTCCAGGCAAGAATTTTATATTTGAGGCAATTCCTGTGAAAGACTGAAAACTGATGCCACAAAACAGGAACCCCAACTTTCAAACACAATAAGTTTTTTTGGAATAATTATTGTGGAAGATAGATTTGACACCTAATAAAGACATGGGGATTTTTCTCCTGGAGGTTTGGATTTTTGTTCCAATTGCTTTGATTTTTCTCTGCTCTCCTCACAGCTGGGATGGAATATGGCTGCTCTCAGGAGAACTGACTCAAAACACACTGAAGACGGTGACACTGACCTCCACAAGTTTTGGGTTAGACCAAGCTGAAGTGTGCTTGGCTTTTAAGACTTGGTTCCTGTTTTTCCTAGATTTCAGCATGAGGAAGACAGATGTGCTCAAACCTGCCTCTCTTGGATGTGTGTTTAATTCGAGGCAGGTAATGGAATATGGGCATCCTAACTGACAACCAACACCAAATCCTTTTAAAACTGCATGTTTTAGTTAGTGTTTGACAGTCCCCCAATGCAATCCAGGATTTCTCAGACTGATCAGAACTAACTTTCTCCCTCTGTCTCATCTCTGATTTTACTAGATGTGGGCAGTATTTCACGCTAGCACTTGCATGGAAAATTGTCTTATCAGCTTAGCAAAATTAAAGCTTGGAAGATATAAGGCAGCTTACTCACAAGAAGTCAATTACTATGGAGGGAATGGAGATAGAGGGCCATGTTGTCATGAGAATAAATGAATCAAAAAATGAATCAGAAGAGAAAAAATGACAGACATGGCTGCCCTGAACTTGGCCCTGATGACAGCTGCTCCCTCCATTGTTATCACTGTGGAGGAATTCTAACTACAGAGACTGTTAGCTCTGGGGACTTTGTTGCAAGCACATGGTAGTAGGAAAAAAAAGGGCATAAAAGATAATCAAACTAATCTGTGAACATCTAGAAGGGAGTGAAGCAGCAGGTACATTGGCTCATGTCAGAGCAACCTATTGCTGTTTGTGACTGGCCAAGATGCCAGGGCTGGGAAAGAAGCAGCAGGTACCGCTTATCCAGCCTTTATGAGCAGTTTTTTTTGATGTCATCTTGCACAACATCATCAAAAATAGATGAGAGGTGTGCTGGTTTTGTATGTGAGTTTTGGTGAGGAGGGAATGAGCCCAGCTGCTGAAGTGGTGTTCTTAGAGCAGCTGCAAACAGCTTCCTCAATGCCTAGCAAAACCAATTGCTGGCTGGGTCTGAGAACAGCCGTGCTTGAAATAAGTGGGCCAGGATGTGGAAGCCCAGGGTGTTCCCCTGGCTTCCTTGGGGGCTTCAAGACCCCCCTGGCGGAGTCCCCAAAGACCCTCAAATGAGACCCAAGTGTCTCAGGGGCTGGATTTAGCTCCTTGGAACAATCTACCAACATCAAGAGAAGAAATGCAAGCTGCAAAAATAAATAAAGTGTAAATTAGACTGTTAGAATGTAGAATTAGCAGATTTCTAGAATGTTTATATTAAGGGACTCGTGGCCAAGATGGAGGATTTGGGGCATGGATACCTCTTCCTCCTTCTCCTCTGTGTCATCCATGCTGGGTGACATGCTGGCACTCTCAGATTGGATGAAGACAAAGGTGGACAGTTTAACAAGATTGTATTGTATTGGAAAGTTATTATAAATATCTAGTACGTAATTTAGAGTATAAAAGATAAGTCCTGTCTCTGCCAGGCAGATTCTGCCTTGTATGTCTAGCTAGACAGATGGCTGTTAGCTGGACAAAGCATTCCTGAGATAAGAAACAATAAACAACCATGAAAACCTTAAGAACAGCCTCCTGCAGTCTCTCATCGGCGGGTTCCAGAGCTGGGTTCCAGACCACCTTTATGTCCTCCTGAGGTGATCTCAAGTCTAAGGAGGCACCTCAGGCTGTGACACCAGGAGACCAGCTCCTTTTTAAGGCCTTTATTGAAGGTCAGCTTTGGGTGGGGAACCCGAGGGGTCATGCACACCACTGCTTGTTCCTGCTGGATGATGCTGAGGAGGAGCTTTGTCTCTCGGCAGAGCTGGGGCTTCTGTCCTCACACAAGTCCTCAGGAAAACACTTGCTAGCTCCTAGTCTAGGGGTGTCATGCCAACCAGGTGCTGTCCAGGTTATGGACAGGAGAAAAAGCTTGGGTTGGTGATTCCATTTCCTCCAACGTTTTCCTCACCTGGGAGTACCATTTTTCAGCCCTAGATGTTATACTGGCTTGTTGTTTGTAGGGGTTTTTACCACTAAATGGTATCCCGTGAGCCCCTGCTGTCACATGCCATTTTGGAGGGGACAGTGGAGGTGTGCATGGGCACGAGAGCGGGTACTGGGATGGGCTGAGGTACACACAGCTGGGAGTACTGATTTACAAAGACGTGAAACGTTCACCACAAATAGTCAACATCAACAATTACAGTCGACTGGGTGGACACATACCAACACAAATACCAACAATTCATTAACAATTCATACTTATCTAATAACTTATAACTTCATGCCCAACGTTAACTCATTTATAACAATGCTGATAAGCCAATTAGAGAGTTAAACATGCTCCTGTGAAATTCACGTTTTAAAACAAACTAATCCCAGGAATTTCTCTTTTTCTTCAGGTCTGAGTACAGGTAGCAGGCCAGTCTGGCTCCATGAATGGTGGGGTGAGGCCGGTGGGCCCCTCCCCAGAGAGCCCTCTGGACCCTGTCCCAGCCGGGCCGGGCCCTTCCCTGGGAGTCACTGAGTTCTGTCCCAGCCGGGCCGGGCCCTTCCCTGGGAGTCACTGAGTTCTGTCCCAGCAGTGCTGGGCCTTTTCTGGGAGTCACTGAGTTCTGTCCCAGCAGAGCCAGGGCCCTTCCCTGGGAGCCACTGAGTTCTGTCCCAGCAGGGCCGGGCCCTTTCCTGGGAGCCGCTGAGTTCTGTCCCAGCAGGGCCGGGCCCTTCCCTGGGAGTCACTGAGTTCTGTCCCAGCAGGGTCAGGCCCCTTTCCTGGGAGTGACTGAGTTCTGTCCCAGCAGGGCTGGGCCCTTTCCTGGGAGTTACTGAGTTCTGTCCCAGCAGGGCTGGGCCCCTTCCCTGGGAGCCACTGAGTTCTGTCCCAGCAGGGCTGGGCCCTTTCCTGGGAGTTACTGAGTTCTGTCCCAGCAGGGCTGGGCCCTTCCCTGGGAGCCACTGAGTTCTGTCCCAGCAGGGCTGGGCCCTTTCCTGGGAGTGACTGAGTTCTGTCCCAGCAGGGCCGGGCCCTTTCCTGGGAGTGACTGAGTTCTGTCCCAGCAGGGCCGGGCCCTTCCCTGGGAGTCACTGAGTTCTGTCCCAGCAGGGCCGGGCCCTTTCCTGGGATCCACTGAGTTCTGTCCCAGCAGGGCCGGGCCCTTTCCTGGGATCCACTGAGTTCTGTCCCAGCAGGGTCCGGCTCCTCCCCAGAGACTCCTCTGTGCCCTGTCCCAGCAGGGCCAGGCTCTGCTCTGCTGCAGCTCTGGCTGAGCTGGGTTCCCTTCCCAGCACATCCAGACTGGCCTGTGGCTAGGCTGGAATGGTACTTCTGTTGAGTTTTACCAAAACCGGGAGGCAGGGGAGGGGGAGCCATCCACATGTGGGTGCTGCCCTGTGTTCTAGCCTGGCTGCTGAGATCCTGGCCTCCCCCTAGGGTGACCATTCTCCACTGTAAACAGCTCCAGCCGTGACCCAACAGGGATCATAACATGACCATCTGCAGGCTTCAGACAAGATATTAACTCTTTTAATGCACAGATGACCCTTGCAGACCTTCAATCCTCTCTCAAGTGAGAGAAAAGGACAGGGTGAAGGCACGTAAAGAAACAACATGAAGACACCAAAGTCAATAAAGAAGCAGTCAGGACTCAGATAGGAGGAGAATGAGAAGATGCCTTAGGGTGAATTTCTCATTTAAGCCATGCTGATGCACTATGATACATTGAATATCCCTATAAATCATGGAAAAAGCATGGGAGAAAAAAAGAGTTCAAACTGTAGACATGAGCAAAGGCATCTATGCTGAACAAGCAGATGTTGAAGTAGCTGTGATTCCATGAGAAGTTTGAATAGAGAGACAGAAGAGTGATGAAGACCCTTTGCCCCCATGGAAGAAGAGGAACTCAGTTCCCAGAGATGAAGATGATCTCAGAGAACCTTTGCTTTTGGACATCTCATCCTTAAAATAGCACCCCATAAATTTGACATGGCAAATGAACACAGCTGTGGGAAGGCTGCAAGAGATGGGAGGGACTTCACAATAGCAGATTTCCAGGCGGCTGCTATTCATGGAATTAGAAGCCATGAGAGAACTGTTTTCTTGTGGAGTCTCCACAGCATGACAAGAGAGACTCCTCTCCCTAAGTGAACTGAAGAGAGACTATTCTAGAGTCTGACTGAATTATTTCTGTACATTGAAGGTTTTTTTCTGATTCTTCCTATTCTTTTAGTTCTGTTAATAAAGTTTTTCTTTATACCCTTTAAAGTTTGAGCCTGCTTTGCCTTCCTCCTAATTCTATCTCACAGCAATAAATGAGTAAATAATTCTAGTGGGCAGCAATTTGGCCAGCACTAAACCCACCACATAAATTGGTGCATTGGCCAGGAAATCTCAAATTGGCAAACCAAAACCACTACACAAAACTGGTGTTTCCATCTAGTTTCCAATTAAAACCCCTGTAGAGGTCTTGAATGAGCCCTTCTAGTGTGAACCCAGCCAGCATTAAACAGCAGCTCAATGGGACAAACATCTTCCTTCCACTACCCCATGCCTTTCTCTGGAATCCCTCATTTCCCTCTCATGTTCCTGTGTTATAGGGTCTTACTACTGGTTAGCAAAAGAGAGTATTTTATAGAATAAAATATGAGTGATTCAGGTTGGAAGGAACCTTAAAAATCGTCTAGTACTATCTTCCCCCACCAGTTTAAAGCCAAGAAATATCAGACTTCTGTCATCCTTCCCCTCTCCACCCACACCCACTACCATGTGCAGCCCCAGGATGTGACATGCTTTCTCAGAGAAAACAGGCAACCCAGTCAGATCCTACAAAACTCTTGGTCACTGGACTGTAGAGATAACCTCATTCATTCCTACACATAAGCAAGAGGAAACTTAAGTCAATTGCAGTTGTCAACTTGTTTATCAATTTTGGGAGAAATAACAAAGTTTCAAGTCTATCAAAAACACAGTGTTATGAGGAAGTTAATTATTACACATAAAGGTGCTAATAGATGAATAAGGATAAACCATAATGGTGCCTTTCATTCAATCAGCATAAAAATCCTTGACACTGTAAGACTAAAATAGACTACATAGGATTATTTTGCTAATTCTGACCTTGTGTCATGCTACTTTTATCAATTTTCATATTGTGGAAATAAGACAATGGGTTCCTATTAGTTTGATTTTTCAAGTCCTTATTCTATTTCATAAGGTATTTCACCATAAGATTTTAAAGTCAATCTATTTTGGGAGGGTTGCACATACTCGTAATGGACATGTGTAATTTACTTGATACCAGAGACAAAGACAGATATGCTGTGTTTATTCAGAAATAAGACCTTTTTTTAATGATTCATTGCCTGTCCTGAATAAATAATCTTGCATATATAATTTGTTTCAAGATGGATGAGCTGTTGCACCAATATTAAAGATAGTTAAGAATACCCTCCACAATATAAATCACCCAGTTGCTGTGAGGGATGTCACCTTGTATCACAAAATGGGAGCTTAGGAAATTAGAAAGGAGATTAATGTCATGTTCTGATGCTCTTGCATAGAAGTTATATATAGTTTGAATCTCTAGTGCTTGATCATTCCATAGCTGAGGTAAATTGGTTTATAGAACATCCAGGTGCACATAAGGAAAGATTAGATGAAGCAAACGTTTAAATTAATCTGTCTACTAAATGTGTCCAGAATCAATCCCAGGATGTAGATTTTTAGTGTTCTGAGCTTAATTCCTCACTAATGGGCAGTCGTTTTTCACTTAATGGAGTTCTTCTGGAAGGAAAGTGTCTGCCATCTCATCTGATCACAGAAATGACCTTCCACTTTGAAGATAAGCGGAGTTTATTTGATTTAAACCCAAAATTATCTCCTAGCAGGGGTCACTGATAAGCACTGAAATTCTCTGGAAAGGGAGATCCCAGTGTGGCAGCCAGTGACTCCATTCAGTGTGTGGCTGTACTGGATGCAGTGTGAGGATGTGAACATGCTCTGCTTTGAGCTGGCCAGAGCCCTTGACCCAGCTTTTGCTGTCACCTGGGCTGGATCTGGAGGCTCAGAGTGTGAGTTCATTGCTCTGGGGTAGTCACCATCATGTAAGTATGGTCATTTTCTGGGCACGTTGTAAAACTTCTGGGAAGGCATATATGGCTTAAGTTTGGTACTTAAATACATCTGAGTTGCTTTCCAGCACAACATACTGTATTGTCTGCCAGATGCTGCCCTTGGGAGACAGAACAATCTCTAGCATAAGGGAAAGAGTTCATTTTCCATAACAGTTTTGAATTTCAGTCCTTAGATACATTTAAATTAAAATAAATTCATCAAATTCCCATAAAGAACATACAGAGTCAAAAGCTTGCAAATTCTCTTCCAGAATTTCTTCATGATGAACTGGACTGCTCTGTTGAGTAGTCCAATTGTAATATGACATAGTTCAATGTGGCAGCCAAAGCCTAGAAGGCTGTTTTAAATTAGGGATTATTTTAGAATTAGGAAGCTGCAGCCTTATCACATCTGCTTGAATCTGTAGTTTAAAATAAATTGGGTCATTAGAATGTGTAGTGTGGTTAATGCTAATGAGCTGGTTGGTTTAATTACATAAGAAAATCAGCTCTAATCATTGGAGGGAGGTTTTTGTTTTGTTTCTTTTTTATTTGCTGTTTAATTATTATCAGTGATGATGCTAATGTTCTCTGTGCTAAATTCCTTGTCACAGTACATTTACTAGTTAGCATGTCTAGTGATACAACCTTGAAAGTGTTAAGGAGAAAAAAACTAAAACCGCACTGAAAAGCTGTGACTGATGCTGATTTTCTGATACATGTTCTCACCTCTCTTCCTTGTCAGATGGAAAGTAATACACAAAGACTTTCTAAGCTCAGAAAAGCAAGAAAACCATAGAGATATGAATAAACACCCTAGTCTATTTTTAAATTGAGAGAAGTCAAATGTCATCTAGGAGGGTCAAGCGTATTTCCAACAGCAAGCCTAAGCTCTTCACTGTCCACCTTTTTTACTGCATATCCTGCATAGTGAAGGTCCTTTGGGTTATAACTTACTGTCATAAGACTACTAGAAAAAAAATACTAGAAATTATGAACATATCTAACAACTTGAATAATGGGCTAGCTGATGCCCAGAAGACACCTTTGCCAACCACCTGGTATCTCTCTGATGAGGTTCATCGATAAGTGCATTTTTACTAGACCCTGATAAAGGCTGTAAAGCAAAGGCCTGTGGAGTATTAGATATTGATAAACTGGTTCAGTCAGAGAGTCACCTGCACTTAATAAATCAAGCCCAGGTGAGAACATACACAGGAGCACCTAGGATAAGCCATAATTTGGGAGTGGACTGGGAAAAGATAACTCACCATGAACCCTTCTGGATCAAAATCATCCAGATGATGATTGATCATTTGAAGATGAGTAGTGAATGTGAGCAGAGAGGTGACCTCACCTGGAAATGGGTAACCAACTCTTAAGAGTTTCGTCTCACACTGGTGCTCACTGCAGAACTTAAACTATTTAACCTAATTGATTCTTAAGTTTTCCTCTAAAAAGCCTATGAATCTATTAAGATATATTCACAAAAACAGTCATCTAAAACATCTCAGCAAAACCTGCTCTGGTTTGCAGTCAGTTCTCCTGTGAGAGTCAACTCTGTCTTGCAGTTCCTGCCCGAAGAGCTGCGGGCCAGTGCATGGCACTGAACCCACAGAGCCCTGCATGTGATGACAGTCAGTCTTGATACAGACAGTGAAACCTGAGATTCCCCCCAAAAAACATAAGCTCAGCCTCAGCCATCTCTTTATCCATAGAATCATGGAATTGTGGGATCATAGAAGCACAGAATGGTTTGGGTTGAAAGGGACCTTAAAGATCATCGTGTTCCAACCCTCTGCCATGGGCAGGGGCACCTTCCACTAAATCAGGTTGTTCAAAGCCCCATCCAGCCTCACCTTGAACACTGCCAGGGATGGGGTGGCCTGTTCCAGTGCCTCACCACCTCTCACAATAATTTCCTCCTAATATTTAATGTAAACCTATCCTTTTTCAGTCTGAAGCTTTCCCCTTTGTCCTGTCACTCCAGGCTCTTGCAAAAAGTCCCTCTCCATTTTTCCTGCAGGCTCTTTCGGGTACAGGAAGGCTGCAATTATGTGACCCCAGGGATTTCTCTTCTTCAGGCTGAACAATCCCAATTGTCTCAGTCTTTTCTCATAGGAGAGAAAAGTTCCAGTTTTCTAACTGTTTTTGTAACCTCTTGATTTGCTCCAACAGGTTGAGATCCTTCCTGTGCTGGGACCCCAGAGCTGGATGTAGCACTGCATGTGGAATCTCACCAGAGCAGAGCAGAGGGGCAGACACCCTCCTTCACCAGCTGCCCACAGGGCTTTGGATGCAGCACAGAACACCTTTGGGTTCTTGGGTTGCAAGTGCACATTGCTGGGTCGTGTTCAGTCTCTCATCCACTATTACTGGTCTCATCTCTAAATGCAGCATCATAAAGCTGTTAAAGTCTGCAGACTTCACATGCTAAAAATATGAAGCATAACAGTATGTGCCAAGCAGAATATGAACAGTTATATTTATATATATGCTGGCCACGTCCCTTAAGGTTTTCTCCCAGAAGGGCATTAGGTGAATATGAAATGTCCCCAGAGCACAGAGTTAAGTGTTGACCCTGTTCATATTTATTAGACCATATGCTTTTCTGCCAGGGGGGTATGCACCTTTCACACTCTAGAGCTGAGAGCTGCAGTCCCATCTGTTAATGCAGCTCCACAACCACTCTTGTATAGACAGACAAATACTATGTTTGATATGGACTCGCTGCTGAATGCCAACAAAATCTCTAGGACCTTATCCATTTAACAACTGGACCATCAGTGAGAGTCTCATTGTATTCCAGATCATAGGCTTTGATTCAGAATAGCTTTTATGTTTATCTAAAATGTATTTAAAGTATTCCAGCTCTTTAGTAGATCGTGATACATAACAGAATAGATGCAAAAGTTTATGCAGTGTTTTGGTTTTAATATTTTGGACAAAAGAGTGAGGGTTAGGAACTAATCACTAAAGGAACTATGTTTTGAAGAATGTTTTCTATACATCACATTTGCTGCAGGCAGGATAGATGTATGCATATTTTCACTGAAATAGGATATGCAGTGATATATTTCTTCATTTCAGTCAAATTTAGATGTCTAGCCTGCCATTATAGATGATTAGATAGCTATATTTACTGCTCTGAAATTATCCTTAATAACACCATTGCTCTCAACCTGCTTCTTAAGCTCCAGAAGGGAAATTGATATTGTGAGTAATTATTTTCAGCAGGTCTGAATACAATAAAAGTGCACACACTGGAATCACATGTATGTCTGTTCATAAAAACACACCCCCACACTGCTACAGAATAATAGACATTTCTTAAAAATGTAAATCCCTCCTGGTTTATCCATATATCATAGATAATATATATGCCTGCAACTGGTGACATATGGGATACTGTCTTACTTTTCTTAGCAATTGCTTCACTCACTTATCTTTAGAACACAGCTCCTGCTAATACCAAAGCAAGGGACTCCTACTTCCCTCCATGGCCATTTAAAAGTAATAACCTCACACTATCTGTCATCTTCATTGCAGTGTGGTTGGTAAAGGAGCAGACACTGAGGGCTTATTTCTGGCTTGGAATTTGAACATGAAACTCTGAAATTGCAGGTGTAATGTTTAAATTCTCCAGCAAAATATGCCTCAGTGCTCCCTCTGCAGAGGGACTGCTCTACCCAGGGAGCCACTCCTGAGGAGGGATGAGCCACCAGAAATCAGACCTCATTATCTCGTTCATTGTTGGGATCTTGATTGGGAAATCTCCAGTTTAGGTTCTACTAAGCTTTTTGCAGGTGTCCCAGAGATGAGGCAAAAAAACAGCTTGTGAGGAGGACACAGGATTTTTCTTTCCTTAACACCACATATGAGAGCCACCCACACTGACCACTCATTATCCTGACAGAGAGATGCCTAAAGGGACATACTAAACCATAACCCACACTCCTCTATTTACTCTGCTCTGTTCTCAGCCAAGAGGATGATGATAGGGAGTACCAAAGCCCCCATTTGTTACTATGAAGAGGAAAGGTAGAAACTAGGAAATACAGCCTGAAAAACAGAGCAAAATGAAACCACAAAAAAAAAATCAAATACAATAAGATTATTTTATCTGAATTTCACATTTTTCTGTTAATTGAGTAAAGCTTATTAATGGATGGGTTCAAAAAATGGTGTATTCGTCCTGAATTCATCCTTTCCAACATTAGTGTCTCACATTTAGCTCATCTGTCTCAAGGTGGTTTGGGAGCTCTTTTGATATTTAAAGGTACTTCTCCTAAACCAGACTTCGCTGAAGGACATTTTCTTCCCCTAATTATTTTACACTGAAAGTAGATGACAGTTTTTCAGAGAGAAAGATGAGATAAATCCCATCTTTGGGTCCCTGACCCATTGCAAATGAATCAACAATGGACAGGTCAGTGCTATTAAAATAATTAGAATTTCCAGTCTTAACAACTCCTGAAGGTGATACAGAAGACTTGCACAAACTTAGAACATTTCTACTTGAAATGATGAAGTTACATAAATGACATATATCATGTAAGGCACCTGTTCCCATGCAGTGGTTTGTTTCCTGTTATTTCTCAAGGAAAAATATTTCAAGCTCCTACTTCTCCTCAGTGCTAAATCAAAGTTTGACAGTAGATATATTGTTATTTTGCATGAGTAGATGATGCATTAATTTATAAGTCTTTAGAAAAATGCTGTTTAGCAACTCGGTGTAAGATGAAAGAATACAGCCATTACTTATTCCTAGTAAACAAACACCAGGTATACAATTTACACAAAGAGCAATATCTGGCATAATCCTCGTTGCTGGGAGTAGCAGGAGTTGCACGAAGTATCCCCATTATCCTAGCAGCCTAATTTGGCTAAGCTGGTTTTAATGGAGCGCGGAAATGCGGCTGCCTGCTCAGCCTCTCCTCCCAGGAACATATTGTAATTAACTGCCTGAGCAGCTGCACCGTGCAGGAGAAGGCTCTAAATGATGTGACTCTGTTGATATTACCTGTGCTAAAATGATTCTGGAGATTGGAAGGGAAGAGCTGATTGCTTTTTACGGCAGTGTCTAAAGCCTAAATGAGTTCTGACACCTGAAGGAAGGAGAAATAACCCGCAGACTTCACATCAGCACTCTGCAAAATGTATTTGGAAGCTTGATCACCATGACCTCACCCTTGCAATTATTTCAGCCCCTCCAGTTATTGTCATGTATTTGATCCTCAAATTCGGTTTAATTGATGCTATGAATGTTAACATAAACTTGATGGCAAAGGAACAGCTATTCACTGTGTAAGCCAATTTCTTCATTATCACAAGGATCCAAGATATCACCAATGACCCTGCTCAGGAGTAAACAGCAATAATCTGACAAAAAAGGGCTCTTGGGGAAACTATTGCAATACTTCATTAAATGGAAGAAAAAGGGAGTTGAGTTAGTCTGGCACAGCTATAGTTTGTAGGCAAGGATGGGGCAAGCCCTGGATAATAATATGTTTAAGGTGTTAATAGCAATGGTTAAAATACTGTCTTCTGTAGGATGACATAATAGTAGTGCAAAGCTGGGTGCTATCTTTGTTTCTAAAGAAACTGAGATTCAGACAAATTATGATCATGGTGAATTATCATGAAATACAGTTGTGAACCAAAGGCTATTTAAAAACTACTGCATCCAGGCTGGACAACCCCAAGTGTCTCAGCCTGTTTCCATAACTCTGTGTCCTGTTCAAGTCACTTATGTCACCAAAACTATCAGCAGCCTGGCCTAGTGGAAGGTATCCCTGTCCATGGCAGGGGGCTGGGACTCAATGAGCTTTAGGGTTCTTTCCAGCCCAACCTATTCTCTGGTTGTTACCATATGTACGAGCTTCATTTGTCCTTCTGGCTGCTAGAAGCAAGGAGAGTTAGCTGAGGGTGTCAAGGATGTCCTTCCAGATGCATAATAAGAGAAAGCTGTGGGAACTCCAAGAAAGAGTGTGGGAGTGAGTGATTTGGTTAAACATCTCATCCATCTTTAAGAACCTCTGCAGATGCCACCCTGCAGCTGTTTGGGGAGATAATCCAGAGCAGAGGCTGTCAACAGGACACGGATCTCTGACTGGTCCTGGAGCAGGAGCACGGAGGCTGCTGCTGGGCAAGGCTTGTGATCTCATGAACATTTTTTGGCTTCCTTTTGTCTGCAAAAACGTGACACATTTGCAACTCATTTATAAACAGATTTCATAACCATGTCTCAGTTAACTGCAGCTTCCCCCTGCTTGTTTGCAAAAATCACGTGATGAGTCTTGTTTAAGAACATAAGGACCCCTGTGAAGAAAACATTTCTCACAAGCTAGTTGTGCATTGTTCAAAACAGAAGCTTCTGGGCCTTATTAGTGTTGTTATTTGTATTTCAGAGAGCACCACAGAGATTTGAGAAAAGTTGTTTTCTTGGCTAGAAGAAGGGGTTTCCCCATGAAGTATTGCTTCAGGGACATTAAAATCACAAGTGAAAATGGCACAACAAAGCACAGAGTGGCATTGTGAGATGATTATGGGGGAATATAAATTACAGCCACAGCAGTACTAAATATCAGCATAAATATTTGTCTGTTCCTTCTATGTATTCTAACAGAGATTTAGACACAGAAGTGTCTAATATTACCAAAGAGTTTTTTCTAATAATATGGATTTTTATATTCCTAGTATTTTGAGCAGTATTAATTCTTCATTTGAAGTACATTTGTCTTCATCATTCACAGTATCCCTTTCATTTACACTCGAAACTGTATCAGAAACATGCTGCATTCATTCCTCTGATTCTGATCTAAACTACCCTCTTGGGTGAGAAATGCAAAATACATTTATTCTGCTTTAATTAGACCTCTAGCAAATCCTTGGGAAATGACAATTTTGAGCAGAAGATGAGAGAGCTATTTCCTTTAGATTCTCCCTACCAGAGAGCAGGATGACAGAAGGAGTTAGGAGTTAATAGGAAACATTAACCAGAATTTGCCCTTGCAGCAGCCAGCAGCTCAGCTGCCGTTTCATATTTCTTCTGTGACATCACACACACTTCCAGCCTTTAACATTTGTCCACGGCCTTCAGGGAGAACACAGCTCAGTAATAAGATGAACTGCTTTTAAAAGATTGTTCTAATACCATCAGGGCTGACACAGCACTGATGTCAGTGGAGGTAAGGGAGAGTGCTGAACTCCTCACCTCTGTTCCTATCACAGGGAGGATGAAAAACGAACACCCTGATGGTGCCAGCATTGTGAGCTGTCTGCAGCTGCCCACAGCCAGCAGCCAGGATCAAAGGGTGGGGATGCCAGGGCCCCAGAGAGCTCAGGTTTGAGTGCTGGGATGGGGCAATAGCAATGGGGTCTATTGGGGTGGGGAGAAGGGGAACAGAAACTTCAGCCTTACTTTATGCCAGCAAACCTGGATTTGAACATCAGCTTAAAGATGCTCTCCAGGGCTACAGGCACACTGAGACATCATTCAGCTGCTCTCCAGGGCTTCAGGGACACTGAGACATCATTCAGCTGCATTGGCTCACCCCAGTGGTCCCTTTATGTACTGGCTGGCCTTTACCAGGTTAAAGAAACACCCAATTTCTCAGTCACAACAATCTTTGTCCTAAAAAAAGAAGAACACTAGTGCATGGGAAAAACAGTGCCTAGAGCATCACTGAAATAAAAATTCCTTCCCAGGCCTGCCCTTTGACTGCCCACTGACTTGGGGTGAGTCCCTGTGGTTTATCTTCTTTCTCTCAGAAGCTTCATCTATTCAGTGCAAATCTTTTAGGGCAGGAGCACCTTCTGAAATGGGTTTGTCTAACATCAAAAATGACTGATGTCCCCAAGTTCAAATGCAATTATAAATAGTAAGAAGGAGGCCAGCAAGCTGCAGAGAGCAAAAGCTTTGTGCTTTGCATTTTTGACCTTTCCAAACTATAAACTTACAAATATTAAAAGAAAAGGATCCAAATGTGCAAGGGAGGAGGAGACAGGGAGGGAAACCATGTACTAATGGCTTATGAAAAATCACTTGGCAATTTGTCATCTGCCTTCTTTGAGATAAAAAGCCAATATAAAGGAAGCAAGAGCAATTATGTCCCAGCCTATGAAGTGTCTTAGGCTATGCTCAAGCCTTCATTTTTCAGTTTATGAAATGTCTTGAGTAGAAGTCTCTACTCAAGCCTTCAGTTTTGAGTCTATATTTTGCACTTTGTGTGTTTTGTCTCTTTTTTGAATAATGGTTCTATTACCATTACTAGGTATTACTTTCATTGCTGTGGTACTTAACAAGTGGTACTTATACTCTTGAAGGTTCAGCATATGGTGGAAAAGTGACCTGACTGTATTTGTAGAGTATGCTGGGGTTTCAGGAGTTCTTTCACGTGCCTAATGGAGACATAATTGGGATAAGAGGGCCAAAAGCTGAAACTTAAATATCCAGCCTGGAAAGTTGCTTTTTTTAAAACAACAGCTGCAGAAATTTCTGCTGGAGCCAAGAGAAATAGTTGATAACTCTCCCTCTCTCTCCCTCTGTCTCTCTCTAGGTTTTTCAAATCAATCTGAGTGTATTTCCCAACAGTCCAGTGGCTTTGATGTCATTCAGCAGAGCAGGGTGCAATATCTTGTCATAGCAGGGTGTAACATGGAGAAATCATGGAAGAAGATGGATCCTGCCTTAATGAAAAGACCAAACAGCTGCCTGTAGAGTACTAATTTAGTTGGACAGTAGCTCTGTCCCATCCTCCTGCTAGAGTTTAATATTCTGAGCATGGCATAGGGAAGCTCCCTCCCTTGCAGAACTCACAGAGGAAATGTAAGATGGGCTACAACAGAACAGGCAAGGAAAGCACAAGGAAAGCAGCACACACCATTGGTGAAAGTGATAAATCCAGTGGTTCCAGGAGAGGAAGGACAGGAGCCCTGATCACAGAGCCATCAGGTGTTTGAGGGAGGGGTTTCAAGGAGGATCATAACAGTCATTTCAGACTGGTCTGGGGGTTTTTTTTCTGAATAATGCCAGGGAAAACCAGAAATGCCAGAGAAGGCACAGATGAGCTCACTTGAAGGCACAAAGCAAGCAACTGAGCTGATGCCAAGGCCTGACTGAGGATAAGGAAGATGAGGAAGGCAAGCACACAAAAATGTAGGCTGTGAAATCTTTTCAACAAGTTTCTGCTGTCTGTACTCTAGGCCAGTGAATAGCAAAAGCAGTTGGAAGAGAGGGGGGATGGCATGAGCAGCAGTGTTTTGAAAGGGCAGGAAAGGGGAAGATGCCATATTATTACAAAGCAGCAAGTTAGTGGTGTCACCACAGTGACAAAGCCAAGAGATGGTGCAGGCAAGAGGGCAGAATCAGGACCAGATTCAGCGTCCTGATGAGACCACACATGCCCAAAAGAGATACAGAGGACAGGCTAAGATGTTGGGTAGGAGAATGATTGTGGTGTAGTCTTTGTGTACTGCTCAGCACAGGATTTATTCTCAAAATGCCTGACAAAACATATTTGCTCTTTTTGATGCTTTTGTAATATATTCTTCATCATTCTTCCAGCCAGCCAGCTGATTCAGCCTCTGCCAGCCATAGGTGGGCTGTGGGCTCATCACAGCAAGCAAATGCAATTCTATTGATTTAAAGATATATGAGTCTCCTGCTAGCAAATCATTGTATTCAATGGTTTCTTCATTGCATTTAATCATGGGAGAAGGTGTTCCATTATATTCAAAAGACATTTTTTCCCTTTTTTTAAGGAATAGCACATGGAGAGAGGCATCTTTAAGCAGGTCTGCACATGAGAAGCAGACTTTCATGACAAGAAAGGTCAGGCTGGCAGGTCCTTTTCAGGCACAAGGGCACAGTGAACTTTCCAAATACTAAATTGTTGCTACAGTTGTGCTCAGGACCAAATAAAAACTATCTTTTTTCTCTCCTTCAACTAGGTTTATTAACCCAGTCAGAAGTCTCTCCTGCTTTTCTCAGAGTAGAGTCAGGTTGTTGATTTTCTGTTCTTTTGGTCTCTCAAATCTTGGGATCTGAGTTGTGCATCTGGAGGAATGGAGGGCATGTTCTTGGAGCACAGTGGCTGGGGACAGGAGTGACAGAGGCTCAAAACTCCCCACAACAAGGAAAGTTAAATTCTTGCTTTTCAGATCCTGACTTCTTCCATCGTGGGTTTGAACATCTGTGGTCTGCCAACCCTATGGATCTGTGCATGGCAGTGGGCTCCTGCAAATACAGCACCACAGGCCAAGTTCTCCAGGATTTTGGGTGCAATTAGACATTGATGACCAAATCTGAATGTCAAGAGATCTTGAGGGTGACGTGGGCACCAACCTGATCTGAATGGGTGACAGCAGAGATGTGCAGTGTTGTGTTTGTATGGAGCTCTGGGGTGGCCACAGGCACACACAGACTGTGGACAATAAATGTGGACAATAAGGAGAGTAACAAGAGAATGGCTGCTCTGAAGCAGTGGTCTGAGCTGTTGGCACCCAAATTTTGCAGAACATTAGTCTAAATCCACTCTTAATTTAGGTAAGTTCAATCTTGCCTTCACTGCAATTTCATGGAATTGAATTTTATCTTGCACTTATCTCTGGAGAAAACTCTTCAGGGACACCTGAGTCTTAGGTTGGTATCAAAACACATTTATCATTCCCCTAAATTTTCATTAGTTTTGTGACTGTGCCTTTCTAACCTGATACACTGCTTCCATTAGTCCAAACATAGAGACTGCTGATCTGACAGAATGGCCCTTGCCTATCTTATTTATCTTTCTCAATACTTTTTTTAATAATTTCTAGATCATGTACTTAGAATAAGTCTGAAAAATAACAATTTGAATCAGCTCTTTCTTAGCCTATAGTTATTTTTAGTTAGATCTCAGTGTAATCGTGGCAAAGAACCTCAGTCTTGATCAAATCTGCTTGCTCTTCTCCCTCTGTTTCTCCAAAACCCTAATTGAATTGTTGTACAAGTCTACTGAAAATAGCATTTTCCATTTTCAAGCATCAAAGGTCTTCACAAGTGTTTATTGATTGCTGTCTCTTGTGAATCCTCTTTGAAGCAGGTATGGTCTGTTACAGCTGTTTAACCAACAGATAAACAAGGCATGGTGTACTTCATAGAGCTTGAATGACGTGCAAGCATAGATATTTTTATTAAATCCCTTCTTTCACTCCAAACTCTGATAGCAAGCTTCATCCTTCCCTCACAAGCCTGATCGTGGGCTCAGCAGCTGAAGAGTTTGGCTCAGCACACTGGAGCAGAGTGCAGAGCACTGGGCTCTTCCTCTGACTTGCTGTGCTGCCGTGGGGGTGCCAGGAAACTCTGCTGGGAAGGTTCCCTGGCTGCTGCTGGCACTCAGCCTGTGCCTGGGACAGTCTGCAGAGCATGGCACAGCCAGAGGCACAAGAAAGCTTCCAGCCTAAGTGAGTGATGCAGACACATCCCTCTGCATGCCCATGCAGGGAGAGACCCAGCAGCTGAGGTCCCACGTTCCCCTTCATCTCCCTCACCTCCTCCAGTGGAAAAATTCCCATATGTCACGTGCTTGTTCAGGAGCTTTCAAAGGGCAGTGAAGCATTTTGGCCTTTGCACAATTGATTTTTTTTCCCCATTATTTGAACTTTTTGGCATCAAACTGAGTCTCCCTACCAGGCATGCACCACTGGAGGGGACCTGCCAGTCTTCTCCACCTGGATGGAGACACATACCTATCACAGATGCATTCTTGTATCTTTTTTTTTGGTGTGAAATAAATTAGGTTATTGTTTCCTTGAATAAAAAACAAATTTCTGGCTTATACTTTGCTCCGCCTGCTTCAT
The DNA here is from genome assembly GCA_034336665.1 of Luscinia megarhynchos. NCBI lineage: Eukaryota > Metazoa > Chordata > Aves > Passeriformes > Muscicapidae > Luscinia > Luscinia megarhynchos. Next base: position 94,627,693 of record JAPFBE010000002.1, read on the forward strand.
TTTGTATTTCTTTTTCTCAGGCATGCAAAACTGGAATTCCCATGCTATTCCAGATAAAGTCTCATGACAGTCTTGTATTTCCTTATCTCCAGTTATCTCACAGCTGTACTGATATCCAGTTTAGTTATCTTAAATAATAATTTCTTACATGTCAAGAGAAAAATGCACATTTTCAAGAGAAAATCTCGTATGTTAGCAAAGAAAACTTCAGATTATTCTGAGGATTTTTTTTTGACAAAGACTTGTAACATATTAATTCATTCATATGCATTTCTATATTTTCTTTAATAATTTCTTCTAAAGTCCTGTGTATAACTGGCGTCAAACTAATTGGGTATTAATTATCCATGGGGCTTTTTTTACCTGTTTGGTAAGTCTTCCCCAGTGAATTCTTTTGACAAGATCTCTGATGAGATCAAGAGATATAAGCAAAGAAAACGTGTCAAGGGAAAATACTTTTCACAATACCACAAGTCAGCTATTTTTTTAGTCCACTGAAATCCAAAGGGCTGATGAACAAGAACTTGAAGCCAGGGTCAGGCATAACACTCCTGCCCTTAAAATCCCCCTTTTCACAAGATTTGGCCCTTCAGGACCTGGTGATTTAAAAGTCTGCCATCCAAAAATGTCCCTGCCAGATCCCTGATTAGGTGAGGTGCTAATTTGGTCGTTGCCAGTAAATGTAAACCACTATCATTCTCAGTTTGACATTCAAACATCAGGTTGCAAGCTGGGCAGGCTGACAAGTCAGATTCACAATCATCTCTGATTTAGCTGCAACAGCTGAAGAGCTTATCACCCAGATGGGTAACATCTTCAGCCAGCACAGGTAAATCCAGTGTGAATCAGTCTCAATTGGCCTATTTTTCTCAATTACAGCTATACATGTACAAGGAATCATGAGAGACATGCTCTGCCTTCACCTTCAAAGGTCTAAGTCTTAGCAGAAAAGACAAGATTCAAAATACAGTTCTTACATTTCAGCTATTCTACTCATCTCATCAAGCAGTGGATATATATTAATATTAATAAGCATTTAATCAGAATGTTGTATTCCAAAGCCTAGGAAATAAATGCACCAGGAGATAGACCTCTATTTTTCTTATTGTGGGGGAAATGCTGACTGTTTGTTGCAGCAGCTCCTGTCTTGGTTGGCAGCTACATCAGTGACAGGCAGGGAGAGGAGAGAGCTGTGGCTCTACAACTAGACTGAGCCTGGAATGAGCAGAGAGCTCTGTGCCTGCCACTGAGTGATGGGGTTAGCTCACATCTCAGCACAGACTGATCCCATCCTGCAGGAGGCGTTGGGAAATGGCTCGGGTGAGGAGAAAGGGTCACTGCAGTAGCTGAGATTTGCAGTGGCAGGTGCCACCAGGGAGGTGACAGGCACAGAGGAAGGGACATGGTGAGACATGCTGGCTGCCTGTGTGGAAATAAATGTTCCTGGACCTTGAAGTCAGGTGGTACACATCAGCCTGCATCCACACTAGTAAATCATAGCTGGACACAGTGGCTACACAAAAAACCACTTTGGGGAATGATCCCTGGACTGTGCAATCTGTTGAGGTACATCCAGGGACTGCTGGGGAGCTCACAAGTTGGAAGAGGACAAATTCTTGACAGAGAACACTCGAGGGATTTACTGCCTCATGGGACCACGTTCCTGTGCCCAGGATGGTTCTGGAAATTACAGAGGCAGCTTTGGTACGTGAAGAGATGCAGAACTGGCATTTCACTGGTAGGGAAAGGTTTGTTGGCATCCAGTTGCTATGGCATGGTTAAGGAAGTCACCAGTAGAGACAGCTGCTGTGCACACACAAATCAGAGCAGCTGGTCCCTCGTGTAGCAGAGCAGTCAGGGCACAGAGAAGACTGGAAAGCAAGGACTGGTGATGAGGCTGGATGAGCACACCCACAGGCTGCTTTCAGGGCATGGGCTGGGGCTTGTGGCTGCAGGGGACAAGGCAAATCCACTGCCCTGGTGCCTGAGGTTTGTAAAAGGACACCCTGTGTGGGTCTGTGAATCCACATCCTCTGCTGAGCTGCAGCAAAGCCTCCAAGGTGCACCTCCCATATTCATGTGTGTGGCAGGATACCTGCTGTGGTTTGACTGAAATTCTCTCCAGCTGTGCTGTTTATCCATTAAGTTCCTTCAATTTTGTATTACTTTGGTCAGTTTAATAAATTTCTCCTGAGAAAAATGAAAGGCAATCTTTCATTGTTCATGTGCCATATGTGACTTTCAAAAACAACCTTGTGGGCAAGGATTTTTAATTTCACCTGGTTAAAGAGGTCTTTAAATAGGAGTCAGCAGGAACTCTGCCAGCACTGTCCTTGTGTACCCAGGACAAACACCTTTGAAAGGTAGTGGAAGAAAAATAGAATCACCTACATTTTTCCCCAGTGCAGGTGAACTTTTAAAAAAGGCCAAAGTAGGTATATTTACAGATGCAAGGAACATATGCATGCAGATATATGGTTTGTTGGGGTTTTTTTGTCTGACAGAGAAAATAAACAATTTCATCTTTCAAGTGACAAATGAGTTCTTATTTGGCAGAGTTGATTAAATTTGTTTTGTGGATGGAAAAAAAAATTGTGCTGCAGTTCACTGATACAGAAACAATTAAAATAGATTGTTTTACCTGATGTAATTCCAGACAGGAAATAATTATCCTTTTATGAAATCACTTCTGTGGAAGGATAATTGATTTGAATGAGTACAATATTTCACAGAGACAGGAGTGAGTATAGCATCTATTTACCTACACAGCAAATTCTAATAGTTTTTTAAAATTTAATTCTTAAGAGCGACTGGTTTAATATTTGCTTGTTTTTACTTCATACATACAGTTTTGTTAATGTATATGCTTCTCTCTTGGATATATATTTAAACATCAAAACATTTGGCTTCAGAAAAAAACAACTAATTAGCTTGGTAACACTGCAGATGAACCATAATTTACTTAAATGACACAATTGTTTTTAAACCTTCTGTTAAATCTTGTTGCTTCCACGGGCTGTGTCAACGAGTTCATATAATGTGATGTAGCTCTTTTTGTTGTCGTTGTTGCTATTATTTGGATATTAAGTAAAATACTAGAGATTTCTCCTGTTTCTTTTGCTGAATGGATGTTCTGCCTAGAGAATAGGATTCTGTACAGCAGCACATTTCCTGCTCGCCCCTTGCAAGTGCTTTGACATGCAGAAATAAGATCTACACTGGCATCCAAATGTCTGAGATACATTGAAATAATGCCAGAGAAGGCTGAAAGTCCAACAGAATAATTTAAAGGTGTGACACAGGAAGAACACCTAAAGGGATTTACAGCATGTGGTGTAAAAGACAACAACCTTAGGGATAGAACAATAAACAATATTTAGAGAATGTGTAAAATAAGGTCAGGAAGAGTGTAAAATTTGGAAATGATCAGTGATATTTAGTTATCAGGTCAATTAACTGGTGGAATAATATATACAGGGCAATAATAACTTGGAATAACTGAGAAGGAAATCTGCTTTGAATTTGCCCATCACAAGCAACTGAGAGTCACCACCACTGCATGTGTGAGAAAAGCAAAGGGGTTCCCAGGACAGATGAGAGCTTCTCAGAATATACAATGAAATACAGATGTCACTGAATCTCACCCACCTCAGTGTCCTTATTCCTGGAGAATCCTCACCTGCAGTACTTTGAGACAGTGAGGTCCTGTGTTCAAGACAAACTGGGGCCATGGTGAAGAAATCAACAGTAAAAGTTGATTTTTTGAAAGTTTGGACTGCTGTGCAAGAGTAATCTGGGCACAGATTGCTCAACCCATAATGACAAAAGGAGGAAAGATTTTTACTAAAAAGTACTTCCTTTTCTCCATTTTTTTCAATTCCAGAGGGGGTAAACCAGGTTAATGCAGGACAAATAAACTGGAGTATGAATACATTTAGATAGAAACCAGGGAGTTTAGACAGAATCTAGAGAGTTTCCAACTCTCTGGGTCACAACCAGTAAACAAATTAAGAAGTTTTGAGACAGACTGATCAGCAGCTCATGTGGATAAGAAACGGTGCACCTGCAATAGCAGGAAGCAGAATCTGATGATCCTTCTGTTCTAACATTCCTACTAAAGGAAAATAGAGCAGCCTGATCAATTACTCCTGACTCAGTAAATTGTCTTTATTTGTGACTGACTTAAAAACCACATGGGAATTTAGCATCTATTTAATTATTAGACTGAATTAGAGCTTTACCAAGCACTGCAAGCTAATGTATTTTGATAACAATAATTAAATTTCTTGACGCAATATTGTGTTATTAATAGGAAAAAATGCATCATAAGGCAAACTGAAAATACAGCATAAAATAAACCAAATTTAACATTAAAATAATAGTACAAACACTGCAGTACTCATTTTATTTTTTCATAGCAGACAGTTGGTGATGGTTTCTCTAAAGCAAGAGAAAAACAGGTTTTATATCATACAAATATGAAAAATTTAAAAAGCTAGGGGTATATCATGTTCTGTGTGTTTATTCTGGTCAAACATTGCATTGATTTTGTGCTATCCTCTGCTTTAAGTGCATGCTATTCTAACTGTGTGCCATTTCCATACTGCTGAAATGCTGTGTTTCTAACAAAGAGAAAGGAGTCTTTTTAAAGGTCCATTAATATTTACTTGACAAAGATTTTGGTGGAACTGGAATCATCATTACTTCTAGCAGAAGAGACCAAAACAGCACCAAAAATAAAAGTGAGAAGTTCAGATGTAATTAAAGAGGAAAGTCATTGATTCCATTCTCAAAGCAGATTCCAGTAACCTAAAGAGTTATTAATGGAGACAGCATGGTGATGATCAAAGGAGAAGCTTGCAAGAAATAAAGGTTTTCAATACTGTGCTGTTTTCATGGCTGCAGGCCTAGAGCCAATACAGTTATGAGTAACTGCAAAGCCAGGTTAAAGTAATACTTTTTTTTTTTTTTTTATGGAGAATGTGCTTTCAATTTTGGAAATATAACAAAAAGCAGTTTACATTTGGCATTACTTGATAAGTGGGAGCAGAGAACGTGGTTCAGTTTAATTGTTGGAACTACTAAGATATTCTTTTATGATGAAATCATTTAACTAGACAGCTGCATGCCAATAATCTTCAACATTCCTTTTCCATTATTTACTTTTAAATATTGATTTATAACTGTCCCACAGCACTGTGTTGTCTATTGGGTGTCCTGGATAGAACATACAAACTATCCTAATGCTGCCATTTTTCATCAGAGACCCCTAGAAGAGGTAGTGATTGAAAGAATCACTAAAGAAAAAAATTGGCAGAAACTTTGTGTTTTGATGGCAAATGAGGCAAATGAAAGGAGAAAAATTAAGGAAGCAAATGAAAACTCAGTTGCCAAGGCCAGCAGCTCTAGTGCCAGCACGATCAGCAGTGGAGCACTCCAGAGAATTCCTCAGCTGGGGAAAACACACAGACCTGGCAGGAAACCACGGCACATGTCACAGCAGCTGGTGGGACAAGGGCAGGACCAGGGCAATGGTGCCACGGATCAAAGAAACTCGAGGGACTCACAAACTGTACCAGAGAGCAGGTGCAGCAGTTTTTGTGGGGATGTGCAAGGAATGGTGTGCAGGGTGAGGCTGACTCAGGCAGCTTGACCAGGGAGCAATGGAGTTACAGCTGTGGAGTTACCAGGGCTCGTGGAAAGAGCTTTAAACCAGGTTGGAAAGGGGCAACAGATAAAACCAGGCTCACTAGAGGTAAGCCTGGGGGAGGCACACCTACACTTGAGGGAGTGTTCCAGTGAAGCCCCTCAGGCTGAGCACACTGAAGCACATCTGGAATGTCTCTGTAGGAATGTGTGGAACCCCTCAGCCCCTCTGTGGAGCAGGGGATGGAGATCCAGGTGGCAGCAAATGAGTAAAAGCTGTTGACATGTTAGAAACCATGGAAGCACCTGAGAACAATCCCATAGGAATCATGGCTTCCCTCCCAGCAAAGGTGGCAGGGGCTGAAGTGCATCTTCAGCAATGCATGCAGCGTGGGCAAAGAGCAGGAGGAGCTGGAAACCATCGTGCAGCTGGAAAAATACAATGTACTTGCATCTCAGAAATATGGCTGGATGGGTCACAGCTGCAGTGGATGGCTGTAGGGTCTTCAGAAAAGGACAGGCAAGGAAGGCAAGACAGTGGGGCAGCCCTGCGTGTTTTGGGAGTGTTTTGAAAATATACCTATATGCCAAGAATTAAATCATGAGACAACATGAGTAGTTTCCTTCCAAAACTAGACAGAAGTTCACATGTCAGCAAAGAAATTTTGGATTTCACATAGTTTATTTGTCACAACTATATTATAAATAAGAACAAGTGCAGCTTAAACAAAATCATGTATAGCAGGTGCAGATATAGTGGGACACCTGCACTTCACCATAGTAGTGTTCATAGGCTGAGACTTTCATCAGTAGCTTTTGCCAATTCGGGAAAAATGTATTGGGTGTGGTCCCATCCTTCTGTTCAGTGTTTAACAGCGAGATTTAATGAATTTTCAAGTGGTGTGAAGGCACTGCTGAGCCTCTTGGAGAGCTGTTATGATCCCATTATTGAGAGATGCCTCTACCAGGAATTAAGGTGCAAATGAGACCATATGCCAAAGTCAATAGTACTGATTTTATTTAACAGTAAATTTTAGAGATGATATAGATAAATCAAAATAAATTGAAAATGCATGGAGGGAGAGAAAGAAAGTGAGAAAGAGACAGATTAGACAGACAGATATCACAGCCTGTGGATCCAGCTGCATCCTGTTGGTCCTTTTTCACCCTGGGCTTCAACATTGGGGATCCCAAGGTTGTTCAAAACTTTTCACAATTTGTACATTTTAGCAAACAAATGCTTATTTGCTACACAGTTCTATGGGTTAAATGATTCCCTGCTTTCTAATGCTGATTAGCCCCATGCTCAGCCTTTCTCATTTCTTGAGTGGGTTTCTTTGAGTCAGTGGGTGATGGGAATCCCCTCCTGCAGGAATTACCTTTTACCTCTCAGGGCTGATTTCAGCACAGTTGCTGGGTTGTTTCCCTTGTGGGTTCATTTGTGCCCTATCAGTGCTCCCCTAGGCCTGAGGTAGCCCTGGGACAATAGTATCACTTTTAATCCCATCAACTTAATTTACTGTCCAGGTTCCAGGAGTCCATGGGGGCATATTTGAGGGGAAGGGGTAGGAGGGGGGTCCATGGTAGCAGGTGACCTCTGGCCACAGCTTGGGGTGATACCAGGGATGTGAACAGAGAGTTTTCCACAGTGGGAACCCTTGCCTGGGATATGCCAGCCAGATCTTGCCAGGCCCAGAGCCGGCACCACCCTCCTGCTCCATTCTGCAAAACCCTTCTGCAGCCTTAGATGTGTTTGAGACAGGCAAGTGTGATTTTTTAAGCCCTTACAGGACAAGGTTAAATTTGCAGATGATCTTGACATTTGAAATATGCAGGGTATAATTCAATGTGAACACATGCAGGACAGGAAGAATTGACTGTACAAACACACCATATGGACCAAGGCCCCAGGGAGCAGCTATTCAGAAAAGGGGATGGGGATGTGGTGAGTCACAAGCTGGAGATGAGTCAACAATGTCCTGGTGTGTGAAAAGGCAAAAATGATCCTGGGCTTTGTGAAAAGCAGCATGCAGCCTACAGAGGACTGTGAGGCTGCAGACCCTGCTGAAGATATTGATTAGTATTTGTAATCATGTAAGTGCTGGCTGACAGGCAGTAGGAGCAGATCCTGCAGAGGATATGATTACAGATGAACTGTTTGCCTAAGATAGTGCCATGGACATCAGGAGGATGTCACAGGGTGAACAGTCCTGCAAAACCACGGGGTAAGGGAGAGAAATTTATTAAACACAGGGTGTGCAGCACCCTTTGCCAGGAATGGAACCTGTGCTTTTCTAAATTATACAAAATAACACAGGATTGTTTTGACTGGTGTATAATATTAGGTTATAAGGGTTATAAATATAGGATAAAAGGCTTTTCTGCACATGCAGAGGAGAGCCCAGGCACACAAGGGCAGCAGGAGAGCCCCAGAACTTGTCTTGGTTAGAAACACAATCTGCACAATGTGTGATGAACTGACCACAGCCCCCATTCCCTGTTCCCCAGCACAATGCAGGGGAGGAACTAGAGAATTTGGGAGTGAAATTGAGCCTGTGGAGAAAGGAGGAGTTGGGAAGAAGGTGTTTTAAAATTTAGCTTTTATTTCTCATTATCCTATTCTGAATGGATTTGTAATAAATTAATTTCCCCAAATTAAATTCCCATTTGTGCATGACAATGTTTGGAGAGTGTTTCTCACTCCCTGCCCTTATCTCAACCCTCCAGCCTGCTGTTACATTTTCTCCCCCATCCAGCTGAGCAGAGAACTTTTGGTGGGTGCCTGGAGTCCAGCCAGAGTCAACCCACCAGACCCATAGCCATGAATTTTTGCACCAAACCAAGCCTGTGGCCATGCTGTGAAAAGTGAGACTGTGGGTCAATGAGCACAGAACACTGACAGCAGATGACAACAGCCACAAGAGTACATTTTTCCTCATCCAGCCCCTGTAGGACCTCAGCTGGTGACTGTTTTGGGTAATTTAGGAAAGATGTCTAATGGGGGAAGGAAAAAGAATGCTGGACTTTTAATTTCAGCAGGAACTGTTCTGGCAGGAGCACTGCCTGTGAGAATTGTAAAGCCCATTTTGCTCAGAGATGTCTACAAGCAGGTTAGATCATCATCTGCCAGGATGGCTTAGCTAAAGCTGATCTTGTCTTTGGTGAGTCAAAACATGCTAAAAAGTTGATAAGATTCCCAGTCACTGACAGACTGCAGTGAAGACAGGCACCAATTCCCTGCAACAGCTTTCACAGAGAATGATGCTACAAAAGAGCCAGGACAGACTTGTCCTGATGGGAAACATTCCTAATTACCTCTGGTTTCAGACCTTCGTGAGGCAGGCTGCCTTCTTTGCCAAAAGCATTTGAGAGCTGCAGTAAATTAAAGCAGAAGTATTCGAAGTTCAAACCACACAATCTAGAAAATCATATTTCATGTACATCAAGCACGTTTCAAAATCAATGACAACCATCTAAAGCAGGCAGGAGATCATTCTAAAACTCACTAACAACTGCAATGGATTTATTGGCTCAAAACTACACTGATATGGAAATAATGTTTCATGTCGCATAATATTCTCTATCAATTTCATTTCTGAAGAAATATATTATTTATCTCAAATCCTACACACAGTGGAACAAAATATGTGATAATAGATCTGGGCCAGCAAAAATGTTTATAAGTAAATTTGGATTTTTGCCTAGGATTTGAGAGGACTGTCAGAAGATGAAGTAAATGCTAGGGCAGCAGATGCTAAACCAAACAATGAGTGCAGAGTATTTCTTGCAGAGTATTTTACACATTTAAAAAATAGATACTACTTCTGTCTCTTTTTTGTTTAGTACCAGACTCATGTGAAGATACAGATTCAGCTTTAGGAAGAAAAGCAGCAAAATATCAACAGTGGGGTAGGCAACACATAGACTGTTCTCTACAGCCTGAGTTCCTCATTTCCTCACAAGGTGCTCAGGCTCCAGTTTGTGGAAAGGAAAGGACACTCTACCCTGTGCAAAAACCAAAAGCTGTGAAAGGTCAGACAGACCACTGAATGTTGCCAAGGGGTGCCTGTGAGATTGGCTCTAGTACCTGTCTGGTCTCAGACTCTGGGAAGGTCTCTAGCAGGGACAGTGATCAAGTGAGCAAGGCTCACACCGTTTGCTCTCCCGCGGGACTTTTACAGAAAATGCCACATCCAGGTGATGGATGCAGGTCTGAGTCCTCTGGCCCTGGGGAAGGGATGGAATGGAGCTCTGGACATGCTGTGGAAGGGGCAGTCAACGTCCAGCATTGACTCAGCATTGATGTCTCTGCAAGAAAACAAAGTGCTCTGGCTAACAAGGATAACATTGCATCAGCACTTCTTGCTTTGTTTGCACCCAGGCTGCCCCCGAGTCAGCGTGGAAAACATTCCATTCCATTCCTTCATCTCCAACAGAGCCATTCCAGCCCCAGACAGAGAGAGCCCTGCTCCTAGAAATAGTATTTTGTGGAGGCACCAGAGCTGTCTCTGTCCCCTGGCCATACAGATCTTAATGGATCTCAAACTATTCTAAGAGAGGTTAACCACTGCAGATAGGGAAAGAACTAGCAGGAAATAAACTTTTTTTAGCAATGCCTGGCAGCAAGTTAGGATAAATCAAAGTTCCTCCTCTCTGCTCACCTTCCCAGCAGAGATGGACAGTGGAAATACCAAACAAGATACATTAACAGTAAAAAGTGAGATTTTTAAAGCATCAGTACACTTTTAGTAATCCCAGGTGTTATTAATAGCAGCACTATGGGCATTTATTTTCCCCATATTGAAAGAAGAACTTTAATCCCCTATTGATTGAGGCTAAAGTGCAGGACACATTGCCATTTACATGATTGATTCATGTACCTTGAGGGAATCAAGTCATCTGTAAACCAAATTTTTTCTTCCTTTACAGGTCCCTGTTAGATAAATGTCTCTGTAAGCAAAATATCTTTAAATTAAGGGCAAGAGGTGAAATACATTGCTAACAAAAGCAGGCAGGGCTTCAGTGAAGTCCAAGTGGAAAATCTGACCTGATGAACACATTTTCTTGAGTTGTGAGAAGGTAATTTGTACTCAAGAAAGATAATCTTAAGACTGAGAAACTACATGACTCCATACAAAAGTTACACTTGGGAGAAAGCAATATTCACCTATTTATATATATTAAAAATGCATTTTCCCCAAAGTGAACAGGTTACTGAAAAAGCCCAATCTGGTGTCTAATTCAGACAGCTGGGATGTACTCTGGTTTTCAGAAAGTGACAAACATTCCCCCTACTAAAACAACTGTCTTCACTCAGGCATAAAATGAGAAGCTTGAATATCCTGGTCACTTCTTAAAAGGAAGACTGGAAACCTGTTCAGAAAGTGCAGATAAATCACCCAAGGAATAAAGCCAGGAGGAGGAGAAAGCCCCAGGGGCTCTGGTGTGATCGACATCTCCTTAAGTGTTCTCTCTGAAACCTTCATGTCAAAGTTTCTCCAGTCTCTTGACAAACAGCATTTTTACTACATTCAGCTCAGCAGGGAAAGTGTGATAACTTAGAAGGATGAAATTCAAAAGCATTTCTGGTTCATTTGAAATAGCAACAGCCATGACTAGGTAATAGAAAACAAAGTTCTTTTCATTGCTGTGAATCCCAATGATGCCATCTCAGGCAGGAGTGATAATGTTTGATTTTTCTTCTATGTTTGTCATGCAGGGACTGAGTGCCTTGAGGGAGGGAATGAAACACAGCTCCCAGCATTCAGACAAGTATATATTTATTTATATGCTGAACAACAAGGCTAAGGAGTTGTGGGTATAATACAAGGGGGCTTTCAACCTACAGCACTCAAAGCCCTGAGCAGAGTAATTCAATAATGTAAGGTTTTGATCTGGTTGGTGTAAAAATCGAATTTATATTTTCTCATTGAAGTGCAGGTGGGTGACCACTGTCCACCCCACGAGTGGACAGCAGCCTGCTGGTTCCAAGGCTGGCCTGTGTCTGTCCTACCACCAATGGATCACATCAAAGTGGTGAAGAATGGTGTCATGCTACAGAGACACCTCTTTGCCACTGCACATGCAGCAGGTGTGAGCACAAGATTGGTCATCATAGAATTTCCCCCCCTCACATTTGTGTGTGTTATCGATGGCAGAGCTAAAGTGATCGAGGACTGCCCAGTACACTGTATCTTCCCAACAGGGTAACTTGCAAGGAAATTATTATTGGAAGACACTTGTACAAAACAAGGTAAACAAACCACTTCTTCATCTTCCTAGAGAGAACAACTTTCACTTATTACAGCACTATAAAGCATTCTTGTTAAATTCAGCTACAGAGATTATTCCTCTGCCTAGTCACACCAATGTTCTGCCCACTGGGTCAAGGGGTAGAAGTGGATGATGCAGCTTTTAGGGAGCTACCCATGTTCCCAAAGCCATGCAGGAAGGAGCCTGGTTATTTAGTTCAATTCCCTTCTTCCTGAGTAAGTTTTCATTTTCATGCATTCTTATGCAGCCGTGTCTCAGCTGGATATTACAGTGCCAACATTTTGAAAGGAAAATTGCTTTCTGTTTCTCATAGTATTTCATGCATAAAGCATCCCTTATGATATCCAAAAATACAGCTCAGGTCTTCTCTGCTTTTCCAGATCTGTGGTCCTTATTATTGTGTCCAAAGGACCAGGAATTACACTGCCATAGGGCAGGACTGAGAAAAGAAGGATGGCATTTCTGTCTGCTTTCTGCATGCTGAGGAGAAGTCACTTAATTTTAAAATTATTTGGAAAAAGGCAATGTGTATCTGAAAATTGAGTGCAATGAAACTAAACTGAACAAATGAAAAAGTGCCAAGTTTTTCCCACAGCTGGCTGCAGTATGTTCATTTCTGCTTGTTTGTCACTCAGAATAATGCAAAGAAAGGTTTATTATCTACTACCAAGACTGGTTTATCATGTCTGTTTAAATGGCTATAAAAGAGCTTTTGGAGAAGCATGAAGCTCTATTTATGTTATAGGCAGCACTGCAGTAGCAAAAGGCACATTTCTGCAAACTTCTTGGAGGAGGTGAAGATTTTATTTTTCCTTTTAAAACACATCTGTAATTGACGTTGTCAGAAGGCACCAGACAATGCCAAAACATAAATCCTATGTTCATGTGTCCATAAAAGAGCCCCATGCCTGGGGGCTGCTCCTCCTGCTTGCAGGCACCCTCTCCTCACACGGAGAGCCTGAGCTGCTGCAGGACCCTGTGTGCTCCCTGTGAGCTGAGAGACAGCCACTGCCAGCTGCTCTTTGGGTAGCACAGGCATTTATTGCACTTTTAACCCCACTCTGATTTATCACAGCATTTTCTTACACTTCTGTGAAGATTATCCTTGCTGCTCCTAAGGGAGATTATCCGGAGCCAAATAAAACAAATCCTCAGAATGAGTGCTGAGTATGAACTTAACAACAAACCATCCCACCAGGGTCCTCTGCAGCCTCCAGTAGTGCTGCTGCTGCTGCTGCTGCCATTCTCTGCTTTCTCCCCCTTGGCCACAGCCCAGATGTGCTCAGTCTGCAGCTGGATGGCACAGGAGTGAGGGGCAGATGGAATATGCAAGTTGTTTTGTAAACTGAGGGTTAGAGAGGACCAGGAGCAATCAAATGCTTGACAGAAAGCCAGCATGGACTGGAAAACAGACACACAGAACACCTCCCTTGAGGCATCCAAGCACCAAATATTCACACCCCAAAAGGGTCCCCACAGTGACAAAATGGCAATTTTGGGAATGATGAATCAGACCTTCCATTTCCTCCGTGTTTTGCTGGAAGCAGTTAAAAATCATCTCCAGCTTTACAAGTGCACCTCAGACACAAAGGAGATGGAAAGGGGCTAATTTTAACCCATTAAGAGTTTTCAGGCTGCCAGACTCAAGTTGTGTGTCTTTGTGAGGTTGAAATAGAGAGAAGGCACCTAAGAGTGCTTGAGAAAAATTAAAGGCTAGCACAGGCACATCACAAATTCAAAGAAATCCTGCAGCTGGGATTTAGAAGAGCACTGGTACAAAGTAATAGCTTATAAATCCTTGATTCCCTGAAAAACACTAATGCCAGTCATCTGAAGCTTTTTACTTATTGCCTGCCTACACGGCTGCCTTTCAGTTTGAGCATTTGAGGAGAAACTTCTCTGGACAATAGTGTGATTAAACTTTAAAATCCAATTCGTGACACAATCTTCTATACTTTTTGAAGAGAAAAGGTGGTATCCCACCTAAAGGTTAACAATAGAGAAGACCCTCTCTTGTCAGTTTGCACAACATGAGAAACTTTTAGGGGGGCAAAAAAAAAAAAAAAAGAAAAGAGAAAACTTATGGAATTGGAAGAGGGCTTGCAGGGTGGGGAGAGAAAGACTTTGCTGGTCGTGTTTAGGGTTTTATACAGAGGCTTTTATAAAGGGAGAAAGATTAAAAACATATTTTGGGGGAAAACTGTGGAGAATCTGTTCAGAGCCCAGTCTGTGCCACTCCAACCCTGCTCACTTATTAAACAGAGGTGGAAGCAACAAGGCCAGAATGCTCCATCTTCTGATTAAAAAACAAAACATAAGTGGAAGGAATTGTTATCACTGTATTTGCAGCACAGCAGGCTGAGTTTCTTCCTTTCTTTTTCTCCTAACTTACTCGTACAAGTGCTTCATTAATAATTCATGGTGCTTCTAAACGCAGGGCAGGGCTGCTGCTTTGTCACATCTCACAATGGCTGAGTGACAGCGTGGCTCTGACTCCAGGCCACTATCTTTGACTATCTGCCGGGAGAGACACATCACTGTCCTTCCTCTGTCATTCAGTCCCTGACACGGTGGTGACAAGTGCTGGCCTGCTCTGTCACTCCCTTCACCCTCCCATAGCAGAATCTGCCACTTTCAATGCAGGGTCTGCACCCCTGTGCCCCAAAGAAGGAGATTTATGTTAATGCTGCTGCTGACTTGCTGGTCTGCTTCTGCTGGTTGTTATTCCTCTGGATACAAATTTGGATTGACCATGCTTCAAAAAGCACAGAGTTTAAATGCTGCTCTGGGACCAGCACCCAGCTAAAGCCCACAGGATAATGCTGTCCCCGGGGTGGTGAGAGGGGAAAAAAGGATCTTTTTTTTAGCAAAAGTCTCAGGTGACAATGCCAGATTTTAGGGCAGACAATAAGGGATCACACACAGAAAGAACTATACATTTCCTATCTGTGCCAAGGAGCTGGCAGGGCACAGTGTTACCCCTGCAGAGCCCTCCCAAAACGTGTGCAGGGCAGAGCAGGCAGGACACAGCACGTCCCTTCCACCATGAACCAACACTGGATGCTCTGCAGAGCTCCCTAAAGAAAAGAACTCTGCTCTCTGTGGGAAGATAGGTTGTAAGGATAGTGCAGAAGGCAATTTTCCTCAATGAATTCCAGCTGTACTGATTGCCAAGGAGTGGCGACAGCCTTGCCTTCCCAACCAGGAGGGGGGCTATAACAGAGTTAGTTGGAGAACCAGAGGAAGCTGGGGTTCAGGGTGGAGTTTGCTGGCTGTGAGGAGGAAGGGACATGTGGTTGTGCAAGGGACAGACAGGGTTAGGCAGCTGGGTAAGGGACAGGTTGGGGTTGGCCAGTCATGCAGAAGGAAAAAGGAAACTTGCAGAGAGAAGCAGTCAGTGCTATGTGGAACTGCCTGTGAGAAGTCCACTGAGAGAAGGCATGAGAGTTTTTAATAAGAGACTGGTGATGGTGCTAGTCATGTCTATCTTGGAGTAATTCCTACAGCTCTCTTTTCCAGGTGCTTGGAAGTTGGGGGTGTTTTTGACAGGCACCAGAAGATCCCTTGGGGCTGCCTCTGACTCTGCCAGCAGCAGGGCAGCACATGCTGGATGTGCTCAGCCAAAATCTCTCCATTCACCCAGTGAGCAGCATCCCTCCCATGCCTGACAGAGGACCAGGCACCGTGCTGCTGATTCCAGGAAAGGGCTGCGAGCCTTAAAGGGTTTCCCACTTTTCAGAGCCTTGATCTTCCCAGATGCAGGGAGGCAGGCAAGTGCAAAACAAGGATTAAGTGGTAGGCAGAGCTGGCAATGCCAGTCCTTTGTGTCCACCCGGAGGAGGCTGCAGAGGGTCATTCCCAGCACCCTCGGCAAAGGTTCCCTGCAGGCTTTATAAACACAGGGCACAAGATGCTGCTCGAGCATCCTTCTCCCGTGCTGAATGCTGCTCCCCTCATCCCTCCCTGCTGCACTGCTGTTACCAATCACAGCCCTTAAAGAAGAACAGCTGGCACTTGCTCGAGTAAGAGTTCTCTCCAAAGCCCACAGAAGCTGATGAAAAAAAAAAAAAATTCCTTTCTTTCACTGGATTTTGGATCAGGTTCAGAGAGACCTGATGGTTTAGAAAGCAGGGGGTTGTTATTCTCCTTCCCCCCCCATTCCTTTGTTACTTCTCCATCTCATGTTTGTGACTAGGGACCATTTCTTTTTCCAGTTCATACAGCCAGTGACAGGAGGTTGGGCTGCTTGACCCCCTTCCCTCCATTTTTAGAGGAGATGTTAATTAAAAAACCCCGCAGCAGGGCTGAAACTACTGGAAACTAGAAAGGGAGAAAGAATGAGGCAGAACAGCAAACAGCAGCAGATTTTCATTGTCCTTTGCTCTGTGATGCTTTTTCCCATTTAAGTCTTTCACAGCTGTTCCAAGCATTGCTCAAAGCTCAATTTGTCTTGCACACAGATCTTACTGAAAGGTACTAAGCAAGTCCTAGCTACAGAGTCAATTAACATGTAATCTTTGACATTTTGTATCAGCAGCAGCTGCCAAATGGGTTTTTTTCTTTATACAGGATGAAATATATTGCTTGAGTGCTTGAAATTTTGATTCATGTTACTTTTTTTTTTCCATATTCACCTAGGATGCTCTCTTCCAGTCCCATGGTGGGGAATTGCACTGAGTTTTGCCTCTGAAATTATCAGTGGAACTCTTCTTGAGCTCAGGGAGTAACAAATTAATCCAACAATGGCTGTATTGGGTGGTCGAAATTTGCTTTCCTTTCACCTTGTCCTTTGGGGCCAAATTTTCATTTTCACACCTGTAAGGCTCTGACCAGTGAAGAGATGGTGTGTTTGGATGGCCACAGCAGCTGCTGCACTGCCTTCCATTAAAATGTTCCCTTTCCTTCTGTACAAACAGCTCAGCTGCTCCTGAGACAAGTCCTGCACCCAAAGCACAGCAGCAACTAGACCTGAGATTACCTGGTGTTATCAGAATGGAAACAAGGCAAAAAGCACCAGGGGGTGTGAAAGGCTGGGCAGCTGAGGGCTGTCCTCACCATCCTTCCCAAGACACCAGGCCCTTTATTTGCAGTGCATTAGCACCTCGAGCAGCTCTGGCAGAAAACATGACTTCACTGGACAGCACAGGCACCTCAGGATTCAGACTGGCTGGACAGGGACTGTAAATTCTCAGGTAACTGGGAAAGATTCCAGCTGAGGTTTCAATTGGTACAGCTACAGAAGTATTTAATAATGGTAATTATATTACTATCACTGCTCTGTAATTTCATCATGTGTAATAAAATGGTGCCTGTAAGTTTAAAATAACCACGTAACTAAATATAGCAGCTGCAAAAAGCTCCATCTTGCTCACCTGTCTGTATCACTGCTAATCCTCATCAGTCACAACATGTCTGAGATTCCACATCAGTTCAAAAAGCTGTAATTATCTGTCTTTAAAAGACTAACAAGTGAGCAGGATTATATAAAAGGATTAAGCACACACATAAAAATAATGCACTAGAAACTGTATGTGGACTGATCTCCAAATTGCCTGAGAAGGCTGAAAATTCCTTCTTTTATAGAGCTGCATGTTTTCTACATCTTGTTTAGCTCTGTAGAATGATTGAAATAAACTGCCACCTGTGCCCAGCAGAAAGGCTACAAGGATGTTGCCATGAGAGCTCCAGTTCTGGGCCACTTGCCTGAACCAGTCACAGCTCTGCCAGTGGCCCTGTCCATCTGAAGGTCATGCAAACATGAGTAAGTTTCACATCAAGGGATACCCTCACTGTTTCTCTTAATACTTGTGAACACCAGAGAAGATGATAGCAACACTCAGAGTGATCATCATCATTGTGTTAATGACAGCCACGGAAGAAAGGCTCCAGCTCAATAAGCGATTTACTGCAGTGCTGTGTGGACTGTGCATCCTAAAGCAGAGTGGAGTTCAGGCCTGTAAAGAGATTTCTGCCATGTGAGTATGTCTGGTGCATCCCCAGCATGAAGGGGCTGTGCCCCCCAGACCTGCTGCCCTCCCACCACAGAACAGCTCCACCCCAGGTTCACTTCACAGGATGGTCAGTTAAACCAAGCTGGTGAAGCAGACAAACCCAGCCAAAGGACAAATTAAGCTGCACAGAATGTCTCGTTGCCAAGACAGAAATGTAACACAGGGAACAGATGCAGAGGGGCTGCTGGACTCCCAGTGCCAGGAAACACCACCAGGAATTAATGGCAATTTGGTCTCCATGCTGAACAGGAAAGCCATGCCCTGAGATGCATGATCCAAACTCTGCAGCTGATAAAAGCAAAAATTATAGAGAGAGAGATTATTCAAAGAATGGTCCAGCAGGTAAGAGTTTACCATCTTTTATGAAAAGTGGATCAGTATAAGAATATTCTCAATGAGAGAAGAAATTAATTGCAGTCAGTGTTGCTGGTGTATGAGCAGAAAGGTCACTGAGGGTCTGGAGCAGGAGCTGAACAGATTGAAGTTTGTATTACACAGTGTTAGATGGCAATGCAGAATAATTACTTTTGCAAGCCTGCAAAGGATTAAACAGGATGAATCTAGTTGCAGCCTACTCCATCAGCTGTGTGACAGTAATTAATATGCAGATTAGAAAAAGAAAACCCAAAACCCAGACATTTACTCTGCACTAAGGCAATATCCTTCCTTCAAAACTTCAGTGACATCTCAGGCTTTTACCACAATAGTGTCCAGATGTCTTCCAATGCACAAGGACATTAATGTACAGATGAATTAATTTTCCAGGCTTTTTTTAATGCCAAACAACTTAATTTGGAACTATAAACTGAAGTTCTAGTTTCACACTACAAATCTGAAAAGTATTTAGGAAAACAATATTCAATTTACTTACAAACATATATAATGAGATTCATGGAATCATAGATTGGTTTGAGTTTGGAAATGACCTTAAACATCATCCAGTTCCAATGCTCCTGCCATGGGCAGGGACACCTTCCACTACCCCAGGTTGCTCAGAGCCCCATCCAGCCTGGCCTTGAGCACATCCAGGGATGGGGCAGCCACAGCTTCTCTGGGAAGCCTCTGCCAGGGCCTCACCTCCCTCACAGGGAGAAGTATTTTTTCCTAACGTCCAATATAAACCCTCCCCCTTTCAGCTCAAGGTAATTCTCTCTTGTCCTATCACCCCATGCACGTTTCAAAAGTCCCTCTCCAGCTTTCTTGTACCACCTTTGGGAACTTGAAGATGCTATAAGGTCTCTTCAGAGCCTTCTCTTTCCCAGGCTGAGCAATCTCAGTTCTCTGAGCCTGTTTTCATAGAAAAGCTCCAGCTCATTGATTATCTCTGTGGACTTGCTCCAACAGGTCCATGAATGACAAAGGATGGCAAGAATAATTCAGCAGGATTGTGACTCTATTTACACTCAGCAGGAAACTTCATCTTAGACAGCCACACGAGTTTTGTGCAGCCAGATGTGAGAGGGAGTTGCAGCCAGGGAGAAAAGCTTTATCAGTGGCTGTCCACATCTGCTAGGATGAGCTACACACTGCAGGTGAAAATATTAAACTGGTACAAGTTTCACAACACCTGGATGTGCCTCTTTTTCTGGGCTGATTTCCCCAATGCTCCCCCCCTGCCTGCACACCACAAGCCCAAGGGCTCTTGGCTCAGACCCTCCACAGCAGGCTGGGACCTTGGTGGGCCATTGCCTGTCCAAAGAGCTGTTGCAGTGCTCTGCTTTGGGCAGGCTTCACCTTTGGGTGCTGTGGATTGGTGGTGCAGCTCTTGAGCAAGTCCTGAGCAACTCCTGTGTGTCTGTTTTCACAGCAGCCTCATCTCCTGTTCCAGACACTGCAAGAGTTCCCCAGTGTGTCAGGAGTGCTCCCCTCCCAGCTCCCCCCTCCATCCACAGGCAGCTGGATGCTCATTTAGTGGCAATGAACTCCCAGCCATTACCAGAGGAGAATTAGTTCTGTTGTTTGTCTGCTGATGCTTTATAATCTCTACATATGCACAGCTAATTTTGTTTTTAACCGTACTTGCTGTTCCTCTCAATCTCTAAAACCTCCTGAGAAGTGGTATAATCCCATTGGTTCCCATTTCCATGACACATGCTCCTAAGCACATCCAATTACTGCATGCCTAATTGCCAGCTCACATAGGCTCAATTATTAGTTTCTAAATCAGGTATTTAACTAACCCTTCTAAATCACTAGGAGGGTGATTTAAACACAAATTCATATACCCTTGTGGTGTCAGGCTCAGTGAAATGGTTTGGGTTTGCAGCAAATCACACAGTATCCAAGCCTTAGTGCCTTCTGTTTATAGGCAGGATCTAGAACAAGAAAATTCCTCTAACACACAGAATCCTGTTACAATTCTGAAAATTGGGATAAGGCAAACTGCCTTGAACAGCTGTAGGAAAATGGACCAACCAAAGCCTTCAGCATACCAAAGGAGCACCAAGGGATCTGAAAGCAGAGTGAGAGAGGCAAGGCATTCTTCTGAATACAGAGCACAAGGGAATAAGCATGAACGTCCAAGTCAGATGGATCTGGGAAATATGCAATTAAAGGACAATCTGGCTTCATGCTGAGCTGTGACTTGGGACATCCTGCCTAGAAACTTTAGTGGTGCCTCTCAGCACCCAGTGACCTCAAGTCTTTGTGATCCAACATAAGCATAAAGTACAGACAGCTGGTGAGCAAGGGTGTGGAAAGGGAAGAAAGTCAAAACCACAGTTTGTAGCCTAAGACAAAGCATTCTCTGCTTTTAGGTGTGGCCAGGAGGAAAGAAGTCTCAGTGGTTTCCTACAGAAAATTATAAATATAGAATTTTGGTGATAAATGCATTATTATTGTTAATTCAAGACAGACAAACTTCTAGTTTGAAATGCTACCAAATTTGACTTTTCAAGAATATCCCTTGTGTGGTTTTGCTTGTCCTGGTGTCACACTGGTCCCTGCTAAAGCATCTACAGAGTCTCCAACTCAGGGCTGGACAGTAGTTATATGACAAGTTACCTAAAATCAATATATCTACAGTTCAAAGCTGATCCCATGAAGATTCCTATGCTGAAAATACCAACCAAAACCAAAACTGCTTGAAAAAGAGTGTAACTGAAATCTCTTTTTTTTTTTTTTTTCAAGAGGAAAGACAACATGAAGCTACTCAGCTTCTCTTGGCTGTCTCAAAGATTTGCATCTATCCCCTACTCTAACTCTCTATTTACACACAGAAAAAAACCTGTATTTTAAGAATTCATATATACTTGGAGGTGAGAGAGATTAAGACCTTCAGGGCAAGGATTTTGGTAGAGATTTTACAGCACCTTCTATAACCACTGACTAAATTTTTGAATTCTGTTACAGAAAAATAGTAAAAGTGGCAGAATGCAACATAGCAAAATATTTCTTTTTTTTATAAATGTTTGTCATAACTTCTGTTACACTTGGCTTTCTTCTGTAACAGTTTTTAAGGTGATGGCTAAAAAACCCATACCAAACCAGCCAACCAACCAAAACAAAACCAAAACAAACCAAAACAACAAAAAACTAAACCAAACCCTCATGAAAATGAAGAAACCCACAAACCCTCAAATCCTTAATGAGCTTTATTCATAGTGCATCTGCCCCCCTTCTTAGTATAAAATACCATGGAATGGATTCCATGCTGAGTCCCTGTTTTATGTAAGGCTAAAGAAATATAAGGTTCACCCAAAAGTAACAGCAACTTTGCACAAAAGCCTAAGGTTTACTTGCTTCCCTTGTTTTCTCACTTCAGAGGAGGCTGTGGAGAGGCTCTGTAGTTAAGAGCATCACATTGAAAGCTGGAAGTTCTTCAGGTAAAGTAAAATAAAAATATCATTAGACTAATCCCCAAAAAGTGCAACACAATCATTTTGGCAATCCCTTTATTTTCTGCTAAATTACATTGAAATTTTTCTGTCAGCTTGTTGGTTTGGTTATATTTTCATTCTGACCCAGGAAAATTAAAGCATGAGGGTGGCTAAAGCACAACATCTACAGCCTTGCCCATGCCTTGAGTTTAAACACACCTTAAGAGGCAGAGAGAGAACTTCAGTTGGCCACATTTCCAATGCAGATGCATTATGTTAGCAAAGACCTTTTGCCAGAAAAAAATAATCTACTCAGGCAAGTGGGAAAATAATTTATTCTAAATAAATATATTCAAGTAATACAAAATTAAAACATGGAATCAGGGTAGTCCCAGCATTAGCCATACCTGTGTAAGGAGTTTTATCCTGTCCCTGTTATGCACTTTTCCAAAGTCATAAATTCCATGTTGGCTGCATCAGTGAAGTCCCCAAACACCTCAGGCTGTCTCCTTGAGCTTGCTCAAGATCCCTCTGAGCAGAAGGCTCAGGTGAAACTCCTCAGTGTGCTTCAAGGGAAGTGTTAGGGATTAAGTTCATGTTCCAGCTCCCTTGGGGTATATTAGGAAGCTCCTACATGACTTCTTGTTCTGGTTTGACCCTGGCTGGACACCAGGGCCCCCCCAAAGCTGTTCTGTCACCTCCTGGCTGGACAGGGGAGAGAAAATATAACAAAAGGGTCACTGAGCTGAAACAAAGGCAGGCAGAGATCACTCACCACTTACTGTCACAGGTAAAACAGACCAAACTTGGGGAAATTAGCTGAAGCTATTACTAAGGGTAATGAGAAGTAAAACAAAACACCACCCTCATGTCTCCCTCCTTGCTGGGCTCTACCTCCTTCCCCTCCGGGCTCAGGGGAATAGGGAATGGGGGCTGAGGTCAGCTCATCACACTGGTTTTGTCTCTGCTGCTGTTTCCTTCTCCAGCTCTGCTCCAGCACAGGGTCCCTCCCACGGGAAAATCCTCCATGGACTTCCACAGCCCAGGTCCCACCCATGGGCTGCAGCTCTGCACAAACTGCTCCATCCTGGCCTCCTCTGTCCAAGGGACACAGCTCCTGCCAGCACCCCTCTAGGCATGGGCTTCCATGGGCTCACAGCCTCTTTGGGCATCCCCCTGCTCTGGTTGGGTCTCCTCCCTGGGCTGCAGGAGGATCTCTGCTCCCCCATGGACCCCCATAGGCTGCAGGAGGATCTCTGCTCCCCCATGGACCTCCCCATGGGCTGCAGGAGGATCTCTGCTCCCCCACGGACCCCCGTAGGCTGCAGGAGGATCTCTGCTCCCCCACGGACCCCCATGGGCTGCAGGAGGATCTCTGCTCCCCCACGGACCCCCATGGGCTGCAGGGACAGAACTGCCACTGCACAGGCAGCACCAGGGGAACCTCAGCTCTGGCACCTGCAGCACCTCCTACTCCTCCTTCTGCACTGACCTTGGTGCCTGCAGAGATTTCTCTTACATATTCTCACTCTTTCTGCCTGCAATTCCTTCTGTAGAACTTTGTTTCCCCTTTATTAAATACAATGCCGCAGAGGAGTTACAACCATCACTGCTGGCCAGCCTGGCCAGTGCTGGGTTTGTTTTGGAACTGTCTGGCACTGGCTCTGTCAGACAAGGGGAGAAGTTTCTGGCAGCTTCTCACAGAAGCCAAACTGTAGCTCCCCTGCTACCAAAACCTGGCCAAGTGTCCCAGGTTACAATGTAAAGATATGCCCAAAAGTATGTATTCTATCCATCTGCTGAAACCAGGTGGGGCAGTGACTCTTATCTCTGTGGGAGATATTCTCTGCTAATGGGCCATCTGTTAAAACCAGGTGGGGCAGTGTTCTTTATATTTCCCATGACCCATCCTTCCTCCAGGGAGATATCTTCTGTTAATGGGCCATTGAGTTTCACTGCATGACTGATAAAATTACATCATCCCATTGGGAGATTCTCCACCCAAGGGGAGGAGCCAAACATTTCCTACCTAGATAGAAACTGAGATTTGGAACACCAAACAGCCTTTACCCATGATTTCCAGAGGACAAGATCTACCAGGATCACTGCCAGGATTTCTACAGGATCACTGCTTCAACAAGAACATTTCATCTGGACTGCTACCACCACCCTAACTAGTGGGGTGTCAGGTTGTATTCTGACTCTGTCAGTCGTTTTTCTTTTGTACTAGTGCATGTATTTTTCTCTTTTATTTCCCCCATTAAATTGTATTTCTGACTTGGAGTGTCTTACTGGTTTTGCTTTCAAAACCATTGCACCAAGCAAACCCAAACACACTCATTCTGCTGGCAAAGCTATTAAGTCAACACTGGCAAATGGAGAGATCTTGAGGACCACACAGCCCTGGTGAACACTTCTATGTTCAAAAGTACACAACATTTCTCTAGCACTTCAGTAAATAACTTTTATAGCTTCACATGTTCTGACCTCACAAACCAGCACAATTTCACCATGAGAACTTGTAAGTACTACAATTGGGAGCAAAAACCTCTTGTGCTGTGGCACCACCCAGGAGCTCAACACCCAACACACAGGAATCACCTGAAAAGAAATGGAAAACATCTCTGTGTGAGCAGGACTACACTCTGAATAGACAAGGCTTCACATGCAATTCATTTAAGGTTTGAAAAAACAACCTGAATAGCTAAACACAAACTCTAAATAGATTGTCACTGTCCAGACAAACTCTGTAGCAAGTGAAGAGTGGTTGTTTCTGCTGGAGAAACTGATTGGCCTTTGACTAAGAGATAAGAAGTATGCACAAAGCATTTTCTAATTTGGACCTTTTTTATCATATCTTGAACTCATTCCTTCAGCCACCATTAGATGAAAGGACTATTTGACTATCTGAACATGTATTTGAACAAGCTATCCATCCCTAAAAGATTCTGTACTCTACTTTTAATACTCAAGGCCCATTCAGCTCCCAGAATGTATTTTCAGTTCTAATGGCAATAGCAAAATGAATGCTATAAAGGCTAATCAAAAAGGGGAACCATTTCCAGAACAAAGTGTAAAAACATTGACTGGCTCTGTAATCCACTGTGATATTTTGTCCCTTATTTCACTGCTTGCCCATAAAGAATATTACCAATGCAGAGTTCCTGTGATCTCATTCTCATATATCTTTATGTGTTCTTGTAAAACACACTTGCAGTGTGTTTCATTTGGGTGCACAACACAAAATGATCCCTTATTTTCCAGAAGATAATATTCCTTGAACTGAAGAAAATCCCATAGCAAGGCTTGCTCTATAAATTGTCATTGTTTGTTTTCATTCCAAGACAGTGAAGATTTTCTGATCCCTTTTAATTTACCTAGGCTGTTATTTTCACTTCTAGGAAAATTTGCAACATTTGAAAAACCAAGAAGAGCTCTGTGCAACATATTGACTGTGATTTCTTTCTTTATCCCCCTTTACCAAACAAGCCTGTAAAAAATACTTTTATAGGGAATAAAAAGATCATTTATAGTGTTGTCAGAGACATTTATTTTGTTTTTCTAATTTACTGGCAGCCACTACTCACTTCAAGCCTTGCACTGAACTTTTTATGAAGAATATATGACATAAGAATAAGGAAATATAAGTGATGATTTTGCTTTTAATTTAACATCCCATCAATGCCCATCCCATCAATTCCTTCAGAGTGAGCTCTGACAAGCATCCTTGTTAGGTGTGGTTCTGAATATAAAAAAAGGTCTTTTGTCACTTTGTTCACTCTTGTTGCCATTAAATGCCCAGAAACCTGAGGTGTCAGAGAAACCTTTGAGGTCAGCTGTTCTTCCCACCGGGCTCATTCCTGATGTCTGGCTGTATTTTACTCAGTGCAAAACCAGAGCAACTCAAGATGAATTTTAGGTACTATCTTCTAAGCTAATAGAACTCCCCAACAGGGTGTTAATTCTGTTACTTGACCTAATATTTATTTTCCTTGACAATTTTATTCCATGGTTTTGTTCCACACTGAGCTCTGTGCCTTCCCCTCTAGTGAAATCCTTAAACATTGCTGATCAGAGTACACAGGGGATCGATCTTTCATGGAATCCCAGAATGGGTTAGGTTGAAAAAACCTGCTCCAACCTCCCTCCTCCAGCTGGGTCACCCCAGAGCACATGGCATGGAATTGTGACCAGACAGTGTCCACACCTGGTATCAATCACAAACACAGCATCTTTGTCCATCAGTATTTATCAAGAGAGAAACATGCTGGTTTCCTTTCTCTGCTTCAACCACCCTGAATGTTGATGGAGTGAGGAACAAAATGGACTTGAACAGAGTATTCTGTTAGACAGATATGAGAGATCTGTAATTTGCAGTGTTCTTTGAAATGTGTGGCACTGTTTTTAATCACTTAAAGCACAATATGGGCAAGTTGAGAACGGGAACACATGAAATATCATCTTAATCATTTACCTTGTGGAACTATAGCAGGGATGGATATGATACTGCATATTTATGTCCTAATAGCAAGTGTGATCCTCAGGATGAGCCAAAACACATCTGTTACCAAGTGAACATGAAAGTCTTCCTAGATTAAAGGTTGCCCTCATTTCAAGGAAGAAAAAAAGACAAATGGAGTAGTGCTGCTATTGATGGAAATGATGTTTGCTATGATGGGGAAGCTGGAAATGCAAATTGAGAAGCTGTCAAGCCACGTGCAGCACCACTCACTAACTTCACTGCCATTGTATCACAAAAGGGAACAGAACATCTGCAGTTCACTGCAGGATTAGCATTACCTAAACAAACCACATTTTTGTTAATGATGCCATCTGCAAACGAGCTCATGTCACTCTGTTCAAACTTTCAGATACAGCTCAAACATACCTACAAATAGCAAAAATTGTAATCTGGTGTAAAGAAATCCAACCATAAACCACAAATCCAAATATAACCATCCATAAACTATGACTTTGTGCACACCATCTGTTTGACAAAGCTCTGCTCTGCGAGTGCTGATAGCAGTTATCCTTCTTAACAGTTCAAAAGAATTACAAAATAAAAATGAATCTTATTTTTATTCCATACTAGTAGCAGAGTCCTGAATTGAATCTCACTGCTCTTACATAAATACAACTCTACATGCAGGCAAGTCAAGACAGGCTTGCAGACTTTTAGGGCATAAGGTGGGTTGATAATTCTATCTCCATAAAAAGATCAGGTGGGACTTAGGAAAGAAGTTTTCCCGACTGGTCAGTCTCAAACACTCAGTATGCTTTTATCCCAAGAGTTAGAAAGGTAAAGCTTCCTCACTGGGTCAATTTCACATTTCCATTGACACTTCACTGAACTTTCTGTGGTCAGACTCCTCCACAAGCAGGTGTGAAGAGCTCAAGACAAAAATCAAGTCCTGATCATGCAAGTTGAACACAGCTTCAAAACATTTCCCTCACACGCCAGATTTTCTGCCCACTTGGATCTTAAATCATTTGAACAATTGAATATCTTGCAGTATGACTTTTGCTACTTTCTTCCTTTCTCTAATAACAGTGCTAACAGGACTGCTCATTCTTGCAATGTAAGAGGTTTTCTCATGTGTTTTGGGTTTGGCTTATTCTTTTTTTTTAAATTTGTAAAGCACATGTCCATGTTGTGAATAAATTATTGGAATGTGAAATCATTTTCCTTTATTAATATTGAATGGTTGTAGTTCATATTCTATACAGTAGTGCTAAGATGTTGTGTGGACTAAGAAATTTATAGCTTTAGAAGAATTAAAAATATTAAAATGTTTTGAAACTCTGAACTGCATTAATGTCACTTCTGTAATCTTGCTGGAAAACATGCCATTAAAAGCAAGAAGAATTTGTGCTGTTTAGGTCATGGCAGAGGTGCAAAAAAAAACCAAACCGAATTGAAAAGTATTTTTAAAATAATTTTAAAAGGAAGCAAAAAATTCACTAAGTGTTTATGATATAGTATAGGGAAAATGTGATGTAACTCATCAATTAAATACCAAATTAAATTACATAGGTATGTAGGGCTGTGGTATTCTGGAAGTAAAACAAACCCCAAAACTCTTTGTCCAAATAAAGCCACACCTCTTCCAGACAGAATTACTCAGTCTATCTGAAACAATGTACTTCAGAATTCTTGACTGATGTAGAGAAAAATATTTTTCTGTCCTCGTTTCAGAGTGGTTTTAGCACTAAGTTCACCCGTTGCCACATGTGATCATGAGGCTCTTCCCAATGGTTTTAACAGCAAATGGGCTGGTTCAGTAAATTGTAGGTTTTTGAGACTGCTTTCTTCTCTTCTAGGTAACAGACAGCATTATTCTTGTAAATCAACACTGAATTTCAACCAGTAATTACAAAAACACAGTTTCTTATGCAGACTAATCATAAATTTGATCAGCTTTTATCACATTACAAATGTTGCTAAACATTTCATGGCTCATTCCTGCCAAGTTTACTGAACCTACACAGAATCAACCCTGACACTCGTGACCAGCTCCAGTCAGTGACAAAAAATGGCAACAAGGTCTCCACCCTACAAACTTCACATCCCTGGGGCTCCTGGTGCTCTGCCAAGATGAAACCAGAGGAAACAAAGCTGCCACCCAAGTCAAGAAATTCTCACTTCTTTTCCATTACAAATTTAGACTTCCCATTGCCACAGCTAAGGGAGAAATTGCCACTACAGGTTTGCACTCAGATTTTATCCAGCATCAAGAGAACCCAGCAGACTCAGAAGATGCTGACAACCAACTCACTACCTCACATCCACTTAATCAAAACCTTTTTTACTCAGGACACCCACAAATAAATTCAATCACATAGAAAGGTCTGCCTGTATTTCATGGTACTTTCTTGATAAGAGACTACTAACTGGAGGAATAATTCATCAGAGTCAATGCACACCAGCATTTTTTAATTAGCTACAAAAGGGAAAACAACACTTAAGAAATTAAAGCATTAGACGAAAACATGACAATTTTTTATTTATTAATAATTTTTATAGTTCAAATTTAAAAATATTAAACCAGAAACAATTCATGATTCATGAAGAAAAATCTAGAACTATATACATGCATAATTAAGAATATCTTGATTCTTGTCAATATTTACTTAAGTTTTTTGTACAATTTTTTCACACATATTTACAAGCATTGTCTGTTTAAAACATATGAACATACATCTCTTATAGCATTTACAAATCTTTTGAATATTTTTTTTTTCTTAAAAACAAAAGAATATTTCATTGATTTGACAGTTTTGGTTTCACCTTACGATAACAGACAGGTATTTATTCAGAGGGATGGAAACAGTTATCATTATTCAAATAGCTGAATAACAGTCATCCTACTGGTACCCAGAATTATCACATATGGCTTTAAATATCTCCCAAACTCAAAGGATCATCTCACAGGTATAAACTACAGTCCATCTGTGGTGTGTTTCCAAGCAAATCTTGAGCCTTTGTCTGGGCTAGATCCACAACTCGGCAGACACTTTCTAAACCCAGAGCTAAGAGGCCCTTTTAATTATAGAAAAAACAACTTTGCTTCCAGCCACGTCAAGAATGGCTTCATGAAGCATGTATAAAATGGGATGTATGGGCTTTTGCAGACACTCTAGTTATCTTATGAGTGGTTTTTATCATGGGATACCACAGTTTTGAACAGACAATATTTGTGCAAATTTACAGGAATCAAGTGAGAGATCTTAAGGAAGGGGAGAATACTTTTTCCTTAAAAGCTTTTTGGTGAAACAGAAAAGTCTGAGAAGGTTTTGCACATAATATTACTAAGCTACTAATCCAACCAGTTACATGAACTTCACAAATCAACTGAAAATCCATCAGCTTGCTTGCTTTTGGTTGGGACAAAAAAACCCCAAACCAAACCTCTGGCTTTGGCAAATCAGCATCTCCTTTGAGCATTGCTCTCTAGAGCTCCTGCACTGATTCTTCCACAGTTTGCTCCTCCACGGGCTGCACAGCCTCCTGGACATAAACAATGAACTCTGAAGCCTCCCCACCCTGGGTGTAGACAGTGACAGTCTCGATGCCCTCCACCTCATCCGAGGACACCACCAGGTGATGCTGCTCCGACAGCTCCACCGCCGCCTGCTGCAGCGTCTCCTGGATCATCAGCGTGTGGTTGGCTGCCTGCTCCTCTTCCTTCACCTGAGGAGACACAGCACAGCTTACAGAACCTTCACCTGCCCAACAAGTACCTGGTATTGTGATGATTAATGGAAATACAGCATGCAAATCAGCAATCACACAGTTTTGAAAGAAAACGTCAGTTTTGCAGAAAATGCCAGCACTCTTGATTAATGAGTGTGTAGCTAGGCAGAATACTGAAAGCACCAACACAGCAACTCAGTTCTGTGCACAGAGAGCTGCAAAATTTCAGGAACTCTGGTCTTTAGAGACAGCTTTAATCTCTCAGCACTCACTCATTCAAAACTGCTTTTATTTAAATAAATCTGAACTCAGTCAATTCCTCTAGTAGCACTGAGTTGAGAACCCATCCAAAACCACGTGAGAAAACATCTACTGAACCCACCTTTCTTTTTCTCCCTAGTCAATGGCTGCTCATAAAAGTGGAAATTTCACTGTAAACCTTAAGGGATTTTATTAGAAAAATGTGAAATATAAATATCACTGAAATAGATTCCTAAGGTCTACTGTTTGTGAAGCAGCAATGTTTACATTATTGAAAGGAGACTGACAGAAACAAGTGAAAAGAAAAGATTTTTTACTGAATATTTTGCTTCTTGTCAAAATTTTAAAAAGCAACACAGTCTGGTGTTGAATTTCAAATTCATACAGATGCCTGTAAATTATTGAAATACAGTACATACTAGAATGCAAAACCAAATCTTAATCCTCTACTAGATCCATACAAAATTCCTATGCAAAGTACTCCAGACAAGTATAAATAAAACAGAAATCTCCAAGTCATGTAGAAGAAATGCATCCTCTCAAGTGTTAGTGACAAAAAACCCCTACTTTTAAGGAGAGAATGGAACAGCAAATTTTCAGTATGCAAGACATATGCAAAAGCATTTGTTAGAGGAAGGTGTCCCTACACATGGCAGGAAGGTTGGAATGAGATGATCTTTAAGATCCTTTCCAATCCAAGCCATTCTAGGACTCTGTGGTTCTGTTTCCTGGAGCACAGTGTGCTCTTGCAGCACTGAACTCTTAAGTGATCTTAAAAAGAAGAGGTCAGACATGGGAGATTCGACAAAGTATGGAATCTAAGTTACAGAAGTGAGAAAGGGCTATTTTTTTTTTTAGTTAGAAACTGGCTCAAAAGTAAACAGCAGCAGCACAGTCAAATTCAAGTAAATATAATTAAGATCATTAATGCTGTTTAAGAGGGGAGTGGGAACAGAAGGGAAGAACCACAGTGAAGATTCCAAGGCTCTGTTTGGTCCCTTAGTGACCAGCAAGGAGAAAAATAGGCCCTATATGTTTGTTTTTCTGATGCTCTTTTCTCATTTAACTTTTTTCTCTAAGCAACCATTCTCTTTGTTAAACAGTGACTTTGCTTTTGACTTTTCATTTTGTGTTTAAACTATCTGTCAAAAGAAGATTTCAGAGATTCACAAGCCCCTTAGGACTTCACAGCACTCTGAACGTTCACTCAATTAATAAGGCTATAGAAAGCTTTTTCTTGAACAATAACAAGTATGTCCAGGTGTTAAATTATTCAGAGGGCCCCAAGTCAGTATGGCTGTAATATACAAATGGAATATATGTGGATTTTATCTGGTGAAAGATTTAACATCTAAAGGGAATCTGGCCATTGTCACTGACCCTAACTGCAACACCAATGCCCACTCTGGCTTTGTTGCATAGGATTCAGTTTATAGGGATAAAAAATACAGGAATGGAATGAAGTCCTTTACACATTCTGTTTCTTTTATCAAACATATCTAAAATGTTTTATTCGAAATATAGTTTAAATAGGTCCTGCTGAAGTTCAAGCTCAACACACTACACAAGTAGATGATGCTGGATGCTTTTCTTGACACAGTCGAATTTGCAACCAGCCTCAGTAAAAATAATTTATGTTGTCTGAAAATGCAGGTATTATAGAATCAATGAGTTATAGACTCACAGAATGGTTTGGATTGACAGGGAACTTGGAGATGATTTAGTTCCTACCCCTCTGCCATGGGCAGAGACACCTCCCACTATTCACCCCAGGCTCGAACACTCCCAGGGATGGGCATCCACAGCTTCTCTGGGCAATCTGTTCCCATGCCTCACCACCCTCTGAGTAAAGAATTTCTTCCTAACATCTTTGAGTTCAAAACAATCCCCCTTGTCCTTTTCCTATCTGTCAAAAATCACTATTTCTCTTTTACAAGCCCCTTTCACCAACATACCTCTCACTAATGGAAGCTTGAGCCTCTCTTTGAAAAGCAAGGAGCTAAGTCATTTAAAAAAAAATAGAACTGAAAACTTGTGTCTCTAGCTGCTCCTAATGCACCCTTTTTTATTTTTTAATTATTAAAGAAACCCTAAAACCTACTGAATTCATACACCAAAATCCCTTTTCATAACTGTCCTCTCCTCTTTCCTGAGGGTACTTGTTCCACTGTCAGCTCCTCTGGAAGTTAAGGACATACACGAGATCTCCTAATGAATATTGCAACAGGCCATGAAAAGTCTAATCACCACTGAATTCAGATAGGAAGCTGCAGTTAAAAATGTTAGATAATTAGAATCTCACAGCTTGTTATGAATCAGCTCACAATTACAGCCCTTGGTGCTAGAGATGCTCAAACAAATACAGAAATAGGGGTGTCTAAAATGTGGCCCTATAATTATGCAATATACACTAATCCCTCTTGTTTTACTGCACTACACATAACCACCTGACAACATGCCTCAGGCCAGAAAAATTACATTACATTTGCTAAGAGCTGCAAGAATGCACAACACAGTATGAGATGGATCTCACTGTTGTCACTCCAAATCAAAAGCCATAAATAATTTCAAATATAGCTTTGTGAATGTACATAAATAATGAAGAGAGGAAAATAAATAAAGCATAGTTGGCACAAAAATGAAATGAAAGCAGAATCTCACTCAATTCAACAGAAGCAATCTAATACTTATTCAGTTTTATATCCTTTTGAAATGAAAATGGCCAATAAAGAAAGTTAATTTAAACTCCCAACCTGACTTTATCGATGTGGGTTTATTACCCTTGTCATGCAGGGTAAAGAAAACTAATGCCTTTATTTCTGGTGTTTCTAGCTTCCAGTATCTTTTTTTGGACAGCTATCTGTAATCCTTTTAGTTTGACAAATCACCACATTATTTGGGATATTTACATTTCAAATCAGTTCAATGTTTACATGCTTCTGCTTGGCTCCCATTAGATTATTCCCCATGGAACAATCTCAAAATGTTAATTTACATCCCTCAAATTGATGAAACAGTGGGACAGCTGCCATCTGAATGAACGAAGTCACCACTCTCAATTCTCTGTACTGGCTTCTGAAATCTTTTGAAGAGCAGCATCCAAGACCCCTTTTCTGTTTGAGAGTCAGCTGAAAAGCAGCTGTCTGCTTATCCTTCATTAAAGAATGACAGCAAGGAGCTGAAGCCACACACAGCTGGCACATTAAATCAAGTCAGTACCTGCATAAGTATTCTTTATTAACTAAATCTGTCCCTCGCAAAAGCCAGCAGAACTTTCACCTCCATGTTTTCATAAGAATCTCAACACCTCTAAATTCCAAATGTTCTTAATTTACATATCCACAGACCATCCAAACACATGGAAGTGTTCATTGCAAATGGGTCTCTCTTAGAGGAATCTCTGCCTCTCAAAACAAGAAAGTTTTCTAAAATTTGAAATAAATGAATTCAAGCCATTAAGGAAAATATACTTCTTACCTTTCCTGAAAAGGAGTAAAAAAATATTTGCAGTAAGATGGTAAAGCCTTTTCTTTACTCTAGAGCTCATTTTGTGAAATATTGTAATACCTTCAATTTTATTTGAATTCAGCAGGAGCTGCAGGTCTATTGTGCTTAAAAGAGTTATGCTGAGCCTGTCCCCAAATCCTCAGTGGGATCTCTCCCTTGATTTTACATTGAATGCTGCTTTTCAGTTTACCATGAAGCAGAAAAGTTAATCACAGAGATCTTTCAGATTTTCAAAACCTTACACTAGGCTGCAAATGCTCCTATTTATATCATAAAACATCAGTAAGAAAACATACTAAATATCTGTAGAAAGGATTAAAATGAAAGCACTCTAGATCACAGAGAGCACCTGGATATGTGATGTGTCAGCTTACATTGGTGCCTACAAGTTTTGTTCAGCATCATTTGAATAATTTCAACACTTTCTCAGTTCTGGTTTACATACAGTTACATTGTGTGAAAAATGCACACAGAAAACACTGTAATTTGATCATTTGAATCTCTATAATGAGCTACAAAACAAAGACAATCTGGTGCACAATGGTTTTGGAATAATAAGAGGACTGAGTATGAAAGAGCTGCTTTGCATAAAATAAAAACAGCAAGAAGACAAACAAATCTTCATACTGTTGATGCATATTTTAAAAAAGTTTTAGCACTTGGCTGGTTGAATATATCCTGACAGAGGGACTGTGGATGGACATGGCACTCATCTGGCAAAATGCTGGATCACCCCACCTCATTTTGAGGCAGAATGGCAACACTGCCATCGTTTGAGGAGCTCTAACAGCACAGTGATCTTGACTGAGATTTTATCTGTATGTTACAGAAATGAGGAGAACTCTGAGGCTGAGTAAACAGGGCCTCAGCCCCATCTGCCCCACTGAAAACTTCCATTGCTGTCACTGTCACAGGAAGCATCAGACTGCTGTGTTCTAAAGCAACTACAAAATTGGCAATCAACATGTATCTAACTCCACATACTGCCAAATTTTCTAGATTACCACTGGCACCCATCAGCAGGACAGGACCAATCCAAGCCAGACTGAAATACAAGGTATATGCTGCTGAAGTAGTGTTCAGGAGCCTCTGATGTGACAGCCATGATAATAATAGGTATTTATTTTTGAAGATGTGCTACACTGTAAAATTCTTTTCTGTGATCTGCTTTGAGTTGATGTATAATCTTTGCTCTGCCTTCCTATTGCTGTCACTTTGAAGAAAGTGACTTACCACAGTAGGTTTTTACTAGAGCCTGAAGAGATTACAGAATTAAAGGATGAAAGGAACTAAAATAAAGGGTGAAACACATGGAAAACCAGTATTTTCTGGTTATCTTCTGATAAAGATCTGTTTAGTTATTGTAACAGCTGATATACTTATTATCCAGAACACATTATGTCTAGGTTAAAAATAGGTTACTATCCTTTTCAGGAATAGGTTTAACCTTTCACTTCAGCCTACAGAAGTAGTAAAAACATCAGTCCTGTCTCATCTTTCTGAGTGGAAGGAAAAGAAAGAATTCAGCAGCTACTGCTCTTTATGGTTAATATTTATGTAGTGCTTTGGATCAGGACCTGGATTGTATCAGCTATGCTACATGAAAAGTGTATTTCATGCCCCAAAGGCCTTATAATTTCACTATAATTTCAGCATAAAACAAGAGAAAGTAAACAGACATAGAAAATGGGAGGTAAGAGTAAAACATAAACGAGACAGTGGTAGTTCAAGGTGACAGGCATTAGTGTCAATATACAACAGTCTATTCACAGCTAATTGCTGTCATCATATTTTTGACAAGTAATTGAGAGAAGACCATGAGGTACAAATTGCTCTTCATTAAAAATCCACACAACTAAGCACAATATGGAAGAAGACATTAGAAACTTGTTTGAAAAAAGTAATAAGCAACTAGATCTTCATGGACTCAGCAAAGGTAGGAGACAAAATCTTTACAGCTCATGAGAAATGGGACAGTTGGAAAGGAGTAAAAAACCCAGGAAAGGAAAACAAGAATTTGTTTGATGTGGTAAAAAAGTGAATAGAATAAGAGAGGGCAACAACAAGAAAAGGAGAGAAAGTAATCTGAGGTTTTTCTGAAAGAATACAAAACGGATAAAACAAACTGTCAATGTCAGAAAAAAGATTACCAGAGTTAACTGTAGCATAAAATAATGATGGCTTGCCAACCATTGTAGCTAAAAGGTTGAAATGAGAAACCATATAGGAGGCATCATTCAGAACAAATTGGCACCATTTAGGTATTCACCTGCAGGCAAGGCCCAGGAATTGTCCTGAGAAGGAAATCACCTCTCTGGCTTGAAAAACAGGAAAGACATCCCACAGAGTTGAGAATTGAAGTGGACTTCTGATGACCAGCTGTGCAGAAAGGCTGATATGATCGCCTTAGTGATTAATAATAATGACTAGAGATTAACACAAACTTCTCAGCCATCTTCAGAGTGAGCTAAAAGTGATGGTTCTAGAAAACGCAAACCCAGTGCAGTATCAAAGGCCTAAAAATAGCAAATTACCAGTAAATTTGTCCATCACTATCTAAATGAAAAAAAACCCGAAACCTGAAAAACCGACAATATGCAACCAAATTTAATTGGTTATTATAGTGCATAACAATGTAAACCTTTAGCTTGCAATCCAAAATTCTACTGCTCTGCAGCAGTAATTTGATGCAAAAATAAAAACTCATATTTGGACAGAGAACCCTACATGCTTTCGAGTCTTCACCAAAAAGATCTGATACAAGAAATAAACTGCATTTATGAAAAAATAAATTAATTAAATTGGCTAGTATCTTGCTGCCATGAAATGTTCCTGCTAACAAACACTGGAAATGGAAGAGCAACAACTAGAAGAGAAAATAGAGCTGATGGACACAGACCAAGAAGAGGAAACACTTCTGATGTTCTGGTCAATGCAGTGAGGGATTCAGGAACTAAGCTTTCAAGGATGCTCTTTGGTGTATTGTGAAACCAAGAACATGCACTTTGAATATTGTTTCCTTGGAGAGTTACAGCACTACAGACTAAAAGAATCTCCTCTGCAAAAAATAACATATAAGGGGTGTTCATTTCTGAGGGTAATGTTTCCTCACAAGAAATTCAGTATTTAAATAAAACAAATGCTTAACTTGGATGAAAATTTTTCATGGAGCAATTAATACCCTTGTTTGATGTACACTCTAACTGAAAGAAACAACTAAACATCAAGGCAGCTTGTAGTGAAACACTATCTCTGTTTTAGTTAACACACAGATTCTGTGTGAAAAACAAGTCTTTGAACACAGGCCTGCAGAGATGGTAAATCAGGGGTGTGTGTGATACTGGCCTGACTGCTTATGTTTGGCATGTGAGCCAGGAAAACAGTCCACCCCTATAAATAATGGATTGAACAGCCACTTCCAGCAAAATAAACTAAAAACCAAATGAATCAATCTCCACCCTAAGGCACAAGGGCAAAAGTGCATCTCTAACAGGACACAGAGTTGAATGTGCAGAAAGTGTCTTGTTTTACCCTTCCAGTCCTCACCCTCCCATGTGCTGTTCCCAAAAAACTCCTCTCTCCCCAGTCTCTTGCCTATATTTACCATCTACTATGAAGAGTATTTCCTGGATTTTCTAAGCATTTATTAACCTCTTTCCTAGTTGTTCTTTAAACTTAGTAATCTTTCCTCTCTCCCTTTTCCCACCTTGCTATTTTTTCCATCTTTAAGCAGAGCAGAACTCAAATGTCACGCTATGAAGGAATATCTTCATTAGCTCTTTTACAAAGAGATCCAGAGTGGATCCCTAGCAACTGAACAAGGATGAACTTCTCCTGCCATGCTGTGCTCAAAGTTTCAAAGGGGATTTTTGCCAGTCTCAGATCACATTGGTAAAACTTCACATTACTAACTTTTTTCCCTCAGGTATTTGGTGAGAAATATACATTGCACTCCTTAGCAGCTGCGTATTTTCAGAGCTCACACAACTGGAATTTATCCCAAATTAGAAAAAAATTAACTTTGGTAACAGACTAGTATACTGACTCACAGACAAGATTAAGATAATATCATTTCAGCCTCCAGACACAACCTTGGAAAGGTCTCATACACGCAATACTAACAGAGCCAAACAATGATTCCTATTTACCAAGCAGAATCCAAGCTAAACAGGGCTGAGTTTGCATTTTTGGGTTTAAAATTTTAAGTTGAATCCTAATTCTGGCTCGAATTGGTTACTGCTATGTTGTCAAAGCCTTTTCTTTAATGTAATCATTCATATAAACAAGAAATATGAAGTTTCCTAAGTCAGAACTGAAATTTTTTTCTCAACCTGCAATTCAGGAGCTGTGAAGAGACAATCTGATCTTGATTTCACCTTCATTATAATGTGTACTTATAATTTAGTATACTTGCAGTAAGATCACAAGCAAAACAGTAATTTAATAGAAGAACCCCTCAAACCTGGTATCCTTTATGTCCTGTGACCTAGTAGAAAACAGTCTCTAAATTACACCAGTTAGATGTAATTAATACATCAGACATCTTCCAAGATGCTGAAAAGGACTTAGGGATAAATACAGAGCTTGTTTCTGGAGGCAAAATTCTTGCATTAACCTGAAGCTCTACAAGCACAGCACACTGAAGGTGTGTGAGCACACAGGTTAGGGAAGTGCTAAAGCATGAGCATAGCAGCATTACTGATAGATACAGCTGGATTTACACAAGATTTTAAGGATCAAGTATAAATGGGACTTTTATGAGTGAAAGGTAAGGACAAGGACAGCTATGGGAGAAATAAATTTTCAGGGAGGAAAGAGGAGACAAAAATAGGAACACTATAGTGTAATGTTTACAGCAAAAAATACTTTTAAAACATTATAGTAATTTAGAACTAGAAGAGATTTCTTGGTGCAGATAGAGAAATATGGAAGAAACTTGCAAGAGCTAGCTAGAAATGAGATATGAAAGTAAGAATTAATATAAGAAATGGTAACATATGACCTTAGAGAAAAAAAAACAACAAACAGCATAAAGATCAGGACAACTACAATAAATGTTGTTAAGGAAAAAAAAAATGGACCCAAGCTGCTAAGCAAGGACTCAGTGAAGCCATTAAAGAACAGGAGTGGAAATTCAGTGACAGATGATGTAGATACATTGCTGACACCCTGAATGAATGCTTTGTCTCAGAATCCACAAGAGAAGCTGAAGGTCACAGAAGAAAATGTAAAATATATTTTCCAGAAGGAAAGTGAAATATGAACGTATCTAAAGGTCACTTCAAGGTTAACAATTAGGAACCTATTATAATTAAAACCCAATCAAGTCATAGGTACAAATGAGGGACATCCCACAGAAAGCAACTCAGTATTGGAGAAAAAAATGACAGTTTCTAATAGGGAAGGATTAAAGTAAATAATGTAAAGACTCCCCTCAGACTAAAACTGGGTGTGCCTGTAACTCTGGAACAATTTTTTGGTGAGAAGACAAGAGCTGGAAAGTAACAACAGCTGTATAACAGACCAAACTATGATTTAAAAAAAACCCAATTTCTATAGAAAAATAAAAGAGAGAAAAATGAAAAGAAAAAATTTAAAAAGGTAAAAGATTCTAAAAGGAGGGGGAAAGTGGGCATAAAAAGAAGAGCAGCAAAGATTCTGTGCTCTGAGAATTCAGTATTTAATTTGATATAGGAGTGGTGCTTGTAAGAGTTTAGTATCAGACCAGTCAGAGTCACAGATGCATACTGGGAAAAAGAAGTGATTAAGGCTTAGCAGTCTGCAAACTCAAAAGGCTAGGAGTATGGAT
The DNA here is from genome assembly GCA_034336665.1 of Luscinia megarhynchos. Lineage (NCBI taxonomy): Eukaryota > Metazoa > Chordata > Aves > Passeriformes > Muscicapidae > Luscinia > Luscinia megarhynchos. Next base: position 94,667,212 of record JAPFBE010000002.1, read on the forward strand.
TGAAAAATGAAAAGAAAATTAATTTGGAATATAAGTATTTACTTAGAAGAAGTTAACAGTAAATTCAGAGGGTCCAACAAGGAAGTTAATATATATTATGATGACTCAGGTATTGATCAGAGTTAACACCTGTATATTTAAAGTTTAACACTCAGGTATCAAAACATTCTCTAGGGAGCTCTAATTCTGCAGCCACTTTCTCTAAATACCTTTAATACAACAGCCTCAAAAGATGAACTTCTTTAGGGAAGAACTAATTTCAATAATACTGATAAACACCAGTTGCTAATACTGCATTTCTCTATAGCACAGCATTCATGTTGGTAGTGGCTATACTACAAAAGTTGTTTTGAAACTTGTGCATCATTGGACCACGCTGTCTCTTCTCTTTAATGACTGAATTTCAAGTTTTCAAATTTGGGTGTGTTACTCTACAAAAATCCCTAAACCCTTACATAGTTTCTAGTAAATATACCTGTTAAATATTGTAAAGGAACATCTGAAAATGCTCTGACTTCAAATTCTGCCTTGTCTTCGTGACATTTGGAAGCTTAGGAATTACCCAAGTACTTCACAGACCATGAACTCCACACTTCTATGGAGCTCTCATGAACTCAATGTTCAAAACACTACAAAAAATGCTGAACTCAAAAGTTAGTTTTAGCACTCAGAATAATCAGTTCTGATTCATTTAAATAAAAGGAGTTACTTAAACTCTTTGGGAAGTTAAAACTTCTTATGTACTTTACTTCCCTCATCTGTCAACCACTGAGTGCAGAGATCACAGTGAATCAGTGGGGAAAGGGATAAGCTGAAAGAGAAGGAACAAGCAGAGTTTAAAGAACAATGAGAAGAGAATGAAAAATGGCAGCAACAAAGTTAGCAGACATCTGTGAGGAGGAAATACTGAGCAAAAGTCTTGATGTTTGAACCAAATAGGCACCTCAAATTGAAAATTATTTCCTTTTGTTTGCTGCACCAAGGATCACCTGAATCTTTTAGATGACAATGACATTAAGTGTCTGCACAAAGTAAGTATGTTGTTTTTTAAAGCCTGAAAACACCTGCTAGAAAAAAGCTGTATTTTCACATACATACCTACATACACATATAGGTATATTTATTCATTCATATTTTATATACATACCATACTATATGCATTTTTAGGTGTATGAAGATATATGTGTATATATGTATAAACATGTGCATGTGTGGGCATGTAAACACACATACACACAACACCCAGTGAAAAATCAGGAAAAATTCTCTGTGTGTCTTGAAAAATCATTTAAAATTTGTCCCTTGCAAAGTAACACCCATTTCACAATAACTATATGAAAATTAATGTGGCTGCTCTAGGGAAGAAAAGAGCTCTTACCTGCTTCACCACTGTCACCGTGCCAGGTGCCATGGTAACGACAGAAGCCACTGCAGTGGCGTCGTGGGATTCTGAGCCCAACTCAATGATCTGCTGCAGGATGTTCACAGCTGTTGGATCCAGCCTTTCACCTTATCAGAAAGACAGCAGCCATAAGATCATCACAGCAGAACAGTTCTGAGGCTATGTGAATCCAAACAGCACAGCCCTGACTCGCAGTGCTGCTGGTACAATTCAAAAATCTCAATAATGTGACACTTTAATAACAGATCTATGGCAGGGAAGTATTCACAGAACAAATTTGCCCAGGGAATGCATGAATCATCAAGTGAAGCCACACTGATCACTTCTATGCCTACTTGAAAGAGATCTAAAAGAATACATTGACTAAAGGAACAACAACCCACAAGTCATAGCAGGAACTGCAAATTAGGAAGCTACAAGACTTTACAAATCCAAATGTGCATTTACCAGACATTCAACTCACAGAGAACCTACCTGTACACTCATAACCATAACAGCCACTTGGTATTTTAGAAACTGTGTTTACCATCTGTCTGGTCCTTTGCAATACCCCTCAACCTAAACGAAGTAGTTTTATCACTAACCTGCTGAAGGGAAAGGTTAATTGCTTGGGAAAACTCACATTGATCATTTTATAAACAGTGGATCAGAACTTGTCTGTCCTTTTTTAAAAAATTCTCTGATGTGTGTATCCCTGCCAAAGGAAAGGTATGTTTACAAAAAATACCCAAACAAAACATTTATAGTTGTACTGTCATTTCTCATAAGGTGTGAAAGACCTGAATGCAGAAAAATGATTTTTTGTTGTGCAGAAATACAAATTCTCACCAATGGCCCACCATTCTTACATGGCCATTGTCAGCATGAGGGAGGTGTCAGACAGGGAAAGAAACTGTCAGGGTCATGTAAAAGCTGCCTTATATTTGCTTTAATCACTGCCAGAGATAGAAAAGAAATAGCAAACAGAATAAATCTAATTTCCTAACTTAAACCCCTTCAAACTGAGGTTGATACTGTGATAGTAGTCTAGGTCAGATAATTTAATTTCAAATAGAAAGTAGTTATATTTTGTAATTTATGTAAGAAACAAGTGTATCTGAATACTGAAAAAGGTTTGCTTGCTTTGGGTTTCTTTTTTTTACTATAAAACTGCCTTTAGACAACTATTTTTGTACTAAGAGGGGATATGCTGGAAGGGTATCTGAAAATTAATGCTCTAAAAAGAAGGTTACTCAGAAAACTATAGCCTCATGCTTAAAATAAAGACTGCTATGTACAGCACATTCCATGACAATATTCATTTTAATTTAAATATACAGAAGTTTAAGAAAAGTTCTCAATAACTTTGCACTTATTCAGAACTTACACTCATTAAAATAATATACAGAAACTGGTAGTAATGTAATTTAACTGCAACATGCTTGGAAAATCTGTAAAAACTGGGAGTTTTTGACATGTATCTGTATTGTGAGCTATAAAGACCACAATGATAAACAATTGTGAAATGCTGTCTTCTGATATTCAGGGTATTTATTTCTATGTATTGAAAAAAACCATCACAGGAATATCTACTCTAGTCTCTGGTGTTTTAATACTCTCAGAAATCTGAGAATTTTTTCTCCTGATTTTTGTTATCTCCCACTTAGCAGACATTATCTAATGCTACTTTTTTCCTCCTCAACCTCATACAGAATAGCTCACTTGGTTTTGTGTACCATCAAAACTGAGATTGTTAGTGCTGTCTAGGGAATGTGGTAAATGAGCTTTCCCACCATGTCATTCCTGCAGTCTTCCTGACTAAAGCCAGAGAGGGAGAAAAATAACTGCCAGAGAATTGCCATTAGATACACACCATCTATTCTGCCAAGATAGCTAATTTCACAGTATATTTAATAATACAGGCAGGAAATTCCACACAGCTAATAATAAAGTGCAAAACAGGCAGTGATAAGTCTTAATGACTTCAGGATAGAGAAATTAATAATGAATTATAATTTCTCATTTACACCTAAAAAAATATAACCCCCCAGAAGTCAGTTCTGGATGACTTATTTCATAATTTTTAGTAAGAGATCACAGGAGATCATATATTGCCCAGTACACTCAAAAGAATTAGGTATTTTGGGAAAAAAAAAAGGTGGTTTTGTGTTCCAGCCCAGAGAAAGGTAACTTACTGTTCTCAGAAGTGTATCTGAGGTTCTGTAATGCAGCCACAGCAGCCTGAGTGCCTTGAACATCTTCTCCAGCCTCTGTGATGTGGAGATACTGAGTGGATGCTTCTTCAGAAACTTCAGCAGTTAACTTGGAAACAAAACCCAGCCAAGGCATGAATAATCTCATTTCAGTGATTTAACAACAATAAGGGAATGAGTTTGGACAACAAATACTGTAACAAGAACAATACTGGGTGAAACAGAATTCAAGAAGAGTATTACATGGAAGACAGGATAATCATCCCACAGTGTTCTAGATTCTACTTCAAAAGTTGTTTCAAGCATCCTAAATTATCCTAACCTTATTTTTGTTGCAGTTGTCTTAGAACTAACAAGAGACTTGCACTGTACCAGGGTTTAGCCAAGACTTTTTGAGCAAAATGCATTTATAATGCAGATCTGCTATAACAGCTCAGAAGCTTGAAAAAAAAGGCATTTGTTTCAGAAAAGTTATCCATAAACTATGCTGGTTTTTTTATTTTCAAGACAAGCTGTCAATATATATTCCTGCTCTCATGGGACTCTTTCTTTATAGCCAGTTCAGCAACAGAGACATTCTTGCATCCAGGATGTTCCCTTTTTTTTCACCTTTGGGCAGCTACAGGGGAAGTGTACAGAGAATCATTTGGAATATGGACACAAGACTTTGAAGAGCTACATTTTAAAATGCTTGTCCTGTCTTCTTTGAACAGCTGTCCAAACAGAACCAACAAAAGCATTTTTCAAGGACTTATCCTTCTGTCTGTGGATACTCAGTAACTGTTAGACAACACCTGCAGGTCAGCTCATCCAAATCAGGCATTAGATTTGTGAAGGGGGCCAGACTGAAATTTAGCAGGAGAGGCTTCAAACTGTGGGTGTCAGCTAGCTGCAGATGACTCCTGGGGCTTTTTCCTCTCACTGGACTTCAAAACCAGCCTGCTCAGGCAGTGGAAGACACTCTGCTGGCCAGCCATAACTTTTTAATGGAAGTGTCTAAATCTGTGGTTTTCCCATTGATTCTGCATCTCCAGGACTGAAGCTGAAAACATGAAACATATCACAGAAGACTTACTCTGGATAACACTTTAATTTTTTCAGCTGATCAATTTAAAAATTCAGTTTTCTAGATTCTAGCCTTCTCTGGACCAAGATACAAGCTTTTTTCTGCAGCTTTGTTCATCTTACAGCTAACACCAGCTAATATTCAGCATATTACAAAATACAGTAATACAATAAGTAATTTCATATTTTTTGCTAAAGCTTTCACCCTTTCTGCTGCAAATAGAGGACCACATGCCTAAAATGCAAAAAAAGCATTTATAAGGTTTTTAACCTACCATATATTAAAATTTAACAGACATAGCAAGGCCTGCATTCAAACAAAGAGAAGATACAATGACCTTCTGATCTTGTATAAGTGAGAATCACATGTTTTCTCATTTTTGTCCTTACTCTTCTCCCCAGAATTTTAAAAAATCTTAAGGTCAAAGCCATTGTTATTTTGCTTTACCTCCCATTTGGTCTCCCCATCGTTCTCCACTAACTTCATTCCATGCTTGTTTTTAAGATGTCTGTTGAACTCCCACTTTGTACCATACACAAAGCTGCAAACAGGACACTTAATGCCACCTACAAGAAAACACAAATAAATTATTTGAGTTATTTTTATATAAATTTTTTCAACACAGTAACAACCTGTTTAATCAAGCCATGTAACTGCAAAATATTCTCCTTTAGCCATTTGTCCAATATGAAATATGTTAATATTTAACATACACATCAATGGTATACTTTAGTAATACTTAGTAAAATGTGTTTTCTCTAAGGCAGGTGTTCTAGTTTGCTCAAGTTTCAAAACAAGCTTTTTTTTTTTATGTTAGGAGAGTAAACTAGGAAGAGTTAATAATGTTATATCCTCATCACCCAAATATCTTTGCTCTTGAGTTTCATGTTAACATGCAAACTGTAAATAAAGTTTTCTGTCTACAAAATGATGCATAGCATGAGGTTAGCACAATTTTTAATGTGTGAGTGTGCAGCATTACAGGTAAAAAACTAAGAGTGATGAAATCATGAGAATCCAATTTTTAATACGAGATTAAAGAGCTTTTAGTTCTTTTGCTTATGAAAGTTATTTGGTCAAATGTCAGATCTCATTTGTTTGCAATTATTCGAATAAGTATTTCTCTTTTTTTCCCTCTATTGACTAAAGAGAACAAGAATAGCCTGCAGGTGATAAATTGTTGCATTAGGTGACCAGAATTCCCTGTAACAAATCTAGCGGCTGGGGAAGTGCCTTATGCCCCTGCAGGAACTGTTCTACCACACCTCTGACTCCTCATCATCGTGGCTAAAGGTGATTTTCCCCCACCATGTTCAAGGGCATCAAACAGAACCAGACAAGTTGGGTGTAAGCCAAAACCTGGTTGCACAGTCCTTTATGAACAAGGCAATTAGAAAAAACATCCCATTTCACATTATTGGAAAGCTACCATATGGTAATCAGGTGAAAAGAAACAAAATTTTAATTTTGATAAAACAGACTGTAACTACACCCTGTCTCTAGGGTATTTCACTGACACTTATTGTTACTATACTAACCCTCCTCTCTGCTAAGTCTTTACCAAACTTCACTGTTAGAGCAGATGGTCAATATTCCATCTCTAGCAAAACTGAAACAGTTTTACTTAGGGAAACTCAAAAAGTTCAAATTAGAACAGATCAGATCAGATAATATTATCAGTTACAGAAAATGAAATTACTCATTCAATTCACACCAATCTGTAGTATTAAGAAAAAGACATTGCTGTGAAACAGTGAACACTTTTCTGCATTACTTTGATATCAAAACTATTGTAACTCCACACCAGGTAAATTAAATCTGCAACTTTTGTCATTATGACTTGAATTAAATAACAACTAATAGAAGCATAGAATTTAATAGGTAGTATATAACTCCTTATCAGTGACTAAGGAAGCTCAGAAAAATTAATCTCTAGATAATTCTTTAAAATAATGGGTAACATACAGAAAAAGTCAATGAATTACACACCTTTACTGCTTTCAAAAACAAAATTGATGTTTGTAACAAAATATTCCAGGCAGATCTTACACAGCTCCACAACTTTCTTCCACTGACATGTGCTCTTTTTTATTTATTTGCCTAAAATCACCCCATGATAATTCTCATTTTTGAATATAAAAGCATGTGCTGGCAGCTGTAAAACAGATCCCTGAGGCCTCAACTGGATCCCCATGAATGGCCTGCACAAATAGTTGCACAAACTCCAATGAAAATCTGTCTCTCAGACACATAAACAAAATGTTTATGGATGGGAGGGAGTACCAGTGAGGAGAAAAGAACAAATTTGGGGAAAATTGTATGTGACTTGCCCAGCTCAAAGCAAATGAAACTAAAAAATAAGCCATCAAATGAGCACATAGACAGGTCTTGCAGAAAAACTAGTGGGTAATACATAATATCCTTGCCCCCTTTGCAGAATATATCAAATTCTTATGCTATTTATTTTCCTTTATTACTTTATAATACTAAACTAAATGTCACACACAAACATGCCCTGCAAAATCCCAAGCATTTCTCTATTCCAGTTTCTGCCACAAGCCCAGAAATTAAATACTGCTGTCTATCCTGGCAATGCAGTTGCTCCAATGAACACAGTCTCTCTTCTATGAATCATTCATTTATTTATAAGCTCATTCTAGGAAGCTTGAGTACAGTCCAGTAGTCTACATTCACATAAATATTTCCAATTAAGTTTACTTGCAGTGCCTGCAATGCAGTCAAAAACCACCTGTGAGTAGAGTGTGAGACAATTCACTCTGGGCTCATTGGGTAACTTAGAACAAGCTCAATACAATACAAATAGATATAGACAGCTTTTATTAGATATTAATCTTTGTTACTTCCCCCTCTCAATTTCTTTTCAAGCCTTTTTGCTTGCTGGGACTCTCTCCTTTTCCTTTTCATCTATAGTCCCTTCATTTCAAAGGATTTGTTTAATATCAGGCCTGAAAGATCCTCTTCCTTTACGTGAATACATGAATAATTTTTCAAAATTGCTTTTCAGATCTATGAATACAGTAAATTGAAATGAAATAGAAGCTAGTCAGCACGGTGCAACTTCTGGCCCAAGCAGCTCAGAAACACACAGAATCATCCAAAGATTTGGGTTGGAAGGGGCCTTAAAGATCATCCTGTTCTGATCCCTCTGCCAATTGGCAGGGACAGCTGCCACTACCCCAGGCTGCTCAGGGTCCCATCCAGCCTGGCCTCGGACACTTCCAGGCATAGGGCATCCACAATTTACCTGGGGAACTTGTTCCAGTACCTCACAGTAAAGAATTTCCTCCTAGCATCTATTACCTTGTATGACACCCAGGTGTCATAAATGACAAATATGACTTACTTGTCATACTGCATAATGTGTCCATAGTAATCTGTTTGTGCTGCGTGAACCAAATACAGAAGACATTCTGATTTCCAAATCAGGAAAAATTTTATTAACTTAAATAGGATTCATGTTTATATCACTTCCAAATGCAAATGTTTCTCACATGGAAAAATGCTTCCCCCAGTGAGATACTAAAACACTGGAAAGATTGATGTTTTTATAGCATGATAAGGAATCCCTGGGCTTATTTGGAGCCCAGGTGCAAGATCCATCTGATGCATCACAGAACAGGAAATTTGTGTTGGCAAAGGAAGCTGCATGTGGGAAAACCACACCTATTAATATAGCTTTCTTCCTTACAGAGCCCTGAGAAGAGAGAGACACTGACTTCACAGCTCCTACATGGATTTAATGCCTCACTCCTACTCTAAAATGCCTGACCTTTCCACAGGTGAATGTGGAAAACAGGCACAGCACTACTGTCAGCACAGGAAATATAAATGCTGTGTAAGGAGAGGAAGAGAAAGAAGGATGCAAAGTCAGAGATGGAAAGAACAGAACAGGCTGTTTCAGTTGTAGGGACCTACAAGGACCATCCAGCCCAATTCCTGACCAACTCAGGGATGACCATAAGTTAAAGCTGCTGTTGAGGGCATTGCCCAAATGCCCCTTAAACACTGACAGCCCTCAGGCATTGATCACCTCTCTGGGAAGCCTGTTCCACTCTTTGACCTCCCTCTCAGTAAAGAAATGCTTCCAAATGCCCAGTCTAAACCTCCCAAGGATGGCTTTGAACCATTCCAATGTGTTCTAGCACTGGATCAGAAGGAGAAGAGCTCAGCACCTCCCTCTCCCCTTCCCCCCTCAGGAAACTGCCCTAGAGCAATGGGGTCACTCCTCAGCCTCCTCCTCTCCAAACCAGACAAGCCCAGAGCCCCCAGGTGCTCCTCACAGGACATGACTTCCAGCCCCATCACCATCTTTGTTACCCTCTGGATGCAGCCATGAACCTTCACATCCTCTCCTGGTGGGTCCCAGCCCTCACTCAGGGCTCCAGCTCTGAGCACAGCAGGGTAATCCTCTCTTTTTCCTGCTGGCCATGCTGTGTTTAATGCACCCCAGGAGGGGATTTGCCCTCTGAGCTGCCAGGGCTCCCTGTTGCCTTCTGCAGAGCTGATCCTGGTCTGCAGGGCTGATCTCCACACTCAGACTAGTGCCAGGCATTATTCCATCCTAGGGGCAGAAGCTGACATTTGAACTTGTTAAATTTCATCCTGTCCAATGTTCCCATGTGGTGGGAAAAGGATGTCCACCACAGAAAAAAGCTGAAGACTTTTCTCTCATCTCACTCCAATGTCTCCATTTTAAGGCTACCCCTGCATCTCAACAACTTTGCAGTTGATTCAGTGGAAAAGAGTTATTTTCAAAAGTGCATTTATCTGGCTCCCAAAGGGGAAGGAAAGTCTAATCAGCATAAGATTAATTTTCTTTGTTCCAAACATTGCAAATATGATCCCTAATTCATACTAGGAGAATTCATTCTCTCATATCTATTCCTGAGAGTGGCAACAGACAAATAATTCTTTGCAGTGCTCAGATATTTGGAAAGTTAAACAAAGCTCCCCACAGTGAAGAGTTCTTCCTTCACCTGGGTGACTACAAAATAGAGGCTCTGAGTACTGGCCAAGCAAAAAACAACTGCAGGTTTCCCATGGACTTGTACTGTGTGAAAATAATTGTACAATTATACTACATATTCCTATCTTGTTAAAGATATTTACTTTTAAAATTGTTTTGGGTTTTTTTTTCTGACAAAGGGAAACAAATGTTATATAAAACCAACACAGACTCGGATTACTTATTGTAGCTATACATTTTCCCCTTATAGGGCAAATTTAAAGGGAGAGTCTCCCTTTAACTCCCTGAGTTATCTTTCTCTGTGCCACAATTGCAATATTTAACCATGGATTAAGACCTTCAATAGATTATGTCATGTGTTAGATTATTATGTTATTATGTTAGTTATGAGTTGGAATGATTTGGAAATAGCATTTAGAAATAATGTAACCTCAGAAGAATTAAATTTAATTCATTATCTAATACAACAGCATTATTTTGGTCTCTATTCCTCTTCAACAAAATCAGAAACTGAAGATTGCAAAACATGAAACTGTTGGTAGTTTTTATTAAAAAATAGGGAAAACGCTCTAAAATTATGAGTAATACAGAAGGAAACTTAGTTTTACCAAGAATTAAAATATTTTCCACACAATTTAATATTTAATCTGTCTTTCTCCTCTTCTTGCTCAATATTCCTCACACCAGGCACTTACACCCAAAAACTTACCTGACTGTATAATCAGTTGTTTGCTTTGGTTCATCAACCCAGTGTGTAACAGCAGAACTACTTCTGGGAGCCAGACAAATCTTAAATTAGACTGTTAAGATTTTGTTATACTACTAACAAATTCTTGGCTTACTTACACAGGACAGGGTGTGCTTCCTTTGCCCATAAACAAGATTCTGAGCATAACAATTCCTAACCTGTTTTACCTGTATTCTCTTTTCTCCCCAGATTTTTCTAGTGGGGGAATAATTTGCTGCCATTTACTGTTCAGTCTCCTTCCTTATATTTGCTCAGCCTTAACCTCGAGTTCAACCTTGCAGAATTGTCACAGAAATTTATCAGCAGAACAGTAGAAATTTATCATTCATTTCAACATACAGTGATACTTGTCTTACAAAAGAGACAAACAAGTGTAAATGATAAATGTATGCAACAACAAATAGCACAGGGAAGGTCAAACAAAACTTTGGTTCCCACACCCTTAAAAACCAAGGACAAAGGAATCTGAATAGAGTAAAAGGTGGCCATTTCAGAATTACTAAAAAGGAATAATGGTTTATCAAATAATACCCAATAAACCGAAGAATAATACAGCACAAAAGTTTATCTCCATACTAAGTTTGTTTCAGAGGGAAAAAAAAAAACCCAACAAATTTTATATGGTGGAGATGTACCTTGTTGGATAAGAGCTTCAGCTGCAGGCTCCCCAGACCCTGCATTGACATACTCTTCATTAGGATGCTTCCTGTTGTAATGCCTCTTCAGGGAACCAGATATATTGCAGGAATAGTGGCAATGTGCACAGCGGAAGGGCTGGGGGCAAAAAGGAAAATGTTGGACTATATTTCCTCACCTCTTCAGGATACAGGTCTAAGCTGCAATCTTTTGATCCCAAGAAACCATTTCAGGCATGGGCATCTTTCAAGAAAACCCTCGAAAATTCAGAGTAAGTTGAAGCTGTAACTAAACATTACCTAAATTTAGTACTTTTTATTATGTTCAAGACAACAAGTACTCTCACTATTATATGATTATTATCCAGTTTTTGTAATTCAGTAAATTGTGTTTTCATAATTAATGGTAACTGACCTGACCATGTGGAGACTCTCTGCTATGAAATTACTCAGTTGCCGTGAGCTTTGGTCTAAAAAAGGGCAGCAAGACAACTAAAATAACTGAAAGTACAACATGATTGTACAGCAAATCTAATTTAACAGGTTTCCTTTATTTTCCTTTTTTCCTTTTTTTTTCCCTTTTCTTTCAACCTTTCCCTGGAATTTGCATTTCTCTCACCATTTGGTGAGCTGATTTTCACAACTAAATTAATTCATTTTTTTTGGTCTCTCTTCAACTGACAGAGAGACAAATTCCAAAAGAGAAAAAAATTAGCAAAACAAACATTTGAGCCTAAAGTTAACCTCTGATAATAACTTTCTGACTGAGATACATCACAGTTATAGGAAGCCTGACACAACCATTAGGTCCTGTAAAAGCATGCAGACATTGACCAAAATCCTCAGGGAAAAGTCAAGTACCCCAGAACAGGATGGAAAATGTTTCATGCACAGCAGCCCCATCTAAAGCTCCTTAGCAGAAAATGGTTGGTACAGAAATGTTCATCTGGGAGCTGAATTTTAAGCAGGGAAATGTCTGCAGTCAGGGTACATTGATTAGAACACTCTCCTAAGCTCACTGCTCATGATCTTCCTTCAGGCTCCAAACAGCAAAAATAAGGAAGAAAAGTGATGTTCAGGCTCCCTTAACCTTATGCTTCAGAGGGTACTGTAACATTCAGCTACTCAATATTTCAGAGATGGGTATTCTCTTTCTATTGCTGAAACTGTCATTTTTTAGAGAAAATAATCCAGACAGACTGCTGTGCTCTTGTAGCATTCACTTGTGCAAGTCAGGAGTGTTGCCTGCTATTGGATAGCAGGATTGCAAATTCATGGAGCTGGGAAATATGATGGATTAAAGGATCATTAGGTCATATAAGTAGTGACATTTCTCTGAGTCTGATAAGCATGCAAACAACTGTCACAGAAGGAGGCAAACATTTTTTGAACTCCTTTAAACAAATACTCCTGATTGATCTAATGCCGTGTTGAGTTCTCTTGACAGTGTCTTGAATTGCCACATTTAGGTGCAGGCAGATTCCAAGGTCACAACCAGCTACATTTCAAGAACTGCACTGTGAGTACATTTCATCACTTTAGCCATCAAAAAAGAAAAAAAAATGTATTTTCATTTACTAAAAAATATTTTAAAAACGTAAGTCCAGAGCAAAACGACGTATTTTAGACAGAAAAATTATTTGTTCAAAATATATCATCTCTTTAGATGACTTGTTTTGTCTTCCAAAACTTAAACTATCACTGAAAAGACTGCTTGCCTTGCTGCTTTATGGTGCTTGTTAAGAATGCCAGCAGTGTACTCTTTACACAAGTAAAATGATCTGTTAGATAATGGAAGATGTTACATATGAAAACAGTATGATGTTTTCAATAAGAAATATGCTCACTGTTAAGATAAAGCCTCACATTAAAATGAACATCTTCATAAACAAAAAATACTGTCTTTTCTGGAAAAGGAACCAGTATAATTCCTATTTACTGAACAGAACATTTCACAATATATTACATTAGGACCTATCACACTGAAAACCAATGAGAAATTTAGAAATAAAAACATACCACCATTTATTAAAATAAACTGTATCTCTAACCTAAACACTTCATAGAAATATTAACAATTTTCAAAACTCTTTCCAATGTATGCTTCAGGTAAATGGGGTGTTTTAAAACTAATTCTCTTCAATTTTCCTGAAGTGCATGAACTCATCTATAGTACAAGAGACTGGCAAGTTTAAAGGGAAATTAAGGAAGGAACATGGATATAGGGGATTAGCTTTCACACCTCCCTAGGACATTTTAAGGTACATATTAGATTCAGTCACTCAAGGACTGACAATCAAACCTAATAAATTTGTTTCATATGGCAACATAAAGATATTTTTGTCAAGTAAATCTACTAATTTCAAACTGGTCATGAACAAAATAACCCTACCTCAAAAGTCTGAATATAAAGTCAAAATTTCCAAATTATTAAAGTGTTTGTATACTGTTAACTGACATCAAACAAGAAAATGTGCCAGTTTTAATCCTGTTATCTAAAGTTTTGTGTATTTCCTAGTAACTTTAAGCATGATTTACGTGTTTTCTTACCTTGAAAGAGACGTGTTGTTCCATATGACGTAGGAGCTGTGGTTTCTGGGCAGCTGTATAGTCACATACTGTGCATTTAAACTGCTTTCCTGCAATGGGAATAGGAAATTGAATAATTTTTTTCTATTTAAGTTCAAAAAACTACTGATTCTATTTCCTCATAAAGATAAATTCCAAAATGCCAAGAATGAACAATGAACAATACGAGAAGTCTGGCACTTGCTCTGCAAAATTTTGGTTAAATAGAGCAAAGAGCAGAATAAGGGAGGAAAAAAGGCTGGAGTGTAATCTTTAAATTATAAACATTAAATGCTGTGGATTCTTTTGCAATAGTCACTTGGGAAAGAAGAATTGTTATAGTGCACTCTAAATGGAAGAAGGAAATCCATTATTTACAACTGCAGGCATAGCTACTTTGCTATTTGTAAAGCACACTTGGAAATCCTGAAAACACCAATGTTTGATCATGTTCACATGGGTTTAGTTATTTCTGTCCCAAGAACTGAATTGCTATGATTCAAATACATTTTCCCCTCGAAGCAGTCTTTCTCACTAACCTGTTTTTTCCCCTATGATCCAAATGAACACAATTTTCTTCCTTTTATTCTTTGGCTTTCACACTCTCTTTCTCCTTATTTTGCCTCTAAGAGTCTATCAGTCCTGCTACCTCCAGCCAAATTACAAGGTGCATTAAATAAAGAAGGACTTCATTCCTGAATTAAATGTGCATGGCTGGCAAATTGTATTTGACTGATGTGGAACAAGGATACACTAAAAAATACTCCAAAAGTAAAAGAACTAAAAGGCAAAGTAGAAGTAGAATAGGTAATATTCTGTATTATCACAAAGAGATGGGGTTTCTTTATATTCATGATGCTGATGAAAAAGGTAAAAGCATTTTCTACTAAGTGTGAAAGTTTCTATAAAACATGGCTAAAAAGAATCTTCTGGTATCTAAATAAAATAATGAAAATGAGGCTTTCTGGTTTACTTCTAACCACAAACAGTAATGACCCTGCACTACAGAATTGCTTTCTATCATGTCACTCTTGAGAAGTCTGTCTCCTGGAAAAGAATAAATCAGACACAAAAACTACTTTATATTCCACAACTTAAATTGACCTTGCAGGGCTCTGATATTTGAACAAAAATTGCTTGGATTCATAAGTGAGAAAGACAAGACGCATAAAAACAGCTTTCACATTCACTTATTTGTGAAATAACTGAAGAACACTAGATGTGTGCTGCTAAGAACTTCTGCAGTGCTGTCACTACAGCAATGGACACTGGGCAAAGAGAAACTGTCACTCAAGAGGCTGAAAGTGCCCTGACAAACCACATTTCAGGTGACAAATGTCCTCTTCTTTTTTCACAGGTGTTTGAAATGCATGAGAATTTGTTGGGGTTGACATAGTGAGGAAAATTATTTAAGACTCTACAGACAGTGAGAACCTGCTTCCACTGGAGCCAGTGGTAAAAATCACCTTCCAAAGGTACTGGAAATTTCCTGGAACAGTTTTGGAAGTGCGAAAAGCAAGGCAAAAGAGCCTAAGTCTTGTATTTATTTGTACCAGTCAAAAATGGAGGTTCACCAAAAAAGGAACACATAGTCATGGAATGGTTTGAGTTGGAAGGGACCTTAAAGTTCATCTTGTTCCAATCCCCATCACCCCTCTGACAGGCTGGGATACCTTCCACTAGGAGTCACTGGAGTTATCCCAGAAGATGATGAGTTTGAAGCCAGCTAAAGAAGACTCCTGGTAATAACAATGCCTCTAGGGCCAAGGTTTCAGTCTGACCTAGCAGTAACTTACAAAAGAACACACAGTTCCTCACAAGGATTTAAATGTTTAAAGCTAACTTCACACTTTAAAATCCAATCCAGACATGGCAAGATCCTGCTCAACCATAGTGCTATTCTTAACAACATCAAATTTCAAAGCAGCCTCAGATGAATTGCAGTAATGACTTACACACATAGATTTGTTCAAGAAATCTAACTAACACACAGGTGAAAACAAATTCAACTTTTATTGCTGAATTTCACTATTTGAGCATGGCAGATGGTTAAAACAAAACAGAAAGGTTTTAAAACGAAACCCTATGAAGTGATTTTTTTTTTTACAGGGCCCTAGAAAGATACCTTTTTATTTTTCTTTATAGACTGATCATGCTTGAAATTTTCTTTTCATTCAAATACAACAACTTGCCTCCTTCTCCTGGCCAGGAAACAGCTGAGGTTTGCATTTGGTAACTAAAATCTTGATTTTCACATATGAAGCTTAAATGCATGTGCCAGACCTACTTGTTACAGACCAAGTTATTTCAAAATACTGGAAAGTACTTTTTGAACAACAAGTGATTTACTACCAACTATAATCTTCCTGTAGGATATGGCATATTGAGGCAAAAGGGATTGTCTCTTTCTTTTGAGCACACAGACATAAGCATTAAAAAAAAAATTTCTGCCACAGAAACTTCAAATATATTCTAAAAATGTATCACAGCATTGTGTGCTTTCCCTGAAGATGTAATTTGAAAAAAAAAAAAATCTAAATTAAATGGTCAATAAAAAATGGAATGAGGTTCCACACAATTGCATGAGTAACAAAGATCAAGCTATTAAGTCATAATGAAGGTCTGTACAACTTATCCTGCTAAATAATTTACTTCAAAATGATAATCACAGAATAATAATGTATTGTTGTGCTCTAAACTTTGATTTAAAGTGGGATACTTTTCTGGATGTGCATCTTGCTTTTTTCAGTTATCATCACAGAAATACTAAAATTGCAGGACAAATGAGGTGCTGCATGTGAGACTGTAGAGAGTAAGTATCCAGGTTTGTCACTGGCTGATTAGAACACCAGGATCCTCATAATATTCTCACAGAATCAAACAATAAGAGACTTGAACACAGAACTCAGCAATTTCAAATTTCCATTGACATAAACCATTTCCTGTAAGAACAAAGAAGACATACAAAGCCAACACAAATTTCAGGGAAACCTAGTATTTCAGAGACAGCTGTCTGTCTTTCACAGAAATTAATTTCACAAAGTTTTGAATTATTTCCTAAATGGTCTCTCCTGGGAATAAACAAAATCTGTAAATCACACTTAAGTGTTCAACTGAAAAAGCATTTGTTAGTAAGGCTGGTAGTACAGACTATATTTATTGTCCTAAAATAGATTTAATAAACATGCACTTGCCATCAGCAGTATGAAGGAGTTTATGGCTCTTCAAAGTGCCTTTTGATTTGAACTTTTTCCCACACATGTCACAGAGGTGGGTTTTCTCTGTGCTGTGACGATTCATGTGAGCTTTCAGGTTGCTCTTGCTGCGAGTGGCATACTCACAGAGGGAACACTTGAAGGGTTTGACACCTAAAATAAAAAAAATATCATGAAACAACCAGGCTGTGCCCTTCCATGAGGGTGGACACTCACTTGAAAGAAACTTCAGATCATGTCAACAACAAGGACAAAGAGAAACACTTCAAAATTTGGATCTCTACTAATAATAAATTTCATGTCTAGCTTCTGTGTAAATGATGCTGAGCTCATGATGGCATCACTTGCTAAGAGAAAGGAGGAGTTCTTTCACAATTAAATACTGCCCTACTGAAACCAGGTACTGAGTTTAGCAAGAAAATACTGATATTTGGGCCTTGCTATGCCTACCCTTCATTAAGAAGTAAAGTCCAGACTGCCTACATTGAGCCAAGCTGGTGGACATGTCTCCCTCCAGAAGTCTTCATGTTCAAACCACTCTCCGTTTACTGCAGTCAACAGTGAGGAAACCTGTTGTAAGGAGGACTGCTTCATTAGGCAGTTAATATGAAAGCAGAAGTTTAACGTGCAAGCTGTGTTTTATTGTTAATTAGTGTCAGATTTGCTAATGGTTCTGGCAGGTACAAGCACTAAAAACTTCATTTCCCTTAAACTGTACAAAGCACATAGAGAGAAACCCAGTGCATCATCTCACAGAAGGTCTATAAGAATAAAGTAAATCCTTCAAAGAAAAGCTGAATAAATCTGAACTGGCAGAGTAGTTCAACAGTTTCATGAGGGTCTGCACATTCTAGATTGATACTCGTGACCTTAAAATTAGATTTACAATCATGAGGAATTACAGTCTGCTTTAGGCAGATTTGATTGCACACTTTCATTTGGGAAGAAATTTCTATTCAGCTCTTTCTCCTGCTAGTTAGATGACACAGGTTCCCAGATCCAGAGAGAATGAAAAAAACTGTCTAGGGAATACAAAAGGAATTTCTCCAACCTACCTTCTGCCTTACCTAAACTCCTTAATGGAGGAAAGGGCACTGGAGAGGAGCCCTGCTCTGCTACACAGGCAGGAAAGCTCACAGTTAGAGCACTCAAACAAAAATGCTGAGCTACCTGTATGGGAACACTTTGGAAACAAGACACCAGTTTGAGAGCACCAAATCCCACTATCCCCTTTATGCAGAGGGATGGCTGAAAAACCTAAAATCACAGGCAATCTGTTCCACAGATCACTAACATGAGTGAAGACCATGTAAACTGTCTTCAGTCTTCTATAAAAATACACAGACTGGGTAGACACAAGATTTTACTGTCTAAATATTTTAAACTCAAGGCATTTTTAACCCATTGTTGCCATATCACTGGAATTTCTCCCTAAAAAAGTTCATAAATATGAGAAGCATTATCTTAGGGGATTTTGATCACCGTGTCTGTGTTTGTGTCAGCTATCTGCCATGTTTTGCAGGTTTTAAATAAAATACTCACAGAATTTATATGCATACATCAAAGCAACTGGATTTCAGTTGGCTTACTAACAGATTTCCAGACAATTTTTGGATTTTTGGACAAATGTAAAAGGAGCAGCAGAGATTCATTAGAAGATATAGAAAAATTACTTGTTTTAAAATACTGAGCATGTATTTAATCCACTCCTCCTTACTCACACAGAATACTTTATAGATGCTTATGAATGAGTTTTGGGAAAAAAAATGCATCAGAATTTTATTAATTTTTATAAAACATTTAAACTGTCTGTTCAAGTTCTGAGTGTGAAGTTCCATAGGTGATCCAGAATCCACTAAACTAATTAATTAACCCTCAATGTAGCTTAAAGTTTTGCATTTGAGTATAGAAATAAATTTCAATCTGGTTTTTTATGTCAGCAAAGCTTCAGTGGAATTTGAGACTCACTATATGCCCAAAAGCTTAAAACCAAAGTTTTACCTTCATGAGCCCAAATATGACGTTGAAGGTCTGATCCATTCTTCATAAAATAAAAATCACAGTGGGGACATTTCACAGCTCGTTTTCCAATAAGTCCTTTCAGCTGAACTCTTCTGCCAAGAATCTCAGAAATAGTAGTCATTGAAACCTCTGAGAGAAATGCAAAATGTAGTAAGAACCAGAAGGACATGAGGGAATTATTTTCTAAGCAATATTGAACAGCTAGATCCTGATTCATTCCAACTTTTAAAAACTCTATTTCCCCTAGTCCCAATCAAAACTGACTTGAGCAAAGAGCACAAGACCTTTTTTTCCTTTGGGCCTTCTAGTATGCTCTGTCCTTTCTCTCCTGATCTGTGAACTCACTGTCCTCACTACCTATTTAAAAAAAATATATTATTTTAAATATTTAAAAAATTGGTTGGGCCACTGGCACAGAAGGTCATTTTATTACTGTGAACCTTCCCCATAAGCTAAATTGGCACTTTTTTTTTCAATATTTTCAAAAGCTTTATTCAAGACTTCACCCCAAATATCAAGGATCTGAAGACAATTCACTTCAGCCACAGCTACAATGGTCAGAATGCTGATAATCAGGCAGTTTAAAGGAAAAAACAGGCTCATGGAACAAATGTGAGTGGAAGGGACCTCTGAGATCACCTCCTCCAAGCAGGGTCAGCTTTACAGTTCCATTTTCAAAGTTACATCAGGTTGCTTGGGGTCATATCCAGTCCTGTTCTGAATATATCCAAGGATGCAGATTCTACAGCCTCTCTTGGCCCATTCCAGTGTTTAACCATCTTTATAGTCAAAACTGTTTTCTTAGTTCTAGTCAGAATCTCCTTGTTTCAGCTGACATCCATTCACTGTACAGCTCCAAGAAAAATCTCACTCTGTCTTATTTTTAATTCGATTGCTGATGACAGCAATTAAGATTCCTCTCCTGGCCTTTTCTTATTCAAGCTAGACACACTCAATTTTGTGTATTTCCTTCACATGAGATAATGTTTTGGTTGTCACAGTGAAAAAGTTCAAAATAATGAAGTTTAATTTAAAGTGGCCCAGACACACAATGAAAACATTGCCAGATGCTTTTAAAAATAAATCAAATTGCTCAATGTACATCAGATGAATGAAATGCTATCTCTTGACTTAATGAAAGTACAACACTCATGCAATCTAAACTTTAAGACATGAAAGCTGGTGATGGATTATGCCCTACATCTTATAAATTTGAAAGTTCCTGCCTAAACCTAGATTTTGACCAAAATCACCATGTCTCTCAATGATTGGTCCCAGAATGGAATCACAAAAATCCTGCCTGAACTCATGTGCACAGGGAAAATAACCTGTAGCTATAAAAGCCCGTGAACTGAGCAGAGAGAAGTTCTAAGGTACCAAAAAAAGAAAAATACAGCCATAAGTCTGAACCCTCATCTGCCTTTCATGACTTAGATCCTTCATTCATGACTGCAGGCTAGGATGTCTGCTCAGTGGGGAGCCATGGAAGCTGATGCCTCTCATGTCTCAGAACTATTAAGAAATACCATATTAAATCAGACAGTGGATGAAAGGTAGATAATTCTGAGAGCTGGGACCAGAACCCAAAACTCCTCCTTCACTGCTGAGTACAAAAATCATTGGGCAATAAAGCCAAGCTCTCTTATCACTTTGGTTTGAAATACTGCTCTGCCAAAGTCTACAGAGATTTCTGTCTCGCTGAATTCATGGGACCAAAATTCAACTCCTCTGCAAACAGAAGAGGAAGGAGTACTTTTTGATTTCATACTTTCTACTTGATGAAACAGAAGAGACAAGGGGTGGGGCGTGCTGAATGACACTAAGAAATTAAAGAGAGGGGAAGTTCAAGAAACACGTTAATGATAAATATGAAAGTGTTTCAGTTTAAATTAATTTTTTATATGTCCTTTAAAATTCAATTCCTGTTAATAGTACTTGTCTTTCCTTTCATCTTTATTAAGTTTAATTTACATTTCTGAAAACAACTGCACTCATGCCCCTGCAGTATTTAATAGCTTATATCATCAGACCCCTCACACTTATTTGACTGGTAATTAAGTATGGTGTACAAATAAAGGATTTCTTCCTGATTACAAAGAGAAAATTCACAGAAATAAAAAATATTTTTGCATTAACTCTCTTCCATATATTAAAACAGGATTTTTGAATAACTACTGCATAGGCATATCAGATGTAGTATTTCTTTAGTAACATAGAGATACATCTAATAAATCTGCTATTCTGCCTTTAAGCTCTATGTGCCCATGATACATAAATGAAAGATGAAAACACAAAATAATAGCACAGATTTTTCTTCTTAAATCTTACTTCTATTGTAAGAGTTTAAAAGACCCACTTGAATTAAAAAAAAAAATACACCATACTTTTTTTGGAAGGATTCATTTACCAAATGAATTGTTCAGGAGTATTTAAATCCATGCCTTTAGTACTTCAGGGATCCAGAGTTACCTGGTATTTCTGGACCTCAGACACAGCATACACTGATCATTCAGTGACAACATGTAAGGGCACAGAACATCATGTCCTGCCAGTTCACAGGTCCTGTTATTTAGGGAAGTCTCCTCTGCTCCCTGCCTGAGGCAGCAGGAAGGCTTTAAAGGCACAATTCTTGATATTCAATTTCTATGCTTACTGGTGTTATACCTCCTGACTACAGTATAGCTCAGAAGCCTTTTCTCATCTCAATTTCCTGCATCAGACATGTCCTCTGACGTACGACAAGCCCTCCAACCACACTGCTCTGGAGTGGTCTGCAAATAAAGAGGTTTAGTAACTAAAGAGCTGAAGTGGGAGTTAAGGATGAAATTAAAGTGAAGGAAATTGTTTAAAACACGGGTCTAGCACTATCTAGTGGCAATAGGAAGATAAACTACTGCTTTATCCATTAGGCTGTACACAAGAAAGACAAGCAATTTACATCATTTTAATTTGATGTTTTTTCCTCAGACTCAGTCTGAGTATGACCAGTGTTTTTCTTCTTTAACCAATTATGTCAGGTGATAAGGAGGACTGTAGATGAATTAATGAAAGTGTCATCTCCCCCTCCTCTGCAGTAGCAGCAGGGTTTTCCATCCAATGTAACACCAATCCTGAGAAGCAGGAAATCAGGGACACACCAGTGTAGCCCTGCTGAGTCCACATCAGTGAGGTTTAAATCAGTCCCCAGCATTTTGGCATCAAATTCCCAAGATCTGAGAAAGGATTGTTTACTCAAGCACAGCACATTGACTCACCACATTCATGGTATCCTGTATTTGCACTGATAAATCAGGGCACCAGAGTGCAAGGTATAAACAGAGCTGGGAGCAGTTTGCTGGATCCAGCCAGGTTGCCAGCTCGATTACTGCTGGCCATTCCACATCCCAGCTGGTCCTAGCAGGAGCCCTGCTGTAGACTCCAGCTATAGACTGCTGGGGGTCCAGCCCAGCCCACAGCACAGGGCCAGTTCTGCACTCACATTAGTCACCTACAGACAAATCATGAGCCCTAAATGCATTTCTGTCAGTTCATGTAAGGCCAGTGGGAATTTTACATCTCCTGGGTTCCTAAAGGATGTCTATATGCCTGATCCCAAACTTGCCAGTGTTTAATTTGAATTCACCCTTTGCCAGATGAAGACAAATTTCTTGGTACAATTACCTGACATACTCCACAACACACATGCTCAAAAAGTAACACTTTTCACTCTTAAATTCTAACATCTGCAAAACCAACACAATTCTTACTCTAAACCAGTTGAATTAGAAATAGACTCTTTTTTTAGGAATATAATCACATTACACTACTCATTCGAAACCCTTATCCATTTATTGCAAGACTGAGAAATCTTCCTTGATTTTTTTCTTACCGGGGTGATTTGTCTTGATGTGAGACTTTATAAGTCGATCTTCAGAAAATGACTTCTCACACACAGGACAGGAATAACTCTTTTTATCCTTAAGTGAGAAAGAAAGAGATTGCATTTTCAGTCTACTAGTATAATCACTACAGTCATTATTCAGTAATACATGGTTCTCAACAAAGTTATAATTCAAGGTTCAGTTTTTAAGGAAAAAATGAATGTATTTATAGCGAAATAAGCTGAAGGAGAAATATGAAAAGACTCTAAGCACATCATTAATCCTCATGAATACAGGGCTCCAAGTTACAGCAGATGAGAATATGCACAATAAATGTAAGTCTTCTGACTGACTCTGTAGAAAATCAGGAGTCAAAAGATCAAGTCATATAACATAAGAAAAAGTATTTGATGTAAGCAGTAATATTTAGGGGTTTTTCCTCTTTTTTTTGTTCACAAGTCCACCCTTCTGAAATCTTAGGATCAGATCTTACTCTTCTGAAGACAACCACCACTATGTGGATTTATAAAATGGCCTGAAATTGAGCAGCAGAGTTAACCATGACAGATGCCATTACTTATTCAGTGTCTACATTTCTAACAGTTTTATAAATATTCAGCATTTATGTATTACTGATAAAGTCTTATTCTACTATTTTGATTTAAAGACTTACAGACTACTGTGGATTTTCTCAGTGCCACTGATGTTACAACAGATTTAACACTATCAATCAAGTTCAGCTGGAGAATTTTGATGTAATTTCTTCCTAGATGCAATTTTAGTCTAACTGTAATTTTCATGTTTTTACAAATGCATCTAATTCCATATAAAAATGTAAGAATTTCTCCATTACACTTGACATTAAACCTTGACAGTCATAATATAAATTGGAGAGTTTGATCTTTCCAGAAGTACCTGCTGGCACTGGATGCTCAATCAAATGAGTGGGGTGATAGTCACCACTGCACTGAAAAGATTAATTCATTAGTGGATTATCAAAACCACAGACGGAGGGAGTCTTGTTAGTCCTGACAGCTGGGTAGGTGCCCAGGTAACACATTACCTGGTTGGAGAGGTGCAGCTGCCCACCTACCAGAGACCTCTGAAAAGGTGAGCTGAAGCCATAGAACATTCCAGGAGCACAGAAATACTTCCTGAAGAGTGTGGAAGGAAGATTATTGATCAAAATGAGACAGAACCCCAGGGACTGGGGATGGCAGCTACACAAGGATTACCACCCTGAGGGCAGTACCACCTTGCTATGATGGAGTTGGGGCTGTCATCACTTTTAAGCCCTAAGAATCTCAAGGGAAAAAAAGGAACATCAGAGAATACTAGCTAAGTTTTGGAAGAGATTAAGAAAGCCTACAAAGCCGACAAAACCTTGAAAAAGAGCTGTTAATTTGTGGAATTAGGGTCTCTCAAATGATACAACCTAAATCTGCTACTGTTGATTTTGGATTTCTACCTGAACACATTACTGCAATAAAGATTGGTATACTAATCATAACAAAACTCCATAGCAATGTTTGCACCTTTTCAAAGACATAGTTGCATGATCACATTCATAATTTGGCACATTTAAGAAAAACTGCACAAAAATATTTAGGGGCTCTTGGGCTGAAATGTGTTGACAGATCTCAGTCTGTTCCTCAAACTTGCTACATATCTGATTTCAAAATATGCAATAAATAAAGGCAAAAAAAGTATACTTTTAATGTACAGTTGGATGTTGCTGGTCTCTAATACTCACTGAATTAAGTATTTCTCAGTGTGACCAGAACATTGAGACAAATGTTAAATGAGAAAAAAAAAATTAACACTCCACTACACACATGCTACTTAAACTGAAGTGCTGTTAACTGTGACAACTTCACATTCTCATTAATATTCCTGAGGAAGGAAAGGCTATAAGCCTATGTCTTAGGGAAAAAATCAAAATAATCAGTAAATGCATCAAGAGCTATAGAGCAACGTGAATGGATGGATGCTGAGAACACAACTTTCCACAAGATGATAGTAACAAAATTCATCAACAAAGAAATAATGCCAACAGCTTTTTTCAAGCTGTTAGAAAGTTATCTACACCAAGTTCTGCAAATGTGATCCTTAAAAAGGTTATCTTCTGTAGTGTAACAGAGCATGCCTGGAGCACTGAATCCCTTCAAAGTGTCACAGAGAGCACCCAGCTGAAGCCAAACCTTTCCTTGCTGGGTATCCAGGCCAGTGCCAGAGCTTATGCTGTCAGCCTGGAATGCTGAAGTGGTGTTCTGCTGCTGCCCTGAGAGCTTGTGAAAGTGCTTCAATGTAATCCCATCACAACAGCCTTTAAAAACCCCCTGTTGCAAATTTCAGTATTTCAGAGCACCCAGACCATAACACAAGCCCCAGAGAAGGTTCCCTGCCCCACAGCTCCAGCTCTTCAGGTGATGACAGAAGCCCTTTGAAGGCTGAGGTTGCAGTAATACCTGAATCACTTTCTCAGCATGCAAGCTTTTCTCTGGTAAGAATGAAAGTTAGTTTTCCTATGCTTTATTGGAATACTTGCCTCCTAAATTCCCTTGAAGGTTTTTTTGAAGGACATGAACAGAAGCAAAGCATGGAGAGTACAAGAGAACTGCATCTACCTTTGTTAGAGATCAGCTGCACAGTCCAATCAGCTATTTAAACTTCAGAGGCAATCACTTCCTGATATTTGCTCAACATCCCTATTAGCTAATTTGAGAAAATATATGAAACTTAAAATAATTCCTAAATAAAGGTAGGTTTTTGACCTAGCCTTGTATACATTCCACAAAACAGGAATTTAATTAGGTACATAAGTATTCTTAAACCTAGTGAAAATATATTAGTCAAAATTATATCACAAGTTTTCTTGTTTATGCTATTTTGTTATTTAATAAGGCCACTTTACATAATAATCACAATGCATTTCTTTTTATACAAATGAATTAAAATTTTGCTAAAAAATCATCAGCTATATTGTATTATCCACTTACAGTGCTCTGAAGATAATTTTATTTCTCTGAGGCACGTGTTTCATGATAATTCAAGGGCTAGGTATACAAGGATGCAGTCACAAAAAGAAAAATTAAAACCCTCCACTAAACATTGGCACCCACAGAACACTTTCCAGGAAAAGTTCCCACAACTCAATTAACACAACATTTGATTGCATAATTGTGTAGAGGAATAGAGGGCCAAAGCCTGCTCCCACATCTATTCAAATCAACAGAAATGTCATTTCTAACACCCATGGGAGCAGAATTAGACCCCTGAATAACACTTCTGAGGAATGAAGAACTTCACCACAGTTGTCATCATGTTCAAATTAAATTTTTCCCAAAAGATTTCTGCATTAAACTGATGTCCCATTAAAATGCACCTCAGCTAAAAGGATGTGATGTACCCAGGAGACAGGTGTGCACACGTGTGAAGGCCACAGAAAAAGGTGCAGATGTTTAGACAGACTTTTCTGAAGTCTGGCAAGAAGCAGAACTCAGCTCACAAAATGACAAGCACCTGAATGCAGTACTTAAGTGCACCTATTTTGTGAAATAACTATTAGTGAAAACAAATGCCAAGTTGACATTCATTATGGAAGTGAGGACTAAGAGCAAAAGCTGTTTTCCAACTGAGTGCCCGGTCATTAGATCAGAGATGTTTTTGTTAATTGCTTCCCTTTGCAGACCTTTGCATTCTTGACTGCACAGCAGCACTGCTCCAGAGGCAGAGCTAACACAGCCACCAGTGACCATGTGAAAATTTACTCTTCTCAGGAAGGCAAATAAGCAATCAGAGCTTGAGCATCTCACATCCTACCAACGGCTTTGCTATTACATGGAATGCCAACAGCATAATGGAATTTCTAAGCGTCCTTCCAAAGACAAGAATAATTTACATCCCAAAATGTGCAAGAAAGCACATGTAAGCACCCAATAATGAGTGGTGGTTCTGGGTCTGAACTGCAGTTTTAGAGAGGTGCTAAGGTTGGAGTGTCAATTAAATACATAGACTTAAAATATTTCCAGAGACAAATCTCTCTGTCATGTTTATCTGCTCAGCACAGTGAGTATGGCAAATGCCACTGGAGGTTGTCTGTATATCAGCATTGTTTAATTCCACACCCTGCCCTTTAATGCTACCATGAGCTCATTCATAATATAAATTGTATTAAAGCAATTTGAAACTGCCCAGCCCTTTTCTAGGTCCCATGGCATCGAAGTGATTGGTCACATCACAGTTTGAACTTTGGAAGAGCTCAATAAATGCCAATAAACATAAAGATCTACAACAAAAGCCCTAAGAGCAAAAGATGAGTACTGAAAATCAGAGAATATATACAAAGTTTTGGTTTTGAATCAAGCCACGCCTCAATTTCCAGGCTTCAAAAGTAAAAATCTTCCCTGTAACAACAATGGGTAGCAAATACAGAAGGCAAGAGGCAGCACACCCACACTCCCCATCATCATCTGCCAGTGCAAGACCTGGGTGCTGCATACAGGGCAATTGGGTGCCTATATGGTGATATATAAGGATTAAGGGAAAGCTGCTTTTCAATACCCATCATTTTATTTTCTACAAGTAATGCAGGGAATCCAGGTGAAATGCAGCCAGCATGAGGCGATGAAGGATATGCATCACACAAGGAACTGAACTGAGATTTCAGCTTCTTCTGTCTCCAGAGAAGTTTTAATCTTAGTATTTATTAAGAATTGATTTTTCAAATTTAAATTAAAGTAGATTTCCACATTTAACTGTGCTTACATGTATATATTTGAAGAAGTGGTCCTTTCCATAAGATATGATGGAGTAAATATACCAAGCAGTAGGCATGAAGATCAATATGACAATTGCCAAATTCAGTTACTAAGTAAATTCTAATACATTAATTTTTCAATCCATTTAAATAAAAATATTTGAAGTAAGCATCAGTAAAAGCATGCTTCTGAAAGATCATGCTGTCACAATGGTTTTAATTATGAAATCCATTTTCTTAGTTCTCTTTAGAATTATGAAAATGATCTTCCTGGTGGGAGCTGTTGGACATTCATCACACTTGAAAAACAGGTACTTAGGAAGGATATAGGAGAGTAATTGTAGAGTCTTTTTTCTTAAGTGCTCATAGACACCAATTACACAGACTTTTGCTATCAGATGGGCATTGTAAACATCACATCCAAAAAGAATGTCTATTATGTGAATTTTCTGCACCTTTCACAACAAATTCAGATTCCATTTCAGATATTTACAGAAGGGGAGGACACAAGGGGGGAAATTTTTCCTTTTTGTGTCATCTCTTCTGTTGGGTTTTAAAGTTCTCCAGAAGGAACTGCTTAAGAAGAGTAGGAGGTTGTTCTGTTCCAAATACCTTTTAAATAAACTCAGCTGTTGGAAATAATGACCAACAGCCTACCAAGACCTGGTTTTAGCATATGGCACTCTGAGCTAGAGGGTTTTCATGAACAAGACAGGAACCTTTAAAATGTGATCTCTCTGTCAACACAACAGAAAATGGTAGACGATCAACTGCAACTAGGTGGAGATACTAGAAAAAAATCTTTTTCAACAATTTAAATATCTTTTGTCTGTAGTAATTAAGAAGAACATATTTTCATTTTACCCAAGTCATCTATTTATGAAGGAAGTGAATTGAGGTTCACAGAATGAAGTCATGTAACAATAGTACCGACTTTATTCTACTAACTTAAACCCCAAAGGATCTGAAAAGACTGGGAAAACCAGAGAGGAAATGGATACAGACATACTCTCCTGGAAATAGCTCTGAGAAATTCCAAATATCCAGTTGTTCTAAGCCAGGTATTCTCAGAAGTGTGCAGAGAACACACAAGTAAGAACCCTGAGCTATTTCCTCAAGTATTACCACAGAATTACAAACACTGAAGAAGACACTGAATTCAGACAAACACATATTTGGTTTGCTACTCACCAGATCTGTGTGAACTTTAAGGTGTGCCTGGAGCTTGTATTTATCTGGAGTGGAGTATTCACAATGTTCTGTGGGACACTTGAGCAAAATATTGCTGTGTTTCTGAATGACGTGACGCTTAAGGCAGTTCTTGGTGATGGAAGAATAATTGCACTGGGAGCAGTAATACAAATGTTCTCGAGTGTGTGTACGGACATGCATGTCATAGTGCACCTGGTACCAAAACAACTTCCCTGAAAATTAAATTAGACATGAAGAAAATAATTCCTAAACAACTGTTGGTGAAAATTCATAAAAATAACCTATTTTCTTTCAGGACAAAACACACTGTTTGAATCCTGCCCCCTTAGTCTTTAATGAAAATTTGTCTAAAGATCCTTTGCTACTGAAAATATATTTACAAATCAACCTTTGCCCAAAAAGATCATCTTATATGTCCTGAAACAGTCTAACAAGAGCTACTTGTTACCAATGATCATATCAACGATAACAAATCAATGATCTTTTCCTTAAAGGAAAGGTCCTTTACATCTGTTCTCTTATGCAAAGAACCTGAATGGAACTGAACACCAAAAAAGACTGTCAAAATATTTTTTGTTACTTTCTTTCATGTTACTCCTTCTTAAAAGCCTTTTTGGTATAATGGCCAAAAACCAAACAAAAATCAAAAAGCTCAGAGCAAATAATCTAAAGTACAATGTTATGGTGTTTCAAAAACTTGTATTTTTCAGACTTCGATTCCTTTCCCTTTTCAAGAATAAAAACTACAAAATATATCCCAAATTGCTTCCTTTCCACTTACATAAACACAAACATTTTCAGTTAGAATAAGTGGGAATAGTGTGTTATTACCACTTCCATAAATTAAAACCCCCAAAAAAATTACAATAGGGACAATCTTGATCTGACAACACGCAATTAAAATTTTCATCTCAAAGAACCTGGTTCAAAACAAGACACAAAATTATGCCAGTATATATGTTCCTATTGTACAGAATGTATATTACTATACATCCTCCCACACTACATGAAAAAAAGTGAATTTTATACTAAGCTGATAATGAAGCTCAAGCATTAAAGCAGGGATTGAACCAATGCTGATCACATGCCTAAATCTGCTGTGCTTGGTCTCAGTGAAAGTTGTGATTTGGGGAGATGCATGTGGACAGAAATAATCTATCAAATTTCACATGAACAGAAAATTGAGCTTTGCAAGGCACTGCATTGCTATATTCCACTAGTGGGTTTTTTGAGGAGATTTGACTCATGTCACATTATCTGTACAGCAAAAAGTAAATCCTACTGGACCCCAGAATCCATACTGAGCTACAAAACTAATGCTGCTGCAAAGATACACAAATATATCAAACACTGTAAACCAGAGGAGCAGGAAAAAGACAGCTCACTGCCTAAGATTTAAAAAACCCCAAATTCCACTGCTCCCTTACCGCAGTATTCACATTCCAAGTCTCCATAAACCTTCCTTATTCTCTCACGTAACTCAGTGCTCATCTGCCTCTTCTGCAAACTGTCCAAAATCTGCATGAAGGCAACAGATCCATTCCCCCCGTTGGCTGTAGCTGTGTTAGAAGAGGCTGCCTGTGGGCTGGTGGCTGCACCAGCTTCTGCTGCTGCCAGAGGGTCTGTGGGTTCTGCTGAATTCTGAATGGGTGGATTGCTTGTTTCTGATTCACCAGGAGGAACAGACTGGATTCTCTCTTCAAGGACTGGAAGGTTCTCAGTCACTGCGATGTTCTGAGTCACATTTAAACTTTTGTCTTCAGATAGTAAAAGATTAATTTCTTCACCCTGTTCGTGTACAGAACTGCAGTGATTAACTTCCTCTTCATTTGGAGCAGAACCTTTTAACTCCTCAGGGCCAGCAGTACCATTTTTCAGCAGGAAGCAATCTGATGCTACGAAGGGCTGAATGTCTGGGACTGCTACATCTGCTGTCTGACACAGCGTCTCTGCTACATTCTTCACCAGAGGATTTTCCAATTCTAAGGAAAGGACTGCATCAGTTTTTCCATCACCATTATGCTGACCATCATGATTTACCTCTCCAGCTGCTGATTCATCTTTAGAAGCAGATGGCTGTGGGGTGTTAACAGCATCAGTACTTGTGACAGTCGATTCACCTACAGTTTGTGTCTGCTGTTCACCAAGGGCTTCTGGCTGGATGTCACCTCCTGGCTCCAGCAGGCAGAAGCTTTGGTTGATGGAGCTGTTAAAAACAGAATCCTCCTGCAGATCCGCGTGCACGTCTTTGATGTGAGCACGGAGCCTGACAGAACTGACAAACTTCTTCAGGCACACAGAACACACGTACACAAAGGGGTGCTTTCGAACGTGAAGCTCAAGGGCTTGGTACTTAGTGGCCCCATGGCCACAGAGCTCACAAGCAAAGGGTCTTTCATCCCCATGAACCAGCATGTGCCGGTCCCGGTCCAGCTCGTTTTTGAATTTGCGCTCACAAATGTGGCAGTCGTAGAGAAGCTGCCTTTTGCCCTCTCGTGTCATCAAGCGAAGCTCATCAAAAACATCCTTCACCTTCTTATCTTCAAGGTCGTGAGTTTCCTTCATATGCTTGATCAAATTTTTAACATCTGAGTATTTCTTTTTGCAGAAACGGCAGTGCTGCTTAATTTTCTTATGAACCCTTTCGATGTGGACTTTGAGATGGCCTTTGCTGAGACACGTGAAGGTGCAATAATCGCAGCTGAACTTCTCCCCGGTGTGCTTCCGCAGGTGAACGTTCAGGTTGGCTTTGATGGCACTGGCATAACTGCAGTAAGAACACTTGTAAGGTTTCTCATTTGTATGAATCCTCAGATGTGCTTGCAGGGAGTGTTTAAATTTGAACACCTTGTTACAGTATTCACATGTAAAAATCTTCAGTTGAGTTGGACCCAACCTAAAAAAACCCAAAAAACCAGTGATATTTAAAGTAGTGAACCTTGGTAATATAATGTGTCGAAATTTCCCTAGACATTCATAACGGACAGAAATGCTTTGGTTTTGCTTTTTTTTAAATTATTCTCCAAAGGCATTTTCAATTATACAACTTACTCATAGTTGATTTTTAGCTGATTCTTTATTTAAAGGTCTCAGAAAAACACCCCAGTTTCATGAAAATGGATGGGGAAGCACTTCATTCATATTCTGCATGAACACAAATGTAAGTACTTCAAAGTTACCTGCTTGTTTTCATTGCCTGTTCATATGGGGTTTGCTGAATGGCATATTCCTGATATCCCTTTCGTTGTGATGGGTCTTGGACTGCTGTGTCTGCAGCTGTGGGTTCACTTTCATGAGGAGAAGCCTCAAGAGGAACAATTTTTCTGGCTCCTAAAGGAAGAATGGAAAGGATACTCATTAAAAATCTCGTATTAGAAACGTGCATTCTCTAACCACGGTGGGGGATACCCAACAACAGGTGTGAAGAACTTAGTGACATTACATGGAGGAAAGATGTGCTGCAGACAACAAAGAGAAGAACAGAGATTCTGTGGGTCCTTCAGAGTCATTTTAAGTGGGAAATTGAAATATTTTGAGAAGAAGCCATCTGGGAGTACGTAAAGCTACTGAAGCTTTTCTTATCAGGCTGGACATCAGCCAACTCTGTAAACAGAGTAACTAAACTGTAATAGCTCTGTTTCTCACTAAACTGGTTGCATCTAAAACCAGATTTTTTGCACTACTTTTTTTAATAATGCTTTCAATTCTGTACTAAAGATTCTGCAGGTTCAACAGAACTGATCTTCCAAGTTTTCACCCTAAACATCACCAGAACATTATAACTTCTATTCCTCCTGTTCCTCCCTCTCCCACAAATGTCAGGTTGTCCACAGGACTGCATCTCCCAAATTGCACTGTGGTAGCCCAGTGAGATGGGACCTTGTCATTACAGCACAGAAGCCATGGTTCAGTCTGTGGCTTCAGGAAAATGGTGACAGAATAGACATTAGACACTAGAAAAGTGTTCTGATACTTCAATACTTAAAATAGAAGCAAATTCTATATTTAGAGTGACTCAGTTAAAAGAAAATAGGTCTTAAACTGCTTTATATGCATGATTGCCTCTTCCAGGCCTCCCATCTCCTGACTGTGAGACAAAGATCCTCATTAAATGCTCCACACTAACTCTCCTCTGTGCCCTTCTGCATTTCAGAATGTTTGAGCATTTCCTAAAAGGACTGCTGAACTGTTTAATAGACTTTCGCACTACCACTATAAAAATTTAATCACTTAAATTGGGTGAACTAAATGTATACTCACTAGATAAATACTAACTCACTAGTATTTTGCATACTTTGAGTGGGCAGAATGCTCCAAGGTTATCCACATGTTCCTGCCTCTAAATTACCTATGCAGTTCACAGAGAGGATGTCTTTAAAAACTTGAAGAGGGAGATTCACACTTTCAGACATGCTGATAAAGTACTGCTCACAAAAGGCAACCATGTCCCCTAGTGGGAGCTTGCTACTTCCCATCCTTAGAAGACAGGGGAGCATTAAGGAACTTTAGATGTCTCCATCCACTTGGGATGTTGAGGGTGCAAACAGACCAGCAGCCACAGCAGTCACCACTAGATCACTAACTAGTCACTACAACATATGCCCAGGAAGTGAGAAAATTGGTTTCTAGGCTGTACCCAGCCTAGTCCCCACAAGCCCCAAATCCCAAAAGAATGCCTTCAATATTCAGGCTAGGGAAATGCCTAAGAACAAGGCAAACACATACAAGGTCTTATATTTCATTAAAAACATATATGCCAACAAGGAAGATAAAGGTTTTCTTGTTTCCCTAGGCAATCGTTTCAAGAAGTCAAAGCATATAAATATCAGAGGAAGAAAAAGAAGTTTACTTCTTGAAATGTACTGATCATTTCTTTCAGAGAAATCCTTCCTCCAGCACTATCATATCTCTATTTTAAAGGCAGAATCGACTTTAGCTTACTAAACTTTATTTATGCCTTTTGCTTTCCTCTTTTCAGTCAATATCATCTAAGTAAATCAGCCTTCAGAAGAATAATATTTGAGTTCTTCATGACATTCTGACAGCAGCTTCTACAGATAAGCATTACCCAGTGAGCCTCATCTCTGGCTCAAACTCAGAGATGGCCTCCAGTCTGTCCCTTGGAAAAGCAGCCTGTCCTTCACTACAGAGCTCTCCAATACTTATTAACAGTCTAATAGTATTAGACTATTAGTAATAGAATTATTAGGAACGGATCACATATAAATCAAGAAGGAGCATCAACTTAATTCCTATTAATTCAACTGAATTCTGCAAACATCCTAAAGCTTCAAGTACACATCACAAAAAAGGATTAAAAAGAACAGGAAACAGTAACAAAGACAAAATCAGCAGTATTTTGCTTGGGAGAGGGATACAGAATTCAGAGACCCTCAGCTTGGAAAAGAGGTAACTGAAACTGAAATATCAGAAAAAACTCTGTAATTAGCAATACTGTGATAAAAAAAGTGTGAATAACCATTATCTCACAACCCAAAAAAACAGTTCAATACAGACTTAAAACAAAATAAAGGAATATGCAATTTCACCCCCACATGTAATTAAGTTACGGAACAATTACTGCATAATGTCACAGAGACTTAAAATGTAATCTTAAAATTCAAGATGGGATTTAGACAAATTAATTGATATACATATTAAATATGATAATCTAGATGCAAACACCAGCTTAAAAACTGTCAGAATTCATGAGACTTTACACAGTAAGTGGCTTTTTTTTTCCTTCTGAGATGCTGCAAGCTGCCTTTAGACCAACTTTTTTTGTTTTAAAAAAAGACTTTAGCTGAAGTTCAAGTATAAAAAAACATCTTGATAATGTAGGTACTCTGGTCTGTACAGTTAAAATATGTGCTATGGGTAGAAAGTGAATATTTGTTTCTTACAATCTCTTTTTGAAGGAATGTGTTTTTCCAGCTTCCACAATATCCTGTGAAACGTGCTCCAAATATGTGTGATTCATAAGTCAGTTCTGAAAGTCAAATCATCAGAAACCAACCCTGTCCATAATCCCAAAGCTCTCCATGCAAACCTATCTCTAACCCTCAAAATAAAGCTAAAAAAAAGCAAAAGGATCATTTAATGTTTGTGTAGGTTAGGTCACCCTGAGGTTGAACACATTTTAATTTAGACAAAAATAGAAACACAGATCCATGTATGAGAGGATAAAGATTCCCCCTTTCACCAGAGCTGGACATTAGATTGGCTGAGCTAAATCAATCTGGAAATCCACAATAACAAACACCTGCTCACATTCAGAGGGGAAAGGTTTCAGTTTCCTAACCTTGCCTAATTCAACATCTGCTTTAAGTCAGCACAGAGATAGCATCTTTGGCCCTCCATCCATATACATGTTGAATGTACCACATGTTGAATGAAAAGTACCAGCACTGGAGTCCATGAAAAGGATTAGAGAGGGAATCTGCTTAAAATCTACACCACATCTCTCCTTCTGCAAATACATTACTGATTTTCTAGTGTACTACAGTAGCCCATCAACAGGCACAACGACCTGAAGGACAGGAAGCTGGGGGTGGAGAACAACACTTGCTTTGACAGCAGTCTGTACTTACTGACCAACACACTTAGAAAAGGGGTAGTCCCAGTCCTCCTCCTTTCCCCAGGAGGCTCATTTTGCCTGATATTAAATCCATTTAGATGTGTCATAAACCCAAACCCTCATTCCATGAGCTACAGAACAAAAATTATTTTAAACAAAAAAGACTGTTATCAGTTAAAAAGACTGCCAACAGTTAAACTAAGTCAGTCACAAAATAGTAAGCAAAATTACATTCTTCCACTTCTTCCCCAAAAATTTCGATGGAAGAAGGAACTAAGTGTTGACAGATTACAGATAGAATCCTCTCACATAGTAACATGACAGCTCAGCTGGACTTTTATAGAAAGCCTTCACAGTGTTGTATTAAGAATTTGTAATTGAAAAAAATCCAACTCCTTGTTGGGGGCCAGGGACACTCCTTTAAAAAACAAAAAATAATTATTCTCAAGAAAATGAGTACATCATGTTATTTTTGTATTTCTTTAAAACAAACAAACAAATAATCTACCACTGACCATCTTCACAGAATCTCCTAATAACAAGCTGAGTCTTTAAATATCATGGAATTTACATAAAACAGTAATTTAAATGTTCACATCTCTCCTGAATCAAACTAACTGAGCATGAATAATAAATTGGT
Source organism: Luscinia megarhynchos (assembly GCA_034336665.1). NCBI lineage: Eukaryota > Metazoa > Chordata > Aves > Passeriformes > Muscicapidae > Luscinia > Luscinia megarhynchos. The sequence continues at coordinate 94,703,095 of JAPFBE010000002.1, forward strand.
TTTAGACACCTTGATAACTTACAGAATTTAAACATGGGAAATAAAATACATTTAAAAAACCGAGATGATGGAATATTTGACTGAATTTACCCACTTGTTCTTAATAATAGACTATGAAAAGAAGTGTCTGCCATTCAAAACAATTCTCAGTTTCACACAAAATTCACACAATTTTCAGAAGTGTTGTTATTCCCTCTCAATTGTGATGCTTACGAAAAACTGTCCTGTGTTTGCTCTGATGCCTTGGTGTGCTCATGAAGTCAGCACTCCTCTTCAAGGTCTCCATCCCTCCAGTTATAGGACCAGGAATGGTTTGGGTAGGAAGGGAACTTAAAGGTCATCTAATTCCACCCGTGTGTTGTGAGCAGAGCAACCTTCCATTAGACCTGACTGCTCAAAGCCCCATCCAATCTAGTCTCGAACTTTCTGGGATGGGGCATCCACAAATTCTCTGAGCAAACTTTTCCATGCCTCACCACCCTCAGAGTGAAGAAATTCTTCCTACAACCTAATCTAAAACTCCCCTTTCTCAGTTTGAAGCTATTTCCCCTTACCCTATCACTCCATGTCTGGGTGCAGCACCCTGTGCTTGGCCTTGCCCCACAGGAGCTTTGCCCAGGCTCACCTCTCAAGCCTCCCAAGGAACTTCAAGGCCTGCACTAAAAAAAAAAAAAAAAATCTGCAACTTTTATTCAAGCTGTATTTACTCTGTGGGTTAATGTCATCTTTCAGGTTTCTACAGCTGCAAATCACCTTTTATAAACCTCCCAAGAAAACATCACAGAATAGGAACACCAGGGAAAGTCAAAGCTGCCCAAAGTCCTTTCTGGGAAGTTAAAAATTGACTGATCCTGTTTGTTCAGAGGAATTTTGAAGACATCAATTTAGTCATAATCTAAATTATATAAAGCATTGCCCCAAATCTCATTAGTGTTTAGCAAAGTTACAGCAAAGTGTTAATGCAATAATTCTAAAATAATATTTTATTTTAAGAGGGGAAAAATACAGTCTAAGTAATTCCTTAATACTGGGAATAAAATACAGCTAATTCTTGAAGCCTTCTCTATTTTTCTAATTGTCATCTGAAACCACCCAACCGAATTTTACTGTAATGGACACAAAAAGGGATATTTCCATGCACCCTCAAAACCAGGCAACAGGTGGGTACAGATTGTTAATGCTTGCAGAGGAAGGACTAAGTTTATATAGTGCTTAAGGAACTTCAAACTTTATTTTCAACTTAACTTTACACATAGTCTAGTGCACAGAGAGCAGATGAGAAGGGAGAACTATTTTATCTATTTATATTCTTCATCAGCAGTCTACAGCAATAACTCATCTCTTCAGCACAGGATAAATCTCCAGAAAAATGACTATGAAAAAGACTGTGAAAGATCTCCATTAAAAACTCCAGATATTTAAGTATTATTGAGAAAGGGGAACTGTCTAAGAATTGCTAGTGACATTAAGATATAGTTAGATTGTGGAAATTAACGGGAAAAAATAGAAAGAAAATCAATTAAAAAGAAATTAAACCATAATTGCCTTAAAAGAAATATTTTGCTTTTGAATCTTTAGAGTTAATCACTTATATCTTCTAGAATTTCCAAATTCTGAGAAGTTGGATGACAATTCATAACTTTCTGAAAAGTACTGACTTTTTTATTACACATAATTTAGCTGGGAACTTGAATGCAATAGGATTATTAATTGTCAGTCAAATAGATGAGAGGACCTTCAAAAATTGCTGCAGGTTCATACTTGACTATAAATCCTTTTGGTTCATTAAAGTCTTCTGAATGTTTGATTGTACTATGCCCAAGTACCTCCAAAGTTTAATTTATGTTACTATTTTGAGTATGTCAAAAAGCATATGTGCAAAAAAGCCCAAAATTTTGGTTGTCCAAAGAAAAATTTTACTAGGTAGTAATTAAGGCTACAATATCCACTATATTTACATTTCTTCTCCTGCACCACATGCTTCCTACATTTGTTTCTTTATCTATATCTATTATTACTTCATTTGCCTTTTTAGTTTTGTAAGGAAATGGATCTTTCATTGCATTATCCACCATGTCTTTCCTTCACCTCTTGGAAATTCTTCTAGTCCTTGCCAGAAATGTAAAGGTCTAAGATAAAAACTCTTACAAGTTGCATAAAATTTAGCACTATAGGGGGCAATCTCCAGTTATGGCTCTTTCCAAAAGCCCTTAAGGAAGGGAGGTTTGTCTATATCCATAAACTAACACCTAAAGGACCCCACTTACACCTCCATGAGCACCTTAACCAGCACATCAGAGATCTCAGTATCAAAATATATTAACAACACAGAGAATCCTGCTAGTTTCCAACCCACAGCAAAATGAAGACCTTAAAGTTGTTCTGATAGTTATAAGCAAAACAAATACTCAGAACTGTTAGCAATAATGGAAAGCAGAACAATAAAACTACAAAGCTGAAAATAATGCACACAACTATTAAAAAGGGATTCTGACAGTCAGACAGAATGTTTAAATGGTTTATAACCAGTTAATGGTTTATATAAACTGTCAAATGCAAATCTAGTTTTGACTAAATTGTTTGAAATCTCTAATCATTATGTTGAACTTGATTTTCAAATACATTTATACTTTTCTGTGATCAGTGTTTTATCATTTTCTTTTTTAGAACTATTCACAGACTAAACATAACTGATGTTAATGCAGTAACTCAGGTTAACTACACCAGGTCCAGCATTTCTTGTACCTATGTAGAAATGTGACTGAAGTTCTACAATTACGTAGCTGCCAGATGCAGAGATTCTGTATCAAGATAATCAAATAATGCTAAATATTTTTCATATGCTAAACAGTCTAAGCAACTTGGTCTTACACCATTGAATACTTTATACAGTATCAGCATAATAAAAAAAAATTATATAACTGGTGATTTTGATTACCTGGAATAGTTTCATGGGCTGTCAAAACCACACTTATAATAGGATTTTTAGCTCCTGAAACCTGTTCAGTCTCCTTAGTTGATGCTGCTTTCTCTGCTTTCTGAACTCTGGGCCTCTTGGGAGTTTTTTCTCGCTCATCTTCCTTCCTGTCAAGGTCAACGTCAGAATCATTACCTAAAGAGCAAACATCAAAAATAAGGTAACTGTGTACAAAAGCAATGCAGGTAACACAGTCACTAACACTGCAAGAACAAATGGGGAGAAAATTTATGCTACAATAGAAAGAAAGACATTATCAAAACAAGATGTGCTGCATGATCCCTAAAGGGGAAGTTTTTCCCTTCTATTTAATAAAACTAGGATGATACAAACAAAGAAAATAAGAGAGAAAAAAACCAAAATTTAAAAAATCAACTCTCAGAAACCTGTGCTTTTCTAAATTCATTCACATTACTGTGGATTTCTGTGAAACCACCTTTGTCAAAGTTCTCATGATTTTGCAGTTAATGAACAATTTATTTTTCTCTTCTCCGTATTTAATTGTTCTGACAATTTTAGGACTATTTCTTTTAGTACTGGCTTCATTATCAATCTGATTTACTGGAAAGTCTTTTGACAAACTGTTTGGATTAGGCCTTCTTCCTCTCCTGTTATTGTAAATCAACAGCCAGAAACATAATTTTCTTTTTAGCGTAGATTCAAGAATAATTAGGGTTCAAAATAGTTCTTGGGTTCAGCCTAACTCCTGACATGTAATTCCTCGTTTTGAAGGCCTGCACTTCCAAATCATTCCCTGCTGCTGTTCAGAATGTCTCCAACCTCTTAAATCGGATGTTTTAACCTGTTAACTAGAAAGCAACACAACAATTGCATAGTAAAACACTCTTCGGAGATAAAAATGAATAACCAGTAATCAGCTGATTTCCTTCTTAAAACAAATGAGGAATTCCTTTACTGAAATTCTAAAAGATAAAAAGTACAAGAAAAAAAACCAACAGTGTTTTTATAGATAAAAAATCAGAGAGGTCTTGAGTTTACACCAATAACATTTCTTATATAAAATGAAGAGGTAGAAGATGCAAGAAAAAACAAAGATGGCAAATTAAGGCATTATGCAAACGTTCCAGAAGCAATGAACAAGGAAAGAAGAAACTAATGGAAGAAAATTATAAATAAACCCAGTGAACTTTTCTCTTTTTTTCCCCCCTCTCTCAATCTACATCAGATGATTCAATCTCCAGAGTAAGTAATTCCATGTATATACAAAATATGCTGTAGCTGCTGTAATGAGATAGAGAAATAAAATATAAATTAAAAAAAACAGTAAGAGAAAAGCTGTAGTGTGTCCAGACTTGTTTCTGACACACAAACAGCAGGAGTGAAAAGATATACAACATGGAAGTGGCTGTTTTAATTCCAGTAATATTTTGTAAATACTCAGCTGAGATTGAAACAACGACTGTCTCTGTGGCCTGCCTGTAATGGAACAAAGGTTTAAAGTGTCCTGGCTGTACCTTACAAAAACGAAGGACACAAGCAGAAGCTAAAGCAGCATGGGTAGGGCTGATCATGTAACCTGCATAAACCACAATTGCTTTACTTGACACAAAACCAGAAGGAAACAAGGTGTGCAGGAAGAAGTTTAGCTTTCTCAGGCATCCTGAGACAGAAATCTGCACACTGACAACTGGCAGTGATTTAATACTAGACTGTAAGTCTGAAATTCATATTCAGAATCTCCAGAAAGATGAAAAACCACAAAGCAAACTGAACTCCAACAGAGCCAGCCACGATTCTGTCCAGCTCCTCTGCCTGGAGAGCCCCACAGTTTTTCAGCACCTACTAATGATTTCTTCAATTTCATTACAAAAATTCCTTGATCTATTCCTCTTCTCAACTAGGTTTTTATTCTGTAGACTTCTACAATTTTGGAAAATATTGCTGATTTATAGGTACAAAGAGTTTCATAATGTCCCCATTTAACTCCTTAATACAGCTGTAAATTATTCATTTATACTAAAAGCACATGGTTCTAACACTGATATTTTCTGCAATACTTAAAAGGGATATTTGAAGATAAAGACAAATCCCCTTAAAACAGAACCTGCTTGTGCAGTGGTTTCTTTTGGTGTGCTGAACAGGGGTGGAAGGAAACAAACATACTCTATCTTACAGGTCTTTTCCAACCTTAGTGAATCTATGAAGCAAACACATATTTTCACATTTTCTTCATTAAACAGCCTCTAAAATTTCTCAGCAGGACTGGGCTACCAACACAACAAAGTCTTCTCATAAAGAATCAGAATACACAGAATCACAAAATAAACTGAGTTGGAAGGGACCCACAAGGATCATGGTGTCTAACTCTTGGCCCTGCACAGGACCATCCCCAGGAGTCACACCATGTGCCTGAGAATGTAATCTGCTTATTGAGTTGCTTTTCTGAGGGTATTTCACATACTGGGTTAATTACTCTGCTTTTGTTCAGTGGGCAGTAAGCAAAACTGAAAAGCATTAGAAAAAAGATGTAAAAAGATTTTACACACCTATGGACAAAACATGCTTTAGCTAAAAGAAATCCAGAAACATATATTGGAATGAAAGCTCTGATGAGGAGAACAGAATTTTTTCCACTTTACTAGGCATCATGTTATTCCTAGCAGTTTTATGAATAGAATCCAAGCACCTAACCCCTGAATTCTCCTTTCTAACCATTAGAAAGGTTCTAACCATTAATCAGTTTAATGAGGAAGTAAAGTGCGTGAAGACAAATAATAAAACCATTTATTACCTTTTCATTTTAATACACAATTTTATTAACTTTTGAGTATTGAAATTCTACTAAAAAATGGAGAACCACAGATTTGAGTTTGTTTGTGATCCATGTTAGTGAATAACTACAACCATTGTAATAGGCCAACAAATGTTTCACATTGTTTTTCTTTCCTGACACGCCTCTGTCAGGCAGATCAGTTTGGCAGTTCTTTCAGGCCAACCAAGGGTTAAAGTGAAGAGATGTATAATAAATATTTCTGACAGTCTCCCTGCTTTCAAAACAGACAACAAACACTATTTTAAAAGATTTTAAAACAACAGAAAGAATGGCAATATAAAAATATTTTTTGTTAAAATGTTGCTGTTTCATATGCATATATTCATATATTCATATGCATTGAATATTTGTGCATGTAGGCTAAGCACTAAAAATTATGGCCATACAAAAAAAATTTTCATACAAAACCTAAAGCTGGTAAGTACTTCAAACAAAGAACTGAATCTCAACTGCCTATATGACTCAAATATCTCAACTTTCTCAATATGAGCTCAGAAGACTCAGTCCCTAACAGGAGGACTACATTCAGTATGAGCAAAGGTGTGAGGAATCTAGTGAGAGCTGTGCAATCTGAGTTAACACAAAAAAAAGTACACACACAGACTGGAGAGAAACAGCAGTGAGAAAACTCCACTGATTTCCTGATCATACATCTGCTACCAGTGCTGAGGATCTGTAAGAACATTCTCACCCTCACGCGATGCCTGATCAAAAGAAAAATCATCTCTCTACAGTGATCTAGTTCTGACACTTAAATATTAAAATTTATTTACTAATTTGATGCCTGATGATGGCAGTAGCTCCATTCTACCCCTGTTTGAGAGGAAGAAACATCTTCCAGAAACAATTTGGTGATAAGTTTTTGCTACAAAGAGAACTATTTCATGGTCTGTGTGCAACCTGAGACTTAAAAATCCTTCAAACCAACACTCCCTATCAAATCACCAGATGAACAAACACCTTAACTCTCAATAACAGTTGCTTTGTTCCTGAACTCCCTCTACACCAAAACAGCCCTGAAGTGGAAGGTGTGCTCTAGGAAAGGATTAAAAGGAAGACAAAGTATGTTTTAAGTTTTAATTAAAAAGAGCTTCAACTTCAACCATAGGGCTCAAACAGCCTTTCTATAATATGTGGCCATCCCATCAGTATCTAGCTGCCTTCCTGGAAAAAATACCTTCATAGTTAGAATCATGGATTAGAGTGTCAAATAAATGCTTTGCCCATCTCAGCTAGGAGAGTTCTGCTGTATAATAACTATCACAGGTTATAAAGGAACACTTTTGGATGATTTTAAGATGATTTGTGAGAAAACAGAGTATATGCCACTTGAATAGCTAAGCTGAGTTTCTCAGGCAGTAAGAGCCTTGGCTTGCTCCTGAACAGGTTTGTTTAGACAATCTGTCTCCCTCTGCACCTCCCTTGCTAAGCAGTCAGCTCAGCACTGTCAGCTGGAGCCTGGGCCCAACAGATGGACAAAGTGACCTCCCCTCCCCAGCAGCGTGCTCGTGCAAGAAACACAGTGCTGAGCTGCTTCTAACACAATTAAGAAATGGTCGTGTCTGTTGATCAGCAAAGCTACTGCCAGCTCTGAATTAATCAGGGCTTCCAGAGTCCCATCGAGCTGCATGGTTCATCTCTCCCCTGGTTCTGCTGTAGTCATTAACTGGAGGAACTGCTCTCAACATTTGTAATTGGATGCATGGCATTTCGTAGGCATAGCTACACAGCCTTAATTGGCATGTTTTTAAACTGCTCTTCATTCAAATCAATGTTTTTTAACCACTCAAAACTGGTATTTCATAGCAGCAGGAGAGCAGCTTGGAAAAAAGGAAGTGAACTTTTAAAAAAAAGGAAATGGCCATTTAAAATTAATATAGCCAATTGTTTCTCCTGCAGTGAATGACATCCTACTTGCAGGAAGAATTCATTTAAATTAGAATCCAGCTGATGGCAAAACCATTTTAAACTAAGGCCAAAAGTGACGTCTTTAAGATATATGTAGGCTCCCACTTCAGCAGGATTGAATAGTTCACTCCAGAGGAGGGATTGTAATCTGTCTTCCACTCAAATGTCATTCCCTGGCCATTAAATGTCCCCTCTTGCATCTTGCCAGCCAGATCCAAATCATGAGCCAGAATTGTTAACTTTGTTTAACCAAAAAGAAATAGGTGTACACAGAGTTTGGCTTACAGAACAGTAACTTGCTTAGGCAAGTAAGCCCTCTATGAAAATATGTATTTCCTAGGCATGTGCATGGGGAAGTTGGAAACACAGTGGACATTTTTCAATCCTGTGCTGTATTGGCTTTGTGTGGCCATGTTTTGGTAGTGGGGGGGCTACAGTTTGGCTTCTCTGATGGAGATTTGGGTTTATTCCTCATCATCCTGCTCTGATTTGATTGGTAATAAATTAATTCCACCAGGTTGTGTCTGTTTTTCCTATGATGGTAACTGGTGAGTGACCTCTCCCCACAGAACTTTTGTTATATTTTCTCTTTCCAGTCCAGCTGAGGAGCTGCTTTCTGGGCACCCTGGAGTCCAGGCACAGTTGGCTCTCCAGATTTGAAAAAAAGTCAATTTTTTTTTTCTGTTTAAGTGAACAGGCCCACAAGGTGAAGTCAATCATTATGCTTTAAAGGATCAAATTAGATGCACAGAGGATGTCAGTACCAGTACGGTCTGGTAACTCTGGAAAGAGCAGGAGAACTATCAATGAGTCACCGACCTCAGAGATCAATGCAGTTCACTAACTACAGAAGTAAGGACAGCAGAGGCCACTGCATTACCAGTTATTCCTCTGAACAATACATGTGCAGTTTCAATGAAGTTTCAACTCTAGTTTCAACAAGAGTTTTCTAGTGATTTATTTATTTCAAATGTCCATTATGTTAGGGATTTCAACACTTTTCTTGTTGACCTATAAAAGAGAGGGAAACATTAATATTTAACCTTCCACTCAAAACATGTATTCAATTTCTCTGAATAGAGAATAGCACAGAGAACAACTGTATAATGTTATTTATATATACATATATATATACACACACACACACATATATATATATATATACACACACACACACACACATTTTCAATATTTTCATGCTTAGTATATTTTAGCAATAGCCAAAACATTATTTTGGTCAAAACTACAAAACATTGCATCATACGAACTGCTATGAAGAAAGTTAATTCCATTGCAGCTAGACATAGTGCAAAGTGAAAACATCTGATTATTAACCAGATGGCCACAGAGTGCTAAGCTTTGCAATAAATTAAAAACATAAGAAAATTATATAAAATTAAAACTATAGAAAAATCTCAGAAGGATTAAAAGAACAGGTAAAAGTAATTTCAAGTTGGAAAATACCTGGATAAAAGGAAAAAACCCAACCTGTATGTACTAGGTAAAATGTCAAAGACTAAGTGAGAAGAACCTGCAGGCAAAGCTCCTTGTGAATTTTAGCCAACTATTTTGAACTGTCTCTGACATGTAGAAGCAGATATTATACTTCTGGAAGATTCAAAGACTTCAATAAAATCTTACATCCAGCTCTAAGAAAATCAGCAACAGTGGATTCTAGAAAAAAAAATTACAGACAAAATGATGGGTTCTAAATTAACTCTTAAGAGTACAAGAAAGATCTGTCTGTATTTCTAAATACTTCACTGAAAACATAACAGAAAGCAGGAATCAGAAAAATCAACCATAATATAAAGAGGAAACATGAAGGGAAGAGCAGAACAGCAAAAATACACATCATGCCACAGTATGAACCAGGAGGGCTCTGCAGAGGGATCTGGGCAGGCTGGATCAATGCACTGAGCCCAGCTGTGTGAGGTTCAATAAGGCAAAGTGCCAGGTCCTGCCCTTGGGTCACAACTCCTCCATGCTGTGCTCCAGGCTGGTGGCAGAGAGGCTGGAAAACTGCCTGAAAGAAAAGGACTTGGAGCTGTGGGTCAACAGTGGCTGAACATGAGCCAGCAAGTGCCCAGGTGGGCAAGAAGCCAAACATTACCTTGGCTTTTATCAAAATTAATGTGGCCAGCAGGACCAGGGCAGGGACTGTCCCCCTGTACTCAGCACTGGTGAGGTCACACCTCAAATCCTGTGCTCAGTTTACAAGAAGGACACTGAGGGGCTGGAGCAGGTCCAGAGAAGGGCAGCAGAGCTGGGGAAGGATCTGGAGCACAAGATGAGGAGCAGCTGAGGGAGCTGGGGGTGTTCAGCCTGCAGAAAATGAGGCTCGGGGGCAACCTCATCACTCTCTACAACTGCCTGAAATGAGGCCGTAGCCAGGTGAAGGTCAGCTCTTATAACTCTTCTCCAAGGTAACAAGTGAGAGGGTGAGAGGAAATTGCTTCCAGTTGTGCCAGAGGAGGTTTAGATTGGACATTAGGAAAATCTCTTCATTGAAAAGATGATCAATCATCAGAACAGGCTGTGCAAGGAAGTGGTGGATGCAGCACCCTGGAAGCATCCACAAGGTCTGAGCATGTGACACTTGGGGACATGGCTTAGTGGTGAACATGGTCATGCTGAGTTAACAGTTGGACTCGATGACCTTGGATGTCCTTTCCAAATTTAGTGATTCTGTGATTATGCAAAAGGTTATGGGGAATATCATAGAGACCATTATAGAGAACTCTAGGCAGAGAACACACTGTTCTTGTCTGTTCCACAGAGTTTTGAGCTACTGACTGTATTCACACTTTCTTAGAGGAAAATAATAATGCACATATGACTTTCATCTTCATATTCAGAAACTACAAAGTTGTCTCAAAGCAGTTTAGATGGTAAAGCCAGAAGTGAAAAGTTTTCCTGTGATGAGAACTAATCAAGAGACAGTTGAAAATTGAATTTCCCAGATGCATTCCAAGAAAGAATTATGTCTTCAGGATAAAACCAGCCCCAAATACCTTCACAGTTTGCAGTCAAGACAGAAAGCTTCCAAAAATTGGAACCCTTGGTTTTGGTGACCCCAAGTCATTTGTTGCCTGTTTGACTTTGCTGGACTGTTCTGCTTTTATCACGGAATTTAAGTTCCATCTGCCCAAAACTGAGGCTATTTTCTTTATGAAGAAGGAAAAGGATGAGCAATTTAGTTTGGAAAATTTGCCAGTGTGTTTTGTAGACTAATGAAAGTAAGATTTAGGAGCTATAATGAGCCAACAGGTCAAGAACAGGTAATTTGAATTTATACTTTGACCTGAGAGTTTATTTTAAAAGGACATTAGAAAAGGTGACATTTCTAAAATAATGCAAATAATAACACTGGACCTAGCACACACAAACAGCAGAAGGCATGGACACTTGGGATGTCAGAGGTGAGACAGCTGGAGTAACTGACATTTTGTGTAGTTGAAAAACTGCAGCACTGATGACAGTAAAATATAACCAGGTACTTTAACAAAGCAAGAGTTTCTCTGCTCTGACAACATATTCTAAGCTTATTTTAATTAAGCTTTGCCACAGAAGTTAAACTCTACATTTCAATGAAAGTAAAACAGTCATACTAGCTGTGTAAAATCATGACAGACTGGAAAGAGTAACAGAAAACTGGGGAAAAAAAAATAAATGGAATAGTTTGTCTACAAGCAGAATGCACAATATCATACTGAGCAACTGTAGCAAAAGCAAAACCTAAATCAACACAAAACTCACATAAAGTTAAGGTATTTGAAACTAAGACATTGCTTTGTATGTATGTGAGATTCACCTTAGGGAAAAGTTAAATAGGCAGAGGAGATAGATTAGAGGAATAGAATAGAGGAGATGATTACTGTACTTCAACTACTCTATTCTGAACAAATATTCACTGTTGTTTTTTAAATTGACTGGGGTGCAATGCCCCAGGCCAATGAGGGTTTAAGAAACCATTTGGACAGTGCCCTTAGCAGCTTTAACTGCTGGTCAGCCTGAATTGGTCAGGCAGCTGGATAAGATGGTCATTGTAGGTTCCTTACAACTGAAAATAACTCCATTCTGCTCTGTTCTATACTAAACATTTGAGAGGTTGAATATATGCAAACCAATCTTAAAGCTAAATTGAAACACTGGACTCTCCTATGCCAAAGAGTATCATTCACATAAAGCTTTGTTTGAGTTTGACATTATTTTTTATACAGTAAAAGAAGCCATCCAGAATAGCAAACTCCATCAAAAGAAGAGACTTCAGGTTGCCCAAGTCACAGAACAGAAACACCTGTACAGGACCATCCTTCTTCACCTATGTATGATACTCACCTGCATGGCCTATACCACTTCTCCCTGAAAAACTACAATCCACTTCATGAGAAACAGAACAGTTGCTAATGCAAAACAAGCATTTCAGGGAGTTGTATGAAAATCATTACTGTAATAAATATTTTGACCACTTTGAAAGAAGTTTAAGTAACTTGTCTACGTCCAGTTCAGCACTGGGGATTCCAAGCCAGCTCTTGTGGTGGGAACACACTGTCCCACAACCTATTTCTGGTATTTTTGCTGGATGTTTTCTTACCTCCATCTCCTTCTTCTTCTCCTTCATTGAGAACAATAATGCAGATGTGCTTAGTCAGCTGTCGTGTGTTGGAGAATTTCCGATTGCATTTCCTGCATTCCAGGCTGCCCTGGTGAGACTTCAGATGGTTCTGGGCCTTCTTCTGTCCCAGATGGAACCTCTTTGCTGGGAACAGGGTTATTTTCTGCCACATCTTCATCCACACAAAACTTCTTGGTGGACCCTTTTGGTCTGCCCCTTTTCCTCTTCGCTACAAGAAGCTCTAGAAAAGAAAATTAAAGTGTAATTAAATTCCATGGCTAATTAGCTAATATCCCTCTGATCTTTGAAAAATAGGTGCCTTAAATGAAGTTTGAGTGGAGTTATCCCAAAAGCTTAAAAAAAAGGTTAGCATCACACAAACTTATTTCAAAGCAGTGGTATTTGCTGGCATTTCTGGTAGCTGCACAGCAATAACATCAGCAGATGTCAAAGTGCCACAGTTTTATTTAATTACACTGCAAGCACTCTTCAAGACTACACTGTAACTCTATCAGCACATGTATTCTATAAAATTGCTCTACTGTGTTTCAATACTACAAAAGCCTTTTAATTTAAACTATTTTCAAATAAATTATCCAGGTATTGAGATGCAATCAGAGAAAAACAATGCATGTTTAAGAACCAAAATCTCATTGTCTTTTTAATATAGTGAATATTTACTCCCTAATACTTTCTGTGGTTCTTGATTATCAGCAATTTCTAGACAAAAGCTGGCATAAAAAAATTGCTGGTAACAAATAAATTCCAGAAGTCATGCAAAAAAGTTTTCTTAATTAAAATCAGAAGTCATCCACAATTCCTAATAAATACAATTTAATTTTACATTTTCCTATTTCTGTAGAGGAAATATTGATCAAATCCATGATATGCAGTGCACAGAAATTCATGACAACATAAATTATATTTCTTGCTTAAGATTTCTCTCACCACTGCAGTAGAATTACAGATATTGACAAATTGAGATTGACAATGTAGAAGTCTGAAAAACCATGAAAAGAGAGAATATTAAAAGAAACCAAACCACAAAAATTGTTCAAGCACAGGTGCCGAAAGACCTCATTGAATTGGTAGATTTAGAGGATATGAAAAAATAAATGACTTAAGGAATCTGAAAGGAATATGATGCAGAAGAACAGGAGAAGGTAGCATGTTATTCATAACCTATTCAGCATTTCCTTAAAATATACCAGGCAAAAAAAACCCCCACATTCAGAGACCACAGCTTTGAGTTAACCATGTAATTACTATCAAATGCAAAAGAAAACATTCTGTCTTCTTAGAGGAGTGACCTGTCTGCCTAAATAAAAGTAATAAAACTCCTAAAAAACCTCACTATGAGTAGAAAAAATGCAACTGTTTCCCATAATTCTTTTTCAACCCTTCACTAGGGTCCTGAATTTTCACACTACTCTACCAAAAGAAGTTTGGTCAACTATCAGCCAAAAAGGAAAAGGTGGTTTCAGTGCTTTCAAAACTTCTCTTTGCTACCATTCATGTTATTTTGATATCCATCCATCACAGCAATCAGTATTTGAGCTGAAGAAATTAACAAACAATTTAAAAAAACCCCAACAATTATCTTTACATCAACCCATCAAAAGGCCACAGTTTTCAAACTCTCCAACATGAGGAATACAGATGTGGATGCTGTGGATACAGACTACTACAAAATAGTTAAATCCAAGGATTGGAAGACTGAATGCAACCACCATATTATTCTCTGTGTATGATATTCTTTTCATTCCTTTACAATGCAATCATCAGATTACCCAACAAAAAGAAATAAAGAAAAATCAGGTCAAAGAGATGCTTCTTCCTGACTGTTTTAGTGCAGATTTAATGAAAAACAGAGCAGCACTTTCACATTAAGACAGAAATAGAAACAAAATCTTGCATGCAAGTGGAAATGGGAAAATTGCTCCTTTAGATAGCTGGTGATAGAACTTCTGCTATGGCTTAAAATATTGCACTGTGACTACTAATGGTGGGCAAATAAAGAACGTGCAAGTTTTAGAAATGTTTGCAAATGTGTCTACAAGTAGGAGAATTTACAGCAGCTCTCAGCCATTCAAAAGGTTTGGTGGCAAGAGGCAGGCAGCAAACACAGAACAGGAGGGCTCATGTGAGCAACTGATACACCACCAGAACTTGCAGGGCTTATCATAGTCATTTCTTTTCCTTGCTCCTTGGTTTCCTTTTTCCAGGACACAACTTATCTCAAGATACTTTGAGCTAACAATGTCAGAATTAAATTTTTAACGAGGCACCTAAGCATAAATTCCAGCTGTCTCCCTATCCAGCTTGCCCCCAGTGAGCTCTTCACATTGCAGTATCCAAATTCCAGTTCAAACCACCTAAGATCAACAGCACACAGTAATTTAATAACAGAACATTGTCATTCATCTGCCAGAACATAACCAAGTTAATCAAATATTGCTTGTTAGAAAAAAGAATCTATTTAACTGCTAAAAATAAAGTAGTATAGTAAATAAATAATAAATCCCCCTATCACTTATTTCAATGATGCTTTAATCATAAATAGAAGTTCTAAACCGGTCATTAAAAAGATTTTGAATTAAGATCCTGTTCCCTCAAGAACAACTTAGCTGTTTCTGGGGATTTTGCACTCATTACAGACTGACTGAAACCAATCTTTATGCTGACTGCTATTGGATGAGCACTGGCAATATCCAGGGAAGACATTCTGTGCTATGCTCTATAATTATGTACTCAAAGACATAAAAAAGACACTTCAAAAAGAGAGTAATGAAACAAACCGTGTGTCTATTTTTATACTGTTCCTTCATAGGAATTGTTCACACAAGCTTCTCCTAATCAATCTATTTAATACAAAAAGTTTGTCAGAGGTCACAGAATGCTTGTGCAAATATCACTTAAACCTCCTGACCATATGTTAACAGGTTGAGGCATTATGCAACGTGAACTCTTCCTCAAGTGTCAATATAAAAAGCTTACATTTTATCAGTTAGAACAGCACAGAATCTTCTGCACACAGTGTCACACAAATGCATGCACGTAAATCTCATCCCCAGCCTTACTTTATTACTGTTCTGTTTTTGTACCACCTCCTGTCCCTCAAGTGTGAATGCAGGCTCAGCCAAGGATGAGGCTGATGTACACACTGTGGTTTTAAGTGACCTTAATGAGCTGCACTCCTTGGAGGAGATTATGACACTCAGACTGTAACTTTCTTCAAGGTTTCATAACCAACAGAGACACGCATCCCATAATCCAGATACAGCCCAAAATATGCAACAATCCATCAGGTAATAACACTATGAATAGATGAAGCCAGGGCCATTGGTAATGTGCCACAAATCCTCACCAATCTGATTAGGCAGAAGCCAAAGAAGGCTAAAAAATCACTGAGAAGAAAATGGAGATCATTGCGAAGAATTATAAAAAGCCTTGGGCTAAACTGGACTATGAATGACTACAGTTACTAGGTAAATACCTGTCATTTCTCAAAACACATATGCCACATTCCAGTGCTGGACAAAATGTGACTTGTGCACAGATGTGTAACAGCAATATCTCCCTGGTACTCTTGGTTCCATTTAATAAAATAATTTTAACATCATCGTGTCAAAACTTTTAGGAAAAATAAACTCTAAACAGATCATGGCTTAATGATGGGAAAGTGGCATGACTAAACAAAATTCAGCAGAGAGCACTGAAAATAAAATAACAGTAGAATAATAAACACATATTACATGCCTAGAACTTTACTTGTCCCAGTACTTACAAAATCATTAATTCATTACTCAGGCAGAACAAAGAGCTCCTTTAGCAACTCAGCATTTGCTCTTCTATACCAATTGTGGGGTAGCTACAGTATTTACTAACACCTGGAAGAGAATTTACACTTTCAAAGGACAAAAAGCTGTTCATCTGTTAGTCACCAAGTACTAAAAGTTGTAATTTCTACGACTGTCATTTACCAATTACTTCTTCTTTCAGTGACAATACTGAGTTTCTACAAACACTGGCTCACTGACAAATAATTGTATGCTATAAGCTTTCTAAGTTTTATCTGCTGCAGATTCCATAGCAGGAGAGAATAACTGATGCTTTGAAAGAAGAGCTCTTTCCAAATGCTATGTTCAACTTCAGAATACCATATTTTTTCAAACAGAACACAGAAAATAATACAATGGGACTTCAGAACCCTCTTTTCCAACCAATCTGTCTGATGGGAAAGTAGAAATGCTAAAGAATGCCTAGAATATTATTAGAAAACTGTGGAAAAGTAATTTACCTTGGCATTCTTACTGATAGCAGATGGCAAAGAGTTGGGCTACATAACCTGAAAAAGGTGGCACCATATGAGCACATCAGATGAATAAAAGTATTCACTAAGAATAATGAGAAAGGTAAATTATTAATATATAACTTAAGAATATTATATTTTACATAAGACTTGCAGAGTTGTTTTCTAAAAAGTCAATTATGTCTAATTTCTGCTGCTTCAGATCACAATGGTAATTATACACTATCCTCATAAATGCACAAGCATGCTGAACACATACAATAGAGAAAGTGCAGATACTCCTGACAAAAATGTCAAGAGAAGTTTGCAGAAGAGCCTTTTTACTAAAATGAATAAGAATATGTTACAAGGTACCAGTCTCACTGTGCTCAGAAACATATGTAGTGAAAGGATAACAGGAAACAAAGATGTGAGAAAGGAAAATGCATTCTGCATGCCCAAGGAATTAACTCCGTGCTGTGAAAATAAAATTAGAATGACACTTTGAAAACTGATTTGAAATGTATTCATCATCTTCTGATACACTGGTAATTTTGGGCATTGTGTGAAATAATATTCTGGTGAGATTCTTCCTCAGCAGCCACCTGAGGAGACAGCAGCTCTAGTGAAATACTACATGGCCATTATTAGAAATATCTTCTTACATTGATGCAATTATTTTAACCAGTGAATTACTGCTTGTAAATAAGTGAAGCAACATCACATACGTATGTTAACACCAAAAAAATTCTTAAATCTACGATCCATAAGCACATAATTTTTAAAATAATGAAATTATAATGATTTTAAAATCCTAGTATTTGTGTTAAATAAGAGGTTTGCCAACAACATAAATCCATTATTCAGTAAGGGCACAGAAACAGATAAGAAGTCTGGATTATTTTGAACCCATTGCTAATATTCCAAAGTATGGCAATTATGATCAGTTAGCAATGGAATTGAATGAATGTAACTTCTACTGCACAGTAAAATTTTTATTTGCAATTAATTCAACTTCTGATTGGTTTATTTACCAGCACCACTATCAAAACACAGTTATAAATTAGTTATAAATTATTTTTAGTTCATAAACTATAAACAGTTATAAATTATGAATTGTGCTACTTCATTTTTGGAATAGAACTATTAACACTACCTGAATCACAACGAACAAGCTGGACAATTCAAAAAGGACACCTAAGCCTCAAGACACATTCTCACCCATGGTGTCCTTTTCACTGCTGCTAGACAATCTTCCCACTGCTATTACAGAGCTCAAATTAAAGCTGTAGGAAAACTTTGCTAAACTTGACATTGAAAATTAATGAACCAATGTCACCATTCCCTAAGACACACTGAGTTTATCCATCATATCTGTCATGTGATCTACTCCATGCTGAATGAAATTTGGGGTGGCAGTTGTACAGTGATTATGAAAACAAGCTCTGGAAACCATTCTATACACAATGCAGAGCAAGCACATCACAGGTTTTATTAAAAAAATGTGTGACAATGAAAATGAGGTTCCTTTTAACTTATGAATGTACCTTCTCCATCTTTGCTTGTGTTTGTGGGCACTGTTAGAGGCTGGAGAGGAATGATGATGTCATCCACACTGGTCCCTTCTTCTGTGTGTTTCTCCGAGACATGGGACAACAGCTCAGACTTATTTGGTGAAAATAAGTTACAAAGCTTACACATGAAGATGGAATTGACCCCTGAAAAAAAAGTGTAAAAACAAGGAATTAGTGTTTTCAAATGTGAGTTATTTATGTTACCATGAGTTACTGGGATTTTGGTTCAGTCAACATAGTAACTGTAATTTACTTAAGACACATAAAAGGCAGCAATGAGGTGAAATGATGAATGTTGTATCACTATATGAACACATTCATAACACATCTCCAAATGAATTAACTGAAGAAATGGGTAAACTCCTAGCTAGATCCTCATAGGGCAAAGAATTTCTTCTGGCTGAAATCTTAGAAATGTTTTAACACAACACAAAAGGAAGAACAAATTAAGACCTTTTTCCCCTTCCAGCCTCAAACATCATTGTAATTTTACATATATTCAAACACACAGTAAAATCATATGTTAGGTCGTTATCAAGTTCCATGAAAAGTTCCTGTTGATTTAAGAAAAACAAGCAAACAAAAAACAAACCCCAAAACAAACTAAAAACCTTCAAAGCAGCAGGAGCAAATGAAGAACGTCATTGAAACTTCCCCTGGTCAATGCTTTAAACAGAAATTTGACACAACTTTTTTGGCAAAGCTTTATGTGTCTTTTTAATTCACAGGTACTTTAAGTGCAATGTGAAAGCAAAGCCTCAAGAAAGTAAAGAACAATAAAGAAGGATTAATATAATCCCAGATTTTAAAAAAAAAGCTCAAAAATTTTGGCCACAGAAATTCAGAGGACTTTGTTTTCTAACACTGAAGTCTTTTGCTTTAATGGTTGACTTTTGAAGAATACCTATTCCCTTCAGGGTCCAATAGAACGAAAAAACAACCAGGAACCAATTTTAACAGCACACTCATTCTCCACCTACATGTATTAAAGTTCTGGCCCAGAGACTGGTTTCAATTGCTGCTCTCCCTCCACCTCCCTATGAAAAACTAGGGACATAAAGCCACTGAAACCAAGCTGGAAAAAGCAGCTTCTCTTCTGCGAGCAGCTTGTACTTCTGAGGTAAAAGTCAAACCAGAGATCACTGGGTAAGTACAGAAATAAAGTGATAGTTTGTGAACTTTGGGATGAATCTGGGGGTAAGAGAACAGAGAAGCTGTATTTTGGGAGCTATTTTTAACACAAACCTAAGCACTCCCCTACTGAACTATTATTCCACTTCCTTCACGACACACTACTTATATAGCTCACCCCACCCAAAAAAAATCTTTATTTAAGGTGCCCTGAAAGTTAAGAACAGTCTCTCTTTTAGACGTATTTGCACTTGAAATGCAACAAAAGCAGAGCTCAAAACTAACAAGCAGGCTAGGCCATCATCTCTGACAAAACAACTCCAATACTGCTCCTGTTGTTTGAAATATCCTCTTATTACACACAAGCAGCTATGTAAGTGTATGGTACAATCAACGTGTTCTTGGAGCTCGGCTGGGCTCCTTCTCAGGCATTCTGCTGTCTTGAGCACACAGATATTTCTGTTTTGATTGCAGTATGTTATATTGTAGTATGAAAAGTTCCTTTGAACTAGTTCTGCTCTAGTTAGCACTATTTTTTTTTTATGGGCATGAAGCCTGTTATTGACCCAGCATACAACAACTCTTCTTTTCAAATGTAAATGCAAAATAAAACCTATGAACATTTACCTAAACATTTAACCAGGTGAAATTCCACGATTTAGCTGACATTTCTATTTTGAGGTTCCATTTGTCACTGTTTCTCCTTCCTGACCTGCTGGCTGTTTTCCCTAGAAGTTCAGGCTCAGTGCTGTGTCTCTTGCCTCCTCCCTCAACAGCTGCAATCAGTACTCACACACCACTTTATCTCCCACTGCTCCCTCCCAGTGAGGACTTGGGGAGGGGCAGAAGAGCAACAAGAAAGCCCAGAAGCCTCTGTGGGTGTTTAAAATGTTTGACTACCAAGGACCCCCAAATCCAGATGTGAATAGCCCAGGTGCAGAGCTCAGGGAGTGCCAGTGAAGGTGCAGGAAGCACCAGGAGAACACGCACAGAAAATGCACAAGCTTTACTCAGAGGTGAGATGGAAACCAAACAGAGTAAAGAAACTTGTTTTGGGAAGAAGGACTGGAAAAGGAGGTCAGAGAGCAGAGGATAAATTCTGCTGATCACCAGACTAAACAAGTATGGAATAAGCAAACAATAATTGATTATGCAGTTGCTAATTAGGCAGTGCAGGAAAAAAGCAATGAATTATGGTCAATTAGGTGTAAAAATCAAATAAGGAGTAAGTTAATTAACTATGCATGGAATCAATGACTAATTAGTGAATAATTAATTTTGTTAGGAAATCAACGGAGCAATTAATTAGGCAGCAATTAAATAGGCAGAGAAAGAAAGGAACAGTAATCAAGTATGCAGGTACACAAACATCAGGAAATTCAGCCAAAACCAATCTGGGAAATTCTGTTCACTAAACATGCTTTGTGGCAATTTATTATCTTCTGTTTGCCCCTATAAACTGTGCTAAATATACACTGAAATAAATAATATCAATAATTTTCTCCTTAATTGACTATGTGTAAAATTGAGTTACAACGTAAGTAAAGTCTTTTTTTCTAATTCTTCCAAAACCCTCAGTACATTGCTTAATTAGTAGGGGTTTTTTTCTTCTCTCTAAGCATATGTACAGCAAAGGGAGTTTAACAAATTGATTACTAAAAACAAAGAGCAAGCTGCAGACTAGGAAGCAGATTCCCTGATTCCCGATCTCCTTCACAAAGCATAAACCAGTATCTGTGTGTTTTGCTTTAAAGCTGGAGTGGGCAGCTGGAAAAAATATAACTGGAGAGAAGGGGCAAGAAAGAAGCATTTATCCTGGAAAGATCACTGAAATTAACAGTATGTAAGGGAATCAAGGAATATATCATTGTCATATGTACTTTTAACCATTGTATGACAGAACCAGGTGCAGAATCAATTTTAACTAACCATAAACTTTTATTTTGCCTAAAAGGAAGGCTCAACGTTGGGTATTGTTCTATTTTTAACAACTACTTTTACAAGACACACAGAGCAAGGACACAAATCTGTATTTATATACCCTAAATCATTCTAATGAATCCAAAACTTTTCACTTTTCCTTTCAAAGAAGCAAGAGTTAACTGCTGTAAATGCCTTTGAAGTTCTGCAGCGGTTAAAAGTAATTAGAACACCACAATTAAATACAAAAATAAAAAGTCACTGGGTATCTGTTGGCCTGCAGAAAAAGTTGATGGAATCAATAATTATACGTCTGGTCAACCTTCCTAAAATATGCAGCAATGAAGTTTAGAATATGAATAATTACTTATTTCCTTCTAAACTTATTACAGAGCTGAAACAAACTTTGTTGCCTTATTACCACCAACATCTTAACAGGAACTTTCTGCAATTAAAAATCTTATTCCTCAGATTAGGACTTGGTCTTGTTGGACTTTTTGGGGTTTTTTTCCTATTTCTGCTGTTTCTGTAAAGATATCAAGTACAACAAAAAGTGGGCACAACTATTCCAATCAAAAATTATTTGTTTTGTAAAAGAACTTTTCACACACAAATGTTGAGCATGTAAGATATTAAAGTGTTTAAGAACAATAAACAAGACTTTTCTCTGTTTTGGTAGAAGCATTGAAATATGAGGTAGCAGTTAATATGAAAGCAGCATATAAAAAGCCAATAACTTTTGTTTAACACAAGAAACATTATTTCTTAATAATAGAACAGTTTCAACTGAACATAAAAGAATGGGCAATTACAGAAGAAGAAATTATGATATCCTGTACTACTGTCAAATACTTGAAAAATACTCTACTTATCAGATCTTAATACTCCTCTGAGTATGTTAGAGGCTTTTTATTTTCAAAGCCATCACAGACATCGAAAACTTTCACAAACATGTTACACGGTATCTCTGATTTTTATTGCTTCACCTCCGGGGCACTTGTTTGCTGGTTTCCTGTTTTTTTGTATGTTTTTGTTCTGCTGCCTTAGTTGTTGTTCTACTTAAAATCTACTTTCTGTAGACCACATGACATTTTAATAAAGATGCTGGTACAAACTAATTTTATTTCTCTTCATTTCTTAGAGAAAATAGCCATAAACTAGTTTTATTTTTTTTTCTTTATTTCAATTCATCAAGAAAGATTAATTCATTCAAAGAAAAGGTGCCCCTGACCATGACTGTTCTCACTCTTACCTGCTAACTAGAATCAGGGCAATTTATTATCATTAGTTAAGTGCCACAAACTTTATTTTAACATTAAGGAATACTGCTTCAGCAATGTCAGTACAGGATGCATTCCTGCAAACACTAAAAGATGATGCTAAAATCAATACCACTTAATATGGTTTTATGGAACACCCAGTCATATACATTCACCATTTTTCCTAGCCAGGTCATAAGTGAAGTTTACTCAATGACCTGCATCTGTAGAGGCTCTCAGACATTGAATACAAGACTAAATTACAATTAAGTTTGTGTTTATGATTAAGAAACAATATATTTTAAAGTCACTACCTTTCCTATGAGGGCAGTGAGGCACTGGCACAGGTTGCCCAGGGAAGCAGTGGATACCACATCCCTGGAAGTGTAAAAGTCAGGCTGGATGCAGCTCTGAGCAATCTGGGATAGTGGAATGTGTCCCTGACATGGCAGGGGAGTGGAACTGAGTGATGTTTAAGGTCCCTTCCAACCCAAACCATTCTGTGATTCTATGATCTATACAATACAAATATACATGGACTGAAAAACAAAAGCACACTAGTTAAGGTACCTGGGGTATGAATTTAACACTGTGCCATTGTGAGCAGAACTAAGCTGGCAGCTCTGTATAAAACTAAGAGAAAATTACAAGCTGAGAAATAAAAACAGAGGAGCATCAGGCTTTGTCTAAGCAAAAATTTAAGGAAGTATGAAAATGGTTTTAAATTGAGACTGAAGGGTAGGTAACAAGTGTAAAAGACCTCAAAGACGAAAGTGATTCACCTTGCAGCAGGAAAAATCAGAGACTACTTTTAAATGAAGGAAGACATAGAAATTAGTATTTTTTACAGGAAAGAACAAAATAATTTCTTACGTTTGTTTTTGTAGTTGTTTTTAAAAAAAATAATCTAACTACTACTACAGTAATGCAAGGAGCCTAACAAAATGTCAAAGTTGGAATGCCTGGCTGTAAACAAGGATTACTGACATTCACGTACTCAAACAAGCTTCTGATTGTTGTAATGCCAGTGGGTTACTACCACTACCAAAATATTGAGGACAAAGTAGGATACATTATTTTTTTAAAAAATAAGGCCTTTTAGAAGCAGTTTAGGTTCAAATCTGATTAACAGGCTATTTTAACAAGTAACAAAATCCCTGAGGAATTTAAATACAGCGCAGAGAAAAGTACAGTGTAAGGACTACACACAAGCAGCAACAACCTGACCACAGGGGTACCAATGACTGAAGCACACTGGAGAGGATGAAAGAGGTCACAAAGACAGAAACAATATATTGTAGGCTTTAATTAACCATATGCAGAGTGGTTAAATGTCAGGTCAGGACAGGATGCCAAGATTAAAAGTTTAGACACCATTATGACTGTTTTACCCAGCAAGCAGACAGGGAAACCCTATGAGGAGAAACAGTTCTTGAGTTTATCGGAAGTAAAACACAGGACCCTTTTCAAAGTGACATTATTTTGAGAGTTACTCTGTAGCCATGATTAAAGTACTACTCAAAAGCCCTCTTAAAAGAGTGATAAAGAGCCAAACGTTTGTGTTTTATTTCAACAATGCAAACTATATAAAGATAAAAAGCATTTTTAACAAAACGAACCACAAAAGGATCCAAGACAAGTTAAATCCTTGAAAGCAGCATGAAGGCTATTTAAAAGCATCATGTTTGACACTAATCATCAAAGAAGATTTTAGAAATGGGAAGGAAAAATCTAGCACAGCAAAATAGCAGTGAAATGAACTTGCATAGAAGAAAACATCTTCATAGAAGTTTTGTAAAATGAGGAAAAGTAAAAGAAGACTTAAATTGTGTCAAATTTAATGTAAAAACACAGTAAGGCACATAATTAAGGGTAACTTTATCAACTTAAAAAATAAAAAGCAGAATGCAGAAACATTTTAAAAACATCTCAGAAGTAACAGGCCTGCTCAAGACCCTGAGCAATGAAAAGTAATCTGTAGAGGAAAAAGACCCTTCAAAGAAGGTGAGCCCACAGCAAAATAAGTTTTTCAATTTGCTGCCATTTTATAATGGCTTGGAGAGGTTTTCAGAGAAAAATCTCTCAATTATAGCAAACACTTTAAAGACAGTCTCAAAACAAGGTTAGGAACTGCACTCCTCAGAAACAAAACCTTAGAGCTAAAACAGACCAATGAAAGAGATAGTCCTATAATACAAGAGCCTATTAAAAAAGAGAAAAGATCCATCCAGGGCTTACATCTTTGGATATTGTTCCTCTACTGAAATAATAATAATCATAATTGTTATAAATAACTATGTAGCTGTTGGCTTTCACTATTATGTATTGCTTTTGCAAATTACTATTAATCACAACAATTTTGATATAGTACAGTTTGCAATCACTTTTAACTGCTTTAATACAGTATAATTTGTCAGCTTTTGTGGCCAACGTGCCTGCCCTGTGTAGCATATAAGTGTGATAAATATATATTATAGTTTAAGCTTTCACAAAATACTAAAATAGAGACTATGTGCTGTGCATTGTAATGTTAACCTTTGCATAAGTAGCTAATGCCTTTATTTTTGTAACTGACAATGGTGAGAATAACTCAGACAATTTTGTAAAATGGCTAATGTTGATTTAATGTACTTGTGGATTAACTTACCTGTATGATAAGATAACATTGAAAAGATACAGGTAAATAAACATCAAAAGAAAGAATGCAAGGAGGAATTAGCCACTGACCCTTCAGCTATCAAGAACTGTCAAACCACAGAAGAGAAGGCCTTGTGAGGAACTAAAATATATAAATTCCACCTGCAGTATGACAGACTTTCAGAAGACAGGTCAAGGGTCAAACCAAGGAAAAGAATTCCCAGAATATGTAAACTCAAAGGACTATTTCAATATGTATAATCTTCATGAATATGTATTTTACCAATGTAATAAAAAAGTATGTAAGAAAATTGTTTTAAGTTAACTGGCCTGCCTCTGGCAGTTGCCAAGCACTCATTGCTGCTTACTGTCCCTTTTATCCCTTATTAAAAAATTTAAAGAGGGAGCCTTGTTTCTCACAATTATCATCATTCTTAAAAGGTACAGAAATAATGAAGATCAAAAACACAGCACAGTTCCATACAAGAGCAGTTAAATAAATTAGTTTTGGTTTTGTTTGTTGTTTTTTTTTTTTTTTTTTTTTGCCTGGAAGGATGTAACTGAAGACTGGAGGAAAGGCAAAGTGTAAAATGAAGAACTACCAAACCAGGTGTCACAAAGGATATGACCCCCCTGAAACTACTGCCTGCCTTGCCTTGCAGCTGATCTCTCCCTGCTGCAGCAACTCCCAGTGGGTACACATCCACTTGGTGTCCACCATTCTTAGAAGCTGACCAGGAAGCACCAAGTCGACAGAGAGTAGTTGGGGCTCAGCAAAGCCCATGAGAAGGCCTAAGGCCATGTTCTGGACAAGGATCACTGTGTGCTTGGCCTGTTCTCACACTTCTCTATTTAAACACCCATTGGGTGCTGTCAGGCACATGAAATGTCAGGAGTGAAATAAAATTAGGCTCCAAATCATTCAATATTTTCTGACATTCTATTTTGCACCTTGCAATAAGAACACAGCATGATGGAGATTTTAACTCAGCTCAGCTGCTCCAGCATTCACTCAGCACCATTCCCACGCGTGGGCTCCCAGAGGAGGCACAGCACTGCAGGGGGGTCTCACCAGGGCAGAGCAGGGGGGCAGAATCCCCTCCCTCCACCAGGACATGTCTGGCTTCTGGGCTGCCAGAGCACTTTGCTGCATCGTGTCCAGCTTCCCATCCACCATCACCCCAAATCCTCATCAGGGCTGCTCCAACCCATTCCCTGCTCAGTCTGTGTTTGTGCAGGGCCTGCAACTTGGCCTTGCTGAGCTCCCCAGGTTCCACCCAAGCCCGGCTCTGGCACTCTCACCTAAACCAAACACATTGTATTTCACCAGCCTGACACTGCATTTGTGGAAAGAAACTTGCATTTGAAACTACTGGAGTTGAACTGACGATGGCAAATAAAAGCACATGTATTCTCCTGTTCACACACACCATCTTCACAAATGCTCCTGGAAAAAAAAGTTATTTAAAAGAAAGACAACTGTCTCTACATATTTATATTGGCTAAAATATATAAAATTCATGAGTTGGATATAACATGGATTTAATAGGCTATTCAAATAACTAGGAAATTATTTGCAGTTTAGAATAATAACTTTATCAAGCATAGAAACAAGATAGCTTTTCCATCATTAAGGCTTAGAAAAAAAAAGTCAGAGTACATATGCTTGCTTAGAGCAAGATTTTTGTTTTCATGTTCTAAGATCTCCCTCGTGTGGCTAAACACAACACTGCTTAAGGTTCCACTGAAATACACTAATGCACAGTTTTCAAAATGTGTAAGGTGCACTACAGACACCCAAAACCCCTCAGAACCCCTCACAGCAGAACCATAAACTATGTAAGCAGTCATCGACTTCAGGATGCACTGTATGAAACACTCTGAACCCAATTTTTTGACGCAGCCATAATGCAAATGCATCTGAGGTCAGTCACACCTCAGCAGCAGCAATATCAAAAATACTGAACACTCACGACAGTTTTGAGTTCAACCCCACTCAGAACTTTCTAATAAGACAAATGTGCTTGAATAAATATGACTTTATTAGTAGCACTAGTAGTAAGAGAATTATTTCTCACTGAAAGTTGGATCCCAGAATATAAAGCAGTCTTGGAATGTTTTAACAATAGTTCATAAGTAACACAGCAACTGTTAGCTAATCTGCTACTCAGTTATTCTCCTGATAATGCAATTGTCCTTGGCATGAAATCCTGTTTCACAGAATATGTGGGGTTGGAAGGACCTGTGGAGATCATCTAGTCCAACCCTCCTGCCAAAGCTGGATCAGCTAGAGCAGGTGAACAGGAATGCATCCAGGTGGGTTTTGAACCTGTCCAGAAAAGGAGACTCCACTGGGCAGCCTGTTACAGTGCCACACTCAAAATAAAGAGGTTATTTTTCATGCTGCAGTTGAACTTTCTGGGTTTTAGAGTTAGAGTGTGGCTATTACCCTCTTAGCCATCAATTACTTCTAAGGACAGGCAGAAATAACTCAGGATTCTAGAAGTTAAGTCAACTCGGGGAATGGCAACCAGAAGCCAAATTTCAGTGTAGAGGGTAATCATCAGGCACTAAATTATTGCAACATCACTCCACAAACTTGTACTGCAACAGCACATAGGGATTGTGAAAGACAGAAGGCACACGCACAGCACTCCTGAGGCTGCCACCTCTGTGTAACTTTATTCACTGCTTGAAAGAAAGCCAGGCAAATACAAGGCCTGAGATGACAGTGCAGTGGAAACATCCTTAACACATCTTAAACATCTGCCTTCTGCAGCAGAACTGTGGGGACCCTGAGCTGTTAACACTATTTAGAGTGGCTGCCAGAGGAGCTCCGAGTGTTTCAAACCCAGGTGAGCAGAATCATGGAATCAGAGGATGGAAAGGAGTTGGAACAGACCTCATAGATCATCCAGTCCCAACCACCCTGCCACGGCCAGGACACCTCCCACTAGACCCGGCTGCTCAAGGCTTTATCCCACCTTTATCCCGGCTTTGAACACTGCCAGCCTTGGGGCAGCCACAACTTTCCTTGTCAACCTGTTCTAGTCTCACCACCCCCACAGTAAAGAATTTCTTCCTAATATCCAGACTAAAATTCCCCTCTTTCAGTTCGTACCCATTACTGCCCTGTCCTATCACTACATTAACGACGCAGAGTCCTTCTCTGGCTTCCCTGCAGCCCCGTTCCCCATCCTGGGTGGTTGCTGTGGGGTCCCCACGCTTCCATTCGGCACCAGCAGCAGCTGCTCCCGACTCGCTGCTAAGCCCGGCGTCGGGACGGGCAGCCGGGGCACGGCAGGACTCCCCGGCTCGGGCTGCCCGAGCCCTCCGGAGCGCCTCCCGGTCCCGGAGCGCCCCAGGCCGCGGGCAGCGCGGGGCGATGGCCGCCGCGACGGCCGCCGCTGAGGGAACTACTTGTGGTGCGGAAGGCGCGTCACAGCCCCGCCGGAACTACCTCCCCGCCCGGCGCGCGGATCCGTGCGCGCTCCCCCGCCCGCCCGCCCGGCCCCGCTCACCTGCAGCCACCAGGCTCCATCGCCGCGGGCGCTCAGCGGCACAGCGCGCCGGGGGCCGAGCGCGGCCCGCTTGGAAAACAGAGTGAGGGAAAAGGAAAAAAAAAATAAAATTCAACAGCGAAAATCGGGTCCCCGTGCGGCGCCTTATGGCGAATCTGCCGCGGCCGACACGGCAGTGACGGCTCGGCTGGGCTCGGCGGGGCGGGGCGGCGCCTGCGCACTGGCGGCCGCGCGGGGCCGCGTCCCCTGAGGCGCCGCCCGCGGGCTGAGGGAGCGGCGGGAGGAGGGTCGGGGGCGCGGGGACGGCGAGATGGGAGACGCCCCACAGGGCGGCTGTGACGCCCCGGGGCAGCCGTGACCCCCCGCCGTCATCTCCCTGTGCTTCTCGGAGCACCCGCCGCCCGTCCCAGGACCCGGGAGGCCGAGGGCTGCACAGCTCAGGCTGACACAGTCTCGAGATGCCAAAGGTGTTTTAGTTCACCTGTGTGGTTAAAGTGTGTTTTAGTGAGCCTGGTACTTAAGCACATACGAGATAGTCATAGAATGAACTGAGTGGAAGGGACGTTAAAGACCATCTCGTTCCAGCCCCTTTGCCGTGGGCAGGGAGACCTTCCACTAAACCAGGTTTTTGCGAGCCCCATCCCGCCTGGCCTTGAGCACTTCCAGGAATGGGACATCCACAGCTTCCCTGGGGATCTTGAGTCTATTCGACTCAAGAATCTGCAGAGTCTTGCCACCTTCACAGTAAAGGACTTCTTCCTGATTTAAACCTGCCCTTTGAGGTAGGAGCTGAGATCATGGGGACCCGGGGGGTGTGTCCCTTGTCCTCCGTGTCACCACAGGTAACTCTGGCAAGACTGAACAAATTAATGTCAGAGACCCAGGCAGAAGGCAGAAGGGAAAGACCAGGCCTTTCCAGAGGCTGTGGTTACTCCTTTGCAAAATTTTTTTGTCTCCTCTGACCAGATGGGAATAACAGAGCAATATTATAGCAGAGTCATCACTGGGTGCTCTGACCTCATGAGAAGCATTGGGAGCCTGTCTTTAGCCTGCTGCCTTGATCTGCCCTCTTTACCTTCCGGACTCCTCGTGCCCATTTCTGCCCCTCTTCCCACTCACTGCACTACACATATCTTCTGGAGAACGTTTCATACTTCTAGGAGCAATAAAGATGAAAGCACACTTGTGCTCAGGCACACACTGCCCATGAAAGGAAGGGACTGTGCTCTTTTTTGGACATGAATAATATTCATCCTTACCTTGGCATTGAAAGAACATTCTCTGTTCCTTGAGTCACTGAGCCTCACTACAGTGAGTGGGGTGGATTGTCCTGCCAAGAAAAGCACTTGTCTTCACACAGAACTGCTGGTTGAGCATCCATGCATCATTCTCTCACAGTTTCCTTACTGACAAGACTCAGTGCCACACCACCCATACTTTCCCTGTCCCTCGTGCACATCCTCTTGTCTGACCTCTTTTGTTGTTTTCCTAGTCCCAGTCCCAGTTTTCATTCACAGGAATATCTTTCCTGTTTTTTTCTCAAGTGCTCTTTCCAGATGCTCTCTGCTCTTTCTCTCTCATCCCTGACATCTCTCTAGCCACTTGCAGGTGAGCTCCTGCACACTCAAGTATTTAGCCTATACAGATCCCTGTTCCTTCTCTTCAGCTCACTGAGTAGCTCCTTATAGCCTCCATGCCGGACTGGTATGAGTTGACTTCTCCTGAACCAACTCTTGTATGATAATAGTAATAATAATAATAATAATCTCTACCAAGTGCTAGACCATGCCAAGTTCAAATATAGAGCAAGTTCAGTATTGCACTGGACTTCAGCCTGCATCTGGAGCTGGAATCCATGAACAGTGTGGATGCCCTTATTGAGGGCACAGCAGATGCTGACTTCTCCTTTTCCCAGTTATATGGTTTTATTCACAAATAGGAAAAGCACTTAACCAAAGATGTGTATTCCCAAGTGTGAAATGAGAGTGCAGCTTGCCTGGCTGTTCCATAAGATCGGCCCCACAGAATTAAGGTGGTAAAATCAATCAAAAGTTAGAATTAGTACTGTTTTGTACAGTTTTCATTCCCATTTGCATAAGCTATTTCTGGGAATCTTTTACATCCCACAGTCATACGCTGCATTTGTTCAGAATCTGACTCATTCAGCGTTGCTGACGTACCTGACCTAGATATGAATGAGGGCTACACAGCACAGGGGCTCATCTGTAACACAAGACTCTGCCTCGTTTGTTACAGAAGCTGGAAAATATTGAGAAGTAAACATGAGGTTTTATGAAGGGAAACTAGGAACAGATTTTTCTCTCAGAGTTCATTTATGATACAAAACCAGCATTCATTAATTGCATCTTCCTCCTTTTCTGCTTCCTCACTGTGGCATTTGCAATGTGCTTTATATATTTCTATAGTTGAAAATTTTAGCAACTGTGCTTGAATATGATAATTACTTTTAAATCCCCTTATACTAAATACATGTAAGATATCCAGTTAGGGAAACTTTACCCTAAACTTCTGTGCATCACTTTCCTTTTTATTTTTTCCTCATGAGCATTTCAGAAAGTAAAGTCATTTCTGTTGAAACAGCAAATCAATAAATGTCCCATAAGGACCCAAAACAAAATGAGGCAAAGCTCTGTAGAGGGAAGATACAATAATTGGCTAAATGAGGCAGTTGTCTGGTGAGAGAAAGCAGTAAATTATGTGACTGTGACCTAAGGATCTGCAACAAAAAATACCAGCAGAGGATAAAAGCAGATGTATGCCAACAGCCTTGATTTAGACACTTAAAGACCTTCTAGTGCTTGAATTTCCAACCTGATTTTTATTGTAATACCAATATTTTAAGACAGAAATCCTTTAGCATTTTGTGAAATAGAGTGCAAAACGCATTCTAACGAAGAGAACAGAACTCATAGGTATAACAAGCTAAATATTGTAAGAAACAGTGTAAATTAAAAATCTTCAACTTTGTGTGCACTTGATGTAGAATGTAAAAAGCCCAAAACATCTGTTTTTTAATAATTATACAATACACATACACTCTACTGCATTTGAGTTTCCTGTACTTGCTTGCAAACAATTCCCTGGGCAGCCTGTTCCAGTGCCTGACAACCCTTTCTGTCAATATCCAATAATATATAACCTAAACTTTCCCTGGTG
This sequence comes from Luscinia megarhynchos, assembly GCA_034336665.1. Taxonomy (NCBI): domain Eukaryota; kingdom Metazoa; phylum Chordata; class Aves; order Passeriformes; family Muscicapidae; genus Luscinia; species Luscinia megarhynchos. Next base: position 94,734,902 of record JAPFBE010000002.1, read on the forward strand.
CAACTTGAGGCCTTTACCTTCTGTCACTTGTTACTTGGGAGAAGAGGCCAACTCCCATTTGGATACACCCTCCTTTCAGGTAGCTGTGGAGAGCAATAAAGTGTCCCCGAGCCTCCTTTTCCCCAGGCTGAACACCCCCAGCTGCCTCTGCTGCTCCTGATCAGATTTGTGCTCCAGACCCTTCCCCAGCTCCACTGCTCTAATCTGGGCACGCTCCTGCTCCTGAGTGAGGGACACAGAACTGGACACGGCACTCGAGGTGTGTCCTCACCCATGCAATACAGGGGGACAAGCACTGCCCTGGTCCTGCTGGCCACGCTGACACTGACTGCTGGGGGCCATTGGCCTTTCTGCCCACCTGGGCACACACAGCTCACATTTGGCTGCTGTTGGCCAGCACCCCCAGGGCCTTTCCTGCTGAGCAGCTTTCCAGCCACTCTGCCCCCAGCCTGGAGCACTGCCCAGCCTTGTTGGGACACGAGGGCAGGACCCAGCACCTGGCCTTATTGAACCTCATACAGCTGGTCCGAGTCTGTTGACCCAGCCAGTCTAGATCCCTCTGCAGAACCATCCTACCCTCCAGCAGACCAACATTCCCTCTCAGTTTGGTCATCTGCAGCTTAATGAAGGTACACTCAACTCCCTTATCCAGGTCATCAACAAAGATCTTAATCAGGGCTGGACCAAGTACTGAGCCTTAGGAAATGCCACTAGTGGCCACCAACTGGATGTGTCACCATTCACCACCACTCTCTGGGTTCAGCCATTCAGCCAGGTTTCAAGCCAGCAAAGAGTACTGTACCTGCCCAAGCTATGGGAAGCCAGTTTCTCCAGGAGAATGCTGTGGGAGGAGGTGTCAAATGCTTTGCTGAAGTGCAGGCAGACAACGTCCGTAGCCTTTCTCTCACCCACCACATTGGCATGTGGTCATAGAAGGTCAGGTTGGTCAAGCAGGACCTGCCACCCATCACCCCATGCTGGCTGGGACTGATCCCCTGGTTGTTCTGTATGTGGTGACACTCAGTGATTTGCACCATGACTTCCCCTGGCACCATGGTCAGGCTCTACAGTGAATTCCCCACATCCTCCTTCCAGCCCTTCATGAAGGTGGGTGTTGCATTTGCCAACCTCGAACCATTTGGGCCCTTCCCAGTTAGCCAGGATTGCTGACAAACAATGGAGAGTGGAAGGGTGAGCTCTTCCTCCTTTCCGTCACTACCCTGGGCTGGATCCCATCCGGCCCCATGGACATGTTGCATTATTTTAAAAGAAAAGGGACTATTGTTTAGTGAGAGCAAAGAGTAAACTTTGTGAAGTAATTAAGCAGTTCTTCCTGGGTTTTGTAAACTGTTTTTCCACTAAGGGAAAACTTGAGCCATATTTACAGCTGTGGAGGTAATCAACAGTATCCATTTAATATAGATTCTGGGGGAGGACACAGAAGAGAGCATTCTCAAAAGCTACACAGGTTAAAGAGAATTTTTTAAAGTTAATTAGCACATATATTTTTATCACATTTTTATTTTCTCATTGATTTCAAAGGGAAAACAATTTGAGCTTATGCTCTGCACTTTTGGAAGTTCTACTTGAAAATGCAAAGATGAATGCTCAGAAATTACCGGGGGTTGTTTGGCAACCCACTTTATGCTTAAGGAAGAAAAGTTACCATTGCCTTCCTGTAAATGCTACATTATTTTTTTTCTACATTATCTGTCTGCAGTAACTGTATCTGCTTGTTATTTTTATCTGCCATGTTTAATGTTGAGTTCTTGTTTAGGACTGCATAATTGCTGTTTTCTTGTTACAGAACATTAACTTTATGCTTCCAGTAACAACTTTATAATGAAAATGCTAATAAAAATGGGGCACTGCAAACTGCACAGTTACAAATCTCTCTAGAACTAAGTATGAGGCATATCATAATTCTTGACATCTCAGGATTGTATAGTCTACTGATACTGATTACACTGCACAGTTAATTTAAAAATTATCTCCTGCAGGCCTGAGAGAAAGGCAACAATTACAAATAACTTCAGAAGCACATATACATACTGAAAATGCTTCTAATAAACATTCTGGTTTTCTCAGTGTAGCAATATAGTCACTGCAGGACTCAGAAATACCCTGTATTAATCACATTTCTGCTTGCAGGTTTATACTGTTTAATCCTATTACAGCTGTACAGCATGCTTTTCCTTTGGTAGGTGATGTCAGACTAGCTGGAGACAGCAGCACATGCTGGAACACTGTGCAGGTTTAAATGGCAGTTTTCCTTGTTCTTTAAGTACTTTTGGATTGGGGGTTGTTTTCTTACACAGGGACCTCTAAGACAAGAAATTATATTAGAAAAATGAAAGTCAAGAAATACTATTTTGTGCTGTTCCTTCAGTCGAGTACAAAATGAACATTGTGCAGCTGGACTGAGATAGAAATGCATGTGAGAAAGCAAACTTTGCCTTAAGCTTTTCAAAATGTAGCACTGTCAAAACAGAAGATTATTTATATTTGTGAGTATGTATAAAAAGTGCAGCACAATATCCAAACAGTACCATTATTTCATCCTCTTCACCTTTACTGTAAATCAGGGCAAGAGGAAATATATATACACTAAATAAAAAGGTGAATTCATAGTACAAATAGCATATTCTCCACACCACTAAGTGGGCCTGAAAAAGGCACAAGGAGAGGTGTAGAAGATAGACATCTTTGTTATCGTATTCCTGCTGGGAAAGTTGCCACTGCTCTCATGGAACAGGGAGCTATTTATAGGATAGTGGAACAGAGAGGAAAAACAGCACCAGTCATGCTGGGTTTGATTTATTAACTCTACAGGAGGAATTTGACAACCATGATATGCCCAAACGATACAAATCTGACAGCTGCTCCATGACTTGTATGATGGTAATTTGATTAGACATTGGATCATATGTTTGCCTTCAGCAGATTGCTGTACAATTCTCAATCTTCATCAATTTTCTACGAGCTTATCATGTCATTAAATACTTCATACCTTAAGCTCCCTCTCTGGGGAAATGAGAGGAGATGAGAATCACCATCACTACTACTGACATTGTTTACCTGGACTTATGGAAAGTGAGTCTGTCCCACACAACATCCTTGTCTCCAAATTGAAGAGACATGGATTGGATGGATGGATGGATGGATGGATGGATGGATGGATGGATGGATGGATGGATGGATGGATGGATGGATGGATGGATGGAAACAGGAGACTTGGAACTAGATGACCTTTCAGATCCCTTCCAACCCAAACCATTCTGTAGTGCCATGATCTAGGTGTGTCTGCCTATAGATTCCAGAGGGCCTCAGAAGCATCCAGAACTCCCCAGTGACTATAGGAGGAGGCTGATGGGACCACTGTGACCGTATAAACAAGACTCTAAAGGAGCACATTCCTACTTATGGACAAAACCTAAGAGATCTGTATCATATCAATACCATTGATCAGTCTTTGCATCTTTACAATTACCACAGCCTAATATTTCCCTCTGACATAATAAATAGTGATGATAGAACATCTTTGACATGATAAATAGTGATGATGGAATGAAAACCCATTAACAGGGAAAAGCTTTAAATAGGTCCTTTTTCAGAGTAATTGCTTGACTGACAAAAAGTCCAGTCACCACCTATTCATTCTTTGCTCCTTACAAAGAGGAAAACACATGCACTGCACAGTGTTTGCAGGTATTTAAACCAAACCCTCCTTCCCCTCTCTCTTACAGAGGAATTTTGAAAGTAGTATAGAGATTACACCACAAAATGTTTCAAGGAACATTCACAGCTTTACAGTCTTCCTAAAAATCACTAATACTGCTCATCTTTTGAATATTCCAGCTACTGAAATGTGATGACAATAACTGAATTGTATAGTCTACAGGCAGTCTGTGTAAGAGAAGGTGACTTCACTTCTCTAAATACCATTTACTAGGGCTGACAGAGGCTCCAGTTATACTCCTTAATTGGAATAAGCTGTTTGAATTTCTTTTTTTATTACTTCTTCAGTGTAAGCTTGCATCTTCAGGTTTCATTGGGCAGTATCTCAAACCCAAGCAACTCTGTACTCTGTCTGGCATTGTTCTCTTGGCCATGCTACAAGATTTTTTCTCATTCAACAACAATTTATTATTCCTTTTCCATTCCTTCTTGGAATTTTTTCTTGAAAAACATGTTGAATGTGCTTAATTTGTAATTACGCTGCTCTGAGATAATTGTTCAAATCGGAGGATAAAAGCAAATAAATTTTGTAGCTTGCACACCTGAATACTCTATTTTTGGGGCTTTCTTCCATCATTTTCTGTGTTAACAATGAGTGAAAGTTTAAGCATTAAAGGTTTAGCTAGACTTCTTTCTGCTTCACTTCTCTTTCTCTGGAAGAACAGCACAGTTGCATAACATGTGAAGTGCAGTCTCTGAAAACCATCTGCTCAGTCTCCTTTCGTTAGTACACCATGGTGAGGGTTTGGGTTTGGTTATTTTTGTAACACAGACACCACTACTTAAACATCCAGTGAAACTTTATGAGTTCTGGTTTTATGTTCATACAAGGAAACTCTACTGAGAAATTACTCATCCCTGTCATAGTTCAGCTGTCAATTTTACAAAACTCATTTATGATTAAACCCATGTATGTATTGTGGACACTGCACGTGCTTTATGACTGTTTACATTTGCTCATATTTATTATCTTCTGATGTATTCTGAGCCATAACTGAAGATCTTATTCATATTAATGAAAGCCAGAAAAAAAAACCTTAGAAATCAGTGAAGTCACTCAGATGTTATGGAATTTAATGGAGTCAGAATCTGGCCTTCAGTCACAACAGTTTTAGATAGATTACACGGTCCCACATCAGCAGCACTACTCTGCCAATAAAACAACCTTCATATGTAATTAACAGATGTGAGCTGTGATTGAGGTCAAGTCCTTGGAAGTTTTTACTTTAGTGCGACCTTACTTACCTCTCTTTCTAGCAGAAATGCTGCAGCTCAAACAAAAATTCAGAGAAGCCTGATATTCTAGGATTTCCCAATATCCCATCTGGATACACTGGCAGACATACAGCCAAGGACCAGCAGAACCTTCACATCCTTTTTGGTTCCCATGCATGCAGGCCATGTCTGCAAGAGCTTCAAAACCAGAGCTGCCAGTGAATGGTCAGAGCCTGGCACAGTACAATCCTCCACATGGTCACTGTCACACAGCAGCACACATGGATGCTTAATTTAAACAGCATCTACATCAAAAAGGATGTTTTTGATGGAAGGAATTGCAGTCTTTATTCTGCATCCCACAATATGAATTACAGCCTTATCAGTTGAAGCATTAATAAGCAAACACTCTTATCAGCATTGCCCTGTGAAAAAACTTCACTAGATCTTTGATTGTTCTTACTACTACTATATATGTACACACTGCATATATACATACATACACTATATATATATGTGTGTGTGTGTGTGTATGTATACACAGCTTTTATGGTACAATACCTTAAATCTGCACTCTAAGCAGTCTAAATAAATAGAAAAAACAGTTTTAAGATGAGCATCTTTATGGAAATTATTTCTGATTGTTCAACATGCAAATGGTTTTTCTGGTATTAAAAAAAATGAAAACCTATCAAAACCTTTACTCTTACCATGAAACAACATCCAAGATTATTTAAATACTTATTTTCTGCTACTAAGCATGTGAAATGGCTAAATTGTCCATTTTTTGAATTCACTGATTACAAATAGGAAAAACTCTATATAGCAAAAGCTCAGAAAAATTTAGAAAGGAGAAATCTGGGAAATTTGTGCTTCAAAAACCTACAAAACACCTATCAATTTACATGACCAAGATGTATCATAGCATAAAGAACATCAATAGAAGAGATTGTTCACAACTTCATAACTTAGTTTTCACTAAGTTTTCTAATGTGAGTATGCCTGAGCTAAACACAGATATAAATACATTTACTAGTGGGAGATGTGACATCACTATTCAAATTCCTGCAGAACAGAAAGCAGCAACATACACACTAGTGCCTCTGGTCTGAAAACTCTACTAAATTATCTTTCCTTTGTCCCGCAAAGTTTCCATCTTTTGATAAAATCAAGTTTGCACCTTGCTTTCCTGCCTCTATCTATAACACCAACTTTTTTCTGAGACTAATTTAAGCAGGAAGGGGTCGTGGGTATTTGTTTCATAGCAGACACCAGATTTCATTAACACTTCTCTGAAGGTACAAACTTGGTGTCTCCAGCTGACAGAGACAGACCAATGTCAACCCCTTGGCGTGGGATGCATCCAAGAAGTGCCTCTGCCTGGAGAACCAGAGTAGCTGTGACAGTGGAAATCCTGGGTGTGTTATGTCTCCATTACAGGCAGGAAGCAGCCCACAGTAGCTATGGCAGGCAGTTCACAGGATGAACAAGACTTCATGTCTAGTGGGACGTCACACACAGTTAAAAAGCTTTTGTGGACTGCCAACACTGGACTGCAATCCAGAGTAGAGATTTTCTATCTTAGAAATTAACTAGAATAAGTGTGAAACATCTCCAGAAGATGGTTAACAGATTCCATTTTCCACTAGATGGTAGCTAGTCAATTCAACTAATATAATAATATGTGGGGAAGTGTGTTTATTAAAAAAATGCATTAAGCTATGCACTTAATGTATATGCTTTCAGCGTGTTTTCCATAGCTTTAAGTAAACAGAGCTCAGTTCACAAAGCATCTTTCATCCCTGCCACTTCCCTTTTTCCTGTCAGACAAAGATAAGGCTTGGAAAAATAATTTTTCACTTTATTAAAATGGCAGATTTTTCAGATAAAGCCATATTGTTTACAGGAAATGACTTCCCTGCTGAGACAGTGATGTTATCAGACAACAAACAATTCTGACTGACACAGACTGCATTTCCTTCGTTCTGCTTCCAGGGCCCATGGACTATTCCATGGATCAGCCTTTCCTTGGCTGCAGAGGGGGATAACTGAGGGATCTGCTGTTCCTTAACAGAAAGAGAAAACCCAATGCCAGAGGTAAGACGCTCACTACTCATACTCACCTACTGTAAAATCATGTTTTAAGTTGAAGTTTTAAGCAGTTTTAACTTTGTCCGTACTCTCCCCAGACACAGAACCTCTATAAAACATGAATTAAGCTGGTCAGAACTGGCATAGCGGGTTAAAAGGAAATGAGCTGAATTTTGGAAAAGTCTTGGTGAACACAAAATACAAGTAAAGCAAGTATCAATGAATATCTATTGAAATATTTGTATTTTTAGCAGAAGACAAACCCAGGAAGAATCAAACATATGAATAAATGTGTATTTTCAAAACTGCTGTAAAAAATCCACGTTAACTATGTCTCTGTGTTTTTCAAGATAAATTTAATTTTTGACTGTTAAGCGGCTTACCATTGATGTCATATCTATAAAAAACTTCCAGACAATCTTACAAATCATTCACACTGTCTTTGCCCAAAATATTTATCCCATTTTGGTTTAGGCCATCACTGGCACCATGGGATTATCACTGTTTATCTAAAAAGAACCAACAAAATGGAAGAAAAAAGTGAACTACACTATTTAAAACAAAGTTTCAAATTCTGCAGTTATTTTATGCTTAGAATCCTTGAACACATATTCTAGAAGTTTAGTTTTAGTTTAGCACAAACCAGAATGCCAAACATTACCTCAACGAGGAGAAACAGTACCAAAATTAGTCTGTCTGATTCTCAAAGGAAGATTTTCACAGAATGGACAACAAATCAGCACTCACAACACTCACAAGTGCAGCCAAGCCCGTGGAAGGGTTCACACAGGCACATTACTCATTCTCCTATCAAATCCTCACTTAAAAAACACAAAAACCAACAACCCCTCCCCCCTCCTCCCAAAAATACTGGTCCTTACCTTCTTCAGTGAGTGTGTTTTTCTCCCTTAGGAGAAACCAAACTATTTGAAATAATTTGATACAGTATCATTATAACCTGCTCTACTGCCTGTGTAACCAAGGAGCAGCTAAACAAAATCCCCAAACCTGGAACCACAAGAACTCAAACTCTTGAAATCTCCAACTATTCAAACACTTGTATTAATTAAAGCTTCAACAGGTTTATTGACTTACTATACTTACATTTTACTCCTAATGAGTTTTCAAGGGCTGCATCAAAAGCAGTCAGAACTGTTCTTTAATAAAACCACAGTAAGTCTAGTTGGAGCATACTTGGGTTTCTGCAATATGAATTCTAGTTTTCAAATGCATTAAAAAACAAAACAAACTTGCTGAAACACCAAATATGCCTCCACATCTGATCTGCTAAGATTGTTTTTACTCACTGTCCGTGCTACCAAGGAAATTGGCTCCACATAGAGGTCCTGGCTGAGAAGATGCATCTTAGACATTTTGGTTGGCACTACTGTTGATTTGAGGATTCCTTCTTGCCGTCAAACTTTTTTTTTCTTTTTTTGTCACAGCACTATGGCATGTGGTGCACACAATACACCAAGTGAGGGCATGGATCCAGTCTGAGGAAGGACAGCAAGAGCATTTCACTGTTCCCCATGACACCAGAGAGCTGTGCTAGTTAGAGAGTGTGTTCCTTCCCGTGAGCAAGGGTGGGAATCACAGTGGGATGGGTCAAGAGTGTGCATCAGCATTCACCATCACATAACAAGTGACAGCAAAGCTGCAGGTTGTTACAGCCTCACAGGGAAATCCTTCTGTCTTGGCACTTTCCTCGTGCTCAGCACAGCTGTCAAAACCCAGCATTCCAGAGCGTGGCAACCCACAGAGGGTGAAGCAAAGACAGCAGAACTTGAGAGAAGTTCTCTCAGGCAGAGTCAAGGACACCACGAGGCACCTGATTCTGGGGAATGGAATGGAATTAGGAATAGAATAGAACGAAAGGGAAGGGAAGGGGAGGGGAGGGAGAGGGAGAGGAGAATGCAGATTCTTTCTAGAGATAAGCTTCCAATGTTTTTAATTACATCATCTCTCCTGAGGAGGAGAGCTTGCATCCCTCATCCTTCCCTAGTTCATCCCAACCGCAGACCTGTGTTTTGTACCAGTTAAACAGATGCACTGAATAAAAATCTAAAAGAACAGTTTTGTTCATGCAGAAGTGCACACACAGCAAACACATGGTTGCCCTGCAGTTTTCACACAGACATGGGTGATCTTCAGATACAGAATTTGATGAGGTCTCTTCCATGCAATAGCCTCCAGTGCCATATAATGCATAAAATCTGCCCACAAGGACTTCTACATATTAAAGACCTCCTCAGTTTGTAAGCAAAAATAAAAGCACAACAAAAAAGTTCAATTATAGCAAAATAGGGCTCATGAGTGTGAGTTTAAATGAGGAAAGATCCTCTCACTAGTTTTTATAATGTATTTGGCCTTATAAGTAAAAAATATTACATTTTAGAGTCTGAGCCTTTGAACTACTAACAAGGATACCAAATTGTAAAAGTGATCCTCAAGAAGCCAGTTTATGCTTTATAAAGATAAGGAATTCTACATCCCCCATTCTTCCATTTAAATAAAAATATTTAAGTTATTTAAAAAAAAATTTTGGTACTTAATAATGCCCAAATGCTGAAGCCATACTTCATTTAACAACACATCCAGCAGTAGGAATGTGATTCTAAGACATGATTGAAGAGCTACTAGGAAAACTAGAGATGCTGTCTTATTTTTTCTCCTATGCAGATTTACCCTGTCAAAGATATTTGTCATTTTTTAAGATATAAAGGGCAACAGAAATTGTTAAAGCTTAGTAGTTTTACTACTTTAATGATCACTTGGTTTGGGAATTGTTTTTGCAATACCCCTCCTTTGACAATGACTAAGTAGATAATAAGCAATAAATCACTGCTGGAACTGAGAACTGAACATTCAATATAAGGTTTCAGGTTATTTCTGTCATCAGAGTATGAGATGTTGCTTTTCAAGCAAAGATATATTGTCACAGTTTATTTGCAATTAGAAAGATATAGATCCCATCAGTTAAAGCCTGTTTCCCAACAAACATGTAGGCCTTTATACAGTCAGAATCATGATTTAAGCATGAAGAGATTTCTAGAAATACATACTGCTTCCATAGAAATTAGTGCTTACAATACTAAATACTACTGAAGAATAGGATTCCCTGCTTGCCAATGTCAACGGGTCACTGAGGAAAGCTGCCTTTCCAAGTCAACATGAAGTAAACATCCATCCCCCAGCCCCACCATTTGTTATAGCTGAGTACAGGATGTCTACAGGAAATAAAAATTATCTGAACTATATAAATACAGCAGTGCCTTTCAAGATGTCAATAAATCTGCACAGATATACTTTGGTGCATTCGTGCCACTCATACAGGACATGCAACTCTTATTAAAATCTACAGTAACATTATGAAGTCAATCCATGCGTTTTAACATTAAATCTTCTGAATATCAGAACACAGTAATATCTATGGACAGTCCCTGATGTTGTAGAGGTCCAAAAGCAAAAATGTTTCTCTCTTACAGCCTCTGTAAAAGACCATGCTATTGCATTTATCTGCCAAGGCCCTTGATGCTCAGTGCAGGCACCTTCTAGAAATCCCAAACGATTTTTAAAACTGAAACAACTCTAAAATACATCTGGGAGATTAATCGGGTAGTACAAACTGAGAGTCCTCAAAAATGTCCATCTCAAATTCTTTGCAAAAACAACCATTTGTTTATATTCCCAGTTTCCTTAGTGTGCTAAATTTTACAGCACTTGTTGCAACATTTGTACATCTTATTTTTATGTTCTTAAAGTAATTCCCATTTCTCCTCTACAACTTTAAGGCACTTCTACTATTTCAACTATTTTCATTCTTATTTTCACCTCCAGTTTCAGCTACTCAGAAATACAAGTAATTATAATAGCAAAAGAGCAAAACATTCCTGAGCTTCAGCATCTTATTTTGTATTTTACAGGTGTATTTAATTTGATGTCCAGTCTGGAACAAAAAAGTGCAGTGCAGGAGGAGAAAATTTCTATGAACCCAATCAGTCAAGAGGCCGAGCCTTTCTCCAGGCTCCTCTCTGAACAGGTGTTTGCAGCTTCACTGGGTAAAAGGAATCACAGATGCAGATTATTTCATGCATAGAGGAGGGGGTAAGCCCTCCAAATGTTTAAACAGTTGTTCTTTGTATGAAGGAAAACATGAGCTCAAGCAATTCTGCTGAACACAGCTGTGAGTTCCAAGCAAGGGAAGCCAGGGCTCGACCAGGCCAGTGCAAAGTCACCAAGGACTTGGAGGCATTGCTCGTAAGTGATCACAGACAGTGCTGAGGAACACCACAGGAAAGACAAACACTGGACTTCACAGACACTCCACCTGCTCACCAAGGGTCAACCTTAGTATTTTATCACCAAAGGCAGCTGTACCTTGCTCCTGCACATACAGCTAGTGCCAGCCACCCAAAAGCAGTAGCTGTGTGGCCGCTGTCACTCTGGATCCCCAGCCTGGTTTTCATTCAGGTATTTCCCTCTGCTGCAAAACACCAGGAACTGATCCATGTCACACAAACAATGGTTGCTGGCTTCCCATGAACAAGATGAGGTCATTTGCTTGCTGGACATCAGGCTGACTTGTCAAATCTGCCTCTTCTGTTCCCAAACTTCACTGCTGTGTTTGTGAACCTGTCCTGCCTTATTGTGCAACAGCTGCTTCAACCCCTTATCCCCACCAGAACTGCACAGATACTATGCCAAATTCCCATCACCCCTTCCTAGATATCCCAGTACTGCAAGCTCACCTGGGATTATGGTGTAACTATGCATTTGGACAACACTACAACACTTACCTTCTTCAGCTGCAAACAACAGCCATGTTTCAGACATGTTAAGATGTTCAGGACTTGGCATTTCATGAATAGAGAAAGAAGATTCTTTCATTTCAAACACCTGGCAAAAAATAAACTCAAACAAAAATACAGTATGGATTGTAAATTTATTTATTTTCTGTAGTTACAAGCCACTTCAAATTGTTTTCATGTGCTGACATGTGACAGCTGTGTTTGAGTACATGGATTAGACACCAGTACAGTATGAAGGTATGCACAAGTTCAGCTCCACAAGACTGGACTGACAAACTGCACGTGAACTAAGCTTATTAAAAAAAAAAAAAAAAAAAAAAGGCAGCACTTATCTGGCATGTGGAATGGCTAAGACAGCACTAACCAAAATGAACACTAGATTAATTATAAGACATTTACTTTGAACAAAGAAGTTTGTTAACAAAAAACACTTCCTTTCTTCTAAGTCTAAATACTATCTAGAACTAAGAAATGCTAAATATTTACAGCAAAGCAGACTTGGAAAACAACTACCAGATTTTTATTTTTTTTAAGAAATCAAGCTCTGTAGTTTCTGCATCAAAGTCCTTTCAATAAATATACAGCTAAGATTTATCAAACCAAATAGTTATTTTTAAAAAAGCACTTTTAAATCAGGTTGCATTAGGTATGTAAGTTGCTTTAAAAATCTTTGTAGAGGTGCTAGCAATCAATTAGATCAATAAATAAGGTCACAACCTTCCATCATCACACGTTCCTATGTCACCAGAAGTAAGGTAAGAAACAGGGTAAGAAACAAAATGGTTACAGCAATGGAACCATCACAGAAAAATGGCTTTCCTTGTTTCATCTTGGTCATTCACTGAGAAATTCAAAATCATCACCTTTCCAATGCTTATTAGTCCATCATTCCCAGGACTAAGAAATCCTCTTACTTTTAATTCTGATAAGTGAAGGAGAAAACACTTTATTTTTTAAAAGTATCTGTATTTTTGGCCATAATCATCTTTTACAGAACCACTATAGTGAAGCTGAACAAATAAATACCTAGGTTTGGTATACTACCACTTACAAAGTTTTTCATTTAAGTGTTAGGGAATGAAAAAAAAAAAAAACCAAACCCAAAACATTTTGGGAGACAAAAGAATGGAGAGCTAAATTATTGGAAGAATATTTTAAACTACTGGAAGAATATTTTTTGTATTGGCAGCAGTTACTCTCATTTGCCATCCCTTTAGAAATAGAAGACTAGAGTGAAACAAAGAAGGAAAGAAATCCCAGGCAAGATCCAGGCAACAGCATGTGGTTGTTCAGGAACTGAACCAGTGAAGACTTATTTCTGAAGGAATGCTTTCAAAAGCTGTTATTGCCATGAAAAGCAAACCATGGTGGGGGCACCACAGACAAGGACATACACTGTGGATTGGGAGAACAACAAAACCAGACTGGGCAATGTGTTTTTAACCTTTATTTTGGTCTTGGGTCATGCCCAGCTAACAAACAATTAGAAGCACAACCTTCTCACAAGGAGACTCAGAATACAGAATTCCAGAGGAAACAACAAAAAGCAAGGCAAAGCAGATACACGCAGGAGCCTGCTAAGTATTTGCCAGCATTGATGATAATTTGTCCTCACAGCCCTAAGTAACAGAAGCTGCTAAAACAGACAATTGATAAAGCAATCAAGGGTTCACGGGTAACTGTAGAAGTTCATCACCACTTGTCATTCCAAGAAAGCCTAATCCTGTAGGTCATGCCACAAAGCAGCAAAGAGCTCAGCTTTGAGCAACTCATGCACCAGCTCTGGATTTCCATTTCAGACTAGATTTCAGGAGATCACACCTACCAGCCAGGATGATTCATGGGGAGGCAATTCATCTCTGTCCATAGAAACACTGCTTGACAAATATAAATGCTCATGTGTTCTTGACAGCTTCTCCTTCTGCTGTTGTCCAAGCATAGCCAGGTGCAGCAAACATCTGACTGAAAGCTGGAGCTGGTACAGCTTCCAGTCGGGGATGTTTACAGCAACAGACTACGATACATCACTGCAAGGGCCTTGGTGCAGAGCAGCTGGTCACCTCTAGGAGAGGGAAATAAAAAAAGAAAGGATTTAAGACAAACTTCTGTAGCATTCCAGCCAATTACTGTGCAGCTAATATTGAAGAAAACACGTTTTTACATTCAGTAGCAAAAGTACAGTTTTAGATTCACACACGCTTTACATTAAATTAATATTTCTAAATGTAACAACTAGATTAAAAATTCTCAATTTCAATATACATTTAAAATGTCTTTAGGTTAAAATATACTAATTCTTATTTATATATTATTTTATATTTACGTATAAATATATATTTTATTTATGCATTTAAAATAGACCAAATAATTATTAGTTTAAAGATACATTGACTTTACTTCCCTATAGGCTCATTCCTGGAGCTCTCAAAAACTGCCTTCCACTTTGAACTTTCCCATAAATTTTGAAAATTACTATCCTCTCATAAATATTTATGTTTTTAAGTACAGCTCTATGCAAAATTAAAGACAGAAGCAAAAACAAGCCATGTTCATAATGAAGAAATACCAGAAAAAGAAACTTGACAAAATTCTGAAAATATTTACCCTCAAGGTCAGAATCCTGCATGATTAGTTTAAAGCTCTATTACGACCAACTGATTAAAATAAACCCAAACCAAACCCTCTCTCTTTGGGTAAGCATTAAAGAAAAGGGATGAGGTGAGAGGAAAAGCAACTTCAGGATGGAACCGTTTCACTCTCCATCTTCAAGTTTCTGTCAAAACTCTCACAAGAGTTGCATTCAGTTCTGCAACAATATCTTCTCTAAGTTAAAAGAACCTTTATAATATTAAAATTTAGTATTTGCACTGTATAATACTCAAAGAGGAAATAGTGTACAGTACACCAAAGTAATTTACTAAAAGCATTTCACCGGGTTAGTTGTGCACTCTCTCCTAATGCTCTGATTTCATGCCGTGGAAATGGGAGTGTTCACCCATTCGGGCTTGATCACATTCACAAACTTCTTAGAAGCCTTAATTTTGTAGTTTACAGCAGAAAGCCTTCCTCCCACTAACAGAGCTGCAAGCAGAATGATATATTCCCTATTTAGCAGTCCTTATCACTTCCAAATGAAAACAATTTTTCAAGTCACAAGTTTCCAGTGCCAGCTTATATGTAAACTTCAGCAATTTAAGTTGATTGTTCTCTGTTTAAACCTCCACAGCAACTCATACAACCAGAAATTGTGGTAAGGAGTTTAAAACTGAAGAAAAACTACAGTATTCAAGATTTCTTCAGTTACAGGCACCCAATCACATCCAGTTTTCAAAGAAAGGTTTCCCTCTGCAGCAGGAGAAGTTGTTACTAGTAAGGGCATTTCGTTATTACAGCAGCATGCCAAGATTAACGAGGAGGTGGCATGCAGTCACTATGGATACCATGCTGACCTTCATTATTTTTGAGAATAAATAACTAAAAAGCCAGTGGTCATTTGCAACAAAGGCCTCTTCAGGCTGTTCCAAAACTGAAATTTCCTATTTTACATTGGAAAGAAATAGGCTATTTCATGCAGAGGTAGGCACATGGTATTTGACTAATTAGGCTGCTGAGCATTAAGTTGCAATGAGCCATTTCTTTGGCTGATTTCCTTTAACACTTCTTAAGGAATAATGAAGGTTACTACAATGTCACCTGCCCAAAGAGAACAAACTCTCCACAACCCTGTTTAGTCTTATCATGTACAATGATGCCAATCTATGTGACAATGGCATCTCTTGCTGCTTTACTGAATTCACTATCAACTATGAATACTTGCATAACAAGTAATTATATTTGTATAAAAGGAGTTGAAATTTTCATTTCCAAATGTGGTGTTAAAAAAGGCAGAGGCATTACAGGTGACAGGACAACTACATGCTTGAAAGACACCAATTTCTAGAAAAGTTCAATAAAAACTGAAGCCATACATTAATTAAGAAGCATCTTCAGCCATTTTCCCAACCACTTTCTTCTTTTCAAACAAAAAAGTGGAGACCATACTCCAATATTCCTTAATGGCACAGCCCTCTTGTTTTTGTAAAGACTAAAAGCTCTGGAAACAACCAGGATTTATTCTAATGTCACCATAACCTGAAGAACATTGGCTGCCGGCTTCCATTAATGCCTTTAACTGTTTTTCTTGAGAACAGTAATAAAAGATACTATTCTTTGAAGTGTGAAGTCCCCTCCTAACTCCACACAGAGAGAACACAGGGAATGCTGCAGATCTTTAATACTACATGAAATCCTTCTGACACCTGAAATTTACCTCTTTGTTAATAAAAGCAACAGAATAAAAAGTTTAAATCCTTGTTTAACTACCAGAAAATTTTGGATGCTGGCTGTTGACTTCCATTGTGAAGTTGTTCCTACTGTATTTATATTTTTGTGCAGTTTAAGAATCCATTTAATAGTAAGGATCTAATCCTCAATTCTCTTCTGGTCAATATGCATGACATTAAAAAAAAACCAAACAAACCTTATGGATCTCCCTCATGGAAAAGTCAGGATTTAAGAGACACCATTACAATAGTATTTGTGTTCCTTCACCAATTCCAAATCAAAGTCATGCAGATCACAAAGACTTACTGCAATCTTCCCAAGCCTCCATCATTAATTTACCAGTCACACTGTACCTTTCATGAGCACCTTGAGCAAAAAGTCCAGCAAGACAGGAAGGAGGAAAAGGGAAGAAAGAAAGAAGCTGAGGAGGAAAACACTAAGAGCTTCCTCCTTCTCTTCCCCCACACCTTAAGACTTCATCACTCTGCATCACCACTGAAACTCACTGTATTTGGAACCTCGGTCACCACATAAAAATAGTGAACTGCAAATGGAGCCCAAGGAGCCTGTCTGTATGTGTATGCTCATTTGTGTGTGTTTGCAGCCAGATCTTGTCAGTCAGTCCATCTGTCAGTCAAAGCAATTTAGCCTCAGATGCCTGATGCAAGCACAGAGTGATGAGAAATGACAGAGGCAGACAGATGCTCACTGCTGCTATGAGGTTGTTTTTTTAAGTCATGCATATTGACCTGAAGAGAACTGAGATTTAAACATAAAACCTAATTATTAAAGGGATTCTTAAAATGCAAATAAATTGAAATACAGTAGGAAGAACTTCACAGTGGAAATCAAGAGCTTCCACTGTGAACTGCAGGAACTTCTGACACCCGCACAGAGTTCACTGTAGCACAAGTTAACAACACCCATCACGAGGAATCACAGTGAAGTAGGAAGCATACACAAGTAGTTTTAACACTGCGTTTCCTGTGTATTTTCAGAAAAAATCAAATTCAGCTTCTTTTGATCACTAATACTTCCACAGTGCAACTAACAAATTGAGCACAAGAGGGAGAAAGACCTTCTAAACCAGGACGTGAATTCTAACACAATGGAAGAGATTGAATCTAGCATTACCAATTGTAAAGAAAGAGGGAAAAAAAAGTGTCTTTGTATTTTAAACATGTCCAGGAAAGCATGAAAGTAAGATGTTACTAGCATACCTCAGATGGAATTTTAGTGAGGGCTGGATGCATATACCATATGTAATTAGTTCAGTAAAGCAAACAACTGGAAGTCTGTGTGGTAAAGTAATTATTTTTATCTGACAAAAAGAGTTCTGAGGAGGACAAACTACTGAAAAAGGATAATGGTGTAAGCCAAAATCAAGTTCAGATCCTGATTCAAGACTGCCCCACATCTTAGTCTGAACAAAGTTCAAAAAGTCTTAAATTTAGTGTGCTCTGCCTAAGAATGACAGCAGCAGTCAGATATCCCCTTCTTCACCACCAGTCTCATATTCCTCTGGCTGAGCAACACAGCTCAGCCTAAAGAAACCATATGTTTGTTTATGGAACAGCATCTTGGCTCTTCATTGGGTGGAGTACCATACCCAAGGCATTATTCAGGCAAATTAAGTCTTTATTTCAGGGAACTTCTACAGTAACTGGTAATCTCCACAGTCACCACATGAGATAGGAAGTTGCTAATTCAAGGTCGTTATCCTTTAAAAATGAGCTAAAAAAATATTAAAACTCATCTACCACACTAAAAAGTTATAATAATGAACTACCCTCTTATAGTTCTAACCAGTAGGTTAACCAGCAATCAAGAACAGGAAGAAAGAAGAAACAGTATTACCACCCTTACTTGTATTTCTCTTCCTCAGTACACAGTCATCTAGCAGTTTATATTGCTATGGGACATACAGCAACATGCACTGTTATTTTCACTTCCTAGATTTTGAAACTTTTTCAGCAGGACAGCCTCATCCCAATGCACAAGAGAAACCTGAACAACAAGAACTACAAAATTAGGAGAAATGGGGATACTATAAATGTACCAGGCCAGATTTCACATAAAGATTCTATCCTTCTTTCAAGTTTCCATTGAAGTACTCCTTCCTCAGTGTCAGCAAGAAATTCTGATTACACAACCTCAGTAGGTTTAACATTATAACTCATTACTGCTATCCATGGCATAGATCTAATTTCATAGTTTCAGCTATTTACCTCTTTTAGTCCCTCTTACAGGAAAGGAATTTTTGTCTCATTCCTGGTAAAGATCTACAGGGAAACTAGATTGCTCAATGTGGATTCTTGCAGATATTTAATAATAAACTATTAAAAAATATCACTAAGTATTTCCAGCTCCCTCTACATGATATATCTCCATGTTATCCTGAAGTCTTCCAACTCCATATATGGGCCCATAATCTGTCTTTTCTTCTTCCAAGGTAACCAATCTTGCTGATCTGAGGTGACAAAGCTGCCTGTATAAACTGGGCTCTTTCATTTTAAAGTCATCTTTAAAGCATAAGATTCAGAAGATCCTCCAATCTGAAAAAATAGAAAAGAAGTTCATACCAGTGATCTGATTGGTCTAAGAGAGTGGAAGACAGAAGCTCAAGGACAAAAAACAACCTTAAACTTGATAAGAAATAGAAATGAAGAATACACCTAATAGGTGTTCATTGTAGTGCCCTCTAAAAAATAATCTAAACACCAGGAATGGTAAAGATTGAATTATTTGTAGTAAGTTCACTACTGAAGTCCTCCACACCTGTTGACTCAAAAATGGCTGAGCATGGATGGAAAAACCTCCCTAAAAAGACAGAAACCAAAAAATCTACATAAATATGTCATTTGTTAAGTAGGTTGCTGGTTGGTTGGGGTTTCGAGTGGATATCAATTGAGTCTGGTGTCGCAGACTCCAATCAATGACACATTTAGCACACTCCTTCACTTAATGACTTTTCACTCACATTTGCAATTATAATTCTCTGGTGATATCAGCTGCCAACAATAGTTCTCTGTAATGCTGTGGGAGAACAAGTAGAGAACTGCAAGCAGACAAAGTCCCTTTGCTTACCTTGCTGAACAAGGGCACATTTGGACAGTCTGCTAACAGCAGACTGTCCAACAACTAAGTCTGCAGTAATTACTAAATTGCTGCAGGAGCTGGTAAGGATCAGGGCACAAGGAGATCCACAGGGAATGGTCCCATTTTAAGGATAATCCTCTGTGAATGTATTCCAATCCTTCCAAATGAGTAGAGTTGCAAATATGACAAGTCCTGGCATCATCACACTGAATTTTGAAAGCAGAGTCTGGAGGCTGCTGCTGCAGCCTGTAGATTCTGATGAAAGTACAGTGTTCACAACCACCTATTTTCCTTGCTATATAAAGAGGGCTCAACTGCTCCACTGCAATTAAATCCTGAAGGATATCAGACTGAGAAGCAATCTATACACCAGTATCAATCTTAACCTTGCTCTCAGCACATATACGCTTTATAAAATTACTTCAATGAAAATAAGCTCAACCCCGCAAGCATGCAAGTCACAAACATCAGATAAGTGCACAGCAGTTGGATTTACAGAACATCTTTGTTCTAATGCACAAGTTGGTTCTTTTTAAAGAAAGTCAATTACTTGTTTTGCAATAATACCCAGGAGATCCATTCTTTTAAGCATACTCGTAATCCTGCTTCCACAGAGGAAACCGCGCGCGCCAGAACAGCACAGTCACGGCAGCCACCTCAGGATCAACCATCTCAAAAACAAAACCAAAACCATACAGCATGAACTATTACAAAACTCTTTTCAACTACTTCATACTGATTATCTCTATTTAAAATGCAGATTTCACCAAGTCCTTCTCAGAAAATAACGTTCAGGATTTACTGATAGTAATTGGAACCAGACACGGTACTCTGGCCAAGCAGCTCATTTTGAAAACATTAACTCCATGTTACAGAATCAATCTTACATCAGATCTGACAGATAGACTTTGGAAAATTACTGTTTTAAGAGCCTCTCAAACACCATCTCCCCCAGAATCAAGCCACCTCCTTCAATAATTTATAACAAACAAGAAATAAAATAGACCTTCCTAGTTTTCAATTGCTGCGAGTATAAGTGATAAATTTGAGTTGTTTCCCTACTTGGAACAACATAAGAGTTAAAACTTTGTTAGTGAACTAATACAATATGAGGAACACAACTTTTTGAAGAAGACAGAAGTAACTTTTAGTAGGATTTTTTTTTCTAAATAATGAAAATAATTTTTGATTTTCATACTGACTGTTAAAAATTTTGCTTAGTAACTACTAAATTAGTTGTGTTTTTTTCTGTATTCTATGCAGAAGATTCATTGAATCATAGAATATGCTGAGTTGGAAGGGACCCATCAGGATGATGAAGTCCAACACCTGGTCCTGCAGAGGACACTCATGAATCACACCATGTGCCTGTGAGTGTTGTCACCAACTAAAGCATCATGGCATTCACAGGAGGTTCCCACACTCTTGTGCCTGAGAACTCAAAAGTATATGGTCCCATTAGCTTCTGGAAGGAAGATGGAAAAAGTCTGGATTAAATGAATTTTGATAATCTTAAGGAGTTAACAAATATTTATGAAAGGCAGAGCATACCCAATAGCTGGGGGACTCTGATGAAAGCTGAATGGCCCAGAGAACATTCTTTGACTGCAGGACAACTTTCAGCACAGGTCTCCCACCACAGACTCGCCTGGAAGCTGAGGTGCCCAGAGCTCCATGAACATAAGGGAAGCTGGCCTGGAGAACTGGCCAGATCTCTGGACCACCCAGCTGCACCTCGGCCAGGCAGGACTCCAGGGGCCATCCCAGAGCCCCAAACACCCACCAGCACCCAGCAAGCTGGGGCAGAGCACTCTCAGCAAACTGGCAAGGGATGGGAAAGTGGAGGGGAGCAGGGAAGAGAGGGCCCTCACAGGGAATGGCAGCACTTCCACAAACATAAACATACATGGATAAGCCCGAGCATGGGGCCAAAACAAACATCATCAGACCCACGGCAGGAAAGCAAAGCTGTGCCCAGGGCAGAAAAGCCCCATATGCCCCAGCACAGGCTGGGGAGGGCTGGCACAGCACCAGGTTGCAGGAAAGGGCCCAGGCACTGGGGCAAGCACCAGAGGGAACAGGAGCCAGCAGGAAGGGGGTAATCCCTGCCTGGCCAGACCCTGGCAAGGCCACTCTGCACCCATCTGGTGCTCAGGTGGGGACCTCACTTCAGCAGGAGACTGAGGAACCAAGGAGGCAGAGGAGCCTGTTTTCTCTGGCACACAGCAGGCTAGGATCATCTGAGAGCTGTCTACACCAAGATGGGAGCTGTAAAGGAAGTGCAGACAAATGCTCTGAGCCCTGGCAGACAGGATAAGGAAGAGCAATGGCCGCAAAAGGCACCTTGGAATATTCAGGTTGGACGCAATAACAATCTTTTTCACTCAAAAGTGATGAAGAGCAGGCACAGGTTTCACATGGTGGCCATGGGTTTGCTGTTCTTGGGTGTTTTCACAGCTTTAGGGGTCAAAGCCATCACTTATCTCACCCAGGGCTACTTCTATCCCTGTTCTGAATGAGTGGTGGACCAGAGACTGCCCAGAAGCCTCTTCTGACCATTACACCTGCAACTCCATAATGTCATTAATTCCTGTGATATACTTCCATCAACTATAGCCTTGATTATATAATTGTCCTCAGACATAATGAAGTCAATATTGGGTATAGAACTATCCACAGACTACATCAGTACAGTCTTTTCTATAAATAACCAGGTGTTATCAATAGATTCCACTGCCAGCAGGTCCAACAGCTCTGAAACCACAAATGTTTGATGTTAACACTATTTTTATCAGCTGATGCCAAATATTAAAAAAATTAAATTACAGAGAAAATAGAAGTTGCATATCTAAGCCTACTGTATTTAAATATGCTGCCAAACACTATCCCATGGTCACCTCTGTAGATGACTCAACATTCTTCCAGAAGAAGAGCCTTTCAAGATTATAATTTTATGTCAGTGTATTAAAGAACAAACAATATGATATTTTTATTTAGCTTGCATGCAGAACTCCCTCAAATTTGAAAAAGGAGGCAGAATGTTTCCTACAATACACAATTTTGAACATGAAAACTCTGAAGCAGTACACAGGGATGCCTTACATTTAAGGACTGACTACTGAATGTCAGTCTCTGTTTTTTTCTCAGCAAATCTCATTTTTGTTTCCTCTCTTTAATCAAAATTAAACCATTTACAGTAAACAATTTAGAAGTAACTTAGGAGCAGAAGGACTGGTTTCTACAACTCATTCCCACGACAGTGCAATTTAAGCAACAATTCAATGCAACCAACAAGATAGCTTGGTAAAGGGGAAATCTAGATCATTACCTGACATTAAAATCCTGGGGTTTTGGTACTTCTGGTGCAGCAAATCTGAAATTCCCATGCTGTCACCAAGTTTAAAACTAACAATGAGAGCTACTCAATTTTTTTCAAGGTTAGTAGCTAAAATGAACTCTCTTCCTTGTGCTGACTGATGCTTTTCACACCTTTTGGTTAACTGACTAAAGCAGTCCTCTCAAAAACACAAACCCCAACCCTCTGCCACATTAGTACTGCATTAGTACTCAAACTGCAATGAAAGATCTGCAAAACCAGTTTGTGCTGAAGACAATATTTAAACTACACATACCCCAGGGTCTCTCACTTCAGAACAGGCTCTAATCCTGCCTAAGGTCTATATCCATAAACCAAACCCTTCAGTGAAGTCTAGAAGCACATACATCAATTCTGATTCTTCCAAAACATGACTTGCATGTTCAGCAGAATCAGCAGCAAAGAATGTCAGTACCCAGCCTACAGGGACAGGCATCCTGGGGATAACAACACACAGTTGTTCTCAAGTTAATCTTGGAGCAATTTTTATTAGCTCTGCAAAATACAGAGTAATACAAGAACATAACTACATGCAGCTGAATTCTGTGTACCTCAAACAGAAAACAACTGCGCAACAAGAACATCATTTAATGCAACTTAGTATCACTCTATAATTATCTTAATGAGAGGCTGTTGCACAATGACTGTTCCAAAACCATGAAAAGAATACTCACACCACAGAGTCTGACTACTGGTACACTTTCAGGATGGTTTAAATTGAACATGGCAGAAGCACTGTGACAGAAAGGTAGTCATGTTTCTCTGTCTTCCAGCTGAGCGATTCCTATTTCCTCTACCACCCAGGAATTCTTGGATTTCATGATGCAAGTTACTTGGACAACCACTATATTAGCTGCAAAATAATCCTGTAAGAAAAAATAGAGAAAGAAAGATGAGTTTTCTGCAACAGCAGGCAGATGATCTCAATCACCAAAGAGCAGTTCAATCTCAGCAGTGACAGGAAGGTACTGCATAGGCCAGGACTGCCTGTTTTGGTGGCAATACAGTGATAAACCAAGACAGGTGAATTCTTTAACCACAAGAGAACCTTCCCTTCCCACGGCTCCCTAAAAAGAAGAAATACTTAAGACATTTGTATCAACATTTTGAGTGGGGAACAGTAATGTGAGCAAGATGTAGATCTTGGAGAAAAAGTTAACAACAAAAAATTAATTTGGAAAAATCACACTTTCTTAACTTTGCAACCATTTAGATTCAGCTTCAATACTTCCCTGCCTTGCAAGAGAAACCTCACATTTGAGGAAAAAAAAAAAAAAAAAAATCACCAGAGGAACATCAAGTTGCTTTCCACTCTCCTCATCGAAGTTCACCCCCACTGCAAGTCTGAACACTGTCCTTCAGCCTCTTTTGTTAACACTGCACATTAACATGGAGCTCTTCCCACAGGCTTCTGTGCCAAACACAGTCAGCAGACTCCACCTCCATGGAAATCAGCTGAGCAATTCCACAGCAATCACTTCTCCTAAACGCTGGAAGGAGTCCCAAGTCTGTTTTCTGTTCCCAGTGCTCCACTTGCCAGTACTTGGTACAGTGCAGGTTAGTCCCGAAAGCACCCGGCCCTTGGGGAGGCCAAGGCACAGCAAAATAACACAAGAATAAACAAAAACCTTCCTGGGTAGTCAGAGGCATCTTAAAGCACCTCAGGCAAAAATTCCCCTGAAGACTTTGCTGGTATAACACGTTTCTGAGTATTAATATTCCCGAAAAATATCTGTGAAAACCTCTACCAAGGGATGTGGTTCTATCCTCCTTCACTGAGTGGAAATGACACACGTGCTGCTGACACATGAGCATCAGTTACTTCATTAGGTCAAGGGTAAAGCTCTGCAGAATTAGCATGAATGATGCAAGCCAAGCTCAAGAGTAGAGCTCCCACAAAAAACTGTCATTAAATCTGGAGTTTTTATACTCAAGATTTTATTTTATATACAAGAGCCTGAAATAAAAGCTCATTAAAGCTAGGTATCAACCATAACAAATCAGCCAAAGAAAAAATTAAAGCTGCCCACCTCATTTAACCATATTTGCATATGAAAAATGTTTACAAGGATAGAAAAATAAGCAAACATATGGCTCTTCATAGGAATCCTGCCATACTCAGTCCATGAACCGGACCATGCTCCCTGGAAGAGGACTGAAGTGCAAGGATGCTTGTCCTTAAGACAAGTAAGTCCTTAAGACTTACTTCACCTGCTGAAAGAGCTAAAAAGTTCACTCAACTTTCCACAACAGTTACCATTTGCTACAATTGCTTTTTTAAAAGCCAAACAAAGATACCTAGCTGAAGAAAACTCCCAAGGTGTTTAGACACTGGCTAAACTCTGTAATTATTTATCTTCCACAGCCTCTTTTGAGGTGTTTATCTGCAGGTGCAGGACAAGTTACTGAAAGCAATTTTTAGACACACCTATTGTTCCTGCTCTTTATTCTGAATGACCAGCTGCAAATTCTCAGTCAGGAGGTTCAAGGCCAGGCTGGATGGGCTTTGAGCAAGCTGGTGGAGTGGAAAGGGTCCCTCCCATGGCAGGAGGTTAGACTGAGATGGTCCATTCCAACATAAACCATTCTGTGATTCTGTAACTGTAGCACCTCAAGCAGAGTTCAATGGAGACCGTATTAGCTCAACAGAAATGCTGTAAAAACATAAAAAAAATTCCTCTGAGCAATCAATTCCATTTAAAAAAAATCAATTTTATGTGCAGTTTGTAATCTTCTTCCAATGTGAAGCATTCAAATATAAGTGGTGCTAGAGTAAAAAGCATCAGCAGTAGCATTACTAGAACAACTAGGTTTTGTGAAAATTGCTAAAACTTAACTTGTACAATGGGACCTACAAGCAGCACACTTATGGAAATGCTGCAAACACAGGCTCCCAGTCGTTTATATTCAATAAACTCAAGCACCAAAACTCACCATTCTTGCACAAAGCCAGTCAGCTGCCTTAGGCTCCACTTCAATGTAAGAAACAGTGTTTCATAGTTGGCAAAATCCATCAAGCTCTGTACACAAGTAAAATCTTGCAGATACCAATTTAGCTAAAGTATTACTTAAAAGTACAACACCTCAAACTAATTATATTTTACAACTTAAACCAGTAGCTTGAAAGACAGGAAACACCACAGAGTTATCAATAGTCTGTACACCACAGAGCTTCAGTCTCCAATGGTCTGCAAGTCCCATCTGTGCAAAGAATAACCAGACAGCTAAAATAACTTGATTTTACAGAGGGGGAATAAATGACTGAAGCAAACAGCCATACAGTTCAAATTACCAGCAGATTATAAACTGTCTAAACTATTAAGAAATGGATTTGTAGTGTACCAGTAAACTGACAGAAAACTAGTAGTCACCTTCTCATTTAAAGCAGGCAACCTAAGAAAACATTACCCCTTCTACCAGGCACCTCCCTCCCCCCCCCCCCAAAAAAAAATTATTAACAGTCTTTGAAAATTGCAGCAGAGGTTTGGTTTGACTGGGATGTCTGATACTACGAGGAGAAATTTAAAAGTAATATTATGCATTACAGCAATTCAAGCTGTGCAAATAAAGGTCTTGTTTTTTAGTTTCTATATAAGCAAGAAGTCAGCTATCATTAACAACAACATGAAGGAACTTCACACTGAAGTTCATGTTGTGTAAGAGACAGCAACAAACACACCAAACTTCTCCCTGATCTTGTAATATGCAACTTCACATTAACACACAGAATCACAGCTTCCATCAGTTTGTTAGAACCAAGGAATGTTTAAGTACACATATTCATTATACTTTGATGAGATTTTACTGCTCCTAGTTAATATTTGGCATAACCTGACACTTAACTGAAACATCAGCTTAGCAGACCCTGATCTAACTAGTGTGTTTATCAAGGCAAGTCATTCAGTCACCATATTCAAAGCAAAAAACTCATCATAAAATTTTAATTAGGTTTCTGAACTCAAAGCAGTCATGCAAGCCGAAATCAAATGAAGAATGCAAGACCAAACAATCATGCCTAATCACATAATATCTTAGGATATCAACTACTATGTTTATTTTGTAATTAATAATATTAAAAGCATTGGATCAGATGTGGCAGCTCTTTTTTCAAAAAAAGAAAGACAAAATTTAGAGATGAGTAGTTTAAGAAAATATCACAGATTTCCTTGTTAAAGAATGTCTTGTATCACAGCTGAGTCAAGTCTGAACACTCCAAGTTCTGTTCAGCTAGAGATATGCACACCAATCTTCAAAAAGCCCTAGAAATCACCTTCACCTTCCTTAGCATTTCCTTGAAATACTCCCTTGATATATTCAGAAGAGATGAGGGGCAGATTGCAGAAAAACTGTCTGCCCTGATACCAGAACATTCCCAATGTTCCAGTGACCTGAAAGTACCTGATCCTGTCAGCAGACAGCTTAGCTGTCCCACTGCAAAGGGCTGTGTGAAATTTGTCCTTGGCCTACACAGAGATTTTCAAGGGTTATGCTCACAGAACCACCACCAAGAACAACATTCCTGAACACTGCCTTTGTTGTACTGGGATAAAGTATACACCTGTCAAATTAATATTAAAAATTAGTTAGCTGTAGTATTTCTTATCTTAACCTTATTTGATAGGAAAAAATGTGTTTACTTATCGTTCTACAAGTGAGTGAAATATTGATTGCTTTTAAGTTAAAGTTTTACTGGGTAAGTTTACTGAACAATAATTTAAGATAAGCAAAACTCCACAAGAAGCAGACTAGGGAGAAGATGAGAAAGAATATTTACAAGCATCTTCTGTGTATAATCAGATCATTTAACTAAAATTTATCAGAGGGCTAAAAATGTATCACATGAGGTCTCTATAAAATGCTTGATACTCTCAGAAAACATGGAGTTAAGGCAAAACCTACTACACTAATCATATGAGCATGTTGCAAGCATGTTAATTAAAACGCTGATGCATATCAAGTATGGACCAGCCAGCCAGCAAAATGAATACAGATAGAATGAAAAAGCATTTCTTTCAACACAAAGGTGCCCATCTCCAGCCAGAGCCCTTGTGAGGATGAGGTAAAAGAAAGAAGATGTGATGGAAAACTCAGCAATTTTAACTTTGAATACTTAAAGCTAACACCAATGAGAGACTATTACTGACTTGTCAGGCCAACATCAGAGACCTGCTTTAGAACTTCAGGTAAGAACAACCAGAAGTGTCACTGTGTGTTAAACCAGAACACAGCTTTCTGTCTGTTCTGCTTTTACCCCTTTTGTTTCCCATTTCAATCTTACTAAATAAGTCTGTGTCCTGTTTTACTATTTTGTTTTCTTGGTACTGCGGATATAGGGAAAGGAGACAGTTTGGTGAAGGTTAAAAAACCCACTCTGTGCCAGGGGCCCCAAGAAATACCCTGAGAGAGATGCTTTGGAAGCTCATGCACTGAGGAACATTTTCTGCCAAGCTGCAGAAGGTCAGCAGGGCATCTTCTGTTGCCAAAAAGCACTTTCCAGAAGCTACAAATCTGAGTCTTTTCTGGGAGTTATCAACAGTACACAATGTAGCTCCCCACTCACCCAAAACTGCAAACTCACGCTGTGATTTCTGCATGTAAAAGTGCCATGAAAGTGAGAGCATGGCCACTCTGAGCAGGGAGCTGAGCAGTGTGGACAACAGACAGACACCAGCTCAGCCTTCAGAACACTGTGAAACACTCTGAACATCTGCAGAATGACAACCCTGCGTTTGGCTGAACCCTGCTGTATCTGCAGAGAGAACAATGAAGTGCATGAATAAAGCCCTCTGAGGCTCAGCTGGCAGTTTGATTTATTATACTCACGTTAAGCCTCCAACGTTCATTCTCTGCATAGCTCAGATACAGCAAAGGATTTGGCTTGGACTAACTTACTTTATTTCTATATTCTTTACACAAAATGCCCGTGCTCTTACAGATTTCACTAGTACCACTTTGATATCTAACATGTTGATTCAATGTGAAGCATCATAGCTAAACACCCTTTTAGCTTCCTCATTCCCACAGGATGCATCGTGCCCTCAGACACGAAACAATCTTATCTAGGGCACTTCTTGTGAAAATTTTAATCATTTTCCCTTTATCTTTCTAACCTTCACTTCTGCAGAAATACAGACCACATTTGCTCTACCTTCTTGTGCTGTTAAACTCTTTACTGCCATTCAGACTGAGGCATGCTAAGACAGTGTACAAGGAGCAAACTGGTATTACTAAAGGATAACTGCTTGCATGCAAAATTATCTGTACTAAATAAATTTTAAACTAAAATGTGTGCTGAGATTCTTCCATTCAAATGCCAGCTTAGACAAAGCAATGCCTCTTTCTTGGGAAGTAGAGCATTCTCCAGTTAGACCCGCTCATGACTGTTTTAACCTATGGAACTCATTGAAAGAGAAAAAAGCAGGAACACTGTGAAACAAATATAAACAAGTTACTATTGATCAACAGGATCTCAACACACTCTCATCCATATGCATATCTTATTACTATAAATTGATATTATAACCTTTTTCATGTAAGACTCAATAGGGCAGGAGGGCTTTTTTTGATCTATTTCTGGATTTGTTTTTCTCTATAATCCTTAGGATTGCATGAGGGGTTACAAAATCAATCATTCACCAGTGCAGCCATCCCCCCTGCTCTTCTTTTCATCCCACACTCCAACAGTGCATCCAACCAACCATCTGGAAAAGACCACTGAGCCAGGCAATGAACAGTCAGGCCAGCTACCCAAAGAGTTTTCCAATAAATTAGATAACATAATTTATGTAAACAATTTATCACCAATAAATCTTACTATCTTCCAGACTTTTTCAGAAAAAGAAATAAATCTACCATCACGCAGGTGAAGGCACTAAGATTTTGGATCATCTTAATATTATTCCATGTCATGCATGCCAAAGGTAGATCTGTATCAACTTGCAGAGAAGTCTGCAACAAAGTGAACAGATTTTTTTCATGTTTTCCAGTCCTGATAGTTCTGAAAGCACTGACCTTTCCCTCATCCCAGAAGTTCCCCTGACTGTGGTGGGCATGCCTTCACCCTTATATATGCTTCTAGCTTGAAGATTTTTACCTCTCTGGAGTATGGAACACTGATCACAACAGAAAAAAATCCTCAGCACGTTCACCAAACCCAAAATGCAGCAGCATGCAACCAGCATACTGACAGTCTATTCAGCTTGTTCTCAATCTGATTATTCACGTGTTTTGTACTGACTGCCATCTGCCCACTCCCCCTCCTGTCTGTCTCTGACACAGACTTTGTGGCATCTCATGAGCCTTTTTTTTAGCACTTTTCTGCATACTTCCTTCAGGACACTGCTACACAGAGGGAATAAACTTGATTGTTAGATTGTTTCCTGGAGCTCCCCAGGTGTTACATTTCAAATCAACGCCAATTCTGAAAACATTTTGCCATGTAACAGTTAAACCTTTTGTTTTAAAAACATTTATGTATATATAATATGCATGCAGATAAATTATACATATTAAATACATGGATAAATATATTTACATACATATTTAAGACAGGAGATAAATTCAGAGACAAAGTCAGGCACTACTCACACTCTTTTTTCATCCATTTAAACTGCAATTTGAGCACTAATCACCAGAAGATACATACCAGAGTAAGCACACGGGTATTTTTTATTTTAAGCCAACAATCCACTGCTTCATAGGACCTGACAGTTGTCTCTATTAACTCCATGGCTGTTGTAGCCAAATCTTATCATGCACTGAAAAGGATGCTGGGATTAATTATGTAGCTCCAATCTGGCCCCTTTTATTAGTATCAGGGAATGTTCATTCCTCAAGTTATACATGACAGTCACTTAAAACTCCATCTGGCTTTTATGATTTACACTAGGGACTTCCGTGCTAAGAGTTCATAAACATATTAACTGCACTGAGGGTTTTTTGTCCCTCTCTTAAAGAAAAAAAAAGTTTGCAACAAACAGCTTAAGTATGAACAAACCTGCAAATGCCTGCTAGCAATTGGAAATTTAGGAAGAAAGAAATAAAGATTCTCTGCTTCTTTACACAAGGCTTGTTTGAAAAATTTGGAGAAATGCAAAAGAGCCTTCTCTTTACTCTCTCTGCTGCTGACCTTTAGACCTGACACCCACTGCATCCGGTGGGAAACTTTTTCCAAGAGCCAGCCTTCTTATAAATATTTTAGCAGATTTAAGCATCCAGACCGCATTTTATTTGCCCACATCTACTAAAAAAAGCTACTGATCCATGACAACATATATGTGGACTTTTATATTCACGTAAGTATCTGTCACACAATAAAATATAATTAACAGAATCCTGAAATCCTGAATGTGCTGCAAGAAGGTACTTTTGAAGCTTGGGGTTTTTTGGGGGAGTTTGCTTCAGGGGTTTTTTTTGGTGTTTTTTTTTTACAATATTTATTTTTACAGCTGATACTAGTCTCTAAAATACAACTTCACTGCTGCCTATTCTACTGTATATCGCTTTAAAACAGATTTGCATGTGCTCCATAAATAACAAAAGCACTAGGAAAAGTCTATACATCCCTATCTTTGGTCAATAAAAGTTATAGTGATAACTCAATTTCCTTCTCAAAATAAAAATTCAAGTTTCTCTTAGATTTTGCCAATAAATGTCCTTAAACTTGCAGGAACAGCTTAGTTAAAGGAATTTGTTCAGCTTTTCTGAGGACTGCACCTGTTCCTTTTTAGATAGCCAGTCCCCTTGTCAAGTCTTGCATTCCTCTTGTTTCTGCACTACAAGAAACTGTTTTGTGTAGTATGGAGCAGATCACTCTGGAAAGTCACAGGAAAGATTTCCATTACTGCCACAGGGAACATCAGCATTCCTCCCCAGGCACACTTCTCCAGGTCAACCCTTCTTCCTCTGTAGGTGGTTCCCCTGCCGAGCTATAAATCTCACAGTCTCGTACACAGCTGTGCCAGATCAGTGCTCAGAAGGAAACTTTCCAGCTGCTCCAAACAAGCCATGGAGTCAGACAAGGACAGCCACATTCACCAAGACAGGTAATCAGGAATTTGGCTCCCTTACACTGCTACAGCACCAACAAAAGTATGAAACATTAGACACTGTTCAAAGAAGGTGCTCCGTTTACTTAGAATTAGATTATGCTCATTGCTTCACTGCAGGGATTTTATGCCAGCAAGTTTCAGCTAGATTTAGCAAGCAAGAAAAACAGAAGAAATGTTTGGCTTTAGTGCTTATAATGGAGGGTTTGTTTCAACTTCACCCATCAAGTGGCAGTACTTTCATTATGCACGAGTAAATGCTAACTGCAAGGACAAGTTTGAAGGATCAGTATCTGAAGACACAATTCCTCCCAAAGACCTTGTAACAAGAAGTGTGCAGTGACAGTGTAATAAAAGCCTTTATTTTCCAGTCTTATCCAGGCTTCTGTTGACACTTAAGACCTTTGGGTTTTATGGTTGTTTTATCACCAGCCATCAATGTGTTTATCATCAGCCATGTAGTGGCCCATCTATGTATGGCAGAGATCAAGGCTTCAGTCCAGTAAAACCTCTGCCACATGACTTCACAGTGGTTACAGCTCTATCACCAAAAGGAGCAGGGGACAAGCTGTGTGTCACTCCAAGTTATTCCTCAGATGTCTCCTAGGACACTCCTAGGAGTGCATCATGCTCCTGGCTCATAGGAAACTTGCAGACATTTGAGACAGGCAGCAGCTCTCAACCCCTCCTGTAAGATAATGCCAGTGAATTATCATGCATGAGAACAGCAGGACAGGATGTACAGTGTGAGCTTACATAAGACACAAGGCACTGCTGGGAACCAGCACAAGTGAACAGCATAAATGGCTCAGAAAAATGCTGATGTCACTCATGCATGTTCGGCTTGTGCTGGCCAAGTTTCTCTGCACCCAACACTGGCCTGTCTGGCTGTTTGTAAAACCTTGCAGTCTGCTCTGCTGCAGCCAGATCTTGAAAAGGAACTTGTTTTCAAAAACCTGTGTTTCTTCCTAATGAGAGCTTTCCTTAAGATGAGCAAGAATCTAAAGAAAAACAGAAAATGTAATGGAGAACTGGAAAAAGTGTGTAATTGTGTACACAAACACTTGCTCCTAATACTTACTGAGAAAACAGTTCAAGCACAACTTACCCATTTTAAAACATGACCTCTGCAAACCTACTAAGGTCAATGAGACTTACAGTAGTTACTCAGTGAGCCCTGCTTGCATAAATTAAAGATGCCTAAGGGTAGCTATGAAATCAGGTATTTGATTTTTCCAGGGCACCTACATATTAAGAATTAACAATGAATTGCCCAATCTACCAGAGCAGCTTTCAGGTTCATTTTAGAAAAAAAGAAAAAACACAAAACCCAAACCCAACTGAGTTGTGCCTACCTCCTCCTCAACACAAAAGCTTTCCTATTTAATGTTAATCTGATTATGGAAGTTTCATATTAAATTGAGTAGGTAAGTGAAAAACTACGCATCAAATTACTTTCAAAAAATCCCCAAAGTAGGAGGCAAACAATGCTTCTTCCTGGTGCATCCTTCTACAACATTAAAAAAAAATAGAAAAAACGATGAGTAATCTAGCTGCACAAGTCAAAACTGTAAAGAGAGAAAACTTATTTCACTTAAGTTAGGATTTGCAGCAACTCTCAGTTGTGTGCTTGGCTGTTTCCATTTGTTATTGCAGTGGCTGCACTTCAGAGAAGTGTGAACCATGACAGTCAACTCCTTCAGCTCCAGAACTCCTGTATTTAGGTTTTTGCCTGTGAAATACTGGAAGTATTCCGATTTCCCACAGAGAGCATCCTATAAGGTGAGGGGAAAAATACTGTTCCTAAAACTAAGATTGCCTTTTATTACAGGTATAATGAACTTATTGTCACTCCCTTTAGTGTTTTCTTGCCAAAACACCATGTAGTTCAGAGATGTCAACTATCAGGGATAATCTGCCACATTAGAAATTCACGAGGTTTCCTTAGCAGTGGAAGAGGACACCACACGGGTTTGTCCTAGGCAAAGAGAAGTGGAAAAAAAACCCCATCCATAAAGTATTTGCAGTGTGGCATAGCACCTCTTTGAAAGCACACACTACATGAAAATATGAAGTGCAAGATGACCACAGTGCAAATCATGCAATATCACAGGTTATTAAATGTCTTTTTAAGCAAGCTCGTGTTTCCATCAAAATGCAGCTACTACAGTTCACATCCTGGCTAGAGCTTTTCTACTTCTATAATAGAAACACCATCACTATTTACCCATTATTAGTACAGCAGATAAGCATTTCACAGTCATCAGTATGTTTATCCACAGGACGTTTTTGGAAAGCACTGCTATTCCCGATTTAAAAGCAAACAGAGGACTGTGCAGAAAGGCTGATCCAAGGTCACAGAGTAAGTCTGTGGTAAACTTACTTTAACTTCACCTGGTTTTGCCTTCCTGCAACTAATACTTTCTATTAATGAGTCACTGCTGCTCCTTTAAATTATTCTTTCAGCAGGAAGAGACAACAGACTGCCTGTGGCATTCAAACTCTACATGCTAATAGCAGCTCTGCTCCAGGGTTTGCTAAAAAAAAAAAAAAAAATCACACCCAAGGGCCTTGTTCTGTGCTGTCACAGAATCCTGCTTGTGCTCTGGGCTGCTGTGGGGGAAAAAAGGAACATACATATATATATTATTAGGTAGCCTGCCTCGTTTGTGACCCAGCTCTTTCCCTAGAGAAACAAAACCCGGTCCTAGAATAGTTTTAGTCCCTCACGCCGCAGACCACCGGGCAAGGGCAAAGTGCAGGGAGGAAGGGACAGTCAACTGGGAGACAAGTTATGCAAAGCTGGGGGCCGGGCGGGGGGGCAGCGCTCCCTAAAGCCCGTAGGAAAAAAAAAACCCTGCAAAAAACCGCACTGCTGTTGGCGGGTCACGGGGGTCACGGTGCCGGGGTCACAGCCCCGGGGGCTCGGGGGAAAGGACCCGGCACGGGGGGAGCACCGGGAGGCTGCGGGCTCCGTCCGGCCCCGCACAGCGCAGGGAGCCCGCTCCCAGCTCCCCCACCCCGGGGATGGATGGCCGGCCGCGACCCCTCACGCCGGGAGCCTCCAACCGACCCAGCCCCGGCCCGCTCCTCACCGCTGTCCCCCGCCCCGAGCTCGGCCCCGGAGCGCCGCTCCTCCCGTACCTGTGCGGGGAGGCGGCGGGGAGCGAGGGGCTGCCTCGCCCGGCCGGCGGGTCCCGCGGAGCCTCCCGGCGGGGCCGTGCCCGCGGCCGGCCCTGCCCCGCTGCCGCCGCCGCGGCCCCGCCGCGCTCGCTGCCCTCGCCTCCCGTTTGACCTTTCCGTGTCTCCGCCGCCCGTCCCCGCCACCCTCTGACGTCACCGCCATGGCAACCAATCCCCGCCCTCTCCCGGCCCCGCCCTCCAACCCCGCGCGCGCGCGCACGCGCTGCCGGCGGGAGGGGGCGGGGCCGCGCGCCCCTCGCGGCCAATGAGCGCGCGCCGGGGGCGGCCTGGCCCCGCCCCCCCGGAGTCACCCACAGGGCACGGAACCGACCGCAAAGGTGTAATATTGATACTGTGCATACTTATATTATATATGTGCGTATATATATGTGTGTGCGTAGATACATGTGTGTATGTAGATACATGTGTATGTGTATGTATGTTCCTTTTTTTCTCCCCACAGCAGCCCAGTGCACAAGCAGGATTCTTAATATAGAAAAAGGCCTTTGGGGGTGATTTATTTTTTTATTTAATTTTTTTTTAGCAAACCCTGGAGCAGAGCTGCTGTCGGCTGTAGGGTCTGAATGCCGGGGCAGTTTAGTGTCCCCTATGGGCACGTATGCCCTGGGGAGTGGAAGATGTGGGAGCGTGAGCACTCCGTCCTTCATGGAGCCAGTCCTTCATGGAGCCAGTTCTTCATGGAGCCAGTTCTTCATGGAGCCAGTCCTTCATGGAGCGAGTCCTTCATGGAGCTAGTCCTTCATGCAGTCAGTCCTTCATGGAGCCAGTCCTTCATGGAGCTAGTCCTTCATGCACTCAGTCTTTCATGGAGTCAGTCCTTCGTGCAGTCAGTCCTTCATGCAGTCAGTCCTTCATGGAGCTAGTCCTTCATGGAGTCAGTTCTTTATGGAGCCAGTCCTTCATGCAGTCAGTCCTTCATGCAGTCAGTCCTCCATGGAGTCAGTCCTTCTTTCCCCTCACTTCAGGGAGAGAGGGAGTGAGGGGTCCTGCTCGATGGCAAGTTGAAGCAGCCAGGGGGACATCCATATCCTGGGCTGTCATGGACAGCATGGCCAGCCCAGTGAGGGGATTGTCCTGCCCTCTCTGCACTGGAGCAGCCTCACCTCAAGTGCTGGGAGCAGTTTTGGGTGCCATGATATAAAGACTTTAAGCCATTAGAAAGTGTCCAAAGCAGAGCCATGAGGGGTGGTGAAGGGTCTGGAGGGAAAGCCACGACGAGAAGTGGCTGATGTCATCTGCTCTGTTCAGCCTGGGGGATACTGAGAGGAGACCTCATTGTGGCCTGCAGCTTCCTCACAGCAGCATCATCAGTCTCTTCTCTCCCACAAGGGAATGGCCTAGAGTTGTGTCAGTGCAGGTTTAGGTTGGATATCAGGAAAAGGTTCTTCACCCAGAGGGTGGTTGGGCATTGCAACCAGCTCCCCAGGGAAGTGGTCACAGCACCAAGCCTGACAGAGTTCAGGAAGATTTCGGACAATTCTCTCAGGCACGTGGTGTGACTCTTAAGGATTGTGCTGTGCAGGGTCAGGAGTTGGGCTCAATGGCCCTTGGTGGTCCCTTCTAACTCAGGATGTTCTCTCTGATTATATCCTGCTCAGTTCTGTGAATTTAAATGCTGCCTTTTCTGTGCACGCATTTAGACAAACTCAGCTTGTGCCATCAAAGTTTGCCTGTTCCTTTCCATCTCCAGTGTTCTTCCACATCCCATGGCACTTAAGTATTCCCCAAGGATCAAGCTGCCTCTCCAGTGCCATAACTTAGAGCACGTTCCCATTGTTTAGAGAGCATATGGGTAATTGCTTTTTCTTTTCCCAAAATACTTGGCATAGAAATCATATATGTAATATGTATAACATATGGAAGGCTGCATATTTCAATGCCTCAGTGCACAGTGTGCATAAATGTTTTATGTGTAAATGCTTTGCTTCAAACACTTGTCAGCTGTGAGCATGTGCAGCTTGCAATGTGTGTAAGGTCAGTGTGTTTGACTCTGGGTTTGTACTTTGTTTCATGAAAGGTGTGTGCATTATCAGCATGTTACATATTTCAGGCTTTAAGTCAAGATAAGTAGGCAGGCATGATATTTAAATACTCTATCAATTAGCAATTACACTGCCTTTCATCTGCCCGACATGCAGAACACACTGCATACTTTATGTGTGCCACTTGCTGTCAGTTTTTGGAGCTGTGACAAAGTTCAGATTATTTTAACCAGAATATTCGTTCAGAAATACAATCCTATATTCATCAAAAATACAAGCTGAGATGTGTTCATCAAACCTTTCCTGAAGGTGGATAAAAGGGCATGGATACAGTTTTCCTGCCTTTGAAATGCACAATACCCTTTTTTCCAGAGTATTAAAAAACCAGTTTAAATCCTATCACAGCATGACCAGGATCTGCAGTATGAATTCATGAATTGTCTGAGTCTTTGCTCATTTAAAGGCAGAGTTTTAATAAGGAAATAATTTTGAAGAGACATTTTTAGCTGTCACTGAATGTGTGACATGGCTTATTCTTTATCAGCCCAAGTAGATGTAGTGTTGAGTTACTGACTGCTAACACTGTGGTTGTGGGTTCAATACCTGCATGGTATCACATGGTATTCACTTAAGAGCTGGACTTAGTGGTCCTTGTGGGTCCCTTCCAACTCAGAGCATTCTGTGATTCTGTGAAAACTCTGCAACTGGCTGCTGTTCAGAGCAGGGGTGTTTGGGTGGAAGGTGATTCTTGCGTGGTGGGCAGTGATACCAGCCTGTCCCAGGAGCCCTGTGTGCATCTGCTGGCTTTGCACAGTGGTTCTGGTGCATGCCTGCTCTGCTGGACTTTGCTTTTTCAGGGGTTCCTTTAATTCCAGTCTCCAAGCCACGAGCCTGACTGTGGCCAGCTTGCAGGAGTGTGGAGGGGATGAATTTGGCCAGTCAGGAGCAGGCAGGAGTGACCTTATTCCAAGGTACCAGACAACCATCTGGGCTGGATGTGCCTGTCAGCCAGGACAAACTGTGTGTCAAGACACCAGGACTTGGACTTTCATATTTGTAATGCTGGAAAAGTGCAGTGTCTGTGTTACCAACCCTCAAACAGGAGGAAGACTTTGAAAAGCAAACTTTCAGGAAGGGCATAAATACATGGGCCAGCAGGGATGTATCAGTATGACCTCAGTGTTTCCTTTCTGCACATCTCCTGTTGCTCCCCAGTTCGGCAAGGAGAGTCCTTTATTTTCTTTCTGGAGGTCAAGTGGTGTAATCAGTGTTTGTGGGGGACATAAATACAGTCCTCAGCATGAATAAATTCAAACCAAATACACTTCTTTGGCATTTTTATCTATGAAATCTTTAAAAAAGCCAAGATAAGCCCATAATGACTAATTGGACCTGATGAAAGGGGATGGCAAAACAATGTAGGTGAGAGAGGAGATGGAGAAATCAGTCTTGAGGAAAGATCTGGCACCCACAAGGCATGAGAGAGCCAGAGCTCATCGGTTCAAATATAATCTTCCAGAAAGGGAGGGGGCTAAAAAAACCAACCCACCAAGGTCTCTCATTCTTGCACAGAAAATGCCAGGGATCCCACACCTGATTTCCATGAGAAAGGCCACTTCTGGCATTGACATTCTGCTGCATCGAGTGCCTGCCACAGACCTCCTCCCCAATGCAAGGCTGAAAGAGGAGGGGAGGAATAACCTCTGCTTTCCGAAGGGGCTGGAGCTGCCACAGAGGCCCGTGGAAAGCCAATTGTGCAATGAGGGAAAACAGGGAGGGAGGATCCCCCTCACAGACACAGTGAAACGCCTGTCGAGGATAAGTGGGAGAAGGGCTAAGAGGCGTTTTGGTGCATTTATACAGATGTCGAGTGAGCTCTGACGAAGCTGTTGACGAGGACACTGATGTGGGGTTGATTTTGAATTGCTGAGGCGTGTTGCACTCAAGCCTTCCCTTCATATGCATAACATCCATAAGTGCTGCTGATTTCAAATCCCGGCTGTCACGGAGGTTTTGAAGCACTTCTCATTCGTAGATCCTGGAGTGCTTTACAAAGAGAGAGCTATAAATAAGATGGATGGGAAAGTGAGGAATTGAGAGAGGCTTTTAAAGGGCAATGGATTGTTTCTTTAAGGGTTTATGTGGATAAGAACTAGATAAGAACTATCATTTTACTGAATATAAAATATTTTGCAATGGCACACTGTGTCAAATTACTTGTGCATAGCTATTTATATTATTAAGGCAAAGTTTTGTCATGCTGTGTCCAAATTGTCTCTAGCTAAGCTTTTGGAAAGTACAAAAAGAAAAGCAGACATTGTTAGATTTTAACATAGTGCATGGATGTTTTAGGCACTTTTAAACTGAACAGATCAAAACCTTTTATTCCTAAATGCCAGAAATCCAGTGATATTTATGTAACTATGTAATTTGACCTGTCTGTTTTACATGTTCCAAAAGGTTTATTATAGGCAGCTTTCAAATTAAGTGGGCTGGAACATTTGATGCTCTCTTCCCTGCTTTCATAGGCTGTGCAAAGTCCACAGTATATAACAGCATACTGTTAAAGGGGGAGCATTTTGGTTTTATCACAAGGTATGCAGGGAAGGAAAGGATAGCACCCTGATCCCTGATTCCAGCTTTACCAAAGCAGCCATTTAATTTCTGCCTCCTTTGTCTTCCCCCTCCACGGAGCTGGGTACAATAGTTCCTTATTCTCCAAAGTGGCACGAAGCTTCACTGACCTTGAGAAAAGGAAGGGGTAAATTGCCAACAACAGGGAGAGAGTGAGGAAAGCCCCAGCACTGTAAACAACTCTGTGTTCATACTCACCTGTGTGGGACCATTTTACCACTGATGTTCCACTGCACCACAAACTTGGCAATTTTGGGAAAGCCTTAAACACTTTCAGTACATTTGAAATAACATTATTATATAACCGGGAGGCTGCCACAGACTGATGGCTCAGCAATGTTTTATGCAGCAATCCTTTCACCCAAGGGTGACCTTGTAAGTGAAAAATCAAAGCCATATTCTACTCCCAATTGCACCTGTACTGCCACTATTTAC
The DNA here is from genome assembly GCA_034336665.1 of Luscinia megarhynchos. Lineage (NCBI taxonomy): Eukaryota > Metazoa > Chordata > Aves > Passeriformes > Muscicapidae > Luscinia > Luscinia megarhynchos. The sequence continues at coordinate 94,774,857 of JAPFBE010000002.1, forward strand.
ATTGCAATAGCACCTGAAGGCCCCATTGTATAAGGCACAGCAAACCTGGAAGAGACTGGAAATGAGAGGGGGAGCAGTAACAGACACAAAGTATTTGTCTCAAGGTCATACACCAGAAAAGTAGCTCTTGCAGGAGAAAAGATTAGGTCTCCCAAGTGCTATGCCCCATGAACAAGAATTTTTAGGGATAAAAGGACATATTTACTTCTGGGAATACAAATATAAAATACAAAATACTGGAAGATCACAATATTTGCAGCAGGATTTGTTCTTTGTTTGTTCTTCTTGCTGGCTGTAGAAGTCCTTGTTTGGTAGTTTGAGGGTTCGGCTTTTTTTCTTAGACATTTTAATATTTAGCAAATATTAAATTACAATTTAATTATCAATGCTCTTTTGAGAAGCGTGATATTATCTGAAGTACATTATTATTTTCCTAATAACAGACACAAAAGGTCAACACTTTTATGTCAGATTTTTTTTTTGTTGGAAAAGTTGATTGTTCCTGAAGTGAAGCTGCTTTTGAAGTGCTCTTTTATAGGGCATGAAACAATGAATCTTCAAGTCACACTCCCCACTTTCTACCCAGTGTGTTTCTCTGTCACTATCAGCTCTGCTTTGGTTTGATCTAACCAGATGGTATCTCACAAGATGCTAGACATGAATATTTCATATGGTTTAGAAACTGTTTTTCCTCACTCTTTAGTGGTAAAATGTGTTGATTTAAGACTTTTCACAACTTGAGATACTTTTCTGGCCTGGCGCCACAACTCAGGCCAAAGACAGCTGAGCATTGTTGTCATCTCACAATGTGGGAAGCAGAGGATGTTTTGAGCTGCTGGAAAAATGGAGCTGAAATTTTCCATTAAAAGGAAAAAAAAAGATCATTGTTCAGACAGCAATCTTCCAGTCAAGCTGTACTTAAGTTACATTTTTTTGGACATAAGTGGAAAGTCAGAGGCATTAGATCAATGCAATTTTTGAGCCATTGAATCAGCAGCCAAGTTAATTTCAAGTCTCGGAGCCAGCAAACACTTTGCTTTCATTCAAAGTTGGTTTTATTTCAGCTTAGGCCACTTCTAACACTGCTTTCTTGTTCACAGCATCAAAGTCTTCAGCCACTGTATCCTGTGATATAACTCAATTAACAGTCACCTTCCTTTCCCTCTGACTTTGCTTTTGCTCCACTTTGGAGATTTGAGTGATTCCTTTTGATTTAGGTCAGTGTTGGTTTTAGTGGATAATTGATATCAAGTTGCAAGTGCTGCACTGAAGCTCTGGAGGTTGTAAAACCAGTTTTTCTGGTTTCTTCAGCTGCGCATGAACATTTTTATTTTAGCTTTTCAGCCACAATCCACCTCCAGATTAAGACACACAGAGCTTGATTCACTTGCCTGCACATAAAACTTCTGTGCCTTTTAAGATGTCTTGACAACTTCAGCTCCTGCTTCAGAAGGTCACAAATCCACTGTAGGTCTGTGTAATTTCTGACAGTCCCATAATTGCATTTGAGATACCCTGGGGCATCTCCAGTGACTCTTGGCACATGCATTTCAATTGGTTAACTGTAATTGGGCTCTGTGCAGGTATCTCCCTCTGGGCTGGGTGTCTGTATTCCCACCAGAGCCAACAGCCACCCAGCCAGCAGAGCCTGGAGAGCACCCAGCTGACCAGGCCTTAAATGTCCACACTGGGGTATGGGATCACATTGCTTTTCTGGTGGACATTCAGTTGACACATTTTCTTCAGCAGGGTGTGTTTTGCTCTTTCATGTACATGCTAAATCTAATCTAAACAGTCTCTGCACACCAGAGGAGGAACCATGTAGGAGGAGCTAAATAGCAAAGGATTGAGGATCCAAAACTTTCTTTTCAGCTAGAAGGCTAACACCTAGGCAGGCAAATTCCCAAGGAAAAATCCTCCTTAACCCAGCTGTGGTGTTTCTCTGTCCCCCAGAACAAGCCTTGCAATCTCCTGGAGTGGCGGATGGTCCATTCACAGAAATGAGCAGCTGTGGTCCCTCAAGTCACACTTTATGTCAATGTACATCTGCTCTGGTTTAATTATGTACTACATCATATGATACTCCTGTTAGTCACACACTCCACATGGAATCTGTGAAGTGTAGACCCCCATGTATTATCACTGGAAGTAAGAAGTATCAAATATCAACCCCTCTTCAGGAAGAGGAAGATGTGAGAGACAAGTGGTGGCAGTGGTGGAAGAAGAGCTGGGAATTGAAATCAAAGATCCAGGATGATACAGAAGATCAAGCAGATGTAGCACAGGGCAGAAAGAATTACAAATCAGATGGACTGGAGAACATGGAGATAAAGGAGAAGAGGGAATAGCATGCTACTTGAGAGGCGGTGTCAGACAATGTTGGAAAAAACAGAAGATAAAGAGTAGAAGAAGGCGTTGGTCCTTTGGCTGGACTATGGTATCACCCCAGGACACCAGCAGAACAAAGTGTTGAGATTAACAAGAAATCTGTGAAAGCAAAGGAAAACAGTTAGGCTGTGTTTATCAAAGCAATTTAAAGAGCAGTGTAATTCTGCCCTAATGGCACAACAGCATGGGGGTCACAGCATCTCTGCCCTCTGACACACCAGCCCTGCAGGGCCAGAGGCAGAACAACTCCTGAGTGAGTGAGTCCCACTGCCTGCTATTAAGAACAGCCTCATGAGCAGGTTCAGACCTGTCAAATTTTCTCACAAAAGTAGTTTGGATGCCCCCCAATCTCAACACACTGCAGGAATTAGACATCCCTGTTCAGTTGGTTACAAATCTGCACTATTTTTTTTTTCTGAGACAATTTATACCACCTGTTGTTGCACCAGAATTGGCTTTTCACTTATATAGTTTTCCCCAGTGTTTCCCTCCTTGTTGTATTTTTTAGAAAGCAGTCATGTTCCCTTGCAGCCACTCTTCTGCCAGACTAAACAAGACTTCTTATGAAACAGGACATTATAAAATAGGCCCTCCATTCCCATGGTCCTTCAAAAACCCTTTCTTTCACCTAGTCCACACTTGAACTTGCCTTTTCTGATCTCATTCAGTCAGATCTGGGCACAGTTTTTCAGAGAGGCTGAAGGGACAGAAGTGTTTGTGGTGACCACAGCTGCACTCCAGAGGTTTCAGAGTCCTGCTTTCAGCCTTGCCAGTCATCCCACATGTAAGGATCCACAGCATGTCTCAGTCATGGTCCCTTACAGGCCATTTCTGCCCCCCCAGTGGAGTACTTGAGGAGCTGTGGGCTTCCAGACTCAACCATTTCCCTCGACAAGGCAGGACCACACTGATAACTGGCTGCAGTTAACTTGCCTCCAGGAAGGCTTTGATTCCCCCTTCTCCTCATGCCCAGCAGTGTGGAAACCCTTTGCATGAGATGAGTCAGATTCATACCTGCATGTGGATGGCAGCTCTCAGCTTCTGCTTAGTTTTGGATCCTCCACCTGGTCCGAGCCCAAATGCTTGTAATACATGGGGGAGAGGTTCTGCCACACAGCACTTCTGCATCTCTGTGTGGGATCCCAGTTCCACCAGCCCTCCAGCAACTGCAGGAACACAGCAATTGATGCCCAGTTATACTTTTCCTGCAGGGAGAATTGCCTGCTATGCTTCCCTTGAAAAGACTGTCTTTTTTTTCCTAAACACTTTTTTTTTTTTCCCTAAATATAAGAACACAGCAAAATATATGTTGAAAATAAAGGAAATGTTACCCGCAAGGTCATCTATCTTTATGATCTTGCTAACTTTCTTTATACCACCTTTATCTTTATTGCAGTTTTTCCTCAGGAGGATTTAACCTTCAGACTCCTTATTCTAAGCATGGGAGTTCTTTTGCAGTGGCTGCAAATATTCTTCCTGAGTTATATTACTTTTCTTCCTTTTTAAAACTAGTCCACCACATTTTTGTTTTATAATCACAGTCGTTGAAGTGCTGGTCAGAAGAGACTTCTGGAGGTCTCTGGTCCAACCATTCACTCAAAGCAAGCATTGTACTAGCACCTGCTGGGATAAGTCATGGCTTTGACCTTTAAAAATCCTCAGGAGCAGCAAATCCACAACCTCTCTGTGGAAACCTGTGCCTGGACTTCATCACCATCCAAGTAAAAAAGATTGTCATTTTGTCCAACCAGAATTTTCCATGGTGCCTTTTGTGGCCATTGCTCTTTCTTATCCTGTCTGTCAGGGCTCAGAGCATTTGGCTGCACTGTCTTTGCATCTCTCATTTTGCTGTAGCTGTAGACAGTTCTCAGATGGTCCCAGACTTCAGTCTGCCAGAGAAAACAGTCCCAAAGGGTTCCCTCTGGGTGAAAATGGGGGTTATGGTCATAGAATCATAGAGTATCTCAAGTTGAAAAGTACCCATAAAGATATGGAGTCCACCTCCCTGCTCCTTGCAGGACATTCTACCACACAACCTGGTGAGTAGGAGCATCATCTGGATACTCTGCTTGCTCAAGGGGCTCAGATGTGCCCTGTGGTGGCCAAACCCTGCCAAAGCATCAGCCTGACCAGGCCACCTTCATTGGAGTTGCCCCTTGGCTCATTGCTGAGGTCACTGGAGCAAAATCTGGCCTTGAGAAGTTTTCATGGACTCTGATAAGTGGAGGGCATATGGAGGTAAACTTCCTTACAAAACTTTTAATACTGAAGTCTCTCACCCAGAACATCCAATTTTCTGTATTTTAGAAATTGATTGCTCTAATTTGTCTTCTAACAAAAACAAACTCTTAATCATTAACTCTCTTTTTGTGGTCTGGTATGCTCACCCTGAGGACCATTCACAAGTGGGTCAGCACGATGGCTTTGGCTTTGGCTCTGATGCCATCACATCAGGGTGTCAAACCAGTCATCACATCTTGCCCTTGTCACACCTTGGCTGTCCTACCAGAAGGACTTTGCTGGTGATTATTGTAGTCTCTGCTCACTTCTGAGTCCCCTCCACAATAGAGGGTAATCCATCTCACAGAAAACTGTGGGAAAAAAAAGTTATTTCTTGCTTCAGACTGTAATTAGATTATCTTTAGTTATTACTGCACTCTCTCTGCTAAATAGATATGCTTTTACCCTCTTCTCTTTTTAATTATATGGCTAGAAATCTTTTACTGTGAGATATCTTTTGTCTTGCTGTGCTAACTATTCTCTCTAATGTTTCCCTAGACCAGAACAACATCTGTGTACACCACAGAGGCCACGGTTCCCATCAGGTTTTGATGAATGGACCTCCACCAACCTTCAGCATTCCTTGCAGAACCCCATGCACTGCTATTACCTAAAAATTAATTGGAAACATTATTGAAAACCTTGCTTAATGTAGCTCCAGAGACTGGCTGGGAATTAATGACTATGGCAATCTCAACCCCATCCAAAATTTCTTCTGTAAAACCTCAAATGCTAAGGAGAAACTGGATGGAGAGCAGAGGGAGTGATTCAGCCCCAGGAACTGAGATGCAGTCCTCAAAGGTGATGTGTAACATTCTCTTTTACAGTGTGTCTTGGTTTGAAAGACAGGTGTCTGCTAAGGAAGGCAGGAATCTCTTTTAAAATGGAAAATGTAAACCCTCTCCCTCCAAATATTATAATTTTGAAATTAAGGAGCTTTTAGTCAAAGATATTTGAATAGAAATAACATTCTTTACTAGGAAAATTTTAAAAAAATACAGTAATGCAAAACAACAAAACACTGGCAGAGTCAGAATACAGCCCGACACCCCATCAGTCAGTCAGGGTGTTGGTATCAGTCCCATTAAATGGTGGCTACAGTCCTCCTGCAGTGACAGATGTGGTTCTATTGAAGCAGTGGTCCTGTAGAAGGGTGTTATTCTGCTCTGAAGGTCCAGTGGGGATGGAGATGGGCCTGGTCTTTCTCTGGGAATTTAGTGGAAAAAGGCTGCTCTGATGTTCCAAATCTCAGTTTTTTATCTAGATAGGAAATGTTTGGCTCCTCCCCCTGGGTGGAGCATCTCCCAATAGGATGATGTAATTTTATCAGTGGGACTCAATGGCCCATTAACAGAAGATATCTCCCTGGAGGAAAGGATGGGTCATGGAAAAGATAAAGAACATTGCCCCACCTGGTTTTAATAGCTGGCCCATTAACAGAGGATATCCCCATGGAGTTATGAGGGATGGGTCATGGAAGAAATAAGGAACACTGCTTCACCTGGTTTCAACAGATGGTGATAGAACACATACTGCTGGTTACATCCTTCATTGCAACCTAAGACACAGTTTCAGACACCTGCTGATAGGGATATTTTAAACAGACAAAAGTTTTTGGCATCAGCTATTTTGCCAAAGTGCCTTTCTTTTGTAAAAAGTGATCATATTCCTTAATTTACCTACTTGGTTAATTATTTCAGGTATCTGAAAATATTGTGAAGATTGGGGTTTTTTCTACAGTGATCAGTGAGGCAAAATTTCAAAAATAAACAAAATTTGAAAAATCCACAAAATAAGTAACAGTGGGGCCATTATCTTGCTCTGGGCTGACCAGCATAGCTGGCTATAGCTATATTTTTAAAATTTCTACCATTCAAAACAGGATGGGCTCATGCAGGCTCCACCATCTAAAACATGATGTGCAGTAATTCTTTGGGAAGACACTAACTGGCTGAAATAACAACATCTCTTCTCACAGTGTAAGATAGGGAGAATTCAGTCCCAGTGCCCAGGAACTTTCCCTGCATTTTTCCATCTGTTTGTGTGGGTGTAACCTGCATGACAGGCCTGGTAATTTATATTAAAATAAATTATGTATTTAAAAAACAGGAGAGGGGTGGATCCACAACTGTAAATCAAACACCGCAGTTCTGATACAAGTAAAGATATTTGTAAAGAAATTAATTATTTGCTCCATCCCTATGAAAAGCTGTCAACATGGAATTGTTAAGAATAAAGCATATCCCATTAATTCAATGTAGTTCTTTAGCCCAGTGGGAAAAGGCAAAGCTGTTTTGCCTTGACTGTTATAAAATCTTGCCACAGCCCTATGGAAATGTCTTCTGTGACAGGCAAAGAGAACTGGTCTAGATGGCTCTGCTTAACCCAGGTGATACCCCACATCAGCACATGTCAGATCCCCAAGGCCACTTTCTATGATGAGACAAGAGAAACTGGATGGAAGGCAGAGCTAAAATGTCTGGCAAGGAGGAATATCCTTCTCCAGAAGAAATCACTGTACGGTGAGAGTGCAACTGCCTGGAAAAGTCATGCTTAAGGAGAAATTATAAATTACTCACTTTTCACCAGCAAGGTTGTTTGGGGCTGACAAGTCTGCCCCAGCACCAGAATGGTTGGATGTTGTTGTTGCCAAGTTTCCTGGTGATACAGAGCTTACTCAGATACAATTTCCGTAAGATAATGTTCTGGGAAAAGAGGCAAGTGTTTGGAAGAGTGTTAGAATTCAAGTAATCATGATAACTTTGAGAAATAGCCTAGAACCGATAAAGCAAACTTCAATAAAAGTAAGTGCAAAATGTTTTACCTTTGAAAGAAATGCAAAATCAATAAAAATCCAAAATAGTCAATATTAGTCTAAGCCCCAGTATATTAAAAGAAAGAGTACAGGGCTGTATTAGACCAGGGGCTGAATATAAGCCAGCAGATAAGATGCTGTTGAGCCATTCTCGTGCATGTCACATGTAAGAGATAAAGGCCATTATTCCACTCTATTTAGCAGGGGCAAGACCTTTTCTGGAGTGTGTGTCCCGTTTTGGGCACACATACTTTAGGAAGTAAGGGCTGTGTATGTGCACACAGACATCTGTGCACATAGGGCAGAGCTCAGCAGAGCTCAGACATTTCTGGTGTTACCCTATGGAGAAAGGGTGACCAAAGCAGGGTTGTTGGTTTAATAAAAACAGCATAAAAATGTGGATGTGGAAACAGGCTTCCAACAGGGAGCAGTGCTGCAAAGGGGTAATCACTGTTTGTTCCCAACACCAGGACTAAAGAGGCATTTGTTGCACACTAAGAGAAACTTTGCTTGGACATTAGGGAACAATCAGCAATGAGGAGGGTGGGGACATGTAACTGGGAAGGCTGTGAAAGCCAGGATGGGATTTGGAGGGCATCAGCACCTTTCAGTCACCTCTGAGTGAGGAGATGGTGTGATTTGAGTTCCCCTCCTGCACTGTGGTTCCTGAGAAAGGAGCCTCCCCATTCCTCTGCTTTCTTTTACCTCCAGAGCAGGGCAGGAGACATGTCCAGTGGCAACAAACAAGAGGTGGCTCTGCTTTTTCTGTTCTCAGTTTCTATTACTATCCCTTAGGATATTCTTAAACTTTACGTTGAATTCATATTGATAATGTTTTTGAAGTAAACATTGGTACTATTACAAATGACTTTTTTTCTTTTTCTTTTTTTGAGTGAATATTCTGTCATTTCCAAGAGTTGGGATAAATTGAATATTCCACACTGGCATCACAGTAATGACATTACCTTCCTTGCTGGTGCCCAGTGTAACAGTATGTCTTTGTCTTCCAAAGTCTCTCTGCTTTTCCTTATCACCACATTCACCCTCTGGAAGCTGGCCAGATCCACGTCCTCTGGCCAAGGGGATCCACAGGGTGAGAGAACAGAAAAGCAGTGTTCTCTCTGTAGTCCTGTGCTCTCGGGCAGGACAGCCAGGTCAGTGGCAGTTTCTCTGAGGAAAGCTCACAATCACAAAGCAGCTTGTCAAGGCAGAGACAGGGCTAGAGAAGCAGAAGGCCTGGAGGACAGATGCAGCTCACACCATTTTTTCATCCTAAGGAAAAGACACTAAGAAGTAAATGCACAGCCTCCCATTAATTCTAGACCTCCTCTGGAAGATATATTATGTCTTCAGGGTTTGCCTATTTCTGCATTATATTTATTAACATCCTTTATCCATGAGTGTGAAGAGCATATGAGAATTGTAGAAGCATAGGAAAGTTTGGGTTGGGAGGGACCTTAAAAATCACCTAGTTCCAAGCCCCCCACCATGGTCAGGGACACCTTCCACTACACCAGATTGCTAAAAGCCTCACCCAGCCTGGCCTTGAACTCTTGCAGGCATGGGGCATCCAAAGTTTCTCAGAGCAACCTCGTTCCAGTGCCTCAGCACCCTCACAGGAAGCAGTTTCTTTCTGACATCAAATCTAAATCTCTCCTCTTTCAGTTTAAAACGATCTCATGTCTCATCCTATCACTATCTGTCCACTAAAATGTCTCATGAGAACAACAAGAGAGCAATCACAACAAGATACAGAAGCAGGGCAGCAATTTCTTCCTTCAGAATATTATTTCTTAAGATCTCTCAGCTCCTCCACCCTCTCACTTTGATTAGCTGTTCTCTCCCACCCTTGAAACTGCATTAATTTGCTGGCACACTTTGGGGATGGTAAGTGTTGAAACTATGGTTTTAAAGCCAAGGAAAATTCTACCAACTCATGCCCAGGAAGTCAGCTGTTGTCAAAACAAACATTGCTCTTTTCTGAGCTGCCTCAATTTTCACCTTCCTATGTTTGTCTCCTTCTTGCCCTGCAGGAGAGCAAACCTGAGCTGTGTTCAGCAGGCACACCACCTTCCCAACGGGAGCTTTGTTAGCCCTGAAGAGGAGGGAATGTGACCTTTTCTTGTCATTTGTGGCATCTTGCAGTTTAAGCTGTGCATGGTTGTCCCGTCCCAGTTTGTTCTGTCACAGCATGCTGTGCACTCTGGCTGTGTGTGCCAGGCTGCTCCAGGAGTGCTGAGACAGACACAGGCAGGCACAGATGCACTGGCAGGTTTCAGAGATGGATTTCCATTGTGCCAGGGACTGAAAAGCAAGTCAGCATCAGCTCAGCCAGTACAGAACTCTTACCCATGGCAATGCACACAGGGTTTGTCTCATCTAAAACATTATGGCAATTATCTCACCTGTGTTTTCCTTCTCATATGGATGTGGATGAGTTGTATTGTATTGCATTGTGCTCTTCTCTTGCAGCCAAGCTGCTTTGTACACTTTATCTTACTAATGACTGGAGCTCATCAGGAGCAGAGAGGGAGGAATTTGCACTCCTTGGGGCAATTATCCAAAACCTCTATGAGATATCTTAAGTTTTGTGCCATTCAGAAACTAAGGAGGGGCCCCTGTGCAAATTCCAAATTGGGAAATTTTCAACTGTAATGATTTTTAAAAATTATTTTTAAAAATCAACATATCTGTGTCTTAGCCAAAAAGCTCATACACTTTCTGGAATTGCCTGCAAAGGATCAGGCAGTACAGAAAGGGGTGCTGAAGCTTGGAGGAGCCGGGGATGCTCGTGCCAGGAATGCTCACAGAAGCAAAGTCCTGGAGGATTCAGAAGCTGGTGCCAGTGAGTTTGACCACCTGGCACACAGGTTTGGATGAGATGCCCAGCTTGCTGACAGCTGGTTTTCTTCCTGAGCATTAGCCCTGTCAGCACAAACCCATTAATCTGTTTTAAATAAATGTCACTGTAAGTACAGAACCTGGCCTGACTCTGATGAAATGCTAAGAACCTCCATCCCTTTTTCCATGAAGCTGAAGTTGCAGGTGGTCTGTCCTTTCAAGAATTTGCTGCTGTTCTGTGAAGAAGTAAAAAGAAACTCTAAAAGGTTTTAAAAAGCCCATGTATTCCCTAAAGATTATCTGACCTCATGAAAGAAAAGGTATAGTTTCTCTTCTCTTTTTTATTAGTATTTTAAAAGTGGTATTTAAATAGTATTTTCTCTCTCACAATTCAGGGGAAATATCAAAACTAAAATGGTGCATATAAAAGAACCCTCCTTTTTTCACAACCTCTGCATCTCTTGAAAATACCCAAACAATCTAACTGGATGAAAAACACAAAATAAGAAAACCAGGGTTGGTAGCTCATTGAATTAACAGTAAAAAAAAATCAGACATACCAAGAAATTTCTTGTTATTTTCAGTGCTGCTCCATATGTCATTTTTGTGGAGCACTATGTTGCAGTGATGCCCTGCTGATGTGGTAACAGGAATGATCTATAAGTATTGCCATTATAAACCTCATTTTTATAACCTGGATGTGAACATTTGCTGTTACTTGGTATTTGTTATAAAAAAATTCAATTTTCTTTTTAATGACTTGATAATTTTTCAAGTAGAAAAATATGAAAGGTTCCAAAAAGCAAAAAAGAGAGGCAGTTTTAAAAAAGAGAGAAGAATCAACAAATGATAGGTTTGTTAATTATTTTTAGTAGTAATGCTGTAAGTTGTATTTGTATTGCAGTGGTGCCTGTATACTCTGTAGAATTAGGTGCTGTACAAACACTTGATTTTATTTTTAATGGATTGAGTGGTGGCAGAAAGCATTGCATTGAAAGCTTTATGAATTCTTATTTATTGTTTTTTTGTCTTTGATAGTGCCCTAGTATCTGTCTGAGATTTGGCTTTTATTGTGATAGATGCTGTACATGTACTCAATTATCTCTGTGGTGAGAAGCACTTTAATGCACGCTCACTTTTAAGAGGCAGCTGAAACACTCTCCATGGAAAAGAGCATATCAGCAGAGCAGGGAGCAAGCCTCACCACATAAAGCACATAAAGCACCTAAAGCACACATTTCTTGCCAAGCCACATTGCAGAGGTGCAGAGGTATCTCAGCAGCCTCTGAATGTGCTGCTCTGCTAACGTGGGGCTGAAGACCACGGCCATTGGCTTGGGGGCTGGAATTGGTGAGGAGGCAAAGCTCTTTCCACACTAATCCATAGGTATTCCATGGAACCACCTTGTTTAATTTAATTGTTTAATTGGACCTCCAAACTGGTGAGACCACAGAGCTGCCAGGCCCCAAATCACTGAGGCCCTAAACGTGTTTTTTCTCTGTCTCATACAGAGAGTATGGATCACTCTTTCTACAACTACCTAAGGGAGGATGTGGAGATGTGGAGGTCTCTTCTCCCAGGTGACAAGTGACAGGACTAGAGGAAGTGGCTAGGGTGCTGTGAGGACTTAAAGAGTGCAGTTACATGTCTCAAAATACTGTCCCCATAAGATAAGCCACCACAATGGAACCTGAGATAAGCACAGATGGCACAGAAGGAAGGAGATGATTCTAGACTTAATGGAGGTAGAGGTTTGGTTTGCATCCAGACAAGAATGCCCACCATGGCAAACTGTGGGAAAGGAAGGCAGTGCTTGTGCACATGACATCTTGAGTTATGGGAATGGTATCTACACTCCATGAATACCCAGGACTTGGACTGTATAAAAGTGGGACCTCCAGAAGGACTCTGGGACCTCCACCAGCAAGGACCAGGGTGAAGAAGGACCAGTGGGACAATGCAGGAATCCACATGGTGATGATGTCTTTTGCTTAACCTCTCTGTCTCTCACTCACTTTCTTTTGGCCTCCCCTTCCTATTATTTCTCTCTACCTGACATTTACTGTTAAATAAAATCTGTACTATTGACTCATTATATGGTCTCATTTGCACCTTAACCCAGGCAGAGGCATCTCTCATAATCAAATCATAACAGGTGGTTTAGGTTAGATATCAGGAAAAAATTCTTCACTGGAAGGGTGGTTCAGACACTGAAGCAGGCTACAGAGGGAAGTGGTGGAATCACCATTCCTGGAAGTGTTGGAAAGCCATGTGAATGTGGCACTTGGGGGTTTAAGGGTGAGCACAGAGGTGCTGTGTTAAGGAATGGACTCAGTGATCTCAGAGGTCTTTTCCAACCTTAATGATTCTATAAATTCCTACATATTGTGGCTGGATTGGGCTGCTAGACCTGTGCAAAGCCCTCATGGACTGTACCATCTCTGTGCTGCCTGATGAAGGAGCAGGTGCCCTACTAATCACCCAAAAAACACACAAGGAAAGGGCAAAGAGTGCTTTGCTCTCCATTTTTTGGAGACCATAGTTTGGGTATGTCACTGAGTGGCATGCCCAGGATCACAGAGGGTTACAGGGCACAGACACAGCTGGATCCCAGCATCATACACACAACCATGTTTCTGATAGTAGCTGATCCCAGACTCCTTCATCTATAATCCAGTGTCTTGCACAGGATTTGATTTGCCCAGAATCCCCCTTGGACTGGTGGCTTAGTGCAGTGTAATTGCTTTTCCTGACCTCAACTATGCTTGTCAGCAGTCAACCTAGGTTGTGGTTGAAGATAAAAGCAAACAAAGAAATTGAGGCACTTCTAATTTTAGTAATATACAGTTTATCCCCTTCTCACTATCTAGTCTTGAGCACCATGCTCTCAAATTTGCTTTGGTTTTTCCTTTACTTTTCTTAGATTAACCATTATGTTTCAGATCACATTTAATCAGACACATGCTAATTCTTTGGTTGGGTGCAGCATGCCCAGACAAAGTATACTGCACTCCTTTTTCATGGCAAGTCATGCACACTGCTCATGAAGATTCACATTTAAGCCTCCCTGTCTCATGATGCATTGTGCTGCCTCCAAAGACTAAGTGAGCAGTAACTTTCATTAAAAAAAAATCATAAATATATTTTACTGCTTGGACTTAGTGCAAATGCACAGCTGACTCATTGGCTCGATAGATGTAATTGCTCTCAAGGAGCCTTTATGGTCTATTGTTTCAATTATAAGTGAATTACACAGTCCCTGAGTACTTACTCACTCTGCTTTCAAGGAGAGTGAAAAGACCAAGTCAAAGCAGGAAATTAGACAAAAAGGACATCATTTTATTGAAACTTTTCACCTTCTGAGTGAGGAAGGCAAACACATCAAGCACAGTCCAAGCCATTCCTGAATGACATATTTTATCTGCCTGAAACCATTACAAGCCCTAAATTGTATAAATTCAGATACTGAGAGAGGAAGGTAAAAATCGAAGGTAATATACACATGGAAAAGACAAAGTTCATGAGGAATGAGACAAGGAGTAGAATGAAACAGTCTTCCTTCCAGTAATAAGTGACTGAGTAAAGGGAAAAGGAACAAAAAAAGAAGGATTGGTATTAGGTCTTTGAAAAGCTGAACTGTTCTTTGAAGGACATCCTGCCCTTTTTCCTGAGGAGAAAACACTTCTGGGATCTGCAACATCCAGTATCACATGCTCACCATTGGAAATCACAACATTCTTCAAGAACCCATTGAAAATGCTAATATCAGGCAGGAGAAGCACAGAGCTGATAACACTTTGTAAAATAAGACCTTCAGGTAACAGTCCTCGCAAAACAAAGGGCAACATGTGGCAATGCTTTAGTGACAACTTGGAATTAATGTGTCATAAATATGGGAATGGAAATAGCCTATAGTACCAAAAAAATGCATAAGCAATAAGAAAATATATTCTGCATATTTCCCGTATGAAGACTCTGACAAGGGATGGTCTTATAGTAGTTCCATAATATTTCTACACAAAAAAATACTGGTGTTTTATTCTATATGTCATCAAGAGCAGTTATGAGCTGTATTGTGAATGCTTAGGTGAGTCCCTTGGGATTTTGGATGAAAAGATCTTCACATGTTTCATTTTCTAGGAGACTGTCATCTACAAGACCCTCTGAGAAACATTAGATTCAGCAGGGATTGAGCCAATAATGCCAGTGGAACCAGTGTTTAAATATGGCAGAGCTGTGTGCCAATATCCCACAGCCAATAAACAGAAAGAAATATCAGGGTGATTTGGGGTGTTGATGAAAGGACATCCATAACTCCTGGAAGGAGAAGGAAATGTTTGTTTTCCTGTAATTTGGTTGTGATCTGTGTCTGGGTGCTTGAGATGTGGACATGATTCTTGAGGGAGTTCTTGGGGGAGGTTTTCTTTGCCAAGAAGAAGGATTGGGAAACTCTTGGAAAACATGACAGAGATGCAAGTGGACAAAACACTGGGTCTAGGGATGGATTTAAAATTCTACAGACAACTCAGAGTTTGCAGCCTCCTGCTGAACAGGAGAGTCAGGAGTGCAGAGCTGCTCTGGAGAACGAACTACACAAGTCTGAACTTCAGTCAGACACACCTAAGCAGGAAAACAGGGATAGACAAACAGGCTTTGGTGCCTGACATGTTGGAAAGAAGGAAAATTGAACAGCAGGGAAGCACACTGTGCCCTGCTGAATAAGAGAGAATATAATTTTTGGTTGGACTCTGAGACCTAGATTGAGAAGGAGAGAGGGAAGGGAGGGAGGAAGGGAGGGAAGGGAGGGAAGGAAGGAAGGAAGGAAGGAAGGAAGGAAGGAAGGAAGGAAGGAAGGAAGGAAGGAAGGAAGGAAGGAAGGAAGGAAGGAAGGAAGGAAGGAAGGAAGGAAGGAAGGAAGGAAGGAAGGAAGGAAGGAAGGAAGGAAGGAAGGAAGGAAGGAAGGAAGGAAGGAAGGAAGGAAGGAAGGAAGGAAGGAAGGAAGGAAGGAAGGAAGGAAGGAAGGAAGGAAGGAAGGAAGGAAGGAAGGAAGGAAGGAAGGAAGGAAGGAAGGGAGGAAGGGAGGAAGGGAGGAAGGGAGGAAGGGAGGAAGGGAGGAAGGGAGGAAGGTAATGAGAGCTGCTGATGATCAGGGAACCATAAAATTCTCCTACTCAGTTTGCTTTTGCTCACAGCTGGTCAACAGGCAAGTGCTTAGGACAGGACAGGGTTTGCAGAAAGCATCTCTTTGGAGCTGGGGGCCACAGGGGCTTCCTCCTGTTTTTGAGGTCCCTTCTCTGTTGCCCAGAGAACAGGCAGACTTTCTGGTAACATGCACTGGATTGGATTTGAGAGAAAATAGGTGAAAGAGGAGTGTATCCTTTTGGAAGGATGCTCTGCTGAGCCGTACTAGTTCTGGGAAAGTTTTTGACTGCATGGTGGTGTCACTGCAGCCTCTGGAAATCCGGTAAATTCAAAGAAAAAT
This sequence comes from Luscinia megarhynchos, assembly GCA_034336665.1. Taxonomy (NCBI): domain Eukaryota; kingdom Metazoa; phylum Chordata; class Aves; order Passeriformes; family Muscicapidae; genus Luscinia; species Luscinia megarhynchos. The sequence goes on from JAPFBE010000002.1 coordinate 94,790,663, forward strand.
GCCTTCCCACCAGATTTGGTCAGGTTTGGCACCTGGTTGTGGCTGAGCAGGGCTACTGGGAACCACACAGTTAATTTTCCAGTTTCTGGGTCACTTCCATGCATAATGGGCAGCTGAGACTGTGCTGGCACCATACTGCAGCCTAGAGGAGACACTTCCAGAGTTCCATGTGGAGTTCAGGCTGCATCTTGTGAAACCAACACTGCTTTTAATCATCAGCACCAAGAGCCCAGAGTGGAGCTGAGCTTTGCCTTTGCCCATGTCTATCTCCATGCATCCTTAAATCCACAGGAACTTTGTGAAGTGCACCTTTGGATTTTGCTGGTCAAAATGCCAGCATATTACATTTCTTTATCTCTGGGGTGGTGCAGAAATTAAAAGCACTAACTGCAGTTCAGAGATTGAGTCTTCTTTTTTTCTTTATAGCTATATTAGTAATTATTATTTAATCCCATTCGTTGATACCCATGGGAATAGCAATGATGGAAACATGATTTTATATATTTAAACCACACACAGTGCTAAAATTCAGATTCAGAGGCTTGTGGTGTGCAGGAGTTGGCCCTGTCAGCTAGACCTTGTTAAACAAACTGACTCAGTGTGCAAGGTCATCTCTTATCTATAGCATCTTCTGGTAGAATTAATTTAAGGAATTATCTGGGATGGGTGAATTGTTTCCTCCAGTCAATAGAGAGAAATTGTGTGTCTGTGTAGCCTTGCTACACTACCAACACAGGCTCTTTGACCTGACAGCTTCAAGTGCATCCCTCAAAGCCTTTGTTCTTTGTTTTTCATTAGCCACTTCTGTGTCGGTTTTTTATCTTCTTTGAGCACTACATGATCTTTATTCCTTTCAAAAGTTTTCCCTGACCATAGGGATTCCCATCCCCTCCCTCCCACCTGGTGTATCCATAGTCCAGATCTGGGCTCTGTGCAGGTTTTGTGACAAGCTGTGGAGGGATGGGGGTCATTACTTATCCCAGGAAAAAGAGCAGTGCTTCCTAAATTAAATTATTTCTGTTTATTTAGAAGAAATATACTAAGGCATAGCCTTTTATTTCCTGGTGACTTAGACAGGTATTTGCCTTATCCATGTATTAACATGCATGAGTCCTGGTTTGAAGGACAGGTGTCTGCCAATAAAGGCAGAAGCTTCTATTTGAAATGGAGAATGTAAACCCCCTCCCTCCAAATTATTATTATAATTTTGAAATTAAGGGGCTCTCGGGCAAAGATATGGGAATTAGGAATAACAGTTCTTTACTAGGAAAATTAAAATAGAAATGCAGTATTACAAAGAACAATCCCAAAACACTGATAGAGTCAGAATACAACCTGACACCCTGTCAGTCAGTCAGGGTGTTGGTAGCAGTCCTATTAAATGGTGGCTGCATCCTCCTGCAGTGGCAGATGTGGTTCAGCTGAAGCAGTGCTCCTGTAGAAAGTGCAGTTTTCCTCTGAAGGTCCAGGGATGATGTGGGAAGGTCCAGCTTTCCTCTGGAATCCAGTGGAAAGAAGGTAACTTGCTGTCCAAAATCTCAGTTTTTATCTAGGTAGGAAAGGCTTGGCTCCTCCCCCTGGCTGGAGCATCTCCCAGTGGGATGATGTAATTTTATCAGTCACACAGTGGGACTGAATGGCCCAGCAGCAGATGATATCTTCCTGGAGGGAGGATGAGTTGTGGGAAAAGATAAAGATGATTGACCCACCTGGTTTTAAAGATGGCCCATTAGCAGATAATATGTGCCATGGAGATAAGGAAATCACTGCCCCACCCGGCTTCAACAGATGGTGATATAATACACATTTCTGGCCACATTCTGTATTGCAACCCAAGACAATGAGCTCCATTCTCAGGTGTCCAACAGCCCTGTCTGGGCCCTTCTCTCAGCCAGACAGGCAAGGATTATGAGGAGCTAGGGAGCCCTTCCATGGCCTGCATCCCAGGGCATCCTTTAGCACATCCCCTCTTCCTAATGGATGGGGAACACAGCATCCTCCAGCCCACCACCCCTCCTGCCTTGTCCAGCTGGAAATTCTGCTGCAAGGTCCCTGACACACCCCTAACCCCAGCCCAGACCCCAGCTGGTGTCCATGCAGCCACAACATCCCACCCCTTTCCTCTAGTCCAAGACTAATTTGGGGGTGATAGTCGTGATGGTGTATTTTTTTTTTGTCAGACATCCGTTATTTTCTAGTCCACATAAACTAGTGTCAAGAGATTTCAGATGACTCCTTGGATATATGCAAATTGTACATGAAAATAAAAGCAGATCCAAGCAGGTATATAAGGGAATAATGAGACAAAGAATAATTCTTTGCAACAATAGAATTATAACAATAAAATAATTTGGAGCATGAATTATTCTAAATGAAATTATTATTCCAAATATAGCTTTGAATAACAGTCTTAAAGAATTCTACATAAAATGACATGAGTGTGACAATTTGCTTTGTAGCCAGCAAAGCTGAAAGCAGTTTTTTCAGAATGATTTTGGATAAAGAAAATGAATTAGAAGAAAGAATTCACTACTATCAGACTCTAGAATAATTTCCTATTTTCACTTTTCCCAGACTTTTTGATAAAATACATTCAATTGCCCAGATCAGTAGTGGTGGTTTATTCTTTGACAAACCACTGGGCTGTGCTATTACTCTACTTTTTAAGGTTTCATCTCTCATAGACCAGCTCCCAACACATTGTTCAGAAGAACGACTACTGCTCATGGCAGATTTAAATTGTTCAGTAACTGAAGAATCTGATCAATAATTAATGCCACAATAGCAAATAATGAGCTGAATTTTAGCTCAGTCACAATTTTTGGGTTTTTTGTACCTGTAAATGTGTACAATAAACCAATTAGCCTTGGATCAAAATAGTTTCCAGGGATATTAGAAGTATCTAGTGATGCAGATTAGTTGTAACTGAATGCTGCAGTCCAGCTACCATCTTCTTTGCAACCAGATGCTCTGTTCTATATTGGAAAATGGAAAATTTTATCCAAATAAAAAAAAAAAATTAAAAGGGAGCCTTAGCTTCAATCCAGATTTTTGTCTTTTTTTTCACAGTGGTCTCCTGCAGTTGATCTCAACCAGCCATCATCCAGGTTCTCTGTATTGCACAGCTTGGCTTTTAAAGGTGTTGCTCCAGAAAAGTAAGCAGCAGTCAATATACTAAAATATTAATAATATTTTAGTCAGAGCAAAGACATCAAGTAGGTGGATGCATCCCACTCGTCTCTGGCAGCCTGCTTGGTCCTTTTGATGTTCAAGGTTGCACTGTGTATTGCATTTTTCTTCTTTTTTTTCCCTATTTTTTATTTTTATTTTTGATAATCAAGCTGCAGCTCAAGGTGATAAAGATTCTCTGTGTGCACTCACTGGGCTGCAACCTTTGTCAGTCACTCAGCCCTCAGATTCTGTCCAGGATAAATTCCTGGAAATTCTATTTGTGATTTACATGGAAGTATGCTTTATTTGCCAATACACTTTCTTCTCTTTCTCAGGTTGCCCACAATCTTAAAATACAAATGAAATCTTCTTATTAGGCCTATGTAATGCACCAAATCTGCTTGACTGTGGCTGGCAGTAAATCAGGAAACGTACTTCACATTCCTGAAATACAGCTTTGAGGCCCAGAATGCCTGTGCTGTTGTTCTGTGTGTTTTATATCGTGGCAAGGCTGCTAATCCTGGACTGAGATCCCATCATGACACACTGTGAAACACAGAACCAGACAGCAATGGCCAGAAACCTGCTGGTGTCTGAGTAGCCTGCCCAGGCAGTTTGTGTTGTTGTCAGTACATCTTCTATAGGGTCTTCAGGTCAAGGAATTCAAGGAATGACCCATCCTAGGGAGCATTTCTATCTAGTCCCTCCATGACATTCAAATAATATTTGAAAACTTGTTTTTTGCACTGAACAAGCTGCAGAGGTTATGCAGCCACTTGAGGTTCCAAGACTGCTCAATCTAACATCTCTTGGGAACATTACATTTACTGTAATATCTTGCAAATGGCTTTAATTTTAATGCACAGCTTGATCTATAATTAGTTAACAAGTCTCTCTTGAGCCATCTATGACAATGATTACTAATTTTTAGAGCTTATTTATAGACCTGGTCACTAAGATATATGTAGTCCCTCATCCTTTTACTCCTGTCCTGGAGCATGTAATTATTTCACTGGATCTAGGGACATAGCTGAAAATAACTCTCTAAATACATTATTAATAACACAGTCACTATTAAAATAAATTTTAAAAGTAACTCATTTAGCTTTTTTCTATTAGGAACTTTTATTCAGTTTACATTACACAAGGCCTGAAGAGATGAGTGTGGTATTTTGAGCTTTCTCTATAATTGTTCCCTTATTTGGGTTCTCCAGGAGTATTGCATTCAGGCTGCAAACAAATGACTGCTCTCACTGTGCTTTTGACTTTCCCCTTACAAAGATTTTTACATTTTGATCCTGGGTGCCAAATGTGGCCTGATGAAATTGTGGTTTGATGTTTTCTACACTCACATGTTCTGACACATCTTTGGGGCTCTGGAAGAGAGAAGCTGCTCTGGGAGCAGGGGAGTTGGACACAGGGGAGCTTCTTTCTCCTGGGGGTGGAAGCATCCTGGTGCAGGGACCTTGTGAAGCATCCCTCCCTGCAGGGCCAGCTCCCTGCCCTCTGGAGGAGGCTGTAGCATCATTCACTCACCCACATTTGCTTTCACACTCTTAACAGGATTTTTAGGGGGTCGGCCACACTTGCCAAGGGCGCTGTCCCGAGGGACCTGGCTCTTGGAACTACATCACCCTGAGCTGCTGAAGGGAAAGCAGCTTGTTATCAAACTGCCTCTCTCTCCCAGAAAAGTAAAATGCCTGATTTCTTGCTTTTAATCCTTTTTTCACCCTTTCCTAGAAATAAATTAGGTATTTCAGTTGCCACAGGGTCTTCCATCAAGCGCCAGAAGGACACTATCTACTTCTAGCCTTTGTTCCCCTTCCTTTCTACACCAGGACACACACCCAGACGTGGCTTTGCCCTGCAGAGGGCATTTCTTCCCTCTATGGTATCATGTGGTGACATCCCAATCATCTCAGGCAATTGAGATTCCAGGTGATGCACTAATTTCCTAGGAATAAATATCCTGGTCAACGGCGTGGCAGTCACTGATGAAATAAACTACTGTTGTATGTTGATTTCATGGATGGCCTAAATAGATGTTGCAGTGGGAGGCAAGAAAAGAGTTTCCAGGCACTTCTTTATGCAACTCAGTCAGAGATGTGCTACTTAGCCTGCAACTTTTATGCCCAGTGAGTGCTTTCCAATGCCCTTGCCCAAGTGGAAACTTTTCTCCTCTTCATCTATCCACCTCCTCATAAAACATGAATTCTAACTTGGAAACAAGGCTTGAGTAACTCTCATAAACAGAGCCTGTGACAGTGTGTTTTGCGAAGAATACACAGTGAGTCAGACAAAGCAGGGAAAAGAGGGGGCTTGCAGGAGGACCAAGTACGGGCATAGATGTTGGGTGCTTGAAAGAGGACGTCACTGTCAGAGATTCTCCACTTTAGAGTGCAGTTATCATCTGGAAAGTGTAAAAGTGACATCCTGGTATGCCACATTTATTCCTCCTCCGCAATTTCTATTCCAAATTCACTCAGTCTTCAAGTCAATACCATGTTTTTTGCTCTGACTGCCAGCACAGCTAGCTCAGCCTGTTACCTGAGAATCAAGCTGTGCTCTTTCTGCTTATTAAAACACTGCCAACTGCAAAGCTTCTGGAATCAGACATTAGCTGGCACTGCAGTGGGAGAGGCAGGACATCTGAGCACAACATGGTTTGCACATCCCAGCCACAGGAATGAGAGAGGGAGAAAAAACCCCATCGATCCTTAAACTCAGCACAGAAAACACCTTCTTTCAGCACCTAGGTGCCATTTTTATGCAATTACTCCTCTGAAAATCACTACATTTCATGATGGAGCAGCTAAACAGGGAGCCAAATAGTCCTTTACTCAAGTGCCAGCTGTGCTGGATTTCAAAAGGATTCTTTATAGAGAAAAAAGGTGAAAAAAAGGTGCAGCCAGGATTTATTTACTGCTGACTTGTCATCTCTAAGCTGCCACACCTCCTGCAGCACGTAAACCTGGCCAAGGTGTGCTCATTCATTCTCATACATGGTTTAGTCACTGAGACATTTAAACAGTATCTCAACAAAGGAGTGAAGACTTCTTTAAAAGGAGGAAATGAGAAAAAACCTTGCATAGTTCAGAACTTGTGCTGGGTTCAGAAGAGCATCACAAAGTCCACATGCTCATCTGGAGCTCAGCTCTCATCCACGAAGTTCCAGCATCTTCAAAGCAGGCAGGAGCTCTCAGGAGGGCTCTCCAGTGCCAGTGCTGCTCTTCCCACCTGGAAACACTGCAGGCTGGAATTGTCACTGCTTTGCACCCTGTGTAACCACTTATCTCTGCAAGGACTGAAAGCAGAGAAGGTGCAAAATGCTGGGGGATTACACAAGTCAGCACCTTCTTTTGCACACAGGCACAGAAACGGGTAATGAGCTGCTGAGAGCTGCTCACCTGGTTCTCACCCCAGAAGCTTTATGGATGTCTAGAAAACCCTTGCTTTCCTCAAGGACAACGTGGCAACTGATGGCAGCAGGTGAGCTGCCTGAGACAACTTCACTGGGTTAGGTCCAAAGTACATTGAGCCAGAGAGTCTTTTGGGATCCTAATTTCTCCCAGATGAAGACTGCCCAGCTAACAGATGCCCTGCCTGGAAAACTGTAGTCTGATGATCTGATAGTTGTAAACTGCCTGTTCTTTTGGTGGTTTCTGAAGGAAGGTCAGAGCTTCCACACAGAGGATGCCATTCCTGAGTGCTCACTGTGAGCCCAGGAGCTGTGGCATCACTCAAACTGTATCAGTCAATTGCTGGGGTGACTGGTGCTGAATCCCAAACTCACAGAAGGGCTGAGCCTGGACAGGACCTCTGGGAGATTATTTGGTCCAACTCTTGAGCTCACCCAGGGCCACTTGCCCAGGATCATGTCCAGGTGGCTTTTGAATACCTCCAAGGTTAGATACTCCACAACCTCCCTGGGTAAACTGTGCCAGTTCTCAGTCTCAGTAAAAAGCATTTCCTGATGTTCAGAGGGAACATGTTGCATTTTAGTTTGTGCCCAGTGCCCCTGGTCCTGTCAATTGAAGAGACTCTATGCAGCATCCTGCAATGAACCAAGCAGAAGGAAACAAATTCCTTAATTTTTTTCTAGAGTCCAGCAGAAGTGTGCAGCACAGGACAGTCTCTGGCAAAAATTCTTTGGTTTGTTTCAGGGAAAGAAAGATGTGAGTCTTGCAGTTCATTCTGACTTGTGCTCAGCACCCTCAGCTACTCGTGGATGTATCATTTTGCACTGGACATGTCTTTAATTCTAAAAGCATGAAATGTTGCCTTCAGTCAATTTGACAAGCATTTTTCAAGAATTTCTTCTCCAAAACCACAAATCTCAGCTGCAAGTACCACACAATTCTTCACACTTGGGCAGTGAGTAAGACTTGCTGCTTTTAATTATTTTTTAAACATTTTCTGAAGTGCTGTTCTTTAAATAGCTGCTACATCTGCCTAATTTCCCACCACAATATTGCCAGAGGTTGTTTATCTATTTTAATTAATTTATGTATTTTTTATTTTTAAATTCTTCCTCCTCGGCTGAATGGTGGGAGATAATAGCCATGTCACAGTGATACAGTGCTAATTCCAGACACCAGCCCTGGTCATGTGTCACAGCAGGCAGAACAGTGGCAGGGTGTGTTGGTGGTGACCCAACCTATGCCCTGTTTTGGCTTTACAGTTGCCTTCAATCTTACAGGGAGCTGGGAACCCCTTCCAGGCATGGCAAACACATTTTTTTTCTCCAGGCAGGCAGCCCTGGTGATGTGAACCAGCACAGGACACTGGCAGTGGTGGCCTGCATTGCAGAGGGCTTGGTGATGTGGTTGGGCACCAGGGAGGTGTGGGTTGGGCAGCCTTGACCTGAGGGAGAGCCTCAGCCGTGGAGGCTGGAGGTGGGGCTGCTCCATTCTGTGATGTTCCTGTCTTTGGCAGCTAAATCCCCAGAGTGGGACATGGCTGGTACATGGCACATACCCACCCTCTCCTTCCTCCACCACCCAGAGAGTGTGAAACTTTCTACAAAGAACTTTCTACAAGAACCTTCACCTAAAGGTAAGGAAACACACTTATCCCTGGTCTGTACCCCATCATGGTCCTACAGGCTGCTGGAAGCTCTTCACAGCCATGGACCAAGGGATCTCCACACACCCACCATCCTTGTACCCCATCAGGGTCCTACAGGCAGATGGGAGCTCCCCACAGCCATGGAGAAAGGGAGCTCTGCACCACCCACCCTCTCTGTGTGAGACTTACCTCAAAATAAATGTTGAGATTGATGAATTCACTGGCTGCTTCTTCTGGTTTGTGCTGTCATTTTGGGGAAATATTTTGGGACCCTTCCTTTTGCTGAAGTGAACCTCAATATCTTAGGAAAAGATTGATGTGTTACCAGACAGACCATCTCTCTGACAGCAAGGACTCATTTGATAGCTCTTGGTGCATCTCCTTTCAATTTTTGGAAATTGAAACTCAAATTTTTTCACTGTTGTTCCAATCTTCCTTTTGGGTAGCAGTTTTTGCTACCTCATAGCAAAGCTGCTTTTCATCACATAAGGCCAGCATCCCTGCCCTGCCTTTCCAACTAAACAAAAAGCATTACACGAAAGGGAATGGCAAAAGATCATCACAGAATGGAACCACATCTATCCATCTCCCCCAACTCCTTACCCCCTTCAGCTGCAGAAGAACAACAGAACATGTTCTGCACTAGAAACACTGGAAAAAAGGCAGGCTGGATTCCCTGTGATGAGACCAGCCACCTTAAAATCCCCAAGAGCCAGTGGGGATAAGATATGCTTCTGAGGGCACTGGCAGCTCAGCCTGGAGGCTTTGAGCATGCTGTTTCATCCCAGGAACTCGGGGCATGCAGTGCACAAAGCTCTCACTACTTCAGCTTTCTCAAAAATTCATAAAAAATGCAGAGAAAAAGCAATGCAGCAGGGAGACCCTTAGGGAGAGCAGCCCCTTGGGTTTGCAGTGTGGGGTTAGACCCAGGTATGGTGCAGGAGAACCATCAGTGAGCAGTAGGGCGAGGGACTCAGCAGTTTTGGGCTGCTTTGGACACAGCAGCCACCTGACTGTGCCAACGTGCATGTTTGTCCCATGGTCTGTTGCATTCCTGGCCAGAAAGCCCCTAGGCCCATCCTCTTCCTATAATCTTTGGGAAGTCTGCCTGGAGACAGAAAATGAGCTGGCTGTTTTGTTCTTCTTGCAGAAATGCAGGCCAAAAATTACTTTCTTGCATGAGCAAGCTCTGGAGTGGAACTGGAGCAACAGATCCGGGGGACAACTGTTCCCTACTACCAGCTTGCAGGGCTTCCAAAGGCAGCAGGTTCCCACTTTGCACCACACTGGGCTAGATGGTGAATCTCAATGCAAGATCAAGAAGTATTTGCTTGCTAAATGAGTCAGGACAGGAGAAAACTGAATGGAAAATAATTGCAGGGCTCAATAACGCACTGAATAGGTCAGGAGCAAAGCATGCAGCAGCAAGCACAAGCAAACAGAAGGACAAGGCTCAACATCCTAGATATCCTGCTGAGGATCACAGCAGAGTCAGCCTCTAGGGGTGACTGGAAGTGGTGTGTGGAAATTCAAGTACTGCCTGTGCTTCCTGGGCTCTTCACAGGATGGAATGCCACACAAAGAGGACAATGAGCATCCAAGCAGCCCTTTCCAGAACCCAGCCTTTCTGCTGAAGGCTTAACAAAAAGGACTCAAATGAACAGACAGAATAACACAGCACAAAATGCTGGCACTGTCCTGACTGCTGTTATACCTCCTTGCCAGGATGGAGCACAATATTCACACCAAGGGTTAGTGTCCTCTCCCCCCAAAGCCAAGCTCCTGAGCACCCAGTCCAAATCCAAGTGCTGCCCTTGTGAAACAGTCACTGGAAGGCAGCAGACCTTGCTGGGACTCCTGAGTAGGGAGGGCCTGAAGAGTAACATCCTTATGAGTCTTCACAAATTGATAAATCATGCAAAGTTTGATGATGTGGTCCTGCTGGTGTTGAGGACCTCAGTGGGTCCTTCCCAGCCCTGACACTGTTGGTGTTTGCAAAGGGGGATCAGTGAGATAGAAAGACATGGAGAAGTACATTTGCTGATTTAAATGGTGTTGCTCTGGTGCAGTTGGGGGTCTGCCCTAACCCTTGGAATGAACAGAGTTACTCGAAATTCAGATTTTTCCTTTGTGGTCTTTTTTTTTATCCTCTGTTTCAGGCGCTCCATATATAAAGGTATCTGTCTTCCTATAAAAGAAAGTGAAAAGATTAATTTGTTAAGTCAAATATTCATGACTCCCAGAGAAGGGAGAGGAAGTCATCTGAAGATCATTTATTACGGGTAAGTAGCTGAGGTTCCTCTGGAGGAAGGTATAACTGCAAATCTGTGACACAGAGGATTTTTGACAAGGGATGAGTCATTTCCTGTCATCCCTGTCACACACCTGAAATTAAGATCATGGACAGGTGACAGCCCTGTCACACAAAGGTTCATTTTCCATTGATTTCAGGGGCTGCTGTTACAAATCTTGGGGTCAGCTTATCCAGAGAAAATCCCAGAGCATCCCTGTAAAGGCATTGTGATAAGGTAGGTGATTAAACGACCTCATGTCCTTCTGGGGAAACCCAGGCAACTTTGCAAAGTCAAAAGGACTTTGCTGATCAACACTGGCCCAACAGCCAGCTTAAGAGTGCTGTACAGGGGGATTTTCCATTTGGCTTGAACTGGAAAAGTAAACTAATTATGTGAATGAATGTTTCCGGCTGCGACAATACCAACCCTTGGAGTGCATGTGGCCAGTGAACTATTAAGTACAGTATATCTTTAGCATCCCAGGGGACAATAACTCACCTTTTGTGGCAGCTAATCATTGCTACCTCAGCTCTGCCCTCAGTCCCTTTGAGTGGTGATCCACCCACTCATAATCAGGCCATTCATGCTCAGTCATGCATGCAGCTTTCTCCAAACAGACACAGTGCTGCTAATCTCCACCTCTGCTCTCACTTAGGCTGCATGGGGAGGATGATTCAGTGCTAAAATGGATCTTGGCAGCACAAGGAGCCTGTCTCCCACTCCCTCTCATTTAACTGGCAGTGCCCTGCTCTGATCACTCACCTGGGGCAGAGTGACCCTCCCCTGCACCTGCTGTGGCCTGGGCTGGCTGTGTGCAGTGCACAGGGCCAGGCTGAGAGCTGGAAAAATGCAATGCACAGAGGGTGAAGAGTTTTGGAGGCACTGAAGTGTCTGGTGAAAGCAGATTGCACATGAAGAAACAGACAGTTTTCAAAGACTCGCCTTGAATCCTGATTTTCATAGGTGGCACTTTGGGATTGTCAGGCAGATTGGCTCTTGGCTCAGAGCTGGTCCTGCAGAGCCAGGGCTGATGCCATGCAAAATCACCTGTGTGCCTCCACACCCCAGATCTCCGAGCTGCTGCATGGTATTCCCTGTACCAGTGCCTGAAACAGGCATGATACTTCCAGGGAAAAGGAGGCCAGGTCTCCTCCAACTGCATTTTACCAATATTGTTTGTGCCTTCTGGTTCAGGAGGGAGGAAGGATGCAGATATTGTCACCAGAGCTTTAAATATTTCCTTCCTTTATATATTGATACCTCTCTTCTTCCCTGTCCACAAACCATAGTCTGAGCCCTGTTTATCTTTTGAGGGCTAGGAGACATTTACTTAACTTTTCATCTTTTATTTTAGGCTGGAGTAAAGTTTTTTTGCAGGACACGCCATCCTGTCTCTGATATGCAGCTGTAGCTCAGCAAGTACCAAGTTTCTCAGTCCTTGGACCTTGACAGTGTTACCTGCAGTTCCCAAATCTTGGTGACAAGGATAGTAATGTCCTGGAGGGGATAGTAAAATATTTTGATTTTGTTCGAAATTTCTGTTAGGTATTTCTGTTTCAGTGGTCTTCATTTTCTTTGGGCATGTCTATATAGGGAAAATCAGGAAAGTTGATTTAAATTAACTAAAGGCAGGAGTTTAAAGCGAGTTAAGTAAATTGCATTAAACCTCTCGTTTCACAAGTAAAGTGGCCTTAATATGACTTAGCCTTGGAAGAGAAGTAAACCAAATCAAATCAAAGACACTTTAATTCTGACAGTTCCCACAAAGGGCTTCAATTAATGCAGTTTAACTAATCCACTTAAAAATTCAGATCAACTTTTCTGAGCAGATTCGTGTAAACAAGCTCTTACAACTGCTCTGCCTGAAATGATTTAGCTTGGTTGGGTAATTTTCCCTCAGAGAGGAAATCCACACAAGACTGACTGTGGAGAAGTCCCACGACGGGGGCTCACACTTGGGTAACTCCATCGACTGCAAAAGTGGGATGGATATAATTCCAGGGCAGCTTAGCTGCTTGTAATGCCTACAAGGTGCAAGCTACTGTGCTTCCACAGCATTGCACACACACAGAAATGAGCTGCCTCACCAGTTTAGGGAAGAGAAGATGAAGCACAGAGCCCCACGTCCCCTCCTTTGGCTGCATTGGTATCGTTTGCATTGTGCTCCAACACTGCAGCCAGGCAGGCTGCAACCCAGCTGGGATTTCTTTGTGGTGCATTGAGACCTACATTAGCACAAAACTCATTTCCTTTCATGGACCTTGGAATGGTAGAAATTAGGGCAGGTAGTTATTTTGACTTCTCTCTTTTTTTTAAATTCTAACTTTTTTAAGCACACTTTTTATTCGGCCAGGTTTGGTTCTGGCTGTGTCATAGCAAGAGGCATGACTTACAAACAACAAAAACCACATTGGCCAAGGGGGAAAAAAAAGGCTGCTTCAGCCAAAACAGACATTTAGTCAATTTGAAGTATATCTCATCAGTGTGCACATCAATCTGCCCCATTAAATACTGCGTCCTTTAATTCCCTCCTTTAATTCCTTCTGCCTTTATGAACAATTCCCTTTGTAGCTGAAATGCCTGATGAAGGTAGTGCAGCCTCTTTTGCAGCAGGAATATGGATGTTTGACTTTCTCAATTAGCTGAAGGTCCTGCAGCAGGGGGTTCCCTGAGGCACACAGCATTCCTTGGCTGGTGACCCTCATTCCCTGTGCTGCTTTACCCTGGCAGGAACAGCAAAGTGCAGACTTTCCACCAGGGTTTCTTCACTTTTCCCAAAACTTGCCAGTCTGACAGCTTGAAGCATCATCTGCTTTTTTTGGGAGGGAATAATCTGGATTTTCCAAAGTGCTGTTTCTCACTGCACAGAGCCCCAGACCAGCCTGTGCTATGCTCCCCCTTCTCTCACAACTCTCCTGGATTGTGTTTGATGGTCCCTGCTGCTGACAAGCTGCAATGCCTGATCTGGACCAGGGCAGACACCCTGACTGCAGTTATCAGAACTCTCACTTTTCATCATATTTATTAGGCTGCATCTTTGTGAAAGAGTTCCTCCAAAATAACTCAGGCAACTGCAATGCTCCAGCAGCACTGTACACAAAATATTCACTGTGAAAAAAATGTCAGCATCACCTTCACTGGATCAAAAGTCATGTCAGAGAAGATATCAAAGCATGAAAATCTGCTTGCATAAAAAAGCCAAAAGCCTGCAGCCATCCCAAGCACCTTCAAACGATGCGGGAGTCGCTCACAGAGCTGCTCGCAGTGCGGATGGATCAAGGGGAGCACGATTTCCAGCCAAGCTCCTGCAGCTGCTGCCATCTTCTCCAGGAGCTGTTTTCAAACTGTGAAAACTTTAACTTTTATTGGAAAAAAGCCACTGCACAAAAGTTGGAAATGCTGCTTGGTTCTAAGTCTCACTGCCTGTCAGGTACACGTTCCTTTATGTCAGCAAATCAGGAGTTATCCATCCCATCTGAGTCAGAGATAAAAGCTATGAGGGAACTTTTTTCTGCACAGATTTTGGAAGTATGGGAGCAGCTGGGTCTGGGGATGGCTGATGGGGACACAGGCTCCACTGTACACTGTAGCTCAGGTGCCACCTGGGCAGGGGGAACCTGCAAGTCACTCAGTCTGATGGGGCACTCATTTATTCACAGAAACACCTGCCACACAACAAACCCTGAAAAAACATGATTTCTTTTTCGTTTTTCCCCCTAAAGAATTTGCAATCTAACAGATAAGTTGAACTTCAGGCATCTTTAGTAAACTTTCCCTTGGAAGCAATTTGATTCACTTCATATGACACAGCACTGAAGGCTGGTGAGTCCAGCAGTGAGACAGCCTCTCTCACCTTTCCTCCTGGAGGCTCTGCCCTCATGGAATAGACCTGGAGGGCTGTGGATAAAGTGAGAACCAGTTTGCTACACAGTCCTGCACTTGATGACCAGCTTGAAAAAAAAGGCAGTGAAACAGTTATTTGCATTTTTGCAGTTGAATATTTGCATTCTGTTATTTTTGTTCCTTGGATATTAATGCAGGAGGATAATTTGTAGGAAAACCCAGGGGATTCTGATCACACAGGCACTCCAGATGCTTTGTGCACAGAGCACAGTGCCTGTGCAGAAGGCTTCCAGTAGCTGGAGCAAAAAGCATCTTCTGGTGCACCATAACAAGGAAAACATCCTGTGTGTCCTCCTTGCACTATTTATCTGTTCCCAGTAGGACTGTGAAGTAGCAGCCCTGTGCAAACACAAAGGCTGAGACAGGGGGCACAACTAACTCATGCCACTTGTGAGGGAGACAGCTGTCTCCAGTCCTGCCCATCTGTTATTGTCACTAAATCATCTTCACCCACTAAGGCATTTGAGTGTGTTTCACCCCAAGAAAATCCCAGTGTTTCCAGTTCTGGAGATAAATAACAAAAAAGCTAAATCTAATATTTCCACAAAATTGATTTTTCAATGCTGCTGGAAGGCAGAAAAGGTATTCATCACTAATATTGCATATGATCAGTGTTAGTGCAGCATTTCTTGGGGATACAGGTGCCTCCATCACTGTGCCCTGCACTATTTCAGTCCTTTCCTATTGTCCTCTGCACCTCCACAAACCTTGACAGCTGCTTCTCTCACTGCAAAGGACACAGATGAAGTAACTTATGTACTTTGAAATGGGGACTCAGTGTTTTTTTTCACAGTTTATCTTGTAGCCTGAAGGGCTCTGTCTCTGCACTTGCTGTTGGTTTTCCTGCCTTACTGTGCATTTGGTATCTCTCTGATACCTTTTGTATCTCTCCACGCTTATCTCTCTTTGCTGAGAGCTCCATCCTCCATTGTATCAGTTTATTTCCCTCTGTGTAAACACTCATTATAGTCTAATTTCCTCTTATTACTTTAAATTGCCCATCTCTCTATACTGTGTTTTCAACATATTTTATCTGCAGTATCAATCTACTACCATTCCTGTTATACCTGAGACTCTTTGAAAATTTCTTCAAATTTGTGAACTGGGGTTTTGATTAGCTCTGCCATCATTTTGCAATAGGCTTTTTTTAAAATAAAAAGAAACAAAGCTGATAGTCACAGTGTTATATTTGATAAATCTCATATAAAAGAATGTGGATTTTTGCACGTGTCAGTAATAGGAACAGTATGCTGACAATCTCACTGCTGATATTCTATCTCCTACCCAGCATTGCTAGTCAACAGACAAAGACAAACTGCTGAGGAGAGTCACACTGTTGGAAAGCTTAATTTTGAATTTCAGACCCCAAAGTCTAAATTCTATTTGATATTATTTATGAGATTTTATCATGTACCTCACAAATATACAGATTATGGCCAGTCATTAATGAAAACCAAACCTTTACTTAATCCATGACTAGCTGGTTAAATGGTGATACTTGGATTTTGGGGCATTTAATACTTGTTATTTTTTCAATATGAATAAAGATGTTCTAGCAGTCCAATCTCAGACAGAGAACAGCATTAAATAACTCTGTCATGAATAAAGCAAATACAAGCAGCTCCAAAACAGGCTTGAATTTGGGATTACTCACTGAAAATTTTTAATAAGTGTGATTATGTTCAGAAATTTTTATATCTGAACATATGCACTTTCACAATTCCTGCATGCACATTTAACTTATGATTGTTTTTTAAAGGAACTTAATAAAAACATTTTCAGTGAGTAATCCTCCTAAAAAAACCCTCCTTATGGATGTCTGTGTAGAAAAAAAAATAATATTTGAATAAAAATTTGGGAAGATGGGGGTAAGTCATGTCTGCACAACCAGAAATTGTACAGTCTGGTTCCAGGACATAGACACTGTGGGGAAAAATCTTGACAGGATCTTTGTATTGATCTGATTAAGCAGTATATTTTTTGAGTCAGCCTGTTATCTCTTTTCTGTTTTCAAAAGCTTTCATTTAGATTTGAATGAGTGTTTTGTTCAACCTGAAACAGATAATTTTGCTTAGAGGCCTTTTTTTTTTAAAGAAAAAAAAGAGCTGTAGAAGCAAAAAGGTAGAAACAGCCCAAACCTGAGGTGATCTGAGACAGCTGCCTTAGATCTCTACTTGATCAGAGAAATTTAAAACCAGCTCCAAATGTGGATTATGGAGGAAATAATGCAAGTCAGTTCACTTTGGTGAGTGGCTTTCCTCACTGGGTAATACTCCTCATCCTGGCTGCCTTCCAGTGGATCCTGGAGTCAGAGAGCTGCACTCAAGAGGAGCCTGCAGCCAGGTGAGAGGGAATCCTCTGGGAGTGGGAAAATGAGGATGCAGAGCTCTGTTCTGGCAGAGGTCAGGTCAGCCAGAGAGAGGGAGAGCATCACTGACCCCACAGCAACTTCCACTGATTTTTCATGGTCCTTTGTGGGGAAAGGCAAAATACTTGTGAAAGCTGAAATAAAATATCACTGCTCCAGGTGAAACTAGCTCAGCTTGTGGCTTGCTCTGACTCCCTGTATTCAACTCAAATTTCTAAATGCTTTTACATGACATCAGAACTGTCTCTGAAAATGCACATCCACCTTCAAACTTTTTTTTTTCTGCTCCTGATCCCTCTCCCTCCATTCTGGTTATGTCTGGCTGTTTCCATGGGTTTTTTTTGACATTGTCCTATTGGTATTTTTTTTCAGCAACCTCAAAAGAAAACTGAGATAAAGATGGAGCCCTGTGGAGACACCCACTCTAATCCATGGCCAGGGCAGGGCTCCCTGTGTGTAGCCCAGCCAAATGGCTGAGTTACCACGTCCTTGGGACCCTCCATCAGAGCCCAACCTCCCCTGCAGGGTGGGATAATAAGAACAAAAGGCTTGGATGCAGCTCAAGCAAGTGGGAGAGGATATTTCCTTCCAGTTCTCCAAGCTGTGGGGTAGGTGGGAGCCAGGAGCCCGAGCCTTGTGCTCCAGCACACAAGCACCACAGGCACACAGAGCTGTGGAACACAGCCTGAGTGTGGCAGCTGCTCCAAGGCAGCCCTGCTGAGTTCAGAGGAGGAGGTGGGAGATCAATGCCAACCACCTGCAAGGGCAGTGCCTGCTTCTTCTCCCCTTGATTCCAGCCAAATGTTGTCCCTTGGCCTTAGTCCCTCCAAAGGGAGAGCCCCTGATCCTCCTGGTGGGTAATCTGCCCCTTCCCACACCTGTTTGAGGGATGATAGGAGGGATCACTGTGCACCTCAAATCTCTGCAGATCACTGGAGTGGGTGTGAAATCCTGGGAGGAGTTTTTGTTTCCCTTCAGTTCCCTCAGATCTGGATAACTCTGGATAATGAATGCAGCATTTTCAAGCTGGTGGAATTAAGCAGCATTCAGCTTAATTAGGGGGTTGATTACTCAGGGAAGAAATCAAACTGTCAATCAGGTATGTGGTCCAAAGCCAGGTGAGGGAGAAGTGGCAAGGAGCTACCTGCAGACAGCAAGGCAAGTATCCATGTGCTTCTTTGGGCAGCCTGACATGCCCACAGCCAGGCAGAGCTTTTCCCTGTGCTTGCACAGACCTCTGGAGTGGCTTTTTGCAGTTTGTCAGCACTCAGGATCTTCCTGCTCAGTCCCAAGCTAAGATTTACTGTTCATACTACAATGTCACTTAAGCATCCTGCATTGGCTCAGCTGAGGGTCACCTGTGCCACCAAGATGATCCCAGAGTAAACTTAGCAAAGTAAACTGAAAAGGTTAGGCTGAGTTTATCACTTTCTTGTGTGCATTAAGGAAATGAGGTTGTGGTATTTACCATCTTCCAGCTGAGCAGTTGTGACCTTGGAGGCATTTCAGGTTGACAAGAACAGGAAGATTCCATTTCCTGCATGAGTCCAAACGACAAGCAAACCCCCAAAAGCTTATTGCCAAACATATATAGATATGTTTTATATAAATATATACAGATTTTTTCCATATTTATGGATGCCCAGATCTCTTTTCCTAGTGACTGGATGTGTGAGAAGGCCTTAGGTAAATTCTTTCTCCTTCCTGCACCTTACTTCCTCAGAAGGTAAACTGCTGATAATGGTGGAATTTGTAGAATGATTAATCATCTACAGAAAAATGGAAATATTAAGCATGAAAATCTCAGGTGTAAGCTTTTGGGGAGGAAGAGGCTCAGCCTCTCTATGGAAAACACCTGTATGATGGGATCCTAAAGCAGGACTAAATACTGGAGTATTTGAAATGAAGGTACATGTTCCCAGATGTCACCTCTCCTTTTTCCTTTTTAATGTTTTTCTCAGCATTGTAAGTTCTCTTTTTTCCTTCTCAAGCTCTTGTGCCTTTTGATTTTCCTTGATGGTTTTGTATGTGCTTTCAGTTTTCTGACAATCTGTTGTTTTTAGCCTCAGAGGTCAGTTTTTAGTCCCTGGCACATGCTTAAATTTTTGAAGATTTAAAGCTTATGAGAGCAGCCCTCATGCCAGTGGTAGAATACTCAAGTTCCCAAGTAAGGCATAAATTTAAGAGCCTTGTTGAATAGATTTAAATCTGGTATAATGCTGCAGAAGTAGGACAAGTTGTCTGGATTTATACCAGGTGTTTGGAAGCAGAACTGGGACTTAGTCCTAATTTATTTCATTAGAAGCACCTCTAACACCTTAATAGATAGGAGCTCTGTTGTATAAATGCAGTTAAGGAGGATTATTTGAGACTTCCTGTAGACTGTATTTTTGAAGGTTTTCTGTCAGGTATTGCAGTTGTAGAAGTTGTAGAAAGCACTGTGTCCCCATGGTACATTACATGCAGCACTTCCCAGTGGCAGTAAATGTTCTGGCTTAATCAAAAAGATCACATTTCTTTCTATTACTACCTGCCCAGAGAAGCTAGAATAACTTTTGGCCAAGGAATACATTAGTTCAAATCTTAGATTTCAAAATGAAATTGCATGCAAGTCTTGCAGATATGATTCATATGTCCCCCATTACTTCCAATCTCTTCCTTTTTCTCCTTCTACCTTGGATTTCTGTGAGAATTGCAGTGCTGGCACTGGTGGGGGCTCAGCACAGGTTCCAGGCATCCCCTTTCCCACCCATCCCTCTTCCCATCACAGATCCTTTAGCTCAGCCATTCCTGTGCATTGTCTGCTCAGCCAGAGCCACTCTTGCACTCCCTGCAATCATCCTCAAGCTGCCGCAGCTGTAGATTTAAATCACAATGCTCTGCTCTTTGCAGGGCTCCTGGTGAGAGTTCTGTGGGCATTTCAGGCTCTCCCCAGCCCAGGGGCTGCAGGATGATCAGTTTTGCATCTCCCTGCTGTGATGTGTGGTGTCCCAGTTTGGAGAAGTGGGATAACACTGGTACCCACCCTCTGCATGCACCTGTCATGAAGATTTATGAAGTGATATTTTCAAGGAGTGAGGCATTATTTAAACCATGTGCTGTGATCTATTGATAACAAATGAGATAAACATTGGGTAGTTAAATATTTAAAGCACAATCTTTGGGACTGGGACATCTGTGGCCTTTTCCATCTCTGCTAATGACTTCCTGCCTGTCCCTGGACAAGACACATCCCTGTCCCTGTCACTCCTCTCCCCCCATATTCACATAATGCATCTATTTACCTATGAACTCTTCTGGTGAACAGTGCTCTGACAGGTGCTGGTGGAAAGGCAGGTACAGCAGGTTCTGGGTGCTCATGAGACTCTCAGGATGGAACATTTTATCCTAGTCTGAATCTAGGGATGGAAAGTTGCTCTTCCACCAGCTACCTTCAGTTTTGTTTCTTTAACTTTCTTGTTATTATCTGTTCCCAATATTACATCCACTGTGTGACTTGAGTGCCAGGGGTTTAGGGGTGTCACTGTGTCCCAGCTCTAGGAAACATCTGACCAAAGGCAGTGGGAGCTGTGTAAGAGCAATGGCCTGAGACAGAGAAGATGGCTGGGAATAGATGACTTTATGCAGCCCTTCTGCTTTTAAACTCTGATCTGGTGATTAGAAAACAAGCACACATTCCTGAAACTTCATCAATAAACCTTTTCACTTTTTAAGAGAAACCAGATGTTCACCTTTCTTCCTGTTTGGTGAAATAATTTCCCCTTATTTCAGAGCTCAAGCATGCATATAAATACAGAAAGGTTTCTGACCATTTTGTATCATAGCAAAACATGCACAGAACAAAATTACTGCAGAGGTACACCAGAATGGTTTATCCAAGAGAGTAATGCACATGGATCCAGTCAAACTGGGCAGTAGTCCAAACTCCAACTATCAGAGCTCACTGTCTGTCTCCTCCTGGTTTATACAATTCCTGGTTATAGATCTTGAGATCTGTCACATCTTTAGTGGAACATCCTACCTGTCCATGTAAAATGTGTTCTTCCAGCTATTTACTCTTGGAAGTATTTCAGTTGTCCTGAAAGTACATCTTAATCTGGTGTGCACTTTTTTGGCTGTGATCCAGTGGCTCACTCAGCACAGACATATTTTATAAATCATGGCCAATGTACTCCCATGTATTCTTTGAAGGACCACAACATAGAGTACACTATGTCCCTGGATTCTTGGTACCAGCTTCTGACTCAACTGCAATGTGCATATTTTGTGATGGAGGACCTTTTTCTGCAGTACTTAATGTTCGGTGAGAGTTTAATCAAGAAACATGAGTAATTGGCATTAACATGCACTTCTGAGCAAGAGAACAGCTTTGATAGCATCTATGCTCATTAGACATTTCGTTCCAAACATTGCTCATTACAGTCAGAGCTCTTCCTATTGGCTTCTGCTTTGTAAATACAGCAGATTCTGCTCGGCACAGAAGCAGGCCTTGAACAAACACTCTGTGGTTACACAGAAGGAAGAAGTTTTAACTGTCAAAAAGAAACAAGTGGAACACAACAGCTACTTTAAGAAAATTTCTAAGCAGTGTGCAACACAACAGAAAGATCTTCAATGACAGGACACAGGATTTATTTACTTGCTGCCTACCTGAAATGAGTAGGATTGATTTTGCTCACGTTCTGAAATGGATCACTGGAAAAGCTCAAGCTTTGATTGGGAGGCCTGATGAAAGTTTGTTAGGCTGCCCTTTTGGAACCAGAACCATGATATGCAGTTAAGGACCATCAGCCATGCCAGGAGTGAGCTGGGAGGGAGCCAAACAGGTCTCCATGCTTTGCACTTGTCTGTTATGTAAAAATCCTGAACAGAAAATGGACTGTGCCAGCAGGTTTGCACCACTCCCCTTGTCCTCCTACCATGGGAATTAGTACAGGTGAGACACATTTAATCACCTTACAATCTCTGTTTACTTTTTAAATGCACCTTAAATACAGAAATAGTTAATAGGCATTCATGAATAAGATTTCCTCTGTCCACTATGGAAATGAAGAACACAGTGTTATGGGGGTAGAGTTTTGGTGTTGAATATTCTATACCATACACATCCAGGATGGGGGATGTGGTTTCAGCAGGAAAGACCAAGGGGTGGAAGTGGGAAAGAAGCCATCCTGCCTGGCTCTCTAAGGGAAGAAACTGTTGGGGGAAGCCAAGTTTAGTTTCCCTGGTGGTTGTCAAAACCAGCACAACAGAGTAATGCTGATTTTCAGGTAGCTTATAAAATAACAATGCTGTGTTACTGTGGTATCTAAAATGGCCCTAAGGCAGAAGTTAGGAAATGTGTTCAGTGTCAATTCACACCTACACTCTCTGATTAAATTTGCACCCAAATCAAGTAGTATAAGGTCTCAAATTGTTTAATAAGTTGACTTGACTAATAGATTTTTTTTTTTTAAACAATTACCCTGAAAGTGTGAAGCAGCATGAGCCTTGAATTTTTCAGTAGAAACAGTCTGGGTATCTTGTTCTACTGTTCTATGATACTTTCCACTTCCACAGCTTTAAAGCATTACTAAGGGAATGTGCCACCTATTATTTCAAGTAATGCTAACTAAGTTTGTGTTGAGTGAAGCACAAAACCATCAATTTCTTTATGGCAGTGTTTGAGAATAATGTGCCTGAGCAAGGACTCCTGGATCCCAGTTGCCTGCTGTGACCATCTGACCTGAATTTTTACCAGTGCTGCATCCTGCAGGGTGATCTGCAGTAGCCAAATCATTTCAAAGAGCTTTGGGCCCGTGGCTTCCTGGGGGTGGTATAGCCAAGAGACAGAAAATTTTAGCAACCACTTCTCATTTAAGGAACTGGCATTTGAGGACTTCCACCCTGGATATTATCTAACAATAATATCATATAGGACTAGTCTGGTTAGGCTCTTCATCTGGCACATAGCACTGAGACCCAAGAAACTTGGCTTTAATTAATTTTATAGCCAAAATCTTTTTGCCCTGAGCTAAACATAAAATTTGTCAGGATGAAGAATATAGTAGTTGAGTACCCTGGGACAAGAGTTTCTTAGTCACCTTTCCCTAGACAGAATGTTTTTGTTCTTACCAGCCTTACATTCTTCATGTTTGTATCCCAGGAAAAAGGCTTAGATAAAATCAGCCCATCTTTCTCCCTGTCTGGGCTCAAGGCTGATCTGGGAGACTGGTTCAGCATAAGAGCCCTTCCTCCTGCCACACACCATGCTGCCAAATCTCGCCTCTGATTCTTGTTTGTTGCCCTCAAGTCATCCCATCTCATGCCACCTCAGGTGCCATGAAGCATTTGTGGGATAATACTGGTGGGATAAGACCCTCTTGATGCTGTTTGCTTGTCCAGTAGAAGCACTGAAGGAATTACAGCCCACTGGACAGGTACTTATAGATGCTGATGGCCAAAGTCCTTTCCTTTGACATGTTCCAAACATCACTTCTCTTCCTAAAGAGTAGTAAAAGCTTAGCATTGTTACTGCTGTGGCTGTCACTTCCTAGTAGCAGCCACAAAACATGAATTGTTCCAGCCAATCAACTTCCATTTCTCATCCCCTTTTTCCTTCATTTTCTGTACTACTCCTGCTTTGTTTTCTCCTTTCTTAGAGATTCACAAGGATCTTATGCTGGAGCAAAAACTGACTCTCAGAAGCACTCCAGGAGTGTAGCTCTGATTCTTGCAGAACTTGGAGGGGAAGTCTCTCAAGGGGATACGAAGTGAGGGAGCTGAGCAAAAGCAGGAGGGTGATACAGCCCTGATGGACCAGAAGAGAGAATGAGCTCAAGGAAAGAGTGTGAAGGCAGAGCAAGGGGTAAATGATAGAGATAAGAGCATAAATATGAGCAGGAAGAAAAAACACAAGGCCTTAAAGACAGAATTAGAGATATGATGAAAAGATTAAGGACTGTCAGTAAGTAGATGAACAATCTGAATGGTAATGGATCAGAATTTTTAGCTGAAGCTCTGTGAATGTTAAGGAGAGGAGGAAAACAGGCAACAGAGAGTTTGAAGCCATCCAGTTAGCCAGAAGGAACCTTGACTCAACTCTTCAGACCTCAGAAGCTCACTGGAGCAAGGTGGGATGATCATGAGAACAGGCTTTCTTGGGGAATTATTGAAGTTTTCTGGTTGGAAATAGCAGAGAAACTTCTGCACTGCAGATTTACATCACTGCTGGCTTCACTCCTAGCTGGAAATGCAAGGCAAAGTGAAAATAAGTATTTATTTTCCTTCAGCAATCCTCAATCATTGAAATATTGAGTGAGTCTGTGAGTTTGGTTTAATCAATGCTGCTCTGGTCAAACTTGTCACTTATAGACAAAAATGGAAGTATGCTGAAGAGAAAACAAGACCAGAAAAAAAATAACATTATTGACAATGACCTTTGAGCAAAAGTGGATTTTGTTTCTGTTACACTTGTATCTCTTAAACCTCCCAGAGCCAAGTTCCCAGCAGCAGAGTTCGCAGTAAGGTGTTTGAATAAATGACTTTATTTGCCAGAAGTTCAGAGCACTTACTTCCCATGAAAGAAGTGGAAACATCAAGTACCAAGTTTCTTCCAAAACAAATTAATTAGTTGTGACACTTTTTCTGGTCCCAAGTCCTTGATATGTCTCCTGTGACATCTTGGGCTTTTTGGCTTGCTTTCCTGCTAGAGAAAAAGTCAATGACCACAAGTCGGGTGTGTTCCAAGGGTTTTGTCACAGGATCTGGGAAAAAATGGCCCAAAACCATGGATTTTTTTTTTTTTTAATGTGTGTTCTGAGGGGAATAACCTTAAGAAAAAGGAAATCCTCTGTTTACTCATGGAGCTTATTCTAAGCAGAAAAAGCAGTGAAGGATATCTGGTGTAGCTGAAACTAATTACAGTACAGTGCATCTTTATGAGATTAAACAGTGGCTCATACTAAAAAAGATAGTCTTAAGTGTTTTATGAAACCATACTGTCTGCTGATACTTTCCCTGAGTGTCATGGTGAATATTGAGCTCAGGCCATGTGACTCTGACAAAGTCAGCATAGGCTCCTTTCTTTTATTATTATTTTTATTTTTTAAATTTTATGTTGAATAGCTCCATTTTGGCTAAAAGAACCAATTTTGAGAGATGGAGAAATGCTGCTTACAGCAGGATAACCTTGTGTGGCAGCAGACTCATGATAAATATGCCAAAGATCTATAAGTTCAGTCTGATACATAGTCTGGACCAAAGGGTTCTCTTGCAGTGTGATGATCTATTGTATTGCCCAGCCAACTGGAGTGGCATTAAAATGAATTATACCAAGCTCCTGGTTTGGAAATTGTCTAGTCCATTATGTTTTAAGTACAGATTTCTTAAAGGGCAGGAGAAACCTTGGAGAGGAGAGAATGAATTGGAAACAAATTGTAACCGTGACATTCTGCCCCCTCTCCTCTCCTCTCCTTGCCATTTTTGGCAATTAGGGCATTATTTCCTCTTTCCTGTCAAGGACTGGTAGGCTTTGAAAAAGAGTTTTCAGTCTTTTGCCTTGTGATTTGCAGAAAAGGGATAAAAGAGTTGTTTATTCTTCCATGCCTGCACAGCTATGTGCTTCCTTTTTGCTGATACATGCCCTTTGCTTGTTTTCTGATGAGGTTTCATAAAGTCAACATAAGAAATGCACCAGTGCTGCCTGGGCTAAATCCTTGATAATTTGCAACTCTTCCATGATGCCACAAACCATGATGTGCTGTACTGTTCAACCAGACTCTCTGCTCACATATTTCTGGTTATTCACAATAATCACATTTCTGGTTCTTCCAGCTGACTCGTGTGTGAGAAAGTCTTCAAGTTGTTGAATTCATTCTCAGGTTACTAGGCAAAGTAATTTTCTCTTAGTTTGTTTTAGTCTATGCTAATTTTAAATACCCTACTTATCCTCTTGTACACAGTCAATTATGTAGCTACCACAGCTTCTGTATTTCTGCTGTAACTAGAAAAGTTTTCAGCACCACCACAAACATTCAAGATGCATTCTCTGGTAATAGCTCATACTTTTATAATATCAGATAGGATGACTTCCAGAAAGACATTCTGATTTTTGGCTTATCCAAGATACCCAGTAAGACAATGCAATTTTGATCCCTTACAGCCTATCTAACCCTGCAGACCCTGGTAATTCAGACACAGAGCACACATACAGGTCTGTGTCACTGCATGACTTCAGCAATTCACATCATCGTGTGCTTACCATCAGGCTCCTCATCTCCCCCTCATCTTCATTTGGAAACTGAGCTCTTGTGAGCACTCACTTTGCATTTTGGTCTCTCTGGCCTCCAGTAAAGCATGCAATTCAGTATGGTACCCAGACAGATCATGTGCTAGTCAAGGGTGAGTCACCCTCAGACTTGGATGTGCAAAATTGCTTATTGAGTCTAAAGGTGGAGAAGACTCACATCTGTTTCCCCTGAATTCACATGCAGTTGGCTTTGGATGCACTAATCAGATATCCAGGAAGGATGCTCAGGTCACCATGGCTATGATTTTGCATTAAGTTCTTAAAACTGCATTCCTAATTTTGGATTATGATGCCTTAGTCATCTGCAAGAAATTCGATTTTGTATGATCATAGCTTGGTTGCTTATTTTGACAGATACCAAAAATATTGGTACAAGTACCCTTTTCTAATAGCTCATATTGCAGCCTGCACCATTGGATCTGGTTCTCACATGGTTTATGTAAACTTTTCAGTGTGCAATCCCTATGAAGAGATGATCAATTTGTGTAATTTAATAATTACAAATAAAACCATACTTCAAATTTTTCCAGTGTCATGAGCAGCTGTTGATGGATCTACAGGCATAGAGTATCTGTCCATGCCCTCCCAAGGCTGTCTTGGAACTGCTCAGTGATGTTAAGCACTTAAACAGCAGGGATTTTTTGGGAACAGTCCAGCTTGCTCTGGTATTAGGAACCATTTAGCAAATGGTGATAACTAATTTAATTAGGATCAGATGCTGATGCCATTTGTGAAGATGATGCCGTATGGACACAACCCACTGTTCTTTGGCTCTGAAGCATCTTTCTCTGATTTTTGGAGTGCCATGAAATACAAGCACAAACACACTGACAGCAATGCACAGTAAGTGGTTGGAGTATTCCAATATTTGTCATTCAACCAAGGTATTTTATCTACTCAGTTTGTCAGATGCCATCAAGACCTGCAGTTTTATATTTCTTGAAAGAATTCATTCCTCAAATGACTGTCTCAAAGTAATCAATGTTCTGAAATTCTTGTCACTTACTGTGCAATTTACACCTTAGGTCTAATTTACACACTTTGAGTGCTCAGAAGATTGGTCTGCAGTGATAGTATATGTCTACTTCTTGTCAGTCAATAGAGGGGTTCAGACTAATTGCTGGTGTTTTTCTGCTGTTGTGGATTATGCCTACATGTTCTCTGGAGCATGACTTCCATCTTCTGTCAGTTCAGGAAAAATATCCTCACTTAATAAGTTGCTTTACAGGTCAAGAAAATCCTGTTTGTATTTTTTACATCCTACAATTTGCACAGTTTTTAGCTAAGCTGTGGATCTCCCTGCCACAGCATAACCCTAGATACTAAAAGTTTCTATGGCTTTGGGAAGATGTTTTGTACTATCTTCTCTCCATCTAGCAATGGTGCTGATGGCAGAGGCCTGATACAGATTGCTGGATTTATTTTGCCAGTCGTGGCTGAAGAGATTTTGGATCACAGAGTTGATCCAAAGTATGCATTTGACCATATTTCTATCACTTCCACACATCATGGCTTGTGTTGAAGCACCAGTTGAATCAGCAGCTGTTAAGTTTACTGCCAGTGCCTCACATTTGACCAGCATCAAAACTGACCATTTGGAGTGGTGATGGACAGAGAGAACTGAAATGCTGCTGACACCTCTAGGTAGAGTCCTGATATCCCCTATTGAGTCACAACAGGATCAGGATTAACTACAACCCTAACATTTTTCTCACTTTTTTTCTCTGTTCAGGTTCATTCTTAGTGACCTGGATGTTTATTCCCTTACATTGTGCTCATGGACATAACACCTGACAGTTACATTTATCACACAGCTGGATAATGATTTCTTGTTTGACAGCTGAGGGAGCCTTCAGCATTTGCAGATATTATTGCCAGTGCTGGTCCTGGTAAGAAGCATTTTATAGGTAACTGTCAGCTTGCACATCTAGGCACATCTTTAGCTGTGATATTAGGTATTTAGCAGGATTTGTGGATTCATAGAATCTGACAGGGATAGCAATGAAAGAATTTCTGCTGGGGTCCTGTTACAGATGAGTATCTATGAAGAATATTCCTTTTTCTATTCTCTACATGTCTGCTGCAGGTAACTCCAGAGCGAGAAAAGGGTCAGAATTCTAAATTTTGCCTTATTGCTGCATCTCTGATTAAAAATGTTCTTGTTGGTATACTGCAAATTTGAAATCCCATGAAATCATATAATCTTTGTTTGGAATGGAGGAAGAACTAAGAGAATCTATGCATAAGACTGAAAAAGATCTGACTCCCTACAAAAAAGTTTTTAACCAAGAATTCTTCTTAATTTATTAACCAGCTGAGAGTATATCTATTGTGTGATTGAGTCAATGCTCCACTATTTCAAAAATGTGAGTGCCCCACTTTGGTCTTCCAAGAAGTTCTCCAGCACAGTTGTGAGAGAGTTTCACAAGCTCTACTTCCCTGGTGCATTTTTAGCAGTGTTTTCCTCATCAAGAAGCAACAGAAAGAGAAAAAAATACCTTTAATCTACTGGTTTCTCATTCCCCCACAGTTCTGTGAATACAGAAGGAGAGATCCTTCTAGAGATACAGTAGCTGAAACACTTCATAATGCTTTTCATAGTTGCTTTTTTGATTGTTATGTACAGACACAGACAGCAGCCAGTCTCTAAGTTTTGGGCAGTCTCCTCATTTTTTGGCTGCTGAGATCCTTTAGAAGAGGGGACAGCATTCTGCAGTGTGTCACTTGCTGTTGAAGGACTGATGGAAGCTGGTGGCATTTGGCTCTAGCTCTGAGATTTTGCTAGATGGGTTTACTCTCTGAACAGGAACTCTTTCTCTCCACATTTAAATGTTTAATTGAGGATGGTTTGCTGTTATAAAATTGGTACACTACAAGTATGATCAAGATCCAAAAAACAGAGCAGCTTAGATAACAGCCTCCAATGACCAGAAATCCATCCTTGTTCACAGAACATGCAAATACTGTGAGAGCAGAACGTGGTTTAAAAGGATTGAGAAGAAACTGAGGAAATATAGCACTACATAAGAGTAAGGTACAAAACATATCCCATAAAATCCCACATCCCTATTTCTTGAATCATTCTCCTTTTTCCAATCAGAGTTTCCAGGCTCATCAATATTCACAAATATGTAGTTTAATAACAAAGACCAGTGTTGTCTGAATTTTGGGTTTTTCTTGTTTGTTGGTTGGTTGTTGTTGTGGTTTGCTTATATTTTTTTTTCCTAATAAGCAACCTGCAAGGGTTTTTCAATAATAAAACCAGTGCTTAGCCTCAGTCAGAGAGCAAATCTCTCATTATGTTGCAAGTTGCTCAAATCTACAGGAAGATGAACTCCTGCCCTAAGCAGCAGGGGACAACAGGTATGTGCTAAAGAAGAGGGAAGGGTTGGTTGCAGGGCAGGAGCAA
This sequence comes from Luscinia megarhynchos, assembly GCA_034336665.1. NCBI lineage: Eukaryota > Metazoa > Chordata > Aves > Passeriformes > Muscicapidae > Luscinia > Luscinia megarhynchos. The sequence goes on from JAPFBE010000002.1 coordinate 94,820,164, forward strand.
ATGATGCAAAGACAGGAAAGGGATTCTTTAATTTTTAAAATCTGCATTGGTTTAAATCTTTTCAGGTGAACAGCACTACCCCAGCATAATGAACCAGAAAACTGCAGTGCTTAACCCTGGAAGTTGAGAGATGTACAGACAAAATCCATAATGTTCACAGCAAGCAAGAAATGGCAATAACTTTCTAGCTACGAGTCTTGGATGCTGCTGTCAAAAGCACTGATGACATTTGATGCAGCAAATGAGACTGGAAGGAAAATTCAGAGTCAACATTTGCCCTGGGGCTCCTGACAAGTAGATGTATACTGATGGTCATCAGGATCCTCTGCCAGTGGAAGAACATGTCTCAGGACATGTTGAAATTGAGTTATCACTGGCTAAATTAAATTGCAAGAAATTTGTGTGTATGTGTGTGTGTGTGCAGTCCTTTGAAGTGGAAGAGCAGATACCCTGCAAGCAGAGAGGAATGAAAGCCTGTGGTGTGTTTCAGTGCCTGGTATCTGGATACTGGGACCCAGGATTTTCCTTACCAAGCTGAAGAGCTTAGTGTGAAAAGGCAAAACATGATCTAGTGAACATGGAGAGACACAAATACTCGAGAAAATTTCTGAGTGCTGTGAATAGAAGCTTTAGGAAGGAACTGCCTCCACTTGCCCAAGTATTTGTTCCAAAACAGAGTTCCTGTAAGAGCTGTGAATTAGAATAACAGGCAGCTTGGCACTTCTCTTACGGAGCAGCCACTCAAAGTTCTCCAGACTCCAAACTGTACAAACTATTTAATTTCTAGGTCTAAAAAGCATATTTAATCTTTGTTTTTATTAAGCTTTCAAATCTTTTTTTGGAGCTTTGTTAAGCTGGGATTCATGGGTGATACAACATCAAGAAACTTGCAAAGCTACCTTTATTTTTCTGAACAACTGTTTGAGGGTAAAAGTCTGCAAAAGCAAGTATCATTATTTTTGTGTCACTGTCTGTACATGAAATAAAAATTTTAAATCAGATTTTGATCCCATATATATATATATGTACACACAAGTGTATATTTATAGATTCATAAACTTAAAATTTGTATTTATATCATTTGAAGACCTCTTCCTCTATCTGATTAATTTTGTATTTTTAAAAAAAATAGATTTAGAACTGAATGAAAAATTATGACCTCTATTTTTCTCTTTATTTAAAGGAATACAACTGATTTCAATAGAAGTTGCCTCTGATTAAAGTTAGTGAGTGTACCAGAACAGCCTTTATGTATTGGGGTATATAGAACAGCAAGCTGAAATCACCCAAACAAGTTTACTGTTCAAGCTAGGATTTAAAAGTCCTGAAAATCCTATTTATGTAATTTTTATTTTCCTTTAACCCCTTGGCAATTGCTGGTAGGACTCCTGCCATAAGCACTAATGAATTTTGCATTGAATTCTGACTCTTGGCATTTAGGGCTTAATAAAATCTTCTTTTCCTTTATCTGGAAGATTCCTTTTCTGCTAATTGGTGTCAACATCAATCAAGATCAGAAGTGCAACAACACTAGTTTAAAGGCCTTTTGCTCATCTGCTTTATACCCCAAGTAATATGGAGCTGTAGTCAGCTTTCACATAAAAGTGGCAGTAAATATCCTTTCACTGTAAAATGCACAAAATTCTTGGAAACTTTGAAAAGTGGTCCCGTTGCTGTAAATTAAAAGCTGCTTTCATTGGACTGTCGGTTACACAAGTGGCATTTTGAGTGAGTGGGGCTGTGCTGAATGCTTTGTGTAGCCTTAGAAGAGCTTCCTCTAGACCTCCAAAAATATGGATGACACCTTGGAGTTTTTCTTTAGAGGAAGATCCTCTGATCACAGCTCCATAAATGCACATGACTAATATCATAAGCATTTTTGTGGGAACATGCATTGTTTATGCAAGTTAAATGCATCATTAAAACCTGTGGCCAGGGTAGGGTTGGAGTATGGTTGCTGATGGGCAGCACCTTGTCTCCAGTAGAGATGACTGCCTCTTGCTCTGTGCAAGGCTGGAGCCCTGGGATCCTACTGAATTTGGGTTTGCCCAGGTCAGAAGCAAGATCCAGGCACTCAAGGACTCTGGATAAGTCCCTGCAGAGGGTGTTTGGTGCTGCACAAAGTGTGGTGTATGTTGGTGAGACAGTGACTCCTGGGACAGTCAGCTCCCTCCATCCCTGCAGGAACTGCTAGAAGGGTGCAGCAGCCCACCAAATTCAGTTGTAGGGTTGCAATGACTTCTCCTTCTGTCTGTTGAGAGATTTGTAATATTGCTATTTGTCTAGACAAGCCATGAAAGGATGATATCTTAAATAAAAGCAGCAGCCCATTACACACAGGCTGAGCTCTGATCCTCCCCTGCCTGTCCTGCAACAAGGAGCACAGAAGTGTGATCCTTACAGTGGCAGGGGACCACAGCCTCTATCCCTGACAGTGACAAAGGGTAGGTGTGTGTGAGCACAAGGACAAAACCAAGGACTGGAGGAATGGCTGAGGAAGGAGGAATGGCCTTTAGTGGTGACCAAAACTTGTGTGGCACCCCGGCTCAGAGTTCCCCACTTCCACCCCAACTCCTAGTGTGAGTATGGAGTTGAGAAGGCACGTGGAGATCCCAAAGCCTCTGTAGGGCCAGCACAGAAAGATCCATTGATGAATCTGGTTGTGTCCTCTGAGAGACAATGTATTGATCAGTAAAATGTGAAATGAAGAAAAAGATTTTTCTACACAGAGAATCAAAGGCACACAGTAAAAACTGTAATTATTTCCTTTAAAGCAAGGGTAAATGACATGCAGGATATTTCCTGCCTTTCCCAGGGCTGAGCTGGGAGAAAGTACTTTCATACACAGCAGCAGTATGAGACTGAAGGCATTGCTGACAGAGGATCAGGCACAACAAACAGCAATTTCCAGTCCTCCCATGATACTTGAGGCTCACACTGCTGCACAGCTCGTTGAACTGCAGCATTAGGGTGGCTTCATCCTGTTGCCCAGTGAAGGCTAAATGAAAAATGGGGAGCTTCATGGTGCTTCCTTTGTAAGGTGCTACAGTGCCCATAAAGTAAGAATATACAAGGGAAGGACAAGCATGTACATGGAGTCATAGGATCATTTAGGTTGGAAAATATCCCTAAGGTCATCAAGTCCAACAGTTAACCCAGCACTGGCAAGTCCACCACTAAACCATGTCCCCAAGTGCCACATCTGTATGGCTTTCAATATCTCCAGGGATGGTGACTCCAGGCCTTCCCTGAGTAGCCTATTCAATTGCTTGACAACCTATGATGAAGAAAAGTTTCCCAATACCCAATATAAAGCACCCATGGCACAACTTGATGCCATTTCCTTCTGTGCTATCACTTGTTATTTGGTAAAAAAAGAGGCTGATCCCATCTGGCCACACTCTCCTGTCAGGGAGCTGTAGAGTGATAAGGTCTCCCCAGGACACCCTTTTCTCCAGGCTGAGCAGCCCAGCTCCCTCCACTGCCCCTCCTGTGCTTCAGTGCTCCTCTCTGGACCTGCTCCAGCCCCTCCATGTCCTTCCTGAGCCGAGGGGCCCACACTGCACACAGCACAAGGTGTGGCTCAGCAGTGCCCAGCACTGGGGGGCAATCACTGCCCTGGTCCTGCTGGCCACACTGCTGCCCGTGATGCCATGTGGCTTCTTGGCCCTCTTGCCCCACCTGGGCACACACTGGCCCACGTTTGGCTGCTGGTGGCCAGCACCCCCAGGGCCTTTTCTGCTGGGAGCTTCCAGCCATCTGCCCCCAGCCTGGAGCACTGCAGGGCCTTGGGACATGAGGGAAGGACCCAGCACTTGGCCTTATTGGACCTCATACAGCTGCTCTGGGTCTGTCCATCCAGCCAGTCTAGATCCCTCTGCAGAGCCCCCCCAGCCTCTAACAGGGTGACATTCCCACCCAAGCTGCTGTTGTCTGCAGATTTACAGAGAGTACACTGGCTGCCCTCACCCAGCTCATCAGTGAAGGCTTTGAACAGGACTGGGCCAGCCCTGATCCCTGGGGATCATCAGTGACCAGCTGGATGCAGCACCACCACCCTGGGCCCAGCCACCCAGGCAGTTCTGGGCTCAGCAAAGACTGCTCCTGTCCAAGCTGTGGCTTTCTGACTTTTCCAGGAGAGTGGCCTGGGATGCCATTCTGACACTGCTTCATCCCAGAGTGCAGTACAAGGCTGTGTCTGGTCAATAGAGCTGGCAAATCTGCTGGTGTCCTGCAGGCCATTGTGCATCCTGAGTAATAGCTGCCTGGGGAGCAGGTTAATGGCAGGCACAGGCTCTGCTTGCTGTAACTCACGTGAATAGCTGAGAACAGAAAGGCTGAACGTTGCGATGACAACACATCAATAAGCAAAGCCACTTTCCCCACCTTTTGACATGAATTACCTGTCTTGGATACAGCACTATAATCACAGCTTGCATCACCAGGAGGAAAATAAAGGCCAGCATGACCTTCTGGAGCAATAGGACCTGTTTTCCTGGGCTGATGAGAGAGTCATTAGTCTGAAAAGTTACTTGGGCTGTCAGTAACCTGCTCACTGTGTGATGCAGGGCCTTGGCTGAGCCACACCTCTGGGTTTAATTTATCCCTTTTGCACAGGGTGAGTTCTTAAGGGATTTTGGAGTAAATGCAGGCATGATGGCTGGGCAGCCTGCAGCACTACAAGGACAGCAAGCAGACTTTGTGCAGAATCAAACATGAGCCCTTTGGGGTGGATCACTGGGGCACAGAGGGAGGGAAAAGGGAGCAGTAGTTCTGCTGGGATTTCCAGCAGCCCCCTGACCCACCTGGCTGTGTGTGCCCTGGTACTGGGGAAGGAAGCAGCTACAAAAGCAGTGGGACTGATTGTGCTCTCCTATCAGCAACAAAACAGACTATTTTGTCTCCATTCACCTTCTAGGCAGATCAGGGCAGCTCTTAATGCTGGTCTTAGCTATTTCCCTCTTCATTTCACACATATTTCAAACAAACAGGGATGACAAAAGCATGCAATTTATTGCAACACACAGTGCTTCGGTAATTTTGCAGGATCTGAGGCCAGCTGAACAATATGCTGCTGACCTTAAATTGCTCATTCCCCTTTGCTGTTAAGTAAAAGAATAAATAAGTGGATAATTCCTTTCTCTCACCATACCTCCTCTCCCTCCTCCATTTTTAAAGCCAGACATCAGTCCTTTTTATTTAGTCATGACAATGCAACTAGTGCAAAGAAAGTCTTAGTAACCAACCAATTATGTTTAGTTTCTTTCATAGTGTTAATTAGGTGTGCTTAGTGACTTTCTGAGAATGGCAGGATGCTAACCTTAGAAACTCAGATAATCCTATTGTCAAATATATTTGTTTAATAAAATAGGTTTGTTTCCCTTTTCTTAAGAGGAATTAGCTTAGAGGATTTAGCTTTTCCTCTAAAACCCAAACAAGCCAGGGATTTCTGGATACCAGTGTATGTTATGGGCCAGTGATTGCAGAATTACCTGCTGCTATACCTTGTCTGAGCAACGTGTGCAGCTGCAGCATAGCACACTCTTGAGGAGTTGGGAGAGATGTAAAAACATATTAATCCTTTGTATTCTTACCTGAAGTTGTTGAATCATGTTATTAGAACCAAAATGGGGAAGGCTCTTTTTTAGGATGCACAAAATATGAACAAGGTGCTCCTGTTGATGTTGAACACACATTTTGGTAAGTGCACCTCAATTTAGATTTGGAAGTACCTCAGAGCAACTAGTTCCTTCTTTCATTTCTACATATACACTTTCTGAATTGGAGAGTCTCAATTGCAGTGTACCTTCAGTGCTTCAAAGAAGTGAAATGACACACAGGAAAAGGGACTGCATAATAGCAAAAAGCCACATCATACAAGTCTGAAGTTTCCCATGTAGTGTTCTTAGTGAATCTGTGTAGGCATGTCAGTTTAAATGTGGGTTTTTTTACAGCATCATGGCCACACTGAGCCTGGCTGCACCTGTGAAGTGGGAAGTGCTTTGTTTCCCTCCCTCTCCTGCCCAGTAGTGAGGCTGTTCTGTGTCCTGCCCGACTTGCTGTGCACAGGACAAAAGGAGCACAGGCAGACAGAGGCTGGCACTTTATCTGAGCTGTCCATATGGGACTAGAATCTGGATTTCCTACCAGCACAGAGAACATTCTAATAGCAGGAAATAAGCCATAGGAATTAAATTCTAAATGTATATGCTGCCCTTAGGGGATATCAGTTTGTATCACAGAGTACCCATAACCATTCTCTTTTGTGCTGTTGGGCAGGGAGGCCAGTTAAGCTGCTCTGTGGCAAATGAACTGTTAATATCTGAGGCACCCTCTACGAGAAAGTGGCATGAGGGCACTATGTCAATTTATTGTACTTCAAAGAAATATGAACTGCAGCAAAAATAGGAAAAAAATCTGTTTCAGTGAACAATCACATTTTGGAGTGTTTTTTCCTCAGTGCTAGAAATTTAATAAAACAACTGGAAGTCATCAGGAAATATATATTTTCTGACTAAGGAAAAAGGTTTTGGGTTTGTTCAGAAAAGCTGAATATCATTCTCATCTCTGTATCAGATGAGCCATGTCACAGAGGCCGGCCATGATTTGGTTTCTTGACAGGCTGTTTCCTTCAGGGCTATTTAGGCCTTTGATTTCACTTGATATGGAAGTACCTGCAGTCTTCTGAGCCTTTTATCTTGCAAGAAAAACAATCAATTTTTATATAAACAAAAAAGAATAAAAAAAAAAGTGGCAACAGACCAGTTTTGTGAAGCACAGAGCCACAAGGTTAGTAGTCCTGGGTAAGCAGTTGGCTATGAATTGCCACTGCTGATTATTCCAAAGCATGGCAGTGACAATGTTTTCTGTCACAGAATCATAGAATGACTTGGGTTAGAAGGTACCTTAAAGATCAATTGGCTCCAATGCCCCTGCCATGGGCAAGGACATTTTTCATTTGGCCAGCTTGCTGAAAGCCCCATCAAGCCTGGCCTTGAACTTCCAGGGATAGGGAGTCCACAACTTGTGCCAGTGCCTCACTACCCTCACAGGAAAGAATTTCTGCCTAATATCCATCATTTCATTCTCCTACATGGTCTTCTGCAGAAATTAATTTTACAGAACCAATATTCATAATTTTATTTGTTTTAAATTTATCTGCCATGAAGCTCCCTTTCACTCCTCTCCTTAGTGGTTTCCCCCCCTCCTACTATGAGACAGAATGAGTAATAAGAAACCATTCAGTTTGTACTGGTTTAAGATTTGTCATCCTGTGCTTTATGACTTAGAATTGGTCTTGCTAGGAAAAGAAGCACTGGGAACAGAGACTTATTCTCTGTTCAGAATGACAGCAGGATAGACAGGTGTCATCTCATGATGACATTTAAAGGTGGACGAGCCCCATGAGTGAGGGAGTTCAGTCTGATGCAATCAGTGTCAACCCTTATGAAGACTATTTTTGTCAACTTTATTTATTCCTTTGAGACATTGCTTTAAAATAACAGGAAGACTGTAATTTAAATGGTTATGGGGCGTGGGTGGTTGAATTATTCATTCTTTGCAGAAGACAGTCTCCATCAAAATCCAAATGTGGCCAACCTGCAATATCCTCTCTCTTTCCTTCCCACCTGTTCTGCCCTGAAACACAAGAATACTATGGCTCCTTCAATTAATCTGCAGGAATGGAAAATTAGCATATTTCCCTTTTATTTAAGGAAGATGTTTCATCCCTGAGACTTTTACAGAGACACCTTAATTGGTTATCTTCCCAAAGTTTCAGTTTTATTAAGAAACAATGCAGCATTTTGAAGACAGCCTATGTAAAAGTCCTGAAGTTTATTGAAACATGGATCTCTAAACCACAGAAATAAAGACTTGTGTGGGAAATTTGCAGTACCTTCTACTATTTAAATGCTAATGTGCATGCAGAGCTTTGTTCTAGATATCAGTCATTTGATACACCTTGGTCCCTGCCCTTAAATACCTGAGATTCCTTCTGAGATACACATTCTTAAAAAAACCCCAAACTACTAAAACTAAAATAACAAAACCCCCCACAAATGAAAAAACCCAAGAACAAACCCATTAATCTTCTCCCCAGCTTGTGCATCTAATGTCAATATTCCCTGTGCAGCATCTGTAAAAAATTGTTTCATCCAGGCTGGTCCCTCACCTTATCCAAATAGCCCTTAGGCCACCAGCTGCTGCTGGAGCAGAGGCACATATGGGGGAATATACTGACCATGGCATGCCAAATGTATTTGTCACAACAGCAGCCCTCTTTATCTCTCTTTCTCTTCCTCTAGAAATCTTGAATGTGTTTAAATATTAAAGCTGGACACATATCAGTGTATCCCCTGTGGAGTCTTTCATTGAAAATATCCAAAACCCGATAAAATCAGCTGGTCCTTTTGATGTTTGTAAAGTGGTTACTCACTGAGGCTGGGTTGGGAGTCCAATATCAGACTCCCATAAAGATATCTACAGAGTATTTCCAATAATGCTGTAATCTTCTTGCTGGGTATTCCATTCTGCTCACTAGCATATCCTTTATTTTTTTAAAAAAGGCCATTTAGGAAGATTTGTTTGCTTTATTTCTACCTCAATGTAGCATTGATTTTCTTTGTGTCTTAGAGAAATCTTTTAACTAAAAAATACATTGAGGTTACAGAAATCTATTAATTTCCTAGGCAAAACTGATGACAGTACTATCTAAACCAGAATTATTTCATCTGTGCTGAGAAGAGAAAGTGGTTGCTGTGTCAACAGGGTGAAAATTCAGCAATTCTAGCATTTAGGATTTTTTGCCTTGATAATGCTGTTCCACCTGCATCTCCCTATGAAAACAAATAGAGAAGGAGAACAGACTTCCAGGTACTTTTCATGATCACAGACCCGAAGCACAGCTGGGAAGAACAGCAACTTCCAAGCCCTTCAGGATTAAGTTAACATGCAGAACAAGCTTACGTGCTTTGCTTCACAAAGCAAACCCCTTCCACGCCCTCAAATCAAGACTGGTAAGATACAAGGACAAACATCCAGCCCCTGCAGAAATATTTATACTTCCATTTAATTTTCACATCAGGCACCAATGCTATTCATGAAGATTAAAAATGGAATTCAGAAGACAATAGAGGTTCTCAGCCAAGCTAGGATTGTCTGTCAGGAAGAACAAATTCTTTCAGCAGCCACCACATTAACCACTGGCCTCAGTCAGTTTTCCAGTGAGTAGCAGGCACTTTTCCAATTTTCTAATACATACTATTGCCTTGGCAAGGAGTAAATGGGATCTTGCTCCAGGACACTTGTATCTAGAGCATACTTTGACTCCTTGCTGTGTTTGCAGAAATTCCAGGTACACACCATTAATCACAAAGCCTGTCCAATTTCTGAAATATTTAATACAATATTGGAGCGGTTTTGAATTATTTAAAGCAATATGCAGAAGGTTCTCTGTGATATACATGCAGAGATTATTAAGAACCTTGCTAAACAGACTCAGCTTGCCAGAACCTCCTATCAGCTCCCCATATTCCATAGCCCTTACTCGAGGAGGGAAAGAAACAAGATACTTGTGTCCAACAGCCTTCTGCTTTACCCTAAAATTTACTGCAACTGTTATAAATAAGTAAAATGGTTTTAATCTACCTAATTCAAAACTGTTCAAAACATGACAGGGAAAAATAGCCAGCACATTGTAATTTGGTATTAGTGGAGAGTGGAAAAGCTAGGAGGTTTATCTGATCCTCCTGATCCTGTAAATAGGCAGATAGAACATGGGGACAGATTGCCTTCCAAAGTGCTTTAGTCTTTCTATTTGTTTATTTATTTTTCCTTGTAGAGACCAGGAATGAAAGAGCAACTTCTATAATGAATGGTAGTTCTTCAAGATGCATTAAAATTGAAAAACATTACTTGTGTCTACTTGAGAAGTTAATTCAGCTCCTTAGTCAGAACAATTGAACCACAGTCAGATCAGTACAAAGGGTTCTCCAGAAGCCAAACAGCAGAGCTGGACATTAAAATGTGACTTCAGCTTAGCCTCATAAGCAGTTCAGCCCACATTTAAATGGCACTTTGTGGCACTGAGATTATTTATGGGTTATGATTATGCTTCCCACTGAAATGGTCCTCAAACTCATTATAAAGATGGGCTGGGAGAAACATCCTGAGCCCTAGAGAAGGGAGAGGTGGCTGAGTAATTCTAATTGTCAAGAGAATCAGTTCCTACATCCTTCCTTCTCCTCTTCTTTTCTTACCTAGCCATTTACTAGGGAAGATGGGGACCAGCTCCTTAAAGGCCCTTGAGGACAGATGCTTATACATTCAGGATCCTACAGAAGGGAGCATGCCAGGTGACCCTAATCTGAGATGCTGCCTCTGTTTGATGATGCCTTCAGGCACATTAGCAGATACACTCTGGTTATTTTCTTGAAACTTTTCATCCCAGCCAAGCAAGTGAACTGAAATTTCCTACAGTTTTTCCCTTTAAGCTTCACACAGAGAAGCTGAGATTCTCCTTCAGTCACAGCATTGCAGAGCTGCAGTTCTTTGTGCAAGTGTGCCCATACATCTTTAGCCTGGCCCAACAGGAACATGGACATGAAGGAGTAATTTTCAATAGAATATTATTTTCCCTCTGTTTCTAAGTAATTTATCTCTGAAAAAAGCCAAATCAGTTTTCCCTGAAAACTACATAACATTTTCCCATTGTTAACCTTAAAATACTGCAATTAAGTGGTGAAGAAGGGCAGAAGAGGGATTACTGACATGTAGTTTTTTAGCCAAGTAATCACAATGGAAGAATTCACCTTTCCACTCATTTTGAGATGGCCATGAACCTATTATATAGCCAGCTCTAACACACCAGGGTAATATATGATGGTGGATCATCTTAGTTTATCCATTCAGCTTGCCCTGTGAGTTTACACGGGCTGAAAATCTATTTGCTTTGCACCTCGTTTAGCCTTGATTTAAAGGTGTGACAGGAAATAAGTGGCTGCCATAGTTCAGAGTCTCTCTGTGTGGAGTAAAGCCTGTCACACACTGCTGCTGGGTTTCTGCTGCAGTATGGACACGGGGTGTGACCCCACAGCACAAGGGACAAAGGCAAACACAGCTCTGTGCCTGACAACAAGGCAGGCACAAAACACTCAGGATTTTGCCCACTCCTTTGTCCAGCGGTTTGATTATTGGAGAAATGAAAGGCAGTCCCACTGCACCTCCACATGGAGTGCTCCTGGGGCTGTGCAAAGGATCAGGAGGCCCTGACTCACCAGGAACTCCAATTTCTGCATCTGTGAAAGGTTTTGAATATTCTGGGAGAGATAAGAGCCTCTGGGGGCAGCTCTTCTGCTTGGTATATCATGCTTCCACTGGTGTAGGGACATGCCTAGTTTTGTGATTTGTTTCATAATGTCATGTAGAGTAAGGTGCTCTCTTTCCCTTCCCTCCCCAAAACTCCCCAGGCTTTGCTGACACTGTATGAGGCAGATTTTGTCCTGTACACATTTTGGTCATTCATTCAGCACCACATTCTCTTTAATTCATGCACATCCAAAATTACAATATAAAAGTTGACCAACCAGTGCCTTGTCTACTTGTCTATCCTCAAGGCAATGTTATCACACCACAGGTACAGCTGGCTCATATTTCTTTCTTTCCTTTTTCATTGTTGCCCATAATCTTTAATTTAAGCATTTTAAAACCAGGTGACAAGTCCAGTTGTTGTCATTTTATGTCTTGACTGGTGAAAAAGGCCTTTATGAATACATTATTTTGGTTTCATGGACATCCATTCTCATCACTGGATTCCTTTGAAATCAGTTTTGTGTTTGTAGAACTTAAGAGCTGTGTACTTAATCTTAACATCTTTACAAAGATTTTCAATTATACATTTATGTTAATCCAGAGCCCACAATATCCACCATAAAATTGTTTTAAGGGTAATATAGACTTTCAAAGGCAAAATATTTTTAGTTCATATTTTAGTTCATATTTTCCTTAACTTCTGGATAATTTTAATTGTCTGCTTTTTTTAAAGAAATGTGTTTGGTTTTTTTATGCAACATTATTTTTTTCCCCACAGAGCCTTCTTTGATGTACACAAAACCAATAATACAGAGATAACCATCTTGTGCCATTATCATGGCACTTCAAGACTTCTTTGAATTATTTGTGGTGCTGTAGGGATTAGAAGACCCTCAGTTTGTATATGAACATCTTTCATTTAATTCACACAGAACTAGTTCTTTTTATCAAACACTTTCAATAGGAGGGCATCATCACAAAGAAGAAAAAGGCTTCCAGCTTTTATTGTAACTGCAAATTTTGTATCCTGCTGCAGCTCAGGGTGTGTTTTCTTTTGCATCATGGCTTCCTTTGTAAAGCAAAATATTTAGGGTGAAATTCTGACATCTTATTCACATTCTGCTATAACAACTTCTTCCACTGAAATCAATAAGACCACTCAAAGGATGAAAAGTTACATAATATGTTGGAGGTGGTTAGAACCTGATCCCTCAGAATTTAGCTGCATTTCTTTTCCTTTTAAGTGCTCAACCAAGCTGGATGAAAACAGCCATAAACCAGGGCTTCAGCCCATGTGAAAATGCTTCTGGTATCAGGAGAGCAGGAATCAAAAGCAAACTACAGTTCCTGTAAAGTGAAGGATGGAGAAATAGAAAGGGAAATAATTACAGTAAAAAAGCCAATTTAATTATCAAAAATCTGCAAAATTCAAATGAAGCAATTGTTTTTTTGAAAAGCAAATTATGCTGCAGTCAATTGCACAGTGTCTTTCAAAATGAAAAAAGATTGTTAGAGTGAGAAGTCTGATAAAGTTATGGTGACCTACAGCTTTTACTTGATTATTTATTAATAACAGAAGTATTTTAGGATAGAGATATTAACAGGCACACTTACCTGCCTCAACTGATGAGTTATTATTGTGGTTTTGCCCAAAGCAAATGTGCTGAGGAAAGAGGCTACACACTGAACTCATAGATACTGGCAGTGCTGGTGTCCCTCGAGGATCTTTCTTTAACTTGTACAACTTCTTTCTTTGCTCTTATGCCTGAAGGATTTTTTTCCAACAAATCACAGCACTTCCTCTACAAGGTGTTGTATCCTGAATGCAGTCAGCCTCACAGACCACATGTCCCAGAGACCAGAAACCCACAGCAGAGCAGCAGATTTCCCACAGGCCACTCTCAGTGTACGAGTTCACAGGCAGCTGTAAGAATGTTTTGTCCTGCTCTTTTCTCAGATGGGCTGGAAGGATGAAAAGAGTGGTAGAGTGGTTAAGAGATCTTAACAGAGAGGAGGTAGTGAGAGCCCAGCCTGGGGAGTCAGGGATTCTGTTCACCTGAAGATATGCTGAAAGAAACAAGCCATAGCTCCCTTCATTTAAAGTTCTTTATTTACCCTGTTATTTTAATGGGGACATATCACATTATTAATGTAATGGGAGAGAAAACTTGCAAACTCCAGCAGACCACTGGGTATAGAGTTACATGGTGCTGTGCTTGATTTTGCAATGTGGATGTGACAGATGGAAGAGCTCATGCAAGCCTTGTGTGTATTCCTTTGGTAGAGAGAACAGGAATGTTTGAAACATTCATAGATTTAGTCATCTCTCCCAACATTAATCTGGGTTTAGACTGCAGGAGGGGATTGGAGGAGTTCCCTTCTGACCAGGCTGATTGCCCTGATAAACTCTAATTTCCACTTAACTGCCTGTTCATCTCAGTGGAGTCATCTTAACACCTGAATTTAGAAATTTTGTTTTCTGGTAGTAAAGCCCCTGATACAGCTATGGTTGATGACTGTATCTGATAAACTAGATTACAATATAAATAAATAATGGTGAGCTGTAAAATTGTGTCTGACACCAAGAAAGCTGACAAAATGGGAATGTTTTTGTCTTTAGGAATTAGCATAAGAAAGTTGGGGATGTTCATCAAGTTGATGGTCCTAAACTTCCACAAACAGCTTGAGTTGTGGGAGGATCCTGGGGATTGTCATTAAGATCAATGACTTCATTTTTATGAATATGGATCCAAATCACACTGGGAAATTTAGCTTGTTGTGTCTCAGTGCTCCAGGTTCCTTTACAGAAAGCAGGGGAGGTAAAACTTCATTTTCCCAATTCTTCATTTCCAGTGAGCATGTCAGGGCAGGAGTGTGTTTGTTCAGCCCCTGCATCAGTTATGACCTGGACATGGAGACAGAGTTTAGAAGAATTTGCAGAGAGAGCCATGACAACAGACTTGCTTTTCAGTTTCTTGTATTTTATTGGTACAGATTCAATCACAACCAAGGAGTGTTATAGAAGTGGGGCTTCTGCTTTTGATCATAATCCAGAAACACAGAGTTGTGAAAAGAAGTTATTAACAAAGGACAGATTAATTGTACTCTGGAAATGTTTCCATGAGCACTTGTTGAAATTCTGAGCAAGGGTTCAGCCAATACTTTTTTAACCTGGACTAATTCATCCATTCCCTTCTGGAAATTTCAGTCTTTTGTATCATTCAGCACAAGGGAACAGAAGTGTTTTCCATGATCTATGTAATAATCAGTGTTTTCACCAGTTTATCTTGCCTTTCACACAGCAGAGATGTGCATTCCCCAGGTGCCAGATGTTTACACCACCGAGTAGGTGAAATGTAGAAGAAAAAGATGTTGTTTTGATGAATCTCTTTATAGCATATTCCTACCAGTGCTCATTCCAGAATCTAGGATGACAGTAGTAAATAATGCTGAGCACTCCTCTAGCACAGAACACATTCAAAATTAAATTTTAGTAGTAGTAGATTGAGAGATCTCTGAAAAAGTGAACGTGTACTAAAGGGAGAAAGTTAAACCTTGACTGTGATAAAACTGTGTCAAGCCAAGAAGTGTTCCCTGGGGAGTGACTTTTTCTCATCTAGAAAAATAATAAAAAATACTTCTGTGAGTAGGTAAAATGAGATTCCTAAATGGACTCCAGGGAAATTATTGTGGGGGAAAAGGTAATTGTTTAATTTCTCACTACAGATCAACTTAAATTCTAATTTGAGTAAATACTGAAATTCAAGGGAGACCTTGCAAAAATGTAATAGTTATTATACTTATCTGTGAAAATTAGGATGTTTGCTATCCAAGCTGACATTGCAGAGCTGTTGAGGTAATACAGAGGTAGTTTTCTCTTCCTGATATTTCAGAACAGACTGAGATTTCAGATTGGAGGTGTCTTGGTCTGAAGGCCATATTCATAAGAGCTCTAGCATTGTAGTTTTGAGGAAATACAGATAATACTTGAGCCAAGGTCATTGTATGTAATTTAAAGTAGAAGTTCAAAGAAAAAACCCCATACCATCAATATTTTGATTGTTTATATTGTGCTACATTAAAGATAATTTAATTGTGTTCCCTAACCTATTCCTCCTGGCATAAGATACTGGATGCCAGAGGCAAAACTTTTCTCCCCAGACCATGCAGAGCAAAACTCTGTTGTATGACCTACCAACATAGAGAAAAATGAGCTGTAAACTAGTGAAATTAAACACATGTTAAATATACATTTTGGAACATAAGGGATGAAAAGATAAATATTAAAAGACATCCCAATAATAGCAGTACATAAAATTTCTGATGATTCTATGAGTATTTTTAGAAAGCAGTGCATTGCTGTGGTATGCAACTGAAATATCACCCAGTGAGACTTCAGCATAATTAAGCAATGATTAATCAATACTTAACTAAAGAAATTAAGCTCAGGAGAAACAATTAATTGAAGTTAAGTGAACTTTGACAGCTCATATTAAACTAAGGCTCTAATTAACAAAAGCATTGTGCATCCTCTAAATGAAGGGATGTGCAGGCTACAGGTGCCAGGGATGGGGTGAGTGTTACTCTGCAAATTTCTTGATGATGAGGAGTCACTGATGGAGAGCTTCATTTCAAGGCTTTGAAAAGAGAAGGTGATCTTTCTTTGGTTGCCCACAATTGTTTTTGGTGGTTTGACTCTAAGTTCAGCTCAGGTGGTTCTCTGGAGGAACAAATGCAGTCTCCTGCTAGGGTTTGCAGCCTAGCCCCTTGTCCTTCAGGCTCCTGTAATTTAGGACAAGCTGCTGGATGAGGTGGGGGGTGGCACTGCTGTAATGTCTGTGACATTGCCAAACTCCACATTGCCAGGGAGCTTTGGTCCTTTGCATCTCTTGGAGCTCCTGTGGGGTTTGTGCCTGTGGAGAGCCCCAGCAGGAGCAGCTGTCCCCAAAGGGCTGCAGGGCTGGACAGGGAGATGGGCAGGAACAGTCTGGGGGACCAGGGACAGCCTGACTGTGACAGAATTTTCTCCTCCTCATGTCTCTCTCCTCTCTGCTATTGTGTTTTCATATTACCCCAAAAAACTTTCACTTTTAGTGTTGGTGAATGCCATCATCTATGGACACAGTTTATCAACCCTTGTGAATGTGAGATTGTCCCAATATCTTTTCTGCAAAACCTTCTCATGAAACCACAGTCAGGATACCTGATCTAATACTTCTGAAAAGACTGATTTATTACCCTGGAGAACAAGCCTGGTGGAAGGAGGGAGCAGAATACAGGGAAGAGCTCTGAGTGACCATTGTCTCTTGGCTCTCAGGAAAGGAAATGGCCCCTGGCTCTGTTTGCACAAGCCCAGGCTGATGATGAGTAAGGGTCAGGAATGGGGGCTGGAGCCTGATCTCAGCCCCAGCCCTCCTAGGGGAACTATCCCTCCAGAGAGCAGCACCTTTCCTTTCTTGTTGTCAGAGGCACTGGAGAGTGGCACAAGTCTGAGATGAGGGAGGAAAAAAAAATAGAGATATGATTGGCTAGTGGCTTAATTGCTCTGTTAATTGCTTTGCCTCTGGTGCTCCCATCCCTGCAGAGCAAGTGCCTGAGGGTTATCTCAGCTGTGTGAGTTCCCCTCAGTGATGAGCAATTATCTCCCAGGCAGAGACTACCAAATGTGGCTGTCACCAGATAGCTCCATTTGAAATGATGGATGGGCACAAAACGAGACAAACTTCATTCCCAGAACTCAAATTAGGAGCTGGCATATCCTTATTTGTGTGGATTTGGCCTGACTTTGTAACAGCACGAATGTCAAGGTGTACCTCACCAAAGGTTCAGGTCCTGAGCTGGAGCCCATCTGAAAAGCCTTGTTGGACATTTACAGGTCTGATTTTCCTTTTGTTGAGGCCTCTACAGGATTGGTGTGGTCTTGGAAATGTTCAGGGAGCTCTTTGTGGAGAGCATTGACCAAACCTGGGCTACCCTGATTCAGTGAGCCCCCTGCTCCAGGGGGCTGGAGGAGCATTTGGAGCCAGGTTAGAAAAGGCTGGTGGAGGTAGGCAATGTTCTGCTGCTTTAAAGCCACAAAGCAGGGAGAGCAAGCTGAGAGCTTGCAGTGGTTTTGCTCTTTGAGCAGCTGCACAGCAATCCCACAGAGCTCCAGGTGTCCCCATTGTGGGGGGACCTGTGCTGGGGAGGAAGAGATTTACTCTGCAGGAAATTCCAAATCCTAAAGGCACAGAGGAAGAAAGCAACGAAAAACAAAACACACCCCCAAAATGCCAAGGTGAAGTGGCCTGCCTGTGGCTGTCAGTAAGGCAGGAGCAGGGTGGGGAGCACACCCTGTGCTGTTCCATTAGAGCCTCTCTGAGTGCCTGACCTGCTGCTCCTGTGGGTGAGTGTTCCCAGCAGCTCCATAAATGTGCATTATTGCCATGCTCCTGCCTGCCATATTTCCTCTTCTTTATTCACCAAGTGGTGGGAGCTGTCTCTGGCTCATCAATTAAACCCAAGAGTGATGATTTCCAAAGGTATTGCTGCTTAGTGAAAGAAATTCATCCTTAGGCTAAAGGACAAAGCACAAGGCCTAAGTGTTATTTAAATGGCTCATAAAACATGTGCTGGCTCTTTAGCCAGAATGAAAATCACCCTTAGCTAACATAGGAAATATCCTGCTTTCCTCTGCCTTCCCCAGTCTTTTCATGATGATGAATCTCCTTCCTCTTGTTCCCCATTATTTCTGTAAATGAGAATATGCTGTAACATTGCTGAGGTTGGGCTAATTAAATCAGCTCTTTCTTATCTCATTGATCTGCATTTTAAAAGCTGAGCTGATTAAGGATGAGAAACTATATTTGATTAGAAATATGTTTTTGCCAGTTAGTTACATCAAAGGGTAGATTACAGGAGAGCAGAGGAGCTGAACTCACATGGCTATTCTTTCTCCTGGATGTTAAAAGGAAAGAAAAACAACATGAAATGAAAAATAAACCCCAAGAGGAATTTCTTACTCATATTTTTTCCACAGCAGATGATGATATCTTTGTTTTATCTTTTGGAAAAAAAAATAAAAATAGATAGGTGAGACTGTGATAGAGAGAAAAGATTTCCATAAGCTGTGCAGTACTATGGATGGTGCTTTGCCCAACATCCAGCAGAAATCTCCTAAAACTGCAATCCCTTCCTGGTTTTATGGTGGCATCAGCAGAGTCATTCAGCACCCAGGATCAAATGCTTACCTGGGCTGGCAGCCAGAGCAAAGGCTCAGAGCAGGGCCCCTGCCTGGGCAAACTGCATAGCTCCTGGGCAGTTTCTGTGGCATTCCCAACCCTCGGAGCCTGTTAAAGAAACATTATGCATGGTGTGATGACCTGACAAAGTCCTTGGTTAAGGTCCTTCATTTAGCCAAAGTTTCTGATGGCTCCAAGGATGCCACATCTGCAGCTCCTCAAGGAAGCAGGAGTTAGGAAAATTGACAGGATGCAGAAGTTTCATTTTTCATTTTCATTTTTCTTCCTCTTTGGGTTTTCCAAGAAGACTCAGTGCCATGTTTAGTGCCACAAATTTGAAGGTGGCAAAGACAGCAGCTGTCATGTGGCCTCCTGTATTGGGCCACCATGCAGCCACCAGAACAGCTCCTGATTTCTGCTCATAGGGCTGGGACTGGCACAGTGACTTTGCCACTGCTGAACCACACATGGAAATGCAGCAGAGCCCCTTAGAGCTCCCTCCTCCAGAGCACTCTGGGTGGGCTGTGCTGCACTTCTCAGGGTGGATCCCCCTCTCTGTCACCCTGGTGCCTGTTCAGAGTCACCCTCTCTGCTCAGCTGCTGCTCTTCCCTGTGCCACCCCAGGCTTCCCCCACAGCCCTGACCCGACCTGGAATGGAAACCAGTGCAAGCATTTTGTTGCATTGCAACAAAACACTGCAAAATGCAGTGCTGGATTTTGTTGGCCACAGCCATCCTGCTGATGTCCAGTGGCTCACATGGCCAGGGGCTGAACCAGCCCCGTTGGGAGAGCCTTTTGGAGGTGGGTGTCAGGACTCAACATCCATCACTTGGCAATCAGGAGTTAGAGACAGCAGAGAGAATCCCAGAGCTCTGGCACGTTCATTTGGAAAGGCAGCACTGCTGCAATAAAGCATGGGGCTAGGAGAAGGGAAACAGGAGTTTTACCCCTGCAGTAATACTGTGCAATATTATGTTTTATTAGTGACGTGTAAGAGTCAAGTAGGAAGGAGGGGATGAAGAAAGAAAATTTTAATTTCCTTTTCTTGAACAAAGAATGCATGATTTGTAACTATACACATGCAACAAGTGTTGTCCCTATATCAGCCCAGTGCACTTTTCTGAATACCACAACCAGCAGAAAGGATTTTTTCTCCTGCTCCTCTTGTCTGCCTTTTTGCTTGAAACATTCATTTGAGGGGACTGTGTGCAGGAACTCGGGCAAACTTCATGCTTTCTCCTCAAAAGCAGTAACAGATGAGGATGGCAGGAGACTTGCATGAAGATATTGATTAAAAAACACAACCCAGACATCAAGGACTGTATGCACAGAAGCAGCTTTAGACCTAGTCCTTAAAATGTGATCAAAAGCCATCGAAAACTAATCTGTACATAAATTTAACCCACCAAACAAAAATACAGAATGAGAAGAATGGGCAGCTCATCTGCTATGGGGTTTCTGAAATACCTGATCTGTAGAGGAACAAAACTAACTGTTATCAATTCATGGCTTATTTTTAATTTGTGTCACAAGTGAGGTGGTGCAAAAACTTGTTTATTTGCTATGAAGAAATACAGATATTTATCCTTAAATGAGAATTAAAGAAACTCTCTGCAAGAGATTAATCACAGCATGCCCTGATGAGATTTAACAAGCATGAGATGTGTGTAGGAATTATTTTTCTATTTTTGCAGTGGCTGTATCTGCTTGTATTACTCTTCAGAGAGATAATAGTGGCTCTAGTGGCATTACTATTGAAACCCATGAAATTTCCCTTGAATTAAAAGAATCCTTTAAGGAACAACAAGGATGAGGAAGGTGACTGCAGACTAGTGAGTTTCCTTCCAGAAGACTCTTTGCTGTAAATGGTAGCTCAAGTTAGAAGGGATTGAATGTGCTTAGTCATTCAAAGAGTTGGACTTCATGCATTTCATTTTAGTTTTATGTGTTAGGCAATGGGATTTACAAGGAAAATGCTCAGGACTCAGGTTTCAGAATTTACACTTAAATGTGAATTTATTTGCTTCATGTACAGTGACCAAGACTGTATTTCTGGATAGCCATTCACCACTGGCCATTCATCAATTAAAGTATTTATTAAAATCCCAATTCATCTTTGAATAAAAATTCCAATTACCTTGTTATGTGCCAATTCCCCACAACATTTAATAAGTAAATAATTATTCATTTCTATTAACCATGTGACAACAGAATTGGTCCCATTTAAAATCTCTGTAAGTTTCTCTTTAATAGATGAATGCAGCAGCCCAAAACAATGGCCTACATTAAACCCAAATTAAAGGCTTATTTATGATACTCTGTTTTTTCATATTTTTCCAAAAAGGAGCTTAACTTCTAGGCCAAAGAAGGCCACCAGTATCTTCTGAGCTAATATTTATTTTAAAAGATCTGTTTCAAGAACATTCATCCTTTGATTCATTAGTTTCCTCTATGAGGCAATAAGAAGATGCCTGTTTAAGAGAGACTGCAATGATAAAAATAATAATGTCTGAGTAATACTGTGGGTGGTGCCAGTGTGTATTGAGGAGGCATTTGAGTGAAGCTGTGTTGCCAAGTTTGCAGGTTTTTTATTACAGTGATTAATAGAAATAGTTGTTCTCCTGAATTCAAGGTTGTTATTCTGTCTAGGTTTACAAATCCTGTTCAACAGGAGCTGTGTACATGTTTAGGTGTAAGTGAGGAGGCCACTGGCTGATTTCCTATTATTAAATGTGATTGAATACAGTGTGGCATTTCTAAGGAACACTTTTTCTATCTCATCTATAAGAAAGCCCAAAAGTATATTCCTTCCATTTATTTGTTCATTTTAGAATAGTATCAATGCTTTAACAATCTCAAGCAGTTGTATCAGAGAGGCCAACACTGTCCTCCTGTGTGTAATATGGGATTCCCCCATGTCTCCTCTCCATCTAGATAACACCCAGAAACAGAATGGGAAACTCTCAACAGATGGAGCCCTTTTCAGCCCAAAAAACTGTCTGCAGAGTAGAGCTCAGCAGCAGCAATGTGTTTATTTGAAGGCAGGTAGGTCCTTTGCAGAAGCATGGGATGGAGCAGAGAAGAATTTTCTCTCTCAGAGCCTCTCCTCAGGTCTTGGTCACAATAAAGAGGGGTGATTGCTTTTGACAAGGTCTGTGCAGAGACAAGTATTCCACAGAGAAGCTGAGACTCCACACCATCCCTGGCTGCTGGGCAGACACGTCCATGTGCCCACACCTCTGTGCTTGCAGCAAATTTCACCTGGAGGAATGCGATCATTTTCAGGAATGAGATGTCAGCCAAAAGCTTAGGAAATGGAGGCAACACTTCCCTGGCTCCAAAAGTCTCACTGATCCATGGAAAAGAGAGCCAACTGGGGGAGCTTGTAATCTTTGCCTTGAATAAGGCCCTGGTTAGGAAAGCTTCTCATGCTGGGGTGAGCTGACTGAGCTGGTCTGAGGCAGAAAGGAACAGTGGTATCCCAGAGCCTCCTCTGAGGCTACAGAATGAATGAACTGTGGTAATAGCAAAGAAATACCCGTCATGCATGTCCTCCCCAAATCTGAAACCCCTCCTGAGTGTGCATCTCAGGCCAATATCTGTAAGGAGCAGCTGGTAATGGCAAAGGGTTGTGGGAAACTGGAACTTGCAGTTTGATTCTTTAGCATATCTAATTATTAAATTGATTTCAAAAGAGAAGGAATATTTAATATGTCTAATTGAAGCAGGAGATGGTGCTTTCAGTTTAGAAGAGCTTCCTCAAACGGCTGCATGAAGTCTAAAATTAATTCTCATATTTTTAAATTTATGGTCTCCTTATTACCAACCCTACCGTAGCTGAAATATCACACATTTTACATTTTCTGGAATAACACGTAGCACAACATTTTGTGGCTGCTTTAACAAGCTTAGAAACTCATACTGCAAAAAAAACCCCAAAACAAACCTCGTCTGCAGATGGATAAAATAAGCAATAAATCCCGAGTGAAAACATTTAAATGGCAGGCAAAGCCCACTGTAAAAGAAACTTCTATGGGAATAAAAGAAAAGTCTTTGAACTCCTGTGAGTGATAACAGTTTTAAATCTTTATGCCAATCCCCTGCCTAGTAGGGCAACAGCCTTTGCAAGCACAGGTCAGTGTTCCAGCTGCTGACATCGTGTGTCCAGCCAATTCTTGTCCTTTATTTCCCTGGTGCAGTAAAGCTGATGAGGGACAGAAGCTGATTGAAGCCTGTTGCACCCAATTTTTCAAAGACCAGGTTTTATTTAATGTTCAGCTGGAGATCTGTATGTGGATTTAAGTCTGGGCTGATACTTTAATAATTACTCTGGCTGTTACGTTTCCCCAGAAAGGGGTCAATCCAAGGGTTCTTTTAGACTCTGAAGGAAACTAGAGTAGCTGCAGAGCAGATTTTGTTTATCACTGTAGTTATAACAAGTATTTTTTGGGTTTTTTTCCCAGCCTGTTGGGCTATCTAAAGTGTGACAAGGGATATTACTTAACAACAGTTGGAGGCCTTCGAAGGAGCAAAGACTGACTGATTAGACTTAACTTGTCATTTTCTGATGAATTATTTTGAACAAAAAGTTACTCAGGCATGTGGTTAATGAGTTTTGAAGGACACAAAGGGAAAATATGGGTAAAGTTAGAAGTTTATTAGGGTTATAGATTAAAAAATAGATTAGAAATCAACTGGAAAGGTAAGTAGAGGGTGCTTTAAAGATAATGCAAATGCTATAAAATGAGGCACAGTTGCTTTGCTTTTTATAAGGCAATGCTATGAAAAATCCTGCTTCAGCTTGTTTAGGAAGTAGTAAAATCAGGTGTGAAATGAGTTTTGTAGTCTATGAAAATCTGAGGTTCCAACAATTGACCTTTGCCAAGACAAAATTAGCAAAGCATAAAGTTGCAAACAAAAAATACAGAGGAAAAAACCAGACAAAAATAGAATTTCCATCTGACTTAGGAAGCTAGGTTACAAATACCAACTTTATTTTTAGGAGAAGGACTGGGGCTCCCCAGATCAGAGCAATTACTTCTACTATATTCTTCAAGGAAACCTGAATGTTTTCATCATAGGCTTTGTTTTTGGCCAATTGTAATTTTTCAATAAAAAACAGCTTTGGCTGTTGCCTGTATTGAGTCTGAGGGTGGTGGGGGTGTGAGTGATGGTGACACTCCATCCCCACAGCAAACCTTTGAGGATGCTCCCAGAGGATTGTACAAATTGACAAACATCTGATCACACAGGGGTGGCAAGTGGGATCAGTTCAAAGCAGGTGGAAATATTAGACAGGGACATTAAATGATCACGAGTGCTGTAGAAGAAGCAGGGATGAAGTTCAGCCATTCAAAATGCAAACTCACGTGGTTTTGGCCTTTCTGCAATGGTTGGGGACATGACATAATGGGAGAAAGAGGACATAGACATGGCAGCAGATCAGGAAAATCATGAGTCAAACACAAGCTTGTCTTGTGTCAGGGAAGATATTTTCATTGGGGAGGAGTGAAGAATTTAATAGCCCAGTACTGGACTCCCTGAAAACTCACCTGGAATACTGACTTCCATGCTAGTTAAACTTCTGCAAGAGTAATGCACTCAGACTGGGGGAGATTCAATAAAAAATATTAGTTGTGATAAGAAAAGCCACAAAAAAATCAGAATAAAGGCATTTGCAGTGCAATAGAGTGTTTCTGACAGTGGCCAGGAGTAAAAGCTTAACAAAGAGTGTAAGGTAGTATAAGCATGAGTAATAGTTCCCCAAAACACTGTCAGTCTTCAGAAAATTTCAATTTAAAAGTTCCTGAGCAAGAGGCATTATCTCTGCTTTTGCTTTTTTCCAATAACTGTTTTCCTCTGTTGGATTTCCTCCCATACCTTCTACTCACTGTGCTTTCAGCTTGCTTTCAGCATGTCTGCAGCAGCAGGGATTTCTGCAGACATGAGATGTGGGAGAAGCATCAGCTTTTGCTTCTTTGGAAACTGATCCTTTTTAATTCCTCTAATGTCACTAATTCTTATTCTTAAGAAGCCAATGAGCAATCATTTCTTGTTCATTGCTTTCTCCCTAACAGTGATCTGGGAAATGGAAGTGCCTGTCTTACACCAAGACAGCTTGGCTTGTTAATTTTAACACAATTAAGGATGAGAGAACATGACTGTGATCTATAAATGGGCACTAGGCTTCACACCAGTGAAGAGTAAGAGCAGTTTCAGCTGAAGAAAAATTTTGTCCAAAGAACAAAAGAATATTGAGAATGAATAAATTTAAGTTGAAAAGTAGAAGAAAGGCTTTAGCCATGAAGAGAACGAGACCCTGAGATAGTCTACCAGTCACAGGCTGGCTTTGACTGAGCTATATTTGTACTAATAACTCTATTTATTTTGAAGAAAACATCCTCTCTTTTTCCTAGGAGCCCAGGAGATCAGTTGCATCAGGTGTGTTGAATCTTCACATGGTTTGGTTGGCATCTTTTCAGGATGCCTTTGAGACTTGTCTGAATAGTCATGACCCATTTATAGGAGGATGAAGCATGGCCTTCCACTCATGGCTGCAGAGGTACTTGAATGAATGACCCTGGGCTTTAATCATACAGACATTCTCCTTCTTGGAGGGGTGGAGAGAATCCTGAGTGAATTAAAGATAGAGTATACACTTGATTAATGAAAAATGTCATAGCACAATGGCAGAGGAGACCACCTGATGAGCTGGGAAGGCTTTTCCCATTTTCTGCCCTATTTTTGGGTATGAAAAGCAGTTTTAAGAACCTGCTCAACTCTTGTCACTGGAGGATCATAATGCTACACCTCCCTCCATTACATATTATTCCCTCCAAAACCTCCTCTGATGGAGTTTTGTTCCAACACTTCCCCCAGAGGACTTTGCTCTCCTTCCTAATAAATTTCACAGTTAGGAAACTTTCTCTGATGCTTCATCACTCACAGCCACATAAGAATGGATGAAGAGCTACCTTGAGACATCAGAGATGAAGAGTACCTATGTGCATGGGAACAGTCCCAAAAGGAGTGAGATGAAGGACTACTGCAAATATCAGCTGTGTGGTTACCTTTGCTCACCTTATATAGCAGGGATCTAGCAGGAAATGCAAAGGTGTGAATTTCAGCACTTGTGAAAATGCCAGCTTTACAGCCTTAAAATAGCAAATTCTTCTGCCTCTCCACAAAACAAATATAGCAGGATGTCCAGTGTGAGAGTTTTCTCACAAGTAGGCATCAGCCCAAGGGTGAGAAATGGTAAATAGGCACCCAAGGTGAGGAAAAAGTGGTTTTTTGTCCTCTGAGTGACAGAAATTGAAGTAGGGTCACCAGTTTATTGCACTGTTGATGTTTGACACGGATCAAATGAAAACACTTGGTTATTATGAATATGGGTTCATTTTAACATGGCAACGGAAGATTTCTTTTCCAATGACCAGCCACTGAAATCACCCTATCACCTGCCAGTGGATTTAAAAACAATGTCATGGAAGGTGATTTGGGCTGAGATGTCATCTATAAAATATTTATTATAATGAGATATATGGCTTTCAGTCACTTAGTGCATCCTGCAATAGCTGCTAGATGGGTTAAAGACCAAATTACTCAATCCTAATGTCATACACAGCTCTTGCACAGTATTTTTATTGCTAATTACTTGCTGGCATTATATTCACATAAAATAAGACCAATATGGACATGGCTGTTTGGGCAGCCAGGCTGGACCTTTCCTGTGTAGCTCTTTACCTTGTCAGTGGAGGTGAATCACTAGTTGAAGTAAGATCCAATCTGAAGCTGGAGTGTTTAATTACCCTTGAAAAATGGAAAGGTCAAAATAGGACAGGAATGACAAAGTCAATTGAGCATCTGGACAGAGTCCAAGCTTCAGTCCTCACTGTCATCTCCTTATTTCTTCTTTTGGAGGAGTCTACATTTAAGTGTAGTTGTAAGAAGATATTTGCATGTATTGCGTAGCTATTTTCTCTCTTTTCCTCCTTTTCCCCCTTGTCCTTTCCTTCTCCTCTTCCTGCTTTCTTCTGCCTTCTCCCCTTCTCCTTCATCCCCTCTCTTGCTGTCTTCTTTCCTACATGTGAAAACTCAGAATCCCCTCCCCTCTCCTCCCCTCCCCTCCTCTGGGTGGGGATAAGGATCAGCCCAGTGGGGGGATCCAGGATGACACACCCCAAGATATCCATGGGCTGCACTGAGATGGTCCCTTGCCCCAGCACCCAGTGTGTGTGGGGACTCCTGTAGCCCTGCCACACACTCCTCTCACAGATTTTATCTACAGACACACACAAACACGTGGGATATGTACATCAAAACACTTTGCATGTGCGCATCTGGTGCATAAATATGCAGACAGAGAGGAACATTGATAGAATCAATTAAAAGCTCTCCCTGCAACACTCAGGTTTTGCTGATCGTTAGTCACAGATGTCTGATATCTTTTTATCTCAAGTCAAAGATTCTCTGTCTCCTTTATAGCAATCAATACACTGGGGTTGTCTCACAAAGTCCTCGGATTTTTATTTCAGTGATCTGACAGGACAATAACCGAAGGATTCTGACCCACGTAAGAGGCTCTGGGTGACGCATGTGAAACACTGCTTGTACTGTATCTATAATTCATCTGCAGCCTGGTCTCTTGGGGGAGCAGGGGGAATCATGGCAGCTGTTTAACAGCCCTCAGTTACAGCTGAAAGTAAAGGGAGCCACAATTCAGCTGAAACATTATGTAAAGATTGTGCTCACTGGGCCAGGGAGCCTGAACTAACATGTCTATTTTTGTGAGGAGTGTTGGGGGATTTTTAATGACTGTAAGATCCTTGATTTTACAGCTCAGTCAGAAATACAATAGCCATAATAACATATTGTAGTGATAGTGTTCTTACAACTACCAAGTTTTAAGGATGTGTGAAAGGAAAAGTTACTGTAGAGAAGTAATACCATTTATTAGACCAACAGAGACACCTGGAAAAAAGCAGATGAATTTCCATGCACATAGTCCTTTCTACAATTCTTAAGCAGAAGAATAGATGAGAAACTAGGTAGGGCAAGGTGTAACTGCTCTCAGTTTAACAGCATCACATTAATTGTTTCAGACCAATCTGGCTGATGAAAATGAGGCCCTGTGGGACAGAAAGGGATGGGTTATTACTGCCCTGATAATCATGTGTGCAGCAGGATGTGGTACATGTGGAAAATGGTAGTGCTGGACCAAATCTAGCATATCACAGCATCATGGAATGGTTTGGATTGGAAGGGACCTTAAAGATTCTTCCAACCCCTCTGGCACGGGCACCTTCCACTGGACCAGGTTGTTTTGACCCCATCCAAGCTGGCCTTGGACCTTCAAGGGAGGGACAGCCACAGCTTCAATGGGCAGAGTCAATGGGCACAGCTGACCCTGCTCTGACTGCAAGGTAAACTGCTTTGGCACTAACAGTGGTTTAAACTTCTCTGTTTCACCTTTTTGATGATCTGGTTCTGCACACAGCTAGGGGAGTTTAGCTGATGCACGAAAATCCATTGAAAAACTGAAAACCAGATTAAATGCTTCTATTCAAAGAGAGAAAAAATGAAACACTTAAGCTCAGCCCTCTGTAACAGTCAAGAAGATACAGAAAAGAACAGAGAGCAATGCAGAACACATTTCTAAGCAGCTGCAGAAGTACCACAAGCTCACAGATCTCAGATGTATTTTGGGTTTTTTTATCCTCAAAGAGGAAGTAGTAAATGTAAAAAAATAGCACATGTGAACTAAATCATTAAATAGCTTTCACAGGGGAAGAGATGACCCTGGCTATGAATCACTGTCTTGGGAAAGAGATGTTTGCAGGAGAGAGAAGATGAATTATGTTGGGTGGGCTGGATGGGCACTGACCCTGGGCACCAGGGCTGTTTGGATGGTCCTACTGAACACTTCTGGTCATGCTGAGCACTGCTCTACTCTGGTTCTTCCTGGTTCACAGCCGTGAGCCCCAGAGCAGAGTCAAGGCACCTCTGATTCCTGGCACTTGTCTGAGCTCTGCCTTGAGTCCTTTACAAGTTTTCCACCTGCCTTTGCTCAACTCCAGGGAAACCAATGGCTCTCTGCCAGCTTTTTCAACAGCATGTGCAAGGACATTGTTTGCAAGACAAAATACCTGGTGTTAAGATTTCTCTCTAGAGAAGAAGAGGTTGCTTTATTAAAAGGTCGGTTCTGCATCTAAGAGGTTAATAAGTATTCGCTGCGACTCATCAATGTCAAGACTAAAACCAAACAGGAAAATGGCAATCTCTTTCTCTTTTGTAAAGGAACTTGTTGAAATAACTGCCTAAGTCTGTCCTCTGTTTACTAAAACGGCTTCGGAAATCTCTAAATCCATTTATCCTGAGGATTATCATCATCTGGTTTCCAGACAACATTCTCATTTCCTTCAGTGAGGTTTTCTGATACCTTAGGCCATTAGCTGTGGTATTGATGTTTCCTTAATACGTGAGAATTCCTACAGCAAAGGCAGCTCTGCATCTAAAAAAACCCAAGCCAAACCTGTTTTTATCTGAATAGCCAGAACAACATTTTGTTTGAGACAAAATTTACCATTCTGTAGCTTTTGTTTATAATAAATGTATCAGGGCAGGCTCTAAAGACATCCTTCAGAGAATAGACTGAGCCTGTTATCAGCCACTTGGGGAAATTCTGTTCCAGAAACAAAAGCCTGTGACATGGCAGTCCTTCAGCTCCTAGTCCTATGGCTCAGCCCTGGGGAAAGAGATAACGGGCAGTGCTTGGGAGTGCAGCCTCTGAGATTTCACCTGGCTCTTCCTACCCCAAAATCCACCCCCCTGTGAATCAGTCCATAGAAAAGCAGTAACCAAGACCCTTAATACTCATCCTAAAGCATCTAACAGGGATTGTCAGGATGGTGCCTCTGTAATAGAAATGGAGGGAACAAACCTTAAGCAAGAGTCTGATAAAAGAAATCACCACACCTTTAGTTATTTCTTCCTGCTTTACAAGCCTGTTTTGCCATTTGTGTCCCACTCACCAGGCAATGTTGGAATCCCACAGTTACTCTTCTATTAAAGGAAAACAATCCAGTAGCCTTAGGAAGAGGGAGATGTTTGGCCCATTTGGACAGGTGGGAATTTATTGCTACTTCTAAACTACTGGGAGCTTGTTGAAAAGCTTAAGTTTCTCAGAAAAAAGTTTTCTCTGTAGCTGTAATCCATGAGGCAGAGAATAAAGAGTTAAATTCATTCACCTTAGCTATTAGGACAGATTTGTTTTCTCAATAGCTCAGCCAGAATCTCTGTACAGACAACCCTTGTTTCCCCCACCTCCAGTACCATGACCTTCAGCAAGTCACTCTCTGTTAAACACACGAGTCACCCAGCCCTATACAGAGTTCATGGGAGGAGAGAAGTTCCCCCAAACACTGCAAAAAGAAGATCAACTAAAAATGCCTGTCATGGAATAGGAAAAAATTGCTAGAATTTGCTTCTTGCCACTTTGGACTTTTTTTCGTGCTTGAAGCATAATTTTCAGCAGTTACAGAGAAGTGTGATTTTAAATTTCTTAATCAGAAGAACCCTTCAATGTATGAAAGTCTTCATTAACACCTCAGAGCAGTCATTATGGTCAAAAAATTCAAATTCGGGTGCCTTAAGTAAGAATAAGTGTACACTTTATCAATTTTTCAGTATGTCTGAGCACCTGCAGGTAACATTTAAGACGAGTTAATTACAGGATCCTAAATATGGATTAAAGGATTAGTTTGAGACATCAAATTGTGAGAAAGTTTAGCTTATGTAACTTACCAGGACCACATGGAAAGTTGCTGGATTTAGATGTAGAATCACAAATCTTCTTAAACAGGAGGAAGGATGCAGCAAAGGATCCAGGTTTGTCTTCCTCATTTGCCACAAAGTACTTCTTCCCAAAACCCAATAGGGAATTAAAAACCATAGGACTTTTCTTTTTCTGAAGTTTCTCTCTTAATTGTATTAGCAGTTAGGAGTGATCCTGCAGTATAACAAACCAAAACTCCAACCAACAAACAAACAAATCCTCAAACAAAGCAGTAATTTTAGGCTATAGACAGATGCTCAGTGTGTAGCCACCTCTGCCAGCTGATGATATTATCATGTTCAGCTGCTATTTTTTAGCTCTGAATTTGTACCCCTTTCCCTTTTCCCTTTCTGCAAGCATTTCAGCTCTTCTGGCAAAATGAGTCCTGTGAACACTCCCTAACTCAAACAGTAAAAATAGGTGATTAGAGTTATTTCAGCTAGTTGTGGTTGAAGAGGATAGATATAACAGTGCTGAAATGGGGGTGGAGAGCAAGTAATTTTTGGCTACAAACAGTAACAGCTTCAACATAAAGAAGAGAAAATTTGGAAAAGGACACTAGTTTTACAAGCTGAGCATACTGAGTTCAACCTCACAGCCCTCAAACTAATTACCCTGAGATAAAACAAGTGGATTTTAGCTTTTCCTTAAATAGTGAAGATAATCTGGTAGTGATTTAACAGTAAATGTCACAGCAAACAGATTCAGGACTAGAACTCAGCCAAAAAAGCAATGCCCTTTCCCATGCAGTGTTTTTAAACAAATACCTGTGCTTTTCTTTATTAGAAGTTTCTTTCTGTCTTGCCTCTTCTCCCAGATCGTGCCAGTGAAAACTCTGCATTTTCAGAAGTGTGTGTAGTTATATGCAATATCAGCCAGGGCCAAAGATCTTCCTTTGCTATTTCCAGCCAGGTTGCCAAACAGGAGCTGCACAAAATGTCAGCCTGCCCCTGGCCCGTGAGGGCTGGGCTGGAGCAGCTCTTCAGAGGGGCAGCTCAGGGGGAATTGGTTCTGAGCTCGCTGTGGGGCCCTGTGATGCACAGAGCCCCTGGAATGAGGGCTGAGGATTCACACAGATTGAACCTCCCCACTCCAAGCCAAGTTTGGATACCTGTTACCTGCTGGAAATCAAAGCAGCTCATTCCCCCCCATATGCAAATAACACAATTTTTGGGGGTGAGGGTGGGGCCTGACAATACATTTTAGGGTTCTTCTGACATTAGGGCAATTGTGGCAAAAATAAAAGGAGAGCGGTGAGACAACCACGACTTAGCAACATAAAATACTTTAATAATAGTGAAAACAAATGTGGGATGAGGCCCAAAAATCTGAATACACTAACCAAAGGGGATCAGGGATTAGGTCAAAGACCAAGATAAAGGGAGGTCCAGGGTATAAATATGGGGCTGGAGAGGAGGTGGAGTTGAGGTTAGATTCCAGTGGGTATAGGGGAAAGTGGTGCAGAGGTGGAGTAAGGGAAGGCAGGGTCCAAAGGGTTGGTTGGGTGGGACACTGCATCAGCTGAGGGCCAATGGGGATACAAGGAAGGTAGAACATTCTAGGGACTGGGAGTGGTGATGATCAACTGAAAAATGAGGGCTGGGAATATGTGTGAGGCATTAACATGGGCAATCCCATAACTCCTTGGAACGTTTTCTTTTGGGATCACCACAACTCACAATGCCTCCCAAGGCCTAGGGCTGGGGTACAGGTTCTCTTCAGTAATGGTTGTCTGACCTGGAACACAGGGCAGGCTGGCTCCCACACAGAGTGAGGGGCTGGAGTGGCATTCCCGTTGTGCTTACCTATTGCTGGCCTTATGTGATCCATCAAAATATTGCAACAGAACCCCACAAAGATCTTATGGCAGCTTGAAACAGACATTTATAAACCAGCTCAGTGAAAATCAGAGGACATGGGGCAAAACCATGCTCCTCTTGAAATATATGATTCCATTAAGATAAAGTATTTATAGAAATTAAGTCAGCTAATGAGGATTTAATTTTGGAGAAAACTCATAAAATGCTGGTCATATCAGGGCACATTTTTCTCTCTTTTTGGAAAGAAAATTTCTAAAGGGAAAGCTTATGAAGCAAAGAAAAGTGAATTAAAATAATTTATGACACGTAATAAAAGATATTGACAATAAAATGTTGATTTTCTGTCTCAATTGGGGTTTGTGAATCACCCCAAATAAAGGTATTTTGGGGGAGAAAGGATTTACTTTCAGTGAGAAATCTACCTTGTACTGTCTAAATCTGAAATAAATTTTATTACTGAATTTCCTCACAGAGGAGAAATATTCCCATAACAGAGCCCCCTGTTATGTGGACATGGGTTGCAGTGCTGTGCCAGGTGAAAAGGAAGGGTTATTTCTGGTGAAGAAAGTTTTGCATTTCCTTTGGTGCTCCTCTGTGATTAGGGACCCTGAGTGATGAGAGGAGGTGACTTATCTTGAGAAGCTGATGAGGTTATCACTGCCAGTTCACTTCCCCCTTCCTCCCTCCCCAGTCTGCCCTACTTTACCCTCATCCCACTCACCAATAACTAAACTACTTTTCAAACAGCACCAGGACCACAGGGCAGAATTTAAGGAAAGCAGAGCTGGCAGTGAGTTTCCATAAAATGTGATGCTGATGGCTGCAGTGATGAGGAGCCTAATGGATGAGCAGCTTAGATGTCTTGCTGTGAAGGGCAAGGGGGCTGCCAGAGGCAGGACTTTGTCTGTTGGCATCTTAATTGTCAGATTTCAGAACTGCACATAAAAATGCAAAACCTGATGCTGCCCCTGGCAGCATCTTGGAGTTGATCTGATTCTCACCAGCCCAGAACACAGTGAAGGAAAGCTTTGAAAAACAGGGAGTGATGGTCTTGTGGAGAACAGAATCAAAATTAGGAACAAGATCTATGAATTAACCGTGAATTTCAACAGCTACAGTAAAAAAGATAAGACAATAAAAGCAAGTGTCAGCTGAGGAGTCGACTGTGGATCCCATAAGTCCACTCTATTAAGAACAAAATAGGGCTGAAGTTTGCATAGACAGTAAGAGAGGTAATGTAGAGAATGGCACTGAGGGCAGTGACTGGAAATTCCCATATTTTTTGTGACTTTACACTGCCAACATGTACATCACAAACTTCTCTGCACGTGGGTTTTCCTGACTATGAAACAAGCAGCAAATCTGAGCCCAGTGTGGCTGCAGCAGGACCTGAGGCAGGACCTTGCCCACATCAGGGAGTGGGGCTGCCCAGGGCTTGGAGTAGCACAGATTTTGGAAACCCAGCATTGGAAGGCAATGGCAGCTTATAGACTGCACCTTGCTTGAGGTCCCCAACTAGAAAAAGTTATTTGACTATTTGTATCTTCCAGGAGTTGGGAAAAAAAAATTCTGCAGCTGTACCAGATACAAGACCAGGTGAGCTTTTGGAAGCAGAAGCTGTCCAGACAGGTTGTGCATTCTCCATCCCTGGAGGTTTTTAAGGATTGACTCAGTAAAGCTCTAAACAACCTCCCCTGATTCTGGATCTGACCCTGCTTTGAGTAGGAGGCCAGGTTACAGAACTCCTGAGGTCTTTTCTAGGCTGAATTATCTTATGTTTCCCCCTTTTATTTTCTAGTACCAATTAAAGAGAAACAGTACCAAAATATGAGCAAGAGAATTCATGCAATTACCTACTGGTCCCTTGGTATTGCTAATGAGTGCAGAAACATAAAAGATCCCACACCCCAGAGGATCTTGGAGATGGATCTAAGGAGAGGATGGCTCATATGCAGGGCATGACTCTTCAGGGGTTCAGCAGCCTCAGTCCCCACTCAGTGCACCAAACACTCAAGGCTCTCTGCTGTGCTTACACACTCCCTTCTGCCATTGCAACTTTTGCTCTGAGATGCAGTGAAATCTTCCTTTCACCTCCCTGCCGATATTTATTGTGCACATATAATTAGAATATTTTAAGATAATGAAATAAAATTCCTGTCTGCATTCATCAAGCCCGATGTATCTGCAGCATAAAATCTGAATACAGAATAACTTGAAACTGCCAGAGGAGACAGTGAAATAGGTGAACCTCTGTGTAAGAGATGAACAACTTCTTAGTCACAGCAGCAATGCCAGTGGGGAAAAGGGATTGTGGTGTCCCAGGTGCCTCAGAGAAACCCTTTTCTGGCAATTGCACAGCTTCAAGGCTGGCAAACACCAAAGATTCATCAGCAAACAATCTTTGTTTTCATACTACTACATCAAACATGTGGAAACACACTCGTGGAAAGTGTCATTTTAAGAGGTTGTATCCTTTTAAAGGAGCAGTTTTATAAGTGAAGATCATTTTAGGTTTAAGAATTAGAGATGGCCTGCAAGGCTTGAGCTGCAGGAAGTGACATTGTTACTGCCTGGAAAATGCAGTTCACCTGAAAATGATTATCTTAGGATTGTTTAAGTATCACTGGCTAATGTGAACAGTCTTGAGGCAGTTTTTAGGAGGTGCATTGCAGGATCTAGAGGTTTAAAGCAAAACTGTTTTTCCAGAGCTGTGCACATATTTTGCATGATCAGTCAGACTCTCCTCCTCCCTTCAATATTATTTTGATACTGATGAATTCATTTACATAAATTATTAGATATTGAGTGGGGAGACAGAGTGTGAGAAAGAAAGGAGGGGATGTGTCTCAGGAAATTCCTCTGAGATCAGTGGGGGAGGCTACCAGGAGGGAGTTGAAAATTGGGACGATTTAAATTAGTCATTGGCAAGTGAGAAAGTAGAACAATACCCGAGACACATAGTGAAATGTGGAGGGAAAGAAAAAGAAGTCTCTGGGCACAGATACAAAGATGTTCCTGGGCCTGCGTCAGAAGAGAATTCTCAAGTACATAAGACCTCAAAGCACATAGAAAATTTAAGAAGCAATAGAAACAAAAGTGAAAGTTTTATTATTATTTTCTTGTAATAGCCAAAACAGGGAAAGGTATCTCACTTACCACCGATGAGAATAAACGGACTCCTGTGGGGATGAAGGGAACCATTTTAAACAATTCAGTTTGACTGCAGATGTCAACATCCCAAGTGAATGTGTAGTCTTGTGTCTGGAATCTTACTCGTGCTCTACAGAAGTGGGAGAGAAGCCAAACACATCAGTGTCACATTGAAACCAGGGCCCTGGGGAAGCAATCCCTCCCAGGAAACTCCCACTGGATGCCGAACTGTGAATCATGTGTGATTTTTACTTGTGCTTTGATTACAGCTAGTTGGGAATTATTTTTAGCTTTCCATTCAGAAATTAAAATTCATCAGAAATCCCATTTCTTTTTTTTTTTTTCCTGCTCCCCTAGAACTTAGATGCTTGAGTAGAGCAGATCCTTAGGTAATATTTCTGAGCAAAAGCAGAGAAACATAAAAAGGTGCAGAAAAGCCAAGACAGTAATGACACCAGCTGGAAACTAAGTTTAGAGGTAAATCTTAGTCCAGTGCTGTAAGCAAGCAAGAGAAAATCTGAACCATCCAGTTTGGGCTATTGGTTATTCTGGTTAATGCAATATTGTATTGTGAGTGTCTCTGTGGGCTGAAGACTGATTTTCATCAGGTCATGAAGGGGTCTGAAAGACTTGCAGTGTTACACACCATCACTTATCTGGAGAGTCTCTTCTAACCATTTTTGGAATATCTTGATTTGCTTATATCTATTTTTGTTCAGTGTTTAACTTCAAACAATGACACACATCCAAAAAAAAAAACACCAAACAAAAAACCAAACCAAACAAACAAACAAACCAGCAAACAAGCAAACAAAAAAAAACTTGGAAAAAAAAAAGGAAGGATTTACAGATTTACTTGGGTAGTCCAAGTCAACACAGACTCAGTAATTCATGGATTTATAGTTTCTTCCTCCAGCAATTCCTTTCCAAACACCCAAGAGGACATGAAAATTACAAAATGCTTATGGTCCCTTCCTTGTATTTAGGATCCCTCTAGCAAGGCTCTACATTTGCATTTTTTTATCCCCTTCTGTCTGTTGTCTGATTGTAGTTGTAAAAGAGAAGACTGAGAGCTTGTGTTTGACTTCTAACTTCCCCTCTGCAGTGTGCAATCAGAAGTGTTTTTCAGGCAGAAAGAACACGGGTAAAGTCTCATGTTTGCCTTTTGTTCCACGTGAAATAACAGCACACATCCTGTTGTTCATCAGTCAAGGTTATTCCTCTCGGCTGTCTGCTTGCTTCTCCCCTTACTTGTGCCTTAAACTCTACCTCATTCACTTTCCTGGAGTTTAATGTGTCCCTGGTTTCTTTTCCTGCTTAACCCAGTATTGCCAAGGTGGCAATGAGGAGAGTTAGTGGTGGGCATGGTGCTCTCCAGCCACCCTGCCTTCTGACACCCTTTGTCTTACCTGATTTTGGCATAACAGAAATCTCACATCTGTGCATACACCCCCTTAGTTTAGCCCATGAAATATTCAGGGGTTATACAAGTATTAAAATTAACATTCTGACAGTGAAAGGTGAAACCAAGTCATAAAAGTGGAGTCTGCAACTGTGCTCCTGGCAGTGCCATCCTCCTGAGCCCACGCTGGTTTGGCACTGCAGGAGGAGAACACGAGAACTTTGTTTCAGGGAGGAATATGGTTCTGGAGTCCAGGTTTGTTCCAAGTCAGAATGAAACCCAGCAAAAATATTGGTAAGTTTCAT
Source organism: Luscinia megarhynchos (assembly GCA_034336665.1). Classification (NCBI taxonomy): domain Eukaryota; kingdom Metazoa; phylum Chordata; class Aves; order Passeriformes; family Muscicapidae; genus Luscinia; species Luscinia megarhynchos. Next base: position 94,857,208 of record JAPFBE010000002.1, read on the forward strand.
GAGTGAAAAGTTCAGGGAGAAATAAAATACTTTTTTCAGAACACAACATCTTAGGTTCAGACTTTCCATTTTTAATGCACTGCATTTTTTAGTTTTTTTTTTTAGCCAGGACTAAGCACAAAGCAGGAAATGAAAATCCCTTGTTTTCAAATGTCAGAAATGGGACAGACTGACACTGCTGTAACACCTCTCCCCTTCTACACCTCCTCATCCCTTCCCTAGATCATCCACATGAAATTTTTGGCAAAAATAGATGAGATTTTCCGTATGTGAAGTAAGTGACAAAAGCACCCACGCCAGGTTCTGGTGAGATCCACTGTCATCCCAATCTGACATGACATTGCCAAGCAAGGTGATTGATCTGTAGGGTCTATCTTACAGTGACAACTACAAAGTTGTGAGATCTGGCTACCAACCAGAAAATGTACTGGTAGACTTAAAGCAGTGTGTCAGCAAGTCCTAGAGTTCTGCTTAGACCTGACAGCCTGTTATCCACTAAATCTTTGGACCACTGCTGCTTTGCTTCACAGGGATAGTGTCAGGGTGTGTCTGTGCTGGAGTTTGATGCTTGAGAAAGTGCATGGGCAGAACCACCAGAGTAGCAATTGTGCTGATGGAAGGAATTGCTGTTGCACAGCCACGTGTCAGTCAGGAAAACTGCCACAGTTCTGCACTGCAGGTGTCTGAGTTTCAATATCTGAAACTCAAAGCCTTTATTTTCTATTACTTTATATGTCCACAAGCACATTTTAATGCAAAGCATTATAAAATACTGCAACAGCTCTCTCTGGGCTTGGTCTTGACACAGGACTGCCATTTTTCCATCAGGGTTTGTCACAAGTGAGCACTCAGGCTCTGGAGGGTATGGGCAGCCAGCCCATCTGCTGCATCCTGGAAGTCTCAGCTTGTGGTGCAAATGCCCAAGACTGCCACACTTATCCTTGGGTTTTTCTGTGCAAATGCAGTCTGGGTGCCCTGCAAGCACACATGGAACAAAAGTTGGCCCCTTAGGAAGCATTTGTCATGCTAGTCACACGCTGTAGGGGTGTTCAGCACATTCCCTGAGTTTATGCTCACTCTGCTCTGGGTCTACCCAAACAGCAGAACCTTTTCTGACACAGTGACAAGATACAGAACTTTGCAGATGTCCTTCAGTTAGCTCATGGTCAGCTGGGCTGCTGAGGGGCTTCCATCAGCCAAGGTGAAGGAAACACAGAGATGGAATATGAAGAGCAGTGCAGGCACACAAGAGTGCAGGAGGGCAGAAGCTTATGAGTTATGGTCCAACAAACCAGTGGGTTCCCTTCTATTAAATTCTCCCCTGAGACTTCCAATATTCCATCTTTGTCTTAATCTCCTATTCCTGTGATTGCTAGCCTATCCCATCCTCTTCTCCCAGATTTATTCTCCCTCCCATCTTACTGTCCCTTCATGTGTGCCTTTGCTGGTCCCTTCTTACATCACTTGTGCCTGCTGTCTCTTTCTTTCCTGGGCTGGAAACCAGGCAGTGCATCTGATTTTTGTCAGATAACTCCATCCAGAACAGTTTTGGACACTCAATATCCTGGGATGTGTTGCAAGCCCACCTTGAGGACGGTGTCTCATTGAGCTTCCTCCCAGTAAGAAGTACCTTGCTGGTAACAAAATGCTGTTCTGCAGCATTTTATTTGAGTTAGATTGTCTGTGAGGGGCAATCTGTGCCCCTCTCTGTTGGGAGAATCATTTTGGGAATGGATTGTCTCCCTGTGCAAGGCAAGTTCATCTTGCTGTCCCAGACTCCTTGCTGAGGTCAGCAGCTGCCAGGGGGAACAGTTTCTTCATGGACATTTTGGGAGACAGTAGTAAGCTCTGCTTATCTGTCCCACTGGACACTTGTGAAGGTCCTGGGAGATGGACTTGTCTTCCAAAGGAGAAAGTCTCATCTTACACAAAGCTGTTCTCAAAGCCTTTCAGAGCAGGTTTTTCCCATTGAATTACAACAGGATCCAGGGACAGATCTGCCACTGAACTCTCATTGCCACTTGCTCAGCACTGTACCACCAATCCATGGAGTTTCTCCACACCTGTGTCCATGTGACACTTGCTTTTCTCTCTTGCTTTCACAGCTGTGTGGGTTGATGTATACATACTTCTTTGAATTATGTGTTTCAAGAGGCATCACTTCACAATTGCAAGGACATCTATTTTCCAGGGAAAATAGTAGATCTGCCCCAAGTGTTTGCTGTGACCTTTTTGTTTTTGACAAATCTGTCAGTCATCTGTCTAGAGGCTAAATTGTGTCAGCATCTTTCTCATCTTTTTTTTTAAAGTAACTCTTTGAAAGCATTGCTTCATTACCTGTGGACATTTACATCCTCAGTGTCAGATGATGGAATTTGTAGAACTTCTTCTATTACTTCCTTAATAAGAAAAAAATAAATAAAATGGAAAATATGAATTTTAAAGCTTTTTGAAAGATATTCATCTCTCCCAAGCAGTTTGGATTGGGTTCTCTGATGCCAGAGGGCCAAGTTCAGTTTCTACATTTACAATCAGAAAAAACAAGGACAAATCTGTTTATCAAAGGGTGGTTGGTGTGAGCTTGAGGAAAGAAAAAACACACAGGAAAGGCCATGGAGCCAAACCACAATAGTTCATGGGACAACTTCACTAGAGATTTGTCTTGTGTTGGAGCACAGAAAAATAAAATTGCGATTCTGGAATTCCTCTGACTTCCAAAAAATCACAGTGAGGTGCCAGGAGAAAAAACTCCAACCAAATTGCAAAAGAGCTCTGTCTTATTTTTTTTTCTGTGTTTTTCTTCCAAGCAACTGTTACTGTGATGTACCAACATGATTGCTGCATTCAGTGTGACTCCAGCTCCAACAGCTTCTCCTGTGAGTAAGCATGAGTAGGAGAAATGTTTAATTTCTCTGTGACCATACAACATGTAACAACCTTCCAAGCAGGAAGAGTGAGCTGTACTTGGTGTCTGAGTATTTTGGTGTAGGCTGCTGTGCTATGCAGGTAGGTTGATAGTGTGCAACCTTTCTAAGAATTTAGCTGTTGAATTAAAAAACACCCATTTACAAATAGCAGCCAGGCACTCTAATGTCAGACTCTTATAAATTTCTAGTACCTGTCATTGCTAATTGAATGGTAAAAGTTACTTCAAGAGTCCTAGTAGCCACTGGAGCCCATCCTTCCCTCTCCATCCATCCACCCATTCCTCTTAGCTCTGCTCCTTCGTTTGCAATGCAAAGAAGAAAGAGTTTGGTGACATGAGAGCAGGTGTGGAGGTAGGGTGGGACTGGCAGCTCTCAGCAGTGAAGTACCTCCTTCAGCAGGGAATACAGGAGAGTGGGGACAGCAGGAAAGGGAAAGATGAAGTGATCCTATTTATAAATGTATTCCCCTGCTCCCTGTCTGTACTATGCAGATATCTCAGCAGTGCAGATGGATCTGCATACTGATGAAGGCATGGGACATCTCTGAAAAATGCTGGATCTGGCTGAGCTCCCTGCAGGCACAGGGTCTGCCTTGTCTTCTATTAGAGCCCAACACACTTGCATTTTTCAAAGCCTGGACATGCATGCCAGGATTTGGTGCTGGTTTGTGACTTTGCTTCTGCCTAAGAGCAAGGCCCAGTTTCCACTTCAGCAATCAGATAAAAGAGTGTAAAGAGATGGAACCTATGAGCAGAAGGTAACTTCAAACCAGCTCATCAGTAGGCAATGTGAATAGGGGAAAATGAATATCACTACAAAAAAGAATCGTGCAAATCATCAGCCAGGATGCCCGGAGAAAGTCAGCTCTGTCAAATATGAGAGATCAGCTTGCTGAGGTGCCTGGAGGGTTGCAGAGAAAAACCTGGACAATTCCTCAAAGCCAAGGCTTTGTGCTACACCAGCACTGAGAGGAACATAATGGGGTTACTGTAGTTTCTTTCACAGTGTCTACATCTGACAGTGCCATATGAATATCAGTGAAGTGGCACAATAGCCCATGGAGGTGGGTATGAGAAATCACATTTTCTTTTCATTGCAGACATCAAAGAATCCAGACAGTCAAGGATTTTTGGTTCCAAGGTACCAAGCAATGCTTTCTCTGGAGCCAGCAGGAGCTGTGGGTGTCCAGCTTCCCCCAGTACCAGGCACTCAGAACTGGCCTGAGATCACACCACAACCAGACACAGATCTGCTCAGAGCTCAGGACCTGTGACTCTCAGACCACCTGCTCTTCCTTTTAGATAATCCTACCCTGTAGTCTTGTGCCAAAGTATTTGAGAAGGAAAATAACTGGGAAGGGCAAGATCTTTGCCACTTGAAGTTTTGAGAGACTAGGATGATAAATATTAGCATCTGAAAACTCCTCAAAGGTCCCTCTTAAATATGCTGGCACAGATGGAGTGATCTCCTAGAGGCCAGGGCAACTGTGATCCTTTATGAGTTCCTTGGATTTTTAAGCTTCCCTTAATTCTTTCTTATCCATGACAAACTCAGCACCCTTTCCAAAATGGGTCTTATGCCAAAATGGGTCTTATGCCAGCTCCTGGTAAAACAGATTGTTGTGCTGCAAGAAACATTGTCACAGCTGACTGCAGTAAATCAGACAGAAGCCAAAGACCTGAAGACTCAGAAACCTCTTAGGAGATCTTTCTGGAAAGGAGGAAAGGTTGCACCACAGTAAGCCCGAGCAGAAGCACTGGGTCAGCCAGGCTCTGCAGCTGTCAGGGCAGCAAAGCTGCTTTCAACTCCTCATGAGAGGGAGGATCCTGCCAGAGCAGGGGAGCACCATCAACCCAGGGTCCCTCCTTTCTACCCCTGATGCTGGCTTGTTCCACACCACCCTTTCAGAGCAGACACATGGCTAACACAGCAGCATTCCTGCCTTGAGCAGTGCCCAGCCACCACAGGAGAAAATCTACCTTTGTTTGTAGAGCCACTTGAAATAACATCCAGGGAAACTCTTGAGAAAGGTTTTGATCTTTCCTTCCTGGCATGGACCAGACATTGCTGCCAGTACAGACTGTTCAGCCCTATCAGCATGATAGATGCTCCTGCAAAGAACACAGTTTTAGCTGCTTTAGTACATATCTGCCATCACCATCTGCTATTTGTTGGCATGAATGTGTGCTATAAGGAAACTAGGTTCAAGGGTAAAAAAAATACTTCACCAACCTTTTAGAGTTTTAAGTTCATTCAGAGGTTTTGATTTTGTTTTGTTTGGAATATTGGATAGGCTCACACAAAGCACAGTATGTCTTCTGTTCTTGAGTTCTTATGATTTCTTTCCTTTTTTTGTTGAGCCTTATTATTGCTAGAGATGTTCAGACAAGGGCTCTGTCCTTACAGTAAGCACTAGGAACTCAGTTAACTTGGTAGGGTAGTCCTTGCAAGGTGTAGGAGACCTTCTGAAGATGAGCACGAGATTTTTCAGATGATGTGCTTGAAAGAGTCTCACGGTATTCTTGACCAGAGCTTTAGTCTTTTTTCTTCTCTCACTGGGTTTTTCTGTCCCAGTTAACCTGAGGCAGCTAAAGAAGGCCCTGAACAGAAAACCATCCACATGGAATATGAGAGACATCAAATAGACTCATCCCTCCTTGAAAGTAATAACACAGAAGTTTTGTGTGCAGTATTAGCAAGCAATATTAGTAGAGTGCTTTGAAGTTAGAAAGCACTATATAAATGCTAAGCATTATTAACTACATGAATCAGTCTTCTTCAGAGAAATATAACACTGCTAAAGATGGGAGAGACGTCTCTTCTTTTCTTAATGATAACCAACCCCCAAAGTTATTCATAAAAATTGCTTTTAAAAATAGATCAAATGATTTTCCCCTCCCGTGATAATCCCTCTGATTGCCCCCATGTTTCAGTTCACTGTATCATCTCAGAGATCAAAGGATGTGTCTGAGGCTGGCAAACCAATCCCACAAAGAAGAAAACATTCTGCTGTAGATAAACAAAATACAATTTCCAGATAACATCATGGTGCTGATCAAAATAGCTGCTTTTCCAATTAGATTTCAAAGAATTCTTAATTGTTATTGATTTAATCTGGAGATGTGCAGATTTTTCCACTTAGGAACCTGTTTCACAGGGAGCTTATTACCCTGGGGATTTCAGTTACAGACAGGTTTTAGTAAGCAGCAACAGCCTGGCTGTCAGGCAGGTGACAATAAAAAGGGAATCTGTCCAGATCCAGGAGACAGTGCTATTTGTGCTTCTATTTCCTGCAGTAATTTAGAGCACATAACCTTATCCATTCTGAAATGGCAGCAGACCTCACATCTGCATAAAGGCACTTGCCTTTAAGCTGTAATAAGCAGAGCTCTTAAATAAAAACTTCCTTACCTGTCTACCTAGTCACCACCTCAGTGTTTCCTCCTGCTTTTATACTTATTAATTCAAACCATGGGGGTCTGTTCTGAAACTTCTCATTTCTATTTCCATGTTCCCATGTCAGATGCTCATTTTAAGGATATATATATATATATATATATATATATATATATTTGCATTTTACTGTGCAGAAAAATAAATAAATAAGTAAATAAATGATTCTATAATGCCTGCTGGTCTGCCATTTTAAAGCCAGGCAAAACAGCAGGGTGTGGGAAGAAGAGAGGTAAATTGGAACTGCAGTTCCAAAGACAGGTGACATTTTGGATCAGAACAACAGGAGATAGCTTCCTGTCAAGCACCAATAAGAGGAGGAAGAATGAAAAATAGCCTCCCAAATAAAATTGTTCTGTCCCAGGAAAATGATAGTGGAAGGATTTAGTAAAGTGACAGTGGGAGACTTAATGCTGTCAGGTAGGTGTGACAGTGTCAGGAAGAGTGACTCAGGAAAGGTGAGTCAGAGCCAGCTGCCATCAGGAAAATAAGTGCCCAAGCCATGAGCAAGATCTGTCACTTGGTGCCTTCTTGCCAGGCAGCTGTGCCACAGTTTGGCCCCAAAGCCCAACTCCCTGGGCCCACCACACCCTGCGTGGACCACAGTGGGATGTGCTGCCAGGTGGGGGCTCTGCTGTCTAGAGGAACAGAGATTGTCATTGTATACTGCTAGGAACCAGGGAAAAAGCAACCTTGAAGCCTTGGGTTTCTTAGATGCTGAAGGACAAGAAATTATAACAATGATTAAATACCTGCTGGATATGTGAGAGATGTGATGTTTTGCAGAAAGCATGTTTTCAAAGAAGTGTTGCCTTCTTGGACCAATGAGTCTTTTCTATTCTGTTTTGCACATACTGCCCTACATAAGTGTAGTGTTTCTTTAAATAAAGCTCTCCTTTGCTTCTCCATTACGTAAGGAACTATGTTGCATTATCTTTTCTGCAGCTCCTATAGGCAAAATGCAACCAGAGATGGCTTGGTTGGGAATCACCAGTAGACCAGGATAAAAGGCTAAGACTGGTGCCATCAGGTGAAAAGATGAAAAAGGGCTTTCAGAAGCCTGGAAAGCAATTAATGTTGTGGAGAGTGATGAGAAATGCACCTTCCTGTTGTTTTAGACTGCACTGGGCTCAGCACACCAGGGTGCTCTCAGTTCATACTAAACAAAAAGGCTGAAAGGGATAAAAATCTCCTCCATAAGGGCAAAAGGCAGCATTTAACTTTGTGAGTTACTTTCTGTGATGCTGCAACTTTAGGACACACACAGGATGCCTGGATATGTATACAAACCATCTCTACTCTAAAATATCATGAAGGGTGAATTTTATGTATGGACTGATATGAAAATCTTGGAGGAAGAGAGAGTCCCATTTTTCTAAGAGGCTGAAGGCACCAAAAACCCCCAGGAGGTCCTGTCCATTTTGGAATTCAATTTCCCAGAGGCTCTGAAAAGCACCAGAATGTCTGGAAGGCTGTGAGCAGGATCTATCTGTTCCAGATGCTGGACATTCAGGTGGATTTTGTTAACAAAAAAGAGGTGTTTATAAAATAATTCTCAGCTATAGTTTCCAAGCAATTTCATCTAACCCTAGCAAGCTTTTTCTCAAATTAAAAAAAACCCCAAAAAAGGTTTCTAAAAAGTCTTGGCAAACATCAGCTATTTGATGATGTAGAAAATAACTGACTTTTGTAGGCAGCCAAGCCAAAACCACATCTGTTAATGTCAGTGTTACATTTAGGTAAAATTTAGCCTAATCTCAGAAAAATATTTTTTTTCTCCACTGTCCTACATGGTAATGATGTTTTATTGATATAAGACTTTGTAAAGGACATTTCCATGAAATGGTAACATTAGGGGGCAGTCCTCAGCTAGCAGCCAGTCCTATGAGTTCATTGAACAGCTGTGTTTATATGGGGTTGTTTGCAAAATTTATGTTTGAGTTTGTTTTAACCTTACTTTATTGCTACTGGAGAAACAATAGATCTTTTGCATTACAAGTCATCGAGTGCCACATTAAAATACAGCAGGGGGGTGAAACTTTCCATGCCTCTTCTCCCCATAAATCTCTGGTTATATATATATGTATATTTTTCTTATAAACAGAAAAGCCCTGCACGGTCTGAGATGCTGCCTCCTCAATGAGCTGACAGAATGGTATTGCATCCATCCAGGTTCTTATTTTGCTTTTCCCCTGGAACTGCATGCCTGAACTTTTCACAGCAGGTGTGATGTCCTGTTTCTCAGTTTCCTGGGCAGGTCAGGCACATCATGACCCATTCTTAGCAGGCAAACAAAATCCATACAACTGTCTGTAGGGTGGGCCCCTTTGACCTCCCCTGTATCCCTTCAGTGGGTAGGTAGACCAAAGACATTGTTTCAAGCACTTTCTTCCTCATCTGGTTTTTGTCTCACACCATTTCACTGTTTGTTTATGAATTCTTATTCCTGCCTTCCTGCAGGGGAACATCACCTCCTCCTCTATCTTTTGTTTATCTGCCCTGAGTCCACTGCAGAAACCAGATCTGCAGTTTAGGAGAGCCTTTTGTGACTTTTCCCAGTCTGTTTTGGAAGCTTAACACCTTTTACTTCTGAGACAGATCTGCACTCCAGCTCTTTCAAACTCTCCTGGTTATCCAAGCCTTTCCTTCCTTGGTTGTCTTCTTGCCAGAGATATTTGTTGCAGCACCCAGGTTGGTGGGTGGCACTGAGGGAGTGGTGCCCTGTCCTCCATGTGAACTCGGTGCTCCCCTGGACCCCAGCAGCTGTGCCTCCCCATCCCCAGCATTTCCCCTCTGGAATGCCTGCTTCCTGCTGTGGTGCTCCATGTGCATCCCACGCTGAGCATCAGGATCCCAGCACAATTCAGATGCCCTGGACTGCTGTCAGCTGCTGCACTGCTACTACACATCATCTCCTGGATCAATGCCCTCCTAAGGAACACAGCCATTCTTGGCATCCTCTCCTGCAGGCTGAATGCCAGTGTGCAACACTTTCAGTCCTGCCACTGTGTCATCCTTGCTTCTCCCTGGCCTTGTCCTGCATCTCATCTTCATGGATGCACTCCATGCGCCTTTTCTTTGGATCCTGCTGGTTTCCCTCTGGATACTGCCATCCCAAACTGAGATTCCTTAGTTCTACTTGCCTCTGTGATATTCCTTGAGACAGTTCACAAAATATTGTGGATGAAATAAGGGAGAAAAAGCCCACATAAATGAATTGTTTTCCTTTGCTTGGTGGTAAGATGTTATGTTGTATCCGTGATCCCATTTGTGTCTGTTTGCATTTGCTAGTCCATTTAGTCCACACATGGGCAGAAATTTTCATTTAGAAACAGAGAAACACAGGCCAAAAATCTGATTTAATGTGCCAAAGGTCCAAAGCAGGTGTGGAAATAGGAGCAATTCTCCAAATACCCTGTCCAGTTCATCTACACTCTGTCTTGGAGCTGGCCACTTTAATGAGTAGCTGTGCAGATTTGCAGCCACTGATGCCAGCTATTTCCACACACAGAGTGCAATCAGCCTGCATCTGCCACGAGAGGTCAGTGAGTCATGAGCCAGAGATGGATTTTAAATAACAATTCTGAATAAAGCTGCTGGCCCCAAACCAGCTGTGGTTATGCTGAAGTTGTCTCAAGCCTCTGGATGTGAAAGTAGCAGCAATGGGCTGAGGAAAAGCCATCCTGTCCCTCCTCAGCATCGCTTCCTGCAGCTATTTAGTGCCATGGGAAGGACACCAGGCATGATGGACTGAAGCTGGAAGCCTTTACAGCAAATTCTGTCTCCCAAATGCTTCTTCAGCTCGTTGCATCTCTGTGACCACGGCAGGTACATCCATCTAGCTGACAGACTAAGGTCCTATAGCTCAGTTTTATATAGATGAACTGTAATTTTGGTAATAGGATGTTTAAATAATATTGTGTCACTTTTACATTTCACCTCCCTTTCCCCTGAATGAAAGAGCCTGTCTCCTTTTGACAGGTGGACATTTTTTTTTTCTCTTCCTTTTCCCCACAAAGACTTTGCCTGAAGGGCATCAGGAGTCATAATAGTGGTTGATGCTTTCATGAGACCCTTACAGATTATGGCTAAATGGAATGGTTCTGTAATGTGATTGCCTCCCCACTCTTACTCCTGCTGTGCCATGTAATGGCATGGCAGAGCTCTCTGCTGGGATTAAAGCCAGTCAGACTGAAAATTGACTTGCCTTGGGGGCCATCAAGCAAATTTAAATGGCTACTTCAAGATTCTGCCTGCCAGTGAGCCATTTCTCCAGTGGATTAACTAAATGAACAAAATGTGGAGACAGTAGGGCAGTAGAAACTGTGCCATTAGGCCCACATGCTCTGTCTCACCTTCTTTCTGATTTTACTCCAAACACTACTTCCAGTCCTTTGTAATTTGTCTCTGTGTTCCACCTCATCCACAAAACGGGAAGTGAGCTCAAAACAGAAAGAAAAGCCATGACCTTCCCTTGCATGGGCTTCAGGTAGGATGAGGACAGGGAGGAGGGGAAGAGGACTTGCTCTTCTCTTTCATGCATTTTTCCTGAGGATAGAGGCCCTTCTTGAGAGAATTCAGAATATATAAACTTGTTTTCTGCTTGGAGTAACCCTCAAGGGTAATTCCTTCTGCAAGGCTAAAGCAGAGTAGTAGAAAGTGTGTCCTGCAGTGCTCTGGTGATCAGGCTCCTCTCTTCAGTCACAGCCACAGGGAACATCAGGTCCCTCCCTCCTGTCCTTGCACTGTGCTGGGATGGGGCTGTGCTCCCTTTGCTCCACAACATACTGCTTGTCATGGAGAAGTCTCACTGTATGGTGACAGTCTGGGTAGGAACAGGTAGTCTGGCTCTAAAACATCCATTTGAGGTGAAGGCTCATTGTAGCAGATACTCACCAGTCCTCCTGTACTGGGAAAAATACTGGTGCCTGAGGAGGATTCACATCTATTCCCTTGTCATACAGCACCCTTCAATAGCTCCAGATCTGCTTAAATTCTTTGTCTTTTCAGATTATGTGAATGGGATTTAAGCATGTCTAGCTACTCCCAGGAACTGAAATGTTTTCCCATCTTAGCCCCCAAGAATGCTGAGTTAGGCATAGTTCTTAACCTCTTTAGAGAAAGGTACTCAGGAAATGTGACTTTGAATACCAGAGTGACACCACCACTTCCCTGTGTCTTTTCTTCAACTGTTTTCTCTAATATTCTGTCTAAAACCTTCCCTGATGCAGCTGAAGTGTAATTACTTCTTTCTCTATCATTGCTGACTAATGATAATAATTGCTTCCTGTACTCTGGTGCAACATTCTTTTCTCTATCAGATAGTTATTGTGCCTCCCCTTGGTATTATTTCCTCTACCTTGAAATTGCCCACAAGCACAGTCCCATTTCTTGTCCAGCTGCTAAATAAAACCCCAGAAATGCAGCAGTGAGAGTGGAGCCTGGGTGGAGGCAGGGGCCAGGCAGGTGGGATGACCCAGGGAACTGGCACTGGCAGAGAGTTTTGCTCTGCAGTAGGTCGCTTTGACAGCTTTTTGACAGCTTACAAAAAAGGAACTGGTCTAGACTAATGGTCTAAATTCTACATTATGGGTGCTGGAAGTTATTACAGGTGGTTTTATGACAGAATTTCAGACCTGAGCAGCCATGGAGATTGACACACCATTTTGCCTTTAGAAAGACTCTTTCCAGAGAAGGAAGGAAGGGCTCACTGGTTCCATTTTCAGAGGTGAAAAACCAAGAGATGCAGTGAGTTAACTGAGGTCATGGAGTCAGGAGGAAGAAATACACCTGATTCCCAAGTCGCAGGCAACATCCCTAAATCATGTTGTTTAAGTATTCTCAATTTCCTTTAACACAATAAAACTATAATTATCTTCAAAAGTACAGGATGGAGACTCCAGGGCTTAGAGGATACTGTTCACATGATTAAAGCTTCAAATGTGATGTAAAGTATTTTACTGGTTTCAGGTTTTTTTTTCAGGTAAATCTGCAGTCAAAACCAGCTTCCCACAGAGAAACTCAGCTCATGTGCTACACTTCTGCTACTGAAAAAACTATACACTCTATTTTCCCCATTTCATTATTGTGAAACAACTTTTCTCTCAAGTTAAAAGGGTTTTTCCTGCTTCAGGGAAAAAAATAAAAGAATTACATCTCCATGGGAAGAAAGAAGCAAGATTTGTTATCTGCTAGTAGAGTTCATGGGAAAATATTCTTGAAAATATTTGAAAATAGGTCTTCATTTCGCTGACTATAAATAGAACTCCTCAAAGATTCTTTCAAACATAATGTCTTATTTTCTCTTAGGAGGAGCACCTGACATTTAAATGCCTCTCAAGCAGAGTTCTCCATTCTGGTGACTTCTACAGAAATAGCTTCCAAACTCTATCTCCAGATAACAAAGACCTTTGGAAAAGAAGTGTGAAAACTGGCATCTTTTGGGAAAGGCAGAGGTTACCTCACAGCTCAAAGCAGAGGCAGCATGGATCACTGAGTAAGGCAATGAAATGAGACTGCAGAGCTTCTGCAGGATGACTTGCTGTGTTCACCTTTCTCCTGTTGTGTACTTAGATTAAAATTGCATAGAGACATAGACTTTTCCTTAGCAAGCATTTCTATATCACCTAATACAACATTGTTCCCCATCTCAACAGACACTTCTGCATGCACTAAAACCAAAACACAATGAAACAAATAAATAGAGTACAGTACGTCATGGCTTCCCTAACTACTTTTTTAAAAACAATTTTTCTGCCACTGTCAGCTTTTTGTACCACGTACCTCATCTGCAGGTAAATATCATATAAAGAAAGACCTTCTCCAAAACAGCTGAGATACAAAATTGAGATGAAACAGGCAGAATAGGAAAAAAGGAAACAGATACATACATGGTTGTTATACTGGTTCTGGATGGGATGGCAGACTGAGTTTTGATTTGTGACCAAAACAGTGTTGGTCACAGGGATCTAAACACAGGCATGTTTTCAATACTGCTCAGCAGAGCTCACAAAGAGCCAAGGCCTTTTCTGCTCCTTATCCCATCCCACCAACGAGGAGGCTGGGGGGAATTAAGGAGTAAGGAAGGGACACAGTCAGGACAGCTGACCCTGGCTGATACAAGGAATATTCCAGACCATACGGCCCATGATCATCAAGAAAGCTGAGGGAAATAAGAAGGAAGATGGGAACATTCATGGTTATGACATTTGTCTTCTCAAGTATCCATTACATGTGATGAAACTCTGCTTTCTAGTAAGTGGTTGGATATTTACCACTCCATGGAAGTAATGAATGCTTTGCTTGTTTTACTTTTCCTGAGCACAGCTCTGTTTCACTTATCAAACTGTCCTTAAGTTTTCAGTTTTTGTATTTCAGACTCTCTCCCTTGTGTCCTGCTGGAGGGGAAGGAAATGAGTGAGTGAGTGACTGGATTTCTGTCTAGGTTCAACTCACCACAGTAACAAACACCAGACCTCCAACCAGTTAACAACTGTCAGATGTTTTAAAGACCTCATGGCAAATGATTTCCACCACCATTCAATGACTAGCTCAAGATGATGCAGCTCCTGTGGATTTTTGCAAGGCTAAAAGCAGAAGACAGCAAGAATAGCAGGGCTAACCTTGTGCTTTTATACACCAAACATGAGGGGCAATCAATTGGTGAACCAGAGTGCAGCTTTGTCTGCATAGGATGGGGTAGGTGAAAGAAACACACACAAAAAAAAATCAGTTTCTGCTCAATGCACAAAGCCAAGTTGTTCCATCACCTACCAGCAGGTTAGTTGCAGCTCATTATTGCTGTGAGGATAGAGGTGGTTGAGCAAATGAATGGGATGAGACAGCAGTAGCTTTCTCAGGCTAAAATTATGAAGTCAATGCCTTTGGGGAGGGAAAATCTCTCTAGCAGCTGTAATTGTCTGCATTGTTGATAAAAGAAAAAAAGCCCAAAAAATTCTCTGCCACCACATATAAGGTGCAGTTATATTTGTTGTTTGGAGTGGTGGTTTTTGGTTTTTTTTTTTTTTTTATGTGTACAATGGCAGTACACCGTGGCATTTCAGCCAAGGTTAACTGACCTCCATCTTTTTTTATTATATAAAAATGACATGCATTTTGATTTTTTCTGGTTTTATCCTTTATGTCTGCTTTGAAAGCTTATCTCCCCTGCTTCTTTAAAGAAAAACCAAAGGATCAACAACCTTAGAGGAGTGCAGACACTGACCTTGGAAATACTGAGATGGCTTGGCTAAGCACATAGATGCAATGAGGCAGCACTAATTCTTGTCCAGGTGTCTGGGAGACAAAATACAATATAATTCAATAGAAGGAAGCCATGGGAGGTGTGGTGGTGGGAGAAAGGAGAGCATTTTCACAGCACTCTGTGTTTAGCTGAGTGATGATGGGGACACCACCACTTCCACAGCACTCTGCTCTCCTTCTGTGTGTCTGTGCTGTCCTGTGTGTCTGTTCTGTCACCTGGCTCTAGTCCATGAGAAGTGCTCAAGGGCAGTTTTGCTTCCATAGGTTTGGTGTTCATAATAATTTTGGATGTAAGGGGTAATTTAACAAGGAAAATCGTGTAGACAAATGTCCTCCCAGGGAATTAGACCCACTGCTTTTAGTAACCTTTTAATAAGCGTTGTGCCTCTTGTTTCAGGCTGCATCATGTTATGCTGCTGTTGTTAGATCAATACAACACAGATGCTTGGATCACATGAGACTGTACCCATGTACAGCTTTTTAAAAATGATGTTTGCATGAACCCCAGTGTAGGTGTCTGTTCTGATTTAATAATGCCTTATATCAATATAGTTTGAATCTGTTCCATGCTGATTTAACCTGAACCAAAATAAACCTTTTCCTAAGCCACAAAACCTGCTCATTATTTTATAATTAACTTCACTAAAGATATCTTATCTTGAATTAAAAATCATTAAGGAGGTTTGGAAAAAAAGTCTTTACAACCAAGCAGTTAATGGAAAGCATATTGAATTGTAAACAGGGCTGGGCTGAAAGCATTTCAGTAAGTTTATATTTAACATGTTTCTGAAATCTAAGACAGATCCAAAACTAGCTGTTAAAATTTGTCTTTCACATGCTTCCTTCTACCCTATTGCTGTCTTCATGTGCACAAATGCAGTGTTTATGCTTGACTCTATAGGAGATGCCTTTTCCCTGTGCCTGCTTAGGATCCAGCAAAGGAGCAGATGCAATCTCATCTGTTACTGAAATTACAGTAGAAAGGCTCGTTACTCCAATTGCTCCTTCATCTATCCCTCTTCCTTTTTTTCCTCCTGGGCTTGATTGATATTCAGAGGGCAAAATAACCCTGGATTTTTTTTAGGAGTAAATTTGCAAGCAATGCTGTAGTAGAAGTTCATCTATCACTCGGTATATAGTGTATTCTGATTTTTAAAAATTACAGGTTTATGTCAGCATTGCAGGGAATACAAAAGTTTTGATCACATGCATCTACAAAAATCAAACTCAGATTAATCTTCCATTGTTTGGAGATACTGAGGTAAATCAAAATGAAAATCTTTACCTTATATAGTTTATGTTTACACAACAATCTTGGGTTACATCCTTCACTCCCGTGACACTTGATGGACAGTTCTGGGTGGTTTCCCAAACTAAACTCAGAAAAGCAATGCCAAAAAATGGCACTTCACAGTCTACAGCTGGCAGGGAGGAGTTTGTGCATCATGTCTGCATGTTATTTACAAGAGGCTGGCATGGAGCCACTCAGCCTGTGACTGCACTGGGTGGAAGTGGGGTGTTCAGCCATCCTTGTGTGGGGAAGGAGGCTGTTCTGATCCAGAGTAAGAGGCACTGGAGAGGTCAAACACTGGGCAAACTTGTTCACAAGGATCACCCCTGGGCTTCCAGCCCCCTTTATTTCCTTAAATGATCGATATAGAGTATGGAAAGCTCTGTGTGTATCTGTATCTTAGGCAAGGATCCATGCATTCTCCAACTTGGCCTTTAGTTTGATGAGCATCTGTCCTAAAACACTGGCCATGCCACAGGATGTGTAGAGAGTCACTGACATATCAGTCATATCACTCTGAGTGTGTGAGTCCTCATTTTTTGGTGATATGTTTTCAGAGACAGATTCTTTCTTGGAGGTCTTTCTGGCAGATGTTTTCCTGACTTTAGATCATGAGTGAGTATAAGCTGCAAGACAAAGGGGCCAAGTTGGTAGGGATGCCACTAGAGCAGAATGAGCAAAGTGAAGCTTGCTGATGCTGAGTCAAAGAGGTGGAACACCTGGGGTGTTTGCAATTGAGCTGTTGGAAAAAGTGTTGCAATTAGGACCTATTAAAAGGAGATGCTTCTAATTCATTACATACAGTTAACATAGTTGTGGGTGCTGGATCCCTCCACCACTGTCTGTGTGCAATACATCCTCCCTTTAGAGGAACTTGAATTACTTCCCAAATTGCTTGTCCAATTTCAGGTGAAAATTGTGTTTCAGACAACAGCACAGCAGTGTCTCTGGGATGAGAGTTGTTCTCTTCTATATAGAAAATTAATGGCTTGTTTTGTTCAAAAACTCTGTCTTCTCCCTGCAATGATAATTTATTTTGAATTATATTTAATGGCAAAAAGCTGCAGCAGCTGAAGCCAGGATCAAGGTGAACTATCTTCCCATTTAGAAAATGGAACAGCTGTCTTTCAATTGAGATTCAAAATGAGAGGCCCTGGCCAGATGTGTTTGTTTGAAACTGGCTTGCAGAGCTACCTAGAAAACAATGGTCCATTTCTTGCCTTTGGCCTGAAATTCCTGTTGCAGTTACAAACTGGGAAAGCTCTTTTCTTCTTTTCCAGAGCTTTTGTGTACTGCTTGTTGCCTTGTTAAAACAGCTGCTGTCTGCTGCAAAGACAACTGCATTTTGATGGTGGATGGAGATGAACCCAAAATGAGAACAGACAGAAAGACTGTGTGGTCAGGAAGGGAACCAGTGTTGTTTTACCATATGTCAGAAATGTTAGACGTTAAACCAGCAAAGCAGTACCAAATTCTTCCAGCTGGAAAAATAGGCAGACATGGGAATTGTTTAAGGAACAAGATAAATCTCCAGGAGAGGAGACTCTTTTCCTAATTACAGAAAAAACACTAGGTTTTCTAGCTTTGCAGATCCCATACATGATGTTACCCTGATCCTTTGGAAAGCTGAGAAGGGCAGAAATTGTTATATTGACTTCTGAAGCATCCCATCTTCAAAAAGCCTATCAAAATCAGATTTGTAGAACTTCTCTTTTCTAGCTATTTTAAAAAGTGGGTAGACTTCCAGGGAAATTGGAACGCTTCATGAGCTGAATTCTATTGAACACGTATACGAAGAACCTTCGAAAACTGCAAAATATAAATGATGTCTTTTTAAAGTACTGTATTACTGGGGGAGAGAAAGAACTTGGCAAATAAAGAGCACAAAGCATTTCGATTCTCCTGTGCACAAGGCTATCCATTCCTCCCTGAGGAAAGGGAGGGAGGGTCTAAACATGAACTCAACCATCTCTGAGGTACTTGAGATAATTGTGGTACAACTGGTTTGATTTTGAAATGGAATTAAAGTGTTCTTTTTTTGCTCTTCTAATTAATCAGGGTTGAATGTCTGTATTTGCAGCTCCTTCAATTAGTTCTCTGCAGATCGAACCCCACACAATCTATTAAATACTGAGATTTGTGTTTGGAGTGAAAGAGCTCTACAGATCTAAAGCTCTCAACTAAATTACTTCTCTCAGAAGTAACATTTCAGGAGTTGAGGAAAGCAAAACACAAAACTTGCCAGAGTTTGGTAATTGCAGTCCAACCGTTCCCTTCCTCCCTTCAAACAAAACCATGCAAGGAGTCAAGCCAGCCAAACACTGTCTGTGGTGTTTCTGGTTGACATTCAAGTTCTCTCTTTTGTTGGCAACAAGGAAGAGCAAAGGGAGTTTACAGCAGAATTTTAAACAACCAAAGCCTAAGGAGTGTAAAATTATAAATAAAACCAACAGCAAACCTAAACAAAAAAAACTGCAAGCCCTTCTCCCAGCTGTTCAAGAAGTAACATATGCACTTCTGAGACACTGCAAATTAAGGCCAAGTCCAATCCAGAAAAGTTTGAAAGAAGTCTGTGAAAATAAACATTTTTTCTAGCAGCAAGAAAAGCGGGTGTTAAAGACAGAGCCTTTGGTAAGATGGTAAGGAGTGAAATATGCTCAGTCCTGTCAGAGCTATGGGCACACACTGGGTGCAAGGGTAGGGATGTCTCCACTTGCCTCTGTGCAGCAACAATTTCTACTCCATGCAGTCCAGCTCTCCATGGCTGGGCTCCTCACAGACAGCTCTCAAAGTGCAGCAGGATGAGCCTCTCATGCTTTTTAGTGGCAATATTATTCTCAAAGTCTGTCCTTTCTTCCTCCTTTTCTCTACATGAAAAATTTTGCATCATTTAAGTGAAGGATTTGAAAATGATTCTGTATCTGACAAACCAGCTATGGAGCCTGGGCTAGGAAAACCAGTTGTTAAAGCCATTACCGCTTATTTTGACCAGATTTTTCTGATGCACGACTATTGGCTAAAGTACCCAGGTGTATTTATCCTTTTATGTATAGCCTTAGTTCTGGCAGTAAGAGGAGATATTTATAGGAGTGGATGAGTCTTTCCAGTCTCCAGGCAATATTTCACAGTGGAGACCTTGGAACAAAAGTTTATGAACTTTCTGACACAAAGCCCTTGCTTTCAGCTTTAGGACACCAATTTTTAGTGTATTTTGAAACTTATGACTCAAGTTTTGAAGTTGTTTCCTTAGAAGAACTTCCTCTTATGCTTTCAGAAGGTCTCTGGTAACTTAGAGACTTGAAGACAAAAAGGGTATATTCTCATTAAACCTGAGAGTTAAGAAAGAACAAGGTTGGACCAGTGAGAGGGTACTAGAAACTACTTTTTAACATGACCTGATTGCCAAAATCCATGGTCCCTATGCATCACTACGCTGCATTTTCCTGAGGATGTTGTGACAGAAAGCTATTTTAGCACTGGCACCCCAGGCAAATGGCAAGGCTTGTAAAGGACTAAAGAGATTTCTGCTTGTCACTGCACATATGATAACATTTCCCTTTCAATGAAACTCGAAGTGAGTACACTCGGCTGAGTATTACATCCTTTCCCCTTGGCTAAGCAAAAATTCAATAGCCCATATGCATGAAACTGCTGTAGAAAGTGACACAGCACTGAGAAACTCAGTGCTGGTCCTGTTTGGAGTCAGGGAGTTGTGATATGGGTTATTGAAAGGCATGAGAGAAGAGAGAAAGTAAAATGGAAATGCTTTTTTATTTTACCATGCTTGGAAACTATTCTGCGGTAGAAAAATGAACAAACTGCTCAATACAAACAGTTATGTCTTATCAGAGACACTTCTCAGTCATCATTTACTTGAGTCTTCTGACTGCTTTGAGATGGAGTTTGTAGTTTTCAAAGTTCAGTTACCATGGAAGAGTCTATAAAACTTGAAAGCTTCCTGGGATTTTTATTTTAGCGTGTTTATTTTCCAAGAAGGTGTTCGTCGTGATCAGCAGGAAGTGTATTGCACAAACAGCTTTTCATTAAGGATGCTTGACCGCAGCCCTGAGCCACAATGGATGTTCACAGAATTGAATGGAACGAGTTTCCCAGCACACCTGTGAGCTCCAAGGGAGGCGTACGGCGGCTTTCACGCTGCAGTCTCTGATTAAAGCAAATGACATAAAGCCTCCTTTTGTGGAGAGCAATTCCAGGCACTACTCCATAAATTGCTGGGTCTGTGCTTACTGTAAAGAACAGGGATAGCAAGAGAAGGGGCACATAAGCACTGTGGCAGAAACAAGAAGCTTCTTGAAGGTTAGCAGTGAATAAAAAATTGTTCCAAATGTCAGATATATTTGTGGAGTTCCTGTTGGCCATCAGGAGCCTTAATCAAGGTGATGGTATCTGATGTGCTCCTGCCCCTCTTTGCCATCTCAGTGAGGTGAAAGGAATTGATAGATCTTGGTTGAGAGTAGAGGAAACTTTAAATTCAAAAATTCATCAGGATGTAATCAAAAGGGTGATCTTTCCAAGGGTCCAAGGTTTTCACATGTCCATATCAGAAAATGTTCTGAGAATACAAAAGGTCTTTGCTATCACATCTGATTTATCCAACAGGTATAGATACAGCTTAAATACTCTTCTCTGATGTTTCAGGAACTGATCTGCCCTCTCAGGGAGGTGAAATATGTTCAGTGAATGCCTTGAATCGCTTTCCAGGAGGAACCTCCAACCTTTTTCAACTTCAAATCAGAGGAAGTTGATGGAACTTGCAGTCCTAGTTGTGATAGGACAGGGAAGGAAAAAGACAGAGGGAGAAATGTGGGACCTTTGAAAATTTCCTTATTTTAAATCAGTAATTTCATGGCCCTTATCCCATCATCCTGACTCGGAAGAGAAAGGCATTTCTGCCAGGGTGGTGTAACAGAGTGCCAAGATAAGTTGATGGTTAGGGAGGCATCAGTCTGGGGAAAGTACCAGGCTCCCAATAGAAGGATAATAATAGCTGAGAGAAGGACAAGAATATATGCATATATTTGGCTTGATTCCCTGGTCTTCATCATCTTCTGAAGGAACCTTTATTGATAGGTGAAATCTCTGTGACCTACAGTGCAGGCAGAGGGTATAAGCCTCACACAGAGCTTTGCCTCTCACCGTGTCCAGTGGGAATTAGCTGGCACTGAGGTCAAAATCTGAGCTTAGTTTTGGTCATGTAGATTGTTGCTCCCTGTCCTGGAGACTTGCGAGCATTGCTGATAATTAGGTAATTGCCAGTAAGGCAGGAAAAAAGGGTTTGTGGTGAAACTAAATGGCTCACACAGTTGACATGAGTAAAAAGTGCTTCTATAAATACCATTTTTACATCACTTTCACAGGCCTTGTACACTCCTTTCTCCTGAGAGGCACCAGGGCATTTAGCTGCACATTGAGAAACAATTTTTTCAATGAGAGCACATTTTCCTCCGTAGAATCCACAGTAAGAAACAAGACTGGTGCTAACTGGCAAATTAGTTTTGCCCTACTACTGCATTTTCACACATATAACCATCACTTTTATAAATAAGATCTAAATAAATAATTCTGTTCCTTTGGGCAGCTGCTCAAGAAGGAGTTTTCCCCTCAAAAATGCCCCACTGACTTCTCTGCTTTTCTGATTAGTGAGTGGAATGGTTTTCTTTTGAGACAGACATGGTGAACTTGGAGAAGGTTTATGATCACCAGACAAAGGCAGAAATTATGATGAAGGAATAAAGGTGAGGAGAAAATAATAATTTGAATTATTGCTTTAGGAATGGTCAGAGAATGGCTTCCAAGTCTCCCTCAAAGTATTGAGGCAGCTCATGGTCCTCAGCACATGAGAGAAAATTCCTGCCTCACAGGGCTAGCTAGATGTGTATGTGTGTGGAAGATTTGATGTGCCAGATTTGGTGCATTTTCCACGTTCTTTTCCCTCAGGAGCTCTATCTTGTTGACATTATAAACAAGCAAACACTGCATGTATACAAAGCAGGGAAGAAACGAAAACAGGATGTTAAAAAGAATCATGTTGTAATGAGGCTTTTCTTCTTTACAGTGGTATTAAGTATAACTTTTAAGCAGGACTGAAGGGTTTTATTTTGAATTGGTGAATATTGTTTCTAGTGGTTATGTGATATTTTTGTTCTTTGAAATTTCACACTTGCTGTATCTGAGAGTAGATCAATGGAATGGGATGAATGTCCCTTACTCTTAGAAAATTCTAAAATAGGTTTTACCTGTTCTGACCAATAACTACCAGACAGGTAAAAGATATTTCCTTTATGTCTTCCTCCACCATCTTTCCTTCAAAAAATTCCTAAACAAAAATTAAGTCTGTGTGAAGGAATCAGTTAAAACTTCATGGGATTAGGAAAAAAAGTAAGCAATTCCTATTTACAGCTACTTATAATCCAGAAAATTTTTAAACATGAAATGTTGTCATTTTACCCATGGCACCTTCCCAGATTTTACTTTCTCATAAATATGAGATAGAGATATGGGAAAGAATACTCCCAACTACAGCCCTAATTTCCCCAAACTTCAGGTGGACTCTGTGTAGGAAGCTTTCTCGGTGCCATGTTCACACACAGGCAGGTGGGAACAAGTTCTGGCAGACTTTCAAACAGCTTGGGCTGAAGCTCACTCTGGGATGGAGGCTGTGAGTTGTGTTGGTGGCAAAAACTTAGCAAAGATGGTTACCTTGGGTGCAACGCTGAGCTAACACACTTTGTGGGTTGGATTTATATCACATGTGATTCCTTCTGCTCTCTCACAGGGTAATTGTCCCCACCTAAACAGAAAAAGAAGAGGTCCTCTGATGTGTTCCCTGCTAATATGAGTCACACCTTATTTTCTTTCCAGAAGAGCAATGTGTACTGCAAGGAAGACTTGAAGGTTGTGAGGCAGCTCCTCTGTTGGTCTTTTCCAAAGCTTGTCTGACATATCCAAACAGGGATACACTGGAAAACACAAGCTCTTTGGGCTATGGTAAAAGAGGCACGTGGCAGTCAGCTTGCCTCAAGTGTGTAACTCTGGAAGACCACTTGGTCATGTGCTGTGAAGATGATACTGGGCATCACTGGAACTGCCTCCCTGTGGCATAAGCACTTGCTGGAGAGTTTTTTCAGGTATATGAATTGATTTGGTTTAACTTAATTTATAATCCACAAAGATGCTGTGTGTCTTCCTTGGGTGGTAGAGCCTTTTGTTTCTGGTACCACTTCTTCCTGAATCTCTCAGCAAAGCTGGCTTTCTCCTTTACAGAAGGGGAATAGGGAAAACACTCCTGCTCAGTTCCTGGGCCAACAGCCTTAATGAGAGAGTATTTTCAGGTCAGCAATCACATCTCATTCTGTTATTTTATTACCCTTTGTGACTTCTTTGCACTCTTTTGCAGGTAGGGGCAACCAACTTTTCCAGGCTTTGTTCTGTTCCTCATCAAAATTATCCCCACTGTAACTCTTACATAAGCCTGGCACTCCAAACCCCCATTCCCCCGCCCTGGTAACTGCTTCTGCCTCCTTTTCTATAGGTCTTGCCACACTCAGAGGCTCATCAAGCATATTTCCAAACTTTCCCACCCACCTCATGAGCTGCATGCCAGGGATTCTACAGCTCATTTATCTTTCTTGCTTGGCTTTGCTCTTGCCTGCAATCAGGTATGCTCTCTGGGTAAAAAATGAGAAGAGGAGCAGGCTGTGGGTTTGTAGAAAATCTTGTTTGGTCTTGCTGTTTCAGTTGTTTGGCAGCATCTTTTTTTCGAACCTGAGCATTGATGGTAAGAGCAGAACGCAGTTGTGCAGTCACCTGT
Source organism: Luscinia megarhynchos (assembly GCA_034336665.1). Taxonomy (NCBI): domain Eukaryota; kingdom Metazoa; phylum Chordata; class Aves; order Passeriformes; family Muscicapidae; genus Luscinia; species Luscinia megarhynchos. Next base: position 94,880,972 of record JAPFBE010000002.1, read on the forward strand.
TTTGCTGGTGCCTTGACTCAAACCTGGTTTAATACAAGTTTTTGAGGTTCTTGGGCTTTGATTTAAGAAGTAATTGGAAACGTTCACTCACTGTGCCACACATGAGGGGACAGAGCTGTCAACTCCTTTTTACTTCTAGGAATTGAGGTGCAATCCAGCAACACTAAAGATCTAACTCTCTTTTCCTGGAATGGAAGTAACATCCCTCCCATGCAGCAGAAGATATTTCTCATCCTTCTTAGAGCCAGGATGTGGAGTGATGAAATAACAGGCACTGCTTTATTAAACTGACATGTTACACAGGAATCCACGTTCTCTGGGATCCACACCACTGTACCCAACAACCAAGTTTTCAATCAATACCTGAATTTTACAGAGAAACACTGTGGACTGCACTGCTCAGTCTGTACCTGGCACATTGTTGATCAAGGCCACCTTGCCAGGAAAAGGGCTCCAGTCAGGCAGGCTGGCAGGACTGGCACTGCAGCAGCTGGATTTCAGATCTCATTCTCATGCAGCCTATGTACAGCAGTTGCTTTCATCCTTGCCCTTAACTTCTGTTTGCTCAATGAAAGCAGCACGTAGGCAAATAACATTTTGCATTTTAAAAGAGTTTTAATTTGTATCTGTTTTCAAAGTACACACCAAGGCTAATGAATAGTCACTCCATTCTCTAGCATACACAGGAACAACTGACTAAAATTAGCATTAATGAGCTGAATTCCTGAGTACTCCAATTGAGCTTGGGGTCTTGCTGCAATAGGTTTAGGATGAGCCAGTTGTGTGAAGCTGGTATGGGTTGAGGTAGTTGCCGTTTTAACTTTGGGGAGAGGTGATCAAAGAGTAACTTCCTTCTTGAGGTGCCACAGCTAAAGCTGCAGACCCAGTGGAGATCCATAGTGAGCAGTGGATCCCCATTGTTCACGAGTTCATTTTGCTTTCTATTTGAATGTTGCTGCAATTCCATGTCTCACTTATTAATTTGATTTTACTCATTTCATTGCTCCTACTTAGAGCACGATCCCATGAATTCTTGCAGAAACTGTCCAGAGGAGCTGGAATAACACACTGGAGAAGGGAAGTAATTGAGAGACAGTGGGAATCCCTTTATCAGGAGACGTGTTGAAATACTATCTCCTTCTTAAGAAGAGCAACCTATTCTGTCAAGGGAAGAGTGGTTTGGTTCAGCTCGATAACTCAAGGGAAAGGCTGGACAGAAGAGATGGACAATCTTGCTTTAAGGCACCCTCATCTCCGAAAGCAGAAAATATTTCAAATCTCTTGTATTTTGCCTCCAACATTGTGGCAGTGACCTGATCAGGTCCTACCTGAGGGGCAAATCCTACATGATGGCAGGATACTTGAAACCCTGTGTCTGTTCCAGGCAGTCTTTAACACTCCTCTGTAATGAGGAACTACCATGAGAAATTTGCAGTAAGCAGCATAACGATTTTGGTAAAGGCTCCTCACTGTCCACAGGGTTCCTTTTTAGCTCCTATTGTCATCACTTAGATGTTGACAAACATTTAATGTGACTTAAGCATAAACAAAATGTGCCAGATTTGCAGTTCTGAAGTTGTGCCCTGATCTCCTTGATGTGAAGTCCACTGAGACTGTTCTTCATTTAGGCTTGTGTTTAAAACCTCTTACAGAAAACAGGGGAAAAGAGACCCACCTAATTTTCCTTCTGATCTATCTGTTATGCTTTTTACTCAGGGATTTTTTCTCCTGAATTAGATTGTTGCTTTCATACCTTGGCACTGGTCTACTTAAAATTCGATGGATTAAACCAACTAAATTCACTCAGGCCCTCGCACTACTGATAGATTATTAAAAATGGTGTCAAGATCAGGCTGGGATTATGCTGCAGAAACCACGTTGCCTTTTTGGATTAGTTTAATGATACAGAAATATTGAACATCACTTCTTTTCAACTTCCTTGTACTTCCTGTGCTTCCCAAAATGAAGCAATGGTATCTTTGACCTGAGACAGACCAATTGCAAAATCAGATTAAATAGTAAAAGAAACAAGAGTTTCAAAAGCAGGTGTAAGGCTGCAATTAAAAAAAGCTGCACAAGATGACAACTGCTAAAACACATGGAAACTACTGATTTTTGGAAGGTGGAAGTTTGAACCACTTCAAATTGGTGGTTGTTATAAGAAATTCTGCTCTTTAACAGCCTCCAATGATGTCTCCAGCAGGTTCATTGCTGTGTATATTTGCTGGGATATTTCTCCACACCACATTACAGGCAAATGCCAGGACACTCTGTCTGTGCTGGGACATCAGCCAACTGTGTGCCCCAACAGCAGGACACTGACCCTGAACCAGTGCATCCAGCCTTCACAAAGTTTCTTGCCTCTCAGCAAAGCAGAATAAACTTATTTTGCCATTACACAGCTTCTGTAGTGGAACTGATTCATCTTTTCCATGCATCTGCCCACGATATACCATGCAGTCAACTTCTGACATCCTAAGGGCATCTCAGTGCCCCACACTTTCAGAGCAACCACACAATAAATTTAATCTCCTCCACTCTGTCTGGAAGAATTAGGAGCAAGGAGGTGTATGCAGCCCACTTCACATCTCCTAGGCCATGAGGGGGTTCTCAAGGTTTTCTTCTGAAAGAACAGTGCTCACAGTCTTGGTCCACACCTTTGCAATGCATACTGTGTTTCAAGCATTTCCACATTTCCCTCAAGTAAGGAGACTCATTTCTCCTTAAATCCCCTATAAAAGGCCAAGAAATCCCTACAAAAGGCAACACCAAAGGAAAACCTCTTTTCCCCCCTTTGCCCTGTGTTTGTTCACCACTGTCTCTTGGGAAGGTTTGGCAGATGGGTCTTTGATCTGCTGGCTCTGACAGCCCAGCCTGGCCCAGCCCCACTCAGATCCTCCACAATCCCTCCCACGCACAGCACGGACCGTGCCAGCTGCTGCAGCCTGGCCTGCGAGACACAGAAACACATTAATTAACTCAGATTAATAAAATATGAGTAGACTGAGAGGGGGTAGATTTTAGTCCTCTAAGTGGGTTAAACCTGCAGGGCTGCTTCAGATTCAGGTTTTATTTCTTTGGTCGCTTCCAGACTCTGGAGGGAGGATTTTGCAGGGAAAGGGCTGGTTTGGATGTGTTAAAGGTGTAAGTGGTAGAAGCATTAAGAAGCAGTGAGAAGAAGCAATAGAAAAGAGGGGAGGATGGAGATACTTCCTTCTCCTTTGGAGATGTTGTTGCTACTGTCTTGAATTCCCTGTAGGGATTCAAGGAAATGTTGGGAGTTCCTTACTTGCTTTCTGGAAGCAGAGAGGAATTTATATGGTGTAACACTCAGTATTTGATTTAGTCCATGCTCCATTATACCTGAAATGGGCTGTCGTAGTATTACCTGCATTAGAAACTATTATTATGTCTGTCAGCAGAAGAGAAAAAAGTTCTGGTTACACAGGTAGCCTCTAGCAAATAATGTTGCTTTGCTAAGTGTAGGAAGAGATGTTCTCTTTTTTTTCCTTAGGTGAACATTTCTTTTTTGGGAAGATGAAACATCTGACTCCTAAGCTAGCAGAAATGTCCAGGTACAGATCAGAACATTAAGATGCTTTTGTTGACTAAAAGACCTTGTGGTCTGTTAGAACATGCTGCTTTTCTTTGTGGCCTGGAGTCAGCTAATTCATAATCATCAGGGAGTAATGACTTGGTCAGGGCTTGTAATTTCCTATAATATTGAAGAAAATGTAAGCAAGTGGATTGTATTCAGGGAGTCAGAGTGTAACATTAATTTCATAACCATATAAAACATAGACCTTTATGGATTCATACTTTTCCAAGATTAGGATTTTGAGCAGGAAATTAAGAGAATGGAAGAACTGTTAGCTTGCTGATCAACCTTTTTCCAACACAAGACAGTGTGTTCCTATTTTTAAATATTTCCATATGAAAGGGAAGAAAATGTTCATCTCTTCTGCTGGGATAGTCTTCATCTTTTCAACAGATCTCAGGCAGATTTATAATCTTTAAGAATGTCACCCCTAGGTTATGAAGTTAATTTATTTTCCTTCCCTAATTACATATGAGATGTGCTCAGTTTACAAGTTAAAATCTGGGGTGGGTTTTTTAGTTGTTGCTTTTGATTTTTTTTTTATGATGCTGGCTTTGCAAACTCTTCCTGGAATGAGATAATAAACAGATTTTCTGCTTCCAGTGCTACTTCTAGCTATATCAGTTACCCAGGGTGTGAGAGGAAGTTTTGTGAGAGGAAGGTTGTATCACTGGCAAAATGGGAAGCAGGATAAACTGTTTTCCTCTGCTCAGTTGCAGTGCACTTGTACAGTGAGTTAAAGTACATCATAAGATAGATCCTATGAAGGTTGAAACTATAATTTATGCCAGCTGCCCAGAGACACTTGCTGTTATCATGTTATACTAACAAACATTAAAGTCTTGAAATACAGAACAGCATAACTCTGTCATTCGGAGAGACCTTACTTTACTGCAGCTGAGCATCTGGCCCTGTGAGCTGATTTCATGTTTCCAGTTGGAGTTGTGATCTCTTTGGCTGTGGGAACACACATCCCATGCTTATGCTTGAATCCAGAATGTTGGACTCAGTGGTAATATATATATAAACCCTGAGAACTATTGAACATCTTTGTGCTTCATAAATATTCTGATAGACCTGAGCAAACTCCCAAAGTCCTGGCCTAGTATTCACTGCAATTTAATTTATGGCATGTATTTCCCCCACTATTTCCAGCAGCTTAGCTTAGAAATCTGGAGGAAGCACCACGAGGATCTATGAATTTTCAGAAATTCACATCTGGGGATAGACATGCCAGATTAACATTAATAGATAGCTTGGAACAGTGTTTGACTGGTGAGTGTGATAAAGCCAACTATTTTCCTCACCTTTCTAAAAGTTGGCTTTAGTCAGGATGCTCAGTCTGCCAGGTGGGATGAAAAGAGAAAAAAAATCTAATTTGAATTGAGGCTTGATTCTCACATCTGTGGACACACAAAATACCTATTTCTCCATCAACACTAATTTTTTCAGCAGATCTGGGTCATAAATCAAAGGGTCACAGGGTTCCTTCAGGGAGCTGAGCCATTGTTTGCCATCTAAAGAAAGTTGGTAAATTCTTTACAAAGAAAATATTGTAATTAAATATGTTTTATTTGCCCCACCTGAAATACATAGTCCAGACTGATCTGGGGAAATCTAAATAGTCTGTTTGAAGTTTAAAGCTTGACAAGAGACAGGAGACATCAAGTACACAGAGTTATTTTCATAAAGCTCCTCCCTTTGTATTTGAAAAAAGGAATTTACTGCTTTGCTTGCATTTATGTGTGCTTGATGGCTGTTTTACAAACTAAATTAATATGCCTGCAGAAAGCTTGTGACAGAGGGCCCAATGCATAGCTCCTGCATTGCTACACATGGTGCTTTTATTCTAAATATATTTATGTCTTTTTAAACTAATGACTTCCAAATGCACATGGCCAGGTGCACCTGTTATAGATGGGATAGACTTAATGTTCCTCATAGTAGCTATGTTTTAGTTGTGTGACCAAAACATTGCTGATAACACAGGAATGCTTTTGCTACTGCTGAGTGAAGCCAAAGGCTTTCCTGCTGCTCGCCCCACCCCACCAGAGAGGAGGCTGGGAGTGCACAGGAACTGGGAGTGAACAGGAGCTGGGAGGGTCACAGCTGGGACAACTGACCCTGACTGGCCCCAGGGACATCTCACACCATATGGGGTCATGCTCATCGTACAAACCTGGGACCAAGTGTCCCTAATTTTGCCCATGGCTCATTTGCTTTGGCAGCATCTGGAGCAGCTAACTGGTTCTATGGTCACTTGAAGTGATTGATCTGAATTACAGAAGAGGCATGGCAGGAGGGTAGAAAGAGTCAAGCCCTGCACCTCTCCTGATTTACAGCTGTGAAGCCAGTGCCCTCTGCAGCAGAAAGTGAAAAGATGAAGATCTACAAGCACCTTGTTATCACCCAGGAGTGAGGATAGACGGATCACATTTTGTTATAGCTGGCAGAGGTACAGAAAAGGTCTCCTCCCTCTCATCCTGCCTTGCTTCGCCCTTTGACTGCAGTGATAGACCAGAGAATACCAATGATGAGGCCTGGTGGTCTTACCCCCAATGGAGCAGATTCTAAATTATGTAGGAACCCCATTAAAAAAAAAAAAAAGATTGCACTGCATGACATAAAGAGAAATAATAACCTATGGGAAGACAAAACTGAGCATGGTGTGAATGTTGTCACAGCAATCTCCATCTTTCTCATATCTGGGGAATCAGTATCTGACCTGTCCTGTCTTCTGTGACAGCAGAGTGGATCATCAGTTTTACCTTAGGGCAATATTTTGCAGCAAAGATTGAGATTTCTGCTTGCTTTTTTATTTTTTTTAAAATCTTCCATCTAATGCATTTAGGGATTTTGAGACCCAAAGAAGGCCATTTCTGAGGAAAGGAATTTACCTCCTTTCATACGCAGGTAAATGGTTTTATTACTAGAAGAAAAAACCTCATGAAATGTGAAGCTTACAGTTCAGCTTTTTTGATTTTATTTTTACATCTATCAATATTTGTATGAAATCTGTAAAACCTCAGAAATGTTGCAACTTTGATCACAGTTACAAGCTAGATCGCAACCATTCCATTCAGAGCTTGTCAAGGAACTGAGTGCTGCAGGAATGGCTCAGAAGTGACCAGCAAGAGCTAGAAAAGGGAAAATATCTGCTGGCATAAAATTCTAACTGTAACATTACTAAGGCAGTGGCCTTTTCAAACAGGGAAGGGTGGCTAAGGAGTGCCATGAAAGTAAAAAAGACTGCAGTCTTCATCTTTGGAAATCCCTGTGGAAGATGGACAGTAGCATGTGTGCAATGGCAGCTGGTAGGAGGAAAATACTGTATGGATGTGCATGGATTGTGTATGTGTGCAAGTGCAGGGGCTCAGATGGAACCATAGATGGAACCATGGAATATCCTAAGTTAGAACAGTTCTACAGGGATCATCATATACAACCATTCTCCTGGCTCTGCACAGGAAAGCCCCAAAAATCACACCATGTGTCTGAGAGCATAGTCCAAACTTCTTGAGCTCTCTCAGGCAGCTGGTGTGGAGTGTCCTTGGGCTTGTTGCCTTCAGGAAAAGACATTCTCACAGGTCTCCTGTCAGTCTGGAGCTATTATGCAAATGACATGCCATCCTTACGGAGGGGATTCTGCAAAAAGAACTTCTTCTTATTAACCACAGTAGTGGCAGTGCCTGGTGCAATGAGCTTTGTAAAACCTGCACAGTTAATTCTCCCATGAGACTGAAACCAGTCAGGGTCATTTTAGGGAGAAGAAAGAGTAAAGGCCAGGAGGAAATGCATTTACTTAGTTTTAATGGAGTAGTTTTTCAATCACTTATATCTTACCAGGCAGTGAAGGAGAAAAACAATAGTATTAAGGCACTGCATGGATCTGCTACATTAAATTGACCCAAATTCTGTATCTTTATAAATCTGTGACAAATGGAGCTCCAACGAGGAATACAATCCTTCATGGCTGCAGCCTTTCTCTTTTTTTTTTTTTTTATTTTTCTTTTTAAATTTTTTTTTCCTTGTGTCCCTAAGTGGGGCTCATTCAACAGCCAGGGAGGTAGTTATTACTAGCACAGAGGAGAGTTGGAGTAAAAGGAGAATCCTGTCTTACAGGAAATGCAAAGCAAAGGTCTAGGTGAATCAATTTACTGTTATTATGGTGTTCGTACATGGTCTCCAGCAGAAAGCTCTGTTGAATTTACAGTTACATTTTGTATCACTTTGAAGTATTAACTACTTAGTTCTACTGGTTCTGCTGCCGATGATAAACCAGATGTTTTATCACGGGCAGCGGTGTGGATTCTTATGTGCCAGCTCCTATTCATTTCCGCTGGAGCTGGGCTTATCTGCTCAGCTGTATCCAGAAAATGTATATGCAGCACTTTGAGCTCAAACTGCTGCCAAGTTTTTGTTCATTTTAACCTGCATCTTGCGTGAGAGGATGTTTTCCTTTTTAAAGATTTACACCTTCAACTCCTGGGGTTATTAAAAAAACCAAAATAAATAGTTCATTGCTTCCCTCACTTTTTAAATTTTTCTTTAAATAACAAGAGCCAAAGGTAGAACTATCTTCATGAAATCATCATCATGCTTTTTTCTGCTGACTTCCGTGGAACGTTAAAAGAGCTGAGAACCTAAAAATCTATAAATATGACATGAGGATACATTAAGAGACAAAATTCCAAAGATTGCATTCTAGACTGGCCCCACACCATGGGTTTTTGCTTTTATTATGAATTTTGTTAATGGACATTATTAATTAGAAATTGAAGTTTTATTTAACTTAAAATATTGGTATTGAACTCTTTTCAATGTTTGGCCTTCAGTAAAGAATTTCCATTCGAAAAGTCACAACAGTAGTAAAATTTAAACTTTCTATGTTTTCCATTCTTAACATTTTTTTTGCATAAAAAATTCCTGTTATATTCAAAATAGTTCTCTATTGGCCTTTCAGCCAAGTTTTAGTAGATTTATTCTCAAATGTTATACTAGATATCAACAATGCTCAAGTTCTAAAAAGAAACTGTGAAAACTCATTGGCTTGGGGGAAGGCGAATTTTTTTTTAACACATCTTATGGTAAACGTATATAAATTTGGGGCTGAGGTACAGTGTAGATGGCAAAACCTTCTCCTGCTTGTTTTGCCCAGAATGAACATTCCCATAGTCTCTGCACAGACAGGAGCAAAAAGTCAGCGTGTCAAAAAGAGAATGAACTGATGGGATTTATGAGAATTGTAACAGACGATGCTCATGTGATTTATAACCCTTCTGAACTTCTGGTGCTTCTGGTTTCCAGGTCAGATCCTGCCTCAAAACAGGCCACGCTTTCCACAAGTATTTGGAACAGATGCAACTGATGAATTCAGAGGTAGGAATTAGATGATCTTGAATGCCCCTTCTAACCAAAGCCATTCTATGAATTCTAGATGTCCCCTTACACCTAAATAACTCTTGTGGTTCTACAGTTTTGTATCAAAGGTGGTGAACAAGTCTTTTTCCAGGAGGAAATATGTGTGAAACTTACAGTGTACTTGTTAGACACAGAAAGTTGGAGGAAAGAAAAATGCTGCTTTAAAATCAACTTTTCCCCCATCTCATGGGTCCACAAACACTGACAGTTTTGATTTTGGGGCTTAAATTATATCGCAGTGGCTGTTGGAAACTGCAGACTGAAATGTCAGTGTTGCTGGAATATAACAGCACAGCGCCAGTAAATATCTCCAGATTTAGCTCTCATGTATTCTTTTTTTTTATTTAGGATTCCATCAATAACTTTGTTGTACATACTTTCACACAGATAGTTCGTTTCTTTCAAGGTGGTTTAACTGCCTAGCAACCTTACAAAAATAAATTTTGGTGTTTTGTAATAATGGCTGAAAACAGAGGAGCTTACATTAATGCAACTGTGGTGCTTTGAGAGGTAGTGACTGAAATGCCTGGGCTCTCTTTTTTTTTTGGTCAGAATTAATTTTAAGAGGAAAAATGTTTTTGAGGATTTAATGAAGCAGATTGGTAAAGAATCAAATAAAATATGGCTATTAAGTAAATCATCCTACTTAAATGGTGACTTTCAAAGATGTAAGTAAGAGATGGGAGTCCACACATCTTTTGTGGCTTGGAAAATGCTCTTTTCTTCCCAGGAGAAGTAGTAAATTGAAGCCTTCTGGAAAAGAATAAAACTGCTTTGCATTTATATCACTCAGCCCCTGGAGACGTTGATGACTTTTCTAGTGTGAATGACATATTCAGTCTTAGAAAGATTTAAGTCTGAAACTTCAAACACTTATTACCAATTTTGGAGCTTACTTCTCTGAGTAGTTCCACCCAGTAGTATTGTATTTATTAATTTACAAGCAGAAATGATGTGCCAGGGAGTTTCTAGAAGATCATGCTTGGTGAGTCTCAGAGAGGTGACTGCAGACTGTATAGGAAGTTAACTCCTAAATGATAGAATCACTGAAGTCCCTGGTCATTGTTAGCATGAAACAAGGTCAAATGACCTTCAAATTAAACAAAATATTTTCAGTATTTTATTCAGAAACTTCTGATATTGAAGGCTGCCAGAAAGGAAATAATATTATTCTGATACAGGCCAGGAAGACACTGGAATTCTTGTCCATCTAGGCACATGCTAGTTGATGTTCAGCCTCTGTCAACTTTTTTTTCTTCTGGACAGTTTTCCAGCAATTCTGCCCCCAGCCTGGAGCATTCAGGGGGCATGTTATGACAGAAGGGCAAGACCCAATCCTCGATCTTTCAGAACCTCATCCTGCTGGCCTCACACCATTGATCCAGCCTGTCCACACACCCCTCACAGAGCCTTCCTACCCTCCAGCACGATGACTCTCCCAACCACCTTGGTAGCATCAAATTTTAAAATTTGCTACAGAAGGTACACTCAATCCCTTGGCCACATCCCAGCAGAACAGATACCAAACAGGACTGGGCCCAGGGAACACCGCAAGTGATCAGACACCACCTGGATGTGGCACCATTCACCACCATGCTCTGGGCCCAGTCCCAACAGTTCTTAGCCCAGCAAAGTGTGCAACTGCCCCAGCCCTGGGCGCATGGCTTGTTCAGGACTGTGCTGTGGGAGATGGAGTCAAAGGGTCTGCTTGAGTCCAGGGAGAGTCCATGCACAGCTTTTCCCTCAGCCCTGAGGTGGGTCATCCACACCTCAAAGGACGTTAGGTTGCTCAGACAGGACCTGCCTTTCCTACGCCCACACTGGCTGGGCCTGATCCCTTGGCTGTAGTTTCTGGCCGTGTGAACCTCCTCACAATGATCTGCTGCAGAGCCCTTCCAGGTCCCAGAGGTCAGGCTTACAGGCCTGCAGATCCCTGGATCATCCCTGTAGCCCTTCTTGGGCTTGGGTATCACATTGGCACCTTCAGTCATCTAGGATTTCCTGACTAGCCAGGACTGATAATAAAGGACAGATAGTTTTTTTGTGAGCTTTTCCACAGGTCCCTGAGCATGCTTGGGGGAACCTCCAGCCAGCCCTGCAGAGCTGTCAGTGACTCAGTGGCTCTGCAGGTCACAAACTATTTCCTCTGGGATTACAGAGGATCTAGTCTGCTCCTTATCCCTTCTTGCTAGCTCAGGGCCTGCTTGTTCTCTGGCCTGACTACTGAAGACTGAGGCAAAGAAGGCATTCACTACCTCAGCCTATTTCTCCTTCTTTGTGACCATATTCAACCCTGCATCCAATTAAAAGAATTAGGAATATCCTTGGTCCTCCTTTGCTGTTAGTTTTCTTAAACAAACACTTTTGATTGTCTTTACAGTAGTGGCCAGATGAAGTGCTAACAGAGCTTCTGCCGTCCTGGTTATCTTTCTACAGGACATGGGGCCAAGGGGTGGGACACGTGGTGGGCTGGGTGGGAAAAGTTGTTTGGCAGGGCACCTCATGGACACCAACAGGACAGAGAACACAGGAGGCCAGCCTGGAGAGCGGGCATTCACTGCCCCACAGTGGCACCGTCACACGGACACCAAGATTGTCTGTGTCACACTTGCCGCCTCTCCACGGCCCTCCACTGACAGTGACACCTCCACGCTGGTTCAGGCCTGAAATACCAAAATCAGCCTCGGCAAGGGTCATGCTGCCCCCTCTGCCAGCAGCCCCAGCAGCCTCGGCGTCTCCTCCCAGACGCAGAGCACGGTCTGCGGGCCCTGTCACCAGCCGCAGCCGAGAGCTTGTGACACCTTCTCCATGGGGCTCTCTGGCTGCTGACAGGGCCCAGGTAACACCCTCCCCGCACAGCTCAGCTGAACGGCTCTGGCAAGGGTCAGTGGCAGGGCAGGGCCATCCCCTGCCCCCCCTGCGAGGTGCAGGTGGCGTGCCGCTGCGCACAGGGACCCAGCCTGCCTGGGAGTGCCTGGGGCATGGCGAGACGGAGGAGCTCTCTGAGGTGCAGGAACAGCACGGTGGCAAAACGTCCAGAGACCTGTTTAGAAGCCTGGCCACTTGCCTGTGTGAAGACACATCCATCAAGTCCACTGGCACCCAGGAGCAGTCAAGTGTTTGCCAGGAGGCAGGTCCACAGCCCCACGTGCTGCCCAGTGCTCCTGGCTTGACCGAAGGCTCCACAGGACAGATGGGAAACTCCTCTGAGCTCCCATCTCCTGGCCTGATTGCAGAGCTGTGCTCTGCCTCTGACAACTCACAGCCTGGGAATATTTTGCTAAATGAGCCAGAGGAGAAGTGTGAGGAGGAAGAGTTTGCAGACACAGAGGATGCAGGAGAGGTGGACAGGGACTCCCAAAGTGTGTGACTTGCACCACTGAAAGTGGAAAAGGCAGAGGCAGAAGCTTCTGCCCTGGCCGGAGATCCCTGGGACGAGGGGCCCATTGAGCTTTTCCCAACCACAGAGCCTGAGGAAATCCCAGGCTTCTCAGCTTCCTCTTCATCTGGAGACCCCTCTGAGGAGAAGGGAACTCATCGGCCAGCAGACCAAAGCGCCCAGGGCAAACTGCTGGGCGCGGAGACTGAGGAGGCTTCAAAGCACCTTCTGCATATCACGGCAGAGGAGCTGGAGGGGCTGGAGGAAGACATTCTCTCCTCGATGGATCAAGAAAGCTCCTTGGTGCCGCACAGCAGCACAGCATTTGCAGCTGGAGCAAAGACTGTGCAGGAGCGACCGAACACCACGCACAGCTCATGCCTCCTGACCTGTTTGAAGAGCTGTGGTCTCTCTTTAACAATAAGGACGTGCCATGCTGAGACACTCGTGTAGACCAGTTACTGGAAAAGTGGGAGGAAGAAGAGCTCCCTGACAGAGACGCAGCAGGAGAGGGGGACAGTGAGCCAGAGAGTGCGTCGTGTTCCCCCCTGCAAGACAAAAAAGTGGAGCCAGTAGGTTCTCCTCTGGTCAGTGATCCCTGTGACGAAGGGCACAGCGAGGGTCTCCTCAGGGCACCACCCAAAGAGGCAAAGACGTCGGCTTGCGTCTCGATAAAAAATCCCACAGAGGAAGCTGATGCAGTGTGCATGGAGGCTGTCTGTTCCCAGGCCAGCCTTGCCCAGGAAAATCCCTGTGGGGCTGAGGAAATGCCAGGGGCTTGGCCTGTGCCTGCCCAGCCCCCAACATGCAGTGTTCCTTCCTCCCCCACTGACAGGCCCACTGTCCCACAGCCCCCGGCCCCACGGCGATGGCGCTCCATCGTCAGGGGGGCCCGACAGGCACTGAGGCGGCTTTTCTCCTTCAGCTGCCTCAGGGGACAACCAGAGGAGTGAGTCCAGCTGGTGGCACCAGGCGAATCCCAAGAGATGGCTGCTCACCCTCAGGCCAGGCAGCTCCCAGAGGCAAAGGCACTGGAGGCTCGTAGTGGATTCACCGATGGATGGATGGATGGATGGTGGCCAGGGTTACCAGGTGCCAAAGGTAGGTCCTGCTGCTGACCCCAGCCCCTCACCCAAAGCCAACAGCAAGGCAGCCTGCTTGAGGAGATCTGGCAGAGGAAGGATGACAGCGCTGCCTTGTAGAATCCCACAGGGGCTGACTTTAGGCCCGGGCTGCAGTGGGTGAGTGCATCCCCACCGTGCCCCAGGCTGCATTAGGAGCTGAGAAATGCTCCTCGGACCTCAGCATTGCAGACAAAGGAAGGAACACCCATTCTCCTTTCATATGGCAAATAGGAAAATGCCTCCTTGGATCCCTAGAGCATGGACTGGAGATAGGTGTTAACCCTGGAAGAGTGATCCAAGGCTCCCACGTCCACCTTCATAGGAGCATTTGGACCTGTCTCCACTGAGCAGCACAGGGTGAGGAAGGACTGATAGGATGCCGCTAGAGCCAGGCATGGTGTCTGTCTTCTGCTTGATGACTCCATCCCTGCCCCCTCCTTTCCCCTGTTCTTTTCCCTTCTCTTGTTCTCTTCTTGCTATTTTGTATTCCTTCTTTATCTGTCTAATTGACATTTATTGTTAAATGAAATCTCTCTTGTTGATTTTGTAGATGGTCTCATTGACACCTTAATTTGTGCAGTCATCTCTCACTCATCATCTTTTAACAGGGGCCCACTTGAGCCAAGGGAGAGATGTGAGCTACTGGGAGAGGAACAAGCGTAGGCAAAGTTTTGGGACAAATGTCGAAACAAAATGCCTTTGTGACCAAGGGGGTCTCCATGTCTCACCATGACAAGGGGTGGCCATGCCCACCAGGCCTTTGTGACCCACGGTGGCATCGTGCCCAGAGGCCATTGTAACATGGGGCTGTGCGGTGACCCGGAGGGCTCTTGTAGGGCCAAACCCCCGGCATTGCCACTCCCAGGAGAGCAGCTCTCTGAGGAGGCAGCAGCTCTCTTTCTCCTGAAGCAGCAGCTCCTCAGGAGGAAGCAGCTCTCTTGGGTGCCCTTGGCCAGTGTTCGTCAGAGCACTGCCAAAATGTCAAAGAGACAGGAGGCGAATGCCCACTGCCAGTCCCGTGAGGGACAGCCGCTCCTGTCCAAGCGGCAACAGGTCAGGGACAGGGATGGAGGGAGAGGCTGCACTGGGACCTGGGGGAGGGCTGGGGGCAGAGACCGCCAGCCAGGCCTGGCACCAGGCCTTGCTCTGGGGAGGAGCCGTTGCCAGGGCGGCCTGGGTGAAGGAAAGCCCCAGAGACAGCGAGCAGAGCTGGGAACCCAGCCCAGCCTGGCTGCCCTGGTCAGCACCCGCTTTAGTGCCCGGCCTGGGCCTGCCAGCACGAGGCGGGGACAGCGTGTCCCCACAGCCACCTCCATCCCAGACCTCCTCCTGCTTCCCACAGGTGCCCCAGAGGCTGCCGCAGGCAGCAGCAGAGGTCGCACTGGTGACCATCATGCCCCTACACGGTGACAAACTGGTTCCCAGGCAGGACACCTCATGGACACCAACAGGACAGAGAACACAGGAGGCCAGCCTGGAGAGCGGGCATTCACTGCCCCACAGTGGCACCGTCACACAGACACCAAGATTGTCTGTGTCACACTTGCCGCCTCTCCACGGCCCTCCACTGACAGTGACACCTCCACGCTGGTTCAGGCCTGAAATGCCAAAATCAGCCTCGGCAAGGGTCAAGCTGCCCCCTCTGCCAGCAACCCCAGCAGCCTCGGCGTCTCCTCCCAGACGCAGAGCACGGTCTGCGGGCCCTGTCACCAGCCGCAGCCGAGAGCTTGTGACACCTTCTCCATGGGGCTCTCTGGCTGCTGACAGGGCCCCGGTAACACCCTCCCCGCACAGCTCAGCTGAACGGCTCTGGCAAGGGTCAGCGGCAGGGCAGGGCCATCCCCTGCCCCCCCTGCGAGGTGCAGGTGGCGTGCCGCTGCGCACAGGGACCCAGCCTGCCTGGGAGCGCCTGGGGCATGGCGAGACGGAGGAGCTCTCTGAGGTGCAGGAACAGCACGGTGGCAAAACGTCCAGAGACCTGTTTAGAGGCCTGGCCACTTGCCTGTGTGAAGACACATCCATCAAGTCCACTGGCACCCAGGAGCAGTCAAGTGTCTGCCAGGAGGCAGATCCACAGCCCCACTTGCTGCCCAGTGCTTCTGGCTTGACCGAAGGCTCCACAGGACAGATGGGAAACTCCTCTGAGCTCCTGTCTCCTGGCCTGATTGCAGAGCTGTACTCTGCCTCTGACAACTCACAGCCTGGGAATATTTTGCTAAATGAGCCAGAGGAGAAGTGTGAGGAGGAAGAGTTTGCAGACACAGAGGATGCAGGAGAGGTGGACAGGGACTCCCAAAGTGTGTGACTTGCACCATTGAAAGTGGAAGGGCACAGCAAGGCTCTCCTCAGGGCACCACCCGAAGAGGCAAAGACGTCGGCTTGTGTCTCGACTGCAAATCCCACGGAGGAAGCCGATGCAGTGTGCATGGAGGCTGTCTGTTCCCAGGCCCGCCTTGCCCAGGAAAATCCCTGTGGGGCTGAGGAAATGCCAGGGGCTTGGCCTGTGCCTGCCCAGCCCCCAACATGCAGTGTTCCTTCCTCCCCCACTGACAGGCCCACTGTCCCGCAGCCCCCGGCCCCACGGCGATGGCGCTCCATCGTCAGGGGGGCCTGACAGGCACTGAGGCGGCTTTTCTCCTTCAGCTGCCTCAGGGGACAACCAGAGGAGTGAGTCCAGCTGGTGGCACCAGGGCAGATCCCGAAGAGATGGCTGCTCACCCTCAGGCCAGGCAGCTCCCAGAGGCAAAGGCACTGGAGGCTCGTAGTGGATTCATGGATGGATGGATGGATGGATGGATGGATGGATGGATGGATGGATGGATGGATGGATGGATGGATGGATGGTGGCCAGGGTTACCAGGTGCCAAAGGTAGGTCCTGCTGCTGACCCCAGCCCCTCACCCAAAGCCAACAGCAAGGCAGCCTGCTTGAGGAGATCTGGCAGAGGAAGGATGACAGCGCTGCCTTGTAGAATCCCACAGGGGCTGACTTTAGGCCCAGGCTGCAGTGGGTGAGTGCATCCCCACCGTGCCCCAGGCTGCATTAGGAGCTGAGAAATGCTCCTCGGACCTCAGCATTGCAGACAGAGGAAGGAACACCCATTCTCCTTTCATATGGCAAATAGGAAAATGCCTCCCTGGATCCCTAGAGCATGGACTGGAGATAGGTGTTAGCCCTGGAAGAGTGATCCAAGGCTCCCACGTCCACCTTCATAGGAGCCTTTGGACCCACTAACAGTGAACAGCGCAGGGTAAGGAAAGACTGATGGGTCACTGCTGGCGACAATATCTCTCTACTGCTTGATGTCTCCATCCCTGCCCCCTCCTTTTTCCCGTTCCTTTCCTCCCTCTCCTTCCCTTTAATTTTCTATTCCACTTTTATCTCTCTACTTTGCATTTATTGCTAAATAAAATCTCTGTTGTTGACTTTGGTAGATGATGTCATTGGCTCCTTAATTTGTGCAGAGTCATCTCTCACTAATCGTACCTCAACAGGGGCACACATCTGCACACAGCACTCGAGGTGTGGCTTCTCCAGTGCCCAGCACAGAGGGAATATCACTGCACTGGTCCTGCTGGCCACACTAGTGCTTACATAGCAGGCCAGGATGCCACTTGCCCCCTTGCTGACCTGGGCACATGTTGGCTCATGTTTGTTTTTCAGCCACTCTGTCCCTGGAGAACACAGGGGCTCGTCATGAGCCAAGAACAGGAACCTGTCTATTTTCATATTGTGTCTCATTATATTGGCCTGGCACCATTGATCCAGCCTGTCCACATCCCCCTGCAGAAGTCTCCTACCCTCCAGAACTTTGAAATTCCCATTCAGCTTGGTGCTAGCTGTGAACTTGCTGAGTGTTCCCTCAGTCACCTCATCTACAGAAGCAAAGAAAGTAGTCAGTACTGTACCCAATATTTATCTCTGAGCCCCAGTAGTGATTGTCTGTCAGCTGTATTTAATTCCATTTTCCACCTCTCTCTGGCCCAGCCATCCAGTCATGTTTTAACCCAATTAAGAGTATATCCATGGCCTTCAGAAGCCAGATTCTCCATGAGAATATTGTGGGAAATGGTGTCAAAGGCTTTACTAAACTCCAGGTAGACACATCCACAGCCTTTGCCTCATCCACTTAAGCAGGTCACCTTTTAAAAGAAGGAGATATAGTTTGATCAGGTAGGACCTGCCTTTCATGTATCTGTGCTTGCTGATACCCCGGTTGTACTGTATGTGCTGCAGGATGATCTGCTCCATGACCTCCTCTGACATCGAGGTCTGGCTGATGGGTCTGGAGTTCTCCAGAGCTTCCTTCCAGCCAAGGCACAGTGGTGACACAGAAACCTATGGGAACCAAGAATTGAGAACTTGGGATTATATCTGTGCCAGCAAATTACATGGAGTCAGGAACTGTCCTTTGGCACTGAAACTCAGTTGCATACCCTGTTAGACTGTTGGCAGTATTCCTGTTGTTCTTTTAGCCAACCAGCAGTGTCCAGAATCATTCCTTATCACAGCTCAGTAATTAGCTGGGGCAAGAAACCATTCCCTATAAGCTGTTTCCATGCAGCTACACTTTACTGGAGGGTGAGACAGTGAGGTGGTTTGGACGTGTTAGAGTAGCCCTTTACATGCCAAGGTGTCCCAGTGTCAGAGAGCCATCCTAAACAAGCATAATTTCTTTGTATAAATTGAGTTTATGCATCCTGATCCATGATGTCTACCCTAAGCAAAATATCATCTGTATGTTCTGTTACCAGCTTTACTGTTGCTTTCCAAAAACATCTCAGGAAGAATAGATCTTAGATTGGAAGGAGTTAATTAATGAAACAAACCTTGATTTTGAAAGCAGGAGCTTTGTCTGCAAAAACAAAGTGCAAACTCATGACTGGAAAGAACATACTGATGACTTAGGGGCTGTTCTTTCATCAATGCAGCTTTATTTTCTCTATTTTTAAATTACTATTTTTTGCATTGTTTCAAAAGGAAGATGTTGCTCAGGTTAAGACCTCAGCCCTGCTATTAACACCTGGCTACCATCAGTTCATTAAATTGCACCATTTCAAAATGCCAGTAAAGCAGCAATGGCTGGAGCCTCTGCAGCTGGGATGATGTGATTCTGCCATGGGAGCAGCTGTAAACTTTGTACCAGCAGGAGTTGTGCCACCAGCCTGTGCTGGTGGTTTGTACTGGGGCAGCTGTGCCAAGGATTGTAATGTGGGAAAACAGAGGCATAATGGAACCTCAGATGTGTCATTCTTATCTGATTGTTGTTTGTTCTGCCCTGGTGCACTGGCTCAGAGCTCGATATTAATCTCTCTTGATGTGAGTTCATGATAGTAGTTTGCCATGTAGATATGCAGCATGTATGGAAGAATGAGGAAAATGAACTGTTAACCTTATCCTGGTCTTGGTATCAATGGGATCCTTTGAAAACACTTATATTTTGAGGGCAATTTTGCTAGCTAGTACCTCCAATTATGTTTCCAGTAGATAATTTTTTTTTTTTTAAGTTTTTCACAAACCCTGAAACACTGTTTCTAAGCTGAAAGACATCAAGCCCCTCTGATCCTTCCAAGTCTTCTCCAGAATTATGTATTTCCTCCTTTGCAGAGCTTATGTATTGTCCCAGCAGTTCTATTTCCCAGTAAGGTCTTTCCTTAGATGTCTGATAACCATATCAGATATCTTTTGTTGGATATCTGATATCCATAGAAGTATTTAAAATCATTAAACTTAGAGACTGGATTACTTGTATGAGCGGAGTATTCAGAAACTGCAGGTGTCTCTTATGAATTAACTTAGATGGGGACAAATTTTACTGTTTCTTTTCTCCACCTGTCTTTCAAAGTGCAATAAGTCCACACTCACAGACTTGCTTGGAACATGTTCTGCTTAAATGCCACAGCCAATAATAAATCAAAATGAAAATGTTATATAAATAGGCCAGAATAAAGGTGGCTTTGCATGCTGCCAGCGTACCTGAGGGAGCTCTGGTTGTCCTTAATAATAACATTAATTTTAACTTATAATAATTTAACAAGTTTACATATTAAGAAGAGAGATATACAAATATGCTAACATCAAAAGGGGTTAGAAAAAGCTTGATGGTAACTTTTTCTGTCAGAACACACTGTGATTTGAAATGTTTTGCAGATTGGTTTTTTCAGGTTCTTTCTCAGGAATTCTCTTTTAGAAGAAAACCCATGAGAAAATTTCTGACCTTTTGACTTTTTTTTTTAGAATCAAATATTTAAATTTTGCTATCAATGCATCATTTTGATGTGTGTGGGTGCTTCATCATAGCCTTAATCTCCTGCCATTTCACTTTGTGACCACAGAGTCTCATTGAAGGACAGAGTGTGAAATAAACCTGGTGCTTCTCCAGAGAGTGAAGAAGTGCTTCACAGAGGTGAAGGGTAGATCACAGACCTCTGTGATGATTACCAAAATTCAGTGTGCAGGATCTTTCTTTTCATCAATGGAGGTATCTGACAGCAGGTGGCTTATCCAGCCATAAAACCCACAGCAAGGTCATCTGAGTGCCTTGACAGTCCTCCACACTTTCCTGCACCTGGTCAAAGACACAGCTCTAGTATCTCTACTACCTCCCATTTCTTGTGGATCAATGTAGACATACCTTCATCTCTGCTGATGGACTAAAGGCCCTTGATGTTCCTAGTGAAGCATTAAGGGGAACTCAAATAATGCCCCAGGAAGTTTAGGCTGAAAGCCTGCTAGTTAGATGATTAATCTGACCTAGCATTAGGTGTCTGCCACTTGCCTGGGCTTTTATTATAGTCAATGGTGACCTGATCAGTATAGTCCATGGAGATTAGTGCATGATTCATCCTAACAAATGCAGCTGTCTCACTGAGGGTGAGATGAATCATGCCACAAACTATAGTAACTCTACTAATTCTTTGTTGACTGCAAAGGCATCCCAGAGTGACTTGCTTAGAAATAAAAGCCTAACTCTATAAATATTCTCATTTAGCTAAACAAATTCTACTTCATACATCTTAAGGGCTCTCAACACTTCTGAAATAACTTTGGCACTTGCACTTAAACACCTGAATTAGAAACATCCATGTTTGAGCAATTGCACTTGAGAATCCTGCTAAAATCATGGTGTCCCTACTGATGCTGAATTACACTCACAGGAGGACAATAAATCGTGGCTCTTCCTGATGCAGTGCCCTGAGGTGTATTGTAATATTTTCCAAGGGGTGTGAGAGGTCTGTGTCTTAAGGAAATAGCAAAGGTATTATGGAAATTATTCAAATTATTCAGCTTGAATACACACAGCAGATAAGCAGATCTAGGTGATTCACGTACTTCTCCTCTGGTGTGTTATAAGCACTTAGGAGTGAAAAACTTACTTGGTTGGGATATTTCTCATGGAGGAGAACAAAGCAGTTCAGGCAACTTCGTCTTGTCTCCTGCTGCACTGTTCTGTGGGATTGACACCATCTTTCTACAAACTCAGAGTAAAGCCCAGATTTTATCCCAGAAGGATAAAGCCGGAAAACTTAAACAGCTTTGAGCTGTGATTACAAAATCCACATTAGCACTTGGAGTTTTCAGTTGGGGTCTAACATTTGGGATCAAATTAAACTATGTATAATAGATATTTTGCTAAAAACAAATGTAGAATAATCTGTCCAGCTGTATAATAATACTTTCCATATATTCCGTTTTCTAAATTGTAGTAAGGAGAGTCAACACTGTTTCCCATAAAGTTAATCATGCCTTGGGCATCATACTATCCAAAGACTGTGGAAGAAATAAAATTTTACTAAAGCTAAATATTTATTTAAAGCGTAAGAGTACCAGTAGAAGCTATCAGAGCATTATCAATAAAGGAATAACTATAGAGTTTGAAAGCAAAATAAAATTGAAATAAATAAAAATTCTGTCTTGAATAAGAAAGACTCTGGAAAATCATGGAATCATAGAATGATTTGGGTTGGAAGGAACCATCAAGATCATCTAGTTCCAAGTCTTTACCATGAGCAGAGATATCGTCACTAGACTCAGAGCCCCATTTAATCTGGCCTTGACACCTTCAGGGCTGCCGGGGAGTTTTTGAAATCATTAACAATGTCTCAGAGTAAGGAAAACCATCTCCCTTGTTTATGTTCTGGATGTGGCCTCTAGATGTTACTGAAAGCAAGACACTAAGAGATTTTGAGAAGGTCCTTATGGTCAAGGTTTGAAAGTGTACCCTGGAGAGACACTGATTGTGTCATAGTTCTCCTTTCTGATATGTCTAAAAGAAACATCTGCAATGCCCCCCTGGCACTCCAGATTTAATGCCAACACAGTACAATTTAATCATGTGCTGTAGCAGGTGTTTAGCAGACTACTCAGGACATTAACAGAGAATAAGACCAGAGCTGTTGTCTGGGGGAATGAACAATGTGATGTGAGAAGCTGTTCAGTAGCTCCCTGCAATGGTATCAATTCCTTGGTACCCTCCACACATGCACATAGTGCTGCAAGAATATAATGAGGCATTCTGTGCTGGAAGGACACATCTGGGAGTCCTGAAGAAATCTAAATCTGTTTCCTTTGTCTTTGTAATGTCCTCTCACAGTGACCTAGAAAAAGTCTTCTAGGACACATGGGTCTCCATTATCGTTGCTGACTTACCTTTCCTTATTTTCCTTTTTGGAAAGTAACCTATTATCTTGCATATAAAAATATTCTGGAAAGGTTTTATGAGAAATTAACCCTAATTATACTTTTCATTCTCTTTCAGGGAATAACCCAGAAGCTTGAAAGCCATTTCATTATATAGTTGTAAATGAGCCACTCTAGGCTATCAAGAGGTCATGCATATGTTAGATCTATCTATCTATCTATCTATCTATCTATCTATCTATCTATCTATCTATCTATCTATCTATCTATCTATCTATCTATCTATCTATCTACCTATATATGAATTGCTTTTGTTTATTAATATTCCAAATATAATGAAAGGAAGTGTATAAACTTTTTTTTTTAATCCATGGTGTGGATTTCCTAGGGAAAGGAAAATGTTAACAAAGTATGGTACAGTACATATATGCCAGAATACATCCATCATAGAAATCAGCACTAGCAAAGAGTAATCCAAAAAGGAAGGAATTCCATGTTTATAACTAAAAGAAAGTGAGCATTTTTTAAACCCTTCCTTATATTAATTACCATCTTTGAAAATAAGGCTAGAGATTTTGTTTCCTGTATTTTACAGTCTATATTTCACTTAGATGGAGCCATTTGTGGAGCTATTAACTGCACATGGAGACAGCCAAACCCTTTATTTCTGTTTAGACCTTTCCTAATGGATGCATTTTCTGCGGCAGATGCCTGGAAGACTCAATGAGATAACTACAATTAGGTGAACTGAGCCTTATTCACAGTTCTTTGCTGGTGAATATCTAATTTGTACAGCACAGGATGAGACCCTTCTGTAACACATCAGAAATGTTGCTCCACTGAGAGGAGCAAAGAAGTTGCTTTTCTGATTAGCCTAAAGTCATCTGATTAGAGATGGAGAGATGGGTTCAGAACACTCATCTAAATTTGTCAGAACATTATTTTGCATTAGGGCTTAGTTTAATAAACCTATTTTGTGGGGGAAAATATTTTCTGAAATATAAATAAATCTAGGCACTTCAAGAATGTTCCATATTAAACCATCTCTCATGAAAATCATAGAATGAACGGAGAGCAGGTTTAAAATGTGAGTAAAACTGTTCTCTGATGCAACACACACCCAATACAGAGGAATCTGAGAGGAATCTTCACATGATGCATACTGTCCTAAAAGATAATGGAGTGCTGTGCAGCAGCATTGGGATGTTTCATTTCAGGAAGCTTTTCCCCATTCCTTTAGCTCCTATTCCTTTAGTGCCCATTCCTTTAAGACTCATTATGATTTTGTTGTACCTGGACCTTGCAAGATATACTTTCTCCCTTATCAAACAGCAAAGCAACTTTTTTTTTCTCATTCAGAAGTTTTGAAGAACTACCTTCTCACAATGAAGAATACAAGTTTTAAACTAAAGAATTGGTGATTTCTCTCAGTTCTACCTGGAATTGTTACTAAGGTGCTTTGGCAGTGCTGTGAAGGAGGAGCTTAAGCAGCTCCAGCCCAGCCTTTGTGAGACAGGCAACTGCAGCTGCTCTGTGATTTATAGACTTAGTAAGGATGATCTTAGCAGTCTCAGAATTAGGATGAGACAGATTGCTGCCTCTGAAATATATAATGTATGATGTTGCATTAAAGCTGTTACCAACAGAATCTTAAACTTGGTATAATTTCTATAGACATGTGTAGCTGCTTACTGAAGGCAAGTAAGTCATTAACATGCAAAAACATTTCTTTAGAGAATATTTGCTTCTGAACACAATATGGAGCACAGAACCTTTGGATGAACTCCAAGTTGTCAGTAGTAAAGTTGAGTGAATGATTCAGAACAAGTGATGTGACTGATGAATTTTTTTTCTGCGTAAAAAATGTCTTCAGACACATCAGTATCTCTTCAGACTGATTTGTATCCAATCAACTTATGGAAAGGGGAAAAAACCACCACAGAACAAAAACAAAAACAAACAAACACAAACAAACAAACAAACAAAAAAACACCAAAACCCCACAAACCGAAAAACCTTTAAGTCTATAGCTTGATCTTGAGAAATCTCCTTGAGAATACACACTACTCCACTCCCAGAGACTAGTGCAAAAGAAGAATATTTTTAATTGAAGCAAAACCTACATGTTTCAGTCTAAACAGGAAGCTGTTCTGGGGAGGATTGGTGGTGTTTATAAGGGTGCATGGCAAAAAATATTCTGTCAGGTCTGTCTTTACTTGTTAAGAAATGTTGGGTTAAAATTTGTGTAGAAAGGTGATGTGAGCACTACTGTTGAAAAATTGCATTTCTAGATTTCTTTTGGAGGCATATTTTTCTCTATCTGCTGTAGGAGAATAGCTTGTAAGGATAGTGGAGAAGGCAATCATTCCCAATGAATGACAGCTGTACTGATTATGGAGGAGTGGAAACAGCCTTGACTGCCCAATGAGGATGGAGGTTATAAAAGAGTGGGTCAGCTGCCTGAGAGTAACTTACAGCTGCAGTTGGAGCTGGAAGTTAAGAACAAGAGTTTGGGATGGAGCCTGCTGGCTGTGCTGTGAGGAGGAAGGGACATGCAGTCATGCAAGGAACATAGAAGAAGATGTTGTGTTAGGGACAGAAAGGATAAGGTGGCTGGGTAAGGGACAGCTTGGTGTTTAGCCAGTCATGAAGAAGGAAACTTGCAGAGAGAAGCAGTCAGTGCTGTGTGGAGCTGCCTATGAGGAAAGGAGTCAGTACTGCATGAAGTTGCCTGAGATAAATCTATTGAAAGAAGGCATAAAAAGTTTTACATAAAAGACTGGTGTTGGTGTCAGTCGTGTCTGTCTTGACTTAATTACTGCAATCTGCAGTGATGGGAAGGGTAAAATTCTGAAGGAAGTCTTTGTTGGTGAAACAGCAAGGTTCTGTGGTGATCCACACCAAGGGGCCTCTGACTATTTGGATCTTTTGATGTTTGGTCATTGGCACTTGGTTTAGTGTGGTCATGGTGATGCTGGGCTAATGGTTGAACTCAATGGCCTTTTCCAAACTAGACAATTCTATGGTTCTGTCCATAAAATACCAGATCAGGAAGAAAAGATCAAGGAGTTTTGCAAAGGATATTCTGAGATGGTTGAGTTTGTCTACAACTCGTGGGAAATCAGAGATGTTCAGATGGACATCTTAAGCTTCAGATCATATTTCTTGATATGATCTACTTAGATCTGGGAGGTTTCTCACCATTAGCTGTGGTGAGGACAGAACTAGTCTCCATACAGAGATAACCCCCCCTGCAATCAGGATTTCCTGTCACTGGGTTGCTGGAAAAAAGCATTATAAATGACCTTGATGATTGGTGGTAATGGACTCAGTGGGCTATACCAGCAAGTCCTTGGAAGATTTGCTGTCTCTTAATGCTTTTCTGATCTACTTTTCCTTTTCTCCTCGCACACTTTGTCAGTTCAGAGTGCAAACTGGCTGAAGGATGGCTTAGCTCTGTGCATGCAAGATTCCTCCTGAAATGGATATTCTGGCTTCCCACAAGGCCTCCAAGTGTCTGCAGTCCAGCAGTAATACAGGAATAAAGTCAACTGAGCTATCTCCATACTACTCTCCATGGATTTCTGCCTGAAGATTTGTGGTTCATTATTCAATGCTTCATGTACTGGCTCAAAATAGAAGGAATGTTTTGGGTTACAGGAGTGATCTATAGTGGTTTGGGAAATCCTTTTTCCTTAAGAAACCAAGAAGAAGAAAACTCTGGAAACACAAAATGAGTTTTCCTTTAATGGTAGAAGCACTGCTGTCCCCATATGCTGAAGAAAGAACTAACCTCTTACTGACTGATGACTTTGTTGTTGTTTTTTTTTTTCCCCCCATCAATTCATGCTTAGTTAACAGTGTTTAAACTGCATCATTGTAATCCTTTGCTCTAATAAATGCTTCAGCCTTTCCACTACAGTGAGGTGGTTTGTGTGTGTGTACACTGCAGAGCCAATCTGCAGTGCCTCGTGGCAGTGTTTGCAGAGGATGTAGTAGGAGTTTAGTGCCATCTCTGGGGAATTGGCCACTATTATTTACAGTCACGTGAGTGTAAGTCCTTGCATACATTTCTGAAATGTCACCCTGACACAGTACATATCAAAGTGAGAAATTCTGTGCATGTTTGCACCACCAGATTTTGGCATGAATTTGGAATTTGAAGAGCAGAAACTGGTCCCACTAAATAATATGAACCTAGTGGAATCATGCCAGCTGCTTTCTGCTAATGTGACCTTTTCTTCCATGTTTCTCTTTCGCTGTCTGGCTGATGGATAGGATGATTTTAAGAGACTTTAGAACATGATAGGGCTGCCAGGTTTGGATCCACATCCAATTATTTCCAAAGGTCAGAGGCACTTGCACTGGGCATTCTTGTTTGCATTCCTTCTCTTAATTTCCAGGAATACTGGTGACAAAAATAAGGCAGAGCATAATTATACTGTATATATGAACCTTTAGCTAGATATCACTGCTATCTTTCTTATTTTAATGTATATTTTGAAAGAAACAAATTTATTCCTTACCTGCCTGCTCATAGGTCTTTTTGTACCTTCTTATTCCAGCATTGGGCTTCCCTGGAGACAGAACTGAATTAGAGAGATTTCTGGATTGATTCACAGCTCCTGTGTTAATATTGGTCTTAACTTCAGGAGTTGTCAAACAATAAATAAATGAATGAAAAACCAAAACATGCTGGGGTTTTTATTTTTAACATGGCAGAAGAAAGAAAAACAGAACTGAAACAGCTTAGGTCTCCTACTTTGTTTTATCTGTCCAGAGATAGAAAGAAACACATTTAAACTTTTTGAGACCAGTATTGATGAAAAATATATGAATAAATAAATCGAAATAATTTTGATAAATCAAAGTCATATTCTGGCTATCTAGACATTAAAATGTGGGTTTACATTTTGTCAGCCACTATTTTTTTTGAGCTCCATATGCTTCAAATTTAAAGATTCTGTAGCTTGTCTGAATTATTTTTACATTTATCTTTCTGTCCATCCAGATCTTTGCTTTTGGTTAGAAGGAATAAAATTCCTGAGGACTACGATCTTTTAGATTCTGTGCAAGCTGTAAAGTTCCCCTGAAACCACTTTCATTAATTTTGCAGAAGTTGCAGCCTTAAGGCTTTAAAAAGTGCTAAGCAATCAGCAGTCACTCATTTGGGAGCCTAATTATGGAGTTAGGAAACAAATATGTCTTGGTCTATCACTTGCCTTGCATAATATGTGTTCTGGGACTTAACCCCACACCTGCTCGTACAGATGTGTAAATACTTGAGACTGCTGGGTACCAGCACAGGTCTCTTTCCAAGTATGCCACTGAGTGACATGGGAAAGCATCTGCATTGTCACGCCATCAAGAGGAGTCTCCTGGTGGCTGAAATCGGTATTTTATGATTTCAGATATCATCTGAAGTATTTGAAGTGTCTCTGAGCAAATAATGACTGCTATAATACAACTTGATATACATTCTCACATACATTGTGCAGGAAAAGTGCAAACATTGTCCCTTCGGATGTGGAATAAACAGAAATAAGCAAAGGTATGCTATTTGCTGAACTGTATATTTTTAAGAGCATTTCTAATCTCTATGCCAAACCAATGCATCTCAATTTTAGCAATAATTCAATTTTTTTCCCTCCCATGTTTTATTGACAATAGCAATAGGTACTGGCTTCTGAAGGTAAAGCAGAATTTCTTGGAATGGATGGCACTATTTGCCCTGACAGAGAGTTTGGAAGAAGAGCTGAGCTCACCTAGGTGGACCAGGCAAGCCATGACCTTTGACTCATTTGGTCCTCCTCCCATTTGCTCATCCCTAAACTGAATCCTTGCCCCCTCAGTTCTTCTTTTCCCTCTTTTCATAGCCTGAGGTGATGCTTGCCTGCATAGTTTGAGACTTTGAGCCTTTTGGAGGAATGTAAATCAATCTTTTTCTTTTAAGTATGAGATGACTCTGGTGGGTAAATAATGGCCAAGGGCCAAACTCTCATCCAGCTGCTGTCTCATTCCCCTCCTCAAGAGATCAGGTGAAAATAATAAGATATAAAATCTCCCAGTTTAAGACTAAATCATTTTCCAATTGCCACCATGGGCAAAACAAATTTGACATGGGGAAAGGTGGCTGAATCTATTATCAGTTATAATAGATTCAAGTAATCAGAAACAAAAAGATAAATTAAACAAAAATCTCTTCCCTCCCTTTCTCCCTTCACTCCCAGTTCCTCTCCCCTGAGGGTGCAGGGATGGGGCTGTGGTTGGTCCCTTGCAGCCCTAGCCTGGGCTGGCCTATTTCCCTGGCTACAGTCCTTCAGGGACACCTCTTCCCAGTGGGTCTCCCCATTTGTCTCCATTTTGTGGCTCCAAGGGTTTGCAGCCTCCAGCCTCCTCCTTTCACGCTGGAGTGTAACTGCTCCTCTCCAGGGACAGTCATTGAGGTACATGGAGGAGCTCTACCTCCAGATTCCTTTTAGATACTGGGTTCCTCTTTGCTTTCATGTCCCATAACTCCTTCCAGTGTGAAAAACCCCACAAATGCCTCCTGCCAGTCTCTGTTCCCACACATATCCATTCCCAACCCTTTCCTCTCAATAAGACTGAAGAGTTAGCTGTGAATGTTGTATTTCCCAAAGACAGTGCAATGCTTTCTGAATCACTCAAGCAGAGGCTTTGGCTGAGGTTGCTGGACACATGTGCCTTTGAATTATTGCTAAGGTTTGTGAAGGACAAAGACCAGGGGTGTGAGTTTAGGTAAACTGTCCTTTACAGTTGTGGAACAAGTGGAATTCGTCTCCACTCTATATGGTCAGAAACTGGGAAAAAAGTAATTGCAATAAAATTTCCAAGTGGTGTTAAAAGGACAGGAATCATGGATGCCAGAGTGGACAGGCAAATAATACAAAGGAACTTGATGGAATAGAAAAATGGGAAGAGAAGCAATTAAATTATTTAGAGGAAAATGTGAAATCTGATCTGGGTGCATTGAGGGAAAACTCATCCCTAATATCCACTTGCTAACAGAAAGAAAAAGCCTGAGAAAAATCTAAGCCGAACATAAAAATTCTACAAAAAACTCCACAAGCAATGAGATTTTCCTGGTACTCCCAACCTTGCTAATTTGGGAATTTGAGTGGGGATGTGTTTATCTGGAAGGTGATGAGGATGGATGGGGTAATGGAGAACGCCTCTGCCTCCAACATCTTCAAGTACTGTACTTCAAGTACACTCTCCTCTTCCACTCAATACGATTTCATTTAGATTGTTGTCCCACCTCCCCATGACACAGGAGCTGTGTCTCCCCTGGAGAGACTCTCCCAGGTGACTCCCTAATAAATTCCCCATATCATAAGGGTCAAACAATAATTATAAAGACATATCAGGAGAGGCACTGACTTAGAGAAACAGCAAGGAAAAGATGTGATTCTTCTGGCAATGAAATTGTGAAGAACAGCTCAAAGAGGAAGGTGAAAAAATAGATACCAAAACAGGAAATTTAAGCTTTGAAAAAGGAGTTAGAATTGCTAAAGCTGTTTTTAGAAGAAAACAGTTTATAGAACAGATTCTTCTTTGAACACAACTGATATTTACAATTAGAGTTGGTCAGAAGACAAGACAGTTTAGCTTTTTAAAAAACAAAAATCTTGCAAAGAATTTATCTGAAATGTTATTTAGGGTCAGATCCATATTTCCCCTTCTCTGCTGCTTTATATCTGGGACTTCCAAGCCTCCAGGCACCAAGGAAGACAACTTCACCTCAGATAGAATCACATACTATAGTTGGTTTTTTCTCCTGATATCTGATAGGAATTAACATCCCCACTAGAAATTGCCAGTTTAAATCATCAATTGCTTATGATTAAATTAGCTTAGGCCTAGTTATCTCTCAAAAAATTCAATGCCTTTTGGAATTATATTTATGATCTGTCTGATTAGGGAAGCATAGGAAAATACCCTGCATCATTTTGTAACGATGAGAAAAACCTAAATATTTGTAAAAAACATAAAAGCTTTTCACTTTGTAGAGATGAAACAAAAGCCCATGTTGAGGAAAGGTTGCTTTTATTTCTGTTTGAGAGAGTATGATGAAATAAAGTCCAAACAAATCAAAACATCAACAGGGCTTGAATATTTGAGGGGGGGGAGGAAATGAAAGGCTATTTTTCTTATTGATAAACAATGTGAATGAAAAATGTTCATATTGTTTGAACTCTTCAAAACCAGTTCTATTTATAACTGGGGAGAGTCAAAGAAGATGCATTTAAATATGGATGCAGGAAGTGTTCTCATTTCTGCAGTTTGTGCAGGCTCTGCCTGATTTCTCCAAAATGAAACATTAGGCAAGCAGGCAGGGTCTAATTCTTTACTAGCATAACTATTTAGCAACACTGAAATCACTGGACCTATGAAAATTTCTGCCAGTGGAGATTTGCTTCTTGATACTGCAATGCTCCTAACCTTTGGTGTGTAACAGGAAGTACATCCTTTAGCAAGTTTATTGCAAAAAGCCCAGCTGCTGTGTTGGGCAGTCCTGTTGTAATATCCATTTGTTAGCACTGTTAGATGTGTGTAAGTCAATCATTAAGTCCCCTGTCCTTACTTGCAGCTCAGTTCCACTCAGCCTCCATCCCAGTTTCTTTTATTCTTTGTCCTCAGGATATGCAGTCATTTTAATGTCAAAGAAAATAATAGATACATATTCATATGTTAGGCAGGATTAAGCATTTTTCTGGCACTAAGTACAAGATGCTAAGTTACAGGATTTGAGCCTGCTGTGGTTTGTGTTGTTTTTTCTTGAGGGTAATTTCTATACAATGTAAAAGAAGCTCTATACATGTAAAAGAAGTAGACACAGACAAAGAGTATTTGACTGCAGAAAAATATGAAATTGAGCTTTCAACTGAGTTGTTATTTTAAATTAGATTTCAATGATGCCTTCCACTGAATACTTCAGGTACTTTACACTGTTTTCGATTTCAAATTTCAAAATACAATCCATTCTCTAACAGATGATACTCTATCCACACTGGAAAACTCTGTAAGACATCCCACCAAAGACACAGTAGCACAGTTTGTATGGCTTTATTTTGTGGTGTGACATCATCTAATAGGTTCTGATCTCTCTGTTAACAAGACCTATGTCAGGTGCTGAGATCCTGTATTTCATTTATAATCAATCATTCACTCCACAGAACAGCTTTTCTGACAAATAATTAATTTATTTATCAGATTATTTACTAATCTGTCTGACAACATTTGGGCCAGAATTATATCTTGAAGTAACTAAGAACAGCTAAAACAGCTTCCAAACTCGTTTTTGACTTAACCTTTCCCCTAGTCTAGTCTGCCTTCCCCATCTATATGATTTTTGAAACACCCACTGCTGCAACTGAAGTGAGTAGATGAAATTCTGGCTTCCAGCTGCCAAGCTCTTACTGACCTCAGTCACAAAAGAAAGGATTTTACCTACTGGCAGTCGTTCAGCACCTTTGAAAATCAGTGATTTAACAACTAGGCAAAGGTCAGACCAGAAATCAATGCCAAAAAAAAGGACTAGACCTCTGTGGGGTCTAACTCCCAGTGTGGCCCTGGAAGCACAAGGTGCTTTCTTGCTGTGTACCATGTCACAGATTTTCCTGTCATTTCTAAGCTTTTTTTTCACTAATACATGTTGGACTGGGGAAGAAACCTGACAATATCCTGATTAAGTTGCAAACATGCATCGGCTCCTTTACCCTGCAGTACAAGGGAATTTAAACATTCTGAGAAGAAAAATGTCTCCAGGCACGAGGCAGGAAAAAAAAAAAGATTAAGTTTTCAGAAACTCCAGCTGTAAAAGAAAAGTGAAAATCACAAGCTCTTCAGAGTATGAAAAGTTCAAGAGGGTAGGAGAACCAATGCCTTGAGATTTAAAGAAGGGCTGTGTTGGCTTAATAGAAACTTAACCCAGCTTTTTTTCCTACTTTGAGAGTGGGGAGCACTACCTACAAAAGGGAAGGAAGGAGAAGTCTGGCTGTTTTGAAGGCTGTTAAGTGTGCTTACCTGCTGGGGAAAGAGGGGAAAGGGAGGGCCAGCTCATGGGAGTTGGTAGTGCATCCAAAAGTGAACTGCTGTTGGCTCTGGGAGGCCATCAGGATTTTCTTGATTTGGTTTAACAAAATATTTTGCTAATCCAAAGGTTATAGCTGTTTATTTGCTTTGTTTGTTTGTCTGGGGTTTGTTTTTGGGTTTTTTGGGTTTTTTTGTTGGTTTTTTTTGTTTTGTTTTTATTTTGTTTTATTTTGTTTTGGTTTAGTTTGGTTTGGTTTGGTTTGGTTTGGTTTGGTTTGGTTTGGGTTTTTTTGGCAAATATTAGGCTGCAGAGACTGTTCCTTTGGGTTTTACAGGGAAGGTTGTTAATGTGACAGCACAGAAAATAGATCTTTGATTAGTAGGGTGAAAAAGATGGGATGCTGTAGAGAAAGCATGCCTGGTCTAGATCCTGTTCCTATCAGTGTAAACACTGGTTTAATTCAGAATAACATGGCATGAACAGTTTCA
This sequence comes from Luscinia megarhynchos, assembly GCA_034336665.1. Classification (NCBI taxonomy): domain Eukaryota; kingdom Metazoa; phylum Chordata; class Aves; order Passeriformes; family Muscicapidae; genus Luscinia; species Luscinia megarhynchos. The sequence continues at coordinate 94,913,678 of JAPFBE010000002.1, forward strand.
CTCTTGATATTTTTCACTACCCTCTGCCCACCAAATGTTTGTGCTTGTTCTCTCCTTGCTGAGCACCCAAACAAAAGTGCAGTTCACATCCACATTTGTGCATTCAATGTACAAAGCCATCTTGGAGCATTGTGGTGCCTTACAGGACTTTTTCCCTCAGAGGAACTGTTGGGTAATGAGATTCCCCAGTACCTTCCATGAAAGAGGTATATGGTGAGAGTATAGCAGGTTGGTATGCAAGGTGCTCCAATGTAAGTACTACTGGAAGGATTGAAGGAAGCTTTAATTTACTGTCATCCATCCTTCATCACTTCAAACTCTACAGTAGTGAAATATGATAAAAAGTGATCTCCTAAAAACTAAGCTCCTAAACTTTATGCTTTGAACACAAATCCTCTCAGATTAACATCATGTTCTGCAGCCCCCACTCATGCTGTGGAGCTCCTCCTGTGGACATCTGAGGCACACATGGAATCAGAAAAATGTGACTGTGGTTAGGACTTGAGCTACCAGCACTATGCAGGGATGAACTCCCCTGTCAGAGATCTGTCAAGATGCCTTCACCATATCCATGACCCTGAAAACTGGTGCTACCTAAGCAAATAGAAAATAATGAATTCTGTAAGGTCTACTTATAAATTTGTAACTGCTGAAAACAAAACCAGGTCTTGTTCTTTCCTGACAAGCCAGATACGTGCAAGTTACCTGTGCTTTGAGTCTATATTTAGTCATGATTTAATTCACACATGGTGAGAAGAATTTTTGGCATTTGCTGTATGGTTTGGCAGATTGTCAAGCAACTCTAGAATTCATTGAGACTAGAAGAAGCTCTGGGCTGACCTGCCATAAGTAAATGATGTTGTTTTCCTTAATATCAGTCCACAAGAGCTGGTACCTTGAGTATCCTTCATCTAATTTTCTTGCATGCTGGAATCTGGCAAATATAATAATGGCATTTTTCACTTGTTTGCAATAGTGCTTTTCTTTCAATGATATAAAAATGCTCCTCAAATGCCAAACTTCTTTGTGAAAATATTCACGTTTCAGTTTTAGTAATATAACTAAATATTTAGTTATAGCTCTCTATCCCAGGGGCTTTGTGAGGCTTTTTTAATTGAGGTTTGAACTGTCATTATTTGTGAGATGAGATTATCTATCATTCATGAGCTTTCAAGTGAATACCAGTTTGTTTGGAAGAGAGAATGCTGGCAAATCCTGAAAGTTTCGTGATTTCCAGAACACATAATTATTCCTCCAAATATTCACTCTGTATAGTTTGTTATTTATTGCTACTGTTCATTATCCACAGTTTGTCATATTTTATATTCCTGTCTAAAAAACACAGTCACCCAGTCAGGTACCAGAAGTAAGAGTATGTGACTTCTATGACCATTCACCCACCATAAATAACATATACAGGAACTTGCACAATCAAAGCAAACAGAGCATGAATAATGTGCAGACAAAATTTGTTTGCATGAGCTATTCCATGAGTATTTATGAACTAGTAAACACATTTGTAGAAATTAGGATCAGAGTGCAAGGAGAAAAGCAGAGCCAAACTTGCTGGAATTCAATTTCTGCCCATAGTTTATAGTTACAGATAGGTAAACTCTAAGTTCAGGTGAGTGGCACAGAACTGTGCAGAAAATTGTTGGGAGCAGGAGGGAGATGGCACCTGGTGACACTTCAGCCCTGCATGGCAATGCTTTCTGTGCCTCCCATCAGGCTGCTCTGCTGTGACCCCTGCTAGCTGAATTCAGATGTGCAGCCATCTCCAACCTGACACTAGATTCACCTGCATTCCACAATAGCAGTTTTCTCTGAGTTTCCCATCACAGCAAGGGAGATGCTCCTCGTGCACCAAAGGCAGGATGACTGTGGGAGGAATCCATGCTATGGACTTCAGGAACTTCAAATCTCTCTCAGGATCAAGAAAGTCTTGTGACTCAAATACCATATGTTACCAGGCTGTTGTAAAATACCCACTAATTCATCCAATATGTCTGTCATGATTTCCCAGAGCACCCAAATGGATGGATGGGAAAGTGGATCTTTCCTCATTGCGGAGTTTTGTTTTTTTTTTTAAGCACATTGTCAGGTTTAACCCCAGATGGCAACTAAGTACTATTAAGCAGCTTGCTTACTTCCCTTCACCTGCAGTGGGACTGGGAGGAAAATTGATTAAAAAAAAAAAGAAAAAATACTTAATGGGTTGAGATAAGAACAGAAGAACAGTTTAATAATTGAAATAAAGGAAGAAGGAAAAGAAGAAAGAGAAGAAGGAAAAGGAGAAGGAGAAGGAGAAGGAGAAGGAAAAGGAAAAGGAAAAGGAAAAGGAAAAGGAAAAGGAAAAGGAAAAGGAAAAGGAAAAGGAAAAGGAAAAGGAAAAGGAAAAGGAAAAGGAAAAGGAAAAGGAAAAGGAGAGACAAATAAAACCCAAGACAAATAAATGATGCACAATAAAAATTGTTCACCATTCACTGACCACTGCCCAGCCTGTTCACCAGTGGCAATTGTCCCCTCTCTCATGGCCAGTTTATAGGCTGGGCATTACATTCTGTTGTGTGGAGTATTCCTTTGTCCAGTTCAGGTCACCTCTCCTGGCTTTGCTTTCTCAGGGATTCTTGTGCACCTGCTCCCTGGCAGGGCATGAGACACTGCAAAGTTCTTGATTTACAGAAAGAATTACTGAGCAACAACCAAAATATCAATTTGTTATCTATCTTATTCTAATATTAAATCCAAAACACAGCACTGTACCAAATACTAACAGTATTATTAACTCAAGCCCAGTGAAATGAGAAAGTTGTCTTTACTTTTTTGAAACGTATATGAAAGTACAGCTTTTGCACTTACAGATTTCCTATGAATTTTTACCCAGCCAGAGGATCACAGGGGGATAAGACTGCTCTGTATTATTTCCTTGTAGAAAAGGCATCTTCTTACCCACAAAATCGAGCAGGGACTTAGATAAAAGGTGGACAAGAGCCTGAGAGCATAAGCAATGAATTAAAATCCCCCTTTGTCTTTCATCTGCCAGAAAAATCCTGCCTCCTGTTTAAAAACACAAATGTTGCATATTTAAAAGCTGAGATTGTATGTGTTACACGGACCAGCTTCATAAATCCTAGTGGCCTTAGAAAATTAATGTTTTGTTTTAAGCAAAGCTGAAGTTACTCATGTTATTTCACTCTATCAATAGCAAGTACATTAACATTATCTAGTGTCTGCAAGCACACTATTAATTTACCTTGTACTGTCCCAATAGAGGGAAAAGAATTGTTCAAGGCAATGAGGCGTATCCGCTTCCACTCCTTGGGACTCCTTACCTCCAAATAATCAATATTAATGTGGTGAAGGGAGGGCAGAGAGGAAAGGGATTCTGACTGATTTATTAGCTAAAGCCACATCACAGTGGAATGAAGATTCTTTGCTAGACTGAACAGACGCTAAATGGTTTATCAAGGGTGGAGTCACTGTCACAGCGTCCATCTGAAGTCAGAATTAATACTACATTTCCTAGCCAGGAGGCTGACAGATACAGCTTTTCATTTCCAAAATGACACATTCTTGATTGTAGAAAAAGGTCCAATATGTTCTTGAAAAAACTTGCTCACTCCAGTATCACCTTTTTTTCCCCCCATTAAGGAAAATGTTTTCTTACAGAAAAGCAGGTTCTTTCCTCTGATGAGAACTTCTTTTTGCCTGCAGGTCAGATGAACAGCACAACACACAGTTCTTAACAGTATCTTGGCAACTCCCTGGCAAAGTACAATTGGCAGGAAGTAAAAAATGAAATTGTGTGGGGGGTGGTGGGAGGGGAATTTTTAAGTAATATGACCTGAATATTTATTTTTAAATGACAGAAAAAGTAATTGCCATAGAATGACCTTTTGTCCTTTTGACCTTCAGCAAGCAAAAAGTTACTTTTAAAATTGCATTTGGCAAATGCTGTAATCTATACATAGGCTGAAGTCAGAGAGGGATGGCAAGCACACAGAGGCAATACTGAAACATTTGGTTCTGGCTGTCCACAATAACACATGCTTCCACTTGAAGATATAGATAACAGTCACAAAAAAAGCTCAGCTAGGGGGAAAAAAAAAGATGACTCAAACAGTGCCAGAAAAATGTTTATTTTCTCCATACTTCTAGCAAAGAGTAGAGTACAGGTCTGAGTACTTAACTCCCTACTGTAAGATATAAAACACAGGTGCTTAACTTCCTTTCTTAACAAATTATTAAACCAAATTAAGATTAAAGAAAGCCTAAACTCATGCCTATACACATACACTTATTATATGGGAAAGCACTGAGTGCTCATCAAACCTGCAGATGGAGTTTAATAAAGAAGGATGTCCCAAAAGCAGATCAGGCAAGATGTTCATATTGTCCCTTAAATATTGTGGCCCACGGGATATTTGGAGTTCAGAGGAAAAGTAACTGTGTGGACAATTTCAGGTTGGAATTAGAACACAAAGCAACTTGTAGAATGATGACACAATTATGCAAAGATGGGGATGACAATCCAGTGCTGACAACTGGGAGGGATGAGGTGCTGTTGACCTTTTCTCTGTGCTCTGCTTTTCTCAGTGCTGGAGAGAATTCAGCGTCTGAGATAGCTGACATTTCTTGGGATGGTTTGTCACAGTGACCTAAAATGAAATATGTATCACAGGATCATAGAAAGGTTTGGGTTGGAAGGAACCTCTTAAACATCATCTTGTTCCAACCCCCGCCATGGGCAGGGACAGTTTCCACTAGGCCAGGTTTCTCCCAGCCCCATCCAACCTGGCTTTGAACACTCCCAGGGATGGGGCATCCACAGCTTCTCCAGGGAAACTGTGCCAGTGTCACAGTGTCACCCACACAGTAAAGAATTTATTCCTAATATCCAATCTAAACCTGCTTTCTTTCAGTTAAACTGAAACTTCCTCCTTGTCCTGTATCACCTTGGTTTAAGTATCTGCAGTGTGGATTTTTATATAACTTATCCACTTTCTTCAGATGTGTATTTTGGGACCAGAGGAACTGCACCCAAGGCTCAGTTCATTACACCACCTGTAGCCAAACACAATCTGTTAAGGTTTATTTTTTACTTCTTTTCACAGCCTGAACTAAGGACACTGTCCACTGCAGTGTGTGCTGTGTTTTCTGTCTGTTGGTTAACACAACATGAATCTGCCTCTAAATGTATGGCAGGTTTATGCAGCCAAAATGTGAGGATTTTAAAAAAGTGAATCAAGGGGCTGTAACTAAGAGTAATGGGATGATATTAAGTGAGACAAGTGGTACAGTGAGTGTCAAGAAATGCTCCTGGGCAGTGCAGGCACTGGGACTGTGGAGGAGGCTCTTGGGGGATGGACACTACATAATGTTCACTTAATGATATCTAAAAGGCACAACACTGCACTCACTGGTGCCCAGACTAAATGATATTGCAGAGGTTTACTGCCCTTTATTCTAGGTACTAGGCTCTAAATCATTGTTTAAAACCTATATAACCTAATTCTTCTCTGGGGTAACTTATCTGAAGTTCTCAAGGGTGAAAATGAGCCCTCACAAGCAGGAGAGAGTGCTGCAGCACCTGGAGGCAACTAAGAAACAACTGAGATTTTTGTAACGGATAAATTCAGTTTAGTTTGAGACAGGAAATAATTCCATTTCTCCCTAGTTCCATGGAAATTACACCACAGAAAACTCCCCTGAAGGATATCCAGTTGCAAATACTCTGTAAACAGAAAAAAATACCATGTACTGTGATCTTATATCAAGATTTTCTCTCCTGAGTCTAAGGATAAAGAAAACAGGAAAGGCAGAAATCTCAATGAATATATCTTAAATTAAAAACTATTCAAACCTACGCAAACCTATTTGATTTTACTATGTTTGTTTGGAGAAAAAGATCTGTTTACAACAGCTGCTGGAAGCAGCTTTTTATTTCTTTATATATTCCTATCACTTCTAATTGTTTCAGACCTTAGAAAGATTGATTATATTTTTAAATCCTACTTTCTTGATATGCCTTGCACTTATACTGAGAACTTATCCTTAATTATCAGGGATTTTCTGAGACTGATGGGTGCACCCAGTTTATGTTTTAGAACTCATATCTTCTTTAATCACCAGGTGAATGACCCTGAGATTTGCTCAGTTGGTCAGAGCACGATGCTCCTAACACCAAGGTTTGTAGATTTAATCCTCATATGGGCAGTTCACTAAAGAGCTGGATTTGATGGTTGCTTTGGGTCCCTTCCTCCTCAGAATATCCTGTGATCTGGAATGGGGGAGAGGGGTCAGCGTTGCTTGGAAACAAACAGAAAAAACATAAGAGTTTGTTAAATAGAGGTGACTCACTAAAGAGCTAGAATGTTTTCTCCCAAGATACCAATATTCTGGTTCTTAATCCTGCTTTTTGGGGAGTTCTGAAGAAGACATCAACCAATATATAATTCTCTTTTCATGTTCCTGATTAGAAATACAAACCCAAGACAAGAATAGCAATGTACTCAATACCTTTCCATCCTGAGAGGAGGTTCTGAAATCACAAGATTTCCAGGGACATTTTGTACCTTTGGAACACTCAGGGATTCCAGAGATGCTCCTAAAAGATGTGTGATACTTGATGAAGCACACTGAGATGACATGTGACAATAACTATGGACACTGGTTCCCCAGCTCTGCAAAAGTCAATAGCAGCAGGATCAAGTTCTGACTAGCAACAGTTTCTCATCAGTACAGTACTGTGAATATTAATTAGCCAGTATTGATAATAATCTTCTTTTACCTTTGCATGAACAGTAATTTGAGATGTACTAGAAGGTACCTGGCACAAACATGGAATACAGGACAAAAAAAGGGATGGTTTGATTGTCCTGCTTGAAGGCAACATCCCAGCATTGCCTTCTGGTTAAGATGATGTGCATGGTTTGGACCTAGCCAAGAACCACCCTACACTCCTCTCCTGAACATGAACTGCAGCACCTCCCTACAGAGCTGGTGCTGTGGCTGCATCTCCAGCTCTGCAATTTGACTTTGCTCTCCCACCTTGTGCTCTTGGAGATTTAGCATTGCTTTTTCTCTGAAAGAGCTGTTACTAAATGAATAACCTGACCTCAGCAAAGCATAGAAAAGGAGAGATTTCTTCAGCAGGAGCACAAGAAAGGAAGAACCCGTAATCTTCCCACTTCCTTCCTGCATTTGCAAGGCCAAAAGAGAAGATGAAGCAAGTAACCCCCTGCCCCTAGTGCAGCAGCCACTGTCTCATTAGCCCAAGCATGTTCAAGCCCTCTTCTTTAAGTACAGATCTGCACTCTCATCCTCCTCACTGTTTCTTACCTCCTACTCACATTTATTATTGATATCACCTATCAATAATGCTTTCTGCTGCTTCAAGAATTTGGCCTGCCTGCCCTGATCCCAACTTGCAAGTGCTCTTTGCTTCACCTCATTATATTTTTAATGACCTGTGCACTTTTTCTGTTTTTTTTTCCATCCTGTGCCTGTCCCCTTCCTCACAAAGTGTGAGAGAGAAAGGTGTTGGCTGAGTAGGGGCAAAGGGAACATTGTTGGTGCTCTAAGCAGTTGCTCCCACACTATCTCTCAGTTTACTAATCAGTTTAGCAACCTCTGCAAAGGTAGCAAATGCATTTGTTTAAAGCCCTATTTAAGCATGGATGCTTGCCCAGAACCACCACACAAGAGAGAGTAAAATCTACTTATTTCCTGCAATTTTGCTGCAAATAGCTGCACTTGATCTTTGAAAAGACTGTTCTCTCCACCAGGTTTCCCAGCTTTATGAATTGCAATCTTCAGCCTATTTATCTTATTTTTTTTCAAAATCAGCTCATTTTATAATGACTAAGGTAACATCTTGTTGCTCAGAAGACACAGCAACATTCAGAGCAGTTACACCAGAGAACAGGATTACAGCATTCAACCAGACAGACTCAGTGCCAAACAGAAACAGGATTAGTAAATTAGTCTAATATTTAATTTGACAGCCCTTGTATAACTGAGGAACCTGCCTACAAAGGATTTTCCAATGGTATCAGAATAACACCAGCAGTCATATTTTGAGTCCACAGAGGAAGTTTCTTTGCCCTTTAACTGATAACACTCTGTCCTGACTCCAGTCTGATACAGCATTCTGTCTCTTGTTGCCATTCCTGCTGTCTGCTGGCTCTGTGAGTCTGTTTGGGTCAAAAGACACATGTGTTATGTTTCCAGAAACCAGATCAACCAATTATGTCATTTCCCATTATTATAGCTATTTAACTGAAAAAGAATAACAGCAGAAGAAATGCAACAGGCAGGCAAGATCCAACTTTCTTGTTGAATGGAGTGAGCCTGCCATGCTGCTCTGCCCACCTCAGCCTGCTCGGGGTCTTGGTGTGATGGTCAAACCTTCCAAGCTTTGACAGAGAGGGGGCCCAGGGAAGGCAAAAGTATTACAATCACATACAGTCACTGGTCCTCCAGCTCTACAAACCACATTGTGACTTCATCCACAAACGTGATTATCAGGGTATTTATAGAAGTGTTGTAATGTGATTTTAAGTGGGTGTAAGAATGAATTGTACAGGGCAGAAGTCAGAAGGAACAGGAGGGTGTTGTGAAGATACTGTAAGTATCTGAACAGAGGAGACAGAGAGTCAAGTGCTCTTATGCTGTCTGAAAGTCATGCACACATCATACAATTCAGCAGACATGCCCCAGCTTAGAAAGAGTTCACTTTGCTGGCAGGGAATCAGCACCGTGTGCATCTTCCACTGCACATCAAGGAGCAGCTCCAGCCCCAGTCAGAGACGTGCAGGCTGCTCAGGAACAGCTGGGCTCTCTGTGAGATCCATGTTGTTGATTGTCCCTTCAGCACAGTCTGTACCTGGATCTGGAAGCTGGTGAATGCTGCAGTGCACACCATCCAGTGGCTGGTGTACTGCAAAGGGATGGCTCTGCCTGTGTCTGCACCCTGGCCTACCACCAGAAACATTTCTAGGATTCAGGAAGGTCAAGGTGCTTGTTTTGTCATGGTGGAGCTGCAGAGACCTGCCCCTTTGTTAACCTCCAATAAAGGGGCAGATAATTTACAGTCTGGTCTTGGTATCACAATTCCACGGCTTCAGGACACAGAATTGTCCTGATCTCGTACTTGAACGGGTAAGGCACAGCATGAGTGTGACTAGAATTGGTGCCTCTGGGTGTACTATAGGATTTATAGATATGGGAACACAACATACAAGGATTTTTGTCTTATCAGATTGATGTCCTCTATGCTCATACCTTTGGAAGAGCTGTGATAATTGAGATAATTCTCATCCCTTAAAGCAGCTTTTTAAGCTGTGATTATTTTGGCAGCATAGCTCAAGTTTTATCACTCACAGAATGCAGAGGAGGAAAAGGAAATAAAAACCACTTCTTTTTTGTTCAGCTTTAACTCAAATAAGCCCAGATCACTGAAAAGAAGAAGAAACAGCTCTCTGTACTCATATCTCCTCAGATTACTGTCCAGGCATTCACACTTGCTCGAAAGTACCTCTAGAATTATTTTATAATCTTACAGACTCCAAATATTCTTACAAAAAAAAAAAAAAAAAAAAAAGGATTTCTAAAATGCACAATCTTTTCCTCTGCATAAGCAAGTGCAGAACATGGAAACTTCAAAACCAAATCCAGGACTTGAATTTCAGAACAAGGAATTTTTCCCTAGCCTTCTTTTAGATAAATCATAATAATTCAGCTTCATCTTCCTGTATTGAGTCATCTGTCTAACAAAAATATATGTGGTATCTAAGACTTGCTACTTTCTTTGAATTTCCTATTTGCTATTTTAAAATCTTTTCTGTCTATATTTACTGCTTTTGAGATGTATTCTCTGCCTGACAATGTGTGGGAATTCTAAAGGTCTGACTCAGGCTGCAAATTTATAATCGTGTGTAAGGCACACTTATGTCAGATCTTCCTGACTCGAGCCTCAAACTTCTTCCATCATCATTAAAATAAATGTTTATGTCACCTTCAGTTCTGCCTACTCTGTGAGTACCACTGAAGCACACAGTGGATTTCCCAAGTATCAATGTGGGACATAAATCCTGAAGTTAAGGACTAAAGTGACAAATTTAGGCACTGTAATAACCAGACATTGGAGGACTCACAGCTCTAATGTCAATGCCAGTGCACAGTGAATTCAAGATCCAAAACCAGGATTCACAAAAATCAATGATCCAGGTGAGGGTCTGTTGTAAATTATACCTTTTTTCTTGTAGTTCCTGAACTGTGGAATACAGAACTCCTTGAGAAACTGAAAGTCAAACTGTACAATGTCCCTTCTTGGTATTCCACTTTATATGAAATTCTTAGTGGATGGAAACCCTGCCCATGGAAGTGGGAGTGAAACTAGATGGTCCCTGAATGTTCTTTCCTATCCAGACCTCCAGAAATCCCTCCACTCTGCATTTGTCTGTGGTTGTAAATATTTTGTGAAGCAAGAATGTAACCCAAAGAGTCCTCCTGTCCCAAAATGAAAGGTGCCAAAGCTTCTGCTCAGCTAAAAGAGGGAGGCAGAAAGCTGAGACCTGTGGGACTGCTGAGACTGCTGAGCATTTCCAGAGTCCTGAGGGAATTGGCTGATGTTGTTATGAGGGAATTGTCTAATGTTATTGCCCAGCTGTTTTCCATTTTGTTTGAAAAGTCATGGCACTGGTGAAGGCTTTGGTGGCTGAAAAAAGGGAAGTATTGCACCTATTTTTAAAAGGTGTAGAAAGGAGGAGCCTGGGAACTACCACCCTGCCAGACTCCTCTTTGTGCCTGGGAAGATCATGGAACAAACTCTCCTAGAAGCCTTGCTAAGGTATACAGAGAGCAGGGAGGAGATTTGGGACAGCCATCAGGGCTGGTGAACAAGGGAAGGTCCTGCCTGACCAACCAAGGGGCTTTCTGTGATGGAGTGACCACATCAGTGGACAAGGGAAGGGCTACAGATGTCATTTACCTCGGACTTCAGCAGAAGGCTTTCACACAGTTCCCCACAACATCCTTCCTCCTAAGTCAGAGAGAGATGGATTTGATGGGCAGACTGTGGTGACTGAGGAATTGATTGGGTGGTTACATCCAGGGGATGGTGGTCAATGTCAAAGTGTCTGGATGTACACAAATGATGTCACTCAGGGCTCTGTACTGGGACCAGGGCTAATTAATTCTTCTTCAATGTCACGGGCAGCAGAGTCAAGTGTTTCATTAGAAAATTTGGAAATGACACCAAGCTGAGTGGTGAGGTTGTCATGCCTGAAGGACAGGATGCCTCCCAGAGGGACCTGGACAAGGTTGGGAACTCAGTCCATGGGAGTCTTACATGATTTTACAAGGCCAAGTGCAAGGTCCTGCTACAAACACAATCTGGGGAGATGGACAGATTTGAGAAGAGCTTTAAGAAGGACTTGGGGCTACTGGTGGATGAAAAGCTGGACATGACTTGGCAAAGACCACTCACAGCCCAGAATGCCAACTAATCCTGGGCTGCATCCAAAGGAGTGAGGGCAGCAGTGAGGATGGATTCTGCCTCTCTCCACTCTGGTGAGACCCCACCTGCAGTTCTCCATCCAGCCCTGCAGTCCCCAGTGCAGAAAAGATGTGAAACCTGTTGGACACTCAATGATCAGAGGGCTGGGACATCTCTGCTGAGAAGACAGTCTGAGAGAGCTGGGGCTGTTCAGAGAAGAGAAAGATCCAGAGATACCTCACTGCTGTATTTCAATACTTCAAATTAGGCTACTGAGAAAGATGGGGACAAGCTTATTAGAAGGAACTGTTGTGACAGGACAAGGGGTATTTTTTTTAAACGAAGAGACTGTAGATTCAGACTAGATATAAGGAATAAATCCTTTACTATGAGGGTGGTAAAACACTGGACCAGGTTGTCCAGGAAGGTGGTAGTTGCCCCATCCATGGAAACCCTCAAAGTCAGGTGGTACTGAGCAACCTGATCTAGCTGAAGATGCCCCTGCTCATTCCAGGAGATTTGACTTGATGACCTTTTAAGGTCCCCTCCCACCCAAATTTTTGTATGATTCTATGAGAGACCTGTAATGAAATGGAGACTCAGCAGGTCTCACACTGTGGCTCCCCTGGAACTGGCACTGCAGGCAGCTATTGCTTTTCTCAGAGAAACATGAAAGAAGGCACACAAGGACCAGAAATATTAGTTCTTTGAAGTGGATCCTTATCTCTGCCTTCTACTCATCTCTGCCCTTGTCTTAAAGCACTAGTCAGCTGAGTGAGAAACACTGCTCATATATAAACCTGAGGAGCAGGAAAAGGTGTTTATTGTGCTCTGGTCATTCTCACGGAGTGTTGCCACCTTCCAGCTGCTGTTAGTGCCTTACCTCCCATTAATTTGCTCTTCTTACATGTGCTGTTTTGAGACTATAACCTGTATCTCTGCCCATGTATGTACCAGAAAGTGTCACCTGGAAGAAGCTGCATTTTAGGAGGATTTTAGTTTCAGGAATACGCTAAGTATTCCTGATATTTCTTTGGGATTGTAGGCCGAAAAAAAGGCATAATTTCTGAATCCTGGAAAGGCACAACAATAATTAGGTGTCAGCTCACTCAGTTCTTGCAAGATACTTCATGTGAAACTGCAGATTCAGAGAAATTTTCATAAATAAAAACTCTAGAATTAAAATCCAGGGCAGCAAAATCTTTTTTAGGCCTGGGCTACCTTGTCCATTCTCTTCCTCACATAGTACTAATATATTCCTTTATCCAGAGAGCTTTGTTTCTCCCTATTGAGGTGCAGTGAAGATAAACACTGTGTAGCTGGTTGGTGAGGTTCTGCACTGAGTCACTCTGGTTTGAGATAACCAGCAAGCAAATAAGAGAAATCACAATCACTGTCACATTGTGCCACTTAATCTGTGTGTCACTTATAAGGAAAGTCTAAATCAGTATAACTGGTATTTTCAACTCTTCCATTGTCCTTTTGTTTTATATGAGATTTTTCTTCCCTTGTTTCTGTCTAGTGGTCAGGCTTACTGCTGGCTTTTCCCCCCATCACTGTATCTTATCATTCCACTACTCAGCTCAGCACATGAATTATTAATACTGTTTTTATGCTAAATGTCCCTGCCTTGCACATAATTTGACCTTACTTACTGAAGATGCAACTGTGCAAACCCTTCAGAGCACAGTACCCTCACTGTGCCTGTGAAAAATGTTTCTTCCTTGTGTTTGACTTACTTAACCAAGACTCAAAACACTTTGAACAGTCATGTGACCATTTTTATTAGCCCTTTTTTCATTACAGAGTAAGAAAGAAAAAATAAAACATCAACCTTTCTGAAAGCTAATTACCTTTTTGGTTGCTAGTAATTGTTCCTGTATTTTCTTACTGGCTTCTATCCTTGAACACACTGAGGAAGTGAAAAAATTAAAATTTGCCTTCCACTACACTTAAAAAATGACTTGATCATCAAGAAATATTCAGTGCAGCTTTCAGATATGGTTTAGGAAGGAGCTGTAGCTTGTATTCACCTCAGGATAATTGGAAAATGTCTCAGTTTATAATATTGGTTCTCTATTCAGCAAAATGTTTCCTTATACCTCTCTCAACATAGTAAAATTTTAATCCTGTACTGAGCTCAGCAGGAACAATTTTAAATACCTGCTGCCTCAGTCATAATGTCCACCATCTTTCCCTTAGGGAGAGTAGTTTCATTTCCATGTGGAACTTGAAAGGTAATTCCAAAGTCTTTATTGAAAGGTGTATGTTTACCAATGGTCTGGTTCACTTCCAGCAAAAATAACAGGAGATGTCAGACATTTTGAAAGGCAAATGTTTGCTAACAATAATCCATTACAGAATAAATAGTTATAAAGAAGCATAAAACATTCATCAAGTTAACAATTAGTGGTTATTCTGATGACCATTGAAATATCATCTTTTCTCCAGCCTGATGTACTCTTGCTTCCATACTATTCTGCAGCAAGGATTTTCATGGTCCAATTAGAAATTCATGTCATTTTTTGAGTACTATTATTTCCTCCAGTTTCAGTTCTATTGGTTTTCCAAATATTTTTTGGATGTCCCTTGTCTCCTTGCCAAAACAAGATAGTCTGGTCTTTTACAGTTTTCACCACTTGACATATACCTCCTTATTTCACTTATTTCCATGCATCCCTGGATCCCCACAGGCTGTTTATGTGAAGCAGTGGGCAGCACTGCACTAGGATGAGTTCACAGCCTGTGGTTCTTCAACTTTCAACAGTGTTTGATTTCAGAATGTGCTCATTGCTCCCTCCCAACAGCCTCCATTACTGTGGTTTCAGAGGAGGAGGAACAGACTGAGCAGTAATCAAAACAACATCTCAGTCCTTTCTGTGTGAGGGTAAATGTGGAGATCCTTCTCCTTGAACTCTGCTCTGGCATGGATAGGGAAACCCTGTCAATCTGAGTTGCCATCAGAATTTTTTTTCTTGAGGAACCTCAGCATGTGAACTCATATTGTCTTACTCAATCCTGATGAAACAGGGCCTCAGCTATTTGTTACCCAGAGAACATTGACCTCTTCATCCTTTTTTGTAAGTAGCATGAACATGTAAAGAAACAACCCATCCTATCCTCTATATAGCTTACCTTTTGCCAGTAATATAATTTACTTTATTTGTAGATAAAAAAGTAGTTACATTCTCATGCTCATAACATGATAGGAAAAAAAAGTCTTAATTGTAAAACTGCAGCAACAATAATATTTATATATACTAGATTACCTGAATTGTAAATATTAGGCAATCATCACTAGGACTAATTTTAAAACTGCACTTTCATTTGAAACTAGTCAGAATGTAATGTATGAGATACTATTTTGAAGACATTAACTTTCCCTTTATTATTATTATCAATTTGAAAAACTTTCCTCATATGGATTTAATTGTACCCTTACCAATGTGTAGGCTTTCATTGGTAATCCAAGTTTGTTTAGATTCTGCTGTCTGTCTCTGACACTTTGCTTTCACAAGGGCTGCATTCTGCTGTCTTATCAGAATACATTCATTGCAAAAATGTAATAGATTGTTTTTTAATAGACACTTCCAATGTTTAAATTATTTCTGAATGCCTTAAAAGTCAGCAAATTAAATTGCCCATTTCTGCCTTTTCACCAGCAAAATCGGAAGGAAAGAGATAATACAAGACAAATAATTATCATAACAACTTTTACAGTAGAAGCTTAAAAACAAATTCAATTAATTTAAATGTCAACTTATTGTCAGGTTATGTTCTTAATTTTTTTTCCCTCTTCAAACGTCAGCCTTGAATAAAAATTTTTTGTACAATATTAAATTATGTACCTAAATCTTCACTACAAGATAAACCTTCAGAAAGGAGCAGGTTGACTCTGCTTTACAAAATAAACAGGTATTTGAGAGTATCTCCTTCCTCTGATATTGGCATTTGATTAATACAAGTGAGCACTGTAAGTCCAGGCTGGAAACCAGTTGGGCATAAATATTTGCATGGCTGGATTGTCAATATGTATTGGAGACAAGCCAAACTTCTAAACTCTTTTTCATTTTTAATTCTGTAAAAATAAGGAGAAAGTACCAGGATACAAAACAGGCTAAAACTCAACACTGCTCTTCTAGTCACCTTAATATCTATTAGTTTTCATAAGGAAATATGTGTCCTTTCCAGCATATTGAAATTAAATAGGCAAATCCATGCCATCCACAATTCATTTACACTGGCAGAGCAGCATTCACTGACATCAGGGCTGGATTTTGAGATGGAAGAGCTACATGTCACTCATATCCAGAGTAGTAGCAGTAGTATTATTACTGCTGATATATCCCATTTATATCAAATATCACTGGTATGTGCCAGTTCCCCACAGATGTAGGGTTTCTTTATTAGATGTGATTAATGCAGCAGACAGGGAAGATCTAGTCTATAATGTTGCACTTTGCTCTGTTTACATTCATTATGAGATTTTTTTTTGGCTCACTTCTTTCCAAGTGACTAAACTGCTGTTGTTTCTATACATTCATGTCACAATTGATAACTTTGGTGTTACCATTCCTACATTTAATAGAGTTTTCACAGTTAATTAATACACTTCTGTTTTACTAAGCCTATTCAAATTCAGCTCTAAATTCTGCTGTGAACTTTAATGACTTTATCAGGCAGGATCCTGCAGGGAAAGTTGGCAGGGCACCACATGGAGTCCTGTGTTTGTTTGACTCTGGCAAGTCACTTCTCCATCTCTCACCCAACATCTGCCCATCCTGCATAGTCAGCGAGCAAATCCTTCTCCTGTCACGGCCTGTGCCAGCAGGGCACTGCTGGAGCTGGCAATTACTGGGAAGCTGAATCAGGGCTTAGGACTGTGCTGAGACTGTGCCACAAAACCAGGCAGTTTAGCAATGATAAAGGAGTAGGCTGGGGAAGAACTCAGGGATAGATATTCTCCTTCTCAACAGATTGCCCCACCTCCCTCCCATGGGTAGGTCAATGGTCAATATCACAGGATGCTTAAAGATGAAATTTCCTTTTCAGGGAGCTGCCCTGAGAGTGGGTATAACCCAACAGGTACCCTCAGACACATGCCTTGGACTGGCATCACTGCCTTAAACTTGGATGGAACATCCTCCCAAAACAACATCTGGTATCCAGTCAGTCTCTGTGAACCATCTCTGTTTCACCATTCTCACACCGCTCAAGTGCCCAACGTTGATGTGGGTTTTGTCTTTAAATAATAGTTTCAGTGTATGTGTCTGTATTCCAGACAGACAGGGAGACTGAGAGACAGGAGATTTTACTCGCTGAACACAAATGCACTGAACACTTCAGAAATGCATTATTTAATCTGTGATTTGATAGTGATCACTGTCAGTTACCCAAATCCAATATAAACTCATTTACTCATTTCCTGTTCTTTTCTTCCCCCAACTTTTTTTTTTTTTTCTTTTCTTTTTAGCACCTCTGGCACAAAAGACTAGAAGTGAAATATTAGCAGGAATCTTTTGCTAGAAAAGCTCAACTCAGGAGTGTGCTGGGTAATCCAGTTTTAATTCCCCAAGTTTCTAACATGTTTTATGATGCTTGGTCAATCAACAACACTCAAACCAGTATTCTGCTTTGCATTAACAAAGAAATTTAAACTGCTTCTTTAGTGCTAAAAGAGGAAATAATTTGCCTGATTTAATTGACAAGTGACAAGTTTGTCAGTATACAGTGGATAAAGATGACAATGAATTGTAAATCCCCTGTGACACATGCATTTCACACGACCTCTAGGGCAGCTGTTGTGGTCAAAAGCTCCAGTTTTGATCCCATTACACTTTGTAGTTAAGTCTTATTTTAGTTATGCCCAACTTTATTGTGGTTTTATCATTCAGACACTATATTTGCTGTATCACAATATGCTTAGACAACACAATAAAAAAATGACTCCTGGCAGTACTGGTGTAGGACTAAAGTCTAAACTTTTGTGAAAAGTTGTGTTCCACTCAGCTATGATGGCCTAAAATAAACCTGGGGGCAACTTTGGATCTACAGTAATAATGATGTTCTGTAGCTCATGAAGGTTATGAAATATGAAAGGTGCATATATTCAATTTATGTCAGGATTAGAAATTATTGATTCCCAGTTAAGACAATTTAAACTCAACACACAGCTTTGGTAATAGTGCATCAGTGAGATATTTTGCATTGAATACTGGACAGTCAAGCTAGGATGCTGGCCTGCCATCTCATTTTTTAAAACTCTTTTCTTTCTTTCCCATCTTCCTAAATGAAATTCTTGAATCTTTTCTTCTGCTTGGCTTTAGGCCAAGTCTGTTCTACAAAGTAGAGTTGTCTAGTTTAATGTGTCCTAGAAGTGACAGGGACCTTCAGGATTAATGAGACAATGATATGGGAAAGAACTGCAGTGGAATATTGGACTTACTGCAGTATTGCACAGGTATGACCCAGAAAACAATCTGCATGTCCTGGAGCAATGCTGTAACTGGGTTTGGCTGGGATGAAGTTCCACAGGTGAATTCCTGTGTCACAGCCTGTGTGGGGATTTGCCTTTGGGATTCAAGCAGTGTGGATAACACAGCAGTGCTTTGGCTGTTGCTGGGCATCTCTTGTACAGTATTGAGGTTTCCTCACTCTCTTCCCCCACTCTCCCAAGTAAGAAGGTTGGACTTGAGCAACAGGCTGGGAGGAAACATATCCAGGAGAGCTGCCCCAAACTGACCAAGCAGTTACTCCATGCCACATGGCATCATATTCAGCCAGAAAACTCCTGGTAAGGAGAAGGAAGCAGAAATTTCAGAGTTATGGCATTTGTCTTTCCAAGCACCTGTTATGCAAGCTGAGTCTCTTCTTACCAGGAGGCAGCTGGACATCTGCCCACCAACTGGAAATAGTGAGTTAATTCACATTTTTGCTTTACTTCCACATACAGCTTTTGTTTCTCTTATTAAATTATTATTATCTCAATTCACAAGTCCTTTTGCCTTCCTTCAATTTCCTCCAGCTCCCATTTCTTCCATGAAGGGAGTGAGGGGAAGTCAGGGTCAGTATTTGGCTGCTGTCTGGGGTCAGCCCATCAAAACTGGCCTTATTGAACAGGAAAGTTGTGGCTGTTATCAGAGGCACAACACATTGGGCAGAAACAGGGGACCTTACACATTCTCTTTTACATGACACACCTTATACAACATTTCCAAAATTCATTTATTTTTTCCAAGTACAGTGGTGGGGGGGTGTTGGGTCCCAATTTAAGGCAAGACAACTACATCAGGGGTCTGCCTTTTGATATCCACTGGGTTCTTACAGTAATGGATGGTGATCTATGGGCCCTGCTCAGTCCCCCAAACACCTGACAGGCAGTGGGGTGCCTTGCCTGGTCTCTGCTGGTCCAGAAGAGCCGTGGGCATGTCGTGGGTCTGGTGTGGTATCTGCCAGCCCCACGAGCCTCTGCTGCCTCAAACACCTCCACACCTACCTGAGAGTGTCTGAATACTACCACTGCCCAATGCAAGCACAGGGGGAGATGCTGTTAGCTCCTAAAAGATGGAGCAGCTGAGTTGCTCTTTGGGCCCTGCTGGCTGAGCTGACCAGATGAGCCAGGCAAGGGGATGCCTTTAGATGGGTGTCTGATGGCACCTGGGACACTCAGAGGTACCCAGGAGTGCCCAAGAACCTATGACACAGAACTTTTAAGAGTACATGACTCGTGGGAGTGGCATCTGGAAGAAAAGCAGGGTGAGCTAAATGTCTTGTCCCACTGGAGATGATATTCAAGCAGCTGAAAGTGAGTCTCAAATCTCAACCAACCACAGTGGAGTCTTAGACACTAAAAGCAAAGGTAAACATCTATTTGTAAATCCTTACAATTAGGAGTATTAAAATGAATCCCACCTGGAAAAGGCAGGATAACTGTGCCCAGGATGGGTGGGTGGCCAGTGCCACTCCATGTGCAGCTCTGCTCCACTTCCAGCTGCTGCTCCAGGCAAGCACCACCATCCCACAGGGTCTGTGCAGCAGCTGCCAGCCCGGGAAGATGTCTCAGCTATCTGTGGGTGTTGCAAATAACACTTGACACCTCTGAGCAGGCAGCTGACTCAAGCCTCAAGATTCATTCAAGCAGTCTATCAAACAAAAAGTGAAAACTCCAACACTGGTGTGTTATAAAATGCTATGCTTAGAATCTGCACTATTACAAATAATAGCTTGAAAATGCCTTCTGACTATATTTGCTGTGATGAACTAAAATGGAGTCATCATACAATCATCAATAACTGAAGGAAAACACCTGTTGTACAAAAATTGAGAGCTATAAGTGATGCTGAGAAAGCCAACAAAAAATTCCACCAAGAAGAAGAAAACCAAATGAAACCTACTGTGAACTTTGTAAGAAAACCTGGAAGCAAACTGGCTGATCCCATGAAGCAGATAAACTATACATGTGATGGAGGGATGTTAAATTGTTTATATGAGAAAACAGACTGACAGCTCCCTGGCTGACTTTCTGAACTCTTCAGTTTTGGTTTCAATAGGTTGCCTAATTTTCATTAGAACATGTATATTTGGCAGCATTAGTTAGATTCCACTGAAAATATTTTTAACTAATACTGCCAAAATTACACTGCTGGAAAATTGGTTATATCTTCACATTTGCATTTACATGACATTTAGGCATTGTATTTTTTATGTGTGAGGCTCACTGTGCAAATATAGCTATAATTCTTAAATGCATAATCACCTTTTTTTTTCCCCCCTGGAACATCTGCAATAGTTTCTGAAGTTGATGACCCTTCAACGTTTATCATATCCTCACAGCTAACACATAGAAATGGTTGCTTGAACTCTCCAAATTAAAGTGCAAACTGAACCAGACTCACAGAAATCAACAGCGATTGTTCCAGTCTAAGACATCTCTGCAAAGAGGAGAATGGATTTGTTTTACTTTGCTTTTGAAAAGAGTAGGAACCCCAGATATTCAGCTTCTGTGTCTTGGTGGGCACAGTAATGAAGAGGTGAACAGTGGTAGCAAACTGCTGCTGTCTGTGAGTATGTGACTACATCTTAGGTTCTGTGATAATAATTCATACATCTCCTGGAAAAACTCAATTCTTTATTTAACTGATTGTGCATGACAACTGGAGAAGGTAAAAGTAATAGACTCTGGAAATCTATAAGATCACAAAATCTTAATTAAAAGCAGAGATGTGGATCTTCAGAGAATAAGTTGGTAAATTTCATCTGTATAAAGCCAAAAATAATCTCCAATTTTTTGGTTTGAAAATGCCTCTAAAGACCATCAAGTCCAGGTCTTAATCCAGCACAAGTCTACCATGAATCCATGTCCCTACATACCACATCTTTCAAATATCTGCAGAGATGGTGACTCAACCAGAAGTCTGGGCAACCCTGTTCCAATGCTTGACAACCCTTTAGGTAAAGAAATTTTTCCTAATATTCAATCTAAACTTCCCCTGGTGTAACTTGAGGCCTCTTGTCCTGTCACTTTTTACCTGGGAGAAGAGACTGCCTCCCACCAAGATGCAGCCTCCAGGTAACTGCAGTGAGCAAGAAGGTTCTCCCTGAGCCTCCTTTTCTCCAGGCTACACATCTCTCTCAGCTGCTCCTCATCACAGCACCTCACTGTGGTGCTTGGAATACCAGTTCAATACTCTCATCCAGGTACTCAGGAGTCTCTGTACCACTCCTGGGGTTCCTGGGCTCTGATACCTTCTGGACTGCTCGGAGTGCCAAGGTCAGGGATGGTGGGGGATCAGGAGATGGGTGTTCCTCCAGTCCAGGGGTTTTCCAGATGCCTTGAGGTCCCTTCTCGGGGTGCCAGAACTGATAACTGGAAAGGCTGACCTGGAACAGAGACCAGACAGGGCAAAAGGGATAAAATAAGTATTTATTGAAAGGATACACCTTGGGCAGTGCAAGAGCCTGGTCAGGACTACACCCAAATCAGATCCAAGAGAGATCCCAGTCATTACACTTTTATAAATTTTGGTTCATCTACATATTGGGGTCAGTTGTCCAACCACAGCCTCAGGCTATGAATTCTCAGCCCCCCTGGCTTGCCCTCTTTCTCTCACTGTTGTTTCTGCTTTTTGGGTACCATTTGTCCTTGACTCTCCAGCTGGGAAGGGATTGTTTTGTCCAACTAACCTGTGAAGAGAACTTACTAACACCTAATATGAAGCTTCAGAGTTACACACTAAGCAGCAAAGATTCTGAAAAATATAAAAGCTAAAATCCAAGGCATCAAATGTACATTTTCAATTGAGGGTCCCAAAACTGGACACAGCTTTCAAGGTGTGCCATTCCCAGTGTCCAGCACAGAGGAACAATCACTGACCTGATCCTGCTGGCCACAGTAGTGCTGACACAGAATTCCAGGAGGCCACTGGCCATCTTTCCACCTGGGCACGCTCTGGCTCATGATTTCCACTGGGCAGCTTCCAGCCACTCTGCCTCCAGCCTAGAGCACTGCAGGGACTTGTTGGGACACGAGGGCAGGAGGAATATATCCATGGACTTACACCAATTTACATCAGCTCATGATTGACCTGATGGAGTCTAGAAATCTTTCACTGGTGGTAAACAAAAATGGTGCCAAATGTAACTGAAAAGTACAGATTGGCTACTTTACCTTATATTTATATAAAAGAGAATTGAAAAGGCCATTGCAATTGCAACTGCCATCATTGCCTTGTGTTGTCCTTTGCAAATCCATCTGCTCTTTCCCACCTTATAATTCTTATAACCTTTATAACCCTTATAACCTTTATAACCCTTATAACTCAACTGGAAATCTTGCCTTGCAGGGATCCTACTTCTACCTACAAGCATATTTTCAGCCATATTTCAAAACAAAGTGAGATGATGTAGTGATCCATCATTGCAACTGCTAGCTAATATTAACACCACTATTACAGATTGTTCCTAATTAAGAGGGAAGACTAATCATTTGAGTAAGTCACAGAAGACAAAAAGAGAAAGAAAAAAGATGTAGTTAAACTTAGAAACTACTTGCATTTTCTAAAGAAAACAAGAAAGCAGTCGAAAAAAATTGAGGCCAATGGTGACTAAAAGTAAGGACTCTCTACCTTGCAACTGTGATACCAGCTCTCAGTACAAGGTGCTTTAAAAATAACTGTGATGATAAACTACTAAAACCTCTGTCTGTAAAAAAATCTCACAGAGACATAAGGAGCTTGTACCAATACACAGCAGATTCTCAGAAAGCTGAATTTTAGAAAATACTGAGAAGGCTCACAGTTTAAAAAGTAATTATGGGAAGAATGTGTGTTTGTACAAAGGAGTTTGTCCTCAGAAAGATCCATCTAATTGAGCTGAAGGTGTGAATAAAGCAGGAGAAACAAAGTGTGCCTCACAAGAGCACACTGAAATAGCAAACAACATCATATTTGTAATTTTCTCTCTCAACCTTGGAAACTCAGTCAAGAATAGAAGCTATGCTATATTAGACCCTCTGTTTGCCACTATCTTGCTTGAAAAGACAGCAGCAGATAATTTTTTATGTCAAATATTTTCTATGTTGCTTTTGAGGCAGAAACTTCATTATCTTGACTCTGAATGTGTTTATTTATTCAGATACCATTTATAATGCACCAAAGTTAACTTTTCATGTTGTGGCCATATGAACATTGAAACAGTCAACCATACAATGACTGAGGTTCCATAATCTGCTTTATGTCTGACTTCATGATTGACACTCTTCAGCTAAGAAATTATTCTTTCACTCAAGAAAACATAATGACTAGATTTTAGATAATAATAATAATGTTTTCCCATGGCAGATTTTGACCTTTTGATGAAAACTTGAAAACACTTTGACCCTGAAATGTCATACAGGGGTACTCCTGGTTGATCCAGGATTTACAGTTTTTAAAGAAGCAAAGAGATCTGAGACACAGAATTCATGAGTCAAAGACACAGCCAAAGCAGCCATGTGTCAGCTGAAGCTGGAAACACAAAATAATTTGAATCTGAGCTTCCCCAGGAGACACTCTCATGAATATTTAATTGAATGACCTTTTTTTCCCTTTGAAATAGCCTCAGGAGATTGATTGATTGATTGATTGTTTGATTGATTGATGTATTTATTTTTGGTGCACATTGGGTGAATTGTTGACAGAGAGGCTACAGATATAAACACTCATCCTCTGCAGGCCATCTTGATTTTCTGTGGAACTGATCATTTAGACATGAAGTGTATTTCCTTCCACTAATCCTCTAAGCCATCCCATTAATTTTTTAAATGCAGAATTTACTTGTGCTTTCTTTTGCTGCATAGTATTTTATTGATCTAAAACATCAATATTTTTCCTTACCTTTTCCAATTTTGACAGATCCCAAATACCAAGGGGATACCAGCTCAGTTCTTAAAATATTTTTTTATTAAAGTGTAATTCCATGGACATTTTTTGGCTGCAAATTACCTTAAGAAATTTTGATTCCCCTGATGCTTTTTTCTTCCCAAGAGGCCTCTTCACCTGCATTGAGAAAAAAAAATGCTGCTGTTGCTGTGCAGTAAAGCTTCTCTCTGTAAAGCCACAGCCTCTCTGTCTCAGAGCCTCAGGGCTCTGGCTAGATTTTTTGGCCAAAGAGTTACTTCTGACATGGTGTGCCAGGACAGATTTGATGGTGATTTTTGGAAAGCAAGAGCAAATGGAAAAGTAGGCATTTCAGTACAGTGGTATAAAGAAATAAAACTAGAGAGTTAGAGGGAGAAAATCACATTGTAGGTGTGATCTAGCTCTGAAAAAATAAGGGCAAAACAATCTTAGTTACTAAAATATTTTCTTGTGAGGTTTAAGTCCTTAGGAATTGGTGCTATGTTCTATGTTGTATTCTTGATTAGTAGTCACCATTCACATTTGATTAGAGCAGTGCTTCAGGAGAATAAAAACCAAATTAATGCACCAGTTCTCACATTTAAAATGCATCCAGATGCAGAGATTTGGAAGGAGAAAGTTGGTTTTCTTATGTGGTGCCAAACAGGGAAACAGCAGCTGAATTTCTGCATGGATGTACCAACCCACTGGATATCACACCTTAGCACCCAGCTGGTGTGCAGGTTTGGCACAGGGAGCCATTTCTCTAACATCAAGATATGAAATGCAAAAAGCAATTTGCATTGAAAGGAATCAGCTTCCCTTACTTGGAGATGTGACTCTCCCCCTGAGAGAGAAGGTGGTTGCTTTAGTGTGGGCACATCACATGTGTGTGGCTACAGTCAAATGAAATGGATTTTACTTGTTGAGATCAAGTAACTTAGAATCCATAAAACACCACAGCAGAACATCTCAGCCATTTTTTGCAAAAGGCACATAGAACAATGTTATTTCTTAATTTTCTTCCCTCTGTATGGTTTTGTGGCAGACTATCTTTCCAATCCATCAGTATGAAATGCTCAGTTCTGAGTCCCAAGTAACTTAATTTCCTACGGAATATATAAAGGGAGATTGCTCTTTTTGTATAAATAACACATGCAGGCTTTATTATGTTATCAGAAAAAGCTGAAACAAATTTACATGACAGAGTTTTGGTAGAGAACATTAGTATATAGCTCACAAACATTTAGGGATTGAAAAGGATCTCTGTCTTAATTGCTTGAAAATAAATTTCCAATTAATTAAGGGGAGAAAAAAATAAGAAGATGAGCTAAGTAAGGATTCTCAGTTAATAATCCTGAAAACTGAAATTAAATCTCCGTCATTAAACTCATGTAATGTCTCTGCACCTAATTATGATTTCCCCAGAATTCCTCTTAAATTTATATTTCACATTATCTGAACTTAATGGCCCTTTTATAATTGGAGAAGATGTAAACTTAGCTTCAGCCCCGTGCACGGGACCAATCCTCAGTGAGGAAACTACAAGTCCATGAGCAGTGTGAGTAATAAAGCAACACTAAGCTGAACAGAGTGGGGGAATGTCAACACCTGGAAGATCACAAAAGCTGTAGTTGTGTTTATGTACATGTAGGAATATGCAGGACATCCTCTGTAGCTTCCTTTTCACATACTGCCACTCATGATAACTACAACAGCCTAAGGAAAAAAGAAAAAGAAAAAGAAAAAGAAAAAGAAAAAGAAAAAGAAAAAGAAAAAGAAAAAAGAAAAAGAAAAAGAAAAAGAAAAAGAGAAAAATAATTTTTCTAGGACTTTCTCTAAACTCATTTTATTATTAAAAGAATAGCAGTCTTATTAATTTTCTCTAACTTTGCTCTGATAATTTAACAAAGCAAGCGTATTTTTCATGAAAACAGACCTAGAAGGAACCTCATGTATGCAGCATGCTGGGGACTGAAGTTCTGAGCTGTATAAAGCTCATGTGCACAACAATCAAAGCTTTATCACCTGACCAGCAGAGCTTTTGCCCAACCCAAATTCCTGTTGTTTAAGGGGGACCAAATCAGCAGCTAAAGCCAGCACACAGCAATGATCTCATATCTCATCTGCAAAATTAACTTGAAACTCTGCTCCTTCCTCAGCTCCTCAACATACCTGGTAGGCATTTCATGGATGTCAGACCCACTAATATTTAATTTCCTTCTCAAACTCATCCTTAAAAATTTATGTCTAACATCCTTCTGGATATATCCATCTAACAATAGAGATTCCTTGGCAAACTTGGGAAACTTGTCATCGGGCTGTATTAGCCTATTAAAATTTAAAATTACTCCTGTGAATTAGGTGACTTCAGGTCCATGTTAATGCCTTGTGTGCAAGTTTAGGGTTTGATGAAAAGCAAGGATGAGAGGACAGAGAGAAAACTCTGGGATATCTAAAGGTAGCAAAACAAGGTGTACATGTGAAATCACAAAGGATTTTGTTTACTGTTTAGGGGTTCTAGCAGGATTTGTGGTCCCAACAAGACAGCTACCTGTAGGATAAATGCTCCTAGAGAGACAGCTGTGTTGGGTGAGAAATAAAAAATGGCAGCAAGATAACCACAGTAAAAAAAATACACAGCACAGGAAAGTAGAGCCCCAGCTAAGAATTTTGAAGGAGCAAAGTAAAGCAAGAATATATTTCCTTTTGGTTCTGTTGGTGATTTATTGCCCCTGTGGTGGGACATGAATATCCCTAAAGGAGATGCAAGGTAAGAGATAAAAAAATGTTAGGCTCTCCACAAGAGACAGTGAAAATACAATATATATCTATAGGAACAAGCACAAGAAGAGCTTGGTCCCAGCCTACATTTCATAAACCTTCTTTTCCAGCTCTGGGAGTGTTAAACATGCCCTGGTATGTCTGACATCAAGGTAGAGCATAACAACCTAGAATAACCAAAAGAAAGCATTCCACTACACCCTTTTCTTCCTGATGCAATTGCCCATCATGTAAAATTTTGTTAATGGTGGTTAAGTTTATCTGGAATGATCAACAAGAACAGTTTTTTTCCTTTCTGTATTTCTGAGTCCAAAATTATTACTACTTGTCCATTTCAACTGGCTGCTGTTTAGAGCTAAAGCAAGAACTGGTACTGGAGGTAAACTGCAAGTGAGCTGCAGAGAAATGGAAAAGCAGTTTCTGTCTCAACAGAGTGGGAAGATGTCAAGCTGTTTTAATACATTATTCTGGATTCTAGAATATGTTTATCAAGTGTGGAGCAGTATTTTATGCTTGACAGTAACAGAGGTTGCAAAAGGATTTGGGAGGCCTCTAATAAAATCTTTAATCTGTTGACAGAAGAATTTCATCAGCCAGTATTATTAACATGGTTTATATAATTCCATGCCTTTGCCTGCATCCAGACAAAGTTATGTCTGCATTACTGCTTCTGGTTTTGCTACTTAGAAAGGCTTAAAGTTGGCCTTTCCATGAGTTCCCCGTGGGTATTCTCACAAGTAGTGGATTTAACACAGCACTTGACACTGTACTACAGCCAATAAATCCAGGATAAGTTACTTCAGTGTTCAGTGGATTGTAGTATTTTTGATTGAGGACAGGAAATTATATCCCTCAGGCTGAGGCATGGGTCTGGAATGACATTAGTGGCTCATCGTTTTCTTACACAAATCAGGAAGGATATAGGTGAGACTCACAAATCTGAGATGGAGAACTTTGCAAGGTGTCAAGAGCTTCTCAGTAAATCACTGGGTGGAGCTTAATGAAGCATGGTGATGGATGGTTTCAGACTGTCTGAAAAGCCTTTGTAGATGTGTGTGATCTTTTCTACAGAACAGGATCCTCCCACAGAGCTCAATTCAATAAACTGAGGATGCAGTTTGGGTTAATTACAGACTTGAAAGATTTAGTTGCAGCAAAAGTCTTTTTCTGCAGACATCAGAGTCTACCCATGCCTTTTTAATGAACACCATGGCCAGGGAAGAGAATAGGATGAGAGAATGTATCAAAAGCAAATAGTACTGTACAGTGTTAAATACTCACCAGGATTTTCATCCCAGAACTAAACCAGTCTCCAGGTTAAAGCCTTTTTCCTGGTTAGAGCAAATCTGGGGATTTGCTTATGTTTTTGCATTTTCAGAGGAATCTGTTATGGTTTAGGAGCACAAGAGTTTTGTCAGATGTCTGGCCTGATTCTACAACTTTCTGTAGCTCTTCAAGGGAGTGTAGAGAGACTGCACTCCTTATGAAGGTGGTGTAGTTAAACTCTCAACATAAGACAGCCTGAATTAGGGTCACAGTGAATTTGGTAGATCTCACAGCAAGGCTTTCTTTTGAATCTCAGCTGCCTGGCAGAATGGCTTGCTGATGAAAGCAGAGGTCAGAACTTCACAGATGGATATCAGTGAAGATCAATTCTTCTTCTTTCAAACACTTATCTTTAAACACAAACAGAATTTTTGAGTGTCATGAGATCAGCTTAACTACAGTCCATACAATCACAGGTACACTGCACTCTGTTTCTCACCCTTTTCTATAATTTCTTTAAATCCCTGCAGTGTAAAAGAATATTTATCCTAAAGCAGTTGTAAGCTGTTTACTTCTAGATGTGGATTTCTGTAGTTTCTAGCTGTGTTTTAATTTGGAAGCCATTTCTAATTGCATGCTTGCAGAGAAAATTCTTGATAAGTAATTTCTTTTTGTTTGACTCAATATAATGCAGTATATTTACATGTTGTGAAACAGAAGGTAGCTGTGATTTTCTCTTAACTACACTCAGGAAGAAAACTCTCAGCAAAATGCGTATAATTTTCTTCCTTTTTTTTTTTTTTTTTTTTTTTTTTTGTAAATTTAGCTGGTGGAGCCCTGTTTTTGTCAGTGGGAAGCTTGGAGCATTGATCTTGGAGTACCTGGACAGGAGAGAGGAAAACATTAGATTTCAAAGGTTGTGTAGAACATGTGCAAGATGCCGTACAAAAAACTCCGTTTCTGTTGCACAGTGCGAATTTCTCAACTGGGTTCACCCACTGATTGCACTACTGAAGTAATCCATGGACACAAATCAGTGTTTTGTACACAGAGATCGAGTTGCTGTGGTGAAGGCAGCCTGCTGAAATCCATAAAAACAGCAGAACCTGTAACAGGGGGCAGAGCTTTGTCTTTTTAACACTTTTGTGCTTTCCAGACTGGATAGATACCAGCATCTGCTTTAAAAATAAAACTAATTTTCTCCTTATTTTATCTCCTCTCTCCCCAAAAAGGATGCCATATTTTCAGCTAGAGTTGGAGGAAAGCTCCATTTCCTTTCCTGTTTGGGCATCACGTGATGGTGAGGTGCCACAACCCTATTTTGGAAAGAGCCTCCAGTAGGAGAAAGCTGCTTTGGTGGCACAGGCTCACTCCCAGGGGGAAAAAAACAAAACCCCACACTCTGGATAACTCCTGGGCAATGAACTAAGGAGAGGTGAGAAGGGTCTTTGTGTAGAGTTCCACAGAGCAGGTTTATTCTGAGCACAAGTGAAGGGTCCAGGGACAAAGACAGGGAACGATGGAGGGTCCAGGTTTAAATATGGGGAACAGGGGGCGGAGCAAAGCACCAGGGCCAATGGGCTGAGGGCTCAGGGGCGGGGCAAAGGCGGGGCCAAGGGCAGCAACCAATAGGGTTAAAGGGGGTGGGACACTGCAGCAAAATGGGGCCAATGGGTAACCGGGGCAGGGAGAACATTCTAGGCATCATACACACAAGGGGGTAAAGCAGTGCGGAGGCCAATGGGCCAACCCGGGGAACAGAACTGGGGTATATTAACATAAAACCACAGAGAACGTGGGGGAAAATCGTTCTTCTCTGTGCCCTAAATGTCCCTCTCAGAACTTAGGACCTGTCTCTCCAAGGCATAAAGATTTCTGCTTCTTGGACAGGCTCCAGGGCTCCCACACTTTCCACAACTTCTCATATAGTCGTAGAATAATCATAGAATTCTTTGAACTGGAAGGAACACTAAAGATCATCTAGTTCCAAACCCCCTGCCATGAGCAGGAACACCTTCCACTAGACCAGGTTTCTCAGGATCCCATCCAACTTGACCTTGAGCATTTACAGGGATGGAGCTGCCCCAACTTCCCTGTGTGCCAGGGCCTCACCACCCTCACAGTGAAGAATTCCTTCCTAACGTCTAATCTAAACCTATTCTCTTTCAGTTTGAAGCCATTCTCCTTTTGTTCTGTCACTATCCTCTCTTGTAAATAGTCTCTCTCCAATCTCAGGGGAGTGATTGCCGTTCCAGAAATCTGAGTTCAGCAAAGAGTTGAATCCCTAAATCTGTATCAGTATGTATGTTAAGCACGGAGAAAGAAAAGAAGGCTTTTTTTTTTTTTTTTTTTTTTTTTTTGCAATTGCAGCATGTTTGTGACTCATGAATTTTGTTTGGTAGAATTGCTTTCATAATTTAACCTTGCCAAAAGTGGCTGCGCCTCTTAGTAGTTTTTCATTATAAAAGATTCTCTGTGCCACCTCTGGATAGTCTCAAGCCAATAAAAAGGAACTGATTATTACTTTTTTATTTTGTCAAATGGAAGAAAAAGTACCCAATGTGCTATAATAATAATGGCAATAATAAAAGATACTGACAATACTTAGAGATCAGCTGAATAAGCCCATTGACTGCACTATTTTTGAGAGTGTATTTTCATGCCCCTTCCTGATAACACTGTTTTAGAGTAATGTATTCTGCCTTCCAGATGACACACTACTTTTAATTTTCATGTACAGTATAGGCTAACAGCATCTCATGGCTTTTCAATCAGAAGTTGTTCTTCGATAAACTGACAGTGATATGAGCACCCCTGCAGGATAATTTTTTTGAAACAAGGGAGAGAGAGTTGGAAATTCTACGATTAGTGGCAAATTTTCAGTGGCAATTGTTACGTATTGCCAGCACTAAAATCAATAGGAGAATTCAAGAAGTAATGCTCTGCTCTGTGTGTGAAAAGAATGTGACCTATCATTAACACCTTCAGGCAAATAAGTGATGATTTAGGGCACTTAACAAAAGCTCATTTGTCTCTTAGGGTTTTGAAAATGAGGACAAGAATTGTAATAACAACAGTGGGGAAATTTTTGAGCACATGAGAGATTTGAGATTGAAATTTCCTCTTGGAGTATTTTTTTAATGTACTGTTGCACTTAAGTTGTACTTTGAAGTTACATCAAGGGCATCCAGAGTGTGCAGATAAGCAGTATCTGTCAAGTCCTAATACGAAAAAATGAATCACAGAAATATGCTGTTACTTAGAACAGATGTTTTTATATTACCATTCTAAACTTATGGAATTAAAGCCACTCAAATTAATAAATGTCAATAAAAAAGTCATTGAGATCGTGTGAACCTCAGCATAAAAAAAAATATACAGATAAACACTCTCCAGTTGTATTTTAGCCATTACCCACACTGTTAATCAGTGTGGACCAGTTAACATTTTTCCCTTCTGCTAAAAATGAGTCCAGTGTCCGAAAAGGAGGAATAATTTAGCCTATCTGTTCCTTCCAAGTGGTCAATCAAGTTAATTTAGGACATTTTGGTGTCATAGACATACAGTACTTCACATTATTCTAACAAAAGGCAAGGTTCCATGTCAATATTTTGACCAAATAAATCTCTCCATATTCCTTCCATCAGTTTCTAAAGAGGGAACGTCCTTGTCAACCAGGTGTCTCCATCTGTTTGGGATGGCTTCCAATAGCACTCTATTTCATGCATGCCTTAAAATTCTGCTGAGTGGGTCTTCAGCACTACAGATATCCTGTCAATACTTCTGAATGAGTTTCTCTGTTTCAACTCCTCCATTTTGTACCCATAAATTGTATCTCACATTATCCTGTTTTTCTCTTACTAGAGGCTGGATAGAAAGAGTATTGAGCCATTAGGTAATTTCCAAGGTACATTAATCATCTTACCAGTGTGTAAGAGCAAGCTCACAAGTGCCAATATTCAAAGCTAAGTGTTGTGCTTGGAGGTGTCCCAGTGCTCTTGAGGAAGGTCGAATAACATACAATAATGTAAATGAGAATGCTTTCACTAAACAATTATTCTCCATAATGTTCCATAAAAGGAACACAGGAATTGATACCCTGGGTCCAAAGATGATTTTTTGAATCAGAATGTCAGAAGCAGACATTCCAATCTCTTCAGCAAATACGAATGAAGTCCCTTTAGAGTTACCCTTCAAAAATTGCTTTTATAACAAATGGATTTGAAATCAGACTCAAGACAGAGTTAAGGCTCTCTTCAGAGTCAAGAAAAGAAAGCTTCATCAGTTTGCACCAAATTCACAGCATGAAGCCTCTGGTGATCTCAGTGCTGAGGCATTTAAAATTCTTCTATGATAAAACTGGAGTCACATTTCCCCCTGTGATCTGGCTGCCCCAGCCTAACACCAGCAGCCTGTGCTCTGTCAGCACAGCTGCAGAGGAATCCTTGAGATGCAAACCCCAGAGTTAATCAGGCCAGCACAGGGTGCAAAACATCAGCTGCCCCAGAATCTGCTCAGCAGTGGGAGAATTCCCTTCCTAAGGAAGCATCTTTGCACTGGGACACAGGTAGGAGCCCAAACCCATCTCTCCTGATTCCCTCCCTGGGTTGAAAAATGCTTCACATATCTCTGAAGTTCTCTTCTGGCCAAAATCTTCTCTTGTCTAGGGCCCAGTGCAAGTTCTGCACAAAGACATATACGTTCTCTTTTTGCCTTCAGACATATTTCAGCTTTTTTCCTTTTTTTTAAAGTTCTCATCCATCAAAACACAGACAATCGTAGACGTGACTATCTTGGCAAGTCTGTGTGATCATTACAAAAGGGGAGTGGGAGATGATGATGACAGCTGTGTTTTTTGGAGAGAAGGACAGGAATTTTAGGTCTCATTTGATTCTTCACTTTTACTGGCTTTTGCAAATGGCAGGAAGATTGCAACATCTTCATTCCCAGAATAATATCAATTCTGTAAAGCCTCAAATTTTACAGAATTACTTTTGAATTCAGATATAATTCCCAGTCACTATACAAAGGATATTAATGCTGGGATTTAACTACAGAATGACATCAACCAAATTAATTTTCTCCCCTTCCATGTCCTGTATCTTGTCTGAAGTATGAATGAAAATTAATTTCCTATGGAGGGGGAATGGCTGTGAGAAATATTGAAGCAATTAATTACTGCAGATTTTGTTCTTCTTGACCAAGACATTTATATTTTCTGAACACTTAATTGATGCTGAATTTTTAAGTAATGGAATAAGGAGAAGTTGAAGTGATGTTATGTAGAATTGGATTACACTCCCCTTCTTCCCCCACATCATCTGGGGTGCTTGCTCCCATTTTAAAAAAGGAGTTTCATAAAGTTAAAACTTACAGAGTGTAATATTTAGATCCTTGAGAAATAGGTGCTGGTTTTACTCAAACACCAATAAAAGATGGAGCATGCTGAAAACACCAAATGCATATTAAAAATGGAATAAATAATGGTTGAAAATTAGGATTGAATTTTAAATTGTAGCCAAAAAATATTTGATCTTCAAAGGGTCATCATGAGCTTTCCTTTGTTGCCAATTACATATGAAAATTAGAATGTAAGATTTCAATATGTCCTTCCCAACTCTGTCTGCACATTAAAATAAACTCACTTTATGTAATTTTCTCTCACAGCTGATTTTCCCTTTTATCACATGACCATCAGAAGTGCAGTGTACATACCCATGCTTGGATCTATACATATCTGGGATTTTCATGCCGGAAAGAATATCAACACCTCTGTTCTTATCCAAACCATTGTCATCAAGCTGCCCTCCACAGCCAGTGGTGTCATAGCCCTTGGTTAAATGGCTGACTGGCCCTTCATGAGGCAGAAATCTGTAATCTAACTCATCCAAACATGGGGATCAGCAGCAATCCCAGTGTCTCACTTCACAGGACACCCTGGAATTTCTGTAAAGGGACTGTATCCTCTGCAGAGGACATGAAAACCCATTGTCAGCTCTCTTCTCCCAGCAAGAAAGACTCCCAATTTAGAGCAGCTAATTAATATTTAACTGTAATCTCTAGAGCTGTGTTTTTTGAGGGTAATAGACCCTAAACCTGGATAAATCTCTGTGGGAAGCACAACAAGACCAGGCCTCACCTGTATCTTGCCACACAGGTATGAGCCCCAGATCTATTCACAACTTGTAGTCCCTGGTTAGCCAGTTCTGAATCCACAGAACTGCTCCAGCACTGGTAGGGTCAGTCTGGCTGTGGTAGTTGCTCAAGGCAGTGAAAAACCAAGTTTCAAGCAATCATGCCTTTTGAGACACTTTCCAAGATTTCTAATCCCCGATTTTGCTACCAAAAATTTCTTGGCATTTCTGTTGACATGTACAGGTTGTAATAAGATGCAGAGTATTTCAGAGCTTCCTCTGCAATAACATCAGTATTACTAGCCATGCTCCACAGACAGAAAGCTCAATACCAGCTGAGCAAGGCTACATTTTCCAAAAGTGTCCTACGTATTTGGAGACCCTGAGCAATATGCTGAAGTCCCCAAAATGTGTTTAGAGCTAGCATCACTCAGGGGTGATTGACACATGTGAAAAACTGGCACACAGTGACAGGTGCCAAAAATCAAAATTTAGCTGTAAAATGTCTACCCAGTAAAACCAGCTTTAAAGTCAGGTAAGAAGTGCTTGGAAAGAATTAAAATGCAATATTAATATGAATGCTCATTGCCATGCTTAATGCTATTTCCAGTGGTGGTGTTTCCCCTCCCAAAAAGAATTACTGAAAGAGACTTTCTAATCTGACAGATGTTTAATTACATATGAAGCTTTTCTGAAGCCAAAGGCAGATTGGGTGTTTATGCAGATAAACAGAAATATACTGAGTTAATACTAACAACAGCAATAACGTATTTCAATATTGGAAGGGTGCAAAGAGAATACCTAATAAAAAGTTAAGGGTTTAGAAGAAACTTCACTGATAGGTTTATACATTGTGATTTTTCCTTATCTGAATCATTTATAGAAATTGACACTGCTCTTCTAGATATCTAATATTTTATCTACATTTAGTGCAGGTCTTGTGTTCAGTTTCTGTCTATGTAGCTTTAAGCCAAGGTTCCCCTTTGAATTCTGGTGATAAAGTTCAAAGTAATTCCAATCCAACTTTCAAGATGTCAGTCAAACATATAATGAAGTCATAATTTTTGTTTTGATGAGTTTAAAAATAAATTTTATAACCAGCCTCACACACTGACTTCTCAGATCTCTCTTTCCACTGCTGTTGAAATGTCTCCTGCCTTGGTCTTGTCATACTTAGGTCTTGATCTCATTGCCTGGAGGTGAGAGCTGCTGTGAAGGTTTCTAGACCTCCACGTGAGGCTGGCAGGTGTCACACAAACCTCTGGCAGACCTGGGTGCTTTTAGAACAGGAGCTGGAAGCTTTTTCTAATGATGCCTGACTACCCTGTTCAGACAATAAAATTTCATTCTTCTTTGTGAAATGTGGCAGAATAAATAACCTCCCCCACACAGGGAAATTCACTTCTGAGTTCTTAATTTTGGTTAAACTATGAGGGGTTATGGTTTCTGCCTAGGCACTGCTGGTGAGACATTAGTGACAGCAAATCACCATAATCACTCAGAACTGATGTTCTGATCCAATAAAAATGAGAAAATTTTGCTGTTGAAGGCTCCTTTTCTCTGGACCCATACTGTGATTTACCAGGTATGATATATAGAAGCTGAACCATTTATACCAGAGCACAGAAATGATGTTACTGCTGCAAATATCTCATTAAACCATGCACGTACTCTGATGAAAAATAGCTTTTGCAAAATCACATACACAGGCCACTCAGTCAGGGTCATGGATAATCCTAGGAACACTCAATAATCACTGGCAGGATTTTGCTTTATAATTTACAAATATCCCTTTGGGAATTTTAGCTATACCATGCAGGGGCTCTAATTCAGGAAGGGTCACAAGGCATTTGTGACATTGCTCACAATCCTTCTTGCTTCTTTAAAAATGGAAGAGCTGAAAAAACAAACCAGGTTCAAAGCTATAACTATCACATGGGAACTTCACTGAAATGTCCCCTCCCCTGGCCCACACCAGAGCTTGCCTAATGTCATTTTTGATTTTTAAATGAAGTAGCACCAGCATATTAAATGTATAGATATTGAGGATTTTGTGTTTTCCAAGGAAAACACCTGGAAGCAAATGGAATGTTCTGTCCCAAAAAGGTGTTTTTAACACTTCAGTGAAAGCAAAGGAGGATCAGCAGCTCTCCAGGCAATGCCACCAACAGGGCCCAGTTGTTTGTTTGATGTTGGTGTTATAAACATGCATTCACCCTTTTCTTTATAGGCAATTACTTTTTAGTTTCAAGGGGAGCTTTGCTTTAATTTCCTTATTTGGTACATATGGAAGAGCTGCCTAAAGCACTAGGCAGGAACTTTTGACATTTCTATAAAAACCCAAGTGCAATCAATAGCTAGATATTGAGGTCAGAAAAGTAGCTACTGAGAAAGTTCAGTTAGTTACTGCAGTTTGCACAAAGAAACCACTTTTCATTTAAACCCACAGTCTTACAAGAGATGCTAGTGAAGGGCTATAGGGATGACATGATGTCAAAATAAAAATAAATTGTCAGTATAGATCCAGGGAGACATTGTCACAATATCAGCTTGAAACAAAATGACACCAATGCAAATTTTATAAGAAACAACTTTAAGATGTCAAGACACTGGTAAATTGATGTCAGTTCAGGTCTGCAGGGAGACTCTTAGAATTAAAAAAGAAAAAACCTAAACAAACTAAAAAGCCTTCTCAGAGTAATGTCTATAATAGGCATTTCTAATTTTGTCACTTGAAGTGAGTTGTAGCAACACAAACATGCAGATACCATGATTACAATGTCAGAAAAAAAAAAACCAAAACCACCCACAAAACCAAAAGAAAATATTGATAAAAAGCATAACACACACTTGATAAATGTTACGTTGTTTGTACAGTTTGACACTGAAATTTCCAGTTTAGACTGCTTCTGTATTTAAATCCATAATCTCTGATGCTAGTTCAGTTGACTAATAAAAAATCTGGAAGCTTCTTCATGCCATACAAACCTCCTATAGCTTTTTACTCATACAGTGTGCAACAGAATTTATGGTAAGTTGAGCAGATCAAACAGACAGCAGGAGCAGAGCTTGGCTCTTCCAGTCTCTCATTATCAGGCTTTGCTGGATCTCCTTGTCATCTCTTCACATGTCCTGTAATTCAGTATATCCTGGTAAATCTGAGCCTAAACCCACTAGTGGCCAAGAAGGCTCAGAAACACAAACTGATTTGTTTTGAAAGTCTTACAGGGTTTTCTAGGAGCGTTTTGAAGCATGATTTTTTGAGCAGTGGGATGTTGGGGGCAGTTGTGAGAACACTTAATGCCTGGCATCTCCTGAAGTCATTTACATTCAAGCAAAAGTGGGTGGAAATTCTGCCATGTGAAAGCGACATTTGTGAATGTGTAAATGACTGCACAGCACTTTTGGAGCAGTCACAAGCAGGGCCCTGCTCAGCACTGTGGTTCTGCCATGTGCAGCATTAACCTTTACCATGTTCTGCTTTCCCTGCACACAACAACAGCAGATCCTTGTCAGGGGGTGGTTACACAAGATGGTGCATATGCTCCCAGGCTCCCAGTCCCAGATCAAAAATACATGGCATGTAGCACAGAGCTATCTATACTCATTCCCCATTCTAAACTGATTTGAAATACTTTAGGGTGTACATCTGCCTCTGAAGACATTTTGGCATAAATCCTGCTTTTTAGGCCCTGGCTACTTTAAAATAGAAACTATTGTGCTGTTAGGACCAGAGTGGATCAGGTTCCAACTGCCTCAAGTTCTGATAGACCACAGGTGCTCTGTTTATCATCAGCAAGAGCCCTGTTGAAATTAACTATGTTCTGCAACCCCATTTTGGTATATATTCAGTCATACAAACCCACAGGCAATAATAATAATTACACCTTTGAGATCATTAATTCCTGAGTTTGTGTTTAGAAGCTGACTGAAAATATCACAGGGCCAGATTTCAACACCTTCCATGCTGGAGCCTGTCTGAATTGAAACCATTGACGTCAGTGGAACGATTCCAGATTTATAGCTGCCAAGTTATGCACATCTCCGTGTGTGTCGCTTTATGTTAGTTATTTAATGCTTTGATTTGCATACCATAAGCAATTTGCATAGAACCAGAATTTCCATAGGACTGCATGGAGCCACACCAACGTGCCTGAAGAGGTGAGGTGGGTGAGGCATCTGGAACTGGGGTGGTGTCAGTGGCCCTGGGCAGTGAGAGATGAGGGTCTGTGGCTGATTTGGGAGCTGATGCTATAACTACATCAATTAAACTGAGAGACACTGTGCCTTTCACCTGCCATCCTTGTGCTTAGAAGTTGTGCCTAAAGGTGCCACTGTAGCAGCCTCCTGCATTTCCTACCCAGGGCACAGCTGGTGGGATGGGCACTAAGGAAGTAGGAGGGATGCTGGGCATCTTTTCTGGTGAAAACATCACTTGGTGGCTAACACTTGCACTGCCAAGTTAAATTTGCAGCCAGATGAGAGCAGGCTCATATGAAATACACATGTGAAAGAAATAATGAAAAATACATGGACTAGCTGAGCCCACAGATGTACTCTAGGGTAAATGGAATGAGAATTTAGCTAAAATTGACATGAAGCATTGACACAAAAGGAAACTGTCATCAGGAAACTCTGGGGTTATCTATAAAATCTTAGCTACTCCCTACTCAAAGCACAAAACTCAGGTACTAATCCTTAGACCACTTTCTAAAAATTGCAAATCTAGTCTGGAGGAACTGTAAGAATTTTACTTTGAAGTGTTACCCAGAAACTCAGTTTACATCATTAATATCCTTAGTCTTCTGGGACCGAAAGTATTATTTTCCTCCTCAGAAATCTCTCTGAGATTAATTGCCAACTGGCATTTTCCATGCATACACATCCACTCAGCACCATCTGGGGTCCTTGAAGGGCAAACTGGGGAGAAGTGCAACCCTGCCAGGTTCTCTGGCTCCCTGGGTGCTCAGTGCCTGCTAATGCCTACAATTTTAGCAAGAAATTCCTGCTTCTGTGCAAATCTTAATTGCTGGCTCTTAGCAGCTTGGATTCTACAGAACTTTATCAGACCCATCCTTCCCTCTAAACGTCCTCAGTGGCTTTGAGGACACTTGTTGGAGGTGCAGCCCTGCAGCCACACTCATCTCAAGCCCCAGTTAAGGTCATTGTGAGATGCAGAAGAGCAGCCCTGGAATCATGCTTCAACCTTGAGAGATTCAATAACAACCACTTTCCCAAACACTTTTGGTGTTGCTTTCTTTGCTGGCAGCCAGAGAGAGGGACTTTTCTTTTCCAGATGTCCTAAGGTCAGGATTTCATCAGAATGCAGAGATGCTGCCTGTTTCAAAACCTAGTAACCAGACCATTTCTGTTATGAACAATCTCTCCCAAAAATAAAACCTCACACAAGGAAGTTAGTTTAGTGGCACCATGGGATTCCATCTTGCTTTTCCCCAAAATATATGTAGTTTGCATAATGAAAAGATGGTGAGTCCTTAGACTCCATCTTTCTTGGGGACAAAGATGTGTTCTTCACTCATTTTAACTAGCATAAATTAGTTCACTCGCAGCAAAACCTAGAGAAGCAACAGCTTAATTTTCAGTTTTAACAAAGGCTAAGTGTTCATTCATGAAGCAGCCCAAGTGACAGAGGTGCACTCACACCACCTCTGCTGCAGGTCCTCTGCTCAGATCAGACCTGTCTGCCGCTGACTGAGTGGTTTGAACTAAAATTCAGTAGGCTCCAGATTTTAACTA
Organism: Luscinia megarhynchos; assembly: GCA_034336665.1. Lineage (NCBI taxonomy): Eukaryota > Metazoa > Chordata > Aves > Passeriformes > Muscicapidae > Luscinia > Luscinia megarhynchos. The sequence continues at coordinate 94,953,493 of JAPFBE010000002.1, forward strand.
GACATGCTAGTCTTTGCTAGAAACATTTTTTCACCTTCATTTTTTTTTTTTGGCCTACTTTTAGACAACCTGCATTTGTTTTGGGGAACAAAAAAAGACATTTTTTTCTAGCTGAAGGCAGGGCTTTTCAGTGCATCTCGCTTCCAGAAATGGTTAAAGGGGAAAATGCAGTTTTTGCAAACTGCCCCTGCAGCAATATGTTATCTATTATTATTATTATTCATTATGAATAAACTGAGGTCATTTAGCTTTATAAACAAAAGTGGAGCTCAGCTGTGGCTTTCAGTAACTGTCATGAGTGAATTGTTATGATGATGGACAGATTTCAAATGGTCAGTTCTGTCTCTCCCACTGAGATCTAGATCAGTTAGTCAGCCTGTTGGTGATAATCATTCCTAAGCAAACAAACCTCAAACAAAGCCCACACACATTTTTTTGTATCAGAACCTATATTTAAATGTGTGGTTGGCTGCAGTTTCTGCTCTTTCTCTATTATTCTGCTTCTCTGTATTTGTCTCCATCTATCGTGTGCTGTTGCATTTATTAAAGTTCTTTTCTTATGAAAATGTTTCTAATCACAAAATAACTCCCAGTGCAGCAAGTTAAATTAAAGCCACTCACAATACTTCAGGTAGTAAAGTGACAGTGGTTCTCATAAACCCTCTCTTTTTGGTTTGGTCACAGTTCTGCTCCAGGGCACCTGAAATACCATTTCAATACTTCTAAAGATAAATAGAGTTCTGTCAATAAACTGAAAATTGCTGACCTTGTCTTGTTCATCAATTTAGGCATCGAAAAAATTCTGCCTCCTGGGACTGGCAGTGCTTTTCCATCTGAAGTGAAAAATGCTAAGCCTGCCATATTTAATGACAGCCCCGGGAGGGTTAATGAAAGAGCAGAAGTGGCATTTCACCTTGACTTGCAGCTGCCCTATAACATTGCCTAAGGGTCCAGTAAGTGTTAGCTCCATCTGAGCAGTACAAGGCAGGAGCAAAGACTATAGAGAATTCTAACAGGATATCCTCGACTGCCCTGCTTCTTGCCCTGGTTGCCTTTGTGTGTGTGAGTGTGTGAGTGTTTGTGTGAAACCTGTAACCAATGAAGCCTCAGGGATTTTTGTCTTCATTGGTTACAAAAGCTCTGAAAATGCTGAAAAACTAAGCAAGAAATGCTGCAGTGAATGAGTAAATCATCCTCTAGCTTATGCCTGGACTGTACCAGCATTTCAGAATTTGCTTATGTTATTGATAGCTTCATTTTTATTAGCTAAACATTGATGATTAGTCTAGACTGGTAATTAGAAGCGATCCTTTTACACAGAGGCTTGGATTAAGAGCTTTTGTGATTTCGTGGACTCTGGTTTGTGTGAATGTCAATTTGATCCTTTTAGCATGTTTATGCTAAGTATCAATAGGCTCCTGGGATTTGTGGAAGTGCAGTGCTGAACCTCTCAGACACTGAGCAGCAGCTGGGGTGCCGCTTCCATTTGAAAGGCTTTCTCCTCTCCTCACTAATGGAGGATCAAAAGTCATCCCTTCAATTAAAACTAAAGAAAGAATCTCATTCTTTGGCATTTTATGTCTAATTAAGGATTTTAGTGGGAAATGTACAGCAGTGCTCACTGATTAATTTATCAAACAGAAGAATCCCCCTTTCCTCTACCAGTCCAATTAGCCAGGCATTTCATATGGCTGGGAGATTGAAATATTGCTACTACATGGAAACCAGAGGCTCTTTGCATTTGAAAAAGTGTGGTAAAGAGACTGGAAAATTTCTCATCGAATACCATGCATATTTAGGGCCTGATTCTGTGAATTATTGAAAATCCCTGCTAAAAAATGCATGGTGTTCTGAAGGTCCATTCTGGTATGATATTCAGTACCCTGAGCACACAGGAGCATCAGGGAAAAGCAGAGGATGCTGAATGCTTTGGAAAATAGAGCGTTTACTTATAAAATGCCCAAAGGGAAGCAGAGCTGCTGCTCAGACGATCTCAAGCACTGTGGAGCATAATTCACGTGTTAGCTGCTGCCTTCTTACCTTGTGCTGAGATCTCTGTGCATTTCAGAACCTGGGATTGATCTCTGCTTCCACAAGCCACCTGTCAGAAGCAATGTGGAAATGTATTATCAATCATTTGTCACTCCCCCTAACACAAGGATCATGAATCACACTGTTTGTCAGCTCATGTCCCTTGCCTATACATCAGAAGGGGTTATTATCATCTCACTGTTCCTCTGCAGACGTGTGAGCCACAGCATCCAGACCATTCTCCCTGTTGCATGAGTGTCTCCCAGGAATGCACTGGGAAGCAGATTACCTTTCATGTGTTCTTTATTTGCTTATCCTCCCTCTCAGGCTGGTGTTTGGTGAATGGCTTTGTGTTGTGGTATATTTTTGTTTGGTCCTTTTTATTTTTCATTTTATTCTGATATTTGATGATTTTGTTGTTGTTGTTGCTACTGTCCTGTTTAATTTATTTTGAAGAACTATGTTTCTGCATTTTTGTTATGGAAGGTAAGATTAAGGGAACATGCCTGGTTTTGTCAAATGGATTTGGACAGCTCTGGGGCATGGAGATGCTCAATAGACCTACCCTTGAGTAAGGAATCAGTGATAAACTGCACAGCTCTGATCAGAGCAGCTGGGAGATGCTGTGGCTGCACTTGGGTGGATGGATGAGCTCATATCCAAATATCTTGGAGCACAGACCTTAGCATGTTTGCATTGAGAGTGTGTCATTGAACCAAATCTCCTTATTCCTTCCACTTAGTGCCCTTTGGTTTGCATTGGGCAGAGCTCAGAGGCATCACTTGGGTTCCTTCCAGTGATACTAAATTGGAAGATGTGTGTCCTGGTTCTGAGGCAGCCCAGGACATGCTGCCCCACCTGGTGCCTCTCACAGCCCTTCCTGTGGGTGCCAAACCCATTTTGGTCCAGTCTGAGGAGAACAGTCTGTTCCCCACGGCTCTTCCCAGCCATCCCAGGCTCTGTCTGATGTGATTGCCCCTCTCTAAGTCTCATCCTGACCCCTGTGGTAATTTCCCTTGGCTGAGGGCTCAGGGCTCCCTCACTGCCCTTCTCCTTGGAACAGGGGAGGGAACAGGATGAGAAAGCTCGTGCTTCAAGAGCCAGGCAAAGATGTGATGTTGGCTGTGCTCAGTCCCTCTCAGCCCCTCTGGGCTGCTCCTCCCTGTGCCCCCAGCTTGGCTGAAGGGCTCAGCAGTGCCTTTTCTCAGTCCCTCCCTGCTCTTTGCCTGGCACACTGCCCCCCCAGTGCCGAGGATCCCCTGCCCAGCATGGCACTGCCTTTCTCTGCCAGGCTGTTCCTGTGTGCCCTCAGTGTAGTGGCTCTTGTGTCACAGAGAAAGGTCTGCTGGCAGCTCTTTAGGCTGGCAGGCAGGAGAGTTACACAAAGTATGACAAAGGTCTGTAGAACCATGAGTGAATGATGATCACTGTGTCTTCCAGTGAGCACTGTAGGAGACATCAAAAGGAAAGATGAAAGAAAGAATCCACAGCAAGCTGCATGTTCCTGTAGTGTGGAAGCTCCTCACTGAAGTGTTGATTGTGAAAGTTAACAATGCTTCAGTCAGCCATTGGACAAACTTAACAGGAATGAGAAATAAAAAACAACAACTAAAATTATGAATTGCAAGGATTATGAAATGCAAGTAAGCTGGCTCAGCCAGTCTGAGACTTAAAACGTACTAGAGATTGTAAAATTCTCCTTGGGCAACATCACAATATGCTGTCCCTGCATGTTCCTGTGTTTCTTTGTCTGACCCAATATAGCCATTCCTACACTGTCATTTCATTCTCACTCTTAAAATCATGAAAGGGGAATATCAAACTCTGATCTCTTTTGTTCAAAGCTCGTGTGCTGCCCTTTGTAGAGAAACTTCCATGGTCCTCATCTCCCACTGGTGGAAGATCAGTCCTTCCCAGTGCACAGTCTGAGCTCTGGATGGAGTGCAGGGAACCTAGATCTCACTTGTTCTTTTCCCAACACCTGCATATCACAGGGGAAAAGAGAGCAAAAAGTTATTAAGTGGGAAGGGTTGGGTAATTTTCCAAATATGCCGTGATTCGTTAAAAAATAATAAAAATAAATTATAAATTTTCTCCCTAGACAAAGATGTTATGAAGAGCTAGAGTAATTTGGATACTTTGAAGAATTTGTTGATAGGGAATAGAAGAACTAGATGAGAGAGACTACCAAGGGAGACCAATTTATATTTCTGAGGGATGAGATAATGGAAAAGGAAGAAGACTAAGGCTTTATGAGGAGAGAAAAAACAGTTCACATTGATATTGGCAATTTTATGAACTTTACTACTTGCCCAGCCAGTTATGGTGGGATGTCTGCAGTATGAATTGAAAACTCTAGGTAACCATGTTGGGGTAAAACTGGAAGCCATGTCAACACCATTATTCCCCCTCTTCACTTAGAATTCTACCAACTAGTACTAAGGACATGGTTTTGATGTCTGTATGACCCATTCTTTTGTAGGTGGTGCCTCTGATTTTCCTCTGTTCTTGATCTTTTATACTCTTTATAAATGGTTGACAGCGTGTCTCTAATTACCAAGAAAAAGCAGAATTGCACAACCAGGCAGAATTTGTCTAAACATAACCAAACATAAGATAAGGAACACTTTGATGCCTTGAAGTGGTTACCTAGAACAAGACAAGAGATAAGATTAAGAGAATAAAGTGGGTATTTATTAAGGGCCTTCAATAGAAACAGCTTGGGCAGTCAAAGCCTCCAAGAGGGGCTACAGCCAAAATGGACAATGGTCCTGAGTTTTTCAGACAGATAAATTTGTTTCATTTACATATCAGGGGTTAATCCTCCAATTACAGCTTCAATTAAATCACATGGCCCCAGTTTGCTTCCCCCCAATTCACTTTTGTTCATGATTTTTGGGACCTGAGGCTGTAGAGTGTGCTTGGATCTCAGGCCTAGAGGGATTGTTTTGTCTGACCAAGATGTGAAGACAGTTAGCTAACACTTTATATGGAGTTTAGGATTATTCACTAATGCAGTATGAAGTTTGAGAAATACAGGGCATCAGCTTTTACATACAACTCTAGTACTGGGAAAGCAAATTTGTAACTAATATATCAACAAATTTGGGCTAGATGAGTCTTATTTAATTGTATTTCATCTTTATCTTCCAAAATTCTAAACTTTTAAGTTCTGGCACCATGGAAGGGAGAAGTGTAAGGATAATTCCTACTTAAGCAGCATTTGGAAACTAAGAGTACCTGTAGCCTGCTCCCAAAGCAACAGGAAAGGATTTTTGATAAAAAATATTCTGCCTGGTCAGTTAGCAGATGAAAAAAAGAAGATCTGTTATCCTGAACATGGAAAATCTCTCAGCTTTCTGTTCTGATCTACAGTGGTTTTGTGCACCCTGATATGCAGGTGAGCTGCTTTGGATCATGCCTTTAGTGCAGAAACTTCTTTGCCCTGCAGTAACCACCGAAGAGAAGTCTTTCTTGCCTCTGTACATATGCCAAAGACACTCATTTTCAGTGGAAGTAAAACTGGAACATGGGGGAAAGTCTTCATGTTAATAATTCTCACCGATTAATCTCTTTGTATGATAGGAAAATTATTTTGATGGGTAGAAATAAATATACGGATATAAACGGAGAAATTTTACACCTTTGACAACTAAAGAGCAAGACTGGCTCATCTGGATTTTTTTATGCAGTCCCCACTTCAAACCTGTCCACAGTTTTGGAGATTTCTATTTGCAGTAAGAGTGCCTGAAGCTTCAACTGAGTACTTCCAGGAAACTCAGAGTGTTACAAAGCACGTACCTGCTCCTTATTTTCAAAGGCTAAACAAGCATGACTGCAAACACTATCCCAGCACTGGCAAAAAGGTGCTGAGCCACACTGTAAGAGACAGTAATTCATGATGGAGAACACTCTGTTATCCATGGGGGAGACTGGGCTTTGTGCAGCATGAGGAAAAGATAAGCATATTGACATGGCTCTTTTGAAGTGCCCATCCACCCTGACACTGCCTCCTCCTCGCTGCTCGCTTCCTATTGATTCTGTCTGCACTAAAGTTCAGCTGACCATTTATATTTCAACTGAGAAAGGAGGCAGAACTGGAGATTTAAAACCATTTAAACACCTCTTGCTAGAGTTAATGCTTGCATGTCACCAGCAGTTGTCAGGACTCAGGCAATGAAATTCCTGAGGGTGGTTCATAATGATTCAATTTGTCACCATTTCAAGCATTTCAAGCAGAAACATGCAGGTCTGATATTCCAGTCCAGGGGAGTATAAGAACAGCCAGAAGAGTGTGTCTGTGTGTTACTCACCAGTGAGCAGATGATAACACAGAGCTGGTGGAACAGCTTTGCAGGATAAACTGGGGGTACAGGCACAGAGGCTGCTGAAATACCTTGCTGTGAGAACTTTATCTGTTGTGTTACTCCCTCTGGTAAATACACACAAAGGTACAGCAGTGTGTGCACATGGCTGAGGGATGCTCTGAAAATCCTGCATAAAGATTCATGTGGTCTTTCATATCTTTGTGCCTGACCCGTGCTCTTTGTGTGTGTATTTTAGGCTTGGACAGGTCTTCAGTAAAATCTTTAGTCAACTTCTGCAGGTTTTTGTAATCCTATTTTCTTATTCGTTGGCAATGCTTGGAGACCTGCACTGACAAGAGGGGAAATCAAATAGCCAGAAGAAGGTACAGGGTGCAGCCTATTCATTATTCTGTTTTGCCATTTCTTCTGTTGCCTACTTTAGTCTTTCCAGACCATATACCTGGTGTAATTTGTGTTGTACCTGTGCTAAATCTGGGGCAGGATTTACTTTTTTTCCTTTTTTTTTCAGCACAGTAGGTGATAGATTGGTGACCTGATGTGCCCTTGCAGTGCAAACACATGGTGAAGTGTTGTTAAAAGTGCAAAGCAAACAGGATAACAGGAAGGATATCTTCCTTGCTTGTCTCCTTGTATGAGGTCAGATTTAAGGTGAAGTCTGGAAAGGAGAGCAGGCAGAAAAAAAAAAACAACAAACCCCACCCCCCCCAAGGAAAAAAAAACCAAAACCAACAACAACAAAAAAACCCCACCCACTAAATAATAATAAAAAAGCCATTACTAACTTTTTTGATAAGTGCTAATGGCTTAGTTTCAACCAATTACAAACTACTATCTAGGTTAGATGAGTCATTTCATTAGACTGTTGCTGCACACAGTCAAACCTGTGGCCTGAGAAACCTGAAGGTTTGATGGACTACTCCCAAATAACTGTGAAATGTGACTGAGAGAAGTCAACACATGGCTTACAAGTTCCCTTTTAAGGATCTGTGTTTTCTCCAGTGTAAAGCATAGCTATTATCCTGAATGGAAGAAGTCTGAATAATTAGGAAAACTAAAGAGTAAACTGGAAACTACCATATAGACTGTGTCCAGTCTAAACTTACTCTCCTGTTTGCAGAACTTGTATACTGAAGATAAATAAGCATAGATTATATATATGTGAAAAGTAGTATTTTATCTCCATTGTATTTTAATATTTGTTTATCTATGAGAATCTTCTATGTCATTAAAGTAATGTGCTTTTCTGTGGTACTTTTTTAGTGAAGATTCAATATGCTGCTTTTGATATAGGTTATTCAAATAAGTGATTAATAAAGCTGCACAAAAAGTAGAAACTGATTTTCTTTTACTATGGTAGGATGACTCTATTAGTGTGGAACCTTTATGCAACTTCCACTTCCCATACTCTACTCTCTTTTTAATGATTTATTTAAAATGCTCACATTAAAAATAAATTTAATGCAAAACATTCATAAAGCTTGAATACTCCTATGGCAGTGCAGCTTATCCTAGAGTAATTTCATAGGGCAGTTTCATTAAGGGGCAATCAACTGCTTCAGGCTGGTTTCTCAGGAAGTCTGGAATGAATAGTCCATGAGGAAGGACAAAGTGAACCAGTATTGTTACATTTTTATAGGACTGAGGGGAGGGCTAATTGCAATGTAAGAATCCGAAAGATAAAAGATGTTATTAGAAACATTGAGCTTAAAGTACTGGAAGGAAAAAAAAATATGTCAGACATAAGGAAAAAATCAGCAATGTTCAAAGGATACAGAATTACTACAAAATAAATAGTATAAAATAAGTAATAACATGTGGCATTGTCTTTACGAAAAACAGAGCATAATAAACAAAAAGAGACAGAATTTAAGCTCTGAAATGGGTAAAAGTAAGTATTTATTCTCTATGGATATACAATAGAGTAAAAAGAAGGGCTTATAAGAATAGGTTCAAGCCACAAGGAAAAGTCTGCAGAGTTTTAGTTCCTGATTCTGACAAACACTAAGACACTGTGTCATCTTTGATTGAATTCTCCAGATGCTTAAATAAGGCTTTTCCTCTCTGTTTATTTTTCTTTGGAATTCACTGCTAAAAATGCCAGAACTGGATGTTGCCAAGAACCTCTATCACAGAGGTCAATCATCTTAGAAAATAGATATTCCCATCTATTGAATCTAGTAAATTTTTACTTGCTGTCATGGATATTATAACATCTTCTCCTTGTACTGCAATAATTAAGGTGGAGATGGGATTTCCAATTAAAAGATCACACAACTCAGTGGGGAAAAACTAAATTATCCAGCTGGACTGAAGCTGTGCTTTGTACATATCTGCCTTGAAGAGAATGTTTCCATCAGATTAAGATTTTAAATTGAGATGTGTCTAAATAAAATCGTGGAAATATTGTTTTAGGCACCAGTGTATAGTGTCAAATGCTATGAAGAGAAAATCATTCTGAGGCAGTATAGCCCTTGGCATGGGATTTGAAGAAAGGCCATACTCCCAGGATTGGATAGAAGTTCTTCTCCTGAGCTGGATGTAAAATTCCACAGTGAAGTTATTTGGAATAAAGCATTTTAATTGACGTGGGGACAGTTCTCAGTACTTTTGGGCCTTAAATGGATGAAAAATCTTGATATTAGAAAAGGAAATCCTGGACAGTTTTAAAGAGTAGCAAGACTCAGGTAGTTCTAGAGCAGAAAGCAGAGAAATTCTTCAGCCATCCCAGACCCTCGCAGCTAAAACATCCAGCACAGAGTAGAGGGAGTCTGAGCCCCAGACACCCAGGTTTCCTTTGGCAGTCATCTCCTAAAGGGGTTATTGAGGAGCAGGAAAGCAAAGTGCAATCAGAATCGATCCAGATCCATTCACAAGGCAGAATAAATGTTACAGCACTTGGGATAATAAGGCCAGGTTTGCAGTGGCCCCATCACACCTTTCCTAAGCAGGAGGCAATTTGGCTCTTACTCTGTGCTGAGGATCAGCCTGGGGACAGCCATGACTGTCTGTGATTTGTGTAATAAGGACTAAGACTAAACTGTGTGTATCAGGCTGGGACATTGACTCATCTTCTTGCTGACTGTTCTCACAACAACACAAGGTCTTCCATTATCCCAGACCTTCATCTTTTAGCAGACAACTTGTTACACACTATTTACTTGAAGAGCAAAGCAGCCAAAAAGTTTCTTTAATGAGTACAATAGATTCTGATCTCTGCTCAGCTCTCATTTATCTCACATCCATGTTCAAAGTCAGTGTGAGTACAAGTGAGGGAAGAAAAGGAGGCATAAGGGTTAGACCAAACTGCAAAGAGGCCAGTAACACATATGACAACTAGAAATATAGGAAAACAAGGTTAGAATTTATGTGAGAGGATCTAATGTAGTCAAATTAAAGCAATCCAGAGCAATGGTTAGTGCTTTGACTCACATCCTGTCTTCATTTGGGTACAAGCTGGATGGAACATCACACAGGGCAGTGTGGCCATTCACCAAGCTCTCTGTACTGGGCACTGGAACCTCAGTGCAGCCTGGCCTGGTCCTGATGGCACCTACAGATCTGTGGGGACCAGTGGCAAGACCGAGGAAATGGAGTAAAGCTGCATCAGGGCAGATTTAGTTCAGGTGTTAGGAAAAGGTTCTCCACTCAGAGGGTGGCTGGGCACTGGAACAGGCTCCCTGAGGAAGTCATCACAGCTCCAGGCCTGACAGAGCTCAGGAGGTGTCTGGACAGTGCTCTCAGGCACATGATGGGATTCTTGGGGTGTCGTGGGCCAGGAGTTGGATTCTATAGTTCTTGTGGGTCCATTTTAACTTAGGATGTTCTATAAGCCTGTGCAAATCTAAAATACTTTATAAACCAAAGCCTTGTCTGGGCTTTGTATCATTTTTGTCCTGTCAAATGTTTCAATATTATACAGAAATAACCTTTTCACGTCATGACTTTTACTTTAATTCAGCATGATCAGTGCAATCATAGGAATACTTTTCTTTGTGATACAGAAACTCAGCTGTTGCTTTGTGGCTGTATCATAACAGTCTAAAATTTTCCTTCCCAGCTCAGCATAAAATTAGCCCTAATGGATACCTACTTTAGAACACAGTTCTTTCTTTGGCTTTTTTTTTCTTTTCACATATTTCTTTGCACCTTCTCCTTCCAATATTTTTCCCTGAATCATTATCCAATCACAGTATATTGTCAAGGTTCTCAGATAAAAGTGCAGAAGTGGAGATTAAATGTCAACTTGTTCTGTTTGCACACTTCTCTGTTTCCTCAGAGCCCACCATGGTAGGACCTAAGTGGTTTCTGTCTGAAATGCAGGCATGCTCACTGAGTCAGGGCAGTAGGAGAGACTGGCAGGAGGGTGTTTGAGGCAGGTCAAGGCAGCTCTGCCACAGCAGAGACCCCTGGAACACGGCCCCATGCAGCACCATGTATAAAGAGGGATGTTCTTCTTGGGCTGTTACCATCTGGGCTGGGTTTGGATGGGACAAAGTTAATTTTATTCATAGTATTCAGTATTAGGCTGTGTTGTGGCTGAACACCTGCCTGCCCACAGGAAGCAGTGAATGAATTTTTTGTTTTGTTTTTCTTCCATGAATGGTTTTTGCTTTGCCTATTAAACCGTTTGTGTCCCAGCCCACAAATTTGCTCATTTTTACCCTTCTGATTCTCTTCCCTATCCCTTTCCCAGTGGAGAGTGAATGAGCTGTTTTGTGGGGCTTAGTTCCCAGCTGGATTTAAACCACACCATCAGATGCAGAATCTTTTTTTTTTTTTTTTTTTTTTTTTTTTTTTTTTTTTTTTGGTAGCATTTGAACAGTAAGAAAATCCCTTTTGTGCTGCAGAGTTAATATGATAACCAATCTAGGGAAATGTAGATCCTCTCCTAAAATATGATCTGGATCTTCTCCTGCACCTCAGAAATTTTCAGGACCTTTAGGCATCTTTGGCTGGAATGAGACCCAGGAATTCAGTATTTCAAACCAGTTGCTGTGGAATAGTAACTCTGTTGGCAGCCTGGGGAAGAGAAACCTGTGTTTCTGCCTCCCTCTCCTGCACTAAAGTTTGTTATTATATCTACACTCATCCCAGTTTTAGCTCCAGCCAGAGCTCTCATTAATCACCACCTGAGCAGGTGTAAGCTTTTGTGAGAAAAAGCAGAGGGGAAGGAGGCTCTGTGTCTCGTGGAGATGTGAGTGATGATTTTGGGGTGCAGAATGAGAGACTGAAGTGGGGAAGAAGTAGAGCAAGGAGGGAAGAGGAAAGAGCACTGCAAGAGCTGTTTGGAAAAATGAAGGGAATGAGAAAACACAGAGGGGAAAGAAGAAGACAACTCTATTTCAAACAAATTGGGCAAAGGGGAGAAGAGTGCACTACTAACAATATCTCAGTTAGACTGCTCTTTGCCACAATTACTGACAAATTCTAAGAGAAAAAAATGTAATTAGGCCAAGACCATTTGCCCATAGCAAACATGAGGCCAGAAGGAACCCTCTCCCCAAGTTTCTGGTATAATTATTCCCTCCCTGTGAAGACTTGTAACTAGATCTCATTATGAGCAATTTTCCTTTTGGTCATAATTTGTGCTAAGAATGGCACAGAAAGTACCCCAGGGCAAGCAGCTCTCCCATTTCCTGCAAGGTTTTACTCTGATCTCTGGTAATTGGTGGACTGCTAAAAAGGTTATTATTATTTATTATGTTTATTACAGTCATGCCTAAGAGGCAATAAATGATATGGTTTCCTTATGTTAAGCACTCTACAAACACATAGTGGTTGAAGATCTTTGCCTCAAAGAGCTTGTAGTTCAAACAGAGACATGGGTGAGGCTAAGAGCTTTGTGCAGGGCATGAAGAGAGTGCTGGCAGCACTGCAGAAAGTGGCGGTGGCTCCATGCTTTTATTTCATTGATATGATGAGAGGAATAACTGCAGAAAACAAAACTTGGAGTATGGAAAGAAAAAAAATCAAGACACATGATGTGTTATCAAGGAGTTCTAAGGGTACAAAGGTCCATTGAGAGCTACAGATTTGTCTGAAATTCAATAATGCCCTGGTTTGGACTGTTCTGTAACCCATTGCTTGGTGTCTTTTTATGGTGCTTCTCAACAAGTTATTTCCTTTTTCTTTTCTTTTTCTTTTTCTTTTCTTGGGGAAAAACAGTTGCTCACAGGACAGAAGACATAGTCCAGCACCATATTAGGCACAAGATGTTCAACTTATGTGCTGCAGATGAAAAACAATGCTCTTACAAAGCCATTTTTCACTGTCTAGTCATTTTGTCACTGTTTTCCAAAGAACACATAGCATTTCACTGGAAAAATACATAAGGAATGGAAAAATCTCTATTTTTTTACTGATTTGCAGATAAAAATATTTTCTTCTGGAAATGTAAGGAGTTTTTGTTTTCTATAAATTGAAAACTCTAGGCAGGAACTTTCTTTAAGTTAGAGATATTGTCTGAGACATTCAAGGTCCTGCACAAGACCCTTCACTCTGTGCTGGAGGGTCAGAGGATTTGATGGGTGGGCTGTTGGGATGAGGAACTGGTTGGGTGGTCACATCCAGAGGGCAGTGGTCAGTGGCTCACTGTCCAGATGGAGGCTGGTTACAGTGGTGTCCCTCAGGGGTCCATAAGGGGACCAGTGCTAATTAATGTCTTCATCAGTGACAGACAATGCATTGAGGGCACCCTCAGCAAATCTGCAGACAACACTAAGCTGAGTAGTGCTGGTGACACACCTGAGGGACAGGATGCCATCCAGAAGGACCTGGACAAGCTTGAGAAGTGGCCCATGAGAATCTCACGAGGTTTAACAAGACCAAGGGAAGGTAGTGGACCTGGGTTGGAGAAAACCATTATCAGTCCAGGCTGGGGGATGAGGGGATTGGGAGCAGCTCTTCCCTGAAGGATCTGGTGGATGAGAGGCTGGACATGACCCAGCAATGTGCTCCCACAGCCCAGAAACCCCCCATGTCCTGGGCTGCATCCAAATTCCCGTGGGCAGCAGGTGAGGGAGGGGATTCTGCCCCTCTGCCCTGCTCTGGTGAGACCCCACCTGCAGAGCTGCACCCAGCTCTGGATCCACAGCACAAGAGAGACTTTGACCTGTTGGAGCAAGTCCAGATGAGGGGGACAAAAATTATCAGGGAACAACTGTCCCATGGAGAAAAGCTGAGAGAGTTGGGGTTGTTCAGCCTGGAGAGGAGGAGGAGGCTCTGGGGACACCTCTCTGCAGTCCTTCAATACTACAAGGAAAACAGGGAAAAGGTTTTTGGCAGGGTGTGTTGCTGTAGGAAAATGGTAGATTATTAAAAGAGGGTAGATTTGAACTAGATATAAGGAACAAATTTGTATGGTGAGGGTGGAGAAGCACTGAAAGAGGTGTCCCAGAGAGGTGGTGGATGCCCCATCCCTGGAAACATGTGGACACCATTTATGTGGTATAGAACCATGTGTGAAATTCCTCTCTTTATGGACAGAAAAGCTAAATATTTCTCATAAAGAAGGGCCTGCTTTTTGGCTGAGTGGACAGATAGCATGGCACAGGTCATACCTGTCTGGACAAAGCCCTTCTCTTTCTCTTCTCAAATAGGATGATTGTATTGAGTAGCAAGAAGAGACCATGACTGATGCTAATACCAAGCTGAACAATGAAAATCTGCTAGCTGGCACAAGAAAACTACAACATTCAAAAATGTGGATGAGCATGGGCCAGCTTTGTTTCCATGTCTTTGCCATGGGTAGTCTATAATACAGACAAAACTGAAAGAACCAACTCTGTAAACTTCTCATAATGAAGCCAGACAATTTCTTTTTGGTGCATTCTTTTATTTCAGACTATCTTTGGTGACTGTGCCACAACAGAATAGAATTTAATTTTTTTTTCAAAAGTGATGAATTTGTAACTTATTTTAGAGTTTCATTTTTGGGACCTTTGCCTGAACCAAGGCGTGCAAGATGAATGGCCTTTGCTGAGAATAGTAGCTCCACAATCTGGTGCTGGAACACTTTGATCCTAGATCTTTCTTTTCTTCTATTTCAATCCAAATGATAAAATCAGTCTAAATCATTTCTGTGCCTGAAGCTGCTCAGATGCTCGCTGGATCTGTATGCAAGTCGAATTCTTTGACAACAGGGAATGTCAGACGAGTGTGACATGTTGTGTTTCCTTTTAGGCAAAGCTGGCAGTACCTCAGGTTTGGTGATTGTGGCAGTTTCTGTCTGATTCTTTCAGCAGATGGCTTCGATATGCTGGAGCTCAGTCCTTTCCTTTGAAAGACATAATCCTTGGCTAATTTTATGATGCAGAGAGACATCGTGGGACACAAAATTATATACCTTTTATAACAAGTGGCATTACACATTTGATGATATGATGCCAATTATGCATTTCAGGATGTCTTGAAAAAATCAGTATGTGATAAAGTCTTAATTAGAAGGGAAAATTTAGAGATAAATTATTACCTTCTTACTTTCAGATGTTTCTATGTTGAATTTTCCATACCACAAGAGTAATGAGATTTGTGCATATATATGATCATTTTCTTTTGAGCTTCACTGTCTAATTTCATTGCTCATTAAAATTGCTTATACATAGCAGTGCTTTTTTATAATTGGGGATCATCTTTAGTTAGCCTTAGGGCCATCCTAATCAGTATTATATCTTAAAGGTAGCATATTTTCTTATGCTTTTAACTGTTCTAATATCTACATTGTCTGAAGTTAATTCTACTTGTCAGATTTTCACCATCTGTATTCAGGAATCAAATGTTGCCATTCAGTTGTTTTTTGGGGTGGAAGAACAGACACAAATTCTGAAAAATAGATTTAAGATTTATTTTTCTGTACATGCAGTCTTTAATGCACACTTTTCAGCATCTTTAATACTGTGTTAAAATGTCAAAGAAAGTTATACAGTGAAGAGAAATTGCTGGTTTATGCTGCTGAATAATTCTTCAGCTCTTAAAACAAAGATGTAGATATGGAAATGAAAGAGAGAAGAAAACAATGTAGGAGATACAGAAACTCAGTCGTGACTTGGAACCACGAGGCAATTATTGCACTGTAATTTGGAAAACAGAGTAGGACTGTTCTATACAATGCATATTTCTAGTCTGACAAGAAAAATTCACAATTGCTCTAATCACAAAGTTGTGAGGTACATGTGAATCACTTGCAATAGTATTTCCTATGTAAGAAATTGTATCTGTTTAATGCTTATGAACTCTAAAAAGACTCATAATTAAAATTCAGGAGGGAGAGTGCCAGTGAGATGTTTTTTAGGGAAATGGTAGAAATGAAAGATCTCTGCATTTTTCCAAGTAGGATGGTTAGTTTTACCTTTCACTGTAGGCACTTAGAGGATTTATAACAGTACAAATCCAAGTAATGTCCCTGCAGAAAATATCTTTTGGTGATTTGGTTTTAGACCCCAAAAGAAGGCTTCCACTGTGAAATACAGAAGGAAAGCACGAACCTGGCTCTAATATTATCTTCACCCAAGGAGGAAATAGGGCATCCAGGAATACAAATGTAATTGGGCAGCGATTTTGCTTCAAATGATAAATATGGGAAGATAATGGTAAAAGCATTGGAGAAAAAATAATGCTTAAAACAGAAGACACATATGTAATGTTTGTGCCCCAAAGTAAAAATATGTAGGGAAAGTATTTGCCATTTTTATATATGCATTTATCTTTCATAATATTTTATTTTAGTACCTCTTTGTGAGTAAATAATCTTATTGTGACAGAATGAGAAATATCCATTGACTGCTAAATCAAATAAAATAATATTCGATTTTCTCCCAGCCCTTTATAGGCAAACTTGTTAAAATTTAGTGAAAGCTTTGTATAAGGGAGGACTTTAGAATTTAGCTTATTTCAGAGACAAATTCATTTAGTCACATGTTCATTTGGCCTTTCATCCTCCAACCAGATTTTTCAGTCCCTTATATACAAAATATTTAAAATTAATTTGATTTCTACATGCATCATGTGCAAGCATGGTGCAAAAAATCTAAAACTCTGTATTTCATTATTTGTTGCCCCTAAATTTTGGAGGGTATAAGAGGACCTGAAGTAAGTCAGAGCTCTGAGGTGGACTTAGAGCACACCACAAACACCAAACATGCTCTCCATCATCACAGATGTGCTTTTGGAAACACCAGAAAGAAGTAACTTTGAAAGTGAAATTGTAAAATGGTACTTCAGATCTAAGATCCTTTGGATAAAATACATTAGAAATTAAAGGATTTGCAATCATATTCCTCTGTTCTTCTTTCTTAAAATGCTGGCCTCAGCCCAGTGGTTTTCAGAACCTTTCTGGGCTGTAACAATCTCCACTTGAGTAGGTTGCATTTGGTTCTTGGAAAGTCTTTTCACTCGTTCTCTAGAATTTTACCAGTCCCAGTCTTTGTTACAGATTTGCTGCTGCCCTCATCAGTCTCTGCACTCCAGCTGCTTCACTCAGGCTGCTCTCAGGAAAGGCACAAATCCCCCTCAACCCAGAGAGTTCCACTCATGCAGGGAGTGTCTGTCACCTTAGGCAGGTGAGCAGCTTTCCCTCCTGCACCCCTTTTCAGCAGAGCAGTACATGGAACAAAATAGATCAGACTGCATGAAAGGAGATTAAAGAGTGACACAATCCATCACCATGTCCTTCCTTAATGCTGTCTCCCTTGCCAGACCTCTTTGAATTCCCTCCCATGGTTTCTTATATTTATTTCTTTGCTTTGCTGGAAATAATATTTTGAATTCTTGTGAGCTCAGACTTTATTTTCTGGCGAGTCAGAACAACTTCTTACATAATGGAGACCAGTTTCCCTTGGCCACTATCATAACAGAATATAAATTATAATGTTAATATGCCTGGGTGGAATACTTAAATATTCCTTCATTAGTGCTTCCTTCTCATTCCTGCTTTGTGTTTCTGAGAGGTGCTTGGTGATAGCTTGAAGAACATTGTGCTCTGTGTATGTTAAAGTGCAAACAGAGAGGAGATAAAAGAATTCTTGTTGAAAAAGTGGCCACCATGCTCATGGGTCAATGTGCAATATTCATTTGCTGCAATTTCAATTTCCAGTAAACTGCCCAATACATCTCTGTTTCAGTGCCTATTGTATCTGTGTCATCATCTACTGTCAAACTAATAAGAGTAATTTCATTAGTCTGGACATTCAGAAAAGCAAAACTTTTGTCTGAAATTAATAACTCCCACAGATTAATCAAAGGTAATTATATTAGGAGAAGTTATGTCTACTTGTATCCTGAGTCATAAAATAAAATTCTCATTAAAATTGTATTGCATTCATTACCCATGAATACCCAGATTCCCAGAGATATACATTATATAAGAATCTCCATTTCAATATTGCTTGCAAACCTCATTTTTATTCAGGGCCAGGGTTTCAGCACAAGAGTGTTAGGTCTGAGGAAATCATGCAATTCCTCCACACACAACTTGGATTGTTCTGCTGTGAATAAAAGATGCTGCATTCAACTAAGCAAAGGCCATTTATGGTCACTTTGCCCACTTGTAAGCTCCAACTGATTTGTGACCATTACTATCAATCCCTGTTTCAGGAGGATAATTTAGTTGCATTGCACCTCTACTCTTCAGAGAAAACCTTAAAATCACTGAAGTTTTATTACATGGTGGTTTTTTGTGCTATGAGGCAGCACAACAATTTGGGCAGAACCCAAGCTTAAAACTCATGTGATCAGTCTTTAGCATTTACTTTGAATTCACTCCCATTCTATCCTCTAACTTTTATCACTGCTTCCTTCTGAGCTTTGAGCAGCAGGTTTCTCCTTCCATGATCTATGTAATGCCTCACACAATGCAGCCTTGACCTTGGTTGGGACACTGCAGTGCTGTGAACAAGAAAAATATTAATTAACTGCTATGTCCCAGCCAAAACATTTGTCCTTCAAAGGTGCATAAGGGCTTTGCTCTTCCTATTGGTTGCAATAAGGGCTGCCAACTATGTGCTTTTGTGGTGAAAAGCTCTAGAGATATACAGTGTTAGCTTTTTTCAAGGCAAGATAACTACTAGCAAGGTTGCTCTGAGTAAGAGATAAGGTTGTGCAATCCTTTTTTGAGGCCAGTAATATATTAATTACTTGGACAGAGAAAAAAAATTCAAGGAGGGGTATTCCTTTTTTTACTTTGCTCACCATCACCCAGTCACTTAATGATGTGCTTCTCTGCCTTTTCTCAGAAAATTCCACAGCTGCTGCTTTCTTTTGAATCACTTGTGCTCCTGCAACTTCCCCCTGAAGTCCATTTTGTTATTCAGAATATCATGATAAAGGCTAAGCAAATTGTCTGAATGAAAATAGTATGGAAATAACTCATAAAAATGAAACTTGGGCTTGGAAATACCATCTGATTCTTAAAATCACCCTGGTTTTACTCGAGAACTGCAACTATCACACAGCATGCTTCCTTTCTGGCATCACCTCCAGGACGAAGTAAATCAAAGAACAAATTTACTTTTTTAAATCAAAATGAATCAAAATGTTGCTAATAAAATTAATACCAGGTTAAAAATAAGGCAAAACCCAAAAGCCAAAGCAATGTTTTGGAAAACACCAGAACCTCATACTAAGTGAGATCTGTAGTGCTTTATGGATAATGAAGCTGTTCTTAGAATTTCCTCTTGACCCTTTTTGACCAGATTTACACCCTAGACCATAACTAAGCACTGTCCTTCATGAGGGGCAGATCTGGCTCTGGAGCTCTGGTTTTAGTGCATTAGATGAGACATTTCCCCTGGGAGTCCTGGCCACAGGGGTTCTTCAGGGCAAAGGAGCTGTCAGAAATGCTCTTTACACACTAGAGGAAGCATGATAGAAAACACAAGCCTAGATGTAAATCATGAGTGGCAAGCTACTGAAAGAACCTGAAACAAAACCAGAGCGAGCCAACCTGTTCCTATGATATAGATAGAGACGTTTTTATTTTCATATAGTGAATTTCAGTGGATTTTAGTCTACAGATGCAAGGAAACTTGTAAAATGGAGCTAGGGGAAAGGGAATGAAAGATGAAGCCATGTTGGGTGCTGGATTACATCGTGGCCATCCCAGCAATAACACTTGCAAGTCCAAGGTGAGGTAGCAGAAGCACTGCTCCTGGGATGGAGGTGAAGATCATTGTGTGCTTCTAACTTGGATACTATTTGACTTGTTTCTCTGAAATGCAATGGCAATTGCAAATGCAATTTGTCATGTTTTCAAGTTACCACCATGCCAGGATGCAGGGCCCTGTGCACAGATGAAAGGAGATAGGAAATAGAACACTTTTACCATAATAGCCATTCCTTTCTTGGCAGGTCACCTCATGGAGTAACTCTTAGAGAAGAGAAATTTATGAATGGCAGCTGCTTTTTGTGCTCTAATATGATCAATGGAATCCTGTTGCCATAGAGGTCTTCAAATAGAGTAGAAACATTTTATTTCACTGCTTGGCACAGGACACTTGCAAAAACCTTCTTGACACAAGCACAGGGAAGGAGCAGCCTTGTAAGGAGCTGCTGAGCAGCAGCAGTGGCAGCACACCCTGTCAGCTGTAGCACACCGTGCAGGGAAACTTTCCAGAATGCCTCTGGTGGCAACAGGCAAGAGCTGTACAGAATAGACAAACCTGCAAACACCTCGGGCTGCAAAGGCAGAGACAGCAGCAGCAGGTGTGAGGACAGGAGCCAGTCACGTGAAGAAATGTGTATTTCTGGACTGGCCACCCAGGCAGAGTTATACAACAGAGCCCTTCTGGGGCAGAGTTTTGTTCTCATCAGCATGAGACACGCTGGAGATGAGTCTGGTCACACCTCTCTTACACCCTCCTCCTTTGTGGTGACCTTGAGATGCTTTCTCTCAACTCCTCATGTGTTGGAACTCATCCCAAGCAAATTCTGCAGCATTTGGCAAAACTAGCTCATGCAAATTATGGCTTGATGTCAATTGGACTTATTTTTATTCATAGGGAAGCTCAAGGAAGGTGTTGTCAAAAAAGGTGTGGATAGAAGGATCATTTCTATAAATCTGAGAAACTCAAAGTGTGACAAAACTAGATAAAAATGGAGATGACAAAACTGATCACGAGTCAGTATTACTGCCAGAAGACCTCTGTAAAACATCAATTGACAACAGCAAAAAATTGAGGGACAATGAAATGGGCATCTCCCTCCTTTTTAAAGTAACTCCAACATATGAAGACCCTGTGGGAACTATCTCTTACATATCTAATTTGTTCCCCAAAATATTAAGAGGTGTCAAGAATTCCTTTTCTTTAATTCACTTTTGCTAGTTGAGAACAGATTATTTCTGTCTAGGAGAGCAAGTTCAGCTCTGTAACAGACAAGACAAAACTTACCTAAGTTCAACTGTGCTATAGAAACTATGTCTGCTATAATGGATATACATTGTCCAATTCTAATTTACTCTAAATTTATTTAATACTTGTATTTAACCAAAGCAGCAAAGTATCTCATAACTTTCTTTAAAGGAGAGTGGCATTTCTGCCAAGGTGGGCTTAGTTTTTACCCCCAAGTCCCATAAATCAACTTTCAGAGAGCATGGCCCCTTATGTGAGCCAGTTCAATTTCCAACCAGAAGACCATTTTACACTAAAGCAAATGATACCTATCTGGCATATCTTAGTCTGTGAGCTTTTACTCCTTTTCCCTGGCTTATACCTAGAATACCTTGCTGGAAACTGCTTTAACCTTTCTGTAAAGCTCATAAACCCCTGACTTTTTGTCTAATTTAGTTTGGCAGCACTTGTTCATCTAAGGAAACATTTGCATGATAGTAGCAAAGAAAAACTTGTAATTAAGCAAGAACTCTTCCAACAATTTTATGTGCTAGATGGAATAATTTTCCAGTAATAAAAGCTTTATTTGCTATCTGTAGCTTGATTTAATCATGTTACTAAAAGGACGATGCAATCCAGACAGCCTTATGTTCACTCTCAAGTATCTAGTCTGCAACACTATGAACTTTCCAGTCTTTGTAGCCTTAAAAATAAATGCATGCTATTACATATGAATTAGTTATTGTCTATTCTTTTTAGCCTAATCATCAGTTTGGTGTTTACTCTCCTTCCATTTCATTGGTTGATGAGCAAATAGAATTTTTTCTAAAACTCATTTCATTTACAGAATTTTTCTGTTGTTGACAATTTCATGCTTCTGCCTAAATCAAAATAATTTTCTCTGATAGAGCATTATGATAATTATTAACAGTAGCGGTAATTGTCAACTGCAACAATAATTATTATTTTCTTGCTTAATTGCCAGGAAAGCAGAAATCTCCAGAATGAGCATTTTACCCAAATGCAGCTTTGGCTTAGTGGAAGAATTCATTAAAGAATTAGGCTATTAAAAAATATGTTTGTCATCTGTTTTCTACACTGGATTAAAAAGCATGGGTTAATATGTTCCCATCTGAAATAATTTAAGCATCTTTGTAAATCTTGTATGGCTCTTATTCTAATTTTGATCACCTTTTAATTATGTTGAAATAATTCAAGTTCACAAAAAATGTATTTGCCATTTTTCCTGATATTTTGAAAACCTCTGACAGATAATTGGTGTGCTTGAGAGGCGCACAGTGCACACTACAGTAGCACACCATGCCCTCAGCCCATGTTCTACGTTGTTGATCCTGATTCCTCACCACAAGTGGCTCCAGGAGTGCATTAAGTGACCTGAGCAGCTCCTGACATTCAGAGTCTGCCCTTTCCTGCTCTCCCCAGCAGTGAGTGAGGTGTCTGTTTGAGCAGCCCTTGGGCATTGTTTCAGTGCACACGTTTCTGTGCTTGTGTTAGTGATGGCGTGGACGTGGCAGCTCCAAATGCAGGAGTGACCTTTGGCAGGGTTGTTTCTCCAGATCATTGTCCCTACACAGTCATTTAGGCATGAAGCTAATCCCATGTATCTCCCTGGGTGCTGCTGGGCTGTGCTGGGAGTTGTGAGCAGCTGTGAGCCCACACACCAGTTGTGCTCATCCTGTCTGGTGCAGCAAAATATGGGTTTGCCCAAAAACCCTCAGTGAGGTGTCCTTCCTGACAAGCCAGGTGGCATTCTTGGTGAGACTAGCCAACAGGCTGTCCAGTGTCAATAACAGTGTGTCAGCATTGCAGTACAGACTAAGTCATCTGAAACAAGTGCTCAAAATCCAATATTATTTGGTTTGGCAAGATGTTAATGCAGAGAGAGGAGAGTGGCCTTGATATTGCCAGTGTGGAAAGGGTTAAACTGATAAAATTCTCACAGAATCAGCTGTCCTCAGTGACAAAGACCATCTTGAGAATTTTGCCAGCTGTGGATAATTTGCTGCCCACAATTTTTATATTGATTTGGCATTAGTTTTATCTCTTATTGATCAGGGCCACCTGTTTCTATCCCGCTCTGGAAATCATGCAAGTGTTAAGCTATGAGGTGTCTGTTGTGTGAGATCTGAATTATCACTAATCTATTTATTTTCCATTTTAATTTTAACAGCAACAGAGAGCTCTCTGCCATGCTGTATGACAGCAATGCTGTTGCTTGATTTTGTTATTTCTTTGTTGTTATGTTTTCTCTTTGTTCCAATAATGAAGTTATTTAAAATATTTTAATTAAATTATGTCTTGTAAATTCATATAAATGGCATCTTTATGCTTGGTGACATTAATTAGACCATAACAGACCTAAGAAATTATGAGAAAACAAATCTAGTCAGAGGTTTCTTTCTCCTGTTTCAGGGGCTAAAGTATTTGGATGAAGTCGAGGAAGCAGAGGAAGCTGAATTTGGAAACTGCAACAGTGTGCCTTGACCAAGATCTTTCCATGACTCCTGATAAATTATTGTAGCTGCATCAGCATTGAATTCAGATCTTCGTGTGGAATAGAGTACAATTTGTGTCATGAGAAAGCAAGAGTTTACAACATCCCTTCCTACAAGAAGAAAAAGGGATGTGAAGGTCATGGTGATACAACTGTGCTACGCAGCAGTGG
Organism: Luscinia megarhynchos; assembly: GCA_034336665.1. Taxonomy (NCBI): domain Eukaryota; kingdom Metazoa; phylum Chordata; class Aves; order Passeriformes; family Muscicapidae; genus Luscinia; species Luscinia megarhynchos. The sequence goes on from JAPFBE010000002.1 coordinate 94,976,859, forward strand.
CTGCCCATGGCAAACATCCACCAGTGAAATTATTTTCCCCAGGGTTCTCATGGGTGTTGCAGTGCCTGTGATCCATGCAGCAGAGTAAGAGGCAGAGAACCCAGCCCTCAGTCTTGCTTATCAGGGCTGACCAGCTAAATTCCTCCAGGGGCTTCATCTGATCAGCTCCTGTGCCAAGGACCCAGGTGAGAACCTGGGATTTCACAGGGCAGGGTGAACCAGGCTGCTTCCAGAACTACACCATTTCCTCATTAACAAAACGACAGATTATATGGGATCTTCACCATACCAGCAGCAGGCAGTTACAAGAACAAAATGAGAAAAATGTGACATGGTACCCTTTTCATATGTACAGTTTTAATTAAGTTAGTGGCACAACTCATGTTACTAAAGAAGAGTAAGGAAAAGATTAATAGAAGCAATATCTAGATCACAGGCATTATAATGGCTCCAGTTGTCTAATTAAGAAATTCAGCTCTTGAAGTGGCTTTGTTTTTTATATGCCAGCCACATGGTTTTATAATTGAAACACCCAGAGTGCATAAAACTTTGTGAAGAGCATGTGGATACACAGCTGTTTTGGAAATAGCAATAAATAAATAGGTGTCTTAATTCTTTCTACCTGTAAATCTGCAAAGAGGTCAGAGCTGCAGTGACAATTTATGGAACAACAAGGAATGTATCTGAAATTAATAAGAGTGAGAGTCCATTTTCTTATGCTTAGGAAAAAGTCATAGAAACTTAGCAGTCAATATATTCTTTCACTGTGCTGAGTAAACAGTAAAAAAGAAAATGTAATTTGCTCACAGGCTATTTCATTGGAGAGAAAATTGTGGAAATGGCATCTTTTTATTAACTTATAAATATATGTGCATATATAGGACAATTTAAAGACTGGATTTCAAATACTGATGGATTTGGAAATGCCATATATATATTACAATGAAATGAATAAATTTTGGAGAGGATGAAAAGTTAACTTCCACATTTCCAAAAGCTGCTGCCCAACTTTTAATATAAATATAGGATTAATGAGAGAGGGCATTAGGTAGGTTGTGCTAAGGGTGTCAGGCTGTAAACGTTAAAGGTATCAGAGAAGGAGAGAAGCATCTTCCACCCAGACCCAGGTTTATGCCCTGAGTGGATGCTTCTGCAGTGATGGAGATTTCATATGTTTAGAAGTCCTGGTCTCCAGATGTTGCTGGAAAGCACTGTCCTCTCAACCTAGCTCCATTTTATGGGGCTTTGGCTGATTCATGGAAAGTTTTGAAAAAGTTCCATGGTATCCTGGGTCATTGGTATTCCTTGTCTCCTGAAAGTCATGTGCACAACCTAAGCCTTTGATAAGCTAATAGTGAACATTGAATCGTGTTCACATTTCTGCATGGGAGTTTCACTTTGGGGCATGAAGAAAAGTGTGCCTAGGCTGAACTGGTAAGACTGGCACTCTCCTTGGGCAAAATAAAGTCTAATAGTAGAGGAATCAATGCTGGTTCATCTAGAGGAGTTGGCTGGACAGGTTCATCAGTACTGGTGGGTAGTTCCTTGTCAGTAGTGCCACAGCTGCCTTCTCCAGCTCCAACACTGCTCAAAGCTCTGGTGCCTCACTGGTGGCCTCCTTGTATGAAATCACAGAGCTACCAAATGCTGAATATCATTCCCAAGTGTAAGACTGTGAAGAGGGCAGGAAGGACAAATCTAATGTCAAATATTGCAGCACCTGACTTTCAGGTGGCCAATCATGGGAGCATTCAGCATCCAGGTGAGGTTTATTAGGAGAACCACACATTTCCTGGGAGGACTCAGACACCTAATGAGAGCAGGCATTGCTGTCCTCTTTCCTCATCCAATAACTCAAGAGCTGGGGAGGTCATTTAGGTAAAATGAGGTTTGACTCTGTGTGAAGGGACTTGGAGACACAATCTCCATTACACAAAGCAGACAACTATACAGGACAATTAAATCTTACAGCACAAAACAGGGTGAATTTAGGACACAGCTGGACAGGTGATCATAGCTCAGAACTTGGGAGAAAAATGGCATTTCTGTAGAGGGATAAATATTATTGTTTTCTGCCCTACCTGCTGCTAAAATGTCTTAACTTTGTTTTACTTCAAGGCATGATCTGAGTGTAGTGAACCTAGACATCCATCCCTTCTTTTTTCTACTTTCAAAACCACTGTCCCAGTTTCCATCCACCATAAATATAAATAACTTGGTTAGGAAAGGTGGCAAGGATTAGGAGAGGAGCTTATTATCCTCTTCCCCACTAGCAATTTTCAATACCAGCTGCCACGGTGACATTGACACAGTGGGATCAAATATGATGAACCACAAGGTGCCACTTTAACTGTCACTTCAAATTCCTGGAGTCTTCATATATTTAGTCATGTTTATTTATAAGATAAATTTCCTGTTTCTATATTGGCACTGATTTTAAACTGTCTGAAACTAAGCATTTGCCTGTCAGAATATGTCTCTCTCTTACTAAGTATGTATCACGGTGAATATCATATTCATAACCCATAAAATTATTCTTCCCAGGCTATAGAACTAAACATCTATTGTAATCTCATTTATTCTTCAGCCCAATCCACAGCCCCATCTTTTTTTCCCCTTTCAATCTAGCAAATATTCCTTCCTGTTGCTGTGAGCTAATTTTGAGATTTCCTTGAGTGATTTTCAAATCACCTGACCATCTGTTTCAAATTTAAGCATCCCCAGATGCAGTCAATCTAAATATGGGACTTATGTTGTAAATTACATTCAGAGCTACCCTCTAAATTATCTGGAGCTCTCTTTGTTGATATTAACTGTTCCATGCATAGGGCTATAATTGACTTTAAAACTTGTAAGCACTTTATTATCTGGAAGAAAAAACTCAGTGTTGAAATAATGTTGATGAAGGCAACAAACAAATCAATGCCTGAAGCAGACTCCCAAACAGAGCAAGTTCAGAGGGATCAATTAATAGTAGCTCACTTGGAATGGGTGAGATTGGTAACTGTGAAAATCCTGCTAGAGCTGCATCCCAGGGTGGATGATAACAAATAATTTCCATCAGTTCAGAAGAAGGAATAAATCTTCAGCTGGGGTTTGTGGGTAGGTTAGTTTCTGTTAGGCATTCTATATATGAATTAGGTTTGGTGCCTAGATCAGGTGATCTTACGTCACTTCAAGAACTTCCTGTGTCAGATGTTGCAGGTCTAGGACACTGAGGTCCTCAATTATCATAATTCATTATTTTTCTAATGAATATTGAGGTTTTTTCATGCAAAATGCATAAATTAATCTTGGATTTAAATTATCAAATTTCAACAGAACATGTCAGAGCAGGTGTTCCTTCTGCCACAGAAGGGCAATGTGTGGATTGACTGGGCCACAGAAAATAGGAGAAAGAGACAGAAACTTTCACTGCAGAATAAATTATTGCAAAAAAATTTGCTCTGCTGACTCAATAGTCCTCTCTCAGGAGGATGAAGACACATCCTCCACAGCTGTTAATATGGGGCCTTGCACCAAACCTAAAATGTACTTCCTATAGCTAAAAGAGAACATCAGATCTATGTAAGGCTGCTGCTGAATGTCCCTTGGCTGCAGAGAGGACTATCCAATGAATTGTCAGACCAAAGCAAGGTAATTTCAAAATAATTTATATTTTTTCTTGAAGGGTGGGTTCTGCTGCATAGAACTGTTTGTGTGGAGGACTGATGAATAAGAGCTGCACTTATGGATCCATGGGAATCCAAGAAAAGTCAAGTCAGCAGAGGAAGTACAATGAGTGCACTTACTCTGTAACCACAATTAAGAAAATACAGCTGGGTGAGCTGCCAATCAAAAACAGAAATTACTTTCTCCAACAGTTTAGACAATGGTTTTAAGATGAAATATCATAGAATATGGGTTGGAAGCAGAGATGATCCTGTTCCAACACCCCTGCCACGGGCAGGGACATCTACTATCCCAGTTTGCTCAGGGCCCCATCCAACCTGGCCCTGAACATTTCCAGGATGGGGCATCCACAGCTTCCCTGGGCAGCTGTGCCAGTGCCTCACCACCCTCACAATAAAGAATTTCTTCCTAATAGCTGATCTACACCTAGTCTTCCAGTTTGAAGCACTCCCCCTCATCCTGTCACCACCTGTAAAAGTCCCACTCCAGCTCTCTTGTAATCCCCTCTGGGTACTGGAAGATGCTCTAGGGTCTTCCTGGAGCCTTCTCAAGGCCAAACAACCCCAACTCTCTCAGCCTGTCTCCACGGGAGGGGTGTTCCCACCCTCTGATTATCTTTGTGACCTCTGGACTCATCCCAACAGGTCCATGTTCTTCCTTTGTTGTGGACCCCAGAGCTGGATGCAGAACTCCAGGTGGGATCTCACCAGGGCAGAGCAGAAGGAGAGAATCCCCTCCTTCACCTGCTGCCCACTGGGCTTTTAATGCAGCTCAGGTTTGGCTTTCTGGGCTGCAAGGGCACCTGGCTGGGACATGTTGAGCTTCAGCACCCTCAGGTCTTTCTTCTCAAGGCAGATCTCAATCCCTTCAACCCCACAGCTTGTATTTGTGCTTGGGATTCTCCCAACCCAGGTGCAGGACCTTGTTACTTCTAGTAGAGAAGAAGGAACCCTCAGACAGACAGCTGGATAGACAGACACACAGATCAAGAAATTGTGATCCTTGGGCAAGGGACTGAAAGATTTTAGATTAGTTTTATTTTTTACAAAATGTCCCTTAGCAAGAATTGCATTTTTTAAAGTTTTTCATTTGTTAATACTAATACCAGCCAGCAAGACATTCCAGGGTTTCATGGATGGATGAAGATTTCAATACACTCTGCATGGGCTGAATGAAGCAGAACAGAAGTTGGCAAAATAGGGTTATTACCTTGTTATTTAATATTCATGATAGAGGGATACTCAGACAATCTAACTAAGTTTATACTGCAGTAGTTTTTCTGCTTAGTCTTTTTCAGCAAATTTAAGCTCTGCAGTCCTGATCTCACTGTATAAGCAAGGCATTGAAAAGTCTGGTTTAAAGGAAGTTTAAGGCAAGAAATGAAGATTAAATAAAGTGCACAACTTTCAGCCAGTCTGAGTTTCACTCTGAAGCTTTCCAGGTGTGAGGACACAGACAAATCACCGCATGAATGAACATGATTTTGACATTGGTGGGAGGACACTGACAGTAAGTTCAAAACCAGTATTCTAAGGATCTTAGAAAGGAGCAGAAGGAGACAAATATGCAGGAAATATTTTTGGGAATTCTCCAGTTCTCTAAAGCAAGAGAAGAGAGAAGGTGACACATTGTGGGAGTTGGTTATGTGCCAGAGGAGAATGCTTCTCTTCTGTAGGACATCAAGTATCTGCTTTGGGTAGCTGCCCTGGATGTACCTATATCTGGGATGCCACGTTAGTTTTAACTGCTAAAACTGCTTTAAATATCCCATAGAAGGGACACTTCCATGCAAACTGTCATGAAAGGACAAATTTTGGGCTTTTTTAATATTTAGGAACTTAAAGGGAAACAGAGGCTTGTACATGGCATTGGAAAGCAAGTCCAAGCCACCAATCTTTGTTACTTTTTCTCTAACCCAATTGCTTGAAGACCTCTTCCAAAATAATCAAATTCCATAGACGAAGGATTTTTTGAGATATGTCTTCATTAGACACTTTCCTAATTACAGCTGCTTGACCATATTCCTGACAAATTAATGTATCATTTTTACAAGTGCCATAGTTTTGATTCTGGCATATTTCTGAAGACACTTCTGTTCTGAAAACTATTTCAGAGCTGAGTTACAGTTTAGAGAAGGAATGTTCTTCAGGAAGAAAAACAGCAGCTTCAAAGTAATGTTTTGTTTATATTTAGTTCTTTCTTCATGAGATTCATTTGAGCTTGTTTAACTTTCATGTCGATTCAGTTTCAAAGACCAACGCTGGCTTCAAAAATTAGAGTGAATTCAAAAAGGTGGCAGAGGGGTGGAGAAGAGATCTGGGCTGAGGAAAAATTTTGCCTTCCTGACTTTTTAACTCAGTAAATTGAACTACTTCTATTGTTTTTGTCATCTTTCAAATGAAACTGGAGCTGCTGAGTTTGTTTCAGTGAAGGAACTAAACCACACAGCATTTATGCTTAAAAAAGTGTTTCTGCTCTGCTTTGAAGCACGTGTTGCTTTTGATTTTCCCATAGGGGAACAGATAAAACACTTGGTGCTGGCATTCCATGTGTGCACTCTCTGTTTTGAATGTCTGCCATTCCATTTTGATGATCCATAATATTTTAAGCATACATAGACCTTTCTTTCTAGATTAGACTCCTTTCTATACTCAATTGTCTCATTTTTTTTAAACTTTATGCAAGAGCTGTTCCATATGAGAAGTTGTTTTGGGAAATGCTTAAGGACACACAAAGCTGTCAGAGTGACATTTTCTTGTCTTAATTGTAATGTTTTCTAGACACTCTCCATGAGTTGAGACTTTTTTTTTTTTTTTAATTCATGTTCTCTGCATAAAATTTGACAGCCAGGATAGACTGAGGTCAGAATACAGTTGCTAAGATTTATGTATCTGCAATCAATATCCATTGAAAGCAAATGGAACTATTTTCAGATATTCTGGCCTGCTGCAGATTTTCTTAATTTGGTTCTTTCTTGTGAAATTTAGCCTGAGGTGTAAGAACACTGCTGGCTACTCTCCCAAGTAGGTGGGGTTTTGTTAACACTGTCTCCCATCCTTGGGCTGGAGTAAATCTCTGGCAAGGATGAAGTTTTAGCAATAACACTGTTTGAGGGGTTCCACCATCCCCTACTACGAATATTCATTTATTTCCACCAACATGTCTTGCATCCCAGTAAGGCCAAATGAGCTGTAGTCTCCAATACCCATTAAATGAATGCTCCTTTTGACCACTAATTTTTTTATAGGCAGTTTTAAAAGCTTTACAGCTCTGGCTACTTGAAATTGAAATAGTAACAAAAATATTCTCAGAAATTAAAATGAGAAATTAGATTTTTTAAGACCTACTAGTATGCCCAGTTTTTATTTTATGATGTGAATGTTCTTTTTTTAATTTCATCTATGAAATTGGCTTTGATAGTATGTCAGCTTTTGATACTTGAAGTTATACTAAAATACTTTCATTCATTCAAAATCAGGAACTTTCAAATTAAAAAATAAAACATGTTGGGATAAAAATAAAAGTTGATTTTCTTTGCAAAGTCACATTTATTATTAGACAGTGAAAGGGAAAAATAAGCCATTAGTTATTCTTAAATACATGTCTTCAGAAACACAAATATCAGATTGCTTATTCCTGTGCTTATCAGTTTGTAGTTGTTCATATCAAAACTAAGACCTTGCATTAAAACATTGCAGCATGTAGTACACCAAACCTAAATCATTCCTTAAAGGTGCAGGAGGGATTTCAGGAATGAGGAAAAGGGTGTGCATAGGGTCAAACGACTTACCCACAGGCACACAAGAACTTTGTCACAGCTCTCAACCAGGCCTGGTTCTGAATGCCAATTGTGTCCTTCCCTCAAAGTGCTGTGAGTCTGCACTTATACAGCATTACACATTCAAATAAATGCAGTGGGAAGTCAGATATATTTATATATATATATATATATATATACACACACATATATATACATTTGGTTCTCACATTGCAAATTCAGAGAAACACACGTTTATTATTAATGTTGATAATGAGATAATAATAAGATGTCACTGGGGATTGTGATGAGCAACATCAAGGCAAGTCTATTGCTAGCATCCACAGTGGAATTTCTGCCAAGGAAATGTAATGAAGAAGACTGGGGGGGAAAAAAAAAGAAGCAACAGCACCTGGTAGAGTGAGGGGTGTGTGGGCTGGAAACACTATCTTGGGAGATCAGCAGTTCTGCTTGTAGAGATGCAGTTTAGCCTGTCATTTAGCTTTTTCTGGTAGTTTTCCTTTTGAAATGATTATTATGCTCATTCCAGGTGCCAAACTGACAGCCCTTAAGGTTGAAGTTCCCTTTTACAAAATAAAGTGTAGTAAGCAGCAGTAAGAGAAGTTTTTTTCAGAAATGCCTGTCAATTACCTCTACCTTGGCCAGGAAAAGATGGAAAATAGCTAAAATTCATCTTTGGTCTTTGTACTTTGCCTGGTAGCAAAGGGATTTTAATGCTATTTGTGCTGTTTCCACTTTCATTTGAGACATGAATTGGGATTAACGATATTTGTCTTTGGTTCCTAACAAACCCTAAAGAAGAGTAATATTTGATTGCCTTTATCTCACCTTGTTATTGATAAGTGACTCCAGCTTTAACACTGACCATGTACCACCATCATTAGCCTGGCAGTAATTAAGTTTTGAAGGGCCTTAAATGACACTTAAAGTAAACATCTAATGGAAAAAGTCGAAAAACTTGTTATAGGCCCAGACACCAGTGGTTATATCACAGTGTGTGTAGCTTTATTTTCTGATCCCCTAATGTTTGTTTACTCTTACTTCTTAAAATGTTGCTTCCAGTCCCTAAATTACATGATTTCTGCTAAGGTCCTGCTGGTTTGCCTTTCTTTGGAGCAGCTGAATTGTCTGATTTTCAGGTATGGCTTGTGGGTTCATAACTTCTGTGGAAGTATCAGTTCTGTCTGGTCTGTTCCTGATGGGTATTTGTCAAAGATGGCCTCAAAGGTTCAAAGAATGGAGTGTCTTTATGGCAAGAATGACCTTCCACAAACACTGTACTATTGAATACAGGCAGTGGACTGGGTAAGAGGAGCCATCTTCATGGTGTGAGTGCTATCAAATAATTTTCTGACTTGCCCATACAGGTTTAGTTAAAATAGTTCCTCCCATTTTACTGACACTGGGATTGTCAGTCCCCTAAGAAAATTAAGCCCCAACTTTCAGTTATGTTTTATTGGGCTTTTATGTCTATGAGTACCTATACTCTAATTTAAGTCTTTATTTGTCTCACAAAGAACCAAAGACCTAGCAGCATGTGATGACAGAGGCTGAGATCAGGCATGGGTCAGACTCAGCAAAGAGGCAGGAAGGAAGATGGTGATGATCTTAATCCTCCAGTTAACAGCTGTAAAGGGGAGAAAGACTGATTTTCATCACCTCTGCCTCATCTCCATCAAGTGTGCTGGCCTATGAAGAAACTCAGATACATCCAACTTAGCATTGAAGGGAACTTCTGGACATAGTGGGGCTCAAATTCCTCTGTTTCACTGGAACTGGAGGTCACTGGATGTATTGCAATTCAAGCAGCTGTGAAAGGCCAGATGAAATCTGACTCACTGTTCCTTACCTTGTGCCAGTGGCTCTTAACTTCTGCATCCACCAAGAGGAGAAATCCCAAAGGAAGAACAGCACACAGGCTTTCATTGACCATAAATCTCTTTGAAGACACAATCTCTTCCACTGCTTCAATAAATCAAAGCAACAACCACTGTTACTGGCTCTTATCTAGAAACTAACACTGGCAGAAATTGGAATTTTATTGAGAAATCCACAGAACACAAATTTAGGGAACAGGAGCATTCCTGAAAGTGGGCCAGACCACAGTATGATCAAACACCAAAAATCAGAGCTGACTGTCTGCACAAAATCTATTTCTTCTTACAAGTTTTACCCCAAAATGAGTGAAGTCACTGATAGTTTCTTGATAGCCACCAAAAAGAACCTGGGATCAGAGCTGAGGGGCTCTGCTGGCAATCTTGAATATTCCTTCTGATTATGACATTGTAAATGTGATCAAATTAGTGATATGGGAACAGGTACTCAACAGCCACTCTGCCCTTCAGTTCTTTATTTTTTCTTGTCAGAGAAAATGCTCAATTTATGTTTTGAAATGTACACAGAGATTTCTCTGGAAAAAATATCATGGACTTGTATGTTTTCAAGTAAAACAAAAAGGAAGCAAAATACAAAATTGTCAGCCTCCAAAACTCTGCCTGAACTCTCATTGTGATGTATTGCCCTGGGAAAGCCTGCCAGGCTGTTTAACACCTTTATTGCTTGATCCTGGGAGCTCAATTTATTATTTACTGATCCTTCTGCTGTCATTGGTCATGACCACATATCTGCTTATATTATTCCTAGCAGGTTTTCCAGCACACATTGCTTCAAAAATCAATCACTTGCTAGATCCATCATTTCTGTCCTCCTTTTGGGCTACATGTCTCAAGTGCTAATCTGCCAGTGGCAGTCTAATGCCGTTTACAGCAGCACCTGCTTTTGCCACATGAGGAAAGAAAGACTTGCCTCTTGTTTCTTCAGCCAAAGCACTGTAATAAGTAGATGGCATGGACAAATAAATACATTTATCTCTCCAACAGTACAGGAGTTCCCTGTTGTACATTTATTTATGTTCTGAAAATTTTCACATGGCTTCATCATTCCTCTGGGAAGATAGTTCTTCAAAATACCAAATCATCAGTATTTGTTTGAATTACTGTCATTTTATACTACCTTGAGCTTACTTTCATCCTATTACTTATATTCTTAAGTGATATTCTAAATCATTCTCATCCTCTTGTTGCTTATTCCTCTCTGTATTGCATACCAAGAAATAATTTCTAGTTTTAGTCATCATTCTTACTGTTCATTTATTACTTAAGGATTTTAACATATGCCTTTGGATAAATCTTTTGATGGTTTTTTTTTCACACTTAAATGCAAGGTATGGAGAATAATGTTTATGATAACACTGGCTTATTTTTCTGCCATATCTCCTTGCAAGCAACTGCACAATTTTTGTTATCTTTCTTAGAACTGGCCTTTCCAAGTTGTTCTTCTCTCAAGTAGTATTGATAGTCATCATATTGATTTTGTGAATTTGCAGATCCTGTTTAGTTCTATTTTGATAGAATAATAGAATCATTATGTTGGTAAAAAACCCCCTAAGATCATCAAATCTGAATATTAACCCAACACTTTAACCAAACTGAGCAAGCCCATGTTCACCACTAAACCATGCCCCTCAGCACTACACTTACATGTCTTTTTAACTACCTCCAGCAATGGTGACTCCACCACTTCCCTAAGAAGCCTGTTCCAATGCTTGACAACAAGAAATTTTTCCGAATATCCTTTTTTTTTGCCAATTCCTCTTGTCCTGTCACTTGGGAGAAGAGACTGACCCCACCTGGCTGCTCCCTCTTTTCAGGGAGCTGCAGAGAGTGATAAGGTTCTTCCTGAGCCTCCTTTTTTTCCAGGCTGAACACCCCCAGCTCCCCCAGCTGCTCCTCATCATCCTTGTGCCCCAGACCCTTCCCCAGCTCCGTTGCCCTTCCCTGGACACACTCCAGCCTCTCAATGTCTTTATTGTTGTGAGCAGCACAGAGCTGAACTCAGTACTTGAGGCATGGCCTAACTTGTTTTCCAAGTCTCCTAACACAGCTAATAATGATCATTTTCACATTTTCTCTGATGTCCACGTCTTATTTGCTGCTTTTTCAGGCTACTCCTGTGCTAAGTTTTGCACACAAAAGGCCTTTCCTCCAAGGAGATGCATTGCAGACTCATAACAAATGTGGTTGGTTGACCCTGGCTGGATACCAGGTGTGCAGCAAAGCTGCTCTGTCACTCCTCTACCCAGCTGGAAAGGTGAGAGAAAACATAAAGAAAGGCTCATGAGGTGAGATAAGGACAGGAGGAGATCACTCACCAGTTACAGAATGCATATGGGGAAATTAACCTTATTTATTACCAAAGAAATGAGAGCAGGATAACAAAAAAGACAACCCAAAACTTAAAATACTTTTCCTCTGCCCCTCACTTCTTCCCAGGCTCAACTCTTCTCTCAAGTTCTCTACCTTCTCCCCATCAGAGGTACTGGGGGACAGGGAATGGAGGCAGCAGTCAGTTCATTGTGTGTTGCCTTAGTTCCTCCCTTCCTCCTTGGGATCAGGACTCCTCACACTCTTCTCCTGCTCCAGTGTGCTGTCCCTCTCATGGGAGACTGTCCCCTGCAGTAGGCACCCACCAAAGCCTCTCTATCACTCCCTTCCACAGCTGGAAAGGGGAGAGAAAATAAAATGAAAGGTTCATGGGTTGAGATAAAGGACCAGATAGATCACTCACCAAATACCATCACTGGAAAAACAGGGTGAACTTGGGGATATTAATTGAATTTATTACTAACAAAATCAGAGCAAAAACAGCTTCTCCCCACCCTCACTAATTCCCAGCTCTATCTCCCTCCCCAGCATGCAGGGAAACAAGGAATGGGATCAGTTCACCCCATTGCTCCTGCCCCTGCTCAGGGAGAGGAGTCATTCCCCTGCTGCACACTGGGGTCCCTCCCATGGGACACAGTGCTCTAAGAAATGCTCCAAAGTGAGTCCATTTCATGGGCAGCAGTCCCCAGACTGCTTCAACATCTTCAACACGGGTCACTCGTCCACAGGGTCAGTCTTTTAAGGACAGGCTGCTCCAGCCTGGGCTCCTCTCTCTGCAGGGCCACAGCTCCCTGCCAGGACCCTGCTCCAGCACAGCCCCCACAGGGTCACAGCCTCCTTCAGGCATCCCCTGCTCTGGTGAGGGTCCTGCAGGGGATCTCTGCTCCCCCATGGACCCCAAGGGCTGCACCAGGGGCTGCAGGGCATCTCTGCTGCAGTGCCTCGAGCATCTCCTGCCCCACCTTCTCCACTGACCCTGGAGCTTGCAGAGATGTTCCTCTCACCTGTTCTCACTCTGCTCTTCCCTGGCTATCTTTGCAAACTGAGAAATAACTTTTTTTCCTTTTTAAACATGATGTCACAGAGGCATTACTCTCATTCCTGATGGGCTCACCCTTGGCCAGTGGCAGCTCCATCCTGGAGACAGCTGGCATTGCTCTGGACAATGGGGACAGGTAGCATTGGCTCTGTTGGACATGGGGAAAACTTCTAGGGACCTTCTTACAGGAGCCACTCTGCTCCTCCCATGAAACCTTGTCACACAAACTCAATGGAAAAAAAATAAATAATTCAGAAGATAAATACTTGAAGAGGGAAAGAGAAGTTACCAGTGAAGACAGTTGTGTGTGGGTCATACATCCTGCTATTTAGATATATTCCTGATATCACATCCTCATTTTTTAGTTTAAAGTTTTTAGTTTAAAGACTCAAAGGTTGACCTGTTAGACTATAAGGTTGGCTGTGCTATTTTAGATAGTGTGGCTGTGACTTATTTTAGATATTTCACAGGAATAATCAATTCTTAAAAGACATAAATGTTCATGTTGTCTCATTGAGGGCCCTCTGATGTGATCAAAATCACAGCATGGGCAGTGATTATAGGATGTTATGAGGCCTTAACCTGGGGAATGAGGCTCACAGGGGACTTCAGAGACAAGTTAAAATATTGTGAACAGCCAAGAAAGCCAAAAGATGGATGAAAGGGAAGAAGAAAACTTTCAATGTTTGAAACAACCTTCTGGGACTGTTTAAACTTAATTGAAACCTCTCTAACTTTTTTATAAACCCATATTAGAAATATTGAAATGGAATAATAATATTTTCTGCTCACTCTTATAGCGACTGAACTTTTTTAAGGACTTGAAAAAATAGTAGCGAATATTTTTCAGGATATGTGTCTTTATTCCTTTTAAAGGAATTATTATATTTGAATCTCTTAAACATAACATAAAACCTGTTATTCTTCTTTCAAAGTTACACTCTATGTCAGAACAAATCTTTCAACAAAATAAAAGTTTTCCTTAGCTGACCTCTGCTGGAGGTGTTTTGTTTTTGTCCTAAAAGACATTCTGGCAAGGACACTGAAGGATCCAGATTTGCTCTGTGACTAGCTCTTCTGTGGCTCTTAACTGGCTATACATTATTTACTGCAGCACAACATGTGCCTTGATGACCCTGAAAAATGGGCAGAGTCTGCAAGGCAAAGCAGGATCTCTGCTCAGAGGATTTTACAGCCTTCTGAAGTACTTCTGGAAGTTCTAGAAAGCAGCAGAGTTCTCACCACTACCACTGTACTGAGTCTAGCAGCTCCTTGGGGTAGGTAAGGTGTGTTTCTCAGAGCTGCTGCTCTCTGGAGTTTCTCTGGATGATGAGCCTCATTCTACAGAAAACAGCTATTACAGTCTTTGCTACTTTGGTATCACGATATTGCTGAGGTTGGAAGTGACCTCTGGAGATTGTCCAGCCCACACCCTGCTCAAATCAGGGTAAGCTAAACCAGGCTGTTCAGGGCTATGCCCAGTTGGGTTTTAAGTAAATCCAAAGACTAAGAGTCCACATCTCTGGGTATAACATTTCAATTCTTCATCCTCACACTAAAAGTGTTTTTTTTTAATTTCCATTGTGTAAGCTTGTGCCTATTGGCTCTTGTTCTTTCAGTGAGCACAGCTGAGAAGAGCCTGGCTCCCTCTTCATTACAAGCCCCACACTCCCCAGTCAGGGACTTGTACACATGGATAAGATTCCCTCTGAGTCTTCTCTTCTCTGATTCCCTCTGAGCCATCCCTTCTCTTACAACCTCTTCTTATATGTCAGTTGCTCCAGTCCCTTAAATATCTTTGTAACCCCTCACTGGACTTGCTTCAGGACATACAAAACTCTCTTGTCCTGGGGAGCTCAGCACTGGACACAGCACTCTCAATTTGTAGCACCAGTACTGAGCAGAGGAGAAGGATCCTGCATCCATCCCAAAACTGTGTCTAAAGAGGTGTAAAGCTTCATTGGGAGCACAGTGAAGGCCACATCAAAGTTCTGAGCTGCCTGGAGGGCTGTCCAGCCTTTGTCTCTGCAGCACTGCATCCTGTGTTGCTTTCAGAGCAAACAAGGCTCGTGTGCCTGTAAGAATGCCCTGTCTTTGCATGTTGCTTACTCCTGATCTAGATTAGTGTTGATGAACACTGCATGTGATTGAAATTGGATGCCCAGGGACTCTATCCCAGAGAGGTTTCTACACATTTTGAGTGCAGCATTGGGGTGTGCCCTGGCATGAAGTAAGGAAGGCTGTGTGATATGCTTCTTTTGAAACACAGCTCTTATGAAAAATTCAAGAGGAAAAGCTTTCCTTTTGTTCACTGCCAGTTCATCTAGTTTGCAGCTACAGAAAGAGAGATTATTATTTTGGGGTACTTTAATGTGTGGGAGCTTTTAAGTGGATATAGATTTGTTCTGTTTGTTGTCAAGGTGCCAGAAGTTTTTGAAGCCTGGTAATGCTCTTTCCATGTTTTATTCAGGTTGTCATCAGTAATGAAATATAATTTAATTTTACTTTCCTATTACGTTTTTCTCATCTCACTATCAAAAAAGAAAATGTGCAGAATAGTTTTTATCACTGCTTACAAATAGGGGAGCTTTACAAACAAATGCATGCAAAAAAATTAATGCTTTTGTAGAAAGGCTTTAATTTATTATTTAGCTCCATTTCTCCAGAGATAATAAAAACATGCTTTTTATGAACATGATACTAACCTTAATTCTCGAAGACAATTTATACATTAAAAATAAATTGCAAAATCCCAGTAGGTTTCAGCATGTTGACACATTTTAGATTAAGTATGGTAATTTTGATGGTTGCTAACTTTTAAATAAGTAAGTTAGATGGCTAAAATTATTAGCAAGAGCTGTTTTTTGGTTTTTTTTTCTTTAAAAGAGGAAAACCCACATTCCTTGAGACTAGACTGATAGTCTTATTTCTTTAAAGTGGGATCTCAACACTTTTTCCTTTCCTCTATTGCTAAAAGTTTATCCTAGGTTAAAATGTAAAGATATGCCAAAACTATGTATTCTATCACCATCTGCTGAAACCAGGTGGGGCAGTGACTCTTATCTCTATGGGAGAGATCCTCTGCTAATGGGCCAGCTGTTAAAACCAGGTGGGGCAGTGTTCTTTGTCCTTCCCATGACCCATCCTTCCTCCAGGGAGATATCTCCTGTTAATGGGCCATTGAGTCCCACTGCGTGACTGATAAAATTGCATCATCTGGAGCCAGTGGGAGGAGCCAAACATTTCCTGCCTAGATAAAAACTGAGATTTGAAACACCAAGGCAGCCCTTACCCACTGGTTTCCAGAGGACAAGAGCTACTAGACCTTTTTACAGGATCACTGCTTCAATAAGACCCCTTCGTCTGGACTGCTATCACCACCTTAACTAGCAGGGTGTCAGGTTGTATTCTGACTCTGTCAGTGGTTTTTCTTTTGTACTATTGCATGTATTTTATTTTTCTCTTTTTTCCTATTAAATTGTATTTCTGACTTGAAGTCTCTCACTTGTTTTGCCGTCAAAGCCATTACAAAGTTCAAAGAGGAAAAATAATTTAAAAAATCTTAAAATGGCAGGCTGCAGTCTGGAGAGGACCTGCAACTACATCTTCTGAGAGATCCACAGAATGTGGATGTTTGTTTCTGCCCTCATTCTGGTGGGAGCTGGTCAATCTGTCATTGCCTACTCAGGTGTTGTTTCTACTCTTTAACATAGCCTTTGTGTCAGCTCAATGTCCATTCACAAAGCCAGTTGGCTGGCAAGGGAGTAGTTGCTGCAGTGGATCCTTGTGATCACAGCTGGTAAAATTACCAATCAGGATTTCCTTAAACCAAGGGCCTTTCCTACTCACCATGAGCATTGGCTCCCTTCATCCCCTCCCTGCTGCCCTCAGGGTGGGAGATCAGCAGTTCCTCCCTTCTCCCCACCCTATAAATGGACTCATTTTGTGTTCTGACTGATTCTGCAGCATCATCTCCTGCAGCCCTGGCACCCATTTCCTAGCAAAAATCTTCATCCTTCTCAATCACCTTCATTCATTTCCCTTTAATCTTCCTCACCACACTCCCATAACTCCTCTTCTGCTCCCAGAATTGCACTTGCTTGAAACAGGTCTTAAAGAGAAGCAGCCCTTTGGCTATCAGGTCCTTTTGCAGATTTTTATTTAAATCCTATTTCTTTTGCATTCCTTCATTAGGTTGCTGTCAAACCTCTGTGCATTTTTGCCTCAGGATAATAGACTACATATGCATAATACATAGTTTGGATGCCAATAGATTTTATTACAGTTTAGGATAGTGGTTCTGCTTAATTTCATGCTATCCACAAACTAGGTGGTAAATTGTTGTCTCTGACAGGAAGGTTATGCTACAGGCTAAATTTTATTCTGAGTTACAGTCAAGCATCTTTCTATCAGAGTTAGAATTTGGAATTGAAACAGAGAAGTTCTGGTCTCCTTATCAGACCTGATATACAATCCTGTTACATTACAGATGCACCTCCCTGATATAAAGGAAGCGAAAAACCCCCAGTTCATGGTGAATTTTTGTGGTTAATAGTATCTGATAAAGTACAAGTGAATGAACAGCACCTTGGATGGGTGAGGGAGACAAGGTATCCAGGGAAGCATTGCTACAATCCTAGCAGAAGGGCAAAAGCAAAAATAAATGTAGGTCATTGGAAAAGCCAGAAGCAACAGTAAAATATGGGGAAAATTCCAGAAGAAACAATACAAAGTGACTGCAACAGTGCTTAGTCCTCATCACATCTCAGGACATACTCAAAGCAGATGAAAAACCCAGAAATCAGCAAAGCTACATCAGTCCTTTCCCCCTCCTTCAGCAGGCCATGAGAACCAAGCAGTCATTTTGCAAACTCTCCTCATTATGCCTACAAGGTCTCAGATTTGTGAAGCAAACCCACACTTTGGAATTTCACCAACAATTCTTTCCTGTCCACTGCAGACCAAACCCAAGCAAGACACTGGCCTGTCCTCGCTCTGTGAATAGAAAGTGTTCATGAAGGAGCTGGATGTGGTACTTGGTGCTGTGGTTTAGCTGATGTGGTGTTTGTCAAAGGCTGGATTTGATGATCATGGAGGTTTTTCCAACCTCAGTGATTCTATGGTTCTGAGATTCCACGAAATGCCCTGCACACCACTACAGAAGGATGGCAAATCACTGACCTGACTTCCCACATCCTGACTGCTGTTCCTAGACCCTAGAGCTCAGCAATAAGAGGCTCTCCCATGCAAGGAGGGTGATAGCACAGCTTGTGTGTACCCTGGTTCAAGACCAGGCTCCAGTTTAGTCCAGTCAGTCAGCTGCCCTTTCCCTTTCCCATGTTTGTAATCTGGATACAAGGCAGTTGTGCTTTCGGCATGTGAAATAAATAAAACAAGGAGTGGGGAGCAGGAAAAGGTATACAAGCATTAGGACCCTACACAAAATTAGAATATTCTGAAAAAAAATTTTAAATCTGGCTGGCCTCCTGTGTCTCTCTCCTTCCTAGATTGCTTCTCTCCCTTCCCAGATTTAGTTTCTAATAATCTGTCAGACACAAGGTCACTGGGGTATTTTCAGGGTTGATTCATCCAAACATAAGAAATTCCACCCACAAGGATGCATCTTTTCTGTACAGAACTGACTGTATGGAAGCAGATAATTGGAAGCAATTAATCACACCAAAGCCAAACAAACTTAGACATAAATCATTAAGCTAACAAGAACATGATCTGCTTCTCTACCCCATTCCTTCTCCTCATCTGCCCCCATGCAGCTTGGAAGAAAGGCTTTGACTTGCAGAGAAAATGTTGCCAGTGTATTTTGTGGCTTACAATGATAGCAGGTGAGCTTGCTTTACTTTTTTTGCCTTTTTTTTTCCCTTGTATGACTATGATGTGATCATGTCTCTGTAGATCTTCCATACTGAGATCTCCAACCACATATAAAGAGAGCACATTCTATTCAACCACCATTAAGCATCTTTTTCAGCCTTGTACTATTTCACCAGTGTACTGTCCATTCAGCAAGTTTTCATGCTTGAAATATCCACACTGACCCTTGAGATGTGTCAGCTAGTTTGTGTAACAAACTAGTTCTGATAACCTGCTTTTATGGCCACTGTCTGCAGCCCCTCAGCTCTCATTCACATTCATCGTGCTGTACAAGAGCCTTGCATCTCTGACCTTATTCCCCATGACCCACTTGTAATACTTTAGATTTAATGGTCTTATCGTTGGAGGGATCCTTGTGCTTTTCCTACCCAAGTCTCCTTGAGAAAGGTGTCTCACCTGAGCATTTGCACTTGAAAGTGCTCCAGGAGGGCACAAACCAGCAGCCACCTCACCAAACACAGCTTCTAGCTGGAAGAGAAGCTGGATTGTGTCCTTCACAAAGGGCAGGTGTTAGGAAATGAAAATGAACTACAAAAGGACAGGTAACAGAGTCTGATGTCTGCTTTGCTACTTCATATTCTTTTAGCAGATGTGTCCAGAAAAACACCTAAACCAGCTGGTGCAGGAACTGCCCTTCAGTTAACTGGTTGTCAGGTGATGTGAATCCTTGAAATGGAGAAGTTACACAGCTCATTATATTCTTATCATTGTGAAATAATTACAATTGTGATTTAGACAATACCAAGAAAAGGCTCTCTGGAAAAACCAGCTAGTCAAAACAGAAGTCTTGGAATTTGACTGGAAGAAGCAAGGGCACAAGTGTGAGCACAAGCACATGTGTGACAAGAGAACTTTAAGTGTGCAAATAAAATATCCAACATCTCTGTTACAAAAGAATGTTCAGCCAAAGAGGAGACAAGAACTAATAATGTGTAAATTTTGTCTAAACAAATGGCTGTCTAGGCTACTGGAGGCTTCAATCCCCTGGAAAGGTATTTAGTCAGAAACATGCAGTTCTGTCCCACAGGGTGCAATCTCTCAATAAAAGGAAACTTGAAGTGTTGCTGTTTATGTTTACCTAGAGAGGAAGATCTAAACTTCCTTTTCATAACTAGCAAATATATTGGATTTATAAGAAATGTGGATGAACCAGATGATGACAGTCTGCCCTCAAATTTAAGAAACACATCTAAAATATAGTTAATGTGCCAGTGATAAGAGCCAATTCCACCCCAATTTAAAATCCTTTTGGGGAGACCACTTTCACCCACCTTTATGCTTTGCCATGTATGTGCACCTCTGTCTGAACTAGCTCCAGGCACAATCAAGGGAAGTACATGGGGCATCTGAATCATCTGGTCTCTTTTATCACCTCTTGCCTGCTTCTATCTGGCTACATGCAAGTCTGATTGCTTGTTCAGATGCAGGTGATTACCTTGTAGATGTTTCTGTTGGAAAAGATGTGCCTTACAGAACTCTTTGATACATTGAATGGTTGTGTGAAGAGCTGGACCTATGTTTAGTTTTGGAGAGCAAAGAGGATTAACTGAGCAATGACAAGAGATGGCTGCAATGACTGGTGAAAGATTAGTCCATCCTCAGTTCCCTTATAGAGTCCTAAATGTGAAGGAGTCTCTGTATGCCAGCAGAATTAATGTCACATACTGTGCCACCTGCCATTCCTGGGTGGGAAGGCAAACGCAGGGTCAGTGAGGTGATGCCAAGCACTTATTCTGCATTTTCACTCCTCCCTGTGCCAAAACTGGTGCTGCTTACTGTGCAGACTTGCCTGGAGACTTGGGGCTGTTGAATTAGCAGAATGAAACAGTCAGCCTCCTCCTCAGGGTATTTTACAGCTCTCTGTAATGCCACCAGTGTAATTCCTGTCTGTGGTGGGGAAAAAGGCTTACAGAAGAGGAAATTTTTGTGGATAAGATCAATATAATTTAGAATAAATGGCCTGCTTTGTATATCCTGACAACAACAAAACAAAACAAAACAAAACAACCAAAAAAAAACCAAACCAAAACAACAACAACAACAACAAAAAAAAACAAACAAAAAAACCCAACCAACCAAAAAAAAACCCAAAAAACAGAAAACCCCACACCAAAACCCATGAGCTACCACTAGTGCTTTGAAAGCAAAATTTGAAGTAAAAAAGTGAATCACAAAGACCTTAATTATGTGTGCAAAACCTATTCAGTATTCAAACAATTTTGAACATCAAAAAGGGCCAGCTCTCCATGGTTTGAAGAGAAAAAGAGAGAAAATAACTAATATTAAAAATATTGTGCATGAGCAGGGAAGTCTGTTGTTAAAACAAACAAACAAACAAACAAAACCAAACCAATCAACTAATCAAATCAAAAGCAATAGTAGTGATCTGCAAAGAGAGGACTGGTAATTTCTAAGGGTTCCCAAATACCTGCCAGATAAATGCAGCAC
This sequence comes from Luscinia megarhynchos, assembly GCA_034336665.1. Lineage (NCBI taxonomy): Eukaryota > Metazoa > Chordata > Aves > Passeriformes > Muscicapidae > Luscinia > Luscinia megarhynchos. Next base: position 94,997,911 of record JAPFBE010000002.1, read on the forward strand.
CATGGCAAGTTAGTCACTGTCTGAGGAGTATCCCCCAAATATATTAGGCACTGTATGGAAGACCAAGAGCAGTGATAATTTGACCCAAAGACAGGTGAGGAAAACTGGTGTTCCTGGAGAACAGGCTTGATTCTTCTATCTGATCCACAAAATAACAATTGATAAATCTCATGGACATGAACTTACCTACTTTGAAGTGTGGAAGGAGCAGTCCAGGACACAGACATGTGATGCCTTGGTCTGAGCCATTCCAAAATGTGCACATCTGGCAGCCTCCAGGAGGATGCAAAGTAAGAGAAATTAAGGATAACAAATATTACTCCACCTCTGCAGCTTTATCAATAACCTAGGACTACTCTTCTGTTCATCAGTTATTTGGCTTTTTTTTTTTTCAGTATAGTGCTTATCTCAAGCAGTAACAAAAATGAAGTAATTAGACTTTTAAGAATAGTTGATATCCAAAACTAAGTCTCTTTTTCTTCTCTTTACATTGATTTACAAAGAAAAAAGACTAGACATTTCCTGTGGTTGCTACTAAGATCCATACCTGTCTGAGGGATTTTTCATGGAATTAAATCTTAGTTAAAGAAGCAAGAAGTCACCTTCAGTAAAATAAATATTGTAACAAAATTTTGCAAAGTTGACAAGAATGTTGGCTCCTGCCCTTGCCCCCCACGTTATCTGTCTCTGAAGACACAGCACAAAGGAAATACAGTCAAAAAGATCAATGACCTTTGAAGAAGAAAGTCTCTGAGAACAAAGTTGTGTTGTTTTCCTGTCAGTAAATTTAGCATTCCTTTCGTGAAACACAATTTAGTCAAACTATTAAATGCAACCATAGATCTTATTAATGAAAACCAGCTAATTTAGTTTTTCTCCAATTATAGTGTAAGGTTTGGTGTAGAAGAAAAAAAAACAAAAAATAAAGCAAAACACTAAAACCAGTGTCTGATTTCTCCAGCCTTTCCATTGTCTCTAGTAGAAAAACAAAATGAAAAAGTTTTCTTCAGGCAAGAGAACAAGAAAACAATTATCTTCTTCTTCCCTTTTTAAATTCCCTTTTCCCTGTCTACCTCGCCATCTCCCTTAACAGAGGGATTATTATCAGAAATAATAAAATCTATTCCCTAAGGATAAAGGATGAGTAAACCTTGTGGAAGGTGAGATTTTCTGAACCATTCATTTGAAAAGTCATTTAGTATTCATAACCCTTTCATTCTAAATTTGAATCTGTATGGCTTGAGCCAGTTTTCTCTCGGACCAGTTTTACACCTGAACAGCTCCTCTGGGAAAGCTTCTCCCCTGCACTGCATCTTGCACACTGAATTACACCTGAAAGAAATTAGTACTAGATGCTATAACCCTGCTCTGGGGCAATTCTTCGTGCACCTTGCAGGGCAGAAGAGGATTACCTGCAAGACAAAAAGCTGCAGAAATCCTTTGCCGTTTATGGAGTTACTTCAGACTTTCAGTAGCAGCAAAACCAAGGAACTTTGCAGGGATGATTCAGATGCACAATGAAAGAATCTCCCATGAAAGAGGAAAGTATGCATATGAGCTCTACTCCTTTTTCCTGTTTTGTCCTATCTCCTCTCCTCTCCTCTCCTCTCCTCTCCCCTCTCCTCTCCTCTCCTCTCCTCTCCCTCTCCTCTCCTCTCCTCTCCTCTCCTCTCCTCTCCTCTCCTCTCCTCTCCTCTCCTCTCCTCTCCTCTCCTCTCCTCTCCCTCCTCTCCTCTCCTCCCTCCTCTCCTCTCCTCTCCTCTCCTCTCCCCCTCAAGGCAGCCCCACAAGCCAGGAGCAGCCTTGCACCTGAATATCTGGAGCACTCCTGTGTTCTACCCAAGCCAGATTTCTCTTAGTGAAGACAAAGCCTTTCAGCAGGACATGGTGGTTGGTCATAGTGTCACACTACAGGGGCTGACTGGGTTCTCAAACTGTCCTTCAGAGAGCATTAAAATTGTTATCTAATAAGGAATGAAGCCTCGAGTTGGAAGGACTTGTTAGAGCCCATGTAAACATGAGAAGGCTGCCAAGTTTCCTTGTGTTGAGAGAAAGCTACAAGAAAAAGGACATGATTGCCTCTGAATTCTGAAAAAATAATTTTAAAAAGAAGCAAAGTGTCCAGTGAGCATATATTTTTCTGGGAAACTGTTTCTGAATACAGAGGTCTGAAATCAGAGTGAGAATATCCTAAGACTCTTGCATTTATCATCCACCCAGGAGTCAGGAATACATCTTGGCCAGTGACTCTGCAGATTTTGGAAACAGCCAGTTCCCCATGGGCTTGCTCAGAGGCCTATTAGCCTGGTCACTGGTGGCTTGATGTGCATCACAACACCAGTTCCTCAGCCACAGTGGGCTTGAAAATTTAATGTGTTAATCTTCACAAAGCCTTTGGATCATAGATAAAAAACTATATCCATTACCCAGGGAAGGAGCCTGCCGCAATGAGTTGGAGAGTACTGCAGGAAAACTAGAATAAAATGGACTAAGAAAACGTCAGCTTTGTGCCTCAATGTTGTTGGGTTCAGGGTTTCTACCCCCACCCCAAGACAGGCAAGATAAAACTGATCTGTTGGGTGGTGAGTTTTCCTCCATGTTTGATCAATTCTTCCCAAATTCTTCCCCTTCCCTAACAGAAGAGATGATCACTTCTTGCTCCACCTCCTTGGTGCCTTATGCACTAAGTGGTGAAAATCAGCAATGGAATCATGCATGGCATGTCTTCAACCTTTGTGGAATTTCCCGTTGACTCCAGTGGATTGGGGCTTTTATGGCCCAAATCTAGAATCAAAATGTCCATAAGGTAGAATTTCCCAAGCAGCTGCAGAACCCCTGGAGCAGTGTCTAATTTTAAAGTAGTCAAGACAGTCTATTTGGATTCTATTTGTCATGTAAGCACAATGGGGAATGCTTCAGGGCCAGATTCCAAGTGTTTAGTAAAGGAAAAATATTCCAGACTCAACAGGAAACATACTTGCCTGACACCTTCCAGGATATTCATTCCTGATGTGTGAGATACACAAGAACCTAAATCTTAGAATCTTGTTCCCTTGTAATTTTAGCTGCTTGGCATACTTATTCATACATTCCCTAGCTGGACTGCACTTAACCCAATTAAAAACATAGAATGGAAGAAATTTTGACCTTGTCTTCATTCCCATATTGACAGTGTAATACCTCATTACATTAAAAAGCACCATTGACAAGTTTTACACAGTGTAATAGTAGAAATTGTGTTTATGAGCACTTTGCTTCAATACAGCCTGAGTGCAGTGTGTGCTGCTTGCCTCCTGCACAGCCCTTAACCCTCCTGTAGCCTTGTGCTGAGGTGGGGGCACAGAAAATCCAAACCCCACAATCCACAGGCACAACAATTACAGGAGGTACCTTGATAAACAGCCAAGGCATTTGTCAAACCTGGTGTCTGTAATTGCCCAAGACAAGGAAATAGAAGTGGAAATACATCTCACAAAGGAGAATTATCAGTGAAAACTTCCAGAAGATGAAGCAGCACTTCCAAGAAGCATTTTGACAGTTCTGCTAGAGAGGAACTGCAGGGGAAATGTGTAAGGTTGCCATTTTGGCCAGAAGCTGCTGGTAAGATTGAGCACCCTTGTTCTTTGGAGGGCTGTTCATGCCAGCAGGAAGGCCCAAATCAGCTGAGCTGCTGTGTTAAGCTGGTCACTTGGCAGCCTCACAGATAAGGCTGGCTGGAAAGCAAGAACAAAGTTTTGTGAAAATGATCAGCTTTTGACATTTCTCCTTCTTGTTCTAGAGAAGGCTTCCCAGACTTTATTGGTAAAAATACACACCAAGAGAATTTCCATACCTGATGCCTCGACCTGGAGGAGACTGACAGGGTTAAATGTCCTTGACAGGTGGTTTTAAGAATCCACAGCAAGAATAATGGTTTAAATGCCTTCTCTGAATGACTTGGATTTGATCTCCCAGATGATAGCTCATCTCCAAGCTTTGATGTCTGGGAGGCAAGCAGGCAGTGTCCTGGTTTGAGTTGTCTCACATTATATAGAAATGAAATATTAAAGCAGGACTACAAAGGGACTAATTATGTTTCCTGAAGAATATCTTCTTCCAGATAGATGTCCCTGAAACAAACCCTTACCTGGTCTAAGGGATTTTTTACTGTCTTTCTTTGTTGTCCTGAGTCACTGTCTAACTTTGATCATGAATTGTGCCTATACCTGCTCATGCCTCCTGATGGTTACAGGGAGTGAAGGTTCAATCTCCACAAACCAATGATTGAATCAGATGATGACAAACACAAGGAGTATTTATTGAGTTAGACGATCCTTTATTACATAAAACAATGTTCCAACCATTACCTGTAATCTCATTATGACTTATTATAACCTTGTAACAACACAAATAGTATCCCACCTACCCTGTACATCATGAGAACATGTGCAGTTCCAGCACAAGCCCTGCTGGCACATTTGCACACCAGCTGCCCTGTGATGGCAGAACCACCACTGCCCCTCAGGGAAGTCATGTTCCCAGCAACTAGGGAGGCCATGGGCAGATTCCCTTCCCTTCCCTTCCCTTCCCTTCCCTTCCCTTCCCTTCCCTTCCCTTCCCTTCCCTTCCCTTCCCTTCCCTTCCCTTCCCTTCCCTTCCCTTCCCTTCCCTTCCCTTCCCTTCCCTTCCCTTCCCTTCCCTTCCCTTCCCTTCCCTTCCCTTCCCTTCCCTTCCCTTCCCTTCCCTTCCCTTCCCTTCCCTTCCCTTCCCTTCCCTTCCCTTCCCTTCCCTTCCCTTCCCTTCCCTTCCCTTCCCTTCCCTTCCCTTCCCTTCCCTTCCCTTCCCTTCCCTTCCCTTCCCTTCCCTTCCCTTCCCTTCCCTTCCCTTCCCTTCCCTTCCCTTCCCTTCCCTCAGTCCAGTGTCTTGTGAGGTCTCCTTGGGGTTTTGCTCTATATCTTTTTTGTCCAGAAAATCTGATCTACCATCATTCATGTTTATGTCAGTGATTTCCTGCCTAGGTGTCACACAGATCACCAGGCAGGTATTTGCATGTTCATCTTGCCACAATCTTATCTATGTTTTCATCAGTCTAAAGCAAGCTATTTAATTTTTTCCTTTAGTTTCAACCAAGCTCTATTAAGCTTCAAGTAATTTCTATTTTGTATATCAGCTGACTTTCAATTACAGTTTACATTTTACTCTATCTTTGGCAGATTTCAAGCAATAAGGGAAGGTCTTGCACACTCCTTCAAGCTGATGACCCAAGATATTTCTGACCAAATTAAAAAGGAAAAAAATGTATCTGTGGAAAAGAAAGTTCTTCCAGTAAATATTTTTGTGGCATTTCTATCACAACCAGAATATAAAGCTCCTCATAATTTCTTACATAAGTACACTCAGAACCAAATCAATCCCAGCTGGTTTCAGGTCCAAGACAGATACTGCACTCCCTGGGCCTCATGGAAAGTTTTCCATGTATTGCACCATGGCCACTGTCATTATCTGCACTCTGGACAAAGCCAAGGCTGAGCAGCATCACCTTCCCAGCTCCACCAGCAGTCAGCAGAGCTTGGAGGCTCAGTCTTTGATACCCTTATCCAGACACCCTCCAGCTTCCACCTGAGGACAGTGTGCATGAATCAAAAAACTAATGTAAAAGCCAGATGAACAATGCACTAAAACCAGTGCAGCCAGGGGCAGGAATCTCAGGTGGTTGCAGTCAGCTGGGCTTCCCTGACAGAAGCCAAAGCTTTGTGAGGCTGGAATTCACATCCCATTTAAATCTCTCAGCAGGGAAAGGGACAGAACTGATGATCTGGTTGTCTCAGAATGAGTAATGACTCTACCATTTGTCTTGCTTATGATATTTCTCCTCCCCTGTCCTCTCTTTATCCATGTCTCTTAATCCTATTCAGCTTTTCATGTACCTGCTGTTACATCATTTGAGCCAAACATTCCTGATCGTTTCCCCTCATGTCTGACCAATCCTTGGATATGAAACTTTCAGAAACCAGAACCATGGATTCAGTGTGGAGGTGTTTTTCCTCCTATAGCAGAAGTGGGCTATCTGGGGATGTAACAGATGTATTTTAAATGTTTGCAGTACCGTTAAGTGCAGCTGCTTCCCAGAAAAGACTAATCAGATGTCTCCTTAAAAAATGCCATGGTACTTCTTAGGTCCTTCCAGAAAGCTTTTGATAATTTAATGGGAATTTTTATGACATCTAGCTATTTTCAATACTATTCAACAAATAAAAGATAGGTATGTTCATCTGATTTAATATATTTGCAACCAGTATGATCAATTTCTTACTAGCATATATACCTACTTTATATCTAGACACTTCAAAAGGTGAGCAGTCAGCTCCACTGATCAAACATGAGGATGAACCTCAGCCTTTTTGCTTATCCAGTTTTCCTACTTCAATCAGGGCACAGCATAAGAGCTTCTGATCATTGCTCTGCTCTCATCTTCCAGTTCAGGGTGCTGATGTGACAGACAGATGTTTGGACTGTTCAGTTTGGATGAAAAAGTTGAAAGCAAAAATTCAGCCAGGAGCTGTTAGTCCAATGGATTTACTTCTAAGTGAGATGTGAAGAACCATCTGCTTTTGGAGCAGAGATTTATTATCTCCAGCTGTTCCCCTACATCTGAGCTCTTCCCTGGCACTACGTGGTGCTGCTCTGGCCTTTGTGAGCAGGTCAGTCCCCAGAACCCATTTACACTGCCACGAAGTTTCAGCTGGCCAAAGCACAGAATAATGGCAGCTTTGGAAAACAAGACAGCTGTGCATAAGGCATAAAGAAATAATTACATATGCAAGAAGTATAAAGAAAAAATGCAAGAAATTGATTTAGAGATAATTTAAAAAATCAGACAAATGCTCAAAGGCGGGAGCAGTTTCCACAACATAATCTCTGACTTCTTCACAGGAGCTAGACTATGTATTTCTTCTCTAAAAGTCTTTGGAAACTTCCTGGTATTAGATCTACTTTTCCACAATGAAATCAGATGAAATCACCTTACAAAAGAAATACAGATTGGTTAATTCCTGAGAAGGTTGTCAAATGCCAAAAGGTTTTGTACAATAAGTAGCATGGATTTTCATGTTCTTTCTCTAGTTTTCTAGGTGAATTTCATTTTCTTTTTTCCTGTGGAGCTGGATTGTGGTGTCTTTTAGGTGTAATAGGAGGTTTTTGATAGAAGTATCTTTGTTAAATTCCTTTGTCCAGACCATTTGCTTTGTTAGTTGGATTTTCTTTTCTTTTTTTTCCCTCCCTCTTTTTTAATTAATATGAAGCCCACTGCAACAAGGAAAAAAAACTGATCTATTTTGCCTTCCCAACTGGCACAGATCCAACAGAATTATTCCAGCATAAATCCTCCTCTCATACCGTGTTTTATTCACAATTTTACCAGTTCTCAGTCCTTAATCGGCCCAGCTCCCTGTGTTTCTATTTGATCATAATGTGATGAAAGCCACAAAAAATCCAGTATCTGTTTCCTCTTGCTTCCTCATAATCACCTACTACATCCCATACCACAGTTCTCCTATCACCATTTTTTCTGTCCTTTCAGTTTTTTTCTTTGTCTCACCTCATGTGTTGATTTGGTCCTGCTGATGGGTAAGGGTGAGGCTGCAAAGCCACTGAGTGTCTCATAACTGTGGCTGAACATTTCCCAGTTTGCTCCTGCATGGAAATTAATGGAAATGGAAATTAAATTATCCTTTAATTATGACCAGTATTTCATGCTACAAAGCACCAGACACCCTTTCTCTCTTTGCAATAATCCAAATTACATGCCCCTGTTGAGGTACCAGGGTCCTGAGCATACTGTGACAGATTGTTGGTTAAGGTATTTCCAGTTTGGAGTGAAGAGTCCTGCTAGCTAATGTTAAGTGCATGCCATGAACAGTGTATGAAACAACACAAGCATGAGCACATGAGGAAATAGTGCTTTAATATGACTGTTCATTAAGTATAAAAAACACCCACTGAATATGGCTGATGGTACAGTACACAAAATGAAAAACCTACAGCAGTGAAGCTTCTCTTGCTCACTCCCTCACTCCTCCATTTTCTCATGAAAATGCTGCCATTCAAAGTGTTTCCACACAGGCAATTTCTTTTGGGTCTGGGGTTGTACTTCATGGTGTGAGGAGCAGTCAGAGAACTGGAGCCAGAGTGTCAGAATTTGAATCTACCCTCCTTTAGTTTAAAGCCATCACTGCCTGTCTGACTTCTGCTAAAGCAATCCTTGGGAAGGTGATGGAGACAATCCTCCTGGTAATTATATCCAAACATATGAAGCACATTGTGATTGTGAGTAGTCAGCATGGATTTTTGAAGGGGAAGTCGTGTATAATCAAGCTAATATCTTTCTATAATGAGATGGCTGGTTTCAGTGGATGTTGTTTACCTTGAATTTAGCAAAAGTTTCAATGCTGTCATTTGTCCTCATGGACAAACTGGTCAAGTAAGGAGTAGATAAATAGACAGGGAGGTGGACTGAAAACTGGCTGAGCTGCTGTGTGCAAAGTGCTGTGGGCAGTGGCACAAAATCAAGCTGCAGGCCAGTCACTACTGACATAGCCTGAGGGATTGATGCAGAGGCCAGTAGAGTTCAAAATCTTCATTAATTACCTGGATGATGGGACACAATGCACCCTTTGCAAATTTGGAGATGGTACAAATCTGGGAAGAGAGGCTGATAGTTGCATTCAAATGGATCCAGTGAGGCTGAAGATACAGCCAGGAATCTCATCAAGTACCACAAAGGGAAATTTGAAGTGCTTCAAGTCCAAGTCCTCCACTAGGCTGCCCAGTAGAGGAGAGAGATGGAAACACTGGAGCAGGTCCAGAGAATGTCTCTTTATACACATGGAAAATTATCCATGTGTGTAAATATGAGCAACCCAGACCCTTCCAGCAGTGCCCAGTGACAAGGCAATGGGCACAAGCTGAAATGAAGTGCAGGAAATACCATTTAAACATAAGAAAACAAGCACTTTTCATTTTGAGGGTGCTCACACTCTGTAACATGTTTCCCAGAGCGGTTATGGAGTCTGCACCCTTGGAGACACCTGAAACACACCTGGACACAGGCCCCAGCAATCCTCTGTGTGCTGACCCTGCTTTGAGAAAGGTGAGCTTGGGCTACATCATGTTTGCAGGTCCCCTTCAATCTCAGCGATTCTGTGGAAATTCCATCTCTTACCCTGCACTACAGATTTTTCTCCAGATTAGGAAGGTGTTATGACTTCCTTAAAAGCTCCCAAAGTTGTTGTCTCTGTAAGAAAAGAAAGTTCCAGTCTACCTTCAGGCAGTCCTAGCCTACTGACAGAAGCAAGTATTCAGGTGCCTGCTGTTTCCTGGGCAAAGGGCCTGCTACCTTAGGAATAAAAAAAGAGAAAAACCCACAGTGACTAATATCTCTTAGTGGAGAAGGCCTTGAGGCTGTTGTTTGCTGGCCTCTGAGGAAATGAAACTTTGTTGATTTCTTGAGGCTTGCACTGGAATGTTTGTGACTTTAAATGTCCTAAGCTGCCATGAAGGTGAAAGATTGTCTCCCTGCCTGTCTTCTGGCTTTTTAAAAAAAAAAGGTTTCAGACAAGAGTGTCAACAAAGAGAACATAGCATGAGATCTTCTCCCAAGATCCCTGGAGAAAGTTCCTGCTCTTTTCTGAGGTTCCTCTCCTATGGTCTGTGTGGACACTTTTAATTTGTTTTCCTATTGCAGATCTCTGCCAGTCCTCTGCACTCAGCTGCTGAACTTTTTTACTTTTTCCATTTAAATTAGAAAGAATGGGAGTGCCCCTCTTGGTGGGGGAAAAGCTAAAAGCTCTGAGAATCCACTTTTCCATCCTTATTGAGTTGCAGTGAAAGCTTTTAAACACAACTTCTGGAAAACTTTTTTTTTTTTTTTTTTTTTTTTTTTTCTAATTGCTTCAGACCTGAAGGGTTTTTCTGTTAAGGAAGAGGCTGGGATCTAAGCCCTGTGAGTAAATCACAGACCACTCACTGCTGCTCCAAAGCAGGGTGCTGGGAGAGGGGAGCATCCTCCAGCACCTGGTCTCACTATGATAAGATAAAATTGTTTGAGGAAACACTCAATGTGAGCTCTAGTAAGGGTAACTTCAGGAGAAGGAGAGGAGGATGAATTAAAAATGTATAAAACCTGTGAACCCAAAATTTTTGGATTCACTATTTACTGTCATTAAGATGTGTACTATTTACAGCCTATATTCTCACATCCAGGGATTTTATTTGATTACATTTACCAATTTTTCTGTGCAGAAATTGTTCAGGCTATTCTATAATGATGATTTTCTCATGTTACTGAATTTAAATTATCTCAAAGAATCTTGTTCATGCTTTTCTGTAAGGCAGACCCAGTAAGAGCCATAAACATTTTACTGACTCAAAAAATCAAGAGTAAAATGCAACAGTAAATTCAAGGTGATGGAACATGATTGCAGCAGAGGAAGCAATTTGACTTTTCTGTTTACTCTGTGAGGATGTATGTGCTTCCAAAAGTCAAATTATAGCTAGAAAAAGGTCTATAAGATTTATTGTATTGCACCTGACCAGAGTTCATCCAACTGCATGCATTGCCTTCTAATTTGATGTATGAAATTAATGAAACAGAAACAAGGTCATCTCAAATCAAAAAGACTTATCTTCTGTGCACAGAAAAGAATGTTACATCTAATCTAAAAAAGTAGGATTGTTAGCAAGGGGCTGGAGCCTGAAAGTATGTGTAGGAAAGGAAGAGACTGTAATTAGCTGGAGGAGAAAGCAGTAATAAAAAAATATAAAAAGGCAAACGCAACTTTTTTTTAATGCTTTCAAATGATTACTATAACAATCTGGAAATGATCAGCATGATGTTTGCACCATTAACAAAACACATAATTCCAGTACTGCAATGTTAAACACAGTGCCAACAAAGACAATTTTGTGCCAAACATTCTATAACACCTGGTATAAGGAAAATATGCTTTCTATTTCTCTGCTCTTTTATTAAAATAAGATATTGCCAATCTCATTCTCCTGAAAGAATGAAGTGTGCCATCATTTCAGCTCTGCAGGAGCATTCCATCCCTTTAGGAAAAATTTCTCAGTACATATAGCCAAACACCATCACTAATCAGGCACTTCCTCTAAAGCAGCAAATGACCTCAAGGTGACTCCCATTCCACTGTCTGTGGAAACCACTTCACTCATGGCAGGGTGTGTGACCTTGACTCCTACTGAGGTGCAATTTCTCATGCACAATTAGCTTTGTTTGGTTTGACTCATTTCACTGGACAAGGGCATATGACACCCATGTGAAACAGGCCCTGATCTAACTGCTGCCCTGAATTCAGCACTCAGAAACAGGAAAGTTCAGAACAACACCTCTTCATTTATTCATGTGTCTCCATCATTCTGCTCTGAGCCAGAACCAAAAGGAACTAATATCCTTAGTATCCTATTTTTGCATAACCATGTTCAGCAGCACATCTTCAAACACTACCTAAAGTAGTTCAGGTCTACCAGGACCTCTTCTAGATGCAGAGATACATATCTGTGGGCAGGAAATTATGTGCCTAAGATCACACAGTTACAGAATCTTGTGCAAGCCACTACTCTCTAACCACAGATCTCTAGAATACTGTACATAACACAGTTGTGGTAGGCCAGATGAAGAAAATGTTATGGAAAAAGTCTTGGGTAGAGATAAAGACAGGGATATTCCTCAGCAGTTACCATCATGGGCAGAACAGACATGACTTGGGGAAAATAAAGATCTAAATTGCAAGTTAAAATAATTTTTGACAGTGAGAAACCACAAGCCCCTGCTCAGTTTTGATTCTTCATCTTGACTCCTCTCCTTCAAGGGGAGACAGACCTGTACTTTATCTCTGTTGTCAGGCAATCACTGTGGTTTGACTGGAGGAAACCCTGAGGCACAACCTGTCTGCTTCAGGGCCAGATCCAGATTCCCAAGCACAGGCTCTTCCCTACTGAAAACAACATTTGAAATAAAGGCTGCTGGAATAACTTCTTGTTAGGTAACAGCAACCCTTGCACTCTGGGTTTGTCTTGTGATGGGAATGCCACAGCAGCTGGACTGAGGGATGCAGGGATTTCTGACTTGGCCATCCACAGGTGAGGTACTGCCATTGTAGCCAGGATGTAACAAGGATGAGCAGGTGCCAAAGATGTCAACTTTCACTGAGCAGATAAGAGTCCAGGCATGATAAAAGAGCAGGATTTTAACCTATATCCACAGAGAAACAAACAGCACTCACACAGGCATGATGGACACAGAGGTCTTTATCCCATTTCTCCTTTTCAGATGACCAAGTCTGAGGTCCACTAATAGACACACATCTCTAGTACCTAAGTGCAAACCTCAGGCTCCTTACTCAGCCTCCAGCTTAAGCTTGGTTTTTTTCAAGTCTTAGTGCCTAGTTCAGCTTGAAGTTCATATGTGAGTCACATGGAAAGTGAGGTCACAAACCTCAGTAAATTTAAAGATGCCACCAAGCTGATAGGTACCACTGACACACCTGAGGGACAGGATGCCATCCAGAGGGACCTGGACAAGCTGGAGAAGTGTCTCCATGAGAACTTCCCGAGGTTTAACCAGACCAAGTTCAAGGTGCTGTGCCTGGCTCCAGGAATCCCCAGGACCAATCCAGGCTGGGGGATGAACAGATGAAGAGCAGCCCTGCCCAGAAGGAACTGGGGATGCTGGTGAACAAGAGGCTGGACACGAGCTGGCAGTGTGCACTCACAGCCCAGAAACAAATCCAGAGCACAGGTGAGGGGAGGATCCTGCCCCTCTGCTCTGCTCAGACCCCACCTGCAGAGCTGCACCAGCTCTGGGCTCCACAGCACCTCTTAGAGCAGCCAGGAGGAGGGACATGAGGTGATCAGAAGGGGAGCAGCTCTCATAGGGACATTGTCTGAGGTCTCTGGGGATACCTTCTTGTATCTTCCTGTGCCTAAAGGAGGGTTATAAAAAAGATGGGGTCAGAGTTTTTAGCAGGGCCTGTGTGATAGAATGAGGGGTAAAGGCTTTAAACTAAAAAAGGGCAGACTCAGATTAGTTGTAAGAAGAAAATTTTTTTTACAATGAGGCTGTTAAAACACTAGGTCAGGTTGCCAAGAGGTGTATCCCTAGAAAACATTCAAGGCCAGGTTTAACAGGGCTTTTAGCAACTTGCTCCAGTGGAAAGTGTGCCAGTCTGTGGCAGGAGGGTTGGACTAGCTGATTTTTATAGGTCTCTTCCAACCCAAACTATTCTGTGCTTCTATGAAAATGGGAATACTATTTAATGGGAAGAAAGCACAGACTGCAGTTCTCAAGTTTCCATGCTTGTTCCACCCCAATCCACTTTGATCCCTCCCTTATTTAGCCCTTTCCTCTAAATGTCCCATAATAATTTTCATGTGTCCTCAAAATTCCCTCAAAGTATGTACACAGCCCTACAAGTCTCATCAACTATCCCATAATCAGTTTCTTTTTCCTATGGTGCACGGTGAGAAACTGATTTCCTCCTTTCCTGATCAGCTGCAAAGTTCTGGTTGAGCCCTCTAAAGGCTTTAATCATTTGCTCAGTGGCCCCTCAGCTAATGACCTGGTGGCTCAGGCTTTTGCTGCTGTCTGTTATCTTGTTTTCCTTGGGGCTTGTGTATTTAGGTGTTTAATTTATTATTTTTCCTGCTTCTTATCTTTGTCTGTTATCTTTGTCTCTTATGCTGATAGCTGTTAACCAGATGTCCTTAGATTCTACCTATCTTTGCATCAGTCAGGGCTTGGATTAAAGTTTGAATTAAAAAAGACAGAAAGTGCAGAGCAGACCTGAAAGCATGCTAAAGGCTTCTGCACCAGGGGCTCAGCTCAACATCTGAATCCTGAATTTCAGTTTACAAGAGGTGTCAACCTCCTCCCTCTCTATGTTTATCAGCTATTTATAAACATCATGGGAAAGACCAAGGCTATGTGGAAATGAATGTGCTGTGCATTTGGTCTGCTATGAGCTGTAGAAACTTTAATAAAAACTAGTCCTGATCTCATGGCATTGACAACAAAATTACACAATAACAAAATAATAGTATTTCTGCTTTATGGCTCAGGGTCTGGGACACAGACACTGAATGGCTAACCCTAAATCACACAGGAATTCTGTGACAGACTGAGAATTGGACCTTTCTTCCTTCCTCAGGTCTCAACCTAGTAATGCAGGCATATCAAAAAATCACAAAAATTCACCTTTGGAACTTTTCCACACAGGTACCAAGCAAAAAGATTAAATCAGTGCTTCTTCCAAAATGCATTTCAGCTTTCCTCAAGGCTTACCAAGATTTTGTTATTTTTTCAGAGTCCAAAAGGGTCTTCAAAGCTTCGACTCACAGACAGGTCCTTCTCCTTGTTCCTAGAACAGACTTAGGAGCACTTTTGCATAACTCTGTCCAGTGAAAAGGCGTCACCCAACCCTAACTCAATAAGACAGACAGAAAATGTCAGAGGAAAGAAATAAAGAGCACAAGTGGAAAATCCTAATGTAGATTATACAGCACAATGATGTGTTCCTTTGTCCTTAGATCCAGCTCACAGCAATATAAAAATTGTGGGTAAGAAACCAGAATTCCAGTGGAAAAACAAACTTCTTGGGAAGTTATTGTCAATAATTGTGGTGCAATCCACAGTCTAGCAGATGATTTTTTCAGAGATTTCCATCTTGTCAATGATTCCACATGAACTTTGTGTGAAATATGAATGTTCCTGGTAAGCTGCATTTTCATTTTGTTGATTATAAAACATTAAAAAACCGCAAAAATAATTGATTGCAGCACATTTAAAGAGATGTTAAAAAAACGTTGGAACAGTGTTGCTTTGTTGCAAAGTGATTATTCCTGAATAGATGTTGGCAAAGCCAATGCAAGCAGCAAACCCAATTTGGCTTGAGTTTCTTAAATCCCCTTTTCTTTATAAAAAATAATTTTCTTGTTGAAGAGCTATTGGATAGAAACTTTTAATTTTAATGGTGCCTGAACTGTAGGTTTCTGAATTGGAAGTTGTTTTATCTGAAGAAGGGGAAATGAGTGAGAAGGAGGGAGCAGTAGAGATAATGTGTGATGAATAGACTGCAACCTCCATTCCCTGTTGCCCTGTTCTTCTTAGAATGAAGAAGTAATCTTTGGGAATCAATTTTACCGCCAAAAAAATTAGAGATTCTCTTATGCTCCGACTATGTAGTCATTTTCATCTCTCTTTTCTAATATTTTTTTAATATTATCTTATTTTTTAAAAATTATTCAGATTTGGCACACTTGTTTTAGTGGTTTGTAAAATCTGTATGATCATAATATTTGGCACAATATTTTTAAAGGTGCATGCTCACTGATATGTGGAGGAAGGTTTCCCTTTCAAAATCCACAACACAAATTCAAAATTTAACTGTATTTTATCAGGAGACAAATATGCAAATTGGAAATAACCTTTCCACGAAATTTAAAAAATAATAAAAATATCAGTTCTTAAGTCAATCAATTGATATTACCATTTCAGTATCATACTCCTGAACAAAGTAAAAAACCACAAACAAACAAAAAATCGTTGTTTGTAAGGAAGGAATAGACATCTTTCTGGAAATATTTAATTATTGTTTCATGCCCTAACTGCTGTTCTCATTCTGTGCAGGTGCAGGTGCTCCTGTTATCAGTTAGTAGTTGGTTTATGGCTAAAATGCTTTAGTTTATCCCATTAGGTGTGGATAAGAACTGTTATCAACTCAGAGGCAGGCCCTAACTCAAATTTCAGGCATCTACATGTGTAGTACATCTGTAGTGGGTGACTAATCTGCAGGCATCACAACATGAAATGGAATCAATACCTCTAGAATAAAACCAGCTGGGAGATACTTTAACCTGGTTTATCAATGTGGGCTCCAAAACCAGCCTTGTTTTGTGAATCAAATGTTCTTTTTGAATTTAAAGTAAGCTGAATCAAGTCTCCCATTCTGTTTATAGACCAGAACAGAAACCCTTCTCTTCAGACAGATCTGAGTGCATTTACAGACCTGCAAGAGTGGGGTGATTACACTTGATTACATTTCCATACTTTAAAGTCAAACTTGGAGCATGCCCTGGTTTGAGACATCACTCCAAAATAATTGTATCCAGGACATTTATATACTGCCCTGAGAAGTGTAAGTTATTCCCATTCCTGTCCTTATTTTCCCTTAGGGACAAATAACAAGGAACAAACTGAGAAGAGCCAACACCTGCTTTTGCAGAATTTAGGACATGCTCATCCTTTCTCCTCTGCTCCTCCCTGTTATGGTCCAAAGAAACGATGACCAGCACCAGCTCCCATCTAGTGGTGCTTTTACTCATTAACCCTGGGGTAAATAAATGAGTGCATGCTGACATGGGTATGGGAAAATGAGGTCTTTTTGATATTAAATCTTTAGTTTTCAGCTTGAAAGTTTTGTCTTTGCCTGTTGACCCTTCCTAGTTTTCCAGTTACTCAAGGTAAAAGAGCAAAATAAAGAATAAAAAATTCCATTTCACTGTTGCTTGGGGAAATTTAAAACCCAGCTTAATTCTGGAGCTATGGTTCATGTCCAGAGCTCTTTGATAATGCAGTCTATAACCAAGGGAATTGCTTAATTCTGTTCAGTTTGCTCATCTCCACTCACACCCATAATGAGTTCCTGAATAAATTAAATGATAATTAATTGTGTGACATTTCAGACCACGTGTTGTGGATGTTAGAGTTAAGATTTCCTGATGGAATCCAATCCATGGGTTTAGTTTCTCCTTGTTTGCTATAACCATTTTCCAAGCTTTTTCATACTGAAGAGCTTGCAATGTGGTTCCATGCATAATAATCAGATCAGGGTAAGGTTGCATAACAAGAAAGAACTTCACTTTCATCCTCTCTAGGTAATAGATGAGCAAGGCAGACAGGAAATCAGTCTGCTTTCAAACAGGGTATATTAAAAAATTTATGATGCAACGATATCTTGTACTCCCTGGGTTTAGAGGAAAAAGCGTGGTTTGATGAAGAGGCATCCTATACCCAAAGCAAAATGGTAACACAATTGCAAGTGTACAACATGAAAAAGAACCAGTGACAATACCAACACTGTGATTAATCATTCTGTTGAGGACAGCTATTTATCAAGAGATGAATCTCTCAGCAGCTATGGCTCACACAGCTTGAACTTAAAGAACCCTGAATGATCCTTGAAGGATAAAGGAAATGTTAAATTTTCACATAAGTAACACAGGCTTTGCTTTCCTGGGTCAGGAGAAAAATATGTAACTACCATTCAGGCCATGATGGTTCAGCTTGTGCTTGTTGCTACAAATCACAGAAGAAGCAACAGGACAATAAAGAAGAAAGGTCTCTTTCACCTTCCCCTCCAATTCTCTAAATGCAGGTGTCCCAAGCAGGAATGACTCTTCCTGGAGAGGAGGATCTGCTTGCAGCCTTCTAACAGTGGTCTTGTGCTGGTTTTGGCAGGGATAGAGACAATTTTCTGGGACACTGCAGACCATATGTACCATGCTCAGCAGGGGAAGGAGAGGTTCATAGAGATGGTGTTGGTCTTTCCAAGTCCTGGCTGGGTGTAAAGGAGCCCTGCTGAACAGCTGCCTGCCCATGGGAAATGGTGAATTAATCCCTTGTGTTGCTCTGCTTGTATGCACAGATTTTATCTATTGAACTTAACCCATGAGTTTTCTCCCCTCTATTCCTCTGATTCTTTCCCTATCCCACTCTAGAGAGTGAATGGCTGTGTAGGCTCAGCTGCTCCTGGAGTTAAACCACAGTGGATGTTCTTCACCTGCCTTGCAGAACAGTCCTCAGACAAAGAAGAGACATTCCCAGACATTCACCTCATTCCAGATGGGCAGAAGATGGATTAACAAGCATGGAGTCCAGCTCATCTTCTCAGAACCAGCCCTACAAATCAGAAGCATCAAAGGAGGGCTGCAGAAGTTTCTGCCTGAGAAAACCTCCCTGGCAGAGGTGGTGGGTCATAGTCAGCACCAGCCCTGATGATTGGAGCTTCCTCTACTGCTGCTATCACTGAGGGGAGGCTCTCATGTGTGGGAAGTTTCCCACTGAGGAGGGGCAGTGGGGAAATGCCTGTGGTGCCAGCACAGCCATTATTCATCTGGTATTCAGGACACTCTTTCCCCTGGCTTCAATGAGGGAAAGAAGATGCACTGTGCACCAAGGGAAGTTTGCCCTGCTGGCATTGCAGCTCTCCATCTGTTCTGCAGGCAGAGTGAAAACTTCGATGTCAAGAGCAGTGACATTAACAAAGGGTGTACTTTTTCTTCTCTTTTTTACAGAAAAAAAACCCCCATAAAATTAAGGAAATCAGAAAGAAGTGGATAAAAGTGCATAACTTTCCACAGGCACTTCTCCTCTGAAGAGAGAAAACAGTCTGGGTGGATGCTGAGTTGAAAGGATTCAAGAGTGAATATGTCAGTTAACAGTGATTTGGCTTGAATGATGCCTTCCCAGAGGAAAGAGGTAACTCATAAAACTTTCCTTCTGGAAGCTCTCAGATTCCAGCTAATTAATTGCAGTGAGGTATCTTTCAAACTAGAGGTGTGCCAAGGCAGATCCAGTTGCTTCTGAATCACTGTTGCCAAGACTTTTTATTATTACTTTAAAGACCATCTCCAACATATATCAATGCAAAAATCCTTGGCAGTATAAAGATAACACAGAAATGCAGCAGTTTATTTATAAGAAATAGTGTCTCAATAAAGATAAGATGGGGAGGGAGCACAGAAGACCACAGCTTGCTATGAAGCTTTTGAATTTGAACACCTTGGGTAAAAGTCTGCCTTGCAGCCTCGGGGGCTGGTGAGAACTGCAGCTGCTTTGCCAGGTGAACAGCTTGGGGAGATCACATCATGCCCTTCTTTAAAGCTGTTTAAATCTAATACAGGTATTCAGGGCCTTCCTCCCCACAACCATACTGACCTGGCTAGGAGATTGTTGTTTTTTCCTGCACCTCCTTTCCCTGACACGACAGCTCATGTGCTGGATTTTGTCCTCTAGTGAAAGTTGCTGCTTTTATTGTGTACTCCTGGGGTTTTGCAATGCAGCCTGGGCACAAGAGGCTGTTGACTGAGCAGGAGGGACTCCGTGGGCTCCAGGAGTCGCTCTGGGGCTGTGAGATGCTACAGGGAGGGCAAAGATCATTGGAGTCTCCTTCCATGCAAAATGCAAACTGATGTGCTTGACTTTGCTCTCTCATGGCAATTCCCCCAAATGCACCAGCTGACCTGTGCTTATTACAAAGTAAATAAAGAAATTCTCCACAATAACCTTCAGCTTTATTCCTGATCACAAAGCTGGCATAGGTGGGACACACTGTTATACATAAACTAATAAATAAAGATAATCTCATTACAGTTTATTAATGCCAGTTAAGAAAGCTGTGTAGACAAGGACATTTGCTTTTTAACTAGCTATAGCAGGTGATGACAAAACCCTCACAGAGAACCCTGCCAAAGCAAACAAAAGTCTATATTGCTGTTTGTTTCTCTTTGTTTCTCACTGCATTTTAACCTGTGATAAGACCACAGCCTTTCTCATGATGGGTAGATTGACCTAGACTAGCCCTTACCAGATTTCTGAATCATATGGAGGTCATTCAAATATGAGTGTGAGAGCTAACCTCAGAAAAACCTTAATGCACACCTTGTTATTCATGTGCAATACTGAAAGATGAACAGGAAAGATTGGAGTCTGTAGCAAACAGTTTTGTTTTGACACTGTATTCCTCTCCAGAAAAAGGAAAACTAAGGGACAAAAAATGAGCATGCAATGACCTAAATAAGCTGTGTTTTATTATGCTTAAACATGAAAAACAAAATGGAATGTCCATGTTTATATCCCTGAGCCCCACAGAGCCACAGATGGAGGGTGCCACTCCGAATTTTTAAATGAACTTTGTTCCCTAAAAAGTGCAGAGGAATAATAGGTAGCAGAAAACTTGTTCAACTATTAATGGTTTAATTCTGTTACAAAGATGCAGGAAAAAGAGATAATAATGATTATCACAAAGTGGGAGAATGAGGTGGAAAAATAAACTACAATTTCAAAGCCATAAAAGCGCTTGGGAGGCAGTTTTGCATCCACCTTTTTCTGTGTCTGACTTTTGCGCGTAAGAGCAGAGAGCTCTCAATAGAAAGATGGTTTGAAAAGACTGATGAGAGCTAACAGGATCTGAATGTCCTTTTACAAATGACTGTGCATTTTGATTTAATATTCAGGCTTAATAAATGCAAAAGTGTAAAACTCACAGTTCTGATTCAAGACAGAGATCAGAAAAAATGGCACTGCAAGAGATTTGAGGCAGGGGTTGTGCAGCTGGGGGGTGTTTACCAGCTTCACCATGACCTCCCGTGCTCACACTCTTTCCTGGGTAGGTGCCTTCTTGGGGAACAACTAAAGGGGCTGTCTCACCTGCTTAACTACCAGAGTTCACAGGCCAAAAATGGTCCTGATTTACTTTAAAACACCAGTTTATAGTCTGCAGAGGCTTGGCAGCTGTTGCAAGAGCAGATGATGCAATTCTGCAGATTTATTTTAAAAAGGTCAAAATGACAACTGGGGTAAGGAAATCCCACTAGTGTCCTGAGTTAAGCTGAATTCCTTCACAAAAAGAGGACAAAATTTTTCCCTTAATCAAGGCACCTAAATGTGTGCTTGCATCAAAGATGTGCTTAAACTCCATTGATTATAATCGAGTTTAAAAGGATACTTAAATATTAGCATACATGTACGTGATTTCACTGAAGGTTTGCAGCCTTGAGTCAGAGTCCAAGCTAAGACAACCAGCTCATCCTGAATTCACTAAGTCAAGAATAATTTTTTATTGTTACTGATAAAGAGCACCAAATTTGTGTGATGTAAATGCTGCATAAGCTGTCCCAAAAGTTTATTCCTCCTATGGAATATAAAATTTTTGATAAAGGATGAAGTCTGATATATTATCTAGTCTGTCTGCAATCGTGATAGCACAATGCTCTTCAAATAAAGCAAGTGCTTTAGACTTTACTTAATTAGCAAGCTCTGAGTTTGAATATTATCTCAGGGATCCCATGATCAGTGAATTACTGGTGGTGGTGAATTTGCAGTAAATCTTTAGAGGTTTAGGCCATAGCACATGGCAACAGCAAGTTCAGCCTCTGACTGAGTGTGTCTGTCCACACCAACACCCCAGCTGGGCTCACAGGCATGTTTGTAAACAGAGCCAGATCCAGCCAGCTCCTGTTTAACATTCTGTAACGAGGGCAGAGGAGAGTCCTAGGCCCTCAAGCACCAGCCCAAGTGACTTCTTGCAACACATTCAATAAATATGCAATAACATCTTGCAGAACTGGTGCACAAAGGCTTCCAACAGGAGACCTTCTGCAGATTGTTGTGACAGCAGCATCTGTTTATTAGGGCTGCTTAAGTGAAAGTAGCATAGCTATGTGCTTCTCTTTCTTCCACCTTGGGGCACATACAGTTTGTTATCTGAATGAATTTAGATCCATTTTCTGACAAATCCATGGAGTTTTAGCTATTCCCTAAATTTTCCAAACATTTCTATTTGCTTCTTATTTTAATATCTCAGTGATTCCTTGGTTCCCTCTGATTCTGAAGTGCTCATACTGTGCTCTCTCCTTTAATCTATTTTCCTGGGAGTTATTTATATCTATATTATGTGTTATAACCCTGCAGGCAGTCTCTTCAGCCTGCCTAGTGGAATTGCCATAGCAAATTTTGAAAGCTTCTCACCAATGTTGATAGCAAATTCTCTTTGTGAGTCTTCTGAAATCAAAGCAAAAAGAAGTGTGCTTTCTGATCTTTGGTCAAATTCCTGCTAGGCTCAGGAATCTAAGGGGGTGGTCATCCATGGTGTGGCACCCATAAACTGAAAAATCTTCTGAGACTTGCTCTTTAGCACAGCTGACCACAGACTGTGTCTCAATTGAGGATGTTTAGTACATTTACCAAGCCTTGGTCCCAGGCCTTGATCATCTGCATGATGCCAGTGAAGTTCTGTCCTTGTCAGAGGGATGTGTCTTGAAGGCTGATCTAAGTGGGTGGGAGTTCTTGACTGGCTTAAGAGTTAGATCCAATCATTCAGTTTGTAGGGACTGAAAGTGGTAAAGGAGTTACTCCTGGGAATGACTTTCTTATGGATGCCTAAACCATGGGAAGAAAAATGGTTGCATTGTTATACCAGTGAGAAATGATCCTTATGTTTTCTCTCCAGACAGTGAAGGCAACTGAGCATTGTAAAACACTTGGATCAGGACTGCCAGCAATCTCCTTGTCCTTTCCAAGTCCATGTGCCTGTCCTGGGCTGGTCTTTGTTCACAGTCATCATCTTATTATGCATGAAAGCAGGTGCAGATTTTGCAGTGCTAAAGGGTTTGAGGTCCACAGCTCATCTGTTAAATCAGGAAAAAACATAGTGTAGTACCTCAGTCCCCAGCAGCCCTGAGACATGGGACTGCAGTGTTTTACAAACATCTTTTGTTCACCACAGCAATTTACTCGTGATTTTCTCACTTGAATTCCCAGCCTATTGTAACAGCTGCTACAGGAGGAATGACTTGGCCCTGAGGTCTCCTGTGACCACTCCTCCTCACATTGCACTTCTGCTCCCTCCCTTTGGGAAGGGAGTTACACTGGCTGCAGCTTTTATCTTCATTCCTATTCAGTCTTTAGCAGCTCCCCTTTGATGCTTCCTGCCATCCCTCTCTTTCTTGCTGTGCTTTGACGGCTCTCTACTGCAGGCACAGTAAGATCATGCTGTGATGATCCCCCTCAAAGCAATGTCTTGCTGGTAGCAGGTAGCTCTGCAGTGCAGGCTGGCAGTGTACTGCTGTAGGGAGACAATATGCTCCTCTCTGTCTTTTCACATTCATCCCCTCTCGGGACTCACAAGGGCACCCCTCTTGACCAGAAATGTCAAACCACAGTTTGAAGCTGGCAGCAGATAAACTCTGACAGGGTTCAAATCTACAAGCCCTGGGAGCAGTGGCTTGCATTGATGTGCTTCCTAAAGGTCTGCATCTGCATTAGGAGTGATGCTGATCTTCTGCTTAAAGGTTTGGCTTTTAAAAAAGCACCACGGCAAAAGCACAGGGAGGGAGCATCGTCCATTTCTGGGATTCTGAAATTCTTAAAATAAAGCCTAAATGGAGTATCTCATCTCCTGAGAGATGAAACATTAAAAAAAAATAATGGAGGTTCTACATTTTATGCACAAAACCAAAATAATTGAGCATGAATGTATGTCACTTAAAAAATTAAGATTGATGAGTTTAAATGGCTTCAAGTGCAAGAGGTGACTGGCTCCCACACTGAACAGAAAACAACACTCAAAACACACTAGATGAGAGAAAAAATTCTTATGCCTTCTGTTCACTCTGAAGAAAATGTAGTTCCACATTTAAACTCAGCAAACACCACGAACTACAAAAGAATGAAGCATTATTCTGCTTTCTATGGCTGAGCAATGTCAAGATAAAATGGTTACAGGGTCAAGGAATAGCCAGAAAAGGTCCATTGTCAGCTCATCATGAACTTGAGGGCACTCATGAATTACATCCTTAGCCCAGGGATAAGGAGGGGAAAAATGAGTTACCTTTGCTTTCACTGTACACAAAGTAAAATGGATTAAGTCAAAGAACCTCCCTCCTCTATGTCCCAATCTTTTCTAATTAAAGAAAAAAAAAAAAAAAAAAAAGAAAAAAAGAGAGGAGTCCAATTAATTAAATCCCAGCAACAGAGTGTGACAGCTGAGCATCTCACAGTCTTTGTACATGAATAAAACTGAAATACTGAAATGACAATTGGTTTAGAGGTTGGACTTGAAAATTTGTGGGGTTTCTGAGTAGACTGAATCATAACAAAAGTCTTAAAGTTTGTGCTGGTGGTTATCATTCAGCCAGGCACTGGCCCAGACTGCCAAGAAAGGTGTGGAACTCTCATCCTGGCTTTGAAGAACAAAATACAGAGAACTGTCTGTTGGAAAAGGCACATGTAGGGTCTATGATTTTTATTTCATCACAGGAGGAAGGATCTTATTTTTGCTACAAGATATTTCTTTTGAGAGAAAAGTGACTATCAGAGGAAGAACTGGAGTAGGCCTGAGTCAAGTGGAAATCCAAATTCATTAGTGTTTAATATTTTCAAACATCCTCTATGGGTAGAGGCTACATCCCTGACATCCTTTTGGTGAAGATGCTTTCACATGAGTGATGCCTGGAGAGGCAGGATCCAACCTTCAGTGTGTCATAATAAGAAAGTTATAGTGAAAACTGATTTCAACACAGAATTCTGCCTCTGTTTAAGAAACTAGAGGAAATATGCATAAGGCATTTATCTGACAATGCAAGCTGTACAAAGGAACATATGAGAGAATGAAAACTCCTCAAAATAATTTTAAAAAAATCCACCCCACCCCCTGAACTTTAGGCAACTAATAGTTTTGGAATTGTTTTGGCTGCTTCTTGTTAAATTATGCCTACATGCGTATGATCAGAGCTATAAAAATAAAATTGTTCTGCTCTGACACCTACCAACTCTCACTTTTAGTAATCAGTTCACAATATTGGCATCCATGTGGCTGCGGGGGGACTGGGGGAGGGCATTTCACTTCAGGCCAGCCTGGTGCTGTGAGATCCCTTAAAAACACCTTCCTGAAGAGCAGGGAGTTGCTACTTAGGACCAAACCGTGCCACTGCTAAAATGATACGTGCATTGTAATTGGATATCCTTGAAGACAAGATTGTTTTATAACGTGTAAGTTTTTAGCACAGAAATTCTTTGTTTGATGTCCTTAAATGCTTCTGCAAAAGTTCCTTCACGAGGGAGTATTTTAAATGCAAGAGGAGCCAGGAGCTGCTTGCACACCAGCAACCTATTGCTGCAGATGCAGACAATTTTCCTTTGCACTCTGAACTACCACAATTTTGCTGTAACTATTCAATTTCCTAACAAAAGAATTATATTTCAAGCTAAAGCAAAGAAAATACTAAAAGAGCTAGTGCAGCATCCTTCTGCTTCCTTTCAACATCTCTCTTTCCTTTAAGCTGTTCTTTGTTTTTAGATTTTAAGTCTGGCTGAAGAATAGACAGCAGTGCAGTAAAGGTGTTTCTTTCTACACAAAATGAAAAGCTTGATGTGCTGCTTTATATAAATGTTCCAGATGTAATCTGTTCTTAATATTTATAAGAATTTTCAACCTGATGCTAATATAGAACTGCTTTCCTTAAAGATGTAACAAAGCACAATCCTTGAGGCAAAAACTATGAAATAAATATTTTTTGAGATAGCACTCTTCTTCACTTTGCATAAATTTAACACTCTGCTCTCTGTACAATATGTGTTCTTTTTCCTAACTCCCCACAGACATAAATAGCTCTGGCAAGATGTCATGAAAGTAGCAGAAGCTTTAGAAAACACCACACATTAAGGATGCTGAATTTAATTTTCTGCTTTTGTTTTGGATGGCCTACTTACTCTTCAAAAGCCTTGCACTGTCATGATGCAGAGTGGGGATGAAGGAACTATTAGACTATATTTAGCCACGTACTAAACCTCAGCTGTAAACACCCAACAAACAACATTCATGTGGGCTTGAGCTGTCTATAAACAAAAATAATGGGATGGAGCAGTCACCTCTATTCAGAAGAAGAGTTTGTACCAGTGGTCCTGCCTCCAGGTGTTGGGCTGAGGTTGCTGTTTTACAGGTTGATGAGTACAGAGGAAACAGGTGCCTGCAGACATCTGCCTGGAATAGCTGCTCTGCAGTCACCTCTTGGAGACCTTGTACTTCTTACCTGAAACTCTCCTTTGTTTTTTAAGGACATTGCATATTTCTAATGCAAAATGTACTCATAAATTGGGCACAGGATGAATGTTTTACCCAGATGGAAATGCAAAGTGTACATGAGGAGTAATAATCCTGGACAAAATTTTAAAATTACACATTATTGGCCAAATTTGTTTTAAGTTCATGTTCTCAGTGTGGGCTACCAATCATTCCTGATATTCTCCCTTTCTGCACTTTGCATCCCTAAATGGTCTAATCTCAAATATTCTGCCACAGATTCATGAGTCATAGAGGATTTATCTCTGAGTTCAGTGTCCTCCCACATTTCCTTGGATTATCCCTGCAGCTGGTCACCTGCTGACCTATCCCTAAAGCAACAAAATCTGGGAGTCCTTTGGACTTGCAGACTGGGCCCAGACATTTCAGCAGTTCAGATGCTCTCTACAAAACCCCACCAAACCCCTCCCAATGATTCCATCAGGGAAATGTCTTGGACTACAGTCCAGCTTTCTGCTGCCTCCATAGCTGGTAGATTTTATTTGGAAACTGAAGGCTTTCCCTGGTTCTCCACAGCTGAGCTCAATGTGCCATGTGTTCAAACTCAGGGAGGGGAGGAGATTCCCAACATATTTTTTAATCCATGATCTCTCCTTGAGTCAATCATCTGCACATTTTTTCAGCTCTTTTCCCAAATCCTGTGACTTTCTTGTCATTCTCTTTCCCTTCATGAGAAAGGAGCACAAAAGCAGCATCCTCTACTGCTCCCACAAACACCAATCTTTCCCCTAATTTCTAGTTAACAATGCATTGCCAGTGATTAGCAATATTATATTTAGACTAGATCAGAACCATCAATGGCCTCATCTTTTAGAAAACTAAGGAAACTGTGGAAACTCCAAGGTTTTGAGGCTTTAACAGTGAACATAGAGCAGCAGGACAATGTGTTCTCTCAGTTTCAGCTTGTGTCTACATTGCTAAAGGCCTTAAGAGTTATTGTAATGTTCTTTTAGACAAACATTTAGAGAATGCTTGTATGACAAATTACTGCTTCCAAATCTCACTATCCCTTCATTGAACCATAAAGAGTTTGTACAGATGCAGCTGCACAGCTCCAGGGTAGGAAACATAAAAATGATCAGAGGCTGAATTCTTGACTTGTAGGTAAGAAAAGCTGTGCCAGTGTCACAGTTTGAGTCACCATCCCTAAAATCAACTGATCCATAAATCTGGAGTCTGATTACATGACCAGTTCATAACTGGTCTCTACTTTGATAAAATTAAACTGAAATATGTTATTATTCAAAGCCATTAATGCATTTGTGCTGATCTGGGATAGATGCTTATGTAACATCCAGTTTTACTTTGCTTGGCATTCAGACTGCACAGTCTAAATGACTTGAGACCAGATAATAATGAGCAAAACCAAAAGTATTCCTCTGTAGTGAATAAAAAAATTTTTACCTACCTGGCCTGAAAAAATAGGCTGTGGGAGAGAATTGTCATTTGTGTTAGAAATATATTTTAGAGTTTGTTTAATTAAATTTATGTAAAAGAAGTATTTTTCCTTGGCATATTGAAGGGTTTTTTTCAAATGGTAGTGTTACTGTATAGGTTCTTTTGAATTCTCTGTCTTTTTCATTTGGTTACAGCTGTTAACAAAACCCACTGCAAGTTTAGAAAAAATAAGTACTCTTAAAATCCTGTGTTCAGTGACTTATGAATTAATAAAATGGAGCTGGAACAGTAGATATGAAGCTAGATGAAGTATATTTATTTATGGTTTGGTGTTGAATTTAATAATTGTAAAAAGTAATTTGAGTCAATATGAAAAAGAAATGTGATCATCTTGAGTCCTAGAAAAACAAAAGTGGCATCAAAATATTTTTCTTTAAATTTAAAACTTTATATATACCAGTTCTTATACGCTGCACAGTTTTTTTCTACATGTACTAGTTGGTGAAACAAAAGATTTATTCTTTATGAGATTTTACTGCTTATCTCCTTAAATCATTATTTCTAGAAAAATTATGGAAGGAGAAGAAAACTTAGCATTTTACAATGTAGCACACTTAAGGCAAAGCAAAGCAAAACAAAACAAAACAAAACAAAAAAACAGTATGAAATTCAACAAGCATTTGTGAATTATTTTCTCTCTCTCTTACCAAAACCACAATTTTCCAGCAGATTGCTGGTTCTATTCTGTGTTCATCAGCATTAACATCTGAAGGGCTGCAAATCTTCATGCCTCAGTGAGATGCCCTGCCGGCTGTGCTCCAGGAGAATTTCCCCCAGTGCAGGGGCCTCCAGGCGTTGGCATTGCCAGGATCTCAGCATCCCTGCCCTCCCTCCTGAGCCTGCTGCTTCCCAGCCAGGGCCCAAAAAATCACCTCACAGCTCCCATCATTTCAGGCAGATTGTAATTACAGCCTAAGTAAACTGACTTTACAAGTCATGACAACATTTAATTCAGTCCATTAATCCACCCCTAACTGTTTCACAGTTCTACAGAAAAACTCACAGATGTCTCCAATGTTTACAGCAGGATCAGCTGGAAGGTGACTGCATCCAGTTCTCAGGAGAAGTTTCTTCTTAAAATCCTTCATATTACAGAGGTGCAAAGCTACTCTTGTTCTCACATATTCCTGGGCAAGCAACAGGTAAATCTGTCTGCTCAGCCCTTCACACATTAATGTGATTTTCAGCATTAAAAAGATTCTGAGAAACTCTTGCCAAAGGCACAAAATCATCCAGTTACACTGAAAACAGCAGTCAACACAAGGTGGATAAGTCCTGCATAACCCACTTCTGTGAATCAGAAGTTTCCTTCAAATTATCTCAGTCAAATAAATGTGGGGTTATGCACATTTTTACACACAAGAGTTCTTGGTGGCAGAAAGTGCCAGCCTGAGATATAAGAGGGTTTGATGTGAACTTCACAGATTATTGCTTGGAGCCCTTGCCATGACACATGGCCAAAAAAACCTCACTCCACATTGCCTGATTCCTGATTCCCTTCCCATGGGTACAGTTCCCAAGAAGACAAGGAGAAATTTTAGTTTTAGAGAGTGAGGGCAGCAGATAGCAATTCTGGGGACAAAGAACTAAGGTTGAGTAACAGTACATGCATGGAAAGGCTGAGAAAAAATATTTCTCCCCACAATGTCACACATGGCAGCTACATGTCCCCAGTTTGTCCTTCTGTGAACAAACATCCTTTACATTCTGCTCTTAGTTCTCTACTCTCCTCACAGGTTTATCAACTCTGCTCTTAAAGTGATTTCAATCCTCTGCATATCCCATGGAAATGGGAATTCCTCCTGTCTCAGCTTTAATGCAACCTACAAATATTTTCTCTCATTATATTCTCACTTCACAACATGTTCCTGGGTCTTGGACCATCCCGTTGCATCTCTGTGACCCCAAAAGGAAGAACTGAGGAGCCTCTCACAGCTGGGATTTACCTCAAGAAAGCAATAAGGGCTACTGTGTGCAGTCCCAAGCAAGTCAGTGTGCAGTTCTGCACACTTGGATGTTCTGCACACTTGGATGAGTGGCATCCCTGGCCACTGAGAGAAACTTGTGTGGAGGTACTTGAAAAAATCAAAATGAAAAATCATTATGTACATAAAATTCCTGTCAATTAACAGCCATTTTTCTCTCCCAGTACCAAGGGGCTTACTTGATTGCATAAAGCCAAAGACAAGAGATCAAATCATAAAGTTTAAAATGTTAAATTTTAGATTTTTTTTCCATGCAATATCATTTATCTTTCAGACAAGCTGCTGTTCTGAGTCTGCTAAGAAGAACATGAAGAACGACAAACTGGGAATCCAGAACTGATTTATCCATCTCTATTTTGTCTCTGTGTGTGCCTATATATAGGTTTCAATGTACATAACTCTCTCTTATCTGTGGCCCTTGGATTAAGAACAAGTCTTTATCTCTCCTGTGAGCATTTGCTTAGGTATGAAAAACGCTCCCCCTCCAAGAGCCTTCCTCTCCAGCCTCATGGGCTATCACAGCTGTGAAGAAATGCACATTGTGTTGGTCCAGTTCATGCTGAAGGAGTGCAGCCTGTGTCAAATTACAGAGAATTCGCTTCCTCCAAGAGCTGCTCTGCTGAACCACAGTTCTGGAAGGTGCCCTCAAGTCCTTTAGAGAAAAAGACAGTTTCACTTGTTTAGGGTTGGAGTTTGGTTTTTTTTCTTTTTTTTCTGCATGATTGTGTTGGTTTCACGTGCTGGGGAGGAGGGGTGGATTCGCCTCAGGGAAGGCTCCGTGGGGCTGGGGAGTGGGGGGGACTCTCCCGTCTCTGGGAGCTTCCCCTGTGAGCTGCTGGCACCAATCAGAGAGCTGATTTGGTGATGGACAGCTCGGGAGACCAATGAAAAGTTATTTAGCGTTCACAAACCACAGTGGATCGGGTTGGCTGCTGGGTCTTTCGGTTTCCAGCTGCCGAGGGGTGAGGTGGCCTCTGGCTGGGGCACGGGCCCTGGCCCAGCTCCAGGCTCGGCGGGGGGAGCCCGGCCTGGCACGGCACCGGCCACATGGTCCCGGACCCCCGACCGCAGGGCTCTGGGCAGCCCCAGCATGGCCCCGGCACTGGCTGCGTGGCCCCGGCCCTGCCGGCTCGGCTCGCCTCTCCACATGGCAAAAGGGCCCTCCAGCTGCCCATGTTGTTTTCTTCATGATCTGGATGCAATTTTAACTTTTTAATGCCTGGATAAGATTCTCGATTTCCTGAGCTCCCCTGAATGAGAAGAAATGAAGCATGGAGACTACAGAGGTCGGCGGAATGAAGATAAAGTTCCTGATGGGAAGAGATTGAAAAGATGCAACTGATAAGTAGCTGAAAACCTTTTTTTCTGTGGGCTAAGGGGATTGTGACTACACTAAAATTCCTTTAAACTGTAAAATATACTTGGGGAGGTTTGGATGCCTGAGTAGAAGACATTTTGCCTCGGGGAAATGGAGCTCTCTGTTCTGGAACTGGAATATGAACAGAGACATTTGATAGAGAAGGAGATGAAGAGAATTTTGTTTTTCAGCAGCCTGCCTTTAAAAGTAGTACCCCAGTTGTGTAACATAACCCATAGCACAGCTCTGGAAGGACTGTGAATAAATGGGAGGAGAGTCATAATCTGCAATATTTTCCTGGGGGATGTAGATTGTGAAGGTGAAGACGTCCCCTAAGCCATAACTAAAAAAGGAACTTTTCTCTCTTAGCTGAACTGAAATACTTTTCTCTCTTAACTGAACTGAAATAATTATTTGGGTGGATAACTGACTGAAGTGTTCTCTGTATGTTGTTGGTAAGAAATGTGGAATGAAGGGAGAGGGAACAATGTAGGAATCTTATTCTGAATTTTTTTTGTGTTATTAATAAATTTCTTCTTGTACCTTTTTAAGTTTTGAGCCTGCCTTGTCTCTATTCCTAAATCCTATCTCTAAAAGAAAATTAAATATATTAAAATTGGCAAAACCCAAGTCACACCGTGACAATGATGTATAAAAATTTTAATGGAAGGAGGAGAAGAAAAGAGTAATTGAAACACATAAGGAGCTCCAAGGAGACCTTTCAACAAGCTAAAAATACTATTGCCTTTATCAGAACCCCCCACATTGACTAATATGCTTGCATCGTGGTTGCAAAGATTTCACACAGACCTGTAGTATTAGCAAATGTCAGTCATTCTTTATTAGCAAATTAATTACTGTTGGACAATTATGCAGATCATTCAGTGCAATTTTTCACAGACCAGGGAGGGCCAACAAATGGCGAGAGACAATTGACAAGAGCATGTAGTAACAGGACAGGGGGAGTTGCTTTAAACAGAAAGAGAATAGGTTTAGATTAGATATTAGGAAGAAATATTTACTGTGAGGGAGGTGAGGCCCTGGCACAGGGTGCCCAGAGAAGCTGCCCCATCCCTGGAAGTGTCCAAGGCCAGGCTGAATGGGGCTTGGAGAGCCTGAGATTGGAAGATGTCCCTCACCATGGGATGGATTTAGGCTGAGATGATCTCCAAGGTCCCTTCAACACAAACCATTCTGTGATTCTACATGGGGAAGAAGGAGTTAAACAAAATCAGGACTTTAAGTAGCAGACTGCCATGGGCCTGGCTAGCAAAAGCTTGCAGTCATATTTCTACCCGGATAAGAATGATAAAGTAGATTTTTATTGGATCAACAATTACTGTAAAAGGTATTAAAGGTCAAAATGGATAAATATCAAGTCATACAAAGCTCATCTTTAGCTAACAGCAATTTGGAAGGTTGTGGTGTTTTAATAAAAATTCATTGTACAAAAGCTGCTGAAAATGTATCACAGAGTCCTTGTAGAAATCCTATGTTGAAACTGCATCTTCCTAGCTATTAATAATACTACAACAAGCATCATCCTGTATCATATCAGTGGTTTTAAACTGTTCTTCATAAATATTTCTGGAGTTGGTTGAATTAGACTTCAATGATTTCTCCATTAAATGTGGTCTGATCAATTTTTACGGCATCGCCTGAGGAATGAAATCAAACAAATGTCATGCTGGACTCACATTTCCTCTATGGATTTTTGAGGCATTCCTTTAAAAATATATTTTTGTTTGACAGTACAGACATCGATTTGACAACTTACTTTATAAAATTAGAGTAGCTTTCAAGTAAGGTAGTTATGCTGGGTGATCTGTGTACTACTTCTGCTTTATTTGAGGCTTCAGCTCACATCCCAGTCACACGGGGCAATTTGTCATTATCTCTGCTAATGACTATGTGAATCTGGATCAAACGGAGGAGCTGGTAAGTAAACATGTTGATTTCTGGAATCAAAGAGCTTGATTTTAATATTTGTCATTAAAAAAAGTGACACAGCTTCCTAAATGCTACGACATGGCACTGTGAAAGATGAGACACATCACATATCAAAGGTATAATTTTAAATCTAATTTGAGAGCAAAGGACTTGTGAACTACCACGAGTCAGGCTAAAGGACCTTCAGTCCAGTATCCTGATCTTTAGCCTGGCTAGTGGCTCCTGCTTAGAGAAAGGCAACAGCCACTGCTGAAGTTTATTGGAATAGTTGAGTATTGTACATTCAACTATTAACAAGATATCAAGGGTCATTATAGTTGAAAAATGAAGGGATATTTTAAGCTATATTGTAAAAAATTCAGGAAATATAGGGCTGAGATGAAGAGGAAAAATACATTGAACTTAGCTAAAAAGCACCTCATTAAACCCATGTTTCATTAGCACAGCTTGTTAAGTCACTTAAGGCTTAACGAAGGTCTATCCACTGCAGCAGCTGAGGTCCTGCAGGGTTCTAGGTAGAACATCAATTGAATTATCCTGACAAACAGCAGAGAAGAGTCTAATATCTTCCTCTTTCAGGTAACAGGTACTTTTGCTGGTAAAACTGAACAGAGAGCAGGCTGTGCAGGAAACCTTTTTCAAGTCTTGCAAAACCACTGAAAGCGGCCAGAACACCTGAACAATAGCTGTGATTAATTATGATCTGTTCTGAAGTAAAAATAATGGGTTAACTATCCTGTAATGGGAGCCTGTGGTGAGCCTGCAGAAGATTTATCCTTTCCCCTCTTTTGAAATAGCTTTCCTTGTGTTAAATAAAATATATTAAATCCCCTTTTGATTTTATATTATGGTCGGGAGTAAGGCTGAGTAATATCAGTTTTCTGTAGATTCAGAGAATATGAAATTAGAAGAGATAATTTTAAACTTTTCATCTTGTCCCACCTGAGCTATTGAACTAATTCCCAAACTTTCTGCTGGTTGAAATCACATTGTTTAAGAATAATTTATATTTTATTTTAAAGGCTTGGAGTAATCTGGAAGATCAAAAGTCAGTGATATCTTCTATGTGTTTTGTACCACAAGTATGTGATACCTGAGCACATTTTAAAAAGGGGCAAAAAAAAAAGTTTGGTCCATTGAAGAAAATGGGCTGCATCTACTTGCAAGTTTGTGAAACAGAATATTTTATGACAAACATCTTTAAAGCACAGATTACTTCAGTGTCAGTGAAGTGTGACTTCAGAGACTGAACCATTTGACACAGAGGTAGTACTAATCCAAAACTAGTACAATGTGAGGCTACAGAAAATATATCCAAAATGAGAGAGCTTTAACATTGCACTGGCAACGGCACTGCTTTCACCAGGCAGGGAGCCAATTGTTTGCAAGGATCCAAGAGTTGTGAGTTGACCCCTGTGCCCCATCATCCCCTCTGCAGTCAACCAAAAATCACAAGGAAAGGGTTAGAGTGAGCCATGCCACCAGCACCGAACACACCATTAACTCCAGGCTTTAGGGAACTGGACACCTGAACCAGATTGTCCTGGGAAATTCTGAGTCACCTTCTTCTTCTTCTCCATGGTTAAACAATCCCCAGCCTCATATGCCCCTTCCATCTGTGGACATCCATTCCCTTGTTTGCCATAAAATCCCATAATTTATGAGAAGACACCTGAAGGGGAGCTCTGGAGCCTGCAGAAAAAAGATTTTAAAGTTTTCCCATTTAAACTTTTCCACTTTACTCAGATTCCCTGAATATTTATTAGACCACCAAGAGATAAAACTCATGAGAACTATTCTGCAAACACAGAGGCTGAGTCACCAGTCAGGAAGAGAAAGAAACTGAATGCTAATGATTGCTGATATTAATAACTACTTCTTCTACTACTACTCCTCAACTATTACTTAGCTTTTCCTTAAAAAGGGAATGAGCTCCAGCAGAACATATGAAAATTGTACACACTTTCTCCAAACACAATTTCTTCCTGTTGTGGTCCAGATTATTTCCAAAGAGTTAGAGATCTCAAGCTGAGGGCAAAGGTGACACAGAATCTCCCAAGTCTGGCATTTGTTCTAATCAATAGACTAGAGGGTAAAATGTTCTGTACAAGTCTCCTCATCCTCCAAAATGTCTTTGCAGATGATCCTCATGGGTAACAGGGTGGATAGTACAGCAATGTCTTATTGTGAATTTAAACAAAGAACAATGGTGAGACAGGGACTGATTATTCACAATGGATAGATGATGGCTGACCTTGGACAATGTTACTACCAAAAAATGAGGTTTTCTGGTCCTTCAGAAACTGGTTACTAACTGAGTAGCTGCTTAGTCTGAGTTCTGTGATGGCAATTATGCAGCAGTTCTGCCTTTAATCCCTTCCATGGATTGAGCTCTAAAATGCTAAAGAAATCATTACCAAAAAAAAACAAAAAACAAAAAGCCCAACTAAACAAAAAACTACACACAATAAAAAACCCCAAACAACCAAACAAAAAACCACACCCCCAAAATACCCCAAAGAACCCCCAAAAAACCAACAAGTGAGGCTTCTCACTCACTTGGATGTTGCTGAGATTTTTATATCTGAAATTTGAGTTCAGTGAGCCCTGACCTCAGAGAATCTCATGTGCACTGTCTTTTGTTCCCAAGATTTTCCTGTACTGCTAGAAGAAATGACTAAACTTCAGCATTTGTCTACATTTGTTCCAAGGTCTGGCTTCTCCACGTGCTATTATTATAAATCTGATTTTTCATGAATATACACAACCCTGGACTCCATTGTGCTTTATTACAGATCTAAATTGGAGTTACCTACAGTGAATGCCATGGCTATAAGATAAAATCCTCCTCAAAACCTGACAACAACAAACCAGTCCCAACAGTGGCATGAAGAGTTAAATTATTTAACATGAGATTCGAGATTCAGTCAGCATTCCCGAATCTCTGCCATTCTTTTACTTCATAGCCAGACTGGGTCTCCATATGTTCAGAATAATCCAACTCATGGTGAGACTAATCTCCCGAAAACTAACTCATTAAATTAATGTCAGTGATTTTATATGCCTGACTTGGAAACAACTCATGGGAGGATGGCAGGTCCTGTGTGCTGTAGTGCTCTGCCACCACTGCCATTGAACTGACCCTTATGGATAGCTTGAACCCCAGTGCTGAATTTGGCAACTTAATTGAAGGTTTACTGGAACCTGAGAGCAACATGCATCTATCTGCCCTGTCAGGACAGCTTTTGCTGAGGCTTATTGGCAGAGCATGCAGTCAGAAGAGAAATCTTTTGGCCAGGCTTCTATTTCTACAAGCTATCTCATTGTTAGACTACCCAGCAGTCAAACAGATCATCCCTCAAATGAGTGATTGCAACAGCAGTAGCATTTGGAGGTTAGAAAGGATGTGATATCAAACAGGGCCAATACTGCAATGCTGCTGCAAAAAGGAAAAACATGCACCAGGTTCAATTAATGGATGTGCAAAATATAAAAATGTAAAGTGTTTTTATCACTGTTCTTGGCTTGGACTAAGGTTCAGTGGCAGTGATTTACTGCTCTTGGTTCAGGTGTTACTGACCAAATTAATTGCTGGTGTTATGACATTGATTTACTATTTGTAGTAATTAGAAATATACTATTTGTAGTTTTAGAAATAGGTGCCACTGTCATGAACCATGTCCCTCTTGTTCCAAAGGCTTTGCCACCAGGGCACAGAGTGGTGGTTGGTGCTGGAAGAGCTCCCAGTGCAGAGCAAGGGATGCAGAGAGATGGGAGAGCAGAAGGAGCCAGAGCATCAGCACCAGACCCTGGTGTCAGCACAACTGCAGCCCAGCAGCACCGAGCTTGTCCTGCACACCAGAGGAATTGAAGGTGGGATTTGAAGGAGGGAAATGAAATGGCTTTGGGAGTTTTTAGAGGGAGGCACTCCAAAATAAACAGTGGGTGTGGACAGCTCACAGCTGGGCTGGGTAGGAGGGAACTGCCATCTTGATAAAGCACGGGCAAAGTGTGGGCTGTGAAGAAGCTTGGAAGTAAAGACAGAAGGTGTGCTTGATGCCATGGAGAGGGGAAAATTTAAATAGGGTGGAAAATCAGAAGGGCCACAACAGGATATTAATTTTTACAGCAGTATTTTGAATTGGTACATGAGAGGGTGAACAGGAAAGGACATAGACATGACAAAAATGTATGGGAATGTGTGTTGGTTTCTTGTGGTAAGGGGGATGGGTGGTTTCACCTCAGGGACGGCTCCATGAGGCTGGGGAGTGGGAGGCACTCTCCTATCTCTGGGAGCTTCCCCTGTGAGCTGCTGGCACCAATCGGAGAGCTGATTTGGTGATGGACAGCTCGGGAAACCAGTGGAAAGTTATTTCGCTTTCACAAATTACATTTTGGCTTGGGGCCTGGGGAGGTGCGGTGGCCTCTGGCTGGGGCACCGGCCCCCCACCAGTCTGGCTCCGGGCTCAGCGGGGGGCCCGGCCCGGCACTGGTTCTGCAGGGAGCCCCTGGCTTGGGGGCCCCCGGCTCTGCACGGCCCCGGCACCGGCCACATGGCCCCGGCACTAGTCGCATGGCTCCAGCACCGGCCACATGGCTCTGGCCCTGCCAGCTGGGCTGGGCTCGCCTTTCTACCTAGCAGAAGAGGCCTGCAGCTGCCCACATTTATTTCTTCACAATCTGGATACAATTGTAACTTCTTTATGCTTGGATGGGATTCTCGATCTCCTGAGTTCCCCTGAAGGAAAAAAATAAAGCATAGAGACTACAGAGGTCAGTGGGATGAAGATAAAGTTCCTGGTGGGAAGAGATTGAAAAGATGCAAGTAGTTGAAAACCTTTTTTTGTGGGCTATGGGGATTGTGACTTCACTAAAGTTTCTTTAAACTGTGGAAAATACATGGGGGGTTGAAATATTTGAGAAAAGGATCCTTTGCCCCGAGGGAATGGGGGTCTCTGTTCTGGAACTGGAATATGAACAGAGACATTTGATAGAGAAGCCAATGAAGAGAAGTCTGGTTTTTTAGCAACCTGCCTTTAGAGGTGGTACCCCATGTGTGCATCATAACCCATAACACGGCTCTGGAAGGACTGTGTAAATGCGAGGAAAATTCACGGTTCTGTGGGTCTCGGGCAGATGCAGACTGTGAAGGTGAAGACACCCCCTAAGCCATAACCAAAAAAAGGGACTTTTCTCTCTGAAGAAAATTGAACTGATTATTTGAGTGTATAGTTGACTGAAGTGTTCTCTCTGTATGTTGTTGGTAAGAAATGTGGAATTAAGGGGAGGAGGGAACAATCTAGGAATTTTATCCTGAATTCTAATTCTTTTTTGTATTATTAATAAATTTCTTCTTGTACTTTTTTAAGTTTTTGAGCCTGCCTTGTCTCTACTCCTGGGTCCTGTCTCTAAAAGAAATTAAATATATTAAGGTTGGCAAACCCAAGTCACACCGTGACAGAATGCCATGTAAGGGGACTAAAGAATGGATGAGCTTGTTCCAGGCAATACAGAAAGGAAAAATGGGTAGTTCCTCTCTTTTGTTCAGTTTTGCCTGTTATAGAGGAGATATTTTCCAATATTAGGTAAAACTCTTAATCTGCCTATATCTCAGTGCCTTCCCTGTTGGAGATGGACAATAACATTTGTTCTTGTTGTTAGGAGATATTCCTTTCTGAGAATTTTCTGACCATAGTTTATTCTTCACTTAGTACAAGTTTGGCCTTTTATCAACCTAGATTTAAACTGAAGCAATAAATAATAATAACTTTTAAAAGCTGTCAACAAATGTAAAGCAGTTGAGTAAAAGCAGAAGATATGCAGGAGAGAAAACAAGAAGAAAACACTTTGAGAATGGAACTTTATCCCCAAATTTTGCATATGAGAAAGCCACTGCACTGGGACAACCACAGTACCAACACAGCATTGCCACCACATCAGGGCAATACATCACTTTATTTGAAATGTGGATGTTCAAGCAGTAAAACACAAGTTTTACAAGTGGATGCTGTCTTCTAGAACTTCTACAATGCCAGAGATGCAACCCTGCTGTTTTTTGGGTTTATCTGTTTGGGAGTTTTTTGATTTTCACAATGCATTCAGGAGGAAAGGGTTTGTTGACTTCCCTCCTGGCAGGATAACACAGAGAAATGTGTACTAACAGAAAGCCAAAATAGCCAAGGAGGGAAAATTCAGAGAACTGGACACATTTACGGATATAATAAAAATTATTCCATTTCCTTTTCTCTTCCTTGTCTCTGATTCATTAACTTACATTATTTACTTAAGGAAAATACACCTTCTGCTGATCTGAACTAGAACACAAAAACCCACATTGTTTCCAGCAGATTTTGGGAGAGTTTTGGATTTTTGATTTTTTTGGGGTTTTTTTTTCAATTCCTATTAAGAATTTTGTTTGGATTTATTGACAAATTTTAATTAGGCTTGTTTAAACACTCCTTTGCAAAATGCATAATATCTAGGTAAATTTGACTTAAATTGTTAGCATGCACCCTCTGGCAGAATGCAGTTCTGGCCTTTCTTTGGGATGTGAAATATTGAGCTTGATCTACATTAAGGTAAAAGCTGGGCTAACAACAAACCTAAAAGACCTTTAATAACGTGCACATACTTAAGGATTTTAAAAAAATCTTACTGGAAAAGGACATTCCCTTCCTTCTGTTTCCCTTCAGTGAAAGTATCAGTGTAATGAGGGAAGAGAGAACAGGCTGGTATCATGAAAACTGAGGCTTCATGTAAGAAAAAAATCAATCTTTCTGTAAAAGTGCTTCTAAAAACTTCATACAGGGAAATATTCTGGTAACAAACGAAAAGAAAAAAAATTAATCTGGAAACAAAGCTTGTTTTCATTATTGTGATGAGAATAAGACTCATGTTGAGAAATTAAATTCCAGTGAAGAGTCCATGTTACATCTTCTCACTCAGGTGTAAGCACTGAGAAACAGAATGTACAGCCAAGTCACAAGAGAGAGCCACTTCAAGAAAAGGTACCCAGGAAGACATTAATAGAATAGCTGTTTGAAAAGAATTATGAATATTTTTTATATATTTCAGCTGTAGCATATCCCATTGCTGTCTCAGAGGAAATCTTCACAAATTAAATTACCACAGCAAAGACTATAGGTATTGTTTGTATAGTATAAAGCTATTTTTTTTCTGAAAGAATGTGATTAATGTGCTTCATGTCATAAATCTGGCCAGCTGGTAGGATGATTAATCAGACACACCAGTCCCCTCTCTCAGACCATTCCTGGTTTATCGATTATCACACAGCTTTTTCTTTCCCACAGTTAGAGCTCACTAGTTTTCACTTAAAATGATCCGATTAGACCTGAAATGTTTGCTGTGTGTAAGCTAATTCCAGTCACTTGAAACTTCACATGGCATATATTCAGGGTAGATGTGATTAGAATGGACAATTGACTTCTGATCAGTGCTCCCTCCAGGGACAGGAGCAGCCCCCAACACACAATTAGACCGAGCACACGGAGTCCCTGCACGGGGGGGCAGCAGCTCCTGGCCAGTCTGCCACTTACCATTACCCAAACCAACAGAGGATGCCACTGGAACAGGAGCTGAAGTCAAAAGGCAGAAAGAGACTGAAAGTGCCTGGTCTCTGAGTGCTGTAAATGACCTTCAGATATCTCCTGTAAATGTCGGGGAGTCTGGCTCTATTCTCAGGCAAAAACCCACAGTTATGGTTTTCTCAGTCATGAAATACTGTTTTTTAAATGCCATCCTCATACTTTGAGACTCCACAGGATAAATAAAATCTGTGGTAGGCAGATCTATTTGTGTTTACAGGAGGCGTTGAGCTCTTTCTGGATTCTGGACCATTTATGGTTGTCCACAGCTCCTTCTTCCTGCTCTGCTGTTCAAGGACTTCAGAGCTCTTAGTCACAATAAACCCCTAGTATCTATTTTCTACCCATCTGCCATGACCCCTTAAACACTTCACACAGTCAGACACATTATTCCTTAAAATCAGACTTTTCCTGCTCTCTGTAGTTATCCTGTAGCCCTAGTTTCCTCCTTACCCTTTTCTGCTCATGCTTTTATTATTTTCATTTCTTAGATTCTACAATTTTTCTTTTCTATCTCCTCACTTCCTCACTCTTCTCACTATGAAGTCCTCAGAAGCTCAGCCTCTGCACTGTCCATTATTTTACTCAACCATTTTTGACTAGAGCCTGTAAACACACGTCTCAACCCTTTGCAAGCCTCTTCCACCAGCCTCTGTCTGTGGTCCTTCTCCCCTTGCTAACAGCTAAATGCAGCTGCCACAAAATGGCTTTGGCCTCTTATCCAAGCCATCCTTTCCACGTGCAATGCAGAAAGAATGTTAGTCTAGATTTCACCCCTGATTGCTGCCCTGCTCTTAAATCTGTTCTCTGATATGCTATTAGCTTTTTATAGGCACTACACCTATTTTCTTGAGTCCCTTCACGATTCCTCTGTGAGTCACTGACATCAGATGGAGGTTACCTCTGCATCTTTATCTGTACAAAAATAGTTGCACTTGCCCTTGTACATTTTTACGACCTCCCTCTTCCCAGGTCCCTCCTGTTCACACAACTCTTTTATAGCATCCCTTATGTGCTTTTCAACAAGATTCTAACCTACAAGTCAGGAATAATCTCTAAGGTCCATCCCTCTTTTAAGTCCCTCTTTAAAATCTCTTCAAGAATGCCCCCCAACCTGTGCTTCCTGTAACAAATTACTGGTCAGAATACAAAGATCTTCAGTTGTTTGTAGGTGTCTCATTGTATGCATCTGAAATTAATTTACTAAAGTCCAAAATGTAAAGGTGTTCAGTCTGAACATACAGCCTTCCTCCTGCTCCTTTGTGACCTTCTACCTGGGCTTTCCTAATGTCTGGGGCACCAGATTGTATTTTTCATGAATAAGACATAGCTAATGAGGAAAATGTACTACACCTTTGACTGAGAAATGATCCTCACTGGGGGCTCTCATCTCTCTTGCAACATAATCGGGGGGCAAACCATAATAAATGCACTATGAATAAAATTCCTTTTTTAAAAAGAGAAGAAAGAGAAAAGAAAAAAGAAAAAAAAGAAAAAAGAAAAAAGAAAAAAGAAAAAAGAAACGAAAAGAAACGAAAAGGAAAAGAAAAGAAAAGAAAAGAAAAGAAAAGAAAAGAAAAGAAAAGAAAAGAAAAGAAAAGAAAAGAAAAGAAAAGAAAAGAAAAAGAAAAGAAAAGAAAAAGAAAAAAAGAAAAGAAAAAGAAAAAGAAAAGAAAAGAAAAGAAAAGAAAAGAAAAGAAAAGAAAAGAAAAGAAAAGAAAAGAAAAGAAAAGAAAAGAAAAGAAAAGAGAAAAAAAGTAACTTTATGGACACAAGCCCTGAGAAGAGCTGATATTCACATTACAAAGAAAAATAATAATTTCATAGAACTAACTCACAGCTGGATCAGACAAAAGAAAATATTTCAGGAAGACAAAAAGAGGGAGGAAGTGACCACTTCTAATAATGTAAGGAAATGAACTGACCTTGCAGTTTCACTAAAAAAAGATTATTTTTATTATTTCTTTTATGACAGAGCTGAATTTCTTTTCTCTTGCTTTTATCAAACAGTAGGAATACAATATCTTTCACAAGAGAACTGGAGTCTATTTTCTAGCCTCAAAATAACAACAAATCTTGCAAGTGCTTTAAAAATGGATCAGCACATAGAGGCGAGAATAAATGTAAATTTCTAATTTAGGGCAGCATTTTCTTACACCATTTCAGAGTAATTTTGGTGTTTTATGTAGTATTTAAAGTCCTACAACTATAACTTTTAAGGGGAAAAAAAGAAACCAGTAAACCCTACAACAATTCTTTGCCCTATCAGCTGTGATTATTTTTAGACCTGCTATTAGGTTTTCAAGGAAAAAATAAGATCTTGCAGTAAATTTAATCAAAATAATTGCAAAAAAACAAAAGTGAGAAAGCTAGAGAGAAACAATAAAGGGAAAAATAAGTTTCTTAACTATAATATGAAACCTCCTATCAATGTGCCTCTCTTCTAACTTGTAAAGGTAATAACTAGAGCTTGTGAAAATGGTCTGGTCATTTTGTCATTATAATTCTTTTTAAATTGGGTAGTCAACAGCAAGTATGAAGTTCAAATAAGAGTTCTATATCAGTGGGCAGAACATATTAATTGTGTCTTCTTCCTTGCTCCTTCGCTGCCACACACACATTTGGTTCACAAAGTACAGAGACCTGCAGTCCACAGGCACAAGGGTGGCTCATTTGTGATCCTAAAGAAGTGGATAACCACCTCTTCTCCTGTGGCTTCCAGCACTAGGAGTTTGATGGGAGGGGGAAAAAGAGAGAGAGATGTAAAAAGGACTAAGTGCCTTGAACCTATATGGAAATACAATGTCTCATTCCAGACAGGGTGGATATGGGTACCTTACCCAGAAATGTCCATATGTGCCACTCAGCATGGGCTCCCATAACAATCAAAGAGGTTTAGACCACAGTTTGTTGATTTTTCTAACTGGTGTTGACATTTGGTCCATTGGATCATGCTCTAAATGTCACTGACCATCCAATGGGTCTCCATTGAACAGGCAGCAAGCTTCAACATGGACACTGATATCACTGACACCTGCACTCAGGGAGGTGGATCCCACTGCAGGAATGGGATTCTGTTGTTGAAATAAAGGTGCTGATAGAACTTTGAGATGTGTCAGACCACCCCAGACATCTCACTCAGGTACCAAGTATAGGAAAGGACTCTTGGGAGGTCCAGGCCTTTTGGATTGACAGAGTCCAGCATGATGTCCTAGAGGACTGAAAATCCTCATTAACTGGGGTCCAACACATGGATTGTATTTTGTAACCTGGTATTGGAAACTCAGCATACTTAAATACATGAAGAGAGACAGAACTTCTAGGAATTTTAAAGAGCATAAATATAAATACAAATATGATTTCACAACAGTCATTTTTACATGTGTGAAAGAACTTGAAGATGTTTAAGATCACAGGTTGCTCCTGAGTGCAAAGGCAATAGAGATGCCCTAAACACCTAAACATGGCTCTAATACAAGAGGGATGTCGTGGTTTAACCCCAGCTAGCAGCCTTCCTCCTTCCTGCCCTCACTTTTTATACTGAGCATGTGGTCTGGAATATCCCTTTGGTCACTTTGGGTCACCTGTTGTGGCTGTTTCTGTTCCCAACCTCTCCTGCTCCCCTAATTTCCTCCCCAGTGTGGCCATGGAAAAAGCAGAAAAGGCCTTGGCTCTGTGTATGCCCTGCTCAGCAATAACAAAAACATCTCTATTATCAACACAAATCCAAAACACAGCCCCATACCAGCCACTGGGAAGAAAATTAACTCCACCCCAGCAAAACCAACA
Source organism: Luscinia megarhynchos (assembly GCA_034336665.1). Classification (NCBI taxonomy): domain Eukaryota; kingdom Metazoa; phylum Chordata; class Aves; order Passeriformes; family Muscicapidae; genus Luscinia; species Luscinia megarhynchos. Next base: position 95,041,964 of record JAPFBE010000002.1, read on the forward strand.
CAGGGGTGAGAGTGAAAACAGCAAATTTATAGGAATGCTAATATTTTGCAGCAATTGCTCAACTGTTTTTTTGCTTGCTATTGACCTCTGGTGATTTTTCTCTGCTTTGAGACTTTTGTGCCTAGCTCTAAGTGTTTATTTTATGGTTGATTGTTGATTAAATGCTTTTTATTTGCTTGTTTATGTGCCAAATACCCTGTTTTAAAGAGCAATATTTTGTTTTGCTTACATATAGAAGACATTTCCTCAGTAAAATTTCCCTGAAAATCGATGGATTTTTATATGGAGGAAAATAACAGTTCCACAGTGCTTTAACCAAGATTATGTTTTATGATACTGTAAGAGAAAATAGAGATTATAAAACTTATAATAAAGATATCATATGATTTGTCCTTTATAATGAAGAGTTCATCTCTTTTCTTTCTTTGTTGCCATGGTATTCTATTGTGACTTTATTTATAAGTGCTTTATGTAGAATTCATGGTCTTTTTCTTAGATTGGATTTTTTTATTTCAGTCTCTCTGTACCAAAGTCTCTTCCTATACACAAATTTCAAGTTCAGCCATCATTGAAAATACTCACACTGGAGATTTTCAGAACTATCAACAGGAAGTAGCAACTCAGATTTTATTTAAAAAATTGCTGTCTTCAGCTGTTGCATGAAGTATACTTTTAACACTCTCCCAAAAAACAGTGAAAGATGTTACTGGATTCCTCAAGAGGAAGTTATCAAAGTTCCTCTTATAATATCCAGGCATTTTCCTTCACCTTTTTGAATTGCCAAAAAATCCAAAGTTTTCATGGCCCAGGAAAAAAAAAAAAAAACAAACAAACAAGTCCCATATCTACACACAAAGAAGTAGATGACTTAATTGCACTCTAAAAATACTCATTCCTAAAAGTTTGGAATGACACCAAACCAAAAGATATTAAATAAGCACCAAAGCACTGAGTAGCCTTGCCTGGAGCAGGGGTTCAAAAACCTCTGAAGAATAAAAGGCTGAATGCACAGGTCCTGCATGATAAACCAGTGCCATGACCACACTAGAAAGGAGACACTGGCTGGGCTCCAGGTGTTCCTCCCATAAGATCTCAGCTGTGCTCAGAAGAAAAAACCTTTGAAGATGCTACTTTAGGTCTCCCTCTGTAGCTAAGGACCTGAGCAGCATGTGAATATCAACAGGCAGAGCTGGATGCCTTGGGGATGGTAAAAGAGCTGGAAAGGTGTTCCAAGGCTCCCGTGGGTTGTAGGGCTGGCACGCTTTAGGTGGCTGGGTGTGAAAGCCAGCAGTGATGAGATTATCACTGATCCCAGGAAAAATTCCTTCCCTGGAGGGACTCATAGGCAGTGGCTGGCTGAAACCAAGGAGAGATCTGCTTTGAGTTTGCAGTTGTGTCAGGGCATCAGAGGAGCTTGGCATCACTCCTATGGCTGCACAGAGAGCTCCAAGGACCTGCTCCTCCTCAGCTACCAGGGGACACAAGGTCTGAGGAACCCACAGGATCTCACTCCTCAAGGTGCTCCCTTCAGGGTTTTGCAGCAGTTTGCTTGAAAACTGGAAATTTGAAGTTGGTGACTGTTGTGACCAGCTGTGGCAAAGCCCCAGGGTGTAAGGGGACAGTCTGCATTCCTCCTCACAGGCAAGAGCTCCTACCAGATGTCAGAGTTCAGCAGGGGTCACGTAGTTTGTACACAGTCTGTCACCAAATTCAAGGCAAGATCCTCACACAGGCTTTTACAGGCTGTAGCCACCACAGCTTTTCTTGATTTGAGGGTGGCTGTAGCAGTTCTGTCACTTCTGTGGCCACAACACTGTCTCCATGCTGACACCCACCACACTTTGCAGTTTCACTGCCTGTTTGTTCAGCCACAGCAAGGTTTGAATTGTGAGCCTCCTTCCCTTCCTGCACAGCCCGTGCTGCTAAATTTGTGATGTCTTTTTCTGGGATGCTGCAAGAACACTCTGCCTTTCTCTTACTGTTCCTGTTATGTTTTGATTCTTTCTTCGTGTCCCAGAAATTCTACACAACCAAGCCACATTTAACAAAGATGCTCTCAGGTGTTACTGTTCTCTGCTTGGCAAAGAAAGGAAACAGCAGGTTCTGAGTGCTGCTTTCACGTGGTCATAAGGGACATGGTACAAATATTTTCTAGCTGGCTTAACTGCTCCTGTGATCTTGTCTGATTGTTGTCATACCTCTTGCTTTTCTCCAGAGTATTTCATACTGATACTACAATTCATCCTGTCTTCTTGTATGCTGAGAACATCATCTGTGGCAGGATCTTTGTCACTGTTTCTCTGCTGAGAAAACCATTAATTTATCTACTTTTCTTTATTATTGTTATTCAACTTTTTTTTGTTAAACAGATGCAATAATCTTACTGACAGTGCAGTGACAGGATTACACAAGTTTGATTAGTACATAATGAAAATTGCCTGTAACATAAGTATTTTGCAATTATGTAAAAAGCACAATGCCATCTGGGTCCTGCTCATATTTATCTCTTTTTTTTCCCTAATAAATGACAACTAACAATAAAATTTTACTCTGTAGTAAAATGTGAGTTGCATCAACAATAAATTACTAAAAACATTTTGTGTTTTCTTCTTAGCATTTAAAGACAGAAAACAGGCTAGCAAGTGTTTTGCCTGCTGAGCAGTCCTCACTCACAAAAGGAGCCATTGACTTTAATAGTGTGACCTATCTGGTTAAAGATTATTTGCAAGAGCCAAATGTTTCCAGGTTTCACAGAGAATGGGGAGAGATTGATTCAGGCTCCTGCAGAGTAATCATTTCCTATCTTTCTTTCATTCACCTGACCCATGTCAAATTGCAATGCTCCAGCCCACAGTGTATACATCACTTCTATTATTATTGTTATTTAGTGCATGTGCTCACCCAGGGCTTTTTTGGACAGTGCATCCCACAGTGGCCATGATCTGGCAACCAGGGCCTGGCATCCTCTTGACTCTTTGACCTCACAGTAACATGTCTCTGGAGCACTGAAATTGAGTCCCTGGTTTCTCCCAGTAGACACTCAGAAATCAGTGAAAGTAGCTGGCCTGTCAAAGACCCTTGAAAAGGCTCAGCTAAATGACCTGTTGAGAATTCCAGCATGAGCCAGAGAGGGAACTGGGATTACCAGACAGGGTTAACTGCATCTCAGACTTTTGCTACATCCCCTACAAGAAAAAGTTTATCCAACTCCTTGTTAAAACAGTAGTGGGTGAGAAGAGGAAGGTAATTATCCTTCTATAAATGTTGAAAATTGGATAAGAACTTCTGGTACAAGGGTCTGCTGGATTTGGGCTTTTATCTCTGCAGAACAGTATTCCTTAGGCACCAAAATACATAGTTAGAAAAGTTCTTGCAAGATTCATGATTCCATGCATGTATAATGAATTCAAACAAGAATTATATAAACCTCCACGAACTACTTTCATCTAAGTCTGGGAAGTCCTCTGTGTTTTTGCAGTCAAAATTCTGTTTGAGATTACTTTAGCTGGATGTAAAGAATGGCCTGTTTACATAAAGAAAAATATCACAGTGTTCCTCTGCAGTTGCAGGGAGAGCTGGAAAGAACTTTCACTCCTGGTTAGGACCAGATGAAGCAATTCTCTGAGCTGCTTGTGGCCCTTGGGAATAGAATGTCTTCACTTTCTGTTGGGAAGGTGGCACCAAGCATAGGGCAAAGGGATGAGGAGAGGTAGAGGAAAAGGAAAGCTCCATGTCTGAGGAAAGGAGGCAGGTGGACAGGCTGGGCTGCCCTCTTCTCAGACTCCAGGAGTTCTGTCAGGTGCTAAATGACAAAGAAGGGTTTAGGTCAGTGTACCTGAGAACAGTTTATCTGTAAGCAAGGGAGAAAGGGAATGACTGGAATAAGATACAGTCCCAAAGCTTTGACTTCAACACTCAATAAGTTTAAAAAAAAAAAAAAATGAAGAATGTTAGTAACATGAGGTAAACAGAAAATGAGATAAAATGCTAAATAGTTTACCAAGATTAGATAATGCTCAAATGATCATATATCTCCCTTTGATAGCAGAACTGATTACGCAGACAAAGGAAATGCAGTAGATGAAATCTGTCTGCATTTAGCTCGGGCATTAGACATGGTGTCACATGGGAAGCCACTAGTAAGGGAGAAAAATGGAGAATGTTAACATCTGTAAAGTGGGGAGGGATTTAGCTAAGGGGTCTGATACCTACTGCACTCAGCAGGGAGATGTCACACTGAAGAGAAGCTATTAGGGAGGTTCTCCAGAGTTCCTCCAGACTTACCTTTAATATTTTAATTACTGAACATGATATAAACTATCTATTGAAATTCTCCACTGAACTAAAGTTGTGACAAGCACAGATCAGGACAGTGAGGATCCAGAGGAGCCGTGGATTTGTCTGAGTCCTGCCTCACTGGAAATGGGTGACACTCACTTGGACTGAGCACAGGGTCATGTGCTACAGAACAAAAATTTGTGCTATAAATTGGGAATAAAGATGGAATCAGATATACATCCTGGGAAGACATGAATGCAAACTTTTTTTCAGCTGTTCTACTCATCAGATCCTCTTGGAGAAGTGCTCTCAGGGTAGGAATGAAAGGAGTAGGAAGACATGTACGTGTTTCCTCTTTGGGCTTTTGCAAATGAGAGCAGAGTTGGAAGTCAAGGAATGGAACAAAGGTAATCTCCATCTTCCACTGCTGCTGTCAGCAGCTGCATCAGGCAGAGAAGAGAAAAGAATTCTGTAAATGTGGGCAACAGGCATCGGTAGAAAGCTCTTGCAGCCTTCAAGATTCCCTTTTCCCTGTACTGGGAGATGCTCTTTGCCATCATTTGCTCTCCACTGGGACTCCTGTAGAGCACTTGCAGCTGCTGGTGCTCACTTTTCAGTTTGCTCCCTTAGTGAGTGTTCCTGATTTCATGTCTCAGACCCTCACTGCCACCTGAACAGCTACAAAAAGTAAAGGCAGAACATTTGCTCATTTTACAACTGCATCAAAATGGCTTTTGGGCTGCTTAAATGCCTTTTTGATGGAAACTTTTACTGAAAGATGCAAAGAAATCTTTCATTTAAATTATTTCTAGACAAGAGTTGTGTTTATGGAAAAAGTCACAGTCTCACAAAGTGATGTTAAAAGCAGCACTAGCTATTTCCAAAACAAATTGAAAAAGTTACAAAACCTCCCCTACATTTATCTCTTGTTGAATTTCAGGGGATATTTTAATAATAAATTAAGATGTATAACCTGTTTTTCTTAATTAATCTGAACTGACTCAATGAATTATGTAATTCTGGGACTCTTTCCAGTCTGCAAATTGTTTAAGTCCATAGTAGTTTATGATAATTCTCATGTATGAAATGTATTAATCCTGTGGAAAACAAAATACTAGCATTTGTTTAATGAAATCATTATCACTAAACACTTATCATCTGTTTAATGAAATTCAGAAATTCACAGATGGTTGTTCTCTTATACAGCAAATGCATGTTTAGCAGAAACAATGTTGAGAAGTAAACACAGTAATCAGTATTATAAATGTCCCTCTTCTGCAATAAAACTGAAACAATTTTTTTCAAACACAGATATGGACTATCAGCCCACAGGACGATTACTTTTCTGAAGAGTCCTCTTTGAAATTAAAATAGAAAATAATCTGCTTTGTAACAACAGATTAAAACAAACCCAAAAATGCAAAATGCTGTCCTGATCTAGAGGCTCACAACTCTCCAGACTTCTCAAATCCCCAGCCACCACATGCATAATAAACTTTAGTGAGGCTCGTAATTATGCTGAGGAATTATCCAGGATTACAATGGCAATAATTGTTATCTCCTACCTAAAACTGGTATAAGTTTAGCCAGTACTCATCACAAAGTACATTTCTTTTGTTATGCAGAATATACAGCTTTGCAATTTTCTTTCTTCTGTAGATTTGGCCTGCCTGTAGGCATTTACCCCTCACTGCCTGATTTTGTTCTGCTCTGCTTTAGATGTTCTCAGTTATTTAACTGCTCCCATATGAAATTCTGGGTCTGCCTGAAGTCATGTCATGTTGAACTGAAGCTGAGATGTTAAAGTATGTGATTTAGCCATACAGCTCAGCCTCACTCCTCTCCCACATCCACAGAGGTTCTGGGGATAGAGCTTGACAAAGTGTCTACAAAATCAAATTGCTTCTCAACATTTTGTCCTTGGATTTGTTCTTCCCATATACAAGGACAGCAAGCAGGAGAATAACTAATACAGGAAAGGAAGCTGTAAGGGAGCATTTACTTATGGGGATTAACATGATACAGCACAGTGACTTTGCAATCTGAGCTGTAAAGTACCAGATGTCCCATCACAGTAATTCCCATAACTTAAAGGAGTACATGTACAATTTCTTTTTGCCCTGCTTTACTTCTGTAAATAAATTCTGTATTGCTGTCCCACTGAGAAGGCCAAACTTTGCTCTCTGTTTTCAGTTTGCTGACAATCTCAGCATGAAAACACACAGATCTCCAGCACAGCTTTATTCAAGAGATAAATGTCAGGTGAAGGCAGCTCTTTCGTTGAAACCTTGACAAGAGCCAGTTGCATTAGACAGAGAATTGCTTACAATGGGTGAAATTTTAATTCATTAAACATTGATTTCATCTTTTTTCACTTCACCACTTTGTAGAACTGCTAGAAGAGCTACATGTCAGAGTACTCTTCCAAAGAAGCTACATGTGAATGATTTCATAAACACATTTCATACATCCAGACTGGAAATTGGCCTGACTCCAGAGATAACAGCCTGGAATTGCTCTCACCTTTCACAGTCAGGTGGAAGAACAGGTTTCTAGTTTTCTATTGCCACTCTTTCGTGGTTCAGGTCTATGGCTAACCTGCTCTCAGTACAAGGCAAGGCTGATGGGATGAAAAAGGAAATCTGAGCGGAGAGGAGAGAGGGGAGACATTCTCTAAAGGAGAATGAGCCCTCAGCCCTGGAGGAAATGGGGGATATTAATTTTCTGTTGCTTTATTATGGTGACTTTGAGTGTGTGTGGAGAGCTGCTGGAGGCAGTGTAACTCCAGCTGGACTGCCAGAGAGCAGGTGGGGACAAAAACCTGACACTGAGCAGCTCTTCTCCTGCAGAGGTGCTGAGGGAAATAGGGCAGGAGCATGGACCACTTCTTCCACTCTACAGGGCAGACCCACTCTCTGAAAAGAAAAAAAAATAAGTTGGTGAAGCTGTCAGAAATACTACAATCAATGGGAAAATAATTATGATCCCTTTAGATTTCCCTTCTTCAGGGCTTTATTCAGGAGAGGTCCAAACCAAGGCAGTATCAGGGATGGTTTCTCTATCTGGTTAAGTGTAGCATAATTAAAGAATCACAGACAATGGTGACTGTCACACTGGGATTTCTAATATTTAGGGATAATTTTCACAAGAGTGAAACTGGAGAGCTTGGCCCTGCAAAAAAATCCCCATGGAACCTCAAAGCCAAGGTAATTACTGTGCATTTTCTTTCCAACTGCTTCTCTGCCACTTTGTGTTTCTCAGACTTGTATTATTGAAAGGAAAAAACTGAAGGGCATTTTCTTGCCTCTACCGCATGGTTAAATCTTTGAAAGCTTTCTATTTTCATCTAGCACAGATCCTTCTCTGACTTATCCCTGCTCACCCTCCAAGCAACAGCAAATCCAGATTATGTGTTAAAAACAAAAAAGCATTCTGTGCATATGCACATTATATTTTTTAAAAAACCAAACAACTCTCTCCTGATGTCTCACTTTAAATTTTGTCTTATTTTTCCCCTCTGGGAAACCAATCTATACTTTTCCCCCTTTCTTCACATTTTCTGAAGGCCTTTAACTCTGTCCTCTTAGCATTGTCATGCATTTAATTTAGTTAAGCAAATTTAGTTTGTATCAGTCCGTTTGCTGTTCCTGCCAATGCTCTGAGCCTTCTGTGTCAGCACAGGGGCTGCAGGAGCAGCACTGAGGTTTTAATCTGGATGTACAGTCAACAGAGGAGTTTGCAGCACTGGCAGACCCTTGTGTTTGTGCTGGACTGGGAGACATCAATCATTTCCTGAGGCTTTTGCCAAGAAGGTGAATGGCCAGATGTCTTATGTTGGTAAGTTTATAATTCTTTCTAAACAGGGAAATAATCCTTCTCCAGCAGACATGAATCTCCACCTCCAGTTATGAAGCCCCACATAAGACAGTTCATTGGCTTTCAAAATACCCACTGAGCTCAAGTGTCCCACATTCAGCAGATGCAAATGCAAGATTTAGTAAATGAGTACATTTATAGACTGACATTTACTCTTTTTTTTTCTTACTCTTACTTTTGATTTGAATCAAAAGTCCAGTGTTTGCTTTTAGAAATGCCTACATTTTGGGGTAGACTTACATCAAAAATTCCAATAACTTCAATTTCCAAAGCATCAGTTAGTTTCATTGTAACAGGAAACAGGAAACACTTATTTTGTTCAATATATTTCAGTAAGTCTCGGGACCTCTGAAAATTGTAAACATCTCTCACAATCCCACCACCACCCCAGGAAAGTAGCTTAGTCAATGGTAACAATGCCACTGCCATAAATGTGATTTGGTTTCTTTTTCCTCTCATTTATTTTAAAGTAATATCAAAATAATGACCCTCCCCCCTTCCCAAATAATAAAATAGAAAATTTCAAACTAATTTTTTAGTTTTTTCAAAAATCCAAATCACAATATTGCAATTCCAGAATATTTTCCCTATGAGGTTTGGTTTGGTTTTTTTTTTTTTGACACAATTTCAGAAAAACTCTTTCTTTTGCAACAACAATAAGGGAGAAAAAAGAGAACCTTTTCCAATCACTTTATCCTGCTACAAAATACACATTGAGCTTCCTCACTGGTCTTATTATAGCTGTCTGAATGAATGGAACAATTTGATTCAGACACATGTTCCAGCAGAAGAAAAAGACAACTTCACTGCCCCTAAATCTTGTAATCTTAATACTGATTTATTCTTACATGCATTCACAAGTAGCTACCATTGTCCACAAGCAAAGCAATTTGTTCAGCAGACCTGAGCTGAGCCTTCAGGCTCATTTGAATCTGCTCTCACGCACCCCTGAAAGGAAAAGAGATGGAAACCATCTGCTGTAACTGGGAGCAAGATGATGCAGCAAAACATGTAAATATTTTTCCCCACTTTGTGGGTGAAATGCTGACATCACATAAATGCCAGGAGATAAAAATGGTAGTCGAGGGGTGACAGAAAAGTATAAAAAGTAGTTCTGCTGAAAAAATAGTCTCAAACATGAGGTCTGGATTCAAGGGGAAAATTAGTGTTAGTTTTTCTCATGTATTTTTCTCATTATATAAAAATCAAGTAATAATACAGTATGCACAGATTGGCATAATTTGGTCAAGGATGAGTGAGGCAACAAAGGCTGGAACTTACTCCTTGAGCTCTTCTATAGAAATACTGACAAATACAGCAGCAACAATGAAATCATAATGAAAGAGGAGAATCAATGGTTTAACTACTGTGCATTCCTGAGGTGGAATTTAGGTGGGGAGAAATTAAAGTCCTTGAAGATTTTTGACAGTTTTTAGTGAACAACCAACCACTGGATGTGGAGCTTCTACATTCCCACTCATGTCACAGTTACTGGCTCACATCATCTTTTATAACACTCAACAATTCTATGTTAGAAAAAAGATTTTGAGGATTTCTGCATCCTGTGTACTCTACAGAACAGCTTGAAAGGAAGATGAATCATAGGCAACCAGTTGGCACCTTAGTCTCCTGTTTATTGAAGTGCATAGTTGAAAAGAGAAAACGTAACAAATATAAGTTGGATGAGCTATAAAATTTGTATAATCCTTTAATAACTGGAACTGCAAAACATCCGGAGTGTGAAGTTTTAACAAAGCACGTTTTTTGGATAATTGCCATTCTCTTCATTGAGTAAAACCAAAATGATGATTGAAGAAGACTCACTGGGCACTGGTGAAGCTTCTGGACACAGAGTTCCAAAATAATGGATCCCTTTTCATGGATGCAAAAGCTATTGATAATTTGTGAGCCATTTCAAACAGGAACAAAACCCTACAAAATAATGTTGCGTGTTCAGGATTTAGTTCATCAGTTTGTACAGGCATGCCTGCTCTTACAAAGTCATATTTGCCACATATTTAATTATATCTCTGTCTACTCCAAGTGGCTCCACGTTTAGGTCCCAATGGTTCATGGTATTGGATCACACTGAAATCTCCCTTTGTTTCTCTTCTGATTAGCAAATTGGACTTTACCATAACAACTGTTGAAGGACAATATTGTACTGCTAAAAAAAATCTCTATGCTTATTTTTGAGCATCTCTTATATAATTCTCCTTTTCACTTCCTCAAGAATATTGAAAATTCAAATGAAATTAAACCTCCAAATGAAATCTAAGATATGAGAGGGTTTGGTCTTAGGCTCAACTGGCCTAATTTGATGAGTGCCTTCCCAGGATTCCTGTGATAGGAACTACATGGCCTTTGTGTAGTAAAAAAGTCACAAGAAGGGAGGAATTGTGAAAATAACAAAGAGCTTTTAACTGCAAGCTGAAAATAGAAGCCACAGCACTTGACAATCTTTTGAGCAGAAGGGCTTTTTGAAAAAGAGCAGTTTGTAAAGGGAGAAACAGAGGTCAAGCGACAAAGAACAGGTCTGTGTTACAGGGGAAGCAGCTGAAAAGTGAAGGTACTCAACTGCAAAGCAAACAGCAAAGGAATTTACTGACTTTACAAATCATGCACCAGAAGCCCTGCAGAGAAGTTACACTATTTTCCTTTTCTCTCTCTCTCTTTTTTTTCTTTTTTTTTTTTTTTTTTTTTTTTTTTTTTTTAGTGGGGAAAGGAGCATATACATTTCAGAGCAGTGCAGTATGGCAGCCACATTCCACTATTTCTAATTATTCTTTATACCCCTCAGTTATTTTCCTTATCATGATTCAGGAGGGTGCTTAAATATGCAATGATTCCTTTAGCAATCAACTGAATGACATGCTTAAATTTTGTCAGCTATTAAAATACCTAAGTGAAATGGGGCCTTAAATGAGATTTTGTATGTGACTGAGATAGGTCTTACATAGATATGCAGAGATAATATGTAATAGTCACATCAATTTCTGAAATATTAATATACCTCCATGGATTTCAAAGTCACAGTGATTTATGCTGCTAAAGACTTGTCTCACTGTATATATCATATATAAAAAGTGTGGGTTTAGGTTGTTAAATAAATATCACTTTTCAGATGAATGAAACACTATGTCAGACAGTATAAAAGCAAAACTCTTCAAAGAATATTCTATGACAAGGTCCAGAAGAGAAGGTTTGGAGCAAGCTAAGTCAATTTTTAAATTATTAATAAGAATATTTACACATTCCCTTGATTTTTGAAAGGCTAGACACCATTCTTGTCACATGCTGTTGAAACTGAAACATGTCATAATTGAGAAATGCAATAGTCCATCAAAGTATGAGAGAAACTGAGTAAGAGTCAAGAAATAAAGTCAGTCAAAACAACTGTCTACAATGCTGAATTTGTGTTGTTTTCTGCTTTGCACAGATCCATTTTAATTGGTTTTATTATTAATATGTATGACTAATAATACATTAAAATTATAGAAACCTGGAGTAACTTGGATGGGTAAAGACCTTGGGATGTCTCCAGCCCAGTTCCCAGCAGTGTCACTTATGGGGTCAGTCCAGGTTGCTTTGGGATTTATCCAATTGTGTCTTAAAGCCCTCCAAGGATGGAGATGGCACAGCCTTTCTGACTGGGCAGAAGCTCCAGATGGACCATCTCAGTGGTCAGTGCCTTCCAGCTTGCTCTCTTTCTTGCACTGGACTCTGGAAAACTGGATATGTGGAGCACTGTCCTAAACTCCTCACAGATGCCTCTGGTATTTAACTGATAAAAGGTGAATTTTGCTTTTTGGTCACCACTGACTGTTAAGGTACCGTAGGGGTAACATTCCCCCAGGGCTGGCTGGGATGGGATGGGGATGGGGATGGGGATGGGGATGGGGATGGGGATGGGGATGGGGATGGGGATGGGGATGGGGATGGGGATGGGGATGGGGATGGGGATGGGGATGGGGATGGGGATGGGGATGGGGATGGGGATGGGGATGGGGATGGGGATGGGGATGGGATGGGATGGGATGGGATGGGATGGGATGGGATGGGATGGGATGGGATGGGATGGGATGGGATGGGATGGGATGGGATGGGATGGGATGGGGATGGGGATGGACCAGGCCAGGCCATTCCCCTGTGGCTCAGGGATGGAGCCTGTCTCAGCAGCAGCCACGGCCAAGCAATGCAGGGCTGCAATCCAGCACAGCCACAGCAGAGGCAGGATTGAGGACCAGAGCTGGGGGCACAGCAACTCCCCTGGGCCAGAAGTCAGCCCCAGACAAGGTCTGGCCATGGTGCTTCCAGCAGGATCTGCCCACAGTCACCCAAGGGAAGGGGCTGCCATGGCAAAGGGCACTCTTGGCTTCACTGGTGCTGAACTGGTCCCCAGCCCTGGCACTTAAAGACTCACAGGCTGGGTTTTGTCAGAAAAGACTGTGATTTTCCTGCTTAGAAGAATGTCTTTGAAATAAAAATCTACATAAAACAAGGTATTAATTCTTTCAAGTAGGAATGCTCAGACAAGAGAGGCAAGGTCCCATGAGAAGGTGAAACTGACTTTTACTCATTCAGTTCTCCAACCTGGTGGAGAGATTTTACACGCAGAGGAAGAAATTTCAGCCTCATGAAACCCAAGGCAGCATGCTTTACTTTGGACTCTGTACTACTGACCAGTTGTGCAATTCAGAGCACACACCATCACCATTTTGGTTATTTTCCCAGCAGAATAGGAACATTCTGTCTTCATGCTGGAAGTGTAGGATCTGTCCAAATCAACATACTCCTAAGTATTTTCCACAAGAGGATGTCACTCCACAGATGATGACACTCCACACTACACCCCTTGACATTTTTATCTCCAGATAGTGAGATTGTGACATAAGTCTAGTGATGCAATTGCAGAAAAGCAAGTGTAGAAGCACTAACAGACCCTCTAGGTCATTCCTCCTGGGAAAGACACACCACTAAGTCTGGCTTCCATCACTCACAAGATGGTTGAAGCTTTAACAAAGAGAAAGATCACTTTGTTCATGGATAAACACAATGAGTTGGATGAAATTTTGTCAAGGGAAATCCTGTTTTACCAAGCCAGTCACTGTTTTATGGAGAGTCAGTAAGCATGTGGCTAATGGATGTGCAGAATACATTTTTAAAGGTTTTCCATGAGATTCCATAAAATTATTAGGGAAATCAAGTTGTCAAGTGATACTAATCCAAATTTTTGGACCAAAGTTGCTGAAATGGTAAGAAATCTCACATTGCAGGAGTTAGCAGTGGGGGGGCCTTGGATCCCTAAGTCAGTAATTCTTAAAAATAAACAGAACCTTTGAGGGGGGGTAAATAAGACAGAAAGAGAGAGTAAGCAACTAAACTTAGAAAAGAGTATTAATACACAATTAATTGAGAAGACAATTCCCTGCTTATTTCCCAAGTGTCAGGAATTATCCTGACCCTTACAGCTGTGAAGAGCTTATGAGATAACTGACCACTTCTCCCTCCTGTACACCTTCTCACATTGGTTGTTCAGGTTTGGAGACAGCGTTTTGGACATACCTCTCTGCTTCTCTTTCAGAAAATTGCAGCTCAAGTGTTCTTCTATGTCCCTCATGTTTGATCACAAGCAGGCCCCACACTGGACTCCTTCAATTAGGCTGCTAGTGTCAAAACTCAAGTAATCTGAGGCCCTTACCACTCATGGGGTAATATCCTCCTCACTGTCTCAGCTTCCCAGAGAAAAAAATCAATGTTATAAAGAGTCACATTGATGTTTTGTCCACAAATAAGCTCTTTGAGCAGAAAAATGCTTGTTTCTAGCTAAACTAGACAAATTGGTGTTCAAGGTTACTTACCTCCTCTCCAAACCCTGAATCCCCAGACATGATTCATTTGCCATTTCCTCAATAGACTGCAATAACAGCTTCTTTACTATTAAACACAAATATCTCAAAAATCAACAGCACAGTCAGAGAGCATCAGTAGGTTTCTCTTGTCCCACAATGGTTTCCTCCTACTTGAGTTATTGGATTATTATCTGGATTTCTAATAAGCATTTCTATTCATCTACCAATTCCCCCCTTCATTCTCTGAAGATTTAAACTCCACACTTCTCACTTCACATCTTCAGGTAAATTCTGTGGGAGAATGTAATATGCACAGCACAGTCTGCATGTGTAGCTGTTACAAATCAGTATGAAATAGTCATACTTAAATAAACAGAATTAAAAGCTCAGTTGAAACTGCACCATCACAATCAGTAACACATTTGAGATGAGAATTCATACTATGTTCAATGTGAAATATGGGTTTTGTAACAGCTGAGCCATCTCCAGAAGTCTTTCAGGTTGATAAGTAATAGCATGCTATTCAGAAACAGATTCAACCCTTTCAGCCCTCCTAACAATATGAGAACAAATTTCTTTTTGCTCAGTATCTCATTATACCTATTTTGCTGTAGATAATTCTAGTCCTAGAAGTTCTCTGTGATTGCTGTTTATGTTGTGCTTCTGCACCTCACAGTGACTGTGGAGCTCCACAAGCATTGCATGCCAGTGATGTTCATATCAAATAAGCACAGCTTAAAATTCAAGTTGTTGTTTTGTTTTTGTTTATGTTTTGTTTTTGTTTTTGTTTTGGTTTGTTTGTTTGTTTTGTTTTTATGTTGTTGGGTTTTTTTTCACTACTTCCAGCTCTACAGAGTCAAGCCAGTGCCCACACTGTGATAACTAGAGCTGGGGATTCCTACACTTAGAGCCATGCAGACAACCCCACCAAGGGTGTGGAGGATGCATTTCAGGGCCGTGTTTGGTCCAGGGTTTTCTTAAACACCCCATGGTTCTGACTCCCAAAGTCACCTCCCCAAGAGCCAGCTCTCATATCTGATCCCACCAAGTACACACAGCTCAGATTTTTTTTCCTATGTCACTACTGGCAATAAAGGTGGTGTCCCATTTTTATCCATATTGTCTTCAGGTTATGTTCCAGCATCTCCACATGATGCCAATTTCCACCCCTACAAGGACATTTTCTGTAGAAAATTTTTTCCTTTGTGTAGCTTCAGGGATGAGCAAATGGCAATAGGGTTATGGAGGTGTTATTGGATTGTTACTGCTGGCAATAAAGTGCCAGCAGAGCACAGCACAGTGTGGCTGCCATACTCCAAACTGAGTTACCAGCACTGACAGCTATGAGTACATATCTTTTTGCTGATAAAGTGATCACACTTGACTCAAAGGCCCTGGAACACTGTGTGTTTGGGATGATATGTTACAGCCTTTATAGCCACTAATCACAGGAGAAACGTGATTTGCTACAGCTTCTTTTAATGCAGACATCTGGATGGTAGAAGCTAACTGCACCCAGAAAGTCTTACAGAAACTTAAATTCTGATCCAAACCATGCATACCTACACTAATAGCTTGAGCTCCCTAATCTTTATTGCATGTGTACTGCACCACTGTGGTAGAATAGTATACTTTATAGTAATTTGTTTTTCAGCACTGAAAATTTAAATAATGTTAACCTCCCTTTAGATTTGATGTAAATTTAACTTGCTTATATAGCAAACTCCAGTCTTTCCCTGGATAGATTCTGCATTCCTCTTCTGTCTTGACCTTTGAAAATCTTCCCCATGACTACCAGTCAAAACACTCTAAACATCAGAAATTCTTTCAGATCTTGCTGGAAGATTAATCATTCTGTGTTCCAAAATATTCAGTTGAGAGCCTTTTAGTCAGTTAATTTCCTCAAGTCTCACTCGAATAGTATTTAACTACTAAAAATTGACAGGAATGATTAGTGGCAGTACCCTGCAATTGCCACTGAAAAGGATGTGAATACTTCCTAACCAAAGATATTCATTCCCTGAGAGTACTTTTTGCTTCCTAAGCTAGCTCCAATAGAGACTCCTATGCCTGGAAGGCACGGTATGATATTTAGAACCCAATTCTCCCTAGGCAAAATACAGAACTCTTTTCTGTGTGCTGGACTCTGGCTATGAGACACAGAGAATCACATACCATAAAATGAGACCAGGGGCAGCAACTGTGCTGAGCAGAAAGCTGACAGGAGCATTTATGCCCAGAGTGCAGCAACCTAGGTAAAGGGATAACTCTGGACACAGCTGTAAAACAATTTAAAACACCTCTGCTCTGGCTCCTTACACAGACTAGTTTCTTTTGAGGAATACTGGGATCCACAGATAATCCAAGTATAGGAGCAGACAGGTTTAAGAAAGAGCTGTCAAGCTCCATCCAGCAGCTCTCCCAAAGCACACTGGCAATTAGCACAGACACACTCCAAACAACTTGCCAAAGTCAAGCCTTGCCATACCCACAAATATGGGATGAGAGAGTGTGTGTGTGTTTGCAGAGTGTTCATGCTGACCTTAAGCCCCTGTTCCTTCGCCTGTTTGATGGAAGGTAGAAAGGAAATTAGATAAGAAATACTCAGAAAGGATTTGCTGTCCTAACAGGATACACTCACTCACACAGAGGCACAGAGGTCACTACTCCCACAGGTCTAATTTCTGCTAATTTCTAATTTCATTTTTACTGCACTGGAAACACACGTGTCCAAGGGAAGGCTCTGAATTTAGGGCACAGGGAGACAAGTCTTTAACTGCAGGTTCATGTAACTGTTCATCCCCCCAGCACTGCAGGTTTCCCCAGAAATTTATTTTAATTACCTTTCATATCATAAAATCATGTCTGTTATAATTCCTCCTTGGAAAGTACCTGCAGGGTCATTCAATATGAGACACACTTTAAAAAAACAACAATTATCATGATGATATCAGAATTTATTTTTTGCAAAGTATATAACTAATGTCTTAGTAGCTCTCCCTAACTTCATGGTTTTTGCTTCCAGTAATTGGTATCTCCCTTGGGATTTGTCACCACCAGATGGGTGACCATATGGATAGGGACACTTGTTTATAAACCCTGTTATTTATGCACCTACAAGGCTACCTAGGGAAAATAAACTTCCTCTAGATTTTATTAGGAAGACAGACATTAAAGTATTGTCATTCCATAGTGGTAGAAATTACATTTTTCTTGTCCCTTTTCAATAGGAGTTAGAGAAAAACTCTGGCTTTGGTTGGTTTTTGGTGTTTTTTTTTAATAACTTCTTAAAGAAAAGAAGAATTTAAATTAAGATAAAAAGTTACCTGTGCAACTGCATCACTTTTTCTTCTCCAAAGAAAGAGAACACAGAATAGTGGAAGGAAAAAAAAAGGTGCTTTTCAAGAAGGCTTTTCAAGAAGGATGACTCTAATAAAGAATAGTGTGTTTGACTACTGGTGAGTGCACCAGAAATACCAGCTGAAAAACCAGCAAAGGAAACCTGCATTTTAAATCCCACTAAGAAGAAAAAGGGGTCTGGATTCTGACCTATTCCATTAGAAAATGTTAAGAAAAAGTTTAGTAGCTCTAAGTTAACAGCCATCTGCATTCACACCAGTTTAATTGAGATCAGTCCCTGCCCTGGAAACTGTAGTAACATTAATAATGTTAGAATAACATTTTAGGCTAATGATAATTTACATTACTTAATTTGCCACTTACCTAAAGCCATTTAATCCACCAGAAAAATTAACTTGCTGTTAAATGACCTCTTATATCCCATTGACTTCAATGGACATGGGATAAACCTTTCTAAGTTCACAGCAGTTTTCAAAAGGGAATGATGATAAGTAGTAGGACAGTTTAATACTGGTGAACTGGAACAGCACAAACATTGGAGCAGGCTGCCCAGGGCAGTTGTGGAATCACCATCCCTGGAGGTGTTTAAAAGATGTGTAAATGTGGCACCTGGGGACAAAGTTTTCTGTGGGGTTAATGGCAGGACTTGATGATCTCAGAGGACTTCTCCAACCTGCATGAATCTAAGGGAGGAACACCATGGAATATTTTACACCAAATAATTTTTATATAATTCCTGTAAGCCAATAAAAGAGTTTTTTCTAACATGAAGTTAATAATTGAGTTACCAACACGTACAACAAATACTATTGCACAGGGCCATACACTGAAAAGAATGTAAGTTTTGCATTGCTGTGTGTGACATTGAGTCTATATGGATACACCAGATGAGGAAATCTTGTAAAATCATCAACCTAAGTAACTATACATCTATTAGTAATCTTTCTGTAAGCATTAAACAGTCTGATACCATAGACTGAAGGACTGAAACATGGCCATGTGGCACATGCAATAAAAGGCAGAGTTATATCTACCCATTCCTAGGCTTGCTGTGCTCATCCCTAGGCATCATTGTCAAACCTCAAAAGCTTCTCTTAGCCCAGGTCTTCCAGGCTGAACACCTTACTGGGCCCTGCTGGGAGCCTGTTTCTCTTCTCAGTTAATAGATAAAGGGAAAAAAAGACAGAGTTTCTGTGCCTTATCAGGACATGAAGTGAAATGTGAGCAGAGCCTGAAAGTTAGTACAGAACCTGGGAACACACAGCTCAGATGGTTGAGGTTTTTGTTTAGTTTTGTTTTGTGTTTTCAGATACAGCTCAAGAAACTGCTTGATTTGTGTTTAGCCTGCACAGCTATTTGAAAGTGAGGTTATAGCAAAGCTGAGCTAACATTTTCAGATTGTTGGTTTCAGCAGCACAGCACTGCAGGGAGCTTTCACAAAGCAGCTCACCTTCAAAGCCCAGTGTGCAGGAATGCCTTATTTCCCCTTTGAAGCCCTGGAAGGGAAATAACTAGCTGGTGTGAGACGGGGCAAGAATCCTTCTGCACTGCGATTCTCCACTTTGTTTGTCTGAAATTCTGCTTTACTTTGATGTCAGTGGAGTTAACTCAGCTGTGAGGTTAAATTTAGGCAGAAGGTTTGCATTGGCACTCCTCCCTCTTCTGTATAATCCTGCAGTAATGCTCACAGCAAACGTAGCAGCAGGCTGGATACCCAAGACCAATTTCTCACCACTGTCTAAAAGATACACACTTCCAATGACAGGGCAGCACAGAAAGTGTTTTCTGAGGTCAGAGGTTTCCTCCTGTTTACCTAATACCCACATTAATGTAGAATTTATGTCTGTGTCCACACAGTACACTAAACAGTGCCAGGAAACATCCCCAGACATGGATATTCAAGTGCAATGTTAAATCACTCAGGTGGGCCCTGGTGCAGTTTTGGTCCATGCCAACCAGCAGTCCCCCAAACATTTTGGGAATTACCACAGGCCAGGGATCACTCTTCAGAGGAAGTTTGGATGTAGTCACCCTGGTTTGGAAGCCACAGAGTTTCAGCAAGCTAATTGCTTTAAGGGCAGATGATGGTCTTGGTTACTCTTGAATTTTTGGTACAGCAGAAGTCTTTGATTTTATTGCATGAAAATGTTCATGTCAAAAAAGAGATGCTTAGAACAGGATGAAATTTATAGCCATCACAGACCATAAAAATCACATTCCTGTTGCAGTAGGCAGCAGTGCATGTTATTAAGGCAGTTTATAAAAACTAATGATAGGATATAAGGGATGAAGACAATTCCAGACAAGATGGATCCAACAGGTAAAATATATTGTGAGGCACACGTTGCTGAGGGAGGTTGTCTCCATCCTTGGAGATATTCAAAAGTCATCTGGATGTGGTCCTGTGCAAATTACTCTAGATGACCCTGCTTGACCTCCAGAGCTTCCCTTCCAGCATCAACCATTCACTGATTCTGTGATTCCAATGAAGAAAAATAATTTTAATTTCTTCTAATTTAATTGTGTCAAAGGCCACAAAGAAGATGAAGGAAAATATCCTTCCCTCTGGACTGTATGGCAGCAGAATTGGATGCTTTACTGTGACTGCATAAAGCTTAGGCAGCAGAGAGTTTGAAACTGGAAATCCTCTACTCCTGGGTATGCTATGTTATAATGTGCAGGAAAAGGGGGAAAGACACTGGTGGCCAGGTGAGCTAAGAGAGTAGACACACAGAAGAAAAAACAGCTTTGCCACTTTTCCCTTTATTGATAAAACATCAAACATCAGTACTGACTAACTCCAGCTGGAATGTGACATTTCCCTTTAAAGGCAGAATGTACTACATTACAAAAGGTAATGAATTGTTCAGCTTCTGCCTGGAATGGGAAAAGAGCAAAGAATAAAAAAGAAAACTTCTTTGTCATGAATTGACAAGCATGTTATTAAAGCTATTTATTCTGCAAACATGCCTCCAGAAGTAAGCTGTCATCCTGTCATCTGAGAGGACTGCAGAGGCCAGTGAGTAGGGTGGATATCTGACCACTAGAAACAGGGCTGAGATCACTGCACTCACTTTTGACCACATGTTGAGGTATAAAAGGTCTCACATTCAATAATTCTTTAGGTTTATAAAGTCAGAGACATGGCCACATTTGTGGTCCTATTTACTGAATATACTTGAGCATCAAAATATGATAAATCTACTTTAGGCAAAATCTGTACGAGAAGCATTTCAGATGTGTCTTAATATTTCACAGCTGGAAGAGGATTATTGGCCCCTTACCTCTCATATCTCAGAGGGCTGAGATGTCTGTGCCACCTTCTTCTCATATCAACTGCACCACATGCTATTCCCTCTGAATAACCTGCATTTTGGACTAGATACATCATTTTTTTTTTTTTTTATAGCCAAGTTGAAATATTTTGACCTTGGACAATGCAGCAACTGATGGTACTAGGGAGAGTAACAGCTTGTGAAATGACTGGTGTCAGAGAAATTTGAGCCAGATCAGGGTGGAGGGGGGGAAAGGTGTTGGCAAGTGAAACAGAAGTGGAAGGAGTAAACCCAAATGGGCTCAGCTCAGCTGGTATCCACCACTGAGGCACCTCAGGCAAAGCAGGTTCCTCCTCCTGGCCTTGAACTCAATGTGAATGCCTAGAGTTACCCTTGCAAATAGGATAGATCCCTATCTCTTTCCACCTGGGCTGGAAGGTAAAAAGAGTAAGAAAGTAGGTTTACAGTGTCTTTATGACCCCATCCTGTCTATGCAGAGTCATATCATCAAACCAAGCACTGCCTGGAAGCTGCAGATCATGTTTATATTTGCAGTGGCTCTACCAACATTTACTGTATAACAAACCACCTAGTAGATTCCTCTCAGGCAGCAGACTTCACAAGCAGAGAAAAAGGATCTCTGTCCCTATTGGAGGCATGGATAATGCTTGAACAGAGAGCTGCAGCTTCTTTAAAACCACTGTTCCTGAGAAAGGCTGTGGCCAGGGTCACATTTTGTGAATAAGTCTCCAACCACTTGCACTGAAGGCAAAGTGCAGCTTCTCCTGCATCTTTAAAAAGACAAGAGTGAATCATCACCACATGAGCTCTTTGACAGACTGTAGGGGCTTTTCCTAAAGAGGGCACTGGGCTCTAGCTTCCAAACAGAAACTCTCTAAAAGAGCTTTATTGGAACTGCTCATCTCTGGACGACAGTGAAGGTTGGAAAAGCTTCCAGATGCTTGGCAAATTCAACAGACTGCATGGAGAGAGCCTGAGCTCTGAAAGGGTCATGATAATTAGGAGTGACCTACCTATGGTTATATGCTCTCCTTGCATCTTTTATACATAGAGATCTTTCATATCACTAATCCAGGAGGAAAATGCTGAGTTTTCCATCTTAGAGCAGTTTTCTTCAAGCATAACAGAGGGAAAAAAGAGAGAGGAGGAAGAAAGCTCTACCTCTTGCTGAAATTAAACCTCATCCATCCTCTGAGTGCAGATTCCTAACTTGCTTCCTTTGCCTATCACATGAAAAGTGAAACCTCTGAGATCTGGATGCAGTCCCAGGCATCAGGGAACTCCACTTGTAGGTACTTAAGTTGTACACTGAATTAATTCAACAAGAGTCAATAGTGCAAAAAATCTCAATGCCCAATAACCACAGGTCAAACCACAGTAAACAGATCTGAGCTCTGCTGCACTTTCCTAATGACCCTCTGGCTAAGTTAAATTTTCTTCTTCATTGCTCAAAGATGGTGAGTAATGCAGAGAAAGTGATATATCTTGGCATGTGGAAAACATTTTGGAAGTCCCCCAAGAAATGGGTATTTCATTGTGTAAGTGAAAAACATTCTCACCACCATCTGAAAAATAGGCCTTTGTGTCAATATTTGTGACTGATCTCATGAAAACAGATGTTACTAATAGATAATTTAACTTTTTAGTAACTGTTATTTAGTATTTTTATTCTTGTTATTAATAATGTTGGGATCATTGTTAATCCAGAATCTTACTTTTATTTCATTAGGACTAAGCCAGACTGGAATTATTTTTTTTTTCCAGTATGTGTTAAATGGTAGCTGTTGCTCTCAGACAAATCCTAATGGACAAGCCATAAGAGGTGAGTGCCAGTGCCCTCACAAGTGCAATTACCAATGGAAAGGATTGGAGAGCTGAATGGGATCAAGAAGCAGTGTGTGAAAATGGAAGAGAGGATTTTGAAAACAACATATTATTTCAGCATTAGTCATCAATATGCATAATTTAGAGGTAATCAATAGTGGTAATTACAGCTCCTTTCTGATCTAACCATTATCAGATGGCAATATTATATAAATATCCATGTTATTGGAATGGATTGCCATTATTATTCACAGCTGTATTAATTTTCATAGTGACATAATGGTCAAAATCCTTTTCATCCATGTGTGGCATATTAGAATTTTAATTTTGGTACAAAGTTATCTGATCCACCCATCTTGAAATAATTCAGCTGCTGATGAATTTTCTGATTACTTAACCCTAAAGAATTATTCCCACTAAACTGCCATTTTCTCTCCTCTAGTCACAATCTGCATTTCAGAATAGCAGGACAAGCACTGGGAGGTGTCAAGCATTTATAATTTGACTTCAGTGAAAGTTACAGATGCTTGATACTTTTCAGGTCATGAACCACCGTCTGCTTCTGCAGCTCCTGGAACACTAATGCTGTCCATTGTAATTTGAGCTCCCTTTCAAATCATGGACTTGATTGTCAATTGCTGGAGTTAATGGCTGTCTTGCCATTCATCCCACATGGGCAAGAGAGAGCTGCATGCAAAGCATAGCAGAGATTTATTTTGCATTATTTCATTGTGTATTCTGTGAGGGAACTAAGTAATAATAGAACAGATTTTATACACAAGTCATAAAATTAATTTGCCAGTAGCATGGGGTTGCACTTCATGTCCATCTCCCAGTGATTCAGAAAAACTGCTGTGGTAAGATTTGGTTAGGCTCTGCCCCAAGGTCAAGGATCCAGGTAAACAACAAAGTATTCATTTACCAACAAAACAAAATTAAATACTTCTGTAAATAATTACTTAGTTGGATTATTCAGTAAAGCTATCAATAAAAATATAAAATATAAAAACAGATTAAAATCTGAAAAGATATAAATAGATAAAGAAATTATTTCAGGGCTCACATATGGCCATGCATTTCTGTGCCTACAGATTAGATGGTGTTCTGGAGAGGATCACATGAATTTAATATTTATCTGTAGGGTGTATAGTATTTCTGCTAAGTATTTTTGGGTAAAAAATAAAGAGTTGCACTGATGTTTCAGCAAGAGTAAGATCGGATGCACCATTGTTTCCCAGCTGATCTACGTTTGCACAACAGTTCTGAAACTTCCCAAATGGGCTGCCCATCCAAGGAGTGGAGTCTGTGAGGCCCCCTGTGAATGAAGAGGCACTGAACACATTGTGGTTGCACAGAATGGCACAAAATCTTCTAACACCACTAAAACTGAAGTTTCCTGCAAAAAAAAAGATGTGACTGAGAAAATGTCGACATCTGGTAACCATAAACCACTGTGCTCTGCAAAGCAGAGATATGAAGCAGAAGGAGAAAGGTAAATTAAATGTCTTGCATGATGTTACAAATGAAAAATAGTTCTATTAAAAGTTGAGCATCAAAGAAATCTCAGTGCTGAGGTGACAAAGACAGTGTACTGCTGCCAAGACCATTGCAAGTTCACAGCTCTCTGTTTATTGCATTTTTGGAAGGATTTTGATCTTGAGAGATCTTCATCACTTATAAATGAACTAGTCATTAGTAGTCTTTTATGTATCTCCAGAGAGCTAGCACAGCTCTCATTAACTGCTATATCCAAACAACTGAAATCTCCTGTTGCAGTGGCACATGTTTTCAAGTCTGAATCCTTTCCCACTACCATGTCCTATCTCACAGAGGCAGAACAAAGCCTGAATAAATTAGGGTAAACCACAAAACTTTCAGCACTGCCTCAGTTAGTGTTTAGGATGTGTACAAGATATATTGAATTTAACCATTCAGACTCAAACATTCCTTCAAGAAAATAAGGCAAAAAGTAAAGGACCACCACAAATTTTTCTTCTGAACTGACAGAACTGGGGTTTTTCCCACCAATTTTTGATGATCTAATTTATATCAGTCATTTGCTAGCTTAAATGTGATCATTTAGGTCAGAAAAGAGAACAGTAACAGGAAAAATTTTATACAAAACCACTGTAGACAACTATGGAATTCTATCAAGAAAAGAAGCTGTGTTGCTTGTTTGCTCTTTGCCACAGTTTCCTAGAGGAAAAAAAACAAAACAAAACAACAAAAACCAAAAAACCCCCAAAACAAACAGATATGAGTTTTCACCTAATTCTCAGTTTCCACATTGCCCTTGGCATGATTCTTTGTCCTAGAGTGTGTGAAAACACTATATGTACTTAATAAATGAAATAATTTTGCTTCTGTCAGTCTTACTATTATCATTTATTTTAGTTAGAAATTCAAACCATATCCATACTGAGTTAGAGAAGAGGTCTAGCCTGCTGAGTCCTGTCTGCAGCAGTGGCCAGTAGCTACTGTTTATAGAGAGGTATAAAATCAGAATAAGATCCAACAGTCTTCCTTCACACACATTCCCAGTTTCCAGCAAAAATATAATGTGTTGTTTCGTTCTCATCTTTTTCCCCAATTTCTTCCCTTCCTGCTAACTTGAAAGATTTTATGAAGCACTATAACTACACAATCACTGTCCTCTTTTATGGGCACAGACAACATTTCCCCACACCCCCCTCTTTTATTACATTTATAGTCTTTGCCTGCCAAGATACTTTTATGGCAGTGGAAATGATTGCCTCACTCTTGATAAAGTCTGGAGCATCCCTTGGTGCTCCATATAACTTGTCACAGTGCTCTCAACAACAGCTCCTCGTGTGCTCCTGAGCCACTGACACTTGTTCCAGCTCCCCTGATGTGCCTCCTGACAGGGCAGAGAATCTTCCTTACAGCATCTCCTCTGCACCCGCCCTTCCCAATGTCTGCTCTTGCTTTCTTCACTTCTCCTAACTCCTGGGCTTTTGCCTTTGGAGACAATGAAAATTTATATGTTTGCTTTGCACAGTAACTGCACAAGCAATTTAAAGGAAAACATTTTCTTTGCTGCCTCACATTCCTGTTGAGAGTGTTGTGTGCAGGGTATATCCCCAACCCTTTTTTTTTTACTGTAACTGGAAACCAGGAAAATTTGCTTCACTATATCCTGTGCAGAGCAGCCTGCACTGTTGCAAACTCTTAGCTTTCCATTCAGCTCAGCCTTGTTGCCTGGTTCATCTGCATTTCCAGCTCACAGAGGATTACAGGCCCACATTCTGTACTGAAATGTGGGACCTGAAGGCAATAAAAGACCAGGCAATGGTATAAAATTGATTCTTGTTCAGAGATCTAAATGGGAAAGAATTATTGAAGATACTTTTAGGGCCCCTTGCTGAATCATCAAACTATTTTGCAGTGGTAATTGAGACAGCATATAAATACTGCATAGGTATCTCTTCAGGCCCTCTTCATAGAGCAGTTGTATTCCATTAAAGTGCTTTTCTTGTACAGGTTAATCTCTTGAAATAAAAGTGGAAAATACAGCAACAAAACAAGATGATATTTTCACTACTCAATAAACCTCTCTTCCCTTGTCTGTAAATAAATGATTCCCAGAGGCACCCTCTCCAGGGCTCCTGAAAACTCAAAAGGGCAAGGAGAGGAATTAAAAAATATCACAGACTGCTCCTCATAGTGTTTATTAAAACAAACAAACAAATAAACAAACAAACAACCAGCACATCAAAGGCTGTCCTGCTTTATCCTGCATTTACATGGCATGAAAGTTAAATCAGATTTGGATCCAGTCTGCCTGTGGGAGAACACTCCCTGTACCCCATTGATTGACATAAAGGTGAAAACAACCTCCCTGTTGATATGAAGCAGGAAATCTGAGGGATTTTTGAGAATGAGAAGAACAAATCAAGCTTAATGATCAGGACAAATCCTAAGTGTGAAGAAGGCATAGAAAAAGTGCATTATCACCCATTGTAATCTTTTGCACATCCCTCCTTTTCATTTTTTCTTGTTCTGTGATTTTTTTCTTCCAATTCCAGAACTATATCTACAGCAACTGAACAGCATCTCATTTATTTTGGATACTAAGACAGTGTAACTACCAATGACAAAAATACATTCTCATTGCAGCTGCACACATAGGAAAGTATTTCAACATTCAGAGTTGGATTGATTTCACATTATATATTGAAAAATACAAACGTCTCTCCTAAGGGAAGTGAAATCCTGCAGTTTAATGGCTAGATTCCAGCAACAGGGTGCTTAGATAAATTGCTTTTGCTCATAATATATCTAATTATATGTACTATCTGTCATTATGTTTTGACACCTTTGTCCTTCTCTTCCTGTCCCAAACTGGTGTACTGAATATTTTTCCAGACAACTTCTTGCTTAAGAAATTCTTCATTGTATTTCCTCTCAATAAGGGTGTTTGAAGGAGTTCATAAAATGCTTTGGGATATTTGAGGGATGAGAGGAACTAAATAAATCTTAGTTCTTATTAAAAGAGCACTGAGTGAGTTGTCTGGAGTTTGTGGTTTGGATCTTTACTGTAAATCACAGAAACCTGCATTACTGGTCTGCTTTACTGGAGATGAAACAAGTGTTGGATGACACCTTGTATTTCACCAGCTGCTTTCTTGCAATTTTTCAAGGAAAGTAACACAATATATGGTCCACCTGCTGTGAGAACATCTGAAATACCACAGACAGTAAAAAGCCTCTGAGTAAAGTTCTTCCAGATAATGTTTTGTTGATGTGCTTTACGGCATATACATATACCTTACATATAACATATACATCACATTTACCTTACTCAGTTTTCAGACAGTATCTCTAGTTCCCATGGAAAAAAACCCTATGATTATATCACTGTTAATTTTTTTCTTCATGTGAATGAGAATTCAGTGAGAATATTATTTTTAAATGCTCTTTTCCTTTTGTTTTAGGCTTCTGGATTTTTAAAAAAATTATATTAGATTTCCACAAAGGATCAATCAGCCCATTATTAACTCACTGCTATCAAATAAAAATTTAGGTCCTGCAAGAGTCCTAACAAAGGACTAATTTTGTATCCTTCACCTATGTAAATAAATTGTCAGATGTTGGTGGAACTAATTACGAGAGCATTGCTTTCTGCTTTCATCAGGACTTCAAGGCCTGATTGAAGCATGGTCAATACACACCACTGTCTTCCCATAACATTTTTATTTCAGATCTCGATTTAAAAAGTAGTGTCCTCTTTGAAGAGTTTGAAAGAACTGTATAAGAATTAATTCCTGGAGTGTTCTGGGAGGGGGCTACAGCCAGTTGCAAGCTGGCTACCACTGAGGCTTGGTGATTCATCTGATAGATATTCATCAGCCACATTTTTCATAGCCCACACAATTCTCATCATTAAATTCCCCTCAATTCCCTACAAGCACTCTGTGCCTTTGATTTATACTCAGTTCCTCCAGACCCACAAAGCAGACACTAATTGTGCTGTATGTACACAGTGGAATGGGACCTTAAGGGATGGGTTTTTAGTAACTCTTATGACACCTTTCTAGTTAGTGCAGTACAGCAGGATCCTATTTAAGATTGCTTTGTTTAATTATTTAAGAGCCATTATGGTAACTGGATATTCTCTAACTGTAATTTATTAACTCATACACTTGAATTATCCAAGTCTCTACATCCACTTCACAGAATTACAGAGGAACTAGGAAAAGATAATGGTATTGAAACGCTACAGAATATTCCCTCTGCTGAGAAGTAGAGAAGCTCTCTTATCTCTCATAGCAAAGGGGTTCATAAGCTTTTTCAAACTATGCACTAAGACTACAAGAATCATTTTATACTAGCAGCAGATGTTCATACAGACACCATTAAGAAAATGTGTGCATTTTCTATATATGTATGTGTATGTATAAGTAAATACCTACACTTATATATGCATACATAGATAAGTCTTCAATTTAATACCACAATTTGTTTCCCTTTTATTAATAAATTTGTAAAAAATTATACTGCATCAATCTGTTCATTCCCCTTTTTCTGCTCTCCTGAATATTCTTCTTCATGCTCTGATCCTTGTCTCTTTCCATCTTGTGTTTTCCTTCTTGTCTCTGCATTTTATCTAAGTTTGGAGGTGTGTTAGAAGTTTCCTTACTCACTGTAAGCACTGCCTGTTGACCTGCATCCTCTTCACCCCTATCCTCTGTGCATACTGCTTGTCTGCCTTCTGCCTGCCTGCATGGGACATCCTTTTCCTCTGGAAAATGACAGCTCTGGGAGCAGCACCTCGGGAGTGCTCAGATATAGTATCTGCTCTTGCCATCAGCAGCTGGATTCTCTTCTTGCCATTTGGGCACTTTTGAGCAGAGCTGTCATTTGCAAAAAGAATAGAGACATATAGAGCAGCAGACAAAGGAAAAACATCTAGACTAAATCATGTGATCAGCCAGTCCCCTGAAAGCCATAGCAGGTACTCACAGACCAGCCCAGTGTCATAAATTAATTGAGAACTGCTTAGAAATGAAAATTTTCACCACTCTGGATTCTTATTTACATCAGTCTTTTCAACAGAATATTGCTTTAGTTCCAGCATGCATCTTTCTTAAGCTGAGATGCTTCCCACAATTCTGCTGTGCTCCAGACAACAGGCCATAAACATCAGGAATGTGAAGCAGAGCCATTATCAGTCCTGCATTCTGGGCTGCAGCATCCCTGCTGTTCAAATATACTGGCATAGGACAGAAAACTGATAACAGTAATTCTACAGAGCTTTAGAGCCAGGAGAAGAGGATTGCACACAATTACTGCCTTGGGGGCTCAGATGTTCTAAAGCAAAAAAAAGAGGCAAAATTCATAATTTACCTGGACTGACCACTTTTGCAATAAAAATGTAACTTGCTCTTATAAATTAAGAGCCTGCCAAAACCGAAAAGTTAGACAGGCATGCTTGAGAAAGATTATGAACAGATACAGAATGCTTTCCTGTGTAATCACTAATGCACAATATTCCTCTTACACTTAACCCTAATGTGCTACCAAAGGACAGCATCAAGATTGTCCTTCCAGCACATGCTTGTCACTGAAAGCTTTTAATATCCTCCTTCCATCTCCATCAAAGCCAAGATACCAGGAACATAGAAAGATTTAACCACTTATTAAACAGTGCTATCATGCCAGGCAATATGTTCTTTTCTACAGGGCACTAGTGAATTGAATGTGCAAGAGAGACAAAGTGCCTAACAAAGAGAACACTGCTGCAGGACAAGCATTGCCTCCCTCTCCCAAGCACCTCAACTAGCAAAGAAATCTTACAGAGCACAAACCAGAGCAAGCCAATTCAGCAAATGAGGCAATGGAAAATGACAGAAATAAAGGTGCAGAACAAGACTTGTGGACATGAACCATTTTCTTTTGGTTTGGGTTTCTCTATGTTTGATTGGGTTTTTGTTTGTTTGTTTGTTTAGTTGTGTTTTCTTAGGGTTTCTTTTTGTTTGTTTGTGGGGTTTTTTAGTTTTTACTATTACATCAATAGTAAAGAAAAACTTAATAAACTCATAGATTCACAGAACAGTTTGGGCTTAGAAGGGACCTTAAAGATCATCCAGTTCCAACCCCTCTGCCTTGGGTAGGGATCCACGCACTAATCAAGTTTGCTCCATCCAAACAGGCTTGAGCCCCATATAAAGTTGTTTGTTGGATCCAACTTAGGATCTATTTGCTTTGATTACCTGGCTCAAGATGAACTTGACTTTCCCTTCCTCTTTTTCTGCAATGTGGACTTGGAAAAGCAGGTCTCAGTGTCATGTTTCACATTGCCCAAACAGGGTGCACACCAGACCAAGTACAGAGCACGGATGAAAATCAGGCCCTGAGGCAGTCACTGCTGTCACAGAATCACAGAATATCCTTGAGCTGGAAGGCACCAACAAGGATTATTGAGTCCATCTCCTGGCCTTGCACAGGTCACCCCAGGAGGCACACCATGTGCCTGAGAGCATTTTCCAAGTGCCACTGAACTCTGTCGGGCTTGGTGCTGTCATCACTTCCCTGGGGAGCCTGTTCCAGTGCCCAGCCACCCTCTAGGGGAAAAACCTTGTCCTAATATCCAACCCAAAACATCCCTGGAACAGCTTCAGGCCATTCCCTTGGCTCCTGCCACTGGTCACCTGAGAGAAGAGATCTGCCTCTGCCCCTCTTTTTCCCCTCATGAGGAAGTTTTAACTGCAGTGAGGTGTCTCCTCAGTTTGTTCTTCTCCAGGCTGAACAGACCAAGTGACCTCAGTCACTGCTTTATGGATTCCCCTCAAGGCCCTTTGCCATCTTTCCAGCCCTTTTCTGTACACTCTCCAATAGCTTTATATCCTTTTATGCCTAAGAACATGAAATAAATATCATTATATAACAACAGGTATTTAACACTGTGGGAAAGCTGTCACCAGGGATGGTTCCAGTGAAAGAAAACACAACAAAGTGTTCTCCCCTGGCAATATTCACACACCTTTATTGCACAGCACAGATGCATGCACACATACTGACACAGAGAGCTCAGAATGAGCCTATATCCAGTTAACTACCCCACAGCTTCAGCATATTGATACCTGCACTATCTGAGGACACAAAACAGTGCAAAGAGTTCAGGATTCCTACATTCCCATGCTAGTAACTCTCATCTACCCCTGGAACTGCTGCTGATACAGATTCACACTACCTCACATTCGTTTTCTGCCTTTAAAGCTGTGTCTAAATTCATAATTACCAGTTGATGCATAGCTATGAGTCACACAGACAAAAGCCACCAGCAATTCCAGACTCCTCAGTTTCTGAAAACCAGCCTGACACGTGCTTCAACCTACAGCATCTCTCCTCACCTCTGCAAACCTCTGCTAGTTGGAGGACACAGAGGCTTGGCCATATTTTTGGAAAGAATTCCACCACCCAAAAAGTATGCAACCAGTTATGTAGGGGTGCATGGCAGGCATGAGTTTTAGACTTCCATGTTCAAAATGGTCACCAAAAATCAGTAACTATTTAAGACAAATGTTGCCTGTAACTTTTATAGGGCCTGGAGCATCCAGGGTAGGCACGTTCTCATGGTCATATGAGATCCCAGGTGCAGTAAGGTGAGAAAGAAAAACAACATCAAAGCAACCCCCAAATCAACATCCCAAAGTGAAATACACTTTCATTTCAATGGAAAACTAAAATATTAATATAAAAAACCACCAGAATTATCTTGTTTATTTTTGCTTTCAGAAAAATGGAATTTTTTCAGTCAGCAAAACAGCCATTTAATTAGGCTTTGCAATTCACATAGAATTGAATAAAATACATGAAAAAAGACATAACTGCCTCAACTCATTATACACTATTGTCTAAATGAATACAGCTTGCCCCTATAGTCCCTTCACCGTGACTTTCCACAAATTATCTCTCTGAGGGCTGAGGGACTGAGTGGGCTTTGTGCAGACAGGTAAAGTAGACCTCTGTGTTCTTGGAGAGTCATAAACAACAGAAAAATCTAGTGCCTGTAATTAAGCTAAAGGATACAGACTCATTAAATCATTTCCACCAAACAATGAGAAGTTTCCAGCAATCACATTGCTCGGGATGCTGCAAAAGGAATTGCTCTGGATGCAAATTTGACTTGAGGAATAGAATGCTTTGTGTATCTTCCTCCAGAATCTTTCCAAGGCAGAATGAGAAGAAAACAGTATTGAAGTTTCCAGTCAGATTCTCAATTACTGCAACTGTAGTAAAATAATCACATGAAAAATTCAGGAAAAAAAGCATCCTGCAAACGCAGGTGGGGAGGCGCCTGCAGCTTGTTGAACACAATAAGAGGAGGGCACCTGTGTGCATTTCGCATTCAAAAGAAACACAATATGACTTATTGAAAATCAGCTGTAAAATGTGAATGCCACCGGGAGGCACTATTGCCACTCAGCAAGTGCGAGATCAGAGCCTCTGCTGCTGCTGCAGGTCCTCAGCAAACAGCCTCGTGTGCAGGTCACCTTACAACGACAGCATCACTGCGCAGAAAACACACTTGTGTAGAGGCTGGTGCATTTTTACCTACCTTGAATAGTGCTGAAAATGTTTGCAGTAAAAGTGATGTGCGACTTTTCTTAGTTACCAGAGACTAAAGTGGTTGTGGGTTTTTTGTTTGTTTGTTTTGTTGTATAGCATCATCTAACTTTATCCAGAATAAAAAAGAGGGCTATCATCAACAGCTGAAATGGAACAAGCTGAAATCTTAAGGGATTATGAACAAACTTCTTTGTAAATTAGAAGTCTAGGAATGTCTGCAGAATGAATACTTACCTTTCAAAACTACAAATTGCTATGCAAAAAAGGAAAATGAAAGTAATGATAATATGACTCTCCTTGCAGTTGAAAAAAACCCTTTGCTTTTTATTAATTTTATACTGCATCAGCCACTTTGATTTTAATCACAGAAGGAAAAAACAAAGCTGAGTGCAGTACAGATGAAAAATCAGAAACCACAGAAGGCTGAGACATTCTGTTCTTAGAGTGACATTCATCAGAATAAAAGTCCACAAAAATCCAATTTCTTTTTACTTCCAGGCACAACTAAGTAAAATCTTATTTTTCATGTAATTTATAATTCTTTGGCAATTTGAAGAGTATTGTACATCTTTTAAAATTCTGCATTCAAATATTTTAAAAGAACTTAATAAAAAGATTTGACTCTCACCTATGAAGTATCACAGTCAGAGAAAGGTTTACCTACTGCTCTTGTCTTATGCATTTGCTGTATTTTTAAATGTTGCCATAATCTCAAAAAATGCAGCGTATTTAGGATTTTTGTAATTTTATAATGAAAATAGCATATGGAAAATTCCATTTAAAATTATGTTTTATGATCTCTATTGATTCATATGTACAAAGTTTAATTCCTGAACCAGATCACGCATATAACATTTTCCTTTTCTGCTGTTATCCACAATATTTCAGATGCAAGATATTTCCCCATTTTCACCTCAAGGTAGAAACACGCCTTTAAATATTGATAAATGTGATATTATTTGCCTTGACTGCCCAACAACAATTAACATAGAAAGATCAGCTGATAGCATTAAGTATAGAAATACAATGCAAAGAACCCAAAGTGGACAATATTAAAGCACATTACACTTAGAATTATTTAATTCACCACACAGAACTCATTACACAATGAGTGAGAAACACAATGCACATCTCAATTTAAAATCCTCCTCAGTGCAGAGGTTTAATGTTAAAGTGAGTTTGGTAGGTTAATCCACGGGAATATCAGAGTTTGTCTGGCAAATTTGCCTGTGCCAAGAGTGTGTGCTTAGGCAGCTGGAAACAGCTGGCCTAAATTTACTTCTGCTCAAAGCTAGAAGAATGAAAATCAGCTCCAGGTTTGATAGCTGTGCTCCTACAAGAGTGTGTCACCTGAGATGGTGGTTATGAGCAGGAACAGAAGTCAATGACAGAAGATGGTTTGGATTTTATGGCACAGCCACACACTTGGCTTGTGCTCTGCTGTGTGACAAGGCAGCAGAGTTAGCCCAGTCAGATAACAATGGGCACCAGAGGAAGGTGGTTTGCTCCACGGGGTGCCAACTGAAAGCTAATTGCTGCTCTGTCATAGCTTACCTTTGGACAATTTGCTGTGCCTTGGATCTTCATCTCCAAAAGATTAATTCTCTAATTATCACAGTATTGTACAGATAATTCAATTTATGACTGCCATGCAGTCAGTACTGCTGTAATGAGGCTCATATAAAATACTTCAGAAAGGTCCTTAGAGCTGTCCTCTACATAAACTGGACAAGCAGAAGTTACATGCCTCAGGCATAAGATAACCAGCAGCTTCAAGAAGAGCAAAAATAACTGCTTGTTTCAGGTACTTATTTAGTTCTTATTGCTGAACAAAGGAAACAAAGAGTAATCATTTAGTTCTGCTCCAGAGAGAGAGAAAAAAAATGGTAAGTTCAGGAATGCTTTCTCTGAGGAGTGGTCAGGCATTGGAACAGGCTGCCCAGGGAAATGGTGGAATCATCATCCCTGTAAATGTTAAAAAAACCTTTAGCTAAGGCACTTGGGGACATGGTTTTGTGCTGGACCTGGCAGTGCTGAGTTAATGGTTGATCTTGATGATCTCAGAGGTCTTTTCCAACCTTTAGAAATCCATGAATCTCTGATAATATTCTGCCTGTTTTCTTCTACATTTATTAAAAACACTTGTGTAATTATAGTCAAGTCAAATGTGGAATTCAGACCCACTTGTCTTTATGGGAGATTTCAACTTCCCAGACAAAACTGGGAATATCACCCTGCTGTGACAAACTGACAGATCTTGAAAATTCTTGAAGTTTGTAGGAGATAACTTCTTGTCACAGGTACTCAGTGAGCCAACCAGGAAAAATGTCCTTCTAGATCTGCTGTTTGTGAATACAGAAGGATTGATTCATGTGGGATGTGATGTGACAGCAAGTGGCTGCCTTGGCCACAGAGATCACAACATGGTTGTGTTTAAAATTTTCAGTACAATGAGAAAAAAGGGACAGAAGAGCTGCTATCCTGGACTTCAGGAGAGCAAACTGCAAGCTATTCATGAGCTATTTAGCAGATTATCCTGGGAATCTGCTTTTGAGGGCTTGGAAGTCCTCAAGCACTGTTCAGTCTTTAAGAAAACCTTTTGGAAGCACAGAAGCCAGCAAGTCCACTGTGTCTTAAGTCAAACAAGTGGGAAAGAAATCCAGCTTGGCTGAACAGGGAACTCTTTGTGGGGCTCAGGAGGGAAAATAAACTGTATGATCTTGTAAGTTAGCTCCAGCTTTTCAGGAAGAACACGGGTTTGGAAACTGCTCATCACAGCATCTTCTGGAGAAGTAGTCCAGCTATGGAAAGATCAGGTACACAGAGCACTGGCTGGAGAACTGGCTGAAGGACAGAGTTCCAAAGGTTGTCACCAATGGTGCTTCTCTGGGTTTGTTTCTAAGTCCAGTCTTGTTCAACATATTTATCAACAATCTGGATGCAGGAGTTGGATGCACCACTAGTAAGTTTGCTGAGGATACCAAAATGGGAGGTGTTGTTTGCTTTTTTGAGAGACAAAAGGCCTTCTAGAGGAAACTAGACAGATAGGGGAATTGGGATATGATTGAGAGGATGAAATTTAAAAGCTGAAACTGTGGTTCTTCACCTAGGGTGGAGTAATACACAGCAAAAGTCTAAATTGGGAGAGCAGTGGTTGTAGATCAGCCCTGCAGACCAGGATCAGCTCTGCAGGAGCCAACAGGGAGCCCTGGCAGCCCAGAGGGCAAATCCCCTCCTGGGGTGCATTAAACACAGCATGGCCAGCAGGAAAAAGAGAGGATTACCCTGCTGTGCTCAGAGCTGGAGCCCTGAGTGAGGGCTGGGACCCACCAGGAGAGGATGTGAAGGTTCATGGCTGCATCCAGAGGGTAACAAAGATGGTGATGGGGCTGGAAGTCATGTCCTGTGAGGAGCACCTGGGGGCTCTGGGCTTGTCTGGTTTGGAGAGGAGGAGGCTGAGGGGTGACCCCATTGCTCTAGGGCAGCTTCCTGAGGGGGGAAGGGGAGAGGGAGGTGCTGAGCTCTTCTCCTTCTGATCCAGTGCTAGAACACATTGGAATGGTTCAAAGCCATCCTTGGGAGGTTTAGACTGGGCATTTGGAAGCATTTCTTTACTGAGAGGGAGGTCAAAGAGTGGAACAGGCTTCCCAGAGAGGTGATCAATGCCTGAGGGCTGTCAGTGTTTAAGGGGCATTTGGGCAATGCCCTCAACAACAACTTTAACTTTTGGTCATCTCTGAACTGGTCAGGCAGTTGCATTAGATGGTCCTTGTAAGTCCCCTCAAACTGAAATGCTCTATTTTGTTCAGTTCTATTCTTATGATACACAGACAGTGATTAAAAATCAGCTCTCCCCCCACACTGCTCACTGTGCTGAGACTCCCCCCAGTTTCTCTCAGGAACCTGATGTCCTGTGTGTGTTTTCATCCCTGTGCTAATGAGAGTTAACAATATTACAGAATCCATTTTAAATGCTGCCATTTCCAACATTGATGTCAGAGGTAACGTGCAGGTAGAAAATAGTTTCTCTTTTTTGATTAAACAATTTAGTTGTTCACTTAGCCTAAGCCTTCTGGGGTTACAGGTAACCAAAACAGGCTTCTTGAACCAGTTGCACCCAGTACATCATCTGAGAGCATTTAGAAAATTATATTTCCAATGCTGTTATTACAAATTAAGCCATTCAGAGCAGATAGTTCCAGAAAAACCTGAAATTTGACCAAATGAAACTCACTACCTTCATTATTTGGAAGAATAATTTGTATAGGACTGAGGATTCTTTGTCCTGTTCATTTTTCCCTAAAGGATAATATTGTTTCTACAAGCTCGTGGGAGTAGAAAGCTATAAACAACTGCTAATATGCTGTGAGCTGAATAGTCATCATAATTAATAACTTAGTAATATTCACTACAATGTCATAACCTGGCAGAAACATTCATCTATAATTTATAGTCTTCATTTTGGATAGGAGTTTTTTTAAGAAAAAGGAATGACAGTATTTGTGCTTATCTATTTAACTGCTAACATGAGTCTAATTTCATTAACAGTGAAATTTTGGGTTTGATTTGCAACAATGAAAACACAGATGCATAAGCCCTGAAAATTACCTTAAAGCTAACTAAAGATGTTCTTGCTTTCATATATAAATAAGTTAAGAAAAATATGTACTCTCCAGACTTATTGTCTGGAAATTGCTGTCCATTTTTTCCGTGTCAATAATGTAGTAGCTGATAGAGCTAAAAGACAGGCTTGGAGGACATTTGTTTTAAAATTTACTCCATGGAGAGTTCCTGGATTTATATGCTTTTATATGGGAAAGGGCAAAACAAAAACAATGTTGAAAACTAGGTTATATAAATAGAGCATGCACCTAGTTATGTACTATAAATCATGCAGATGAGTATTTTTAACTGGGGGAAGGAGACACAAGAACAATGAAGAAATATAGATGTTCATAAACCCTAAGGTGATGATATTCTGTTGTTCTGCACCAGAAATGCACATAGACATTGAGCTTGCTTCTCAAAGAGAACTGATAAATGAGGGAAGGCCTCCCAAGGGGTTCCCTTAGGTTTCCTAAGTTTAAAAAAATCAAAAGTAATCTTCAGTAAATGCTTTTTCCTCACATCTTTCCTCAAATAAAATGAATTATGCACAAAGGTTGTTTATTTCAATTTGGATGCTTTTGGAATTTCTGTTGTAATAAACAGGGCTCTCAGGACTTCTCTGTAAATGCTTTACCTGCATATATAATTTTCATCAACAAAAACACTTTTCTCAACCCAAACATCTTATGTCCCCCCCAAAGAAAAGCCCCACAAATCCAAATATTATTAGGTTGGAGATGCTGAGATATGTTTAAGTTGCTGCCTGCCTGCATCTTTCCATCTGCAGGACAAATGGAATAGGAAAGTTTACATTCCTACAGGATTGACAGTGAAATTTTTTTTTTACAATCATTATGTACTTAGAAAATGGATTCTTTGGCTGTTTAAGTTAATTTTATAACTAAATTAGCTGTAGGATTTAGGAATAGCCATGAACAATTAAAAGGAAAAGTGAGAATTAAAAAAAAAAAAACAACAACCTGAGGATATTTTTTATGGTTAACTGCATTCTTTACACAAATATGGCAATTTCTTTTCAAACAGATGTAATTCTTTCCCTCACAGCCCAAAGCATAAGCTCTGTCAGGATCCAGAAAATATGTAGAGCAGTGCCTAAGACTCAGACACCCAGTCTGGAAGATGTCTTCTGAGAACAGTCAGGAGACAAACTCAGAAGGACAAAAGCTGCCAAAATACACTTGTAACTTTTTTCTTTACAAAAACTGAGCTGCAGCAGTATCTGACATTATATTAGCCCAGTAGCCACAATATTTACCCAGAAACTGTTGAGAACTAACTTGTATGCTTTGGGAAGATTTTCCTCTCTTGGAAAGCTACCCTAGTCAGCAATTCACTCTTTCACATCCATTCTCCTCTTGAGATATGAATCTTTCCTCCTTTTCAACACAAGCAAACACTTTGAATGTATCCACAGGCTACCATGTTTTGCATTCAATAGACACTGGATTTAAACAAGAAATAATCTTGAGGGCAAGTTGAGCCTCCAGGACCCCACACTCTAAATTCAAGGCATTAAGCACTGGTGTCAAAGGATTTCTGATTGAATGTTAAACCCAGCAGGTTATTTTGCACAAGAGCATCACAATGATTTTAGCACATTTTTTTTCCGTTCTTTTAGATTAGACATCATCCCTCTCAACTGGTTTTGACTCTGGACTCTGAGAAGGTTATTTAGGATGTCCTTAACAGAACTCTGTATGGTGCCTAAATTGAAGAAATGACAGGAAAATTGGAGTTCTCCCACACTCTGAGTTTTCCACTGGAAACAGCTGAGGTACCAGCAGTGCCCTAGTGAATCTGATTGTCTCCTCAAGGGAACCAGCTCTTCCTGGAGCATTGCAGAGAAGGCATATGGCAGGCTCTGGCTTCCATTTATTGGGACCAGCCACCTAAAAAAAATATTGCAAAAAATCACTGCAGTCCTTTATCCATCTGTCTTTAGTGTGCTGGTGTGAGACAATTTCACTCCAAGTTGTTCATACTGAAGGAGTCCTACTTAACTGAAGTACTGCCATAGAAAATAGCTGAGAAGATCAGCTCTTCTTGGAGGATAATTTTGCTCGCTGAAGCAGATGAGAGTCGTCCACAGACTTACACAATCTTGGAAAATGCACAAAGAAACAGAAGGTTCATTTCAGCTAAAATTTTGGTGGCTCTCTGTTCCCAATATAAATGAGCTTATTAGAGTCCATCAAAGAGGCCTCCACATATGTTTGAAGTTCAACCTACACAACCTTTTGAACAATGAGATTGTAGCTATTACCAGTTATGCTGGTAGTTATTTTATCTGCTCTCATCTTAGTTTGTTTATAAGAGGTTACCAAAGAACTGTAATGTCATTAAATACCTTCCAGACATGAAAAGCTTGGTGGATAACTTCAATCCCTACAGAAAAAAAATATGGCTAAGTCAAAGAGGAAAAAAGTATTTAAATTTTTAAACATTTTTGAAACCACTAGCCTTACATATTAGACTTAATATGTGTAAACAAATACTTTTATGATAGGTTTATTTGGGGTTAACATCAAGGAAACATTGTGTTGCCATTGGATGCACCTCAGCCATTTAGAAGAGAATTAAAATTGTCTGAAATCAATATATTTCTGTCCTTAACCAAGATGAGAAACCCCAATAATTCCAGTCATTTTTGCCTGTAAAAGGAGATGGTGTTTTTCAGGGACTTTCCATAGGCTTCAAAGAAATCCTCCATGGATGGGGAAAGGTTCAATTCAGTTGTGCAAGCACAAGCACCTAAGGCTACTAAATGATAAGACACACAAACACACATACTCACACATATATATATGCACCTTATGGAACACATATAAAATTATATATATATATATTCCATACAGGTGGAGGTTAGGTGTGCTTTTCCAGTTTGTCAGGTCACATCAGACACGTTTGGTCCCTGCCTCTTTGCCAAGTGAACACTGTGTCACCTTTATGCTGAAAGAGAGCTCAGTCCTTGCTGTGCACTCAGTGCTAAAGCACAGGTGATGATCTCGCTGCCCACCTTTACTGATGGTCAGCAATTTAAACAAAGAAGCCAGAACTACACACATGATTTTCAGCAATTCTGACTTACCCTCTATTCTCCCTCCTTCACCTCTACAAGATGTGTTAAGATCTTAGCTAGAGGTAGTTGGTTTTGATGTATGAAATTTAAGCCATACATTTTTATTTCTCAGACACAGTTCATGCACAACCCAGTCTAGAAATGAGTGTTTTGATTTAAACATCCATTAGTAGGTTCAAATTGGCAGCAAAAAGAATTCACTGAGAATTTCTAAAAAGTAAGTGACACAGTTCTGATGACCCTGTTATAAAATATAAGAGATCACTGTTTCACAAAGTAAATAGCAAGGCTCATTTGCCTAGAAATTCTCCTCTGTTCAGATTCAACTCACTAAAACTGTTTTCCAGTGGTAGAGCAACACCTGCCTGCAAGGGAGCATTGCAGGAAACTGTCTATACCCTGCAGACAACAGAGGGGTATAAACAAAAGCTGTATCACCCCACTGAATATTGAAAAAATTGGCATAAAACTGAGGATTCTAACTACTACTACCAAAAAGAAAAAAAAAACAAGAAAAAAACCAAAATCCCACCAAACCCCCAAAATCCCCACCTATCTTAACAAGAGCTCAACAGATGATTTATTGCATGTTGCTCTCAGACCCTATTGTGAAGGAAATAATGAAACCCAAACCAAATGGTCCTATATTATGTTAATAAAAAAACACATCTTCTTTGCAGAAAGAAATCAAAACATAGGCTCTAAACCATCAGATAACCCAGACCAAATGGACCAGAAACAAGGTTATGGACCCTTGTTGCAAGCTAATGCTCCCTTGCTTGTGCCACAGTCTTTAAATGTAAGACACAGTTTTACACACTACCAACTCTCCATCTCCATTTTCCCAGAGTGTTAATAAGGTTTAATTAGCAAAATAACCATTTGCAGTAGAACTACATTTCCCAGAGTGGTTTTCTTTTTACGAAGCAGTTATTTTTCAATACCTGTCAAGATTCATACAACAGAGAACTTTCTTCTTGAACCTTTGTCAGAGAACAGATTTTAAGACCCAATTGAATCAGTCGATATAATTGGTATTGTAGAGTTGTTCTCAGTTCAGGGTTTTCAGGTATTTGTAAACAAAGACAAAAGATCAAGTTTTTACAGGGGCCCTATCTTGTCTCAGCTTACTCCATTGTTGCATCTCTATAATGTTTTCTATTATAACTGATTACTTATTAACAAAATTTAAAAGAGGAATAAAATTTTCTAAGAATTTCCTCAGCCGAGAAAGTGTTAAATGGCATGTGGCACAGGAAACATCTAGGGCTATATTGTGAGCTTTTTTGGGGAGGCTTTAAAAATTTTTAAAATACACAAAGGATTTTTAAAATATGAGATAATATTATTTTTCACATTTTAAATGCATATTAACTCTTATTTCTTTCAAAATTTCTTATATTGGAGCTAATATCCTTTTTGGTGGGTTTGTTCTAAGACTCTGGAAAAGCAGAAATGGATTCAAAATTTCAGGACTTCTTTTTTTCTCAATTTGGGTAAAGAAACACATTATAAATAGCAACAGCTGTGTGTGAGGCCTTAGGGTTTTGTGGGTTTTAAGGGTGGACGCTGATGGCTTTTTCTAGCCCAGGTAAGAAATTATTCCAGTAAAGACTCCTTCTGTGTCAGCAGATCTGGATAAAAGTAATCAGTACAAAATGATGTATGGGTTTATTTTCTTTAATACAAAACCCATACCAAACCAAACAAAGCCCCAAAAGAAAACAGAAGTTGAGAGCTCAGTGTAAATAAGGAGAAACTAGCTGCTGCTACAAATGAGTGGTTTAGGTTGCTTAAAGAATCACCAGCATGGGATCAGCAAAAGCAGGTTTGATATAAATTTGCAAAAGCATGACAAAGTTTGATGGCAAAGTTCACTCTAATACTTACTATATAAATAAAGGCCACAAATAAAAAAATGGTTGAGGAGTAACCCACAAAGCCTTTTGCTGAGACCAGGGACACAAATGGGCAAGGAGGGAAAAGAGTAACAGAGATCCTCCTGTTGATTCCCAACAGGAGGATCTCTGTTTTTTAGTCTCAGACTGCATCAGCAGTTTAGGTCTAAAGAATTTAGCATAATAATACCACAGAAAATAATTTCCATATATAGTGAGAGGTACTATAGTGGGAGGTAAATTTAGGCTTTTATCTTTTGTTTGATATAAGCAAGGGTAACTGGGCACTTCTATAGTTACTTAGGTTTCAAAATATTACATAATTGTTACAATCTTTAGGTTGGGTGAATATTACCTACCAAGATGCAGGATGCATAAGATCACCCTGCATAACCTGAACAAGTGGGATAAACTTTATTGTCTGACAGCTTTGGGGCAGAAGCTCAGGTCCTGCAGCTCTCTCCTGCTGTACTCACAGCGCCCCAGTGCTGTACATCAAAGGAGGTGTATCAGGGTGCAAGGGGAGGCTGTTACTGGGGGCACTGTGCCCAAGTTTTGACAAGGCAGCTCAGCAGATATTACTGTTCCCTGGACCCTTTCCTTGGGCAAACTGTTGCATTAGATGACCTTGGGGGTCTGTTTCACTCTCATTTTCTTTGGTTCTGTATCATGCTTCTCACTGTAACATTGTGCTGTTTGTGCTGTCAAGAAAAAAAATATCCATGTTGATGTTTTTCCTGCATATAAAGGACAACAGCATCTGGCAAAGCAATGTTTTATAAAGCTGCACTTGACCACTAACCTGTTGTGTTAAGGACATTTGAATAGTCTTCCATATTGAAAAACCAGCAAGACTTCAACACCGTTGTAGATAAATACCATAAATCTTGAAATGAAAGCATGCTTCTTTCACACATTTCCACTTTTATGCTTTAATTTGTCCCAGCCTACCTGAAGTGTTTTTTACTGAAATTAGTTCTGTTACTAGTATAAAATTATAGCTGTTCTATTTCTGTGATATCAGGAAAAAAGGAATAGAAATGTATCTGTTTATACTTATTTTTAGTATTGTTTCCTAATTTTGCTGTGGAAATCTAATGTAACATAGAACATAAGAAATCACATTATAATACTTATAGCTATAAGCAATCAAGAATAAAAAAACCAAAACCAACAAACAATAATGGATATTAAAAATCTAATTATTTGTGTCATTTAGAGCATAGTATTTGTTTTATATACAGCCACGAATATGGCACATTTGTGTAACACATTCTGTTTATTGAAAAACAAATCCAAGATGAGATAATTTTAACTGCATATGGTATCATGGGAACAAGAGATTTGTGGCAAAACACCAGGAAAAAAAATCACAGTAATGAATGAAAAAATCAGTAGATGAGAAACTTACAGCAAGGGACCCATTTGTTCTTTAGGATTGTTATGCTAATTTTTGGGACTTGCTGGAGCAGCAAAGTAGAGATTTTAGGACTAAGGCATCAATTACCAAATACTAATGCTATAAAGGTATCATTAGCTTCTCAAGGTAATTTCAAACACCCCTTCATACTCTACTTTTCAAGCGCTGCACTTTTGCTTGAACTCTGTAAGAGGTAAAACTCTTCAAAAGTCAATAAAACTTAACAGTTTCCTTGAGAAAACGAAAGTGTTTTCCTTGGGAAATATTATGTTCTAATCTACCACTAATTTGAAAAAAGACAATAAACTATGTAGAGGCCCCTAAATAAGACTCAGAATTGAGATATTAGACTACTGATGTATTATTTTTTAGGAAGTGTGTGCATGGGTACACTTTAAGCCTTACTAAGCAGTTCTTACCTGAGTTTATGTTTGTGGCTGTTCACTGCCAAAATCAGGCAGTGCATGAATAAAATTCAAACTATTGATTTTTAGTAACTTATTTTGACAAAAATGTATTTCTCAATATCAGTCCCATTACTGCATTAAGTCGGAATCCCAAATTATGGGGGGAAGTGATAGGGTGAGGGAGGGACACTGCATCTAATGAAAATATTCCAGCAGGAAAACAAAGAAGTATTTTTGCCTTAACATTTCACTTCATACATTGATCTATAATGCAATAGTCCTGCTATAATGAAATAGTC
Organism: Luscinia megarhynchos; assembly: GCA_034336665.1. Classification (NCBI taxonomy): domain Eukaryota; kingdom Metazoa; phylum Chordata; class Aves; order Passeriformes; family Muscicapidae; genus Luscinia; species Luscinia megarhynchos. Next base: position 95,086,274 of record JAPFBE010000002.1, read on the forward strand.
TTGCTTCTTACTTTCCCTCATTTTGTGAAAACTTAATACATAGATGGAAGTGCTGTGATACTTATGAATGTATTGTCAGGACTATTTTCTTTCCATTTGAGTTCTAAATTAAAAATCTCAAATCAGGCCATTGCCACCCATTGAATTCTCAGGCATAGTTTATAGAAACAGGTGTTTGGGGGTTTTGATGGGGTTTTGTTTGTTTTGTTTTGTTTTCCCAGTGACTTCTCTCCTCATATTTCCTTTAACATCCCCCAAAGCAACAGCTCTCCCAACTCTTCCTGCAGTATCTTGCAGTGCCAACTTTTCTTGGGGTGCAGCACCAGGAACTGGGCTCAATGAATCCTCTGGGTCCCTTCCAACTCTAAATATTCTGTGCTTCTATGATTCTGTTTATATAATGTCTAAAGCTAAGGAACTACTAACTTAAATATATAATACATAGTTTGCTTACTGCAAAAATTTAAAGTAAAGTAAGAAAACATTTTATTTCAAAATGTAGGACCAAAACACAATGATTAGACATTTCAAGAGAAATTAATCTAAATTTATGTGACAGATTTAAAGAAGAGATTTCTTGTGAGACAAAATTCATAAATATAGAATGTGACAAAACTCTACCTACTTATCCAAGGTATTTTAAAAACTTATTAATAATTACCAATGTGTACACAGCTGAAATATTTTCAAAACCAATTGTTTTGCATATATCATCTACCTGACTTTGTGATAATAAAAAATTAAGCAGTGAGATAAACATGCAACAGTCACATCAACACATCTCCACATTGTGGAGACAGTACTGATAGGTAGGTTGAGAGAATTAGCCTTAGAAAACAGACCTATTCTAAGTGCAAATGACATCAGTTGGAGCTGGACCTAAAAACACAACAGCCTTCTCAGCAACTGCTGGTGAGCTGTGCAAACCTCTGATGGCAAAGGCTGATGATTCTCTTTCTGTTCCTTAACTCTTTGCAACACAAAAGATACCAAGAACAAGATGCTGAGAACATTTTGCACTGCTTGATCCCTCCACTGAATCCTGGCAGAGAGGGTGCACATATAAAATCCACGTTTCACAGACTGATCTGCACGTGTGCTTTGAGTGGGAGCTGAGTCTTACTGTCTTACATGGCGAGTTCCTCTTTCACCTGTTGCCTTGTAGAAGGTACAGAAGGAGCATGGTTCCTTTTCCAAATAGAAAATGTTTTATGCCTTTTTTTATTCCCTCCCCCTGCCCCCATTGTTTCCTTTGGCAGTCTCCTACAGCTGCTGCTTTCCTTCATAATATCACTTCAAGTATGGAGGCTCTTGAAGGTCACTCAAGAGCAGCATTACTATTGTACCCACTCTGGTCTCAACATTGTCTGTGAAGTTTTCATGAACTGTGCTCTGGCTCACCTCCAGCTTTTTAAATAAGATTTTTTATTCCAAGAGAAAAATGGACATTTTACTGCTATCACTCCTCCTTCTTAAGAGAAGCTTAAGAAATGTTTTTTATAAGACTGCTTTATTATTACTGTGTAGAGTTAAAGTTTAAAAGCAAATGCAATAAACCACCATCACCAAATGCCCTCTATTATATAATAACTTCAGTTTACTCTGACTCTCTGAGGATCTGAGCAGTCTGAACAATGTTATTTTCTGATATATTATCAGAAGAAAAGAAACTGTGATTTTCATGCAGAATAATGAAAGAAATAGGCCATGGGTAAAACAGAAATGAAATATTGCAGAAAATAGTGGTATATAGAAGACATTAATGCAGCAGATTTATTCCAGGGTTGGAGTAGCTAATATTCTTCACCTCGGTTCCACTAGATAACAAGGAAAAAGGCACTGATATTTTCAAAGCTCAAGTATCCAGTAAACTCATGCAAGCAGACAGGATAACACAGATTGCAATTTTGAATGGAGTTCTGTTTCTTTTTAAAGAAAACATCACCATACAAAGATAAATGTTGGGAGACACATCACAGTCTCACCAAGACAATGATAACTTATGGCTGATGAAGTAGTTAGAAAAGACAGTCTGTGAGAGACAAGCTTTTAATGGATTGAATATATATAAAAAAAATTAGCAACAAACAATTTCACCCTGTAAAAAGCTGTCCTAAAAACAAAACAGAACATTCATTAGCACACAACACAATGTGCTAAAAGATATGAAAGCAGGAAGAGGACAGGTATAACAGAGATAAGGATATACTGGATTTGGCATCACCCACGTTCAGAGCAATAAAAGAGGCATGTGGGAGGACCAGATGCATCAAGGTTTGTAATACACATTGATTGTCCCAGCATCAGAGAAGGCAGTCACAAAGTGCTCAAAGCAAACCACTTTTGTAAGTGTACTAGATGGGAATATAGGAAATTAAAGAGCGTGCAATTTTGCAAAAGCTCCTAGCAGAGGAATTTAGCAATAGTACAACATTCCTTTATGGCTACAGTACAAGATCAAGAAAGGAGTACTAAAAAAAGTATTTATATTCGAATATGCCACAAGAGTAAAAGAACACCTAGAAAAAGGTTTTTGCCATGATAATGATATCGTTTGCATCCTTAGAACTATGGAAATGCGTATTAGCAAGTACATAACAGAAAATGACAAAATCTAGATTTTTAACAAATACTTGTACAAAACAAATAACAGGCTGTAAAAGCATTGCACCTTATTCAAAACAAGATTAGAAAAGACTCTTTTAATGTGGCAAAATGCTTCAGAGCAGAGAATACAAAGTTCATCACGATGCTTACAGGCACATCATGTGACCAAGGCACATGGGTGTGCAGCTCCACGACTATGAGCGCTGCTACAACTGCCATGAGCAAAACATCTAGAGGAAAGGAAAAAACCCTTCAGAAGATGGCATACTGGAATTTAATGACAAAGGTGGTGAGCTCACTGCAAAGTATTGACTCAATTACTGCACTAGGAATCAGAGAGACTGTTCTGATACAGTGTGTTAGCCTTTACGACCTAGAAAGAAAGAAAGCAAAGTGGAATGATAAAATTTACCTGCTTCAGATGATGCAATCATTTTTTCTCTACAGGTCTCATACATTCTGTGTACTGTGTTCTACCTTAACTTGGCTGATTACCTTGATTAGGTCCCAAAAAAGCCTGAACTTTGAACTGAAGCAAAACGTATAAAGAGAAAGATACAAATTTTTAGAGAAAAGCTTTTGAAAACCATTTGGCATGGATGTTTTTATATGAAAGTACACTCTTTTATTTTTTTTTCATACTTTAAAACACATGCAATCTTAAAAAAAAAAAAAAAAAGCCATAGGAATATTGGAGAAAGGAGTGCAATGGTACTTTCGTGATGCCTAATAGAAATTGGCAAGTCACACACTGTAATATTAAGGAAGCCAGAACCCACTCAGCAACATGCTAGTCAGAACTGTGGTGAGTCACATCAATCACTAAATGTGGTATTTGTGCCAAACTATTTCCCCAAACAGACCCTGCTTCTACAGGTCTTCAGCTGTGTGCAGTTTAGCAAGTTGAAGTCTCAAATAAATAATGATTCTGTAACAGCCTGTTGTGGTCTGAGATTTAAATGAAGAACCCGGGAGTTAATCAGAGGCAAGAACATTAGAGGCCTGTAAAGTCTACCACAGAATTGGAAATGACCTCAGCAGGGTGACAGCCTGTGAGTGCAGTGCCTTCTGAATCTGGAGAGAGGGTGTGCTCTGTCTCCAGGCTCCCCTTGATCGGGTGCCTTGTAGTAAATCCCAACCACGAGGTTGATTTTGCCTAAATTACTGTCCACTCTGGTTTTCCTCCTGTGACAAGTGTTCCATCTATTCAGTGATCACACCAAGCTGCCCCTTACTGTGGTGTGCTCGTATCCCACAAAGCCAACCCTGTCCTGGGCTGCACCCAAAGCCCCGTGGGCAGCACGTGAGAGGGGTGATTCTGCCTCTCTGCTCTGCGCTCATGAGACCCCGGCTGCAGTGCTGCATCCAGCTCTGGGCTCCTCGGGACAGGGAGGATATGGATCTATTGGAGCAGCTCCAGAGGAGGCCACAAAGATGGCCAGAGGCCTGGAACACCTCCCCTCTGAAGACAGGCTGAGTGGGTTGGGACAGTTCAGCCTGCAGAAGAGATGGCTCTGGGGAGACCTTAGGGCAGCATTTTGGTACTTAAAGGGGGCTTATAAGAAAGATGGGAACACACATTTTAGCTAGAGCTGTTGTGATGGGACAAGAGGTAATGGGTTTAAAGTAAAAGATAGTAGGCTCAGACTAGATATAAAGAAATTCTTTGCAATGAGTGTGGTGAAACACTAGACCAGTATGCCCAGAGAGGTGATAGATGCCACATCCTTGAAAATAATTAAGGTCAGGCTCTGAGCAACCCGAGCTAGTTGAAGATGTCCCTGCTCATTGCAGGAACAGAGTTGGACTAGATAACCCTTCCAAACCCAAAGCTTTCAATGATTGCATAAAAATGACAAATACTTAGTTGTACTTGCAATATTTGGAACAAAGACTTAACAGTGAAATTACTGCTTATAATCACTGCTTGTTATGTTAATGCCACAAATAATGAAAATATAAATGGGTTAATGTGTACAGAATCCATATTCCAGAGAGAGGGCACAGCTCAGTTCCTGCCCCTTTACACATGGTCCCTTCACATCCTGATGGTACAAGAAAGTGAATTTCACTCCTGAGAGTGAAGATACCAACACATCCTAATGCTTCTAGCTGATATGAATATTAATTTTGGCACCTACAACTTTAGCTCATGGATAGGCAGGCACACTGTCAGATCAGATAACTGGTGCTTAAAAAGGAGCAATGGATATTAGTCTGACGTGGTTCCTGACTGATGCCCACCCACCAAACTAACTTCCTGAGACTACCACATGCATTTAACAGCAAAGCAGATGTGAACTGTTAGAGGGAAAGCACATTTAAGTAATGAGTTTTAAAAGTTTGGACTCATGGCTTTTCAATATTCCTGACTCCTACAGCTAATACTTACTGGGCAGCTCCTTGAGCAGGCTGCTTTTCAAGCTTTGCATAGATTTCAGCAGTAAGAAAGCAATCAGTCCTTTAGAAGATGGTGTTTCCTGCCTTTCCTGGACAGCAAAAGTGATGCTCAGCAGGCTTTTCCCAGCTAACCACATCCTGGGCTGCTTTCTAGGGCCCAAGGCTCATAATTTCCCGTCCTTTCTTCCCTCATTTTATTGCATCCTAGTGAATTTCGTTGGAGAAAACAATATCCTGCACTTGTTATGTGCAGGTTTGAGTTTGAACAACAGGGTACAAAGTGGATAATTTTATAATTCCTGTATTATTACAGACTTGGAGACAACCAAGTCTTCAGACTTCCAGTAAGTCTTTCTCTGTTGAAAGCCAGAGGGAATTGGTATAATTTTGGAAGAAATACTGTGGTTTCTTGAAACATCAAATGTTTATTTAATCAGTTACCAGGGAGAATATGACTCTTCCCAAGAAATATTCACTGTGTTTTACACAATTTGTAGTAACATATCTACCTTTCTGTGTGAGGTCCTGCATGTTTTAGTTCGACTTTAAGTACATTTAGACTTAACTGGCAAAATAGAGATTTTTTTGCTCCAGGTCACCCAAGAAAGATTACACTCCTACATATTGTTCTGTGTCAGAGTTGTATGTGCCTGCCTGTTTCACAACAGATGGCTGCATTTCAGTACTTTTATATAGAAGACGTATATGGAAAGTTGAAAAAAACCCATTTGTTTTAATTCAACTTCTTCCAGCTGCTTGTATGCTTTAGTTGTATCAATTGAGCTTGATGTCATGCAAAAGAATTTTTTAAATAGAGCTTTGCAAATTTTTTTTCTGTTTGTTCTGCATCAAGATTTATTTGGAATGGTTGTACAGGGAGTGTAAATCGAGTATGCTTCATGTTGCAACATACCAGACATTATTTTATGGGGTATTGAAATTTGTGAAATACAACAAGGAATAAGATACCTTAAAATATAGTCTTTTGGTTTTCAGGGTGAAAGAGCACTTGCAGTTCTGAGAAGGGAGCCTGAACCTCTGCTTCCAAGCTTTGAGTGAGCATTTCTCATGCTGGTTTACCTTTTCAGAGCTTTTTTCCTCCCTGTATTGTAAGGATATGAGTATACCTCACAGACTATTTTTCTTCATGAAATACAAAAGTAAATGTATGGTTATTCAATTCACAGATATAAGAGTATTTTCAGTGGTCTTTTAAGTGTAGAACATCAAAGTTTCTTATCGGCTTTTCCAGTAAATGTTGATTTAAAATGCTACTTTATGGGTTTGGCTTCAGTGATTTAGTCATTTTCCTCTGCTTTGCCCTTGTGCTGTGTGACAGAGAGGAGCTGGTCTGGCTTCCTCCGGGCTTCTGTCACCCAAGATTCATTGACGAGACACCTAAGGACTAACAAGGAAGCGATGTAAAGCCTCAAAGCTAAAGAACAGAGTGAATCACGACCTAGTACAACTAATGTATCCTCTGAAAAATAGGAAAATAGGCTTGAGCAAGGTCTCTTAAACTTTGTTTCTCTTTCCTGTTTTAGAATAGGGTGAAATCCCGAACCCACTTACAGCTGCACATCTGGGCAACTCATGAGAAATACGGGTTTCTGGCTGCTATTTATAAAGCGGTTTGTATTATTAAAGACGCAAGTGCAGAACGCTGGAGAGAGGATACCGCTGTTTGAGGCAGGGAAAAATAAAATAAAATCGAGTTCGTACTCCTTTCAACAGAAGATCTGCCTTTCTCCGTAACATCTGACTAAGACGGAAAGGACCCCGTTCTGGATCCCCGACCCCTCTCACAGATCCTATGGCCCCGGGGAGGGCCTCGAAGGGCACTCGTGTGTTAGGAGGGTCTGAGGGGCTCTACGACTCCCGCAGCCCCACACACGCTCCCGCTCCGCTCGCGGTGCGGAGCCGCTCTGGGGCGCTCCCTCAGCACCGGCCCCTCACCGGCCGCGGGGAGGCGGGGCCAGGAGCAGCGGCCAATGAGAAGCTGCGGCTCGCCTCCGACTGACAGGCCACGCCATCCAATAGGAGCCTCCACTTCAGCAAGGCGGTGACACTTGAGGGGCCCTGCTGTCCCCGCCCATTGGACGGGGCCGGGGCGGGGCACCGCTCCTGGGCGGGGCTAAGGCCCGCCGGGGGGCGTGGTCTGGGGCGCTATATAAACCTGGTGCGGCGCCTCTACCCCGCTTAGTGGGCGCAGAGTCGCCGGCCGTGTTGTTTGTTTTACGGGTCTGTGCGCAGCGCCTGCTGCCGCCTAACAATCCCTCTTTCATTGTGTGCGCGGCCCCCGTTTTGCCTGGGTCAGCGGCTCCCGGGGCGCGTCTCTTCCCCGTCTTTCCTCCTCGTGCGCTTCCGCAGAGTGGTTTGTCCGCGCCGCTTGCCCGCTGAGGGGGGGAGTCCCCTCAGCCCGCGCCCCTTTTCTCCCCGCTCTTGGCCGGGGGCTTGCGGCGCTTCCTTCTGGATGCGTCCCCGCAGCCCCGGGCGGGAGGCGGCCAGGGGGAAGCGCTGCCTCCGAGGATTTACCGCCGCCTGGGACTCGGACCCGCTCCTTCCCGGCGGGCGCACCCGGCGCCCCGGCTCCGCTGCCGCTCCGGGCCGCCGCCGCTGCCATGGACGAGAAGTACCTGCCCGAGCTGATGGCGGAGAAGGACTCGCTGGACCCGTCCTTCACCCACGCCTTGCGGCTGGTCAACCAAGGTGAGGGGCGGCGGGGCGGAGCGGGGCGCCTCGTCCCGCGGTGGGGACGGGCCGGAGAGAGCTCAGCCGGAGGCTCCCCCTTGGCTATTGCACCGCTTGGAGGGGTTCGCTCAGGCTCCTGGCGGGGTTCTCGGTGAGGAGCTCCCCCTTGCCTTGCACCATTTGCTGTGCTCGGCTGTCGGTGCTTTCCGGCTGCCGGCGCCTTCCCCTTGCCCTGCCGGGCGGCATCGCCCGGGCTCCGCGCACGCCGGCTGCGTTCCGCGCTGCCCCCTCAGCCGGGCTCTCTGCCATCGCTCGCTGCTCGAGTTATGCTTTATTCCCAAATGAAGGGCTGAGCAGGACGGCTGGGTCCGCTGAGCTCTGCTCGTCAGTTAAAACACCAGAGGGTTTTCCTATTTTACCGCGTTTCTGAACAATGGGCAGCCGATTGTTTACATGCGTGAGAGCCTTCTTAAGAACGAGCCCACTGCCCATGGCCTTTCCTAGAAACTTTGGGCTCGGCGGCTAAGATTCTAAGGAACCAACGATACATTTTAGTAAACCTTTAAAAAACACAAAGCTTATTTTGTTTTGCAATTATATAACTCCAGATAATAAATTGCTCCCACCCCTTTCTGCATCTGTCTCATCAGATGTGCTTTAAAGTGCTAGCTTTTTGCTTCAGTGATGAAATACTGACTATAAAAGTCATTCTATGTGAATTAAAGTATGATTTAATGTACGTTTGGAGATGCTGTATAATTGGCAGGTGACTTTTAAGTTCAGCTCTGGAGAGACAAATGCTTGATCTAGAGCTTAGGATGCTCAAGTGATGACCTGATCCTTTAAGACACCAAACATAGTGACAGCCAAAATGATTTTGGCTTCAATTGCAGTGATTTAAAAAGCCGTGCTTGGTGTACTTTACATCCTATAACAGGAACAAGTTTAAGTTGATGTGGGTTCTTCTAATACACTGTAGGTTTTGATGTGTAATAGATGTGAATGCCTGCCTCAGAATCAGAAGGGAAATTACTGTTGTCTGAAATACTCCTGGAGTTAGTGGTAGCTAACACAGTTTCAACTGTGGAATGGATATGCTGAGTGAATGGAAGGTCCATGTCCATGGGTGGTTAATATTTTGCATTTTTCTCCAAACATTGAATCTGTAAAAGTGTCTCTGATTGTGGGAAAAGGAGAATTATGTTTAAAAAAATAGTTATTTGCTGTGTTTGATATAAACGAAAAAAAACTTTTAAAAATTAAACTTGATGGCTACAAATTATTGAAGTTACTCTCCAGGCAGTGAAATATCTTTTTTGCATGTGTATATTACTACAGGGAGTTATAGATGTATGCAATTTACTATTTTGTAAACAGTGTTAAAGGAAGTAAATCTGTCCTTTTGACTGAGTTTGATATTTTTTGAGGTTCTCATTGAAATGATAAATTGGAGGACTGAAACTTTTGCTTTTCATCATGGTATCTGCATGCATACATCCAGCAAAAAAAAAAAATTGTATTGTCAGTGAAAAAATGTAGATGAATGTGCATCCAGCCTCTGTAATCTAAATTGTCTTGATTCTGCTCACTTTGAAAGTGAAGTCTTGGATTATAGCTGAAGTGTTTCACATGCTAGAGGTGGGGAAAAGAGATTGAGGGTCACTAATCAACTGGTTAACTGTAGTTTAAAATGGAAATTTATATCATGTCTATGTAAAATAGATAATTTAATTGTAGAATCAGCAAAGAGCCAGACAAAATCAAGTGACTGTATAATACAGGTGGGAAATATGACTTCAGGAGGGCATGCTTTACAAACCCATACTGCCATGACACTAACTTTATCAGATATTGGCTTTTCTTCTCAATTGTAAATAATTCTATGCACTTGAATGAATGACAGTTATTAGTGAAAATGTATATGTAATGGTTCTGGCTTGGATTTGGTGTGCCAGGTCCACTGAATACTTTCTATATTAGCAAATGAAATAGCCTAATTTTTTAACTGGATTTGTTTATCTTTTAAGTTTAGAATGAAACAGGTTTCCAAGTTTGGCTTCTTTTGGGTATCTATGAGAATGTCTTAGCAAGGGGTTTAAGTGCTTTAAATAACCAGCTTAATTATGTAATAGCATTTTGGTGTCTTAGTGGTATTAAATTTGCTATCTGTATTTACTTAAATTGAAATACTGTACATCAGCTGTCTTTCTTCAGAATCTCAAGACTAATTTGTAAGACTTGTATGGATAAAGCAGAATCCTTTTGAGATGCTGAAGTAGTTCAGGTGTGTTTACTGCTTAGACAGAAGAGCCAAATTGCTAACAAATTTCCAGTCTTGTTGAAATTTGGTTTCTAGGGAAAATTCTGGGTCTAGACTTGTGAAATCTGGTAATTATAGTTGTCAAATGGAAGTGGATAAATTTGCATATTATGCTTATAATTACACATTATACTTTGTGTATACACAAACTACATAATTTTAAATTTAAAAAGTGGAGCTTGACCTGCTTTAAGTTCCTGGGTAGCATTTTGGTTAAAGAATAATTTGGAAACTAAGACTTTGTAAGAATATTTTTGTGGGCAGTATTACTAATCTGTCTTTCTGAATTAAGATATATGACAGAAATTTCTCTGCCTCAAAACCTTGCTTTGAAAGCACTAAAATCAAATACCAATATCCTTCAATGTTCCTGCATAGTAAGTCCTGATTTTCTTGTTGAGAAATCTGTTCAAGGATTTGATGCCCTGTCTCTTTGGGACACAAATACAATACCTAGTGACTGTTTAAAAGAAAAAATTAAGCAATGAAACATTCAGCTGCTGCTTAAATTTTAGAGCAGTGGGAATCTTTTCCAGGGGACTAGACTTTATCCCCTGTTCCAATTATGATGATGTATTTCTTTACTTCAACATTAAACCATCCTAAAAAGGGGAGTTTTTCTTTTGCCTGTAAACTATTAAACATGCTATAGGTTGGAAGTAGACTTATTTGCATGTGGAGTAAGATGACCATGCTAATAGGATTAATTTGCAGCTGGTACCAGACAGTGGGAACTGGAACATATTGTCCAGTTATTAGCTTATAGTAAGTTCAATAAATGAAGAACCTTGGGAAAGATGAGATTCTATGAAGAAAGAGCTTAGTACATTTGTATTTTTCCTATTTTCAACTCTCATGTGCTTATCTTTATGTGAAATCTGAAAAATATTTGTCTATGGGAGTGATGGTAGTTCTGAAATGAAGCCTTATTTTGAAGGCTGACTTTGCAGTTGTGGTTGTATGTAAATGTTGGTAAATGTGCAAGTGTAGTGTTGATTGTCATGACTCGGCTCATGAGTGATGCTCTAAAAATACTGAAAGATCTGAGTGAAAAGTTACTTTACCTTCTTTCACATTTATTTATAGTAGTGATTCAAGATGAGCAGTTCGTGAATGTTGAATGAAGTATGTGAAACTGCAGATGGAAGAAGCTAACTGTAAATAAAACATGGGGATACCAGACACATTTCTAACGGGAGACATGAACATGGGTGCTTGGCAGTTGTTGTTTGATTTTAGATAATTGTGTCTATAATGAAAGTTAGGGCTGCTACTATTGCTGAAAGACAACTCTCTTGTGCAGACTGGACCTCTGAAATTCTTCCTTACAAGCTCATTTTAGCTGCTTTGAGGTAATAGCAATGACATGATGTACAGGAATACCCAGCCTTCCTATCAGTAGATGGCTGTATGTGCTAACTGTGTGTTGATGGCTTCCCTGAGCCACATGTCTGGTGGTGATCAGAGGGGCTTGCTGTGTCTTGTGTCAAATTTTGCTTGGGAGGTCAATAATCAGAGCTGTACCTCCCTAAGTATCAGGGAGAAGGGAGTGTGAGGGAATGTACTTTGCAGGAACAAACTGGACTTCTGGACAGCAAATCAATATGATTTTGCAGAAGCCAATTTATTGTTTACAATTCACCCCAATTATACATTTCTAGAACCATCACCCATGTGGGAACACACTTTACAATTGGTAATTTTAAGATATTGATCCACCCCTTCAACCCCCTGAAAGTCTGTAATTTGTGGTCTTCAAAATCTTTGCCGCCCCCTGCTATCTTGAATCTTCTAATCTTGGTATTTGATGTTTTCAGCTTCTTCTCTCCCGATTTAGCACAGCTGATGTTCCAGCGGCCTTGGGGGGTTTCAAACAAGCTATCAAAAAAACTCCTAAAATTTTCTTATGCTGTGCACTTGTTGTAAACACTGATCTAAACTAAGAAATACACAAAAACAGCGTGTGAAAGAAGCATGTGAACGAACAGCAAAATATGCAGAAATAACAAACAGCAAAACAGAGCAACTAAATATAGTTTTTAGCTGGTGCACACACACAAGGCCCAGATTTGTACAGACATGTCCACCGGGGTCCAAACCGCATTCAGCCTTGCAACAGTTCTTGCTGCTTTATGGAGGATATTAGTGGTCTAATTTTTTTTCTCAGCAGAGATGGCTTTGTAAAAACGGTTTAAGTAGGAGCTTAACAATAGGTAAAGGTTCCTTATATGTTGCTGATTTTGTCATGGTTTAAGCTTAGCTTGGTTGGTAGGTACTGTGCAGCCACTTGTTCCCTTTCCTCTGGTGGATTCTGGGGAGAATTGAAATATGATACAACTTGTGGATTTAATGACTGAAATAAAGTAAAATGTAATAATTATGCTGGAAATGAAAAAGAGGCATAAAACCCAAGAGAAACAAGTGATGCATACTACAGTTGTTCCCCATCTGCTCACTGGTGCCCAGACTGTCCCTGAGCAGCAATCAGTGGCTCTGAGTCAACTCCCCCCAGTTTATATGCTGGGCATCCATCCTGTGGTGTGGAATATTCCTTTGTCCAGTTCAGGTCACCTCTCCTGGCCGTGCTCCCTCTGGGCTTCTTGTGCACCTGCTCCCCAGCAGAGTGTGAGACACTGCAAAGTCCTTGATTTAGAGTAAGCACTACTTAGCAACAACCAAAACATCACTGTATTGTCAACTCTTATACTTAGTCTGAGGCACAGACTGTACCAGGCACTAGGAAGAAAATTAACTCTATCCCAGCCAAAACCAGGACAACCTTCAATAAGTCCATCTAAGTATGCAAGAGTTTGTTTTTCTTTAATTTATCAAAAATAAATGTGATTATGTATAGTGACATCCATATGTTGTAATGTAAGTATTCAGTTTGCCACTGAGGCATCCACTTTGCTGTGTGGACAAGTTTCATGGCACTGCACAGACACATGGTGCTGCTCGTTCCCAGACACTAATGGTGTTGAATGCCCTGGTGTAACCTCAGACTCTCCTCTTTTGTCATTATAGTAGCAATCACAGAAACAATACTTGTTTCAAGTGTCCTACTCTTTTAGGATTTCAAAGCACTTCATGAAGGTTATAGGTTTTTTGAAAATGAGATATGGCTGTAGAAAGCTGATGGTGTTTTAAAATTATTTGGTGTATTGTATAAAATGTAGTAAATTTTGTGCTCCTCAGATTTATTTCTGATAGCTGGTCACTTTTAGTTGCCATTCTTAGAGGTTAACCAGAAATAAGCTCTTTGGGTTTTAGTCTGATTATAGAAGACAACAGTCTAAGCAAAACATTTTGGTAGAATTGGATGTTTTACATGCCAAGTGGGATGAGAAACTTAAATTACAGTAGTGGGAATAAATGTGATGTAATGGTTGCACCATCAAACTAGGGCAGGCTGACTTGGGTTCTGTTTTCTTAAAGCAGAAAGAAAAGTAGTAACCCTTGGAGGGCAGAAGGGATGTTTCAGAATCTGTCTCTCATCTCAGCTATCTGTATTTGGTAAAATTTCAGAAGTTCACATTTTTATGGTTGCTCTTTTACTGCAATGAAACCGTATTGGAACAGTCAGAGGGCTTCCTAAAAGTTCGATTTCAATCTTGCTTTCTTACAAGGCTAGGAAAGTGGTTTATCAGGTACTCCAGTCATGTTAATAGGGTTTCTGCAAAATGCAGCTGAAGATAATCATACTTTCTACACCCCTGGGCTCGTCTGTTCTGAAGCCTGAGAGCCGCTCACTGATCACAGTTAGTGTAAAGCTGACTCCTGATTCACTTGCACACTCACTTTGGCAGTCAATGAGAAAGATTGAATTTAAAGGTTTCAAATGCAGGCTGACATGGTTTGTCACTTTCAATCCTTTTTGACACCAGCCATGCAAATTAAAACTGTAACCTTCTGAGTACTTATTTACTGGGGAAATCAGAAAGGTCGCAGTGCTGTTCTTCTGGCCTGTAGCTTCTTTGACTTTGCATGTACTTAAAATTTGTGTACGTGACCTTTCTGCCCTCTTTGTTCCCCTCAAGTATAATTAAGGAAACAAAAGAATTTAGGATGAGCTTTTGTTTGAAAGAATCAGGTATTAAAGTTCAAAGTTAAAGAGCATCTGTGAAGTATTCAGTGTGGTACAGCATGACTTTTTAATTAGTATTTAGTAGGGTTCAGTAAAAAGCATGTTTAAATAGATTAACTGGTAACTGACACACCTAATATTTTATGGTGAATTAACTGACTGTTCTTAGCTGAGCTCTGCAGGAATCTTGCAAGCTTAATGTTTACATTATTAATACTGTTTTTCAAATAGAAGATAATGAAGGACAGGGCTTCTATACTGGGTAGGTGGAATGTCTCGATAAAGTGGGGCTGTCTATCCCTGAATCCTGGGAAGGCAAGTCTCACCCATGCTATGGGAGCTGTGTGGTGGGGATGGTGGTAGTTCTAGGCATTATTTTAGAGCACTATATTTCTAGCCAGGTGTGATTTTTTTTTTTTTCCAAGTGTAACACTAGCTAGAAAATTAATAACTTTCTGGCCTTAAGCTAAGGCCATAAGGGCATATGGACTTGGGAATTTAATTTCCTCGTGACATTCTAGTTACAGAAGTCCGTATGCCTTAATCTTTGAGAAAATCATGGAAAAAAACAATGTTTTGCAAGCTTGAGAAGGTCTGCAGGCCTCTTGCTGGTCTGATTGGTGTGTGAAAGTGATCTTTGACTTGTGCTTTGAGAGCCTGGCAGCCTTCAGGAGTGAGTAAAGGTGCGAGAGCCCCTTTAAACCAGTGGTGAAATGTCTGGCCAAGAACTACAAATGAAAAAATGTGCAGTGCTTTAGCAATGGATGATTAACTCTTAAATCAGATATAAGGACCAGTAGATTTTTGCCTCAAAATGAGTTGCATTTATGGACATTTGATCCCTGCTAAATTGTTAAGCTCTTTGAACTGCCAATGATTTGGGCTGCACAGTAGCTGTAGGTCAGTTGTTTATGCCAAGGAGCAAATTAAAGAGCAGTAATTGGAGAGGTAGCATGGAGAAGTATTGTTAGACTGACTGATGTATTTTTGTACCTCAGCAGCTGAGCAGTGAATGTTTTATTCTTTGTGTGTTTATCCTATCTTAAAATTTTCCTTCAGTTAAACTCGCCTTTTTCATATTTATCACTTACGGCTCTTTTATGTTGTGTTGTTGTTTTTCAGCATTTTACCTCATTGTCAAGGTAAGCTTATTAAGCAACTAGGCAGTTAAATGGATTTCCTTTCTATGCTCCATCTCTAGTTGCTATTTGCTGGATGCTTTTCATTTCTTATTTTGATGTGTTTATCAGACTTTTGGCTGCAGGTAGCAACTCAACTTCAACAAAGTTGCAAGGCAGCAAAAAAATGTCGGTTTAATTCTTGTAGATGGTAAATCTTTCACTTTTTTGGCTTGTATAGGTGTTCTTTTATAGATCTTTATTTTCTTGGAAGAATTTGTTGACAAAGTAATTGGAAACCTAATAGAGTAGAAATCATTTCAGTAAACCCATTGTACTTGATCCAACAGAAGATTTGTTGTAACAACTGCTGCTGTGCTGATCTTGGTATAATATAGTGACAGTGAAAACCTGAACCTGCAAATCCTTTGAAGATTTACTGATTTTCTTTGAATTTGAAAACCTATCAGGATTGTTCAAAAGGAATAGTCTGAGGAAGATGCTTTCATGTGGTCAAAATCAAGAATATAGGAAAATGTCTTAAGTACTGTGTGCAGTTTCAGATACCACAATATAGGAAAGATATAAAACTCTTAGAGGATCTTCAAAGGAGGACTATGAAGATGAAGGGTCTGCAGGAGAAGCCATTTGAGATGTGGCTGAGATCACTTGGTCTGTTCAGCCTGGAAAAGGAGGCTGAGGGAGAACCTCATTGCAGTTACAACATCCTCATGAGGGGAGGAGGAGGTCTGGCACTCTTCTCTCTGGTGACCAGTGGCAGGACCTGAGGAAAAGGCCTGAAGCTGTTCCAGGGAGGTTTAGGATGGATACTGGGAGAAGATTCTACACCCAGAGGAGGGCTGGGCACTGGGACTTCCCCAGGGAAGTGGTCACAGCACCAAGCCTGATGCAGCTCAACAAGCATTTGAGCAATGCTTTCAGCCACAGGATGGGATTCTTGAGCTGGTTTTGTGCAGGGCCAGGAGTTGGACTTCAGTCCTTGTGGGTCTCTTCCAACTCAGGGTATTCTATGATTCTATGAATCAAAATTGCTTCTCTTCTCACTGCTGCTGCATTTTGAATGCTTGGAGAATAAATGTCGGTAGCCTTTTACTGCCTCAGACCGTTCAGTGGCAGTACTCTGGGAAGCAGATGCGTTTGAAAGCAAAAGGTTTTAGATGTTTTCAGCCAATTTTTCCTACTGCTTTGGGATAAAAATGGTGATTTTCAGATGTAGAAATGGAAGACCTGCTATTAATGTGATCATTCTTCCTCTCGTCTGTCCTTTTCTGTTGGCTGGTAGTGGAAAATGGTTTTTGTTACTGGTTTGTTTTGATCCATGTGCTAATTAACTAGCGGTGTCAAGTACCAATCCTGGTGTCCCTGGTCAGTTTCTGCTCCTTGCAATCACATCTGCAGTATTTGAGGGTTAAGGAGATTTTTATTGCCTTTGTTCTGCTGTTAAGCAGGAATGCTGTGATGCTCTCTATGCCTACTTCAGTGATACAGCTCCATGGGGTAAAACAGTGAAATAAAAAAATCACCCTTTCCTTCTCTACCCACCTCCAGATTAATGCTAAATGATAAAATCACACTTCTGTAAAAGTGAAAGACATTATGGTTCATCATGTCTGTTTGGTTATTTGATTTTTTTTTGTGTAACTGTACCCCATCTCCCCTCGTGAGCTTGAAGGAAAGCAGATTTTTTCAACTGTAGAATCGCACTTAGAGTATGATGTTCTTGATCCATTTGTGGAGTCATGAAAGTTCAGAATGCATTTTTTCACTTTACTAAGTATCCAACTGCTTCATGATGATTTCCAGCCTATGATTTTAGGCTCGAGAAATTCTAATTTTGAGGAAACTTGATCACAGATCAGTTTTCTGCCTTTCTTAAAAGGGTTCCCCAAAATCTTTGTGGCAATTGGAGATGTTTTTCAAAGCAAAAGAGTTTGTTCTTAATGATTGTTTCTCCATTGAAGCCTGGTGTGTCTGGAGGAGCTACACTGCTTCACAGCAGATATCTTTAGCCCAAGTTAACACTTGCTCTCTATGTAGAATTATCCCAGTAATATCCTAGGTTGGATAGTCTTCAAGGTGAAAGGCTGCACTTTTAATTCTAGATCTTAGAGACTGGAAAAGACTATTGTGGTCCAACTTGTCTTGTGTTACACAGATTTGGCTTAAAGATTCTTTTCACTTATCATATACCCTTGACCTTTTTATTACACAGTGCATCTGTGGTCTGGAAAATGATTAGTTTTTTATTGGTCTACTGTATAAAAGCATACAATAAAAGATTTATCATGTTTTTAAGGCTACTGTATCTGTTCTTTAGACCTTTTTGTTTCTGCAGGCACCTGAGTCTTCACAGAAGCCTGTGAATACCATGTGAAACAAATGCTGGGAATGATGTAAGCGTAGCCATGAAGTGCTTGTGGGGGTTGTGGTGGTTTTGGCTGGGGTTAATTTTTTTTTTGCTCCCAGTAGCCAGTGTGGGGTTGTGTTTTGTATTCATGGTGAAAGCACTGTTGATAACACAGGGATGTTTTCATTACTGCTTTGCAGAGCTCACACAGAAGCCTTCTCTGCTTCTCATCCTGCTGGGGAGGAGGCTGGGGGGAACAAGGAGGGGGTAAGACACAGCTGGGACAGCTGACCCAGGAGATGTTCCAGACCATGTGGCATCGTGCCCAGCATATAAAGCTGGAGGGGAAGAAGGAAGAGAGGAAGTCTGGAGCAATGGTGTTAGTTTTCCCAAGTCGCCATTATGTGTGATGGAGCCCTGCTTTCCTAGGAATGCCTGAGCTCCTGCCTGGCTGTGACAAGTGGTGAATGAATTGTTCTGCTTTGCTTATGTGGATGGATTTTGCTTCACCTACTAGTAAAATGTCTTTATCTCGACCCATGAAGTTTATTAATTTTACCCTTGCAATTTTCTCTCCCATCCTTCTGGGGGGAAGGGAGCACCTATGTGGGGCTCAGTTGCCAGCTGGGGTTAAACCATGACAGAGAATAAATGATCTCTGAAGAATTTTCCAGCCTTTCACAGCCACCTGTGAATTTGAGGATCTTGGGCGATTGAGAACTATTAATATGGGCACATTTTAGAACGAGCAGAAGCCTTCCACAGTGGGTTTTCCTACAAGATTCTAATAAAGCATCATACATATAGTGACGCAGAACTCCTGACGATGTAGCTTATGTAGAAAAGTTTTTGAATACATCTTTGCCAGGCAACTCTATTATGATTAGGGCATTGGTTATTAGAGAAGGCCTTGTGTATGTTTCATTTGCGGGGAGCTGTCGCGGGAGAATTTTAAAGCGTTTCGGGAATTATTTTTGTAGTGGTGCCGCCCGCGCCGAGCGGTGCCAGGAGGGGGCGACAGCGGCGCGGCCCTGCGGGGCTCCCGGGATAGGGGTGGGATCATTTCCCCGGGAGAGCCGGGATGGGGGGCGATCATCCCTCGGGAGAGCCGGGATGGGGGACGATCATCCCTCGGGAGAGCCGGGATGGGGGACGATCATCCCTCGGGAGAGCGGGGATGGGGGGCGATCATCCGTCCCCCCCGGGGAGAGCCGGGATTGGGGGGCGATCATCCTTCCCCCGGGGAGAGCCGGGATTGGGGGGGTGATCATCCCTCGGGAGAGGCGGGTTGGGGGTGCGATCATCCTTCTCCCCGGGAGAGCCGGGAGCGGGGCTGGAGGGATGGGCTGTGTTCCCCCCCGGGGGGAACCGGGATCGGGTTTGATCTCTCGGGAGGGCTGGGATCGGAGCGCCCGGCTCGGGCGTCAGTCCGTGGGGATCGGGGCTCCTGCGATCGGATGTGTTGGGCGCTGGGTGCCGGCGCTGTTCGCCCGTCGCAGCAGCTCGGCAGCCAGCTGCGTTCTGTCTGTTCTGCATCGCCAGGCACAGGTGTGTCCCTGTCCTGCTGTAACCCCAGCCCGCAGCTCAGCCCCGCCGCCGCTCCTGCCTCCCCCGCCGGGCAGTGGGGGAGGGAATGGGAGGAGTGAACGCTACAGAGCTCTGCGTTAAGATAGGTTCCCTTGGTAAGCAAGGTACAAGCTGTGCACACAAGTGAATGAAAACAAGGAATCCTTTCACCGCTTCCCATGAGCAGGCAGGTGTGCCATCTCCAGGAGGGCAGGATTCCATCGCACCTGACTGTGGCTCCAGGATACAAACGCCTCCCCTTCCTTATTCCTCCCACTCCGAATGTCTCCCTCTTCCTTCTGCCCCTCACTTTATGTATCGAGGATGGCACCATATCACACATAGGAGTGGTTTTAAACTAAAAGAAGAGAAAATAGATTGTATATGAGGAATAAATTCTTCTCTGTGTGCTGAGGCACTGGCACAGGTTGGCCAGAGAAGCTGTGGAAGCCCCATCCCTTGGGGTGTTCCAGACCAGGTTGGATGGGGCTCTGAGCAGCCTGGTCTAGGGGAAGGGGTCCCTGTCCATGGCAGGGGCTATGGAACTAGATGGTTTTTAAGGTCACTTCCACCCCAGACCCTTCTGTGACCTGAAGTAGCTTTGGCCTGTGGTGTTTTCTTCATGTACGCTTGAACTACTAAGCCTGCTGTCAGTCCAATTTGATGTTTTAAAAGAAACTTTCCTAGGCTTTTAAACTTCATGCTCTTAGAATATTTCTTTATTATCAGCTGATTAAATGGAGAGTACAGGGAAATTACCATAATGGTATTAATTAATTATTTATTTATAGATGCACTTATATAGTTTGCAGACCTGAAATAATAGGCCTTGTTTGAGATCCTAAGTAATAGTTCACATAGTTCAAGATAAGGTTAATTAAAAATGCTGGTGTGTGTTTCATTCACATAAGTGGCAAGTAGCTGGCTGGCTATAAAGAACTCTAAGCAAATTATCCTTTAGATTAATGCCCTGACAGTGGAAAATGGATGTCTTGCTTTCTTAACTGGTAGATCATAGTTTCTTTAGACTCCAGTGGTGTGCTGAGCATTGTGCTAACATAATGTATTTTCTGCCTCTGAGTAGGTTGTAGGTCCTGAAGGCACCAATCCCTTATTCCTGTTCATGTGTTCAAAGCAATGACCAAAGCTTCCAGTGACTGCCTGGGCTAGGAGGCTGTTTGCTATGATGCCTTGCATGAGGCTGATGCTGAGTATTTATTTAGTTACTCTAGGCAATAGCTAAAGTACTCAACTTGCTGGATAGCTGCCTGCTTGGTCATTTTTCTGGGGAAAGCAGTGAAATGGATAGGAAATAATTGAATCAAAAGTACTTTTCTTTCCTACTTGGATAAAGTATAAGGCAAAACTGTAGGCTTATTTTTTTTTCTGGTTCTTAACTTTATATTATTGCACTGGAGTAGTAACTGGCTAGAGCTCAAGCCTGTAGCTTGTATTTCAGTAAGTGTTTTAGGAGTAACTATTATTTCTAAGTCTGTGCAAATGATGCTAATCAAGTAGGTATGTCTTGTCAGCATCTGTATGAGGTATTTTTTTGGCTCCTTATTTGGGAAGATTTCATTGCTGTAATCAAAGCTGAAATTTGAAGCTTTTCTGCAGAGTCATTGGAAAAGAGCTGAGTGGAGGGAATACAGAAAGCATAGTTCCTTTATTCAGGTTTGGTACCTTAAACGTGGCTGTGCATACTGCTAGTAATGGATGTCAAGCTGTGCTGTAATAAAACAAATGTTAGCATTATTTTTCTCTCGTTTTATTGGTGACTAATTAGCTGTTTGAGCTGTATCAATTATAGTCAATCAACTTTTTGTAATAACACCTTTTCCCCTTACAGTATTTCATCCTCAAGACAGCCATCCTGACATGGAACAAATTTTGCATGTGCCTAATTGAAATCCTAACAGAATAGTGAATGCAATTTCAAACTAAGCCACAAAATGAAGAAATAAGAGCAGATGGTCCCTTCAGAAAAATAGATTAAACAGAATAGATACTCCTGGCCACCTACATAGTTAATCTCATGCTTCTTGTCAAGGAGTACTGCCAATAGTTATTATGCAAAGGTAAAGTAAAGGCTGTATGAATTAAGTGAAAAAAGCTTTTCCTCATTCCCAGCTCTTTCTGATAATTTAGTGCTGTGTTCATATTTTTAAAGTTACAATTATGGCAAGTATGAGTAGCAACTTATTAAATGAGTTGTGTCTTGCTTTAGAAAGGGTTTCTGCAAAAAGAGCAACTCTGGGAATGTAGTTCCATTTATGATCAACGAAAATTCATTGTAGCATTTCTAGTATTTTCTGGTTCTGTGACACACTGATGATTGAGTCTTTAAACCCACATGACAGATTCAGTAGAGGGATTTGTGAATGTGTCTCTCCTGTCAGCACGAGGAAGAGCTTATATTCCCCGTGGTTAAATGTTCTTTTCAGATGTATTAGTGGACAGCCAGATTTTTCAGTTCAGTGGAGCACCTTTATTTCTTGGGTATATGCAAAATAACACATTTCAGCCTTTTCAGATGCTTGTTCTGTATGTGAGTGGACATGCCATTCCTGCGCTTGCTCTGAGGTCAACGAATCCAGATGGGGAGGTGAGATTTGAATCTTAGTTACACATGACCGTTTCTCTAGGAAGACTTCTTCCTGGGTGCACAAGTATCTATTGCAACTGTTTAAGTTTCTTTCCCAAATGCCCTTTTTTGCTTTGTTTCTCCTTAGTAGCAAGCAACAATAGAAAAATCTACCCCATTAATTAATTGGTTATTGCTGTCTCAGCTGTCCTTCATCTTTTAGGTACCCAGACTCTAAATTTCTTAAGCTGTATTTTTTTGCAAATGCATTCCCTTTGTCCTCTGCCACATCTAGAAGATAACTTTATTTTGTACTTTTGGAAAATGGAGCATCAACATTTTCTTTCCCATATAAAAGCAATTTAAGCATCACTGAATCAAGAGGTAATGGCACCTCAGGTAGTTTGCGTTGGCACTTTTCTTATTGTTTCTTGGCAGACAGAAGTGATGAAGGAGCAGAAACTTGAATATATGGGGTTGTGAAAGCAGGTGGGGGACAGGCAAGCCAGGTGTCTGGTTAGAAGCAGCTTCTGCAGGCTCCCAACACTACTGTTAAAAATATGACCAGTTTTGTTTTTGCTGTCTCACCTTGAATGTAGGTGAACTTCTCGGGCTGTGAATTGTTCCAGTGCACTTAAAGGTGTCAGCTGTCTTGTGCCTGTGACACTTTGTAGTAGTTGATTTTCAGTGTATAATCTGTAGAAATATACTGAAATCTACTGCTTAAACTATTGAATATAGGAATTACTCTCCTAAGAACATACATTCTCATCACTGGAAAAAAATTTGTGTTCAGTGAAAGTAGGTATTTTGAAATTAGCTAGATTAAAACTAAAACAGTAACATGTCAAAAGTTAATTTATTAAATAACTATGTAACATAATTTGCCTGCAGTAAAAGATAGGCGTCATATTTTAGATTTCTATATAAGCATTTGATTTTAAACTGTCTTAAAAACAAATTAGTAAGACAAATGAATTTGCAATGTCTTGACTGCTGAAAAGTTGCACAGAACATGCAGTTTTCCCGATTGTTACAGCTATACCATAACCATGTCTGTTGGAAAGAAACTTCAACCGTTACGAATTCTTTTTACTGAAGAAAGATGCTTTTTGTAAACAAATTTACTAACCAAAAATGCAACTTATTCAGAAGGAACTGCTTCCTTTTTTTAAGGTAAAAATGAAGATACTTTCTTTAGAGAAAGATTTTGAGTCAGAGCTGTTTCTTATGGCAAGTAAACCCATGCCATAAATGCTGCTAAAACTGCAGTGTATTTTAGCTTTGTAAGGTGTTTTTCAGCAAAGGTTACTAGTATAGGTTGATAGTTACTTCAGATATTTTTGCAGGCATAAAACGTGGTGTCTGTTTCATTTTTTCTTAAATTTGGAAAGATGAATAATGTTCTATTAGGCAAATGCTAGAAATACTAGTTAAAGGAAAAAACTCCTTTTAGATGCCACAGAAGTTGGAAGATTAACTTCCTCAGGGAAGGTGCTGCATGGACAGGTACGTGATCCTACAGAGGCAGAGATTTATTGCAGCTGTAGATGTGGCTGCTCCTGCAGAAACTGGCCTGTTGAAAGATGTTTGGTCTTTTCCTTATGATTTGCAGCTGGATTGTGTCCACAAGATGGACTTTCAAGCTTTATAACACTTCTAGAGGAGTCTTATCTTCTTCTACAATTCTGCGAAGTGGTTCTACTAATTTCATGAGAATAAGTTTAATAGCATAATACTTGGGGAAAAATTGATTGCATTAATTCTGTGTAATATGTGTCTTCCTACACAGAAAATAATTTCTGGTTGCCTGATATTGAGCATGTGGAAGGGATAGTAATTAATGTTATCCCTCTGCTAGTTAATTTTTAACTTGTATGCTAGAAGTTTATAACGTCCAATTTATGTTGAAGCTCATACATAAAATTATCACACAAATTTCTTTAAGCTGCACTTTCCCATAGGACATTAGATGTCCAAGCTGCCTCTATATGTTTTTCCTGCCAAGTTACATTACTGCAGCCCAGGACTGTAATGAGTGACAAAAATAAAAGGACTACCTAAAATAATTTTGTCAAAAGTGGTGCTTTGCCTCTTTTATCTCCTGCAGTGGAGGTGGTGGAACGAATTCCTTCTGAAGGAATCATGGAGTGGTTTGGGTTGGAAGGACCTTTAAGATCACCTGGTTCAAATCCCCACTGCCATAGGCAGGGACACTTTCCACAGGACCTGCTTGCTCAAAGCCCCATCCAACCTGGCTTTGAGGTTAGAGGATTAGGGTTGTGTTAACCTAATCCAGGATGGTGTGTTGGAATTAGTTCCTTTTCTTTTCCATGTCCCAGCTAATGTCCGTAGGTTTGTTTCCTACATCTGTGGATCAGAATACACAAATGCTTTAGGATGCTTTAGTTTGTTACTTTTTTCATTAATATCACAAAAGCATTTTTAAAATTGGTGATTTTTTTTTCTTTTTGGTTTTAAAGAGTAATATACAACTAATCTATTTTATGACCCGTGACATCCACCTGTTTTTGTGGTTTTGTGTTCTTTCTTTACAAGATTACTTTTTAACAGCTTACTTGCACATCAATAGTTTGTGCTTTAGTAAACAAAGTTTCAGAGGTGGAAGTTTCAGGATTCTGAGAAATTTACTTAAAAGGGCCAGGAAGCTTGTGTTAGAAATCAGCAAGATGAGAAAATTACAAACGATAGGTTGAAACAAGAGGTTATACATGAAGGTTACTCCAGTGTACACTGTTTTCTGTGGTTCATCTTTTAGAGGCTCTAAGTGTTTGCATTCACTTTCTGAGTTCACTTGATCAGTGCAATGCCACAGAATATATAGATGTTTTTTATCAATTCTGTAGTAAGATTGAGGTTGTACTTGCTGGTAGAGCTTATGTAGGTTCAGTGGGTGTGAGTTTAAGTCATAGCAGTGTCTGGTGCTAACTCTGAATTTCATTGAATTAAATACAGGAATTTAAAACCACTATAGATACTTGCAATAACTTTATCTCTGTTCCTTTCCCTAACTCTGTGTGAAGTATGGACAGTGACAACTTTTTATTGGACAGAAAATGCATTTTGGACAGTGTGGCATTCTGGGAAGCAGTGGGAAGAGCTGCGTGCTGTGTGCATTTTCAGCCATGCACATTGGAGAGGGAAACAATGGACTGCTGTAGCCTGGGTCTGTCCATATCTATTTCTCTGGACTGTTTTAGCATTCCTGTGATGAATGAATAACATTAATTTCTGCTGTGCTTTCAGGTAACAAATCATGGCTTTCTATGTTCCAGCATTTCATGAGAAATAAATCTTGGGCTGGGGGAAGAATTTATTAGAACTAGTATTTTTTAAAAAGTACCAAATATGGAACAAATCTTTCCTTCAAAAAATAATTTCAAAACTCTTCAGCAAAACAGTGGAAATCAAGACACGTGCTAAAACTTGGCTGAAAGGAGGGATCATCACTTCAAGGCACTGGCAGTGCTGTTCTGGTGCAGCCCAGGTGCTGGTGGCCTTTGCAAGGGCACCTTCCTGGCTGGTGTTCAGCTTGTTTGAGCTTCAGATCCTCTCCTGCAAAGCTGCTTTCTGGCTGCTTGGTTCCCAGGCCATTCTCTTGCATGGGGTTATTCCTCGACAGGCACAGGGCTTTGCACTTCCCTTTGAACTGCATGGGGCTGCTGTCAGCCCATTCCTCCACCTCTTTGAGGCACTGCTGAGTGTCATCACAACCCTCTGGTGTTTGAATTGCTCCCAGTTTTCTGTAATATGTAAAGCTGCTGGAACTGCACTCTGTGCCATCAGCCAGGTCATTGATGGAGATGTTAAATATCATTGACCCTCAGAGCTCACCACTGATGGCTGACCTGGTTGTGATGCCCCTGACAGAGTCCTTTGAGCCAGGCAGGTCAGTTTTCAGTCCACCTCATGGTCCATGTCTCTATCTTGAGGATGGGGTGTGGGAGGCTTATCAAAAGCTCTACTTGTCTCATCTCATATTGTTCACGTGTGACTTCCCTGCCATGAATTGCAAGCTGCTCTCATCTTGTCCTTCTATGCTTGCAAATGGTATTCATGAGCTGTTTACTACATCACCTTCCAAGAGATCAAGGCGAGTTTTACCATGCTGTGATGCCTCAGATCCTCCTCCCTGCTCTTGAAGATAGGACTGCTTTGCCTCAGTCATCCCTGATGACCATGACCTTACAAAACAGTGGCCTGTTGATGGCATCAGCCAGCTCCCTCAGTATTTGTGTATGTTTCCTGAACCTTCTGCTTTAGTGATGATTTCAAGTAAATTGTGACTTACAGAGAAGGTGTGAGTTGTGTTTTACTGGTATTTATCAGTGAGATATGACATGTTACTGAATTAAGGATTGCCAGTGTGATGCTCTGCCCTGGCCTTCTGTCATTGGCATGGAGACTCCTGGCAAAGCTCTAGTTACCTAAAAATGATTTTTAGAGAAGTAGAAGTTAACACTACTTTGTCTTGCTGATGGCTACATAAATTTTGCATAATGCTAAGGAAACAGCTGTACACTTATTTGTGTAACTATCATTACACTAAACACAGGGATGTGTTTTGTTAGCATAGCTATTTTCTAGTATTAAATATGGCTTGTTTGAATCTGCTGGCAGATACTTAGAGCAAAGTCTTTGTCTGTGCCTTAAAGTGCAGTCTTAATAGTGCTCAAGTCTGTTTTAAGGGTCAACAGCTGGATGTGCTATGGCTGCTGCTTCACCTTGGCAGTAGTTAGAATGTTAAATTTGCATGTTGAGAGCTGCAGGTTGTATCCATTTTTCAGTCGAGATGTGAGGAATTTTCATGTGAAAGTTGTCAGAGGAGTCTCAGAAAGTTTGTAGTACTCTGCAGTGCTAAGTGCATGATAAGGAAGAAAGATAATAAGCCCTTCTTGATGTCTCACCAAAATGTCAAGTGAAATCTTGTGTAAGAGCTACCTGGCTGCGTTCATATGAGTAAATGAAAAAGGTGGAACATCTGCTCGTAAGGACTCTTGATGAGGAATATTAACTTCATTTTGCCTGAGTCCTATGCACCAAGTAGTGTAAGATGCTCTGTATATTGGATTTTAATTTTAAGGTACAGAACAAATGAGTTGACTTTTTGTAATTAGTTGATGCCTGACCTTGCCAATTTAAAAAAATATTCATGCTTAAAGAAAGATCTGCTGTAGATAAATGTACAGTAGGTAAATCTTACAGCTAATTTTAGCGTTTTGTTATAAATTATTTTCAGAATGAGATAAATAATTTTCCGTGGAGTAGGTTGAGGATATGGGACTGAAGTCTATGTCTACATCTTGTTTTCTTCCTGAGCAAGACTGATTAAACAGCTATTAATACCTTATACATGATTTTGACAGTTCCTACTGTGGTACTTCCTACCTTACTGCTAATATTAATCAGTCTAAACAGATTTTAGTGGAGTCATTTTTGATGTGAAGGTAATGGGTGTTCAATTAGTTTTGAATTGCTTAAATAAAAAAGCCCATTCAAAATATTTGTCATATTGGTGACTGAAAGGTATTTTCAGATCAGTGCAGATAGTAGTACTTAAATTTTAAAATAGAACTTATAATGCCTGTGAATGCAATTTAAATAAAGATTGGTTTGAGTCCTTCAACAGGGATATTATTATTAATAATTTGAAGATTCTGAATGCTGTAGACATCATTCTTGCATGAATGCTTATTTTATTGTAAATTGAAATTAGATTCATTGTCAGTTGCTTTTACAAAATTAAGGTGGCATATGAAAGACAGTTATTCAGAATTCAGCTTTTATAATAATGTGCATTAGTTGAAACAAATTATTGTGTTTTTTATGCACAATTCATGCTCTTAATCCATTACTTTCTATGCCAGTTCAGAATTAGGACCTATTATGGATGCACAACTTGTGATTTTTAAAAAGACTTTTTAAAGCATTAAAATGTTGGCTGAGGAGAATAGGTGAAGTTTTCTGAGGGTCTTAAAGGAGTGGGGATGGGTGCAGTAATAGATCAACAGAATTAAAACTTGAAAATTCTGTTACATTTTTAATTTGTATTTTAGACCCATTCAGGATGAGTCTAAATGTTGCCATTACACATATATTTAGTTTCCTTATTCTAAATATTTTGAGGCAATTTTTTGTTTGCTTGATTACTTTAATTCTCTATTTCCCCCCCCCCCATAAGATACATTAATTAGTATTTACTTTGGAAATATCTTGGAGGCTGGAAAAAGGGATATTTGTCTAAGCATTTGCTCAAATCAGATGTTTAGTTGCTGAACTTAACTGTGTCTTTTTCTGGGGGTTGGAATGCTATATACCAGTGAAATCAGGAAATTCTGCACTTCTTGGTGAATGTCTACACAGAGAAACTGCTTTGCAGCAGACTAGACTATGCTAGGCATGTTTTAAGATGCTCAGAAGTAGGAAGATAAGATTGTCTCTTCTGTTTAGTGCAAAAACTGGGAAGGTTGTCCAGCTTCATGCTGATTGAGAGGACAGGGAGTGAGTAGTAGGTCTCTTAGAGGCTGTTGTAAGGGAATCTGTGGGGTTTTTTTCAGCAAGCCTTTTGAAATGCAATAGAGCCTTGGTGTGGCAATTCTAGTTCAAGTTCATGCTGTGCAGTACTGTTTTCAGCTCAAAAGATGAGAAATTATTGGTTGGAAAGGTGCTGATTCAAAGAACTTTTAATCATCTCCTAGTAGGACAGGGAGTAAAGGAGTCCAGGGTAAAAGATGTATAACCTGAAGCACAATCTAGACTATTTTATTACAACAATAATGAGATTAAGATCTCATCAATTTAATCAAACTTAGAATTGTAATGGGGGTTCAGCATCTTGTGTTACTTTACTCTGGATTTACAGAACTCCTGGAAGGACTGTGGGCAGGTAGTCAGCATCTGGCACATCAGGCTTCCCATGGCTTGACTTCATTGGGAAAGTTGTAATATTTTTTTAAGAATAAGTATTTTTAAAATATGTCTTCTGAGATAAATTGTGGGTTTTGCCACAGTGAAAATTTCCAAATAAACAGTCTGGAATGCTGATATTGTCAGTTTTTGTCAATTGAGGAAAAACTAGGGATTTTTTTTTTCTGAAATTCTGCTGCAACTGACTTGGAGTCCCCCTTTTCCACTGGGAGCTTGTCTCTTACCAAAGCTTGAATGTGTTCCTTAAAGAGGGTCTTCATAAAATGCAAAGTAATAAATCAAGGTCTGTATTTGTAGTACCATGACTTTGATTTTTTTCTGATGTGAAACCAAAAAGGAATCATGCTGCCAGAGGAGGTTGGCTCAGTGTTCCATCTCCAGCAATGGTCAAAAGCAATGAGTTTT
The DNA here is from genome assembly GCA_034336665.1 of Luscinia megarhynchos. Classification (NCBI taxonomy): domain Eukaryota; kingdom Metazoa; phylum Chordata; class Aves; order Passeriformes; family Muscicapidae; genus Luscinia; species Luscinia megarhynchos. Next base: position 95,115,365 of record JAPFBE010000002.1, read on the forward strand.
CAAGAACTAAAAAGGACAGGGGAAGTATGTAAAGATACTTAGCCTTCACTTTGACTTAAGAGCTCTCTGAATTGAGGAGGGTGTGATTTTCTAAGTCAACTGTGAAGTTTTGAGAATTCACTGAGAAATATTACTGCTATTGGGCTATGCTTCAGTAGTTGTATAACATGCTTGATTGAGTCAGTCTAAATTTTGATGTTTCCTTTTCTTAGATACAAGGCAATGAAATTGCCCAAATAAAGCAAAATCTATTGCTTCTATTGTATAATGTTAGTAATTTTCAAACCCACTTGATCTAGGAGTATTTTTAAAGGATAATGTAATTCTTAGAATATTTTCACTTTCAAAATGAATGTGGAAACTTATTTCTAGTGCAATTGCAGTGCTGTTCCATCAATGCCCTGTTCTCTTAAGCTATGATCATGTGGATGTCCTTGAATGAGCCTTGCATTTTCCACTTGTTCTTCCATCCAAAGTAGGAAAAAGTCAGTACAAAATTATTTAGATATAATGGAGTATTTGGTAAGACATCTGAATCTAAGGAAATATAGTAGAAATTTTCTTAAGGATTTGCAGGCAAATTGACCTGGTTTCTGTTGTCCCTGATCTTGGGTAAAGGAAATATTACCTTAAGGACAATTGCAGTAAACATTTCTGTTCACTTTGAGGTTGACATTCGATCTTATATTTATTATATTGATTTACTACAGACAAATAGGGCAACACTGTGCTCAGCATTAAACACAAGTATTTATATTGGCTTAGCCAAGGGAGCTGGAATCCTGGATTGTAGTTCTGCCTCAGGAAGATTAATTCTAGCTGAAGAATAATATGAAACAATTCTACTTTGTCATTATCTGATGTATCTACTACTGTTATTTGGTGAATTAACTGAGGACTAATCATTGCTTACATCTCTACTATGATTAAATGTAAAGAAAAAAATCCATGCAGTTATTACTGGATGCAGTTAAATTCCTGTTGCATTAGCTGCATCCTTGGTCTGAGAACATGAGATTTTAATCTCTAGCATTATGGGAACCTTTAATCACATGTTTATTTACTGTTTGTGATCTAGGAAATGGCATTGCTTCATATACCTAAGCAGTGCAGAGTGTAATCTAAGGATTAAGAAAAGGCAAATCTTCCTATCCCTTTGACCTTGAAAATCTGATTGGATTTCCTGTGTGATCTGGCATGATTTTTCCCTAATTATCTAAAGCTTGATGTATATGAATGATACTACAAGAGCTGTGCAGATATGCTTAGCTGTATTTTCCCTTTATCTTAGATTTCAAGTGCAAAGAAATAAAAAAAAGTGAAATCTGAAATAAAATGTCATCAGTGGACTGGACTTTGTTCATACAAAACTGGAGTCTTTTACAATAGCAATGAAGAGCCAGAAAGTCTTAAATCTGTTTGATTAACATCAGAGCATAACAGGAAAAAATTACTTAATCTTACTTTGTACTGCTTTGGCAATGGGCTGTGGCTGTTTGTTAGTAAAGTAATTTGTCTTTAAAGCAGATGTGGAGAATGGTGATCCATTTTGCTGAAAGCTGATTTGCAGCCTCTTAACGGGTTTCAGTAGCTTCTTCAAGCAAAAAGAAAGTTGTTTAAACAGTACAAGTAAAAGAATGAAGGGCTTTTGCTTAAAAGGTTCGATAAAGTGTGTAGATACTTGGGATAGGAACTGATTTTTGGAGTAAGTAGTGTGTTTCCTGTAATAATTACTGTAGTGACTTGAGGTTCAGTATCTACTAGAGCAAGAAGAGAAAAGTCTTTTTATGTTTTTAATTAGCTCAAAGTAGTCCCATATTATGAGCATATTTAGCATTAATCACATTGTTGCAACCAAGTCCTTCAAATACCTATTTTAAATAACTTTCTAAGCTAAAGAAGTTAGGAAATACAATTAGCAGTGTATTGATCTATTAAGGAATTTATGCTTCTGGCTCAGCTGAAGAATGTTACTGAGGTAGAACTCTGTACTTAACTCTTCAAGAGCATTTTAAATGCATCTGAGGTGTCTGAAACAATTAATTTCCAGGTATAATATTTCTTGGCAGTTTCTTGGAAGCTCCTTAAACCACTGTTGATTCATAAACTTGTGCTTTATTGTTTTTGTGGTCTGCCCACTTTCAGATGGACAGGGAAATTGCAGTGTATGCCATGCTGTGCATTTGGGGATAACATCTTATGACTCAACATGAGAAAACAAATTTTTAGCTTTACCAGTTCATAGAAACTTGGTGCACTTTGGTGTTGAAGATACTCTTATTTTGTAAGTTTAGATTCTTCAGGAAAAAGTCCTTTACTGTAAAAGTAATTACAGTGAAAGAAAACTTGTGAAGGTCTTGCATCAGGCTGAGATCAGTTGAACTACTTGGGGGTCTTGGTGCACTGCTCTGTCACAAAAAAATACAGCAAATGAAAATTGAATTTAATACTGAATGGAGTTTAACTGTGCTTTTATGACTTTTAGTCCTAAATTTTAGTCCTAAATCAATACTAAAATCAATACTAAATCAAGTCATACCAAATTATTTGGAGCTGCCTTTGTTTCAGTCATAACAAATGCATGTACATTTATTACAATTTTAATAACCAGCATTTTTGGTGTATGGTGCTAAAGAACAGCAGATTTCTGGTCAGTTTTAAGCTTTGGGTGTTAATAGTGTAATACCAGCAGCAGCCTTAAAAATTAGTGTTGTGTTTTTACTTGTAAAACATAAAAACTTCTAAGTACCTAATCTTGTTTTTCAAGAGAAATCAAAGACCTTTTCCCTATTGCCCTTGTTGCATGAGGAAAGAGGGATGTTAGATATATATCTGTATTTGAATGCTGTGATAGTATTGTGCTTTTGCACCTGAATGTGATATTTGTAAACTTCAACTTCTAAAATATACCAGTTAACTTATTTTTGAGTGGGAACATCACATCCTATAAAATTTTAGTCTTACTTTCACCTGGAAATGAGTTCCCAATTAAACTGATGTAACTTTACATCTGTTTAATTGCCTGTAATTCCCTAGTCTGTAATGTGACATTTCCATTTTTACCTGGATTTCCACTATTGAAATGTTGTTCATTTGTTGTTAACTGGTGGGATAATGGTGATGGAGGCTTTTTTTACTGAGCATGATGAAACACAGTTGTTTTGGTAGGGCTCCTCCAGAATTTTTACATTGCTACAATCCATAGGAATCAAAAACTTTGGAAAGACTTAACAAGAAGTTTCAAAAGTACAGCTGGGGAATTATTTTCCTTCAAGAAGCCTTCAGATAGTCTGAGGCTGGTCTGACTTCCTTAGTTTTCAGCCACTGAACAGTAACTTGGATAACTTTTTTTATTTTCTGTTTTGTTTTAGTGAGGTTAAAAGGTGCATGGAAGATAAGTTTGTTATTAAAAAAGATGTTGGCATCCTAATTTCTGTAGTGATAAATTGAAATGGACTGGTATTCATTAAACAAATCTGCTATTAATGCATGGATTTTTTTCCGTAGTTAGAAATTTGTTGGTTTATTCTGTTTTTTGTTGGACCTAATTTCAAACCATATTGTCTTTGAAAGTGTGCTAAAGGCTGGTTTCCTGTATATTTTTGATTGATTTCTTTTCATTCACGTTTTTATTACAATTTCCTCTTGGCCTAAGATAACATTTCTATTAAGGGAACTGCAAGGTCTTGATGAATGTCCTTAATTTCTAGTGGTCGAGTAGAGTAGAAGGGTGTTTCTTGTGGTGCCAAATTAACAAGATATATGGAGATGCTTGTGGAGGACAAGTGCTAGATTCCCATAAAAGAGCTTCTGTGGCACTTCTGAAATGGGTTGGATTTTGGTGGGTGCTTACATATTTAATGCTGCAGCCCCCAGCATGATGGACCCAATCCAGCCAGTGCTTCAAGAAATGTTTCACTTTGTCTCCCTGTATGCTCCTCAGGAATCTCTCTAATGAAAGGAGATCTGCAGTTTTTCATTAGCACACTGGAGAGTCAGTATTTGGAGAAAAGCATAATCAAGAGTCAGTTTTGTGTTTATCTCTGGAGTGAATAGTCATGTAAGCCAGGCTTTGAACTTTTAAATCCCATTCTTAATAATGTCATTGTTGGTATAGCACTAATCTCAGATTTTTGAGTATGATCTATGTCTCAATTACATTCCTGAAATTCTGAAATATTAATTTGACATTTGTTCCTAAGTGCACTGTTGAAAGCCACCATTAAAACTGCCTACTTTATTTATAGAAGAGAATAAAATTATTGAATATTGAACTATGTTATGTGGTTTTGTTGTTTTGTTGTTTTTTGTTTTTTTAATTTAAACATGCTCAAAGGTATCTAGGAATAGTTTTCACTACTTGAACCATATAAAAAAATATATCCTAAGTGTTAAGTGAGTACAGTGTTTGCAATACTAATGCAAGGTGCTGATATAAACATAAATATAAAAAGAGGGAAACATGCTTTACCCTATTGGCCTTGTATAACCAATTACATGTATTAATTGCACAATATGTCGTATATATACACCATACAGTATTAGCTATGAAATTTATTTATACTTAATTTGAAGATTCTCAGCTTTTAGATTGTTGCATTAAACTAAAAAAATAACTTTTTTCTTTAACAGAAATTGAAAAATTCCAAAAAGGGGAAGGAAAGGAAGAAGAAAAGTATATTGATGTAGTCATCAATAAGAATATGAAGTTGGGACAAAAAGTTCTGATTCCAGTAAAACAATTCCCTAAGGTAAGTCTAATTTTCATATTTGATAAATTTAAGTTCTTATAAAAGATAATTCACTAGTATCTTAACTATTTTTAAAATAGCATTTAAAACTATTACCAGTAACTACTGTTACTATTGTGCATTGTGTACTGTAGGAGCTCTGAGGTAGAAGTGATTCTTGTTGGAATAAATGTGCAGGAAAGTGGTGCTGGTAACACAAAATAGTATGTTGAGAGCAAATAATTAAATCATATCTTTGGGATAGCAGGATTTTCCTTTTCAGGATATCAAAAGGAAGAACCAATTTTGAAGTTGAATCTAATGCCAGGCTTTGAAACTTTATTATTGTAGCTGGAAGTGCACCTTAAAATGCAGCATTAAGGAATTAATTGTCTAAATTTTCTTCTCATACTCTTAAATTTCAGCCATTGTTATTCTTGAATGAATTATAGCTTGACTGCTAAATTATGCAGTTTGTTCTGGAGGGGTAGAGACTGTTTCATTAATATCTTTGCCCACCATGAATTCTTAACTCTTCTTTACTACCAAGTATTATCCTGTACTAAAATATCGCTGCCTGGAAGCATTTATGCAACATTCAGTAGGCTGTGGAACTTTATTATTTTGGTGCTTCTTAAAATTTTAAGGCTAATGTTATGACAATCAGATTATAATTTTATTTTAATTTGTTTGAACTGCCTTTTTCTTCTTTCTAGAAATTTCAAGACACTCTGCTCATGGAGGAAAAAAGTCACCATTCCTTCCTCCTTCTGTTTAAGAAAACCTTTTATAATTGTTTTTTCCCAGCACAGTATCAGTATTTTTCTCATAGGCCTATGCAGGGTAACTTGCAGAGATTTCTTTAGTGCTGTTCAAAGTTTCATGAAATATTCCTTGAGTTAGTCCAAGGCTGCACATCATGTGGGCACCTCTTAGGAACTCTGACTTAAGTCATCTTTATGACTAAGTAGAGCTATATACAAGCAAACAGAAACATAAAGATTGGGATGTAAAATATAGGAACCTCTTACTCTACAGTCAGTGTTTGCAAACAGGATGTTTTTCTTCTAAATGTTGAGATGTAGATACTTGAGCTCAGGGGCAAGAAAGGCAAACTGGCTATTAAAAAGGGAAACTGCCTTCTGAAAGGTAATTCTGCTTCTTTGTCTAGTGTCAACTTTCCTTGTAGGACTAAACACTGAAATTATTTAGGATAGTTAGTAGGAAAGCTCTTGCTGTATTTTGAATGGCTAGAGATGCTCTGCTGTTAGATTCTGGCCCGCAGAGACACTGAATTGGAATAAAGCCTGGTGTATGCCATGGTAAGAAGCCTGAACTTATGTCCAGTCAGATCCAGGGGTGCAAAATAAAACAGCTATGCAGAACAGACTCGTCATGTGAGTTCCTCTATCTCTACTAGGACTGCTCCACTGAAGGCAAAATCTTGGTATCTCTATGCACATAAATCTCCCTTCTGCCAGAGTGAATAAAATCCTAAATACTTAATTAGAATATTTTTTACCACAATATTTGGGGACTCAGCTTCTCTTAGAAATTTCCATTTTATTACATATAGATGGATATTTGATAAAGATTGCTCATTTAAGATTCTGTAGAGTCAAAATGAACTAAAATTTCTCACAGTATAGGAGTGGTCTGGAGGGAGGTGAGTATCAGTTCAGAATTAGAATAGATACTCTTGATATCTCTGAGAAGCACCTGCCCTAAACCACAACCAGTCACTGAAATTTGCTATCACTTGGTATTAGAACCAGGTTTGTGGTTTTGAGATCTAATAAATTATGATACTTTGTATGAAGTGACATAGCTTCTACAAAAGACAGACTAAGGCAAACTAAGAACCTTAGGACGACTTAAGGTGTTGGTGGAAGAGAAGCTCAGCTCTCTCAGCCCTGAAACCAAAGGTGTGCTTGAGCTACATCCAAATTCCCGTGGGCAGCAGGTGAGGGATGGGATTCTGCCCCTCTGCCGTGTTCTGGTGAGACCCCACCTGCAGAGCTGCACCCAGCTCTGGCATCCCCAGAGCTTAGGACATGGAGCTGTTGGAATGAGTCTAGGGAGGTCATGAAGGTGTTGGGGGCTGGAGCATCTCTGCTAGGAAGATGGGATGAGAGAATTGGAGAAGGCTCCATGAAACCTTACAGCATCTTCCAGTACTTGAAGGGGGCTTATAAGAGAGCTGGTAAGAGATTTCTTACAAGGGCATGGAATGATTGGACAAGTGGGGATGGCTTTAAATTGAAAGAGGTGAGATTTAGATTAGATAGTAGGAAGAAATTCTGAAAGAGCAGTGAGACATCTGGTACAGTTGCCCAGAGAAGTTGTGGATACTCGATCCCTGAAAATTTTCAAGGCCAGGCTGGGTGGGGCTTTGAGCAGCCTGAGTGGAAGGTGTCCCTGCCCTTGGCAAGGAGGTTGGAACTGGATGATCTTTAAGGTCTCTTCCATCCTATACTTTTCTGTGATTCTCTTCTGCAGAACTTACCAAAAAATACTGTGGTCCTCATAAAAATCTGAAATAGTGTTTCACATAAATGCTTTGTGTCTCTGCACTGCTGTTCTGTGTATGTGTGCAGTTTCCTAGACCATTTTACCTGTTGTAGGTGCTGGTATTGCTGCAAAAGTGTTGTTGGTAGAAAATACCAAGGGAGAATTCCTCAGAAAAATGGTTAAAAGATTCGTTTCTCATTTTTGAGTTTTCTTCCTGCTGATAAGTGTTGGTGACAAATGCATCAGAAGAATGAAATTCCAGACTTAAATATGGATGAAATTTGTGCAAAAAAATCTTCTGCATGTCAGTGTTGAATTCAGAGTTCTGCTATCATTCTGGCATGTTTGCCTGCAGTCCACACTAATACTGTTGCCTACCTCACAAGATCCTGAACAGACATCTCCATTTTTTCAGGAGATTAAGTATTTATGGGGTTAGTGATCTGAGAATCTTCTGTTTGAAGATGACAAAATCATTATAATAATTGATAAATCTCTCAAACATTCTTTGGGTTGCCAATTTGGGTTTAATCTAACTAACTTTGGTAAGCAGGAAGTAGTGAGAAAAAACAAGTTTGCTTCAATTTCATTAACAGAATAGTCCCCTAAATAAAGGATCCTGCTTTTAAACTAGATCAACTCTCCCCTCCAAGTTATTAAAATTGTTAAATTCTTAACAGGGTTAAATGGGTGAAAATGAAATTAACCACAAATATAAGTGATTTTTGCCAACAAACTATTTCTTTGTTTATATTTGCCAGGGATGACTCTAGTGCTTATGTATATTGAGATTTCATTAATGCTATCCTAATTTCTTGTTGTACAAGGGGTCTGTGAACCTAAACAACCCATCAGTGCCCTGCCCCCAAGCATGACAGCCTGCTATACCTGAAATGTATAGTACATTGCCTTTTCCTTCTTCAAAACTTTTCTGTAACTCTGACTCCTTGAATAAATCATAATAGCCTCAACACAGGTCAGGCAGTCCAGGCTGTGATCAGATCAGCCTGGCATAGTAATGCTTGCTCTCATTTCCTGTCCTGCCAGTTACATTCTCATGAGCCCATGGCTGGATCCTGTGCAATTACCTCTGACAGCCCTGGAAGGTGACAGGTTAAGTGCAGCAGAAACTCTTCAACTAAAGTGCAGAGCAGCTGGGTTTTTGTTGGAAAAGAGTCTGGTAGACCTCACATTCCAAATCATATGTTGCAATTTTTTGAGCATCTTTCCTTACCTTGAAAAAACATGAGTTTCTGGTCTTTTGCTTAGTGCTCAAATAGCTGAGTGTTCCTCATGATGTGCTCCTACCTAAAAGCTCTCGGTTCTTTCTGTGATGCTCCAGATTTATATCCTTTAACTGGGAGCTTTTGTCTTGTTCAACCCTTGGCAGTGTTAGTTAACATACTTAATCTCATGCTACAGATTATTGGTCTAAATGTTTTGGGTTTTTTTCCATATTTGTGCTTTGATAGATGATAGAATAACCAATTTCTATTGAATTTTGCCTGTGCTATGAAATAACTCAAGATGATTAGTCCCAGGAGTTATATTCAGTTTCTCCTTGAGGCTGGTTGTGCATTTGAATAAATTTTCTTGTTTTCACAGACTCCTGTAAAAAAATCTCTGATTTAATATGTCTTGATATGGTGACAGATAGTTGTACCTGGTGAGACAAAACCTTGTGGAAACTCCTTTATAGATTGCAGGCCCAGTCCCATCTTTTTGAAATATGACAGTGCAGAGTCTTAAAAGTTTTTTTGTTTGGTCCAGCTCTGCAGATGCCTCCAAGAGGCCTGAAGTACTGTGATACAGAAAGTAATCTGAGGTATTTAGGTGAAGCTTGAGTAAGCTCTGGTAATGCTGTCTGCAATCCTGTTGTAACTGGGACATCTACTACAAGTAAGGATTAGAGAGGTTGGGCTTTTATGCAATCTTACAGGAAAAGTGCCAACTTTTTGAGGTAGAATTGCTTTCTAAATCAAGTCACCAAAGATAGGAGTCCATGTGGGTGCTGGATGTCTAAACAGGTAGTGGAATAAGATCTTGTCAGCTTAGGACATTGAGATGAGAGTGACTTGTGTTTGATCTGCTGAGTATCTCAACTGTCTCTGGGTCATGTGTGAAAATGTGACCCTTAAACCTGTATTTCTGTCGTGTTTCATGCTTGAAAATAATCTTCAAACTTGCACAGGCATTAAAGGTGAGCTGGCCACTCAAGGAAGGTCCTGATGTGGTGGTGTTGGTGGAGGGACTCTGTGGCTCTGTCCCAACTCTGCTATGAAGAGCCATCATGTGTGAAAGGTGTTTTAGAGGTTTGTTATGTTCTTGTGAGGAAGGAAGGTTTTATCCTCCTCCCATATATTTAATGAATATGCATTGTGGAGTAGTTTAGTCTCAAAACCTTGATTTTGTTTGGCAGTTTGCTGACCTTGGGTGTTCTGAATTACATGAAAAAAATAGCTTCCATGGATGGTAAATGGAATCATGATGGTTTTCCTTGAGATGGATCAAAACTGTGGGGAATAATTATTTCCATTTTGACAGGCTACCATTTTAAAAACTGCTTATAGATCTACACTTAAATACTGGGTAAATCTCAGATGCTGGGAAGAAATGGTCTGTTTTTCCCCAAAGCAATACTTTAAATATATTTTCTCAAATGTTACTGACTTTTGGAACTGGTATCCATTTAAGCTTTTTAGTTCAACTTTTAAAGTGAAAATACCTGTTTTAAAATGTAATTGTCATATACAGTATATCTGCTGTTGTTATGTAAAGTCATTGAGAGATTAATATTTAATCACATGACCAGTTAGAAAGCAATTTTTCATAATAGTTCAGCTCTTAGGATTTCTTAAAGCAGAAATGAGTAAATGTGGTTGCATAAGCAGAAGTAATGTGGAGGAACAAGCATCAATTGTAATAGCAGAGATAACTTTTGAGCAACTTCATAGTAAAATTGACCAAGCTTTCTGCTATGATTAAATGTTTAAAGACTATTACCATGCTCCATGAAGGAGAGTAGTTTGTGGTAGAATATTGATGTTTGAAGCACTTACCTTTCTATAGAAACTTTATCTTTCTGAGATGAATAGGAAAAACCTTGAAGTTTGCCTTGTTTCAGGTCATTCTAAGGAAAAGTGCTCTGAATCTTAAATTAACTTTTTTTTTCTTTCTAGTGACCCTGTCACAAAAAAAACATTGCAGAAAACTAATGTCAAGAAAGCTTTCTAAGGCTTTAATAACAATGGAGTGCTTAAAGCTTTACAGGAAAGCATTTGGTCAAGCATTTGCACTTTCACTGAGTGTTTTAAGCTGGATGAATCATTCTTAGCAGGCTTGCCTTGGTTGGGGATAAACAAGGATTACTTTTTCTATTTTATCCCCTTTTCTGTAATATATACATTTTAAAAAACGCTGTAGCAGTGGCATTAATTCCTTCTTTTTTTTTTTTTTTTTTTGTGATATAGTTCATATAGTAGATCAAATGGTTCTGAAGAGAATTTCATGCTCTTTAAATGTTCTTTGTAACTGTGTTTCTCTATAAATGTTTTCAGGGAATAATTTCAAGCAATGATGTGGTAAGGAAACAGATCTCTAGACAACTCTTCAAGTCATGTTTTGATCTGGTGATTCTGAAGAAAATGGGTGCTGTGCAGTGATGCCCATAATTTCCATTGTATGATAACTGAAAAAATTCTTCTTAAAATGAAGATTTATGAACATCTAAGAAAGGAAACACTTTTGAATCAAAAACCTTGTAATAAATTTTTTGTTGTTTCTATTGTGAAAGATGTTTTTAATTTAAGATGTATTTTAAATTGGAGATTTTTGTTAGAGACTTTAGGATAATGTGTAAAAGGGAAACGGATACACTCTTTCAGTACAATTAACCAGCATTTGGTAGCTAATGGACACTATATTGAGGAGAAAATGCTGAATCCCAGGAATTTGAGGAATGGCTGTTGCACTGCATGGTGTATCTTTACCCACTAGGTAAACCAGAGGAAACGAGGATGAGCTTTCAGTGATCACAGATTTTAGAATAAGAACACCTCTCAAATCTTCCATCCTTTTGCTCAAACGAATGTATTACAGATGGTATTTTGTTCAGAGGGTACCATTTATCAATAGCAGAATAATATTTGGTTAGAGGTGTAGCTGAGGTACTAATTTTTCCTATTTTATCTAATTGTTCCCTCCCAGGTCTGTTAATCTGAGTCTTGATATTGTTTTTGCAAAGATACCTATAATTTGCTTGAGATTCCATATTTGCCAAATTCTTCAGAGCTAGTCTAGGAGCAAATTTGAGCTGGGGACTTTATCTCCTCTTTTATATGCCATTCTCCATAGTTTCCTGGTACTTACCTAATACATTAGAAACTGTCTTAGTGCAGAGCAAATTCCTGGTTTGACAAAGGTGATCCAGTGTAGAGTGACATTTATGGTTGACTCTTAAGAGTTCATCTGTCCTGTAGAACTGAAAACTTAACCAGCTTGCACTGGAACACGGTGTGACTGCTTTGATACAGTGTTAAGCTGAAGCTGGTGAAGGTGAGGATTATTTTTGATATTTGCAGCATGATATTTGCAGTTTGGAGGTGACTGTGCTGTATTGAGTGGGGCAGGTAAAGAGGGGGGAGTGTGGCATGTCTGATTCTGATCCAGCAATAGTGAATGTGACTGGTCTGACTCGGGCAGAGCTGCTCAAATGTCTGTTTGTTACTATCCAGTGCATCTAATTCAGAACAGTTTATAAGCTTGAGTTCAATTATAAAAACTGAATTTGTTCTTTGTTCTTGTATTCTTGCCTAAATGTGGAACATGGGAAGCACTCATGCAACTTGTATGTGACCAGCATTGTGTAAGAGCTTACCTGGATCTGCCAGGTTTACTTGCTTCTGTAACACCAGCAAATAAACAGATTTTGCTAATTTTTAAAGTAAAATTTATTTTACAGTGTGCTGGATTTGTATCTTTAGGTTTGAGTCCTTCTACTATTTGATTGAAAGCAGTATTTAAGTAATAATAGTAACTTAGTGAATAATACTTTGAGTGTTCCTGTATCTATGAAATACTTCAAAATAAACCTTTGATCAGATGTTTCCAATTTAATGTAAAAGGCAGATAGACCAATAGTTTTAACAAAATGCAGTACCTGTTCAAAGTAAATAATCTGTTTTCTACTGAAAGGATTCCTTCAATATCCTAAATGGGTTTTATATATGGAATAATGAACTGAAATGTTGCAAAGCCTTTTAGTTTTGTATGTGGGAGCAAAAATGCTCTATGACTGCTTTGTAAGCCATATTTTACTAACCTTTGTTTGTGCTTTTCTGCTACACCTAGAGGTAGTGTGCTTTCAAATCAGCAGCATTTCAGACTTGCAACACAAGTTTCTTATGCTTCAGACTTGTCAAATGAAATATTTGGAGCCTCAGTGCACAGGAAAGAATAGTGGATCCCAGGATACAGACAATGCATTTTCATGTTCATTAAATATGTCTGGAACATGTCATCTGTATAGCTTCTGTAATGTCTGACTTTGGCACTGGAGATTTCATGGTTTTTAAAGGTGAAATCTTTTGAAGGTATTAAAGTTTGGTCGGTCAAGTTTTAGATTTACACAGCACTGAACTACTTGGTTTTAACTAAAAGAATATAGCTGCAGTAAAGAGGGTTTATTTTTGTTCCCAGTAGCTTAAAAGGCTATTATAAGTAGACATAAATAATCTTAAGTATGCTTGAAAAACCCAGGGGGAGGGGGGTGTTCCACTACATGAAAGCTTTACTTTGAGCTTAACTATGAGCTTTCTTGAAGGAAATCCTTGGTAAGGAGTAATTGACTTCTCAAAATTCAAATTTATTACAAATTGTTTCAATTTGTTTGCTTTCCTTAGTTATACCTTCAGAAACAATAAAATCAGAAGTCCAAGTTAAAAGGAATCTCTAGAGAACATCTGTGCCTTCAGATGTTCAATCTTCTGTTGAAATAATGATTGTAAATTAAATTGCCCAGGACCCCATCAGTGGCCCTGAGTCCTGAATATTCTCAGCAAGGGAAATTTCTATCTGTATCTGTTCAATCTTTCTGATTAATATTGTTCTTGACTGTATCTTAGGACCTATATGAAAAAAATGGACAACTCTAATAAAAAAAAAACAAAGAATTTCCCTGAGAATTTTAGGAAAGACTGGTTCATACAAGGCCTTAAATTTAATAGGTTCTGTGGACAATAGTAATCCATAAGCCATTTTCTCAAGAGTATTATTCAGATCTACATTGGGAATTGAATTTGCATCTAGTAAGGGGAATAAATTTATATTTTCCTGTTTAGTTGACTTTTAATGCTTGCTTTCCTTTTTGACTAAAGCTGAAAGAAATGAACTGGAGCTGTAGACTTTCTCCATTGTAGGGTGAGTGCAGCTGGGCCTTTGTTCCATCAGCACTTCCAGTGTAGCAACAAGAGATTTGGGGCTGCCATTGCCCTGTTGTCAAGTCCTTTTAAATAACTCCAGATAAACAGGGAGATCAGTGCAGCTCATCTTGGCTCTTCAGTGACATGGTAATAGAAGGACAAGCAAAGAACTTATGAACTGTTTCATAAATTTGAGGCCACAAACCTTCAGCCTGTTTGCTGTTCAGCATCACTATATTTTATTTCTGCCTAAAACTGTCTTTGAAATCTTTTATGATTGTGTCACTTGTGTTCAGTTGTTGAGTACCTCAACCTTCTTATCTGTAGCAACCAGTTTTCCATCATGGTTTATTGGTGGGAACAGGGGGTAACACGTTTAACCTTCCTTTTCTGGTTGGGACACTGGAGAAGCCTTCTCTGTTATTCTTTGTCCTTTGCCACATTCAGTTTCAGCTGTGCTTGGGCCTTCCTCACCCCAGCTGTACACAACAAGACTTCATCTCTGTATTCTTCCCAGGTCACCTCTCTTAACCTCCACTGTCTGTGCATTTGTTTCTTGCCTTTTAGTTTGACCAGCCTGTCCCTACTCAGCCATGCTGGTCTCTTGCCTGAAGTCTTGCTGCTCTTGTGTTCAACAGACTTCCTTAAAGACCTGCCAGTTCTCTTCCACTCCCTCATCCCTGATGGCAGTCTCTCAGGGGAAACCACTGACTAGCTCCCCAAAGAGCTGGAAGTTTGCTTTCCTGAAGCTCTTGAGCCCAGCTTTACTCCTTACCTGATCCATATCCAGTGGATGATTGCTGCTGGCCCCAGTGAGCTCATTGGGTGACCAACAGATCAGTAACACCTCCCCTCTGGTAGGTCTGTCTATTACCTGGCTCAGGAAGTTATCCCACCTGCATCCAGGAGTCTCCAGGGTTGCCTGCAGCTCACCTTGTCACTTTTCCAGCAGATGTTGGGCTGGCTGGAGTCTCTCAAAAGGACAGAAGCTTTGGGCATGATGCCTCCTGTCAGCTGGAGCAGGAAGGCTTTGTTAACAGGCTCCTCTGGATCTGTCAGCCTGTAGTGGACATCAAGTTATCCTTGAGTTCAGATACTTCTGTGTTGCTGCAGCCACTGACATTCTATTAATTGTGCTATAGGACTGTTTTTAAATTTATTTAATCATTTGCACCTATAACAAAAGTTGGTTCAGCAAAATTTGCCTTTTAATTTACTCACTGCTCATTGCTTATTAATCTACAATTAAAGATCCAATGAGGTTTATGTGATTTCTTGTTTTGGCTTTGTTTTCTTACAGTTCAACTTTGTGGGAAAACTTTTGGGTCCACGTGGTAATTCTCTAAAGCGTTTACAGGAAGAAACGCTGACAAAAATGTCTATTTTGGGAAAAGGTTCTATGAGGGACAAGACAAAGGTAAGGCCTGAGTATGTCAGTGGAGTTTTGTTACTTACCTTAAATTTCTGGGGAGGGGAACAAACCTTATAACGAAAATTGGAACAAATAAAAAGCATAGGAGATACTAATATCGGTTATTGGTTAAGGTCTCTCTTTGGCCAGTCAAGCCAAGATTCCACATGCAGTGGGCAAACCAAGCCAATAGATGTAAAATAATGGAAGACAGAGAATTTTATGGGAGCTAAATTTCTGTCAGAGAAGGATACTGGAATGGGAACAAGTTGTGGCTTTTGTGTTGTTCTTCATGGGAAACGAAAAAAAACCTGAAATGCTTAATGTGTTCTCAAGCTTGTGAGATGTATACAGTGAGTGAGTGAGCTCATTTTCATTTGTGTGCTGTTGCAAGAGTTTTAGTGTGTAGTATTTTCTTAGAATCACAGAATATCCCGAGTTAGAAGGTACCTGCATGGATCATCAAAGTCCAATTCTGGCCTTGCAAGTAATGGAGAAAGTAATGGAAGCATTGCCAAGTCATGTTGCAAAACTAAAATAAAATGCAATAATAAAAGTGAACTTAGGGGAAAAAATGCACGGAGTCACTTTAAAAGTTTGATTATGGGAATGATCTTAAAAACAGCTTCATTGAAATTCTGTATGTTTTGCTAAAGGTGCTGATTGAAATGCTTTTTTACCAGGTCCTACACAAAAAATTGTGATTTCTCTGTTGCTTATTGCTGTTATCAGCCAACTTGATTGATAAACACAGAAAGGAAGCTTCTTAGCACTCTGTTTTTTGCACAAATCAACTGCACAGTGATTTTTTTTCCTCTTTAGGAGAAAAGGACAGGGAATGCATGGTGCAAGTGTATAATAAAAAACAGTATATGGGGAACTCAGCTTCTAGTGCTAGTGGCTCATATGTTTTGAGTAACTGTGCCTAATATTTAACTGATAAGCAGTTCCTATTAAAATTAAATATTTGTGCTGTGATGTTTATATTAGGTTACTTTCTATTTTTAAGATCTCTTTTTTGTGTTGACAAAATAATGATTTTGCTGGTGGAGTCTAATCCTGCTGGGTGACCTCATAATATTCTTGCTCTGGGTGCTCTGACAGCAATCCAGACTGATTTTTTATTTTTGTTTTTTTAGCATCTTCACAGTAAAACACAGATCTTGTTGATAAGAATGTTATTCATGAAAAGCAGAAATAGGTTGTCACATATAAACCTCAACCTGTAATTAGGGGTGTGCAGGGGAGGAGATTTTAGCTATCATTGCAACTTATAATTTTAGTAATCTAAAGAGTGAAGTGCTTACCTGGCACTTGCCAAATACAGGAAGCTGCAGGGGAGTGTCAGTTTTTTAGACAGAAGAACTGCTAGTTATTTGATGTAACATTATCTGGTAAAGCAATGAAATTATTTCCAGTGCTGGTTTCATCCCTTGGACCTGTCAAATACACACAGGCGAGGGGCAACCTGAGAAAAGCAAGTGCTGCCCTTTAGGTCTGGGAATATTTTGCATGTGAATGTCAGTATTTGAGAACTGAGCTCTGCTTCACTCCATTGAACTCAACTTTGCAGTCATTGAAGTGGGTTGGGTGAAGGAAGATGAAAGAAATAAGCTTGCTTCTGAAATAGCTAGTGAACTCTTTTTGCTAATGTTCTCTCATCTCATATGCTGTTAGCTTTATGTCCAAATAGCACAGCTCTGTGAAGGATGCACTCACTGGATAAAAACTTCAGTGGGAACAACATAGTAATACTGAGAGCAGCATAGTAATACTGAGATTGAAATAATATTGGTAAAGCTTTTTCTTGTTGAATATTAGATCAAATAGACTATAGTTTCTATAGACTTTGAAGGAAAGAGTGTGTTCTTCATGAAACTGGTGCACCTGGGAAAACTCTTGGGGGCATTCCTCCTTGTGCTGTGGTAGTTTCAGTATGTGAGCACAAGCAGTTGGCTCTTACTTCATGTTACTTTTTTAGTTGCAGACATCTGAATGTGAGTGAACAGTGTCTGCAAATTCCTTCAATGCTTGTATTACAATGTTTCAAACAAGAATGTGTAAAACCAATATTTTTTTTATCTCCTAGGAGGAAGAGTTGAGAAAAAGTGGAGAGGCGAAGTATTTCCACCTAAATGATGACCTACATGTTTTGATTGAAGTATTTGCTCCACCTGCAGAAGCATATGCCAGAATGGGACATGCCTTGGAAGAAATCAAGAAGTTCCTCATCCCTGTTAGTATTTTTTTTTATGAGAATTCTGGTACTCTTGAGTGAGAAATGTCATCTCTAAAACTGAGTAAGCTGGTCTACTGAAGGTGTCCCTGCCCATTGCAGGAGGTTGGAGCTGAATGATGTTTAAGGTCCCTTCCAGCCCAAACTGTTCTATGATTCTGAACAGTGCATGTCATGTCATGTCGTTTAATTTCCTTTGTAAAAGAAATGATGATTGTAAAATACTTTGCATTTTGATACAGGCAGTTTCTGGGTGAATCTGCAACTGTTCACACAAATCTCTGACCTACAGTAAAAAAGAAACTTATTCTTGCTTGACTAGTCATATGCAAAGTATCACAGACTACAAATAATTGTAAAAATCTGTAAAATGTGTGCCTTTTTTGTTTTCTTGGTACACATGAACATCAGTTCTGTTTAAGAATTAATACATTTGAAGCTGTAGTAGTTCTCTCACCTGTAATCCTGGTTTAGTGTTGAGTGCTAAGAATCAACACAGGTTTATCTTGTATCTTTATTTTTATCACAATATTAGTGATACATCAGCTGTACTTGTTTTCTGGTGTATATTTCAGCTTCCATTGTATGGATGTACAAAATGGCATCTGGTTTTTAGTACAATTTTGTACTCCAGCTTTGGGATATATCTAGGTAAAAGGTTTCTAATGTCTTCTATCAGAAGATAACTTCATCTGCTCCTCATGTAAGAACCAACTTTACTTCTTTGCAATATTAAACTGCTTGAAAAAAATCCATCCTCTCTTAGGAAGCTCTGGAGCACTTGAGGGGATGGTTGTGTATGAAGTTCTCAACTGTTTTAGTTCTTGAGTGAACATTTCTTCAGTCTGTATTGGTGATCAAAGGAATAGTATAGAAAACAAAGTATTCTCAAGGTGCATTGACCTCTGTTTAATTTTACTGCTGAAAATGTTACCCAAGTGTTTGTGTTTATTTGTGTCATCTGGGAAGTGTGAAGACCTGGCTAAGGAAAGTGTCCTGAGGCATGTATCTGCAGCTTGTAAATGTCTGAGTGGAGCCAGTGTGGCTGGCCTGGGGACCAGCTGGGGATGCCTCATAGACAGCAGCTGGTGCTGATGACTTAACAGTGCTCCTGTATGCATTTTGGTAATTATAGCTTGTACCAAACCTAGTCCTCACCTATGAAACCAGCCAGAGAGTGGTTGGGCACTGGAACAGGCTCCCCAAGGAAATGGTCACAGCACCAAGCCTGACAGAATACAAGAAATGGACATTACTGTCAGCCACATGGTGGGATTCTGGGGTGTCCTGGGCAGGGCCAGGATTTTGACTTAAATGATCATTGTTGGTCCCTTCCAACTCAAGGTATTTTATGAAACTAAGTCTTCTCCAGGTGGCTGGAGCTGTGTGCTCCTTGAGTGTTCCTTCTGAACTCTTTTTGTCTGGATGACATGAGGTCATGTGCCCCAATACTACACCGTGGTATGAACCAAAGCATGATCAAGAACAGCTGTCAGGAGGTTCAGTAGGAATATATCCTGATGTGAAATAACCCCAATGTAGATGCACTTTAGGATAGTTGAAAACAAAGATGTTCTGGGCATTATGTTGTCATTTTATAAAAAATCAAGCATCACATTGTACATTTGTCTGCAGGTTCCAATTTTTATTTTTTTTTTTAATGCATATGAGAAGAGGTGAATGAGCATACTGCTGTTCAGCCAACATAACTGATCAGACAGGGGATACTCAACAGAATATTTGTTGGGATGCTGGTCTGTCATAATGTCAAAGCTACTCTGTTTACATGATTCATGATTTAATGGTGTGGAGAGATAAGGGAGAATTATGTTCTTGGGTATTCTAGACAGAAAACAGCTGCCTTTTTTTAGAAATATGTTCAATTTGATAAATACTTCTTGCATGTGCTGGAAGGAAGGATATGTCTGATCCCCATGCCCCCTCCATCAGAGGTCTTATTTTTCTTCTTTGAGCTTGATTTCTCTAATGTTGCCATAAATGAAGTAAGCTTATCAAAACCTGGTCATTAGTGTGTTAAGCCAGCAGAATTACAGACTGATAATGAGCAATTCCATTGACTGGTGTTTATACACTTTTCCATCTTTATTTTTCATCATTGCATCTTTACTATACTAAGCTGAACTGATGCTACATAATCTTTCCTGAACTGTGGGATCAAGCCAACACTGTCTTAATTTCCCTTTGGCTTTTCAAATGTAAGCTTATATGAATTGCTCTAAATGCCTTAATCTCTTTTGCCTTCCCCCCTTGCAGCAGCCACTGAAGGAGTAAGGAGCAGCTTTTTCTTCTCTAGAACTACTGTTTGGTTCACTGCTGCCAAATGTAACTTGTTTTGGTTTTTTGATGTTTTGTTGTTTTTTTTCCTCCAGGGTCTATTGTTGCTTTCTTAAGAAATTAGCTGTTTTATTTCAGGAAACATGTCCTGCTATGAGCAT
Source organism: Luscinia megarhynchos (assembly GCA_034336665.1). Lineage (NCBI taxonomy): Eukaryota > Metazoa > Chordata > Aves > Passeriformes > Muscicapidae > Luscinia > Luscinia megarhynchos. The sequence goes on from JAPFBE010000002.1 coordinate 95,135,128, forward strand.
ATATGATTGTGATCATAATTTGCATTCTCCTTACAATGTAGAGTCATTATGACTTCCTACAGTTTTAGATGTTAGATCAGATTTATGAATATGTTTATTGTTCATCTTTCAGATCAGTGCTGAATATAACATCACATTTGGTGCTAGAATGCAGAATACAGAATATCCTTGTGGTAGCTGACCATAGCAAAAACACCTCAGCCTCTCTTATTGGATCTTCAGATCCACGGACAAGCATCCTTGCACTGAAGTTTAACCTCAAGCAGATGCAGTGGTGTAATTTCATTTAAGCTATTGGCATAACTCAACTCAAAACATAAAAGCTGGTTTTGAGGGTATTTTTGACTGTGCTTATGTTGCCTTCAGTCTTACATTTCTTCTGCAGTTAGAATTTCAGCTTCTGACTTTAAGTATATTCTTTTGTCTTCCTTTAAATTAGCCAGTCCCTTTATTCTGGCCAGACTCTTTAGTCAGCACTCTTGTTTGAGTATTAGACTGTGGGTATTGTGCTTGTTACTGGTTATCTCAGAATTCTGTCAGGTCAAAAAGCCAACCTCACCTGCCCCTGGTTTGTTGTATTATATCAGGGTTTCAAGGCCAGGCTGGATGGGACCCTGAGCAGCCTGGTCTAGTGGAAGGTATCTCATGGCTGGAGAGTCAGAAGAAGATGGTCTTTAAGGCCTTTTCCACCCCAAACTCTTCTGTGATTCTTTGGTTATGGCAGCTTTGGCCATTAGAACTTAGTCTATTTTGTGTAATTTTTGAGTAGTGGCAGTCATTTGTCTTCTGACAGATGCAACACTAATTGCTCTTTGCTGCTGGCTACCAGTTTCTTGTTTTCCTTGTCCTTAAAGCAAAGTATAGAAATGTCTTTGAGAGAACAATCTGTACCAGTTACATGACAATGTGAGCAGAATTCACAACCTTTTCCTGTAGCCTGTCCTACTGTTTGCATATTTGGTATGTAATATGTGATGAAATAGCTTTTAATGGCATTTTAAAGAGCTTGGTGGCATTTGGAAGCTCTCACAGACTTTTCCTTAAGTAAGCTGGCAAGTAACTGTAAGGTGTAGAAAGATGGCTGGAAACCTGGTAATTATTGATTGTTCACTTGTCAGGATAAAGATCTATTTGAGTGCTTTGCAAAGCTAAAAGGGTTTTGTAGGGATCTCTCCTAACGATATAAATAAATAGCTTTGCTAATAGTTTTAGTGATGAATTGAAATAAAGTCTTAAGCTAGAGTGATCCCAAGAAGAGCCACTGCCAATGTGTTGATCTGGCTGGGTGAAAATAATAGCTAAAATTTTAAAGAAGATTTAGTTAGATCATGTAAGTAATGGGGACTTGTGGGATGAAAATCTCTTTCATGGATCTTGATGTAAATACACCCTCCATGGTTGGATAAGACTGTAGTTAGTCAGAGTAGGAAATTTATTCATAAAATGAGAGTACATTTGTTCAGCTGAAATTCAGCAGTAGCATTTGACTGAAATTCAAGTGTTGCCACTGCCTAAGCTATTCAGGGGAGGCATGAGTCTAAAGCATTTCCATGTCCATCTTCTAGGTGAGAAAAAGATTATTGTCTGCTTAATTTGACTTGAAGTGTGCTGTTTCCAGCAGTGAGCATTCATAAATTGACCATCTGCTACTTTTAATTGAGGAATCCATTTCAGAGTCTAATGGATTAACAGTGCAGCTTATCGTGGCTGCCTTGTACTGCCCCTTCACTCTGCATCCTCCTCTGCCTCTGGCGTGTGTGATAAGGGCCATGTTTTCTGTTCTGTGCTGTGCACAGTGGAGCCCTTCTCTGTGACCTGAGGCTGCTGCTGTGTCTGGTAATGTGCTGCAGGAAAATGAGAAAGCATCAGGGAGAAAAAGAAAAGGGACCCAACACACACAGTGGCAACCCGAGCACATCTTTGCTAAGGAATTAAATTAATTGAGTATAAAATGATCAAAAGTATTTTTCCAGGGGCCAAGTTCTGAAAAAGATACTTTGTGAAGAAATTATAAAGGGCATCTGATACAGGCTGTCAGAACTTTAATATTGTATGTTTTTGGTACAGTTTCTTGGCATTTTGTGTCAAGATTGAAGTTTTGTTCTATACAGGACATAGAATTTTGCATTTGTAGCCAGTTCTGATCCAGCAACAAATAAAAAAATACCAAAGTGGGTTTCTGTACAGCAGCTGGCTAGAATCGTGTTCAGTTGCCTGTTTGTAGTCTACTCCCTGTGATGGATTGGTTACATATTGGGTCCTGGCCATTTCATAATGGAATCTGTTTCTCAAAAGCTTCAATTATGCCATTTGAAAGAGTTATTTCAGTCTTCTAGACCTTTTTCATATTTGCTGTTTGGTTTCTGCTGCAAAATAGAGGATGATCTCAGGTGGGCAGCTGGCAGTTAAATTGCAGAACCTATTTAAGGCAGTTTGGACAAAATGCTGTTATGGTGCTTCTTCTTTTAATACCAGTAACATTCTTCAGCAATGGCATATAAAGGACAACTTTTTTATTTCCATTTATAGAAGTCTAGAAGATGCCAAATAATTCAAGGATAATTGAGAGATTTGAATTCATGGAAGTTTTAATCTTCTTTCAATGCAGAGTTATGTTTCAAAATCTGTGAGACTTCCTGACAATCTTTTGGTCCCTGTCTAGTGAATAAATGTAATAAACTCAGATTTGCAGTGAGATGCAGATTCTTTGTCATTGAATTGTAAAATGGGTGGTGTTAGAACAAACCTTCCTTCTTGAAATGGCAGGATTTGCAGAAGAGCTGTTGTATCAGAAGTGTCCCTTTGTTCCTATGGGAGCACCTATTAATATTTTGATAATCAGTACACCTTGGGTAAAATAGTTATCTTTAATTCACCTTTATGGCTGCATTCTGCTTGCCTCACTTTAAGTGGAGGAGAAATTATAGAAAAATACTTATCTCTCAAGAGTTCAGTGCTGGGTCTGTTTTTATTCCTGTGTGCTCTGTTTGTTTCAGAGGTTGACTCAAGGTCCCTGAAAGCTGTGCTTGAGAAGTACCATATTAATTTCGTGTGTAAAAACATGAGCTTTCTTTTTGCTAGACCTTGAGAGTAGAGGATTTGTGCAGACAGAAATAAGCCATGTGTCCTTGGAATTTTCACCATTGCATATTATAGAATTTAATTTTCTGAGCTCTTATTAGATAACAGTACATATGTGTATTGAACGAATTCCTGTGTTTATTCTATAACTCCTGACTTTAAAAGTGTGGATTCCTAATCTATTCCTTCATTTTCATGTGCTGTTCTCAACAGTGTATTTATTCTCTACTTTTTTTTAACTCTCTCTCTCTTCATTTTCCTGCTTTTTACACACAGTTGTTCTACAGCTGGAACTACAAACTGGATCTCAGTTCAGCTCAGCTCAGAATATGGGATATTGATTTTTTTTTTCTTGTTCCCTATCTCTGCATCATTTTAACATGGTCATTTTAGTTGGTAAAGCTACATAAAAATATATGCAAAGGGAAAGAAAAACATGCCCGAGCAAAAATGTTAGTTATTATGTAGCATTTTCTAAAAATGTTTGAACTGAATATTATTCCTATTTTATTATGCATATTAAACTTTTTCAGTGATATGTTCAGCTTTTTAAGAGAAAACTTTTAGGAGCAGTGTTTGCTGGGAGTGGTGGGTAAACAATTTAATTTTTTTTCTCACTCTGCCTCCCCCTTGTTTTAGGACTACAATGATGAAATCAGACAGGCACAGCTTCAAGAGTTAACATATTTAAATGGTGGCTCAGAAACTGCAGAAGTTCCAGTTGTCCGTGGAAAAGCATCAATTCGAGCCAGAGGAGTGCCTGTTCCTGCTTTGTCCAGGTATGTGGAATTTCATTTGAATGTGGCTATTTCCAGCTTCTCCCTTCAAACACAGTTTCTCCCCAAGTACAACAGTAAAATGCATGAAAGATTCCCAAAAGGAGAGCAAAAGGTCAGGGAAACAGCCTTCATTTATTGATGAAAGTTTAGTTCATTTGGACTGAATTAACAGTGGTCTCGTGGAACTTGAATGCTGCCTTTGTAAAGAAGCAGTGCACAGCATAGGAGATGTTCAGTCCTACTGTGAGCAGCTTGATTTTTAGCCCTGAGCTGCTCCTTAGGTGCAGTCTGGGTCTGGGCCCTATGGAGTTCACAGCAGTAAATGTCTTACCTCGATTGATGTCAATATCAGGCAGTATCTCCAACTTACCCAGTACACTTTTTTTATGGTACTGCTAAGTTTTCATGGTCATTATGAAATGATACAGAAGTGCTCTGGAGATAGAATTTGGATTTTCTTGGCTGAGTGGCACTTATTTTGTGAAAAGTGGCTTTTTGTTTGATTTGGGAGTAGGCAAAGTCTACTGCTTTTGCTGTTTTTCTTTGTCACAGGAGATGTTTTATTTTTACTCTAGCATCCCCCATCTTCATTACAGTACTGAGGTGACAGTTTCAACTCCTTCAAGTTCTGAAGTGTGAAAACAAAACCTAAATAAAGTTCATAACTGTTTATGTTACAGAGTACAGAGATTGTGGCTGCAGCATCTAAGTGTGACTGTTAACTTTGGTAATCTCCTGTTTTGTGTACAGTTCTTGTTAATGCAACTTGAAACTTGCATTTCTGAATGCAAGTTGTAAACTAATTTCTTGTTTCAATGCATTTCTTGTAAACTAATTTCTGAGTAATACCATGAAGCATTTTGCCTCAGATGATAAAGTGTGTTAGAAGAAGCAGCACTAAGGAAATATTCCATTTATATAGATCTGCTTAGTTGCATGTATCCTGATAATGATTCAAATGAATTGCAGTGTAAATCTTAATTTAAAAAAATTATTCTTATTGTGGGTCGTGTCCTGGGAGGAAAAAAAAATTCAATCATTAAATTGTTGGTCTTGTATTTTGTAATACTGTGTAAAAAAATATAAATATATATATATATGTATTCTACTTTTCTTGATTTTATGTTCTTAGTAGTGTTATTATATACCAAGGTTCACCCCTTGGCACTGTAATCAGCTATACAAGAGTTCTTTCAAATTAGAGACCTCATTTGATTTTGGACTTTATTTTTTTTCCAATTTTTTATTTGTTTTTAAATTGCTGTTAGTAACTTTGCCACGGATGCCTGTAATGATTCTGCTACAGATGCTCAATGCAGATACTTTTGCAGTACTATTTCAAGTTTATTTCATTTTCCATGTCCTTCAGCTAATATTTGTGGGATACAGAAGCTATTGTTTGGTTGGATCCTATCATCAGAGCTTGATAATTAATTTACACTGTTAGTACCTAATATGTGCATATGTAAATGGTTTTTTAGAGCACTACATTTTTAACATCACTAGCTCTGTCCTCTGGATTTTGGTATTTTTCTCAAATCTGCATTTTATGCAAGAGATACACTGTTACACAGCTTATCGAATCCTGCATAGTTGGTCTACAACTGCTGAAGTGTCTTCAGGGTAAATTTAAATGTTATTAGTGTTTGATTTGGAGATGGCAGTAAAAGGTTGGGGTTTTTTCATCAGCATTTTTCACATATATATTCTAAAACAAAGTGAGAGGGTGTCTGACTTGTCCTTACTCAAGGCTTGCCTTAAACTCAAAGACACTTTTCTCTCAAATTGAAGTGCTCTGTTACCGTATTCCTTAAGTGAAGTTCAATTCTGTTGCTACTGAGATTGTACAGCCATTGAGCTGAAGATCTCAAACTCAGTTATAATGCTCTGATTCTTTTTTAGCAGAAATGGATGTCAATGTATAATACTTTTGTTGAAGCAAAGCTTTTAAGGCTTTGTCTCAGTGTTGGATAAAGAAGTTTCAATAGGTAGCAGCCCCGAGATATCCAGGAGAAGTTGAAGCAAAGCCTCAGAAGACTTGCAAAACAAAGTTTTAAACCTTGATCCTAACCTTTCTTTGTAATCTGCAGAATGGTTTTATGATACCAGCCTTGATACATGAAACATCCTGTTGAGTGTGTTTAAGTTCCCACTTTTGCAAACCTTTATTACTCCCGAATAGTTTCAGTTACAAAAAAAAACGTACTAATTTTTGCTTTTTTTGCTCCTTATCAGACATGCGAGAACTGGATATAATGCATCCTGTCAAATCTATTTTTAGCTCCATAATAAAATTTTATTTTGTAGAAAACAGTACATTTGTATTTGCACACAAAAACTCTAGCTTATGTGCAGATGTTCTTGTTTGTGGTATTTTCCTAATGGTTGTGGTTTGGCAACTTTATATTCTTTTTTCTGGGTTGTTCCTTATTTTCTTGACTAAATTTTTATTACTCTATATCCAAGTAAGGTTTTGTGGGTGACTGGATGGAATTTGTTCTGGAAGAGCTCTGTGTGTGTTGTGAGCTTTATGTTCAGGAATGTTTTCTCATCACTGATCTTGGAGGATACAGCTGCTTCCTGTAGCTATTTCCTTTTCCCCCACCTTGCCCCAAGCTTTTGTCCCTAATACCATTAAAGATGACCTTCAGATGTAATCATAGCACTTCTTTTTGCTGTAGTGTTCATGCTGAGCACTTAAACTATTTTGACATAACCCCTCTTCTCTACAACAAGAACAGAAAAGTGGTGAAAGTCTGGTTTGTATTCCTTTGGTTTTTGTTATGATCTTAAATTCTTTTCTGGAGGCAACTGTATAAAATGATCATACCAGTTGCTTTTTAATTTATTAATTTATTTATTAATTTACTGCTTTTTAATTTATTGATTGCAAGCTGAGAAGGATCCATGGTGTTTAATGTGATGCTGTTAAGGTGTGAAACTAGAAAATGTAACTCTGTAGGCATCAGTGTTTCTTTAGTGCATTTATATTCCCATCCTGAATCAGTGCATTATAAATGATAGCAACCAAAATGTGAATCTTTGATTTCTGATTAACTAAAGGCTTAAAGACTTAAGATACACATGTTAACGTTCTAGTGGAAGGCATCCCTGCCCACAGCAACAGATTCGGAATTTGATGATTTTTAAGGTCCTTTCAAACCCAAACCTTTCTGTGACTGCACATGTTAATGTACATCTCTAAGGAGGTTTTGAAACTAAAGCAGCATTTCTCTTGGAAGCTTCACACTATTTTAAGAATAAAAGTAAGATTCAAGGATCACTCAACTGTGACTCCAACTGAGATGTTTTAGAAAAGTGAATTCTATCAGATGATAATAAATCTAAGAATTTAGGCTAAAAGGTCCTTGATACCTTGGGGTGACATGAGGGGGGAAGCATTTTGTGTCATTTATGGCTAGAAATCAGTGCTAGAATCACAGAATGGTTTGGGTTGGAAGGGACCCTTAAAGATCATCTCATTTCACCTCCTTCCATGGACAGGACACCTTCCCTTAGACCAGGTTGCTCAATGTCCCACCCTGGCCTTGAACACATCCAGGGATGGGGCATCTTCAACTTCCCTGGGCAGCCTGTTCCAGTGTTGTCTCACCACCCTCATCATGAATTTCTTCCTTTTGTCCAATCTCAGCCTGCCCTCTTCAACTGAAAGCTGTTGTCCCTCATCCTACCAGTACAGACCCTGATAAAACTACTTTTTTTCTTATAAGCAGCTCCACTTAATTATTGAAAGGCCACAATAAGGTAGAGCTGGCTGAATTCACACCCCACATTAAGGGAGATTGTATTTGAAAACAGTAGTCCCATTAAAGAAATGGAAGATTTCTGGTTTATACTTTCAAGAAGGTGTGGAGTTTTTTTGGTTTTTTTTTTACTTTACCATTTATTATTCATATTTCAGTCTATGCATGGCTGGGGTCCTAATGGTTGAATGTGTCACTGTGGAAAAATAAAACTGCTACAGAAGTTGTGAGTTAGAACTTGCTGTCTTATGTGTTAGAAGTAAGATGAGCTGGTGTGGATCGCTGCTCACAGCTTCCAGCTGCTTTCCTGCCACGTCTGGAATGAATTGTTTTCTTTTTTTGAAGAATAACCTTTTCTTGAGAACATGTAGGTAGAGAGGTGCAGAAGATTCTGGAGCACAAAATAAATACTGGACAAAGCCAGTTCAGGATCTGGGCCAAAGTCAGATATTATTAATGTTCACTGTGTTTTGTTTTGGTTTTGTAATCTCCCATTTTCCACAAAACTGAAACGTGAACATATGTATTACTGTTTTAAAATATAAATATGAAATATGACTTGTGTAAGATTGTTAACTCAATGATGGTTCTTTTAATTCTTTCTGGGGAAAAAAAAAGTCAGGAATTAGAGTTCTGAGTTGTATCTGGATATCAGTTTTAGTATTTTAAAATGCCAGCACTGAAATAATAGGTCTGTTATCTTCAGATGTATGATAAAAACCAAAAATATTTCTTGTTTGAGGAACATTGAAAATAGCTGGCTGTGCTCAAATGAAGATAATATATCAACATCTGGTAACCAAATTTGTTAGATCTATTTATTGAACAGTGTAAATCCCTACAGATATAGACAACTATGAATGCTAAAATTAAATAATTTCAAGTGTTTCCTCATTAAATAATATAGTGTTTGAGAACTGGTCCTAAATTTTGCAAGTATTTTTATTTTAAAGTTATTCTTCCATTTCATGTTTCTGGGTGGAGATAGTGAAAAGGATCTTCATACCATAAACTCTTACTTTTTTTTCTTTGCTGAAAGTGAAGGAAAACTGTGAACTGACTCTAGTTGTGATTACATGATCAGAATAATTTTACTAACTCAGCCATCCAGTGACTGGCTAAACTTAAAATAAAAATCAGTGTGATTGTAGAGTGGAGAAGGTGCTAAATGAAATTATTTAAGTGGCTGTTGCTGAGGGCAGCTGGAGATGAGTGTGAGATGCTGTGCCTGCTACTGTGTAAAGGGGAGTAACTGGGTTTGCTGTAAATAAATCTTTGAAATACTGTGGGACTACTAGAAAGTAGAAATATCAAATATTACTGCTAACAAAGACCGGAGAGGAAGTATCTAAGTTGTATAAGCTGGCAAAATACTATTTCAGTGGGAATCAATTATTAGATTAATACTTGTCAACTCCTTCTGAATGTTCTCAAATGTTTTGAGTCTAACATTGTATAGCATAGTTCTAAGTGATATTGGATTTTGGTATTAGATTTTCTTGAGAATGTTTTTAGGTACAGTAAATTCAGGATTCAAACAATGAGATGGTAATCACAAAATTCAATACTTTAGTAATACTGTAAGTAGACACAGTAAGGTAGACTTTGCATGTTTTTAGGCATAAACTATATTCTATCATTAGTCCACAGTGTTTACAAATCACCTTAGCACCTTTTGACACTTTGGTTAGAGGCTTTTTCTCCCCTTCTCTAGTCTGTTTATAGTTTTATAGAAATTGTGCTTCATTTTGCATTTTCTTTTTCCTCATATATTGAATTGGAAGCATAAGTAATGAAATAATGTTATGAGAGGAGAGTTAGATTCCAACAAAAACAGCTTTCATGGCAGTATCTTCAAGAGATGATGTGGTATGTGAGTTAAATTAGATTCTTTCTCCCATTTTGTAGTGAAACAAAATATATTAAATGAATTACTGGGATTTGCTTTACTTAGTCTAGTCCATGGTACCCAGATATAAAAGCCATTTTAATGCAGAGCCTACAAGACAATTACTCAACTTTGGGAGTAAAGTTACTCAGAAAATAACAATCTAAATCGCTTGCGTGTTTTGATGGAGAAGGGTTAATTTATTCACTGGATTTGCCACTGCCAGATCAATAAATTCAGGAAAATCCAACCCAAAGTGATTATAAAGATGAAACAAATACTTCAAATTTTCTTGAAGCAATAATAATCTGTTAATAAAATGTTTCTTTGAGAGCAAGAGCACAATGGACTCAAGTGCATAGATGAGCATTTTGTTGCTAAAGCCTTTTTGGCTTTACAAAAACAGCACCTGCCTAGGCAATAGGATTTGCTGAGTGTGTTTACTGCCAATAATTAAATACTTGTGTGTGTGATAGAAATTGCAGTTAATAGGTCCTTACAGGGTTTTTTTGAAAAACATAGAAAAAAAAATCAATTACTATTGTCCCATGTGATGCTCCAGTACTTGTGTACTGCTGTGTCTTACTCCAAGGGGTTATTGGCAAGGACCTTTTTAGTTCACATTTCCTGAAAATAAGACACTTTAACCCTGTTCCAAAGTATTTGCACAAAGTACTCAAAAAGTTCGGAGACACATCTGTGGGAGGTTCAGTCCTTATTTGTGCATGCTATCAGCCTGGATATATGGACTCAGCACTTTAAGAAGTTTTTATGAGTTCTTACTCCTAAGGGGTTCTTATTGAGGACATTCAAAATATTTCTGACAGGGACAGAGATGACATCATGGTAGAAAGGAAGGAAAATAGAGACAAAAGAACACCTTTCTTGTATTTTAGAATATGAGCTGTTAGTCAAGGCTGACAATGGGCTGAAAAACCACCTTTGGTGTGCAACTTGTTACAAAGGTTTTATAAAGAAAATAAAACTAATCAGCAGTTTAGTAGCAAAGACAAGGAGAGTTGGTGGCACCTGCAATTTGGCCTGCATAAGGATGTCCTTGTGCAAAGAAGCAAGCAGTGGAAGTGATCTAGGAGCTGTGAGAAGTTTGATTTAATGGTAAGGTATCTCTGGATGTCATAAAACAGATCTGGGATCAAATATGTGGTATAATTGTTCTAATTATTAGCATTTGCACAAAGATTCTTTAATTTATAGGTGAGATAGTTATAGAAGGGAAAGGGTAGAAAACAGACCCTCTGTGCAGTTTCTTCAGAGGCTTCAGAAGCAGATGGATACCCCTCAAAAATAGTTTATTAGGAGATGAAAAGTCCTGGAAAGAATGCAATTTCAAAATCAGTTTCATTCAGTTCTGTTTGGTCAGCAGAGAGGAGCCTAGCACCTCCTGTTCCACTGCTTCCCTTGAGGAAGGTGTAGATTGTGCTGAGGGCACCTCTCAGCCTTCTCCATTCCTCTGATGTTTCTGTTGGATCCATCAGATAAGCCTCAGTTGTCATTTGTAGTATGAAGTGCCTTAATCGACTTAATTGTTGATATGTGAATGGTTCTAGACTGCTTGTCATCTTTGACATAGTTTCTGATGCACTTTGAGTTATTTTATATTTGCTTTTTTGTTGTTGTTTTGGTTTGGTTTGGTTTGGGTTGGGTTTTTTTTTTTTAATTGGGAAAGAAGCTGGTTTAGGAAACAAGTTTGTGAATACACACAGTTGAGTAGCTAAGTTGTGTGTGTACTCTAATGTTTTCTAAAATTCTGTTTTTAGTGTTCTGATCTCTGGGCCAATCTTAATTCTAGATGTTCTATAGGCAGTCATAGTGCAGAACCTATTAGTTTGTGCAAAGGATACATAAATTTATATGTGTCTATGTATTAACTCCCATGTGTCCCCTTCCTGTAAGTTGGATTTTTTTAGCTATTTTCTTTTGCTAAAACATTCAGGCTGGGATTCAGCTACCTACTAGAGTAGGCATCTGAACCTCTGTTGCAGTTTATAGAAAAATAGTACACGCACTTTAATTTGTCCCTTTTGTTCCATAATTTGTCTCTAAAGCATTGGCAGCACTATCCAGTGGATTACTCTAAGAACAGCTCTACCCTGAGAAACTTGTTCACTTGTTCTTGGTTGTGTAGCAAAATTGTAAAGTGCATGTGCATGTAGACATTCATATATATACTAATTTATCTGTACTGATGATTGAGGCTCACTCTGGGAGGTTTCCTGATTCTGGGACAATTGAAGAACTTCAGTTATCTTGGACCTGCTGTACTGAGTATTTTGTTTTATTAGGATTCTTTCTCTGAGGTTAGAGTTTGGGTTCAGCCTTTCAAGTGATGCCTCTTAAAACCTGTTCTAGCCTCAGTGAGCTCCTATTGCCCTTTCTCAAGCTTTTTCTTTTTTGATAATTTAATTTTGTGTGTTTCCTCTGAATTCCCACAGAATTGCTGTCTCCCCATATCACATATGTGCATTTTACTCTTTCAAGAACTTTTGAGCATAATTTGTGTAGGTGCCCTTTTCAAATTAAGCAATAGCTGAGCAGTTCTTGTTTTTGCAAAGGTGTGCAAAGGTTCCTGTTCAAGTGGTATCTCAATATTTTGAGTCTGTTCACTGTAAATGTCCATCAAGCTTTTTTAGTTCCACTATACCTTCTTTAGAAATAACAATTCTTAAGTTAAACACATATACAATTTACAATATAAAAACTTTTATATAAGTTAAAAGAAATAACAGTTTACAGTTTATAAAAATCTCCTTTTAGCATCATAACCTGATACAACTCAAGTCTGTGTGGTGCTGATTGAATTATCCTGTCACTGGGTTTTCTGTCTTGGTGCTTTCCCAGTCTCCTCCAGCATGGTGCAGTCACCATGGGAACTGTACATCTCAGATTAAGAGATTCTGTAGGAGGAATGAATAAAGTTATGAAAAATTAAGATCATAAGTAATCTCATAATGTAAGAGAAATATTGTTTCCCACCCATCACCATTCCCATCCTATTAACTGGTATTTTTTTAAATGCAGAAAAGACGCATGGATATGGTTTTCTAATTACTTCTCAAAAATAGACCTATGCTAGCTTGAAAAACTATCTTTTTTCTTCCCTTAAATGTTCTTTCATGTTTTTCAGCATATCCCATTTCCTGCTTTCACTTGCATCTTGCCTGAAGGATGCTGTCATGGTTATGCCTAGAGATTCTTGAATCTTTTTACTGACCTCTTTTCTTTTTTTTTCCACTTGGTATTGACTATAGTCTATTCCTCTAGGTTCATTTCCCTTTCTCTGGCTTCTCTTGGAAAGTATCACATTTGGTATTTCTTTACATTACTTCAGCAGGCTGTGTCTGGGAACTTCACTGCTCACCCCTGCCCCCACTACTATGAAGTCAAATAAGCAACTGGTACCCTGTCCTGAGGAGGCATTCTACAGATTAGCCAAAACCAAGTAATAAGCACAGTTTTAAATCATGTACTCTCTAGGCTCATTTGAAATACTTTTGTGACTATGTTTTGATCAGTAATTAAAATTAATAAAATCTATCCTGGTTGTATCTTTACATTTTTTTGCATTCCTCATTCAGTGATGCAGTTTTTGAAATACTGCTTATTTGTGGTGGAATGATTGCCTTGTTTTCTGATTCGCTTATTGATGTGAAATTATATGACTTGTATGAAAGGGGATAAGAAATCATAAGGCCAAATCTGGATCTTTATAATACTGTTCAAGTTGGAAATTTCTACTGACATCAGGACACTTCTACACAATTACTGTTCTTGAGATTAATTAGATAATGGCTTGGTCGGTAGAAAGACAGGGTAGAGCTTGTGCCTTGTTTCCTTCTATGTATCTGTTAGAGTCTATGATAAGGGTCTGACTTCTTTGGGACAATTGTATTTGCCTGCAGCAGTCATTCAGACTCTGTTATAGTTCATGGGTTGAATTTATCTCCTTAAAAAGGAGATGTCTATTAACAATATTTTAGTCTGTTTAAAAGAGAGTAAATGATGCAAATTTCTCACAGATTGTACCTCTAAGTCTCTCCCTTTACTGCAGAGAGGCAGGAGGAAAAGCCACTTCTAAATGGATCAAATGGGTTTTGAAAACTGGTTCAACTGAAGTCTCATCTTTTTCATCCATATGTTACATGTCCAAAGTAATGGAATGCAAGTCAGTGCTTATCATCCTTTCAGAATTTTTAGACCAAATATACTGCCATTTAGTGTTCTTAAATATATGTAGGACATCAGGTTATATCCTATAATCACCCTGCACGTTTTACTACATATGGATGTGTCCTGAAACAGATGAAAATCTCTTCAGAAGCAGAAGAAAATGTATTTCTTGTGACCCACTCAGTATCTTACACCCAGTGTGATTTTTGGGTTGTGTTCAGAAGCTATCCTGTGATCAGAAGGGAGTGGCAACTGTGCAGGGTTTGAGTATGATATAGCCTGACACCTTGAAATGAAGCTGTTATTCTGTGCTTGTGATTTCACATTCTAGAAGTCAAATTCCAGTGAAGTTGACTGATTCCACCAGATTGTTTTGGGTGTGTCTGTGTGTGTGAGAATGACTCAAGTCAGTGCAAGGCTCATCACTGAATCCCATGTCTAGTTTGTATCTTCCAGCATTTTTTGCATAATGCATAATCGGATTTAAGCCTGCAGAGAAATGACAAACTCTAAATCTCTTTTAGACTTTACTGGCTGTAGCAAAGCAAAACAGTCATGAAGTGGGGGAGGGAGGCGTGGAAGGGAGGTGTGGGTATGGTGTTTAATGGCGAGTGATGCTGTGTTACAGGGGCCGTGGGGGAGTGCCTCCACCACCAGCAGGAGTGCCCAGAGGGGCACCAGCTCCCCGGGGAGTCCCTCCCAGCAGAGGACCAGTGAGCCGGAGCCGGGGACTGCTGGCCCCCAGAGCACGAGGAGTTCCTCCCCCGGCAGGGTACCGGCCCCTGCCGCCGCCCCCCGCCCAGGACACCTACGGGGAGTATGTAAGTGGGGCTGGGGTGTGCTGTGCAGGGGGTGGGTCATGCCAGAGAGGTCACATCCCTCCAGAACTCTGTCATTAGCGCCTAGTTAACATCTGCACCCAACTCTCTGACAAATGTGGTCATCTCTCTTTTCCATTTCAGACTTGAACTGTGTTTCATTTTTAAAAAACCTGTTTCTATGTATACACTACCATAAAGACATTTACAGTGCATTTCGCAAAATAGTTGTGTACCCCTTAAATGGTTACTGCTTTCCAAAAAAATCTGAAGAATCACAATGTTGTAGATTTTTAATTCTCAGCTAAAGCAGACTAATATTCTCATCTTCCTTCCCAAGCCTATCTTTGTGGTCATATAGTTGTTTAATGATTAGACATGTAAAGCATTTTTATGAAAGCTTCTGAACTAATCCTAAAATTTTAACAATGCACAGTGTATCTCAATAAGCCATACATATTCATCTTGATTTTATTGTATTAGACATTAGAATCATATCAAAATACTTTTTATGTTGTACATGACAAAATTATGTGGTTATGAATTGTTAGGGAAAATTTCAATTGAACCTAGAGAGCAGTAAGATAGAGAAAAAAGATTGTTAAATCAAAGCTATAGTGATAAAAATGAATTTAGTCTTACAGAAAAATAATACCTTCAAGGGCAATGTTTTTAATGCTTTATATATATTAAAGGTTTTAGTGTGCCCTCTTTGCAGCCAAGTGTGTCTGGACTTTGTCTTTGTTGTTCAGACTTGCAAAAAAGGAGATTCTGCATTCCTGAAAATGGTGTTGCTGTTTAGATATTTTTTGCTTTTCTCTAAACCTTTTCCTTCCCCTACCCTTTGCCTCTCTTCCTCCAGAGATCCCCACCAAAGCCATCTAAATCAAATACCAGGCCTTTTCCTTTTGGCAGAAACCCATTTTTCTATATAACAATTGTAGCTTTATTATGGAAGAAGTTTAATGTTGTCAATGTAAACGTTTATGCATATAACTGAATAATTCAGAAGAAGTTAAGGTAGTTCATTAATTTTGAGGAAGAACAATTTAACAACATGCCTAAATTTCCTCTGGCTATACTTGACTAGTCGAAGTGGGTACTGCAGATACGTGGTTCTCTCACAATGCTTTCAAAAGAATCAGTCCTCACTGAACAGTTTCCAGGACATACATTCTAGAACACATAGAGAGATGTATAATATAAACCTCTTTGAGTAACTTCATGTTTATATATAATCTGCTATTTATAGCACGTTTCTATAGAAGTGGTGTGGAAGTAACAGCTGTTTGCATCAGTATCCTGAAGTATGCTTCACTTCTGGGAGAATAATTAGAAAATAGCACCGTACAGAAAAATAGTGCTGTGCTAAATAACTTATAAAAAGAATTTTCTTTAGTACTGGATCACTTGTCTTCCAAAAAAAGCTGGGTTAGAGATAGATACATAGGTAGATATAGTACTTAAAGCTGTAGTTGATAAAGAAGTCCTAGGTGGTCTTTTTTTCTTTGGAAGAACATTTAGCAGGGACATAAGCCATTGGTGCATTGCATGCTCAGTGTTAAATTGGATGCTTGGTATTTTTTAACCTGCCCATTTGCAGTACATTATCTAAGTGCCTTAACTATATTTTTTGCAGGTCAAGGGAGCATGGTAGGAGTCTTTAATAGTATTTCTTCACCTTCTTTACTAATTCCTGTTTATTTATATCTAATACTAAGGCATTAGTTTGCCAACCTGAGCAAATAATAAGGTCTTGAATAAGGTCTTGTTGATTGGGAAGTGTCTGTAGAATGAGAACATCAGAAAGACTGGGGTGTACCATAAGCTTTTTAAGCACCATCAAAGCTTTGGAGACTGAGATATCCAGATAGGTTACAGGGAAACCTTTAGAAATGTATTGGGTTTTTGTTGTGGTCAGGTTTTGGTAGCAGAGAGGTGCAGGGGTGGCTTCTGTCAGACACTTGTGGAGGCTTCCCCCATGTCCAGCAGAGCCAGTGTCAGCCAGCTCCAAGGTGGTCCTGCTGCTGGCCAAACCAAAGCCCAGCAGCAGCAGCAGTGGTATTGCCTCTGGGATATGTATTTAAGAAATAGAGGGGAAAAAAAACCCAGTCTGGAGCAGTCTGTTCCTAGAGGACTTCACCCCATGGAAGGGGCCTTCAGCAGAACAGTTCATTGCAACCCGAGGGAAGGGGTCACATTGGAGGAGTTGGTGTTGGACTGTCCCTGTGGGAAGGATCTGATGCTGGAGCAGGTGAAAAGTGGGAGGTGTCCTGTCCCTGGGGAGCAATGAGAAGAAACAAAATGTGATGAACTCACCACAGCCCCCATTTCCCACCCCCCTGCATTGCTGTGAGGGAACAAGTAGAGAATTTTGGATTTGGAGGTTGAGACTGGGAAAGAAGGGAAGAATGCAGGGGAAGGTATTGCTAAACTGAGTTTTTATTTCTCATCATCTACTTTGATTTCATTGGTAATGAGCTGATATCCCCCAGCTGGGTTGTTTGCCTGTGACAGTAACTGGTGGGTGATCTCTCTCTGCTCTTGAGTCATGAGCCTTTTGCTATGGTTTCTCTCCCCAGTCCACATGAGGAGCAGAGTGACAGAGTGGCTTTGGTGGGCACCTGGTGTCCAGTCAGGGTCAAACCACCACAAGAATACTTTCCATCAAGGATTGGAAAGGTCCTGAGGATTCATGGAGCTTTTCATTCCCTTAGGCTAAAACGCCTTTGCTTTGTACTCATGAAACTAATGTGAAAGTTTGCAAGTCCAGGAGGAAGCAAACTGAGTGTGGATGGAAGCTTTGAACCACTCACTCCTCTAACTGTGAATATCTCAAAAGTGATTTAGGGCTTTCAGTATGTCAAGTCCTTGCCCATTTCCTCTGTTGAGTGCTATTAAATCTACCTTGTTACAGACAATGAATTACAAACAGCTTCCCTTTTCCTTCACTCCCTTTGCTAACTGTAGTCCCTGGAACCAATGAATTTTTAACATCTATGACTAACTCAATTCTGCCTCCTGCTTTCCTGTTATCTCTCCTTCCTCTTCTTGATTAAGTAGCTGGGTTTTTTTAAGTTATCATCAAGATGGGGAGAGGAATGCCTGTTTCGTTCTGAAAAATTGGAAGGGTTACTTCTGGAGGCAATATTTCACATGGGAAAAATATCACAGGCAAAAAGTCATTAATTTGAGATGAATTTTAATGTGGGCTCAAGATCAAGAAAACTGTGTGAACATTGCTGTCCTGTTTTTGCTGTTGCTGTCCACAGGGAAGTGTTCCAGAACCTTGCCCATTACTGAACACTCTACTCAGAGTGAGCTCTGTCTTCTGTCATTTTTCTGGGGTCTTTGTATTGGTGACCTTTGGATGCTTTGGGTTTCTCTTCGGGAGTCACAGAGCACACTGGACTAGCAGCAATATTTGCACACCTTTCCTGTTCAGAATAAGTAGTTTTCCCACTCCACTGTT
Source organism: Luscinia megarhynchos (assembly GCA_034336665.1). NCBI lineage: Eukaryota > Metazoa > Chordata > Aves > Passeriformes > Muscicapidae > Luscinia > Luscinia megarhynchos. The sequence continues at coordinate 95,153,118 of JAPFBE010000002.1, forward strand.
GCCAGTCTTACTCACATATGAGTCTCAGCCACAGGACTCATTCCTCCTGAGACCCCACCACACTGTTAGTACCACGATGAAGCTCTGGAAGCCACTAAATGACAGTTCCTTATAATTTTCTCTGAAGACTGACTCCTTTACAGCTGCAGCATCAGCTCAGATTGGAAAAGATTCCAGCCTCTACAGCCAGCCAGCTTTATAATTGCTGTCCTGACCTTGCTGCTCTGATTGCTGTGATAAACTTGCTCTGAAGACTAACAGGACTCCTTTTTTCTTTCCTCAACTGCTCAGGTCAGGAGAAAACAAGTTGTGATGTGTGAAGCATGGCCATTACATTATTTTTGTAATAACTGGAAGAGGAAAACCATACTAGGTGGATGCTATATTTGTTGAAGCACTTACAGATGGTTTCAGGAACATTTTTCTCTTAATTAAATGTGAATTTTTCTCTACTCATTGAACTATACTGTGTAATAGAGAAAAATATTTTAATGGATTTTTAAGCTGACAACTTATTCCTCTAAGATAAGAAATAGAAACCATATTTAACTACCAGCTGAAAATTTTAAGCTTTTCCACAATTTTCCAATAAGCAGGAAATTAGTAACAGTGTAAGGTCAATTCCTTAGCATATGTTGAGTCAAACATGGGTTAGAACAGAACTGCTCAGTCTCAGCTACTGTCTCGTAACATTTGCTGCTCTTGGCCTCGTCCTGCTGTCGTCTTCTTAGCAGCTTCCAACCTCTGAGGCTTTTTTCCAAATTAGCAACACAGCAGTGGGACTGAAGCTTATTAAAGAGTAGATTTTTATTTGATGCTGTTTTCATTTTACAAAGGCAAATATTTTGCAAATATTCTGCCAGTCTTTCACTTCTGTACTGCATGAATATATTTGTGATGATCCTGTGTCAAGTCCTGTTTTGGCTGCTGTAGTTGTGTTAAATGCAAAGTGAGTTTTATCTGAGTTCATAATCAGATTTTTAGGCATTAAGAACTTCAAACATGGATTTAAAACCTGTTGCTCTGGCAGTGTGTAATGTCTACACTAAAAAAAAACAAACAATTCATCAGTCTAGCATGTTATGGCCAAGACTTTCTTCAACACTACTTTGGAAGACAGTCAGATCTAAATGTTTCTCCCTGTTCTGGGGAAGATTTGTGGCAGAGCTTTATTTCTGGTTTTGGCCATTTTATTGATGTTTTCTGATGTTCAGACAAGTGTCAATACAGGGGCAGAGTTTTTCTGATGCACAGACCACATGTATAATTTCTAGCAGCTAGTGCTTCAATGATACTGCTTTCTGTATTAAGAAATGGAACTAAGATGGAATGTCTACCAATAAGAGAACAAGGGAGCCTTTCCAATGTTTCATGAATTGTAATTTGGGAAAGGTCATTGTGAAATACTTCCAGTTGGTTTTTCAAGATTATTTTAATTTGGATACAGATACAGGCCACTCAGAAGTATGTACAGAACAGCTGGATGCAAAAAAAGTTACTGATAACAACAAACTTCAAAACCTACTCCTTAAAATCTACATTTAGTTATTTCTTATTTCTGCAAAGCCATAAAAGTTAGGGATGTTTTTAAGCTTTATAGTTCCTGAAGCATTCATTTGTGGATATTTCCAGAAATACATTGCTTTAACTGATGAACAAAGCAGACTTCAGATTCAAGATTGTAGTTCTCACACTAACTCTGTGTTGTGAAACTGTAATTAGCACTGTATGTGTACTATAAGTACATGTGTATTACAGGTATTACAATACTATGAGATTATGCTTGTCCTGCTTTTCATGAGAAATGAGGAGGACCCAAAATGTGACCATAAACTGCTCTCTAGCAAGATCTTGCCCAAAATAATGGGCAGATGGTGTGTTACTCTGTCTCAGTATTTTTCGGGTAGTGGAAGGTTTGTGGTTTAAATTCCTCTTACAGGTATTCAAGTTCCCTTGGTTATCTCTGAAGATGATGTGCTGACCACCAGGATACTATCCCAGCATACACAGTGCTTTCTATCCTTTTGGTTTTGCACTAAATCCTGCAAATTTGGTCAGCCTTAGGGAAAGCTGAGTCACAAATATTTGTCTGGATGGCTAAGAAATTAATTTCATGATCCAGTGATTATTACAAAATATGGATGTAGGTATCCATTAGAGAAAAGAATGATTGCAGTCTTACTATTTACAGGAGGAAAAAAAAGCCCTATTCCATTGAAAAACTATAGGCTGTTATTTAGTTCACTTCCTTGGAAAGCCAGTGCGAATTCTGATTTAATCTCCGGCCTTAAGTTTGAATTCCCTGTCTCCCTATTGAGATCATAATTAATTTAGATTTTGAAAAACTGAAAATTAGGATTAATGTGGAAGCAATTTCTTGGAGCTATTAATACACTGCTGATTTTGCATGGGGAACTGTTTTTAAAGTAGAGTTTTCTCATTAACATTCACTTGCTGTTTGGGGTTGAAGAAGGTAATAGCTGTAGGAAAAAAAGAGAAAAATTTCTGTATACTGTATAAAAACCTCAGCTTTTTTTTTTTTTTTTTTTACCAAAAAAGGCTTCTTGAAGTTGAGGTAGCAAAATATTAGCTAAAGTAAGGGCTAGTCCAGATGACATAAGACTTTGAAAAGAATTTAAATTCTTGAATGGAGTTCAAGTATAATTTGTGTCACTTTGCAAGATTTACACCACGTTTTAATTTATCTAGGTGTTGTGAATGTTGATAGCTTCCTAATGACATGCAGCATTTTAAATCAGTGAGTTTATTTGCTTGGTTGTTTTGAATGTGAAGCTTTTTGTTTGTGTTCCTGGAAAAGGAGTTGAATTAGCTCAGTCTCTAAGAACTAGAGAAATTATCTTTTTTCCATGCTGTCCCTGTTTTTCCCTTTGTGGATAATGTTGTGGTTTCCATTTAGGTATTGTGCCATTTTCTAAGCATTTTACTCACTGACTTCTGGCTTTTTAGAAGTGCTATCACTGTTCTTAAATTCAGGGGAATTTGTGTAAGACTATTGCAAAGCAAGTTCATAATATAAAAACATTATTTCTTGGCTTTTTCTTTCCAACACAGTGTTCTTTTTTCATAGTAAATAGGACAAGCAAGAAGAAATAAATGTGGAGGGAAAGGAAAGGTTTCACATTTTAAGCACTTTAATTCAGTGATTTCTTTAATTTCAAATCTTTTATCTTCTCTGGGTTTTCAGGATGAGATGGAGAGAGAATGCAAAATGTTTTTATTTGCCCAGGAGCTGAGGTGGCATTGGCTGTGGAAAAAGTGGAGTTTTTTGGAGAAAAGGCTGAACAGCTTTTCCCCCTGCCTAAATCAGTGTTTACCTATAAAGTTCCTATACAATTCTTTTCCAAGTATTTTAGTTTAAGCTGTTTATCTGAAACTTGGTATTATTGAATGAGGAGTCCTGATTCTGACACTGCTCCCTGCTGTTGTGTATAGAAAACCAGACTTGTTTTGGTCTGATAGTAATTTGGTTTAAATGTTGCTGTCTATATTCATTAGCAACTCCTCAGGGTTTTTTTCAGGTGCATGAAAAAACAATCCACTCCTACATCTCTCATTCTAGGAAAACCTTATTGGTTCTGGTTGGATATGCACTAGGCTCCTTCTGGATGGAAACAGATGAAAATCTCCAAAATAAGAGCTTACAGTCTGTGCATGTTTGCTGCTAATGTCCTTGATGGTGGCACTCAGACTTCAGATGGTTGTAGCTACCCATATTTGTTTTGATTGCCCCATATTCCCTGTTGATTAAATGAGGGGGGATGTTATTCCCACATAGCAAAATGGCTGTTCCTTCCTTTTATATTTCTAATTTGCCAAAAGAAGTTCATTGCACTGCACTGATGTTGTTTTGTGTTTTCTCCTTCAAGTTAATCTCTGCACAAACTTTTTTTTTTATAATTTGATAGTTTTTATCTAAAAGGAATATGTTCCTCCAATGTTCTGGGATAAAGTAGTGGTGAAAGTATTTTGGAGAATGATGAGAAAAAGAAACTGTGCAAAAAGAAAACATTTTGGCTGTAGTGGTAACGGCCTTATTTTTTTCCTTGGATGGATTTCCTTAGATGGGAACAGCTGGAAAATTGATTTCTTATTGATTTCATTATCTTTTTTCCCAGTTCTGCAAATGGCCTTTTTGTTAAAGGCCACTTTTACCCTCTTCTTTCTTCCTGTTTGTCTGTGTTGCTCTTTGAAACATTGTTCATTTTCCTTAAAGAGGGTCCAAACAGTAGTCTGTCATTGTCACTGCCAGCAGATTGCAATTTAAAACCACCATTTCCTGTTCTCCACTTGCAAGGGTTTGTTCAGAGTACTGCTGTAATTAAAAAGCACTGATGAGCAAGGCTTAGCATGATTTATAATGTTTTGGGGAATGCAGAGATTTTGGCAAAGATTGCTTTTATCATTTTTTGACCCATGATAGTACCTTAATATATTCAAAGAGTGCATATTTACACATTGCCTTTAATTCTATTAATGAAAAATGTCTGTACTTTACACAGAGCAATTACAGCTACCAGTACTTTTCTTTGGATTTATTTCACCTGTGGGCACCATCATTGAGACCACTGCAGGCAGCAGCTCTTTTTAAGTAGAAACACTTACAGGTTGGCTTAATAAAGGACTTTATTAATAAGCTTTGAGAATTTACTGAGTGATTTCATATTCTTTTTGGATGATCTGTGTTGTAACACCAGCTTTTCTGTTACTTTGGGGGAAGATTCTTAAGCCTGAAGTCAAGACAGTTGCTCTTAATACCTTCTTGATACTTCAGATGTTGGGTAATAAATACTTGTAGTTGAAAAGGACTTCAGCATTTTCAGGTCTTTTTTCCCCCCATTTCTGTTGTAAGCCCAGACTGTTCAGCACATTTGTTGTCTTTTGATCAGACTAGTCTGAGAAGAGTTAAGTTTTCTAGGTTATCCTGAAAAGTAGAATAATGGATAACAAAAAAAAGGCTTCTGTTCATGGAATGAAGACATGATGTGGTGTGGGCTTTTGGGTTTTGAAGTGGAAGATGAACTATGGGTTCTCCAGTAAACTTTCTGATATCTGAGTGCATTTAGGAAAAGCTATTCATAGACACATAGTATGAATAGAGAGGGAAGTCCATTGTATTGCATTTAGTAGGTGGAAGGAATACAGACACTGTCATCCATGAGAAGAAGAATAATGACTTTAAATATAAAAGTGAATGCTTTTATAAGTACCTGAAAGATGCCCAAAAATCAGCAGGAAAAATGTAATGAGAAGGTTCTTATGAAGGTATAATTCTTTTGTTATTACATAGAAAGAAGTCTGTATAGCAATGCTTGGGCTTAGTAGAATGTACTTAGTACAAAGATGTACATTAGTACAGGCTTTCTGTGCTTTAAGTTGAGTTCTGTCCATTTTCATTATATATGTGTAAAAATGATAGTTATTTTCACTTAAGTTAGCATGGTATTTTATAGCACTGAAACATGCCAGATGGCCAAGGATATTTCACCTAAATACTAAATAAAGTCAAAGAAAACATTCACTGAAGCCACTAGAGGTCTGATTCAGAAAGAGAATACTCAAGTAGTGTGGATTTAATTTAAAATTTAAAAAATCTGTCTGGGCTGACCTTATTTGTAACCTTCTGAAAGAGAAAGTTTTCAAATACTGCATGACTAAGAGCAAACACTGTCAGACCTAGTTCAGGGAAAGCTCTGAAACATACTTCAGCTGCTCATGCCTAATTGCTACTTCAAAGTAATCGTGCAGAGCAAAGACATATTTTGGAATTTGAATCTCTTATTTCTTAACAAGCTATTAAGAGTAAACCCATTTTATTTTTGGAGCATGTTTCACATATTTATCTTGTTTTTAGTGTAAACTTTGAGATTTATAACTGTAATTATTAGGGAAAATTTCTTTCCTGTGAGGTGGTGAAGCTGTGGCACAGACTGCCCAGAGAAGTTGTGATGGCCCCATTTGTAAGTGTTCAAGGTCAGGTTGGATGGGGCTCTGAGCAGCCTGCTCTGGTCTGGACACATGGAATGTGTCCCTGTCCATGACAGGGGATGGAACAAGATGATCATTATGGTCCCTTCCAACCCAAACCATTCTGTGATTCTGTGAAACACATCAATAAAAGATAATTGATCTATTTAGACAGTTTATAGTAATCTCAAAAGCTCAGGTTGATGATTTTAATTCTGACATGGGTCCCACATACAAACCACAAACCAGAAGTCTTTCCTTACAAGATTTCTAAGAGCCACCATCAACAATATCATTAGAGATGAACAGTGAATCTTGGGTAAAAACTCTCTGGAAGAAAATTTTTAATTTTCTTTTTTTAATAAAAGAAATAGTTCAGTCTGATACAGAATGGGCCTCCCCCAAATTTTCCTTTTGTTCTGCTGAACATCTTATGAAGGATCTTCTAATTTCAAATTTAATTTGTTCTTCTGTTTTCAAGAAATCATAGAACCACCATGACTTCAAAGTAGTCTCTTACCATCTTTCTTTCATGATCCGTTTTTTCAGTTAAATAGTTAACATAAATGTGAATGAGAGGACTGATGGCTCAAGAGGCCTCTAATCATTCCTTAGGGGCAAAGCTTTCCTAACACATTAAAATGTTCATTTCAGTCCTCTGCTTTCATTTGTTGTCACTGCTGGAGATGCCCAGTTTGAAGTTTGGAAGCCTCTCTTAGGGATGGCTGGTTCACAGCTTGGAGAGTCTATGAGAGGAGACCAAATGTCATATAAATGTTCTGGAACAGAGCAAGGAAATTGGCTCAGGCAGCTTCTGTTGTTGGTCAGGGTCTGTATTGTTAGCAGATGTGTGTGTATTGCATCAATAAGTAATAAAATGCCTGTTTGGAATAACTGCCAGGAGGCAGTGGGGTTGGAGTTTAGTCTGTGGCTTATCAAGAAAAAACCATATCTGATGGGCAAGAAGATCCTAAGAGTCTGTTTTACTTTTTAGTTTCAGGGCAGTGAATTACTGAAAAAGAAAATGCATTTCCTTTTAAGAGTGACTATTTATTAATGGATCTCCATGCAACTGACAGTTGAAAGAATCCTAGTTTCTTCTTCCAAACCAATGAATAAACTCACTCAACTGTGCTGGCAAATGCTCATACTCTTCTAATCACTGCTGGGAAACAATCATGTGCACTAATCTAGCAGTGGTGAAGCTCTATTGATAGGCAGGTTGCCTGTTTTCCGTAGAAGTAATTCCAAATGACTGGAAAACTTGCTAAAAACTCATAGGAAATTAGATTTCCTATCAGTTGCTTTGAGAATGTCACTGGCTTCTGCTACAGAAAGCTGTCAGATTCCCATCATTGGAGATATTTTCTGCTAGAGTTAGACAATCCATCATTTGTCGTTCCTAAGTTGATACTGATTGTTGGTTTCTTTCTGTCATTGCTAAAAGATTCTTAAACATTCCTTTTAGTGAAAATGTTCTTTAATGAGGCTTTATCCTTTAATTGCCAAGGCTGGATAAACACACTTATTCAGAAAACACCATTTTTATTTAAACACACACACAAACACACACATATGTACATGAAGGATAATCCCCCAGTCTTCAAAGTGTTTTCTCATTAGGTCGTTCTCATCTGGCAACATACTCCTAAAAATCCGTTGACATCTTTGGCATATTTAGACAGGATTTAGGTATTAGGAGTTCCTAGGAATCAAAGCAGTGGATGAGCCATTTCTGCTTTTCCTGTGTTTAGCTCAGCTAGGTGTATTATTGGGCAAAACAGTAAATTGATGACAGCTCTTCAGATTCCTATAGCTAATCATTCTCTGTGAAAACTCATAATCACTGTCACTTTCTTTTTATTCTAAACTTCTATATGGCTGGAGTTAGTATTTGTTCAAATTCAGCACTGATTTGGGAAGAGTGTTACAGTGTATAAATAGTGTGAATAATGTGGAGAGAAGTAAGAAATCCTTACTTCTAGTTTCTTGTTCAGTGAAAAACTCCTATAAGTTGAAAAGTATTCAAAGGGCATTTAGAGTAGTAAAATTATCATTCTTACTGCTCTTATCTCTAGGGAAGTTCTTTTCTATCCAAATTTACATAGAAGATTGAATTTATTGTCCAGAAATAAGTCATGTATCTAAGTCAATTGTACAATATTTATTCAGATATTTTGATTCCTGAGGTGCTTCCCAGAGCTATCTTGAAGATCAGTAGTTCACTCAAACTCAAGAACATGGAAATGTTAAACATTTGTACAGTTATCTGTACAAGCCAGTGTTAACTAAAAAAAGCATATTTTTGAAGCACATTGCCAATAGCTTAAAATATCTTTAAAGAAGTTATGGTCTAATATTTGTAGATAGAAGTAGTCTCAAGATTAAGATTTTGCCAGTTCATGGTGTACATATGTTATACATACATATTTTCGGGAGTGTTGTCTTTCACACACAGAACTAAGTTACTGCTCTGTTTCTGGAGTGTGCTTGAAGTTAATATTGCATCTTTTGTGTCATTTCAGGAGTATGATGATGGCTATGGAGCTGCTTATGATGAGCAAAGCTATGATTCCTATGATAACAGCTATAGCACTCAAGCACAAAGGTAAGCCTCCAAATCAACTATAACAAGATTTGAAAAATTCTGTGGTTGGCCACTTAGTTTTATTTAGAGTTTTTCAATTTCATCTTAAACAGGAAAAATTTTATGAGAAGATTTTGGAAATAACCCCCATGTTACTTGCTTTTACTATTGCATAAGTATAAAAGTTAAGTGAAAAGAAACAGAACTGAGCACTTTTAACAGTTCCAGTGATGCCAAATCCTAAATCAAAGCTTTTGAAAGTTCAGGAAATTCAGGGAAATTTAATTCGGATTCATTATGGGAAGGAGGAGTAGGTAAGGAGGGGAGGGGAGAAAAAAGACAACTTCATAGAAGGTATTAAATTTTCTGAAACAGAACTGGTGAAATTTTCTTACTACTTTTACAAAGTTATATTCCAGTATTTTGCCCGTATTTGACTGTAAGAAAAATACACCTGTCAGTTTGTTTTACTCCTCTGTGGAACTCCATGTGACTCCTTGTGAATCTCTTGCCATTTGTTTTCATTCTCCCACTTCATTTTCAGCAGTATTTTTAAGCACCTTTGATTTCTTTTTTTTTTTTATTATTATTATTTTATTTTTCCTTCTTTGAAGGAGTCACTATTTGGCAGCTCCGTGAATAACAATGTGACCCAACAATGGGAATCATGCTGTGAAGTACAAACTACTTCTTTTATGTGGTTTGAACTTCATGGCAAAAATCCCATTAAAAATTTAGCAACTTGGATGATCATTTCCACTTCTGGGTATTTCCAATGTACCTGTCTGGAAACAGAGCTTCTGTCCATCTTCTACTGAGTTGTAATTTATTTTCATTCTTTTTATCTCAGACCAAGCATTCATAATTTGCTCAATAGTAGATGTTTTATTGTCTTTGCCAGTGTCCTGAAATTTATTGGCAAAGATATGACCTGCCTCTGAGGTAGGGTTATAGGGTTCCTGTTAATAAATCCCTTGTGGTGAATTAAACTGAATCGTGTATTTGAGGCAGATTTCTTCTACCTTTTGCTAAATATGCATCTTTATCTAAAACAGTACAGAACTATTCACAGCAAAGTTGAGAATAAAGCTGTTTACACCAGGCATCTGCTCTGCTGTAGCTCTGTCACACCCAACTTCAGTTTTGTATAAATGAATATTTTTCTGTGCTCAACTACTTAGTCAATGTGAAAAAGTATAGTGGAAAGTTCAAGTGTCATTATTGTTGCGAACTAAAATAATGAAATTACCTTTGTGTCTGATACTTGGCTCCTACAGACTCTAAGCTTGATAAAAATAAGAAATCTGAAGTGTAAAACCTTCAAAATATGAGACACTATAGAGTGTTGCATTTTGAGAACATTGCTGGTAATGGATTTTTTTTCCCAAAAGACAGTTGCCAACATAGTCCTCAACTTTTATGTTGCAATTCTGTTCTGCCTTCTTGCTTGTACTGGCTAAATGGGTGTAATGCACACAAACATTTGGACTTCATTACAAAGTCATTTGCCTGAGCCAAAATTAAACATTACTTGGATTTGATTTTTTTTCCACATTAAGGTTTTCACTGAGATTTTCTTCCTTTGAGCTAAAATTAGGAAAAAAACAAATCTCTTGATTGAAATTGCTCACTGTAAAGGAATTACTCTTGTAAAGGATTAATACATAAGAATATGTATAATTTTCTTAGATACATGTGCACATGCTTAGCTAGAAGGAGACATTTCATTAAATTATTGTTTTACTTTGTATTTTACCTGTAGTTTCACAATACATATGTTGTTAGATTTTAGCAAATTTATTACCTTCTAATGATTACTTGACTTTTTTCCCCTAATTTTGTTAAGCACTCTGTGGTAAAAAGACAAGAAATTTTTCACTTGCACGTTTCTCACAGGATATCAGCACTCATTTTCTACCATGTTTTCTGGCTTGGCAGAAAGATTTTTAGGATAGTATTGGCAGGCAAAAGGTAATAACTATAAACAGCCATCTGAGCTACCTAGACCAGCATTCCTGTCTTTAATCTGAATATCAAGTAGTAGCCCATATTGCAAAATATCATTCTGTAAGCACAATGAGATACTTACCATATTTAGATGCATTACACTGCCCTTACTATGAAGAAAATTAGTGCATTGTTTTCATAGTTTAGCCTTATTTATTCTTGATTTTTTGCCCTCATAAGACATGGAAAGAAACTGCATTTGCACATGGAGAGCAGTGATGTGTTTAAAATGCATTATTTGGTGATCAGCATGTGGAAATAACTTAGTCTTTCATTTTCTAAATTGGAAATTGTAATCTTGAAGTAATAGTATTTCTAGTATGTCTTCTGATACTGATATCTCTAGACATACTGTGATAATAGTGATACTGTATATTAAAGGGGAAAGCTGGAAAACTGAAAATGAGTTGGCTTATCAAATTACTTGCAGTAGTTTTTAGTATATGACTAAATTTGAGTGCAGAAACAGGGCTTAATGCTCACAAGTGAACAATGTGTAATATGGTGGAGACAGATAAAATTTTCATTTTTGTTTCAAAAATTTTGCTTATTTAGTGATTCCTCTGTTAAAGACAGAAACTTTAAATAGAATCAAAAATATTTTTAGGAATTTGAAGATCTCTAAGAGGTTGCATGGCAGCATTTCTTTTGCTGTAGGTGCACAGGAGTGCATTTTTTAAATTCAGTCTTCAGCACAACACAGTGTGACTCTCCTTTATTGCTCTTTTAATCTGGACATTTCAACTGTATTTCCCAGAAATGGCCAAATCTGAGTTGGATTAGGATAAGTGACATGTATAGATGTGAAGAATAGGAAACTGTGTATTTTTGTGTGCGTTAAACTAATTGAGACTTTGTTTGTTCTGCAAATAAATTATTCCATTCTGTGTACTAACCTCTTGCTGATACCACATTGTAGTGGTTTGAAGTTTAATGGTATTTTATTTGACATTGCGTGAGACTCTGTCCTTCTTGTGCCTGGCAATCTGATGAGTTAAAACCTGCCACAGGACTAATAGATAGAGAAACATGAGAGTTTTCTGAGTTCTCATCTGTCTTAATGCCCTGTAATCCTATAAAAAAATGTTGTTTTCCTTTAGAACATTTTATTATCCACTGTTGCGTGTTCATGCAACAAAGCCCCAAATAGGGCTTCAGGATATCCTTTAACAAAATTATTTTTTATGATCCAAAAGAGTTAAAATATCCCCTGAAGCTGTACTGTGCTTTACTAGATACCTAATTGATTTTTAGAAGATTAAATTACATGTATAGTTTTTTGCAGAGGGATTGTTAGATAATTTTATCAGTATAAACTGGGATGCTTAATCAATTATCGTGTTTATTCTTGTTATAAACAAACAAAACAACCTGAAATTTAAAAAACATTTTGCAATTTCTGAAAATCAGAGAGTAGCAAAGGCTATAATAGTTTGGGTTGAAAAGGACCTCAAACATCATTCAGTTCCAACCCCCTGCCATGGGCAGGAACAACATTCAATAGACCAGGTTGCTCCAAGCTCCATCCAACCTGGTTTTGAACACTTTTAGGGATGGATCATTCACAAATTCTTCAGGTAGCCTCCACCAGTGCCTCACCACCCTCACAGTGAAGAATTTCCTCCTAATAGTTAATCTAAATCTCTCCTCTTTTAGTTTAAAGCCATACCTTCTTCTATCACTTCATGCCTCAATCAGGCTTTAGGGTTACATGATATGCAGTCGAGGGCATGTTATGTAGTCAGCAATTCCTTCATAAAATTTCTCATATATACATATGTATTAATGTCACATGTGCAGTTGTGTGCCAAAAACCTTTTCAGGATCTTATGGTAAAATATGAATTGTAACTGTGAAAGCCAAACTCCTGACTCCTGGTGCTATTTCCCTATGTCAGACACATGTAGACTTGTCACCAGCATGTATGCATCCTTAGACAACTCAGCTCACTCTTAAAGGACTTCCCAAGCCTGTCTAGTATTGTAATTACTTACTTGGATTTATTGCAGAAAGTAGTGGATGCTTTGATGCTTTAATGGTCTAAATGCTAGACCAATTTTATTATGAAAATTCACATAATAGTATTGTGGAGGAATCAGGAGGATTTAGTTGAATCTTCATTTAAAAATGTAGTTTAAACATTTTCAGCATGAATAAAAAATCTAGTAATTTTAAATCTCTGAAATAGGCTTCAAATTGAGCCAGAGTGCTTCTGGTCCCTTAGTGACTCCATAGATGATCTGCACAAGTGTTTGTGAGGACAATAATATGGCAAAGGGAAATGGATGCTAATAAATCAATTGTCACTGTCAGCTCACTGTTTAATGTTCTCTAGAATACATAAGATTTATCACTGAGGAATTGGAGAATAATGGTGGTGTATGGAAACAAAGTCCACCAGGGAGATGTACTACATCATTCGGATTTAGCTCTGCCATCTGCTTAATGGCATTGAGATGGCTACAGAGGTACTTGTGATCAACCATTCATAGCAGTGACAGATGCTGCAGAGAGTTAACATGCCAGGGAACGAGCTTTGGTGCTGAAATCCAGATTATGTGGCAAGGTTGCTGAGAAAGGGGGCTGGGTTTCTTACCTCTCCAGTAGCATTAAGGGTTTACTGTGTGCTTTTAGGTTTGCTGTTGAGAGAGAATGGCTAACACAGTTACTGTAGAACAAAAAAGAATGTGGATAAATCCCATCTGTCTGCATCACGCACTCAGAAGTTTCAAAGAACTTCTTCAGGATTGTTTGCTAGCACTTAGAGTGGGATACACTTCCTAGGAGAAAAGAAAAAAGTTTTCTCAATATTTATTTTTTAGCCTACAGCAGAGATCAAAAGCCTAAACTGTAAGGAGACCACTTTGTGTAGCTGTATGCCAGTGTCTGGACAGGGACAAGAATGAGTCATTTATGTAGTAATGTGGTTTTGTGTTTAATTATAATGCATAATTTCAAAATATTTTAGATCTTCAGTTGAGGTGGTCTCACCTTCACTCTGTCGCAGAATTTAGTCTAAACATGTGGCAAAAACTTGGAGTAATTGCTGGATTTGTTTGAAGTTTTCTGCATTGTTCTGTGGTTTCCACATTTACAAATTAGTGCTAGAGATTTCTCTTGGCAACAACCATTTTGCCATTGGCTTAAATAGCATTTCTCAGCTGCTCTTTGTGCATATCTAACAATAATTACTATCACTTCCAATCATACCAAAATGTGATAAATTCAAAATCCCTGCTGCAAATTCCTTGTGAGCTGTGGAGCCACACAGTTAGACAAATCTGAGCTGAGGGAACTGGCAAATTCTCTTTAGTACACCTAAGTTTATTCAGTGCCACTAAATCATTCTGTGATTATTGTTGGTTTGTTGGGAAATAAGAATTACATGCTGCAACTTTGTCAGATAATTTACTTAAATGCATAAAAACATAATTGCTGCTATGGTAAATCCTAGGCATGTTAAAGACTTGGTGTTATGAATTATATAATTGTTCAGGTTGGAAAAGACCTCCAAGATCAAATAAAATTATTAATCCAGCACCCCCATGTTCACCACCAAACCATGTTCCCTGGTGCCACATCCACACTTCTTTTAAGATTTTCACTGTTTCTTGGGCAGCCTGTTTCAGTGCCTGACCACCCTTTCAGTGAAGAAATTTTTCCCACTATCCAATGTTTCTCACATGGCAGATGACCTTTCTACAACTTCTTTTCAGGTAGTTGGAGGGAGTGATAAGGTTCCCCCTGAGCCTCCTTTATCATCCATTACCTTATTTACCATTTAATTCAAAAGTGACTTATTCAAGACAGACAATATCTTTGTAATAGGAAAGATTATGCTCAAAAACCCTGTGGTGTGAAAGGTTTTAGGGATTTTGTGTTTGGTAGCTTGTGGTGGTTACCTGACAATGGAGAAACTGGATGTTGGGTTGAAAAGGACTTAGGAAAACATCTTGAAATCCAGCAGTGGCCATTGTTCAACTGATGCCTGAAGAAACTAAATTGGTTTGCTAAAATCCTTCAAATCTCTAAGTACTGGTTTTCATGTTACTCCAGAGGCACTCTAGTTATAAGTGAGATGATTCCTAGTATGTAGCTCTTGGAAATAACCTCCTCATTTCCCACAAGGAGCTCAAATTTTCAGGTGTTTTCTGAAACTATGCTTAATAGTCACACAAAAGATGATGACATTCCTGTTTAATAGGAGGATTTTCATGAAGAGCTGAGCATACGGATTTGAAATTGGCTTATGGAGATGTTGCTGTTGGTATTTGAAAGTTAATTGCTAACAGTTTGTTTGTGATGCTCAGTGTTTTAAATTTCCATTGTTGAGTTTGTCAGCAATCATGCATTTCCAGGATGTATAAATATGCATTATATGCAAACGAGTGTCTGTTACTGTAGTTTTCCAAGATGTAATTCTCTCCATTTTAATGCTTGTAGCTGTTTGTATTTCATGCTTTGACTTATAAATCAAATAAGTCTGCAGGAGTTTGATTTCTGAGGATTGTGCAAAGGATTGGCATTTTGTGTTGCTGTTGTTTATGAACACCTGGTATATACCAGAGTGTACTGAAGGTTATAATTCAGCAAAATAAAGCCTTAAAGCATTAGCATAAATAAGCAAGTGTAGCTTTTGAATGAAAATCCTGACATGTGGATTCCTGCTTAATTTTTGCGCTTATATTATTGAGACTATTTACTGCAGTTTTTCACATCTAATTTTTCAGGTTTAGATAGAGGTTTTCCTTTTGATTACATGTTGAGATGTGAGGAGGTGAACTATTCAGAACTGCCTCATTAGCATAGTTTTAATTGTAAATCTAGTGTATTTTAAATCTTTAATTGATTTATAGAAATCAGGTCTGAAATTTCAGTAAAAAGGAGTAAGGCTAAGATGATTCAGCTGTAGTGATAGAAAAAACACAATCCTATTTCTTGGTGCATTCATAAAATAAGAAAAGGTTTTTTGAATCCTCATGATACTGGTAGATGGCTTCACTATTTAATAAATGTTAGGATTACTCTTCATCTGTACTAATTATAATCAATAAAATTCATTTGGTCTTCTTTGTGATTTTGCTATTAAATTTAATTCATTGCCTCCATATTTGGGAAACAAGTAAAAATGCATTTGAAAATAAATGTAGAAAACTGCTAGAGAAAACTAATATGCAAGTGTTACACTAATACAGAAAGTAGTAACATCAAATTACAAGTATTGAGGAATCAAGAAAATTCATTATTTCATAAAATTATATTAATTGTGCATGATTGGTTTAATTTTACTTTAGTGATTTTACAGCATCTTAAACTGGATGGTTGAATTCTACAATACAATTAAAGAGGATTAGTAGTTGGTAGGATTTGATTTTTTTTTTCCTTGACTGATTACAAGGAAAGGAATGGTCAAAGTAGATCTTTTAAGTCCAAAGGAGAAAAACAAAATTCGTTAACAGGGAATATTTTTTAAACACGAAGTGCTGTATTGTACCTGTTAGGGTAACTTATGGAATCAGTCATAGTTTAAAAAAAATCTCAATTATATGAAGGCTTCAAATTAATTACAATTTGTTTTAAAAATAAGGTTTTTTAAGTTTGGAAGTTGGAGATAACAAAAGAGAGAATATCCAGTTGCCAGGCATCAGCAGGATGCTGTAGAAATGGTGCTGGATATATGGGCTTTGGAGACAGGACACAGATAATGAATCTTACAAATTGAAGTTATTCATTTAGAAAGGACTTCTCAAACATCTCACATAGTAATTAACTTTCCAGCAGTTTGATTAAGAGATACCAAGATAAGAAAAAGAGACAACATATTCTCTCCAGACTAGAGAAAGGACATCTGAAATGTACATTTGCATACCAGAGAATGACATATAGATATAAATATATAGGGAAGACTATTTTTTTCCCCTGGTGTGGGGCGAAGAAGGGACTCTGTAAACTCACACTTGGAAGCCAGTTCCTATTAGCTGAATGAGAAATCAGGCTGCATCAGCTCAGAACATATTTTTGTCACAGAACATGTTTTTGCAGATCAAGATTTGACACTGTTTTGCTGACAGTCGACACACTTTGGCTGCTTACTAGCAGTAATTGAAAGTTGCAGTTTTCTCTCTGAGGACCCTGTTGTATTCAGTTTGCTTTTCAAGGGAAGAAAAATCTTGCTTCTTTTTGTTGTTAAGGAAATACCTACTTAATTGGGCAACTTAAAAATGGGATATGGTTGCAGGAAAACTTTATAATGGTCTTAATTGTTTGTACTTGTATTTTATTTCACTAGAAATATTGAGGGCTGTAAATTGTGCTTTTAAGCACAATTTTGATATAGTTCAGGTATAGATGATGAAAAATAGTGTATTAGTAACCATCATAACCACATTTATCTTGGTGTAATTCTGTCATGAATGCTGTATGTAATGCACCTGTAACATGCATATGGATAGAAGTAGTGGAGCTCACATGAGGCCAGGAAATGAGTCTTTGCCCTTAAATGGAATGAATTGTCCTTAGGAGGAGGAGTCCTGCCTTATTGTACTTGTAGAGCCAAGGTTTGGACCCTGCTGGTACAAAAGATGTTAGGAAAGTACTGGAAAGCTCTTGAGCATGGTAAAGCTCATGATTATGCAGCTCGGAAAATAATTAAACATAATCTTTCTTTTACCAAATGTATTCCTTGATGGCACTTCTGTTATTTTTGAATTATATAAAACCAGGATGGATGTTACCTTTTCTCTCAAATGTGCTTCAATTTCAACTGGTAAGGCCTCGAATTTTTAGAAAGGTGTTGAAAGTTGTACTGTTCCTTCAGTAAATTAAAAATATAAGAAGGTGTTATGTATATCTTCTGGAGCAATAGTTGTGATGATGGGATGGTGACAAACCACCTGTGCACTTTTTGAGGACAGTGTGTGAGAGGCAGTGTTGTCTTGTACTCCAGTCTGTGACAAGTGACATCATTTTGGATCTCTGACAACAACATATGCAGAACTTGTGGGATAACCAAGAGTTAACTGGAGTTATACCCCAGGTCTGTCCAGTATTGCAGTGAATAGTCTAAGGATTTTTTGATTGATACCTCTCAGATCTTCACTGTTTTCTGCTGCTTCCACTGCCCAAAGTAATCTTGCCTATTTGGAGAGAGAGGGAAGAAAACCTCTTTTTCTGATGTTAATGTTGTTTCATGTCTTTTTTCTCCATTTAGCAGCTGAAATATGATAGCTACACACCTGGATAGTTAAAGGCTTCAAGTTTAGCTTCCTATGGTAGCAGTTCACAACCTGCTTTTGCAAAGCAGACAGACAAGGTGTGGGGTGTATGGGGCTTGGTTCTAGTTCACCAGCCAAACCAAAATGCTGAATCTATGCAATCTGAGGTTTCAGTTTTTCTGATGGTTCTTTCTTATTTAATGTAGTGATTTTTTGACATTAATATGGTTAGCATTTCTCATGTTCAGGAATGTATTGTTGCTGTGTTCTAGTCATAGTTTCAAGGTAAAGCCTGCTTTAGCAGATCCTGCTGCTGTTCCTGAGAAACATTATTTGTACTGTGTGCTTCAGTCACCTCCTTTAATTGCCATTTTCCTTTCCTTTTTTGAGAGGTGGCACATGAGATCATAGTGAGGAAAGACTAATTGAGTTGAAACAGCAATAACAGGGTTTTTCAGATGGTAAAATGCTCTAGCAACTGCATAGAGTTCTGCTAGAAATACCTAGATAGGTTTGTGCCTGGTAGGTAGCACCAGAATGGAGATGCCTCTGAGCATTTCCCTGTTCAGAAGTGAAATTTCCCATTTCTGCTATAAAAAGTAATTACTAAACAGTGATAGTAAGGGGATCCTTGAGAGGGCACTCGGGTCACCTTTTAGGGATTACAGGTAACACATCTGCTGTTTGTAGGATACATTTGAGACTACATGAGGCTATAATTCAAGGAAGATTGTGTCATTTTTCTGTATTTTATAAAGCATACACATAGGGGTCTCGGTTGACAGATTTAAACTGAGCTGCAGGGGTAAAGATATGTACTAAAGAAATCTCTACTAAGTAGCAGCAGAACTGGTTATTAACTAAAAATTTATCTACAAGGTGCAAGAAAAGGTGTGGGTCTTCTCTTGATACTCTGGATTTCTGCTGTCTTGCTGTAAGCTGTTCCAGAATAGGATGTTCTAATGATCATTGAGAAGAGCTACACAATGTTGAAGACATTATGGAGTTATGAGAAACTTCACTGCAGTGATTGTTGTCTTGGACGCTCTTCCTGTTTGCTGTTGACAGATGCTTTTTGTTATCAAAAGTAGCTGAGCAAGAAGAACTGACAGGAATGATGGAAAGAGGATTATCCTTATGGAAGATTCTCTTCATATGTGATCGTGTCAGTCAGGGTCTATCATATAAGAGCTGCTGCTAGAGAAATCCTCATCTGTTTTTTCTGTTTTGTTGTTCTGTGCAACTCTGGGTGGAAGCACAAAGGGTGGTGCTTGTTGGAGCTTCAGTTGACCAAAGGAAATCTTGGTGTTTGCAAGGATTTTATTGTCAGTTTCTGAAACTGCCCTGGTTTCTGCCTAAATGGATCAAAATTACTTGGGATACTCATGGGAAAAAGGAAAAGCCGAAATTTTGGTCAGTTTTTCCCTAATAAGCATTTCTGGAAGCTGAACTGTTGGCCAAGGCTGTTTTTCATCAGAAGCCAAAGATAGTTTCAGATCACCTGGTGCTTATACTGGGCTTGTCAGTGATTAAGTCTGGGATTTTCCAGTAAACTAGAAGCTTTCAACCAGAGACCTTTTAATCTTCCTTAGCAAGCAGCTCCCTGCCACACTGCTTCAAACACAGAAATGTCATAATAGCCATTCCACAAGATGCCTGTATCAAATATAGAGAGCTATGGCAATCACAAGAATTAAGTGCAATATATTTTTACTACCTTTGTGCATTTTGGAAGTATACTTGGACTATGTGGTCAATCTGTCTGTTTTAGGATTGTCCCAAAAATAGCCTAATGACCTCTTTTGATATGGAATCACAGGATCATTAAGGTTGGAAGAGACCTCCAGAGTCCAACCTTTGACCAAGCACCACCATGTCAAGTAAACCACAGCACTCAGTGCCACATCCAGACATTTCTAAAACACTTCCAGGGATGGTGGCTCCACCACCTCCTTCAGCAGTTCATCCCTGTGCCCGACCACCCTTTCAGTGAAGAAATTCTAGCTGATGTCCAGCCTGAATCTCCTTGGTACGTCTTGAGGCCATTTCCTCTCATCCTGTCTCTAGTTGCCTGGGAGCAGAGACTGACCCCCCGCCCCCCCAGGAAACAATCTCCTTTCAGGGCATTGTAGGGAGCAATAAGGTCTCCTCTGAGCCTCCTTTTGTCCAGGCTTATACCCATCTCCCTCAGCTGCCCCTCATAGGGACTTTCCAGACCCTTCTCAGCTCTGCTGTCATCCTCTGGACACACTGTGGCACCTCTTGTAGTGAGGGACCTGTGAGAGTTGGGTTGAAACTACTGTTCTGTTCTGTCCTAAGAGAATATTCCAGTATCTCTAGGCAGAATAACCTAATAGTTAATAAAGTATAAAAGATTAAGTTCCTTAAGACTTCACCATCATGTGCAGCAGTTACTCCTATATGGTTTTTATAAACATTTTTCCTATTGTGGTTCATCAAGATATTTTCAGAAACAAATCAGCTTATTAGAAAACTAAGGTCATTTTTCAGAGGGCCTTTGAAAGCTTATGTTGAATATCTCTAAATTGAAGTATTTTAAGATACTTCTCATAGTGCTTCTAGAGAAATGGCAGGAAGCTTCCCAGTCCTCTAGTTTTCTAAATAAAGCTGTAGAGAAGCATTTCTGCTTCATCAGCCCTGCTGTGCTAAAATCTGAGCTTACTCTTTTCTGTCTGAAGTTTTTTCTCTGAACACAGAAAACAGTCTCTTCCTCTGGCCTTACACTATTTAAGCCTCATTTCACACTTCCTCTGAACATTGTAGGATTACTGCCCAGTCCCTCAGCAATTAGAAACATATTTAAATTTATTGTTGTTTTCTAATCCTTCCATATCATTGTGATTTCAAGTTTTTATGGTGACATTGAAAATCAAAGCAATTTTTCTTTGCCATCTCTGTGTTCTCCCTTGTCAGCCCAAAGCCATTATGCTGGAATGGGAATATAAAAGATGTTAAAAAGAGGGGATATAAGCAAAAGGACTGTGTGTACAAAAGATTTGAATCACAGCTGATTCTCCAGTGTTAATTGCACTTGTACCATTTACTCGATGGTTAGGAAGGTGCTTGACAAATCAGCTGGACAGAGCATGTAATCCAATTATTTATCTAAAAAAATAGATGCATGGGAAATGAGGGAAAATAAAGTGACTTCATGAAGATGATTCACATCTGAAAACAAAAGAACTCCAAGCAGAGTCCATGTCTAGTCTGGTTGGGTTTAAAAGGGAAGAATCCATGTCATGTTTTCTCCTTTATTTGTGAAAGGAGGGATTCACATGATATAAAGAAGAAAATGAACTGAGTTTGTGGATTTCTTTTTTTCCTTTCTATGAGACAAGTGAAAGGAAGAAGAGCAACCTGAGTTGCCTGGTTAGTGAAAGGTGTCCCTGCCATGGAATTAGATGATGTTTATGGTCCCTTCCTACCCAAGCCTTTCTGTGATTTTATGAAAAGGCCTTTGCTTGCAGAGTAAATCCATTAAGGGAAATAAAAAGCAGTCAGACTGCTAAGATATCAGGGAATATATACAAAAGAGTCTAAAGGTAAAGGATGATTTTAAAGCAAAAATGTATATCATAGCTTCTGTCCACAGGAAGAATTATTTAATGTAGCTACTTAAGTCTTTTGCAGCAGAAATGACCCCAACTATCTCAGGTGTCTCAGTTAATGAGTTAAAATGTACAGTTTAGAAGTCTGGTATTGCTGTAGGGTGCTTTAAATAAGTTTGCTTTTTGCAGGCTGTTGCTTTGAAATGAAATACAATTCTATAAGCTGTAAGTTCATACACAGTACTAGAATTTTCTGTAATTCTAAAGGAACTCAAAAAACCATTAGTGTCGGTCTTGGTTGTGGACACCATGGAATATTCAGACTAACAAATTAAACAGAAAAATTGTCTTTTAAATGTTCTGGTTTTTTTTCACTGAGACCTCCTTACAACCATCTGTATGTACCCATTTCTTTGAGCCTTGAGGTTTTCTCATCTGAGGCTCTGGGTTTGTTTAACACAGAGTTGACTGGAGAACGTTGGCATTGTTGATAGAACATAAATGAAGTAGAGCAGGGAGTGCTGAATTGCACTGGGCAAGTTTGCTTCCAAAAAATACCTTGAACTTTTCAGAGAGAGTACTAATTTTGAAGGGTTTGTCTGTTAATAAAGATGAGTTGTGATATACTTTCAATATAAGTGAAAAGCTCCTTTCTTTCTGATGTTTATTTGTTTTGCAGTTTGTATGCTGCAAAAGGAGTCAGTTTTTTTAATATATATATTAGATCTATGAAATGAGACCCCACAAAGTTGTTCTGACAGGATTGACAGATACAGAGTTGGTGCTCAGCTGCTTTAGACTTCTAAACTTGATCGCAGTCTTAAAATAAATAAGTGCTATGTGGAAGGATAGTGAATGTCAGTTTTCAGTTCATTGTCAGAATAAAGACTTCTATTACTGGCTACTGTAGGGAAAAATATTTCTTATTCAAACTTTGCCCTTATTCTGGGGTCCTCATCACCTCAACATAGAGAAAAGGTTTTGTAGAGATAATTTTTAGTAGATCTTCAAAGTGCAGTTTATTACATTTTTGTTTAGAAAGCATTATGCCAGCAATAAAAAATACCCATCCAGGCTTTTTAGATATGCATTTGCACACACCAAAACTGTAATTTTTTTCTGGCCTAGTTATTTTGAAGGGTTTAAAATTTTTAGTTTAAGTGAAAAAGAAAAATAAAAAAAGAAACCCAAACTAAAACACAAACGGACAACTCGAGCACAACAAAGTATTTTGTCAGTTCAGAAGTAATTGTGATGTGTTGTTTGTTTTATATAAATGCTTTACCTGCTAATTCATGTTAAGGCTATAAATTGTTTATTTTCACTCTGGTGTTTATTTTGTTAGCAATCAATCTAATGTTAGGAACATTTTGTCAATATCAGTAATTACTTGCTAGTGATCATATATTAGTGATTTCCTTCTCACTCAGGAGGTGATTCTATGAAAAGGTCTTTCCTTGCAGAATAAATCCATTAAGGGAAATAAAAAGTTCAGGAGTCTACTGCTCTGGTAGCATCATTTCATAGGGTATTTTCCAAATATTGTCAGCCCTGAGTCTGGCTGTGGCTAGAAAGAAAAGGAAAAGAATTATTTAGACACTTGCTTTTCATATCCTGTGTAAAAGACTGCATGTAGCTAGACTTGCATGAAATACGAAAGCATAATGGAATTATGTGTAATAAGGGTTGTTCTTCAGTTTCCATTCAGAGGTCTTAATACAAATATAAAAACCATTATGAAATGGAGGACTGTTTTAGGCCATGATTATTGTATTCATCCACACTTTTGGATCCTGAACAACTACAGATTTCAGCTTTAGCATAGTTCCTATTGTCATTTATTGCTGTTAAAATGATATCCTTTATATTTGTGTTCTTGTGTCTTTTTTTGAAGACACTGGAACTTGTGCACACACAGCAGCTGTATAACACTCCAATCACCAAATAGTTTTCCCTTTATTGCATTCTTATCGGTGAATTTGAAGATATAAAAGTGAAATACTAAGGTAGCAGTAGGCAATGAAAAGGAATTTACAAGACAAATTAATTGGTTCAGTACCTATATCTCCATTTTTTTCATTAGCACTTGTAACATCTTTTAACCTCCCCAGCTATAATTTTAAATGGAAAAGTCCCACATCCACATTTACAATGTGGACAAGTAGCCAAGTGATAAAAAAAAATATCCTAAATGAAATTAAATATAGTTTCCAATTAATAAACAAGCAGGACCTCAGTTGTCACTGTCACATGGATACTTACCTTTCTTAGGGCATGTCCTATATCCTTGAAGCTTTCTTTTCAGATTTAGAATGTGTAATAAGTTTTTCTTGTCATGTTTTCTTTCTCGTTCTCTCCACGCCCCTCCTGCCCTGCAGTGGAGCAGATTACTACGACTATGGCCACGGGCTGAGTGAAGAGACCTACGACTCCTACGGTGAGTGGTTTGTGAGCTCAGTCCTGCACAGCAGACTGGGAAAAAAACTAACTAAGGAAAGGATAATTTCTGTGAGGCAAGGCTTAGTCCTGCAGCAGGTAATGGCTGCTCAGGGATTCCTGAGGTGTCACAGAGCTCCTCGTGTGCTTATTGAGAAAAATGCCCTCTGTGGTCTGTTAGCTAACGCAGTCATGGGAAACGAAAACCACAGAAGTAGAGAAAATAAAACTTAAATCATGATGCACGCAGCCTTTTCATGTCACATTCAATGAGATTCAAGAAAAAAAATGTGGGTGGAGGACCTTTCTCCAGGAACTTTGGGCTGCCAAAAGCAAATGCTTCTGGTGTGGCACAGCTTGCATTGAGGCTTGGTACAAGGTAGGAATCTGCTGAAGCTCCCAGCTGAATTAGCGCTTAATTGAGTGTGTTTTAGCCTTGTATGGTCCTTTTGTTTTAGTTCATTTTCATGCATCAGTCTTGGGAAATCAAGCAGGGAGTCATTATGTAAAGGTTAGGGAAGTACTTTAGGTAGCTAATAGACATGAGGGCAGCAGGTTACTCTGTATAGAGACAAAACAATGCGTAATGAAGTAAAAAACATATTCCAGTTGTAAAGATCACTTTTTTTTTTTTTTTTACTATAGAAGTCTGGTAGTGACAGGTTTAATTAAAGAAATCTTTTACAGGTTAGAAGCATAAAGCATTTTAAAAAGCACCTTTTTTCTTAAGGGGTAAATGTTAAGTCTCTGGATAGAGATCAGGGAAATACAATCTAGGTGTCTCAAATCTCAAACATTTGAGGGTGTTTAGTAACCTATGTAAAGGTGTGATTCTTGGTACTGAATGCTTCAATAACTTTAGAGCTCTACTTGAAATTTTCTGAGGTCTATTTCTTTTATTCCATGTGGAAGTGCTTTCTGCTTGAAACTAAAATGACTTTAACTAAGTTGTGATAAATGCTCCTAATGCAGTAATTTGGCCAATGTATCTGCTTAAACTAATTATTTTTCGTAAGGAGAAAGACAGTTTCTCAAAAGAAGAGGTCACTTCTAATTCCTCTGTCCCCCAGCACTTTCAGTTGGTATTGATAGATATATAGCTTAAATCTTTATTTCAGCATTAAAATAAACTTGCCATTATAAACCTGATATTTCTAAGACTATTCCATTAATGCAAAATTGATGGGGAAAAAATATATGAAATGGCTTAATGTAGATAGACTGACAGGGAGAGATATTGATTGCAGTATTTAAGGTTGAAAATATGGATTTTTCACTGCTTTTGCATTTAAAATTGGTTTTATATTTATCAAAGCACAGCCACTCAGAATATTAAGTGATGTATTTATTCAAGTTGAGAGAAAGACTATAAATACCGTGAAGAATGATTATGGGTTGCAGCCACTGTAGTTTTTACACATATAAATAGTTAGACACCTTATTTCTTAAGTATATCCCTTAAAAGCACATTTAGAGATTGATAACCATCTTCACCATGTGTAAAGAACATTAAATGCCTCAAAATAAGTAACACTGCTTAGTGAGCAGGTAGTTGTCTAGTGCAGAGACACTGGAGAGGAGGAGATTCAGGTTATCAGGAGCTATCTGAACTTTTCCTCTGAAAAACTCAGGTGACAATTGAGAGGCTGTAGGAAGAATATCAGTGTTTTTTGGATTTGGAGCCCTGAACAGCACCAAAATGAAAACTAAGAAACAGTAAGATAACTCTTTACCCTGCTGATTTATCAACTGCTTGAAAAAGAGCAAGTATTCCCCATAAACTGTAACCAAGACTTCTCTTTTCATTTAAACAGTTCTTGCAGCAGTGTTTAAAAGCTGGGATATTTTTAATTCCTACTCCTCAGCTGTCCATACTATTAGGCTCAGGGTCTTTTTCTTTTTTTAATGTAAGTCTTGCTTTCTGTGTGATGAAGAAGCACAAGAGGTTGTTACCAGATGCCCCTGGAAATTGCCTGAGGTGAAAATTTAATTCTTTCAGCCTTACACTGAATTGGAACTTGTTCATATTACCTCCTAGGCCAATGTCCTGACCACCTGAGAATGATTTATAGCCTGGACCCTGCAGGCAGCCACCTACCACCTACATTGTTAAAAAATAGTTAGGATGAGGCTTCTGTGAAGGGACTGTGAAACTGAACCCTTGACATATGGGATCCTTGTCATCTAATTTTAGATATCTCATGTCAGAGCAAGTTATCTCAGCATTCAAAGTGCTGGGGTTCTTTGGGGGTCTTTTTTTGGGTTTTTTATGGCCTAGAAAGACAAAGTGATGTCTATGTTTTATTCTACCATACATTTGGATTCCATTTTAGTTTCTGGATTGCACTGGGTTCACTGGAGCACCTGTCTGGTTAGGGCAGGGCAGTTCTGCAAAAATAAGTATGGAAACACAGCCACTGTTTTAAGGTGTGTTTACTTTTGGGAGCTTTTTTTTGGTGCTGCTTTTTTTATTTTTGTTTTTGCAGATGTGACATAGTGCCCTGATTTATTTCCATCATTAAAATGTATCTAAGTACTGTTTCCTAATACTCTGCATTTAGTCCTATGTTTCCCCTTTAACAACTGCTCAGCATAGTTTGACTCTCATTTAAGATAATAATTTTTGCTACTTTTTAAAAATATTTATTACCATTAAAAGGTGGTAGGATTATGAGTCATTAAATATAGCACAAGCTTTTTTACAAACTTATTTTATAGCCAAAATTCAAACAACCACTGTTCCTCGTCCTTTTAATATATTTTTTAATAATCTTCTCTCCTATTTCTTGCATTTCAGAGGAGGTGTATGTTTACCTCCAGAGAAATGGACTATTGGCTCTAGGATGTTAAAAGCCACAGGTGTTTGTAGTGATACTTGAGGCTTGGTTTGCATGTTTGAATTAGGCCTAAATTGGCACTGATGCAGAGAAACTTATTTCTGAGGGCAGCTTATTTCCTTATACATAATTCATACCTTCCATTCATTTCATCCCATTGCAATTATTGGTGTGTCTGCAGTGGGAGCTGACATTTCTGTGCATTTGCAACAAGCAGGTCCAGTTAAATTTCCACAGCTGTAAATATTTTTGCCATTAGCCTGTCACGTTCCCTGTTCTGTGTGCTGAGAAATCCCTGTGGGATAGCTCAGATAGATGTGCTGTACCCAGATCTCTTGTTTCAAGTGTTAGACTTGAGCACCTTGGTTTCTGTAAACAGAATGTGGCTGTTTGATTCACAGAGGAGAAGAATTACATTCAGCATCTGAGAATGTTGGAAGGGCTCTGACCATATTTTCTTTCCTTGTAGGGCAAGAAGAATGGACCAACTCACGACACAAGACACCTTCTGCAAGGACAACAAAAGGAGTCTACAGAGACCAGCCATATGCCAGATACTGATTGTACTGTCTGATGTTGTGAAATATCCAATCTCCACCAGTCCTGTATACTGTTCAAAGTAATTTTTTCTATGAACAATCCCTTTTTATTAACTCAAAGTGCATAAAAAATCTGAATGGATGGACTGAACTTAAAACATTTTGTTGAAAGAACAACCTGGACAGAAAGATATGTAAAACAAGGAACTTTGTTATTTCCAAACTGTGTTTGAAAGAATAGGTGATCAAAAAAATAACCTTTGATTAACTAGTGTTAAACAAAAATAGGTTTACTAAATACGTTAGTCCATTCTTTTTAACATAAGCGTAACCTTTTATTTTAAAGGTTTTCAACAATTTAGTTTTTAGCTTTTATTTTCAGCCATTTGCTAGATTTTCTCTTTGCAAACATGCGTAAAAAGGGAAGCAAACTACAAATGCGAATAATGTGGTATTTTGTAACTCAAGTCTTGAAATGTTCTGTAGTGTTAAGCAAAGTTTTACCCTTGCTTGATACTAAATAAACTTTTGAAAGAAAATCAGTGTGTGTGAGATTAATTTTATGCTTTATCTTATAATAAAACTTCATAAATAGTAGTAAACAGGGAGAAATGTTTAACAGTGATCAGCATAAAAGGCTCATATTAAACGCTGTGCAACTTCTTTTAAAACACAAAATGGTTTAAACCTAAATGTATCTCTCTATATACTCACAGTAGATATAAATGCTGTTTAAAATATCCAAATGGTATGGATCTGCTTGAGTGCCACATTAAATCAAAATACTTTTGTTAAAAAAAAATGGTTTAAAATAGCAAATGAATTTTCTGGAAAAAGATGTGACTAGTTTTCACCTTGTTGAGCATTTTTTCACTAGTGCAACTATGGAATTTTTATGAGAATTTTGGTACGTTAATGACCACCTCACTCCGTGCTGGAAGCAATAAACACAAAGCTTTTAAAGACTTTCTGACTTGACTAATTGAGGTCGCTTTCGCCAGAGGCAGAGGATGTGTAACCCTTAAAACGGTCTTCATTTGCAAAGGTAAATAAATCAAATAAGATTTTAATCTCACTTAAGTTATCTTAATAGAACCAATAAAAACAGGGAGGCTACAACTTAGAAAGTTTCATTTTAGAATGTAGGAGAGACTTGTGAGGACACCTAAATTCTTATTTTAAAACGTTTAATTTGTATTAGTCATCTAAAAAGCCTTAGCCTAGCTAGTTAAATTTGGACAAACTATTCCCTATTAAACAACTGTAAAACCTCATAACCACTAGTTTGTAATATATTATTTTTCCATAAATTCTAGTAACTTAAACATTGCAAATGTTATCTAAAGCTTTTTTTAAGCATTGTTTCTATTATTTATAGTTTGATTTATGTTGGTTTATTTAGTTTTCATTTGAAATACTTTGAAATTTAGTAAAGAAGTCTTTTTTTTTTATCTCTCTTGTCAGGAAACTCGCCTCCTTGGACAGCCAAAAGAACAAAAACCCTAATCTTCTGACGCTTTGGTAGGTATCTTTACTCATCTGTGAAATTATTAGATAGATAATGGAACTTCTCATCAGGTCCTTAATTCTGCACAAAGCTTTAAGTTCGGTGTCACTGTCTGTGTTCAGTTCTGTTTGGAAAGGTAATAGTTTTAAATTTTCATTAATCAGGACTTAAACTGTCACAGTGTGTGGGCACTCCCCTGGCAGTTCACTGAAGGGTGTGCATGGTTTTGAGAGCATCTCAAACCATTAAGTGTTTGATTGGACAGAAGACGCTGAAGAAACTGAGCATAATTTGATGGTTGTAATTTTCAAATAGGAATTTAAAACTCTAATCTGGTCAACAAGCTTGTCTAAAATGTGAAAAATAGATTTGTAAACTGATTTTCAAAGTAAAGCATTTCTGTACAAGTAGCAGACTGATTTATGGCATTAATTGAAGGAGAACAAATCCATTAAGAAACATTAGCTAAAGAATAGCTGGCTCTACTGTTTCTGGTCAATTCAATATATAAAGTAAGAAATAATTTAACTGTATTTATGCTCAGATGGTGTACATTTTAAATAAAACAGATTTTTATTCTACTTGAAATGGTAATTCTTCCTGCTAACCTCATGATCTCAGTGCTTTTAGTTGACAAGGCTCAAATAAATAGAGCTCTATACTGTGAAATATTGCATAAGTTGTACTGCCTCTGTGTACTGCAGTAAATTTAAGAGGCTGCTGTCACAGGCTAAAGGAACCTTTTGTACCTACAAAATGGCTTTAGAACTGTTTTGACCATTTTAAAGGCTTAAATCAAAGGACTCCAAGAGTAAGAGAGCTTGAAGAAGATTTGTCCCCTTTGGGGCTCAGAGGGCAAAGATTTAATACCAGCTGCTAGAATTGCTATGGCAAAACTGAATATATAAATATCTTTTAAAAATATTTATAACAATTGGCACAATCTCTCCTTCTGGTCACATCCTAAATCACATAATATGATGAATTACATAGGAAGTGTTCATCTGCAAACAGCATGTATTATATTAAATAGACAGAATGAAATTTCAGGGGTTGAAACTAAAATACCTAGTAGCAAGGGTGGCTAGTAGATAAATAAGTGAATCAGAAGTGGGTGCAATGTTCTGTATTGTTTATCCAACTCTCTTTTATTTAATGCCATATTTTCTTACTGCCTCCAGCATGGAGGATGAATGTGTGATCAGCATGTGTGATTCTCTGCTACTCTACCCTGAAGTCCTAGAGAACCTTAAATTGTTTTTAGGTACCCTTTGGGGTGGAAAAGTGTGTCTCCCTGATAACAGAGGCTCTAAGGGCACCATTTAATGATTATCATATGAATTAAGTCTTCCTTCTTCCAGTGCTCTACATTCATACATCTTATTTCTCCTAAGAAAATGTGTTTTCATGCATCTTAGAAGAAAACTGTTGTATCAGTTCTCATGTCTTGTGTGTGCACAATAAACTACACCAGTTCAAACAAATGGTACTGGATATTCTTCAAAAATTTATTTTTGTAGTGCAAAACTTTTCCTTGGCATTTCCTCAAATAACATGCACTAGCATTGTTCTGCTATTGCATTTCTCTTGTGGGTATTTCTTTTATTTGGAGTAATCTCTTAAATGAAATCCATTTGATTTTGAGCAGAGGGAAAAATAATCTAAAAAGGCCTCCACATAAAAGAAAACCAATGTAGAAGGCAGCCTTTCTTCCATTGTGACAAACTTAGAAGTGTGTTTTCATTCTAGTAGAGTTCTGCTCTCTAACACAGGGCTGTTAACTGTGTGCTGCTGTTCAAAAAAGTAATGTTAATTGTCATAATTAGTCATATCATTAATTTCCTTTTATTGAATCTTTTTATAAAATTTCCACTGCATTTCAATGATAGCAGTTTCTTCAATGCTTGCCTAGATCTACATTTATTTGTTATATGCATAATTGTCTGATTCCTCTACTTACACTCTGACAGGCTTCAGAGAATTCATGGTCTCTAGTCTCAAGATATGTAAAAATAAAGTATATTTTGCTCTTTTTCAGGAACTTCTGCCATGTTAATTATGGACTGCTTAGAGCACTGTACTTACCCTTGTGCTCAGACACTGACGAGACCGAGTATGAAAATCCTGCTCAGCATTTCTTGTATGAAAGCCTTAAAGTGTATAACAGCAAACATACACTTTTTAAAATAATTGTATATTGAAACTCTTAACTGTATAGTGATGCAACACTGTTTTATTTGGAGCTCAATAAAGAATTTCCATCTAAGTTCCTGTTACAAAGCAATAATGCAACCTCCCATTCTTTAGTGACTCTTTTTAGCCTTATGCAGCAAGTGTAAGAGAGTGTGTGAAGTCTCATGACTAGAACTTAAATGCTTTTGGAAATAGCTTGTCTAATGTATGAACAACATGGATAAGTTAAAATGAAGATTGGTGTTTTCTGCTGAAGCTTTTCTTAATAGCTAATTGTAAACAAATCTGCTCCAAACAAGACTCTTGGGTAAAAATAATGCTCCAACTTCCATTTCCTTCAAAAACTTGTATAACAAAAAAGTGTTTAATCCCTGTCAATTATTATATCAGTAAGGAGCAATCCCTGCTGCTTATTCTCTTTCACTTGGTGTTTGATGCATAGAAATCTTTTCTCTGATATACAGTCACAGGTTTTCTAGTAGTAGTCTTGGATGAGGCTTTTACACCTTGATAAATCTTGTATCCAACAGTCATGTTTCCTCAGTGCTTTCTGTTTTATATTAATTGTGATTGTGATAATTTGTAACAGAAATAAAGTTCTGATAATTTATTTTCTTGTGTTCTTTTTCACAAATACTGCTTGCAAAGCATGTGTGCCCCATTCATCAATTATGGTTCCATCACAGATGCATTTTTCTTTACTGAATCTCAATTTATTGCCAACAAAAGCATAATTTGGTTCTGTGTTGTTGCTGCTTTGAATATAAACAATACCAGTTGTCAGTTTCACACCAAAATGCTGCCACTTCAACAGGTTTTCATAACTTCTAATTCCATGTACTGACTACTGAAAAATAGCTTTGAAGTTGTGGGGATGTGGAAAAGAAAATATTTCCTATTAACTGTGGTACCAATCAAGTTATCTTGAGTAAGGCATTTTTAATAGACTTAGAAAACTGACCATTAAAAAGTCTGTATTTTTAACCTCTGAATATTTAAGGTGATTCTGTCAGTTAATCTCACCATCTGGAAAAGATTTTCCCTGCCTTCATCTTTCACTGTGCTAAAACTGCATTTCTAAACTGTTTTCTACAGCCAGCAATAGTAATTATTTAAATAAGTGAAAGCATAATCAAGAAAAAAACTTCTTTGAATAAGCATAAGAGATGTGTAATAGTGATTCCTTCAGACTGACAGGCAGGAGCCTCTGGTGTGGAACAGCACCTGACATTTTAAATGCAGGCCAAGTATAAAAACTGTATATAGATACTGTGTGGGGAATTCAGATAAGCAGAATGCAATTTCACTTTCTGTAATTTGGACACCAGGACTGTGAGCAGAAGCTCATTTGAGGAGTGCTATGAACTGCTCAAGGAGTGAAGTATCCCCTTCCACTCTGGAGTCATGAACAACAGGGCTGCTGAATGGCAATGCTAAAACATTTCACTGGGATGAGTGTATTATGTGACTCTCAAGACTACCTAGCAAATGTGGTTTTCCTGGGGTTTTGTCTGATTGCTGAGTGGCCTAACAGGAACCGCTGGGGTCTGGTCAAAGCTTTGGGGATACAAGTACTGCTTGCTTTCACTCAGAGTTTGAGGCCTGCCTGTCTCTGCCCTCTGCAGCCTGGGCTTCAGGCCCTTCCAACCCAAACCATTCTCTGACTCTGGCTTCATTTCTGCTGGGTTTTATTATCATCACTAGGTAAAAATTTGAGTTCTTGTGATTGTGTTTTGAGTGAAATTTGGGTCTCATTTGTCACTCACTTCAAGAGCAGCCTTGTGCTGCCTCAGTGGGGTTACACTGTGGGACAGTCCTGATGCTCTGCTCCCAGGTGCCTGTTCTAGGTGACATCAATTTACTTCAGAGGTTTTGAGCAAGGACATGAGCTTGCTGCTCCAGATGAGTTGTCCAGTCTGCATCACAGCCTTTCCCATTGTGTCTGCTCATTTGGGGATGACCCCACCATGAGGTACATCATAAATCTATGAAAAGATGTTCCACGACTCTGAATTATAACAACTTTAAGGTTAGACATTTTTCTAAGTGATGTTGAAGAACATACATTTCGTGTTGCAACTTCATCCTTCTGGTAAAGAAAGAACTGAAAATTTAAAGATTGGAATGCAAAGCTCAACATAAAGTGCATATATAATGATTTGGTATAAATAAAATCAAATCTGTTCTTGAGTGGTTCTGCACCAGTTTCCCCTACTGAATTCAGCAATCTTTTTTAAACTTTTTAGCTATTATAATTGGATTTCTGTAGTTAGTTGACAAATGTGTGCTAAAAGGCCAAATTTGTAGAAGAATTTCCAGGTTGCCAATGTCCAAGAACACATTGCTGGCAGCTGAAGTAAATATACCAACAATCCAAACATCTTTGGCTTTATAACTTTTTGAAAAAGACTAATTGGATGAGGGGACTGAGAATTACTTTCACAAGCTCAGGAGTTTTGCCCAAGACAGCTGCATTTGTTTAATGGGGAGAAAAACCCCTTTGGTAATGGAAATTATTGAAGGTATTTAGTATTAAAGCAGATATTGTGAAGATAAATGTTTGTGCAGCCTCAGACACTTCGTTGTGTATTTACCCTTTTCTTCAGGCAGGCTTTCCACATGATTACAAGTCAAGAGACCATCTCTGGCAAACCTGGATTTTAAAGATGTTTAAGCTGTAGCCAAGGGCTGAAATAAAGCTGCTTGGCTGCATAGTTCTTTTTCTGTAGGAAGGTATTAAAAAAGTGTGAGATGTCAACACTCCTAAAGATAGGACATTAGGAAATAGGCTTAATGGACACTTTCACTCTTTGATCAAAGAAGTACTTGAAAAAATATGAAATAAAAATATTTTATATTTAGTAAAGGTTTATGGCAAAATTTATCAGGAATTTATATATTGAATAATCAAAAAAACTCAATTTATATATTGAGTAATCAAAAAAACTCATGCTCTTTCAAGACAGCCACTGGGCCAGAAGTCATGACTAAACAAGATTCTGATCTTATTATATGGAGAAAGATCAAATATAAATTAGTCCTTGGAATATAGTTTCTGCTTTTGTAAACCTAAATACTAAACCTGTCCTTTTTGCTTAGAACCCTTTGGCATGAAATAGCAAAAATAATTTTATCATTATGTTCTTACTGAAATTTAGAATAAAAAAATGTTTTCACCAGAAGCTAAATTCTGGCCCCTTTGATAATGGGATAATGGGAGGTTTTTTACTGACCTCCACAGAGTGACTTTTTTCTCCCTTAGACAAAACATATTAAACTCCTCCAAATGCTTACTGAAGCAGTAACCCAGGAACTCAAGTTTTTTGCCTTCAGTGATGAAAGAGTCAGTGGTAACTTGATCTGGTTATGAAGATCCTGATGTCCTAAACATGAAACACTTTTTATTTATTTGAATACCTGCCTTGCTTTCATTCTTCTATTAAGAGTAGAAGTTTCTTTGTGCAGATGTAGCTGTTTTTTGTCCTTTTTTCTGAAAGAAGATACGTAGACTCCATCTCAGAATTAGGATATTTTAAGAAGAAAAAAAGGAAAATACATTTGTCCTTGAGTTAATTCTTCTGCTAGTGCAATTACCACCATTACCAGTTCAGAAATCTATGGATGAAGATGCTCATGCTTCAGATAGTGAGACTGCTGCAGGATTACACTGCTAGACCTGCATCCATGGACTCTGGGCTTTTGCTAAATCATTTTGCCACGTTTATATTACAATATAAATATTTATTATTTAGAAAATTCAATAGACCTTTCAAGACAGTTAATTACAGTTTGAAATCAAATGAGAATTCTATATGGACTTCTGCCTGCATGCATACTGGAAATCATCTGACTAATGTTGGTTATCAGAATTATCCACATGTGAAAGTTGGGCTTAATCTTTTTAGTATAAGTTTACAGATTCACAGAAGGAGAGTTGGAAGGGACCCACAAGGATCAGGTCCAGCTGTTGAGTAAATGGCCCATTCAGGGACTGATCCCCACAACCTTGGGGTTACCAGCACCGAGCTCTGACCAGCTCAGCCAATCTCAGTTATAAGCAACTAATAATACTGCACAAACCTGCTTTCAAAATTCAAAAATAGAGTATGTACCATGCACAGTTTTACTATTTTACAGCACTTGAGGCTCTAACTTCAAATAGAAGCTTGAATAGAAAATTCCCTTAGATATTTAAAATACTCCAGTGATGATTTTCTCATACAGCTTACTAATAAGAAAAGTGTGTGTGGTTTTTTTTTTCGTTATTCACTTCAAGACTAATTTTTTTTTATTTATTTATTTTAACATCAGAAATAGGATCACTCTAAGACTGACAGAATTAATAAGTTCAGAAAGCAGAGCTGATCCTCAGGCAGTTCTCCTGAATGAGGATAAATGCATAAGAGATTGTGCAAAGTTTTGTGATGTGTTTGATGGTGGTGACCATGAATTGCATTTGCCTTATTAGACAAATTATGGGCTTGAAGAAATGAAAATGCAAAAATTAATATAAGCCTATTACACAACAGGTAACTGAGAAGTGGTTGTTCAAAAGAAGGCTAAAGACTAAAAGACAATTTGGATTTCAAAAATCTGGAATGGAAGAGGAAAGAAGCCACCATGTTCTAGAACATATCTTCCCTAAGCTAGCTTGGGGAGCCATGCAGTAGCTGTTAATATTTTTTTTTGTTGTTATCAGATATTTTGGGGGGTTTTGTTTTTCTTGGCTATTCCAACTATTTTTCCCCGGATTTCACTCTCAGTTTAAATGTATTTGATGTTAGAAAATTGAAGTGATATAATCTGGTCCAGAGGGACAAGATAAACACAGGTCACAGTTGCAGTCTGTGATAACTTTTTTTTTCTTCTGCCTATATGTAACTGGTCTGGCAATGAAATTCCTCACATAGTAGGAACAGCAGCACTAATTTTTGGTGATACACCTCAAAGATATAAGCATATAACTTTTGTAAATGCCACAATCAATATTCCTTTGAAAGGTCACTTTGTGTTCTTTATAATATTTATAGGCATGTGTACATAATTTAACGGTTTTGGTAAGGGCCCTTCAGAAGAATAATTCAAAGGACAGAAGGTGATATCTTACTGTGAGAGACTTAAAAAGCTTGATTATGCTTTATAATTGCTCGCACAGGGAGAAAATAATAAGTACTAAATTACTCTAATCTAGTACTGAAAAAAGTAAGAACTAATGCTGAGTAAAAACCCTGCAGTCTTAAATGAGAAATTAGGCTCAAATGAGAGTGATTAACCACAGCAGCAAGCTACATGAAAAGAATGGGCTTCTCTTGGTTTTCCTATGTAGCAGCTAGATTGGATGATCTAATAACTGTGTCTGAGCTTGAGAGTCATGGATCAATGATTGTTGTATAATAATTCTCACTGTTACTTTCTTTAACTGATTTTCAGACTTGTAATATGTGAGAGTTAAGATGATAAAAATTCTTTTCATTCACAGGGGTGAATTCTCCATTTCTGTGTGTGTTATCTATGTAGAGCACATCCTGCTGTCTGTGCAAACTGGAAGGGTATTTCCTGGTGCTGATACACCAACACAGCTCTTGTTCCTCATGCA
Source organism: Luscinia megarhynchos (assembly GCA_034336665.1). Lineage (NCBI taxonomy): Eukaryota > Metazoa > Chordata > Aves > Passeriformes > Muscicapidae > Luscinia > Luscinia megarhynchos. Next base: position 95,189,588 of record JAPFBE010000002.1, read on the forward strand.
GGCTGCACCTAGAGATTCTGGGTATTGCTGTGGTAACCCCACAAATTACACTTTTAAAAAGACACCTAGTTCTTGAATAAACAGAAAGCTCTTAATTTTGTTAAAATATAGGCTGATTTTTTTTATTTCAGACATATGTATGTACAACTCAGATGAAAATCTCTTGGCTGTTTGCCCAGGCTTCCCTTATCATTGACCAAGAGAAGCAATCTTAAAGGATAAATCAACTTTTTGAGAGAGAAATGCATTGAGCTACAGGGGACAGACTCAGGCTCTGAAAGCCTCATGGTTCTTCCCCCTTGACTCATGTGGGTGATTAAACTTATTTGGATGTTTAAAACCTTAGATGTCTGAAGTAAAGCATAATGAATCTCACTCATGTCTCTGTTCCAAAACCACATTTGTTGATATCTTAAAGACAACAGCAGGGAACAAAGAAAGGCAGACTCTTTTTTGATGATTTCTGCTCCAAATATTTCTCCATCAGCCTTCTTGGTATGTGCATTGGTCAGGAGGTTTTCATTCTCAGTATTTGTTTCCAGAGCCTTCTGTTAAACACAGCCACATGCTTTTGGTTATAAGCATCTTAAATATCAGGATCAGGTAGAATATTGGCTGAGAGAACTTGTGCAAAAGGAAATTTCCCTTTCAATTCAGAATTTTCTTTGAATCTGTATTCTTGGGGCTGTCATGTGCAGGGTCAGGAGTTGGACTTTGGTGATCCTTGTGAATCTCTTCCAGTTCTGGATATTCAATGATTCTATGAATTTATGGTTATGCTGTAAATGTTAGTCACTGTTTAAGAGAAAGCTTTAAATTCTGAAGGAAAGCCTAGAGACAAGAAAAAGCAGTAAATCTCTGTGCATAAATACTTAGAACAATGTGAAGTAAGAGTTTTCCTCTTTCAGTCTAGTGTTTGAAATATTAGTATCCAGCCCTTACTAATAACCATTAGATCTTACACAGAAGGAAAATAAAAACCTCCAGTGTATTTATCCAGTTATCCAGAGCTGTTTAAATAACATTATCTATCCTTTGGAATATGTGTAGGGTGTCTTTTAACTAGGAAAGAGAAAATATGCAGCACTTCTAGTAATGAAAATCTAAGACTTTATACCTCTGTGGCTCATAACACTTAAGGAATTCACTAACTTTCAAACACTGTTCTGCTGAGGGAGTGGTGATGCAGGTAGATAACTTTTGCATTATACAGAAAAAGAGCTAAAGCAAGTATGAAGTTTAGCATTGGTGAAATATTCCTTGGAAGGTGAAATTTTCCCAGAAAAATATGGGTTTGCAGAAAAAAAGGATTTGGAACAGAGTTACTGTTTAATTTTAAAATAACTTATTTCAAAATTTCTTTTCAAAAATTTATCTTTTTGAGGGATGACTTTCTTTCAGGACAGTGTGCTAGGTCAGTATTTACCCAACACCCAAAGGAAGGTGCTTGAGGGGAACCTAAACCAATACAGGTTCTCCCTTCTTCTCCTCATGTTAAAAAAAAAAAGACATTAAAAATACTCTGCATGCTTTCTTGCTGTTACTTTTTCTTCTCAAATCCATCAAGGTAAAAGAAAGGTGTTTGCATATCTTTATTTCTCCCTCAGCCAGGAGGCCTTAGGACCATTACAACTTTTACTGAATAGTTTGGAAGCATCTGCACAGTGTCTGTGTCTATTGAGGTCTATGTGTTTCAGGTGTGTTGGACCCAGGTAATGTGACCCAAGTCTGGCCTGCAGCAGTTTTGGGCTCCTTTATAGACAATTGTGGTCAAAAGCCATTGAAGAGAGGGGAGGAGCAGTGTGCCAGGCGTGCTTTGGTTACCCTGGGAAACATCAGGAACTCTGCTCCTAGGCCAAGGGCCTCATTTGGTTGTCTCACCCCTCCTTACTGACTCACGGAAATGGCTTTTGAAATAATTGCACTTGTTAATAGAGTTAAAAAATAATTTAATAATGAATGAACACACTAAATATGGAGTTGGTATTCTGTCCTCTGTCTGCTGTACTGTGCAAACACAGTCTTTTAAGTGGGCTGATTAGAAATAAGTTCACAGTGATCAGCATATGTCAGCAGGAAAGAGTATTTCCTTATGCTACTCCACCACCAGTCCTGTTATTGTCCTTCAGTGCTGAAACCTTGTTCTGCTCATTCCAGTGAAGGACCGTTTAAGTGGAAATCCTGTTAATCAGATGGTGCTTGAGGAATAGTGCTACAGATTAATTATCCCTGCAGATCTTTTGTTCTTCTACTGGTATTTCTAGAAAACAAGGCAGAATTTTCATAATATATGCAGGCAATGATTTTTCAAGGAGCTTCTCAGTATTAAAGCACCAGAAAAACTAGCAGACTGCAATATATTATTCATTTTTTTCTCAGCACCTACTGAGTACTTCAGGTCTAGTGAGCAGAACACAACTCTGCATTAGTACATGTATCTGTGAATGTCTTTTTCCTATTAGCTCCATGTAAGAGGCATTAAAATTTAAAAAGCCCAAAATAAAAAAAATTTAGTTTAGGACACACTTCATGATGTATTGGTAGCTTTCAAAGGAACAGTCAGAATTTTAATTCCTTGGCCACAGTATATTTGGTTAGAATGGAGACAGGCTGGAAAGATTTACAGCTTTGATTTAGACAGCTAATCATCTAAACAGAAGTCACTGACCTATAGGCAAATTTCAATTTTTTTTAATAAGGGACATTTGCAAATCAAGACTGAGAGGAATAGAAATCTTGAAAAAAGAGAAAAAAGTAGAACAAACGCTCTGGAAAGGAAATGCAACTGGAAAAAAAAATGCAAATGGAGTGACTACAACCAAACGGACTGAGACAAATTGAGAAGCAGTGAAAAGGATTGAAACTTGCCAAAATTATTCCCACTGACATCCCAAAATCAGGCAAGAAAGGTAAAAAAAAAAGACAGGAGTAGTAACAGAAGAAATTAAATGCTCTAAAATGATGAGACAAAACTCTGGAAAAAGGTGAACAACAGGAAAGTGAATGAGATGACATAAAATGCATGGAAATGGCCCAAACCTTGTCTGATTGATCTTCATTGAAATTGCAAGATTTCATTTATTTTCCTGAAATGAATAATTTCCTTTCAGGAAAGGAAATGAAATCTTGAAAGCACAGAACAAAGTAGAACAAGCTCTCTGGAAAGCAGATATGATCAAATCAAATGCAATCAGAAAAAATCCCAAGAATCTGCAAATGAAGTGACTACAACCAAATAGCTTGAGCTGAAATGAGAAGCAGTGAAAAGGACTGAAGCTTGCCAAAGTTATTCCCATTGAGTTCCCAAAATCAGGCAAAAATGGTAAACAAAAAGGCAAAGAAATTGAAGAAATGGAATGCTACAAAATAACAAGAGCAAATTCTGAAAAAAAAGCGAAAACAAGAGAAAAGAATGAGATGACACAAAATGCACAGAAATGGCCCAAACCTTGCCCAGTTGGCCTTCCTTGAAATCACAGGATTTCGTTTCCTTTCCTGCCCACTAAGCTACTCTTTAGTCTTTTTCCAACTGGTCAGGGGAGGAAATAAAATGAAAGGCTTGTTTGTGTGTGGAGAGGTGGACAGGGAGTGATCACTCAGCAATTGCCATCACAGTGTTAATTGAGGTTGATAAGCATTGCTTACCATGAAAATTTCCAGATTAATGGCTTGAATGCCTCATTTGGTTGGGCTGTTGGACCCTGTGTCCATACACAGTGAATGGGAAGAGCAGAACTCACAAATTGCTGGAAATGGATGGGGGGTTTTGGGGTATAGATCAGGTCCCCAGTGGGATTTGGCGGCATCTGTTCAGCTCTGTCTCCATCCTTCACTTAAACCTTAACTGGATATTAGGAAAATTTTCATCACTGGTGACCAGCATTGGAGCAGTCTGCCCAGGATAGGGATGGAATCACTGTCCCTGGAAGTTTTGAGAAAATGTGTAGGTGTGGTTCTTGGTGATGGTTTAAGTTCTGGACCTGGCAGTGCTGGAGTCAGTGGTCTCAATTTTCCAAACTTTATGTTTCAATGACTCTGACTGCTGACCAGGACTGCTTACAGAGTGCCACCCTCATCCACCCGGGCTGCCCAGGCAAAGCCATTTGTGCAAAACAAACAGCTCTGATGGGCTCAGTCACCTCCTCTGGTAAGAGCAGGGATCTGTGATCCCCACAAGAACTGCCTCAGTGTTCCTTGTCTGGCTGCCTTTTACCTTTACCCATGCTTTAATTAGCTACAGTAAAATTCCTTTATGGGAAAATCCATCCCCACCTCCTAAGCCTCTGGTGAAGCTTTCTACCACCAGTGTTAATTTTCACCCTGCACTTCCCCTTTAAGAACTGAGTAAACCGTATTGATGAGCTTCTAATATTCCCCCAGAGCCAGGTATTTATTATCTAATTTCAGTTTCCTGTTGACTCAGTAGGTGGTACAGCTTTTGAGTCATATTTGGATTGCTGCCTTTCCTTTTTTTTTCCTTTTTTTGGGGGGCGGGAGGGGAGAGGGTCTGGTTTTTTGTTTGGTATGGGTTTTTTTTTACTTTTTTTCTTTTCTTTTTCTCCCCCATTCCCTTTTTTACAGCAGCCAAAGTTACTTGCACCAGCAAACTGTCTGGAACCAGAGATTGCTCGTGGGTGAACATGTATCTGCTGCTGTGACATCAGAACAGCACTTGCAGCAGCAGCAGCATCAGAGCAAAGGGCCCTGTGAGGTGCTGGTTGCCAGGCTAAAATAAGATATCAGACTCCAGACTTTGCCACAGAGGAGTGTTTAAAGGCCCTGTGCTACAGGAAGCCTAATTTCCATCTCTGTCCCGAAAATCTGAAAGGGTAATGACTGCACAGTTTGTCTAGAGAAGTTCCTGGTGCTGCTGTGCTTTCACGTGCAATTTTTCCTTTCCTGTCAAGTTCCTGTGTGGCATCACTATGTGTTATTACACAGCTGCTTCTCTTTACCCCAGAGAGAGCAGCATTTCAGCAGAAGACAAAGCAATTGCTGTTCTTCAAGCATGTGAAATTCCCTGGGAGTAAAAAGCTCCTAATCTTCTGCCTTATTTGACTTTAAAATCTTTTTCAAACACCTGCAGATTTAAAATCCGATGTTTGGATATTGGTAGGGACGCATCCTTAAATTATTATATCCTTGCAGATGACTACTTCTTTTCACCTCCCCCCACACAGAAAAAACATTTTACTGATCTCTTCTAGACAAAACAGAGCAGACTTTCAGTCTTACTAACTCAGACTAAATAGTTGTAATTAAATATCAGCCTATCAGAGGTCATTTGTATTTGAAACTAAAAAAAACCCAAACCCTTAAAATCCTACCAGATGTGCTCCTTCTGCCTGTTTTTGGGATGAGTTATATTTAATTTGAGCTTGTGTTTATTCCTAATGTTTTTCAGCTGACTTCCTCCATTTATATCAGAAGATCTGACATAAGTGTTTTGGTAAAATTAGATAATAAGAAAACAATCTATTAAGCAAACAAGTTGTTAATAAAAATAAAATTTAAAAAAAAATTAAAACCACAAAACACATCCATAAACCAAGTATCTATTTTTTCTTTCAAGAAGGAAGATGCATCATGTTGGTAATTTCACTTAACACAGAATAAGGACCATGAAGTGACCCCGATGCAGCTCGTTCAGATTTGCCATGGATGGTGTGCAAGCTCCTTCTTGTCACACAGAAAAGTCTAGTCATGAACTGTTCCTGGTTTTCAGGATTAGCCAAGCTTAGAAATGGCTCCCACAAAACTCAAGGATGCTATTTTTTCCCAGACCCTCAGGATTGGTTTTTGTGTACAGCTCACCTAAAAATAGTCTTCACACAAAGATTCTCTGTGCATCTATGAAATTCACTTTCCTGCTGTGCAAGCTCCATAGCTTGCCTTCATTTCAGCAACTTTACCTTTTTAAAAGTAGAAGGTTGAAAGAATTTCCACTATGTAGAATAAGTATTTGAAGTGATGGAAGGGTTGTGTCTCATGAATGGAACAAGTCATGGTCACGACTGGGTTGGATGATGAGTTGGAGTGCTTCCCTAAATGATGGATATCAGATAATGAATCCAAATGAAGCAAAGGCATAAATTTAAATAGGTTAATTAAAAGTCATTTGGTTTTGTATGAGATTCTCTGATTCATAGAATGAAAAAATGCTTTGGATTGGAAGGTGCCTCAAAGCCCATCTCATTCCAACAGCCCTGCCACGGCCAGGGACACCCTCCACTACCCCAGGTTGCTCAGAGCCCCATCCACCCTGGCCTTGGACACTTCCAGGGATGGGGCATCCACACCTTCCCTGGGCAAAAGAGCTGAACAGGCTGTAAGCAGTGGTGAAAGGGGGCAGGAGTTTCCCATGTAAGCATCTAACAAAGTTTCCTTTGGTTCTGGTTCACAGTGGTGGATTCTACAAACCTCAGTTTCATATCTGGAAATCAGCTGCTAAAGCTCAGTGAGGTGGTGCCTGGTTTGGACACTGAGCTTGACTTGGGGTATTTAAGCTAGGAAGATTTAACAGTGGCAACCAAAGCCAGCTGCTTTTATCCCTCAGCACTCCCATCCTATTTCCCACCCCTCACATTAAGTATGTTGCTATGGGACAGGCTAAGGAATGTGTATTTCTGCAATGTGTTCACCTGTTTACAGAGAGACATATTTATTTCCTCTGTAATAAAAGTTGAACCGGTCATTCTAACTCCTATTTGAACCAACAGTAACATTTATACTCATTAACAACTGTAACAAGCAAACTGGAGGGAAGGGCCACACCGAGCGTAGCACAGAGTACCTAAATCTGATGTCTTTTTTCTTTGTATTTTATGAATATAATGAAATCCTTCTGGAAATTATAAGTGCTAATCTGATGACATTAACTTGTACTGCAATAAATTATAAAGCCTTAGCTGAATTACCGTGCTGTGATTGCAGTGAGTGCAGCACAAGGAGTCCCAGTCCTGCTGTTGGTGCTTGTATTCATTCAGCAGAATAGGCTCAAATGTCTTTTCCTCCTCAAAAAATGCAAATTCAACAATTCTTTCCAAAGCTGGATAAAAGGATCTCAAACCTTGTTTAAAAGACCACAAAAGGGCAGGTGGCAGGCATTGCCTGCCCTTCCTTTCCTTGTGTAAGTATTGTGCTTGTTCCAGCTCTTATCAATGTTATTTCTGGGGTATCATCACTAATTTTAAGGTTGAATTTTGTAGTCTTTAGCTTCCAGCTCTTGTTAACAATACCAAAATAAATATTAGGGTGTTTGCATGCAATCCTGTGGAGTGAATTAGCCCAGACCTTCTACCAAGTACTTTTATTTTACACTAGAAAAGCGTAGGTGATGAGAATATTACATTCTGTTTGACTAGGAAATGCAAGTCTAGAAGGTGGCACAGTGATATCTTTTCTAAAATTTCATAGCATGTCACTTCACAAGTGCCAGAACTGACACAGCAGAGAGAGTCTGAGGAAGTCAAGTAGAATCTGTCCCCCAAAACACAAACACCACAGGGAGAATAGCTATTAGGAGAATAAACTGTTGGGATAATACAAAGGAAGGCTTCAAGGGGAAAAAAAAAAATAAAAAAACCAACAAACCAGTCAAAACCTCCCAACCAATCAAAAACCAAGAGGTGATATTCAGACAAAAGATGTCTTGGAGTGTAAAATTCCCTGCCCTGTTCATTAGCCAGCACATTCTCAGGCAGATGGATACAAATGCTGTGCTCCATCACAGAGAGCAGCACAGGGAAACAGGGAGCAGCTCCACTGCTCTGGTGGGACTGGGAGCTCTGCTTAGCAAAGCCAGAGCTTTTGGTCCTTTTAATAAAATGACAGTAATTTGATGGTAATAAACATTAGGCTGTCACCGTAGTGCAGCAGTTTGCAAATAATGTTGACATTATCTTATGCTGCATGTCAGAATGTGGGTCTGCTTCATCAGCTGATTAATGGGGAAATTTGATGCAATTCTTTAAATCTGACTAAAGGAGCGTGGATTGCACTGGGAATACATTTTGTTTTCACCTGTTCCTTTTAAGCCCTGGTAGTGTTTTTAAATCTCTTTTGTTGTTTGGAGTTTGGTTAGGGTTTTTTTGGGTTGTTGGTTTTTTTTTCATTTAGTCTTTTTATTTTTTTTTTTTTCATTCTTGTTGCGGTTTTTTTTCCCTAATTTTGAACATTTGTGCAAAGCAAAATTCTACATAAAATATAATATTGTCTAAACTACTGGAAGTGCCATTGAAAGAGGTTCTGGAGCTGTTTTTTCCTAGAAATACACAGTTCTGAAATAGGGAAGTTTTGTTTTCTGTAGTGAGGTGTTTTTGGGAGGTTAGTTGATTGGTTGATTAATTGGTTGGTTGGATTTTGTTTGTTGGTTTCTGTGTTTTGATTTTTTGTTAAAGTGCTTTCATATTTAACTTCTGTCTCCCTGCTGTCACAGATTTTTGTTGTTCCTACATAGTAGTGATCTAATAAAAATGATTATCAGCCTTCCAGAATGCATTTTAGAACTGATGGAATTATGGACACAGAAATTTGCCAATGCCTTGCCAGGCATTCCCTTGGTCATTGCAGCCCACCATTGTGAGCAATGTAATCTGTCACACCACAGCCCTCCCAGCCACAGTTTTCCAATTCTTAAACTTGTCTTTCTTTCAGGATTTCCTAGAGATGCATCTAACTCTAACTGACAGGCACCAGGAAGACTTGAACTTTGCATTCATTTCATAACTGTGTACAATTCAAATGCATTTCTTGCCAGTGAAGATGAGAGTCAGGAGGAGGCTACTGGACGTTTATACAGATGCCAGACAAAACCATCAATTGTCTTTTTTCAGAAGGGGAAATATCACCATGTAGTATCCCCCTTCAGGGGTGTTTGAGCTTTGTGCTGGAAGCACATCTGGCTCATGCTGGTGGCTGTGTGTGCTGAATGTGGAGAGTGATGGATATTCCCCCTGTCCATTGTGCCAGATGGCTCACACAAACGGGGTGTCCAGCACCAACCTGCCCATTTCATGGGCTCAGTGGTGTTCAGGTCAAATGGGACCCCAGGAGATCTATTGAAACTTCCTTCTCTAAACAGGTCAGCTATGGGATCCTATAGCACGGCTCAGTTTGATCCATTTGGGTCTTGAAAAGCTCTAAGAATGAGAAGGCACCATGTAGCTGGGCAATCTGCTCTACTGCCTGGCCCTTGTCATAGAGAAAAAACCCTCTTTCTATTCAGTGTGAGACTCTGCCCTCCTCACACCACACACCAGGGAAAAGCCTGGCTCCATCTTCCTGAGGACCTTGCCATGGGAGCTGCTCTCAGGTGCCCCAAGGGCACCTCCCCTCCATCCCTGAGCACTGCCCATCCCTGAGCCTCCCCTGTGGGGCATTACACTGCCCATCCCTGAGCCTCCCCTCTGGGACATTACACTGCCCATCCCTCATCCTCCCCTCTGGGACATTCTACTGCCCATCCCTCATCCTCCCCTCTGGGACATCCCACTGCCCATCCCTCATCCTCCCCTCTGGGACATTCTACTGCCCATCCCTCATCCTCCCCTCTGGGACATCCCACTGCCCATCCCTGAGCCTCCCCTCTGGGACATTCCACTGCCCATCCCTCAGCCTCCCCTCTGGGACATTCCACTGCCCATCCCTGAGCCTCCCCTCTGGGACATTCCACTGCCCATCCCTCATCCTCCCCTCTGGGACATCCCACTGCCCATCCCTGAGCCTCCCCTCTGGGACATTCCACTGCCCATCCCTCATCCTCCCCTCTGGGACATCCCACTGCCCATCCCTGAGCCTCCCCTCTGGGACATCCCACTGCCCATCCCTCAGCCTCCCCTGTGGGACATTCCACTGCCCATCCCTCAGCCTCTCCTCTGGGACATCCCACTCCCCATCCCTCATCCTCCCCTCTGGGGCATCCCACTGCCCATCCCTCAGCCTCTCCCTCTGGGACATCCCACTGCCCATCCCTGAGCCTCCCCTCTGGGACATCCCACTGCCCATCCCTGAGCCTCCCCTCTGGGACATTCCAGCCCTCATCACTTCAGAGTCCTCTCCTCTGAACTTGATCTGGGTTGGTGATGCATTTTCTGTATTGATCTATTTAACACTTAGTTAAGTCAGCTGAAATACGAATTAATCACTTAAACCCCAAGTGCTCAGACCTGTTCTGTGAATGTAACAACCTGCCCTTTCCATCTCTGAACTCCATAGCAAGAGTTCTGGGTTATCTTTCTTTCAGGGTGAGAGATTCAAACATACTACCCAAGCTGGACAGAGGTGGTCTAGTCTTTCAGGGACAGTCACTCAGTCCTTCCCAGCTTTGCTGGAGTGGACCTCAAAAATCCATTTGTTTTTGCTGGCATGGGATGACAAAGATGATTGAATTTGGAATGAGTGTCAGTAAGTACTCCCAAGAGGCACTTGACACCCTCTACAGGAAAGTCAGCAGCCAGTATTAAAAATCAATTAGCATTTTCACAGCACAACCTTTGCTGTACAATGTACAATGACCTTTATAGGCCAGAGAAGAGTCAGTTTAATGTACTTACTATATAATGCCAGGTGGTAATGTCTTCCCTCACTTAGGCAGCTCATGATTAAACTCAATTATCTCAGCTACCAATTGACCTTTATCCATCTCCCACTGTTTAGTGAATGGAAGTTGGTAAAAGCTAACAGGGTAGATACATCATGTTATGGCCCTGTCTTCTTACAAGTGGGAGTGAGGCATTTCTGGTATGCAGTGGTATCAAGCAAATTTTGTATTCTTCCAGGTAAAGGAGAACTTGTTGAGATGCAACCAGGTTACTTTTGTGTCCTATGTGTAAATTTTCCTTTCCTCTTTTCACTGTCATGCTTAGTTGGAGGTGTTCAGTAGATAAATATTTTTCTTTTCACAAGAGTAGAAAGAGACATTTATCTTACCCACCTGGTGGACCAGTAAACAAGGAGGGAATTTACCCTCTTTATTCACCTTTGGAGGCTTTATTCAAAGTACATCCAGTAGCTGATACCATGCAGAGCCACAGTGCAAGAAATGGCCTTTGCAGAAGTTATTTATCTCCTTGCTGATGCAGTACTTCCCATGATCCAGATATTTGCTAGGCCTGGAGGTCTGAAAAAAATGTTCTGAGGTCAGTAGTAAAATGAAGTATCACAGTACAGTCTCCTCTCATGTGCAACTAGATTACTTCATCTCATTTATCCCATTTTTAAATCCATGCCTGGGGAAGACTAGTTGATATTTCTAAAACACATATAATTTTTCAACCCCTTCATTTCAACTCAAGGAGGAATTTGTCATTTACAATTGCATTTTCATTGAGAAATGAATTTTACAAGGCCCCAGCATGTATGTGGGAAATTTGCTCATCCTGATAAGACTTCTTGACAAAGTGTTTCTGTTTCTTGTAAATGTTCCTCACATCACTGTGTCCAGGATACCAGAGTTTGAAATCTGTTTTAAATGAAAGCTGATTTGGGCTCTCCCTGTGGAGCAGGCTGTGGTTAACTCTTCACTCCAGTAAAGAAAACACAACATTTAATGAGTATTTTCTTAAAAATGAAACAGCACAACTTTGTAAATAATTGAGTATTTTACTTCTTTGGTTCTTCACCACTTGCTATTGAAATACTCTGGAAGCAAGGGAAGGGCAGTTTTATCAGGCCTCATTCCTATGGGCTTATCTTTTCTTCTCTTGTTGATTTTCACTCTGCTCACAATTTGTCAATGCCTAATATTTTTTTCCCTATTGCAATTGTCATTTGGAGCTTTCATTTGGCAAAGGTCTCCTTAAGATGTTTTCATTTCCTCCCCAGGCTCCAAAGATGCCAGCATATGGCCACGAAACACCATGACTGAGTTACTGTCTCTTTTCATGGTAATTAGTTTAGACTTTTGGATTACATCTATCCTGGTTAATTGAATGGCACCAGGGAACGTTCCCAGCAATGGGAACTTGATGGAGTGCCCTGTTAAATGGTTCCTGCTATGATTTTGGCCCCATTCAGCTGGCACTCTCCCAAATGCATCCTGGACACAGTTGGGGAGTCAGCACAGACCCAGGACCATTCCCAGAAACCAGTTTGGATGCCCACCCTGTTTCCAAGGCTGGGAGAGTTTAACAGTACAGATATAGGCAAGTCTGTGCCAAAGAGTGATCCCAGACACATGTAGTATAATTATCTAGCCATATTGTAACCCAGAAGCAGGTTTGGATTCTCCCTTTCCCTCTTTATCTGGAAAGAATCACGATTACTGACTTAAAAAAAAATCTATGTGTTTTTTAAATATGTATAGCACATAGCTTGGGAATCACTACCATTTTCTGTGACAGCTGGTGATCTTCACAAGCATCTCTTACCTTCCAGCCATTGATTGTACAAATACATGCACATATTCCATCTGTATGAGCCCTGCTCCTCAGATAAATGAGGAATGAGCTGTGAAAGGGCTCCACTGCCCAGGAACGTGGCTTGTTGCAGCAATTAGGTGTTATATGATGGATAATAAGGAGAATATGGGGATGGAAGTGAGGATTTCTTGCTTATCATGAATACTGAACTGAAGAACTAGATACCAATGAAATACCATCCCTCCACCCAGAACAGAGCTCCCAGGAGATGCTCCACGAGAAACTCAGAGCCAGTAGTTTAGTTCAAGGTGGAAACTTTTATTTATTATACCTCAGAAAAGTGGCCATTGTCTGTATCTGCTTGTTGTAGGCAAATTCAGAAAGGGCTACAAAGAGGCAGCCATGACTCATCATCTTCTTTAATCAAAAAGTATGGAGGAAAAAGAGGCAGGAATTATGTCTTTGTGAAATAATCTTACATGTATTAGATTGATTTTTTTGGGGTGTTCAAGTTGTTTCTGTGGGATTTTCTGACTAATCAGATGGCAGATGTTTTCATGCCAAGACCTCCCCTTCTCTCAGAAGACCTTGAGGCAATTCCTTTGCCTTGGTTACAGCACCACATATTGCTTTTTCAGGTGACCACATTCTCCATTGAATAGGGATTTCTTGCAGTGAAAGCCTTTCTGTGGTGTTCATCAGCCACACATTTATACATTTATACACTACACATTAATACAAATGTCATGGCATTGACACCAAAAGTTGGTGTTGGCTTGGAATTATCTTAACCTAATTGCAAACTACCCCAGTTGCAGTGGTCTGACAGGAAATTTGCAGCAAAGCCAAGAATTTCACATCAGAATTTGAAAAATCCTGCAAATAATTTGCTTTTAATGGAATGTGCAGTTCTCTTTTACATCAAATGAGGAGAAATTCTTCTATCATTAAAAATGGAACAAAAATAGTTCTTCATTTCAACCCACTATTAATATTAAAACATTGTGAAAGCAACTCTGTGCTCCAGAGATGTACAGTTCAATGTCCCCAGAATGTAATATCAAGGATAGCAGGTATTATTGATTAAGTTCATTATACAGGGTACAGTATTCACTTTGGAGAGTCACTCAATACTAGTTATCAAAATATATGCAGAGGACAGGTAAAGGTTATGAAACTGCCTGGAGAACAGAGCTAACAAAGTGAACTCTCAGCTGTGAGTCCTGTGCATGACTTAGTACTGCTAATGGTGCAAGTGTGTGCATATTAGAAGCCCTATTGATCATCAGGAGCTACACTTCAAGTCAGAAATAGCAAAGGTAGTAAGACAAACACAGAAAATAGTAGCCCATTAATCTGGGTAACAGAAGCAAACTGTGAAGTTTGAAAGTCACTGGTGGAGAAGTTTTGTTCTACTCAGGTAGTGGCTGAAGAGTAGAGAAGAAGGAAAAGTGGCATCTTTCTTCTGTGTCTGGGATTGGTACTGCAACAGGTACAGCTGCAAATCCACACATTTACTTCTTAATGCTGTTATTATTGTTCCCAGCGTCCTTAACATCTCTACATATATAAATTTGTTTTCACCAATGGGCAGTAACTTCCACTAAAAGCACTTTACCATCTGGAGGGCAAATATGAGAGTTCTTTCTCTGAAACAAAAATGCTCTAAAACCACAAGCCATTTGATTAATCCTTCTCTGCTTTCACCACCTTTCCTTTGCATTAGAAACATTTATCTGTAATGGCTGCTTACCTCATCTTGTTCCAACTGATCTTCCTACTACAGCTGCAAGATTTAATGTCTTATACACCAAGAAATTAAGGTCAACTTCCAATTTGGTAGAAAATAAACCCCTCTCTTAACAAACAACAAAAACATCCCTTCTCCAAAAATCTTAGTATCAGTTCTCAATTTTTAAAGTTTCACACTTATGAAACTGCATGGAAAAATCAGACTATCTGGGAACTTTTTTATAAATGATAATTTTAATCTGAAGTATAGCAATTTCACTCACTTTACATGGCCATTTCCAGTTATTTGAGGTGACAGGGACAGTGAGGGAAGTGAACTGTGCCATCTGGGTGATGAGTGTGTTGAACATAAATCAGGTTTCCTCTTGCCAGCTGAAAGAGAATCCCCTCCTCTCCCCATATGGATGTGGATGAGAAGAATTAGAACTCCATTTTTTATTGCTAAAGAGGAAAGTTAAGGAAAGATGGCCTAGGAAATGGAAATCAGCACACTGAGCTGTGTGGCCACCTGTGTCTGACAGACTTGCAGGTTCATTTAGCTGGTGGAAACTCATGATTCACTGGATTACAGTGGGAGGATGGAAACTTGAACCCACCTGAATCCTGTAAAATTACTTTTCCTCATGATGTGGCAGCTTTGTCATCTTTTACTGTGACTTACAGGAGATAACAAACACCCTCTACGGGGAGGCTACTCTAACTCTTCTATTGATTTTTGCCAGTCCTGTGTGCTTGTTTAATAAGAAAAATGTTGCTCAAGACTGATTCTGATAATCTTAAATATGTTATTTACTTTTTGAAAGGTGAGCTGGATTATGATTAATATGGTAAATAGCTCAAACCTAATAGAGTCAATGCTTCTTTATATCTCACAGTGGTCCAATCCTGGGGCAGAGAAGAAAGTAACAGTAAAGCCTGAATGAAACACTCTCAGCTTTCATGCTTGTGGTTTTGATTTATTTATTGATGTCTATGTGTAGGCCTCCATTCCATCACAGGAGCTAATGTCACCCTGCTAGATAGCTGGGGAGGAAAAACTCAGCTATCTGCCAGGTGCAGCCTCCTGTCACACTGCCCCTGCCCTTTTCCAGGGTCAGTCAGCACTGGAACCCCTCCCCTTTGATGGTCAGCTGAGAAACTTGGTATGTGCCTTCCTGTGAGTGTATCAGACACAGCTTTTACAGGGAATGTGTGATGGTTCCTGTCTCCTGTTTGCACCTCATGGCACCAGCACAGCCCAGGAGGAAGGGCACAGGTGAACCACACTGACCTGTACTGATCCCTGTCCCTCTCTCCATTCCTTCTTGCTGCCCTTTTTAACTGAAACCACATCCCACCCATGCACCAAGACCCTCAGCACGTCCCTTAGGAGCCACCCTGGATGGGACTGGCCCCATCAAACCCCTCTTGCACCCCACTGGAAATGGGGCTGTGCACACGAGGCTGCAGGAGATGCAGCTCCTCCTTGGCAGGGAGGCAGGATGGATCCTGGCAGTCCTGCCCTTCCTTGCTGCCCCTCAGAAGGGTCTCCAAGGCCCCTGTCAGCCATGAACCTGTCTCAGGAGGCTTTTGTGGTGCCTTTCCTGTGGAGCAAACAGCAGCAGGAGCTCTCCTTGCTATTGATTAGCTGCAGGTCAATATAAAGTGTTTCAGGTAGCAGTTTTACTGGAATCTCAGCTGCTCCTGGTGCTGCTGACTCCCAAAGACAGAGCACTGCTCATTACACCCTTCCTGAGCTCATCTTCCTTTCTCTTGAGATCACTATGTGCATTTGTCATGTTGTGCAGGACCCTACAGACAAACAGTGCTTGCTTTGATTTTTCTCTTGGCATCCCAGCTGGGCACTGATAAGTTGTCCTGTCACTCTGAACTACTGCTTTGTGTTGATATTTTTTTACACAGTGATGCAATATTTCCCAACATCTTACCTTGAGATTGGAACTGTGTCTAAATGGATGGAAAAAAGCCCCCATTGGTAAAACTTTCTCTTTAAAATGGAAAAATAAATAAAAATAAGGTATTGAATAAGACTTTGTGTGTTAATTCTCATAATTGAATTTATCTACAATGCAGTGTGGTTTATAGTTGCAATTTTAAACTGATGGTAACTTCTTATACTGTCAAAATGTAAGAAGCTACCTACCAACTTTAACAAACCATCTGCTCAGAATAGCAACATTTCTACCATGTTCAAAATAGGATTGGAAAGAACCTCAGTCAGTCTAAAAGACCAATCAGTATTATTTTTTTTATTGATGCTGGGAAGAAATTCTGATGTGTTTTGTGAATTTATACAAAGAACATTTGACTCTTCATTCTGCATAAACAAACAAGCACAATTAAGTTAGTAAGACATCAGTGACACTGTTTTGAAGTCATGAAGAATAATGAAAACCCAGAATAACTCATGATTACTGGTCAACCTTCCCAGAAAACTGTGATTAAAAACATCAGCTGCAGGGGGAAGTTTGAGTGCTTCAGCTAGCTCTCTTTTCTGCTTTAAAAGGAATAAAATATAGATCAGAAAAGCAGCAATACAACAATGAAAGTGACGAATATTTTAAGTTGTTGAGTATTGGTTTAGTAAATGCTGCTGTGAACAGTGAAACATGTGGTGAAACATCTGCTCTGGCTCTCATGTCAACATAATTGTTCTCATTAAGTGTGTTTCTATGGATGGAGAATCTATACTGTGCCCCTTCCATATGGATTATTTGGTGCCTAAATTATAGCTGAAGTTGAGGTTCCTTGGGGGTGACACTAACTTGGGTCTTCCTTTATGTGTTTCATCACAGCATGAAGAAATTAGGTAATTTAATTGTAGGTTCCTCCCACCAATCTGAAGGTAGAAAAAATTTATCTACTTCCCTACTCTGTCTTTTCTTGCCCTAATGACTCTCCCATCTTGCAAGTATTTACCCCTTAACCAATCTGTTCCTTTATCTCACATATCTACAAAGAAAGAAAGGAAAAGAAAAATAAAATATTAAAAAAACATGAAAAAATGCTATTGTCCTTCTCAATTTCTGCTCCTTGTCCATCTTCTGCTCCTATCAATGTTGCTGCCTAAAATAATAATCTGAAATTATTTGCTACAGATAATCCCACAGTTCTGTTGAACTTTCAGTTCCTTAGCAGTGTTCAAATTTAGGTCTCACTCTTTTCCATATTAAAGGCTTCTGTAGCCATTGTGACATTCCTGCCCAGGTTTTGGTCAGCTCTTGTTTTCATAAGCAAGAAGCTTGCCTGTCACCCCTTCATGTACAAGCTGACCTTCCCCTCTTTGTGTAAGTCACTGCTGTCAGGAGTGATCTCCCAGGCTGCTGAGACCACATCATCCCACCATGATGTCTTCCTGTGCTTCCCTCAGGATTCTCTTTTCTTATCACAAGAACACCAAAACAAAGGACCTGTTTGCCTGAACTGAACCACATGGACTGAGCTGAACTATCTCCCCAGCCTCTTTCAATCAGTATCACAGTGTCAGCTCCTGCCTCTGCTCTGCCCACGATCTGCCAGCTTCCCCTAGCTGCCCTCTCCCTTAATGCCAGTTGTTTCCCATAACAAATGGCAAAATTCATGGCCTCATCCTCCTTAAATATCTTCAAAGTCCATCCTCATCATGAGCCCAGAAAGAATTTAACATTATGCAGCCACCCTCTCTGCAACCTGGATTTTTGCTTTTGTTTTCTTGGTTTTCCCAGTTCCAACCAGGTGTTCATTTCAACTTCACTGGAAGCAGTTTTGGGGTAGAGCCTTCGTTGGCTGCCTGGTTGGAAAGCAGTCTTGATTTCTCAGTGTGTGAATTTTTTCCCCAAGTCTAACTTGATGTGGCTTTGAATTTTATATTTTACAATGTTTTACTGTATGTTTTTAATCTCAGAACACTTAGCTTCATACTGGATAGACTATAAAACCTCCCAGTACCCAAAAGACTGTTCTAGATGTGCAACAGAAGCAGCCCCATGTTCATGTTTCTCTTGGGCTCTTCCTCAAGCTCCCTGGTGCTTTCACATTACTCCCACCTTTGTGAGAAACCACCCTGTCAAGACTCACAACCCTTTTTGTTTTGACCTTCATTCTTTTTGTTATCAGATCCATTCAGCCAGTGCCTTTTCTTCTTATCCCTCCCTAGGCTGCCTGAATGACTCATCCCTTCTGGCATTTAACTTCAGAGGTGTCTGGGCAGGGACTCTGTTGCTGTGATTTAACTTTATAGCATCCAGTCCCAAGGGACTCAGATCCCCAGTGATGGTCTTACAGCAGTCCTGACTTCCCAGTGATTCTGCCTCCTATAGCAGGCTGCTCAAGAAGTACTGAAAATATACTAAGCATATAGCACAATGACATATCCCAAAAGAGTCTGATTTAAGGCCAAATCTTTGTTTTTACTGTATACCTTCTAGTTCAAGTTAAGGACAAAGTGTCATCCTAATTTACCATCTTTGGTTATCTCCTGTCGTGGTCTTCATCTTGTTTTAATGCAGCTTACTTAGACATGCAAAAAACCCAGGTCATTTCCTTCTACTGAAAAGAATTTGTATTTCTTTATTTTTAAGAATGACCTTATTGCTGCTGAAGAGACAGACAGACAGGCAGTTGAGGAGTCTGGAATAGTTTGTTCAAGAGTTTATCAAGCATGGTGAGCATGCTGTTGACAGTGCTTGAGCAAATGTAAAAGAGGGAAAGGCAGCTGCACCTGGTGGTTTGTTCAGAGAGGTGTCTGAGCTGAGGGTATGTGTGCTTCTGTCTAAGAACCTGCTGGGTCATTCCTTATACCTCATTTATTGAATTACAACACGTTGGTAAGGCACAAATTGGTGATGCAAGTGCAGATGGAGAAATGGAAAATTGGGTTGGGAGTGATGGCTGCATGATGCTCATGAAGACACAGCTTTGTGCTCTTGATGGTGGGAGGCTTGGATAAGGGTTTTGCTTTAAGGAAAGGGAGTGAAGGTTCAGAGATGGGGAGTTGACTCAACTTACATGTGTAAATTGTCCAGAGCAGAGCTCAGCATGGCCCTACAGCTGTGCTGGTATCCAGACAAGCCAATGCTGAGAAACCCTTGTTTAGGTGCAGTGTTCTTTCAGACTGTACCACAAACTGACTGCAGAGTTTGGGGTGATTTATCCCCCAGCCTCTGTGTGCTGGCTTCACCAAGGTCCTGCTCTGTACCTTGCACAAGAGATGATGCTGATACACCAGAATTTAGGGGAAGGCTGCTATCTGCCCCTGTACCATGAAGGTGGCACTACATTAATTCCAGGAAGGTAAACAAGGAGAGGGGGAAGCTGTCACTGGGGAATTGTAAGGCAATCTGGCATGAAAGCTGCCTCTCACTCCTGCAGGAAAGAGTTCTTCAGAAGTGCCAGGAGAATTTAAATAAGAGTGAGACAGAACAGCTAATATATTTAATACTAGACAAACTAGTACTAGACAATACTGGAAATTTAAAATTAAAAATAAGGGAAAAAGTACATTGAAAGAAATGCTATGAAGACACACAAAATTACAGCTATTTTTAAATATCCTTAGGAGTATGAGAGACAGTGAGTTTCATATCATAGTATTTATCAGTGTCAAAACCAAAATAGAATGAAATAACTATGCAATGTCAGGAATTACCCCTTCCATCTTAAGTTTTATTGTCTTTGAAAGCCTTTTCTAAATAGCATTTTTGAGATTATAGTCATTCCTCCCTCTAAATCAGTTACATGTAAAAGTTTGTCCTGCAATTGTTCCTTTAAGCCTCAGCACTATATCTGTGCATCCTGTAATGACTGGGTCATTGTGTAATATCCGAACCATATTGCAATCAAAGTAAACCAAAGGGTGGGTTAGAGAAATTTGCATCAAGGTTTTCACGTCCCCCAGGTCACCATCTGTGTGCTTTCTGACAATTTCAAGGATTGCACCAGAAATGCGTCACTTGCTATTCAATACCTTCATTACTGGCAGGGAAATTTCCTCTTTGTATTTAGGGATTAACCAGAATAATGGAATTACTATAATAGGATGAATCTCCACAAGACAAAATAAGGAGTTATTTCCCAAGTTATTACTTTTATAAGTAGAAAATAGAAGTAGTAATAATGAAAATATTAATAATAATAGTAACATTTATAAGATTAACAATAAGAGTCTAGTAAATTATACAAGATGTGGGGCCTTTATAAAAAGACTTATATGAACCTTTGAAAAAAAACAAACCAACAAATAAAAACCACCAAAATCCCAAACAACCCAAACACAAACAAAAGTAAAGAAAGAAACCCAATGTATTTCAAATTAATTATTCTGCAGTCAAGTGACATAACCTGTTGAAAAGTCAGTGTAGTATGAAAAGTGACACAATCCATAAAAACAAGTGTCACAATCAAATTTCTCTGCTCTGGTCATTGGCTCATTCAAATTTGTTCTGCAGGATACAGTACAGGAGATCCTGAAAAGCAGAATTTCTTTCCAATTTCCATGGCATTGAACCCAGCAGACTGATGATTTAAACAAGCTATCTAGATTTCCAACTAGGTGTGCAATCAGAATGTAAATGCACTGGAAATTTTTTTATTCATGCTACACTGGATTTATCTCACCATGAAGACACTGCAATGTCCTTTTCTCAGGATCAGTGCTGAAATGTCATTCTTGCTAATGCTTTGCCTGAAAAAAGGATATTCTGTGAAATGTGCAGTTGTCTATCCCAGCAGGTAAAAGAATCAGCCCTGATGGAGGATAAAGTAACAGAGGATACAGCACTGGAAACATCAATAATGTCTTTTGCTTTGTGCGTGTGAAAAGGAGTGGGAGAAGCTATTTTAAACTACTTAATAAAACATAAAGAAAATGGACATGCTGGCAGCAGCTCTGAGGCAAGGATGTCATGTATGGGATTGCCTACTAATCTCAGCTCCTGTCCATACTGCATTTTGAGAACTATTGCCTTGCAATGGCTAAGAAGATCATAGAATCACAGGATGGTTTGGGTTGGAAGGGACCTTAAAGATCATCAAGTTCCAAACCCCTTGCCATGGGCAAGGACCCTCCACTAGAGCAGATTGCTGAAAGATGGTATCTTGTAATTGCTGCTACTGATTGGAGAAAGATTGCAAGTGAAAAATATGCTAAAATTACAGCAACAGTAATAATACTGCTCTTTTTTTTTTTATCTTACTCTTACCTGCCCTCTTGCAGTACTTGTAGTTATTGTTTAAGTAAAGGAGTGGTATCAATCAACATAAAAAAAGTACTGCAAATCCCTACCTGGACAGTCCTACATTAGTTTAAATTAAACTTATTTCACATTAAGGCAGCTGAGAATAGTATCTAGTGAGATGCTAAAGCTGCTGTTTTGCAGCCCACAGAGACTTCAATGGGAATTTGCACAGACTCAGCACAACCAGGTGATGGATGCTGCCAGACCTGCAGGGACTCCCATCTCAGTGGGGTGGGACACATTTTACCTGAGATCTGTAATTCAGGCTGTGAAATCTCTGTAACTGGTACAGGGCAGAATAAATAAACAAACAGATAAATCACACACACACAGACAAAGCACTCCCTGGTCTAGTCCAACACTGTATAGAAATGGAGATGGTAGGGCAGCAATTGGAAATTAAGAAATGGCCATGTGTGAGACCATGAGATGACACTTGTCTGGCAACACCCACAACAATATGATGCCTGTGTGCCAAAGCTGTTCCAGGTTTGGAGCTCTGCTCCCCAGGTTTTGGATTGAGGAGTCTGGGTAGTGAAGTCGGTCACCTAAGATCTGGTACTCTGAAATTTTGTTTTACTGCTTCTCAAGGGGAAAAAATTAAGAATTGAATATGTGACATGAGCACT
This sequence comes from Luscinia megarhynchos, assembly GCA_034336665.1. Taxonomy (NCBI): domain Eukaryota; kingdom Metazoa; phylum Chordata; class Aves; order Passeriformes; family Muscicapidae; genus Luscinia; species Luscinia megarhynchos. The sequence goes on from JAPFBE010000002.1 coordinate 95,211,542, forward strand.
GACTGTGGAGCTGTGGAAACCCTGGAAAGCCTGAGAGTGTGGTAACTGTCAGACAGGGAGTTTTGGCTCTTGAGGATCCATGACACAGCTCCATGCTCAGATCTTGTCCTATCTGGCAGGTGAGCAGTCAGGAAACTGGGAATTCTCAGAAAATTCGGTAACATGGTGGACAAGTGGGCTGAAATGTTAGAATTGGACAAACTTGTATGATACCTATGAGAAGCCTGGGAAATTAACAAGCTCCTCAAAACTGAAAAATTTTGGATTATTCCTAAATTCTGATAAGACACAAAACTTCAGCCTCACTTGGGTTACGTTCTTTTTAATCTATACTTCTACAGTAGAGGAAAAAAATGGAATTCTTCTCCTTTTATCCAGCCATTGCCAAAGAAATAATATTAAATACCATTATTGCTCAGACTGGTGTCCTTGGTGTTAATGGAATAAAGCATCCATTGTCTTTAATGGAAGTAAGTTCGGACTCATCTGCTGTTTTCCAATTTCTGTGCACTGATGTATCACCCACAGGAATTGCTAAAATGTTGCTAAGAGGTAGATTAGCAGAAGGGAAATGGAGATGAGATCCCATATGGGTGAGCTTGACTCACCAGAATACATAATCATGTGTTTATCTGTTTTGCTGGCTATGGAGATATTCCTAAGTCCTTAAGAGGTTCATCTAGGTCCTGATCAATCAAGGTAATCAAGGAAGATAAATCAATTAATCTATCAGATTTCTGTCAATGGTGATATTAATAGAAAAGAGGAATTGAAAGCACGAGTTATGTTTCAGACATCCTATCCATGAGAAGATGCAAGAAATACCAACACTTCTTGTTATGTACAAACTCTGAAAAGAGAAGTTTTGTCCTTCCCCCTAGAGACAATTATGGCTTTTTATTGACCATGAAATTTTATGACTTTTGTACTTTTGTTCCCCCTTTTTTTTGCATCCAGATTGCAGCCAAACCTCAAGGGCATGTAGACAGATCAAATACAAACAGTAGAACTCCTTTTCCTTTAATGATAGGACAATATTTACATATGCAACATCATAATAGAGGGTATCAGAGTGCTCAATTCTTCACACCTGATTTTGAAGAAAAGAGGCATGCATGCAGAAGTTGATGATATTTTTTGTTGTTTTATGGACACTCTCTGCAGGAGGCTCCATCTCTGCTGTTAGCTATGTTCAACTTTGATGATTCTCCACATTCTCCACGTACCAGGTTAATTAGTAATCCCACAGAAGGTTCCTGTTTTCTTTAATTTGGTAATAAATCCATCTGTCAGTGCAGATTTTCTCTGAAATACTCTGCATCTGTGAACTGTCCATTTTCAAATAACCTTTCTAACTGTGGATTTTCAATCACTTTGTATTTTACTTCAGACAGATTAGGACCTGATATCTTCCTTTTACTCCAGATATAGATTAAGATCTGATATATTTTTTGTTTTTAATCCAATTGTGGTGCAGTATAACCTAAAGATATTTGTAATCACATTTCTGGTTTTTTAAATTTAACGCTGAGATTTCTCAGAGTTCCTAGAAATCCAAGTTACTCAGTTATAGTAATGGAATATGTTTGTGTGTATATATATATATGTATGTATGTGTATATGTAACAACTGCTATACAATTACAAAAACAACATTGTTGGTATTTATCAAACTTGTTTAATGAAATTTGCTGGCATCTGTTTAGGCTTCAAACTGGCATGAGTCAAAGTGATGTCCTTACCCTTCCTTCAGTCTGGAGAAGAGCTCTCTGGTAAATTTGCTGAGTTGCTCAGCTCCCCCTGTGCAGGGAGAGGCTGGGGAGGCAGAGGGGATGCTGGTGGGGCTCTGAGCAGTGGTACCCAGCCTTCCATCTGCTCCAGGTTGTTGCTAAGGAACGTCTGCTGCGAATAACAGCAGCACCTTCCCCCACCTGCTCCCACGCCGCTCCCAGGGCTGCGCTCCTCTCTCGGCTCCACAGCCCGGGAAGCACCAGATGCTGCAGGATGGTGTGGAAGGTTTCCTCTCACTTTCCCCCCTCCCCAGTCGCTCCTTAAATCTCCAGAGCTGACACCTGCTGCCAGCCCAAGGGGAGCTGCCCAGCCTGCTCCCTCCCAGCCACGCCAGTCCTTACAGAGCCTTTCCCCCTTCCTTGTCTTCCTTTCCTGTAGTGTGGAGAAGCACATCACGACTCAGGCCTTCAGACACAAATGCTTTGTGCACAGATTTACAGAGAAAAGGTGAGAATTCATGCAGCAAGTTCCCTCCTCCCTCTCTCCACAAATGCATGAACTAGTCCCTTACAAGAGCTGTGACTTGGATCTCGTAATTCATGTGTGCTCAGAGAGAAATGAAAAAGCATGTCTCTGACTATCCTCATACTTTAATGATCACTCTGTTCGAATTAATTATACCCTTTCTGGTATTTTTGAAAGGTCTGTGGCTGATGGTGTGAGATATGATTTTATAAGAACAGAAGAGCCCACCACTCATGTGATTATGGAATGATATACAGTTGAGAAAATATTCTTTATCTCTACTGAGAGCTAAGAAAAAGTTCATAGGCAGAGCACTCTACTATGAATAATCGTCTTATTTCTAATGCCACCCAGCCATGCAGACTTAAAGATAAGTATAGATGAACTGAGAGAGGCTGAAGTTATTAAATGTAATGGAAATGGACTTTAAATTTGGCGAATCAAAATTTTGGATTAACTTTTTCCTTTAATATGCTTAAATTGCCAACATAGCAGTTCCATTTTCCTCATCAAATCAGTTAAGTGGGAGATGAAGTGATGCAAGTTCTGATCTATCAAGGAATCACAGCTTCAGAGAAGAAACAACTGAAATATGGAAATGGCTGCTGCAAAGCCAGGCCTGGTGCCAGGGTGAAATGGAGACTTTTATTCTTTTAGAAATTTCTTCTGAAAGGAGGTCTGTACTTCCAGTGAAAGTAATATATCTGACCATAATCTGACATTCCCTTCAGTTTCAGGTCCTCCAAGACATTTTTTTCATAACTTTGTGCCATGCAAAAAGGGTCCTGGAGCATCCAAGAGCTGGGAGAGGAGGAGGTTTGGAGGGAACATGATCTAGGCCAAAGATGTCTTAGGAAACTTCCCACAGCTGCTGAGGGGAAACATGGGACACCCACGGCGAGGATGCAAAACTCCCTCCTGCTCTCCCACTATTTGTGACACACGTGCTCGTGAAAATCCTTTTTCTTTTTTTTTGTACAGTTTTTAGTATCTCAGCAGTAACAACAGAAACCAAACCAAACCACACTAAAATAGAACTTGTGTCCAGCCAGGCACGAACCAACAGTGTGCAGATTGCAACACTTCAGAATCAAATGATCTTCACGAGAGAGACACCACTATAAGAATCACAAAAGTTGTGGGATATTTTTCTTTAATTCCCATGTAATTTCCTTTCATTTTCAGTAGAACCTTTGTTAGAAACATTCCAAATTAACGTGACAGTACAAATTTAAATTATCGTTGAAATCAGCAAAATTATCTGAATGCTTTGTCCTTACATAAAAATGCTTCTCTATTTAAAATCATTTTGGTCTCATCTGTGCTGTCCAAAATTATGATTCCATGAAAAATAAAGTTTGTGAGTAGGTTGCCTCAGGTTACTATCATCATGAGTCAGATGTCCTCATGTATAAGCAGGTTTGGGGGCTACAAACACTGTGATTCTTCCCTTAATTGAATCAATGGGAGTTCTGCTAGTAATTTCGGTGGGAAATGGTTTTTCTAATGAAATGTTTCATATTTTTAGGGCCTCTCCAAGTCTGTGGGAGGGCTCTTTTCATCTTGGAATAGGTTGAGCCCTGCTTTAGACTAGACAGGAGTAACAAGTCACCTCTGTAAGCATATCCCTCAAGAAAGCTCATCCTGTGTAGAGCATCTCGGTTTAGCTACTAAAAAATGTGAAACAACCCAAAGGGAAGCATCTCTGTCAGAGATTATGTCATGGGGACCCCCCACCTGCCCCCAAAAGGGCTGGGACATAGATCCAGGGCTCTGGAGAATACTGTGGAGGGATCTCCAAGCTGGTTTGTATGGGTGGTTTTTGCATCCAGAGCAAGACAACAGTATTTGTGGTGCTGAGCCAAAGCAATTTTGCTTTATCAGTCTCTGCCCTATGCCATGAGGGTGCATTGCATTCAGAGCAGCTTTTAAATCTCTGTCCTTCACCCTGTTGCTTTGGGAAGATCTGTGCTTTCTAGTCACTGGGGAGATGATTTTCCTTCTTTCCTGTTTTGCTTATTATAGCTTCTGTTATTTGATTTTATCAGAGAATAAGGGATTGGCATTTGTGTTGGTTATAATTTTTCTTGAATTCAACTTTTTTTTTCTTTAGGATACATTGATTATTGATATGCAAAAAGACTTGTCTATTTACCCATTTGTTCATCAATTAACTTTCCAGGTGCCCAGAGATATTTGTGTTCAAGAAGAAAAGAGAATCCCAACTACAATCACATGGAAATGTGAAAACTGCAGCTAAAACATCAGTCTAGGTGGATGGTGAGGATTATTTGACTGTTCCAGCTCACACCCCACAACAAACCAGGGCTCTGGCTTTTGTTTCTAGTTGGTCTGATCCCTCTTCCTCTATTGCAAAGATACAAAACAAAATAATTTTGTGTTAAGACTGCCAGCTCCTTATTCCCTATCCCTAACTAAATCCCCCTAATATTCATGCTAAGAAACTGATTATAGGGTGTGCTGTTGGTTGGTGTTTTTTTCCCCCCTTTTTGCCATCTGTTTGCTGTGAATTCATCTGAAATCCTTGGCTTCAGTAGCTAAAATGTTCTCAGCAATGCATTTTTTTTCCTCTTCTAATTATCCTTTTAATTTTCTTCTGCTTAACTCCCACACCTCCTCCCCCTTACCAGATTGTTTATATTTTTCCAAAGAGCTTCTGAGAATTGCTTATCCTGCTCTTTTCACCCTTTACCTGCTCCTTTTTTCCAGAAATTACTCTCTTGTACCCTTCCTTGCTGTGATCTTATAGGAGTGAATGTGGATCACAACTTTCACAACTGTTTCTGATAAATTGCCCCATAGAGAAATAATCTGTGATATTAAAAGTATTTTCCTGTTACTCAGACCTTTCTGTTCTGCATTAGCAAGTGGCACAGATTCCAGTGATTAGGAGGAGGTTTGGTACAAATTAATAGTACTTTATTTGTGGAGAAGATACTTGATCCAATGACATCACCAAGCTCCACAAGAACCTGCTAACTGAGAATTGACTCAAAACATGGCTGTAAAGCAGTATTTGAGAGGCTGGAAAAGTGCAGCCTGGAAAGAAACCATGGGGCTGGTCCTGGAAGAGTGTAGGCATGGAAGATTTAATAATGAACCTCTCTGTCATCTTCCCAGCCTGGGGGCTTGGTCTGGGCATGGATGCAGACAGCTAGCACAAGGGATAAGTGAGACTGAGGTGTCTGGCTCTGAAATCTCATTCCCATGACTTGTTTTTAGGTATCGTTCCAGACTGGTGATATTTTAACTCTCCTGCCTCTCCAAATTTCCTCATCCTCAGTAGAGCTCTTTCTTAGCCCCTACCTCTTGTCTAAATGTAATCACGGAGCAGGAAGGAGGCAGCACAAGGGTGGTGTCTCCTGAGGAGCTCTGTGCAGTTTTTAGACATTCCCTAACATGCAGTGACAGAACTGGGTTTCCCAAGAAGCTGTTGATGGTGGTTTTATGTAACAGCCAACTCCATAAACACATTTGTAGATATCTATAAAAAGCCTTTTCTGTAGTGTCTGCATATGAACTGCTATGCACTTCATGTAACATGTAGAGACCACAGTACATGTGAGGTATTCATAACAAATACACTGTCAGTTGTACAAAAATAACCATATTAATAGAATGTAATTATGTGTTTTATATAACACTGTTGTGGTTTAACCCTAGTTGGCAACTAGATAGCACACAACCACTTTCTCCAGTCCTCCCCTGCTCCCTGTGGGATGGGAAAGAGAAACAGAAGAGTAAAAGTGAGAAAAGTCGTGGGTTGAGATGAGGACACATTAATAAGTAAAGCAAAAGCCATGTACACAAGCAAAGCAGAAGAAGGAATTCACTCCCCACTTCCCAAGTTCAGGCAAGTTCAGCTGTGCCCAGGGAAGCAGCTCTCCATCACTCATATCAGTTACTTGGGAAGGCAAACACCATCACTCCAAATCACTCAAGATCAGTGAGTCCAACCATTAACCCAGCACTGCCAAATCCATCCTCAGATGGACCAAATGGAATCACCAAACCTTGTCCTCAAGTACCAGATATACAATTATTCCACCACTGCCCTGAGCCTTCCAAAAACAGTGACAAGGGTCTTGGAATTGGCATCAGCCAACTCTCAACACCCTAATTTGTATGTCCTGTGATCCCATGGACTTGAATGTGTTCAGTGGGCTTAAGTGCTTCCTAACCACACCTACCTCTGGAGAGGTCAATGTGCCTTCCCACAAAATCTGCTGGTGGGATCAGGGGTCTTGCAGGCCAGAGAACAGACCTTTTAAATTAATTTGGCAGAGCAGAAATGAAACTTTGTTTTTCAAGTCCATCCACCTCACATCCAAATATTCCATTCTAACAAATCCTCAAATTATTGCAGTTCAGAGATATTTCATAGAATTGCAGAATCATTAAGGTTGGAAAAAAGCTCTAAGATCATTGAGTCCAGTCATCAACCCAGCACCACCACCATGTTCACCACTAAGCCACATCTTCAAATGCCAAACCCACAAGTTTTTTGAACATATCCAGAGGTGGTGACTCCATCCCTTCCTGGGACAGCTTGGTCCAATTCTTAACAATTCTTTCATGAAAAATTTTTTTTCTAATATCTAAGCTAAATCTCTCCTGGGAAAAATTGAGGCCATTTCACCTCATCCTGTCACTTGTTACCTGAGAGAAGAGACTGACACTCACATCACTACAACCTCCTTTCAGCCTTGCCATTGAATTATGTCTATAAGTTGCTGTGGTGAATCCCAAAAAGATAGTCCAGAGCTTTTCACTCTTCCTCAGGTTGGTGTCCTCACCTCTATTCCCTTTCCCTTGAGGCACCATGGCTCCCTTGATAGCTGAGCTGTCCCTGTGATTCATGTGTCACTTTTTTTGAAGAGTAAGTTTTACCATCTGTAAAACAGAAAAGATGTAATTTTTTCAGACAGTTTTCTTCCATCAAAAAACAAACAAATCAATAGAAGCAGACCAACTCTCACTGGTGATATTTTCACTGTCCATTATGTTCAAGCTCAGGGATGTTCTCTGAGGTTAAATTCGCTCCTGTGAAAACGGAGCAGTGCAACAAAGACCTTGTTCTTGGCCAGCCAGTTGGAGACAGGAGGCCACAGGAATTTTTGTAGCTGACAGGACAGACTGCCTTGAGCAGAAGAATGGAGGACAAGAAGGAAGCCCCCAGACCTGGACTTCTTACATGAACTGAGAAATGCAGCTGAGGGGACGAGATAGGAGAGATACAAGACACCAGCTCACAGTGATGCAGATTTTATTACAGTACAGCTACTGACCCTGAATCCTCCTGCCAGCCAGGGATGCTGCAGCATTGACTGTGCAGTCAGGTTTGCAGCAGAGCAAGGACCCTGCCTGCACAGCTGATCAAATGAGCCATCAATCAAGTGACTCACTTTGTGTACTTAAACCTCCTGCTCAAAGTCAGGTTATAATTCATACAGCTGAGCACCTCCCAGAGCAGCTGCCTTAAACTTAAGGCTAGAGATGCTGGAGGAGATAAAGCAGCTGAAAAATTAAATTGCCAGTTACTAATAATAAACATGAGAACTCCTTCTCCTGACCTCCTTCAAATGACATCTCATAAAATCACAGAAATGAGTTTTTTTAGCTCGTTGGGGATTACCTTTATAGCAATTCAAGGAGGAACATTAGAAGATTACTGGAGTAGGAAATTGCTGACCATGCAAAGAGTGGGCAGTGAACATGGCTTTAAAAGGGACAGGACTAGCCAGGTGTGAAAGAGAGGCATTGTTTCCTTGTGTGACTCTGCACCCACTAAAGGCACTGGGGCTGGCTGGATCCAAGCTGGATCTTGATTTCTTTGCCTACAAAGAGGTTTCTAGTGCCATGTGAAATGGCTTGAGGTGTCTGAACAACTGCACAAGTCTGAAGTGAGACAGTACTTCACAGATTGTCAGTCTTCAAGACCAGATGCTGGAAGTCAGATTGTGAGACTCTAGGAGATCTCAGCTGCACTGTCATGATCAGACACAGAACACATCTATGTACAGATCACTCAGTAAGCTCTGGTGATCCTTCCCCTTTCATAGTCTGTGGCTAGCAGAGGAGAAACCTTTGGTGTAACACTAATCCTGTACACAGAGCATCTGCTGCTACGTTAGTTTAGGTAAATTTTGTTTAATGGAATAGGGAAGGAAATTACAGTAATGTTGCAATTTAGATTTTGGAGTGTGATTCATGTCTGGGGCACTGACTTTGCATGTAAGTCATTGCAGTGTTTCTATGCTCACCTCCTGTGCACAAAATGGGCATAACTGCATTTCCCTGATTTATAAAAGTGACCTGAAGTATGATGTGTTAATCAGCAGGAGAAGCTCTGACACCCAAATAGAAGGCATTGCCATAGACATGGGGCTGATGTGCAGTAATAGGTGTTTTTGTCAGGTCAGCTATGTTAGAGTCTTAAATGGAATCCAGTTATTATGTATAACACTATACCTAATATTCAGACAGCTCCCTAATGTTGCATTCAGTAGGAACAAGAAAATAATGGTTTCTGGACAAAGCTTTTTGCTTTCTTAAAAGACAAAAGGCCTAAATGTTTTCTCCAAATATCCGTGTTTTCCAAGTTACAAATCTTGTTTTTGCAGAGCTGATGTGCTAAAGAACCTCAAAAAATATGATAGGAATATGCCAAGGCCTCTGCAAAGGTAGCACAAGCTACTTCTTCTAATAGACACCCTTGTGCAGATTGGGCTAGTGGAAGAATGTGGAAAAATTTGGTTCCTTATGTCCCAAGAGTGAGCATAAGGGAACAATTAGATATCAGGATGTTGATTTTAATTGTTGCACTTTTATAGATTTTCAGTCAAATTTACAGAAGCAGTTTCTCTGCTAACATTGCAATGAACGGTGCAGAATGAAGTGTCAAAGTCAGACCATGAAATGGTCCTAACTGCTGCCCCTAGGAATATACATCCTTGTGTCTTTCTAGAGCTAAAGCTGCTCTGGAAGCTGATGAAGCAGGTGCCTGTAATTGGAAAGTTCAAAATTTTGTTCAGTACTTGGGGACTTCTCCTCTGACAAACCATAATCCAGGGATATTCAAGCATGCCTTTGCTACTTCTTCAGAAGTCTCCTTTCCTCGTAGGATTCCTCTTCTACAGAGACTGTGAAGGGGAAGGCTTAGAATTGGGTCAGTCCTTAAGATCCCATGTCATGGAACCATAGAATCATTTGGCTGGAAAAGCCCTAAACCTCTCAGTGACACATCTTCATATCTGTTAGATATACCCAGGGATGGTGACTCCAGCACTGCTCTGGGCACCTCTTCCAATGCTTTACAATCTTCTCAGTGAAGAAAATTTCCTAATACCCAATAAGAACATTTTGAGGCTCTTTCCTCTTGCTTTTGGAACATGAAGATTGTCTTGAACATCTTTGTTTTTGTTCCCTGTTCAGTCACAGACTTCCTTTGTGTTCCATGTGGACAGCAGACCATGAGGACCAGGAGCTGGAAGATTTCACTTCCCACAGGCTTCTCCCTTGTCTGGTCAGTGGCCCTGCTCCTGTGCAGCACCCCAAAATTTCCTGTGTGGCCTCACTGATGCCCTTACCAGCTGTGCTGTAGTACCTGCTGCCTGTATTCCTATGGTGGCACAGGCAAAATGCATAAATAAACACAAAAGATAGAGAGAAATAGACAATTGCTCCTTTGGGGACTTTTATTCAAGGGAAAACAAGGCAAAATTTTGGTGGCTCACCTCACATCATATTTTGCTCCCATACAAGAAAGGTGTAATATATCAGGACTGCAGGTCTATTTAAAGTGTTTGCAGCTATTGCTTCCAAAACAAAGTTGGCTTTTAAGTATTGGGGGTCAAATCAAATCCTATCACTATGTCAACACTGGATTGCCAACTGTCATGAAATATTGAAACCTTGCAAAAAAGAGAACCTATCAAAATTGTCTGTCAATAAAATCAGTAGAGAAAATAAAATGAATGCCAGTAAAGGCTTTAAGATAGTTTCAGAGAAAAAGAGATTCTTTTTCCTCTTAATCTGGTCTTAGTTCCTAGACTCAATTAATCTTTTAATAAGTAATTTGGATTTATTAGCTTTTTAATAGTTTGTACAATAGATTCAGCACAAACAAACTATTCAGTGCTCCATTGTAAAGACAGGTGGGAATCCAAAATTGCTTTAAGAACGTAATTTCCTGATATGGAGAAGGATTTTTAATGTGCTATCTGTATTTATTGTGCTTTTATAGTCTGAAGTTTTATTAATAAAAATGTTGGGAGAGTGAAAAACAAAATGCAAATTTCCCCCTGGTTTTGTTGTTGATGTTTAATTCTCTAGGCCAGAATCCTCTTTCTTGCTTCTGTTAAGTAGATCAGCAAAACTCAGTGGAGATGCACAGATGTAAAGCCACTGCAAATATTTTTCTGTATTATGCTGTCTCATGATCCTGCCTCTCACCTCCTTTTCTTATAAAAACCCAAGATTTTGATTTAAAATCTAAAAGGTGTTCATCAATAATTATATTTTGCTTTTGCATCATGCTTTTCTTAAGATTCTTTCAGTGTCAGCCTCTATTTCATGACAGGACAGGTCTCATAGGAAGACCAAGGGTTTTTTTAGATATGCTTAGAGGACTTGAGAGCAAAATTTCTATGGAAAGTGCACTAGTCATTCATCTCTTGTGCTATTAGGAATTGCAGATCATTTTTGGAAAGTTTTTTTCTCCCAAATGTGAGTTCCAAGAAGCCTCTCCCTCATGGGGAAATCTTTTATAGCTATCAAAATTAGGCAGCAGTGTTCCTAGAGTGCTTTTAGGGTGCAATTCAAAATTCAAGCCAGGTGAAATATGGAAGCCTATGTCTCTGCTAACAAACTGGCTGTGGAGAGACCTTGCACACTGCAGAGTGTGCAAGTGGGGCCAAATTCCCTTCTCCAAAGCACGTGTCTGCATCCAAACTGCTTCTTGGCTCACACTGTTCCCTGGACCAGCCTGACCATGTTCTGTGAGAGAGAAGAATGCAGGAAAATACAAGTTTGTGTTTCAAACAACACTGGGGCCCCAGTCCTGTGCTGATCTGGTCCTGTTTATTTCATTAATCAGGATGTAGCCAAAGAGACAGATTGGGAATTAAAAGCACAGACGGGGATCAGATGACTGGAATTTCATCTAATAAAATATCAAGAAGCCTACTGAGCACTGACTGGGCACCTTGTGCATAAATCAGCAGTGAAAAACTAGAAACCATTTTCAGCTAGTGGAGAATTTTCACCTTCACTGCCAGGATAATACTCTGTTAAATGATAAAGATATATTGGGTAAAAAAGAAGAGTTCAGTGCTTGTGTGTGAAACCCTTCCATCATGAGAACACTGCAGATCATAAGAACAGGGAGATGCAAGACCTGGAGCAAACACAGATGCTCTGGTCCACCTGTTGTAGTAATCTGGATCTCAGCTCAAAGCCAGACCTGCTGTAAATCCTTGGAGCTACCACAACTCTGTTACTCATACAGCAAAACAGAGAACTAAAGAAGACAGAATAATGTAATTGCACAATCACAAAATGGTTGGAGTTGGAAAGGACCTCACAGATCATCCAGTTCCAGTCCCCTCCCATGAGCAAGGACACCTGCCAATGGAACAGGTTACTCAGAGCCCCCTTCAGCCTGGCCCTCCAGAATGGAGAGTTCACATCTCTCTTGGAAACATGCTCAGAGGGATACAGTAATTTATTCAAGGTCTAATCCCAAGTCACTAGCAGAGTAGGAAAAATAATTCTGATCTCCTGTTTCCAGATGACCATGTTGCTAGCTGACTTTGTTCATAGCATGCAATAGCATGCTGTTAGAGACAGATCAAATCTCAGTGTGAAAAAAAAAGCCTCTGAAAGCACCATTTTTTTTCCTTTTCCAGGTAGGGGCTAAGCTACTACAACTTGGAAAGAAAAAGCTTGAAATAATCCCCAAATAATGTTTTCAGAAATCCCCAAAATCCCCATACTTCCACCTGTGGCACATAGAGATTACATATATGTCTCCCTGGAGAAACTTAAATTTGGCTTGCAGTTAACCAATCAGTCTACTGCAGTTCTAGGTTAGTTCTATAGTTGTACCTTTTTTTTTTTTTTTTGTTTTTTTTTTTTTTTTTTTTTTTTTGTTTTTTTACCTACATTGTGCTGGATTACATCTAAATTGAAGGAACCCTTTTGGATAGTCTAAGAAATACACATTTCTTTTCCTCTAAGCCTGATTCCATCTGGCTGTGTAACTATGGATTTCCTGTGTATGTGCTGTCTTGATTTTCAAAGAGCATTGTCTCTTGTGCTGGCAATGGAGCCATCTCAGGGGGTGAGCTCACAGATAGCCTCAGGTGGGATATTCTTGAGTCCTGTTGTATACACACCAAAAGAATTCTTTTCAAACTCAATCTACTCTCCTGTCAGTTGCAGCATTCCCCCTTACCCCTAGTTCCCAGCCTCAGTGTCCTAATTTCCTCCCTGACGGATTGCATGAGTCTTTTTTCCTTCTGCTGCTGTTGTTGCTGTCATTGTTCCCCTTGTTATTTGGGGAAGTGTTCTGCAGCTCCGTTGAGCATCCTGAAACCAAAGCAAAATGTGTTAGGAAGTCCCAGCGATGGGGAGGGATTCAGTGGGGACATCTGACAATCCTGTTAGGTCAGCAGCCCATGGCATTCACAGCCTGATAGTCCTAAGATCTAAAAAATTGCAATGCTGGAAAGCTGACAGCTTCTGCTGCCACAGATCTGAGATCACTTGTCACAGCAAATGCAGGCACAGCTCCTGAGCAGTCAGGGTGAAAGCTGAGCCTGGGAGGCTCTGTCCCTTCACCTGTGGAAGGTGCAAATTGAAAAGGAGCAGACTGCAGAAGGGCTGGCCTGGTTTTTTCTTCTGAGCTCACATCTCTGTCCAGAACCAGACTCCCCTTTGCAAGAAGGACTTTGCAAAGGGCAGGAGATCAGCAAAGCCCCACAGAGATGGCTGGGGCTGCAGCACTAGCCTGGTGAGCAGAGGCTGAGGGGGCCCAGAGAAGCTGTGAAATCTCACCTTGGTCAGTTTAAAAAACTGAATGGATGAGGTGCTGAGCAACCTGATTTTAGCTGGCCTTTCTCAGAGAAAGACACTGAACCAGGTGGCCTCAGAGTTCATTTCCAGCCTTGATTATCCTGTGCTTCTGTCCACCATGAGGAATTGTTGTTCCAGAGTTCTAATAAAAACTCTGGCCACTGATATGTTTCATGTTTTTGGACAAAGTTAAAAAAAAAGGGCTTGGAAGGATTTAATGATTAAAGCTACTGGTCAGTTAATGGAAACCTTGAACAAACAGGTGTTCTACGGACAACAAAAGGGAACAAGAATTTGTCAAGTGTAAGCAAAAATGCAATATAATTAATTAATTTGGAAAAAATAGAATTCCAGGGGACTCAAAGTAGCAAATGATGATGAATAAATAAGTTATTTGAAAACTTTTGTTTCCAAAATCATCAGAGTAGATTTTTTTGTTGTTGCTGTTGTTGTGGGTTTGGGGATTTTTTGTTTGTTTGTTTGTTTGTTTGTTTGTTTGTTTGTTTTTTGTTTGGCAACTTAAAACATGAACTTGTAACTTAGAATTCAGTTTTTCAGGCTTCAGAGAGAAGGCTCGAGTTCCATTTTTTCCATCTGCTTCTAATATACAGTGGCAGAAACAACTTGTATATACTAAGACACAGAAGAAAAATACCTTTTTTCACATTTTGTCACATCATGTGACTACAGAAGGTTTTCCAGAATCTCTGAGGAAGCAGCACCAAAAATTTCTGGGTTGTACTTTGTGAAGCAGTAGAGCAAGACTTCACTCACCCAGTAGAGCCATCCCTTCCCTATTGCCAAAGAGTTCCACTATTGATTGCAACCATTTTTTATCTTTTGAATCTCCAGCCTTAGAATGAAATTTTTCAGGTTTATCCTCTGCCAGAAGGTCACCTTCAAAGCAATTCCAGCTATTTTTTGCATAAAAAACATATTAGGTAAAAAAAAACAGCATCCTTTTGACCATCTTCTCTTTCTCCCACCACCATTTATTCTTATCCAAACATCTTGATTTAATCTGTATGTGTGGCTGATGGAATAATTCTTAAGTTGAAGCTGGACACTTTTTGTTGACATTTTATTGTTCTTCCTCCATTAAGCTGAGGTCAATCTGACTCTATTTATGCTGCCTCTGAGCTTTTCCCTTTCAGTTCTTGCTGAAATACACTTCTGATCCCTGCATGGCAATTGGGGCAGCTTAGATTTCAGAATGGACTGCTCCCAGAAGAGTCCTAAAAAGCCCTCAGGGTCCAGCTGTTTGTGGCATCCATCACTTGTTCGTGAGGTGGCATATGCAGGACCTCAGCTAATCCATGGGACTGTTACTCTGCAATGCTGAACACAGACTGCAGATGGGCCTGCCTTTATTAAAAGATGCAAATGGGATCACTTCTGCAGGTTGCAATAAAATGCTTATTACAGAACACTACTGCACCAACTTTTTGGTATGGTTGGGATGGCCATGTCCCCTTCCTGAGCAGGGAAATCAGGGGCTCTTTAAGGTGCCTCTGGAAATGCTCTAAAATCCCATAGCAGCTGTTCCATCTGGAGGGACAGGGCAAAAAGACATGCAGTTAGAGAAGTAGCATCTCAGGACTGCAGAGGACATGTCCAACTTGGGAAACAGTCATTGGCCTGGGAATGCTTCACAAAAATCTCCTGCCTTTGGAGTCTTCAAGGTATCTTTAGAGCCAGACTATAGTGCTCACCTTTATAACCAGTCAAGTTCTGACAGTGACTTGCAACCAGAAATTGATAAAAGAACAGATGGAAAAGGCCTTTCCACATGGGGCCCAGCAAATCATTAAAAGGAAGAAGGATGCCTCCTTCAGGGTGCATCAGCTGGAGATCTGATGAAAAGCTGCACAAAACACGGACTGAGGCTGCAAGAGCTGTCTTGCTTTCTGATGTTACTTTGGATGATGAGGTAAATGACCTTTAAAGTCCCTTCCAACCCAAACCATCCTATGATTCTATGAACAAAGCATGCCCAGTTACAAGCCCAGCTGTCTGTCAACACAGTTCACCTGTTTGTTTGGGCATCTGGGGTTGTGTGCATGTGTACACATCTGTAGAGAAAGGCAAAAGGAGAATCCTTGATGGAACAGCTGAAACACTGGTAGAAATCAGAAAGGTGGTGTGTGTAAGGGGTGCTAGCTACACTGTCACTGGAATCTAAAGCAAGCTCAGACCAAAAGGTCAGTGCAGTTTCTGAAGATGTTAAGTACTTCTAGCACAAGTGGCTGGTGCTGCAGATGCTTCTGGTTTCCTATCTTTGCTGAAAAGGGAAATGATGCAGTAAAGAACAATTCTTTCCTGCAGTAAGAAAAATAGCTCTGCCAAAGGAAATAGGGACATGTTGCCATTTAGATTGCCTAATGACACAAGATAATGTTCAAATTCAGATCAGTGATGCTTGGTCTGAATCAGGCAGAAAAAGGTATTTACCCTTGATATTTTACCCTCTACAAGTGAGCAGCCAAATAATTTACATACCAGTCACTGAAGTAGATCTAACAGAGGGTTTAAAACCTCTACTATGAGTTACCACCTTCCAGGCCTGCCTGGTGAATTGCTGACTCTGAAAGAGCAGCACTGTGCCCCCATCCCCTGATCCAAAGCTCTGACCTTGATGTAGTGAAATAAGGATGGGATCAATGCCTTTTTTTGTGAACAGTTTTATACAAACTGCTTGTCCTTGCATAATCTCTGGAGGATCTGAAGTCACTGTGGCTATTCCCTTAACTAACCAATTTCATGGTAAATTGTACAAAACATAGTAAAAGAAAACCTATGGAGACTGGACTCTTGCTAGAGAGTGATGGTACAGTCCCATGACTTTCCTTACCTGGAATCTCAACAGATCATCCCATGAGGCAGCCCACTTATTGACTCCACTGTGAAGAATTTCTTGGAAGCACAGGCTTTTTCTTTTTGTTCTGCTTCTATGTTAGTAACCAAAAAATCCATGAAGGAAATCAATGTGAATTAAAAATGTTAACTCCCAGTTATTACAGAGGGAATGAAGAGAATACAGTGAGCTGGGTACCTTAATTGTATATCTTTCAGAGGGTTTGAAAAATATGGGTTTACTTGCTATACTTATTGCCTTTATTATCCAGTACAATTTGTAGTGAGAAATATATGAGAGTCAATTAAGGTTTTGAAGAAAAGTTTTCTTTTCTTTTCCAAACGAAAGTGTCATATATCATGGAATATCAACTCCAGTGTTAGACTAGCAGAAATTTACTGCATCATGTCCCTGCAGTGAAAATTTGCAGCTAGATTAATGTTCCTTTAGCTGGCATTAAATCAATTCCATACATATGCTCATATTTTCACCAGTGACATTCTGCAATAGCTGATGTTTTGTAGGAGCTGTAAAGAAAAAATCAGATTTTGTTCAGGCTTCATATATATGTATGTATATACAAGTGAACAAGATACTTCATGCTTCACTTGCTATGTAAAAAGACTTGAGATTTTAAAGTTGGCCAACTCTTTCATGTTTTTCATGGCATATACACTGCTTATTATCAGCATACCTTCATGTAGTTGAGAAGCATCTAGATTTACATAGATCTAATCTGGATAGAATTGACATTTTCTTTTTTCCCCCAGTTTATTGAAATTGCTCTTGTTATGAAACTTGCACATCAGCAATTGGGCTAAAACTGTCACATCTTCCTACCTAATGCTCTCCACGCTGTAGCTGATTCCATCCTGGCTGGTTGTCAGGGCATCCACGAGATAACAACCCTCAATGGCAAGACAAGAACTGCCCAAAGAGGTTCTGCATGTCTGTGGGACTTTGCCTGCTGAGCAGGGCACAGCAATCTCCAAAGAAGACATTTTTCTCCTGATTGCTCCTTCTCAAGAAAGGATGCTGGGGAGGGTGGGATCAGCTCATTCAGGATGGTGTCTTGGAGCAACCACTGCAGCCCTGGGCACAAAGGCAGTGCCAGCCACCCAGGGCATAAGGAGGGGTTTGTGCAGCAGTGGCATCACCATATCACTGGTGGAATGTTCTTTTCTCAGTTATCACTGATTGCCTTGGTCATCAACTGCTGTAACTGCCCCTCTCGTTCTGAAAGGATGTCTCACTGCTGCTTCACATGACTGCAGGCAATATGAATCTTCAGGGAAAAAGACATTTCCTCACCTAGAGGATCTGGTCTGAAAAAGAAAACCTTATTTTATGTCACAGTAGTAAAGGAATGAGTCTAATGGGTGGAGAAACTACTGGAAGTGAAAGGAGAACCAAGTCTGAGATTTGCAAGTAGCTTTAATGTGGATTTGCAATTGAAGAATTTACTGGGATTTATGGATTTACAGACATTCAAGTACAGGTATATTGTGTGCTGAGACCCTCTAGGATGTAGAGATAATGTAGCAAAGACAGATTGAAAATATGGAAATCTCTAAATATGCCCAGGGAAAAATTATTACTTTTCCAGCACTACTGAGTGTAATGAGGGACCTGTGAAGGATTCTGAGGTCTCTTGGAATGAAAATTAGTGCAAAGTGCTGATCCTGAAAGGCAGCCTCAGGGTGCCCAGGAGCAGATCTAGCCCCTTTATTTTTGTGTGATCTCTATTCTGTAGAATCTAAGCACCTCACAGGCATCTCCAGCTCTCAGGGAGATGGGAAACACTCACTGTATTTTAGAGGAGGGAACAGAAATATAGAGAAGATTACCAGAAAAAGAATTGTTTGACATTACTATCCAGGGCTCCAGGTGATCAGCCACAAACCTGAAGTTTTGACTTTCCTTGTATATCTAACTTTTATGGCAGAAGGAGTCTGGCTTGGGGAAGCAGCCCTTCCTGCACAGGGAAAAATTGGTGGCTAAGGTTCTCTTGGGATGCTGCTCAGGGCTGGTGTACTATTTGTGATGTTTTCATGTCACTAAGGCCATGCATAAACTGTGTAACTAACCTGGGTAACAAACCTGAGCTGCCTGAATGCCTGTTTTGCATGCAATTTTTTATATTTCTCTGGTTTTCTACCTGTGTTGTTAATATCAGATAAAGTTTCTAAGAGGCATCCAGAAACAGCAGCATCCTCCAGCTTTTCTTCAAAGAAGGGATTAAGTTTAATTCTCTGGTTTCATATGTCCTTTGTCTCTTATTCTTAACCCTTTTTCCTGTTCTGATAAGTAACTTTTGACAGCACAGAATACAGCTGACATCTAATACTAGAAGGAGAAGTTTGGGTGTTTTTCTGACATGTGAAGCAGCAAAATTATAAATTAAGGTAAACTAATGGGTCGACAAAGAAAATGACCCATCAAGAATTTATTATTTCAAGTTGCTTGAATGACTGAGCTTAGGTCATCAGCACTGAGCATAAAGAGAGGCTTCTTACATACATATTTATCATGACAATTCAAAATGATCCCAACAGAGGTGTTATGGATGTGATTCCTCTTTATACATATATCTTGGGGTTTGCTTTCCCTCTTTCCCCAATTAATGTATAATTTTTGGTGAAGGTGAGCTATGGATTAGGGAGAATCATAAACAAAAATCTAACTGCAAAAATCCTCAAAGATCTGACAGCCCTGGAAGAGAGCTGATTGTTAAATATCTTCCAGTCTTGTGCATGTAGCAGCCACTGCACTGGTTCACACACCTCCACCTGCTTTATTGCTTTTAGGAAGGATGTCATGTTTTCCACAGAAATGACTGACTCTCTAAAACTAAAGATAAGCTGTGTAAGAATTTTATTTCATATATTTCTGACTTGGAATCCATGCAAGGTGTTTTATCCATTGATTGTTTATCTCTTTTGTGCTTTCAGTTTGTTCTTTTATATAGGTTATATGAAATATATATATGGTATAGGAAAAGGAAGTCTGAGCATCACAATAGTTTTAGGCTTTGTTCTTGAAGTGTTCAATTTTTTATCTTCTGTGCTACTTTTTGAGGTTTATTTTTTGCTTATGTATACACATGCCTGCATTATCCATACACATGCTTCTCTATCATCTCAATTGCCTACCCTGCCTTTTTTATAAATCACTTTTAAAAATTACTGACTATCCTCTGTGTCATACGTAATTTAATGCAATATTTATAATCATGGTAAAATGAACAATCACGCAGTGCTCTTCCGTGCATAGTTCGAAGTAATCTTCATAAATAAGGATTTAATAAAAAACAGGTTTCATTTTTTACACTCTAATTAAAAATTGAGAAGAAACAAAATAAAAGAAAAGCAATAAAAGCAGACTGAATTCTTCTCTAAATTGCTTATGCTAACCTGATTGGATTCACCGGATTTACTTTAATTTAGAATGTGTTTAAGTGAGAAAAGCAGAGCTTGGATTAGCCATTCCTGAAATGGAGAGCTGCAAGGACAGGGTAGTAATTAAGGACTGCCTCTAGCGTGCTCCTTTGAACGAGCTCATGTGCCTCTGCTCACCCTCTGAGAGTGTTACCTGAAAATTCATTACACACAAAGCTCCAGGTTTAGCAAGGCAGCCAACAGATCAGCAGAGACCTGGGAAATACCTGCTGCTGTTGGTTTGCTGCAGCTCAGCTGAGTGACAGGACTGGTTGTGGTGTCTTGGCTCTGGTGACCCCACATCCTTTCCTGGGCTCCTCATTTTGAACTTGCCTACCTTTGCCCTGCTCTGCTGTGGGACCTGTACTGGGGGCTGAGGGAATTTGATCCATCATGGACTTCTCATCCACAGGGAGCTCATTCTCACCCTCTGGAAACAAGAGTGTCTGAAGTGCTGTGGTGCAGATGGGAAATTCCAAGGTCAAAGCTCAAATTCTAATTGCTGCTCAGAGGGGTTTCTCGTAAGTAATGTGGAATATGCACAAGGAAGGATAAATTGGAGTGGGGAAATCCTTATCCCCACTATGGGAAAGGCTCTGGAAAGAGCCACTGAGCCATCCTCACCTTTTCTTCTCCATTGTCTTTTGCCTTCTATTGTGCCTGTTGGAGGGAGTCCAGATGAGGCCAGGGAGATGCTCAGGGGGCTGGAGCACCTCTCCTGTGCAAAACTTGGGGTTGTTGAGTTTGAGAAAAGGAAGTTTCAGAAATAACTTACAGCACCTTCCAGTACCTAAAGGAGAAGTACAAGAGATCTGGAGAGGGACTTTTGACAAGGGCATGGAGAGACAGGACAAGAGGAATGGGTTCAAGCTGAAAGAGGGTAGGGTTGGGTAAGATGCAAGGAAGAAATTCTTCACTGTGGGGATGGTGAGGCCCTGGCTCAGGTAGCCCAGAGAAGCTGTGGATACTCCAAGCCTAGAAATGTTCAAGGCCAGGCTGGGTGGGGCTTTGAACAAAGTGGCCTAGTGGAAAGTGTCCCTGCCCATGACAGGAGAGTTGGAATGAGATGAATTTTAAAGTCACTTTCAACCCAAAACATTCTATTATATGTGGCTTTTTCTGTTGCTTTGTGAAATCCACACAGAGAGAATATTTTTCTGCATTTTCTCCCTGAATGAGCTCTGTAGGCATAAGCCCATATGATTTTACTGGTTTTAAAAGATTTATTTCAGTTCCTTTCTCCTATTGGCTATTTTTTGTGGTTTTGATTCTTTGTTTGTCATTTGTTAAAAGCCAAGTTATTTTGTGAAAAGGAAATGGAAACATTTATTCTCAAATCATTGTGTTGGATATATTCAGCATTTCTAATGCTCTTTATCCATGTTCAGCCATAGGACACAGGACTTCTTTAGAGGGAAAAAAGAAAATGAAAACAAAGAAAGGTTTTTATTTGAGCAGCAAGCTCAAATCTTAATCACCTTCAGACATCCAGAGATGGTTTCAGACATTCACACTGGTGAAGAGGGGTTGTTCATGTCCCCTTCCTGTAATTACATGAAGACAAAAGAGAAACCCATCTGGCAGATGAAACCAGTGGAGTTGGTACTGGATTATCTTTAAGGTCCCTATCAACTCAATTCTATGATTCTGTGATTTTTATGGAGCAATCAAGGGGAAACATGGATTACCTCAGAACACCTGAGAGGTATTCAAGATGGTTTTAAATACATAATCCTTCTCTTTCATGGGAGAATGAGAAAAGCATAACCCGAAGAACCCAACACCCAAACTTATTTTCACCTGAAAAACAGTCTGGTGTAGAGTGATTTTGGGCATATCTGAGGAAACCAAGGTTCACTGTTTCTCTGGAAGGAACAGATGAGTGTGAAATGCTGTTTGTTTCCAAACCCTGAACCACTGAAAACATCTTACAAGTCAATGTGACTTGTTTGAATCTGAAAGGGTTACTTGTATGTCTAGAATTCCCATTTGTCCAGTTCAGAGAAAAATCTTTCCTCACTGTGAGTAAACCCCCCAAATTTTAACATTATGGAAGAAAATTATGGGAAGGGGACTGGGCTATCTCACTTTTTAAAAACTAAAATATTCCTTATGGGACAGCACGTCTGACATGGAAGTGAAAAACTTTTGATCTGCTAAATGCTTAAAAGTGAAAGTCATCATCCTAAAGGGAGAGAATAAATCTCTTATAAATTAAAACGTTCTCATTTGGTTTATTAAATAGATTCTCAATGGAAAAAAGAATAAAATAAGAAACAGGACTTTAATGTGAAAACTGGAGGGAGGGATATTATGAAACTGCTTTCCTTTTGGAACAATAAAAAAGACTTTCCATGTTTTCAAGGCAATCATTCATGGTCAGTCCTCAAAGAACCTTGCAAGTCTTACTGAGGTGTTGAAATGCTGCATGTGAGAGGCAGAGAGTGTTTGGCTGAGGGAATTGAGCAGCACAGAGGGAGCCTGGGGCCCATGGAGCTCAGAGGGACTGGCAGCTTGGAGGTTGTGGGAGATCTGTAATTCCATTAAGGCTGAGAGGCAAAACCCCTCCTTAGAGTGGCATTGAAGTCACTTACCTCTTAATGCTTTTGCAAATGGTGCTCATAATTTTGCAAGATGACTTCACCTGAATAAGGAACTGGAGACAGCCAGAGACTGGGTGCAGCATAAAGCTTTTTCCTCAGTTAATTATTGTTAAAATGAAGGATTATAATAAGGAAGTTGGAATATAACCCTCCAAAGAGCAAATTTGTTTATGCTTTATGTACCTACATGCGCTAGCATTTATTATTTTCTGTTGCAAGCAAGCAATAATAACCCTATGTCTGGCTTCATAAAATGTATGAATTTGCAAATCTGTCTGTATCAATATATAGCAATGCACAGGTGGCTGGAATTTGTTTGCAGCTATCTGTATTTCTTCAGAGCTAATCTCAGCTCCTATCCAATACCAACCTGTCAGGTTTCTGTTGTGCTAGGAGACCATTTATATTTCCACTTGTGCACAGATAAATCATTGTTTCTAAAAAGTCAAACTCATTCTTGTGTGTGTGTGTGTGTCTGCCTCTGTCTTTCTCTAGTTCAAACAATACTGTGCTGGCAACTGCCCAAGAAAATTTGGGCACTCAGCATCAGAGCTGTTCCATCATATGCAGACATTAAGAGGTTAAGAGATAAAGTTTCTTGTTTGTTAAAGCCTCACTGCAGTATGCCTTATGCTGACTCAGAAAAAGTTTTTACTAAAGCCTTGTGGGATTAGGAAAGGGGGTGAAAATCTAGTCTGATTATAACAGAATTGATTAAATATGCTGTAATCCTCATTCTCTGATGACAGACTTTTAACTGAGTTTAGTTTCCCTGCTCTACAGTTTAAAACAAAGTTCAAGGGCTTTAGGTAACTAAAGCCACAGAATTACAGTCTGTCTCTGACTCCTAAATGTGAAAATGTATTATATGGGAAAAAAAATGTAGATAGCATCAGAGTAATTATTTTGACAGTTTTATCACAGTACAAACAACTGCTCAGGTTTCTGAGCATTCACTGATAGGTATTTCTCTCCTTTGCATTCTTCAATTTAGGTCAGCCTTTCAAAGCAAAGGTAGTCATTCTTTTCAGAGGCAGAACACTATTTAACTTGGTTTTTCACAAGCAAGGTGTTTCATTGTTGTCTGGAATGTGACAGCAGAATCCTCTGCTAGCAAAAAACATTTTTTTTTTCTAGAACAATCCCAAGATTCTAAAGATCTAATCAGTAAGAATAAAAAATATTAAAAATTGAAAGGTTTGAATCTCAACAAGCAGAGACATGCAACTTTGCTGCCTATAAAGCATTTCCCACTGAGGAGCTTTCAAAATCCAGGCAAGACTTTCCTCCTTCCCAATTTAATATTTATAAAATGGAGCCTGTCATGCCATCATTATGTCTGTCAAGTGCAGGTTCAGTGACTCTTCTGCAGAGGTGAGGTGGCAGCAGATACCTCAGACTGGAGGTGCAACCAATTATACCCAGCAAGTTGAAACATGGCAGACCTTTAAAAGTGGATTTCTCCCACTTGCAGAAAAAATTCTCTTTTTTCTTTTTAGTGACTTTAGTACACCGAAGTCTGACTGAAATCTAAGGATTTTTTCCTATTAATCCCCCTGATAGTGAATGGAGAGATGGTGTTGCTTAAAGTGTAGCTTGTGAGGAGTTTCTTTCCTTTTTATTTTCATGAAGAGACCGGATTTTCTCCTCCTAAGACAGTAATGATGATGAGCCATAGAAAAATTAGTCTCTGTATGATACAGATGCTTCTTCATTTTAAATTCAAACATAGCTGCTCTTTGCTCCACTATAGGATGACTGATAATGTCATTTATTGATCTGTTTGCCCAACAAATACCCCTGAACCCACTGGCTCAGCCCGAACATCCCTGTGCTTATCCTCTAGCAAGAAAGGCTGAGACACAGGGGGCTGGGTTGCTTTTTCCTTCCTGGGTAGCTCTGTCCTATTACAGCTAAATTTGAAAAGCTTCAGCCCTGACAACAGCAGATGAAACCTGTTGGTCCTGGCATGATGTATCTTGCCCATAATCATGTGTGTGTGTTTATGTCCTATTAGAGGTAATAAGGGTTATGTATTGAGAGCAGATGCTCTTTAACCAATAACTGTCTCATACTATTATGTCTGGATTTATTTAAAAGCTGTTGTCTACCCATACCATGTGAGCATTAGAGTGCAGATTTCCACAGCAAACCATTGAGAAAATTGTCAGTGCTGCTGATTATCACAGGGCAAGGATAGATTTCAGATCTATAAGGCTGGCTTTTTTCCTCAAGTTGACTTCACTGTGTCAAACAAAGCCTTGAACCACAGAAGATGAGTGTTCCCTTTACAACAAAGCTGCAGTTCAAAACCATCTTGGATATGAGAAGATGCACCTCAATGTTGCATTGCACTTGGATGGGTGCATGGGTGGGGTTTTGACCCAAGTTAATAAAAAGGCAGAGGCTGAAGAAAGAAAAAATTAATCTGTGATAAGTTTGCTCCTGGGTT
This sequence comes from Luscinia megarhynchos, assembly GCA_034336665.1. NCBI lineage: Eukaryota > Metazoa > Chordata > Aves > Passeriformes > Muscicapidae > Luscinia > Luscinia megarhynchos. Next base: position 95,236,240 of record JAPFBE010000002.1, read on the forward strand.
TAAAGTGCAATTTGGTGTGAGCTGGGTTTGCTCACTTCTCCATGCCAGTGTCATGAAGTATTGCAGAGTTCACTTTCCAGCTCAGGTCAGTCAGGGCAACAGGTTACAAAAGCCTCTGTGAGAACTGGGGGAAAAGTAATGGGAAACGCTGTGTTTCATAAAAAAGGCAAAGAAAGACAGAGAGAGACATAGAAGGGAAAGTGTGGGTGAAGAAAACCAATAACAAAACACATTTACTGTGCAAGGGCAGCTCAGCATGGGGAGCTGAAATGAGTCAGGGGAAAGTAAGGGTTTTGTTATCACACACATTTTTCATCTCAGTCCTCTTCTTTCCCCATGCACAAAGGCAAGAGGATGAGTTCTGCCTACATGGCACAGGATCTCACGTTTCTCCTTGAGCAGTGAATGCAGATCTGGAATCTCAGGGCTGCCCTCAGCTCTCTCTCTTTTGGAGGTCCCTGCCTTCTCTTCTTGAGACTGTGGTCTTCTTCCCTGATCTGTTGCATGCAGAAGTGGCTAGATCTTCTTAAAAGCTACTTATGGATCATTAAATCCTCTCCCTTTATGCCACATGAAGTCTCACGATGTACAACATCTTCTGACATTTAGCCCAGAGTGTATAACATTCCCAAACCCACTTTGCAAAATGCCTTTATTGCTGGTTCTTCACTGGCAGGTCATGAGGTTTCAGGTAATGTCAGCTAATGTGGAAGGGAGAGCTGTCTGTGCTTTCTTTGCCACAGAGTCCTGGGATTATGTCCTACTACAGGAAAAAAAAATTAACAGCAAGAGGGAATGACTGCAACCTCCAAAATGCTCTATTTTATCTATTTACTTATTTTCATAAAACTTGTACCACCAGACAGAAAACCTCAACCCTGAACTTCTAATCAGAAGGCACTGAGAAACCCAGTCCCTATTTCCACAGAGATCCCAGCACAGATGGATGGACAAGTTCACACACTGGGGTGACAGTCCCTAGAGGACTCCTTGGGACAGCACAGTTAGAATTCACCATTGTCTACCCAACACAGCACTCAGACATGGTACTTACCTTTCACAGACAAATCCTTTTTTTCCTCTCAGGTGACCAGGAGCCAACTTTGAGGGGGAGCCCATGCTATATGAATCTATAAGTAAATACTTTAACACATTGTTCAGTCTCTATTTTCATAGGAATTCAGATTAATTCAGTGACACTTGTCAGAATTAATATTTTACCATGCAGTTCGTTAATGTGGGTTCAAATGCATGGCAAATTTTTGTTTTTGTCTTTTTTTTTTCCTGAATATATGTAATGTGCTGCAGAGGGTAAGTACATGTCAGTGGTTAAATTTACTGAACACTCCAGAGCAGCAGTAAAAAAACCCCTTCCTGGCTGGGTCTTTAGGTGAGCAAAAGAACTTTGCTCTGATGTTTCTGTCTGGGGTTCCAGCCTTGCAGGGCTGTGTTTTTGCAGCACAGATGTCTGAGCAGGCTCCCAAAGGCAGAGGTGAGCAATTCCTTAGGGGAAGCAAGTCAGGCATTTAAAAGATGAAGAGTTGTTGAATTCACAGTACTTCTGGCTGCTTTTCTAACCCAAACCCAGAGTTAACAGATAGGTCCTAAGGTCTGTCTCATGACCTCCCATGCTGTCACTGAGATCAGAAATCCTGTTGCAATTACTGGTAAGTTCTCTTGTTCTTATCTGTTATGAACGTTGACTCCCTGGGGAGAACATGGAACTGAAGGAACTGAGCAAGGCTGACACTGTGGTAGTGAGCTCACAAGGTGGAACCAAAAAAAAAAAAATATATATATATATATTTTTTATATTGGGATAGATCACTTAATTTATTTATTTATTTATTTATTTTTCTTTTTAATTGTCTTTGGTTCTTTCCTAGATTCAAGCAATTTTCACAATAGCAGTCTGCTATTGTGAAAGGCCAATTACAACAATTAAAAAAAAAGACAAGAAAAGGGATGAGGTAGGTAACTTTGCTATGAGCCCATCAGCAAACTGTGCAGAATGCAGAGCCCCAGAAAGCTTCCACTAGCAGCCCTTGATCTAAGGATGAGTGGCTCTATCTCCTCTTCTGCAATTGCAGTCTTTACTTCAGTTACATTATTCCTGCTCAGCCTGACTATGTTTTTCTATATTTCCCCTGTCTATTTTCTGAAGAGGCAATTGTTGTGAATGGTGGAGAAGGTTGAGTGCCTGACTGAAATAAAGGAAAATTAGTTTTTAAGGAGAGTAAATTGGATAGAATAGGACCCGTAAGGATAACAAGTTGGTGATAATTCAGTGTAGTCTTCCTGTTCTGCTCCTGTTTATTAAATATTCTTATTGACTTCTGCTTCTCAGTACTCTCTGTTCTAGTGTACTAAATTACAGTAACTGAATATTCTGTCTACATATGCTGACTGGTCATTTGAGAGATGAGTGCACTTAAGACAGAAATGTTTTCCTTTAGTCCTTGGATCCTTGAAATGCCTATTATAAAATGTACATCTGTGAGAAGGCACTTCTCCTTGCCAAATGAGATTTAATGCTGAAAAAGCCAAAGAGCTAAATAAAATAATACATTTTGAGGAGGAGCCTCTCTTTTTGACTCACACTGCTCTTTTCTACCCAATGCTAGAATTTTGGTTTAGGAATTAATGTCTCCATACCCATATCCTCCCTCCAAGAAAAGAAGTTCTAATACAAATATATACCACAAAGCTTTTTTGTCCCTTGATAGGACCTATTGATGCAGTTCCTTGAACTTTATACATTTTGGTTGCTGTTGCTTGAGGATGCTCTGAGTGTCAGCCTCTTTGGCAATGAAGGGTAAACTGTACTGGGCCAAGGAATGCTGTCAAGCACAACCAGGAATTTAGCTGTTTTCTCTGAAATAGTTTTGACAAGCACATTTAAAACTCTTTTGGATGATGCCTGGATGTGACAAGGGGAACAGCACAATCCAGTGACTGCTCTCAATACACAGCACAGGTGGGACCATCCTGTTCTTGTGTGAGAAGCCTTTCTCCATGGATTCATACCACAGTTTTGTGGCCAGACAACAGGTCTTGGTCAATTTTCTTTACTGCTGCAGAGCAGATTAAATGTTCCAACTTTCTTCCCTTTTCAGAAGAAGAGGATAGGGAGAAATTCCAGTTCTCTCACTTCCCTAATGGACTTTGTTCAAGGCCAGGCTGGATAGGGCTCTGAGCAGACAGTCTGGTGGGAGGCATCCCTGCCCCTGGCAGGGGGAATTTCACTGCCTTTCCACTCAGCCTGCCCCTTCCCAGGAGCCAAGGAATTTCCCAGGAGGGATACGGCTTTGAGGTTCCCCCTTCTGATGAAAGAAGCCAATTCTTCCAAGGGCCAGGCAGATATTTGACCATTAAGAACATTTAGTGTGGAATTTTCTTAGCTGTAATTCTCTTTTTGAAATCACTTTTGATATGTTGGTTATTCCCTGAGAACCCTTTTCAGAATAAACTCCCAGAGGAGAAAATGAGGGGACCAATGCCTACCTTCCTAATCTCAGTTAAGATTGTTTGTTAATCCGATGTTGAACTGCTCAACAAACTACACAGCAAAAAACAAAACAAAAAAAAAAAAAAAACCAAAAAAAAGTGCTCTTCCATTTGCTCAGAGATAGAACTTGCAGGCTCGTGAGATATTTGGCACTGAAAATAGTCACATTTATGAACTTCAAGTGCCTCCAAATACAGATGGAAGAAGTACATTACTTTGGGAACATATTTATAATGTATAAATATAAATTCTATCCCTCAATGCCCACTTTTTGTAGGGCTGCCTTTATTCCCTGTATTAGTGATTGAGATTTGTCCTTGCTTCTCCTGGAAGATCATTCCTTGTCTTCCATTGCTGAGCTAAATATGTGCTCCATCTTGCTTAGCTGTCTCTGCAGCAGAGGCTAAGCCTGCATCCAAAAGGGAATTCAACATCCCCAAACTCAACATGAGCACTGGGTGATTTGGAGGCAGCTGTTCAGCAAACATTCATTCTGCTGTCATTGATCTCTGTCTCCCATCCAAAGGATCAGTCTTTTAAACCAAATGCAAGACTCTCCCACAGAATTAAGCCCCAGGTCCCAACAATTCTCACAAAAGTAATGAGAATTTCCCTGCTTTAGAAATCCATATAGTTTATGCAGTCTTTTATTAGGGGGGAGATATTTTTCCAGTAGGAAGTGGAATCATACAATCATTATGGCTTGGGTTGGAAGGGAACTAAAATGATCATCTTGTTCCAACCCTCTGCCATGGGCAGGACACCTTCCACCATCCCTAAGCCCCATCCAACCTGGCCTTGAACACTTCCAGGGATGGGACATCCACAGTTTCTCTGGACAGCCTGTGCCAGTCTCAGCATCCTCCCAGTAAAGAATTTCTTCCTCTAATCTAATTGAAATCTACCCTATTTCAGCTTAAAGACATTAAGTCACTCAAGGAGTTGCCATTAAAGACAAGTAGTTAGTCATCTGTTTTCAATGGCTTTATACAAAATTGCATGCCAGAATGAGACGTGTATCTAATTAATTACTCTACCATGCTGTACCTAGCCAAGTACCTGAGCTCTGGTACCTCAATCTAGAGAAATGCTTGGGAGTAGAAATGTAATTCTGCTCTCTCTCTATGGATGTAAGTTTTAAGTTCTATAACCCTGGGATTCTTCAAACCAATTAAGGTCTTGTAAGTGTTTTGCTCAGCTTTCCCAGTTTAAGGGACCCCTCAGCTCCACATTGTAGTCTTTGGAAAGAAGGGTAGGTGCTAGCTCCCATGTTTGCATCAGAAGAATCATTTTGAATTATGAACCCAACCTGTCAGGCTCAATTCTTTCTCAGGGTAGAATTCACACCAAACAATTAAGGTGCCTATTTCATCACTCTTTCAAGGGACAAAGAAAATGAAATTAAGAGCATTGAGGGGACCTGGGTAACAACAATCATTTAGGCACAGCAGATTTCTTCCCTGAGTTTTTTTCAAGGTGCAAGTTGTCACTTGCTTTCTTCTCTGTGTCACTTGGACTAGACCTGGAACAGCTCTTTGGAGTCTTCTCTCAAGTCTTTTATTGCAGAAAACCTCACCATCTAACCTCTAACTCAATAAACTCAGAGTAAATTCAAATATATATAGTTACCTTACAAAATTTTAATTTCCTTTTCAAGACAATATGGATTTTGATCATACATAGTTGACCTTCCCCTAAATTGAACTATTTGACCTCCATATGTACCTTTCCAGAATTATTCTAGATATGGAATTCCATTGAGTTCTTAAATCTCATGATCCTGTGGGAAAGAAATGAAAATTTGATAAGACCATTGCTTTTGCCAATGCCATTAACTGCTATTATTTTGTTCTACCATGTTCATTTCTCTGAGATGCTTCAGCTTCCTCTGTTTATTCCGAAAAATGACTCAAAGCTCTACAGAGATGCCAGCAGTTGGAACAGAAAGAAGCAAGGCATAGTAAAAATCTGTTCAGCAAGAGGATGGGGAAGCAAAAATCACTTTGTATTTCCTTGATAACCACTACAACTCTTCCTTTGTCTTAAGTTAATTGTGAAAATGGAGATCTCCAGAACACAGGGAATAAGTGGAAGTATTTCTATTGTCTTTAGTATGTTCTTGACTTTGGCACAGCTTGGATGTCCACAGAAGGCAAGAAGCATGTTTATTGATGGGAACATCCCTTCACTGAGTCTGCTAATGGTTTGTTAAATGCCACACTGAGCAGCCCAGTGGATCTCTGTCCCCTTGTCCCCTTCTTGTCCCCTGCTGAGACAGAAGCCATGCCAAGCAAGGCATAACAAAGGTTAAATACTCATCTTTACCATGTGGGCTCTGAGACCCCCATGGCCACCAGGTAGATTGTACTGAAGAATATTCTGCTTTTTCTCCAGTGTTAGCAGCAGGTCTGACCAGAGCTTCTGGGCTTCTATTCCTTTTTTTGTGCTTGTTCTCCTCCTGCCTTCCAAGGGGAACAGCAGTTTGTTCTTACTGTCATGTCTCAGTCTTGTTTTTAAATCTTTTTACATGTTGGCAGCAGAAAGGAGGGTGAAGAGCTAAGGCCAGTTTTGATGTGTGGGTCAGTCAGCACTTCTATTCGTGCTGGAGAGATACAGAATTATTGTGGACTTCTCAGCAGGTCTTATTAGCTCGGTGGAATTTCTGCTTCTTTAACATTTCTTCTACAAAAGCAAGTAGACTAAGTATTATATTTCAATTAAATTTCAATTAGTTTAATGATATTGATGCAATTACCAATGTGATCACAGCTCAGTCTGAACCAAAGAAAGACTCTTAGTGAGACTGTTAAAGTGGTAACTTGTTCCTGACACCTGGTGAAGGAAGGACAGGAAAAGACAAGGGTGATGTTTCTCCTGATACAATGCCCTAAACACCAGGAATCAGCACCTTGGGTACTTCTCTGTCTGAACACTGCATCTCTATAGTTATGTGTAAAGGCATTGATAGACTTTGTTTCCAATAATTTGTCAAATATATTTTGATATATTTGATATTGTGTTTCTATGGGTTCCACTGTGTCCTTGTGCTCTGTATGAAAGTAATAATTCTTTTTATATTTCCTAAACCCCTGTCTCATTATTTCACTCATCATAGGCTCACAGAACCATTAAGGTTGGAAAAGACCTCCAAAATCATTGAGTCCAACCTTTGATCACGACCTTGTCCATTAAACTACAGCACTAAATGCCACATTCAGTCATTTCTTGAACATCTCCAGGGACGGTGACTCCACCACTTCCCTGGGCAGCTTGTTCCTGTGCTTAACCACCCTTTCAGTGAGAAATTTCTTCGTGGTGTTGAAAATTAATTTTCTCTGGCACAGCTTGAGGCTGTGTACCCATCCTATCACTTGTTACCTGGGAGCAGAGCCTGATCCCCACCTTGCAGCCTCCTCTCAGGCACCTGTAGAGCCTCAGGTCTCTCCTGAGCCTCCTTTTCTCCAGGCTTCACAACCCCAGCTCCTTCAGCTTCCCCTCATAAGATTTCTGTCCCTAATCCCTCTTATACTTAAGTAGTGAGAAAAAATACATGACCATTGCCTATTTCCTTTCTCCAAAATGTTAAAAAATTATCTGTTTTACCACTGTGCCTCCCTCATATTTTGTTTCCAGACAAATTTTCTGTTTACTGTCTGTCCATGCAGAAAATGGTCCATCTCTTTAGTACATATTTTTTCTTTTGTATTTCTTCTAGTCCTAGTATTTTTTTCATATAGGGGTGAGAATTAAAGCACTATATAAGCTAAAGGACTATTAAGTTTCTGTGGATTAGAATGACAATGTTTTCTGGTTACTTCTCTGTGCTTTTCCTGCAAATCCTCCTGAAAAGAATTGATCTCTTCTCCCAAATAGCAAGTAATAGGGCAATAGGAAATGACCTCTAGTTGTGCCAGGGCAGTTTAGGTTGTACATTATAATAAAATTTCTTCACTGAAAGGTCTGTCAAATGTTGGAGCAGTCTGCCCAGGAAGTGATGACATCACAATCCTTGGAGATATTTAAAATGCCAGTTGAAGTGGCACTTAGAGACTTGTTTTAGTGGTGACTTGTTAGTTCATAGTTCATGTTAGTTCATAGGCTTCAAAGTTGGACTTGATGATCTCAGAGGATTTTTCCAAATAAATGATTCCATAAGTCTGTTGCCCTTGCCATTCTCACTGCTCTTGAGGACTGAGGAGACATTTTCAAGATGTGAGTCTGTGCTATGAGGAATCTGGGTTAAACTTAATTCTATGAAAACATAGTATTTTTTCTAATCTAAATGCAGAAAAAAAAGGGTCTCTAATAAAGTTTTTATATAAAGGCATAGGTGAAATAAAAATTGGTAAGAGAATATGAATCAGAAGATGGGTTAGGAGGTCTTACCTGAGGGACTCTTTCTTGGAATTGAGAAGTTGTTTCTCTTTGAGTGGATTGGAGGTCATCACCAGTACAGTTCCATGGTGATTCTTGCATTCTTTGGGTGTGGACATCTCTAGGAACCCCCAGTTTGAGAGACATGTAGCATGGACAAGTCAGAATCTCCTAAGCAAAATACAACACTGTCATCTCAGTTGCATATAGGAGACAGAAAATAGTTTAATGAAAATATGGCATTTAAAACTGGAAAAAACAAACCCAGCAAAAAGCAGGACTCTTGTTTCAAAATGGTTGTGTTCCAAGAAGTTGTTTGCCTGCAGGTTATGGCTAATCTTGGAGTGAAGCTCATGGCACCTGTTCAAGATGCCAGGACAGAGGGTGTTGTTCAGGCAGGGATGAAGCTGTCCTTTATCAATAACCCAGCACATTTAGTGTAAACAAGCTTATTCCATCTGTGCTGCATCCTGTCATTGCCTGAACAATGCTGAAAGGAAAATCCTACAGCCCACTTACTTCCTGCTCTTGACATATGCAGCACCAAGAGATTGAAGGCAGCACATGGTTGGAAAGAAAGAAAAGAAATGAGGTAATGGCTGAGCATAGCACAGCTCTCCCATCCTGCTGACTCCTCCAGAGATGACAGAACAGATTCACCTGATGGTGACTCACTGCCAGGAATGCCATGATGCTGTGAATTTTAGGTGTTATCTTTTGCTCTGGTCATATTGCAAAGGGAAAAGAAATTGCAGGTGAGAGGTTTTTTGTTTCCCAGTTCCAGAACCCCACATTAATGAAAATAATCAACATACCATGTTACAAGTGGTGGATCTGAGATGCCAAGGTAAGGAAAGCCAGCCTTGTACTTCTTATGCTTCTTATGAAACACTTTCTTATGGGTTTCTTATGAAAGCAAAGGAAATCCTGGGCTGCATCAGAAAGACTGTGGGCAGCAGGTTGAGGGAGTGAATTCTCCCACTCCTCTCTGCCCTTGTGACACCTCACCTGGATTGCTGTGCACAGTTCTGGTGCCCCCAACATGAAAAGCACATGGAAATTGTTGGAGCAAGTCCAGAGGAGAACCATGAAGGTGATCTGGATAAGAGGGCTGCAGCACCTCCACCACAAACACAGGCTGAGAAAGCTGGGGCTGTTCAGCCTGGAGAAAAGGAGGTTCCAGAGAGAATTCAGTGACCTGGCAGGATCTGAAGGGACTACAGGGAAGCCAGAGAGTGACTCTTCATCAGAAACTGGTGACAGGACAAGGACTAATGGGTACAAACTGAAAGGGGGGAAATTCATGCTGGATGTTAGGAAGAAAGTCTCTACTGTGAGGGTGGTGAGACACTGGATCAGGTTGTCCCATCCCTGGAAAAGTCCAAGGCCAGTTTGGATAAGGCTTAAACAGCCTGATCCAGTAGGAGATGTCCGTGCCAATAGCAGGGTTGGGACTGGATCATCTCTAAGGTCCATTCCAACCTCTTAACATCCTGTCATGCTGTCATTCTGTGACCATGCAAGTTGAGCACCCCAGCTTTGAGTGAGAAAGGGAGAGACTGACATCTGATATTTGTGGGCCTGAATAAACTATCCATGGGTTAGTATCAAGAACTGTGATGGAAGAAAACTGTATTACAGCAAGTGTGAGGAATAGCCATGTCTTATTTCTGCTCTTAAAGTCTGCTCAGTGACTCCATTGACCCCTGCTCTAGCTCAAGACAAGTTATTATAAAATGTAGTTACTGTGTTTCCCTTTGCGCTCTGAAACACTTGTTTTTTTGAGATTCTGGAAAGATTTCTCCAACCTGTCATACTGGCACCGTTCAAGAATGGCTGGTATGTTTTTCACAAAGGAAGGGAAAAAATGCTGTGTAGTCCAACATTCAGTTTCATTCCCATGCAGGCTGGCCCTCTGCCACTATCTGGAGCAGGGACAGGCATCTCAGCTGCACCACATTGCAGGCTATCCCCCACTGCATTCTTTGCTCTTTCCTTTGCAGGAATAAAGAGAAAAATAATAATTTAAAAAAAATAAATTTCTGGACACCTAGGAGAGACTTCTCATCATCCAAGTGGAGATAGAAGCAGCACATTCCCATGAAAAGCATCCTTTTCACCTCCAAATACCCTTTAATTTCTGTATCCTTGCTGGCAAGCAGAGGCTGTGCAGCCCCAAACACAACTGAAGGACCTAATGGATGCACCAGGCTTGGCACAGACTGATCTCTCTGGACAATGCCAGTAAACTCACCAGCTTTCTGCTGTGCTGGCTGACAAGATGAGCAGCTCACTGTGTGGATAATCAGGAGCACCCACTGGTTTGGCCAGTTCTTCATTCCCCAGACACAAAACTAATGAAAAAACATTTTACCCAGAAGAAAGTGGTGGGTTAGGGTTATGTAGAGTGCCTGGCTAGTGCCTGGTTAATGGGGGAGATGCTCACTGAAGCCCCTCTGAACAGTTCCTCATATAAGAAAAGCATCCAAACTAAGACAGGTATTCAGATTGAGATCTTGTATTCCTCTGGAAGATTTGAGTTTTAAAAAAAAACAAACACCTGTTCTTCTCCTTCCTTAGAAACACCTTGGCAAATGCACATAAACAGCTGCAGGCTGTGGCTCCACAGCTCCTCTCCCACCTCCAGTTGTGTCCCAGTGGGAAGTAATTGCCTAATGAAGCCTAAAAGCACTTAAGGGCCAGAGCAGAAATTTAGGTGTCCTCTCCTCAGAGTTTCCTGCTTCTGCCTCAGCTTGGAGGAGAGCTTTGTGGAATCAGTTTTTAACCTCTCCTCAGTCACTGTGCAGGAAGTTCAGATGTTTAATTATGTGTGGTAGTTTGGCTGAGAATCTGCAGACTTAGGTGCTGAGAACGTGCTCTTCTTGCTTTTCTCTGACATGTCCTTTACAGCCTCTCCCCATTTTAGTGTGACAGAAACTGATGTTCTTTGATTATCTATGTGCTGAAATAAAGAATTCTCATTTTTCAGGGAGAAAATTGACAGCCAGAGCTGCTGAGGACTGAGGAGCCTGGTGGTCTGGCAAAATCATGGAGTGAAATGAAATACCCAGCCAACAGTTCCCCTCTTTTCCCTCCTCCCTGTGGCACCCCATCTTTATAACAACAAGAGGTTTTTTGCTTCTTCTGTTAAATATGAGAAAATCTTTACATGGAAGAAAGTTATGTTTTGCTTTCCTCAGCTGAAGTGTTACTTTTGTACATCTGACTATAACTTTGTTTGCATCCCTTTAAGGTAAGTGCAATGTGCAGTGGGGTCACAAGTGCCTGAATTGGGGCCCACAAGTTTTCAGTGTGTGTGTAATGTTAAATTTATAAACAAGAACAGCAACAGCAGCAGCAGCAACAACAGTGAAAGAACCAGAAGAACTAACAACCTCTTTTAAAAATGTTGTCTCACAGCAAAACTAAGCCCTTACCCTCCCTCCAAATGTCAGTTCTGATTGAGGCCTTGGTCATAGATAACCCCTATTGAGGAAATCAGGGCTAGTGCAAATAAAATGCAGAATACAAAGAGAATATGGGTAATAGCCATATTAACAATAATAGTAACATCTAGGAGAGTATTCAGTTTTAGGAAGGGACAAATAAACCTCACACAGAATTTAGGGCAAAGGAAACTCTACCCTACATTTTGTTGAGGGTAGTATATCACTGTAGGAGGTGCTAAATCTGGCTTTAAAGTGCCTGAAAATATAGAAAAGAACATACATCAGAATCTGCCCTCATTACAAACCGTGTCACTTCTCTGACTTTAGCAAAAGCAGAATATTGGTTTCTAAAAGAAGATTTTAGCCTCACAGATGACTCTGATCATATACAGTGCTATAAATTGCTAATGGGCTTGTGGATTCTGTAAAGCAGGAAGGAATTGGGTGGAAAAGTGCTGCTTTCCAAAGAGCTTCTAAAAGAGGAGAGAAGTGAACATAATCAGGATTCCTGCAGAAATCCAAGGTCAGGCTGGGCCTAGAATTTTGGAGAAGGAAATCAGAAGAGAATGAAAAGTTTGAAGGGTGAGAAGGGGAAGGCAGAGAAAGGGTAAAAATGACAGTAGAAATGAAAAGAATATTACAAAATGTTGGTCATGTGGCAAGGGCTTCAGAAAACCCCTGCTCTCTGGCTAAGCCACTTTGCCTGTGGTCCCCTCACAGTTCTTAGCTGGGACCATCTCTGTATTAGTACAAACTTCAGCACAACAGGGCCCTGCTCTCTGTTCTCTTATATCTCCAGGCATCACACAACTAATTAACTCCAGTAATAAATGATACTGTATTGGCTCTTAACCCTTGGCATTTATTTTTCTGTGGGCTGCATTAAAAAGAACAAAAAATTAAAAAAAAAAAAAAAACAGAGAAAGATTAATAATCTTCAGTCAGAGTGAACCTCCAAAGAGATGACACCATCTGGATGATTACTCCTTGTTTCATTTGCATGTTGAACTCAGTACTCTTCCGGCACTAATTATTGCTTACCCTTTCCTTATTCCATGACTTCTGGGGCTCTGTGTGGGATATAAATAGCCAGACTAATGACATGCTGCATGTTGCTCAGGAGACCTCATGTTAGTTTACAGCATTTCTCTGATTATTACTTTTTTAATAGAGAGAAGATAAAATACTGGTCTCACAAGCGCAACACGAGAACCTTAATTTGTTCACATTTTTCTCAGAGCTAGTGCATGATGAAATATTTATATGCTCCTCTCTGGATGCAGCATTTTGAATGTGCTGGGTTGTTTATTGTTGTAGTTGAGGACTGATGGGGAAAGAAGTGCTGAACTCTCAGTAGCAGGGTATCCATGTCAAGTGTGAAAGTAAAATGGCTATAACCAAAGAAAACATAACTGCAGATGGTGTTAAGGGCCTGACCTGTCCTTTGCAGGTAGAGAATTTAATAACGTGTCAATTGGTGAAACATTTGCAGGGGAAGTTGCAGAGTCAAACACTGTTCTTAGCACTGAAAGGCAAGACAAATATAAGGTCATTAATATGGCTCGTAATGCTGACTGAAATAATGAGGTTTATCATCCCACAGGGGTGTAACAAACTGTCTGCAATGGCCAAGAGAGGAAACAAAGCCACAGCCTTTGGATGCTGCCTGAAATACTGACCTGCTGATGAGATGCCCATCCTTGGCTAATCTAAATGTGACCTGGTGACACATTATCCTCTTTAAGGTTTCACCCCAGTGTGTTCCTTTCTAGCTGTAAATTTACAATTTACAAAAATCAGTAACTGATGAGGCTTGGTGTGGCATTTCCACTGCAGTGATGACATTTTGGTGGGTTAACTCATCGCCCTCGGGATGAGTTAATGAGCATTGATTGTTATTCACTCTTTCTTTGTATCAGGACTAGCAACGATTTCTCTCTCTGTACAAAGTGTGGATTTAATACAGATTTTAAGAACAGTGTCATAGCATGTGAACAAGTGTATATTCTAGCTTAAAGACCAGACTGGTAATCAAAAGAAGAATTAATATAGTTTTCTGCTGCTTTTTTTGGCCATAATTCTCTCATTTGACTGTTTTCTGCCCAACTCACTCTCTGCTCAGGTCCTAGCCCAGTGCTACTCTGCTGTAAGTCTCTGCAAACACACAAACCATGGAGAACAGAACAATCTTGAAAATCAGTGTTCCTGACTTATAGCCAGAAACTTCAGTCCATCCTTGATTTACTATTACTCACAAGTACTGGGACAACCTTGGAAGCAAACATTGGTGCTCTGTGGGATGTTCACCCCAAGAGATCTGCAACAGAATCTGAAATACACCTTAACATTGTGCTCAGGAGACACAGACAGAACTGAGTAGGTGCTAGGGAATAAAAGCAAAAGGCAGCTGATACCTTTTGGTCAGGACAGGATTTTAACTGTTCATCTTGCCTGATGCATCAGTCCTCAAATTATCCAAGCCCTATCCTGAAAATTTAGGCTCACTGAAATCAGGTTTATTTCCTTAACTATCTTTTGTGGTTCAGAGACACTCAGAAGGCCACAGCCCTTTCTGAAGTGTAGAATTGAACATATGTCATCAGACATAGTCTAGGTTTGGGTTAAGATGGGCAGGAATTTAGGAAGTCCATGGGGCATGGAACTACTCTGTTAAATCATTTAAAGTGAAGGGGATATACTCTTCTTTCCTTCCACTGTGCTGTTTCCCAGTGACCTTGCTCTGTCACTAGCCCAGAAGATGAAAGCACTACTACCCTTTTCTGCACTCCTTTGGGTCTCCAGTCCTTTATCTCCACTGAAGCCTTCACATCCACAAAGTCCAAGGACCAAGAAGTGAGGTAAGGAGAGGGAAGAGTCTCCTTACCCCTTTCTCTTAACTTTTTGTGCACCCATTCAGTGCCAGCTGCAATCCTGCCCCTCTGTGATTCATAAACTATCCAATTCTCTTTTTTTATAAAACACACTCTCTTAAATCAAAGAATTTTGTTTCATTGCCTCCTGCTGCATGAAGGTCAAAGCCTGGTGGTGCATACTTCACTGGTTCTTTATAACAATGTGCTCTTCAAGATCGGTTTCATTTGCCATGTGTCAATGGTTTCCACTCCTGTCTTCATATAATTACAGGAAGGTGACTTGAACAACCCCTCTTCACCTCTGGGAATGTCTGAAACTATCTGTGGATGTCTACAGGTAATTAAGATTTGAGCTTGCTGCTCATGTAAAAGTCTTTCTCTGTTTTGATTATCTTTTTTTTTTTTTTTTTTTTTTTTCCCTAAAGAAGCTTTATGTCTTCTGGCTTAGATTTTATAGGTGGGCATGGATAAAAAAAAATCAGTGCATCAGAAATGCTCAATCTATCACATACAATGGATTTGAGAATAAATGTTCCCATTTCTTTTTCAAGATTTATTTTTTCCCCTAACAGAAGACAAACAAGAGAATCGAACCCATAAAAATAACTAATAAGGAGCTGAAATAAGTAATTTAAATTAAGGAAAATTATATGGGCTAATACAAATACTCAGGGGGAAGAGGCAGATAATTGCAACATAATCTCTCTTTTCAGAATATAGGATTTTATGGATTTCAAAATACATGTAAAAAGCCAAATAGAATCACAAAGTGACTCGGGTTGGAAGGGATTTTAAGGATCAGCTTGTCCCAACACCCCTGCCATGGGCAGGGACACCTTCCACACACCACATTGCTCAGAGTCCCATCCAACCTGGCCTTGAACACTTCCAGGGATGGAGCATCCACAGCTTCCCTGGGCAACCTGTGCCAGTTTCTTACCACCATCACAGTAAAGAAATTCTTCCTAATAATCTAAATCTGTCTTTTTTGATCTTAAAGCCCACAGTTTTAATCTTCTTGTTTTACTCAAGGATATGGCAAAATTTCCATTGGTTTAATGAGTTAAAATTAAGGTCTTGGTAGAAAAAAAAACCCCCAAATATCTTGCTCTTAATTCTAGGTATTTTGTCTCTGATTATATGTCAAATAATATGCAAATACAGGTACTATGTCCTACCACAACACACAATAGAGTGTATGCTGTAATAAACACAACACATTATAAGGCTTTTTTATATCACAATTGCATACATACAAAATACATTTATATAATGCATTAAAGTATATGTAAAGGATAATAATATAACACAATACAATGGAACACAGGTAATGCAATCTCATAAAGGACTTCATAATTTTTCCAAATATCTCTCTTTCTGATTATTATCAAACAAAAATATCAGGAGTTCATGGGAGTGTAGGAGATAAGAGATGAGGATGTTTTTACTAAAATGTATTAAATTTTAGCATGAAAAAAATTAAATATCATAACCAAATATCAAGAAAACTTCACAATGTATATTTGGAACTACACAAACCAGGAAATGCGCCTTTTTTCCCTGATTTGTTAATAACATTTGCCTGAACGACTCTGGCAGGAGAAGACCCTCTGAAGGAAAATGCTGGGACATGTTAAAGCTAGATTGGATAAGATCCAAGCAAAAATTCTGTATCAAAAAGTTGATGGACTAGAGAATTTAAAAGGATTTTTTGGTCTCTATGTGCTATTTACTGGCTTTGGATCTGAACTGTAGAGTTCAATATTTAATATTGAAATATATTGAAATGTATCATAGAAAACAGTGTTGCCTTTGTATCTTGCTCAACTCAGGATGGCAAAAAGGCCAGTTCAGTGTAGTGATTTTGCAGGACATCATTGTCTCTCTTTGCACTGAGTGCAGCCCCTGCCATGGAGCAGAGGGGAGCAGCAGCCCAACCAGCTGTGCTTTTACAGTAGTCTGGGCCAGGGAGAGGCTTTTGATCCCATGATGCTCTCAACTAGCCATTAAGGATCTCCAGAGATGAAAACACTGCAGAGGAATGGAAGCAAGAAAAAGACATAGATTTGGCAGTAGGATGAGTGAGGAAATGAATGTAAATAAGACAATAAATATTCACATTACATGCAAAATGGAGCTTTGCATTGTATGCAGAGTGTCTCCAGTTTTCTCAGATTATTGCACTGACAGCTGTGGGAGAGAAAAGAGGATGGCCAGACAGGTGTATTCCCTGGTTTGCACATTAAATGCTGGGCAGGATCTGCTTGCACACACAAGACATGGCTACAGGTAATGCTGTCACTCTTTAATCCCATGTCATATTTCTATTAATCTTGCAAACAGCCAATATAAAGGTATCCAGCATTCTTGCCCTCCAATATTTTTATACAGGTTTCTAAAGCACACTAAATACTGGAAGCAACAGCTGAGGCACTCTCATAATCCTTGTAGAAAGTATATTTTATTGCTAAAGAAGCAGGTAAATAATTTCCTAAATTTCATGGAAATCAACTGAAAGCCATCACCAATCTTGATGCTTACTTGAAAAATGTGAAATGTTTAATATGTGGCAAGGATCTGTGCTGTAGGAAAGCTTTTCTCAGTTCTATATGGCAAGGACAGGGAAGGTTCCCTTTTCACTTTCAGTGTGCCATGGAGGTTTCATCCATACTAAGAGAGAGGAGTAGAGGATAGGGTTGTGAGCAGCAGTGATTTCCCTTAAAGTAATTGTTTCACTGTTGATTGCTGCCAGTGATCAGAGCAGCAAGTGATCACTCACAGGAACCTACACACTGGGATAAGCCCAACAAACCACAGTCTTTTGTAAAGGTATTACTTCTAATTTAGAAGCATTTTCTTTCTTTGTTTTGGTTGTTTTAGTGTTTTGGTTTTTTTTCTCCATGTTATTCAAATCCCTTCACCATCCACAGAAAATAATAATTGTTTCCTTCTTTATTGAAGTTGTTATTATTTACCCCAGTGACAAGATCTCTTGAGCAGTGAAATCATGTTTAAGAGTCAAGCAAGGTTTAGAGATTGTTGAGTGCTTCACATCCCAGTTTCAGTGCTGATACAACGATGATCTGAGAAACCAGCAACGGGGTTTCTCTGATTTGGGAAGGAATTTGACTTCACTGGGAGCTGGTCTAGGAAAAGGCAAAGCACAGGGCAATGGGCAGGGCAATCAAGCTGCTCCTGAGCCTGACACAAGACTCTGCTGGGAGCAGCCTGGCACAGCCCACGTGTGGCACATCCAGCAGTCTGTACACAGCTGGTGATAGATGTTCTCTGAGCCTCTTGAGGTGGCATTTTAACATGCTCCAGCCTGCCACTCCTCAAGATGTTTCCTCTTAATCAGTAGTACCTGCCTTTTCCAAAGGTTTTGGAATAGGAGCCCATTCTGTTTTCACTGCAAAAACAAATGTGCAATAATATGGTGAGCTGTTCACATGTCATGTGAATGCTGGGAAGAATGAATTGGGATCTGAGGATCCAGTACAAAGCAGAGGCTCAATCAAAAGTGCACAATGTCCTGCACAAGCAATTTATACAGAATATTGACATTAAAAGGTGCTAAGAGATGAGTCCATCATTACAGATGAATGCAGCTATCCTAATTTCATTGACTTCTAAATTATTTTCAGAGTATTGGACTTTTCTCTGCAGTTCTCTCCTTTGTCCTCTTTTCCTGCTGCTTTCATCTTCTTCACATGTGTATGACTGGCAAAAAAACCGAGGAGGGTTGAGAATAGCTAATGCTGAGCACTAGAAAATATCTGGAAGTGAAAAGGGCTTTTCAGATGTGAAGCTTTCTAGACACTTTCACTACAGCATTTACCACAGCTGCCTTTTCCTTTCAGGATGCTGGAGAACTACACCAGTGCAGGAGTTGTAGCCCTTCTTTGAAATGCCCCTTTTGTCTCCAGATTCTTCAGTTTTTACTCTGATAGTTTAACATATGAGGTAGTGCACAGCTCAAAACTCTAAGAAAAAAATACTTTTTCCAGATAAATGCTTGCCAAACATTGATGAATCTTATTTTACATTAGAGGAAAAAGGATGAGATGGGCAAAATTCTACATATCAGTGATTTTAACATTTCATTTTCCCCACATTTTTGTGTTGGTGGTGCTTGATGATATCTTAGTGTTATTGCTTAATCTAATTTCTTCCTAACAACACCTAATAATAGTAGAGACCTAAAAAGAAACATAAAAAAGCCTAAAACCCAACCTCCAAGAAGCCCCCTGTCACAGAACCACTGCACAATAAATTGAGTTAATCATTAGGAGACTAATTTTAAATAAGCTACATATTAAACAAAAGAGTTCATTATGTGTCAGTAAAAAATATTAAGTATCCGTGACCCAGGAGAAGAAAAAGAGAAATTGAATTTGACATCTGAGTGAAAACCCTTGGAATAAAAACAATCAGAGCATTAATGTAAAAGGATTCAGCATTTTTTAATGTAATTGACCTTTGAAGCCCTATGAATCTATTTCACTTTTTTTTTTTTTTTTTTTTTTTTTAAGATTGCAAAGCATCTCTAAGAGCCCATTTGGGAACATGGCAATTTAGAAAATGGAAAATGCATTCCTTAGCCTGACTTTAGTGCATTTGCAGCCTCCCAGCATTACCCATGAGATAACACTTCAGTGCTCCTGTTTTTCTGTTTCCCAAACTCAGACAGTTGCATCCCCAGATACCATCTAGGAACCCTGGGTGTTTGTGCATCATTGTGCTGTCTGCTTCACTCCTTCCCACCTCCAAATTGGATTAGGTCCATCATCCTTAAAGGCAAGGGATAGAACATGAATCATCCACTGCACTAACTTTGAGAAAACTGTGAAGTGCTGTAGAGTTCCAGAAGCAGCTTTTAATAAATCCATCAGATCATACTCAGATGCAGCCTGATGTAATGGTTTCCATGGACAGTAAGCCTGATAATGAGACTGTTGATAATGAATAACAAGATCCTAGTAGGATGCTGCAATAATAGAGGGTTTGGGCAGCACTGTCAATCCTGGTGACACCTATTTATAATGTTTCATTAGTGCAAATATAGCAAAGCATGAAGTAGGATACAAGTCCTTGATGCCTTCTCTGACAATTTCTTAGTGCACTTAAGCATTAGGGTATACCTTAGTGCATTTTGTCATTAAAAGGACTGGGTTTTCAGTTTCTTCTGAGACCTAGGGGCACAAAATGTTGTTAGTTCCAGTCATTACTCCAAGATGTGGGTGATACTTCTCTGGAAAGTAGTCAGTCTATGGCTTGAAAGTGAACAGGACTTCATTGCAATGGAAAGGGACTGCAAAATCAGAAGGCCAAATTATAAGTTAGCAAATACCATGAGACATTGCCATTGCCAAGGGTTCCGAGCAGAAGTCAAAGACTCATTTCCTCTTCTTTTGTTGATGAGTATTCACTGATGGACCACAGCAGCCTTCACTATTTCCCCTTGAGCATTTCTATTCAGACTTGTAATTATGCAGATTTCATTCAGCTAATTACAAATAGAAGTTTCTAATACCTTTATTAGTATTTCATTTCAGTCCACCACCTATACTGTTTTTTTCTCACCCCTCTTTCACCTTGACCCTTTTGTTCAAGGATCCTCTTGACACGGAGCCAAATGTCTGTTCCACCTTGTGATATTCCAGGCATCCCTATTCTGCATTTTTCTGAGTGCTGTGCAGGGGAGAGACATCTGAGACACCTCTCCATGAGCTCATTTGGATGTTTGAGTCAGCACAGTATAATGCATTTCATAAAGCACATGAACCCCATCCCTCTTTCACACACCTTCCTTGTTGTGCATGTTTTCTCACCTATTAAATCTATAATTAATTTAGTTACATTTGAACCACCTTCCTGTGTATATGTTTCTATATGTAAGGAAACAACTTTCTCACATCATCTGGCCATGTACAATGGGTCAAATTTTGTCTTTCACACTGTTTATATAACAAGGTTGGAGCCTGTAGGGCTCAGTGAAAACAGCCTTAGCATCAAAGCCTGGTGGGAGAGGGTGTAGGAGTAGTGAAATTACAGCACTGTGAAGAATTAAGGTTTACTGGACATCCACAGGCCTGTGAGTGACTTTGGATGGCCTGTGAGGACATCTAGGGGAATAGCCAAAGAAGATATGTCTGTTTTGGATGAAAGGCATTGTCTGGAAGATCCTGTTCCACAGTTTAGTCCTAGCTAGAAACTGTTAAAGCTGTTGATTGGGATTAGGTAGTTTCTGCTCTTAGGACTGAAGGTCTTAATGCCCTGAAGGAGAAAAACATGACTGTTCTTTAAACTTTTCATTGACCAAGATAAGAATGAATTGCTATTTATGTAAAGAAATATATTTATTGGAAGAATGACTTCTTGCACAGGCAGATAGTGATAGAAAAGGCAGGATGGTTTTGAACTAAGGGAGGATAGATTTAAACTAGATGTTAGGATGAAATTTTTACTGTGTGGGTGGTGAGACACTGGAACAGGTTGCTCAGGGAAGCTGTGGCTACCCCACCCTTGGAAGTGTTCAAGGCCATGGATGGGCATGGAGTGATCTGGTCTATGAAAGGGGTCCCTGTCCATGGCCAGTGTTTTGGAATAAAATTATCTTTAAGATCCCTTCCAACCCAAACCATTCTGTGATTTTATGTGCCACTCAGAAAAGGAAGTGAGGTGGTTGCTCAGCCATGGCTTATTTTAAATCTAGTGTAATGCTAAAGGCATGATGGCAGTGTGTCAATATTTAGGAAATGTTGCTCTGAATACATGCAGTACATTAGGCTGAAGCAGGGTGTCCTGGGGGAATCACTGAAAACATTGCATCTCGAGACAACAACCTGCAAACCACATCACACATAATCCTCCATGTTACATTAAAAAGATTGTTGTAGTAACGAGGGAGAAAAAAATATGGTTCAATAAAGTCTTTATCTTGATTTCTAAACAAAAAGACCAAATATACTGTTCTAATATAAGAACTAGAAGAATAGGAATTTGATCAGATGGTAAGGTTCTCTTTCCTGAAAAAAAAAAAAAAATAATTTGCTTCCAGAATTTTTTTTCAGTACACTTGACATGAATAATTCATAATTAATCTTGTTCACCTAAGTGAGAGGATTCATGATATGCAGTCCTATTCATACAAGCAATGGAGCCATTTTAGCCAATGTAGTTGGCTAAGGGTGCTTTGGAAGCCTGTATCATCACAAAATCCCCACCCTTGAATCTCTTGAATCCTGATATAGTTCTTAAGTTTGGGAAAATGATCTCTTATTGGTTTGAAGCTAACCCCTCTGATATGGCAGTGGCCAAAGTAATGATTATTCTTCCAGAAAAGAAAGAAGAAGATATTTAACAATTGTAGAATTTTCACATCTATTCTCTGTATCTGATGAATATAAATGTTTTTTATAAAATTTAAATCTCTGATGACAAACTGTATTTCAAAATATGATTTTTTAGTTTCTCTGGGAGAGCTTCTACTGGCATAAGAGGAAACAGAATTTAGTAGGATAACACTGGAACTGAAAGACAATGCATAAATATTTTGGTATCTTAAAACCCTATGGAAAAGCTGTTCTAAAAGAACTCATGTTATTTGTGAGTCTTACTGTTCTTCTCTTTCCACCTCTTTGGGATCATACATAATATATTTTCAGGCCAAAACACCACCAAACCAAGAAAATCCCCTAGAGGTCTGGAAATGAAAGAAATAAGACCTCAAAGATTGTAAAAGTAAAAATATTTGTGATATGCTGACTCAAAAGATTCACAACAGGCTTATGGAGAAAGTAGCATAGAATTTTATGTTTGTGTTAAATTACACAACATTTTTAATGCAGTTTTAATATGAATTATTGATGAATTATGCATTCATACCTAATAATTTAAATAAACTCAGTAGATAAAACAAAAAAATGCATAATATAAATGAAAAGGGCCATTTTTGTAATATATAAGTGTGGTAATATTTTATTTTAGATACAGATACAAACTTCTGTGTTCATGGAACTCATTTTACTTACTATAAAGAGTATGTCTTACAGAAAAAAATTTCTCTGACTTGTCAGAGAATACATATTGTGTATAGGGAGGTGCAGCCCCACACATCTCATGGCCATTTGCTGCTGTGTGAATTGAGTATCTCCCTGATCCAGACAACTTACATAAGTCCTTTTAAACTGCAGCAATGAAATTATTCATAATGACAAAGAAGGGAACTGACCCAGTTTACTTGAAATGAGATTCCCCTCCTTCCCCCCAGCAATAGCTGACACCAGCAAGTTTCACTTCAAACTGGGGTTAAGGAATTCTTAAGAACAGAAGAGCAAACTTACAGAAATAACTGTTGCAAATGGGAAACAGGCATTTGTAAGCAAATGACAAGCTTGGGTTTTTTAAAGCTGATGTTATGAAGCTGATTGCACTCTTTAGTTATTTATATCTAAATGCCTCCACTCTTTAAATAGTGCCCATTTATATTTCAAGTGGCCTACATACACAACACTGGTGTTACAGGGCTGTTCCACATGCACTGTAATTGAATTACTGACCAAAATATGGGCAGGAGTCGTGGCTTCTGATACTGTACATTATTGCAGCCTAATAAGGCCAGCAGAGATTAATTGTGAAATCAGACTGCTGCATTTGAGGAGGAATGACAAGAATAAAGCACCATCCATATCAGCTTTCAAAGTTGTGACTCTTTTACCCTCCTGTGCTCCTTATTGTGAGCAAGTGAATCACAGAATTATAGAATCACTGGATGGTTTGGGTTGGAAAGGACCTTAAAGATCATCTTGTTCCAAGGCTCCTGCCATGGGCAGGGACACCTTCCATTGACCAATTCTTTCCAAGCCCCTTCTAACTTGGCCTTGGAAACCTCCAGGGATGGGGCATCCTCAGCTTCCCTGGGAAACCTGTGCTAGTGTCTCACACCATCACAGTAAGAATTTCATCCTAATATCTAATCTGAATCTACCATCTTTTATCCTAAAGCCATTTAAAAACATTAAACTAAGGATGTGTTATCCAGTGCCAACTGTGCCTGGTGCCAGCTGAGGAGCACAGAAGTTGGGAAATGGCAATTTCCCAATCTCACTTGCTGACTTGCATATTGCAAGGGTTTGATGGGAAAAATGTTCAGCATTTCAGAGAAGTTTTTTTCTCTTTAATTTCAAGCTGCAAAAGGCATCTTTGGAAATCCTTGGTATGCAGCTCTGGGGAGGAAGGAAGCAGGAGCCTGGGACGTGGTTAGCCCATGGTTAAAATATTCACTGGTAACAGGGAAAATGTTCAGGTGGGACAGAGAATCAAGGTTTCCTTCAACTGCAGAGATCATGGAGGGATTAATCATTAGTATCTTGGATACTGTAAAGTAGGTTTTCTCTCACTGGGAATTTTGCCCTGAACACAAAAAATAATTTTTCTGATTAAAATTCAGTTGACACATTTCATCATGAAGTGGTTCGGTTAAGACAAACTAGCATACTCTAAGGAGAATAATTTTGCTAAAAAGATTTAGCCAGATCTCTGCTTGTAACCTTTACAAAAATAGCTCCACAACAGGCAGATGTGGGATCATCTGGTTCCTCCATTCCCCACTGTGTCCTCTTTCTAAAAAGTTACAGTTCCGGATGTGATACAGGAGTCCCTCACTGCCAGTCCTACATTCAGGGCATTAACCAATTTGAATAACTTACAGCATCTGAATTTGCATTCACATTCTAGAAACTACAAGAACAGCTTTTTTGACCTCTGCTCTGCTTGAAATACTTTTCCTGCGGCAGCTCCAAGGAGAATATCTGGTGTATCCACAGTTTCTCTGGATAGCTGCCTTTCTGTGCCCAGTCTGGTCTCTCAATTTACAGTATTCTATTTCACTCCCACAGGTTTTACTCAATCAGTTTGTTTTCCTGTTATTTCAGCTCAGAAGTATATATGTTTTCTCAAGTAACATAAATTTCCTTAATGATCATCTTGTTTGAGAACAAATACCAGCTTATGTCTTACTCAGAGATAACTGAGTTGTGGATTTACATTTATTTATTTTTTAATTTTTTTTTAAATTAGGGCTGTAGGAGGTTGTTTCAGTGGCAGATGCAATCTGTACCTTTTCTTTCTCTTCTGATTATCCTGATGGCCATATGCATGGCTCTAATGTGTGCATGGGGTATACATCCATTCTGATAAACAAGTAGCATTGCAGCCCCAAATAGGGCATCTCACAATCTGAATGCCAATTCTTATGGCAAGCAGGGCAAAAGAAAATGAAGTGGGTGGATAATTTCAAGTTAAAAAAATTTATTTGGTTGATGCCACGTTTTAAACTTCAGTAAAGTTTCCACCAGCTACTGAGGGAGATATGTAAAAATATTATAATACAAGCCTGTTCTCTGCCCTGAAGAAGCTTTTGTGAAAACTTAACAGAGGCTGACCACGTGGCCACTTGTTGGCCCTAAAGGCTGCCCAGAAATTGAATTTATAAGGGCTAAGAGATCAGGCCATGTTTCTGTAGCTCGTAAGTGCAGGTGACACCCCTCTCAATTGGCAGGTCTGGGAGTCCCTGAGCTCTATAATGAACAATGTGTGACATGAATTGCCACTAAGATGTAGCAGAAAAACGCTGAGAACACATGATGGAGTCTCCTGCTGGTGCAGCTCACCCTCAAGCTAACCTTGGGGAAACACTTTGAAATGGTAGCTGAATAACAAGGAAGACAGTTTTTGTATGTCAGAGGTGTTTCAGACACTGACTTAGCAACATTTAGAGTAATTTCTTTGCTCAACTTTTATATTCCACTAAGAGAGGACTACTGAGGAACACTGTATCTTGAAATGCCCACTGTCATTTTTCAGCTTTTTTTCCCAAGGAGAAAGAAATTGCTACATTTCCCTGAACCTCGGGCTCTAAAAACTTCACTCTGTCATAATGACCTAGAAAAAAATTGACTTGTTCACATGAATTGCTGGGTCATTGTAGTCAAAGGCTCAAAAATCAGTTCTCAATTTCCCACTGAGTTGAGGAAAAATTTTGGTAAAAGCTGAAAAAGAAGCAAACTAAGGAAAAAAAAAAGAGTTTCAAGGTTTTCAGAATATTTTGCATATACCATTATATATATGTTGTATTTTCAAAAAAATCATTAGGCAATACATAATACTTATGCAGATTTTTTTGGTTAACTTTAGAAGACGTGCTGTAAATCCTAACAATTTATATCCACAAGTGAAAACAGTCCCTTGAATTTAAACTGATTTAATAATGTTATGAACTACACCTCTTTCCTAAATCTTGCATATTTAGGAAGCTTTTAAGTAACCTTTCCTTATAAACATATTATGAGGTTCCTATATTTATCAATGGTTTGTTTAAGTTGGCTTAAAGGGTATAGGAGGAGCTGAGGACAGCTGTTGATGCTTTATCTTGCCATATTACTATCCAAAAGGGAAATATGCTTCCTTAAACATTTACTGTGTCTCAGTTTGTTCAAGCCTGAAAACCTAAGAAGGGAATAGAAGATGCTTAAAAGGTCTGATGGACAAGAATTGCCTTGCTAAAACTGAAGCAAGAAGACAAGAATTCTACATCACTTTCCTTTGTCTCTCATTTTGAGAAGATCTATTTAATTTAAATTATTTGGGTGGAGTCTAAGGTGTGGGAAATTGGTGCAGGAGCAATTTAAAAGAAATTTATAAATCAAAGAAAATCTAATTTCCAAATTTAAGCCATTCTAAGGACTGTGAATCCTTTGAAGTCAAATCAGGTTCTGACTTATAGTTTTTAGCCTATGTATCAGACAACAGGATGTTTGCAGGATGACTCCCTCTCTCCCAGTGACAAACATGCACTTTTTGTGTTCACATGCACAATTTGTCCCCTTTTGCTTACACAGTGGGCCCTTGACAGAACAATCCTTTGATGACAAGATCACTCTCCAGGCTTTCTCCATCCCTGCTGCCTCCAAGGGTCCGTGTAAATAAATTGGGATGCTTTGCACAGCCTGGATTTACGGGCGCCACCGCAGCTGGAGATGAGAAATAAGGGAGAGGCCGGGTGGCGGCGGCGCCTCCCTTCGTCTTGTCGAATCCTTTGTCCACACTTTTGTTCATCTTCCCCATCTCCCCTGCCCTGTGACACGTCTCTGTCTCGTTGCTTGGTAACCTCCCAGCTCTGCTGTGCATCAGCAGCTCCCTGCTCCCCCTTCCACTCGCTCAAACCTCCAGTCTAAAATCGGATGAGATTCTCTTCTCTCTGCTTCTGACAGGCAAATCAAATCCAGAGGAAACGTGGAAAGCTCTGACAGAGGGTAAATTCTCAATTAAGGAAAAGAAATAGAGGAAGATATACATTCAGATGCAGCTGATGAATAGTGTGGGATTTCTATATGCTGATTATTTCAGATAGTGGATGGAAACTCAGCTAGGTTGAAAGAAAGAAAGAGGAAAAAATAAAAAAGAAAGTTCAAAAGAGGAGAAAAGGACAAAAGGGGAAAAGAAAGAAGGGTGGGGAGAGGGAAAGAAATTGTTTATTACTTGCATAGCACCAGTGGCTAAAGATCCAGCTGGAAATGAAGCTGTAATCATTTAGCTATTATACAACAAAAAAAAATAGATCTTGTCTGGAGAGGCAGCAGCCTAAAATGATTGACTGACTGTTTTAAGCATCAGGATGTCATCTTGCTACAGGACACTATATCTCCCCATCCTTTTTCAAAATAAATTGGCAGTTTCTCATGCATCTTGTGTTTGGTGTTAGTACTCAAACTATTATAGAAAATTATAGATTAGTAGATTTCTTTTGAGGATAGCTTGAAAAATGCATACTTAAGAGGAAAATAGCAGGTTTGAGACACCTGCAGGTGCAAGTGGGATTTAAATTCTCTGAGGAACTGTAGTGTTGATACTGGACATTTTAATAGAGTGGAGTGCTTCCAGATCTCAATCAGATCCAGACTGGAGGGAAAACAGTTTTGGACTGAGATGTGGCCTGAAGTGGGGTTCCTGGAGCTGGCTGAAGATGCTGTGTCCAGGACAGGACAGGTCCTGGCCTCTTCCCACACAGGCACCTGGGCTTGGACACCAGAGACATGGACCTACAGAAGATACCTAAAGGCAGAGGAGGTTAGGCAAGGACATTTCACACAGCAGTACACACCTACATCTCTGCAGCTAAATTGTGCCTCCAGATTTGTATCTATTTTCAGAGTAAGGCAACTGAATTTTGGCACTGGTGTATCCAGTTCTGCACGGTCTGTCTGGGACTGCCTGCTCTCAGTGCACTCTGCAGAGACCTAAATGCAGCCCAGCTTTCAGATGACCAGGCAGTAGAACTTATTTCAGATGAGTTGCAGTCAGGGCTGTACTGAGTACAGGCTTTGCTCAGTAGCCCAGGTATGTGCCCAGCAATATCTCAAAAGATTTAGACCATCCTCCCTTATATCTAGATGTGTCTGCAAAATGATCTGGGTCTCTGGCACAATTTTTCCCAATTGTCTTTTGAATGGAGGTGCCTTGAATGATCTACAGGGATTTAGATAGTACCATATATATATGTGCAAACCTAGACTGCCCTGATGCCTGATAGGAGTTTGGATATCTACAACAAATGTAGGCATTGCAGGCAGGAACCTAAGTTCAGCTGAATCAATCTGGAGGAGAATTACACTCTCACTTTTTGTCTGTTTCTTAGGGACTTTTCCCATTCCATGTAATGCATCTGTGCAGTGAAATTGTAGGGACACATGAAATCTTAGACTCAAGAGAATAAGAAGGCACACTGCAGGATTTCTGGGGCACACATTTGTTGGAATTCAGCAGTAATTTAGTAGCAAATGAAGAGGAGGATGACTGAAATTTCTGTATTGAGACAGAGCCCTGTGTTTATCTATACACACACCATACACCTTCCTTTAAGTGAAAACCAAAATCAAGGCCTCAGGTATTCCTTTAATATTCAACAGACTTTCCTCCCAGCAAGTCCATGCTGCTGCTCAACCACCTCAAAAGAAGCTGATGAGAGCTCTGTGGGGCTGTCAGTGAGTGAAAGACCAAGTCATTTGTATTTCCTTCTTTGCTCAATAAGGACTTGTATCTTTCTTGCCCTCATAATTTTCTTACACTTCTTAGATGGTTTTTAGAATAATTTATCCTTTCCTCCTGCTTTCTTCCTTTATTTTGTGAAAAAAACCAAACCAGACCAAACCAAACCAAACCAAACCAAACCAAAA
Organism: Luscinia megarhynchos; assembly: GCA_034336665.1. Classification (NCBI taxonomy): domain Eukaryota; kingdom Metazoa; phylum Chordata; class Aves; order Passeriformes; family Muscicapidae; genus Luscinia; species Luscinia megarhynchos. The sequence goes on from JAPFBE010000002.1 coordinate 95,264,678, forward strand.
CAAAACAAAACAAAACAAAATAAACCCAAAACAAACCAAAACCAAAACCAACCAACCAAACAAAACAAACAAAAAACTCCACACATGGAAACACAAAAGTTGCACTGACTTTCATTTTTCATAGAAGAAGGGAAAAAAATGCCAGCACAAGAGAGAGAGGGGAAAGAAAAAGGACAAACACTACACTTTTTTGTAGTCTTTTGATTAAAAGCATTGACAGCAGCTTCACCTGAGGAAAGCTGTATTTTACAGAGCACCTGTCTAAACACCATATGTTTATAGGATTTCTCCTTCTAAGACTCTGTATTCTTCTAAAAAAGAGGCTTTGATTGCCTCAAAGTGTTCCTATATCTCATGACACTTATTCCACCTGGCACCATGTGAATGTCATTAAAGGTGAGGAAGGACCAAAAGATGCAAGACTGTAAAACCAATCCCTCTTTCTTTCAGAGAAATTGAGTGATTCATATCTCATCAATTATTCCTCAGTGAGATGTTGTGCCTGAGTAGAAGAGACCTCCTTTTTGGAACATATGGGTGAGTCAAACTGCAATAGGAAGAAAGCACATCTCAGTAATTTAGTTTCAATTGCTCATTTACATCAATAAAAAAAATACTGTAAACAATGCAGGGTTGTTTTCTTTAGCAATACACCAGAATAGCTGTAGCTGTCTGCATGAATATACAATGGGATCTGTCTGACACATCTCATTTATACTTTTATTATTTTGCAAGGAGCAATGCAAGTCTTATTAGATTCTTCTGCATTCACTTAATGGGGAAAAACAAAATCCCAACATCTTTCTTCCCCAACAAAAATCTGATGTGTAAGGATAAAGTCACTCTGACTGCAAACTGCAATGGGATGAGAATAGATTGCAGCACACATTACTCTCCCAAGTTTCCTGCCATATTTAACAAGTTTCATACTGACAAAAGCAAACATTAATATGGGCTGACAAGCTTATGGGAAAAAATTGTATAGCCACAAATGACATCATGGGTATCTCTGTTCTCTGCAACTCTGATAAAATTTTTCGTCTGAAGTCTTTTCCTATTATCTGTGTAACAAAATGGATTCTACTCACCAAACTAATTCTACAATAAAATCCTGGACAATAAAATGAAATATTTCTCTTATTGTAAAGGCAGTTTATTCGGCTGAGAAACAGAAGCAAAAAATAAACTTGTGACATTTCTGCGAGATATTTTAAAAACAAAGCGGAATTAATTGTTTTATTCTGAGAATGACACAAAATAATTAATTACAGTTTTAAAGAACAGGCTTGTTATTTCTAATCTCTAAGCATACATAAAAACTGGCTGTACTGGTTCAGGAAACTGCTCATTTAGTTCTCCATTTTTTTTTCAACCCCAGCTGGAAGTGGAAGTGCAGAAGCAAAAATGAGCAGAGCAATTGTGGTGTCTCTATTTAAGCATATATTATAATCACTAATTGATATTTCCCCTATTTTTCTAATCTTTCTTTAAACCCATAAAATTCTCTTGCACCCACTGAGATACTTTCTCAAGGAGTTACACAGATCTACAACCTGTTGTGTGAAGAACTAAATCCTCCTTTTTTTCATTTTGAACTGAGTTCTTACTCTCTTTATTTGATTGCCTTCAGATCTTACACCGAAGACAGAATAAAAGTGGCTCCCTGTCCATTTTCTTCATGCTCCTCTTGGCTCTGCAGACCTGTCACATCTCCTTTAAATGAGCTCTCATAAGAAGTTTTGCTATTGCTTCTCGATAGCAAGAGCTCTTCCATGCCTCTGATCATACTTGCTGCCTCCCTTGATTCTTTTCCCCTTCCAATTCACCTCCTTACTGAGGGGAACAGAAACTTCTCACCGTATCTGAGTTGTGGATTAAGCATGGATTTGCCAAAGGGGCACTCTGAGTGCTCACAGACTCACAGCATCAGGCCTTTTGAATGCCCTATTAAAATCCCCAACTTTCTAAGCCACTCTATAATGTGGGAATTTTGATTTAGTGATGGAAGTTTCCCCACTAATTTTAATGTTTCAGGATTTTGTGCATGACATTAAATTTATTTGGTTTAGGAATTAATTTCACAGGGTTTTCCCTGTCTAAATAATCTTAATAATCATGAACACGGGTGGCCTATGCAAGACATTTTGTAGGGTTTGGAGAATTTTTTACTGTTTTTGAGGAGCTATCAAACTGACAACCCATCAATGGGATAACTCTTCTACTCTTCTCCTCATGCAAAATTACTTATCATCAGTCAGTTTTCTTTTTCTGAGAGGTAGTACTAAAATATCAGAAAAAATGGTCTGACAATTTCCCAATCATTTTTAAATCTGTAAGAGCTCATAATTCCCAAATGCATTTAGATCAAGGACATGTTGATAAGTGCATTCAAATTCATAGAGTCATGTTTCTGAACTAAATAAGCATAGAATATTTTTGGGGTTTTTTTTTTCCACATGAGGGAAGAGACTATCAGGATAAGAAATTTGATGTTATCTCCCTTGTCCAGGTTTTCATGTTTTTCTTTTTTTTTCACTTTCTGGAATTCATGCACTGAATTTTATGCATTTAAAACTTTGATCCAAGTTGTAAGTTTAAAATTATATTGTTCAAGCATTCCCTAAGGTCTTTTGAACTAGCAAAACAACCATGAAACTGCTCTGTGTCCTTTAAAATAACTTATCTCAAAATATTAACATTTTCTTAATAATATAATCTTCAGTGAATAAAAAAAAAATTAAAGTGAGTTTGCTGTAATTGATTGTTACTTTACTTTGTTTTTTTCCTTCTTGTTCAGAGTGTACTCCATAGTTCCTCTATGATTGCTTCTTTATCTATCTGTATGAAAGAAAATAATGGAAAAAGAGAAGGCATAAACAATTTTTGGTCTAAGATGCCAAATTTACTGTTAGAAAAAAGTCCATTTCATAGAGGCATAAAAATAGAGGGCACAAAAGAATCCTGGTGATTTATGCTTTGATACCACTGGGTTGAATTCACAATGGTGGGGTAATAATTTTTAGTTTAATTTTTGAGCAAAAGTAAGTAAAAGAGCACTTTTACCCATTTATTAGAAGAAAGAACATTATTTCATTTTACTTTGCTTCTAGTAAATAAAACTAACAATCCTGGGAAGTTATTTGCTGTGCTTTTTAGGGGCAAACATGAGTTCTGCTTCCTGAGCTACTTTCCCATGGTCACAACCATGACACTGTGCTAAATGTTATCCATCATGAAATCATTCTCCCCTTCTCTTCATTGAAAGCCAATTTTGGGTTTTCTAGGTAATGCAGATGTTACATTGTGCACTGTGATCACCCTTAGGGAGGGCAGTATTTGCCAACAGCTGCTGCAATAAAGGAGCTTAAATATTTTTTCTATATTTGAAAGAGGAAATTGGATATTTCCAGTAAAGTAAGGGCAATACAGACTTTGTAGTGTGGCTACTAAATTGATAGCAGGATTCTAAATATGGGATATTAAACAGTTCTGTTCAACAGCTTCATCAAAGACATGGACAGTGGGACTCAGCTCACCCTGAGCAAGTTTGGTGATGACACCAAGATGTGTCATGCTGGAAGGAAAGGACCTGCACAAGTTTGGGAAGTGTGTCCATGTGAACCTCATGAGGTTCAACAAGGGCAGGAGTAATGTCCCATTCCTGGGCTGGGGAAACATCTGGTGCCAAGCACCAGCTGGGGAATGAAGGAGTTGAGAGCAGCCCTGCTGAGAAGGACTTGGGGGGACGAGGGGGTAGAAGGCTGGACACGAGCTGGCAATGTGCACTTGCAGCCCAAAAACCAAATTGTGTCCTGGGCTGCATGCAAGGAGGCTTGGCCAGCAGGCTGGGGGAGATGATCCTTCCTTGCTACCCCGCTCTCCTGGGGCCCCAGCTGGAGCACTGCATCCAGCTCTGGCCTCCTCAAAACAAGAAAAACATGGAGCTGTTGGAGTGAGGTCAGAGCAGCCCCACAAAGATGCTCAGACTGGAGCACTCTGCTGTGAAGACTGAGTGAGCCTGGAGAGCAGAAGGTTCCAGGTAGAACACTTTGCAGACTTATGGTACTTGAAAAGGGGCTGTAGGAAAGATTGGGATTCCCTTATTATTGGGGTCTGTTGTGATAGGGCAGGGAGTAACAGTTGTAAACTAAAAGAGAATAGACTCAGACTAGATATGAGGTATAAAAGTGGTAATTGTACCACTTAATTATTGGCATGTCTTCATTTTCCTCTGTCTTCACTCAGAGCCAGGATTAAAAATACGAAGGAGATGAATTTTCTCATGTTTGGGCTTGGTTGTTTGTTAAATCTTATCTAAAGTACAGACAGTTCTGCAACACTTCTAGCTACCAGCTAATAGGGAACAAAATGGAGGCCTGAATCTAACTAGTTACAAGATCTTTTAAAGTCCAATAGAGAATTAACACCTATACTATTTATACTTTTGACCTAATAACCAAATTCCTGTGATCTGCAGTGCAGCACTAACTGTCCAACCAGAAACTACTACCTGAAAGAAGGAAGAAGAAGACAGAAAAGAGACAGCACTCAAAATCCTCCATCTCATCCCATACCTATTACTATATTCTAAAAACCTCAAATTCAAAACCCTTCACCATGTGAGATCACACACTTCTATTTTTAACTACACACCTGTGACTCTAACCCCATCACTCAAATTTGGAAGCCTTCCCCAAGGCCTCAGGTCAAAAGCAGTGTTCTCCAGGGGGTCAGTGTCAGAAAGCACAGAAAGCTCAAAATTCCCAGATTTCTGGGTTCCAACAATGAGGAAGACATTTTTCACAATGACCATGGTGAGACACGGGCACAGATTGCCCCATCTCTGGAAACATTCAAGGTCAAGCTAGACAGGACTCTGAAAACCTGACGAGTTGCAGATGTCCCTGCCCATTGCAGTGAGGCTTGACTAGATGACCTTTAATGTTCTGTTCCAACCCAAACTGCACTGTGATTCTAGCCACATAATTAAACCCTCAGCTGACATTAGTCAGCACAACTACATTCCCTCTGGAACAGACTCTGGGTAATAATTTGATTCTTATAAGATTATTTTTATTCCAACTAATTAGACTTCTCTTTTCATCTTTCAACTTCTTTTTTCTTCCCACTTACATATGCTTCCCCTATATGAAAAGAAGAACCCAACTCTCATATATTCTACCCATATTTCCAGTGTTCAGCTGGTTTTAAAGTTAAGCAAAACATGCTCAGCCAGTTGCCAGACACTACTCCCTTCCTCTCTGCCAAAGTAATGACTTTCTATTTCAGCAACTCATTCCTGATTACAAAACCAGATGGATTGCTCTCTACTACATGAGTGCACGTATTCATGATCAGAAAGTAGCAATCATTGAATATATCATGTACATTGACACCAGGGAGGGAATTGTTCTTCATTCTGCCCAGTGAAGCATACTGAAACACCTGTTTCCTATCCTGAAAATGTTTGTGGCTACTGCCAATGAAGTTAGTGCTGAAACAGCACCGTGGAGCCAAGTTATCCTGCTTGGACACCACGGGAAAAAGTATCCTTTGCTAGGCAAGGTTCACAGAAAATACAGGAAATTAATCAGAGAACTGGTGTATTGAAAGAAATAATGCAAACTCCACTCTTTTCTTTCATTTGGAAGGAACCTGAGCTGCAGACACAAAAGGGATTCAGAAATCTTTCTTAATGCAGACTTTTGCATCTTGTGTTTCATTACACCATGTTCATTATCTAGCTCAAATGCACATGTGTTTAATCATGTGAATTCTACTCCCCACATTGACTGAATGAGAAATGCATTGTGTTTAGAATATATAAGAAAAACTCACACTGAACACCTACTATTAAGGTGATATGAGATCGTTACCACTGCCACTTGTACTTTCCTCAAGTATGGATTAAAAAGAAAGATTGGTGATATTTGGCCTTGCAGAATTTTACTAGCTCCACCACTGACATTGAAACTAGGAAACAAAGTTAATTGAATTTGTGGTCTCTTAAGTGAAATAAAAAAAAAAAAAAAAAATCAATGTCTTTAAAGCTGCAAGCCAACCTTTTTTTTTTTTTTTTTTTTTTTTCTGTGAAAATTTGAACTCATTTGCAGTGGATTGAAATATCTATCAGAAAACAAATAATTTTATTTGTCCTTTGCTTTTATTAAAATTTAACCTATTTTTAGTAAATTTTTTTTTCATTAGCTCAAAGTTAATGTACTACTAAATTTGCAACTTTCTGTTGAATAAAATCACTTTTATTAAAAAAAACAAACCCCAAACTTGGTTAATCTGAGGACCTTATGTTTTTTTCATTAAATCATGTACAAGTGGACCAAATCAGTTAAGTACTTTCCCTGACTAGAGAACACACTCTGCTTTAAAAAATGATCTCTGGGCTATCACACATGAAGTAGTTTATTTTTATACTAAAATAACTACTTCTGCTCTGAGGCTGAACAATAATTTCAGATCCCAGGATTCAAATACCACATGCAAGTGCTACTGTTGCTTGGGGCCATTAAATATGGGGACCAATATACAAAGATATAACTCAGCTGTTTAGAAATATGATTTGCACAAGTGGGTATACTTAGAATTTTCTGATGAAAAACAGTGTTTATGGTATTGCATGACAATAGCTGTCACAAGCAAATGCAAGAAACTCAAAGCAAAGATTAAGTATCAGGAAACATTTTCTTTGTGTCTGAATTTAATTAGCTAATAAGTCTTCTACTAGAAGCAATATACATGTTTTGCCAAAGACCATACTGTGTCAGAATTAATCATAGCATGATTGTGATTATTGTAATATTTTGATAATTTCTCACCATGCGGTTTTTTTCTTGACTCTTTCTCAAGTCTCCCCTGGAGACCTCAAAGCTTAAAGTGACCAAAACAGAATATCTTCCACTCATTTTACAACTTGCATTGTGATGTGAAACTGAATCTCATATGTGTTACTCAGTGTGAGGAAATAAGTAAAGTTTAAAGAATGCTGAACCTATGCCTTAGTTCACAGGTTCAAATGACACAAATCTTAAAGAAATGTGCCAAATGAAATTTCAATGGCATGTGACTTTGATTCAGCTAGGCTGATTGAATTCATGGAGTAAAGCACACAAAGGAAACAAAGGGAAAAAACCAACTTAAACCAAACCCCCTTAATGCAAAACTCACAGATAGTTAATTAGAATTGAAGTATTAATAGAGGGAATTTCAGCACACTTCATGAGGAACTCTGTTAGAAGTATCTTATCACTTCATATGAAGAGTTCATGAGAAAAGTTTATATAAAGCCATCAAAAAGACCTGTGGATATGGCACTTGGAGACATGGTTTAGTGGTGAACATGCTGATGCTGAGTAAACAACTGGACTCAATTATCTCAGAGATGTTTTCCAACCTAAATGACTCTGTGATTCTGAATGCATTTTGTCTGTATATTAGGGCTTAGTTCCCAGCCATGAAATCTACTGTGGAATAATCTTAGAAGAAATGTGATAGAAAAGCTATTGCTTAAAATATTTTTTAGTTGGGACTGGACAGATCTGAAGGAAAACATGTTGTGAAAAGTTTCCTTTAGAGGGAGTTACACCAGCTGATCATCAAGGTCTCTCCCCTCTCTGGCTTCCGTGGTTGTAATTATAGCTTTCCTTCCCTGAGTTGTGAGGACTCAGGCTCAGTGTGTCTACTGAGCAGGTCCCTATTATCAGCTCTTGGCAGTCAATGGTCATTGGTGCTTGGGTTCTCAGAAATGCTGAGTCTGGTATTGTCTGGCCATTTCTGCTGATGAGCTGATGCCTGAATCTTTAATGTCAGGCAGGTTATGAGTCTAGTCTAGTTCCTCCAAGCCTTTTATTAAAATGGAATCACCAGGTTATTTCTTTTAATTCAAACTGTGAAATGCTGTCAGTGCATAGGAAATTGAGGACTTTGTTCTAATCGTTGGAGAATCCCAGAAGACAAGGGTTTAATGGGTATGGCTCAAACACCAATCCTTGGTTGGCTGGATTGTTGGTAATAGCACAAGAATCGTTGGCAATTACCAAAGGTTGTTGGTAATATGCTCTGGGAAAGAGCAAGATATGGCTGGAGAAGGGGCCATACAGTGGTAGGGCAGCACTTCTTCAGGACAAACATGGTTGTTGAAGTTCCTGGAGACAAGCACACCACAGTCCAGTGCAAGCACAGGAAATGGGTATGGAATGTAGGGGGGAACAAGACCACCCAAGGTCCTGATCCCTCAAATAATTTCTAGAAAGTCTGCAACAACAGATAGTGCATAACTAATTTTATAGAAAGTGAGAAACCTGTCATCAGTGTAGGGAAAAATTTATCTACAAAAGCTAACTCCATCAAACCCAGCTGTGTGACTCAAGATCGTGGACACTCCAACAGCTGGATTAATGCTGGTACCAAGACTGTGATCTTTTTTCTTGCTCTCTTTTTTAAATTTTCATTTCCTTCCTTCCTTCCTTCCTTCCTTCCTTCCTTCCTTCCTTCCTTCCTTCCTTCCTTCCTTCCTTCCTTCCTTCCTTCCTTCCTTCCTTCCTTCCTTCCTTCCTTCCTTCCTTCCTTCCTTCCTTCCTTCCTTCCTTCCTTCCTTCCTTCCTTCCCTTCCTTCCTTCCTTCCTTCCTTCCTTCCTTCCTTCCTTCCTTCCTTCCTTCCTTCCTTCCTTCCTTCCTTCCTTCCTTCCTTCCTTCCTTCCTTCCTTCCTTCCTTCCTTCCTTCCTTCCTTCCTTCCTTCCTTCCTTCCTTCCTTCCTTCCTTCCTTCCTTCCTTCCTTCCTTCCTTCCTTCCTTCCTTCCTTCCTTCCTTCCTTCCTTCCTTCCTTCCTCCCTCCCTCCCTCCCTCCCTCCCTTCCTCCCTTCCCTCCTTCCCTCCTTCCCTCCTCCTTCCCTCCCTCCCTCTCATTCTTTTATTATTTTTTCATTATTTTCCACCTCTATCCATAATCCACTGCTGTGTGCTTATATAACTTTTACCAATTTCCATGCCAAGAATGCAATTTGCTAATAAAGTTTTGTGAGTTATTGTAAACCCTCTGACTTTTGTTGCTCCTTTTGAGAACAAGAAATCCATGAATCTTGGATGCTCCCTTCCCCTTAAAGGTGGGACGTTACAATGATGAAGCAGAAATGAGTTCAAGTCACTGACAATTTTTACAGATACTGGGTCCTCTGCCCTTGACATTTCAGAAAAAGATTGGTGAGAAGGTGCTCACAGGAAAAAAAATGAGGCTGAAAATCTGAATCTCTCAAGAGGAAGAAGAAAGAAAGTTAGTGCTGGATTGATTTAAATTTGGAATACTGAATAAGAAAAGTAAAAAAAAAGGACACCTCTGGGATTGGCTTTAGGCAGCTAAGTCAGAAAACACTGACAGTGGAGTCAATTTACATCATCTTTAATTGGCTACTGAGAATCTGTGGTGCAGGTTTCGTTGTCCTGGAAAGATTTGAAATGCAAATATTACTTGGAATTAATGATTGTTATTTGATATCTCTCATTACAGAGATCTTAAAGCATGCTCCTTCATTGTTTGTGTTAAGTATATTTTTAAAAATAGACTGAAACTTCTACTAAGAAATACTTCCTTGTAGTTTCAAAGTGGAATGTAGTGCACATCTTCAAGTATTGTAAGGCATCAGGATTTGACAAAACAGTGCCAGAACTGCTACAGACAAGTAGGAATTTTGTTTTAATGTGGCTATTGGCCCTCACCAAGCACATGGAACACTAACACAGACATTCTTCCCAATGACTAGGGAAGGCCAGGGATGCTATATCATCTCAAAATGGTCATCATGTAGATCAATCTTTGGTAAATACTGTATTGACCTTAACAGTTTATTTTTACAAGATTATAATGCCTAATGTGCATTTATCATCACTACAAGAGATCCAAAATGAGAGCTAAGGCTGTGTATGTAATACAGCCAGGGTCCTGTTACAATTGTCCTGAATATGTCTCACTCAGTGGAGTTCCTCAGACCATTGGAGCCCATAATGATTTAGAAAAAGTATTGAAAGTAGGTGAAAGCTGTCATTACTTTTCCAAACACATGTGCATATACGTTCCTGCAGTTGGCAGAAGTGCCACTGCCGGATGGTGGATGGAACTGGGAGATGACCCCTGATGGCTGTTGGAGTGTAATTAGTGTGCTTGTAATTATAACAGTAAAATTAACGTTTCTGTAAAGCAGTAACATTTTGATTATGAACATGCTAAGTATTTTATTTATGTATCATTATCCCTGACCTGTAACTATCATGCTGTAGGAGGATTGCAGATACTTTTCATTTGAAAAATTGGATATTCATTGCCATGCAATTGAGTCATATCTGTTTGAATCCTGATTATTTTGTTGGAGAGGAGTGTTTTGTATTGCTTTTATACAAAGGGTGTGCATTTGTAACTCTTGAGAATCAGTGAAGTATTTTCTGACACTGGGTAAGGTTTTAAGCCAGTAAAATTTCGTATTTAGATGTTTCACCTACATCAATTGAGCTTTATTCACTACAGTATGGAGGGGAAGATCACAGAATTATTAGTCATATCTTGAGTTCGGAAGGGATCCACAAGGGTTCTTTGGTAAAACTCCCTGCCCCTTACAAGGCTTCCAAACACCCAGTATGACTAAAAGCATTGTCCAGGCACTCCTTGAACTCTTACAGGCTTGGTGCCATGCCCAGTTCCTTGGGGAACAAGTGACTGACCACTGTGCAAGTGAAGAACCTTTTCCCAATGCTCGTCTGAACTTCCCCTGATGCAGCTTGATTCCATTTCCTCATATCTCTGGTTACCAGAGAGAGGAGATCAGAGCCCCCTGTTCCACTGCCTCCCTTGAGGAAGATACAAACTGTCTTGAGGGTACTCTCCTCTCCTCTCCTCTCCTCTCCTCTCCTCTCCTCTCTCTCCTCTCCTCTCCTCTCCTCCCTCCCTCCTCCTCTCCTCTCCTCCTCCCTCCTCCCTCCTCCTCCTCTCTCCTCCCTCCTCCTCCCTCTCCTCTCCTCCCTCCTCCTCCTCTCCTCTCCTCTCCTCCTCCCTCCTCCTCTCCTCTCTCCTCTCCTCTCCTCTCCTCTCCTCTCCTCTCCTCTCCTCTCCTCTCCTCCTCTCTCCTCTCCTCTCCTCTTATCCTTGTAGGATGTAACTGCTGCCCACACAGAAGTGCTGCTGCTCTTTGGGAATCCTAACACCTTCATAGCAGGTGGGACAGGAAACCTGCAGGATGCCAGTTTACCTCTGGAGAAACAGGTGGGATATTGGAGAGCAGTGCTGTGTTTGTAGCATTGATCTCCTGGGAAGCACCCAGCCACAAGGCATCAATACACACCCCAGTGTGTGTAATACAGTAAAGAAACGAGGTCAGCAGGTCAGCAGTTCCTGGTGAAATACAATTATTCAACTCTCCTAAATATGGTGAAAACAATGTGCTTGATTTTTAGTGGGGAAAAAACTACCTGCTCCATCTCTTCCAGCTTTCCTGTTGTTTGAGGTTACTCACCTGCTCACTCACCCTTGTTGCTTTCTTCAGTTTCTCTCAGACCATGCATGCAGTCCTGACTTGCAGGCAGATTGATTTTCAACACCAGGGTTTTCAAAACCAGCCATGCTGGTCAGAACTCAAAGCCAAGGCAAGCTGTGGTTTTGCCTCCAATGGGTGGTTTAAAATTGCCAAAATAAGATCTCAGAAAACTGCATTTAATGGTTTCTATGCAGTAACTGTTCACGAGTAAATATAGAATTTATTCCACTTGCTAGAACTGACAAAAATTCCTTTCTTCTCAAAAACTAATGCAATTGGAAAAAGAAATCAGAATTCTGCATTCTAACCAACTAAGACTTGCAAATATGTAACATTACATTTAGCAGCCCACAAATCTTTGTGACTGGTGCATCTATGCAAGATGTGCAATTATTAAGGCCTAGCTTATTAAGCACATGTGGAAATTGGCTGAATTGCTTGATTTGGTAAAAAATTACATGCTACATTTAATCAGCCCTCCTTTAAGGAACAAATGTCATTAAACACCACTTAATTAGCTGTTCCTACATCCCCACTGTGTGAAAAATTGTATCCTTGATGACTACAAAACATTTTTAAGGTCAAATGTAGTGAATAAAAATATCATTGAATGCCCTCTGGTAACAGTCTACATAAAAGTGCAGTTCATTTGCATTAATTGAAAAGATTAGTTCTGCATCACAGTTAATCAGAATCTGATGTCTGTACTGTACAGATGGAGAAGACCTATAGTTAAGCTTTTATTTTCTTGAGGTTTTTTGTTTTTGCTTTTGTTTTTTTTTTAGTTGTTTGTAAGTCCGTTAATTTGTCATGGTAGATAGATATGAAAATACCTTCTTGCTCTATTAATTTTGGATTTCTGCTTTCTATTACACCAGTGTGCCACATTTGGAGAGAGGAGAAATGCACATCAAAACATAGGAGTTTACCATTTTGAATAAAATAACAGTTATTTTTATCACTTTTTTTTTTTCTCTTATGCAACTAACATGATTTCTTCCTCTGGATCTGTATGAGATCAGTTATCCATCTCCCTCTTTATTATTCACAAAAGCCTTTCCTGCCTATTTATCCTCTCCTTTCTTCTCCCTGCCACTATGTAATGTGCACTGCTGTGTGCCTGAGACTCCAGCCTGTTTACTTCACCAGAAATCTCTGAGTGTTATTTCTGTTTAGAAAAGGTGTGAGAAGCCAGATTTTTGGCAAGCTCCAGTAAAACAATCAAATAGTCTGAATTACTGATGTCATCCCCTGATGTATAAAACAAAAGAGAGAAGAAAAAGATGAGCTACGATGTTCAGATTTTATTTTTAGATAGGGAGGTATGGCAGGTGTTGTGGTCTGTGACAAAGATTGCATCTGCTTTCTAAGCAAACTGTGGGAGGGATGTCAGCATGATCCCTGCAAAGAACAGCAGCATAGACCCTTGGCAGGTTTGCAGACAGTCAGATTTCCTTAGCTAGTAACAAGGAGTTCAGTATTACCTGAAAAATGTAGTGATCCAAGGTTTCACTGACCCTAGTAATTCATGCATAGGCTGGAGCAGGGCATCTTTCAGCCTGCATCAGCAGCAGGAAGGCTCATGGCACAGCAGCTTTCCTTTTCCCTCTTCCCTTTCCATCTCTTCCTTTACCCAGTCAAGGAAACAAACCCTTTTCTTCTGTTTAATCCACTGAAAGCCTTTGCTATTGAACAAACACCTGAGGAGATCATGTGGAGAGGCTGTTTCTTGTTTTGGGGTGTTCTTGGGTCTTTAAAATTGTGACATCAGAGGAGATGTATCTGGGAGAACCCACTGAGTGTTTCATCAATATACAAGTGATATATGTCTTTCATGGGATCTTCAAAGATGGTTTTGTGTCACAGTTTCCTTTTTCCTGTTGCAAATTTCCATGATTTCTTCAGTTTAAGGCAAAGTTGAAGGATACAGATGAAGTATTGAAATACTCAGTTTCAAACTCTCTGAATGACTGGAAAAGCCTTCCTGGAGAAATGGTTGATGCCTTGTGTCCACCAGAGCTCAAGAGACATTTGGACAATGCCCTAAATAATACCCTTTAATTTAGTCCCCATGATACCCTGAAGGGATCAGGAAGTTTGGACTCATCATTGTAAGACCCTTGAAACTGGAATGTTCTATTCTATTCTATTCTATTCTATTCTATTCTATTCTATTCTATTCTATTCTATTCTATTCTATTCTATTCTATTCTATTCTATTCTATTCTATTCTATTCTATTCTATTCTATTCTATTCTATTCTATTCTATTCTATTCTATTCTATTCTATTCTATTCTATTCTATTCTATTCTATTCTATTCTATTCTATTCTATTCTATTCTATTCTATTCTATTCTATTCTATTCTATTCTATTCTATTCTATTCTATTCTATTCTATTCTATTCTATTCCATTCCATTCCATTCCATTCCATTCCATTCCATTCTATTCTATTCTATTCTATTCTATTCTCCATTCCATTCCATTCCATTCCATTCCATTCCATTCCATTCCATTCCATTCCATTCCATTCCATTCCAGTGTGTGAATTGAATTACCATCTCTGGAAGAAGAATAGCAAAAGAAGAGCAGCTATCACACCACACCATCTGCCCCCCCGCCCAAAGAAAGAAAATAATGGACAACAACAACAAAACCAAACAAAGAATGCAATCAACTGCCCCCAAAGAAAACAAGTGAAGAATCACCACATATTTTCTTTGCAAATTCAGAAGGCACAATTAAAGAAAGAAAAAAATAAGTCTCATTAAGATATCAATGTTTTGTAAATTAACTAGCTCCCAGTGGAAATAGGTTTCTTTTTCAGTTACTCTCATATTTTCCTTAAAAATGCACAACTTTCTCACAAATACATGAGACAAAAATAAACTGCAAAAGGTTTTTTTCAAAGGCAGAACAAGGTTTTATGCTCACAGTTTTGTTGAGAGCTAGAAAATGAAATTATTTGTGGATCTAGAAGTCAAATCTTACGTTCACAATGATAAAACATAAATGTAGTCCTGAAGCAGAGATGTAGGAGTTGAAGGGTGAGAAAGGACTGTGAGGGCAGTATTCATATATAAATGCTACTTTGTAATAAATATCATAAATGTACATATTTTTCAACAAAGTTGAAGCCTAATTTAAGGAAACACAAAACACTAATTAGTACATGGGCAGAGGTCACACTCTCCTTTTCTTTCCTTATGAGGAAGAGTCCCAGGCACATTTTTGCTAAGCATGCAAGTTGATCCCAAACATTCTTCCTTTTCTTACAGGGCAAAGGTCTAACCCCTGAGTCCTTGTTATCTGCTGAGCTCTTCTGAAGTTAGTGAATTGCTCAAAGCAGCTCTTTGGTTCCACTCTGCTAAAATTCCCCAAAGACTTTAATAGGAGTGTTTCTAAATAATCTCTTAGAAATAGCTAAGAACAAACTCTGTGAAGTTAAATTGTACCAGATTTCTCTTTCAGCAGCAGAAGCCCTTCAAAGTTCCCCCTTAGTCTTTTGATGATGAACCTTTCAATATAATGAAAAAATACTTAAGGTCCAAATATTTTGAGGCTTAATAATGAAATTATTTGTGGTATGAACTCTTCCTTGGCTAGCTATTTTTCTTTAATGTTTCTTCTCTCTTTTCTAATGGCATCTTTCTTTCTAAGCATATGTAGGCAAGCTTAGTTTAGATACTGCAAGAAAAAATAACCTTCATACATTAAGTTCCT
This sequence comes from Luscinia megarhynchos, assembly GCA_034336665.1. NCBI lineage: Eukaryota > Metazoa > Chordata > Aves > Passeriformes > Muscicapidae > Luscinia > Luscinia megarhynchos. Next base: position 95,279,934 of record JAPFBE010000002.1, read on the forward strand.
CACTCTTATTTTTGCATGCTTGTAGGCTGTTTGGATTTTTACTACTATAAATATGTTTAAACTCGCAGATTACCTTAAACAACTCTGCTGCATTGTGCTCTGTGAACCCGTTATTTTGTTGTGCATGATCAAAATACTGCAGCAGCATTAATTTTAATCAGTGTAAGTATAAAATACATAAAATGATATGATTGATTTCATATACATACACAAGCATGTATTCACTTTGGATCTTACCCATATGGCAATGTTTACCTGATTAAAATAAATACAATTTTTCTCATATTTTGGCAGTTTGCTCTCACACCTTGACAAGAAGTATTTTGCATCAACTAAAATATTTTGTAGAATTCTTCTTCACTCTTATCTTGTTGTATTAATCTATCGACTTTCCATCCATGGCATGGATTCAAAATATTTCCTCAGTCCAGCCTGAAACTTCCATCACTGGGTTGTCTCTGTTTTCCCAGAATTGTCTTGTCCTGTCAGGCTCTTGTTTAATAAGAGGAACCACTCCATTACAAGGAAGCACTGTTGCAGATACTTTATGAACACAGATAAAAAGGGTTCTACAAAGGCAGGTTAAAATTTAGCAGTATCTGATCTGATCTGATCTGATCTGACCCTCAGCAGAGTAGTGAGTGGACATGCACTAAGTACTTCCCATTCTCATGACTTTTCATCTCTCTTCATCAAGATACACTAAAATAACTGAAGAAAGCTCTACATCGAGGTTGTTACCTCTCTAAAAGTTCACAGCCTTCATTATAAATGTGGTAGGCATATTCCCTTCATAGAGATCTCTCAATCTCCTTCTATAAAGTTAACTTTATACATTTATTTTTTTTCTAGAAAATGTTTAATTTCACACACATCTCTGCTGGGTGTGTGCATGTCTGTGTGACATTATGATCTGCAGCCAAACCTTCTACTGGTATAGCTGGATCTATTGGCTGAAAATTAGAAGTTTCAGATGTGTTTGAAATGATACATTAGAGATTCACTGATGGTTTGTGTTAACTCTTCAGTTTGATTGGACTATGCCTGGCAAAGAACACTGGGGAAAAGCAACATATTATATTTGGTCACTCTATATATGAAAATGATTAAAGCCTCCATGGAGGCTCTCAGTCTGTATCTGGAAGACATATTTGGCAAGCTTGCCAAATCCCCAGCCAAAAGTCCAAATTTGAAAACAAATACATCAAGAATATATATTAACTTTTTGAATACTTGGGTGCATGAACAGTAGGTACCAAGTTATGATTTCATTTGGTTACACAAGCATTTAAAGAACACTGTTTCCAAGACATTAATATTCCTGATGTGTGACTCACAAGAGGAGCAAAGCAAAACAATTCCATGAAATCCACTTTCCACCGAATTCCTGATCCCCTCTATCAGTAAGGTGGAATAATTCGAACATAAATTGGTAAAAATCCCCTCAAAGAAACACATTTATATTCATCTCCTCCATGGCTGAATCCATCCCCTCACCCAGACTGTCTGCTGGTGAAGGAGGTGACCTATGCATTTACCACTGAGTGCCAGAATAAGATATCTTTTATTTGGGTTTGACTTTAAGATTACTGGAAGCCCTTTTCTTTGATTGATGCTGATGAGCTACCATGTGAACCACAGCACTGAGCAGGACTTGGAGACCTCAGAAAATGATGTTTTGTCACACTGCTCCAGGACATTTTGTTTTGAAACGAATAAAAGGCACAGAATAAAGTCAAGCCTGTCTATGCCCTCAAACCCAAGAAAATGTCCTTCTATCATGTTGCTCCGGCAGACCAGCAGGTATCAGCAAAACATGTATAATTAATTTGTCCTATCATAATCAAACTAATCCTCCTTTCTAATTTTGGGGGATAGTCACTGCACACTCATTCTGTTAAAGATCTTTTTTATGATGGCAAACAGATGATTTATCTTCCTTTTATTTTAAGGGCTGCAGTAGAATTGAAGGCTGATTTATTTTGTCTGTATTAATATGGGCAACATCACTTGGTCTAATGATTAAGTATTCATGTCTGGATAAAAATTACTTTCTTTGCTCTAGATAATAACAGATTATTTTTCACTCCTGCTATATGTGAATTATGAAAGATAGTTATTTCTTTAATCTTCAGCATATCTTGCTATGAAAAGGGCTTATGCATTTAATTCTCATGGTTCAGGGAAGAAGTGATCTTTTAAGACAAACTAGGATGAATGTATAGTTGCTGTCAAAAATATTTTTTGCTTTTTAAACATATTTTAGGAGAAAGAAAAAAAATGTCAGAAAGATAGAACATTCCTTTTGCCTCATTTTCTTAAAGGTAAAATTCAAGTGGCTACACAAAAGCTATTTAGAAGCATTGAAAACCCCAGAATATACATTTGCTGCACCAGGATATTTCATTCTGCAATGTTCAGTATCTAACCCTTCACCAAGCAGATGAATCTCCCCTCCCCTGAGCTGTGTGGTGAGCCAGCCTTGTCAATGGGCTCTGAACTAGGCTTCAGAGGGATGGGAGTTCAAGTCTACACTTGAAGCTGTGTAAAAACTCAGCAGCTCTGAACACTTTTTGTCCTGGCTTCAGCTGGGATAGAGTTTTAATTTTCTTTTGAATTCTGAAAACAAGCCAAACAACTGCAAGAGCAAACAAATCAGCATTGTGACCAGCAGCTATTAAACCAATACAGGTTTCTATAACTGGTAAACATATGTAGAAACTTGGGTAACAACTCTCCCCTGTCATGTGGAGAAATTTTCTACTGCTGCTTTAGAGGAGGAGAGTTGAACACAGTAAGCAAGCTGACTAGATCTTGTTTGATTGTAAAGGAAATCAGAAGGTGCTCAGGTATAGATATCTCTGCTGTAGGCAGGTATGTTTAATCAGCTGAACACCTACAGCCAAGGGCTGGCTGGATGCTGTTAGCCAGTTCAATATATTGCTTTTAGAAACAGATTTTTCTCTGTAACAGCTGATAAAATCTGCTTCTTCTGCATTGACTCTCTTTATGCTGTACCTACTCACACAGCAAGGAAGAACTAGATTTTGCTTACCTCAGAAATTGCACGTGTTCATTCACACAGAGTACATGCAATCTACCCCCTCCAGTGCAGAATTTTATATTGTATTGTATTGCATGTGTTATTGCATAAAGAGACATTTACATCATCAGTGTATGTTTGGCCAAGTATCTTCCTCCATCTTGTTGCCAACACCATGCACACATTTTAAAAGAAAATAGGGCAGAGTCTTTGCACAGGCAACAACAGACACCTAAAATTCATTGCTTTTTTTTTTTTAAATTAGGATTTTTTTCCCTTGGGCACCAGATGTAGCTAATCTTAATATGGCCTACTGCTTTTCAAATTGAAAAAAGGTCATTATGGAGTGTAAATGCTGTTGGCAACATACTGCTATATTAAACTTCCAGATGTCAGCTTTGACAGAGGAAGCCATCAACAATTCATGACATTGTAAAAACATTTTTCTTGCCGATCCATTTACGATGAAGCATTATGTTGCCCTCTTGACAAGTAATGCAATATCATGTTAAGTATAAATAAATCAAAAATACAGATGTACTTGCTTGAATTATGATGCTCACTAATGACATTTTGGGGAGAAAAAGCAAATTCAAAGTCTGACTAATGTCTCTGGTTACTCCTGCCCAGTGTTTCTGAAGTCCACAACAGAAGAGTAGAGCTCCAAGGGAGGAAATGTTTGTTGGATAGCCCAGCTGGAAATACCCTCCCATACATTTCTTCTTCTTTTTTAAAGGGGAATTCTGGTATGGCAAGACCACTGACCTCCCTCTGACAATGAAATTCAGAGGTTTCCCAGGGTGAGAGGGGAGTGGACCAGCCAGATTCTCTGTTTCTGAAGGTACAGCATCCCACCCAGCCAAATTCAGCCTCTTGCCTTAGCATGGTAGTCTCTCTCAGGGAAATGTTAGTGGTCATCCTGCTCAAAACCTTATCAGCCACAATTTGTTTCAAATCAGTTTTTCTCTGCCAGTTTAAAGGAGAATTTATACTAGATAAACAGATCTATCTTTGAACAAATTTAACCTTCTAAGAGGAAGTTGTTAACAGATCACCAGCATTTTTCTGATGCTATTTGTTTTCAGATGGGTACCCATAATTAGAATGGAGAAGTCTTTTTTAAGGACTAATCCATTCCATAAGAAATTAAAAAGTGCAGTTAGAACATGATGAATATTTCTTGAGAACATGGTAAAAAGCATTTTGAGCTTTAATATTTAAACTTGGTGATTCATGATCACAGAATACTTAAACTGCATAAAATGCACTCATCTTTTGAACTTGTTGTTTTGCTAGCATCTAAAATGATGGATTCAAACATCTTCATAATCCACCAATTTATTATAATCTCTGCTCAGTGTTCTGGAAGTACTATTATCTCATTGGCTTATTTATTATTGTGTGCAATACATTAAAAAGAAGGCGTTCTATTGACCTTAAGCTTTGAAAAAGTAATATATGAGAGTGAAAAAGCAATAGTTGGAATTAATTATAGACCTAGGCATGATGGAGGAGTCTCTGCCAGTGTATATTGGCATAGTCCCATTGAAGTCAATAGAGTAAGACCAATTTACATCATCACAGGAGCTGATTTAACAGGCATCAGAAGATGTTCTGAGCTTTTCACAAATGCAAAGGGAGAGACAGAGCACTGAAAACATCAGGCTATTTCATTTTGTGTTTGTATGTCTACAATTAACCTTCACACCTGTTTGTGCATGCACTATAAAAGTAACCTTTTTTTTTTTTTCCACATGTGCAGGAAAGGTGCAAAATTGCAAGGATATGAGCTGAGGGATTTTGCATGAATACAAATCTTGTTGAAGTCCAGTCATGATGTCTCATAAAATGGTAAAGCTCTTCTTCTTGAACATCAAAGAAGTACATCAAAGTGTACCTCCTGATGCTATGGAAGCTGGTTAAACAGATTCAACAGTTATCCTGTAATAAGCTTTGAAAAGATATCTGTGCATAAATGAGACAGAATATTTTGAATCATGGGAATCTTTCTAAAATTATGTGGAGTGTACAAATAGAAGGTCTAGTTCTTAACTCCCTCTCATTTTGCTTCAGTGTATTTGCACTGACTTCAGAGGCCATATGCTGGATTTACACCATGTACAGGTAAATCAAAACAGGCATTGTAAGGGCAAAGTGACAACAAGATTATTTCTGATAAATTGCAGGAGAGCAGTAAGGAATAATCAGATAATGTCTTTCAAATATTGCTAGAAACATAAGGCTGATTTTGGTTCCACTCTGTGAGTCAGAGTGTCTTTTCCTCTTGGTTTACAATCTGACTTCAAGAAAACCTACTTACTGTGGAGCTTTTGGTGAGGAAGCTATTCTTATAATCCAGTGATTCATACCTCCTGTTTCATATGGAGTGTTATTTTGTGCTAACCAAGGGTCTTGCTGTGGTGGTCTGGGTGCCAAAACTACCTAAAGAAAACAGAGACCTTTTATGGAGCAGCAGCAGAAGAGATTGTTCGACAGCCAAGCTCCAGACTCCTTTAATGGGAATAAACATTTTTGGAGAACATTGTGTATTGAGTCAACCCTGAAAATTAGTTGTTCTTATTTATTTTGTTCTTCTTTTCCTTCAAGCATGAATGACACTGGCATAAGTCCAAAGACTTAATTTGCAGTTACAGGAATCACTCTACTTCTTCTTCCCGTAGCCATGTGAACACAGAGATGATGCCTGGAGTGATTGATCTCTGATTTTCCAGGCAGTTGCATAGTCACCTCAGCTGTTTCAGAAGAGGGGGTTCAATGGGGTACAGCCATGTGATAGTGGGAATGGTGATCTGTCTGTTGTGGGACTAGGAAGGACAGACAGAAGGAAAGGCATCCATGGGGAGATGACAGAGGGAGAATGATGGACAAGTGAAGTCTCTGCCTCAGGGAGAGACACAATCCCTACTGTTCCTCTGGAAACAACAAGCCAGGCTTTACAGGCAAGAAAGACAATCTAAAGCTGATCTTGCACATAATTTCACCCTTTTCAGAATGTAAAGACTAATATCACTCTTGGTTATCAAGGTCTCAGTTCAGCAGAAATCTGTAGTGTTGAGCTGTGCAGTTATCAGAGGTGTTTGCTCCCTTGGCTTGTTTGAGTCTTCACAGTGCATTGCTGAAGAAATTAGTACAATCCCACAAACATAAGACTTTTAGTAGGCAGAACCAAAATTCTGGAATAATTTTAATGAAAACTATGATACATGAACAGGACAGGACAGGGAGACAGTACAAAAGAGAATGTGCCTATATGGGTGCATAGAGAAATCCATAAAATAACTCTCCACTAGTCTTGATAAAACCTGCTGAGATCCCCAGATTTCTGCTGGCTGAAGACATGCCCTTGCTAGTTTGCATTCATAGGGATCACCACATGTACAGCCTTTCTGCCATTTTGCCTTTCTCTGATAACCCCAGCAATGCATCATGAAAATACCATTCCTCTGATAATGTATTGTTGTGTTATGCTGTTAAATGACCTTGCTTGATGACACACTCAAGTAATTCATCTTCACACAGATGAACTGTAGCAGTGGCCTCTCTGTCTGTCACATGAAAAGGAGTTTGGGGAGTAGGAGATGTAGTGTCAGGGGCTAGGGAGGAACACGAGGCTGAACATGTGCCAGCCTCTCTGGGACAGAAAGGATGCTCACCAGGAAATATACAGGAAGTCACTTAAAGGACAAACTTAATGGGCTTGCCAAAAAGCATCTAGGCACAGGCTTAGGAAAGTCAACAGCAAGGAGTGCCATGAGAAAATTCAGAGCATATTAGAAAGATGGCTGTAAAGAATATTCCATGGAGATGTAGAACACTGGCTTCTCTCAAGACCAAGATAATGGATTCAAGCTGCAGCCCAGGAGACCCAGAGTCACAACTGGCTGAGGTAAAATGAGTTTGGCATTGCAAATCCATTCCTCTGGTGAGTTTGTCTCCATCAGCTGTTCTGTAGTGCAGTAGTTCAGGGCAATTAGAAAGTTGTGCTCAGGATCAAAAGCAACTTCCTGCTGCTGAGTTTCTGAACTTTAGCAGAGATGTGTTAGGGGAAGCTTAGTGAACTTCCAGTCAGGAGGATCCTACAGAAGAATGTGTATAAAAGACATGCTGAGATTCTCTTTTTTCCCTTTTTCCCTTTTTCCCATGAAGTAAATATAAAAAAAAAAAAAAAGACTCAGGGAGAGGAGGCAATTCAACTCAAAAGGATATATTTTTTTAAAAGTTGCTCAAAGAATAATGTGTTCAAGTGAAAACTGGATAACTCACCATTGTAATTTGTTGCTACAGGAGGGTGATGTGTCAATACCACTGGGTAGCTTTGTAGGTTTAAGAATAGACCTGGATCGTGCCATAAACACAAAAACAGTGGTACAACTACAGCAGTACAACTATAAGAGCTATGCAATCTATTTTTAAGGAATAGCATGACCTGCTGAGGTTAGGCAAAATTGCCCTGCAACATCTTACACTGCACAATCAGATTCACTGCAATAATTTTGCTTCTTCTGAAGCAGCTGTACTGAAAACTTAAAGACAGCTACTTGTCCCAGCTAGTCCATTGATCTGCTTCTATGTGACAATTTCTTCGTCCTCACAAATAAATCCAGGGAATCTGCAAAAACTGCTTAAAGTGCAAACTGAGCAATGCCAAGCTTAAAGAATCAGGCTTTCATTATCTGTTTTCTCTCCACATATAATAAACTGAGGTAACGTAAATAATAAATGGCTAATTCTTAGGTCTTATGTAGCATCTCTTATCCGAGCAGTTTTTAACACACTGAACTGAATAAATAAATTAATTCTTGTAGTATGCCATTGGGACAGATATGTTTGGCTATACACATTACACAGCTTGCTAAATTATTTTGTGCCTTTCTAATTAGTGTAGTCCATAGTGACCACAACCACAGAGCAATCCTCTGCAGTTCTTCAAGTCATGTAAGCTCTGTGTCCCTGCAAGCTGAGTACACATCCAGGTATAAGACAAATGACAGGAATTGTACACAGGCAAGGGGGAAGAACAACAAGCAATAGGGAGATGGGGAGGGATTTCTGCACTTGAATTGCCTAAATAGTTCCACATTTTCTGTAGGAATGCAGACTGTTTGGTTGTGGTTTTCAATAGCCCTCAGCAACACAGTATTTCATAGCATATTGTCCTGGTTTGAAGGACAGGTGTCTGCCAATAAAGGCAGAAGCTTCTATTGGAAATGGAGAATGTAAACCCCCTTCCTCCAAATTATTATAAATTTGAAATTAAGCGGCTCTCAGGCAAAGATATGGGAATTAGAAATAACAGTTCTTTACTAGGAAAATTAAAATAGAAATGCAGCATTACAAAGAACAAAACACTGACAAAATCAGAATACCACCTGACACTCTGTCAGTCAAGGTATTGGTAGCAGTCTGATTAAATGGTGGCTGCATCCTCCTGCAGTGGCAGATGTGGTTCAGCTGGAGCAGTGCTCCTGTAGAAGATGCAGTTTTCCTCTGAAGGTCCAGGGATGATGTGGAAAGGTCTGGCTTTCCTCTGGAATCCAGTAGAAAGAAGGTATATTTCTGTCCAAAATCTCAGTTTTTATCTAGGTAGGAAAGGCTTGGCTCCTCCCCCTGGCTGGAGCATCTCCCAGTGGATGATGTAATTTTATCAGTCATACAGTGGGACTCAATGGGCCAGCAGCAGATGATATCTTCCTAGAGGGAGGATGGGTTGTGGAAAAGATAAAGATGATTGCCCCAGCTGGTTTAAAGATGGCTCATTAGCAGATAATATGTGCCACAGAGATAAGGGTCACTGCCCCACCCGGCTTCAACAGATGGTGATAGAATACACATTTCTGGTCACATCCTGTATTGCAACCCAGGACATATATCAAGAGTATTTTTATTTCCAGTTGAAACCACCATGTAAATTATTTATATTTCCCCACAAAATTCTGAGGTAAGGGAATGATTTTTTTCTTCAAAAGGAAGTTGTGGAAACTTGTGGAGAAAATAATTCTTTACTTTCACCTTCCCTTTTGATAGGCCATGACCTGAGGTGAAGTATTATCTGCCAGTATATATCAAGGTTCATAAACTCCTGTGGTACAACTTTCCATCCTCCAAAACACAAACAAGCAAAAAATTGGGGCTTCAAGAGATATAACCTATCCAGGATCTCTTCAACTGACACTAATGAGTCTATGGGGAATGTGTACAAATCCAAAAAGAGCTACATTTTTGCTGCAAATCTTTCCCTCCAGAAACTTTCCAGACAGCCCCCCCCCTTTCTTTTTTTTCTTATATTTTCAATATAATATAATTATAATAGAATAGAATAGAATAGAATAGAATAGAATAGAATAGAATAGAATAGAATAGAATAGAATAGAATAGAATAGAATAGAATAGAATAGAATTATTTTCTTTCATCATAACATAACAGTGAGTTATTCATGGATCAAACACTTTTGCCTCTTTGGAAGGGTGTAAAAGACTGCAGTGGAACATAGGGTGCTGAGCACTTGAAAATCTAGCCCCAACTATTTTGCTATAGGTCAAATAACAAGATTCTGTCATGTGCTGTAACTTTGAGATAAAAGGTAAATGAATAGAGACAGTTTCTTGCTTATGTTCCATGAAGCTGGAACAGAGCAAATTCCACAGCACAGCAGGAAACATTTGTAAAGATGAAGAACAGGGTTATTTATTCTGCATTTATTTTAAATCTCCACTTGCTATTATAAATTGTCATAGTTTGTGTAATTTAGAAAATGCTAATGAGAAGTTCAGTGAATTCGGTGAAGCAAGGCAGAAAGATTCCTTAAAAGTATTTTCTACTGCTATAAACAGCAAAAACAAAGAAGCTAGAAAGAAAAGAAAGAAAGCTTTGCAATCTTAAGCCCCTTCTCCAGCCTCATTCCTCCATTTCAGGTTAAAAAATAGCCTACAATCTTGTAGAGGTGTTAGTGTTTTCTTTCTTCTGCTGGAATTTATCATTTCTTTCCTTTATACAAGGCTTACAGGAATTTCCCCCCATTTTTCACACGAGATAGTTTCAATGATGGCCATAAATCTATAAATATTTTTTCAAATTATTTTCAAAATGCAAATACACATTGAAAAAATAAACACCAATGACTAGAAGTTAAAAGCCACTTCAATAGCCTAGGAACCAAGAAAATGTATAAGTCTGATCTAATTGTTTTTCAGGAAAGATTTTTAATGCATAACTTTTCTCATCTGTCTAAATGCAATTTTACTGAATCAGACAAAGGTCACCCACAGAGAATTAAGCAGCTATTTTCTTAGTGGAAAATCAGGCAGTTTATACTCAGGTCAAATTGTCTGCACACTGTTTAGTAGTTCTCCACTGCTCAAAATGTGAAGTGGCTCTAATTAAGGATGTAAGTAAAATCTACACAATTGCTTCCATATGAAAAAATGAAAATGCAAATGAATTTGAAGTAAAATTGTGCTCATATGAAAAAAAAATCCATTATTGTAATACTGAATCTTAGCAGTACACTGAATCCCTATTTTTTGTCTTATAAACCATAGTACTATTAAATCTTGTATTTTTGCTCATCTGAAATGCTGCAGAAACGGTGGAATTTGTCTTTCATATTGTTAAATTATTGAATAATGTGCTCACACACAGGCATCTGCAATCATTTGAGGTATTTCAAGATACAGACCCTCTGCCTTGTCCAGAAGAGCCAAGGCCTCCCAAAAACTCCTCTGCATGAGTCTCCCACTTCCACAGCCCTGGGTGTTTGACACGGTGCTGGATGGTGACAGGCTCAAAAGCCAAAGAGATGGGCACATAGCCAGAAAGAAACCCAAACCCCCTGGTTGGTCTCTGAAGCCAGAGGTAAAAGTCAGTTCTGGAAGCTGATTCATCACACCCTGGGGGCTCTTGTCAGGGCCCTCTGAGCTCTGGCAGCATTTGTCTCTGACCACACAAGGCTGGCTGAAACACCACAAGTATGTGCCCACTGTTTCAGTATGGAAATAGTTTCCTTCCCTTACAGCTGGTTTTAAAGGAAATCTGCCTTGCTTTGCCTGTGAGCACCACAAGTTCAGCACATTACTCATGCCTGCTATGTCCAGATTCTCCCAGGACATCCTCCATTGCCCATGAGCCTTCTGGCAGGCACTTGGCACATCTACACCTGGGTGGATATTTCAGCTCCCCTTAAAATTTACAGCGCATAAATAAGTAAGAGAGAAAATCAGGTTTTATCTAACTCACCACATCCAGGAGTTGCACTTCTGTCTGTCTTGTCTGAGTAAATCTTCTCTCTTCATTTCAAGAGTGGCTTGGGAAGGCAGTTCACCAGAGCAGGAATGCTCTGTGGAAGGAAACCTCTGGTGGAGAAAAGCACAGATAAATTGAAACAACTAATGGCCATGACAAAGCATAGGCTTTGATATGTCATATTATTCCTTTTGGCAATTATTTCTTAAAAAAAAAAAAAAAAAAAAAAAGTATTTAGACAGCAGAGAACACTTGTAATTATAATTAGGAACAGAAATCCAACCCAATGAACTCTGTTGAACACATTCAGAAGAAAGTGAATAGTTACAATCAACTTAAATACTTCTTTGCAGCAGAACAGGCAATTTTACAAATTTCAAAAATTACAGAAGAGAAGAGAAGAGAAGAGAAGAGAAGAGAAGAGAAGAGAAGAGAAGAGAAGAGAAGAGAAGAGAAGAGAAGAGAAGAGAAGAGAAGAGAAGAGAAGAGAAGAGAAGAGAAGAGAAAATGGAAAAGAAAAAAGAAAAGAAAAGAAAAAAGAAAAGAAAAGAAAAGAAAAGAAAAGAAAAGAAAAGAAAAGAAAAGAAAAGAAAAGAAAAGAAAAGAAAAGAAAAGAAAAGAAAAGAAAAGAAAAGAAAAGAAAAGAAAAGAAAAGAAAAGAAAAACGAAGAAAGAAAAAGAAAGAAAGAAAGAAAGAAAGAAAGAAAGAAAGAAAGAAAAGAAAGAAAGAAAGAAAGAAAGAAAGAAAGAAAGAAAAAGAAAGAGAAAGAGAAAGAGAAAGAAAGAAATAAAACTTTTTTCTTTAATTAGAAAATAGGAGGAAATTAAGTTTTTGTATGATATTTCATGCAGTGTGATCTAGAGAGGAATTTGATCTTTTATCAAGGTATCCCCTGAGAACTGAAACAAAAGTAGATGCTATAGATAATCTATTCTTATTTTCTAATGTTGTGGAAAAATATTGTACAAAGCTCCTAAGCCAGTAAAGTACCTGTTAGAGAGGGGAGCAGGTAGGGAAAGGTGCTGGTACAAAACCTCAGCTGTGCTGAGACAGGGAAGGAAGGCATTGCTGGTACAAACTTCAAAAGGTCAGTCCAGCTGCAGTTTGCTTCTTGTGACCAGGAAGACTTTAACATTTAAAATAGTGCATGAAAACTGCTGCAGGAAAGAGAAAGTGCTTGGTTGGAATAGCTGATTGCCACTGGTCTAATTAGTTAGTTATATAAACAGGCTGTGTGCTTCTTTATCTACTTTGATATCTTTTCCTCTCTTTATATTAAAAAAAAAACCCAAACAAAAAAAACCCACCACCGCTACCAATAAAAAAAAAAACAAAAATATTTGCTGCCTTATTTACATTTGTTAAAAGGAAAATATATGTTTAATTGAGAACTGGAAGAGTCCTGTTTGGATGGGGAGTGGGGGTGGTATTGGTGTTCTTTTGTTGGTTTGTTTTGATTTTTTGCCTTTTGATTAGTTTTTTTGAGTGGGTTGTTTTTTTTGGAGTTTTTTTCTTTTTTTCTTTTTTTTCTTTTCTTTTTTCTTTCTTTTTTCTTTTCTTTTTTTCTTTTCTTTTTTTCTTTTCTTTTTTCTTTTCTTTTTTTCTTTTCTTTTTTTCTTTTTTTTTTGTTTGTTTTAATAAGTGACCACTTATTAAATTAATTATTAGTGATTTCATTTTTAACTAAGTCCTGGCAGAACCCTTCATAGAATCATAGAATGGTCTGTGTTGGCAGCAATCTTAAAAATCGTCTTGTTCCAACCTCTGCACCTTCCCCTAGAGCAGGTTTCCAGGGCTCCATCCACCCTGGCCTTCAGCCATTCCAGGGGTGCAGCATCCTCAGCTTCTCTGAGCCACCTGTTCCAGTGCCTCACTATCCTCCAATTAAAAAATTTCTTCTTAACACGTAATCCAATCTCTCCTCTCTTAGTTTAAAAGTGTCTTCCCTTCTGTCACTATCTGCCAGTGCAAGTCTCTCTCTCCTTGTTTCAAAGCCCCCTGGGAGGCTGCAGTGAGGTTTCCTCTGAGACCTCCTCACTTATGTGATGTTCAAAGCTGCTGAGGGGCTCCCTGTGCTTTGGTGGTGGCATGGACAGATGTGGTGGTTTGATTCTACTGTGTTTTTTACAGACAATTGCTCTGAAAATATGAAACTAAAGCAATCAGATGAGATGCAACCAACCACGCTGTAACACTGCATATGAATACTTTTTCATATACAAAGTGCCTGGTGCAGTATTTTCTCATCTAACGTTTCCTCAGCATTGCCTGTTCCTTCTTTAGGTTCTTTTTTGTCTTTAATAGCTCAGCTATTATCTTTTCAGATGTGGCCCATTAATTCCTCTGTATGAGTTCATGCACAGTCAGCTCTCCCATGCTAATGACCAGAGGGGGATAATGGGTAATGCCCACAGAGAAGGATATGTATTGTTTTAGCTTCTTGATTTATTGTAATCTCTCTGTACATTTCTGCTTTTCCATTTTTTATAGAATCTCAGAAAATAAAACTTCTCAGAAGCCACACAAGATAATGGTCCATTTCTGACCAGAGTGAAAACATGAGTATTCTGGGAAGTGGGAGAGGAGAGGGTGAGAACAGAAAAAAAGATGATAAAAGAATATTTATCTAATGCATTTATAATACCAGAACAAGAAATGCCCCAAGAGATCATCAGTAAGCACATTAAAAACAAGGAAAAATGAAGTAATTTTATGTATACCAGGTTTTAATGGCAGGACTTACAAGGAATGGGTATTATGGGTTATGGAAGAGCATGAATTGACAAAAATAAATAAAACAAGAAGGTACATTTATGTAACACTACTAAAAACACTACTAAAACTTCCAGCTCAAGAAACCCCTAAACTAACGCTCATCAGGAACTGTCCTAACTAAATCTTTTCCTGCCATAACTAGATCCTTTTACCCACTATAAAACATCAGCTAACATAGTGAGCTATCAGACCAGGTAGATCCCTGGTCTGTCCAGTTATCCTCTTGTGCTGCTGCTTCTTTAGCAGGTGAAGCCAATGAACTGCAGAGTACTGACCTTAAAATAAACTAGTCCATGAGAGAGAGAGGGCCAAGCAAGAGAAAGACAAGATAAATCTAAAAAAGTTAGGGAGATTATTAAATTAAGAAATTACTTTAATAAGACACTGTTAAAATAATTGAGATATCATTTAAAATTTCCCCTCAGATTTAATATATATTAAGGGTGGGGTTTCTGTTGCTCTGGTTCAAATTCTTTTCTCTAAACAACATGGAAACACTGGTTTTTATTTTCATCCATCCACTGCTGAATAGTGTTACTATCCAGGATTCAGGTTCTTCACCTGGACTGTGCTGCAGGCAAAACACTCTGTTTTGTATATAGCTTGCAAAATGTTTTAACAGCCTTGAGGTAAATCAATGAATACAGAGAATGTCATCATATATTCAGGCTTCACATTTTTGAGTTTCTGACTCAGCAATCATATTTATAAATAAGTGTCACAAATGACCATTTCAGAACAGAAGGTAAAGTTGAAAATTAATACTCGCCTCCTTCTCAGACAGCACATAAACTGCCATAGACTGCAGACAATCAAGACAGTGCCTTTTTTCTTTTTTTCACCACATCAAAAAGTTACTTAGTGTTCCCAATGCTGGCAAAGTTTTACCTAGTGAAAGCCATGAAATTGTCAGACCACTGGAGGAGGCTGCTGACAAAAAAGGTCCAGCTGCCTTTGTGAGTGACATATCAGGTTATTTTCTCTTTGAAAAACACAGATTCAGATCTTACATATTTTCCTTTTATAGTTTCAGCCATCACAGTAATTTCCTGTTCTAACAGGCAACCTAACTGCAACGGTTCAGTGTAACTTTTAAGAAGCATATTTGCAGAGGATTTTAGTGGCAACTTCACTGACTTCAAAACTCTTCTCAGCATACAATTTTTTCAGGTTGTCATGAATTTAAGAGGATTCTTTGTTCATAATTTCCACATGCCTGGACTACAGCTTTATATGTAGCTGTCAAAACATGTCAGGACCCAAGATTTCTGTATGATGCATTTTTTTCATGGACAAGCTTTTAGCCAAATTAATCCACTGAAGGTAAAAATACATTTGGCTAAAATCTGTCTTCAGTAAAATTGGATATATGCAAAGCAACCTAGAGAATTTTTGCTTATCTGGGTCTCTTTGGTTGTTTTTTGCCTGTATGTGTGATTTTGTTTTTGTTACTAATTAAATCTGCAAATCAGTCGAATCTTTAAGCTGATTAAAGAAGAGAGTGGTAAGAAAAGCAAAGCAAACATTCAGGAAGATCTTTTCTTCAGGGAATATTGCTTTATAGCAGGGAAGCAAAGGAATCTTATTTACAATTCAAACCAGCTAAACACGAGATAAAATTGGCCCTTCCCGAAGGTATTGTCTCTTTGTTTCACCAGTATATAAAGAAAGAAGGTCTTGGAATAGCATCGTCTGTGTCCTCTCACCTAGTCAGGGGAGTACTCCCTTCAGAGAAAGGAGACACAGATTTCCAGAGTTCAGCCACTAAGCTATCACCATTAAAATCAGCTCCTTTACATCTTGATCAGTGGTGCACCTTTACACAAATGTGTCTGGAGTGTGGAGCTGAATTTTCTCCCTCCAAATTCAGCTCAGATGAAATCCAGCCCAGCAGCATCTGCTCACCTGGATAAATGACCCCTTTTGATTGCCTATGTACATCTGAGTTTCACTCCTTTCAGTCACAGTGGGTGCAGTGTACAAGGTCTTAGGATGTGACTCAAGTGCTCAGTGTACTTCACAGAACCACAGAAGGAAAAAGTGGTTTGGGTCAGAAGGGACCTTATCAATCATCTCATTCCAAAGCCCTGTCATGAGCATGGACACCTTTCACTGGACCAGGGTGTTCAGAGCCCCATCCAGCCTGGCCAGGAACCCTTCCAGGGATGGGATGGGGTCTGTCATGGGGACATTGTCATGGTTTAATGCCAGCCAGCAGCCAAGCCCCACACAGCCCCACCAGTGGGATCTGGGACAGAATCAGAAGGGTAAGAGCTGGAAAACTCATGGGCTGAGACAAAGACAGTTTAACAGGGAAAGCAAATGCCAAGCACACAAGCAAATTAAAAGAAGGAATTAATTCCCTGCTTCCCATGGGCAGGCAGGTGTTCTGCCACTTCCAGGAGAGAAAGCCATGCCATATGTAATGGTGATCTAGGAAGACAAACACCAATGCTTCAATTGTCTCCCCTTCCTCCTTTCCCCCCTTTATTTACTGAGTTTGGGTCACCTGTTGTGGCTGTTTCTGTTCCCAACCTCCCCTGCTCCCCCAGTTTCCTCCTCTGCGTGGCCATGGGAAAAGCAGAAAAGGCCTTGGCTCTGGGTAGGCCCTGCTCAGCAATAACAAAATCATCTCTGTATTGTATTTGTATTTGTATTTGTATTTGTATTTGTATTTGTATTTGTATTTGTATTTGTATTTGTATTTGTATTTGTATTTGTATTTCTATTGCATTAGTATGAACACAAATCTAAAACACAGCTCCATACCAGCCACTGTGAAAAAAATAAATTCTACCCCAGCCAAATCCAGCACATTACACTCCTTGTTCCATGCAATTTACACCACATCAGGTCCCACACTGTACAGTATAACCCAAATAACAACCACCCCCTTCACACAGGCATGTGGGCACCTAAAGCTTCTCTGGGCAACTTGTTCCAAAGCCTCACTGCACTCACAATAAATAATTTGTTCCTAATACCTAACTCACATCTACCCTTTCTCACTTTGAAGTCATGACTACTTGTCCTCTCACTATACAGTCTTGTCAAAAGTCCTCCTTTAACTTTTTTTAGTGTGTGCCTAATGTTGGGGTTCTATTGTTATTTTAACTGTTCTCAAATATAGAATAAACTAATAGGTTTTTTTAGATTGGAAAAGATCTCTAACATCATCAAGTCCAGCCTTTCAACCCAGCACTGCCAGGTCCACCACTAAGCCATGTCCCCAGGTTCCATATCCACATGTATTTTAAATACTCTAGGAATGGTGATTCCACCATTGCCCTGGGCAGCCTATTCCAGTGCCTGATCATCCTGTCAGTGAAGAAATCTTTCCTAATATCGAATGTAAACCTCTTCTAGCGCAATTTAAGGCCATTTCTTCTTATTCTGTCACTTGTTACCTGGGAGAAGAGACCAACATCCACCTGGATACAAGCTCTCCTCATGTAGCTGTGGGGATGAATGAAATTCCATCTGAGACTCCTTTTCTCCAGGCTAAAAATGCACATCTTCCTCAGCTCTTGCTTAAAATTAAACTAGACTGAATCTTACCATATTTTCTACACTTTTTGAGTCCTGGGTCTTTAGGTTTTTTACACTGAAATTTGAGCAGGCTCCACACCACTCTCAGGGTTGGTAATGGAGTTCTATATTAAAACTTTGCTTCTATAATCATCTGAAAGTCACAGGGTAATTCTTAATGGGTCTTTCTCTCTTTAATATCTCCATTACATTTCAAAGAGGTGAAGGGATTAAGTATACCTTCATGTAATTAATAATCAAACCTATTCTTTCTTTCTATAAAAAATTGTCTGCATCATGGAAATGGGAGAGCAGATCATTTATTAAAAAGATAATAAGGGCCAGGAAGAACACACTGAGTTATTCCAGTGACAAAGCAAATAATGCTGCTTAAATCATTTTCATTTATGAAGAAATCAGCTTTGGGAACATTTGACAAAATAATGTATCTTCATGCAATTTCAAATTTGTTAAGTGAGTCTCTTAATTGCAGGTTGAGAGGAGCACAAACTGTCTGTACTGATGTCTAACTAGATTCAGATATAATTAGCATTCAAAATCACTGCTTAAGGAGACTATAATGTTTTTATAGGAATTGTTTATTTGTATTTCTCTGTCACATTCTTTATGGGCTGCTGTGATGTGATGACTTTCAGCTGTTATTGCTTTCACTGACATAGTGGCTATATTGGCATATGGAAATACAAACTATTTAAGATCCACTTTTATTCAAAGCAAAAGAAAAAGAAAACTTGAAAAAAACTAATAAGGGAGACAGGAAATTCTCCAGTTCTGATTATTAGAAGCTGCAACAAACTGGAAAATATACTTTAATAAAATACAAATTTGGAGGTTGAATATGAGGCGAATGAAAAGGGTTAATTGATTTGTAATGAAATCCTTCTGGCCATTGTAAGGTTTTAAAAGTCACCAGTACTTGAGAGATCCTCCACAGAAGCTCTATGTGCACATGTGCATTGCCTAAAAAGTGAATCTGCTTCCTATAAACCTTTCTCTAAATGGGTAGACTGAGCTTATTAGGATGTCTAGTTTGACTTGAATCTGTTCTGCTCAGTTCTTTTTTTAATACCTCTATAAGAACAGAGCTCACCTGAGAACGTTACTCAGATTTCAGATGTTGAGTTCTTTTAAAAATTGCATGCATAAGATTTTTGGGTACATCCAATTTAAATTTTGAAACTGGAGAAGAGACAGAGTAAAGCAAAATAAAATAGCACAGCTTGTTTCTTGAAGCTGGCTTGAAATTCTGTGACATGGTTTATGCCTCAGCTATTTATACCCCAAGGAAGCTTGCTTTTTTAAGAATGAGCTAGGAAAGGAATAAGGTGTTTGGACACAGCAATACTGATGTGTGTGGAAAAACTGGGAGATGAAGCCTTGAGGACCACGAAAAGCACTCATAGAATCAGAATCAGAGAATATCTCAAGCTGAGAGGACTCAAAAGGACCATAAAATCTGACTTCCTGCTCCGTGCAGGACTGCCTAAAACCAAATCACCTGACTAAGAGTGTGGTCCAGAAAATGTTTATTTCCCTCTCTGATGCAGTTTGGATCATGATCCAATATTCAGTTTAGCTGGTTTGCAGAAAGTGTCTGTACCCAAGCTAGCAAATCCTGTGGCTTGGTTCTGGCCCTTCTGGGGAATCTGTGAGGGCTGAGTACATCTTTATTTATAATATTCGGGATTTATCCTCAAGAAGGTTGTAGAATGGCTGAGAAAAATGGGAGTAGACTGAGAAGTGTTGTGTACCTTTCTGCACACCTTTCTGCTTTCAGTACATCCAACTACAAAGCCTATAGGAAGGGAGAAAGAATGAAAAAGAGAATGAAACTAATAAAATTGGTTAGGGAAACAGGCAGGAAAATTTGAAATACATGCAGAGAAAAAGAAGTAATGAAGCATATGCAGTTAAAGAAACTGGGTTAGAGAAAGTCTAGCATGAGCAAGCTAAGGAGAGAAGCAAATGTGATTACCCAAAAGAAGGAAAGTGGAAAATGCATGCTGTGAGTCAGAGAGGCATAAAGAAGGGATAGATAAAGACTCACATGCAGAGACAACCACACACATCACCCTGAGGGGGCACCTTATCTGCAGAAGAGACTAAAACACCTCAAAGGTATGGGAGAAAAAGTTCCCTGCCTTTCTCTATTGCAGGAAACTTGGAAAAAAAAGACCAGATAAATGCAAATAAGATGATGGTGACTGAAAGTCAGAAGTATAGCCAGGCTTAGGAAGCATGTTTATTCCATTTGACATTAATATCAGGCAAGTGTCTATGAAAGTGATAGAGAATACCTGTATAACCCCAAAAATGCTAGTCATTGTCCCAGCTGGTGTATTTTTATCTAATTCCAGAGCTGCTTGTGCCGAGTACAGCTTTATATTTCTAATATACAATATACTGCTGGGAAATAAAGCAGCCATTGCTTAGATGCATGGCTGCAGATGGCCCAGGTTTCAGTGCCATCCTTTAAATTACTGTAAAAACACAGGGAACTAGCTGTTGTACAAATAAATGCTAGCATAGAGGGTCTCATGAGGCTCTGGGGATCAGTAGCAGCTTTTTAACCTCTGGGTAACATAGTTCAATACCAGTTCAAGGCAGTAATAGCAAAGAAAAAAGAAGCTCTGTGGCCTGCATGACTGAAATTGGTGGTTTCAGCCCACATCCCTGCAGAAGTGTTGCCACGGTCAGGAAACATCCACATTACAGCTGAACTGTCACAGGAATGTGTTAGCCATGCTTTGGAAAGAAAAACCTTAGAGATTTATGAAAGGCAGTGGTGTCTGAGCTCTCAGGGCTGGATTCTGACACATCTGTATTTTGAATTGGAAAAGCATCACCTGCTTGCATAACTGAGGTCAAAAAACACATGCAGAGGAGTTATTTGTTCCCCCCTGAGGTGAGAAATCTTCACAGTACAGTTTATTACTATCTTAATGAAACCAGTCCCAGCAGCTATTAAGTGGAAGATGCATTATGCTAATATTATAATTGAAAGTCTTGCTGCCTTTTATTTTCTTTCTCTTTTTTTTTCCTTTTTCTTTTCTTTTTCTCTCTATGTATTTTTGGATTTGCACAGTCTAACTGCAACTTTCCTACAAATCTGGTGAAATGGTTGCATGGATAGCTATTCAACACATTGAAGACATATGTGGTACTGTAGGCACTCCACTTCTACCCCTGGTATCTGTACCCCAGAGAGTTTTTAATTTAAATAGGATTCAACATGCCAGAGAACACTTAAGGCAGTATTGGCTGGTGAAGGATGTTGGAGATTCACAATGAACAGAGGAATGTGGGTCTCCTGGCAGACTCTTTATTGTGTACCTTTACTGTGATTTGGCTTTGAAGGTTCCAACTAAAAATAAATTTAGAAAACAAAACAAACAAAACAAAACAAAACAAAGAAACAAAAACAAACAAAAAAACCACAAAAAAACAAAACAAAAATAAAAGAAAAAAAGAAGAGGACAAGGATAGATCTGTCACCAAATTCTACTTGTCTGACTACTTGAGAGAAGAGGCAAATCCATGATTGCACTGTGCATATATTTACATTACATATCCTCTGCTAACATTCCTCATCTGAATGATTTAGTGGATTTAGTGTAATCACTCTGTGTAACAAGAAAAAAGGAATTTGATAATGTTTTATTTGCACTGCAGAGCTGGCCTGAGACAGAAAAACAAACCCATATCTGTGCTGTTCTCTTGAATTACTGAAGAGATAAAATTTTATAGTATAAAAGGAGGACATGTGAAAGAAATTTATCTCACAGCCATTGAATTTGGGAACAAAGGAGAAAACCCTGCTGGAAGTAACATATCAGCAAAAGTATTAGTCAGCAAACAAAAATGAACTTTCTTTAATAAGTTCAGACTTCTGTAATAATTCTAGACAGGAGGGAGGTATGACTGAGGAAAGAATCTTAACATACCCTTAGTGGATTACTCAGAGAGGATTCCTGTGTCTTGCTGCCCCAGATCCTCCTCAGAATACCTTATGCTCCTATTTATTCTCTCATAAGAGATGCAAAGTACCTTTTTTTATTTATTGGTTGTTACCTTTTTCCATAACTGCCTCTCAAAATGCAATTGAATCAGCTTCAGCCATGAGTAGCTGGTTATCCACTGCACACTCCTTGGAACCAAGCCTCTTGCTGCTACTTGTCAGATTCCCAAGCACTTCATTCTAGGAGATTATGCAAAGGAGGCACAAAACTGGCTTTTTGCATTCCTTGTAGTTAGCAGAGATTTGTAGTCATTCTCTGAACAATGAACACGTTTTATATCTGTTTGGAGCAGTTGGAAGTACTCTTGAAATTCTCAAACTTCCTTTTTTTAATGTGGGCAAAAGTAGTGTACCAAGCCAAGACAATCACCAAACTGTATATTTAAAGTATGAAATATTTTCCTTTAATGTTGTTCTTATCATTATGCACTTAATTATTTTAGCATTTATTTCTATAATTTAGAAATTAATTAAGAGAATTTTTGATTTAACATCTTCCACAGTTTTACAAAAAAACAGATTGATACATGCAACTTTTCACTTTCCCAAGTCAATGCTGTATGCATAGGGTACCTGGTAATTCCTGCAGGCAATGATTGCTATAAAATTACAACACTGCCTTTTTCCTGAATTTCTCATAGGTGTATCAATGTTTTCATCACAAGGTTTAATATAAGCAAATACCTTATCCAGAATGGCGAGCACTACCTCCCATATGAAGGAAAAATAATTGCTGCTCAGCAGTTCAGCAGTGCTGCATGGTAACAGCAAAGAAGTGACTTAATTCTAATTTTTGGTTGCTCTAGTATACCCTTTCATTGCTCAAATTTTCAGAGCCATAATATGGAAACAGACATTTCAGTGACAGTTTGAGCAGCAAAGAATATCCCAGTACTACAATCTCATTTGTGCACTAAGATATACTCTGCTCAGATTTTTAAGGGATTCATTCTGTTAAAAAACAATCAATTAAAAACAAATAACAGAACTGTTTCAGGTTTAATTGCTCGACTGAAGGAGACTTAAAAAAGGGGGGAAAAGGGGAAGACAAAGATATGTAAAATAATCTGGGCAGTCTTTATTCATAGTAGGAAAGAAAAGACCAAAAGACTGAAAAAAAGGAAAAATTAGAAAACAAGAAATGGTTTGGGAAATGTTGGAACTTGCATAAAAAGCATGTGGAAGAAGCAGCACAGGGATTTCTTGTAGCTGATTTCTCTCCTCTGTCTGAGCCAATCTTGTTTTCATATGACCTGCAGACCTCTGTAAAGAGAAAAACATATAAATAGCAGAAAACATACTACAGCAAGAAAAAATTAAATGAGGAGAGAAAACATCCACATCACTATATTTCTGAAGTCTCTCATTTGAAAGCCAGAAAGCTTTTTCAAGTGCTGCTTTATGCTAGAATTTGTGCAGTGAACTTATGTGGAAATGGGAGAGCTCAATATAAAAGCTTTCACCAAACTGATAAAACTCTGTGATGGTTTGTTTAGAAGCCAGCCTGGGTTTCTGAGTGGCAACTGCCATATGCTGCAGACATTTCACTACAATTCAAGATGGACACATAGACCATGGTTGCAATGACAGTCATTGGCACAAATGCCAGAATTCCCCTGTGACAAAATATGCAGAGGAAAACAGTCTTGTACTGCATCAGACTGATGCAGCAAGTAAGCTTGGGAAGGAGGAAAAAAAAATATGACAGTGGCAGCAAGATTATTATGATTAAATGAGCAGCTTCTGGGTTTGCCCTTTGTGTTGATGGATGGATAAAAGTGCTCCTGCTTTCCTCTGCAATATTGGAGTGCTTTTGTCACACTGCTTCTTACCTGTCCGTGGAAAGCTTAGGCCTCCTTTTGTGCAGATAATTGTTCTCTAATTCAACAGGGCTATTCATGTGCAGGAATCAGTACATCCTGGTACAGTAAGAGATTAGAATCATAGGTTCTGAACTTTTTGGGCACTTTTGTTACAAGTGCTGACTCTGGGTGTCTGCAAATGCAGCACAATGAAACTCTGATTCTGTTCTAAGGTCAAGGGCAAAATGGAGGCACTTCAGTGCCTCTCCACTTGAGGTGCCAGGCAGCAGAGCTGCATGTTTTGTGCAGCAGTTCACCCTCTGATTTCTCATGCTTTAGATTAGATTTTCCCTCAGAATTCACCGGTGAGACTTACTCCCTGGAGGGGTGCAAACACCATCACAAATTTTTTGGTTTTTAACTCTCTGTTCTGATATCAGTGGCTGCAAATTCAGATACACACACACACACACACACACACACACAAAGTATCGTGGTAGAAATGTGAATTATTTTCATAATATATTCCTGCCATTTGCTATTTGAAAGCATTTAGAACTGAAGACCATGATGAAGTTGTCTGAACAGAAACATTTATTTTTATTTGAAATGTCTGTGTCATCCTGCATGACATTCAACTACTGATCTTGCATCATCTAGGTTCCATGCTGGTCATGTGTTGTGCCTTCCAGCACAGACAGAACTGTGGGATACTCTAGGACATCTAGGATGGAATAACAGGAATTATGCATAGGGGATAATATAATAACCAGCTAGGCTGAATCACAGAATCACAGAATTGCTAAGGCTGAAAGAGACTTTGAGACCATCAAGTCCAACATCAACCCAGCACCACCACCACGTTTGTCCTAAACCTGTCCTCAAGGGCTATATACAGAGATTTTTAGCCCAGCCAGGGATGGTCACTCCACCACTTCCCTGGGCAGTCAGTTCCAATGCTTTATGACCCTTCCTGTTGAAACTTCTCAACTTCCCCTGGTGCAATTTTCCTCCTGTTCTGTCACTCGTTCATAGCCCTGTCTGCTTTGAAGAGGGCCAGGGGAATCTGTGCAATATAATATATATCACTCACTGTTTTGCAGGCTCATACTTGGAAAGGTTTGAAGATTTTTTAATTTAAAGGTGTTATGAAAAATTCCGCATTTCATGCTAGACACCAAGAAACCCAGGAGTAATTTTCAACTTTTCAACTAGACACACAGAATAGGAACAAGGACAATTTTAATGCAAACACTCTACAGGCATAATGTTTTATTATTCTGAAACTGGAATAAAACTAGTAAGAGAGTTTTTGTTTGTGTTTTCTTTTTGTTTTTTTTTGTTTTGGGTTTGTTTTTTTTTTTTTTTTTTTTTGGTTTTTTTTTTTTTGGTTTTTTTTTTCCCTTGGATGAAAATAGAGCCATTGATGGCAATGAAGAGATATTGAGCTAGCTCCTGGCTGCTCTTTGCAATTTGTAGTACTTGGGAAGTCTTAAAAGAAATTTGACAGTGACAAATAGACATTTCTAAAATGTCAAGTAATTCTAAACATGAATTTTCATCTATTTATAGACTTACTCTGATATTTCAAATGTTACACAGCTTCTTGTAGACAGTATTTAGCTTTCTATTAGGAATTTTCAGAATCTTAAATACATTGAAATATTCATGAAGATAATGTTCTTGTGACACATTTCACAACTAAATTGTATAAAAGTAATACTTGGTAAATTTTATGAGTGCATTTTTCATACATTAAACCATTGTGTAGAAGAACTGCTCCCTAAAAAAGAAAGTTGCTACTTCTCTGAAAAATTCTGAAATCCCATATTCTCACAAAAGGATTAATTGAGAACAAGACTGAAATAAATATATTCTCTTATATATTAGTTGGATGGCGACAAAGTAAGTGCAATATACCACTGTAGTGGAAATTCAAAGGAAGAAAAATAGTTTTTATTTCTTCTCAATTTACTCTAACTCTAGCAACAGAGAAAATTTCTGGCAATTTTAGAAGTTAAAAAAACCCCAAAACCTGTTTACCTATTGGATGGGGCTTTTAAGCTAGAGTAAATTAAACTCTTTCTTTTGTACTGTAGCATACTTTAAACCTTTCATATCTCCATATTTATGACCCAACTACATCTGTGTAGAAAACAGAAAGGTCCAAATTTTTTGGGTTTTTTTTCAACAAAATCAGTTCTTAAGTTACTCTGCTCTGTTCTTTATGTCTTGTTTCAGCCTGCCACAGAGATTTTAATACTAAAATGGCACAAACCCCTTTTCTATATATGTTCAATATTACAAAACATGGAAAGGAGAAATTAGACTTAAAAAATTACATTAGCCTGACATGATCTGAAACCCCATAAACCTTAGTTGGACCAAACTTTAACAGAACTGCTTGTCCTAATTGCACACTTGAAACATGGTACAAAGGCTGTTTGTGCCCACACAGGTTTCTTCTCTGCCACTGTTTTAATGACTTTCTGCATTAAAATTTCTAAATGGATAAATGCACAAATTTATTTACAGGTTTCAGATAAGAGAAAAAAAAAGAAAAAGAAACAAAGTAGAATATTGCTCTTCATATTTGCTGAGTTGGAAAATTTCTAAAAATTGCCTTCATGATATTATAAATAAATGGTTTATATAATTTGGGGGAAAAGCAAGCCTACAGACTTCTAGGACATGACATGTAAGAATCTTGAACTGTCACCATATCCAGGTTCTGCCAGATTCTTCAGAGTCTCTTCTGGAAGTTATTAAACAATGGTTTGTAAAATGTAACTTTTCTACAAAAAGCTCTGAGTGTTTTTCCATTTCATTCCTATTGTGCTGTATCCAATGATCCTTTGACAATTCAGGTTTCTTCTAGTAAGACCAAATGATCTAAGCTCAGCAGTGCTGGGAGCCAGCTCCTGCTTCCACAGCTCTTTCACCTGCAGGCCACAGAGACAGAAATCAGCAGGGTCAGCACACTCTGCTCTGCAGAGCTTCATGGTCTCTGTTTCTCAGGGGGACACAGCAAGCCTGGAATATGCAGGGTAAATCATAGGAGTGAGCTCCCATGAACACCTCCTGAAAAGTTATTTTCTTCTTTAGTGGAGTGGGCAATTTCATTTCTGAAACTCAAGGAGTTATCTGAAATTGAGCATTGTAATCTGCACACTATCTTATTTGGATATACCAAAACATATTTAGTCCTTTAAGTGGATCCTGTTTAAACATCCTACTAGTCTTTTTCAGGACTATTACTTCTGCTCCAGCACAAACACAGAGTCTGACAGAACATCACATTTGTCTGCCTGTTAATTTATTGATACTGGTTTTATTCACCTTACTTTGGGAATTATCTGTGTATTAATGCATTCTGTTCACCCAAATTCATTCCTGATATAGCTACATTTATGTCACAGGCCATTAAGTTTCACATTCTAGCCGTAGGCTCATTCATCTAGACTGTCAGTGCTATCCTGTAAAGAGATTTTTTACAGAATTGCCTTTTGAAAGAGCAACTTCCCTTAGTATGTTAACGTTGTTTATCTTTTCAATGCTTTGTCTGTCCTGGCTTTACTAGAACAGGGACAAATTATGGTTGTGCTTAACTTTGATTCCTTTTTCTCTACATAAAAAGTACCTTGTTAGGAACTTTGATTACTAGTACCTAATATATTTAAATTCAAAATCTATAATTCACATAATTGACTGATGAATCTTACTGTTAAGTGTTTTCGAAGTTATTAGGGTTAATATTATTTGCTCATGTGGTAGCTTGAATCCTGAAATTGTGAAACTTCAGTGCATTTCAAAATGGAGTATTATGGTAAAGTTTAATATAAATAAATGTACACTCGGTACAAACAAGTCCTGCTTGTGGTATAGTAAACAGAGATTGTGTCAACAGCATCCCAGGAACAGAGTTGAGAGTGCTTCATTCTGCAGTAAGATACCTGTAGTGATGAAGAATAGATGCAAAAAATAGTGCAAACACTAAAAACACAATAAAAGTGATGAAGGGTAAGTAAAGAAAAATGAGAATTCCTTGCTGTCAGGTAAGAATCAAAAGGCTGTTAAAATTTCCATCACGTGCATTATTATCAGCAAAGACTTGCTCTCATTTGAGGCTTTCTTAAATGCAACTGGAGCAAGTTAAATTTTAAAATCAGAAATGAGGAGAAAGAATAGAAATAACAGGATTTATAAATAACAAACAAACAAAAAGAAAATAGACATAACAACTAAAAGAAAACACCCTTATCCCTATCTTAGATGATGATACATTGCCATTCAATGAACACTGCCCTACCGAGAGGAATTGTATGTTTTAAAAAAGCATCAAAACCAACGTATTTCCTGTTGGAAATTTGGAGAAATGCTGGTGTGAAATCAGAGATTTGTATTCAGATTTTTCCAGCACATGAAAAGGGTGCATTTGTAATACCATCAGATCAGGAGTCTCTCTGCCAGCACCTGGTTGATTGCCTCATTCCATTGTTGAAATGCGGCTGCTTGAGGCTCTGTTGATGCCACCTCCATTCCACGTACATTTCCCATTGGCACATGGAATTTCAAACCCTGTTTTCATTACCACTCATGTTTTCACGGAAGAACCATTTCAGAATGAAAACTGAACAGGAAGAAAAGTTTTCTCTAAAGCACAATGGCCATTAAAATAACCAAAATCCTGGTATGTTAAAGGAATAACTAAATAGAACCAGCAAAGACTATATACATGTTCAAATATATTTGGAGCTGAGATGGCTTCTTACAAGTTCCAAAGATAAACAAAAAGTTGTGAGAAGAGGTTGACAATAGGAGAGAAATGCTAAGTTTTATATCAGTTTAGTAAGGAAAAAATATAGGAGCATTGACCTTAATGATGCATTTGTACACTTTACAACATTCATGGAAAAGGTTACTAAAACTGCAATTTTCCTTCCTTGGATGATTTGCTTTGTAAAATAAAGTAGTTCCTAAATGCCAGAAGTGAGATCAAGATTTTGCAGTGTTGAATGTCATAAAATAAAAGAAATGTTATAAAGCCAACCCTCCTCATAAAGACCATTGGAGTAATAGTGAAAATGTTACAGAACAGTTTTCATAAATGAGAAGTTTTCTTGAGCCAAAAACTTCAGAAAAATTCTCTAATAAACCTCAGTGAAAAGGTAGGAATTTCACTGGAGTTTTTTGTTTTCTTTCATTGGTGTTTCTGCAAGCTTTATCTGATATACTGTTGAGTATGCAAACCCTTGACAGTTATTTTGGAGCAGGTTTGTGAACCTTGAAAGTTTAATGAAAAATTATTTAGGAGTGCTTTGTTAGTTACATTAATTTGTAAGTATTTAAAACAGATCCTCAATTGTTGTGGTAATTCAGAGAATAAATACAAGGAACAGAGAAAATACCAAAGAAAACAGTTACTATAATTTGCCATAATATAAACACAAAGAGAATCTCAGCAAATTCAACAGCAAGAAAGCTGAAAAAGTGAATAAAAAATTTATCTAGGATGGATGTATTTTATGAAACTCATTAGCACAAATTATCACCACTTGCTGGACTTACGCTTTGCATTGATGTATGAATGTTCAATGTAAACACAATTATGAATTAAACCGGATTTTAATATTGCTAGTGTTAGATCTCCTCTGTTTCCTTTGATAGTGGTAAGGGTTGGCAACATGTTTGACCAGACTGGAAGAGAAAGTGATACAGCTGTCAGCATGGGTTGGAGTTTTTTTGTTTGGCTTTTAATTCCCAGAAACCAGATCTGTACAATTTCTCTTCATTCCAAGGGACATTTCTGTACAAATTTCAAAACAGTACCACATTTCTTCATGTTCAGGATATATAAAAGGGTACAGGTCAAAAAGCAGTCATTTTACTGTAATGTTGACATCCTTCTGGTACCCAGGTTTAAATAACATATTCATCTCCCTTACATGAGGCATCAGACAAGTCACACAGAGGATACAACACCGAATGATTGCTGGCCCTGACTGAATTTATAGTGGAGACAAACGTAGCAGCTTGAATCTAGCACCTGTGTTTAGCTACTGAAGTTTGACCTCTGGGGTTTTTTTGTTGAATTCCCAACTGCTGTTCAGTAATCTCACAACAGCAATATCAAAGAAGTCAGCTTTGGAAAGAAAGAAGATTTAGTTGCTATTTTCTGTTCTCCTTTGCCCTTGGGACCAGAGCATCACGTAAATGGCATGTTAAGCTACGTTTTAAAGGTGACCCAGAATGCAATCTGGCAGTAAAAGAAAAAGCATCCTTTTAAAATAGAGAAAGTTGGTACTGCAGGTCAGATTAAATAAGAGGAACTCCAAGGACTTGCTTGCAGTCTGTCTTTTTAGGCAGTATCTCAGGAAGTGACACATTAAGGTCTGAAATTTGCATGAAATGTAGGCATGGGCTGGATTTCACTTTATCACTATTGGCTATTTCTTTTTGGCTTGCTGACTAAGAACAGCTGCTGGGTTTAATTTAAATTTCCTACATTATTTTTGGCAAGGATTCTTGCATCTCTGAATGGATTCTCTTTTTTTTTTTCCCAAGATTTTGATGTATTTATTATAAATAGAGAACAATAATAGATAATAATAATTGTTAGCTGAAAAGATACAGTGGGGCCAGTTGGCTTCCTGTGACTCGGTGACCTTTTGGTATCAGAACCACCCACTGCTGTGAGTTGTGTTAAAACTTTGCAGCTGGGTTGCAACAATAGCAGAAATATTTGCTGTACCCCCATCTTGCCATCTCAGAGCTACCAATAAGCCTCTTCATGCAGTGGGAGGGAGCTTATTCAATATATTTCAAAAGAACTCCCTGCTTGGATAAGGTCTGCTCTGGTGGAAATGACTGTTGGAGGATTGCCTTGAGAAGGGCAATGCCTTTATTAAGACACACCAGTGGTTTTGCTGCTTTGGGAATCAAGTTGTGCTTATAATTGACACCCATTTTTTTTCTTTACTTTTTTCCCTGAAACACTATTCTTTCACAATTCTGGGTCTCAAACTATGCTTACAATCAAGGGTAAGTAAAATAATTCTTAATACATAGCCAGCAGAACATCCTGGCAGCATATGCCTTTAAACGAGTCTGGAATAAGAAAGGAAAACAAAGCCCAGAACAAAAACGTTATAGCATAGCTGAATATTGAAAGCTTCTAGCTCTGAACAAAAAAAATCAACTTTTTATTGTCTCTTGATAGGTGACTCAAGGATGTTGAGTTATAATTAATGCTTCAAAAATCTGAGGTGGAAACAAGGTGTGTGCCATCAGTGTTGTGCATAGAGCATAAGGCATTTTCAGGAGAAAAATGTGTCACATTTATATAGAGATCCTGTGGTTTAAAGTTTCCTTTACCAGAGTAATGCTTTGGAAGAGATGGAAAAAGAAAAAGTCTCTGCTTTTCTTAGAGTGCAGCTTGTCTTTTCAGTGCCTGCAGCTTTCATGCAACAACATGAGGCAGCTTCTGTTCATGATGTCAGGACTTAAATATTTCAAAAGTCGTTCGAATCACAATTAAAACAAGTCTCATCTTAGAACAAATAATTTAGAATTTGGAAATAAAAAATATCACATTTTTTGCCAATTTTTGTAGTAGAAGCTTTTAGTTCCTGACTGTCAATACACCCACTTGTGCTCCACATCATGTATCCCACTTAACACATTTAATATAATTGATCCTACTTAATCCCACTTAAGTGTCATTTTCTCACATGCTGGTGTTGCATGGCAATTCAGTGCTGTTTTACTCTGTGCTGTTTGGCATTTTTATGTGAAATATGCCCTATGGGAGGTGCTCCTGAAGTCTCTGTCAGAGTTTGAAGAGGCTGGGACCATGGCTGCAGAGGTTAATAGCCACTCATTGCAATAGTCACACTGCCAAGAGACAGAAAGTGCAAGGTCACCTGGGCCAGGATGGAGTGGGGATCAAGAACTCCCTCCCTGAAGTGCATGGTGTAATGACATTGGATGGGTGGGATCCAACTTCAGATTGTAGGGGAATGAGGGTTTGGTTTAGGATATCTAAAATCTATCCACCTCACCCTGAAATATATATTTGAGCTGATTCTCAGCCACTTTGCTGTTTCTCTTCATATTACATCCACCTCTTCCTGTATCGAAGGCCATTTAAAGGCTAATCAGAGGCAAGTTCTTATTTCTTGTGACCTGCAGAACTGCTACAATTTTGAGTGTTATGTAAACAAACCACAATGGGTTTTTCCTCAACCAGGTGTTAGCCTCCAGCAAGGAGAAAAAGAAACTGGTATTCCAGCACAATCAAGCTCCTTCCTCTTGCAACCTATGCTGCATCATTATCCTCCCATTAATTTCAAACTAATAGTGCTTACCTTGGATAATGGTGACTAGGGGGAAAGACACGTAACTAATTAAAACCAACCACACCAAGTGCCAACTACTCTCAAGAAGTTTTTATTCTAAATGCTTGGACAAAATTAGTCAGTCACAATGACTAAAGGAAGACTTCTTGTTTAGCTTATTTCTGGATGGAGAAAAAAATTACTGAATTTCCCTAGAAGTTTACCTAATAAATTAGAACAAATGGGCAGTAAGTAGATCAAAGTGCTTCTGCTCTTTGGTTAATTTAAAGCAATGGATGTGTTTCTGCCTTTGAAAAATGCAGCCATGTGTTCCAAGTGTTTTGTCTGCTGTTGTAACACCACTTAGAGCAAATTATTTCAAAGTATGTTAAAATGTTAAGCTTCAAATATTTCTCCAAAGTGTTGTTACTTGGGAAGAGGGAATGAAGAGCTTGATCTTAATTGCACCACCTAACTTTGCACTTTTTAAGGGTGCCAGACTCAAGAGGAAGATGACTTCAGACAAGGCTGGGCTGTCCCTGGTAGCACACCATGTTTGACACCAAGGGATGGTGACCTGGGCTGTCTGTATATTTGGGAGACATCAGGAGCTATGAACACACTCTGCTCTGGGCATTGACCTCATACAGCCACAAACCCACAAACTCTCCACATTTATTTCTGTGCTGCCTGCCCTCAAACAAGAGTCACTTAGATATGTCATATCCTGCCTTATTCTTGCCTTTATCCAGGTGTCTGGATCTGAGCTTGCAATGCAGGTATAATTGCAATTGCAATTGCAATTGAGGCATAATTGGCATGAAGAGTACATGGAATCTGCCTGGAGCTCTCTGGCTCGCTGGCCATAAAGTCTGAATTCTACTACAGTGGCTGCTGAACTTCCTTGGTCTCCAAAAAGGGGCAACAAACTGTGCACAGTCCTCAGCTTCTTCTAAATTCTCCACCATGATGGTGCTTTTCACCATCCTGCCATGGGCAGAAAATATTCTAGAGAATGCTGGTCGCAACCTAATTATCATTGAGATATATCCTTTTCTATAAGATTTGAATAACTCTAAATATTGCACTCAGTGGTGTGGGGGGCTCAGAAGACAGAAAGGACAAAAAAACCGAATGTATTATTCTCTCCTTCTTAGGAAAGAAAGTGAATTAAATATTTCATAAACTGTATACTATTATGCATTATTTTTCCACTAACCAAATCTGCAGTTGCTCCACTGATCTCATGAAAAACAAGTAGAGTAATATAAAATGTAAATTAAAGGGAGCCTATTAAAGAAATTGAGCTCCCTAAATGCTAATTGCAATGAAAAAGAAAATTAAAAGTTTAACAAGAGGGCAATAAAAAAAGGAATTTAAATATTCTAAGCGTATTCAGATATAACACTTAATTGGTGCTGAGCAAGTTTAAGTTAACCAGCTAACAAGATAAACACTTCTGATGACAGAAAATTAATGTTGTGTCACAGCAAAAGACTATTTTATTTGAAATTTTATACTTTATTCATGTTATATGACAATTTAATTAAACATTCAAGTAATCCAGTCAAATAATTTCCCAGTGAAATAAACCAAGAATGATCAACTCCCTTTTTCATAAAGGATCGATGCAGTATGACACCTGATTTATGATATATGAATGTGTGGTCTTAAATTTTATGTAAAACTTAATGAGACAAAATAGATTTGTAAGGGCTGGTTTTTTCACCATCACACACGCATGGTAAGTCAATTGCTGGAAATAAGCTGTAACAGAGAAACTGCCATGTCCTTGTGATAGGATTACTTTGTAATTTAATAAAAGCCTTTTGCTAAATCTCAGTGGAAGGGGAAAAGAAAGGCTTTGCAGATCCATTTGTTAGGAGTAGTGTTGGAGCATTTTGAGTGATACTTTAGTTTGCAATCTGTTGCCTTTTACAGGAGCTAAAAAGAAAAAAACCTGCCAAGACATGTCACGTGACTGAACCAATTTTCTTGAATCAGCACAAACACTCTTTCTACTGAATTATATTAGAATATTAATATTAATATTAGTAGATAAAGCTGAACAAAAGTGAGGAAAGGCAAACAGGGAGATTTCTTGGTCCAACCTCAGAACAGGTCAATGGCAAACGTGTCTCTTTTTATGGAAGTCTTTCTCTGGATGAGTCCCTCAAGTAGGCCCTAAAAGTGTCTGCCTGAGGGAAAGCAGATAATTTGCAAAAGTGAAAGGTTTTCCAAATATTTGGAAGGTTGTTCTACAACTAGACACGTCTAGTTTTATGTCCCCAATGTTTCTTCTTGATAGCCCACATTTGTATTTTGATTTTTTAATGTAGAACATGAGCAAATCTTTTAGTGACAGTAACATTTGAAATCTCCACTTTCTACTTCTAACAAGACCACGTGTGGTTCTAAATTATTTTACTAAGTACCGCAATTAATAATGTACTTTTTATTTATTGAGATTTTTTTTCTAATAAAATGTACCCATATTTGAAAATGTTTAAAGAAACTTAAAATGTCTAAATACAAATATATTTCTCTATAATAAGGGGTAATAAAAACCCAACATTTGTTTGCATGACTCAGGAACAGAGATCTCTACTAAAGAGCACAGATAGTTCTCCCAGACTGATAGCAACAAAGAAGTGAATTTACAGTATAGAGTACACATGTGTGTATTAGCTTATCTACAACACTTCACCTTGTGTCATTTTAACAACTTCCCACAACATTTTTTTTTCTTATTTCACATTAAAAGTCCTCCAAAGGCTTCCTAAATTTTCTGTTGATGACAAGCTTCTTTTTCCTTCATCAAATATTAAAAATATATTTGCCCATTGGCCAGTGGATCTTGGCTGGCTACCAGAAGTCCACCCAGCTGATCTCTCACTCTCCCTCATCAACAGGACAGAGGTGGAAAATAAGATACAAAATCTCATAGATTGAGAAAAAGACAGGGGATACACTTGATATTTTGTAATCTTAAAGTAATCTGATAGAGATTAAGTAATAGAGAAGGTCATATTTTTTAAAATTACAGAATTTCCATATAACATAGTCTTTGAAGAATATCCATCTAAAGGAAGCTGTGTATCAACTACGAAATATTTTACTTTTTTAAATCTTTTCTTTTGGATGAAGGCTGAAACAAATTTATAGTTATATCTGAAAAGCACTTTAAAAGGCTGAAGATATGAATATCATGATCATGATAAATTGTTTCCTGAAATAAATGTCCCAGTAGTTTGCAGGAGAAGAGACCAGTAGCAGAGATATTGTAGCTCAGCTAGGATAATAGATCACAGAACTTAACTGAAAAATAAAATCCTGGAGAAAGTATGTCTGATAGATTCTCTTTCATTCCATAAAGTTGTTTTCAGTAAAGCCAAGGGAGATACAGCAGGATTGGTGAATGTTTATAACAAGGGTGCCATGATGAGTCAGTGAGGAGTGATGGAATAGTCAAGTCTGCAGGCTGAAAGATGCACTTTCAGACCTGGAAGTACATGTGAAGCTACGTTCCTTCAGGTAGATGAAAATCACCTGGGGCTGCAAAGCAATGATGGTAAGGGAGTACTGAGCTATAAAAAGACAGTAATTTCCTTTGTTGGCACTGACAGGAGGCAGGAAAACATGAAAAAAAAAGGAAATTTTGCATGTAAGTTAACCTTTCCTCTTTGCTACCTCCCTCATGTGAAATATGTTGATCATCTCAGATTATTGTCGGATGTCTTAATTTATGCAGGATGCCAAGAGAATTGATAGCTACACATTTAAATACTGAAGTAACAATGACTCACTCCAAGTGTGGTAAACATAAGGAACGGGAACAGCATATACTGTAAACCTTCAAAGGCAGGAGAGGTTTCTTTCTGAATAGTTAAAGATTAAAAAGCAGAACTGAGGAAGTAACTTGTAACAAATAATTTCTCAAGAACATTTTCCTTCATTCTTCTGGCCAAAAGGCAGTTGACAAATTTTCTAGGCCTCTTGTTAGTTCTCCAACAAGAATACTGTTCTTGGTTCATCTATAGCTGGTGAATAGTTAGTTGTCAGAGCTCTCCAATTCTGCTGTATTTGCTGGTGAAGCTCCATGGTGTTGGATGATACTTTCAGCATTTACTGCTTTAAATGGCAGTCCAGGTCAGTGAGAAATCAGTCTTTCTTTTTTCTTTCTTTCTTTTTTTCATTTAATCTCATTGCCCACAGCTTTAATATCTGAAATTCAAGTTTATATTGCTTGTTTTTTATGTTACCAAGGACTCTGGGAGGATTTTGGCCACCTTTTTAGGACATCTGAACTTTAATGAGTTTCTCTACTTTAGAGCACAGTTTCAAGCATCCTTTGACATTTAGAGCTGGTTCCAAAGTGCTCCAGCATCAGTGGTAAGACGATTTTTTTCTGTGAAGAAACTGCAGCTTCCTCTATCAGGAAAGTGCAGGTCAAGCAGCAGGCTCAGAGGGAGCATTTGGAAATGGGGCAGGGAAAGTGACAA
The DNA here is from genome assembly GCA_034336665.1 of Luscinia megarhynchos. NCBI lineage: Eukaryota > Metazoa > Chordata > Aves > Passeriformes > Muscicapidae > Luscinia > Luscinia megarhynchos. Next base: position 95,316,220 of record JAPFBE010000002.1, read on the forward strand.
CTCATCCTTTGCATGAAGTCAGGACATTCCTGCAGGGAACAGGTGTCCTAGGTTACAATATGCCCAAAAGTATGTGTTCTATCACCATCTGCTGAAACCAGGTGGGGCAGTGATTCCTATCTCTATGGGAGATATCCTCTGCTAATGGGCCAGCTGTTAAAACCACATGGGGCACTATTCTCTATATTTTCCATGACTCATCCTTCCTCCAGGGAGCTATCTCCTGTTAAAGGGCCATTGAGTCCCACTGCATGACTGCTAAAATTACATTATCCCATTGGGAGATGCTCCACCCAGGGGGAGAAGCCAAACCTTTCCTACCTAGATAAAAACTAGAATTGGAACACCAGAGCAGCCCTTGCCCACTGGTTTCCAGAGATCACTGCCAGGATTTCTACAGGATCACTGCTTTAAGAAGACCACTTCATCTGGACTGCTACCACCAGCGGGGTGTCAGATTGTATTCTGACTCTGTCAGTAGTTTTTTCTTTTGTACTATTGCATGCATTTTATTTTTCTCTTTTTTTTTCCTATTAACTTGTATTTCTGACTTGGAGTCTCTCACTGGTTTTGCTTTCAAAGCCATCACAGCAGGAGACTTGTGTCTACCTTCCAGCCCAGAGAAGAGCTACTCTATCCCTCTACCAACCAAAGCATTGACTGGTCAGTACAGCAGAAAGAGAAGGCAGAAATTTTGAAACCCTTCAGCCAAAACCATCTATCACATAAGAAAGACAAAGAAACCATGTACCTGGCTGAGCCAAGGAGTCATAGGTTTTTTATCTTGATTTCTGTGCCATGTGAAGAGGCACAGGTAACTATATTCAGGATCCAGTGTGAAACAATAGATTTTTCACTGGCTTAAATATAGAAGAAAGTCGTATTGGGACTGGAACCAAATTTCTCACTTCCTACACTATTTTCTTAACCACCAGGCCCATGTCTCTAAAAAATGGAAGGTTTAGATTTAATAGTGTGCTCACCACCTGCAGGAATATAATTCAATGATTAAGCTGTATTTCTCTGAAATTAAAGGCAATAAGAATTGAGTCTGAAAAGGTGAACATGATTTGTCCATCCATTGAAGATGAAGTTCATACTTTCTTAACTACCTGAAAGTGAGGATGTATATTAGTTTTTGTCTTCTTTTTTCCTCTTCAGTCACAGTTAGGACTGAAGCACGAGAGACAGAATTTCGTGTTTGGACTCAGTTGTTTATTAATCCTTATCTACAGAACAGTGAGTGCTACAGCACTTCTAGCTAACAAGCTAAAAATGAAGAAATGGTGATGTATCTAACTTGTTACAATGTCTTTTGAGGCTAAACAGTCAAATTAAAAGCTAACAGCTAGATTATTTTTACTTTTGACCCAATGACCAAACATCTGTGCGGCATTTTCTACCAATTAAAAAACACTACCTAAACCCAAGAAGAAGAACAAGAAGGAAGAAACACCTACACCCCAAAACCTCCATCTCGTCCCATACCTACTACTATAATCTAAAACCCTAAATTTCAAACCCTTCACCATATGATATTGCACACTTCTTTTCAAACTACACACCAGTGATTCTAGTTCTGTCATTCAATTTTGGAAGCCTTCTCCAAGCCTCAGGTCAAAGGCAATGCTGATCTGGGGATCAGACAGATCCAACAGATGCACACGGGTAGCCCAGACTTGAACGTCATAGATAGGTAAAATTGTATCCTTTTTGGTGTGAATTGCCACTGTTTTCAATAAAATAATTTAATATATTAATTTATAATTATTAACTTATAAATTTAACAATTTTGTTACACTTGTCGAAGGCAGGTATTTGATAACCTGATTATATTGGTTCATCTTCTTGCAAAGTCTGTGAGATCCTGGCTGTCAGGAGGTCAGACCAAGCACCAAACTGTCTTATTGCCTGTGGTTTTATCAATTAATGCGAAATTTGCCACAGACTTCAAAGTCAATATATTGGAGCCCAGTTTCTGCATGTTATAATCATTCCCTCTAACTCTGAGGTCTTAAGATGTAAGCAGATGTAAAAAGGAAGAAAAAAGATTTAAAATAACTAATTTTTTCCTTAGCTAGTTCTAGCCTGTTACACTCAATAGCACTACTTTACTTAGATATGTTTTTGTCTAATTTTTTCATAAAAACTTAAAGCATCGTTAAATTTATCATTCTCATAATCTTTGGGTTTTTTGTTGTTGTTGTTTTTGTTGGTTTTTTTGTATTTATTTTCTATTTTTCAGAGTTATAAATGTCTGTGTGGATGTATTAAAATTCTGTGCAATCAGTGAAAAGCTAATCAAATATGAGCAACAGAAAGACTCAGGAAGTATCAGATATAAAATAATGTAACAATTAAATTCACTCTTTCTCAAAAATTGAGCCAGAGCAGCTTGCCCCAAGGGTACTTAAAATTTTGCAGTTTCATGGTTTTGAGCTGAATAAAGACCTTCAGACCTTAAATAACCAGCTCCTCTTCTCTAAATTTGTGTGAGAAGTAAAAGTCTTTGTGTCTTGCAAATGTAAAAATAATATATTAATTTGATTTCAGTGATAAGGCGATAAAACCAGAGAAAATAAATCTGCACCTTTTCTCCTTCACCCCTGCGCAATGAATCAACGACTTGGCCTTGTGGTCTGATAACCCAGATAGCTGAAATGGTTTAATCAATGTAACAGCACAGATTGTGTTGAAAAGTATCCACACATCACAGGTCCACACAGTGACATCTGACACCTTAAATCTCCAATAGCCCAGAGCCCACAGAGGCAGAAAAGGGCTCTGCTGTGCATTGTTTGTGCACTTGGAGTGATAACCCATCCCCTCTGAAATCCCATTGTCTGGGGTGTGGCTGTGTTTGCTTTGCTTCTGTGCAAAAAGACTTGGCACGTTTTTGAATACATAAGTATTATTCCCTACTGGATTGTGTTGCTTGGAGAGCATGGTGGTGTCCTTTAGGATTCTCAAGCCAAGTGCAATGTCTACATTTATGTTCCCTTAAATAAGCTGTGCTCAGTGAGCAGAACAGTCTTTCTTAGAACCACAGAATCATTAAGGTTGGAAAAGATTTCTTAGATCACCCAGTCCAACCCTTAACCCCTCACTGCCAAGCCACCATGAAACCACCACATCTACAGTCTTAAAAATCCCTCCTATGTGGTGGTTCTACCACGTCCCTGGGCAGCCTCTTACAATGTTTGACTACCCTTCCAGTGAGGAAAATTTTCCAAGTAAGTAATCTAAACTTCTCCTGCTCCAACTTGAGGCCATTTCCTCATGTCCTGAAGAAGCATCTTGGGCAATGTGCACTCATGACAACAAAGAACAACTACACGTTCTGACCTGTTTTGTTATTTTCCCCTAGCACCAGCTCCCTCTGGAAAATTATGTTGGGCAAAATGTCACTTGTGGACACTGATGCAGTAGGAGCTACTGTCCTTTCAGAACTTCAGGAATGATTGCCCCACTCATCATCATTCTTCCAAAATAGTCAGTCTTGAGCTGTGCTGTGAGCAAACTAGGGATGTGATGGCATCTCTGCCTCTCTGACAGTGTCTTCTTCCCAGGTAAATGCCTGAATTACCTTTGCTGAAAGCTACTGAAGGAAGGAGGAAATCCCAGGAATTTCCTTGAATCTTTTCTGGTATTCTTATTAAAATAGACAATCCTGTTTGGCTCCTGTAGTTCTTATGGTCATTTTTCCCACTCTGACTTCAATGTGAGTTTTTCTTGAGAAAGGTTTGAATAATAATAATGGGGAAATGAAAGGAAAAGGAAAAAAGGGGGTGAGATGAAGCAAAATAGAAAGGGAGATGGGAAAAAAGACAAAAGAAAAAGAAAGAAAAATATAGACTAATCCAGGACAAAAGAAAAATTAATAGAGGAGAAAACAACAAAAAAAAAATTTGTACATTCTGATAGTGATGCTTATTTAAAAAATTATTTATGCAAAACCCTTCTAGTAATTTCACTGAGACACATCCTAAGGATGTTCCAGAGGAACAAGGTGCAATGGAACTTTGTCTCCCTGATGCTCATCACACATTAAAGTAGCCAAGGCATCAGTCACAGTGCACATTGGTTTGCATGGCTGCCTGACAAGATTTGGTTGGGAAAACACAATTCAAATAATACTTTAATTCTGTATAGTTACCTTTCTGAGTTCAGCCTGCTGGGTGCTTTGTATTCCCTGTATTCTTATTTTTTTCCTCGATACACTTATTCTTGTGCTCACCTTCAATGCACGAGAAGTCCCAGCATTTCAGGCTAAATGTGTGTTCAAATGTTGCAATAAAGCTGTGGTGTTCTGCACTTCACAAGATAAAGGCTCTTCAGAGGATCTTGAAATCCTTCTGAAGCATTATTTAATTGATCTTTATAATATTTCCACAACAAATGCAATATTGTTCTGTTTCTTAGGACACTAAAATTTTTAGTGTCCTATGAAAATAAAAGCCATGATCCATCTGGGAAAGTCTAAAGAAAAGAATTAAAATGTCTTAACTACCAGTGTCAGGGTACTAAACAACCTTAGCCATGAAAACGTCATTATGTCTTATTTCTGCAATGCTGAAGTTTAGTAAATATTATTTTGTCATACAGACCAGTGAATATGTATAAAATGCTATATGTACTTTTTCCTGTCTTATTTTTTTTCTAGACTAGTTGCAATTCTTTGTGTAGGTTGTTAAGATTTCAATTATATATTCTTGATTTTACATAGAAGCTATATTTCCTTTTGCCCAAAACAAGCTTTTGAATAAAATATTTTTATACTTTTGCATAGCAGAAAACAAATGGAGTCTATTAATTATGAGTTTTTTTCAGTTCTTCCCTTTCAATAGGCAACAAATGCAGCAATCAAAACAATCATTAACGGGTAATTTCTATATTTTGAAAATATAGGAAAATGGTATGAATTTAAATATAGTATCTAATTTTGCTTATATTGCATGTATTTATTTTTAAAATGTAAATTTGTACTCTGACTTCACTAAGGATTTATTTTTTTTAAAGTACACTCAAATTCTACAGACTGCTTGGCAGACCAAACTCAAATGTTCTTTGTCTTCTTCTGTTCCAAGATTATCACTGATTTTGGTGCCGTTGCTGTTTTGTTTTTAGGGTTTTTTTGGGTATAGTAAGTAATCTGAAATTATCTGGTTATTTTCTAATTCCTGGTTTACAGTCCTATTTTTTTCTAGGTGTGACATAGAAAAAGGCTTAAAGTAACACAAGACTGAATGATAAGTGGCTGCTCTAGATGGGCTGAGCAAGAGAGAAGTGACTTTCATTTGACTAAAAAAGACTTCACCAGAGTAAACCAAGTTGCTTTAAAATGGGCATTTAAGGTCTTTAGCAATCCTCTAGGATAATAAAAACATCTGCATTCAGATGGCAAAAGCTACAAAGATCATAGGAAAGCCAAGTTCTTCTCCAGTCCCACAGTGCTCAAAATGACAGCAAACACTCATATGGAGACAACCTTGCCTTGTTGAGCATTAAAAATAAATGCTTTGAGCTGGGTGTCTGTAAGCTTTCATCAGTCATCATAGGAAAACAGATTGTAAAATACTATCTGTTGAGAAGAAACGAGAGAATTTTTTCCTAAAGTAGGGTCCTACAGTTGGCCAAATGCCCTGCTGGTGAAGATATCCATATTTCTACACAAGGTATAACAGTGACCAAGTACAGCTCATAAAGTCCTGCTGATATCATGCATTCCATGAGATGAATACTGAGATACCAAATTATGTAAAATTCTCCAATGCTTTTTGTTTTGTTTGTTTGGTGAAAATATCTAATGACAAGAATTTCACTGAATTATGTGAAATAATACTCTGCTTTGCTAGTGATTTGCTGGCTTGTAGTTTTACTGCACATAATTTAGGGTCCCCTATGCTGCACACTGTTCTTAAGGCTGAATAGATCTATTGATTTGCTCAAGAGCAGTACTGCAGATCATCAGCTTCACAGTATTGTATTTTTATTCACTTCATCCTGAAATGCACAGCCTTTGTCAACTATGACAAAGAGAGTTAGGCAGAAATGTTTCCATAAACGATACCTTGCAGATAAGTTGTACTTCTGAAAAATATATGCATCTAGGTTGTTTATATCACTATGTTTTAAGAACAACATATATCTTCACAGTGCCTTTCCCCAGAAAATAAGTATTAAGTTGAGAATATTTGGTATATAACTATTGTTGACTTATGAGACATCACATAGAGAGTCTAAAATGAAAGTTTAAGTTAGGACTTCAGTTCTAGACTAAGGTGGGTGAATATTGGTGTCTTCAAATGCCATCCATACCAAATTTCCCCTTTTTTGAATGGAATTTTGAATTATTGGAGACTAGAGAGAACATTATTTTAAATTTAGTTTACTGACGAGTCAGCTGAATGTTCTTCTGAACTCCTGTATTTCTGCTCAAGGGATTAAGTTCAGCTTTCTATAACCAGACACCTATTGCTACTTACAATGCTTTAGGGTATTCACAACCTAAATCCAGGGCTGTGGCAGATATAACACAGGAAGCCTATTAAATACACACTTTTCTGATATGAATGGCCCACATGCAAAATACAGGAATCACGTGAAAAGTTGATAAATTAAGTAGGAGTAGTAAAAGGAAGAATGTGAAAGCTTCAAGCTGTGATAAAAATTATTTGTTGGAATTATTTCTTGGTAAGAAGAACTTTATTTTGAGGTGTGTGTGAAATAGGAGTGAAACTGTGAGTCCCTTCCACCAGTGTGAGGTTGGGGAATTTATTTTGGATGACAGTCTAGGGACAGTTTCAGCTCTGCTTTCTCCTCCCCCCCAGACAGCCTCACTGTCGCCCTCACCAAGCTTTTTGGAGGCTAATGTATGTCTGCTGTGCTGAGCAGAAATTTTGCACCCCAAGAAACCTTTTATAGTATGAATTTTATTGATAATTTGATTTTATAAAGTCTCTCTGCTGCAATAAACACATGATTCCAAAGTAGCAAAAAACGATGTTTCATTAAATCATTCTCAAGCATCCTAGTTAGAACTTGCCTTTGAAATTGCATTGCCTATACTCAGAAAATATTACATTTGTGGTGTGAGGTGTAGTTATCTTCACAGCCACTTAAAACCCAGGGAAAAAAAGAAAAGGTCATAGTAAAAAGAAAAAATCCTTGTGACAAGAACTGGGGATCCAAGTGCTTTTGCCGTGTGGTTTTCAGGCTTTTGTACCTGGAGAAAGAGTAATAAAAAAAAAAATTGAAAAAAAAGAAGCAACCCAAAATTTTTAAAAATAACCTCATGAGTGTAAAGGCCTGTCTCATAGTAATTGTGAGCTTGGACTTTACTAGCTGATGCATGTGCATCTTTTCTTGTCCTTGGTCCATATTCTTTGTGAGTTCAGGAAACCCTAATGGCAGTTTTTATCTTCATTGTCATAACTGGGAAATAGGATTTTCATCTACTTGAGCTTTGCACCAAAGAAATTGAAGCTGTATCAGGAGAGGTTTAAGCTGGATATCAGGGAAAGGTTCTTCACCCAGTGGGTGGCTGGGCACTGGAACAGACTCCCCAGGAAAGTAGTCCCAGCACCAAACTTGATAGGGTTCAAGAAGTCTTTGGACAATGCTCTAAAGCACATGGTGGAATTTCTACATTTCTACATCCTCTTAGAAGAATATTACCTGTTTATTGTTGAAACTTCATGATTCAGTCCTGAAAACCATTATTACTTTTCTTATTTTGCTTGATGCTATGTGCCCTCCAGTATGGAGTGTGAAGCATTTTGCTGCTTTTTTTTCCCTCAGGTATGGATTATATTTATACTTGGCTCAGTACAGTAGAAATTCAGTACTAACTGCTGGTACAAATACCCACTTGCATGGCTGTGTTTTGCTCTCCTAATGAAACAGGAGGTCTTTGATGTGTTCTATGTGCAGGAAGAAGGAAGAAAGACACAGAGCAAATATTTCTTTAGTTATTTTCACCTTGATAAAAGGCAACAAAAGCTCAGACTTACAGACCTAGTAACAGCTTGTTACAGGATACAACCAGAAGATCCAGTTAAAAAAGGTGAACTCTACTGTGTGATTCTTAGACAAATTAAATGGAAGACAGCACAGAAATGAGGGAATTGAATATTTATTTTTAACAAATAGGGAGTAAAACCTTATGGAGTTAGTGTTCAGCTATAAAAGATCCTGGAATGGGTCTAAAGAGGAAGTAAATCAGTTGGCAGAAGAGAGAGATAAGTTTACATCTTCATCTGCAGATGAACTGATCTATAGGGAAATCAAGTAAAGCAGAAAACAAATACCAAAACCAGAGATCTGCAAGCAAGAAAGAGCAGAGTTGTCAGAAAAACGTGGCTTGAGTCACAAGGAAGAGACATGGACAGCCTGGAATGCACAGCATGGGAATGAAAGCATTGGAATGGACTTTGGCATTGAAGGGACTGCCCAGGGAGTGGGGAGGAATTTCCATCCCTGAAGGAGCTGGGGAAACAACTGGACATGGGACTCAATGGTGTGCTTTAGTTGACAAGGTGGTGATTGGACTCGATGATCTTGGAGGTCTTTTGAAGCCTTAATAATTCTGTGTTTCTGTGATTTTGTGAATGAAAAAAAAACTGTGAAATTTCACTACATGCTGACCATTTCTGGATTTTCCAAACTGCACAGACAATTCCAACCTTGGCATGTGCTGTCCAGTATTGAACTGAAAACTGCCTAACAGAGAATGTAAAATGTATTTTGAAGCAATACACATAAAGTTAAAGGGCAATAAACATTGATACTCAGAAAAAATGTTTATTAAATACAAACCCCAAAAATATCCAAAATATTCCATGCATTTTCTTTTTAAATTCCTTCTACATTTCGAAACATAAAAATAATGCAAATGTGAACAGATGAAATTACATCAGCAAGTAAAATATGCAGAAGTAAGATGTGGATGTTGATCTTCCCTTTTAAAAGAATATTCAGGTTTTTTTTTAGGATCTTCACTATCATTTAACTATGGCAAATAACAGAAATAAATTCTTAACATATGCCTCTTTACAGTAATTATGAGTTATTTTCACAGGAATATTAGAGTATTACCTACTTAAAGGACCTTGGTGATAGTTTTGTTATCCTCAGTGGTAGTGGCAGTTACAAGAGTTTATTACTTCATCACTTATAAAACTAAGATATGAATCCCATCCTTACACTATTGTTCTGTAATGTCTAATAAAAATAGAGCTTGAGCTCAGTTTGAGTTCCTGTTTCCAGCAGACCTGGAGATTTAGATTAGAATCATAAAGATAGATTCACTGTAATAATAAAAATATTGCTGTGGTACCTTCATAACCTTGTATGACTTCTGCAAGAAAAATATAAATAAATATAAGAAAAATATGCAACTGCTAGTTAACTCAACAGACCTTGCTCTGAAAACACACAAGGAGAACTATGAAGAAAAGTGTTATTTTTACTAACATTCTTCTGTTTTTTTGAAGTTAGATAATGTTCCTAAAGTGTTTTCTTATGCTTGGATGATCAGCATGAAATAAATTGAAGTGAAAATGTGCTGGATAAGTGTTATTAGTAAAAATATGAATTGCTAAATAACTTGATGTTTCATGATACAACACAAAAATAAACCAAGACTCTTGAGGTAGAAACTGTTTTGCTTTGAAAAGTCAATGAGTATTGATTTTGGTATGAATTATGTTCTTTTTATATTGCTAGCTATATAAAAGATTTTGATCCTTTCAATTGAATAGAAAGACAAATATAATTTTAGAGTATTTTCCTCATTGGAATAACTAAAAATGTAATAAAACAGAGAGCTTTCAAAGATACAAGGCTCTTTATCTTCTAAAGTGCATATTTCAAAACGTTGATTCTGCATATGCTGGGATTTAATTGAAAATTAAACTACATCATAGAGACTATTAAGAAATGAGAATAAGTGGATGGGTTATCTCCTTCAATGCCAGTGACTGGTTTTTTTTCAGCTACTTTGAGAATAAGCTTCCAGAAACTGGGAGAAGCAGGACTTGCTAGTCAGGGCCTTGAGTGGAGGCATCTCCCTCTGGCTAATGGAAAATCCTTTTTCTCTGTAGTTGAAAAGGATATAGTCACAACTTATCTACCTCACAGCCCTTTGCCATACTGAAAATGGAGAAATTAGCATATAATCACAGCAGTGTATGAATGTGAGTAAATGAGCATGTATATTTAATGGGCGTGGGTAAGACTGTTAAAAAGCTTTTATTTTCTAATATGTGCCAGCATCCTGGAGAGCTTCTGGCTGTGCAGGCAACACTCCCCCCTCACCACGCTGGATCAATGCTGTGCACATCCCTGCAGGAATGTGCAGGCACATTTACACAGGCTTGTCCACTCAATTCAGTAAGACATCATTGCTGGGAGCTTCCCTGCAGGAAGATAAGCTTTGCTGTTTATCCTGTTTAAAATGCTCTTTTATTCAAAGCCCATCTGGAGGAATGCATGTTTGAACTGTGCTGGGGTCTAACCTGGCAGTATCTAACACTCACCCCACCCAGGGGAATGGGAGAAAGAATTAGGATAAACAATATAAAACTCATGGATTGAGATAAAGACAACTTAATAGGACCAAAAGGCAAGGTACGATAATAACAATAAAATAATTAGAAGTTACAAGTGATGCAGGATGCAATTGCTCACCATCTTTTGGCTGATGCTCAGCCAGTTTCTGAGCAGGGGCCCCCTGCCAGCTTTCCCTCCCCATGTTATATACTGAGCACAGTATGGTCTGGAACATCCTTTTGGGCAGCTGGGGTCAGCTGTCCCAGCTGTGTCCCCTCCCAAGTCCTTGTGCAGCCCCACACTCCTCGATGGTGAGGTGGGGTGAGAAGCAGAAGAGTCCCTGACTGAATGCAGCCACTAAAACATCCAGATGTTTTCAATGCTATCCTCACCCTAAATTGAAACCAGGAAGAAAATTGCTACCAGGAAGAAAATTAACTCTATCTCAGCCAAAAGCAGGGCAGTGAGTAAAAGGTGATTAGCATAATTCAATCAGTCTGTATCTGCTGAACACTCTTGTCATTTCCTCAAAGATTTAATAGTGCACTTCTTTCACCCGACCTTTGCTCACTCTGACAATAATCTCTGAGAGTATTCCAGGAACATTTCTACACAAGACTTACTAGGAATCAAGAAATTTTTAAAAGCTGGAAACATAAAAAAGCTACTTAGGAAACATTACCTGCTAAAATGCAGATATTTTGCAGTTTGTGTCATAATTGTTTGCACTAACTGAAAACAGCCCTTAATAAAACCCCATAACCTAAGGTAGATTTCAGTAATCAAGACGATTTTACTGTTATTAGGATGCATTGCAATGCTCACTGAAGACAAAAGAATGATTGTTTTTATGCCTACAGATGAGATATTCTGTGTTATTGATAACATTTTTTTAAAACATTTCCCAGTAGGAAATGGTTCTAGGTTTGATTAACAGCTCATACAGCCTCCTATTGAGTCTGTAGAATTGAACACTGTAAATGGTGTAAGAAAAAGGGACAAGAGTGGGACAAGGATATTACAATAATTTCTAGAATATTTTCCGAGCACTATGATAGGTGATTCAGAGTCCTCCTTTCTTCATATTTAATAGCCTGTGATAGATATATGTCTCATTAATTTGTCTAATCCCTGTCAAAAAGTTCCTTATCTTAGAAATCCATTAATGCTGACATTTGTCTTCTCCAAGTTTTCCATTTTTCCCTATTCACCTTCTCCACATCAGATCTGGTTTTACAGACCTCTACTGCATTTTTTTTTCTCTGTCCCTTCTTCCTCTGCTTCCAGCTGTTTCTTTTCAAACAAAAGGCTCATGATCTTGTTGAACAGCTTCTTGTCTTGATCAGATTCACACAATCATAGAATGGTTTGGGTTGGAAGGGACCTTAAAGACCATCTTGTTCCAAACACCTCTCACATCCTCTCCAGCAGGGACACCTTCCCCTAGACCAGGTTGCTCAAAGCCCCATCCAGCCTGGCTTCCAGGGGTAGGGCATCCATAACTTCTCTGGGAAACACGTGCCTCACCACCCTCACAGTAAAGAATTTCTTCCTTATATCTAATCTAAATCTGCCCTTTCTCAGCCTAAAGCCATTCCCTCCTGTCCTATCTCTGTTTGCCCTTGCATCTTCTTCAATCATTTTTTTCAACAAGACAGTTCAAACTTTTCTTTAATATTTTTGTTTATAATTTTACCCTTTTAAAGAAATATGACTATATTCTGCTGTACACACATCCACACAATTCCTGTTGACAAGTCTAGAAAATTTATAGGAAAACCCCAAGCCTTGAGAGTTGTAGTCTGTGTGTACATGGTCTATCATGATTAGTGAACACTGGTTTACCACAGCTGTGCTTCTTTCACAACCTAGTTAATAGTTAATGCTAAATAGCTACATTTTCTGCAACTAAAATTTGTCAAAATAAAGAAAAATCTTTAGTTATATAATAGTGTAAATAGTGATTAAATCCTTAAGGAATACAGACTTTACTAGTAACTAGCTCACTACTAATAGGACTGTATCAGATTTATATGTCTGCAGGTTATATTCTGCTGTAAGCAAGTAATTTCTTTTCTCATATTAATCCAAATATACAGTTTATGGTGAACAAACTAGAGAAAAATGGAAGGTTCTTCTGGGATTTATAATCTATGCTTCTCTCTCACTGAAAACAACCCAAACATAAATAGATAATTAAAGGTATGACTGACTTATTCTTACTTTGCTAATGCATGTGTTTTTAGAATCCTGCTACATTAATTATATATTACATTAGCATTCATTTTTGCAATTAATGTTCTGTTATGTGAACAGACAATAATTGCTGTTTACAGATAAATGGAGTCAGTTGTGCAGGTGCTTTTAGCCAAATCTGGAAATGGTCAGCAAAACTTTTTTTCACATCTTTCTGATGGTTTTGACAGCATCAGATATTACCAGTGCAGCTGAGATCCTTGTGATGTAATTACAAAAAGAGACTGCAATGTGCTTAGCATGGGTCTGCAGGGTAAACCAATGCAGGAGCAGATGAAGAAGGAAACATTTTACTTGCTGTGAGTTATAACTCAGCATGAGAACCTGAGCTGAAGTTGTTGAGCACAGAAGTGGGGGATTCTGGCAGTCATGAAGGCTCTTCATGTTATTTATTGATGGCACAAGACCAACTCTACAGACTTAAAGACTGCACTTCATAAATCTGAGCCATCTTGGGTAAGCCCATGAGTACAGGAGGTCCAGGTGCTTAAACAGCATTCACAGAATGTGCCACTCTAAACTGGGAACTGCCTTATTCCCTTTCACTTTTGAGACCTTAAACCTACATTACATCTAAAAGTCAACAGGACCAGAGAGGGTTAACCTTGGCTGAGTGTCAGACTCCCACAAAGCATCTCACTCCCTGTCCTCAATAAGATGGGAAAGAAAATGGGGTGGAAAAGTTTGTGGGTTGAGATAAAGACAGGAAAATCCCTTTGCAGGGTTCCTGCTCTGGGGCTGAAGCCCCTCTATCCCTCTTGTCCTCCATCCCCCATGGGGTCTCTCTGATCCTGCTCCTTTTCCTTCCTTGGTTTCCTCCTCCTCTGCCACTGCTGTCTTTGGTCTGTTCTGGAAGCTTTCTTCCTCAGGCATCACCAGCTTGGATGGGAGGGATGCTCCCTGAATTTAGGTCACATGAAAAATACCTTATGAGAGACATCACAAAATATATAAGAAACTGTAGAGTCTTACATGAAACTTAAGGACTTAAAGTTCTCTTCCTGATCTAAAGATTTATGGCTCAGAAAGTTATGGAAATACGTGTAGTCTCACAGTGAAGTTAGAGAGACATTCTGGTAAGAGATTTGCCATATGTCTTGAGCTCTCCTGTAAATGGCTGTGGTTCTATTCATAGGTATTATGCATAAGCCCTGAAGAAAGATGGCTGAAAAAAGGTTTTTGACAACAGGAATATATCTTTGTTAATAAGCTCCTTTGGAAATCTGAACAATCTTCCAGGATGTCTTCTGTTCTCATTTCCCTTTTCTTATATTAATTAATTTTCTGATCACCACTGATGGATATGTTTCAAGTGAGCCATAGTATGTCAAACTGATTTATAGAATAAAATGTGTATTTACTATTCCTGGAACCTTCTTCAATTAATATTGTAAAAGTGTGCTATTTATATAGTCAGGGAGGCAATTTGTCAAGACAATTGCTATTACCTCTTCCACCTCTTAGCAATAGTATTTCTTACAGCAAAAATCTAGTATATACATGAGGGTTCTTATAGGCACAGGTTCACACCCATTGCTTCCATATTTGCAGATGGAACTGAATTTCAATTTAGATTTTAATTTAGTCTTAAAGTAACGTATATTTACTCGAGTTAGCTTTGGGTTTATATTACATTTAGGTTTATGTTATCCTTTTGTTATTGTATGAGTCTCTCAAAAATACAGAAATATTCAACTGATTTGAAAGCAAAGACTCCACTCCTCTGAGCTTGAAATATATGAAATTGTATCCCTGAAATGAAAGAACAGCCTCATTAGGTCAAAATATCCATGAGATGAAACAGGGATGAACAGGGAGCAACCATAAACCATTGCAAAAGTACATACAGCACATTTGCTGAAACCGATCTAAAAATAATATGGTTCCAAGTTTTTGTCTGGGATATACCTCAAGTTCTTCAAGTTTAAAAACAAATTAACTCTAGTGGAAAAAAATAGGAATATATTTTCAATATCTTATCAAAATCCTGTTTGAAAGATGTGTTTCTTTACTTTTATGATGTATGATGATTTTATATTTAGTCTCCTAATTTCACCCTTTGAATGGAACAAACAGAGAAAGACAAAAACTAACTGAACTGACCCACCTCATCTGAACAACTGAACCACTTTATATTAAAGTGACTAAAAATGTTGACAACTGAGATGAAGTATGTGGAGGCTCTCTTCGGAGTTACTACCCAGCCCATCCTGGTCTTTGAAGAAAGGATCTTGCCTTGCCAGCAGGACTGGCAGATCTGAGCAAGTACCAAGCCCTCAATCCCTGTGTTCCATTGGCCTTTAAGAACTAAATAATATCCCGAGCTTTTTAAGAGGATCAGGGTAGATGTCTGTTGTAACAAAGTGAACAAAGTAAAACTTCTTTAAATGTTTGGGTGAGTTATCTGGCACAGAGATTAGACACCAATGTTAGTTAAATACTTGCTTTATTCCTGCAGCACTATATTGAGGTTATTATCTCTTGATGGGTGGCAGGACGACTGAACATCATGGAATGAAGAATTGTAGTGAAACATCTGTTTTTCAGGTTTCCAATTAATATGAACAGTCATTAGCAGTTCAGTTCTCACAAAGATGCAGCAAAAGGTCAGAAGTTTTCCTGATGTATTGGTATTTCATTGTCATTAACCCAGTCAATGGAATAAAACAACTGACTTTTCATTTAGCAGCAGCCAGGACTCAGGGAGCCTGGCTAATGGGACATGAAGATATCACACTAAGCCATTGGTTTAATTTAGCCTAAGTTTGAAGTCCAAGTGCCGTTACCTGGTAGTGGCTGGTGCAAAAGGAAGTGCTGATTTCAAAAGAACACAAAAAAAACCAGGGAGGTTTTTTTGTCTTCACACCTAGAGGCAGATTTGCAAAGCAGTTTTCTTTTGTACTACAATTTATGCAGGAAAATTATGAGTAACATCTCACCTTGCATCAGTGTGTAAAGAACTTGAAGATGAGAGCAGGGAAAAAAAAGTAAACAGGCTCCAAGTTTCTCAGGTTGCCAAGTTTCTTTAAATCCAATGTGATTCATGAGCAAGAGTCAATTGGACGTTTCAAAACACAGAGCTAAATCCTATTGAATTTAATCTACTATCCCACAGTCAGATTGTTAAGAATAAGTTTAAGTTCTGGGGTGGGCTTGGGATTTGTTGATGAATTGTTGCGTTGGCGACCTGGTTCTAGCCCGGCATAGCGGCTCTAACCCTGAGCCACTCGGTCCATGTGCTCCACACACCAATATGGTAGACAGCAAATGGCGTTTATTGAGGGGTCACAGGGGTTTTTATGGTGGGCTATCTCCGTGTTATTTCCCTTAGCTCATGTCCGGCCGGGTGTGGCCAGGTACAGAGCTGGGATCTGACCTCAGGGGGTGGGGGGAAGAAGTGTCCCTAGCTGTCCGTCACAACCCGATATCTTCCGTACGCAAATCCCTAACTCCCCACAATGAATAATTTGTAAGCTGAAGTTTGTTAAGTAATGGTTTATAAGCAGTTGATAAGTTACGTGTCTAAAGCTGTTGAAAGGTCGCAGGGAGGGGGCGGGTGAGAGGGTAGCCAATTTTTGTAGAATGGGTGTTGTGATGGGGGTGCCCTGTTGGGGGGACGGCCGATGGGTGGTTAATGGACAGGTCTGGCTGGAACCTTCTGGAAATGATGTCATCCAGCGAGCACACCAACTTGTTCAGGGATTTGACGGTCCCCCAACCTATCGGGGCCTCCAGCCAAGAAGAGAGCAATCCCCAAAGAGATGGGAAGATGACATCCCCTGTCCTACCGAAGTGCATAAAAGGACAGTCCGGGGCTCCGCCTTCCGACGGTGCCTGTCACCGGAGAGAATGCCTCTGGTCTGCCGCATTTGTTGCCTTTTTGTTACTTTCTGGCTTGCCCTGTGGGGCTATGGCTTATCTGGAGTTCCCATCCTCTGTTGTAGTTCGCAATAAACAAGCTTGTCTTCCGAAGAAGACTCTGGCCTCGTTTATAACAAGATCCTTTTTCCTGGCATTGAACGAATGAAAATAAAATACAAAAAAAAAGTTTGAAAAGTGAGAAATATAATTATGAATTGTTCTTGATTGAAAAGCAAACCTCATTCCTCTGTTACTATTTCATATCAAATATAATGTATGAGTGCAAAGAAGAGACAAGAGAAGCAGAACACACTAACAGCTGCAATCCCTGAAGTATTTGAAGTCATGCTCACAAGATAATGTTTCAGTGCTTGTTTTGTTAATTCTTCCAGAAGTTTAACTGTTAATAAAATAGTTGGGGAAAATGGGGTTATATCTCTTCTCAGGCATTCTCAATTTCTTCACTTTTACTCCAGGATGAATTAAGGTAATTCAGTGCAAAAAATACCTAAAAATATATTAAGACTGTAAGGAGTCTTGAATTTATCTAAATCAGAACTTAGCATGATATTAGTTTGTGTGCCAATGAAAATTTACACTAAAGACATTATTAGGTTTCTCCCCAATTTTAGGAGCAGAATAATTTGATCAAGCAAAAAGCAAGTTACTTGTTGCTCTTTGTACTGTAGATACATTTGCAGTAAAGATGTGTGACATGCACAGATATAGAGTGGAAGAATAAGCAGCAGAAACAAAAGCACAGGGAACAATCCCTCTGCCTTGTACTAAGACCACTGAACTGTATGGAAGATTTTGAGTCTTGCTTCTCCAGGACTAAGACTGGAGGAAGACTATCCAATCATTAACAAAACAGCTCTAGACTTGTTCAGTCATGCTTTTCCAGACATAGAGGAATATTTCAAGCTAAGGAAGAAGACACTTTAAGAAATTATTTCAGATCACTGAAGCTGGGTTTAGATCTCAGTTGCACCAGGGTATAAACGGTACTTTTAGACAGTAAAAGTAAGCATATACCAAAAATTAGGATTGTGCTCTAGCTCAAGGGGCTCTGTGTCCTGACTAATATCCCAGCTCTACAGAAAAATGATATGTGAATGCCAGCCATCTACTTCCTTTCCCCTCCATCCTCTTCCCTGATAGGATTTTCACACTAGTGAAGTATGGACATGGGCTGATCTGCAGGTCTCCCAGCCAAATTATGGGGAGGCTTGGACTTATATGACAAACCACAGGTTTTACATTGTCCAAAAATACTCATTTGTTCCAAAAATATTCATGTCTTAGCATTGCTGAGTGATTCAGACAAATCACAAAGTTCTAAGACTGAATTGTTGAGGCATTGGAATCTGTTTCATATTCAGGTGAAGTATGGGCAAGTGACCAAAATGAGAGAAACTTAATGCTTTTATTCTGTGCATCTCTGTATTTACTCTGTTGCTTCTTGCACTAGGACATTTTCTGTAAATTGAATTGAGGAGAAGTAAAACAAATATAGTCAAGATACCATCAATATAGTCAGGATTTTGACTATAAAGAGCAATGTTTGCACTTTAAATAGGAGATCCCAAAACTCATTTCCCTTCCTGTTATCTTTATGCAGGTGGTCCTGTCTTTTTTTAAGTGAGAACAAGATAATGAAAAGCAATTTCAAGAAAGGTCTTTTAACTCTGAAAATTAAACTGAAAAACCCAGTTATATTCTGTGTTTTGTCATATTGCTGAACTGTGGCAGCCACTACACAGAAGGACATTACAAAAGGGGAATGGACTCTCCATATTGAAGTGTTATTTCTTCTTTTTTTATTTTATTCATACCCTATGATGACAAAAACGTACACACACGACAATGATGGGCATGAAAAAGGAAATAAATTTTAAAAACAAGCAAAACCAAATAATTGGGCCAGTTATAGTGAATAACTTTAAAAAAAATATTTGTTTGTTTGTTTGTTTATGCTTTGGTTCATTTTTCGTGTTCTAACAGATAACTCAATGCATGATGGACTCTTTTCTTCCCAGAGTTGAAAAATATGGTCCATATCCAGGAAAGAACAATCATATCTACCATTTTAAGCATGTACTTTTACCCTTCCAAAGGACTTGACCACTTGGAAATAGAGCTAGAATGTGCATAAAATAAGCTCATTTCCCATATTTTTCCAATATTAAAGGATGACACAGAAGCCCTGTGGACTTGTTGCTTCCAGAAAAAAATGTACTGCAACATGACCCCATCACCTTAATGGGGTCAGTGCTGTACTTGGAGCCAATGTTAGCCCTAAATCCTGTCTACAGCACCACTGCAGCTTTTCTCAACCCAAAATTATAATTTCATGGCTATTTCTTCTGGAGTTACACCCCAAATATCATAAATGATAATCTAATTTAAAAATAATTCCATTCAAAAAATAGATGGTTTCCTTGTTGCTTAAATGATGATAGCTTACTACCTTTAGAAGTTGTTTCAGTAGGTCCTTTTTTTATAAAAATATTGAAATTAGATGTTTGTTCACAAACTAATGATTGTCTCCTGAAACAAAGGAACACTGAAGCCTTGTTCTCTTGGAGATGGGTACTGCTCTTGGACTTTGCCAAGAGTTGAATGGTTTCATGTCACAGAATTTGTGTCATGTCTTTTCCTAGGATATTGTAGAAGGGTAAGGGATCTGAATAGCCTTTCTTCTCTTTGAAGCACCTTTTAGGTGCCACGTAAGGAATTAGAGAACACTTAGAGAATTATAGACCTATTCAGTTGGATGTGGAAACTGTCTTCCCAAGACATATGGAATATGTAATGTGAAATGTATAGAATAATAGAATATGTAAACTTATTCACAAATATACAAACAGGACGGATAATTGCATGAACCTAATTTATTTAAAGAATGTGAAATACAACCACAAGGCTCTCATCACAAAAATGTTAGGAGAACCCTAGTTGTTACTCCCAGCTTCCTTCCTTCCTTCCTTCCTTCCTTCCTTCCTTCCTTCCTTCCTTCCTTCCTTCCTTCCTTCCTTCCTTCCTTCCTTCCTTCCTTCCTTCCTTCCTTCCTTCCTTCCTTCCTTCCTTCCTTCCTTCCTTCCTTCCTTCCTTCCTTCCTTCCTTCCTTCCTTCCTTCCTTCCTTCCTTCCTTCCTTCCTGCCTTCCTGCCTTCCTGCCTTCCTGCCTTTTTCCTGCACTTCCTTGCTCAAAAACCCCCCTATATTTGCAGAGTTATAGGAATGCAGCTTTTTGAAACACATAAGTATGGTCTGTGGAAAAGGAGAACGAGGCAGAGTGCAGGGAACAGGGCCAGAAGCCATAGAGTTGGGAACAGGAGTCAGAAGCACAGACAGAACTGCTGATGTCATGATTGCCACATCCTTGTTGAGGCTTTCAGGTAAGTATTTTAAACATTTGCTAGTTCTGGGGAAAGCTCACCAGAGCCTTTGGTGACAGTTTTTAAAAATGTAAGCAAGTCATTTTATACTGCTACCCAGGTTTTGTTGTGATTTCCTGTAAGTTTTGAAATTAAAAATCAAAGGAAAATGAAGAATAAATAGATAACAAAAGATATGTCTCTTTTCTTCCTGAACTGTTTCACAACAGCAGAAACTGGAATTTTTATGTCAACTACCAGACAATTTGTTGTAATCTGAGGGATATTTGACCAATCAGTTAACTCTAATGGTGCATATGTAATATTGGTGTATTTTCCATTTTCTTTTGCAGGGTGAATCAGAATGATTCACAAGAAAATGCCTCCAGTACAGATGAATTCTTAGATAAGCTGTCGATTTATCTCAGTTCAGTATTTCTCATGTTCATGTCCACCATGCACTTTTGAATAAAAATCTAACCAGAAGAACATCTGATAGTCAAAAATTTTACATTACTCCAAGCATAAATTCTCCCAATGACATCCTATATGAGTGGCTGAGTCACGAGTTTGGTGGCATGTAACTGTGAACCCTTTGAGCTAAAATCCCCTGGAAATTATACTTTCAAGAACAGTATTTCTTCTCACTTTCATCTCCTTGGGCTGCCTGCAGCAAGGGCTGACTCAATTATGGATTAGTAAGCTGAACTCTAATGAAGCTGAAAGAAGGGACACTCAGTTGAACCTGTTTGCATGTCAGTGCTGAATTTCAGTTATTACTGTAGTGAAAGCATATTGTCTTACTGCTTTCAGGGCTCTGATAATGTGCTTTAGAGCAAATCAGGTAAAGCAACCTTCTGGAAAGGATCCAGTTCTAATTTTAACTCCTAAATAAATAAATTGGACAAAGATAAAATAGCTGTCCAACAATACAGTGATAAGTCTGCATTTATTATGCAGCCCTTCTGCAGTACACCCTGCAGTTTTTATTTCAAAGGATAACTAGAGATAGGTTCTCAGTTTCACTGTAATGCTTTTGTTTCAAGCTGCATTGCATTTCATCAGATATTGTTGTAAAAAAACATGTTTTCTGATATACATCAGTAAGAGCTCTTGTGGCTTTAAGGCTGGCTTGTTGAAATATTTTTTTTTCTTCCACAAATTTTCAAAATGCATGTAAGTCTTTTCTTAAGGAGGTATGCTGTTCAATCAGACTAATGGAAAAAGCATGTTGAGAGGTCCCAACTTGGTGGTCAGGAAAACAAGAGCAAATTATTTACTTGCTACTAAATTTAGTCACTCCCTTGCTTATTTTGTGTTAGCATCTCAAAGGGCAAAGATTTTGATTCAGCCAAGCAAATAACAATATATTTAATTCCTAAGGTAAGAATGTGCAGATCTATAATTGATTTGAATATTAAATCACGGATGATTCTGGACCTCTGTGTGTAGAGAAATCTTTTCTTTTCTACATTCCTTTCTCCACTGAAGCAGTGTAACTTTTTCTTTCTTTTAATTTCTTCTGCCTTCAGTGATTGCATATGGTAAACCCAAGATAGTTCTGGATTTGTACCTTCATAGCAGCAGATTTCTAGTGACAAAGTCTTCAGTCTTGGGAGCACAGCTGCTGCTGTTCCAATTTCTTTGCCATCCCACTGCTCTCTGAACATTCCCACTGTTCAAGTTATCATCAGTGCATGAGGAGTCACTCACTTAGCAGGTACTTACACACCACTTTCCTGATGATAGATGTTTCAAGTTCTGTACTGCCTGGAAGTCCACGCTGTGGAGTATGGTTCCTGTTGGAGTGGGGACCACACAGAATTTGAACAAAGAAGCAAAAGAAGATTTCCTCTAGCTAAGAAATCTCGCAAATCTAAATAGAAATCTCAGTAATGCAGACAGCTTGCAGACCCTAAGAAAGCCAGGATTGTTTCTTGGCATAACAGCAACTTGCTGTTCATTTATCTATTTTGTCTAAGAACAAAAGTGAATTTTTAGAACAACTCTAAGAACAAAGTAGTTACTTTTGCTCAAACAAGTAAATCTTCCCACTCAGTATACAAAGACACATTTGAAAAGTGGAGTTCAAGAAAACGCAATGGGAATCATTGTAAGATGTAGATACAGCCAACACATTATTATCCCCATTGTTTTATAAGAACAGACTGTCTGTCAGATTTTTTTACATTCATTGAGCTGCCACTTATCAACACTTATACTGTCAGCAATTTCTAAATTGTTTCATGCACCACTGCAAAACTGAGCAAAGGTTGTGTTGTAACTGTCTATACATTTCTCCATACATTGGAGGAGATGGAGAAAGTAGCTACCAAACTGATCAAAGGAAAAAAACTAAATTTCCATTGGCTGAATATACAATTTGGTTTTGATACCCATCACTGCTTTAACTCTTACCAGTTTTAAGCACTGCTCAAATACATAGGGATGTAAGAGAAATAAATTGTAATAGTCTGTTTGACTTTGTAAATTATACCTAGAAACTTCCACAGAAGCTTTCTCCCACTTATTTTACTGTAGAAATGTCTAAATTATTATGTCCATTAGAGTGGTTTGTTAAATCAAAAATCTATTTCACTTACTCTGTATCACTCTGTATCTACCTAAGCTTTTCCTTGGCTTATGAAACTCATGGATGTTGTGTCTAAATCATGAATCACATAAAGTGCTAAAAAAAGCCTTTCTTTTTTTAATATCCCCTTGAGTCCTAGAAGAAAGCTCTTATACCCAGACTGACACAGTGATAGATCCTATTCCACTCATGCGTTTGATAGAACATGTCATCATCATTTGCTATTTTATTTCTTTTCAGCTGGGGATATGTGTATGTTTGTGGAAAAGACAGGCTTAAAAAGAAAGTTAAAAATAATGTTTTCATTGTGTGTTTGGACAAGACATACATTTTAAGTGCTCAGTTTCAGAATCAGACAAAACACTGCTGAAGCTTAAATGACTTCTTAATAGTACTAGGCAATTTAGATGCACTTAGAAGTGACACAGCTTCCATTGCTGGCCAATTGTTGAAGGAAGTATCATTTCTCAAAATGGTCTCTAAAATGATCCATTTTTTAAGTGCCTCCAATGCCTACATATCAATCTCAAACATATTCCCCAGTGTTTAAAAGTTATCTAATAAATTTTGCTGTAGTGTATTCTGTTTGTGCCTCAGAGACCATTACCAAACCCATACTCACAGTGACAGCCTCATGGTACACAGCTTTAATTCTGACCTTCCACTTTCAAGAGAACCAGCTATTAAATTCTGAATTGCAGCACTTTTCAAAATCTGTTGAGCTGCAGACTTTGTAAACAAACTAATCCATCAGCAGATATCAGCACTATATGCGAAAAAGAAAGAATTATTTGATGGCTATGGGTACGAGAACAATGAGAATGTTAAATTAATAGGAGATATTACTTGGGAAAATGTAAGCCCTTTCATAAAAGTCCTTTAAAATTTAATTCTTCTCTTTCTCACCTCTAAATCTCATGGTTTGACAGTGATTATTACAATAATGTGGTTCCTGTTAGTTTTCCTCATGTAGAGGGCTTGCATTCAGGCTAATGTCTGCATTTTTCCTCTTTGGTTGTATGCTAATGTGGGAGGAAAGGTTGATTTTATAGGTTTGGGTCCTCTCTTCCACAAATTATTTTGAAATTCTATACCCAGAAAGAAGGCAAGTGGAATCTTAAAATTATTTAACTGCTCTGTTTTCCACAGAGCTAGGGGAGCAATAATATATGGGTTTGATTACAACTTAATTTGACTGAATGATTTATTCACACATCAGGATAGTATAAAGTTATTAGTTCCTGTGCCCAGCTTCACAAGAAATACCAGGAAAATATCAACACAGTGATAGTGGCAATATTATTGCTATTTTGCTAACCCTTAGATCCACCACTAGGGAAGATTGTGTTGGTGTTACTCAAACACCTGAGAAAACCACGTGCCATGTACAGACAGGCTTCATTCAGCATGGAAAGGATGGTGCACTCCTATCAGACAAGGTCTGGACTCTGGGCTGAATCCTAACAGATCAGAATGTCAATGGCATCATTCAAATCAATTGTTTTACAGAATAAACCATCCTCCAAAACCAGGTATTGAAAACCAGCACAGTCAACCCATTAAGACCCTTGCCTGGGTACAAAAAGATTATTTCCTGAGCTTTGCCATTAACGTGTTCTGTGACCTTTGGCAAATATCTTGGCATTTGTGTTTGCACAGGCTTTGTCTAGGCTGGAGTAATGCTGGAATCTGAAAACTCCTTTATTGTGAATCAGTGATTTCCTGCCCCCCTTCACAGGATGCACCCCTACAATATAAATAGCAAATGTGCAACACAGAACTATGGGATATAGAACATAGAACTACGAGATGCACATGTCCTTACTTCTGCCATCTAGCTAAAAATCCCCCCATCAATCTTCAAGGGCTTTAAGAAAGCAGAAATGGGAGATTTATTTCTGTATATACTCGTTTTTAAAGCAGAGACAAAAGGAAATGAATTCTGATTCAAGGTTTGCAAGTTCTGCTGGGATTTACATTGCCACGGCAATTTTGCTATTAATGCTCACCAAAATAATGAAGCTGAAAGTAGAAACTTGAAAACCCTTAGATTTCCATATTCAGTAGCCTCTTGTCTTTTTTTAAGGGTTTCTGTGTTCTATAATTCAGGATTGCCTTTCTTTTCCAGATAGGTCATGTATTCCCCTGTATAAAACCTCACTCATAATATTTAATATTTTCTTTGCAATGTTGAAGCACCCTAAAGCTTTCAAAGTTAAATATGTATCTTTTGAAATGTGTACTTTTTAATACACATGTGCAGTGAAATTTATATACAAAACTGTTGAACAAGTTTAGAAAGCTTATCAGAGTATTAATTGTTATATAGTGAAGAGAAAGAGAGATAACTAGAATATGTCCTATGCAAACTACATTATAGTACAGAGAAAAATGGAGACCAATTTATTTTGCTTACATTAAACAAATTCACAGTTCTAGTTTCCAGAAAAGATTTCTGTCAGGGAAATAAACCACAGCTCCTTCCAAAGGAGCATCTTTTGGACCTCTTCTTATTTATCTTGGATTTTGGAAAGAGATTACCAGATCTGTTCAACTGATATAAAATGGCCTAACTTCGTTGTTCTGTGGAGCTGCAGCATCCCCACAGTGCTGGGGGCTCTGGCCTGGGGGGTTGTTCTTGGTTGTTCCCTTCCCTCCCTCTGGTCCCCCAAGAATCCCCTGCTGATCCTGAATCCACGAGTCACCAAACTTTGCAGCATCCTGCCTGTGCAGTTGATCATCCTCAAAGTTCTTTATAAAAATATAGTGATTAATAAATGGGCTTTACAGAGTCAATAGAAATACTGTTCCAGTGGTATGGGAGGCTTTAAGAACCACCCAGCCTAAGCTGGCAAGCAAAGAACTGGGGGAAAAGCTTTATAAAAATATAGATATATGTCACTTGCCTTGTACTTCATGTAATAGCAACAGGAAGTGGGCAGAGTCAGTTATGAATGCTACAAGTTGGACGAATATGATATGAGGATTGAGAGTCATTAAACACCCCAAAGAAATTGGATAAGATAAATTAATTCTGGAGAGTGCATAAGAATTTAAACAGAGTGGTGATAAGGTTTGGAGATAGAGAGGAGCAAACAGTGGAAACTGAGGTCCAAATCATCCTTAAGGAGTAGCATTGGGACCCCAGAAGCTCCACAAGAACTTAAAATTCCCTCCAGTGATCAAATCTCCTTCAGATGCAGTTTTGCTTACTTAGAGTAAACATATTTGATGTAGAGTATAGCTGTTGATAATAAAATGATTCCTTAGGGGCTGCAGTGTCATTCCACTTGTGCTTTGAAGGAAGCCAGAGTAGGGTTTCATCCTCTCAGCAGGGTCTCCTTTGCTGTCTCATTTAAAACCAGTTTGTGAGTCAGCTGAGCTTTGTGAACCTCAGCTGGGTGGCCTGACCTGAGAGGGGCAGGAGCCTTCAGCTGATGTGCAATAATTCAAGTGAATAAACCAGTTTTGGTGCATATTGTGCAACCACAAAAATGCAAAACCACCTTAAGACCACCTTGGAACTTAAACAGAGATCACTGCAGTCTACTGAGGACTGTCATCTTGAGATTATATTTCCCTCCTGAAAGATATCACTTATGCAAGTATATAAATTAATAATTAATATAACTAATATGTAAGATAAGAAAAATGTCATTGAAAAAAGGAATCAAAAATATATCTGGGATATACAAAGCCCTTAGGAAGCTCCTTTAAACTCTGGAATAGAGCTGAGCTAAATAATTAAATCTTGGTTTTGTGGAGCTCTGGAAAAAATATTTTTTGAACAAACTGAACAAACTATGATGCTTTTCTTAAAAGATTTTTTTTCATTAAGTAAAAATACCTTTTATTTCAAGATCTACAAAAGAATAAAGTTTTTTTTTTCCTTTCCAATTGCTTTTACAAGTGCTTTGTAAAAATAATTTCAGGAAAAAAATATCATTGCTATTTTAAAAGTCTCAAAATAAAAACCACAACTTTAAGTTACTTTTTAATGGCTTCCATGATTGACACAAATGTGTATTTTCAGAGGAAAACACACTGCACCTATCTTTTCTCAAGAGACTACAGATCATACAGCTGAACTCAGCTCAAAATAGTCAGAATCTCTTTCAATTTTTTTTCTGTTGTGTTTAAAGTATCTTGCTTGGTTTTCTTAGTTCTTTTTAATATTAACTAATTTCCTGCATTTACTCCACTTCTAGCATAACTAAGTGCATATAAGAACCAAATATGCCTCATGAATCAGTTTTAACCAAGATAGGAAAACAAAAATGATAAGGCAAAGTCAAAAATGCAGAAGGAGAAGAACCTTTATGAGGGGCATGATCTTCTAAGAAGCAATCAAGAACTTAGATAGAATATTATGCATAAGAACAGGTCTGTCTATCCAAAGCTGAGAAGTAATTTATTTTTTTCTCATGTTTGACATTTAGAATCACATAACATCAGACTGTGACCCCAAAATAATGGATTGACATGTCTTGGAGAAACTCAGCGCATCTGGATGCTTCACTTTTTAAAGAACTATTCTTTCAAATAACTGCTGCATATCTAAAAAGCAGGCTGCTGTTTCAGAAATTATTGCAGTGAGCTAACAGCAGTACACGCAGATTCCTTGCAAAACAGCAGATGCAGAGGTTCTTGGGCTACCTGAATTATTTATGGTTGATTCGGCACATCCCTAGTAATGTCTGAGGCTTTATAGGTCCCTGAAACACAGCCAAGAAAAATTCACCCACATTCATGCACCTGCATACTTTCAATTATAAATTCCATGGATTGTGTGAGCCAGTCATTTAGAAATTTTGGCTGAATCATTCAGAAGGTAATTCAACATATTTTATGCTGTGGTCTGCAAAAGCCTCATATTTATTTGCAGGCATATTCATTTAAATTCAATGACTTTCAAACATGATGGGATTCAATAGCACAGACACACAGGAATCACAATATCATCATGGATCAATGTTCCCTCTAGTCTGACTTTGACTCCAATTCTGCACCTGGATCCAGTAACACAAAATCCTACCAAAATCAATGGAACTGCACTGACACAGGATGCTCAAGAGCTGACCTGGCTGTTGGGCATGGCCTTTCAATAATATTCAGAGAAAAGATTTCTCAATAGTAAAGTTGGTGCCTCAGTAACTTTCATGGACAATTAATAGCTAATGTTACTTACTTATTTTATTAAATAAAAGTTATTTTTCATTCAATGTTTTAAAATATGTAATAGTTTTTCTATTCAGTTTTTATTTTTATTTAAATTCTATTTATTTTACTAAATATTAAAGTATTTATTAAGTATGCTTTTACTTCCTTATGCATATGTGTATAGATCACCATGAATTTTGTAAATGTGAATATTACATAAAATCTCAATTACCCATGCAACAATATTCAAAAACCTGCAATCAAATCCAAGTATTTTGTATATAAAAAATAAACAACCAAGACCTTGCAATAAAAGGATGGTTAAACAAAAAACAGATTATTGAACATCTAAAAAGACTCAGATGTAAAATATAAGGATTTAAATTCAGGGGTCTGGATGAAACAAGCAGGATGAAAAGAAAGGTTAAATTAACCTTCTGCTTTCTCAATGTTTCATTATTTTTTCTTTCCCAGAATCATTTCCTGGACAGAATGGACTAGGGTTTTATTTGGCCCATATATGTCATGTGTTCATGTGTAATTTTTTCTTTAGCAACAAATACTTAGATCTTATTTTTTCCACTATTACATTGTACAGTTTTAGGGTCAAGAAAGCTGAGTCCCTGAGAGTAGCACTTCACTATGTTTGGTCTGTACAAATGCCAAATAACTCCTTCTTCCAAGACCCATAGTACTTGTAGTGGTGCAGTTCAGGTACAGGATCAGACACCAACTCTGGTGCCTAAAGCCAAGGAGAGCTGGGACTGCCTTCTTATTCAGTCATCTTAAGAAAGAGCATGACTGTAAATTATCCAGATTTTTTTCACTCTCCAAAATGTCCCAAATGTACACGTTAATCATAGAATACAAAATTCAGAGCAGAAATCCAGAAAGATAATGTATATTTAAAGGTATTTTTGTTAATATCTTTGTTTCATGTTGGGGTGGGAGAATTGTTTCTTTGTTTTGTAATATATTTATTGGTTATCTTGTTTTTAATACTGACCCTTGGTCTTTCTGTATTTCAGGTCCTTATTCTTAAAATTTATTATCACTACCCTACTTCACAGTGAAGCTGTCAAGATAAAGTCCATTAGTGGTTTTGAAGTGCTCAGATAACACCGTTTATGTTGCCTGTAAAGATATTTTACTTAGATTTTTTTTGTCCTCATACAAACTTCCTTCCTTTGCTCAATAATTGGTTCAGTGATGTGAGGATTAGAAACAGCATTAATTGAAAGCCAAGATTTCTAGTCCTCATTTTTTCATTAATTGCAATGCAAGAAGGAATCTGGTATTTCAGAGCACTGTTACTCTGCAAGCCTCACTGAAAAGAGATGGCTACACCTTGGATGCTGTACCTACAACATCCTCTGCTGGTTTACTTGAAACAGCTAAAACCACTTTTCTTAGTCTGAACATAATCCAGTTTACTTCACCCACAATCCAACCTTTGCAAGGCTCTGGTGAAACACTTTTCATTCACGTACCAAAATGCAACAACAACATTCAAAATATTTTGGGAACTGCTGCTGTTGCTGCTTCCTTGTTTTCTCCCCAGTTCAGCCATTCCTGGTACCTTCCACATGAGCTTTGTGGAACCAGCACTAGCCCAGCACAGTTTGTTATCTGAGGTTTGTTAGCTGAGGCTCTGTTCATGTTTATGAATTCCTACACACATCCTGCTGTTGAGTATTTTTGCTAGTGTGAGATGAATGTTACCTACTGTTAAAAAAAAAAATAAAAATTATATATACACAACTATAGCCATGCTATTCTAAAATATCTGCCAATTTGCAAAAGTAACAATCCAAAAATAATGTAATAACATAATCTCCCTTGGATCTGAACTGCTTTGTAGTGTAAGCACTTCTGACCTCCTTTAATAGGCAATTAGAAATTCAGAGTTGTTTCCAGTTATTGAAGAGTAACTATGAGGCTTTTAAAAACTCATGAAAAAGCTTGTAAGGAGAAAAAAAAAATCTGGAGTGTTGTAATAGGTTCAAACAAAAGCCAACATCAACATAAAAACTATTTCTCAGGGGATGTTCTTTTGAAAGGACCTGAAACATTTATTTACCAAAATGCACAAAGAACAGCTTTCATGTATTCAAAACACAGTAACCTAGTGCACTGTACAGTTGATATTATGATATTAGTATAGATTAATTGGCATTTAAATGCCTAAAATAGGTCTACACTGACTAAAGGGGGTTTCCTACAAGCTAGGTGCTTTTGGAGATGGACCCTGATAATCAAAGAAGAACAGGGGTTTTCTATTATTTTTAATTTTTATTTTTATTTTTATTTCTATTTTTATTTCTATTTTTATTTCTATTTTTTATTTTATTTTTAGAGGATACCAGCAGAATCAATTAAGCAGGAAGTGAGACTCCTTTTACAAGAGGTCTTCTAGGAGAGGAACAAAAAGTGATGGAGATGTTGACTGGTTAACACATAAACATGGGAAATTAAAATGGGTGTGTAAGAAATTTCAAGTTATTTCAGCTATTTTCAGTTTTATTTAATGTAGTAGAAAGGCACCAGTTTAGTGACTGGACTCTGTGATCTTTTGAGCCACTTCAAGGGTGTTTTCCAGAAGGGAAACATAAAAAAGCCAACTAGCATGAATCAAAATATTCACGAAGGTAATGCCAGTTTAGCAGGGAATATTATGATATAATAAA
Source organism: Luscinia megarhynchos (assembly GCA_034336665.1). Taxonomy (NCBI): domain Eukaryota; kingdom Metazoa; phylum Chordata; class Aves; order Passeriformes; family Muscicapidae; genus Luscinia; species Luscinia megarhynchos. The sequence continues at coordinate 95,346,707 of JAPFBE010000002.1, forward strand.
ATATTGTATGACATTGGGCTATTATATAATCTATTTTTTATGTTGTATGATATCATATCATATGATATTTCTCTATTCTATTCTATTCTATTCTATTCTATTCTATTCTATTCTATTCTATTCTATTCTATTCTATTCTGCTGCTGCTTGATATCCAATTAGCAGTCCCAAAAAGGGCTCTATCAACTCTGTGTAACACCCAATTTCTTTGTGAATATTTTGGTTATTCTCAACTCTCTTAACCAGCATTGAATGTCTTTTTTTTTTTTTAGACAACTGAAATGGTCCTCAAATTTGCATATAAAAAACAGGCTATTTTTTGTTTCAGTACTCCTGGTATCTGAACGCTCTAGTCCTCCAAAAAAGTAAATAAAACTTTGAATTTAAAAAGCACAGACTTCTCAGCTGTTCAACTGTTTCTTTTTTTTTTGGTTTTAAGGTTTTTTGCAAACCAGAACATAAATGTCATAAATGAAAAATATGAAGACTTAATATAAAACACTAAGCAAGAATTAAAGTATTCTTTGCAAAAAATCAGACTTTGTAGGTAATTTTTATTTATTATTTAATTGTATCATTTATTTCACTTTGTGAATTTAATTTTCCATTGGGAAAATCAATAAATCTGTTTTTCCCATACAGTATGTCCAAAACTGTATATTTAATTTTATGGAGTTAAATTTAGAAATTTTTTTTGTTGAATCAGAGAATTTTTTTTTCTACACATTTGCTTATAGAAATGACATATGTCAGTATTGCCTCCCATAGTCTGAGCAGTTGAGGACACAGTTCATTTGAGGTTTGTGTGATTTCTTTTCCATTTTAGGTATATACAGCTTCTCAGTTTTTTGAACAATTTACAGATCCTTCTGCAAATATCTTTATTATCCAGTACTGCAGTGCTTTGTTCAAGAACTCTTTATGGTTTCTTTCCCTTGCCTACTTGTGACTGGACAACACCTTGAATCTCTACAGTTTCATGCAGAAAATACAGTTTCTGTTCACTATGAGGAGAGAACATCAAGATAAAAAAAGCAGAATTGGAAGTAATGGACTGGAAAGAAAACATACAGATCTGCACTTGTTTATAAATGTGCAAAGTAGTGACTTTGAACATATCATTAACTCATAGAGACTACAGAAATGGGCAGCTGAAAAGGGATATATTGGATACAAATTCCTTACAATCCTGTGTACATATAATTTCATTGCCTTTTGTGTAATAGTGAAAATTTCCTATGCCTGTTTTAGATTTAAGTCATAAAGCTGTTATAGTTGTTCAATATTTTTCTAAACAATTCCTCCCCACTGCTCCTGGATTTTGTAAAACAAAGCAAAACAGAGACTTTTTCCAGCTGGCATTTTACATGGAAATTAAAGAAAATATATTTCTCAGGCATTAGATCTTTTCAACACACAATATATCTTCCTGCTGCACTGCATTCAAAATGAGAACAAACTAGAGAACACACAGAGACAGAACAGTTTGAGCAAAAGCTTGCTTAAGTCTTGATCTAGCAAAATGAGATGACCTTATTATCAAAAATCAGATATTGAATTTGACTTGATTAACTTTTATTTAGTATTATGAAATATGATGAGTCCTATTGATTTTCAAGTCTATAACTCTATCCCTTTAATTCCTCCTATTATCAGCATTAGGTCCTGATTGATAATGTTAAGAGGTTTCATAACTGTAGAAACTGATTCTTGTGATTAATTTGATATATCTGATGGCAATCATGAAGTTTGATAATTTTAATATCTCATTAATTGAATGACTACTACATTGATTTACCTGTGCTATGAAAAATAACCTGACAAATGCAATATATCAAATGGGTTTTGACTTCCTTGTGTAATATTTAGTTATTAAAAAAGCAAATGCTTTTCAGTCTGTTTGGGACAAGGGGCCCTTTTGAATTCTCCCTTTTGACAGGGGTAAATCAAAGCATGAGGGTTACAGCTTAAACGCTCTTGGGAGATTTGGGACCTGATGAGGCACATCCCAAGGTCCTGGGAGAGCCAGTAATTGTAGGTGCCAAGTCACATCTTCATCAGGGGCACAGACAGTGGCATTGAGTGCACCTTCAGCTCCTGTGTAGATTACTCCAAGCTGAGTGGTGTGGTGGGCAGGCTACAAGAGTGCACCCAGGAGAACTTAACGAAGTTTAAAAATGCCAAATACCTGGGGCTGCACCTGGGTCGAGGCAATCCCCAGTGCCAGTGCACACAAGGTGATGAACAGATTGAGAGCAGCCCTGCAAAGGTCTTGGTGATGCTGCAGATAAAAAGTTGGACATGGACTGGAAAAGTTTGCTTCCAGTCCAGAAAGCTTATTATATCCTGGGCTGCATCTAAAGAAATGTGATCAACAGGTCAAGGGAAGTTATTCTCTCCTTCTATTCCATTCTCATGAAAGCCACACTTTGAGTATTTAATGCAGCTCAAGGAAAATGAGTGAGCCCTAGAAGTGGCCACAAACAATAGGGAGGGCTGGAACACCTCCCTTGTGAAGACAAGTTTAGAGAGTGGGAGCTGCTCAGCCTTTCAATATACAGAGAGCTACATAATACATTTTGCATTTAATTAACAGCATTACAGCTAAGATGCTTCTTTAGGTTCAAACTGCCAAGAAAACTGTGATGTTCCTGCTGGAGTTATGCCTTTATCATTATGGGAGGGCAACAGGGGGAGATCAATAGAAAGCTAATTTTATTACTTTTTCCTTGTCAGATAAAATGGCCTTCTGTTGGTCTTACATTTTACATATAAAATACAGAAAGTAATTATCAAGGGTGAGTGCTTATTTGATATCATTACTTCCAGATACTTTCAAGTGCCAAGAAGCAGAATGCTGTCATAAATTTGGTAAAGCAAAAGTGATAGACTTATATTACTTCTGTGAATGAGGAGGGGATAATTAGATAAATCAAAATACAACAAAGATATTTCCAAATTACCTAGATCCTAATTCAACAGAGCTCAGAACTAGTGAAGCATGATCAGAAGTACCATATGATCCAATTTTAGACACGACCCTTAACTCCATTAAAGGAATTTTTTGTTTACTGTTAGAGTGTAAAAAACCCCACATTTACATTGTGACAATGGTTGGTGTGCAAATTTTGTATTGTGTTTCAACAGTCTTAGTTTTTCCAGTGATTTACTATAAGATATCATCCCAGTCTTGATTTTCACATGGGGTGGGTTTTTTGTGTTTTGTTGTTGTTGTTTGAGGGTTTTATTTGTGGTGGTGGTTTATCTTTTCCAGACTCAAATTCTTCACAAAAATTGGTGCAAATGCACACTGCTAATTGCACAATTTCCAACAGTATTTGCAGGAGAAATATCATTAAAATAGCTGTCTCTCACCCCTCAGTTTTCTGATGCTTTCAAATCAGGGATTAAAAAACTGCAGGCAAATTATTATGACATATACATTGGAAAAGCTTGGTTTATGTCAAGCTCATTGGCTGGCTCACTGGATTCTAACAGCTCTTTACTTCTACCTGGCTTTATGATCTAATGTGATAAGTTATTGATGAAGGCATAGAGCAGATAATTTTCCCAGTGTATGGCTGTTTTTTGTTTTTGGTTTTTTTTTAAATATTATGAAATGCCCTTCCCTTTATATGACAAAATTAAAATTCCCAACATATTATATGGAAGAGTAAAGAAGCATTTTTCTTTCCAGGAGAATTTCAGAGCTTTACTTTTAATATGTAGCAACTCCATATCACTGAGTCAGAAAACAGTTTGAATATATGTCTCCAATTTTATATTAATGGCTTTAAATATTGTCCATCAATTAAAAAAATAGAAACATACATGGAGTCATTGTCCACAAATGCACACTTCATTTGATTACATCCTTGAGATATTTTATAGAAAAATTTTAGCTCTAGAGAACTACCATTTAATGTTTATTTTTGTTTGCAGTTAGAAGTGCTATGAAAATCCCTTTTTCTCTGTGTTGCTCTTACATGCTTAAGAATTTTTCTTTCTGATTAAATACCAACTGTAGTTATGTCACTTTGTTGATCCAATTAAGATTCAAAACCCATGTTCAACCTGAATTCTACTATTTGTTTCAAAAATGAAGCAGATCAGAATTCAAAAGTGTCATCTTTTTTTTCTACCTGCAATATCTAGCAATAAATTTGGGGAAAAAAAAATGTATTACCTTTCATATAAACTTTGTTTAATGTAGTTGGATTTTACCTGTGGATTATAACCCTGTTGCCTATCCCTTCTTGGATTTGTTAGAAATACCCCTTTGTTACCAGTCTTGCATAATGTATGCAGACAAGCATATGTTTGAAAAAATAAGGCTTTTAAAATAAGACTGTTTAAAATAATTTTTACAGGATCTTTTCCTTTTTTTTTTTTTTTAATATTTTTTTTTTGTAAACAGTTGTTCCCAAAGGCTTCAGAATTCAGGTTTGTTTCAAATGAATGCTAAAACAGCTCCTTGACTACAGTATCAATGTGTTTGGGAGTTTTTATTAGTCAAACATGTTTGCCCATCCATCTTAAAAGATTTATTTTATTGGGATAAAAACATACCTTATCTGATTGAGTTAATATTATGCTATTTAAACCTGAGGAGGATGAAAAAAATGAATGATAGAATATCTGTCTTCTCTCAAACATCTCAAAGGGAATGCCAAATTTGTCCTGAATACATTAGAGCTCTGAATGGAAAGAGGAAACCTAATAAGCTTTGGGAATGTTTTGAAGATTTCTGTAATTAAAGTAAAACATAGAACCTTTGGAAATACTGATGGAAAAATGTCACAAACAGCAGGGAAAATGAATCTCTAGTTTCTGCACAGTTTTCATCGTATGAAAAAAAATAAGATATTGGTTTTTTATTTGAGATTTGCCATAGAAATATTTCCATGCTAATATGAAAATGTAATATACAAAAGGGGGAAATAGTATGGATGTGCAGTGCTGCTTAGGCACCACTGAATTAGAAAGTACTGTAGATGTGCAACAGACCTTTCATGGTCTAGTGGTTGCTCTTGGCAGATCACCTGGATAAATCTCCTGTAGCTTTAGTACAGCAGCACTGTGGATGTTCCAGACACAACCAAGTAAAATCATGTGTACATATCACCTTGCTCACATCTTCATCTCCTTCCTCTTTTGTTCCTCCCTAATTTTTAACTTCAATGCATCTGAACTCTCCTTCCAAATGAGTATTAAAGAAAAATCACAGAATCTTTCTTTGGCAGAGGAAAATGAAACATTCTGAAGTGGAGGCATTAGTTTTGTTTACAAAGGAGAAACATTTTTTTAAATGTATGACTTATGAAATATATCCCCATTAAACTGGAATACTGTGTATCTACATCACCCTTCTTTTATTTATGAGGCTTCAACAACGTCAAGTGTCAGAGAAGGCTGGCACAAGAGACAGTGACTTTGACATTCTTATTTTCAGTCTGTTTCTTGTTCTTTGCTTAGAAATATGGTGAGATCGTCTGCAGTGTTGCACTGTGAAAAAAACAACTCTAAACTTCGTACTGACATGTCTCATGGCTTCAGCTCCTACTTGGGCTCATCAGAAACTTCTGAGGGATCTGCTGAAGAACTCTTAAAATATTCATTTGTGGAAACAGGCCTTAAAGTGAGCCTGTGTTACTACTAATGTTTTGTAAAGACAAGGTGAAATTAGCCCTAGAAAACACACTGCTTTTAGGAATATCATCTAGGATTTACAGCCTAGCTCAGACACTCACCTGGCTGTCCAGTCAGTCTGAAAGTTAATTAAGAAACCATGGACTATCATCAGCAGTTTTGCAGCTAAGTGTTTAATAGGCTGTACTGCCCTTAAAAAATTAATATTATACAGAAGAAAATTCAGCAGAGAAATCCCTCAAAACTTCTCAATGGTGAAGAAAGAAAAAGACCTTTAACTTCGGCCAGGCAGTGACCTGTGATCTTTTCTTCTTTGGGGTTATACTCCAAAAATGCAACATTAAGTGGTGAAAGATGAACATATACTGAAGGGAGGGATGGCTTTAACTAACTTCAGGTAAGGATTCATAAACTCCAAATTTGTCTCATGGTATAAAATGAAACGGGAACTCCTCTGGATTAAATTTTAGTGCCTCAGTGTTGGTTTCTATTAGTGGGGAACCTGAACATGGATCTCCCAAATTCTATGGATACCTCTTTTGTGAAGCCCTTGTAGCTGCAGATAACAGCATAACTTCTGCTCAGGGAATCTACAGCCAAGGGACAAGGTGAAATTTCCCCCTTTCTTACAGGGAGTGGTGCCATAACCTGGAAAATGTCCCATAGATATCAGTAATTACAGCTCAGTGTGGTATGGACAGAGTTAACAGGTTTGTGTGACATGAACATAAACTTCTCTCTTTAGTCACATAATAAATCCTTGTAGCCCAGTAGAATTTCTCTGAAAACAGCTAGCTGCAAATTCTAAGAAAAAAAGGAGCAAGATGATTCTACAAAGAGATGCTTGAACAGCAGAGGATTTAATTTTGTATGGTTATGACTGGACTGGAGAAGATAAACAGGAAATGATGGTTCATTGTGTCTGCTATTGCAAACAGATCATCTGTTAAAGTTGATGCTGCAGAAGGCAAAAGCTTTCATGTGACCAAAAAAAAAAAAGTTAAAAACATTAAGGAAGGGAAGAAAAGGTCATCAAAACCCTTAAGAAACAACCTTTGGCTCAGGAAATCTCAGAATCAAAATGTTCCCTCTTGTCCCACAGCAAATTAAATTCATCAAATGTATTTCTTACTGGCCCTTGTCAAATGCCTTTGGAAAATTCAGAGCTCAGTGTTACCAAAAGACATTTGATTATGGCTGCCACGAGGATATTTTCAAGATTCTATTGTAAACAATAAAAGCCAGCACTGCTTGGAAAAGGTATTGTTGAAAGGTTTGTTTTCATGTTGCTTTCCTTTCCAAGGACAAGCCACTTGTAAGAAGCTGTCAGGTCTAGCTACAACCCAGAACCCTCCCATGCTTTTCTAAGGAGCAGTGCTAGCAGATTTCACTGTCAGCCATTTAATTTGAGCTCACAAGCTTAACCAGCTTCTTGTCTTCTTCCAGACTTCACAAAGTCAGTCTGGCTGCCACCAGCCAGGGGGCATTCAGGGGCTCTCAGGCTCACAATTCAAGCAGAGATTGAAATGATTAAGGCATGGGGAGATGGCTGGAGTAGCACCTGAGGCTGATAAGTCTGTCTGCCAGAGCAGAGACTTAGAAAATGCTCGTGGAGAATGATTGTTTTCATATTTTAGAGGTCATCTGCTATAAGGGCTTGTAACAGAGGTGGTGTATTCACAATAAAATAACTGTTTTCATTGTGGGAAAAACTTCTATAAATTTCTAATTAAGAAATGTATCTTTCTTCTCCTCTCAATACTTGTTTCTCTAATTTGCATTATAAATAGATGAAACCACACCTTAATATAGACGTTTATGAAACTGTATAGTCCTGCTGAAAATCCACAAATTCAGTCATAAATCACCCCAAACTCACTTATCTCAGCAAATATTTTTCCTTCTCAATGCATTTGGATGTTATTCCATTACCTCTGAACAGTCACCCAGAAGCTGTTAGTCCAGTAACATCCATTTCATGCTTAGCCACTTTTCAGATTAAAGTATTCAAACACCCTTGAGGAGTTCCTTTCATCAAATAATTTTAGCACGAAGGCAAGAGAGTCTATCTTACTTTTTATTGAAGGTTTCATCAGTTTCTCTCAGCACTGGACAGAGCTTTGTGAAAGGCTCCTGGATCAAGCCCTCAGTCAATTCAGTCGTCTTCGATCTCTTTTGAGCCATGACTCCACTAGAAGCAATCTGGTGGAGTTAGGCAGGATTACTGGTAAACTTTGGATTTCTATTTTATGCTGCTGCCCTCTCCAATTTTCATCATCTGTGTTGGACTCAGGGCTCCTTCTCCTTTTTCTGTGGGCTTATTCCTGAATTTGGAAAGCTCCATGGCTTCCCCAAATCCCATCTCACTTTTCATAGGGAAAGACCAGGAGTAATCCCTGTCACTCCCTCATGTAACAGCCATTGTTCCTGGAGATAGATGATGGGTTTTTCGATAGGAATGGAACAAACTTCCACCAGCTGAGGATCTGCTGAGTTTTTACAGCTAAATAAACATCTCTCCAGTGCAACCCCACGCCTTGGCCTCACTGCTATTCTGACTTCCAAAACATACCTTCTGGGTTTTCTTTTGGAGTGAATCAATTCAACAAAACAAAATTTAGTTCCAGTTTTCAGCACAGTTCATTGCATGAACCCTCCCAAGTTCCAGAACAGGCGATATCAGGTTTGTGTACCCTGGGCCTGCACAACCCCTGACACTCTCAAACAACTCTCAAGCTCGATTTCTTTCCCTACACTGAGGATATTTCTGTCAAAAGAACAGAGAGTATGGCACAGGATTTGCTTTCTGGCTCTGAAGGCAAGTGACATAACTGCTCACATTCATACAGTTAATTCTCTCCCCTTTCCAAACAGTGTAGCCTCATCCATGCAGCCTATTGAGACAAATCCCAGAACACACCTGAGCTTTGCCTGGAGCAAAACCCATTCCAGCAGCTGTGGTAGCAATTAATCTGTAGTGACAATCTCAGGACAGTGCTCAGAATTCTGCTCTGTCTCTGATTTATCGGTTAGGACATAGCTGGAGAGTCTGCAGAGAATTTGAAGGAAAACTTGGTAGTATGTACATTTAAACCCTTTACAGACAAAAATTACTTTTGCCAAATTCTATATAAATCTCTATATCCTTGCCTGGAACTATGTCTGCCCCAGCCACCAGTGCTGAGCAGGGCTCTGGTGTGTTTTCCAGCACGTGCAGGTGCAGCAGTCGGTACCTTTGCTAACAGACACTTTTATTACAGGGACAGCCAGGGCATGCATGCCCAGGAGCAAGAATTGTACTCTGCAAGCATGGCACCTCTTTCTGTAAAATACCAGCTTGGTGTTGATTCCAGATATTTTGGGAAAAGGGGAATATGGCAGGAGAGTGAATAACACGGAGGTGATATGTCTGAGGGAACAAGGACTGTGTGTTCTGTGACAACACAGCACAGGGACTGGGATTGCTTTTGGAGAGAGCTCCACGTGCTGTTTGAGACACCTGTGTCAGAATGCAGCTCGGGTTCTGCAAGGCTTTGGGGCATATTTATCCTCTGCACTTCAGTGAATGCCTAGCATGAACTTTAAGGCCATAAGAATGGACAAAGATACAGGCAGATAGCTCAGACAATTGTAAATTGTCCTTCTTGACTGGCTGCTCCAGAAATCATATATGTCCTTTAATTCTTAATCCTCTATCAGAGGATGTCAGCAAATTTTGCTGCAAACACTGCAGCAGATAAGTGTTGCCTTCATCCTGAAAAGACAAGCTTTGACTCTCCATTTCTCTTCACAGAGCAGTTGAATTTTAGCTCACCGAGCATCTTTTTTAACTCTGTTTCCCAATGGGAGTCAAGGACTAACTCCCAGAGCCTTGTAAACTTTATAACAGATATTGCAGCTTTTAAAAACCTCAGATAAAAATGTACATTGAATTATAGAAGGGAAGGTCATGTTGTTATCATCTTGTAAAATATTTTGGATTTTTATTATTGGTGGTGTTGTTTCCCCATCAGGTATATAGTAAAATTTCTAGGTTTCTCATGAAAGAGGATTGGAAAATAGTAGAGTAAGGACCCTTACCATAACCATAATTAGCATTCACCAAACTGTATAGATCCTGGAATCAACAGGACACTTGCATCTCTAGTGAATTGATCCACTTCCAAATTGATGAGAGCACTGAAAGGGTGCTCTTTGTCAATATGTTTATCACTACAAATTTCAACTAGGTTAGGACTTCTATTTCATGATGAAGTGGTTAAGAGGAGGAAATTCTGATTTCAGTGATCCAGGGTGTCATAAAATAGGTTTTACTGGGTGATTTAAACCAAAATACACTCATCCCTCAAGCTGAGAGGGAGAAGAAAAAGTATGGAGAGTGAATCTCCTCATCTTGTGGACCTTCTCTGGCATTTATCCAGCTGTTGTTTGTCTTAATCTTATTTTCTTAAAATATCTATTATTTTATGCTCTTTGGAAATTCTGTTCTCTACATGATTAGGCTGAGCCTGAGACAGATGGAAACATGGTGAGTTATGAAGAAACATCCTCTGTTGAGGAACCAGCAGTGTGTGGAAGTTGGAGAAATAACTTCTGCTGCTCTTATTTTTTAACAATTAAAATAAATTAAAACCTGAGAGACTTAGTGGAACTTAGCAGCACAAAGAAGGCAGAATGGGCAGGCAAGGGATAAAGTGACAGTTTATTTTCTGGGTTGTTGGTAAGAATTCTGCAATTTCATGTAATAGAAAAAAAGCAGCAGCTAGAAAAAGTAATCTGTCTCCTCTACAGTATTGGAACGGTCTGATCACAAATGCTTGTAGGAAGAGGGCTAGTCTGGCAAAAAAAGAAAGGGGACAAATGTTGAAATAGATGAAAATTACATTTTCTGAACAAACAATTTTGATCCTCTTGGAATTAAACTTGTTTTGATTTTGAAATATATATTGATGTAAAGAAAAAGAATTGTAGTAATTAAAAAGAATAAAAATCAAACCAAACAGCATGAAACAGTCCAAATTCATTTTTTCAGCTCCTGAAAATTTCAGTGCACATGTTTCAATATTTTCATATTAACATCAATTTTGGAATAGATTTTTTGAATATCCCAGATATCCCCAGGTGATACAAAATGAAGCAGACAAAAAATATTTATTCTAGGTTGCTTTAGTGTTTCTTTTAATTATATTTGGGTGTATTTTTGGTTCCATGCTAACACTGGATGTATATCATGTACAAAAGTCTTGTTCTCAGCTGATATCAGGCAGTTTTATGTCATTGGCTTAAGTACAGCAAATGCTTGTTTGAATCATGTGAAGTCCTGCCTAGGAATTTCTATATAAATAAATACACCATTGAAAAATTAACTTGTCACTATATTAAACAGAGGGGACAAAACAGAAGGACTCAGAAAATTAATCACAGTTCTCAGTACTACAGACTATAAAACATACAGAAAAATGCATCAAAAAAAAAAGGAGTAGGTGCAATACTGCATTAAAGTAAAATATTAATTTGTTCCTTGATTGCTTCATGGGTAATAGGAAGAAACCAAAGGATCTGTGTGGACACAGCTGTATTAAGAGCTGGTTGCTGCTACAGTATTCCCAGGATAACCATGGGAATATGTAACTGTTAGGCCAAATTCCTCTACCCTTTTTCATCAGTTTAGTTCTGGATAAACTAAATTCATTAAGTGACTCGTTCCAGATTTCAATTGGTGAGCTGTGCAGCATTTGGCTTCTTGTGTAAGAAATATACTCTCATCTGTAATTGTTACCATCTGTTTGGTATTCAGGATGTAAAAATGTAATGGAGATGAAGTCATATTTCATATTTTTTCCTCCATGTGGAGGTAAGAATGAAGCTATAACAGCCTGCAAATGCATCTGCTGGTGATAAGATAGTACAGCTGGAAATGGGATGCTGGATTCTGCACAGTTCAGGAAGCCTGTGTCTAGAAGCTGTTGTACTGTGGTGTGTGCTGGTATTCTGGGATCCCATGAGATGATTGATGTATCAAATAAATAGGGTGACAGAAGACTACTTTTGCTGGTGTGATGGGAATAGGAAGTGCTAAATGTCAGTAATGCCCTGAAAATAACCATTCAAATTTATGCAAATTGCTTAATTAATTGACCTCATTTGTGCTTGCAGATTTTCTTTGCATTTCCTTTGTGAATTAGTTATTTTTCATTGTACACTGACACAATATTCCAAGGCTAATTAAATCCTTTAAAGCTATAGGTTAATATCTGATTCTTATGTAAACACATTTATAAACATTAATCAGATCTAAATTACCCATTTTATAAATAATGTTTTATTCAGCTGCAGCTAATGGATGCACTGTCTGTATTTATTCTGCTTTGGGCTCAAGGAGTTCACGTTAGTCTGTAAAAGTTATTATTTAAATGGTGGCATTCTGTTTACTTTACCTGTATTTCCAAGGATCTCTGCTGCTTTATGATCTTGTGGAGATTATTGGGTAAGAGTCTGTTTGGAGCCAAAGACTGAACTCGGAGACCTTGTGACCCTTGAATCCTGCTGATGGATGTGGTGGATGCAGAGATGGTCCAGGGAGGGAGACTGTGCAAGCAGCAAGGCAGGCTGATCCTCTGGTGGAGAGGTGAGGCAAGGTGAATGTGTTCCCATGTGCTTAATGCACCCCTTGAAATATCAGTGAGTCACCTGCTCCTGGGAAACTGAGCTCCTGCCCTGCATGAAATGTAAACTAATTCAGCTTTCAGTGAAAGAACAACCTTTGATACATGAAGTGTAATATCCTCTCCACATTTACTTCTTAGCATTTGTCTGAACATGGACAATTTACTCTGTTTTTTGGTTTTTTGTCCTTTGTTGTTTTTCTTTTTGCATAAATATCCCACCCCCCTTGGAATTTGATGTGGTTTTTTTGGCAAACAGTGCCAAATACATGGGAAACAGGGAAATGCCTTTTTTCCTATCAGACAAGATCAATTTTCTGGTTTTTTTTTTTATTTGAATGAATTTGAATAAGTGCAGCTTCACAAGGGAACTGTGGATATTACTTTATAGAACATGTGGTGTCATCTTCAATCATACAGTGATTCATTCTCTTGCTAGACCAGATGTAAGTAAATTTTGACTGTTTGCATTGGTGCCATCATTTTACATGGAATATAGTTGACAGTGGCAGCGGTCTAGATCTTGTCCTAGTGTGCTGGGTGAGGTACAAATCCTGAATAGGAATCTTTCCTGTTATGAAGAATTTAGAACGTGCATTCATGAAATGGCCAACAGCTGGAGGAAAATGGGAGATTCAAAAATGTTAAGAGGCCTTGCCCACCTTTGTAGCCGAAATCTGCAGCAGAGATAAGATTAATGTTCAGGTGTTACTGTTCCCAGTGTGGTGCCATGTTTGCTCAGGCCATGACAGCATATTGCCTTGTATTTTATAACATGGACATGAGTTCATTATTTGCTGTCAGCCTATACTGAGTATTCCTTTCTGCTGGAATTTTTACTCCACTGGTCCTTGCAGCATCACTTGCCACAAGTATCTTCTACAGGCTGTTCACCTTGTTTTGTCAAGTCACTGCTGGGGAGGCTGGTGGGACTCAGCATGATCCTGATTCCTGTGCTGCTTTAGGTGCATCCCACAAACTTTCTGTCCCACTGTCATATTCCATGGCCCCATAGCCTGTTTGTGATCAAGTTGTCACATTTTAAGTTCAAAATTACTTTAATGACTGTGCTGTTATAGCCAGTGTTTTAGTATAAACCAGGTATGTATTCTGATCTGTTATAGTTGGGTTTTTTTAATTTCATTCACTGATTCTTGAGAAAAGCAATCAAGTTGCTATGATTTCTTTTCTTACAAGCTCACAGAGCTTGTTACTCAGATACGATATCTTGTACGTGGTTAAGGATTTGGTTTTGTTTTTCTGCTGTGATTTTTTTTTTTCCTGAAACTCATTCTGTTGTGTGGAAGGGTGGGAAATTACACTTACAAAGCAGTAATTACTAAGGTCAAATGCTGGAAGATTGATACCACGTCTAAATCTCTGGAACTACTCCATAAAATTTTCAAATACCTGTCAGTAATTCTCTGCATTTATTAGCTAATTAGAAAAAAATCTTTGAATGCATATCAACTGAGCAACTGATGGTTTTATTCAAAATTTGCAGTCTTTCCTTAAATCCAGGGTGGTTTTTTTTTGTTTTGTTTTGTTTTTTGCTTTTTTTCTGGAGTAGTCTGTCCAGCTCTAGGTTTTACAGTTCAACAGGGACATGGAACTCCTAGAACAGGTCCAGCAGAGGTGATGAAGGCTCTGGGGCATCTCTCTTACAAGGACATCTCCCTGATTGAGGGAGGTGGGCCAGTTTAGCCTGGAGAAGAGATGGCTGAGAGGGAACAGTGTAGACAAGTGTCTGAAGGGAGGGTGTCAGGAGGAAGGACCAGGCTCTGCTTGGTGGTGCTGAGGCAATGGACAGAAACTGATGCACAGAGAGCTCCACGTGAACATGAGGAAGAACTTCTTTATCTTGTGGGTGATGGAGCACTGGGACAGATTGTCCAGAGAGAGTGTGGAGTTTTCTTTCACTGGAGAAATTCCAGAACCATCTGGGACACAATCCAGTGTGCTCTGGGATGACCCTGCTTGAGCTGGGAGCTTGGACCCAGATGGCCTCACCCATGTTCCAGCCTCACCCATTCTGTGATTTTGTTATTCCAAGGCCATGGTCTATTTTATTGTCAAAGACCAACGTGAGCCTTTGTAAATGGACATTTCTTTCCTCTCTTTGCCCTCCTCCTTTCTCTCCATAAATGTACATATGGATATATACACATACATGGATATATCTAGTGATTTGGGGGAAGAAATTGTATTGCAGCCTCTGGGCTATCTGAGGCTTGTTTACAGTTTTCCTTCTTAGACAGCTGTGTACAGATAGCTAAGTAAAACACATGAAAATCTAAGGAGACGTGTCAGGCACAGGGAGCTTTCTGTTACACTTGGAGTTTTCTCCTCCATTTCATAGCAAACTGCACTTGTCTTGGGGCATTGTCTTGAATTTGTGGGCTTAAGCTTATATGCTATGAAAAGGCAAGAAAAAAGAAAGAAGTTACATGTAACAGTCCTTTGAAAAATATGAACCTAATTAAACAGAAGCAAAGAAATTCCAGCTGAGGCTGTGTGAGGATTTCTGTGCCAAAGGGTTTGGAGGACAGTTTTTTATTGCTTTTGGTTTATATTCTGTAGTTTGGTACTCAAGGGTCTTGGATATCAGCTCCATTCTGAGGGGGCTCAAAAATACATCTGGTCTGAAACTACTCAATTTCCATTTGCTAAGTCTTTGTAAGCAGGAAATCAACCAGCTCGTGTGACTTCCAGATGACCTTGAAAAACCTGCATTCTCACATGAATTTAAGCCAAAATCTGGCATGGGAATGTGCTCAGAATATGAACTAAGTTTGAACGAAAACCAGCCAGAAGTTGGCCCGAGATTACTGAAAGCTTTGCAAATTATTTCTGGTTTGTTAGGAGAATGTTGCCCAGCTGTAGTCATTACAGATGCATTGCAACAATTATTATACAAGTGAAAGAGTGTCCTGGGGGTGTGGAAAGATGGAAGGTACATTTTCATCCTCTATACTAAACAGCAGAAGGGAAATCCAAATTTCACTTAGCAGAGTTCTAATTAGAGGGACTTAGTGTTTTCTCACGCAGTAGCCCAAAGAAACTCTTCTTGCTGGTTCAACAGCTGGTTCCCTCAGATATTTCCTGCAGATGGATTCCATTTGTATCCAGTGTGACAACATCAGTCATGTGGCAAACACTTTTAAACGGTAAGGAGCCCTATGAGAAGGTGGTTATTTTCAAAGGGAATAATAATACTACTTTGAGAACTGTAGCCTGAATCACTGCATTTTTCTTTTTGCATCCTCCATTGCATAATGTTGTCAATAAAATTTTCATCATACATCATTGTGAAATAGGATGAGGACATGTTTTATTTGTGTGCCTCTGGTTCAAAAGCTGAAGACGACTTTTTTTTCTTCATTGGATATGAAAGAATCCCCATGTAATTTGTTAAATCTTCCTTTTCTATCGTGTTTTCCATGGTATGTTAAAGAGGAATCCTAACAATGCTGGTTGTAAGGAACCTCTGGAGCCACCTGGTCCAGTTGCCTGCTTGGAGCAGGACTCTTGTCAACATCAATGTATCTGGATCAGGCCAGCTGGGCTTGACACACCCAGGTGTGAACACCTGCATGGATGGAGGGTCTGCAGCTGTGCTTCCACAGCTGTGCTCCCACCTGTTCTTCTGCTGAACTGCCCTGCAAGTGCTGTGATCCATCTGATTGCCAGTTTGAATATCCCTTACCAGGCTGTTACCTGTTCATGTCACTGTGGTTCATGTCACTTGGCTTCCATCACCTCTGCAGTTTTTCTCCAAACAGCTGAAAGCAAAGTTCAGATTGTCCCTTGGCCACCTTTTCATGAGAGTGAGAAGTGTGAGCTCCCTGAAGCTCATCCTTCAGGGATGGTAGTGGGCCCTAGACTCCCAATTATCCTGATAATCCTCTGTGCTGCCTCTTCAGCTTGTTAACATAATAGTCCTGATGTGTGCAGTTCCTGTTAGCAATCTTATTCCATGTTTTTGGTGAAACTCTTCCATGCTGTACTCTGTCTCTGTAGTTTGGCTTATTGTCTTTTATTTGGGCGAGTGAAGAAAAATGTAAAATGTGAGAAAAATGTTGAGAAACCTTGTGGGAATTTTCTTTAAAACCCAAGCAGATTGAAGTTTGAATACTGAAAAAAAAAAAACCCAAAAACTTCTCCAAAAGACCAAAACAACAAACAAAACCCCCCAAGCTTTCCCTGTTAGTTCTCATCTCTGTCTTGCAGCCAAAATTCTACAGTGATCTAATATTTTGAAATGACTAAGATTTCTGAGCAGAACTTTTACTTGTCTGTTTTAACAGTGTTCCAAATAACTGCATTAAGTTCAGCACACTGAGGCTGAGTGCAAAGAAAAGTTTCAGCAGTGAAGATGCTTTAAAGGCATTTAGACTACACAAAGTATGAATTGCTTTTCAGTTTGTGCACATAGCAAAGCTGGATGGCTTAAAAGATTGCTTCCAGCACGGACTGCTTCAGAGAATATATGACATTTATCAACTGACACATACCAAGATGCATTTTTCTGTGATTGGTTCTCACTTTACAAAAGTGATGTGTCTCTTATATGTACAGGTTCATGAACAAACCTGTATTTTCATGTTTTTAGCTGTAAAAATTGCTAAGGTAGATATTCTTCAGCTGATCATGTTCTGAGGGACCTTGTGTGAAGGTTCCCCTTGGTGACCCCAAAACTAAAGAGCCACATGAACCACTTTTCCTGTTTACAGCCACAAGATCTTCATTTCCCTCTGGATTTGACTCTACTCCAAGAAGACAAAGAAAATATACTAAATTTGCTTGATCATTTTCTGTCAGAGAATAATTAGTCAGCTGAAGGGAGTGCAGAACCTCCTGGGCTGGAATTCCCAGTGCTGTTTGCTGACGAGGCCAACAGAGTGATGTCCATGTGCCAGCTGATTTTTTGCTTGTGTGGTCTCCCATGAAAGTCAGTATGAAGTTCCTATCAGAATCTTTTTGTTGAGATGATGGGAATAGTGATGCTGGGTCAAAAACCAGGGAAAAACAAAACAATCAAAAAATATTGCTGTAGGAGAATAGAAGAAATCAAAAGACTGAGACTGAGAGTGACAATCAAGGTCCTGCCAAAAAAAGGTTTCTGTCAGAAAGAAACAGAGGGTCTATTAGTTTGTTTTGAAATAATTTGGCAAAAAAAATCTTCCCTTGTATTCAAGCAAAAGCCAGTGCAAAAGGATTCAAAGACAGACTAGAAAAGTACAAAGCTAAAATGTCTGCCTTTCTGAGAAATTTTGACATTTAAGCCTTTGTTTTCATTCTAAGTTAGAGTGGAATCAAACATTGTTTTAAGTTTCATCAATAATAAAATGGTCAAAATATAATTGAGATTCTAAAACATCTTGACAGATTGATTTTTATTTTGTGTATTTCAATCACTTTCACATCTTTTCATGGTATGTGATTAATGCTGTTCTATATGTTAATGTAGGTGACTTCTGGAAGTGACTACATGGCTGTTGAAATAATTATATTAATTATTTTCCAAATCGCAAAGGACAACTGCTGTTATTAAAGGTTGAAATATCCTTTTTCCTTTGATGAATCAGTGTCTTCATATGTGGTTTTCTTCATCAAAAGGTTTAACATTTTAATACAAATTATTTAATTATACCACAAGTACAAGATTCTTTAATCTAGATGCTCAAGCATTTCACTACAGGAAACAGGAAAGAAATTGATTACCAGATAGGCTGTTTCAGTCACTGTTAACAGATGTCCTTACAATTTTTTACCAAGATAAAGACTGGAGTAGAGGATGCTGAGGGGATACCTCATACCTGCCCACAGCTTTGTGACAAGGGGAAGGGGAGGGACAGGCACTGAGCTCTTCTCTCTGGTGACAAGTGACAGGACCCAAGGGAATGGCCTGCAGCTGCATCAGGAGACGTTCAGGTTGGATATCAGGAAAATGTTTTTCACCCAGAGGGTGGTTGGGCACTGGAACAGGCTCCCAGGGAAGTGGTCACAGCACCAGAAGCACTTGGACAATGCCCCAAAAGCTCCAGACACATGGTGTGACTCCTGGGGTGTCCTGTGCAGGGCCAGGAGCTGCACTTCAGCGATCCTGATGGGTCCCTCCCAAATCAGGATATTCTATAATTCTGTGATTCTATCTTCTCTTGCTTTGCAATATGTCAGCAATGATAGATGGCATTATTTTGTGATACTATGAAATAAGGTAAAAAATAAAAATAAAATCATTGGATATGTAGATAAAAATCTATAATCCTTATTCAGAAAGTGGATGGATTATTTTTTCCCTCAGACAACAAATCCCCAAATAAATACATGAAGTGTGCTTTCTGAACCTTTCTCTTCCCCAAATCTTCCATTAGCTGTATTGATACAGCTTCTTCTGAAAGCTGTAGCAGTTGTGTGTGCATTTATATGTTGTCCTACGGGCAGGAAAGGCAAATTTAACTAATTTCATTAGGAATTTCTTAAAGTTCATTAAAAAGAAGAGCCCAGAGCCTGCTTAAAATATCAGTGTCCTTCTGCAGAGTAAAATGCAGTGATATATTGAAATAAGCTGACCTTGCTAAGGCTGAAGCTGTTGGATGTGCAGTCTCCAATCTCTTTGCCTCCTTTTACAGCTGTGTAACTTATGCCTAAAGGAACAGTTAAAGGGAATGTAAAAATCTGGTTCCCACCAGAGAGAAGAAAAGATATTCAAAGCAAAATTAGGAGTGTAGAACTTGCAGACAGAAAATGGCATTGTTAGGGAAATCATGACACATTTTTAAATAGAAATCAATTCTCAAAAAAGAGATTGAAAGATGCATTAATTTTACTTCAATTTAATGTTACAAGCACAACATGAAAATGTCTTGCCTATATGTTACAGTTTCAGTTCCTGTGGATAGGTCAGGATGATCTGGCCTTTCCAAAAAACCTACCTACAAGTTTTATGACAAATATTATCATTACTGAGATTATGAGGAGATCTTTTCCTATTCTGCTATATTCCACCAGATGAAAGATTTTACTCCCAAAGAATGATAAATGTATAACTATTTCAGTTTTAAATCAATAAGTTCTTTCTTGTTCATCAGAACCCCAGGTAGGCATTTTTTATTTCTATTTAATCCTCACAGAGGATAAATGGTGAGAAATAAATGCAATATATCTCAACTTTTTTTAAATATTGCTTTTCACTTGTTCTTTGTTCCTTTCCACTTCTTCATTCCTTCTTATATTTTACACTGGAGCAGAAACAAAACTTCTGAATATTAAGGCAGAATATAATTATGTGAGAACAGCTGGAAATCCTACTCTTTTAAAAAGAATATATTTCTTTTTATGTCTCTGAAAATGATGGAAGATCTTGTGATAGACATCAGAACTCTTCCATTACTAGTGTTTAGAAGATAAGACTGGAAATCTGGCTCTAGGTGGTCTTCCTTGAGCATCTAGAACTATACCTGACAATTAAATGGAAATGGCACTCCAGGGTTTTACATTAAGATAAGAATCATCTCTAAATTCAGTTTGCTTGGTTTTGCTTGGGGTTTTGGTTTGGTTTGATTAATTAAAGAAAAGTAAATGCTCCCTTTTCACAGCAGTCATTTCTCTTTGTGCTCAGCAAATCAGGGAGACAACTTTTCCCATAGCTCATAGAAGGTTTTGAACTGGCAGGGACCTTAGGGATCACCTAGATCCCACTGCCATGCTGTGGGCAGGGGTGCCACCCCCTACAAAAGCTTTCCCAGGGGCACATCCAGCACTTCCAAGGATGAGGCATCCACAGCTTATCTGGGCAACCTGAGCCAGTGCCTCACCACCCTCACAGGGAAGAATTTCTTCCAAACATCTAAGATAACTATCTCCTCTTTTAGTTTTGAAACCACCTCTCCTTGTCCTATCACTATCTGGCTCTATGAAAAGTCTCCCTCCCTCTTTTTTTGCCATGCAAGCCCAATACAGGGGGCCACTGAGTGCAAACAAGTGTTTGACTAAATGTGTTCCATCAAAATGAGGTTGGAAAAAATAGAGACCAATCATTTTTCTTAAAACTCCTGGATGAACCTGTAGAAAATGCTGATTAGTGTTTTTGTCCTTTTGAGAAACCACTTTCTAAATGCACTTTCACTTCAGCTGTAGCTGTCAGCTGAGCTGTGCATCTGAAAAAGAAATTGTCATTCTGCTTTACCCAGATAACTGTGGCATAAAAGAATCAAAAACTGTGAGCATATAATTTAATTTAATTTGCCAACATCATGCATTTCACCTCATTAGAAACTCATGACTCTATTGTTAATAATAAAGTCATAGGTCTCAACACATCAATAGAATTGAATTAAATAACAAATATTGTAAAACATATTTAAAAAAATTAATGTTGAAGTCCAGAACTTCACATTGTAAGAAAGAACTGATTCCTTAACAAAGCCAGTGCTAGACAGAGGCAAACCAATTTACAATAACTAAATTATAATAATTATTGATCCCCTCAAAGTAATGAAATTCTAGCTAAAACCTTGCAGAAATGGTGTGAGAGGAAATATAAATTTAATCCTGATTCCAGTCTCAGCTGTTAGTTTGAGTCCAAATTTAAGGTATTATAAGGCTCAGGAAAAAGATATTTTAATAAAAGGTAGAAAGGAGTTTAAAAGCAAGAAGAGTATTCCAATAAATAGTAATGAACTGTGGATTTAAATATGCTATTTTTTCAGGTGCTTACAGAATTTTCAGGCAATAATTGGAAAAAAGCTATTAAAATTAGTGCAAATTGAAGCTTATTTTAAAAAGCTAGAACCAAGCATCTTTCTCTCCTTCCTTTTAATAAAAATAATTTGGTTCAGATTCTCTATCACCTTACATAGTCTCTTTTTCATATTCCTACCATTCATACTTGCAAAACAAGTGATGCTGGTGTAGCAATGATTCATATTCCTGATACTAATTTCTTCTGTCTATCAAAAATAGTTGACAAAGCCAAATACCAAATCAATTTGTACTAGAAATTCAGACCTGCATAGCATAGCATAAATAAAATAAAAAAAAATTCATTTCTAAATATCAACTCAGGACAGGATTGAAAGTGTATAATCAATTTAGTCATCTACTGTGATAGGTAGTCTTCTGCATTCCACAGAACTTGTGCCTTTTTTCACTTCCTGTCTATGATGTGTCAGGAGAAATGGAATGAAGAGACATGAGATGAATTTGAAACAGAAAATCTTTGAAGAGCATGTGTGGAAGTTTTATTGAGAGAAATATTTTGGTCTAGTTGATCAGAATCAACCTAATATGCAATAAAAAATTTAAAATATAATATCAATGAGAAGAAAAATTCCGCAGACAGCACCTATTATTCTTTTGAATCTCTGTGCCTTACTTTCCAATCATTTGATGAAGAATTGGTGTAGAATGAAATCTGTGTCAAGCAGCACCAAAACAGAGGTAAATGGCACCATTAGGCAGAGATTATATCCATCCTGGTAACAAACAGCAACATTGTAAGATGAATCTTTCCCAACTATTCAATGACCAAACTGATATTTATGTAATTTACATATTGCCCTTGCATAGGGGTTTATAAGTATTTGAATTTTAGATATTGTCACACAATCCCAGGCCTTTGAGGACTATAGTGAATATTGATATATGTTATGTTGGGTGTGTGGGTGCTGGTCAGGTCACCAGCTGTCCCCATCTGCCCTGAGCAATGCTGGCATCCCCTTCCCTCTCTCTACTGGAACATGCACAGTGTCAGGAGACCAAAAGTTCATGGCTTTATCACAACCCCCTTCTTGCTGTGAGTCATGTGTCTACCTGGAAAACACTGGCTGTCAGTCTCCATCTGGGCTCTTCATGAAAAAAAACTAAAATAATCACTTGCACAGCAGTGTCTCAAATGCCATTATGCATTGCCACAGTCTCCTGCATGTTAAAACAACATTTGCTAGCCCAGCAGGAGCCATTCTGACAAAATTGCTGAACAGGGCACTTTGGGCCAACCTTGTCCAATCTAGGGCTGTTCCAGTTCCCATGGAAAAGTGCAGGCTGTGACATACTTTCTCCTGCATCATAAAGAGACAATGTAAACTCTGAACATTAGTCACACAGACTGGGCTTACACTATATTTTCCCTCATGGTACATCCCAAAACAATCCTCTTACCTTTTCTCCTGAACTTTGCAGTTCCCTTATTACAAACTCAGTGTGTGACCACAGAATATTTTATATCAGACTCACTCAGAAAGTTTTCCCTACAAAACTCAAAGATATTCTTTTGAGGAATGAGAATTCTGTATTAAAGGTCTCCCATTCCCTGCACTCACTGCCCACCAGGCTGTCTCTTTACCCTTTTTAAATCTAATTCCTTTACTCTTGCTTCCGTTTACTCACATAATTACCTTGTTGTTGAATTGAGTTTATCTTCATGGCAGCATCCCAGAAGAAATTAGCAAGTTTGCATTTGGTACAAGTTATCTTATTTGTGTTTGGAGATATTAGAGACATTCTGTCTAGTTCTTGTCTCTGTCAGTCTCCAAAGAAGCCTCATTTCCCTCCACTCCTCTTCTGCTGCACGGTGAGCCCCCATATCAGCACCAGAAGATGACTTGGTATGAGTGCAAGCAAAACTCCCAGCAACATCCAAGGTCTGTTCCTATCTGTGGGGACACATTGGTGCTTAATGACTCAACCTCATCATCGTGTGGAGAGAGGGAAAAGAGCCAACAGTGCATCTGGACACTGCATGGCAAGATGCTTTGCTGACTGTATCTGCCCAGCCACCAGCTGGGCATCTCAGGGTGCTGCTCACACCCAGCCTGTGTCCCCTGTATCCAGTGTTTGCCCCTGTTTTCCTGTCAGGATGGCAGAGATGACCTGATCCCAGCTAAGCACAGGGCATGAGCAGACACTGCCACTGACCACAGGGAGCCTGAAGAGCAGGCTCAGTCTTGAGCATCACAGTGGTGAGGGCAGCCTCTGGGTTATAATTCAGATCTAGCAAAAAACAGATGAACCTTTAATGGGAATAGTGCCAGGGCCACCTGTGATGGATGATCACATTCTTGGCTTGCTCTTACAGGCCATGCTTCTGCTGGCAGATCAGAGCCAGCAGGGATTGTCTCTGTGACAGTGCTCAGGTGGGTGCTGAGAAAGGCAAGGAAAGACATAAATCTGGATTGCAGAGTGTACTGGGGCTTGCACAAACAAAATGGCACCTTGGGCTCCAAGAACTGGTGGAGGAGAGCAGCTGAGGTGTTGGTGAAAGAGCCAGCACACCTCCGGCAGTGGCCGGTGTTTGGATGATTTGTGGTGGCCTGAACAGCAGCAGCTGCCAGATGCAGCTGTATTCCCATTCCCTTCGGTCTGCTGGTTTGGGCTGCAGGGCTTCCATCTACAGGATTCTTTTTTTTCCTTTCTCCTAGCCACAGGGGAGCTTATCAGATAAAAGAACTTGGTGGAGTGACAAAGATTGATTAACACTGAGGTGGAATGGGATTTTTATTTCTGCCTTCATAAACACCTGAGTGACAGTCAGATGTGTGTGACTGTGGTCTTATCAATAACAGTTTATGTGAGATGGGCTTGAACTAAAACATTTTGTATTTAAACATCTAAATCTTAGGGGATTTGAATCTTAACAATATTAGGTAAAGGAATCAAATGCTGTACTATTTCAGCACCAGGGAACAGCTGTAATAAACAGGAACTGTTTCAGAGAGAGATGACAAAAGCTGTGCAACAAGATTTGGGGGCATTCCAAGAGATAATTCCTCCTAAAGTCAATATGTGAAATTTTGATTGAGAAAATTAAGATGGTAGAAGACGTATTTCAGATCTTCAGCCCAGTTCTCTTCAGCATCTGCATTAACTTGGACCTGGTCTTGAGGGAATACAAAGTTAAATTTGGTGACAACTCTAAATTGGGAGGAGCTGTTGAGAACCCTCGAGGGCAGGGAGGCACTGCAGAGATACCTGGACAAATCAGAGAAATGGGCAATCACCTATAGTAGGGAGATTAACAAGGACGAGGGCTGGATCCTGCAGCTGGGATGGGGAGCCCTGGATGTACAGACTGGGGAATGAGAGGCTGGAGAGCAGAGCTGCAGAAAGGGACTGGGATCCTGGCTGATGGCAAACTGAACAGGAGCCAGCAGTGCCCTGGCAGCCAGGAACCCTCCCTGGGGCATCCCAACCCTGTCCTGGGGCATCAGCCCAGCATCACCAGCCTGGCAAGGGAGGAGATGGTCCTGCCCTGCTCTGCACTGGGGTGGCCTCACCTTCAGTGCTGGGAGTAGTTTTGGGTGCCACAATATAAAGATCTTAAGCCATTAGAGAGTGTCTAAAGGAGGGCCACGAGGATGGTGAAGAGTCTGGAGGAGAAGCCATATAAGATGTGACTGAAATTATTTTCTGTGGCTGAAATCATCATCTGTTCAGCCTGGAGGAGACTGAGAGGAGACCTCATTGTGGTCTGCAACACCCTCGTGAGGGGAAGCAGAGGGGCAGACACTCTCTTCACTCTGGTGACCAGTGCCAGGACTTGAGAAAACAGCATGAAGTTGAGTCAGGGGAGGTTTGGGCTGGAAATGAGGAAAACATTTTTTCCCCAGAGGGTGGTTGGGCCCTGGAAGAGGCTCCCCAGGGAAGTGATCACAACAGCAAGACTGACTGAGTTCAAGAAGTGTTTGGATGATACCCTTGGAACATGGTGGGATTCTTGGGGTGTGCTATGCAGGACCAGGAGTTGGGCTCAATGATCCTGATGGATCCCTTTCAACACAGCACATTCTATGATTCTATGATCTGATTGCTCTTTTTCTCACACATCCCTTTGTAATGGAGGATTAAAAGGGATGTGATGAAATTACAACTGCTTCTAAAATCTGAATAAGAAAATACCTCACTGGGGTATTAGGGAGATCTCTTCTTTATATGATCAAGGCTAAATTTTTTGAATGCAGCAGATTATCTATTATTATTATTACCGAATAGCAGGCTGAGGCCTCACTGGAATCCAAATCCCAATTTTTAATCAAGGACTTGGATAACAAGCAGGCTGCAGGTTTTACAATTTGGGCTAAGTAGGACCTTGAGAGGGTAAGTAACAGTGCCTGTTTTCATTACTATGTGCCACGTGTGGATGAAGGGATCCACAAGAGACCATTTAGATGTGTGATGGGTGTTTAATCCATTTTCTGCAGACCTTGGTAAGGCTTTCATCCAATATGACATGTCAAGGATGAAATTCCTTGGTGGAATTCCTGCTCCTGCTTCTGCCAGCAGAGCCTTTTGTTCATGCTTCTGCGTGTTGCTCACAGGACTAATTGGGAAGCAAGGGTCTATTTACGATGAAACTGCCATCTCAGATAGGGCTAAAGGAAAATTTCAAAGTTCATAAGCAGCTGATTGGAGTCAGTTCACATCTCCTTTGTGCTGGAAGACAAGAGAAGGATGAAATTTGCATGCACACATGTGGGTGCTTGCACAAAGTACAAAAAGCCAGAAGCTTGTATTGACACTTCTTTCCTATGCTATAAATAAATATAATTTTTTAGTCTTCAGAGTTCTGTATTAAGGGCCATTTGACATAACAAAAAATCATTCTTTTTTTTTTTTTTTAATTTTTATTTTTACCATATCTTCCAGATATAGTCTTAAGAGACATACATAATCTGTGATGACCATAGAAAGAGAAAAAGGCATTCAGTATGTTTTCTCTCTCTCATTTCTCAGTTACTTTCCAATGGACACTTAGCCATCTCTTTCAGCAGGATTCATTTCTGACCACGAGGTTTCTCAGTGGTCCCTGACAGATGTGACATTGCCATCCCTCTGTGTTATTTCAGGACACTGCAGCACCACAGCTGAGACTGGCTCTTAACAGAAATTGTGTTGATGGTATTAGGAACTGGAATAAGCACCAGTGTGAGAGGTTAGAAGTGTTTAAAGGCAAAGTTTGCATAAATCTTAGAAAGAATAAGGGAGCTGTAATGGCTTTAAACACTTAATAGAAATTTAATTTTCTGGCCATCCTCCAGAAAGTGGATGCCCCATATTGAATACTTTGGCCTAAAGTTAGATAAAACAAAGTATTTAATCCAAATGATCCCTTGTTCCACTCTTTCTATTCTTTTTCTGCCATTAATTTCCATGAAATTTACTTGTCAAAACTATCCTGGAAAGACAAGATTCAGATATTGTAGGTAAGGCTAGAGGAATTATTCATATAATTTAGCAAATCTGACTGATGGCAGAATTTCCGTGAAATAACTTATTTGCAAATTGGTGACTTCCTATTCACAGCTGAAATCCATCTGTGTGCAAAAGACCTCAGAGAAGCTTTATGTGTCACTTCCATCTCAGTTAAAAAAGCATTTTGAAGACTCTTGTGGGACTGGCAAGATGAATAGGCCAAGTTCTGACCTGCTGCGCAAGGGTGAGTTTTATCCTTCCTGACTGGCTAAAATGATACGGACCTTAAATAAAGCACATATTGACATTGTAAGACACTATTAAGGTCCTCAGTGTACCATGGTGATGAACCATGACCAAAGTACTCCCGGGGTTGTAATAATTCATTACAGAAATAGCTTCCTTCTAATGACTAAGGCTGACTGTGTCAGAGAGCTTGGACTTCTAACCCCAAGGCTTGTTATATAGCATTAAATAAATCTCACTCTCTGTTCATTTACCTACTGTATCAAAGGTCGTGAATCATAGCTGACAGCAAGATTTGGATAGGTATCTTTTAAGAATCTCCCTGATTAGGGGATGAAGCTGCTGTTAGGCAAGCCTGGTCTTGTACTCCCAAAGGGATGACAGGTACACATGCATGGTACTCAGAAATTCCTTCCCATTCACAACTGAGCCAATCGTCCTCTAAATGTTTTCCTTGCATTTCTTATTTTCATTTTTATTTTCCTTTTAATTTTGGAAATAGAAAAACTATTGCTCTTTCATGTGAATGACAGCTACCAGGGAACACAGTTGATTCTTCCTCAATTTGTTTAAATCCATTGATCTTGAACCTTTTCAAGCTCTGCGAGGAAGTGGCATGATAAGAAATGAAGGGTTCATCCTCCCTCAGGCACCACCACTGGGTATTACCTTGGAGCAGAGGGAGGTGGGCATTAGTTCCATTTAACAAAGTAGAAAGTGGAAGGTAGATGTCTCCCACCCTGGGTCAGTGCTCTAACTTCTGTATCACAAGAGAAAAGCACTTCATGGAGCACTCAAGCTGCTCTTCTAAATCAAAAGTGACAGCTAGCACCTTATGAATATCTCAGATTTTTCAGTGTAGATTTCATACACTCTGGAAACACCCCAGTTTAGAAATGCTCTGAGATTTCACAGAACACCAGTCTTGAAAGAATCAAGACTCACGACTTTTGGTCCTGGTCCCATAAACTTTTCCTGTCTGCATAACCCCTCTGACATCATTAACGTCATTGGCAGAAGTGAACTGCATGTAAACCATCACGTTACAGCAAATGTGAACCTTCTTGACTAAAGTACCACCACTTGCTTTTGAAATAAACAGGCAAATAACCATTAAAGGCTTTAAATGTTTATCTGCATTTTTCAAAATGTAATAATCATCATGCAGTGAAACAGATGGACCATGGAAATTCATGCATGAAAATAAATAACCCTTTCTCCACCAGTATCTAGCAATCACAAGGCCCGCTGTTCACTGAATTTCTCCTACTTTCTTGAAATAACCCTTAAATTAGTGATGACTCAAGGGCATTTTTTGTGTACTTCATTTCCTTTTGCGTAAGATTAATTGTACTTAATTAATAAGCAAAGAGAAGTAAGATTTAGAAAAGACTTCTGAAAATATTTGTTACAAAACATTTTAAGATGTGACATTATGATAAAGCAATGAACTGCATTAAAGAGTGGGAAAACCAGAATAAAAGAGTAATTTTTCAATATAGAAAGGACTTAAAAATTACTTTCCCTGGCTTTTGCTCAGTTTATTTAATAATTACCATCACAGGTGGTGAATTAGAGAAAGGTGAAGGTGACAGGAAGGTAAAAGAAGCACAGTGGAATACATGGCAAGTAGAGTTATTTTGCCAATACTATTTCTGGTTTTCTTCACAACTGCAGTGTTCAGTGTAGATCAGATCACTATGGAAAAAAATGTCTGAAGAATCAGACCACTGAACAGTCTTCTTTCCAACAAACCAGTAGTTAGAACATGCCATGAAGAGATTAAATACTCCAATTATTCTATTTTCTCAGAGAAAGTTCAATTATGTGAATAACCATTAGGCAAAAGGTGAATTGTTGGAAACTCTGTTGGTGAACCTTTCCCCAAAGTTTTGGGTAGCTAACACTTTACTGATCTGACTCCTCAAAATACGTGGTCACCAGAGTATGTCATCTGAGGTTCCGTGAGAGTATTGTCAACTACAGTAACCCACTCAACACAGGCTTTCATTTTGGAAAGAAACAATGAAACATTTATATGCTTGTTTAAATGCTAATCAGTTTTTGTTTAGCAGCCAGACCAAAATATTAATTATTCCTACAACCTTACTCAAGGACAAAGATCCTGTTGATGAGCTTCAGAGGGACTTCATCTTACATAAATGGGTTATTAAATGGCAAATGAAATTCTGTGCTGAAAAAAACCCAAACTAATAAAGCACAAGGACCTCTTAAATCACTTTTCAAACTTTGCAGCATTCAAGACTAGCAGAACTAGATGAAGGGAGCAAAGGCTTTTCTAAAATTCTCCCTTCAATATTTAGCTGCAGTGAAAAGGTTTACATTGGAATGCAAAAAGAATAAGGTTGGAGTATTTCAGATCATATTATAGTCCCTGCCTGTGTTCTGCATTATGGCCTGTCTTGTGTGATATCATCTAAGTTACTATATGGCATTAGAGGAACCTTTCTCCAGAAGGACAATTCAAAACAAAAAGGAATTAAGGGAATCAGCAGGATTAATAAAGGACATAGAAAGTCACCTCAGTGAAAAACAAGAAAAATATTATACGATTGTGAAGGAAACAAATAAGAATCAACTTTTGAAATGGAAAAAAAAGATAATTAATATTGATTAGGAACATTATTTTTCTGTTTTCCCTGACTGATGTTACAAATAAAGGACATTACTTCAGCCTACAGTGCACCTTTACACCTTTTGACAAACCTAGCAAAAATAAAGTGACTTAAGTGATTTATATGATTAGTCATCCTTTCTTCATGTAACAAATTTGTGATTTTTTTCATAGAAAATCTGTTTAGGATACCCAAATTGACAATATTCTCAAAGAAATGTGGCTACTCAGACTACACAGATACCAACACCTACAATATCTCAGTTTTTAAAGAGAGAGTTTGTATGATAATGACTTTTTGAAAGAATGCATTTGTTCATAATTGTCTACTGCAAGTTTTCAAAATTTCCTTACACGTAAACCTTAAAAATGGATGTAAAGTTGCAACAAAACACTCCTAGATCTGTTGTTCATGGTCTTGCTCAGAATAGATTTTCTCCCATATTTGTTTCTGACTTTTTCTGTTCTGAGAGTATAATCTAATTACACATCTTGCAGAATATTTCAGTTATGTTTTGTGAAAGTAATTAACTGCATTCTCAACTTTTCCACATTCACTATTTAAGAAAACCAGCTAGGGCTCATTATCAGTCTTTTTCTCCCTCATCTTCTCTGGAAATCAGAGAGAGCTTTGCTTTCCCTGATACACATCTGCTGCTCATATTGCTAATGAGCAGAAGATAGCCACTGTCTATTACGTGAATAGCTAATTTTCATCAAGACCTTGGTATATAAAATATTCATTAGACCATGAATAAATTGCACATTTAACCATCCAGAAGAGAAGAACTTATTTAATAGCAAAACAGCGAACAGACCTGAAATATAAATGGAATGCTATGGAACCTGAACACTTGGAAACATTCAAGAATCAGCGATCTATTTTCCTCCTATTATCAGAGATACAAGAATATTATAGCACCACCTTGCTTTACCTCTACCATAACATTAATTACCTTTCAGCAGACCCCATTTAATTGCTTACAAAACTGATCTGCTTTTCCAGCTTTTTTAGCAACCTGTATGTCATCAACAAAAGTGCTCAGAATAAATTAGCACTCCATCTTTTTCCACATTCTTCATATAATCACAAAATTAAAAGCAAATAGCGGGCCCAATGCACTTTGCCAAAAGCAGTAGATATATCTGAAAATGCACTACATAAGCTCTTTAACATTTTTCTTTCAGAAAGAACACATGGTCTGTAATACTCTGACACTGTTGAATCATCAGGATATCACTCCATAAAGGCCACTGCTCTCAACTAAATGATGTTGAGGAACTTGGTAGAATCTTGAGGATTAAATGGTTTATAAAAAGGGACATTCTAAGCAATTCCAAGGAAACATTCACAGTGGAAAATGAAGGAATGGGATGGAATGGAATGGAATGGAATGGAATGGAATGGAATGGAATGGAATGGAATGGAATGGAATGGAATGGAATGGAATGGAATAGAATAGAATAGAATAGAATAGAATAGAATAGAATAGAATAGAATAGAATAGAATAGAATAGAATAGAATAGACAGAAGAGCCTTCAACAAACACCTCCTGGTGAGTTCCAACTGCCTGACCTATTTAGGTCTGATCAAAAGATAAAGCAGGTTGATAAGGGAATTGTCCAAATGCCTCTAAACACTGACAAGCCCTGGGCATTGACCATATTTCTAAGAAACTTGTTTCAGTGTTTGGCCACATTGTCTGTGGAAGAAAAGCCTCCTAATGTCAAGACTGACCTTCCCCTGATGGAGCTTTGAGCCCTTCCCAAGCATCCTGTCATGGGATACCAGGGGGAAGACCAGCTGTTCTGCCAGCTATATAGAATAATAAATTCACCAAAATATATGATTACACAAATAATGGTTCATGTTGAGTAGACTCATAAACCCCCTGCCCCCTCCTCACCCCCCAGAAAATGAATAGTGTGCATGAAATTGTTCTGGATAAACATTTTGTGACCCAAAATCTGGAGAAAAGAAAAAAAAAAATCTCTCAGGAGACGTACAATTTTTACTTGATCCTAGTGTAAAACACTAGATTTTAGCCTTCTACAGCTTTTGGGTATTTAAAAATGAAGACAAAATCACTTCAAACTACTTTATTCAGAAGTAGGTAAAACTGCCAAATTACTTTTATAGATTTCTGAGATCTTTTTATTTGTCTAAAGGAACTAATTGAAACTACTATAACTCTTAAAACTGCCTATTGACTTTCCATAATTATCTCACTATTTCCTTTCTCTCAATTATGTAAGTAGGATTAGTCTTTGACCTACATATTTACATAGCCCATGTCTTGGTTTTAAACTCTGGGTTTAAAGTACTTGAGCCCAAAATTACTATTGGGGTCGAGGGTGGTCCCTGACAATACTTTTTAGGGTCCTCAGATATCAGGGCAAAAGTGGCAAAAATAAAAGAAGAGCGGTACAATGACCACTATTTAGTAACACAAAACACTTTAATAATAAGGAAAGTAAATGTGGGACGAGGCCCCAAAATCCGAATACACTAACCAAGGGGATGAGGTCTCTTCAGGAGCCAGTGGTCGAAGACCAAGATAAAGGGAGGTCCAGGGTATAAATATGGGGCTAGAGAGGGGGTGGAGCTGAGGTTAGGGTCAGTGGGTATAAGGGAAAGTGGTGCAGAGGTGGAGTAAGGGAAGGCAGGGCCCAAAGGGTTGGGTTGGGTGGGACACTGCATCAGCTGAGGGCCAATGGGGATACAAGGATGGGAGAACATTCTAGGGACTGGGAGTGGTGACAATCAACTGGAAAATGAGGGCTAGGGATCTGTATGAGGTATTAACATAAGCAATCCCATAACTTAGTTTTTTCTGGGGTCACCACAACTTAAACAAATGCCTCCCAAGGTTTAGGGCTGGGGTAAAATTCTTCTTTGGTGATGGTTGCCTGACCTGGAATACTGGTCAGGCTAAGTCCCACAAACTAAGGAGCGTATTTTAATCCAAACCATCTCCTCATTAGGAAATGGAGTACAGGGATTTTGTCTAAAATCACTTCTATTTAAATGCATCATTCTGATCCTAGTCACTTACTCACTTTTGCAGTCTGTAAATTGTCATATCAACAAGAAGTTGTATGACAGGATGCCACCAAATGCATTATTTAAGGAAGAACAGTGCTGGCTTTACTGGAGGTGAATTGTTGTTGTATTGGGTTTACATGGCCAATTTTGGGTGACTACAAGGGTGCCTGGTAGCTGAAAACAAACAGATTTTTTTAAGAAGTGGGGAATTGCAGTAAGTGTTGGACATGAGGCTAAATTTTCACTCTTTTGGCAGTAGTACCCTTTGGTTAGCAATGCAGCTTTTGGAGCATGGTTAGAAAGAAAAGAGATCATCCTAGCCCTGGTCCTGACCATGCTCTTCAGTGCATTTCTGCACCTAGCTGGAGGACTAGAAGTGCTCAAGTTGAGTACATGACAGACTCACAGAACAGTCTGAGCTGGAAGGGACTCATCAATCCAACTCTATGCCCAAGAGAACGGCCCATACAGGAACCAAACCTGTGATCTTGGCGTTTTTGGCACCATGCTCTGACAGATGATCTAATGTCAGAACACAACCAACGTATTTTACTTCATCCTTCTGTCTTGATTTTTGAAAACTCAGGGATAGTCTGCTTATCCCTTGTGGTCATCATCAGGATACTCGTGTTTCAAATTTCCAGCAATCCTGGGCACAACTCCAGATTAAATATGAGGCCACACCCAACTCACCTCCACAGTCACAACAGAACTCTCACACCCATCTTGCTTTGGCTTCCAGAAAGCAGGTGTTCCTTACAGGTGGCACCAGCTCTAGACCACCTCTAACACTGCAGGTCTAGGAGATAGACCCGAGTTGTTGAGTGGTTTAAGTGTGCCAGGAGACCAGCCAAGTTGTCTTATGAGGGGCAACAGTGACATAATTCCCTGGAAATCAGCAGTATAGTGGACCCTGGAAACTGGTGCCCATTGCTAGTGCCCACTATTGCTGGTGTCAAGTGCACACTTTTCTCGCTCCAAAGAGCAGCCACATCCTTTAGCAGCAGGTGCTGCTGCAAACCTCTACACACAGATAATAGGAAATCAGAATAATTCTGTTAATTTACATGCAGGGCATGATGATCTCACTCATGTGTCCTGTCCATCTCACCCCTGGACTGTCCCTTCCCACCCCCAGTCTGATAGTGCCTGATGGCACTTTGAAGGACCACAAAGTAACACAGAAAGAATTTAGCAGGTGCCAAAGATCCAGCCAGGAGAGGGATGGATTGCTCTGAGATGGTTCAGTCTGACCCGTAAAGAACAAAGACAATAGAATTTGCTATTCACTTCCATCTGTGTACCCAGACACAGGAGTACAAATGCAAACTTGCTCCAGTCATGCCTTACCCATTTCTCAGTGACAGGATATCACTGCCCTGACCTTGTCATATTTCTCTAGAAACCAGACTGACTTTTGTCTGACTCAGTTTATTTGAAGTCTTCCCAAGGAATGGGATTGGCACATGATAAAGTGCTTGGGACATCTCTGGAAAAACATATCACCACGCTAACACAGGTGTCAGGATGAATCATCTCGCGCAGGAGGCTCCCCACGGCCCACAGCACTGCTGGGGCGGGGAGCCACGCTCCTCCTTCGGCACGGCGGCGCTAAGTGCAGGGGCGGAGAGCAGCGCAGCCAGAGCTCTGCAGTACTGATCAGCTGCGACACAGCTGTGCCTGGGCCTGGCACCACCCTCTGAGGCCCCACCGCGTCTTTGCTTCTCATCCTGGGGGGCAGCTAAGCCATTCTTAAGATCATTCCTTTGACTTGTCCTCAGACTCATTCCTTGCACTGCTGTGCAGGAGAGGGAGAGGGAGAGAAGCTCCTGCCTGTGCCTCACTGATCCTGACTTCCAGCTAAAAAGCTTCAACAGGAGAGCAGGGAGTGAGTCCTGAGGATCTGAAGTTGGGTCTCTTCTCTGCAGCATCACAGTTTCTGAAGAGTTCATTCGATTCAGCGGAGGTCTTGATGACTTTCATTGTGTGTTCATCACAAGGCAGAGATGGAATACTTAATATTAAGGAATATTCAATATTAAGGAAGCCCCATGAGTTTCAACAGAAGTAGTAAATCAAATTTGTCTGGCAAGGTTTTACTGTGATTTAGTTCCCCTAAGTAAAAGGCATATAACTTCTTCCAAATCCAATTACTTCATTCTCTAATTACATGGGGAAAAAACTGAAATTCCATATATTTTCTTTTAATAAATTGATACCTCGAATTTTTTTTGTTTCCATTTTCTTTTAGCATAGTAAAGGAAAAAGCACCCTTGTTTCACTTGTTTTCCTGTAATTAGCTGCTATCACATTTTTTGCCTTTGTTCTTCAGAAATAATCTTGCTATTTTTAATTTCTCATTGATTTTTTTAAATACTTTTTGTTACACATGCTTTCGTATCTTTTTTTTTTCTCTTTATCATGAAATGTGTATACAGGATTCAAGATAAGGATTTCTCATTGACTTATTTGATGACCGCAGTTAAAGAGAGGACGCTTGGATTTTCAGAAAGTTATATATTAGCTGTTGCCAAATGGCTTCAGCTGGACAAGCCAGAAGCCATGGGGGCAGATTTTGAGATATCACCAGGTTCCACTACTGAGAATCTGGACTCCTTTGTGCTCTCTAATTATTTCACAACACATGTGAAGCTTCACAATGTGATTTGGAATTGGAGCTTCAGTTGTCATGCGAGCACCATCACTGTTTTTTCTTTCCTTTTCCCCGTAGTGGGTTTTCATCTCACAGATAGACAGGAAAGTCCGGAGGGGAGCAGGGGAAGGAAAAGAGAAAAAAAAAGGTCCTTTTTAATTCTCCATCTGTATGGGGCCACAGAAATGCCTTAAGCTGAACACAACAGACTGAAAAATGAGTGGGAAGAGATTATCAGAAGCCTGGCAAGAGGAGAGTGCAGTTGGTGGTCAGGTGAAGGCTGCTTTGGAGGATAAGCAATTTGTGTGTTATCAGTGCAAGAGAGAGAACAGTAGCTCCCTACCCTGAAAGGAGATTAAAAGTAACAATAGTCTTTTCTGTACACCAAAGGGCAATCTGTTAAATACATGGAAAGCTGAGAAGCTGCTTAGAGCTGATGTTTGTTTAATTTTCACCTGCACCCACTTGAACTGTGTAAATGACATGGTGCTTTTCAGAACAAATGCACGTTTCCATGTGGCACTGGTTTGTGAAACTGTGCCCAGCTAATCTAGCAGGGCAAGCTTTGCTGTGATTATAAAAGACAACGCCCCTCTCCCACTCTGCATAGCCTTGTGGTTCCAGAAGAGAATGAGGAAAAGTTATTTGACTTTTTATTTGTCATTGTTGCTGTTGTTCAGGGTTTTTGTTTTTTTCTTTTAAAATCAATGGCAATGGGTAGCTGATAGTAAAAAGAGGGGAGTGCTACAGAATAAAGGACAAAGTAAAGGTGACCTCATTTGCCAGAGGAAGAGTTAGGAAACTCAAGCATTGGTTCAATTCAGACCAAGATAATTAACACCCT
This sequence comes from Luscinia megarhynchos, assembly GCA_034336665.1. NCBI lineage: Eukaryota > Metazoa > Chordata > Aves > Passeriformes > Muscicapidae > Luscinia > Luscinia megarhynchos. The sequence goes on from JAPFBE010000002.1 coordinate 95,382,639, forward strand.
TGATGAATTAATGTATCACATGCACTATTTTGGAAGAAAGAGAGTGATGGAGGAGCACTGCAGTCACATCGCCAAGACAAGAGTTAAGATACAGGGATACAGAATTGGTTTTTTTTGCTGCTACTGATTTTATATCAGCATATATGTGAATGATTTTGTACAAAGAATGTTGCTTCCTCTGGCTTGAAAGGTACTAAGTGCATATTATTGATATTATTGTACAGAGGTGGTGGAATTTTGTTATTCTACTTGCAAGCCAGCTTCACAAACGTGGCTGGATAGGCATCTTAGCTGTGCAAGCAGAAAGCTCTGTGCTCTCTAAGGGTCTTTTGTTTGCTAAACAATGGCACAGGGCAGACTCAGGAAACCTTTCTCTTGCTTTCTTTGCCGAGTCACAGCATTTCTCAAAGTGCAGGCTTGTAAAATGTAAGCCAGCATATACTAATTACTCATAATTTAATAATTGCACATTGTCTTTTCTAGCTGAATAATTGATTTCTCATTCCAGCTGTTCTGCTGACTGTAGTCTATGTCACAATTACTGTTCACAGGTTGCTCACTGTTTTTATCCTATAGTTATGATGAATGTTGCATGATGGCTTCAACTCTGTTCATTTTTTTTCTTTCTATTTTTGTGGGTTTTTTTTTCACAATTACTTTTGAATCAAAAGAAATGTTAAGGATTGCACAGTGAAACAGTTCCATGAAGCAGAATTTAACCATTGACTACCTCATCATCCATTAACACAGGATCTGGGATTCATTTCCCCTACAATATCCAAGTCCCCTTTCTGTTAGTAAATCCTGGAGTAGCTCCAGAGAGGAAATATGTTCCCTGTCACACACATCCACGCAAACATGCATTCTCCTTCCTTTTAAATCAGAAATACACTTTTCTTTATAATCAATTTAATATACAAGCTTTTTTCAAATTGAGTCACCAAACACATAATGTTGGAAATATTTTCATTTATATTCTTTCCCCTCTTTTTCAACAGTATTTCATGAAGAAAAACCGGTAGTTGTTGTTTGGATTTTGTATTTTTGGATTAATAAATCTAGTAAGGCTTTATCTCTGCTTTATGCAAGTTAAAATCTGATACCTGATATATCCTCTTCCTATCTGTGAATCACTCCATAAAAAATCCTTTTGTCCATGATATTCTGAAACTTCTTTTCATCCAGGCTGTCATCAGCTATTAAATTATCATCTCTATATTCTGGGTTTTTTAGTCAAACAGGAAATTTCCATGACATGAGAAGCTGAAGTCTAGTGGACTGACTGGCTCATGAGTTCACTTAAAGCATTTCTAAATTGAAATTTTCAGGTTTTCTGGCAAAAAAATTATTTTTAATCTATTTTCTGTTGCTCCTGTTTTTCAGAAAAAAAAGTTTCACTGCTAAAAATACTTTTTTTTATAAACCCTAAAAACATTATCTACATTTAAAAAGGAAAAAATGTTAATTTAAGTAATGTATTTTTAAAATCATTGCATATTTAAGACAATGGGAAATTTGCATTCACACCTAACACATCAATTACAGTAAGAAACTGCTTCCTTAATTATACAGTTGATAGACTTTTGTGTAAAGAAATATAGAGAATGTGAACTTCATCCTGCTGATTTACACTACAGACATCTTCAAAAATACTTACATTTAACTGTGCTCTGCAATTGCTTGGCTCTTGTCTTGCCTCTGCAAAGTAAGCAATGCTGCTCTCATAGAGAACTTATCAGAGATGTTGGAATTAAACCAGAAACACTCTGATTCCATCTAACCTTCAGAAAATGCAGGTGCCCTCAGTGTCTGATTTTATATCAACCTGTTAGAACAAGCTATTGAAATGCATCTCATTTTAAAACTAAGAAATCTGAGAGAAAGCTTTTGCTATGGGGCACTGTTGCTGAAGCCAGAGCAAACCAGGGTTAATAAAATGAAGGCACCAAACACAAAAACAAACACCCTCATCATGGTTTGCTCGCAATCTCTCCCCGGCGCTGAAGCCACATGGCCACATTAGCCATTCCATCAAGGTCAAGAATCCCAAATGAGTTGCTATGGGAAACAAATTACTGAGGTGTCAGCTGCAGCTGAAGGTTTAGATATGAGGGAACTTTACCCATTATATGCTTGAAAGATTTCCGGAACAACAGAAGCTGGGAAAGAGCATCCTGGTAATAACAGGGCCGGGAAAGCAGATGTTTCACTGACCTTTGCTCCGTGCATTCGGACTCCCCATTTGCCAGCATGCCTGAGTGGACCAGAAAGGAATTGCAAATAAGGTGGGCTCTCCTGAGGCACAAGTAAATAATTTTTTAAAAAAATCAGATATCAAGTGATGTTTTTAGGGAGATAGGTAAAAGAAACTCAGAAGCTCTTGAAACCACCTGGGACTTGTGCCTTCCTATTAAGCACGAGGAGAGGCAGCTCACTTTTACTACAGCAGTAATTTCAGGGAAAGGAATTGAAAGCCAGAGAAGGGGCAGCCTGCCACAGAGTTAATCCCCCAACAAAGCCCAGTTTTATTCACTCTGCTCACTGGCTAAATGGTCACTGTGAACGTGACCTTGGTTGGAATTGTCTGTGGAAAGAGAATTGGGAGGACTGGACCTCCTATCCAAGACTGACATTCATCTTTGTGAAGGCTCTTTGCTACTCTTGACCCCAAAAAGCTTACCTCCAGATTTGTAGGAAGTGGAATATGTTTCCACCAAGCATTAATTTTGACAAAATAAAAAATGTATGCTTAGTTATATGCAGGTTTGTTCATAAAAGTTCAGGTAAAACTCTCTCTCCTAGTTTGAGAATGTTGATCAGCTGCTCACTCAGCAGCTATGGGATGGTTTGGATAGACAGTAGTGCTATCACCAAAAAAACTTAAGTACCTTGTCTTTATCACATATTTGTTTAAATTTTCTCATCCATTTACCTTTTTTTCCATTGAAGATCTTTACATTATCTATCCAGTGACAGGAAAGGGACTTCTTTTTCTCTAATGAGATTGAAGAAGAAACATCTGCTCTTGAGACTCATATTGGAAGTGACTACTGGGTAAAAAAAAACAGGCATAATTAATTTCCATTAATGAAGACATTTTATTACATATACAACAGATAAAAATCTGGCCTACTATTTCCTTGACTTCAGGATATTTTTCCCAGGGACTGCCTTTTCTTCAGCCGATTGTTCCTACTATGGCTTTATATTTGCAGGTTCCTTTTAAAATGTGTTAGAGATGGAGCTGGAAGAAAGAATTAGGCAGACTTCTGTTTGTTAAGGCCTTACATCATTTGTACACCCCCTGCTCTACTAAAAAACCTTGAAAAGAGACATGTTTGTGTAATCTTTCGTAGAAATACTTTGTTGGATTGTAATAATCTAGAGTGAGTTAAAGCTGGATATTACATTTTATCATGGCAGTGACAAAGCTTTGATGTCCTGGAAGACTTTTTGGTTTTTTTGGCCTTTGGATTAGGTTTTATTGCACTTAAGTATTGTACAGGAATAACTGAAGGTAATGCCACTGACAGAACTCTGCTAGCAAGACCTGTAAATCAAACCAGAATTTATACACTGTCTGATAGCTCTCTTGAAAATATCTGCTCTGACCCCTAATTTCAAAGAAGGGGAAGTAGGGATTTTTTTGTGCAATTGCAGATGTGAGTGGCTTTCACATTCTCAGACAGCCTGAAATGAAGCTACACTAATGAGAACAAGGAGATTTCTAAACAGAAAGATGCAGCCTCTGCTTGCAGTAGAAGTTCTTGCCAGTGGGTTTTCTTTTAAGCTTTCTCTATTTAATCTTGTGGAGCAAACACAAGTATTTCTGTAGAAGAACTTGAAAATAATCTCCATCTATTTCAGCTGCTATCCTTAGAGCTAAAGTGCAAGTCCTTCTGCATTAAGGAGCTCTATGCAACTGGAGATTGCTTTGCCAGTCCCTGAAATGCAAGTGCCTGGGCAAAGTAGAACAAGTGTTAAACTCCATATTGCAGCCAGAGCAAAAGTAGAAAAATACCTTAATTGCTGGACCCAAATAAGTAACAGGAAACCAAGAAGGCTAAGCAGAGCAAAGTTTAATTGTTTCTTAGGTGAAGGTGAGTTAGAAATGAGTGGTCAATTATGGTAAAAGAACAAAGGTAAGATGCTCTTGAGAGCTGGGATGCTAAGTGAAAATACCTAGAATGTAGAGGAACTAATTTTAACATGAAATTCTACATTGGGCCAGTGTCATTGCAAGAAATCTCAGAACTTTTATCCGAATTTCTTTTCCTGAATGATTGAATCTACTGTAATAAAAATGAAATTCTTCTGGAGAAGACAGGAAACTACTTGATTTTTTAAGTCATGTGCAATGCTAATTTTGCACTGGATTTATCAAAAACATGTCCATCGTGTAGACTATGCCTGTATTAGATGACCCAATGGCCTAAAATGAGGCAATGTGGGCTTTATGGTTCTGACTTGGAGGTATAAGTAGTTTGGAAATGTCTTGTCTGTGCTGCCCTGGGAAGGGACAAAAGTGGTTTCTTGCAGTGAAGGAGAACAGGACAAAAAAAAATTAAACACTCTGTCTATTTTTTTTTTCTTTTCCCTCTTTTTTTTTTACAAAAAAGAAAAAATAAATATTTAACACACCTTAAGTGTGTTAGGCAGCAGATGAGAAATGGAAAGAAACTGATGGGACAGAAAAAAAGAAAAATCAACACCAATGCAATGAACCTGTGTAGCACACAGGTGAGAAAAAGAAATAGAGAAAATGCAGGGAGCCAGAGCAGATCCAATTTCACCTCATGGCTGGACTGGGGCTAGAAGAAGAATGTATGTGTCCTGGATGGTGTATACTTAGAGTGACTGAAGTATAAAGGCATTAAATCATTTGTACAAAGCCAGATCAGCATCAGCATTCAGGAAGATTGTCTCAACTTCAGCAATTTGGGAACCATTCAAGTCAATGATGATAAATCTTGGCCACTTTTAATGTTCCTGTTGTCTTTGCATCCACTCTTCTATAATAAGATGTCTGCTACATTCTGCTTCCCGCTCTCACCTTTTATGAAATAAAAGTCCCCTTAGCTGGGACTGTCACCATCTGTCCACTGCATCTTTCACCAGCTATGTTACTGGGTAAGGGAAGATAAAAAACCATCATGTAAACAAGATTTTCTGTGCTGGAGGAGCCTGGACAGAGTCCATTAAAATCATATCTAACCTCTGTCAGTGTTGAACACCAGTATCAGTATTCACAAAGCATAAGAAATGTTGACAAAGATGAAGTAACTGAACCATAGAAGAACCTTTCCCTTAACTCCATTAGTCTGTGATTGCCTTTGCAGGCTGCAAGAGTAATGTTCATCATACACATCGAAAGGTGAGAGGTTTATTTGGTTCGTTTTGCAGGTCTCATTTTTGAAGCCATGTAACTGTAATTTGTGATGATTATTATGTATATAAAAACTGTGAAGTTTGTTTCACTTTGAAAAGTAGTATCGTAGACAACTTGTGGCAAATACACTCGAAGAGATGACACAAATTTTTAATAGGGAGAGCTTCTGTAAATAGAAATCTCTATATATACCAGGTTTTATGTTTTATTTCTTTGGTTCTTTATTCTGATAGATTAAATAAAATCTCACTTTTTCTTTTAATAACAGTCAGAACTTTGTTTTTGTCATCAACATCGATCCCTGCTTCCTTAAGATCCATATCCTCTTCCATGCTATTAGTTGTTCTCTTTGACCATTTCTGCCTGCTCTTGGTTCTCTCAAAATCTGTTTTAGGGGTTAAGGGCATATTTTTCAAAGCTGTTTAGGCTTCTGATTATGCAAATAGATACTTGCCAGGCTTTTCAGAGACATCTTAAATACTGAGGAGACTTGCAATTGATCTTAATAATACTTCAGTACCCAATTAGGTAATTTATAAATTTAATTAGGTGCCAAATATCTTTGACAGGCTGACCCAAAGTAATCAGAGCTGTGCACAGAAGACCAGAAGTGACATGCTTTTTGGACTAGAATATTACAGGATTCAAAATATTATTTTCTATGCATGTTGCTATTTTCCCTTTCCTCCTCCTTGTTCCCTTTGAATTCCACCATTTCTTTCAGCTTACTGAGGGATTATCTACAGCAGATAAAAATGAAGACATAGGCATCCAGTTCAAACTGTCCATTCCATTGTGCATATACTCCCCATGTGTTGAAGCAACACTTACTAGGAACTTTTTTGATAATAAAAGACCTTTAAATATCATCCAATCCACCCACCTTGACATGGGTAGGGACACTCTTCACTAGATCAGGCTGCTTAAAGCTCTATTACACCCTGACCTTGAAGACTTCCAGTGATGGGATATTCACAATTTATCTGGGAAACCTCCTCCAGTGTGTCACTATCCCCTTCTGTCCTTTCTTATGTCCAATCTGGATCCACTCTCTTTCAGTTCAAAACCCCTGCCCCTCCTCCTGTCACTGTAGCACTTTGTTAAAAGTCTCTTCTGGTCCTTCTTACCAGTTTAAGGCATGAAAAGCTGCGATAAGGCAGCTCCCTGGAGCCTTCTTTTCTCCAAGCTGAATAACCCCAAATCTTTTACCCTGTCTTCATAGGAGAGGAGCTTTAGGCCTTTAATAATTTTTGTTGCATTCTCTACAGGTGCTCCAAAAGGTCCATATTTTTCTTGATCTGGATGCAGTGCTCTAGTGGGGATATCATGAGAGCAGAGGAGGAGAATTACCTCCCTCAACCTGTTTACACACTTATTTCTATGCAATGCAATGAATTATTGGTTTTCTGCCTGCAAGTGCACATTGTCAGTTTATGTAAAAGCTTTTACCTACCAACATCCCAAGCCTTTTTCCAACCTCTCTATCCATTCATCACCCAGCCCTGAACTGGTGCTGATGATTGACTTGACCCAGGTGCAGGACCTTGCCTGTAGGTTTTCATGGGGGTCATATGAGCCCAGTCGTTTAAAGTACTTCTGGGTGTCATCCCTCCCCTTAAACCAATCAATTGCACCCCTTAGTGTGGTGTTATCAGCAAAGTTTCTGAGGCTGCACTCAGTCCCACTGTCAGTGCTGTTTGATTTGAAATGTTGTAATATTAGATTGTATTGGTCTCAATTCAGTTCTCGGAGTGGTAACCTCACTTTTCACTGGTTTGCACTTGGACATTAAGCTATTGACCACAACTCTTTGAATTAAGCCGTTCCAACAATTCCTTATTTACTCAACAGTCCAATCCTGAAATCTGTATTTCTCCAATTTAGCAGAAAGAATGATTGGGGAATTGTATAAAAGGCTTTACAAAATTCCAGGCAGATGACATCCATAACTCCCTTGTCTACCAATGCAGTCACTCCATCATAGAAGGACACTAGATTAGTAAGGCACAGTTAGTCCGTGGTGATGTTACCCTTGCTGTCTCCTCCCTGTCTTCCGTAAGTTTCAAGATTTCTTCCAGTGGGAATCGGCTCCATGATCTTCTTTCTGCAGGGCTGACTTCCATACCTCCAGCTGAGCTTGTTTCTTTTGAACTTCTTCAGTAGACAAATGAGTAAGACACTATAATCCCAACATAAAAAACACAGTGAAGCCCTTCTGAGTTCTTTCAGGTGATGAAGTCACTTCTGATCTGTTGCTTTCTATCTTTGCTGAGGAAACTGACAGTACTGAATTTAATTAGCTGGGGTACTTCATGTTGCTTGCCAGAGATATCTGCAGGAGTTACATCACACATCAATGGAAAGCGGCCTAGTTTTCCTCCTCCAAACCCCTTAGGTAAAGGGAGTTTAGTGAAATTATACCTTTCAAGATGAAAGAAGGATTTTCACTGAGGTCATCTTTGCTTTTTGAAAGTTTATTTGGAGATTTGAAAAGCACCAGCAGGTTAACCACATCCTCACCACGAGAAACTGAAAATGGTAGAGGCTTTGTTTGACTGTTTGGTCTGTTGGGTTTTTTTTTTCCTTACCCTACTATAGAAAGGATTATTTGACCACTGTAAATGCAATCTGCATGTGTATAATAATCACGTTCAGATTTTTTTTTTTCCCTCTCCTACTGACACAGATCTATGAATTCATCAGCAACTTATTTGTGGGAAGATTAGCAAGGAGCACTGCTCCCAGTTCAGCAGAACAGCCTGGAGGTGTGACCAACGTGGACCTCTCTCATGCTTGGTACAAGAATATCAGAATGACCATTCACAAGATTGCTGCTACCAAGAAGTATCATGATCAGCCCCTATTCAGAGCTGGGGCTCACTGAGTTATCTCCATTAGGATGACTCATGGCCAGCTGTACATTCTTTATTTGTGTTCTGATTGACTGCTGGGTGGGAGGAAGGAGGGGAAGACTCAGCAAACACAATCAGGATGAGGTCAAACATCCACATTTGGGAGTAATCATCTGATCATTTAGCATGTTACATAAATTATTTGGAGAATTGATACTTCATTGATCTCGAAGATTTATATAATGTTGCTGATTCAGTTTAAAATTATATTTAAGGTACTTTTAATGCATTGTTGACCAAGCATTTTCTTGTTTAGCCAGGCTGATGACAATTTTGCTATACATAATGTGCAGAAATATATGATATAAAGGCAAAGCCTGCCATCAATCGCCTCTCATCTCAATAAATTATAATGGCTAAGAGCCATAAGTAATACAGGTGTATATACTATGGTATATATTTGTATATAATGTATATGTTAATTCAGTAAACCACCCTAAATTATCCTGTTATTTTCTTCCTTTTGCAAAATTCCAATGGATTCTTCTTAGGAGACTTTGGCAAATAGAGAAACTGATAAATCACTGATAAATTTTCCAATCCATATTTCAACGGCTGGAAGTAAAGTGTCACATCTCTTACCCCTCTGGCACTAACAGCCTTTGCAGTACCATCAGTTTCCATTTTCAGGTATTTGTTAACACAGGACAAAGCGTTACTTAAAGCCAGTTTTAAGGAAGCTTGGAAGGCGGCTCCCTGTTCTTTGGAGCCGGTGTTTCCCTCTCTGTTGTCCAACATCGGCGGCCAAGAGCGCTCGCTGCCCGGGCCGTGTCCCTGCTCACCGCGGCTCCCGGGCCTCTCCAGAACAAAACTCGTTACTGTGGAAACTGCGATAGAGTTGCCTCTGAGTGCAAAGGCAACACCAGCTTTCTCGAGCGGCTAACTCTGCCTTTTCCCCCGTCCTCCGCAGCAGTAAAACCCATGCGGCCCAGGGCGGATGAGGCTCTCGCCCACAGATTTCACTCCCGGTCCCTCGGGGCCGGCACGGGCGGGGGATGCCGGCCGTGCCTGCGGAGCGCTGGTGCCGAGCCTGGTCATGAGCCGGGCAATGGCAGAGTAGCTGATCCTTCCGGGAGCCGCTCCTGCCCTAAAGCCTTGGAAAAAGCTTTCCACAGATGGCGCTTCCCTCCTCCCCTGTAATGGCGCGAGCCCGGCTTTTCTCGGCCGCTCCGCAAATCCTGTAGGAATTGCGGATCTCTCCCCTCCTCCTGACAGCTCTTAGGAATTGGGGATCTCTCCCGTCCTCTGACAGCCCGTAGGAATTGGGGATCTCTCCCGTCCCCCTCACAGCCCGTAGGAATTGGGGATCTCTCCCGTCCCCCTCACAGCCCGTAGGAATTGGGGATCTCTCCCGTCCTCCTCAGAGCCCGTAGGGAATTGGGGATCTCTCCCGTCCCCCTCAGAGCCCATAGGAATTGGGGATCTCTCCCGTCCCCCTCACAGCCCGTAGGAATTGGGGATCTCTCCTGTCCCCCTCACAGCCCGCAGGAATTGGGGATCTCTCCCTCCTCCCTCAGAGCCCCGCAGGAATTGGGGATCTCTCCTGTCCCCCTCACAGCCCGTAGGAATTGGGGATCTCTCCCGTCCCCTCTGACAGCCCGTAGGAGTTGGGGATCTCTCCTGTCCCCCCTCACAGCCCGTAGGGAGTGGGGATCTCTCCCGTCCCCCTCACAGCCCGTAGGAATTGGGGATCCCTCCCGTCCTCTGACAGCCCGTAGGAATTGGGGATCTCTCCTGTCCCCCTCACAGCCCGTAGGAATTGGGGATCTCTCCCGTCCCCCTCACAGCCCGTAGGAATTGGGGATCTTGTGGGGAGTCAGGGATTTGCGAGCGGAAGATGTCGAGTTGTGACGGACAGCTAGGGACACTTCTTCCCCCCACCCCCTGTGGTCAGATCCCGGCTCTGTACCTGGCCACACCGGCCGGGACATGAGCTAAGGGAAATGACATAGAGATAGCCCACCATAAAAACCCCTGTGACCCCTCAATAAGCGCCATTTGCTGTCTGCCATATTGGTATATGGAGCACATGGACCCGAGTGGCTCTGGGTTAGAGCCGCCCGTGCGGGCTGGAACCAGGTCGCCAACGCAACAAGTGGTGCGAAACCCGGGAAAGCAGAAAGCCGCCCGGGTCGGGGGATCGCCTGGGCCGAGCACCGGCGGCCACACAGCTGGACTTGTGTGGCGGGGGAGGCGTCCCGGACCAGCGTGGACCATGGAGGCCCTTGCTAAGATGCGTGAGTGAAATCCGCGGCGCGGTGGGGTTTAAATTGTAAGCTTAATGATTTCTCTCTCGCAGTGCGGAGACTTATAAAGATCGGGGCTATAGAGAGCCGGTAGATATTCTCCATCCGGAGATATGGGGTAAATGCCGCGAGCAGCCCTGGCTGAGGACACCATGTCGTCCGGCTCTGGGAAAGCACCCAAGGCATGGGGGAAAGTTATCCGGGCTCTGCAAACTGCCCGGCAAGAACAGGAGACTTGGAGGGCAGCGGACTTGTTTATTGTACGCGCCGCAACTGGGGATGCGGTGACTCACGCAAACCGTAGATGGGTTGAGTGGGGCAGCCCGCAGGCGGCGGGGACCTTGGATCCACCCCGCCAGCCTGCGGGCGGGACTCACCAGAAGGGAGGAGGAAACGCAGCGGGCATTGTGGCAGGGGGCTAGCAGAGGGGCGGGCAGCTGCTATAATATCAGAAATACAAGCGGGCAGGAGGCGAAACCTCCTCCATATGCATTTGAACATGGCGCCCGAACCGCGTGGTCACGGTGGAGCAAGAGCTCGGGGGGAGGGGCAGCGGAAGGCTACGCTGAATAGGCATAGCGGTGAGCAGGGGAAGCGAGGCGGCCCCGGGGCGTCAGACCAACCAGAGAGCTCATTTTAAAGCAGATCCGTGTAAGGCAAGAACCTCCCCAGCAGGAGGTGGGGGGCGCCAGGGGAGGAGCGGCCCGGCCCCGGGAGGAGGAGGCGAGGCGAGCCGAGGAAAAACTTCGGCAACCCGAGGCGTCCAGTCAGTCGACTTCCGGCACTGACTCTGACTCCAGCTTCCGGATAGCTGGTGGGAGGGATGGTCGATGCGGATCAGACACTGATTGGGGATTTAACAAAAAGGGTGCAGCGGCTTACAGAACCGCTAGCGCAACCCTCCGGCGTGGGTTAAGGGGTGCCAAGGAAAGACCGCCTCCACTCACGGACTGGAGAAAAAATTAAAATAAGCGTCTCGGCGAGTGGAAATGCGCCATCCGCCCGCTTCGTGTTCCCGGTCGGGTTGGAAGCGGGCCGGGAACCAACGAACCTACTACGCCCGGTAAATCCGAAGAGCGTACAGGCTATCGTAAAGCGGTTGCAGATAAAGGGAATCAATTCTGCCATGGTTTCTACACTTGTGGATAGCGTTTTTGGAGTGACGATATGCTTCCCTTTGATATCAAACAGACTTGCAGGCTAATCTTTGATGGGGCGGGGATGATGCGTTTTAAGCAAGAATGGGAGGATAACTGTGCAAAGCAGCTAGCCCTAGTAGCGGGGGAAAACCATCCACTGCATGGCTCCAGCTTACAGAGGCTAATGGGCAGAGACCCGACTATGATTACCCCACAAGCACAGGCACAGGGTCCTGCGGGCCCATGAGGTCATGACAACAACCCGTGCTGCCAGAGAAGCCATCCGTGCAGTTTCTAAGGTACTGGCTAAACGGTCGCCTTGGTCCACCATAAAGCAAAGTGAGTGAGAGCTTCACTCAGTTTGTGGACCCGGCTCCAAGCAGCAGTAGATTCCTCTTCATTACCTTCAGAGCGAAAGGCCCGTGGTAGCCGACTGCCTGAGGCAGCAATGCAATTCAACCACCAAGGACATTTTAAGATCGCTGCCACCTGGGTCCAATGTCGCCCAACCATGATCAGGCCGCGTTGTAAAGGGAGGAGCACCTTGCTCCCCATCCAAGCAGCGGTTAGCACATAATAACCAGCGTGATGGCATGCTTCAAGTGTGGCCAGGCAGGCCACATGGTAAACTGCCCCCAGCCAGGACACCCACCTGCAGCTGCTCCGCCGCCAGGGACAGCCTAGGGGACACGTGCTGGGCATGTGTGGAAAGAAGGGGCATTTAGCTAAGGAATGCAGATCCAAGCCGCGGGGGAAGCGGGGAAGGGGAGGGGGCAGCGGGCGGCGCCCAGCCCATCCCTCCCGAACACAAAGCGGCCAACTGCAACAACCCTCAATGGGGGCGGGGCATCCATGCCCATTACCCCCCTCAGGAATTGGCCAACTTGCTCGCCCAACAAGTAGCACAATCAAACCCACCTGCACCTCAGGAATACCCACAACAGCTCCCTGGGGTCGAGGCCCCTGGGTGGCCTTAGCCATGAAAGCCGTGGCGAGACCCATGGGTGGCCTTTGCTGTGAAGATAGGCGAGCACCCACTGATCGTGTGGGCGGAGTGTCGTCTCCACAACAGCTCCGGCGACCGCGGCTATCTGCCTTCCCTTCTGGGTGGACACAGGCTCAGGCGTCACCGTCATCCCAGACATACACTGGCCTCTACCGTGGAAGCTAAAGAAGCCCCCAGGGTGGCCGGGTTGGAGAGAATCCCAGGCCTTCAAAAGCACCCGGCTAATAGCAATAACACTCTGCACTGAGAGAGGGCCAGGAAGGACCATCACCCTACGACGTCGTTATGTCAGGATGCCCACCCTTGCTGGGGAGAGATGCCCTAGCCCAGCTGGACGTTAGGTTGACAAATTTATTCTAAGGGCCACTGTTGTATACCCGCAATTGCCCATCAAACTAACTTGGAAATCAGTTGACCCGTGTTTTATTGAACAGTGGCCCTTGTCCAAGCCTCGAATGACTGCACTCCTAGAGCTGGTTGGCGCTGAGCTACACAAGAATCACATAGAACCCTCCACGAGCCCATGGAACACCCCAATCTTAAGTAATACCCAAGCGATCTGGAGAAGGCTTTGGGTCTCTTGCCGCGACCTGCGGGAAGTGAACAAGAGAATCCAGCCGATGGGCCCAGTACAAACTTTGCTGCCCATGAACTCAATGATACCGAGAGGACAACCCTGCGCAGTGCTGGACATCAAAGACTGCTTCTTTTCTATCCCTCTGCACGAAGACGACAAGGAGCGGTTCGCCTTTTCCATCGTCTTTCCAAACAGCCAGCGGCCTAACCTACGCTTTCAATGGAGAATGCTACCCCAAGGCATGATCAACTCCCCTACCATCTGCCAGATCACAGTAGACGGCGCTAGCACCAGTCCGGCAGAGCCATCCAACAGTGACCATCCTGCAATATATGGGCGATATCCTGATTGCGCACCGTCGACAAGACAGGTGGACCAGCTGATATCAACCATCTCTGAGACCCTAAAAGAGAAATGGCTTTGAAATAGCGGCTAAAATAAAGAAGGGACCATCGTGACCTTCCTTGGAGTGGGAATCACAAGCTCCTACATAACCCCTCCCCAGATAAAAATCCGCCGAGACATCAACACACTCCATGACGTGCAGCAGCTGGTAGGATCCTTACAGTGGCTTCGCAACATCATCCTGATTCCTCCCGAGGTCATGGACCCTCTAAACGACCTCTTGAAGGAAGGAACCCATGGGAGCAGAAGACCCTGACACCAGAAGCGATAAGCTCGCTCAACTTCATCGAACACCAGATGTCAGTGAGCACACTTTCGCCAGATGGGATCCCGTGCACCGGTCGATCTGTATGTCCACTTCACAAAAAGGGGGAGTGGGAGCCTTAGCCCAAGGACCCCGACAAAGCCCAACCAATACAATGGGTGGTCTTGGGGAAACCTTCACGTGCCTTTTCCCGAGTCGAGTGCCTCAGCAGCCTCATCATGAAAGGCAGGAAACTTCGCTCCTAAGACATCTGGGCATCGAGCCTGCCAAGATATACTTGCCCTTCCGCCAAACAGCTCTCTGCACAGTCAACAACAATATCCGAATACCTGGCCATGGCCCTTGCAGGCCAGGAGGAGAGATTTCGCTCACGCAGCAAAACCCCCTTGGACTCGGCTGCTCCGCGATTAGGTCGACATCGACCTCCCACCCAAAGGTAATCGACCGACCGCCAGGCAGGACCAACCGTCTTCTGGGGCCTTTCGTCCGCGGACCTCCACCGCAGCGGCAGTATGGCAGTCAGGAGAACAATGGCAATGCGTCAAGACAACCGACCCCACGCTGTCAGTCCAACAGCTAGAAGCAGCAGCAGTAGTGCTGGCGTCGCGGACTGTTCCCAGAAGAACACCTTAACATTGTGACTGACTCCATATTTGTGGCCAAGCTCTGCCTAGCCATGTCGGACCAGGTGTGTCAGTGTCCACGGTGGCAACAATGCTAGAAGAAGCACTCTATTCACGGAAGAGCACCATATCAGTCATCCCGTCAGCAGCCATGACCCGATCAAGGGTTTTACCAGATTGGCAATGACAAGGCTGACACTGCCGCCAAAAGCGTATGGGCGCTGAAAGAAGCCCGACAGCTGCACGAATCCCTTCATATGGGAGCAAAAGCACTGGCGAAGAAGTCGCGGAATTTCTACCGCGGGGCGCCAAAGCCGCGTCGTCGCCCGCGTGCCCTCACTGCCAGAAATCACCACTATGGTCAGCGGAGTCAACCCCAGAGGCCTCAAAGCCTCAGAAATATAGCAGACAGACTTTACACTGTGCCAGCTATTAAAACCCGGCGTGGCTACGCTGTTACGATGGACACATACAGCGGTATGATGCGTGGCCACACAGCATTCAAAGGCCAGTTCAGCGACCATCCAACATTGGCTGACAGCCATGGCATGGCTTAGGTTCAAAACAAATAAAGACGAACAACGGCACAAACTTCACTTCAAAGGCGGTCCAAGCATTAGATCACCGAAATGGAACATTGCCTTGGTACATGGCATCCCATACAACAGCACGGACAAGCCATGCGTTGAGAGAGCAAATCAGACTCTGAAAACTAAAATAGAAGTGCTAGCAAAGACAGAAGGCTTCACCAATGCCATTCCCTCGAGTGACCAGGGCATACTAGCAACACGCTGCTAGCATTAAATCAATTCCCTAGGGGGGCCGAAACAAACAGTCCTGCCCAGAAACACTGGGCTACTCAGGCACTAGAGACAGATCGCGGGTGGTAATCAAAAAATGAACTAGGGGAGTGGGAACAAGGTTGGAGGCTGGTGCTCGCAGGCGGGGGTATGCAGCCGTTAAAAGGGATGGGAACATTAAATGGTGTCCACTCAAATCGATCAAACCAGACCTTCAAAGTGCAACTAATGAGAATTGTGAGGCTTTGTTTGCAGGACTGGATCATCGGACGCCCACAACCTGTCGCCCCACTACCGGAAGAGAGAGACCACCGAGCACCCGGCATCACCTGAGAAGCTTCGCACCCTCAAAACCAAAGCAGCAACGGTACCTCTGTGTCATCCTGTTCCTGGGGTTGGTGGAGGAGGACAGGCAGACACAAAGCATTACCCACACCAGCCATTCAGGTGGGTTCTCGCCATCTCTCAAGCGAGAGGCCCATCAAAGAAATTGTCACAGCCGACCTCCATCTTTCGAGTTTAGGCTAAAAGACATTCCCTTTCACACGGGATTCCCCAAATTGATGAGACAGCATTGTTCCAAACATATTGGTGTCCTGCTTCCAACCCAAGGGAAGAGTTACTGTAATTACCCAGGGTATGGATATTGCGGATATTGGGGGTGTGAAACCATTAATGATAGCGATAGATGGAAGTCTCAACATCCAGACAAGTTCCTGCAAATTAACTATATTCCCCGGCTGTGTCGAGACCAAAATTCACCATGGATAAGGTAGTACTCATGCCCCAAGGCGAAAGCAACACACCTGCACCGGTTACAAAATGGCGATTCTGCAGCCGACCCATGATAGTTGGGCCACGGGCAAAGTCTGGGCGGCATTAGTTCATCATGATGTCGCGCATCTGGGCAAACATACAAATTATCAGGTCCCCACCATCAATATCCCAATCAGTGGGATCCAATCCGGTTCTTGCAATAAGCAGACCGGGAAAAAGATCACAGCAAACCATAGCTCCAGCCACAGGACACAAATGCAAAACCTACCTCCTCCCAGTGATCTCCTAGCCAGACCAACCCTCTACAACCCATTCCTAAACATGTTGAATGCCACCTTTCTATCATTAAACCAATCCAACCCGAACCTCACAGAATCATGCTGGTTGTGCTATGATGCACAGCCCCCTTTATGAAGGGGTTGCTGCTCGGTCTCCCATTCATCTTTTCAAAGTCAGACAGTCCGCCAATGCAGATGGGACACCCCGGAGAGCATTACCTAAGCGGAGTCACGGGTCAGGGCAAATGCTTCGGCAATGCAACCTTAGCAAAACAGATGGGCAGCGTCTGCGGGAATTTAGTCAAACTTAAAGGGGAAGTTCCAGTGGGTAATCCCCTGCTGCATCGGGAATGTGGGTCTGTCAACAGTCAGGGGTAAGCCATGTGTACTCCTTAACAAATTCAACCACTCTACCGACTTTTTGTGTTCAAGTTCTCATTGTCCCCAGAGTTCTGTATAGCCAGGAAGAAGAAGTGTACCAGATGCCGAGGAACCCAACCGGCTCCACAAGGCGAGAACTGGTAACAGGCATCACCATCGCAATGCTCTCGGTTTAGGAGCTACGGCGACTACCACGGCGTCTCAACCCTCGCAACCCGACACCAGGACTGGCTCAACTGCAGATGACTGTCGGCGAGGACTTGCAAAGAATCGAGAAATCCATTTTAGTCCCTAGAGAAATCCCTTTCCTCACTCTCAGAATTAGATCCTCCAAAACAGGCGAGGACTGGACCTTCTGTTCATGCAACAAGGAGGCCTGTGTGCGACCTTGAAAGAGAATACTGTTTTTATCACGGACCACACGAGGTCGTCAGAGACTCCATGGCGAACGAGAACCCGACTGAACCTGAGAAAAATGGACAGGGGAAGCTCAACAGGGCTGGTTGAATCGTGGTTCAACCGTTCCCCATGGCTCACCACCCTAATCTCCACCCTAATAGGCCCAGTCACTATACTCTTACTAACACTAATCTTGGGCCTTGCATATTTAACAAACTAGTGCAATTAGTTGAAGCGCCTAGAAACAGTCAACATTATGCTGCGTCGGCGCTGACAATTACTTTAAGGCATGCCTGCTACTAACACACTCACGATTTTTATACTAACCTTACTAACCCATGAAATTTAATAGCGTCTAGATTTTATAACTTTGTATTATTTTTACTAATCATGAGGGAGGGGGAGATGTGGGGGAGTCAGGGATTTCGCGGCGGAAGATGTCGAGTTGTGACGGACAGCTAGGGACACTTCTTCCCCCACCCCTGTGGTCAGATCCCGGCTCTGTACCTGGCCACACCCGGCCGGACATGAGCTAAGGGAAATGACATAGAGATAGCCCACCATAAAAACCCCTGTGACCCCTCAATAAACGCCATTTGCTGTCTGCCATATTGGTATATGGAGCACATGGACCGAGTGGCTCTGGGTTAGAGCCGCCGTGCCGGGCTGGAACCAGGTCGCCAACGCAACAGGATCTCTCCCGTCCCCCTCACAGCCCGCAGCAATTGAGGTTCGGTCCTTCCCCCGCCTCCCCTCAAGGAGCGGGCCAGGCATCTCCCGGCCGCTCCGCGCCCAGGCCAGTTCTCAATGCAAAACCCGCGCAGGTTGAACGCGAAATAAACTTCCGCACTGTAATTTCCTCTCCCCTCAGCAGATCTGGGACAGGTTGGAAAAGAAGGGAAAGAAAAAAAAGAGAAACCACTCCAAAAGCAAATTCCAGCACCCAGCACGATGCCGGGCTGTCCCGGGATTGCTAGCAATTACTGACCTTAAACGTGTGAGAAGTGGAAAAGCGCTACAGATTTTTTTTTCTTTAAAGTTCAGTAGGGAATAAAATAGTACTCAAAAGTCAAGCAGTAGGGTGTTCTGACAAACAGTCAAGGAACACACCAGTATTTCCTGATAGTGTTTTTTAAATTTAATGGTATTTTTAATTGTCCTCTGGTGCTTTGGTTTGTGTTACAGTTATTTTATCACTCTGAGAATTAAGTCAGCAAAAGGGGGTAACATGATGGCCTTACACTATATTTTTTTGTTACATAGGGGTATTTTAACACTCAGTGTTTAGTTAAGGCCTGTACTATTGTATATTCACCACATTACTGTTTCTATAAGCTATGTGGTACATACTCAAACTGGTAGATTACATTGTACTAACAAACAGTTACATAAAGATATGTATCATACTATACCTAAATACTTATTTATGATCAATGCAGAAACTAATATATAAATGTGAAAGTGATACCATATTGCAGTCCTTTTTTAACAAACAGATAAACCATACACACACAGGTATGAACTACATACTATACAACAAAAAGAACTACTTTTACATTACCTCCTGCAGGATCTTGGAACACTGGTGTTTCAACCTCAGGCCTAGCTGGGAATTCTTTAGATTGTCGACAGGAAATAATTCCTTGCAGGATGTTTTCAGTCTGGAGGAAGGGTTCCGGATTCTCTGGTTCTATCTGAGATGCCAGGATAATTGTTGCCTTTGCCCAAGCTGGAAATGAAACTCGTGATAATTTTAGTAAGGAGTTAATGTAAAAGAGGATCTTTAATGAAGACCTTCAGGAGCAGTTATGGAAAGATATCCACAAAAGCCCACTCCCACTTTTAGCAAATTAGCTTGATTGATAAGAAGCACCAGTTAGGAGGACAAGTGGTGATGCAATTCCCCCACAGGTCAAGCCCCTTGTCTGGAGCCCCCCTTCAGCCCTGGCTGTACTTTGTCCGGGAGAATTTGTCTCCAAGAGCCCAGGAAGAACCAAGATAGGAGAGGAGCCTTGTACTCCTGGGGCTTGGAGCTCTGGAATCAGTTTTGTCTTCCTGCTTAGGGAAAGACCATGGAAAAGTACTGGGAAAACTAGTCACTAATAAAATATATATCAGAGTTACAGATATATGTGTGAAGAATACAGAGAACATATAACAAGGCAAAACCCAAGTAACATCACTATAAGCCATGTCATTTCTCCATTCCTGGTTGTAGGAACTGGCTTCAAAATGAATTAAGGTCTTCCAAGTCTTGAACAGATTTCTTGTCTTTTCTCTGTAGTTTTGTAGTGTTTTTTTATTTTTTTATTTTTTTATTTTTCATGTTTAAAAAAAATAATTGGTCATAAATATTTTAACTGGAGATAAAAATGTGTGTAACAACTGTTTTTCCAACTGAAACTACATATAGTGCTAGGTCTTATGGTGCAACTGGTTTGACACAGAAGACAAGGAAGAGTGAACAATGCTATAAGTCTTGAACTCTTGGAGAAATAAAAATAGGATAGAAAAAATATCCTAAAGAAAAGTGCTTCCTGTTGTCTAAACAAAGCAAGACCAGTATAGCAAGCACTAAGAGCAGAAGTAAATGGGAAGATTATATGTCACATTATTCAAGTGTCAAGACAAAAGACCCCAAAAATTCAGAATTACTAAAGAAGTAGGGAAGTGTTCCAGGAGAAGCTCATGGTAATTTTGGATCTTAAAAATATTCTTCACAAATAGAAGAATATCTATGGAAAATTATCTTCTGTCATTGGAACTGTGATCATAAACTGCTGCAGTAAGGGTAAATGCTTTCTCCCTCTGTCCTGTGGCTAATGACAGGAATATCTGAAAAGTTCACAGAGTTGCATAATACTGTAATTCAAGATTATTATTTAAACTCTATGATCATTTTAAAGACAGGACTGTCACCAGTTTGTTATATTAGAGTTATTTTATTGAGTGGAAGAAGTGTATTTGTACTTGAAAAGGTTGCAGAATTTGATTTTTGAATTATTAGAAGGAGTCGTTACCTACTTTTGAAGTGCTTGATCTTTTCTGTACACTGCAAATTTCAGCTGGAATAAGGCTGCCAAAGTGTTTACAAATTTTGAAAAATAATATCTTTATTGGCAACAACCACTGAGGATGACTTTGAGAGTATAATTCTGATTTCATTTGGGAACATCTGTCCTTTAATTACTGTAAAATATCTTCACATAGATCGGTGAGGTTATGTAGAAATGTGTGACTTTTGAGAAAGTCATCTTTCAGCTTCATTGGAAGACTCAAATTTTCTAGGATGTTAACTGATGTTAATATTTTATTCTTAATGCTACACCACATGCACTGAATAAGTAAAACTTCAGGCTAATTAGCTAGAGGCAAAAGGAGAAAACAGTGTTACTTCAATCTAATTATCAATTTATAGCTCAACTAATAAATGATTTTTTTTCCCAGAAGGACACAGTCAAACAATTTTCTCCCCTATTTATAAATACAGCAAAAAAAAATCCTTCCAAGAAACTCAGGATGAAAGTTATTATGAAAGTTAGTATTTTTTACCTCATTTTTTCTGTAGGCTTATTTAAAGCAAAACTGAAAAAAGCACAACAGAACCTTAATTAGTACATTTATGCAGATAACAGACCTGTCTTCTTTCAAAAGATTATATAAACAACCTTTTCCTCTAATCTTTGCCTCCTTCTTGAAATATGATAAACTATTTATTTATTTTGTACATACAAAAAAAGAAGAATAGATTCAACTAAGGAAACAGATTCATGTTAGGGCAAAAAGGAGCTTAGGAAGTAATTTCTTCCCTTGCATTCCCATGAGCCAGTATTGAAATTATACTCCTAAAACCTCACTTTCAAAGCTATGACTAAATCCTTGATTACAGTACCCGCTTCTATCAGGAAATTATTTCATTTTTCACATTTCCATTTCCATGCAGTCAAGCAGGACTACTTATACCTTCCTTCCTGAATTAAGTGTCTTGGAGGTCCCAAGTTAAGGTCCTGTTATATGAACACCATTAGAATTTTGCACTGTGATGAGCTGATTCAAATCACTCCAGTATTCTCCATTCCAGATTTTCTAAGGTGTGCTTAAAACCACAAAAAATTTGCATGAGCAGTTATGCCAATTAATAATCTGGAAAAAAAGGATGTCCATAACTTCTTTGAAAAGTTGAGGGATCTTTTTTCAGCTCTGTATTCCTGTGAAGCTAGATGCAAGATTATTTATTTATTTATTTATTTATTTATTTTTAATTATTTCCTTTTTTC
Organism: Luscinia megarhynchos; assembly: GCA_034336665.1. Lineage (NCBI taxonomy): Eukaryota > Metazoa > Chordata > Aves > Passeriformes > Muscicapidae > Luscinia > Luscinia megarhynchos. The sequence goes on from JAPFBE010000002.1 coordinate 95,404,113, forward strand.
ACTGATAAACACAGGTATTTCAGCTTAGGGCAAAAATGTGAAAAAAGGTGAAATGGGATCTGGTATCATGGCTAAAAGCAATTTCACCTTTACTTTCCTTAAATACCCCTTGAAATTCAAATGCATTTAAATAGAAAAACTGCAGTAAAAAGAAGACATGATAATCAGAAAACTGTGCACTCTTTATTAAAGAAAAGGGCATATATTCACTAGTTATGGCTTGTAAATTGAATGATCACAAAACATTTGAGCACTCTTTCCTAGTACTGCCTGGATTATTAATGCATTTTTCTTACTCTTCAATGTCCCTCTCAGTAATGGCAGCAAAAATTGAGCCCGACTAGAAATATAATTCAATAAACATATTTTCTTGGAATAGGCAGATTGCATTTTGGTTTCAATAATGTTTTTTTATTTTATTTTACTGAAGCAGTGCATTGGATTTGCAGAGCACTAATTGCCGAGACAAACATGGTTCTCCTTTTGTACAGAATCATCAGAGTAAAGAGAGCACAAGAACAATTTCTTCCCTCTAAGTAACAGTTATTCAGTATTGGAAAAAGGAAGGACTGGCAGCATCACTGTGGTTCCCTCATTATAGCTGTGAAGTTACATTTCCTTTGAAATCAGATTATATTCCCTATTTGTGTCCTGCATTTAATGCCTTGAGTTGAGATTAACTTTTGATCTACATATATAAAAACAAAAGATTATTACCTGTCTTTTTTGTTGTCCTTTTGTTTTTATTATAACTGTGATTTGCATGGACTTTGGCAAAAGCGCAAACCTTCTCCCTGTGATCTTACTTCTGCAGAGAGGAAACTGGGTTAAAAATAGCAGGACAGAGTGAAATGGTGCCATGAATAGGTGGTTTAGTGGTTGGGATGGCTCTTGATCCTGATACAGGGGAATGTTTTCCTCTGGCTGCCTGTGCTTTGCACCATTCAGAGCTGAAGAGATGCATAAAAATTACCTAAATGTATTAGACCAGTGTTTGTGTTCTTAGGGTGGTTAGTAACAATGCTAAAACACAGTTGAAGATAACTGGAGCAGTCATTTTCTATATTCTTTGATTTTCCAGACAAATTCAACCCCCTATTAAGTGAGTATATTCAACAGAAAAATTGTGGGCTTTTTTCATATGAGCTTTCCATAGCTCCTTTAAAGGCTTTCTTATGGTCCTGAGGAGTTTGTACATCCTTACAGAGCTGGAAGATAATTAGCCCCCAGGGGGAATAGTTTTGCTACAAAAGTCATGGAAATTGAGGTTCCTCATAGATTTTTACTAGGTTTTTTTTTTTCCTTTCCTTCTCTTTTTTCCAGCATACATTGGCAGTTCCAAACTCTTCCTCTCCCAAATTTTAACTCCAGCTGTCTACTTTTCTCTCTGGCTTCTGTGGCATGATTCCATCAACCTCACATTACCTCCTCTTTCTTTCAGAGATTTCCAATTATTAAAAAAAGAAAAAAAAAATTAGTCTTACCATCCTGTGTTACCATCCTGTCCTATACTCAATAAAGTAAGTCCAGGCCTTCAAGGCAAAGTTGCTTCCATGCCTAAACTTTTTTTTCCTTTAACATGCATTTATTTTTTTGCTTCCTGTTAGTCATTCTCACATGTGTTAAAATTAAAAAAAAAAAAAAACCTCAACCAATTAACCAAAAAAGTACTTCTAAACATTTGGGAGAAGTTTTCAATGTACTTCATGAAATCTACCAGTTCATAGGTCAGATCTCTGGATCATCATGTTTGTAGTTATCAATGTTTTCAGTTACACATTCATCAACGACAGCCACAACTATTTATTGTTTTATTTGTTTACTTAGAATAGTCTGTGTCATCTGCTACAATGTTCACCCTCGTATTTGAAAATGCTCCCTCTTCCATGGGGAAAATCCCTCTCCGTATTACCAAGCCCTTCGATCTCACCTTGATCATTTGCTAACAAATTGAAGCAGCACTGCTGAAGTGGTGCAGCTCTCCAGAGCCCCTAAATACCTTTAAGTGATGCATTAAATGTAGCTCAACCTCCCCCTGACCCAGAGTTCAGCTCTGCCTCCCTGGCTGGGATCAGGCTGCTCTGCAGGGAAGGTGGCCTGGGAGCTGACCTTGGCATGGCAAGCGCTCTTTTATCCTTATCAATTTAGATTCCTTCTGGTCATGGGGAATTCTCATGCAAGAGAAGAAAGGAAGAGCTGTAATTTTATATTCACAGCCAGGGCTTTCCCCAGCTCCTGTGCCACTTTGTGGGTGACCTCCGTGGACTCAGGGACAGATTTTGTCCAGGTAGCCTGGGGTTTGTTCAAAGCAGAGCACATCTAACATGCCCCTGTTTCCTTACAAGCTCAGTCAAACCCCAACATTTTTCCATCTACTTCTATCTAAAATGAGTTATGATGGATGCTACTGAAAGTTTCTAGCTGCAGAATTTATACCAGATGCTTTGTTTTGGTTTGGTACCAATCCCCTGTGTTTGTATTGATGCAGAGCTTCAGGTGAATACTTGTTTCTCTTCTGCATGCTCCTTTTCTCGGGTGGATCACAGTCCTAGACTACATCAGATGAATTGTGATGTGCTAGTGTTAAGCCCTGATACAGTACTGGAAGCTTGTACTATATGAGAAGTCAGGATATTTTTTGTGGTTTTATTTAAATACTTTTAACAATATTCATCTTTACGCTGATGCAAAAGTAATAGTGCTTTGTTAAAATCTGAGGTCAACAAAAGTGTTTTAAAATAAAGGGGATTAGAAAAAAACATATGTTACTGATGTTCGGAGGAATCTTCCTGAGAAGTTTTTTTTCCTTTTAATTATTTTTATTTTATAAAATATATAAAGGGACTAGAGCATGTCCAGGGAAGGGAACAGAGCTAGGGAAGGGGCTGGAGCACAAAGTCTAGTGAGGAGCAATGAGGGACCTGAGTGGGCTTAGCCTGGAGAAAGGGAGGTTCAGGGGAAAGCTCCCTGGGAAGAGGGTGTAGCATGACAGATTTTCAAGATTCCTTTCCATTATTTCTGTGTGGCCTCGGTGCTTCAACAGCAGGGTTTCCCGTAGTAATTTGGAGCTACCTCTTCAAATCTCAGCTGGCATCAAAAAAAGCAGAAAAAGGAGGGCAGATTTCAAAAGCAAAACTTCTGTACCTAAAATCCTTTTGTTCCAGTTTCTAGAATAGATGAAGCCTAGAACAGATCATCATCTATTTATAGGCTCAGCTTTAAACATCACACCATCTCTTGATAAACTCTTTCTGTTTTTTTAATATTTGAGAAAAAGTAAAGCTGCTTCAGTTTTTTGGGTGCAGGATTTTTTTTTATTTTTTTTTAATGAAACCGTTTGACTCTCAAAGCTCAGTAAGGTCTCGAACAGAGAGGCCTTTAGGACCCAGACAACAGCTAGGATAAAGAAAGATGTCAGTGGTATTCTACCACTTGCTCTAGTTTTCATGGTCTTTCACAGTATTTTCTTGAAGTTTCTAAAACAAGGACCTAAAACTGCTGCTAACACCTCCAGTCAATTCACTCTGATCTTGTAATCAAACAAGGCTGCAGAGAATCTGTCAGGCAATTTTTCTGTAAAGTGTTTGAACCTTGCAGGCATATTTCTAGTGCCAAAAATCATTACAGAATTGAAAACCTCTTAGTCAGGTACAATCAAGTGTGAATCTTGGTCTCTGGGTATATAAATTTTTACATTTAAGGCATGTTAGTGTTAACAACTTGACAGCTTGTCTAAAACAATTAAGTTTTTAAACCAAAGGATCTCTCATGTCATAACTTTTTACCATTATCATAGAAGTGTTTGAGTATAGCCTGACAGCAAGCCATCCATTTTCTTTAAAGAAAATGGCACAGTGATGATGGTGATGATGATGATGATTGCAATTATATTATTCACTCTGTGAAACAGGCACCAAAATTTTGACTAACTTCTGCCAAATTTACACTTCTTTTTAGTAGCAACATGTTAAAAATATTTTTGCACACTTTAGTACTATTTTCCTGTTGAAAAAAATCCTGCTGACACTTTATATATATGCAATCAATGTGCACATATTTATTCCAAATTTAACAGATTATCAACACTTTTCTAGAATGAAATTGTGCCATCTTGCTAAAAACTTTTACCATCACTCTCTGGTTAAATATCAATAATAATAATAAATAAATCTGGAGCTATTGTCAGGTAGCCATTTGCAACCTTCACTGTTCCAGAGGTGAGAATGACACTTTGAGGCCCTATCAGCTGAACATCTGTTTGGATCTTAAAGGAAACTGATAGAAGCAAATAGATATAAATTATTTTTTTTTAATTAATATATGTAATGTTTGACTTTCTTTTAGTAGGTTTTTTTTTCCTTCCAGTAAGGCTATTGAAATAATATTTTCTGAAATTAGCAGATTTTGTAGTTCATATTTACTTCAGATTCATGTCAGAAAGTTCACAGAAACCAATGGTTCTCAAATGTAGGCTTTTTCGAGTTTATTCTGCTCTTTGTAGGTTTGCATGATACCATTGCCTCCTTTTGCTTGGATTTTGTCTTCTATGGATTTTGACATGGTGAATCTTTTGAATAACTGAATAATTTATTAAGAAATGAGGCTGGGCCCATCAAACCACTTCTGATAAAAACATTTATCCAGCTAAAAAAAAGAAATTCCACAAATACCAAATATTTTTTTCAACTTCATAATTTGAAGATACTTTTTTTTAAATTGTGAATTTAACAAATTGTTTACTATTAAATACCTAAAAGAAAACATTATGGTTAAACTAGCTAAACCTTAGCATTTACTTCTTTCAGTTTCCTGGGAAAGCTGTTTCTCATTCTCTTTTTCTCACTTAATCTTATCTTTTAATGTAGATTTGCCAAACATTGTTAAGCTGAATTCAGAGGTCACTAGACCTCTGTAAGATGCAACCCCACTAAAAGAGGACAATTAATTACTAGATTTAAAGTGCATGTAGAACAGACATGCTGATGCTGTGCATTCCTGTGCCACTGCCCCAATCTACAGCTGTTTCCTCTGAACGTCTTTGTACCCATTTCTGTAAAGTCCATTCAGTTCCATTTTCCTTTGCTACTTTACTCTGTGTTGCACCCTCTAAAGCCTTTTTCTGACTGTCCCCATTCTCCAGTCTTCCTTTCATATTTGTATTGACAGTCCTTTGGGCTGTTCTTGCCTTCTTCAAAATCTGGCTCAAGAGGAGGGAGCAGCTTGAATTGATGAAGTGCTCACATCCCTTTTTTTGGGCTGGATTGACTTTCAGTCACATTAAATTAATTGACATCTGTGGACTTCCAGTGCCTCCAACACACAGAACTCTTTTAGGGTGCCCAATATGCAGTGATTTGAACTCTTTTGTGGGCACTGTGGTCGGAATTTTCTTTCATGACTGACAACTAAAAGTTACAGAGGGCTTTGTTGGCAAACACAAGCTGAGAGCTTCTCTCTGGATGTGTCCACCTCTATCACTCTGTCTCTCTTACTGATGGCTGTAACTATTGGTTCAGGATGATTTCAGTGGCCTTGAGATCAGCAAAATTTATCTGTGACAGCACTGAGATGTGAATTATTATTGATGAGGCCGTGCATTTGTGGGAAGCTCGTTTCAGGGTTTGACCACTGTAGCAATGAAAGAGTTGTCAGACAATATGATTTCTGCTGCATCCTAAGTTCTCTAATTGTTTATCATATTAACCTTGAGAGATCTTCCAATCTCCTGTCTGCAACATTAATCAGCTGACATCATCCTGTGTTCTGAAAGGACATTATCAAATCCAAAGACCAGAATACATCTCTGATGAGAAGGGCAGTGGAGCTTGGTGACCTGAGAAAGGGGATTAAAAAGACCTTTACTTTTTATCTTTGCCATATAACCTCAGATGAGTCACTCCCTTCTTTGGATTGTACTATCTTTTCTCTGATGGAGAATTGCCTGAGCTGCTCTGCATGCTGCTTCTGCTTGGCACACAGGCTGGGGCTGCTCCTGACTTACAACTGCTAAAACCAGGAGCTTGCCCAGGCTGGGTCCATTCCAGGTCCAAGTTATCATCAGAAGGCACCTGCTGTTCTGCAGACAGGCAGAAACTCAAATTACACTACAGACCTAAACAGCATCCAGGTCATCTCAGTGTATTTTAGGAATTATTCTTAGCCAGCAACTAATCCTAAATGATTTTCAGTGGGAGAATTGCGAAAAAAAAATAAAGGTTTACTCAAAGGCTTAAGGAATTTTAGTTTGGGCAATTTGGGCTGATTTTTTTACTGTTAGGTGTGGTGGTTGTTTCTGTGGGTTTTTTGTTTTGTTTTTGCTCTTGTTTTTGCAGTTTTTTTGGTGTTTTTGGTTTTGTTTTGATTTGTTGTTGTTTGTTTGGGGGTTTTTTGGAGGGTTGGGGTTTTTTGTGTCGTTTGGGTTCCTTTCCCCTTCACCCCCAGCTGAAAATGGTCACATTTGTAATGTGAGCTCATATTTGATGGGAAGAAAGGTTGAAGTTCAGTGAAGTCTGGCTAATGAAATACTTTTGCTGTGGACTGGTCTGGAGCATGATAAACATATAAAAGGGAAAATTGCACTGAAAGGAGAAAAGCATTGCACTTACAAAATGTAAATGATTTATCTAGTACTCAAAGTAATATTTCAATAATCCTCACTTGGTAAATGAACTGGTTTTATTGTGGGGTGAACTTCATGGGAGGTGAAGCAGATGTAAACCTACACAGAGATCAATTATTTGATTTCAGCTGCAAACACAACACCTTTCATAAAAGGTTTGAATTCACCAGATCCCTGGGTTAAACTGATGGATGTTTACTTTGTGTATCAGTAACACAATCTTTTCCAGACAATGATGGATATGATTAAATGGCCTAGGGCTCTATTGGAACCAGACACAAAATATTCCTCCAAATTCTCTTTAGGGGATGAAGCAGTGTGGCTCAGAATATTTGACATGGCCACTGTTACTCAGCACTGCTCTGTCAGGTATAAAATGGGTCTTTGTGCTCCCCAAACTGAGCCTGACGCTTTGGATACATCAGAAATGCTGAAACTTGTGCCAAAGATCACTCCCATGGGCTACATCTGAGAGCTTTCTGGAGAGGGTCAGTCCAGGAAACTGTGTGCCTGCCCAGGCTTTGTGTAGGGGTTTGGCTGAGTCTGACCTGAGTTTGGGGAATTTGGGACCATCTGCAGCAGGTCTGCAGGGTGTTTGGGATCATCTCAGAGCTATGCTTGAGCTACTCAGCAGTACAGACAGCAAGAAATGTCTCTTGAGACATAAGATTTAAAACAAAACAAAACAAAATAAAAAAAACCCCTAGGGGGAAAAAAAATCCTGAAATCATAGCAAAACTGCTGACATAAAAGGATAAATGCAAAAAATTCCTTATGTTGGCTTCAAAATTACCAATTGATCTGACAATTGGTTTAATTTGAGGTGACTTGAGTGTATTACAGATGCTAATTTATGCTCTGGGCCTGAGCTCAGCACTGTGCTCAGCGAGAGCCCTGCAGCTCAGATTTTGTGCAGCCGTAAGCTCCTCACTGCCTGAGTACCAGAGGACTCGTGCTGTCAGCACCTCCTAAGCAGCTGCTTTTCAAACTGAGCTGTTTGCTAGGAATGACCTTCAGTCCTTCAAAAACACAAACACCTGCCCCCAGCTCAGAGTGGGAAAAAACCAAAAAAACCCAAGCAAAATTAAAAAAAAAAAAAAAAAAGGAGAAAAAAGAAAACCAGGAAAGAAGGTAGACAGAAGACCATGCAAATCTTGATAGGAATCTTTTATTTATTTATATTTTTTCAATTAATAAATTCCTAACTACTGCTACAGGTCTGAATCTCTATTCAGGCAGAGTGAGGCTAGCAAGATATTCATAAGATAACACTTACTGAGGAAAAAATCTATTAGAAAACTATTCAGCTATGTTGATGTGGTGAATGGAAAAGTTTTATTACATTAGCATGCATTCAACAGAGAGAAGTTAATTAGTTTTGAGAACTTCTGATATTTCAGTAAAACTTTAGACTAATTTTCAGTTGGATTTTTTTGCCTTCTGGGGATCCTGTCAGTATTTTCAATTAATAGATTTCCCTGCACAAGCTCTTCAAAGAAATGGTGTTAGAAATAGAGGAGGGCAAGGACTGCTTTTTTCATTTCATAGGAAATACACAATTCCTTTCTTGTTATAAAAAGCAGCAAAAAAAGAAAACACTCAAGTTTTGGGTATAAATTAAGTTCAATAATTCTGAACCAAGTTATACAAATTAATTCTCTGTAGTAGTTTATATGTTAGAACTGAAATAGAAAATCGCTGTACTGCCCCATTCTACCCTGTATAAACAACATCCAAAGACATCTACCTCATTTGTTCCTCTACCAAGCAAGAGTTTCCTTATAACTCTTAAAACATCACAAGAATTGTCAGTATTTCTGGGGAAATCCTCCATCCTTGGGTATTTAAGTACTTGTAAGAGCATATGTGACCTTCAGGCTTTGGTTCTAATATTAATTAAAAAGATTTTTTTGAAAACATGAAGGTTTCTCTTTAGTATGTGTAACCAGAACCTACAGTCCACAGTGAAAAAAATGTGTTTTGTCTTTCCTTGCAGGAAAAACCTGATGTTCTTTTTAAAATGGTATGTGAGTAATAGGTACTTATGTTCTATTTCAGCATTATGCATTTATCTACAGTAAACATGAACTTTGGTCTATTAAATTAAACGATGACACACAAATGCATCAAAGAAATGGAGTTTTGTCAGACAAGTGCCTAATGTAAGGATTGTGGGTGATATGTAAGGACTGGCTGAACGATCCCTGGGTCTGGTACATAGGAATTCTAGGTGCAGAGAAAAAATATGTGTTCAGATTGCTTTTCTTCATGTTTACAGTCAGATAACAGTACTCAGAGGCTGCAGCTGTGCTGTCCTGTCCTGTATTGTTTTATCTATCCTGCAACATTGAATCCTGCTGTCCTCCAGATATGGTTGTCTTTTAATTATTATCATCCCACCATGAAAATCTTGATTTGTTCCCAAAAATCACTTTCTTTATCCTTGTTTCCTCTTCCTCATGGATCATGAGCTTTCCTCAGCTCTAAGAACTGTGAAGCTCATACTGTTTTTTTTTTTTCTTCCTTCATTGATTCTCTCTTCTCCAGACAATTATCTCAACGTTCTCTTCTCTTGCCTTCAGGGCTTAAATTCACTAAAAACTTCCTCCCTTTCAACTGAGTGTTTGCAGCAACGATCAAACCAATCATAGCTCCTAGTTTTTTGTACTCTAAAATTAGTGTGTTGGGGCTGATGTTTTTTTTTTTCTAACTTCCTTGGAATTTCTATACAGTCAGAAACATGCTGGCCAGTTCTGCACTTCTTCCATCAGTCACACTCAAATGACATCACTCTTAAGTTCTCACTTCGCCCCTGACTGTGCTTTTAAAGGATTCTGAACTGCACATTCGTAAAGATTTTTACCTATGGTATTGTGTAATTTCAGGTTGTGAAAACTAAAGAACAGTCATGGAAGGACTGAAGCTTCTATGTGAGATTTGAGCATCCATAGAACAATTAATTACTGGGCATCTGAAATCGTCCTTGAGTTGCCTTGGACACTTCTTAACTGTTCTCTTTCAACTTCTTCTCTCCAGGAATGAACTGCTCTTGGTTCTTTAGAGAATCTAATGCAGCCAAGCGTTACCTTGAAAGGAAAATACACAGGCTTTCTTCAGGCTTTTAGCATGTGTTCAAGGTTTTAAAAAAATAACCTTTTTGCATCATTATTATGGTTTGGATCATTTTTTAAACATCCCACACTAATATTATCTCAATCAGTATAAATAATAGAGCTTATTTATTTCATTGTATTAGGGCTATAGTGATTCTTTTCATAATTAATGCTAGCTTCTCAGTTAAATGTTATGGCAAACAGGTGTAGATTAAGCCACTTTGTATGTATTCTATATTGTCTCTTATCATTTTTGGAGAAAAATCCTGCTGTTGACAGCAACAGCAATAAAAGAAGGTAGGAATCACACTGCATATAACAATTGTTTTACTTTGATCTACAGATATGTGTGGTGTGTGGTGGAAGACAGCTATGGAGGAATAGATATTAAAAGGAAAAATATTTATATGATTGTTAGCAAAAATATAAATAAACTCCAATATCAGATCAAGCAAAATAATGCAACGTCAGTTTAGGGGATTATCATGTGAAATGTCAAATCTGATATTCCAATAATAGGAATCCTTCAGTTAAAACAGATCAAAAGTCTGCAACAAATCTTTTCTGACAGAGTTTTAAACAGATCTTTAATAAAAATTTTCTTGTACAGAACATTTTAATTTTCTGGGACAAATCCCACACATAGAAGTTGGTGCTAGAATCTTGCAGCAGCTTTACTTCAGTTCTCTCATACTTACACTGGTGTGACTCCCTGCAAAGGCACAGACACCTTTCCCAGGATGCTCCCAGGGAGTGAAACACACAGGATGCAACATCTCCCTTCACACAAGCACAGACATTGACATTATATGAGTCAAATTCACACTGAAAAAACAAACAAAAATTAGTATAAGGCATCTACTACAGTAAACATGATGTGCCTTTAATTACAATTTAAAATAAATAGATAATAATTTTTAAAGGGTTTCAAGGTATCTCTGATATAAATTATTGCCAATTAGAAGTATTTTTAAAAAAATCCAAACTTGGGCATCCTTCATTAGAACTTGTGAAACGAACAAATGGACAAAGAAAGACAACACACAAGATTTTTTGCACTAATTCTGAATGACTTTTGGTAGATCTCATAATGATCTAGATTAGAAGAAGAAAGGAGAGTAATTTCTATTTCTATGAGGTGATCGGTAAAGTATAGATTTGATTTTTTTGACAATTTTTTAATGCTGGATATTATGATAAATAAGCTGGAATAATTGTCTAATTAAATTCCATTCTCAATACAGTGCTCGTATCTATTTCTGTTGAGAACATATCTTTCTTACTAGAGGACAACCTTGGAATTGTTATTCAATATATCTGGGTTTTAAGCCAGATGTTATTTTTAATTTCTGCTCATTTTTAACAATGAGAAAGATTTAGTCGCCTGTAACTATATTTTATGAATGTTTAAGTTCTTACATTTCTAAATTTAGGTGTTTATATTCATATTTAGAAACTTTAGGTTTAGGTTTCCAAGTCTGAAACTTTTGGCAATGAGGGTTTCAGTCAGTTCAAAATACAACCCATGGCAGGAGCAGCTTGTTCCTGCCAGGCAGGTTACCACCTGGAAATAAGAAGATAAATCCATGGATTTTGGTGTGATTCGTGCTGATTATTTGATATTACTGCAAGCAATTTTGTGGTCTATAATGACACATGTTCATCAAACAGCAAAATTATGGGGGAAATTGAAGATGGTTTTATATTAACAAATTCAAATGCAGAAGAATTATTGCCATGATGGCGTGGGGATATGGTCACACTGCTGCCATAACAAGAGGGTCTGTATTCAAGGTTCTTACACACTGCACTGAGATCTGCTCTTCTCTTACAGCTGTAACAAGTTGCTGTTTATTACTGAAGGCAACTCTGTGTCCCTTACTTGGTTCCTTTTCCTCTGCTAATTGGGAAGCATGAGAAACCCTTCAGACCTTTCTGTGTGTGTGGTGGAGAAAGTGAAATTGGATTACTCCCAAAATGTCAGGTGTTTTAATTTAGGTTTCTCACAGGCCACCTAGAGTCACATACCTCTACTGGTAATATTTCAGAAGTGTTTTATGCTGTGATTTTGGCCAGGTGAAGTAGCACCTTCCCAAAGGGTTCCTGGATGAGATTTAGCAATTACACTATTCCAGGGATCCCAGCAGGCAGGTTTCAAGTGTTGAGCTCTTTGGGTGACTGACAGGTCATTAACATGGATGCAGGACTCCTTGGCAGCTTACCTCAGTGTCTGGGAATGCTTCAGGGTACACATAGGTTATTGATGTAGATGTAGCTACAGCATGCAGAGATTTCTCCCTGGATTTCAGATACCTTCCCACCAATAATTTTAGTGAAATATATGTGCTTCAGTGGAATACAGCAATAACTAATCAAATCATATTTTTTTGAAAAAGAAAGAGGGAGAGAAAAGAGAAAAATGGTTACTTCTTTGAATATCAAATGTTCTTCAACAATGGCAAAACCATTAGTTAGACCCATTTTGAATATTAAAAGAGAAATTACACTTTAAAAAAATACATTTTTGCATCTTGCAAACTTGTGATTAAGGTGGATATTAGGGAATTATGCTCCCAAACGCTGTGAAGATTGGAACCAGTTATATGTCTTTGGTGAATTGGGAAAAGCAGGGAGCTAGTGACTATCTTTGAGAAATTAGATTATTCTTCTGTGTTACTTAAACTTCTTCAGGATTTTTTTTTACTCTACTCCTTTGGGTACATGAGGTAAGGAGATCTTTTCTTGTGTTGTGGTGGAGGAAGGACTGCTTTTATATGATCCACCACAATATGGAGACGCAGAAGTTTGAAATATGTTTTTGGGTTATGGGAATTACTTTATGCAAAGGGATTTCCAGATTTTCAGAAGTTTTCTCTGCAATATTACCAACTGTCCTGGGGTGACTCTATGATGCTGAGTTGTATCCCCATTCGTTTGTTTAGCCCAGAAATAGGTTCTGCACTTTTAAGACTGGCTCCACTGGGGTCTGGGAGTGGCATTTTCCAGCTCAGGAGGGACTGAGGGAGACTGAGCAAGCCAAGCTATATCCCACAAAAAGGGCTTTCTGAATTTGCCATCTCTTCAGAATAGGAAATGGTTTTATTGTTTAGCATTTTTGTGAGTACTTTGTTTGTGAGTACTTTGTTTGCTAGATAACAGTATTTTCCACTTTTCTCAAAGGAGTTTTATCTCCTGAACAGGTTAGGGGAAGGGAGCTGTATTTTGCCCTTTAGGAAAGTACCCCTTTGGAAGTTCCTTTCCAAATTTGTCCCAAACCAGGACACCAACATATATCAAAACAGCAAATATTGGTCAAGAGCAGTAAGTACCTGTTTTCTCTGACAGTTTTGCACTAGTCTGAGTGGAATTCCAAAAGTCTGAGACCTATTTTCCAGCTCCATTGAGGGGTGTCCATTTGGTAGCACTTGTTCTGGGCTGCTTTCCTTTCTTGCTACCCAAGCTTCTTGGAACCACTCTGGGATGACTAAATCGCTATCTTTGAGCTGAAAAATATATATCTCAATGTATGGAAACAGAAGAGGAATAGTTTATTTTAGTTATTGCTTTCCTCTCTAGAAAAAGAATGTGTGAAAGTACATTGTGAACAGAAGTTCATGGGTGAAAATAACCTTGGATTGGCAACTGTTGCTGTTTTACTCTGTTGATGCTTCTCTACTGTGCAAAAGGCTACTTGACTGATGCTATGAGCAAAGTAGATAATGATGGTAAAACAAAGCACAAATTAGCTGTAATAAAAGTTATTCTTTCTCACGTGACAACATGTAGGATTTCTGGGCATACATCCATCGTTCATTATATTAGGTGCTGTACAAACACAGGCCTACTCACTGGCCTCTATTTTTAAGGTTTCCCATTCTTAGGAACATACTCATCTCTTTTTTTATCTGTGCAAAGGGAAGGCTAACATGAGGCATGAGGCTTTGTCAATACAAAGGAGGCAAGTCAAATTAGGAACAGACAACTCATTGTGCTGAATTGGTGGAAACAGAAGCCACTCCAATGCTCCAATTTTTACCTTGTCCTTGAGATCCTCATTACAATCAGTGGGTGGTAGAGCATCATGCTTTAGGGATACACCAATCTGCCCAGAAATAGCTGAAGGATTCCCATATGACACTTTAATGTCTTCTGCAGGTATCTTTATACCACTGTAGACATCACTAACGTCTTTAGTATTAGTGTAATGGGCCCTTAGGGGCTTAGTAAAGACATTACATGGTCCTGTAGCATATTAAGGAATTTGTCAATTGGCACATGATCTGATAAAGCACATAACATCTGTAATATATTCCAAAACACCACTGCCAAATAGAAGAAAGTCAGTAATCTCAGAATCTTACTCAGTGGCTCTGGAAAGCTGGGGTGTTCCTGTTGTGGTCTGTGGGGCAGCAGTTCATTTTCAGCAGTGTGCTGGTTGCTGGGTAGTTTTTTTGTCTCCTCAAACACATCTTCCTCAGCCCCTGCTCTTTCAACACCACAGATACTTCATTACAGTCCTGTGCCACCAAAGACTCCTTCTATGATCAGAAATTTTGTCCCACGTTGGCCAGGGATTCGTTTTGATGGTGGAATAAACAGAATTAAGGTGAAACTGGATTTGTTGCTACCTCATCTTCATTTTGTCCTGCTGTCAAGGCCTTTGTTTGTCTGTTTTCCCTCACTCTCTTCCTCTGTGAGGCTCTGAATCTGCTGTGCTGACAAATCACTCCATAGAACACCTCTCCCAGGATAAGGCGACTGAAGTGAGAGTGTTGCCTGAAAATCAATCCTTAGAGAAGCACACTCTTCAGCACACATCTGTGTGTGAGAGTTTGGAGCAAAACAACAGAGAACAGTTGAGCTTGGAAAGGACCTCTGGAGCTCATCTTGTCTAACACCTCTGTTCCAACAAGTTCAAAATACCCATGTCTTTCTTTCTATTCAAGACTTTCCAAATCATATTTGAATGCAAAATATGCTGATATGTACATAATGTGGCAGAAAACTACAATCCTGCATATAAGTAGGTTAAAGTCCTCAAGCACTAAGATAGTGCTTCTGGGAAAATAAAGATGAAAATAGTTACACATATTTCTAAGGTAAGAAATCTTCCAACCAATCTTCCATTTTTTTTCAAAGGCATATAAACATTACTCTCCTGGTTTTTCAGGTAGGAATCTAAAATGATGAACATTTTTGAGAAACATATTCTGGGAGCTTTAAGTCACAGGTGCCTAAAGACATAGTGCCTGGAGGCACGTCTGGGCTTAAAATACAGAGAAGGAAAGGAAATGGAATAGAAAAAATGTAATAGCTCAGCCATTAACTCTCTTCACTCTACCCCATACATGTATATGTTGTCTCCTGTAAAACAAGAGGCCCCCCCCAGTATCTGCAGAGTAGAGCCTCACTTGGAGCCTACCAGCAATTTTTCTCAGTCAGTGGGTTTATTTTCTCATTCTTTCTCCTTTTGTCCTGGCTCTGCACTGTGGCTGAAGTTTCATTAGCATTTCAATTAGTGAGGCTAAATTAATAACATGAGTTTCTTGTCTCAGACTGCTCTCAGAGCTTCCAAGTATAGTCCAGACATGTTTTGGGCTGGTCACTCTCGAGTGACAATAGCTGAAAATAGGACTGAGAAGTGAAAGTTCACTCTTTTTCTAAGAGCATCAGTGCAAGTTCCATGTCGTTAAACTTCAATTAAAATCTCAGTGTTATTAGCTCTCAGTCTTATTCTCAAATTCTTATGATCTCAGTTTGTCTTTTGAGAGAGAATATCACTTCATCATTCTTCTGAGAGATGTAGTGCTCATAACTGTGTTTTCGCAAAAATATGTGTATTTTCTTGTGGTTTCTTCAGAAAAGTCTGGTCCTTCAGAAAGTCTTTTATTCAAGTGCTGAATTTTTTCTTGTCATGGCTTAGGAACAACTTTATTTTTGCTATTCATATAAGGTAGTCTTAAGTGTCATTCTCAAGAAAAGGAAAAACAACAACAACATCAAGAAAAAAGTTTAATGCTGTCCTGAGCAAAGAAACATTGAGCTACTCTGCCAGTTTGAGTTGTAAAGAGGAGGGTGTTGAGGTCATATATCCCGTGTGTCAGACACTGACTTTTGCTTCGTGCCTTTAAGTATCTTCTGATCATTGCTTTTTGGTTACCTTTGTTCCTCTAAGATATGTGAAGAATAACTTGAACAGTATCAGGAAAAGTTTCTGTTCAGTCACTCAACTGTTAGAATGGTCCTTGCCATGGTTTTAGCTCTGGACAGCTGGGACTATCTGAATAAATTTTTGAGCATGGTTTAGTAGCTTTCCTGGATCTGAAAAGATTCCTAAATACATTTGGATTTAGATATACAGTTTTAGAGTTTAATGACGTGGATGTATTTGACTCTGTGACAGATCGTTTCAGTATCAGAAGATCATTCTGGAAATGTTTAATTTACTAATACCTGCATCTCCTCTTTAGAGATTTCTTTTGGTCTCAGTCACTTCCCTCTCCAGAGGTGTATGGAGTTTTTGTTATCATTTTTATTCATTTTGATATAATGCACAATATTTTACTAACTGATCATTGCACAGAAAAATTAATCAGTTGAAAAGCAAACAAGTATCCCAAGGAACTTTCAGTCCTGAAAATTAAGAATTCAAGAGTGGGAAGAGATGATGAAGTAGAATGATTTGGGACTGTGAAGGGCAGGAGTATGAAAATAGTACAATCTAAATTCTTAAGCCTCAGTCATGCAGACATTTAAATATGTACCTTTATTGTCACTGTGAACTTTATGTTGCAGGACAAAGCCTTATTTGGCACTCGGAAGACATGAATTCCAGAAAATCAGTGGTAGAATAAATCCCTCCTGGATTCTAGAAGGGAGGAACTTTTGGATTATTTGCATTTTTTTTGTATATTTTTACAAAGACAAAGCAGGCTGTAAGTGTTAAGATTATAAACTGAGGTTTGAAATACACAGATTGTATTTCTTGCTTCACTGTAGATTTTCTTTCTGACCATATGAATTAGTTACTGTGCAGCATGGAAGAGAATGTAAGTAGGTACTTGGCCAAAACAGATAAAGTACTGAAAAGGAGGAATTAAAGTGTACTGGTTTCTCCAAATAACCAGAGAAAGCATGTAATTTCTGACAGATGATACATCTAAAGCTGAGCAAAAAAGGGTAAGCGAGAAGTATACTTAGTTTTGTGGAGCTTAGGTATCCAAATTAGGTTTGCACAAATGGGGACTTCTGCCTGCTTGGAATTTGGACACATCTCCTGAAAACAGATGGTTAAATGGATAGAAGTGTTTCTCCTTAAAAGATGACTGGAGGAAATAGCAGGGAAAATATCTGCTCAACTTAATATTGAAACTTGGAACCAAGGATATTCCTGAGTTCCAAAGCAGGAAGAACTCTAAGAAGAATTGCTTCAGCATCTCTCCAGGGAGTATGTTGAAGAACCCTCCTAAGACATCACTGGACTGATTGGGGTCACACCTGGAAAATGGAGGGATACAAACAGATTGGGAATCTGGATCTAAATTCTCCTGAAATCCCAGTTTAGGCAGGCTTTGAGGTATCAGAAACCCCCACTTTGTGTTCCCTGTGTAAAATAGGGATAGCATCTTTTCTTAGGCAGATTGTGTGATATCCACCTCTTAAAAAGGTTCCTGAAAAAATACAGGCCATGTGAAAACCCAAGTCTATTTCTACTTAATCATGCTAAGAACAAGTTTGTCCTCTGTCTTTTCATATCCAACAATTCTGTCCATCTTTCTATGTGGAAGCTTTCATTTTTCACTGCTCCTTTCATTGTGTCAATGACTGATGTTTAACAATGCCCTCTCCAGTTTTGCACCAAACTTGCTAGCTTTGTGGTTGACTTCAACTATATTTCTTCCACAGCAATCCACTTGCATCTATAGAATTAGATCTCAGTCATTATGTAAAAAAAGCAACAATGAATGAGTCATCAGGACCTATTCCAGGTTTTCTGACTTCTCCAAGGGATAATTTCTGTTGCTTTGGTCAGGTTTGCCATTGTCTTTATCACTGAACTTTTTGGGATTTGATCTTTGTGCTCTAATGAAGCACCTAGAAAGTAAAAAAGGAATGACAGTCTATTGCAGATCAGTGCAGTATCAGAAACAGTTTTGACTTTTTCAGACACTGGTTTGAGTACCTACTATGAAACAAACAAGAAGTGATGAAAATTAAAAACTGCCTATAAGGAGTGTCAGATAACCACTTTTAGAGCATTTCTTGGTCAATAAATTTTGAGAAGATATTTATGTGCCTTCGGGTAAGTAGTTCACAATACTTCAGTGTCAGAATCTGACTAGAAATCCTGCTTTGTTTGACTGGAGACATTACCTGCTGAAATCTCATATCTTGAATGAAATGCAAAGCTGAACCAAGATGAACACCTGTAGTTTTCATACAGAACTTTGGACTCCCAGGAAAAAAATACAGCCAGGACTACAACATTATGGCCAGAGTCCAGGTTTTGTTAATAGACCATGGCAATGAAAATTATTCTTCAGGTCCTACTGCTTAAAGGATATTTATGTAGCCTTACTGAGTGTTATTAAGTGGAAGCAGGTGAAATGACTCTTACATTTTGGTACCCTCAAATAGAGTATAAGTATATAATATGTACCAAGCATTATTTTGATCATTAAATAAATTTAATTGAAGTTTTCTGTATAAAGGTAAAGGAAAAGAAAGTAATCAGAGAAGGAAAATAGAGCTTTTCTTATTAAGACTTGCTAAAAACCAAAAGAACCCCTGTAATGTAGCAAAGTTGTTCCAAAGAAATCAACTTCTTTGATATATTACTTCAAAGTTTTTGGTTTTTTTTTAATTTGGTGAATATAGTATTGATAACGTCTTTGGTAAATCGTGATCAGATTTGATTCTATCTTTTCTGTGGAGATCAGAGTGGCCCTGATGAAATGTAGAAAGAAAGAGATGGGGAAAAACAAATAATGGAGGGAGTCCAGTTTCCACTGCACTGAATTTTTCTCAGAGTGCATAAAGGTGAAAATGAAGAGGTAGAATACTGTCCTCTTGGAAAAAGAAAACTAAGCCAAAAAACCTAGAAGTAACTAGAGTTCTAGATGCAATATAAGAAACAGCATCAGGATGCAACTTTTGGTGCAATGCAGAATTTGTCTCCCACCTTCTCTATCTCTCTCCAGTTTTTCCATCAGTGGCACATCAAAGGCACGATCAAAGACTTAGGATTTAATGGGGAGGAAGATCAAAAATAGGTAATTAATCATCCTTATAATTACCAGATATTATTTTGATTCCAGGGAGAGCACAGAGAATGGTTGCCCAATTGTCACTGTTGATGTTGGCTCTATGAAAAAGCACTTTGGTCTATCTTTTCTTACTTCTTTTTTCTATTTTCTATTTAGAATGTAAAAACATTTTGTATGGTACAACCTATTACTGATTTATCTCTATAAGAAACAAATATGTTCATTTCATATGTAACTGGAAATTCCCTTAAAAATCCATCAGCCACCAGGATGTTTGCTTGATGACATTTGGTCAGGAAACCATTCTCTCTGCATAATACCCCCAGCCTGAATATCACTGAAACCTCAAGCACAAGAACAAATGCCTTTGTTAGAAAGCTGTACAAACTTTGGCATAAAAACAAGAAAATAACCCCAAAATATTTCATCCAACACTGCAATTCAGAAGGGAGACAAAAAGAAAAAAAAAAAAAAAGCCATTACCAGAAATGATTGTGTGTTCAGGACTGCTTACTTCATTGGAAAGTAAAATGGGCCATATCCAGCTCACCAAGCGTGTGGAATATATATCAAACATTACAGCCTGACATCCTCTATTGTCCTGGTTGATGAGAGCATGTGTTTGAACAGAAAGGTCATGCCCAGTCATGTGTGCTGAGTGTTTAGCTGGTAATGCAAAGTCAACACTTTTTTTCCCCTTTCCTTCTCCCTTTCTTCAAGGGAGTATAATATTGACACAATGCTGAGAGTTGCCTTGATTTAAAGTCCTCACCTGCAGAATCTTAACAGCTATTTAGATTCTTCTTCATAGCAAAACTTTTACTAACAATGTGTAATCTTAATGTGTTCCTTTGTTAACAGTGCCCATCTGTCAGTAATAGTTTTGCTGATGAACTTCCAGACCCAAAGAAAACTATGATGTAGGGCAGTAGATATTTCTGTTCTTCATATATCTCTACATGTCTGGTTTTGAATCAGCCCTATCTACATTTCTGTCACTTATGCAAAAAGAGAACTTGAAAAGCAAGGATGGTGGAGGTGAATAATCTGTCCTTCAAATGACAATAGGTAAGAAGTTGGAGAAACAGATGCTTTTTCTCTTCACACTAAATATTTCTGTCCCTTTACAAAACACATGTCAACTGAACATTACTAGGCATATAACCCTCTTGGCCAGAGAGCTTTTTGTCCCAGAAGCAGGGAAAGTGGTGAGAGTTGACATTTGAGACACTATGATCAAATTGAGAGACCATTTGATTTCTGATGGAGCAGAAATTCTATTTTCTCCAATAACAAGTGTTAGATTCAATGAGTTATTATGACCTTAAGCAGTTCCAGTTCTGTCACTGATGCTTGAATAATTCAATGTCCTTATTTCCCCTCCTGTGTTTTGATCATCTTGTCTGCACAAAAGGTGCATCTAGACTGCCCTGCTTTAATTATCTGTACAACATTTAGTATAATAAATTTATTTTGACTCCTAGAATCACAATTTCACATAAAATTTGTGATTATAAAAATGATAAAAACCCTACCTTTTTCTTGATGTTGGAGCTCATCAGAGCAATGCATAATAAGGAAAAAAAAAGCTTTGGCCTTGGCACTTGTAATAAAAGTTTAAATTATAATTCAGATCTTCATAGGAAATGTTTATTTAATTCATTTATTAAGATATCTTTCCATGCAAAAGTCATTAGGAAACTTATATCACTCTTCAGCCTGTTTGGATAATATAGTGGTCTCTTTATCTTCTAGTAATTGCCATCTGTCACCTGAATGTTTTCCCTAGAAAAACAGGAAAATGAAAATTACTATATGAAATATCAAATGGCAGAGTCCTGTATTGTGTTCCATACATTCACTTGCTACAGTATTGAAAACACGAAAGATTCAACACTTAATGGAAGAAATAGGATCTTGTCCAAGGCTTCAGTTAAAAAAAAAACCAGTAAAATCTCCATGGTGGTGAACACTGCTGATTGACTGTTCTTTCTTCAAGGTAGTTTTCAGAAATAAGATGTGCAATGCAGATGTGCTCTGTGTGACAGGATGGGAAAATTACTTAGGTGTAAATCTGACAAAACCATTGATTATCAGATATTTCAAGTATAAGGTATCATAAAGGAAGGATTAGATATCTTGTTAAGGTACTTGAATGGCATACCTAGTTATTTAAGATAAATACTGCATGGCTTGACCATTCTTTGATATTATAGAATAGTGAGCTGTGATCAACAAACCCTTTCTACACTTGCTTTTTCTGTAGGAAGTACTCTCAGAACCAGAAAATAGGAGCCAAGTGTTGGAGACTAAATACTAATTAGGTGAATCCCAGGAAGCTCAGATCTAATTCTTATGCTGCTGTATGTGTTTCCTATGTCATGTATCCCAATAAATGAAGGATTTATCAACATTCTCTCAATCCACTTATGTACACAATTTTATTTGCAGCAATCTCAGAGCCTTTGGCAGAAAATGTAGAGTCGATGTTGCTCCTTTCACCTGTCCATTTATCCAGCATAATTTGCCAGTGGTTTTTTTTTTTCTTTCTGTGAACCAGCAAGGGATTTCCCTTGTTTCCTGCTCCTATACCACTTTTGGTCTTGTATGTGTTTTTATTTCTCTATTTGATGCTCCTGGGCTGTGTGCAGAAAGCTGCAACAGAAGAAGTCCCATTTGAAAGCCTCTGACCTCTTCTTATCCACAGGTAGGCTCCTCGTGAAAGCACAGGGTGGAAAAATTTTCCTTAAAGAGAAAAAGCTGAAATATGCTCTTGGCACATTTTATGTCAACACTGAGTTTTGTGTAATCTCAAGCAACTCCTTAAAAAGTGTGCTCAAATTAAAATATCTGCCTGTTAGCTGAAAGTTTGTGTACCTTGTAAGCATAAAACAAGCAAGCTACTATAACAGCAACAATAGCAGCAAAAATATGTATTTATATTTACTCCAGAATTCAGTGCATTTAAAAATTTTGCTACTATACTTTCTTTTTGGAAGCAAACAAAACAATCTGCTCATCACTGCAGAATAGATTTACTAGGCATAAAATGATCCAAAATGCCTTCTCTGGTCAAGACAAAAATACTTTAATCTTTTTCATCAATAAATGCCACTAAGACCCTGTCAGCTCTCATGCAGGAGACTTAAGTCCAAACAAAATATTTAATATCACAGATTTGTCTCTAAGATAAAAAGTAATTATAAAAAATATACATAAGCTTGCATTTTTATAACAGGAGAGGGAAAGAGTAAAGATATCTCAAGAAGAAAACGTTCTGGCTCTGATATATTTTCCTCGTTTCCTGTGGTATCTTCTTACTCTTATTGACAAATATTGAAAAAGAGTGAAGATATCTGAAGAAATAAATGTTCTGGCTCCGATATCTTTTCCTTATTTCTTTTGGTATGTTCTTAGTCTTATTGACAAATACTGAAGAAGATTCAATTAGCAGTAGAATATTCCTGTATCAGGGATCTAACAAGCCCACACTTGGCAACAGAAAGGTGTACGTTCATCCAATTCTATAGGAAGGGAAGTTTTTTAAAGGAAAATGGCTCTTCAATCTGCTCTTACTAGATGAAGGGGCTGGAGTGTGCCCAAAGAAGAGCAGTGAGGCTGCTGAAGGGTTTATAGCACAAGTCTGATGAAGAGCAGATGAAGAAGGAGCTGGGGGTATTTAGCCTGGGTACTCAGGAGAGACCTTGTCATTTTCTACAACTTCCTGAGGAGATGGTCAAGCAGAAATGGTCTCATGTTACACCAGGAGAGGCTTAAATTGGACATTAGAAAAAAAAATCCGTGAAAGTGTTGTCAAGGACCAGAACAGGCTGCCCAGGAGAGTTGTGCAGTCACCACCCCTGGATATATTTAAATGATCTGTAGATGTGGCACTTAGGGATGTGTGGTGGTGGACTTGGCAGTATTAAGTTATTGGTTGGACTCAATTAGCATAGAAGTTTTTTCTAACCTAAACAATTCTATGATTCTATGATTTATACTGTCTTTCATCAGGTCAAAGTCTAGGAAAACGTGCTCATCAATAACAGGATATTTTGGGCTTCCAAAACCATCACTGGAAACCATAGGCCTCAATGGAAGGGAAAAATGTATCTCTGAAGGGCAAAAAAAGATAATTTTTGTGTGTTCTTAATTAAGTTGTACAAACTCCTAATTTAAAATAAAAGAAGGAAAATGAAGAATTCAAACCCTTAATTTCTATCATTACCAACTATGGCCATGTTCTGTTACTCATTTGACTTGTATTAGTTTCTTATTCAGTTCAGTCATTAAATTCAGTGAGACTACATTACAAGGCACTTCTGTCTGAGTAAGGGTGATGTATTTTGTCAAGTGTATTAATTTCCAGAATAGCATACTTCTCTTAAAGGGAGGCAGAATTTACCAGCTGGATTAATGAAGGAGTGAGGTCAAAAACTTTGATTCAAGCAGAGCTGTCAACTAAAGTTTCATACAATGACACACATCACAACTCAGGAGAGGTTTTGGAAACAGGCAGTAGAAGGTAAAAAAGGGAACAGCTTTATGCCTTGATCATGGAGACTAAGAATCAACTGAATCAAATCATGTACTGAAATAAATTTTCACTTGATTAATTGTTCTCATCTAAAGTCCTTAAAGAGCTTCTGGCAATGAACAAATCTCAGCATGCACATCATCTGCATGAGTGCAGAAAGTGCCTTATATTGAATTGTTGACATGAATCTTTGACCCATGATGATTCACAAATTAGACAAGGAATTGAAATAGGAATTTGGGCTTTGCAGGAACAATTCTCCATGTCTGTGAGTCAAACTGTTCTCATATCTGTGTTGCCAAGGGCTGTATCTGTCACAGATACTCAGGCAGGCTTTCTCCATTAAGATGAGCTTTGGTCATTTTAGTATGTATTTTATATATTTTGCTGAAGACATAGCTAAGTGTTTTAGAGTGATGATTTTAGAATTACAAAATAATTTACTTATTGAATTCTGGTGTGAAAGGAGCCAGATTTTAAGCTTAGAAATTCTGCCACTGTCTCTGGTCAATACTGGATAAACACAGTGTCTAGAAATGCTACTGTTTTTAAATACAGAGAGTTCAAGCTCTCATTCTTCATAAAAATCACATAAGACCATGGAAGATAAATCTGGGAAAAAAATTTCATGCTATTCTTCATGAATATTCAGATGATGTAAAATTGCAGACAAAGGAATATCAACTGATGTGTTACAGTTAACGAGAAAAGTAAATCCCTTCAGGTTAAATTAAATTATCTACGGTGCATCAAAACTGTTATTGCTGTTAATAGTAGTGGTACTACTAGTAGTAATAGTATTAATAGAGGTATTAATTTTCTAAGAGTGTCTTTCTCTTTAAGGGCTAGGGAGAGCAGTGAGTGGTCTAATGGTCTGAGTCAGTGAGGTGAGTCTCTACTAGTGCTGAAGTTGCTGTTGATCATCCACAGGTAGGAGCCTTGTTAACATATTCAAAGATATAATTACCTTTAATATGTTTTAAAATAATCTTAGAACCATTGAAGTTGGGAAAGACCTCTAAGATCACCAAGTCCAACCTTTGATCAAACACACCTTGTCACCTAGGCCATAGCACTGACTGCCACTTCCAGTCTTTTCTTGAATGCTTCCAGGGATGGTGATTCCATCACTTTGCTGGACAACCTGTTCCAATGTTTAACCACCCTTTCACCTGATGCCCAGCCTGAACCTCCCCAGCACAACTGAGGTTATGTCCTCTCATCTTGGTGCTGGTTTCCTGACAGAAGAAACCAACCCCCAGCAGATTACAATCTCCTTCAAGGAGTTGTAGAGAGCAATAAGGTCTCCCCTGAGCCTTCTTTCCTGCAGACTAAACACCCCCAGCTCCCTCAGCTGCTCCTCATCAGACCTGTGCTCCAGATCCTTCCCCAGCTCTGCCCCTTTCTCTGGATGTGCTCCAGCACCTCAATACCTTGCCTGCAGTGAGGGGCCCAAAACTGAGTCCAGTCCTTTCTCCCTGGGTCACTTTCCAGCCACTGTGTCCCAGCCTGGAGCACTGCAGGGGGTTGTTGTGACCCAAGGACACAACCTGGCATTTTGCCTTGTTGAACCTCACTCAGTTGGCCTTGGACCATTGATCCAGCCTGTCCAGACCCCTCTGCAGAGCCCTCCTACCCTCCAGCAGACCAACACTCCTGATGAACTTGTAATCGTCCATGAACTGATTGAGAGTGCATTTGATCTCCTTGTACATCCATATGTGTATCCATAAAGATATTAAACAAGAATACCCAGTACTGAGCTCTTGGGAACCCCACTGGTGACCAGCCACCAGCTGGATGTAGTACCATTCATCACCATGCTCTGGGCCTGGACCTCCAAATAAATAAAAAATTAATAGCAAATAGTAAAACCTTTTAAAAAATGTATACAGAACACATCTCAAAACTATGACAGTCAAAAAAAAAGCTCTGCACTTTGGATGACTGTGATAACTGAAGTTTTTCCCAATAATTCAGCATCCTCCAACTTTATAAAAAACATAGGGAGATCTGTTCCATATTTTCATTTTGCCAAGAAGTAAAATCTGATATCCCTGAGAACTGGTAGGACCAATATTGATTCATTTACTGAGTAATCTTATATAGCAATTTTACACAGCATGAAGTGCTCTTTGGTGGCCTAAACCCTTATTTTTGAGCAAAACAAACCATAAATCTGATAGTATAAGTAGAGGAAGGGAACTACCATATGTTTCTTTGCTTTAAATAGTCCTTTATGTGGACGGTAGTGTTTCATAATAAAGTCAAAGGTTTCTGCATGGAACAAGAGGGGAAAAAAAAACTTTCAAGGAAGCAACCTCCCTTGACAAAGACCAGTCTCAAAGAGGAAAAAAAAACCAAACACAACCTGACACAATCTTTTTCTTAGTCTCCTTACTTATATCTGTTCTTTAAAAGATTATTTTAATTACCTACTTCTGTTAACATGAGAAGTGTTAATACAGAAAGATTCATTCATCCCACCTACTATCCATTCATCTAGCTTAAATTTTCCCTTCCCTATAAAGCCTTCCAAAGGATGCAGAGTAAATGGGTTCTTGGTAATATGATCTAATAAAATAGTGTATATGAGAAAATTGTGAACAGATTATTTTTCAATTAAGTTATCTTTCCATTAGAAGTATATCTGCTGAATATTTTTCACCTTGGCTTTAATGTGCTTCATATATTTATTTAATGAAGATATGAACGACAGTGCATTCATTCTAAATTTCAGTTTTCATAATGGAGTGGTCTTTTCAGACCTCAGCAGGACCCATAATTTCCTGTGCTGAGGGCTGTACAAACATACAGAAGGGAGATTGCTCTTGCTCTGATTAATTTATTATCTAAGAGATAAGCCAGACGTAGGATACACCTACATGGGCTCTTGCCCTCTGAGCAGACATGAGCTCATTCTATTTGCATCCAAAGCAGATGGAAATTCTGTCTGCCTGTGCTCCACATTAACTGGAAGCCTTGTGAATACAAATAACATGGTGTTGAGCACAAGCTACCGAGTGCTGATGAAAGATGTTATATCTTAACTTGTGCTTAGGGTTTCCCATGACATCTTCTCTCAAGCATGGGTAAAGTGAGCTCTAGTTTTCTAGAGCTGTACTGACTCTAGATAGTAATCTAATAATGATAGATAACTAGAAAGTTATTACCTAGATTAACTCTGAAGAATACAAAATGGCAGTGTGGAAGAGAGCAATATGATTTTGGAGATGTCTGGATGGGTAAGACAAACGACAGGAGTGGCAGTTTCTTGGGGAAGGACTGAGTAACTGCACATTCAAATACAAAACCCAGTCCAAGGCAGAATCAGTGTGCCTGTGTCTGCTAGAGTTAGTCACGACTGAGAGTCATTTCACTCTTCGAGTGGTCATTTAACAGTCTAATAATTAGCTTTATTAACTCAGCTACTCATTTATATTCCCTCTGGAGAGAATGGACAAAAGCAGACACTCCACACAGAAGTTACTGGTCCAATCCCCTCAAACACTTAAATTACAATAGACTGAGTCATCTGTGGGTGTGGCTTTTCTCTCCCCTCCTGACTACTGATAAAAAGACTGCACTTTCCTTTTCGGGTTACAGAACTGCTTCCCCTTGGTTTTGAAATGCTTAATGTTACCTAGAGCTGGCTAAGTTTCTGTTCTGGCCTGAAACTGCCTTCAGCTGCTACAGGACACTGTTTTCATTCTCCTACAATAACCTTATTTTCTGGATTTTTCCTTATTTTCTGCAGTGTTGGTCTGTAGATTTCCAACTCCAGTCCTAAGGAAATATTACAAAAAAAGAAAAAGAAAATAAAATAAGATAAGACTGGTGAGAAAAAGTGATTACAAATCCATTTTACACTCACCCTCACCCAAGCTGAAATTATCCTGTTCACTGAGGCACAGGTGGTGATTTTCCTAACTTGATTTGGCCATTAAAAATCCTCTAGCTGCTTCAATACTTTCTCCCTGAGGCCCCTATCAGCACTCTCTTCTCCAGTGATTAGAACAGAGCCGATTGGCCTTCTGAACTTATTACAACCCTTTTTCTAATGATCTCATAATGACTGCAAACCTGAGCCCAGGAACCTGACAGATAATGATGTCAATTATGCAAAACAGAAATGAAGGCTTTGAATCTAATAGACTGGATCAGGGGGAGTGGGGGGAGGAGGCTTATTTATAGTTTCACTGAATAACTGTCATATTTCAAAATATGTCAGTAAAAGTTAATAAAGGGGAGTTTGGGAGCACACAAAGAGATGCTGGTTACCTTTGATAAATTTTAAAAAGAGGGTAAGTTCTTTCCTTCTCCTCTAAGTCTTATGATTACTTTTTACTATTTTGCTAATCCAGTGAGATTTTACTTCCTCTCTTACTCTTTTCTGGTGGAATTCCTGTGGGGAATCCCAAGGTCTGTATAGGCGTGTTAACAGAAAATGTCAGTGAATTTGGTTTTAATGACCATTTGTTAGTAAAGTCACACTCTAATAATTTAACTATGGGGAATTAAAAAAAAAAAGTATGCATCTGCTATTATTATTGTTAATGTTGTATGTTTATGTGTTTTTAATTCTTTATTGTGCTCTAATCACACACAAGGTTTCCCATTCCATTTGATTATGAGGAGCAACCTCAACTCTGTGGCACGTTGCTTTAAAATGTCACCACTCATAGATTAAAATACGAGAAAGAACTTTTAGACACAACTAAGAACGATTTAGCTTTCATCCCTAAATAACAAAAATTTGTTCTGCTTTCTTGGAAAGCTCCTGTAACTGCATGAGAGCAGTGCTTGCAGGACATGAGGTGTGCCATGGAGCTCAGTTTGTGTCAGGACATCTCATCTCACAGCCGATGAAATGAGAGAATTCCATGTCCCAGCCCAGATTTTTCTTTACTAACCTGCATTGTCCTGTTCCAGTTATTCCCACCTTCCCATGATCCCCAGGTACCAGTAACTTCCTAGCTCTTAATTCTCATGGCATTTTGACACTCCCTAGTGAGCTGTTCTTTTTAAACCTCAAAGATTAAAACATCACAGCATCATAGAACCTCTGAGACCACGGAGTCCAAACAACCACCACTAAGTCATGTCCCCAGATGCCAAATCCACATGTTTTTTTAACACTTCCAGGGTAGGTGATTCCACCACTTCCCTGTGCAGCCTGTTCAAATGCCACCACTCTTTCAGTGAAGAATTATTTTTTTTTCCTAAGATCCAGTCTAAACTCCTGGTGCAACTTGTGGCCGTTTCCTCTCATCCTCTTACTTGTTGCCTGGGACAAGAGACTGATGCTCCACAGTTCTGAAATGTAATTGTTGTAATCAAAATATGAATCTGTCCCAGAGTAGCTAAAAGGTTGAAGGTTCAGGACATTCTGTGTCATTTCTTGTGTAAGAAACCAGGGCCTGCACAAAGGAAAGTTTTAGAGACACAAAGAAGTCAATGATATGGAGCATGACACTTGTGTGGTGGGAATAATGGCACTACAGAAGAGGGAATGTGCTTTGTAGTGGTGTTTTAGTATAAGGCTGGACCTGAGAAATGTGGAAATTGTGTTTTTTTCTTAATTTAATATGACCAGAGGCAGCAATCTTTCAAACTGACATGCTACATTGCCCTTTCTAAAAAGCAGTGATAATACTGCAGTCAGTTCCAGGAGTGGGAATAAAAAGTGCCTGTAATCAATGCAAATAGATGCATAATATTCTGCAGGTCTGATACAGTACATAATGCAATTGACAAGAGAGCTCTTATTGATTTCCACAACGTTAGTCCAAACCTTGGCTGGCAGAGATGTATCCCAAAAAAATCATTCAAACTTGGTTATTTTTCTCACATTAGGAAAAAAATAAACACATGGATTTTTCAAAATCAGATACTTTTCATAGGGCTCTAGGATCCAATAATTTGTAGTGAATCATTTATTGTAACATGTTTGCAGATGAATATTTAAATGGTGTTATTTATAGTAGCATAGGAGATGTGCTTGCAACGATCTCAGTATTTACTGGTAGAGAGAGATGGTGAGAAAACCTGCACATGGGCAAACTCAGATATTGGAAAAAAACATTCTACAGACTTCAGGCTGAGATATCACCTCACCATAAATGTCAGGTTTTTCTTTACAGTGGTGCTGCTGTGCCATCCAGGATTTAGCACAAAATGTGACAGGCTCCACCAGTGACACACCACTCTCATGAGGTATTACCTCTACTCTGAGTGATCACAATTCTACTCTGTGCCAGCCCCACCTCATGACACTGAGGAGAATGTCCAAGTCAGGTGACTTCCTAGGGAGATCAATCAACAACCAAAAAAACCCCCCCAAAACCCCCAAAAATCAAAACCAACCAAACAAAAAAACCCAAACAAACAAACAACCCCCCCCCAAAAAAAAAAAAAAATCAACCGAAAACACTGAAGAGAAGGAAGAGATGAAAATGTGAACCCTGAGATTTTAAGTTGTATTTTGATACTGGAACAGAACACCATGAGTCATAGCTATCTCTCTACTGCATAGTCAGTAAAATGGAAATTTAATATTTCTTTCTCTGTATTTTTCCCAGAGATTAATGGATGTTGTAAATCCTTAGATCATTTCACTGAGCTGATGGATTTTTGCATATGTTGCCCACAAGTCATCCATTAATAAAACAAGCAAGCAAAATGTAATTCATTCTTCAGTTACACAACTTGTGTATACATACAGGTATATAACAAGGCATTTTTTATCAAAAAATATTTTCCTTACTATTAGATCTCTTTAAACTAAGAATATTTTTATTCCTTACTGGATCTCTGAAGTTCCTCATGGTCCCTACTTGACACCTCCACCAAGACCAGTGTATTTGCAGGATGTCCCATGATCAAGGGAGATAATTTACCACTTACTGGTGTCAGCAGTGGGACAGATGATAAATATTGAAGAATTTATTTTTAGAGAGCAGTTCTAGAGTAAATAACTGAATGGGGCATCATAAGTATTGTTTAGCTTCTGTTGTGAATTACTTTTTTCACAAATAGAAGACCATTTCATTTTATTTGATTTTTTTTTTTTTTTTGGTACTTGTAAATTGAGGTAAGTTTTCAGAGATATTCTTGGTTAGAAACCATCAAATTACTGCTCATATTTTCATGCCTGCACTCCAGCACAGCAGTACCAATGTTTTGTGCTCTTGTAGTGCATGTTCCTGTCTGATTTGCTCTTCATTACAGCTTCTTAGTGTAATAAGCACACTTATCCAGAAGACACTTGCTTGGATTGCAGTGCTTTGGATTTTATATCAATTTTATTTTCTACAAGAGAAACTGCTACTTTATGGAGCAGTCCCACAATAAAAAAATTTCCTTTGAATGCCCCAGTGCAATGACAAATTATGGCACACAAAATACATATTGTAGTGCTTCAAAATCAAAGCTATTTAATTTCCATCTTCCATTTAATTGTTTATTTAGTATTAGCACTTGCTGCTGAGGGGTATGTTGAGAGTGGTATTGATAGTGAAGGAAATAAAGATACATCAATAATACCGATACTTTTATTTTCTCTGCATGATGTTACATCTTATGTGATGGGCAGGAGTATTACTCTTTCTGTCCAGATAAAAAGATATATAGCAATAGTTATTAAAGAGCAATAGGAGAAATAGATGTCACCTACTGAATGTGTCTGGCACTTTCATATTGTTGTAAAAAAAAAGCAAAATCTTAGGTACCAGGTATAACGCTCTAGTTCAGCTTCTGTGCCCACTGCACTTAATGTTTTATTCATGCTGTAAGAGTTTTTCCTTTGGAAAATTGCACAGAAATTATTTGGTTTTCTTATAAGCTAAAAATTCTAACAGATTTAGGAACAGACTTGTATGTCTCTGAGTATGTGACTAACCCAGACGTGGTTTTCTTACCATTTAAAAGCCCCACAGTTAATTACTTATTTTCTCTTTATGTTCAGGACTTTTAAAGTAAAAGCCTACCTTTTTCTGCACTTCAGAAATACATGTCAAAAGAAAAACAACCCTGAAGAGTTTGCAATGCAAAGATAAAACAAAACACAGCAGGCAAATATGGCAGACAGATGGTGGGAACACAAGGTATCAAGAGCACAGTCACTCCCCATGTCATAAGCAGCAGTCATGACCCACCAGCTGTCAGGAGTTTCAGAGATACCCTCACAGACACCAGAAGAGGAAAAGAAGTGAGGTACATATTGGCTGGAAGTATTATTAAAAGACTTCAGTTGGAGTTCTGGAATGTTATCATATCTCATGGTTACGTAAAGCCCTTGGGTGGGAGGATTGTGCATTCACCTTTCATCCTGCTGATCATCCATGGACTGCCTGACTTCATGGCTTTTGCTTTTCTTGCCTCCCAATAACAAGACAGGGTTATTTATGATGGGCATGGGCATTGCAAATATAACTCCCTGAAATTTCTTATTTGTCAGTCATAAAAAAGACATCTGGGACATGGAAAATTGGAGCCTTTTAAGCAGCAGCTGACACAATCATGAAACTTGAGGAGACAAAATATTCAGTGCTGCTCTATCACCTCATGGTCCTTGTTATTTCCCACCCATGGCAAATCCAGACTTTCTTGTGTGTAAAAAAATCAGGGTTCAAAGATGTGAATGTACTTGAGGGCCTGGGTGTTTGCACAGCTGCTCGTGCAGTGTCAGTACAGCCCAGCCCTGGCTGGGCAACCTCAGTGACCCCAGCACTCAGGTCATCACCCAGTCCTCCAGGATGGCCTTGGAGACTTGGAGAAAACGTGTGGGACTTTAAACAATTTGTGCTTGAGAGTGTCTCCCTCCATTTGTCAATGATCACAATGAATTTCCTTTCTACATGCTTGGCAGGAGCTAATTATGTCCTCCCTCCTCCAGACCACAGTGAGAAATGATACCTTAAGCCACAAATAACAGCAGCTCATTAAAACAAAAGGGAAGCTGGTGACCACAAGTTCTTGTGTGGGTTTGCCTATTGAGGTGATAACTTTTTGAGACAGGATGCCCTCTAAGGGCTGATCTTCATGACAGCTATTTACTTACTGATGCAATAGAAGTGAAAAAATGGATCAGAACAGGCACATGAAAACTTCCTGTGTCTGCTCATGCAGCTCTCACACACCCTGGGGTTATAAAGGAAACTGTCCCTTACACAACCCTCCTGATGGAAAATGTTCGAGCAGTATAGAAAAATGATTTGGGAAATGTATTTTGAGAACCATGAAAAAAAATGAAAGAGGAACTGGAGAATCCTATTCCTTTCCACCACCATTTTAAAAGTTCAAAGATCAGATCATCTAGTCCTGATGATCTAGTACTAGTAATTTGCCCTGGAAAGCATTTGTTTTGGGGTTTTTGTATTTTTTTTTTAAGGATAAATGTCTTATTTTATCTCATCTAAAAAACTGAGAAAAAAAGTCCCTATTCAAAGGCTAATAAATAAAAATTGTGTTGTCTCAAGTCTTCCTGGATCTACAAAAAAGGAGGAAAGGACAAAACACTGGAGAAAATATCATGATAGTGAAGAAAAAACAAAGATGGTTTGGCAGGATCTCTGGAGGTCCTTTAATCCAGCTGCCTACTTTGTGTGTGACTGCTTTTTTTTCATTGGTTTACAAAGGCTTGCTTAGACAAATCTGGAAGACATCCAGGGAGGAAGATTCCATAAGGATGGTTGTTTGATCTGGGAAGATGATATTTGTTATGTCCATAATTTCATGAGTATGACCTGCTGTAAATTTACAAAGAGAATGTGGGGCTGTGTGGGGCTGCTCCAGGTGCCAGAGCTGAGGCTCCCCTGCAGCCCCTGGTGCAGCCATGGGGTCCAGGGGGTGCCTGAAGGAGGATGTGACCCACGGGAAGCCCAGGCTGGAGCAGGCTCCTGGCAGGACCTGTGGCCATGGGAGGATCCCACTCAGGACCAGATTTTGTGGGGAGGGACCCACCCTGGAGGGACTTACTCTAGAGCAGTTCATGAAGAGCTGTAGCCGTGGAAGGACTCGTGTTGGAGCAGTTTGTGAGGTACTGTATCCCATGGGAAAGACTCCATGCTAAAGCTGGGCAAGAGTGTGAGGGAGAAGAGGCAGAACTGAAGCATTATTACTGACCACAACCCCATTCCTAGTTCCACTGTGCCATTCAAGGAAAGGAGGTGGAGCATTGGGAATAAAGGTGAACCTGGGAAGAAGGGACAGATTGAGGTGTTACTAAATTTGTTCTTATTTCTCATTATCCCACTCTGATTTTGATTTACAGTAAATTAAATTAATCTTCCCCAATTCAAGTCTGTTTTTTCTGTGATGGTAACTGGTTAATAATCTCCCTGTCCTTGTCTCAATCTATGATCTTTTTGTTGTGTTTTCTCTCCCTGTTCTGTTGATGGAAGGAGAATGATAGAGCAGCTTGTTGAATATCTGATGTTCAACCAAGGCTAGCCCACCACAAAACCAAAGTGCAGGTAACTATCTAAAAGTGCTGTTCAGAAATAACCAGTAATCTGAACTCTTCATTTTCCTTTTTAAAATAATTTTATCTTTAATTTTTGTAAAAGACTAGATTCTTCAAAGAAAAACTCTTAATTATTATAATCATAACAGTAAAAAAGGAAACAAACAAATCTCCCCTTAACAATAATAGGGCAGCATTTCCTATGCTGTGCATATTTGGCAGTAGGACTGGGATAAATGGATCCTTCAGTTAAATGAAATAATGCATGGTTTGCTGCATCTGCGAATGAGCTGCATAAAGATAACTGAGGCAGGTAAATGCTGAATAAAACTGGATGGTGTACATTAGAGAACCAATTGCATCTGTTAGCAAATAGCCTTTCTATTAGGCTGCCCACTAAGCACTGATGCCAAGCCAGCACTTGAATGAATGGGTGCAGATCCTAATTTGATAACTGGTATGGATATGCTGCAAGCAATGGAAATGTGTTGGTTTGGGGTACTTAGCAAGGAATAACTGATGCCTCAAAACAGAAACATTATTCTGTAAATGCTGAACATCTGTGTTCTCCCTGTGACTGCCACAGTTGGGATGAGATTTTCTTAATCTGATTTCCAGTATGTCTTTAAATTGGAAAATTAGAGCTTCCATCAACTGCATTGCACGTAAATGTCAAACTTTGGAACCTACAGCTTTTTATTTAGTTAAGGATATGACACACTCTGGGTCATGGTCTGAGCCAGGATCTCAGCACAAAAATTTGTCCAAATTAATGGAGCTTTGAGGAAATTCCTTTGCCATTTAAACTCAAATTTCCTAAGTGAAACTTGTCCTCAGTGGCGTCATTGCCCTGTACCTCCAAGGAAATTTAGTTTGCTATTAATAGCATTTTTTCATTCACTGTTTCACTCTGAGACATAGTCTGGCCATTCCTGTCACAATCTTGCTGTCATGGAACCCTCATTTTTCTCTTTTGTGAGGCATCAGGTTCCTACAGCAACTTTTGTTCCTAAATAAAACTGGCTTAGATTGCTAAGGTAGAATAGCAAGTCACAGAGAATAAGTACCTGGGAATTATTAAATGTTGCTTAAAGTTAAAAGTTGAACCAAGTCATTTTATGGTCATGGGAGAGAGGCCCTGATACAAACATATATGTGTCCTTCCCTTTAAATTAACTGCACTGTAAGGCTGTGGGAAGCCTGGCTCCATTCTCCTGATGACCTCCTCATGAGTCCCTGGCTGCCAGGTCCTTTGCAGCTGTCCCTTCTTCAGAATGAGCAACCTCCAGTCCCTCAGCTTCTTCTCTCTGGCCAATCCTCTAACCCTGACCTCAGTGCTCCCCACTGAACTTCTCCAGGTTTGTAGATGTCTTTCTTGTCTGAGGGAGGACAAAAGTAGACAGAGCACTATAGATGCAGTCTAAAATGTGGGCTGATTCCATGCTCTTTATCATTAAAAAAGGTGATTTTAGCCTGCAACTCAATGGAGTTCAAGTTTGGGCTGTTTGGGCTCACTGGGGAAAGATGTAAGCTGGCAAATAACAGATCACCTGTACTGGATACCTCTGCTAAAGACTTCTCTCTGCATAGACTGCAGAGAGCAGTAGAGACTGTAAAGTCTGGTGGTTTGGTTTGGTTTAGTTTAGTAGGGGTGGCAAAATATTTGATGGTTAAGTGCAAGGAAGATGAGTATCATACTTATAGACTGCTCTGTAATTTCCAGTCAAAATTGATTCTTCAAGTACAAAGTTGAGGCAGTAACTGAAGGCTCCTAATGGCACATTTTGTGCTTGGTCTGTTGCAAGAATGAGGAGAGACCATTAGTTTGCAGTGCTGACAAGACAGGAACCTTTCACTGAGACTAGGTTGATGTGGAAACCAAAAGGATATTTTCTCTTTTTGCTCCAGCCAAGGAACTTTAACTTTCAGTTGATGATTCACAAAGGACTTTGTGTGTCCAATGAGAGGGAGGGACAGAAGGAAACCCACAGTAGTAGAGTATTGCTTATAATTTATTAAATATTTTTCGAAACCGAGACTCCAAGTTCACAGATCTCCTGAAAAAAAGCCCTACAGAAATAAAATGAAAGAAAGAAAATGAAAGCTAAGATTTCCTGCAGTAAGAGAGATCTTAACAGAAAGTGGACATCATGTACAGCTAACCTGTAGATGTGGAGTATCCTAGTCTATATTCCTAATGCTATCTCTTATCAATACACTTTTTTTTTCCATTCTGCAGGTTTTTAAAATTTTCTTCCCTAGTCCAAGAATGCATATTCATCCACTTCCTGAATATGGTCAACAGCAGCTCATAAGGCTCAGAGAACACTACAATTTTCTGTAATTAAAAGGTTCCATGAACCACCTGGGAACCACTTACCATGGTTCCATGAACCACAAACACCACTTGGATTTCAGTTAGAGAATCAATAGTCTGTGTCATTGTATCTTCTGATATATCTGGCCCTGATTCAGCAAATATTTCCAAATTTACAATTTGTTAGACTTCAGTGGGCTTGAAGATTGTTTTTAAGGTGAAGTGATTTGCTTAATAATGGTCCCCTTTTTTGTGTGCAATTGAGGGGGCTCCTTTGTTTGTTTTTTAATATTGACTTTATTTTTGATTTCACTTGAATTTTCTTTTTGATATAATTTCTTCCACTTCTTTTAAGTAGACTTAAAGAATAAATTGGTATGTCTAAAGTTAATAAAGACTTTATTCTGCAGAATAAAAAAAGTTCAAACTTGTGATGCCACTCCTATTTTATTAAAAGGTATAAAAATCACAATTAATACATGGAGACCTCTAAACATTCAGTGATTTTATGGAAAAAAGGACCTCAACATTTTTTGAAATAAACTTCTTCCCAACCATTTAGTGTTTAAAAATAGGAATTAACCTCTCATGTTATTTAGATATGTTTTGAAAATACACATTAACTGTTTGTCAAAGTAATATGGCCTACAACTATGCTTAAGAGACCTCTCTTCTCATCTACTCTTTCTGCATAAAGGATTTTCTAGCCATATATTCTACTCATCTACTCTTTAGTCAAGCCTCCAAACTTCCCAGTCTTGTTTCATCTTTGCAATTGTTTTCCCTCCAAATCAGAAAATAAACCAGCCACTCAGTAATTCTTGGATTTCTAGCTGAATGCTTCCATTCCTGGAGCCAGGTTTGTTCCCTCTCAAGACAATCAAACTCACTCAGCTCTAAAAATCATCAGTCTGAAGTAGCAAGGGTGTTAATTACTTTCAGTGTTTGTTGGAGGCTATTAAGAAATTAATAAATTAAACTTGATCATGTTTCCAGGAAATGCTACACTGCTGATTAACTGCTTGTTAAAATAAGAAACATAGATGAAGCATTTCCATATAATTAATCTTTTCTACTCCTAATTTCTTCCTTATTTATTGACCAAGATATGCTTTCTGAAAGCAGGATTTAAGCCTAGGAGCAGTCATGACATGATATTTGGAACTGAGCTAAGCACTTTGCTTATAGGAATGTTGTATGGATATCTTTGTGACACACTGTAAGGAGAGACTTGGGGAACACCGGATTAATGGTGTTTTATTCTCAAGAGTTTGCAGGTTGGTGAGAGATATTCAGCTTAGCAATAAGAGAGCCCATCAGTTTTGCCTAAGGTCAGATCCCCACCTACATAAACCCCCCTGGCTGGACCTGTGCTGCACTTCAGCATCTCACCACACTTTGCCTGAAGTTCAGCCAAGCAAAGGCCAGCACATTTATTTCAGCTGCTTCTTTAACTCAGGAGAAATACTTTGTTCCCACAAAACTCTTGATGTTAACACATAAGAATACAAATTCCTCTCTGAAATAAACTAGAACTTTGGATTTTGCCTAACTCTGATCAAGTCTTGGTGAAAGGTTTGTTTCTAGCTATGAAGTCAAGGATTTGTTTCCAGTCCTGCTACAATCCTACTCAATCTGTCAGATAAAAGCAGCATCAGAATACTTAGTGGAAAGCTTTGCTACCAGCTAATAACAGCCTGGTTATGGCCTAGTGATTCACACTGATGTATTGAGAGGTCTTAGATCTTCTGTCAAGCTTCATTTACAGTGAAAATGAACCAATGACTCTTGTCTATTTTCCTTCCCAGGCTATCAGACCAGTCATCTCCTGACCATGTTTGTTATCCCTAGGGAAGGGCACAATTACACTGATAATCACTTTCTTGATTCAGTCTGACATGCAATTTCTCTTCTTCTCCAAATCCAACAAGTCCTTTTTTAAATACACTTCTTCCAAAACATGCTTAAGGATTATATCTCCCTCACAGAGACAGGCATTACCTGACTGATCCTGGAGCTAATGAATTTGCCTTTGAACCAACTAAAAAAAAAAAAAGATCCTTGCCAAGATGGTGACATTGCTTTCATTGTGATATTTTCCTCTTATTTCCATCTCCTTGCCTTTGCTGGGATTTGCCTGTTAGAAATTGAAGCTCCTCACAGCAAAGATGAGTCATTTCCTGTAAGGCACCTAGACAGCTGTAGTGACAAAAATAATAGTTAAGCAATAACTGCTAATGAGCACTGTTGGTGTGGGAGTTTTATTATTGTGTTAACTTTAATAAATAGAAACAGTTGAAATTTGTTCTGCATAAGTGATTTTGATAGAAAGTTTTTTCTTTGAAGACACTTTCATGGAATGAGACTGCTTCCATTGGGGTGAAAAAAAAACCCCACAAACAGAACCTATTAGTTTCTAAAGAATGGAACCTCAAAAGTTCTGTCTGACATAATTACATTTGCAATCAAACGAAAATTGTAAACATAGAGGCATATACACTGCACAGGCATACATCTTTCATTAATTCACTCATTTATTTGTTCATTCTGTCTGTCTGTCTGGTTCTGGGGTTGGGGTGGACAGTGAACAGAATTTGAGAATCTGAGTTCCCTTTATTTTTAATTAAACAATTTCCAACAAAAATTTAAAATATCTGACTCAGCTGAGATACTGAATGTTGTTGCATTGCTTTGTCTAATCGATAACATAGGTGTGTGTGTGTGTGTGTGTGTGTGTGTGTGTGTGTGTATTTTTGTACATGGTGGAGTTAAATTTGGTTGGCTTTCCTCCAAAACAGTTTTTAAAGCCATAATGTGCAGACAAGATACCAACTCTTACATCCCACCTGAACAACCTGTCCTGGGCAAAGTTGTCCTTGCCCATTGAAGAGGGGCTGGAACTGGATGGTCTTTAAGATCCCTTCCAACACAAACCATTCTATGACTCTATGTTTCTATATCCATTCTGATATAACAATTTAAAATCTTATCTGTGCTGAACTGGAGTGAATAAAGTTATTCAGCTGTAACAGATTTTGCCTCACAGCTTGTTCAAAGTGATGGTGGCAGCCTGCACAGTCAGTTCAGAACTTCATAAACCCTCACCCTGCAAGCATAACTTAAGTTAAAGCCCCAAAGAAAGACTTGGTTGACATTGTGGGTATTTCACTTAGTTTTTGAGCTGAAACCACACAAAATGTCTGTGAATAGATATTCATCTTTGGATTAATTTAAAACTTTAACCATGTTCCATTATGACTCTGCAAGGACTCATTATATCCAAGGTAATCATATTTTTAATTTGGGATTTTCAATCCAAATAGAAAACCTAGAAAAATTTACTGATTAATGGTTGGCTTAACTGTAAGAAGACATAAATGTCCCAAACCTATTCATTCCTCCTTTTTATTTTATTTGCCCTTACTGCATCACACACACATGAACTAAGCACATTTCTATTTTTCCCTCTTTCTGCTTTTCTGCACCAAACCAGCAGCTGTGTTGAGGGGGATTGCTGTCTGTCTAACATAAGTTGTTTATGAAGCACATATCAAAACTTAATTTCTACCTCTGTAGCTTGTAGAAAACCTATTTTATGGAGATGACAGTTTATTTGAAGACTTAAAGGTACTGTGTGGGATACACTGAGCTTTGAAGTCCAGACCCTGAAGGACAGACTTATAAATGGTTTGTAACCAGCAGTTTTGCTCACAATTCAGACCATTTAACAGCTCAGCACAAGAAGAACCATGTAGTGAGGCCAGGGGTAATTTGTTGCAGACACCCAAGATTAAAATTTTGATTTATGAAATATGCCTTCCCTTCAGTTGCTCCTACAGGACTTCTAGCTATTGTAAATGTGCCTTTCTGGATTAGGCTGTAATGATTAAAATTCTGTCTTCCACTGAAAGTAAGTGTTTAAAACTAAATACGAAATTATGTACTTAAAATTTTCGGTATGAAAATTCAATGATAATCACACTTTGCAGCATAAAACTACGGGGCCCTATTAAGTTTGACATTAGCACAAACTCTAACAAGACATTACCAAGAAAAATAACACACTCAAATCAGACAATTCAGCTCTTGCCACATTAAGGGAGTAATAAGCTTCTAATATCTTTACTTCAAGACATAGCAAAAAATAGAAAAGTGTCTTTCCTGTCAGATGTTTTAACATAAAATCAAAACAGATAAAAAAGAGAGGAAATGTAGCTTAAGCAGAAGCAAAGCAAGAGTAGCCAAGGGCTGACCTACATTTAAAAAGTGAACAGCAATGCTCACTGAGCTCCAAGAACACAATTTCAAGTATTTTCCATGGTATCTACGAAGTGGTGATGATCCAGCCTGAATCTGTGCAGCAGCTGCTGCAATGATCTGTGGGAATTATCAGCAATGGGAATTATCAGCAAGGAGAGGTTGAGGATATTCCCTCTGAGGAACTGAATCCTTCCCAGCTCCCACTGGACAGCAGATCCTTCTTTCTCTGCTCCACATGCCCAGTGTACCGTGGGGCAGTGGAGTTGCCCTGTTATTTTCCCACTCTCTGAGCAGCTTTATTTTCTAATGAACCTCAATCAGACTTCATGATTTTTGCAAGTCTATTAGTCAGAGAACCTGCTTTATCTTTCTCCCCTTGTAATGGGATTTGCAAAGCAATTATACATCGCCGTCTCAGTTGATGTGCCTTGGACTAAAACCTTACACATGACTGAATTAGTTTATCACAGTAACACACACACTCTATAACACACCTCTGCCATCTGTCACAACAGCCGAAGAAATTAAAGAAAAAGAGAAAACTGGGAAGTTCCTGACTGTTGTTGCTGTAGCCATTTTCCAAGTCAGTTGCAATTAATTCTTTTAAGGGTGAGAATAACCTCTGCTCTCATTCACATATCTCCAAGTACATTTGAGAGGTTGAAAATGTGTTGATTATTCTTCTTTATAGAATGACTGAGGAAAATTAAATTATTTTCTTCACAAAGGGAGAAATTCTGAGTTCTTCTGGGCAAGCATCAGGGCCAGCTCCGTGCTCAGTAATTGACTGCACCTGCAGTGCAGGGGAGATATGGGACAAAGACCACCTGTAGAGCCAGTGCTTCTGCCAGGGTATCTTTACACACTAAAAAAGTAAAAAAAAATGCTTTGTTGAGCAACTACTAGGTTTAAATGGAAGTGAAAGGGGTGCTGACTAAACTGATAATGGGTTTTATAAGTGCACATGAAAATAGATACATGCAAAGAGCAGTTTAAAGATTTTTTTTACTACTTTTTGTTCCTTTCCATCAGAAAAAAAAACCAACAGTTTGTCAAAAATGAAATTAATTGTCTGCTTTTATCCAGTTCAGTGAAATGTCTGCAGAGCAGGTTGCTGAGGTCCACTGGGATCAAGAATGCAGAAGGAAATATATCCATGAATGATCAACAGAGCAGAGATGTTGAGTCCCAGTTTGTAACCTCTAAATTACAGAAGAATCAAACCAGATAGAACTTTGATCCTCACTTTGTTATACTCAAAGACTCTAAACAGCTACCCCAAATTGCAGAGCTTTTTAAATTTATGGTTTTTTTCATCTTTCTTTTACTTTTTTCCCTTTTTTGTTTTGTTTTGGGGGGTTTGTTTGTTTATTTTTGGGGGTTTTTGTTTGTTTATTGTTTATTTGGTCACTTGCTTGGTTTTGAGGAGGCAAGGAGGATGGAAGTGTCTGTGATTTTAAAATGTTAGAGGTCCAAATGTGGTAACTTCCCAATCAGTGTATTTTTCCCAGTATTTTGCCCTGCTCTCTCTGTTGATCTCTTCTATATCCTACTGTACATCTGTTCTTTTTGGTTATTTTACTCCAAGTTGGCAGGATTTGTTTCTCCTCCAGCATGCCAAGTTAAAAAAATAATCCTGCATTGGGTATAAAATGCACTCCCATGAGATCAGCCTTATTCTAATGAAGTCAGCTGTTGTAGTTTTTTTGCATACCAGATCATTTACTCTGAGACAATATAAATTTACAACTGGAATCATAGTTGACACCTGGCAGTGCAGTAAACAATACAGGACTTCCAATCTACATCATTAGTTGCTCGTGCTTTGCTGAATCTCTCCTCACTAAACTCCAAATCCTGTCTCCAGTGACGTCTCAGCAACTTGTTGGTCACTGGGGAATTTCTTCTGAAATAAAGAAATAGGGACACTCCACAAATGCCACAAAAATTGAAGACTGGAGCAGCAGTGCCTCTAGTTTCTTCTATTCCTGGCAGAAAAAGCTTGATGATATGCATGATGGTGGATTCATCATTTACACTTTCCATTTCCCTTATTTGCAGCAAATCCCTGATGCACCTTGTCAGACTCAGGCTTTAAAGACGAGCTGGAGATCCTCATTACTCACAAAGCTTCCTCCAATCAGCAGAGATGTGTTAGCTGTTGTGCAGGCAGAGCTACCACCTCCCACTGAGATAAGGACCAAAGGGATAAACTTCCAGAGCTATAAAACCAGAGTAATTTGATAGTGAGCCATAGAAAAAGAGTTCTGGAATCAAGCAGCTGCAGAAATCTGCTTTCCTGCCTCACTGCTTTACAAATTGGCTGTGGACATCACACATCTATGACTCAGCCATGGGACAAATCTGGGGGACATTCCTAGAGGCTTGGTACTGTTCTGGTACATGTTTTGTGGTCATGGAAAAAACCAGATGCTATTTCATTAGAAATTT
Organism: Luscinia megarhynchos; assembly: GCA_034336665.1. NCBI lineage: Eukaryota > Metazoa > Chordata > Aves > Passeriformes > Muscicapidae > Luscinia > Luscinia megarhynchos. The sequence continues at coordinate 95,447,141 of JAPFBE010000002.1, forward strand.
AGCCCCATGCTAAGTAAGCCTAGTTAGATCTGTGGTCTCATATTTGTTACTGGTGACTCTTTCTCAAAGCAGACCTTACAGGAACATCAAATAATTTCTTCCATCTGAGCCAAGTTATTGGCTTAGCTGGGAGGTAGCTGTGCCTTGACACACCCAACAAAAATTTTGACTCTGCACACTGTGTTGCTAGATTACATTTACATGAAGGAAAAGAACTGCTTATGAAGGGATATTAAAGAACTACTTATGTGAGTATCAACCACAGGCTAAGAAGCATCTTTGTAGCTCAAGCTCTCTCTGGTATTTTGTACCACTGGGCAGATACAAAAGAAGTGACAGCACAAATTAAATTTGATGAGATCTATTTAATGGGCCCAAGTGATTAATGTTCACAGTAAAAAAGGCATTTGTATAAAAAATATAAAACCAACAAAAAATAATTAAATAGCGATTGCTAAAGTGAATCAGGATCTGGAATGCATAGAGGGGAAATTTTGAAAATGCTTTCAGTAGCAATGGAATAATCTGAGGACTAAAAATCTCAGTTGTTACACTGGTCACCTTCAACCTTGAAAAACTCATCTTTGCAGGAGGGAAAAAATTGATGGTGTTAAGTGTAGATAGTTCTTGAAAGTGAAAAGAGTGGTACTTTGGATTTAGTGAGGAACCCATGAAGTGTAGGAGAGATGTTTTCTGTATGTGGTTGTGTACTTAAATAGCTAGTACAGGTTGTGAGGAATTAACACACTCTTGTAACATTCAGCAATGGCATTCAACATTAAAAAATCAACATTCCTATACTTATAAAAACTGAATGAAATCTCTCTGGACTTGTTTTGATTCTAAAAGAATAGCAGGAGTATTAAAGTAGTTTCTGGTGAACAGAAAAAGCCACAGATAAGGAAAAAGAGTATTTGGAAAGCTAATAATACTTCTGATACTGATAGAAACTGACTGGGTTTCAGTGAGTGTTTTATAAGTCCCTAAGAATATAAATACTTTTATCAGACCCATGAATGCTAAGAAAATAAAGCTTTGCACTTGAGTTCATTGAAATTTTTTAGGAATTTGTGTACTGAGAAAATGTAGAAGAAATGTAGGTTAGCTTGACTGCAGAAAAAAATCCTTTTTTTTTTACCGTTAGATTTATTGGTTTTAGAGTCACCAGATTATCTGGTAAGAAGAAGAAAGGAAGGCTGTTCTCTTGAGTGTAATACAAGTTTTGCTTTGTTATGTCTTAAGAATTCTAAAAGTTCTTGCCTACGATGAATTTCATTATTTGTCTACCTGAGACACTTCTATTATTTCTCCTGACAGGAAAAGACAGGTTTTCATTACTTTAGGAATGAAAATAATGCCTTAGACAGAGCATGACAGTAGGGTGTCCATGGAAATTTCCTAGCCTTATCTTTATTCACACTTGCTCAAAGTCTTCTGTGTCTCTATGTTGTGAAAACAACCAAAAAGGTTAAGACCTTTGTTTAATGGTCTTTACACAGAATAGTTTGTATTGGAATATTTTGCCTTGTGAGAGGATGAAGACAGCATGGAATAAGAACTGCCTGAGAAAATCTGACAGGCATGATTTTATTGGTGAATAGCTGTGAGCTATTGATGACTGGATAATAAATAAGGCAGACAATGTTAAGTAAATTGTACTTGTTTTGGCTGGCATAGTGTTGATTTTTTTTCACAGTAGCTCATGTGGTGCCATGTTTTGGGTTTGTGACCGAAGCAGTGGGGCTGAGCTGCCTGCTGGGCTACATGACAACAGAAAACCAGTAAGACACTGAAGAAAACAGTGGAGCACAACTGCTGCTAGGACTGAGCAGAGGTGTTTACTTGCATGGTATCCTTTCAGTCATCTTTTGTTCCCATCAGTTTTCTATTCTGCCTCTTCCAATCGACTTTGTGGAGTGCTCAGAGCTGTGTCTGGTGGTTGCTTCCAGCCCAGCTCTTGATGAGTAGCAGAACCATCTGAAACATCCGTTACACACAAACTGACAAAGATTATAGGTTTAAAAACCCACAGTGGCAACTGATGCATTCCCTTTCAGCTATTTCTATTGTTGCTGTTCCTGTCAATAGAATGGACTCCTATTGTGACATTTCTTTCCTTTTTCCATCAATCTTTGTCTTAAAAATGGCAGTTAGAGTCCTTACATGTCACAGTCTCTACTGTGCAGTTGAAATAACCTCCTATGGATACTGAGATTTAACTGCCTACTATGGCAGGCTTTTTTTTTTTTTTTTTTTTTTTTTTTTTTTTTTTTTTTTTTTTTAAAGAACCCCAGATAAAACACAGGTTTCTGAAGAGAGGCTTTGTTCAAAGTAAAGTTATGCAGGACTTCAGGTTTTATACTTTGGATCTGGTTTGAAAAGAAATGCCAGCAAGGCAAATTGAAGGAAACTAAGTATCATAAGTTCTTTATAATCATAACCAAAGGAGTACACAAGGCGTGAATTTGTCTCTTCCTTTCTGTAGAAAATGTCTTTCTTGAAATTCATACCTTCTTGAGAGACTTTTCCATAAATTTTAAGAGTTACTTAAATTGAATTATTAATGCAAATTTTCAATAAGCATATACAAGTATTCCAGTATGAATAGCAACCCCACACCCCCCAGACCAGTAGTGTCTGCAAAAATGGGGTAAATAAAAAGCCAAACTTAAGCCTTTTTTGCTGAGGCCTGTCACAGCCTGAATGATGGTATCATGCTAATGCAATCAAAATTGCTATTTTTACTTTTTTAAGCTTTCCAGAACAGGAAATACTGATTTAGTTCCATACATACTGAAGAGTTATAACTGTACCCATGTGAGGTACCCAGACCTTGGCTCCAGGAACCAGGGTAAGTGGATGCAGGAGGTAGGAATGAGGTACAAATAACTTTCTCTTGAACAAAGTGGGAAGAAGGAAGATCTGGTGCATCAGAAGAAGGTTCTCTAACCCTTAAATCTCTTCCAACTTCTTTAGAAGTCAGTAGATTTTTTGTTCTTGCTGCCTCATAGTTTTCTCTCTCCTGTGTTATTAAATTATAACTTTAGGATATATTTTGGAACTTCATATTCCTGACCACGATAATAGATTCTGAATGCAACCATTCATAATTGCTATGAATAAGAGTCTCTGGTGACTGTAGGGCATGGTCAGTATGAAACTGCTTTAGTAAAGAGAATTACACTAACTGCTCTCATCTCCCAGAGGATAATGTTTTCCACAGAAGAACTTTCTGTGCATAAATGGTGTGTCAGAAACATAAGGAAACAGCCAGTCCAAGTCAGTTAATTCAGATGATATTCCAGTGGAACTGGTCTTAGAGAAGGGATTATCTGATTGAGAATGCCAGGACATTATCACAGTTTTTGGGTGTAGGGAGGGTAAGGGTCACAACCTAAAGCTTACTAATGGCAGCACTGTGTATAAAATATCTAGACTACAGAAAACATCTAGAAACAAGATGTTGTCATAGTCAAAGACACAAACCAAACCTTCAGTCTGAGTTAATTAGGATTCCTGTTTACATAATTTCATAGACCTAGCAGTATTTTGCTCACCTCATATTTGGAGACTGCATGTGTGTCAGAACCTTTTATTTCTGTGTGTCTTTTTTTACTGTGATAAGATTTTTTTTCTTCGATGTCTGAGAAAAGCTTTTCCTTTAAATAACTTATTTGAATCATAGAAAGGGAGAAAAAGTCACATCAGATATGTGAAAATCATTAAAGAAAGCCATAATGAGGAAAGAAGAAAATAGTTCACTAGAGCACTTTGCTGATTCTTTCTCTATTCAACTTTGAAAACTGTTGCAGATAAGAGTTCTACATTTGAAAATATTTTTTAAAATAAATTGAAAATAATTCTGCCACTGATTTTGGTGGTTTGGGCTCTTTGGTGGTCTGCTCACTGCTAACAATATTCCTTGTGATTTTTGTTATCTCTGCCTTGCCCTGTTTGCAGTTGCATGAAAGACCTTTAGAGCTGTGCCCTGGAGCTTGGGCTCAGTAATGAATGAGTGAGGTTTTGACATTTGTGTGCCAATATGACAGATAAAACAATCATTCCTTCTTCTGCAGCCACTGGATGTGAAGGTATCCTCAGCTTGTGAGTTGCTCTTGTTCCTCAGTACAAATACTTTATTCATACACTTCCTACTGAACTCACTATCTAGATATTTTAGGAACCCTCTTACAAATAATCTCTGTTTTAAGGACTCATCTTTGTTTTCACTAATAAGCCTCAACACCCATGCTTCTTCAACTTACCTTCAAATGCCTTCTTAGTGTAGTTTTTGTATTTCATTGCTTCTTTATAATGGTAGCTTAGCTAGTATTAGCTGGGCTGAGTCGTTGGAAACCCTGCCCAATATTAACTTGGTTTCTGTGTTAGATGACTCTTTAGGGCCATTGTCTTTCTTATACCTGTTTTGTCTGTTGTCATCACTGAAACCTGAGAACTTTAAGTGGTCATAGTAAGAAGAAGGGAGAAATAAAAGTGTTTATTCTGTGTAGTCAAATTTCTGATATTCTTGTTCATTCATTAGAAGTACCCAAAGTCCCAAAATGACAGCAAAGTTTCTGTGTGTTTTGCCTTGTGAAAATGTATAGCTCCTAAACTCTTTTGCATATGGCTGGTTGGCTGCAGTGTTGGGGTCTGCCTGTTGGTTTTGGGTTTGCCTTACTTTGGGTGATTTTTAGGGTCTTAAACAGCTGAAGAAATAAGTAAGGAAAGAGGAGTAAGTGACAGAAAGCCTCACATTTTGATTCAAATTTGGTCATATGGCTGCTAAGGCCCAAAAACTTCTTGTGTCACTTTTCATAAGCATAACAAGGCAGAAATTAATTTGTGGACCATGGAAATATACCAGCAGCTTCCTTATGGTTTCCTTACATATTCTTTATCCACTGTGGAAGCAAAATACCTTCTTGCCTTCCACAAGCATCAAAATCTTTTGCCATTGTTCACCTAGGATTGTTCATTCAGAAAAATTCCTTGGCTATCTGACAAAATGTGTTTCCTTCCTCAACATTGTATTTAATTTGCCCTCTCTGACTCTCTTACCACAACATTCTTGTAGGTCAAGAATCGACAAATTACCTTAACCATGGAATTAAATTGACTTCAATTAACTATTTGGCTCTGTCCCTACAAAGTTAATGAATCATAAGTATGCACTTTACAGTTAAGGACATACACAAAACTTCTCTAAATCAGGGACAGAGTTAATGATGTTATTTTACTTTCACAGTTTTCAAAAAATACCTTCTCCATAAATCATGTGATTAGACAGTATCTTTATTCCTTCTTTAATTACAGAAAAACAGGAACACTTCCTTTTCACTTCCTTTTATTTATTTATTTATTTATTTATGTACATTTTAACATGTAGAACACTCTCTTTGTAACTGAAGAGATGAATTACTGTAGAGACATTGATCCTGCTTAATTTCCCTGCAGATTCAACACACTTTGTTCTTTAAACAAATATCTCCTTTGAGCTGAGAAATGGCACATGCATTGTTATTAAACTGCCATTGCTCTTGAAGTCACTGCAGTATTTTTCAGGTCCTTGGCCTTGGGACATCTCTGTGGATAACACACTTGATTATCGTTTTAACATTTGAGCTACTTACCCCATAACAGGATATCTGCTGCAGTATCATGATCTAGGAGCAGGGAACATTTTCACAGTTCATAAACAATTATATGTGTCTCTTGCTAAGCATAATCACCTTAGGGTATTTGGGTACCTAATCTTTTATTATTCTTGTTGTTGTTTTCTTCTCAGAAAGGCAATCACCATACTTAAAATGCATAATTAAAAATAATAATAATGCAGCTCTTCTGCCAAACTTGACTGGCAACAAGAACTAGGTTCTAATGTGAAGAAATCAATATTAACACACTCATTAGAGCCTCCACACAGAAACATGAGAGCTAAAATAAGATTTCTAATGCTTAGTGACCTAGTTTTCCCCAGCCTCAAAATTAATTAGTTTAAGAAATAATATTTGTATTAAATGAAGAAAGCATATCACCACCAAGACAGCTAAGCAAGGCAAGCTCCAATCATAGAATTTTAAGGGTTGGAAAGGAGAATTTTAAGGGTTAGAAAGGATCCTAAAGATCATCTTGTCCCAACCCCTCCATTATAGACACCTCCCACTAGACCAGGTTTTTCAGGGCCTTATCCAGCCTGGCCATGAACATTGCCATGGTTGGGATTCATAAAGTCTAACTGCACTCTTTTTCAGTCTTTATCCCTTGGGAAGCAACAATTCTGAATCCTTCTGTTTTTCTACTACACAGTAAGTCTATAGAGATTTTCTTGGAGGCATCCTGTGGGAGAGTCATGGGTGAAAAAAGGGTCCCAGGAGATTTGATTGATTTTTGAGCATCACCCTCCAAGCTCAAGAACAATAATCATGATTTACAGGAAGTCAGACAAAGACAGCAGGAGTCCCATGTGGATGAAGAAGGAGATCCTATAAATGTGTAACATAAAAAAGACCCATAAAAGAGGTGGGAGGAGAGGCAGGTTATCCTGGAGGAATGTAAGGGGAGTTGGCAGCGTTGGGAAAGCCAAAGCCCAGGTGGAGCTGGTGAGAGATGTAATAAATAAAAAGATTAGAGAAAATGTGGATCTGCTAATAAGGGAGCAGGATACCTGATGACAAAAGACAAAGAAATTCAGTGGCTTTTCTAACCAGTCCTTTACTGATAAGACAGATTCAGGAATCCCCAGTCACTGATTGCAAAAGGAAAATCTGGAATAAGGAAAACCGACTCGTGGTGGAAGGAGATCAGGTCATGTCAGGAAACTGGAGATACAATAGTCCATGCTAGGTGACAAACAGGACACAGCTGTTGGTGCTGAGGCAGGTCAGTGTTGTCAGTGAGATGCCACTGTTGATCGTATTTAAAAGGCTGTGTCAGGTGGGGAGGAAAAAAATGTGGAAAAAAGAAAATGCCCATCCTACCTTCATTAAGGGAAAAACAGTATCCAAGGAACTGCAGGCTGGTTCTCCTTACTTCAGTTTCTGGAAAGGTAATGAAGGGACTGATTCTGGAAGCCATTTCTGAATGTAAGGAGGACAGGAGGTGATTGGGAGGAGTCATGAGGATAAGGAAATCATGCTGACACAGGGGAAAACACCAGTTAACATCTCCATAAGGGGCTTACAAGATGGGATAGAGCACACCTGGAGTGGATCTGCAGAAAGTACAAAGCAGGAGCAGATGATCCACAAGGCAGTTGTGCTGACTGTCAGAGGGACCTTGACAGGCTGGAGGAAAGGGCAGGTGGGAGGGAGCCTTATGGATTTCCACAACAGGAAATGAAGATTCCTGTGCCTGGGAAATACCTACACAGGCTTCCTCATACCCCTGGTAAATTGTGAGTGGTATAGGGAAGTTTCTGGCAAGTGTGGAGTTCTGTAGGGGACTTGGTCTTCTTTAGCATCAAGGGAAACTGAGACTTCTTGCTACAGTTGGTTTCCCCAAACACTTGGGTCCTGTTTGTGAAACTAGCAGATTTTAAATAGGATTAGAAATTAAGTAAAAGAGAAAAGGATTCACTGCTTCATGACTTTATGCAACAGAATTCTTCTAGTCATTTAATTTGTACTAAATCTTGCAGCTTTATCAGTGACTTTAAATTAGCCAGCTGTTGTTTCCTGTTGAGCACTATCAGAAGTGTCTGATTGCTTAACAAATCCAAATTTTCTCTGATCAGGTTTAAAGAGATAGAGACATTCACTTGCAAAGTTCGCTGTATATTTGAAAAGTAATTGGTAGAACTTATTGAGCAATGGTTAGGTTTTTTTTTCCTATCAAGGGAAGGAAAAACTCCTCTTCTATGTCTGGATGTGCTACAACTTTCTTGCACTATTTCTTTGTTGCCCTAAAGAGAAAAAGAATAAAGGAAGAACAGGATTCTGTCCAAAACCAGAAATACTAAGCACTAAAGCACGTCACAGAATCAGGGAGATGCTTTTCCAAGGCTAACTTTCTGACATATATAGATCTGAATGTGTGTGTATCCATAAATTGTATATAGCAGGAAATTTAGTAAGAGAGTTTAGACATGTTATAGCTTTCAGTGATACTTCAATGATGGCAGAATTTCTGTTGGCTTCTGTGTTGCCATAAGGTTATTCATAAACAGGAAAAGAATTTTCTGGAAAAGGAAGGGAACAAATTTACTTCTCATTTCTTCACAAGGATGAATACATGAACAAACATGTAGTATTAAATTTTATTAAACATTTTCTTTCATTTTGTCATTCCATGAACAAAGAAGAATCCCTTCCCATCCCAAATCTATTGTATTGATGTCTCCTAGTCTTAATAATCTTAAACTAGTACAATTAGTGTATGAGAGTGTAAAAACTTTGAGCTACATCCAATAAAAGATGCAAATATGATAAAAAGAACTTACTAGGAATTTAAGCACCTACTTCCAAAGCTGTGAACCAAAGAGCTGTATGCACACCTGGCCTTTTCTCCTTCTCATCCACATTTCTCTTGCTTGGGCCATATTTTGCTTTTCTCTGTAAATTTACCAGCTGGTTGGTTTCCTGAGCTAGTCTGGAGGTGACAAGCACAGTAAATTGTTCAGATGGATATCTAAGCTGCCTGAAAGGCACTTTGTTCCAAAGTAATAAAGTTACCACAGAATAAATTCTTAGGGTTTGGTTGGGGTTTTTCTTGTTTGATTTCATTTTTTTGGTTTTGTATGCTTGTTTGTTTTATTTTTATTTTTGTATGTTTGTTTGTTTTGCTTGCTTTTTTTTTTTTTTTTTTTTTGTTTGGTTTGTTGGTTGCTGTAATTTTTTGGTGGTTTTTTTTTGGCTTTTTGTGGTAATCTTGACCAGTGGATTACCTCAAATTTAAAAAATAGTAGTGCAGATATAAAAATAGAGGGGATGAAAGGCAATCTGGATGTTAAAGTTCCTTTATAATTCTAATCTCTGTCAACAGCACTCAGAATTATTATTGATGTTCTGTAAACTTCAAGAGCCCTAAAACACCAAAAATGCAAATGATAATTCACATTTGGAAACATTTTTGTGTCCTGTCTGTACCTCAGTGTCTTATACTTTAATGTGAGTCACAATTTTCTCATTCTAAACTGAATTTTGCTACAACATGATTAAGCTTCAAGTCTCTCCTCACCATTCTTTACCAGGAAGTTCATTGGAAGGTATTACTAATCCTCCTTTCTGATTCTTTCCACATACCTGAGATTCTTTCCCCTTCTTTTCTCTTTGTATAGGTTTTTCTTCATTTAACTATGTTTGAAACACTACTTATGTTAGTATTTTACAGATTAATTTCTTTACCAAACAACTTCTATTTTTCTGAGGTTTTGTAAAAATAGATTTCTGATGGCTGTAGCCTTCTGGCGCTGTGTTTCAAGGCTGTCTCTAATAAACTTTCTCTCTCTAATAAAGTGTCCATTACAGCTGATGCTTTTCCTGTACCTTTTGCTGGTATGGATTATCTGAAGTGGCTTACTTTTGTTGTTGATCAAAATTTCTCAACATTTCCACAGTGGGTTCACTGTTTTAAATCACTTCCCTTTTAGTGAAACTTCTTTGTCCTTTATAGCTAAGAGATATTTTCCCTCTAGATGTTTGAAATTGAAAATTAAGTTTTAAAGATATTTGCAGGAATGAAAAAGGAATGACAGACACATAACACACAAGCTGATCATATAGGCATCATTTGCCAAAGAAACAGGTTGACAAACGTCTGTTTTGAAATGAAAAAATAAAAAATTCATATCAACATCGTAACTTTTTCAATAAACCTGAATTAATATTTTCAATACAGCTTAAAATGTGCATAAAACAGTAGCTGGCATTTCACTGGGAAACTTGAACCATGTAAATTATTATGTGAATATTATAATAGTTTATAACTTATATATATTTTTTAATTTCCTGTTTTTTCCTTTTTCAACTCATCTTAAGGTAGACATCTAAATTGGGTTGCATACATTGCATTCTAGAAGTGGCCATTTAACGTATCACATAACTGGTTTTGTTTGCTGAAACATCAGTTTTTGTCATTTGAAATTCTTATGGGTATCCAAAAAATTTGTGTGGGAATGGCAGAAGTGCACAGAACTCAGGACAGTCACCTGTGATTTTCTGGTGCAATGTATGGAAGCTGGGCATTTCTAAGAGGACACTAGATGCCCACATTCAGTCAATGAAATCCTACTGCAGGGGGTGGGGCTCAGCTTGAGGCTCAGGCATCTAAATGAGGTTTCTTCCAGTCAGGTGTCTCCCTGTGAGCCAAGCATCTCAACTCCTGCCATCCTCAACAGAGATTTAACAAGTGCAGTCACTGAAGCCTTAGAGATAAATTTAGCTGTGACTGGGATATGTCTCATTTTTTCTACCTGAATTCTGTCCCAAATGTCTCTGTTTACATGATAGTTGTCTAAAGTTTCTGCAGATGAATTTTCAGTTATGTGTCACACTGATGTTGCATACTTCTCATGATCTAGGTGAGGTTGTTCTTCCCCTGTGTCCGCACACAAAGGAAGCCAGTTCAAAGGCTGGACAGGAGGTAATGGTAAACTAAAGGAGAGTCAGTTTAGATTAGATGCAAGGGAGATTTTTTTTTGCAATGAAGGTGGCAAAGCAGTGGAAGAGATGGCCCAGAAAGGTGCTGGGTGCCCTGTCTCTGGCAACATTCAAGGTCAGGCTGGATGGGGCTTTGAGCAATGTGGCTGAGTTGAAGGTGTCCATCCTCATTGCAGGGGCGTGGGACTAGATGACCTTTAAATATCCCTTCTGACACAAGCTACTCTATATTTCTGTAAACACTTCTCAGGTGTTTATATTAATTTTCATTCCTGAAATTACTTTGCTATGATGCCTTCAACACAGCTGTCAAGGGCTGCAACTCTATTGTCTGGAGATAGGTAATGAGACAATTAATATTTGTGCTCTCTCTCGGAAGCTGCTTCTTACCTTGTGTTTTAGATAAGAAACTTTTTGGGGCAGGGCTCCTCCAGCATTGGTTAGCAGGAGGGGCTATTTGAATAACACTGAATATTGTTTTGAGCATTTTTAACCTTGAATGTTGTTAAAAATGTGGTTTAAATAAAACAGTTTTGTACTTTCATCAAGGTTCTTTAAACTATAGAAATAAAGTTCAGCTGTTTGGTAGTAATAATGAACTAGCACATCATAAAAATAGAGAAGTCACAATACAGAAGAGGCAGCTGCACTGGCAAATCCAATTTTGGACATGTATTTATTGAGAATTATTGCATATTGTAAGTTTTTTCCAGAGGAGTCTACAGAATCTCATGGTACCTATAGCTGTAATCCATTTTCTGTTAATTCTTCAGTTTTTGATGCTGTGTAGTTCCACCTTTCCTTTCATGGATGCCTAATGATGCCTCTTGCTGGTTGCTGGCTTTGAAGTGCAATACATTAGTTAAGCAGCTTTGCTATTCACCTCCTCTGTAATGCAGTGGGTTACTTTGGTGTGGGATACTTTTAGCTTTCCACCTTCATGAGATCTGATAAACTGCAAGCAATGACTTCATTACATGCCTTTTCATCTTGTATGTGCTTTACATCAGGGTGTCCTGACATTCAGCTGGGCTGGAGTTTGTTTAGCCTCATTGTGCTTGTTAGGGTTACTCCTCCCTCTTTCTCCATTTCACTCTTTAATTTAATAGTCATATTTATTGTTATGTTTATGTCTCATGGAGGCTTTTGATGCAGTTCAGCAGGAGGTGATGCTATTTTAGCACAGTGTTTTTCTGGTAGTGTAGCTAGTCTAGACTCCAATGTTATGTGAAGTTTTCCCCTTACTGAGGACTGTTCTACATTTGCAAATGCAGAGGCTGGCTGAGGTTCTGAAATATGAGAGCCCTTCTTTGTCTCATTACTTCTCTGTGATCCTCATTTCTGCTGTTCTTGTGCTGATTGGATTTTTTTGCAGTGCATTTATTTATTCCGTGGCTTATAAATAAGTAATATTTTCTTAAGTATGGATGACAAGCTTTTGCCATGGCCTGATTTTGATCTAAAGTGATTCATAACGCTGTATAAAAGTTGTTTTGCAAGTGATAATGCTGCTTAAAAAAAATGAAAAAAACCGAACTTTAAAAATACCTTCCCCTTTAATGTCCATGTAGAACAGACACTCAAGGGTAGAACCCAGTGAATTTGGGACTGTGTGAGATCAGCTGTAATGTACAAACCTGCCACTTGTGGATGGGGAGAAAGGATGTGCTAAACAGTTCATTGCCTGGAGCTGTGTATAAATATTAGATCCAGGTCAATAGTATCTGCAGCTGTTATTTTACATGGCATGGTGAATCTGAGAGAGTAGAGGATAAGGAGAAAATTAGAGCTGATAAAAGGAAATGTCTGACTAGCCTATGAAATTCATGGTCACAAGAGACCAAAGCAAAGGTTTACAATTAAAATTAAGGAGCCTAATTTTCAGTCAGAAAGGAGACTGACCCAGAAGTTGGAATGTGTTCTCCATAACACAGAAAGAAGAGACTTTTTAACTATTTGGCCTGTTTATTTTGCCAGCTTTCCTAGACTAGGGTAGTTTTCTGTCTGCTTTCCAAAACCCTTTTGGCAAAGCCTTGCAGATTTTTTTCTAGTTTTGCATTTGAATTCAAGTTTCCAAGAATGCATCTTTCTCTCCTGAATTCCCGCCCTATAAACACTGAATCTTCCACAACCCTCAGATTCAGTAAAGAGATATAATAACGCATAAAAATGTAATTAAATCGGTGCTCTCAGAATGTCTATTCTGAACAAAATTTAATAACAAGCACTTGAAGAATGACATTACCCCTGTAGAGTATAATGATGTGTAAGATTGGTGGGTTGCAGCACAGTCCTGCAGGTGAGAACTCATTTAGAGGCCTGGGCCATAAATGTCCTTCTGCTGTCTGCTTTGAAATGAGCCTTTTCCTTGTGCTGAAAGCAGACTGGGGAATGTATTTCCATAAGATGGGGAGATATGGCAGGACCTACTGGCAGCCCTTCAAAGGAATGCACCATGAATGACAATTCTTAATGTCAATAATGCCTCTCCAGCTGATCTTGCCAGATGGACAAGGGATCAATAAGAGACAAGGCCAAACTTCTAATTCCTCAGTGCTATATTTTGATATTTTTTGTGTTTGACTTAACAGTTTACATGTTTTTTTCCACTAATAATATATATATACACATGCAGATATAAATTAAAAAAATTTCCACTTGTGAAAAAGCATATGCAATGCAATGAACTTTTATTGATTATTCTGACACGTCATTCCCAAATGAAGAAAATATCTTTTGTCTTCTACTTGTTATGTTTTTTGTTAAAACGTGTTGAAATATTTATTATTTCTGTTTTATGTAGTAAATAATTTGTACCATTACACCATAAGTTTTAAATTTGTTCTTCTATTGAAATCCAATATTTTTCAGCCCAAAATTTATCGATAGTCTATTTTTTTTGCTTTCATGTATGTCCTGTATTTCAAACTATAAGGAGCTTTAACATAATCTGATTTGTTAAGATGGTTTAGAATATTTTGAAAACAGTAGATTTACTTTAAACATGAGTTATGCTTTTTGTTCTATTTCTTGTGTCTGTATCTCTAAGGTGCCTCTCACAACATAAGGTTAGTTTTCTTCCAAAAGTTTTCTCCTGGTCCCCTTCCGCTCCCCTTCCCTCCTTTTTATTCTTCCTTGATGACAAAGAAAGGGAGAGATTACACACTATGAGTGTCCTACATTGCTTTTTATTCTATTTGATATGGAGAGTAAATATCCAATAGTTGTGTTAAGGGAAATTAGACTGAGAGGAAAAAAACCATTTGTCAATTATTTCCATAATAATGGAAAACATTGGTTGGGTCAAAGAGCTCCAGAATGCAGTGCATGTCAAGTCAGTGAGGAAGCCAAATACACTGTGCCTCTCCAGACAGCCAATAGAGAAAACAAAAAACATTGAAAAGGTTTTGGGTGCTGACACTTCAGGAAAGGTGGATCAGATGGCTGAAAATGCTGCATTTACTCTTTGACTGTTTACTAGAACCTAGAGGGTGTCCATGTGTCTCTGAAAAGATGGAAGCTGTACTTGCAAGCTCTGCAAAGGGAGACAGATTAAAAAATGCCAAAGTAGAAAAAGTAGGAGAAGAAGCTTGCAGCACATAAATAAAGTAAAATTTAAAGAATCACATAAAGAAGGGCAAGATTCCATATGGTCTTACCCTTCCTGACCCATTTTTTTTGGAATCCTACTCTTAAAAATCTCTAGCAATGATGATTTCAAAAAAGTATTTCAGTGCCTCACCATCTCTACCCTTCATGAGCTTTCTAATGTCCAGTGTTTGAACTCCCAACCACCGCAGCTATGATTGAGGGTAATGCCCTTTATATTCCCTCTTATATTCCATGTGTGTTTGTCTCCTGTCTCTCAGTCCTTCTAAACTAAGCAGTAATGATTTCTTCAATCTTTCCTCTCAGCTCATCTTCTCCAGGCCTCTAAACTCGTGCTGCTCACCTCAGACCATTCTCCATCACTTCCACAACCTTCCTGAGTTGTTTTGCTCAAAGCAGAACACATAAATGAAGACTCATCGTGTGAACTTGATTTCACAGATAAAGAAGGGATCATCAAAGCCCCATGAAAAATAGCAGTGATAATTTCACATGTTGTCTAGACCCAGGCTGACCAACCTAACTTAAATCATGAGGAGTTCAGATCATGTCAGATAGAAACTCCCAGCACTACCCTAAGAACAAGTCCTTGCCTGATGTAAATTAGCACTGTGTCAACAAAACAATTTATTCCATGAAACCATTTTGATTTGTAGCAAAGTGCTTGCTCACAACTATTTTTGGCAGCATTAATGCTTACAATCATTTGGAAAATGTAGACAGGCCACATGAACTAAATCCCAGATGAAAGAAATTTGGAGAAAATGTTCAAAATGACAAGGATCTTACCTTTATTATGGAAGTATCCTTCAAACTGTTCTAAGAAATGCTGCATGTCAGAATGCCATTAAGAGCTCCAGATTTTGGGTTTAACACCAAGTCTGTTTCAAATTGCCTGGGTGCAAAGTGGAAATATATGTGTCAGTCCATGTGAAATTTTCTTTAACTTTAAAAATTACTGTTTAAATCAGTCTTTGAAGAGTGCAGGGCACTCTTTTTATTTGCCTTAAGTGGGTTTAAGGCTTTCTTGTCATATCCTAGGTTGGTAATAGTTTTCTGCTGTTAGGTAAACTACAGAGGAAGAGAGCCCTTAATCCCTTTCAAGTCTTTGCATTCTCTTCCAGATAGTCACACTGCAAAACAAGACAAAAGGGCAAAAATAACATTTTTTTGACAGTGCTCAGAGAGTTGATAACAGCTGCACTTTTGTGCATCATTACTGTAACATCAGAGCAGCACAGGCTGTAACTTCAGCTGCAGAACCCTTGGTGCTCAGGGAATGTACAGGGAGTTGTACAGTGAGTTCCTCATCACATAGCAACAACTTTGAGATGCTTTTGACACATGGATGCATTGCACCTGAGGCAAGCAAGATGTTATTTCTGTAATATTGGAATCAGGAAAAAAAAGCATGGTCTTTGGCCCAAGTGATGTAGAATGTCTATAAATGTGTTGAATATCCCTACCAAGAAAATTAACTAGTTTCCTCTTCTTGCAGTATTGTATTCATGTGTAGCTGATGAGCAGAGCAGGAAGACTGGGTGAAATTGGTCCCTTTTGTCATGGAATTCTGACTTTCTGTTGTGTAAACTGATGTCATCCTGCTGTACCTGGCAGAAGTTATGTGGTTTTGCAGAAGATAAATGGCTACCCCCAAAATTGGCATTTACTAGTATTTATTATTTATGACTATTTGTGTTCATTTTTTATCTCTCTAGTCAAGTGTTTCCTGTGCATTTTCCCAGAAAAGGCCACAGCATTTGATCCCTGCCTGGAGGAACTTGCTATCTGATCAGTAACTACTAAGAAATTGCTAAGTCTGGCAATCACTAATTTTGTGCAAGAGGCACAGTATAGTCTCTAAAGATCTTCACAAAGGGAGGCAGAGATTGAAAAATGTCTAATCCTGAACCATTAAGTATTTAATTCCTGAAGTAAACTTTGTGTATGTTGCAAAAAGACAAAGTGATTTCTCTATAAATCGGGCAATTGAATAAATATTTTATGGATTTTATTTTTTCCATGGCTAAGAGGTACCTTACCCAACATCTGGAAGTTAGGCACACTGTGATTGCCAACATATATGTCAGCAATACACAATCTCTTCTATTTTAAGCTTCAGAAAACAAAGTGAAAGAAGCAGAGAATGTCTGGCCCCAGACACCTCAGGGTGTTCCCTTAACTAAACAATAAAGCAGCTCTGCTCTTATCCCACTGCACCAGAGTGAAGTCTGTGACTCTGCTAGGTTTGCAAAGATCTATTGAAATACCCATGGCATTTCCCAAACTATATTACAGTGGGGAAAAAAATATAAATAAAGGATTCAGCTCTTTTTAAGTCATCCTCACCCTTTTGAGGATGTTCTGGCTAAAGAAACACAGAATACAGGGTCACATCTCAATATTCTCTAAGTCACCTGCTTTTGAAAACAGCAAATATACATGGGCTTAAATCATTTACTTTTTTGCAATAAAAAGAAAATTCACATTCCAAATCTATGGTCTAGCTCTTCAAACAAATGCAGGAATATGCTGAAATATGAGAACAAAACCACAGCAGTATGGGCAAACACAGATGGTTAAAATATGCTAAATTATGTTTTATGAAAATTGATAATTCCAGAATATTTAGAGATAGGGTCTCATTGTCTTTCCACTGTTCAAATGTATAAATGTAAGAGACTGCCCATTGCCACAAACAATGTCATTAGGAAAGACTAAGAAAACAGTAATTTATTTGGATGTGAATGAGAACAAAGGAACATCATTCTCTGCAAGTAAACTGTGTTTTGTCTAAATAATGAAGTCACACACTGCCTCATCTGTCTTTTTCTCTTCTTTCTTACTGGTTTTGTTTTTCTTACACATAAATACAACGACATGTAAATTGAATCAAAATCTTGATTACCATGGGTGGAATATTTTATACAAAGATGTGGGACACTGTAATACAAAGGGAAGAATGACACTGTGACACAGGAAAGGGACATCATGGAGGAGTGGAGGAATTTCATGGAAAAAGTTGAGACCTGACAGAGGATTTTTCCATGACAAGAACACGTAGTCAGCTAAGTGTCAGTAATATTGCAGTTTGTGAAGTGAAAAGACAGCATCAGGCTGAACACAAGCAAGGTGGGAAATGATGACTAGAGAAACAATAAGCAAATTGCAAGGCTCTCCCTTATATAACACAAAGCTTGGCCAGTGAAGTCATGAGAAATTTACTCATCCCATGTGCAATGTATATTGATTTCTCACTTTGTTTTATTTAATCTGACAATTAATGCATCTCATATAACTGGAAGAGACTAGGCTCTCCCTCACTACTGATTGTCCATATAAAATTGCTGGTTTAACATAGAAAGTTTATCTCCATTCTATGTATAAGGAACTTGGGCACAGAAAGTTGAAATATGAGCTTATATTGCTGCCAAAGGTCCAATAGAAGCTTGAGTAGTTATATTTGATCTAATTTTGGTGTAGCAGTATACTACTTTTGTTGTTTACACAGCTTTTGACTGTAGCATAAACCAATCTTTTGTGATTTATGACAGAAACTGCCCATAAAACTTGAGTCATCTAAAAATCAGACATGTATTGTGAGCTTATTTTCAATGAAGAGGGAGATTAGCATGTCCCAGGCTCTAGTCAGTTCAATCTAAATCATCATAAGCTTTTACTTCAGCAACTGAGTCACCTACCTTTTGATGTCTTCAATTAGTTTTCTCCCCTCCCCTAGGAATTTCACTTATTTTTCAAGTACTTTCTGAGCAAACTGTCTTTGTTTCTGGTGGCAAGGTTCCCAACAGTGTCATTCTCCATACTATGCAGCTGAAGGAAATTTGGGGGAGAGTTGTTTTACAGTGCTGCTGTGGCTTCCCCCTTGTCCTAACACAGCGTCTGTCATGTAGCCATATCAAAGAAGCTTTTCTGACCTTGGTTCCTGTCCTTTCCACGTTAAAACAGCCTCCTCAGCTTTCAGCAAGATGAAAGGAAGAGTATTTTGTGTTCTGTAAAGTGTGAGTTAAATAATTCCATAAGCAGCAATGCCTGCCCCTTGACCTCTCTGACTTCAGTGTCTTGATGACACCACATGAATTCTTAAATGTGCAAGACTTCATTCCCAGTTCAATCAGTCTTCTCAGGAGTTAAAGGCAAGCAAATCTTCCAAGAATTTTATTTTGATTTGAAGCTGTATTTGGGAAATACCATTGCTTTCCTTTGCAGTTCAGTTCCTGTCACATGGACATTCCTTCCCTGGCCACTACCAAAGCGTGTAAGGCAAAGCCAGGCTCTCTGCTGAGAGATATTTTGGACACCCACAATTATACCTGGGCATTTAGCCCATCAAATGTCTTAGCAATTTATGCATCAGACTTCTAGATATAAGGAGGAATATTCTTTGGTCCAAAGGCAGAAGCTCAAAACACAGACCCTGTGGAAGAAAACGTGAGAAATATGTCTGCAGGTTTGGTGTTCTGAAGACATAGCTTGTTATTTATTTTTAATTGTAAGTCCTATTTCCTTCAAGTGTCAGTGGAATTTCACAGAATGTGGCTCTTGAATGTGTCTAGGCATCTACTTTCCTACACAGGCACATAATTCCCTTTTAGTGCTGTAAGTAAAACCAATTTGCAATACAGGGTTTGATGCCTACCTACTCTTCAATCTAACAGCCTGTGATGACCTGTTCTTTACAGATGCTGTTCCTTTCCTTGGAAATATTAATTTCCTTGGTTTTGCAGTGTTCCTGTGACAAACAAAATACACTGGACAAACACAAAATTAATGGAGTCCTTTCAAGTAGATTGCAACAGTGAATTGATAAAGTATGAATAAAGGATTGTTGCAGGGTATTTGCTGAGCAGAGTTTTAGTGGAGGCATTGGCATGCAGCTTCATTTGATTAAAAATTGGTCTCTTAACAGCAGGTAAAAAGAAAAGCACTTGTAGCACAGTAACCTAAAGAAGGCAGGGTGATGTCATTACATGTTTGTGTCCAGCCTCTGCAAGAATTCACATACAGAAAGACAGGAGTCTTGTGCATGAGTAGCAAACATCCAGCTCCCCTCTTGCCAATCAGAGCAGCCAGGCAGATGTTAACACAGAGCAGCCAGAGTCTCAGGTCTGAGGATCAGAGTGGGGTGCTGCAGCTGCAAAACAGGGCTCACTGAGGGTACAACCTGGACAAAACTTCTGCCATTTAAAATTCACTGTTTATACTGTTTAAAAAAAATTGAGTTGGAAGGGACCTTAAAGATTGCCTTGTTCCAACCCTCTGCCATGGGCAGAGACCCCTTCCTGCACCAAAAGCCTCATCCAACCTGGCCTTGGAGACTTCCAGGGATGGGGCATTCATGATTTCTCTGGGAAACAAATTTAATGTATTCATTAATCAGTTTGTGTTATAGTTACCAGAGGAAGTCAGTGAGGCATTATTTGAAGTGTCTAATGCTCATATATGTATGTATGTACATATATATATATATACACATATATATAAAACTTGTCCACATATATAGAAACACTAATTATTTCCTTAAACATCTGTTTTTAAGACAACACAGTTAAGCTCCTGATTAGCAAACCTGACAACAGTTCTCCTTCCATATATTTTGTAGAGGCAGCCTCTAAACAGCTTTGCATTTTAAATAATAAACAGTAGCTTTCCCCTCGACTAGCTAAACACATTCTAAGACACATTAATTTTTACACAATCTATTTTAAGCAAGTGGGCATATGCAATTCACACTTTTTTAATAGCTTAGGATTTAGTCTAAGAAGTGTTATGCAAAGATTGCTCTGTGGCAGATCATCTGTGTTTATGGTATAAATTAGTGAGAGTGTTATGTTAGCCGTTGTAATTATACCTTTGAAAAAGAAAATTGTGACAGGTAAAATTGGGTACATTGTAAAATTCCTGATGCAGTTGCATATTGCTAGAGATCCAAAGGCTTACTTTTTTTTTTTTTTTTTTTTTTTTTTTAGCAAGGAACTTTTTGAAATAGAAAGCAGGGATTTAGGGGGTGGTTAAAATTATGCCTGCTATTAAAAATAATTTAAGATAGTTATATTCTTTACTGTGAAGGTGGTCAGGCACTGGCACAGGCTGCCCAGAGAAGTTGTGGGTGGCCCATCCCTGGAAGTTTTCAAGGCCAGCTGGATGTGTCCTTCCACCTTGTCTGGTGGAAGTTGCCCATGGTCATGGCATGAGGTTGGAAATAGGTGGTCTTTAAGGTTTCTTCTAACTCAAACCATTCTATGATTCTATAATTACTCTATATTTGACCAAACCTCATAAATTTTTTCACGGAACAAATGGTGCTACTATGGAGAGAGAAATCCTGATTGTACTGATTAACTTTTCCAAGATGCTGTGGGCTGTATGCCATTTTACTGAATTGTCATTTACTCTGAGAGCAAGGTTGTTGATTTTATTGTAACTGCTGACATTCTAAAGGGATATGTTGTGTGAGCTGCACTCTGCCGTTAGTCAATGATTTAGCTGTTACTATAGGACTTGTGCTACAGGCTGGGTATGTAGCAGCTTAAAATCCTAAACAGCTTTTGAGAGTTTGAAGGAGGGTCTTTCACTTCCAGGATATGATCCTAAAGAGAAAGAAGAAAATAAAAAAAGTTTGACAAGCACAGCGATGATCTCATTTATCATCATGGGCATTTTTCTATTCCATATATTGAGGAAATGCCAAAACTTCTTTCTTCTTCCTTCCCCCCCACCCCAAGAATAAACAGACAATAAATTACTCTGTGGGTATCATTATGCTTTTTTCTTGCTGTTGACCAGGTCTGCAGCTGGAATAACAGTTCTGGAAGATCCTGAGTGAAGCTGTCATTTTGTTAGTAGCAGTGTGTTTGGCTCACCCCCAGTAGCATTTACAGGCTGATCCAAGGATCAGGGAGAGGTTTTGTACCAAGTTCCTGTTGACTGACTGCCTCAGGTTCATTAAATTCTTCAAGAGAAGAAAAATGCAGTTGAAGCTCAGGTAGATTTTCAAAGTATTTTTTGTTCCTTTTACACACTAAACCCTGTTTTTTCTTTAAAAGCTGTCTGCCTTTCACTCTTCTGCTCACAAATCTGAAATGAAAATGATTTTTCACCCTATAGTATTTTCTGTTACGAAAATTAAACTCTTTTTAGGACTCATTTATATTATGGCCCCTATTTTAATCCATGCCTTTAATATTCAGATTTGAATTTTAAAAAAATTTGCATTATTCTCTGCGAATACCTTTCATCTCTCAGACTGTACCTGTGCCACGTTTATGGTGCCTGTTCACAGAAATGTGTAAATATCTTGCTATGGTTTTGTGGAACAGCAGTGAAGGTGCTAAACACTATACTAAAAAGAAAAAAAAAAAAAAAAAAAAAAAAAAAAATCAAAATATTCATGTGATTAACCAGAATAGCAAATTTTAATGAATTTGTAAGAAAATGCTAGTAAGCTATTTCTTTTCTACATCAAAAACTAATAATATATATATTAGATATTAACTTGAGTTCCTGTGGCTGGAATTATTATGCAAAAAATGCCATTAAATGTATCTATGTGCATTTGAAATCATGTCAAGGTCTTCTGAAAATCTGAATAACATTAGGACACCTCCACAAAAAGTACTTTCCTGGGCTGTAAATCTTGGCTGCAGTGTCCTATTTCTAAAAACTTTGATCATTTTAAATAATCAGTTCAACAATATGTTTCTTTAAACACAATTGGTGAGGACTCAGCATATTTGTCACATATTGTTCAAATGGACCTGAAGAAAAAATGCAGATGACAGCATTACAGACCTATTAGCAGCTGAGAAGAAATTGAACTTAAAGTCTGAGCATTAAATCCTGATTCCATTGAAGCTAATAGCAAAGTCCTATTGGCATTAGGAAAGCTTTTTCTACCTTAGTGTGAATTCTCCATAAATAAAGATGTATTTTGATGCCTATTTCTTAGATTTCTCTACATCTTAGGTATAGCAATTCAGAGATCTGGAAGATTTTACTGTTTTTCTTTGAAACAATAGGTCTGCAAAACATTGATTGTGTTCAAAACATGAGATATTTTGAGGGACTTGAGGGTACACACACTCTGGCTTCCTATAGGAGCCCCTTTTAGGCTAATGTGAGAGGGAGCCAGTTGTGTTGAGAGAGTGGGATGCCCTAAGGTACCCTTGAACCTACTCAAGAATTTATTTCCCTGTGTAGACCCTACAGTGCTGTGGATGATCAGACTCATATGTCCCATTCTTTGTTGCACAGACACGACAGAGAATAAAAAGGACAAGCAATTACACTCAAACACCATTATGTGAATCCCCTCCTTGATACCAGACACTGAGGAATATTGTGTGTTTGTTATCACATGAGCCTGCAAACTTCATGTCATGATTAGACTGAAAGGCTTTGTTATATCATATGCATAATTCCACTTCCCAAAACAGTCTAATAATGTTGCCTTAAAACTCAGATTTTATTAAAAATAAAATATGGTGTTTCTACAGTTTTTCTGAATTTTCCAATGCAGCAACATCTGTTGAAGCTGAGAAAAGCCAGAACTGGAGCTCTATAGAACAGAGATGTAAAGTATTCTAACTCCTTTTAATAAGTTGCCATCTCTAAAACATGCTGCCCAGCAGGTACTGCTAATCAGTATTTCCTCTGGGAATTAAGAAATTAGAGCTGCTATTACTAAAGAAGCAGGATTTTTCTGAGATTGTGTCCTGAGGGTAGATCAAGGCTACATTTTCTCTTTTCTCGGATATTTTCTGTCTGATTTGAAGATAGCACAGGAATGTTTGCAGAGAGAGAAGAAAAAAAGATGTGTGCATAGACATGGATGTTGTCATGGAAAAAGCCCCTGGCAGAAATTGATACATACCCTGGCTGGTGCTTTTACTTACATTGCTTGATTTTGTATCAATGAACACTAATGTCAATATTCCCTTAGGATTACTTTGAAAAGCAACATTAGAACTTCCAGCCTGAAATTATTTTACCTGTTTTTTAGCATATCACATGAAAATGCAGATTTAAAAAAGGTCCATAATGTTCACAAGAAATTAGTTTTCAGTAATGGTAGAGTTTGTTATTAATGTTTGCCATTAATCATCATATATGTTTTTGTAACACTTTTGATCAATAATCTATTCAAAATGCATGCTAACAGAGGTCAATAGCACTCTTAATTAGGTTTTGCTCACTAACAGTCATGAACTGAATTGCATAATCTATGCTTTTCCCCTTTTATCCTTGAATAATCCCTGTTTCTAGCAACTGACTGATGAAGTTTGCTGCTACTGAGTGTGTTTTGATGGCTGCAGCTAGAAATGATGTTGGAAAGTGAGAGAGGCAGAGTTAATGCAATAATGCAGGCTGGAGAACAGGGAGATAAGCACACTGGTGAGATCAGATTTGAGGATGATGGGAAAAACTGGGATGTGCATACTCTTGTCTGGGGCTATCCAGGTATTTTTGTTTGCTACTGGCAAAAAATAAACTGAAAAAAGCTAGTTCATATTGCAGAGCTGGAACTACTTAAAGCAAATAGTGTGCTGTGGGGAGGCTGTACTGGACACTTTTTTCCTTATTATTTCCCTGAAGTATTGTAAGATAGATGCCAGGAAATTTACTGAAAACTAACAGATAAGCTTCTCTTGCAAGTCACAGGATATTCTTCACTTCCTCTAAAGAGTGCATGTAAATAAGGATACTAAGATGTACAAGGAACTTTTTAAATTGGTAATTGTTCCACTTCATGTCACCGTAACAAAAACCCATTTTCAAGTTGTTGTCCATTTCCTGAGATGTATCATGGTACTTATCTAAAGAAAACTCCCCAAAGAAACCTACAAAAGCCCAATACACCAAAACACAAAACATGAAAATTAAAATTAGGATTTAAATATAAGAGGTAGTGCTGTTACATGAGAGAAATCAGGAAAGACGAAAGAGGAAAGAGGAAGGAAAAGTGTCCTCTGTCTTTATAAATCAGTTCACTCTAGGAGTTCCCTGATTCACCATGATTTAAAAAGCAGCTTCTGCCCATAAGTGACTGTTGTAAAAATGTTGTCTGAGTTTGGGAAACACACTTATTCCATATAGGCCCTTCTCCAGCCCAAAACCTGTCCTTTCTAACAGCATGTTCTTACCAGCCAACCTTGGTTGGCTCCAGAACCATCCAGCTGTCATTGTTTGGGACATCTACATTGTCCTCCTCACATTCCAGGCTTCTGCAGTGAGATAAAACTCTCTTGAAGTTTGACTTCAAGGCATCCAGTATGTTTTTGATAGAAATCACCATCTTTACTGTTGTAGGTACTTCTGTGAACAGTCATCTCTAGGTTCTAGGCAGGTCTGGCATTCACATGTTTGGCCAAAGCTCCAGTGCCATCAACAACAGCCAAGTTCCATTTCATAGTCTGTGTTGTTCTTGCCTTAAATCCTTACAAAAATTCTTACAAATTCAAAGAGAAAATATCACTTACCTTGTCTATTCTTTAACACTATGAATAAATGAGGTTGTATTTCCCCCTTCATGTCCTGGCCTTATTTTGGAAATTTTCCTAATTTACAAAGAATAATGGGGTGATGGAATAGAGGGTCATACATATATATTATTATATGGATCAGACTCCTGAGTTTGAGAACAAGAAAAATGAAGCACTTGATGATTACCACTGAAAAGTTATTAAGAGCATTATGAACAAACATATATATCACTTACAGAGACAAAAATATAAATGTATATTTTAAAATGGGTTTTATTTGAATTTAGCTGAAGATTTTTGAAGAGTGATACTTAAAAGAAGTAATTTGAAAAGAGAGGAGCAAATATGTTCCTTTAAATGGAGAAAATGTTCTAATATTCATTTAGGATGTAGATTATGCAGACAGGTTAATCTAAAAAGACAATTTTTCAAGTCCTCAGCATCTGGGCTGGAAATGAAAGGAGGAGAGAATTTCAGGAGGGGAGATGAAGATTAATATTTGGGCTGCTGTGTTAAGATGTTTGGTATCTATATGCCATATCTTCAGGACAGTTATTCTCTGAAAAATAGCAGTTAAAATAAGCATCCTTGACATTTCCAGTGCATGGAAAACGTATTCTGGAGTTGGGTTCAGAAGAAGTGATAGCACATAAATCCAACCTGGAAAAGTATCTCGGCTGTCAAGCAGAATCAAAGAAAGGCTTGGGTTGGAAAGGACCTTCTGGTTCCCACTAGTCCAATTAAAGAATATCTATTGTTAAGGAGAAGAGTGGCCCCGTGCTTGCAGTCCAGGTGTAGGCAGCAGGAGTTACAGATATGGTATTCAGGTTTGCAAAGCACCAGCAGCATTCTGTGCTGCTTTCCTTTGTGCTTCCAGAACATGCTCTGCTCTGGCTCACCAGCTGCCACTCGCTGATAGTCTGAGGCTTTTTTGTGTTATAAGGAGCTCAGTGCTAAGTGCCATGATTTGAGATTTGCTGTTGTCTCTCTCAGACCTAACCCCACTAATAACACAGTCCTCAAATGTGAGTTTTAAAAACCGAGGTCAATTAAGAAAGCTACATTTTAAGTGGATTTTTTGTTGTTTTATTCCCAGTGAGAGGCTGTTGAATTGAAGCATATTGGCTTGCAGAGAAATCCCACCAAAGCAGAATTACAGTACTGCTCACTTTTAAATTTCACAGCAAAGTAGCACTTAATGCTTATTGCAGTGCATTAGATTTAAAACCAATTAAGTACAATGCTAAATCAGTGTAAACCACATTTCTGAATTTATCTACAACATAATGAATAACATCTGCATCTGCAAAGAAAAGATTTACACTGAGCAGCAAAACAAAATGTGTTGACAATCTGAGCAGTTTTCATTCCCTTATGTCATATTTCTTCATTATTTGGTAAAGCTTCACTACAATCCTTTGTTAGAGCAGTAAAAGGGGAAAGCGCCTAAATGGCAACACATTGAGGTAGAATCTTCCTCAGTTAATTTCCTCTTCTCAGCAAAGGTACATCTTATTTGCTTCAGGAGCTTTTCCAATTTGAAATCTGTTCAGGGTGTGACAAGGATCACCATTCTTTGGATGAATTAGATGATCAAGGGTTGTCTTCTGACCTCCAATGGGCATTTGTAGAACTGCCCTCTCCAGAAAAGAGACTTTCAGTAAAGCAAACCCATTCCATTCCTCTTCCTGCCTGATAACTGGCAGAACATATGACAAAGGAACCAAAATATTCCAGTGCTTTTTAAGGGACCAAATAATATCTTCAACAGAAATGAGCTTCACTGCTAAGTCTGCCTGAAGTTTCGTGTGTGACCTTTGACAAAAAACTTATATACTGCTCTGGACACAGTTTGCACAAATCTGTTTTGCAGGCTTGACTGTTGAAACTTGCCTTCTCATTATTCTCCACTCTTTAAAGGAAGGAGGAATATTGGTCTATTTTACCTTCTTGGCTTATAATGTTTTTACCTCTATGTGTCTCCTTATTATTACAGACATACAGCACTTGAATCAAAGAAAGGGAGCATGGTCTGGGTGTCTTAGCCCTGTGATGAAGGAGATTTTATTTCACTTTTATGATTTTTATTAATGTCCTGACAATGCCACTGTTTTTTGGTGGTGTACATATAATACAGAGCAAACCAACAAGAGCTCCCACTGCTGCCACATTTCAGCTTTCTGCAACAGATTTCTTTAGGTAAAAAGGCAATTTTTCTGCCATTTAATTTTAGTGTTTCTTTTTTTGGAGAACATAGGAGAGCTGTTCTTACTTGTGAGAGCTTCTGTGAGAGAGAACTGTTGTCCACAGCAAGGTTACAATTAAGAAAATATTCATAAGGCTACCTCTGTATTTTAAGGATTAGTCTTTTGTGTTCATAAAGCTGAGTTCAATCTCAAAAAAGATTTTTGTTAATAGTGTCCTTATTTATTTTCCAAATTGAACCCTGCTCCTGTTGTTTTGGGCCTGTAAATCCTCCCATGCTACTCAAAAATAGAGTGCCTGCTGGTGATAATTCAGCTGCATGAAGATTGACAAAAAATTGATGGGGAATTATATTGTCAAGATGAAGTCCTTCATCCATGATACTCTTACACCTGGAATTTCTAATATTCAGGGTTTGGATGTAACTGAGACTACACAGTGGGAGTTTGTGTTGTCTTGGCATGAAACAGAAGATGTAATGTCAACAGAGCCTTCATTTAGCAGTCTATTCCTGCTGGATAGTGTCCTGTACTGAAAATACATAACCTAAGAAAAAAGGGATTATGGCACACCTGAAACCTCAGGGGGTTTCTAAAAGTGTAGGGTAAGGGGGGAAGGTTAACAAATGTGTTGGTGAGGGGTTGGGGTGGGGGGAAAATTAACAAAACTGCAAAGCCAAACAATGGAAGCAGCAAAATTGAATTAAAACTCCCCCTAAAAGAGTGTGTTATCTACAGCCTTGTAAAGATGCTCCAGTGCTGCAAGGAATGCTCTGCTCTGCCTCTGAGTGGTGGAGATGGGGCTTTCAGCATTAGTCTGCAACACCCAGCACAGCCCTGGACAGACACACCTATGTTTTCTACAAAAAACATTTCTGATCCCATTGGATGCTCACAGAGGGAATGGCTCTGCAGCTTCCAGAGCTGCAGCTGCTGTTTCTGACCCATGTCGTGTTGTGCTACACAAATGTAACAGGATGTTTACTTCCCCCATCTGACACAATGGAATAGCCCGACCTTCCTATACCAAACCATTATAGACAAGCCATGAACCAGCCTAAGAAAGCTCATCCTGCACCAGTGTAACCTTTGCTCTTGTTCTCACGTATCCCAGGAGCTCACTGATGTTAAAGAATTTATCCTGCAGAGTACTGGGGAGTTTAATTCCATTTCACTAGTGAGAAAAATGAGGCAAGTAAGGTTTCAAAGTAAATGCAAACATTTTTATCTGTTTTGGGAATTACAATCCTCCGAAAAGTCAACCTAATATTTTCCTTTGCTGAATAGTCTGTCATAAGTATTCTGACTGACATGGCTGAAATGTGAACATTAGTGACCTTAACCCCAGTCTGTAGACTGATTTATGCCAGAGTGCCCCAAATACCTGCCTGAGACCACTGGCTTTGTTAACAGTCCTCTAGGGTACCTGTGCTCTCCTGGAACTGAAAGCAAGGGGTCATGAATGTATTTCACAGCTTGTAAAATGGCACTGAATGTCCATAGTTTGGCAAACAGGTTCTGTCTGTAATATCCTAGTTGAGAAACCCCCCATAGGAAGAAAATTAGGAAAATTATACTCAACAAGTTAAGCAACAAAATTTGAAACTTTGGGGTGGGTTTTCTCACAAGACACTGCCATGGGAAGAAAAGCAGTCTCACTTTTGAAGGCACTGCTTCAAGTGTTAACCCTGCTATGGTGAAATCTTGTTTGCAAAATTCACAAGGGCTTTCATGAAAAGACTTATACTTTGTGCTTCTCCTCTGCAAATGGGCAGTCAGGCCATTGGCCAAAAAAAGCTGTTTTCTTCTGCACCCAAAAGGGTCCCCTGAGGCCTGTGAACAGGCCTGGGTCTCTCTGCTAATCCATTTTAAGTTTTATTGATTCTTTCTTAGGTTTGAACAGGGACCAGAAATTTACTTTTTCTAGTGACTTTTCTTGAATTACATTGTGTTTTATACCTCTGGGGCTTAAGAATTGCTTCATTTACCAATATCAGGTAATTGCTACTGCAGCAGTTTGGTACTATAGAAATGAGCAGCTGGAAGGTATTGATGTTTTGATAAAAGGTTGTTATTTGTGTTAATTTTCCCTCCCTCATTTTCATTTTTGGCCAGCCAAACTTGGTATCATTTGCCATTGTTAATGGTTATGTTACCTGAAGCTGTTACAAAAGTCCATGCCAAGTGCATCCCAATAAATTGAGGAGTAATGTAGTTTTAATTTTAACTCCAATTATATCCAGGAAGATTAATTGTTGGGGGCAAATCCTTGCGTGGGGCCAAAAGGGAGTTATAAATCATTCAGTTAGATTATCAGATAATTTTCAAGCTCCTGTGGGTTTCAGAAAATGGACAAGAATAGCTTAAACCTGTCTCTTTCACAAAGAGCTAGTAGCTTTTGATAAATTAGAATCTGTCTTTTTCCCCTCTCCAGTGATCTCTCTGGATGTGGGTGAAATGTCCACTAGTGCTAATTTAATTGCAAGTGGAACCCTCTGCTGCCTGCAAGTAATTCACATTTTTCAGAAGCAGATAATGGCAGTAGCAAAAGTGTCTCCTTGCTATCAGGTCATTTTATTTTTAAGTCAATGACAAGGGAACTATTATGTACCAGCTGATGAGAGCTTAATTTGTTTAAGTATAGAAGAGGATTTATTAGCAGTAATATGTTAGCATTACTGTGGCCCTCTACTCGTAGCTCTTACATATGCATTAGACAATTTCACCTAATCTAAGAAAATGTAAACTAATCGAGCTAGATGCATCAGTATGGACCTCATTTTCCTTTCATGAAGACAAGAGATAATTAGAAGACACTTACCAGACCTAAAGCAGAGTAACTTAGCAGAGAATCAGATCTCATATCTTTTGTGGAATGTGGATATTTCACTGTATGATCATGATTCTAAGCATAATTCTGGTCATGAAATATGACTAATTGCATCCATGAAAGTGAGCTCTCCCCCTTCAGCAATGCTTGCATCTGTGTGAGCTGCTGAACAGCAGCACTGCAGAGCAGCTGTGACTCAGCCCCTCTCTGTTACTGCACAAATGACTCATTTTCCCTCACTTAAATCGATATGAACTTGAAAGAACCCAGAAAAACCTGGAAAAGTCAGAATGGGGCTGTGGTCAGTCCCTTGCAGTTGCTCTGGGCTGCTCCTCCCTCCTCCCTGTCCCTCTGAGCCTTTCCCTGGGCTGCAGTCCTCCAGGGAGAACATGCCCCAGTTGGGACCAGGCTGTGCCCAGCATTTGGAACAGGCTGAATACTCTTGCAGTGGTGGAAAACTGTTGTCTGTTCTTGTTCATGCAAGAGGTATTTTGGAGGTTTGGCTTGTTTTTTGGTTTTTTTTTAATCCCTGTCTAAAATTTTGTGACTATGACTAGAGGTTTTTGGTTTGTTGGGATTTTTTTTTTTTTTTGGGGGGGGGGTGTTTTGCTGAGGTTGTTTTTTTTTGTTTGGTTGTTTGGTTGGTTTTTGTTTTTTTTTTGGTTGGTTTTTTTTTTTTAATTAAATGGTGAAGGATAAGTGGAGATGTGTGAGCACAGAAAGCTCTTGAAAACTTTCCCACTGTCGGGATCATCAGAACTACAAATTTAAAGGAAATTCTGGTCAGGTGAACAGTTTGAAATCTCATAGAGGTACTGAAAAGGTACAAGAGCTACAAAGAGGTACAAAAGGTACTCCAGAAGGGAGTGGATCCATGCAGTTTGACAATTTATATCTCATATATGTTGTTCAGTTCCACTTGTTTGAAATTTCATGGACTTTTCTGGGCAGAAACCAAATTTGATATGATATGGTGAAACTCATTGTCTATTTTGATTTCAGTCCTCTGTTAAAAAGTTCTGAGCAGTTATAGAAATAGTTAAATTGTATATATTCATTTATACAGCCATAATAAACTAGTCTTATGCAACAGTGCACACACACACACTTTTCTTTATTAATATTTTATCCTATGCTTTTCACCTCAGTATGAATATCTGTTTCAAGTGTTGAAAATCAACTTCTGCTGGAACTGTTTCTGTTGAAAATGTACCCTAGAGAGGCTACTTAGAAATTCCTGTGGCTGTTTTGTCTCTCAGCAACAGATTGCTGCAAAATTGGGGGCCACTTTGAGATATAATTTGCTGTACACCAAAGGTGCTGAATTTACATTTATTCTTGCAAAAATGAGATGAGAATCTTTATCCAAATCCTCTTGTCAACTGATATTTTAGCCTTTTCAAAGATACTTTTCAAGTTACATTGTTGTGTCTATTCAGTAAATAAAAGAGAAGTTCTTTATTCTGAGTTGTCATTTCTGTCTTTCACACAAAAGTAATTTGAAAGAAAGGAATGAGGACAAGTAGTGTCTTGCCAGGCTGCATTCCCAGTCTTTTTTTTTTTTGGTTGTACAATGTACAGTGGATTTTAAAGAACAACATACTTATTCTGATGGAAAAAAGTAACAAAACTACTGAAAATTATTTTTCTAGGTTTTCAAACTTTTGAATATTGGAACATTTAGAAGATGCATAAAAATAAATTATTTCTATAGAAGTTATCATTTTGAAAAGTAAATTGTATGATGCAGTGTAATAAGGTTCTAGTTTCCAGATTTATTTAAAAGATTCAAATGAGAAAGCAATACAGTTTAGTACAACATGGGTCTAATGATTTATTTTAAGAGGACAATTTGTTTGCCAGTTAAGCAAACAAGTGGATCTAAATTAATAGATTTCTCTGCTGCAAATCATCTTGATTATGATTTAAATTATCTTGATTTAAATGTGCTCTCAGTTATAGATGAGTATGGATGAATAACTGCATGAGAACCCCAATATGATACTTTTTAGATAAAAGGCCAATATTCCATACTTGAGAGCCAGATTTTCTTGTTCTTTTCACCTTTGCCATTGATTTCCTTGTTCTGTCATGTAATCTTTGAAGTATCCAATTTCAAGTAGAGGGAGTAAAATTTGGACCTTTTAAAGATGAAATTAACATCAACATCTCTATTCAGGAGCAGTCAAATAGACTTTTTTGGAAACTGGGCTTCACATTCACTCTAAAGCCCTCAAATGAGAAGCTGTCCCTTGCATTTAATCATTATTATTTATTAAAGTCCTTAAATATTAAGCATTTTGGAAATGAATATGTGGATGTGTGACTTCTACTTCCCCTCACAGTCACCAAGAACAGGTCTCTCTTCTTTTTGAAAATAACCAAATGGAAATAAATTTTAAAATCTAATTGATCTTTTGTCTATAGTGGCACATTATGATCCAGTTCAAAGCAAGTCCACAGGCAGTAAAGACAATTTTTTTGGAGAATTTCAAAGTTTTTCATTGTTGAAGAACATGTTAGAACAATAATACTTTGCATAAGGCATCCTTTTTTTAAAGCAGACTGGCCAGAGGAAAAAAATAGTTCTGATACATGAAAGAATTCTACAGTTCCCTGAGTGATGGTGACATTTGGGAGCTCTTGGGGCAAGCTGAGTCTATGATCCCCAAACCCAAGTTCAATTTCCTTTAATTTTAATATATTAATATAAACTCCAGGCTAGATCATAATTTCACAAACATCATTTTTTATTTTCTTTTCTTCCCAATTCTAAACCAACCCTAACCACCTAAAATACCAAATAAAATTTATCTTAAACTGACTTAGTTACAGAACTAAAAGTCTGTGGACCATTTTTTGAACTGCATTCATTCACATTCACATTTTTTAAGACATCAAATGAGAAAAAGGTATTTGAGCTGTTAGTACTTGCTGTGGGTTTTTTCCTTCTGTATGTGTATACATGCTCACATGTACATGTGGACCACCCTTTGTTGTCAGGGCTCCATGAATAAACAATGACAAAACTGAAGGAGGCTGTGCCCCTTGAGGCCTCCTCTCATGACAATTGCTCTGAATTGCTGCCATGGAATATGCTGCCTAAAGATGTGAATTTGTTTTTAAAAGTGTTTTCTGTTCGAAAGAGCATTGAAACAGGTAAAAATAAATCAGGTTAAGGGTTTCATTCAGGTCCTTTGAATGTCTCAATGCAGATGACAGATATGTCACAGCTGACAATAAAGCTTGGTCTGAATTCTTGAATTTTGATTTTGTGTGTTATGCATTGTGTCAGCTGGACAGTATTAGCTTTATTTTAACTTCAACATTCATTTTTTTGCCTTTTTTTGGTCTTTTCTGGGCTGTTTCAGGGTCAGTCTTGGGTCAAGGTTGCAAATAAGTGCAACTGGGAGAAATTTTATTGCCTCCTCTTAGTGAAATGCAGCCTGCAAGTCCCAGTGTGACAAGGTGCATAGGGGTAGAATAAAAAATTCAGAGCTCCCTGTTTGGGATAGCATTCTTTGGACTGATTTATATATTCATAATCCTCTTTGGAACTGGGTGAAGTGTGGCATATGTCTAATAGAGGAAGGCAGAATATGAAAGCTTTTTAAAAGGATTAAAATGATGCACTAAAATGCTAGGAATTGCCACCAGCATAACTCATATTTGCAAGCATTAGAATTTCACACTCAAGTCCATATTTCCTTGTGGGTGAAGGGAGTCATCCCTGATCCTGCTCAGGAAGCTCTGGTACATGTTTAGGACATCTGAGTCATGACAGGACAGAAATGGTTCAGAAGAAATATTGTGTGAGCCAATTGGAAAGTCTAGATTTCAAAAGCACAGAGCCACTGTATGAACACTTTTGGCCAATAAAAAGAGCATCTTTGTTTTGAGTACTTCTGCTTCATTAGTTTTAACATGCATTTGCTCCAAGTATCAATGCTTGTAGTCATTTGGACCTGGTGAGATGAACATCAAGGTGAGAGTTAAATATTGGAAGGATGCATCATTTTCTTTTGAAAATATCCTACTTAGATCTTTCTTCCTGAGAAGCTTTAAATACTTAAATAATGATGTTTACATAATTTTCTTTGGAAAACATACACAAGAACAGAACAGTTTTAATCTTCCCCCCCACCCCCCCTGCCACTGCTCTTGATCCTGAATGAAATAATTCTGCTTTCTCATTAGTAAGATGATACTTTTAGACTATCCTCTTACCAATGCTTCTTAGTCTTCATTTATCCTCTTTATGAACATTTAATCCTACGTTTAAAATAACAACAAACCATGAAATTAATGGACATCATAGAAAACCTGTGCTTTTCCAAAATCCATCAATTTTGCACAATAGGATGTGTCGTAGGTCCTATGATTTGAAGCAGGAAAATTCAAATTGTTATGGCTCTGGCTTCTTTTTTTTTTTTTTTTTTCCCAATTCATTTCCATTCCACAAATCTCCTACTGGCTTATTTACTTTTTTCCTTCCTAAATTCTATCTGGTTTTTCATTATCTTTTTTTCCTTTTTTTTTTCTTAGAAGGAAAAAGGCAAAATATGGAGACAAGAGGTTGCAGGATGCACTGTGAAGATTCCTCTTCAGTACAATTTAGATCTTTAGACAGCACCTAGATACCAGCACGAGTAAAATGTGTTAATGAGCATCCAATGTGTAGACTGAGAAGTTTAAACTAATTTAAAAATAGCTAACAGAGAGCCTAGACCCAAACAGAGCATTTGGATTTGGCTCATTGGAATGGGCAGGAAGAGTCCATTATCATATATGCACATATGTCAAAAGCAAAATTGGGCAGGTTGTTTTGTGGGCAATTTCTCTGTGGAAGGTGGCTGCTTGCTTGTCTCACCAAATAGGAGCCACATTTTTTTTTTTTCTTTCTGGTCTGTGCTGTTCTAATCTCACCACTCACCTAAAATCAGTGATGGAATTTGAAATTTATCCTGTTCGTGAAGAGTAATTAGAAAAAGGAACAATTTCAGCCTTGAGGTTTGAGGATCTGTCCAGATCTTCAAAATATAAGACACTTCCAGGCTGTGGCTTAAAAATTAGCTGTACAATATCAGTCTGTGAGCTGTGGTTAATCAGCTTTATCAATTCCACTATGTGTTCACTGATGCAAGAAAAAGCCCCAGCTGACCAAACGTGCATGACTGCTCTGTGTTGTGGATGTGTGTGGCATGGAAAGAAATGCAAAATAACAGAGTTGCCTCAGGGAGGAGGGAGCAACCAAGGTGTGATTCTCATGTAAAGAATCCTGGAGTATTTTTTTGGCCTTCAGCTGTGGCACCAGAAGGGTGTAGCCTTCCTTGTGTCATGCATGTTAGATACCCCAGCTGTCTTTAAAAGCCACTAAGTTTAGGCCAGTGGATCGATCTTAGTAGTGTCCATGGTAGATTTTGAAATGGAAGCTTGAGATGGAAGTCAGGCCAGTAAATCTCACCCTGAGTTCTCTACCATACTCACATTCAGATATAGTGAAAGCTAAAATTGTAACATCACAAAAATACATATTTATTCCTTTTACTTCAGAAAGTGACTTTGAACTTTGGATTGTTGTAGGAGCTTTTACATTGTATGAAACACAATAGAGCAGAATGTCTGAATGCCCTGGGGTCCCCTTCCCATGGAGGATATGGACCTATTGGATTGAATCCAGAGGAGGTCCATGAAGATGATTAGTGGGAGAGAGCAACTCCTCTATGAGGAAAGACTGAGAGAATTGGGATTGTTCAGCTAGAAAGAGATGGGATAACCTCATTGTGGCCTTTCAGTAGCTAAAGGAACCTACAAGAAAGATGGGGAGAGACTACAAGGAAAAGGGGGAATGGCTTTAAACTGAAAGAGAGCAGGTTTAGTTAAGATATTAGGATGAAATTCTTCCTTCTCAGGGAATTAAGATACTGGAATAAGTTTCCCGGAGAAGTTGTGGATCCCATCCCTGGAACTGGAAAACTTTTTTACAGAAAGGGTGATAAAGTACTGGAATGGTCTGCCCAGGAAGGTGGTGGAGTCACCATCCCTGTGTGTGTTTAAAAAAAACAACTGGATGGCACTTGGTGTCATGGTCTAGTTGAAGTGTTAGGGCTGGGGTGGACTCAGTGATCTTGAAGGTCTCTTCCAACCTAGTGATTCTGTGATTCTGTGATTAATTCTGTGATTCTGTGATTGATTCTGTGATTCTGTGACTCTGTGATTATGTGACTCTGTGGTTCTGTGATTCTGTGGTTCTGTGATTCTGTGGTTCTGTGACTCTGTGATTCTGTGGTTCTGTGATTCCATGATTCTGTGACTCTGGGATTCTGTGACACTGTGGTTCTGTGATTCTATGATTCCATGATTCTGTGACTCTGTGGTTCTGTGACTGTGGTTCTGTGATTCTGTGTTTCTGTGGTTCTGTGATTCCATGATTCTGTGGTTCTGTGATTCCGTGATTCTGTGACTCTGGGATTCTGTGTTTCTCTGGTTCTGTGATTCTGTGGTTTTGTGACTCTGTGACTCTGTGGTCCTGTGACTGTAATTCTGTGACTCTGTTGTTCTGTAACACTGTGATTCTGTGACTCTGTGGTCCTGTGATTCTGTGGTTCTGTGATTCTGTGACTGTGAACTGTTCATGACCAGGCTGGATGGGACTCTGAGCAACTTGGTCTAGTAAAGGTGTCCCTGTACACAGCAGGGGAGTTTCAACTAGAAGATGTTTAAGGTCCCTTCCAATCCAAGGAAACCATTGCCTAATTCTATTATTCTATATGAGAGCAAGAACTTTTAGAGCCAAGAAATGCTACCATGAGAAATACTTCTTAGCTTTTGGGAAAGATTTTCAGGATCTTAATTTATATTTTTCAATTACTTAACAAAAAATACATGGACAAAATAAAACCAAATTATCCAAGCTATAATAAATACCCACATACTTACTCTAAGACAAAAGGGAAAAAGGTTAGGAAGAAAATTACTGAGGTTTCTTCTGTCCAAATAATCAATCAAACAATAAATACATATTATGCTTTAAACAACATTTATATTGGTAGTTCTTCTTGAAACCCAAAACATTCAGATTTAAGGATAGCATATGAATTTGTAGCCAGAAATTCACAGTGAGAACATGACCTTTTTGTATCTACTGTGTTTGATGTTTTTATCATCTTTAAAATAGTTTATAAAAGCAACACAACAGGAGATTCCTGTGAAGTCTCTGAGAGCTTTTGTTAAGGAACTTAAATAATATCTATTATAATTTGATTTTTAGCTCATGAATTTCAAACTTAAATAAGCTTATTCTAGGAAGAATTTTGCTTGCTTATTTTAATCATAAAAATAAGTCTAGGAAGGAACTCAACGCTTTGTCAAATTCCTACTTGTTCCCTAGGGCAGGATGAACAGTATGAGTGTTATTCCTGACAGATGTTGTCTAACTTGTTCTTTGAGATGTGTAAGGAGAACTCCACAATAACCTCAGGGAGTTTGTTTCAGCATTTTATGCTTCCTCTTAAAAGCTTTCCCCATGCATATTCCTGAATCATTCCTTCTTCAATTTAACATCAGATTTTTTTATTCACCATAGGCACATAAACAAGGATTTTTCTTCCTTCTGTAGCAGCAGACATTTTGAGAGTGTTTGCATAGTCTCTATGCAGTCTTCTTTCCCTTAAGATGAAGAGCTTTATCTAGTTCAGTTTGTCCTGGTTGGGAATGATTAAGAGCCCTTTGCTCCCCCAAACTAATTCACACTTAGCTTGAAAAGTGAGGTTCAAAGTGAAAACCTATCTCAGCTGAGAGCTAATAACATCCTGTTAGTGGGACACGTGGGTCTCTCTCTGACCATGTCCTTTGTATCACCCAGTATTCAGTTTATGGACTGTTCACAGGTTAGAACCAGATTTTTGGCTGTTCATTAGTTTATAAGATAAACTAACTGAGTTTTTAATTTCTTTAATGACAATAATGAAAAGAAAACTGTTTTAATTTTATAACAAGAGAGATTTTTTTAAAGGACTTCAGTATCCAAAATTTTGAGAGATCCTTTTTATTCCACGTTTCTGAATATACAAATATGAAATATAAGAGGTCATAACGTGTTTGTCTATCAGTATCCACCCTTTAAAAGGTTACAGATTTTCATTCATTACATCACTCATGATGACACTGATGAGATGTTTGGCTTGCTGTAGTTTTGCATTCACTTTGGGAAGCTCTTGCTATAAACTCATTTACTTAGGAACCTTGCCTTGCCTAGCAATATCCTGTAATCAAGACTAAGGAGTTAAATGCATTTCACCTTTATATTCTTATTATTTGGATCACATGTGCTCACCTCACATAGTTCTGGGGAAATCCTCTCAACTATAAAATACTAAAATCTTCCCCTCTTTAATGCTGGTGAAACAGAGTTCTAAAGATAATTCTGTCATATTCACAACTGTGGAAAAGTTTCCATTCTTCCTTTGCTGTCCTACATGTGCAGAAAAAATTGTACAGCATCCATCTTATCTTTTCAATAACTGTATTTTAAATTATGGTTATTTGTCAAATAGTCTTAAACCTGTAGCTGCAGATCTATAAGTACCATGACCTGTCTCCACTGGAAAGGGCTGATGTAATTAGAAAAAGGCCTATATCAATCACTGAGATAATGGGTGTTCTCTTTCTGTCCCTCTCTCCTTTTCTCTCTCTCATCATCAATTACTCTGACTATTTTAGACGAAATATCAGACAAACCTACTTTCTTTCAGCTACAGTGCTGCCACTGCTATTAATGGAATTTAAATTCTGCTGTTAGGGAAAAAGTTCCTATGCAGACTATTCAGTAACTGCCAGCCAAGGAAACTCTAATCTATGTAATCTCACAGCATTAGCAATGGATTTAATAAGTGTAGTAAAAGTTGACATGTCTGGTATGGAGTGATTTTCCTGGAAATAGCTATCTGAATTTAGAGTGTTTCCCTTTTAGTCTTGTTGTGGCTGATATTAAACATCAAATGTCAAAATGCTGAAATAAGGTTAAAACAGCCTTTACTATAGTTCTAAAAATGCTTCTAAAGATGTTGAAAATGCCAGTTCTAGAAAGGTATTCAATGTCTCCTACTATTGCCAGGAGACATCCTACTATCAATAGTTGCCAGAAATTACTCTTCAACTAACATCTTTCATAAATTGGTCCTCAGAAGATGATTAAAAAAAAAAAAAGGTCTCAGCATAATAAAAGCATGTAGAACTAAGGCTTTTGCAGAATAATGAAAAACTTAAGTGTAAATCCAAACATAATCTTAAGCATGTTTAAATTTAAGCATGTTTGTCCACACTTGTGAAGAAACTTGTGTGACTTTTCAAATTTTAGCTTTCAAATTGTATCCCTGATAACATGAGTAAGAGTAAACAGGACTGTGCCAAGCAATTTTGATTATGCACATCTTTGATTTCTTTGAGACCTGGGCCTTGCTGCAAGATAAAAAAGGAAAACTACTGCAGGAAATTATCAGCTCTCCTGGCTATCAAAGGCCAAATAATTTCACTCTGGATTTCCTCCATCAAGTCTAACCACTTACAGATAGATGTCTTACCGTTTTTAAAAGAACATAAAACAAATGCCAGACAGTTTCTGTAATGATTGTAGCACAATGAAAAATGCTTTTCCTAAAATTTAACATGACTGCAGCCTGGTGAAATGAAAATCCTTTTCAAGTCTTGCTTTAAAATGTGAGAACATTTGAATATATGAGTACCAGAACAGATTCATGCTCTAATATATTCTGTGGGTTAAATCCCTGCAGACTGGCCATGGCAGGAGAGGCAGCTTGCATAGAGGTAGCCCAGAAAATGAAGAAAGAATTGCACCCAAGGGGTCTTCAGACAGAAATGGTGTCTCCCAGGTGGATGAGAAGAGGCTTCAACTTACCAACTTTTCTCTGAATTCAAAGTACTGCCAGCAGTCAGACATTTGCAGGTGCAGAAAACAAAACAGTTGATTTCTCACTCTCCCCACACGTATTTGTTTTATTTCACACAAATGCTCTTAGGATTTGTATTGATTCTGGGATTATGTTCATACAATGACTAAACAAAGGGATTATGTTCATACAATGGTTAAACAAAGGCAGAAGGAAACACTTTATTCCAATAGATTTTCTTTTTGCAGAGATCAGGCAAATAAATTAAAGTTTGCCTACATTTCTTTGGCT
Source organism: Luscinia megarhynchos (assembly GCA_034336665.1). Classification (NCBI taxonomy): domain Eukaryota; kingdom Metazoa; phylum Chordata; class Aves; order Passeriformes; family Muscicapidae; genus Luscinia; species Luscinia megarhynchos. Next base: position 95,487,080 of record JAPFBE010000002.1, read on the forward strand.
TGAGTTGTCAGCTCTTCAGTAGCTGTCAGATGATAGATACCTTTAGTCTGTTGGCCTGTGTTGATTCCAATGATGAGCCAAAACAATCCTTTGACAATGATATAGGTTTATTCTTCAGCCTCTTAGAGCAAGTGTCCTACAGATGCATCATTTTTCTGGAATGATTTACTCATTGCTGAAGCAGTACTTGACTTTGCTACAGTTCTTATCTTTTGAAAATGTTCTGCATTGGTGGGAGCCTTTCCAGGTATGCAGAGAAATGTAAAAGGTTAAAAAAGGTTTGCAGCAGAAGGCTTCTGAACCTCAACATTTCAACCTTTACCAGGCAACTGCTGCTTATCTCTTCCTGATAATGAGAACATTTGTTACCAAACTGAACAAAGGCCACCTTATAAAACATGCTGAAGATGTGTCAGAAATTTGCAATTTGTGGCTTGGCCTATTGACCTTATCTCACTTGGATGTTCTAAACATTTTCTCCAAGTTCAGTGCTATTAATGGATTAATGGATTAATACAAGAGTCTTTCTCATTTTGTAACTGCTAAATGTTAACTTTATTCATATGACATATAATTACCTTCAAAAAGAGTTCAAAATTCCTAAAGAATTGGAAGTTCTTTGTCTCTCTCTTAAAATCTATGTGTATATGTGTTTATATATGTCTGCATGTGTTTCTGCAGCATCTGCTGCCTTTTAATAGGCTATAAAAACTCCAACTTTCTGCAATGAACAGAAATAAGCCAAAGAGAAGCATTCAGTGATTTCAACCTTGCTCATATTGATATTTTTCATTGAAAAATATATTAATGGCAGTTTCTCAGGACCACAGCACAACTGGATTTTTGATTCATTTAGCAAGTAATCTGAATTTCCCAGCTGTCTTCATCTTACAAACAAGAAGATTCTGATTTGAATATCCCCTGGCAGAATTCAATGATTTTATGACTGTTGAGAACAGAATTGGCTACAACCTTAAGTCTTGAAATTAGAAGACATCTGCCTGGTGAAATCATTCTCTGCTTACTGGAAAAGGACATTTCTGATAAATTCCACTTCTTGTCCTTGTTTAGTCTCGGCACGGAAAGTATTCTCACTTACATTTTTGTAATGGTTTATTAATGCACTTTGACTCTGGATATTGGAGTGTTTTAATATTGCTTGATTTGAGTGCTGCTCTTTACACTTTTGATTATAATATTATCCTACTTGATCATGTCTAATGTTCCCTGGGATTAACTGGATCTGAATTTTAAGTTCATTTCCATCTTACTTGTTCAACATATCAGGTTTTTGGGAGTTTTATGTGTTGTTTTGATTTGTTTTGTTTTCTTTTCCATTAGAAGAGCTTTCTCAGTAAAGATATTTATGGGAAGGTTCTTTCACCAGTACAGTTCTGATAACTTTGTTTTTACACAACAGCAGATGAAAAAAGAATATTTGTCCTTTTTTTACATGATTCCCTCTTGATATCTCACTTTGAGTACACTAACTTCAACAACTACATGGTTTTATTTTGCATAAGAATATGATGCATCAACATAACTGTTACTCTACTTTACTCTACTTTAACTGTTACTCTACTACTCTACTATACTTTTGTGAAATGCAAACATCAAGAACCACAGCACACTAAAAGTATAAAAAAAATTTTAAGTCATTTCTAAGGAAAAAATCTACCTTCACCAAAAACCCCTGAGAACCAGGAAATAAAAGAGAGTTGGGGGAAAAAAAGGGAATCTTGCCAAGACTGATGATTATTATGAGTGTAATATGAGAAAACAAAGTTTTCATAAAGCAAGAAGGGCAGTGTATCACACCTGACACACAGGTGACAAGGACACAGAGACAGAGGCTCTCCTAACACGTAGATCATAATCACATCTTCATACCAGGAGAGAGGGATCATGCTTGACTCAGGCCAAAAGCTAAGGGAGAGAAAATTGGATGCTCCTGCTGTAAGGCAAAGAGATTGCTTATTGCAGTCCAGAGCCCTGTAGGATGAGTCCAATCCCTCTACCCTGATCATCTGTATCAAAGGATCATAGAATGATTTGAGTTGAAAAAGACTTTAAAGGTCATCTCATTCCAACCCTCCTGCCATGGACAGGGACTCATTCCACTAGAGCAGGTTGTCAAAGCCACATCCAGCCTTGAATATCCAGGGATGAGGCAAGAACCTGTTTCAGTGCCTCATCACCCTTATAGTAAGGAATTTCTGCCTAATAACAATTCTAATCCCATCTTTCAGCTTAAGGAGATTTCCTCTTGTTCCACCCCTACATACACCTGCCCAGTTCCCTCTCCATGTCTTGTAGCCCCTCCGGGTACTAGAAAGTGCTTTAAGGTCTCTCCAGAGCCATTTCTTTTTCAGGCTGAACAACCCAAACTCTTTCAGCCTGGTTCCATGAAGGAAATGCTCCAGTCCACTGCTCATCTCCATGACTCTCCTCTGGACTTGCTCCAGTTCCATATCCTCAGACTGGGATGCAGCTCCTGTCTTTGTTGAATTATCCATGAGGTTCACACAGCCCCACCTCTCAGGCCCGTCAAGGTCCCTGTGGATGCATCCCTTCCCTTCAGAATGTTGACTGCACCACACAATTTACCAGCAAACTTGCTGAGGGAACACTTGATCCCACTGTCCATGTCTCCAGCAAAGATACCAAACAGCACCAGTCCCCACACCAGTCCCCAGGAATGCCACTTGTCACTGCTCTCCCCTTGGACATTGACGTGTTGACAGCACCTCTTTGAGTGAAACCATCCACCAATTCCTAATCCATTGAGTTCTTTCTCTCTGTATCTCCACCTTAGAGACAAGAATGGTATGAGGGACAATGTCAAATGCTTTGAACAAATTCAGGCAGTGTTCCTTATCTACCTATGCTGTAACCCTATAATATTATTTTTGCCAGAAATAATATGGGTAGAATAAAGAAAAAGAAATTAATGACTTCCAAAGTGGTGTAAAAGTAGAGTACACTTTGGTTTTGGTTTTAAATAAAGAAGGAAGCAAAGGATTTTAATAAAAGAAGTATAAAATTAATCAAATACTATATAGTAGAAAATTAAAATCATGCCCTTTAAGCATGTGAAAATAATCTAGAAGTGTCAAGCCTCTTTAAAAGATTTTCTACGAAAAAAATTTTATTTCAAAGAAATGGAACAATAGACAAAAGTCAAGAGTTATGATCTGATTATAAGAGATACTGTGCCCAAATTAAAGTGCAAATTAGATGATATGCCAAAGTCAATAGTACAGATTTTATTTAACATTAAATGTGAGGTAGAGAGATAGAAAGAAATGGGAAGAGGGAGGAAAAGAGAGAGAGATTAAGTAGAAAAATATCACCACAATGAGGATTCCTGCTGGCCCTTCTTCACCCTGGGCTCCTTGGTGGTGGGGTTCATGAGTCACTCTTCTGGAAACCCCACTTTTACACAGTCCATGTCCTGGGTATCCACAGGGCATAGTGCCATTCCCATAACTTGGGATAGCACGTGTGTGGGTCCATGTCAATCTGTGAGGAGAGGTGACTATGGAAAGTAGGAGATGATAGAAACCAGTCCCAGCTTGGGACAGAGCTGATTGCACTTGGCTCCCACGTGGGCTCAGACACAAGCTGTGTCCAGTGCAAGAACTGAAAGCTAAGGGTCTGAGGGGCTTTGATGCATCTGTGTGGAACAACAGGCTCTTCCCCATGGCAGGTGAGTGCAGAGGTGAAAGAATGTGCTAAATGTCTCCTGTTTTTTGGAAACTATTCTGTTTCCTCAGGGCTGCCCAGTGAAACCTGCTTGATCTGAGCTGTTGTGCATGAGGTTTTCCACAGATTACTCTTGTGGCTGTTTCTCCCTCAGGATTTCTAATTCAAAGATAAACTGAAATTAGGACCTTAGGAATTTAAATAAGGGTAAATTTTCCTTTAGGTTTGAAGATGTGATTAATAGTCTGCTAATTAATTAGATTTGCTCTTAAACACCTCTGATCTTCACTGTCCTCTTCAGTTTCTAGACAGCCCAGAAAACAATGTTTGTCTTAAGCTGCCTCTTGATGAGTGAGAAAAGCTTTTGGCACCACAATAGCAGATTAATTTACTGCAGTATTTTCTAGGTTTGCTATTTGCAAGGATAATGTGCAAGGAAATAGTGCAATATTCAGTAGCCTGTGTCCTTTGGAGACATTACTTAGTTCCACTAATGGTTTGTGATGCTTCCTAATAAATGTTGAATCTTCTGGATGCATTCACTGGATAAAATACATCACCCTGGGTTTTTTTCAGTTGTTTTTTTTGTTTTTTTTTTTTTTTTTTTCAAAGTTGACTCTGAAAGAAGGACATTGGTTTAACAATTAGCTCTGAAGTTTTGCAAGACCTGGTATTCATTCATTTTGGGTTTACTCTGTGTCTGATAAGCTTTTTCTCAAAATGGGAATTCTTATTTTCTTCCTTTCAGTGAGTTTCCATCCAGAGTGGAACAAAGCTGAAGTACAGCTAAGGCTTTCCTCGGAAAAAGTGTGAATTTGAGTCTCCTCTCCACAACAGTTTATTTTCACAAGGTGTGTAGGAATACAGCATGTTAGAGGCCACTTTCTTTGGTTACAGTCGGCAGAAGTTGAACAAGGAGATCAGAAGCTGACAGGAACTGATGAAAAAAGAGAATAGGTCTGGTTTCCTTAAGAAAACTGTCTAAAAATTTATCTGAATTGCCTTTAATTAAAACTGTATGTTAGACTACTGTAGCAAGGGAATTAACTTGTTTATTTTCAGAACTTTTTGTAGTGCAATGCTTTGGGATAACTACAACTAAGTATCTTGGGCTGGGATGGAGCTGACTGTCCCCATGGCAGCTGGGCATTGGTGGCTGCAGGGGTGTTGATGCCACACCAGTGTTTTGGCTCCTGCTGAGCAGCTGGCACAGCACCAGAGCTGTCTCTCCAAAATTGGGGTGGGAAAGATCTTGGGCAGGGACACAGCCAGAACGTCTGACCCAAGGGATAGCCCATATTACATGGCATCTACTGAGCAATAAAACCTAAAAGAAAGGGGGCAGAGGGTAGAGTTCATTACTGTGTTTTCCTTCTGAAGAAATTGCAATGAGTGCTGAAGCCCTGCTTCCCAGGAAGTGGCTGGACTTTACTTGCTGATGGGAAGTAGAGAACAATTAATTTGTTGTCCTTCAATAAACTGCCTTTATCTTGACCCATGAGATTGTTTTTGCTGAGGAGGGGAGTAATAAAGTGGCTTGGTAGGTACAAGGTCAACCCACCACAGTAAATGAAGAGTAGGGTAGAGAAAAGCAGTCTTACAGAGTTCAGAAAGAGCTGGCCTTCCCCCTACTCCCATTTCATTTCAGAGGAAGGTCAAGCTATGTGTTAAATTGGGATATGACTGTGGATTTGTCATATATCAGAAAAAACACTACAAGAACAATAATAATGAGGAAAAGTGTCAGAATATTATGCCTCTCATATGCATAGTTACATATCTTAAATATGATACACAGAAACACAGTGCAACAACATACAAGCTGCATGTAAACTTATGGAGTTCAAGTTTTGACAAAACAAATAAAGTAGTTAGAAACTGCAGTCTCGTGGAGGTGTTGGAGCTTAAGAACTTCTGACAAATAAAACCACTTGGAGTAGTTTTCTTACTTGAACCAGGCATTTTTAAAGTAGAAACATGAAGTGTCTTTCATTTCAGGTGAAAACATCAGGTACATTAATTACTACTGCCCTTCCCTTCCCTTCCCTTCCCTTCCCTTCCCTTCCCTTCCCTTCCCTTCCCTTCCCTTCCCTTCCCTTCCCTTCCCTTCCCTTCCCTTCCCTTCCCTTCCCCTTCCCTTCCCTTCCCTTCCCTTCCCTTCCCTTCCCTTCCCTTCCCTTCCCTTCCCTTCCCTTCCCTTCCCTTCCCCTTCCCTTCCCTTCCTTCCCTTCCCTTCCCTTCCCTTCCCTTCCCTTCCCTTCCCTTCCCTTCCCTTCCCCAAAAATATAAACAGCTTGGAAATTTTTTTTAAAGTATCTTGGAAGGAAATAAATATGAAGAACACAAATTACTAAATGTAATTAAATAAGTAAAAACAGCACAGAAAAGAGTTCAACAGATGAAAATTCTCCTTGACCATATTATGACAGGATATGCAAAGGCCTTTAATTGACCTATATTTAAAATAAATAGTAAAGAATTTTACTCTTTAAAATATAAATTAAAAAATAAATTTATCTTTTAAATATTATAGGGAAAATAATGTAATTCAGAAGTTGCACAGTTAAAGGACCTTGAAAATTTTATTTTGAAAGAAAACTTTTCTTTTTATGCAAATTTCTCAGTAATGTACAAGCCAGAGTGGGATCCTTTCTCTCCTCCTTGTGCAATGACTTTGGAACTTGGACATTCTCTCCAGTACTGCCTTGTAAGTCCATGTCTGATGTGGGCAGGGCAGAGAACACAACCAAACTGTGCTCCAAACACAGCAGACCTGTCTCACCAATTTAGATCACATGGGCAGGTTTGCTTGCTTACATTGCACCTAAATACCTCAAGCAAAAACAGATTAAAGCAAGATATAACATGAAGGAAACTAAAAATCAGAAAAGACAGAACATCATCCCCATTTTACAGTCTGAAGACAGAGAAATTAAATTGTTTGTAGGTCAAATGAGGGCAGACAGAACACCTTTGGCAGAGGTAGAAACAAAATCACAGATCACTCTCTTAAGCATTAGATTAGCCTTTCCTCCTGGCTTTTACTTAAATCCATTTGACAGCAATTGACTCAATAATTCTTTGTGATTAATTTCCTGAAGATGTTGGCTTTTGTTCATTTGTTTTGTTCTTTGTCTACTGTTTTCAGACCAATCCCAGGGCCTATTAATGCATTTCTATTATCATTACATGAATAGCTTTATTCAATAGTGCTGAGGCAGTAGGTGGCAATTTAGTATGAGACAATTAACAAAAGGCAGGAGCTATCAAGCAAGAACAAGATACAGTGATGTTTTCTCTACTGTGTAGGTTTGTTATGTAATGATAAAATTTAATCAAAGATGATGAATAAGTACTTTTACATAAGTCTTTATGCTCTTTACATATGTCTTTTTCTTGGCACATGTGTACATAATCCCAGTCTATTCATCAGAAGTGAGAGAATTCATCTCTTTATTGTGCCAGTGGCTCAAAACCTGTGGCTAACAGCTTCTCATTTAAAAAAGGTCACACTGCAGAATTGTACAACATATCAGCCAGTGGTGGTGGAACAGTTTGCACTAGCACATGTATTAACTTGCACTTGATAGGTTCAAGTTCCTCATGATAACCTGCAGTAATACTATGTTCTCTTTGGCAATCTTTGAAAAAGATTTTAAAAAGGCACCTGGCTGGGATGAGTGTCTTGCACATTTCTTAAGGTTCCTGCCAGCTGAGGGTGCATGCATGGAATATTTGATGATCAAACACAAAGCTGAATTGACAAAATTATTCATATTCCTTGTTCTCCAAATAACAAAAAAGCAAAAACACCATTATAGGGAAAGAAGTACTCTGATTGTGACTGTAATAACTCAGACTTCTAATTAATTGCTTTTACTTGGGATAGCACTGATTTGTTTCCGTTGACTGAGAAGTTGCAAGGATTGTGTTCACACCTTTGCAAGGAGTCCTCCTGATCTTGTAAAGTCCTTTTTATCATTTCCAGTTCAAAACATTCCTTCCTGTCTTCTCTTCCTGCATGATATTCAGCTTTTTCCTCTCCTCTCCTCTCCTCTCCTCTCCTCTCCCTCTCCTCTCCTCTCCTCTCCTCTCCTCTCCTCTCCTCTCCTCTCCTCTCCTCTCCTCTCTCCTCTCCTCTCCTCTCCTCTCCTCTCCTCTCTCCTCTCCTCTCCTCTCCTCTCCTCTCCTCTCCTCTCCTCTCCTCTCCTCTCCTCTCCTCTCCTCTCCTCTCCTCTCCTCTCCTCTCCTCTCCTCTCCTCTCCCTCTCTCCTCTCCTCTCCTCTCCTCTCCTCTCCTCTCCTCTCCTCCCTTCCTTCCTTCCTTCCTTCCTTCCTGGAATTTCATGCTCTTCAGGAGTTCCTGGTGCCAGAACTATCTAAATTTGGACTCTTCCCCATGGAACGTGCCTGTCATGCCTCTCAGCAGAGGAGTGCACCCGAGCCGCTCAGCTCAGCTCCAAAGGAGATCTCCACAATGTGGGAAGTGTGCTTACACCTGCTGACTCCCACACAGAGCTTCAATTAACTACCAGCAGCTTCAGGACACTGAATTTACTCACCACCTACATCAAAAAAAAGCAAAGCTGCAGTGGGCAAGACTGAGCAGTTCTTGAACTGCCAAGGAGTCTGGGTGCTGGTGCTGTTTACTGGGTAGGTGGGTGCAGATCACAGTGTTGTGCTATTCCTTGACATTTTTAGAACAAGACCTTCCCATCTCTTCATAAATCCCTGGACGTTGTGCAGAACAAATCTCTGCTCTCTCTTGTAGGCTGCTGTGGACAATACATCCTGCTCCAGCCCTCCTCCTACTGCAGTTTTCATCTGCTCCACTCTAGGTAATGATAACTCAAAATAAAATAATTCATCACTTGTTACAATGACTTGCATTATTTTTTCTTAATTTGCTGCATGGCATCTCTCCTGAGAGGTTTTTGAGGATCAACTGCACTAAATGTACAGCTCCAAAATACTGTACTGTCATATAAAGCAATTTACTTCACATTCACACTCTTCTGCAAAGGATGTGGGATGTGGGGTAATTTCCAAATATGATGGGGGAAAAAAAATAAAAAAAAGTTTCTAGGAAGGAAAAAGGAGCTACCATAGACTTTGCTTATCAACAGTTCTATATAAAATATCTAAACCCCAAAACTCCCTGTTTTTTAATAGTCAGAATTTTTACTTGGGGAATCATGTGAGAATAAAACAGATGAATACACTAAAAAAAAAAGTCTTTTTATGGTCATTGACAAGTATCTTGGTGTTTGTACTATTTTTGGTTATGTGATAGAAAATTAATTCCAGTTATATATAGCATTGTCAACCAGTTTGATTTTAACCTCACTAAATATGAAGTAGTTTTCAGAACCAGCAACTGATATAAAACTACTTTACAATAGAAGGGAATTGAAAAAAAAGTCCTTTAGGCATTTTTGTTTTGTTTTATTAAATTTCATTTGTATCTCTTCAGGGAAAAAATATAATCTTCCTTTTATATCATAAACTACTGGTAAAGCTACTTAGAACAAAAATAGCCACTTCATTGATGAGAGGAATCAGAATACATAAATGATGCTGTATTTAATTTTAAAAGTGATTATATGACCTCAATCTACTTATGTGGAGGAAAATATTTAAGGGGGAAGTTATTGCTGTTTCCCCATTTGATATCTTTCCCAGAACAGCTAACAGCTTCAGAAACAAAATTTCATTTGCCAAATAATTGAAAACTTTAGGGATGGTTACATTAAATAACCAAAGAGCAAATCGGGCCATTCTAATTCAGGAAACTGAAGCTGCCTTTAAAGAATTGCTGTCTCCATTGGGGAAAAGGTAGTAATGAAATTATATCATTAGTGCAAAGATTAATACAATTTCAAGAAGATATTTTTGGTCATCAGCTTAATATAAAGACATAGAGCTGGAAAGTAATCATCTGACTCCAGAAATAACAACTGGCCCTGCCAGGAACTAGAACATGTCAGACATGGAACTGAATGACAAAGTCATGGAGAAAGCTAAATGCAGAAACAAAACACCCTACTTATTTTGTGGTGGGTGATAGTTGCTCTTCATGGCTGGAAGAGACATGACACATGACAAAAATCTGATTTAGAAAAAACATTTTGAAGGCATTTCTAAAGTACATTTCTCTCAGCTTTACCAGGTGAATTTGTTTCAGTTAAACGTTTACAGTTTATTTCAGAGGAGTTCTCAAAGTTATCACAGTAATATTCAGTCAAGGATTGGGGCAGTTACCTCCCACACACCCACAAATGCACAGGCACAAGCCTTGCTGTTTGTACATAAGCCAGCTCATCACATAATTATTGCAAGGCCTGGAGAATATGCATTCCTAAATTTTATTCTACTGTACAGGTTAAACACTCCTTGTTCATCATTATAAGGACAAGAAATAGGAAGAGAATAGGGGAAAGCAGAAATTTAAATCTCTAACACGTTTCAGAGAAGTCAAACAGGAAGTAATTAAGAGAAAAATAAGTAAAGTTTTTAAGTAAAATTCAATATGGGTTCTACTTCCACCTATGAAGTTGAAGTTTTTCAAAGACAGAAGTCCTTTCCCAAGGAGATGTAGTCCAACAGGTACAGTGAGGGGTAAAATAAATATTGTTGGTTCTTCCTGAAAGGTCAGCCCTAATGAAAGCAGGTTCATTAAATACTAACCATGTGATTACTGGGGCTTTGGTGGCTATGTCTGAGGAAATTTTTAATGGTTCTATTTAAGGAACATTTGGGAAATGGTATGCTACATCAGAAAGTTTAATTACTGCTTTACATCTTACATGTTGTACTTGTAGATGATTGAGCTCTATAAAACCAAATGCTCAGGAGAATTTATTTACTTCCTGATATCTTTGAACTTTCCTGAAATATTTTAAAGTGTGTTCCTTTTTTTTTTCCTTAAATTCTGTTTCATATGAAGAGAAGTACAGAAGTCACTACTCTGCATTCTGAGCAAGTAAAATGTTATTTTGCTATTTTATTATGTCACTGCTCTGCCAATAGTAAAACTGTAAAGCTATGTAGACTAACTTACTGTTGTTTATGACATCTTGGGCTTGCTGCTAATTCAATCAGCAGAGAGGTTGGTAAATAAGTATTTACAGTCTGCCCTCCTTATGGATTTATCAGCTTTATTTAAGGCAGTCGAGCTGCAAAGCTGGGAGTTTCTACAGACACCTTCTCTGATCAAAAGGAGACATATATGCTAAAATTCTCAAAGCAGCCAACTTGTGGGTTTGAAATGCATGGCACTCATGAACTTTATGGGAAGACACACAGCTATGCTATAAATTTTTTTGAAAGGTGAAAGCAGAAACTCGTGCATATGATAAGATAGTGTTAGAAAAGCCCTCATATTAGATTTTTGTTTGGGCCTTTGAAGGCAAATGCAGTCTGATCTTTACCTCTGAGTCAGATTTGTATTTTCCTCTTATATGCTCATTTTTTCCCCTGCTGTTTTTCAAATATCATCATTTGCCTTTATCCCACACAAGAGGGGTGTGAGACAAGCTATTCGTCTGAACCACAAAGACAGGTAGCATGGAGTGAAGAAAAAAAGGTGAAAAAAAGGAAAAAAACTAGTTTCATTTGTTCTGAGTGATTTTCTCTTAGTTTCTTTGAACATGTTAACACTGGAATGGGCTCAGGTGCTCCCTTTATTGTATTGCTGCCAAACAAGCTGTGTCTGAGAAGTTTAAAATAGTCCTGCTGGGAAGAAGAGGAACATATAAAATTAAAACAAACAAACAAACAAACAAAACCCAACCATAACACAACAAACCTTTCCAAGCTTATAGTATTTTCATTTTGAGAAAGCTATCAGATAATTTATATAGTTATCTAACAAAATGCCTTCAGAAATGCTCTGGGTAGCAGGTTTGAGCTGATGGTGTTGTGGAAGTCTTAAATTGGGTTTTCATTGCTTTATTCAGCCTGAGTTAGTGCTTAGATGTTCAGAGAATCATTTAGGGCTTGGGTTGGAATGGATCTTAAAAATCCTTCAGTTCCCACCCCCGCCATGCCATAATGGACAGGGACATCTTCCACTAGTCCAACTAAATAATTGATCAGAACTATTTTGGACTCACCAGTGCAAGACCTCATGAATTCTCAGAAAAAAAGTAAAAGCTGAAACTGGAATCTGCCAAATCCTGATAAACACAATGAGGAAAAGAACAATAAATCTCAGCAATTTTCTTGGCTGTGAGAAACACCTCAGAAACAAAGGAATAGTCATGATTCAGTCCAGCAAATATCTCCTTTTTTATACATATATCACTCTATAGTAGCATATAAAACACTCATATGTACTCATTTAGGCATTCTGAGGAGTACTGTTGAATTTTAACTGATTTGGGAAAATGGAATAAAGAAGTTGCTAAAGTGCTATAATTTATTTGGCGAATATATTCTTTAAAAGGATCCTGCCTGTCCTTGGAAAATGGGTCAATTTAGAAGTGGAAGCAAATAAACAAAAGAGTGAAATTGTTGTTGGCTTAATGAACATTTCAGGGATATTTTATTACAATTGATCTAGTTCTCATGATTTTTGCTCTAGATGCTGTCATTCTTGAATAAGAACCCTTTAATTTCATTCTCAGGCTTTTTAGGAAGGATGTCCTCTCCCCCAGCTTTGCTGAACAAATTGTAATTTCCATTCTATTCTAATGCATTTAGTGATTACAATCACTTTAAAAAATCCTACATAAAATTATCACCATACACTTGGCAACTTAAATTACAGTAATTTAAATCCAGAATATATCCTTTTTAGATCTGAGATACAGTCAATGTTCAACAGACACACAGAGAACCCAGATGAATATCTTATATTGTCATGAATTAAGAAGCCTTATTTCTTTCCACACACCTGCCACAGAGCTGCCTGAAGTCTGACTCCAGCTCTGCTCCTGTGCAGACTTTCAATACAAGGCTGAGACAAGCTGCTGTGCTCTGCTGCCCATCTCCAGTTAATGGCTCTGCTCTGTTTCATCCTTGTTTTGGAGACAGAAGCCATTAACTCCCTTAGGTGCTCAAACATTGTGCTAACAAGGACCAATAAACACTTCAGTTTTGGCACTGTGCAAGACCTAGCAGGTCAAGTAATGACAGAGAAGGATAGTATTGCTTTTTCATGCCTATACATGGCTAGAGTGAAAGAAATGCTTTGCACAGACATCCCTTGTGCTATTTAATCCTCATTAGTAGGTGAAGCTGTCCCTGAAGATGCTCTAATGAAAAACACAGCCAATGTGACATCACATAAAAGGGAATCCTCCTTTCTCTCTCTTATTTCAGAAAAGATGAACACAAGTATAAAGAACATTTTTCTGTGTGAAGAAAAGTAATTCTGTCTCTGATTTGTCTTTAAACCTTTTTTAAACTTCATCTTAGAAATGAAATTATTTTCTTGTAAAATTACCAAATTAAGACCATTTGTAAATTTGAAAAGCATTGGGTGTAATCTTATCTTGTGAAATCACTTCCATTTTACAAAGTCTCCCTGAGATGTAAGCCAAGAAGGAAACTGTGCCAGTTCAGTTCTGAGACTGTCTTGGAAAGCAAGGGAAATCAGACTCACAAAGGATGTGGTTGTTCTAGAGCCTCAGCTGAAGTTTTAAAAGCTGCAACTCTTTCTGTGAAGCAGCAAAGTCTGATGCTGCATAGCTTTTAAGCAGTACAATATCCTCTCTCTTATTTAAAATGCCATTTTCAGGGCTCAAGTTAAAGAACATCACAATGTCTAGACAGTGGGTATGTGTCCCAGAAAAATGTGTTTTGGCAGAGGAAAACTCATTGTTTTTACATGCTGATGAAAGAGTTGTTAAATATGGCTACAATCTCTTACAGGTTATAAGGCATGAAATTCCACAAATCAAATTTTGAAAACCACTGTGCTAGATCTAGAGAATAAACAGAATAAAAAAACCAAATCCCTGTGTGCATGTGTTCACAACATAGTGACTGAACCACTTCTTTAGAAGATAGGAGAACTGAATTATAACCCATTAGAATGCATTGGGTCCAATTCTGACCATCAGGGTAAGAAATGCCAGCCTTGAAATAACCTTCCTTCAGTGTAGGCAAAAGCATAAGATTTATAAAGTGAATAATGGAAAAATGGAGCTGCAACCTGAAGGTCAAAACCAGAAGAATTTAATGACTCGGACTTTAGTAGGAGACTAATCTGCTGTTTTGATGAATAAGAAAACCTTTGTTCCAAAGAACCATACACAATAAAACGGGATCTTCCTGAAAAAAAGAAACAAGGTCAGCTGTCTTTCAAAAACAAAAACTGCATAAAGAAATGTCCTTCAGTACCAACTGTCCATCAAGAAAGGAAAAAATTAATACAGGAGGAACATGCAATACTAAATCTGTGCTGTTCTCTTTGCACTGAAGGGACAGAAGCTGTTGCTGGTTGCTCTGTTCTACAAGCCCCAGAAAAAGCAAGGGATCTTGAGTAGGGGAATATGACATATTTATGTGGTTTCCTCCTTGAAAAACGTTAAAGATGAGGGTGGGTAGTATGTGTACAGACTAGGTATGTGGCAATATGATGCCTGTGTGGGTGATTGCAAACAGTCACTGAGGCAACAAGAAGAGACCTCTTACCAAGAAATCCCATAAGTAGGGATTGCAGCCTCTTTTACTGAACTGAGTCAGCCTAGAATCTTTGTGATTGATAAGAGTTTTGGATAAAAAACATAGTTTCCATGTTGCAGAGCTAGTTTTAATAGATCTTTGTAGTTCTGCATTGTGCAACATATGTGCTGATACCAGCATAGATTGGAAGAAAATAGGTTGTGCTCTAGTGAGCAGCCCCAAAGTGGGTTAATTAGATATTACATTTTCTTTACTTGCAAATATTTTGAAGAGCTCCAAAAAAAATCAGTTTGTTGCATTTGTTCAATACTCCTGCCACTGTTGTGCCCGGCTGCAGTGCACTCAAACCATGGCCTTTTAAAAAGCCAGAGCATAAACTATAGGTCAAACGAGACAACCAGGGAACCAGTCAAACCAGCATGTTCAGGGAGTTGTTCCAAATTTAGAGGTACATTTTTATTGCTAAGGGAACACAGCAAAGGTGGACATTAATACCCATGAGGTTCTGGGTATTAAACCCTCTTGTTTGTTGGGGGTTCCCTCAATAATCCCTGTCATGGGGTTAACCTCAGCTGGCTTCCAGGTGTCCACCAAATTGTTCCCTCACTCCCACTCCTCAGCAGGGCAGGGAGACAAAACCAAGACCAAAAATCTTATGGGTGAATATAAGGACAGGGAAATCGCCAATCAAATACTGTCATGGACTAAATAGACTTGGGAAAGATTAATTTAATTGGTAATGGACTGGCAGGCCTGTCAGAGCTGATTTTGAAACTGATTCTCTCTGATATTGGGGGCAGCTCCTCCTGTCTTCTCACAAAAGCCACATGTTTAGCCCTACACTATCAAAACCTTGTCAAAAAACCCAGTAAAGCCTGTGATCTGAGACCCTGGTGTCTCTTGACTGGGTTAGTTACTGTGACTGACTCAGTAATTAATCACAGTTAATAAATGACTCCGTTTCTGAGTTTAGGTGTGATTCATTATTTTTATCCATCTCTTTGCCTTTATGTTAAATAAACAATAATCAGTTGCATTTACAGACCATTACTTTTCATTCAAAAGAATCATAAAATTATTAAAATGAGAAGGGACTTCTGGAGATTCTCCAGTCTAGTCCCCTGTTCAAAGCAGTGGCAATTAAAGCAGGTTGTTTGTATCAATGTACAGTCTGGCTTTGAATATAAGAAAGATGTAAGGCTCCACAACTTCTCTTGGCTGGACAGCTCTAGTGTTCAACCATCCTCACATTAAAAATATGTTTTCTTATATAACTTACTGTATTTCAATTTTCCCATTGCCTGTTATCCTTTCACTGAGAGGAATTTGGTTTCAAAGCACTCTTTTCAGATGATACTAATCCAGTTTGGGTGGAGATTCCTCAATGCTCCTGCACTGCAGGGCTATTTCTCTTCTTTGTTCTGTTTTTCTGCCTTCCCTTTCTTTAATTATGAGGTTGTCACAGAGGGTGTCATGCACTTCACTCATAAGAGAGAAGCAACAATACACTTTACTGATACAAACCAGTGAGTTAACAAATTCCATGGTAAATGCCACATTGGTTTAACAAGACTTGACATCGAGGTACACTTGATTCTTTAGTGCATAGGGGATGGGGATCTGATGAGGTTGTCAGGGACATCCTACCACTGAATCCAAAAGGACCCTGTTGCTTTCTACACCAGGTGCAGCAAGGAATCTCTCAGGCTTGAGGAGAGACCCAGAGAGGTGTCCCCACTCAAGGGGAGGTCCTGGTGCAGCCAGTGCCCTGCAGGGGAGCTCAGTGGCCCTGGGCTGTCCACTGGTCAGAACATCAGGTGATTGTCATACGTGGGTAGCTAGGCTGGAAGGATGGTGCAGGAGGGAATATGTCCCAATTACTGGCAGTTGTACTGATTACCAAGAATGGAAACATCTGTGTCTTCCCCAAGCAGTTTGGGGAGTATAAAACAGTGGGTTAGCCTGCCACCATACAGCCACTTGCAGTTTGAGTTGGTGTATGAGACTGTCTCAGAGTAAGAAAGAGCAGGAGGCTGCTGGCTGTGCTGTGAGGAGATAAGGGGCATGTAAGGAGAGGATATGGTAAGAAAATGTGTGAGGGACAGACAGGGTTAGGGGGCTGGGAAAGGGACAGCTTGGGCTGAGTGTAAGAAAAGGAGTCTCAGCTATGTGGAACTACCTGTAAGACAAGGAATCAGTACTGTGTGAAGCTGCCTATAAGAAAAGGAGTCAGAGTTACCTGAGAGGGGTCTATGAAAGAAGGAGTAAGAGTTGCTTGAAGAAAGTTTGCTAAGGGAAGGCAGCATGTAGAGTTTGTGACTAAATGACTGGTGGTGATACCAGCCATGTCTGTCTTGATATCATAATTACTACAGTCATGAAGTTGTATTTGCACAGCAGCAAGTCATCTGGGTCATCCTTCCAGGCAGCCCTTGGCTACCATGTAAGTATCTGTCCCCCAAATCCCAGAGTAAACTGGATGCAGCCCCCACAATCCCCACTCGTGGTTATGGATGAAGCTGTGGCAGGAGCACACACCACCATAGAGGTGAGGGCAGCTCTCCCTCCATCCAATCTTTTTCAGGACAGATTGTACCTCTAGAAGATCATCCAGCTATCTTTGGCAGGTCAGATGCAGGCTCTTGAGTTTGCTTTGTTGGTTAACTGTTGGATAAAATTTTATCACCTGTCAGACTGGATGATTGCCATAAGGGTTTTTAAGCCTCTGAATCAGTGATTCTCTTCTTAGAGAGCCTTAGTCTTGTATTCTTTTCTCTCCCATTCTTGCATATTTCTTCTCTTGTGGAACCTGACACAGCACGGAATTATTTGACTCTAATCCTTTTCTCTAACATTTCCCTGTGTTTTAATTTCATACAGCAGGATCAGCTTTTCCCATTTATTTCAGTAGGAGATTGGAGAGACACAACAGAAACAGCACCATGAGAGGAGGCATGAGGGAGGGGCAGTATGGCAAAACTCAAAATCTGTTTTTTTTAGTTTGACTAACGATTAGCAAAACAATTTGTGAAATCAGGACTGTGATGTATATCACACGCTGGCTCTGTCTGCCTCCTGATACTGATGAGGTGCTTGATTCATTTTGCTTTTTTTCCTCTCCTTTTCATTCCCTGCCTTCTGTGTGAGCACCAGCTCATCAGAGCCTGTGGCTTTTAATATATTTCCTTGGGGAGAGAGTGGAGCCACAATCTGGAATCTGACCCCATAGATAGAGGACTCCCCTGGGGATATTTGTGCATACCAGGCTCACGGTGTCAGAAGATTGTTCAGCACTTCAGTTGTGTTTGATTCAACAGTGTCTGGATTGCTGATCTTCATGACTTCTGTCCAGATGTCTTTTTGACTGGAGAGATCCTTTCTATAGTCTTTCTGCAGTCTATACCAAGTCTGTATAGAATACACCCCTTGTTTACTGGCAACCTTATGCCAACACAGGGATCAACCTGTGTGAACCAGTTTACAGCACAGACAGCCCTGGGGCATTGTCAGAGCTCACTGCTGCCAGTGAAAGGATCCTTGGATTTTCTGCTTCTTTAGATTAGTAAAGGCCAAGGGAATAAATGTTAAACCCTCTGGGACGTGCACAGTTATCTGTGCTGCACTCAAGTAACACCCAAGCATAACCTCTGTGTACACAGCACCTTTTGGGACTGGCTGATCATTTGAAATATTCTACAATGGATAACTCACTTTTCAAACCAGCAAAATCAGATTTTTATCTTTATCCTCCCTTCTCTTCCCCCACTCCTATTAGGAAATCATTCAATATTTCAGAATCTGCCTGATTCATTCATAGATTTACCTTAAATTCCCTGGCCAGGAAGTGAACCTACATCATAAATATAGAACAATTTCTATCACAAAAAATGCTAGAGTGATTTAAAAAAAAAAAAAAAAAAAGTAAAATAAAATAAGGAAAAGTCTTGTTCTGCTTTCTTCTCTTTCCTAAAGTCAGATCTGCCATTTAGGGAAGAGACCCTCATCATCACTTAGATTGTGTCATCTTCAATACTAATTTCAGATTTTTTTTCCACTTCATTTCTTTTACATTTCTTTCCTTCCTGCGTGTTGCAAGTCTTTACAACTGTCTCATTCTGTCTTGTTTCATCAATAGTTTTGGCTCAAGGCAGATGAAACCTATTGATTGCTAGGCCAGTCTCAGGTTTTTTCTTGGTAACTTATTTTGTTGGGTGGGTCCTGGGATCTTCAACACTTGATACTGGGCCTGTAAAACACATTTATAATTTATGGGGTGTGTATGGTGTGTGTGTCTCTTACCTGCATTGACAACTCATTTAATCTAAGCAAATAATGCCAGTATCTTTATCTCACTGTTCTCTGCCAGATGGTTTTGGGTAAACACCAGGGCACTGCTGTTGCTGGCACCATGATAGACCATATCAGGACCTTCCCCAGGACTGTCTTTCTGATGAGCTTTCTTGAAATAAGCCACTTATTAACTCCAACAACAATGAACCTTCTTTATGAGGTGTGCATGCAACCTTCACTTGAATAAACACTGTGATGAGAAGGCATGAATCCCCCAGCTATTTTCTCAGTCAGATGTTAACAATACCCCTGCTAGTTCCTCTACCACTTTCTATCCATCAAAATAAGTCCTTTGTCTTGTGTGTGTCCTTGGATATTTATCAACAACCAACTTATGGTAACTATTCCTCTGTAAAATTGCTAAATTTCTTGGACCAGTCCTTAAGACACAAAGCTTCCCAAGTCACCAGATTTGTAGTCTCTAATGTCAGAATGTTAAAAAGCAAGCAATACTTTTATATGATTACTCCAAATACCAAGTAATTGTTGAGAATAATTAAAAATGCAAATCCAGTCAATGATAGAACTTCATAATAGAGTCACACTACCAAACATATGCACACAAACACACTCATTTGCATGTGTATGCACACAAAACCTCCTATGCAAATAAGGGGTCCAAAGCATCTGTCCATCTTTGTTTCTGAGAAACTGATTTCATATGAGCCAAAACTGCATTCAAATCAAAGGCCTTGGGACAAAGACCACCAAAAAAGGTAATAGGAGGCAAAAATCACCACTTGCCAAAATTCCTAGTTTCAAAGAATGCAATGTGTAGCAGCAGAGACAAGAGATAATGAGCCAGTGCAAAGCATAAATTCATTTATAATAAACATGTAGCATTCATTTCTATCAATAAAGAAGTATACAGAGTTTAATAATAATCTGAGTTTTCAAATAAATTCTCTTTCTATGATGAACTTGCTTCTTGTAAATAGTATTAATCATATTCATACTTCCTTTCATTTTCAAGGAAGGCATTTATTTCAAAGTTTCGACTCTCCTATTTTTATTCTCATGAAGAATTTTAATTACCTTCACAGGTATCTTGCCTTCATTGGATGAGTCCTGGAACCTCACTGGAATCCTGGCAAGCACTTCTGAGGGTAGATTCACTCTTTTTGGGTTTTTTGTGGTTCTGTGAAATTCTCAGCCAGGTCAGCTTCTTCTCATCCAGCTAAAATTCTACATCACAGAAGCACCACAGAGTAAACTTCCAAAAAACATGAGTAGAAGAGGCAGGAAAGAGTTTCTGCATTGTAAAGAAGTAAGCACAAGATAAAAATGAGATTGCTCCACGGAAGCAAATATCTAAATGTGCAGGCTGTTTGAAGGGAGGTAGAGCACCTGAAAACAATGGTGCAATTCAGCCTAAAAGCTCTGATGGAAATAATGCCCCGAGTGTTGCTCATAGCAGTATATTTAAAGCTATCTGCTCATAAAACACTCATGAAAGGTAATTAGCACTTCAATTAATGGTCTATCATTGTTCTGTAACGCTTACACATAAACTATCATTCTTTTCTCTCTTTCATAATTGCCCAATTATAGGTATTTAGAAGCTGTAACATTTGAAATTAAGTAGAATTTGTGTAAAATATGCTCAATATCCATCTCGGGTTTTTGCTTCCAAATTACTATTTTGATGCTTTCCATTCAGTTTTGTTTTATAAATTCAACTTCTGCTTCAACTTCATGGGCTTAAACCATCTGGAGAATGGGACTAAGAGCCAGGCATAACTTCAGCAATATATCTTATTTCAGGTTTGCTTCAAGCACACTAGGAGTCAGTTTTTGTGTTTAGTCTACTGCCAGAATCAGTCACATATCATGATCTCTAAAAGATCCATGGAGCACTTCATTCCACTAAAGGGAGGGTGATGTGGTCTTGGAGAAAGTAGGTGATCTAGCTGTGTTCCTTTGAAGCTCGAATGCCCCATCACCTGCCAGGGTTGACAACTGTTTTTGCCTTCAACAGCATTTCTGGGCTGTTTTCCTCCTTTTTACCCAGAGAACCTCATGCTTTTATTGCCATCAGCTCATGATATCTTTTCCTGGTCTAGCTACACAACAAATGTTCACGAGCCACAATTGAGTCACCCATGCAGCATCCCATCTCCTTTCCTTTACTGTCAATTCTACTGCAAGTGGTTTGTTAGTCTGAAAGAGATGAGGAGATTCAGTATGTGCTACCTTTATTTACACTGAATAATCAGCTAGATATACCCTATTTCTCTCAGTGGTTCAAGTGTTTTCTCAGCAGAAGAAAGTTTTACATTCCTGAAAATATCCATCACAAAAGAAAAACTGTAAAGTACACTCTCAATATCTTTTCTGTGTCTTTGTCAGAAATGAAATGTTCTGTGTGAATGCAACAGGATGAGGGAAATGGGAAAGTTTTGCAAGTAGTGAATAACCAGTATAGGCAAAAGTTAAAATATGCACACTACACAATATTACAATACCAAAATACATCACACTAGTGCAGGTGTCTCTGTGCTGCTGGATAAACTTGTTTTGGAGAGGTGACATCACATCAGGTGTTATGGTAATTTCCCAAGCTTTGCAGAACAGGAGGCTTTGCTTACTCAGTGTGGATTTGTTATCTCAGCAAGTTTAGGCAAAGGTGCCACTCGTTTGCCTGCTGAGGATTTCATAATGTTGCTAATGGGGAACATCTGTTTCTAAGTTGTGCTTTGGAAGTGATCTGGAGTTCAGCACACACTTGGGCTTTGTCCCTCCCATTCAGGGACTGCCAGCAGCCACAGAGTGTGGGGTTACTTTGGGACTTTGAGGTTGTCTTAGGTAGCACTTAGGATGATGGGTTTATGGACTCAGCGCCCAGGAAACCACTGTGGAAATCAACAATTAATTGTAAACCATGTTTGGCTGGTGTGCTGCAGGCACCCTGTCAGGTTTAAGTGGCTTTCTGCAATAGATGAAAGAACTCCTGGATTAGGAGCTTTTGTCAGAGATAATTCCCTGTGTTTTGGGATTTTCGTTGAGGCGATATCTTGGCCGTCAGGATATGAAAAGATTATTTGCCCTGGCAAGCAAGAATTCCCCCTTGCCACTTAGTGCACAAGTGTTTAGGAGGGTTAGACAGGTCATAGGGACTACTCATAAAACAGGATTTTCCATGTTATCAAGGTCATAAAAGAAATTAATTGTTTCTCCCCTGTGACCTTCCTGAGAGCCTTCCAAAATACTGCAGATATATTGCTGTAAAAAGTATTCATGGTGAGTAATTTTAGGAAAAGATGAATGGTTAAACATGCCTGTGGAAGGAATCCACCAAATGACTGAAAGTCGAGATCAGCCAGGTACTCTGCCTCATGTTCTGAAATGTAGTTTCTCAATAGACTGGCTCCTCAGTGTGTGAAAGGATAAGATTTTAATTGATTTATCATAGGTACTTACAGTTGAAGCTTTGGGTGTAAGCAAATTCCATGGGCAAATTCCTTAATGAGGTTACAGAAGTATTTTTAAAATAATAATTGCCCCTTGTAACAGATGCCTAAGGTAAGCAAGGTGCCTTTGGAGCTAATTCTTTCCATCTCTTAAATAGCAAGTCAGCAGCACTAGTTTAGATCTGATATTCTGTTTAGGCTGACATTCTGAGACAAAGCAGCAAGTCTCCTTCCAGCATGGCAAAGTCTGAGTTAACTCCTTTCTGTGATTCCTCCTGGCCATGTGCTCCTGACCAGAGACTGGACAGATCTTGCTCGATTTCTTGTGCTCTGCTTATCCAGCTGTGTGGTATAATTCTTTCTTCAGTGGTATAATCCCTCCATACAAATATCTAGAGAAGTTTTGTTTCCACTAAAAAAATAATTCACAAACCTTGGGGCGGAAAAAAAAAAGCCAACCAAAAGAACCTCCTTCTAAACAATGTTTTGAAATTCTGTTTTTTCTTCCTTCCTTGCATTTTAACTTCAGATAAAAATGTTTTTCCTGTAGTCTTTGAATTTATTTCTCACACTTTTTGCTATGGTTTACATTATGCATTTTAGCAGTTTGTCTCTGCTATAAATAAGTGTTATAATTGTGAATATAATTAGATTTGTTCCACACAATTGCATATAAATGCAATTACAAGGTGTTTTTAGAACTCAGTTCCTCATTGATGGATTAGAAGCAAAGTCTGTTTAGAAATGGTGCTTTTCTCTGAGGTAATGATTCTATTCATGAATCTTTTTTCCCCCTTACTTTTGTACAGTTTCTGCCCAGGATTTTGCTAAAACTTGGAGCATTGGCAAGTGGCTGCCTTGGCAACTGATAGCAAATTAACTTTTGGTTAGCCTACAAGGCATATTTATTTTGGGCCTTTCAACTTTAAATGAAAGCATGGATCATCTGAAATGCGTTTCTTGGAAATGGAAGAATGAGCAGCTGTTTCATGCTCCTTCTTTTAAATCGCTGAGAGTTGGAGCTCCAGTCGTAGGCAGCTTTAAATAACATTTAAAGATGGAGCAAAATAGCAGCCTGCAACTCTAGTGAGATTCCTATGCAGAGCTGATCTAAGATATTGGAGGTTTAAATGAGCTGCCAGCCTTTTAACTCAGAGGTGTGAATTTTGATTTTTTTCTTCTTCTTCATAAAAAATTATATGTGAAAGCTTATCCTTGGGTTGTTTTCTTCCTCCCTTTGTTTTCATAGTATCATAGATGATTATAAACCAAATTTTTTTTTTCTTTTTGGATAGTTGCTGTTTATTTTTAAACACAAACAAAATCTTAACTTTTAGACATAAAAGATATGTCTCTGGGAAACCAAGTCTTGTGTGGACAGGGAGTGACTTGTGAACTAAATGGTTAATATTATGATGAATGTTAAATTAAGGAGGCTGAAACATTAAATAAGCTATTAGCATTGGATTTATATCCTCTCCCTAAAAGCAGTCCTGCCTATACAGCAAAATTTTAACTTTCATAGTTTTATCTGTTTGTCCTGCCACAGAAGAACATTCAAGATAAAGCACAGGACAGCAGCCCAGACAGCTCAGTGAAATATAATATTTCAGTCCTTTTGGGCTTGTTATGGCTTCTCTTTGTTGGACCTTTACTGAAGATTGTGAGGCATTACTTGGAATAAGTACCAAGGAATCTGCCCTGTGCAGTGATTCATGGATACCTGACCTCTGCCAGCCATTTTCAGTGATACTCTGAGATAAACTGAGACTTGCATCCCTTTTGAGCCTCCTGTTCAACCCAGGCCACAGCAAAGCCAGATCTGTGCAAATTTTCAAGGACTTACATGTCAAAAGGCTGTAAAGCCAGATGTGCACAAAACTCATCTGAGGAAAACTGACATGTCATTCTTGTCTACCCAGTGTTTGCTAAATTGATAAGATAATGTTAAAGCATAATCAGAAATCTCTGTAATGTTTCATAATTGTTTCACTTTTTTTGGACCTCCTTACTTGAAGAAGATCTTGCTTGCCTCTTCATCACCCATATCTTTAACATTTATTTCTAACTATTCAGGAGTCTAGTTCTGTGTAAGCTTGGGAAGCAAGCCATCAGTAAGACATTTTTTCAGGCTTTTCTAATGTGTTGAGAAGCGAAAATCAGTGTGAGACTGTTGTAGAGCTTAAATATCTCAATCTCTAGAAATAAAAAATTCTAGTTTCTTATTTAATTGCATTTTAACATAAATCATCTTCACAAGTGATAACTTTAGAAAAGAAATTGGACCTTTCAAGTGTCCTTGTTTCAGGAGTGATTAGTTTGGACATTCTGAAATTTATAGATAATTTGTCTTGGTGTTAGCTCAGCAAAGACAGAGGGCAAAGAGCTTTTGTGTTGGATCTGAAGGAAGATTTCACCTAAAGTCATAAGACCTATTCCAGATAAATATTAGGATGGCTTTGTTTGTTGAGTTTTTCCCCCTCCTATTTTTTTTTTTTTCCTTTCCATAAAAGATGTCTCCCCAAGCAGTATTTTGACCTCAGCATCTATTTGCTGTAGCCCTTATTTATTGGAGACACAGCCAGATTTCAGTGTTGCATGCAGAGCTGTTTTGGAAAGAAGAATTTGAGGGCAGACCCAAATGAGGGCTGATTTGACTGTGTCCTCCCCAAGAGTCAGAAAATTCCAACAACATGGGCCAAGTGTCTGTGTGCAGCCTCAGGGTGGGTAGAGCCAGCCCCTGTTTGACATTAATATTTGACATTATGCTCATTGATGAGTCTGGGAGTACCACTCAACATGAAATTGCTTGTCTTCTGTTTTCTTTTCCTTATCTTAGCTGTATTTTTCACCCAGGGGGGCACAATTACCTGACCACTGTGAATTAATACAATGACAGTGTTGGTCACCAGTAATTAAACTTCTGCACAATTGTTGCCAAATACAAAAGGAATTTTTCTTTTCAATGAATATTTTTTTCCCTGAAAAGTTCATATTTAATGAAATCCAAACCATTCTATAAGATATTTTTTCTTTAATATTACATGAAATAAAATGTTTCAGGTTGACTTCTTATATCATCACCCACAATATAGAATATTTTCCCATTATTATTAAAATGTTTTTCTTTATTTGTGACTGCATATTACAGTATAAAATAACATGTTCAAAATAAAGTTCTGCAGTTGTGTAGAAATTTAATGAAAAATCAGAACCGAAATTCTGATTTTTTTTCTCTTTTTGTTATGATCAAGCCAAATAATACAATTATAAATTAGCAAAAATATCTCAATTATTTCATATTCATGTCAGTATTAAACACTCACTGTACAATGTAATATGTTTGGTGTTCATCTTTGGTATCACTTTAATCTTCTAGGTGACTGGAAGAAGCCTGACATGTTTAGCCCTGGTCCTCCTGGGGGATTTTAACTCCTTTAGTACCTGTTTGTAGACCAAAACAGCAGAGAGCAACAACACAGAAATTTTCTTGTAGAATGAAAACTTCCTGGTACAGACAATTGAGGAAGCAGAATAGAGACTATGCAGGGATGATGTGTGGGTGGGATTAGAAAAGCCAAAACACACCTGAGCTGAATCTGATGAGGGGAGTGAAAGGAAGAAGGAGTAGCATGGATTGCTCCAGGAGGTTGCAGAGTCTTTATATTTTGAGATATTAAAAACTCAAGCAGATGTGGCTCTGAGCAACCTGCATGAGCAGATCCTTCTTTGGGCATGTGAGTTAAACCACATGGATTCCAGAGATGAATTCCAGCCCCACCCCTTCGGTGATTCTGTGAAATAGGAGAAAAAGACACGTTTTTCACAGTGATTCCAATTCCAAAGGTGGTTTATTTCATGTTCCTCTTTAATTTTCTTCATCTTGCAGCATAAAGCCTAGCTCTAGACAGTAAATTCTCCCTACCAAGAAATCCTTTCACCTCTCCAGGGAGCTTGAATCTAATTTATAACACCTATTCACAGGCACATCAGATTCTGGAGTTAACTTAAAAATTTTTTCATTTGCTTCTAAACTGTGTTCCAGCTTTTGTTCTGTTTCAGAGTTTTCTATTTAACGTTAAGGGAATTATTTTATCCATCCTACTTAGTTTATTTTTCTTCTTGTTTTATCTGTTGCATTTCTTGTGAGAAAGAAAATAATCTGGCAAATCAGTCATCAGATGTTAAAGGAATGTTGAAACATCACAAGTTTCACCATATGGATCAGTTCCAGGTTAAATGTCATGTCTTCAATGGGTTTTCACCCAGACAGATGATATTTTCCTCTCATATTAATGTGTAATATTCAGATCCTAATAATAAAAGCCATAAAGTGCAAATTTACAGATATCTATCATAGGGTCATAGAACCAAGGACAGATTTGGGTTGGAAGAGACCTCCTAGATCATGCAGTTCCAATTCCCCTGCCACGGATAGGGACACCCTGTTTTTTTACCAGGTTGCTCAGAGCCCCATCCAGCCTGACCCTGAACACTGATGGGATATTCACAGCTTCTTTGGGAAACTTGCTGCAGTGTCTCACCACCCTCACCACACAGAATTCCTCATGTCTAATCTAAACCTAGTATCCTTCAGTTTATAGCCTTTCCCCCCTTTGTCTTCTCACTCCAAGCCCTTGTAAAGAGTCCCTCTCCAGCTTTCTTTTAGTCCTTTTAGGCACTGAAGGTGCTCCCTGGAGCATTCTCTTTTCCAGGCTGAAAAGCCCCAACTCTCAGATTGTCACAGGAGTTCTCCAGCCCTCTGATCACCTTTGTGATCTAGACTCACTCCAACAGGTCCATGTCCTTCCAGTGCTGGGGACCAGCTGGGTGCAGCTCTGCAGGTGGGGAGCACCAGGGCAGGGCAGAGGAACAGAATTCCCTCCCTCACCTGCTGCCCAGGGGGCTTTGGATGCAGCCAGGACACCTTTGATTTCTGGGTTGCAACTGCACATTGATGGGTCATGTTGAGTTTCTCACCAACCAGCACCTTCAAGTCTTCCCTCCTGGGAATGCTCTCAATCCTTTTTCCTCCCAGCCTGCACTTGCCCTCCAGATTGCTCCACATCATTGCAGAAGCACAGGCAAACATGCTAAATAGGGGTATTATTCATGTTACACCCTCTGCAAATACCCCAGAACAGTTCTTTAAATATATGTGTGTATATATATATATATATGTGTGTGTGTGTATGTATATATATATATATGTGTGTGTGTGTGTGTGTGTGTGAAAGAGAAAAACAGTGTTTTAGAACTACCTTAATATCAGAATTTTAAAGTTTTTGCAAAACTGTCCTTGTGCTCGCCCAAGATTTACTGTCATCTGAGATAGGCAGTTTTTGATAAATCCTTTCATCTGGAGCTTTCTTCTCCAGAGATCCAGTGGCTCATGTACTTCATGCCAGTCAGATGTTTATTTGACTATCAAATAGCATTCTTTTTGTTTCTGTTATTCACTGAAGAAGAGGAAAAGGTAAAGGAGAAAGGGAAGGGTAAAGGCAAGGACAAGGGAAGAGGAAAGCCAAAAGGAAAGGTAGAGGCAAAGGGATGAAGAAAAAAGAAGGTAAAGGAAGGAAAGGTAATGAAAAGGAAGTGAAAATGAAGGTGAAAAGGGAGTGGAAGGGACAGGGAAAAAGGAAGGCAAGGCCAGGCTTTAGAGGAGCAGCTGAAACAAAACACTGTCTTGACACTCTGACTTGCAGCTTCCCATCCCAGAACTCTCTGTTATCTGAATCCAGAGGAAATTGAAAATTGCCTGTTTACTTTTTAGGATTTCAACAAATCATTGCATTGATTTTTTTATTCTTTATCTCCATCTCCTCTTTTATCATGACCATAAATATGTAGCAACTGATGAACAGTTTCTAATTTCAATAAGTGTATTACATCTTGTTTTCTTTCTCCTGACAGCTCTAAGAATGATTTTCAAACACAAAATCTACACAAGTCTCCTTCATTGTTTTATCAGGAAGGGTTTGTTGTTTTTTTTCCCAGAGTCCAAATAGCAAATTACTAGTCTGTAAGTGCATAACAATTACAGATTATAGGCTAATTAGAGAGTTATTTATGCCTGATGATTATGTACTAATTATACATGATGTTATTATGGAAAAACTGGCAAGTGTTAAAGAAGCAACTACTATAAAATTATAAGTAGATGCCATTTGATTTTATGATTATTTGCACCATATGAAACAGCAAGTTGCCAAAAAATAAGATCAGGTTGGTCACATGCTGATCAGGCATCATGTAACTTTGACTTTTTAGTAGCATATATCCTCCAAACAAACCAGGAATCATTTTATAATTGTTCTGCAAAGGCACAGGCATCTGGGCCTCTTCTAGTAGTACATTAAGCTCCACAACTCTTCTTTGTGAGGTTTATGTCACTCTAATCTTAACCCAAGGTAAAATAATTTTTCATAACTCCTCTCCTCTCCTCTCCTCTCCTCTCCTCTCCCTCTCCTCTCCTCTCCTCCTCTCCCCTCTCCTCTCCTCCTCTCCTCTCCTCTCCTCTCCTCTCCTCTCCCTCTCCTCTCCTCTCTCCTCTCCTCTCCCTCCTCCCTCTCCTCCTCCTCTCCTCTCCTCCTCCTCTCCTCCTCTCCCTCCTCTCTCCTCCTCCTCCTCTCCTCCTCTCCCTCCTCCTCCTCTCCTCTCCCTCCTCCTCCTCTCCTCCTCCTCTCCCTCCTCCTCTCCTCTCCCTCCTCTCCTCCTCCCTCCTCTCCTCTCCCTCATTTGCTCATCACAAACAACAATTTTTGCTCTTTCAGCTATGAATGGGAGTAGTGGGGCTTGTGACAGGCCGAGGATCCTGCTGGAGCTCATTTCATAGCCTGAGGACAAGCCAAGCAGGGACTGTTTCATTCACAAGTGACTGACAGTGTCGTGTGCCTGAGGACAGCCAGAGCCAGCTATGGATTTCAATTTTGAGGTTTAAGTGTCTCTCAAAGGAGGCAGACAGTCATCTCTTGAGAACATCTTCAAGAATCAAAGGTCAGAAAAAAGACATAGCACATTAAATTCAGTTGAAGAGTATTTATTTCTAAATTAAGTGTGTCTTCTTAAATTAAAAAGACTAATCTCAGTGGGATTATGAAAACATTACTTTATCATTTTATTGCTAACCCAAAAACAATAAACCAAAATTTTCTTATCATCTAAAACCAAAGTGCATGTATGCATGCATCAGTGGTTTTTTTCCTGCCAAACCTGTGATATTTGAATGAGGAAAAACATTTTGTACAGTCAAAAGAGCAGTAGTTCATAGATAAACATTTGCAATAAAAGGAGAAGAAAAAGTGAACTCTAATGTTCTGCTAGTGATGGTCCATGGTGTTCTTCTTAAGATACTTTAATAACAAAGTGAGAAATCCAGTCCTCTACTCATTTTTTTCTGGGAGTGAAGTCAACCTCATGATCTCAAGTGACAATGAAGTTGCATAAGTTTCTGATTCAATTAGGATTTAAATATTTCATACCAAATGGGACAGAGTCATTAGGAGAGATTGAGGGACACACAGACACTTGGGAAGGTTTTATGAGGACACAAGAAAGATTGTTTTGAACACTTTTGTGCTCAGACAGAGGACTTGCATAGTGCTGCTCCCATTAGACCCAAATCCATGAACTGGAGAGGTTTAAGGGAAGTTCTTCTTGGTCTGTCCTGTCAGAGCTGTTCAGCTTTGTGTGTCTGTTTTACTGCTCATTCTGCAGTGCCTGGTGGTCAAAACACCATTTTGAGGGACAACGTGCCCAGATGCCTTTTCAGGCAATTTCATGCAAAAGAGCAGTTTCAAGAGGAAGAACTAGATATATATATATGTTAAAAAATGCAGAACAGAGCCTCTCTCTCCTTAGGGCAATTGTAGAAGAGCTCCAGACCATTTAGGGAGGACTAGGACTGATCCTACACAGGACAATCAGTCATCAGATAAAAGAGACACAAAACCTGCTCCAGTACTTTGTGAATTCAGCTGTGAACTGTGTTTTTATTCTCTCACCAAACTCTAGTTGAAATTATTCAGTGAATTAAGGTCAAATTATCAAAGTCATTTTAAGATATCTATAACACCATTGTTGGTGAAAAATTTATGCTCTGAAAAAAAAAAGTCTTCAGATCTATTTTTATCAAGTCTTATATTATAACTGCTTTAAAATCTTCCTTTTTCCCTAACTCAAAAGAGACAGGGGAAATAGTTCTACCTTACTGTAATAGGCATCTTTCTCTTGATTACTCTTATTGTCCCATTTAAGAAGGTAAAAACATTTTAATGTTATTCATCCTATAGGGCAAATGGATCACTGTCTTTTGTATTACAGAGTAATTGTGTCTGGAGCTTGTCACTGAATGAAATGGGTTATTTTCAAAAAGCATCACTAATTTTCATTATTTTTGCACTTTGTTATTCCCTATGCATCAGTTTAAAAATCTGTGTTTCTTGGAGCAGCAACCAGCTACAGTTCCTGTTAGGGTCAGTGAGGGTGCTGGTGAGTTAACCCACATTATTGGGTCATCTTAGAAATATTAACCATATTGGACAGGTAATCAGACAGGGGCAAATAATTTCAAAGTGGTTGTTTCAATTTAAATCAGTTGAAGGTCTAATGCAATGAGTTTTATCACCTCAGTGAAGTCCTCGAGCAACATTCACCCTTTTGAGTAAGTTCCCTTTGCTTATGCCTTCAAGGCTGTGATGTTTTGAAAAAAAATAACACATTAATATCAGCAAATGTATTTTAAGAAATTACAGTGGTTTTTCTTGACACTGTTATTACAGTAAAATTGCTCTAACATAAGGCCATGTTTAGAGAGGCAGAGGTGCTTAATATTACTTCCACAAGCAATTCATAAGGTTCAGAGAGAGTCCCAGGAGAACTAGTTATTTTTATTGTGTCTGATGCTTGTAGTAACATTTCCTTTTCAAGTATTTTAGACTTTTTACTGAAACCCAGAAGTGGTGTTCAGCATTATTAAAAAACAAAACAAAACCAGAGATTCTATTTACCTCATTTGTGCTCTGCATGCAAGTCCCCCTGCAAGTCAGTGCAGAGGAAATCATGTGGACTGGAGTCCTGATATGTTGACAGAGGGGAATTATGAAGCCCATTTTCTCCATCTCTAGTGGTTGTTAATGTTTTATGAAGGGAAAAGGAACATTTTGACATTTGGTAAAGACAGTTTCTAATTAAGGTTTGGATTGAACAAGGCACTTAAGGTCTAATGGGACTTAGACACATGCCTGACTGGAAGCTTGCCCTGCTCTGTCCCAAATTTTCCATCTAACCACAAAACCTCAGTGTCAGGTTCTTTCTTACTCACTCATCCTCTGACCCCACAAGCTTTTCTCACAGCAGCTTATCTCAGGAGGCAGGCTCAGGGGCCATTGCTATTCAGAGAGTGTTGCCAGGTTTTGTTATCCACAATCTACGCTGCAGGAGCCCAGCACAGTTAGAGACAGCACAGAAAACAGGAGGCACTGGACTAAGCAGTGAGACCAAATTGCTCACTGAAAGGCAGGGCTTCTGCTTATTGGGGAAATATATCAACAACCAGGTTGCAGGCTCAGCCTTGCAGACGGTGGAAATGCACAAATGTCTGGCTGTGCAGCTGTCCCTGGTGAGAATATTGCTGAGCAGACTTTTCTAGTGCTCAGTCTGGGAGATGAATAATGCTTTAGGATATCTTTAGGTAATATAAGTTATCTGTGGATTCTGCACTGCCCTCTTTACTCTTTAGGGTGCATTTTTTCATGTGCTATCCTGCAAGTAAAAAAAAAAAAAAAAAAAAAAAGAAAAAAAAGAATTGAAAGTAGTCCTGTTACCTTACTTACCTAGGATCAGGGAAATAGGGAATATAGAGCCAGAGAGGAGAAGTCAAGATAAACTATGAGCTATGACACAAAATTGAACAAAGGGAGGACTGCTACCCATGTGTTTAAGGGGGAAGAGTGAAACTTTCTCACTCCTTTGGAAGAGTTGTTACTAATATACTGATATATACCTAGGGGAATTGGGCTGCAGATACTGGAGTAAATCTCTTTTGCAGAACTGTACTTTCCAGAAATTTTAAGCTTTTAGACCCAGTCATTTGTCTGTGTTTCCCATTGGCTGACTTGCTGTATCTTCTCTCTCAGAATAAAGATAGGTCTGAATAGACACTCAGAATTTCTTCACTTTTCCCTTATTTTGTTCTTTAGAGAGCTCTGAATTTAGAAAGGTCTGTCTAGGAGCCTGTTGTCTAAAACTTAGTCACTGTGCTGTTCAGTTGCCACAACAGGGAGATGGGAACTAGAGGATCTCTAAAGTCCCTTCCAACCCAAATAATTCTATGATTTTATGATAATTGTATGTTTTGTTCTTTGAGCTGTTGCATACTCACTAATTAAAACATTTTCCATTCCAAATTCTAATGCTAATTATATTTAATGGTCTTTTATTTTTAATCTTCTGTCATTTCAGAAATGTTAGCCATAAATCAATTTATGGTCTGGTCATTTGCATGGACATACAAGATGTCTTTCTTACAGCAGTTTTAAATATAGTAAAAAAAAATTCTCTCACTTGTAAAGTATTCATTTGTGTTAGTAAAAAAGAGAATAGTAAGAGATCATTTCCCCCAAAAAATATTTTGTAACTCTGGAATATTATGATGATTTCAGATTGTTTCTGGACATGATAATGGGAAAAAAAAGTACAATTTAATGCTCATCATTGACAATATCATCTTGTTTATTCCATAAAAATGAGGCATTCTGAAAAGAGACATTCTACAGTCTTATGTTAACAGGATGAATAGAAATGAGAGGGAGGATACTGGATCATATTTTGTGTAATAGAAGCTCAAAGAAGCAAGAACAAAAAAAAGTCATCTGTAGCTCATTATATCATAATTAAAGGACAGACTTTAATGTAGAAAACTTAATTACTGTACTGTCCCAAATTACTCTGAGTATCTAATGTTAGACATATATCATGTTTCCCATAATGTGAGAATCTATACTTCACAGGCATCTAGCAATTTGGGCAAGAAAGGGAAGAAATCCAGAAAGGACCCACAGAATGAGCCATATGTTCAGGAATTCCTAAGGACAAGTTTTTAAAAATCCTTCCCTTTAAAGAATCACCTGCAGGATCCTCAAAATAGAGCGACAATGAAGTATCCTTGAAAAGTGAATTTGTCTTCTACTGTTTCAGCTGAATCACAGGCTTTAAGCTCCTTTCAATTACTTAAGAATATGATTCTAACTAAGCAGTGAGATCTAATATTAGAAATATGTTATAGACTGGTCTGGGTAGGAAAAGACCTTAAACATTATCTAATTACAACCCCCCTGTAATGGCCAGGGACATCTTCCACTTGAGCAGGCTGTTCAAAGCCCCATCCAGCCTGGCTTGAACACTTATGAGGAGGAATGCAATATTGTGCTGCAATATTTTATTTTCATTTTATGACTCTTAATGCTTCATCTCAAGCACTGCACAGATTTCTTCTTTGGTAATTTTCAAATTCTAAACAAAAAAGTCAGTTTTAATTTCCCATCTTATAACATAGCTTGCTTCTTCTATTACTTTAACTTCTGGGAATATTTTTTATAAATTTACTATATTTTTAATTTTCAGATTTTAACAACACAAAGTCAAATCTTCTGTTAGAAAGAAATGCCATAAGAAAAATTTTTTCACCAATTCTGGCCACTAGCTTTTTTAAATTGTAAATTCTGTCTTTTCAGATGAGAGAGAATTTATATATACTTCTTCTGTACCTTATAGCACAAACCACCCAGTGAAAATTGCCAGCAAAGTTGTACCTTTTCTGTCAGGTAAACTGATACAATCCTAAAAATTTGAGTTCTGCTCTCTGCTGTCTCTGTAGGGATTATCTTATTGTCTGAGTCACATTCATTCAATATTGTCTCATGCTCTAGTGGCTGTTATATATTTTGTATGTATATCAAAATAGCAAGATGCAGCTCTGTTTTTAATCTAAAATTGCAAATAAAAAATGATTTTTTTTTTTCATGCAACATAAAATGTGAGGGTAAAAAAAGTAAAAAGGAAAAGTTCCTATTTCATATAAGTGTGACCTCAATGACATACATTGCTCTGTTTGGCTTGCAGTTGTGTATGGCTGCCTGCAGCTCTTCAGCTGTAATTAAAAGAGCTGTTGGTCGCTCAGTCTGTGTTTTTAATCCTTACAGCTTCAGGGTGCTCATCATATGGAAAGATTTTTTTATGATGAAGAGGACTTAGCTCTTAATGTTGATCGCTTTTTATTTGGCCCCTAAACAAAAACAAACAAACAAACAATTCTGTTTGCTTGTTTGGTCCATTTTGGGGCTGTAGAGAGTAAATAACAGCTTTAACAATAATGAAGTGATTTACACAGTAAGAAAATACATATGGTATGGAGATTTTCCTGAAATCTTTTAGAAAAAATATAGCTAAAACCGGAAGACACCTGTCAAATGTAGACACAGGAAATATCCTCAGCTGAAAAAGTTCCTTTCTTCCACACCTACAGCTACTAAAATCTTGAAGGGAATATTCTTCAGTCTGAGGCCTTTTACACCATAAAACTCAGCAGCAAACTCAAGTAGGTTGGGAACTCCTGCACTGCTAAATCATCTTGAGGGACTGGGCAAGTGCATTTTTCAAGGTAGTGCAAGATGGTCTTCTGTGCCTTAATTATTATTGTCAGCTGAACAGAGAAACCTCACAAGGCAGAAAAAATTAGGAATGGCAAAAGAAAAAAAAGACCATATGAAGTGAAAAAAAATTCACTGGAAAGCCTTTTCCCTTACTTTCTGTTTTATTATTGATATCTTATTCTCCCTGAACAATGTCTGTCAACATCCACACTTTACACAGGTTTGGAAAGCTCTCACCAACTGTAGCCTCAGTCTAGGTGGGAGCAGTCTGAATAAATTTTAGAGTTCATAGACTAGGTCCTTCCACGAGAAAAAAGTCACAATAATTCACTTTGGAGTGACCAGCACAGTGAAGCTGAGGATCCTTCTGAAATATCCTTTTATGCAGGGAATCTCCTCATACGTTGTGGTTACTCTATGGACCACACTTCCAGACTTCCCTCCAAGAAAATGGGAGACCAGATGGCAAATTTACATAAAGAAACATGCAAGGGAATGTGATGGGGAGAAACTTATGTCCCCCCAGTGGCACCTGGTGCCACTTCTTTATTTTAGAGACTACTCATGTGACCACCAGCTGCTGCTCCAGAACAATGCAAATATGCCCTGAATCCAATGTCACACTGGCCAGAACCATGCAGAGGTCCTGAACTTCCTGTTAATTCCAAAGGCATTACATCCAAAAATATTGGGTAAATTGTCTTAATTTAGGTAAGATGAGTCCGATATATTATGGCAAGAAAAATGTCCACACTTAGACAAGCTCTTTATATAACCTAGGCATACAAAATAATGTTTTTTGGAAAACAGAGGGCATCACTTTCATGAAATTCCACATTATGCTAACCCTATTCACCCAAACTACTCTGGCCACTTTATTTTGTTTAATAAAAAATAATTAACCCAAACTGTGTTAAGACAAGAGCAAAATACATTTACTATGAGCACAGGTACTCTAACATTGCTTTGAGGCATTAAAAAGAATCTTGTGTGCACTAAAGGAACAGAATTCAGCAAGAAAGGAAAAAAAAAAGACAAAAATAACCTCTTGTTTATAACCATTCAAAAAATAAATGTACCATTTCTTTCTGCTTAAGAGGACACATCAGAAAAGCCAAACATTAAGAGATGAGCCAACTGTGATAGTTGCTGGAGCTTTAAAACTCAATTTCTTGACTGATAGGAGCCTGTAGTTAAACCCAGGGCAGAAAAACTGAGCTTGAAGAAGAATTTGATGAGGTATAGAGGAGGAGAGTGAAGAAGCAGAGGCGGACAGGCTGTATGTAAAGTGAGCTCTAAACAGTACAGACGGAAAAAAAGGAACACAACAAAATCCCAAAACCCAAACAAAAAAGAACAAAGATGAAGAAAGAGGGGAGAAATAGCCAGATGGCCACAAATCAGTTTGTCATCTGCAAGTTGAATCATCATAGTCATGTTGGAGCACTGGAGGTGAACGTGTCAATGTAATTCATCAGCTGAGAACGTGGTTTCAAAGACAGTTCTTGAAAGATCCAGTAAAGGGCTTTGCTCCAAGTTTAAATGTTCATTCACTGTGGGAAAAAAAAAAAAAGTGTCAACAAAGTAAAATGGTGTTGTTTATAGATATGCCAATTAACTTCTATGTCCCTAGTTACAATAGTTAGGAACTGCAATATGAGGCTACCTGTGTGTCTAGTGATTCTGAGAACACAGAAATATTAACCAATACTCACAACACCACTGAGCTGTAAGCAGTTAGTACCCCTTCCATGAGAAATGAGGAACAGAGAGGAGGCAGACTTTGACTGAAGTTACATGGGGAATTCTGGAGACAAGGGAGGGAAGAGTGAGCGCAAAGGTTAGAGCAGAGCCAATGGTAATGCAGCCCATGGATGAGTTTAAAAGGTTTTTGAGCAATCTGCTGAATTCAGCCTTGTTCTGGAGTGACCCATCAGCCCAGAGAGAGAGATTTCTGATAGATAAAATAATTCTGGTAGTTTCTGCTCTGGCTAAGCAGTCTGTGCCAGGAAACTTGCCAGATCAGACATCTCCTTAGCAAGACTAGAGATGTCAGGGTGCCTGATTTGAGCAAATAATTGCTTATGTAAGTGAGAAATAAGCATCTTCCCACCACAAAGACCTTTTTTTTTAGTTCTGAAATCTTTATAACTGATCAGTCCTGACAAGCTGTCATCATGCCATCTCTTTGCCGACCATGGGCAAGGTGTGCACAAAAAGAATTTGGGGCTCCTTGGTTTATCACACAGTTCAGTCAGAGGACTTGCCTCTTTCCATGTCCCTGTTTTGAAGCTGGACAATGGTATAGGGTGTTTTTGAGGAGAGAGGGGAAGGTGGGTTGCAAATTCTATAGCCTAAAAATAACAGCTTTTAAATTGACACTGAGGAGGAGGAAAGATGTGACAATAGAACACAAGTGAATATTCTGTAAGAAACTGGAAACTGAAATAGAGAGATATGACCTGACATACAGCATCAACACAACTGGCACATGATTTATTGATTATGGCCTGTCATATGAGAAGCCCTCAGCTAGCTGAAAAGCCCAAAGCAAAGTAGTATTTTTCTCTCTATAGGATTTGGCATTTGGAAATTGCATACACTTTACCTTTACAGTGATTACTCTCTCCACACAAAGGAATGTGTGGCTTTGATTTCAAGGCAGGCATGGTGCAAACTATGTAATTTTTTTTAGCTGTCAGTGCAAAAAACTGTGGATTATATTATTGATTCCCACAGATAACTTGGAGGGACCAAAAAACACTTGATGGAGATCAGATGAGTGCAAATTATGCATGTATTTGTGAATATGGAAAAGATAGTGCAAGAATACAGAAAATACCTGCACAAACTAAACCATTCTTTTATCTCCTATGAATGCACTAGTTCTGGGTGCATGGACTTTGAGTCCCTGTTTCATGATCCCACCTTTTTTCATGATTTGGACAGTAAAAATGTACAATCTGTAGCCTTAACCCTAAAATATGACCTCGGTATAAAGAGATAGCAACACAGTCCAAAAATATTCACACAGTGAGTGATCCAGCTTCAGTCCTTTTGAAGTCAAGCTAAATTTGACTTTCAGAATCTTTGACATCAATAGAATGCAAGAAGCTCAGCAGAGGTCACCAAGATGCTGTGACTGGAGCACTCAGTCTGTGAGCAGAGGCTGAGGACCAAGTGGTTGCTCAGCCTGAAGAAGAGGTGGCATTGGGGGGCAGCTCCCAGCAGCTCCCAGCACACTGTGGGGAGATCACCAAGAAGGTGACCCACACTTTTCACTGAGCTGTTTGTTGGAAGGCTGAGGCACAGAAAAAGCGAAAAAAAAAAAAAATCAGATTGGATATAATGAGAAAAATTTTCCCTTAGAGGCAGTCAAGCTGTAGATCAGGTGGGCTAAAGAGTTTGTGGTACCTCCATCCTCAAAGGTTTTCAAGACTCAATGGAGTAGAGCCCTGATCAACCTGACCCCATAACTGGAGGAGTTTGGGCTAGAGATCTCCTGAGTTACCTTCACACCTAATTTATCCTGTGATCTTCATACCGAAGTGCTTCAAGAACTCACAATAGCTAAAGGATATATTAGTGTAATGCATACTTAATACATCATATAGAAATTACATTAAAAATATACATAGCTTTTGGTTTTATCTAGTTAAGGTCTCTGTATGAAGCTTCAGTGTTAGAATGTTTTATCAAAATATACTTCATTTTTAGGAGGGAAGGTGATCATCCTAATAAATAAAACAGTTTTTCACAGAGCAAGTCAAACTGGTAGGTGCTGGTGCTTGGACATTTGTATGTGGGCTTCCAAGAAGGCTGTTCTTTCTTATTTCTGGTAATGAAGCTTTCACATAAATAACTGGTATCCTAGAAACTATTGCAAACTGTCATTTATGCATCACATATAAGGAAACTAAAACCTTCTTTACATTACCTTTTTTTTTTTAGCTTGAGAAGAAAAACTGATTTGCAATTTTTGTATAGGATTTTTATTGAAAATCTAAGTATTTCTTGGAGCACACTAGAATGTGTGTACCACAAATCCAGAAACACTGCACACTCAGAATAACCTATAATATTTTAATCATTATCTCTGAATGAACTTGTTGGGTATTATGGATTTCCTTGTATGCTGCTAATGGGCCAAGCTACTGATGTTCAACTTGTGTGCACAGAACAAGGACATCTTATTATCTCACAGTGTAATGCACTGTAAATTTGGCAAAAAAGACCTACCAGGATCCTGAGCATATCTCTTCAAGGTTCAGGGCATCCTCTGCTTCCACAAAACAAACAGTAGCCTAATTATCAAATAGTCAAAGTAATATTTTTAATTTACTTTCTTGGGAGCTCAAACATCATTTTAATGAAGTCTAATTAAGACTACAAATAAAATCAAACAGGGAAATATTTCACAGAATGCTTATTCAATAAATTGTGTGTATTACCTTTTATTTATTTCACCATCTTTTCTACTTTTATAGGTTCTCAGAGGATCTTTTTTCTTCTGAATCCATTTGAATCATGTAGGTCTTTTTTCAGAGTCTACTATTAGTCTGGAGGCTCTCTGTTTGTATGAGTGATTTAATAGCCAGAAGATCCAGAGCTGAACTCTATCTTATACAGATGACAAATCTTAAATTCCAGTTTTTGAAATTTAGTGCCTACTTTTCTAGCCAGACCTGCAGACTTGTACTGAAATGATTTCTTAGGAATAGTTCTAATGGATAACCCTTAGCTCCCAAAAGCTATTTCAAGATGATGCAATTTTGCACCACTAAGTCTCGCCACAGAAAAGAAAAGTTAACAAAAAGATGCAGAAGATGAGAGCATGTTCTGAGCACTTTTTCAGGATCACAATATTGTGAATAACAAGTCATAGGCTCAGTAAAGATTGGTCATTTTTGCTCTATGATTAATCAAAGGATCAGAGACACCCATTAATTACTGTGTCCTTAGCATTTGGAGTCTGACAGGTCATCCAGACAAGCAGGAAGAAACTACAGAGCACAGAGGAATTCATCCTTGATGTGAGGAAGCAACCAGTGTTATTGTCTCCCATCTCCACCTTTTCCTTTATAAGTTCCCCTTTTTTGACCTCTCTGTATAGTTTAGAGGACCTTCTCCCCCTTTCCCATCATCTGTCAGTTTAGGGGTTGGAACAGGGTCAATCACAAATCACATTTTTTTTATTACTTGAAGTTATAGTTTTTCATCTACTATTGGTTTTTGTATTCAATTTCAGGACTGTCCAAGGAGTGTGCAGTTTCTGGGGTGTGATGCATTTGGCACAGCATGTCTTAGGCTGGCTTTTGCCTCTGCCTATTTCAGCTGCAATTTCTCTGCAATGAACTAATGAGATCTTAATGGGGTCCTTAAGGCAGCAGATATGCTCTGCAGTGAGAAAAATAAAAGCATTGATGCAAATTCTGAACTGAGAATCACAGGATACAACCCAAAATTAGTATTAAAATGATAAATTACTATGATCCCACATTTAACAGAAGGGCAGCAGTTGCTTCTATCAGCCAACAAAACCCCAATATTGTCAACAAGTTACAAAGAGGACAAAGATGGGAGACAAATTATTTCACTTTTTTATACTTTATTTCTTTACAGGGCTTTCATAGTAGAAATATTTCTTTTAAGAAATTGAAAACAAACAAACAAACAAACAAAAAACCAAAAAAAGGTAAATAGAATTTTTCCATTTGTGGCACTTGGATGCAGCTGAGGACTGAAATAGATGCATGGCTTCAGAACCTCAATTTGAAAGTAAAATGCCAAAATATTTCCAGAATCTCCACTCCAATTTAAAAACCAATTAACAGTGAGTGAAAATTGACAGTAAACACTATGGGGCTCTAGTCTTTGCAAGGTTGACTCAGAAGTAGTGGGTCAGGGGCTACAAGGTTATCAGAATAGTTGTCTGAGAATAATATGTATAATCTCACTGTGCACCTTCTCTGTCACTGTCATCTCCCCCAAAAATATTCTTGGAATCCACGAATCCAAATGAATTCTGATTTGTTAAAGGGAAACAGACAGCAATGGTACTGTCTTCTGGAAATATTATGGAAAAGGTTTTTGGAATATGCCATTGGGAAGAGCTTGGGAGTTCAGCTTTTATTTTCCAGCAGCATGGCAGAGAGTTTGAATGTCCCAAAGAACTGGTCAGGAATCTTTATAAATACCAGGGGCTGCAACCACCATACAGGAACCCCTGGGAAACCCAAGTTCCATTTGTTCCAGTACTCATGTGAAGGTTTTGGTGCTAAAAGAAGAGAAATAGAGGCTGGAGCATTATATTTATTCTCCTGTTCAGTCCACTTTGGAAGCAGAAGGAAATGAGGTCTGTATGCCATACATCTGAGAGAACATAATATTAATTATACATTTATTGCAGAAACTTCACACAAACTCAGAGGGAATTTTATTGGGCACTGTACAGATATATGGTGCAAGATATCCTCTGCTTGAAAGTGATTAGAAAACAAATAAAAAAGAAAGAAAAGGCAGTCTTAAATAGAGAGAAGAGGAGAAGTGGGGCAAGGTTACACTGACTGTGCCACTAAATAATGTTTGTTTTGTGGTGGAAAAGGAAACTTAAAATATAACCATTAAAACTAATTAACAGGAGATGAACTGAATCACATAGAGACAGTCAAAAATCAAAGAGAAATCTGCACAGAACTAGCACTTTAGCACTTCACCCCCAAATACACAGCTCTGGTTTCAAAAATAGATTTGTTACCAAACATTTATGTTTCAGTTAAGGAGATATAGATTCTCCTGGTGCTCAGAGTCTGGGATGAGTTTACAAGTTCATTAAATCTGTATGTTTATCCAGATTAACCTTTAAGAATTCATTGCATTGCTGCTGCAATCACTAAATTCACTATAAAATTTCATTAAAATAGTTTAGAAATATATGCTTACCTAATTGCAGGAGGCTGAGGAGTACTGAAGACAAATTTGCCTACAGCAGCTGACAACTGCATTGTTCCAAACACTCACAGTGTTATCCCAAATATTACTATTCCATGCTCTAGCTTTAAGAAGAAAACATCTATCAACGTGTGGTTTTTATTTTATGTCCTTCCACTCCAACCAAAGCATAGCCCACTAAAGAAAAATAAAACAAGTTATAACTTTTCCTT
Organism: Luscinia megarhynchos; assembly: GCA_034336665.1. NCBI lineage: Eukaryota > Metazoa > Chordata > Aves > Passeriformes > Muscicapidae > Luscinia > Luscinia megarhynchos. Next base: position 95,528,989 of record JAPFBE010000002.1, read on the forward strand.
TCAGACATAATTTCGACAAGGAAAAAAAAAGCAATAACACAGCAAGTTTTATTTTATTAGTCTGAAACCACAAGCAGCAACCTGTATATGGTATAATAACTGAACCAGAGATTTCTATTGCCTCTGCAGTTCAGTGACTCAAAGGTTTTCTCTCACACTCTTAGCAGCACAGCTATGCTTCCCTGCACCATCATCTTTATAACTTTCTTTCTTTCTTATTTATAGTCTTTAATTAGGGTTATCTGATGAACCTAAGAAAATAACTTTAAAGATCAACTTTAAAAATATTTTTATATTCTGTTTTTATTTTTATTCTCTAGTTTGTCAGAAGCCTGACCCTGCTTAAACTCTGGTAATGTAACTGCTCCTGAAAAGAATTATACCCATATAACTTCAGCTGAACTCTCCCCTTGTTACCAGCAAAATATCTGGGTGGGTGGAGAAGAACTAGAATAGCAAATGTTTTTCTATTCCTTAGGTGTGGACAAAACAGCTTTCTCAAAAAATTGATTTTACAGAGGATTCCAAGCTCTCACCCTCATCTCTTTGGTGTCCTTTAGGCTGTACAGCCAAACAGAGAAGAGTTCCATTATTTCTAGACATGCAAAAACACACTAAGCTTTCCCCTCAGAGCAGTTGTCTGCTCCTGTTTCAGGAGATGCTGAAGTTACACTGTAAGGTACAATAGCAGAGTGGTTTTCTTTTGTTCTTTAAAGCAGATTTTACCTGTATAGCTCTGAATCAACCAATTCACCTGACTTTACACCAAGGCTAATGCACAGACTCATTTCACTTCACAGATCTCTCCTGAGACACTACTCATAACTGCATGTGATTTAGGGTGAGTCTTTTGTAGAAGCACTAGTCTCATGAGATTTTAAAAGGCAATGACCAGATCTTTAAAAGCTGTGCAACAAACATTTAGTAATTTCTTCCCAATTTGCAGCTGGTGTAAATTGAGATGGTGCCACTGATATGAAGGACTAAATTTATATCCACTGAGAATATGGCTCTTGTAATCTGTTCTTTGTTCCTTCTGTATGAAGGCTTTCCCAGGTGCACAATTCCCACCTTTATCTCCAGTTATAGAATGGCCAAATAAAGGTCAGAGCACGCTGCCTCTGTGGCACCACTCTGGGACAGTTACCAAATCCTGTTCTCACAGTCAACATCTTGTACAGAGACATAAAAATATTACCTGTTAATGAAAACTTACAGGAGGATACTCTAAAAATAGACTCTTTAACAGGTGAAAAATACCTTTATGAAATGAATTTCATAAGACTATGATGGAGAGGGATTAAATTATAACAAATGTACTTTGCACCTAGAAATGTATGAATGATTTAAAAGAGATAAGAACTGAATCTGTGAGAAAGTGAAACCATCACCACTTAATAGACTTTATTTCACTGAATTGAACTAAGCTGGAGTTAATTTGGGATCCATTCACCAAAAACTATATTAGGCTGGCTGTGATGGAAGCATTTCTATCAGAAGACATAATGAAGTGAAATTGTAGGATTAGGAGAAATAAGGGGAAGGAGAGAATTTGACACACACTCTCGCATGCATTCCAGGGAAGAAAAGGATTCATCAGCTGCTTTACTGATACTAATAACTTGTGGTAAAACAGATCAGAGGGTCTATTTGGAATTCAGGTTTTAATGTGGTAGATAGTGTGCACAAATTTTTCCATACACTTGTCCAGTTTCTCTAGGGTTTGGAAGAAACTTGGAATTTACAGAATTTACAATCCACTGGAAAAAAAGACAACTACCAACCAAAAAAACCAACTAAACAAACAAAAAATCATCCCAACCCCCTCAAAAAATAAGCAAACAGCAACAACAAAACAAATCCAAAAACTGCCGAAAAAGAAATAACTCCACCTTATTTTCACAGCCTGAAGCTCAACAGCTGATGTCACTGGTGCCATTCAATGGGTAAAGCACTTTCTCTATGCCCTATTTCCATTCCTTTGGTCCTACCATTCACTCATCTACCTTTCATCTTCCTTTCCATGTGTTTGGGATTACTACTTGAAAACATATTCCTAAACAATAATTAAAGATTATAACTTTTCTAACAGATACTTTTTTTTCCCACTGTTTCCTTAAAAAGTCACAGATTTCAGAAGTTGGACTTTATTGGTAAAACATGAGAAATCCACACAGAAAATTATCCTAAGCCAGGCCAGATGTACCTGACAACATATTTAATTTGGAAAATACAGGAAAAAATAGATTTTGTTATTTGAAAAACATAATATTTGCAATGAACAAACAAACAACCCTGCTACCATTTTTTTGTTTATTAAGAAAGTGTGTTTATTGACAACATCAAAAAAAAACCCAAAGAAAACTAAACCAAACTAAAAATTTATGTCTTTGCAATAAAAAAAAAAAGTAAAATTTTGACTAAATATTATGTATGTTCATCATCCTCTCATCCTCAAGGTGCATCATCCTCAAGATGCAATATTTGGCATGGTCTGAAAGAGACAGAGGTTCTAAAAAAGACAGAAAAAAGGATAACCTATGGGATGCAAATTCCAGGGCTTTCTCCAAATCTCACTGCCTTGATTTCCTTCTCTTGTTAGTGCAGTCTCATGGAAAGCTTTGTTGCTGGAGTACAAAACTTAATCTCACAGCCTTCAGAGTGAATATACAGAGGGGAATTACAGCTCTTAGAGCTGTCAGCAACTTTAACCCGTGTCTACACTAGGAAATGAAATTGTGCCAATTTCAGTTCCATTCACAGCAGGAAATTTGCCAAATACCTGTTTTGCTCACATGGACATCAGCCAAGCATGTGCAGGTCCTGTGTGTGTTCAAGGTATGGGCAGCACCTAATTCCCTGAGGGCAGGGAATTCTACAAGCCTCTAATGGAAAGAGGAGAAAGAAGGATGCTTTTTAATGTAAATTGTTTCCTTTTCCCACACTTTCCTCCCACCTCCTACTATTTGTCCTCCAACAAATAGTTGTAATATCTGTGTAGTTAAATCTAGGACAAAATAAATTTGACACATTAGAGCAGCAGATACAAGGCACTATTTCTAATGCATTGCTTTCTGTGTCTAGATAAAACTTCCATAAATTCCTTAACATGTTTCTCATAGGGTTCTGATGGCTAATTTTTAGTTTGTACCTGCAATTTAATCTTAATCAGTTAAAGAGAATAGACCTGGATGAAGACTTAGTACAAGGGTTGAAGGGCAATTGTAGTCAAATATAGCAATAAACAACCCAGCCTGATCCTCCTCTCATTTGTCAGGGTGGAAGTCAGGAGCAACTCCACCCCAAGGAATGTAATCATCCTGGAGTAACACTGGTGTAAACAGGAGTAGATGCCTGTTGTATAAGATGAAACTATTTCAGATTCTGGCACTAAATTCTGATAAACATTACATAGTGCAGCTTCATATTAATAACCAGTTTAGAACAAAAACAAGCCACTAATGCCTATATTTTTCTTCAGATTTATAGATGGCTGAAACACAGCATTTTTAAAATAAATGACAGGGAGCATTAGCTTTTGAAACATGTTTTCTTTGGTTGCCTATAATAACTGCAGGAAATGAAAGAAAAGTTGTCTTAGATTCACAGAAAAGAATATGCTTTTATGCCAGAGAGACATTGGACCTTAATGGGTCTTATATTTATAGGGAATTTATGGTTCCTATATTTATAGGGAATTTAGGACTTCTGTGCTGAGATCATAAAGGTGTTTAGACATATAATTCCTGTTGCAGAACACTTAAAGCCCAAGCTGAGAAAGAGGGGGAAGGAAGTTACAGGAGTGTTTAAATAGGATATCCATGTCCTGATCTGTATCCCTCTCTCACAGAAAGACTAAAAGAAGAATTCAAGGAGCAGAGGAAAAAAGGTTTAGTCTGTGCCTTTGGGCCAAAATCCTACAGTAACCAAAACACTGTATAAAAAGACCTTGATTGCCTTTCTAAGAAAAGCATAACAAAAGCATAGACCAAACTTTTGTGTTGTGAAGTTCTGTTTTATCTGAAAACAAAGGAAAGTGAGTTTCATTAAAAAAAAACCCTTCAAATTTTCCTCATCAGATATGAAAAAGTGAAAGACTCACACACAAAAATATCCTTGCTGACACATATCTTTTGTGAGACAGGTTCTTTTTTAAGTCTTTGTGTCAAGCTAAGACTCCCAAGGACATATTGAACTAAAAAAAACCCTACATGGTTTTCTATGAAAATGTCTGCTGCCCCTGAGCTGCAGCCATGATGAGATATGGAGAAGGTACAACATTCCTCCAAGTGAAAGCATCTCAATTTACCTCAAATGCAGCAGCCAGATCAAGAAAAGTGCAAATCCTCCTTCTCTGCTGCTCTACCATGAGCACATCAATCAGAACAGACATACTCTCCAAATAAAGCATTTTAATCATACTGGTGAAATCAAGCTCCTCCAAAGTTCATCTCTTCCTGCTATCTTAGCTCTGATCTCAAAGCTGAATTTATGCAGAAAATGCCTAAAGACAGATCCAACATCTCCCAGCAGCAGTCTTCTGGTGAAGATTTTATCTCCCTTCCAATAAAGGGAGACAGGTCTCTGACACCAGGTCTCCCATTTCCTGAAGAATGCTGTAACTACTGAGCTGTGACAAAAACAGCACCTAAAAATCTCAGGTTCTGGATTTTAGGAATTTAAGATTAACTTTCTGGAGAATGTCAGTTCCTTCAGAAGGTGATAATTCAATTTATTAAGACAGTTTTTCTTAATTCACCACAAAAGAGGGCTTGGTTGCCTGGTTCCTAACCTCACAGAAACAATTCAGTAATGAACACTAAGCAGGGCTTAAATAGCCTTGGCCAGCCTTGCCTGTACCAGGGGACCAGAAAAAATTTCAAACAACTGTTTAAGCTTGGCTTGGTCAGCCCATATTTGGATTTCCCTGTATTGTTGCTCCACCTCTGCAGCTTTGCCCCTGGCTCTTCCATGGGCATCCAGCCCATGGAGCGGGCAGCTTTCTCCTGGCTGAATTCCCTGTGTGTGCCTTGGAGCTCACCTCTAGCACTGCCTTTGTCCTCTTTGTCCCTGTGTCATGGGTGCATCCTTGGCCCTGTCCCCATTCCCTTTTCTGGCTCCTTTAGCTCCTGGCTGGATCCCAGCCTGGTTCACTCCCTGCTGTGTCTGCCCCTGCTCCTGGACCCCTCATCAGCACTTGGAGGGACAGATCCCATGTGCTGACACCACTCCTGGCTCTCAGCTCCATGCCCCAAGGGAGGCACCTGAGCCCTTTGCTGCTCCCTGACAGGCAGACATTTTCCCAAGCTGCAGGTATTGCTGCATCCTGTGCTGAGTGTGGCAGGAAAGTTTGAGCCCTGCTCTGAGCAAGGCTGGCCAAAGGGGCTCTTAGGTGATTTAGGCATTTAAATTTCCAGATGGCCTTAGGTAAGTGCCCAGATGCTCATCTCCACCTAAAAGGTGGTGACATAGTGTCAGAGAGCAGCAGGGTATGAGGCATTTGTAGAAAATAGCTCCCAAAAATAGAGGAGAGGGAGATATCCAGTCTCAACCATCTTTGGAACACTATCTGACACACACATTTTGTCTCTGTTGCATTCAGAGCATCTTCATTTTATTTTACACTGTGGTTTTGGTGTTTGTCTACCTCTGGACCTTGGCAGCACTTTCCATTCATTTTCTCTGACTGGCTCTTGTCAATTAGATCATTAACTCTTTTATGGAGGAATCTGTATTATAGGTGTGTCAAGTAATTATCAGAATAACAACTCACCTACTGCTAGAGGTCTCTAAGCACTACTCTAAGTGGATATAATTGTGCCAGCAACAATCATGATGTCTGATTTTATAAGTGTTGGGTTCAGTCTGACTAATGATTTCTGCTGGGAGCTGGAATTCCTTTTCAGTTTTCTGTGCCTCATACTTCTACACCAGCAAGAGGGAAATATTTACAAGTGTCACAAGATAACACAAAATAATAAAACTTACTGAGTACCATGTATCACATAAGATATTCTTTAAGAAAGAATTTCTTTCTAGAAGAGTGATCCCTCAACTTTTTTTGAGGTTTTAGCATTTTGATGGAGAAGGGGGAAAATTGCATTAGCTGCAGATATTCATAGTCACATATGAATCCACGCTTATTTATGACTGGAATGTTCCATTTGAAGGGCAAGAGAAATCTAGTATGAGTGACAGAATCAGATCTTATATCTTTTTCTCCCAGCTGCTAAAGGAATTTGTGATGCAAAAGACACAGGGTGAAGCAGGTTGGTGTATTTGGGATTCAGCATTTCATTTAAAGCCTGCTCCTAGAACTGCTTTAATGATATGGGCAAATGTTGATTTCTATTAAATATATTGCAAATATGTACAGCATGTTCTGTCCCTGGGAAGATGCCACTAAGAAGAGATATCTCAGCTGAATTGCCAGAGAATTCAAGTGTGATGGGGAGAGGGAGGAGGAAGGAAGGAAGGCACAAAGAACAAAATGTCCCTACAGCCACCCACCAGGACACAGGAGTGAGATATGAATCAGCAGCAGCCAAGGAAGCCCTGATGCCTAGAGGGGATTATGTAAGAATCTGAGATAAGTGGTGCCACTGGCACCTTTGGGTTTTTCTCAGGCATTTAACTGTGTCATTTAACCTGAGAAGAGAGGTTCTGCACTCTTCCCTAGCCTATGGAGAAAGCCAAGCAGCTGTTAAGGGTGATAACTTTAATAAGGAACCCAGAGCAGGCAGGCCTGTAAATTAGGCATCTCAGGTGAATGCTCTTTGGCTGTGCTGAATGAAAGCCTTGAGCTTGAGCCTGTTTCAATGTTTTGTGTGCAGCACTTTACAACCCAGCCTTGCAGATATTGCTCTCCTTGGGAAAGCACAATACCTTCCCCATTCCAGTATTCTGATGCAAAGAATACATATCAAACAATAATGGCAAGGCATAACTATCATAATGACAAGCAATTTAAAGAATAACCATAAACGAGCAAACTGTAAGGTCTTCCCTAAAAAGGTGTATCTCTGTGCTTTTGTTGACCTTGACAAAACAGGGATTTATCCAGACAAAAAAATTTTCATTGATATCATCTACTCAGCAAAGGGATGTCAGTAGGGATGTCAGGAGATCTCAGTGATATCTCTTAAGTCAGATGTTCAAGCAGGTCTCCTTGGCTTGTATGACCCTTTGTAGATCCTTTCCTCCTGTACTGGGGAGGCTGAACTATCCAGATTGAGAGCATGTAAAAATGATCACAACCATGATAAATCACAATTGCCAACACACATTTCTGAGACTGTAATCTTAATTTTGGTGTCCAGCTACTAATTTTGAGGTCACACTATTATATCTAATAAGACACTAGGTTGTGTATGATTTGGGCATCAGTGCCATAGCAGCACAGTCAGAACAACTTTCAGCACTACATTTGCAAAATCACTGAATTTTTGTGATACTTAACCTTCCCTTTGAGGGATTTCAGACAACAGATCCTAGGCTCCACAGCTGTCCATCCTGTGATTCCAGATTTTTCTAGGAATGACTGTCCTGTATTCTTCTGAAATGTTCTCTGACTCTGGGCAGAAGAAACATGGATGGGCAAAGGAACAGAAATTGATAGGAAGAAGTGTCAACATTACTGGAAGGTCTGCACACAAATGTTACACAACCAGGTCACTTCAATATGTGATTTCAGGCTACAAGGAGCTCACAGTAAAGCTCCAGTAACTGTGTAAAAAGAAAAGAGAGAATTAAAGTTCAGCATCCCAATGCTCAGTGGGTACATGGCACCAAGGTCATAAATATTGCACACATAAATATTGAGGTCTTATGCCACCTACCTTTTAAAGCAGCTAATTTCTGTAACATTTTTGACCTGCTGGGGGTTTCTTTGAGGAGATTAGCAAGATGATTCCTACAGAGAAGTCGAAAAAAAGCAAAATCCATTATGTTCTTTTAAATTTTCTCCCTTGGGAAAATTTGCTTATATATCAAACGTATCACTACAGGTGAAAAAATACAGAGAAATTTCAGTGGAGACAGGGAAGGGGAAGACAATGAGCAGGTGGAAATACAGATGGAGAAAGAAGTTTAAGAGAGGATCACTTCACATGGGAAATTCTACCTCATTTTCCACAGGGTGCGATATGAGGTTTTACACCATGATCATTGATAAGCAATATATGCTGAAACATTGTATCAGCTCAATGACCTGAAAATGTCAGATTTTTATATACCTGAAATGATATATCCTAAAGGCAAGGATTTCTCATTTATAATTGACAATACTCAGGATTTTGTCAATTTGCAGAAAGGCTATATACAAATGAAGAGTGAGATGAAATCTTTAAAAACAATAGGGAAGACAGAATTCATATTGTTTGATCTTTTCTCTCAGACTTTTTTTATTAGTACTATCATTATTTACTTTGATTTCAATACTTCAAAACTTTACACATATAAGCTTTAATGCTTTCTTTAGCTCTGTCCAAAGACTCAAAAAGGTGAGATTTTGTTTTTAATAAATTTTCACTCTGCATTGTACTATTACCATTTTAATATCTGTATTACTGTGGATTGACTAAGGTATTTGCTAAAAGCCAGAAAGTTGTTTCCAGTTTGAAAAATGTCTAATCTGGAAATAGTGTTAACATCATTAAAAGCATCCAGAATGAGAAAAGATCTGTTGAGGCCATTAGACTGAAATTAGTGAGATTACAGACCTGTAGGAGCACAGGTTCTCTGATGACTGCTCAAATTCCTTGCATATGGCAGGTTAGACTGGAGCCTTTTCCACACTCCTGAAATGAGAGGGCTGCCTGTTTACAGAGAGCATTTTTCCAGTTTCCTTGTTATCTGTGTGTTCCTGGATCCACACCAAAGCTTGTTTGAAAGGGGAAGGTTCAAAGCTACTTAGAAGTCTGGACACCCCTTCTGTTTCAGATGCTAAATATATTATTAAGTGTTCACATGGTCTCAGAAAACCACAGTTAATTTCCCCCTTTCCTCCATTTCTTGCAGTTTGCTGTAATCTGGTGTGTAAAGCTTCCAAAAGTTGTGGAACAGCCTATTTTGAGAGAACTTGTAAGCAGGAACACATGAATGGGTATCAGGTGCAGCTATGAATTTAATGAATGGTTTGTTGGAAATGACATTAAATAGCAACATCCGTCTGCAGATGAGCTCTGTAATGTCCTTATTTCCAGCCCAGGCAGATGGAGGATTTGCAATGTGCTCTCTGTTTTCTGTTTTCTGTTTCACACAGCATTACTTGCCTGTAAATTCATCCACAATCGAGCTAAAAAAGATTTGGACCCTGACTGTCCAGCCTTTTATTTTTGCAGCTTTCTCTTCAAAATGAATGGAAGAAGAATGTAACAAGGCTCATCATGAGAACTAAACTGGTCTAGGATTTTGTGCTGTTCCAAAACAAATCACAATTATTTTTTCCTCTCAAACACTTTAGCTTGAAGAAGGGAGGTGACAGGAAAACTGTCAGGTTCTTTTTAAAATTGTCATTAATTTCTGATGTTAAAGTACATTTAGAAGTGTTATGCTGGGAAACCAAAAAATGGGAAGTTCCCCATGAGACATTAAGACCAATGGTGTGGTAGCATATAGCTGGTAACATCATACAACTCTTGCAGACCAGTATTAAATTAACTTTGCTGTAGACATTCATAAATATCCCAATTTCTTTTAATTATTAGCAATTTCTATCCAAATACCTTCTAATTTCCATTCAAATATCATAATATTTATATATGGCTGAGTACTGGGGAAAGAAGAGGTGAAAACCTTTTGCCAGAAAATTATTTCTATGGTACAGGAGTGGATCAGGCACTACTTTCTTCCTTAGTCCTTGCAAAGGATAAAAAAAGAGTTAATCCCTCATATTCTGTGTGAACTGTAGCCTGTTTTTCCTATGATTCAAATAAAAAGGATAGTGGAGGAAAAGAAAGAGTATATTGAATATTGATTTTTTTGTCTCAAATATAAGGAAGCCCATTTTGGGAATGGGTACAAAAAATAACTGCTTATCAACGATAACCTGCCTCTAAATGGTTTTTGAAAGTTTCTGATCAGTATTTGGACCAAGTTTAATCTCATGCACACTCAGCTGCAATCTCTCTTGCTTTAGATAGCAGATAATTTAGACCAAGTTTTTGAAGGGCTATGTTACTGAGTTGGTGAGACAAGATTTCTCAGAGACAGACAAAAGCAGTGGAAAGGTGTGAAAATATTCATTGGTAAGACTATACTGGTTAAAATATAAAATGTAAAATATTTTTCTATAAAATTCAGTTCCAGATAGAAAAATAGTCTTATTCCCAATCTCACTCCTACCATGTTAACACAGTTTCACTTGACTTCAAAACTCCCCTCAGTAGACAAATAATATAAATATACAATGCTGTTGAAGTCAAGGGGTCTCTGATGACTCACATCAGTTGGAGTTGCAGTTCAGCTTGTTGTTTGCAGAAATTTCCAAACTTGGAAACTCTTTTTCACGTTTCTAGCAAAGTCAAAATAGGTCTTTGTGAAATAACTGCAGCCAACAGTAAATGATGTATGAAATGAAATATCTCATCCATCCCAAACATGAAGAATAAGCAGAGGAAGCTTTGCTGCTCTCACCACGCAGTTTCAGAGGAGCTGCTGATGCAGAACCATCATTTGCATGGAGTGATGGGAGGAAGGGGGTGATGCTGTCATTCTCATCTGCTGTCAGGTGTGGCTCTTCCACACAGAGAGTCAGATTTTATCCCTTTCCCATATAGTCTAATAAATATTCTCCTATACTGCTGTCTAGTAACTTCCATAGAGTTTGATGGGCTTTGAACCTGAAGTCCTGGGGATTTATTCAAGACTATAAAAATAATTGACATTCAATTAAATTTTTACCTATAATAGGTCTCATCTCTTAGCCCATGTCTACAATACACAGTGTGTTAAAGACCCTTAATATTTCCATCAATAAACTGGCATATTTAGTGTATTGACATACAATAGTTACAGTATGTATAGTGTTGTCTCAGGTGACAAAGCCACCACTGATTTACCAGTTTGGTGACATGTCTGAGCTAATATTGATTGCAGACTCTTACTCAAGCAGCAGCAGCTCTGCATTATGTAGCTTCAGAAAGTCTGCATTCCACTTGAATTTTTTCCCTTTTAAAGTTAGATAGCTGGTTTCTGTAGCTTACCTAGCTTTTTGACTAGGCATTTCCAAAGAGTAGTTCAACTTACTAAAAACAAACACCTACCTGAATACATTCATGAGCTTAATCAGAATAGGAGTCAAGAAAACTGGTTTAAGTCATCCCAGTCTAGTGAAGTTAGGTGTAGTGAACCCTACCTGTATGTAACAAATGATTGTAATTGTAAGATTTCTGCTGCTTACAACTAAAAATAAGAAAATTGAAAATTGTACTATCTGACTCTGTAAGAGAAGAAAATTGAGTACTAATAAATACTGAAACTTTAAACAGAACCACAGTAAAGCTGGAAAAACTCCTGAGATGGATCATTTGTTTAAAGATTTTGCTTATTTTTAGTGGCATAAAGTTTTCATGCCCTAATGTGATGGGCAAGAAACATTTGCAGTATGCTTATGGTTTGAAAATCTAAATCTACAGATATCTGAATATCTGAAATTTTTGTTGGCACCTCTGCTATGACAACCATGTCTGGCCAACACAGGATAAGCCTTTAACCAGGATTGTGCAACTCTTCTCTGCCTATCTCCATAAGTTCTTCTCACCAAAAATATTATGGAAGGGCAGGGATCAGACTCTGTGCTGACTGTATGGGGATTGGTTTAAAGTAGCACTCAATTCATCAGCAAAGCAGCCTATACTCAGAGTTTAGGCATCACAAGAATTCATGCTGTTTTGGTGCATAACAGCTCTAAATTCTTAGCCTGTTTTATGATTCATTTGACTGTGAAGGTCTGCTTGGCAGGGATGTGGTAGGGAATTTAGCCATCAGGCTTAGGGTGCTTCAGAGTTCCAGTGTGCTCTTCCTGAAGCTTTGTCAGTAACAGTTTGCCTGTCTCTGAGAGAAAAGTGATTTGATCACTTTTGGCAGACACAGTTTCCCCCAAGTACTTTGTTTTGTTCCAAGAATGCCAAGAAAATGTTCTTTCTTTCAGAAAATAGTCTTCTCCCTGCTGAACTCATATTAAGATATCCTCAGAGGGCTTTGCTGTCACCTTCTGTAGGTTAAAACAACAGGATGTCCCCCCTTCCTCCCCCTAACTTTGAGTAGCATCACAATGGGCTTCTTTTTAAAGTTTTTGGGCTGCTGTCTGTTACCTATGTGCAGTCAAATCTTCCATCTAAGAATCTGAAAGTTGCATTTGTGTTTTACTAGAGGAGAATCACCATGCAGAGCTATTGAGCATCCTTGTTTTCTTCCACTCTGTAGGAGCTGGGACTGTGGCAGCTGCTGCTGCCATTTCTGGGCAGTGTAGGCACATCCAAGTTTAGGAGAAGTTGGTCTGCTAAGGCAGAAGCAACCATTTGGTCTGTCCATCCCCACATGCCACAAGGTTTTCTGTGCTGTTTGGTCCTGTCTTCTGGGGTCACAAAGCAGCTTATTCCAGAGCTCTTCATCTGCTTTTTTACTGAGTGACAGGTACAGTGGTGCAGCTGAGATTCATGACCCTGAGTAAGAAACAGATTTCCATGACTCCTACATTTTATATATCTCAAGAATAAGTAACTACCTACTTCCAAAAGAGATGGAGGTGTTGACAAGCTGATGATGACATGAATCAGCTGATCAGAGCAAGAACTCCACAGAATAAAGAGGATGAAGTTGAAGAGTTAAGATGAATGTGAGGGAAAAGCAAAGTGACAGCATGAAGAAGGAAAGCATGCTCTCCATCCCTAGAGCAGGACTTTGCAAAAGGGAAGATTATTCCCTCTCCCTGCATTTGGGAGTTTTCGGGGGTTTTGACACAAAAAGTTAATAATGTGCTGGTTTGTTGGCTGAACCTTAGTAACTGCTCGTGGTGAACAGGATGTGCTTCGACTTAAGCCTCTTTTACTCTCTATAAAAGATGTGAAAGTACGTTGGTGTCTTTATTTTGGAGTAAAGATACACCTTATGGTATAAGGAAAGAAGTTTCACTTAGGAATCTCTTATCTACTTTAGAAGCTAAACCAGACCATGAGATACAGTCACCACAAGCAGAAAACAGACAACTCCTGTCCTTCCAGTCCTTTTTATATAATTCTAATTATAATTATATCCTCACCCAGCAGTCAGCACATCACTTTCCCAAAATTGTGTGCAGTGGAAGACATGCACATGGACAATGCTCTCAGCTCAATAATATTCTGGTTTGGCATTTAAAACCACCATTTAAACCACCTCAAATACGTAACAAGACAGTAAAATAAGGACAAGATTACTTTAAACACACTATAGAAAGCATGATGTTATCCATGTCATCCAGATACAGAAGGAGGAGAAAAAGCTTCTCTGAGACCTAAGTTCATGATAAATATGGGCTTGGGGTGGAGGACTGAAGAGAGACAGAAAGGAAAGTTTGTTTTGAAATGCCCTTTTCAGGGAAGTTGCCCCTACAGTCAAAACATTTTATCAGTTTCCCAATATTTAGATGTTACAGAGGACATCAGAGCAAACCAAACTTAAAAAAAAGGAAAAAGAAAAAAAGACTTAAAAAACCACAAACAAGCAAGCAAGCAAACAAACGAAGAAACAAACAAAAACATTTAAAATCCTAAAATAATATCTGCACTACTTTTGTTAACTAATTTTCTCAATCCTGAAACAAGAAGTTTCTGTGACTGCAGCTGTGGGAAGATCTGTGTAATTTGGGAGATGTGCCTGCTTTTGCTAAGCAGCAGAGCAGCTTCATGCTTCTCTGCAGCTTCACTGTGAACTTTAAACTTCATGTTCATGTATGTCTGGTTAAATACCTTCAAGGCTTTCACCCTATGCTCCTTATGACTGCATTGCTATTAAATCTGGCATTTCAATGTTGTTTCAAAGAGATTGAATAGAGATTGTCTTATACATAGCTTGAACCTTTGATATTTGCATCCAAGCGTGCTCAAGGAACATCACTGTATAGTTACAGAAATATTCTATGTCACAAACACCCTATAAGAAAGAAATAAAGTCTTAGATCAGAGTCTTTTATTCTCTGAATACGTGTGCTATTTTTAATACTATATTTTTCTTGTTAATTTAGATGATTTGCAATCATATTTCAACAGAAATGATTATTCAGAGGAGCTGGTCATTCTTGACAGCAAAAGAATATTTCATGTAGTCCTTTATAGATATCTTTTCCCTCTACTCCATCCCAAAGAGAAATAAACAAAATCCTACAGGTCCAGCTGCAGAAATTTCAGTTCATCAGAAATGTTGGAAGGAAAGTAATATCTTATCAATTGGAAGTAGCATTAAAAAGTCAGAGAAAAATACAGTGTATTGTCCAGGCAGCTGTACTATCCAGTGTGAATGAAAGATTAATAGTTCATATCTTTCTTATTGTGGTGCATTGACATCTTTGACCAAAGGGAGGGAAAATATCCTTTAGTTAAAATTAAATAGTGATTTCTTAGTCACGCAGCTACACTAGATTCTTAAGGAGGTTTGCAATCAAAGAGAGATCAAGACCTACATTTTCCTAAAGTCTGCTTTACAATCACTTTCATAGTGCAAAATCAGTCTAAGGAAGAAATTACATGTTTAAGTTTTTTTATGCACATTATCACAGGCTTTCAGTTTTAAAGCAGTAGTTCCATGGAATTATTGGTGTGGTTTGACTAGGAGAAATATTGCTGCAAAATCTGAGATTTTGCACTAGATAATCATAGAATTCATTTTGTGTTGCCTGTTTATAGGTTTTTATTTTACTTTAATATGCCTGGCTATGGATGTGGAGTGGAGCAGCACATCTTTTAAATGTCTGAGGGTCAGATTAATTCAGGGCACTTCAGATGTTTTCTTGTTTCAGTTTTACAAGGCAAGGTACTGATATTGTACTGTAGAGTGAAAACAGGCTGTACTGTATTTGTCTGATTATCAGGGCATGTTTCTGTGCATGTAGGAGTGCAACTGAGTCCTTCTCTCTGTGCCAGTGCTGATGTACCAAGCCCCACCTGTGCAGCCCCAGGCTGCAGCACAGATAAACACTGCTGCAAACATGGAGACACCCTTTTGGATCAGAGCTGATGCATTCTTTGCTGCTGTGGTGCTCCAAAGACAGTGTGGGTATAGCAGACTCCTGGTAACTCAGGGACTGGGCACAAGGCTGGTGTGGAGCACACCTGGAGCCCTGGCCCTGATGCTGCACTGCAAAAGGGTCACTGTGCTGCAATTACCATTCCTCTCTCCATCACCCGGGAAATGCAGCTCCAGCTTCTGCAGTGAAGGTGAAACAGAAAAATGGGCCAGAACTGTACAAAGTCACTTTGTCACCAAATATTGATTTTGGGTATAGAACTAAATAAAAGAAACTCTTCTGTGACCTCAACCTTTCTTTCTGTATCTGCAGGTCTGAGAATTTTCCTCTAAATGAAGATTCATTCCTCTGTAATGATATTCCCTTTGTGGAGCGTCAATATGTAATTAGAGGTGTGTGCTGTAGATCACTGTGTTGGTCTTACAACAAAATATGAAGTTTCAGAGCCACTCCCATAAATCAGTAAAGCTCTGTTAAAAGCAATACAGCTACAGTGATCTGATCTTCTTGTGCATCTTAATTTCATGATTTATTTCTTTTTATGCAAATTACTATTTTCTGAGCTCAGATAACTTGTTTATCTAAATTTATCTACCACAGTTTTAGATTTTGTAGAAATAAATAACTGTAGAGAATAGCTTTTGTTAACAAGAGAAAGTTTAAATATGAAATTTTGTGCCATACTCCAAAAAAAGAAACTGATATGACATTGTGCTCTAATTAAAGTATATTAATTATGGGAACAGATTTATTCAAATTATGCTTCCTATGTGTAAGTGCAATGTATAACAGATTTTTGAATACTTATGCAAGCATGGATAAAAGATAATTGAAATCCCTCACCTTATGTTTCTTTTAGTCAATTCCCATTTCCTAATGCCATATATGAAACACCATGTTCCAAATAAAGAGCCAAGTGAAATATCTGAGTTATTGATTTTAATCCAGAGGGATGTTTTCAACACTATGAATCCAACAGGAAAAATGGATTTTGGTATCACTGTTTTCTGATATGGGTGATTTCCAGAGAAACTGCACTGAAAGGAAGCTTTAAAAGAAACCTTTGGTCATTTGTACTGCCTTGGGCACTGTGTAAGGGTACTCTGCTGTGTGAGTGGGTGATGTGATCAGGAAGCTGGATAGTGATAGTAATGAAGACAGATAATTTTAGAGCCATAACCCATTTCCACAGAGTTTGCCTGAAGTAATCCTTCCATGGATGTCAATGGACTTACAGAAAATCAGGTCTCAGTTGCTTAAACACAGGCAGCTGGTGTCACTTGGAATGTGCCTGGGTGTCTGAGACATCCAACAGTGCTGCTCAATGCCATGGCTTTCAGGTGTGACAGCTGAATCTGGGCTTGTGGGATCCCCTCGGGCACAGCAAACAGCACTGAGTGCCTCTGTGTGGGCACTCCAATCGAGCCCCAGGGCTGAATTCATTTTCCCTAAGTAAACTCACACAATGCATAATTCTACATCCAAGTTAGTTTCCTTATTGAACATTTACAGGCAGGAATGGATACATCAGTGCATTTGATTTATTTCAGGTGTTTACATCGGGCTGAGAAGTCCCCAGTTTCCTCCTCTGCTGCTAAAATCTGTATCAGAAAACTCAGTTATTAGTATCTTCACTGCAGATACCTTGGTTTTATGCAGTTCTCTAAATAAAAACATGAAAGGACATCTCATTATCTAGTAGATCATATTAGTGCCCATTTCACAATCCCTCATGTATTTACCCTGCAGATCTACCTGCTTCAATGCTTAGTGCCCCACCGGTGGCAAATTCAGACTTTTGACACCATCCTTTTGACCACTACCTAGCCTGCCTATGCCTTTCTCCTCTGATAATTAGTTACAGTCCACCACAGGAAAAAGGCTCCTGTGATTTTTATTATTTCACATCTTCCTGCCTCTGGCTGAGAAAAAGAAAGTGGTTCTGGCACCATAAGACATTTATTTAAGGCAGCAAGATGGCAATTTGGAAGCTTTGCACTACCTTTAATGAACTTTGGAGTGGAATCATAGAGAAAAAGTCTCAGCAAACACCTTTCACTGAGGAAGTAGCTTGCTGAAATAAGTCATACAAGACAGATCAATGGTTTCACACTGCTCCAACACCTTGTGTGCCTTCATGTTTCTCACTAGGATGCAATCTCTTCCCACTCTCCCATGGCTATGGGGGATTTGGCTGTGTTCTGATTCTATTTGAATTGTGAGTCTTCACTTCTCTGAAGTAAAGGTCTGCTGTGGGTTGGCCTTGGCCAGCAGCCAGACACCCACACAGCCACTGGATCACCCCCCTCTCCCTCCTGCCTCCCCACAGGATGGGGGAGAGCTTGAGAACAGAAGTGAGAAAATTGTGGGTCGAGTTAATGACAGTTTAATAAGTGAGGGAAGGATTTACCGAAAAAGAAAAAAAAAGGTTAAGGCAAAAACGTGATGCAAGAACAATCACTCACCATCTCCCACCATCAGGCCGTGCCCAGCCACTCTCTGAGCAGAAACTACCTTGGAAATTAAGTGCCCACCTGTCATCTCCTTCTTCCTATGCCCCAGATTAATAGCTGAGCATGGTGTTGTGTGGTAGGGAAATTCCCTTGGACAGTTTGGGTCAGCTGTCTGAGTCTTTTCAGCCTATTCCCCTGCATGGGCAGAGCAGGGAAAAAAAGAAAGCTTTGCCATTGAGCAAGCTCTGTTCATAATACCCAAAAAACAATTGTGTCATTGTACTGAACCATTCAGACCTTGTGGCTACATTTTCCCCTAAACCAGCTGTTTTCAAACCAAAAAAAGAAAGCACCCTTAAGCCATGGATCCTGAAGAGGCAGCATAGCAGATTTTTTCATGCTGGTTTCTCTCCTGCACCGTGAGCCACCACTGTGCCATCACATAGGTTGTTTGAAAGAAGATAAACCAGAAAGGTTTATTGACAAACTTTGCTCAGAAACCTTGGCCAGGCACAGACATACAGACACTCACCCCTCCACCAGCACTGCCCAGGCTCCAGAATCTTCCAGGAAGAAGAATTCCCATGCCCTGGGGCATTTCTGGAAGAGATACTGGAAGAATTAAGTTATAGAAATGTGCATGTGGGCCCCCAGCTCTGACAGACCAGGACTGCACGTTGCAACCATGGACCATGATCACCCACACATTGCTGGAGCCATGGGTGCTGATATCTTTCTATCTCTTCTTTTATCTCTCTTTCTCTGTCTTTCTCTTTCCAATTTTCCTCTCCTAGGGTGACTATACATCCCAGAACATCTATACACTTCTTTTTCAACCTGTTACTTTTTCCTCAGTTCACTTATTCTGATAAAATTCATTTTTATATTAGTTATTTAGTGTTGTGTTGCTGTAACCCAACTCAAAGTGTCAGTTAGCAATGAACCTGGCTGCTCTGCCTCAGAGATTGCAGCAGTCATCAGCAGTGTTTTAGCCACAAATCCAAACTGCAGCTCCAAGGCTTTGCCTTCTTGGGGGCAAGACAAAACCAGGAGTACTGGAGAACAGCAAATTTATCTCTTCTACCAGCTATGGAGGGCTGGGCACAGGAATGGGCTGAAGGGATGAGAGCTGAGGAACAGGAATGAGAGTGAACAGCTCATCTGTCTGTGGTTCCTGAGGAAATTCCACTGTTGCTATTAAGAGCTAATTGTTGTTTTGCTGCATGAATGATCTAAAATGGAAAAGCAGTTGGATATCATTCTTTGTCACTTCAAATCAGATTTCCAAGGGCAGAATGAAGGTTGCATTGGATTATTTTCAGATTTTCCAGTTTTGTGGCCCTACCAAAGCAACAGCATGAGCTTCACTTTAAAGAGAACACAAAAATAAATATATATTACATATTTAAATGCACAGATCTTTCATTGTGCAGGCTAAGCCTTTTACCAGGCAACAAGGATTTTTCTGCTTGCGTTGTGTTTGTTAGATCCTGCATCTCTTTGATTACACATCCTTTCCATCCTGCTCTAAATAGACCGAGATCATCACTACATTTTACTGAACATTTGCCAAGAGAAAGTGCTGGTTTTCTTATGGGAACTGTTGGAAACATCTCAAAATACAGGGTTTAGAGCAGAACACTCAGCTTTTGCATTGGTTTAGCATTTTTTTCCCTCTGAAAACTGTCATATTGGCACACAAAACATCTCTGTGTTTGTGTGGAACAGACATCCAATTAGTAACAAGCTGGTGCTTAGTCCATCAATAGTTGAAATGTTATGTTTGGAAGCTCTGGCCTGGGTTTTGGTTGGGGCTTTAGTTTCTTTTTTTCAATTGAAGAAGCTATTGTTATCATACCATAAACAACAGTAGTGCCAATTGTCCTAAATATAATTTTCTTGCAGCCTCAGTGGCACTTATTTAATTATTGTCTCATTTCATTTAAGCTACATTCTGTAGGAACATTTTGTACTTAAGACCAAAGAATACTTAGAAACATTTTTCATCATTTATAAAAAGAGCCTCAGAAAAGGCTGACACCTGAATGAATCTCTCATTTAGTTAATATAGTTAATTATATTAATAAGAAAGATTGTGCCTGAAAACACTGGATCCAACCAGGAGGTTTGTGCATAATAACCAGTCTCTCAAGATAGTGGGGCTTCATACTGATACTCCAGCTTTTTCTTTTGGGATGAGAAATTAACTGAAACTATAGATTGGTTTTTACTAGACTTTACTTTGCCATTGCTTGCCTGATGACAGCAAGCCAGAGGATGTAACTGGAATCTGCTGTGAATGAGTTCTTGGCCAGTGTCTCACATTGTGCACACTGAGCCAAAATGCCCTATTCGACCATTTCTATATTTTGGTGCCTTTCAAATCCCCATTGCTGTCCATATTTTAACATGTCCTCATTTTTAGGGACTTTTGTGAGCTCAGTGGAGGTGACAATTGTGTTTGTGGACAAGTAAATATCTGGAGTGGTTAAAAGCTGTTCTCTGTGACATAAGATGCTGGGTGACAATTTGAGGATAACCACAGGTCCTCCAGCCTGCCCCAGCCTGTGTGATTTGTGATGGAAGATCTCCTGCTGACACTGGCTCACCATGGCTGTGCAGCACTGTGAAGGTGTTGTTCCCTTAAAATGCTGCAGGGGCACAAACAGGAGAAGGTGATGGAGCCAAGTCCTTCCTCCCAGGGCATTGTCATTGTGAGCACTGGGTTAACATGACAAGGTTTCACTGCGTTTTGCTGAAGCAAATCCCCATCAGGCTTCACTGAGTCCTTGCACCAAGACCCTTTTTCTAGCACCTCTCTATGCTTGGGAAAATATTTCTATTTTGTCCTTTTTTTTCTCCAAGTTGTCCATGTGTTTGTCACAAGACACCAGGGCTGAGGCACAATTAGAGAGAAGAATTCCAACACATACGCCTGAAATATGAAGAGTGCTCTTTATCTCTCACTAATGAAAAAACAGAAGATGAGAAATAAAACTATAGATGAAAGAAAATAAAAATCAACTTTATTAATAAGAAAATAAAGGATTTATTGATGACAATTTTGTCCATAGAAAATATTGAAGATTGGACCAGAAGGAGTAGCAAATTTTAATCCTTAATGTGAAAGAATTATTTCTACATTCATCTAAGGGGTTAATAAAGTATAACTGAAAAATTAAGAAGCAAAAGAAAATATAAATAACTATTTTCATCTTAAGAAACAGGAACACATGGTGACACCATTTACTTTACTGTATTCCTTCAGTTTTTGTATATATTTTTCTGCCTCTCTTCTAGATTTCTTATTGTCTGCATTAAGAACCCAAATGAAGGAATGGTTACTCGTGTAAGGGGTTTTTTTTTGTGCTTCCCAAGGTGAATTCAATCAAGTGTTTTTCCAAACCAGTGTCCTTGGTTTTCCCTTCTGATCTATTTTGTGTGTGGAAATATGTCAGTAAATAGAGCTCAGTGGTCACTTGAATTTAACACTTCAATTTGTTAGAATGTGATAAAAAGATTTGACATCATTTGAAAAAGGTGATTCCCATGCCTTGTACATGTTAATGAAGCAGAATTCAAGAGAGGTATAATTATGCCTTTCTGTGAAGGGCTTAGGAAATACCTTTAGTGTAGTCTTTCACCAGTTCTCAAGGCACTAAAAAATGTAATCTAATAACTTGTTTATGATTTTTAAAAAAAAAAGTTATATAAAGGCTTTTTAGAAGGAATGATAACCACAAGTTATAAAGCAGATCAGCAGCCCTAGAGAGAATTTATCAGGAACCTGGAAAAACAGTGATTTTAATGATATGGGTAAGTGTGTTTAGAGGGCAGAGGATGTGCCACATGAAAGAGTGTTAAACTGACCGCACAGTTTAAGCAATTTGAACATGTGGATAGCAAAGGTTTTGTCTTTGTTCTGCCTTCAGTACAGCCAATATGTATCTCCACATCATGCTGTGCTGCCTCACCCCACAGGACTGTGCTTGAGTGGTGTTTGAAATAAAACTGATGGCACACTATGTCGATCTTGAAAAGATTCAGGAGTGACATTACCTTTTCTTGACTGACAGAGATACAATGCATGCAAGAAAGGATTCCTGAGATGTTTCTGTGTCAGTGAGGGTCAAAAAGAACTGTGTCCAGCTTTTTCCCAGAAGAGCGGTCTCCTCCTATAACGTGACATTTAGTTTTTATGTGAACTTTTGCAAACGTGTCAGATTGCAGAAGATTGAATAAATATTTTGTCTCCAAGGCAAAAAAATACACCAAATGCTTCCTTAGTGCAATGTAATTAATTAGTGTATTGCTCTTTATCAGAAGAATCTCTCTGGCTGTTTTGCCAGAACCCATAATTATGGTTGGGTTCAAATTTATTAAAAAACTCACTAAAAGAGCCACCAACAAGATTTGCCTTCCTAAGCCAACTGTATCTTGTTATGACAGTGGGGAGATAATGGCTTGGTGGAATTCATGATCTCAAGGGATATAGACCAGGCAGAAAGTATAGACATAACCTGAACCTTAAGAAAGTGAACTTCAAGTTTTTTAAAGAACTCGTGTGTTGGACCTCCTGGGAAACTGTCTTCGGGGATAGAGGAGAAGAAAGTTGGAAACTATTTAATGTTATTTTCCTCAAAGTACAAGAAGAGCTCTCAATTCCCATGTTAAAAAAATTGGTCAGGGCAGGCAGGAGCCCAGTGAGAACCACCTGGTCAGGCTGAAACGCAGGAGGGAAATGCTTGGACAGCTAAAATTGAGCCTTGCATTGTGGGAAGAACATTGGAATAACTGCCTGGTACTGTAAGGATGGGGTCAGGATTGATAAGGCCCAGCTGAAGCTAAGTTTGTGAAGGAATGTGAGGAATAATAAGAGGGGCATCTACAGGCAGATTAGCCAGAAGAAGCAAGACAAAAGAAACTTCACTGTAGCAGTGAGACAGGAGAACTGGTGGCAGGTGACGTGGAGAGGGTAATTTTCACTGAGAATTGCCCTTCCCACAGCTCTCAAGTAGACAGAATGGAAGACACTTTGGGAACGAAGGACAGGAGGGAAGACAGGACAAAAGACAAGAGTTTTAAATGGGAAAATGTCACATTTAGACTAAATAAGGAGGGAGTTCTTTGCTATAAGAGTGGTGAAGCACAGGAAAGGGTTGTACAGAGATGCTATGGATGAGCCATCCCTGGAAGAGCTCAAGGCCAGGTTGGATGGGGCTCTGAGCACCCTGATTTAGTGAAAGATGTCTCTGGCCATGGCAGGGGGGCTGGAACAAGATGATCTTTAAAGGTTCTTTCCAATCTAAATCCTTCTATGAGTGCATGACCATAGAACTACTCTTCCTTTGAGAAGAGTACTACTGCTGGACTCTGAGCACTCTCTCACAGATTTAGCATTTCATATGAAACCTCCCTTAGGGCACAATCTCTGTGTTAAAATTAGCACTGAACACTGTACCAGGAGGGCTGCTCCTGAAGGGGGTTAACAAGTGACTCTAGTGATTCATCATCTGTCTGGGAGATGCTGCATATGGCAACTTTGAATCCTGAGCTTACAAAGCAGAGCAGGATATCACAACGCTGAGTTAAATCATCTTAGGGGCATCTCCTCAGTACAAACAGATCCTCTGCTGACACAACTGTTCCCACCCTCTGACTGCTCTTACTGGGAGCACTGGTATTATAGAAAAAGCAGTACCTTGGCATTTATGAGTACTAGATTAAATTTCTTGTACTTCTGCAGACTTCCTTTTAAACTTTGAATAAACCTTTTAGCAAAAGGTGTTTAAAGTTATGGGGCATGTAAATTTGTGCCTAATGTTTTAAATGGCACATGGACCTCTTGGTAAATATCACAGAATACCGAATATATAATTTTCATTTTGTTTTGGTCTTTATTCCTCAATTCCTCATCAGTAGACAGGAGATAAGAGCACTCTCCTCTTTCATGGGATAAAAATATCTCAGAATTATGATTTTTTAAAAAAATCTTTCCTTGTAAGAAATAGGAGGTTAGATACTTTTGGTGCAGAAGTTAGACAGAAAAAAGGTATTCATCAATTTTTGTATCATCTGAAAATTCATGGATTACAGTAATATTTACTTTATCATAATAGGAACAGCTTTAAAATATCCAAGTTATGCATTTTTCAAATAATGCAATGGCAAAAGGCTCCATTAACTAGAAGCACAATAGAGAGACATCTCAAGAGCACATGTATTCATGTAGAGGTAAATATATATTAAATGGCACAATGATAAGAAATCATAGGTATATAACAAACAAGAAATGCTAAAATGACATCAGGAAATGGTAATGGCATGCAGCAGCACATCTAAGAACAAAACAATGCCGGATATAATAATCCATTTCTACAATAAAATTATTTGCCTGATCATTTGTTTCTGTCTGGAGCTCTTCCCCTTGACTTGCAGCATGCTGAAGTGACAGATCAATGTTTTCCTCTGCTAAAGACTATGAATTCTTGTGACAGTAAAATTCTTATTCAAGAAAAGACCATCACCAATGTTTTTGCCTAATACCTTCTAATGCTGTTTGTGCTACTCAGTGTGTCATTACAGTCATTATCTTTTCAGGAGTAGAACTGAGCAATATGTGGAAAGTTTAGTGAAAAAGGCTATTTTGTAGGATAATAACACACCAGAGTAACTGAACCTTAAAGTAAGGCCCCCCTCTAATGCAGATTCATCTGTCTAAGTCTGTCATAATCATACCATCTTCATCCTTTTCATTTGCACTAAGTGCCCAGCAGAAAGCATCTCTGTACACTGCAATTGCTGGTTTTTCTCTGTGATCAGATATTTTCCTCCTTAAGTGGCAGTTTAATACATATTTCTTGACTGCCCATTGTGATTTTGCCCATGTGTTGTGTCACAGAGTGAGAGCAAAGTGAATCTCTCCTGCAGGCTGATGGGTCATCCTCTAAGGACAGGGGGGAATTTACAACAGCCTCTCTTCTGCCTCCGTATTTTCCCTGCCTCTCACAAAGGCATTATGTTGGTAATTGCTGGAGAATGCAAGAATAAGCAGGCAGGAAATTCATGGTGCATCTTAATTTTTCATTTCTGCCTATCTCAGAGCATTAAATGAATTGGCCAAATTTGCTGATCTGCCTGGAAGCTAACCCAGAAAATGAACGATCAAAAAAAAAAAATTCTTTTGCATCACTTAGTGAATTACTGATCTTACAGGAGTATTATCCCTGGAGCTATATAAAAGATGGGGCTAGCATGCTTGTGAAGGAAAAAAGAGAGCAAGAACCGTCCTTTTGAAATTAGCTGCTATTATCAACTGATTTAGTTGTCTGCAAACTCACAAAATTAAAGCAGACTTTACTTAATAACTAGAGTTCTGTGTTCCTTCTATAGCAATTATTGAAAGGATTATACTTTTTTATTAAAATATATTTAAACGTACATTTCTTACATGCAAGAATTTTAATTAAATTTATCTTTATAACTTGTTTTTTATTCCAGTTATTATGTTTCTTCATAAGCTATTCCCCAAAATTGCATTCTTCAGTGGGGGCCACTGAAGATAAAAGGAAAAGCTCCCAAAAGGGAACACATCCTATGTGATGGACAGACTGGCCATATTAGAATGCCTGGTTTGGCCTGGGCAGACACAGCTGCATTGTGATTTGAAAAATTGCTTTGCCTTTCTTACAGCTTAGCTTTGACAGCTGTAAAGCAGAAATAATTATATAGGCCTCCTCTGAAAGAGCATTCAGATTTGTGAGGACAGTGAGCTCTTGGAGAAATGTGCATTACCAACAGTTACTAAGCCTTTCTGGGTTAATGGAAGCAAGTAGACCTAGGGATAAGGTGGAGATTAATCTCTTTTTTTTTCCCTGTACAACATTTCATTGTGCTTATCTTTGATGAAAACTGGGAGAAAAGCACCATTTAGGTAACTAAAGTGCTTAACCCAACTTTTGAGACATGAGAGGTTCTACTGCCATCACTGGCTTTGCCTTCATGGTAAAACTTGTCACATGTGTCAGCAAGGACTGATGGCAAGTTGATAATAAAAACTCGTCTTTGAAATGTACAAGAAAATAATTTTAGATGATTAGAAAGTGGTCAACAGCAGCTTGCCCTGTACTGTGTTCCTTAAAGGAAATGTCAGTCTTTAAATTCCTTGTTGAAATTCCCCAGGTCCTATTACTGTCCACCACAGGACAAGTTGCAGATTCAACAGAGAGTTCAAGACCAAACAGTAAAGCTGGAAGAACATAAAGCAAATTGAGGCAGTAATAAAGCTGCTGGGATTTGCTGGAAATGGCACCAAGTTTGTACCAAACCTTATGAAAGTCTGCTTACATCAGACGTGTTGGGTACCCACTAAATGCACAAGATCCCTCTCAGACAGCTGTGTCAATTCCTGTCAGAACAACAGAACAATAAAGTAGCAGACTCTGCAAAAGTTTAATATGATGAAATAAAATTCCAGGAGATTTGATGTGGTGAGTGTTATATTGTATATTTTTTAAAGATAAATGCAGACTTTCTGATGAATCCTGACATCTTTATTTCTTTGTTCCCCAGCACAACTAAAATAACCAATAAACACAAAAATTCTCCTGCAGAAATTGTGATATTATTTTTCTTCCAGGTTTTGGAAATCTGGCTTTTTGATGTACAATTCATTACTTATTTTATGGGTGATAGTAAAAATAAGTAGCCAACTAACTAGATATGTGTCCCTTCACCCCAAACATCAACAGAGCTATAACCACTGGTTTATTTGGGAAAAAAAAAAAAAAAGGTTATAGAACACTTTTGGGCAAACTTTACAATGGTTGCTGAAAGGGTCCTGAAAAAAATAGTTCTTTGCTAGAAAATTATTTTGTTCCTCCTGCATTGCAGTGACTGGTATTTCAGGTGAATACTTATTTAGTTTTGTCAGCAAAACTTTTTATCTAGAATAACATCATTCTGGAGAGTTCAAAATGTGTATATAGTGGCTTATTCCCTTTGCCCTCTCAATGGCTGCACTTATTTGATGATATGTGCAAGCCCTAAGTACAATAGTCCTATAAGGAAAAAAGGTCAAACATTTTGTCCCCACTTTGCACATGTAATGCAAAGTGTGCTTCATAAACTACACTAAGCAAAGCAGCAACAAATAATGGTAAGCTGCCTGCATTGCTGTGGAGAGCAGAACAAGGTGATCCAAAACTATTTATATAATGAGATAAGGGAGATGATGAAACACGAAAATGTGAGGAAAGGGTGGACAGGGTTGACATGCGAAGTGTGCAGTGTGGTGTGGAATAGAGAGACCTCAGAAAAAATAACAGAGCTGAAGGGGCCTCACCCCAAGAATATGCACACCAAGAAAGAAGTGCCTAAAGGGCCTAAGTGTGGGGGAAGCTCTCACCTTTCCAAGGAAATAGTCATGCCTGGGGGCCCATCTGAAGTGTTTGTATAATAATTCACACAAGAAGGGAGATGGCTCATGCAATGGGAAAGCCAATCTTCGTTGTCTTTAAGGGATATTACAATTGAGGGAGGTTCCTGAGGATTGGAAGTAAAAAAAACATACCACTCCTATTTTGAAGAATAGCAAGAAGGAGGATCTGTAGAAATACTGAGTTGTAACTTTATTTCAGTCTCTAACAAGACGATGAAGCGAATCCTGTTAAAAACAATTTTCAAATATATGAAGGGGAAGAAGGTGATTTGGAATATTAAATACAGTTTTAGAAAAGTAAAATCATGACTGACCAGCCTGATAGATTTCTATAACAAAATCTGTTTTGGTGGGCAAGAAGGGAGCAGTAGAAGTTGTTCATCTTGAATTCAGCAAGGCTTTTCACACAGTCACTCAACTTCCTTAGATAATCTATGAAATGAGGACAAGGTGAATGAATGGTGAGATGCTCTGAAAGGTGGATGAAGAGCTGGGCACAAAGGGCTGTGATTAGCTGCACAAAATCCATCTGGAGGCCAGTTATAAGAGGTTCCCCAGGGACCTGTGCTGTTTGAGCTCTTCATTGTCAGTGTACTCTCACCAAGTCTGCAGAGGATATGACACCACAAGAGTGGCTGACACACCAGAGGGCTGTGCTGCCATCAGGAGGAACCTGAACAGGCTGGAGAAATGGGCTGGCAGAAACCTCATGAAGCTCAGCATAGGTAGAGTGCAAAATCTTGCCCGTGGGAAGAATAACCCTGTTCACCAGCACAGCAAGAAAACAATTTTGCAGAAATTATCCCAGGAATCCTTGTGGACAGCAGGCTGTGTGTAATTCAGCAGTGTGCAGCAATGAAGGTCAGACACTTCCTGAGCTGTGTTAAGGAGTTGCCTGTAAATCATGGAATCACAAGATGGTTTGGGGTGGAAAGGACATTTAAAGATCATCTTCCTCAACCCATCTGACAGGCAGGAACTTCCTTCCCTAAATAAGTTGTTTAAAGCCTGGAGCAACCTGACCTTGAATACTTCCAGGGATAAGACATCCACAGTTTCTCTGGGCAACCTGTACTTCAGCCTCACCATCCTCATCATAAGAATTTCTGCCTAACAAACATTGAATTTAGCCAAATATCTTTCAGTTTGAAACTGAACTCCATCCCTCTGTCTAGTTGTGGATGCAGACATTAAGTGACTTTGGTCCCTGAATGGACATAACATTTTGGAGATGGCCATCCAGCCAATTCATTATCCATCTAACAGTCCATCCATCAAATCCTTATCTCTCCACTTAAGAGGCAAGAATGTTGTTGGGGACCATTCCAGAGGCCGTACAAGAGTCCAGGTGACATCAGTACCTCTTCCCCTGTCCCCTGATCCAGTCACTCCATCGTGGGACACCAGAGACTGGTGGATTGGCAGTGGGTTGGCAGTGGCTTGGCCAGGTACAACTTGCCCGGGGTGAAGGTCATGGGAGATGAACTTGTCCCTCTGCTGCAGTGACAAAAACCTACTGTGCCATGTCCAGATAATCTCTAAAGGTCCCTTCCAGCTTCAACTATTCTGAGAATCCATGGCTCTTTGATGGTACACTTTATTGTAAATCAGCTTATATAAACCTAATTTTGTGTGGAAAACTATCCAAAAGAGCATGAAATCTGCATAATGATCAGTTCCAACAAAAGAACATGATTAGGAGACTGGTGATATGCTAGAGTTCTTTTACTGAAACTCTAACAGAACTTCTGAGAAATGCAACTCAAATAGATCTTCGAAACATCTTTTAAACATCAGTAAGGCGAAAAAAAAATACAAAAAGTCACCAAGGAGAGCCAAGAAAGCAAAGAAAATAACAGTATATTTTATTTACCTTAGAAATACACAAGGCAATTAATTTAAGGAAAGCAGTATTTAAGAAAAGAGAGAAAACACAATCAAATAATACTTAAAATCTGGAGTTGATAATAGTTAAAAAAATTAAATAACGTTTATGTAGAAAACGTTGTTGCAATGAAAGAGCAGAGAATGATGTGATTTTCTACTGTCTAGTCTGAGACCTTGCATCATAAAAGAAAGATAACATCTGGTATTTTCATAGATAAACAGGTTTTAAGGTAATTTTTATCATTTAATCTGATCTCACTTAGCAAGAAACTTTTGAGTTCAGACATCCAATATCTTGTGGTTCAGGTTTCCTCTTGGAAACTTCTTTTGAAAGTCCAAATTTCAATATTGTCCTGAATTTGCTGAGACACGAGAAAGTACCACCAGTTAGAAGACTGACCACGTGTTGTGATTTTGCTCTTAGGGGCTGGAAAGAAGTGGTGACAAAAAGATGTGTCTCTGAAAGGAAGCAGAGGGGGAAAGAAACTGGCTCCAGAAATAAGAAGGTGAAGGTCCTGGTTAGAATGCATATCTTGGAAGTGGGAAGAGGCTTGGGAGATTGAGATGAGATGAGATGAGATGAGATGAGATATGAGATGAGTCTGAGGACACCCAGGAACCTCAGCCAGCAGAATCTGTGTCTGGACCAATGTGACCTTCTCCCTTATGGACCAGCAGGGACCTCCCTGCAGGGAAGGAGAGTCAAGGTCTGCTGAGCACAGAGCCACAGGAGAGGAGGAGTGAGCTAGAAAATCAGCTGGGGAGAAACTCTTGCCTCCATCTTAAGTAAACCCCAGTACCCAGATACATCATAACCTGTTATTTGCTCTTTCTTATACAGACAGAAAAGAAGAAACTGGGCCCCTATGTACTGTGAAGGGCTTGCAGGACAGATATAAACCAAAATGTAGCTTTTGTCCAAAGCAGGAAAATCTCAGTGTCTCTTAGTTAGTTTAACATGTGGGAAACACAGCCCTAATACCACTTTCACCATAATACAATGATAAGCAAACAAGTCAAGCATTTGAAGGAAATTTTCTGACTTATAGGATACACGACCTCTTTGATGTTAAGGAAAACCAAAACCAACCAAACAAAAAAAATTAACCATAAGTCACTAACTACTATCATGTATTTTCTTTTGTATAAAATGTATTTTCCCTTGACTTTAATCAGTTACCAATGGAAACCCAAACAATGCATACAGTTATTGCTTTAAACCAAAACTTTAAGAAATATGTGGTTCCCAATAAAATGTAAAACCTCTGCAAGATCAGTAAGTAAAGGAGGAGATGCAGAGACTACAGGTATCAATCAGGACCATTGACTTTGATTCCTGAGTACCAAAATAATAGATATTTTGTGTTTCAGAAATGAAAGTACACCAAATGTGAAGAAAAACACTTAACTTTCATCAAAAGTATACAAAGTATAAATATTAAGAAATACTTTAAAGTTTTTATCCACCGATCACATATATTGCAAAACATTCTGTTTTACCTCACATTACTCATAATACAGAATTCTTGGTATTTATATTTGCTTGCCTTAAATCCATTAATTTTTCCAATTGCAATCCCTCAAATGTTGTGGTTTTGTTCTCTGTAGATGCAGACCTGAAAAGAAAGATTAATTATCTGTAGAAGGATGCTACACTCTCATTGTGTGTAGACAGTGCAGATACTCACATTTGAGTTGTCTGGATCCAGAGAACTCCAGAAACTATAGTCATGCAAATAATTTATTTATGCTAGAGGTCTCCTTTAGTAATGATTCACAAACTATTTATTTATAGATAACTAGAAGTATGCTTATATGACATATTTCCCTTGGTAATAAATCCACATTGGTTTTATATTGTGGTGGGATAAGTTTCATAAGAAAATGATACAACATGGATCATTTTGGTGCAGAGAACAAGGAGTGACTTGGGTGTGCACCAGGGGCTCACAGAGCTCCAATTAACTGAGGACAACCTGGAGGTAAAGCCCTGTATCAATGTACATGACTGTGCAGTGCACATCAATCATCAGTGCACTCAAACCTCTCCTGGCACCAGTCCTCATGACCTCTCTGTCCTTTTTTCTGAACTGGTACAGTGTCTGATTGCTCTAATTGCTCGGAAACCACACATTATAATTTCTGGGAGTTTTTTTTGTTTGGTTGTGTTTTTTTTTTTTTTATTTTTTTTTCATCTCAGGGATGCACAAACTTAAACTGGTCTCACTGTTCACTGAATACTGTTACAAATTTTTATCTGCATTTGCCTCATTAACAATACAGTGTCAAAACCAATTTCTTTAATAAGCTAAATAGACTGAGCCCCTACATTTTCTCAACATAAAATACTATCCACAGAGCATTTTTACTGCCCTTCTGCCATTTTCCTTCTTGCATGAATATTTTTCTGCATCATTTAAAAGTCGGCACCACAGAACTCTTGGGGATCTTGACAGATATTGTACAGAGACAAGGCAATTGCTTTATTTTTGTTTGACAGTCCTGCTTTTTATACTTCTGAAGACAATATTAGTCCTTTCTGTTACAATGTTTCACTGCCAGCATGTTGAGCTGATATTTTCTTGTTGAACAAAAGGGGTTTTTTTATGACTTGCCACTTTCCACTCTAAGATACCTTATCAAGTAAGTTCAGCACGAATTTCCTGCTCTTGCACATGTTATTGAGCAGCTGATCACTGGGAAACAATTGTAAGGTACTTTACAGTACCCTGTTGAAGAAGCATGTCTCCATTATTTATCTCACCTTTTTTCATACCTCCAAGATTTTTCTGTAAATATCTAATACAGTTATTAGAAACTTTACTACGAGCATTATAAATTGGTCAGTTCATGGATGACTTCCCTTTAACAGCTGCTAAAAGTGACATTAATCCATTTGATGTTTTATTTGTTCCACAGAAAGTAAAAAATCGTGTAGTACTTTCTCAAATGCCCTGAAGATACTCCAGTGTGCTACATCAATATGTTTATCTTGATCAGATGGATGAATTATAACAGCATAGAGTAGAAAGAGACATTCCATGTCATTGAATTGCAGTTTTGTTTTGTCACAAACAATGATGTTATGTAATACAGTCTATAGACTGCTCTATAAACAAAGAATGATATCAGCCTGACTGCTACTGGTGTGTCAAAATCTCTTTACTGTTAATTTTAAAAATTTTTCTTCTAAATTTTAGCTTAATTAATTTTACTCATACTTCCTTGTTGCACATTTGCCCTTTTCCTAAAAGAGTTCTTTGGTAATCTTGATATTTAGCCCCAGATATTTCTAAACAGAATACTCCTCTTTTTCTTTCTCGCTTTTTTTTTTTGTTCTTGTATTTTCATAGTAATTATCTTCAGCAGTTATACTATGATAACAAAAATGACATGTTTATTTGATGAGCCACATGGATAGACATTAATCATGGGGTTTGATGCTTTGTGTATTGGATAAGCATTTTATCAGTACAATTCTCTCTGGGACTGAAATCAAGCAAAGCCCTCTTTAATTTTTCCAAAATTTGCCTGCCTTACTTAATTCTGCATATGAAGCTGGTGGTTCTTTTCACTCAAGAAGTCTCTCAACTCCTGTTTATTTATTTATTTATTTATTTGATACTGTTTCTTGCTCGGGAGGCTTCTCAAAATAGATCTTATAAGAAAGGAACTTGAGGCCATAAAAATTTTGCATTTCAGCAAATGCTGCCTTTAGCCCACCTTTATTATCAATGCTATGCTTTCTATTTTATTCACAGCATTACACAAAGCAAAATATATATTGAATATTTTTCCTTGTTGTGCATCCTTACCTCTTATATTTCCATTCCAATGCAGCAGGGGATGCACACATTACTCAGGAGCTCACCTCCACTGCAATGCACCCACTTACTGGGCCATGACCCATGATTTTACTGGGCCATTTAAACTTCAGTGATCGTTTTGCTTTCTTTATCAGCTGCCTGCATTGAATATTCCATTTGAATTCATTGTATTGCAGTGGTTCTTTTTGCATATCATATTACATATTAAAGTAGAATAGTCATTTTCGCCTCTTCTTTTAATTAAGACTTGTGTGTGTGTATGTGTGTGTGTGTATAATGAAAGATTCTCTGTGTTTGTGAATTCATGGTTTCTTGTGCTTTCAATAAAATATCCTCAGAGTATTCATAATGTAAATTAATACTTTTTTCTTTAAATTTATCACTTTGTATAAAACATCATTAAGAATGGGGATTAAATTTATTTCTTATTATAAAACATCATTAGTGTTAGGATGCTAATATCATCTCTTTAATTCAGGGAAAGATTCAAAAGTGCCAGTTGTAAGTGATTACAGCTGATGAGAAAATTCTAAGAGTCCTATAAGCTTTGTGATTTCCATAAGTCCAGGTGATATTTTTTGGACACATTTTTTCCTCACCAGTGCAGCCACAGCTGCCATAGTGACTAATCCCACTAGTCCCCACCAAACAGACCCTGTGTGGTTCCTCTTGTTATTTCAGTCAGCTCTCTAATTTGCCAGTGTTCCCAGTGCTCCTTTCAAGCAGCCTCACAGATCAGGTGCTAAGTCCTGTAACTATTTATTTTAAACCTGCTGCTTTCTTGAGTGTGCAATTTTATCTGTATTGTAAAGCTGCCTATGACAAGATCCACCTTTTTGAAAAGGGCCATACCT
This sequence comes from Luscinia megarhynchos, assembly GCA_034336665.1. Classification (NCBI taxonomy): domain Eukaryota; kingdom Metazoa; phylum Chordata; class Aves; order Passeriformes; family Muscicapidae; genus Luscinia; species Luscinia megarhynchos. Next base: position 95,562,672 of record JAPFBE010000002.1, read on the forward strand.
CTGCAAGAGAAGGACTTTCTAATGGTAAGGCAGGACGTCACTGAGAATGCTGTAAGTGCACAGTCAGAGAAAACTAGGAGATTGTCAACAAAGTAAGAGGGAACATAAAGGAAAACCTTTTCTGCAGGAGCAGCCAGGTTTGTACTTTTGAGGGATAAGACAAAACATGGGGTGCTAAAACATTTCTATATGATTCAAAAAGTAGGAGCTGACTGTAAAAAATGATGCCTAGAAGGTGTATTATTTAATTACCAAGATGTTAGAAGGAAAAGTCTTCCTTGTTAATGGAAAATGCTTAAGAAAATGAATGATTTAAAAAAAAATTGCTACTCTTTACAGCGATGATATTGTACAGTACCAGTGATGTTGGACAGAACCTCTGGAGGTCAACGGGTCCAACTCCTCTTTTCAAGCAGGAACACCTACAAAGAGTTGCTCAGCGTTCAGAAAACTTTCTAGAATTTCCAAGGATGGAGATTCCACAACCTTCCTGGGAAATCTGTGCCAGTGGCAATCACCCTCACAGGAGAAAATGTATCCTCATGTTCGGAGGGAGCCTCCTGTGTTTGTGCCCATTGCCTCTGGTCCTGTCATGGGTGTAACTACAGAGAGCCTGCTCTGTCCCTCTTTGCACACTCCCCTCAGGTATGTATAGACATGAATAGGAATGCCCTAATTCTTCTCTTCTCCAGGCTGAACAACCACAGTTCTCTCAGTCTTTCCTCACAGGAGACATCTCCTGTCCATTTATCTTTTTTGCACATCCACTGTATTCTCTCCTATATGCCCCTGTCTCTCTTGCCCTCACCTGAACTCGGTTCTCCTGGTGGCTCTTACCAGTTGTCTTGGTTTTAGTTTGAAATTGGGTAGAAATATTACTTTAGTGTAGTGGTTTAGATTTGCAAATTTTAATATATTAATTTTTTGCTGTGAGATAGAATTAGGAGTAAAAGTAAGGCAGGCCTAAAACTTAGAGGATGCAAAGAAAAACTTTATTAACAACATAAAGAAATAATGAATTTAGAACAAAACTTTTAGACCAGTGCTTTGACTTGCAAGCAATGCTCTTCCTAATGCAGCCCAGGAAAGTGTTGGGCACTTTTATTGCAAGGGCACATTCCTGGATCACTTGCTGTCCACCAGGACTTCAGGACCCTTTCAGCAAGGAGGCTTTGCAGCTTCTCAGCTCTCAGCAGGCATTGCTGCAGGGGGTTGTTCTCCTCCAGGACAAGGAATTTGCTTTTTTTTTGTTTAAATTTACAGTGCTGCCATCATCCCAGTTCTCCACGTTGCTGAGGTACCTCCAAGTGGCAACACAATGTGTGAATGTGGGAATTAATTAGTCTGGATTGGGAGGGGAGGAATTTCAGTCTGTAGACCCTAAAACCATGTTATTCCCATCCATGTTTCACGTCTGGCAGTTTCCTTTACCCAGTGACTTCATATTCAGACACCAAAATAAAAATGTTCTCATAAAAGGCTTCTTTTTGACAGGATCTGTTTTCTGATATTTTATAGCTCATGTTATGCCTTCCAGATATTCCACATTCTTTTAATTTCAGGTAATGAGTACATCCCTACTTGCTGCCTAGGTGCAAAATGAAAGATACCTGTGATCTGAGTTATAGTAAGCCAACAAAGGCAAAGAATACACATTACTGCTGCAGACTGTAGAGAAATTTCTAGATTCAAGGTCATAAGTCAAGAAAAACATTAATTCCACAAAGGGACACAGAGATACTGTGGGGAAAGCTTGAAGGAATATCATCATAATTCCTCCATCTGGCCACAAACACTTTGTTATTTGCTGTCCTAATGAGGAACACGGTGATTAAATATGGCTAAGCATTCAGGCTAGTTGTGATTTTTTTAATTAAAAGAAAAGCAAATTGTTTTGATTTTAAATCATAAGGAAAAAATGTATTGTCAACCCTTGTGCACAGACACAATGCAATTCAAATTCTGACTAAGCCTCCAAAGCAGAGAACAAAACACAGCATGCCCTTGTTTAGGTTTTGTTCAAAAATACACAAACACCTATAATCTACATGTTTGCTAATGGATGGTTTTTTATGTAGAAATAAGCTTAGGGCTTATTTCTGCTGCTTTTGAAAGTACCCACAAGTTTATATGGGTAGTCCTTTAAATATGGTACAGGCTGTATGGTACAGACCTGACTGAGCCTGATCCTGGGGAGGAGGAAAAGTACCAGAGTGAGGAGTGTTTGAGGGCTTTGTTTGTCACCATATTTGCAAAATTTCCCTTTCACTGCAAGATTTAACTCTTTATTTTCTCTTTTTCTTATCTTCTATTCTGATACAGACCATTTTCAGAGAGAAGGATACTGGTGTGCCAGAATGGATTTCTGGGGTGAAACCCACATTTTTACAACAATGATTTGAAGCAAAAGCAGTTACAGCAGCACAGAAAGTCAGTCAGTCATGCACATAACTGAAGAGCAGTATTTGTTGACAGCTATGTCAGAGCATCATGCCTGCTGAAAATGGTCTGGTTTGGTGCCAAAATCCATTAAAATTACAGAACGTCCCTGTTGATTTCAACCAGATACTTTAAGTAAAATGTCATGCTTTGAAACAGAACCCCTTTTTGTTATCTTACATAATACTTGGTTATTAACCAAAAAGAATGCAATTAACTGATTTCAGCTTCAGTAATTCCTTTTACCCCTGTGATTTTATGCAAAACCTACCACAGGTGAGTGGTATTGAGAAGTTCTTGCCATCTCTAAAATGTCTGATGGTCCACATGAAATAAGAGTGAGGATCAGCTCCACTACCTGTGTTAAATTTATAATAATGATTTTTTTTTTCCCAGGCATAAAGTCTGAGTGTGATGTAGGTAGGAATCTATCTTCCCTCATGTATACCAGAATCTTTCACCATACTGTCATGGAAACATGCAAGAAGGAAAATACTCTGTGCCTAATTTGAGACAGTGCTAAAGAAACACTATATTACTTAATTAAACAGCAACAATTATATGGAGAGAGAGTGAGACAAGAAGAGAGAAGGTTGGCAATACAAAAATATGTCCTGTTATCCTGAGATGTTTTTCACATTGGTTGCTGTACCCAGTTAATCCTGTTAACTGCAAATGATGAGTCAGGTTGACAGCTTGGTCCCTATTTATGCTTGTATTTTCTTTATGCTCAAAGTTTAAATAAATGTAATTTGATGGGGATGAATAAACCCTTCAGGCTTTTTACTGAAACAGCTCAGGAAGAGACTATTTGAAATGGAAATGCAAGAATGCAAACCAGAATTTCCTGAGAACAAAATAGCAGAGCAATTCCAAAATCCTGCATAACCTGCTTGTGAAGTAAGGAGTGAAAATGGAAAAGGATCTTAATAGTGAATGGATCTACTGTCTAATAACTTCAGCTTGGTTAGTACCACAAACTGCATGAGCAGAAAATAGCTTACATATAATAAAACCTATGTCTTTAATAAGGTATAATATTTGCTATAGAAGATGAGGTAAAAATAGAAAATATTTTTAACAGACAGCCTGAACATGAGATATCAGCAAATTTACATTCCACTACTGCAAGATCTAAACTCTGTTTGTTAGTGAGATATGTCCTAACTTATCCATTTATGGTCAGATAATATACTAATGAAACCTTCCCTCTTCTCCTCTCCCCTTCCCTCCTCTCCCCTCCTCCCTTTTTTCTGATTCTGTGATGCTGCCTGAGGGTGGTGAGGCCCTGGCACAGGTTGCCCAGAGAAGCTGTGGGTGTCCCATCCCTGGAAGTGCTCAAGGCCAGGGGCTCTGAGCAGCCTGGGACAGTGGAAGGTGTCCCTGACCAGGGCAGAGGGTTCAGAGTGAAATGATCTTTACATTCCCTTCAATCTGAGCCATTCTGTGGTTCTCTGATTTGATTTATTGCTCAGGACTGTAGAGACATCTGTGCAGACCACAGAGGTTTCTGTTAGCACAGTGATGTAATTCTTGTCAGACTGACATTCATTCTCACTTGCTTCCCTCTTTCAGCTGAAAACCAGATTTCAGCAGCAAGTAGAAAACTAAGAGGAAAAGAAATAAAGAAATATAAAGCTTTCACAGAATCATTTTGTGCAGATGTTAGCATCTTAGGGGTATCCATAGAGGTTCACACATTCACAAAACTTCCAGCTGAAAGATAGATGACATCTAGTCTAATAAGAACTGGTCTCTGAACAGGCATTCATTGATTTTAATCTTGTTAAATCATGTTCTAGTTTCTCAGAGACATAAAGAAGGAAAGAAATACAAAACACAACTCAGTAATATCCAAATTACCCAGGAGATGAAATCAACAATTTTACTGACTTCTCAGGCTAGAGAACAGGAGTTTAAAAGAATTTAAAGGATAAGTAATGAAAGCTGGAGTGTTTTACAACATGGCAACAGAACAAAATAAGTAGCTGCAGAGAAAGCAGATTTTTAAAGGCAAAATGTCAAGAAAACCTTGAAACAAGAGGAAGAAAAGATATTCCAATGAGATTCAAACTCTCACAATATTCATGTGTTCTAAAAAAAATGATAATGTTGCATTTATTTTTGAAACAGGCTTATGAGCTTCTTTATAAGGCTGATTCATAGAATGATGGAATAGTTTGGGTTTGAAGGGAGCTTTAAAGGCATCTAGTCTGACTTCCCTGCAATGAGTATCAGATTAACCTGACCTTGAATGTGTTCAGGGCTGGGGCATCTACAACCTCTCTGTGCAACTTGTTCCTGCATTTTGTCACCCATACCACAAAAATCTTCTTCCTTATGTCTAATCTAAATGGACCCTTTCTCAGTTTAAAACAATTACCTGTCCCAACAAGGCTTGCTAAAAATCTTCCCTATCTTTCCTTTAAGTTTGCTTCAATACTGAAAGGCCACAATAAGGTCTGCCTTTGTTAAGTCTCCAGTCAAAAAGTGGGTTTGACACTTTTCAAAAAGGGTATGGTGGACCAAGAACATTGTACAATCCAAAAAAAGAAATCAGTCTTAGGTCTGAGTCCCATGTCTTGAGACACAACAAACAGTAAATCTTTAGCAGGTGCCCAAATGGTCATGGATTGGGTTGATTTCTTTTTTCTCCTTTCTTTTATTAAATGGTAAATGTGGTCTCAGACTGCACAGAAAATGTACTTTCTGCACAACAAACCTCACAGAAAGAGGGAGGGCCTGGGCCAGGTTTCAGAGCTTGGCAGCCTGTTCCTGGTTGCACCCTGTTCCCAGTCTCACCAGTGGCTTAAGAAGCAGTTCAGGGAAAACATCTCTTTCTGTTTTCCCCATCTGTAGAATCACAGCATCATAAATGTGTTCAGGGCTTTAAACCATCTAAAGTGACACTATTCCAATCATGGAGAGACAACAACCAAATAACACTGCAATAATTACCATTACTGTCCTCTCCTCAGATGGAGGGAAACTTAATCCACTAATGCTTGTAAAATGCTTCAAGATTGCAGTGAAAGCCAGCATGAGAATGTAGAGCATTAGCCTTGTAAGTGACAGCAGAGTGCATTCTGTAAGGAAGAATGACAATAAGATCATTGGGTTAAATTCTCCAAACTCAGAGGAATTTTCCTAAGAGCATGTCTCAGTAGCAGCCCTAATCCTGATGTTAAGAACTGACTTTACATGAGCACCAGTTTGTCAGAAGGTCTCCTCCTTACCCCTGAGCTGCAGGGATGGTATTGTACTGAACTTACTGGCTAAGAAGTTAGTTTGGTGTGTCTCCATTTCTGTGACAGTCACCAGGGATGTCTCAGAGCAGGTGGTGGTTAATGCTGCTCTCTCCTTCTGGAGCTGCTCATCCAGCTCTTGGAGGTTGCAAAGGGAATGTCGCCTGCTGCACGTGGACTTGGCCTTAAAAATGCCAAGGAATTCACTGAAGATTCATCACTGTCTCTCTGAATAGTTCGACTGCCAATATTTTTATGACAGGCCTGTTGACCCTTTTCTGCTTTTTGCCATTTTTCATATGCCAAGTTGGAAATGATCATCTGGAAACATCACCTCCAGATGTTTTGATCACCTGATCTGTGTGACCCAGTCTTATCTCTATGACTGTCAGGTGCATACAATGTTGGATTAAACACTGTGTAGTTTAACCCTGGAGTCCCAAGGAGCTCTCCTTTCAGTGAGAGGCTTGAAGCATTGATTCAGTTTAGACAAACAAAGAGAAAAACCCCGTGCTGACTAAAGTTATTCCTTGTGCTGACCATGGATTACTGTGAAAAGCAGAAGTGTCTTTAAAAACATGCCCTGTGTGACAGTAAGGTTATGAAATACCAAGTCATGGCAGTTCTCTATTCTGGTGACTGGTGCATGGTGTTTTCCTCTACAGCCCACCAGATCACAAGGTGCTATTGGAAGACAAGCATGACAGTACTACAGTGTCCTTTTGGATTATTTAAACTAGCTAAACCAGAAGCAAAAAGCTACAGTACCTACCTATGAAATCAAAATTTGGATGTTCTAGGTGAGTTTCACTCCAGTAAGTTCTGTATATAAAGAGCAAAACTTTTTCTTATCAAGAAGAACAGAGATTTCCTCCTGTTTGTTGCTCTCACAGGAGATTCAATTGCTTGTGTACCTTCAGAGATCTTCTGTGTCTTATTTGAGAAGCATAATAAACAGCTTTGATAGTTTGCAGCTCCCATATTATTCCTAATCCTTGGTGCCTGTATTTAGTTTGTGTTTACTAGAAAACAGGGATTATCTGAGAGTACAAATCTCAGTGACCTAATAGAAATCATCTGTCAGAGTAGGATGATAATCATCCACCAAAAAATAAACATCCACTCCATTTCTTCCCCCTCTTTCCATCTATTTTTCCTCTCAAATGAGCAGCTCAGTCACTCCTGGAGCACAGAGATAGAAGGAACAAAAGACATAGGAATTCCTCTGCATTTGCAGGGGTCAGATTTTCGCCTGGCTAAGATGTGGCATGAGAACTTGCAACTTGTGTAATGAACATTTTACTGTAGAATTGTCAGGGAAAAGTTCTGTCCCAAATATTTTTGTTTCTATTGTCATTGTCAAAAGTGAAATTACTACTCCCCTTTGCCTCAGGAAGTGTCAGGAGGCAGGTGGAATTGCCTAACATCTTCAGATAGGAAATGTAATGTTTCCTTCTGCTTACATCACACTATTATTATAGATGTAAAATAGGTGTTAAAATTGCTCATTCAAATGTTGTCAGTTGGTCAAATGGTCATCACTGCAATGCAATTTTTTCTTAAACAAAGGCAGTTATAGTAGATTTGAATAGAATAGAATTAGATTAGACTACTTCTATTGGAAGGGATTTAAATTTTCAGTGGCCAAGGTTTGCTCATCTCCTTTCTAAGCTCCACCATGTCTCTTTTCATGGCCACAGTCAGGTGCTGGTAGTGATGCCAGAAGTGGCCCACATCTTTCTTCAGGTTTAGGTTTTGACTTTGTGATATTCCCTTCCTCTCCTCTGAGTTTGTGTGGAGGAAAGGCAAAGCACAAGGTGTCACCACAAGTCACAAGTTTGGTTTCAGAAAAACTATCACAAGATTAGTGCTTGATATTTTTATACTGTTTAATGTATATCCTGCTACATGTTTGTGCTTGCCACATAGCAACAGGGAAATGAGGAAGAGTGCACAGACGTAGCAGGAACCTAAATAATTTTGTTTTCTTATTAGCTAAAAGCACTTTCATGAGTCTGTTCTGCAAATAAATGCATCGCTCTAATCTGCAGTAGGAGTCCCTGACACACACCAGATGCTTTCCAGAGCCTTAACTGGACAAGTCCTTTACACTTTATGCCAGAGAGCTGTGAAAATGAGCTCCTCTGAAAGGGAGGGGAGCCATGGGGTGCGGGTGGCAGCCAGGAAAGCAGGGCAGTACTCTGGAAGACAGAGGGTACAGTCCCACAGTACCCAAACCGGGATGGCAGAGCAGCTCTGCTGACAGTAACCTGCACAAAGCAGCAGTCAGCACATTAGAGCAAATGATGAGCCACCTCTGAGCTCAAGACAGCAAGTCAGGATCTGTGAGGGGCCAGGCCAGGTGTGGACATACATTCAGTGCAGTTCAGACAAAGGCCAAGAGCAAGGGCTGGACTGAGATGCAGCTCCTGGACCGGGCAGAGGGGACAGAAAGGATCAACACCCTGGATAAGGTTTTCCACAGGGCTTTCTCACATCTTAGCTGTTTCCACCCAAGCCTCCTCTAGAATTAAGCAGCTGCATCTTATTAAGGCTGACTCTGAACACAACCAGTTAAACACCCAGGCTGAAAATAAGGAGAGAATTTCCAGAGGAAGATTACAGAAGATGTTTTCAGGCCAGAACAATCAGAATCTGTGTGTTCACTCAGGTCCCTGGCACTATGTGTTTCACCTCTGACCTCTGAAAATCAGCACCAGCCTCAGTTTATTAGACTGTGAATCTTGCCAACATCATTAAAACCAGTCTATAAGGTAGCATTAAGCCCTAACTTAACACAGCTATCAAGGTTTGATACAGCTGATCCACTGAATACCTGAGACACCTGCAGAAACTGGCAGATGTGACAGAGGGCTTGCAGGAAACTTGCAGCAGGAGGTCAGTGAGATGTTTAAAATTATGCTGGAGACCTAAGGTTGGCAGTTGGATCAAACAGCTCCCAGGATCGTCAGGACTGCTTTACCTTTGTTTAATTAGATGATAATTTTGGCTGTGGATTGGCAGGCATAAGGCTCCCTGTGAAGTGGAAAGGCATGTCTTTGGGAAATGTGCTGTGTTGAGAAAGCTGCTAGTGATAATTGTAGATGGTAATACCTCTGACTCTTATATGACCCATTAGCTTGTCTGGCAGAATAAAACCCTGATGTCAAATTGTGCATGTGCTATTAAAAAAGCATTTTTTCCATGGTCCCCTGGCCTAAATCTCCCTGAGTGAAGGGGAGTAATATATTGCTATGTTACAACTGGGGCTGTGCACAGGGGTTGTGAGTTTTGAGATAAAGAACTGCCTGTGCATCAGTGGTGTTGTTCCCCTTAGTTATTACTGCAGCCCTGCTGATTTTGATACCTAAACCCCAGTGATAAACCTATTATCTTTGTTGGTAACTGAGACTGGCAGGTGATCAGAAGAAACAAATAGTAATGAAGAGCTGTAAGGGAATTCATTTGGCTGAGCATGAAACTAGTTTCCAGTGAATGCTAAAATGATGAATGTGTAGTTGTTTAGTCTGAAGGACAGTCTGAGATGCCAATTTGCAGAGGAAAAAACGTGTCCTATTCCTCAACACTGGAACAGATCTGGATCAAAAAGCTTTGTAAACATCCCCTTCCACCTTCTTTTTTTTTCACCTGCACATATTTATATCTGAGCAATGAGCAAGGAGCTCTAAACATTTTCATGGAGGAAATTTAAACACGGTTCTCATGTCTTTTAACTTGCACATTAGTGTTTGGCAGGTGTATGTCTCATTAAGTCTCTTTGAAACCTCAGCATCAATGCATCAGGGAGCAGCTCTTCCTCATTATTTACTTATAGTAAGTTGTAGTCAATGCCTCTACTGGTAGAGATTTGTGTGCTTATCACATCTTGTAAACATTAATGTAAATAATGTTTTTGCTTACACTTGAACGACTGTACAAACTGACATTAAAGGGATATTTGAATCACTAAGAGAAAACGTTTGATCTTAGTGGACCAGCTAATGTATGTGACTATAGGGATAAGAAAAAAAAAATACTTAAATTTTTTTAAATTAACAATTTGTCCTGTCCTTGGTTTCCCTATCTCACATGCATTCAATATCACAGTCCATAAAACAAGATGGATTTTTAGGGAAAAGACGGCATATAAAATGGACAAGGGCCAAATTAATATCTCAGAAAACAAAATGTTTTGAAATGTCAGAAATCTAAAGTGCTTAAATATGTCAAGCAAATAATACAAGGTAGAAGAAATTTTACACAACCATCAACTATCCTCTGACATTTTCTAATGTTGGAGGTTGTCAAGTCCAATATAGTATACAGAGTTATATATATATTTTTTTTTTTAATGGCATGTACTGTTTTGAAACTAAAGATGTAGTAAGGGGACCATTTGTTTCAGCAGCTCAAATCACTTCTGTTTAACTCTCCCCTCTCCATGTGATCTATTTCATATCAGTATGGATGGGATATCCATGCATATCTGTTGCAGTAATGAGTGATGTAGGGACCTGGGGCAGGTGCAAAGGAGAGTTCTTTATTGCCAAACCCAGCCTTTTTAAGCAGTTAGCTGTTTATCAGTTTACACAGCTTTAAGGGACAAGAAGCCCAAGCCAATGAACCACCATGCACCAGGACATGTGGCAGGCAGGTCCCTTACAACTCTCACATCTCTCTGCCCCTATTCCAGCTGAGCCACTCTCCCACAGTTTCCTTCTCCTTTGCCTAAGCAACAGGCTGGACCCATGTTACAAGGCCTTCCCTTTATGGTTTACTTATCAGTAGCACATATCCATGTTCATCCCAATGCAGGCAGTGGGAACCTACTTGGAAGATTCTTTCAAGTTAAAAATCAACTTATTTGTCTGCAAAGTTATTTGGCTAGAAGTGTTTTATATCCTAATCATCATGTAGATCAGTGTAAAGAAGGAAGAGAGAAAACTGAGTGATAAAGGGTAGATTAGTGATTTGGCATCATGGTTGCCAAAAATAATTCTTCTTAAATGACTCCTTAGTAGAAAAGGAGTAATTTTCTACTTAGTAAAAAGTAGTTAGAAACATTGCTCCAGTTGCATAAATTATTCTTCATTTGTTTGGGACACTGGCTTTTACACAAATGACATTTGCTGTAAGTTCAGTGCATCTCTATTCTGGAGCTGATGAATGCAGAAAGAAATAGCATTTCTGCTTCAATGTTTTTAAACACAAGAGGGCTAGCGAGTAAGATGCTATTTAAATACATATGATCTCATATTCTCTGATCAGGTGACTTAAGAAGTTACTACCTCTTAGCAGCTTTTTATTGCCTCCCTGCTATGCATGGGCACAGGAGTAGCAGAGCTGGCACATTATGACATGGATTTACACTTTAGCTACTTCATTTCATGGAATAGTTCCTATATTCTAAGTAAAATTATCCTGACCATCTCTGAAAAACTGGCTACTAAATTTCATCCCTCAATCTGACCACCTAATTCCTGCTTCACAGCTGGAGAAAAAAAAATACTGTCTATCTATTGGACAACTGAAGCTTTTAAATTATTTAATGTCATATAATGTTCTTTCTGGCTAAGTTTGAAGTAGCTGCTCTTGTTAAAAAAAAAATAAAAAAATCTCTGCCTCCCTCCCTCACTCTTACATGAAAGTTCCTGCAGTGCTATGTGCTCTTGAAACACAAAAAGCAACACTTATCTGGGAGAGAAGAATCTCTCTGGGCCCTGCAATCTTGGAGGTGTATGTGCTCTTTATGAGACCAGGGGAAGGGGATACAAAGGACACTGTCTCACAAATTATCTGGTTGGGAAAGAGAGAGACAAAGAGAATACAGGAGGCAGGGAGGTGTCCCCTGCACAAACTCTCAGAGGAAGCCTGTGCTGCAGCCCAAGCACCTTCAGCCTCATCACCTGAGAACACAAAACCAGAGATGCTTCAAACTGCCTGCAGCCCACAACTCTGTCACCTTTTCCACATCAAGATGAGGACAACAATAGGATAATGCAGGTGCCAGCTCTGGGGAAGAAATTGCTGAGAAGGGATCTGGCTGCTGCTTTTTTAGCTTTTCCAGATCTCTTAATCCTCCCTGGCATTCTCACTCACCAGAGATGTGATGGTGGCCAGCAGGATATAATTCTTGATGATTTTCTCTGAATAACCTTTCCACAGGTCAGCCCTAGCAGAGATAAGACTGTCTCTCCTGAGAGAGACAACCATTGATATATTTGGATACTTAGCAAACGTGCTGTCTGAAGCACCTGTCACTGATAGCAGTGGAACAATACTGGTGTAGAGCTGCTCAAATTATCTCAGGTTCAAAATGATTTTTCAGTGCCATCCACTTTGCTGCTTTTCTCTCAAGAGGCTTTTCAAATGTCATATCACCCCTGCTCTTTATCACAATAGTCTCTACGTTAAAACAAGCTATAAAAATCAGCAAGCTCTACTGGGGAATGCAGGCTGTGCATATTTCACTGCAGGGCAATGCAGAATATTTTCAAGGGGAAAAAAAAGAAAAAGCTTTACATCTTTTCTGCTGACTCTAAATGAAGACAATCTGTGGTATAAAATTCTACTTTCAATGCTTACTTGTACAGGGGTTTGTACTGTATTAGACGTCTCAGGTTGACTAGATCAGAGCATCCTAATAAATGAAACCTTAGGCTGGATGAAATAAAGATATAAAAATCACAGAAGATAGGGCCTGAATATCTTAGGTGGCTCTTGGAACCTGGAAAACACTATGACAGTCAGCCTGGGTCTTTGTGTCAGGAGATTTGGGGGCCTCAAAACCACCTAATGAAGCAATCCCTGAGGATAGAACAATTTGGAGCAAGACAAAGGGAAACATAGATGCCAGAGGTGATTTTAAATTTATATTTCTCTCCCAAAGGAGTAAAACTCCAATATTCATTCCAAAACTGAAATCTCAAACTGAAGCAAAGCTGGCACAGGACTGTCTTCATGAGGGCCAAAGTCTCCTTCTGCTTTTCCAGAATTAAAACAGACTTCATCATTCTGCAAAATAGCTTCATGGTTTGAAGAGTCTTTTTGGATGTGTGGGAGGATTCAAGTCAATGTCATTTTTAGGTGGGAAGTGTCTCAAATCCTGAATTCATATATTCTCAGAGAATCCCTTCACCATTTATCAGTTTGTACCTGTCACTGATTTTGAACTGACAGCACTTGGGAGTGCCCACAATATTTGAAGCAACAGGAATTAACAGGGAGAATAAGATCGTGAACCCTTGTACTGCAGCTGTCTAGTACCAAGGTACTAATTAATAAGTAAAGCTAACAGAAAATGAAATCATGTCCAAGTGAAGCCTGTGCACATCAGCATTTACTGCCCTGTGAAAGTGCCCTTTAAGTCACTCAGTTTCTGCCTTTTGGTGACCATCCTGAGCTACCTCACTTGTACATTCATGAAGAATGTACATTCATGAAGAGCCTCCTCAGGAAGACAGGACCAATCTTTTCAAGCAGAGTAAAAATAATTCAGTGATCTGATCTGCTTTTGGGGATAACCAGGTCAGCTTCTGAAAGGCCACTGCTCCTGTGAAAACTTAGAAGCCAAATTCCTGTAGTGTCCTCTGCTGAACATCTTTTAAAACCATAGGAAATGAACATATTTATTTTTGCCTGTGGACTGCAGCACAATTTTGTGCACAGAAGCAGTGGGCAATTCACGATGTGAGTGTTGCCTGGAAAAAAAAAGAAAACAAAGGATTACCCTTCAAGTCCTTGGTTTGCATCAATGATCTTTGAATGTGAAAGTGTGGAATTTTTTATTTAATGCCCAAGTTCTGATCACTGTTAGTGGGGACAGGGTTTCATCCATGGAGAGTTATGCCATTGATGTACATGAAAGTTTATTTATTTATGCTGAGTTGTACAATTTTTTTACTCCACTAATACATTTAAGTCTTTCTCTTCAAAGCCAGAATATAGTCTAAAGGGAAAACAAAACCTTTTGCCATGATAATTTCTTTTAAGAAAAGTTGTGTTCCTCAACCTATTCAAATGATCAGAGAATAAGAGGTTGTCTGGCAGAACAGAAAACCACATAAATTGTTATGTCTAGGCAGGGACTCTTCTATTTACTGCAGGATGAAAAAGCAAAAAACCAAGGCCTCAGCAAGATCTAGGGAAAAGAAACTTTTCTTATGTTGAATATAAAAATCCTAAGTTGTTTTTTATTCTTTTTATTGTCTCAAAAATAGCAAGGGAAGGCTTGATAAGATATGCTTGAATACATCTGGGGTATAAAATATATCCATGGAAAGGTAGATCTGTCAGAATTACTAAGTATGATCCCACCTTGCTGAATCCTTTGTATGATGTGTAAATCTATTGTAAATAGGTACAACATTGACATTTCTAGAGGGGTTCCAGTTGTCCCAAGTAAGGCAAATGAACCTTCCTTTCCACATTTGTTTACAGTCATGAAGACACCCCAGTGAAATGTTTTAATAGTGAATATTGAAATTCTGCAATTCCTCCCAGCTAACAAGGCAGACTGCAAGGATAAATGTGAATCAGCTGGTGGTAAAACAATCCCTGTCCTGTTCATTTAAAAAATATATTTTCCCCTAATGTAGTTCCATCAGTTTCTAGCATGAATAAATTATCATGTGCCAAAGTACAGTCTAGTTCTTGTTCCTGTTCTTTTTGTTCCTAATTGGTCATTAATACAGAAACATTTTCTGTATGGAACAGTTTTTTGGTATTTTAATTGTAAGAGCAGAAGGTATTATAAAAGTTATCAGGTGCTGCTGATTTACCACCAAGGACTCTGAAAGTCTTGAAAGTCCAGATCAAAGCCCTGGTCTTTGGGGTTGCTAAAGGGATGTGTGACATCATCTCCTTCTAAGGGCAAAGAAATTGGAGGGACTCAATATTTCACTAGGTTGGATCTTACCCTGAAAATACTTTAACAAAAAAGCAAAAAAAAAACCAAAAAAATCCCCTTGTGTGTAACTTGTCTTGTGTTTCTACCTGACTTATGAGCAACAAGACTCCTGAGCACATTTCAGAAAGAGAGATGCATGGTTATTTTCATTCAGAGGAACATAAACGTGGAGTGGCTGAATACAGTAAATAGTAATGACACCAACATTTTGTCTCAAACACTACAAATAGTGAACATTTTAATGAATGTTTCCATATATTCCATTTACTTTTCATCTCTGGAATAATCAACTCTATGACTGCAGGAGTACATTTCAGCTTTTTCCCTTGGAGAATAACCACAGTAGTGTGGATTCTGAAATTATTCTGGGCAGAAGAGAGAACTGGGACCTCATTTTCCTTTGATACTGGACCACAACACCATTATTACAACATATCCATAGAAAACTCAAAATAGCTGTTCAATATCTGAGCTAATATTGGTACACAAAGGACAGTTTAAAAATTTTTAAAAACCCAACATTTCATGCTTCATTAAAATAGTGCTATACAGACACTTGCCCCACCAAAATTCAATCAAATAAATCAGGATCAGCTAACAATCATTTTTCTATGAGAAATTATAGTTTTACATTGAATCACAAAACCATCAGAAAAAAATTTTTTTCTTAAAATTTTCTTCATCGAGAAATAAATAGTAACAACAAAAAAAAAAGCTCTTTAGCTAAGCATGGCTAAGTATTGGTGAGGCATTTCTTCTCTCTTTTTTATCACAGGAGACATGACTCAGGGTGTTCTGTGCCAGGAGAATCATTCTCTGGGTTTTGTTTTGGCAGTTTCTGTCAGAAAACTGTGATTTCTTTAAACACATTTAGTACTTTAATATGCAGGAGGGGATGTTTCTGGTTGTGTTTTCATTGAATACTGAACAAAACTTTGCTTCAGACGAGGATTCCACAATTATGTGGGTTACAAAAAGTTAGATAGTACAAATTCTTGGTCACAGCATCATATCTTGTGGTGCCTTATTGCCTCCTGTCCCATCACTGCACTTCTGAGAAGAGTTCCATTCTGTTTTCTTTACACCTTGATGCTGGGTAGATCAAGGCAAAACACAGGATCTTCACTCAGCTTTCTCTTTCCAAGGAGAAAGCAAAAATTCCCACTCTTTTTGGGCTCCCCTCATGTCTCTTCTGCTTCCTTTCCAGTCTTCTGTTCATCCACAGTGCAAATGCATTACTTTGAATCTGAAACTTGATATGGAGTAAATCTGGGGGTTTTGTTGTTTTTGTGTTGGGTGTTTTGGCTTTTTTTTTCCTTTTGTTTTTGTATTTTTTTTTTTATTTTCCCAATGATAGCTCCACAAATGAAATATAAATTTCATTAGACCTCTTGGAATGGGCATTTTTATTTGTAAGCATTAACTATTTTTTTTGCCCCCAAAGAACAGGGAGTTGGCTATTTTAACACCTTTTTTAAAAAAAATGTTGTTTTGACTTGACTATGTTAATTTAAAAAGTAAAATGTTTGCATGAACTATTGTGTGGTTTATTATTATCACTGAAAACTCTCTTGGTGAAAGAAAAAACATTAATATTGAAACCATGATATATTTGTGATCTAATTACTAGCTGTGCTTCCAAGCAAATTTTAGAAAGTGCAGTAATATAATTAGGGTCTTGATTTTTTGTTTTGCTGGACTATTGTCTGTCATATTTATCACCAAAACAACTACAAGGAAACATAATTTTGACAAAGATCCAATGGAAAATACTCAGTAGTCTACTATGTACTTCTGAGAGAAAAGTGTGTCTCTGAGGGGGGGTAATACCCATGGTTTAGAGTTGTTTTCTAATTATTAAATCTATAAAACAGTTCCCAAAGTCACATTTGGAGATGCAATTATGAATAAGTGTTGAAAAGTTAAATGCTTTCCTATTTTTAAAAAAATATTTCTATTTTGACCTAAAATATGTGCTTTGTGATGTCTACAAAACAGTTTAAACCCTGCTTAACTGGTATTTCTTATCATTAATTTCAAGCAATCCATTACCTAATTTAATCATTTTAGTATGAAAATTCACAGCTGCTACAAGCCAAGTCCTGCCCTGCCTTTCAATAGTTTTGGTTGCTGTAACTGTATGTTGGGATGGGAAAATTATTTCATTTCCTTATGACCTCAGTTCCCAGTGGTACACTGGGGATGAGAACACCTTGCAATCCTTTTCTGCCACACACCTGCTCTGCTTTCTTCACAGTTTCAGAAACAACTGAGCTACAAATTGATGAAAGTCAAGAAGTTTTACCATGAACTGAGTAATTTCATTCTTTCTGTGATACCACCTTTGTTCTCTAAGCTCTTGTTTCAGGCCATTGTCAGTAACGGGCTATGGTATTAAATGGGTGATACAATACAGCTACTCTCATTTTCTTATAATCCCAAATCACTGCCAGCAGCAACACAGTTTGGATTACACTACTATTTTAATAGCTTTTGAGGAAAGAAATGTAAAGAAAAATAATAAGACTATTCTATTTGTGCTTCTAACAAGCGTTATGTAACTACATAAAATTATCATTCATTATCAGTTTATTGGCAGAAATACACAAAGAGCAGAATTATCCCAGACTTGCTTTGGATTTACTGAGAGCAAAATTGTATCTCTGTTTCACTAATTTGGCTTGTAGGCATCTTTAACTTTTCATATTGCTTAAAAGATTAAAAAAAAATGCTAGCTGTGTATTTATTCATTAGTTGTTTGTTTGAATTAGAGCTGGTTTTCATCTTTCAATTCCTTGTACATGGAGAATTCTGCTGTATCAAAAACTACTTTGGGTCATATTTAGTGCTTGGAACAATAAATCAAGTGAAAGAATATAATCTAAAGAGAGACAAGTGACTTTTCTAAATGTTTTTGCCATTCAGGATGTACCAGAGGGGATGCACAGGCCCTCAGTGATAATGACAGGTCTGCAAAAGCCATAGGTTATGAAGATGAGAGTGTCCCCACAGATAAGGGGTGAATGACCAGTATTTTATTGGCCCTTCTTCAACTTCAATTATGTCTTTTGAAAGTTCTATGTAGAAAGCAATGTTCAAAATGCTGGATTTAGGGAGCTAAGTGTTAATCAGGTATTTATGTATATTATGAACAGATAGCTGCAAACCAAACTTTAGCTTTAGTCCTCCAGAAACAGTTCAGCTATTGGTAGTTTTTTACAACAGAAATTAATTCCTCTAATAAAATAAGTACCCAGAAAAGGATGCTGTTATGATGTATGTGCTGAGATTAGCTCAAAACTCCCTTGCTAAAAGTCATCATTATTTACCAGTATGGATTTTAAGGACAAGCTTTTCAAAGCCACTTAGGGCTGAGTATGCCCAATTCTCATTAATTTTATACATGATTTGATATCCAAATCCCTTTGAAAAGAGGAATAGCTCATTTTCTGAATGTCCAACAGGCTTCTATGTCTGGATATTTCCTATTGGGATTGCAATTTTTATGTGCCCTAGACAGTTAAAAAATTATTTTTCCCATTAACTTTTGGAGCAAAAAAGTCAGAACATGACACTCATGTAATATGAATATGAAGATAAAATGGAAACTTTGATCTAACAAGTCATGTGATATGAACAAAGATAGAAAGAGAGCAAGGAAAAGACAGGAGAGACTTTTCCTTTCTGCAATTTATTTTACTTCAAGACAAAGAATTCTCTATTATGAGGGAAAATGATCCCTGGCCATGAGTGCAAAAGCCACAAAACTTCTAGCATAGCCTAACTTTGCTAGTTTGTAAGAAATCTGTAGGAATTTGTGAATTTAGTGAGGACTTGCAAGACAAAACACTGACAAAGGTGTTCTTAAGAAAAGCTTTTCTGCCTCAGAAGAAGAGTTTTCCCTTCCCTCTGTGAGGAGATATCCTGCTATGAAAGAAAACAAGGAGTTTTAATGCTAAGAAAAAATTCTGGCAGATGTTTTATATTTGATTAATGTTAATACTGATAACAGGATGCTAGAGTGCAGACAGAGCATGAGATATAAAAAATAGTGATTTCTTAGTAATAGTAATTATCTTCCTGGAGTTTATCTGTTTGTAATTTCTGTGGTTTCAGAATAAAGAAATGCTCATTCTGGTGAAGCAGGTGTTAAATGAGAAGTGAGTGAATAGTATATTACCAGGAGTAGAGGTTCAGTAATCAACTGTTATATGCTTGAAAATAAGACTTTTGGTTTATAAAATAATGACATTAAAAGCTTTTTCTCAGTTATCTGGAATGTTGTTTGGGGTTTTCTTTCGCCTAAATCTCATACAGTAGTTTTTTTCATAAAAATTGATGTTTCCAGTGAATCCTTTTCTGGTGCAATGCTAAGAGCTGTCAGTGCCCTGGTACTAACCTAAGTCCTACACATCAGTTGTCACTTTTCCAGGAGAGAATTTGCTATACTAGAGGACCTAATGAAGGAATATTTGCCTTGTTCAATAAGTATCAACCAATGTGTCTTTCTCCCTCACCAATCTTGTTTCTCTGCAGGTATCCATTCTCTAAGACCACTTGCATAAGATTTCCAGTTTGACACTGACTAAATCCTCCAGTGACACATCTTTGTTTTCCTCATAATTTTAAGCTCTGCATCCACACCAGATATTGCACAAACCTGCTGGAAAAAAACAAACAAACAAACAAACAAAAAAAAACCATACCAACTCTACAGATTAATCTCTGAGTTAACCTGGGGTTTTTTTTCCCTCTAGTTGGTGCCATCTGAAGACTGGTTATTGGAACATGCAGGCAAAATAAACAATAGGGAAAAATAAAATAAATGTTGTAGGGGTTTTGGGGTGTTTTTTGTTTTTTGTTTGATTGTTTTGATTTCAGTTTTTATTTGCTTGTTTGTTTGTTTCATTTCAGGTTTTTTTCTCTTTTGTTTTTTTCCTTTTTTTTTTCTTCCCTGTAATTTGTAAACATTTTGGGGCAAACTTGTTTATGTGCTCAGAATTCACAGGGAGGTGCACATCTCTACTCAGTGTTTAGCTTCTGCATGATGCTCTGCTCAGGGCAGGGTATAAAGTGCTACTCAAACCCACAGTGTGCAGCACATCAGTTCACACACATTTCTAATTAACACCTAATTTTGGATTAATTTCTGATTCCCTCCACTGGGCTTTTCTAATGAGATCATGAGCTACATTGGCAGAAAGTTTTCTTTTAAAATGTATCTTTAAGGTAGAACCAACTAGTTAGTTGACAAAAGGATTTTAAAAATATGAATGAAACATGCAAAAAAATCTCCCAAATCCTTATTTGTTAGATATCTGTAGTCTTATTTTTTAATTTCATCAGCTACAATCAGGGAAAGAGTCGAAATACTTTCTGCTCCACCAGTTCTTTCGTTGCCTCTCTTTTCATGCATTAAGAAGTTAGGTTTTAGTAAGGAGCTGACCACAGCCCCATCCCAAAGTCTGCATCCCTTGGGAAGAGGGCTTGGGAGCAAAGAGGGACAGCTGGTAATGGGAAAGGGGCATGGAGATGGTTTAATTCTTTGTTTCTTCCTAGTCAAATCTATTTTGATTGGTGATGAAAGCAATCAATTTCCCTAGGTCTAGTCTGTTTTACTGTGATGATTACTGGTGCATGATCTCCCTGTATCTCAGCTCCTGAGATTCCTCATCCTGTTTTCTCCCTGTGTACTGTAAGGGGAGGGAGTGAGGGTGCAGCTGAGTGGGGTTTCTGACTGCCAGCCAAGCTCTCATAAGCACACACAGGGAATAGAGAGTCCTTCATCCAGAAAAACACGTCAGAAAGAAATTTAATAAGACAATAAAACTTCCAGACAGTCAGGCAAACTCACTGACAAGGAGCTTGCTAACATGTGTCACTTTTATCCCCTTGTCCCTCACTTTTACCATACTCCTTAGATCACACAGGCCTATCCATTTGGATACCTTTTTTCCTGCTAAATCCACATGTTAAGTCATGCACAGTCCCTGGAAGCTTTTCCTCTGTATCCCATAATGTGTCCTGTGCCTCTGGGCAGT
Source organism: Luscinia megarhynchos (assembly GCA_034336665.1). Classification (NCBI taxonomy): domain Eukaryota; kingdom Metazoa; phylum Chordata; class Aves; order Passeriformes; family Muscicapidae; genus Luscinia; species Luscinia megarhynchos. Next base: position 95,583,305 of record JAPFBE010000002.1, read on the forward strand.
GACCCCATAGTGTGGGTGCCACTCCTGGCCCTGGGGACTGAGGCATTCCTGGGACAGCACTGGCAGGGGCCAGGGCAGGGACTGGTGTCTCTGGCTGGAGCTTTGGGGTTTTTCTGCCTTCTTTGTGTCTCTGAGCTCCTCTGTGTGTACCTGGACAAACTTTATATCACATAACCTGCCAGTGTCAACCAGCTGGACTTCTTTCCTCACTCCAGAACTCTGAGGAATTTATAGTTCAGACACTCCTCTGCTTTTCCCACAGATCCCAATCTCACTGTCATTTTCAGGGTATTCCTAGGATTTTAGAGACTGTGAAAGGCACAGGGATGGTAGCCATCTTTATAAGTATCCAAGAAAACTCTGCCTCTGTGTTGAGGAAGAAGGGGCAGGAAAGAAGCAGAAGAGAGAACTTCTCTCTCCTGAAGCATGAAGAAATTTTCAGCCAAACATCTCAGGATAATGTTAAAACAGACTGAGTATAGGATCTCATGGCTAACTGAAAGCTGGGGAATACCATTCCCTCCTATTAAGGCTCTTCTATTTTAAAAAAGTCTTGGATGGAAATTGAAATAAAAACTGTGAAAAGCAATCTACAGAACTGAGCATAGATTTTCCACAACAGAACTAGAAGGGGAGAAGCCAGCATCTTCTGCATTGTTCTGGAAAAATTACTATGATTTTTGAAAGAGATACATCAGATACTTGACCCCAGTTTAGGATTGCAAACAAAAGGCCTAAAGACTTGAAATACAGAGGCAGAATATATAAGGAAATGTATATTTTTACTTTGCAATTCCTATAGTAATAGGTGACTGGTTTAAACAATTTTTTTTCCCTTTAGGAAATAAAGAGGATGCCCAAAGATAAAGAGTTTTGTCTCTATGTATTTTATGAAGGACTGTGCAAGCAACAGAGATACTTCAAAGCTTCTAAGTGTGTGCAATCCTTTGTGTAGATATTCCCTGTTTTCCAAAGACTATTGAATTCCACACTGCAGGTCCAGAAAGTGGGTGTAATTTCCACAGCTTTTGTGTATTCTTTGACTCTAATGGCAACCTTATCTTTCTGGTAGATCCAGTGACACGGGGTCACAAAGGGCTGAAAGGAAATGCCACACAGCAGGGCAGAGCCATCACTGAGCCCAAAGATGAGGTTTTTGATGTCACTGGTGAAGGTCTAGTTACAAGTTCATTATACTCTCAAGATAGATACACTTTTAAACTGCACATCTGATCCTGTTTCATCTACTATCTGCCTTTGGTTTTCGGTTGGGTTTTATTTTTCTTGATGTCTCAAATGCTTTGTTTTCCTTTTGTGAAACAATTATTTGTGCACTCTTAACAAATACATATTGTGGGTCTGGATTACAGGGGAGATAGAAGAACTGCCTGATGCAGCTTGCTTTTTGGAGAGGAAAATTTATTGTGGAAATAAAACTGCCTTACAGCTTTAACAGAAAGACATGTAGAAGAAAAGCTGAAGTGATTAATTATTTCACAGTAGACAGTTAAATATTTATTAAATAGCTCAAATGCACACTGTAGTGAACCAACTAATATGAACATGAGCTTATCATTATGGCAATAACTGCATGATCAAATTGAGTCGACTTGCAAGTGCTAAGGGTACACATTCCCAGGAGACTGTGAAGCTTTACATAGGATGTTCTTGAATAGGTAAATCTAAAAATTTAAATAGTACATTAAGCAGTCTTCGCAGAAAGAACCACTCCTCCCTGCAGCCAGAGCATCTGAGCTCCTCCAGCTGCTGACAGAAACCACCCCTGTAGCTCCCCTGCTACCAAAACCTTGCCATGAAAAACAGTTCCAGGATTAACAAATGCTGTAGCTACAGCTGCATATGCTATACAAGAAATGGGTACATTCTTCCCTCAGAGGTCAACCAGTTATCCCAGCCTGAAGTTTTTATCCTCAGTTTATTCTTGGGCTTGTGAACTGCTGTTCCTTCTTGTGACCTGAAGATGGTTTTGTAAAACCTCAGTGCTCTTCAATGTCTGCTTGCCCCTGCTGTGTGAATTGATGCCATTAAAAATAACACCACTCCCTACAAACCTTACCTCTGTTATATCTCACTTGCCACCAAGGCAACTACTCAAAATGATACAATTAATGAATGAAATAGGGATAAAAAGCATGATAAAGTGGCAATAAAGCTATATTTGCCTTCTAAAGAGCTGTCATGGTAGCACAGAAGCCTTAAAGGAACGATGCCTTGCAGGAATATACAAATCTCAACAAAAATACTTTTTCTCGGGTGTGACAAAGTCACTTCACAACAGAAGGGATATCAAAGAAAATGAGAGCAAGGAAGAAACACAGGCATCTTGTGTAACTTGGGTTGCCCAAAAGTATCTAAGGTTGCCACACAAGAATGGCAAAATGACACAGAACTTATGGGAGGTTAATATTTGTCTAACAGTCATTTGCAGGCTCTGGTGAGATGTGAGACAGCCCAAAGTTTCCATTTTCAGTGAACAGAATTGCTGTCTCATGACTGAATGGTGTTGCTCCATTCCATAGGCATTGCTGCTTACATTGGAGGTTGCCTGTTTTGGAGGCAATATTCATTTTGAATTATGGGAATCAAGTGAAGGAGATGTAGGAAGGTATATGAGAGTGGGAGAGAGGTGGGGATGACTGTGGGAAAAGGGAAGAAACAGCTGTAATCCTTCAGTACTTGGAAGAGCAAAAAATAGAAGAACTTTACATTCAAAGGGAAATCACTGGTGTAGAGCTCAAATGGGGAAAGTAGAAAATCAGTTTTTGCTGTTGATTGTTGGAATTGGTGAATGATTTATTTGGAATCTGAAACCTATAACCTTTTCCAACTACTGAAAAGTATGAGCTTTGGTAAGCAAGAATAACTGCACAGTTGTTAGTAGGGTAACTAAAGTAGCCTTTCCATTAAAAAAAAAGAAGGAAAAAAGTAACAGTGTCACTTTTAAAAGATAAAGTCATCTTCATTTTGATTCAAACAATTTTTCAGAAAAAAAGAGGTTTAAAATGTATTCCATGTATTAAGAGTGTTTCTATGCTCCAAGAGTCTTTCCTTTGGGTACTGTACGATGGTTTATTATCCATTATCTGTAACACAAAGATAATGAAAGTGGTTCTATTGTACTCTACGTGAAACCCACAGGAATACCAGGATTTGACAGTCATGATATATCTCAGTTAGTTTCTAATGTGTAAAGCCATCACCAATCATAGAGAAGACAGTCTGTTGGTTCAATAAGTCTACAAAGTAAGATGATAGAGTTCTTCATTTATCTTCATTGAAACAGCTTTGACTGCTGTGTGGTTGATAAAATAAATCTAGTCCTATTCAGAATGTCTCCTCTCTGCCCATTGAAAGCTAGCAGTTTCTATTCTCCTGTATCAATTCTTATGCAGCCCTCATCACCCACAAGGTGGGAGTATCTTCTGTTAACACCTTGAGCAAAGTGACTCACATGTATGAGCTCTAGATCATTTTCTTGCTCATTTTCTCCCGGGGGAGAGAGAATTGTGAATGCAATGAAGCATTTTGATTGGAAGATTTTTTTAACAAATATATTTATGAAAGAGATGGTAGGTCAAACAGATGCAATAGGAGATGGACAGGTTCATCATTGCCCTGACAGGCTGTGGATGCCCCAACCATGGAAGTGTTCAGGGCCAGGCTGGATGGGACCCTGAGCAACCTCACCTAGTGAGTGGCACCCCTGCCATTACAGAGCGGTTGGAACTAAATGATCTCTAAGGTTCCTTCCAATCCCAACCATTTTATTATTCTATTATGTTTCTTTGCTTTTAGGGGAGTTCACTGTATAATTTAGGAATAATCCCATGAAACTCCATGAACTTCATAGTTATATAGAAAGTTTAGTGCTGATGTCAGATCAGAAAAGCTGATCAGTCTCACAACCTGTGTTTTCTCTGTTCCTCTTCAAAGGCTGTAGAAACACTTGAAGCACATACACACATATATATGATGCAAATTTTACTGTCAGACAACATAATATTCTGAATTTTATTTGGTGTCAACAGCAATCAGTGATAAAACCAGACAATTATGAGACAATTATGTCTCCTGGACACACAAGATTCAATGCAGACAGGATCTGCAATTAATGATTTAATTCTAAACTATATTTCATGGTTTTAACTCAGCCAAGAAGTGGAAAAAACATTAATATCACAGTCATTGCTATAGCAGTGTTGAGTCTCTTTGGACAGCTGATGACCAACAAAAGCCATTACTCAGAAGTGTGGGTCAGGAAGAGCATAAATCATCCAGGAATACATAAAGGGAATAAAGTACAAACTGTGTTGCTCGAACACAAATATGAACTCTTCAGACAAGAGCTGTTTCTTAGTAGAAACCCCTTAATGTGCTTTTCTTCCCACATCTGCATCATCACTGACCTTTTTGGCTTTAATTTCAGCAAACTGTTTTCCAAGTCAGACCTGGGCCCACTTTCCAAGTTTTGTGCCATGTGTACTGGAGTGGTGAAGACCACATACTGTGAGAGGCTGCTGATATGAGTCTGTATCATTTTATGACTGCATTTAAATGTCACACAGCACAGGGAGATGGTTGACCTTTGGAACTCTTTTCCAACACGTTCTTTGAATGTACTTCAGTATGAAAACATTGCCTTGGAAATTTGACAGATGTGTCAAATGACTCAGGCAGGTCAAAGATAAGAATGTCTCCCTGTTAATCATCCCTGATGGTAGCAAACCATCTATCATGTCACCAAGACCTTTCATGTGCAGGTCTGAAACTAGATTATATCAAGTTCAGGATATTAAATGTAATTTTGCAAGCTTGAGATTGCCTTGAACTTACATTTATGTGAAATTTCAGTGAAAAAAAAAAGAAATTGATTTTTTCAGAGAAAATTAGCCTTTACTGATTAGAGTTTTTTTGGAAGACAATCATGTGTGTCTTAGTCATTTACAGGGAGCCTAAGAATGGCACTTTATAATAAGGTTATAATATCTTTAAAAATACATAAGAAAAAAAAACCAAACAGAAAACCAGTGATAAATTATTTGAGAAGAGAGAGGAAAAGCAAAAGTTCTATTGGAATAAGATTGTGAGTTGTGAGTAACCAGCTACTTAAAACAAAGGTATTTTGCTTATCTGCCATCCCACATTTAGTATCATTGTGATTACTTTAATGTGTCAATGTAGAAGATGCAGTAACTCTTCAGGTTTCAGTAACAAGAATGAAAAATCCTTTTATTCCTGAAATGGTATTTATAGATTACAGTAAATAGTCAAGCTTCCATTTAGACTAGTGTAGCACATAAAGCACATATAGCTCATAAACTGCTGTTATTATTTTGTATCAGAAATAGGAAGTATAGTCATAAAAGCTGAACATGTTCATTTCAAAATTTGCAAGGGAACACTTACTAATTCTCTGAGGACCTCAGTGATTCCATTTAGCTGAGTCATGTAAAGATACTGGGAATGGCAATATGGCAAAATAGATTAAATGCCTCCTTTTCTTTGTCTTTCAAAAATCTTCAAAGAAATTTCAGTTACTGAGACCTCAAGTCATCCCAGATTGCTTTGTTCTTACCTTTGAGTTCTCAAGTTGTCAGAGATCAGAAACCTCAGTGTCCCCACTGTGATCATCTGCAAGATCAAGAGGTAAATGGTGCCGTGGACAACACAAAGATGTCATGAAATTATCAAAATAAAATAATCTCTAGCATGGAGCTAGAGCATAGCTGAAAGATATTTTGAAAAGAAATAAGATAGAAAACGTAAAAATAAGTTGCATTTACAGCTGGGTAAAGACTATTAAATTTCCCCTCCCTTCTTTTGCAGTACTGATGTCTGTGGTGCAAGTCTGTCAGATTCCAATAGCTAAAGCTGGACTGGATTCAGGTGTGGTAGAAAAGGAGGGAGGACCAGCACACAGCTGATAATATCCCTGGTTAAACTGGTGTGACTTTTCCTCTGGAATGAGCATTAAAGAAAATGTCCTATAGCAAAGAATAAGCATCACATGTAATTTTTAAAACTCTTTCGTCAAAATAAAATTCCAGGCACTGTGGTTGTATTGCCAGTGCTCCTTCTGCTGGACACTGATTGCTTAGACACAGAAATAATACTGTATTAAAACAGAGTTTTAAACAGAGAAATAAAAAATATTCCAATCTGACAGAGCACTTTCATCACAGAGCAATGAGTGCCAGTTGCATACATCTCAGTCGAGGATACACTGGGACTTTAAATATTTTTTTTTTTAGCAAAACTATGAGAAAGGAAGATCAATTTACTTTCCTCTGTAAAATTTGATGACGGTGACCAATCCTTCATGGTGCTTTGTAGCACTTAGTCCTATGATGTCTAGATCATCCAGGCCTGAGTTCTTTAATTTATATTTATACTCATGAAATATGTAACTGCTAAAAGACAGGAAATACTTAAGTTAGCAGTTACGTTGCATGTGAGCTGCAGTAGAATTTGATGCATTAAATGATTAAAATAACATTTTTTCAAGTAAATAAAAAGTGCAAAATGCTTGCTCACGTCTGTTTACTGCATTTTTTTCATCTGTTCATAGATTTTAAAAACAAAATGGTCTATAAAGACAAAGAGCTCCTATCTCAAAGAGCAGTCAAGCAACTCAAGCCTTGAGCAGCCAATGTTTCCAGGAGTGTGTTGTGGGAAAGTGTCAAAGGCTTTGCTGAAGTCCAGGTAGACACATCCACAGACTTTTCCTCATCCACTGGGGGAATCACTTTGTCATAGAAGGAGATCAGGTCAGTCAATCAGGACCTGCCTATCACAAATCCATGTGGCCAGACCTGATCCCCTGCCCCTCCTCTGTGTGCTGTGTGATGTGTGATGGCACCTAGGATGAGATGCTCTCAGGATCATCTGGTTACCCACACAATGAGCTTGCACACAACTTTCAGTCATTTGCAGCACATTCTGTTCATTTGTGTATTTTGAAATGCTATTTCCTGGGCTTCATATTCTCCTCCAGAAAGTACCAGAGGTGTCGTACATAGAACGTCATTAGTCCTTTGATGAATTGCAATCATCCCGCTCATCAGTCTGGTACCAGCTGCTCGTCAGTTAAACTGCTGAGTTTTGCTGATATAGACAGTAGCATCTGCAATTCTTTCAAAATCAACAGTTGCCCTGGAAGTCAGTCCCAAAGAAATTGGTTTTAAAGTTAGGCATATAATATAAGTTTGTCTTGTTCTACAACTGATTGAAATGGATACCCCAGGAGCCATTTGATGTAAGATGAATGCTAATTTTAAAAGAGAGACGCCCTTTAAACTCTGTGGACTGTAGAGGGAGCCTTGATGATTAGCTTAGATTTGCCTTTTAGATGGCATAAGTTCAGCAATAAAAATCCCAGCCTGGATTCATAGAGTTTATTAGTAGTTAATCAACAGATCTTATTTGTATGCAGCTTTCTATTGTAAAACAAATGTAATCTAGTTAATGAGAGCAAGCTGAGACAACAAAAGGAAATTCTATACTTGTGGTGGTAGCTGTAATGAATTCCATGGAAATTTGCACTGCTCTACCTGCGAGTAAGGCTTTACCTTCATTTCCAAATCCCAATGCAGAGTTTTTGCTTGTACGTACAAGGACTAAACCTTTCTTAGGAGCATCTCTAAATACTGTGTTGTCAAGATAATCAAGGATTTTTAAGGACTGAGAATTTACCTATTAATCTAATTCACCAGTTAAAATAATGAGGAAAAATAATTTTCTTATTTTAATGCATAGAGTAATATACAATGATTAGATACAATAATAAGAGAAGGCAGTGTATCTAAAAAAGCCAAAGACAGCCAAGCCAGCATTATCAAAAAAGAAGATATGAAACGGAAGGAATCTTCCACATACAATCATTTGAATAATTTTCAGCACTTCACAAGATTGCTATCTACCATAACCTTCTAGTTCTTCACTTTTTAAAATTACATTACATGTGGTTTACAGCCCATTAAGATAAGCTATGTCTCTTGACCACTTCTGTTTCTGTAAATCAGTTATCAAAAGTTATTTTAGTTAGAAAAAAACACTGTTAGAAATTAAGGGCTATTGAAGAATATGCAACAATACTTATGCAGAATAACCAAACTGTGTAAAGTCCATGTCATCCATATGGAATATTAATCACACCTTTCAGCATGAAAATAGGTCCAGATTGACATGATGAGCTCTCTGAGAGGAGTCTGGGGTGTTCTGAAATTCAACTTTTTGAGCGCCTGAATCAAATATTTCATTGTGAAGCAGGTGAGGAGATTGTCACCCACCCTGTCTCAGGTCAGTTTGTTGTCTGTCTCACCCACACTGAGATGACACAAAGGAGCTCCCAAGAGCCACAAGCTGAGTAGATCCTGGGCTGCCCTAAGGATTCATGAGGTATGTGCACTGAGCACATACAAGATCTCCTGTATTTAACAAGAAAATATAAGATTCAAGCTTGCAACTAAAATTCCATAGCTGTTGCCACACTGGTGTTTTTGAAGTTTGTATTTGAAGGCCAGAAGAATGGGATTGCAATGGCTTTTGCTTTACTGGTAGTGCATAGTATGTATTATAGAATTTCCAGTTCACGGTTACAAGTATGACTATTTTTTATTTAGTATGTCTTCAAGCTTTTCCAAAAGACTTGTTGAAATGAATTAAAATTTTTATTTGCAAACTGATTAGTTGGGAAGGTGACACTAGTTTTATTTCATTAAATAAATAAATAAGTAAATAAATAAATAAAGGTAAAAAGTGGACTGTCTTTTCTCTCCCTTTAAATTAACTTTCTAGAAAATTTTAAGGAATGATTTTATGGGTAGTTTATTTTTTTTTTTTTGGCCTTAGTGTCTACCAGTAGTGCAAAATTCTATGCAATCTGCTTTTAGGCTCAGTTGAATATTAGTAAAGAGAATTCACACTAATTTTTTGTAGCTGCAACTAGCTTTGTCATTAAAAAATATGAGGTTGGTATCAACTTTAAAGTGTAGTAGAACCCTGTTTAAGACCAGCCTAAACAAGCTATTTTTATTAGCTATCATAGCATGTATTGAAAAGTCATCAAAATTAATAAACGGAATTAGGAGTTACATGAAATGCAGAATATCTCTCAAACAGTAAAAAATAATTATCTATATTTATGCCTGAAAAATAAGAATAAAAATAGGTGTTCTAACTTAATTAGGAACATGGAAATACCCAAGACCAAGCATGCTCTTCCCATTACAAAACTGAAGTCAGTGGCAGCACATTCGACACTTGCTGCTTAGAAGATAGTTTGGGTTCTCAGACAAGCTTTCTGTCTGTACTTCAAAAGAACACTAAATGGAATATATAAGGCAAAATCTACTCATGAAATATGTGGATATATGTGTGGTGTGTTGATCCTGACTGGATGACAGGTGCCCACTGAGTCCCCCTGCCCCTCCCCTCCTCATCTGAGCAGAGGAGAAAAAATATTATGAAAGACTTATGGGTCCAGATAAGGACAGGGTGAGATCACCAATTACCTTTATGGGCAAAATAGACTTTATTTGGGGAAATTATTTGAATGTATTACAAATCACTTCAGAGTGTGCTAAAAAATAAAATCGAGCCTTAAAAACACCTTCCCCCCAGCCCTCCCTTCTTCCCAGCTCAGCCTCATTTCGTTCATCACACATATGGTGTTTACTGCTCCTTCTCCTGCCTTCTCTTCCCCTGCTCCAACAGGAGCTTCCCATGGGGTCACAGCCTCCCTTGGGCCTCAGCCTCAGCGGGTCAGCGTGGAGCTGGCTGCCTCTGGCTCTATCAGACACGGACAGAAGTTTCTGACATCTCACAGAGACCATCCCTGCAGCCCAACCCCCCCTACCAAACTCTGGCCAACCAAACCCAACACAGCATGTTCTTTTTTAAATGCTTCTTTGGGTGTCCAAGTTTGGACAAACTTAGGGAAAAAACTCCCAGAAGAGCTTCCCAGGAAATAAGAAAAAAAAATTTCACTCAGGGGGAAAAGTGGAAAAAACCTATTTATTAACACATACAAGAGAAACACTTCCCAGCACAGACCCAGGTGACAAAAAAGTTTTCACCGAGAGAGAGAAACTTGGACGCTTTTGATCTTCACTAGAAGGGCGAATGCTTCTCTGGCCGGTGTCCAGCAGCAGGTCGCAGGGTTCCTCCGGAGCTGGTGCTGGAATCCTCGGGGGTGAGGGGGAGAAGGGAGAGGGGAGAGAGAGAAAGAAAAAAAACAGCCGGAATAGCCAGCAAGCTTTAAACAGCAGCGAGCTAAACCGAATAATTTAAGCAATATAAAGTCAAAAAAAAAATCAAGAAAAAAAAAACCAAAAAAAACCAGCTAACTCACAAACCAGGCCACGAGCCACCACCACAGCAGCGATAGCCACCCGCAGCAGCAGCCAGAGCCAAGCACGCAGTCACAGCGAGCACCCCCCCCAAGCCAAGCCCGCGGCAAACCAAGGCCATTCTGCAGAGCAGAGCCCAGGCGGCCCCTCCCCGGGGAGCAGACAGCTTCATGGCCAAGGGGGGCAGGGTGAGGAGTCAGTCAAATTATCAACCCAGGACATTGGGTTAATCGGATTTTTTTCCTTTAAAGATATATATATATATATTCTTAAAACACATTGATGAATAAGGGTGATTTGATACCTATAAGACTGTTCTTGATAAATAAACCATACCTGAAGGAGTAAATTAATGTATTTAATTACCAATGACTTGACTGAATGCTCAGAAGATACAGGCTTAAATATACTTATTTTTGCTTTTGCACTGGAAATGTTGCAACCCCAGATTCAAGATATGTTAGTCCAGAATTAGAGAAGGCTTTTAGTGCAATGGTTATTTTCTTTATTCCTCTGACATTTGTAGATAAATGAGTGAAGAAGAAAAAAAAAAAAAAAAAAAGCAGTTGCTGTTTTTTTCCAGGTGACGGGTCTTTTCCAAAAAACAACTGACTGCCATGATCAACATGTTTTGCTCAAAAATATCTCTGACTTATTTTGTGAAATGTCAGAACAATAAAGCATTTTTCTTCTGGAAGCTGGCCTGAAATTAACAAAAACTGCTGAAAACCCCAGGCTTTTCATCTGCAGCCAAACTACCCCACCTTGTGAATTTTTTTTCAAAGATGTAACAATCGCGGGGTTTTGGCTGGACATTTGATATTTTCTAGAATCACTAATTTTAATTGGCGATGTTAAAAATACAGGGCTCCTTACACAAGGCAAGGCTGGATTGCAGACTGGGAGGAGTGGTTTGTTCACCAGATGGTTCTGCTGCTATTCAGCAGGACCTCGTCAGGCTGGAGAAAAGGGCTGACAGACCCTTCTGAAGTTCCACAAAGGGAAAAGCCAAGTCCTGCTCCAAAGGAGGAATAACCCCATGCACCAGTACAGACTGGGAACCACCTGCAAAGAAAGAGATTGTGCTGGTTTCACATGGAAGGAGGCGGGGAGCCGCCTGAGGGAAGAGCACAGGGCCCGGAACCAGGAGAGCTGTCGCCTCTCTGGGAGCTTCCTCTGTGGGCTACGGGGACCAATTTGAGAGCTGATTTAGTAGTTGATATCCCAAGTAACCATTGAAAAAGTTATTTCGCTTCATAAATCACATTGGTAAGGCTAATTCGCTCTCTTTTGTCTCTCGGCCACAAGGCAGGCAGCAGCCAGCGGGGCCCTGGGCTTGGCTCGGCCCCAGCTCTTCTTGGCTCGGCCCCAGCTCTGCTTGGCTCGGCTTTGGCTCAGCTCAGCTCAGCTCTGGCTCAGCCCCGACCCAGCCCTCGGCTCAGCCCTCGGCCTCCAGCCCCAACTTGGCTCGACGGGGCCCCGGCTCGGCCCAGCTCCCCTCTCCATGCGCATGGCCGAGCGGGCATGGGGGAGCCACCGAAGGCTCTCCCTTCCCCTGTTCTGAGAGGAGAGCCCCAGCTGACCACGCCGCGGAAAGAAGTCCAACCTTTTCCACGTGGTCCCTGCGGCCACGTTTTTTCCAGCGTGGCCTGGCCCAGCTCCTTCATTTTCTGGATGCAATTTTAACCTTTTAAAGCCTGGATGCGACTCTAGATCTCTTGAGTTTCCCCGAATGAAAAGAATAAAGCAAGGAGTCTACTGAAGTCAGTTAAATGAAAGCAAAGTTTTCCAGATGGGAAGAGATTGTAGAGATGCCACTGATAAGTAGCTGAAAACCTTTTTTTTTGTGGGCTATAAGGGGACTGTGACTACACTGAAATTCCTTTAAACTGTGAAATATACTTAGGGAGGTTGAAGTGCTTGAGAAAAGGATCTTTTGCCTCTAGGGAAGGGGGCTGTCTGTTTTGGGACTGGAAATGTGGGCGGAGACATTTAATACAAAAAGAGATGAAGAGAATTTTGTCTTTTAGCAGCTTACTTTTAAAAGTGGTACCCCAAGTGTGCAGCATAACCCATAGCACAGCTTTGGAAGGACTGTGGGGATGGCAGGAGAGTCATATTTTGCAGGTTTTTTTCCCAGGCGGACACAAATTGTCAAAGTGAAGATGCCCCCTAAGCCTAAACCAAAAAAAGGAACTTTTCTCTCTAGAGTGAACTGAAATGATTATCGAAGTAGATAACTGACTGAAGTGTTTTCTGTACGTTGTTGTTGAGAAATGTGGAAGGTGAGGGAGGGGGGAAGAGGGAATGATCTGGAAATCTTATTATGCATTTCTTTTTTTGTGTGTGTGTTATTAATAAATTTCTTCTTATACCCTTTTAAATTTTAAGCCTGCCTTGTTTTTGCTCCTAAGTCCTGTCTTTAAAAAAAATTAAATATATTAAAATTGGCAAACCCAAGTCAAACCCTGACAGAGATGAAGACACCAAGCTGCACGAGTGGCGTTCCTTGGCAGAAAAAAGGTCAAGAGCCTCTCACTGTGCCTTGGGCAGAGCAGTGATGGAAGGTCAAACTTCCTAAGTTCGTTCTACAGCACCATAGTTGGAGTTAAATGCAGACTTTGAAATTCACACATTTTATCTAAGCAGTTTTAGATGCACATCTTCAAATAATTTCATTGAGAAGTACCTATTTATTCCTATGACTGTATCAGGTTAAGACACAGACACACTTGCTTAAATAAGTCCTATCTCTAGTAAATTTATTCAATAAGAAAATGGGTTAACTTGGATGCAGAGCTACACAGCTGCAATTAATATGCTGCCACAAGCTTGTGTCTACACAGTGCTACACTGAGCTGTATAAACATCAGTTTGAGCTGCCCTAATCCATGATCTCTGAATCTATGCATCATTACACAAATATTTATTTGTGCAATGATAAATCCACAAATTAGTTTTGAATTTGTATTTGGAGATTTCTTTCCTGTGATCATTTCCATTCTAAAGATACATGCCAGGATTCAATGAGATGTCATTTTAAAGGGAAAAAAGTTGTCCAAAATAGCATGGTATGTTCAGGTTCATCTTGTATTGGTAGACCTGTGATCAGTGGATCATCAACCCTTTATTGATGCCTTGGTTTCTGACAGACATAAATTCAGCACAAGCCAGGAAAGGTCTGTTGCTTTCTTTGGATAAACAATCCACATGTACATGGAAGAGATGACAAATTTTAGTTACTGAGAGTGCCATGTCAATTTTGAATACTGCTTCTGTTGTTTTGGGGATTTCGCTCTTTTTTGAAAAAATCAGTTTACATTTCTCCAAGGTCAACATGGATCTCAAGGAATATAATGTCTGGATTCTCAATCCTACGTATTTTTCATTTTAGTTACCGTAGTTTCCTTCTAAAATGGATGGTGGTTTGTTTTTTTTCTTTTGCCTTCTTTAGTGTCTTCTGTTTGTGTCTCCTGGGCTGTGTAAGGAGAAAGGAGTGAGATGAGTCCAGAATATTTAAAAGGTTAAAGTCTATTTGTAAATCCATTAAGAGTTTCTAGTTTTTAAACAGATTTTACTGGCCATTAAAATTCTGATGCCTTTGCCTGACAAAGATTGTAATGAGAATAGAAAATGGCATTAAATGGAATCCATTCTGAAGATGATTGCAAAAGATACAAGCCTAACTAATTCTTATTATAGCTTTGTTCTGGTATAATTGAGAATGCTATTCTCAATACCTGAAATACTTGGAGAGAATTTTATTGCAATTATAAAAAGGTGCTACTTAATTTGATTTAAAATTGGAACTGCAGTTGGTTACTTTTGGCGTTCTGCAAATGGCACAGGAGCGGCTGACGCTGATTTTGTGCAGCCCTGCAGGAGTGTTTTTCTCTTATGTAATCCCAGCTACTGACATGCAGGACATCTATGTATGGGTTTAAGACTCAAATTGTGATCATCCACAAAGCTGACATGTTAACTGTTCCTGTCTTATTGTTTAAAGTGAAACCAGGCTGCAGTCTTATGTTGAAACATGTCCTCTTTGTGTGGATGATCTTGAGGACACTGTCTCAATAATTCAGTCTGGAATGCCCAAGCTGCTCTTGCAGCCAATGGTTTTGTGCAAGACAGTAAAGATGCTCTGTAATTATATGGAAGACAAGTTCATTGATTCCTGTGAAGTTTTAAAGCAAGGAAGCCATACCAGGTGCCCTTTGCTAAAACCTTAGTGGAAAATGATGGAAATTTGGTTTGCAGGTGCTGAAGAACATTACATTTAAATATTTATTTATCGACTTTCATGGAAAAAAAAATCTTCAACTACTCTACCTAAAAAAAATTAGAATATATCTGTTTTGCACTGCTCTTAGAGATAACCTGGTGCTAAAATCTCCTGAGAAATTATTGAAGGTTAGAGTTCAGAGTTCTAATTAAGGAATAAACATTTGCACTTTTGTCTGCTATTACACGCTGGCAATGTTTCATGAGCCTGGCTTCCAGATCCAAAAGCCAATGGCTTGGGGATAAGAAAGCTTAGATTTACCTATATACTGTATCCAGATTTCATCACTTCTAAGAGCAGTACAATCAACAGCCAATAAATTTCAATGCAAATTAACACCTTTTATTTAGTCACTACTAGAAACAGTAGAATAAGAAAAAAAAAAAAAAAAAAAAAACAAAAAACCAAACAGAAAGGAAAAGAAAAAAACAGAAAAAGATAAAGCAAAGACCAAAGCATGGCATTGTATTTTGGTGAAGAAGATGAAGAAGATCATGGAACCTGCTTTCACTTCTTTCTCTTGAGCAGTGTAACACAAAGATTAGTTGTACCAGAAAACTGTGAAAACTGTATTATTCTGTTTCAAATATCATTTAACCTTTAAGAAGCCAGATGAAGAAGAGAGAAGCAGAGAAGGAGCTAGTGAGTTTCTCAGACACCCAGCAAAACTGAGGATTTTGGCAGAAAAAATACATCTTATAAAATTAGTAAGAATTATGGAAAACATACCTCAAATTTAATAGCACTTACAGAATTGTTTAGTCTTTAATTTTTTTTTGAGGTTAGTTTTCTTTTTTTAAATGGAATAAGGGGACCTGTTCTGAGAGCTCATTTAAGTAAAATGTGAGTAAGTTTCATCATCATTTTTCCCAGGTTTCCTACATGGGTATTATCTGAGGAATAACCTATAATGAACATTTAAATAATGTTAGGCTTTTAATTTCATTTGAGGTGCATCTCAGATCAACTGAAGGGTTATAATCATTAAAATATTTAAACAAACTGTCGTACAGAATGAACCACCTGCTAAAATCCTTCAGCTTCATACATTCCAAATATCTTGTATTCCACTTTAAAAAAAGTAAGTTAAATTGGTTTGGGATTTTGGGAGACTTTGTTTCATTGTTTCCAGGAAAATGTGGAAGAAGAGAAAGAAAATTCACAAAAATTATGCAAATTCTCTAAAAACAAAAACAGTGCACAGTGCACTCCAAAATTTTCCACAGTGGACAGTCTCTTCAAAAATAATAAAAAATATTTTTTTTAAAATATATTTGCAAAAAAAAAAAATGTTCTTCCACCTCAAATAAATTTTTTATTGGTGTTGATCATAGAATTCTAATAATGAACACCAAATGTTGAAGGAAGACCTCTGCCTTAGGTCTGAAAATGTTGTTAATATTTCATGAGGAAAACAGCCAATGCTTTCAAATCATCTGATTCCTTTTACCCCATGAATGCCAGTATCAGCTTGTTCTGGGTGGCTGTGGACTGAACCTGCTGCAAGAGCTAACGAATGCTGTGAAAATCCTTGTAACTCACTTAGAGAACAATTAGCAAACTGGCAATGCAGAATCCTCTGAGGGAAAGAAAATATGAAAATATTACCAACTGCAGGAAAATGTGGAAAAATCAAAGATGACAATCAATTGAGAAGAGGAAAAGAATGATATTTAGGCTGGTAACAGCAATCTGAGGCCCATATTATTTTTGAATTGATTAAAAATCAATATTTTATATAAGTGGGATTAGTACTAAATCTAAATAGAGAAAGACAAGTCAGCCAAGAAACCAATGATATGTTTTGTGCAATACGTGCTGTTCATGCAACTCTGTATATGTGTTTGCATGTGCACATGTGTCCTTGTGTGAAAGCACATATTTGTGTATATTACTTCCCAAGAAATCAATATAATGCCATGTTATTGCTTAAACTTCTGCTTTGTAATATGGATTCTTGGGGAGATTCATGGCCTGCTAATGTAGTGCAAATTGTCTTACAAGATTCTTAGCAGTGGTCAATATGTTTACTGTTTTAGAGAATAAAGCACTACCCTTGAGAGATATGGTTTATATCCTAAATAAAAAAGCAATGTTTAGTGAATAGAAAGCATGGAATACAAACAGAGCTTACACTGAAAATATTAATTTTAAATTATGAGGTCACATTTTCAGCACTTGCTCAGAGCTGTATTTCTTGACATAATAGAACTGCTTCTGATTTATGTCATGTGTATAATAGGAGAATCTGTGCTGCCATTTCAATGCACTTCATTGGAAAACAATGAAAACAATTCCAAAGGCATGCATTGTTGAACAGCATAAGCAGTCCAACTGTACAGGCAAGATATCTGTATCGATCCAAACAAAATGATTTTAGTCTTACAGGGAAGAAAATAGAAATAGAGAAAACCAAGATTGCATGGCTTGTCTGGACTTGGATTAGCTTAGTGCTGATTTTAGCTTCCTTCACTTGTGACAATTGTCCAGCCATCAAGTAAGTGTCATCTAAATTTGTTAAAGCTTTATTTTAGCTTTGTGTGGTACACTGCCTATTGTTCATGGATAAGTAGTAAAGCAAGTACTCTTCACATGCTGAAGAGCTACCTCACAGCCCCAGAATAAAAATGTAGGGTTTAGGCAAGGACAGAAACAAGAGGACACAATTAGTAGGGCTTTACACACAAATCATGGTGGCCAGACACTGGTGACCAAAGGTACAAACAAACACATAAGTAAACAGGTAGGAGTCGGGTGAAAGAGGTTTCAGAGAAAGCAGGAAAACAAGTGTAGTGCTGTACTGGAAAGCAATGAAGTACTGGGTGAGTCACAGGAAGAATGAAAGAGAATATTCTAGAGAGGGACTGAGGGTGATAACCTTCAGAGCCAAATGAACACTGCAGAGGTGAGCATAAACCACAGAAGAATGTATAGATCCTAGAAAGATTTTATCAGTCTCTACTCTGTTACTAGCTAAAAGTGTTCTGTCATCAAAACTGTCCTGCAGTAACTCTTGTATTTGATTATACTATCCCAGTGTCAATTTCAGTAACCATAAATTCCTAGGTCTGTATGTCAAGGGTATTTCTTTAGATCCAGAAATGTGAACAAGACACTCTAGGGACAGTGGCTGAATAAGGAAAGAATAGAGGATATAGGGAAATAGGGAATAACTCCTGCTCCTGACTGCCACTCCCTGTGTTAGCAGCCTGAAATTTAGGAAATTCCTGAGCCAAATATGTTCAGTATTTCTTTAATTTAGTAATCCTTCATTTATTTTTTTAAGCCCTTTCTGGAGTAACATGGTGTCTTCTGAAAATAGGTCCAACAATTCAATTATGCATTTGGTTAAGAAGATTTAAAACAAAGCAAAAAAGTCCCAATACTTCCTCCGCTTGAATGCCTAGAGGTCTTCTTTATGCCAGCATAGCACTGTATCTTATACTGTAGATATTTTAAATAACCATCTTCTGAGCTATGATTTATGGTTATAAACATGATGTCAGTTATTATTTTGCAATTCATTAAAAGTTAATGAATGATACAGGAGAGGTATTGATTTGGACTCTTTAGGAATCAATTTTTTAAACCTCCACAGAAATACCTATATTTGAAAAGCCCTTATCATGTTTTGTTTCTGCCAGGTAAACCCATATTCTATTTCCTTGAGACTTCAGGGACTGTAGTCTGTAGTCCAGCTTAAACACAAGAACAAGCCAACATGGCTTATACAGCCATGCTACTACTTTGTGATCTGGCAAACTTAACTAAATGTGAGATGGTTTCTAAAGTTGAAGTTTAATATCCTTACATAGCTTGTAGTCAACATTCTATGGAAATTCATTGCTTTTCATTGTTAAGACAATAAATGAAAGCTGAAAATTTATTCCTTAAATTCATAGTTAGAACAGGTTTCCTAACAAGTCCCTTCATCAAAAGATTGAATATTAACAAAGAAAAGACTTTGTATTATGAGCCTGTTTTTGAGTCAGAACAGCCTTACTTTTGGCAGTATGACAAAGACATCCCTAATAGCTTTGTTTTTATGACTGACATTCATCCCAGGTGCACTCAATTAATACCAAGGGATTTATATAGCAGGTATAATAAACAGGTCTTGGCATTTCCAAATTCATTTCCTTGACCTGATATAGGGACATAATCATAATCTTGGGTCTTCTTGCCAGAAAATTCCCCCATTCCTATTAATGCAGAAACAAATATTAGCAAAGTTGACTCTGTCATTCACACTGGAGAAAACTTTGTGATAGTTAGTTTGGATATTAGGAAGAAATCTTTTACTTGAATGTGGTGAGGCCCTGGCACAGGTTACCCAGAGAAGCTGTGGATAACCCATCCCTGGAAGAGTCCAAGGCCAGCTGGGATGGGGCTTGGAGCAACCTGGTCTGGTGGAAGGGGTCCCTACCATGGCAGGGAGTTGGAAGAAGGGAATCATTAAGGTTCCTTCAACACAAACCCCTCTGTTATTCATCTGAACCCTTCTCTCTGTTCTCAGCAAGGGTAGACTTATCCCTATGAGTATTTGCTTATTTCTGTGATGAATGGGTGTAAATAGTTCAGCAGTATCAATACTTACAGAGCAGCTCAGGTTCCTTCCTTTTTGGTATTTCTTACTCTTCAAATCACTATGTGACAATGTTCTACTGCAGTGGGCCTAAGTTCATATAAAAGATTTTTCTGCTAGCAGGGATTTGCAGCTGTAGTGTCTTTGGCAAGCAGAATCTTGTTGTTAAGGAGCATCAGAGCACTCATTCAAATATGCTTTCTGCAGCTGTGTACAGCTGACTGACATCCCCAGTTCCTGTGTATCCATGGTCACAGATCACCATAGCTGAGACTCTCTGCTCTATTGGTTTGATTGCAAGGAAGAGTTTGCTTGTAAAATGAGTACTCAGGTTTTATACTTTATTGAATTTGTTACATTACAGTGTCACACAGCTGCAGTTAATGTGTTGTCTGTATTTTGTGACCTCTCTGACTTTTTTTCCACTTGTTCTTACAGAACTTTTCAATTTTATTAACAATGTGGACAGAAGATTGCATGGGATGTACAATTATTGGCTGAAGATGACAGCAGGGAGTTCTGGACAGTCAGAACTACAACATGAGAACTGGAAGACCAGCTGAAGCAGCAGTTGTTGCAAATTTGGAGCATCTCCTGAGCACTGAGGATGCTCAGAGAGGACCCAAATAATCTTAGCCCATCTCTGAACCACAGAATAATGCTATTAAAAATAGCTTACTTCTGAATGTGAACATATCCATGTGGAGTAAGTGAGTGTAATGCAGAGATCTTTGATTCAGCAGAAACCTGAGAAATTCAATATGATTATGCACAGCATTTATGGTTTTACCTGTCTGGACTTACAAGCAGCCTAGTTATGCTTGTTGTGAATGTCCCAAATCCTCTCTGTTGGCAGCAGTGCAATACCACACAAATAGAGCAAAGAATAAATTATGCTGCTTTTCATTTCCACACCTTTCTGGTTCAGATAAGTACACAGCATTAACCCAACAATGCTTTACAAGGCAGAGCATCAGAAAGCTACAATTCTCTGCACAACACTTCTTCAAGAAAGTAATTCCTCTTTCCTTTCTGTCCCAATCTTGGTTAAAGGTTAATGATCTAAATGATCTAAAATTGTTTCTCTTTTACTCGTCTTTACTCTTAAAATGAATGCTTGATATGAAATCATAGAATCACAGAATTTTCTGGGTTGGAAAAGACCTTATTTAGTTTCCAATCCCCTGCCATAGGCAAGGATTAGAACAAATTGGTCAAAGCCCCATCCAACCTGGTCTTGAACTATTCCAGAAGAGGAAGTGAGCTTCATATGTCCTATCCAGAACCTTATAAGTCTTCACACCATGGTCTTGCCCAGCTGCCCTCTGAAACCACAACTGAAACCACAATTTAATCAACATGGATTTTAAAAACAGTTGGGTAAAAGACTTATTAATTATCACAGTTCCCCTTTGGCATATGCTGGTATCTATTATAGGTCCTTAGTAGTCGGTAGCAATGTCTATAATTCCTGAGACAGCTCGTGCCAAGAGTGTGCAATCATAAGAGCCTGACACTACTAATATGTGTCAGCATTATCTTTTAAAGTTGGTTGGGCTGCTCTCTGAAAGCAAAGAAAAAGGCCTGAAGATCCACTACCATTCTCTCATGCAAGCTCTGCCCTGCACTAAAGAGATAATCAGTATTGAAATTATTTGCATCTTCCCTTGGCACTTTTGTGTTTGCTTCCTTCCTCTGCAAGAAAACTCAGCAGGAATTTGAGCCTACTAGAGGCCAGTGCAGTAATGTTTGATAAGAAAAGATTTTTCAGCAATTGTTGTTTTCTTGCCTTTTTTTTTTTTTTTTTTTTTTTTTGGTTTGGTTTGTTTTTGTTTGTTGTTTTTTTATTTTCCCCATTTCATCAAAAATGCTTATTAATGCCAAGGAAAATTTTACTGAGAATGCCTTATCTTGGTCCCATTTGTGAATTACCTGCATGAAGATGAAAATATGCACCTTTTCCTTCATTGCTAAATAGCCCAAATAATTATGGCACATACAGTCCAAATCCCTTGTTCCTCCTTTACCTGTCATGATTGGTTTAATAAAAGCAGAAAAAAAATTCCCCATCAGAAGTTATCACATTAATCAGTGCAAATTTTTTTAAATTTTTTTTTACTCTTGTATGATGAATCTCACTGGCAGGTTTGTGTGAAGTTTACAATAAGGGTTTAGGCAGCATTCTGAATCAGATGGAAACAAGTGCTTAAACTTAAGTCAGGATACTGGATAGGAAAAGGGATATGTTGTTCCTTGTTCATACTTATTTGGAAGTTCATAAAATTTACATTTTTGTTCTGAATTCCTAAATGGGAGGGGTGAGTGGGAGAGATGTTGAAGAAAGAATAAGATCAGAGATTCAAATAAATCTCAAGTATAGAAACATCAACAGTGCTTTCAACCACACAGAACTGAAGGAAATTCATCTGACTGAAAAAAATTGAGGAATCACCTGCACTTCACAGCCTGGCTGGCAAGACCAAATAGTGAAACCTCAAAATTCTCAGTTTTAAACTAAGACAAGTCTAAGAGCTATGCAAAATTGTACCTTGAGTTCCACCCATGCAGTCTGACTGACTTCACTGAGTGTGAACAAAGTTACTCTTCAGAGTTACAGAATTCTCACACAGGCTTTATTTCCCACAGATTGCACTCTGTTCCTTCAGTCTTGCTGGAACATTAGGACCATAACACAGAGGACTGAAATAGGAATACTTCAGTGTTCTGTTCTGTCTTTGCAATGCACAGAAAGAGGATTTGGGGCTTGTAGGAAAGGAATATCCGATCTATATGCCTCATCTTTCAGCTAACTCCAGTGGTGTACCTCCTGCCCCTCCCATTTGTCTCTGTTGGTAATTCAAGGGAAAAAGAAGAGCAAAGTGAGCCACAAAGTCTATGGGAATGTAGAATAAAAGGGTGTTAGAAGGAAAACTATAGAGTGATGGAATGGTTTCTGTTGGAAGGGGCCTCAAAGATGTGGTAGTTCCAAATCCCCTGCCATGTGCAGGGACACCTTGCACTAGACCAGGCTGCTCAGAGCCCCATCCAACCTGACCTTGAGCACTTTGAGGGATGGGGAGTCCACACCCACTCTGGACATCTGACCCATTAGAGCTTTAAAATATTTCTAGTTCAGACCTGGTACCAAATTAATATGCACTTGTGTGAGAAGAGAGGAAATGCCATTTTTATCCACTTCACTCGTACTATTCAACACTCCTAATTTCTAATCTTCAGACTCTACTGGCATCAAAACTCCAGGCTATTTGGGAAACTTTGGAATGTATGAGTAGTTGCTACAGTGCACTTACAAATTAAACTAATCCTTAGTGATAATAATACTTATCAGGAACAAATCTGGATCTGAAGTATTTATCTACTCTTCACCCCATTCTTCTAATATTAGCATAGTAATCTCTTTCCAGTTCAAATGCAGCATTTGTAATACTACTTTGCAATATGTTTCTGATGTCTTCTGCCCTTGTCTGTGTAATTCATATTTGAAATGCAACAAAAGGCTCTGGAGAACAAGAGAACTACATAAATCCTTTCTTAAATCCTTCAATCTTTAGATTAAAAAAAAATCCCCGCATTAATGTTTGTAAACCCAATAATGGGACCAGGTCCAACCATTTATGGCTACATTTGCAATTCAGATCTCTGTTAACATGAAGATTAAAGAAAGGATTAATTTCCAGCCCCAAAAGGCACAGTTTAGCAGCCAAATATGAGTTATCATCAGATGTGCCAAAACATTAAAATACAGGAAAGATCAAAATGGTCATTTCTGATGTCTCATCTCTTTGAAACAAAGATTAAAACCATTTTAAATACCTTCACATTCTGAATCTTCCTGTAGCACTTGCCAAATTGCTCCTTCTGATCCTGTCTCATTGACATTAAAAATTATGAAGGCCCCAGCTTCAGCATCATTCTGCTGAGGGTAATTTGACAGCGTTGGTGGAGGTGAGCTGCTTCTCCTGTGTGCTGACCTGGGGTAGCAGATCTGCCAGATAAACAAGTCTGTGACAAATAGCACTGACATCCCTGTCAAAAGAAAAGACATGACTCAGACTCAGTATCTGTGCACAGCCCTGTGCTGGCTTTCAGTGACAAATGGTTTTAGTCTGACAGTGTGTTTCACTGCTTGAACTTTCAACTATCAAAACAAGACTCACCAGGAGGGAACACAAGACAGAACCACACATGCAGTCAGACAGCCTGTCTTGCCCACCTAAACGGTATTTATGAACTTTTCCATTCTTTTGGTATCCTTATTATTTCCTGGGCCATATTTTATTCCTCCTCCTTCCTTTTTTCTTTCTTTTTTTTTTTTTTTAATTTATTAAGCTAAAAGAATAAACCAAGGAAAGTTTAATTTCATTGTTTGCAAATCCAAGCATTAGAGAAGAGCATGTGATATTTTAATGAAATCTCACTCTACACAGCCACTAATTTTCACTCACCCATGGATAGAGTCTTACATTTGATATTAGACTAATAGAAAATTTTGTTAGCTTCCAGGCAGTTATCCACATGTGCTTTCAAGACATCAGCAGGTTGAAAATCAACACCAGGTAGTTCCTTCCGGATGTTCATCATCTTTTGGCATTAGCAGCTTAGATCTGGATTTCTACTTTTTATTTCTCTGCCTCCAACTTCACCCAGGAATTAATTTAAAGTTTTTCTGATCTGGAATAAAGAAAATAAAATTAAATAAACCAAAAAATTCAGTTCAGTGCTGTACTGTGTGGCCATATCAGGATGTTGGTAGGGGGGCTTGCAGGTTGGGCTCTGTCAGGAGAGGCTGTGAGAGGATAACTGTGACAGTCAGCATTGTCTCAGGATCTTCTTCACTAAACTTCTATTCTAGAACGGTTTTTTTTACTCTTATTAGTTCCATTCCTGTCCTTTAATTGCTCTGTCTCTTAATTTGCTTTAAAAATTAAGTGATACTTTCCCTTGCTTTAACTAACTGACTTTAATCACCAAGTTATCCTACTCTTTTATGTTGTTGTTTTGAATACTGGGCAAATATTGGTTTTCTTCAGGGTTTTGTAATGTTCTATTATTATAGCCTTTAATAAATAACTAATTCTATATCCAGAGATCTGCTTTAAAAATTCCTTAAAAAACTTGTACATGATCTTGGAGGCATCATGTTTTAATGAAGATAGTAACCAGTAATTCAAAATTACCTATTCTGAACCTGTGGTTCAACAGCAGGTATTTAATTTTGTTTTGGTTTTTTTTTTTTCAAATACAGAAGAAAATTTCAGTGTTTTCTTTAAAAACATTGATAATACTGGTAGACTTTTTTTTTGGTCATCTTTCCATTACATTCTCCTTAGCTTGGAAACTGAGCTTGTTTGAAATGCCATATATGATTCATAGAGACAGGCTAATCACTGGCTTTGAAGCTGGTGGTTTCCTAGGAAGTGGTGGTCAGGACCATCTTACAATCAGTGAAACAAAATAAAAGTGATTTGGACTATCTTTTATCTTCTTTTATTAAAAATAAGCAGGTTATAATCACTGGTCTCTAAGCAACAGACAGATACTAATCCAGCAATTAATTCATCTTTATCCATATAATGAGGTCCAAAATAGAGCTGGCTTGTGTTAAATGTGACACCTCCAGTGAGGAAGAAAAACAAAAAGGAATCCACCTGTATGTACATGTATTCAAGAACTCTAATGACTAACTACTGTCTGTGTGAGACCTTTAATATGTCTCCAAAATTGAAATTCTCCTTAGTAACACAGTTTTTCTTTCTATTACATACAGATATTAAAAAGCAAATGCTCTGTTCTCTGCCTTGAAAAAGAATCTTGAATAGAGTCCAT
The DNA here is from genome assembly GCA_034336665.1 of Luscinia megarhynchos. Lineage (NCBI taxonomy): Eukaryota > Metazoa > Chordata > Aves > Passeriformes > Muscicapidae > Luscinia > Luscinia megarhynchos. The sequence continues at coordinate 95,608,392 of JAPFBE010000002.1, forward strand.
TTCTATCCTTTGCTATTTAGCCCTTTGGTCTTTTCACATTGAGATCTGGGGACCTATTGATGCTAAAACTGGTACTGACATTGCTACTACTGAGTGCACCATTTTTTATTTTCTTCACCCTTTCTTTTCCCTTTTTCAACCCTTTTTGGATTTGCTAAACCTGTTATAAGTGGAGCTGACAATTCCAGCAATGTAAATTAGCTCAACATCAGCATTTCAGTCACTCTATTTACACCTCTCCTTTCTCAGGAGCAGGAAAGCCAAATCTGGCCCACAGTTTTGTAACACAGATTTTAAAGCAAGTAAGGGAAAGGGGAAATTTTGTTCTGTTGCATTTATTACAGCTATTTAGTCTGCATCGTACAGATTTTCACTTTTATGCAATTTTAATGTAACTCCTATCTATTCAGACTTGACTATTCCAACTATTTTCCAGTGAGTCTCCCTGTTTTCTCTGTGCAAGGTGTAAGGTGTTCCATATATGCAATGCATTAATTATGGTGCCAAAAGGCTCTTGCCATCACTTGTTCATTGTCAGCAGGTTATCAAAAGATGACAACCAGCAGTGTGTAAAGAGACCCAGCTTCAATGAAACTAAAATTTTACAATAATATGGAAAAGGAATTTTTAGCCCAAAACACTCTTACCTTGCCATCAGCTCCATGAGGAGCTGCCCTATGGCCTCTTAAATGTCAATAAGGCACCTTTGGGGAGTCAAAATTGCACCCCAAGGAAACAGATCTTTACATTTAGGTCACTACTTACTATTTCTAACCACCAGAGTTTTTTTTCTTCCACTTCATATATATGTATATGTATATGTATATGTATATGTAGATGTAGATGTAGATGTAGATGTAGATGTAGATGTAGATGTAGATGTAGATGTAGATGTATATTTTTGTGTGTATGTGTGTGGTTTTTTATTAGTAGCATGTTATTTCTTGACAGTGTAACTGAAACTTAGATAATATACTGAGAAGATATTCATATTGCCTGCAACCTGCAACTTTTTGCTTACTTGATTGAGTTGCTAAGAGCATTCAGGTGGAAGATAGCTGCACTGCCATGGAGAGAGCAGTGAAACAATCAAAAGCCATCACTATTGATGCTCAGTACTGCTCAACAGGCACAGGCTACATCCCTCCAAAATCTACAGTCTGGTGTATTTAAGTATTTTCTAATTAACTGATAAAATTGCCAGGTTTTCTGAGGCTAACCAGCCATTGCAGTTAACCTAAGTCATTTTGCCTAAATTTAATCATGTACTGCTCATGAAAGTTTTTGCAGGCTGAGTGACTGGGTTGGTAATATGAAGGGGAAATCCAGCAAAGCAGGGGGAGAGACAGTAATCTCATTTAGCCTAACAGATTCTGAAATGAATGGCTGTCAGTGGCTTCAGTTACCAGGAAACAAGTTGCAAACATTGCACAAAATCTCCACATACACTGCTCTGGAAGTTACAGACCACGACCCAAGAAAAAAGAGAAGTATGCCAAATTAGCACAGCTGCAGGCTCCTCTGCTGCTGGTCATGATAGCAGATCCTTTTTCATACTGTCCTCTTTTTTTCCTGTTTCTAAGACCCTTCAGCTAGACCATTAAACTTACCTTGGTGGCTCATTAGGGAGAGCAATGGTAGAAAGTCAAAACCAGGAGCATCTTAAGTGTTCCATTTTTTATTTGGTTCTGTGTGGCATTGAATATTTGGCTTCAATGTGAGCTGTCACCATTAGAAATTTCATATTTTTGCTTTAGTGGCACTTTGCCAGTTCTCTCTCTGTTCTCTCCTGGATATTCTGGGCACTTTCATGGCTTTTTTGGCTGGCATGATTACTGCTTAGAGGAAATTCACTCTGAAAGGTAATGCCACATATTGCGTGAGTTTGACATTCATATAATAATAAAATCTTTGAGATTAGGAAAGACTTCAAAGATCATCAAGTCCAGTTGTTAATCCAGCACCATTGTGTTTACCCCTAAACCAGATTCCCCAGAGCCACATCCCTGTGCCTTTTGAACACTTTCAGACGTGGTGACTCTACCACTTCCCTGTTACAATGCATGACCACTTTTTCAGGGAAAAAAATCAATTTTTGGGAAAGCTCCCCTGGCACAGTTTAAATCCATTTCCTGTTGTCCTGTCCCTTGTTACTGAGAGAAGAGGCCAACTCCCAGCTGTCTACAACCTCCTTTCAGGGAGTTTGAAAGAAAGATAAAGGTCCCTCCTTTGACTTCTTTTTTCTCCAGATTAAACGACCCCAGTCCTCTCAACCTCTCCTTACATGAATTGTTCTCTAGAACTTTAACCAGCTCTGTTTTCCTCATTTGGACATTCAAAAATTCTGGGCTGTTGTTACCATCATCCACAGTGCATATTTCCAAGATTAAAAAGAAAAAAGTTTAGTATGCTATCTCACTTTTTGTTAGGGTGAACGCAACTTTATTTAAACATTGTTAAAAATGTATCCTGATGTCAGCCCAAATAATGGGATTTTTTTTGTCAATTATGTTTTTAAATTTTATTTTTCAGAGAAAGCAGCTAACTGAAATAAGCATGAGCATGTGATGTGCAGTTCTAATAAAATAAAGCCCCATACAGATCTGCTCTACATGCCTCTTTAGAATATTAAACTATTCTTATTCTTTTATGCAATATTTAAACTGACATGAAGATTTGTGGATACTCAAAGCCTGGAGACTATAAAAGAACATTCACAGAGATGTAAGGTAGGAGGGATTGGTTTGTTTGCAGTTTGTTTACTCTCTCAATATAAAATATGCTTTTGAGCTAACTTGACCTCTATTACTTACCAGGTGCATGAATTGCTTACTGATGTCTGAAAATACTTCAGTTCCATCTTAGCCACTTCATTTATGTGCAGAGATTTACTACTGCTCTCAGAAGTTCCTTATTTCGTTAGCTTCTGATTTACAACATTAAAAAAGTCTCTGGAAATGCTTCTTATGTGTAATTTATCTAGTTTGGGTCAGCTGTCCTGGCCATGCTCCACCTCAGCTTCTTGTGCACCTGCTCACTGGCAGAATGTGGAGATGTTGAAAATTCCTTGTCTTAGTGTCCCTCTCTATGGCAACAACCAAAACATCAGTGTGTTATCAATGCCGTTCTCATACTAAATCCAAAACACAACACTGTACCAGCTACTAAGAGAAAACTAATTTTATCCCAGCTGAAACCCGAACAACACTGAAAATTACTGAGTAGTTATTTGACATTAAGGATTAATCATTTGAACTTAGTGTGAAAATAAATCAGGCATCTTTTCCTGAAATAAAATGGATGTAATCTATTTTCCTTCCCAAAAAGTCCAGTTCCCAAAGTGTCATTAATTAATTAGTGTTGATTTTGTTAATAAAATATAAATCCTGCCTGTTCAAACAGTTATTGGATTTGCAAGAGTTTTTAAGCAATGCATGGTTCAGTTAAGAGGGCAGATGTGTGTGTCATGGTTAAAATATTCTCAGCTGTATTTACCAAACTCTCCACTTTTCTCCTGTTTGAAAACAGGCAGCAGGGTAACTGCTTATCAGTTTAGATTCTCCTGAAAGTGAGGGAAATTCATTTTTAATATTCCATGTAAATCCACAACTCCACTAGTGGTTGTCTCCACAAGTGTGGCTATCAGGGAGCTGTGAAAGGCTGCTACAACAAAGGAATGACTCCAGGGAAGCTTCTGCAACATATCTGAAAACCAGAAAACTTTATGATTTAGTATGTGAAAATCAGCTGATTATCATTTATTAGTTCCAGAACTATAAAGAATTAAGGATAAGTCGCATCTGACCAATATAGACATCTGTAATGCAGACACCTAACCAGCTACCTGACTACCAGGTGTGAATCCAGCTCCACAGACAGTGGAGAAAAATGGGCATTTTTAGGGAGCAAGCCAACTCTAGCTGTTCATTACACAGTGAAATAGAACAGACATTTGAAGTGCCAATTCTTCCTTGACTTTATTTTGAATTTAGAGAGTGAGCTTAGAAACACATCTCTACCCTGTCAATTCTTGCAGCTGATTCCCCCTCAGTGGGTAGGATTTATCCCATCAGTTTCAAGCTCTTATTTTCGATAGGTTTTGTCACAATTTGACAGAACTCTCCTCTCTCTATTTCTCAGAGAGGGACAAACGTTGGCTCCTTCTTGGGATCCTAACCCTTTCTCCTTTTAAATCTGGAGAGAATGAATGCCACACCTGGTCTTGATTTAGAGGTTATGCAGGATCAATTGGCATTTGTATCTAAACACTGAGTTTGGACTTGATATGCAAAGTAAAATTTCAAGGATGTGAATCTAACCAAAGAAAGTATCATACTGAACTATATTGACCAAAATTATTTGAATATAGTACTTTACTTTGATCTCTTTTTTAAAAAAAAGTTTATATCATTCAACTGATGTAAATTAGGACTAAGATAACATTATAGAAATTGACAGCTATGTTGATTTACACTGACTGTTATATTACAGAGAATATATACATAATAGACAAATAAATGATTGGAGATTTAAAATGGGTTGTATGGCTGAATTTTTTCCTTCCTGTCACAAAGTCTGAGAATATTTTTATTATGCTGATCAGTATCTGAAAATTATCACCTGTTTATTTCATTTAGCTGTCCCTTGAGTTACACCTTTTGTGTCTTTCTCTGGATAGATCTGAATTAATTCAAGACATGTAAATGAGGTTTATAGGCTTGGAGTTTCATTGCTCTTTTTTGTTAGTCAGTAGAGACAGATCTTGTGATGCAACTAAAATATGAATTTTATTTGATTTTTGGAAACTTCTTTCTCTATAATGACAGGAAAACAATGACACCAGCTAAGATTCTAATTTTGCTTTTTAATCAAGTGTCTCCAGTGCAGAGGGATTAATTTGAGCCCTTGTGCCTGCCATAACAGCAACTCCATTTGGAGGCTGAAAATATCTGCTGTGGTAAAACAATCTTGAAAGCACAGATTAGAATTAACTCAGACTGTTCACAAGCATTCCACATGAACCATCACTTTAAAAAACTGTTCTTACATCTGATGCAGCTTTTTTTTAAGAGATTGATATGATTGCTTTTTATTTTCCACTGACTCAGTTTACCCTTCTTATCGAAAAAATTGAGTACTAACATTTCTTTTTCACATAAATGTTAAATGCTTGAATTTACTAATCCTTGCAGTTGTGTTTAGAGGCCATCTGGTGGAAGATATTTCTTACAGAAGGAGAAAGTATTTAATATTTTATGTTTTTTCTTCTATTCTTCAAAATATTTTATGTAATTATGTATATGTGTATGTGTATGTATATGTGTATGTATATGTATATGTATATTCATATGCATATGTACAGAGAGAGAGAGGGAGAGAGCACAGATTTAAGTCCCAGCCACTAAAATGCAAAGTATTCTTTCATTAAATTTCCATGGAAGTGAAATCCATTTAAGAGTGAAGCAAAGGAGAAAAGCACTCTGAAGTACTCACCCGTTATATCTTTTCTGTTGCAAATAAATGTAAAAAAAAATATAAATTAGAAAGCAAAAAGTGGTCAGGCAGTAATTAGTTATCACTATGAAGCTCAGACTTTTATTCAATTATGCACAATTCATAATAATAAAATTATAATATTGTTCCACTTTATAACTCTGTAACCACACTTATTCAAGAAAAATGCAAAGATCAGGAAAAGCAGTGAAGAACAGAGCAGTATAATTAATGAAATAGCATCAGAGCAGTGTGAGAAAAAACCTTATATCAATGGTCACTATATCACAGAAGCACAGAAGCAAAGGCTGCTGATTCTAAAATGGTCATCTCATTAATCTGATATGTTGAAGAAAAGAGGCCCACATCTTTTATTTGCATACTTGATTGATTTATTCTTGGTAATTCTTTTTAAGGAAATTCTGTTATCAAGACTTTGACTGTTTCTGATGCTAGAAAATTTAGATTTTTTACTTGTTTAAGCAAGTATCCCTGATCTTTAAGTACACAGCTGCTTTCACCTTAGTGAGTGTTTCTATTTCCACAAGCTACAGACAAAAATTAATTATGACCTATGAAAACTCTTTCCATAGGCAAAAATTGTTCACCTTGTCCACAGCAAGAGGATTGGGACTATGTATTTTGGGAATGAGGGGCTGTGTCATTGAGAATATTATTCTTCTGCCTTCCAGGTGGGCACTCAAATTTTCCTGAGCATTTTAAACCTTTTGCCCCATTATTGTTCAATAGAAATTTTGATTTCTGGACTTTGATGAATGTTTTAAACTTTGTTTGTTTGTTGTTTTGGTTTTTATTTTTTTGGTTGTGTTTTTTGGTTTTTTGGGGTTTTTTATTTGGGGAGTTTGGAGCTTTTTCAGTGTTTTTGTTTAGGTTTCTGGAATTTTTTTTTTCCTTTCTCTAAAAAACAAAAACAAAAATATTGGGGAGATTTTGCATTACCATTAACTTCTGCCTTAGGTATTTAAGAAAAAAGAATCAATCCCTGGCTGGAAAAATCCTGAAATGAAATGTATACATAGCTTGAAGGTATCACATGTTGCAAATGGATGTAGAAACACTTTAAATCTCTTAGAGCATTCCCAGTAGCACTGCAGAGCTGCAGACACTGACAGGTAAAGTCTCCTGCTGCTGGCCTCTGGGCATGTTGTGAGATTTCCCTCTGCATGGACCAAATTATTTTCAACCCTTTTTGCTAGAGTTTAATCTTCCTACACACTGTTAAAGAACCAAGAGTTTTCTTACCTTTTCTGCAAGGAAAAAGATTATGCAGTTTATCGAGGTAAACTCCACATTCCTGCTTCTTTTCTTATGCTAATAACAAAGGTTTCACTGACTTCACCGGATAGGAAATTAAACCTTCACTGCCCTCGAGTAATGAAATCCATGTTTCCTTCGTCATGAACATGTCTGATTAAACTAATTAGAGAAGACTTGCTTTGGGATTCGATCTGGGTTCTCCTTCATGCTATTAATTAATGAATTGTGATCTGACCCTCTTTTTTTCTAGTTTTACAGTTTTTTAAGCTGTTTTTTGTTCAACTAATGTCCATCAAAGTGTAACATTCAGTTTTTCATATCACATGTACATTTTCTATGTGCTGTTTTCAATATTCTTTCCTGTTGGAGAATTTCCTTTGATTATTTTTCTTGCATTTTTTTTTATACCATTTATATTCTTTAAAGTCCAGATCATTTTCACAAATTTTGCTAGATGTGGCTATTTTACTTATTCAGGATGTATTATTTCAGAGAAGACAGTGGTAAAGGAAAGGTTTTATTATTTTGCTAGACTTTTTTATGTTTTCTGATGGGATGAATAAGAAAGTATTAACAACAAAATATAATAAAATTATGAAGACCTCATTTTCTGTTATAGTATTTTAGATAAATATTCACTTGTTCTAGATCTCTGCCATATATCTGAGCTTTCTGAAACTTAATATGAGTACTCAGGAGATGATTGGGTAACAAGGTTTGTTGATTTGGGATCTTTTGAAGCCAATTCTAGTACAAAGCAGATATTCCATTTTTGTGCAAATTGCCTCACAAAAACTCTAAATTGCACAAGTGAACACTAAAAATAATTTGGCTTTTTTGTTATGTTCTAGTAGTTACCTTAAAAAAGCTGAACTAAGAAGTGTTAAATTTGTTGTATTACAACACAAAGGTTTTCCCTCCATGATCATGAAGCTGCCAGGTAAGGGTGGGGACACTGTGGAAAATGCAACATCAGACAGATCATGAGAGGTGAAATCATAATAAATGGGAAAAAGGACAGGGCTGAAACAGAAATAATATTCATTACCCTGGTAATATGTTCTAAAATTGCTAAGTGCCAGACTGAGCCTCATCCGCTGTGAAATATTCTAATGACCAATGAGTACATAAGTCTAAGTGAATTAGGAAGTCCACCTAAATCAAATAAATCTCATAACTTAGTACTCACAGATAGTTATTAAACTTAATATGAAGGATAATAAGGGCTGCTCAGGGAAAATTTTATCACTGGAAATCCATGGTCATAGGCGACTTGCAATTCCCTGTAATAATCAAAAGACAAATTTTCTTTGAATGTCTAATAACTGCTTGAAGTACTTTGTTGTTTGCCTTCACTTATAAGGCATTTTTTCAATCACACACAGTGAGAATACAGTGGTGGGACAATTAAAGCACACTCACGAACACAGATCATGTATTTTCATATTTAGTTAGAAACTATTTACAATTAGTAGATATATTTGCTTTGAAAATAAAGATTTATTAAGAAAAAACCAACAAAATACAAAAATAACAATTCTGATTTTTTTTATATTTCAGCAGTCTTTAGTTCCAGCAATATATCAAAAGGATGTGTGGAAGAGTCAAATTGACCTTATCTATTCCTTGTTCCTCTCTTTCATGCACAGATTTTAAAATGCTATCAAGCTGGAAAGTAGCTGCCTGTTCTAGAGACAGACAGCATTTCATATCCTCAAGTGGCTTAAACTAGAGTATTTACATTAGATTAAAACCTATGCCATTTAATATTAGTTTAGTGTTTTATGGCAGATGTCCATTCAGGTTGTGCTCTCAGTCTGTAAAAGGTTGCACAGTTCATTGATGATGATCTGTGCTGAAGGCTGGCCACTAAACTGTGCCTCTCTGTTGAGAGAGTGGTTAACAAAGTCTCTGCCATTAAACAGGAATAACACAAACACATATCCACACATCTGCACAGGCAGAGAAGTCCTTTGTAGATGTAATAGCATATGGTCTTTGTTAGTCATTTGGGATAGGAGTGTGTTTTCATAAACACAGCTACTCCTGGCTGTTCTGCTGTTGGCACTCACCACAACACCTTGCTAGGACACCTTGAAACAGTGTAAGAACTTTTTACTGACAGATGCCACTGTCATCTGTATCAAGTTCCCAGACTTTGCTTTTCTTTTTTTCTGACATATTACATCCCTAAAGTCATCTTCCCTTCATTTTCCAAATCTCATTTCTCTTTCTTCTTTGCTTGAAAGACTGAAATTGCTCATTATCTGCTATAAATTGGCATCAACGGAGTTATCTCAATTCATACCAGCTGGACCAAAGCAGTGAACAGCTATAAAATGCTATTTTATTTTATTACAGAGTTGGCTTGGATTTAACTTCTTATTGTATTTCACTGGCAGGTTGTTTTTTTTTCCCCTCCATCATCTTGCAATAAAAGTATTTAGTAAACAAACATGCTAAGCTATAATAATTACCTTTAACTTAAGAATCCATATATTTACGATGCCAGACAGACCAGATAAAGTGTGTCTGAAAATCTGTTGCCGCAAAGAATGTACAATGGTGTGTGAGGAACCTCCTTTGCAAACCCACAGAGGAGCTCAGAGAGGGAAGGGGCTGTAAACGGGCACATTAATGCTAGAGCTCACTTACTGTCGATGCAACTCTTTACTTGAGGCATTTGGGCTATTAACTGGGTCATAATCCTAGAAAGATCATGCAGTTTCTTAAAATTCCTTTAGAAGTATTCTAAGGCATGAAATTCTCTTGTATTTCTTCTATGTTTCTGATTGATTTTTATTTCATCTAGCTGTGTTTACCTATTCCTACCTGTCTGGTTTTAAAATCTCCAATCTTCATTTATAAAGGCAATGCCATTCAGTTTGGATCAGATCATAATAGATCTGCTTTGCAGAAGAACAAATCTGTCAGTGAAGAATAGGTGAGAAGAGACCTTTCTAGTATTTCAGTTTGCATTATCCCCACAGCACTAAGCAGTATCTCTCAGTAATTTAGCTGGCATTTAACTATAAAGCTGTTAACTGATAGAAGTAATTATAGTGCTTTCTTAATATCACAAATCTCTTGTGTGCAGTATAGAAAGATATTGAATGGTATAAAATGTGCAAAGGATTAACTAAAAGTTCTGAGTTGATTTAAATGCTGAATTGAAAGAAGAATATATTTTTAAAAAATCATACAGGAACTACTTTCTAAATTTAATCAAGAAATGGGATTATAAACTACACACTGCATAAAAGTATAGCAAGATAGTACATGAGGTGAATCCAAACTTTAGGTTATAAATGACAGAACAGCAGAAGTGAATTGTGCTGATTTATATTTATTCCTCCAGGAATCTGATATCTATATCAAAGGCCAGTGCTATGCAAAAAGAACAAAGACCTATCTTTTTATTTTCAGAAGTATTCTATATAACTGTAACTAGATGAACAACAGCACTAATTTAATCTAATTAAAATGTCTAATTTTAAAAGTATTATGTTTCAAACTATGCTCCACAGAAATACATATCAATATGAATAATCTGCCTCTTCACACAAAGGAGAGGTTTGCACATATATTTAAAATTAAAGGAGATTCACAGGAAGAAAAATCAACATATTTCATTAATATGTTGTTCTGGCCAGTTGTTTGTTGAGGAACAAATGAGCAGTCTGGCAACAAGCACTCCAAAATAAAGAGGGCAATAACAAAGCTGTTATCTGAAACCTTGAACTCCAGTCTTCATTAAGTTGTACAACATTTTCGTCATGAAGGGAAAATTGAATATATTGATACATGGATATATGTGTGTTTATAGACTCCTTCATAATTGTAACAGAAAAAGTGTCTCAAATTTACTAATAAATAGATTTTATCCATCCCAATACTATTTCACATTAGCATCCAGAATGACCAGATTTTTTTTCCCATGAAAAATTATCCTGATGATATAGATTTTGGGAAGTCAGGAAGTCTCAAAGTCTGAATGTTTCAAGGAAATCCATTGTGCTCCCACATAATTTGTTTCTGCTTATAACCTCAAAATACAGTGTGTACACGTGAAGCATGTACATAAAGCACATAAACTGTTTTAACATTTTTTATCTGTGCAGTTATTTATACTTTGATAAGAAATAATGACGAATGAAACAAATCAAATTTGCAATAAGGATTCCTCTTTCTCTTTTTTTCTTCTTCTTTCTCATTCTCTTCTTTCCATTCTCTCTTTGTAGCTCTTTTCCCTCCCCCTTTTTTCCTTCTTCCTTTGCTCCATTCTTTCCTTTACTTCTTTCTTCCAAAATAAAGAGGAGAAAAATTATAAAATGGTGGGGGAAAAGGAGATGCAGAAAAGAAATTAAAATCACTGCAACATAAATTTTATTTTCATATGAAACTCAAAATTTTCACTGTTTTCCTTGGTTCAAGATGAAAAATAAGTCTCTTAAACTCTAAAATATTAAAATTTCATGTGAAACTGAAATCATATTTTCAGTCATCTTTCTTTATTAGCAAAATTACTGTCATGATTATAGCTATGCAATATTTGATCTGATGTTTATACTACATTTTAATTCTACTCTTGAAGTTTCAGCTGTTGGATTTATTCAACCATAATGCATGTGAGTATTGAGATTTCATAAATCAGATTCTTCTACTAATTCATCCAGGTGAGAGGGTGCTTAAATGGGTCCTACTGCGATTGAAATGCTGGATTTGGGTTTACAGTGTTGATTAGATGTCTAATGTGCAGTTTTGCTCTCTAGCCTCATCCTGTATAGGTCTAATTGAGAAACTGTAATAAAACCAACCCAGTAACACCAGCAGCTAGTGGAAAGATTCACTTTCCCTATATCTTCCCAGGAAGCTAAATTTATTGATCCAGTTTACCCTGGTTGGCGTAAAATTCAAACTGTGGTTGCAATTTTCATGTGAATCAACCAACTATATATACTTTTGTTCCCTCCTGAAAAGTGGAATGCTTTTGGATTTGTGTCAGGGATGTGACTTGGGTTTGCCACCCTTAATATATTTAATTTCTTTTAGAGACAGGACCCCGGAGTAGGGACAAGTCAGGCTCAAAACTTAAAAAGGTACAAGAAGAAATTTATTAATAACAAAAAGAATTCAGAATAAGATTCCTAGATTGTTCCCTCCTCCCCTTCATTCCACATTTTTTACCAACAACATATGGAGAACACTTCAGTCAGTTACACACTCAAATAATCAGTTCAGTTTACTTAAGAGAGAAAAGTCCCTTTTTTAGTTATGGCTTAGGGGGTGTCTTCACCTTCACAATCCACATCCGCCTGGGAAAATATTGCAGATTATGACTCTCCTCTCATTTTTTCACAGTCCTTCCAGAGCTGTGCTATGGGTTATGCCACACACTTGGAGTATCACTTTTAAAGGCAGGTTGCCAAAAAACAAAATTCTCTTCATCTCCTTCACTATCAAATGTCTCTGTCCATATTCCAGTCCCAAAACAGAGAGCTCCATTTCCCCAAGGCAAAAAGTCTTCTTCTCAAGCATCCAAACCTCCCCAAGTATATTTCACAGTTTAAAGGAATTTTAGTGAAGTCACAATCCCCTTAGCCCACAAAAAACGTTTTCAGCTACTTATCAGTTGCATCTTTTCAATCTCTTCCCATCAGGAACTTTACCTTCATCCCGCTGACCTCTGTAGTCTCCAAGCTTCATTTCTTCTCATTCAGGGGAGCTCAGGAGATCGAGAATCTTATCCAGGCATTGCGAAGTTAAAATTGTATCCAGATCGTGAAGAAAACCACATGGGCAGCTGGAGGCCTTTTCTGCCACGTGGAGAGACGAGCCCAGCCGAGCAGGCAGGGCCGGGCCATGCAGCCAGTGCCAGGGCCATGAGGAGCCGGGGCCCCCAGGCCAGGGGCTCCCCGCAGAGCCGGGGCCGGGCCGGGCCCCAGCCAGGGACCCCCGCACCTCCCGAGGCCGGAAGCCGAAAGAGCGAGCAGTCAACTCGATCCGCTGTGATTTGTGAACGTGAAACAACCTCTAATTGGTCTCCCCGAGCTGTCCATCACCAAATCAGCTCTCGGATTGGTGCCAGCAGCTCACAGGGGAAGCTCCCGGGGATGGGAGAGACCCTCCCACTCCCCAGCACATGAAACCAACAGAATTTGCACCAAACATGATAAATGATTTTGACCGAATTTCAGAATACATCATAGTTTTTTGTCATGGTAGTGTTTTTTTAATCCATGTTCTGTATTTACTCAACCAAGCTTCTCTTTTAAGGTCGAAACAGCTCAGAATACCTTTGATGATTCATTTTTCCTCTGATTCCTATTTCTCTCAAAGTTTCTTTCATCCTTACTCCCAGGACCAGAATCTACTCAAAATATAGGTCAGTCCCTCACTTCCTCTCTGCTCAGCAGTGGTGAGGCCGTGCATGGAGCTCTGTGTCTCTCTCTTGGCTCTCCAGTACAAGAGACACAGACACAGTGCAGAGAATCTGCAGATATGTGCTCCTCTGGATCTTCCCAAACATTGTCCTGAAGGCAGCCCTGCAGGGACAAGATGTGTGACATTTCTGCTTGATCCTCTTTTAACTGGAGACACATGGCATGAATTTGCATCTACCTTTTAGTGGTTTTTCTTCAGGAAAGGAACTGGGCAGCAATTTGAGGGGAGCAAATCTTATAATCATGTGCAAAGATAAATACCCCACGCACAGTGCTCTGTGTAAAAAGAGTCTTGGGAGCACTTGCAGGAGTGGTTTTGCTCAAATTATATACGGAGTGTTGGGTTTGACTCTGCTTTTATTATATACAAGCAGGACTGGGCAGAGCAGAGCAGATTACTGTGGCACCACTTAGCTACCAATTATGCAAATATCTACACTATCAGTTACTGTCAAATACAGCTAATACAACTATTTGCTTAATATTCAGTTCACAAGAAAGTTAATGTGCCATTCAACTGAGTTTATTGATCTCAACAATGATATTATGATGCTCTGGTGAGATTCAATTATTGCAGGTGAAGTGTAGGGGTAAGGGGATGGATACCAGAGAGGATACAATTTCTTGGTGAGTTGGAGTTGTGAGAGCAGCATATGAGATAACAAACAAAAAGCTATTTTCACTGACACAGTAGAGACAAAATTGTGTAAACCAACAACCAGCTAGGAATTCAAGGTTCTATTAAACCACAGTTTGGACTCATTTCACAGTTTTCTACAGCACTGCAATGTGCTCTCTGTTACTGTCACACACCCCACTCAGCAAGGCACAGTGGTACAGCCTAACCTTCAAGGTGGTGTGCAGACACAGCCACCTGATTTAAGCATTCAGAAATCGGCAGCTATTCCTTAACTTGCTGCCTATGCTCCTTTCTATAGTCAATGGAGAACTAGAAGTATTTCCTGAAAAAGGCATTCCAGACAGACATCATGAATCACTTTCTGATAGAAGCTCTCATATACTCTACTGATTATGTATAGAAACTAGATTAATAACTTCACTACCTAATTTAAAGATGGGTAAAATGAGACAAGATGAATTCCATTCATTTGAAATTTATCACTCCTAGATAATTAACCTGAATTAGAAAAGGACAGAAGTGGATATTAATTTGTCACTTCCCAGCATATCTTTGAATATCTCTCATGCCATCAGGTTTAGGGGTCAGAAGACTACACAGAAGAAGTAGCTTGTGTAGGAATTGCAGTCCTAGCTTGTGGCAGAAGAATACAGCAGCTGACTTCTTTATTGACATTGTATAGATATTTTTATTTGAAGGTTCAAAAGATCAAAAAGGCTGGACCTGTCTCTCTTTGCTGGCCACACTGCTTCAGACACGTTTGGCTTTCTGGCCTGAGAGTGCACATTGCCAGCTCATGTCCAGCCTCTCATCTGCCAGAATCCCAAAGTCCTTCACAGTGGGGTTGTTCTCGATCAGCCATGAGCATGGATCACCATGATGACAAGAGGGATGGAGCAGGTCTCTACAAGAAAAGTCTAAGAGAAGTGAGATTGTTCAGTCTAGGAAAGAGTTCAGAGTCACTTGATTGGAGTCTTCTCACACCCAAAGAGAACCTACAGGAAAGATTGAGAGCATGTAGTACAAGAGCATGTAGTAACAGAACAGGTGCCAATAGTTTCAAAGTGACAGAGAGTATGTTTTAGAATAGAATTGGGAAGAAATTCTGTGTTTGGAGTGGTGAAGCACTGGGTTGCCCAGAGAAGCTGTCTCTGACAATGTTCAGGCCAGGCTGGATGGAGCTTTGAGCACCCTGGTCTAGTGGAAGGTGTCCCTGCCCATGGCATAGGGGTTGGAACAAGATGTTCTTTAAGATCCCTTCCAACTCAAACCATTCTGTGATTCTGTGATGGTTTTGTGATCATGATATATCAAACTGAATATATTCAATAAATAATTCCCTTTTCACTTCATTAAAAGTGAAAAATAAGTAAATACAGATGCAGATGCTTGTTTGGGATTGAAGACAAGTTTGTACTACATCTTATGCTTTGTGCTGGATGCCAAACATCTTTCCACACACTTGTTAATCTAGCTCAATATTCAGCCAAACCTTTCTCCAGGTATTGCAAGGGAAAGGAGCAATAATCTTCCAATCCTCCACCTCTTGTATCCATATCTCCTACTTCTTTTCTGTTAAGAAAGGATCTCAGTAATTTTTCTTTCTTTGTTCTATATGTTTGAATTACATAAATATTTAACATGACATGAGAGCTTATAAACAATTAGTCTCAACATCACATCTTGATCTTCATCTGTTTTCCTCCTTGCCTCCCACTGGACATTTATTTTCTTGAAAATAAGTCAGCTATGCATCGGACATCTCTCAATGCTGCATAGACACATAGCAGAATCCTCAAAACTAGAATTTGCTTTTAACCTTTCCATTCTTGTGCCATGTAGTCACTAGATTATTTGGTGCATGGTAAGAGTGAGAACTGATTTTTGTCACAAATGTGTTCAACATTAGAATGAAAGATGAAGATTATGAGGTAGCCTCTGACTTGGTAAAATATATCAGTCACTTGATGGCTTGCAATATCAAAAGATGTAGCCCAGCCTTTCCCACTTGTCTTGAAATTTTCACATCTAAACAGACCCATACTGCAGACAATTACCATCAGCAGATGGGAAGGGAGAAAGCAGATGCATGTAATCAGACTTTCTATTGTGACTTTTGCTTTCTGTCTAGTTTCAATATCCTTGTAACTCCTTGCAAAATTGATGCCTTTTGCCATACCACGGTTACTGATCATTTTTCCAAGGTTATATGGAGTTAAATTATTGACATCTTGGAGTTCTAGTTCAAGAACTGAGCATCTGTGTCCTCTGTTTCTAAGCTCTGAACAGGCTGAACCTGTATCATAAACCTAGAAGAAAATACATTACAAACCCTGACCTATCATGAAAAAGTCTGTCAATGCAGACTCACTCTGACACATTGACTTTTTCTGCCTTCTGCCACACAAATCTGTCTTTTCCCAAATCAGAAATGTATGGAACAGCACAGCACAGAGACACCAGCTAAGGGTGTTAGGCAGTAGTAGGAACTCAGCAACAGTATAAGAGCAGAGCATAGAGCAATATAAGTCACAACTGAATTTTCCAAGTCACAGAATTCTTTGGCTTAGTGGCTTTCTCAGCCAAATAATTCATGCAAATTTCTGTTTTGTACCCTTTGATTGATGGGCTTTATCTCCTAGGGAGCTGTATCACTGAGGTTCAATAAGAAGGAAGAGTGGTGCTAAAAGAGGAATAGACAGGAAGGACAAAGGTGTCAGATAAGTGAAGGACTGCACACTGTGGAATGGACCCAAGCTGGAGTGGTTTGTGAAAACTGCAGCAATGGAAAGTGCCAGTGCTGGAGCAGTTTGTGCAGGACAGTCTCTCCTGGCACGAACACCAAGCTGGAACAGTAGAACAGCACGAGGAAGAAAAAACAGTACAGATTAAATGCTATAAACTGTCTCTAACCTGTGCTCCCTTTCCCTCTGCACTGCTTGGAGGGAACAAGGTCAATGAGTTGGAAGAAAATTCACGTGAAGAGGGATAGGGTGAGGGGAAAGTGCTTTTCATTTTATTCTTTTTTTTTTTCATTTTATTTTTTAGTTCTTTATTCAGTTTCTCACTGACCTACCATGTTAATTGGAAATAAATTAAATTAATCCTCTCAAGTCAAGTCTGATTTGCCTGTGATAGAAATTGGTAAATTATTTCCTTGCCTTTGTCTTGATCTATGAATTTCTACATTGTATTTTTTTCCCCTCTGGCCTGCAAGAAGGTGGAGTGATAAAGCAGCTTGGTGGGCACCTCTTTGACAGCCCAAGCAATCCAACACACAAAGTTAGTCCTATTTTGCAAATCCAGATCCAGCCTCCTTGGCTGAAGATTCCCTCGAAAGGGCATGAGGGAATTACTAAGCATCTCCCTTTGTAACTGTGTAAAGTATTTGGCTACAAAGAAACCAAGAAGTTACTGTGTGTTTCTCAGAGATTCCCTTCCCTTCAGTCTGTTACTTTTTTTGTACAGACAGGTAGATATATTTCTTTTGACTTTGTAAAAAGCAAGTAAAACCTTAAATAGAAACTATAATGGAGGTATTTATTTCAGGTGGGAAAAATCAATAATTTTTGCTGCCAGTCCTGCTCTCTACTTCCTAGAGCAAAATTCTCTTAGCTTACAAAAAATTTTACATCTGACAAAGCCATAATCATTCACTTTGAAAATATAAATACAAAGAAAGAAAACCTGCCTAATGAATTTAAATGCAAAACATGCAGGATTGCCAGATCAGTGAATTTGCTAATTCAGTATGTAAATCTCTCCAGGAACTCTCTCCTACAGAGAAATTAATTCACTGCTTGTTCAGTCTCTGGATAATGATAATCTATTGGTCTGTTCAGTTGACTGCACTGCAAGGTAAAGATAGTTGATAACATTCTGCAAACATTGGAAGATGGTCTTGCTTTCCTCTTTTATGTGAAGGATCAAGTTTTAAACACTTGACTTGTTTAGAGAACCTCCTTCTCATATATCAATATGCTCCTGAAACAGAAGTATAGCTTTTCTAAGTATATGGTCACTGTAGCTTGACATGTATAATCTCTTAGATGTCAGAATAAACTCAGCCACTGCAACACTGAACTTTTCAGCATCAGCAGGAACAAACATAGGTCAGTGCTCTGCATTTTTAACAGCAAAACCTTTGAGCATTTTTAGGGGCTCCTTCAATAGTTGTGGTATATGTAGTCTCCCAGATCTGGCATGCTTTTCTCTCTTACACAAGTTTTCTGTAAGAAGTTCTTATCTGAGTTCAAAACAACAATAAAATATTCCAGAAAATTATTACTGACATGGGAATATCAAAGCTAATTTCCCTCATTCCCTTTTGCCTTACAATATGTCTATTTGTTCATTCTCTGCCACATTCTCCTGTACACTTGAATGAAAATGATTATTTATTCCAAATCATTTCCTTTTCTATTTTTCTTCTCCTTGTAGCTGACATGCTGTCACATGTACTCTTCATCTGGTACATTAGTCAGTTCCTGAGGCAATGAGCATCCGCCAGGTTGTATTTGGCAAGGGGAAGAAGTGAGCTCGCACAACAGAAGATTCTTGGATCCCAGGCAGAAACTTCCCCTCACTGAAATACATCAATAAGGGACAGATTTTAAGATTTGTCAAATCAATACTCCTAAGTCCTAGATCAAATCTTTATCTGTAGGATCCAAGCCATCAAGATGTCTAAAGCAGCACCAGAGAGGTTAACCCATGATACATGCACAAGATAACACAGTTTCAATGAGATCACTAGCAGCAATCATCAAGTTCCTCATCCCAGCTTAACTGTATTGACAGAAATAGATTTATATACAGACTTCCTTGGACAAATCCATTTGTTGACAGGTATACAATCAAAAGACAAGGAAACAAGTTTATTTATATTCCATATTCTACTTTCAAATTGCAACTCTTTTATACTATACATTTTATTTCACATCCTCAAGATAAAAATTTCCCAGATATTAAAGAGCTACATCCACACAGGTTCAGTATTGGCAGAGCTGTATAGCTCTAAACTGAAAAGGATCCAAAAACTAGATTTTGCCTTTGAAAATACTTGAGGGATTCAATAATTTGAAATATTTTGATAATGTCTGGAATTGTTCTGAATGGACAGATTGCATGAAAAGAATATCATCTGCTCTCTTTTTCAATTTTTGCTCTCTATGAAGGCAGCAAAACCACCCACATGTTTTTCTAACACCTGAGTGGTTACAGGACTGTGATTTAGTTCCAGTTTCATATCAAAGGGTTTCAGATTTAAAATTCTCTAATGCCTGGAATTTTTTCTAACCACCAACTTCTAAGTTTTCCAAAGGCAGAGCATACTTCAGCCCTCAGTGAATGCAAGATTATTCTGCAGAAAATTGGGACAGGTGGTGAGAAGACAGATATAAAGAAAAGTTCTCTGTCTCTAAGTGATTAAAATAGTCACTTGGATATGAAAAGTGTAAGGGCTTAAACTCTACACACAGGACTAGTTTAAGTATGTCCCTTTTTGGAAAAAAAAAAGTTATTTAAATTCTTAATTCATTTTTAAAGTACCAAATATTAGAACTACCTGCCAATTTGTTAGATTTTAGGGTTTGTTGCTGACATCAGCCAAAGAATACTTTAATGAAAAGTAGCATCTGAATAAAGGAAAGAGAGCAAAATTCATGTGCTCTCTTGAAAACCAAAGAAAACAAAAGGACAGAATTACTTAGGACATATTGGGTAAAGAATTAACATGCACACATACAGCTTTTAAAAGCTCTTGCAATGAGTGTTGATTCCTGCCTTAGAGAAGCAAAGAGGATTTTGGAGGGAAGCAAGGATGCTGTCATTTACAGAATATTCTGGGAACTGCTTATGTTAAAATGCTAATCTAAAAATAGAGGGCAGAAGCTCTCAGAAAACAAGACCTGATGTGTTTAGGTGATCTATCAAATAATTATTTATACATAGCAAGTGGATGTGAAATATAAACTAGGGAAGCTGTTCACAGGCAGAAATCTGAGCAGCCTTCCTCTGCTTGAAAGCTGAGACATTTGGATACTGTCAAGGCATACTCCTTATTTCTGTGCCTGATTCAATTTTACTTACAACAATATAAGCAAGAGGGTACTAAAATCCTATTTTTCCTTCTTAGATCTCACAGCACTGTACAGACTGCTAGTAAGAGCATGCTTCAGGAAAGAAGTAATACTATTTTAAATATCTGAGGTGAGGTGAATAAAATGTTGATCTGCTTCATCTGAAGATAGTATTCTAAGTATCTACTTATTGCACAAAAAACAAACTCGTTGGGGGTTTGTTTTCTTGTTTGTTTTTGCTTTTTTTAAAATGTGTATTAATTTAAAATTGGAGGTCTTTGTTTTATTTTGGATTAGCCCTGTTATTTTTGATGTTAAAGATTTAGATGAGACACAAAGGGAGGGATTCTGGCTGATCCCTAGATTTGGGTATCTGCAAAAGCATTAGGTGTCTCTGAACTCCCTTTCAGTCAGTGGATATCGTGGCAGTACAGCACAGGGGGAAAATCCATTCAAGTATTGAGCTCACATGGGCTCAATTCTGCTATCCTAATGTGCCCTCAGAAATCTGCAGCAGGACTCAGGGATACAACACAGGAAGGTCAGGAGACACACATCCTTCTGGATCACACTTTGGTGAGCAGAAAAGATGCATAGGGCATGCCAAATAGCATTAGACAATTTAGTATACAAATCATGTTCTATTTGTCTACCTTTGGGTGATCTGATAAGTTCAATAAGCTCTATTGATTGTATTAAGTAGTTCAAGAGTAGCTTACAAGAGACACAGGTAGATCAGCCATTTAGCTTCTTAAAGATACACACCCAGAACCTTATAAAATACTCTGTATCCTGACTGGCTGCAAGCTGCTGTTGCAGAAGGACATATTTCTTCTGTAGGTATTAAATATTTTCTTCCAGCTCAAATGTCTTAAGTATCCACAGGTACCTTTAGCAACACATGGTCTCTCTCTCTCATGACAAATCTTTGTTTAGGAATGATATTTTCCAGTTTAATACTGTGGCTAAAACCACAAGCTGTTTTCCCATCCAATTGGAAGCACAAAAGGCAGAGGTAAGAAATATTTACTGGAAATGAAGTAAGATAAGTGAATGAACAGCAACATAAGCAATGTTAATAACAAGAAGCATAAGAAAAGAAATATTTACACAAAAGATCTGTGACAATAAACAATGCCAGACAGCTTCTCCCACCAAGTTTTATTGACTGAAAGGAACTTCTTCTAGGAGGTGAGAGTCATATTTCCCATCCCCTCAATTATGTGAATGCTGTAGAATAATCTCTTTATTTTAGCCATATGTCCTCCCAGCAAGTGCAAAAATTAGCCCAGTCTTGACTGGAACCACAGCATACATTAAGGGGGCTTATGAAAAGGAGGGAGAGAGACTTTTTATACAAGTAGAACATGAGGACAAGGGGCAATGGTTTTAAATTGACAGAGAGTAGGTTTTAGACTAAATGTTAGGAAAAAATTTTTCACCTGGAGGGTGATGAAGCACTGGAACAAGTTACTCAGAGAAGTTGTGGACATCCCATCCCTGGAAATCCTCAGGTCCAAGTTGGATGGGCTTCTGAGCTGCCTGATCTGGTGAATGGCCTCCCTGCTCATGGTGTTTAAGACCCTTCTCACCCAAAACATTATTTGATTTTATGAATACTACATTTAAGAAATTTAATTGAGAATGTATACTGAAACTGAGTCACCTTTTGTTGCAGCAGCTTGAGTGGGCTAAGAACAAAAAATCCTAAATTTCTCTTAGGAAAAATAATTTTCTCCAAGAACATTGAAATGAAAGTACAAAGGGAGAAACAAAAAAATGAAGAAATAACTGAATTCTTTGGTAAGGATTAAAAACAACTTTAAAGACTGTACATTTTTCAGGAAAGTACAGTTTTAAGTATCATAATTTTGTTCTTCACTATCTAATTCTTTAATTGTAAATACTCTGAAGCAGCCTGTTATTATGCCTTACTATTACCTAGCATGGTATTGCTTTCAGATGCAGGCTCTGTGTTTTGTCATAATAGAAAGAGCACATAACAGTAACAAATGTACAAACTGCTAGAGAACATAGCCCACTGCCTAGCAATTAACTTGTGTGCATGTATATATAATCCACATTGTTTCAATGCCAGGAGCTCATATATTGCAATATAAAAAACATTGTGCCACTTGTGAGAGCAAATTCCCAAACCTGTGGCAGTTTCTTTGAAGAGGTACCTTTCTGGGTCAGAATTCAAGACGTGTCTGCACACATTTCAGTGTCCAGGTTCATGAACAGTCTCTGTAGGGAAGACAGCCCCATCTCTTCAAAGCACTAAACTTCTTTTGTTTCAGAGACACACTTTGTCACAGTGTTAGCCATGGACTGATCATAAATATTTATGCTTTCAGCAAATGGATCTGTTGTGCCAATAAACACTGGTGTTTTGTCTTCTTTTTCAATATTTCATGAGTGATATGCAAAAACTAGATTGTGCAGTGACAGGTAACACAATCCTCTTCAGCAGCATTGACTTGGAGTTCAGAACCACGGAAAACTCAAAAACAAATATCACAATTTCATTGTTTTAATGTTCCCATTTCATAGTCATTCTCCTGTGTAATCAGGCTTGGAAAAGGACATGCTCTAACTGGTGAGGATGTACTCTGTTTCCAGTGACTAATTCCAGACAATGAAGAGTGCTCATTTTGGTTAGCTTTTATTTATTTATTTATTTTTCTATTATCATTTCTGATAGTATTCAGATAAAACAGAATGAAAGTTCTTTCAGGCTACAAAATGAACATATCTCAAATATATTCCTTTACAGTTGCACCTAACTGACACTGTGTTGCTTTTATCATTCTACACTATAGAACTATAGTGTTTAGGAAAATATTATGATCACACAGTTAAAATCAAAACTCTGTGCTTATATACATAGACACCCATGTCTAAAATTCTTCCCAGGCTCTTTTATGTGTTCAAAGACACAGTGCTGTAATATGTCATTTGTGTAATATTGGAAATGATTTAGAAGCCTCCCTCTCCTAAGTTGTCCTTGATGTTGCAAGGAGCTTTTCAGACTAATAAAGATAGATATGGATAGCACAGCAAGGCATAGACAGCAAAACTCTGAAGTTTATTTTATTGTAAAGTTGCTATTTTACTATAATTATGCTCTTATATTTGCTGCATGGTTCATTTAAAATGCTGCTGGGGTCAAGGTTGTTTGCTCAAGGCTAAGAGATTGGATTACTACTGAAAGCACAGGAAGAAAGTATATGACTTTAAAATGACTCATACTTACAGTTCTTTTCTTGGTGGGCCAGAAACAATGGACAGCACACAAAAGAGTTCATTGATGTAGAATGAAAGTTATCTTTTTGAGTAAGAGATGTACAGAGATTTCTTGATACAATTCACTCATTTAAAGCATTCCAGTTTTATAATTCTTAGCATGCTGCCATTTTTGGGTCTTCCTTACAGTGAAGGAAAGCAGGAATACATTATTCCAAGGCCAAATGGAGATCACAAATTGTCTCCAAAATTCTTTCCACTGCACTAAAGAAAAGTTATTGTCTGAAAGGATACTGAGAATAATTTTTGAAGTTTGTTTCAATACACTGACAATTGCTGGTTCACTTTTTATCTCTAAAGATACAAGGGGTATATATTCTTAATTTTTATGTTTAGTACATGCAAGATTAGTCCAAAGTTCTTGGTAGTAAGGAAGTGGAGCCACCCTAAAAAGTGAGTCTCTCAGCTATTGCTGTCTCCATGCAGTCTGTATGGCTGTAGAAAATTTCTGATATTACTAGACACATTGAAGAGTAGCTGGCAGAATTTCTAGTCTCAAGACAAGGAATATGACAGTGATTTGCAAATAAATTGCAGAGGCTTGTTGGGGGCAGTCAGAAGGAAAAGTAATCCTATACCAATTTTCATCATAACTTCTGAGCTTTAAGCAGCTGCTGCAGCTTGAGGCTAATGCCCTGCAACCAATTGCTCCATGAGTATGACTTGAAATGTGATGTATAATCCTAGTCTAGTAGTAGTAGTAGTATATATATAATTAAATTGATTCTGACACAAAACTTGAAGGAAAAAAACTTTAAACTTGACTGTGATCTCCAATGAATAATATCTATTATGTGTTTCACAAAGACTGGTGTCCATATATTTTATGTAATAAAAAAGAAGAAATAGATTCAATATGAAGTGCCAAAGAGGGACTATATTACCTGTATATATTTGTACATGCACACATATATACAACCAGTCTAGTTCCATCCTGCATCCCACTGTGTCCATAATTCTGATGTGTACAATGAAAAAACAACATTCAGTTGAAGATTTATCACCTGTGTATTGGTCATATTATCTCAGATGGATTGCTCTATAGTTCTTATATTACTCCACTGCCTACAGAACAAAACTGCAACTAGGTCAGTTTAGATGGTTAACTTTAATTTGTGATCTATTGCTCAGAATTAAGTAGCCTCATTGGACTTAAATCCTGAAGAAAATAAGAAAATAAGTACATTGTGAAGGCATGGAGAAATGGGCTTTGAAATGCTGGAGCTCTGCATTTTACACTATGATCAACACAGCAATACCATGATGCTTGATCTGCCTGTCAGGGAATGGCTTCAAGATGGAGGAGGGTAAATTTAAATTAGATATTAGGAAGAAATTATTCACTGTGGTGAGGAACTGGCACAAGTTGTCAAGAGAAGCTGTGGATATCCCATCCCTGGAAGTGTTCAGGGCCAGGTTGGATGGAGTTTTGAGAAATCTAGTCTAGTGGAGGATGTCCCTGTCCATGGCATGAGGTTTGGAACTAAATGATTTTTAAGGCCCTTTCCAGTCCAAACCATTCTATGATTCTATCATTAACAACCTGTCCTGGTTTAGAGCAAATCTGGGATGAAACTTCCAAAGAGGTCCCTCTAGAAAACAGGTTCAAGCAGCGTCTTCCCCAATTGATTTGGGAAAAGATTTCCCTGGAGAATAGTGGAAAAATTTGTTTATTATCAATCAAAGTATTCACAAGCATAAAAAAATGAATAATATTAAGCAATAAAGCCTTTTGTTGTTCTGAAGACATGGCAAATTCAGAAAGTCCTTGTTGTGGAGGGCTGCTCAGCTTGCTCAGTCTCTCTCAGTCCCTCCTGAACTGGAAAATGCCACATCCCAGACCCTGGTGGGACACAGGTCTGAGCTCCCGGCTTTCATCTGGATTTTCAGTCCAGAGCAGGGCCTCAACAGTTCCAAGAAAAAAGAAAAAAACAGAGTTTGGGAGAACTGCTCTGCCTCAGATAGCTAAAAAATAACTAAAAAGCAAAGGAGAGCTCTCTGGCTGTCTGTGCTGCAGACAACACAGTCTGGGAGAAGGAAATCCAGGGGAGCAAGTGCAGTTTCTGAAGACAAACTGTGTGCTTTTTGTCCCTCTGTTCACCCTCAGAACCAGTCTTAAAGGTGCAGAACTCAATATCCAGCATAAACAGAACAGACAATTGGGGATATATCACAAAGTCACCCTAGGACATCACCTGTGAAATTCATTCATTTTTCTTTATCTTTTTTTTCAGCTTCTCACACTGTAGTTTGTCACATTTGGCAACTTCTCAATCTGTGTCCAGCACTTTTCCATGTTTTTTGGATGTGCATGTTTAGCTTAACCTTGGGTCAAACTAGGCAGACCTAGTCACAGCCTAATCATTTGCAGGAAAAAAAGAAGGGATTAAATCTGAGGCTACAACATTGATGATCCTCAGAATGGATATTCTTTATAGCCTGCAAATTCTGTGTTGATGCATATGAGATATAAATGAGGTAAAAGAATTTAGCATTTCCTAAAGAGGGAGATGAATGGAGCTTAATAACTCTTACATCCATACTCTGGTGTGTGTGTGAACATAAACCCACCTCAGAGCTGTACACATTTTGCCAAGAGCAGCAGCCACTACAGGTGCCTTATAAGTTGTAGATGAGTCACATTCTTAGGAAACTGCTAGAATTTTAGGAATGTTCTTAATTCAATGCTTATCTCATGCATTTTATGTGTTTGCCTGAGTTGGAATGTTCTGTCTTCAGTTAATACAGCATGGATTTTGCTTGAAGAGTTAGAAGAAACAGTGTATATTTTGTGCAGGTATTAGGAAAAATAAAAGAAAAAAGTCCTCTAACAGATAGGAGTGTCCTACTGAACTATCTGTCTTTGGATCATAGATCTTGCAAACCATGGGATGTTGTTTCTTATTGTCATGGTGCAACCTCAGGCAGCAGCCAAGCCCAGGCAGCCAGTCTCACACTCCCCACCAGTGGGACTGGGGAGAGAATCAGAAGGGTAAAAGCTGGAAAACTCATTTGTGGACATAAAGACAGTTTAACAGGGAAAGCAAAGCCAAGCACACAAAACAAGGGGAAAACTCTCTGCTTCCCATGGGCAGGCAGGGGTTCTGCCATCTCCAGGAGAGCAGGGCCCCATCACAGGTAATGGTTACTTGGGAAGAAAAACACCATCACTGCAAATGTGCCCCCCTTCCTCCTTCCTCCCTCCCTTTATATACTGAGCATGGTGTCACATGGTCTGGAATATCCCTTTGGTCAGTTTGGGTCACCTGTTGTGGCTGTTTCTGTTCCCAACCTCCCCTGCTCCCCCAGTTTCCTCCCCGGCATGGCCATGGAAAAAGCAGAAAAGGCCTTGGCTCTGTGTATGCCCTGCTCAGCAATAACAAAAACATCTCTATTATCAACACAAATCCAAAACACAGCCCCTATACCAGCCACTGGGAAGAAAATTACTCTAACACAGATGAAACCATACCACTCTGTGTGTTCCCAAATTTGTTTTCAGAATCTAAGTCTCAGTAAGAAAATTTACAGTTCACATTTTATATTAAAAATTATCCAAACAGGTTGTTTTTTTAAACTTTAAATCTATAAGCATAATTAGTCCTTCAGTTAGAAATCAGAGATATCTGAAAGGTAATTCCGGTGTCTCATTTAGAATTAAGAGGCATCTACAAGATAATTTTGGGCAGCCAAAGTTATCTTCTTTTTTTTATTTTCTTCCCTTTTTTTCTCTTGTTTTTTTTCCCTGTCTCAACTTCCTTGAAGGTCATATTTGCATAACAGTTCAGATTGCCCATTCATCCAATAAAGATAGTTTTTTGTCAGGTTGGAGATGCACATACTGACACTAGAAATTTCTACGCATCTTAAGAGAAATATTAGTCAGAGAGATTTATTTCTTCTCTTTTGAAATTGCCTTACTGTTTATTATGGTGTGTAATGACTGAGTTATATGGTTGATTGTTTCCAGGTATTAGTGCAATATGAATATATTAGCAGTCCCTTTCTTACTGTAATAAAGTACAAATTCAAATGATATAAAACAGATTGAAATGGTTCAATACGTATTTACAACCTCATAGAAATGAGCAACCAGAAAGTATGTAAAATATAGAGTAGTATATAATGTTTCTTAACCTTGTTTCAACAATTGCAAAGGGCAGTTCTGCCCCAGCTTTTAAGAGACTGAGAAAATGCTTGAGGAAAGTTAACATGCAGTTTTTTCTGCACTCATCAAAAGCTTTGTATCAATAGATTAGGAACCTAATATTGTAACCCTGCTCTGTTTGATAAACCCTCATTTCATCAATTTATAATTGAAGTTAAATGATTCACAGAGAAGATAAAAAAGGAAGTGTAGAAGAAATGTATGTCACAGTGGAAAGAAGATGCCTTACAGAGTCTTTGAAAGTGTGAAATAAACTGACTCCTTATAGGAGGCTTTTTATCACATTTTTTGCTTTAAAACTATTTAAGCTGTTAGATTCTGATTACAGATGTGAAAAATAATAAGTGATCTCTAATTTGATATCTCCACCTATCAGTGGGATCACTTTTATAATGGACCAGTTGCAAGGACCATCATGTATCTATGATATTATTTTTACTTATGAATTCCATATTTTCAAAGGCAAATTTGAGACATTTTTAACAGGAGGAATGTGGATTAATCTGGGCCCTGCAAAATTCATTTTAAAATTATTCTGCATTCTACCTTGTTGAGTTTTTTGTTTCTTAATTCCTCTGAAATTGCCATTTTGTAACTATTAAATATCCTCATACATTTCAAAATAATTTGAAACAGATCTTCTCCATCTGCCTCTTCTAGATCAATATTTATTTTAAAATGTTATGTTCTTCTTGTTATTATTATTATTCCTCGTGGGTCCTTTGTTTCATTTCACAAACTGTTCCAGATTTTTCACTCTCTTCTTTTTGAGAAACATTAAGGTCAATTTTAGCTATTGTCCTCCTCTGAAGCTCTAGTTCTGACATACTTAAAGATCAGCTTCCTTCAGTCAGCACTCAGAAAAAAAGGGGGATGGATATTCAGCACTTGAACAACACCATGATTTTCTGGTGATATGAAATTGAGCTCAGTGCAAAGCAAATAAATTCTGAATCTACAGGGCTGACAGTGATCCCTGGTCCAGGTTTGCAACTCCTCCTGCCCTCCCCCTCCTCCTTCTCCTCCTCTTCTATCTCCTCTCCCTTTTGTCTTTGAAGGACTGCTTTGCCCATGTTGTCTCCTGATTCCTCATTGTGCCTGTGTGGTGCCTTACTCTTCCTCTGGTGTATTTTCACAGAGGTTTCACTAAACTTTAAAGAGACATACAATCCCTGCTTTATTTGTGAGACAAGTGCACCTGCTATACCTGGGGATAGGCAAAGGAGCAGTCTCCATAGTAAATGAGTGATTAGGTTGCAGTGATATTGAGGGAAAAAGCTTAGCTATTTTATGGGATGCAGGAATAAGAAAATTTTATCTTCATCTCTGAAGTTTAGGGGGTTTAGGGGTTTTGTTTTTCATTCTGTGAAAGAGTGGGGGACTGTTTAGACTTAGAACAGTATGTGTTAGTTTGAAAATCAAGTTTTCAAAAAACTGCAATATTTCAGATGTGTGAAAAAATTACAGAATGCCTTGTTTTAAACTGAGGAAGTACCCCTACCCCAAAACCTGAAAGAATATTGAAATTTTACTTACTTACAGGGTAGAAGCATCTTCATGGAAAAGTTGCAAGTGGTGAAGACCATGTGACTGTAATGGAGAAAGTAATAAAAATAATAAAAAATTAGGAGCTGAAGCCAGAAAGAGATTTAGCAAGAAGTGAGCTTCTTAACTGCAAAGCTGGTCAATTATTGGGATAGGCTGCCAAAGCAAATGAAGTAATTTCCATTGTTTTCTGTCTTTAAATGAAAACCAAGAAATCTTTACGAAATATTTCCTTCAACCAAGTTTAAGTTACTGGGCCATGTGCTGAACTATATGTAATTCAGAAGTATGTTTTTGCTTTAAAGACTGAATCATATGTCATTTGCAAAAAAAAAAGTCAAAAATATATTTTTAATGAAAAGCACTTTCCTCAAAAATGATTGATTTATTAATGCACAAACAATTAAATTAAAACTGAAAAAAATGTTTCAACTGAGATAAGAATTAAGTCCCTGAGAAAGTCAGTATCTTTTCCTTCAACATAAATAAGATTTATTCTGATTTTCTTTTAGAGTTTCAAAAGTGCTTTTTAGTTGACACTGTGCTTCCTGAACTCTGATTTTGATTGTTTCTGAGACTCTTTTTCTGATCAGCTTATACTCTGGAGCTCTGTTACTATTATGTTAGTTTAGGGAATTACTGATACCCTTTAACGGTATGCTGGGAAATTAATGTATCACCAACACCTGTGAGAAAGTGGCTCTTCTGAGGATGGCCTTTGAGATTAATCTCCCACGCAGTCCCAGACTGTGTATATGTACAACAGTTCTCAGATTTCAGCAGAACCAGACTGTTTTGTCACTGGACTTAGGAATCTGCCTTCTCACAGCCATTAATCATTTAATGTAGAAAAGCCATGTCAACAGGTGTTGTCAAAATACTGCTAAGTGACATAAGAAATGTGATCTCCTGCTTCAGCTGCTCCAGCTAAGTTTTCTGCTGCCCAGCTGCTGGTGCTCAGACCAGTGCCCAGGATGGATTCAGGGTCTCTGCTCACACTCAGGGATGCAGCTGCTGCTTTCCCAGCTGCTGCTTCAGCAGTAGCAAAGAGGCCACATATCCCAGAGACAAAATCACAAAGTCACACAGATACGGAGGACACTGGCATGGCTGATCACACATACAGCCACATACAGGACTCACATACAGCACAGACACAGGGAGCCAGGTCCCCTCTTTAGCTTGCATGGAGAAGAGGTCAGTCATGGTGGCACACACACACACTCACTCCCTGTGTTCACAAGCACACAACTATTTGCAGATCCCTCGAGCATCACCACAGCCCCTCCGTTGTCCCTGCTCCCTGCTTGGATCCCTTAACTTTAGCTGCCCCATGGGTCCCCTGCTTGCCTGCTGGTCGAGCTTGGTGTTCACTGCAAGCACATGCACAGAGCTCAGGCACTGCACAGAGGTCAGTGTCCCTCAGGCACTGCACATTTACAGTTCCTCCTGTGAGTACCAGCACAGCCCTGTCTAACACCCTGTCCCAGCTTGAATTTACTGGTGAATGCGCACAGACTTCTCACTCCCACCAGGACAGGGGGTGATACAGACACCCTGCCTCAGCAACCTGCACTAGGCACACAGGTGCCTTCTCCAGACACTCTTCTTCCACATACTCCTTGAAATACCTTTGGTCCTTTGATAGCAGTTTTGCATGTATGTCAAACTGGGGGCTAACAATCTGTTGTATTCCGTAAAGTTCACAGCCATAATGAAATTATATTCCCAGCCTTCATGATTTTGCAGTTTAATATTTTAAGACAAAAGACAAAAACAAAAAAGAACTCCAGGGAATACATTAGAGCAATTCTAGATAAGAATAAAATGATTACACTTACTGCAATAAAATATGATTAGAGTACATCAGCTGTCTAAATAAAGCCAAGTGTATCAGTATCAGGAAAAATTCAAAAATTATTTATATCTCTACCCTTCCTACATAAGGCATATTTAAGTGTGGCATTGAAGCAAAAGAACAAGGACCATGCTTTTTGAAGTAAAAGAATCAATCACACTTTGAACTCAATGGGTTTATACATTTGTAGGTCTATTATGTTGGTAACATCTCAAATCAGTTACTAATTTTATTGGAATGCAAAGAATAATGTCTTCCTTCAAAATATCTGATAGACTACACTGGAACCTCATGATAATTTAATTGCTTGGCTACATTCCTGTTTATATCACAGAACAACTATTAACATTATACTCGGATTTTGTATAAATAACATTTCGCTGATAATAATCTCTGGGATGAGTTAGAAGACTGAGCTTCATCATAAATGCACAATACGACATTGTCCTCACCCTAAGGAGCTGATAATATAAAAATATTTTAACCCGAAGTGCAGATTTTCTCATCTACTTCTGCTATAAACACTGCAGAAAACTTTGAATGATCAACTTACACAAAGATTAATTGAAGGCAAAACAATTACCTTGTAGTTTCGTCCTGGATTATTTCAATAAAACCCTTGTAACATGCTCCTCTGTATTTCATGTAGAACTAACTTAAATTATATAATGCAAAATAGGGCAACAGTCATAATATCCAATTAACAGGAACATGTATAAGCTGTGACAGTGACACAATAAAGTCATTGCAGTAGAGAGCCACTGGCAATGGTTAAATAACTATTAAAAAAGCTGGTTGAATAAGTAATTGATTAACATTCTCTATATAATTAGGGGGTATGTTGTCCATAATCAGGTGAATATCAAATGATAGACACATCTCATTCAAAAATATTAATTTCTTTCCTAGGAAAAAAGGAAATTCCTCCTTCCCCGTACATCAATCGACAGGCAAAACAAAATAAAACTATTTCTGAAATTTGAAGTACTATTTACATTTGCTTATATTTTGTGTTTTACCTCTCTTGGTCTTTATTTGAGCCTTTCCCAAATTTAATGGGAAAACGGTTATAGATGTCAATGTTGTTGGTGTCCCAAAGTAAACATGCCTGGTCAACTTGCTACGTGAATGTAGAAATTGATCCTACCTACAATTCATCTATGTTCTGAGGATTCATAAAATGAGCACAAGGGAAGAAAAAGTCCTGTTTGTATTCTCCCCTTGCATCCTGTTTCGTAAAGGTGTGGATTATGTAATTCAAATACATATCCAGTTGGAGAACAAGTTGTCAGCATGTTTACAGAGAGTCACATAGAGCCACATAAAACCAAATAGGTTGGGAAAGACCTCTGAAATCACTGAGTCCAATCTTTGACTGAACACCACCCTGTCAACTAAATCATGGCACTAAGTGGCATGTCCAGTCTTTCCTTGAAGACCTACAGGGACAGTGACTTCACCACTTTCCCAGCAAGTTCATTCCAATGTCTAATCACCCTTTTCTGTGAAGAAATTCATCCTAATGTCCTACCTAAACCTCCCCTGGCACAGCTTAAGACGATGCACTCTTACCCTATTAGTAACTGTCTGGCAGAAGAGACAGAGTCCAACCTGGTTTAAACCACCTCTCAGATAAGATCACAACCATGTACTTCCTTTTCTACAGGCTGAAAAACCTCAGCTCCCTAAACTGTTCTTCACAAGATGGTGTTCTGGCCCATTGACCAGCTTCACTGACCCTCCCTGGGCCTGCTCCAGCTAGTCAAAGTCCTCCCTGAAATGAAAGGCCCAAAACTGCACACAGAATTCGATGTATGGCCATACCAGTGCCCAGTACAGAGGGACAATACCTGCCCTCATCCTGCTGGCACCACTATTGCTGATATAGAAGGCCAGGAGGCCACCAGCCTTTTGTCCATGTGGGCACACACAGGTTCAGGTTCAGCTGCTGTCGGCCAGCATCCCCAGGTACTCTCCACTGGGGAGGTTTCAAGACACTCTGCCCTCAGCCTGGAAAATTGAAGGGGAGTGTTGTGGCCAAACTCTAGGGCCCAGCACTTAATTGTGTGGAGTGTCATACTTGTAGCATTTGCCCATGGATACAGCTGATCCCAGCCTCTCTTAAGAGATTTTCTGCAACTCAGCAGATTGACATTGCAACTCAACTTGATGTCGTTGACAGATTTGCAAATCATAACCTAAATCCTTTCACCCAGATGATGAAAAAAGATATTAAAAAAAAAAAAAAATGGACCCAGCATTTACTCCATGGGAACAAAAAAAGGAAAAAGAGAAAAACTGAATACAGCAAAGTTCACACACTCTAGGCCAGACAGTTCTGAAACCAGCAAAGAGTGCCCCTATGCAAGCCTGGGCTGACGGCTTTTTCAGGACTGTGCTGTGGGAGATGGAGTCAAAGGCTTTGCTCGAGTCCTGGGAGAGTCCATGCACAGCTTTTCCCCAAGCCCTGGGGGTGCTCACGAACACCTCAAAAATGATCACATTGCTCAGACAGGACCTGCCTTACCTAAACCCACACTGGCTGGGCCTGATGCCTCAACTGCCCTTTGTGAGCCATGTGAACCCACTCATGATGATCTGCTCCAGAACCTTGCCAGGCTGACGGGCCTGGAGTTCCTCACTGTGTTGGTTTCACATGCTAGGGGGAAGGGGTGGATTCGCCTCAGGGAAAGCACCATGAGGCCAGAAGGGGCTGTCCCGTGTCTGAGGGCTTCCCCTGTGGGCTGCTGGAACCAATCAGAGAGCTGATTTGGTGATGGACAGCTCGGGAAACAAATGAAAAGTTATTTCACTTTCACAAATCACAGTGGATCAAGTTAACTAAGGTCTTTTGGTTTCCGGCTGCCGAGGGGTGAGCTGGCCTCTGGCCGGGGCACCAGCCCTGGCCCGGCTCCGGGCTCGGCGGGGGAGCCCGGCACGGCACAGCCCGGCCGTGTGGTCCCGGCCCCTCGACCACAGGGCTCCGGGAGGCCCCGGCCCTGGCCTGGTGGCCCCTGGCACCGCATGGCCTCAGAACCGGCCACATGGCCCCAGCCCTGGCCTGGTGGCCCCTGGCTCCACATGGCCCCGGCACCGGCCACATGGCCCCAGCCCTGCCGGCTGGGCTCGGCTCACCTCTCCACATGGCAGAAAAGGCCTCCAGCTGCCCATGTGGTTTTCTTCACGATCTGGTTACAATTTTAACTTTTTAATGCCTGGATAAGATTTCCAATCATCTGAGCTCCCCTGAATGAGAAGAAATAAAGCATGGAGTCCACAGAAATCAGCGGAATGTAAATAAAGTTCCTGATGGGAAGAGATTGAAAAGATGCAACTGATAAGTAGCTGAAAACCTTTTTGTGGGGCTATAAGGGGATTGTGACTTCACTAAAATTCCTTTAAACTGTGAAATATACTTGGGGAGGTTTGAGTGCTTGAGAAGAAGACTTTTTGCCTTGGGGAAATTGAACTCTCTGTTTTGGGACTGGAATATGAACAGAGACATTTGATAGAGAAGGAGATGAAGAGAATTTTGTTTCCCAGCAGCCTGCCTTTAAAAGTAGTACCCCATGTGTGAGTCGTAACCCATTACACAGCTCTGGAAGGACTGTGTAAATGCGAGGAAAATCCATGGTTCTGTAGGTCCTGGGCAGATGCAGACTGTGAAGGTGAAGACACCCTCTAAGCCTATATCAAAAATGGGACTTTTCTCTCTTGAGTGAACTGAAATAACTATTTGGGTAGATAACTGACTGAAATGTTCTC
Organism: Luscinia megarhynchos; assembly: GCA_034336665.1. Classification (NCBI taxonomy): domain Eukaryota; kingdom Metazoa; phylum Chordata; class Aves; order Passeriformes; family Muscicapidae; genus Luscinia; species Luscinia megarhynchos. The sequence goes on from JAPFBE010000002.1 coordinate 95,642,968, forward strand.
TGTATGTTGTTGTTAAGGAATGTGGAATGAAGGAAAGGGGAGGAGGGAATTATCTAGGAACCTTATTCTGAATCCTTTTTGCGTTATTAATAAATTTCTTCTTGTACCCTTTTAAGTTTTAAGCCTGCCTTGTCTCTACTCCTAAATCCTATCTCTAAAAGAAATTAAATATATTAAAATAGGCAAAACCCAAGTCACACCGTGACACTCTCATACTTACTCCCTGCGGCCCTGAGTGGACATGGGTGTCACATTTGGCACCACCAGCCATGTGGAACCTCCCTGATTGGCCAGGACTGATAATAAAGGACAGAGAGGTGCTTATCGAGCTCATCGACCAGCTCCCTGAGGGGAGGATGCCCAGAGGACTGCCGCCAGTCCCACAGACTTGTCAGTGTCTCAGTGGCTCTTCAGGTCACCAAAGATTTCCTTCTGCAATACAGGTCTGCTCCCCGTCCCTCCCTGCTGGCTCAGGGCCTGCTTGTCCTCTGCATAATTGGTCTGACTACTGAAGATTGAGGCAAAGAAAGCATTCAGTACCTCAGCTTATTCTACCTCCTTTGTGACCATATTCAACCCTGCATCCAACAAAGAACGAAGATTTTCCTTGGCCCTCCTTTGTTGTTAATCTTCTTAAACAAACACTTTTAATTGTCTTTACAGTAGTGGCTAGATGAAGTGCCAACAGAGCTTTTGCCTTCCTGATTATCTTTCTACATGATGTGGGTCCAGGGCGTGGGGCACGTGGTGAGCTGGGTGGGAAAAGCAGTTTGGCAGGGCACAGGGGTTCTTTGGGGATGTTTAGGGGAGAAACATGCAGTGGACCAACGGAGAGATGTGGGCCATCGGGAGAGGAAAAATCATAAGCAAAGTGGAGAGTCAAAGGTTGAAACAAAATGCCTTTGTGACCAAGGGGGTCTCCATGTCTCTCCATGACAAGGGGTGGCCGTGCCCACCAGGCCTTTGTGACCCGCGGTGGCATCGTGCCCAGAGGCCATTGTGACACGGGGCCGTGTGGTGACCCGGAGGGCTCTTGTAGGGCCAAACCCCCGGCATTGCCACTCCCAAGAGAGCAGCTCTCTGAGGAGGCAGCAGCTCTCTCTCTCCCGAGGCAGCCGCTCCTCAGGAGGAAGCAGCTCTCTTGGGTGCCCTTGGCCAGTGTTCGTCAGAGCACTGCCAACATGTCAAAGAGACAGGAGGCGAATGCCCACTGTCAGTCCCGTGAGGGACAGCCGCTGCCGTCCAAGCGGCAGCAGGTCAGGGACGGGGATGGAGGGAGAGGCTGCACTGGGACCTGGGGGAGGGCTGGGGGCAGAGACCGCCAGCCAGGCCTGGCACCAGGCCTTGCTCTGGGGAGGAGCCGTTGCCAGGGCGGCCTGGGTGAAGGAAAGCCCCAGAGACAGTGAGCAGAGCTGGGAACCCAGCCCAGCCTGGCTGCCCTGGTCAGCACCCGCTTTAGGGCCTGGCCTGGGCCTGCCAGCACGAGGCAGGGACAGCGTGTCCCCACAGCCACCTCCATCCCAGACCTCCTCCTGCTTCCCACAGGTGCCCCAGAGGCTGCCGCAGGCAGCAGCAGAGGTCACACTGGTGACAATCATGCCCCTCCACGGGGACAGACTGATTCCCAGACAGGACACCTCATGGACACCAACAGGACAGAGAACACAGGAGGCCAGCCTGGAGAGCAGGCATTCACTGCCCCACAGTGGCACCGTCACACAGACACCAAGATTGTCTGTGTCACACTTGCCGCCTCTCCACGGCCCTCCACTGACAGTGACACCTCCACGCTGGTTCAGGCCTGAAATGCCAAAATCAGCCTCGGCAAGGGTCAAGCTGCCCCCTCTGCCAGCAGCCCCAGCAGCCTCGGCGTCTCCTCCCAGACGCAGAGCACGGTCTGCGGGCCCTGTCACCAGCCGCAGCCGAGAGCTTGTGACACCTTCTCCATGGGGCTCTCTGGCTGCTGACAGGGCCCAGGTAACACCCTCCCTGCACAGCTCAGCTGAACGGCTCTGGCAAGGGTCAGCGGCAGGGCAGGGCCATCCCCTGCCCCCCCTGCGAGGTGCAGGTGGCGTGCCGCTGCGCACAGGGACCCAGCCTGCCTGGGAGCGCCTGGGGCATGGCGAGACGGAGGAGCTCTCTGAGGTGCAGGAACAGCATGGTGGCAAAACTTCCAGAGACCTGTTTAGAAGCCTGGCCACTTGCCTGTGTGAAGACACATCCATCAAGTCCACTGGCACCCAGGAGCACTCAAGTGTCTGCCAGGAGGCAGATCCACAGCCCCACGTGCTGCCCAGTGCTCCTGGCTTGACCGAAGGCTCCACAGGGCAGATGGGAAACTCCTCTGAGCTCCTGTCTCCTGGCCTGATTGCAGAGCTGTGCTCTGCCTCTAACAACTCGTGGCTCGGGGACACTTTGCTAAAGGACCCAGACAAGTGCAAGGAAGAGTTTGCAGACACAGAGGCTGCAGGAGACGGAGACAGAGACTCCCATATCATGCCACTTGCCCCATTGAAAGTGGAAAAGGCAGAGACAGAAGCTTCTGCTCTGGCCACAGATCCCTGGGACAAGGGGCCCAGTGAGCTTTTCCCAACCACAGAGCCTGAGGAAATTTCAGGCTTCTCAGCTTCCTCTTCATCTGGAGACCCCTCTGAGGAGAAGGGAACTCATCGGCCAGCAGACCAAAGCGCCCAGGGCCAACTGCCATGCGCGGAGACTGAGGAGGCTTCAAAGCACCTTCTGCATATCACAGCAGAGGAGCTGGAGAGGCTGGAGGAAGATATCCTCTCCTCGATGGACCAAGAAAGCCCCTTGGTGCCGCACAGCATTTGCAGCTGGAGCAAAGACTGTGCAGGAGAGACCAAACACCACGCACAGCTCGTGCCTCCTGACCTGTTTGAAGAGCTGTGGTCTCTCTTTAACAATAAGGACGTGCCATGCTGGGACACTCGTGTAGATCAGTTACTGGAAAAGTGGGAGGAAGAAGAGCTCCCTGACAGAGACGCAGCAGGAGAGGGGGACAGTGAGCCAGAGAGTGCATCGTGTTCCCCCCTGCAAGACAAAGAAACGGAGCCAGCAGATTCTCCTCTGGTCAATGATCCCTGTGACGAAGGGCACAGCGAGGCTCTCCTCAGGGCACCACTCGAAGAGGCAAAGACGTCGGCTTGTGTCTCGACTGCAAATCCCACGGAGGAAGCTGATGCAGTGTGCATGGAGGCTGTCTGTTCCCAGGCCAGCCTTGCCCAGGAAAATCCCTGTGGGGCTGAGGAAATGCCAGGGGCTTGGCCTGTGCCTGCCCAGCCCCCAACATGCAGTGTTCCTTCCTCCCCCACTGACAGGCCCACTGTCCCACAGCCCCCGGCCCCACGGCGATGGCGCTCCATGGTCAGGGGGGCCCGGTGGGCACTGAGGCGGCTTTTCTCCTTCAGCTGCCTCAGAGGACAACCAGAAGAGTGAGTCCGGCTGCTGGCACCAGGCAGATCTCAAGAGATGGCTGCTCACCCTCATGCTACAAAGCTCCCAGAGTTAAAGAAACAGGAGGCTCGTAGTGGATGCAGTGATGCATGGCTGGACGGATCGACAGACAGCATCTGCATTAGGAGATGAGAAATCCTCCATGGACCTCTGCATTGCAGGCAAAGGAAGGTACACACATCCTCCTTTTGTATGTCATTTAGGAAAAGGCATCCCTGGATCCCCACAACATGGACTGGAGAAAAGGTAAGGGCTAACCCAGGAAGAATCTGGGGCCCCCATCACTGCCTCCACAAGAACCACTAGGCCTCTTTACCGTCAAGAAGCACATTGTGACCAAGGACCGACAAGTCGCTGCTGGAGCTTTCATGGTGTCTGTCTTCTGCACTTCCTTTGTGCACTTCTGTGGATGATACAACTGTCCCTGAAAAGGGCCCCTGGGATCTTGTGCACTGAGACAATGAAACCTTTCATGAGGGATGCCCCGTCTCCCTACAAAAACCCCTGTTATCTTTTAGGATTTCTTTTGGTCTTTAACTTTACTAGATGACTGGTCTTTTCTCACTTAGAATCTTAAAGTAATTGGATAGTTTTTAACTTACAATTTTACTGGTTAGAAATTCAATCCCCCTGAAATCTATAAAAACCCCTTGTTATGCTACATAATTGGATTTTTCTGGTAGAACCCTTCAAAAAAATAAAGCTACCTTCAGAACCTCTATGGCATTGTCTCGGAGTCTTTCCTGGTAGCGGTGTAGCTGACCCTCTGCCTCGGGCACCCTTGGAGCTATCCGGACCCGTAGCAGCCTGAAGCCAGAACCACCCTAGCCTCGGCAGCTACACACTTCCCTCCAGTCTCCCCCGTCTCCTTTCATCATCTTCTTTTCTAGTCTTTTCTATCTCTCACCTCCCATTTATTGGTAAATAAAATCCCTGTTGTTGATGTTGGTAGATGGTCGTGTTGGCACCTTAATTCATGCAGAGGTATATTACACTAATCATGCCATAACAGGGGCACATGGCTGCACACAGCACTCAAGGTTTGTCTCCCCAGTGCTCAGCACAAAGGGACAATCACTGCCCTGGTCCTGCTGGCCACACTGGTTCCTACACAGAAGGCCAGGATGCCACTTGCCTTCTTGCCCACATGGGCGCATGCTGGTTCAGATTTGGCCACTGTCAGTCACCTGCCCCAGAGCCTTTCCTACTGGGCAAATTTCCTGCCACTCTGTCCCCAGCGTGTTTACGAATGGATGTGAGGGTTGAGATAAATCCTTGCCTTTTGCTGAGGCCTCTTGCAACAGGCAGCAGCTTTTTTGAGGCAGTCAGCACCCTGAAACCCACTATCATTCAGTCTTACTTAGAATGAATTATTTACTTAAAAGATAATAAACAGACCTAAGACTTACACTAATACTACACAGGAATAAAGAAAAAAAGATAAAATACTGGTAGAGACATATAACATGATGCTAAACATCATATAAACATGATGTTGCGTATTAATGTTACAGCTAGTAAGGGCATATCATAACTTAGGATTCAATCTACCTTACCATTGAATTGTTGGTAGGGCACACATTGAGATCCTTTCCCTTGATATTCAGGGAAGTAATCACGGATTTGCAACCAGACTCTGGGTAGATATCTTGAACACTTTCAGGTGTGTGTGTGTGTGTGTCTAGAAGGCTTCGGCCTCTGTCATGATTTGTGCATCTTTTATAGTTTGTAAAACAGCTTCTCTTAATCAAGAGTATTTCCTTTATCTCTTCCCATATCTGCTCTCTGCAATGGGTACACACAGCCTGGAGCACTGCAAGGGCCTTGCTGGGACATGAGGGCAGGACCCAGTCCTTGCTTTTTGTGGAACTCAGACTTGCACTATCCATCCCACCTGTCCACATCTCCCCTGCAGAGCCTTCCTGCCTTCCTGCACGTTGACACTCCCACCCACCTTGGTGTTGTCACAAATTTTCCACTGAAGGTATCCATGATGCCCTTGGCCACATCAGCAGGACAGACACGGGACAGGCCTGGGCACAGGGGACACCACTACTGACTGGGCACCAACTGCATGCACCATTCACAGCCACTCTCTGGACATGGCCATCCTGACAGTTCTGAACCCAGCAAAGAGTGCACCTTGCCAAGCCCTGGGCTGACAGCTTACCCAGGACTGTGCTGTGGGAGATGGAGTCACAGGCTTGGCTCAAGTCCTGGGAGAGTCCATGCACAGCTTTTCCCTCAGCCCTGAGGTGGGTCATCCACACCTCAAAGGTCATCAGGTTGCTCAGACAGGACCTGCCTTTCCTAAACCCACATTGGTTGGGCTTGATGCCTCAGCTGTCCTCTATCGGCTGTGTGATCCCAGTCATGATGATCTGCTCCAGAACCCTGCAGGGTCCCCAGGTCATGCTGACAGGCCTGCAGATCCCCTCTTCCTTCCCTATTGGGCATGGGTGCCACATTTGGCACCTCCAGTCGTCTCGGGTATCCTGACTGGCCAGGACTGATAATAAAGAACAGAGAGCTTTTTGTGAGCTCTTCTGCCAGCTCCCTGAGCATCCTTGGGGATTCCTGTCCACCCCCACAGACTTGTCAGTGTCTCAGTGGCTTTGTAGGTCACTAATAACTTCCTCTGGGATTCATGGTGTCTTTTCTGCACCTCATCCCTGTTTACTTTTTCAAGGCTCTAACAGTTATCTTTATATGAGAACCTAAGTCAAGAAAGCATTAAAACTTTAGCCTCATCCTTTGTGACTCTATTTCCTTCTGCATCCAATAAAATGTAAGGGTTTTCTTTGCCTCTGCTCTTTTTAATAGTGTCTTTATAGAAACACATTATAGAAGAGTCCAGATTAAGTTCTAAATTGTTTTTTGCCTCTGATGGTACATAGGGCCAATCTGCCCTTGGGCTTTCAAAATTTCTTTCTTAAAATATGTCAAATCTTCCTGTGTCTCTTTGGTACCAGTAATAATAGGCTTAATTTTCCTATCATCCAACTTCTGCATTCTAAGGATCTACACCTGAACTACAGAATATAGTTCCCCTTTACAGCTAAGATGGATTTTAAAAGTTACAGTGACCTTCCTATTCTAATAATGTACTTGAATATATGTAGGTTCTTTTAAGATTTCTCTGTTATTCTTTTTTCTGAGAACATTGCAAGTAACTCAGTGGAAAGAGTATAAAAGGACTGCTCAAAAATACTATCATAAGATATATGCACTTATATATAAAATGCATGTAAATAAAAATGAAAGTGTATATATAACAATTTTCAAATACATACACAGGTATTTTTCATATTGTGTTGAAAAATTCGACTAATAAAAAAAAAAAAGACATGGTCTGCAAAATAGTATTTGATGTTTGAGAAGTTCAGGTGTAATCAGCCAAACTATGCTGCCCATCATTTCAAATTCAGTATAGCTATTTAACTGGTGAGACAACATACTCAGTTCTGATCAGCCATTCTTAACTACCACTTCTTCAACTTAATCTTTCAGAAAAAACAAAACATATTATGTTTCTCTTTATTTCATTCACACCACATTCAAGCAAAATAGGAATTGGCATCACTAGATGAGTAATCAAACAGGTGGCATCCAAACTGGTTTTTGATATGTGCCCAGCAAAGACATGAGGCAGCTGGCAGATTATTTTGCATGCCAAGTGAGTCTGATGAAGAAAAGCAATCCTTTCAAGCCTCAAAAAAACCCAACAGATTAAAAAAAAAAAAAAAAAGAGAAAATTAAAAAAAAGAAAAGAAAAAAGAAAAAAACCCCAACAATTTCTGCAAAGAGAGGAAGATTTTTTCTGTAGACTACAAGAAGCTTGTTTCTCTTAGCTAAGCTTTTCAAATATTGCTCATGAGATAGAGTCTAATTCCTGTCTTTGGCCAGCCTACCTCTGTGAACTTTCAGGAACTGCATGATATTTTTTCTTAGAGCACTCTCCACAGCCTTTTAGGCAATATTATGTCTATCTGGATTTCCAGAGTAACTCAGTCAACAGCAAAGAGTAGAGAAATATTGGATATGATTTTAACATACAAAACACAGATTATAGAACAATGCTTTATGCAAGAGGAAGATTTGGAGCCGAATATGTTTGGAAGGAAAATAGCCCATTTCTGATTTATTTGCAGAATTACAATCCAAATCCCCTGAAGAAATATGAAAATAATTTTGTCTTTTTATACATTTTCTATATGCAGCAGAGATCAAAGTGACATCATTAGAGCAAGGAAAATTCCTGTCCTGGATCTAATGTCTTCTCTAATGTTGCAGAAAAGAAAAAATGCTATCATGAGAACTGTTATAGAAAAGAAGAAATGCTATCATGAGAACCATCTTCCTCCAAATCCATGACTGTAAGAAAAGGCATTCCAGAAGTATTTATGAAGAATGAAAAAATGTCATACCTTTGGACTGAGATCTCAGAGCATTTGGTTGGAATTTGAATGCAAATAACCACAATGAAAAAAGTGAAAATAACATTGAAATGACAGCCCTTCTGAGGTTTATCTTGCTGTCAAAACTTTTGAATAATATGGCAAATAAATTGTCAGAAAAAAATCCAAAAGTCTATTTGCAGAAGCAAACACACAAAATGAAAGGGTATTTCAAGCATGTTTTTATTTAAAAGAGGAGTCTAAATATATATTATATAAGTATATATGAAGGTACATATTTTTTAGCCTTTAAAAGTATGATTCTAAAATCAAAAAATGGTTCTTAAAACTTTCTTCTCAACTTTTAGTTTGCCTCAATCTGTTTTTTGAGCCACTAAATGTCATTTGCAATACTAGCAATCACAGTTTATCTTATGGCCACAAAATATTTCCTTTAAAACAAAGATTATCATATTAAGAACTGACTTAACAATTAAATATATCTTGCTTAGGAAATAATTTTAGTTCTTTGGGAAATGTGTTATTTTTTAGTGAGTTAATTATCTTTTGCTATCTTATGTGGTAGATTTAACTACAGATCCTGTCTTTTTGGGGGTTTTTGGACTTACGAAGAAGAAAAGCACAGTCAGTATCAAACACTCCTACATGACTACTATAGTTAAAACTCTGTAGATATCCACATAATGCTTCTGAGAAAACAAAATGAGAAAATGATCTGCTAAATATATAAAATGGAAGCAAAAAAATATTCCAACTTTTTTGTCAAGTTTTGTTGTTATTTTGTTGGCTTTGTAGACCATGAAAATCCTATGTAAAAGCCCTGATTTAAAGGTGACTAAAAAGTTAAGCAGCTTCTGCAACATGAACAATGTTTCTAGGATCAGTTTGGTAGATATTTTTATCTTCAATCCTCCAGCCTCAGCTTGTGCAGAGTTTTCATACCTTTACATTTCTTTACCCAAAAACATTATTAGTCAAATTCTTCCAGGGAATACAATGGTGTTCCATGAGCAAAATGATAATAGTCTGAGCTGAAAGTCCACAGAAAGCTACAGGAATAGTTATCCTCTGTAGCACAGAAGAAAAAAAATTAATATCTGGGTATCTGTTCTTTGCAATTCCTTTGAAAAATTATCAATAATCCAGCAACATGCAATGAGCAAACAGACTTTGATATTTGATAAGTTTTTCTATATCATCTTTTCTAGACAGAACTCTTCACAGAACCTATCTTTCAATTCTGAATTACAGCCATTTTCATGTAATATTTATTATTAAATACATCAGCCATCTATTTGAAAATAATATCATTAAAGCAAAGGCTGTCAGTGATCTGAGGAAAAACAAATGCTATCAAAGACTCAGTTGAATTACACTTTTTGTTGTTTGACACCTTGCATGCAGATCAAGAACTCAAACACTAAAAATTTTATTTAATTGAAAAACTAATCTCTACAAATCCATCTAGCAACATATATTCTTTTATTTTTTTCTCTTTGTTCTTGTAAATAATTTTTGTGAAAGAACTAACTTTCCACATTACATTTATTTTTCAGTAGTCTTAAAAGTCATACAATGTCACTAAATCTAAACAAACACAAGCAACTTGATTTTTCCTTTGCAGCTTCCTTCCTCTCCCCTGAAGGTGAAAGGTTGGAGAGGATGTTTTGGCTGCCACTTATAAAATTTGAAGGCTTCAAATGTTCAAGGTTTCCTCTTCTTCTTTACATTTTTTAGTCTATGGTTCTTTTGCATAGTGAATTTTCATATAGAATATCACATGAATATGGTGTTTCATCCCTCTTTGGTTAGCACTACAAAAGCTTTGGAAATCTTTTCACTATTTAAAAATGGCTTAGGTGCCTTTTTATTGAATACTTGAATAGATCAATGCTACTTTCTGTGAGTTCAAGACGTAGTTCATTTTTGGGCCAAAAATGAAATTAATAGATTTTGTCTCCATGTAAATGAGCAAGACAGGAAAAAAAAGAATGGATCTTATTTAGGATTTTTTTTTGTTTGTTTTATTTTGTTTTGGGTTTTTTTTGGTTTTTTTCCCCTTACAGACGAAAAAATGGGACAATAAAATGGCATTTCAAAAATCTATTAGAAGCATAGGGGAAAAGGGAGTGCAAGTCCCCTGGTCAGATCCTGCCTACCCTGAACTTTCACTTGCTTCTCAATTGCATGTAGATTCATGACACTATTATGGACAAAAACAGAATTATAGCTTATTATTAGAGCAGCACTGGGGATGGCAGCCACAAGGCCCAGCACAAATGAACTCAACATCTGTTAGACATAACCTAGAGTTTGTGTCTCACAGTTTTGTGTTTATGAGCATCATGAAGTCATGAAGTTAAAACTGAAAATGGAGAGCAGGCATTTTTGCCTGACTTCTGCCATCTGGAAATTAGATGTCTGGTTCTGGTGTACTCTGTGGTTTTCCATGCAGGTATGAAATCCAACCTCATTACGAGATAGACCCACCAAACATGTGACAACTGTCTTCAAAATGTTCTTAGTTTTGTCTGGTAGCTTAGCTTCAGTATGTGAGTTGCAATTGATTACAGTGAAATGAAGTGAATCCACATCCAAAGCAGGGAGAGAGAGAGGCTCCTTAAAATAGGCCTTACCTGTTACTGATGATCTGCACTTTTCTAGCCCTTTCAGGGAAAACCAGAATAGATTCAAATCACCTGTTTTATTTTGTACTGTGGAACTTTGAAATATTAAAGATAAAGCTTAGAATAGGCTAAGATAACTAGTGGCATGATAGCAAACAATACCTAATTGCCCCAGAAAATGTGTCAAACAAGTCAACTGTGGATGATGGCTTTTATATTTTTTTTTGTGTTTTTTGTTTTGTTTTGTTGTTTTTTATATATAGTATTCTGTAAATGTCTTGGGATCAGATCAAAATTTCCAATGTGACTGTTTATCTTCAATGTTCTGTACAGAGCTGATGATCTTCCTTCCACTCCTGCATTTAAACAAACATCAGTTTTTGCTGTATCTTATTTCCACTTCAGCCTTTTTCAATATGTTCACATTCCTATATCCTTTCTCATTTGAACAGTAGAGCTTTCCTTAAGAGCACAAGAAACTTAGTTATTTAGTATCAAATTCAGAGCTCAGATGCACATATGTAAATTCAAACTAAACCATCAACATCAGCAGGGTTACTCTGACAGTCACTGTGAGGTGTACTGATGGTCTACATCTAATTAAGAGAACACACCTTGGTTGAATTGTAATTGGTTTCATGGAGAAAAAAATAAGTCTTGTTCTACCTAAGCAGTGTAATAAAAATAGGATTATTAGAACTGTGTCAAGGTGTCTGAGAACCTGAATTTGGACTGTGAAAAATTGTGTCTGGTGTCACTTGAGTTTTAATAAAAGCTTTCCAGCTGAGGAAAGGTACTTAAATCATAGGTAGGTGAAGCCTGTGGAGAGTGGTTGGTTTTGTCAAAACATGTAGCACTCATGATGATTTCATATAATAGAGATTTATTTTTATGATAAAGATCAGTAGAAGAAATGGGCAACACTCAAGTTCAACTTTTGCATCAACTGTGACATTTGTCAGGCCATGTCTCTCCTGGAGGCAGGCTATTCAAATAATCTCTTAGGAGCTTCCCCTCTAAAATCTGGTGTTTTCCCTCCTGAAAAGTTTCATGCACAACTACTACCCTCCCCCAGTTGCACACTTTCTCATCTGTGCTCCATGTTTGTTGCTCAAGGCCAAACAAAGAAGATGGTAGAAGGAGTCTGGAAGTTCTAGTAACCACACCAAATAGAAAGGAGAAGGGAAAATCCTTTCTATTTCTTCTCCTTGTCCATGCTCACACTTTCTGCTGTCTCCAAAACAGGGATCCAAAAGCCAGCTTCTATATAATCCTGTAGCTGTAGTAGGAAGACTTTTTCCCCTGCAGTGTAATATATTAAGATGAATAAGTGCTCAGAGGTCAGGAGGTCCCATATTTCTTCATCTTTCATTCTAATTTTTTTATGTAAATCTGACCCTTAAACTGATATTGCATAGCAGATATCTTTTGCACAAAACCTGCCTCTGTATCTTAAAATTCAATATGATGGAATTTAAATAGTTATAGAAATATCTTGGGATTGATATTTTGTTTTTCATGTATGCTCTGAAACAAGATAAAATAAATTCCATTTTGAAACAGAAATTTTTAGGATATAACACTTTGAAATGTTATATTTCTTCAAAATATCCTTTGAGCAGTATTGTATCAAAATTGGCAAAATGATTTTTTTTTGCTAAATTATTTAATTTGAAGAAAGTACTTCCTTTCTATTTAAATTTTTTCTAAGTAATTTTTTTAGCTGTAAATTGAACTTTTATTTTTTAATAATTGGTGAATCAAAAAATTATGCTTTCACTACTTGTATTCACAAAAATTATTACTAGATTTTTCTATAATAATTAAAAAGTAAAAATTTTCTCTTTGTTTAAGATATTAGAAGATCCAGAAACCAGCTAAGCCTCTCATGAATCTGTGTTCTTTGGGGTTTTTCACTGGAATTTTTTTCTGTTCGATATATTTTCATTGGACATTTTAAGTAACTATCCCTGTCACAGGCAAGCCTTACCTGCTCAAGATCTTCAAAGTATGTTCAGCTATAAAACCATACCTCTTTTTTATTTTAACATTTTTATTGGTGATCATTGGTAAGCAGATTGTAATAGAAGAAACACAAAGATAATTCTCCACTGTTTCCATGTGCATCTTTAACCTTGAGATGCTACAAGAATAAAAGAGTAGGAAAAGAACAATCACATTTTCTTGGAAGGAATTTGTTCATTTACAGCTGTAGCCTGAGATTTGATAAGATGATGATTCAGCTGGCGGGATGGAACGTGATAAGAAATTATAATAAGCTGGCTGTAGGCCAAACCATAAAAACAAGGCAGAAAATTTCCACAGAATTACACTTCTGAGACAAATATATGCACAGTGCTTTAGACTACATGTAAACATTTATTGATACTGATGTCCAGTAATCATTAATTCTCAATAATAGAAGCATTTTGAATAGCAATATTCAAGCTATATATATATATATATTAATTTTTTTCCACTGTATCATTATCCTTAAAGATACCTTAAGGATAAATTGTGACACTTTCCTTCAGGAGTTATTTTCAAATATAAATAAATAAATAACATACATATATACATACATACATATTCTGGTGACTCCTCTTAATTTCAGTGTGTATGGGACTAAGAGAGGAGCAAATTGATATGGAAAGATTCCTTTTTAAATGGACTTTCTTCTTCTTCTTTCCCTGGTTTTCATCTGCTACCTTGGACTCAACTTCTCTGTTCCTGTAATACAGAACCTATCTGTAGCCCCATTTCACAATACACCCAAGACACCTTTCTGGGAGAGTTTGACATTCAGTGGAAGAGCTCTAGCTAGTTTTTCAGGATGTTACAGTGCCAAAGTCAAGATCTTGAAATGTAGAGGGATGAATAATGAGTGTCACACACCTTGTTTTTACTGTCAGTATGAAATGACAAAAGACTAAAATCTATTTTTGGTTTTGTAGTTACTGCTGTCTGACATCTGTAGAATGGGTATACCTCTTGATATTTTCACAGGATAGGCAAAGCACCTAAACATGAACTACAACTGCTTTACACTGGATATGGCACAGTATTAATTTAATCCTTACTCATTACTGCAGATGTTGCTTCTTTACCCTCCAGTCAGATCTATTTCCTTGCAGTTGCTGTGGAATATGTTAGCACATCTGTGATTTTCTTTGATTTTCTCCACATATTTCCCCAAACTAAACACACTGTCATGAATCCTGGTTTAGCATCTTGCACTAATTTGTTGCAAATGAGTGGTTTAGTCTGCTTAGAGAAATCACTGGTAAAGGTATCAGGAAAAGTAGGCCTAATAAAAATCTGTAAAAGGAAAGGTTTATAGTGCAAAGTTTACTCTTCTCCCTACTACATGGATGAAATATACAGAGGAAAATCAGATAAGAATAAATTTGAAATTATTTATGTGGAGGCCGGATATATTAAGGTTAAGGATGGAAAGGGTCAGGTCAAAAGGGGAGTAGGTAAAGGAGAACCTTCCACTGAGTGACAAGTTTCAGAGTGGACACTCTTTTCAGACTTAAACTCAGACTTGACCAATGGTTCCTGTCTAAAGGATTAAGCAGCACTTAATCAATTGACTTAATTTTTATAAGATGATCAATATAATTTACTCCAATTCCAACAGGGTCAATTTTTCATCTGGGAGGGCAATATTTATGCTATACATGCTATGAGGTATTTACATCAATTCACATGCAGACATAAAGAATGTACAAATATATTGTGAAAAATTTCCCTCAAGTTCACAGAAATGTTCATATCAGATGCCTTTGCATCTCTCAACAGGCTTATGATTAATGAACTTCAAGGACTTGGGATATCATCCCAGGCCCCATCATTGGCTTCAGGTAATGGCTCACCAAGTATCACCAATTCAAGAGTTTGCAAGTTTTGAGAGGTGTCCCCCTCAGAGGGAGGTGATGCCCTGTGTCCTGTGGTCCAGGAGACCTTGAAGACCCTCACTTAAGGCCACTTTTTATAGGATCACAAAATGATGGGGTTTAGTAATGCATAAAAAACTTCTATCCTCAGGTTGATTATCACTGGAGTTTCTAAAATAATTGGAATTTTTTCCAAAATTCCTGTAACAATGGGACCAGAGTTTCCAAAACTCCAGGTATAATAGTATTGTTCCACTCAGGCTTTGATTAAGGTAGGGAATGCTCCAAGGCTTTCAGGGGATGGTTAATTATCCCTTCTCTCACCCTTCCCCTTAGTACTACTCCCACCTTGGCCATGTAAGAGCTCCTGGTATGACCTAGGGACAGTTCAACTGCCAACTCATTACACAAAGTTTAAGGCCTAATGGAAATTATTGAGATCATATTTTTATTCCCCTCCCACTGTTAGAGAGAGAGTGAATAGCTCAGTTACTGGCTGGGGCTAAATCATGACAATGGGCTTAAATCACCCCAGCATTCTTGCATCTACAAAATCTCCAGATCATAAAAAAATGTAAAAACCTGGCTCTGCAATGGAATGACTTATTTCCAGGGCTTCTATCAAATCTCCGTGAGGATGTCATAGATTATTTCCTGGACTACATACAGAAAAGGGAACATAGTACTTTATCTAAGAATTACTGCTCAGGATCGTTAACTATAAGGAGGAAATTCAGCAGCTGAAGATCATAGGGACCTATAGCACAGAACATGAGTAGACTCAGTCTGCATCTCTTCAGATAGTCAGCAAAAGCTCTGCCTGCAAAACGCTACACAAATGCATCCATCCTTTGATGCATGGTGTAATCACGTTCCCATCCATTTAATATCGACCATGTTGATTTATTATTGTTTTAGTTTCATAAGAAAGAGATACTGTATACTACAAAATCTAATGCTTCAAAGAAGTCTAAAAATATTTCAGCAATGATATTACCTTTATCACTTCAATCATCAAAAGATTATTGGAATCATCAAAGGCATCCACAGGGAGTTTGTTTGTCCTGGTTCATTGAATTTTTTTTCTGTTCTAGACACCCAGCTGTGAATTATCATTAGTATGGCAGAGGAAAACCATTTACACTTCTTTAAGCAATCCTAGTCTTTTTTGTTTGTCTTTTACCATCCCTTTCTCATTTTTGCTTGTTTTTGTTTTAGTCTTTTCTTTAACAAGTGACAAATTCCCTGCTGCTTTCATTATTGATTGACGAGGGGCCGATGCACCAGTGAAAGCCAGAAAGCAAAGCTGCCGATAGATGTTTCTGAGTATTGTTTTCTTTAATGATGTGAAGCAGCATTGGAAATAATGTCACCCTCTTCACACTCTTGGAATCCAACCTGAAATAGTGTGCATGTTTAAAAGTCATAAAGGATGTTGTTTACTTTGATATAGTAGTGTCTGTCTTCATAAATTAAAAGCATCAGCACTGTGTACTTTTTCAACTCTCATTTTTTTAACTTCCTCCTGTGCACACAAGCATTTATTTTTTTTTATTTCACAATGGTATAACAGTATAATTTTTCGGTTGGTAAAGGAATAGAAAAACACACTGCCTGTTATCAGATTTATTTTTAGATTTACATATATTTATTAATATGTTTTTTCACATGGAGTCCTAAGGTCCTGACAACCATGGGGAAAAAGTGTTGAGAAAATTGTTTTAAATATGTGTGGGGTATGCTTTTGGTTGATTGATTGTTTCGGGTTTTTTTTTTTTTTTTGGTCTTTTTTTTAGTGGTTTTTTTGGTCTAGTTTTTTTTGGGGAGGTTTTTTTAATGTCACTGCAAGGACTGTTACATCTTCCAGAATGGATATAGAGGAAGACTTAAATGAGGAAATGTTAGAGGTCATTACAGATGGAGAGTACAGAAAGAAAAATTGGGACAGATTTTACTCCAGTTTTCAGTATGTTAGTCTCTTTGTAGAGTCTCAGCAATCCCAGTTATATTTCCAGACTGTGGCATCTTTGTATGTTGGTGAGAATTGAAAAAATACCATAAATTTATAAAGACCTCAATAAAGTTTGTTACTCTTTTATACATTCATTTTCAAAAGATAAACTCTGGATTTCTGCTTGTTGATGAAAATTCCCATTTCACTTTCTAGGATGTGATTTTACTCAGAACTTTCTAACTCTAGGCTATCCCATAGACTCAGATATCCATGGGCAAGGGCATTTTCACACTTATTTTTGTGTTTTCTTATCTATTCTGTAGTCATGGTGATTAACTCAGTCTTGTGGACATGGCAGTCCAACATATCCTTAGGAATATCTCTGTGGTAGAAGAGAACAAAACAATGGGCTCCCCAAACAGGCTTTAGCAGAAATACTCCATCCCCAACAAACACTACAAAGGGCCCAAAATAATCACAGAATCACAGAATGGTTTGGGTTGGAAGGGACTTTAAAGATCATCCAGTTCCTACCCTTCTGCCATGGGCTGGGACATCTAGTACCAGAGCAGAGTGCTCAGAAATCTCCTCAGAGGCACTTTGTATTCCCAGGACAGACCTGCTCCTGAATGCTCACAGCACGTTGACACAACTCTGATATTTCTACTCCTAGAACTTTTTGTTTAACAGGAATAGGAAGATCTCAAGACACATCAGATAAAAGCCCTATTAGATTAGGCAAAATACATAACAGGCATGTCCTCTGGCACTCAGTGACACATCTTTGGAACTCCTATGAGGCAAATTGATTTCCTTAGGGTATGCCTTGAGCGACATGACATTCTTTTTTCCCTCCATTAGAGGACATTCCCTTGCAATGCTCTTTACTCCTGTGGGACTGAATGCTGAATAAAGCATTTTCCATTGTAAGAACAAGAGCAAAACCTAACCTCTAATCTTTAGCATGTTGATGCTACAGATACATGTTGGCAGGTGGACAAGATATTTCCTGTGAAAGTCAGGCTGCCTACTTGTTTGGCTGAGAATAAAGCAAGGAAAACTTAAATTTCTAGATAAAATGCTATGCACTGGGTTGTACTTTTACCCCTCCCCCTCTGTCTCTTGAGATGTGTTAGCAGCTGGGAAGATAATATGTGTCACTGCAATATCTGCAGCATTATCAAGAGAGCATGGGAATGGTCACATCCCCATCACAGTAATAATTTGAATTTATTCCTAAGACATCAGCATCTTCACCCAGTCTCTGCCTGAATGACAGCTCAGAGTCTGCAAATGCATCAGAAGTGATCCTGGTACACTATGAGAAGCCAGCAAGGTTGACAGATTTTTATAAAATTCAACATTGCTAGCTGCTTTTCTCCACCAGTTTTCAATCATTTTTATTTCTCTGTGTATGTATGTATAATATATATGCCATAGCCTGATGCACTCCATACAAATTAAGGTGGATTTGCATGTATGTGTTTCTGTGAAATCCTTTTTTCTTTTCCTTTCTATCTTCTTTTAATAGAAAGTCTGTTTGTCAAGGATGAGGTTCCGTTGTGTTAGCTGCCATGCAAATATTCACTAAGATGAAGACACAGTCAGAGTAAAGATTAGGAATAAAAAAGTAGGGAAAACATTGTTATCTCTGAGGGGATGAAGTAGGGAATTATTAGATGAATATTGTAGAACTGAAGACATTAAAATAAAGTAGTAAGTCTATGCCTTGGCTCAGGAATAACTGACCTCCTTTTGTGCTTGCTTATTTAGGCCAAGGTTTATAAAACAGATTTAAGGATATGCTTTTTTAAAGCATTGATAATTTTCTTTGAAATCCTTGACTGAAATTTTAGTGAGCCAGCCTTTTGTTGCTGCAGACTGTGACTGTTTCCATGCTCAGGGAACAGATATTCTGTTCACATTTTAAATAGAAATTTTCCTAACAGAAAGGAGTATGAGACAAGGCTCAAGGGTGACTCCAAAGGCATAAACTAAAGAGTTCTAAAAGTCAAAGTTGAAGCAAATTTCCAAAACCATTAAGGAAATCATACTTTGCTTCACTTCTAGTTGGCCACAGGCAACAATGTTTTTTGGTTTTTTTTTTTTTGGTTTTTTTTGTTGTTTTTTTTCTTTTTTTGTTTTTTTTTACACCTTAGAGGTGAACTAAGCAACTCCAGGAGAAGTGACATGTACTGAAGATTAGTTTACACACAGATCAGGTGCTTGGGTTTGGGCCCATAAGCATGTCTTACACACACACATTATTGTCACAGGATAAACTCTGTGCTATAAGGTATGGAGTCACTGAATCACAGAATCACAAAACCATTAGGGTTGGAAAAGACCCTTAAGATCATCAAGTCCAACTGTCAACCCAGCACCACCTTGTTCACCATTAAACCATGTCTTTACGTGTCAAATTCACGTTTGTTTGGATGGTGACTTGTGGACACTGCTGAAGGCTCAGGGAAAACTCCAGCTCAGATTTTCCCAGGATGGAGGCTTTCTCAGTTCCGGCTCAGACTTTCCCAGGTTTGAGGTTTTCTCAAAGATAAACAAGAAAAGGAAGAATCAAAACGTAGATTAGCACCTGGTGTTGATCACAGACCAGTACATGAGCTATGTGATGTTTTGGTAAAAGCATACTTTCAGTAGGTGTTGCCATTCTTGGACCAATGAGTCTTTTCTTTTCTCTATTGCACGAACTATCCTATAAAAGTGCAGCTGCTTTTTAATAAACCACTTCTTTCTTCTTGAGAAGAAGTCATGTGTACGTGTTGCTATGTTATTTGCTGATCCTAGTCTGATAGCAACAGCGACTCCACTACTTCCCTGGGCAGTCTGTTACAATACTGTAAAATCCTTTGTGTGAAGAAACTTTTTCTAAGATCTAATCTAAACGTCCTCTGGTTTGGCCCCAACTTGAGGCCATTTCATCTTGTCCTATCAATGTTTATCTGGGAGTAGAACTGGCCCACACCTGGCGGCAATCACCTTTCAGGTACTTCTAGACAGTGATAAGATTCTCCCCAAGCCTCTTCTTCTCCAGGCTGAATGTCCCCAGATTCCTCAGCATCTCCTCACAAGACTTCTGCTCTGGCCCCTTCACTTATGAAAGGAGGCTTATGGAGGCTTGTCTCCAACTTCTCAGCCCAAATCCTGAGTAATTTCCCAGAAAAATCTTGAGTCTGCATCAAGTACAGGTCTTGGAGCATATAAGATAGAAATTATCTACTGTGCATTCAAAGAGCTGATCTGGTAGTTTGGTGAAGGAATAAAGTATCAAAACTTCCAGAAGGTGAATATGGACAGCTAGAGAGAGTTGAACACTTTGAAATAGGGTTCATGAGGAAGATTAGAGTAAGCAAGAGCTCTTAAAGTAAGTTAAAAGATTAGTTGAACTTGAAATCAAAGAAATTCTTATTCATCTAAAGCATAAACATTGCAGTCCAAGTACTCACTTGAACTCATTGTCTAGTCCCTTGAAGATTAGATTTCAGCTCTAGAGGACCTGACCTCCCTTAATACATGCCTAGGTACATCACCACCAGCAGATTGTTTTCTCATTGAAACTAGTTTGTGTTTCCTGTGCTATTTAGAAAATGCTGCATAAAAAAGACTGAATAGAAACAAAAATGTTTGAGAAATAGATTAGTAGAAAATTGCATGTAACTGCTTCTGAAGGAGGAGAAAGCTGAACATGGATTTTAAGGTGGTAAAGTTCATCAACAAGATTATTTAACTACATTAGTTAATTTCTCATAGAAGTAAGTCCATCTATTCCAGAATACTTAAAGTTTTTTCTGCCTATAACATAGCAAATCATATGACAGCAAAAAAAATATGCTGTATCTGAAACTTTGGTATGTTACAGGAGTATTCTTCCCTGCCAGAATTTACTGACTCCAATAAGTGATTTTGCATAAAGAGTATAAAATGAGCTAAAATAATTAGCTGAGTTTTAAGAAACAAGATTCAAAAGGAACCAAACAATCTCCCACAATTTCTTGAGGTAATTTATTAATTTCCAGATGACCAGATTTTGGACAGTAAATGTCTTATATAATCCAAATTTTACTACCTGACCTTTTATGCAGATATACATTGCCAGTATTGATTTTGCTGCTCTGAGTTACTTAGTGTCATCATAACTCATGCAGTGTGTGGCATTATACAAATAAATGATCCCACTTTCATCTATAGATTAAGATTGACTTGAGAAACTCAAGAAACTTTTATCTTTAAGGGAATATGAACTGACTGCTTTGACTTTTCTCAAAATGCAAGTGACCATCAAAATGTAAGAAATTATGAACTCTTGTTTTTCTTTGTCTCTTTGTTGAATCTGTTCTGTTTTATCTGACATACTCAACAGAGACAAGGACAGAGAGTTTTCAGTTGAATTTTCTGCTTCTTTTCAGTGTTTATCCTTTTGCTTTCCACTACCCAAACAATTTATTTGTTTACTTCCTTATTGGAATTAACAAAGCAGTGGAGTCCGTGTTAAAAAAGGGGATGGCAACAGGGTGTTATTTTTTTTAATTTATCACTACTCAAATGACTTTTAATTGGCATTAAATTAAATTACTTTCTGACAAGTTGAATCTTTTCCACACAGCAGCAACTTAAGAAATTCACCTGTCTTTTTTCATCCATGAGCTTTTTCATCCACTTTTCTTCCTCTGTCCTGTTGAAGGGGATAATGGTGAGGGGAAGGAGTGAGCATCTGAGTGTACATTTGACAACTGATCAAAGCTAAGCCTCCATGATTTCCTAACAGAATGGAGAAACGAGATGTTTGGGAGCTCCTGGTAATAATGAATGAAGTTTAGTTCAATTTGTTAAAGTGGATGTTCCTTTTTATTTAGGATGACTATTACAATAGTGTTAGGAAAGTGTATGTTTTCTAGTCACTGGGGATTTCTGTAGAGAACTGAATCAGGTATTTTTTTCCCTTTTCCAAGTACATTAACTTTTCCTAGTTTACTTGGATGTGGAAATACTACCTAATAATTGGCTTCCAAGAGGAATGTCTGGCCTTGCTGAACACTAATGGTAAAGCATCTTTGTTGCCTCACCCTAAGCATGAATTTAGAGTCTCTCTTGCTATGGAAGAAATTTAACATTGAAGGGAATTGATCATATTAAATTCTCCTGCTTCATGAGTGAACCATTTCATAGCCATGCAGTAACTCTTGAGAGAGAAGTGGTTCATAACAGGTAGAATGAAGCTCTTGTTTGTTTTATTGTATATGTAATCTCCTGCAATGGCAAAGTAACAGAAATATTTACGAATGGTAGATTGCTGTTGATGATAAATAATTTGTTTTTGCAGTATTTGCATAGGATCTCACACACAGACACACACACACATATTCATATACATCCAGGAACACCCAGGCTGAAATCGGGCAATCCCTAGAGATCAGGTAAATTAATTTTGTGTTATCCTATTATCAGAAATGAGGCCACCATGGAAAATAATAAGTAAAATTAATTATGATCTTTCTGATTTTAGTGGGTATGGGCTGTTAGTGGTTTTATAAGATATAGAATTTTAGCATTTTGGAGAGTGCTGCTTTTACTGGTGACTGTGGTATGGATAATGGAAAGAAAAGTGATTGCAACACATAAACCACAGGAACAGGCTCAGAATATACTGTGTTATCTTAACAGGGATTTGTTTTTTGTGGTAAAGATAACTGTGTTGCTTCTCACTTCTTGTCTGCTGATTCTGTAATTCTTCCTTGGATTCAGACAGAGACTCAGGTATTGGAGCCTCATGGTTCAAGGCACTGCAAATACAAAAAATTAGTAGACAAAAAGTAAATACATTTTCATAATTACAAAAACAAAACAAAACACAACCCTAGTAATTCACAAAACAATGATTGCTATTTTGTACTCTGATCAATTTCTGAATAATTTCTGGAAAAGGCAACCTGAAAGAAGGTCTTCCATATATCCAAAGTTAATTTTCTTCACAGTACCTAGTATGGGTTTGGATTTAGGCTGAAAACAGAGCCCATAACACAGGGATGTTTTCATATTGCTGAGCAGTATTTGCAGAGAGTCAAGGCCTTTCCTACTCCTCAGCCCACCCCATCAGTGAGAAGGCTGGAGGGACACATGGCATTGGGAGGAGACTCAGCCAGGACAGAACCGTGACTGACCCTGAGTGATATCCCATGTCATATGGCATCATGCTCAGCATAAAAACTGGTGACAGAAGAAGGGCAAAATAATCAATTTTCATTAATCAATAATCAAATAATTGGGCAAAATGGAGCTCTGATTTTGTGGGAATATCTGAAAACTGCCTGCTCATGGGAAGTGATGGATGAATCCTCATCTTGCTTTGCTGTCATGCACAGCTGTTGCTTTATCTGTTAAACTGCCTTTATTTAAACTCATGAGTTTTCTCACTTTTACCCTTCCCCTTCCCTTGGGAGGAAGCAAACAAGTGGTTGTATGGGGCTGAGCTGCCAGCTGGGGTAAAGCCACAGCATCATCATGTCAGAATTTGACAATTCCACTGAGATGATCACTCTAGGCTGTCCTTGTTCTAACGGGAGAGATAAATATATGAATTTCAGGAAGAATTCAACACTAACTTTAAAGGGCCAATTTCTATCAAATGAATGTGAGAAGATCATAAGTAACTTAAATATAGATATATAGACTCAGAAAGGAGAAAAATCATTTGATGAAATGCATGAAAGTAGTGTAAGAGCAGTGTAGACTCCTTAATCACTAGGTTATAAAATATCATCTTGAAGATCAATGCAAACTACATTATTCCAAATCAAACATCTTTAAAAGTGAGACTGGAGATTTATTCTAGATCACTCTAAGGTGGTCAGGGCACTCTTGCAGCATGGTATGTGGGTTGTAACACGAAGATACATGAATTTCAAGTGAAGGAAAGATGCCTTCCTGAAAAATTGGTATTTCAGTTTATGGTCACTTCTGTAGTTTGTGAAGCTATATATCAGATAGAGAATTCCCAATCATATCTTGTGTCACTACAAGGCTGCCTCTTGGGCTGGTGGCTCACAGCTCCTCAGTTGTGGTGTGAAGTAAGGTGTGATACAAGCCTCATGTTTTTATTGCAGATATTGTGAACTGAACAACTTCATGTACTAACTTTGGAAACAAAGCAGTTTACAGGGTGTGATAATGAAATTAAAATAACATGAGAGAAAATCTGACAAAACTATGGAAAGCCTCAGAAATATCTATTGATGGGCAGCATTCACATCTATGTCTGGTTTTCTGACCTGAATTTCCTGCTCTAGCTTTCTGGCTTTACCTGAGCCATCTTTTGGTTAATAAACATGCTGGGTGATCCCTGAACTGTCTGATCCTGATTTTCTGTCCCTGGCTCCCATGTGAGAGAGGTCCAGGCTCCCACTCACCTTGCTACAGTGTTGGGCTCCTGGCTCACCATCCCTTGTGGAACAGGAAGACACTGTTTCCATACATAAAGTGCATGGTGTCATGAAAAAATTAAGCAGCTGGTATAATAATATGTATTATACTACATATAATGCTCCATAATGAGGGATAATTTTCATAGACTTGACTTAAACTGAGAAATTTACATCCATTTGCCTCACAGGACATGATGGCCTGTAGAAATCTGGTTTTATTTTCCATCAGGTCAACCTATTTAGTATTTTTTTTTTCCACTTGAAACATTGATGATTGGCTTAAAGCTGGAACCAAGATTTTTTTGATTCTTTTATATATCTTAAATTACATCAGAAGAAAGTAACTAATGTGAAAAATATTGAGTAGGCATGGTTGAATCTTGGCTGCGGTAGAGATGGTAAAAGATTTGTCTATCACAACATGTAGACAGTAGAAACAAATAATCTCACACTAGCATCTCTGACATGTTTTTAAAGAGATGTGTGTCAATTGGCTGTGTAAAATATCATTGAGACAAAATTAAATTAAAACACTCACTGAAAAACTTTTCTGGGAGATGAGTACTGGGTTAAAGACTATATTTGCACTTCACATATTCTGACATTTTTATGTGGGACCTGGTTTGCCAGTACTTTAGAAACACTGACAATCATCAATTTGTTCTTTGCAATTAAAAAGTGTTGGATTGATCAAGTGAATCTGTTTAGGGACTTCTATAAGAGGATGTAAGACATGAAAAGTGAAATTATGTTGACAGTGGACGTTAGTGCTGGGCTGATGGTTTCATCTGGCAATCGTAAGGAATTTTTCCAGCATCATTGGTTCTATGATTCTGTAATTCTGTGATTCTCTGTTTTGTCACTATCACACCTGCACATATTCATGACCCAGCCCTGCCAAATCTCTCACTAAACCATCTTCCCTGGGCAGCCTTTTCCAATGCTTGACCACCCAGTGTAGATCAAATGAAAATACCACACTCAGAAGAGGTCACAGTTAGGAAGTACATTCAAATGCTTCTAAAAGAATCTCTGGAACTTTTCCAAGCAGTCTGGATGTTAAAACCTGAATATGTTGAAAATCTGTCTAACTGGAGAGGTGAAAATGGGGACTAGACTTCCTTCTTTTCATTCCATGTTCTGTTCACTGAATTCCTTCTCAGCTGGGAGGGTTTGCAAATCTGGAGTAAAAATGCAGTACTATTTTAGAAATAGTGGATGGGGAGTGTAAAATTCTCTCAAATTTGTTCCTGGCTTGATATATATCTGACTTTCTAGCTTTGCACCCAGTAGAATGTGTATGTGACACAGAATTATAATTTAAAAGGCCTTTTGTTTTTCTCCCTCTTTCAGAGTAAAGTGGTGGACACCTTATCCCTAGAGATACCTCTCCCAGAAGAAAACTGGACACACTACCACACTATCAGCATTCAAAAGCTTTTTGACTTCTTTTTTTTTTGACTCTTCAATAGGAAATTTACAGATGTGGTAGATTAGATGAGGTGGTAGTTTGCCCAGCTTGAAGAAAAATAGATGAGAGAAAACTATGTCTATAGAAAATTCTTCTGAATTACAAGCTCAAGGAAAAAAAAAAACTCTGGCTGAAAGTTAAACTCTTATCTCAGCTTCATGTGTTTTCTCTGACAAATTGTTTTGAGGTGATAGATTTTGAAAGTAAATTATGTCATTCCTGTAGTTTTCACTCCTTCATTTGGAAATATGTAATAAGTTTGCATTTTCATAGGCAATCAACATTTTCAAGTAATCAGTTTGATGGATTGGGTTTTCCAAATGTGATGGTGAGCATCCACTTGAAAACCAGAAGCATGCCAGAAAATGAAGATACCTAAAAGTGACTACATTCTACACTCATATTAAAGTCTAGATAATTTGAGTTATAAAATTATAAAAGCTTAGCATCAATTCTGCTTTGGTGATCATTTGCACATTACAGTTATTTACATCAGTGTGGTGTAAATGAATATCTAGTAATGAAACAGCTTCCTTTTGAGTCAGAATTATCAGTGGTTTCAAATGCCTTAAAATCCTTTTATTCAGAGACTGATGGAAAGACAGGAGGAAAATTTTTATATTTTGTAATTTACAAAAGGGGGTTTATCTTAAGCTTTTTTATAGGTACATTTTTGCTCTCTTGTGCATTGATTTTTCCAGTAGATCTGATGAAAATAGGCAAAGTGAGAATAGGTCAGTTGATCAGAGGAAAAGCCATTTCACTGGCTCTTTCCTGCTCTCAGTTTTGATTTCACTTTGCAACAGAAAAAGTGAAATTTTCAGAGCCAAAGAGAATTTTGGGAAAAAACATATGTTTGGGTTCTAGTTTACTGTACCTAAATCTGAATCACACAGGCAGGGTCTTGGAGACCAAGTTTTCAGTTCCAGCTGATCACCCTGCTTGTTTCAGATATTACTTTCCTTATACATTTTTTCCTACTCATTGTACACAAAGGCATGCACAGATTGTGTGTGTGAGCAGTATATATATATACACACATACACATATATATTTATCAAAAATAGACATATTTTTCCCTTGGAAGCTTTGTGTAAATGAAATCAGTGAAAGAGTAACAGAATTATTTCTGCTACTTTGAGTAATAAATAAACCCTAACATCTTAAAAAACAGAAGGGGGGGGAAAGGCAATTTTATTTTTAATATTTTTTAAAATTATATTTTAAAATTGTCAAAATTCATAATACAGGAGAGTTTTCTTCTCAGTGCATACAGATTTCTCACACTCACATTGTCTCAACTTCAGATAATGCCAGTTTCAAGTAAAAGGCTGTGTCACATCCAAATGGATTTTCATGTTTTCCCCATCTCTCAGTTTTCTATGGCAATTTGGCCTGCCAGAGCACGAGGTTTACAGGACTTTAAAAATATTAAATGGGATATGCTACCACAGTACATCTCCAGAGCCATACAGGCAGCAGCCTGCTCCACACTGCCTTTTGTTAGAAAAGGAATGAAGTTCAAGGTCTTGCATGTTCTCGTCAAAGTATTCCCACTCTTGGCTTAGGATACTTAAAGAAAAAAAACATCACCTAAATCTTTGAGATGAAGAATTTGGTTGACAGTTTTAGTCCCTTGGTGGAAGGAGCTATCTGCAGGTACAGAAGAGCAAATGAGAGAAAAATGGAATATTTTCAGGGGGCAGTTCAAGGCTGTGAAGTAATTCACTTCAGGAACTTGGAACTGTCATAAATGTCACCACTCCTCACCCTAAGTGCTTTCTCTAACAATACCTGGCAACATGCATCTGAAGAAAAGGAGAACACATAACAAAACAAGTCACATCATTACAGGTATTTCTTTCCCAGGGGACAGTGGGGAAAAAAATCAAGACCTGAGAGTTGTTAGTCATATCATTTAAAACACTGTGGAAAACATTTATATATTAGAAAGATGGTCTAAAATAATTTAAAACAACAACAACAACAAGAAGAATAGAATAGAATAGAATAGAATAGAATAGAATAGAATAGAATAGAATAGAATAGAATAGAATAGAATAGAATAGAATAGAATAGAATAGAATAGAATAGAATAGAATAGAATAGAATAGAATAGAATAGAATAGAATAGAATAGAATAGGGGAGGGAGGAGGGAGGAGGAGGGAGGAGGAGGAGGAGGGGAGGAGGAGGAGGGGAGGAGGAGGAGGAGGAGAGGAGGAGGAGAGGAGGAGAGGAGAGGAGAGGAGAGGAGGAGGAGAGGAGAGGAGAGGAGAGGAGAGGAGAGGAGAGGAGAGGAGAGGAGAGGAGAGGAGAGGAGAGGAGAGGAGAGGAGAGGAGAGGAGAGGAGAGGAGAGGAGAGGAGAGGAGAGGAGAGAGAGGAGAGGAGAGGAGAGGAGAGGAGAGGAGAGGAGAGGAGGAGAGGAGAGGAGAGGAGAGGAGAGGAGAGGAGAGGAGAGGAGAGGAGGAGGAGAGGAGAGGAGAGAAGAGAAGAGAAGAGAAGAGAAGAGAAGAGAAGAGAAGAGAAGAGAAGAGAAGAGAAGAGAAGAGAAGAGAAGAGAAGAGAAGAGAAGAGAAGAGAAGAGAAGAGAAGAGAAGAGAAGAGAAGAGAAGAGAAGAGAAGAGAAGAGAAGAGAAAACTGAGCTGAATTTTTAGATGGAGTTTAATTGAAGCTATTGGAAGGTTGCTATCTTGTGTGCAGGAAGATAAACATCATATTTATTGTATCTAAAACCTTGTACCTGAAGGCAGAACATGCACTGACGTGGATTTTTTGGATATTACTCAGTATTGTCTTGTGTTCTCCAGTCTGTCCATGTGCAGCTGCCTGGAACCACATGCCTTATTTTCACACCATAATTTCTTTGAAATGAGATTGTGTTTTTTCAGACACTTGTAAAAAGCCCAGTTAAAGGTTTTTTCCCTGCAGTGGAATTACTCAGTTCTACCACAGCAGAAGAGCTGAGGCTGTTAAAGCTGTCAACACATATTTTGTGTTCCTTGGCTGTAGCACATAAAGGGGAGAGAGCTGAAGCAGGTCAGTCTGGAGTTCAGTAGGACTCGGGTGTGACCTGCTCAGATCGAAAACGTTTACCTCCTCCCATCTGAAATAAATTTGGACTGCCTCCTGATGTAGCTCTACTACTGTCTCTATCTGTTACCAAATACAGGAATCATTGTCTTGTGCCCTGCCTACTTAGTGTTTGTTTTAGAGCTTTTTTCCATACTTTTTTCCGGACTAATGAGCCACAGTTTTTTAATCACTTTGCCTGCACGCATTTATAGCTTTTTCCCTCATTTTAAACACAATAGTTATGAAAATGAGGATATTTTCTTTTAATTCTATCACAATTTCATTGTTCATGGACACAGATTTTTTCTGTTTTTCCTTTTCTGACATACATGAAATGACTTATCATTCAAATCTGCCTGAGAAGAAAGAATGGGGAGAGAGGAAATTTGGAGTCATTTAGTTTGCTGCTTAACTTTTGATTCAGTTTAGCTGATTTTTGATGTTGTGATAGATAGGTGTTAGATTCAAGAAAAAGTAAAAAGCATTTTTATGAGCTGTTTTTTTTGTTTATTCTCAGCACTAAACTTAGTCTGTGCTCACAATCTGAAGAGGAAGAAAGAAAATTTCTTATCAAATACTAAATATTTCACTGAATAAACTCATTTCCTGGAGGAAAGCTGAGGAAATGAAGGTAGTGTTGAGAATGGCACAGTGCTTTCTGTGCTCACATTGTCTTCAGCCTATAAGGTAAACTCCATGGCTGAGGCAGGGCAGTGGCATAGAAGGGATGAAAGGGCCACTCTGTGCCAGCCCTCCCTATCATGAGCACAGAGGTGAAACACAGAGAGTTCAGAGCACATTGCAGCGAAGAAAACATGTAAGGGGTAGAGGAATGCAGGTAATGGAAGAGCTGCAGGGGCTAAAGATGGTCATGAAGTGGCAGAGAGAAGACAATGTAGGACAAATTTTAAAGTACTTTGTGCTGCAGAAAAGCAATAGGCTTGTCATGCATTCTTTCTTTTGCTGTGTTTGCATGAGGAATATTTTGCTTTCTGTACTTTATTCAGAACAATTAACATTAAAAAAAATTACACAGTAGTGTCCTGAGCAAGTTTGCTGAGTATATGCAATCTGGGGAGCCCAGCTGCATAGCAACTGCTGCAGTCATTACCTTTTTCCTACTTTTTATCTCTCAAATAGGTGTATTTGGCTTTTGGCAAGATGTGGATGGGGTGCAAATGTAGCAGACAACAGAAAACATGTTATCAATAATTTACAATTGTGCATGATCCATTTTTTATCAGGAATTGCTCATTAAGTATTTTTTAATATATAAAGTCACTTGCCATAAACACATGTGTGGTGCTCAGGTGTCTGTAAACTAAGAACTACAAACTTCCTCCTCCAACCCACACTCTGAAGAAATGGAAAAATGACTGAAAATTTCTTTTGCCCAGAGAGTATCTGAGACCACCTCACAGCTGCTGTGACACCATTGTCTTGTAGAAAAGCTACTAATGAGAGTCACCCAAGAGGGAAGAAACTGCTCAGGAATCTTACACCCTTGTATTTCCAGGCTTCCAAATGTACTGGGCTATACCATTTCACACAGAAAGAAATAAAAACAAAACAAAACAAATGCCCATAAATTTTTTTCAGATATTTTTCATGGAAAATATTCTGCAGGGCTAAAATAAACCAAAGAAAACAAAAAAGTAAAGACTCGTGAAGGTTTATACAACAATCAGCTAACTCATCATAATGAAGTCAGGTTCTTTTGCACACACTGCATTATTTCTTACAGCAAAATGAGAGTTTCTTCATCAAGGACACATTGGCAACTTTGACAAGTGTTGTGTTCAGATGAGTCACACAATATTGCTGAAAATTTTTGAAGACCACTCCATTGGCAACCTTTCAGAAAACAGAGACACTCTTAGAAGCTGCTTGGCTGGGATGCAAGTTGTGCCCCACAAAGCTGCAAGCACAAGTGTAGCCCCAGAAGATAAAGCAGAAAGTGTCAAAGACATGACAAATATCCTTCTGGAGTTTTTTGTTTGTTTGGTTGGGTTTGTTGTTGTTTTTTTGTGGGTTTTTTTTTTTTTTCACTTTCAAAGCAAATGGAGAGAATTTGTTTAGCATTACTAGGTTCTATTTGACATTTTGCAAAGAATGTGGCCTTAGCTCTGTGGGTCTGCATCTGGAAGAAGAAGATAGATTCTGCTTTACATGTAAAATTTTAAAACCTAATACTAGTGGGATATTTAAAATGGAATGGGTACCTTTTTATTTTCTGGTACATGCTGATTCCAGAGCCATTTCATGGAAGAGGAGATAGACTTGAACACTATCATGAAAATATCCACAAAAATCCTTTCTATTGTCAGAGTGTGAATGACCTTTTGCTTTTTAGACAAAATCTTTCAGGGCACCTCCACTTCTTAGTTGTGCTTGCCTGAGTGTGTCACCATGGTGATTAGGAGATTCTGGAAATTAACTTCTTTTTATGATTATTGGGAAACATTTGTATGTGAGCTGATGATCTGTATTTCTCTAATCAGATCTTGAAGAGATAATAACGTTTTGGGGATTAGCAGCTTTTCCATCATGAAAAATAAAGATCAACCTAGATTAAAGAAGGACAGATTTATAATTGATGGATTGAACCATTAATGATTTCACTCCAGTCACACCTCTCTAAATCAGGCAGAAATCCATCCCAGTATGCAGTTAATTTTCCGCCAAAAAGCAATTGGATATGTAAACACTAGGAAAATGAAGCAGCAAAACCAGTCAAACAAACCAGCTGCCAAATTGTGTGTCTTCTGCCAATGACCACTATTCTACAACACCCTAGTTTGTCAGTGAAAATATTCCCTGTGCTATTTCACAGCTACAATTGCAGTTTCACCCTTTCAAGAGTGGATAAAAATGACAACAGCAATGACACTCACTGTTTCTATCTAGAGAAGGGAGATTTCTGCTTACTGGAAGTAAAGTAGCAGGAGTTTAAGGTATGTTATCTAGATGGATGTACACTGCTTATTACAAATAGATATTCATCTGTTCTTTATAGATCTGATTTTCTACTGACGACTGAAGGAATTTTGGCAACATCCTCATAAATGAAGGTAGCCACTGACATGAAAAATGCATAATTATTGGAAAGACAGAAATTTTAACATAGGAAACACCATAGCATGAGTGGTTTCTGATCTTGCCCCCTGCTGCCCCCAGCCCCTCTCACTAAACCTGGAGCACCTCCTCTGCCTCCTTCTTCACTGACCTTGCTGTCTGCAGGGAAGTTCATCTCAAGTTTTTCTCATTCTTCACTCCCATCTTCTGTTCAACAAGTTTTAGCCTTCCTTAAATATCACAGAATATTCGCCCTATCTCCTATTCCACTATGTGCAGCAAAACAAGAAACATCCAAGATCCCAAGACAGACATCAGTGCTACTCACAGCCATTCTGTAGGTTGAATGTGGTCCCTTAACAACTGTTCTCTCAGACCAGAGAACACTGTTCTCTGTTTTCCCATCTGGTTGCCCAGGTATGTTCATTTGAATAAGCAGAAAAGTTTGAGAAGCAGTGTCACAAACCTCTCAGAAATCAGAGCAAATGATGCCCACCGTGCCTCCCTTGGTCACAAACACAGCTTATCACAGGAAGCAATCTGGTTGGTCATGCAAGACTTACCCATGATAAATTCATGCTAATTTTACAGATCACTTTCTTTTTTTCTCTCTCCAGAAAAGTGTTTCAAAATGATTACTCCATGATTTTCCCTTGCACCTGTGTAATTGTCCTTTAGTCTTCTGTAAGACTGATCTCCTCATGTCTCTTATATGTATATCTTGATGGTCTGGTTAGAAACTTTCCCATTCAATTGTTTAATTAGTCATTTACTGTGTCAATAACCAATACAGACCCCAGAAGAAATGGAGATTTGAAAACACAAACAAACAAACAAACAAACAAACAAACAAACAAACAAACAAACCTCGAAAACAACAAAAAAGGAGCACAATGCATATATCTTGATTTATAATTCCAGAGATTTTTATTTAAATTCTGGACTTTTTCTCTCAATTTTTCCTACTTCTGTCCCTTTTTCCCCCCCTACATTTTCCGTTTTGACATTAAAAATACCACAGCAGGGCTTAAAGAATTCTTAAATGAGTAAAAAATCCTCCTTTCCTGTACCCCAGCCAGAAAAATTAGTTTAAATTTATTGTAATCTGATGTGTGATTGTTCTATTTCAATAATTAGGGTACTTGAATTATGATGCACAGGCACTGCTCTGTTTTGAAGTACACTTGAAGAAGAAAAGAATTCAGACCTTAGTTCTTCAAGGCTGAACACATCACACAAAAGCTAAAAGGTCCCACTTTCATAAACCTCAGCAATGGTTAAGAATCTCACTAATTTTTCAAATACAAATCAAATTGGGTTTTGATGAGGTGCAGAGGACCAAGCTCTTAAGCAATCTGTTGAATACCAGAAAACAATTTATATGTTATTAGGAAAAAATTCTGATTATGAATTTGATATTACCTGTGCTTGACCATGAGCAGGGTTCGGATGCAAGGGGCAAACAAAATCCTTGCTCTAAAAAACACCTTGAAGTGAGGGAACAAAGGAGGATAAACACAAACAATTCTAATTTTCAGAATGAAATGTAAGAAGCAAATATTACCTCAGGAAGTTAAAGCAGATTGTCTTTTTGCACAGTGGGTTTTTTAGAGGATAGTCTTAATTACCACTTTGTTAAGATCTATAATTCACACCAGAGAAAATGAAGGTTTGCATACTAGAAAAAAATCAAGGTTTCACTATGGAATGAAAGAAATATTTCTAGGATTAAAGTGGGAATACTAGAATTTTTCTATGTGCCATGGTTTAACTGTGGCTGGGAATTCAGCCCCACACAGCCACACACTCACTTTCCTCCTGTAGGACAGGGAAGAGAGTCAGAAATATTAAAGTGAGAAAACTCATGACTTGGGAAAAAGACAGTTTAATAGGTAAAGTGAAAGCCATGCATATTTAAAAAAAGCAAACCAAAGAATTAACTGACTAATTTGGATGGGCAGGCAGGTGCTCAGACATCAGGACAGTAGGGCTTCATTACATGTAAGGGAGACTTGGGAAAACAAATGCCCTCCCTCCCTCTTTTTATTTTTTATTTTTTTTTAATAATAGCAACCTAGATAGATGGGAAGGCATGTGAAGGACTCATGTTATCTGGGTGGTGAACATCCTGAAGGGCTCTAGGTGGTACAGGCAGAGTAAAAGAGAAACTAGTTATTGTCTTTGTCAAAAACGTAAATTTTTGAGTTTTTGAGATTTTGAGGGGATAATGTCTTGGACAAAGCCTGTGGGTATTTTTCCATGCTCTAATTCAAGACTAGTCAGTTGTGAACTTGGTATTTTTCATGTCTGTGGTATCTATCTAGAGAGAAGAGCAGCAGGGTAAAGTCACACCTTAGTTGAAATAGATCAAAGTTCTGTCTTGTCTTGAAATGTTCTTTACCAGCAGCAAATGCCTGTGGAAGTGTAAAGAAGAGAGGAAATGGATGTGGCATCTTCCCTTCTCACTCCCCCATTATATGCACTTCCTCAGCTTCCAGCAATCTGTGAATGAGTGCATGAATGAGAACATATAAGAAAGGATATTCTATATATGGTTGTGCTCAACTGCAAGTAATGCTCACAGCTTAGATTTCTTGAGATTTTAGAAGCAATTCCTGAAATGGGGGGGAAAAAAAGAAAAAAAAAAGAAAAAAAAATACTATGCAACTCATCAC
The DNA here is from genome assembly GCA_034336665.1 of Luscinia megarhynchos. NCBI lineage: Eukaryota > Metazoa > Chordata > Aves > Passeriformes > Muscicapidae > Luscinia > Luscinia megarhynchos. The sequence continues at coordinate 95,677,072 of JAPFBE010000002.1, forward strand.
ATTTCATGAATCAAATTTTGAAAAAGTATTCATGTACCAAACAATATATATGTTTGTAACATTTAAATTGTTTTGATTCTGCAATGATCTTTTTAATGTTTTAACCATCAAAAAGCCTATAAATCAGTAGTTTTGCAGCATTATTAAGAAAAAAGAAATTATTTTAAGCAAATAAGGTGATTGCTCTTAGATTTTCAAGCATTTATTTATTTGCTTTTATACCAGGGAACTTAGTTTAAAGGACTTTTCCAGTTAAAGAGTCTTGGTTAGAAAAAATAATGGGTTTTGAGGGCTGAGTGGGCTTTTTAAAAAATCTTGATAAGGATGCATGTTCTGCAGACTATTTGATTATTCCATGTTTCCTTCCCCCAAAAAATCTTCTCCCAGAGAGAAACAAGAATTGCTAGGAATATGGATGAACATGGAAGAAGGGCTGACAAGGAGTGGAACATTTCTCTGAGGAAGAAAAGCAGAAAAGATAAATTGAAGAGTAACGTAATACTCCTCATATAAAACTCAAAATGCAATAAGATTGAATTATGAGGAAGGTATGATTATGTTGTTAAAGGATACACACCATTATGCAAACTGCTAAAGAAAGAAAAAGTGATATGTGACTGCTGAACTAGGTTCTGTCTGCGATAAGTGGTGGTAATAAAAAATATTCATTTAAAATTCCAAATGTAATACTTCTCACATAATGTTATTTATTAAACCAAAATATTGCATTCTCTTCTCTCATTTTGCTGTTCAATCTTAAGATATTAGAAACCATTATTATTGAAAAAGTAAGAGGCTTTAAATTCTTGAAAACTATTCTTTAATAATGAACTCAACATAAAGGCATAGAATAAGTCAATCATGATTTTTTAATACAGCAGTCAGCAAAATTTAGAGGAGGAGATATCAACAAAAGCAATTACAAAAGGGTGATGTTCATGGAAAAACACTGATACAAAAACTAACAGAAGGAGTCTGGCTTCTCTCTCAGCCTGTCTCCGTTGTGTTTTCCTAGGGAAGTTTTTTATCACTTCTGAGATCTGCAATATAATAAAAGAAAGAAACTCATAATAGTAGAATTCTTTGTGGTCCTTCATTGCAAGTCACCCTCCTGTCCTTTACCTACCATTCTGGGGATTTGTCAGGCACTTACTGAAAACTGTTATTTAAGTGCACTCTTAGTGCAGCTCCTTTGGTTTTCTTTTTTAACTCCCTGTAGTTTTCAGACCATATGTTCTTTGACATTCTTTTTAATTAGTGACAGATGGATGAAAGAATTTTAGATCCTAGACTGAATTTCTTGCTGTTGTGATTTTTTCCTTAAAATGAGACTTTCCACACACTATTAATTTCTCAAAATACTTTGGATTCTTTTTGGTGTTTGTCCCCCTCTCTGTTCTATGAATGTCTCTGTTTTGTTTTCAGCAAGTAAGAAAGAAAAAAAAAATGGATTATTCATTTGAACTGTGGAATTTTTTTATCTTATCTTCAGTGACAGCTGATGATCCTGTAGGTCTAGTCTTCTCATTCTGATTAGCGTTGTCAGGATTTCTGAAAGAAAAGTCTGGCGTTCAACTAAGTTGATTACACAACAGTTACAAAGAGTTTGATACTTTATTTTAAAAGCGTGTCCAGGAGACAAAACACAGCAAAACACCACCACCAAAAATGCAGAACAAAGAGTAAGGCAGTCTCTCTGGCATGAGAACCATCATTTCATATTGCCTTTTACTTTAGGACTACACAAATGCTCCTTTTATAATTGTCATTCATAACCTTCTGTTTTCTTGGTTTGATTTTTTTTTCTCCCTGCTTACCCCTTCTCCCTACTGCAGGTAACAGAGATCATTGAGCATTTTAAGTCCTTATAAACTACTTGCAAAATAGTTGCTCTTCTTTTTGCTCATTAAATAGTACCTTGCTTCCAGGGAATCTGGTACTGCACATGCTGTGATTTTATAAGCATTTTCAACACATCAATTTTACATTCCATCAAATAAAGAATAAAATAAAAGGAAAAAAAAATAAGAAAATCAGCACTTAGCCCCCCATTTGATCTACCAATCCCCTAAAATTTATTTCTTATGGGAAAAAAAGAACAACAAAGAAGACCTACTTTTATGCTTAAGAATATAGTAAACAGGATGGCAATTTAATCGTTGGCAATGTAATAAGTGCTGCTGGTGTTGAGCAGAGAAGGTTGCATTGAGAACTCACATCAATCTTCCAGGATCTGAAGGGGCCCAACAGGGGAGTTGAAGAGGGGTTTTCCATTGGAAACTGTAATGGTAGGACACAGAGTAATGAGTGCAAACTGAAAGAGGGGAAGTTTAGGTTAGATATTAGGAAGAAATTCTTTACTGTGAGGGTGGTGAGACACTGGACCAGGCTGCTCAGGAGGCTGTGGCAGTGTTCAAAGGCAGGTGGGATAAGGACTTGAGCAGCCTGGTCTAGTGAGAGGTGTCCCTGCCCACAGCAGGGAGGTTTGGAACTAGATGATATTAAAGATCCTCTTCTGCACCCCTCAGTGGGGAGGAGAATCCAAAATAAGATGTAGGATTTGTGAATTCAAAACAGTTTAATAATTGAAACAAAATAAAATACTAATAGTGAAATAATTAAATGTATAAAAAACCATATAATAATAAAAATATAATACTAATGCTAGAAATGAATAGGGGAGAGAGAAGGAGGTGTAAAACTCAATCAACTGAATTAAAATCCTATTGCTCACCACCCACTGACCAATGCTCAGCTGGTGTCTGCTCAGCAATTGGTGGCTCCCAGACAATTCCCTCATATCTGACAACTGCCCCCAGTTTATTTGCTGGTATGACATTCTCCTGTGTGGAACATCCCTTTAGCCAGTTTGGGTCACCTTTGCTGGCCATGTTCCCTCATGGCTTCTTGAGCACTTCCTCTGGCAGGGCATGAGATGCTGCAAGTCCTGGATTTAGAGTAAACATTACTCAGCAGCATCAGTGTGCTACCAACATTCTCATACTAAACTCAAAACACAGCACTGTACCAACTAACAAGAAGAAAATTATCTCAACAAAAACCAGGAGAGAAGACACATCATTAAGTTATAAATTTGAGAAATATTTATCCCATAACACCTACCACAACTACCCAAACCTGTGCAGACTTCCTAAATAAAGCTGTTTAGAAGCAGACAGTTTGGAATGACAAGATGGTGGCTAGTGTAGATGTCAAACATCTTTTTCTCAGATGGAATTGATGTTGGCAATAACACCCCCAAAACTACCAGATAAGACAAAGTGGATTGTATATATACTTTATATTGTATATTATTTGGATAAAACTAGATAGTAGCATCTCTTTTCTCTGCACAGAGAACAAATAAGGTTTTCTTTCACTGGTTGACCAGAAGAAATAGCAGCAGAATATTTTACCATCATATTCCTTGCAGGATTAATCCAGTAGTATATGCATCTATTTTAATCTTCTATTAATCTACCTACTGATTTATACAGCTACTTTCCTTATTCATGTTTACCATTTTGCTGCCTTGTTATGGTCCTTTAGGATGAAGAGAGAGATTGAATGTATCTTTTAAATATTGCTTCAATTTTCTCTGCCAGAGCCCCATACTAAGAGAAAGAAATAACATGCAAAGGAACATATTTATCTAACAGGAAACAGTGATTGTCATTTCTTATCCAGTCACCACGATTGTTTAACTTACTGTACTTTTTTCCTGAGTAAAAAAAAATCTTGAGTGATTAAAGAGGATAATGTATTTTGCATAAAAAAGACTTTCAGATGAGTTCCTTGAATATTTACAAAGGAGAGGGAAAAGGGTTTTTGTTGCTGAGCTGTTTTGGAAGAGCAGATTGAAGGCCTGGAGCTCAGCAGCAGAACTGCTGCACCTGTAGCTGTGAGATGGTGACGAGCAGCTGGTGGTGATTAGCACAGAACAACCCATCTCCCCAACATCTTTCACTCTGAGAAAGGAAAGAGCAAGCTGCACAAAGAACCCAACAAACTGTCACAGTCTGCAGCCTTCACTTTTCTCATCAAACCTTTGGGGGGGGCATCTTTTTGACAAAGGGATCTCAAGAGCAGAACCAGTGTGTTGTATGTTTGTGTTTGCTCTCCCGCTCTCAGTTAGGGCAGATTTAGAGGAAATGTAAAAAGGAAGTTGACACCACTATCAAATTTTGCTAGTTAAGTTCAAAAACATTGTTTTACTGCAGAGATCAAAAGTGAAAAATACCTTTCTCAGGGTGGATAGGCTGTTACCACCCTTACAAGAATTGGTGGCTGTGCTGTGTGTTTATATTTTTCTGTGTCCAAATTCATCTTATTGCATCAAACCACTTCTTTAAATAACCTACAAAGCAACACAAAAAATGACAACTGATGTCATATAACTTTTCAATCAGGGATAATTTTATTTACAGAACCTCAGACTCACTGAATACTGTGAGCTGGAAGGAACCCACAAGGATCAACAAGTCCAGCTCTTAAGTGAATGGCCCATAGGATGATCAAACCCACAACTCTGGCATTATTAACACCATGCTTTGAACATCAGGGAGTTGGGAAGTAAAGCCTCAAGTCTTAGTTGAGCTTCAAGCCTAAATTTCAATCTCACCCCTTGAAAGATGTCCAGTTTAAGCCAAGATGGATAGCTCAGATCAGAAGAACAAGCAATGAAAGGGTATTTGTTAAGATGAAAAACTAATACAGAACCAGTGTGAAGGCATCTCTGGAGGATGTCTAAAGCAGGTAGGCCAGGTTTGGAGATTTGGATTTGGATTGGAGGTTGAATGTCCCTTAGGATGAAGACTTCATTGCCTCCCTCTGCTGGCAGTGTTTTACTCAACTAACAGTTAAAAACTGCTTTTTTCTTCTGCTTAAATGGAATTCCTTGCATTTCAGGTTATGCCCATTGCTTCTTGTCCTTTCACGTGATGCCACTGAAAATTATCTTCTTTTCAATTATGTCAGTACTTTAAAGGAAATCAGATATTTGTCTGAATTTCTAAACTCTTGATAAATGCTGCCATCATTAATATCTTTTAGCATTACAGTATAATCTAGAGATGCCAGCTCAGATTAATTCTCTAGATAAAGTAAGAATATGTAGTAATCTGCATGGGCAAGGAGGAAAAAAAAAAGGAAAGGAAAAATGAAATGGAAATGTTTTTTCTTCATTTGTACGACAGAGTGTTGTCAGAAATAGAGACAGATCCTGCTTCTTTTCATTTCAGCTAGACTGATTTTTTTATTTTTTTTATTTTTTTTTTTATTTTCTGGAAGCAACCACGCTATTTAAGTTTCAGACCCTGTAATTTCATGCTCTTCACTAATTAGTCAATTTTTTTCTTCTGAGAGAATATTTGCTTTTTACATCATTTGTTATTTGAAACATCTAGTTTATATAAAAGCGCTTCTATGAAATAGAAGTAATTTATTTTTATTTTAGAATACACTTATTTAAGTTTTAGGCTAGATAATTAGCTAGCTTTCAGACTGTAATCTTTCATATATATGATTAAGATAATAAAGTCTCATGAAAATGTGACTGCTTTATAATTATCTATGCTTATGGGACATGGTGTTTATTTAAAAGTAGAGAACAAAAATGTTGGTACTTCAGCGATTTATAGGAAAGCAAATCTGCAAAAACTACACTGATTCCTTCACACCTGTACTTTTTGTCTAAAATTAGATATTTAGTTTTCATTTCAAGTGCTTAGAGTTGCATTAATGAAGGCTTATCAGATACCTCCTATAAAGACCTTTCAAATCACCATAGCAGAAACACAGAGATCTCCTTTTATCTACGTGGCGTTCTGTTCACATCTGAAGGACACTGGGGGAAATCCTGGCTCCAGCAATGTCCAGAGATATTCTGATGAAATTAGAATTAGGATTCTAATCTAATTAGATTAGGATGTATAGCTGAACTCTGGTTGCTGGTTCACCCCACTGCATTGTAACAGTGACAATCATATCCATTTCTGCAAGCCCTTGACCATAAAATTACATCATATTGCCACAACTGGCAGGAGAAACCATAATTCACTGAAATTTCTGCAGCTATTAAAAAAATCCCAAACCCAGAGAAACTCAGTCTGTACTTTGAGTTAATAATGAAATTTAAAAATGGATGCTTTGATCATCGTACCCTGAAGACAATATCTATGTGTTAGGAAAAAAATGGTAAGTATTTTAGGAAAGGATTAACTCATCTTTTTACATTATTAAAAATGAGAGGAAGTGTAACTTCTTGTTTAAGACTTGCATGTTCAAATCCCAAGTTTGTAACACTGGAAATGTCTTGAATTGCATTGGAAATTCTGAAAAAAAAATTAAAATTTCCATTATTTATTGATATTTACTTTTGTTTTTCAACATGCTTCTGATGCATAAACAGCTTTTCCATTTCCACTACTGGGATTCTGCTATACCCTTTTGTTTCAGGGCAGGCTGCAAATATAATAGAGATTATTTTACAGAATCTGTTGATTCAAAGAAAAGTGATAGCTGAAAAATAGCAACACATCCATTGGCTATGCTCAGTGGAAAAAAGGATACCTTAATAGGCTGAATCAAATTTATGTTTACCATTGATGTCATCACCCCTAGAAAGAAGAAACTGGGAAGCAGTGCAAAAAGAAGTTTTTTCATGGGGTTGGACAGAATCACACAGAAAAGCCTGAGTCCAAGTCTCCAGACAAATAGCAATAACTGACCAGATCAAGATGAACATTTAGTATCCCAGGACTACAATTGTTCTGTTTAGGTCTTTTGTCATTAAATAGTTTATTTTCTCACACAGATTTCAAATTTATACTGCTTTCATCCATTGTGTGACAAGAAATATTTTCCCATAAATTTTTAATAGATGTAATTTCATAATTCTCTTCACTGGGTCCCAAATCTCTTTGCTCCTCACTTTCCACAATGCATGTAATGTGTGGCATTTATTATCTCACTGGAAAATTCTTGGGAACATGTTCACGTTTGGTGACTTTCTGTAATGACTAGGACTGTGTAAAAATTCTTTGCCCTAAAGTTTAACACTGCAACAGATGATTTTTTAAACATCCTTTATATCCTTTCACCTTCCTCTCCCTTTTTCTTGTATTGCATGAAGTATCCATTCATTTCATATAAAAAAATAAGTAAAAACCTTGCAAGATTTCAAGGCATATCTCACTTCCTTTCAGTAAGGCAGCAGGTTTGTGTGGATGAAAAAAAATTTGTAGCTTTTCCCCTTGTTGCTTGCTCTTCTAAGCCTCTCTGTTTGTTTCTTTGACAGAAACAATACCCCTGAAAAGCTGTGCCTTCATGGCCTAATCCTGCCAAGCTTTTTATGTGTGTTTTTTCTGGAAGTCTGTGAAGATTTTGTGAGCATGAGGCATCTCTGTGAAAGAAAATATGCATATTTCAGCTCTGTGCCATGCAGAATAATGTATGTCTCTGCTCAGCTGACTTTGTTTGGTTCGTTTGGATCTTAAGGGTTTCAAGGAGTAGCTGCCATATAGAAGCTCTTTCCTAAGTGCACATAAATCCTGAGTGGGTTCTAGCAGCAATATATTATCCTACTCTATTCTCATGGAAGCCCAGCCTTTCAAGGGGCATTTTAGATGTGACCAGGAGCATATCCTCTACTCGAGTTCAGAACACTCCAGAATCAGAAATTTGCAGATTTAAAATCTCTAGATAATTAATTTGTGTGAATTGTTTTTCATTCAAATCTATAATTCTGCCTGAAGACAGAAATTCCTACATTCTTCCTGAACAGAAATTGCAATAAATACACAAAACTGCTGTCAGCCCCAAAACAAACTGAGCACAGTGTTGCCAGGAAAGGAACTGAGGAATTACTGACCTTGTAACACAGAATGTGTTACCTGTATCTAACCTAACTCAGTGACAACACAGATTGTCACAGTTTGGAAGTCAGAAGTGAAAGGATATGTGATGTGAGAGTCAAGCACCCAGGCACATGTGATAAAGCATCTTGATAAAAGAAAGTTGCGTTGCATAGCACCTGTAAGGCTGTAAAAAGTGCCTTATGAGTATAGAAGGTAAAGAAAAAAAATAAAGAAAAAATGGAACCAAGAGCCTCAGTAATAAACAAAGGATCTGAGCAGCAGAGGGATGTGAGGAATCCCCCAAAGATCCAAATTCCCATAAAGTTACAACTAAGATCTCATTAATCTTGCTTAATTGAAACTTGTTTTTTTAGTGATAGAGGTTCAGTACATTATCTATTTTTTGCAATAATGGTATCATACCCTGGCTCTAAATGCCCTTGTCCTTTGAAATCTCATGGTATGACTAAGTACACCTTCCCTGCCTTCCCTGAGTACATTCTCCTGTCCTTAAGATCCAATTGCTAATCAAACTGATGCATTTTTTCAATCATTTGGTTTGATTGATATGTGGTAGCCGCCTTTGGGGCATAAAAAATCCAGAAACACTGTGTATAAATGTAAAAATTTTCTGCTTAGTCTAATAAAGCATTTTTCCTCATGAGATTTAAGTTTAAAAGCTTTTTAGAAAGATGATGCTTGTCAAGGACTTTGGCACTACCTTGTGCAATCAGGAGAGTGTTTCCTTTGTAAATGGGGTTTTCTGGGTGTGCAGTGGATTAGGAGTAGCAGCCTTTGCACAGCTGCTCTCATATCACTTCTGGGTGAGCCTAATTTTGGCTCTGAGATGTCCACAGTATAATGACAACATTAGTAATTTCTGGATGTGCCAAATAGTTAGCAAGTGTTTATTATCTCCCAAAACAAGAGGTAAATAGTGGGCAGATAATATTTGTTTTCTGCCTCAATTACAGTTTAGATTTGACCTATGAAAAACCACAAAAATGATTTTAGGCTGCATGATTCAGTACACTTGGACACAAAGATGTCCAAGGTGAGGTTAGTTAATGTAATTACAGAATAAATTAAGGGAGGGATTTTGCATTGCCTATTCATTTGCTAAACAAGTTGAAATACCAGAAACTTGGGTGAGACTTCATGTACAAGTTAGGTGAATCATGATGACCAAGGGACATTAAAAATCATCTCATTCCAACATTCCTGCCATGGGCTGGGACACCAAAAAAGTTCACTTCCCATCCAATCAAGTGTAATCATTTAACCATCAAAAATGCAGATTTGAGGACACCTGTAAATTCCAAGTCAATCCTTGATCAGTTCCTAGGAAAGATCAAGTTGCTACAGAGCCTTAAAAAATTGAGTGTTGAAGATCACAATGAATATTAGAAGTATTCTCAAAAGTCTCTCTGGGCAACCTTTGTCCATGTTTTGACATTCTCCTCTGAGCACAGTCTGGCTTCAGCTCTCCTGTAATCCCTCATTAGCTCAGAGTATTTGACAACCAACCATTAGATACCCCTTGAGCCTTCTCCAGCCTAAACATGTAATTCTTGCCAAATCCACTTGCAATTCCCAGGCACCTTGTCCTTTGTGTCTCTGGACACAATCCTGGGGGTGGGGACTTGCTCCATATTCTTTCCAGGGACTGAAACTGAGCTGACAAACTTTTGCTTCACCACATCCCCCTCGTTGCCCTTCCAGGTGGTGGTTCCAGATGCAGGCAGGGTAGAGGCTGAGGATATTTACACCCACACCAAGACAGAGAGTAGTGCCTTTATTTACACCTCTCTAATCACAGCTATCACTTGCAGGAACATCAGCAATGATGGATAAATTCTGCTTCTCAAACCCTTTGTCAGTCAGATCTGAAAGTTTTTATTAAGAATGTGCATCCATCAAGGAGTTTCCAGCACTCTGCCCAGTGTGTCAGCTCAGCTCAGAAGCTGGTCTCCTCCAGCTGCTCTCCTCCAGATCTCTTTGCTTTTTGTTGGCTGGTCCTACTTAAATTCTGCATGGATTTCTTACAAGCATACTCAAAACAGAAAATTCATGCCCATGGAAGTCAGTTGCATTTAAAATTTAATGACAATACAGGCTAGACTGACTTGATAAGACACAATGCTCAGCCAGAAAAGATCTGACCATCAACCTGCTCTCACACATGCACCTTTTCCTTTTTGCCTTCCTTTGTCACAAGCTTGCTCCATGATCCACCTTAAACCCTCCTTTTACATATCTTTGGTCCTTTTCCTAAACTCCTTTGCAGTAGGCTTCCCACATCTTCCCACAATTCACTGTAAACAAATCTATTGATCATTAACCAATTCCTTCTTATTCATAAGTGGCAGATCCAGGATGACATGACATTTGGGCTGTGTCTCCAGCACCTGCAGATAAAAATTCTCTGTAGAATATTTATGTCCTGATATGCTATTTCTCTAGAAGGTTCTAATTTAACTATCTAGCACTCTTTATTAATTAGTGACATTGTTGAAAGTCAAGGAGAAATGGTGTTTTAAATGTAAACATAGACTAATTGTGCCTAAACAGAATAAACACAATGACTCTCTTTGTATTCCACTGTCATTTAAAGAAAAGGTTGTCAATAATATTTTGGTTATAGACCTAGCAAGTCCCTTCTCTCTCAGGGGAATACATGAGTTTCCATCTCAGCAGTCTACTTTTAAAATGCAGATGGTTCCTTTTCGAAAATTTTGTTTTGGTTTCAAAAGAAACCTAGCTAAACACTAGGAAAAGCAGTCCCAAAGGGCTAACGTGAGTAATGCACCAATTATTTTCTGTGCTACAATTATATTTTCTGCCTGGAGAGAATACAAAAGAGTGCTGGTGTATTTAACAAAAAAAAAAAGTGGGAAAAAAAAAAAAAAGAAAAGCATTGTTGTACATAAGAAGTGTCAGTGCAAGTATTAACCATTCCATTCCACTAGAGAGTGAATAGCAGAACAGTCACATTTCTAATTAGCACTCTGCAGTTTCAAGATGAGTTCGTCCAAGTAAATGTATTTCTAAATTTTCATGGCCAAAAGCCTTCATCCATCACAAAAAATAGTTTTCATAAAAATTCCCTTCTAAGTCCTATCAAATGATGCATTAAATAGAGATGTTGCCTTTCTTTATGCTATAACTTCCAAAAAGCTTCAGAGTCAAGACACTCTGGAAATTAGAAATCATTGTTCTCTTATTTAACGATATTTAAAAGTTTTGTTTTGACACAATAAATGCTATTTTTATATAATTCTCCATCTTGTTTGTCTTCCTTTTTATATTTTCTGAGAACATACTGTTTGGCTGCGAACAGTCATATTAGAGGACTTCATATTCAATAATGATTCAGCACAACCCACTGAGCTCCACTTCTTTGTGTATCAGTTATTATCTGCACTCCACCTTTCATACCTTAATATTTGCCTCTACAGCACTCCAACAAATGTTTTTCATTTTTTATTTGAAACTTTGTTTTAATCCTTTTAAATACAAAAAGTGCTCATCTGATACTCTGTCGTTATTAAAAGACTCTTACTTTTTTCTCTCTGATGTGGTCAAATCAATTGCCTTAAAGTTGACCTGATAAGATGTTCTTTTCATATATACATACACTGATTATAAATGTGTATATATATTTTATACATATATAAAATAGATAGACATCAGGGTATCAGTCTGTTTGGATAAGGAATTGAAATTACCACCACTGTGTCAGGGAAATCATAAATCTATGTTATTATAAGAAATTATATGCATTTTAATATTAGAAATTATAAATATATGTTCCTTCGAGAGACATATTGAGATGAGTATTTAATTGCATCCCAAGGGTGCCACATCTCAGAGTTCCAGAATTTTAGACTGATGATATTTCTGAAAATGAATGAGATCCTTCAGATCCTTCTCACTTCAATTAGGTTTGTGATGTTCAGTCTGTAATCCAGGAAGTCTTAAACTCATTATGCATCAGCTACATGTTCTTTGGACTAAGGTATTTGAAGAGATAATTCAATCCTGAATAAGGTCAGAGAAAGGAATTGTGCTGCTTTTGCAGCAGTGGAAAGAGCTTGATCATTACCTGCTTTTGTTTGAAGTACAGAGAACCAAAGAATCATTAAATTTGGATTGTACCACACACAAAAAAAAAAAAAAAAAAGACTGGTTGTGGCTCCACAGATGATTTGATCTTGCTTTTATTAAGCAGCATATTCTCAGGCTAGAAGAATGCATAAGCATTTGATTAATTTTAAACAGGCAAATTGTTCAGTGGATTTAAGCAGTTCTTTAAAAATGACACTTAAATGGATTATTGGTGTGTTTCATGGTAGTAATACAAAGACTAACCTGGAAAGAGAGAAGCAAAAGGACAAAGGGACCTGCTTAAATAAATCTAGAAATATCAAGTCTAATTAGGGTTTCATGAACAATTATAGCTCCAGGCAAAAATACATATTGAAAGAAATAAAGACATTTTATTTGAAGGAACCTGCCCTGTAATATCTTTCAGTATTTTTTGCATGGAAAACTGCAGTTTAAAAAGAAAAAAAATAAAGACATCAAGAAAGGTAATTAAAAACTTTTCTAGAATTCTAAGGGAAAGTTTACAGCCAATACTGGACAGTTAGCTGATTAGTTATTTCTGTTAGTATCTCCATCTAATTGCCTAAAACCAACTAGTTTGCTAAGAAAAATCAAAAAGTTCTTTACTGTTCATTTGTTTTCCGAAATAAAACTACTAAGAAAAGTTCTCGTACTCTGAATAAGGCACACATTGAAATCTAAGGAAAAGGTATTTTAAAATTAGTGTAAATTTGCCAGAAGTGCAATCTAGATTGATGAGTTTTTTCCACTCTCTTTAGAGAATTACTGATTAAATTCTTATGAGGAAATAGAGAGAATAGTGATTATAAGTTTTTCCTTCTAGCAGTGGGATGACAAAATATGTCATAGCAGTCATTCAATATATTGTTACTCCTGTTTCAGTTTGTTTTGATTAATCTAATGATGCAGGTGCTAATTGCTATGAATGCAAACTTTGAAAATTTCATAGAAATTTCTCTGAATTTTCCACATTAAACTCAAATCAAGACATTTTAAATATAGGCATCCTCAAATAAAAAAAAAAAAGAAAGAGCTTATCACTAAAAGTGGAGTGAAAACTCATGGTGACTTTTATAGAGCAGTAATTTCTTTAGGGACCTCAGTAGGAAGAGAACTCTCTACCTCAGGCTAAACAGCAAAAACTAGTTCACTTACTTCCATGCTTTTAGAATTACTCCTCTCTGGGGCTGACTTCTGATCCTACTCCATTTAGGATTTATTTTAGTGTGCTCTGGAAGCCCTATAGCATTCCTGGGACACAATCTCTGTGAGTGTGTGTGTGTGTGTATGTGTGTGTGTGTGTGTGTGTATGTGTGTGTGTGTGCTCACCTGCACTTATTTGTCCACACAAGGAGACAGCTGTGCTGCAGTTCTGCAGTTTAATAGTGTTCCTAAAAAACCCCATGAAGTTAATGTTGCATGTTGCCTACCCTTGGAAGCCACACTGGTAATCCAGTGGTGGCTTTGCCCTTTTATAAGTGCACAAAGCCTCTTATCGTGGTGTTCTAGGATACATAATGCACATGGATCCATTTGGAAACAGCATGGGCTGTACTGAAACATCCTGACATCAGGGATGCAGCCCCTTTGAGACAGCTCCAGGATCCAGCCAGGGACAGAACCAATATGCATAAAGTGTCAATAATAAGAGAAATTTGAGCCCACAGTGAAATACAGAGCAAGTTGATGCCTCCTTTGAGATTTGGTAATGTCTATGAAGTGATCATGGAATCAAGGCAAGATCAAGCTGAAATGCAAGGTCATTGAACAACACCAGGTGGGATCAGGACACCTTTCAGGCTTGCAGGAAAGTTTTTTGCTCCACCAGGAGCTCCCTCAGTCCCCGAGTGCAAGTGACCAGGGATGAGATGCTGTAAGGTTCTAGGCTTGTGCTAAGGATTAATGCTCATTTATTTCCAACAGAACAACCTGGAGGAGGCAGAAGAGTGGAATGGAATTGTAGAATAACCTGAGTTGCAAGGGACCCACAAGAATCATAGGGCCCAGCTCCTGTCTCTGCACAGGACATCCCAAGAGTCACACAGGGTGTCAGAACATGATGCAAGAAACTAGCATGCCTAACAGAATGAGCCCAGGAAATAATAATTTTATCCCTGATTGGTTGCAACAGTGCTTTAGAACTCATCCAGAAAGGGGCAGCAATGATGTGTCAAGGTAAGAGAAGGCTGCTCTTTAGCAACTGCAGAATTCTCTTGGGCAGGAGAGGCACTTAAGATGAAGCAGCAGCTGCAGACTGACTCAAGGACTGTGTGGCACAGTCTGTGAACTTAATTGTGGTTGACAAGAATAAGGGTCTGCACGGTCATCTAACTGCAGATTATGATCAACTCAATTCAGCTTTTTTATCACAGCAAAGATTGAAAACTATGACACCTATAGAAAACATTTTGATAATAGCAGACTGGGAATGTTGGAAAAAAAAAGAAAAACAACAAAAAGAGTGTCTTTTACTTTCTTTTACACTAAAATTAGTGAAGACCTTATAGGCAAATTTTATTTTTAAATTCAAGGAAAAAGAATTTAAATTTTCCAGGGAGAAATGAACGAGAGACCACAGGATTTGCCCTGAAAAATCGTTTGCTCTGCCATTTGGGATTGGGTCACTAAATCATCAGATTGGCTCTCTTTCCTCATCTATGCAAAAAGTACAGTGATTTGAAGGACCAGTTTGCATGTAAATAGGAATATAGATCTGCTTCTTGTACAGAATTAGGGCAACAACAGCCCTAGGCTTCTCAGGTTGACCAAAGCTGGTTAGGAAGCAGATGATTAATTGTGGCAGGTTTTGTGTACCTGTCTCTTCACATAAGGATGAGAGGGTAGGTCAATTTTCTGCCACTTTCTGATATTTATGCTGCATTCCAGCAGGGATTCACATCATTCCAAAGCTTCCTTCCTTACCAGTGAGACATGAAAAGAGAAATGACCCCTACCTGGACTAACCCACTCCAAATGTCAGGAGAGACAAATCAGTGGCTGTGGGTTTAGTGGTGCCAGCTTGAGCCAGCTCAGCTATGCCTCTCTGCAGGCCTGTGCTTTTGAGCCAGAGGCTACTGCAGAAGAAAGGAACTACAGCTGGAACAAGTTTTTTTTGGACCAGAAGATGGAGGTGGGCTTCAACTAACTTCATTTTAAATAAGGCATTTGCAGCTAAGCTTATCATCTTTGTTCCTTATTCACTTCAGCAGATATTAAGTTTCTCAGTGAATGATTTCTCTGCTCTATTTTTAACTAACTACTTTAGTTGAAGCTCTATTGCACCAAGAAGGAAATGCTTCTCTCCATTGACTCTAGAAGGAGCTGAGATATTTAGTCTGGCTGTGCACATTGTGCAAGACTAACCAAACCCTAAGTCTCCAATTCATTTTTTCTGCAGTAACAGCCAATAATAAGATGTTAATATCTGGCCACAAACATACCCCAAAACCAGGCTGCAGAATTCAATACAGAGAGCTCTGGAAATGGGAATTATGAAGTCGACCTGGGAAAGAAGAGGCAAAGGAAATGGATATATGAAGGGGGCTAGTCTGCATCCTAAGTTATATCCCAGTGGACAGAGAAGTGCAAAGGAAGAGGGGTCACACTGGGTATTTACACAGGTATAGTTTAGACATTAGTTGGAGTCACTAGTTAATGAAGACCCTATACAAGCTGCTGTTCACAATTTTTAGTAATATTCCTGGGAACATCCCTCCTGTGACAGGGTTGGTACAAGGCAATAAAAGCTGTTGCATTCAGATCTCTGGCCTTATTTCAAAGGCATCAGCCTTCTGCTGGGTCTCAGTGTCAGATAAATCTCCTACTTTGGTGCCAGTCTGGGTCACACTGTTTTCTTAATTGGTTTTAACTGCTTTTAAAAGTTTTTTACTCTTGGAAATGTACATAGCTAGTGTTTTTGCCTTTGTGATATCTGTGTACTCCAAACCTAAAATCGTTAGTGCTTCCTTGGCATGCTTTTGCTTTAGTGAAGCCATTTTGGTTCCCTGTTTCTCCCCGCTTCAAAAGTGTAACTGTTAATTTAATCTTTCTGGGATATAGAGGCTGGTCAACCAAAGTGAGCACCTTGACCAGGACACTGTGGAGAATGAGCCAGTTACAAAGATATGAGGGATTCAAATGAATCTTGATGAATTGTGTGAGTAACTTAAATATTTGTTACTCCTTCCAGCAAAAATCAGAAAGGAGAATGTGTGTGTCAGAAGAGAAAAATGAAAAAAAAAAACCCTCACATATTAAAGCTTTGAAATGTGTTGAACACTGAGCAAGGATTTCAAATTAGCAACACCCTTCATTTGTTTAGCTGGTGAGTGATTTTGTAAGGAAAAATAATAAAGGGAGAGCAACTACTAAGTAGTTTTAAAAAATTATTCCACATAGCAATATTTACTCTTTCTGGGAAGAAGCCGCCTTCTCAATAACCCATTTCTTTTACTTATTGGAAATAATTTTCCCACTTTCCCTCTCCCCCAGTGTATTTGATGGTAGTACAGAGCACATAAAGTACCTTATTTATTAGTTATGAATTAGCTGAGAATGTCTGAAGGCTTTGATACCATTGTTATTAAAGTCTAATGCTATTTTGCTGAAGACAAAACAGGAATAACTTATGAAAGTGGGGAATGAGAGGAACAAGGGAGTAGCAATTGTTCCTCCTGTTGATGATACTTACTTGTAAACCTCACTGATAAGAATAAATAGACATGCACACAGTTTTATTATGCACTACAGAAACTAATAAACTCTTGCTACTATCAGGATGTTTAAAAAGCTTTTAGCTGGGCTGGTGGCTTTGTGTTTTGTGGGTTTTTTTCACATATCACTTACAATTTTTCTCTGATCCTGGGTTTACAGCAGAATAGTAAATGAAACAGTCACCGTTTTAAAAATAAATTTAAGAAGCAACCAGAAAAAAACAGTAGAAAAGATCATTAAAAGAGAGGATCAGGCAGATTCAGAGTTTTCCCACTGCTGACAGTGTTCAGAATTTACCCAGAGGTAAGAGAGAGACAAATTACAATGATCAGTGATGGATCATGTGGTTAAAGGCTCCCCTCCACAGGTACAGAGGAGTCCAGAGACATAAAGGCAGGCTGGGGGGCGCCAGCCTTAGACATGAATCCCAGTTCCTTCCAGGATTAGTCCAAGCCTTTCCCAGGGAGACAGTGGAGCATTTATCCATGTGACCTCACAGAAAAAGGGAGGCCAGTGCTGGGATATGGGATCCCTTGACGTGCAAGAGAAGGGCACTGATATGGAGATGGTCTGGGTTCAAGAGGGGCTCAGCCTCTGAGCTGGCTAATCAAGGGACCAGGACATCCCAGCCAGCTGCTGAGGTGTCCAAAATGTCTAGAGATCAACCAAGGGACCCTTCTGCACGTGTGTGTCTCTGTGTGAGGTTTCTGGGTCCAAGAGCAGCCTCTGAGTAGAGGCTCAGTATGTCTAAGGGGGACTACAGAGACCCACACTGTCATGTGCTGGTGTGAGCAAGTGGGTCTGTGAAGCACTACTTGGAAGGAGAATCTTACTGTTTAAATGGATTAAGGGTTGGAATTGGTGCTCTTGGAGCTCTTTTCAAGCACAAATGTTTCTATGGTCTTATATCCAAGTGTTGTCAGCTTTGAGGTCTCAAGATGCAGGGCTAGCAACTGGGCAGGACTGAGCACGTGAGATCCATTACTGCAGGCAATATATATTATATATATATACATATATATATATATATATGTATATGTTTATATATGGAGATTCTTACTTTAAACTGCAGGGACACACCTGTTTCTAGCAGGTAGCAGAGAACAATTTTGTCTATTGCAATAGTTTCAGGACTGTAGGAGTCTCAACTACTCTAAGAGGCAAGATCCCACCCTAAGCAGCAGCAACTCTTCTGCTTTGCAACTGTTTTCTGGCTCCAGAGAAATTCTAACCCAAGCTGTGAAATAAATCTGGAAACCACTGCCTGATAGGGAGGTGAATTGCCAACGAATTTCTTCTGCACATGAATTGACAGCTTTTCCTAAAGTCTGATTTCTACAAAACAAGACTATTAATAATTAAGGAGTGAGTAAAAGCTCATGTCACTCCTCCACTATTTGGTATTGGCACTTGATGACAGCCACATTTCTAAATGTGATTTAGATGCTGGACTTTCCATAAAACAAAATAAAGTATGTCTGTCTAACTGAATTTGAGCAGTCATCTACTTTTGACTGTTCCTGATCACTCCCCATGAAATATTTACTCCTGAGACAGCTTTCCCATCTATTCCCACATTTTTAATTTCATCTGGGTGACAAGTGTCAAGTTTAATTTCCCATGATTCCTTTCTTTTTGTTTCCTATTATTTTATTTATCTGTAACTAATTATTCTGTTAACTGATTGATTCTAGGTTTTGACATGCAAAATCTGGCCCACTGCAGCCACTCCAAATTCTTAGAGTTTCCCCAGTAGGATCTATAAAGATGTTCAAGATATATCATTAGGAGGCTATTTGGACTGTTTACACCACAGAGTTTGTTTTTTCAACATTCCTATGTAAGAATTCACTGAGGATCCTGCTTCCAATGTCAGACACTGGTGGTTGTTAATCAAGTGCCAACAACAAGTGTTAATCAAGCTCAACACATGGCATCTGTGATTTACTTAATTCTGAGACATGAAAGACTATTTGGAAGCACAGAGAGTGAGGAATGTGACTTGTCCTTTCTGGAATCAAGGACAACACATGAAGCTTCATTTCTAATGAAAAATATGAGAGCAGTCCTAGGAACCCACAATGCTTTTGTCCCAGAGGAATACCCAAGATGATGTTCTTCTTCATTTTTTCTCTCCATTCTCTGACCTGATCAATCCCAAGTACTTTTCCATAAAGTTGAGCAAATTCAACAGGAATTTAACCTTTTCCTTGACCTTAATGGATTCCTATGAGGAAAAATTGTGTGTTTGAAATTATTCAGGCACAAGTGTTTATTTTAGGTGTAACCTCTATAAAGAAGTTGTTCCTCTTGCACTTCAAAATAAACAGCAAATGCTGCTGCATTTTCTCAGCAGCTGAACAAACCTTTCTTTACAAATTTCTGACCAAACTGCTTAGAGATGATGTATCCTAATTCCAGATCCTGTTTTAGCTCAGGTGGTAAACACTGGGTTTTTAAACATTGGAATGGGCTGCCCAGGGAGGTGGTGGAGTCACCACCCCTGGAGATGTTGAAGAAAAGACTGGATGTGGCTCTTAGTGCCATGTTCTTGCTGACAATGTGGTGGTCAGTCAAAGGTTGGACTCAAGGGTCTCAGATCTTTTTCCCAACCTAACTGGTTGATTCTGTGATTCTGGTAGAATCTCTGATGTTTCTGAGCTGGAGATTTTGACCAGTCCATTACTAATTTGTACAGACAGAGGGAACATACCTGCAGCAAATCTGGGGGTGACACCAAGATGAGAGAAGTTGTCACTGTCCTGAGGGGCAGGGCCACTGCTCAGAGGCTCTCAACCAGCTTGAGAGATGAGCTGACAGAAAACTCATGGAGTTCAGCAGCAACAAATGCAGGAACCTGCTCTTGGGACAAAGGGAAGTGTCTGAATTTAACTGTTCCCAGTAGAAGAGACATGAAAAAAAAAAAAAGATATGCATATTTAGAGCAAGAAGCTCTTAATATGAGCAGGCTTTGGAGCAAAATGGGTACCAGGAGATGTTGAGTTGGTTTATGCTAGAAAACATTCCTCTAAAGGCGTTTAACAGTTCTCTGCAACCACTAATTGAGCCAGACTTTGTTCAAAACTATGCAATGAAAGGACAAAAGGCAGGAGTCAAAGACATAAATGGGGAATTTCCAAGAGACTCAAGAAAAAAATGGTTTGCTAGGGGAGCAGTTATCAATAGAAGAGGGTCTCCAGAAGGGTTTGGTTTTCACTCTCCTTGAAGACATTCAAAACTCAGCATTTCACAGACTTGAAAAATGTGATCTAGCTTTGAATGTGTACAAGCACAGAGCAAGTGGAACCTTTAGAGGATTTTACTGACTTTTTTTTCCCCCTTATTTCTGTATACATACACAAAACTTAGTGTAGAAATCTGAATTTCCTTGGAGTCCAGATGACAGTTAAGTAGCAGCCTTGTGGATCCTATTGCTGTTATTTTACTAATGCAGTCCTACCTTAAATCCAGATCCTGTGACTCTCGGGTCACTTTTCCACCCACCCTTGTTCTAAAAATTGCATATCACATCAGCAACTCACTGAGGAACAACCTAAATAAATGAATACCTATATGCCTCTACATATTGTGCTCTGTGGGCTTCCTCTCTTGTAGAACAGGAGGGAATATCAGCTTCTTTGTATCAGAAGCCAATTAAGCAGTTTAGAATCTCAGACTTTTGCCATTTTCCTTTTTCCCTTAATAGCAACTTGGTGTGATGAAATTTCAATGTGTTTTTAACAGCAAGGAAAAATTTAGCAGCAATAAAATCTGGGGGATTATATTGGGTCTTGACAGGTACATGAAGAATAAGAAACTTTTGAAACAATTTTCAAGGATAATTCAGTTCCAGAATTTGATTTGGGATCACAGGCTGTTGTCTGAGGTTAGTATTTATTCCTATTTCAATTTGCTGCTGAAGTAAATGCTGGATATGATACATCTGTCACAGTACCTAAGCTTTAATGTCCATGTTGCTAATCATGACACCCATGCCCAAAGGGCTTGAACCTGTAAGTTCTTGTTCAGCAAGGACTGCAGGTAGGAGGGGAAACAATACACAAAGACAAGATCAAACACTAGATACATTTCTCTGCACAGACTGGAAGTGAAATGTCAGTCTTCCACAAAAAAGCTTTCTTATTTTCAATAATGGGAAAAAAGAAGGTTATTTTTCACCAAAGAATATGGGATCTGACAAATTAGTGTGCCACATCCACAGCCAGTTTATGCTGATTTATACTCACTAAGGATTCTGTGCAGGGTGCTGAAATAAAAACTTAGCTTTCTAATGGGACATTTACCTATGTGCTCCTGTTAACCTTATTGCAGCCCTTCGGGAATCAATTGGTAGCTGCAGAACCCAGGTTGCTTCCTGAACTCTGTCCTGTGTTTTGATTTCATGCTTTCACATGCTTTCATATAACAGCTGACATTGGCCCAGAATGAAGGAGCAGCTTGCTAGCTTGCTAAATTCTTGGTGCATGCTTTTTTTTTTTTTTTTTTTCCTAAATGCAAAAAAAAAACCCCAAAAAACCCAAAACCAAAAAACCCCTCCTTATCTTATGGACTGATGGAGAGACATTCAGAACTTCATTTGTTAAAGACAAACAAAGCAAAAAAATGCAAATGTAAGCTGGCTGCTGCAGCATGGAACACTCTAAGGATTTAGAAAATTCAGTTCTGTTTTTCCATGCAGTTTTTGGATTTTGTTCATCGCATTGTGGATGTTTCAGAGGTTACAAATCTTGTGCCCTTTGTGAACTTCATGGAAAGTTGAGCTAGCCCACAGGTGATTTTGGCACCTACTATTTAAGTTTCTTTGAGCTCTTGTCATCAATTATATTTGACTCCAACTTCAATCAAGCCTTTAAATATCCTAGAGATATGCAACAAAGCATGCAACTCTTCCTGGAAGGGGCAGTTTTTGAGACTCATGTGCTTGAACTTAGTGCCCAAGGGAATACTGTATATCAGTGATATCAATATACATGTATATCAATTATATCAATAAAAAGGATGTTTCCCAGGACCTCCCAGAGGACTCCACTTTATTCCATGAAAAAGTCTGAGCTCCTCACTTAAGCACTCATCTTGCTGTAGGCAACCAAATATATACATCATAATTCTACCTCAAGTGATAAAAAGATTCCTGGGTGAGGTTGCACAAGAGGGAAATCATAAGAGAAACCTGGGAATAATTTTAAAAATCTTTATGTCAAGAAGAAGAGATGACTCTTGAGACTGGATATGAGCACAATTGATATGGATATGAGCATATTGTTTAACAGTACTGTAACTGTTTTATGGAATTTGATGGTTTACCTCAGAACTTACTGGAACAGAAGTCTAGGGAAAAAAAATTTGCTAAGATTATACAGTAACCTGAGATCCTTCCAGATCAAACTCCCCAAAGTGAGTTAGCAACAATATTTTTAAGAACATTTTTTATACAGCAAGATGTATTTTTTCACCCTGGTGCTTCAGTGGGCTGGAGGAAATAGCCAAAGGCTCTCATTTGATTGTGATATGTCAATAGAAATTCCAGTTTTTTCACTTCTCTGTTGAAGAAGTTTTCTCAGTGGTGATGGAAAATCAATGTCCTTCCTGGAAGGGAGGATTTAATTTCACAACTTTGAAAACAAAATAAACCAAAAAGCATATTTATGGGGGAAGAAGATCTTCACAACAGAACATAGTTGGTGACTTCCCATGATTGGACTCCCTACAACTTAATTTTATAACACATTCTAGACTAGAGATGTATCTGTCTTTTCTCACATCTGGAGTGTTTTCTGGTGTTACTCTGCTGCTTCTTTCCATCTGGGAAATACCAGTGGAGTAAAAAGGTGTGGCTTAGTATGTGGAGGAGAGAAAATGGAAGGAAGATGGGATTACAAGGGAAAGGGAAGATAGGAAGGACAGAGTGAAGGAAGCAAGAAGGAAGGAAGGAAACAAGTCTTGCCTGTTTCTTAGTTGTGTTTCTTCACTTTTCCCAGCATTAGAAGAGAGGAGGCTGTGGCAGTGACCTCAGCCCAATTCGTGGGTCCGTGCTGCAGTCAATCCCCATCACTCAGGGCATGCCCCTGAACACAAAAGGTACAAAGAGATAAGGCTGTTTTGGGAAAATTTGGGACATTTTCCACTTTTTAGCAGTACCACAAAGTGAAATGACAAAGCTTTTGTCCTCATGTCCTCTCAGGAGGGTGGCTGAAACAAATCCCCAAGGGAAGTACAGGAGGTGTCCTTTTTCAAAAGAAACAACCCTCTTTCTGTTGTTACTATCACAACTTTTTTTTTTTTAAAGCAATACCGAGCCTATAAAGAAATTTATCTTTCCACTCAATGCATTAGTTTTGACTTCTTGATATATTTATTCTCTTTGTATGGTCTACAGCCTTGCATGCTCTTAAAAGCACTTTCTTTAGTGATTCAATGACAAATCCTTCCCCTTTGGGTCTGATTGAAATTTGGGTTCCTCATTTCTCTTGAAGAATTTGTATATGTTCCTCAAGAATATTTAGCAAGGATTTTTATGTCTTTAGAATGTGGGGATGATATCTTTAGCAGCAATTCTTTGATTTGCAAAACACCCTCATTTTATATCCCATACCTTCTTGAGGCAGAGAAAGAATGAATTGAGGAATTTGACTTTTTTTTTCCAATGTAAACCTTAATGTCTTCTGTGTAGAAATTCCTAGGACAATTACATTGCTATTTCACCAGCAGCAAAAAAAGCACAATTTGTGTGAGTTTGGTATTGTACTGCAGCAGCAGGGAAAATGAAAATGAGTCCCTTGTCTATATAACATTTCCTTCAGGATAATAAGAAAAAGGCACATATAGAGATTACCCATAGTCAATAAGGGAGCTGGAAGAAAGCAAGACAAGTGGGTTATGCAGTACTTTGGGACTGCTTTCTCTCTTTTTTTGGTTTTATCTATTCCATTTCAAAAGAGCTTAAGAACATCTTTTGGGGAGTATTGTATTCCCACACAATGCTTTAGATCGTTCCAAAAAAGATAAATTTTTAAAAAAGAATTCCAGCAACACTTATGAAATGAGCTCTACCTGTGAGGGTGAATCCATTTTTAATCACTGCTCAGTAGTAATTAAATTCTATTTGATATTACCGTATAAGCCATAATACTGTGTATTTTCTTACTGCCACTGCTAATCCTGCCACTAACCCCTGTAATTCAGTGTTGACCTCAGTAGTAAACCATTTTTGCCACCACTCTTTTTCTTTTCTGACAACAAATTAGTATTTAACAGTCATTCTTTAAAGTTTGGGAGTCTATCCACTGCTGATAGAGACCATGGTCAATTTTTCTTGGTGACTGGCATAAATTAGTCATTTATGAATGATAGGCTTAAGATTCTTATCTTCTAAATTTCAAAACAAAGTACAAAGATTCTAGACCAGACAATACTGTGGTATGAGTTCCAATACGTCGCTTGGCATGTTATTTCAAGTTGTTGCTGTTATCACTGTACTCAGAAAATGTTTAATGTTTGGTTAACTCCTGATTTTCAAAATGGCATCCCTGATGTTGAGGTTTTGATGTTAAATAAGCCTTTTAGGAATCACTGATTTTGAGGGAGATACCCTTATTCTTCACTATTAAAGGCTGCATGACCCTCACAGAGTTTTCCTCAGATATCTAATTTTTCATTAGGCTCTATAAACTAGGTTAGACTGGTCATTAGGATCTATAAACTGGTTAGACACGTTAGATTTATTTTTATTACTCTTCTTTTTGAGTTATGCAGTAACTTTACATTTGCTTCAGATCTTGAATTTTGCTGTTGAATAATTTACTACCCAAGTTCTGATCTTTACACAGTCATGCTAACATGAAATTCAGCATGACCTGGATGTTGGCTTATTAAAATGTCAGATGGATATTCTTAGTCTTTTTAATAGACACATTATGATTTGTATGATGATATTGTCAGTTAAAATACCATGTTGGGTTAAGTGAAATGTCTATGCATATTAGATTGAAGCACATACCTTTACCAGTAACACTTGCTGCTGGACTTGAGGCAAAGAAGGAGAAATAATTTGGTTACTTGTTTTTGTGTTTTATGGTAAGGATAAAATATTTGAGAATCTGGAAAACTAGAATATACTGTTCCTTGGTTGCAAACTTTCAGTTTCACCAGCATCTCTTGATAATTTTTTTGCAGAACTCACAATTATAAACGCACCTTACCTCTTATACTCCAAGATTACTTCCTTGGCATAAGCTATTCTTTTCATAATTTTGGACCATCTTCTTTTCTGAACACACTTTAAATTTGAGCTCTTGATCACGAAGTCCTAGTTAGTTGTCAGCTTCCATTCTAGAGGATTCATCTTCATCAATGATAGTGGTAAAAAAGTGAGGAATAATCAGTACAATTATTTTAGAGACACAGAGGAGGAAGGATGATATTGACTCACTCAAGACTATTCAGAAACAGTTTGTCAGAGACAGAATAGCACAGACCTTCCCAATTCCAAATTAGTGCCTTCAACAAGACCATCCTGTCAAACACGTGTTTCTGACCATACATCTGTCTGAGGCCCCCATCTGTTTTCATGCACAAGCAGATGGTAAATAGAACTTTTTCATGTGAAACTTTATTCCCCGGGTCCTATAGCTTCAAAAACTATATTAAAAAAAACCCCATAGTAATTGGAAGAGGATGTCAGGGTATGACAAATTTTCACATTGTAAATCCCACTATGAGATGCAATTTGTTTTACGAGTGACTTGGTCTATTATCCCAAAACAGAATGGGAAATTTTAATTACTGATTGCAAGACAGAACAAACATTTAGCTATTCACTGATATTTTATTTAATACAAATTCATGAAAGGTCTGACTGCAGTTAAATGAGGTGTACATGGTAATACACACAGTGATTTAGTTGGTGCTAATATATTAGTAAACAGATATTTGTGTAAACATCATTAATGTTTGAAGTGTTGCATAGGGAGCATATGATGTCTTCTTTTGGCAGGTTAAAATATCCAGTATATTTCAGTATTTTTGTTATTTAGCAAGAAGGATGAAGGTTTAATGGGAGTCTTGTGGAACACATGGAATTGAAGGAATCAGTTTTCTTGAGCAAACACTGACAGCCATGGTGGGCCCTGTGCTAAGGCTTGAGATCCTCACAGATCAGCCTGAGTGACCACAGAATAACACTAGACATAAAAATAAATGGGGACATACTGGAAGGCTCTATAGACAGGTATGTTCTGGTAAAAACATCAATAAAAAAGTTCCTGTCAAAACAAATCTGTAGTTTTGTTTTCAAATTAGATTTACATAGGCACATTAAGGAGGGGTGGTGAACCTCTCCATGGGTGGGATCTCACTAGGGCTGTTCACCTGGGATCTCCATGAGAATGGAGTTCCCAACAGCTGAAGGAACAGCAGATTTTTCATTATCTATATTTCTTTGCCTAATTCTTATCATATTGTCGTTACTGTTGCTATTACAGCAGTTTTGTTGCAATACTGCTTTGGGTCCTTTCATTTGGATCTGTAACCCTGTACCCTTCCTGGAACAGAACACAAGGCTGAGAAGAACCAATAATTCTTGTACAATATCTACAAATTGAAATTCACATTTTTCCTGCTTTACTTTTTGTAAGAAAAGTGTAAGTGTATTGCACAAATGGTCCATGTTAGGATCTGTGTTTGACATCTTGCCCAATAGTAACATCTTAATTCACCAGAAAGTGCTGCAGGCTCACTGTGCTTCAGTTCTTTGGCTCTGCAGCACTATGCACACTCAAGTGCATTATTTTAGTTAGGAGCTGTTTCCTAGCAGATCTCCACTCCACAATGGAAAGAGACTGCAGTCCGAGGAACAGCTGTAGTGAAAACATTCCAGTTATCCTGTTGGCCATCAAATTAGAATTTTGAAGCACCAGATGACGCAGTACATGATCTTACAAAATGTGGGGAAAATTGCTTTAGCTTGGCCAGATGTATTTTATGCACTGACTAAATAAGTCAGTTTTACAGCAGTTTTAGCTTGTGGCAAGCTACAAGCATCAGTGAGATTTGTTAGTCTAGAAAAGCATATAACTTTCACTTTTATGAAAGAGAAAATGATGCTGTTGTTTACAAAGTCTCAAGTCTAGTGTGACTAATTTAGCATTTAACTTATGCATGGATAAGCCTCAGACATAGTGTTCAAAATATGTGTGGTGGAGAGAGAAGGGAGGGTGGTGTTAAGAGTGGAAGAGATTGGTGGGAAATGAACCAGTACCCCTGGATAAAATATTTTCATCCCATAACTAGTCAGTGGAGAGCAATACAGTGTCTCTGACAACCTGCTCAGAGCCCTCTAGTTTGACTAAATTAACTCCCTGGACTAAAAAGGCTTGCGACTATAGTTGGAGGTTTACCAGTCTGCAGAGAATTTAAGCAAACTGTGATGAACTCAAGACTGTCAGAGTGTGAACTGCACTATCAGCAGGTCAATATAGATAAATGACTAAAATAGCAGAGGAAGTAAAAAGTTGCATGGTGGGGAAAAATAAAAGAAAATAAGAAAAAAGAGAAAGAAAAGAAGCAGAATAGCAAAAAATACTTCACAAAATATATGCATCAATAAATAAAAATTAACCTTTGAGCACATAAGGAACTGTTGTCTGTGGCATTTTGTTTACCTTAGACATGACAGAAATGTATAATAATTTAAAAAATATATATTTATACGTATATTGCAGACTTTTTTTTCTAATCTAAAATTTAGTTTCATTTTGTCATTAGTAAAAATATAAATATAAAATCTTTGACTATAAGTTTCTATGTAGGAAACTCACCTGGGTTCCAGTTAATGGACTAATTTGCATTGAAAAATCACTACATAGAATCCTTTTAAGGGCCATCCTAATAGCTGGGCTTGATATTAATATCCATACTTACTTTTGCTTTTTGTTAGAATACTGAAATACCTGTTAATTAAAATTAATCATAGAATGGATTTAAGTGTATGAAAATGAAAATTAAAATAAATATGTACTTGTGCTTAGCAAAACAGCTTCCATAACAGGAACTCCTGTCCTGGATCTGAATATACAATTAAGGACTTCTGGTTTTCCATCTTCAGAAAATTCTCTAAATTCTCTATTCTGTATGGAGATCGGATGCATTTCTTCCTTCCCTTTATATTTCCATCTTTCTCTAACTTCTGTAGAAAACCTTCTGTCTAGTGCTCAGTGTGTTGTAAGTCTTGGAAAGTGCTTAAAGATGACCTTCTGGCTAAAGTCCCTCTGCAAACACAAATATTTAGATTGTGGCTCCATATCTTGGCATGAAAATCCTCTGACCTGCCAGGATAAGCATCCCTGGCCACATGCCACAGCTCAGAGAAAGACACAGGACAGGGACAGACCCACCTATGTGCTCACAACTGTGCTGTGTGATAGGGCACAACAATCCAGTTCTTTTAGCCTCTGCCCACATTATCCAGTGTTGCACTGAATAAATTGCATTGAGTAGGATCCAGTGAGCTGAAATTTCTTGCATAGAAAGTGCTTCCATACAGAAAATAACTAGGAAGGCACACGAGAATTCAGAGCAATTCAGAGCAGAGCATTTGTGGGTTTATCTCTCTCCTAAGCCTTCTGGAAGCTTGGAGTTTGTTCTGTCCTGTGCTGCTGTAAATCTCCTGATTGTAGAAACACTGCTTTGACCATGGGACACCCTCACTACAAAATACAATGCCTACAATTTCTAGTGTTATTTCAAAATTCATCTGAAAAATTGGGGTCATGCTTAACAGCTTCTGAGAGTCAGGAATTATCTGTGCTGTGCAGTTGACCAACTTTGTTGATTCAAAGCCTGAGTATACAGTGCAATTCCCAAAAGCAGGATATCTCCTGGGTCTGTCTGTCCAGCCAAGCCTCCTGTTTATCCTGACAGGATGTTCACCTCCTCTGTCTCCTATGGCTGGTCAAACAGATGGCATCAGCTCATCTTTTAAGTTTAGAAAGGGTAAGAAAAGGCAAAGACAAGAAGGAAAATGCTAATATAATGCAGTTACATACCTTGGATAGGAAAGCTCATGTTACCCGAGTAGCCATGGCAAAAAAAAGATTGAGGTATTTAACAAGGCAGTAGTTTAAAGAAACAACCCAAAACCTAAAAGTACATGTCTTAGTTGACTTTAAGCAAACAATTTGAGCTGCTGGACATGGTTTCCCTGATTTAATAAAATATATTAAATGAAAAGAAATGTCTGTAAGTAATTCCTTTCTTTTTCCCTGGGTTTGTGTTAATATTTTCCCCACTGCACAGAATTTATCTAAGACAGCTGTGCCTTTAAATATGTAATTACTTTCCTTTGCCCACTGCTACAGAGCTTTCCTTGGGGGAAAGGTATCAGAAGAACAGTTATCCGCATCTCGGATGAAGTGGAAAATTTAGTTGTAAGTGGCATTTACTGCTCTCTTCAGTAGCAATAATCCAACCATTGAAATGTTACTAAGATTGCTTCTTTTGACCCTTTTTAACAAGATCACAGCTGTCAGCATTTCAAGTACCCTTATCAACCAGAGCCAGCAGTGGCTTCAGGAAAGGCATTACCTGATGCGGGAAGCTTCAAGGCGTCAGAAAGAGTCAATCAGCACCAGGTACAAAGCAATTCTTATCAGAAATCCCTTGCTCTTTACTTTGTATGATTGTTCCCTTCCATATTGAGGTGGGGGCTGTAAGAATGATTGAAGAAAGAGCTTTGTGAGTAATGCACAGGCGTTTTCTCTACAGAAGTGTGTTTTACGAAACATCAGCTTGTTAAGGCAGTTGCTATGGTGTGTGCATTGCAGGTCGTGGAGTACAAAGCTTTCAGGGGTGAGGTTTGCAAAACACTGGGCAACCTTTAAGGGGGTCAGAGTCAAAAATCAGCAGGTCCCATCAGTATGGTCTGTACAAAATTTCTTCTGTAACACCAAAATAATGGAAAATGTCCTGTTTTCTCTCAACTCAATTGCAGTGTCTGTCTATAATCAGGGGAAAGATAAATTGATACTGCTGAAGAAGGTGAAAGTACTCCATGGTAGAAAATAACCTTTGGCAACATCAAAAATTAAGGATTAGAGAAGAAGCAGGTGTTGAGCACAATTAGCTCTCTAGGAAGTCTTTCAAAGTTGAAAATTACAGCATTTATAGACATCTAAAGCAAGTAAGAAATAGAGGATTTAGGGAAATGTAATTTGAATTTTCTATTTTATTGTAGAATCATAGAATATACTGAATTAGAAAGGACCCATCAGGATGCTCAATTCCAACTCCTTGCCCTGCACAGGATACACCAAGAATCATGTGCCTGAGAGCATTGTTGAAATACTTCTTGAACTCTGTCAGGCTTGGTGCTGTGACCATTTGCCTGGGGCACCTGTTCCAGTGTCTGAACACCATCTGGGCTAAAAACCTTTTCCTGATATCCAACCTAAACCTCCCCTGACTCAGCATCAAATAATTTCCTTGACTTCTCTCGCTGGTCACAAGAGTGAAAAGATCAATACCTGCTTCTCCACTGCCCCCACGAGATCTCCCCTCAGATTCCTCCAGGCTGACCAGACCAAGTGACCCCAGCTGCTCCTCTCAAGACCCTTCACAATCCTCGTTTCCCTCCTTTGGATGCTCTTTAATGGCTTAATGTCTTCCTTATATTGTGGTGCCCAAACCTCACACAATGCTCAGGGCGAGGCCACCCCAGTGCAGAGCAGAGCAGGACATTCCCCTCCCTTGCCAGGTTGGTGATGCTGTCCCTGATGCCCCAGGACAGGGTTGACCCTCCTGGCTGCCAAGGAGGGTCCTTCCTGACCCTCCTGACCCTCTGCTGACTCAAGTTCTACTTTCCACTGAGCAGAACCCCCAGGTCTCCTCCCACAGATCCTCTCTTCATCCTCTTGTTCCCCATCTATCCACAAAACCCAGCTTGTCCCATCCCAGGTGCAAGGTCTGGCACTTGCCCTTGTTAAATTTCATATGGGTGGTCAAGATCTCTCTGCAGGGCCTCTCTGCCTTTGAGGAAGTTCACAGCTCCTCCCAATTCAGCATCATAGGCAAACTCCAAAAACCTTGGAGTCATTAATAGAGATGCTGAGGAGCACAAGGACAAGGATGGAGCCTGGTGGAACCCCAGAGGTGACAGGTCTCCAGTCTGATGTCACCCTACTCACTGTAACCCTTTGTGCCTGACCTGTGAGCCAGTTGTTCACCCATCCCCCCCATAACAGTTATCCAGCTGAATGCTGGATGCTTGATCCATAAGATACTTATCAAAGTCCAAAACTATTTAATCTACTGTCTTTCCTCAACCAACTCTGTGGGTCACCGTTTTGTAAAAGAAATCAGACTTGACAAGAAGGATTTTCCCCTAATTAAGCCATGCTGGCTTTGACTGAGGACTACTTTGTCCTCCAGGTGTTTTTCAGTATTTTCCAGAATAACATTTTCCATGATTTTATGAGATATCAAAGATACTTCACACTGTTTTTTTTTGTTTGTTTTTTTTTTTTGTGTTTGGGTTGTTTGGGGTTTTTTAGTTTGGTTTTTTTTTTGCATGTTAGGGAAAGAATGGAAGCAGAAATGCTTGTATTCATATGTCTTCATCTTTTGCTAGGTGTCACCACAGTATTTGCTTTCTCTGCTATATAGCCTGCAACTTTTACATGGATTAAATAATTTTAGGTTCCACTGCAAAATATTTCAAGACCCAAGATTTATCTTTTCCATGGTAAAATGATAATGATTGATCATCCATTAAGATTGCTAAGGAACATATTTTAATATATTACTACTATTATTATTATTATTATTGTCATTATTATTATTATTCAGAAGGTTTAAAAATTTAAAGAAAGCATTATAAACAGATTCATATTTAACAGAAATATTTTTGCATCATGTTTATAGTCCACTCATATGTTTCTTATAAACAATAAAAACTAAAGACTAAGTTTTGTGGCATGAAAATATGTCAATATTGAAATCTGTTAATAAATGAATATCAGATTGGATATATTCTTAATTATTCAAAGTTTCTTGATGCATTGGCAATGCTATTCGACATAATTTGCAAGGAGTAATCAAAGGAATTAATGGAGAAATCATGTAGTATAGTTGAAAAGCCTGGAGATGTCAATCTTAAGGCCTGTGTAAGCTTACAACAGACAATGTTGCAAATATCCACTAGAAAATAATGCTGAAAATATCATATTCAACTACCTTTGATTTCTGAGACTGACTGACCATATGTTCCACCTTTTCAGAAAAGGATCTTGGGGTCCTGGTAGACACCAAGGAAAAAAAAAAGCAAGCAACATGCCCTTGTGACAAAGAAATGTGTTCTGCAAGGTGAACCTGGCACTGTCTGGTATTGTCTGTGTGCTCAAATTTTGTATTATTCTTTGTTTTCATGAATCTGTCTTTAGAGTTTGTACCTGCTCAATATAGCAACATTCAAAGAATTTGTTTGCACGTTTAGTAAAGATCAATATGTTTTCAATATGCCTGGAATTGCTTAATGAGTGTCCTGAAAATATGATGCAAGATGAAAAATTGATTTGATGTGATTCTTGTGTAAGATCACCTATGAACTCATCGACTTTTTTTGGATGTCAACTTAGCAAAACGCTTCTTAGGAGTTTTCAATTCTGAAACATCTGTGGTGAAATTAAAAGCTCACCTGAGTCAATAAAAAAGCTTTGATACCCTTCTCGTGTTGAAAACTTTCCACGAGTGTACACATTTTATAAAAGATATAAATACATTAGCATCCATTGTTCCCCTCCTTTAAAGTACGTATTTTCTACTGAATGTTAAATGGGTTCCTTGCACAATCCAAACAAGAAAAGGAAATGGGCACACTTCATGTTTCCCTTTGAGGGATTAAAGCATTTTCTTGGGAAGGAAATTAGTGATCCCTACCCAAGCTCTTCTATACAGTGCCAGAAGAAAGGTAGGATGTTGGGGAAGATGAGACAATTCCCGCAGTAGGATTCCAACTCATGCTTTTCAGTAGACAGAAATTTTAGTAAGTCTTTCAGAAAGAAGAAAGCTTTTAACTTCCAGATAATTTAGTCCCCTCAAGAGCTATAAACTGATCCTTCTCACTCTCCTGAAATTGAATAGCTAAAAAGACAGGAAAGAAGATAGAATTTCTGACACAAGATATCTATATGAAAAAATAACTTTTCACCTTTTAGCAAAGTAAAAGTATTGCAAAGTAAAAGTAGTGTATTAGGTTTGCATGGGTTTTGGTATTCATATGTCTTCATCTTTTTCTAGGTGTCACCATAGTATTTGCTTTCTCTGCTGCATACATATCTTGCAACTTTTACATGGATTAAATAATTTTGGGCTCCACTGCAAAATATTTCAGGATCCTTTGCCAAGATCCATCTTTTCCATGGTAAAGTGATTATGATTGATCATTCCATTATTGACTGCTAAGAAACATGCTTATTATTATTATTGTTGTTGTTGTTGCTGTTGTGTTGTTGTTTTAAAAATGTAAACAAGCATAATAAACAAATTACATTTGTTTATAGTGGGGAAGCTGCAAGTATGGCTTCTGTGAGGAGCTGCCAGAAGCTTCCAGCATGTCCAGCAGAGCCAATCTTTGGTGGCTGCAAGTCAGGCCCCCCACTAGCCAGGGCCATCAGTGACACTGGCAGTGACCCTGGCATAATGCATTTAAGGAGGGGAGAAAGAACTGCACAGCAACAGGCAGAGAAAGAGGAGTGAGGATATGTGAGGGAAACCCCCCTGCAGACACCAAAGTCAGTGAAGAAGAGGAGGAGCTGCCCCAGGTGCCAGAGCTGAGGTTCCCCTGCACCCCTGGAGCATCCATGGAGAGGCAGCTGTGCCTGCAGGCAGGGAGAGCCGGGGGCACAGGGATCCACCTGCAGCCTGGGGAGCAGCCACACTGCAGCAGGGGGATGCTGAAGGAGGCTGTGACCCCGTGAGAGACCCACACCGAGGCACCAGGGTTAGCACATCGAGTCAGTGCATGAATATTTATACTGTGAGGTGTTTGAGTGTATACTGCTCCCATTTGTCTTCTGTTGAAAACACTCTACCTTGTAAAATTACATAGGTGAATAAATAAATAACAAATAATAATCTTCAGCAACTCACAAGTTTAGGAACAGAGAGCCACTCTTCTGTGGTAAATGGCTGCTGTTATGGTTTCCTACAGTCTCTGCTGATGAATATTTATTAACTTACAAAACCAGAAACAGCTTCAGCAAAAATCTTATTGGACAGTCTGATATCTGAATGACTATGTCTGGTCTCAAGTGACTTTTCATAGGCTATTTGAGTGCAAATACTTTCAGGCAAAGCTCAGGATTGTATTTGTCTTTTCTTTATGGGTTTCATTGCCATTAAATTAGAGCCTTGGTCTCCCTTTGTTTTGCACGTAGTTAAATTTATGCCTCACACTTCAAACACGGCTAGATATTCTGAAAGTAATACCTGAGCATAGTCACTATTCTGTGTGTTCAGCTGGGATGCTGGAGGATGGCTTGAAACATCCCCAATTAAATCAGAGGGCAGGGTTGATTCAGGGTTTCATTCATTGTGGATGAGTATTTTTAATTAATTTAATTTTAATTTTGTGAAAAAGAAGGACTCACAGCTCTATCTTGATCAAAAAGTGGTCAGTTGAAGTAGGTAGGTTGGACTATGTACTTCAACAGGATGGCAAGTTGTAATGGGAAAGATGCACCAAAATACCTGGGAAGCACCATCCAGATGATAGTATCAGCAATTAACTAGAAGATTTCCAGGGTCAGTATCTTGGATTTATAGATTTTAGTCCTGAAAACCTAGATAGGTGATGATGCCAGGCTGCAGGTGATGTCCTCTGACAAGCCACTAAAATTAAGCATTTCAGTATTGACCTTAAGCCCTCTTAAAGTTATCTCAGAGGTCTCCATTGTGGTGTGGAATCTCTCTCTTCCATTATTATTATCTGTTTTGGATCTAGCACAGTGGAGCAAAGCAACTAAGAGTCAGGATGAAGATCAGTTGAGACAGGAACAGAAAAGGAGTGTAACCATGAGAACAGCCAGATGAGGACACATTTAAATACATCTCCTAAATTTCTCAGCTGCTTTTTCTTCCAGGCAGCAGAAATGGACCTGACATCAAAATCTGCTTTGAATGGACTGAAGGGTTTCTGCAGCTCTGTGTGATGGCTCCAAATCAGTTATTCTGATTTATGCATAGAGTAAAGCCACTTGTGTGTAATCACCTGCCATAAGAATGGTCAGAATAGATATGTAAGCACAAACTGCCTGTGTACATTTGGGCTACATGTGAGCATATTATACTACTATTTCTGTCAGATTCTATCCCTTTCTATAGCTTCCTCCCTGCCTCAACTGCTTAGAGCATTATGTCTTAGATTCAGTTTGGTGTGAAGAATTCTTCCTTCACATCATCACAGTATCCAGTGAATAAGAATAGTTGGAAGCACCTTTAGATGAAGAAGATTTTAGAAAAAATTACAAAGTAGATATGGATTTTTGTTTGAAATATATTTCAGAAGACATAACTAAAACAAAAAATGAGAGAACAAAACAACCATAACATTTCAGAAGAGCAGGAAATTTTCATTACGTCAAATTTGACACCCCACCTCTATTACCATTTATGAATGCTAAAATGGAATATTTTTATATGAATGTCTAATATAAAGACAATTGACATGGTGTTTTCAGCTTTATTTTTGTCTGGAAGTAAGGAAGAAACTGGAGGGAACTTAAAAAAAAAAAAAAAAAGTGCTGTGAACAGATCATATACCCCAGGTGTTCAACTAGAGTCAATTTTAATTCCAAGTGATTATTTTCCTTAGTTGGTACACATTTAAAAGCTGTCTTCATTTTTCCAGGACTGCTAATAGAATTCTCTGAATGTGAATTATGTTTTGCACAACCTGTTGCTGCTTTTCCTTGAATTGTATAAAACAAATGGTCATATTCCACATGCTCTGCTTCCCAACAGGACGTACTTGGAGCATATCAGCTCTGTAAATATGGTTAGCAATGCATGGTTAGTCTATGCAGCAGTGCTTATTCAGAGAAAAAAGAAAAATTTAGTCTTCTTTGTTGTTTCCTGTGAGTATTCAAGCCCAGTGGATTCATTTGTTTTCCCTCTGCATCACTAGTTTAATTTTTTTAGGATAGGAAACATTTCAAATTACATGCAAGATGTGCAGGTTGTGGATGTGTTCATCTGTGACTCAGCATCATCTTCCGTTTGTTTGTTTTTCTCTAGCCTGTTTTGAAATAAACAGCTGCTTGTTATTGTCTCACCAATAAGGAGAAAAGGCTCTAAGAGAGAGGTAAATCATGTAATCCTATTTAAGTCAAAAGTGTGCTGCAATTGCCTGTCAGTGAGGAAAAAATAAGTGTTTATTTTGACCGGCAAGTTCTTCCTCCCTTTCTCATGCCATAAAGTATGTAAATCCAAATGCATGCTGCACTTAAAAAAAAAAAAATCAACCAATAAAAAATAAAATAATATATCAGCAATGTGTTTAACAAGGGCAAAAGATGAGAGTACTTTTACTGATGACATGGATTGACTGCATGGTTTCAACTCCAGGTGAGAGAGTGTGGATAGAGAGTGTGGATTTGACTATAGGTAAACATGTGACCCAGCATCTTCCTCTTCTCTATGTAATGACTGAAGCCTCAGATGGATTCACAGAATCATAAACTATCCTGAGTCTAAAGGAACCCACAAGAATCTTCAAGTCCAGCTCCTGTCTCTGTGCAGAACATCCCAACAATCCCACCATGTGCCTGAGAGTGTTGTCCAAATGCTTCCCAAACTCTGTAAAGCTTGGTGCTGTGGCCACTTCCTCAGAGAACTTCTTCCAGTGCCCAACCACTCTCTGGGGGAAGAACCTTTTCCTGTTATCCAACATCAACCTCCCTTGACACAACTTCAGGCCATTCCCTTGGGTCCTGTCACTGTCACCACAGAGGAAAGATCAGTGTCTGTCCCTCCTTTTCCCCTCATGAGAAAGTTGTAACTGCAGTGAGGTCCCTCAGTCTCCTCTTCTCCAGGCTGAACAAGTCAAATTACCTCAGCCCTCCTTGTATTGAGCCCCCAATGTTTTACTGAATTTGCCCTTAGTACATATTAACAGAGCTGAGAAAATTTTTAAAACTGCTGTGGACATCCACACTGGAATCCTAAACTTGACCAATTCTGACTGACTGTAAGTTTTCTGGACAAAGTTAATAGAAATAATGACTGCTGTCTTTGTCTTACAGAGTGGCAAAGGGATTTGGAAATGTCTAGGATTGTATGGACTGCAGATCTTCAGTAACTGTCCAATAAATTAAGTGTTAATCTTTCACCTGAATTATAAAGCCCAGGGCATGCAGACTGTGCTGATCTCCCATTCCTAAAGAAACATCAGTTCTGAACTAACATCAATAGATACAGGCCATGACACCTTGTCCATTCTTCACAATTTACAGACTGTTTCATGGACTCAGAGACTGCCTTGGACTCATTTCTAGTACAATTTGCTGAACATTCATAGCCAGCTCCAAATAGCAAAATCCTAAATTATTAACTTAAGCTATGTGATTAACTTATTTGCACTGGGTGATTTGAAATAACTCATCTCACAGAATAACTTTTCAGGTTCTTGCTGGATTTTAATGTGTTTACTTTCTCTGTTTTCTTTCAGTGCAATCATGGGGTTTTTCCATGGCATTTTGTCCATCTTCCACACTTCTGTACTTTCTTTGCTGCAATTCAGTTCAAGATCTGGTGGAAAAAATACCTGAGAGTTGGTCTAGGTCCAGGTCTCTCCAAGAACCATTTCCTGAAAAAGAATGAAATCACTATTACATAGTAATTTTTTCCAAATTACACATGATGGAGAAATGTTGTATCCAGCTTAACCACTAGCAAACACATTGTAATGAAAATATAGAGGCCTCATTTTGTAACCAAGTCTATGTCAGCCCAGATTAACCTTAAGTTTCAAAAACATGTCAAGTAAGAACACAGTTGAAAATGTGATCTAAAGGCAGCATCTTTCCAAAGTAAATATTTTTCCCCATGGAAGTACTTCACTAAGATAAAGAAATAAATGAGATTAAACTTGACATTGAGAAGATCCCAAAACGCTTGAACTGTTTCATGGAGAGGAAAAAAGTCTCCCCACAACTTCTGTCTAAAACCTGATTGATCAAAGAGCCCTATTCTGATCTCCCCTGACTGAACTGCTTAGCAGAGTTTGAATGAAAGCTGGAGAAATGGAAACATGATTCCAAGGGAGAAATAAAACAAAACAAAAGAAAAACCCTCTTGATGCTTACTCGGTGTGTCACTTTGAAGGAATTATTTATCCATTTTAGCAAGCTATTCTATTTACCAGAATGAAAAGGTTTAATATGAACAACAATGTTCTGAGGGCAAATTAATTTCAAGATAGATCCTCAGCAGGTGTAAATTAGTGTAATTTGATGCAATTCATAGCCTGACCTCAAGCTTCCCCAGATGAGCATCTGCTCTGTTGCATGTTGTGTGTTTTAACACTCTAATATTATATTCAGCCATTCTAAGGAGCTTTATTTTTCTGTGATCTTTCCATTCTCAAATCATGCCTGGTAGCTTGTTAATAGCCCCAGAAACTTCAATTGATTTGTTACAAAGTCTCTTTTTATATTGCACTAACTAAACTCCTTTAACCTTTCTCTATGACACATCTCCAAGGATATTATTCTTGCTTCTCCTTAGCTCCAGGGCAATTACGTTCTTGCTGAGGTATTGCAGCAAAGCTGCAGAAAGTGCTCTGGGTGAGGCAAACCAAGCTCCTTTCACAGCAATAATGCCATTTCCTAAGAGCTGTGCTACTCTCCCATAGCACACTGAGATGGCATTCTCTTAATTTTCTCTTTGGGAGCTGTATATTTCATGGCACATTTAAAGGACATTTTCTGCATTTTTCCTTTTTTTCTTCCTTTTTTTTATTTTTTTTAAATTTGTGTTTGACCTCTTCTAGTAATTTTAATTCAAAAGACAGTTTTCTACCTACCTTCCTGATTCAGCCTTTCTTCTTCATTAACTTTTTGGATATCATTTTACTATGATTAATTATTTGAATCCAGTAGCATCCAGGAAAACTGTAGCTAACTGCTAAGATGTTTTGCATAGCAACAGGGAGTCCATGTTCTAAGAAACATAATGCAAAAGGAAGGAAGAGAATTCAAGCAGAACTTGAAGCCTCTAAACTCACTATCAAGACATGGCCAAACACCAGTCAAGCCAAAGTCTCACACAGAGACATTAAATCACATGTTCCACAGCAACTCAGCACCTCACCCAGAGCCCAGTGCTCTCTTCTCATCATGAAAGTAAAATATATTAAAATGTGTAAATACCACCTAATAAATGCCAGGTAAATTCATTGTTAATCATGCACATTTGACTGGTCATGCCAGTCAATCAATGTTATATTTTGAAATATTCTTCTACATAATTTCTGGAATTATCTCCATGAGGAAAAGCAAGTGATCTTTCATTTTGTATTCTCACCACAAGTCAGTTTAAGCAGCTGACTTATTCCATAGGCTTTTGACATGGATAGATAGATTATGTGATTCTCATTTTAATCCAGTATTCAATTTCTTTTTAAACTTAATTTCCCTTAAGTTTTTTTTTTTTTTTTTCAACCCGTGATTTGTCTTTTTGCCATTCTCAGAGGATCCTACATTTCTACAACTATAAAAGTGACAGACCAGTTCTTCACCCCTCTCCTCAGTTATGTTGGCTAATGGTAATTATTTAATATACTTGCTTTTCCCTTTTTCCTATATCTCTAAATCCTTATAATAATTCTTAAGATGATTCATCTTTCATTTTACGATTGTTTACTTTCTCTGCCTTGAAATCACATTATTTTTCTTCAGCATCTTGCCATCTAAAGATCACTATGTTTTCCTCTCCTATCTTTTTTTTTTCTTTTTTGTTATTTTCACTTCCTCCCAGAGCAAGCCACATCCACAGATTAATAGATTCTGGATAACTTTTAAATGTTTTTGATCAATCTTTTATATTCTTGTTTGCATCTTGGTCTAATCACACTGGGTTTTGCCTCATGCTGTCTTTCTGACAATTAGGACAATATTTATGAAACAAATGGATTATTTACATGACAGTGACTTGTAACTAATATCTGGGTTTGGGTTTTTTATTTATTTTTTAATATTCATTAGGTTTCATGATTTAACAAAACGCTTCCTTGACAGCTGTCTCCTCTACAGGATAGAGCAAATGAATGCTTAATATGTGCTGTGATTATTCCCTTTTAGCATCCTTTACAGATTAACGAGACTGTTTTGAAATGACTATTTATGAAATTATATGAAATAGAGATAGGTCAGGCACAAAATTATTTTTAAAAGGGACAGGGGATTTGGTCACAAGAATGATGCCTTAACTGCTAATGAAGTGACTTTATACATGTCATCCCTTTTCCTGCATTAGCTCAATAAAGAGGGCCACCAATTTGCTCAGTGGAGAGCCTCTCCCATGAGGAAAGGCTGAGAGAACTGGGACTGTTCAGCCTGGAAAAGTGAAAGCCTTGGAGAGACCTAATTGTGGTCTTTCAGTACCTGAAGAGAGACTACAGGAAAGATTGAGAGAGACTATTCACAAGGGCAGAAAGAGAGTAAGTTTAGATTAGATACTAAGAAGAAATTCTTTATTTTGAGAGTGATGAGGCCCTGGAACAGGTTGCCTGGAGAAGCTGTGGATGCCTCATTCCTGGAAGTGTTCCAGGCCAGGCTGGATGGGGCTCTGAGCACCTGGTCTAGTGGCAGGTCCTTTGTCTATGCCAGGGGCTTGGAACAAAATAATACTTAAGATCCCTTCCAATGCAGGCCATTCCATGATTCTATGATTCTAAGTTAAACTTTGATTCTTCTTCAAGGAGCTTTAAGATCCAAGGATTAAAAACATCAGAAATAAAGTACAATCACTGGAAAAAAAGGCTTCATAGAAGGTGAATTAACTCAAGTTATTTTTACATCTGCTTGTTTTAAGAACACTATATATGGCTGCAAATAAACTTTGCCTGAAACATCCTGTAATAAAACCTGCTACTGTCATGGGATCATTGTGACCATCAGCTGTTAATGACAAGCACAAATAGGTACAAACATGTCCTGTTCTTCTTTCCAGTGCAGCACCCTGGAAGACTGCAGGGACAGGGTCTCTCCCATTGCTGTGCCTCCAGACCTCACAGGATGTGTGAGACTGTCAAGAGTTTTGAGAGTTTTCCTCACAGTCCTTAATAATCACAAAACCACTGCCTGGAAAGCACTGCCCTGCCCCAGATGCTGGGGGTGCAGAAGGAGTTGGGAGGGGACACAGGCAGGGCAGCTGATCCCAAGTGACACAAGGGATATCCCATTCCATTTGGGCATATTCAACATATAAACTGCCAACATGTGGAAGACACAGGAACAGACATTTTGGCTTATGGTGTCTGTCCTGATAAGAAACCATTATGCATTATGAAGCCTTGCTTTCTCAAAGATGATGAGTAATAAATTTATTCCTTATTTTTCTTAGGTTACACAGTTCTTGCTTTACCTTGCTTTTGCATCTTTATTTTAGTCCAGAGCTAGGTTGGAGTACCTGATTCTGCATCAACAGGTGGAAATCTTTACAATGTGGAAAAATATTGTGCAGGAGGGAATGAGAGAGTGAGATTGGACTCATCTCAATGGCAGGCAGTGGCAAATCAAGAGACAATGGGCACAAGATGTCTGAACATAAAAGAGCTTTTTTTTTTTTTTAACTTTGCAGGTGCTCAAGCACTGTCACCTGTTACAGGAAGGTTGTGAAGGCTTTCTCACTGAAGATATTCAAGAACTGTGTGGATCCTCTGGGATGACCCTGCTTGAGCAGGGTGAACCAGATTCTGTAGTTTTGTAACTGTAATATTTTGAGTTGGTGTAGGTTTTTTCACAGAAATCTAATTGGAAATTATAACTTCTATCATTTAATGACACCCTTCCTTAGTGCAGATGATTTATGTAATCTATCCCACATGCCTCTCCTCCTCAGCAGGGACAGGTAGCTTATTTGGTCATCTTATCTCTTGTTTTACCATAATTTATTTCTAGCATGGGGAGATTCTTTCTCAGAGAAGCTCTTGGCCTTTTCAGATGAGCTGAAATTTAGGACAATTCAACTTCTAGATTTTTTTTTAAGGAAAGAAAATAAAAGTTAATTCTGCAAGACAAATTAAATATGTAAAAAGTATATAATATGTTTTAAATCTTGTTTTCCTGAAAAATGTTCAGCCTGTTCTGCTTATCAGTACTTTGAAAGAAATGACCAGAGAGAAGGAATTACTGTGAACATCTTTCAGTAAACCTTGTATTTTTGCACAGAACTGTATAATGTGATTCAAGTCTATTTAAAATACAATGTTCCTGATATCACTGTTTTCTTGTTTTATTTTTTATCTAAGCTCTCAGTTTAAAAATAAAAAAAACCCCTCAAACTGAATGAATATTTATTGGAAAAAAACCACAAAATTCAGGAAAAAACAAAACAAAGCAAAACAAAATCAACAAAAAAAAATCCAAAACAAAACAAAACAAAACAAAAACAACAAAAAATCCAAAACAAAACAAACAAACAAACTAAAATCTAGGGTGAAGAAAAAAATACCAACATAATTGGGAAAAAAATATACATTTTTAGTTATGAGGTTTAAAAATAAGGCAATAATTCTGATGGATAAATAAGGAAGAAAAAGCAAAACAGGAAGATGGATAAAATCAAATTGATATGCAGCCTGGCTTTCTTTGATGCAAACCTGTAGAGGTAAAACTGCAACAAAATTAAAATAAAGTGGAAAGGTCTCTTGACA
This sequence comes from Luscinia megarhynchos, assembly GCA_034336665.1. Classification (NCBI taxonomy): domain Eukaryota; kingdom Metazoa; phylum Chordata; class Aves; order Passeriformes; family Muscicapidae; genus Luscinia; species Luscinia megarhynchos. The sequence goes on from JAPFBE010000002.1 coordinate 95,719,714, forward strand.
AATGATTGCACATATGTGTGTACATATATACATATATTATAACCAGAAAGTTAAAACTGCATTCCAGAAATCAGCAAAAGTTTTGATGGGGGAATTTATACACTGGCTTCAATAATGCTGAATAAGTGATCTGACAAAAAATAGCAAAAGAGCTCCAGGTATCAGTGGTGCCCTCTAATGAAGAACACACACCTCTACAGGGTTTGTTTCATGAAGAAAAATTCTTTAGAATCATGGTGGTTTGGGTTGGAAGGGACCTTATACATCATCACATTTGTGTGATTTATTACATTAATTTATTTCTGCAGAGGTGCTTACTCCAGAAGGAGCTATTCCAGTGCTATGCAATGAAAAAAACCCCAGTAAATAAATAAATAAATAAATAGCTCAACTCCCTCAAATACCATAATCACAAAATCTGTGTCTAATACAAACCTAATTCTTCATGGTCATGAACACAAACAGCTCTGTGGGCTTGGGCAGGTTTGAGCTGTGACCACAGCCTCAGCTCTAACCACAAACTCTGGTTTGTTGCTGTTTGAATCTCAGCTCTAATTGCTCTGCTACATTTTGAGGGCAAGCAGCTTCAAACAAGGCATATTTATCCTTTTCCCTCTCCACCTGCACGCAGCCAGCCTATTTGCAATGTGTAGGGATTCTATGAGGCACCTTTTGGCAGTCAGCAGTGCTAAGATGGGCTCCCTCATCATGTCTTTGATGATGTATTTTTATTGGCACCTTAAGGGGAGTAATTTTCCAAACCATTGTTCGAAAACCATGATGGAGCTAAATGTTCTTTCCTTTTTTTTTTTTCCACTTTTGCAGTCTGATGATATTCCCCCTGCTATCATTGTATCAAAGAGCCTTTTTGTTTCCTGGGGAAGAAAGCAGCAGCTGAGCATGAATGAGCTGTTTGCGTGTGAATCCAAGTGGGTGATCTCGTACGGCTGCACTAATCTGGCGGCTGGCAGCTGCTGGGTGATGTCACACACAGCCCTGGCTGACATCACCCAGCCAGCTCGGAGCAATCCTGCTGCCAGGCAGCCCATTGCTATGCAAAGTCTTGTTCAGCCAAGAGAAACAATTGCTCATTGCCCTCCAGAAAGGCTACACTCTAAAAATGCCAGCGCTACTGACTGAGCGGCAGGTCTGACTTGAGGCTGAATATGAAAAATAGCCTCCCACCTGAATTCTGTGCCCACAAAGTTTGCCGGATAACAGAGGCAAATGATTTAGTAAAGCTACTTTGCTAAATTTCTCCTCTAGTTGATTTTGGTCACTGCAGTCCCACAGTCCATTCCCTGATGCAGTCATTGTGCACAGAGCTGGTTTTTCTGCCAGCCAGATCCTAGCTCAGCCCAGTTTGGAAAGTGGTGAGCCAGCTGAGGCTGACCTGCTCTGCACCACTTCCATTCTCTCCCTGCTATGAAGGTGTGATCTGCTAGGGTGTTTTAGTGGCCACTGCTCCCATTGAGCTTGAAAGGGTTAAATCTCTTATAAAACGCTTTAGTTTGTGGATCAGGCTCCTGCAGGAGTTCAGGGCAACCTATAGAGCTGTGCCTTCACTGCCAAGTGCAAGTGTCTGATCTTCCCAGGGTATTCACTCACCCCTTACAGATGTTCATGGCAGTGAAAGGCAGCAGCAAATCAGTAAAAGGCTTCCCGGGAGAAAAAAAATGAAACAGTTATTCACCAGAATGAGATATGGGCACGGGGCTTTCAAGCTCACCTACTCTGTAATTCTGTGAGAGAAGAATCTGTTTTGCAGGGTCAGTGTAATGTCTCTTCTAATCCAGTAATTAGTCAATTTAAGTGGGGTGAAACACCTCAGTTGTGTGAATGGGGTGAATAGCTCTGCACTGGATTAGAAAAAACATTTTAACTATGGTAGAAAAAAGCCTCTCCACAGCAAATGTAGCAAAACTTAATGTTAGACTGTCATTCAATCAGACTCTCTGCTGTCAGGATAAGGACTAACAGAGTTTTTCTTTTTCTCCATAACACTGCAAAAATTTCCCCATTTTCTCCTCTGAGAAAATTCATTAGAGATCTGACAGAAGATCTCTGCAAAAGGAAGATTTTACTTGCTCTGAAAGAGCTTCTTAGGTTTGACACTCAACAGGCAGCTGAGGAATCTTCAGGGAGTTCCTATATATTAACCATGGGTAAGATTCAGCTCGAAATTAGGACCTTAGTTCTGGTGTGAATGCATTGCTATCTACGTATGATCAAGGTGTTCATCCTTCCATTGCAGACAGGGAAGACCCAGGACTCTGCTCTGTAGCCAATCACAGGCAATGATGCCTATTTGAAGCTTTTGTTGTACTCAATTTATGTTGTGTTGTTAGGTACACGCTTTTTTTTTTTTTTTTCTCGAACGAGGGATAGAGATCAGGCAAGATGCAGAGAAGCTAAAATGGCAAAATGGCACCTATGTTTGGATAGCTGAACCCAGCCCCATGTGTCCAGTAACTCTAAAATATCAATCACCAGTACGAATAGATGATCCCACAGGAAAATAATATCTTAAAGCATTGTAATCTCCAGCTTTCACTTCAGTAGAAAGTGTCAGCTCCCTTGATATAAGGCAATCCAGGGATTGTCAAAAAAACCCAACACAGAAAAGCTGTGGTCTTTCTACTGCCCAGCCTTCTAATCAGGAGAATCAGTCACAGTTAAATATGCTGCGAACCTCATATTATGTTAATGCATTAATGACATGTAAATATTTTCAGAATAAACTACACTCATGCAAATTTGTTGGCTCTGAACTTATTTTATTCTGACAGAGTAGTGTATTTGATCTGGGCACAAAGCAAATTAACATTTTCAGAACTCATTAGTATGTGTGAACACCATGCAAAGGTGACAAATCAGTTTGGTAGACTTCCATTATTTTAGGCCAAAAGTCAGTCATTTGAGTGACTTGGGATACCTGATCCAAAGCACATTGCAGGCTGGGAGAGTTCTGTCAGTAACTGAAAGGGAATAAAAAGGTCAGGTCCTTGGACATGGTGGCTCATGCAGTGACAAAACACAGAATGGAGTTTGGACTCAAGTTCTGCTAATAGATATAAGGAATTATCAGGTGGAACAGGCTCAGTGGTATTAGGTTGCGTTTAATTTGCCTTCATGTAACACTCACTGCAGGATTGTTCCCTTCGGTATTACAAACCTCTAGTGCTTTATTTTAATTGTTCAATAAATTTCAGAGATGCAGTAATTAACATGGTTGATTAAATATAATCAACTACTTACTTCTAACTGATTGTATATAAAAAAGAGGAAGTTTAGTCAAGTACATCATTAGTCAGTACTTGTTACTAATCTGCCATTTGCTAAATTTTTATCTTCTCTCTTCACAAATATTTGGTATATGTAGACAAGTCTTTATTTCTTCATGATTCTAGAATATCTTGATTTGTATATTTATTTTTTTTTTAATTCCTCAATATTTAGTACTAAATACAGGACTTGAAGGATTTAGGGAATGAATCACACAACACAATTTTATATTGTTGGGAAAAACTATTTGATTTACTTTTGTAGCTCATGCATAGACACTGATACTTATTTAAAGTTCCTTATGTGTGGAAAAAAAAAAAAACAGATAAGAAGAAAACTAGCAGCAATAATACATAACTTGCCAGAAATTTCTATCACACAATGTAAAACAGCAATCCCTGAGTCACCAGTGATGTGAAACCGCCTATCTAAAAGAAGAAATACATCTTGTGGAATAGCAACCCCTCACTGAGTACACCTGGACTCCAGGGGAGATGGTTTCTTTGGGATATGCTGCTCTGAGCCAAACTGGCCTTCAGGTCCAGAGTCAGGCCAGATGTCCCCATATCATCCTCACACCAAGGTACACACCAGGTCTAGAGTAAAACCACCTTACAGTGTTGTTACTCTTAACTGTGTTAGATCCTTTCTTCACCACTGCACCAAGTCTGACAGAGTTCAAGTGTTTGGACAATATTCTCAGTGACATTGCTTGATTCTTTGGGTGTCCTGTGCAGAATTGGATTTTGATGAACCTTCTGATTTCCCACAACTCGTTTTGTGATCTTGTGGTACCCTGAGAGATCACTCACACACAAAGATTTGGAATCCATGCTTTGCTCCAAATGAATGAGTAATGCTATTAATTCTTGTAGGACTTCAAATATATTTCTAAGTTTCATGATCAAAATTAATTATCTCCTTCTTCTTGCAGCCTCTTTTTTAGATAAATTTCAAGCTGTTTTGGGCACATGCCTTCTTCCATCAAGGTGGCATGTCCCACAAGGCAAAATGCTTGTTAAAGCATGTTTTCCAACTGTCCTGTGACTGATTAAAAAAAAAGAGTGATGACAGGAATCATATCTCTGTCTTTCCCATCCCTTCAGCTCTTCCAATTCTTTGCAAGTTGTAATTTCTGCTCTTACATAAAGTAAATGTAGACAAAGAATACGAGACTAATGAAATCTTGCTTCAGCTGCTCAAGAAAGTCTTGGGTGAAGAGAAATTGATCCTTATGGGTGACTCCAGCTACCCAGATATTTGCTGGGAGAACAACACCACAACTATAGTAAATCCTGCCAACTTACCAGTTTGTCACAAAGGACTGATTTAGATCATTTAAAGAAAAACTATCAGAGGTAGTTTTAATATATTGTAAAAGTGTGATTTAACAGAGTTCGATGGCAAAGTTCACTCTATTATTTGCTGCATGGATTAAACATACAATATTTTTAAAGAATCAAGCTAGAGACGTGTCACAGTTTGACTTGGGTTTGCCAATTTTAATACATTAATTTTCTTTTAGAGATAGGATTCAGGAGCAAAAACAAGGCAGGCTTAAAACTTAAAAGGGTATAAGAAGGAATTTATTAATAACACACAAAAAAGGAAAAATTCAGAATAAGATTTCCAGATTATTCCTTGTTCCCCCTTGCCTCATCTTCTACATTTCTTAACAGCAACATACAGAGAACACTTTAGTCAGTTATCTACTTAAATAATCATTTCAGTTCACTCTAGAGAGAAAAGTTCCTTTTTTTGGTTTAGGCTTAGGGGGTGTCTTCACTTTCACAATTTGCCCGGAGAAAAACTGCAAACCACGACTTTCTCCCATCCCCACAGTCTCTCCAGAGCTGTGTTATGGGTTATGATGCACACTTGGGGTACCACTTCTAAAGGCAAGCTGCTGAAAACCAAAATTCTCTTAATCTCTTTTTCTATTAAATGTCTCTGCCTATATTTCCAGTCCCAAAACAGAGAGCCCCATTCTCTAGAGGCAAAAGATCCTTTTCTCAAGTACTTCAACCTCTCCAAGTATTTTTCACAGCTTAAAGGAATTTCAGTGTAGTCACAGTCCCCTTATAGCCCACAAAAAAGGTTTTCAGCTACTTATCAGTGGCATCTCTTCAATCTCTTCCCATCTGGAAAACTTAGCATTCATTTCACTGACTTCAGTAGACTCCTTGCTTTATTCTTTTCATTCAGGGGAGCTCAGGAGATCTAGAGTCTCATCCAGGCATTAGAAGAGTTAAAACTGCATGCAGATGTTGAAGGAGCTGGGCCAGGCCACCCTGGAAGAAACGTGGCCACCGGGACCATGTGGAGGAGGCTGGAGGAAGCTCCAAAGCTCAGCTGCACCTCCCCACGCCGAGCGGTCAGCTGGGGCCTCTCCTCTCCTGGCTGCTTCCAAAAAACAGCAGCAGAAGCACGGCCGAGTTGTGGCCACACCGAGGTGGAACCAAAACCTCAGCAAAAGCCTCTCCCCACCCGGGCACCAGGGCTCCCCAGCCGGGAACAGCGGGAGCGGAGGCGGCTCCGCCAGCCCGCTCGGCCGGGCCGCATGGGGAGGGGTGGGCCGGGCCCTGGCCAGAGCCGACCTCACCGCCGTGGAGGCTGGAAGTCAAGAGAAAGTGAATTAGCTTTACCCATGTGATTTGTGAAAGCGAAATAACTTTTTAATGGGTTAGTTTGTCAGCCACTAAATCAGCTCTCTGGCTGGTTGCCACAGCCCACAGAGGAAGCTCCCAGAGAGGGGCAGCTCTCCTGTTCCGGGCCCTGTGCTCTTCCCCCCAGACCCCTCTCAGCCGACCTCGCTCTGTGCAAAACCAGCACAAGAGATGCAAATCGGTGAGGAGGAGTTTCTTGTTGAGTTATGAGGTCCAGAAAGGACCTCCTGACTTTCTAAATTCTTCCTCAGCAGGAGCATAGGTACAGCTTGAATCAGACTAGGACCTAGGCTCAGCCAATTCTCTCTGTCTAAAGGATTATATGTATGGAAAGTTTATAATAGTTAATATTGAACATCAGTTTAATTTGTATTAATTCAGCATGCTATTAGTCACTTACTCAAACAGCACAGATGTGTTAAATCCATTAATTAATATCAAGACAGATTTAATTAAAACCTTGAAAAAATAGGTTGTGAGAACCCAACTTAATCTTTACAAGGTGTTTCACTTTCCATATTTCTCTGTGTTGCACCACACTACTTGTTAACATAGGCTCAGCTCTTGGACAAAAGCAGACAATGTACAGAAGATTCTTATCTCACATTCTCTCCCTCTTGAAAGTCAATGGGCATTTTGCCATTTCGTATCATGCTGCTTGATTTTATCTGTTCTGGGGATACTGTAACAATATGCTGACTCTCTAAATAGAAAATAGTTAAGATCTTATCTTACTAGATCAATACAATGTAAAGGACCAAATACGGTTCCATTTATTTCAATAAACACTTTACCTCTGATTTCCATACATACAAAACAGGCCTTCAGCATGAGATTATTGTTGATTTCTCATTTAAATTTTAATGAATGATTAAAAATAGAGAAACTGAATTGAAAGAAAAGCAGCTGAAATGATCGTGTCCTGTTTCGTGTAAAGAATCAATTGAACTGGGTCACAGAAAACCTAGAAAATCTGAACATTAAAAATGTATTAGTATTATGCTTTGTTAGAATATGACCATGAGTTAAAGTTGTTTGTTGGGAGAATAAAAGCAGTACAGCAGAGGATTGCATAAAGGCTTCCTTTAGGAAAGTACTAAACCAACAGCTCTATTTTCAGGCCATGCTTAATCCTTTTGAGTTCAGTGGCTTAAATCCTTCCCTCAGTAAGGAACAAATATGAATTGTGGCCTAACAGCCTCAATTCTGTGAATTGCTATGGCTTAGGCCAAAGCCCACAGCAGACGGTACAACAGATTTGCAGCAGAATAAGCACATTTTGGACAGGACAGATAGACTTAATCTGCATATTTTGTTTCTAACGATGTTTCACTCCTTTAAACACAGAAACATAGGATGGAGGCAGATTTATTCCAAACTAGAATGTCTAATATGTAGAATGGACTTGATGATCCTGATGGACCCCTTCCAACTCAGCATATTCTATGATTCTATCATATACATAAATTACTGAAACAGAAAATGTAAGTAATGCTGGAATGCATATGTCACACATCAGGATAAAAGCACTGTGTGTAATATGCTGCAAAGTTTAATAAACTAGGTCATTTGAGGATAGAGAAAGGAGATGAAGGGAAAATTAATAATTTAGTGATTTTTTCATATTGCCTGTTGGACACAATGTGTGTCCAACCTGTTTTGTCACCTGTAAACCACGATACTTTTCAGTAGCCAAGCTCGCTGGCTGAAATTTAGAACATTTGAAGAGTTATAGCTGTTAAGAGACATATGTGAAGGTCAGGATACTGCAGTATATTTGCTTTCATTTCTTGGAATCACTTGCAATTGCCTGGTTTGTGCCTAGGGAAAGCTTCAGATGCTTAATTTTTCAAGAGTAAACCCAAGAGTTTTGAAGAAGCAGTTACATATTTTGGCACATAAGAGGGGATTTCTGGAGGATGCTGTATTTGAAAGCAAGGTATTATAAGGTCGGGTGACTGACATGAGTGAGTAATATAGCCAGATATGCAGCAGCACAACTGGTTAGGAAACCTCATCCTGCAGAATTCCAGAGAATTTACTGAACCCTTCTCTGGCAAATGGAGGAAAATGATCTGCCTATGCTGTTCAGTGGCTCCATGCCCATGAGCTGATTGGAAGTACTCAGTAGTCATTGCTCTGTTTGCAAATGATGGGTCTGATGTGGTATTGAGGGCATTTCCCTGGCCCTCTCACTGTGCACATGCTTCATAGTGGTTCATTTTTAAACTACAAGCCTGGCAACATTTAGCGTGATCTTGAAATATAATTCATGTACTTCCATCCAAACAAAATTCTCCCTATATTTCTTCAGAGAAGATGTCTTAGCTGTTGATACACACCTTTCTTTGGCTAAGGAGTTCCTTTGTCTTTTGTTGACTTATGCTATGTACTGTTAAGACTATGTTGGCAAAATATCTCATAGAAGAACCTGATGCTAGGAATGAAGAATATTTTTTTTACAAAATGAGAATTAATCAAATTCTTTTGTATATGGCACAGACTTCTACAATATTCAAAAAAAGCATTTAGGCACTAGGCAATTTTCTGTTGTATGGTTAGTGGTTTTTTAATACTCTTTTGTAAAATCTTATGAAAACCACTTCTAAACAATTCTGCAGGACATTAATTCAGTTTTAACCTGTTCTAAAAGGAACCAGAGGTAGACTGCTTGCCCTTGAAATTATGGAATAAGAAAGGAGGTGAATATTGCTATAAAGAGACAATTCACATTAATATATTGGAAATCCCATCCACTTTCCACTGAAATGTGTGCTAAAAACATGAAACCTCCAAAAGTATATGAATGTAAGAAGAATCTTTAGTATAGAACATCAGCTGAAAATGTTGTCAAGACAAATGTTGTCAAGACAAATTAACTCCTCTGCAACGACAGATGTAGAGAAATAAAAACAAAACAAAAATCCCCCCTCAAAACCCCCTTTCTAATTGGAAAAAAAAGGGAAGGGAAGGGAAGGGAAGGGAAGGGAAGGGAAGGGAAGGGAAGGGGAAGGGAAGGGAAGGGAAGGGAAGGGGAAGGGAAGGGGAAGGGAAGGGAAGGGAAGGGAAGGGAAGGGAAGGGAAGGGAAGGGAAGGGAAGGGAAGGGAAGGGAAGGGAAGGGAAGGGAAGGGAAGGGAAGGGAAGGGAAGGGAAGGGAAGGGAAGGGAAGGGAAAAGAAAAGAAAAGAAAAGAAAAGAAAAGAAAAGAAAAAGAAAAAGAAAAGAAAAGAAAAAGAAAAGAAAAGAAAAGAAAAGAAAAGAAAAGAAAAGAAAAGAAAAGAAAAGAAAAGAAAAGAAAAGAAAAGAAAAGAAAAGAAAAGAAAAGAAAAGAAAAGAAAAGAAAAGAAAAGAAAAGAAAAGAGAAAAGAAAAGAAAAGAAAAGAAAAGAAAAGAAAAGAAAAGAAAAGAAAAGAAAAGAAAAGAAAAGAAAAGAAAAGAAAAGAAAAGAAAAGGAGACAAATATAAATTGTTGCGATGTGAGCAGGACAAGAGATGTTAGTAGCTGAAGCAATGTCTCAGTGACAGACAGAAGTGTGGGAGAGATGCTTCACACTTCTGAAGCCACCTTACAAGGTAAAAAATATTTCCACACAAAACATTTCATCAGGAGGAATAACAGATGGCCTCTTTTTTAGCCTGTCCAGAATACTGTAATTTGCTTGGTGAAAGGATGACTGCAGACATATTACCTGGTTTCTGGAGGTTGCTTCAGAGATAGCTGTTGCAGTTTTCCTAAGAGAAGAAAATGGGCCTGCTGGTGGACTATCAATCATCTTGGGTTGCAAGGTCACAAAGACAGAGAGTTGGGATTATACATTTTCCACCACGATTGCAGCATGAGGAACCACTGCTCTGTTCTGTTTTGGATGCACTGATGTTGCTCAGGGCAGATTTATCAGACATCTTGCCTGCCAGATCCTCTTCATCCATATATGACTCCTAGTGCCTCATGCATGCAGTGATATATGATGTACTACCCCTGGATGATGATAGATTCAAACAGAAGTGCTAAAATAGTTTTTCTTCCTTCCATTGAGGACAGGGACCTACCTCTGTATTTAGTATTAATCAGAGGGAACATCAGTCAGGCAGTGGCTGCAGAAACTTAAGCTTTTAAACTCAATATATTGTGTACAAAAGAGTCGTGTAGGGAGGAGAAATAAAACAGTGAACATTTTTTCTGGCATTCATGTACACACAGGCCACTAGCATAATTCTTCCAATTTTTTCTGTTTTGTGTAGTCAGGGGTTTTACTGGTATCATCTACCTGAACTTGTGCAAAGAACTTGACCCTGCCCTGCACAACCACCTTGTTACTAAATTGGACACACGTGGACATGACAGATGGACCTCTTGTTGAGTAAGGGATTTTCTGGATGGTCACACTCAAGGAGCCAATGGCTCTGTCTCCAAATGGACACCAGTAACAGGTGCAGTTCCCTAGGGGTCAGTGCTGGGACCAGCACGGTTTGACATCTTTGTCAGTGACATGGACAGTGGGATTGAGAGAACCTTCTCCAAGGTGTTTTTGGAGCACAGTAATGCTAATTCAGCAACAGAGGATGGTGAAATAATTCCCCCCTCTGAAAGGGGACTGTGGCCTTAACCATCTTCTGGGTGATTATTTCTGCCATTTACTGGAAAGGCAAGCTGAAGTCACTGACATTTTAGTTCAGATATCTACACTATGTCTAAGTTACATGGATTAGTCTTGGCAACAGAGATAAAAACATTATGAGAATACTGCTTGTCTGTATCTACATCTGAAGGGAAGGAGAAAGGTTTCACAGTATTGCCTTCTTGACCTTAAACCTCCACAGAGGAAGACCTGGAATAGAATTCTCAAAGATTTTAGTCACTTGAGATATCATTCAAGCATCAGGATTTCCAGGAATACATCTCCCTAACATGACATTTTTAGGAATGGTAATGAAAGTCCATTCATTTAACTTTATTGTCTTTTCTAGATTGGTATCAGGATGACAAAAAAAAGGATGTTTCATGAAAAATAATTCTGTGGAAACGGCTACAAATGTTACGACTTTAAAGCTACACAGAACTTGCCATATTGTGAGTTACAGCTAATTGACAGAATCACAGAACCAAAGAACCATTGACATTGGAAGGGAACTCTTGAGGTCAAAAATCCCAATGTCCTGCACAAGTAGGGTCAACTTGTGCAGGATAGTGCCCTGATGAAAAATCTGCAGTGACTTGTCAGTCTGTGAGAGTGTTGTTTTCTTGTGCCCAGCTGGAATTTGATGTAGGTTTAGTTTTTTTGTTTTTGTTTGGTTTTGTTTCATTTTTGGTTTTGTTTGTTTGTTGCTTTTCAAGTTTTGTTTACTTGTTTTCATTTGTTTGTTTTTATTTTCATCAGTTACTTATTGTTGTATCACTTGGTTTTCTCTGGAAGTCTTCCTCCCCATCTTCCTTTTCTCCATGCAGTGTTTATACAGAGTGATAAAACCCTGCTGAACCTTTCATTTTCCAAGCTGAACAGCCTCAGCTCTCTCAGCTTCTACTCACATGAAGGGTGTCCCAATCCCTTAATCATCTAAACTCTAGGAGATTTTGTTATTGGCTTTGGGGGTTGTTTCTTTGGGGTTTTTGTTTTCCTTTTTAAGACACACAATCAACCATGAAACACCATCAGTAGAAACAGATGGTTCCATCTTCTTCTGGGTAAGGCATGCAACATTGCTGTCTGTTGGTGTTTTATTTGCTATATTGCTTCACTTATAATTCACTTGGCATCTGGGTGAAAAATCCTGTATACATTTTTTCCCATTTGAAACCAAAGTATCAGCTCATTTCACTTTTTTTTCAATTTTTTTTTTTTTTTTTTTTTTTTTTTTTTTTTAAGCGTGGAAGTTTGGCCAGTACAGTTTAGCCATGTCTCTGCTCACCTGTTTTTCTGACTTTCCCAGTTTTCTGGCAGTTTGCCTAGACAAAAGTTGCAGTTGTACTCAAAGAAACGATCACTTTTCAAGTTAATTTTCTTTCAGGTAAGACGTGATTGACTGCACACATCTCAGGGAAAAGGTTCAGCTGGAACAACTGATTAGCTGAAGAGTAGGAGTCTTCACCTGAGAGAAGAAAACCTCCAAATATGTCTTGTCACTTGTGATTTTGTAAATGAATGCAGAGTTCTTCATAGTGAGGGGTTTTTATTTATTCAGCAAGTTTTCTAGATGACCTTTATCTATTGATAAAATAACGTTTTGCTGAGGAATGGAATTTCCATTTCTCTTCTCTCAGCCCCTAGAATTCATACTAAGTGCTCTCCAAATGGACTTTGAGAAAAAATCAAATATGTTTAGAAGAATAGCCTTTCCACCATTAGCACTACATGTGATCATTCTGGAACAGGAATCTTAATTTAGGAAATCATCTTAGGCCTTGAAATACCATCTATGTATGGTAAGTTCTAATCATGTACAAATTTGATAATATACCCATGCACTTCCAGTAATGAATATTGTCTTGGAAGAGATACAGAATTGTAACTTCTAATGCATGAATGCTCATAGTACTGAATGCATGAATTAGGGGAAACTCAGATTCAGCTAATTATTTAATAAATTAGTTAATTTAATGAGTAAATATTAATTACCATTAATTCATTTACTCTAAGATTTAATTTATCTATGCAAAAACTACCTTAAAAGAAAAGTAAATCTTTAGAGAAAAAAAGTAAATTATGCTTTTGCTAATAGAGTTTGCCATATTGTCTCAAGCTAGGCTAAATTGCAGTAAGTGAGTAGGCCCAAGAGTAAATATGATTTGTGGTTTATTTTATTAGTGTTCAAAGATTATCCCGTTAGGTGGAGAATATTTGCTATGGAAAGTTGATCCTGTTAATTTATCTTTGTTTAGAAAACATTAGAGGTGATGTTTAGATCATATATTAACATTTTATCCATAATATGGAAGATCCAGATGTTCATGTTGTGCTTTTAACTGTGATTGCTTGCTCTTAAATTTCTTATGGATTCTTACATTTATGTAAAGTGACAATTAAACTTCAATTATAAGTTCATTCTGGATTGTCTTTATTTTCTTTGTTTTAAATTAAAGGCATTTTTTCCCCTGTAAAAAACTGTAAGTTGCTTTCTTTATTTGCTCTGCCATCTGTGTCACTGCACATTGGTCTCCTAATTTGCATTCTTCAGGGATGGTGTCTGAGCCCTGCTGAAGCCAGAGGTCATTTGGCAAATCAGTGTGACTGTGCAGTGCAGGGGTACAAGGGCCATCTCAGAGGCATGAGGCTGTGTCAGGGCAGGTTTAGGCTGGAAATAAGAAGTTTTTCCCCCAGAGGGTGGTTGGGCACTGGAACAGGCTCCCCAGGGAAGTGGTCACAACACCACACCTGACAGAGCTTGAGAAGCACTTGGGCAACTCTCCCAGGCACTTGGTGGGATTTGTGCAGCTGTCCTGGGCAGGGCCAGGAGCTGGACAGGATGCTCCTTTTGGGTCTCTTCCAACTCAGGATATTCTGTGATTCTGTGATCTCCTACTGAAGTGGGAATAAATACATGCATGAGTCAAGGTCAATTGCATCAGCACCTATTAAAATCACAGTAGCACGGTCTGAATTTTCCAGTCCAGCACAACACACTCTATGGTTACATTTCTTCAACCTCACTGTATTTGCAAAATCCAAGTGGTGAACCAAATGCTCAAACTGGCAGAGTACCACCTCCAACAACCATGTTAACAGTGCTACTCCTAGAATAAAACCTGAAGGAGTAAACTTGGCAATGTTCAAGCACATTAATTTCCCAAGTAACTGTACTCTTGACAGGTAAACACAGCTGTTTAAATCAAAAGCATAAGCAGAAAGATGTTAAGTGAGTGATACAGAACAGCTATCACTGGACAACTCCAAACCCTTCAGCTTGAACTCAACCATAGAAATGAGTGATTGAGCTGAGGCCAGGAGAGCCTGTGGCAGACAGCAGGGCTGAAGTGCTGAATCAGGAATGGATGGGAGTGTCTGTTCTGTCAAATTGTGATGGACCTTGAGAGATTCTTGATTCCCCAGGCTCTCAAATACTGTGTCATCTGTTTTGTGTGGCAAATGTCAACACAGAGTTCAAAACCTCTAATGAAATTGAAATAAAGAGCAGCCAGGAAGGAGAGGATGGGAACATTTTCAACACATCAGAAAGAGGTAACCTGATTTTTTTCTTTTTTTCAAAACTAAAATAGCTTATGTTAAGAGTAGAAGTATGTTGAAGATTGGATAACTCTGTAAGTGAAGGGGATGTACATTTTTAGTGATTGTACCATTAAAGGAGCAGATATCTCATGATTAAAGCTACTTGTTAAAGCTAATAAAAAATGTCCAATCTGTGATCTGCTGTATCAAAGCAACAAAATATTGTTTTGATTTCATGCCATTCTATAGACCCTCCCATATCCTACTGCAATTGAAAGTGGAGTGAAAATCCACCCTAGACCTCCTCTTGACATGCAGGAGAATCAAGGGAATTATCTCTGAATGTGTTCCACCCTGAATTTCTGTGCCTGGAGCACTGCAGTCACATTGATGAGGCTGGAAAAAGAAAAGAAAATTTGAGCTCATATAGACATGGAAATAAAATTAAACAAATTGAATTATTTATATATTTTTTTCTGGCTCTAAGCACAATTTTTATCTCAAGAGAAAAAAAATCAGTTTATCTTAGATATAGTTTTAGCTGCTCTGAGTGTTCAGAGTTTTTACTTAAAATGCTCAGCACAAATGCACTTGAGTTCATTTTAATTAAAAACAGATTTAACAACTGGTTTGTGCAGTTGAAAAAAATAATTTGCTTTTTTTTTTTTCTGTAGGATATTCATGTATTAAACTTGTTGCCTTTATTAAAGTGAGTATATCAGTCCAGAAAATACTTTTCTCCAATTCTCTGATATATTTTAGGGTCAGATCTTATGACTGCCCAGGCTTCTAAATCCATTCTGTTTTAAGGAAATACTCGTGATAATTTCACAGAATAGAGAATTGAGCCAGTTTTTAAAATTTAATATAACTAATTTTTTAAACAAAAGGTGTTATTTACATTTCTCCTATAATCAAAGCTATCATTATAGTATTTGAGCACTAAGTCTCTTTCAAGACTGAACATAAGCACTTCTTCAAAACACTTCTCTTTACTTTTATTTGTTTTATACAGAAAAAAAAAAATAGTGGGATGATGGATGTATTCAGAGAAAGATCATCCCAGAAACTGAACCCGTGATGCAATGAAACAAGAAGGATGACAGGGTGAAAGGAGAGACAGTCCTGCAGAAAAGACTGAGTTCCTGTTCTTCATCTCATCCCTCAGGATCTCATTATTTCCCACCTCCAACACCTTCATGTCAGCTCTGAGTCCTGCTCGTACCCAGTGCTGCTCCCCTCCACAGAACAGAGATGTTTCCCTCACAAGCACTGTGGGTTTGCAGGGTTCACAGCAGACAATAGATGCAGTATCAGCTGTCTAGCGTGGCTGAAAGAATCAGGATGACTAAACTCAGTGCTCTTGGTGCAGAGGAGACTGACAAAGGAGAGGGAAAGAAGAGGATAGAAACAATAGAATCCCTTACTGAGAGGTAAATTAAACCCACTGACTTAACATGCAAAGGACTAATTATTTCTTAGGCACCTCTCTGCAAGCAGATTTCTGGGGAATCCTACAGGAAGTTTTATTTTGTCAAAGTTTGGTTGACACCAGCTTACGTTTTTGAAGCAAATTAGGAAGAAATTCTTCACTGCAAGTGTGGTGAGGCACTGGAACAGGCTGACCAGTGAAGCTGTGAATGCTCCATCCCTGGAATTGTTCAAGGCCAGCTTGGGTGGGGCTCTGAGCAACCTGGTCTAGTGGAAGATGTCCCTGCCCACCGAGTGGGGGTTGGAACTAGACAGACTTTAAGATCCCTTTCAACCCAAACTATTCTGTATTTCCATGAACTCTTGCAAAGCCCTAAGACAATTCCTTCTCTCCATAAAGAGTTGAGAGGAAGACATGCATTTTGAGGCTTCACATCTCATCAGCTTGAAAAATCAACCCATCATGCCTAAGAGCATAGAGCTTTGCCCTACAGTCCTGAATCTTGGGATTCTGTGGCTAATAATAGAATACATGAAATTACCCTGAAGCTGATGCACACACCTGGTGAGGAAGGTCACTAAAGATTTGCCAAGACCTTTAACAGGCCAAAATAAAATCTCTAAAGTAATAAAGTGCATAAAACACGATAGCAATCTCCTTGGCTCCTGAGACCAGCAGAAGTAGTTTTTATTGCTAGGCAATTTTAAGAACTGCTGTGTAGTTTCCACTCTCATTGGCCAGAAGTAGGGGAGAAAGTGTGAAACTGCAAACCATAAAGGAGCAAATCTTTCCACTTATTTCTGTTGCTGCCATTCTCTTCAGTGATATTAAAATCTCACATATGAAATGGTGTTTCTCTGATTTAACACTAAATTTCTTCCAGGCACTTTTTTTGGTGAGTGAAGCTGTTGGGTAAGAAAGGTGTTTGCTCCCTTCATAATGAATGCAGCACTGATTATGGGTTTTGATGACATACTTAATCTCATTCTGATTTTCTGGATAATCTTATAAAGCTAAAGTAATCCTTGTGATGTTAACATGGTGATTACAGATTCCCAGCTAATTAAATTAAGACTGTGTGACCATGATATTGAAGGCATAGGGACAATTCTCTTGAAATAAATTAACTGATCGTTCATTTTGTTGAGGCTTTATCAAAATTAACAAATTTCAAGGCTTACATTATGCTCAAAATCTTGATCAGGAGAGATTTTTTTCACTCATTCTTTTAGAAAGGTGGGTTAGGTAAGGGATTTTTCCCCTAGAAGACTGTATTTCCTGACATTGTTTCCAAAAATAACGCATTTCTCTTGGGCTCCCTTGTCCTTCTTTATTTCTGTATCACAGAGGAGAATTGTAACTTTTTTTTTCTGTTCTCAAAAAAACATGTTGCAACTCTTCATGGCATATCTGAGCTGAGTGTTGACTTCTGAAGCTTCTGCCAGAAGATGTTTAATAATACTGTCACTCCCAGAGAATCCATGCCCTGGAAGGTTCTGACAAGGTGCAAAATCTTGGACAGGTGTGAATTTACCATCTGCACTTCCCTGCAACACTGAGCCAGTGTCTGTAGGAATTAACTAAAGGGAAAACCTTGAGAGGGAAAGTCACAGTGTCCCTTGTTCTTGGAGCTATTTCCTTGCTGGGCAGAAAAACAACTATAGAGCACTGGTAGAAGACCTGTTTCCCTGTCTTTATAAAACCCATATAACAAATAAAACCTTGAGTTTTGTTTGTAGACACTCAGTGCAGACATTGATAATACAAGCCCACATAACTGTGAGTTTCTCCTACAAGACAGCAAAGGAACTTTTTCATTTTGGCATTGCCATCTTTCAGAGTAGTGCCAGTTAAACCTGAACCAACTATGCCATAGGAGAAATGAACTACTAAAAATTAATATATTCTTGACTAAGGGGATTTGTGACTAGAAAAATGGTCTGAGGGTCTAAATATTTGGTTATTTTTCTCACTGCTAATAACTCACCTTAGTAATGATCTGCAACAAAATTCCTTGAGCTGCCTTACTTTAAAAAAAAAATTGCTTGGCCTCAGGAATATAATATAGAGCAGCTAATTAAGCATACACAGTCAATCAACAATGCCAAATACTCATTTATCATTATGAATGATGATAGCTAATTCTGAACAGTGAATTTAAGTGAAAAAAATGATATCATTGAAAGTTTTACTTTGTGATAGGGAACAGGAATGATCTAGCAGACAGGAAAGTATCTCACAAAACAATTAATTCAGGAGAGCTACATGTCTTTTCACTGGGAATTGAGAGCTTTATGTCTCTCCCTGACAGGTGGTACTTTCCAAGAGAGGTAAATATAACACTTTTACACTACAGTAGTAAATCAGTGGCCCAGGAATAGGGATAGGGAAAGAAATCCTAAATATCATCAAATCTTGAAAAATTAAACAGTCCTGAACATTGGGTAATTTTTAATGGAATGCTCTCTTAAGTTGCTTTCCACTCTCCTGGCCATAAAATAGTTTAAATTTGGAAAAGACAGGGAAGAGAGGGGATTTTTCTATTATTAATGATGAAACTAAACTCTTGCACAAGTACTTATTTTGAGTCTAAGACCAAGGGTTTGAATTACTTCCTCTCATCTTCTTTCTTGGAGACTGGTCCTGATGATTTGGATATTCTTAGTCTCATCTTTACTTTTGTGGGTAATTCACTGTCCCACTAAAACCCCACATCACAGGACAAATTAGGGTGGAAGGGTCCTTCAAGGTGTCCTCTGGTTTGACTCTCCACTCAGAACAGATAAATTCCACAGCAGATCTGACTGCCTGGGTCCTGTCCAAATAGTGTTTGAAACATCTCCAGTGATGGATTGTAAAGCAGCTTCAGATAAACCTGTTCCTGTGTTTGTCCATTGGCAGCAATCACATGGGCTGAAGAGCTGCAGGAATAATTAATGTAATTAAGTCTCCTAAGGATTCTCTATGGAAGATGAGATCTCGAAAAATTAGTGCTCACAATACTTTGCAAAATGACTAGCCCATGACAAGAGACAGCAAAAACAGCTTGATTTTAGAAAACAAACAAACAAACAAAAAATAAATAAATCCCAAACTAAACCCCCCCAAAAAAGGCCAAAACTACTAATGATCTGGGATTTTTTCATAATGGCATCTGGCAATGACTTTTCCAGTGTCTAACCAGTTCTCCTCTCAGTTTCTGTGCTGGGAGAAGCAGTGAGTTCTTTCCAGGTGTAGTAACACTTAGAATTGTATCAGACTTCTGCAAAACCTCAACTTCAAAGTCCTTTTTTTCCTGTTGCATTTACTTTTAAAGCTATTATGACAAAAAAGGAAATGCCAAACCCCTTGCAGGTAGGTAATTCACTGAATTCAGAGTAATGGTGCATCTGTGACAGAGAAGCATTTAACCCCTGCTTTGTGCCCACAAATGACAGTTCTTCAAATATTTGCCCTGTTTATGGGTCATATGGGACATTTTTCATGTCGAGGAATCACAGTGCCACACATAATGCCTGCAGGAGAAAAAGGTCCATGTTGGAAACAGGAGTTTAGTATAACAAACACCACAGAACTCTGACTTTTAGACTAAGACCTTCATGAAAGAAAGGATATGTTCCCCAGGAGCTCCTTGATGCCAGCTGTGGCATTAAAGAGAGTTGTTAGCTGTCATGTGAGAACTGAACTTCTCCATAGGTCAGACTCTTCTCTGTGGTGCCCAGTGACAGGAAAAAGGGCAATGGGCACAAATTGAAACACAGGAAGCTTCATCTGGATATGGGGAAAATCTTTACTGAGAGGCTGACAGGGCACTGCACAGGCTGCCAGAGAGGCTGTGGAGTCTCCTCTGGGGGTATTGAAAACCCACCTGGGTGTGACCCTGTAAAACCTGCTCTGGGTGCTAAACCTGATTTAGCTGGGGCTGGACTAAAGGCTCCCACAGGTCCCTTCCAAACCCAGCCATCCTGTGATGCCATGAAAATAGCTTCCATTCCTACCAAAAGAATGTGATTATCTCTAAAGATCACCTGTACCCCACCTACTTGTGCAGGTTTTGTCATTTTATACCAAAGCATAATCCCACTATATCAAATACCAAAAGAAATTCATCAGCTCCATGTTATGATTGAAGAAGTATTTAGAATAATTTGTGAATCAAATTTTTTCTGTTTCTTTTTGTAAAAATAAACTGATGTTCAGTTTTTACAGGCTATTTTGTAAACAGCTTAACACTTCCACTGTAAATATTAAAAAATTACAAATATATTGTGGTTTCATGATTTATTTTAAGAAAATACTGAATAAGCCTTTTTTCTCATTGAAAACAGATGAAATAGTTTCAGCAAAATACCAAGTTATATCTCTTTGACTTATATCTGGCAGATAAAATGTGTAAACCTTAATGTTTTCTTCAGGCCACATGCAACAGTTTATTATTTTCTTGAAACATAAATACACCCTATGGTATTTTCTTCAAGGATAGCTTCATAGAGGAAGGGGGTTGTAATTTTATTTTGACATGGAGATTGACAAAACATCCATTATCTAGAGACAGGAAGTGAGCCAAATTTTGAATGTGTTTGATTTTTTTTTAATGTTCTACACATGTCCCTATAGGTTTCTGGTAAGAAATTAAGGCATAGATGGAGAATTTACTTAACTGGATATTGTTCAATAACTGCTCTTCCAGTTGAACTCTTTTGATGATTAGTTGACTAAAATCATCCAGCTGAATCTCACTGTTTTTAATTTCTGTTGCCTTGAAGCTGTGGAAAATAAAAAGGAATGATCTCTAGTATCACACTGAGGCTGCACATAAATATCTTCTAGGGATTTTTGCATTTTAATTCCATTTACACTAATGCAAACAGAACAAAAAATATGTTAAGGTGTGCTTAATCAGTTATTGTGACAGAAATTTCTTTGACAGCAGTTAAAAACTGTCCTCATCTTTAGGTTTCAGTAGTAACTCACACAGGAAATTAATGTAGAGCCTGATTTATGTACAGTGTGGTTATATCTTTTGAAGCTTACAAAGTCACCAGATTGATCAGTAGCATGAAGGACACTGAGGAGAAGCCTCTGGAGAAACTTTACAGGGTTTGAGTCTCAAAGTTTGAAAAACTGGTACAGTATGACTGGAAGAGAATCTGCAACTCACAGCCCATGGGGTGGAGTCTTCAATATTAGAATTTAGATATCCAGTTTAAGATACTCATTCAGGGTCCTTTGATGAGGAACAGTTACTATCAGGAGCTACTAATCAAAACCTATGATATCCAAGATAATTAGGAGAAATTAACCTCTAGGGGTCTGTTTCTCTGCACAAGCATTAGAGGGACTGTGATGACTAACTTAGACTAGATGTTTAAATTCTGGAAACGTTTTCTTATGTCAGATGAATCCTAATTTAAATCTAAAATGAAAAAAAGCCAAGAAAAGAAAAACAAAAGAAACAAAACCCCACCCCAAAAAAAAAAAAAAACAAGCCAAAACTAAAACCCAACAACTAACAAATAAACAGCAACCACAACAAAAACACAAAACACCCCAACCCAAAACCTAGAGTTTGCATATATTGAAAACATTAGTATTCTTAAAACATTTTATTTTACTTTAGACTAGCTTGGTACAAATTCTATTCTTTCAGAACTAATAGAATATATGGCAAATTTGGCTTTTCTGCAATTAAAAGAATAGTTGAATTGCTAATCTGACTTCATTCATTCATCACCAGAAAATCTATCTGATTTTAAAGGGGAACAGTGTACACTGAAAAACCAGTGAAAATACAAGCAGGTGGTGTGAGTAACGGTAATTAACTGTTGATGAAGGTGTATTCCTTTTTACCTCCTAAAGATAAAAAGTTGTTCTGGGCATCTAAACTGAATATTGATTGAATTAATAACTGCTAAATATTTTTATTATTAAGTGGTGGGTAGGAAGAAATGCAAACACCTCCTCCCCACCAACAAAATGACCACAAACCACAGCCAAAAAACCTCAAGAGCTCCAGAAAGTCTGTGACTGACCTCTAAGGATCAGTTTTAAAGCCTGTAATAAGTTAAGTAATTGGGTATTCTTTCCTATCTTGCCTCTTGATGCAATTAAATGGCTCAAGATTCAGGAACCCAGACCTACCAGTCCCTTCAGCTTGTGACAGCCAGTCATGTGTGAGAAAGGTCAGTCATGTAAAAGAAAGTAAATGAGTTCTGCAAGGATTTAACTGGAATTGATGCAAAGCTCTCCAAACAGGAAAGGTGATGAAAAGTTCAATCAAAGTCAGGTGCAAGAAAAGATGCTCATTAATAGCTGCTTCTCTTGGTCACAAACACCATGCTCGTCTCTATGGCAGGACTGTGTATTTAATGATGTGATCAAAAGTGATATTCATGAGAGAAAATGTGCTCCATCCTACCCCAGCACTATGTATTGCATATCCTTCCAGTACTCCTAGAAAGAATAAAAAAAATTTCATATCTGCAGGAAGATTTTATTAAAAAAGAAATTAATTTCTGTGAAGTCAAATAAATGGTGTGTTACATGCTGAATATAATACAGTTGGTATTATTTCAGTGTACAAAACATACTCTAGGACCTCACTGAAAAATTTTTAACATCAGAGAAAACTTTTAACATTAGAAAGGAGAGGTAATACTAGGAAAATTAATGATCCCTTACTGGTTTGAACAGGCATTTCAGTAGCATTGCATTCTTGTATGTGTACTGAGGACAAGAAAGCTTCACACTTGAAGTGCTCAGAAATGAAAATAGCCAACTTAATTCACCTAATTATAAAAGAGATCTCTTAGCAAATTCTAACAAATTTATGAGTAAAAATCTAATAATTTTTCCTATGCTGCTTCAATAATTTTAAATAATACTCATTTCTGGTTTAATAATTTATAAAATAAATAGGCTGGTTTATGTTTATTATTCTCTGCCCTGAATTTTTTCACTTTGTAGACATAGGTAGTTGAACACTCAGGAGTGCAGCTTCTCAAAGCAGAGGAGACACATCACACTGGCTGGTGAATAACTTGCCAGCATTTAGTATTTAATTTCAGTATCTCTGGCCAAGGTACCTGCATTGCTCTTGTAATGAAGGACAAGCACCTGCAGCAACAGCTCAGATGAAAATTTGAAGAGCACTAAGGGGATAAATAATCAAGTTTTCACCTTCCAGCCAAAGAGACAAGCAGAGCTACCCCAGAGATGCAAGAAGAGTGACTGGTGACCCAAGAATGCCAATTTATGTTAGAACCCACCTCACTGCTAAAGACACGTGTTCCTACTGATCAGGAGCCTCATATTGGGAGAGTTCCTTTACCCAGAGAACGGCAGGCTCACTGTTATGACTATACACAAAAAAAAAATCCAACAAATGCCTCCAAGACCATAGAGAATCCTCACCTCAATTTTGGCATTTTATTAAATTCGATAGTTTTACTCCATGAAGAGTAAGATAAAAAGCACTTCCCAGGATCAAAAAATTACTGAAGTATCTCAGAAGATAAAGACTTTCTAATGATTGAGGGAGACAACAATAAAGAAACATTCTTCTTGTGTGGTATTTAATGTAATACCTGCATTCTTGATTTGTTTACCCGATTTTTATTCATTTTTTTCACCTATCAGAGATGGTTTCATGAGATACTTTCATCCCTCTGTGTGAAATAATGACAAAAGAAACAGCCTTTGAAGAATAAGATCCAGAATTATTCACAAATGATGGGTGTTATCCACCCAGGTATGTGCACAGAGGTCAGGAACCACTCCTCATGTCCTAGTGCCACAGACAGGAATCTGGGTACAGAACCCATTTCAGGAGGGCTTTATTTGTTTAGATGCCACTAAAGTAAGTGAAAAAAAAAATCTAATTATTACTTTCAATAGGTTTATTTCTTCTTCTGCATTTTTTTTTATTATCATTGTTACTTTCTTTAGGATTTTGCTTGATTTCCTCTTAATGTCTACCTACAGCTTGATTGGAAGTCAAGAACATCACTTGATCACTTTTCATTTCAGCTGATTAAATGAAAAAGATAATCTTTGCTTGTGTCAAAGGTTATTACAATGCATAATTAATTGTCCAGTATCATCATAATCAACAACTTTCCAGTTTCAGCCTCTTTGCCTCTCCCAAGGGAAGGGCAGCATTAAATAAAGGTATTTAGTCAATGGTGCATGGTTTGCCAGAAATGGATTTCTCTAAGGGTGCATTCAAGCAGTTATTAGGAAAGGTGCTGAAGTGAAACCACCCTCCTCCAAGCACACTGGACTGCACTTCTTTGGAGCAAAACATTTCAGTCACAAGTTCCATCTCCATCTGCTTAATGAATTGAAGTGTCACGAAAATTTGAAGAGGCAGCCCAGGAAAACAGAAATGTAATTTAATGCAACAAGAATAATTTGCTGGCCAACTGTACAGTATTGATGGGATTCCAGACAAAGCATTTAGATTATGGCTGTTGTTACAGGAAAAAGCATTTAACTTGTCCAGTGAGTCACACGCTTAAAAGAAGATTTTCTAAAAAATATCACAGGAACCTAAACTTTTCACACGCTTCTAGATGACCTAATTGGCAAAGCAGTAAATCTAATTACTTTAAGAAATGGAACTGAATGGGATCTTTGCATCTTTAATGCAGTCAGAAAAACATATCCTGCATAACTTTCTCAAAAATCACCTAAAATCTGAGGCTGCCTGATAAACATGCACAAAGTGGTTGAAGTCTTCTATCAGTTCATGTTATTTATCTCATTGTCTCTGTGCTTTTGGATGCAATAACTCAATTTACTGCATCTGGAATATTCCCAGACACCATTAAGTGGACACCCACTCTGTTTTCCTCTTCTCAATTTCACTGACACAGTTAATATTTTATATACAACACATGCAAGCTGGCTGGTGATGTACCTCCTCTCCCTTTTTCTCTTTTTTCCCTCTTCAGATCACAGCTTAGCAATGTAAGTGTTTATGTATTCTCTTTTACCTGCCTATTATTGAAGTTTGCCCAACTCTCAAAATTCAGCTGCAGGAATGCAGAAAGGAAAAAGATGTGTCTCTGAACCACAATCTGGTGGAAGTGGGTTGTGTACATGATCCTCCAGCATGACCCCTGGCATGACTTTGTCCTGTGAGAACAAACTGCTCTCCCAATGCCCTTGACCTTCCCCATAGGGCAGCACAAGCCAACACAACATAAACTTGCAGCAGCTACATGATTGCTACCAGTGTGCATGGACAAAAACATGCACTTTGGATGGAATGAGTTTCCCTCTGGCAATAAAACTCTGCCACAGCATTTGCCCTCTGTGCCACAGACAGAAGTAAAGAAATAGCAACTTTTAGGGACCTTTGAACATAACCATAAATATTATGATGTGGTGTGTCTCTGAAGATGACATTTTGATCACATGCTGGATGGAATCTTCCCCTTTCTTCCTTTGCCTCCTTTACCAATACAAAGAAAAGCAAATTTATTCAGATCCTTGATTGCCAAGGATGGAATTCTGCAACTACATGTGCAAAGAATAGTGTAAGATGTTAGTGTAAGTTAAAGAATATGTGGAGAAAAAAAAATGCAATGGAAAAGAGGATGGAGACCAGCAACATTTTCATTCTTTCATGACAAAAGAAT
Organism: Luscinia megarhynchos; assembly: GCA_034336665.1. Classification (NCBI taxonomy): domain Eukaryota; kingdom Metazoa; phylum Chordata; class Aves; order Passeriformes; family Muscicapidae; genus Luscinia; species Luscinia megarhynchos. Next base: position 95,744,903 of record JAPFBE010000002.1, read on the forward strand.
TTAAATACACAGCGACGGTTGGATTACAGTGTACTCATTTCTGGGTTAAAAAAAACAAAAACTCTGTATGGCCAGGCCCAGAGTATCACAGAATCCCAGATTGTGCAGGATTGGTGGCCAGTCACAAGTGGTATTTCCCAGGACTAAATGTTGGGACAGTTCTCTTTAATATCCTCATCAGTGGTTTGGATGAGAGGATTGAGGGCACACACAGGAAGTCTGAAGACAACACCAAGTTGGGAAGGAGTGAAATTGGAAGGATTGCTAAGCACTGGAAGAGCTGCCTAGGGAAGTGTTTGATCACCATCCCTGGAGATCATAGAATCACAAAATACTATTTAAAAGATGTGTAGATGTGATGCTCAGGAACATAGTTTAGTACTGGACTTAGTGTTAGATTTACCCTTAGATGGTTCTAAGGGTCTTTTCCAACCTAAATACTTCTATGATCCTAGATGATACATGGAGGTCCCTTCCAAGTAAAATATTTTGTTAGTGTGGTCTAACCTAGTGCAAATATGGTCATTTGGATCTTAACAATAACATAATTTGAGGAGTATCTGGAAGTGTGTCAGTAGTTTAAAAGGTACTTAGAAAACTTTCAAATCTTCACACTCCTTAGAGAGAGAGAGCAGGGATCTTTGCCCTAGGGGTCTGTATGCATATCATGCATATCTTTCAATTTTCCTTTAGTAATTTCATTGGTCCTGCTTTCTTACCTCTAAGGCCTCTCAACCTCTGTAAAAATTGCACCTTTATCCTGAATTTGGTCCTTCAGCTGAAAAATCTGAGGCAATTTTCTGTGTGCATCCATGGCTATAATTTTGGAGAGCAGGGGAATGAAATCTCTCAGCTGCTGCAATCCACAGCATGCCAGGTTAGCTGAGGTCTGAATCTACCACACTCTCCCTCAATCTATGTACCACCCTCCTTACTTCAAACTGAGACAGCAGTTAAGCAACATTTGCATGAATTTCCAGTGCAATCAGAACACAAGCAACTGAATTAACTGTAATAACACTTAATTGTGTGCTTACAATGATAAGCATGCCTCAATGCTGCTCTTGCTGAAGACAGTCTGGAGCTCAGGCCCCAGCATCTGCCTGTGCCATTCAGGGTGTCTGCTTCAGTTTATTCATCTGTAAGACAGAATCTTTGCCTACATGACAGACAGGCTTATTCAATAAATATCTTAAGCTGCCAGGGGATTCTTGGATGAAAAATCATTATAATGCAAAAAAAAAAAAAAAATCATCTTTTAATACAATCCTTTGCTTTTCAAATGAACTCTGAAAGAACATTCTATATTCAGATAAAAGCTGAATGTGTATGATTGTAAATGGTCAAAAAGCCCAGTACTACAGAACAGTTTCTTTAGTGTGATAATACCTAACAAAAGTTCCAAAATTTTTCAATTAACTCTTTCCCATGGGGAATATCTGAAGCTACATGTAATGAGCAACATTATTATTCTGTGATGGTTACAATTTAAATCCCAGAAGTTTAGTTCCTGTTTACATATCTGGAGAAAGATTCAGAGGAGGTTTATTTGTTTGATTATTTGTGGTAAAATCCATTAGAGTTGTCAACATTTTAAAATCCCTCTCTTTCCTCCCTAATACAATTTGTATTTTTATTAAAAAAGCTTAATGCTTGAATTTATTAAAAAAGCAAACGAGCAAACAAAAAAAATCACCTATATATAAACTGGTGGATTTACACTGTAAGAATTGCAAATCAATTATAGATTCTGTTAAAGCTATTTTCTTGTTGGACTGGCAGTTTTAACACCAGGTTTTTGTTTGCAGCTGAAAGATATTTCATAAATGGCAATTTATCAGTATAGTCAGAGTGAAATCTTGGATTTTCGCTTGTTTTATCATAGAATATGACTGAGTGGGTCTTCTTTCTTTACCTTCTGGAGAAAGAAATTACTCTCTCAATGTCAACTACCATATCTGTTATATATCTTTTATCATTTAGAGAAATAAAGACCTTCCTACTCTTCATTCTTATTTATGAAGCCAATACGATTTCCCAGTGGTGTACAGAAACTTAACAGGAGCTTATGGATGTTTACATAAACTCCTGTAGGGTGAAATTTTTTTCCTGAGCATTATTTCATTTATTTTTTTAACATTCTGTGTTTCTGTAAAATTTCCCACCTCCAATCAGCAGGTTTTTGCACATTTCTACTTTTTGTGCCAAGGGTGCCCAACAAAAAAAAACCAAAACCAAAAACAAAAAAAAACCAAAAAAAAAAAAAACAAAAAAACAAAAACAAAAAAAAACAACCCAGACCTTTTCCTTTCACTGGAAAAGATGTACACTGCATGGAAATACATTCAAATATACATTGAAAACATTAAGTGTTCAAGACTCCAGTTTCCACCATTTCATCTTGAATATGTCACACCTCTAATCAGGGCAATTTAAACCTTTGACTGTAACACAGGATAATTTTGGATTGAACTAAATACACCTAACAGTATTAGTAATGGCTGTATAAAGTGAATCTTCTGCCCCTGCAGAGGATTTCTTCTTCTTTTGAAAAAATTAATTGATTATATTACTCATCTCTTCCTTTTTTCTTTCTTATTGTCTTACCTGTTTGTTTTCTGGAAACAAAATATGCGAAACCTCACAAGCGGTTAAGGCAATGATTACAGGAATCATATTTAATACCTCCACCTTAATTCCCAAGTGAAATTCCCTGTCACATATATTTTCAGCTATCTTTAAGGGATTGGCCAAAATAATCAGTACATGCAGAAGTTCCCAAGGATGAAAGATTGGAAAACACTGTGAGATACATTAAATTCCTTTAAATTGTGGTTTTGTGTTTGTTTGTTTGCTTCTTTATTTGTTTATTTTTAACAAAAAGAATAGGAAAACTTTCTGTCTTGTTTCTCTTTTATAATTGTTGATGTTTTTGAGGCAAATAAAAGAAGCTGCTCAAAAATGTAGAGATCACACTGCTATTGAGCATCATCTTCCAGGAAGTGGACATGTAGGACTTTTAAATTTCTCACAGTTTCTGCTTATTAGGGATGGTGGCCCAAAGTAGTGCTCTTGCTCTTCTACAAGACACATCTCTGAAGTGGTTTAGGTGACCCAGCCCTTTAAAGTTACTCTTTATCCACATGAAGGTAGTTTGGCACAGGTAGCACTGGTGAGGTTCTAGATGCCTAAAATAATTGCAAACACTCAAAGGTTTGTTGTGGTGACTGCCATTCCTTGCAAGAGACAATGTTCTCTTCCTGTTATCCATTTTGTAACTGTTGATAAATTCCAGACCAACAATGTTTAATGTGCCACCTGAATAATGGCTCTGTGTGCATGAGCATCTGTTCTTAATGCCTTGGTGCTATGGGGAAATACAAATTAAATCTGAATGACATTTGATCACAGGGTCACATATTTTTTTTCAAATTGCTCAGTGTGTATTAATGATGTTTATGCCAAGATAAAACAGTTTTATGGCTTCCTATAATCATATGTAGATATTAATAATTAGTGAAACTCCTAGTTTATGATATCACATCCAGATCACTGGTATGGATTTAACTCATTTCTGTTCCCCTGTCTATAAGGCAATGCTGGGACTAGAGCTAGGTAATTCAGTCTTCCTTTACAGCCAAAGAAGAGGAATGAGTATGTCAAGGCCACAATTAATCTGATTTATTATGGAAGTCTGCTTTAACATGAGATTGACTGTACCAATCATGTGTGTTTCTCTTAACTACAAAGGAGAACCCAAGAACCACTTAGATCTAGTTTTCTATAAAGTTCATTTATCTTCGGCCAATTGAATCCCACATCAACCTTATTATTGTAGTTTTTTTCTTCCTCACTACCAGAGGTCAATCATTCCAGAGTGATATGTGTTGTTAATTCAGGTTTATCTGCATTGTCAGTAAAATAGGAAAACTTCAAAGCAATCTAAACTATTGTTTAAAACAAACCATTGTTCAAACAAACAAACATATCTAGAGCCATCAGTAATCAATGAATGGAATAAATGGTTTGTGATTGTAGTGTTTTCTTTCTGCCCTGACTTCTAGCATCAGATTAAGCATATAACATTTCCCAGTGACAAAGGAGGACAGAGGTTATGTTTTGTTACCGGGCTTATGACTGCACTCTGGTTTTTTTCATGTGCAACTATTATAAACTTGGTATTTTACCAAATATCTCCAGTCTCACTTACAGAGATAGTGGCATAAACAGTGATTAAGACAAGTCTTTAGATAGACTAGTAGTCAAACCTCTGTGACTTGCCAGACTTCCATCTTGGGCCACACCACCAAAACCAGCACCCAGTTTTGAGCAGGAGTGTATCTGGTAAAAAATTATTCAAAAGATGTGACCAAAGAGATAAAATTGAGTTTCACTATGCTATGTGTACTGGATGGAAAATGTTTGCTTCTCAGCCAGGGAAGAGGACCAAACACTGTTTTTTCTGGCATCCCAGACCTTAAGTGCCTGCTAGCTCACATCATAGATGATGTGATGAGATGAGCAGCTGCTGGCACACTGGGAGTACAGCAGAACAAACTTCACAGTCCTGATCCTAAAGAAGTTTCAGCTTAATACACTGTACAGCTGAAATGTTTCCAAATGCACCAAGAATTGACCTCAGGGAGAAATGTTGACCCTGATACAGTCAGAGGGATATATACAGGTAGTCAAGAACTTACTGTCTTGCCTCTTTCCACAAGGTTTTATGATGAGGATGCTAAAAGGCTGCAGGACATAGCAATACTCTGTCCACCTGAACCACAGCCTCAATCAATGTTATTATGACCTCTGATCAATTGGATGCTCTTGTGGGGGTCTGTAATGGTTTATCCCATAAGTCACTTACAGGTATATATACACAGATATGGCACAGGAATTTTCTCACCCAAGTATTCTGCTGAGATTTCAGATATTTTCTTTACCTATATTAAGATAAAACTAGAGCCTCATTTAAAAATAAATTTTAAAAATACTAGCATATAACACCAACACGAACTAATATTCAACAAGTTTTCTATCTTAGAGATCTGAGTAAAACAGTTTATGCCACAGTGGTTTTATTGTTAGTGCTTAAATGGGCTGCTGTAGTTAAGGAATTGCCAGGTAATGTCTTAATTCATTATGGACTGTAAGATAAAAGCTTATTTGATGGATGGATCAGAACAGTTTCTTAATTAAAAGAATATTAAAAAAGAAGAGTTGAACTGGAAGAGCTTTAACCTTAATGGAATTGGGCTTTTGTTACTTTTTCTACATTCATGACTAATGAGCTATTTCTTGAAAAGATGAGGATTTTTTAGAGATCAGAAGCTGCATTTATGAAGACCTTTTTGTAGAAAAGGGGAGCTGGGAAGACAGAGTGTGTAAATGAACTTTGTACATGCATATCATTACTAGAATTGGAATCATTACTTAAGTACGGGAGGGATTGTTGAGCTGTGTTTTTAGAGATGTTTAATTAATCAGTTATAAATACACAAAAGAAATGGAAAATGCCTCAGAGCAAGCAGAAGTGCAATCTGAGGGCAGGACTAATAATTAAATCTGATTTAACATTAGCAGTGATTTTGGAATTCCATGCAATGATTTTTCCATGATGTCAGACAACAGCAAATTGCCCTATTTTAGAAAAGGCTCTCTACCTTGTGAGAAGTAGAGGTGCTGGAAGAATTTAAGCAGTCCTTTGTTAAATGTTATTTCTTTGGCTCAGCCATGATGTGAAGGCTTATTTCCATTTTGAAGTTTACTGATTTTAGCTATCAGTCTTGATTTTACTGGTATCTACTTCACACTGTGGAGTTAAAGGACACTGTGTGAGAGAAACAGATGCCTAAACATAAAGGTCTATTCAGGATATTCCCCTAAATAGGGATGGTGTCACCACTCAGCTGCTGCTGCAGACCAGCTCAGGTCTCCCAGAGGCCCTGTCATACCTTCCACCAGGATATTTTGGATTAGTAAACATTTCCTATGCACTATGCTTTGATAGCTGAAACAAACTCTTTATTAGCTAGCTGAAGACTATCCTGTTCCTCAGAATCTTTCTGTCCTTCAACTTTCTGTAACCTTGACATCTGTAATTGTTTTTCACCAAGCCTGGTCATAAGTTTCTGCTCAGTCGTAGATGAATTCAAACCACTTGAAATCCATGTGGATTTCCTACAAGGAAAATTCTTCTCTGAACTGAAATGACAAGTTATTGTAAACAGAGTTATAGACAAAATCTCATTTAAATTTCAACAAAGGGAGGAATTAAACCATTTCTTTTTTTTTTTTTTTTTTTTTTTTTTCAGATTTAGAATTTTAAAATTAATTTCATCTTTGTGGAAGTAACGATATGAGGGGTGAATTACATGGGCTGAATCCATAGCAATTGGCTAAACCAAGAGATGATCTTGGACACTGGGACTTGGTTGTTCTTACCATTACACTGTTCCCACTGTCTGTGGCATCACTGTGGCCTCTGCAAACCTCCACTGTCTCAGACAGATCACAGGTATGGTTGGAGATAAGTTCCAGTGACCAGCTCCATAGAGTCATAGAATCATAGAGGGGTTGGAAGGAACTTTAAAGATCACTCAGTTCCACCACCCCTGCCATGGGCAGGGACACCTTCCACTAGGCCAGGTTGCTCAGAGCTCCATCCAGCCTGGCCCCTGACACTTCCAGGGATGGCATTTCCACCATTTCTTTGAACAATCTGTTCCAGTGCCTCACCACTCTCACAGTAAAGAATTTCTTCCTAATATTTAATCTGAAACTACTCTCTGACAGTTTGAAGCAATTTCCCCTTGTCTTGTAACTCCATGTTCTTGTAAGAGATCCCTCTCTGTTCTTCTGCTAGGTTCCTTCAGGAACTGCCAGGCTGCAATTAGGTCACCCAAAAGCCTTTTCTTTTTCTGGCTGAACAATCACAATTCCCTTGACCTTTCCTCAGAGGAGAGGCTCCATCCCTCTAATCAGCTTGCTGGCTTTCTCTGCACTCAGTGCAAGAGGTGTCTGTTCTTCCTGTGCTGGGACCCCAGAGCTGGGTGAAGTACTCCAGGTGAAGAGCAGACTACTGGGGCACAATCACCTCTCTCATTTTAGAGATTAAGAGAATCTGGCAGTAAAGAAATTGTCTTTTTCTCCTATGACCTGCTGTGCCTGTTTCTAAACATGTTGAACCTACTATAATAATATATTGAGACTCAGATTTTTCTAACTCATATGGGCTTCTTGAAGTAAAGAAATTGCTGGAGGATCCTTCAGAGCAGACACTGACATTGAAATATGTCCTTCACTGTTTCAGGACCCAGTTTTGGCCTCAAATTAGAGCAGATGCAGAGCATGCCTGTGTCAGGAAAGGATCAAACCAGCTCTGACTCTAAGTGTCACAAGCCCAAGGATGGTGAATGGCAGTAATCATCAGAGAACAGTGATGTCTAAGCTGAAAGAAGGTGCACAAAGTAAAGTGCTCAAATGACATTGCTAATGTGAGGATGAAAATCTGGTGGAGTATTGTTTGTCTTTAATATTTGCTGGCTGAAAACCTGGAACAATTTAAGACTGCCTACGATAATGCTACTCTGACAGAACTGAATCACAAAACAAGGAAAAATCCCTGTTTTCAGTCATTGTGGAGCCATCTTTTGGACATTGATGGTGAGCCAACAGGGGTTGTGAGCTGTTTTCAGCAGAGCTCCTGCAGCACAAGACTCCTTCCATGAGCATACCACCTCTTAGCAGCCAAAAACATGTTCCTGTGTAAAAACAGATTGAAACTTTCTGTGAGCAAAGGATCAGCATGTAGCAATTTACATTTTTATCAACGAGGAGGTGTTTCATCCTTTAACTTATGCCACATTGCTGTATTATAAATACAGGCCCTTGTTTTGTATAGATAGCATTAGGCTGTCATACTGTTTAAAGAAGAAATGTTATCTTGTTTTTGAACTACAAAGCCATTCAAATTCCTTTTCAACTGATAAACTCAGTGTCATTTAATTTAGCAGTTGCTTATATAAGAGGAATAAAGAGATATTGAATAGCCACAAGATGAATACCCTTTCATTATTTTTTATTGTTTCTGAGATTGTTTTATTTTTCTTTTCACATATGGAACACGATCAAGAGAATTAGCCAGGGGAATCAAAGTATTATTATTGGTTAATATTGTTGCTATTTGTATTACAGCAAAACATAAAGGAACAAAATATTGCTAAGAACACTTTAAAGGACTTGCAATCTAACTATGCAGAATGTACTCATCTTGGTTCAATTTAAACAAAGGACGAGTACTGAGGCACAGAACTGAACCTTAATGGGAGCTGGTTTATAGAAAAGCTCTCCTGAGATTTTCTGCTTCAGGAGAGATTTAATCACCTTCCCTCTGTCAAAACAAAGGAAATGTTGCAAATGATATTTAGTAAGAAATATGTGGGCTCTCAGCACCCACTACAATCCTTACCCAAATGATTACTCATCAGCCAGTAATTCCTTTGACATTAACTTGTGTTTCTTCCCTGCTATCTGGTTTTGTGTGATGCATTAATGGACTGATCCCTTCTGCCTGTTTGGTCTTTCAAAATAATCCTCAAGTATATAGCCAGGATTAATGAATACATGATGCAAAAAACAAAACCTATGCTGTATTTAAGTTACTTTGTATTAACTAGACAAGAGCAAGAACTCTACCATGGCCCCTTTGAGCATATGTGATTTTTCTCTGTGCTTTGGCACTATCTTCAAGGGCAGAGATTGACCTTCCAGAGATGTGAAATGACACAGGGCTGACATGGAATCAGTGTCAAAGCTCAACAGTGCCAAAGCTCTGATTTGTTAACCACTAGTCAAGGGCTTTAACCTTATGTCCTACTTACACAGCTGATCTTATATATCTGGGAAAAGATGCAGTGTGTCAGCTGTAATAATAATCCTAAATACTTACTTCAGTCATGCTTAACACTGTGAAATTACTTCATAGCCTTAGGGCCATGATGTGCTGTTTCCTGGGATTTGTCCATGTTTTTCTGCCATGTAGACCATGACCAAAGCACAAATAACTCATGGTTACTTCTCCTGGGTTTAGGAGTGGCCTTGGTTTCAGAGCACCTGGTTTTGGATATAACATGAACCTTCAATCTACTTATGCTAAAGAGTCTTATCATCCTTAATAGCTTTGTACTCACTACTCCTGAGAGGATAGGAGTCTATTAATACTGTCTTTTAGAGGAGAAACTGAGCTATGGAAAAAGAGAAAGGGAGATACCTAAAATTATTTGTGCTTTTCAGTCCTCCTGATTTCTGTAGGTGTCTATGTGTTAACTGTACTTCAGTTCTTTGGCACCTCTCAAGGAACAGACATATTTTTACTAATTTTGTCTTTCAGTAATGAGATCTGCTGCTTAAATTTCCTTCAGCCAGGGGAGAGAGAGAGAAATATTCTTGAAAATTTCTTGAATATTTATGGATTTTTTCCCTATTTTAAGACTGCTGTGATGAATTGTCTAGGTTTCTAGACATACTTCTGTCTTTCCATTGACTAGATACACTTTGCATGGCCAGTATATTAAATTAGATATCCAATTTTAAACGGTCAAAGTTATTTCAGATGAATCCTACCCTTAGTTAACATTTAAAAAGTCTCTCAAAAAATTACCACGGGCTGTAGGAGAGAACTGAATGCAGATGTCTCAGATCACGATAATTTGTCTCAAAACACAAGACCATTTTTATTTCTGAGGAAAGACTTGCTGAGACTATTTGCTATGCTTAAAGCCAATATGATCATATACCTCACTGGAAGAATGCTGTTATGAATCACTGAGATATGATGCAGCTCTTTCTTGGAAGAAAAATACAGATAATATTATGAATGCACTCAAGAAACAGTGTTTTGGGGATGAAACTACAGCTGTAATTAAATAAATAATTCACTCTTTGGTGCTACTAAGTAATGATTAATATTTAATTCCTAAAATTGTGCTGCTTAAAACAAGAACATAGCAGTTAAAATTTTATGGGTTTCTTTTAAACTTTCACATGGAAAAGAAGGAGAGAAGAGAAGAGAAAGAGAAGAGAAGAGAAGAGAAGAGAAGAGAAGAGAAGAGAAGAGAAGAGAAGAGAAGAGAAGAGAAGAGAAGAGAAGAGAAGAGAAGAGAAGAGAAGAGAAGAGAAGAGAAGAGAAGAGAAGAGAAGAGAAGAGAAGAGAAGAGAAGAGGAGAGAAGAGAAGAGAAGAGAAGAGGAGAGGAGAGGAGAGGAGGAGAGGAGAGGAGAGGAGGAGGAGAGGAGAGGAGAGGAGGAGGAGAGGAGGGAGGAGAGGAGGAGGAGAGGAGAGGAGAGGAGAGGAGAGGAGAGGAGAGGAGAGGAGAGGAGGAGAGGAGAGGAGAGGAGAGGAGAGGAGAGGAGAGGAGAGGAGAGGAGAGGAGAGGAGAGGAGAGGAGAGGAGAGGAGAGGAGAGGAGAGGAGAGGAGAGGAGGAGGGAGGGAGGGGAGGGGAGGAGGGAGGAGGAGGGAGGGAGGGAGAGGAGGGAGGGAGGGAGGAGGGGAGGGGAGGGGAGGGAGGGGAGGGAGGAGATCTGAATAAAATGAAAAATTATTCAAAACATGCAAAAAGAAATATAAGCAACACCTTGAGCTATTGCCTGGTCTTAGAGGTGAGGCAGGATTTATTATCTCATTTATTGTGAGGCCCTCTTCTGAGACATTCAGAACATTATTATTTTTCTGTAGTCAGAAAAAATTTCATTTTTCCCACATACTATTATACTGACCAATGTTAAGCACACACTGCTATCATTCGTGAGTACCTACATGAATCAAAAAATTGGTGAATGGTGATAGAAAGGTTTAAACTTACAGTCTGTTCTGAGCCCAGAAATTAGTATTCAGATGTTATTTCTTGTCCCTTCCTGCCAGTGTTCCTCTCAACATGGTCATAAGATGTGTAATGTCTTTATTTATTTATTTACTTATTCATCTACTTATCTTTAGATCATGTATTTATTTTCAACAGCCTCTTTCCTCCACCTTGCAAACACCAACAACTGACATTTTTAACTTCATCAAGATCAAGATATTCCCTGTCATAATTGATGCAGTGCTGATTGGAAAGAGGAGGGAATAAGAGTGCTCTTATTCTTCAGGCATTCAAAACATTTCCATGTATGAGAGCAATGTCCTCAGAGTTAATGGAAAACTGTCTGGGAATTTTTGCTTTAGAATATAATTTTCCTGCCCTAACTTTTTCTAAAAATAGATATCGGATCTAAATTGATCATTTATCTATAATCAAAAGTGGGAAATATTTCTGAGGAATGAGTCATCCTGTCCTGGGACAGATAAATCATTCTGTATATGTGCTGGTTTTTTCTTAATTTAATATAATGAGAACATAAGAATATGTATTAGGTTATATCTTTAATTCACATATAATCAAAATTAAGGGAAATTAATCCTGCATGAGATCAGATGGGGATAAAAGATCCTAAGCTATCTTTAGTTCTAGAGCTTGTGTAGGACAATCCCCTTGTCTTTCACTTCATTAAATATGTAAGAATTTAATCTCCAGATACAAACTCATTTATGGCTGAACTGCGAGGAACTTGGGAGCCTCTGTGGATTTGAGAGCTGGGGCAGCTTCTTGGGTATCTTTTTTAGGCATAAAACCTTCTTGTCTCTTCAGTCTTGAGATGAAGGAGATGTACTTTTAATATGCAGCAACAATATCAAGAAGAGATCATGAAATAATTTTTAGAGAATTACTTGATCTTCATTGAGCTGGAGAGTTTGTGCACCAGTATGAATATTTTATTCTCAGGGTAATAGATTTGAAGTGTACATGTTTGAAATCACTCCAAAATTATTGACATTTGGATGAGTATTAGTCTGTTTCTTCCACTACACTTCATGCTAAATTTTCCTGAAAGTATTGGAGTCATCATTAACCCTAAAGGCAGAAGAACAAGTTTACATGGCTAAAAAAAGGCTTGCAGTTTCCATATTTCTCACTTGTGCAAAATATCTACTAAAAGACATTGTCACTACCCAAGAGCCCCACCTCAGCCATAGAATTCCAACTCTTTAATAATGGTTTCTACTGGGGACAGCATTTAAAACCCACTGGGGCCAATGAAAAGACTTTCAGAAGTTGCACGAGTAATCCTTGCACTTATTGTGCTGCTTCTGTGCTGCAGGAGGTTTTCACTCAAAATGTCATGTCAGAAAACCCTCAAATTTTTCCATGTCTGAATACTGAACTCCAAACACAGTAAAATCCTCAGTCAGGTTATACAGCCAGGCAAGACACAAGGGAGTAACATATCAACAAAGGTGGTTCTTTTCAGTTGGAAGCCAACCTAAAACAAAATGCAGAAGGCAGAGCTAGGGTAAAATATTTAGTGCCATGAAAAAGATCTGATTCACCTTCCTATACAAGTTCTCCCCTGGGAGGAAAAAAAAAACAGACTGAAAACTGCAGTGAAAGGGATAGAATGTGTATGGATTCTGAAATTTTGTGAACTTCCCCATGAGCAGGTCATGACCTTCTCTGCCTAAAGAATGTTTCTCTGTGTTTAGACATGAGGGTGCCTCCAGTGTCTTGATTGCAGCAGGAGCTGAAATCTCTGGGAAGGAGTCTTTGAGCAGATGGTTTAGGCAACTTAACATGTGAGAGGTTTTTAATATCCACATGCATTTCCCATTATTTTTTGCTAGCAATTAGATAATCCAGGCAACAAGTATTTCATCTGAGCTGGCCACAGCATCTAGCATCCATTCCTTGGCATGCTTGTGCTAATAGGGATTGGCAGTCATCAGTCAAGGATGACACAATTCTCAGTGTGCAGAAGGAGACACAGAGATCTGCCTGACTGCTCAGGCATGCCCAGAAACCCAAACAAATATTGCCCATTTCTTACGACTTCTGAGCCCCTGTTTTTGACACAGGTTCTGTGACACTCTGTGAAGACATAACTTGATTTAATGATTTACTGTAAAATACTAATGTGAGACTTACTGTGAAGACTGAGAGGTGCTCTAAAATAATATGTTTTCTGTAGTATTTTGCCTAGTTTAAACTTTGGGATTTGCATTTTTAACATGTTTAAATGTGACCATAATTCACTTCCATGGTACTTCAGGCTCTTGGAAGTCACTGATGAACTTGGAGGTTTTATTTATTTTTTGTTTCTTTTTGTTGCTGCATTTTACCTATTTGAGAAAATTTTTTAGCTCCTAACATTTTGAGTAAAACTCCAGAGATGCTTTGCCCTCTGGGTAGGTTGAGGGAAGGTTGGACTGAGGCTTTTCCAGGACAGAGGGTGCATAAATCTGAACGGAATGACTTGGAACTGCCTGAGGTACCTGTCAGTGTGTTCTTGCAAAGGAGGGTCTAATTACTGATGTCAGTTGGTCTCCAAAAAGGTTTGTATGTGGTCCATGAAGCAAGGAGGAGGGAGTTGAATCTGGACCAAACACAGCAGATAATTCTTTTTATGTATTCATATGGCAGGGCTTGGCAGCACTGTTAAAATGGAGAGACTGACAGTGGTTCCAAAATAAAAACCCATTTACACAGATATTCATCATGTTAAGTCTTTTAATTTGCCTCATACTCATGTCTGGCACTTGGTAGTCCCCATCCTCTTTCCCCTTCCCCTCCTGAGATGATTTTTCTAATTTAATTTAAATTTACTTGACTGCTTTATTGAAGGAGGCTATTATATTATCATGCCAGCAGCTGACACGGTGAGGCTGTGTTGCAGTGCATCACCACTCTCAGGTGTCTGTACTTTCTTAAATTTACATTTCCTTGACATGAAAGGCTTGCTTTTGCACCAAAGTGATGCTTGATGACTTTCTGCAGAAAAATTTTGTCTCCTCCACAGCTCAACTCCTTCCTTCTCACTGTGCTGTATGTGGACACCAAGAGTAAGGCACCATAAATCCCTCCATTATGGGAAAGGAAAAAACTATTTAGGAAGTGTTTGAGTTCAATAAAGTTCTATAATTCACCAGATAAAGCAAACAGTTGCATCACATCACTAAATTAAAGTGTTAGCCAAATAAAAAAAGGGGCTGAGAATAGATGTTTTAAACCAGCTCTGCTGATGAAGTAAATATATGTTGACCCACCCCTTAAGAAATCTGTGTATGGGGGAAAAACAGCCCTCAGTGTGTTGTTAATGTCTGCCTGAAGACATTAATTCGTGTTCTCCAGATCAAATTGTGAAATTGAAAGACAGTAATTGAAAGACAAATGTTCAAATGTTAATTGAGTACTTAAAAATAGCACCACAACCTTAGAAATAATTTTTCTGGGGGAAAGAGGAAGAGAAGAACATAATTTCCAATTAAAAATAGGAGCTGAAAATCTGAAGATACCAAACCTGGAAAATTGAATTAAAAATTAAGAGGTAGATGATTATAACTAAAAAAAAAGAAAAGCTGTCTTGTGCAGCTGATATTTTTAATTGGTTGAACTGATCTTTAAGAAAATTCTTGAGAATTCACAACATTTAAAAGTATGAGTTGGATCTGTGGGAACCAGAGCAATCCTCCACATGACTAAGGAAGCAGCCCACAGACACTGCCCTCTGCCAATACACCAATGGGCATCCTAAACATTCCTGCCACTTTACATCAATTCTGACACCACTGGTAGACACCCCAAAGTGAATTAAGGACAGGGTAGCAAGTTTAACTTGAAATTCATTTGCTTTTGTCAGTTCACATCAGGTCCTTAATATCATTTTCACAGACATTTCATGTTTAATATTAATGATCTCTGGAGACTCATCCTAATGTATTCTGTGAGCTTCTTTGAGAATTTAAGACTATTTCAGACACCAGAAAAACCCAAGGCATATTTACCAATGTGAGTATAAAGTTTGTTGAAGGTGCCATTAGAACTTTCTGTGGGCTCATCATCCCTGCATTATTGACATCAACATTTCATTTGAGGAAGGAGCTGAAATTAGAATAGGAACTGTATTTGTTAATAAATGAGATTGCCTCTGATCTCCTGATGCTCAGGGCGTTCAGTTAGGAAATTGCAATAGCGGATTCCTCTTTCCATTGGTTGCAATTCTACCATGGATTTTGCATGGAATTTTAACTCCTACTATTTATGCATTTGTGGTTTGTTTGTTTGTTTGTCATATTGTGAAAGATAGAGAGGTCTTTAATATCTATGGTTATCTTATTCAAGCATTACTCTAACAGTTCCTGTCTGTCAGCTGTGGCTTAAAGCCCACATATTTGCTTTCTGCTAGTAAATCTTTGTGGCAAAGAACTGCTTTAAACTGTTTTTTCATGTTTTTCATTGGAGCCTGCCCAGAGAAGGATTATTTGGACAGAGACTTCTGAGGCCTTAATAAATTAGCAACCTCCAGGGAATCAAGCATGCATGCATACATACCTACACACATGTTTAAAGTCTGTCTGTGTGTGAGCAAATGCACACACACAGCTTTAACCATGAGGCCTGCATCCCTTCAACAAGAATGTCAAGGGAAATTTACACATGGTAAATTTCACTATTAACACCCACTAATAGCAATTTGCAATAAATTCTCCAGTTTTAGATTAAGTGAAGATGTCTTCATTTCTAAAGATTGAATTAAAATTAATTTAAATCTCTCAAGACAAATTTGTATTCTTGATAAATATATTGTGGAGCATTTATTTAACATGGATTTATTTCTTAATATCTTATTTTTAGCTCTCAGTTTACAAAAACTTCCTCATATGTGGCTTTTAATTTATTTGAGTTTCAGCCAGTCCCAGTGAGAGAAAATTGAGTGGGGAAGGAGGTTGATACAAGAGAAACATAAGCTATAAGGGAAATAGGGAAATAAAGGAGTGACATGAACATAATTTGTCTCAACTGGGTGTTTCACACCTATTGTAAGTTACTCTGTCTTCTCCCTGACCAAAGCAATAAAAGAGCACAAGCCAATGCACTTGCTTATCTCACTCCTGTCCAATTCCCCAGCAGGTTGGGCTTTAAACTATTTTTGCAGCTGATTTCTGTTGCCACAATGAAAAATCTTGTCCTTGTTGTGTTTCTTCCAACAGGGATTGCACCTGAGGGACTCCAACATTTTCCCATATAACAAAATGACTTAATCTGATGTGTTTTTAATTAAACATGCCCAGTGATAAATCTGGAGCAGGCAAGGTCAGAGAAGCTCCCATCTGTTTTGCAGCTCGATCCACAGGAAAATCTCCCAGTCAGGAAAATTCGTTTTCCACTTGCTGTCAGTTCTTCTTTGTGTAATTTTCTTGATTCTGTTGCAAATCTAAAGGAGCTGCTGATCTTTGCTCCATTGGGGCTGGGGAAAGGATTTTAACTGGTCATA
The DNA here is from genome assembly GCA_034336665.1 of Luscinia megarhynchos. NCBI lineage: Eukaryota > Metazoa > Chordata > Aves > Passeriformes > Muscicapidae > Luscinia > Luscinia megarhynchos. The sequence continues at coordinate 95,761,267 of JAPFBE010000002.1, forward strand.
GTTCTTCTGATGTTGCTGGTGGATTGACAGATCAGGTGTACGAGGTATGATGATGACAAAAAGAACCTGCCTAGCCTTGTCTCTCCAGGCAGGGAGACTTAGATACTGATAAACACGAGGGGATGGCAGCCGGGATTACAACAGCAGGTAGTTATTCAAGAATATCTCTAATCTATGCTCAGAACCCTGTTATGATATCAGCCATATCACAATGACATCCAAACTCGCTCAGCTCAAGGCAGAAATGCCTTTTCTGGAAAGGACTTCTTTTGAGCATCCAAGATGCTCCAGTTCCTTCCCTAATTTGCATTGTGAACATTGTTTGATGGGAGTCTGGGTCATGAAATCACAGAAAAATGCAGGTCAGAAACGCCCTCTAAGGTCATTGAGTCCAGCCATTAACCCAGCATTGCCAAGCCCACCACTAAGCCATGCTCCTAAGCACTGCATCCACAGTCCTTATAATGCCTCCAGGGATGGTGACTCAACTTCCTTGGACCCTGCTAGGACTTTCAATGACAATTAAGTGTCAAAATCCATGTCTGAAAATAAGGAGAATGATAAAAATGTGTTTTATTAACTCTTTGTTAGGAGGTTTTTATTTTTCCTTGAACATGAGGAAGAATTTATTTCCTGTGTAAGGGACCCAGCAGTGCAACAGCTTGCCCAGAGGGACTGTGGAGTCTCCCTTGCAGGAGATATTCAAGTGCAATCTAGACACAATCCTGTTCCCTGTGCTCTGGGAGGACCCTGCCTGAGCAGGGAGGTTGGACCAGCTGACCCACTGTGGTCCCTTCCAGCCTCACCCTTTCTGTGATTCTGTATTTTTTGATAATCCCTCTTTTGTCAGAGTATCGTACTGAAGAAACAAATCCCTCAATTTCAATTCAAGCTTAGGAAAAGGCACTGAAAAATATAGTCTAATGTTTGGGGTGGAATTTTCTGGGGATCCTCTGAGGTCAATTTAACAGTAAGGATGATTTAAGTCATGCTTTTTCAGATAAGTCTGTGGGTACAGAGGAGGAATCTAGGAGAGGTGGAAGAGATGATGAAAACTATGGATTAAAGAGACTGAGTGTCATCTGTACTCAAAGTAATTAACAGTTGAGAGAAATTAATTAAGCATAAGTATATGAAGCTTTGAAAGTGAGATAATGAATAATAAAATTGTATGATAGAATTGGTATAAGGTTTCCTTTGAAGTAATATATAGGCAAATACTAGAAGATTCTTTTATACTAGTAACCCAAGTTTAACCACTTCACATTTCTTTATATCTCTTTGACACTTTCGTGTTTCTGAAATATAAATCTCAAATGAACAAGTGCAAAGTGATATATGTAAAAACACTGTCTTTAAAGTAAAAGAAAATGGTGATGATACTCATAAATATAAAAACCACAGAAAACTAAGAAGTTTGATTTCCCCACATAGTATAATTATTAATATTTTTATCCCTAAGGATTATGAACTCAGACATCACTGGCAAGAGTATAAGAAAGCAACACAAAACTACCAGATTAAAGAAACAGATTTTTTTTTCACTACTTCTGAACCATCTTTCTCTACAGGGCCCTAATTATTCTCCATTCCAAGAAACATTCACAACTGGATCAGATTCAGCCCTTTATTCCTTTATTTTTCTTTGTACCAGCCAAAGATTACTTATGTTAAGACAATGTCTGTTGAAAACTATTTAGGTCAAATTCGAGGCTTGTTCACTAACTTGGAGTCATAACAAGCAAGAGATTCAAGTAAGTATTACAAGGTTTGGGAGAACTTTTTTCACTTTGTTTCAATTGTGTAAGGAGACGATGACTTTAAGTCAAGAACAAATGTGCTTATGTTACACTTGAAAAAGAAGCTCTTAAAAGGAGCAGACAGTAAATATCCAGAGGGAAAGAAAAGATAGAGAGAGATCAAGAAGAATGTCAAACATCTACAAAGGAAGATCATGAATGGTGTATAACAAAATAAGGAATAAGATGATTCAAACAGAAGAAAAATATCTAAGCACATGTGGAGATTCAGACTGGAAATATTGTAAGTTCAGAGGGACAGAAGAACCTTTTGTCGGGTAGAGAATTTTAAAAATCTATGTGTACATGCGTCTATGTGTACACCTATATTTGGAACACTTACATAATTAAGCATGAATAACTTTTGTATCAGCCCTGGTGTGGATCAATGAGGGCATTCAGGCTGAGCAGGTTGCCTTCTCATTCTAATATAGAATATAAACACTGGAATGACAGATTTTAGCAGGATAATTAAAGGTTCCAATCACCTCAAAATAGCTTGGAAACAAAATAAATATAGAAGGTTACAAAATGCTTAATTATTTTCCATTTGCTCTGAGTATTTCCAAGCACCCAACACCCCAGAATCTGAGTGTTATTGTAGATAATAGACAGTATTATAGATAATGAAAGTCTGACTAAATAGAGTCCATCATAATAACTCACAGACGTGTAATTGGGACAGTGATTGTGCCTACTGAAATCATAATCCACCATCTCCAGGAGGAGAAATGGCTTTAGAGAAGAAAAACAAAAACTGCAGCACAGAGTGCTTGGTGGTTATCATATCAGCAAGGCACACATGAGTGTTCTGCTTTTCACTAGTTTTGATTTTGGGAGGAGGAAAATTCTGATTATCCCCCCACACGAAGGACTTGGTCAGAAGCAGAAGGAAAGTGAGTGAAGAAAAAAGTTTGTTTTGATCATCCAGTGGTAGAGGAGCTTAAAGGTTTAAAATCTTGTTTCTAACCCAAATTTATCTGCATACAAAACACAGAAGAGTTTCAGCAGGAGATATCATGGGTTTTGTACACCAGTGCAGGAAATTCAAATTGAAGGTGGCTAACAATGAAGAATACTTCAGCAACCTCTTTCACTTCTGCTTTTTTAAAGGTCTCTTTGTTGGTTAAATGAAATGTGTTTTCTCAGCCTTCACACCCTACAGCTGGGTCCATAAAGCAATCACAACAAACAAAGGATTAATTGGTTTTCATGAAAGGTGAGAAGGGTTTTTATACTCCAATTACCTCTCCCTAGTAACAGGATAGTGGCCCTCAACAGAGGATAATAAAAATATTAACATCAGCTGGTGCAGCTAAACCTACCATTACTGTGATAGCAGTTCAGGATATTGTGAAATTCAAGTGTCTTTCAACAGGAACTAAAATCTTTAAAAGGTTTTATCTGATATAGATTATTAAATATGAAATGATGATCTACAAGGAATGTTATTGAAAAAATACTGTGGGAGAGGAAGTCTTGTTGGTCTTTATATTGTATCTCCTTAATTTAAAGGAAACACACTATGAAAATTTGTCTCACTGCTTAGCATTTATGAAATATGAATGTGAGAGAATAAATGCAGATGCACAGAAAATTATCACATGAAAAAAAATCTTACCAGCAGCATCAGCTGTAACTGTATTACGTAGTGCCTTCTGTTATGGCCATCTAAGTCTTAAATTTTTTTTTAAAGTTATGCAATTATTTTTAAGTCTCTTCTTTTAAGAGTGATTTATGACACTCAGGTCAGGTAGATTACTTGCTACCAGAGGGAAGCCTTCTGCTAAAACAGATCTCTGTTCCTTCTCTCTCTCTCTCACTCTCCCATTCCAGAGAAGAGTGAGAGTGAGAAATCTTCATTTGAGATTTATTTGTTAACCCCTACAGGTTTGGTACTTTTTAATTCCTAAGTTGTCAGCCCCAAGTAGTGCTGACAGGAGAGCTCATAAATGCGATGTTCTGAAGGCAAGACACAAAAAAAGTTCTTCAGTTAAATTATGGTCTTCTCACCTTCTGGTTAAATTCACTTAAAACTCCTTAGTGAAATGAAACTCCAGCCATAACTATCTTGTAAAAACAAAGCATCAAGAGCTAAGTGTCAGACTGCCAGAGCTCAATCCACTGCAACTTGCCAATGTGTTCTGTGAGGTATTACCTAAACACCCAGGGATTTAGTCATAACCCTTGTCTGAGGGTGGAAAGGAGAGCACCACTGAACATTTGCTCAAGCTAATCTTTATCTTCCCACTGGCTATAAAGATTTACTAAAAATAGAACTATAAAGCTGAGGGGAAGGTGCTGTTTAATCAGTGTCTTTGCCATCATTCTTACTGTAGTACACGACTGATATCCTTTAGGCTAGTGCTTAAATTCTGCACAAATAGGTCACCAAAAAGTGCTGAGATGGTGTTTTGGTCTGCAACAGCTTCAGGGAATGTTGCTAATAAAATAATAATAATGCAGAGTAATAAAGGCAAGTCAAGGTATTTATATTTCATTTGCAATGTACACACAATGCCTACCATGTCTTTGACAAATTAAAAGTAACATCACAAAAAGTGTTGATCCAAACTAATCTGTCATCACAATAATAGATGCTCAACTGAAGATGAAGTCAGAACCTGGTGAGTATAAATGGTTCAGCTGATGGTAGAGGAGCCTGCATCAAGGATTTATTTCATGGGTTGCTGAACAGACTCCTTGCCAACTCAAGGAACCATATAATCTATTCATATTTATAAATTCTTCAAGCTCCACATAAAATTAATTAGACCTTCCCTTTCCCATAAATCCCATAGAAATTCTATTCCAAATCTCCTCTTTTCAGGTTGTTGGAACCTACCCCTAGTTTCCAGCCTAAAATGGTTCATAGTCAGCTTTTGATAACTTTTATATAATACCACAATTCATCTGGCATCATTAATATTAAGGCGTTTCTTTTTACCAATCAGTTAAAAAAAGAGATCAACCTCATTTAGTGTTTAATTAGAGCAATGTTCTCCTCCACTTAAAGTACCAGGGTATGTCAAGCTGGTACTGTGACTTCCTGTCTTAGTTGTGAGATATCTACAGATGGAATTTTTAACAATGAAATTAACAATCATCAGATGGAGGATTAAAACAGGAGCTTAACTTTAGTTCTCATAGCACCTAGGGAATAGAAATACAAGGTCTGGATTTGAGAAGAACAAATGTTTGTCATGGATTTATTTTTTTTTAACCTGTCAATGGAGGAAGGTGCATGGATGTTTGGTCTCTGACTTGGGTCTATCATTCCCAAACTTTCTGACTTAAATTAGTAATTGTGGTTACTTAAATGAAACTATAGGGTAGTGTTTATGATTTTACTGTGAGAAAAAAGACACCCAGGATTTTCCCCCATCTTGGATTTTAATAAATGGAGAGTGTCTTAACCATCTTGTTTACTCTGAGATTTCTGTATTTGCAGAGGGAGAAGTGAAAAATGTGTGCTCAGCCCTTCAGCTGGTCCTCATGCTGCCAGCAATGCACAGGCAGCTCTGAGGGTGAGGGAGCCTGAGGGACAAAGACAGCCAGATATTCAGGGTATATTTAGTGTCTATCTGTTGTATATTGATTATTCTTTTGGAACACCTCCTGGGAGACTTGCAGAAGGGAGAGATAAATTACTGTTTAATTTAGTCTCTTTTCAGTGTCAAAACCTAAATAAGTTTTGACTAAATTCATCAAAGATATTTTTAGTAGTCTCTTTGCATTTATCTGGAAAAGTGAAATCTTTAAAAACCTGGACTGAATTTTAACCCTTGTAAGAGTTTTGAAAGTTTCAAACTTTCAAACTGGAACTTCAAGGTTCCAGTCTGATATGTAAAATTAATGGTCCCTCTATTTTTTCATCAGTCATTTTTTTCATCACTTTCACCTGTGATTGCCTGTGGAAAACTATGAACAAAACTGGTCATAGAGATAAAGATTCAGCTTAAAAAAAAAAAAAGAGACAAAATTTATTCTTAAAGGAAAAATTGAAATTACGTGATATAGCAATATTACTAGATGTCTAAATCCCGGAGACTTCAAATGAAGACCATCACCAAATTCTCTGTCTGGTGAGCACTGAAATATGTGCACTGAAACTGCCAATAGTAAACTTTGCTTAACTGTTTTCATATATGTATTTAAAAAAATAAAAAAGTGAAATAATTTGTTGGGAGGAGATTGTGTTTTGTTTTTCTCCCAAACACATTGTAATTTACTTATTGAAATTGCTGAAACCAGGAACAGAAAGAAGCAACCCAAGCCACCCAACCATAAAAACCACCCACATTTATTTATCCACAAACTATATCATAATATGTAAAGAAAGTGAGCTTAAGAAAACAATATTTCAATTTTACAATCATTTAATCTGTTTTCCATGTTTCTTTTGAAGTAAATTGAACAATCCTAAATATTGAGCAAGGTTATAACAGCGGTTTTTTTATTAAACATAAAGGCTACTTAATGCATTAAAATCAAAGTTCTACTTTCTGTTACCTGTTGTATAGCAATTGTAGATTTAAATATTTTTCTTGTGTGGCTTCTGTCCCACCCACCATGAATCAAGCATTCAACTCACCCTGTCTTTTATATCCAGGATGTACAGGTCTGGGACTAGAAACCTAAGTTTTCCCCATTTTTCGTGCACCATGATCCAATCTCATGCAAGTCCAGCAGCAAAAGCATACTCCAGTAGATTGGCTCTTCTCAGCAGAAGGCACTATTGCTGCCAAGAGACAGTCAAAGTTATTGTAGTTGCTTTCATGAGACCTGGGGATAATTCACTCTGCCTAAAAAGACACACACTAATTTTGAAAGAAATCCTCTTGCTGTCATCTGCTAGAACACATTCAATTTAGATAAATTCTTTAGCTGGGATTCTTATGCATAATATATGCTGTTAAACAAATAGAGGCACAACCAGGACATTAAGAGTATCCAAATTATCCCTTAGATTTAGCATCCTGACTGTCCAATTTCTTATCTAAACTATTACAAACAAAGGCAGAATTGGAAGATTAAAATTTTCAAGTGACTGCTGAAGTTCAAAGAGTGTTTGTATTTTAATAACAAGTACTGTACATATTTCATGGAAGTGTTAGCCAGCTGATCTATATGTTAATTAGCCTACTATTTGAAAAGGAAAATTATTCAAGTGCTTTCATCTCATTTCCAACACAAGCAGCCATGCTGAGTACATTAGGAAGCATCATTCCTGCATATTCCAGAGTCAGCTAAGCTCCTTTTTAGGCACTGGAGGAGGGAAAAAAGGAACTGAACTGATAGCCAATTTTATGGCAGAATGATTTTCAAGCAGAGAACAATCCATTCAGAAAAAAAAATAATCTAAACTCTCCGGAGGAAAAAGATCTGCAGAATTTTCTGTTGAAAAATTGTGATTAGAGTTTTGGTTGCCATTATCTACATGAGAAAAAGAAATAGGAGAAAAGAAAACAAGATTGTCAAAAACTCTTCATGTGAAGAATTAGGGAACTGGAAGTAGGCTTGGTACAGATGGGGATGCTGAGAACTGGAGAGGCAGAGGAAGCAGGTGAGCAGCATCTGGCTCTGGCTCCCTGCCTGGAAGATTCTCATCAGAGTCACTCGCTGCCTTCTGGCAGAAAATGAAAGTGACAAGAGGTCGGGAGGTGAAATGGACCGGAGTGCTCAGTGCAAGCTGACAAGAACAAAAGTCTCCATTTGCCTTCTCCAAAAAGAATTTCTTCAAGTCTTTTAGTTCAGGGGATGGTGGTGGAGAGGGAAGGAGGGGGCAAAAGAAACCTCTAATCATTTTAATTTCTTTTTCAAAATTGATGTTTGCTGAGGTCATAAATTTATTTTCCTGGTCAGATCTGGAATGAAGCCCTCAGGCTTCAACACTGTTTCTGTGTCCTCCTGGACACAGCTTTGAGAAATGGAGGAGAGAGGGAGGTCAGGAAGGGATATGAGTGCAGCTGAGCATTGCCTCATCTTCCTCCTTCTTGTGCATCCAAATACAGAAACAGGCAATGGGGAATCCTGTTCAAAAGTGCTCTTTGGGTAAAAATGTCCCACGAAAATCTCAGTAACAGAGGTAGCATGCAGCTCTTTGTGAATCCTGCTTGAGCTGGAGCCATGTGCCATGCAGCTGGGACTAGCAGTCTTGAACTACATATGTGCACTGCTTTTTATCAAGAGTTATGTGTTATAACCCACAAAGTAGTGCACTTAATTTATCCTAAAATTTTTGTGGTTTTATTTTATTTTGATTTTTATTTTTTCCAGCAAATGGGGTCAATAAAGATTCTGTCTTTTCTTCACTAATCACATACAAAAATACCTTGGAGAATAAACACAACAACCTATGGGCTTTAGCACTCAAATTGAACCACTTTGAAATATTACTTTAAAAAGAGGAGCAATAAAATAAGAATACTAGCACCACATTCTACAGGGTCATAAAGCACATTCACTTCCTTCTATACTGGGTAATTCAGAACAAAGTTGGAACTGAAGCTGTGAACATTTGACAATTTCAAAACATTAGGTACATATTCTCATTTTCCTCACTGTGTAAAGTTCTGGTTGGCAAAATATTTGACATTATTCCTCACAATTGTGGGGCTTTTTTTGTATGTTTTGGGTTTTTGTATATTTTGGTGGGTTTTTTGTGTCTGTTTGAGTTCTTTTTGTTTGGTTGGAGTTTTTTCTTGGATTTTTTTTGTTGTTTTTTTTTGTTTTGTTTGTTTGTTGTTTTCTTTGGCTAAGTGCTGACTCAACTTTTGAAAATATTTCTGTACTTGGCGGAAATTTGTATTACTCAGAAATTTAGTTAAATGCTGCAAGAGTGCAAGATAGACTGATGACAGACTTCATATAAAAATAAACCACCAGCTAATGTCCCCCTTTATAATACACACATATAGTCTTACCAAAATCAATGAAGCTGAGCAATTTACATCAGGTAGTGATGTAGCACCCTGAGATTACATTTGGTCACATTACTTTATACATATGTATACATGGACAAAAAAAAAAGATAGAGAAAAATTTTAGTTTGCAACTTCTCTGTGACTTTTTTGCATGTACACAACTTGCCACTTTTCCCAGTGGACAATTTTATCTCTTTAAACACTTTCCCCTCCTTGAAGCCATTGCCACTGAATTTAAATACTGTCTCAAAAATACCCGTTATCTCTCATATTAGTTTAACCTTGCAAATCTATGATCTCCCAAAAATGAAGATGGTCTTCTCCCCAGTCAGTTTAGGAAAGTTAATGAATATGAGAACATTGAAAGCTCTTTCCATTCATGTCTACAACTGCACACTGGGCTGGTCTGCTTTCTCTACAAATGAGGTATCTGTCCTTGCTAAGATTTCGGATGGTTTTGTCAGAGACACACTGTCAGACCCACACCAAGGAATGCTACAGTAAAATATCCAGAGCCCTCCTTTGCCTCTCCCTGAGAGCACAAAGTAATTTCCTACTGCATCAGTCAGGACATAACTTTTCAAGGGGTTGAATCTCAAACTGTCCTCAGAGGGTGGAACATCTATTCCCTTTTTATATAGTTACATTCCAAGAACATCAGAAAAATGTCAATTCCCTGAAACTCACAGAAAAGGAAATCACAAATATGGAGCTGTGGTTAAGAGCAGAGGGATATGAGACAACGTAGTGGTGGAGAGGGACCAGCCCCATAAACAGCCATCAGGCAACAGTAAAACTGCCTTCTGCCCCAGCCAGATCCAAAGCCATGCTCTGTTTATAGCACCAGACTCTGATGTGAAAAAGAGAATAAATCTGTCTTTTCATTTATTTGGGGTTTCGAGTAAATGACCTTTAAAAGTCCTTTCCAACCCCAAGGATTTTATAACTTATCTTTTGATTCTGTATCTGGCCTTATTTTCCACTTATAAACTGTCCTAAAAAATGTGAAGATATTAACCCTGGGTATCAGAATGCATTATCTTCCATTTGATGCCAAAATGTGAAGACAAGATCCAGTACCACATTTACACTCTCAAGTGCAGCTTTTTATAGCACTCATCTGTACAACAGGACTGCCTCACCAGTTTCCCTTGTGAAATCACTCCACACATAAAACCTGTCAGCACAGTGTGCTTAATGTAGCCAAAACGACAAAAAATATTTAGTCTACGCTAACCTCTGGAATATCTCTGACCTTAAACAAAGTGTGAGAAAGAACATTTATATTTGGAGTCATCCCAATAATACTGGGAAGTAGTTCAACCATATTTTTCAATTAATGTACTCTCATATTGAATTTTTTTTGCATTTGTCTCTTATACCACTTTAAAACCAACGATGTTAGGTCAGAGGTTGCTAATGCTAGATTCTACAAGAACAAATAAAATAAAAAGTGCTGGTCCCTGGTATTGAGTTTTAGTCTTTGATTTAAATTCCAAAATTACTTTCTTTCTGGATTTAGTGTTATGCTGAAGATTACTGGGTAACATCTCCTTATATTCAGCAATAATCAGGCAGATAAGCAATATCTGCAGAATAAAAGGTCTGCCAGCAGATTCTAGCCATCCACAGGGAGGCAATTATTCTGTCATCATTTGAAGAGAATGGCCTATCTGCTTCTGGCAGGCATTTCAGTTCCAGGCATGAATTCTGATTCTGGACTTGCTGCATGCTCCCCGATGTGATGGACGCCCTGGTCAACAGTGCTGTTAGTGCACAGAGCAATGCCTGCCAAGAGTCAACCTTTAAACAAAGGATTCAGGATGAAAAATGCCTTTGTCTGTTCTAATTAGGATCAACACTTTTGCTTTCTTCATCAGAATCTCTTATTTCATTGTCTGAGGCTGACATCAGCACATGAGCTGAAAAAGAAAGCAATTTTCTCAAGTTTCTCCATTACCTGACACTTTCCACTTCACATGTTTCACCTGTAAAAGGAAATAATAAATAAACTCTTTCAAATGTCATCTTGGTCAAGTGAGCTGAAGACTTCTGTTTGGAAGTAGTGCTTTCCATGCCTTTCAAACAGGTATGAATAGCCTGTTTTATCCTTTTTCACCATCTGGACAATCTTCTCTGAACTCTGCTCCCTGATCAAGTGGGACATCAACAGGTTGTTCATAAATTCTTATATGGTGTTTTCAGGTATTTTCCAGCAGTGACTATCCATCCTTTTGGATCATTAAGAGAAGCTGCCATTCCTCTGCAAGATGTTATCAGTTCCAAAATGAGGCACAGTAATAAACCATGAAAGAATGCCTAATTCATTGCAATAAAATCAGCTGGCTTGCCTTCTTGCCTATGCCTTGACAGCTGCCATCTTCTGAATGCTGCTGACAGCATGCAGATCTGCATTGGGAGGGCTGAGGTGAATGGACAGAAGGTAAATAAATGGTCCTAATTTTTTTGAATGGATCTATTAATCTGATTCATTATCCATCAGAGACCTGTGCTTTGGATACTGTCAAAATGGCTCATGCCGATTGGGGCACCAATGTTAATCCAACACTGGCTGGCTATTCAAGGGCCACTTTCCTGGTCTCCAGAAATGGCCCCAGGAGTTGGGCAGTGGTCCTCAGTCCTGTCCTCAAAATACAGGAAACCTATTTGGAGACACCTGACTCTGGCCTTGACAGTACCCTGGATGTCACTCAGCTGGAATAAACACGTCAGTGGAAAGGCAGAGGTGGCTGCAGCTAGAGCAGGAATCCAGCAAGGAGGAATTAATTCTGTTTTCTCTGTGCCTGCTGCATGTGAGCCATCTCACCCACACATTCAGTGAGATCTAAGTTTTAATCTTCCTTGCCAATAACTATGATAAACGTGTCCCTTTTGTGCAACTCCTTCAGTCTTCTTAGTTTGTCCTTTGTCCTTTCTATCTCAACCGATAGAAAGGGTGAGAAAATATATTCTCTGAAGAACAGAAGGAAAGAACTATTTGGAGACCTAATGTGCTTTCTTATTGTGCAAGTGTTATTTAAGCTTATTTTATTTTTAATTTTTTAAAGTTATTTTTTGAGTATTTTTGTGGTTCCAGAAGCTGTGTAAGGAAAAATAGATGGGATGATTCTACTTACCTGGATTCAAATACTAATGACATTTCATGATCAGAAACAAAGATGGATGAAAGAAAGTATTTATTCCACAAACACAGACAGTTCCTTTCTTAACAAGGTGGTTGACAGGGAGGGTATAACCTGCTCCTCTGTTACAGAAGGATGCTGAGGCATGGAAAGCAATTTACTTCCTTGCAACGACATACATTCTATTCTTAATGGGCATCTTGGTGTTTCTGATTTCAAATGGGAGTTTTCCACAGCAGTGGAAAGGCTATTTTCCTAGGTTTATGACCCAGATCAAATTTTGTGCTTTATCACTTCAGTATACCTAAGATGAAAATATTCATAAAATTTTAATTGTATTTTTATTGCAATCTGTATGAGCACATACAGCCTTTTTGCATGTGCAGACTTCTCTAGACAAAAATTCTTGGTACTGAACTCCAAGATATATTTGATATATGTACACTGAAGTGTGTCTGTACATACAATTTATGTTTATATGCATGACATTTGCACAGTATTTGAGGCAGTAAGTATCTGTATACATGAAAATGTACAACCAGGGAGGCTTGATTCTGCTTAAATGAGCCATTCACCAGTGGAACCAAGGACGAGTCAGGGAACTTCTTCCTAATTAGTTGAGTATAAATGAGAGAAAAATAAAGGAACTCTTTAGCCATTAGAAGGTTGAAATAGATCCCCAAAACACGTCCCATGTTGCCCATTTGCTTGGCTGCCTTTGATTCAGTAGTACTACTGTTGTGTGGATGTAGGATAACTGCACACCATCAGTGCCATGCTCTCTGAAAAATGTTTGAATTAATGGTGGTTTAGCTGACAGCACAGGGAACAGCACAGTACTTAAGAGTATGTGTCTCACACTAACAATGACACAGAACTTACAGAATTTGATTTTTAAAAAAAAGAACACTTGGAGTTTAAAAAGAAAATATTTTAAGATCCACGGCAAAACCCCTTAATAGAAATCTGTGTCCCACAAGCTTATTTTTTCCTTTTCAAGATTCCATACAACCATCATGTCTGTGAAACACTCATCTATGAGTTGCAGGATAAGAAGCTTTTCCCTTCTGTCTCCTTTTCTTGCCTTGCTGTAGTTACTCCTTGCGCCAACAAAACCTGTTCTCCTTTTCTTTTACTTAATGAGATTTATTTGATGCATCTTGAAGACAACTGATCAAGAGCAAACATAGATTCCTATGATTATGTGATTAAACCATGTGTGTCTGGCAGAGCTTGATAGTATGTCTAACCCTATTTAAATGAAGGGCTGCTCAGCTTCTGCCATTCAATCTAACATAGTCACATTAAATTACACTGAGGGAAATTAAAAAGGTAATTTATTTCCCTAATTCCTGGTAACACAGTACCTCACACTTTTAAAAGCTTCTAAATTATCAGGACTTAATTTCTTAAATTGTAAAGTCCTGGAATATCTGTACATTAAGATGAAGAAGGAAAACAGTAAAACAATTTTCAGCTGGAAATTAATGAGTTTCAGAGATTCTGTAAGGGAATTTCCTAAACTAATTCATTGGCCAGATAGGTGATCTGGGTTAGATATCTTTAATAAAAGTTTGATAATTTCTTCCTAACTTAACAGCATGCTGCTCTCACCCATGTTGTCTATGTTCTCTTTTCACTTAAACACTGTATATTTTGGGATATTTGTCTGGGTTCTTTCCCCCCATTTCTTCAGCTGTTAAATACTATTTATTATTTGCAATAATCTCCTTCTCTGAACATAACCAAATAATTCCATGGAATTAGATCATCTGCTTGAGGAGTCAATGGGAAAGTTGTAGTTCATTCCATCTAACCCCAGATTTAACATAACATTTTGTACTTTTAAATTACATATTAGTCTGAGCATTTGAATGAAAATACTAACAGAAAAGTTTTGATATGAGATTAGAATATTTATTTTAATGAAGATAGCATTCACCTCTGTAATATTCATATTCATCAGTCTGTACTAAATTTAAAGCAATGTTACAAAATCAATGAAGCAAGTATGTAACCTGGTTTATTCCAGTCAGAATAACAACATTTTAAGAATCCATTTTGCCTTCTGCATCAATGTAGTTGCTAGTACTGAGGATGCTTCATGTCTCAGCTCTATGCCTTTTACTGTCACCACAGACCCCCCTGTGCATCAGTGGGTGGACCTGACATTGTTAAACCAGACTTGAGTCACTGCCTTCTCAATAAGATCCAGCTGTGAGAGTAGGCTGACCAAGATCTTGGGGTAATTTGTCAAAAATTAGCATGGTGACAGTAATTCCAGACAGATATTCCTAAATGCTATTAGCAAAGGCAGTGTCATAATCTGAAAACAATTTCTGCTGGGGTGATTAATTAGTGCTGGCAGGGTTCCTTCTCTCTTGGTTAGGTTGAAGTTCTGCTCTGTAGCTCCAGAAGGACCATAAAAAATTGTTTACACTTGGAAAGAAGATTGATATTTTAAGGCATGACATAGACTAAGAACATTAGATATGGGATAAGGAGGAGTTGTTAACTCCTTAATAAGCAGTGAGTTGTTAACATTGCTGCACTGACTGAAATATGTGGTGCTTCTTTGGATTTACCTTATTTATCTTAAACTCCAAATAATTTTCTCAGAACAAAGAGCCAAAGATATTGTAGTAGAAGACTGCCAGGAGATGTGGCCAAGTGTGCAAGTGAGGTACCAGTGTGCCTCATCAAATTCAAGCTCAGTTTCACCAACAAACAGGGAAATAGGAAAAGAGGTGGCTCTTCCCCTCCTTCCCACCCCACTAATTGCAGCACAGAGTGATGCTGGCATTGGGTCACAAAGCTGGAAGTGGGTGTACAGCTCTCCTCATCCCCCCCTCTGCTAGATCTGCCAGGGCTGTTCTCTGGTTCTAAGGCCAGTTGGCAGGCAATGCTTTTGACTAATGCTATAAATTGTCTTAATCTCCAAAACCACATGCCCACATGCAAATTGTTTTCAGAGAATGATTACTGGCCTGTCACAAGTACCAAACCATTCCCTAGCAGTTATGGGGAGACTGCTAGGTGTCACAGTTCAACAGCATCACACTGTGTTTTTTACTAGTGTCAACAATTATATTTCCTTATCTAAAAACATTCCCTGGCACTGTTTGATGCACTAAATTTAGCAGCACAGAGATAGTGTATGTAAAACATTATTCCCATAGTGAATTGGTTGGATTAAAGTGCTGCCAGAAGTGTAGCCACCAAATTTGTTGTTTAAATTCAGAGAAATTTCTTTCTGTTTCTCTTGAGAGCTCAGACCTCTTTTGGTGTAAATAAAGAGGACCAGAAATTTACTTGCTTCAGGAGGGAAAATACTGAGGAAGTGTGAGAATGAGTTGCAGAATCTACAAACTGCATCATCAGTGAGAAACTGACTTTTTTGAAGTTCCTCTTAAATTCTTAGCACTAGTGAAATATTTGAAACCAGAACTGCATTTGTCTCTGCACTATACAGAACAAAAAAAATGCCATGATATACTACTGGACATCATGTCAAATAATATGATGAGTAAAAACATATTATGGCCATGATTTACATATCTACTAGAGTGATTGTGACAATTTTAAATAAATTCTTCCCTATCATGGCCTTTGAAAACTG
Organism: Luscinia megarhynchos; assembly: GCA_034336665.1. Taxonomy (NCBI): domain Eukaryota; kingdom Metazoa; phylum Chordata; class Aves; order Passeriformes; family Muscicapidae; genus Luscinia; species Luscinia megarhynchos. Next base: position 95,776,754 of record JAPFBE010000002.1, read on the forward strand.
GCTTTCACTGAGGGTTCTTTAACTTGCAGTGATATAGTGAAGTTGGTGTTCATTGATAAATTATAACTGTCTGTGTTCCAAGCTATAAAATACAGCAAGAAATCTACTGCCTAGAGTTGGCAATTTTTCTGTCATGCACAAATTCCTTCTGTACCTACACCTATACCTATACCTATACCTATACCTATACCTCTACCTATACCTATACCTGTACCTGTACCTGTACCTGTACATCTCATCACTGAAAGAGTATTAGGAAACTTTCCTTGACACACTTTTATTCCTTTAGCTTTTATGCCTGGTGCAGTTTGACCCAGACCAAATTGCATTCTCAGGGCACAGTTCTGGCCATGTACTATTCCCAGTAGGCAGCCTGTGTGTGGGTGCTGTGTTTTGGAGAGTAAAAGTTTAGGAACATGAAAACAGGATGTTCTGTGCTGACAGATTTCAGTGTCATGTATAGTTTGTGCATATTTAATGTGTTCATATAGATATAACCTGTGTGTACAAATAGCAAAAGTGCAGGCAATATTCCAGAGACATATCATGTAGAAAGAGTGATTCATCTTAGACAGAGAACACTTGATCTTAGTTTACCAGAAATAAACATTTTTGCAGAGCTGTAATTATCTGATGTTTGTCCTGGGTGTAGGCACCTTATCAGACTGCTGCAATTAAGACTGGCATCATTTACTAACAGAACATTAAGAGAAAATATGACAAACACAAGATAATGCTCTAGATCCACCAGACTATAAAGTTAACTAAGAAGAAAAGGAGTATTTTTACTGTGACTTTAGAATTAGATCTGAAGCCACATGTGACATAAAACACTGTCCATTTTGCCACTGACAGGGATGCAGGTGACATACCATGAAAAAGGAGCTTGTTTCTTCTTCAACTATTTGCCAACTAAAAGAAAGAAAGAAAATAATAATAAAATAATCTCTTGGATGGATAAGTGCAACAGGTAGAATTTGTGGCAGTACTAATGGACATTCAGGGCACAAGAAATGGTTGACTGTTCAAGGAGGTGATTTAACAATGTGCAGTGGCTCATGTAAAACCAGTGACTGAAGGACCCTGATGGGACACAAGGACTTCCAGGGAACAGCCAGGGGATGAAAGAGGTGTGTAACTGTCAAGATAATTTTTAATTCTCTTGGGACTGAGCAGTCCAGGGAGCAAGAGGTGTGTAAAACAAGAGCACTTTGATTCCACAAAGTGATCTGCTGGGCTCTTCCCAATAGTTGTCTACATAAACCCAGGCACATCTCACGAGATCAGCTTGTCCTTCTCATAAACATGACTTACACTGCATTCATAATACCCTTTCAGCTGCAGAGATCAAGCAAAGTTCCCTAAACCAATGGAATAAGGTAGCATTTCATAAGCAAGATGTCCACAGTACTTGGCCCAGATGATTTAGGAAATGGTCCTGAAAGGGGTATTTAGGGAGACCTGGCAGACCTAAGTATACTGCAATTGTTTATATTTATATTAATATTGGCTTTGAACACAGTGACTACTTATCTGTGAGAGGGGGATGATGAAGAGATTTACATGGATAAAGCACAATACAATGAAGACAGGAGATTTACACACTGTAACACTACTTAAGCTTAAGCCACAGAGACTGAATCATTAGTGGCATCTTTCCAGACCTAGCTTTAAGCATGGATATTTTTTTCTCCACTTAGATATTACAAAAATAGATATAAAAATAACTAGGACACCCTGGAAACAAACAAAGGATCACTATTTCCAGCTTTGCAGGGACTGAAATACACATGTTGATACTGAGGTATTTGCTCTTGATTAGGAAAACACATATAGGTCCATGCATGAATACATGTGAATATATTGAATGAATATATACTGTTAGCAGAGACAGTATCCAGTTGAAAATTGTCAGAGAACTTGATTTTGAAGTCATTTGGGCACTGATTATGCATTTTGCATTATTCTTAGTTCTCCAATTTAATAAACTATCCCCTGCTAATCCAAAGATAGATGTTACATGGAGTGTGAAAAATATTGACCTTTCCCTTTGTTACAAACCCAAAGTTTATCCAATGTTCAAAATCCCTGTGGTAAACTTGGACCATGTTCTAAATAAACACAGGCTTTATTTGCTCAGCAGCTATGGGGATCTCAGGTGTTTCAGAGGATTTGAAACAGGGAAAACTTGTGTTCAGAGACTGGTTCTACCTTATTTATACTGGTGTTACATCTTTCAGCCATGTGCTGAAACAGAGAACAAGCTGACAGAGAGGACTATGATGTCCTGTATCCACTGCTGGTGATGTTTTTAATGAACCTCAAGCAAGCTGAAACTACACTGATCATTGCTTGTCTGGGAGCTCTCATCAATATATTCCATTATTGAAATTTTAGGGAAAAATAGTTGAAATGGATAACTCAAACATGCTGCTGAACCAAGAATTTGTTTGTATTCTTGAAGCCCATGCTCCATGACTGGAGTCTGGTCCCTACCATAGGGTATGCTCATTATTATTTTTCATTGTCTCAGGCTTGGGGGAGGAGTATGGATGCTGACCATTTGTCCAGCACTGTTTTTTTGTATTGCCTTGGGCTTAGGGGAGAGGACATGCATGCAGAGGGGGCTGGGGGCCATTTTATTCTTTGTCTTGTGGCACTAGCTCTGGCTGCACCATGTCAGTGACCATTTTGCCTGTAAAACATTTTTATGCACTTTGTTATGAGGATTATTGCTGTTATTGTTCATTTTCTTATCTCATTGCTGTCTCCCAGTAAATTGTTATCTCAGCAGTTAATCTCTGCCTTTAGTCTCTCCCATTTGAGGGGGTGGTGGAAGGGAGTGGCTGCATGAGGCTGAATTTCCAGCTGAATTTCTATTTGCTCTGTGTTTCTTAGCCAATATTCATAAACATGGTTTCAGAGTGTTGGCATACACAAACACACTCTAGCATGAGATTTGGAATTCTATCCATGTCACCAGCTACTCTGGTCTGCTCCATTCCCTGCTTTTCAGAAGGCAGCTACAATCCAGGAAAATACTGTTTATGTTTGCCAGAGGACTGAAAGTCTACAAAACAGTATTTATCAAGGAGAATTTAGCCCATGATGCAGTTGAGTAATTTCATCCTCACTAATAAGTCATAACTTTACCAGAAGGAGTTGTCAAGCATTGGAATAGGCTGCCCAGGGCAGGTGGAGTCACCATCCCTGGGTATATTTAAAAGAAGTGTAGAGTGGCACTTGGGGACATTGTTCAGTGATGACTTGGCAGTGATGGCTTAATGGGTGGGCTTGATGATCTTAAGGATCTTTTCCAAGCTAAGTGATTCTATTGTTCTATGATTCTATCATTTACATCCAATAACATTACAATAAATCCGGTCTTTATGATCAGCCAGGAAATACCAGAAAAATTTCAAATATTAACACATCATCTTGGTTTTGAGATTTTGTTTTAGGAATTTAATCAAAGTCTGGCAGAACTTAGCACAAAATTCATCTTCGATTTAAAGTGATTCGGATTCACCACCAGTTCTTTTTGATAGCTTTTATGTTTTGCTTTGTATGTGCATTAATTCCAAATACCTCATGAGCCATGATGTACATTAGGATGATCTCCACCTTCGGATAAACTGCTATTTGTCATCACCAGGAAATTCTCTGGGGTAATATTAGTGGTGATTAAAGAGAACTCTGATTTAAAGCAAGAGTTTTTAACAGAACAGGTAAATTAATAAACACCAAAATAAAAAAACTTCATTAGAGAAAATGGTGTCTTGACGTATCTCACATGCTGCTTTCTCATCAACTATTTTTAGTAGTAAGTTTTAATGCACTTTCCTTAAAGAGAAAGTCATCTTGACATCAGAATGCTCCTGTAGTTGAAAACCACCTTCTGCTATCTCTCCTGCAATAAGAGAGTAATAAACTCACCTGAAACATGATCTGTTTATCCATCTTAATTATCGAGCAATGTCACTTTTGGGAAAATGCAGACTTTCTGCTTCAGAATAGAGCACTTATAGCCATGCACACAGTGCTGAGCTGAGACTGGATGTGAGCACTGTCACCTGCTTCTGTCTCTTTGCTGAGGCAGGTGACTCTGGCTGGACAGAGCAAACTGGAGGATATTCATCTTGTCAGCACAGCAGGATGTGATGGTTGTGGCTTTGCCTTCTGCCTTCTCAGACTGGGATGGGATATGCTGCTAAGTGAGCCATGTGGGATATAATTTTGTCTACTGATACAAAGATCCTGGATGCAGGTCATTGCAGCACCAGGATGGGTATCTTGTCCCACCACTATGGTTTTGTCAGTTCTTCCTTTAAGTAGCTCTATAAATATGCAAATATTTTCTCTAATAGACCAATTATTTTTTACTGACAGCTCCATGGCTAATGAAATGAAAAACTCTGATGTGACACAATGGTTTTGGTGCAGCTATTATGCCTCAATTGCAATAAAGGCCAGAAGCCTGGATGTCAAGTGAGAAGTGTGGAAGAGTTTAAAGTCATTTTTATGAAGGGATTGAGGATTAAAATAGGAGCATCTTGATTGTCTGGAGACCAAACATACACCAAATTTTGCCAAACTCCATATGAGAAAACGGGAGTGGATTCAGATAACTGAAACTCTGACATCAATATTGTACTCTTTCAGAATGGCTGAACTGCATTTTTACCCCATAGCAGCAGAATAATCAGGCATGTAAGCCAATTGGTACCAGGGAGAGAGTACCTGGAAAGCATTTCCTGAAGGAGCTGTGAGAAAGATAAAGGTTATTGCTCTTGAAAAACAAAACCCTGCAGGATTGCTGCAAAGTTTGTTGAGCTTTGGGAAACTTGCTGCACTACAGAGACTTAATGCTTGCAGAAATGAAGCCCATATTTTTCAGGAGGGATTTTAGTGTTATTGAAAGCAACTGTTTGCTGTGAAATCAATGGACTTTGCAATCTCAGAGACCTTTGAGTATCTGGGCTGTAGTCCAATATGAGAAATAAAAGCTGCTGATGAGAAAAATGGACTTTAGAACACCAATACTGAGTTAATGGAGATATTTAAATTCTGTTTCTAATTGTATGCAATCCCATAGCTCACAGAGGAGACACAAGGTGAGAAATTTGGCTCCTGTTGCAATCCTATATCTCACAAAGGAGACACAAGGTGAAAAATTTGGGTCCTGGTGTTTTATGCAACACAGATTTTATTAACTTCAGAACAAAATGCTGAAGTAAAAATAATATTATTAAAAATTAGCAAAACTCAAGTGAGAATAAAAACAAAAAGATGAAACAACTTGATTTCTGAATTTTATCCTAGGATTAACTACAGAGTTAGGATAACTGAGCATTTTTCAAAGCTTTTCTACATAGGGATGGGCTGGAAACACCAGTCCTCCTTCTTTTCACCTCATCTTTTCAACCTGTGTCCTGTTAAACACATTGAGGTACATTTCCATGTGCTTGAGCCATAACTGCATTCACTGCTGCCATTCTTTAGCCTCTTTTAGGAGAATGATCATGATAATTTGATCACAATGCCCTATTTAGTCTTTGTACCTTTTTGAACTTGGATAGTATTAGAGGAAAAAAAAACACCTTCAAAATATCTCCTCAAAAGAAGAAAATAACTTAGTTCAATTAATTTTGTGACTAAAACTGTGCAGAAACTTTTTTTAAAAAATTGAGGCATCTGTAATTCTTTTGAATTAAACCTTTTGATAAAGATGACTTAGAGAGGTTGGAGTTTTTTGTACTTTTATTCATTGGGGTATTTGTGTTTTATTAGAAATTCCCAGATCAGAATAATGCAATTGTTAGTATGAATATCTTCTATGTAGGGAAAGATTTTAATACACACTGATTTTTTTTAATTTTAAATAAGGAAAATGTGTCTTGATTTTCATTTAAAAATATTTTATTTGACACCAAATATATCAGATAGTTTTAGGATGATTCATAAGCAGCTCATCAACAAAGAAAAGATACATTTTCACATGTTTTTTCTGAGAATTACTGAGTCATGTTACTGCTAGTCACAACCCTGGAAATACCTGAAACCTCTTGTCAGCAGATGATGAATGATCTATGCCCATTGTCTGGAGGTTCTATGCCCAGGAGATTCTGAAGCAGGAAGGAACATATGGAATTGCAAAGGAGAATTTTGTTACAAGCCCTTTGCAAGGCACCTGGTACTTTGCATAGAATCTATGATCCAGTCTGTAATAGTGATGGAGGAGAGGTAATGGGTATGTTCACAATAGGTATAAGGAAGACTTTTTTTTTTATGATCAGGGCTGTAAAATAATGGAACTTGTTGCCCAGAGAGGCTGTAGATGCCCCATCCCTGGAAATAGTTAAGGTCAGGTTGGATTACAGGAAGGTTACAGGAAGGTTTGATTAGATGAACTTAAAGGTCCTGCACAACCCAAACTATTCTTTGATCCTATGATATGTTGGATGCTGACTCTCTTTTCCCATGGGAACCTGGTATATAAGACAAAGAGTATCTCAGATAAAGACATCTAAGTAGCTGATCAGGGTCTCGACTTAAACTGTGAAAGGGAGAGGCCTGGACCTTGTACTACTCTTTATACATCACAATATTATGACCAATGTATATATAGATGAATCTGAGATTAATTTTGAGCTGCAGTGACAAAAAAATTAAGTTGAAAGTGCTATTTTTAAAATGGAAATCATATTAAATACCTACTTTTATTTACCTACAGCAAAATTTGCTTTATTTATTTATTGGACTGTACTGGGCATGTGAGCATGGATTCTTCAACACATTTATCCTCAACAGTAAAACAACATTTGAAAATGTAAATGAAGGGAAAAAAGAAATAAAGGTCTTGTCTCTGTACTCCCATTTTCCATGACATTCATTATGAAACAGTGATACATGTTATTCATCAACCTCTTTCCTGCAACACTTGCAAGCACGATTTTTGAAAATTCACAACCATCTGTTGAAACCTCATGCCAATCACAGTTATCCTTTAAATATATTTACCAAGGGAATATTTTGAGAAAATATGTCTGACAGTGACTAATTGACTTTTATGCAACAGCTAGGTATTAGGAGAGTTTAAATTGAAGGTATTATCTGGGTTTACTGGCCTTGTCATTTTTATCCCACTTTAAGACTAAATTGTATTTATGAAGTAGAGTTCCAATGAGGAATAAATTTGGTGCATGCCAGATTCTCACAGTCATTTTATTCAATTAACATTTTGGTTTAAGGGTTGTTCATGTGTGTGTGGATTGTTGGCTTTTTGTCTGTGCTGGGCAATGTCCTGCAAAGTGGAGGCTTAGGAGATGAAAGGCACAATTGCTGAGTAGTTTTGAATGAGCAACATGAGGCACTCACAACTCAGCTTTCAGAGGACTTGGTATTTTTGCAGATTTAGCTATAATGGGTAACATGTAGTCTGAGCATGGAGTTTTTCTATAGTGAACAGTTAGTCTAGGCTAACAAACTATGAATTTTATTTTATTTTAATTTTTTTTAGTTTAAATATTTCAAATGCAAACACATTAATAGAATAACTCTTTAATATCTGTAGTCTCACACACCCCTCTCAGTCCTCCCTAAAATATCACAGACATTTACCTGCTAACCCATTGTTTTAGCTTTGACAGAACCACTCTGCATCTCCTACTAATTCCCTGTTACTTCTTCCTTCACATATTTGGGACTGCTTGGATTTATTCCTACTGTTTAAAGACGTGATTCCACAAAGGATTACCTCTGGATGTGAAGAGTCTTCACGTGAATATCCCTCATCTCAGGGTTTTAAATTGTCTGAGATGGTTATTTAAATAAACACACGTATAGCACCTCATCCTCTAGAAAGGGGATAAGAAAGAAAGAAAGCTTATTCATCTGGGTTTAATAATAAACTTTTCATCTTTTCTATGTCATACATTATTTTAGGGACAGATCTAGGTATTTCTAGGTTACAGATGGGCAGAAAATTGCTTCAGATTATAAGCACTGCAAGCTTTTTCTTCTAAATCAAGTGAAAAGACACATCTTTCAAAGTCTGTCATTGAACAAAAATGTGAAGAGTGCAAAGCCCATATTAAAAATACCCAAGGGGGAAAAATTTCAAGTGTAACAGACAAGAAATTTAACCCGCTGCTTACCACAAAGCCAAATAAATAGAAAGCTGACAGACTATATAAATGAAGTTGCTAGTTTTAGATGAAAGACTACTTTGGAAAAAATTCAGGTGGCAGAACCAACATTCAAACCACTGCTCAGGGTAAGGAAACCACTAGGCAGGGTAAGGAAATCTATTGGAGACTATTACAAACTAATGAAGTAGCCCTGCTACTCCCTGCTACTTCTTTCTTATTCAATTTCATCTACGGTTAAGCAAACATTTCTTGATGAAGTATCCTGTTCATTCTAAAAATGAGCAGCTATTTGAAAAGGAAAACACACAAATGAGTCCCTGGAAAACAGAGCTCAGTCTTGGCCAAGAAGTATTGCAAAGTGCACAGGACACTCCTTTGAGATGCTCACGACTCAATATGTTGGCATGACTGATTCAGGTTCTAACCAGCTCAATTACAATGTCAAAGCAATCTTCATATAATTCTTTTTTTTTGGCTGAAATCTTCATTTTGTCACCATGCTTTTTTGATCATGTAAAAGCACTCTCATCATCCCTGACACTTTGATCTTTCACAGTTTTTTTAAATGTAGAGAATTCTGGTACGTTCTGTTGTGATCTAGCAATGCATTAGGGTAAAGATCAGCTCTATTTATCTACATACATGTGCATATACAATTGTCTTCTATTCTCAATGACTGAATGAACTTCGTGGATGCAATTTTGTCTGCATGTCTATTATTACAGATTTCCTTAATTTTCTTAATAGTTACTCGATTGAGTTCTTAAGCTTGCCCACACAGCCACTTTCAATAAAATTACTCTGAATTAAAGGTGTTATTTGAAATGGATTGTTTAAGCATATAAAATCACTTTCTGGTTATTCCACATGGAATAAAAGCAGAATTTCCCTCCTTCACTTCCAAAGCAAATAGAACACAAATATATCAAATTAGGTGTAGTTTCATGAGGAATTTATACTAGGATGACTCCTGAGAAGACAGATGTGTGTCATGACCAATTTGTGTTGCTCTCTGGGCCCACGGGCTTCAAAGAAAGGAACAAAGGCAGAGATGGGACTTCAGCATTTGAGGAAGGGAAAGAAAAAAGATTGAAGAATTCTGACCAGCTACCCACACACTTCACAAACATTTAATACATTTCTGTGTGAGTGTAAAATTGATTGTCCAGAATGCAATTTCTTCCATGTGCCCAGTAGCAGTAGTCTATCTGTAGACATGGCTACAATATCTCATCTAAGAAACTAAACTTCCATGGAAGTGGGAAAAATGCAGTGGTGAAAATCTAACGGGGCAATTTCCAAACTGATAAGAAGCAACTTGGCAACCTATTTTGTCAATCAGCACCAGCATTAACTACATCATAATATACCCATATAGCCAAAGTGCCTGGGCAATTGGATTAGAAGTGGAAATGAATTAGAAATGAAACAGCCAGGGCTTTTAAGACACCTTTTAGCAGTGGTACACATTTAAGACGTTGCAGAATAGATAAAGAGTTTTTCAAGAATTTTTAAACCATCCATTAAACTAACTCTTAAAGGAATATAACATTCACAGTATTTTGAAGACTGTTAAGATGAACTCTCATGAATTCTCATGTGCTTTTCCATGACATTACAACATCCATCACCCCAATAGAATGTACAAAACATCTTAGAAAAATATCAAAACTATGACTGATTCTTCATGGCCTGTGAACTGGAAGCTTTATTTTGAGATAAACTGTACACAGAGAGGGTGGATGTAGGAGGATGCTTGTGTTAAATCCTTATCCACAAGTCAATGACCCCTTGGAAAGCTTCAAAATGCTATGTCTGTGTGATGAAGGAGGAAGAAAACAAACATGCTGTGATCTGTTCACATATTTGAAATGGGCATAGGAAGCAGAAAGATCTTAGGAATTCAAGGAAAGAAGGGAAAAGGCCGTATGAGCCTGGCCAGTATCCAGCCCTTGTTATATCCTGAGAATGACATTTTTCTGTGCCCTATTTAAATTACACACTGCTCAGTGTTCCATTTCTCACCTGTGTGGTTAGAGGCATGTCAGCAGACATGTCTATAACATCATGTCTGTTTAAAAACTGATTATTTTTCCAGGGAGGTGAAAGACTTGGGGATTCAAATCCCCTCTTTGAAACAGCTGACAAATAAACTGCTGTATTGAACTGAAGGTACATGGGAAATTGGCTTGGAAGATAGGACATGTAGAGTTCTCAAAATCTGACAAGAGAATGCTTTAAATAAAATTTTAAAAAATTAAAAATTATTTTTATGATTAGCATAAAAAAATTGGATTCTCCATCATAAATATTGATGTTTTTCATATGTAATGAATATTGAAAGAGTTTCTTTAGATGAGATTTTTTTTTTCCATTTTTTTTCACATTCTGACAATTACATAAAAATGTCATTGTTTACATAAAGATTATTAGTGAGTATTTTTATCTTGACAATGCACGCAAAGGTAAGATTTATTAGAAGAGATTTTGGCCTGATCATTTTGGACGAAGCCAGGGTCTTAAACCAGCTTTTTGTGTTTTGCTTAAACAACTATAGATTATTCATCACTGTCATACTGTTGATTTTAGGAGCTGTACACCATATGTGAATAAAGTTAGACTCTTTAGCAGTTTGAACTGCCTACATGATATTTCAACTGTTACATCATTTTATATGAAGTGGTTTTTTTTCCCCACATTAGAATTTTGTGACCTACAGTAAGTGAGTACTACTTCCTTCCTTAGTGAACAAGGAATAATGTCTGACAATAAAACCAGGTCCAGGACTAAAGACATAAAGAAAATACTCTTGCATTCTCTTTATCACATTTGTGTCCCTGCTTTGGGACAATATTTCCATTTATCTCTTTAGCTGGTTTATCAGATTCTATTCAGATGTAACAATTCAGTAAAATGGAATTTTCTTGCTGGTCTAGCAAATATCTTTGGTTTTGAGATTTCTTATAGGATGTAATGACACATCATATATATTAGGGAAATGCAGAACCACATGGAGTTCAATTTAATTATTTACTTATTTTATATATTTTCCTGTCATGTGAACCACAGTATTTGAAACTTAGAGATGGACCATACTACTTCCAAAACAGAGATGGAAAGCAAGAGAGGGAGTTTTGATGAGGGCAAGGAGTGATAGGATGAGGGATAATGGCTTTAAACTGAAAGAAGGAAGGTTTAGAGTAGATATTGGGGTGAAATTCTTTATGGGGTGGGGGGTGATACACTGGAACAGGCTGCCCAGAGCAAATGTGGATGCCCCAATCCTGGAAATGGTCAAGGACAAGATTGTTTGTCCTTGAGCCCCTGTGGGGTTTGAACAACCTGTTCTACTGGAAGGTGTCAGTGCCAGGAAATGCAAAGGTGGTATGAAAACACATTAAAAACACATATGGTATGACATTTCATAAAATGGCAGCTCCCTGGAGGATGGGACTTGTAACAAAATGGCAGCACCAAGCAGTCAGTGGGAAATTATTTACTGTTATAACACCCATCTGAATTAACCAGCCCAGGTGGGAATGGGGCCATTGAGTCAGTTCCAGGGTAGTCTGGGGCCATGTGAGGGGTTTTACACAATTCCAGACCCTGAAAAGTCTTCTGGGTGCTGGACAGAGAAGGTCTCAGCCAGCTCCAGTGACCCACCCAGGGCCCCTCAGCCATGCTGGGGGAGCCAGGGGGAACAGATTCCAGAAAGGGCTCCAGGGAACAGCAGCAGGGAACAGGGAGCCAAGGAGGGAAACAGCAGCAGAGGGACCCCAAGAGGGGCTGAAGGAGGAGGGGAGAAGGAGCCCTGGAGCAGGGATCTTTCCCTGACAGGTCTGGAGAGACCCCCTGAAACCCAGGGAACAGGAGTCAGGAGCCAAGGAAAGAAGAGAGGACTGGGGAAGAGTCGTGGTGGGAAGGATGTTTTAGTCTCTGTCTTTATTTCTCACTACCTGAATCTATTTTAACTGACAATGAATTAATCTACTATTCCCCAGGTCAGGTCTGTTTTGCTGTGGTGGTAACTGGTGAGTAATTTCCCTGTCTTCACCCCAGTCCTTGAGCTGTTCCACTCTCTTTTCTTCTCTTCTGGTGAAAAGGGGCAGGGAAAGAGTGTCCAGGGAAGGAGTACAAGGTTAACCCACCAAGCAGACTTAGTAACCAGCAGACTCTTGATGTGGGTCACCCCATGGAGAAGCTAAAAAGCATTACTGAAATCTCCAACTGCTGAAGCAGAAGGAGGGGACACCAGTCACTTCACTGCTGCACCACCATTTTTAAATTAGCACAGATTTGTAGGGTATCTGCTCCCACAGGCAGCACTCTGACAGCATGGATTAAGGAAATACTGATTTAATGTCTTCTAGTCATGCTCTTTTCCCTTTCTCTTCAGTGGCTTGAAGCACCCATGGGTTGTTTCCTTTGTGAAAACACTTGCATAAGTGTGATCTCTGTGGGCATGAAACCCTCAGGTGACCCATAAAAAAAAGTACAGTAGAAAAATGTGGCAGTTTTCTCTGAACTGCTTCTTTGAGAGATCAAACAAGCCCCAGCACTGGTAGGAAGTAGGAGATGAAAATGAAAGTTACTCAGGGCCTGAAGAGAAAGGCAATGAGACCATCCTGTGGCAGAGAGAGACCAAGATGTGACATCACTTTCACTGTGGCACAAAACTGAACTTAACTGTTCACAGGGAAAACACCCAAACTAGTAAATAAAGCAGAATAAGGTACATTCTCTGGCACTGAGGTAATTTAGCACAGCAGCTTTGTTGTAAGCTAAATGACAAACACTCATAAGAGAGAAGTAGCACATTTATTGATATAAAAGAGTGATTTTACAAAGTTGATGGTAAATGTGACACTGATTTAACGAGACTCAATGGCAAGGCATTTTTGAGTGTTTACTGCACAGAGGATGGGGTCAGAGAGAGCTTTTCATTGACTTATGCATTCTGAATCCCTTCTCAATGGGGAGTTCAGATGTGGCTGGATACAGACTTTGTCCCAGACTTGGTCAGTGGATTATGCCTATAGGATTATATCTGTGCAACCAGTCCTTTATATCACTTATCTTAGATGTGAAAGTTTTCCAATTCACTGAGTATTTGACACAAATGCCTCTCTTGGCCTCGAGGAATAACCTTAAGAGGTGTCACTATTCGAGGAGAGGTCCTGGCATGCAGCTCCCTGCCACACTATTTTTGTCCACCATTTATGGAGTAAGGTGATTGATCCAGTTATATTTGCATACTGACTGAGGATGTTTGCTTCCTCCAAACCTGGCCTGAGTTAAACCTTGACCAGCACTATTAGTTAAGTAGATGCATTGCTTAAATTAGCCCTTGGCCATTATGTTGCTATCTGCTGCCCCTGAATCCCATTTGAGTGACCAGACAAGTAGATTACAGCTGTGACTGGGGATTATCACCTGAACAGGGCTACAGGAAACAGAGGTCAGGTTGAGGCAGCTTTCTTGTCCACAACATAAACCAGTCCTTTTACTCAAAATAGTAAGGCCCTAAGTGCCTAATTACACAGTCCCTGATCTTATCTAACTCCTGACTGCCCTCAGGCATTACTCAATAAAGTGAAAATTGACCCAAGCCATTGGCCTGGCCATTTTTAATTTATTAGTATGGACACAGTCACATCCATTCACTGCAATGATTTTTAGTGTCTTTCAGGACAAGCTCTCTGATTAACAGTCACAGAGGGTAGAATTCAGCCTCAGATCAAAATACCTATCACACAAGCACATAAACAGGGCTAATTGCCTAAATACTGCTATGTAAAGCCATGTGAAATGTCATGTATGTTTGAAATAGGGAAATCTGTCTTTGGACCTGTGCCATTCTGTAGTGACATATGAGTTGAGGGAAAATAAACCAGAGAAAATCAGAGCTGTTTAAGGTGCAAGTCAAGCAGTAGATTTCCATTATAGTTAGTTAAGTGAATGCATTTTCACCAGAACTAGATTTTAGTTTTCTATGCAAAGAGCTCTGTCACCACCTGAGTTGTCCAAAGCTTCCAGAAAGAAACCTTCACACTGAGCTGGCAAATATAATACAGAACTTAGGCCCTTCTGAGAAGCAGCAGCCACACATGATACTCTAATGCATCTGAAATTACAGTGGATAGCTCAGGGTGAAAAACTGAATCAGGACAGAAAATCTCTTAAGGTACTGTAACAGGTGCCAGTATTAAGAGTTTATATGGCAAACTGGGGAAGAAAGCCATCAATTATTTAAAATAAATTTGATCAGAATTTCCTTCTGGCACTAAATTTGAGTGAAACAGAATGGCCTCTGCTTTTGCTATCAAAGTCTCTTAGCCTCCAGACCAGAGCAGCCACGTACAAAATGCTATTAGGAATGATGTCAAGTTTGCATGAAGGCCTAAAATGAGGTTGTCTTAAGGCTGTCCCAGATTAAAATCATGCCAAAGTTAATCACAATTTCACTGTGGGTAGAATAAAGCTTCAGAACCCATCAATGTTCCCTCAAGCTATTTAATTAAGTAAAAAAGATGTAGTGAAGATATTTATAATATAGACAATAAATGGCTCCTGTATCTAAGATAGTTTTGCTCAACCCATCTTGGTGAATGCCATTGGTGCCACAAATGGTTTAAGAATAGAATTTATTTGAATGCTAAGAAGATGGATAAAGAAGAATTTTTAGAAAATTCTCCTGGTCAGTCACCTTCAACTTCTAGAACATTAGTCAAATTGGAAATCAGACCTAAGGACAAACTTTCAGGAATTAGGTTTCCTTATGCCTTAAACTTCTCTCCCAATCTCTCTTCTTTCTGACAGCACCATGGATTATTTTCCACTTCAGTCATCACCCTAACAAAAGCTTTGTACTGAAAATCTGCTCCTTTTTCTTGCTACAAAAAACCTTCCTATTTATACATAAGACCTATTTAATCTTAGTCCAGAGCAGTAACACAAAGGTTTTCTCCCCTCAAGCAGAGGCTGCAAACCATTTTGTTTAATATATGCCTATCAGGAAAGCCTGTGATTCCTCATGTGTGAATGAAGCTATTTAAACCCCAAACCTTGTTACACAAATAATGTCCATTTTGATATTTCAAAGTACTTTCAGCAAGGTGCTCACAAGAGTGCTGTAAATGATCTGTAAACAGCAGAACACTACAGGGACAAATTGTAGATTGGGCAATTTGTTTCCACAAAAGTTTACTGCCAAAGGGGAAACCAGTCACCACTGAGGGTCACTTGAGGGCCCAATCCTACAAAAGTTCCTCCTCTGTGTCTTCCTTGCTCATGCTGTGACACTGTAAATCAGGAGGATTAATCCTGTGAATAAGATATTCTTAGGTGAGTAAGGGGTTTGAGGTATTTTGGTTTGTGATCATGCAAAACAGGTATCTCCTTTCAATTCTTGTAGGTAATTCCCTCACATTTCTAGATAATCTCTTTTACTCTTTCTGGCAGATATGCCATCACCATAAGCATGAGGAAATAACACTAAAAAGAGGAACTAAGACTTTAAAAAAAAAGGAATTAAGCAAGAATTTCACATGCTGCAATGTAAATGAAAATAAAAATTAGTTACTTCTAGAAAGTGTAGATTTCTTCAGTGTTCCTAACTTCCAGGAAAGTGGAAATGTGAGGTAAAAAACCTATTTTCACTCAAGTGTATCATGTGTTATACTTTCAATTTCCCTAACACATTTAAGAAATCTGAATTTCAGTGAGGCTTTTTTAATATTAATTTTTGTTACTATAAAATAAAAAACAGTTTTTAATCCTGCATGTCACCATTTCCTATGTCTGAACTATGGAGATAGTATCCAATAGCCCAGGATGATAACCTTTAAAGCCCACTACCTGGCACTAGCTGAGGTGACAGAACTGGTGGTGGAGACTTCTAAAGGACTGTGATTTCATGACATTTGTTATATTATCTTGAAGATGAGTAAGGGGCTGATTCTGAAGAATGAGCAGAAACAGCTTCATGTTAATCTATGCCACTGGTCATTTTTCTGTTCTTGAAGCTTATTTCAGATTTCCTGTGGTGGCTTTGATCTTGGCTGGCTTCTGGATGCCCACCTAGACACTTTCTCACTCCTCTCCTCCTCAACAAGACAGCAGAAGAAAAGATATAAAGGCAGGATTTTTCCCCTCAAATCTTTTTTTTTTTTTTCCACTTCCCTCCACAGCTGCTACAGTGTTTTAGTTCCTTTATAAAATTGGTTTTCATCAGCTTTGCTGAAGAATCAGCCTTTGGCCAGTGGTGGGGCCATTTAGGAGACATCTGGAACCAGCTGTGTCCAACATTGGGTGAGCCCCTGATCTTTTCTGACTAAAGCTTCCCCCACTCCCTAAACCTTGCCATATAAAAAAAATACACCCTCATATCTATCACTGTGATATTAACCTCTGTCAAAACCCAACTTGCCTTTTGGGATTGACTACTCAGCATCAGAGCATTTACATTCTGCTCTTGTATCAGCTCAGAATACTCATCATGTGCCTTCATACCACGTTTAGGTCCAGGTGCACCTGTGGCACAGTTGGAAACTGGATATAAGGAAAATGAAAGCAGCTGTAGTCATGTAGCTGGTCTCCAATGATTCTCAGGCTGCATCATTGTGAATTTCTCATTAGGAGTGAGAATAATATAAACAGTCTGGGGGTTTTTTTTTAGACACACCTTAGGCATCATTATCTCACCCTTAAGCTTTGTGTGCTAAGAATGATATCAAACCCAAATTCAACAGAGAAAATTTCCCTCAGGACTCCAACCAATATTCTGTCTATTTTCCATGCTCTTACTCACAGGTTCTTCTTTAGGATTTGCCATATGAGACTTCCTTTTTGCTGAGTAAAAATCAGAACATGCATTACAGGAACAAATCTGGAAGCTCAAAGTTGTTGGAAGACTAAGCCAGACATGTAAGTTGGTCCACACCTTGCAGTAGCAGTGCCCTCTGCAGTCAGTTTTCCTTTCTTTTGTGAAAGATGACTGGATTCCAAACACAAAAGAATTTTACACAAATAAGTCTAAAAACTAGAAACTGATCTAATGACAACTACAGGTCTTTGACAGATTTTTGGAACCACTGAAACTCTAATATTTGAGTGTCTGTGTAACTAACTTTGAAACTAGACCAGCTTTGAGATGCAGATCGAACCACACAATATCCAGATATCCTTTTCAGCCACAATTATTCCATGTATCTATGATAATCTGTACTTCTAATCCCTGATAAATTGTTAAAAATTATTCTTAAACTAAAACAATAGCTGTGGAACACAAATAAAGTTATCTGCAAGAAAAGGGGACAGCTAATTTGTCTGTTGCTGAACACTATTTTCAGATGTAATCACAATGTTTCCTGCCTAGAATTATTGGCATCGAGCTTGTAAATGTATCCCCTAAGGGAGGAAAACCACTGTAAATAACTTGCTTTTAAAGAGGAGGTTTATTGGATTTTTACACCAGACAACACAAGCTCTAGTTAAATGCTGAGTGATATTTATATCCCCATACATCCAGCCATACCTCATCTGCTTTTTTTAATTATTATTTATATATATATTTATATATTTAATTTTAGCATTAATTAATACAGCAATCATTGGTATTCACTCCCAGAGTCTTTCTAGTATTCAAAATATGAGCATAGCAGCTGAAACAATAGTGTTTTCCAACTGCTCTTACTACTTCATGAATTAAGGAGAAAAAAGAGGTGCAGGGTGAAGAAAGAGAGATGAAAACAGAAATGAAATTGTTCTGCTGGTATTCATGTCCAATAAGACTGAATGGCCTGAAGGGAATATGAGCAAGGGTTTTCAACATGCTCAGCTGAGCTGTGAGTTGTTGCCAGTTTATCAGGCAGTGCAATTTACACAACCCTCAGGGGATATTGGGTATGGATCAGTACAAGTGTCATTGGAGCAAAATTTAGCTCAAATCTGCCACACTGTGTGCCACAAAGTGCTTAAGTGTTTGGGCTAAGAGCTTGTCTCTCAGCTTGTCAGACATGATATGCTACTTCAGAGTCCTGGATCAGTCCATCTCACAGCTCCCTGCATTTTGTAATTTCTCAGCAACTCTTTCAGCCTGTTTATGCCATGGGCATGGACACTATAATGCAAACTGGCCTGATGGAAATTATTCTGGCCTGATTTTCTAAAGGCATCTGCATATATGTGGAAAAACCTTTTAAAGTTATTTAGCCCTGTTCCAAAGGTGAAAATTTCCCCCCGGAGAACTCAGAACAAAATGTGTTACTTCTTTGAGAGAGCCTGACCTCAGATTTTCACATGGCCATTCTCTTTGTTTACAGATAATTATGTAGTGTAATTTCTCCCAGTTTACAAGTCAGGTGTCGCCTCTTCTTCCACCACAGTGCAGAGAAAATAAGTTAGAGGAAAAGCCCTCTTAATCTTTATGAGATGAAAAAAGAGCTGCTGTTTGGTGACCTGCTCAGTCCTATCAGGTTGGGTTAGACAAATTGTTGGAACATTTGTAGTACTGAGTTCTTCAGGTGACATCCCTTATGGCAGGATTCATCTGACTAAATGTGGGTGCTAATGTGCATTTCAGCAAGTCACTTTCAATTCCCTTTACTTCCAGAGAAGATCTAGTAATAGAGACAACAGAATTTAGAGTGTGATTCATCTTATCCTAAACAGATGCCTACATTTGTTCAGAGGAATTGCATCCTAAACTCCATTAACTGAATTGATCAGATCTCTGTTGATGATAATGGAAGCACAAATAACCAGCTAAAATGGTAGGTGCCTGTGCTGAAAGTCAGGTGAGATTGATGAGTCCTACCCCTTGTTTCTGAAACCTGCTTAAACTGAGGTCTGTGTTATACACTCAGCTGCTCCATCCTATTAAAACTGAGTTTCTTCACTGGAGGATCTCTGTTTTAATGGCCATGGAAATCCATACAGTCTGTTAGAGCAAAGAAATTCCCATGCCTTCACATTTTAGCAGGAAATTAATGTGGAGCTGCTTGTAGCAGAAACTTAAAGTTTAACTACCTACTACTACCCATTTTGGAGGTATAAGATCTCTTTTTTTCAGAGTTGATCCAAAATGCCCTGTGTGTAAAGAAAATAGAGGGATTCCTTTTCCTTCAATAATGATTAGATCTTCCTAAAATAAGGAAGGCCAGTACTTGAGTCAGATCAAACGTTCATTTCCTCCAATAACCAGTTTCCTGCAAAAGTTGTAGTATGTAAAGAGTTAAGTATAGTAACTGGATGTGCATAAATATGATAATTTCATAACTTCTCTTCCAGACTTCAGAAGAAGCTCTGGTAGATGAAAAAACTTTTCTTGCTTAATTTTAAAGGTTGCTGTTTGTCTTTCCTTCCTTTGTCCATGTTAAAACTCTTTTAATTAATATAGCTTGTAAGTAGAATTATAAAATTCTTAGTGGATTAAAGGTTTTATAATAGCTTTTTAAATAAGTTTATTATTATTAATATGCTTACAGATTATTTTACTGGTGTACATTTCATCTCATCTAATAAGAGAAATGCATCTCATCTGATGAAAAACATGACACGGTCTCAGCTGAAACTGGGAATCTACTGCTGCTACAAACAAGGGATTATTTAATCTCCAAATAACTCTCTGGTTTTGAATACTATACATGAAGAAAAGGTCAGTTGTAATTTATGATTAATTTTGTGTTCTTGACTTGAGCTCAATTTATACAATGAAATTAATGCTTTAGTAAACTTGTACCTTCACTGAAACAAGAAGAAAGTGCTAAAATACATGATTTCATGATACATCCATGAAAACAGTGCTGGTAGCCTGAAATCTATTTTACAATCATTATAGGTCACATTTGTATCCAGGTAGAGTCCCATCACTCTGACAGAAAATTGCAAAGAGACCTTATAGAAGTGAAATGCACATATCTCTTAATTACTTGCATGTAAGTAGAAAAATATTCTGTAATTTTTAAACCGAAGTGTCAATTAGGAAAACAAGATCAGAAACACCTCTTTTATTTCCTATATTAACTTGTTTTAAATACTTCAGCTATTTAGTTTGACAAGTTGCATCTCCCTGTACAGCGTTTTTTGTCTGCTATTTACTTTTTTACATGTTTTTGTTTTTTCTGCCTATTAGTCTTTTACAATTTTGTCCATAGCTGTAGTGAAATGCAATGTTTGGGCAATTATATAAAGGGCTCAGTTTGAGACTTTGGCCTGGTTTTTAGTCTAATTTTAAGATGTGATACCCAGGCCTATTTTGGTGTCTCTTTCCTCTGTCTCATCACCAGGATATGTGTGTGTCTTCTGAACTCCCTTTTTCATGAATGGCACACAGATGCCAGCAGAAATGGTTGGCATGTCTGGTGCTCTGCTATTTCTGCTCATCTGCTCCGAGATCAGCAGATGGAGATTGGGTAATTCTGCAGTGCTGCAAGTCATAAACAAGTGGGTACAAATATCACTGCCTCAGATATTATGTTGAGGTTGCCCATTTGAACTTCTGCCTCCCTGGAGCTTTGCTTAGGGTTGGGAGCATATGCTGCATACATTTGTTTGGTTATTGTCTCCATCCTAATCAATGTACAAATGCACATCTGTTGTGTCTTCTAAATTTTACTCATCTTTAGACTCGAACTCACTTCCATCTTGGGAAATGCACACCAAGTTTGCAGTAAACCCTACCTTTATCCTTCCTTCTTTACTCTGATGAGCAACTAATGGGAAATATAATTATCCCTAACATATGGAATGAATTACTAGGATAGTTCCCATTTCCAAATTGTGGATTCTAACTCTTTGAAGCATTAGGAAAACCTTTTACACCATTTGCCTGCAGGACATACTCTGCTTTCAGCTACAAGATGTGAACACATAAACCCAGTTATTTTAGAGAAAGCCAGACGAGCCACAACAAAAAGCAAAAAGAAAAAAAATATAGGCAAATGCTTTGGTGGAATTTTCAAAACTTGTGAATTAATCTCAGTCAGAATGTACCTCAGTGTGAGAGTTAGAAAGGTGGGCAGCCTCCTGCTGAACAGAAATGACAGCTTGGACACTGGAGAATTCATCCTCTCTCACTGAACAACAGGAAAAAATTTGAAAAACCTGCAGTAACATCCAAAACACCTTGTCAAGACCAATGCCTGCTGCAGCCTGGAGAGCAGAGTCAGTGTACCAATTTTCAACAGTTTTTAGAAAGTTCCTTTGCTCTGCCCACCAAATATCCCAGGCTCACTGCTCGCTCCCACTAGAGCCTCTCATTCCCTCTGTCCCTGCTGCTGCCACTGGGAAGGTTTGTGATCTGTTTTATTAACAGTCCTTTTCCCCTCACACACGTGGTTAGCTGAGGTTAGCTCTCAGGAACACTTCACTGGCAGAGCAGGAACTGCTCACAGTAACAGAACTGGGGGGTCACCAAAAAGAAAAAGAGAGAATGGCAGCAAGGAGGAAAAAGTTACACTTTTGTTACTGGAATAATTTAATGAAAAACAAAAACAACAACAACAACAACAACAACAACAAACAAAAAAAAACAAATAAAAAAAGACCCAAGAACAAAAACCAAACCAAACCAAAACAAACAAAACAAAAAAACAAACAAAAAAACCACCAAAAAAAGCCAATAAATCCCCACAAAAAACCCAAAAAAACCCCACAAAAAACCGGAAAAAACCACCCAACTGAGTTTCAGTTTGAACAAATTGTTTCAGTTCTAATAAAAATCACAGTAAAGTCCAAAAGGACCACATTGTATCCAAACTTCAAACAGAATTTGCACAAAACCAAGGTGTCAACACACCCTGCAAACAGAATTACATTATATCTGATCATTTCTATATAGGGTAGCATGTTTGGTGTTATTGAAGTTTCCTTCTTTTTAGGCAAGGTAGAACTGAGAACAGAAGCCATCCACTTCAAAACACTGGAAGATAATTAATTTTATTTTAAATAATCACAATTGGCAGACTCAGAGACTGTGAAGGAAGCAGGCTAGGAATATGCATAATTTAGTTTGGAAAGGAAATTGAGTGTAAGAGGGTGTCAACAGAAAAGAAACAAACAAGTTGTTCTTACCTGATTTGAGGAATGGAGAAAAATAACAACTTGCAATAACAGAAATAAAACCTAGTCACAGATGGAGATAAGACAAGGAAGTGTTTATATAGACCAGACTGCAATAATGTAAGCTGTTAAGTTAAAAATTTCAACATGAGACAACTGTTATGACAATAAATCTTTGGTTACTTAATTAACAGGAAAACTGATACCACAATTATTTTTGTTTTCTTTTAGGACAGCATTGCAGAAAAGAATATACTAATACTTGATAAACGAAAATTCATTTCAGTGCAATGGTGAGGTCTTCTTATAAAACAAAAGTATACTTAGATAACTTTATATTTTTTTCTGGTATGCTTAATGTAACTTATCATTTATAATACATGAAGTGAGCAATAAATAACTATACCACAATGACTGAAAAAAACAGGCATCATTTTTCATGCAAGACAAATTTTGTGGGAAAAGAAGGTATTTTTCAAAAATTGAGATTTTATATGAATTATAATGACAGTGATTTTCCCTTTTTCATCACATTTTCTGGTGCAGCTTTAATGAGGTTCTAACAATTACATAATTACATTAAAAAGAAAAGCTGTATGAAGTATTTTGTGTTTTTCAAAATATTGATAGATTTATTTGATGAACATGGTATTTGAAAACGTCTAAGTTAACCAAAAGCAAGCAGAGAAACTAAACTCCTGCTCCATAAAAAGGAAAAAACAAACAAAAAAAACCCACCCCAAACCCAACAACTATGAAGTTATCAGCTTGGATACAGCAGGAAATGTGACAAACTGTGGAAAACAGACCCATTTAAAGCTAGGTGAAGCAGAACACTTTTTCAGAATATTCCCATTATTAATATAATTGCTTTCTCTTGGCTCAGCCAACTGCAGTGATTTTTCTTGTGGTCTGAGTTCTGAATTGCAGCAACTGGCATCGGGGAGGAAGCAGCAGCAAAGTGCAGGCAGGACTTCTGAGCTGTGTGTGACTCACCCTGAGTGGGCAGAGCTCTCCCCAGCCTGTCCACCTCTGTAAAGACACCCTGCAGCCTTCATCTGTCACAAAATCACAGAATGGCTTGGGCTGGAAGGGACCTTAAAGATCATCTAGCTCCAGCCCCCTCACATGGGCAGGGATGCCACTCATGAGATCAGATTGTTCATGGACCCATATTAAAAAAAAAAGAATTTTTTTTTGTTTTTTTTAATCCTCAGAGCAAACTTTTCCTGCTCAGTGTTCACTCTACAGGAGGTATTATACCCAGTTTTCAGGAGAACTAAGCTGTGCTAAGGCACTGCTACTTGAGTGATGTCACTTTGCTCACTGCTTACCCAGATTTTCACCTCAATTCTCATTCCCACAAATACATATAAAAGAACAGAGATTAGTTTGGTGATGTTAAAGCTGCTACTGGGAATTCTGACACAAACCTGTAAAATACATGATGATGGCAAACTTCCTTTTCCAATTTATGCTTGTTTCTGTCCATAGTCTGTTCTGCATCAGGGTAGGGTAATGGGAAATGTGTGTTTATCAGCCAAATGATTATTGTAATATAAAGTTACTAACAAAATGTGGTCCAAATAATTTTAAAAATATGATCTCACTACAGGAGATGACAAAATTAAAGAGAAGGATGCAGTTAACTTTTGTTTCTCTTTCTCCTTTTTAAAAGAGAAATTAATAATCACAATTTACCACTACAAAGAAATGAGTCCAATCTGATCAGAATCAGCATTGGCAAGGTGAAACCTGGATTTTCTCCAAATTATACATGGGAAAAACTTAATTATTATCCCTGTATTTCTTACTAAGCCTTTTTTTCTAAAATAGTTGTGACTTTAGGGCTAGTGAAAAGGAGGAACATGAACTTTCTTTTCATCCATTCTATAAATTTCCTAGATCAGAATTTCCTGCTTAAGATCACATTTTCATGTGTTTTTTATTATCATTTTTACGATATCTCTCTGCAAGGATTAAATAGCCTCTCAGCTGCATTTAATTGTACTATAATATTTGGAGCAAGACCCTGTGACCCAGAATAAGATCTAGATTAGAAGTTTGTAGTGCTTTTATTTGCTCACAGTTTAAGGATCAATGTTTCTCAAGCTTTTGCATTACTCTTTTAGTTCTATGTGTTTTAACCCTCTTTGTGAAATGAGATGAAATATTATTTAATTATTTCCTTTTCTGTATAATAAACCACACACTCTGTAACATGTTCCTCCAATATAAGTCAATGGCCTGCAGGAAATATTCAATGAATTGGAGGGAGGATTTTGGGTAGCTGCAAGATATTCTTTTATATTCTAATTATCCTTGTTCCATCAGTGTGGTAGAGAATATAAAAAGCAATCTGCAGATCAGACTGCTGTAGGACCAAATCCTGGGAGTGCAGGGAAATTATTCAGGAGTGAAAAGGAAAGATAGGAGGAAAACTTAAGAATAGTAGAAAAAACACCCTCTGCAATATTAAATGTAGAATTTAATTTTATTAATAAATAGAAAGTAAACATTCCAAAAATATTTGTTACTAGGAGATTTACAGGGATTGCTACTGGGACAGATGATGTTAAACATTTTTATCAGAAATCAAGAAGAAATTGCAAAATTGCCTTTATTTTAACTGTTTAGACATGTTTGGGAGCTAACATTAAAGATAATGGTAAATTACATGCAGGGTATCATCAGAAATGTGAGGATCCAAGGCAGCCTTGGCTGCAGTGCCCACGAGATCCTGGAGTTCAGGATCCTGAAGGCAAGGACATCTGTTACAATTGTCCCATGGGATAAAGCCCTGGAGGAGAGAGGGCTTTATCCCATATTGGATGGGATAAAGATGGTTAATGTTCAAGTATCACATCCTCAAAGATCAGAAGACCTCCATCCCAATGAATAAGAGATCAGGAGACCCCAGTGCAAGACTTGGATGCCATCCAAATTGTTCCAGAGGAGAATGACAATGGCCAGGGGATTGGAACGCATCTCTTGTGAGGAAGGCCAGGACAGCTGGAATTTTTCAGCTAGAAGAAGTCATGAGAAAACCTTATTGTGGCCTTTAATATATTAAAAACTTGAAAGAAAGGCAGAGAAACACCAAGGATTCCAGGGACAAGACAAGGAGCAATGGATTTAAACTGAAAGATGGCAGGTTTAGATGGAACATGTGGAAGTAATTTGTTGTGATGAGAGTGATAAGATACTGGAACAGATTGACCAAATAAGCTGTGGATGCCCCACTATGTCTTGGAGAAACAGAAAATCTGTTAAAAAGGCAGGACTGAATTAGGGCTTTTGTCTGCAGTGGAACAGAATTTAGGCAGTTCAAACATCTGATAAGTGTATTGGATTTAGATCCAAATATTAATTCTTGGAATTCAAGAGCATTTTATTATAAAGTGTTAATTTCACTCATGGTCGGTGGCTGTTGGCTTGAGCAACTATTCACAGATTTAATTTGAAGTTCTACACTAATCTGTTCCTATTATTTTAAATACACCTTAACTCTGTTGAAATAAATGGTAATTAATTACAGCTAAAAACTCCTGTCAGAGCTATGACACCAGGTTATGTTATGATTTTACATTTACAGCATAGTTCTGGACATGGGAACATTGTGTATGTGCCACAGCAGAGGATGTAAAATGGACAGCCTGAACCCACCATTAATCACTGGTCTAGGAAATCTCAGCTGCACTACTGAGTACATCCATAGATCACTGTTCACATAACCAAAGCCTTTGTAAGACTGTCTGTGATAAGGTCATGAAAAATCAGATTATGTGATTCAAGTTACAATAAATCTCTTTTTGAATACATTTATGACATCTTTTGGAAACAGATGGAAATGATTAATGAAAGATTTGAAGACTAGTGGGAGTTACATTCCCATGTTCTTATTTCCTTGTTTTTTCTTCTATTGGTCTAGTTTCTCAATGGGGTAAAAATGAATTAAATATTAATATATTACCAAAAATATGATGATTGCAACTAGATCAAGAGATGGTGGTAGAGACAGAAACAAAGGACTTGGACATACATTTACATGCATTGAAAAACCTTTTCCCAGTGGCTTTAAGACAGTGAGAAATTTCAGTCTCATTGTAGGTCATCTGCAAGATGTATAAGATGTATCTGTGCTCTAAACAGGTAGGACGTGAACCAGCACAGATCACAAGACTTAACCTCAGGGCACAGAATGGCCAGAGCTTATATGTTGTTTAATATCACTCTGGAATAGACACATTCTTATCAAATTGAAGACAACTTCATTGTATCAGCCTTTAATATGCATGGAGTTCAATCATATTAAGAGTTTTGCCCTAGAAAGTCACACTTTCACTTAGTTTGCAAATGATGTGAAGCTTCAAATTCTATAATGATTTTAGCAGGTAATCCACCATACTGAACACTGCTGACCTCCTCATAGCCTCAATTTACCAGAACTTAACTTGATAGTCAACCTTACACCTGGATTAATTTCATCCAAAATTAGCATTTTAAGGAGTTGTCTTTATTGGTTATCTCAGACCTTGCTTACAGTAAAGAGAAGTAAACTTTGAAAATAGTTTAGGTCTTAGATGAGACATACATATTCCTCTCTCTATGAGACAATTTGAAACAGTCATACTCATGTCTAAGTGTAGAATGAATTGGATTCTTAATTTTCACTTAATCATATGTGCAAGGCTGCCAAGATCTTCACTGTACCCCATGGCTAATTAAATGCTCAAAAATCCTCTTAATGTAAATCCCTGTCCAAAGTTTTTTAACATCTTTCCCAAGCCAGGCAAAGAACATCTTCCACACTGGAGCTGTTTTAACCCTCTCTCTGCTGACCATTCTCTGGTACTTGCATAGGGCTCAAAAAGCAAAGTAAAGGCAACACCAGTGAAAAAAAAGGTTTGGAGAGCTCTATTCCATTCCCCATGGTTGATTAAAAGTTATTAGGGCATTAATACCTAAGATATTAGGCAATATTGATGGGGATGCTAGGGATAGTTGTCAGCACCCAGAATCTTCCACTGATAATAAAATATTGATAAAATATAAAAAAACATTGATGTCTTCTTCTCCAGGATCCATCTGGGGTAATTTTTAATGTTTTTAAAAATCCTTTTATACATTTGGTTCTTCCTTTGATCCCCAGCTCCATTCATGTCTTCATTCATGTCTCCACTTTTCAAGGCCTCCACTGTTTTACAAGACCTGCATTTCTCTACCTGTCATCATTTTGTTAATCATTACTTATGCATTCTGCAAAGAACAACTGCTTGTTATTGTCACCTGTATAAAACTCTGACTCATGATAAACAAAAGTAAATAAAATTAATTACAGACACCTGGTTAATTAGAGAAATTGCTGTCACAGATAAATCAAGTACAACAAAGCAGCAACCAGGACAGGAAAGGTTCAAGCAGAGAAAAGCTGACAAGCCTCAGTCCTGAGGCCTTGCAAGCTCAGTATAAAGCTTACAACCTTTTACTACCAGGAGCTGTTCTGTATGGCAGGATTACACAGTTAAAGTTTAGCCAACAGAGATTCTTCTGGAAGTGTTTCTTAGGAAGATGAAATTTGGGCTTTTTTTATTGCCCTCCAGAGAAACCTGTTATTTCCCTAGAGCAATATAAATCTTTAATGCTTATCTCAAGAAATTTAGTGGTTTAAACAAGGCAGTTTTCCCTGGAGATTTAAGTGAAGCTCCAAACAAAGCTTAGACAGCAGTTGTGTCCCAGCCCTCTGTTATTAATACATCTTTCTGTGATGGTTTTTGTCTTGCATGTGATTCATGTGTTGTCACTTCATCTGTAGCATGCTGGACTGTTGGTGTTTTGACAGCACCCTTAATTCTCTTCACACAAACCCCCAGTTTTCTCTGATTTTAAACAGTACCAAATGCTTCATTATATCTGCTTACAGTGCCTTTCTGCCAGCAAGTTTCAGAATTGTAACAATGCCTCCCTGCAACCATCCAGCATCCCCTACCTTCAGTTATTAGCATTAGACATATTAGCATTAGACATGGCTTTGGAGCCATCTTGTAGCTGTGGCCACCAGTAAAGGGAATGTGGTCAATACAATGGATCCATTCCATGTTTCCTTCCATTAAAATTCAGTCCCTGAATAAATGGAATTTTGAAGATAATTTTAGTTGCAAGTTCTTTGTCAAGCAGTAAAACCCTTTTGAAGCTGAGAGTCCCAAAATAAAGTCTCGATGCTAAGATATACAAAATTTGCATATTTATTTTCTGAAAAGTAATAATACCCAAGTATGAAGATTTTATCTAAGCCTATGCATTATTTTTACTTTTTTTTTGTTCACTATAAACTCAGAAATGTAAAAATTTGTTTAATAGCAGCTGATCATTGTAACTACATGAGTAAAAACTCTTAGCCTTAGACAGAGTTTATCAATTAAAGACTTTTTTGCTATGCTATTTCCATTCCTTCCCTTGACACAAAGGGCCATCAAATGGGGAGTTTTCAACATACAACCATTGTGACCTAACTGTGATTAGCAAGGTAATTCATCCTTTAGTTTGAATTCCACAAATTTCTGGTTGAGATGGCCTCCTCATTTCCCAGACCTGGAAGCCAAGTAGCATATCAGCCTTTAGTAAAATGATGTTAAACATCTAGGCATTGGCAACAGAAACTGGTCAGTCATTCTAAACCCCAGTCTCTGTTTAGAGTTTAGATAGTTTAGATAGTTTAGATAGTTTAGAGTTTAGATAGGTATTTAGCCGACCAAAGGGTAGGTAGAGGTCTACCATAAGACAAACTGAAATGTTTTATGAGATAGTGTGTAAAATCTACTGAGTAAATTCTTTAGAGTTCTGCTGAATACAATTCTAATTTAAACACTCATCAGACAGACTTAGAAAATATCCATAATGCCTACAGACAAGAACATGTAGATACATAAATTTATGTGATGTCATCTCAAAATGAAATTCATTTTTACTGCCTTAAGTCACACAGATCTGGTTAAAGAGTACTTTGCATTTTAGTATATTTTTATTGAAAGGTGAAACTTTCCCTCCCTGAAAAAAAGAATCTATACTAACAATCACTATCACTGTATTGCAAATTTATTAAAGAAGTTGGATAGTTTCCAGAAAATGAGCTACTTTTTGCTTTCTCTCCTGTTATTGAGGATGTAAGCACAGAAAAAAAGACCAAACCAATAATCTGGTTATTTCCATTGGTTGAAGCAGACCCTGACAGTACAGGGTATTCCAATGAAATTCAAAGCTGAATGTAACACTGATATTTCACATGAAAGAAATTCAGCATTGCTGCTTTGATTTTAAGCCTTAGCTAAAGTGATGTGCTGTACTTAAACGAGAATTCAAACTTTTTCAATTACTATTGCAGCTTCCAAATAGCAGCCTTGCACAAAGCCAGCATAGGTCCTACTCAATTTCCATCTCAGTCTAACCAGCCACAGCACATCCACTCTGTCTCCATTAAGGATGGAAAAAGAAAACCAGCTCTATCCATGCTCAGTTTAGTAAGGGATTCAAAGGAATCACATCAGAAGGCAGGAGAAAAAATATTTTCTGTTGGTGTCCTGAAGGTGTTAAAATATCTACAAAATTCTGCTACCTATGGGGAAAAAACATAACACACTTGTAGCCTTACTTTATAGTTGACATTTCAAAAGCCTTCATCTTACTGATAATGGCACAGAGAATTTTCTTACTGGTACATCACAAACATCAGAAAAAGAGAGATTTCTTCAGAAATCACAGAAGAAAAGGACAATTACCTATCTGGCTTTCAAGTGAGAAACATTTTACATCTGCTTTAGCACTTGAGACTTTTTAAGCCATCTTCATAAATCTTTTTCCAACATCACAGTGGTCAATAAAATGAAATCTGACCTAGTGCAAAATATGCTGGATTTTAATTATAATGGGATTAGGGCTAAATGTATTATGCTGTCACCCAACATGTCAAAGTTGGCAAAAACAGCAATTCTCGGCTCAAAGCTCTTTATTTAGAAAAAAAAATCTGTATCATTGGCCTGGGGCCTGATGCCTGCAGCTTTTTACTTTTTTTTAATTGCTCTTTTTTTGTCTGCTTGGGTGTGAATGAGCCAAGCACCACAATATTACATTATTTGTCAGAAAGTGTTTGTGTCTATGTGTGCAGTTGCTAGCTGATACCTAGCACAAAATCTATGCCTTTTTTTTTGCTGTTTCAGACAAAAAAAAGTCACAGATTAATATGTATTTTCAAACCTACTATGTATCTCTGCACATAAACATGTCATATACCTTTCTAGATATAGATGGACATGATCATACACCAATGAAGACAGAAAATAGTTGTATGCAGAACTACATTACAGCTAATTGTTATGTTTTACTAAATGAAATACTACTGTTGCATTTTTCTTTATAAAATACAAAATATTCCATTATTTTAGAGCTTTTTCTCTGAAGTCTGTAGTATTTTGTGCTTGGGAATTTTAGATAATGGAAAGAACAGGAGGAGGGAAGAATTATCTAATGAAAGCAAACTGCAAACTGCTATGGAAGTCTTGGGAGTGACAGGTGTGAATAAAAGTAACCTGGAAAGAAAATCCTTCCTCTAAAACAGACTAGGTATGATTTCCTATGAAAATTCAAGCATAATTAGATGGTTAACATAAAGTAACTCACAGTCATATTTAATATGTGGGGGGGAAAAAAAAGAGGAAGAGTAAAAAAGACCTATATGAGAAATCTACTAAAACCAGGGTTGGAAAAGAACTCAAAATTCAGGATACACTTCTGCTTTTGCCTGATAACTTTTAATGTTGCAGTAGAGAGATTTCTCAATCTGTTTGTTGTTCTTGTTACTCATGAATGAAATAAGATCAACAGCAACACAAGACCTCTTATTTATAATAAAATAGAAGTACAGAGAGTATGTTGGGGGCTGGCAGGAAGGACTGGAATACTACTTCTGAAAGGAATTTTCTTTTTGACAGACAATAAACTGATTGATCTTTAATCACCTCTTCAGTTCAAACAGGGATACTGATAATACAACTTTCCCTCCTCCCTTGCCTATTGGGATTATCACTCTACATGTCATGCTAAGCAAGAGACAGGCTTGATTTTGGAGTGAAACTGTAACTTTACTAGATTACAAATAATTTATAACAGCTCATTCTTCTGCCTTCACCTGGTTTCCTCCCACAGTAAAAAATAATTAGAAAGTAATTAAGCCATCAGAAGCAAGGCAGGACTAAATTGCAGTGAATTAAGCTACTAGATAGTTGGTAAGAGAGTTTCAACTACTGTAGGAGTTAAGGATATAAAAGATGCGAGAAAAAATTATTATTTTGGCAAAATCTCCCCCACTGTGTTTCATGTAAAACAATGATATGTCTTTTGAGAACTGTCTAAAATGAATTTTTAAAATGTGTCTGGAATAAGGAAACTAAATACCACTTAACTTATCACCTCTTCAAGCATTCAGAGTGAAAGTTTCCCTGAGAGGCTCATTTGCCCTGTAATTTTCCACTCACCATTTTTCATCTCCTTTACTAGTTTATTTATTTATTTGCAGCTCCCTGTTCCTGATCTCTCCAAAACGATGTTTGTCGAGAGAAAGAATACAGGAGAAGCAGGAAAGGTGGGAGGGATTTAGAGGGAGTGGTATGGAGCAATGCTGGGAGGACAAACCCAGGCAGGCTGGAAAAAGGGGAGCAAACATCTGCTGAGAACAGGATGGAGAAAATCATGTCTGAACTGCATAAGGCTTTTATCAAAAGCCCAGTCTTTGCTTTAGCTATTTTTCTTTTCTTATCTATTGGAGTCTCTGCCTGGCTCTTTCCCAGAATTCTGTCCCAAGCTCATGATCCCTAACACCCCAGAGAGGTTGTCCTGCTCACTCTTGTGTTCAGTGGCTGTTCCAGCTCAAGCTTTTGGACAGGACAACAGTGTGTGCAGCCATGTACTATAATCCCTCTTTCCCCTCCTGCCACTTTACACTGCTCAGGGAGCTGCTGGAAGGTCTGCAATTCTCTGTGGCGTACAGGAGCTCTCACCTGATGCCAAGCAGCACAAACAATTCTCCCACTGGCTGCCTTTCTGCACTCTGCTAAAGGAGAAGAGGCAAGCAGGATGAAGGGGAACCTGTGCTCTGCCAAGGCACAGAGACTTGACAGCACCAAGGGACCTGGGGGATGTGTGAATGCAGCTCAAAGGAGTACAGAGCAGGAGGACATGCCCAGCCTGGCTTTAAGCTCATTGCTGCTGGCAGTGTTGTTCTGGCACTGTGCTGCACTCTGGCTGCTCAGATGCTTTCCCAGGACCCCAGCAATGCTGTGCAGCCCCTGTGATCTCTGACCTCTCTGCACACCACTGCCTGCAATACCTGAACTGCCCAACTTCTGAACAGTTCAGACACGACTTCCCAGTGAAACCTGCTGATTTCTTATGCAGATACCCGTGCACACACCCTCCAGCTCTGGGTTTCCTGAGCCCCTGACTGACACTGTGACATCTATGGTCCTGTGCCTTCCTTCCTGTATGCATCAGCACCATAAACTAGAGCTACCCTCTTATCTCAGCCTTGCTGTGGCTCTGCAGTTTTGGTCAAATCTCAAAAGCAGCAGACATCACTTTTTGAGCTACCATGCTGGTGTGGCTGGTCCTTCTGCTGCTCTACCATTAAAGATCTGAAATCTCTTCTTTGAGAGGCTTTCTGCAGCCCTATGGAATCCACCTCAGCATTAGACCACAGAAGCATCAGGGTGATTTTTGTAATTCTGGCACTCAAAATATAACCTGGTGCAGGTAACAATGTGTCTGAACTTGCAGTTCAGTAGGCTGGAAGAGTCTTAAAACCTCAGTGTTGAAGGGAGAAGAGTGAACTGGAAGAAAGAAATGCTCTCTCCATTCATAATTTTGGAAGATGGCACAAATTGAGATCTACAAATCCAAAACATATCTGGAGGATATGGCTCATCTCTGTATTTTGGAGTAGTAGCTTTGTGATACACACGTGAGTGTGAAGATGAATAAAGATTTTTGGTCACCTTTTTTCTTCCCCCAAACACTGACATGACCACTTTATCACTGACATGACCACTGTCAAAAACATCCAAGACCAAAACCACTACAGGCTGGCAGAGTTGTAGCTTGCCAGAGTTAAAACAGGGAATTGGAAATGTCTCAATGAGAAATAAAACGCCAAAGTAAAATATAGTATCCAAGAAATTTTTCAACATATTGTCCTCTGGAAATTCTTATCCATATAACTGCCAACAACAACAAAAAAAAAAAGTCCTCTGCCAGCATGGAGAATGAGTCTGTATGGCCACAGTGAAATGTTTAGTTCATACCAACATATCACATCAAGAACCACAAATCTGGCTCTTTTACCTAAGGCAAATGTAATGGTGATAATGCTAAAAACATGGTAATGTAATACTAAATTAAATAATGCTAAAAACAAATTAATGGCAGAGGTAGGTTAAGATTCTTTTTCCTTAACTACAAAGACCCCAAAATCAGGCTTTTAGTCTATACCACTTGCCTAAAATCATTCCATACAGAGCAACTGTGAGTTCTCAAAGGCAATTTATTTGGATGCAACAGGTTAACAGCATTGTTGGAAAAATGCTCTTAATCCAAGGAGGGCAGTTCTGGACAAGAATGTGAACCTTTGCTGATGGAAATACACTCAGTTGCTTACTTATGTCATACACAAGCAAAAGCAGATTTCAGACTGCTCCTGTGTGACTTATTGAGGTATCCTAATCATGTGAACAATTTCTACTTACAGTTTACTCCTAAATTGAATGTGAGACAGAGAATGACCCCTGGTTCTGAGGAGAACAAGTGACATTGACTTCTGAACATTTGTTCAGGGCTATTTCTCTTAGAGCAGACAAACTACACTTGCACCATAAAGTCCTTAACCTCCTGTCTCCTCTTGGCCTCATTAGCTCCAAAAATAAAAATAATACATTTTTTTTTGTGTGTGGGGTTTTTTTGTTGGGGTTTTTTGTTTAGTTGGTTTTGTTCTTTTTTGTTTTGTTTTGTTTTGTTTTAATTGAAAACAAGCACAACAATGCTGCAGATCACCAGACTGGTATTCTTATAATAGACAGATAAAGTCATATGCTGCGTGCCCTTCCATGTGAGGATGCTTGAGAATATGAACCTTTGGCAGGGAAACTGGGAAGTCTGTGGGAAGGGAGGAAACCAAAGCTTATGCAGAGATTGAGATTTGCCTCAGAGAGACCTCACTGATAATCCAAAATAAAGTTTGCTTCTGAATTCAAATTAGGACACTTACTTACACGAATCCAGTTGATCACTTTTCATAGAATTCTTAGTATTTTAATAAAGACTTAAACATTCACAGATTTGGATCTTCAGTAGATGTCAATCACTTGACTTGGAAATCTTTTTCTCTGAAAAATGTGACATGCATTGTCACATCTCTTAAAACTTTCAGAGGTTAAACAGTTGTATCCCAAGTGTAAGATTTTTAAAAACTTTAAATTCTGAATGTTTAAATGTTCAAAGTTAGCTACAAAAAAATCAGTCACTCTCTATGAAATGTAAATATGGTTCTTTAGAGAAAACAGGGAGAGGTAATTATTTTTCCAGCCATTAGTGGTAGATGTCTTGATTGTGTGCTATGCCTCCCTTGATCTTGGTGCTTACAGAGAAGGGAAAGGAAGGAAGAAACCCTGTGTTCTTCCAATCTTGTTTTCCAAGTGTAAGAGTATCTGGAGATGCAGAAATCCACCCTGCCCTCCATCCAGCAGAGATCAGAGGTTACCAAGGCCAGGCTGAATGGGATTTTGAACAATCTGGTCTAGTGGAAGGTGTCCTGACCATGGTAGGGGATTGAACTAGATGATGTTTAAGGTTTCTTCCAATTCAAAACATTTTGGGATTCTGTGATTCTATGATTCTGTGATCTATTTTTTTTATTATTCTACCTTTGAGAAATCACCCCTGGAATTGGAAAATGTATCCTTGTTCCCAGTCCAGAAGTTCATGACTGCCATAACCCTGTTGAATTACTACTGGTGATGGAAAAACTCCAGAAGTACTTCCATGGAGGCTACATTCTCAACCACATTCTTATCATTAATCATGAATTCAATCACAACAGAAGTAATGCAGCTCCTGCAGTTAGAACTGTGAAAGGAAATGCTGAGGAAAGGAAATTTTCTAAGGGCTGGTATTGACTGTCAGGCTTAGTGTAAGCACTGAGCAGAAAATAGTCTAAGGCTGAGGATACTCCAGAAAATTTGTGTC
This sequence comes from Luscinia megarhynchos, assembly GCA_034336665.1. Taxonomy (NCBI): domain Eukaryota; kingdom Metazoa; phylum Chordata; class Aves; order Passeriformes; family Muscicapidae; genus Luscinia; species Luscinia megarhynchos. The sequence goes on from JAPFBE010000002.1 coordinate 95,812,249, forward strand.
TGCCCTGCTGTTTCTGTTTTTTGGGTTTGCTCATGCCCAGTTAGACACGACCTTGTCCAGATGGATTCTTGATCTGGAGCAGCACTGTCCTGGTTGCAGAGATGGGAACAGAGCTTAGCACGGTGTGGATGTGACCTCAATCTTGGTTTTGTCCCTGGTGGTGAATACCTTTTTGTGGGGAAAACATCTCTCTTTGTATGCTTTTGGTGTTAATATTGTCCCTGTTATTGAGCATTTTTTTATTCCATCACGTTTTACTTTCAGTAAATTGTTTCCTCAAACCATAGCCTCTGCTTTAGTTCCCTCCCTTACTGGATGGGGCAGAGAGAAGGGGAGTGGCTGATTTGGAGTTAATTTCCTGCTGGTGTTAAACCACCACAAACAGTTTTACATTTTCATGCTTTTAAGGGATAGTTTGTGGTAAGAAATTCAGTAAGCTGTAGACCAGAAAGTCTCGGGGCATTTATGGAAAAGCATAAAAGCAACGAAAAAAAGAGAGAGAGAGAAAGACAGAAATTCAACAGTAATCAATCTCTTGGGATGTGGAGGGTCTGTATTTCACTCATCCCCTCAAGTCAAGAACAGAAGTTTGTACAGCACCATGTAATAGCAGCACATTTCTGTTGAGAGACAAACTTCTGAGGAGAGACCAAAAGCTTTATTTGTCTTGGGCATTGGGAAGCCAACACAGATTTCTCTTACTCAATTTACTACGAAAGAAATAGGAACTATTATCTGCAAAGCCTTCAGAAGATTATAATTAAAGGAGACAGGCTTGAAAGAGGATTTCATGTTTCTTTCTATAGACAGTGCTGCCAATTGAAGAAGCTACAGTGCTTTCCTTCAGATCCAGAGCTGCTCCCAGACACGTAATACTCAGTGATTTAAAAGCCCACACCCATAGCTTTCCCTCTTGCAACATAAATTGATTGACGACGACAAGTGAATAAGATTAGCACCTCATGGGGACAACCTTCAGCTCAAATAAAGGATAAAACTACTTATCCTCCTCTAGTTCTTTCACCTTCTCCCAGGAGAATACACAAAGTGTCCTGAAAGCCAGCTACCTGAAATAATAATCCAAGCTTCAACCTGGAAACTGTCAGACCCTAGAAGACCTTTCTTTCTGCACTTTGAATCTACTTGTTTTTTCCCAAGCCAAAGAGGTATTCTTCACTTGATTTACTCAAAAAAATTGCAAAATGCATCTAACTTATTTGATTCTGGATAAGTAGCTTTTTTCGTATTTTTTCAGAAATGGACTTCCCCCCACCCCATCCAACAGCTATTTTGTAAGAAGCAAGAATTTTCTGATCAGTTTTGTTGAAGGCTTTTTTCCCAACTTTCAAATACCATTCATGCCAAAAACAGTGCTTGTGCCTGAATCTAGGATGTTAGCAAAAATGAACTGTAATTACCTTTCATATTCCAACACTGGGCTCCTCATAGTAAAATTATGACCTTTAGTATAAGCTTTGTTTAACCTCTGCTTCAGTAAGTGGAAAACATTACTCCAAAGACTGGCTGTGTAAGGCTGAGCTGCTGACAGAGGTTAAACCACAAAAATAAAGTAGCTTTGTTATATTTTGGCACAAAGTTTGGGATACCAACATGAGATTGTGCATACCCTGCAGCAATCATGTAGGACCATAGACTACAAATACAGATGCAGAAATCCAGCAGAACAAAGGTTTGGGGAGTCCCATCAGGTGTAGGGGATGCTGAATCAACTCCTCTTGTGAATAGTTGCAGGATGCCTGAGGTCCTCGTGGTCTCAGTCACAGGTGGAGGTGTTCAATATCTGATCTGAGGAGGTTCTGGCCATGATTAATAGTGTGAAATGTCAGTAGGAGTCTTGAGACTGGCACATACAGTAAATACCAGATATTCTGAAAACTCAAGTCATAGTTTTTAAGTTTTTCTAAAGTTTCTTTATTTGATATTTTTGAGGTGTTTAATAGTGCATACAGTATAGTTAATGATTAATAAAAATTACAAAATCTGGTAGGAGGACCCATTTCTGCTGTGCGATTCCTGGGGGTTAGATTTTTATTCTGGTTTGGGCAACACTTTGGCAACTCAACAAACATTTATGCATGTATTTTTGCTGCAAGCCTAATGACTTTGTCCTTACTTATCAAAAAAATTTGCCAGCACCAATGTTAGAAAGCTCTGCATTTATTCAAGGACCTACCATGATCTATGGATCATTTCCCATGCAGTTTCCTTCATACATGCACTGATGATGGTGAGGTAGCTCCTAGAAACAAACTGATACCCCATTTTTGACAAACAGGGAAAATATTTTACAACACACTCAATATTTTCAAATTGTGAAGCAAAAGACTTCTCTTTTCTCCTTACTTTTTCTTTTTCAGAGTCTGAATTCATTTTTATTCCCCTGGAGTAATATGAAGATTTGCAAATTCATTAAAAAAAAAAAAAGAAAAAGAAAAAAAGATTCCAACAACAGTAATGATATCATAATATCCTAATTAGAGATGATTATTAAAGTACCATTATTTCCATCTGGGGTTTAATTTGCATTGGTGACTGTGAGAAGTGTCCTTTCTTCAGTTTTGTTCTTGCCCTTGAAATGAAACGCCCATGACAGACAGCACTGGAGAAAAATTGGCATGCAGTAGGTGACAGTCCTGTCCTCCTTTTACATATGCATCTTGTGCATGACTCTATTCCCATCTTGGAAAGGACTTGTTCTTCTGCAATCTAAGCATAGGCACTGTTGTTTCATAAAATACATTATCCACCTTTTCCAAGAACTGACAGTGGTATATAATCCTGTGCTGATTTATGTTGGATTTATGCAGAAAAATACTTTCATATACTTTTTGAATAATTGTGTATACAATTACTAAACTTCTAGATTTTACAACCTCTACAAAAAGATTGATTTTTGACCATTCCTGCTTCAGCTGGTTTTAGCCTCAGACATGATGCAAACAGCCTGTGACCTGACAGAATATTAATCTCTTTGCCAGAGTAGTCCCCTGGGCTGAAGAGTTTTTTTCAGTCTTAAGAACAAAACAAGTCTCCAATGTTTTGTTTAGTAAATCATTTAACAGGGTCACAGGGAATGGGTGTCCAGGTTAAATGATATTTATTTTAAAGTAAATATAAACAAGCCCTTTTGTACACATTCCTAATTTGACTGAGGAACACTTGCCATCTGGAGCCTTTGCTTGCATAATGGAAATCTTCCACGTGAAGTGATTTCTCTTCTTTAGATGCAGGGCTTTGCAAAGACTGGTGAGCTTTTTGGGGACAATGCTCTTGACAGATGGATTTACACAACTCTGAGTGAGGAGAGGCTGGAGACAGGATTACTTCTCAGCTAATTTCACAAAATGGAGAGACTATTTTTGTTTATAGAGGGCATAGCTCTGAATGATTTTGTACTTACAAAAAAATATATTTTAAAGTAAGACAATTTTTCCTGATGCAATCAATCTTGATACCAGAGCACTACACACAGAGGTCTAGCTAACAACTGGCAGTCTTGTTTTCAGCCATCAGGGTCCCTTTACTGTGGGTGGTTTAATATTCATCTATTTATCCTGACAGAAAGGGAAATATTCTCTCTTTTAAAGTTGGAGGTGTAGCCACAGAACTAGGGCTTGAACCATGATGCAAAGAGTTTGTGGAACTGCAAATGTATGAAACCAAGTCTTCCTACTCCTGACCACCTTAAATACGGTGCCATAAATGAACACCAAAACCCCTCAACAGAAGCTGCCTTCTGTGATGACTTTTTTGATTTCTTTCTGCATCCAGGATTATCCTTTCTTCATCTGTTTCTAGCCTTTTCCTTTTTTTTCCTCTTCTCTTTTTCCTTGCATATTCTGCTTTCAAAATTTTCAAATTCTGAGAACAGCAACTCAGATATGTGTGTGTCTTCGCATGAGCAGGAGGATAATAAGTACTCTCTTCTGTCAAGGTTTGGAGTGAAGAGCAATTTAATCAGGAACATAACTCAGAATTAATAAAGATGTTAATTAGAACAGTTTGGTAGCAAAATGCTTATGACAACCTTTACCAATATTATTTGAACAAAGTACCTAACTCCAAACCAATGAGTTCATGAAAATTAAGTGACAGATTAGGAAAAAAAAAAAAAAGAGACCAAAAAAACCAACCAAAACAAAAAGAACCCCCAAACAATAACAAAACTCCATCACTGCAAGGTGTTATTTCTTACTGGGTAACTGACCTTAAGTGTCTTCTCAGCAAAAGTAAGCTCAAGGCCAGAACTCACCTTTCTTTCTCTCCCTGACCTGGTTAAGATACACCAAAACAGGTTTTTGCAGTGCAAGTCATTTTCCCCCAGGTATGATGGATTTTGTTGCAGTTCATGGCAGAAAATGATGAAATCTGGAAAGGCATGGCCAGTTTGTGTCAGCTGTCCTGCTCAGCTGCTCCCTCAGTCCATTGGAGTGAGGATGCCACCACTGCCTGTGTGTTGTTCCCTCCTTACATCTCCACTGACACCTTGGGGGCTTCACCCCTGCAGCTGTTACCAGAAAGAAGGGCAGGAATGACCTAAGAAAGCAAAATAAAGAAGCAGCAGAACCAGCACTGTGCAGTCCTGGGAGTGCTTGGTAGCTAGGCACCATCTGAGCCTGTGCTTTTCCTGTCTTTTCCACAGAGCTCCTTCCTCTTCTCTTGATTTTTCATTTTCTATCAAATTCTTTCTTTTTGAAGTCTATTTGCTAAGTCCTTGATCCAACACATCTGCATTTGCTCAATTTTCAGGCCCATTATTTTCAAGCAAACACATGTTCTCTCTCATGTTTGTCCTTGAAATTTTTTTCTCAATTTCCCCTATTTATCCTTCCTTATTTTTTAAACTGCTTTGCTAATTGTTTTTTATTTTTCTTTCTTTTGGGGTTTTTTGTTGTTGTTGTTGTTGTTTTTGTTTTAATTCTACATTTTTCTCCCAAACACAAATACTGGGCTTGCTTCTTTTCCCTTGGGTCCTGCTTCTCTGACATATTGTAGAGTCCTGAGATTTGTCCCTGTATTTCTATTCCTTTATTATTCCTTTCTTGTGCAGCCTCTCCCTGTGGTAGGAGTTTATGTGACCACACTACATAACCATGTTTTTTAATCCAGCTTCCCTGATCAGGTTGGAACTTGTGTGGAGGGCAGGAAGAAAGGGGACTTCATGATTTGATTTACAGGTCAATCCTGAGTCTTCATGAAGTGGTACATTTATCACTGATAGTTTTCTGTCTTTTCTACACAAGATTTAGCTTGCTGTAAACCAATTTTTGCACCTCAAGACTAAAGAATTGTTGTTAGGAATAAATCATTATTGAACACACAAATACACACATACATATACACAGTGTTGTGACAAAAATTTTCATTTTCTATTTTTATTATTGCATTTTTCCCATTAAAATATACACAAGAATCCCTACTACAGGAAAGTAAAACCATAAATACCAAAAATTTCTTTTTTTATTATTATTCAGCTTGGGTTTGTAACCACCTTCCTAGTAAAAATTTTAAAGAGTTGAAGGTTGAGATATTTTTTTGTTGGTGGTGGTGGTTTTTGATTTTGATTGTGAGTTGAAGTGCAGGGAGAATGATTTGGTTATTTTTTCGTTTTTCTTCCTAGAGGGGAAAAATGCCCCAAAACATATTTTGCTTTGAACCTACACCTTCCATTCCACACTGCAACAGTGTCTGAATGAATGCCAATTGATGAAAAGTCTGTTCACATTGCCCCTCAATTCTTATAAAGTTAAATACAGAAAGCGGGTGGAGGTGCCAGAGCTTATCAACAGAAATATTTTAGTTCTAAAAGAATGCCTGGAGAAGCAGGACTATTATCATTGCTTCTGCAAAATTCCTCATCCAAAGCACTATTTAGAATTGATTGCCTCTCAGACTAACCTTTCTTATGGAACAGTGATTTGGTTTCTGTACTTCAACCCTCCTTGCTCTAACAACTCACCACTGTGACTTCTGCCTTGATTGTTTTTTTTTCTATGAATATTTTTCAGGTTGAAATTCTGAGTTACACATGAAGCGTGTTGAAGTGGGTCAATGAGCTGTGCAGAAAATGATCAGTGCAGGTTCATGGGATGGTATTCAGACACTTTAATTTTCACTTGTAACATGTGATTGATTTTGTCTGGATATCAGTCTTCAAGAGCCTGACAACAGAAAGTATAAAATCCCTTATGTATATTCAAGAAATGGAAATTTTGGCACTTGTTTGCTAGTGTAGGACACGGCATTGGGCATCCTAACAATAAAGGGCTCTTTTTCAGAAGTCCATGTTTTAAGAATTTCTCATTAAGTATGCTCACAATCTTTTCAAAAAGGAATCTATTCTATATATTACCTGCCTTTAGCAGCATCAGTCAACATCAGATACACCAGATATTCATAAAGGAACAGCCATCAGATGAAGGATCATAAAATTGTCTGGTTTTTTCCAGCAATGCCAATCATAGTACTTGCCAAGTGGATACAATTTATCATAGCATCTGCCTTCTAAGACACCTAAAGTAAGAACATGTAAATATTTTCATAAGTTATATATCTTGCTTTTTGTCAGCCTCTTCAAGGTACCTTTGAAAGGCTTCAGGCTTTAGAAACCTTCTAGACTGTTAAAATACTCTTCCTGTCCTAAAAAAAACAAACCGAAAAAAACCCCAAAAACCCCAAACAAATAAACAAATAAACCAAACAGATTTACAGAAGCTGAAAAGAAATTTGGTAATAAATACTATATTAGGTAATAATTTGCTTGTCCTGAAGTCAACTGATCACTTACCAACAGCAAATTGAATAGCAAAGAGATCAGTTTTTCATATTTTCTCATGGTTTTCAATCAAGAGTAGTTATTAATCTATCTCTCCTCTTTACTATAATAACATTTGTCTTACTGTTGTCCCCCATGGTGTCAAAGAGGGATCAGAGTGACCAGACATAGCACAAAAAAAGCATCAGGGCTGTGTTGGAACTTCAAGGACAAGCACAGAGATGCTCCTGCCAGAAGTTTGCTGGACCTAACCTTGGACAGCAGCACAGCAGATAAATAGGGAATGATTTCCTCAAAAAGGCCATATACACAGGTGTGAACATATGTGTGTCTGCTTATGTGTTGAAATTCTTTATATCTCAAGGATACAGTTGCACTTGCAGTATATGCAAATATTTTTGTTATTTTCCTTGCACCCTTACCCACTTTTGTCAGAAGGGAATTAGAAGTTTTGTCATTAAATTTTGAAGGTGCATTTAGAGCTTGTCCCCCCCCGTTTGACAAGTGACACTTTTAACAATCATCCCTGCTAATTAATCCATAATTTAAATTGGAATTATACCAAAATATCATCTTTCCTAAAGCCCTTAATTTTATCAGAGAAAAGGGAGAACTTAATTGGATTTTAAGGTGTTGTGTTGTTACCCAATGCATTTTTTAGTCTTTAAAACATGAAGGGAAAAAGACAAGTCCCCTCTCCAAGGACCAGCACAGAAGACACCTCCTCTGAGGTGTGTGGCACCTCAGTATAAAATGAGATTTTGTTTGTCACCCTTGCCTTTTGAAAGAGATAATGATTTTGCTCTTTTAACAGATCATCAGATGAAACTCATCCAAAACATGTGCTGTACACAACATGTCTTACTGTCAATCATCAAGTGTCTTTTCTGGAGACCTTTTATGATGCCCACGTAGAAAGACAAGTGAAAATTCCACTTAATTTCAGTAGCTGGCACGATTCTGCATGCACTGCCCACTCCTTAGCCTCTGGCAGAGTTTGATGGAGCAATCTGTCATCCTAAAACTCTGGAACTCTCTTGTGTCACTGACTGGACAGTGATTTCTCTAGTAGGTGAATACTTAATGTTGAGCTGCTGAAATTACAATAATTTTAGTAGTTGTAGTGAATAAAACAAACAAACAAATCCAACCCTAAAATAGATGGAAGCAAATCCCCACATGTCTGCCTTATTGCTGTTTTTTGTGTGTTGTTTTAGTTCAGTGTAACACAGAAGCTCAGATGAGGCAAATCAGTGCAGTCCCACTGAATGCAGTGAAACTCTAGTTATTCTCACCAACTGGTTACAAGAAACAGGTGGGTTTTCTTCAAAAATAAACCTGGAATGACTCAGAATTACCTTCCACTGTTGAACTTGATCCTCCAGCTGCTGTCCAGGGATGTCTCAGAGCACTCAAAGCCAGCAGGCAATATGAGAGCTAATAAGATAAACTTTTCTACAGTATTTCCTAATATTAATACAAACACTACCTTGCTGCTGGGACACAGGAATGCTGTAATCATGCTGCTCTTGGCAAAACAATCACTCTGAATTAAAGGAAACAGCAGACATCTCTGGTTTTATCAGATGGTAATAGAATCTGGTTAAACATGGATATTTTATGCAGAACCCAACTGATTTTGGATGCTTCTTTATGAACCCAGAATTACTAGTCTCCTGATGAATTGTGTCTGTGTGCTCTAGTAAATGGTGCTAGCTGCATTTGGAAAATTAATTTAAACCTTAGTAAAATACACATGCACAGAAACAGGAAAATACCAAAAAAAAACATAGTGTTTCACTACCCAAGAAGTCTGTAGCAAGCCATGAAGGTGTTACATAAAAATTATGTCAAGAAAAGAGAGGAAATTGAAATATTGCCTTTCTCTTTGATTTTATGAGGTCTGATTCAGTAGCTGTGCATTTGAAAGATGCACTCTAATGGGTTCTCTAGGCAGCATTAGACCATCAGTTCTTAGTTTTCTGTTGAAAAGTATTGAAAGCACCCAGTGTGAAAGCAGTAATCAAAAAAAATACCCTCAAGTGGGGCTGAAGGAGCAGCTGAATGACACAGCTGTTAAGTTTAGTTCTAGTAATCCAAATCCCCTTGTGGATCATGCTGTTTGGTGTCTCTTTGTCCAATATGTTACTATATCTTCAAGCCTGATTTCTGCTGTTAGCATGTTATTTATGCAGATCACTTAAAAATACGTATAGAAAAGTACTTTCCTTTTTTCTTTTTTTAGTCCAAGGTTTATCATCCATGGATAACTGACTGCAGATGAATTGAAGGACTATTAGTGATTTAGCTGAGGAAGAGTAAATGAGCAGTTATGATTTTGCAGCCTCAGGCTCAAGGGCACAGTGTCACAGCATCTCAATGGTTGTATGACAACAGGCACCTGAAACACAACTCACTTCACATAAAATCCAGGTCCCAGATCCTGATCTCCAAAGACTATTTGCTGTGACTGTCACAATTCATCCAATGGTATGGGGAGCTCATGATTTTAGATTTGGAGTTCAAATACCTATCAACCAAGAAGGTTGCATATAGTGCATTGCTCAGCCAGGTCATAGAATCTAGAATCAATAGAAATATTAAGGTTAGAAAAGATCTCTGTCAACCCAGCACTGACCCTGGTCACTTAATCATGTGCTCAAGTGCCATATCCACACATTTTTTTAACCCTGCCAGGGATGGTGACTCCACCACTTTCCCAATCAGCCTGTTCCAACGTTTGTCAATCCTTTCAGTGAAGAAATTTTCCTATTATCTGATCTAAACCTTCCTGGCCAATCTAAAAGATGACCTGCATCTTTTCACATACTGGTTATTGAAGTGCTGGCTGGCTGCAGGGCTGGCAGTGTAATGAAGGAATGAGGACTATTTCCATCATAGCATTTGAGCAACAGCAAGCTGGAGTGTGACAAAGATGTGTCAGCACTACGTGATCACAAATTAGAAGCATAAACTCTGAGCTCAAATCTGGTTTGGTGCCTGGGGTATTTTTTCTCGTCTTCATGCTCTGCAGAAGTGATCTTTGTCTGGAAATTAGATAATTTGAAACAATATATTTTCACAATAAATAAAAATATGTCTTTATCTCCTTAAGTTCTCTCCAGAATGTCGTGTGGATTTGCTGTCTCACAGGTCTCTGTGCTGAACAAGTTTTTGTTCCTTGTAACAGCAGGGAACCCGTACAGGACACCCTTATCACTTCCTAAACAGAATCTGAATTTGCTAAGCCGTTACAGAAGAAAATTAAAGCCCTCACCCTTTTTCTTCTTTGTATATAATTTGCTTTACGTAACTAAAAAAAAAAAAAAAAAACCACAACAAAAAAACTCAAATCAAAAACAAAACTCACACAACCCTGCACTAGTGAGTAGAATTGAGAATGTGATAACTTCTGTTTTCTGTGCTTTATTCTCATGCAAATGAGAGGTTTAAGTTCCAGCAGTTACTAAAGTGTGGCTCTTTAATCACCAGTTTTATTTACCAAGAATGACAACAGCTTGTGAGAATGGTGCAGAGGCAAGAAAGATAGAGAGAAAATAGGACAATTGAGGTTCCTAACTTCACAAGCTCATATTCTGAATATTAGCAACTTTAGTCTGAAATAAGACTTTTCATAAATATTTTCTCCACCCTGCTTTTCTCCACACTTGGGATGATTCTCTCAGATAACCTGGGCAAGTAAGCTGTGTTCCAGTAAGAAACTCTGGCTGCACATTTAAAAGCAAGCACTTTCTGGCTATTTTGATGTTTATCTATTTCATAAAGCAGCCATTAAAGAGAGATGATTTTCATTAAATAAGGCAGAGTTCTGTCTAGCTATGATGCATGAGACAAGCATTAGTTAACATCTTGGAATAGACATTTATAAATCTTATCTCCCTATAATTAAAGCATTCTGATTTCTGTATCACAGAGAAATGAAAACTTGATCATATGTTAAACTTTAGGTATTTATGTTTTGTTTTCCTTTAGCAATTGTCTCAGAGATTGTGGCAAAATTTTATATGACCGTTTAATACTGATATGACACCTCTATTTTAATTGATACAATAGCTGATAATAATGGAAAAATCAAAACATGATTTAGCTCATTTCCTAGCTTGAGAAAAGTTTATGTTCCATGGTGCACAGTAGTTGGAATGACATTTTAATAAAACAGTTGTTGAGCCCTGGGGAGTCTGACAGTAGCAAAGAAGTGAATAAAGAGGTCATCAATTTTTCGTAGCGATGGAATCAACCTGTTGAATTCATGAATAATTCACTGAATTTTGAAAGGCAAACCTTGGGAAGCATCTCATCAAAGCACCCTTAAGATGGATTGTCATGAACACTTACCTACTGGTCTAGAAGAACTAGTCTGATCTTGTTTCAAGCACGTGTAGGGGACCTTTCTTGCAACAGTGCAGAGTCCTGGGGTGTTAGATACCTCTGGCCTCCAAGTTCCACCTCAAAATTCACTTCTCCCATGAATGCTATAAAATCCTTGAGAATGGCAAGACAAATGAAATGTTGTGGGATTTTTTTTTATGTTTGTGTTTAATTCAGTTTTGCTTTGGACAGCTACATTTTCTTAAGGGTTGCACATTCACCAACAGCTGAAACATAAGGTCTGGGGATGCTCTGCAGGGAAATATATAGAGTCAGTTTTACTGGTTATTCATAAACACACCTATGTCAAACAGGTCTCTGTCAACTTTGGCTAAATGTGACGAGTGAAGCATCTGAGAAAATTGAAAAACCTCTATTGCATTTTACAGGTATGTGCACACAAAATTTTCTTTAGACATCCTTGAAAGAAAACTTAAAAATAGGTGTCACTGGTGTAAACCACTGTGTATGAATAAAAATTGAATTTATTTAGATCTACCATATCTTACATTATCATACCTTCAGAGTTGCAGGTATTTATCACAATCACAGAAATACAATAAAAGGTCAAAATGTCAGTAGTAAATCAGAGCAGTCTCAGTTTTCAGGTTCAATTTGGGAAAAAAAAGAAAAAGTAAGAGGGAAGGGGAGGAAAACTAGTAAGGAGAAAGAAAAGGGAATTTTAGAAGCCTGGGCAGTAAGGAGTCATTTTATTTAAAGTCTTAAACACTGATGACCATTCAAGTAGGCAAGATAGAAAAGGGCATTCCTGGAATGGAGGAGGCTGTACAAAGGTAGGGCAGCATCACCCTGGAGCCAATTTTCCTGTTCAGTTCCATGACACATCATATGGTACAAGTGCAGAAATGGGGCCAAGGAACAGGCAAGAGCTATAGAGGAGGATCAAGACCACCAAGGATCACAAAGTGCCCCCAGCTCTCCATCAGAAGAATGCACATGCTTCACAGTGTTGCATTAGATACAAAGAATTCCTTTATTGGGAATGGATCTAGTCGTTCTCATGCTAATTTTCATATATATAACACAACAAACTCTTTGTTTCCTGGGCTCTTCCCCAACAAATTAAGACTGTGACCTTTACTTCAATCATGGACATCAAATTTACAAAAATCAAATCTCTGGATCTACAGGTGGTGATATATTTCCTTTCCACTACATACTCTTCTTCTTTCTTTTTTTTTTTCTTTTATATATTTTCTTCATGATATTTTTATATTTTATATAAAACAAAACAAACAGAACCAAAACAGCCACATACTTTCCTCTCCACTGCAATTACATTGATTGAAAATTAATCTGCCTCACACCAGTCATTCAGTGATATTTCACTCTAATCCATCCAGAGGACCTTACTAACAAAATTTCAGCTACTCTGTCTCAGGGGCAGGTTTTAGCAGGAGAGGAGTTTTGTGCTGTCTCCTCCTGAGCTGTTCCACAGATTTTTACAGTGAGTGGGACCAAGGGAAGCTCCTTCTTCCTTCAGCTACCACCAAGATTCTCATTCCTGGACCTATTTTGACTGCACCCTCAGGCTTTCTGAATTTACAGCTCCACATCTGCCTTGTTGAACTACAAGGCAGGATGATTCCATGACATTTTTAAGGAAAAAAAATAGTTGCCATTCCCAGGTGGAAGATGTCTTGAAGGCAACTATGCCACCCAAGTTACCCAATTTGTGGGAAGGGGGGTACAGTGGGGTACCTGTTGCTAATGGGGTGCAAGCATCATGATGGCACATCTGCCCTATCCCTATTTTTAAATATCTCTGGGGTTCAGTCCCAACTCATTAGGCTCTTTTATAATACTATGCACATTCTATGGTGCTCAAGATTCCTTTAATAATCATTAAATGAAAACAGCAGAAAACAAAACTTAAAAGGTTTAAAAGTCCTGACATTTTAGCTCATTAAAAATTTGCTTCTAAATGTGGCAATTTTTGCAGCTATGCTGAACCATGAAAAACAAAAAAATCAGTCTGAGTCTCTGGCTACATCCAGAGAAGAAAACAAAATTGCTTTTGAGTCTTTGAAGTTCATTGCTGCATCTGCCCATTAAAAATAAAATGAAGTCAGAAATCCACCTTTTATTTAGACACATATAAGACATGCATTTTATAGCAAAAAGAAAAGACAGTTCAGAAATAAGGGATAAAATAAGGATAAAAATAAAACTATGCACTAAATTTATTTCCACTGTCAAAGACTTAAGAACAATGTATTTTCTGTTAACTGCAGCAGGTCATGAAAAAGACTGCATTAAAACAAGAATCTTTTTATTAGGTGCTACATATATGCAAGAGCCTAGACAGCTGGAGAGGATTGCCAAATAAAACAAAGGAGGATAGAAGCAAGAGATTTTGTTCCCATTGAAACTGAAAAAAAAAAAAGCTATTTTCTTTTTTTACAATAAATCCATACTTTATCTGTGAAGGCCTGACCAAGTTTAAGAGTACAGTGCTATTTAGCTGACCAAAACACAAAATTAGGTTTAGCTGAGTTATAGCCAGAATGCCTTACTTTCTTTTTTTTTTTTCCTTTTCCTTTATTTCAACATCAAAAAGTGATTCAAAGCTCTGTATCACTTTTTTGCTGTTCCCCAATCAGAGATCAATTTATACCTTGAGCTTCATCAGCTCATTAAGCCCCTTTTACTGCTGGTCTTGCAGTAAAATGTTGTGTCCTAAAAAAACTTGTTTTGTTTTCCTTGCATCCACTTTTAATAAATTCTTTTATTTAAAGAGACCCCATCAAGGCATGCAGGCCAGTAAATGCCCTAAATCAAATTTACAGTGAGAGGGTGGTAGTTCCCTTCCACAGGCACTGAGCTCGAGATAAAAGCTGAAACCATGTACTCTAGTCATGTGCTGCCTGGAGGTGCTCAACAGGGGATAAATTTAATGTACCTAAATCCTCTCCATATCACTGAAACATCTAATAAAACCTGTCCAGCTCCAGGAAACACCTCCAAGGAAAAAAGCATTGTAGTCAACATACTTCTGTCTTAAGTGGTTTGACCCATAGGATGCTTAATAATCTGCTGGTGTGTTGCCTTGAGGAATAATAATTTTCTCCAGTATTTTGTCCAAGTCTCTAGAGGGTGAGCTGTCACAAGGAACAGCTGGTAAGCAACAGGAAAACCTGTGTTCTGTGACAAGGAAAGTCCTTCCTTCTCACTGATAACTCCTCATCTCATTTTATCTGTGCCTGCATTCTGATATTCTGCTTCTACTTTCCATAGAGTCCCTTCACTGTCTCCAGAGATCTGTTAATCACAATGGACCCTTTCCCTGGATGAAACGATTCCACAGGAATGAGAATAGCAAAAAACAAATTACTGTTGTCTGTTTCTTGCTTGGTAGGTCCTAATTGTATACACTTGGGGCAGAAAGCAATACAGCAAGGTAGGAGCAGTCAGAGAATAATTGAAATTACCAGAATTGGAAGGCAATTGTGAGAGTGCAAGGTGGATAAGTGCAAAGTTTATATCTTTGGAAGAACATCTCTCTGAGCCAATATATGCTGGGGGTCTCTACAGTGCCCACTCTGAAGGGGAAGGGAGCACACATGATTCATGTATGCCTGTGGTGGAAAAGGAATTACAGCAGTCAGGGGCGTCCACAAAGACATAAAATTTTAGTAGTAAACTATACACGTGACAAGGAAATTGGCATAAAAGTTAGTCCCTGGACTTATAGCATTAACACATGGTAGTGGATTTTGAATAAGGAGTAGAGTGAAAAATAGAGAGAGGATTAAAGAGAGGGAGAGAAAGAAATGAAGGAAGATCAACAGTCCCAGCTCCAGTGTGGATCCAGCTGATGGGCATCCAGGATCCTGGGTCACCACTCAGGCTTTGCAGGGGTACAGTTTTATGGATGTTTCCCCACCCTGGAAGTGTTTCTTGTATTCTATGCAAATGAGTTGTCACATGCAGCCCATTCTTCTAGACCTTTCTGGAAAAGGAGCTCTGAGGAGCTTTGGCGCTCTTTGTGGCTGTGATCCCTCCCTTGGATCAAGCTCAAGAGTCTTTTGACCTCCATCAGCCAAAGATTCAACTTGATTTTGGAGGTTTTTTCTCGCCTTAAGGATTTTATGACCAGTTGATGTCTTTCAACTGCTTCACACATACATATTTATTTCAAAATTCAATTTCAAACTGTCATTTAGGAAAGACGTTGTAGTTTTCCTGAAACAGGGAAGGGAAAGGGAAAATAAAATATAAATCCACATCTTAATCTGATGAAAAGTGAAACCTTTTCCTTCCATAAGATTCCACCTTGTACAGTTTCTGCTAACAAAATACTACTACGTCATTAAAAATATTCTAGGCATTTATATGACAGTTGCAATTACTTCTAATTTTACACAGAGGTGACTGGAGATGCAATGACACATAAAAATTTAAAATAGGTAAGGATTAATATAGTTTTCATAATTTTTTTTTTGTTTGTTTTTTTCTGCAGGAGGTGTATGATGTGTAGATCTTCCTGGAAGAAATTCATCAATAATGTAACTCTTGTAAGGGAATTTAAAATAACACAAATAAAAACCCCACACAATCAAAATCAACAAATGAAATCACAAACAAACCAACAAAACAATTTTTGGGTGTGGTAATAGTGTTACACTGCTCTTGAATATGAGTGGGTAATGACAGCGATTGAGCAAAACTTGAGTTCACCTCTGTAAAGCACAGAGCAGCTCCAGTCCGCCACAAATAGTGGGGATCCAATATAACCCTGATTAACTTCACCTAATTTCTAGGTCTTATGGTTTACCCACAGCTCAACATCTGTGCAGTGTTGATGGGAACAGAATAAAAAAAGCCAACAACATTTGATAATTTTCTGTCTCCAATCTGTGAATTTACATGATGAGGTTTTAATTTGTGAGCCAGTTTCTAAGGCTGTCTGAAATAATGCTTTTATCCTTTATTAGGTATTCTGTTAATGATGGCATGCTTGTTAGAGAGGGCCAAGGTCAGGTATGCCAGTCTTCCATTACAAATTAGGCTCAGCAGTGATTTTGGTGCTGCTATTGATTTAACTTGTTGAGGTATGACCTGTCCCACTAAAATATTGTTAATAATTCCGTGCATCTCCAAGTGCTGACAGCAGCAGCAGTTCATCTTGCATTTGTCCTCACAATGGGTGTTTATTGGGTTTCACCATTCTCAGTTCATTTTGTCTGGTTACTCATCTAGTAATTGAACCACCACAGCTGCCAGAGTAACAGATATCCTTTTTTTTTTTTTTTTTAATTGGTGCTGCTGCTTCAAATTAAATGATTATAAATTTTTAAGACCCTAGAGGAATAATTTTTGTGGCTGTCATTAAATCGTCTCTTTCGTCTTTAAGGTTTTTTTGTGAAAGTGAAAAATCACCTTCACTTGAGTAAACTAAGTGAAAACCCAGGATTATTCTTCATCCACATCAAGTGATGAATTTGCATAAGGAAAGAGCTGAACTGGGAAAGTTGCTTATTTGAAATCAGGCACTGGGGCAGGTTTCCCAGAGAAGTTGTGGATTCTGCATCCCTGGAAATGCTCAAGGCCAAATTGGATGGGGGTTGGTGGAACCTGGTCTAGTGGAAGGTGTCTCTGCAGGGGGTTGGAACAAAATTGTCTTTAAGGTCCCTTCCAAACCAAACAACTTTTTCATTCTATGATTCTAATAGTCAAGAAGTACTATCTCCCTTATCCAAAGTCAACTAGAGCAGGACAGTGTCCAGTCATGTTTTCAACAATTCTCATAGTAGGGACAATCAAATCTTTGCCCAAGCTTTTCCAGTGCTTGTACAGCCTCACAGTAAAAGTAATTTTTTCTTATGTTGAAGTGTCATTCCCTGTTTCATTTGGTGTCCCTGGGAGTATGGGATCATAGAAACACATAACATAATCTAAATCACATGTGAATATCCAGAAACCTCTCTGGTACTATTTAGAGCAAGTGGAGAAGCCATGGGATGAAGCTGAGCTTAAAAATGGGCAAAAAAATCCTTTTATTCAAACACAGCCAGGTCCTTCCCCTGGCACTGGAACAGTTTTAATTACTTATATACACATATCTAGAGGACTGTCAACAGACACTGAAGCTGAACAAACCAGCAGCATGTAATCCACTGCTTAGTGAAGGCAAAATAAAATGGTGAAACTTTTTCAGGCATTGTTCCTACTTGCAGTGTGAGTGCTGTGCTAGGAGATAGAAATGTGATATTTCTTCCCTACATTCATGAACCAAACCATAGATATAATTTCCACTCTCCAAAACCCCTAACTGAGTCTTGAAAGACCAGAATGTTACTTTCCAATGAATATACTATTTCATAAGGGATTTTTAGTTCTACCACTGAGACAGACAGAACTCCTTTTTTCTTTATTTCTTTACTTTTCTTTTTTAGCACTGCATTTGCTGTTGTTTAGACATACAATACACCTCTTCCATTTGGGGATTTTCTTCAAGCATTTGATATAGTATCAGTTTATTTCTGAGTTTGGCATTGAAACACTTCAGCCCCTCTTTTTACCACCACCCATTTGTGTTGGATCAGCTGCCACAAATCCACAAATCCACTTTTGCAAACATGGAGTGAAGTCACTGAGATGTTCTAACCTTCTCTTCATTTGCTTCCTTTTAGGGTGAACATTTCAAACTTCCACACTAACTGTAGTTTAGTTGCAATCAACTAATAACTGAAATCATAGATTCATAGAATCATTAAGATTGGAAAAGACCTGCAAGTTCATCAAGTCCAACCTTTGACCAAGTACCATGCCCACTGAACCATGCTAATGATCTGATTGTCAGGTAATCAGATTTAAAAATACAGCATTACTTCTTTATTTGTGCTTTCTCCCTTCTCCTTCTTGCTCATTTCCATCAGTACAAGGTCTCAGATCATCCCTCAAAAAATGCAAGTGTTGATTCTGGTGTGACTGAATTCATTACAGCTGTGACCCAATGGCTTAACTGATAACAAAGAAAATTCTTGACTGGTGTGTGCAAACTTTTCATGTCAGAATGGGTTTGCCAGCACTTTGATTCAGGTTTATAATATCTCATCATAGAATCCTTGAGAACTGTGGAAATATACACAAGTGACTGGGGGCATAAGGAGGAAAGTGAAGTCACATTAAAAGGCAGTGGCTTTCTGGCAAGTTCTTGAATTAACTTTATTCTTTAAAGTAATTGTTGAACCAGCCAATGGCAATTATTTTTCTGGAGGTACTAGACAATGCTAAAGGGTATCCACCAGATATAAATTCACCACCCAGTGATTTTTACTGTTGCATTTGGTTAAGATATAACTAAGTAACCGATTTATATTTGGACTTTTCAACAGAAGGCACTTCTCAAAGTAGTTCATGCAACAGACTATCTCCTTTCTTCATTCACTCCCATTTTGTCTCAGAAGATTTTTTTTCATCTAAAATTTGTGCCTTTGGACAAGCCATGTAAAACTCACTGCTGGAGTTGGTGAGAACCCACCTAGTCTACTCCTGGTAGGTGACTGGCAGGACTGTTCACCAACATTTTTCCTCTACATGAGTGGTGTTCATGCCTTGTTGACACAGAATAAGTTCCATGTAATCATTATTCAAAAAAAGAAAGTCTTATTTTGCTGCTTAGCTTGACACTACCAGCTCACAGGGTCCTCACAACACCAGGCAGTGACTTTTTGTGATTCCCTCTTTATATTAAGGTGATTTTATGACTCACTCCTCCCACAGGCTTGGCAAATTGATGAAGCCTGTAAATATATCTCTAGGTCAGTTGATCAGGGGTATGCCAGCTGACTTTTAATTTTTCAGTATTTACCTGTCATTAAATATATGTTTCACAATTTCCTACCTTAATGTGCCATTTTAGAATACATTTTTTTCCCTTTTTAAACTCTTGTGGTTTTTTTGCTTATACAGTCATCTACTAGTGTAAAGAATAAGTGCAATTTAAAAGATCTGATTTGAGAATGCAAAATACTTATGTCACTTGTTTTAATTGATAAATTTTCTTGAAATTGAGCATTTGATTTTACTGGAACAACTTGTAAATGTGCATTAATCACAGTAAATTAAAATGTTTAACAAAGTCTGAGGAAAACAGAACGTACTCTTTTCTTTATTTTGTAAAAATAAAGCTTGATATCTGTGTTTTAAATAGTTCTTTGATTTCCTTGTTAACAAAAAATATATATCTATGCAAACTGCTATAACTTTAATGAGCAAGTAATTTACAAGTGAGGTGGACGTGGTGCTGACTGCATTCACCATTATTTGGTATAAAGAAAGGAACATGATGCTTTCCAGCTGCACTCAAACACAGGGTTTGAGAAAGAAATCTGGACAAGGCAATATCTACTTTTTGTTATTTTGATTCTAGCAAATAATAACTAAATCTCAGAAATTTTCTTCTAATCATATATAAAATGTCTTGTAAAAGATCTGATTTCAAGTCAGTATTTAAAGGCAACTGGATTTGCTGTGAAAGAGTACAGAAATACAGTAAGCAGATAAGAAACACAGAGGTATTTAATTTGCAGCTCTTAAAACTTTAAATTACTTGAAGAAGATAACCTGATCTCTCACTTCTGGATTAAACAGAACATTAATTGCTGTGGTGTGGTTACTTTGAGCAGCTTGTTAATCACAGTGTTTATTATAAGTCATGGGAGGCTGTAATTAAATTTGAACCTACTTGATCTTGGTGTAGTGCTTTATGTTTAGCAGTGGAGATTGATCTTGCATCACTTTGTATCACATGGAACTGACTTAGATTTCTGGAGCCAAGTCTCCAATCAGAGAAAGCAGTTGTAAATTTTTTGGAGTTCTTAATGTGACTTGAGTCTCAGAAACCTTAAGGTGAGTTTTCTTCATGTTCCAAATGATTTAGGTGGGAATCTTGCCACAGTTTCTGAGTTTTCTGGCTCTGAATTGTGCAACAGGTAATATCTAAATTAAAAGCTTCATATTTGCTCTGCTTTGATTTCTCAGCTCTTCAATCTATTTTGTGATACTGAGAGACCACTACATTGATCACTTTTCTTCTGATGAGCTCACAAAACTCATATGTTTCTTGGATGCTTCTCTGCTTCCAGACCTTCAAAGGACTTTGCTGTACCTTTGTGTGTTGGAAATTCTTCTACTTTCCTATATTAAGAAAATGGGCAAGGTTCCATATTGTTTGATCCATAGTGAAATCAAAATCCCATTGAGGGAAAAGAACAGTTTGGGAATAGATCTTTGAAGGTCACCTAGTCCAAATCCCCTGCAATAAGCAGGAATATCTTCTACTAGGTCAGGTTGCTCAAAACCCTGTCTAAATTGACCTTGAATTGTTTACAGGGTTAGGGGATCTAAATCTGCTCCAGACAATCTGATCCAGTGTCTCACCATTGTTGTAAAATGTTTCTTCATTATATCTAGTTTAAATCTACATAATTTGGTTTAAAATCATTGCCCTTTGTCCTATCACTACAGACCCAACAAAGGAGTCTGTCCCCATTTTTATTATCAGCTCCTTTTAAGTATTGGAAGTCTGCAACAAGGTCTTCTTGGAGTATTCTTCAGCCTGAACAATCCCAATTCTCTCAGCCTGTCTTCACAGGAGAGGTTTTCCATCCATCTGATCATTTCTGTGCCCTCCTCTGGACCAACAGGGCCATGTCTTTTCTGTGCTGAGGACTCCAGACCTGGACACAGGACTCCAGGCAGGTTCTCATGAAAGCAGAGAAAAGGGAAGAAGAGCAGAGGCACGGTGGATATGGCACAAATACCCAAAAGGCATATTGTTTGCAAGATGTGCAAACAATAGTGTCTCAATTGTGACAAGAGAAACTGAGACCCATTGTTTAAAGATTCACAAACCTTAAAAATGTTTCCTTGCCAAGGAGACAAGTTGCTCAACCAAGACAGCAAGACATGAGCCAGCTCTTGAGTCATGTTCTCAGTGACTTGGGACTGTGAAAGGATGAAGTGGGGACTCTTCTCCAAGTGACCACCACACACCCTCTTGAAACATTTTCCCATATTGTATGTGTGGGCCCACATATAAAGTGCACAGATTTCCACACGTAAATAATTTCTGGGAAGGGGGAGAACAGTTCTGGGAATTTATATTAATTTATATGCTCTGTATAGATAAATGACAGCTTCTGAACTTTTCATGCATGTGTATGACAGGAGGAGCCATTCCCCCCACACACTGCACCCACATAAAATTATACCTGTTTTCTAAGACTGAAATTATGGTGTTATAGAAATTTATTCTTCCCCACAATCCGGTGACAGATGTACAGCTAGATGTGACATGACACAAAAGGAAATGTGGATCTAGGTTTGCCAAGGATTGCATAATCTCCTGAATTTTTTTTCCTCTCAAAATATGCAACCAACCCCAATAGTCATGATGCAGTTTCATGTTTCCCACAATGAAATTACACCCATTTCCTACCATCAATTTACAGTAGGCATGCTCAATGTAAGACTGGTCATTTGCAATGTCATGTTCAGAAAGACAGATGCTTGCAGGAATGAAAAATTAAATAGCAATTTAAATATTAATAATTTCCTTTAAAGTTATTAGCTAGTCTCAACAATATTCGATTTTTTTTAAGTTTTACACGGATTACTTTTAGGCCAGGAGTATGAAATCATTAAGATCTGTTTTCTGTCACTATAACTGTATATTTTCTCTCTCTTTTAATTTCACATTCTAAGTAAATTTAGTGTTAAGAATATTAGATTAAGCTCTAGGGTACTGAGTAGATCATGAACTAAGCCAGATAGATGGGCAGTTCACTACAGCTAAGGCTCTACCAGCAATTGTTTTGCAAGTGGCAGAATAAAAGACTATCCCTTCTTTGTCTTTTCCCTGTTGTTTTCATTTCATATAAGTGAAATAAAAATAAGATAACCTTTATATAAACCCAACTTGAAGGATGACTGTATTGCAGAAATGAAAGATATGTTTACCCTGCCAGACAGCTTAGTTCACAGTTCTCATCCTCCAGATTGCATAAATGCTAGTGTCTTCTAGTGAATAACTCAATTCCATCTAAAACAAAACTTGCATCCCATAAATAGTTTGTTTCAGGGGCTTGTGCCAATAAACAGAAGATGTAAGGTAGTTTTGTCTCCCTTTGTTTTCAATAATCCTGCCTGTCATTGCAGCAGCTTTTATGTCCACAAGCACTTTCTCATCTTTTCTTCTTTTCCCACAGCATACAACTCACATCTTCAGATTTCTGGTATGAAACACCAATCCTTTACAAGACTGCAACACAGCCCTTCCATTATTGCTGCATTTAGAACCCAAATAACAAAATAGTGTGAACACGCACATCAGCACATGCTAGAACTTCTGGGACACTCCTGGAGTATGAGGAGACCCAAGGCCAGGTGCTGTTTGGTGTGTGACCAGACACTTTCAGGGGGTCTAGCACTGAGAAATATGAACACAACTACCCTGTGGATCAGTGACTGCAGGCATTGCAATTAGCAACCCAGAGTAAATCACATGCAACTGTTTGAAAATACCTCGCTTCCAAAGTGCAAGAGTAAGCACCCTCTAATGTGAGCATGCTGGCAAATTGTTACCCTGCAGCACCTCTCCAAAGCTGTTCCACACCAGTGAACTTTCCTCTGAAGTCAAAAACTGTGGTGAAGACTCAGTGACAACAAAAACAAGTCAATTCAGTGTTTACTGTGCATGAGGCTTGAAGGTTTGGCAGAGGATACTTGTCCTGGGAGCAGCAGAGCACTTGGGGAGGGCTGAAGGGAGGAATATAAATCACAGACTCATAGAATCATAGAACACACTGTGTTGGAAGGAACTCACAAGGTTCATCAAATCCATCTCCTGGAGCTACAGGGGACAACCCAAGAATCCCACCAGTGTCTGAGAGCACTGTCCAAACTCTTCTTGGGCTCAGTCAGGCTGTTGCTGTGGTCACTTCCCTGGGGATCCTGCTCCTGTACCCAGCCATGCTGTGGGTGAAAGAACCTTTGCCTAATATCCAGAATATAGAACTATACAGAGCTTTAACACCCCAGCACAGATGTGTGCTCTACCCCTGGGTCCTGCCATGGGTCACCAGAGAGGAGAGGCTGGTGCTCCCCTCCTCTTGCACTAATGAGGGAGCTGCAGACTGAGCTGAGCTCTCCCCTCAGTTTTCTCTTCTCCAGGCTGAGCAAGCCAAGTGACCTCACTCATTTCTCACATCTTCCTCTCCAAACTTTCTTGTCTTAGGCCTGCTGCACCTCCTACAGAATTTTTAGCTGCATGAGAACATGAATACTTATCTCCCCAGTCCATGATGCCATGTTTGGTGTGATTTTTTTAAAATTTTCTTCTAGGTCCCAGCTACTCGTGCTGTACACTATCCCAAAAATTGAGATCATGGATAAAGGAATGAGTATGATAATTCAGCACAGTCTCGAGGCTGAGAAAACAATCAGAAGGGTATTTTTAGAAAAAAAACACAAATGGATACTGGCATTTAACTGGGTTTAGTGTTCAGCTCTGACTTCTGATTTTTGAAATTTTTACCACTATGTCATAAGAGCTCTTCAAAATCCTAAATGGCCTCACAGAAGTTAGGAACTTACTTGTCTGCTTTAGGTCATTTGCTTTCAGATTAAGTTCTGCAGGTTGAATGGATCAATTGTACTTTCCAATTGGTATTAAAGACACATCTGTATTCATGATAAGGTTTTCTCTAATTATCATTGTGC
Organism: Luscinia megarhynchos; assembly: GCA_034336665.1. Lineage (NCBI taxonomy): Eukaryota > Metazoa > Chordata > Aves > Passeriformes > Muscicapidae > Luscinia > Luscinia megarhynchos. Next base: position 95,836,184 of record JAPFBE010000002.1, read on the forward strand.
TATTAAAAGCAGAAGGCAAAAACCAGGCCTCTTCTTTTCTCCCCTGGTCTTGCATTGCTGTTCTTTATGAGCAATTTTCTCTTCTGGAGACATCCAGCTCATTAGATATCCAGCATCCTAAATCTGATGCTGATAATGCAATACTGTTAACTTTTTCCAGTTCACTGAAGAGCCAGGAGAAAAAATAAAGCTAATCAGCAGGGGAAATTTGGTCACCAGTGACTCATTCCTGTCTCTCTGCTGACATAGGAAATACATAATTTATACCAGCAGGTCTTCATGCAGCTTTTTCAGTCACTTGGAAATGAGGTCAATATGTTTTCATTTACTCTGAATTGACTACATTTATTTATTTATTTGCTTTTAGTGTGGCACAGACATTTTTCTTCTAATAATTCCTGGCAGTTATATTAACTTTCTGCTATAGCTAATGGCTGAACAATTATTTTTCCTGGAATGCAAATTGAAAGGTTAACCTTAGTATTTTTTAAACATTTAAATTGTTTTCATGGTCAAGAGTGTTTATGATACAGTAGCAGTTTAGAATAGAAAATAAATTAATGAATCAATTACAATTTCATCGGCTCAATAAGCAAAGCAAAAATTAAGAATTAAAATTAATGTGGGCATGTGGTATTGTTGTTCTTTGGTTTGTGACTCAGAAAACCTCTGACCCTTTCATAATTGTATTCATCTTTAATCCACACAGAAGTGTTGATTTCTAAATTATGGACAAGTGTGTTTTGTCAACTAGTGTGGACTGATTTTCTTGTTTTCATTTATTTACAGCAGTGAAAGAATCAGAATCTGTAGCCAAGTAATTTTTAATTTAGGACTTTCTTTATCAAAAGAATTGATAATTTTCTGAATTCTATTTACTGTGGAAAGTCCCAATGAAGTAAAGAACATATATAGATTGTGAATACAGGATTAGAGAAGAGATATATACCAGAAAGGAGAGACTATTCACCTGATTTTCTAATTGCTGTAGAATCTAGTGATACACACTAAAAGTCATTCCTGAATCCTTCCCCTACTGAAAATCTTTGCTTTATTTTAAGAGGAGTACATTTTAAACTTTTGGCAAATCAAATAACCTTGATTTTTCTTTAAAGTTCATGTGGTTTAAAGTCTCTGTATTTCTTGAGAGCAAATTGAATTGTCTTAGAACAGCAACAAGTAAACCCTAATGGCACAGCAGTGCAGACCTTTATTCTTTCTCAGTGACTATTTGCAGGCCTGTGTTGACATTTAGTTGTGTAATTGCCAAATGGTGTATATGGACATTATCAGCCTAGGGAATGTTCACAAAGTGTTTATCTTCAGTGATGTGCTTCACTATTTACAATTTATAATGTTTTCTTTTCTGTTAGATGCTTGTTTGCCTAGATCTTCTTAGCATTTCAATGAGTAAGACAAAATAATGAATAAATAATACATAAAGCAAAATAATTTTGCCAGATGATAATTCATGGCAATATGTTGGCTTTTTTTCCCCCAATAACCATATTCTGTTATATATTAAGCTTTTTATTTATGAAAATAAATGGTAAGATTTCACTAATAAACATCAAAAGACAGTGTTATAATTAAGCCAATTATTCTGTTCCTATAATATTAGAGACAGAATATATTCTCATTGACAAATAATTGTACTGTATAGCATACAGTGTTTGCTATATAGCATAGAGTACACAGTCAATATAGTAATGCTCAAGGTATTGCCAGTAATAATAAAAATGTGGAAATTCAACATATAGGTAAGTATCAAACAAACCTAAATTCTCCTAAAAAATCTTAGAAAACGGAAAAGGACAACTTATAAAAAATATAAAGACGTAAAGAGAGAATGAATAACCCTATTGAAACAGAAGCTGTATATGTTTCCATAAGTAGTGCAGCTCTAAATTGTTAAAATGCTGAGATTCTTATTAATTTTTCTTGACTTCTCTCATACACAAATCACTTTCAAATATATTATATTAAAGGTTTTAACATTTTTTATTACAGAAGTTTTGTGCTTTTCAAATAAAAGCTGACTGAACATAATTTTACTTTTTATGTACTGTGTTTCAACAAAAGCTGTGAATTCAAATATTAATTATCTTCCAAATGGAAACTAATAAAACCAGATGCCTAGAAGATTAAAAACTTATTATAAAATAGTATGAAAAATAAGATACCATTGTAGTAAATATAAAGTTATTTAATTGCTGTATATATAGGAAATTGTCTCTGAATTATCAACCAATTACTTTGAAGAAACTTTGAATTATCCTCTGGTTTGGTAATAAACTCTGTGTCATCTTGAAAATGCAGGAAACAGTTATGAAAACATTCTAAGGTTCATCTCTACAAAAAATTCTGTGGAAACTGGATTTTTTAAATTAACAGAGTGCAAGGGTGCTGTGCATTATGGTTCATCTGCTCCAATGGCTGCACCCGTGGAGGAATTGATTCTCTGCCCTGTGGTTACCTGCTCCTCCTGCTCAACACCACATTTCTATTCCCTCCTTTCCACCAGCTCTGACCACTGACTGGCCATTCTCACCAAAACACTGAGATATCCCTGCAGAAATCTCACCGGGGGGGCAGAGGGGATTGTTCCATTATTAGAAAGCAGGTTATGTCTAATTTGAGAAACGGGATGAAACAACAGGGTTGAGAACTAGGGTGAATCAGCCAGATGGGAAGGAGTGGGACAGTGTTTTGGGGAAAACAGTTTCTTTAGGTGAGTTTTGGTAAACATTTATATCTACACTGTGCAACTGAACCAATTACTGAGACCTTGGTCTTGGTGTGTCATCAAAGAATTCCAGAAAACCATGATACTGCACGATAAAAATATAAAAGGAAACAGAATCCTTTACTTCCATCAACCTTGTTAAACACTCCTCCTATTATGAGTTTTCCCAGCTTCAGTGTTTAGGGATGAATTCTCATGATTTGTTGGTTCTTTATAACAAAAATGTCAGTCAAGAGTTAATTTAAATTAGTTTAAAAGTATACAAATCACCTTTCACTGTTCTCTATGGTAAATTACACAGTTTCAACTCTTTCTTTTTTACTCTTTAAAATCTCTCATCCTCAGATACTTTTTTTTCACCTTATCCAGATTTAGAAAATTCTTCTTTTTTTGTTAATCTGAACAAAACAAGCTCACAATTTCTTTATTATCAACCCCATTCTATGAAGAAATTTAATTAGGAGGTTTCTTCTCTATTGTAATACCTTATTTAAACATCCAGGACTTCATTAGAAGTTTATAATTGCACTGGGAAGGAGAGGTTACATCTGCTGTGACCTTCAGGCCCTTTCCAGAGCTACCACCTTCCACTTCATGGCCACAACTTGCTTTTTGTCTTTTAAGTGGGATTTCACATTTTTTTATAGTCAAAATCTTGTCTCCACATACCCAGATAACAAGGTTATGTAAATAATTATGGGACAGTCTTGTTCTTATTTGTAACTCCCAGTATTTCAACTGTATAAAAACAATTGGTCAGGAAAATGGACTTTATTCTGTTTCAGGCCAATAGTTTGCACAGTTTAGCTTTAATCTAAGGTTCCAAATTAACAAAGCATTTTGCCATTTTCTTCCCCATCCTTCTTCAGCAAAGTGCTTAACTTTAAATGAATAGCTGAGATACATTGTACAGAAGACAAAGTTGACTGCTCTCTCAAGGGTCTGAGGATTTGAGGCCTCAAAGGATTGGGGATGGTGAAAAAGATTTGTGTGTCACATAGGTTTAGGTCTCATTTGACCAATGGACTTTTAAAGTTCTTTGTAGTGGAGAGAATTAAGCAAATTAAAGTCTGGTGCAGATTACAGACAGGCTGAACTACCCATACTCAGCATTGATTATAGAAGGAGGGATAGAGAAATGATATCCTAAATTAGGTACCTTAATGAGAGACTTACTTAGAAGTTGGTTGGGTAGAATTAACTGATCAATTTTACAGAATGCAGTGGAAAAAGAGAGAGCTCGTTCCTTTATATGTGTAAAACTTTGGATTTTAGCCCCGAGAAACAGAATCTGCATATTGTCTTGACCTGTATTATGAGTTTACTCAAATTTCTCAGCATCAGACACCTACTCTGTCCACTTTTTTTTTTTTTTTTTCCCAACTGCCTAATATATAAACTTGCAGAGAACAATTCTAGTTATGAGTAGTTGTTAAAATCAGGCATATTTGTTTAGGTAAGATGCTACTTCCAGCTCCCAGCAAGGTGTAGATGAGAATGTGCAAATGGTTGCTAGGGAAGCATTCTCACAAAAGATCCAGAGTTTATTGGAAAGCAGAAGCTACTCTGGAGGACAGAAATTAGTAAGAAAGAGGAAATGTAAAATGAGGAGAATTAGTAAGAATGACCAATGGCTCATATATAACATAGCTGAATCTCATCATGGTCACAGAGATGAGCAGAACAAGAGCATTTGACTAAATGGAGCCTCCTAGTCCAGGCCTGTGTGTATTTTCCATGCTGTGGAGTGAAGCAAGTTGATTTAATTTACCCAGGAAATCCATTAAAAATCCATTAAAAATGATAGTTTTACACAGGACACTGGTGCCATTAGAGAAACTTAATAAATCAGATTTAAAAAAAAAAAGAAATTAATGTGTTAAATGTGGATTTGACTTCATATTCCCCATAGATCTATGAACATTCAGGGGCTTTCTGAAGGTTATGGCAGACAACATATGCAGAGCATAAGGCAACAAACACACTCAGTCATTTACTTGTTAAAAAAAAAAAAAAAAAAAAAAAAAAAAAAATTGGAATAGTAAATATAGCATACAGTTAAACCATCCAGCCCAAATTTTTGTTTCCAGCTTGCATGGAAGGCATTTATTTTACATATACTCTTTCATGCATGAAAGAGGGCTGATACATTTTTGACTCAAAAGTTTAGCAAAGTCTTTTATTCTTCAAACTAACTCTGAAATGCAAACTTTTATATTTAGAACATGGTATCTTGAATCCTTTTTTTTTAAATCAGTTATCCTAGTAAAATTCCAAAGGAATTACAAGGAGCAGCTGCCCAATTATGCCATCATATTTAAACAATATACTGTAATATTACTGAATGTGAATTTCAAGCATGCAGTGCAAATAATGGTAATGAAAGACTGGACTGAAACTATGCCCAGAAGTTTGCTAAATATCCTCAGCCTTAAACTTTTTTGATTCCATATGAACTCTGTGAAATAATTTGAAGAAATTCTTTGGGATATTGTACATATTTCATTCTCTTAAGGTCTTTTAAGTCTGTTTGAAAGTAGTCTTAGAGCTTAAGAAAAGTTGTTGACAGCTCATTGCTTCAGGAACTTAAGCAGGTGGTAAATTATTAGCTTAGGTGGGGGCTGCCATGAAGCATGAAAAGTTATGTCTGGTGTCAGACCAAATTACTGTCTTTAACTGCACATAAGGCAGTGAAAAAACATTAGCTATGCAGTAAACATGGGTTTAGCCAACAAAAATAGATTTTACAAGGTTTCCTCAAGCAATCTCCAAAAGGTCATTCCATACATCTGCTCCAGCCATTGATATAATTTTATAGCCATTTGTTGTTGTTCTAAATCTGTGGCTGTAGCAATGATCTCATTAGCTAAATCAATGGATTGAGAACATGTTGCATTAATTTTTTCCAGTGAAACTCAGAGGAAAAAGTGCAGATATTTCAAATGCAAGCTAGAATATGAATGTAAATATTTCACTTGTTGATACTAACATTTTTCACTTACAAGATTATTTCTGCTGTAGGCTGGCTTTCAAGAAAGCAAATGCATTCAATTCATACACTCACTGAAGTTTTCTCTGTTTGCAGAAGCTCTAGAAACTAGAAAGAGAAAAGAAGTGCTATATCTGGTAAAGTAGTTGTTCTTGAGATAACCACACCCCATAATTTCACTTAGCATATGGAATAGAGTGGTATGAAAAATTTCATTCTGGGTCTGAGATAGCTCCTGAGCCACACACAATCATTTGTGAGTGGTAATTGTTGCACAGCACAAATTAAACATGCAGACAGTGGAGCTGCACTGCTCAGGGGCAGCCAGTCCATTGGAGCAGGTGCAGACATGGAGCACAGACATGGAGCAGTCTAAGAAGTTTCCAGATGGTGAGGGACTTCCTCAGGATACCCTGTCACTTGTGCTGCAGTGGTTGCATCTTCCACCTGTCACAGAAACATAAATCATAGAATGGTTTGGGCTGGAAGGGATCTTCTTCCAACACCCCTGGTACATCTTCCACTAGACTGGGCTGCTAAAATCCCATCCAAGCTGGCCTTGAACACTCCAGAGATGGGACATCTACTGCTTCTACAGCAATCTGTGCCAGTGCCTCACCACTCTCCTGTAAAGAATTCCTTCCTAATATCTGGTATAAACATTTCCTCTTTCATCTTAAAGCCATTCCCACTTACCCTATTATTGTAAAAGATCCCTGTCCAGCTTTCCTGTGAGTTCCCTTTAGGTACTGAAAGGCTGCAATAAGGTCTCCCTGGAGCCTGCTCTTCCCCAGGCTGAACACCCCCAACTCTCACAGCCTCTCATCCACCACACTGCTCCCACCCTCTGCTCCACACCTACCTGGATTAACTGTGCTCTCCTTGGCCCCTGCAGCCAACACCCCAGAACGAGCATTCAGTGCATCCATAGTTCTTGAACATTCCTTTTGGGGACTCAGTCAACAGAATCATCATGGAGTAATCCTGCTTGTTTCCAGAAGTCTTCCCTCTGGTTTTCCATAGGGTGATGGCTGCTACTTACCAGGGATTAGCTGCCAGGGAGCTGTACTGGATGGAGTCAGTGTCCAGCTAAGTTTCTGCCTGTAGAATTGTCCCGTTCTGAAGATGTCACTTGTGCACGTGGTGTCCCTTTGTGCCTAGGCATCTTCATATGACCCCATCTGTGCACATCTTCAGGTGTTCAAAGACCTAATTCTGCAAAAGGGAGGCTGTGAGGAGAGCAGCACAGCTTCACAAAGCTTCCTGAGTGTGATTAGCTCATCTGAACATCACAAAGGAAACAAAAGAGCACATCTGTGGCTGATTTTTGTGGAACAGGAACAAACATCAGAATCACTGTGCATATGTGTTGGCTTCCTGGGAGCTCTTGAAACTTCGAGGAGTGACTTAAAAGATCAACATGCTTTTAAAGGAAAGGAACAAAGTCTGAAAAGCTTTTATATAGGCTGAAGGTGTAAAAATCAGAAAGGTTTAAAGTGAATGCATGAGTCTGTCCAGACCTCCTTTTAACACCTACTGTGTTTAATAAGTGTGTGATATCTGCCTTAATATAGAGTGGGAGAAGTGTGGTATAATATTAGTATGTTAGTGATGCTGAAGATATTATTTGACAAAAATATGCAGGCTTTTGTCTTGAATAAAGTACTGACAGAGTTCTTGTACTACAATTTCAGATAATGGCTGCTCTGCACTGAACATAGTGACCTTCTGAGCTTATGGACACTGTTCCTCATGTATGTCAGTGTTGTATTTGGGCTATGGGAGCGGTGAAAAGAATATAACAACAAACTTTTTCATGCAATGGAGAAGCAAAAAGCCTATTTAAAGCAACACTACACTTATATAGAGTTGGTCGTGGTAGCAAGGATAGAAATGATTTCATTGGTGCAAGAGGTGACACCCCTAGTAAACATGCTTTCATGAAAACAATCACGTTTTTCACGTACCCTGCAGGTCCATAATTGTTGTTATAATTCTTTTACTTTTATGTTTTCCTTGAGCAGTGTGAGAAATGCAAGCTTCTTCAAGGCTGCTTTTTTCCCTGGCTTTCACCAGTATCCTACATGTGAGCAGAACAGAGAAAACCTTGACTTAGGCAGGAATCTGTTAAAGCAAAAGTCAAGATGGATGAGATGAGGATCAGAATACAGTGATCAAAAAACCTGTGTTCATCTGTGGGGTCTTACATTAGCTTTCTTTTGGGTTTTATTGAGTTTTATCACTTTTCTTTCTTGATGGTCTTCTTACAAGTTTGTATTTATTTACTGTGCTTATAGTGAGAAAGTACAATGAGATCAACATCTCCATTTATAAGACAGAGTGTAAGAAGGATGGTCTTTCTTGTCTGTGGTGACTAAGGGATGCCTAGATGAATAAGATTTATTGAAAAAAAAAGTTTTAAAAGCCTGTTCCAGTGTGGGCTCCTCTCTCCCCAGATCCACAGGACTTACCAGGAGCCTGCTTCAGCCTGGGTTTCCCTTGGGGTTTCATCCATCTCCAAGGCATCCATCTCCTCCAGCATGGGGCTGCTACATGGGCTGCAGGTGCATTCTGCACCCTGTGCCCTCCCTGGCTGCAGGCACAGCTGCCTCTCCAGGGGCTGCACCAGGGGCTGCAGGGGAGCCTCAGCTCTGGCACCTGCAGCAGCTCCTGCCCTCCCTCTGCACTGCCCTGGGTGTCTGCAGAGCTGTGGCTGTGCCACTGTCACTGGTGGGCTCAGCCTTGGCCAGCACTGGGCCTGTTCTGGAGCCTTGGCTCTATGAGACACAAGAAAGGCTTCTGGCATCTTTTCAGAGAATTCACCCCTGCAGCCCCCACCACTTCCAAAATCTTGCCTCACAGACCCATACATCTACATATTCTTAGATCATTGGACATCCACAAGTGGTAAATACCACAAATAAAATCAGGCTCCTTAATGGGTTATTTATTTCTCAAATACATATTGGGTAGGAGGGTGGCTATTCTTGGCATTGTTCCTGATCATGGCACAAATGATTCCTTGCATGTGTATGCCTGTTGTGTTCCAGCTATTTAAAATGGTAAATAAGATCTTTTTTCCAGGTTAATAAGTTTCTTACTTCTTAAAGTTCTTGGGGTTTACCACATTATTCTCACCTTATTTTGGCTCTTGGGTATATAGCATATTATCCATCACCTGAGCTAATTTCACTTCAGTCTTCTATTTATGCACTGAGAGGGGAAAGAATTGTTTTACAGAACACACTTTTTACAGAACACACTGTTTTGCTTCCCACTCTTCAAAGGTGCTGCAGTTTGGGAACTCAGAGATACTGCTGGATGTGAACAACCCACATGGAGGTACTGTGGAATCTTTATTTTTGTTTTTTTCTTAATAACTGAGAGGAGGAAATGCCTGTCAGAACTGCAAATGTGCTTGTGAATTAGTGAACTGGACAGAAATAGATGATTGCCTAATGCTGCCTTCAGCTCCACATGTCTTGATGTAGAAATTTGGGTTAGTAAAGCAACTACTAAGTAACATCCAAATTATACTTTTGTAATCACACCCATACTGACATTTTCAGACACAAATACAAGATTTCTAAAGACCTATTTTATTGTTTGCAGGAAAAACAGAGAGATAGAACAGTGAATCATAGAATCATAGAGTCATAGAATCATAGAATCATAGAATCATAGAATCATGAAATCATAGAATCATAGAATGGCTTGGGTTGGAAGGGACCTACTTCAAATTCTCCTGCCAAGGGCAGGGACTCCTCCCACCACACCAGGTTGTTCAGAGCCCCATCCAACCCGCCCTTGAACATTTCCAGGGATGGGGCATCCACAGAGCTTCTCTGGGAAACCTTTTCCAGTGTCTCACCACCCTCAGAGTAAATATTTTCTTCCTAATATTTAATCTAAACCTACTCTCTTTCAGATTGAAGCCATTTCCCCTTGTCCTGTCATTACATGCTCTTGTCAATTGTCCTTCTCTATCTTTCTTGAAGGCTGCAATTAATTGACTGCAAAGCTTTTAGGTGTAACTCAAGGAATTTAGGTGTAACTCAAAGGAGAAGAGTTGCCATATCAAATTAAGGCAGAGATCTTGCAGCTATCCATCCCATGTTGATGAGCAGTGATTTCCCTGGCTCCAGCTTCCAGTGAGATGGAGCCCATCTGACTAAATGTGCTTATCTACAAATGCAAGTGCTTAGCCCAACAAGTGACCCTAAACTCATCTTCTGGTTGTTGGGGAGATAATCAAGATATTTAAAGAAGATTACGAGACAATTTAATCTTAAAATAGATATTTACATCTGTTGAAATCATATCAAGTTCTATTGACAATTTTGGTCAAATGAGTACTGTGTATACTGAGTGCTGTAATGACTACATGAAATGTAGCTACTTGTATTACAGATGTGTCAGGTTGAATGAAAATATCTACCCGGGAAAATGAAGCAGGGAGGGATTTTGAAGTGTTTATGAACACTTGCTTTCTCATTCCCTTCACACATCATTCCCCCAAAACCTCACCTATATTCAGAGAGTGTAAGGTAGGGAGAAAGGCTGAACTGCCTGCTCTCCCTGGCAGCCTGGCACTTCACATGATGATTGTAGTGCTACACCAGGCTGAGCAGTAGTACAAATCACTGAATGCAAGAGAGGACAAAAACTTTCTTTGTCTATAAAGCTCTGAGAAGAAGAGATTTAATCCAGTAAAAATATTTTCACATTGACCTTCACTTTAACTAAAGTATAGCTACCTGAAAGTACATCATAGATTCAGGTAAGAGCCATGACTCAGAACCTGCTTTTGTTTTTACACTCAATGCAGCCCTAGTTTTCATGTATAAAGGCAGAGCAGTACAGGTCATGAAAACAATATGTGACCTTAATTGATAGTGGTAGCATTTGGTGAGGAGCAATACAAGAAATATTTTGATGCTATTTTAATTTTCCATTATACTTATGTCATGCTGCTTACTATTAAGAGAAGATTTCATTTAACTACTCAGTGCAAATTTTGTCTTTCTCATTACTCTCAGAATCTTGGAACTTCTCATAAGTTAACACAGACAGATCTGTAAAATCATCTGTTCTTGCACAAAAAATAAGTGAATATAGGCAAAGTTGTCTCTAAAACCAAACAGGGCCAAGTCCTGGCAATGGTGTGAGGTGATATCCCTTCACTTGGTTTTGTTGCCCTGCAGGTGTCTGAGGGTAGACTGGAAAGGGTGTGGCTGGACATGCAAACTCACCAGCTGTAGTGAATTCAGGAATAGAGATGAGAAGTCTAGGAGATATCCCTGAATTAAGGTGGTCCCTGCTTTGTCATGTGAAGTGGATCTTTTTCCTACCAAACTCCCCTTCTTCTAATGTCAATCAGCCTGATTCCCTCTTACTCTGTTCCACAGAACAAATCACAGAAGTTATCCTTCCCTTCCCCTTATCTTCTCCAGAATTTTCCATTGTTCATCTCATGCATGTTTAAAATACTGCAGCACATTGGACCCGACTCTGTTCTTATTCACCCCTATGTTCATGCATTTGACTCAAGAGCTCACAGCTGTGATTGATATCCTAGGTTGTGTAAAACCAGCAGACTTTGCTGAAGAGGAAAAAGAAAATTGTGTACTGCAGCATAGGCAGCGTGGACCCTTATATCTCTTTGCTTCAACTTTAATCTAAATGTTTTGATTAAAAGCAACTGCACCTGAAGTTCGTGTCTGCTATGATTTTATATTACCTTTTATAAACATATTTAGGCAAATAAATTTTATCCTAAATGGACCTGTCAGGAGTGTAGAAAGGCAGAGGATTGATTTCTTGGTTATATTTAAAATAGTGTCCTGAAGTCAATTACACCAGCTAGAAGACTCCATGTGAGTCTCTGGATCCCCACTATAAACAATGGGATAAAATGGGACAGCTTCTCCATCTGCAGCATTGGAAGAGCAGCAGGGCAGAAATCAAGCAACACAAAAAGTTGTCTTGCTCATGCAATCTCTTCAAGTTTAAGTTGTGATTTGGCTTAATGCTGGCTGGAGGTAGGTTAAAGCCAGATTTTCCTTGAAACTGCATATCAATCAGGCTCTAGAGTAGAGGAAAAAAAAAAGAAATAAAAAGAAAAGGAAGAGCACACCCTGCATTGCTAAATATTTTTTCTACTACCACTCATAGCCCTGTAATTACTGGAAGTTCATCATTTCTGAAAATGCTGTCTGGCATAATTACAGAAGGCAGATACTCTGGTGGCTAAACTTCTGCTGACATTACCAGGTTCACTGCAGAAGTTAAACATGACATAACATGGAACACAAAATGCTTCTGTTAACAATAACATATTTTCATTTTGCAATGGAAAAATCAAATGACCAGTTGAACCCCAGCATAATACCAGCCTAAGGTTCAATTTGATGATCTTGGAGGTATTTTCCAAACTTCGTGGTTCTATGATTGAGCACAAGAATTAAAAATGACTGTATTATATGAATACAGTTCAACATATTATTCTTGATAGTAATCAACAGTGGGTACTTAAAACAAAACAATGAGAAAATATAAAAAAATAGTTTGTGATGCCTCCCCAAATACTGTCCCAGTATCTGATTTCTGGATAGGTGTGGGATTTATATACGATTAAGTCAGTACCTTTAATCTCTTAAAAAACTTATGACCTTGAATTCTTGCAGCCTGCAGGTGAACCTCTTAACCAAAGCATTGGTACTGATGGGTATCACAACATATGTATTTCTTTCATGTACATTAATTTTAAAAAAAGAGATAAATATTCATAATCCCCAATCATGTAAATATAGAGTGCAAGCTGTGTTATAGAAGAGAATAAAGTTCATAAAACTTTATAAAGCATTAAAATATTGACATAAGTTTGAGATCCAAGTCATAGATGAATTCAGGAAATTTAAGTTTTGCTCCACATTTAAATCTGTTCATCATTTATGACCAAAATGATGACTGTTTCATCTCTGGCTGGAGAAAAAGGCTAATGCTATGTGAGCATGTAAAGTAGAACCATGCATGATCACAGCTGCATTTGACAATATTTAAAATGAAGCAGTTTATAATCATACTTGTTCCATGTTAGGGATTAAGTCTATTCTACTCATCTAGACTCAGTATAGAGAATAAAAGACACAGATTGGGATCTCCAGAGACAGAAATCTTAAAATGGGATGGATGACCTTCTGGAAGTGATCATTTATCTCTTCCTTGACAGTAGTATGATTCTAAATGATAATCCAGACAGAAAACTTTTAGACAGTTAAGGTTAGGTAAGATTAATCTCTCAGCTCGTGCCTAAGGAAAATAATTCTATACACCCTAAATTTATCTCTAGTCTCATCAAATCTAATTTCATTTAATCTAATTTAATCTTTTTGCATCCACATTGCAGATCCAGCTACCATGTTCATAGATAATTTTTTATCTATTTAGAAAGATGCTGGTGTCAAACACACACAAACACAGTCACAAAACTAATAGTATACATCTTTATATCCAACATGCCCAGAATTTAATTCAGAAAGGAAATACTTAGGCAAGTATACTCACACTATAATATACGTAATCCTCATTAAGCAAAGTGGTTTTAAAGCTCCTGCCTCTCCTTTCTCTGTAATTCCCATGTTTTCAATTCTTTCCCATTTCCCAGCGCCTGTGGGCAAGAAGAGGGGTTCTGTCACAGGAATATAAAATAAAATGCAAAATGTTCTTTGTCACTCATCAGAATTTCTATTAGATCTACTGTTTCCAGCAGGCTGAGGAGAAACTCATCCAGATATAAACCTGGCAATAGATACTGTGTCCATTCTGACCATCACTACAGTACCTGAGCACTGACATGAACCTTTCCAAAATTAAGTGTAGAAAGATTACGACTTGGATGTCAACTAGAAGTTAACATAATAATAAAAACTTGCCAGAAACAGACCAAGATGATAAAAAAAGATTTTTTTTAGAACTAGGTCTTTTATTCAGGAAACCAACCTTATGTTAAGATATGTATCTGAAACAACAGAGGTTAATCAAGGTCTGATCTAACGATCAGCAATGTTCAGGAGTGTTATTTTGGATCTTCTAGACCTCAAGCTAGAACTGCTCCTCATTGCTTTGTCCCTCCTGAGCCTCCCTGAGTAAGATATTAATTTTTTTAAAAAGGAAATAAGATATTTTACTAATTTAACAATAAACTTGGCTTTCTGAATCTGACATATTTACATGCAAATGCAGAACAAATTCTTATTATTTCATCTAAATTGACAACACGTCTTGGGAGAATCAATTCTAATGTAATACAAGCCATTATCTCTTTGACTTTGCCTGGGAGGTTTTTACCCCCACAGGAGCAACACAGAAAGATTTGCTTGGAAGGTATTTTACCTTCTTGTTAAATTTGCAATTATGCTTTAAAATCACTCACTTCTGTACTTAGCAGGAATACAGGAAAACATTCGTTCTGTGTAACAGAAATATAAATGTACATGAGAGGATAACCTGCAGCCTGTTTCAGTCCCCTGACCTGCACTCAGAGCATGTCACTGCTTCTGTCCAAGTCATGTGAATCTGATATTTCTGCTTCAAAGTCCAGTGACTCTGATGGGGCTGGTACCTGCCAGCAGCAGGAGTCAGGACATGGACATTTCAGCCTGTGTGCAGCAAATCTGCATCAAGGTCCTGAGTCTCAGCTACTGCAGCCTGCCTGAGCTGTAGGCAATTATGGCAGTTCAGTTCCTTTACAGAAAGTTCACCCTTGGAAATGTAACTGGGACTCATCTGATCCTGGTAATGTGGCAAAAAGGTGTCTGATGTGAGCTCACACTCTCTTTCACCCATACAATTTATTCTTTTTCCTGTCAGATCACAGCTCGATCTCCCACCCCTTACTTTCTCCCATTTTCTCACCTACAATGAACATTATAAACTTTCTTCTCCTTCTAACTTGGGATCAAGATCCGGGGAAATTATCCTCTTTCTTGAATGGGAATAAATACAGTCCTTACTTCCCTTTGATGCCACAAAGTAACAAGCACAACTAAGATAAAACCTTTTTAAAAGAGCAATAATAGCAAAAAACAATTAAAACTGTCAGAATAAGATTTACATTTGTCCATAGTACTAAATCTATTGCAACACTGTCACCTGGAAGTAAGTAATTCCAGATGTTTTCCCCATGATAGAGCTGCTGCTCAAGAGCTGAGACATGTTTCAGAAGTGAGGTTTATTTTCTACCTGAGGACAATGTCGTATTTCTAGTAAGTGCAAAGCTGGCAATGCTTACAGCAGCACAGAACCAAGGAGCTGCTCATTTGTTTGAGTGCCCCAGACTATACATTAGGAGTCTTGGAGTCGTGCCAAACTACCTGGCAATAATTGTAACAGTCATCTGTGAATAGTGATATTTGGCAGCATATTAGTATTTCATTTAATTTATTGTCTTCCCACCTTATTAGCAGTACATCACAAGGCTGGTAAACTTTCTATGCTCATATTTCAAAAGCAGAACCCTTAAAGCTGAACCTTAAAACCCGAAATTTGGCTTATGCAATTTTGTTCAGCCATGTCAGTATAAACTCCAGACAATATTGTGTTGCAGAGCTCTCATTCATGCGATGACAGCTCTGTCTCCTCGGTGGCTAAGCTGGCAGTTAAAGTGATTCACTGCAATCAGCCTCAAAGGTTTCCAAGACAGACCCCAAGGTAACTTAGAAAGTTGTAGGGAAGTTTGACAGGATGCTTTATTTTGTTTTTGTTTGGAAATAATGCTCAGAAATCACAGTGAGCAGTGATGGAAAGGAAGGAACATCACCCTTTGTTTCAAACAGGTTGCTTTGTTGGCTTGTGTACACAACCACAAAGCAGCAAATAACAGGGACATCAGTCACACACAAAAGCTCACATGGGCTCCTACACACTCAGCAGGAAGGATAACACTTGCTGTATACAATGCCACTCATATTCTCTCCCTTATTCTTCAAGCATTTGAAGTATTAGAACTGGAAAGTTATTGCCCTCAGCCTTATTCTTTTGACTGGTCTAAACTTATATATTCATATAAGTATCTCTGAGAAGGTAACTCTAGGATTTCTAGTTTTACCTGAGACACATTCCTCCTAAGGTCTGTATTTCAAGATTCAGTTCAATCACAAATAGATTTGTCTTGCAAATTGCATTATTAATATTGAGTCAGCCCATTGATTATCCTTTAAATGTGGTATGGCACACAGCCAAGATAAAAGCTGGAGGTAATTTAGGGAAGAGCATACATTGTTCTCTACTAGGCATAAATATCACCAGCTGCTGTTCTTTATATGATACAGTCTCCCATCCCAAGTGCAATCTGCAAATATTTTCCCTACATCTTGCAAAATGGATAATAGAGAATAACTAATGTTCTTTCATGTTAGCTCATTACAAGACCTACTCATTAGCTCATTGTAGATCTACTGGGCCAACATTTTTGAAGAAACAGGTCATTTTATTTTCAACCAGAGATATGGGAGGAATACCTGATTTTGAATACATCATATTTCTTAAATCAGACAAAACCCCTGTATATTCTCAAACAGCAAAGTGCTTTCAGGATGCTTTATTGACTGATGTTTATTGGCTTAAGCCTTAAAAGATACAGATAGGCAAGTGCTGACACTGGACACATACCTTCCACTGTGGGTAGGAATTCAATACTTAGCTAAGGTTTGCTGAATAAATTATTTTAGACACTGGTCTATTCATTTTATGAAAGCAAACTTTTATTGTTTTGTGGGGTTAATTTTTGTCTTTAGAAGTTTTCATAAAATTTTGCTGAAGTTTCCAATCTTCAAACACATTGATCTGTTTCTTAAAGGATCATTCAGAGGAATAGAATAAAGGAAGCAAAATAAAGGAAGTCAAAGAGCTCTCCATGATCCTGTGAATATCAGACACACATACCCATAAACCCAACAAAACCTGACAGACCACCCAAACCCAACAAAGCACCCCATTATAGGTCAATTATAATGAGGAAGCCACAACAGTCAGTGTTTTCAAGCCTTATGAAGGATGTAAAATTTTTTAACTGAGTTCTTCAAACCACCTGCTAGTATGAAAAATTGAACAGCAGGCTGCTAAAAATTGAAAATTCAGTGGCTGATCTTTGAAATAGAGCAAATAATTAATGATGAAATATATGAGTAGACTCATTTGTAAGATTGAATTCAAAGGTAATGTTGTAAAATCTGCAAAATTTAGGTTAAAATTCTCAGAACTAATAGTATCATTAAGGTTGAGGTAAGTGCTGTAGACTTTAAGTTCTACTGAAAAAGGATCAAATTAAAGTTTATATTATATTTGTGAGATGGTTGTGCATCTGGGTTGTTCTGTGTAAACAAAAGTTGTTAAGATTTTGTAAAACTCATCCAGAAATTCCCCATCTCATCACTCACAAAAGTGACACAACACACCCACCTGATGCAAGATAATGAGCTGAACTCTTAGGTGGCTTCACAGTAATTCCTTTGACTCATTTCTACAGGACTTTTCCAGTGTGGGAACTTTTGTCAGTCCCACAGAATTCCTTCTATCAGTCGCTCATTTAGTTCAGTGCTGATTAACATCCTTGGTGGGTAACCTGGTTGATCCAAGCTATGCTGGGAGGCTCCTGCTGCAGAATCCACATAACTAAACACAGGTCACATCCTTGAGAATGATCAAGAGGAGGTGCTTTTGCAGAAGCAGAGGCAGACAAGTGGTTCAAGTTGTTAATCTGCATTTTGTACAAGGCTTAAGATATTCAATAATGATGGATCAGAGGTGTGCTGAGTTGGGCATATCAAATCACAAGTCAGGTGGAGAGAAGAATTCAGCAGAAATTCTGCTTCAGCTTATCACATAATTCCTGATTCACCCACCTCTGCTCTTTTTTAGACACCTGTCTGTTCTCTTTCTCCCCATCATGTTGTCAGTGAGAATGTTTGAACAGAAATTGCTTTATACAAACAAAACTTTTGGTGGTGTACACAAGCACAAGGTCTGCAAAAGATTACTTTCTGAATGACAGCCAAGGATTTTCATTTGAGCAGCCAAAATTTTGCTCCAAAACAGTTAAAAAATACATTTGATATTCTGCTCACACATATTGTTGAAAGTCTTCTTTCCTGAGGAATGCATGTCCAACCATTTGGCCAATTTTGTGCAGCTAAGGGCAGTACATGTCCTTCCCTGTCAGCCTTCCATCACAGCACAGGCAGTCATGGACACAAATGACACATGAATGGCACAGATGGGACAGAAATTGTAATGGTTATTTTGTTTCTGAAAATGCTAGTATTTATGATCATAAAGAAAACAATTTGCACTTGAAGGTGCAGGTACTTTGAAATAATAGCTATTGTGCTTTTTCCCTACAGAGATTTCTCTGCAGCTTTTCAGGCAGGCAAACAAGAAGGAAAAATAAGAAAACATGCTGTAAATGGTTCCTAGAAAATGAAGCAACATTTACCAATGCTAATGATTACTATAAATATCTGATCATAAATATGTCTCATGAGAGAGAGAGAAGATAAATTGGTTGCATGCTATTGATGGTATCCAGTATAAGCCTTCTAAGAATTCATCTAGTCCTATCTAATTAAATGTTCCTACACATGTGTATTTATTTACAAGTTGCTATCTCCCTTTGCTAATGCAGGAAAGCACGAAAAGGTACAGCTGCAATTAGTACTTATGTTTGGAAGGAAAACTGCTCATAAAGAAATAAAGGATGCTTTCACAGGCACTCATCTCCTGCTTGCATATGAGGTTGAAGTTTGAGTCTGAGTTTCAGCAGAATCAGACCAGTTCTTTGTCCATTAATCTAAATAAAGAATAAACTCAATTCCTGAGCTCAAGTGAAACAGCACATCTGGCAACCTGAAGGGTCATCTCTCTTTCTCCCCAAACCAGGTGATAGATTCACACCATGGGGGTTCATGCTGCCCTGCAAACTCTGCCCAGCAGGACAGTGTGTCTCAGCACAGGCTGTAACCATGCCAGAGATCATACTAGAAAGTAGTATGGGTGATCACAGGCAATATTTAACCCCATGCTCTAGTGCTATTGACTCAGAAATACAAGTGTAAACTCCAAGTGATCCACAGTACATTATTTAATCTCTAACTTTCACATAATTCTAACATAAAGAGTCTGTTCCCATCTTCTTTGCCTGTGACAGTAACCAGCTCCTCCTATTTCAAGAGATCAATGAAGCTTTTCTCAGGCTAGGACTCTCAGACGCAAGGAATAAAAAAAAAATTAAAACCAAAACAAAACACATCTGTCTCAAGACCATCACTTGGGAAAAATATCATCATGTACCATGAGGTTTTCTGTGAAAAGTTCAACATTCTCTTAATTCTTAAGATTAAAATTGTCATATCTTTTATCTCTTTGTACACATTTCCAGTTCCTGAAGCCCATTTCTGCTTGTTAGGAGCTGAATAAATTGACAGTAAGATAAAATACCTAGTATATTTATTTTTACACATACCAATCATCTCTTAAAGGGAGTCAAAAGAGGTACCTTCCTTCTGTCAAAAATTTCGTGTGTCCTTTGTTTTCTATATTTTTGTGGGTTTGTTCTTTTTTTAGAGATTACCATAATGACAACAAAGGAGCAATAAGTAAGTCCACCTGTATTCTCTGATTTCCCACAGGAATCTGTGCATGACAACTGGAAAACAAACAAAACTCTTGACAGAGAAACAATGCAGCACTTGTGAGCTAATGAGCAGCACGGAGATGGGCCAGGCACACAGACGTGTGCTGCAGCCTAAAAACTGTAAATAGAAATAGGAGGGTAGCACAGGGGGACCTGGGCCTGTGTTATACCACACTGCTGTGCCACAGAGCCACTTTCAGAAACAGATGCTGTAACCTTCCAGGAGCATGTGCTTGTGCTTAAGGGAGAGCTGTGAGGCAGCAGGAGACCTGGGTTTCTGTTCACACCTTTTCACACAGCCATTTTTTTTTTTATTCTTTGCCAAAACCACAGGGACACAGCCTGAGGTCTGCCCTACAGGTACTTTGATTGGCCATGCAGCCGCCCTGGCATGAAAATACCTGATATCCCTTCCTGTCAATCACAGAATGGTTCTGCTTCCAAAAAGGCATCGTTATATTGAATTCTGCTGGCACAGCTTCAGCAGTAAGAGTGGCAATAGGGCTGACACCTGACTGGCAAATGTGAGCTGGCAGAAGCTCCATAGGTAGAGACAGGCCAAGTCCTTCTGTGACTGGCACAATTTCTTTAGTCAGTGCTGTTTACCTGCATTCATATCAGGAATACTTTGCCAATGCAATACATGAATATTCTGCTCTCAGGAAGGTAATAATACAGACAAACTCTACAGCTATACAAGGGAGATTGTGTTTGAGTCAAAGTGCCATTTTTGACTACAAAGAGGGAAGAAAATGAAGAAAGAAGGAGGCCTTGCTTGGCAGTGCTAGTCACTGCAGGCATAGGGGTCAAAACTATCTCTATAAAACCCTTTTCTCCTCTGGGCAAAGGCAGAACCCAAGAACACTGGGGAAGAAACACTTGTATTATTGCCCTAGTAGGACCCTGAGGAGCTGCCAAACCATTTTGCCCTGATCTGCATGCAATGGAGTAGCTGGACTGTGAGCCTATAACCCACAACAGCCAAGAAATTCAACCCTCAGAGACAGTGTAAATTCAATGGGCCAATTAGCACCCATGTGAGCTGTTTCAAAGAGCAAAGACAATTACCTACATTTTGCAGCATGTGGTTTAAACCTTCAATTAACCTATACTTTAGGGGTTTCCTTTATTTTCTTTATCTGGTTTAGTTTTTTAATTGTTTTGTTTTGTTTTGTTTTGTTTTGTTTTTGTTTTGTTTTTTTCCTGTTTCTTTTTTTCTGTCTTGGTTTTGTTGCTGTTGATGTTTTTGTTTTGTTTAAATTTCACTTCCTCTTCTCCGTAGAGAAAAAACTAAAGTGGACACACACTAAACCAGCTCTATAAAGCTTGGCCACCACAGTGAACATGTGGCTATCCCTCATTTCTCTCAGAAAGCCACATGTTCACAATCTGTCTGTTCTAATTGTGCCATGGATGTCGTATTTGTGTCTAAGGGGCTGCTGTGTGCATCAGTGTGTCTGGCACGTGGGAAGAGCAGAGGAGAAGCCCGTGGACACTGCCAGCAGTGCTCAGCTGTAGCTGCATGGCACAGGGGCTCTGAGGGCAGGAGTGCCTGCTGCTGCCTCAGACAGCCACACTCTGTGCAGGACCAGGCTCCACTGAGACATGGAGACAGACACAGAAGAGGATTAAAAGAGGCAGAGAAGGTCAGATAACTATGGAATTTCTTCCTAAAAGAGACAAATATTGGTTTCAGCAATAACAAAAACTGCATCTTTGGTCTCCGTATATCAAAAAAAAAAAAAAAAAAAGAATAATACAACCTTTCTTGCCCTGCAGACAGTTGAGTTACTGTTCAGTTATCTAAACCTGAATGCAGGCTCGTGCAAAAGGCAAACCTGAATATTCCCTTCAGATATTATCAGCATATTAGTTTTGGAGGATAATGTTTCTTCACACCCTTTGACTACCCAGCTAGAGAATGAGGTGTCTGCCTTCTTGCTGACATTTCCCTGTGGCAGGTCTCACAGGATTCCAGCTCGTGAGGCCAGGGAGCTGATGATCCTTCACTCAGTGTGTCATGCAGGTAAGAAAACAGAGGGAGAAGGTCCCAGTTTTCAGAGCAGAAACCCTTTGGACAGGAGGGTCTGCTTCTGAGAACCTATGGTTCCTATAGAGGCAGATCTTGCAGATAACTACATATGACTGCAATAAAAAGTGATAGTTTAATTAATGTTATATTATATACAGCATCATGAAAAACTGCAACTAACACATTGAAGAAGTATTTCTTTATGCTTTCTTTCCTTACTTGAGAAACAACATCATAATAAAAACAGCTTTCTGATCTGGTGGCTAGTTCAGAGTAGCTGTCTCAGAAGGGAGTTTATCTGTGTGCCTCTGTGTGTGCACATCTGCAGTTGTGTCTATCTGCTTGTTTAGTGGGTCTGGCTGAGCTGGAGCTCATTTTCCATTGCAGTGATTCTCTCAGCATTCCTCCATCAGTAGGCTGGGGGTGGGCAAGATCCTGGGAGGGGACACAACCAGGAGCTGACCCAAATTAACTTAAGGGATATTCCATACCATGGAATGGCAGCTCAGATACCAAAGCTAAGGAAAGGAGGAAGAATTGGAGGCATTTGCTATTTACAATATTTGTCTTCTGGAGCAAACCCTACATGTGCTGAGGCCCTGCTTCCCTGAAAGTGGCTGAACATCACTTCCTGGTGTGCTGGTGGCAACTAGACACACCATTTTTTTCTTTCTTTTCTTGTCTGTGTGCAACCTTTTGCTTTTGCTTCAATAAACTGCTTTATCCCAATCTAGGTGTCATTTTCCATCTTATTTTCTCTCCTCTATCCATCTGAGAAAGGGGAGTGATAGAGGGGTGTCCAGCCAAGGTCAACCCACCACAGTAACACTTAATAACACTTAATAACATAAGTGTTACAGTCAGTGGTTGTGATCTTCAGCTCATGAAGACTATAGTGAAACTGGGAAAAGCAGAAAAAGAATGTTTTTTGTACAGAAACCCTGAATGCCTCGAGTATAAGACAAGAGGCAACAAGCAGAGACTGATGCAGGAGGTTCCACCTGAATATCAGGGAGTTGTTCATTGTGCAGTGACCAAGCACTGAGCATGTTGCCCAGAAAGGGTGTGGAGTCTCCCCCACTGGAGATATTCAAGAACCATCTGTGGATCCCATCCTGTGCCATGTTTAAGCAGGGAAGCTGGACCAGATGGCTCCCTGTGGTCATTTCCAACCTGGTCCATTCTGGGATCTTGTGAAGTGTGAGGTAGAATAGAGAAGCTGTTTTAAAACAAATTAAAAAGCAAATCAAAACAAAAACAACCAAACAAAAACAACCCAACCGAAACACTTTGCAAATTAGTCCAGGCTAGGAATATAGACAAATTTTGAAACTCCACAGAAAAGGATGCCATTTTAGAAGTTCTGATGAATTTCTAGCGACAAACAGAGAACAACACTTTTTTCTTGCCTAGAATTCCAGCTTTAGGATAAATTCGATTTGAGGGAAGAAGTCTGTCTTCAGGATTCCTGAAGCTGCTCCTACCCTTTGAAGATTTCAAGGTAGACTGGCTTCTGGGCAGCTGCAAGTAACAACTGGCTCAAAAACTCATCACATTTTTTTCAAATCTGTCTTCTCCCAGCTAGTCAAAGAGGCTATGTCTAAGTCTAGTGAATACCTTTGGCAACTTTTCCCAGCACTGCTGTGCAGTTGGACTCCCTTAGCTCTCAAACCCAAATCACCACTCCCAGACTGTTTATTGGGAATGGTTCCTGACCAGGATAACATCAGAACCTGTGTGAGACAATGCTGCTTCTTCAAGAAAGAGATCATTCGAGCTACTTAGCAGTACATTTTTTAAAAAATGCATTTAACAGTCATATTATGGTATCAGGGCATAATTTCAGATGTTATTTAATTTATTAATAAAGCCAAAATCAGAGAGGATACAGGCAGTTCCCAGTGCACACACTGGGGAACAGGCAGAGAATGAAAAATCTCAGTTTCAGATGCCTCAGAGAAATATTAGTATTCTCTGTCTATCCTCACAGCTATTCTCAGGAGGAGTCATACATGACAGCAGTTTATCAGGTGGTGAGAAGCTGTCTTCATAACTACAGATCCATAAGTATCATCTTCACAGAGAAATTCCTGACCAGCAGAGAGAGCAGCTACAGTCAAACTCTAATTTACACTCTTTATCCAGGCATTTGGCATGCAATGAACATATAATATATACACTTCATTGCACCAAATAAGGGTGTTATCTGCTGAGTAAGATAATATCTCTAATTTCCCAGGGTTACCTGTACTTCTGAGCCAATAAAATAGTGCTCATTGTTATTATTGGATTTCAGACCTCACCTGAGTTTTACTTTTATTAACATTTTTATTAATTTGATTACACTGATAAAATTATAGGTGAATGTGCTGTCCCCAAAATAGAAAAGGATATATGCTGGTCAAAATGGGTTGAATATGAAATACCCAAAAATTATATTTACAGCAAGTGGAGGCCGGGGGGGACAAAATTAAAAGAAGAAACCAATTCTAAAGAATAAGTCAAGCATAAAGCACTAGAGCTGCTGAGCAGAAAATTATGCTGCCTATCAGAAGTTATGGAAGTTCAAATGTCCTAAGAGTGAATGCAGAGAAGGCTCAAGCATTCATGGTGTATGCAATTGCCCCAATGATCCCTGCACATGCCCCTGAATCACAGAGGGCATAACAAACAAAACAAAACAAAACAAAACAAAACAAAACAAAAAATAAAAAAATAAATACTCCCAGGAAATAAGTAGTTAAACACTTAATTTGTATATCAACAGCTCTGCATAGCAATGTGTCCTTAAGCAAGGTCAACATGGTCTTTTCTCCAGAGCAATGCTAAGGTAAGTGCTGCCACGTGGCTCTGCTCAAGGCAGGAGTTTTGATCTATGGCCTCACCCTGACTGTGGCTGAAATCAGCAGGAGCTTCTCCTTTAATTTCACTGGTGGCCATTCCAACATCCTCTTCATTGGACCTTGAGCACCTGACTGAAATGTGTAGGATAGCAATCTCAGGCTTCATCCAGACTATCAAAAAAGAGATTGATGCTACCCACCCAAAAATCTAAATAACCTCTGGAATGTCCTATGTTTCTCCATTGATTTCCTATCTCTCTCACATTAAAAAGTGTAGGGCAGTCATATCTCCAAATTAGCTAGTTCAGTTATGTGCCAAAAGTATATGGCCCTTGTCCTTAACCTTGCTTGAATCAACATACTGCATCAGAACCCTTTTTCCCCTGAGGGAACCAGACTTACTTTTTTTTTTTAGCAACCATCTGGAGATTCAAAACAACTTTTTATATTTTTTTTTAGCCACAAAATTTAACAATTACAAATAAATTTGGTTAAAAAAAATTTCACAACTGCACCTAAAAATACCCTCAATATTGTATAGACTATTCAAACAACAGTGCTGGTTGAGTAAATACACCTTTAATGGTTCTCAAGAAGCATTACAACTGGAAGTAGTCTTTCCTATGCTGACTTTCTTTCTCTAATGACAGTATTAAAATAGAAAAAATCATTCTAACATGGAATTTACCATGTACATGGAATAAATTGGCAAATTGTTATGCTAGGACAAGTAATACAATGAAGAAATGCTAACCAGTTTGTGATAAAAGTAGTTTTCCTTCTCTTTCTCAGTTGTTGCATGTACTCACACTACCTGCTCCAACTGGATTAAAATTGATTTAATGACTTGCATGAATGGCATCAGGAGTTAGCAGAGCTCACAAAGTCTCCACTAAGATTGTTGTTCTGTATTTTACTTCTGTTAACAAAATTAGATATGAGTTGCCTGTCTGTTTTCAAAAGGGCTGTTTCCTGCATGCTGGGCTTCCCACAGAATATAAAAACAAGACAGTGCTTTTCAAAAATTGTTTCATGAGAGATAAATTACACTATTTTCTTTAGACTATTAATCACTGAATAATTTACCCAGAGGATAAAGAAGCCCACCTCAATAAAAAAGTGTTTGGTATAATTGCAATTTTATCCACAAGCCACTTAGCTTATGCTCACTGAAGATATTTTGGTAGGGTTTTTTTCCAGTTACTTTGATTTTCCCTACAATATCAATTCTGAACTCTGCTCTCTGCCATTATAACTGAAAGTTCGTGTGGAAACTCTGGGTCTGGATTGCTGGAGTCTATTGTATCATAATAATGATTGAGGATAAAATGCTTTTCTCGGATCTTGATATTGTGATGATTCTTTTTTTAGACAAGCAGGGCCCTTAATGTCCTCACTAAACAAAGTTTAACCTGCTGGCTTGGGTACCACTTTTAGTGAAGCTGCAACAAAGTGTGGCTTAGTATTTACTTTGGGGGTATAAACTTTGTTTCTGTGTTGAAATTAATGTTAAAACTAAATGGTTATGATTATTTCAATAAAAGTTGTTTGACAGATGAGAGGTCATTTTTGACAGATTTGTCAGACACTTTCTCTCTCTTTTGTAGGATAAGAGATTTCAGCTGGACTGACACGAGCCTATCATAACTATTGGCCTCAGGATTAACAGACAATATCTCATATTATGATAGAACTGGGGATTTTTGATCCCTGCCTGCTCTACCTTGAAGTTCTTTCAGAGCAAAGGAAATCCTTGGTCTTCAGAAGAGACCTAGTTTGAGAAAAAAAGTTGTGATTACCATATTTAAAGCAGTTAATCTGCTGTTGCATTTCCAGAGATATGCAATCTGTATTCTTAGTGTATTAAAAAATGCAAGACATCTCAAAAGAGATTTTGTGGAAGCTGAGCATGTTGAACAGAAAGATTTGAGCAGAAAAACCTTGACAATAGTCCAATGGTTAGAACAGAGGTCCCCAAAAAGGAAAACACATTTTTCACCTGTCTTGAATACATGTGGGCTTGAATTCAAGGTGTTTGTGCTGTTTATGCATTTTATATGAGGGACAAACAAACAAACAAACTCAAAACAAATCAACCAAAAACACCCAAACACTATCATTAGGTTAGTGTGCAAGGAGCAGTGAGCTGTAGGTTCCTGAAAGAAGTTTAATTCTTGACTGAATGGGGAATCCACCTGTCAGAACAAATTAAATCTAGTTTCTCTTACTTTCTGCTGTTCCTCTTTGTGATCTTCATCTTCAGGACCACATGCCCCTGCTGATGTGGGCTGCAGTCCCTAAACAGGACAGGGTCACACTGTGCTTGTGCTCTGCCAGAAGACTGCTCTGCAAAGCACAAGTGCTGCCAGTTCCTCTGCCCATGTTTTACTTAGTTCATTTCTAACAGTGTCTAATCAGAGTCGATATTCTGATTTGGGTTCCTCTGCTTGAGCCTGAATTGCAGCAGAGCATTAGTGCCTCAGTAGAGTGTTTGGGAATGTGTGCACATGGGAGTGAAGGTGCACGAGGAATACTCAGACCCAGCAGGGAGTTCTAGGGAGTTCTGTGTGTTCTGTGTACCCAGGATGAGACTCTGCTAGGGATTAGGCCATCTGACACGTTTGCATCAAGTCTTGAATCTCAAATCAATCATCTGGACTGCTCAGACCTTAGCCACGAGCTGCATCCAAAGTTGCTGCTGTCAGTGGAGGCACTGATGTTGGGTGGCACTTGGTTTTATAGGAGTTACAGCAGGCATCTTTGTAAACCTGTATCTGAATAATTTCAATACATTGAACATCTATTCAATGAGAAAAGGTCATGCTGTGTATGAATGATTTTAATTTCCTGTTTGAGGGCAGCTATTTAACTTAGAGAGTAAGCGAAACAATTTTTGCCTTTGACTGGTTTCTAAGAACTGACACTGGATTTGAACATAAGCCTGAGCCAGTGACAATAACCTTTTGTCACTGAGGTTGCTGTTTTGATTTCTGCATACATCTATACTTTAAAAATGTTTGAATGTTCACAGATATAGACCTGCTCCAGAGCAAATAAATGCTAGTACAATAGAGATAAAAGTCAGTAATGAAACATATTTGGATTCCACATTGTTTGCTTTTTGACAGCTCATTGCAGTGACTGCATAGTCACATACATAATCAACCTATATTTTCTATGGTTTCACATATTTCTGTTGTATCTCAGGACATGAGTAATGTGCTTGTGCTGATTCGATATGAAAGCATCTTGTACTGTTGTGATTTATTTCAGTTATTCTCAATAATGCCTTGCAAAAAATTCTCTTGTGAATAGAAGGTGAAGAGTGATAAATATTTCCAAACATGTTCAAACACTTGTTGGGGGGACAAGGGGACAGAGAGAGGAGGGGGGAAATTAAGACAGTGCCATAGGGAGAAATAAAAAGGGGATGATAGAGAGAAAGGGGAGAAGAAATCTGATCTGTTTTTAACAGGCAAACACAACTTGCATGCAAAGACCTTCACGTACAACATTTAACACACTGTAAAATAACATTATTTATATAAACTTTATCAGATGTTTCATCTTTCAAATTTTATTTCACAATTGGTCTTGAAATATCCCTAAGGTATTGTCTTACTTGCAAAATGTTATTTCAATTAGTTGAATATCATTCTTTACAGGATTCAGGTCAAACAAGGGGCAAAACTAAATCCAAACCAAACAATATGTGCCTGCAATAAATTTCTGTTCCTGAATTATTCATACATAATGGCATAGGTGACTCTTCAAGCATTTTGAATTAACTAGAATTGATTTCTTACTTTTTTTATGCCTAGTTGTACAAGCTTTTTTGTACTTTTACTTCTCCTTAACAAATAAAGTATTGATTCAACTCCACTGAACATGCTTTATTTAAACTTTGCCCTTTGTCAGCAACTTTGTCCTCTACCCAGAATTCTTTTCTGTGACTTTCTATTGTCTCCTGATCTGGAAGGTGAAATATGCTGGACAGGCTCCTTGGTATGACATAAGGGATAAAATGCATTCCAAATTTGCTGGGAACAGTTACAATACAAAGCACATACCATGCACATTAAAGCACTTACTGCTCCTTTTCTTGACTAGATTCTAACTGCTCCCTGGGAAAATTCAACAGCTTAAAATTCGAATAAACAGACACACAAACTACAGCCATATTTCCCCATTTTTTTCCCCTTTGGCTAGTTTATTCTTATTTCAATCTGAAACTAACATTATATGCTGAACTCACATCCATTCTTGCTCTCCCTCAATTGGAAGGGGAGACAATAAGATGAGAAAGTTCATGGGTAGAGAAAGGGAAAGGAGATCATTTTACAAGTACCACCACGGGAAAAATAGAACCAACCCGGGGAAAATTAGTGCAACTTTCTGCCAATTAAAGTAGAGCTTATTGTGAGAAATCAAAAGCCAAACATTAAAACATTCCCCCTCATTTCCCTTTTCCCCAGTCCCACCCACCCCCTAACTCCTGACTCCTCTAATATCTACCAAAGATAATAAGAAGTCATGGTAATCTTGACTTTTTGACAAAACCAAAAGTTTTGATTCCTTTTTTCAAATGACTTTTCATTCTGCATATACTAAACTACCTATATTCCTTAGTCCAAGCTTATGGTTATAGACCAGAAGGATTTTTCAGTGAATAACTGAACTTGTTTTTCTGTCAGATATGAGAAATGTAGATGACTGATTTTGAAACCAAACTAGTGTTTTGATAAAATTAAAAATTACTACTTTCCAAGTGGGAGACTTTAATCACACTAGTCATTATTTCACTACAATGCTAGAATCCATTTGAGCAGTGTCATTTACATTACAGTCTAATTCTTTAAATTTTAAGTTGCTTTTATACTTATGGTAGAAGTAAAATCAGATTAATTCCAAATTTTATTATTTGGAAATGCCATAGGGTACAGCAGTTAACCAACTTTAGATGCAGAGTACAAATCCATCTTTAAGTGTGTCTGACAACATTATTTTAATGATAGCTGTCTGTGTGGCATCATATAAAATACAGACTATTATCATCATTACCAAACCACTGGAAAAAACCCTGTGCATTCCATTTATTCAGGTAAAGATGTTAGTTATGTAATGTAACCAGAACATCAGCTGTATTCCATAGAAAGACTTTCTAACTCTGCAAAATGCTAGACATGAACATAAATATATTTAATCAGCAAAAAATTAGCTGATTGTAAGTCTAAATAAAAGTGAGGAAACAAGAACACATCCCATTGACAGGAACACAAAATTCCTGTTCTTCAAATGCAAACTCTTGTCCTCTAACAAGCACAGCTGTAGACTATTACCTCCAAACAACCCTCAGTAAAAACTGACATCATTCTGTATTTGCACATCCCTTAGTGACACTCAGAGAAGAGCCAGTCTTTGCTGAGTGATGGTAGGCATAAGAATCAAGCAGAAGTTTATTTAATTGGTGGAATACAGTATAGACATATGTATAACTTCAGGGCACATATATAAAAATGCAATAAAATCATAGAGGTAACCATTATTCAATATGAAGAAAAAATAGGACCCATATTTTATAAATTCTTCTAGGAAAGCAAAGACCTGATGTCAGATTTCAGATCCCATGTTGGCCTCAGTGAGCTATGAATCAGGGTCCAAACAGTGATTCAAGGTGATTGTTTTTAACCTGTGAATGATCTGAACCTACAATTAAAGCAAGTAAGGAATTGAGTAATCCTTTCTTAGTTTTCCTAAATAAATTTAAAGCATGCACAGGCTTTAACTAGTTTAACCACAGTGAATGCACAAATGTGTATGAATATTTGCCTCATAGTTGTTTTAATGAAGCTCTAAGAACTCTTGAATCTCTAAACTGGCCTCTTTCAGTGATGCCCTGTGACAGGAGCAGAGACAGTGGGCACAAACTGAAACACAGAAGTTTCCTTGATTATCAGGAAAGACTTTTTACTGTGAGGATAACCAAGCACTGGGGCAGGTTGCTCACAGAGAACTTTGTCAGAGAAATTCCAAAGCCATCCAGGTGCAGCTCTGGGTGACAGCTTCTGAGTGGATCTCCTTGAGCAGCAGGGTCAGAAATAAGATGACCTCCAGGGTCACTTCAAACCTCAACCATTTTTGAATCTGTGATTCTGTGATAAATCTTTTCTCTATAACTTTAATCCATCAGCTCCATTAGGCTGTAAGGTTCAGACATAGATTTCCATAAAGTACATATGTTAGAATTTGCCTGAGACATTCAAACCAGCTTCCTTGTTTCCTGTGAAAAGTGCAATGTGTTTACATTTGTGTTATCATCTGTAAAACAAACATCACCATGCACTACAACAACTGCAGAGGAAATCCTGGAAGTTCATTAAGTTTTTGAAGGAAAACATGGGCATTTTCTTTTCACCCAGCAGACAGAAATGCATAGGATTTTTGAAGTTGTCATCTCATGGCTTCCTAGAGTAAGTAATCACCTCACAAAGTGGGTTTATTTTAATAGTCCCACAAATTCCAGTTTAAAATGAGATTGACTTGTGGCCCCTATATGCCTTGTGGAAAATTATTTAAGGTATCACTTAGATTACTGGAATCCTTCTCCTATTTTCCAGCTTGAATGTGCTCCATTTCTTCTCATGTCAACATTGACAGTTAACTTAAGTAGTTCTTTTCCCTCCTTAATACTTAACCCCCTTGAGTATGATCCAATACCCACCTAATATCCATTTAGCCAAGCTGAAAGACACTTTTCCAAGGCTCACTTTCTGTACCATCATTTTGTATTCTTTGGGTCTCTTCAGCAGCCTTTTACATCCCTGTTGGAACGAATCAGTCTTGAATGCAGCTGGCCAGAAAAGCAGAGATGGAGATGATTCCTCTGGGCCCTTCCTGATGTTTTCTGCAATCTGCTTAACAATATGAACCTGGGTACCCAGCCTGATTCTTCCTCAGCTTGCAGTTGCATTTTTGTTGACAAGTAACACCCATGTCCCAGGGACATTTTGCAATTCACTGATTAAGAAAGCAGGGAGTAGGCTGCCTGTTTTGTAGCAGCCTGCATCTGTGTGTGCTGCCTTGGGAATGAGGATGCTCCTGGAATCCATCTCTCTTCTCATTCTCTTCCATTGTGGTCCACACAAGTGCCCAGTCTGCATAATCTGAGTGAAATCTGAGATTGCGATTGCTAGAACATGGGGAAGTATGGGACCCATGTCCATGTCACCATGAAGGCAAAGCCACACAATGCTACCACAGAGCCAGGCAAAGCAGCTCAGACAACAGCTCTGACCTTCCTCTTGCAAAGAAAACTCCTCACCGGACTCGTGTACATAATCAACTCTCTATAATCTTTTCTCTTAAAGGAAAAAAGGGAATTTGTTTAATTTTAGGTTGCTTTTTTATCAAATCAACTGGTGATTTTCAGGAGAAAAGCCATCTTGGAGCAGGAAATTTCATGTCATTTTAAACAATATTTTTTGAGATAGACATTGCTGAGGCTGACCACGCACAGAATGATTTGCTTCAGGGTGATAATACTGATACTCAAGCCATGTGTTTCTCAGCTGTTTAATACTGAAGATTTGTTTTTCTTTTACTTTTATGTTCAATCATGGACAAAAAAGGAGCAAGACAAAAGTTGTGAGGGCAGTGAGGGTATCCAGAGCAGAGACTGATGAGGGTGGTAAGTAGCACAGTGTAATACTGAGAGCTGGAAAGAGAAGGCACAAATGTGGTATTTATCCCTTTCTCCATCCCACGTCTTTCTCTGATGTTTTGATATTAGTGAAGTACAAAGAAAGTGCTGCTAAAAAGCTGTCATTGGTGTACTGTGAAACCACAATAGAAAACAGCAAGTAGTGGGCAATCACACAGAGTTGCTAATTAACTTGAACCCCAGCTTACAAATAAACTCTGTGCAATGAAGTTGCAGAGATTCCAGCAAAGAAATTAGCCTCCTATGAATATTTCTTCCTTGATGATGGCAGCAAGTACAGTAAGAGACTTTTACCCATAGCTACTTGATGAAACACTTTTTGGACAGTGCAACTGCCTTCCTCTCAGGAGTCCTTTACATTAGAATCCATGAGGTGTTCAAATAAAGGCTTCATTTCAGACTGAGAAGAAAATAACTGAATTTTTCTTATTCCCTTCCTTTGGATCAGGATCAGTGTTTCAGACAATAGCATTTCCAAGTAAAGGCTTAGTTCTGTTAATCAACCTTTGCAGTTATCTCTTGTTCTATACTTCAGTTTTTAGAATATACAATAAAAGGCTGATATTTACAAGAGTTGGTTGGTAATGCATTTTTACCATAATTTTTTTCATAAATTGAGAATACTGGTTTGTCAGAACCAAGGCAAAAAATATGTTTTGACTGATATCTTCAGCTGAATTCTGAAAAATGAACTTTTGGTTACTACATATAATTCTTAGGATTTTTTTCCCCTCAGTTTTTAGAAAAACCCTTTTTCACTTTGAATTTCTGGTTAATTTATAATGTCATGCATGCCAGATTTATAGAAAATCCTTTCTAATTTTCAAACTGAAATGTTTTGACTTACCCATTCATATTTCTTCCTTTCTGGGGTTTCAATTTCTTTAATATTTTGCACCTACTGAACATTTTGACTTTTTTTGTCAAATCACGACTAAAAGTTCATTATGCTTCTTATTTCTGAAACTTCTGGTGTATTAAGAAAATTTTTTTTAAAAAAATTAACTCCTACAGTTTCTTTCTCTTTAAAATTGCTCTAGTGCATTGCCCTTGGCTGGCACCACGTCCCCTCAAGGCTGCTCTGTCATTCTCTTTCCACCAAAGAAAATAAATATTATGGGCTTGAGATAAGGATGAGGAGATCACTCACCAAGTACCATCATGGGCAAAATAGACATAACCTGGGAAATCAATTTATTGCCAATTAAATAGAGCAAGGTGGAAAGAAACTAAAAATACTTGGCTCCACCTCTCCCTTCTTCCCAGGTTCTGCTAAACTCTTCTACCTCCTTTCAAGTGGCACAGGAGGATGGGCTGTCACAGAATGAGTCCCACAGAACGAGGGCTCTGTCACACAAGAATAACTCTTGTTGTCTTCTGAACAGAAGCCACCCTTTCAACCCCCCAGTACCAAAATTATGCCATGTAAGCCCAATATAGCTGCTTTAAGGTCCATAAGTAGAGACATCCAAGTAAGAACTATGCTTTTATCTTCCCACTGTGAGGAATGTGTGTGTTACACCAGGGAGTTCCAAAATCCTCTGTTAAATTACATCTGGAGATCAATGGCACACGTGTCTAACACACTTGCACAGCAAGTCCAAAGCTGCAAAGCAGCCCTTGCCATGATCCCTTGCCCATGTTCTTTATTGGAGTGCTAACATCTAAATTGTGTCTGGGTACTGTCTGGGAGTGTAGCCAAAATCATGTCAGGGACCATTCTCTGAATTTGGCAACATGGACAATTAAATTCTGGTGCCTGGAATTGGGGCCAGTGAGGCCTCACTCAGTTCACGAGCTTACAAGTTGCTTTGCAGTGCTGTTTGATCTTCTACCATCTTTTACTAAATGCTTGTATTGCCTTGCTGAGAGGAAGAGCTTTTTTCATGTTTTAGAGGTGAGAGACTAATAGATCACATATAAAAGTAATCTGACCTAACTTTAATGAGTAGGATTTCATCCCATCAAAATTGGTAATTTGGGGACTTAATTGTGTTACAGGGAGGTTTGTCAGCTGGCTGCAGAAGGAACTGGGACAAATGGGCTGGCTGTGAATGAAGTGTGCTACTGGCTGGACCCTCACAGCCTTTGACATCTTCATATTATGAGGTGACAAGTCCAAGACACCACAGAATTATTTGGTCAGACCCTGCACCTCAGTATTGTCATTGGAGAAACACAACCACAGCATCTAGTTCTGGCAGCCATGGTGGAATTCCAGATATGTTCTCTTTGTACCACTCAGGGAAGGCTCTGTGGATGAGCCTGTCTAACCACTGCCTGATGCAGAAAATGAACAGCTCCTCTATGACTGCCAGGTGCATATTCACATATTCACAATTCCCTATTAACACTGGCTGTTATTTGTGTAGCCATGTTGTGGCTTCAGTCATTAAACAAATGGGGAAATAGCCCATCAAAGCTACAATAATGTTCTGTCACTTGTTTGGTGTTTTTTTGGTTGTTTTTTTTGGTTTTTTTTTGTTTTTTTTTTTCAGAAGCTGAGAAGCCAGTAATCTTGTAGTGTAAGTGGAGTGCACAGCAAGGAAGAGAAGAGGACAAAGTGCTGTGGGACTTTTTCAAGCATCAACAAACACTTTTATCATCTCCTGTCTCTCTTGGCCATTTCGCCTGGCCTTGACTGCCTGAAAATCAGAACTGTTAGCACAATCACTTTGGTTGGTAACTGCAGAAGTTCAAGAATTCTCTTTGCCTCTTTTTCTAGTTAAAAACTTTTATCAAGCAAACAATAATCACTTCAAGCATCTTATGATTGCTCTTTTAGAAAAGTCATTTTTCTAGTCACTTAACTCCTCTTTGGGGCTCTGAACATGGCTAGATGGGAGCTGTTCACAGAAGAGCTTCATCTGGCTTCCCTATTATGCATGTTCAGCTGCTATCTTGACATTACCTCCCTGCCAGCATTTCTCACCTGCCTCACAGAGGTGTTATGTGATGTAATTAGTTTTATTATTACTGCAATTACCATAAAATCAAGCTGACAAAATGCAACTGCTTCTCCAGGTTTTTCCCATCATTTTTTGCTGAGCTTTAAGATTATTTTAGCTGTTAGAACTTTCTCCTGTGCTAGTTCCTTTTTCTCACTACTTCTCTCTTTTTCTTTTGTGCCATTTGGCTATGGGGGTAATAAAACCTGCTGACATATTCTTCTGCATCATTTTCTGCAGCTGTCCTGAAAACAAAAGTCACTAATAAAATGTTTTTGCTCATAGGACCCTGCTCCCATTTTATGAAAAGAGAGAACAAATTAACTTTTTCCATTTTCTATTTTTTCCCAAGGAAATTGAGCACTATGGACACACACACTTTGCACACTCACAAATCCTGGAGAACGAATGGAATGATTTATGAACCAGTTCCCTGGTTCTGTCCCAGTTTCATGGAGAGCTATCACTCTGAGCATTTCAATGCTTTGCTATGGCATGTTTTGTTCCAGGAGGCAAACTCACAGTGGCCAAGCACAGGTTCTCTCTGCTGGAAGGGAACACGACAAGATATTTCACACAGGAGAGGGAAAAGGTATCATGCTGATCCAGTCTGTGCTCATCACAATGGGAATTTTGGAATTGTGTCTCTCCCAAAATCATTCAGGTTCAACTTCACAAAATGAAGTTCAAAGGCTTGTGCTATGCAAAATTTCTTTTTTGCACCACTGTATGAGCAAGTGCAACACAGTAGAAATTGTTGTGCTCATCAGGAAAACTGTTGTTGGCTGAATTCCATCCATCCTCAAGGATATCAAGGGCTCAACCCCACCTTTCTCACCTCCCTAAAGAGAAATGCAGATGGCCACCTCTAACTCAGGCTCCCCAAATCAATCTGTGTATTTATTGGGAGCTAGCCCTCTGTTTATTTAATTTATCAAAGGGAAAAAGAAGAAAGAAGGTCATTTTGGAAGAATAATGTTTACAGCTGCAGTCAAGCAAAATCAAGTGCTTTAAAGATGATGCTGGAAATAAACTGTGTGGAAATGTCAATTCTTTAGAAATTCTTTTATATATCTGTAGAAAAATCTCACTTGAGCCTGGTGTACATTTTCCATTAGTTTAATTCTTTCAAGTAGTTTTGAATACATTCATAATAAATAATTCTCATCTTTCTATTTATCTATTTTTATTACAATATGGTTTGAAATATTATTAAATATAATTTAAATATCTTACATTAGTTATTTTAAAAGATATTTTGAATACATTCTTTTCATCATCATAAATTAAAGTGTACTGTAAAATCTTTACTTACCATTAAAGGTGACCTTGAAAGTTTTATGTACAGCAAATTATTGATCACCTAAATAGTTCTTTCTTGTAATCTACATCGTTTTGATCCATCAGTTTCAATACCAGAATGTAAAAATCTTACTGGTTTTTTTTTCTGGATTCATTATGTTGACTTTTTTTAGTTAATCCAAAATCCAACATCCTTTAATAAATATTTCTTCTTAATATACTTGTGAGTGCCTTCAGGGTACCTAGGTAATAAATGCATAACTATGCTTTCTCTTTTGGAACAAGAACAACCTTACCTCAATTTCCTTTGAAGCACCCAAATTGTTTTTTGATTTCCCTAATACACTCTTTCATATTTCACTTAATACAGTATTTCATTTTTCAGTGACTTTATTCACAGTTAACTGCATTATTCTCTCTGAATGTGTGACACACTATGAAGAAATTCCAGAAAATTCTGGTTCAATTCGTTGAGATCTAAAACCCAGAACAATAGGAAAAAACTCCACAAATGTAAAAGAAAATGTAACTTGGTGTCCAAGCCTGATCTGGAGTGATCAGGAGACCCTGATTCTGAAGAAATTCCTCTAAAAAGCAGGATCTGAAATTCCTGGAAAGCTGAAATCCATTACAACTGAAAGTTTCTCTTATCAGTAACTTGAGTGGAGCGTCCTTTCATTTATTTCTTCTTTGTTTTCACCAAATCTTTGGGGAATGCCTGTGTAAGGGAGCCTCTTCCATGAGGTTTTTTAGTATTTCCTCCTTTTTACAGATGTCTTAATGCCTACTTTACTTGTCCTGTCTCTTATCCTGCTGGAAAATGAAAGGTTAAAATTTTGTTGTCTTGATTCCAGATTCTGAAAGATACAATTACAATGGAGAAATGGTGTCATACCATATGTGGTTGGAACCTTGTTCTGTGCTGAAAAGGCATATGGATGGATCAGATTTTTTGGAGGATTTTAAGGGAAAGCCAATGCTCGGCTTTTGTTCACATTCTCTTTTATCACTTTTTTTTCTTCACTTGCTGATGATTATATTCACAAAATTAATTTTACCTATAATATTTAGTGATTTGCAGGTAGCAAACTTAAGAACTTCTGCATTTGAAATTTATGCTCTTAACCATTATTTTCCTCCATGAACCCCTCATACCTTCACAGGTTTGGTTCTGGAAAGGTTTCACATAGGCAGTGAAATTATGTGAGTTATTTCATTAAAGATCGTGTGGAATTTGGACACTGCTTTGAGGAAAATCAAATGAATATTCCTTCTAATTTCTTTATCCTTTGCTAAGAAGTGGAAACTCCGTAGGTGTTAACTGCTGAGTTGTTATTCTAACTACTTTGCAGGTGCATCTGTGTCAGTGAAATGCCTTTGATCACACTTGCTGCAGCCTCTGGTCACTCTCCCCATCAATGTGTCCTTTTGATCTTTGTTCCACGTACTTGAAGTGTAGCTACCAAAATTACTTCAATCTCCATGACTCAAGTTAGCAAAGATAAACTATTTTTAAACTCAACTGTCCCATTCTTACTGAACTGGATTAGATGCCAATCAAGGAAAAGCTCATCCAGCAGGTCAGAAGGGCTGTTGGCAGGGGTGATATGAATGGTGAACTCCACAAATGGTGTATGGCAAAACAGGAGAGCAGAAAAGAGTCTGGAATATTCTGTCTGTGAATGAATCATTAACAATATCTATCCTGGTCTTTGCCTAGATGCATACATGTGACATTTTGCATAATATAAACTTTCTTTTCCCTTACAGAGGTTTCAAGCAGGATGAGAGGTATTCTGCTACAGGGACAACAAGGACTTCACTTCCTGATAGTCTTAAAAATGCAGATCATCACAGCTGGTGGAGAAAGAGACCCTGTAGCTTGGTTGCTTCTGGGACCTTGGGAAGTCCAGTTTATTGCAGAATCACAGGATGGTGGAGGACACAGGAGGTAATCTTGTTGAACAACCCTGCCCAAGCAGGGCTACCCAGACTTATTTGCCCAGGACCATGTTCAGATCTGACTTTTGAATCTCCCTGAACAGAGAAACTCCACAACCTCTCTGAGCAGCTTGTGCCAGTGCTTAGTCACTTCACAGTACAAAGATTTTCTGGATGTTCAGAAGGAATCTCCTGTATTTCAGTTACACCTGCTGCCTCTGATTCTGTGACTGCAAAGAACCTCTCTCTGACCTCTTTTCACCCTTGTTTCATGTATTAATACACATTATTAAGGCCCTTTCTGAACCTTCTCTTCTCCTGGGTGACAGTCCCAGCTCTCTCAGCCTTTCCTTATACATCAGGGGCTGCAGCCCTTTAATCCTCTTCTGAGCCCTTCACTGGACTCACTCCTGTATGTCCATGAATGTCCTGTACTGGGAGTTCAGCACTGGACACAGCTCTCAGTGTGGCCTCTCCAGTGCAGAGCAGAGGGAAAGCAACTCCTTCCTCAGCCTGCTGCCAAATATTCTCATGTAGGACAAACCAGCTCCTAGATGAAGAAACTGTTTCTTATCTCTTAACATGTAAGATGTGTGTTTTCATTAGCTTGTTAGACATGAAACAACACTTTTCTGTAGTGGACAAGAATTGTGATCAATGGACCAAATTTCTGTGCTGTTACAAGAGTGTTAACTAAATACTTCTATATGTCAGCAGTACAATATAGGACAAAGAAATGTTTCACCATAACTCAGTTTGTACTTGGTCAGTGAACAAAATGCTTTTCAGGCCCAAGATTTCTGTCACAAACATGTATGTCTGTACATAGATTACCTAAATATGCTGTGTTTTTCACAGAGTGGGACTGAAAACAACTCCTCTGTTCTTGGTCTGAAGACTCTAATTAATGGCAGAAACTATAATTTACGGTGTGGCTTTGAATTCATCCTGCCATGAGAAA
The DNA here is from genome assembly GCA_034336665.1 of Luscinia megarhynchos. NCBI lineage: Eukaryota > Metazoa > Chordata > Aves > Passeriformes > Muscicapidae > Luscinia > Luscinia megarhynchos. The sequence continues at coordinate 95,875,356 of JAPFBE010000002.1, forward strand.
AAGTCAAGAAATTAACTAATCTAATGTCCTGCTTTGAAGGACAGGTCTCTGCCAATAAAGGAAAGAAGCTTCTCTTTGAAATGGAGAATGTAAACCCCCTCTCTCCAAATTATTATTATAATTTTGAAATTAAGGGGCTCTCAGGCAAAGATATGGGAATTAGGAATAACCGTTCTTAACTAAGAAAATTAAAACAGAAATACAGTATTACAAAAAGCAATCTCAACCCTGACAGAGTCAGAATACAACCTGACACCATGTCAGTCAGTCAGGGTGTTGGTAGCAGTCCCATTAAATGGGCAGTGGCAGATGTGGTTCAGCTGAAGCAGTGCTCCTGTAGAAGGTGCAGTTTTCCTCTGAAGGTCCAGGGATAATGTAGAAAAGGTCCAGTTTTCCTCTGGAATCCAGTAGAAAGAAGGTATCTTGGTGTCCATAATCTCAGTTTTTTATCTAGGTAGGAAAGACTTGGCTCCTCCCCCTGGCTGGAGCATCTCCCAGTGGGATGATGTAATTTTATCAGTAATACAGTGGGACTCAATGGGCCAGCAGCAGATGATATCTTCCTGGAGGGAGGATGGGTTGTGGAAAAGATCAAGATGATTGCCCCAGCTGGTTTTAACAGATGGCCCATTAGCAGATAATATGTGCCAGGGAGATAAGGGTCACTGCCCAACCCGGCTTCAACAGATGGTGACAGAATACACATTTCTGGCCACATCCTATATTGCAACCTAGCACATCTAATCAGCAGTTGACCTGGACAAGATGAAAAGTGAATCAAACTTCTCCTTATCCCTTTCAAGAAACTCTAAGGAATATATTAGAATAGGAAAACATTGAGAATCCAAAGCTATTAAACCATTAGGTGACAGCACTTCCTTAATCTAACTTGAAAACAAGCACAGTAACAGCACTAACAATGGGTTAGCATGCAAAGAACATTGATTTTTTTAGATGAGGAAAGAGAAGGGGAGGGCAAGGAAGGGGAAGGGATAAAAGGAAGAGGAAGGACAAAGGGAAGAAAATGGGAAAAGGAAGGGAAAATTTACCCCTTCTAGCCATTTTGCTTCTCTAGAGATTGAAAAAAAAGAGTAGCAGAGAGAGAATTAACCACATGCACAGCATCCTTCATTGCTTCTCCTCCAGGGCTGCTCTCCCTGTGAGCTGGGTTGAAACCACCATCATGTTTTATGAGGTTGTAGCCTTGGACACCAACCACACTGCTCTGGCTGCTTTGCTGCTGCTTGCTGATAACATGCAAACCTTTCCTCTAATTGAGAGAGTGCCACTTGACCTTGAATTCAGTAATGGGTAAAAAGTTTATTTTAGACTGTAACTCACGTTTGAGGCGTGAGGATTTGGCTTGTTGTGGTGCAGCCTCTCCCAGCCCCAGTGTCAGGGTGTGCTGCCTGTGCCCTCTCACCCAGTGATTTACAGCAGCACACAGCTTCCACACACAGCACTGACAGAATCAGATCACCTAAAGCAAGGGCCCCAAAGGATGGGCAGCAGGGAGGGCAAATTATTCGTGCAGAAGGTAATGAATGATAAGAGCTTCTTTTCTAAAATACTCAGATTTCTGTAATGTTGTTGCATTTTGGCTAAAGGAGAGCAGTGAAAAGGATAATGAAACTTAGCTCTTCGTGTAATAGAGAAGCAAAAGAGAGCTTTATTTAAAGAAACACTACACTTATATAGAGGGTAGTTCATGCAAAACAGAATAGAAATGACTCATTGGTCCAAGAAGGCAACACCTCTTTGAAAAGATGCTTTCTGCAAACATCACGAGACACTCACAGGGCTCTCACACACCCTGCAGGTCCATAATCATTGCTATCATTTCTTGTCCTTGTGCAGCCTGAGAAACCCAAGGCTTCAAGGCTGCTTTTTCCCTGGTTCCCAGCAGTATCCAATGACATAATGTAGATAGAATAATCAAGTTGTTCCTAATGAGCATGAAATTCTGAGTGATTTGATGATATTATTATAGGAATTTTTCCCCCCCAAGTCTCCTGGAAAAACTTCAGTCTGGATGTCCTTCACAAGTCTTTATGAAGTTGGGATTTTTTTTGTTTGTTTGTTTGTTTGTTTTTTAAACAAACAAACAAACAAACAAACAAAACAAAAACAAAACAAAACAAAACAAAAAAGAACCCCGACAGATAAATAGCATTATTAGTGCTATAAAGTGCTATAAGGTAAGAAATAAGCAACTCTAAAATACTTACTTTTTTTTTTTTTTTACTTTTACTATGTCCACTTCATACTTATAAGGGATATACTGCATTTTTAATTTGATTACTTTTGAACTTATTGATAGAGAAGATATTGCCTGGAAAATTTCCCAGAAAGACATTGGTATTTTTCTGTGCCTAGAAAATGGTCTTTGTAAGCATTAGGTGTGAGAAATGTATTTCCAGCAGTCCATGCTAGCATGTTGACTCTCTACTGAAGATTATTTTCCAAAAAATCACCTCAGAAGTGAAATTGTGTGCAAGAGGATTTCCTGTACTGATTTGCAAATCACAGATGTGGGTATTCCAACATCTTCTCACTGTGGGGAGAAATGTGAAGCTTATTCCATAATGTTGGGTCAGCCAGAAGAATGCAGATTGTCTCAAGGATGCATTTCTGCTTCTTGGGTAGTTACTCTGTGAATTTCTCTGTCCCATATTTCACTTGTGGTCTTAATGCACAAAAAAAAATAATGCAGTGGTCATACTTTGGGTTGAGCACAGTAGTTTAGTTCCTCACTGATACTGAAAGCATAAATTTGCTGCTGCTAAGGCATTTTGCAGTGTGGCTGTAGATCTCAGCTCTTTTCTTTCAGCAGTGAATAGCAGTTTATTACAGCAGTTCTGAGCAAAGTACACCAGCCTGCAGTGAGAGCTAGTGTGAGGTTGCCTTGGTGTTTGAATGGTGTGTCTGGATATATCCACAGACCAGAAATGTTATTTTGGGAAGATTGCTCACTCTGCTAAGGTAGGGTACATCATTCCTCTCTTTGCAGACATCTATAGCTGAGCTCTCTTTTATGGTGAATGGAAATAAATAATAATTCCTAGTGTAGTTCTTTCATCTTACAAGAGTTCCAGAATAAGGAAGATGAATTGCATTCATTTCTCTTCATTTTCTATACAGACAATTCTCTTGACCAACTCAGATGGAGAACTCTTCACTACATGGGTCTAATTTAGAGGAAATAAACCCCATAGTTAGGGGGTTCATTTCCTATATGTGAAATCAGAATTACATTTTCCTGGCAGATACTGACAAGATAGACAAATCTTGGCACATCTTGTATGTGTAAGAATTGAAAAATTTGGAATAAATCAGTTGCTGATTAGTTAATAGAGCAAAAACAAGGCAAGGCAATGTAAAAAAAATGAACGTCTACTACAGTGTCTGAGGTCAGAGTCTAAACAACTCCTTTCACAGCATTCTGAGTTCTTTAAGTGATAAAATCTACCTGGTGAGGATGGGAGAGATTTAATCTGCACACAGCACAGTGGTCCTCCTGATCTGAGGGCTTTGCCACTCGTCTTTGTTATTTTGTACTAAGTATAAAATTTATAAAAAAGTATAAAAACATATTAAAAATTATATATATAAAAATATATAACAAGTATAAAATTGTTATTTTGAACTTATTTATAAAATCTGATAATTTGTCTCTTGATTCTAAATTACTGTATATCTGTAACCACTTTTTTCCCTTTCACAGAAGATGTGGAAATAAAAGTTTGATTTAAATGTAAGTTGAAAGGTCAAAATTGGAAAGTTGAATACTTATACATACACATATAGTCCAAAATCCTTCAGAAATAATAAAATTGAATGAGGTTTGGGGGATTGGATTTTCTCAGTTCTCTTTGGATACATGGTTTTAGCAATAGTACACAGGAAATCTAAAGATGCCACCAAAGTGTAAACAAGTACTGCTGTAAGCCCAGTTGGAGAACTATGAAATACTGTGAGCTCCCAGTCTCTTACATGATCACAAATTTTAAGGCAACAAAATATCAAAAAAATCCACCCTACCTGGAGTTCTAGTCTTTACTCAGAACTAACCTTCACTTTCTTTTGTTGTAGGGAAAATGTATTGCTCTTCCAACTAATCTGTGTGAACTCACAGGAGACTACACTGATCTAGGTATCACTCTTTTTTAAATTAAGTGGATGTTGAGTAGGAGATGGTAAAATTGGCAGAGGAATAAAGCTGCTTGTCTAACAGTGACATTTGAGAAGAGACATTTTTTGGTACATCTTGGGCTCTGAACTCATTAGCAAGATCCTTGGTAAACTCTTCTGACCTGTTTTTTACTTTCCACAGGACTGGCACAACTGCATCTCTCATTATATCACATCAAATGAGTCCCACTGACATGAACTAGGCACCAGCTTGTTAGGGAAAAGACAATAAAGGAAAAATTCTCCCGGTAGATCTGCATGACAGCTCCTGATTACTGGTACTCTGCTCTCTAAAAATGTGTAGTCTTGTCTTTGACATACAGTCAGAACCACAATATCAGAGGCAAAAGATTTTCCATTAAAAAATTAGTTTGAAAAACTACATTAACAAACCTATTTTTAATAATATTTTATTTTAGATATTTTATTAACACTGTCCATGTAGGACATTTCAATAGCAAAAGTGATCAGTGTTTAATTACAAGAAACAGCAAATCACATATTCTTTCCCCTCAATACATTGTACAGAAAAGGGAGAAGATCAATATTTGGACAGATTCATGCAAACTCAGCTGTACATTTGGAGACTAAGAAAGATCCTACAGATTACATGGACTGTGGATTAACCCTGATCTCACCACAAGGCAGCACACAGAGAGATAAGAATGTGATTTCACTGGTGGACTGGCAAGCAATGCAAGAAACTTGTCCACACAAAGGACCAAAATTTTCATTTTCAAACAGAGTAAAATAAAATACTGGGCAGCTGAAGGAGCAGACCCAGAAGGGCTTTGAAATCAGTGTTTGTGTCTTGTGTCCTTGCAGAGATCACACTGAGTCACAGTAAAATATGATGGAAACATCCAGCCTAGTTTTGGGCTAACGCTGTGTCAGAAGTTTTTCTGGGAAAACCTCTCAAGGAGGCAAATTTACTGCTTTATTTCTTCTCTGCATGGACAGATAGGACAGCTTGAGATTTTCAAGTTGTTTGCACCATAAAATAAAGAGGGTGGGCTAAGCAGAGAGGCAAGAATTATTGTAAGCGCTGTAGCTGCTGAGGGTCACCCTTGGAAACATCTCCAGGGCTGTTCCTGTGCTGGACATCTGATCATTGCCACAGCCAAAAACAGACTCCCCATAAAGTCAGGGGCCATGAGGAGGAATGGCTAAAGAAGAGAGCAAATTGCCATCAAAAAAATCCGCATTTTTCACTTATAAGTGGGATCAGTCTACATTACCCTGATGTAGCTGAGAAAACATTCAGCCTAAAGAAAATACAAGCTCAATAAGCTTCTCTCTCATTTTGCACATTCTCTGTCCTTAGGGGCAATTTCTTCTTATTATCACACCTCTGTTCTTATAGCAACTGCCCATATGACATCTCCTTACAGAGTCCAGTTTTCAGTTTAATAATCAATATCAATAATTCCCTACATTCATTTAATGACTAAAAGTTTCCAAAAAAGTCTTATTATTATTCAATTTCCTGCCAGATTACAGGCAGTTATTCTATTTAATATGTAAAAATTTATATTGAATTTTAAAAAAAATAAAAAATTAAGCCCTCACATGTATCAAATGAAAATTGGCATGTGAAACAGGGAAGCAGAGTGTACATTTTAAAGGACAAATAGTTTTCCCAACAAATTTATGAACTGAACAGACCACTGATTTTAATTAGGGAATAGGAATTTCAGTTGCATTGCATTGACTTTGAATGCAAAATCAAGAAGTCTAAAAACACATTTATTTGTAACCAGGCCCCTATGGAACCAAGTGCTGGGTGATCAAAATCTGTGTTTTCCTATCATCAGTATTTCCATATTCTCCTTCATTCACCAAGTGATTTTTGAACCTGTTACCCAGCCTCAGCAAAAGTTTGTGGATTTATGGCTCAAGTTGCATCATACTTTCATGACTTCTAGGAAAACAGGTGGCAGAGGAGAGGACAAGACTCCCCACTGATGAAAAGGCTGAAAACATTACCAGATGTCAGAGAATCCACACGGGTGGGGACACCATCAGTAATTTACCTTCATTAATTCTACCCCTGACCAAATGATCTGTTTATTACTTCATATTTTAGCCATTCAGTTCTGATGATCTCAGCATGACTTCTTCTTCATGAATCATAATTTCCTAGGCTAAATAGGATCTTGATTTTTTGCTATTCCAAAAGGTATATTTCTTTCTATTTATAAAAGGAGAAATTGTCTAAAGCAGCTTTCAAGTGCTCTGTATTCATCTGGTACAAGTCACATTCAGAGTATCAGGCTTACCTGCTCACCAGAGACACTGAAAAAATTATTTTTCCTTAAACACTTATTTGAGAGATGTGAAAAAATCCCACAGAATAAGCAGCTTCGTGTAAGTCTAAAAACTTCCTTCTTAAATGCAAAGAGAGAAATGTGGAAAATCTTGTGCTTGGACACATTCCTGATGTGAAATGGGTAGGAACCTGAAGCTTGATGTCGTGCTTGTGGCCAAGCTGTTGTGTTTGTATTTTTGAGGTTTGTACAGCAAACTTGGGATTCACAGGGAAAATAAAACCCAGAAAAACATCAGGGGATTAAGGAATCCCAGAGAGGACCCTGGGAACCTTGTTAATGGCAGCAATCAATTTGATTAAATTATTTATATATTAAACCTTTATTAGTTGCAATATCTCAACAAATCCATGCTTCTTAATGCTTGCCTATCTTTGGTTTACAGAAAAAGATATTTTAGTGACAGATGAACAGTAATCTGGATCCACATCATGTGCTTTGAAGTTGCAGGGAGTTTTATCACCCAGTCAGAACTCCATGGAATTTGAAAACAACAAGGTCCTGCACATGGGTGAGGACAATTCCAAGCACAAACACAGGCTGGGTGGAAGAAGGATTGAGAGCAGCCCTGGGGAGAAGGACTTGGGTGTGTTCATGGACAAGAAGCTCAAAATGACCTGGCAGTTGTGCAGTCACAGCCCAGAAACCAAAGGTGTCCTGGGCTGTATCCAAAGGCTGTGGGCAGGGTGAGGGAGGGGATTCTGCCCCTCTGTCCTGCTCTGGTGATAACCCACCTGCAGAGCTGCATCCAGCTCTGGGGCACCCAGAACATCCCCAGGAAGGATGTGACCTGCTGGAGCAAGTCTGGAGGAGGCTGTGGAGGTGCTCAGAGGGCTGGGGCAGCTGGGGTCGTTCAGCCTTGAGCAAAGAAGGCTCCAGGGAGACCTCATAACACCTTCAGTGCCTAAGAAAGGTTCACAAGAGAGCTGGAGAGAGACTTTTGACAAGAGCATGTAGTGACAGGACACGGGAAAACAGCTTCAAACTGAAAGACAGCAAGTTTAGATGAGTTATTAGGAAAAACCTCTGTGCTCAAAAGGTGGTGAGGCCCCGGCACAGGTTGCCCAGAGAAGCTGTGGCTTTCATCCCTGGAAGTGTCCAAGCCCAGGCTGGATGTGCCTTTGAGCAACCTGATCGAGAGAAATCAAGAGAAATGTGTCCCTGCCCATGGCAGGGGTGTTGGAATGAGATGACCTTTCAGGCTTCTTCAAACCCAAATCATTCTAAGATCCTGTGATACACTTTCTCCTTTTATTTCAGCACCCCATGGCAGATTTCTTTTTCTTCATTGTCACAAGGTGCCTGAGTGAGAGGGCTTGCTGGTGTAAGACATAGATGAGGAAGCTGGGTGGAGAGACAGGCATTACAGAGTGGAAAAGTCAAATGCTTGTGTTTGTTGTTGTGAGGATGTCAGGCTCTGTCTGTGCAGCATTTCTCTCCAGGTCATTGACAGCAAAGGTTCATGCAGAGCAGCATGTGAAAAATTGATTTTCTTTGCAACTTTCAGCTGACCTTTGGATATATAGCAAGTCAAGGCCACAATAACAGATCCCTTACCTCCTTTAATTTTCCCCTTTTTCTTAATAAACTGCCTAGGAGACATCTGTTCAGTACTGTCTTATTTTTGTTGGATCAATTCTTTAAGAAAAAGCTATCCCAGGTAGCTGTAAATAAGATTTCTTAGTGTGAATCACAATTTCTACATGCAGCTTGCCCTTCTGTTTCCTCTCCTATGTTATAATTCCTTGAAGAATAAGAAATGTTTTGAGATGATGAAATCAAACCCATCCAAATCAAAATTTTTCTGAGGACTATTTTTTATTTTACAGGAGAAATACAACACTGAAGAATATTTCACTATTCATAGGAACTAGTCATGCAGTTCAATAAAAGATACTGAAATTAGATAAGCTACAGTTTTGGCTGGGGTTATAATTGCCCTTCTGAGCTTTGAAAATGTTTTTTTCATCTAATTTTATACAGTTTATTATTGTTCTAGTATAGCAAGAAAATTGTCTTTCAGAGTCATTAAACCATATTATGAATTCAGAAATATTTAGTGTCAAAACCTTAGCTAATGCACATTTCCTTCCAAAGTCATAACAGAGAGTCTGTTAAGATATACAAATATTCAGCATCTTTCTCTCTTGTGTCTGCACAAGTTTGCAGTGCTGATACTGGGGAGCATTTCTGTGACCATGTAGATGGGAAGAAAAACACAGCTGCTGACAGGCTTGGGAAGTGTAAGGAAGTCAGGCACACAATTTGGGGAATTGGAACTGGAAGAACTATCTAAAAATGAAGATGTGTTTGTTTTTTGATTTCTGTTTTCCATGTTTCCAGTGGAGGAAGAAAAGAAGAAAAAGGACACTGCTTATATGAGGTGTTCCTTTAATGAAAAATAATACTTAAAGAAAGCAAAACATGTAACTGATGCTGGAATTCACCCAGCTCTAGCAGTTTACACTCCAATTAGCTAAACACAACAGCACATCCAAGAGTGTTTTAAAATCTTTGCTGAACTTCCTGAATTATTGTAAAATATATTAATGAAAAATACCTGTGGCACATTATCTGTCTATCTATCTATCTATCTATCTATCTATCTATCTATCTATCTATCTATCTATCTATCTATCTATCTATCTATCTATCTATCTATCTATCTATGTTAAAAGTTTTGTGTGAAGTTTTCAAACAGATTTTGACCCTGCCAGTGTGTTTCTGTATAAAACTAACTCACCCCTAGCTCACTCCAAAGATATTTGCCATGGTATAAAGATGAAAAAATCACATTTTTGTTTGAATTTTGGAGTACAAAGGTTTTCAAAATATGACAGCCCAACCCTCAGAACATTTTGGAAAGGGAGAATATATCATAACTATTTTAATGCACTGGAATTTTATAGTGGGAAGGATCTGTTCAGAACATCTGGGAAATTTTGTGAGAAGCAACTAGTAAAAATACTGTGTAATGTAGTAAGAGTAATAATAACAACCTAGGAAGAGTTGTGCAGTGTTAGATTTCAATTAAAACCTCAGATTTACCATCTCCCTCAGTAGACTTAAATATATGAGAAAAGTAGATCAGTAAATATTTGCATTCATTTAAATGTTTGCTATTTGTTAATATTTGTTAATATTCATGTCAGCATTTTCTATGTGAGGAAGGAGGGCTCTAAAATAGAACCTATGTACACTTCAGACACTTTGGGATTTTGGTATGATAAGTCATTCTTCCCACCCTCCACTTGGCACTCCAGGGAGCATCTCCCTCCATAGATCCTGCTGAGTCTGCCAGCCCCCAGCAGAACTTCCAGACACTCTTGGCACATATAAAATGTCAAATATAAAATGGCAGAAGACTCCCATATCCTGGTAGTGACCTCTCCCTATTTTTTTGCTTTGCAACATGCAGTGACAGACACAAATTTCCAGAGCATTGTTTTTGGTTTAAACACATTTTGCTTCATGGAAAGAGTACTTCAACATTTTTCTTTCTCAAAGTTTCTGTAATTCAGTTAAATTAACTACTTTAATAAAATATTTTCAACAACTGCCTTTGGAAACAAATATGTGAGATTGTGCTGAAATAGAGTTGCCAGCTTGGCAACTAAGATTGTTCACATCTTTATAATTTAATCCTTGAGAAAAGATGAGGCCACCAATACAGGTGAGAAACCCTTACCTTGGTAAACAGATTTAGAAATGTCCCATCCATTTCTTGTCCATAACTGGTGGAAATATCTCCCTGTTCTTTTGGACACATAATGTTACTCTTCCAGGAGTGGATGTAGAGATGGAGAATTGGATCCCTTCAATAGCTGATGAAGCTTGGTAACCTACTGAAACACCATTCACTTTTTCTATGACATTAGTTTTTTTCCATCTCTTATATAGAGAAGCCAGACAGATGCCAAAGCCAGCAAGAGGTGGGAAAGGATATGGACGAAGCAGGAAAAAGTCTCATTCTCCTTTTCCATGATGTAAGACTGTTATCTGTGCTAACCCCATCTACTCTAATCTGGATGCACAACTTTTTCTCATGAGTGACTTGTTAGTGGCTAGAAATCCTCACTTTCAGTGGAAAGCCTGAAATTTAGAGATCCCAAGAAAAAGTGGGTGTGCTTACTCATAAGGAATGTGGGAAGGTGTAAGAAAGTTATAGCAAACAATAGCAAACAGCAAAGGCTCAAGTAACAGCTCTGACAATTACCAGGTGCTACGGAGATCATGTTATTTCCTGGGGCTGTGCACTGCAAGCAGACATACCAAGAAAAATTTCTTCTTTGTAGGACGTTGTCTTGAATCAAAGACCATCTTTGCTGAATCATTTCTTCCCCCCATCGGTTCCCTTTCTCTCTCAAAATAAGAAGTTTCTCTTTTTGTGGCTACAAGAAGGCACCTTCCTGCTTTTTCACTTTATGATGAGAAATCTCCTGTTCAGTTCTCTGCTACAGATAATGACTTCAGTCTCTAAGACTTTCTCTAAAGAGGTTGGAATAGCTCAGAAAAAAAAGAGTTGATCAGTCTCCAGACCATCCCAAAGCTGCAACAGCTCAGTGGTCTGGAGAAATAATCATGGCTCTCTCAGAGCTAGCACAGACAAGATGATGTCTACGTTTAAATGACAGATGGAGAGAGGAGTGATTTCTACGTGGCAGGCAGCTTGAACTTCCTGGCTCCTTGGGTTTCAGTGCTTTTCTGGGCACAGATAAAGCCTCCTGACTCTGGTGATAAGGAAAGCCTTGATGTGATGAATCCCTCTGAAGATTCATTCCCTGCTCTGATTTAAGCTGATTCAGTTCCAATCCCTGCAAACCAAACTTCTTTCAAAGCCTACGATCCAAGGCCTGTGACGTTCAAATAGCTCCTCTAAGGTGCAGTTCTTACGCTTTGCTCTCACAAGGAGGGTCTGTAAACCTGAGGTTTCTGACATGAAAAGGTCTCCAAAAATAGGATTATTTGATAGTTAATTATCAAGATTGTGTAGTGTTTTCCCAAGCCTCGTTTGCCAAAAAGCGACAATATTGAGAAACAAAGCATAAAAGCCTTGTCTTTACTTAATTGTAGAGAAAAAAACCCCAAAAATACCACACACACACACACAAATTCAGCTTCTTAACTCTTATATTGGGTTTACATGCAAGGTTTTAGTATCAGGGAGGCTGCAGTGGTGCCTTCTGTTGGAAGAGAGCAGAAACTGCTGCCATGTCAGACAAAGCCAGACCCAGCCAGCTCCAAGGTGGACCTGTCACTAGCCACATTTTGAAACAAATACTGACATCAGGAGAACCTTTGTAATAACTTAGTCATGAGAGGGTGAAAAATTCTGCATAGGAGATCAAAAGAAGACTGGGAGTAGGCAACAGAAACAGCCCTGCAGAGACCCAGAGGAGTGAAGGAGGGGCAGGAATTGCTCCAGGTGCCAGAGCTGAGGCTCCCCTGCAGCCCCTGGTGCAGCCCCTGGAGAGGCAGCTGTGCCTGCAGCCATGGGGGTCCATGGGGGAGCAGATATCCTCCTGCAGCCGCTGCAGGACCCCACACCAGAGCAGGTTCCTGCCAGGACCTGTGGCACATGGAGAGGACCCCACAACAAACTAGTCCATTCTCAGTGGACTGAGTACCACAAAAAGGACACCTGCCTGTAGTATTTGGAGAATTGCAACCCCCATTCCCCTGCATCACCTGGGGCAAGTTGGGATGATGTAGAAGACTTGTGAGTGATGTTGTGGTTTCAGCTAGGATAGAGTTCATTTTCTTCCAGCAGCTGTTGTGGTTTGGATTTAGTGTAAGAATAATACTGATACCACACTGATATTAGAGCTGTTGCTCAGTAGTTCTTACTTTAAATCAAGGACTTTGCAGTCTCACACTCTGCCAGTGAGGGGATGCACCAGAGGCTGGGAAGGAGCCTGGCCAGGAGGGCTGGCATGAACTAGCCAAAGGGACATTCCACACCACAGAATGTCATGCTCAGTATATAAACTGAGGGGGAGTTTTTCAGGGGCTGCCTGTTGCTGCTCAGGAACAGGCTGGACATTGGCCAGCAGTGTTGAACAATTGTATTGTGCACCTCTTGCCTGTCTTGGGCTTTGTTACTTTGTTTATTTTCATTACAATTGTTGGGATTTTTAGATTTTTTTTCACTAATTAATTGTTCGTAATTCATGTGTTGTACTTTTGTTTTTGATTCCCTTCCCTATCCAGGCAAAGATGGAGTGAGCTAGTCCCTGGGTGTATTTAATTGTTGGCTGAGGTTAAGCCACGAGCTTGGGAAGAATGTAGGGGGTAGGGAAATGTATTTTTAGGGATTTTTTTTCCCTCTCTTTCCTGCATTGTTTAATTGGCAATAAGTTAAACCAATCTCTCCAAACCAATTCTCTTTTGCTCATGATGGTAATTGGTAAGTCATCTCCCTCTTCTTATCTTCACCCACAAGTTTTTCCATCTTGTTTTGTTTTCTTCCCTGTTGAGGAGAGTGAGGGAGAGTGTGGCTGGGTGGGCATCTGGCAGCCAGCTGAGGTGAACCCACCACATCTCTGTTATAGAGAGGAGCTCATTAAAAGTAGTAAGAATGAAGATGTAGATCCAATTTCTAACACAAATACCCTCAAAGCTGTAGATGGCTGGATGATGAGAAGGCATTCAAAGGTGGATGAATGCTGGCCTCTTACAGTCTTCACAAGATATTTGTCAGACCAATGGGGTCTAATTCAGTACTGTTGCTCTTGCTGTCTGATGCTACTTTGGAATTCAGTGATGCTTTTCATGTCAAAGTGCTAAAATTATGTTTTCAATCTTCTAAAAGCATCAGATATTAGTCTAACATCTTTCTGGATCCAAATCTTCTCTAAATGTGTCACCGTCATGCACAAAGTTGTCCTCACAGTAAAGCTGTGGAACATTAATGTTTCCAATCATGTTTCACAGATGGGGTGTAGCTTTCCAGCCAAGATCAAAGGGGCAATCTGGCAGGGCAGCAGCCTAGCAGAGCTTTGGCTCTGACTCCAGTATATCCCAGTCTAAATTGCAAAAAGGACTCACCAGAGCCGTTTTGCAGTAGAGCTAGGGGGAAAAAACCATCTGTCATTTGTGTACTATAAATGAAACACCAATTTTTATTTTTCTTTATTTTATTTGTAGGTATTAATTTGTGATACTCAGCCCATGTGACTTAAGTAGCAAATGATAACAATATAAACACTCCCACAGATGTGATAGGACATGAAGAAAGAATAGGAATACTCAAAGCCCAAAAATAGATTATCAATGTACCTTATAAATAAAAGAATTAAGTGAGCTATTAAAAAGTTCCTGAATCCAGTGCCACGACAACCCTCTCTCTGGGATAATGGCTTAAATGTCAAACCCATAGCTTGTTTGTAAAAATTTAAAACTAAAACTATATATATATATATTTATATCAATTAATAGCTTCTATCTCAACAAGTGCATCTTAGGTTGTTGTAATATATATAATTTAAGTGTGATAGCTAGTCTAAGGAAAATCACTTTACTGGATTTATCAGTAAAGTGTTTCACCCAGTATATGATTGCAGTATAGTGTCAAAAAGGATGAAATTACTGTTCAAATTAATGAACAGAAAAAAACCAGAAAATCAAAAGCCTGAATATTAAATGCACTCATTAGAAGATTCTTAAGGCAGAAGCTGAACAAGCTGTAAGTAATGAACAAGTGTCTCAAAACCATAATATTGGGACTGCAGCAACTGTTATTCCCTTAGTAACCATGTCATAATCAACTAAGTAAACCTGATATGGCAGAGAGGAAAGGAAGGCAGATCCTGCCAGAATCTGGGCTCAGACACTCAGTCTGCTGAGCCCCTTGATCTCAGGATTCCAAATTGCTGGCAACTGGATACATGAGCACACAGAACCACAAAAATAATTGCTTGAAGAACTGAGAGCACCTCACCCTGAAAAAACATATTAGAAAGAGATTTAATAAATATACTATGAAGCAGATACTTGCACATGATCAATCCTTTTTATGCACTTTATAACCATTTTCACACAATTTTTTCTCCTTCACACTGCCTAGATCCCTTCTTTTCTCCAATTTTGGCCATAAAAAATCCTGTTCAATCCCAAAATACTTTTCCCTAGTATCCTACAGTGTCTCCTTATACCCCCAGGCAGCAATCTTCTCAATCCCAAAGGTGCTCCAGCTTTGACTCCTCATGATGCATTTCCCCCCTCAATAGTGGGACTGAGTTTATTGGGAAAGCCCCCTGGGAGGGGATCAGACAGGGTTTCTCTTATTCTGAGTCCTTTATTTGTGTTCCTGCTTTTCTTTGTGCCCCTATGCCCCCCTGGATTTCTGCAGGTTGGCTTTTGATGGACTGATGGCTCCTGGAATGGGCCTGGGGCAGTCAGAGCAGGGTTTTATTGGGGGAACCTCTCCTGTTGTGTCTCTGTGTACCTTTAGGCTGTGCCTAGGGGCTTTTATCACCATGTAACATCATGGGTCCTCTCAAATCTCCATGGTGGGCAGTAAAAAGGGTTAGTTGATTCTAACACTGGGCATTGATACTCCATGTTTCTTTATTTTAAATGGTTAAAAGTACAGGATATTAAAGCTGGCTCACATTAAAGGAGAGTTACATGTGCAAGATGGGAAAAGTAAGATAGGGAAGTAGGAACCAATATAGTTCAAAACACTGCTTCCAAATTGGAAAAGGATAAAAGATCAAAAGGAGTATGAAAAATAGCCTGGAAAATGCAAGAACCACTTGCAGTGTCTTTTTTTCTCATAGTATTCCATAAAAGGTGTTAAAAAAACCCACACTTGGCAAATATAAAATCCTCTGGTTTAGTTTGCTCTGCTGCTATCTCTCTGTTTAAACAAAAATATGCAAATATTTGTGTAATGACTGATATGGCTTTTACTTGATGTTTCTAACTATTTCAGCAGCTTAATTGCAATGTGATTTTAACCTAAAGTAATTAATTTCTTATGAATAACAAATAATGACCTATGATGACTTAGCTCTATTTCATTAACATTTGCTAAAGGACTTTTAAGTCCCCAGGTGGAAACTACTACAGAGATTTTGTAAAACACACATTCCAAAGCATTTTATCTCCTGTATTGAACTTCCATCTACATATTTACACTCACCTCATGCTGTTGTTTACATTTTTTTCTCCAAGGCAAGCTGATATTTTAATGGCCAGTATACTAGGATTACATTTGCTAATAAACATTTGATAAAGATGTGGATACACATTCCTGGCACATCTTCCTGTTCCTGTGTGTGCCCTTCCCTGGGCTGCAGGGTGGGTCTCTGCTCCAGCAGGGCTTCCAGGGCTGCTGGGGGCTAATCCCTGCTCCAAGCCTGCAGCCTCTCCTGCACATCCTCTCTTCCTCCAGCCCCCCTTGGATTCCTTTGTTGCTGCTCTCTGTTTAGGTCTCTCCTTCTCTGCCACTGCCTCCTTTGGTTTCTCAAGGAAATTTTCCATATGACTGAAAAACCCTGTTTGTGTCACATGCCAAGTCATATATCACACCTGAAAAAGTCACTTCTCCACTGCCTGAACTTTGGAGATCATAGAATGGTTTGGGCTGTGTGTTGGGTTGATGTGGCCAGAAATGTGTATTCTATCACCACTTGTTGAAAGCTGGGTGGGGCAGTGACCCTTATCTCCGTGGCACATATTATCTGCTAATGGGCCAGCTTTAAGACAAGATAGGGCAATCATCTTTATGTTTTCCACAACCCATCCTCTCCACAGGAAGATATCATCTGCTGCTGGGCCATTGAGTCCCACTGTGTGACTGATAAAATTACATCATCCCACTGGGAGATGCTCCAGCCAGGGGGAGGAGCCAAGCTTTTCTTACCTAGATAAAAACTGAGATTTTGGGCAGCAAGTTATCCATTTTTCCACTGGATTCCCGAGGAGGAGCTGGACCTTTCTACATCATCCCTGGACTTCTGGAAGAAGGCTGCACCCTTCTACAGAAGCACTGCTTTAACTGAACCCCACCTGCCACTGCAGGAGGACTGTAGCCACCATTTAATGGGACTACTACCAACACCCTGACTGACAGGGTGTCAGGTTGTATTCTGACTCTGTCAGGGTTGGGATTGTTTTGTTGGTTTTTTTTTTTTTGTAATACCATATTTCTATTTTTCTAGTAAAGAATTGTTATTCCTAATTCTCATATCTTTGCCTGAGAGCCCCTTAATTTCAAATTTATAATAATTTGGAGGGAGGGGGTTTACATTCTCCATTTCAAAGAGAAGCTTCTTCCTTTGTTGGCAGATACCTGTCCTTAAAACCAGCACAGGCTTGAAGGGACCTCAATGTTAAAATCATAGAATCATTAAGGTTGGAAAAGACCTCTAAGGTCATCAAGGCCATCCTGTGAGTAAACACCATCTTGTCAGCTAAACCACATCCAGTAATTTCCTGAACACCTCCAGGGATGGTGACTCCAGCCCTGTGCAGGCTGTTCCAGTGCTCAAAAACTCCTTAATTATCTTGTTCTAACCCCCCAACCATGGGCAGGGACACCTTCCACTGGACCAACTTGCTCAAACTCCCATCCTATGAAGTCAAGTCTGTCCAACACAACCCTGCCTTTAGGTGTTCCTCTGAGCCAGCTGAATCCAGTGGAGGCCAGGAACAACAGTGGCAGCAGAACAAAGCTCTCTGCTAGAAGACCAAAAAGAATATGGTGGAATTGGTAAATATGACAAATATTAGAATCGAACACATGCAACTTGTTGCTAATCCTGTGGTGATGGTGAATGGTTTCCATTGTGGCGCATCACCCACCATGTGGGTGGAGGGGTTCATAGATAAACCTGAGCATCTTCACTGTGCTAGTGCTTCTGGAAATGGAGAAAGGCCTTGGTGTAAGATAAAAGTAAAGAACAATGATAAGTACAAACCAAAGTCAAGCCTTTAACATTTGGGGGATGTCGATTTTGAAGACAATTCTGTGACCAATTTTCTAGAAACATATGGTGTATGAATGCCTCAGAGAGGATCTAGGCAGACATTTCAGCACAGTTGCAAATAGAGTTTCTCATTATCACTTACAGTTTCACTCACTTTTATAATTGTTTGCATTCAGTGAGGTGCAACTTGGGTGTACGTCCCTATTTTTCCAATTAACAAAGTTTAAGAACTTACAAAAGTGTGTATGTTTATTAAGATATTGTTAATTAAAACTTGAAAGTGAAAGCTTGTTTTGCTCTTTTTGTCTCATAGTTTTTAGCAAAAAATGGCATGAAAAGGAGTACATAATATTTTTCCTTTGTTTTGTACTGAGTTTCATAATGCTCATTTTCCAAACAGGTTTGATATTTTCCTTTCTCTTTCATGTGTTTATTTTTTTCTTTAGTATTTTTTATTTCTTTCTTTTAGAGATTGGAAAGAAAAGAAAAAAAATAGGAGGAAAGGTGAAAATAGAAGAAAAAAAAGAATAAAAAAATGAGACATTAGCACAGAAATAAATAAAAACATTCAAAATGGTACAGATAAAACACACTTTTGAGAAATATGACACTATACGTATTTCAAAACTTGGTTCTGTGCAGTAAATATACAAAAAGGTTCTCTATAGAGATGCTAAATCCACCTAACAGATGTGAGTATACAAAGTTCTGGTCATGTTACCTTCTAAAAAGAACATTTTACATCTTGGTTGTGTTACAGGATCTATCCCAATTAAAATTAATAAATGAATTTTAATAGGTTTTCATAAGCAACCAGGTGAGGCAGTACTTATGGTGACACAGAAGTTGGCTTTATTGCTTTGTGAATATGATTTTTTTTAATATTATTATTTTTTTTTAGGAAAGCACAGTGTTCAAAACCACTGAATGGTTTGGTTTGGGAGGCACCTCAAAGGTCTTTTTTTTCCAAGGCCCTGCCATGGCAGCAACACATCCCACTACAGAAGATTGCTTAAAGCCCCATCCAACCTCCCTTGAACACTTCCACAGATGGGAAGTGTTCTCCTGGGAATTTCTCTGGGTAACCTCTTCCAGTGTGCCACCACCTTCACAATAAAGATTTTTTTTTTTCTAATTTCCAATTTAAATCTCCCCTTTTTCAGCTTAAAGGCATGCCCCTTATTCCATCACTCCATGCCCTTACAAACTGTCCCTCCCCAGATCTCCTGAGGCCCCTCTCAGGTACTGGAAGGTGCCAAAAGGTCTCCCTGGAGAATTCTCCACACTGAAAAGATGAGGATGAATAGTTGCCACATCAAGTTCATGACTTCGCCTGCACTCTATCATGTCCATTTAATAAATCAGCTGGGGAAATCATCTGTATGAAGTTTTGAGAAGAAAAAAAGGACCTTAATATTTTATGTTTGGTATAAAATATTAACTGCACCTACAAGTTTGTTGACAGACATTCTCCAAGTGGTTTGTAATATATTACCTGTAGTACTGTCAGGGTTTGACTTAGGTTTGCCTATTTTAATATATTTAATTTCTTTTAGAGATAGGATTTAGGAGCATAAACAAGGCAGGCTTAAAACTTAAAAGGGTATAAGAAGAAATTTATTAATAACACAAAAAAATTCAGAATAAGATTTCTAGATTATTCCCTCCTCCCCCTTCCCTCATCTTCCACATCTCTTAACAGCAACATACAGAGAACACTTCAGTCAGTTATCTACTTAAATAACCATTTCAGTTCACTCTAGAGAGAAAAGTTCTTTTTTTTTGGTTTAGGCTTACGGGATGTTTTCACTTGCACAATCTGCATCCGCCTGGATCTGCAAACCATGATTTCCTCCCATCCCCACAGTCCTTCCAGAGCTGTGTTATGGGTTATGATGCACACTTGGGGTACTACTTTTAAAGGCAAACTGCTGAAAAACAAAATTCTCTTCATCTCTTTTTCTATTAAATGTCTCTGTCCGTATTTCCAGTCCCAAAACAGAGAGCCCCATTTCCTTGAGGCAAAAGATCCTCTTTATCCTCCCCAAGTATATTTCACAGTTTAAAGGAATTTCAGTGTAGTCACAGTCCCCTTATAGCCCACAAAAAAGGTTTTCAGCTACTTATCAGTGGCATCTCTTCAATCTCTTCCCATCTGGAAAACTTTGCTTTCATTTAACTGACTTCAGTAGACTCCTTGCTTTATTCTTTTCATTCAGGGGAGCTCAGGAGATCTAGAGTCTCATCCAGGCATTAAAAGGGTTAAAATTGTATCCAGAAAGTGAAGGAGCTGGGCCAGGCTGCGCTGGGAAAAATGTGGCCGTAGGGACCACGTGGAAAAGGCTGGACTTTTCTCCAGCTGGTCAGCTGGGGCTCTCCTCTCAGAATAGGGGAAGGGAGAGCCTTCGGTGGCTCCCCCAGGCCCTGAGGGGCCGGGCCAGGCCGAGCCCGGGCTAGAGCAGAGCCGGAGCCGCACGGAGCCGGGGCGCCCTGGCTGCTGCCTGCCTTGCGGCCAGAAGACCAAAGAGAGCGAGTTAGCTTCACCAATGTGATTTATGGAAGCGAAACAACCCCTCCACTGGCGGCCCGGGACGCCAGCCACCAAAACACGCCGCCCCACTGGTCCCCTGCAGAGGAGGCTCCCAGAGAGGGGACAGCTCTCCTGTTCCGGGCCCTGTGCTCTTCCCTCAGGCGGCTCCACCCCGCCTCCCCTCCACGTGAAACCAGCACAAGTACACGCCAGCGAAATGTTGTTCTTTATTGAAGCTTTCCACTCTCATTAAGCAGCATTTTTTGGGTTGAAGAGCATAGTTTTCCAGCATGAGCAGAAGGGCAAAAGTCATTTCAGGAATTCTGTGTATATACCTGGAGTTCCTGGTGCTCACAAAGGAGCCTTCTATGCCCTCCATAGCTGCAAGAAACATGGGGATAGGTTAGAAGAGAGAGAGGAGGGAGTGAAAATGCTGTTATTATTTTAATAGCCCCAGACAACTCTGTAAAAGCTTCCCTGGATCTTCCTGCTACAGGCCTGCACTGCAAATTCTCCCCCACAGGACCAGACCTGCTGTATATTGTCTCTCCCATTCAGGGAACTCAAAGTGCTTTAAAAGACATCAGTTTCAAGGCCCATTAAAATCAGCGTGCATCTTTTCCACTAATGTCAAGAGGCTTTTAATCAGAGTTTAAATTACTCCCCAGCTTCAACTGAGTTCTGAGCTGTTTCTTTCCCACAAATACAGTTTCCCTGCTTGAATTTCATTTCCTGCCTCTCCTTCTAATCACCTTTTTAGGGCACTTCTGTTTTTCTCTCTCCTTACAGTTTATTTTGCAACATTTCCCACCATAGTGTCCGCTACAAGGTCTGTTCTGTCTTCAAAATCATTAACAAAGGCACTGAGAATAATCCCAGGTGAAAACTGCCCCTGATACCCCACAGACACAATGTAAGGAATGACCTGCATTCCTCTGTTCCCCACAGGATCATCAAAATTCAAATCACAGGTTCTCAAAATTTCTCACTTGTAGCTCATCAAGCTCATTCATGTACTTTTATCACTCTTCACAGAAAGATCTGTACACACAGAGACACACATAGATAGATGTATCTATATAATATTCAAGAAATGAGAAATGTTGCATGGCAGAACTACATAAAATTCATTCTTTTCCTACTGAATCCAAACCACAGCTCTGTGCCAGGTACCACAAAAAAATTAATTCTATCCCAGCCAAACCCAGGATGGTACTGCAGGTAGAGAATTTTCCCTCTCTGTTTTTTTTTAATATACTCCATATTTACATTTATTCAGACAAGAAATCACATTATAATTTGCCACATTCCACAGACAAACTTTCTATGGTACAGATAAAACACAGCACTTTATTTTATTATTTGACCAGAACAAATGTATTTGTTATTTTGCTGAGGCATACCAATGCATGTGACCCTCAGAGCGTGCTAACATGATGGAACAACTGGCACAGTGATGGCGTTTTGGAGGCATTGTTTTATGTGTATGAACTGCAATATGGATATGCAGGCACAGAGGGGTCTCTGCAGGGGTCAGTACCATAAACCTGGCAGCACACCAAGGATCCTTCCCCTGTACTGCTGGCAGCATGAGCCAGCCTGTTGTGAATACCTGCTTTGCTCATTTTCCGATCATCTGTGTCTGCTCTGAGCTGAGAGCAATATCTCCTCACTAACTGCACTCTTTATTCAGTCAGTCCTGCAAGAACTTTCTGCATACCATCAGAAAGGGGTAAGTTTGGATTTAATCTCCACTCTCCACCTCATCCATTTCTAATTTAGTTATATGGCTATTACATGGGTTGTGTAAGTAAATGGCAGCAAAGTATTCCTGGCATGTAATTATATTTTAAAATCCAAGTAATAGCAGTTACTTTTATTAGCAAAAACAATTATCATCCCTCCTAGCATAGCCTCAGATAAAGAAATTCCTTGTAATGATCTGGTAATGACAGTCTTACATCCATGTCATATTGACATGAATAATAGATTTAATATTAAAAGGAAAATTATTAACTATTTTTTCATTAAAAGAGCAAGGACTTCTATTTCTATTTTTATATCCATGTACTTACACCCAGGTATCTTGTCTCAGTAGCTGTAAAATACATTAGAATAATATAATGATTAATAAATGCCAGGTGTTAGCCTTTTAAACAATAGATCTCCAGAAGAGGATGATTTTTTTTTAAATGAGCTGATCTAATAAGGATTCAAAGCAAGTTTACAGAGATTGAGCAGAAGTAGACATTGAGTTAACTCCTAGGAAACTGCTGGATCTAGACTTATGAAAGGCTGCAGGGTTCCAAAAAGCAGCAGAAATGCCCCAATAAGGGATTCTTGGCATCTAATGGGCTCTGCCTCTCTATACACCTAATTAACCTTGACCCAGTTCTAGTCATGCAGCTTGTGGTGGCAGAGCCAGCTTCCCCAGCAGGGTTTCAGGAATCTCAGTGGCAGAATCACCTGTCCCACACCACCTTGCTCTTGGAGTCAGAGCCAAGGGATGTGCACACAACACTGTTTGCATGGAGTTTGGCATACAATAGGGAAGAGTCTGATCCTGACATGAGGGATGCAAGGGGAGACCGAGCTCTGATTGTTCAAAAGCATGTTTCAGAGATGGGCATTGATGGGAAAGACAAACTAAGGGTGAAGCACAAGTGTGGAGTTCCAGCTTAGACAGTTCCCCAAAGACACACCACTGGAAATGACCTGGACAATCTTCCTGCAGAGCAAATGCTGATGTCATAGTACCATGAGCAAATTTGGTGAGTAACAAACAAATCTTGGATTTATCCCTTCAGACAACAAAACTGAATTTAGTATTACTGTGATTCTAGCTCAACAAGAATTATTAACCTCATGTGTTTCTATCGATATTAGCTGTGAATTGGTGAATGCCATGAAAGTGCTCTGTCCCAAAATTGTATCCTGGGTTCCATCAAAAGCCATGTGGGCACCAGGTCAAGGGAAGTGATTCTACCCCTCTACTCTGCTCTGCTAAGACCCCAGCTGCAGCTCCAGGGTCCCCATCACAGGAAGGACATGGAACTGCTGGGGCAAGTCCAGAGCAGGCCACCAAACTGATCAGATACCTTTTACGTTATTTATATTCTATGATTCTTTTATTTAGCACATATCAAATACTTATGAACTTCTACAACTCTGAAATACCAACAGTTCTTGCCTGACATAGTGAATAATATTGAAATAACAGAAAAAAAAAAGAGATGCCTGGTTCCTTTGAGATATCTGTGTGTACATTAATGCAGAAGAAAATTCACATAATTTGGCTGTTTCCTAGAATAGATAATATAATATTGCATAGCTCAAAGTAAAATATAGTATTTGATTTCTTAAACAGCACAAATTTGAAAATTAGAGCATTTAAAGAAAATTAAAGCTGGTAAGTGTCACTCGTTTTGTTAAAACAGTGCTTGTGTTTTAAGAAATTCTTGTTTAAGTTCTGAGCCGCATTTTTAAACCTTCTAGGCACTTTTGCCTAGAAGGAAATACCTCACTATCATCAAGTGTCCCTGTGTACACATAATTTCATCATTATAATCATAATGACAACATTTGAAAAAGCTGTAAGTCACTTCTTTTTATTAGAACTGCATACATGTAAAGTGCATTCACTGGCATGGGACAGAGAAGAATATTATTGTAAGTGCATAAAGCACAATATTGAAACATTTTTCCATACATCACTTATTTATTGTATTTAATCTACAGTGTTAAGACTTACAGAAAGGAGTGCAATATATCCATGACGGACACAAAGTAGAGCTGTTTAAATTCATTTTATTAATACCTCAGTAATAAAGCTTGGTGTGGGACTAGAATTTTTGATAGATTTTTTCCTCATCTGAAGTAAAAGGTGAAATCCCATGCAGCAAAGTTCCCACTACAATCTGTGCAACACATTTTTGACTCCCTCCCTGATGTGCTTGCTTAGGCAGTCAGCTCCCAGAGTCAGTGGAAGTTTGCCTGCTTGTGTGCTGGGAAAGAAAGGAGGAAAATTAAGATATGGCCTCAGGTTATCAGCAGTGAAGTCTCTGCAGTGCCTCTGAACTCTAATTATCCTGAAGCTAAGCAAAGTTCACAGATCTGGCACTGGAGCTGAGCCAAGTCTAGTAGTCCTAACCTTAGTAAAGTTCTTGCTGAGGCGTGGGAGTTTCACTGGATTAAAAATTTCAGGGTCTGGCCTGCTCTCTTTTAACGTTGTGTGTGTTCAGCAGCCTGCACTCAGAAGCAGAGCACTGAAAGATCTCAGTCCCTTCACAGAGCTTTGGTTAAAATAGAATCTGAGCAGCTCCTGTGGCTTGAAATATGGGACATAATTTGAGAAATGCTTTTGAATTGTTTTTGAAACAACGTAGCCCAGTACTGCAAACATTTGGAAAGCTTCAAATGGCAGCTGTTATTAAAAAAAATGCTTTCCTCACACTTTGGGTTTAGATCTGAATGTTCATTTTTGAAAAACTAATGAGGTTAATCATGTCCAGATTCAGGGATCACAAACTCCTAGAAAGGACAAATCAACTGCTGATGAGGTTTACTTCCTAGGGACAAGTGTTTAAATAGGCTTTAGTTCATGTTGGCTTAGCAAGTTTGTTAAATGCAAAATGTGCGAAATAACTTTACTGATCTTCATGGAGGGGTGGGGACACCAACCTAAAAAAGTAGAACAACTAGAAATATTTTAAATTTTGAAGAAATATGAGTTGTACTCTCATTACTCTATTAAGAAACATCTTTGTCTTAGTTTTGCTTTGGGATTTTCTAAAAAATATAGTTAAGAAGTATAAATTAAATTTTTTTCAAGGGATGCAAAACTCTCATAAGATTAAAAACTTCTATACATCTTTAGAAGTTATCTATTTAGAACCCTGTACTACCCTAATTCACTTTTCACCATTTCCATATCCAAAAATATCTACTTAACAGCCTTCTGCAGTCTTTCAAAGGATGCCACCCTCTCCCTGTTTTATACATCACCACCAAGGCTCAGTGGTGTGCACTTTTTTGTTAACTGGACCTTGATTGCATTCTTCCATGTCTTTCTTGATTTCTTCCTGTCAGTGACATATCTGTCATCTTTATCTGTGAGTGTTGTTACCTGAGATTTTCTGTTGCTCACATGATATTTCGTGCTTTTGCTGCCTCTGTTTTATTCTTTGACTTCTTGAAATATTTTCTTGTTGTACATCATGAATACTTATGGCAGTTTGAAATGAAGAGTTTTGCCATTTCAGCATATTATATTTTCTTGCTTGAATGCTGGTAGTTTTTCTTTTATTTTCTATTGCTTTCCCAAACTCCTTGAGATCTTTCTTAAGTCCTTTATATGAGTTGTACTCACTTCATTGCTCTTCTTTTTATTACTTGGTCAAGCACCTTTTCAAAATGCTGCCCAACTTTTCATTCAGAACTGAAGTGCAGGTGGCTTAGAGCCCCTCAGAAACTGAAAAGATCATTCTCAAAGTACCAAGAAACTCAATTTTCTCTCATTTTTACTGCTGTAAAATAGAAAGGAGAAATATTTTTCATTTTAATTGAAAAAGACTCAGTCACAGTGATCAGTGTCATTTGTAAGTTCACACTTTAGCAAACAGTAGAGGATATGGATATCAAGCCTTAAGTCTCTTTAAATATTAAACAGTTTGAAAAATGACAGAAGTGTACAAACAGTATTGTTACCTGTCTTCTCCACATCCAAACACATATTCATTTAAATTTTCCCACAGTCCTCAAAGCATTGGGCAAAATTGCATGATGAAGATGAAAATCCAGTCTCATAAGTCAGCACAAGTTACAGTTATAACATTGGTACTTAAAAATAACAAAAGCATCCAACCTCTCTTCTGTTGTTTTCAGCATTTTATCCTACATGTTGGATTTCTTGTCATTCTTTGTATAGACCTGCTGGGTCTGGCTTGTGAAATTAATGAGAAACAAGTTATGTATTGCATACTTACAACTCTAAAATTTTATTCTTAAGAAATAAATGTTTTTGATATAATAGAGCAAATGTAAACAAAAAAAATATCCACAAGAAAAACAATAAAAGCAGATTCAACCCAGCTATGCCTCTGGTCTAGTATTTCACTATTGAATGATACATAGTCATATTTTTATAGATAAGATACCATTAAATTTTATAAGCAATTTAATGAGTTCTGTACATGGCACACCCTCAGATATTTTCTGATAAGATGCTGTTTTCAAAAGCATGAGACTTTCTTGACTTTAATCATTAGCCATAAGCTGATTTATGATTCAGCTGAAATGACCCATCTGTTTCTGAGAGCTAAACAAAAGAAATGCAAAATAAAATAAAGCATAAAATAAAATAGAACTCTCACATCAACTTTAATAAAGAAGTACTTTATCTTTTGTAGCATGCATTCTGGAGATAGTGAAAGAATCTTGAATGCATGTGAAAATTAACTTAAGGTTGGATATGTTATCCTGAAATCTCTCTTTGCCTGTGTTTGCATTTGATGTTTTTCACATAACTACATTAAAGTTTCAGTCATATTAAGAAGCTGCTACAGATCTAAACCACCACGGGAGGTAAACAAAGCCATCTCTGCTGTTGTAACCCTCTTCTGGCAGGAGTTTGACAGCTGGCTGAACGTGAGCCAGCAGTGTGCCCCGGTGGCCAAGAAGACCAATGGCCCCTGGCCTGGATCAGGAGTGGTGTGGCCAGCAGGAGCAGGGAGGCCATTCTTCCCCAGTGCTCAGCCCTGGTGAGGCCACACCTTGAGTGCTGTGCCCAGTTCTGGGCCCTCAGCTTAGGAAGGACGTTGAGACGCTCGAGCACGTCCAGAGGAGGCAACGAGGTTGGAGAGGGGCTTGGAACACAAACCCTGTGAGGAACGGTTGAGGGAGCTGGGGCTGTTCAGCCTGGAGAAAAAGGAGACTCAGGGGTGACCTTATCACTCTCTACAGCTCCCTGAAAGGTGGTTGTACTCAGGTGGGAGTCAGTGTCTCTCTCCAGGCAGCAACTGACAGAACCAGAGACCACAGTCTCAAGCTACCCCAAGAGAAATATAGGTTGGATATTAGGATAAAGTTTTTTACAGAAAGGGTGATAAAGTATTGGAATGGTTTGCCCAGGAAGGTGGTGTAGTCACCATCCCTGGATGTGTTTAAAAAAAGACTGCATGTGGCATTCAGTGCCATGGTCTAGTTGAGGTGTTGGGCTGGGTTGGACTCGATGATCTTGGAGGTCTCTTCCAACCTGGTGTTTCAGTGTGTGAGTTGCAGGAATGCTGAGAAAAGGGAATCTATACTCATACAATATGACAAAGATGGGAGGAGTCAGGGAAAGGTTAGGAACAGAGATTAAATTTTTCTGAAAGAATGGCACTGTCTCCCAAGGCAGCACACCTGCACGTGCAATCTGCACCTGCTTTGGGAGTCCAAGCTTCCACTGCAGTCAATGGATACTCACTTCAGCTGATCACATCTCACACTTTTCTGCCATTACTCATTCTCCAGAGACATCCATGTTAGGCTTTCAGGCATGCCCAATACTGGGATGGAATAGTAGATCCATGTCCTTCTTGGAGAAGCAACTAAATGCTGATGGATATCCTACAGCATGTCAAATGGCCTAGAAGAAAACTTCTTCATTTGAGCAGCTAAAATATCTTTCCTTATTAGCCCCTGGAGTGTTGAGAGCTGCTCAACTGATTAGGCAAAAGATTTTGAATTTAGTTGCCAAAATGTAGACACATAGAACCTTTTGAACTCTGTAGTTTAGCCATGATCATAAAATGGAATATCTGTGAGGGATCAGAGATTCCTGTGTTTTTGAAGCAGCAGTTGAATGTAAAGAGGAGCTCTGTAATATGTCTGAAATGGGATTAGGTGCATCTCTAAATAATTTAATGGGATATCTGCCCCATTCCTGGACATCTGCACTCAAATCAACTCTATTCACCAAGCCCCACTGGTTAGATCCCACTGGCTGTAATGACATCTTCCATGTTCACATCTGATCACCAACACATGCATGCAACAGGCCAGGTGGCTTAGTCTTTCCAGAAGATTCTCACCCCAGAACATCTATATGTTTGCTGACTTTGGAGCCACTTGAGAAAGCCCTAAGGTATCCAGGAGGCTGAGAGGGCATGTACAGGCACACGAGGCACACTTTCTCACTGGTTTGTGCAATAGAGGATTGTAGAGAGAGGCACAGGTGTAAATAAAGCTGAAGAACTTGTATCTCCAAAAAGAGATGGGTTTAAGTGCAGGACCTGCCCTTTCAGAAGAGGGGATGTGCCCGTAGCCCACACTGGCTGAAAGCAGGTGTGTGCACAGCTCACTGTGTGTACCAGCACATTGAAAGGTGTTTAGGTACCTACAGCTCTATGAATATCTTATAAGTTTCTAACATTCTGATTCATCTGTTACGTTGCTGTTATTGATCCCTAATGCCTGGTTCACTGCTTGTGAGTTAATGAAATATTAACAGTTAGAAACTTCTTTAAACCTGATTCTGTTTAAATCCCATGAACTGAGCAATTTTTACCTTGGTGCACAAGCTCATAGAGGGGCATGAGGTCAAAAGGACAAAACATTATTCCATTGTGGATATTTATTCCATAGGAGAGATGCTCAGATATTCATTTTTTTTCCTGTATAAGTTACATCTCTGCAGCAGAAGAAGGTGTAAAAAGGTGTAAAAATTGATTTCTTGAGCTATGGGAAACAACTGAAAAGAGGTTTTGTGGGGCTTGAATTCAGTACCTTTTTAATTATTTTGCAGTATGATGATAGAGTTTTTAATTAACCTAAAGATTTTCTGGAATACAGAGAGGTAGATACTCCATTTGTTTCTCAAAAGTATGTTTCCTCCTTAGAGAATCTAAATCAAGGTTCCTAAAGATCTCATAACCTGGCCCTGTGAACTGGCAGTGTAACCATCTCAGTGACACAGGGGCTGGGTCAAAGTGTAAATGCAGACAGCATCAATAACATTTCTGGAAAGAAATTTCTTCCACATCTGAAAACCTGCAAGTAGAGCTCTGAGTTCACACAGAACACTGAAGGGCCATTTGTGCACTCAGTCTTTTATGATAAAGCACTTATTCCTATCTTTTCATTTTGAATTCCCACACAGTTCTTTGTCCTTACTGTACCTGGTGGTGACACTCTCATCAGGGAGCAGAAGATTAGAGGCTGAACATATGTCACATTTCACGTTAATAGCTGAGGTCTCTTTAAACAAAGCTGATGGATATGACTTTATGTCTGCCTTTACCTCTGCTTCATACAGTGCAAAAATACTCAGGATACCTACAGAGCTTTGTTGTGTGTAAGAACTCTATGTTCTGCCACAAAAAAATGCAGAGGAACTGTGCAAACTTCTGAAGGATAAATCAGAGCTCTTCTGAGAGCTATTTTGTTTCTAGCCCCTTGATAATACCCTCAGTGGTTACCAAAGTACCTAAATGAATGAGAGCTATATTGAGACACGTCAGTATTAGCTGTGGAAAGTGTAGATTTAATCCAGGAATAAGTGGCACCAACCTATAGAGGATTTAGAGGTTCTGTAAAGGACACCAGCTAATCTATGAATAACTCCACAGGAATCACATTCTAGATAGCCTCCAGGGTATCAACTGAATTGGCTCTTATCCCATTCAAACTGAAATTCTGACAGAGCCATGTGAACCCTAGAAGCAGAAAGGATTTTTAAGGGAATGGCAAAAGGAGCCATAGGTTAGCTGCTTAATGCTTACATTTCCAGCTTTCTGCAATGTAGCTGCTGCATTTTTCCTAGGAAGGCAAAAGGGAAAGGAAAGAGGGGGCAGAGAAGCTCTCTGGAACAGATGCCAAAACACCATTAGACTTTATGAGCTGTCTTGACTCCCCAGTGGACTCTGATGCTAGTTATGGAAGAGACTACATCACCATTATCCTGACCTTCTGTTCTGTTGAATAGAGCGACCTTGAAAAGTCTTTGAACCAGATACTCTGTTGGCTGCTTCTTGCCTGGAGAGATTCATGATTTCTATGAGAAAAACTATAAACCTGTCAAATTTCAGATGCAAGAATGCTGGAGACATACGATGGGATTTAGATAACATTCCTGCTTCTCTCACTGGATGCTTGTGTTAATGTAATCTGTTTGCTAGGTGAAATGTGAATTGTAAAATGAGAGATGCCAAATAAATTTTTTCCTTCCTTTTTTTTTTTTTTTAAATTTTTTTTACCTTTTCCCCCAGGTGGAAAAACAAGACCAGCAGAAGGATGCAAATTTGCTTCATTTGTAAATAGCGATTTCTTGGTTGATATTACCTAGCTCCTGCCTGTGGGAAACAACATTGGTGTGTTTTTGAGTTCTTTTTCTTGTTTTCAATTGTTCACATGCTGCACAACATTTTGTTGATGAAAATCTCAAGGCATGTTGTACTGCAGAAGACTTGGCATTAACATTCTACTGAATGCTGAGACTACCTCGTCTAAGGATATCTATTTCCAAAAAAGAAGGCTGTTTGAATCTATAGTCAATCAAGAAAATGAACAAGTGTATTTAACAAGCAGTAGGAGGATGCTTAATCTACAGGGAAGAAATATAATTTTCAGTCATTTAAAGCCATACATCTGCTCTGTTCAGCTATGAAGGACTGATTCTCTTCTTACTTCATATTAAATTGGCAGTGTAAATGCTGAAGTCTTTTGGCATACACTGTCCAATCAGGATTGAAAGAAAAACATTCAGGGTCTCTTATGCCATGACCACGATCTTCCCAAAGTGCATCATGGCCAATTCTAAAAGTACCATATTGTGTGAAATGTATAGCTATAGATATACTTGCAGTACAGCAGATGCTTAATGAGAAAAAACTTTTTCTAACAAATTTCTCCAGAGCATTGGGCTCAGAACAGGATAGCTCCTGTCACTGATTTCAGTGGTAGTGGGAGCAGCTCACTATAAGACTTCTACTCATTTTTTCATGTAAGAAACCAGTAGTTATGGTCTGAATTTAGAGACAAGAGTCTTCAGATGGCAACATTTGCTGAAGAAGATTTTGAAGAATTTATTTCATATTTCCAACAGCATAAAAAATATGTTTGAAATAAGATATTGCATTGCCAATGTCCTGTCATCTGCTTTGCCTTGGTTCACAGAATCACAGAATTTTTAGGGTTGGAAGGGATCTCTGGAGGTCATCAAGTCAAACCCTTCTGCGAAGGCAGAGTCACTTAGAGCAGTTTATAAAGGAATGTGTCCAAGTGGGATTTTAATGTCTCTGGAGAGGGAAACTCCAAGACCTCCCTGAGCATCCTGTTCCAGTGCTCTGCCGTCCTCAATAGGTCCCTCAGCAACTGAGGGTGCATCCCATCAGTGCCTGTGGATTTATGGCTGTTATGCCTGTCTAGCAGCTTCTATCCCAAGCCTCTATCACCAAGGGGAGGTCTTCCTTTCTTCAACCTTCCTCTCTTACCTCTAAGGTTCAGGATTCCTGAGAGCCAGGCTAAACATTAAAGTTCGAGGCAAAGAAGGCATTTAGTAATTTTGACTTGTCTGTGTTTTTCACCACAAGGACACACATTTGATTCAGAAGCAGCCCCTAATATGTGTTAACTTCAGTCCCAATTTGTCTGCTTCTTTACCCACAGTGGCAGAGGCAGATGGGGAATGAGGACTGCAGTCAGTTCATTGGCCACAAGCTGCTCTGCTGCTCCTTCCTGCCGAGGGTGAGGACTCCTCACACTGTTCTGATTCAGTCTGGGGTCCCTCCCATGGGAGATAGTCCTCCATGAACCTCCCCAGCATGAGTCCTTCCCATGGACTGCTGTTCTTCTCAGGCTGATCCAGTATGAGTGCCTCCCAGCTGGTGCAGTCCTTCAGGAACCAACTGCTCCAGCACGAGTCTCCCATGGGGTCACAGGTCCTGACAGCAAACCTGCTCCAGGATGGGTTTCCCAAAGGGTTTCAGCTTCCATCAAGCATCCACCTGCTCTGACAAGGATCCTCAAGGGACTGCAGGCACAGACTGCAGGGGGACCTCATCCTAGTGCTGGAGCACCTCCTGCTTCTCCTTCTCCACTGGCCTTGGTGCCTGCAGAGCTGTTTCACTCACGTATCCTCAGTCCTCCCTTCAGCTTCCCCACAACATTCCCCATCCCCACTCTCTTCTTAAATATTCTCTCCCAGAGGTTCTACTGCCATCCCTGTTGGGCTCAGCCTTGGCCAGCAGCAGGTCCATCCTGGAAGCAGCTGGCATTGGTGGCCAGATGTGATGGAAGCTTCTGGAAGCCACCCTGCAGCCCCCTACTACCAAATCCTTGCCACATAAAACTTATACAAAAGATTTTTTTTTTTCCTCATGTGCCATTCTGAAGAAGTTTAATCATAGGTTACATAGGTAGAAGAAAGAAGAAAATCTGTTTATTCCATGACAGATTAGAGTAGGAAACATTCATAGTAAATTCATAACTGTTGTTTTGCTGATTAGAAAAACTGGCGAAAATTAATTTAGAACAATAATTTCTAGCAACAGACAAGGCACAGTTCTGCCTTAGCAGGACAGCTGGCAGCTGGGAGGATGTCAGTAATTCAGTGCCAGTCTGTAACAGCTTTCTTTCATTGAAATAAAGGTGTTAAAACCAAACTGGATTTGCAATAGGGAATGCAAAATATGAGCATGTCATTGTCTCTGTCGGCATCACAAATGGAAATGTGGATGTGCTTCCCTCTTATTGTTGATTTCTCATCGTTGAAGTCTTTGTCAGGAACAAAACCATTTTAGCAATCCTCTCTGGAGATGTGTGTCTGGAATTTTCTCAGTTTATTTTACCTGACCTGTAGCTCTCTGATGCTCATCTTCTGATGCTTGTTACTGCAGGCCTTCTTTATCCCACGCACTGGAATTCTTTCCCATCATTCATTGATGCCATTTTCTGTCCATAAGTTCAACACATCAATTTTCTCCTTCTTTAGTCCATCTGAACTGCCAATAAAAAACATAGCTATTTATAAGCTAATCTACTAGCAGTACTAGTTTTTCTCCAGAAGATAGACATGGTAAATTTTATTCTCTGAGAATCACATTGTGTGTTTCAGGGTTAAAGACTTCTAAAATGTATTATCTTTCATCAATTAACTAAAATTTTCATTGGCCTCTGTTGTACCCACTCCATCAGAGTTTTTTTTTATATCTCCATGGAGACTTTTTCATAATATTGTATATAATTAATCTAAGTTATTTTAAAGTCAATAAAAGAACTAGCAAATGGGTTTGTTCCATAAAGCAGGCAGTAGTGGGGATGGTGTAGGTCTTCAGAAACCATGTGATTCTACAAGAAAAAGGTAGGAGGTTAATTATTTCTATTAATTAAACATGTTAGAGATCATTTATTAATAATATTCATAGGCTCACTGTGGACACTGCTGAAGGCTCGTGGAAAAATCCAACCTGGGTTTTTCCCAGGCTGTTGGCTTTCTCAGCTCCAGCTCAGACCTTTCCCAGGCTGAGGATTTTTCTCAAGCAAGAGAAGAAAGGAAGAACAACACAGATAAACACCTGGTGTTGACCACCGAGCTGTGTGAGTGTCTCGTGATGTTTTGCAGAGAGCATGTTTTCAAGGAGGTGTTGCATTCTTGGACCAATGATCCTTTTTCTATTTTGTTTTATACGATCTATCTTCTATAAATGCCACGGCTTTTCAATAAAATCTCTTCTTCCTGCTGCTTTGAAGAAGTCGTGTGTGTGTTGCTGCATTATTCCCGTTCCTAATCAGACAGCGACAGCTCACAGAATCATGGAATGGTTTGGATTGGAAAGGACGCTAAAGACCATCCAGCTCCAACCCCCTGCCATGGCAGGGACACCTTCCACTGCACCAGGTAGCTCCAAACCCCATCCAGCCTGGCCTTGAACACTTCCAGGGATGGGATATCCATGACTTTCAGTGCTTCACCACCCTCCTAGGGAGGATGTGCATAAGTGTTGCATTTGCAAAGAAGCAAAGCCTGTGTTTACATCCAGATTTGTACAGCGAACAAATGCAAAGGTGCATCCAACATTATGCACATTAAGTCCTTTAGAAGATTATCAACCCAGTTTAAATCCTCTTTTATCAGGGTTTTTACTCAATTTTTCATCTCTGGATTTATGTAAATGTAATAGTGAGTGGGGGTTTTTTGGAGCTGATGAAGACTGCCTTGAGCTGGACAGAATTAACTGTATGATCACTGGGCACAAATGTCTCAAATTTAACAATGTTTAGCTTTTGTTTTTCTTATGAAATATAAAATGTCAGGTTTTCTAGTTTCTCCACTTCTTAACTGTATATGGGAGAAAACCTCTAGTAGCTCTATCATCAGTTAAAGATATTTAATTCATAGTGCTTATCTGTTTGATTCTTTATTAGACAAAAAATTGTCATGGATGAAGTAATTTTTCGTTGAATGGAGAGTAATTATGTAAATATATGGATTTAGTATATACAGAGTCTGTAGCATGTTTTTGTTAGAAAACAGAAGAAGAAAAACTATGAATTGAGGAAAGAACTGAAATGTTGATAGTGAGTTTAGAGTAAAGCTTCTGAGCATTTCATGCATGATTAAGAGGAAATTATGTCATTCACCATATCCTCACCAGATATGAAAGAGATTCAGGGTAGACCAATATGTCCTGGTGTGGCCATCACTGGTCCAATGAGAAGGTTGCCATTTCCAACTTACCTGAGCCAGTGTTGCCAGTGTTGCCACTCGAAGTTTTACAGTTTTTAATCTGCCTCATGCTTTGCAACCACAGAGGGAATCACTAAATTCTGAACACAGTGGGTTCCCCAACTAGATCAAATGGTCACAAGATCTAAGCATTAGTGATAACTGCATTTAATTTGAAAACCAATTCAGAACAACCAAATCTGACTGTTTCATTTGAGTCAAACCTAAATACTCCCCTAAAATAATAAACTAAACTGACTGTGAGGCATCACTGAGTTATTTTTAGCTTTTCTTTGTGAAATAAAAAGGCACTCCAGCATCACACTCCAAGCCTGACACTCCCTGGCTGATTTTGCACCTCCCACTGACAAAGCCTCAGCATGGTGATCGTCTTGCACACTTAAAAAGGGAACACAATGATAATTTGCTTCTTGTAATATGCATTGCATTATCATTTAATTTCCATGGATTTTCTTTTAAATTACACCCCCAAATTCTTCCTTTCTTTAAAAACTAAGACTTAAACGTAAACGTAAACATAAAGAGTATCTCTCCATTTGTTAAAAGCACTGAAGAATAACTGGAGGGTGTGCTGTTGCAGGCAGCTAATTGGCTTTTCTTTAGTACAGATATGCATAGCTGAGTAAGTTAGAATGTAGTAAATTCGGACAAAAAATACTAGAAATTCAAGACAAAAGGTTAATGGTCTTTATAGGCAGGATTTGGGTATTTTTGAAGTCTTGTTCTCTTGATCTGCAGCTGTAAATCATGCAAGCTTGACTCAAATTTTACATTTATCCTTGTTCTTCTTCCATTTCCTTATTATCTGGAGCTTCAGAAATGAGTTGTTCTGGCTCAGCCGGTATTGGGACCAACAGAAAGATCCATTTAAGGGGGCAATTCAAGGAGATATCACATAAAATGTGAATTAAGCAATGCAATGCAAGCCCATAGGTCTTGCTGGACTCGAACTGAATATTGTAGGTATCCTCAACCTCTTTGGCAGCTCCTCATTTAATTAGAAACTCTTCTGTTTTCACCCCCTTGACATTATTACAATAAGGTTTGATTTTTACAGATGTAGCTGGGAATAGAGTTTAATTTAAATTGACAGTCCCCACTATGTTTTTAATTGCAAAAAGAAAGGCCTTGGTGCTTCTTTCTCTTAGCTTTTTCTTAATGAATTTCAATAAATGGATCTAAATACTCTTTTCTGCTAATCAGAGAGACCAAATTCTTAAATCTTAGACTGATGTGTGACTTTTTTTCTTCACATAGTTCAAGTGCATGAAAGTAATTGTTAATGAAAATGTGCTTTCACGCACTCTTGTTAGTGTTTAAAATATTCTGTAGTTGCTGGACTAACAAAGAAACATCAAGTGAAGAGTAAATGAAAAGGCATCTCCAGCTTCACCTACAGAAATAATTTTTCCTGATGTCTTGCTAGAAATAACACAGACTAAAATATATTTTGTGTGTGCTTTTCTGTATCTATTCAAATATTGAAGTAGTTTCTATTCAGATGTATAATTTGCTGTTAATTAAGATTTTTATGAAAGCTGAATATAAAATAAATTTCATTATCCTAAATAGACTTTCCTTCCATAAATAGTCTTTTTGCTGCGATTTTTGAGGCTGAAGAAGAGAAGGCTCAGGAAGATCTTCTCAACACGTGAAAATATTTAATGAGGGGAGTATAGAAAATGGAGCCACACTTTTCTCAGTGACAACCAATAAGAGTACAGGAGATAATAGACATAGAATGACATAAAAGAAATTGTGTCTAAAAATAGGAAAATACTTTTTAGTCTATGTATGGTCAAACAGGTTGTCCAGGGTTGCTGTGGAATCTCCATCACTAGAGACATTGAAGCCCACCATGGTGTGGCCCTGAGCAACCTGCTCTAGCTGCCTCAAAATTGAGCTGGGGGTTAGACTGGATGACCTGCAAGTGGTGCCTTGAAAGAGAAAAATATTGAAAAAACAATCAGTTTTGTTAACATAAAGTTTACAAATGTTGCCTCTGCAACTTTCAATACTGGAAGCAAAGCCATGGCTAAGACAAATGTTTTAATAACATTGCTTCAACATTGTTGTCTGGAAGAGAACTCATGTCTGAAAAGGCATAAAAAGTAATTATCTTCTGACCACTCCTGTTTCTTTTTTTCTTTCAACAGTTCATCACAATATTGCATATACTCCCACTCCCATAGAGAAACAAAGCCTGTCCTTGTTCATTTAATTAAATGTCATTTTAAATGAAGCAAACAGTGAGAGAGCTCAGAGAGACTGGGGAATCTTGTCTGGTAAGTTAACTTGTATTTTAAAACAATTGTTTGTGAACATATGGGCAGCTTAGCTTACAGGGACTAGAAAATATGCCTGGACATGCTGAGAAACAGGGAAAGCATATTTAATACTCACAGCTCTTCAGTGAGTATGTCTCTTCCATTCAGAGTACTTCCCATTTTCTTTTTCTTTCTGCTCTTCTTCAGGGGCACAACAGCAACAGTGATATTCCACAACATATATGGCTGCTCCTGCTCTCCCAGGGACCTGTAAAGGTGTCTGAAGTTGGTGTCATGGATTAACCTTGGCTGGTATCTGATCACCACACAGACACCTTCTCACTCCCCTCTCCTCCACAACTTCCAGCAGGGAAGAGAATCAGAAAGAAAAGGTCAACCTTTTCAAATCTGTGGTTTTAAATTTATTAAATTGCTCAAACAAGAGCCATAATAATTAAAACAAAATGTAGTAGTAGTGGTGGTGGTAGTAGTAGTAGTAGTAGTAGTAGTAGTAGTAGTAGTAGTAATAATAATAATAATAATAATAATAGTAATAATAATAATAATAGAAAAGATAAGGGGAGAGAGAGAGAGACAAAACCCAAGAGTAAGAAGTGATTCACAGTACTATTGCTCAGTGCTCACTAACCAGAAGTGGTCAGTGGCTCCCAGTCAACTCCCCCCAGTTTGTATACTGGGCATGATATTCTGTGCCATGAAATATCCTTTTTCCAGTTCAGGTCACCTATTCTGGTTGTGCTCCCTGCCCTTCTTTTTGTGCACCCCCTCAATAGCTGAGTTTGAGGTACTGGAAAATCCTTCATTTAAAGTAAACATTACTTAGAAATAACCAAAATATCACTGTGTTATACTCCATCCAAAACATAGCCCTGTAGCAGCTACTAAACAGAAAATTAACTGTCAATACAGAGCTGGTAATGCATCTTTTCTTTCTATTATGGTTCAGAACACTTGAGAAAGCCCATGTGCCATCCTGGAACCCATTCTAAAACAACTGTCTTGAGCTTTTGTTCTGATTTAGAAGTCCTTGGCTGTTCCAGTGACGGACAGAAAAAAAACTAATGGAGAAATAACTGTGCAAGTCTCTGATATAAATATCCCACCTAAGACAGTGATAGCTGTAGACAGTGCATTTCCAAGTTTGATGTGAGTTTTAAAAGAAGCCATAAAAATAGAAGCAACTGCATTAGTTACATTGAAGAGTGAAGACAGATAGATGAATGTCACACTTCCAGAGGAGCAGCAGTTGTTCCTTTTGACAGAAGCATGGACATGTCATCAGAGACCACAGGGTAACAGCAGTTCAGCGTGTGATCTGTCCAGATCTGATGCTCATTTTTTGAAATGACTGTTGTGGATCAATACCTTTTATGATGGCAGATTACAAACCTTACTTTGCTTTGGCAGCTTGCAGTTCTCACCTCCAGCTCAAGGTAGGGGGGAATGCTCCTCTATTGAACCACTATTCCTCGATGCACATCTGCCACCAGGGCAGTCAATGACACTGAGATATCTGAATGCTCTTCACAGAACAGCTGGGAAAGCCAAGATTAGGACTAAAGCTGAACTGATCAGAAGATTGTTCAGCATGATCCATGACTATCAAGTTAAACTACTGAGGATTCATATTTAACTTCCCCACCTACCCAAGCAGAACACAGAACATTTTGAGCTGCTTTTGTTAAGTCTGTTGGAGCCCCTTTGAGCAGGTTGGACTCAGAGACTTGGAACATGTTTTTTCCTGATTCTGCTGCAACTTCTGCCACCAAAACTGTGCTGCTCTTCCTGCTAACACAGTACCACATGTCAGTAGATAGATATAGTAGCAGCACTGATAGATGGGAGCAAGAAAAGGGGAGATTTTTTAGTTCCAGCTTCTTAGAGGGTGACACAACAAGGGATAAATAAATTCTGTGAGGCCTGAGAGGAGGTGAACTTCGAATGGTACAAAATTGCATCAATTTGTTCAGTGAATGCACGAGGATTATTTCCAGTCACACCATGGCACACTTGCATAATTTGTGATTGAGCATAAGCTGGCAGTGATTTTTATTATATTTTTGAAAGGGAAAAAATGTCTTCACAGTAGGACCAGTGCAATAGGATTGTAGATGCAGACATGCTGTCTGCGATACAAAGTACTCAATAAAATGTGAATATGGATGACTTGAGGTACTGCTCATGCATATGAATGAAGAGAGAGCAGAGGCAGAGAATGACACAAAGAAGCATATTTTTGTCCATAGTGAAGTCAATGGGAGCTTTACTGTTGTATTCAAGGCCAGAAGAAATCACTAGATCCTTTCAAAAAACAGTTTGTCCCGTCTATCTGGATTTCCACAGACTTTGTTTTCCTCTTCCATGTTACAGATCTTGGCTGAAAAACAGGAACATGGGTTAGACTATTAATTCCAAAAAAGAGGATCAAAAAAGAATGGCTTGGGTACAGAGCACAGAGCATTTTCTTTGGACAACAACATGTAGCAGTAACAAAGCTGCTGTTCCTATGTGTTGCTGCTTATAATGCCATCTTACACTCTTCCTAGTGCAGAAAACAGCAGTGTATTAGGTAGTGTGTTACATAAAATAATACACTGTTTTGTTGTAAAATTTGTTAGCTGTCATAGGCATACCCATGGCCTCACAGGAAGTTCCAGTGTCATAAGTGCTGCCAGGTTTTGAAGCAGGGCTTTGAATTTAATCTGAAAGGCCTTATTCAAAGTAAAAGGATGAGCAGAAAAATTGCAATTCTTTATAAAAATATATATTTATTATATTTTTTGAGACTGTGCTATTATATTTTTATTATATTATATTATATTTTTGAAAGTGCTTAATATGCAGCAAAAGGACATCCCTGTCTAGGGTAAGATATAATTAACAGTGGGGTTCCTTCCCTGTCCCTGAAGGTGCTGTTTTGTGAACTGGTATATCTTATTAATTTTTCATGATATTCAAGCAAATCTTGCCTTTACCTAATTCCTCCTCATTTTCTCAATAAAGGTTTGAAATCACACCAAAAAATCTTGAAGCCTAAGGTGTCTGTAATTTTACTAATTGGTTGTATTCTCCACACTCAGTTGGACCATTGCTCTCCCTGTGCTCTAATGGCTTTTTAAGAGGCACATTGGAGCCTGAAAAAGAGAATTTTAGGTATGTGCACTTGACAGAGTGGGTAGATTTTAGCTGAGGGTGTTGACTATTCTCACTAACAGGGCAACACTATACATTAAGTAACCCCATGCTAGTAGTGGAGCAAAGAATTGTTCAAAAA
The DNA here is from genome assembly GCA_034336665.1 of Luscinia megarhynchos. NCBI lineage: Eukaryota > Metazoa > Chordata > Aves > Passeriformes > Muscicapidae > Luscinia > Luscinia megarhynchos. The sequence continues at coordinate 95,915,625 of JAPFBE010000002.1, forward strand.
TGGCAAAATTAGGCTTGGAAGAAGGGATCTGTTATTTTAAAATCTCAAGTCCTCAATTCCTTTCTTTCCATTCTGGTTCTTTTGATTTAATTATGTTTCCTTTAATTAAGCAACATGATAACTGTGAAACAAAAATAGTGTTCAGTGAGACAAAAGGTAAATTCAGCCTTTCAAATAAAGCTCAAGCTTCCTGCCAGGTGTCTCAGTGGTTTTGTCCTATGCTGCTAATTCTGATACTCTCGTTGCCTCCCACTTCTTTCTTACTGAACTCTTTTGGCTTTCTGGCTTCCTTTTTATTTCCTCATGTATTTCATAACGCCCTTTCTGCTCCAAATTCTTTTTTTCTTAAGCTCTAGGTGTTCCCTTCTGCCCCTACTGATCCAATCTCCCACTTTGTCTCCTCTGTTCTGTGTATATTTGTTATGAAACATGTGCAAGACTGCTCCTCTGGAACTTAGGCCAGAGAGAATAGAATGGTCTGTGTATGCAACACTGAAAAATACGAAATTTTATTGGTATCTGGTATTGAATTCCTCCCTGCACACTGTTGTGTTCCCTGTAGCCTCACTATAGGGTCCTTGACAAAGTAAATAATTGTCTGAAAAAATCCCCAAACTCTGCTATCACTGTAAAGAGATTTAGGAGACTCTTTGTTGGCAAGGACAATGAAAACATGAAGAATATTCTGGCTAATTAACTAAACAGGTGATCAAGATGCAGTGTTTGCATTTTTTTTCCCAGCGTTTGCATTAATTTTTTTGCTCAGTTCAATTTGCTAGCACAGGTGGAGGAAGAAAATGTAAGAAAATTTTCAGAAGACATTATTCTGCATTTATTGTTGTTAAATTCTGTGAATCAGACAGTTAAAAATCTGTTTCATTGATAATGAAACCAAACCAAACTAACCCAACAAACAAAAAATCAAAGTTTTGTTTATTTTCAAGGGATTTGTGCATTGCAGTAAAAGAGTACTTATATTTTCCTCAGGCCAAGGGTGTTTCAGAGGTGATAACCTTCCATTGAACACCAAAGAATGAAGCACATAGGCCTTCAATTTCTAATTTTTAAAAATCAAAATCTAAGATAAAAAGTTTTAAAGTTATTTTTGAAGATTCTCACAGTCTAATTAGTATGGAAGTAATTGTGAGCTACATTAGATTAAGTATCAATTTAAAAAAATCAAAATGTCTCAATAACCAACTGTGAGGAGGCTGGAGCCTGATGTGGAGCATTTGCAGAGCTAGACATCCCCAGTCCAGCCACATAGCAGCCAACATCCTGGCTGATGAGGCTCCCAAAGTCAGACATTATTCAGGCACTGCCATATTTTACATTGTTTTCCAAGGAAACAGATTTTATGCAATCACATTGTCCATCTGCCTCTCCAGTAGTTTTCTGTCTGCCAGTCTGATCATAAGATTTTGATTAATTGATATGTTTCAGTTCAATTCTATGGAACAAAAATCTCCAAACTTCTAAATTCCTAAATGTTCTTAGACAGAGAATGTCTAGATTGTGGAGAAAGCCCATAATAGGACCATATTCAGACAAAAGCTAAATTTTCAATTAAAAAGAGTTTCAAGTAAACATTTTCATTCTTCTTTTGTTTGCTCCTCCATACTTGCTTAGCAGCTTACAGATAATTATTATTCCCAAGGAAACCATCCCATGTGATAATGGACAGCAATACTCCAGAATGCACAGTTCTGAGTTGGTGCTGAAGATGAGATGAGAATATACTGGAAAAATGCAGCTGGAACAGAGCCAGAGATATCCAATTGGTTTTGGGTGGGCTGAAAAAGATGATGGAAAAGGTAAGAGAAAGGAGGAGAATCTTTAGTCTTGGTAATGGAGGCAAAAAGGGATATAAACCACAAACACCCAGTAATTCAGAGCTGTCACAGTCATCAAACATATTTGTTATAAAGATTTATGGAACATTTGTCCAGCAAGTTTGAAATTAGTTACAAACACCCATCTGAAACACAGGCACTCTCACAGCAAGACATTGCAATGACCAGATGAGTTGAACAGAAAAACTAGAGAGAGAAACATGACATCCTGCCTTTACTGCTCAAGGGATTCACTGATAGGAAATCAGCTCTTAGGAAATCAGCTTTCTGTCTTTCCTGCTTTAAAGATAGTTTTTTTACTTTAACTAAAACAATAATTGAGTCTGTGGAGATGTTCAAAGCCAGGTTGGATGGGGCTTTGTGCAGCCTGGTCTGGTGGAAGGCTCTCTGCCCATGGTGAGGATGCTTGGAACCAGATCCCTTATCACCCTAATCATTCTCTGATTCTATGAATTACAGCTCCAAACCACTCCAAAGTGGATGTAATCTCCTTTGTTGTATCATTCTCTTTCTCTTGGTAGCAGCATAATAAGAAAACTACAATGAAAATAAATCTAGCACTCTATTACACCTGCAAAGACCTCAGCGTTGTGTTGAATCCATCATTAACCCAGAGATCCCAATTGGTTAAACCCATCAAGAGAAGAAATCTACAACTTTTTGTATCCATAGGGCATTGGAAATGAGAGAGATTCTGAGCTCTTCCATTCTTTCAAGTCCAGACAGTTTTGAGTGTGTTCAAAGGAGAAAATTGTAAAATGCACACATCTTTATGGCAAAAATAAAATTCAGGATTTTGTGCAGATGTGGATCATGTTTAAACATTTTTAAAGATTTTTTGAACATGGCTATCTTAGATAATGGAAGGCAGTAGAGAGTTCCTTGATATAGAAGAAATCCTTTTGATTAAGCCATAGAATAGAATACAGTGTCTTACAGATGTCATTTGGGGTGAAGATGGAAAGAAAAGTGGAGGACGCTCAACCACTTCCATTAGATAATCTCAACAGTTATTCTCATGCAAAAGAAAAAAAAACCTCTTTGTGTAGCACTTAGAACACTTTTCACTTTTCTCCAGCATGGAGGGAAGCAAAATCATAGAAGTAAATCTGATGAACACTCAGTCAGTAAAGAAAATTATTCTCCTTTGAAAATCAGTATATAATACAGACCACTATTGAAAAAGTGGGTTTCAAAGGTCTGAGAAGGTCGTTGAGAGACAGAGGAAATTTTGTTACACACCTACCTCTAACTCTCACCAAGATGAGAGAAAAACTCTTCCCTGTGTCAAGAATTTTCTATGTTGAGAACATACATACTGAAATACACTATTTTGTTTCTTACATATTTTCATTTTTTTAGCAACAAAACATATCTCTCTGAAGATGGCAGCATTCAACATTCTGCTCATTTTTATTTCTCCCCGCTTTTAATGCTAACCTTCTTCTTAACCTAATCCTTACTGTTACCAAATATCAATATCCTTAAATTACCATGGGTAGTATAAAAATATTTAGATAGTTCCTTCTCCTTCTTTCACATATCCAGAACTCTTAATATCAAAAAAATCATCAAAATTATTAGGGTTGGGAAAGATCTACAAGGACATGGACTGAATACCAACTAGTTCATTAATCAATACTGGGAAAGTTCCACACCCACCTGTTTTTTGAGCACTTCCTGCTGGAAGGAAATGCCTAAAGATACATTTCTTTGTCATCCTTGCTGGTTAGCATAACACCCTATTAGAAGCTGAATTGCAGCATCAGAAAAGTAATGATGCACATCAGATATGCAAATAGCAGAAGACAAGCTAAATGAATCTTTTTGGTGTGAACCTGTGCAGGACTGAACTTTCCCCCTTTCAAATCAGAGAAGCTCTGATGTGGATTTCAAGCTTCCTGTCATTTTGTGAACTGCTGCTCCCCTTCAGCAATATGTCATCATTAACAGTATGTCTTCCCTCTTTTTTAAGCAGTGTGCCATCATTAATTTTGAGCTGCTGCATTCCTTGGGATGTTCAGCTTGAATACAAGTTTAATGAGGTTGAGATACATAAAGTTAGACAGTTGAGTATGAGGAAAATGAGAATGGAGAAGGAAAAAAAAAAAAAGTAGCAAAAGAAAAGAAAACAAAGGGTGGAACAACACAGTTTTTCTATTATTTTCTAGTATTCTTATTTAAGGAATAAATTGAATTTGAAGAAATTCCAATCCCTTTCCATTTGCCTTTATTGTTAGGACACCTGAGACTGAACTTGAATGTTTTCTGCTGATCTTGATGAGTTTTGTTTTGTTTTTTATGAAGGAGTTGATGAGGAATTCCATCATCTGATGGAATCTGATGAGCTCTGATGTTCTGCTCCAGAACAAGTGATTTATAAGGGACAAGTCGACCTGGTAGGTTAAACATTTAAGTGGTTAACACGAGCCTTCTGCAAATGTCAGGAAATGGAAAACTGGTATTTTACATTATTTTAAATATTCTGTATTTCTGGCAGTGGGAAATCATTTAGACTGATGCATCTGCTGGTTTTTTAGATGTAGAAATGATTCTTTAAGCTCTTTTGAGCAGGATTATTCCTGCACATTTTTATATAATCTGGTATGCTTTGAGCATTAATGGTTAACTAATAGTGATAAAAATATTTATTCATGACATGGAAAACTACCAGCAGGGAGTTCAACCTTTTTTTTTTTCCCCAGAAAGAAAGAATTTCTAAAATGATGACATAAAATAGGGGAAAAATTGCCATGCCAGTGAAATTAACTGAGTTTGAATTACTACAACTTTCCCTGGGCTCACTTTATTTGACTTTATTGCTTTTAGCTCTTCACTATGCCTCTGTTGAAAGAATTTTAAACTTTCTGTTCTTTGCTTTAGGCTGAGTTGATGAGGAAAGGAGACTTTCCTCTGCTTTCTTTTAAGGGTGGCCCACACCTTGCTGTTCACCACAGTAAACATTCACAGTGGTGCATCTCAACTTGTGCTGTCCTTCCCTTTCTTGCCAATCTGAGGCAGAGGTCGATTGCAGCTTGCCAGAGGTGGTATCCTTACAATTTTTTCTAAATTCAACATTTTTATTTACTTCAGGACATTAAAGTTTTGTAACAATAAGGGAGGAAAGAGTCATGCAACACTGCTACTAAAATTAAGCCTGATTTTTAACATCATCTTTGCTGTGACTACATAAATACATTTTATTTAAATTGAGTTGTCAAAATGAAGTGTTCAAATAAGAATTCTATTCATCCTTGGGAGAATTTTCTGCTGGTAAGAGCTGCATAGTAATAGGAGGGATCTGCAGCATTTTCATAGTTGTGATATTGTTCACACAGAGATATATCACAGCGCCCAAAAAACAGATGTTTCTCTCCTGTCCAGCTAAGATACTCCTTAAAATGCTTGCAGGCTGCTGGTAGGGAACTAAGATGTATGATTGTTTGGAGTGTGCAAATAGTTAATTCATTGTTTTGTAGACCACTCCTAGTCCAAATTCCCACCTGAGGAATGTCACATCGTGTGGGGACCAAAACAGGCTGAAGGGTCCCCTCTTCTCTGGCCGTGATACAAAGAACTTACAGTGTGAACATCTTCAATTTAAGCACATTAACAAAATTTCAAAATGCAAGAAGGGTTCATGGGGTCCCTTCTGTTAAAGGTTGGAGGAATTCCTGTGTGCTTATTTTGCTGTTATTTCCTGCTACAGTTCTCACTCATCCCACTTGTAGAAACATGTCATAGTCACTGATTTTAGTTATGACATAGAATTTGTTCTGTCCTTTTTTTTCCATTATAGCATTTCTGCTGAAAAAAAAAAAAAAAGTTATACAAACCTATCTGGTTTATGTGACAAGGCTAAATCTATTTAATTTCTGTGGCAAGATTTTGGTTGGAGGGAGGCCTACAGTGACTGCTTCTGTGAGATGTTGGAAGTTCTCTCATGCCCAGCACAGTCAATACCAGCTGGCTCCAAGGTGGACCCATTGTTGAGGCAAGGCTGAGCCCATCAGGAGTGGTGGGAGTGCCTCTGGAATAACAGATATAAGAGGGGGAAAACCCCTGCTGTGCAACAGCAGCTGGATGGGAACAAGAATTTGTGAGAGAAGCAGCTGTACAGATGCCAGGAGAGTCACAAGGAGGGGCAGGAGCTGCTGCAGGTGCCAGAGCTGAGGCTCCCCTGCAGCCCCTGGTGCAGCCCCTGGAGAGGCAGCTGTGCCTGCAGCCCATGGGGATCCATAGGGGAGCAGAGATCCTCCTGAAGCCCCTGCAGAGCCCACACCAGGGCAGGGGGATGCCCAAGAGAGGCTGTGACCCTGTGGGGAACCCACTGGAACAGGGTCATGGCATGGACCTGTGGAGCAAGGAGCCCACGCTGGAGCAGAGTGGATGTCAGGACTTGTGACCCCACAGGGGACTTACTCTGGAGCAGTTTGATCCTGAGGGACTGCACCCCATGGAAAAGACTCACACTGGAGCAGAGGAAGAGTGTGAGAAGCAATGAGCAGCAGAGGTAGCATGATAACTCTGGTCATAACATTATATGGTCATAACTCCCATTCACCCCTCCCTGAGGTGGAGGATTCAGGAGTGAAAGTGAACCTGGGAAGCAGGAGGCAGAGGAACAGTCATGCAAAGATGTTTTTAAGATTTGATTTGATGTTTCCTCACTCTACTCTCACTTCTTTGGTAACAAATTAAATTAATTTCCCCAAGTGAACTCCGTTTTGACCCTGATGGCAATTGCTGACAGCAATTTGGACATCATGAGGAATTTCTTCACTGGAAAGGTTGGGAAGCATTGGAACAGGCTGCCCAGGTGGAGTCGCCATCCCTTGGGGTCTTCAAGAAGATGTGACACTCAGTGCTGTGGTTTAATTGACAAGGCTGTGATCAGTCAGAGGTTGGACTCCATGACCTTGGCAGTCTTTTCCAGCCTAAATGATTCTGTGATTCTTTGACCCTCCTTTCCCTTATCTTGACACAGGAGACTTTTGTTTTATTTTCTCTTCCCTGTTCAGATGAGGAGGGGAGAGACAGAGCAGATTTGGTGGGCACTTGGTGTCCAGCCAGGAGTCAATCCACCACAATGAAATTTTTAGAAAATATTAATGTGGAAGCTATAACCACAATAAGATCTAACCACTGCATAAGCATGGTGGAAAGAAAAAGAGGAAAGTCACAGTGATCACTGTAGCATCATTTGAACTGACTTTTCTGCACCTCATGGGGCACAGCATGCATGCACCAAATTTTTCTTCACATATATCCATTGTACTCTACAGTGAGCCATTCTTGCTTAAGGCATAAAGGCCTTTGCACTTTAAAATTATTGCCTGAATGCAATTTTTATGTCTCAAGATTTGCTTGGTCTAGGACTTTCATCATTTCTGAAGTGTAATTTTCAACTAGAAGAACCATTTTCCTTCACCAAACCAATGTCTTGCAATACTTGAGGAGATGTAATAGAGTTTCCATGCTCTTGGGTGCCCAGTGGAACTTAATAAAACTCTGAGGTTTGCAGTCAAAATTAAAAAGTTTTTCATTAGATATAAGAGATGTAAAATTGCCATATTTGCTGTAAATCTATATTTGTCATATTGCTCTTAATAATGACTTAATAATGACTAAATATTTCTGCAGTTCCATGGGCTCAGAAAAACTTTTTCTTCAATTTGTCTAATGAAGTAAATTGAGAAAAGGGCTTCTTGTAAAGAGGATATCCAGAGCACATGTGAAATCAATTCCTTGCAGGAGAAATACAAGGAATGGTGAAACATTAGGTATTCATTTACTCACATTTCGACTGGTAGTTTTTATGAACACTTAACTTTTCAATACTTCCTTTTCTCACCTTATTTCCCTGTTGCCTCTTCCATCTTTAATCTTTGTGAAAAGAGGAACAGCTGGGAAGAAGGAGCAGAATTTTTAAGATTTTTTTAATGGCATAACAAAAGTAAAACTAAAGTTAGTTCATTTTTTTTTATCTGAATATTTGACTTCACTTTGGCATTGTTTTTAATAATCTAAACCTGAATCTCCATTCCAGCCACTCAATGCCTGCTTATCTTTAATGTATCACAGAATAGTCACAGTCCTGACTGTAGATTAAGATTCAAATAAAAATATATTTAAGAAGTTAGCTATATTTGCAGCACTTGGAGGAAGTTTTTGGTTGCCTAATTTGGGAAGTTTTATATTATATATCTTGTATAAGAACTAATGATACTTGCCTCTAAAGTTGAGAATACTGGGTGGCATAAAGGATGCATTGGATTGCAACATAAAGCACATAGAGTAGATGCCAAGCTTTTCTTACATGTTACCTTGCACATGTGCAGAAAGTGACCTTATGTAGTTTCAATTTTGCCTGTGTAAAAAATGCAAATCAGATTCAGCAAGAATTATACAAGAACAGAAGAGTAAAGATTATCTAGCATAGAGGAAGGGAAGCTAACTAAATCCTCATCATGAATTAAATTTTATAAAAATAAAAGAGAATAATCTATACCCTTTTTCTGAGTCTAAAGATAAGTAAGTTATTGTTTCTTCAAAGGGTGATTCCCTGTGGAAATATGAAGTAAAATTTCTTTTTTATCTTTTTTTTTTTTCTATTACAATGTTTTTCAGCTTCTCATTTATTCCAATTGTAAAGTATGTCATTCATTGACATGACTCCAAAATTCAATCCAATACAGGCCTCTCACTAATAATGTGAAAGCTGATAAATTAGTGAAGTAATGACAGTAAATATTTTCACATGATTATGGAAAGGACACTGGGGAAAATGCTAAGCATTTGTTACTCTTGTTGTGATGGGAATACTTTAACTACAGAGCTAGAAAGAAATTTTCCATAATTTGGAGTAGTAAAATTATGGGTTGCAGAACCAAACAGAGATCAAGAGATATTCCCCCAGACTTCCAAAAAGTATGAAATACATCTAAAGTAATGTGACAACCAGGTAAAAAACCTCTTTATCTCAGCATGAAAAATAGTAGGGTAAGTGGTGCTTTTTCTATATCAGACCTGTACTGTTTTAACACCTGCAAACATTTTATAAGTCAGTAGATTTTCCATTCCTCACTGCAATTTTTTAGAGCTCTGGCGTGAATGAAACCATTCTGTAAATTGTATGACATAGCAGCTGCCACTTAGGATGCTCTGGAGCAGGAACAGAGAGCCTGTGCTGTGGCTGATGGCTCAGGCAAAACCAATGTGGTTTATCCTAAAGGGAGTTTGTTTTCCTTGCATGTTCATAAGATCAGATGTGACCTTCAGAATTTTATAACACAGAGCTGTGTCCTGGTCCACCTCTCAATCCACTAGAGACATCAAGGGTGGAATGAAGTTCTAATTTTAGTTATCTAAAGTAGAAGTAACCACACTTCTAAAGAGTAGTTATCTACACTTTAGTGGTGTAAATGTCTCCATCTGAATTAAGTATCCAGATTCTTTTCCTGAAAGGTTGTGGGGAAGACAGAATTTCTGCAAGATCATCTCATTCAGGAGTAGACATCTTCAGCAGATTGGGTGAAGCATCCTCCACAGTTTCTTATCTCAATTCATCTATCAGGGAAATAAAGGCACCTTGTTCAGATGTCCTGATGTAAAAGCCTCCATAGAATCCACCTCCAAGACATCTAAATGCAGAATCTGCCTACGAGATAGGCAAAATAAATTCTACCCTTATTGCACATCAGGTTCCATGTGAAACAGAATTGTATTTGAAAAGACAGGAAACTTTTGATCCAATACCAGGAATTTCAACACTCAGTAAGATTTTTCCATAGAATAATTATTCCATGATTTTTGCTATGTTCTGCATCCAAAAGTCTGAAAACATGGGCCATGCATCATTATGTAGATCAATATTAGTCTGAAGAGCTTAAATAAATTTGGGTTGGTTTTTTTTTCTTTTTTTTTCAGCAGCCTCAGCAGTAAATTAACGAGGCTGAGAAAAATAATGTAAAATATTGTTGCAAACTTACTACATACACATTAACTATAACTTCAAAATTTATCCTGTTGCTATTTTTTACTGCTCTTCACTTCAAGATAAAGTTCAGAGGGCTATGTTGGAACCTCTTGTTGAATAATCTAAAAATCTATAATTAAAAAATAAAGAAAATATGCATTTAATTTTATTTGTGTGCGCTTAGATGGATTTAAGATAAGTATATTTTAATTCATTATCAAAAAATCTCTTTCACTTTTCCGCTTTGTGATTCCCTTTTTAAGTTCCTTTAAGTGAGAACAGGCACTGCATTTTCACGCTCAGCAATTCTCAAGGAATATTAATCACAGAACTTTAGAATCAGTCTGCTTGGAAGGGACCACAGGGAGTCATCTGCTCCAACTTCCCTGCTTAAACAGGGTCATCCCACAAAGCACAGGATGGCATTCACAGATGGTTCTTGAACTCCAGTGGGTTGACTCCACACCCTCTCTGAGCACCTGTTCAGTGCTTGGTCACTGCACAAAGAAGAAGTTCTTCCTCATATTCAGGAGAAACCTCAGTTCCTGCCCGTTGCCTCTTGTCTTATCAGTTGACAGAGCTGAGCAGAGCCTGGTCCATCTTCAAGGAGCTGATGATCCTTGTGGGTCCCTTCCAGCTCAGGAGGTTCTGTGTCTGTAGCTGGGAATTTCTGGGGATAGTCGTGCTGAGAATCCCTTTGGAAGAAATCCCAATGTACTTTTGTATTTTTCTTTTGTCTGAAAATTTTGTGTCTGTTGTAGCAATGGCTCCTGTTAAGAGGTTAACCTTTGAAGATTTTTTTCAACTACCACTTTTTCCAATATTTTTCTTTCTTATTCTACTAATTTTTCTGCTGGCACATTTTTACTTTTATTTCCTCAGTTTCTCATTTTTGTTTCTTACTTTTTAAAGCTCAGCAATAACATTATTTCAAGATCCATATGATTTTATGGTAGATAAATATTTACCTTGCCTTGTTTCTTTCTCGCCTGCCATGGCAATATTTTTCAGGAGTTTGAACTCTGCTCATCCTCTTTGATCTCTGCTTCATTTTACAGTATGACTATTTGTAGTGGGTGATGTCTTTGTCATTTTCAGGGGTTCATTTCAATTTCTGTGGGGAGACTTGCCTGAAAGATTTACCATGAGTGTCCAGAAGAGCTGCCTCCGAGTCACCCACTAAGACATGGTTTTTATTTTCTTTCTCTTCCCCTAAGCAGTGTTATAAACTTCTCAAACAACCTGTACACTAGAAATAATGGAGAAATAAACATTCTCCTGTTTTACATTATATTTTCATCTATTTAGCAGGGCTGCAGAAATAAAAGTTCTTTTGTTTCGATCACCATAGGAACCACTATGTCAAATTGAGGACAATGAAAGGAAATGGCTTTAATTGCTGGTTTTCTTTTTTTCTTTTTTTATTTTTTATTTTTTTTTTATTTTTTAACCAAAGTAAAAACTTTTTATAAGGAATTTTCTTCATGAGATAAGAAACTTTGCCTTTTCTTTAAGGCTGTAGTATCCTAGTAACTGTGTTTCTGAAATGACAACGTTCCTTTGTCAATTATTTAGGTGATTCTCCATGTAGTGCAAAGTGGACAATCCAGAAGTCTTCCACAACAGACACACACACACAGAGAAATTGTTCATAACAAGATCATATCAAGACCACATATGTTTGCTTCTCACAATTTGATTTTTGACACCACGTTCCTTCTCAAACCTTTCTTCTCACCCAGACTTCTCAACTGCCTTTCTAGTCTTTCCCAGCTTTTCTCAGCTGGGGTTTTGCTCATTCAGTTTGAAATCAAGACACCCACATTTCAGTCTGTGTCAGAGCTGGGAGGTCTCAGTTTCCATGGTGATCAGTGGAGTTCAGGAAGTAAATTAAATAAAATATAGGTAATATAAACCTAGATTCTTTCTCTAAATATCGTTGGAAAACTTTATTAAATTATTTGCAAATTATTTACTTAAACTCTAGTACTAATCGAGATGTTACCATGTACAGGCATAGATATTGAGGGTTGGAAAAAAAAACTGCTTGAGGAAAAATTTAAAAAGTGGCAAAAGGTACAGGAGAGAGACTGGATGAGATTATGTTCCCTGGATGTTGGGAACCCTTCACGTGGTCAGTGCTGGATGGACTTCTTTGTTAGGTGATGCAGAATGCTGGGCAGGAACCCACCTGTGCTGCAGGAAGGTGGAGCTCACATCAGAAAATATATGGGAGACCATTTCACATTCTTGAACTCACCTCTCTGTACCCATTAATCCTGTTCTCTTCCGTGCCCAGTATTTTGCTTTATTTGCCATTTTTGCAATATCTGCCCTCCTTCAAATAGCCAGACTCACTTCCTCATCTATTAGTATTTAATCTACAGTTTGAAATTCATCATCTTTCACATGACCATGAGTGATCCAGCTATGGCTTGAGCTGCCATTGCCTGCAGTGCAGCTGCTGGGTTCACATTCCTGCTGGAGAGGATGGAAATGAGAACAACAAAAGCTAAAATACCTCGAAAATTAAGGGGCTTTAGCATTCCTTGCAAGACCACACCCAGCACTCCTTCTAACAGGAGGGGGAAAGAGGTAACTCTTACAGGGACACTCCATGGAGGATGTTCCTGGTAATCTCTGAAGCAAGGAGTCAGCAAATAAGCCTGTGGAAAAGTGGGGCTCTTGACCTTGTATCTAATAGATGTGAAGACTTAGCTAAAAAGAGTAAGCACAAACCTAACCTGAGGAAGCTGGCAGCTGGGATATGTGCTCCTTGATGGCTTGCATTTTGAAACCAAAATATCTATCAGTGAAGCAACTGGCATCACAGTTTCTTTTGCTTGATCTACAGTTTTAGATCTGTACATGTCTCTTGTGTTTATCTGCAGGATTCATGCTTTCAAACATTTTATTTCTCATTTCTACAATGGCATTTCAGAATGCCATTAAAAAGAATGATTTTTTTCCTCAAAGTAAATTAGAAAGAGCTGGGAATAAACATACAGAGAGGAAAATAAGGGCATGAAGTGGGAGAAGAAAACAGGTTTATTTAAAATGCAAGGGGCAAAACCAGCTTTCAATATGAGGCATTTTTCGTACACATAGTTACAAAGTACCAACATCAGTGTTAAAGAATGATCACTAATCTGAAATATGTTGTTTTCCCCCTACAGAAATCTAGTTACAGTATTTTTATTTATTCTCTTGGGTTCTTCAAATTAGGGTAAGTCATCCATAAAGTCTCATGTATAATTCATGCTAAGACTTAGAGCACTGTGTATTTGCCCTGGTTCAGTAAAATCACATTATAATTTGACTTTTGATATAGAGTGCTTATTTATTTAAAATTTTAATTAGAGTCATAATTATGTCTAGTGCTCACAATAGTCAATTTTAACAGTAAGACCTGGACAAAAACAATTAGATCAGGATGTCTTTTTATAGATTAATTTTTTCCTCCCCCATGCCCTAAATTAAAGTGAAAGAGCATATGAAGAAACAGCATATATATCCTGTTTTAAAGATACAACAACATGAAATGAAATTAAAATTAAGGAAAGAGTCACTAGATATTAATGGGAATTTCTGGAAATGCAGTGTGCCATCAGGATCTTACTTGCATTCTCGGTAAATAGGGAAAATTATAACTCTATTGAAAACTTTACTGGTATGAAAAAATTGTTATTCTGAGGTAAAACAAATTCCCTGAATCTGTAAAAGCTGTAAGGAAAGATCTTCTGTGCTGCCAGAAAATAGAATTTGTAAGATTATCATTTTTCCTTCTTCAAATATTAATTAAGAACTAGTTCATATCTTAACTGAAGTTAAGAGATATCTGTAATTATCTTTCCCATAACAATAGCAGAACATCATAACAGGAATTTATTATTTCAGCTTCTTATTACATGCAAGTGATGCTTAGACTAATCAAATACGTACCAGGAAGTTTCTAGTTTTTGTCATCCAAGTCAAAAGCATCCTCTTATCAGGTTTCAGAGCTCAGAACAGGTTTCAGATAGTAGCCAGCTGAGTTATTCAGAGCATCCTCCTCCCTGTGAGACTATTCCAATCAAACATTTCACAGAGCATCTTAATCAACACATTCAAGCCTTTCCTAAGGGATTCTATCCTGCATTCAAACGAATGATTGCTCACTTAACTTTAATCAGCTGTTGACTAAAATACAATGCTTGAAAATAAGCCCAGCAAGCTCTGCATGATCAGCAGCTTGACCACTGGGTTTATTAACTGATGTCTGTGGGTAAGCCTTAGTGCTGAGTACAAAAGGTGTGGGAGAATGCCAAAGTAGAGAGTTTCCTCTTTGCAGATTATAGCTGCAGATCTGGGTTTTCCACACCACCCTGAGTCAGAGAGAGGCAGATTTCACATGTGCTGGACCACAAGTTTTCAGAACTCATCTAGTGAACAAGAGGGACAGCTGTTCCTGTCTGACAGCATCTCAGAAGAAGTAGGTGATTCTCCATTCATCACACAAAAATCCCAACATGTTCCAATTTGATCCTTATTCCCAAGTGGAGCAGGCATAGGGGTGACTGTTTGGAGCTCAGTGCTGCTGATTAGTGGCATGGCAGACCAGGTACTGAGCAAAGACATTTGAATGATCAGTACCTTAACTTCTGTCAGCACCCAGCTAGAGCCTGAGTACAGGACAGGAGCAAGGGAAAAGAGAATGATGTTTATGTCCAGCTGTCTGGCATGTTTTTGCCACAGGGTGTTCTGGAGCTGGAGCACTTCTGCATTGCTTTGTGCTTAACAGCCTTTCACAGACCTTTTCTTCACGAGAAAGCTTAATCATTCTTTAATTCAATTTTATTTTTGTCCTTTGCAGAGTCTTACAACGAGTTCCTCAGTTTAATTATTTTCTCTTTGGAACAGATTTCCTGTCATGTTCCCAGTTCAGCTCAGTGCTCTCATAGTGACACTATGCCTGCACTTATTTCATAACATTCACAGTTTCCATTTCCCTCTTCCAAACTGAAAACTACACAACCCCTTGAATGGTAGCTCTTCTGCATAGTTGGGAGTATTTTTTGTATTTTTTTTCCTCCTTGTAACTTTGCTTTTGACATTATCTGTTTTGAGATAGGGGACTATACAATATGAATGCACTGGATAATAATAATTAAAAGGAAAAAAAAGTCTTGTATTGCTTTCTAAAAAGGTCCTGCATCATATTTGTCCTCTTTAATCAACATCATCATTTGTTAATTAACAATGGCAAAACTGAAAAGCTTAAGGTCACCAAGAAATCTAAGTTGGTTTTCCATTGTTTGCAATTTTTAATTAAACAATTCATTCTCACGTGAACAAGATGCAATTTTTGCTTTTCCAGTTCTTCCTCATTAGCTGAAAAAGCAGAGATCTGTATTATTAAAGAAAAATGCCCAGGTCTTCTGCTATAAAAATGCAAATCCATGCTTTAAGGATCATTTAAGTCTGAAAAGCCTATACTGAGTACAGAAATTTTTTTATGAATAGTAAAGGGTGTCCGAACTTACTTGAAATAGAATTTTACTCCTTTTAAAAGTCAATGAAGTCAAAGAAGTATCTCAGAAAATTGACTGAATAAAAGACTAGCACATTTTAAAGCTTTGCTGAGAACATTTCACCACAAAGACAAAGACAGTATGAGTACTAAGCTGAGGAGCATTAGAGTGCCAGGGCGTTTGTCAGCACAGATCACTCCCCAGGAACCAGAAGCATTAACAAGGCAGACTGTGTCAGTTTTGAGCTAATCAGAGGTTGACAATGAGAGGATTATAGAACTGAGGAAAGATCTTGTTCTATGCCCTCTTGCTCAGCTTTCTACAGCTCCTTAAAGACGTTTGCTAGACCAAGGCAGCTCAGGAAACAGCAGCATCCCTTTCAGATGGAAATGTCAAAAGACTTCAACTTGTGTAGATCTGGTTGTAAAGCTCTGACAAGGGATTTTGTTAACATTTTCCTGCAGTGATTACACTGGTTTGTTGAAATGTTATTGCAATTTCAAACACTAACTGTCTTCCCTGGTAATCAACAAATACCTTCAGACTCTGAGAGAAGAGATACAAGCTGATATTGATCTAAATAGAGAGATAATGGTACTTAATTTTATATTTAAGATACTTTGTATTGATTAATTTGCTTGCTGTGAGTTTATCCTTCTTTTTTCTTTTATTTTCTGATATGTATTTTGATTTTTTACAAGACACTTAGGATTGCTCCTATTCACCCATGTACAAAACTGTTACAGCCATTCATGAAGCACCAGATTAGGCTATCCTTAAATAAAATTAGTTATCATCTGCAAATTTTTTTTCAATTATTTATGATACACTAAATTACAAACCATAACAAAATATGGAAATAAAGCACAGGTAATACTCTAGCACATTTCACCTCTCAGCATAGGCAATCACTAAATTTCTCCTGAGAGGTATGTAATGGACACTTTAAAGTCACTCTGTCAAAATTTGTTGTACTATTGTTCCTTTTTTAAATTTTTTTGGTCAATTTTCTCTTCAGTTAAAATTTATTTAAATTAAAATTTCATTTATAGTGGCTGTTTTTAATTATTTTCACTTACTTATGTCAGAAAACTGCTGTGATTAAACTATTGATGTTGTTAAACTGACCAGAAATAAGAAATGCAGTTACTGAGATATTTCTAGTTGTTTTATCCTGACAACTGGACTGCTAATCAGTTGGAGATAACAGGGGAGATTCTGGAGATTAAAAGATGTCTCTTTTAATATGATTTATGAGGAGGATGTGGGTGACACACTGTAATTCTAGACAAGATTCACTGGAAGACAACACATTACTCTTGTGCTGAATTAGCAAATATGAAAAGCAAGCTGTTTTGTTTTACAAAAATATTTGCTGCCCTTAGATAGAGAACTATAGAGATGGATAGACAATACCTTCAGTAAGCTGGTGTTACCTGCAAATCAAATTTCAGAGAAAAATCTCTGACTTTTGTTAAAGCTTAAGTCAAACATAGGTTTCAAAGGCTGCCTAAGAACAATTCTCCATGGAAAGGTGAGAGCTTTCACGTTTTCCTAAAGACTTTCATTCTGCCTATTCTTTTGCAGATATAATTTCCTAACTCTCACCAACAATGGCACAGAAGATAGATCCCTGTAAGCTACTTGTGAGTCAGACAGAAGGTTGACAGGAACATAGAAAGTAATAACTTGCCTCAAATACATATAGCTGGCTCCCCACCAAATCCAGATTCTTACTGAGGGTGAAATAAGGCAGTAAAAGCAACAAGGTTATTCACAAAACCTTTCTCATGTTGCCATTTAATTTTTAATTATTATTATTATTCCCTTGTATTCAATACTTGCAAATTCTCAGTGGTTTTCCCATTCACATGCAGACACTCACCTTGAGGATGCTCTTAGCACTCAGAGCTAAGTCTTCAGATTGTCAGCAAATTTGCAACCTTGCCAGTCCTTGGATTTCTAAGGGCTGTGGAGCCCTGCTCCTGTCTCATTCTGATAATGATCCTTTAGAGTCATCAACATTTGTAGCTGAATAACATGACTCAGAACAAATATCAGTCAGGGAAATCATGTGAAATGACTGCCCAGAACAAAGAGAATAAGGTTCATATTTCCTACATCTAATATCTACCTGGTCACAGAGATCTGTGCCAGAGGTGGTAAGTCGGGTCCTTTATTGCAGCCAGTAGAAAATTAGGCATTTTCAGGATGAGATTCCCATCCCCTGAGGCAGTTGTTTCTGGCACAGGTTGTGTGAATGGGTACCCGGAAATGTCCATTTCTCTATTAAAACCCAACAAACAAAAGAGCTTTGACAGGTAGGTCAGACAAAGAAGTTCAAACTCAGACAAGACTAGTCTTATCAAGAAATCTGTCAATGACAAACTTAATGACAGAGCTACATTCTGTGGTGACTCTCAAGACGACAGGCTTGTCATAACATATTCAATGTGTTAATGTTAATGCTGCTAAGAGGGGAAATATTTAATTGCATAGACTCTTTCAGCAGCAGAACTCAAACTGTTCACAAATATTACTCATGGATTTTATTTCTCTGGAGCTACAAGAATGAGAAAACATTTCAAAACATAAAAATAAAAACTAGCATACATTTTAAGGAATGAAAAAGCACTTCTTGTTTTGATATTTTATTATATTTGCCTGTTATTAGTGATTAGCTTTTTGTGATATCAAGTCAAGTGGTTTATTATGAACAAGTCCACAGATTTCAAAAGCATAATGTGTTTGAACAGATATTACTGCACTGTGTCAAAATGTGCATCCAACACACATTATCCATTATCCATTTATTTGTTATTATTCTCTTTAATAAATTTCAGTTATGTAGTCAAAGAGCAGAGAAAATTTTATGTATCTGACAACTGAAAACACAACAAGAACAGTAAATACTTTGATGTGCAAATTAGGATGAAAATTATCCAGATAAATTATTCCTGTATTCTTATAATTCACTGAAAGAAAATAAGACAGGTTCTCTAGCAATTTGCTTAAGAGACAGGGAATGAAATTATAGATGGCATTAATAATAAGTATAAAATAATTAATTTTAGTTTTTCTAAATATTTCACATATTGAGTTTTCAAAAGGTTAAACTGAGATGCAAAGCATTAATATGTTCATTCATTATTGATTAAATAGTAACTGTGAACAAGACCAAATTCTTAATGTGCTCGACACTACAAAACCACCTCCACTACAAACCAGAGACAATCTTTACACTAATAAATATCCATTTCCATGTTATTTTTCTAATGGTGTTGTGCTTTCAGGTAATGTCATTAAGTATCAGTTGCTTTCTTATTTGCAGTGATCAATACTCTTAAGCAAAGACAAGAAATTCTTGAGAGTTTAAATTATCACAATAGTGTTTTTGCTTGTATGAATAATTAACTTCTTACCTGTGAAAATCACATCTTGACAAGGAAATAACATTAAAAACTAAATATTTTAAACTATTTTAAACTAATCTGAAATATTGAATGAGACTTTGAGAAAAATGTACATAATCTTATTTGATTTCATCTGAATCTAGAGGAACTTCTTTTTCTGTACAATTTCAAAGACAACGCCAGTGAAGTGGAACCAAATTTTGAAGCCTTTAAGTTGGTGCATCTTAGTCAAAATGAATTAATTACTGTATTAACATACAGGTAAGGTAAGAAAATACCTGTGGGACCAGTCATTATCTGTTGCATAAAGGCTACTTTAATAAAAAATAACAGTAATAGAGATGTATGTTCACTTGCCTCCAAGATCAAAAGGATGAGAAGAGTAGATTCACTATCTGTGAATGGGTAAGATAAAATACCCTGATGTTTTGAATCCTTGAGAACAGGCCTTTTTGAGTCCAAACCCGTCTCTCTTCTGTTCTGTCCTGTTGTCTTATCTCCACAATTCTTCAGTCAGCATCAATTTTGTCAAAAAAAATATATTGTGTTTAATATATTTATTGAAAAAAAAAATCAGTTCTATTTTTATTTCTACCATAGAGTGTTACCCCAGCAAGAGGTACATGTAGGATATTTACTCCTTAAACAGTTACAAGCTGGAGCATATTCCTCTCCAGAATTTGCAAACCACTGTGTCGAAAAAAATCAACATCATTCATGCGCTTTGGTGAAACTTACCATCAGTTTTCCAAAAACACTGCAAGGAACTTGCACTCACTGAGCTCTGCAGTATTTAGCATTTTATTGCACACTTTTGACCTGCACAATTCTGTCTCACTTGCTTCCTTTGTTTTTATTTTTGTTTTGTTCTGTTTTTTGGGGGGTTGGGTTGTTCTTTGGTTTTGTTGGTTGCTTCTTTTGTTTTTTTCCTTTTTTTTAAAACTGCAGCTTCAGTAGATGTCCCAAGATAAAGATGGCACAATGAAATGATGAAGCAGGCCCTTCAAAAGGATGGATGTTGCTAAACAGTTTGTTCACATACATCTTTGTCTAACTGCTTAACTTGCTTTTAGAGGGGAAGATTGACCCAATTTTCCCTTCATTTGTATGCTTCTAGTGCACTGATTCATGCATCATAGAATTTAAATTATCTTCCCTCGTACTGCAAGCTAAAATGTAGTCTTATCTGAAAATGCATTTCTTCTTAAAATATTCATTCATCACATATACTAATGCATTTCTAAAAAGTATATCCCTAAAATGGATATAATGGACTCATGTCCTGTTATTTCAGAGAAGTTAATTGAAGCATTGTTCTGGCAGCAAAAGCTATGATATAAAATCTGGAGTTTTGGAACCATGTTGCAAAACCTACAGGAAGATGAGGGCGTCTTCCTTAGGCAGGTACCAACCTTTCACAGGATCCTGGGAGTGTCCTTGGCTGTGAAAGACATTTGGGGTGAGTGCTGACAGAAAGGAAGCTCAGAGCTGGTGCTGATCAGCTCCTGCTCTGGGCAGAACCGTGTGAACAGAGAAAGAAGAAATGGCACCTGTAGCAACAGCACAAAGGACAATTGCTTTAAACTGAAGTGGGATATATTTAGATCAGGTATAAGGAAGAAATCTTGCATGATGAAACAGCAGAACAGGTCACCCAGGGAGGTGGTGGTTGCCTGTAAACATTAAAGTTTGGGTTGGATTAGTCTCTGAGTGACCTGATCTAGATGAAGTCCCTGCTCATTGCAATGGCATTAGACTAGATGACCTCTTCCCTTCCAATCAAAACTGCTCTGTCATTCTATAAATCAGAAAAGACTTTTCTCATCAATTTTGTGCATTTTCTTTTATTGGTATCTTTGCCGTGAGGAACTCCTCTATGTTAATACAGCAGCTTTAGACACAGAAAAAATTAGTTTATTGTGCAAGGAGTCACATTTGGCTTTACAAGATAGAATATTCAGATTAAAAATTGCTGGTTCCCTGCTTGTTCTTAAGGTTACAAACCAGCAGAAATAGTCAAAGACTAAAAGTAAGGAAAGGTCAGAGCTATCCCAACTGTTATGAGAGGGCTTACTTCAGATTTGATTTCAGATTAATTTGGAAATTCAAGCTAGATTTTTCCTGAAATGAAGCAGTTAATCTAACCTCAAACACCATTAATAGAAAAGGGGTCAAAAACAAACTTACATCTTCACCTGAATATGTGAGGAACACAAGATAAGAAGGCAATGAATAAAATCAGTAGAAGGATCATATGAAGCCAGATATGTGGATGTAAACATATGAGTGAACCCTGTTTTACCTGGAATACATAAATGTTTTTCCAGTGCTGATTCAGTGCATCAGTTCCCACCTATGCTACTTTACATGAGTTTCTCTCAGTCTGTACTGTTCATAGACCTATAGTACTAGTCCATGTTATCAGCATTACAAGAGTCTATTTTAGGGTTAAAGAGAAAGAAAAGCTATACAGAAAGAAAAAAAAATTGCTTGTGTTTTCTTCTAGAGGTGGAAAGACAATGAAAAATGAAGAAAATATTCTTTAAAATTGTCCTAAACACTGTTAATATAATATTTCACCTCAGCTGAAGCAAAACGTGTCAAATACATAAAAGGAAAGAACAAGAAGCTGCCAAAATGCTATTCTGCTGGACAAAGGAATATTTTCCCTAGAACTCTTTCTGTGGTGAAACTTATAATGGATGAGAACTGTGAGACAGGAATTTGCTGTCATTTTCTCCAGTCAAGCAGAGGAAGAAGGTAAAACTGACTCCTCTAATCAGTCCTGTCTCATTCAAATCATCTGATCATCTTTGGTTCAGAGCACAGAGCCTCTGCAAGAAAACACACAGGGAGAAGATGTCATTTTCAAAGAACAGATTTCTGCTTGCACACCCTGCAGCAGATTAGCTTCTTGCAGCTAAAAGGGCACTGGGGCTCTTCAGTTGCCTCTCCCAGCCCCAGAGCTGGCTGTCTGTTCCCTTACTATCAGCTTTGTCCTCTAAGAAAAGTTTTTACCCAGTCCTTGAGAATGGTAAATGATGGAAGAATAAGAAGTTTTATCTTTATTCTCTGCATGAACACCTGGCATAACTTTGTCTCTTGTATTCAATCTGAAGCTACTGGCATAAGAAATTTGAGCAATGTGTTTTTGCCATTTATGTTTTTTCAAGATGCCATTATTGCTGAAGGCAATCAGCTTTAACTGAAATGCCTTTAATGAGAGAAATGACTATATCAGAAGAAAAGAGGGGGGAAAAATTCGTGTTTCTGGATAAGGACATCTCAGAATTAGATGTCAGGAAAAAGTGAAATCTAACTTCACACATCTCTGTAAAAAGCATTGACTGAGGCAGTCATTAGGATTTATACCAAAGGATCTTTAAGTCATCTTTCAGAAAGCAGCAGGGCTAAGTCCTGAAAGAAACTATATCAAAGAAACACACTGTAATGCAGGGACAAATTATCTTATTTGAAAATGGGTATAGGATCTTCCTACCTGCTGGGCTTAATTTAAAAGTATAGTGATGCATTATGGTAGGGAAAAAATAGAGCAAATAAATAAATTAGCTGTTTGGCTGTATGTTTTTGTCCTGATTTATTTTCATTTCATCAATAACTGAAATAGCAGGAAAAAAATGTTATGGAAGGTCATGTCTTCTCTAAATTCCTGGAATTATTCTTTTAAAATGATCTTTAAACATGCTAATTGGTGTGTCTGAAGAGACTTTGCCAGGTTTGCTTACAGGAGCAATGTCACAGTGTCTGTTCCATGGTTGCTTTAGGTAAGGAATACTCTTCCTACTGAGAGTTATTATTCCTTCCTCTATGCCCAGTCATTGGGTGTTGAGGTGGAATATTTTAGGACATATAAAATAGCACTAGACCATCTGTATATCAGCAAATGGCCTGCAAAAGAAGTACCTTTAATTAACAAAAAAAAATTAAAATTGTCTCAAAAGTCAGGGTGCTTGCCTTCAAGCATATTTTGGAAAAATCTATTTTCCTTCAAGTCAGGGACTTCCTTTGAATGTTGTTCAGAGACAACCAGCTGCAAGTGGAGCCTAACACAAGGCTTTAATTAATGCCCTGCTGAAATGTGAATGCAGATCAGTGGGCCAAGATACAGAATTGTGTAATGCCTTCTCTTTAGGAGTTTTTTAGTTGTGTACCTTGAGGAGTTGCAATTTTCCAAGTGGCAGTCACACTCTGATGTTCATGAGCCATGCTTTACTAGCAGGCAGTGTCAGTGGGAGCTGTGGAGGAAACAGGATGGCATGTGATCCACTGAACCATAGCTAGACTAAAAGGACAAATCTGAAGCAGGGCTTTCACTGAAAAATTCTGATTTTTCCAAGTGGAAATTTTAAGAACAGCAGCCAACACTGGAAAGCACTGGGAATTTTCTCAGCCTTATGATAGAAATGATCAAAGCAAAGAAGTCCTGAGATTAACTAACTACCCAAGTGCCAGTATATTCAGCCATGAGAGACCTCATTTCAAACTTCTGCTTAATGTGATTCAGATCAAAGTCTCCTTCGTTCTAGCTGAATGCCCTAAATTCCATATTATGAAGTAATTCTCTCTTTACCTACGTGAATTTTTAATTATTCTATATGGAGAAAAAATCAGAGTAGTTAAATTTAAATATAAAATACTGAAGAGAGCCTACACCACACACACTCCTGAATTTAAGGCCTGTTTTTAATGAGAGACATCACTGTCGGTTTTCCAGCCTGTTTTAGCATTCTGGAAATCTAAGATCTTGTCCAAAGAAGCTGCAGTTTCACAAAATAAGGGTTTTGGTTTCATCCTGATATAGATTGTGATTTTTTTGCTTTGATGGAAGGGAGGTGAGTTTGCAACCCTGCTCTAGTTTTATGTCTTTTTTTAATTTTATTTTTTTTTAAATAATCCTGAAAACATTCAGCAAAACTGTGCTTAGTATTGCAAACCAATTATTTGTGATCTCAGGCAACTTTATGAATTACCTTTTAGTACAACATTGGGCTCCCTAGCTTTCCTTCAATTTAAGTGCTATATTGAAATAGTTCTCCACTCCTGAATTATCCTCAGCCCCCAATATCTGTCCAATTTGGAAAATATTTCCTAAAAAAAAAAGCTTGGTAATTGTCTGCTTAACAAATTAAGCGATTACATCAATTTTTTTTTTCCTGCTTCTTCCTTTTTTCGATCTTCCCTTAAACCATTTCCTTTAATCACAGTTAGTAACCAGGATGTGCAAACAGCAACCTACCTACTTATCAATGGGGAGTTCTAACTATACATTTACTTAGGCATTCAAGCTACATGGCAGGTCTCAGCTTCTTATTGATTTTGCTGCATTAAAATAGATGGTTTTGTTTAGCATTGAAAAAGTGAACAATTTTCCTGACACCAACCACTTGTTTAATAGTCTTAGAATAATCTATATTTCATTAAAATGATGACTTATAACACCCAAACATTCTCCTGTCTTCTTAACTATTGATTTAAAGCAGTTTAACACTTCTGCACCATATAATAAATTGGTCTGAACTAGAAGCAGTTTGTTATAAAGTCATTCTTAACTATATAAACACAAAATTGGCATATTTTAGAGATGTCCCTCAGATTAGTTTCTGGGAAAGGATCTTTCCCACCAAAACAGAGTCAGTATTTTTTTTTAAAAAGCCTCATAAAACTTTTAGGTAAGTAGAAGTTACCACAATCAATATTCATAGCATGATTTATAGGAGAAAGAAGCTTTCCACTAAATCCTGACTGTAAACCCAGTACTGTAAAGTATTTAGTACAGTAATCCATCTCATAGATATTTTAAACTGGGCATTAATGGTGCTCAAAAGTCGAGTGACAGTGAATCAGCTGTATTACAGAGTAGTTAGGAACTTTATTACTGGAAATGATTCAAACATACCTAAGCCCTTCACCCCTTTATTCTCCAATCAGTGACTTCTTACTTTCCCATATATTTTCCTGATCACTTTCTTAGCTCCTCATATCACTAAAGCCTTGCTTTGACATGGCAGAATAGATTCATCCTTCTTGAGCTTACGAGAAGGCAAACAGCAGAGAGAAGCAGGTTTCAAACTTAATCTGGTTTATGGGCTGCCAGCAGGTACTCCCCTGCTATTGTCATTCCATTCCAATTCACCTGAAGAAACCAAAACACATGCAGTTAAGAGGTTGCAAAATTATTTTCATTGAAAACTTCAGTGAAAATGCAAAAGAATGCACAAGAAACTCCACTGGAGGAGTCAGCTGCTCCCACATTTACAACAGGATGACAATACTACAAATATATTGCTCTCCTCCCTCGAGGATTCATGTTTTAATTCAATAGCAGGATTTATAATATTAAAAGGGTAGCTACAAATCTGTTGTTCTTTCATAGGACAGATAGTATTGCAAAGGAGAAAAATATTCACTACAGAATAAAGCAATAATTTGCAGACACACACTTTTGCTGCTTCTCAAGACATACTAACAATGATTTCCTCCTATTTCCCATCTAGAAAGAGAAGCAAGGGGAAGAAAACATGTCATTTTAAGTAGAAAGTAAAGAAATGTTCAGAAAGAGCCAGATGTGGTTCGAAACCTTTTGGTTCTAAATTGGACTTCAAAATGATGACAGTCCTGGGAGACAGTAGAGGGATATTGTGAGGGTCCAGAGTGCTGCAGAGTTCCCAGGCAGTGCAAAGGAGACACCTTATTGCAGAAACCAGGCCTTCTTCAGCAGCTAGCCCATTATCAGTTACATTCCATTAAAGTATAACAAATGTAATTCAACCTTAAACCACGATGTGAACACGTAATGCTTATATAACTTGTTTTTCTACCTCCAATTCAGTTGAGTCACTTTCCTATCATCCTTTTCTTCTTAGCCAAAGCAGAGGCCTGAGCCATGATTTTACAAGGGTAACAAAGCCCTTATTTTATAAGGTTTTATTATATAGTAATTCCTATTTATTACCTATTTTATATATAATAAATAGGCATTACTATATATAAAATATAGTAATAATAAAAACATATTATTACTATTATTTTAGCTTTTCAGAGAACATCAAAGAGTGCAGAGACATGAAGTCAAGCAACAATCAACAATAAATCTATAGACAGAAATTACTGTTATATTTTAATCACCCAAGATATATTTTCAACTTTCCTGGACAAACAAACACACGCCTTTCTCGTGTGCAAAGGAGAAACATAATATCAGCAATTCTTCCACATGATCTTACCCTTACACTCACATGTTTGCAGCAGGTCTGATGCTACCCTACTGCACAAGATGCAATCAGATAAACTGTGCTGTTCATGTAACACAGTTTGGAAAATCCTGGCAGGAATTAGCCCCTGTGGCACAAGAGCCAAGGAAATGCAGAAGGAAAAACAAAGCAATGGCACAACCAGTGTGACTCATTAAATTCACTCCAATACAGGTTTTTTACATCCATCAGCTGTAAGAACAGAGCAATGTGATGTCCCAGCCTTAAGGGAGTACTCAAGATTCGGAGATGCTCGTGATCAAAAGAGATTACAAAAGTCAGAGGATCTGCAAAAGCTCACATAGTTTTAGTAATAAATTATGCATTTACCATGGAAATTAGTAGAAGTAAGTCCCTTATCTGTTAGTATAATTACAGAGCAGAGGATTTTGGATAAAGGGATAGGGCTGGAAGGAAATAGAGAGGGATGGATTAAAGCTGGGAAGAGAGAATAAAAGGAAGAATGGAAGAATGAGAGAGATCACCAGTCCTGGCTCCAGCATCAATCCAGCTGATGGGGTGTCCAAAGTCCCAGGTAACTTTTATAGATGTTTCCCAACCCTGGAGATAAGTTTATTGCTTTCTATGAAAACCAGTTCTCATGAATAGTCCATTCTTCTGGACTTTTTTGGAAGTGGGTTGGAGGGTTCCAGGGGTCTTGGGTAGTCTTGACCCTCCTTACAGTTTATTCCCAGTTCTCAGCCTCACTCCTGCACTTGCATTGTGCTGTTATCTCCAGGAAAACAAAACAAGGGCATTTTTTCTGGAAATGTGCTGCCCTATCCCCATTTGGCCCCTGCTCCAGCCACATCCTGTCCTTTCTCCCAGCAAAAATCCTTGGCTGGCTCCACAGCCACCAAGCTATCAGTGTTTTGGACTTGAACATTAACTTCCTTACCTTCAGCCTTCAACAGAAGTCCACAACCAGTCCAAGTTACACAAGTGGGTTTTATGCCATTCATAGACATTACAATGATGACCCCTGTACTAAACTAATGTAATTAAGTTATTCATTATTACTTATTCAAGCACAGTAAGAATTAACAAACTCAATCCATATGTTACCTACTTACTGTAAAGAAAAGCATGTGAAGTACATATTACTGAATTTAGCTCACTAAATGAGGTAATATTAACAACAGGAAAATAACAGTTAAGTATGCACATCTGAAACATAAGGGTAAAATATGAAAAAGGCAGGCAAAGCACTCATCACCACTGGGTGCAAAGTGCAGACATACAATGTTCTATGTAATGTTATCTAGTCACACAATATAGATTATATACATATATAGATTATATGTTATAAAAGTTCACTTCTTTCTTTTGGCCATTGATGATGGTGACTTTCTCTCTACACTCTCAGACTCATCATCATATTTACTTGATTTTTCTCATCTGTGTAATCTGCTATGGTTTCCACTCATTCTGAGCCTCACTGTCAGGCAAGTCAGACACCTCTTGTCTCTCAGCAGGGCTCCTTTCCCATTTGTGTGGGGCCACATTTTATTTAGTGAAACCCTGAGGCACAAGGAAATAGTGGGACAAAGTTTTGTCTGTGCTTTGGTTCTGGACAGGGAGAGGAGAGAAGAGATAAGAATAGTTTCTGCCTCGAGGTCCTTGCATTTAGATTTCTGTGTGAGGATGTTGATACATGAGCAAGGAATCTCAGTTTCTGTCATAGCCAGTGGACAGCCAGGGTTTGATTCAGTTCCCTAAATATCCATTTGGGATGGGTAGTGTGACTGGGGTCTCACAGGAGGCTCCATCTGACTGTGAAGCAGTGTCTGTAGGACACACAGGTTATCTCAGAGCAGCACAGGGCTGAATGGCACAGCTAATTAGTGAAGCCTGGGGCACAATTCCAGCACCTCTGAAATAAACATCTACACTTGTCTGAATCATTATCCAGACTCCAGTGACTGAATAGAGATCCTTTGAGTAAAGTTGGAACTTGCACATCTGGTACAGAAGTAGGTAACTCATCTTAGATGTCTTAATCTCTCACTGAATCTGATTTTTTTCAATGAAACAGAACCTAGGAACACAAGGGCTTTTGTAGATAAGCAAAGAAACATGCATACTACCCAAACTCTTTCTCCATGACCCAGTGCAGTGACCTGAATGAAAGCATATGTCAGCTCTGAATAATCTCCTCTGGGACCCAGTAGAAGGATAACCATAATAGTATCGTGCTCTTCTGGGGCTCATATGTCAAGTTTCTCATTCAGAGCTTGTTCAGGTGCATCTCACATTACACTGTACCTTTCTGATACACCCTGAATGCCTTTCAGTGCTGTGTTAAGTGATGTAGCTAACATCTGCCACATGTAATTTGTCCTCTCTTTTTAACTCCCCAAGGGAGGCATTATGCATGCAGTGTAGCATTTTGTTTTAGTTAAGAATTCCTGCTTGCTGTTTACACATAAAAGATGCTGGGGCAGAGTTGCTGTAAGATGAAGGTCTCCTACTGTGAATTCAGGGCTCTGAGTTTTTACCCTGTTTTGAACCTCCACAAAAGGCTGACCGTCTGCTTAGCCATTTGTGAGCGACTTCCCATGAACCACAGTCAAAAGTGATCTACTACTCACAATGTTTTCTCTGTTTGCCTGACTGAGAACAGTAATATGCCATTAATTAGCAGTTTGCTGGAAGGTGGCAAGACCTTTTGACTTCTTGATCCATCTGTGGCAATTGCTGTGCATACAGTGGGAAGGCAGGAGCCAAAATTGTGAAAGGAAGAGAAGCTTTGTTACCACCCTAATTTTCTGTCACGGCTTGTTCCATGGTATCATACTGGGTTTGAAAACAAATCTGCAAAATGTACATTTTAAACAAAAACTTTACTAATTTTTTTTTTTTTTTTGCTAATAGTATGTGTAATATTAAAATACATGGTCAATGCTAGAAGCAGAATTTAAACAAATAGTAAATATGGTAAGTACAATGGATCTAAAAGGTGAAAGCCCACTCTTCTGAGCTCAACGAGTCAACTTAGAGATTCTCATGCCTTCCAGGAGCACCTGCATATTATATGAAATTAATTTCTGATCAATTTCAAACTTATTCTGCTAGACATCTAAATTTATTAGAATTTAGCAAACTCCTGTACAACTTTCAGGAAAGTGAAATCATGCAACTTGGTGTGGGATCCTGTCCTGCCTGAAGCAACTTTCACAGAATAATAGAATGGTTTGTGTTGAGAGGAATCTTAAAAATCTTCTCATTCCAGCTCTCCTGCCATGGGCAAGGACACTGCCTACTTGACCAGGTTTTTCAGGGCCCCATCCATATGTTTGTGATTATATATGTGCATAATCATACCTGAAAGAATGAGGTCCCAGTGTCTACCACTTTAAACTTTCTTGGAAGTTTCTCTTTTGTACCTATGCAAGTTCTTTTTCCTCTGCATCCCAGCGAAATAATTTCCCACTAGTCTACTGTTGTAACCTCTTCTTTCTGCCTCAGAGGATGGTTTGAGAGGGAAAGAGATAAAGAAGTTTATTATTGTCTTTTTGCATATGATTCATGGGCATTTATAATATAGTTTGCTGAAGTGATAACTCTGTCCTTTAGAATGAGCTGACATTTAGAAAATAATAAAAGCTAAATTCTCCCACATCCACACCTACCTGTATTCCAGGAAAAAAGCCTCAACTTCTGCAGTTAAGATTCATATCAAAATTAGACCATCAACTCAGAGCCATTTGCTTTTTTTAAGAATTCATAATCAACTCTTCAACTGAGTGTGGGCAGCAGAATCGTTATGCAGGTCTGCTGCAACTCTCTGTGCTGAACTTCTTCCTACCTTTTAACCTCCCTAAAATGGGAAGGGAGGAGAAAATACAGTCAAGGTCTTCTGCCTGCTTTTCTCAGCATAATGAATCCTCCCCCATGTTCATTTAGTTCATCCCCACTATAAAAATGACTTTTTCAATCAAAGTATTGTACTCCTTCCAAAGACATTAAGCCAAATGACAGAACATGAGCTGGGATGACAAGGACAAGCCAGCTCAGTGCAAGGTAAGGGGAGTTTCTAAAGTGAACGACTGAAAACAAATACATACCAGCACTTTGCTCAAGGACTCTTAGCAAATTGTTCCTACAGAGAACTTGATCTTGAATCAGGATAGGAGAAAAATTAGGTAATGAACCAGAAAATTACCACTTTGTTACTTTGCTTTTCTTGCTCCCTTGCCATGAGTGTTCTGTTCCTTATTTATGGGTTTTGTAGCTTTCCATGGGCTCAAGGCCCAGAGAAATTTCAGAAGTTGGAATCAAAAAGTGAAGTTTAGTCTACAGCAAAAGGAGAGAGTTTGGTATCTCAGCATGAGTCATAGAAATAGCCATAGGGAATGGGTGGATTAACAAACAGAAAATCAAAATTGCCTTTAGGAGGAACATGTCTGATACCTACACACTGCCAGAATTAGGAACTTATCCAAAGACCTGAGGTAAATGCCTACACAGAAATTAGAACTCACATACCAATACTGCTGGTTTTTTTACCAGATGATATTCACCCACATCTTCTATTTGCTCTGTCCTAAATAGATGATAAACTAATTTTTTGGGCACCTCCCTCACATTAGCAAACATGGTAGCATATCTCTATAAATTCAACAAGATTTAATTTTTGCTAAAAACCAGAAAATTCTATTTCCTTTTGCTGCTGTAAAACATTTTATTATCAACTGTCATATATTAAACTTATTTTTTTAAATATAATTTTTCACATGCTTCCTCTCTTCTTCTAACACAGAAATCAATTTTCTGGATCTTTGTGTGTGGCACTATTTCTCTATTTTTAAATATCACTTCAGAAAGTGCTAGTTGCTTTCAACCTAATTTATTGTAGCTGGAGTTCTCAAACACACATTATATTTCTAGAGTTTTCTTGAGAAAAACACCAACAATAATAAAACCTCCCACCCTCAGAAACAGCTTTATCTTCTTAGGAAATAAGATCAGTTGATCAAAAGACACAGTTCTCTAGGAAGGGCAGAATTGATTATCTATAGACAAATAAGCTTCCCTGTAAACAGACTAAAGCAGAGACTTTAACCAAGTTGTGATCTTCAAAGGTACTTGGTATCAGCAATCTAGGAATGAAAATACCAAATATTGTCTCCTTCTCTGAATTATTTCTTTTTAATCTCCTTTGCACCCACCAGAGATCTGCACGGGCATTTGCCACATTATAGACACAACCTGAGCCTCTGGTTCTGTCCTTGAACTTCAGGACTGTCTCCTTTAAAGGAGACATTTTTTTCCCTGAGCTACATAAAAGCAATCAGAGTAGACAATGCATGGGAAAAGGGTGACACTTTGTGGCTACACAAGAGAACTGAGGTCTCTTCATCCTTTTATGTGTCATTGTCTCCATCTTCCTGATGCCATTAAAATTTAAAGGTGACAAAAGTAGAATGAACTTTGACCAAGATACACATATTTATTTAAAAAAAAACCAGAAACAAAACCAAAAAAACCTTCAAATGAATAACATGAGAGTGATTTTGAGGACATGTTTCTGAAAACAAAACTAAGAAAGTTATTGTAAGGGTTACCACAGGTTTTCTTGAAAATCCATCATATGCTGTTCAGGCATGCTAGCAAAAGTCAGTTTATGAAATAAGAGTCTTTGGGGGACATTTTGCCTCTCCCCAAACCAATTTAACTTCTGTCCTTCCTAGAGAAAATTATTTTCTGAACAACTTCCCTTGAGCTCAGCCACTTTCACCAGATCCCTCATTTAATGAAAACTAATGGAAGGATCACTCTTTCTGCAGAAAGCTTGGTCTATAATCCATCATTGCTGAAGGCCATCAATGCCCAAATACAGATTTAACTATGAAAAAAGGACATATAGAAATTCATTGTCGAGTTTAAAAATAATGTGCAATGAAAGTGATGAAGTCTAAAGAAATCTATCAGTCCTGTACTGAACAAATCCAATGTTGAAAGCCTGCACCTTCATCTTGATTGCCCACTAGTCCACATCTGTAGGAGTTAAAGAATGCCAGTAGTGTGAAATGGAAGAGATGAGCTTTTCAGCTTCTTGCACTCTCCACACATCTTCTTTTGAACTGGTCAGTGCACCAATTGCTGTCTCTCCATGCACCAGGGTGCCAGATATTTTCACTTTTGGCAGTAAACAGATCTTCTGGCGAGTCCTACTCTACCTCACCTGGTAAGATCAACCTGGAATGATGCAAGGCACATTCACTGGGCACTAACTGTTATGAACAACAACAACATTTCTGTGAAAGAGCAGCTTTCCAGCTCCTTCTGCTTTTGGTAGGGCCATTTGACTTGGCTATGGTGCAGCTTTACTGGAAATCTCATTTGACTCAAGTAATAGAACTGCCTTCTCCTATTTACATACATATATATATGTACACACCAAAAAAATAAACAGTATTTGCTGTCAGTGACACTGATAAAGAGAGAGCACTCACACTAAATTGATTTTCATGGGTCTGTTCCTTCCAGGAATAGTACTTCATACTTCTTTGCTTCACAAAACCCATGAAATTAGTGGCATAGTAAGTCCATTCTGCAGGGATAAAAATTTGGATGCAGAGTGATTTTAAATGCATTCTACAATTAACATTGTGGAAAGAAGCAGTAGCTGGGAGTCCTACTTAAAGAGCTGCCTTTTAGCAGATTGTTAATTTTTGAGTAGAGCTAAAAGAACATTTGCATAATTATTGAAAGCTAGACTGGGTCCTTGCAGCAGAGTTGGACACCAGGCAACAAAACGATGCAGAGCAGTAAATTGGGGGGAAGCAGTCAATCCCTTCCATATGTGCACCCATGGAAGTGCTAATATTGCTGAGGAAAAGGAGATTATGTGCCATTCAATCCAGCTACCTTCAAACCCTGGCTTAACCCTGCTGAACCTTTGGACTGGCTGATTTCCCAGTGCTCTCTCTATTTAGTCAAAGGAAGAGAGGAGATCCAAGACTGGAGT
Source organism: Luscinia megarhynchos (assembly GCA_034336665.1). Classification (NCBI taxonomy): domain Eukaryota; kingdom Metazoa; phylum Chordata; class Aves; order Passeriformes; family Muscicapidae; genus Luscinia; species Luscinia megarhynchos. The sequence goes on from JAPFBE010000002.1 coordinate 95,948,623, forward strand.
CATTCAGAGATCCCAGGATTGTGTCTTTTCAGGGACTGTGCTGCAGTACAGGAGCATTTGATGTGGGTAGCTGAGTGCATGAATGGCTTCAGGCTCTGAATCCCAGTTTCCCAGAGGGCTTTAAAAGACCATTTATTTCTCCTCTTTGCCCTGAAGCATGATTAGTTTCACACCAGCTTCATTCCTGACACAAGCTGTTCCAATCCTGTTTAAGAAACTCCAGTGATGGAGATCCTCACATTTCCAGGCAATCAATCCCAGTCCTAAATTGGAAATATTTTTTGCTGTGCTGCAATTCACATCAAAACTTTCCATGACTGTATTTGGGTGTCCATAGTACAGACATGTCTTCTTCTGAACAAGATATTTAGGAGCCCATTGCAGTCTGTGAAGAATCAGACAATTTTAATTTCAGTAACTAAAGAAGCTGTTCAGTCTTCTTGGTTTTTAGGCTCATGTTTATTCTTGTTCCAGCTCTTGGGGTTAATATTAAAACACTGCACACTACTAGGTCCAAAACCTGAAGTTCCATCATCCTTAACATAGTACTACCTGAAAGAAAGTGAATGAATTAATATCTTATGGGGGGGGGGGGGGGTTTCTGCTATGCAAAATAGAGTTTTCTATTTTCATCCTACAATCTTTTTGTCTCATATTTGACCAATATTGTTCTCTAACTTGCAGATACCCTTTCTAAAGATCTGCTACAGTCATACACTATTCTGTAATTGTATGCTTGATGTTTTTTTAAATTTTGACACCTCACTCTGTTTCTGCTCAATTAATCTCATTCAATCATTTCTTTCTGCAAGTGTTTTACCAACTTTCAAATTTACTTTTGATTATATTAATTTCTTTTAGCATGAACCTCTCTCAGGTTCATATGATCAGCAAAGTGAAAAAAAACCCTGCATTTTAAAATTGTTTGCACAGTTAGTGAATGCATTGACCAGTTAAATGGTAGCTTTCTGCAAGACACCACAATATATTCCATATATTCTTTCTCATATATATTCCATACATAATATCTCCTTTGAAATTGATAACTTCTTTATATGAATGTTTATCAGACTCATGTGGTAGTGGTTCCATGTTTCCATTCCTTATTAGAATCATCCTGGGTCATGAAATAAACCTTTATAAAACTAGTGTTTGTTTTTCACTATTTACTTTTATCATCTTTATTCAGAAGACTTATAACTTTATCTTGAAAGAAGATTGCAGTGGTTTGAGGTAATAGTATAATTTGCTTTTTTTGGTTGCTATGTTTTAGCCCTTCAGTTGTTAAGGTAGGAATAGCTACAAAAAATGTGAAATTATTTTAACTGGGAATTTATCAAGTGTTTGCAATTACTTTTTCATTTCTGTTTTCCTTATTCAAAGTAGAAAACTCAGAAATCTTATCCATTTATCACAACATCAGCATTTCCAGACATCTGTTAGTCATTGACCTTTTACAGAGAAACTTAAGAACGACAAGAACTTGAGCATCAGATGAAGATTCTCCATGATATGTCACTAACTGCAGGAAGAATTATATCTTGTTAACCTTGATGTCTCTTACATATTGCACTCCATATTTTTTTTGGTCTTTCTAACTCTGTATACATGTTCATTTTATTTCATATTTTTTATATGTATACTTTTATTTTTATTAATCTCAGTTTCTATTTCTTGTTTCTTTTTATATCTGAGTCAAAGCTTTAACCACTTTGTTGCTTCATTAAAATACTGCCCTTCATGTACAATGGAATTGTTTGCTAATGTAGCTGTTTCATCTTTTTTCAAAGAAATGTCAGACTTCCTTCAGTCATCTCCCTTCAATTCACCTTTTCTAAAATTGTAGCTAGAAGTTATCAAACACTACTAATGACAGAAAATCTTGGTGCACAGGTCTGTGTCACTTACTATTGTCATTTTCCCTTTTTTTTATTTTATGATCCTCAGTCAATTCCTGTTCACAGTGCAGTCATATGTAATTGCCTCAAAGCTCTGCTGCAGTAAATAAACTCATTATTTAAGTTTTCAAGTCTTTTAGTTTATCTTCATTCTTCTCATGTCCGTGTACACTTACTCAAGGAGTTCAGCTGATTATTTTCTTCCTCCCTCTGATATTCTAAATCTGATGTAAATGACTCTGCCCTCATTTTCCATGAAGTGAACTGTTCCTAAACAAACTGCTCATGGGAAGTGACCATGCAGAGCTGGAAGGTGCAAGTCTTCATCAGATCTCCCATAAGTGCAGCCTTGCACCCAATGTCATGGTTTGACTCCAGGTTTTGGTGAGGGGGCCACACACTGTCCCAGCTTTTCCACCCAGCATCCAGCAGTTGTTCTCTTCCACGTGGCACTATTTCTTTCCCATTCATGATTTTGATAACACCAGGAGTACATTAAGAGGGAAAAAAACCACAACAAAAATAAAACTTTGGTAATGTTTCACATTGAGGATCTTGGGTTTTCAAGTTCTGGAAAAAAGGATCGTTTTATGAAATATTGAATATTTGAGCTGCCTCTGTGTTTCTGCTCAAAAACAGTTGCTCTAAATCTCACATTTGAGAAAGACTGAAACTTTTTCTACTGTGTCACAAGGACACAATTTTAATCTTCTGTCAGAATAAGCATATCCATTCTTGATGTCAAGGTTGCTGATGAGGACAAAGTACATGCTATGCATCAAGAGAATTAGAATTCAGCTTCTGCTTTGGGGATTGACTGGTTATATATGATTAGATCTTAAGCTCATAGTATTGTTTGATCTACTCAATTCCCAGAATACGGTAGCTATCTTTAACATCTTGTGCTACTAGGTGACTGACTAAAAGCAACATATCCCAAATATTTTAAAGCATCACTTCCCTTTCAGAAAGAAGTTATGGACTGTTTGCACCATTTCAAAGAAAAAAGAACACATCAACACGTTATGTTTTGTAAATTAAATGAGTGGGATCTATTTCATAGAATGGTATTTGCAAAATTTGCCATTATGTAAAAAATTAAGAAAAAACAAAGTCCCAAATTGAAGGTATGGTGTGGCTGTCCAAGTAAATCCTAATTTGGATTGCTCTGATTATTTGTGCAATCTATCCAGGAGTGTCAGATTATTACAAACTTTGCTGGCAACATAAAAGATATTTTTGATTACAGAAAGAAAACCCAAACTAAATTAAAAACAAAAACAAAAACCAGACAAGATAAAAATTTTCCTTTTATTTGTTTCTGCACAAGTGGATACTTGATGTTAATAAAGTGCAAGAATTCCCATGTCACATTATGACTCTGAATCATCACACTAGAAATTATGATAAATGATATAAATATCACATGATAAATACAGGTAAATGCAAGTGTTTAAATTACGTGGCTATGTCTCCATATTCCCCTTTGAGCAGTCTTCTAAGCTAAACACTAATTTGGAAGAAGTTTAGATTAGTGGTACTTTCCACTTTAAAATATGCTAATACTTGCACTAAGAGTGACAAGCAATGTACAGAAATAAGTAGCAGATACTCAGCTGCAATCTTGACTAATAAGAATTATGTTTCTAATAGCAGATTTGCCTGCTTTTTTATCAAAAATTCATTAAATATGTACTGGTGAGATTTATCTTTTGTTAGCCTCGGGCTGTGTTTCCATGGCAGCCTCACTGCTGGTCATTGCATTTCCCCTGCCAGCTGTACATTCTCACCTTTTTCCCTGCAAGACTTTCTGTAAAGGTCTTATGTTTTTATAGTACAGAAAAAAAAAAAATTGAAAATAGTATCTTCCTGTAAGATTAATGTGCTGCCGTTACTCAAAGAGTTCAACTAGAACAAGAAATTATGGAAATGAATGGGAGAATGAGCCTGGAGCATGTTCCAGAGGAAGAGGGCAAGGACTATGGCAGTCAGGAGTTAGAACTGCCACAGAAGTACAGATTCAGAAAATTCAAGGAGTTCAGGTCAGTTGCTGACATTTAAATACCATGTGTTGTTTAAGATGCTTGCACACCCTGCCTAACCTCCAGCAATTTTACTGCATCCCCCATGGGTCCTGGTGTGAACATCTCCTGTACCCCAGGCTCTCTGAGTGCAGGCTGTCCTCTGCACTCCCTAAATTACTGTGGTCTTCTGCAAGAACCTTCTGCAGAGGGACCACCTACTGCTGGCACACCCAGCTTCAAAACTCCTTCCCATCCCAATTTCTGTTGGGCAGGAGTGTTGATCTGTTTGAGGGTAGCAAGGATCTTCAGATGAATTTGGACAGACTGGAATAGACTGAGCAGGGGAGAGGTGGAATCACCATCCCTGGAATTGTTCAAAAGCTCTGTGGCTGTGGCACTTTGTGACGTGGTTTAATGGTGAGCAAGACAGTGTTCTGTTAATGGCTGGACTCGATCTTAGAGCTTTTCTCCAGCCTTAATGATTCTGTGATTCCAAAGATCCTTGCACTAAAAGACTGTGTGATCTAACCAACCACATACTCAGTTTAAAAGAACTTATAACACTGGCAGCAGAATGCTACAATTTCAACTCCGTATACCCAGCATTGTTTACCTGGTGTGCAGCTTCATGCAGCCAGCATTAAACACTCATTTTGATGGTTTTGAAATAAAAAAATAATAATTTCCCTCCTTTCAGTTTTATGATGATCACTGTGACCACAGTCAGGTCAGTACATTTAGTTTTATACTATAAGTGAATGTAGCATAATCTAATAAAAACCAAAGCAGTGGTCTAAGCAATTAAATATTTTGTGGTATGTGGCATTTAAATTCCACAATAAGCAGTGGTATTTAAAGAGATGAGACCCATGCCCATTAGACATTAGTAAGAAATTATTTCTAGTGAATGTGATGGCACATGGGAAACAGATTGTCCAGAGAAGTTGTGGATACCCTACACCTGGAATCATCCAAAGTCAAGTAGGATAGGTCTTTGAGCACACTGGTCAAGTGGAAGGTGTCCCTGCTCATGGCAAAAGTTTGGAAATACATGATCTTTTGGGTGCCTTCCAACCCAAGCCATTCCATGATTCTCTGATTCATGTTTTCTGTGCATTTATAAAAAATTTAAAAAGCATCTCAAAAAAACAAAAAAAAAAAACAAAAAACCAAACAAACAAACAAAAAATAAAAAAACAAAAAAACAAAACAAAACAAGAGAAGAAATGTCCATCAATTGCTAAATAGAATATATTCAGAGTGAAAATCACCAAAAGGCTGAAATATAGAGCAGTGATATATCCTGGCTCTAGGAAATTTAGATTAGCTTGCATGTTATAGGAAAGAAATAAAGTGGATTTTTATGGATTTAGTCACTGCACCAAAATCATTATTAAATGCATATAACATTTCATCACTCTAATTCTCTTCACTTTGGAGTAGCTTGCACTGTGATCATGTTATATTTTGACTCGTTGTGCATAGTCTATTCTAATCTATTTTACTTCCTCAGGAGATCTCTCCCTTTAATGCAAAGCAAAGGATTCTAAGAGAAAATAATGCAGAGTTTTTCCCAAGGTGTAACCTTCCTCTACATGTCTGATCTGTTTTAATTCTGTGGCCTGTTCCTACATTTCAACCATCAAGCTAATTATAGTCCCATTGTACCTTACTGTAAAACCCTGCAAGAGTCCGTCACACTCTGCCTGGCTTCTGACTTTTTCTGGCACTTTCTAATCCTCTGTCTGCTCAGCTTGTGAGATCTGAGCCTTGATAGGAGGTCACTCCCTAGACAGCAGACCTCTGAGGAGGTGTCAGAAGAAACCTTTGCTGTCAGTGGTGAGCAACCTTGTACTTTTCTCCATCACTCAGTCTGATTCTGTGTGGCACAAACCCCCTTCCTTCCCTGAGCTCTGCAGTGGGATATAGGAATTTCTCAGTGTCAGATCCCACACTTCAGGCCTGTCAAACCTCATGCACTGAGCACCCAGTGCATATTCCTGCCTTTTTTCCACAGCCCCTTACTGCCCTACCTGTAGCTCACACATTAACAACCTGCAGCAATCTGGCCTCTTTCCTGCCCCATATGCCCACATCTCTGCGTCCAACTCACTCAGCAAGAAAGAAATATTGGCTCTAAAGTCCAAACTTACTCTGATGTATTAAACCCAATGGATGCTTTCCAGCCATATGATGCTATAACTCAGATGCTGCCAGAATCCCATGATAGAGCACAGCTTTACCTCATTAATTAGGTATGGGTTATGTTTTTGAGAGATTTATATTAATTCTTTTGCTATGTCCATGAAACTTCTTTCTGCTCCATATTTAATGTGGCACAGGACTTCCATGACCTGAAATACAGACTGCAAGATGTGCAACGTGTCAAGTGTTACCCAGCACAGTGACAGAGAAATAGTTGGTTCCAAGTAAAGTGGAACAGAGTGCAGTAGGGACTGTGCCAGGCAGGATGTGAGAGCAGAAGAGAAAGTACAGCTTTAAATGTTGGAATAAAATAAGAAGGAGAAGTAGACATTGTCAATGTAGCAGGCCTGAGCAGAAGAGCTGTGGAAAAGAACAGATCACTGAGATATACAGGCTTATGGTTTCCAGGATAATAAAATGAGCTATATCAGAACTAGATAAATTGAACTAGATGAGTTAATTGAATTGATTGAACTAGATAAATTGACTATATCTGAACCAGATAAAAGAAATTGAAAGATGTTCATCCCATTCGATGTAAATATAAAATTGATCTCAAATGTCAAATAAAAAAAAATTAAAAAATGTTAATCCAAATAGAGCAGATCTAGAGACATCAGTGTAAACAAGCAACAACAAGAACAACAAAAATCAGAATTGCAGCATTGTTGAAACTCAGCTGATATACTGGATGCATTGGATTGAGATGATGGAAGGGAAGATGTACAAGATACTGAAAATCAGACCCAGTCTTTGTTTTAATTTTATCAAAGTCAAAAATAATAGAGTTTAGTGTGAGAGAAAGAAGGTAATCAGATTTCTTTTTCCAAAAGCAATATTTCACGTCTCAGTATGAGAAGAGACAAGATTGAAATGTGTAAGAGACAATGTGGTGGTGGCCACACAGGAGTAACAAGACTGCAGTTGTTCATCACAAATGGTTTGGGCTGAAGGGGAACTTAAAGACCATTTGCTTCCAACACCCGTGCCACAGGCAGGGACACCTTCCACTAGAGCAGGTCCCATCCATGCTGGCCCTGAACATTTACAGGGAAATATCAGGATTCACATGGGGAGGTGCAAAAGAACATATCTTGTTTCTCTGTTGTGTAGAAGATAAGTTATGTTGGTCAAGGGAATTATTTTGCAGGTTTTGCCAGTCTCTTGACCAATGGTGAAGAGCAAGTGAAGTCAATGTGTTTCCTTGGTCTGTCAAGGCTTCTATCTTGAAAACATGGTAAGCAAAGCAGTGTTCTTTATTAAAAATGCCAAATATGGAAACTTACTTTTAATTATCAAACACATGGCAAGTCATACAGCAATCCTAACTACTAGGAAGTAGAAATAAAAACTTTTAAAATTTATTTTACACTAGTACTGGTAACACTGAGATAGCTGTTGCTGGGTGAGAGCTGTTACATGGCTGCTGATGCACACGTTTTTGGTGCATGTTTGTGCAACTAGAAGGTTGCATACTAATAACTTTACAACTTATTTACCAGCTCTGGATGATTTTGAGGTGGGATTTTGTTAACTTACATTTTCTCACATTTCTCAGAATATTGTGTACATGTGAGAGGGAGATTTATGGATAGGAATAAAATGTCAAGTATCTGGTGAAAATCAATATTCAAATATTTCATAAAGAAGTGGGAGATATTAGAGAAATATTTTCATATGTATATTTGTTAAAGTACTTTAGCTACAGTGAATCAAACTTTTCTGAAGTGGGGTTGTTAATTTATTCAATTCTCGATTAGCTACTATCCTTCAGTAGTAACCAGGACATTTTAAAATTTAAAAAAAACACAAAAAACCAAAACCAGTGATCTCAGCCTTTGCAGTTTCATCATAGCATGACATTATTTAATTACAGCATTGCTGTTCCCTGCTATCAGTGTTTCTCCTGTGAAGAAGGCAGTAATTATAAAATAATTATGTCTGTGGTTTAAGTTGTTTAGTTAGCTGCATACAGCATTTCAAGAGAGTAATCTGTTACAGGAGGCATAAGGACTTGCTGACATGCCTGCTTTGCAGATACCAGCTTTCTGTACAGTGAGCACACAATCAGGCCTGACCTTTTATCAGGCTTCAAGTTCATTGTGTCTTGTCACTCTTTTTGTGTAATCTATTCATAATCTGCCCAGGTTATTCCACTCTCTTCTGTGGACACTCTGATGTTTAATTTTCTTTCTGCCATGTTGAATCACTGTTCAGTCACAAGTTCTGTATCTGCCTCTCAAAAAATCCTGAGTTGGAAAGGACCCACCAGGACCACTGAGTTCAACTTCTGGCCCTTGCACAGGACAAACCCCAAAAATGCCACCACGTCCCTGAAATCATCCAAACACTTCTTGAGCTCTTAGGGTCATGACCACTTCCCTGCAGACCCTGTTTTGCTATTGTTAGGGTTTGGACAATGTCCTTTCCTACTCATCACCATGCCTTAGGTGTCAGCATGACAAACAGCACACTTATGTGATGTGAAACTGGCTTTTAACACAAACAACCCTAAACCAATGCATTTCCAGGACACTGGCTCTCCAGAGTTCAGACACATGCCAAACAGCTTTCTTCTCTTCTGATTCCTGTTAAAATGTGCATCACAAGGGGTGTTTAATTACCTATAATACCACAACAGAGTGCTAAAAAATGTCTGGACCATCACACAATTGTGAACAAAACCACCAAACATTTTTTCTTTGTCCATATTTCAATCCTGCCAAATGGGAATCAGCAAAGAAGTGGTCATTGTCATCACTAATGCCACACAGCACATAGCCAACCTAAACTCAAACCTTGTGATTGTTGACAATGAAAGAAACAAACAAACAAAAAAAAATCCAACAAAAGACACCAAAAAAATCCCCCCAAAACCCCAAACAAACAAACAAAAAACCCCAAAAAACCCCAAACAAACGAAGTACTGTTTGTTTGGGAAGCAGCTGAAATGCAATATAAGCAATCTATAGTCAGCAAAAAGCACTGGACCAGTCAGACCCAAAAATATGGTCGAGTGCCAAAGTGATGTCTCAAAGGGGTTTGATATATCAAAGAGGACTCTCAGTGTGGAAGCTCCTTCTCTGTAATTTGAGAAAGAAAAAATTACAATATATTTTATGTCCAACAGGCAAAGAGTTTGTGGATTTTTTTTAGCAGAAAATATCAACTGGAACATTTCAGTTTTCATTCAGTCAAGACATTTTTATACAAAACTTTTCTTTTAGTAGCTTAGTATGTACTAGTTGCCTAAATAAAGGAAGAAATAAAATCTCTCCTATGTGACTCATCTAAGTTTATATGGAAAACAAACAGCAACAAATGTTAGAAATAATAAATAGTTCCTGGTCTCTTGACTAACAGTTTAACTACTGGTCTCATCTTTTCACTTTGGCAATAGGATTCAGATGAGGAACAATTTTTCACTTGCTTGCTATACACTAAAATATTATTTCCCAATGTTATGGCCATTCCACTTGAATTTGCTAATTTATTCACACACACATGCACACACAAACAAAGCCTCAAAAATTATACAGAAATAGAATATAATTTTTAATTTTACAAAGAATGTTATCTTATAAGTAAATAAGTCACTCACTGCCAAGGTAAAATTAAACTCCTGGGAATAAGCACCTAGGAAGGAAAGCTGTCTGACAGGTAAAAGAAGAGAGAAGAAGCTGTTTCTTTAGTCCAAACCCCTTACTAATTTTCTCTCTGTCTTTCACTCTGAGTTCCCAAGCTAGTTTTTATAATCTCTGGCATCAACAGTGCAGTGGAAAACTAAACCATCCAGTCACTTCCATCCAATTAGACCTGATTTATTCCTTTTTAAAGGGCCAACTATGACAGTCTCAGCTTTGGGGGCTGATGGAGAATGACTCTGATGCAGTGTTTGAATCATTTATATTGTATCAGAGTGTTTCACAGAAAAATCAAGGATAGTCCTTCTAGAATTTTCCTGAAGAGATGGAAATATTTGAGGGGTTTTTTTTTCAGATTTTTTGTATATTATTTGCAGAGGGAAATTATTTTTAATCGACTTAGTTAAATTTACCCTCGTTCATGTGCTTCTTTTATTATTTTTATTTATTCTCACTTGATGTCCATCTAAGATGTTCCAATACCGCCAACTCTTGTTTCCTATTTCCTACATTGGACTCCAGATTCCACTAAAAGGGAACTTTGTCTTTCAGCATTCATCAATGTCTTCACGAAAGCCAATCAATAACAATTTTTAAGCATTTTCACCAGGGTGTTTTCAGACTTGGCATCTCTCAAAGGAAACTGTCTTCAGAAGGACACATTGGGAAAAAAAAAGTCAGACTGGATATAAGGAAAAGGCTTTTCCTCTAAAGACCATCAAATATCAGAGCAAATTGTCCTGTCAAGCCATGCTGTTGGCCACCCTTGGAGATTTTCTAGAGTGGAAAAAGTTATAAAAAACTTGGTTTGGTCTCACATCTGACCATGCTTTAATCAAGAGGTGGACTAGATGCTTTCCTCAGGTCTATTCCAAGCTGAAACTTCTTGTGATCCTGCAAATTAGGGTCAGTAAGACCTGGGACTAATCTCAGAGTTCTTTTTATTGACTTCGCCTGTGTTCCACGAGGATAAAATATTCCCTTCATCTAAACTTATTGATTATTTTGACACAAACTCAGTGGGAAATCTCACATTTTTTTCTGTTGAAGGCTGAAGCACACAATAATTTGCTATAACTTTGCAGGAGTGTGTATTTTCCCATTGTCTACCTCAAGATAAAAGTCATATTGGAAAAATCTGGGGTGAAGCACGACATCAAGATGGCCAGTGATGAAAGAGGTGAAGTTTTACTGAAGTGCTCTCTGGAACAAAGAGGTCCAAGATTAATTCTTTTCTCTCAAGTGTGATACAGTGCAGAAATTTTTAAATGTCTCCACATTTCATAAAGCCACGTGTAAAGCAGGAACAAGGTATCGGTTTTTTCAGTTTAACACAATGAGATTCTTCATACAGCCTGTCTTCATCCACTTGTTTGCAGAGTGTACAGCATATTAAAGTCTTTCCCAGTCCTGCCTAGGCACTCCAGATGCTGCTGTAATACTCAGAGACAGGAGCTGGGGCAGAAAGGGGTATTGGGCTTGAGTTAAAAGAAAAAAACCCGAAGTTTTAATATGACCCATCAATCTTCTCTTGATGTATTAGAGAATTTCTGATGGGGAAGGGTTCAGAAAAGTTAAAATTCCAGTACAAATTTTCTGGCTGTTAATTGTATTTTGGTGCTACTGTTATGAATAGTATATTCTTTATACTATTCTTTAAAATTAAAATATTCTTTAAAATTCAGCAGAGACACTTTTTCCTTTTGATCAATAAATGTGTGCTAATCTCAGATTAAATAACACAATAATTCAGTGGTAAATTGCCAGAATTGGACAAAAAATTCTGTGAGTATTTCAGTATTTGCTATCATTATTTCTCTGTAGTTTTTCACAGTGAATAGATTAATAGCAGTGATCTTCTCCATTGGGGCCTGGCAATGGAAATCGGTCATAGAGCTCTGTGACCTGGAGGTGACATTAATTATCATTAGAGTCTAAGAATTGCACTGACAGGAAGAGGGATGCTCTAACTAATTCCAGAACCAGCACCTTTCTTAGATCTTTTTAGACACCTTCAACAAATTTTCTCCTCACTCTGAATCTCTCACTGCATCCTTTTAGCACTTCACTTTGTATCATCCACCAGAACACAGCTGACACATCTTTCTTCTCCCTTGCTTTCCTCTGGATGACCCTGCTTTTCTCTTTCTCCATGAACTAAGGGTTCTATGAATTCTTACACTGTTTTACTGTGAAAAAATAATTTTAGCAGGCATCTGGCCGTAAATGGAAACCTTGCACTTATCTCTAATGGCCTCACTACAGAACACTACTCTTCCTCTCTTGAAGTGTAGCGTGGAGATTATTCAGTGCCCATTTGTACTCTGCTTGAAAGAAGTTTTCTTCCCACCTTTCCTAGTTACTGCATTGGTTAACTGATGATGTTTAATACAGCATAATTGTGTTGCATAATAGTGACACAGGCCCTAACCAGACTCTAAGTTATGTTTCAGAGTTCCAAAACTTTTGTTGGGTCAGGTCCTTAAAAAACAAACTTCTCAAAGGGATACTGGTGTTCCTCTAGGTGTTATTTTGTATCATAAACCTCACCAAGCTCAAGAAGGCCAAGTGCAAGGTCCTGCACCTGGTTTGGAGCAATCCCAATTTCAATACAGACTGAGGAGAGAATGGACTGAGAGCAGCCCAGTGTGAAGGATTTGGGGATACTGGGGAATGCAAAATTGGACATGACCCATCAATCTGTGCTCACAGCCCAGAAAAACAAACGAGTCCTGGACTGATCCCACAGTGGGGGCAGCAGGTAAGGGAGGGGATTCTGCCCCTCTGCTCAGGTGAGACCCCATGTGCAGTGCTGCATCCAGTGTTTTTCCCAGAATAGGGAGGACACAGAACTCCTGCAGTGGGTCCAGAGGATGATCACAAAAATTATCACAAGGCTGAAACACCTCCTCTGTGAAAACAGGCTGAGGGAGTTGGGGCTGCTCGTCCTGGAGAAGAGAAGACTTCTGGAAGACCTAATAGTAGCTTTTCAATTTATAGAAAGGATTTATAGCAAAGAAAGAGAAAGATTTTTTTACAAAGGTCTGTAATGCTAGAATGAGGGGTAATAGGTTTAAAACATATAGAGGGTAGGTTTAGATTGAACATAAGGAAGAAATTTTTTACAGGGAGAGGCTGCCCATTGGAATGGTGGATGCCTCACCATTGGTAGCATCCATCATCAAGCTGGGTCTTTGATCAACCTGATCTAGTGGGAGTTGAACCTACCCATAACAGAGGAGTTGGAATAGATCATCTTTAGTGGCTGCATTGAACCCAAACCATTCTGTGATGATTTTCTGCATTTGTAGTCTCAACTACAAAATACTTAAATGTTCACAGAGTTATGTTGATACTCTGCCTATAACCACACTAAAATAGTATTGAGGAGGCTACTAAGATATTATTTCTTGGTTTTTGGTTTCCTGCAGTGTTTAATGAACCACATTAAACCTTCCAGAAACTCAGATTATTAGACAGATGCACATGAGTTGAAAAGGTAAAAATCCACATTTAATTGGGGACCTGCATATCAGCACTGTTTATTGTGAACCCTTCAGGACAAAGTTTTCAGTTTATGCATCGATTATTAGAACACTGCTACCTGCTACCTCAAGTAGGCAAATCCAAAGTGTTTCACATAAAAAAACACTCTGTAGCTCTTCCTCTGCATTTGCATTCTTTGGATTAACAAGTACTGCTGATCTATATAGAACCAGAAATCCTCAGAGCCCACTTTAATGATTTGCATATGCAATACCCCGCTAAAATCAAATACATTATTTTTGCACTCAGAAGTAATCTAATATCTTACTTCTTTGACCTATATTCCACATGTGTTGTTTAGTGTATGCTGTCACAGAGCCAAAGCCTGTGTTTAGCACTTAATTAATATGCTTCTGTTATGCACTCATTAGCACTTCAGTAAAAATATCCAGATGCTGGAGATAAATAGATCTATGAATCCAATTGCAGTACATGTTCCAACCAGCCAAACAGTGGCATACTTCTCTATACAGGATAATATCCAGTTAAAAGCTCTCCTCTCTCAATACTGGAAAAGCAGCTTTTGTTGTTTTAAAGTGGTGTTATGGATAATGTTGGACGGGAAGAGGAAGAGACAAGAGAAGAAAAGAGGAAAAGGAGTGAAGATGGTAAGTCTTCAGTTTCTTGGAAATCTGTGGACTTTCTTTTTGTTATGTTTGTAATAGGCCAAAATAACATTTAAATCACTAAGTTCCAATTCAATAGTTTCCATTAAGATTGCAGTTATGCAGCAAAATATAGTTAACCTTTGAGTTATGAAAAAAAAATACTGCCTTGTTTGCCTTTATTTTTATTTTTTATTATGTTTATTTTTACTTTTTTACAAGACTTTCATGTAATTTTCAATCAGATGGTTTCATGTGTGGGACATTTTATGGATATAAGAGTCTAAACTAATTCAACAGTTGATTTCTGTGCTTATTACTGGAAAAGTATCCAGTAGCTTTAGAAATGGACTAAGGCTTCCTTGTTCTAGGTATTGCAGAAACACAGGCAGGGAGTCATCCTTTGCAAGAGGGTTTTACTGAGTGAAATGCAAGAGCTACAGGTAAAGATGTAGAGATTCAGACTCTTACACAAGAATATGCTGGTGATTTCAACATAACAATTTTCCATTTCCTCTCTGAGCTTCATGAAAGGTTTAGGTCAGAAGGGTCATTAAAAATCAACTTGTTCCAACCCTCTGCCATGGGCAGGGACATCTTCCACTATCTCAGGTTGCTCAAATCCTCATCCCACCTGGCCTTCAACACTTCCAGGGATGAGGCAGCCACAGCTTCTCTGGGCAGCCTCTGCCAGGGCTTCACCAGCCTCACAGTAAAAAATTTCTTCCTAATTTCTAATTTGAGCCTCCTGTCTGTCAGCTTAAAACCATTCCCCTTTGTCCTATGACTCCATGCCCTCTCTCCAGCTCTCTGGAAACTGGAAGATCTCCCCAGAGTGGAGCCAAGGGGCAGGATCCCCTCCCTCACCCAGCTGCCCACATTGCTCTGCATGCAGCCAGGGATGGAGCTGCTTTTCTGGGTTCAAAATGCACATAACTGGGTCATGTCCAGCTTCCCATCCACCAACCCCCAAGTCCTTCCTGGCAGGGCTCTTCTCAATCCATTCTCTGCCTGCCCTGGGCATGCACTAAGGATTGCCCAAGCCCCAGTGTAGGACCTTGCCCTTGGCCTTGTTGAGCTCCATGAGGTTTGCAAAGTCCTCTCCTGTCTCTCCAGGTCTCTCTGGGTGCCATCCCTAATCTCCAGCTTGTGACTGCCCCACCTAGCCTGATGTCACCAGCAAACTGAGAGTGAACTCAATCCCACTGTTCACATCTCCAGGATGTCAAACAGTGCCAGCCCCAAAACCAAACCCCAGGAACACCACTCATTGTTTGGTCCTTTGTCACATCCCTCAATATGGATGTGGTGGATGCCCAAAGTGTCTCAAGAAGACCCAGGCACCTCTAACTAGAAAAATAAATTGAGTGTTCAGAGATCTGTTCAATGTTTAAACTTTCTGCTTTTTGTCCTATGAGACTACTGAGCTGATGGACACCAGTGAAATAAACTGAGTGAAATCTCCTTTGAGGTGGGATTAAGAAAACTGGTCTCTTCTTAGGGAGTTATGGCATATTTTTTCTCAAAGCATGTCAGGATATCTGCAAGAAGACATGATCCTTTTATATAAACATTTTCAAGCACAAACCACTCAGTGTGATTCATGCATTAACTTTTTGAAATTTGGTGTTCTCCACTTCTTTATCATCAACCCTGTCAAGGAAGAGAAGGATGACTTTTCAAATCAAAGTGTATTCTGTGAGTCTCTCTATCAAAATATTAGTATTTAAGATGTTCTTAAGGCAATAGTCAGTAGGAAAAATGCTGAGCATTTAAGCTCTAAGATAAAATAATCTATTCCTAGTGCCTTCAGACTAAACTCAAAGTGGTGGACCTGCCTGTTCCAGAGACAAAAAATAGGGTAGAAAGATAGAGTAACAGTTTTACTTTGTGTAAAAGGAAGAAACTAGCCTTTGAGGCAAATATTTGAGAAGGTGAGCAGAGCTGAGCAGATATTTGACCAACCCTGAAAACCACCACAACACCAAGACTGAACTCAGCAGATTACTGTAAAATACACCAGATCACTTTGAATGTGCTGTTTAAAAGCAACAGAGACAGAAGAGTGCTAATCCTCAGTTTAAGTGGAAGTTTCAAGGGCATCTGAAGGAGAGGGATGTGTGATAGTAAAGATTTTTCCATATATATTAAAAGTGAAATGAGGTGTCAGAAAAATATCAAGATTTCTGGAAGCTTTTCCAAAGCTATGGCTTTTGATCTGCGTAAGGCTGATCCCTCTCTAACTCTTTTTCTTTTTCTCTAACTCTGCATTCTTTTCTCAATTAGAATATTTCACCAGGCTTGTTATCAGACAGTTCTTCCCAGAGAAACTATTTTGTATTTAATCCACAATGTCAGGTGACTGAGCAAAATGCTTAAGGGAATTGATTACCGTTTGCTAACTCTACAGTTTGTTTTTTCCCTTGGTCATTCATTCTTGCAATAGATAGGCAGACAGACATATTGTTTATTTTTAACCCATATATGTATTCTAGCAATGTCTTGCACACTGTCATTGTCTCTACAAGTTACTTACTAGGCAGATCAGGTCTCATACAGGCAGAAAAATATACATCTAATATATATAGTATCCTTTGGTTTTCTTTGATATCCATGCACAGTTTTCAATGGGAAAATATACAGATCAAAAGAAACTTAAAAGGGGGGAAAGGGAATTTCTAGGTTTAGCCAAACAGCAACTGTAAAAATTAATTTTCCACTGCAGTTCTACGTTTTAAAAAGTCATATCTCATTTGGGGCTTCCCAAATAACACTGCCTTAACTCTAGTTCAAGGCTTCTTTTCAAGCTTATCCTCTTTCAGACCTCTTTTCTCTGACAAGTGTTCTCAAACTGTGTTTTCTATCCCAAAGGCTGAATTATGCTTTGGGCTGGGTCCAGTGAGCCAAAGCTCCTCCAGAAGGTTATCAATAATTGAATTGCAGCTCCTACTCCTTTGTCTGATAGCACAAATGCACTGGAAATGACTGCAGCAAGGTACAGCCAGGAAATCAGCCTTCCTGCTGATGATGTGAAAAGTGTCAACCCAGAGCTGCAGGAACCTTTATGCCATAATTTCTGTGCAACAGTGACATTATAGCCTACTTGGCATTGGGATAAAAAATGGATACTACTAATGACTTCTGGCACAGATAACCTGTAGTAAAATAAAAATACATACATTTATGTAAAAAAAAACAAAACAAAACAAAAAAAATATATATACACATATATACATGTTTATGTGGTGTCTGTATCATAAAATCATAAAACTGCAGAATAGTTTAGAATAGTTTGAGTCGGAAAGGGACCTTCAGGATCATACAGTTCCAGTCCCCTGCCATGTATGGGGACAATTTTTAATAGACCAGGCTGCTCAGAGCTCCATCTAACCCAGCCTTGAACATTTCCTGGGATGAGGCACCAGCACAGCTTCTCTGGGCAACCTGTGCTGGTGCCTCACCACCCTCTGAGTAAAGAAATTCTGCCTGTTATCTGATCTAAGCCTGCTCTCTGACACTTTGAAGCCATTCCCCCTTGGCTGTCACCACATTTTTCTGTAAAAGTCCCTCTCCATCTTTCTTTTAGGTTCCCTTCTGGTACTGGAAATCCGGAATTAGGTCAGTCCAAAGCCTTCTCTTTTCCAGGCTGAAAAATCCCAATTTTTCAAGCCTTTTCTCACAGGAGAGATGCTGTATCCCTGTGATCATCTTGGGGGTCCTATGGACTCATTCCCACAGGTGTTTCTAGTTCTCTGGGGCCCCCAGGGCTGGATGCAGCAAATTCGTGGCTCATGGAGTAGAGGTGCAGTAGGTGTGTGTGTCTGTATGGAAATATAATTATGCAATAATGAAGAGATATCATCCTCACTTCCCTCTCTATGAGCCAATTTGACTCAGAGAGGGAAGACACTGCAGAAAATGTATTTTAAAATTAGACATTTAAACTATGTTTGTTCTCTTGGGATGAGAATCAACACCTCCGTGGTTAGGATACCTTGGGAAAGCTCTGATCTCCACAGTCAGACAGGAGCTCTGGGTATTTGGGACTGCTCATTAAAACAAAATAGCTTTTTAAAAACCTGTTTTTCAAAATAAATTTTCCCTTAAGTCCCTGATGTCAGCAGATTTCTCCCGGGTGATAAGTCCACCAGCAGCTCAAAAAGAATAAATAAATAAACATGAAAACGCCTGGCTGCTAATGAGAGCCCCAGAAGCAGGACTGGAGCTTGATGCATCACCTCTGCTGCTTGATTTCTGTGGGAAGGTTCCAGCCCCTGCATGATGTCAGCCTGAACTTCTGGCTTCAACACCTGAATTTTCATAAATTCTGCAATCAGTTCTGGAGTCCCAAAGGGCTGCAAGGACTTAACTCCAGGATCCAGGGGAGCTGTGCAGTGTGAGGGGTAGCCTCCTGTTCATCTTGCCTCATCCCTGCGTGCTGGAGCACTCAGCTGCTGCTGCACTCTCCAGATTGATGGCAGAGCCTACGATGCTTCTTCAGGGTGCACTTGTGTTAATTGAGATAAATATTCCTCTGCAAGATGCAGCTGGTGCTCAAGGAGTCCTGGAAGATGCATTATCTGATTTGAGGAGGCCGATTTCTCATGATTTATTTTCATGTTACGCAGTACCGAGGGCAAATTTTCGGGTTCTGTGTCAGCAGTATCCATAATTTTGGCAGCAACCTGGTGCTCCTTGTCTCAACAAACTTGCTTTCTAACCCACCTGCCTGTGTTGTACTCATGACTGCAGCTCTGGGGGTTAAACTCTTTTTGTGCTCTGAGCTTTTTGCATGCAGGAACAAGCACAGATGGAGAGTTGTGCTTAGAGAAAGCATCAAATATAACTGCTCTTTCCTTGAAAGCAGAATAGTTTCCTTATCTTTAACCGAGTTAAGAGACATATCAGCAGAAGTGCCCTGTGCTCTGCTTCCTCAAGTGTCAATATTTCAGCTCATGACAAATAACAAAAGAAATTTTAGGGTTTGCTATCCAATTTCCACCTACCTCCTGCCCTCTGTCCCCCCAGTCCTCTCGTTCTAAGTTTCCTGAACCAACATGAATGTGGATCACATTCCTTTGGAAATAGGAATCTTGTTCTTCAGTCTCTCCCCGTTCCTTCTTCTAACTAGTTCTAAAGCTTTACATTCCATGAATCAACTTTCAACGAAGGCTGTTAAAAATCTAGGTCATGAGAATTACCATCATCTGAAATTAATAAATAATTGGGACAAAAAATTCAGTCAGAATAGCAGGAGAAGCAAGCAGATTTTTTTTTTTCTACTTTGATTTGGCATTTAAAACATTAAAAGTAAGGGGGAAAATAATATTCCCAAATACTGTGAAGCACATTCTGTTATTTCTTGAAAATACACTTAACTTCCCATTGTTCTTCTTTCTTCCATGAAAAACAGAAACCTCAAAACAAAAACATAAAAATGCCAGTACTTCAACTAATGAGCTGCTGAAGATTGAAAAACTCTTTCCAACAGTATTGGAGCCTGTGTAAACACTGGTTATATTAAAGGTTAAGTGTCTTCCCAAATGTGAAGTCAGCTGTGCACTGGTCTATGGGATGAGTCAGAGCCCACCTGACCCTTTTCATGACTGTAATTGAGAAGCTGTTTTCCCATTTGAGTGTTTTATTTTAAATTATGCAAAGTTGCCACTTACTCTTTCTTTAGTAATACATAAGCAAGGGAAATTCAACAGATGGTGTCACACCAAGCAGTACAATCTTATTTGAAACTACTTTAGCAAAAATTGAATTTGGTAGAGGCAGACACATTTTGGTGCATGGCTGTTTTAGTTTTTGTTATTGCTGTCTTAAGGTTTCTTTGTAGATTGAATTAGTAACTTAACTTTCACACAATTTCCACAGTAATTTAACTGTGCTGCTGCAGTGCAAGTTTTCTTGTTCAGAGAGTGGTTATAGCCCTTTTAAAAGATAGAGGGATCTAGGACATCACATAAGAGTTTTATTTCAACGAAATAAAATTTTCAAAAAAGAAAATTTATTTCATTGTATTTCATATTTATTTAATTTTGCATGATGCTTACTGAATAAAAGAGATATTCAGAGGAGGTCTTGGCCTTTCAGGTGTCCTTGGCCAGGGTCTGACTGGAACAGCAGCTGTTCCAGAGCTGTGTTTTATACTTGTGACCAAAAAAAGCACTAATAAAACACCTGTGGTTTTGCTGCTGCTGAACCCTGTTCACACGACATTAAGTGCTGTGTTGCTCACTTGTCCCATACTGGATTGAAAAGGTGTTGGGAGAGAACAAAAGCTGAACTAATAAAGATGCTGAGGGAGGTGATTCTGTCCCTCTGCTCTGCCCTGGTGAGACCCCACCTGGAGCATTAGTGCCCAGCTCTGGGTCCAGCACAGGAAGGATCTGCTGGCACCAGTCCAGAGGATGCCACCAAGATGACCCAGAGGGACGAAGCACCTCTCCTATGAGGAAAGGTGAGAGATTTGTGCTGGAATTTGTGTTCAGCCTCGAAAAGAAGAAGCTTTGGGGTGACCTCATTTTGGCTCTCCAGTACCTGGAGGGAGCCTACAAGAAAGATGGAGCCTTTTTGCAAGGGTCTGAAGTGCCAGAACGAGGAGGGGTGGCTTCAAGATGAAGGAAGTAGATTTAGACTAGATATGAAGAAATTCTTTCCTGTCAGGGTGGTGAGACATTGGAACAGTTTGTCCAAAGAAGTTTTTGTGCCCCATGTCAGGAAGTGTTCAAGGCCAGGCTGGATGGGGCTCTGAGCAAGCTGATCTAATGGAAAATGTCCCTGCCCATGTCAGGAGTGCTGGATCTATTTGATCTTTAAGGTCCTTTCCAACACAAGCCATTCTATGTTTCTGTGATTCTATGATATTCCATGCCATGTGATATAAAATCATAGAATAACCTGAGTCAAAAGGAATCCAAAATGATCTTTGAAGTCCAGCTCTTGGCATGCATGTCAGCAAAAAGGGAGAGAAGGGGATTTAGGGAAGTTAGCCATCTATCATCCCTTGGTCAGGAATTGACTGGGATTTGGCCAAGTCATGGGAGATTGTGAGCAATTATCTTTGAATCTCACATTCATTTGGAATACAGAGTTAGTTTGATATTATGAATTGGACATGGTTCAAAACCTATATTTTATCTTCATTTGATGCCTATTTGTTTAGTCAGTGCTCAATTTGCTTTTGAGGTAGATTTTTAATGGTATCATCATTAATGTCATCAAAGACAGTTCTCCATGGCACCATTTCAAAGAGAAAGAGAAAAACATGATGAAAAGTAAAAGGCTGTGATCTACTGGATCAGGGAATACGTAGTGAACAGTGGAATGCAAGGACAAGATTTTAAAACTTTTAGACCTTCTTATATATTAAATGAAAGAGAAGGTTTTGAAATTATCAGCATCCATCAGGGCTGTCAGAGGAAAGAAAGATATCTTCTCTCAACTACAAATGAGTCTGTTGTTTTCCAGATTCCTATAAAGGAGTAATAGATACTACTGATTCACTCTCTGAATTCTTGAAATTATTGCTTAGATGAGTACCATGAGAATGAACAAAGTGGTTCTTAATCTTCTGGGTATCTTTGAGGGACACAACGGTAGTGAATGAATCACTTGCCATGTCCATCTGTCAGATATTCAGGAACAGCTGAAGCTCAGTAACAAGCAGGGTTGAAATTCAAATGATACTGCTCAGTGCCTTTACCCTACTGACATTCAAACAGACTGACAGTAAAGAAGATGTGCTATCAGTCAATTAGTAAATTCTCTGTCTTGTGTTTTTGTTTATTTTTTTTCCCCTGAAACTGCGGTCATGTCCAACTCATAAATATAAATTTGTGTGTGTGTGTTCCTTTGTAGGAAGTCCCTTTATCAGAATATTCTCTCATTTTGGGTACAGCTACTAGCCCACTCCCAAAGGTCTATAAAGGACAAGGTTACAGCTCTGCTAAGGGAAGGACCAAAAATCTTCCTTGGCAATGAAACAGTTGTGAGTATTGGTAGATCAGCCCTTTGCACAGTTTGATTTGCCTCAATAACAAGTGTCCCAGACAATTCCCAACCAGCATTCAGGGTTTAGCACAGTCTAGGGGTTATTTCCAATGAACACCTTGAATGAAGGCACACGATTGTTGAGAGTAATAGTGTTTAACAGGTGTTAACAACATGGATTGTTCCATGGCAGTTGGCATAAGATAAGCAGATAAGAGTAAGAATTAAGAGTGCTTAATTTGCAAAAGATCTTTAAAGTCATCACAGACTCCTTTAAAGTCATTCCTGTTTCCAGAGGACATGGAAACCAGCTGTGACTGAGCAAAACCCTGCAGGTTCTCTGGTGTATATAATGGCATCTATGTAGTGTGAATCAAAGGTGCTCCTGGCTCCCTCTGTAGTGACTTCAGCAACTTCTCCAGAGTGATTTGACCTCGGATAAGTGAAACCATTGTAGCACCTCATCATATTTCTGTGAGTTTGTTTTTGGGATTTGGGTTTTTAGTTTTAGTGTTCTGTTGGGGTTTTTAATTTTTTTAATAAATATGCAAGAAAAAAGTTTCTGACATTTTCCACTTTATTCTGCTGAAGCTGACCCTGGTTAATTAAAACCCCATTAATGCATAGTTGTGAACACTTATAAACTTTTAAACTTTGGCATTTTAGTAGCATCTTCTTTTAAACAACCTCTGCATTTGCCGATTAGTTTTCTCTGCTGTTTTTGTGGTCAAAGAAGGTCATGTTGAATAAAATGAGCCCTGTAAAGGAAGAGGTAAGCAAGTTGACAGTTTTTTGTCCATGTGAATGGACACAAACTACAGGTGCCCCTACCTTTATTACTTTTTGTATCTAAGTGGTGCTATACAGAATATTGTGTATTTATATTTTAGATCATTCACAGAAACTAAAGATATTTCAGCAAAGGAGAAAAGAACCCCAAATCATAGCACCGTGTATGTATATTTTTCTCTTCCTCTTAAATAAATTATAGTCATTCTCTTTAGATGAGTGAATAATCGCATATTTATTTTAGTTGAATTTGTGTTAGCATAGAAGGAAAAGTAACCACATATTTGAGCAGGGCTATGGCATTGGTTAATGTGAAAGCAGGTTTCTTTATCTAAAATAATCTAAATTGGAGCAAGGTTGTAAGTCAAATAACAAAGGTTCCTGACAAAGCTGTGATATACTTAATTTCTTTTCTCATTAAAGCATGACACAGTGTCCTTAGCAGACAGTCACTTTTTGAGTATCTCAGGAGATCAGATTAATATGGAGCTAGTAGTAAAGTGCTTAAATGGACTCAATCAAAACCAAGTGAAATTCATCCTAGGATTATTAGAAAGATAGAAGGAGAAATTACAAAACTCTATTAGTGTAGAGATCTGTCTTGTTATATGCTACAGAAAAAAAGAAGAGGGGGGTGAGAGGGGGAGGAGAGCTAAAGTGAACTTTCCTTTCTTCTTGTCAACTTTTCACCACTTTCCTAGAAGACCTTGGAATGATGACTATTGCTTTTTTTGATTTATTTATTAATATAACCCATTTATTCTCCTGACTAAAATATAAGCAAGTCACATCACCTCTTTGTACAGTTCCTCCTTGTTAAACTGCAAGATTTAACAAAGATGCCCTATCACCCAGCAAGTGCCATCAGGACATAAGTAGGATGTCATGGTATCCAGGACTTGCAGCATCTTCTGACCACAGGAAAATTTTGCCTTGATGTTTGTAAAGCAGTGTAAGACAGGGTGGAGGGAAGTGTGCCAAGGTCAGCTGTATTTAACACTTCAATTAACAGGTTTGATTTTGGCTTCACAGGAGGCAAAAGTCTTCTTTACAAGAAGACCACATGTTCTTATACTTTGCCAAGCATATTTGTACATTTTTATAGCATCATTATCAACTACTTTACTGATGGTTATATTAGAAGAAACATAAATCCTCACAGTTTTATGGTCATAAGTGCAGCAGGAACTACTAGGTTCCAGAAAATTTATTTTCCATCTACATTCTGCCACTCTTTAACGAACTTTAGGGCGTTTTTCTTCCATCCCAAATTGGTTTTGTGTCTCTCTTTGATCTTGGTTCTAGTATAAACCAGGGTCAATGCCTCTGTGGTATAAAATCATAATAAAATCCATAAAAAAAAAAACTTGAAAGAAATTCCAGT
Organism: Luscinia megarhynchos; assembly: GCA_034336665.1. Classification (NCBI taxonomy): domain Eukaryota; kingdom Metazoa; phylum Chordata; class Aves; order Passeriformes; family Muscicapidae; genus Luscinia; species Luscinia megarhynchos. Next base: position 95,972,716 of record JAPFBE010000002.1, read on the forward strand.
GTGAAAGACCATGACAAGAAAGTTCTCCTCAACCATCTCTTGTGCACTGAGAGGTAGACCAGAGCTTTGCTACAGGATGCCATACTGCCCTGTTTCACAAATCTATAAACTCTCTCACGAAACAAATTCCATTTGTTCTCCTCAGTACCCTTTAATTACCCAGTACTTTCCATTAACTTAATTATTTAAGTACTTCTCGATCCCATGCTGTAGCATGTACAGATGCTATGTGTATTATACATTAAACCTGGATAATTGACTTACATTTAAGTGTCACCAGTTGTGTAATGTTCTGCATTTGGTTTATGTTCATGACACCATGAAGAAATTAAATGCTTTGTGTTGGTAAACAGATCTCACTTTTATTGCTGCTCAGAGCCGGAGCAATTTGGGAAAAACCCTCACTACTGCTATTAAAAAACATGGAGCTGTGGAAACAGCAGCAGTGAAAACCACTTGATCATCTTCATCAGTGTTGTCTGAAACTGTTAATGTTTTTCTGTTAAAACCATGGGAAAACAGCAAGGGACATATTTTGAGACTGACATTTTCCTGTATTTAAGAGTGTAGCTACTCACTGAGCCAGGAAACCACAGCTCTAAGGAAGCTCAGCAAAATTGAAACATTAGTGTCTGCTTATTTCTTAATTACTTGAGGTCCTGAGTGGCCTGATGAAAAACAAACCAATCAGAAACTCTTGAAAGGCAAAAAAACCCCATCCAGCAGCCTTTGAATCACTTTTCTGAGATTTGTTATTACTTTCCATTTATCTCACCCAAGTGTTGGGATTAGGATAAAGACAGAGTCAATTTTAAGGCCTCATGGCAGCTGAGATCTCAGGTATCAAATGCTGTTTGCAAACACCTTCACAGTATTTCTCAATTAAATAAATGCACTGAGTTTGTGACGTTATGTTTGAAGTTATCAGTCAAGAATGCCTGGCAAGACCAAGAGGGGTCAGGGGCAATTTCCATCTGAGACAGGCCATCTCAGAGCATTTCCCTTTGGCAAATTTGCCATAAAGGCATGCCTGGTCAGTAGAAGCTGGACATTTCCTCTCCCACAGCACCATCATTCACCAGGGCCTGTCATGGTCAGATGGTTTAATTGTCATGGGGGAACACAGTGTAGCCTAATCCAGTAGGAACTGAAAAGAACCCACTTTTATCTCCACAAAGAAAAAGAACTCTGATCAAAATACTGTGTTTACTGCATTTTTTTAACTCTACTCAGTAGATTGAATCCTGAGATTAGATATGCAAAGCTTGTACAAGAAATGTAGGCTTAGAAAATGGAATAAAAAAAAATAATGTCTAACTGAAACTCACACATGAAAATTCACGTTCAAGTTAGGATAAACATTAGGGAACAGTTTTGTCTGAAGAAATAAAAGAAACAATAGTATAAAAAAAACATACTCTGTTCCATTTAAAGCAAATGAAAATAAACACTTAAATTTAGAAAAATAACCAGTCTTAGAAGATTTTAAAATTGCAAATTAAAGTTGCAAATCAAAAGTTACTTTTTGCATATTTTTACTCTGTATTTCTCCAGGAATAAGCATAAGTGAAGGAGTGTGTGTTTGCCTTTCAGTTTTGGGTATGGCTGGTGAGCAATTACAGCCTTGACTGTTGTTTTTAAGAGTCTGAATGTCCCATCCCACTTATCTTCAGCCACCTGGGACTGAGTGTATATTGGTAAATAAAACAGCACCATGGTGTAGGCTCAGGTTCTAAACTGTTCATCTTGAAGTGGCATCATGTGCCTGCTAGCATGTAGCCAAGCACTGCTCACTTGGTTCAGAATCTACCAGGAGCCAGAAACAAGACCCAAAAGGGTCAGTAATGCACCAGGTCTGGCTCTTTGCATTTTACACAGCGTCTAACAGTGACCTGTCAGGATGTGCACTCTCAAACACACCATCTGCTATGCCCACGGGGCTGTAACACACACTGTCAGCTCTGTGGTGTGAAAACACCACTGTGAGGGGCTGCCATACAGCTGTCACATTATTTATGACACTTTGAACTGGGGGGCAGGGGGAGAACAGAAAAAAAGAGATGGAAAAATTGTTTCTTTATTACTCTAAAGAGGCAGTCTCAGGGTTTCCAGAGAAGATCTAGTACAAATTACTTAGCATTGAGATGGCTTGTCAGCATAAATATGCCTCAGAGGCAGAGAACTATCTGCTTAGCAGCATATATAGAATAAAAATGTTATTTACCTGCTTGTCACAGTAATTCTGTAATAAATGAGAAGAGAGGAACTTCTAAGTGATCATATATATCACACCCATATCACAAGTATATCTCAGCATAGGATCTAGCATTCTCTAGGACTCTTCAACTGGCTAGGGCTGCCTCCAAGCAGACACTGAAATTTTAGATTGACAAAGTTAGCAGAGACAAGTCCTCTCGTTTTGAATAGTCTCATAGTGTTATTGAATGGTTTCCACTTCCCATTCATGTAATGAAAACTTCTCCCCTCTCCCCATATTTGTAAGTTTCTACTATTCTCTGCATGAGTTACCTTCCATCTGGCATCATTAGACCAGGTTACCCTCCAAGCAGAAAGTCAGCAGAAGTCATGTTTGTCACAAAAACCCCAAATATACAGCACTCCCATATTGAGAGGAATGAGATGTTATCTGTCCTCTGTGTGTGGAACTACCCAAAAGGCAGATGTTTTAATCAATAAACTGTATTTAAGAAAATCTGACGTTTTAAAGAATTAGCAATGAAAAATCAGGCAGAGGCTTGCACAGGTTGCATGGTAAAACAAATGCAGCATTTTTCTTTATGTGAAATTCACCCACTGATGAGCACAAAACCTCTTCAAGTGCTTGAAGGGCAATGGAACTGCTTCATAAACCAGGTTTACACATGATTTACTTTCATTCCAGGCTGTGACCCTTCTGCTCAGTGAGAGTAAGATTTCTTCCTGCTTTTGTGATTTCATTGACTATATAATTACTCCATGAGCTAATTTAACCATTTCTTTTTTCATACAATCCCAGAATGGGTCAGGCTGGAAAGGACCACAGTGAGTCATCTGGTCCAACCTCTCTGATCAAGCAAGCTCATCCCAGGGCACATGGATTGTGTCCAGACAGTTCTGGAATATCCACTGAGGGAGACCCCACACCCTCTCTGGGCAATCTGCTCAGTGCTCAGTCACTGCACAGCAAAGAAGTTCTTCCTCATATTCAGCTGGAACTTCCTGAGTCCCTGCCCATTGCCTCTTGTCCCATTGCTGGGCAATTCTCTTCCTGAGGCCCCCAAAGTGAATTTGTTGTCTTCCATTTCATTTGTTGTCTCATGTAGTGACATAGCTTCCAACCCCTCACATGAGCACTGCAGCACTTGTGATATTGAGCTGGGAGCTAAGGAGATTCTAGTCATGTAAAAATATGGGAATGGCAGTCTGCACAGTGCAAATGAAGCATCTTGTGAAATGAAGCATCTTTTTTCTTCACTATAAGCTCATATGTGAGGATTGAAAACATAATCATATTATTGAAATCAGGAGAAGAAATCACACATCTAAGGTTTGACTTATGACAAAAATTTTAAAAGATTACATTGTTTTTGCTCTGTTTCTCAACTTCTGATCCAGTGTCTCAGGCAGGTAAATCTGCTGCTACCCACACATATACATATTTCAAAAGCAGATGAAATTGAAGGAACACTGAATGCATATATCTGATAGTAGACACTAGGGTTTTTTATCAGCAGTGGAATAGAAAAAGAGGCATAAATGAATCATAAGTGTTGAAAGACAAAGCATTTCAAAGACTGAAAAATATTCAAAGTAAGGACCATATTCAGCAACTGATTGAATGGAGAGTAAATCCTGGGATGTGAAAGTGCTACCCTGATATAATCCAGAGGCTGACTTGTGAGGCTGCTGAACAGATTAAGGGTTTATTTGTATTACACATCCTACATTTGTGGTACAGACTGTGAACAAAAATAGCAAATGACAGTTCATTAAACCCAAGGAGAGAAAATAAACCTGCTTTGTGAAGAGAGCCAAGTCAATATTAGGTTTTTCATGCTTGTTACTGGCATTTCCCAGCATTTTCCTATTCATTCTTGTGGCTGTTTTTGAAGGCAGGACCCTGGGGTAGAAAGGATGCTTGGCTGTACAATCTTACTGAGAGAGATTAGGAATGGGGTAGGTATCAGCTCACCTTTGTTATGACATCAAATTCTGACTAAACTTCAGCCATTGCTCTGGGACTCACTCATAAAAAATCCTTGCACTTGGAATGTAATTGTGGAGGATGGAAAAAAATGTTTTTTGTGTTCAATTTACTTTCCCTGATCTAAAAAGTATCCCAGAAAGACATTCTGCCCAATCCAGTGGTGCAAAGAGGTACTCAAACTATTCCTATAGCATAGTCACAGTACAAGAGAGCTATAATCCTGGTTGGAATCCATAACTATTTTCTTTCCAGCTACCCATTTCTACTAAATAAATTGTTATCCTATGTAGAAAGGTTCTTCTTTTTCACTCTGATTGCTACCCAGAGGCTCTGCTGAGGATGTTTCCTCAGGATTGGAGCACATGGCAGATGTATTTGCTGCCTTGAGATTGCAGGACTTTGAATCACAGCTTGGGGCTCCTTGTTTTGGATACAGGGTCACTCAGTCATAACACCTCACTCAGACCTGACTCATAAACGTTTGTCAAAGGTCACTTTTTAATTTGTCAGAGTGTATTGGGTTTGCACAGGGATGTTTTGGTTGTGGAGGAGCTGCAGGGGTGGATTCTGTGAGAAGAGACCAGGAGCTGCCCCCCTGTCAGACAGAGCCACGTCCAGGGGGGTTCACCCACCAAATGTCCACCTGCAGCTCAAGGTCTGACACCAGTGGAGGGAGTGCCACCACAGCCCTGACTTCATGGGCTGCTTCAGCCAGATGCATCCAGTGATTTTTAAAATTTTTTTTACAGTGTAATTTGTGGTATTCTTTATCTGAAAAATATCTAGAAACAGTATTCAACAAGATATTTTTACTGTCCTACTCTTCCTGTAAAAGTTTGTACCTAGTTATTTCTTCAAACCAGCCAGACTTGGTGCCAGACTTCTCCATCTCTGAAATCATTACCAACACTGTTAGCTAAATTGCTAAATTCTTAATCTTTACTGTCTGGGTAAAGATTTAATCTTTGGAGATAAACCACTTAAGGAAGAGAAGGGTTCAAGTTTTGACATTTTACTTTGCTGTGGAAGAAAATAATAGAAGAAAAAAATTGCCTTCCATTCTTTACGTAGGTTGTATGAATGAAACATCCATCCCAAAGCTCACTGCCACTGATCTTTTCAGTAATTTTTTCATTAGATCATTTACACATGTAATACAGAGAGAATATATTTAATAATTAAACCTATCATATATATCCATGACACAATCTGTGTATATTTACATAACGAGAGAGGTACAAATAGAAATCAATGGCTACTCTGTAAAGGTTTTGATTCTCCTTCATTGTATGCTGAAATATTTAAGCTACTTCTGGGGAAAATCACTGGTCAGTGAACTAGATCTTAATATTTTTTTCTTAATGATGCTGCTCAGTAGGAGAGTTAAAATTCCTATTTAAATGTAACACTTTAAGCAACTACTCATTGTCCAGAGAAAAAACTATTTAAACTCTTTTAAATGAAAATATTTTACTATAACTTAATGTAAACATTCTGGTACACATTTGAGATTAATTAAAAGATGCTATATCTGTCGTACACATAAAATCTGGAGCTGCTTTCTCTTCAACTGTGTCTTTCCTGCCAACAAGCTCCCCAGCCTGAGCTAAGTTATGCTGCCATGTCCTGTGTTCATGCAGCAGCTGCCCTGGGGGAAAATGACAATTTGATACAAAAACACAGTCAGGAATATGAGGGTGGCAGTGACAATGACAGAACCACGTCAAAACAGGAGTCAGACTCTGGATACCATACACTGATCATACACTAAAAATATCCCTGAAATATTCAGCTGAATATATGAATGCATTCATGATTATTTCATAATAAACTTGTTGCATGTGGTTTTATATCTCTAGGCCACTTTGCTGCTTTTGCAGCTGTTTGTGACTGCAGGGAGTGACAAGGTGGAATGTGTTTATTTCCTAGTGTCTCAGACATTGAGAGACCTGCTAAACTCATCAGAGTATTGGATTCTTTTCTGAACATTATATCCAAACATATATGAACATAAAGATTCCACCATGAAAATCGGGAATGAGAAATAGATTGGAATTCAATTTTTCCCAAGAAATTTTTCTTTCAGATAAATTATGTTTCAAAGTATCAAAACAGTGAAATATTGAAATAGTGATTTGTAGAGCATATTGTATTTTTTTCCTGATTTTCTGCTTTTATTTTAAAAAAGTTTAATTATACATTTAGTTGTGACTGCTTCATCCTGGGGTCCAAAAGGTGTGAACTATATCATATAAGAAATGTAAAATTATGTGGAGTTATAAAGCAGATGTGGTGTCTTGAAGAAAGTCCTCTGTCCCACATGGCAGCCAGAATTCTGTCAAGATTGAGATGTCACTGTTAAAGAGAAATGTGAGCTGGCTGGGCATAATAGGAATAAGAACAAGAGTGATCAGAAATTCATAACACATTGTAAGGAATGAATTAAGTCAAATAAATGGGAAAATTGTTCAGTGATTAAAAACATCCCTGAGAAATAGAGAGGGAAAAAATCAGTTCTTGTATTATCACAGATAGGAGCAGAAACAATGGATTAAAATACAAGAAGAGACATTAATAGTTGACATTAATCAAGATACTCAGTGGGCACAAAAAAATATTGCCCATAATGGTTGCAGGCGTTTTCAGTGGCAGGAAGTTTTTAATTTAATTTGAACATAGTTGTGTATAGAATGCTACAAGGACATCTCTCCATAGTTTAGCAGATGGACAAAAATGTACTGTTTTCTATGATTTCCTAATGAGTTCAAGTACCATTTTAAAAAGTCAGCTGGTTGCTATGCATGACTTAGAGGTGATAAAATGCTTAATATTAGTCCAGTATGATATGTTGAATCCAACTAAAATAGATTTCACTAAGTTCAGCAATTTTTAGCAGCACAAGAGATTAGAATATAAAGTCTTTAAATGTATCTATTCAATGACCTCTTAATCACTTGTAAAAAATCTAAGCAGCTTGAAGAGGTTTCACTTCATGTTTATTCAAGAGTCAGAAATTCTAGTCATCCTTGTAAAGGAAAAAATATAAACTGTTTTCTTAGAAAATCTGTACATTTTCATTTGATTTTATTGCAATTGCTTTACTGGAACACACTTTTTCTTTCCCAGTAATTTGTAATGAAGGAAGAGTAAAAGAGAGATACAAATACATCCTGAATTTCTGCAACTTATATTCGAGGAAATAGCAACTCAATCATCTCCAGAAATAAAGAAAATGTGTTAATACCTAATAAATTAGTCATTAAATTCTTTTGGAAGGGAATAAAAAATAACATTGTCTAACAATATTAAAATACACAGGTTTCATTCAATATAGAGTTTTTTGTTTGTTTGGGTTTTTTTTTGCATTTTTACATTTATAAATGAAAATATATGTAAGGAAAATAGTTTCTATGACTTCTAGAAATGTTTCACAAATGCTTTATATTAATTAGCCAGAACAGATACCAAAAAGAAACTCCTGGATTATCAAAACCAGTCTCAATGCTATCACAGACAACCACAATATTCAATCCCTCCACTTCATTGATAAATACCTGTTTTAAGATTCAAGAGAGCTTTTATTCTCAACTATCCTGCTGAAAAACTTTTTAAGGATCTCACAGCTATGATAGGTAGAAAATATTTAATTTCCATTCCAAATATATTCATGGTCAATAATAAAGAATAATCTCTCATTTTGTCAGTGAGATAATAAATGTAATAGGATGAAAATAAATATGAATGAATCCCTTAGGCTACCAAAAAAACCAACTTAAAGTAGGTAGAAATTAAACTTACCATTAATGTATTAAAAATAATATCAAAAAGAATAGTGTTCATTTTCAAAACATTCTTCATAGTTTCTCACAAAGTCTTATTTTGAACAGTTAAACTTTTATAAGATGAGATGTTTACCTATCATAATACTTTCCATTCTTTATAGCAAGTCAGAAAATATTCTTTGCAGGAAGAAATTAAAATATCTGTAACTTGTTCCCAGTGAGTAATGAGTAAGTTATCTGGTTATTTACTGCAAATATATGTATCAAGTGTTGTCTGTTCTAATAAATTGCACATCATATTGCTCATGAGATGCCTACAACTACACAAGTAAAAGTGCATGTAAGAAGGAAATTAAATTCAGAATGAAAATATATCTACAGCAAGTAGTAGCCAGTTTTAAAGTCTGCTTCCAAACGGTTTGTATTGGTTTATATCAGATAAAGCCAAAGCTTGTTTTTCTGTCTTCATTTATATCTTGCTGCATAATGGGTTCATCATCCTAATCTTCAGGCAGCATATGGAAAATGGAGAGTTCTATAAATGCCTGGCTGCATCTTGTTGTCCACCTAATAATGAAGTATCTCTTTCAGAAAGAATTCATAATACTGAGTGCTTTCCATAAGGATATTTGCAGGGGGGTTCACATTATTCCATTATTTGAACACTTTTATGAACTCATATTATTAATTGTGGCTTTAGACTTTCACCTCAGAGCTGTTTTCTCACGTGGTCAAAGCATGGGGCCAAGACTGGACACAGATTTATTTCTCACCATATAATAGGTTTCATGGCTTTAAATTATATAAAAGACATTTTTCTTTTGTCACCTGTAAATTTCCATCATTATTACTTTGTAAGGGACAAAATTTGCCATATATAAAAACATCTTTTTCTGGTGTGTTTCCCTAGAATAAAAGACAACAGCAATTACCTTAATGGAAAAGCACAACATTTAGGTCCTAAATTAGACAGGAGAGATTTAAGTCTTTAGTTTTAGATTCTCCATTGATGCTCCATAAGGCACCAGTGTTGTAACAGGTGCTTTCCATATTAATTCCTGCTTCTGTTCAGAGCAACAGCTGCCACATGAAACCTTGTTCAGGTGACTGAATTTGTGAAACAGTCAGGTAATGAACTACACCTCCTCACGGTGATTTTAAAACTTTGTGACCTTGACTATTCTCAGCTTACTCAGTATGTGTGCCAAATTTTTAATACCTCTTCTTGTGTTCAACTTCTGGTCCCTTGCATCACTTTTGTTATTTCAGAGGTTCATAGCAGAATTTATAATTCCTTAATTCAAACTATACGAAAATATTAAAAGAATTTTTTCCTGCCAGCTTCTTTCTTCCCTTCAGGATGTAATATATGATGTCCTGTGTAAGATGTTTAAATACAACTTTTTAATGAAAATAATTGAGCACAACCAACCATTCCTCATTTCAGGGCTTAGTACTATTTGCTGATTGGTTTTGATTGTTTGGTTTTTCGTTTTGGGTTTTTACTTTTCAAATGTCTCTTTTCCAAGAACTCAGTGAAATACTTGAAATCTAAATATTTTGCCTCAAAAATATTAACAAATTCTAAGCAAATTCTGTGTCAGCATCGGGAACAATCTGCATTTCAGTAACCTCAGAGGAACTCTGACTCCCAAATTTATCCCAAGATTATTCACCAAGGAGATGCTGATGCTGTCTTCAAAAAGTGGATCTAAATTCAAGTTGTGTCATTAGTGCTGAATGGGTGTCTGAGTGAATGACAGCAGCAGCTTGAGTGGGAGACTGAGGGTCACCAAATTGGGTAGAGTACAATCTATATTATTCAAATAAATGGAGGTGTGAGGATAACATCTGTATTACTCTTTCTATGTGTGCCAAAATATTCATACACAGAGATTTTTGCTATTCCAGGAATCCCTCCAGCACTTATATAGAGATATTATAAGGAGTTTCTGTAAGTTGGAAATTCTTTTCTCAGGTACTCTTCCTTGCACTGGAGGGGAAAAAAATTCCTAACTTTGATAGGAAGAGTCTAGTTTCCCCAAATATTTTTTAGCCACAAAAGAGTAATATGGTGGTGCAGTGTTGCCTCTGACCCTCCTAGCCTGGTTATTTGGGCTGGAGGCTTCACTGAACTTGGCCATTTTATGCAGAAAGAAAATCTGACCTGATTGTTTGGGAACTAAAAAACTTTAATACTAGAAAACAACAAACAGAAAGCCAAACAGTTTGAATGAACAGACTGAACAATCCGGGAAAGTTGGTACAGGGAGACTTGTTCCACCCACAATGGCAAATGGACAAAAGCAGGTGTTAGAGCGTGCCAGGGGTATTTATAAACTTGGAGGAGGGGAGGAATTAGGGTGGAGTTTAGGGAGGAGGTCCAATAGGGAAGGGCAATCAGGAATATTAAAATTATTGCAGCAAAAAGGAACCAATGATAGCAAGGGAATCAGAGAAGTTTCTGACAATGATCAACATAATAGAACTGGAGAATTCTGGGGATGGTTTTTTAATCTCTACTGTTGGAGGGTTTTCCCACGGCCTTAAGCCATGGTCATCAATGCCTATACTGGAGCTTATCCCAACAGTGCAGGGTAAGAGGAGGTAGTGTAGCCTTTACTGAGATTTGTAATCATAGAATCTTTCATTAAGTTGAACTTTTAGATTCTCTTTCCTTGAAGAGATTTTTTTCCTCCTTTCCTGTCACTCATCATCTTCATGGACAGTTATTTGGGTTTCCCTCCTCGTAGAAACCAAGGCATAGAGGATTTGTGTCAATGTTGTGTTTGGAAGAAAAATGTTTTATGGAGCCTGCAGTCAAATCTGGGATTAGGGTGTTCTCCTGGCCGTGGTGACAAGATAGAGTCTAAGGATGGCAATTAATAATTAGCACAAGTATATTTTTATCCCTGGTATAAAATGACTGAACGTTTTTGCCAAGATGGTGATGTGGGAAACTCTGCAGCCTCATCCCACAGCATTCAAAAAAACATTAAAAAGCTTTCCTTGCCCCTAGCGAGCAGCAGGAGTCTGGGTCACTGACAGGGGACAAAATTACATCAGCTGGCCAAAATCCAGCTACTCACTGGCCCCTAATTTTAGTACAGGTCTATATATTAAGTCAATAATGAACTATGCTGACCTTTCATTTTCATCCTTGTATAGCACAGATGACATGAAATAGAAATTTCTCCTCTGAGTCTATAATGTCCAGTTTAAAATAAAATGTGTATTTAAAATGGGGGAAAAAAAACAATCTTAATTTAAAGGCTTAGAGTCAGGGGAATCCTCCTTGCCCTAACATGATCCCTGGTAAAAATAAAGTGTCTTGCTTTTAGCTCATGTAATTTCAGATGCAGTTTATCCACCCACCCATTTATTTCACTTTGTAAATGTTCACTTCATTGTCGAGTGTTCATGGGTGAAGTGTTGAGTTCAGGCTTTCGAAGTATTTGCCTATAACTCAAGTTTCCTAAATATCAATGAAATTTCAAAGTTGTTTTTAAGCCTTTTGTGACCAGCCATTTTTTAAATATGTAGACATTAAATCAATTCCAGAATGATTTCACTACTATTTCTCCACTCTTACTTGATGTTTTCAGTTAATGTATTCTGGCTTCCAGTCAGTCCCCTTTGCTACAACAGCAATTTGAAATCTTGATTCAGCTAGCTACTTCCATAATTTACAAGTTGTTTCTAATACCTCACTCCAAGACCTTGTTCATCAGCTTGCACATTTGCAAGTGGTCTGCAATATGGTGTATGGCTTTGTTCTTTTTCCAAGCGATCCATCTTGGTTTTACACATTTGTCAAACATTGCATCATTGACATATTTTACCAGAAGTAATAGGATGTCACCTCTAGGTCCTCATACAGCTTCAAGGTAAATAATCCCTCCCTGAGCTTGCTGTATCTTTTAAACAGGTCCACCTCACCTATCATAAAATCACAGAATCATAGAGTGGTTTGTGCTGGAAGGGATCTTAAAGATCCTCCAGTTCCATCCCCTGGTGCAGACAGGGACACCTTCCTCTAGACCAGGCTGCTAAAGCCCCATCCAGCCTCACCATGACCACTTCCAGGGGTGGGGCATCCACAACTTCTCTGGGCAATACATATTACATTCCACAGGCATCAAAAGTAAACACCTGTTTTACATGGCATTAACTCTTTCTTCAAAATGTCACACACAACTCCAGACACCGCTGGAGACAAGGTATCAGCTGGATATGATTAAGTGCAACGCTTTTTCTGTTGTCAATCCTAGCAGTCGTTGTCTGGCAGGATAGCTCTAAATATACTCTGAAAAATTTATTGCACTGATTTTCAACTGTAATGAGTCGAATCAAAACACAGGCATTTCCAAAATCCATCCACAAGAATGTCTGCAGAGTCTTTTTGCATTTCTTTCACTCCTAATTTCTTTTTTATTCCTTATGAGACAAGAGAAGCGAAGGAAAGAAAACTCTTCCTCAGCAAATTTTGCAACTTGTGTGTTTTTTAACAATGGTTGCTTCCTTTGCAATTAGACTGGCTTCTCAGAAGTCAGGGTGTGTGTGAAGCATTCCCATGGGACTCTCAGAGGTTTGGCAGGACCAAGTGCAAGGTGCTGCACCTGGGTCAGAGAAACCCTGATATCAGCACAGGCTGGGGGATGATATTGGGAAGAAATTCTTCACTCTCAGGGTCGGTGAGGCCCTGGTACAGAAAAGCTGTAGTTGCCCCATCCCTGGAAATATTCAAGGCCAGGTTGAGATGAGGTTCTGAGCAACCTGGTCCAGTGGAAGGTGACCCTGCCCAGGGCAGGGGGTTGGAACTGAATGATGTTTAAGGTTCCTTTGAACCCAAACTGTTCTGTTATTCTGTGATTCTAAGCAGAAAACTGAGTGATCACATTCTGCCTCCTGATATCTGCTTTGTCTGCAGAACTCATACTCCATATATTTTATTTATTACAGGGGATGAGGGCAATTTTTGTGAGAATTTCTTGTTTATACAATGATGGGCAACCACTGAAAAGCGAAATCCCCTATCCCTTTCCCCAGCTGTCTGCCCATTTCTCATCTAAGCCATCTCGGTTTTTCCTGACATTTTCTGCTTTCTGCTTTAATATTATTAAACTTGTGATACATTGTTAGAAGGTTTAGCCAATGGCAGGATTACAAAATGCCAGAACCATCACTGCTAGCTCCACTCCAGCTCTCCTTAAATATCTTCCTTTTTGATACAAATTGCACATGATCTGTGGATGGCAAACCAGATCCTATCAATTCCAACAACTCCTGTGAAAGCTGAGAGGTTAATAGTTCATTTAGGATTTGACAAAAAAGTCCAGCCAGTAATCAAGCAAACCTTTACTTTGAAATTTTCAGTGGTGAAAATCAGCAATGCATGTTCCCGTGCTTAATATTTGAGGCATACCCATGAAGTCAACAAATGAATATAATGAAATATATACACGATGTCAAAAAATACATATATACACACACATATGCATAAAAGCACTGTCCATTCAGGTGCAGATGCATGGCATGCTGCCAAATCAAACCTCACCCACTTCACCTCAGGTTTTTTTTTCTGCAGAGCCACCTCAATGACAATGTGCATTTATTGATTGCTCAATAGCATCCAACTCTGAAGTGGCTGGAAATTGGTATCCTCACTTTACTCTGAGAGCTGTCCTGAGTGGCAACCCAGCCACATCCCTTTTTTATTCATTCTTTTCACGTTCACCCCTGTTACCAGTGCTTTGCATGTGAGCTTATTTCACCTTGTCCTATCATTTTTTTTTCTTTTTCCTTTATATCAGATTACTTCCCTGGTGAAATGTGTGCATCCAAACATCTTGAATTTAGATGACCCCACTGTGGTCCCTTCCAAGCTTACCCATTCTGTGATTCTGTGATTCTGTGATTCTGTGATTCTGTGATTCTGTTTCTGTGACCATGAAGTGAGACCTACTCAAGGAGAAAATTAAGCCATAATCACTTAAGGGGTGAAGTGGAGATCACTGTGTTACTTGGCCCAGTAATATCTGATATCCAGCAAATAGGAGGGTTGTGAGATGGTGGGACAGGGAAGGCAGGACAGGTATTTGACCATAAGATTAGAGGGCTTGTAAATGCCTGCCTGCTGGATGGAAGGGCCATTATGGGAACCCGAGGTTTTTGTATTTGCATGATTCTAAGACAACTACATGAGACAAGCAGTTGTGAGGACTGCAGGATGTGGGGTTATGCCTGGACAACAGAGCCTTTTGTAGATTACAAAGGACCCCAGGTTCAGGCCAAGGATTCTTCCAGCAGTGAACCCAACAGGTAAGTCTGAATCCTGCACCTGGCTTTCCCAAGAGGAGAATCCTTTACACTGCCAAGAAAGAAGGAATGGAATGGTTATTAATTCAAAATCAGATGTTTTACTGCTATAGCTGGTTGTAATAAAAAGGAAATGCAAGCTTCTCTGCTAATGTTTTATCTCTAGGGTCCTGCTCTATGTGATTTTCACCAGATATTGCAACACATACCAGAATGAACTTTCTCACCCTGCGGTCTGTGATGGGACAGATTAGGCAGCATGTCAAAGTATTCTTAAATAATGGGTAGTGATTGGTATGAAATTACTTCATCCCACATGCTCTTTGGCCACCACATGTGATTAATCAAGAGTGTATGACTGCCAGAAGACTTGAAGATCCTGTCAAAATGGTCCCTAATTTATCTGGAACATAAATAAACACAAAACTGCAGCAAATATCCACTGTTTTTATTTTTTTAATGGAGAGCAATGTCTGGTGAAATCATAATTACAAAGATTAGTAGAATCATACAATGATGTGTGTTTGGAAGGGATCATAATTATCCCATAGTTCCAACCCCACTGCCATGGGCAGGGAACCTTCCACATCTATTTTTAAAAAAACCTCCAACCTATTGTGTTTCTCATAGTTAATCTCATTCCAGCCTTAGAAAATTGAAAAGTAATACAGGATTAAGTACCTCATGCCATTTACTTTATTTTATTGCCTTTTAAAAAATATATATTCTATCAAGAATGTTGAGCACACTTAGTCAATGCAAATCATCCAACTGGTTTGGAGACTTTTTATTGAAGAATATTATTTTTTTACATTAAGTTATTTCTATTTATACATAGCCAAATGCTTTTTAGGGAGTAAAATAAAAAATAAAAAAATAATAAAAAAAGAAAAAGACCCAGAGCCTCAATAAGATTTTGCAATTACTTATAGTATTGAATTTTTCTTAAGTGTTAGTTGAGGAAAAGGAGAGCTTCTGAAACTGGGGCTGGGAGAATGAGATCTGCTGAAAGATAAACATGAAGTGTGGATGCAAATACAATTAAAGGGATGCTCTTCTTTAAGGAGAACAGAACCATCCCAGTTTCTTATTCCTTCTGAGCTGTCCTGTCTGATCCAACAGGCAGCAAGCTGGACGAGGGTAGTTATGACATGTGCCAAGACCTACAATTTGTTTATGGTCATCTCATGTGCCCTTAATTTCTTGAGTTAAACTAGAGATAAACTGCTAATTGTTATAGCTCCTTTGCCCAGCTCTCCCCCCTCACATCCAGTTGCTGTTGCAGTCAGGTCTGTGACTCACAAAACATGCTGGAAGGAAGGTGTGAGCTGAACAAGAGGTGAGTGGTAACAAGAGACTGTAGAGGATCTGAAGACAAGAGCAGCCTGTGAGCCTCCTGCCAAGGTGTTAGTGATAAATGGGAGAGAAGATGAGCTGGCACATGGCTGTGAGAGTGTCCTGCTCTTCCCTTCCCCTAATATTTCTAAGGCCATCTCCCACATTCCAAAACTCTCTCCCCATTCCATCTCTGTATATTTTTCTTTATTGACCTCTCTGGCTTGTCTAATATATTCAAATTTCCAAAATGATGCTCTTTCTAGTAGTGATGCCTGCCCCTGGCATATCTTAGGCTGTCAAGTTTCCTCAAGTAAAGCCTGTCATATATTTTTGCAAAGAAAAAAACATGCTACAAATAGCAGGGGGGGAAATACCCATAAAAATGTTGAATTACAGCTATAGAAGAAAACATTCTCTGACTTCTTTAATATTAAGATGTCACTGGACTTTAAAAACCTTTCTTCCCGCATGTTCCTCATGCCCACTATAAAACCCATATCTGGATGAAATATGGCAATACATATAAGTCATATGACAGCCTTATAGATATGGTATGAAAAATGAGATCACCTCAGCCTTAATGAGATCCAGGATATGAAGGACAGAGACTGAGTATCACAAGATCATAGAATTATTAAGGTTGGAAAAGATATTTTAGATCATTAAGTCTAATCCTCAACCCAGTACCACCACCACATTCACCATTAAACCCTGTCCTCAAGTGCCACATCCACAAGGTTTTTGAACATTTCCAGGGATGGTGACTCTGCCACTTCCCTGGGCAATCTCTTCCAATGTTTTATAAACCTTCCAATAAATAAAAAAAAATCCTAATATCTTGTCTTAGCCTCTCCTGATGTAACTTGAGGCTGTTTCCTCTTGTCCTGTCCCTTGTTACCCGGGAGAAGGGGCCAACCCCCACCTCACTACAGGCAGACCATGTCCTGCATTTTCACAGAGCCACCCCAAGAGCCACCAGCCCACCAAAGTCCCATGTGCACAATCACAGGCAAGAATACAATTTGGGGACTCAGACGAGGCCCACCCTGTCCAGCCACTCTCCTTGATGTTTTTTTGTCCATCCAGGTGCCAGAGGCTGGGACCCAGGGGCAGCTACTGTGAAAGATGAATATCTGAGCTCCACGCTGGAGGCATCCACCTTGTATGGATTTATATCCCTAAATTATCATACAGTGGGCCTCCATCCTGCTCATCCAGGCAGGAGAGCAGGATGAGGGTTTGATGCTGTGTGTTCATGTGGGTGCTCTGTGTGTGACCTGTGTATGAGCCAGGTACATGTACCTGTACATCTTTGCATGGAAGGTGTCCAGGTGTGCTCTTTTCACCTCTGCCCATGGGAATGCACAATCAGACTCACTCCTGGGCACGTGGAGTTGTGTCAGCCTTGCCTCTCTTGGGCTGTCACTCTGGCAGAATACATCCCCCTAGTATATTAAATATATCTACTGAATGTTCTGCTGTATTAATCTGGAAAGAAAATAGAGTTATTTTTAACAGGGGGGGAAAGACCTCTTTGTGTCAACAGATCTCTGGCACAGGCATAGTTTTAGTGAATATGAATCAACTCATAAATCATTGTTGATGCCCTTATCTGCAAGTGTCACATCAGTTCAAAATTGTGCTTGGATACTGCATCTGCCTGTCTGTCTGTCTAGACATCAGATGTCAAAATATTATCAATTTTTTGTCAAAAGGTGCTGGCAGCTGCCATGGTGGAGGTCTCTGATCTAAAAATACTCCCACATCTTGTGAAATATATCAAACATTTCCCTTCAGACTAATTGGAAGCAGAAGTCAAATCCTTTATGTCATACCATTTCCAATGAGGGAGGGAAGCTGCTGCCCAGGGTAAACCTGTGGTTTATCCAGAACTTGCTTTGGACCACAAATGGGTTTCTCCATCTTCCAGCCTGAAGGACTTACAAAGGAATCTTTTGACAGGAAAGAGTAAAATAAAACTTACTACTGAGTTTAGAGATTCTAAAATCATGGAGGATTTTCAAGAAAGGAATTTCCACTTCGTTGAGATATTTAACAATGTTTTTTGCCTTCCATTTTTTCTTCCTATTGTGAAATGAACATGGTTTTGTACATCTTCCTTCCTTCCTTCCTTCCTTCCTTCCTTCCTTCCTTCCTTCCTTCCTTCCTTCCTTCCTTCCTTCCTTCCTTCCTTCCTTCCTTCCTTCCTTCCTTCCTTCCTTCCTTCCTTCCTTCCTTCCTTCCTTCCTTCCTTCCTTCCTTCCTTCCTTCCTTCCTTCCCTTCCTTCCTTCCTTCCTTCCTTCCTTCCTTCCTTCCTTCCTTCCTTCCTTCCTTCCTTCCTTCCTTCCTTCCTTCCTTCCTTCCTTCCTTCCTTCCTTCCTTCCATCCATCCATCCATCCATCCATCCATCCATCCATCCATCCATCCATCCCCAGAATGTTTTGGATTGGAAAGGGACCTTCAAGATCCTCTTGTTCCAACCACCCTGACAGGGACACCTTCCATTAGACCAGACTGCCCCAAGTCCCAGCAAGTCTGGCCTTAAACACTTCCAAGAATCCACAGCTTCTCTGGGTAACCTGATCCTCAGCACCCTCACAGTAAAAAAATTCTTCCTATTATCTAGCATAATTGATTTCAGTCTGAAGCAATCACCCTTGTCCTGTCATTTCAAGCCCTGGTAAAAAGTCCCTCCCCATCTTTCTTGTAGGCTGCCTCCAGGTACTGAAGGGCTGCAATTAAGTCACCCTAAAGCCTTCTCTTCTCCAGGCTGAATTATCCCAATTCCTTCAACCTCTCCTCATAGGAGAAGTTGTTCAATCTTCTAATCATTTTGTTGCCTTCCTCTGGACTCAGTCTAAGAGGTTTTTCTCTGCTGGGGACCCCAGAGCTGGATGCAGCTCTGCAGATGGGGTCTCACCAGAGCAGAGGGGCAGAATCCCCTCCCTTGATCTGTTGCTCACAGTGCTTTGGATGTAGCCCTGGATACATTTGGTATTTCAGGCTGCAAGTGAATATTGTCAGCTTGTGTCCAGCCTCTTGTCCACCAGCATTCCCAAGTCCTTCTGGGCAGGCTGTTTACCTGGTGAGAAGAGCCTTAGACTCCATGAAATGCAATGGTTAAATTCCCATCATGTTTTTTTTCTCACTGTCACTGGAGCCAGGATTCCATCCTCGTGGTTGTCCCATATAGTTTTTAATCAAAATCCCCATTAGTAAACATGAGGCATGTGGTCCTACGGGATTCAGCAGGACTCAACATGACTGTACCAGCATGTAAATAGCAGGATTAGTGTAATAACGTTTAAAGACAAAATATGACACAGTGGGAGATAGCAACAAGGGAAAATGCAGAGGCTGAAAGAAGGCAGCACAGTGGTGAGACAGCACTTCACAGCAGTGTCCCTCTCACTGCCAAGTCTTCTGCTTGTTTAGAGCCCTGTGTGTTACTTGGTCAAAAGGAATCAGAAGATCCATGTTAAGAAAATGCTAGGCATTGAGGAATGCCTTCAAATTGCTGCTCTCGATTTAGGGGAGCAATTTCGGATTTAGCATCTCTAGGGGGATCTTTTTCTGATACCCTTGTGCACTATTTTCACTCCAAGAGTGAAATGAGTCTCACTTATTGCCTTGGACAGAGAAAATAACTATTTAACAAGAACAGAACTAAGTCAACCCCCTGTGTATCAGTGAATTAAAGGATATCACAGCTGATTCTTTACAGATGCTCTAGATTCAGGAGGAGGATGCAAAAGGTTGATAGAAGGCAGTGGGGAGTTTCAAAATAAAGACTGGTAATTTAAAAAACAAAATCCTTTCCCACAGTATTAATTTTGCATCAATTCATTTTAATGGTTTTGATTGCTCTCAGGAGGTCTGGCTGAAGCAATGGAAACTAATTCTAATCATAGAAAATTTATGTTGCCTAATTTTGACCTTGCTTAGATAGCAGAGGATTATGTGTCTGAGTTTTGTGACCCATCTAGGACAGGCTCTAAAACTGAAAATTCTAGGAGAGAAAACAGGCAGACAAATTTATTCAGGAACACAGGAAAATAAGGAGAAAATAGAAAGTAGAACAAAGGCAAAATTATACAGGAAAAAAAAATAAGGTAATATTTTGAGTTCATATAATCTAAAAAATATGTCTTCAACATACAGTGAGTGAATAATTTTCTTGCCAAAATGTCAGATGATCTGTTGTTCAAGAAGACTTTCCACAGCACTATTGAATCACCACAAATACCTAGATATTTCTGTTTTTCCCTTTTATTTTCTGTGTTTCCAAAGTTTGCAGAGCAATGCAAGTCTGTGTGACCTGTGCTGGGAATAGCCAATCTCCATATACATAAGGCACTCATCCCTTCTCTTGCTTGGTTGGAGGCTGCAGCAATATCCTGTCACCATTATATTACCTTAGAAATAAGGAGTGGGCAATTTACCCACATGGAGTAAAACAGCCAGTGTATTTACTTTGTACCCCCAAAACCAGCATGGAGTAGACCAGACAGATAGAACTCTCTGGGAAGGGGACTGTCACGGTGTGACTTGGGTTTGACAATTTTTATATATTTAATTTTTTTTAGAGATAGGATTTAGGAGCACAGACAAGGCAGGCTTAAAACTTAAAAGGGTATAAGAAGAAATTTATTAATAACACAAAAAGAATTCAGAAGAAGATTTCTAAATTTTTCCCTCCTCCCTTTTCCTTCATTCCACATTCCTTAACAACAACATAAAGAAAACACTTCAGTCAGTTATCTATTTAAATAACCATTTCAGTTCACTTTAGAGAGAAAATTTCCTTTTTTTTTGGTTTAGGCTTAGGGGGTGTCTTCACCTTCACAGTCTGCATCCACCCGGACCTACAAAACCATGAATTTCCTCCCATTTATTTACACAGTCCTTCCAGAACCGTGTTATGGGTTATGATGCACACATGGGATACTGCTTTTAAAGGCAGGCTGCTGAAAAACAAAATTCTCTTCATCTCCTTCTCCATCAAATGTCTCTGTTCATATTCCAGTCCCAAAACAGAGAGCTCAATTTCCCCAAGGCAAAAAGTCTTCTACTCAAGCACACCAAACTTCCCCAACTTATTTCACAGTTTAAAGGAATTTCAGTGAAGTCACATTTCCCTTATAGCCTACAAAAAGGGTTTTCAGCTACTCATTGGTTGCATCTTTTCAATCTCTTCCCATCAGGAATTTTATCTTCATTCCGCTGACTTCTGTAGACTCCATGCTTTATTTCTTCTCATTCAGGGGAGCTCAGGAGATCAAGAATCTTATCCAGGCATGAAAAGAGTCAAAATTGTATCCAGATCATGAAGAAGCCAGGCCAGGCTGTTGCTGGAAAAAACCTGAGCCACATGCATCATCTCGGGCCTCTCTTCTCAGAAGCAAGGGAGGAAGGGAGAGCCTTTGGTGGCTGCCCCATCCCTCCGCTCGCCCATGCCACGTGAAGAGCCGAGCCGAGCCGAGCCGAGCCCCACGCTGGCCGGGGGCCATGAGGAGCCGGGGCCGCCAGGGCCAGGGCCGAGGGCCAGCGGCCGGGCCAAGGGCTCCCCGCAGAGCCGGTGCTGGGCGGGGGTGCCAGGCCGGGCCTCCCCCACTGAGCCAGGGCCGGGGGACCGGGCCCGAGGCCGAGGCTGGGCCCAGAGCCGGGCGGGGCCCCTGGCCAGAGCCACTGCACCTCCAGGAGCCGGAAGCCGAAAGAGCGCTAGGTAACTTTATCCAATGGGATTTGTGAAAGCGAAATAACTTTTTAATTGTTTCCTGAGCTGTCCATCACCAAACCAGCTCTCCGATTGGTCCCCACAGCTCACAGGGGAAGCCCCCAGAGACGAGATGTGGAAACCCAGAGAAGTTTGCCCAGCTAAAGAATGCAACCCCTGTTCTGTTCCCTGAGCCAAGCCTAAGCCCTTTCCCTGTCTGTTAACCTTTCGGTCACTCGCATCCTAATTTCCTGTTGGTCCTTTGCCTTAGCCCTTCCCTTGTAGTACCCCCGTGACCCTTAGTAAATGGTCACTGATGCTCTTCCTGCCTGCTCATCCTATGTACAAAACTTAAACCCACCCTTTGTTCCCTGAACCCTAAATCTATGCGTGGCTGAAATAAACATTTTTGTAAAACCCTGCAAAGGCCTTTCCTGCTCATTCAACCCAAGCAACACCTTAGATGCAATAAATCACGCTTCGAACCGGGACTCTTTTCCGTGAATGCATCTACATCAACCAGCCCGAGACTGACTTGTAATCTTACTGTGGTACAGGACAGCCCCTCCTGTTCCCAGGCCGTGTGCGGCTTCCCTCAGGCAACTCCACCCTTCCCTCCTTCCTCGTGAAACCAACACGGGGACCAGTCCTGCTCCTTTGATCTCTGAATAATCCAGAGAGGATCCTTTCATTCTCACAGTCCATGCCTGGACACAGTTAGGAGACAGCTTGGGAAGCAACTGCTCCCAGAAAGGGGATGGAGCTATGGAAAATAATCCTGTCTGTGACCTGTGCTTTGCAATTGGCTCTCAGGGCCAGAGACCACATCTTGGTCCTGTTCTGCAAATTGAGACACAGCAGCTTCCACTTCAATCAGACTCATTCTTGCTGGGTGGCCTCTCGGAGTCCTTGTGCTCTGACCTCTACTCCTTCCCATGAATTTGCCGTTTAATTTATGTCAGCTTGATTCTGGGCCACTATAGAGACAGAACCCAGATTAACAGCTTTCTGTCAGGAGCTGTCCTGACACAGATGCCCATCCCTGTGTCTGATGTGCCTCGGAAACATTGCCCTAAGGAGGAATCACCCTCATTACTCTCTTCTGTGAACACCCCAGGACGTGGCCACTTTTACTCTGTGAATGTCCTCCCCTTGCCTTCTCTTCATTTCCAGGGGGCTTTTCAACATTCAAAACTGCATTTTCATTCCTCACCAGATTAAAGAAAAAGAATAAAAATGTCCTCACTAAAGAGAAAGACCTTAAGTGAACTCAGTTTAAAACAATCTTCTGAAAGATTTACTACAAAATGGTGTTTCAATCTACTGTCATATATTTAATGATGTAAATAATAGAAATGATCATGTGACATATACTGTGTTATAAAATCTTATAGCACTGCATTTTGTGAGGAAATGTGATTTAAAATATTGTTATCTTTCTAATGCCTGTGAAGTTATTACATAGGAAATAGATGTGAGTAGATATTGGAATGATTTTCAGCTCATTTTTGAATCATTCTCTCATGCTTGAGTAAAATACTTGGACATCTTTGGTGTTTCCAGCAAGAAAATAGGTACTAAATGTACTTATTACAGGACTAACTCTTTTAAGTCAGCTCCTCACATTAGATGTGAAACACTGGTTCCATGAAAAGACTCAGCTCTCAAGAAAATCACCATTCCTTACATGTCTGTTGTGGATTATGTCCAAAACAGTTTTGTTCAACTTATTGTATTTACCAAAACATAAAATTTTAAATTAAAATTTAATGTATCACTTTTTTCCCTACAGGGAGCTAAACACATCTTTTTTTAAAAAATTGTGGTTTTTATGGAAAATTTGCCCTTTACTAATCAAGTTAAAAAAATAAAATCATGGATTCATGGAATACTTTATCCTACAGGAATTTCTTTAGTAAACACATTGTTCTGTATCTTTTCTGTTCCTTTGGTAGTCAGATCCCACAGCTGGGATGCACATTCACCTGAGTTAAGTCACTCGGATGAACAAATGTTCTGTGAACACTTTTTGAAGGATATCAGTGTAAATGAGGTTATACTGCACAATCCAAGTATCTCTGAAAAACCATCACCTTGAGTATCAAATTCTGTTTATGTGTTAACCTCGGCATTTACTGCATGGCACACAGAGCCTGTGCACCTGCAAGTAGTTTAAAGTCAATAACTCTGGAATATTTTCCCCTATTTTTGTGGAGATCAGAAAGATCAATGTACTGACTGTCCTGTGCTGTTCAGTTGTCTTACTTAGGGCTTGGAACAAATTGCACTGTGTTATGCTGCATCTTATTTTCTTGGGATTTTGTTGGTGCTGGTGGCTTTTTTCCAGAATTATTTTATTCCAGCAGTTGAAGAGCACAAAAGTCTTATGGACAGAAGTAGATTGAGATTTTTTTCCTTTCAAATTTCAGAGCAACAACAATGACAATAAGAAGAACAATAACGTAATGTATGATTTTCATTTGAGGAGTAATTTAAAATCACCAAACAAAGAAGTAGAAGATTGAAATTTGTTTACACTAAGAGTACACTCTTTTCATTCAACAGCCTAAAGCTGAGGTATCAGGGAAGGGCTCAGCTTCAGTATAGAAATTTAAGTCAACCAGCTATCTTTCCAAATAGGAGCTTTAAACCCCATTTCATAATCAGATTTACCAGCCATTGACTAACTAGGGACCCCTGTAGTGGGATGAAGCCAAGGTATCACTTTATTTTTTATGTTGCACAAAATATTGAAAAGCAGAACAAAAATGTTGCTCAATCCTCGTGGCCAGATTTGAATATTTCTGTTCTTGCTTCAGTGCAAATTGAAAGATTAAATTCAGCATGCAGCATTTACACTGGGAAAACACAGAGGTCTTCACACCAAATGCCTCAGAAGGAAGTAAGATGATGTGAAATAATGTTCTCATTTCCTTATAATTTTGTTATTGGAAACGATTTTCTCACTAAAGGCAATTCAGGTTTCAATCACCACCAAGAAAATTTCTGTTTAAATTAGGGAGCAGAGGTCATAGTTCACTAAAATATTTTGAACTGGATGTCTCAGCTACCAAAACTTAGATTAAATTAAGATTCTAAGGGGGTGAAAAGACTGAGAGTATTTTTTCTTTTCTTTTTTAAATACTAACTCCACAGCTGTTTCAGAAATATATTAGCCATATTATGTGCCACAGAGTGAATGGAATGGAATGGAAACCCAGAGTACAGAAAGCTGTTAAGCTGTTTACAGGTATGTCACCCACTAGTCATAATGAGAGACTGAACTGATGTAGAGTGACATTCATGGATTTATGGTAAGAAGTGACAAGCAATTTTGAAGTGAAAGGTCAAACTGCCAATCACTTATAGCAAATAACCATTTTCAAGGACTTTGATGTTCATTACTTGCAGACATTCTGGGATGGAACCCAGGAAAACATAGGATGTTTAATGATCTTAGGGGTTTGATCTTTGGTTATTTTTTTGAAAGAAAAACATTTAATGGATTTGGTCTCAGAGGAGGCACTGCATTACAGGATACAGTGGTAGAAAAAGCTGTGTACAGGAGAAAGTCTGTCAGGAAGTTCAGGTTTACTTTCTCCCTCTTCAGTCACATCAACTAAGAAAAGCATATAACAAAGACCAAGTTCTCTTTGTATTATGCTAAATATAAATATTACTACTTTAAAACGAAAAAGTATAGGTGTCTAGTAGATAAAATAATTTTAAAAATATTTTATAAGACATTCTATACCATGCACAGCCCTTAGAGCATTGGCTCTTTTCTATGCCCACTGAAGCCCCTAACTAGACTTGTAGGTACAGTGAACAGGTAGAGAAACCAGACCAATTCCCCAGATAAAACAGCATTTTTATTGTCTCTAGTTCTAATAAAAAATCTTGGTAGAAATGTCATGCTTTATCCCTCAAACAGAGAGATGTTCAAATTTTCCATTATCTATTTTGACTCTCACACAACTTTGTTTTTGAGATAAATCAGAGCCTTCCTCTTTTCCTACTGCTGACCTAAAGGACAATATAGAAGTTATTAAGTAGGAGTGAAGATGACAAAAATTCACCATCATCCATTGCAAATCTGAAATTTCTATGGTGAATTAATGAGATCAACCTATCTCTCTTCTGTATGTATTAATGACATGCCCCAGGGTTTTGGGCTCTAACTCACACATAAATGCAGCAGAAAATTTGCCAACTTCCTCTTCTTATTGATTTGGAAATACCATTGCCAGATAGTGTTGAAAATTCTCATGTTACTTATTTTTCTTCTGTAAAAGAAGGAAAAATATATTAACAAAATAGTCTAAGTTAGGAAAAAAAAATCACTGACCATTTTCTTTCTTTCACAGTCACATTTATTGCTTCTCACCACTCTCCCTGTCAGCTGAGTGCAAGTATTACAGATTATTTTTGAGAGTCTTTTATCTGAAAAGAGCAATGTCTCTCAGAAACTTGAGGAGAAGAGCTGAAAAATAGTTCTGTGCAGTAAATACTCTTGAGCAATGTGAAAAAGACTGTGCCAGACAGTGAATGTGTGAACTCATAACTCCCTATTCCTCCATTTATAACACTTAACCAGCATCACAGTGCTCCACATGACTGACAGACAGCCACAGCAAGCTTAATTAATCAGCTTTGAATCTACCTAATTTTCTGGTTGTTTTGCTTAGCTCTTTAGACCAGTGGGAATAAGAAAAAGTGGTCACCCCCTCTATCCCAGGTTCATCTTGCCCAGCTGCTGGAGCCCAGCCTGGTTCCCCAGGCACCTGGGGCCTCTCCCAGGCAGAGCTGCTGCTCTCCTTTTTGCTGCTCCCACCAGTAAAAGAGCTGAGACAAACACACAAGCACACACACAGGCAGGATGCTGCTTTCAGCAGCGCACACATACAGGACCCAAAGAGCACAAAACCTTGGACAGACAAGTCCCTCTGCCTCGTCTTTGGCTGGTACAGATGGAATTCAGTAGTGAAGGCAGCTATGGACCACTCAGCTGGGCTCATACACCAGTGTCTGTCCCTGGATTGCTGCTTTAGAATATGGAGGAGACACTCAAGTCGATTTTTCTATAAATAATCTTGTGGCTCATAATTTTGTCTGATCAGCTTAATGATCTGTGTTACTTCCACTTTCACCACAAGTATTTGCCATCAGACCTTTACCCTGTGACTTAGCAGTTTGATAAGGAAGCTGCCCATATTCTTTCTTTTCATATTCCATTACTTCTACTGGAGTTTATGATTATCTAAAATTCCTTTTTCTTTGATTGACACTGTAAAAAATTATTAAAATGCATTAACATTATGGGCTAACAACAGTAATTAGTATTTTTAACCATTAGATGTTAGTTCTTTTCCTGGCATTGTTGAACTTGATGATGCAGCTGTGTCTGCAAAGGAGAAAGAAAAGGTGCTTTAAAAATAGGCTAGCTAAGTAGCACCCTTGTTTCCCAATGGGAATATTGCAGAATAAGGGAATGGACTTCCTGTGGAGGCCTAAAATGGGGTGGTAACAGATTATGAAAGATATGACCACATCATATCCAAAAAGACTTTGCCCTTTTTGGATGGAGTTTGAGACAAGGTTTATACTCAAAAAGGAAAGTTTTTGATCAGTATTGAGTGTGTTGCAAATGCCACTTCTGTTGCAAGAACAAAAAAGTTTTTATATAAAATATGGGTGTTATCAATTTTAAATTGATTGTTGCTAAATTGATTGATTTAAATTGGTGTTTAAATTGATTGATAGTTCCTTGATAAAACTGGGTAAGTTCCTGTTCCTACAACAGGTCTCTGTGTTGTGTGTCCCAGGTACACTTGGGCAGATTTTATTTCAAGTAGGCTATGACTATACACACCCATAGCTACAGGATCTAAATGTGAGTTTCCATAACACAGACAAATACTTAATCTGAATATTTAATCTATTGACTATGGACACTTTTTTCTTCCTCCTGCAGTAATTTATTTTAAACCATTTCGAACAGGTGTCTGAGCACAGACTCAGGAACCCTTGTGACTATGAAGCAAATTGGCTTGAAAAGATCTCAGGCAGTTTTTAGGTTTTTTTTAGTTCATTCTCCTGTTCAAAGAAGGGTGAGCTATGGGGTTGAATGAAGTCACTCAGGGATTAATCCAGATGGCAAATATCTACGTTGGGAATACTATTAGGATTCTGTTGACAGGTTTTGCTGTCACACCTGAGGAGTTACAAAGAATTACCAGTCAATTTGGAAATAATGTAAGTGCGGCCAGAGTACAAATCCAAAGAGGACCAAATCTTGGTTTTACAGAGGCAGAGGAAATTTTAGAATACAAAAGGCAATTTATGGGACAAAAAAAAACAAACCACTTCTAATCCAGCAACAGAAATTTGAACACTCAGAGAAGACAGAAATGTCATCTAAACCTCAGAGCAGAGACAGCACCTTAAATTTGTCAGTTTGGTGCCTGACTTATAGGTAAATGTTACTTTTCATGGATAAAATATCTTTCTTTGAATCAAGAGCCTGTTACAAGACAAGCCAAATATGTCTTACTTGACCAAAATCACACTACCATTTTGCCTCACCTGAACTTTTTCCATTTGATACTATTTATCTCCCTTATTGGTAATAACTATTTACCAACTAAATTGTCTCATGGAAAGCAAGAAAGATATTTTCATGTTGCTTTGTTGTACATAAATATATCAGGCAGGCTCATATCTGCCTTGGAAAGCAAAGTATGTGTGAAATGAGTAAGTTTAACCAACTAATGAGAGGAAACTTAAAGGCAAAAGGCCTTGAAGATGCTGTGGGATATTCAGAGCTCTCCATTTTAATGTTCCTGCACATTGCCTCCTCTGGATATGGCACATCTCTTACATCACTGTGGGTCACTGTGTTATCTGGTTTTCAGATCCTACAATCACAATCAGAAACTGATATATCAGTTCTTGCTGTATTTCCCTGTCTTTTCTTTCTTTTTATTTGTCTACAGTTATTCTTTATTTAAATTTCTTCCTACAGTTATCATGTTCATATACCCTATATATAAAGAATACCAAAATAAAATTGTAGTTAAGGAAATAAAGCAAACGGAAAATGATATGTTCATTCTGAACACACTACCACTCCTCTGTCTGCAGTAAGGGAAATAGATAAATGGTTCTGGGTTTGTGTTTCCATTGAAATATAAAATTTTAAAATACGAATTTCTGAATTTACATGCAGTCAGTTGAATTATAAAACTTCGTTTGACTTCAAAAGATTAAAAATTTTGTAGCTTTCCCTCAGTCTCCCTGTTTTTTTCTTTTGCCTTTACATATCTGAGGGCACTGTTCTGGGTGTAGCTGTGCTCTCAGATTCTCCAATTTCTTGTTTTGCTTCAAGAAGACAACAAGAAAGGATTGTCCAATATTATTATTTTTCCAAATCTAGGAGACTGGGTGGTTTGAAGAATCAATGACTTTTTTTGCACACAGGTACATGTAAAAATCAGAAAGATTAAATATTCTTAATATTTTATAGTGGGATTAATAATGCTATAAATTTTTTGAGTATTATTTTTAATTTTTCCTTACCAACCTTGGTTTTCTTTTTAAATGTTTTATTAGTGCTGGTGATTTGAAGATTGATATGCTGTCCTCAGGGTTATGAACAGAAAAGTGTCAAAAGAAATCTAAGATTAATAAAAAGGACAGTGAGGAAATCTCTTCCACATACATTCCACATAGTTAGTTTTTTGGGGGCGACCATGTTAAACCACCCCTGAACCATCAATATTCCTTGCTGTCCACTTCAGAGATCCTGGTCAGAAATATTGCTCCCACAGTTTATGCCCTTTTGATGGACAGATCAGCTGTCAGCATTTCCAGGGAGAAAAAAAAATTAAAAAAAGCATCAACAACAATTTACATGTTTCTTGAGAGACTGCATCAACTGCAGCTATAGGATGCCTACATTCAGAGAAAAATTCCTCTTCAACCTTTCTTATTCTCCTCCATTTTGAAAATAAAATTTTATTAAATGTTCTGGGAGTTCCCTTACTTGGTTACATTTGCTTTTTATGCATCAGTTGATGTAAACAGCCATGAAAGTGAACTAATTTTAAAAAATATAGTTTCTGCAATTGATTATTGACATACAAGTATATTACTGTTTGCTGACAGCTTGAGAAAGAGATATTTATCTGCTTTACTAATTATAGTTTTAGTTGCTAGTGGTGATTTTTTGTGTCTGTGGTAATTTGTGATAAACTTTAGCAACTGAGAAGGGAAAAGCCTCTTTGTTTTCATGCACCATGCAATCCTAAAAACCCACCATTACAATCTCTACACACCCATAAACTGGGAAACCCTTCAGATCATGACAACAGTATTTTTTATGCATTAAGAACTTAATCCTTTTACTTTCCTGCTCCTAAATCCCATCAGTGTTGCACCTGAAAGAGCCAAGTTACCTATTCATTCTAGACTGGTAAGAAGTGAGATCATGCATGCAAGAATTCATTTTCTGCTTCCTGAAACATGGTGACATAGAACCAAGCAAGACTAAGAAATACAGCAGGAATTCAGTTTGCTGCCATTTTGATCCAAATCTGCCAAGACCAAGATCTAGAATACTGGTTATAATAAATATTAAATAACTTTTTGTCTTTCCCTGATCTTCCTTCCAAAGAGGCATACAAACTAACATCTTCAGTAGAACTCAAACACTGAAGGGTTAAGAACCCTTTATCGTCTAAAATATCAGCTTTAAATTATTAATTTCCACCTTAAGGAAAAAATTAACAAATAATTATTATTGAAAAGGAGTGAGGGGTACTTTGCTTTTGGTGGTGGTGGTGGTGGCAGTGGGGGTTTTTTCTTAGGTGTTTTTTTGAGAATAAAGAATGAAAATAGATTTAGACTCAATGCTTCTGTAAGAAATTCTATTCAACATACACTTGAATGATCACTGCCAATCAACATGGGTCACCCAATTATGCATCTAAACCTTTTCTCACATAGTTCTGCTTCTTTGTGGGGAATTCTAAGCTGCCTGTGGAGGAGCACCTTCACTTCTGTACTGTAGAAACTGGCAAAAGTCAGCATGGCATTGATTTTCCTACTGCAGCAGCTGAACATGCAGTGAATCAGTCTGCAGCATGGACAGCAGAGCAGTTCCTGCTGTGGAACAGGCACCTGGGGATGGGAAACCATGTGGAGAGCCCTGTGTAAGTCATCCTGCCTCTGAGCCACAGACACACGGGCACAGTATAAAAACCTGGCTAAAGCATGTAGTTCATAGCTTGGGAAGCTTCTGATCAGTGGATATTTCAAATTACAGGAACTTGCCCTTTTTAAAAAATTTTTATTTTGATTTTTTTATCACAGTTTGGTGGCATGAGTCAGTCGTTTTGATATGGTCTTTTAACCTTATAAAAATGATTGGCCAAATTTTATGCACTGATATATTCCTGTGTGCTCAGTGAGTAGTCAGCATAAGCACACAGATTTATGTCTTCAAATAAATGAGCCAAGTAGACACTGATAATCACCATAATGATGCCAGTAATGCACACACCAGAGAACTCTAAATGCCCAGCTAGTGCAGAAACAATCCTGATTCATAACAGCATGCTTTGAGAAGTTTCATTCTGCTAGCAGCATTTTTCTACTAGTTAAATGCAAGATCATTCTAACAGATGTTGAATTCCTTCCAATGAACAGCAAACAGCCTTGAGCCAAACACCAATGACACTAAAAGTGACTGTATCAGTCCAGATCTGGGTGTTGACATCAGCTTGTGCCTTTGAACTGTGCTTCTTGGATCACATCAGTGCAGGCACCAGGGCATTTAATTTTGCAGCAAGCTGCCATCAGCATGTCCTATAACTCTGAATTCCTGTTGCCATCTTCCAAACTCTGCCAGCCTCCATTACTGATTGAGCCTGAGTCCTTGTTGGGTCATGTAAGCATCAAATTGTGCACAGCAGCTTCTCCAGTTGTGAATTGTATCTTGGGTTTTTACCAAGCATGTCAAGAGCTCTGGTTTATCATTTATTTCTACTCTTGGACAAGCTTTCCATTAGACGACCACTCCCAGCTCAGCTTGTCACCAAAAAACTCAAAACAGGTTAGTCTTTCAAAATCCAATATTTTGTAAAATCAGTAATACCTGCAAAATAGAAGAAAGAGTCAACAAAAGAACTTCCAAAACAGTGAAGTTTATTTTACAGCTCATAATCTGTGGTTTGTAGTACTCGGGGCCTTATCAGTAATAAATTACAGAATTCATCAGTAATAAATTACAGTCAAGATTCACATAGTGCTTGCAATCAATGATTTTAGAGTTTTTTCCAGCCTTAATAATTCTATGAGTCTGTTATTTAATTCTCATCTCATTGTTGGAAGCACTGAACTTTTGTGGATGGAGCAATCCTGGATTTTTTTACCATTCACATAAATTTGTTATCCAATTTAAAATCCACAACTCCATTGATAAAACAGATGAAATTAAGTACAGCTATGGAATGAAGAAAGTTCTTGAATCAACATTATGATCAAAATACAGATATATACATATAACTTCACATTCAGAGAAGACTTTTGGTGTTATAGATGAAGTTGGAATTCACAAATCTGTGTATTATTCTGGATCTGTGCAAATAAATTCAATTTTTGTGTCTGCAACTCCTTACTTGCCCCTCTCCAAGACAAAGGCAGACCAGAAGAATCTTGCTTGTGCTTTTCCTTTTAGGGTTTTCTACCCAGATCACCCCACAAAGTGGCATATATTAAGCTATAGACTTTTCTGATACGAAGTTTTCTATCAGATATTGCATGCATGGCTAGTGGAAAGCTTTACATGTGGAACCCAATTCCTGTTATCCTGAACGGTGCCTCATCCACTTCTACAAACTCTTGCCTGTCCTTGGAGTGAAGGAAATTGCTGTAAATTTCCTTTTCCTCATATGGGAACCAAAGCTTTTCTTCACTGAGGCGGCATTAATGGAGCTTAGCTGTTATTAATAAAAGCTAAATAGTCACACAACACATCCACTCACTTGTTTGTGATGCTCAGTCACACACACACACTTACTTTTACTTGCAGTTATCCCTTTGGAGGGCAGCTCAAGTGCAATCCCAGCAATCTCAGCCATGATCTGACAATAGAAACTGCCCTCTCAGGAAAGGGTGGGTTGTGCTGATCTGCTGGCAGCTACTTGTTCATCCTTTAGGAAGTGTCCTCAGTGCTCCTCATTCCCACATTTGTCCACGAATCTCCATAGCCTTTGCCCACAGCTGCCTCCCCTTTGGCTGCAGCCTGAGCTCCATAACCCATAACCTTGTACAGACTGAGCAGGCTCTTGGTGTGCTGATTTTGTCAGTTCCTGCAGATTAAACAGGAGCTGTAGTTGCAAGGACTGCCAGTCTGTGGAAAATTTCCAAACACAAACTTCTTGGTGTCTACCTCTCTCCTGCTAGGTGTTTGCCATAGTGATTTCTACATCCAAAAATATTTATATACTCAGAGATCACTTACAAAAATGCATACAGACAGTGATTTTCTATCGTTACCACTTCAGAGGCAGAGTCACCTTCTACAGTATGAAATGTGGAAAAAAAAAAGTTGAGTAAATCCAGCATCAATATTTCTGTGTTTTAGCATTACTATTTTTTTTTTGTTTTCACCTCAGGCTTATTCCTATCCAAAAACACATCTCAAAGAGAGTGAGACAACAAGAGTTAATAAAATTTATGAGAATTTTAAATTCCCTGTTGGTGCTTAATCCCTTACAACACGTGCAGTAACAAAATCACCTCCTGCAATGCAATAACTAAAGGACATTCTTTGTTATGCAAAGGATACTCAGCTGTTCTCTTTTAGTTGCTCCATCTTATAAGATGATGTGATGCAGGTGTATTGGGAAAAAATACTAATTTTAAAGGAGATTCTGACCTTGGCTTAAAACAAGACTGGAATTCATAGATAGTATTTAATTAACTCTGAAACTTGCAGCATTTCAGTGTAGACACTTTTCAAGAGGCTCATCATTAATTATACCTAAGGAGTACATTGTGTATTATTCCCTCTTGAACACAGGACTCATAGCCTGTGCCACATTATCATGCCTGCATTAAATAATGGGGAGTTTCATACCTGAACGTCCAAAATTTTATTTTCTGATTGTCCTGTTTGTCTGCCTGTTTTGGAAACAACCCCTGGTTCTCTAAGTGAAGAAAAAAAATAAATTGCCAGGAGTAACTTATTTTTAGCATGAAAAAATTGAAATAGAACAGTTCCTTTCTTGTTTGCTCCCGAGAATTGCTCAATCTAGGAAAAAGAACATCTGCTGAATTAGTTTGCAGGGAGAAATACAGAGTTGCTGGACATATCTTGACTTCTTTGAGCTCAGCAGTGTACATTTTCGAGTTGAAAGACTTTCATAAATAGTGTATGTTGAAAATATGAGACAGCAGGAAAATGAATATATAAAACAAGAAAATAAAAAAAGGTAATTCAACTTTCTTAGTAACCACAGAATTCCCACACCGGCTGGAAAGAGATCATCTGGAATTTAAAGTAACTCTATGGAGATTGCAAATAAAATAAGGTTTAAATGGATTCTCCATCCCTATTTGAATCTTCATAATCTGCACAGTGTTATATAAGAATGCAAAAATACTGAAAAATCCTGCAATGATTAAAAGACCAAATCTAGGTTTCAAATTCACATGATAAGTAAAAGATTCAGGTGGAGATTCCTGCTGTTGCCATAGGGAATTCATTTGGAAGGAAACCTACCAAAAAATTATAAAAACTCAAGTACTTACATTCAGAAGTATGAAATTCATCTTTTCCTATTCCTATGTGACATAATTTCATTATGCATTTCTACTGCATCAGCTTTCCATGCTTATCAGAAAGAACTCTCCAACATTGATTAGTTAGACAGAATCTTCAGATAAACAGCCTGTCTCTGGGCCTCAGACCTTTACCCAGAGCAAGAAACTTCCATCAACCTTTTTTACCTTATCCACCAGTAAATATTTAATGTAGAGATAACCACCTCATGAAATTTGCTTCTATAATTTGATCATAAGAACCTCAAGACATACTCAGACAAATGTGCAGATATTGAAAACCTCAGAGCTATGTGTGATAAATTCCACTGTAACTTCTGAAATTTTTGGGCTAAGTTGTATGAGGTGCTTAGGCAAAAGAGTTCTGTTGAGTTCCCAGCTCTTGATCCAGGGATTTGTGAACCTAAATGGCCTTAAACTACCATTCTTTCTGCCAAAATCCTGGTATATCCAACACAAGGGTCTGTTGTGTTGGCTATGAAGACAACAATTTAAATTAAATGCCATGGGTAAGAGGTTGACACATTCAAGGACAATCACTGCTGTTAAACATTTTTTTCAATGCCATGGACAGTGGGACTGAGTGCATCCTCAGTAATTTCATGGATGGAACCAAGCTGTGTGGTGCAGCTGACACTCTGGAGGAGAGGGATGGCATCCAGAGGGACCTGGGGCTGTGTGAGCCTCGTGGAGTTCAGCGAGGACAAGAGCAAAATCCTGCGCCTGGGTCAGAGCAGTTCCACCACAAACACAGGTTGGGCAGAGAATGCTGAGAGCAGCCCTGAGGAGAAGGACTTGGGGGTGTTGATGGATGAAAAACTGGACATGACCTGGAAATTTGCACCTGAATCCCAGAAAGCCAAATGTCTCATGGGCTGCACCAAAAAACTGGAGAACCTGATATACTGATAGCCTTCCTGCCCATGGCAGTGATGGTAGAACTAGGTGATCTTCAAGGTCCATTCCAACCCAAATCATTGTATAATTCTAATTGCTTGGGAGTAATTGGCAGTAGCTTGTTAGAATTTAATGTTGTAGGTACCAAAAATTTCTGGAAGTATAGGAAAAAATAAAACAACTTTTTAGCACCAGCTGTTTGTCAGCCTACACTCACCTAATAAAGATACTGTTCTTTTTTTTTTTTTTTTTTTGATAGCAAGCAAAAATTATTTCTACTAAATTTAGACTAATCTGAGTAAATATCATTCTAGAAATATGCTCTTAATACATCAAGCTGCAAATTTATTTCCTCATACTAGTATGTACAATACCAGATGACATGCAATTAAAAGAGAAAATGTGTTTGTTGAATAAGTCCTCCTGGACTGCTGCATTTTAAGGACTGTGAATAGAGCACAACTGAGTTACCCATTGAATGTTTGTTTAGATGAACTGAAATTCTGTCGTTGTTCCAGATAGGTGGAAGAAATTCCAGAGGACTGGGAGTGTTTGGAAAACAGAACAGAGGCTTTCTTTCTGATAGAGCCAGTTTAACAAAATAGATTAGATGAAGATCCAAAAATTAACTTGGAGACCAAAAATTATGTTTGTAAATGATAACTTTCTATCTTAAAATACAGCATGAAGCTAATCCACTTGAAGCCATTTGGTGGCAAAAGTTCATTTTACATGGAGAAATCTTAACTGTGATAGGCAACCCTTCCCATGCACCTTTGAGATTCTTCAAATTAGATACAAATTTGTCTCAATATCCAAAAGGAGGTGATCTTGTGTGTCCACAGGGTTATAGTCTTTAAATAACAAAATGAAATGCAATGCTTAAGGATTAATCAAAGCTGTGTAAAATGGCCTGACCATTTTCAGCCATGCAGGCAGATTTGGGACTGATTAGAAATAAAACAAGCAGCGGTTAGAAATGGCTTATGACTCTTACACTCAACATAAAAAAAACCCAAAAACAATTAATTTTTGCAATATGCAGCTATTGACAAAGTGCCCAGTTTAGGGAGAATCTGAATTCCCCTCTGTTTAGCAATTATCAGCCCCAGCAACTCTTTCTGTGTTTGAATTTTCGGGAGTTAATGTGGTTCATTTCTCCCAGGGAGCACTTGTAAACATCTACTTTGAAGACTGATTTCAAAGGTCTGAACAGAGCTGCCTCTCCTGAAGGCAAAATCTCTACAGGGTTACATGTCTGAGGTTCCT
The DNA here is from genome assembly GCA_034336665.1 of Luscinia megarhynchos. NCBI lineage: Eukaryota > Metazoa > Chordata > Aves > Passeriformes > Muscicapidae > Luscinia > Luscinia megarhynchos. The sequence continues at coordinate 96,009,091 of JAPFBE010000002.1, forward strand.
GTTCCAGCTCTTGTCCAGTTTCCAATGTTCTGCTCATTCTAAGGCTCCTAAAACTCTTCTTTTAAATATGGAGGGCTGGCTTCTGGGTTTTGCTTTGAATTCACATAAATGTTTAAATTAAATACAGGAAATGCAAATCTCATTAGTAGCTTTTTTAATCTCTGTTTGTAGAAATCATATTAATTGGGCTATATTTGCATAAACATGACACTGATTATCCCAAAATCATACCATGAATATGAAAATATATCAAGTTTGATTGGATCCTATAGCAAAGAAAATTAAATAACAAATTCTAATCATTTCCAGCAGCTGAATTTGGAAACTCTTTGCCAGTTTTCAATTTAATCTAAATATTTGATCTCTTGCTTACTTTAGCTAATCTCTAATTCATTTTCTGTTTATGTCTTCATATTGTGTTTACTGTCAGAATATCAGCTCCTTATCTCTTTGCCAAAAGGTTATATTCTCTTATGTCTCCTTTACAGAACAGGTCTCCTGGGGGAGGTTAATAATACAAGGCTTCTAAATGCTGAGGTACTTGTGCTGTTTTATTAAGACTGATAAAAAGAATAGTTCATGATTATTAAGGGCAGTTGGAAAATAATTGTTTCTCTACATCTTTTTGTTTTTCAGAAAGAAATTATTTGTATGCAATAACATTATTCTTCTGTTGTTCAGAAAATCAAGACTTGTATTTTATCTTTTTCTCTATATTATCTTGGGTTTTTTTAACTTTTCCAATGAAATATATGTTCCACTATGGTAAACTCACAAGGAAAAGGACAGAAGTGACAAAAGAATAAAAAGTCATATTTTGTTTCCCAAAAAATACCCAAATGTAAAGGTCAAAATGAAGGAGAAGAAAAAAGGAAAAAAAAATCTTAATTTCATAGCTGATTCTATAAGAAAATTAACATGTAATAAAGTCTCTCTATAGCAAAAATAATTGAGCTGCAATCAAATGCACTCAGGGGATCCCCACTACTGATACCACTCTGTCTTGAATAAAAAACAATAATTTCAATTTAGAACCTCTTCAAATTTTATATCTTATATGGTCCAGAGGCATCAGCTCATATTGAGCAAAAAGCTACATATACTGAAATGATGATATAAATAGAGGACAGATTTTAAATACTCTTTTTCCAGAAGACTGCCATATTTTTCAGCCCCGAAAGAATATATTTTTTTTATTTGCTCCAGTATAAAAAAGTTTGTTGCTGAAGGATTTATTCTAAAGCTTCTGTTTATGAAAATTTCATTCCTAATGTTTCCTTATAAACTAATCAGTAGTACCACTTCATTATAATTAATAAGCAATATGCATATTGTTTGAGGATGCTAAATTTTAAGTCTGTTTTTCCTTCTCTCACTTGTTTTTCAGCAGCCTAATGTATCTGCCTAGACATTAACTAGGCAGAAAGCTTTTGGCTTTATTGTTATTACTAACTGCATTCAGTTTTGGCTAGTCCATTAAAACACTTTAGATAATTGATGCATTTACTTGGAGCTGTGGAAGAGGCAAATATTATCCCCAACAGAATTTGACCCAGTAAAGTTATTGCTCTGTTCCTGTGCACCTTCCTAAGTGGAATAAAACTCTGGTGTTTAGAATTAAGCACATTGAAAGGGTCAAGGACCATCACTTCCTAAAGTTTCTGAATTCTTACTCTTATTATATATCTTGATTAAATGTTTTCTTTCCTCTTGACGCACCCTCATTTGAATTCTGCCATCATGTGAGCAAGAAAAATTATGTTTCACTAAGAGCAAATGGAATTCTACACTCTCAGCATCTGAGGGATTGTAAGTTCATGATTCTGTTATCTGCCATAGCATTTGCAATTATAAGAAAATATTTTAGAATAAAAGTCATTAGAGGCACTGAATGCCCCAAATTACTGAGCAGAAGATCAGAACCTCTGAAAATCGAATCCCCACTCAGTTTGTACAGCAACTTCAGCCATCTGTGAAGTATCTTTGAATTTCAATAGAAGACTTGATGTGGAACTTAGTGGTGATTGACAAAAAGTTGGACATGCCCATATAGCACCTATGGTCTATTATATCATTATTCCAACTCCCTCTTAGGGTCACACTCAGACATGAGGCAAGCCTAGGAAACTTCCTTATCTAAAGAATCCCATCATGGCTTATCTAAGCCACGTCAATGATTGCTCCTCTTTGACCACTGGCAAAGGATTCACAGAAGTTTTGTGAAGAGTTTATGAGGTTTTGCACCTCAAGCTCATTGTGAATTTTCACCCAATTTACCTTAGTCCTGCTATAATAAGCCAGTCAAACAAATAATATCCTTGAACAATTAATAAATTTGCAGTTTCCACTGGAAAACTATTTTACAATATCAGGACTAGCTTTGGTTCGGTGCAAATAAACACTATTGATGTACTATAGGCAAGAGTCTAGGTTTCTAAAATTCCCAGCTACTGCACATTAATACAGCTGCACCATTAAATAGACCTACTGTGATTTGAACCACCTGAAAACATGACCTTTATTTTTCATGTAGGTATTCTCTACAGACATCATTTGAAAATGAATCTACTTGAAAGTCAGAGGTTTTTGCTTAATATTCTGATGAATTTTACTCTGGGGCTGAAAGAGAGAACTGATGTAAGAGTCCTACAATGTCCCAAGAAGGAATAGTCACACAGGTTATGTATTACATAAACATGATGAAGTAGAATCCAAGAAGAAATTGTGCAACAAATCAGTAGTCATTTCCCACTGCTCTTTTCAACTGTAAAAGCATAACACAGACAATGAGGGAGCTATATGATTTCACAGTGAATAAAAATTTGAGGCAGACACAAATATTTGTTTTTAACAGAAGCAGTATTTCTACAACAAATTCACACAGTATAAAAAAAAATCACCCTGGAGATCTGTACAAAACACTGAAAAAAGTGATCTCATCCTTTCATTGCACCAGGTGCTCTGTTCTGGCTTGTGCATCATCGACTCTTCTCTTCCCAAAGAAAGAAACCAGGTAATTAAGATGGAGGGGCAGGGTTTTTTTCTGGAATTTGAGTTCTAGAAATATGTTTTGTATCAGCAGAAGATGAAGAAGCCTTTTTTGATTGCATGAATCAATACTAATCATATGTTTGGAGTCTCAGATATCTGAAAGTATTTACTCAACTTCCCATTCAGTCATCCCTCTGAGGATCCCTGTCTATCTATCTAGAGCAAAATACTCTTTTTTTAGGAAAGAAAAAACTCATAAGAACATGTAAACTTCAGATATATTCCATATAGTGATTTATTTCTTATTTTTAAAGCCCCTTTCTGATTGTTTTATGCTACCATTAGAGTGGAGAAAGTGGAATTATATTAAGCATCAAATTTAATTCTAATTTAATCCATTTCACTCTATGATGAGTCACATAATTTTGCCCGTGCAAAAAAAAACAAAAACATTTGAAATTTGGGCTAGGAGAAGACAGCAGAGTTGAGTTTTGTTTGGTTTTTTGATTGTATATTTTTCATTCTGATAAAGAAATATGCAAAACTTCACAGAAAGGCAAAAAAGAAAATGATTTGTCATAAAGCCTCCCAGCCCATCTGCAAGGAAAGCAATTTCCACTGCTCTAGGTTACTTGTAAAATAGTGCACATAGCATTAATCATACCACCTGATTCTCATCCCTCAATTTCCTGGGGTCAGGAATATTCATCTCATATATCAAGAACAAATAGTTTTCTCAGGCATATGTTTTGGTCAAACTGATTCAGGTATTTGTATCTATGAACTGTCAGCCTTTGCATCTCTTATCATCTTGTTTTCTTTCACTGCAAAAACATTAGGAACATAAAAGTGACTCAAATTGGATTCTGTTCTGTTTCAGTTTGAAATAATGTAGTCAGTGCTGATATGAATTGCTGAAAATCAATAACTTATTATCCAAAATTATTCTTTTTAAGCTTAATATTAACTTAAAATAAAAATATGTACATTAGACACAAGAGGGGGGAAAAAACCAACTAAAGCTATTTTGATATGGTTAGATTGCTTAGAAGTACATGACTGAAAAAGTAAATGAGGAATGAGTAAAAAAACCACAAAGTTCAACCTTCTCCACAACTCATGTGAGAATTAAGTCATGCCTAAGTCGGGATACAACATTCACCTACAACAGGCTTCAGATGAAGAGGTCTGAAAAGTAACAAGTTAGTTCAGGCTTGCCTGTGATCTTATTTATATCCATCTAAATGTAATATCTGGTCAGAGCACCTACACTTATTAAAAAAAAAAATTAAAGCAGAACTTGTCTTCTTGTACCCCTTGCAGAGTTCTGATTTGAGCTCAGATCAGTATCCAGATCATAAGCACCTTCCTGGTTGCTGCTCCTCTCTGATGTTTGTCTGTGGAGTTGCCCCTTCATCTTTTTGATGTAAATCCCACAAGGCAAAGCTCCCTTTCACGGGCCAGCCTTTCCTGTTATACCTATGCTGCCACAAGAACCTCTTTACATCCCCAAAATTATCTGAACTCAGATTTTTACCATTGGAACTGCTTTATTTTGATCCTGGCCAAGCCACTAAAACCCCTCAAAGGCATGAGGCAACACATCTGTTCATTCTCTTCTGTGGCATTACTCCAGGCTTTTAACCACCTAGGCACCAAAAATTATGGGTTTGCCACTCTCAGGGATATTGCACTGTATTTCAGACATGGGGTTGAGGCAGATGCTTTGTTTGGTGCTGCTGTGTGGCCGTGGCAGTACAGAGATAACAGCACAGCTGCAAACAGACACCCAAAATGAACAGCAACATGGAGAGCAGAAATTTGTGCCATTAAGGTGTCATGGACAATCTCTACAGAAACCTGCATCATAATTGTAATGATAAGTCTGTACAATGCATTGCATAATTCTTCTTTGTGGCTATGCTTGCAAGCAGAAAAGTTTTGAAAAGGAATGAAAATGCTTTTGTTGCCAGTTATACTTCCTTGGAAGAAAAATGAATGAATTGCAGAAACATGCTTGATGCCAAAAAGATCTTCAGGTATTTACTTTGGAAAATGTTATAATTGAAGATTTTGGCTGCAATTCAGTTTAGTTGCTGATGGAAGAAACAAAAAGGGGAAAAAAAAAGAGGTACTTTAAGGTCTCATTTTTATTCAGGTAGGAAATTTAATCTTGAACAAGCTTGAGAGGGTCCTATAAATTATTTTAGACACAAAGACTACTGAAAAGCAAGGGAAGAATATAAAGAAGGACTCTTGTTTATCCAAAACATAAAAGTAGCCATAAAAGCTCCAAATGGAAAAATAATATTATAAAAAAGAAGAAAAAAAAGACAGAATAAAAAGAGGTCTGGTGGGAACACACTGATGCCAGCTGCAGGCTGCAGGGTGTGAGTTTGTGCCCAGGAAGGGAAACACCTCTGGTCCATGGCAGAGCTCTGGGAGAAAGTAAATAGATTAAGGAATGCCCTAAAATCTTAGAGTCAGAGAATGATTGAGGTTGGAAAGGCAAAAAAAAAAAAAATCAGGCAGTCTGAACAGAGAAGGAATGGTAGGTGATGGGGTAGTTGGAGCCTGTCTTGGGCACAGCATGAAAGGATGGATTTGTTGAATCTTTGAAAAATGAGGAGGGCAGTGGACTGCCCTGGACTTTTGGAGGGCAGTCTTGGGGCTGTTTTGTCATGCTGAAGAAATCCAGCAAAACCATGCTGAAAAGAATGAAGGGGTTTCATCAAGATGTTGAAATTTTCAGTGTTAGGAAGAGAACCTAAAGAAACTTGAATTTAAAGCATTTTAAAACACCTGAGACTGGGAAACTCTACTCATTCCTCATCTCAGCTGTCATATCCCAGTTACAGGTTTGAGGATCTGCTCCACTTGAAACGCTTTACCTGGACATTATCTGTACATACTGATGAACCCACAGGTGTGCACAATCTGTTAGATGTGTGTAAAGGGTTCTGATACAATAAAAAAAAACAAAACAAAAAACAGAATAAATATGTTTATATTTTATTATTTGCATTTCTTTCATAATTAGTACAGGGAACTAGAAAACTTGACTCTTAATTTCATTTTTAATCTGTATTTGCAGAAACTGAGTTCATACTCTGAAAATTTATAGCATGGATGATACTGTAATATGAAGAATAAACTACAAACAAGAAATCCTTCAACAAAAGGGAGGTGGGTTTTAATGTAATATATATTATTATATACACAAAATAAAATACTTATAAATATAGGATGATTATCAGATATGCTATCTAAAGATATTCAGGAGCACTCTTTAAGAAGCATGAAAACAAAATTGAAATAAAATCAAAATTTTTATCATGAAGAATTGACAGTTTGATGTTGCAAGCTCAAATAAGAGTTTAATCTTCAAAATGACCAGCAAATTATAATAATACATAATATATAGTATATAGTATATAGTATATAGTATATAGTATATACTATATACTATATACTATATACTATATACTATATACTATATAAAATAACATATATGCTATATACTATATGTTATATATATTATATACTATATATATAATATTATATATTATATCATATATCTTATATATTATATTATATATAATATACATTAATTATATCTTATCTTATATCTTATATCTTATATCTTATATCTTATATCTTAATCTTATATACTATATATTATATAATAAATATTATATTATTTATTGCATATTATATATTACATATTATATAGTATATAGTATATATAATTAATATATAATATGTAATATGTAATATAGTATATAGTATATAGTATATAGTATATAGTATATAGTCTATATATAAAATTACAATAATATATAATAATATATTGTAATATAAAAATATAATTACCAAGATATTTGTCTTTAGATAAAGATTCCATGTGAATATTTTATATATTAGTAAGGTTTTATAACATGTCATTTAAAATGTTATAGCAAATTAATATTTCTTTTTTTATTGGTTTATTATACCAGCTGTATTCCAGGCAGGACAACTTGCTTATATTAGAAATATTTTATTTATGAAATCACAATGTGTGGATTCAACTCTGTACTAATAGAAACATCATTGCTTCTTTACACCATATTTCTCATAGTGTTAATAAGAGAGTTTGTCACCCCAAAGAGGGTTTGTTTTTCAGAATCCAGGACACCATAAAACACCAGTAGGATTTGGGTGACTCACGGTGAATTTCTCACCCTGGTGTTCAATGCCCATCCCCAAGCAGGGGTTGCCCCCTCTGTGGCCACGTCCCCAGATGGGAGGGAACATCCTTTGGTCCCTGGGGTCACCTGTCCTGGCTGTGTCCCCTCCCAGCTCCTGGTGCATCCCCAGCCTCCTCACTGGCAGGGCAGCATGAAAAATGAAATGTCCTTGACTGAGTGTAAGCACTGCACAGCAGCAACCAAAGCATTGGAGTGATCTCAACAGTATTTTTTTCCCTAAATCCAAAACACAGCACTCTTCCAGCTACTAGGAAGAAATTAAACTCTATCCCAGCCAAAACCAAGATGCAATATTACCTGAATCTCTGACTTCTCATCTAACAAGCCTTATATTTGAATTTTTATTTATTTGCTTTTTAATCTGCACTGTGGTTTAGCTGGAAGATTTTGAGATGTTATTCTGTAGTGACATAATTTATAGTCTAAGTGATTATGCTCTAACCAGACCTGAGATTTCAATTTCCTTTAATTCCTGTCAATATCAAGAGCCACAGTCATCTGAAAAGAACAGAAGATAAGCTGTTTCTTGATAGTAACAAAGAGATCTCCTCAATAAGCCAAATGTCAAAATAAAGTAGAATAGGCTGGTTAAAATAGATGCATGAGCTAGTTATACATAGAGGAAACAATATAACATTGAAATGCAAATGTATCTTAACTACTGAAATCTTGAAGAGTAATTTTCAATAAATAAAAAAAAATCAAACAAAATCATTGAAACATTTTCTTTCATCCTTTTCAACAAAATCTGATTAAATAAATTTTAAGAAATTGATTCCTGTTCCAGGTAGAAATTGAGACAGACAATCCAAAGCAAAATAAATCCAAACAACTTCTCTTAAATTACTTTAAAGGTATTATGTCCCTAAGTAATTCAAAGGATAACATCAGAAATCAGTTCATTAACTCCCACCAGATAAATCTTTCCTAAGAACTGTTCTGTTACTATGGGGATCCATTGCTCAACCCTTTGTTCATTACTAATTTCTGTGAAATCTCATTAGCCATCCCTATAAAAATCATTCTTTTATCTGTCATAAGAATCAAGGAGTTGTGGACTGGCTTGGTCTGTCTGCAGCACTGAGGCCAGTGCAGTGTTCCATGAAGTCTCAGTACATTATGGCATTTTGGAAAATGAATTCTCTTGTCTCTGTAATCCTTCCTGAAAGGCTGTTCCCCAGTGTGGCAGCCCTGAGATTTTATGCATTTTGTTCTGATTTCCAAACACAATGTTCTCATTTGCCATTGTGCCAAGGTTGTGTTTCATCCACAGCTCTGTCTTCCCTACCTTCCATGCACTCCCACACATCCTGCTCTCTAACCTGTATTTATAGATGGCAATCACATCCCTTCTTCACTTTCGTTATACAAGGGTAATCAAGCCAAAATATTCTCATTTACTCATGGAATACAGGCTCTTCATTCACTTGATTATCCAAGGAATATTTTTCCCTGCATTTCAATTAGTATTTATTAAGCACGCTGAAAAGAATTTACACATATTTTCCAGAAATAACATGTTTGAGATTTCATTCTGACATAAATAAATTTTACTTCCTCAATAAATACTTGTTATGCTGAGTTACTCTTGCATTGCTCATGGCTGTTACCAGATGTGTCACCCTGTAGTCCCCCCTGTAATGCAATATTGCCATTCCCACAGGTGTTGAGTGGATTAATCTGCATTCAAACCCCCTAAATTCTGCCTGTGACACCTGTCAGGAAGCAATTGATCTGCTGGTTCTTCTTGTTTCTTCATTTATCATTCCTCCATCCTGGAAGGACAGAGGACAACACTGTTTTCATTCTTGATCCCTTAACCTCCAAGGGCCCTGAAGAATCTCTTGACTGCCCTGAGATTGTTTATTGCAACTTCATTGCTGTCTACATGGAAAGCAGCAATGGATTTTAATCCAAGGGCCATGCCAGGGACGAAGGTCTTGTCAAGAATTGGTTTCTGTCGGTATTTCGTGCCTTCTGTTCTCCTCAGAAGGGATCTCCTTAGACAGTGACCCATCTTTACTCCTTTCTGGAAGTGTTTTGAGTGCAGGGCATAGGCCAATTTAACCTTAGGGTCACTTCCAAGCTGTAAGAAACATCTTGCACATCTTTGATCCTCTTCACAGAGTCTTGTCTTTGCTATAGCAGGGCATTGTAAAGGTGGAGAGTGCCTGCTGCCCAAAGCAGGAATTTGTCACAATTGGTTCCTATCTCTTAATTCCTCACCCTCTCACCTCTCCCTGAGTTCTTTCGTCCTGGAGCAGAGGAGTTCCCCTCCCTGGGCTCAGCCCCGCAGCCATTCTCAGTGCTGCAGCTGTGCTGCCAAAGGAGCAGGGCCAGCCTGCAGCTGGCACTGGGATGGCAGCATGGTCCCAACAGAGCTCAGCCTGGGCAGCTGCCTCAGTCGTGTAGAGATGAGAGAGTTCTATTATTCTCCAACGCTCAGAATATTCTTCATGAACCTTAGTAGAGAAGACTGTATCTGAAATGAAAAAAACTATATATTCAGGATAGAACTCATCCTATCTATTTCAATGTCTGCTTTATAATGAGAGAAATGCATTGCAGAAATTCACATTCCTTTCTTTTGAATTCGAATGTAGCCAAAGTAACTAATAAGTCAGGTGGCATCTCCTAGGTGTATTATTGAAATTCTGTATCATTGAGCCACTGGATAATAAAATACTTCTCGTTTTTGAAGTCACCCAGTTCTCTACAGTGAAATCCGTTTTCTTGTTGCACACTGCCCAAAATACCCTTATCTTTGTGATGTTTAAGCCCTTTCTTCTGCAATTTTGCAGCCTCTCTTTCCACCACAACTCTTGAATCCTTTCCTCAGTAATTGAGCCGGTTTTTCTGTGGGAGTTGGGCAGTGTATTTCCTGTGGTTTCATGCTGTTGTCACACGGTTGTTATGTTTATTGCCTCACACCTGCGATCCCAGATATCAGCAGTGGGTTCTCATGGGGCATGGCTGCCATAGCTGGAGACACCTGCACCTGATTAGCCACATCCATTCAGCTCTAACAGCATCATAAACGGGAGCAAGCTATGTCAGCAAAGACATCTTAATTGTTAGCACTCACACCGGAGAGAACATTGAGAGGAGGATGCTCCTCTCATTACAGCACTGCTCTCTCTGCAGCCAATTTCTGGGACTTCCCTTCCCTTCCCTTCCCTTCCCTTCCCTTCCCTTCCCTTCCCTTCCCTTCCCTTCCCTTCCCTTCCCTTCCCTTCCCTTCCCTTCCCTTCCCTTCCCTTCCCTTCCCTTCCCTTCCCTTCCCTTCCCTTCCCTTCCCTTCCCTTCCCTTCCCTTCCCTCCCCGCCTCTATTTTGCTTTCCCCCAAAAGTAATTATTTGAATGTCTCTCATCAGCCATGTGGGTAGGAGTTTAGTGCAATATTCACTGTTGTCAGTGTCTTTTTATAATCTCAATTGCAATTTATCATTAAATTGTTTTCCCATTAATTTATCAGCAATAGATCACAAAACTGTCAATGGAAAAATTATTGCAAAAAGCAGTAGTTTCCATGAGTTCATGTTGAGATCAACTCCTCAGTCTTAGATTCTGTAGGAAAACCAAAACTAAAACTAAAACTAAAAATTAAAACAAGATAATAAATTAAAGTTCTTACTATGAAAGTGTATAAAGTAATTGGATAAACCAGAGGACGATGATGAGAGATATAGTAACATGGAAAACAACATAATTTTCAAAGTATAACAAAGCAGTCAAAGAAAGTATTTCCTATTTCCTTCATCTTATTATAGTGTCTTATCATCTGTTAAAAAACAAAGCAAGCAAGTAATCTATAAACCAAACCTACTTTCAAAGTATTTAATAAATTGCAGGCTGTGAGGAATTAAATGTCACATCTTATTCAGTACTATTGGTCCAATAATTTCTCTGTTCATACGCTATATTCACTGCTAGGCTATTTTAACACATTTAGAAACAGCTGGCCATTCTTGTTTGGTGAAAAAGTATTTTAGTCTTCAATTATTATTTCTAATGTGAGCAGATATATTTTTGTCTAGTTAAATAAATTAGGATCTACAATGAATTTTTTTCTACATAATTAGATTTGATTAATCAAATCTGAAAAGCGTGAACTCTCTTTGCTTCATATTTTATACTATGTCTCTGGTTCTAAGTTGATCACATCTTTTTACACTTTATTGTGAAAAATGACAAAACACTTTTGATTCTGGATACTTGAAACCTGAGGCCAAAATCAAACTCAAGAGGAGCAGATTGAAAATTATTTGATATTTTAGAAAACTTATTAATATGTCTGAACTAGCTTTGGTTTCTTTTTTTGGCACTCAGAACACATTGAATACTTGTAAATCAGTAATTTCTCAACCTTAATTACAACTCTAGTTCATGTTTGAAAATTCATTTTTGTCGTCCTAAACCTTTGCCTAGAAAACACAGAATATTAGAATTAACAATATATTTACAGAAAATCTTCCTGTTTGGAGTTTTCCCTTCTCCCCTTTTCCTTCCTTTTCCCTGCCTATGCTACTATATTGATCCTTACACTTGGATAAATTCCTAACACTGCTTTATGCTCCATGTGACCATGTCTAAATTGAAACCACCAAGTTCTGGACTCTTGAATCTGAACACATCTCCTGCCTGCCCCGTGCATATGAAAGGGAAAACTCTGTGTCTACCATCTTCATTGCAAAGGAAGATCAGTTTTTTGCAGAGAATCTGTAGCAAGTTCTATCAGACTCCCAACCTTGAAAAATGGATTCTTAAAAGTAGTCAAACATAAAGGCGAATTTAAACATAATTTTCATAATTTTAAAAGTCAAAGTACCAGGAGTAACCACTTAGTGTTTCCAGAACTTGTTTCTCACCTGTGCAAAGTCAAAAATTAGCATTTAATCATCCAATTCTCAAGATGCATCCAGGCAATACAGTGTTTTAACTGAACATATTTTTGTATGTAAAGGTGAGTATTTATCAACAAGGAAACTAAATAACACCACAAGAGTTTTTAGAAGACTGTTAAATGAGATTAGCTTCAAATTTTAAAGGAATTGTTACTGTTTACATTCATTAGATGATACTTTGTGCTAATGGTTAATCACTATCTGGACTTCTCATTAAAACTGTTAGTCTTTTACACTTAATCTGCTAATTAGCTCTGACTATGCATTTCCATGGAAATGATGCTTTGTGGTGCTGATGGCCACAGCCCCTGATGGCTCCTGGTCTCCCAGGTGCAAGATGAAGAGCTCTTTGATGAATTAAGTCAAAGCACAAGAAGACACCTTCCCAAATTTCCTTTTATTTTTTCATGTGGTCTTATACTGCTCTTCCCCCTCCCACTGTGAGATCTCCTTTGCTCCCAAGGCTCCCTTTCTCATGTTGGGTTTTTCAAATCATGATTTTGTTTAATGGGCAGGGTGCCCTTCCTCTCTGCTGTCTCTTGTGCTTTTTTCTTCTTCCTTGTCTTGCAGACTCTGACACTCACATGTTTCCTCATGTCTCAATTTTTAAGCCTCTTCATGTGCACCTTTAACTCATGTTTACTCAGCAAGTAAAGGGCATCTTCCTCCTCCAATATACTCCTATAGAAAAAGCTTGCCATCCATTGATGTAATTTTGATATTTTTCCTCATGTTTTCCCCTTTGCTAAAAGAAGCTACCATAAGAGTAGAAATTTAGGGATAAATTTGTCCTGAAAACCATAGTTATTCTGTGATGGCTAAAAAATATTGAGGTATGTGAATGGAGAAGCTGCAGGACTGCTACTTTTAAAGAGATTTTTTTTTAAAACTGATATCCTTTTTAGCTTGTTTTTTTTTTTTGTCTTTGTCACTAGTCCCTAATTTTCTGTTGAAAAAGCCCTTACCCTTGAGAATACTGCCTTACCCTTATAGTCTGTGCAATAAGGTGTTAATCTAAGATTTGTGATAATATCCCAGTAAAAATAATAGGTGAAAATGAGAGATTTGTACATGTTACAAGTTATGTTGTTATAATAGAAGTAAAACTAGAAATGGAAATAGAAATAATAGAACTAGAAATAGATCAGGGTGGCATATAGAATAGATAAGTGGCATGTCATCTGTATTGCCTAAGAAAACAAAATTTAAAAATTTCAGGTAAAAATTAGTTTTTACTTATCACTTCAGAATGAGTAAATATGCAAGGGAAATTACAGCCCTTCCAGCAGCCTGGTGAAATTTGTCAATACATGGTTGTACCTGCCATAGTGCTTAGACCCGGCAGTGCAAGTTCTTTTTCTTATGTAAACTGGGAAGGCACAGCAATGTAAAACTGTGAAATCTGGTGTTATTTACTATTTTATAAAATAACTTTTTTGTTGAAAGTCTGTTTTCTGGTGTGTGCAGAAGATAATGACAAAAAAAACAAAAAAACAAAAAACCAGGAAACTGATGTGGGTGCAGTGAAAGCTTTCTTTCAGCTTAGCCAAGCTTATTGAATTCTATGAATGAAGCCTCCACAATTTTGTCTTTTTTTTTTTCTTTTTTGGTTTCTAGGCCTGCAGCAGGGTTAGCAAGTGGGATGTCCTGAAAGGATGCGGAGAAACAAGGGGCCATTCTGAATTTCTCTTTATCTTTTTTGTTCACCAAGCCCTGTGTTACTTGTGCTTGTCTTTCACTTCTTACATGAGCAGTATGTGTTCAAGAAATGAATGAGACTACTCTTACTCTTAAAATTAGGTACAACAGAGTTGGCAAGAACATGAACTGCCATTAGAAATCTTACTTTGTCCTGGCTACATTTTATTTAAAACTTAATCTGTACTTTATTAGGTGATTTTTTTAAAATTCAAAACTAGTGTATATATAACAGAATATTAGGGGTTTAGTGCATGAGTTGCACTGCATCTGATGGAGATATGTTGTAATAAATCACCTGAGACACCATTTTCTTCATGCAGGAAAAGTCAGTTCTTTATTCACATAATTATTTTATACAGTTTTTGCAGACCTCATGTGCAACTCTTACTGGCTAATAGTTTTCTTTCCAATTATTCCATTAGTTAGTAAAAGATATTTTAGTTGTCTGTCAAATTTCTCTATTATTGGTGAGTTTACATATTTTGTTCACTGATTCCCATGAGACAGATTTCTTGTTTATTGCAGGTGCAAACAGTTCTCTTACCAGAACAGCTTGTTGTGTTAATTGTTTTCATGCTTAAGACTGTTTTCACATGGGAATTTGCAAGCCACTTAGCTGCACATAGAATAAGTGACAAGCTATCTATTAATTTAGCAGAGAGCAAGGCCTGATTTTATGAGGCCTTTCTTTTTTATAATTTATCTACCTGACTGCAACAGAGATGAACTTTATTTAAAAATCTGTTTAAATTTTATGATATTTATTTATTAACATCACCTCCAAAATCTTGTTAGTGAAAGTTTAAATCTGAAAGGTGGGTACTGTGAAAACAGCAGCAGTACTTCAGGCTGTATCATTATAATCTGAAAGACATTAGGTTAACATTAGATTTTAGGAAAAAATTCTGTACTGTGAGGCTGGTGAGGCCCTGGCACAGGTTGCCCAGAGAAGCTGTGGATGCCCCATCCCTGGAAATGTTCAAGCCAGGCTGGATGCAGCTCAGAGCAGCCTGGGATGGTGGAAGGTGTCCTTGGCAGGATGATGGTGACTAGAGGATTTGAATGTCCCTTCCAACCCAAACCATTCTGTGTTTCCACGGCTCTGTGATCATGCACTTGCCAGAGTAATTCCACAAATGTGTCCCCTGGTGTAATCCTGCATCCCAGCTACAGCCACTGCTGTTCCTTCTCACTGATTCTCCATTTATTATATTGAGTTACTTGACATTTCACATATTTGCCATCTCCTGGCTCAGGGCTGAACTTAAGAAATCATTGTGTAAATAATTGTTCTTATTTTGAGGAAAACAGGGGCTTTGACACAAAAAAAATGAAGCCCTTGTAGATCAAATGGTGCATGAAGGAAAGGAACTGCTGATAAAGGTGTTTAAAATGGGAGAAAACTTTGATAAACCAGCAGCTATAGCATTTTGAGATCTACCACTTTTTTATAGGGCATATTTTTTTTTCTAAATTGCCCTTCTCTGAAGTCTCTCTTTTTAGATTCTGCTCAGTATGACTTTGACAGGGTCAGACTTTCAGACAGCTCTACAGCAATCTCCATTAGGAGTTGGATAGCACAAATCCAAGATTCAGGAAAGAGAATGAACTAATCTAATCTAACCTCTAATACAACACAGGACACTAAAAAGAATGCTAGTGGTTATATTCCTAGCTAAAAATTAAACAGTGCCTGGTCTTAATATTATAACCAGGACTGTCCCTCAAGTGGTTTTGTTCTGTATAACTAACATGTTCCAAAGAAGTTCCTGGGCCTTCCTCAGAGCTGGTAAAAATCCATCCTAGGTTTCAGTCTCTTAATTTTGGTCTGGTTAAATTATTCTTTTACAGAGACCACCTCCCACCCCGTTTAGGCACAGACTTCAGTGTCTCTTTATTTTTTTTAATGTTTTATATATTCTTTTTCTAATCTGAATCCATCTGACACGACAGTCTTTCTCTTTTTATGGAAAGGTGTTGATTTTAACAGCCAATAAGATGAAAAAAATAATAATATTAGAGAGCTGAAATATCAATATTCTGGCATTTGTGATTCTTCAGCTTGAGAAGGGAGTCACCAAGGGGGTCTTGGCAGCTTGACCATTTAACTTTAAAAATTAATTTGGATGAAACTCTATAATTTGCACTGCTGTTAAAAGCCTTCCATTTTCAGGGAGAGCATAATAAACAGTCTCTCAGATCTATATTACACGGATATTATTCTCCCCCATGAAATTATTTGTTCCAGCATAATTTTTCAAAAGTAACATTTCTACTTAAAGTTTGCAAGCAGAGTTAAAATAATATTAACTCTAGTTGTTAGCTTTTTTCCCCCCTCAGCTATTTTCAAAGGTTTACTTTGTCACCTATTAGCTCCTGGAAGCAAATCTTGAACAGCCTAAAGTTGTTCAAAGTCCAGAAATAACATGCAATGAATTATTAGCAAACACAGCCAAGGAGTTTTGACCTCTGAAATCACTTAGGCAAGGGAGTTGCTAGAACTTTGATTTTTCTATCATTTAACTAGATCTCTATCACCTCTTGTTGTTTCTTTGAGCAAGCTGATCAGTCAACTGGGTGACTGCAGGTAGAATTGAATCTTTCATTCAAGCATGAATGTCATACCTGGGCAAAAAACAGAAAGGGTTCTGGAAATTTAAAATAACTCCTTTGAAAATTGTGTTTGTTACACAAGAAAATTTTTTGTCCATATTCAGCAGAATTCTTGCACCCACCTTCATGACAATCCCTGTATATAGATAAATATTACATATAGATAGGAATTGCAAAGTAAAAGGAGCTGTAAGGATGCTTGGATCCTACCTCATTGCAATGTAAGAGGTGGTTTTGTGATGCATTAAATGTAAATGTGATGTAAAATGCAATGTCAGGGAATAATGAGCTTAAGTCCTCAGATTTTGGTTGGGGTAAAAGTTGGCATCTCAAGATAATTAAGTTTTCATCAGTCATGTTGGTAACACTATCTTAAGAAAAATAAGATATTTAGTGACTTAGAGAGCTACAGAGAGACTAAATTCATCTACAAAAGAGATCATTACACTTTGCAGAATTTTGCATTTAGCTGTGGAAAAGGTATGGGGGGGAGTTGGATCAATAGGTCAGTATAATTTTCCAGTTCCTTTTAGCCTTTTTTTTTCCCCCATAACTTGTACTTGACCTGCCCTTTCTGTAAAAGAATCAATTTTCTGAGAGGAGCACTGTCAGAGCCTGAGGTGATGTGACTCAGGACTGACTGCACATCATGTAACAAAGAAGCTTTATCATGCCAAGTGCATTGAACTGAATACAGATCTAGTGCATTCCAAACCCATGAATATGATCATAATTAACATTAACCATGAGCTTTTCTCTGAGAAAAACTCAACAATCAGCATCACTTGAAATCTCTTCACCAACAGAAAGATTAATTTGAATAACGAATCTGAGATCACAATTAAGGAGATTCAATTTCTAAGGGAAAAAAAAGACAGTCAACTGATAATATTACTGTTTTATCAAAATAACTCAAAGGAAAAAAAATATTTTATTATATTTTAAAAAAATATTATAAGTATACGTAGTTATATTTAGCTGATATTTACCACATTTTTATCTAAGTCCTTATTACATCTAAATTTTTTTTTCTGCATGGAATTGAACGTGCTTGAAAGTTGAAAAAATCTCAGGAAGGTGTACAGTAGAAGGAATTATGAATAATATTAAGAAAATATTATATAAAACCACTATTTTATATATTTTAGGAAAAATTTGATGTCTGTGTTTTGTTGTAATTTTCTAATCCTTCTACTTAATGGTCACTTATTTTTGCTGAAGGCTTTCTGCTCAATACACATATTACAAATCATTTCAGCCTCTGCAACAATACTAGAATCTACACATATATTTACACATGATTTATACGAGCCAATGAAAATATACAAAAAATTCTGATATAACTATGTCATAGAAACCTAGCTGAATATATTTAAAAAATAAAATTAAATGTTCTAATTAGAAGGATCTAAGTTTCATGCTAACTAGTTTTCTTACCCTAACAAATATTTACAATTTCAAAACAATTTCTTCCAAAACCAGCATCAAATATATCAGATATATGCTCATACTAAAAAAAAAGTTAAAACCAAATACTTGGAATAACTTTTGCATTTCTGCACTTTTCCTGTGTTTTACTGTGATTGATTGTTAGCTTGCATTCCAGATTAACATTACAGAAAAAAAGACCAATTTTTTAAAAGATTGAGAAAACTGGTGGAAATGTGCAGTGAAAAAAAAAATATTCATCATATTCTCCACCCCCTTCTGTGTTTCTTGGCTTTTACAGAACTTGACACTGTAATTTCTCAGTCTTTGATGGGATGTACTGGGGTCCCAGCACTTCCCAGCTAGTCAAAATACATCACAATTAGTGACATTGAAGACTTTCTGTGAATGCTTCTTTTGTACAATTTTGTACAATTTTGTACAATTTTGTACAATTGCTCAGCCATTAAGATATATTTAATATTACATAATTTATTTTAGTTTAGAAGAAGGTGGTTTGACTTTTGAACTCATTTTTGTATTCTGTAGTCTGGTGGAAGCCATAGCAGAGATTGCTCATTATTCAGAGAGGTGTGATGTGCCCAGTACTACACGATAAAGCCCTTGTGTCAAACTGTAAATTATCCCTCAGTTCATTGATTCCATCAATCAAAATGTGAGGCTTGTGAAAGAAAAAAAAAATATAATCAGAAAATGGCAGAAATCCATGTGATGGATAACAAAAATGGTCAGGGTGGTCTAGCAGGCATGGATGATGCCATTCTGGCTCCAACTGGAAGACAGATGTGTGTGGACATTTATAAAATGATTTCATGAAGATAATTTATAATAAATCTTCACAACAGAGCTTTGTTAAGTTAGCCAAGTGCCAAGTCTTCACCCAGAGAAAGGTTAAAATAATGTTCCTGAATGAAATGGGAGTGCAGCACACAAATAAATCAGAAAGAATCCTGTTCTTTTGTTGATTTGGTTCTTTTGTTTGTTCCTTTCTTTCTTTTAGAGAAGTTTGAAGCTGATCCTAAGGTACACCAATGTCCTAATAAAAGCATGAGAATGCTAATAATTCTGTGCTCATTGAACTGCCTGTCACTGAATTTGGCATTGATGGAAAAGTCTCTGTGCTTAATTGTCAGATTTATGCCATCTGAAATGGCAAAGCTAATAGAAGTAAGAAGCTGAGAAATAAACAAATGCTGATATTTTATACCCCTTTTTCCCTTGTAGTCTCTCATTTAAAGACCAATATCTATCAATCACACAAGCCAGAGAATTCTGTAAGGCAAAATCAAAGCTAGGAGAAATTAATTCCTAGTAAACATTTGTTAGATGTATTCAAAAAGCTCCTAGATATGTTATGTAAGACATAGACTTTAATTTATTTAGTTCTTACAAGTAACTGTTTCCCACAGTTTTTTTTATTCTGTTAATAGATGAAAAAACTCATCTGGGTCAAAAAAAGGGCTGATGTCTACACTTCTGTATGTTTGCATGCTTATATCTGTGTGAATATATGATCATATATCTACTTAAAGGCACAAAACTATTGGTAGATTGCAATAATTATTTACATAAAAGTGAGTTTATGAAGGGGACTGATACTTCAACTTTTCTTTTTTTCCTCATTTGGAATTTATTTTTAGCTCTGCAGTCCTTTTTTATTGATTGATTGGTTGATTGATTGATTGATTGATTGATTGAAAAAATATCTTCAACCTATTTGGCTAGATTCTTCAGGATAACTGTGTAAATCTTTCTATTGTAGTTAAATACAGAAACAGTTTAAATGGCTGATGTGAGTCAAAACAAGAACAATATTGCTGATGATCACTGAATCCTTGATTAATCTCTTTAATTTAGTCATCATGGTTGAGTTTATCTTACCCCTTAACTTACCACACTTTTCCACCTTCTTTTACCATTTCACATTGGCAGAGGGGGAGAATTCCCTTCAGTTCTGAATATTTTTCTGAATATTTCTCCATCTTGGTATGCCCAGCAATTCCCAACAGGAAACGAGAGCAATAATTTTATTGTCAGGCAATTGTCTTGCACCATCTGTTTCCTGGTTTTAAAGAATGGTTCTCACTCTGGTCAGATATTTGGGGGAACAATCTTGCTTGGATGTGAAGTCTAAGCATCTTAATAGAATAAGTTAAGTGAACTATCCAGCTAACACTAAAAAAGAAATATTCTCTCACAATAAGAGTTTAAACAATTCAAGCAACTCCTGACAGCTCTAGAGTGGATCCAAAAAGAAGACCATTAGAAATTGAATCTAAATTAAAAGGCACTGAGTTAATTTGAGAGATGTCTGCATGCACTTTGACTAACCTTATGGATATTTTAATTTTATCAGAGCTTTTGTTCTTTATCTGTGGAGACTGCAAGAGTTGTGGGCAGGAGTGCTGTTACAAAGATATATAGATCCATGCAGTGGGGACAATCAATTTCTAGGTCACCTTTTGTGGATGATTGTACTAGGAATAACAATTTTAATTCAATAAAATAGAAATTGGTTGAGTAAGAGCTACGATATTAGAAGCACACAGTTAAACTTCAGTTCTATGCAGGTTATTAATGACACAGGCCAAGAATTAACCAGCCTCATACCCTCACAAATCAGCAGAGATAAGATATAATTTTTCTATAATAATTAATTAACTCTTGCCATTGTCATCTCCATACTTGAAAGCCCAAAGCATACAATATCTACTTTTGATTATGTAGATATTCCTGTTTTGAATCTAGATTAATACTTATATGGCATTTCCCTTTGTTATGAAAGAGTACAATCAAACATATTCTGAAAATAATTAACCTGAAATTTTATTTCTAAAAATAAATAAAGTGTCTTGCAAAGGTTAAAACTATTGGCTAGAAGACTCTCTTCCTCATATAAACGACCTAAAGGATAAAGAAAATAAACAAGAGCAGATAATCTTTTCTGGCTGTTCCTTTAAGCAAAGCTTTGAGGAGCAGCAACAGGATAGTTTAAAAATTCAAATTTTGAATTTCAGAAAAAGGCTAAGATGGCCATTACCCTAACACCTCATATTGGAGTTAAATGCAAAGGTACACTGGAAAGACATTTTGCTTTGCAAATCACTGACAAAAACATTTTTTAAACACTCTGGAATAGATCCAGGGTCATAATCAAAAGCACTAAATATGGACATCTAGTGCTGCTCAAGATGCCCTTGAATATCAGAGGCTTTTCTTGGGAGTGGTAACTCCACTGGACCTACAAAAGACATAAGGCCTTTAGCAGAGCAAAATACAGACAGAAAAAATGCCCTATGGATCTTGCATTCCACCATATATCTGCATTTGGAGAACGGAATCATTTTTTCAATATATTTGCAACAAAGATATCTTAAATCTCATTTGCCACATTTAGTGTCCTGTTTCTTGTCAGGAAAGAAAAAGGGCACTTCTAAGGGTGGAGTTTCTCTGACTTATGACTTGATGACATATCATATAATGATATACCATGATATATAATGATATATCATGGTTCTAGATTCAAACCTAGATGTCTTTACTACATATATTTGTATTGTGTCTCTTGAATCATGCCCCATGATATTTACAGCTGGTGTCTGGTGTGTTGAGAAAGGTTCAGAGAAGATCCTGAAAAATGACACAATGTGTAATACAAGTCAGAAGGTTCTCATTCCAGGCAATCATTAAAGAGGCCAGAAAACTCCCAGAAAGGTAAGATCCATCTGATTTAATGGAGGCAACTGCAGGGAAAATACAAACAGATGAAGGCAATAAATCTAAACAACCTTTATGGCTGGTGCACTGTTAGTCAACACAGTAGGGAGAGTCAAGGATGCAAATCATTCCATTCAAAATCTGAGATGTAAATCATTACAGGAATTGCATCATGAATCCTTTTGAATCAACATGAACTTTTTGGACCACAGAAGGGGACCAGGGCATCTGTGACATATCCAGGTGTGTGCTGACCCAGGCTGTTCAGGTCGTGTGAGGAGAGCAACTCTGGCTCTCAAAGCTCCATGGTCGTGTTTGGAGTGAAGACAATTTTTTAAACTGGTCTTCTTACTTCATCAAAGCACCTCTTAACCAGGATGTTGCTTTTCTTTCCAAAGAAAACATAGTTTCAGTTATCTACCTTGCTGTTTGATAGCTTTTATTAGTTAGAAAGAACAGGGAAAAATACAACACAAATGTTTTTACTGACACAACAAAATATGTGGTGCATTACACAGGGATCAGTGAAGGCAAAATTATATCTGTACTGAACAAGTCTTATTGTTCTTCAGCTTCCATTGTTTTCTTTTGCAAGATAAAATGTGCTGATCCATTATTAATAACTCTTATTCATGGTTACTCTTACAAATTTCCTACTTTTCATTTAAAATGAAAGGTCTCATAAAAAATACAGAATGTTATACAGTCAAAAGTGGTAGAAGTTTTCTTTCTGACTTAACATAAGAAATTATGAATTTATTTATCTGCCATGAAAAAATATCTTAGCAATTTCAGTTATAAACAAGAAAAACTTAAATATTTTCTTCTCTTGTCATTGCTCTGAAAAAACTTATTTGTGCAAAATAAATTTTTGCAAGGATATAAATTTTTTTATTCTAAATTAACATACTGTCATTCTATCACAGTTTTTTGAGTGTTTTCTGTCTGAATTCCCGATGGGGATTTTTGAGAGACAGAATAACACATTGTTTACCACTCTTTGAGAATGAAATATTTTGACAACTAACCTGATGAACTTGACTTTTATGTCATTTAATATTTTGTTCATGTTTTAATAATATCTTTCATTAAATGTATAAATTCATATATTTTGATTATTTGATTATGCAAATAGTAGGGTATATGTGAAATACTCTGAAGCAATGCCATGAAATATACTCTGCATAGTATATTGAAATTCTAACTCAGGGTCTTCATATTGAAATTCAGAGAAGAAATTCTAAGCTTTCTAAAGTTTGAGTTTTATCAGTCGCTGCCTCAGCAGACCCAGCTGTGAATGGATACCTCATCTGTCAGGCTGAGCAGGCAGGGAATGCCACATTGCTCCTTTGAATGGTGTTGGCCACCAGAATTGATTGCCATTGAATTGCCATCCTCAAGCTTGCCAATGTACTGCCTGACTCAGAATGAAAATTCTGAGTTATGAATTGTGGCTTTTGGTTGATGTTCAGCAACATGCACATACCAGGGCCATTGAATACTACCCTTGGAGGTAAATAACATTTTCTCTTGGGAAAGATGATATTGTCAAAATTTTTTATTTAATCCATAGGGCTATTACTTGTAAGAGAGTATCAAGAAACGTGGTTAAATATCTGCACTGCACAATTTAATACAAACTGTCACTGTAACTCCAGTAGGAATGAAAATAAATAGTCAATATCTTTTCATTAGGCTGGACCAGAAGACAAATCTTCAGATCACCAGATATTCCCCAGAGCCTCAGAAGAACATGGCATCAAAAGACAAGTTCTGTCAGGAGTACCAAATAACTGATGTTTGATCAGTTTGCCACTTGGCTCTGTGTTTTAGCAAAGTTCAGTCAACACAATGTAACTACCAGCAGAACCTGTACAGACAAGTTCGGTGATGTTTTTATTTCAGGCAGACTGAACTGGCAGAGACTGCAGACACTTGACACAGCAACACAACAAATGGCTACCCAGGTGCTGTCATCTGTAGGATTTCCTGACAGGTCATTCTTTAACACAAGAGTTCTGAAGAAAATGACACGGTGATGACCTGCGTCATTTCCATACTTGGCACAAAAGGGAATCCTTCCAAAGGAGCTTAAGGAGATTTTTTTTCTTGTATTTTAGCTGTTTTATCAAACCAGATTTTATCTTCTCTTCTTTTAGAAGCAGATATCTGTGCAGATCTGCTGTCATCATGAGCAGTGTTTGGAGTCACCTTTGGAATCAGAAGTGAACACTCAAATTTTTTTGTGAATTCTCAGCACTTCCTATTCCAACTGAAATGCCCATCACGTGTGATAGGAAGAAACATCCTGTGACATAATTTCATTTTATGTAACACTTGGCAATTCTTTGTGCCATGAATTAGTTATACCAAATAAACTAAAATAGTGATCCACATGCCAAACACTCCAACCTGAAATATGTTCAGCATTTGGGATTAAAAAATGCTAAAGAAAGCAACAGAGCTTTCAGAAGACACATTCCCAAATTAGTCTTATTTTGAGAAGGGCTTTTTAGTTTCCTTTATGTAAAGCACTCCAAATATTTGCCTACTTGGAATCACTGGTCACTTCTGAAAGCTACACTCAGATCCAAACTCCCTCCAAGACCCTTTTTTTTTTTTTACATATATTGATAAATACAATGAGCAGAAAAACAAGAAGAAAGAAAACAAAGTTGCTACAGTGAAGTTTACAGATGTCTGCTTCAAGATAAATGTGTTCTTGCATAAAATGCAAGCAAAAACATGTGAAATAATTATGAATATATATGACACAAATCATAGAGGAATTCCTTTACAGATTTTTCTATTTCTCTTAAATGTTTTTCAAACAATTTTTGTGAAAGAAGAGTACTTTCTGGATCATTTATAGACTGAATAAAAATAGGTAACTTTCAAGAATGTAATCTTAATTAGTGTATTGATGAGTGTCTGTTGAATATGAAAAATAAGCGTGTTGAAAATTTTAGGGATGTCAAAAGTATGTTTTCTTTTGCCTTTCATCTGACATAAGAAAAAGAAAAAGTCATAGGAATAAAAAAAGAAAAAGTGATTTTGTGCTAAAGTCACACACGTAGAATGTTGCAGAAGCAACGTTCTGTCCTTGAATCACATTATGCAGTTCAGGCATTCAAACATCAATCTCTCATAACTCATAAACTTGCCGTGAAAGCAAATAGAGACTCTTCCATCTTTCTGCTCTGAAGCCACCAAAGAACCTCTGGGCCCAAAAATTCCCTCAAAAAAGAACCTCTGCCATGCAAAAATTCCGTCAAGAGTATCCATCTATGTTAGTTATTCGTGAGAAATGTTTCTTTCATTAAAATGAAAATTAAAAAAAGAAAAAAAAAGAGAGTTCTAGCAGTAGTGTAAGCTACTGTATTTTTAACCTGGAACATGCATGTTTCATTTCCACCCCTTCATCTGTAAGTGTACAAATCACAAATCCATTCTGTGATCCTTGACACAGAAAAATCAGAAATATTAGTGGCTATTTCCTGGAAAAGAAGACAAAACAAAGCCCAGGATTTGGAACCCTTTTTCTCAATTTATCTAGAGCTGGTTATAGTTCTACAGGCTTTGGAGAGTGCTTTGAGAAGGAAGGTAGAGACAGAGCATGATTCCCCTGCAGCCTTTACATTAACCAGAAAGCACCAGGAAAGACATCCCACTGTGTTCCCATTAAGGGCTGAAGGGGTGACACAACACACCAAATGTAGATATCATCATTTCAAAAGAGATATTTCCTGTGAGAGTGTGGAAGAGACAGGTAACACAACAATGCCTACTATTGATGCCTTCAAAACAGTTCCATTGACATTGTGTTTCTTTAGGAAAAATGGATTTGAGGCAAACCTAGCCACCTCATCTGTTGAGGGAAGGATGTGTGACGCCAGCTTTCTTGGAGGGATTTACCTGCAAAGTGCACAGGCTGGGTGGTCCTCGTGACCTGTGTAGGCTGCACCTGTCCTGCCCATTCTCTCAGTGAAGACACTCAGGAGGATAACAGTCCCTGTGTGCAGTATCCTTCTTAAAACAGCCAGAAATAGTTTGTCACAATAGCAAAGTTGGTCTGTTCATGTCAGGCAAAAAGAGCCTCTTGTTCCTTCTTTTCCTTCCCCCAGATCAGGGTTCCCAGAGGAATGGCACTAGGTCTGCATCCCTTCTTGTCAGAACCTGTTGATAGCCATTAATCCAAAAACCCACCAAAAGGTGTGAGAGTCTTTCCTTTGGTTCCCTTTACCTCTAGAATGTTTCTCACATTTTTTCGTGCAGTGTTATGTTTTCACACTTCTGCTAATTTCACTGTCCCCTGTCCCTGACCACTATTCTACTAGAAAACCTACTCGAGGGAAAAGAGCCTTTCTATGTCAGTACAGAACTCAGACCCATACAACTGGGATATCTCTGTCTCTTCAGACATGTTTATGACAAACAGAGCTTTTCCAGATTACTCATGCAACGTCAAGGAAGAGCAAGCTAAGTAAACTAGTAACAGCCAATTTGTATTTTGAATATAAAAGACAATTTTTATTATACAGCCTTTGAAATGTGAATTATATATGATGAGATGAGTTAAACTAACATCTCTGGGAAGAGAAGATTTATATTTGTCACTAATATATGCAGTTAGTGATTGATTGGCACAAGTATTTGATTTCTCTTTACTTTTCATTTTCTTATCCCTTTTGATTCCTATTATTCTGCCATCAGTGAAACTGTGGCTAGAAACACAGACAGGTAAAAGCAAAAATGAAGTTCACTTAGCATCTAGCTTTGGAAATAAATGTTAATAATGCCAATTTAAACTGCTACAGTTACTGCTTAGCATTTAAGTGACAACAAAAGACAGGCTTACACT
The DNA here is from genome assembly GCA_034336665.1 of Luscinia megarhynchos. Classification (NCBI taxonomy): domain Eukaryota; kingdom Metazoa; phylum Chordata; class Aves; order Passeriformes; family Muscicapidae; genus Luscinia; species Luscinia megarhynchos. Next base: position 96,035,577 of record JAPFBE010000002.1, read on the forward strand.
GTGAAAGAATCTATATGAAAAATGACACGAATTTTTAGCAACTTATCACACACCAGTAAATCCCCTTTCAGCTCATGAAAAACCCACATTCTTATAAGCTTGCAGATATAAAGTCCTTTTATGTATTTTTCCTACTTTGATTTTAAATATTTTGGGGGTGGAAAAACTCAAATCTTAATCAATTGTCTTTTCCCTTCAGATCATTTTCCTGAAAGCTGCCAATAATTCCTCAGTTTAGCCCTGTCAGCATTAATTCCTAATTGTCTCTTGGAAATGTTTTATTCCTAATAGACCATTTCAGGACTTAGATTCCTACCACTAATAAAAATATGTTAGGGCTAATGTTAAAAACATAAGAAAATGACCTAAAATGAGTGCAAATATGACATGCAAACTTTTTTTGTGTAGCCTATACCCTGCACAAAGGGTCTCATTTATTTTTGAAGGACATACACACTTCTGTAATGTAAAAAACCAGTATTACCCATTTAAAAAATGTGAATTTCCATCATTACTGGGTTTGTAAGAAAAACATTTTTGAAATGAGAAACCAACCTATCTCCAAACCCCTATTTTTCAAATACCCTGCTATTAGAAGCAGTTTTTGCAGGTGTTGAGACAACACAGTGACAGAAAACAAAAGGTAATAGGTACTCTTCCTAAATCAATATTAGAGAATTGTTTCAGTACAGTGTCCCACAGCTTTCAGGGAAGAAAAAAAATAATCACCTGTTTTGAGCTGCCAAAATAATAAATTGAAGCAGGAAGTCTGACCAGTGAGCACAGAGCTGTTAGTAGGGGGTGACTTTAATACAGACATTAATTCAAATGATAGCTTTGACTTGAAACTGCAGATTGCACCCTAATAATTTATCCCAGACAGGGCATGAAATGCTGCAATGGCCCTTGATGATCTACAAGGAGATAGTGCAGTGTCTTGAAAAACTGCTGACCAAACTATCATTTTCAAGGATTTATATGGCCATACATGAAGACAAAGATTGTTACCAGAGCAAAGTGATAAGAAATGAACAGGTGGAACAGGAATTTATAAGTGAAAATCTAACTCTGGTCCTTTCTTATCAAAAATAAATTGTTTTTCTATGAAATGCTGAGGACCAACAGAAACTGAAATTACAAGATAATTAGATACCCAGTATAGAGCTATTACAAAGTTCTCATGTGTTTTTCATGCATGGGAAAGGCAGAAAGATGCTCCAGCCCACACTGGAAAACTTCTTTTTACCAGTGCACAGAACATATTATCCTATATTCAGATGTTTTAAAATAATAGAAATTGATTTAGATAAATTATAGATGGTTTCAATAATTCATAAATATGTAAATATGTCTTACTTTAAGAACAAGCAGGGCCTGGTAGCTTTTGAAATACTGATTAATTCATATGGGGAATAATTCAAACTCTCTGATCTATAAAACAAAAAGATTATCTGATAAGAGAGATCTGGGTGCAATGCAGCAGCCTGGAACTGGAGCACAGGCATTTATACACTAACTGGGTTTTGCCAGAATTCCAAGATAGGCAATATAGAAAGGCAAATCTAGCAACTCCCTATAAAGAAAATTTAGATCCTCAGTCCACTCTCTAGGATTAGAGGAATTTTGTACACCAAAAATTATATTTAGAAAAGTGAGAAGGCCAAAAGCACCAGGATACTTCACACTTTTTTTAAATTGGTTTCCCAACTTTATTTCAAGTGTATTTACCTGGCTGTACATTTGATAAAATGTCTTTTAAAGAGACAGTTTTGCAACACAATGTCATTTGGATGACAAACTCTTCCAAATTGCCATTCATCTTACAAAAATTAGTTACTGGTTTAACTGCATTATAACTAGCCCAAAAAACAGGTTAAGTCGTGGTGCTAGAGGTCAAGCCTGTGTTTTGCAGGATAACTGAAATATTCATCTTTGTCAGAGAGATATGGCCTACCAGCTGATCCCTGATAAAGCCATAAATGTGACCATCTCCTTGAAGTAAATTATTTAGTCTCTTAAAAGACAATTCTCCACCTTGGAAAATTATGGGATACCTGTAAAATACCTAAAAAGCTAAAACACCTTTTCCTTGTAATGATTCAATAGAGCCAACTCAGATGTTAACTTTAGTGAGACTTTTTAAAACTCCAAACTCCAAATACATAACTGCATTTAAGTACATTTATCTGAAGTGCTAATTAATTAGGAAGTTTTTAGTTTCTGAAAGCAGCACGATTAACAACAATGGACACATTTTTAAAGGCAAAAAAATAGCCCTAGTAAAAGATTAAAGATTATTTAATAAGAATGTAGGTGCCCAGAGACTAAAATACAATTTTAAAGTACTTTGGATCTTTGGATTTTTTAAGCATTCTCTTTGTGGAAATCACTTGGGATTCTTTTTTTCTCTTTTTTTTTTTTTTTTCTTTCACATTATGACCCTGCTTTTGCTAGACATTTAAACACACAGTATAATTTAAATGAATGTATAACCTAACAGAAGTTAATAAGGTTCTTGGGTTTTTATTTATTTATTTATCCACTAGGGTGGCAAAGTCTTAGAAGGTTTTTATTCCCTTTTATTTTTTCATTTCTTTGGTCATACCTACTTCTGCTTCCAACAGAAACAATATGTGAGATTTGACAACACTTTGTCAGCTAAACCATGGCCCTGAGTGTGCACAAGCCCACATGCATTCATCCCTCCTTTCAAAATTCCTATTTGGAAGTTTAAATACGTAAGCAAAATGTACACAGAGTTTAAAAATATAAGAAATCTGCCAGTTTGAACAACAACAACATTAGAGCTGTTCTGCAATATAGAAAAAAACAAAGCTCCTACAAAGCCTGGAGGGAAGAGCTAGGCTTAGGAAGAGTTTTTCATATTTTTCAGAATGGGTAAAAGATTTCACTAACAACTTAGACTTTGTTTGAAAGTGGATTTCTGCACAGGGGATTTTTTTTTTTTTTTTTAGTTTAGTTCCTGATCTATATAGAAAGGCTTATTAAATACCAAAACTACAAATAGGAAACCACATGTTATTAAAATAATTGGTAGTCCATCACAAGTCTCCTGATGTTACTATGGATGCATTTGGCAACTGTAGGTGCCTTTAATTTTCCCCTTTTTATTTTACCACTGCATTTAAAGCAGGTTTTCAGTCTGTAAGAAGTTTGCATTTTAGTTTAAAAAAAGTAAAATTTTAGGAGAAAACCCCAAACTATGTGTCTTTTTAATCACCAGTTTAGTGTAAATATAATAAAATGCAAGCAGCTCTTTCTTTTCAAAAATTATTTTTAAATAGAATCCTGGGTTCTTTATGATTCCCTAAGTTTACACTTGATGCTGTTCCCTTATCTTCTACACTGAGTTCCTGCAAATTATTTTGCTTGTGTTTTTGCTTCTGTCTGTGAATATTTCTAGCCTCCTTTGCTTAGTTGCAGCTAATTAATTTTCCTTCTTGTTCTGTGTGCAGGTTTGTACTCAGACACATCCTGTGAGCACTGGAATCCTCTCCATCCTTGCAGCGTTGTCATAGATACACACAGACCCATTTCTTGTTGGAGAAACGAAGAGAAATAGCTGCCCAGTGTTGTGCTCTTTCCTGTTTGTCTGCTAATTCAGACTGGTGCCATTGGCCATCAGCAGCTCACTCCCCTTCTGCCTGCCCCCTCTGCTGATGAGGGAACATCTGTGAGCTGGCAGAGGTGGCCAAACGAGACAGGGCTCGTTGTATCCCTGCTCACAGACCAGCCAGAGAGCCAGGGGGGATCTGCCTCTTTGCCAGGCAGAGGGACAGCCACTCCCGTTACAACAGGCGCCAAAACCTGAAAATACTGAATTCTAAGTTTTGAAACCTTTGTATTTTTCATTATCTACAGAGGGAGGGCAGAAACTAGAGACCTGGAGCTCTGCTAGTCATTGTTGTCTCTCCTGGAACCATGTTTCTGCTGTCCTGCAGAAAGGATGTCAAAGGGTTTTTTAATTTTTTTTTTCTTTTTTGTTTGTTTGGGTTTTTGTTGTTGTTGTTGAGGTTTTTGGTTTTTGTTTTTGTTTTAATGGTTAAAACATTTAGCTTTAGCCGGAGTTATCCCAGGTCCTAATCTCACCTGCAAATGCAGAATCTATTTTACTGATGCTTGTTGCAAATTTGTTTTGTCCATTTAGCCTGTATATTGCTTAGAGTGAGAGTGAACATTTTGGAATTGCTGTTGTTGGATTAATATATTATTGTAACAGTAGTTGTTGTTATTGCTATTGTTATTATTATTTTTGTTATTATTACTACTATTTTATTTCTCTATATGATTCAATACAGTTTTGCCATGACATAAGTTAAAGCCTTAAAAATTTAGGTCAACATTGTCCATAAATAAAATTCAAGACTGATTTGTGCAGAGGTGTAAAGGATCTTTGCCAAACTCCAACAACCCCTCAGTTACTGCAACTGGTAACACATCACAGGTGAATCAGAGGAACAAAAATTTCCTTTGGAGCTCTGTAGAAAGGGGAAAAAAATGCTAAAAATCGATCTGATAAGCAATTCCAGATTCCTTGGACATAAAATTTTACCATTGACTTTCATTATAGGGCAAGTTTTTACTCTTTATTGCTGAAAATAATTTAAAATTACTTCATGTGCCTTCATAGTGAGAACAGGGTAAAAAGATTTCTGCTTAATGGCAAACAGTGATTTCCTTTCAGTTAAATTTCTAGCTTCCTTTGATTCAGCCAATCTTAGGATATTCTTATATTAAAAAGCATTCACTTTTATAACTTTCAGTGCAACATGTTCCGTGCAACAAGTTTTAAGCTTTGTCCCATGCAAAGCCTGCGGCTTAAACAGAAAACTCTCAAGTTGCCACAAACTCCTTAATTGCACTAAGAAAACAAGAATTTAATTTGTTTCTAAACTCCTGAAGGACTGCCTTTTGTGTGCATTTGGAATAACTAACTTCTGTTTCTCTGTTAGCTGGGATTGACTGGAGTCTTTAGATAAAATTGTTTTGCCCAACTTCTGAGGTAAGTATCCTGTATCAACAGAACACCATGCTCCAGGAGGAGTTGCTGTGGAAAAGGTTCTCACTGTGGAGCCACTCTGCAGTATCTATATATAGTTATAAAAGCTTTCTGTAAATGAGTAGTGCTATAGAAATGAGAAATATAAATAATCATTATAATTAATGGGCTGTGTTCTTGCTGCAGCTCTCGGTTTAAAAGCTTATCTCAGCTTGGGTATTTCTCTATCCTACATTTTCCTCTGTTATTTCCTAGCTGCTCTGGTAAAGTTATCTGAGTTTGACTGTTCAGGACTGAGACATTATCTCACCAAATATATTTAAAAGGAAAAATCAAAACATTTTGATTAAATCTATTGCCAATTTTTTAAAAGTCATTCGTTTTGTGTGAACTGTACCTTAGCCATTTCAAAAACCTTTTTTATGTAGAGTACAGGATTTCCCCATCTCCCTCCCTTTTATAGATAGGGAAACTGAGGTAGACTAAAGGGAGTATCTGGAGTTTTCTAGTAGCAGTACAAATTTGGAAAGAAAGTACAAAGAGGGTCTAATTTTCAGAGCTTTTAGAGTTCGTAGCAGTTATTAAACTATATAAGAGCTTTTGAATATTGTGGACAACTTGAATTAATGTTCTTTCAAACCTTATCTGCCTGAGTATGGATGAGTGCAGCCAGGAGCAGTTTAATTCTGCTGAGCTGGAATTCATGTCATTGATGCTGGATTCAGCCCCAGCACTTACACCCATCACAGCAGTCTGGCTCAGAGGTAAGAAGGTGCCCACAGTAGAGCTCATGCTCAGGATGCACAATTTCACTGCACCTTATGTACCATACAATCTAATATACTAGAGAAGGAAATGTGAAATATTTTTATGTTTCCTTAAATCTGTCTGGGAACAGGACCAGTGACCCATGTATATGCAAAAAGATAAAAAATAAGGTCAACTCTTCAATTTCACTCTGTTTTTTGGAAAATGTATTCAATCTTCCTCGTTGTAAATTTCATCTCTACAGAAGAAAAAGAAGGGCTTTAAGCCCAACCTGTTGGTGTTGCTTCATGCCAACTAAATTTTCCTCCCTCAATATATTACCTTTTTTCTTCTTGCACTGCTCTGCCCAAAACCACTCTCCCGTTTGCCATTGATTGCTATAGCAACCAGAAAAAAAACCAGGAAGTATATTTCCATATTTGCATTCAGGAAGAGGAATAACTGGGCTGTTGTTTGAGCCAGGTTCTCCCCAAAACAGATGTGTACTGGGGTCTAAGAGTACAGGATGAATAGCAAAAAACCCCTGTGAATTGACTGGGATTTGAACTGGAGCTTTGGAATTATAAACTTAGGAATTAGAAAACTCCTGTTGGAGTATTCCATGTAGTGAATTGACCAAGACCCAGGAAGCTTTTTAGCTGAGAGTGAGTTTAAAGCCCACGAGAGGTAGAAGAGGAGGCAGAGGCAGCCCTGGAAGGCATCAAAGGGCTGGATGCAGCAGACCAGGGGTTACTGACAACATTCCCAAATGTACAATATTTGGAAGATGCAGACAGAAAGTTGGAACTGAAAGATCCACTTTTGGTACCTCAGTAACTTGCCTGTTATGCTTTAATTCTTAAATATATTCTCACATCTAGTGACTTGCTCATTTCTTTCCTATTTTCTCATCTGTTAGATTTTAGACTTCAGATACTTCGTACAATATAACAACATTTGCTTTCTTTCTTTTCAAACATGTTGCATAAAATTAACATCCTTATCTGCACACCAGGACAAAGAAAGTATTTTCCAATAAATTTTTACCCTAAAGAAGGGGAAAATCAAAGAAGTATAGGTCATACAATGTGAAAACTTTTTAAAAAATCAAAACCACTTTTTTGTCCACTTTTAAATACTCATTTAAAAGATGCTACCACAGTGACACAGTGTTAGGAGGCACTCTTCTGTCAATCTGGGGGAAGGTTCAGAAAGTAAAAAATGACCTTGCAGCCTAAAATGTCTAAATTGAACCAATAAAAAAATTAAATAGTACATATTATAAGGATGTGTTATTAGGAACTAATAAGAAGTGGTGGTAGCTGGGAATTCAGCATAGAGATAAGGGGACAAGGATCTGGATGTGCTTTTAAATCCCAGGATGACTGTGAGTCAACAGGACAACATATCCATGGAAAAGGCTGATGGGATCCAAAGTTGGCTCAGACAAAACAATGCCAGTGGTGAACAAAAACCATATTTACAAAGCATCTCTGGTAAAACTTTGACAGAAGAAGTAGACACAATTCCAAAAATATGATCTTGAAATGGAATAAATAAATATAACCCTCATGGAAAACTAAATAAATTAAAAACAATAACAATACTAGCAATTTGCATTTAAACAAAGAAGCTCAATAACATTTAAAAATATTTAAATTGTTTATATTGTTTAATATTTAAACAAATAACTCAATAATATGTAAAAAAATAAAGCCAGAAGAGATTCTCATCCCAGCAATTTAGACGTTGGGATTGGACAGGAATCACTGACAAGAAATAAAAACTGCAGTAGGATAAAGGCTGGCATAGGAAGTAGACCATAACATTGGCTCAGAATAAAAATAATGGGAATTTCTAGCTATTTGAGTAATCAGGTTCTGAAATAAACTCAGAATAGGAGGGAAGGACAAAAAAAATACTTTGTGATATATTAATCCTCTGTCAAATGTAATAATATATTTGGCCACCACTGCATCCAGTGACTGTTAAGCAGTCATACACATCCAAGAGGAGTTGTATCCATGTCTGGAAAGGAGGGTCCATTGCTTGCCTATGCAAGAAAGAGCTGAGTTTTATTCATCTCTCATACAGGAGCTGGGACAATTATGTTGACAGATTGGCTGGATCAAATATCACTGATATACTGGTGTCTAAAGTTGGCACAAGAAGCTGAGATGCTGAGATTTCTGAGATTTCTGAGATTTCTGAGATTTCTGAGTCCCTGAGATTTCTTCTCCCACTCCTTCAGTCCACTCGGGTAAGTACTGCTGTTTCCACACCCATCTATTCACAGGTGGTGTTAACTTGTCTGGAGATAACAGGGATTAAAAATGAAAATCAAGCAGGCAAACAAAGCAAGATTTTCTGAACCAAATTGCTGCCTTGACCATAGTATAAGCCAGTGATAATGGACTTTTAAACACAGTAAAGCAATGAGCCTCATTATCAGGAGAGAGAGGAAGAACACATTGATATTTCAAGGTTTCCAAGTCGCTGGAGAGAACTTTTAAGAGACTTCATAAAAAATCAAGTCTCTTCTTGGACCATGAGAAATTATTCAGTCAGAGGAGCCACTTTCCACTTAATGTTTATGATTTTACCTCGACAGCTGCTAAGACAGGGTAGAATTTTGAGTTACTGGGAAGAGAAGTTCTATCCCAGTTACTTATTGGCTCTTTACCTGACAGTATTGATCAGTGCCTTTTCTGAGAGCAAGAGGGTCTGTTCAGGCTGGTCCCAGCCATGTGTAATAGAATACATGACTCCTGAATGAGAATTCCTGCTGCCCAGGACAAGGTCACCTGCAACCATTTACTGTCCCACATCAAATTCCTCAGTTCTGTGTCCCAGCAGTTACAGAAATTACAGGTATTTCAGTGATGTTGACTAAAAATAGCATGAGGAGTTAAATTAATAGCTTTATATAGATAGATATAGATACATTTCTAGATACAGATATATCAGTGCAAAGGTATATTGGTATATCAGTATATAGGTGTAGATGATGTATCACACTACAGTTGGAAGTTTCAAGGGTCCCATCATGATGAGACCTGACAGGCAAAAGAATGACCTTAGAGATATGTGATTATGCCACAAAAAAAGACAAAACCACAAAGAAAAGCAATCTATCCAGGTCCCAGACCCAGTGAGGGGCTGACTGAGAATAAACCTCTATTTCTACAACTCCTATCTCCCATTTTCATTCTGGGGATCTGGTCCTCTTCTTTTTTCTCTTTTTTTTTTTTTCCTCCCTCTTTTTTTCTTGGACTTCTAACCAGAGCAATGAACAAACAAATCTACATTTCAGATTTACAGAAGAAAAATGATCTTCTGAATAAACATAATTTAATTGCAATTTTTTTTTCCTAGCTCCTAAGGCTCTTTGCTGAAGACCTCACCACTTTTTGTGTCATAATATATATTAAAGGCAGGAAATCAGTCTGAGATATATAATTGGTTTAGAAGAATCCACATACAATTACTTTTTAAAAATTACAACATACTTCAGACTGTAATAACGGTGCCTCTTTATAGAAATAGGGGTTATAATCTAGCCATTAAAATTCCATAACCAGCTGCTTCCAGCTATTCACATGTGTGAAACAGCGCACAACTTCCAATTTATTTTTTGGTTGGTTTTTTTTTTAGAAATTTGCCACTTTCAGGCTCCTACAGAGAGTAATTTCCTTGGAAAGTGTCTTCATCTAAATAGCATTTAAGTATGCCACAAAGAATATCAACAAAGACAAATTGTACCACATCTCAGCATAATCAAATGCTTATTTATTTATCTATCTCCTGAAAACCTGATCAAGATGGAATGAGCTGAAGTTCTCTCTGAGCAAACTAGAAGAGAAAAGTGAGGGGAAGCTCTTGGCTGACATGAGTTTTAAAATATAGAAGCAAGGCTGATCTGCACTGTTGCAGCCTCAAACAATAATCTGTGAAAGCAGAATTGGACAAAAGTCTGTTGTGAACACAGGATGATTGGTAGCACTTATGGTTGTGTAAAGGATCACCAGAAAGATTACTTACTAGTATTTTTAATATATTTAGAGAACTGAATTGACACATGGTGGCCAGGATGACTGTAGCTCCAGTCTTTGTGATTCATAAGACCTAATCCTACCCAGGTGTTTTCCAGAACGAGTTACATTATTTTATGTATAACATTATATTACATTATCCCCAGGCAGGATTTGGGTGCTGTACACCATAAAAAAGGCGAACCTGAAGAGTTTGAAATTTAAATACATTAAAATTCTCAGTACTCTGTACAGAAAGGTTGGCAAAATTCCTCCCTATTTTGATAGACTTGGGAACATTGCTCCTATAGCTATTTCTGAGCTAAGAACATTACAGGAAAATAAATTCATAGGCAGATGAATTATCAGTAATATGGACAACGTTAATTTGAAACAAAGTGTAGGCTTTACATAAAGTTCACACAAAATGCCAGTAGGATTCCAGTTTCACCTTGGAATGACACTTTCAGAGCTGGAACAGCCAACCTAACTGCTGTGTTAATCACACTGATTTCCTCCTGCACCTTGCTTCAAACAGTGATATGTGAATGACTGATGCCCATAAAACAATAGAAAGAAACCCATGAAGTGACTGTAGGAATATATTTAAGATAAAAATAAAATATATTCTGCCCCCACCAAGCACATGAATTGAATCAAAGTGACAGGAAAATTAAGAACAGGAAAGATATAATCTTTCAGCAATTGTGAATAGCTTTTTTACATTTTTTTTTCTGGTTTACTGAATGCCGCAGTGGTAACAACCTTATGAAATTTTTAGTTTTTTAGAAAATATACAAGTTCACTTTATCAATTTTCCAGTCATCAAGATTAGGTATGTAGCTGTAAGTGGACTGGGTTCACTAAAAAAATGACCAAAGAGTGAGGCCAAATACCACTACACCAACTTTACTCCATCTTCAACATCTGGAAGGAGCTCTGTCGATGGCAAAGGGCTCAGAGTTTATCTTTGTACTCAGCACTGCAAGTTCTCCTCTCTGTGAAAGAAAACAGCTCTCATAGCATCTGCTTTTTAGCATTATTTTTTAAAAAAACCTATTCTTGAGGAAAAATACAAAAACACAAGGTTTAATCTCCTTTTGCATCTTACTTTTAAAGACTACATGCTGTGGAGGGGAAAGTCATATGATGGACCATTAATAATTTGAGGTGTAATTTGTGATGTTATCTTCCCTAAATTTGTGTTTCTTTTTTCTTCTCCACTTTATGTAAATCCACTCTGCCACAAATGCACTCATGTAGCATTCATCTGGATTATGTGCTATAAATTCAATATTTGCCCTGTACAGCAAACACTTTTTTTTTTTTTTTTTAAATTAGACCTGCTGCAAAGAATATCCTGTGCAGGATCAATAATGAACTCTAAGTGTTACACATCTGTCAGTGCAATTTTTAAAATGGACAATCAATTAATCCTGACTTCATTTATTAAAAATCAAACAAACAAATAAATAAATCAAACACCAGAAACAATGCATAACAACCCTGTGAACTCTTGTGTTGATAATCTCTTTAATGATTCTTTCCCAGATTCAGACTTTTGTGAATTGGTTTCTAGCAATTCTTCTAGCATTAATTATTTTCATGCAAAGTATTTGAAAGATAAGATAATGTTTAGGTAAATGTATGGTATTAAAGCTTAGAATATATAAAACTCTTTCCTTAGAATATATAAAACTCTGGCAAAGCATAACCTGCATAAAGCCACTTGATTCCTCTATCCACCAGTTGCAGGTGTCTGACTACCACTCATTTCAGTTACAGCTATGAGGTCATATAAATTTCAGGTTTTCTGCATAATTTAATTTAATTTACTCTAAGTTTTACAATAATTTTTCTAGCTTTGAATGTCTGATTGAGAACCTGCAGGACAGGGACTGTCTCATATTCTCTATATGCACTAATCCTTCTGTAATTGGCTTCTAGTGGAAAGAGACTTCTAGGGATGCATTTGTAGGAATGACAAATACCAATAATTTAAAGAACTTAATTAAACTATCCATTTCAATGACACATTGGCATGTTAAAGAGAAAAGTTAAGCCAGGGAAACATTTACAAATCAGGACATTAAATGCAGTGTTGAACTTCCATAATGTAATTCTGTGTAACAAGACTGTGATGGAGAGCTGGTGTGGCAAAGTACTCATTTACAAGAATGACCAGTTTAGCAGGGGGAACATAATATTCCCTAATTTCAGTCTTTTAATAATGTATGGTCATAGTTTTCACATTTTAGTTCTGAAGGTAAGAGCACATTATTCCTATTAAGATCACAATTTCATTATTATTATTATTATTATTATTATTATTATTATTATTATTATTATTATTATTCAGAAATGTTGAGGATCAAAAATGAGTTGTATTGAGACACACTAGTGGAAAGGGAAAATAGATGCAGATGCAAAAAGACTGGTAAATCTGCAATTCTGCATTTCTGTATTGAATTGCCGTCAATGAAGTGCAAATTATACCAAACCTTCAGATAAACTGAATTTTAGTCAGTTTACAGTCTTATTTAAAGCTCATCTTGAAAGCTGATGCTCTATAAATCTGAGATTTGGTTTACTGGTCTGGGCTTAACTATAAAAATATTATCCAAGCTCAAACACTAAGCTATGACAATTGCTACCTACTGGGGCATTATCTGCTCTTCTAGGAAGGTGTCCCTGCCCATGGCAAGAGGTCAGAACTGGGAGACCTTTGAGCTCCCTTCCAACCCAAACCACTCTATGATTTTTAAGTAGAAGACATGCACTGGCTCAATCAGTGACTTATTATAGCCTTAAAATGTTACTGTCAGATCTTTTTCCAAAATAACACAAGTTCATCTGTTCAGTCTGATTTTTAAAAAAATATATATGCTCAAGATTATTAAAATAGTCAAATGCTGTAAAAGCTTGCCATAGCCTTTAATCCTATCCAAAGTCTGTGACTGAATCAAATTTGGACGTTTGTCCTCTGAAAATCTGCAACAAAGATTATGTTTTCTTTTAGGTTTTGCTTGTATATTTGGTTTAGTAGCAAAATCTTTAAGAAATCCTATGGGAGATAAAGAGTAAAACCTTTCAGCAAGTTTTCAAATATTATTCTGCATTAAAGTACAAATAATTTCAGTAGATTAAATATATATATATATATATATATATATAACAGGAACATAAGTGAATAAGATATACATCTTGGGGGTAAGATTTAATTAAAAAACCCTCACGTGTCAGGGAGTGAAAAGTGGAAATAGAGGATTTGTTGTCCTATTCAGCACAGTTTTTAAAAACAACAGTATGATTTCAGGCTCTTTAACTTTTTAAATGAAATGGTTTTGATCAAATGTAGCACTCAGGAAATGTGAGATTAATGCCTTTGACAGAAGCAGAAAACAGAGTAAACAGTCATTCCACAGGTTTCATGAGAAAGCTCAGCTACTGCCCTTGAATGTGATCTTTCAACTTTGTTATCGACTCTGACTCCTCAAACTGCCAGCTAAGCCATTTCTGGTTTTTTGGAGTCATTTTACAAGGAGTACAAATGAAGCCACCACAGTCATGGGAGGTGAAAGGTTAGGCTGAGTTCAAGCAAGTGTGTTCCTTTTTGCCTGGTTTACCAAACACACAGTCCATAGAACCCTGTATTAAGTTTTGAAACAATATCCTGAAAAATATAGAATAAAAAAAATTATTTAGAAAGCAAACATTACTTATGCTTCATGAAGTTTCACTCCAAACATCAGACCACCATTATGAAGATCTTTCTAGGGTGGAAGTGCATTCATTATTGTCATTTACAATCTGAAACAATATTAACTCATGCCTTCAGTTTGAAAAATCTATGTCAATGTTAACAGGTATAGATAAAATGTGGATGCAGGCAAGATAGAACTTTGTAGGTTTCATAGAATCATAAAGACTGGAAAAGACCTCTAAGATCCCAAAGATCAAACATGAACCCAGCACCATCACCATCCTCACCACTAAACCACTTTCTCAAAGAAGATAGAGAAGATCTTGAAAGATCTCCTGCTTTGCTTGTCCACTTTCTATCTGGAATTAAAAAGGAGCCAAAACTCCCTGCAGCACTACCCTTCAGTGATGATGGTTCAGGAGCCACCATAAATTTTCATCTGAGACAGTTTCTTCAGGGAATTAGAATTAGAGCCAGTCAGAAATCTTCCAGAAAAAAAAAAGATTTTTCTTAAAGTAACTTCTTGTAGAAACAAGCAAACAAAACAACAAAAAAAATTCACAGAAATGTAGCCAAGTCTTCTAACAAGCATTTCTTAAGACTATGTCAATGGTCTGGAAGAAATCTGGAAGTGAAGCTATTTTCTAAATAGTCTGATGTTACAAGCAATTTCCTAGGTGATGGGTGACCCATGTTCAAACCTTCTATTGTCCTGATTTGAAGCTGAAAACAACTGTCACTTTCATGAGGTAGAAATGTTGTTTTTCAGCTGACTTTTGCACTTTCTCCTTGATAAGATGAGAAATACTGTTTGCTAAAGAGCATGACAAGATTGAATAGCTTTTTGGAAGTTGAAATGGTAACTTACGACTCTCAGTGCATTTATTTGTGACTCTTGGTTTATTTTTTCACACAATAAAAATAGTTGATCCAATGAAAGAGATGTCAGATCAAGTGCCAGAGAAAAACCCACATTAGTGTTATGGGTCTCACCTCACAAACCAGCTTTGGATCTGAGACTGTGAAAAAAAAGTTTTAGCTTCTGCTTTATATGAATTTGTCTGCTAGTTTCTATTGAAGAAGGGATGCTTTTTCTTCACTTTTTATTAATCTCTTATTGTATCATTTTTATCTAACATTAAAGAGCTGTCATTTTGAATTTTGGAAGCAGCTACAAATCAACAGCACAATTTAGGATTCCTTTTCCCCTTTTATTTGCAAGTAACAGTCACTTTTGAAAGCATTCCTTACTGCAATTGCACCACAAGATATATTTATTGTACAACCCCTTCACCTGAAGATGGATAAATGACTTGAAGATGCCCAGAGCAAAGAGGATAAACAGTTGCAAGTGCTCATCTGTGCAATTAGCAACACTTAGTTTTAATTGATAAATTACTAGCTAAAATCTTTTTTTCCTTTAAGAAATTACTTAGACCAATAAACTGCCTTTTTAAAAACTATATCTACTACACTAGCTATAGAAATGTAAATTTGAGACTGCAGCTGCATAGAAAGTAGTGAATAATTCACTTTGCTCTTATCTCTTTTCCCTCTCTTACATAACTGTTTCTCACTTAAGACTGGCAGATTTTTAAAACTATGGTATTTTTTTAAGTTATAGATTTTATAATATAATCTCATGTTTATGCTGGACAATTAAATGACACAATTAAATGATTATTTATTTCATATTCATCCCAGAAGTCATGGGATACATTCCAGAAAAACATTCCATCTTGATTTTTACTGCAGGAGCACCTACCATTTCCATTTGTGATTTATCCAGTAGTTAATCACCCCCACTGTAGAACAGGAATGTTGTGGATATATGCATTGAGGGAGTGTGTAAAGACTGAGAGCTGAGAAACCTCAAAAGGAATTCCAATGAGGAATTTTTAGAGTTTGAACCTTCAAACCTTCATCATAGATGCAAGCAGTCTCCACAGTTAGTAATTTTAAATTCTCATCATGACCTTAAACTCTGTCCTTTTTTTTTTTCTCTTTGTGTGTTACTCTGAGCACCAATACAGGCTTTATTTATTTTTTCTTCAAAAATGGACAGAACATATTGGGAAGAGTTTCTTTTGCTTACAGTGTTACTTTCAGTGTCTGTATCTGCCAAACTATTTGTCTTTTGAAGGATACAGTTTTTTATGAATGCATAATTTACACAGTATAATTTGCAAATAAAACCAGAAATACTATCTTTAAATGTACAAGTTATGTAAGTGATGTCAGATTTCAGATCATCTTCATACGCTGCCTTGTTGAATAAATAATTCATACTGAGATAAAGCATATATTTTTACTCCTTTCCTAAATAGATGAAATACTTTGCTAAAGTAATCTTCCTACAGTCTGATTATAAAGAAGATTTGGTTTAAGATTTAAGTATTTTGTCTAACATCTCCAATTACATACAAATAAGTTCAAGTTATGTTTTGTTTTCTTTTTTTTTTTTTCTTGACCAAAGAGATTTTAGTGAGAGTTTACACATTTTTTAAGTGAGGAGAATTTTTTGATCCATATTAATGCACTGGCTGCTCCCAAACAGCACCCCTGTATTCATACTGAGTTACTCCTCACATGCAGTGAATAGGTGAGCCTGAGAAAAAGCTGTTCCTTTTTTCACATTCTCTGGGGCCCTATTCTCCCCAACTCAGTAATTATATTTTTGTTTTACTGTTCACAGGAGATCCAAACTTCTACCAGGACTTCTAACTGCAGGAAACTGTGGAAGAGCAGAATAAGAACAGGAGCCCTGTCCTGGAACTTTTAGTAACCATACCCCATCACAGTGATGCCTTAAGATTTTAGCTTTTTTTGTTTTTCGGAGCCTGTACTCCATTACAGCATAACTCTAAACTCCATATAGAGTGTTAGTGAACTGTCTTCACATTTTGGTCAGTCAAAACAATCCCTCTAGGACTGAGATCCAAGGACACCCTACAGCCTGGAAAAGCAAGAACAAAAGTGAATTGGGGGGAAGCAAACTGGGAGCATGTGACTCCATCACCTGAAGCTGTAATTGAAGGATTAACCCCTGATTTGCTAATAGACCAAATTTATATCTGTCTGAAAAACTCACCACCATCATCCATCTTGGATGCAGCCCCTTGGGGAGCCTTTGTCTGCCCTTATTGTACTTGAAGGCCCTTCATTAAATTTATCTACTTTTGTTCTTTTAACTTTGTCTGGCCTATGTTTCTAGGTAAGCCTGAAATAGGCATCAACAGAGCTACAAGCAGGGCAGCCACTGAAAAGGTGAGGGTGACCATGTTAACTAAATCTAGAGGTGTGCCTCTATTGTTTATCAGTCAGTAATGGCAAATAAACCCCAGTGAATTAAATATTTAGCTTCACTAGCTCTGTGGTACTTGGAAACCTTTCCATTTGATGTGGCAGATGTTTAATAAGTTTTTTCAAGAGGCTGATGCAGTGTTGTTACCAAGACTGCCTACCAGACCTTCAGATGAACAGGAAGAACCCTTAGACAGCCAACACTGCACTTTCCTGCCTCCAGATTCTGTCACATACCTTTCAATCAGGTACACAAATTCAGATACATATGCAGACAAAAGTGCTTCTTTTCGACCCCCAAACTGTCTATTTGGACATAAAGGTGTCTGAGGTAGCATACATTCAAAATTTTAAAAAAAGGAAGACGCATCATATAATCTCAGTTGCAACACTGCGATGCTGCAGCTGTGGTTGGTGCAGTGCAATTCATCAGAGTGAATTGCTTTGCCCATAGAATGTGTACATGTGAGTACCTGCCCCTCTGCAAGTTTCCATTTCTTGTTTTTTTATTGTTGCCTCCATTTTCTTCCTGCTCTTGAAAGTCAAATCCCTTTTGCCTCCTAACACATATAATTATTTTGTACTGAAGTTTGCAAAAAATATGAGCTGAATGCTCTTCTGAACACTTGTGAGATAGTTTTTCTTTGCACCTATATCTGTTGCTCAGAGTTTTCTGATACAGTTTATACATTAGATTATTGTTAACAAATAATATTTAAAATACTTATAAAAACATTAATGAATCTAAGAATATAAGATTGAAAAGAGTCTGGTTGATGAGGAGGTTGCTATCACACCACTGCCATCCCAATTTTCTCCATAACCTGAAATGGTATTTTCTTTAAAATAGGTTATTTCCTTCTTCACTCACTCTCTTCTTACCCATTCTGTTCCAAAACATGACTGATCCTATGACTAGAAACCTTCTTCTAATTCCCAGCCTAAATTTATTCATAGCCAGTTAATTCCCATTTGTTCCTATGACAACATTGTCCTTTAGCTTCTCCTTCTGCTGTGTTTACCCCCAGTGATATATTTATAGACGAGCAATCATGTCTCTTCTCAGCCTTTGTTTGGCAAGACTAAACAACCTTTGCTCTTCCAGTCTCTTCTTGTAATGAGACTGCCCCTGTGAATCAGGGCTTGGGAATTAGGGCCTAATTGAAAATGTGAAGCAAGAAATGAGGAAGATCCTATGGAAAAGAAGTAGCACAGAAACCCTGCCTGAGCTCTTCCACTTTTTTTAAAGTAAATGACTGATTTTGTTTCACAGGTATCTCAAAATGTTTAAGTCTAATCTTTATTTTTGGAAACTATGTTTTCATAACTCTGTAGAATACATTACTGAACAGTCATTTTCAGCACAGCCAATCTCCCAAATCCAAATAACTGGGTTGGTGCCCCCTGGCAGAGACATATCATATTCAAGCTCAACTAAATGCTCTCAGATGGACTACAAAAGCCATTAGCACTGTGTAAGTATTATAAGGCTTGGAATATTTTTCACTAGGCAGGGAGAAGCTCTGATGATTCGAGCAGACCATTCTGGGGAGAGAGCTCTACATGGCAGAGATGCAGGGCAGGAACACAGACCTTTGAGGGTTGGGCTTTTTTTGCTGTTGTTGATGTTGTTGTTGTCTATATGTTGGCTTTTTTGAATACTGCTTTGAAGAGATCTACAGAATGAGGTGTTCAAGCAGTCCAGGTTGCTATATTCAGTGTGTTGCCTTTCTCCAGCAACATACTGCATTTTCATACATTGCATCAAAACCACTTTGAGCACCTGTATATACAGGCCAGGTTCATGGCAACTTAACCTGAACTTAGATAAGTTTATGGGATTCAATGAGATGAATCCCAGAGTCCTGAGGGAATTTTCTGATGTACTTGCCGAGCCACTCTCTGTGATATTTGAAAAGTCATGGCAGTCAGATGAAGTCCCAGGTGAGGAAAAGGGAAATTTTGCACTCATTTTTGAGAACCATAGAAAGGAGGACCCTGGGAACTACTACCCTGTCAGACTCCCCTTTGTGCCTGGGAATATCATGGAACAGACTCTCCTAGGAGCCATGCAGAGAGCAGGGAGGAGATTTGGGACAGCCAGCAGGGCTTCACCAAGGGAAGGTCCTGCCTGACCAACCAAGGGGCTTTCTGTGATGGAGTGACCACATCAGTGGACAAGGGAAGGGCTACAGGTGTCATTCACCTGGACTTCTGTAACCCTTTGGCATGGTACTCCTCAACATCTTCCTAAATTGGAGAGAGATGGATTCAATGAGTGGATTATTAGGTGGACAAGGAAGTGGCTGGATGCATCCAGAGCATGGTGGTCAGTGGCCCAGGGTCCCAAAGGCTCTCAGTGACAAGTGATGTCCCTCAGGGGCCCAACTGAGACCTCTGCTATTTAGAGTCTTCATTAATGATGTGGATGAAACCATTGAGTGCACCCTCAGTAAGTTTGCAGAAAGCTGAGTGTGAGGTACTCACACCTCGAGGGACTGGAAGCCATCAGAGGGACCTGGACAAGCTCCAGAAGTGGCCTGTGGGAATCTCATCAGGTTTAACAAGACCAAGTGCAAGGTGCTTCAAACAGACAGGAGGTTTAAATTGGATATTAGGGAGAAATTACTTTCTGTGAGGGTGATGAGGCTGTGGAACAGGTTGCCCAGAGAAGCTGTGGATGCCTCATCCCAGGAAGTCTTGAAGGCCAGGCTGGATAGAGTTCTGAGCAACTGGGTGCATTGGAAAATGGCCCTGTATGTGTCAGGGGGCTGAACTAGGTCATCTTGAAGACCCCTTCCAACACAAGATGTTCTATAATTTTATGGCAAAGAGTAGAAGTAAGGATGGAGTCATACAGCAGAGTGTTTGATTTAAATTATTCAACAGTTTACATTCAACATTTACAATTGTTTACATACTAAAGCAGAAAGAAAGCAGAAAACATCCACTACTTGCCTATATTTAATATTTGCTGATGTTTTATGTGTGTAGTCAATGAATTAGTACAGTTTAAAAAAAAACAATTAATACTAATGTCATGAAATAATGAAGACCCATCTTAATTCCTTCTGACAGATGAAAGACAACAGCTTGGTGGGTGTTGCTTTTGCTATAAATTATGTTCTAAAACATATCATTGACAGAGTTAGTTTAAAAGGACAAGCCTCTGATCTCCCCTTCTTAATTAATACTTAATTAATACTCAATTAATACTTAATTAATACTTAATTTTACATTACGTATTTTTTTTAATTGCATGAATGTTATGTTAGGTTTCATATGTTTTTAACAACCCAGCTGGCAGTGTGATTTTTAATCCATGAAAAAACCTATAAATAGGAGTGGAGATAACTTTTAGCCCTGTACAATGAACCTTTGTTTTTGAGACACCAGGTCCATGGCAGGGATGCTGGGATGCTACTACAGTGACATTTCAAACCTTTTCTCTTCATGCTTAATCACTGTAGCACCAAGGAGCTCTTGTAGAGATAAAATACAAATGTGTCACATGAGTTAATTTCCTCCTTGAAGAACACAGATTTTCATCAAAGCTTTACAATATGATTACAGTAATGCTGATAGGTACTCTTTAAAAAATCATTTGAAAGAAGAAAAACATGCATCTAAATTAGATTCCAAAGCACACCTTCAGTTAGAAAAACACATTAAGTTAAACCAGAAGTAAACCAATTAAAATATATGTATGCATTAGTCCTTGCCTACAGTGTCTTGGACAGAAAGTCATTTTCTTCTAACATTTTGAAAAGCAATTAGTAAATTATCCAATTCAATCTAAACCTAAATCCTGAACTAAATTTTAGACTTTTGAAAGCTACTTGAATTATATTGTTCCTTTTTGTGATGTGTGTAGCTGGAAAAGATGTGTAAGTGTAGAATGTATTGTTAAGATTTTTATGGCTAATTATTTTATATTGTTTTAAATGATGGGTCTTGGAAGAAGCTGTCAACTGGTGGGCAAACACTCACATTGTGCCTTTGTGGCTGACTTTTTGCTACAATTTTGCTACAGATTAGAGATATTTGAGGTTACTTTCTGTAACGTGAAAAGAGAATCTAAGCTGAAAAATTTGGATCTACAGGTGAGCTGGATTCAACTTGATACTGATATTTATTAATGTGACATCTTCTTCAATATGTAATATAAAACCTGTGTTCATGAGAACATCACTTTGGTCTTTTGCTAAACTAAAGGATGCTGCTTTGCTCTTCAGCAGGCAACCTCTGTCTCTAGAGACAGAGGTCCCAAGTTCTATTATGGATGCCATCTGCATTCATTTGGCTGGAAAGCAATATAATAGAATAAAAAAATAAAGGGTGCAAAAATTTACTTTTAAAGCCTTGAGATGGCCTTCAATGGGGCAGGAAGAATCAAGTTATCTTATTTCCAAGGCTCCTCCCACCTCCTGTTCCAAATGGCAGTCAAAAGAGCCAGATGCCAGGATTAAAATAGTCTCCCTTCATCATTTACTTTTTGTGAGTGGTCTTCTTGCAGCTGTGCTGGCAGCATTAAATATATCCACAGCTATTCATGAGGTTACAGCCTGATCCAATGCAAACAGAAGTCTTTTCATTAACCTCTGTGGTTTGGATCAGTCCTGGGGACTGTTCATCTGCCTTTTTTTCCTACAATGTTGTGCTTTCTGTTCTCAGATAGCAATTTTGTACTCATTATATAAAGTGTAAGCATAGAATATACATTCACACAGAAGTACAAGAGCAACTTTACCTTGCACTGTTCTGGGTTATCATGTAAAAAATCCCTGAACTCTCCTCTCCACAAGGAAGCAATTACCAAGTGCTCACTGCATTGCATTAGAGTTCAGTCTGTCTCTGTATGACTACAGACCGAACACTGGATAAACAAATAAGCTGTAAGAAAAAAAAAATTGCACTGGAAAGATGCTGAGAAAAATCTTTAGTTTATAAACAAATATTAGGGATGGAGATCGAAGGGGAAGCTAGTGTATTTATAACTCATTCAAAGAAGGAAAAGCCAAAGGATATAAGGTCTTACACAAATAAATTTTCTAAAGACAGAAAAATAACAGGAAAATTGAAAGGAGTTTTCATTGATGACTGATCAGGAACAAAAAGGTTTAAAATATGAAGCTGAATCTGGCACAAAAATATTCAGGAGTAAATTCAGAGGAAGTATTTCAAGAGAAAATTTGACCCAAAACCTTTTGAACTCTGGATTTATCTTTTTGTTTATATAGTACATCCTATCCTTCTGAGTGTGTTTTTCACCACACTTGTATACATACACTTGAATACTAATTACATAGACAATCCTGGTCTGTGTTCAGGCCTTGCCATGGCATAAATGTAGAGGGTGACACCCTTTTGCTTTGTTCTCTGGACTGAAGAGGCTCTTTAGCAGGTCCTAGACACAGAACTGACACTGTGAACATGGGTATGTAAGAGCCAAATTGTTGAACATCCCAGTATCTTCACAGGTCTTGTAAGCTCCCTATGTGGGATCTTGCAGGAGACATTTAATTGTGAGTCATAACCTGGTTTACCATTTTTCAGTCATAGATAAGATTACATAAAGACTTGGCTGGTGCTGCAGCAGTGTAAGTGGTGCCCACTGCAGGCTGCCTGAACACCTAATGATAGCTTGTCACAGATATCATGGACTGACAAAGCTGCATATGCAGTTGTCTGCTGGATGTCTAGAATTCAAAAGGCTCTTGTAGATGAAAAATACTAGCACATTAAGAGTTTCTTTTCACTTATTTCAGCTCCTTAAATGGCTAAAATGAAGCTGATATAGAATGATAATTCAATGTTCCTGTTTTATCCTGTTATGTTTATTTATGTGGTGGGTTGATCATAGCTGGCAGTCAGGTGCCCACCAAGGGGCCCTTTAACTCCCTCTCCTCAGTGGACATGGAATAAGATTAAAATCTTGTGGATTTAATAAAGAAAAGTAAAGGCTATGAAGACAAAGGAAAATAGAAATAATTATCTGTACTTCCCCTCCATAGACAATGTCCAGCTGCCTCCTGGGAAGCAAGGCCTTTAGGACAAACACCTTAGCAGTGGATGCTCCCCCTGTACTCCTTTCTCTTGGCTTTTGTTACTGAACAAATTAACGACATGGGATGGGATACCCTGCAGTCAGTTTGGGTCAGCTGTTCTGGCTCTGTCCCCTCCCAGCAGACTGCTCACCCTCAGCCTGTAGATTTGTAGGTGGAGATTGGGGTCAGAGAGACAATGCTGGTGCTGTGCCAGCTCTGCTCAGCAGGAGCCAAAACACTGCAGTGCCACCAACACCCCTGCAGCCACCAATGCCCAGCACAGCACTGGGAGGGCTGCCATGGGGAGAGTCAGCTCCATCCCAGCCAGAGCCATTACAGTAATGACCAGAACTAATTATTACTGCACTTTTTTTTGGCTAAAATATGAACAGATTTATCCAAGCCAGTATCAAGGTGCTTGTCTACATGCAAACGTGTCCCAGAAAATGTTAAATGTGTGTTCCAATAACTCATATTGTTATAATTTTCCCCTGTTCCTCAGAAAGGCAAAAATTAAATTTACAGTATTTGCAAGTTCACACCTAAAGACACCCTGCAAAGGACTTTGAAACTTTCATTTTGGTTTCTGTTGTCGTTAGATCCTAGCCAGAAAAATTAAGAAGCAAAACTTTGTTACTGTATTCCTAGAATACCTGAGTCCCAGATGAGGGAAAAAAAAATTGTGATCAGTAAAATCAAATAGCCAGGTAAAACCCCACAGAGCTATGCTATATTTTTTCATTATTTGTTTGTTTTCCAAACAAAGACGAAACTTGAAAAAAACCTAAACATTGATCAGAAGTGAGAGTGGCTGGGGAGAATATAGGAAAGGAGGATACAGACTAAGGCAAATTCCTGCTGCACCCTGTTGACACTTTTGCCCTTCCATTGACTTTCCTTGCCCTCAGAAATTCAACTGGTGCCTACCCCACTTCAGGGCTTACCTCTACTGCTGCTGGATGCTCTCAACTCTCCTGCAGCTTCCAAGGATCCAATGATTCTTGTAACTTGGATTCACTGACAGGAGCTAGAGAATGATTTTTGCTTCCATTCAAGTTTTCATACTGAGGAAACAGATTAAAATGTTCAGAATGTCTCCAAGGCAGCACCAGCAGCTCAGGAGCTCTGATGGAGCTCATCTCTCATTTCTGTTATGGGCTCCCAGCTGACTCAGGGAAGAGTGAAAAACTGTCACAAAGTGCTGACAGAGTTTGTAGGCACAGTGTGGTACCAGGTATTCCAGCACAGATTACAGCTCTCCCTAACTAAATCTGTGATGAAATCAAGTTTTGTGCTCTTAATTCTCTGCCTCTTAAATATTCCTTCAAGTAGCATTAAAGCATTAATCTTGAGGGATGATCAGGTACGAACTAATGGACAAGTATGTACATAATAGAGATTTTTGTCTTTTAATATTCCTCACAGTTTTGGTTCTTTGACTTTGTCAGAGAGTTCTGGAATTTATTTTTAATGTATATTTTACATATCCCTTTCTAGGAGATAAAAGTCAATGCAGAGAGTTACACTCTTAGAAAGGATCCATGGAGTTTAAAGAAGCACAGTTTTCTTTTACAACATGAGAAAATATTGTCTAGAAGCATCAAAATCAAGCACAATCACTTATCTTCCCATTTCTGCTATATAATACCCCCAGAATACAAAAGTGGGTTTAAAGACATAGGGTTGATTCACTTTCTGTGGCTTTTGGTTCTTTAAATTACCCGAATAATAACACACAACACAAAGAAGACTGGTTGGTTGTGTTTTTTTCACTTTGGGATTGTGGCAGCAATATGAAAATGGTGTTTTTACATGTGATTTTTTTTATCAGAGTGGAAGAGGAAGAAAAGCAGTGGGAGAAAAGATCACTCAAATTCTGCTTTTATGGTTTTATTACTTTAAAAAGGGATAAAGGCAACATCTTCTACAGTTGGTCAGAAATGAGACACTGACAAATTATTCTTTTGGGTTAATTAAAAGCAGATTACAGTCCTCAAGTGTAAATGACTCTATTTCTTCAGTTTTATAGTTTTTCATCTCCAGCATAAATAACTGTAAATAAAAGATGAATGGTGAAAGAAGAGCTAACTTCAAGATCCTGAAATGAGGAGCGTTGCACAAAAAAGAAGTACCAGTCCCAAAAACTATGTACAGAGATTGTCTTGCATTAATGAAGAGGAAAGAATGGACAGGGGAGAAAAAACCATATGGAAAAGGACAGAAGGTGATATCTGTAATAATTCTTGCAGCTGGCAGAAATCTATATTATGTTGTTTGGGTTTTCATTCCATCATGGGGGAAAATCTAGCTAGGAGCAAAACACTTTCAGCATGCAGTAAGTTCAACATTTCTTCATCCCTAGACATACTTGGGAGAGCTGAAAATATGCTGAAAGTTAAGCCCTGGAGGACAGGGCAGGGAGGACATTATGATTGTGTGTGAATTCAAGAAAGCAAGGAACTGCCTCAGAAATCCGAATACTTAGTTTTGATATATTCAAAGTATTTACTTGTTTCAATGAAATGCATGTTTTCAATTCAACATTAACTCCAATATAAATATTTAACAGTATTACACCACCCCAAAATTAATTAGAGACAAGTGTTGCTGTTCAAACCCTCAGATAAACAGAATTTTTGTTCCATTTGCCCAGAGAACAAAACCATCTCCTTCTTTCCCCCCATCCCCCCTTAGTGCCAGCATCTTGAGAGTGCATGCACAGTGCTCCTGCTGCCAGCAAACCCAACAGTTTTTGTGCACAGGGGGAAAATGAGGAGACAAGCCACCTCACCCCTACACACGTCTTTATTTTATCCTAGACAAAAGGATCACTTTGTTCAACCACTTAAATCTTGCACTGAATAGAGAAGTCGCTGTGGGGAAGTGGAGCTTGCAGAATGCTGTCTAAGGCTAATACTCTAAATCCCTCACATTAAGTACACCAGTAGCAACTAAACAAATATCCACACAGATGTCATGCCATTCCACTGAGCAGTTTTATTCCATTTAAAAAATGAAAGAGCAATCCCTTGACTGCTTGTCATGGCAGGTGTCTACGTATTTAAATGCTGGTCAGTCTTAAATGGAACACGTGTATTTAACTTTCCCAGCATGTCTAAAGCTTTTAAAGCCCATCACACTGATGCTAAAATAATAAGGGCCAGCAGCCTGGTGATATGATTGCTTTTTTATTGCTCAGTTTGTGCTGAGAACTCATTTTAATTCCAGAGGTTATGGCTTTTAAAGCAGTGCTACACCCTTTTCCCTCCTCCAAACTGAAGCTGGATCAAGAAGGGCCATAAATGAGAGCTGAAAACAAACGTATGCTGGCATGGCAATCCATCCTCTGATCCTTTTCATTTTTGGTGTGCTTTCTAACCACTGTCCCCAGCAAAGATTGAGAGTGTGTCTCACTTAAACAGAAGATGTCAGCTGCTGTGAAATTGGCAGATGGACAATTAAAACACTTCCAGGCAAAAATGTAAATAAAATGCAGGGGAAAAGAGGGAAAGCATGCAATTACTGCTCACTGCTTCTGACTCCTTTCTTCAGAATTTCAGTGTCAGAGAAAAGGTTTTTTCTCCCAATTGCTCATTGTTAGCTATGGCAATTATAATACAGGAATACTAAAGGAGAGGAGGATGAATGGACATAGTGTCAAACTAAGTCTGCAGGAATGGCTTCTAAACACTTTAATGGCAGGATTATGTTCTCTGGTAGGAGCATATTGTGTCTGCTTCCACCAAGGCTACTCTTGCATGGCACTTCACAGAATCATAAAGTTGTGGAATATTCTGAGTTGGAAGGGACCCACAAGGATCATCACATCCAACTCCTGGCCCTGCACAGGACGCCCCAAAAACCACACCATGCACCTGAGAGCACACTCAGGTTTGAATGATTTGTCCCAGATCATCTGAAGGAATCTCAAAAGAAGCCAGAAAAACAGACAAATGAGTAGCCAAGAAGCATGGGGGGCAGGCTGAGTGAAATTTCTTACAAAGACCTGTGGCATATCGTGTGGATATATGCTAAGGAGTTAGAGATGGCATATCTATGAAATGAGTTTAATGAAGAAAACAGAGTTAAACACCTTCAGGGGGAATTTTCACTCTGAAGTAAATTATGAAGATGCTATGAGAAGAAAATTAATATTTTTTCTACTTATAAAATAATTATTAGGTTTTACATTTTGTTTCACATGAAAGATGACACTTAAAATTCTTTTTCTGTTTGAATGGATTTCTTTCAGTAAAGCCAGTCAAAATTGCTTGAAATGTGGATCTCTGCATCCCTGTGGATCTCCATGGGCTGTGGGTGGATCTCTGCATCCCCCATGGATCCCATGGGCTGTGCATGGGTCTCTGCATCCCTGTGGATCCCTAGGGCTGTGGGTGGATCTCTCATCCCCATGGATCCCTGCATTCCCATGGATCCCATGGGCTGTGGGTGGATCTCTGCATCCCCCATGGATCCCATGGGCTGTGGGTGGATCCCTGCATTCCCATGGATCCCATGGGCTGTGGGTGGATCTCTGCATCCCCCCATGGATCCCATGGGCTGTGCATGGGTCTCTGCATCCCCATGGATCCCCATGGGCTGTGGGTGGATCTCTGCATCCCCATGGATCCCATGGGCTGTGGGTGGATCTCTGCATCCCCATGGATCCCCATGGGCTGTGGGTGGATCCCTGCATTCCCATGGATCCCATGGGCTGTGGGTGGATCTCTGCATCCCCCATGGATCCCATGGGCTGTGGGTGGATCTCTCATCCCCATGGATCCCTAGGGGTGTGCATGGGTCTCTGCATCCCCCATGGATCCCATGGGCTGTGGGTGGATCTCTGCATCCCCATGGATCCCCCATGGGCTGTGGGTGGATCCCTGCATTCCCATGGATCCCATGGGCTGTGGGTGGATCCCTGCATTCCCATGGATCCCATGGGCTGTGGGTGGATCCCTGCATTCCCATGGATCCCATGGGCTGTGGGTGGATCCCTGCATTCCCATGGATCCCACGGGCTGTGGGTGGATCTCTGCATCCCCCTGGATCCCATGGGCTGTGCATGGGTCTCTGCATCCCCCTGGATCCCATGGGCTGTGGGTGGATCTCTGCATCCCTGTGGATCCCATGGGCTGTGGGTGGATCTCTGCATCCCCCTGGATCCCTAGGGGTGTGCATGGATCTCTGCATCCCCATGGATCCCCATGGCTGAGAGGCACAGCTGCTTCACCATGGTCTCACCACAGCCAGGTGAGACCATCAGCTCCAGTTCCTGGATCATCTCCTCCCCCTCCTTCTCCACTGCCCTTGGTGTCTCCAGGTTGTTTCCTTCACATGTTCTCACCTCCTTCTCCTTCCCAACTAGAAGCAAAAACTGTGTGCCTTTTGTTTTGGTTTTCTTCTCAAATGTGCCACCACAGAGGTGTTACCAGCCTCTCTAACTGGCCCAGTTTTGCCAGCATCATGTCCATCTTCTGAGCCATCAGGGATTGGCTCTGCTGGACGTGGTGGAAGCTTCAGCAGCTTCTCACAGAAGCCACCTCTGTGGCCCCCCAGCTACCAAAAAAACAGCCCATGTAAACTAACACAAGTGGTTTGACATTTTCTTTAGAGGCTTGGGCAGTTTTTCCAATGTCCAAGGTCTGTGATGGCAGAGTGCCACAGGAAAGGAGCTGGGAAACCATTCTCTTCCCAGGTGTGTTCTGGGGAGCCTGAGCCTCAGGAAGAAGAGATCAGATCCTGCTGAGACCCAGCTAACCTGGAAATCTGTGAGCCTCCAAGTCAGTGTAGTTTAACACAAGCTGGACTCCCCGTTAGGAACTCTGGAATCAGTGTCTAAAGAAATTCTTATCCTTTAGTTTATTGCTAATTAGTGAATCATGCATTTGAAAAGGCCTTGTAGGATTGGTTCTTTTTTTGCAAAGAATATAATGAAACTGCAAAATCAATAATATACACAAAGATAGCACATGACCAACATTGCAGAATGATTTGGATGCCAGGGGAGGTTAAGGAGATTGAGAGTCTTCAGCTGGAAGAAGAGATAACTGACATATAATAATATGAAAGGAAAAAAGAAAATGCAGCCAGAGTGAATGTTTCTTGTAAAAGGCAGAGGGCATAAAGGCATATTAAAAATATATATATAAAATAAGCAAAAGGAAGATCTTTTTGTGTCTTATATTGTGACATCCTTTGTCCCAAGAAATTACAAGACCAGGGGCAGATTTTATCTTGGGAATATAACTCGGGAAAAACCTTATTTCTCTCTTCTCTTCAGCACAGACTGCTCACAGACATTTCTATTTTCCTTGATATGAAATAGCAATGCCTGCTAGAAGTAGGCAGCAGTAGCCTGTGGTGACATGTTGCATATTCTGTATTCCAAGAAGTGTTCAATTTATGCATAAGTCAAGGTTAAGTAGTCCTGAGGAAATCTGTATGGGTAGTGTATATTTCTGTAAAAGGTAAGATGCTCATACCCTTGAGCTTTGTCATGAAGATTTTTCTTTTTGTTGAGATTGAATTTCTTTTTTTTGTTTTTTTTTGGTGGGGGGGATAGGGAGGGGGAATTGTGTCAATTATTTATCATGCCCGAACTAGCACAATAGCAAAGGAGAAATCCTTACTTTGCAATTCAGAAGCCTTGCCTGTGAAAGATTATGAGTTCTGTGATTACAAACATCACAAACTCCAGGGTTCATTTAACTACCCATGGATTTCTTCAATGTTGAGACATTTGATCAAATTACTCTGAGTTTCTTTTTTGAGTCTGTGGGGGACTAGTCAATAAATTCAGCAGAATTGAGATCTGAGAAGTGTATCTCACCCTAAAATAAACACATTTGTCCAAAATTAATCACATTAAACTCTATTGACTCTATTGATTAGGCTACACTGACTATTGTGGAAACCTAAACAGCCAGCTCAGCTGTAGAGAGATATATTTTTAAATCAACAAACAGATGAAATGGATCTTATCCCCAAATTCCCTATTCCAGTCAGCCATCACAGAGTGGTATTTCCAAAAGATTTGTTTAACAGCAGAAATGGATTGTTTATTGCCATGGATTTCAAGTACTTTGCATAGCTGAGCCTCAAGACAAGTCTGGGCTTAGAATCAAACAAAGGACATTAATGAATTCTGTCCTGGAATAGCCAGTCCCTGCATAAAGTTAATTCTCATTCTTCACTCTATACTTCCTGTATGCTGTCTTTTACGGCCTTTTGAAATAGAAAATGTGACAAGATTTAGCACTGAAACTCAAAATGAACAGTGCAAAAAGCCCAGACAATCAATCATAAAAAAAATAATAAAAACAATCAGAAAACCCTCCACTCCAAACAAACAAACAAACCAAACCCAAACAAACAAAAAGCCTTTAGGGTTAAATAGAGAATTCACTGAACAAACTATTGCAATGAATAGTGTATTTTTTAAATAATCATGACAGGAATGAACAACGGTTTTCTGGGGTCATCAGAAAACTGCAAGTAAGCAGAACCCCTCGCTCTGGGTTTCAACTATTCTTTTTATCCTTCTTCTCACTAGAGGTGAGGAGTTGGTTGGTTTTTATCAGCCACCAGCAGCACCCAGCAGTGAGCTGGCACCACAGCAAACCCGAGTTTCCATCTATTAATTACGGCTGTTGTTTATAACACACAGATGCATTTGACTTTTATCCATTTGTTGTGGTTTGAAGCCCAGCTGGAGATGGAACACCACACAGCCACTCGCTCAGCCTCCCCTTCTCTGCCTGCCCACCCACGTAGAATAGGCAGCAGAGCTGAAGCAAAACTTGCATGTTGAAATAAGAACAGTTTAATAAATGAAAGTACAGCTAAACATCATAACAATAATGGTAAATAATAATAATAATAATAATAATAATAATAATAATAATAATAGTAATGAAATGAACAAGTGATGCACAATCCAGTTGTTCACCCCAGTTCCTCTGAAAAACCTCTAAAAACTGCCTTCACATGCCAGAGAAACACCTCAGAGTATTTTTTAAATTATGATAGAAATCCTCTGTGACAGTTAATGTTTAATTTTATAATTTTCTTTTCTAAATTTGGTTCGCTTTCTTCTGTTACTTGAACCTATGCTGAGTAAGAGAACTGTGTGCTTTCAGTGATACAAAAGATAAATTGTTATTTATAAATAGTTTGGTCACTATACATTTCAATGAATGTTGTTTCTGTTAATTAATTACATCATCCAAGTATACAGAATCCAGAAAATTCTATAAGACAAACCCTAAATCTAAATAAACTTTCTTATACATATGGTGGTCTTCTTATATTTTTAAGAATCTCACCTTCTTTTGGGAAGAAGGTGAAAGCTGTTCCTTTAACGGCAGTTTTCTGGATTAGACAAATTTCACTAAAATAAACCTGGTTCCTCAGAGGTTTTCTGCTCTATTTGCAATATTTTTTTCCCCCCTATCAAGAGCAGGGCAAAGGCTTTGTACAGAAGACCTAACATAGACCTTCAATTTGCAGAAGTGGTTTTTTTGTCATTTTCTGCTTAATTTCAAAATCCCACATAACACTTTTTAATTCCTCAGCTCTCCTCTCCTTTGGTATCCCAGGAAGCTCATCAGCCATTTTTTATCCATCTTGATGATATCTGCACTCTGGCCTGTGCAGTAAACCCTGAAATAACATGACTTTGCCACACTCACTTGCTATAAGGTATTTAAGAGAGCATTTCATTCAAATGATGCCCAGCTCGTAATACTTCTTGGAGTGCAACATGTTCCTCAGCCCTAAAATTCATGTGTGAGTTTTCTTTACCCATAGCAGTAATTGCTGAGATCTGCCAATGGAAAGACAACTCCTCACTGCAATTATTAATTTTTCTCTAACTTACCATTTTAGCAGTGGAATTCACTTGACATTTATTCATTTCCTATTCCTGAAATTATTAAAATATTTGCTCATACAAATAGGACAAGTGTTTAACAGAAAATTTGTCAAACCAATGTTTTCAGATTACCTTAAACCACAGTGTGCACTACACATCACTTGAAGAGAAATTAAAATAATAATATTTTTTTTTCATCAGGAAACTCATAGCATTTCTGTGAATACTCTCCTAATCTCCATGTAAAACTTAAAGTTGATTTGTAAGAGGAAGTTTGTAAGTTATTAAAACTGGGCATAGATAAGAATATATAACAAAAATTCTTTTAAATGACCCCTCCTCTCTGCCCATGAGTCAATCAAATCTTCTCATGCATCTCCTATGTCCATTTATCCTTCTTCAATGACTGAACAATCCAGGGGATGTTAGAGTCAGTAGCTGATTATTAAGGACTAATATTTAATGATAAAAACCAGTGCCAGTGAGAATTCCATAAACTTCTCAAGTTGGCTATGAAACAGGTCCAATGGAATATTTATTAAAAGAAATTTTTGAGTGAATATATTATACAGCTTTTTGATTTTGCTGTTGGCAAAAACATAAGGAAATATGCTTGGAGTTTTGAAAGGGTCTTGAATTCTTAGGAAATCATGACTTGATGGAAATAAACATAGTGACTCTTCTACACAATGCAGTTGATTAATACACAGAGATATAAATTAGTGAAATGCTAGAGAGAAAGTCAGAAACCTAAATTCTCTTTTTTATTTGATTTCTAGAATATTGTGAATCAAATGTGTCCTTCTTTCCTATCACAAGTATTTTCTACTAATTTTTTATGGTGGAAATTGTTTAACTTCTGGGTCCTTTTTCATTTAGTAGCCTGTAAACATTGTCTTAAGATATGTCTCTGTATAGGGAACATAACAAGTCCACTACCTCATCATGCATCTGAGATTTCTAGCTGCCACTCTAACAGAGCTATTAGGGTATTTTTTCCTCTTTTGTCTTCTACCCCAATTTAGTCTATTAAAGCTACTTATGACCTTTATTTCATCAAGTTCTCTTCCTTTTCTCCCTGACATGGTACTTCCAAGGACTGACAGCAGTTCCTGTCCAGGCTTTACAGCATCATAGTGGCAGTCATGATGTTAAATTGATATTGCACCTGCCTACCTTGTCAATGACTTTGCAGAAGATGAAGATTCAACAACACACTTTGGGGAAAACAAACAAACAAACAACAACAAAAACAAAACCCCCCAAAAAAACCCCAACAAAAACTAACAAGAAAAATCAACCAATGAAAAGGGAAAAATCTTTTCTTTCTGAACATTAAAAAAAAAAAAAAAAAAAGAGAATCAATAATTGTGTCTGTGTGAACTACTAATAAATGAAAACTCCCCATCGTATTTATACTCATAATTCTCATGCTGTCTTAACCTAACACATATCTTTGCAAAGTCATGTCTGAAACAAGGAGTATAGAAAGAAATATGGTTAAAAACACCTACTTATATTAATATTCAGGACCAATCTAGCTTCCAGTGCAGTACACTCTCTACTCAAAGACATTCCACTTCCCCTCTCTCTAATTTTCACAGCCAGTCTTTATCTGTCCATCTGCAATGCATTTCTGCTCCATTAAGTTATTATAATACACAGCCATAAAGATAATGCAACTGTAAATTATTGCATTAACATTCTAGTCATCAACACACAGACTGAACAAAAGGCAGAAGCTATTCTACCTGAGAATGTGTCATTTCAGAAACAGAATATACTCTTTCAAAATGTTTGAAAAAACACTTGAAATGGCAATTAATACTCTTCAGAAATACCATCCTGACAGGTTTTGCTTTTCTATTTGTTTAAGTGTATCTCAACACTCAAGCTGAAGAGGGAAAAAAAGCCCCAAACAGTATAATAGGATATAGAATAGAATAGAATATAGAATAGAATAGAATAGAATAGAATAGAATAGAATAGAATAGAATAGAATAGAATAGAATAGAATAGAATAGAATAGAATAGAATAGAATAGAATAGAATAGAATAGAATAGAATAGAATAGAATAGAATAGAATAGAATAGAATAGAATAGAATAGTTCTTTGTGAAGGAACCTAAACTGATCATCTAGTCCAACTGACTGACCAGTTCAGAGTTGACCAAAAAATGAATCATGTTAAGCATCTTGTCCAAATGCCTCTTGGTATTGATCACCTCTCTGGGAACACTGTCCCAGTTTTTGACCTGATCTCTCAGCAAATAATTGTTTCCTAACGTCAAGTCTGAACCTCTCTTGATGCAGCTTTGAATAATTCTCATTCAAAATTAGGAGATATACTTTTAAAAATTCTAATGGAAATGCAGATACTGAAAGAAAGATGCTGTGAAACACATGGCAGGATTGTGGGGGGAAAGTAATAATCACTTGAATTCATAAAACCTATATTATAATTTTTATTATATAGCAATTCTAAATAATAAATAAAATTATCTGCAATTTAAATTATCACCAATTTAAACTATTGATCAGCCTAGGTTAGATGTTTTTCTCTTATCAGTTATCAGTATCAGACACCCCAGGAAAGCACAGAAGCACACTAAGTTTTCACAGAGTGAAAATATAACATTGTTAGACATGTCAGTCCCAGGAGCAGCAATTATCAGCTTAAAGATTCCTTGAAACAGAAGTGACCTTGAAATGACTATTTTTAAAAGCCACTTAACATGGTCCTAACGGAACACACCAGTCATGCCTTGTCATTTTGTTTCAATATTTATAAGCATTGCAATATTAGGAGACCTTGGGTGACAGTTCTACAGGAAATTCTGAGCAGAAGCCCAAAGAACCATTTTCAGATGACAAAAAGTATCTCCAAATGTTAATAGTGGAAATGGTACTTGTGCTCATACAAGAACCAAAACACCTTGCTTTGAGAGAAAGATTTTTAAATGCAAAACTAAAAGGGCTGTGGGGTTCTTGTTGGCTCAGTACAAGCTGGTGGTATGGACCCTGGGATTTCTTGCAAAAGTTGCTGCAGACCTCTCCTCACTGGTTTTAGAAATGAAACTGGGCTACCAGAGGCCCTCTGAAAAAAAAGAAACCAGAGTTCCTTTTAAATAAATATTTTGAAAGATTTTTGTATTTTGGAAATTTAAATAAATTAAACTTGTTACTTAAACTTACTTATTTCAGAACTAAATATTTTCATGAAAGATTTGAAGGGAAAAGAAAAATAAAAATATATGACAAGAAGAAAGGACAAAGTAGCCCTTCTATTTGGTGGTGTTCCTGATCTCTTCACAATGATGGAAGTTCTTAGTTTAACTTAGCTTAGTCAGGCATATTTTGTGGGCAGACTGAGACCCTGGGATACAGGTTGGACCTTATCAGTAAGGTGATGTGGGATGGCACCTCCAAAGTCCAAGCAAGGATAGACAGTGTGCACTTTTTTCCCAAATGAAGCATATAAAAAAACAGGCTAAAGCTTTAATAAGCCACACTTTATTCTCTTTTTGATAAGTTTCAGGACACTACAGTTACAAGCTATTTATTTAATCTCTTGGAGAGAGAGAGAGACCAGGAAGACCAGCAAACAGAACTATGTTCCTTCTATTCCATGGAACATTAGGATAAGAATAAGCAAAGCAGCATTTATATCTCTCCCTCTATATGAATGAATCTGTCACATCTTTGCCTCTTTGAGACATCAGAGTGTTAAAAACCTTCTTTGTGCAGCAGAGGAAAAAGATGCACAAATAAGTGATGTAACAGGTCAATCGACACTGGATCCCTCTTCCCACAGTGATCATCAAGGGTGGTGCTCATCACCTTCAGTCCAAACTTGTGACCAATGCCCAAACCCCCATCAGTCTTAAAAAAAATCATCCAGAGCCCTATCCATGATGACTTAGTGCAGAATCAGAGTGCACAGTAAATGGGAAGTGTTAATGACATCAATGGCTTCATTCTAAGTGTCTAATCACTGCCTTTTATTTTTTTTGTAGATAACACACTAATGCACTTGTAAAAACCACCCACCAGAGAGCTAAGGCAGTAAATCTTTCCAACAGCAACTGTGTTCTTACCAGCTGGCAGGAGGTGTGACAGAGGGCAAGATCCCAGAGTCCATGAAAAAAAGTGTCTGTAGCAATGCAAAAGAGAGGAAACAAACCCAAACAAAACAAAAAATGAACAAATAAACAAAAACCACAATGAAAACAAAACAAAAAACATCAGAGTGTTTTTCTATTATCAGGGTCAAGACCCTGAAAATTGAATCTACAGCCTTAGAATAGGAATCTCTGTTTCTTATTAAAAACTCCATATGTCTGCAATCAGTGTCCTTCCCTGTAAGTATCTTCACCACCCAGAATTCACAACAATGAAACTCTCTTTTAATTTTTTTTAAAGAATTTTTTTCCTGTCTTCTTTTTTTTTTTTTTTTCATCTCAAACGAAGTAAAAAATAAAATCTCCTTTTTAAATACTGATTCATAAAATGATACTTTCCCAAAGATTTGTGGAAGACTGGAGATACTGATAGCCAGAGTTTCCGTGGTAGGTTGGGCACTATCACACCATAAAACCTAATAAGAGATCAAATACTGAATCATCTGTTTTTGATTCTGCATGTTTAGTTTCATATGTTTATTCTCACATAAGAGAAGGTTTCTTCCTGTAATGAAATCACAGGTGAGTGGTCAGAACATGTCTCCATCAAGGAACCATCAGTTAATGACCAGACAAGGTGGAAAACCAAGGACATTTCCTTCTAAGCTGATTCATTTTTAACAGGAGAAAAATCATGTTGCCTGTTACGGCTTTATTTAAAAATAATAACATGTTATAGTAAGTATTGTGCAGAGAATACAGACATATGTAATGTGCTTGTACTGATGTCAAAAGAACTTAAATTTAAATCAGTGCAACTAGCACCATTCTGCCCATGAATTTGAGCTTCCAGTCTGCTTACTAAAGTGTTTTACATTAGTCAGTAATTTTGAGTCATAACACATAACAGTCATCCTTATTTAATCCTAAACTTGTTCTTTTAAGGGCCATCTCTAATAAATATTTTCTCTTATTTTCAAGCCATTTACATTGAAACATCTGGCACAATCATTGGTGTTGGCCAGATACCAACATTTTTAGAAGAATCTCTTTTTATTAATATTGAAGTGCTCCGAACTATTTTAATTCTAGAAGGAAGCAAGGAATTTTCAAACAAAAATATCTATACCCTTATCCATAAGACTTTTCTCCACATGGTACTGGAATACTGTCACAGGCAGTGTTCTCCACCTGAAGTAATTAGGTTATTTTTAAGAGACTCAGAGTCCAAAACTGTGTAAAAGAGAATTTTAAAGGGAACGAGGATAACTCTTATTTCCAGAACTCTGTCTGCACTATAGGTGCAAACACATTAATCTCTTTATGCTCAAGTTTGAATTGTATGCAGTTGTCACTACAGATTTACATTTCAGAACCAAAACATGATGCAACATTAAGAAATACTTTAAAAGAATGGGTTCCCCATTACAAGGTCAAGAAAGCAACATTACAGTGACATGAAGACAGTATTTTTCTTTTCTACTGTAGATGCTCATAACCTAAAATCAAGCTCTGAGACGTGCTAGGAAATATTTCCTTTTCTCTTTACCCACTTCTCTTTCTTTTCTATTTCATTATTCAGCTACAGAAGCATATGATCAGTGCCTCATTATTTCGGGACAACAGTCACACTCTAATTGTTTCACGTCTGATGAGCATTTCAATGATGGATGACCTGCCTCACTCCACAGAATTTTATAGCTGAAAAATAGATTCAGGGTTAGGACAAAGTAAACCACAGTCTAATATACACCATCCACTAAAAGCCTAAATCTTTTGCTTTATCTTTCTGTTACTGTTAATTCCATATATACTTTACAAAGCTACTGATCAGAGATGATCTCGTCTCTCATTTACTTTCTGATATAAGTGTAAGTCTTCTTCTCTCTTCCAAGCTATGGTGATTATATAGGAAAACTCAGGTGCCAACATTAATGATCCACTTGATTCTAGGAAAGAGCAGATTCAAAACTTAGAAGTGTCTGAATTAGTGCTTTTCTCCTCCAGACCTAGATTTTTCAGTTGGATAAAAGTTATGGTGAAAAACATCCTATGATTAAAATTAAAAAGCAAGAATAAGAGTTTTAAAAACCTATTTTTTAAACTTGATTTGTCTCTTTCAAAGTGAATTGAGATACTTGAATGTCCAGCAAAAATTTATGGAATAACACTCTTATCCAAAAGGTACCAATATCTGTGAGCCAAACGCCAGTCCTTGTGGATTTATAACAATTCAGGTTATTTTAAAGGTTTTAGCATATTTCCCTGTTGTGCTGGTTTGATTAGGCTAGGGTTAATTCTCTTTTCAGCAGTTGGTGCAGGGCTGTATTTTGTATTTGTGACCAAAACAGTGTTGACAGCACAGGGATGCTTTCATTGATGCTGATCAGAGCTCTCACAGAGCTGGGGTGTGGAGTGAGGGGCTGGGGCAGGAACAGGAGCTGGGAGGGGACACAGCCAGGACAGCTGACCCCAGCTGAGCCAAGGAACATCCCAGGGCAGATGGAGCCATGCTCAGCGTGTATAGGTGGGGAAAGGAGAAAGGGGAGACGTTTGGGGGATGTCTTTTGTCTGCAGTGTTACCACTTGGGTGTGATGGGGCTCTGCTCTGCTGGATGTGCTGCCCAGACATGGGAAGGGTGAATGAATTCCTTGTTTTGCTTTGCTTGTGTGCTTGGCTCTTGCTTTACCAGTTAAACTGCACCTATCTCCACCCACAGGTTTTCTCACTTTTGCCCTTGTGATTCTGTTCCCCATCTCAACCAGGAAGAGAGAGTGAGCAGCTGTGAGGGGCTTGGTCACTGCCTGGAGTTAGTGTTTAACATCTGTTCATCCCCTGTTATCTAACCCTAAAATCTTGCCTGATTTTCTTTTCTCTGCACTTCTGTATGACCTCCAAGCTGCACTCTTTTGGACACTTACATTCCAAAGTTGTTGATTAGTGCCAAAGTTGTAAGTATTTTCACCATCTTCTGAAATTAATGTACTGTGGAAATAAGTACCTCTTTGGTATATACATTAAGTTACCGTTCTTTTTCCTTTTAATGCATTCTGCTAATTTTGAGGCATTGTCTTAGTTCACTCTCCCTAACACTTCCAAAAAAACCCTGAAATTTCCACTCTACAAATCTTTTAGAAATTTTATATTCCATAAATCTTACTCTTTAAGAACTTTTTTCCAACATAATCAAAGAAAATCCACTTTCTATAAAACTACTGGTTTTTTTCCCCTCAAATCTTTCCACATGATCACTCCAGCTGCAGTACCAGAAGGAAAAAACAAGTAAAGGTGAGTAGAAAGTCAGTAAGTATAACTAATATGTGTTTTACATAACAACTGGTGGTATGTTTTTTCCTACCACCCTGACATATCCCAAGACTTAAACTGAGCTCTCAGACTGTGCCTTATTATTTGTCATGCCAATTATTAGCCTACTTTTGGTGCTATCACAGTAGGATAAAATAGTAGCAATTTTCTAAGCATGGTTATGGGTTATAGCAGGAAAATACATTGTTTTGCAACAGTTCTGAAAGAACTGGCTGGGCCTTTCAGAGGCCAATGCCTATTAACAAAGAATTTATAGATATTAAGTTATTACTTGTGATTCATCAAAACCATTTAATCCGCTATTTTAGAGGCTAAAATAATGGTATCTGATCACCCTTCTCCTCGAGGACCTAATGTCCTGGCAATCAGCTGTGGTGTCCAGTTTTACCTCCTTAGTCTTGCACTTTTAAAAGTGCATTTTCCAGCATCCTGCCACCATATTTTCCCAGCTGGGCATCTGTCAGACTTTACAAAATGCCATCTCTCCTACCTTCAGTTAAACAGATAGCTTTATTTCTATAAAAACTAAGGAAAAAGAACGGATGATACATATCCAGCATTTGTATACATGTATATGTTTAACAAATAAACTCAAGAAAAAAATGAAAGTAAATGAAAATATTTATTTCATAAATAGAAAAATCTTGTACTCCTGTAATTGTGCAAGCAAATATTATAAAAAAATTCAGTAAATATGAACAAAAAATATAGAAGGAAAAAAAACAATCCAGTAATAAAATTCAAGGTATTCTTTATATGCAACAAACAGGCTTATTTTTCTCCAAAGTGATCAGAATAATAAACAGGAAGATTTATCCTGCAAAGGGCTGGCATAATCACAAAAGTGTTAACAGTGGGAGATTCTAAGATAGTCCTGATGGAATAAATGTATCATGGGCACAAGGAAATTTTTAATTTTTGACATATTCCTTAAATGTCAGGATGAGAAGTATATGATTGTTTTATTTTAACAGCCCAGTCTCCAATCTTTTTATTATTCATAAGTGGTTTACTAGTCAGCAGAGTATTTTTGGAATTTGTAGGAACTCAGACACCGATTAATGACCTGATGGTACACTCCTAATGCACTCTTTCAAACCAATTAGTTCTCACATTTATTGCAATTCTATATTATAAGTGAAAAGTTGATTTTGTTGGAATTAGGAGGTCCAGGGATTAAATGTGTCAACTGTAAAATATCTACTAGCAATAACAAAGTCGATGGCCTAGTAAATAAAAGGGAAGGCATGGAAAATAGGTTTTATTGCAACTTTGCTGAAGCTGAAAATCTTCAAGCCTCCTTTTACTGTATTTGTCATGTCTCTATGGCAAAAATGAACTGCCACATGAACATGATGGAAATGAAAGGAAAGTTCATACAATTACCCTTGTGTTCGGATGCATTCATAAAAAGGGGACCTGACTAATATTATTTTGCATAGACAAAATAGGAGTGGTATTATTACAATTAATAGACTCTAAACCTGCAAAAGAACTCAGCATGGGATTTAGTTTAAAAACTAGGGAGCCTTATAGACTTAAAAATCTTTTTCATTTCTATAGTAACACTGAAAGGAGCCTGAATTTGACATGAACTGGTCTGAGCTTCACTGCAGGTAGAAATGCAAATGTCAATTTAACTTTCAGGTCAAAGAACATGATCCAAGGCTAAGCAGCTTCCCAGGAGGGATTGCCACTAAGTTTTAAACAGCCAAAATTTTCTAAATCTTGTGGTAGACTGAAATTATCTTTTCAGTTTTATTTGCTGGATTCTGTTGGCACTTTTGAAAACAAAGGCATTTCTTGAATAGAGCTTCAATGTATTGCTATTGTAAAAAAAAAAAAAATCCTCCCATTTATATAAGCCATTTTTTTAAATGGAGGTACTTAAGTATCCACAACTTTTGTTTGCAGGTGAGGACTAATTTCCTAACAGTCACTAGAAATTGACCTATGTAAAGTACAGAATTCATTAGTATCTCTTTACCAGTGCAGAAGTACAGTTACTGCTGG
The DNA here is from genome assembly GCA_034336665.1 of Luscinia megarhynchos. NCBI lineage: Eukaryota > Metazoa > Chordata > Aves > Passeriformes > Muscicapidae > Luscinia > Luscinia megarhynchos. Next base: position 96,076,765 of record JAPFBE010000002.1, read on the forward strand.
AGCCATACTTTTCACTACAAATTGATTTCGTCTCTGCAGTTCCAGCCTTTTTAACTAATAAAACTCTCTAAAATCCCAAAATCAGCATGCAAGTCGACATTTGGTGATGAATTTGGTCCTTAATATGTAAAATGAAACTTAAATCTCTAGAGGGTTTGGGGTCTCATAATCCACACTATCCAGAGTTTGAGTATCAACTATTTAGGATTGTGGCACCACCAATGTCATCCTTATGCCTTTCCAAGGAGCAGAAGGAATGGGTTTTCAAATAGAGGAAAGATTAAGTGATCAATCTATCAATAAATTATTTTTCCCTCTTTTTTTTTTTTAATTTGCTCTTCATAGAATCACAGATATTCTGAATTGGAAGAGACCCACAAGAACCATCAAGTGCTACTGTCAAGTGATTGAAGCATTTGGGAATCAGACCCACGACCTTGGTGTTATCTTACAGGCTCCATAATAGGTTCATAAAAATTAAGACATCTATGTTTCTTTAGCTGTGATGAGAATTTCTGAAGAATAGAGTTGGGAGGAAGAACATTAATATAGATTTGTATCTGCAGCCAGCCATAATTACAAGGTAAATCCCCCTCTTATCAATGCAGTTATGGAAGAGATAATAAAGCTATTCTCCCATGGCTTCAAAATGTTACACTCTTCCCACCCAGTTCACAAAATTGGCTTAGTGACAACATCAAAAACCTGGGGTTTTTTCCTATATCTGTATCAAACCAGTACCTGATTTGTACATTCTGAATCTTAAACCCACCCCCTGTGGTGAGTACAGGTATTAAAGCATTCTCATACTTGTTTCTCCACATAGAAAAATGATCAAAAATTTCCTTTTTCCTAGAACTGGTGAGAAGAAATTATGTGTCATCCTGGAAAACTCACGTCACAGTTTTTTTCTTCTTTTAGGATCAAAAGGAAATTTCATTTGCCACAAGTGAGCATACCAAGATTTCTTTATCATAATTATCACAACTAAAGGAAGATATCCATGTAGACAAAACACTATGAATGTTTTTATTTACAGACAGGTCACAGTGAGACACTGAAACACACACAAAGCCACACTGCAGTTTAAGTGATAGTGAAGAAATAAAACCTAGGGGGGAATTTAAGTAGGTGGATTTTAATTACCTGAACTGGAATTTAGCCAGGGCAGCAAGGTTAACATCTCTACTGATGCCATATTTTTGCAATCAGTTACTTTAACAACCTTGTATTTGCATATTTCTCAAGTGAAATCCAAGGCAGAGCAGCTAGAGGTGAGTAGTGTTGTTGCCAATATGACACACTAAACCAATATAATTTTTGCTGCTTGCCTGTGCTCTTGATTGCTGTGCAGTCTTACAATGATGTTTGGAAATTAATTTCTCAGTCACAGAAACAGTGGTTGGTATTTATCAATTTTAGTTTTATATCTTCTGGTGAATCCAGGTGGAAAATTGGGTGAAATGCAAGATTTCATTGAGCAGCCAGATGTTACATCTCTGCTGAGTTGTCCTAGGTGAAGAAATTACACAATCCCCTCATTTTGTTAGTATAAACAAACATTAAATAAATAAACATAAAAACACATTATTGCATAAACAGCAAAGAACATTTTATTTAGCAAATCACAATGCAAGAAGCTGATTTTTTTTTAGAGCAATAGAAATAATTTGAGGATTGCACATTTTAACATTTTTTTAACATTTTAGTAAAGCCAGAAAAATTCATAAAGTTTGGAAATTCAATCCATTGGTCTGTGTCAATCATAAAGCACAAAAGCATTTCTTCTCTAATTGCTGCCTTCCTAAGTCATGTCTTTTGCTGGTCAGCTAGACGTTCATTGTATATCTGCTGATATTAATGTTATATACAGATACAGTATATGGTGCTCCCAGCAGATGCATCATCAGAGGTTGCCACTTGTCTGAAGAGCTTGTGTTGCAAAAAAAAGGGGAGAGAATGGGGTGGAGAGCCAATAGAGGCCCTGCCAGGTGTGGAGGGGAGCAGAAGGGCTTGGCAGTCGTAAGCAGGAATGCCTGGACTGACCACAGGAATCTGTGTGAAGTCCCTGGATAAATGTAGGTTTAACCATCTTCATGCAGAGAATCAACAGCCCATTTCAAAAGAAAACCAAATGTTCAGCCATTGTTCCCTAATCTTCTTTTTCTTTGTTTGGGTTTTTGTTTCCAACTGTTTGTTTTAGGAAGGTTTAGCATCCCTGGTTATGTGGCTTTGCTGCTTAGGTCCTAATACAACCAAAAGGAAAAGTTTAGCTGAAGGACCAAAGAGGCATCACTCTGCACATTTGCACATGGAAACACGAAATTCTGGTTTGCTTTCTTCTAAATACCAAATCCTCTCTGCTCATTTGATGTGATATATGCACACAAAACCTATACCAAAGGGAAGGTGTTTTAATTTTAAGCATTAATAAAATGAAGGAGGTGCAATTTCTGAAAATTTTCTGGTGAAAAAATTTGTGTATAGAGTCAGAGCTTTAGAGCTGGCCAACCATTGCATTGTTAATAAAGAGGTGTTTTGTAAAAATATCTCCCAGAAGGCCAAAATTTGGGAGAGGGAGAAAAGACAACCTGGGTCTCAGAGACAAATGTTTTCATAGACCTCAATGACCTGGAGCATTCCTCAGAAAAGAAAAAGAGATATGGGTCTGTGACACAAAGTGACCTTTCCAGGCAGTGTCCAACAGCTAATAGGAGTCCTGAGGAAGGGAATGGCAATGGTTTTCCCAATTTTGGAATGCAAGCAGAAACAATAGCTAGTTATACTCTCAAACAAGCTGAAGTTCACCTTCTTTACTTCACCTTTTTTCTTTTTTTTTAGGTTTTTTTTTTTTTAATTTTAGGTGGCTATTAGAAAAGACAAAATCAGAGAGATAATTAAAGCCAATACGTAAACTTTCAGAAATAATGTCAAAATTTATTTTCTTCAATTAAAAAAAGTTATTATGGCAAAATACAGTCTTTTCATAGACATGTAGAAAACAAAACCAAAAACAACAACAACAAAAAGAAAAACAAAACCAAACCAAACCAAACCAAACAACAAAATACCCACAAAAAACCAAAACCAAAACAAAATAAAGAGGGCAAAATAGTTTCAGTGTTTTGAAGCAATTTGAGATAATTAAATTGGAACACTGAGGTTTTTTAAAATTTTAAATTTGGATTATCCCGAACTTCTCATCATTAAAGTATGTGTCTGCATTCAAAGTCAACAATGAACTAAAGAAAAGTGAAATTAATCTTCAAATAGTATGGTTTAAGTAGCAGTGGTCCTTCTGGCTGCCCTATTACCCTTTCAAGTGACTACATGAATTTTCAATATCTTATCCAGAACTATTTCCCATTTTTTTAATCACATCAAATTTTCTGTTTATTGTTGTTTACTTTTCACCTACTTCTGATTGAAACTAAATGTCAAATATTACAACAACGTTTTTGAAAAAAAATTGTTTCAGTTTTTCAGCACTTCCACCAACATCCACCTACAATTATTTTCAGGTTTTCCCCAACTAGTAATTGTTGTCACTAATAACCTCTATTAAAATGAATAGTTCAGAAATATATTAGCAGCTAGAATCAAATAACTAAAATATAATAGCAACTAGATTCAAATTATTTTAAAAGTATGACCATAATTTTAGATCTTTATCACAATGGTAAGAAAAGAAGGAATGAAGTCTAAAATGTATTATTCTTAAAAATGAAAAAAATAAATTGTTAATGAACAGAAGGAAGCTTATAAGAGAAGAATTTAGGATTTTCTTCTCCATAATTTTGAAATGAAAGGCAGTTATCCTGGGACCAGAAGTTACATGGCACGGAATAACTGCCTGATTTGTGCCTCATTAAAAATCAAATTACATAAATCTATTACTATTGGTAATAATGCTGATCAATTAAAATACAATTGCCTCACCAGGACCTGATTGCAGTACTATCATATAAGACAAAATTAGAGCTCAAGTGGCTCTTTAAATCCCAAGCCCAGAACAAAACTGTATGTTTTTAAGCCTGAATAATGAATACCAGTAGAATATACTGCTAGGAAAGGTCCTTGTCACAAGAAAACACTAATAGCACTAAATAAAAAGACTAAATAGCACTAATTGATATCTCTGGTAGCTGTGAGAGTAGAAGTGTCAAGGATTGATCAAACATGAACCTTTTAAAATCTCTGCCCTATGAGGATCAGACATCTGTGATGTACAAAAATAGAGTTGATGGCTTCAAAGTGCAGGAAAGAGCAGTATTGCTATCTGAAAACAGCAAAATGCTGTCACATTCCCAAAGGAGAGAAATTCACTAACATAGATATTTTATCCTCATTGAATAATAGTTCACCCTGCAGGCATTTCAACTCCCATGATTGTATAAATACCATTAAGTGACCATTGGAGTGCAGGAAAAGATCAGCATCTTGCTCACAAGGAATCCTACCAAATTATATTTATGACCATTTCCTCTAGAACAATTATTGTAAATGTATGAGAGCCGACCTCAGCAAGCATTGAATCACCTAAACCCCAAATTGAGAAGAACTTGTATTAATTCTTTCATAGTTAAGGCATTGAGCAAATAAAAGTCCACGTCACTAAATCTGCTTTTAATCTTTCTCATTGCCTCTAATTAATACTTCAGTAGATGGTAGTTCATATACACTCAGGTACATTCTCTTGCCTTTAAAACAATGAGGGCATTGCACAATTGTACCACGTTTGGGAAATCCACAGCCACCCATCATGGTTCAAATGAGATATCCAAGTCCAGCTTTATTGTGAGCTACCACACTTTCATCTTTCAATTCACCATGAATTTTGATACATAATATTGTCATTTGGAGATAATGACAAAAAAATTCATTTAACAGCATCTAACTAAATTTTGAACACTTTCAGTCACAATGCAACAGTTCATGGATATTAAACAGAAAACGTGGGTATGGATAGACATCTTTGAAGGTCTAAATCCCACTATGAATTACCCAACTTCTCTTGCTCATAATGGTCTGGGATGGTATAATAAACTGAATACAACAGAGATATTACCTCCAGGCATTTAAAACTGGGGGAATGCCACCAACTAAATACTGAGAAAGTAATTTTAGAAGCCCTTTCCAGAGAGTCATGAGTAAGTTGCTTAAATAAGTTATCTGTTCTTCCAAGAATCCCACCCCAGATACCCACACCAGACATGCTAAAGAGAAACAAGACCTACAATAGGCACACGATCTTCTAGACAAAAAATGGGTAGTAGACTTGAGAAAATCATTATAAATCTGCATTTTTCTTCAACAGATAAACTAAACCTGAAGGTTTTTTTAAAAAGTTTTGATCACATGCTGCATTGTGTCAAGCAGTTTGTTGTGGCCTAAATCATTTAGGTTGTTAGGAGCTATTTGTGCCACTGTTCTTTTGTTCTGCAGTTTTCATTTTTCTTTTAAATCTCTGATCGATGTAAGTAGCTATAAATTCCAAACCACTGGTAGATCTGAAACTTATTTGTTTTTTCTCAAATGATATTTGAGCAAGTCAATAAATCCCAAGGAAAACTGACAATACAAAAAGTATTTTTTGTTCTGATCAAATAAATTCTTAATAACTGACTTTTTAAAAAATCTATCCCATTGACAATGTTGATTTCAATTTCCTTGGAGTCAAGTTTTAGATGAAATTGGACCCTACATACCAGTATCAAGGAACAAGCTTGCAATCAAAAAATAACATAGAGGTGATATACTGTCTCTTTATAAGACACTCTAAAAGCTATTTAATTCAACATAGATCATGGTGTCTTGGCAGCAGATTTTTACCTAATTTTCTACACTGTTTGAAAACTGAGTACAAGAAGGTGAATAGCTATATATACCAGGATTTCTGTAGTTTTGGAACTGAAACACCTCGTGCAGTTCTAGCCACCTACACTCACAAATCTACATAAAAACACGGGGACACATACATTACACTTTGATTAATTCCTAACACAGAATCTTTTATGCACAAATTGTACAGTCACAGCAGCAACACACACACACAAGCAGCCATTATACTTATGTATGTAGATATAAGTAATTAAAAAATTTAACTACAAGGCGTTAGTTGTGTATCTACAGTTGTCTCAGCTTCCTCTTTTATCTTATCTTGTAGGATTCTAGGAAATATTAATTGGTTAACAAAGGATGCTTCTGGAGAGCAGAACCGCCTAAACTCTGTAATGGATGTTATTCTTGTGGTGATAAAACGATCTAAGGCACAGTTGAGGAGTCACACCCATGAAAACCTCACAGAGCAGGGTCTCAGGGACACAGAAGAGAGGACTGCAAGAGTGCCTTGTTCAGCTTGCACAATGGATCCCTGCCAGGGATGAGAGCACAGCGTGTGCCTCTTCACTCAGCCCACTCTGCAAGCACAGATCTGGAGCCTTTTCTGCTCATGGAACCTTCTGCAGTCACTGGAAAGAGGCAGACACTGGGAGAGTCAATTTATTCATCCTGCCTTCAGCATCTTCCCTGGTGGAATAAATCTGTCTTTGCAAAATCTTCTTTTCCCAGAGCTTACATGAGGCACTCACAAGTCTAGTTTTAGAACTAAAATATTTCAGTGCAAAAGTGCTCCTGCAAAATGCATTGCTTATATATTTTTCTTGTTTTTTTTTTTTTTAATTTTTTGGTTTTTTTTTTGTTTTTCATGAATGGTATAACAAACCTCCAAATACAGCAGAGGAATACTGCAAAACATAGGATCTGTGTAAGCAGGGAATTTTACCTTTTCTTGCTGTCATTAAAGAAAGCAGCATGCTGAGATTTTCAGCACTCAGATGAAAAAGACATTCAAAGGACCAAAGCGTGATTATGCCTAAGATAATGATGTGGAGGACGAGGGCATTAGCTAAATTCACATTCATGCTTTAATAATTGCTTAGATTATCCAGTTCACAAGTGACTTGGAGTTAATAACAGTCAGGTCAGCTGATGAATAGCAGTGCTTTTAATTTTACCAGTGTTGTTCTTTGCCAACTCATTTTTATTCAAAGCATCATCACCCGAGTGACATTGCTCTTCTTTATCATCATTTTCCAAAATTTTATACAGAAGAATAATTACTAAAAAAGAAAGAAACAAGTTACAAAGGCATTAAATAAAAGGCAGTTCATTTATCCAAGAAATGAAAAATTTAAAAAGAGAAAAGTAGGGATTTTTGTACAGAAAGGGAAAATGTTTTGAGCAACCTGTGGGAATTTTATGGTTCGGGGATTTTTGGTGATTTTTTAATTTTATTTTATTTTTGTTTTGGGGGTTTTTTTGTTTTGTTTTTTGGGAGTTTTTTGTGGGGTTTTTTTGTTGTTTTGTTTTTTGTTTTTTGTTTGTTTGTTTGTTTGTTTGTTTGTTTCCCTGAAGCTACATGTGTCATTTACAGTGTTCCTGATGCTGTATGTATTTTTATTCCTGAATTCCCTCTCTTTTTCCCTGTGGCACACAAGCTCCTACCACCCTGCACAGAAATACAATAGATTTTCCAGCAGCATGAAATTTCCAACTAAATTTCTTAAAGAAATGCTGTGTCCATGCACAGAAAAAGAACCTGAGATCCCACATGCACTCCCAGTCACATCCTGCTGTGCAGGCAGGTGGAATTGAATGTCAGAACATGCAGGGCAGCGAGTTATTACAGCTCTCCAGGCTCTTAAAGCAGAACTTTAAGACTGCCTGAAATTTCCCATTCCAGGTGGGAAATGGGCTATTGGACCATATCCTTCAAGTTAAAAACCAAACAGTTTTAACAACAAATTAACTAAAAAATACCTTTGCCTAATACCTTTTTTTTTTTTTTTTTTTTTAGAAAATGGAAAAGAGAGAGACTGTAGAGACTTCTGGAAAGACCTAATGACACTGCTTCACTGACTTTTAGGAAAAAAACCCAAACAATAAAACAGTGGAGATGTGCCATGAAGAATAGAGTAGAATCAAAACAAGAATAAGGGTTTTTTCTGGCCCTGTGTACCAGAATAAATATATAAATTTTATAAATTAGGTGTAGAAAATATATTAAAAGTAGTATTCAATAATAGCATTAAATAACTTATATAACTCTTTCCTACTCCTGACTTTCTGATTACAGAACTTTTAATAATACAAATTTATTTTGAAACAGCCAGTGTTTCAAACATTGCAAATTGATGTATACATTGACTTTTTTCCAGGGGAGTATAATTACTTGGCAGGAAATCTTGTACAATTGCATAATTCAATCCACTTCATCACATAGTTTTCCAACAGATTAATGTGAACACAATCAGAATTACATCTTCTATTTTCCATTCTAAACTAATTACAATATCTTTTGTCTTTTAATAACAGCATATTGTGGAAATGCTGCAAGGTGAAAAATCATACAGGCAAGAGACTAATACAGTAGGACAGTAAGAGTTATGAGAAAAGAAAATCTGTGAGTGAATAAGCTTTCATTAAAAAAACTTAAAAAATTATAACAAATTACAGCTGCCTCTGGATTTTCATAAACATGTTCTGGATTTTGGATGAGCAACACTAAGGCTGACATTGCCTCCTGCAGCTGGACATGGTATGAGCACGTGGGCAAGGTGAGCTCTACTTCTGTGCTGAGTTACAAGGGGGTGCACTGGGTTTTGCACTCCCTTTCCCCCTTGGAGCAAAGATCCTGTCTTGTGTTCCTCCTAAGCAAGTGAGTCCAAAGGGAAAACATGCCACTGATCTGTGGATATAGAAAGAATTCTACCAGGTGAAAATACTGGTGTGGAGTAGAAACTAAAACAGATTTAAAAAAAAATAAAAAAATGGAAAAGTGTAAAACTTTTTAACTGTATGTGGCCCACGTTTTCCTTCCCCATGAGCAGCACTTGTCTCCCCCTGCAATGTGGAAGGAAAGAACCTGTGCCCTTTACAGCTCTGTGCCACCCTCATCACAATTTCCACATCTGTGTTTTCTCTCTCTGCACATGGTTTCTAGAGAAGAAGTGGGTGACACAGAGTCCCCCACAGCATGGGACTTGTTGGACTCACCCTAATCAGGAACGGGGACATCTCCACATCTCCAGCAGGGATTTTATCTCAGGATTTAAGAGGTGGTGGGATGGGTGCCTCTGAGTGTTTCTTGAGTATTTTAGTACACACAAAATCCTATAAAAGAATGGAAGCAAAGATTTGTGTAGTACAGTCAGGTGCTTGAAGGAAAACATAAAGAAAATATATTTTGTCTGTAGTTCTACAAAAATTCTAGCGATTCTGAATTGAATATACTTACAATTCAAAGTCCAGAGTATTATGATTCATTTATTTACTTGCATCACTTTTTTTCTGTTCTGTTTAGGCTGCCTAATTTTTCTATTTAATAATAATTATTAAAATAAAAATAAATTTTATCAGTTATGGCCAATCCTGAAAGTGACAAAAGTCCAAGGTGGCAGCAGCCAAATTCCTTCATCTTCTTTTCCTACCTCCTCAATTCTCCTCAAGAAAGAGGGCCCTTATCGTCAAAACCTTCATTCCAAATTATCTTCTTGTACTGGGTGTGTTTGTTATGGTTGAGAAAACTCACAAAAACACACATAAAAATAAATAATAGGATGTCTTTCCATATAATATGAAATTCTAGTATGTGAAAAACAGGGAGCCATAAGAGTGATTTCCTATTCAGCTTTCCCCACAACTCCACTGCTGTTTTCTCCCTGGTAATCCTTTAAGATGTATATGACTATGATTCACTGTCTTTAATTGGATGAGCAATTAGAAGTTTGGGCATTCATCTTTATTTTTCTGAACTCTGCAAAACTGGCCTGGGATTTGCTAGAGAACTGGATGTCTTGGGAAATTTCCTGTCATCATTTGGTCGTGCATATTACCAGTGCATGGGTGTCTCCTGAGGGTTTTTCTCTTTTTTGAGAGTCTGATTCTCGAATTTATTCATATTTGGAAAAGCAATAATTTTAAATTTAGCTAAAAATTCATGGGAATTAGAAACAAAATTAATACAGGAGGATAATGGACCAGCATGAGGTTTTAATTAATCTTTGTCTTACTCTGGGATGTGGAAAAAGTCAATTTGCACTAGTTCCATGAAGGATTAAGACAAGTAATATATACAGTCCATTTAGCTTTGAAATAAAGCATAAAGAAAATAAAAATGAGAACTTTTGATTCAATGTGACACTAAAGGGGAAGAGAATTAAACAGTTATTAAATGGAGCTGGCTCAATTACCACCATTGGAGGTGACCCTAACAAAATACAGCTGGTTTTACCAGACACCATATATATCCCCAAGCCACATTTATAGCAATGTTTGCCAAAATCAGAATTCAAATAAATGTCTTCTGTTGACTGCTATGCAGGCCAGAACATCCCATTTGTTCCACTGAAGCATCAAAAAAGATTGGGGAAGAAGCCAAATGAGTTAACTGAGGAGATTCTGGCTTTGTGTAATCCATAGTTCATAGCTTGTCCCCCTGAGTATAGATCCAGCTGCAAAAAGGATGAGAGGGAAACAAACTGGATGTGTGAGATCTATAGTTTATGAGGACCTGGAAGAGGTTTGGGTTCAGTGTGTAAAGTGAATCTCATGGTCCAGGTCCAGAAAAACGTTTATGCTCATCTCAGCCAAACTGTCCCTATTCCCTTGGTTTAGTCATTAGAGGAATGTGATCTTCTTTAAAGAACTAGTAAATTTATTGAAGGGATTAAGACATTAGGCAGAAAAATTGTTACTATGAATAATACAAATCTAACTTCTAAGGGGAAAATAAATGATAAATAAGTCATCAGTACAGTACATGTGGATTTGGTCAATCCATTCCCCTTCAGTCTTTTGTCCCAGCCTTCTTTTTAATGAATCCTCTACCAGTTCTAAGTATTGCAGCCTTTCAATTTTTCAGTAAATGTTAGGGTTATTTCCATTACCAACTTGAGGAACTTGGGTTCTAAATGCTTCCCTTTCTTTATGGAACAAGGAACAGAAGGAAAATTCTTTCTAGGAGTAAGTGCCAACTTTTCCTCCACTTGCCTGTTAACGCTCTAAACAAATGTTATGGACCTACTGTCACATACTTCAGACTCCCCCCACCCTTACCTAAATTGTCTTCAGACTAACACACAAAAGACACTAGACTACAAGACAACTCAAGAGAAATATTGGAAAGAAATAAAATACAATTTTAGAGAATGCTTGCTGGTGTCATGAAACATTCTGTTTTGGGAGAATGAGAATTGAAATATTTGCTCTTCCCACCCTTCCTTCTGGTTGAGCAGTACCTTCCACCCTTCCAAGATTACTGCACACATCCTCTTAACTTTAAGGCAAATTTATGGATGAGGAAATTACAGTGGCAAAATTCAGCATTGCATCCAGCTCTGGGGTCCCCAGCCCAGGAATTATATCAATCTGTTGGAATCAGTACAGAGGAGACCACCAAGATGATCAGAGCAGCTCTGCTATGAGGAAGGCTGAGAGAGTTGGGATTGTTCAGCCTGAAAAAGAGAAGGCTTTGGGGTGACCAAATTTTGGCCTTCCAGTACCTGAAAAAGCCAACAAGAAAAATGGAGAGAGAATTTTACAACAGCCTGGAGTGATAGGATGAGGAGGAATGGTTTCAAATTGAGAGTAGGTTCAAGTTAGATATTGGGGAAAAAATAATTTACTTGGAGGGTGGTGAGGCACTGAACTAGGCTGTCCAGAGGAGCTGTGGATGCTTCATCCCTGGAGGTGTTGAAGGCCAGACTGGATGGGGTCTGAGCATCCTGGTGGAGTGGAAAGTGTCCCTGCCCATGGCAGGGGTTAGAACTGGGTGACTCTTGTGGTTCCTTCCAACCCAAACCATTCTATGATTCTATGAATATTATATGAACCTCTCGAACACAGTTTTGCTGATTGTTTCTTTAAATATGTTATAATCTTTTTTATTTTTTTTTTCCTAGATAAAAGAAACAAAATAGTGAAATCCACTCTTTGTGGGTCATTCAACTGGTCAGAAGGTCTTGGGCAACTTTTGTACATATTTTCCCTTAATATCTCCAGTAATAAGAACTTTTTCTTTTTTTCAAACTACCATCTTCCTTCACTAATTAGTCAGAAATATCAAAGAGGGATAAAAGGGAAAACACAAAGAAACAAAATGTGCCATACAGCATAAAACTGATGAAAATTGTGAAAATAATAAGAGAGAGTGGATTAAATAACAGAAGAAAATATATTAGAGAGCATAAAAATAATTCATATATTGAAAATTTAGTAAGAAGTAGAGAAATTGAGCAATGGAATTAGAGGATTACTAAAAAGTTTTTATTGGGATATGCAGAAGGCAAATCACTTCACACCTATCTGATAGAACTGCTCAGGAAAAGAAGAGTATTGGAGCTCACTGAATAAGAACTGCATTCTGACTGATTTCATGCAGAATCTGAAAGAACCTCTGACTACAGTCTAAAAGCTGCTGCTGAAGATAACAGAGGAGAAAACCACAGAAGGTGAAGCATCAAGGTCGCCACCTTTACTCAGGAAAATCCTGAGCAGCAAACCCCAGGAAGGTGAGATTGCTCAGAGAAAGGATCATCAGGGTGGCCTCTCTACACAGGATATGAAGTTACACACATTTTTGGCCAACTCAATTTGATATGATTTATTTTTGGCACTGGAATAAGCACTGTAGTGTCACAGAATCATGAAATGGTTTGAATTGAGGGACCTTAAAGTTCACTTTGTTCCAACATTCCTGCCATGAGCAGGGACACCTTCCACTAGACCTGTTTGCTCAGAGCTTGGACTAGTTACACCTGCAGTGGAACTAGTAGATCTTTTCCTTATCAATCTAGAACTTGCTCTTTTTACAATCCCTTTTATATAGTATAAAATTACTTATTATGCATCTGATTGAATTTTCATGGTATTTCAATAAAGCATTAATTTGATTTTGTTATTCTGCTCCTCCAGCTCTTATTTCCAAGTTTATATGCATTCTTGAATTATATAGTGAGAAATAGTTTGTCTCTTTTCCTTTTTATATATTTGTTCTCAGTCTACCCATGAATTCAAGAAATATTTAGGACAAATATTGCTTCCATATCCATTTGACTCTACTGGGTTTGCTTTGAGCACCTACTTTAACAGAAATTTTCAAATTGATAATAGATTTTCTAAGCCATGGCTGCACTTGAAATGGTGGAATATTGAGGACATTTAAGGTTAAGAAAGATTCTATCCATTCTTCCCCTTTCTTAATAAATATGTGTCTGTAACAAAAAGAAAAAGAAAAAGAAAAAGAAAAAGAAAAAGAAAAAGAAAAAGAAAAAGAAAAAGAAAAAGAAAAAAATTTATATCTTTTTTCCCTCTAAAATGCCTTGAAATCATAATAATTTGAACACTATTTTTATATTTGCATACCTAGGTTATTGCATGATCCCTGCAGGAAGTCAGGTGGTATTTTAGTCTCATGCAAAGCTGTTGACATCAGTAGAAACATAGAAATAGTTACTACTCAGCATGAGCAAGAACAATCCTGTACAAAGACATAATTTATATAATGGAAAACAAGGCACTTTGAAATTGGAGACATACAGGTGGGCAAAAATTTAAGAAACAGTTTTATTTTTCTTATGAGGCTTTAAGGTAAAAATTTTCACTTCTACTTGTGACCCCATTTTGTGTGGAACAAAAAACATTCTAATTGACTTCAGGCTTGAAAGCCATTAAAATAAGATACAACTTTCAATAATCTCCTCTCTAATGTGCTGACATAAATACTTGATCCCATACTGCAATTTGATACCACACAAAAGCCACTCCACAAGCCCAGCACTACACCTCCAGCTACACTTTTCAAAGTGCACTGCAGAGCCCAAGTGAAGATTTTTAAACACTTGTCCTTGTCCTGCTGTTATCTAAAGAAGCCAGCTAACTACACAATTCCCACATTTTAAAAAAGGTGGAGTATTACTTTCATTATATACACATATTTCATTTTTTTTAAAATCACAATAGCAATCACTTCTCTGCACCTGAAACCTTTTTCCATTCTATGCTATGTCAGGACAATTTCTCTCTTCATGAGTGAGCTGATTAATTAATGTCAAACATCTAACTGACATCAGGGGTGTTTTTACTGTCTGCTAAATTTTGATTGCATGTAATACATATGGTAAAGCACATCGAAAGAAAGGATTTGGGGTTAAGCTGCCCAAAATAAATCAATCTACTATGCTGTACCTATACATTTTCTAGATTATATTTCCAAGTTTGAAAACTGCCCAGGATGTACACTATCACTCATACAATTAAAAAATGATCATATCTTCCTCAAAAATGTGAGTATTTGTACATACAAAATTAATATTAGCAAATGCATTAAAAATAGTCTAACATAATTTTTAGTCTCAAATCAAGGTAGCATCTCTGCTCCTTAATTCCATGTTCAAGAGTTACCTGAGTTTGATGAACTCTCTACAAAATTTTATTTTTAAACTAGTTTTTAGAGGAACACATAAAGACATCTAATGCACAAATAAAAACAGTTCCCTACAAAACCTTTCCAATTGAAGATCTATTCTGCCAAACAAAACTAACATGTTCTACTTCAAAATAGTGAACAAAATTAAAGTGGACTTTTTAGCAGAAATAGAGTACAATTTCTTAATAATTGGATTTTAGTCCAGAAATTATTTATTCTGTTACCTTTCCTGTTTTCTCCTCATTTTCAAGGGAGTATGGATATGGATCTTTTGAAAGGAATATCTACTTGACTGTGGGAGTTAGGGGCCAGCTTGCTGTTCTAGTTGTTCATTGCTGGTTTATCAACTTCTCTCCTTATTTTCTCATTATTCAATCCACCTTTGCATGCCTTTCCTGTTTTTTGTGTGACATGTGCAGGTCTCTGTCCTTATTCAGGGGTTCAGCATCACCTACTTTGCACCTTGCCTCTCCCTGAGGTCCAAAGGGCTTGACCTTGGATTCAGAGAGCAGAAATGCCAGAACAGAAAAGAGAGTTTCAGAGGTGTCTGAAGGATTGAGTTACCACCTTTTCTTGAATCAACCTATCCTAGCCCCTAAAACTATTTGGAGAGCAAGGGTTAGCTGGAGCTATGAGGTACCCACATCCCAGCCATGTGGAGACCATGAGGGTGTCTTCACAACACAACATTTTAAATCGTTGCCTTCCATGGCAAATGTCCCTGCCAAAGTGATCCTGGGCTGTGTGGGGGCATTAGCCTTCAGGCCACATTCTTCACCAATAAAAGGATCATAGAATTGTAGAATGGTTTGGGTTAGAAATTACCTAAAAAATCATTAAGTTCCAACCTCCATGCCATGGGCAGAGACACCTTCCCCTAGACCAGCTCGTTCAGTCAAGCAAATCTTGCCTCTGAGCAGTCTTAGACATATCTTAAATATGAAGGATACTTAACAATTGTAAGGAAAACCTGCATGGACTTCCATTTGTTTTCTGCTTTCAGTTTTCCTCAAAATACATGTCCTTAATGAGTACTAATTGCAAAAGGAAAATATTGGATTCCTAAACACAATACAGAAGATATTTGCATGAAGTAATACTATAAAAAAAGTTTAATTACATAAGTTGTTCTTGCTATTTATCAGTATTATCATATGAGAAAAGGCTGAAAGAGCTGGCACTATTTAGGCTGGGAAAGAAAAAGCTCAGCTGGATGTTACCCCCATGTCTAAATGCCTGATGAGAAGGAATGAAGGAGAAGGAACCAGATTCTTCTGATTGACAGGATGCAAGGTAATGGGCACAAATCAAAACTTATTAAATTCTATCTGAGTGCAAAACCACACCACTTTTGAGCTGTGAGCATGCTCAAATGGTGGAAGACTTGTGCAGAGCTTTTGCTGAACAGTATTTTTACAGCTAGAACATTGCTGTGTTGTCAGTACTGTCCTTGTCTCAAATCCAAAATAAAGCTCTACGTGAGTTGCTATGAAAAATATTAACTTTATCCCAACCAAAACCAGCACATATCTCCAACGATTATGTAATTATCATAGCATACACCTTCCTCCCTCTATTTATTGTGAGGCTTTCTTTGTAATACACTTTGTAGAACTGTATAATAAGGTCTTTACTGGAAGACTTTTTATTCCATGGATTAACTCCTCAGAAGGCCACTATAAAATAAACACATGGTGAACAACAAACTTCACATTTTAGCACAATCACATTTTTAAATCAAGAGAAATTTCTGGGGAAAAATTAAACATTGTGAATGAGAGTAATTACATTCTTCAGTTTTTAAATTCTCTGACTGCATAGCTCAGTTTCCATGTAGGTATGTCTAAATTTGCAGATGTATTCAACTCCCTGCATAACCTGAATGAGAAGATTTCACTGCAGAAAATTCACTGTAGAAGAGCCAGAAATAGGAAAAGGATAACCCAGTTACATATTCTTTTCTCTATATTTACCCTAATGATTTATATCCTCTCACTAAAAGAGATATACTTGTTAAGGACCCCCAGATTGAACAATGTGTGACTTCTTTTTATAACTGAAGAGGGGAAACAGGTCAGTCATTAGAGTGAATAAGACCCTCATTGAATTTAATTGAATCCTATTGATTTGCATAGAAGACAATTAGTTTGAATTGACTTTTATTGATTTGTGCCTAATTGGACTCAATTAAAACCCAGTGACTTGCATTGAACAAACTAAATTGCACTGACTAATTGGACTGAACTGAAGCTTATTGAAGTGAAGAGTGTTCAGAGAGATGAGCAAAAAGACTGAGATTGCTTTTAATAAGACTCCTATGCTGTTGATGAGCGCCTGCTGAAATCTGAGTGAATGTCATTATTAAAGATCCTCTTTGGAAAAAGTGTTTTGTTTGTACATGACTTGTGATTACCTTCAGCTGTTGGTTTATTTCATTTTTAATTTTTTTTCTTGCCGAGGGACCTTGCCAAAAAGCAGGAATTCTATTTAATTACTTTAAAAGAGCTGCAATTTTTTTTTTCCCCTGAAAAATCCATCTTGCAGATGTATCCCACTTCAGAGGTGGTATTATGAATGAGCCTAGCCGAACAGGGGTATCATTAAAACATCCAGACAGGACCTGCAGACTCCTGTCTTCCTTTCTCCATTATGCAGATGGTTCACTATACTCACACTAACAGTACCATCAAGTGACTTGCAGAGCTTGATGGAGCACAGAGAACTCTGCCTAAATGAAAGATTATCAGATGCAGCTGAAGCATAATGAATCCTATCAGCAGTTTGATGACTTTGGTAAAACCATTGAATAAATTTTTAATTAAGATCACCAACATAGCTGAGGATAGCACCATTCCACCAGAAATCAGTGATTTCTTTACTTATTAAATCTTTATAATGCATAAAGATGTCAATCAAGGCTATGCAGACTGTGGTTGAATCTGGACTGAAAGATGGCCCCCTTCAGCTTTTGAATTCCTCTGAACCCACCCTATTTTACATGAATGCAGGAACCACAGCTGTTAGTAGGCATCACCATGGCTGGTACAGGCTGATGCCTCCAGATGGACAATTATTCAAATTGCAGAAATCCTCTAGGCCTGTGTTTTAGGTTGAAAATCACAAGTACAGCAGTGATGGTGATGTTGGGCACTACATCTAGTAGAGGAAAAGGTAATCCAACACATAAAAGACCATAATTCTCTAACAGTTTGAAAAAGAAACACAGAATATTGGAAAGGAATCCTGGGCCATGAAGACCAGTCTTTTTCTGTCCCATCCATGCATTGAGTGTTCCCTTAAATAAACCTATAGATTCAGTATAAAATTCCCATATTTTTACCCATATTACTCTTACCAAAATATTCTTTATGTCTCATTTCTTCCATGGGGATCAATGTCTAGCTTTCAGGATCTGTCTAGTCATAGCCACATTACAGTAGCTATGTAAAAACCTTGTGCTTTAGCAGTATTTGTCTCTCACTAATGTTTACTCCCCTGTCATATTTATAGACTACAGTTATGTTCCTTGACAGTATTTGTTTTATTATGCTAAATAAGCCAAGCTCTTTCAGCACACCCTCACAAGGTATGGGTTTTCATTGCCTGTGTACAATCATTTGTCTCAATACCTATTCTAACCTGAACTGATTTTTTTTTTTTCTACTTGCACAGGAATGATCAGAACCCTCACACAGACACAAAACTGGAGAGAAAGGAAGAGAGAAAGAGAGAGAGAAAGGGCTAGAAGGAGAGAAATTTGTTGGGATTCTGGCAGAGGGAAATGCCATGACAATTTAATTTGCCCAAATTATATGATGTCTGATGATGATGGGAATCCTGTTACAAAAGTGGGTCCTTGCATCAGTATCTTCACCCAAATCAAGAAGGATGTCCCAAAGCACTGTTTTGCTCAGTCTGTGCAAGCCAGATGGCCCAACTGACATGAGAACCCCAGGGCACATGCAACTCTTGGTTGTTAATACATTGTAAAAATGTAAAAATAATTGCCTTAATGTCTTAACTGCATACAAAAGACTGTCCTATACAACCAGGCCTGCAAGGAAACATTTCTATTGTTTGTGTTCAATGATATTACCTATGCACAACACTCCTATAGAAGGACTGATGTAAAAAATCTTTGGCTTAGTTCACCCTGGAGTTCACTCAGCCTACTTAGAAATATAAACTGGTCCTGATGCAGCAGCAGCTGACTCAGGTGGAATTTGTAATTTGAAATTTCCATCTGAATAGCTCCTGTAACAAACAGTCCAATACTTAATTCTAGAAGCTGGATCAGTCACCTGGTTTTGACTTTTGATGCTGTCTCCAGGCAATCCACTATCCCACCTGTGCAGGTGCCTGTCCAGAAACCTCTGGGACCATGCCTGCAGGACTCTGAGTGCACTGATTGTGCAACAGGCACAGCTCTGAAAACAGATATCCAACTGTTATAACTAATGAACAAACTTAAATTTCATACTCACAACCTAAATCCCATAATCCAACCACAACTGTACAGAATATCCCAATGGATTTTCCATTGGAAAACAGCACAGACTTTGGTATGCCTAGGTAAATTTCATACTCTGATAAAAGGAAATAAGTTTTTTTATTTTCCTCACAATTACTTCACCTTATCCATATTCATCCTTTGAGGAAATAAAATGCCAGAATTTTTCTCAGTCCTATATGGCTAATGAATTATATGAAAGGAATGCTGCTATTAAGATCCATGTTCAAGAAGCACTTTTGCTAAGAAATAAACATTTATAAGAGATATGTTGGTCTCCTTTGTTCATATCTTTCTTGAATATAGTATTGAATTTCAGTTATAGAGCATGTTCATTTCTTTTAAATGAAAGCATGGACTCTTTTAAGTGACTTCTTATTTGAAAATATAGGGTAATTATTTATAGAGTCTATGACAGTGTATCAAACTGACAATTCTCTGTACTCAGCTTTGTAAGACCATCAACCTCTGGGACTAATTCAAGAATGGAAAAAAGGTACTATCTCAAAAAAGAAACCAATGATCTAAAGATTTTTTTGATCTAAGGATCATAATGGTCTATTGAGGGTATAATATCAATGAGAAAGAAGAAACTCTGGAACAGTCTTCTGCAATTGATTAACCACTTAGTAACCCTTCACCAACTTTTTATGAGTATGTCTTTAATATAACACAAATATATTTCCAGCACTGTTTCATTTCTAGATTTTCTTTAATGACTATTAAATTGTCATAAATTAATAATTTCAAATATCATCTATTTCTGCTATAATATGATAGTGGTTTTTTTTTAATCTACATTCTAGGATCGTATGTTGCATCACTGCCATTTATCTTCACAATCAGAATCTGTGCATTTACCAGTGCCATTCAGTACCTTGCTGTAATTTCACACAGATTTTCTCACTACTGGAAAAGCATTTTTCCTGAGCCAATTTTTCATTTAAATTAACTATTATGTATTTCATTCTAATTTCTTAATCTCATGGCTAGCTTTTGCCTACATTTTTAAAAAATTAAGGATGATGGCCGTGATAGTGACAACTATTTTTTTTCTTTAATTTGGCAACCAGCTTCCTGTGCTTTACTGAATGTCTTTGATTTCCTTGGAAAGAGGTGTGAGTGGGGAGAGAAATCTTTACATGAAGCCAGTTTTAGTACAGAAATACAACAAAGGAGTAATTTTCATCCAGAGTTATTCCTATATCTAGGATTTGTGTCTCGTTTTCTGGAGTGCTGATTCTCTGCATTGAAAGAAAGCAAGTGCAGGCACCTGACCACATGCATTAAGGCTGCTGTGCCTTCAAATGAGAGATGAAAGCTTGTGATTTCAAACACATAAAAGCATTCAATGCAGGCACACTTGAGAAAGTCACAGAAGGTTTGCCAGCACAGTATTATTTGTACTGTCTAGGCTAGTATATAAGAGCATCATTACAAAGCAAAATAAGCCCAGAAGAACCCAATCCATCTCGTGAGCATTCACTGCACATCTATTTGATGATCCAAGAGCACAGTCTTGTAAATCCACACAGAAGAATATTGGGACAGAAGAGCTTCACTTTTCCTCTGGAAAGGTGATCTTGAGGCCCACCCTCCAAGAAAAACAATGCTAAGAAAGCTGGACCTGCAAAATTATTTTTGGGTTTAGCAAGCAGAATGGAAAACATTCAGGAAGTTTATTTGTCAGTAATTGCCCTTCTCAGCCCCTCACCAAATCTCACTGCAGGGAGTCATTGTGGTCACAGGGAATCCTTCAAATTACCTGTGGACACCTGACTGCATCCAGAACATTGTGAAAGTGCCTTTTTTCTGTCTCAGTCACAATAAGACTTCATAAGGGGTGTTTTTGTTGTTTTTTTTTTTTTTTTCTGAACCAAAACACTTCTCATCAGGTGTGTCAACACATAGAGCTCATAGGACTCCAATCCAAAGCCCTTTGACACAATACTGACCTAGATTTTGGTGGGTTTTTATTCAGACCTAACCCTGACCTCTGTAAACATGAATAATTTTGGCTAAAATTATTCCTTCCTGTTATCAGGGTTTTTTTGCACATTTACATCTCTTTCTGCAAATCCAGAAGAAAGAAAAAAGTTTTTATTGTATTCCACAGTTCTTCTCTTCTTCCATTCAATTTCTAGATTCTTCCTATATTTTTGGCCCATGTGTTTCATCTCTTTTTGTATAAATATTTAATGATTATGAAACACTTTTTAAATCATAATTATTCAACTTCTACAGCACAGACTAAGAATCTTACACTTACAGTTCTCTGCTCTTCCTTCCTGGAATCCTTCCTTCCTGGAATCCTTCTTTCCTTCCTGGAATCCTTCCTTCTCTTGGCTACTGCCTCATCTTGCTCATCAACCCTATTTCAGCATAACTTTTTCTCTTTTCCTTCTGGTGCACTCAGACCTCTATTTCCTGGAAGATTCCCTGAATGTGAAGCTTCCACCTCACCTCCCTTGCTGTCTTTTCTTAGCTTTTGTTTTCTCCTAATTTTAGGATCTTATATCCTTCAAGCCATCACTCATATGCCCTGTGCCCTTTACTACTCTCAGTCCTTGAAAAATCCATCTTCTTAAACCAAATTGGAGTAGAAAATAGGAGAAATCTGAAGCAGTTGTTTCTGCCTCTGCTTTGTTTCCCTGAGGTGCAGGAGACTGAAAGAAAGGGGATAAAAGAGAGGTCTGCACAAAAGGTGTAGAGGTCTCTGCTCCTTAGAGGGAGTAGCCTGGAAGGCCAGAGTTCCTGTTCTGAGCTTTTACATGACAGCAAAAGGATGCAAGAGTGAAGGCAACAGCTTCCACTGCCTCCTTGTGGGGAAGAGAATGGCCATCACCTGTCACCATGCTCACCAGCCCTGCTTTAGCTCTTTGAATGCCACTACAGTCCAAATAAATAAAACTTATTACATATTCTAACTCCTTCTTATCAAGAGGAATGATCTCTCATAGCACGTACATGCAGGTCCCTGGAGCACTTAACACATTTAATTTCAGACTGTGCAAAACTCAGGCACAATTATCTTTTATGTGAAAGAAAAATTTGCAAGCTCTGTCTATATTATCAATTATTAAACTCAGACAATTAGAAACACATTTAGCAGATCCTGCATGCATCCATTTCAGAGTCCCTGTATACCTGCTTCTACATGGGGAGAAAAAAAGATCTGAATTAGAACTTCCATTAAAAGGACAACATGCCTTTAGCATTTTCTTAACCTCTAATTGCAGTGCCATCCACCATAACCCCTCAGTATAAATTTTTAAAGCATATTTTCTTCTCTTTCTTATTTCATTTCAGGACACTTGGGAAAAGAAAGATTTCTGAGTGTCTCTTCAAAAGAATGGCATAATAGCTTTAAATTTGATAATAGAAAATTTGAGATAAATTAAAGAGTCAGAAATCATAGAATCCTAGAAGTGTTTGAGTTGGAAGGGACTTTAAATATTGTTTACTTCCAATCCCCCTGCCATGGGAACAGACACCTTCCATGAGACAAAGTTGTAAAGTTGTTTCAAGTAAAATATGTCAAAATATAAAATTTAGCTTATGTTGCCTTCTTGGGTAGGACATCTTCCTTACTTTAGCTAACAGATGGCAAAAGACAATAAATAAAAAAGTTATATCTGGCTATAAAACATGTTGGCCCATGAAAGGGTCTATGGCTTCTCAAAGGAAGGGAAGAGTCTTTTGACACTTAAAATTAGCAAAGGAAAAAAGAGAAAAACTGTATTGCACAGAGATTTTCAAGTTACAGAGCCTTTCTGTGGCTCTGAGTTCTCTGTTTTTGTGTTTGAATGATGATGGACCAGAGAATACCAAAATTGAGTGAAGCCAAAGAAATTTCAATAATTACCAGGATTAAAAGCCCATACAGCTTTAACTCTGGCTAAGATAACAGTATAGACACTACTTTCTAAATACCTTGTTTGGAAAAGTTTTCTTTCCTAAGATCTTCCTTGCAATCAAAGGAAACTGAAAATCAAAAAGCTCTTAGAATAAGTAAAGTTCTTCAGTGAAACTAGTTTAATATAAGAGGAAAAAAGATCTATTTATCATGGGAAAGACAAAGATATGTTGATACTGAGAATAGATAGTGATTCTTCTTGCTTCTAGAGAGCTTTCCAGGTTTTCTGAAGGGAAGTTCCAGAGATACATGGATGCTGCTGTAGCTACTCAGTTTTCACCCCTTCAGCTGGTTTTGTACTTTGCTCCAGGTGCTTTTGTTCCTCTAAAGGGTTAATAGATAATGCTTTGTTTGGAGAGTAATGCTTTGTTTCTGCATGGCTGCAAGCTTGCTCTCACATTTTACTAAAAGGAAACTGCTGTAGGGTCCAATTAGCCCTGCTGGGCCTGCTGAAGTGGCCAACTCCTCTGCAACTTTAGAGCAGCTGAAGAGCAGCAGTCACAAAAAGTAAAGGCTGAAGGTGGGATGCACATCCCAGTACATCCAGTAAGACCTTGGGAAAGAGTGCAAAGGCAACTAGTTAATAAATGAGACTGTTTGCTTGCATTTAATACATATTATAAATATTAAGGCGATTGCAAAAGAAGAAACAACTTCAGAAAATATAGTAGCTAGTTTCTAGTGCCCCCTTCTTCTATTAGTGATGCTCTTCTCTATAGCATAATTAAGCCCATTGTGCACCTGAATTTGTTTTCATGCTGATCTGAATGTAATTTGGCTGGGATTGTAATACAGCACATTAAGTCTTTGAAGATGAACGAGACTTAAATTGCTGAAACCTACACCTCAGTTTTTATTCCTATTTTTTGGTTGTTGTTGTTTGCTTGCTTGTTTTGTTTGTTCAATTCAAATTTAGTTTTTCAGATGATGTGCACATGCAGAATGCTACCCAATCTTAATGATGTGTGGCTTGTGCTTAACCAGGTGCTTTATGATGTCTAAAGCAATAGCTTTGCTTTTGCAGCTCTGAAACAAACTCACCTTGAACATAAAATATGGATTCAAATGCACAGGGAAAGCAGCAAATATTTAATAAACAGGTTTATACTTCAGACTACTTGATTAAAACCAAACAATAGACAGCCCAGGGCCAAGTCAAAGCTTTCCATTTCCCTGTTCATTGTTAATGGATGTACAAAGAATATTTGGTGGGCATATGTGCTGGTTTCAGCTGGGGTAGAATTTTTTTCTTCTCAAAGAGAATTTTCTTCCCAGTGGCTGGTATGGGGCTGTGTTTTGGATTTGTGTTGATAATAGAGATGTTTTTGTTATTGCTGAGCAGGGCATACACAGAGCCAAGGCCTTTTCTGCTTTTTCCATGGCCATGCTGGGGAGGAAACTGGGGGAGCAGGGGAGGTTGGGAACAGAAACAGCCACAACAGGTGACCCAAACTGACCAAAGGGATATTCCAGTGACATTATATTCAGTGTACAAAATGGGGGAAGAATGAGGAAGCAGGGGATGTTTTTAATGATGAACTTTGTCTTACCAAGTCACCATTACACACGATATTGCCCTGCTTTCCTGGAAATGACTGAACAGCTTTTATGGACAGCCATCTAAAAATCCTTCCTGACTTCTTGGGAAAATCTGTGTGTGAATGTAGAGCACTTGGGGATTAGATAAGAAAACGTGTTTTCTTTTCAGGAGAACACAGAGCCTGGTCCCACCTTAAGTAAAGAGGCAGCTTTTTTGTTTTTACTGTAGAGATAGCATGGAGTTCAGCTTCAGTTAAGGACCTTTACATATAGATATCTGCCTGTAGGTACTGAACAGTACATGGAAATTCACTCTGCCCTGGATTATAAAGATAGGGTACAGCTCCTGGTTATAAATCTCACGGCAGGTTTATGTATAAAACATGTAAATGGATACACTGTGGCCTCACAAATGGAGCTAAATATCTGTGCTTAGGGAGAAAAAAAAAAGGGGTGAGGTGGGGGGAAGAATAAAGTCTATCCTGGTTAATCAGCAAACTAGATCTGTAATGGGAACTTAGACATCTTGCTTGTATATATATGTGTGTGTGTATATATATATATATATATATATGTGTGTCTGTGTATATGTATGTATGTATGTATATATATATATATACACGTATATATGTATATATGTGTGTGTGTATATATATATATATATATATATATATACACATATATATAAAGAGAGAGAGAGAGTCCTGTGTACAGAATCCTGCATGGAAGCACCTTGATTCTGAGCTAAATCTTAACTGATTGTGCTAAATGGGTAATGTCTGTAGGAGGGAGGTTCAGAAGGAACTATCATTTGAAGATCACCAATTACATTACACTAATTAAACCCCAAAGAAATAAAATAAAAAAAACCACCAAAATTTGTTATATATATGCAAATAGAAAAGCTGAATATGCAACATAGGAAGACTAAAGAAAATAAAATTTTACAACTACTGTCAGTATTAAATTGTTGATAGAGACAAAGGCATGAGTCAGGCATCTGAAGTCTGACTAATAAGGTTAGAGAGACTCTGTTGTTTGCACAGTCCAGAGCACTGAGTGAGACATACAGAGGGCTGGCATACACTGCTGCAGGGCTGTGTTACTCACAGCAACTGCACTATTACTTTCACTTAGGCTCAGACAGCCCCTGGAGTGATGCACTAGGGAAGAGGCTCTCTGGTGAATCAGTAACACTCTCAACAGCCAGTTCATGCATTAAAAGGACAGTTCACAACTTATGGTAATTTTTTTTTCTGAGCTGGAAGGATGTAGGCCTGATGATCCAACACGGGTAACTGCATCTTTAAATTAGAATGCCCATTTATCTGGACCAGAGTGTTTTATTCCTGGAGAACCTGAATACAAAAAGCCTTGTGCTCCTCTCTGAAACCCATTCACAGTTCATTAACTGAGCAGAAACCTTTGAGGATACACAGTTAAGTAAATTGCCATCTCCAAACAGAAGTCTGGGGTTGTAAATTAATGCTGAGACTATTACTAAAGGCAGCAGGTACACAACAAGTCCTTTGCACATTTGACATTTTTCTCTTTATTCTGATCTGCAGTGTAGAAAATCTGGAAATAAATTATTCTGATCATGATAGATTATGATCTGTGGTACCTCCAGGCTGCATTTGTTGCCTATTCATGCTAAATACACTGCAGCAGAATTAATTTTGTTCATTTGTTTGCTTTAGCCTATTTTTTCCCCCCTTGAGGGAAGGCATGACCAGATATAAGTGATTTCATGACTCAAGACCCTCTGCTTCTAACATCTGAGAAATTTAGAGGAGTGATTTATACAAGGGAATTCTAAGCTAATGGAAAATTACAGAGTTAAACCTGCTGACAGAGAGGTTCTGCTCCCATATTGTTATTAAGTTATCAGGAAGTCCTTTAAATTTTCAACAGGATGTGCTTTCTGATTGAGCAGGTTAGCATAAGAAAGACAGACTCTAATGAATCAATCTCAGTGTTTCTTCCCTGCATGGCAAATGATATAGATTTCTCTGATGTGTTCACTTAGCTGGTTGAGCTGATTGCATTTTGGGTTGATGAACTGAATCTTTCAAAGCATTTAAATTGGAAGGGTAATGAGGGAGTTAGAACTAAGACTTCCATGCAAGTCATAGCATGATGAGAGTGCAGGTAGATGGAATAAAGGCTCCAAAAATTTTGCTAATAAAATTCTCACTCTCTTATTTATTTCTGGGATTTTAGTTGATGCTCTCTGAGTCTGGTGGTTTCCAGGAGTAAATTAATCCTCAATATGTCTCTCTGAACAAAGTAGAGATCATTCTGCATTAGTGAGGGTGGAAAGTCCTTTCCCTGTAATCACAGAATCACAGACTATCCTGAGTTGGAAGGCACCAGCAGGATCAGCAAGTCCAGCTCCTTGTGCAGATCATCCCAAGAATCCCACCGTGTGCCTGAGAGTTTATCCAAGCACTGCTTGAGCTGTGTCAGGCTTGGTGCTGTGACACTTCCCCTGGGAGCCTGTTCCAGTGCCCAGCCACTCTCTGGGGAAGAACACTTTCCCATTACCCAACCTCAGCCTCCCCTGACACAGCCCCAGCCATTCCCTCAGGTCCTGTCACTGGTGACCAGAGAGGAGAGATCAGTTCTGCCTCTGCTTCCCCTCGTGGGCAAGGGGTTCTCCCTCAGTCTCCTCTTATTGCCATCAGCAACCTTTGTATATTAGACACCAGGAACGTCTTGGAACTGTGACATCCAGATATGAAATCAGTGGGCTAAAGAATCACTTGCTAAAGAAAAAAGCAGTTTTATGCTCTTTGACCAAGGCTTCTGACTTATCAGTGTAGTCAAATAATTTCCATTTTCAAGGCAGCTTTCTAGGAAAATGTTTAAAAAAACCCTACATGTTAGACATTGCAGCCCTGTAACTTCTGCTC
This sequence comes from Luscinia megarhynchos, assembly GCA_034336665.1. Lineage (NCBI taxonomy): Eukaryota > Metazoa > Chordata > Aves > Passeriformes > Muscicapidae > Luscinia > Luscinia megarhynchos. The sequence continues at coordinate 96,104,133 of JAPFBE010000002.1, forward strand.
ACAGACCTCCTCTCTGGTGTGAAAGGAACCTGGGATCAATTCAGACTCTACCACGAGCGTTTTGATCCACCTGGCAGTCCTTAGGTTTCAGAGTTGTGAACTGAACTTCTGCTCAGCTGCTTCTTGATCCCTATTCATCTCCTGTGGCTATTCACAGCCTGTGTTTTGAATAGCAGAATAAGACTGTTAATAACTAGCTGAACACAGGATTGCTGTATGGCTCAGGGTCCTTGGCAACCAGACGTTTGGTAGAAATTCCTCACAAAAATCTTCATTCCACACATATCAAGAACAGCTTTCTCATGCTATGAGGGCTAAAGTCTATCAGTCTATAAAATTAGACATTACTGTTGAAAAAATACAGGACACTACCATTGTTGTCCCTTCAAAACTTGAAGGAAAAATTCTTCCTTGTCCCAAAAGTGTGTAAATCATCATTTTATAGGAAAGATATACAAACAACATGCCAAAAAACTTCCAGTATGACTAGGAGCCATGGCTTAATCAGCTCAAATCTATTTGTGTTATGAGATAACATCTTTCAAAGAAAGATAATAAAACTGAAGTGCCATACAAACCCTTCATCTAGATAAATAAGAAAGAAAGATAGAAAAAAAAAAAAAAAAAAGGCAGGGGAGAAACTGATGCTTCCATGCCCCTTTTAAAGGTTAGAAGTGTAGTACAAATACTGTGTCAATACACAGTTAAATGATCCAGCAGTAGTTCATTCACATTTACTTCAAGATGGTTAGAAGTCAAATACCCAAAAGAAGGAAAGAAACAATTTGAGAGACACTAAAAATTTAAAGCATTCCAATAGAATTTTAAAAGAACAGTCAAGGTCACTTTGAATTTATCAAAAAATATCAGCAGAAAAGAGAAACAGGTGCAATGATAGCTACATGGATGAGAGGGCAGACATTTATGGTGTCAGTAATTGAAAGAAGGAAAGAAACTGTTATCTGCTAACACTCTATACTGGAAAGAAAAATATTGCTGAGACTTAAACATGACGACTATATTGTTACACAGGATATTTTAAAAATACACTCAAATCTAATTAGTTGAATTATCTCTCCACTATTTATTATTTTTTCTTTTTTTTATATATGTAGTTGCTTTTTTCACTTTGTTCCTCCTCATTCATCACTTACACCATAGGATTTGACCATTTACACCATAGGAGTTACACCACAGGATTTGACTTTAATTTGGCTAAATAACCACAGGTGATTCTCCCAAAAAGATTTTAATGTACAAAAGATGAAAAAAGACCCCAATATTTCAGGCCAATATAGAAGCTACTGGAGAGGCAAAGACCAGGGTAGGAGATTTATATCTTTTTTAACATCAGAGTGCTTTGTTTGTTTCTTTTATATTGGAGAGAGCTAAAAAGCTATTGATGATAGCCATCATATATTCACATGTCAGGATGGAATGTGAAGAGCAAAGAAACAGATAAAACTTTTCTGAAGTCATTCCTGTTAGGGTGAGATGTGCAACCACAGGGTTAAAAAAAAAACCCTTTGAGTTTCAAAAGGCTTTTGATAAGGTTACACATCTAAGATAATTGGTTATGAGAGATACACATATTCCAGGAGTTAATGAAGTCCTTAAAACTCAGATGAAGTCCCCAGAGGAAAACTCCAGTTTTTGACTGATATGGAAAAGATGCAGAACCTGTTGCCACTTCATGGGAATCCTAAATAAAAGTCTGATTAAAATTGTGTGGTGTACTTTATGTCTTTACAATCTCAGGCACCAAATGTTGAAATATATGAATTTAAAAGGCTACATTGATTGCTTATATTTTCAAGGAAGTGCCAGGTTCTGCACTAAACTGACAAAACCCCCATGGAATACTGCAGCTTGGGATTAGAGTGGCTAGAGAGCTCCCACTGGAAAAGAATCTGGGGGTGCTGGCCAGCAATGACTGAACTGACCAGGTGCAGCATTTTGTCTGATTTGAAACATTATGCATGTAGACTTATCAGTGAAAAGTCTATAAATGTGATAGTTATAATTCCTCAAAATAAAATTAAAAATAAAAAAAACCAAGGAAGAAAGTAAACCCTTGCTTATTTATTTCACTGTGGTTGTTAAATGTTGCAAACCCATGTCAAATTCTGTTATCTCATCAGTAAAGACTTATGAAAAAATAATTTTCACATGATCTTAAATATTAAATAAATTTCTACCATGAATACTAGCAAACTATTTGTTCAGAAGTGATCCATTTTCTTTGCCAGTCTGTATTTCAGCAAGACAAGACATACAGCCATTGTTAGAGAAAAGTGTATCACACCCAAATTCTGCCTCTTCCTGACCTTCCAAGCTAGGGTAAAGAAATGCCTCCTGTCTGACTTATCTCTCAGGTGCAAGAGCTGCTGCTCTGCTGTAGTCAGCTACACTTTTATCACAGGCTTATCAAGCAGGTAACTCTAATTTTGCATGTGCAATGATTTCACCTTCATGAATAGTGATAAAGGCTTAAAAAGATTCTGAACAGTTTGATTAGGAATGCATCAGCTGGTGGATCAAAGATAAATCTGACCAGCAGCTGAAACTGCCATTCTCAAGTCTGCTTGATCCTGGAAGTTATTTGATTGTACCTCTTGCTTTGGTGACAGGTTCTTTTCATGCTAACAGTGGAAAAAAGATTACAGCAAATTTACTTAAATTTAACTGGTTTTGTTTCTAAGTTCTTATTTTGCTAGTGTTTTTAAAAAAATATATGGATAAATTTTAGGGCTGTCATAAGATTATTCCCTTGATTGAAATATTAGAGGCCAACTATACTATGAATATTCATAGTAGATTATTAAATATATAATTCAATCTGATACAATATATTGCTTGATAATAGGAACCACAACAGCAAAAGAGTGGTCTGCACCAGTGATTCACAAATAGCATGTGTTAAAAAAATAAAGATATTCAAGAATGGAAAACTAAAGACCTGGAGAAGTGAAAAAACACTTCTGAAACTAAAAAGAGATTATGGATTATCCCAAAAAGCAAATGAGGAGTTCTGGCATGGCTACATTGCTTCTTGCAATGCTGCACTGCTCTGCCAAAGGCACCTCTGCAGCAGAACACCTCAAACCAACCAGCCCAGAAAAACAAAATTTGCATGTGCATGGTGGAGATGGAACCTCTGCATTCCAAATCTCAAACTTAGAGAATTAGTGAGCATTCTTTATGAAAAAGTAATCTCAGGGTTTATAAAGGGCTGCAGTTCATTCCCCTCCCAACCAAGGATTTGATTCAAATTTTTGTTCTCTTTACTGTGGTACTTTTATATGAAACAAACAGATGGGAAGGTGGGTTATTCCCATTTTTCATTTTCATTTTTCATGATTTTTAAAGATAAATATGAATAGTTATTAACTAGAGTCACCTTCAGCTGTAGCTGGACAATTAAAAATGTCTTTGTCAGTATTCCACACCCCAAACCTAAGAAAATGTGTTTTATTTGAAAGTCAAGACTAATTAATCTCTCTGCTTCATTCTTTAACCTGTGAGTGACCACTGAGTGAATAGCATCTTTTTCTTCTTTCTGTCTTGATTTTCCAGCCATATCTTCCTTTTGAGGTGAATAGTTTCAAAGGATATCCCTGGGAACAGAGATACTCCCTGGAATATCCCTACATGGGCTGTCTTGTGTATTCCCACATTATGCCCACACATAGCACAAGATGTAGAACAACTTCAGAATCTTTTCCCAACTTGTTTTGTGTATGATCAATCACCTTTCCACATGGAAAAAGAGTGGGACAGAATGCTATGGGTTTTAGTAGGAGTCTGCCATTAGTCCTTACTTCTGGGAGGCAGCCCTGGCACACAGACTTTGCTGGAGATGCTCTGTGTGCCAGCCTGGGGCAATGCCAGCCCTGTGCAATGCAGAATGAGCCCTTTCTTGTAGCAGACAAACCAGACCAGTGTGAATACAAAGGAAACATTCAAAGATGCAGTCCCTGTCTGCTGTGCATCTAAAGTAGCTACAAACTCTGTGCATGGTGCTGCTTTGCTCTCAAGTGTCCCCATTAGTTTACAGAAGGCAGAGCTAGCAGTGCCTGCCCACAGCAATGCCTGCAGTGTGTGCTCCTTTGTTAGGATCAAAAACTCTGTCCTGGCAGTGTCTTATTCCTAGGACAATCCCCACAGCACAGGGAACCATCTGCTTGAGGTTTGTTGCAGAGACCACAATCCAGTCCAGCCCTACTGCTGTGAGGCCCTTCTGTCCTGCTCACTCCTTACAGCCAGCTTCACCTCTACCTTCTGTCATGGCTAACATCAGCACAAACTTCCTTCAATTCAGACCCCACTGCAAGGAAGAAACAGTCACCTGAAGACTTCAAAATGTCTCTCTCATTGGCAGCTAGTGCTCAGATGAGGTGGAGGTTGGTTTAATAAGCTACTGGTGATTTATGAGGACACCCAGAATATCCAAACTGTCATAGTGAAAGCAACAAATAAATAACTGTAAGAGATATCAGCTAGGGCTCAGTGAATGCTAGCTGAATATTCAAAACTTTCACACCATTTGAAATTATTTTGCTTGTTCTTCATCAAGAAAATTTTTACCTATATGCTGCTTCAGAGAATCAGAGAATCACAGAATGGTTTGGGTTAGAGACCTTCAAGATCATCCAATTCCAACCCCCTAATGTGGGTAGGGACCCTTCCAGCAGACCAGGCTGCTCAAAGGTTGACCAGGTTGACCAGGTTGCTCAAAGTCCCATCCAGCCTGGCACTAAATGCTTCCAGGGATGGAGCATTCACAACTTCTCCTGTGCCACCCTGTGCCAGTGCCTCACCACCCTCATAGCAAAGAATTTCTTCTTAATGCCTTCAAAGTATTGAGATAGATATTAAGATAATACAAGGTTGCATCTTGGGGGTCTTTAAGGTCCCTTCCCACCCAAGCCATTCTATGAATTCTCACAGGCAAAATTTCAAAGGAGGAAATACAGAGCAACCATTATTTCCCTGTAACACCACCCCTAGCAAAGTTTGCCACGAGTTTTGCATCTTTGAGGACAGCAATGCCCATGGACAAAGCCCACTTCTGGGAATACAGGTAACCAGCCTGTTATCCACACCTTCATCTGTGTATTGTGTTTGTGTATTCCTGAGGGTCTGAGAGTGCCCAGCAGAACATGAGACTGCCTGGTGTCTGAAAGTACAAATGTAATTCCATCAATTCAAGGGTCTTAAGTCCAAGTAAACGAATGTTCTGTCTCCTCTTGGATTCAGGTGCCTGAATTCTACCCAAGTCCAACCTTAAAGAGCCTATATCCCTTCTCAGAGCTGGCTCCAATTACCCGTAATGAGCACGATGAAGCAAAATCTTTGAGTTCTGCTTTGCTAAGCTGGTGCTCATTTCTCACTCCCTGGGCAGAAAAACATTTTATTGAAGCATTTTGTCTTTGTGAAAGAAGTGATACATGCTCTGTGGCAACATATCCTTCCCAGGCTGGAAAATGCTAATTAACACTGATTCTTAAAAAAAATATTTTGTTTCATCCTATTTAACTATTAATTCAGATGTAATATTGAGAGGGGAATGAAAATGAAAGGTGTTTTTTCTATTATTTCTCTTTTTCTAATTTTTACAAATGAAGGCACAATTAAGCAGCCTGAAATTTAATTACAACTTGCATTTCATGTAAGCAAACACATTACAACTGAGAATGCTAATCCTGAATGCAGAAATTGCCATAATGGAACAGAAAAAAATCCAACTGCAAGCAGCATAGGATAAGCTTTTGCCACTGTCACTTTGCACGTGGTCACAGAAATGGTAGATACTGCTTCTCATGTTGCTTGTTAGCAATAGAACAGGAATGGGACAATATTGGCCATATTCTCAGCTGGCATTTATAGTCTCCTAACTCTACTGATTTTTTAGTTTTTCTCTGTTTTCACCAAATACATGTGTTTCCTGAGGGCCAGCCAGTGCACTTCATTGACACTGATTTACATTGACTGTGAATCCGATTTTACAGATCCAGAAGTCCATAGATTTTCTTTAAAAAAACAAAACAAAACAAAAACAAAAAGGCAGTAGTTGCTTTTCTAAATCCTAGAGTTTTTTAGTAGTTTGCAACAACACCTCCAAACTCCTCTTTGCATTTGGGATCTGCATTACAAATACTCTTTGTAGTCATCTGCTACTTCTCAAGCAAATGAGATGGACAAGAGAGGTATTAGTTCCAATAATTTGTGTGATTGTCCTCTTTATAAGTTATTGTTCTACCATTGTCACTGCAATATTTGGATGCCTGCCAACAGAACTTCAACTGATGTGACTTATGTTGGTCATGGGGAATTCATTCTCTCTCATCATTTCTCCAGGAACAGAACTGAGTTTTGTTTGTCTGTGTTTCATGTCCCAACAGATTTGTGCTACTATTAAAGAAAAAAGTTTTAAAAACAATTGGAAATCCCACAGTGAAGATGGGGCATCAGCCATAAAGGTGTGCAAAAATACTTTGTTCTGTAAGATTTCATTATTTCTCTGAGAGACAAAAACTTTTAGGATTTGTTTCTTTATCTCTGGAATAAATTTTCACATTTCTGAGGAGAAAAAATGTTGACTGAAATACTCAGGTTGGTGATTTTGGTGACCTTTTTAATGTCCAGGCAGCACACTGCAGCATGGCCCTGGGAGTGCAGGACAGTCCTCACTTTAATTTTATTGTTTATACGAGGTAAGAATGCAAAGTACAAAGAGAGGCCACAACCCAAGAGAAACCTTTAAGTCTGTGGAAAAACTGAGAGGAGAGTCCCTAGCTACCTTTTCAGTGAAATATCTTCCAGGCAAAATATCTACTTAAACTATTTCTTTATTCTCAGAGATCTTTGAAAAGACCACATTGAGCATTTCCAGGAGGAACCCTTAGCTAAACCCTGGCTTGGAAGGGTTTGGCACTGTATGACAGCCCCAGCTGTGTCACTTAGGTGATGACATCAGGTAAAACACTGAAGAACTCACAAAGGCTGGAATGAGGATTTATCCAGCCCAGTCTCAGTCTTGAGCTGATTTTAGCCTGTTTAGGTGTAATAACAGCTCCCCAGCTATCATATGAATATTGCCCAAATTGTTTTCAGCATAAATCATTTTAGTTTGTCTCTGGATGTCACATGTGGAAAAGTCTAGCAAACCTGAGTAGTCATTGCAAAACATATCATGTCTTTGTGTTAACTGAAGAGGGAGAAGGTGGTGGTGAAGCTTCCCTTTTTCTTAAAAGCAATGAAAAAAATCAGACTGTGTTAAGGAAGTGTCAAAGTATACCCAGGCAGCTCCCCAGATTATGGAGCAAGAACTTCCTCACTATAAGCATCATGTGAAAATGGGTGGAGAACTGGGATACTGGTAATTCATCACAATCTTTTCCTCCTTGGGAAATGCAGGTAGCACTGACCTTGGCACTCAGGGAGACACTGCAAGGCCAAGGGTAAAAACAGAACAAGAAAGGGGTAAATAAATACTAGATTTTGTCTAATCCATTCAGTAACTGTATAGCAATATGCCTGGCCTAATAAGAATGATAGTATTTTTTCTTAGGAAGTTAATACATTAATTACACTAAAAGCAATTTCCAGCTCTGACAAGTGGATGCCATAACAAGATTTTCCTTGTAAAAACAGAAGGGATTTATAAGCTGCTTGATCTCAGGCAGAATAAAGACCATGTACAATGGACTTGTAGAGATCAAGGGAAGGATTCAGTTACCTAAACACAGGCATTTAACGTCCTTTGAGACACCCTGCCTGGTTTACAGCTGCTGTGGTTTATGGATTTCCCATAAATTCTGTCTCATTGCTGCCAGCTCATACCCAAATGATGTCCTGCCTACAAAATCAAAGCAATTTGTTTGCAGAAAGACCTGAGCACCTAGAGTCACCAAAGACAGTTCTGCATATCTCAGGATGAAGCTGTGCACTGTTCCATCTGCTGAATGCTTAGGCACAAAGGAAATCCATCATAACCACCTTTTTTTTGCCAGGTAATATTGCTTTGGTTACTTTGACTGGAAATTGCATTTTTATTTGCTCATCTCCTTTGTGCCTAACAGAATTAAAAACATTCTGGGTGTTTAATGTGCAGAAGGTGTCAGTTTATTGAAAGGCTTTTATCCTTGTATTTTGGAGTTGGTAATTACCTCTCACGAGTGAAACAAAAGGCAAGTCACAGCTCTGGCTGCCTTTCATTTCCCTTCAAACTGAATGTGACCCCACACTGCTATGTTCTTGGCAAGGATTTTACTAATACAGCAGGTTGTTACTAACCAATGTTATTCACATGGTTCAAAATTAATTAGAAAAGTCTGTTCTAATTTATAAATATGCAATTATGGTTAAACAAATCAGAAGTTGAGGCCTTGCAAGGTTCCCAATGGGTTGTTATATTCTTGATTCTAGTGCATCCAGAAGAAAGAGTCACTGATCTGTCCTGTGATGTAAAAATGCAATTTGCATGATTCAAGTGGGAATTGCAGATGTATTAAAACATGCTTTTGGAGTTTGTTCAAAATTAATTATTATGAAAACAAGTGAATTTGTGGAATAATTTCTACAAAAAAGCACAGTCACCAAAATAGCCTAATTACTTTCAATACCAAGTAGTCTTTCTCCGAACAAGCAAAAGAAGGGAGTAAACTTCATTTTGCTTTGTATGATACCCCAGATATTAAATTTAAAGAGATCAAAGCTCAGTGAGAGTAAATAAGGCCTCTTGCTCTATGTCCCAATCTGCTCCTCTTTGAAAGTCTGTATTTCCCATCTCTATTTCACAGGCTCTTCTATGACTCTCTGATCTCCTGACTTCCTGCCTACTAAATGGTCACAGAGCTCCCCTCCCTGACTCCAATATTGAAATTAATTCATCCTAACTCCTAACTGCCTGTCTTTGGCCATTTATGTAAGACAATTTATTTTTTTTTAACAAGTGAAAATCTGTTACCCCAAACTTTGCTCTTATTGAGGCCTTTTTTATTCTGTCTAATGACAAAAAGTCTGCCATAGGCCTCCAAAGCAAAGAGGCTGTGTCCAGTATAAAAGCACTGCAGGTTATTACTAGGCCATTGACTGTAACTGTTGGATTGCATCCACACACAATGTTCTTTCACAAAATTTTGTTGTTATTAAATTTGTTAGAATAGTTCATAGGGGACAGAAGCCTAGGCCACACAATTTACCAATTCCTACCATGCACATCCTATGGCCTACATACAGGAAAGAGTCATCAGCCCTCAATTGCCTTCTCAAAGTTTCTTTGAGATGCCCAGACAAAAAACTATCCTATGAAACTTCATAAACCAGCCTGGACTGAAAACTGATGCAGCATTAAGAATACACTTGAATATATTGAACACCAAGGGTAAAAGAATATTACTGTAGCCTGCCTCACTCATATCAGATCAACTAGAAAATATATTTTAGCTAATTTCCCATTCAAAACAGGTCTATTACATCTGTGAGCTCTACTCAACAGGATAGCAGTTTCCCATAGATTTCAAAGACCAAAATCTCATATCACAGAATCACAGAATATGCTGAGTTGGGAAGGACTCACCAGGGTTATCAAGGCCAGCTCCTGGCTCTGCACTTCATTCAGCACTGTCTGTAGGTTTAATTTCAGTTCCCTGGTGTAAGTCTGGGGTAGTTTCAGAGACCTGAAAAGAACTGAAGCCTGCAGCTATCAGACAATGATTGTTTCATTTGGAAATCTGGAGGAATGATTAAAAAGAAAAGCAGAATTGTTATTGCAGGACTGATTGGAAGCTGATGTAAGTTTGCACCCTTCTGTTCTTTAAGGTGTTTTCATGGTAATAGAGACTCTCTAAATCCTTCAGATGCACAGTGAGATCCATAAGACAGAGGCACAGTCTTTCTAGCATCCCTGGCTGAACAGCTAAGTCTTGACTTGGTGATTTTGAGGATCATTTCCAATCTTAACAATTCTGTGATTCCATGATCCTATACCTGGACTGTGCCTGCAGACGACAAAATAACCCAGCAGAGGTCTGAATTACTCTGGGTGTTTGCCAGATCAATGGGGATGTGCAGTCATTCCACTCTGGTGGCCATTTTTCTTTTAGTTGTCTGGAAATCAGGTGAAATTAGCCCAGATCTTCTAAAATCTTTGAATCATGCTAAGCTGCTTATTTGATCTAATATTCCTGCCTCAATTCTTGTCCTAGCCTTAAAGGAAACAAAAGGAAAGTATGGGGAAAAAAAAAGAACAAAAACCCAAACCCCTGTGAGTGCACGAATCCAAGTAGGACTAGCAGTGTATGCTGACACTGAGCACATCAAGGAGAGTTTGCTTTTCACTTTTCACTCAAGCTGGCAAAGTCTTGAGCCATTTCAACAGGAGCCATTTCAAAGCCCTAATGGAGTCCAAATCCCATGTTAGATGTGTGCAGCTGCTTCTGGCAGCACGGAAGGATCAGGTTCAGTGGCCTGATTCACAATCCTGCCTCCCTGTCACACAAAATTGTGTAGGAGGGGAAAAAACAAACAAACATTAAAAAATACAAAAGATGATACAAAAATGAGTCTTAGGAGGAAAGGAGAAGTTCTGAATCCTTTCAAGCACGTTGCCAAGGAAACCCTTCCTTGCTATCCTTTTCATCCTGCTTGTCTGACTCTGTGGAGAGAAACAGACATTGGGGATCTCTTCTTGTACAGGGGGTGATTTGACAGTTACTTATAAGTTGAGACAGTTACTTATAAATATATATTTTATTAAATTACAATTTTTACTTGTTTTTTGGTTCCTTTTTTAAATTGTGACAAGGTGTAAGGTCATCCCAAGGGGAAGAATTTAAAAAGGAAATTAATATAACTATTGACAAGTCTTGTGTGGAAAGGAAGAGTGTGAACTTGCTGTTTATAAACATTTAGATCTTCAGTACTTGAAGCAAATGGGAGGTTTCCTTGATATTATGAGCTTTCTTAATTCTGTGTTGTTGTGTCAACCCCACACACCATGTGTGTAATGTGCCAAATATTCAAGAAAAATGTGTTATTTGTTTCTATTCTGTGTCTTAAACATAAGTGAAGTACAGTCCTTCATAAAATAGTCTCAATTCACCTTCATTTTGTTCTAGTGTGCAGATGCCAGTGAAGCCTGTCTGGGATCACATTCCAGAGGGGGACAAGTCAGTCTCCCCAAAGGCCCCAGCACCATGGGACCAGTGGACACCATCATGATGAAGAAGACTGGAAAGTTGCTCTAGATCCTTCCTTTTGCCAGTATTGGGTGATTTTTCCCAAGGCTACTCTAAAACATCATTGTCTGTTCCACTCATTGCCCCAAGCCCATCTCTGAAGGGAGCCAGAGTTCCTATATCTAGAAAATTATATGACAGCAAAGGCTTTAAAATATGCATAATAAACCTTAATCCTTTTCCACCGTTTCTCTGCACTTAATGCAACACTAAAATAGTAAAAATATTCACTGAGAGTTATAAAACTACCTTGTGATTTCAGAGGCTTGAAGTCCCCTCTTTTGGCATCTGGCTATGCACAGAATGACAGGGATAACTTGCACTTTTTCAGAAAATTATACTCTTCTGTCTCATGCTTCATTAAAGATTTTGTTCTACAGGAGAAACCATGGCCTAGGACTTCTTGGTTTCATGAGGGAACCAAGTTCTTAGGGAGCATTGCAACCATGCAGGTTTTACACTGCAAGAATAGAGAGCAGGATTGCTCTTGCTTACTTCAGGGCTGAAATTATGAAGAGAAATGGTCAAGGGTTTGCTGTGGTCCCTGATTTAGTAGGCATGCATTAAAAGAGGAGGACTCTTGTTTCTCCCAAGGAACTAGGGTATAGGACTAGACTGTTCAGCCCCATCTGAAACAAAATTCCTGCCTCCCAATTCACAGTAATGTCAAATACTTCAATTCCTGCACAGCTTGGGCACTAGGAGGGGTGGAGAGGAGGTCGAAACAAAGATATGAAGACAATCACTGAACTCAGACTCTTAAGATGGGAAAAAAAAAACAAGCCAAACCAAACCAAACCAAACCAAACCAAACCAAACCAAACCAAACCAAACCAAACCAAACCAAACCAAACCAAAAAAAAATAAAAAAAAAGATTTGAATCTCCTTGAGCAACATAAAAGAAAGACATGGACCTGTTGGAACAAGTCCAAAGGAAAGCCACCAAGTTGATCACAGTGCTGAAAACCCTCTGCCATGAAGACAGGCTGAGAGTTGCATCTGTTCAGCCTGGAAAAGAGAAGGCTCTGGAGGGTGCTGAGACACTGAAACAGACTGGCCCAGAGAACTTGTGGCTGCTCCATATCTGGAAATGTTCAAGGCCAGGTTGGATGGGGCTTGGAGCAACCTGGGATAGTGGAAGGCATCCATGCCCATGGCAGGGGTTTGGAATAAAATGATCTTTGAAGGTGCCTTCTATCTGAATCCATTCTCTGATGGTTCTATGGTTCTATGAGTTACTTACTGACTGGTTTGGGCTATCAGACCATTCCTGTGCCTTGCCATAAATGCTGTGACCATGGGTGAATATTTTGTTAAAGATTTCAGTACGTGTTCACTCTCCAGATTCTTTCCAGACCTATTTTCCTACTACATACACAGATTACCTGATTTGCACCCAAAGTATCAAATGAATCTTAGCCCTCATTTTCTTCTCTTTCATCATTTGTCAATTTTTATCTAGGGGTATATCCCACAGCCTCTGTGGTGAAACCATTTATAGTCCATTATCTTCAAAAGACACAGTTATCGTGCATTTATTAGTACTTGAAGAGACATTGGAACTGTATTAATTTTTGGGGTTCTGCATACTCTTAATAAAGGAGAAAGAAAGAGGGGGGAAAATGAGATATTACAAAATTAAGGGATGTGGTCATTATTTGTCACTAGAAGACAAAAGTAAATCTAGGCAAGTTGAAAATAACAAGACAGTCAAATGCCATTCAGGCAGAGGTAATGCCAGAAAGAAAAGAAAAGAATGAGTCCTGTGCATGCCTACATTTCACACCAGACCAGCACTCAATAAATCAACACATGGATTTAATTGCTGTGACAAATGAATATAGTGAGGGGAGTCAAATTCTGCTGGGTAATGCAGTCATCCAGCAAAACCCTGGTCAGCAGAGATATGTAGGTCAGTCATTATGGACCAGTGAACAGAGGGAGTCCCTCGTGTGAGAGCCAAGATAAAAATCTCACAGTGTAATCTCTAATAAAATATCAGACTGCAAATGTGTCTGGCTTTAGCATCCTTCTTAATAACCTTCAGCAGAAGATGAAGGTATTACACAAAGTGACAATTAACAAGACTGACAGAGCAAGAGTCTGGGATTTATTGCTGGATTTTTCAGTTTGCTTGATTATTTGGTTGGGGTTTTTTAGCTGCATTTCTACTTCCATTTTTAAAACCAAATTCAAAAAGGAAATCAGCTGAGCTTTAAAAGTCAGAAAAAAGGGAAATGAGAGCTTGGTAAAACTAATATCCCAAATAAAGGCAGTAGGATGCTATTGCAGCCCATGTTCCCCATGACCTCAGTCATAGTCTGCCATATGTGGAGATGAGATCTCAAAGGGACTGATGAGGCAACCCTGCTCTGAGGGGTGAAGAAGTATTGAGGAACAGTGACCACTCCTATGCAAAGGTCTCAGCAGTGTTGGAACCCTCCTTCAGCCCTGTGCTACACATAGAAGTTACTCTGATACATGAGATTGATTTTTGTAAAGTCAATCACATTGGGAAAAAACAAGCTCTGCATCTTGCTAATATTCACTTGCCTGAACAAAACTGATTGCAATCCCTGCTCTCAGGAAGTACTTTTTCCACAGTATGGATGATGTCACCCCTTCTCTGCTGTACCTGCTTTCTGACATCAGTGCAAGTGATGGGGATGACATTGAACCAATTTTCTACATCTAGCTTATTACATTTCTCTGATGGAAAGAACACATTCCCCCAAATGCAGGGAAACCCTTCCTCCATCAGGAGCTCTGAGCAACCTGGTTTAGTTTAGAAGATGTCCCTGTTCATGTCAGGGGGGTTGGAGCTAGATGACATTTAAAGGTCCCTTCCAACAAAACTCTTCTGTGATCAGGATGTCCTTGTGGAAGAACACAAACAAGATCTAAGGTGTTTTTTTCTACTGCTGAATCCAGCTAAGCTCATTGTAACTCTCTAAACACATTAAAATCAGTTATAGCAGTGAATCTCATAGGAACACTGATGCCTCCAGGAGATTTTGCACTTCTTTCCTCTGTTTGTATCAAAGATGAAGGAATTGTACCACCAAAAAATACAGTGCACAATAAACTTGTATAAAACGTGTTTAAATAGCACATATAACCAGAAATGCTTCTTTATATCTACCTAGCTGCATTGTCAGGAGCTTCTGATGATCTGACCCTGCAATTGCATCACATTTGCCCAAGAAAACTCAAAATATTTTATAGAAACATCTGTAAGTTTAAACAGCAACATGCAATACTCACTGGTGGCAATTAAGCCATTTTGCTTTGTAATTCTGATTACATATGAAAGATTGATAACTTTTTCCTCTGATTCCATAATTACTAAAGTAGGGGTGATCATAAGCAGGTAGAATGACAAAGCAGAAGTGTAGTCAGCTGCATTCTCTGCACATTCATCTACAGGTGCCTCAGTGGGTAACAAATTAACAAATCCTTTGTATTAATCTCCAGGAATCACAATACTGAGAGAACATTTTGCTTCATGGAATATATCAAGGTCAAATTCACCTTTTCAAGCAGGCTATTAGTTTTATAGATTTGCCTGTCATGTTACCAGTGGGTTTTTTTCTTTAACTTTCTGACTTACACACTTACCCACAAAGAGCTTTTGCCTTTCCCTCCATTCCACTTTTTCTTTACTGCTCCAATAGGATGTTTTTAATTAGGTTGTATAACCCAGCCAAAAAAAAATAAGATATATTAATGTGGTTGTTTTGTTTCAGTTTTCCTTTCAGTCAGGGATCTTGCCTGCTTGGTCAGTTACTGGTTCTGGGAGACCTTGCAGAAATAAAAGGACTTAACTTATCAGAAGGGACTTATGCTAATTGTAAGGTGCAGAAAAATAAAAGCTATTCCTCCAGAATGTAGGAGATACAGTCTTAAAAACATACCACAGCCACAGAAAAAGGGCAGATTTTAGTTATTCTTCATGAAGGCCCCTAAATTACTTGCAGTGGCAAAATCTGAGCTTTTTAGAGACATGGTGGCTCAGACCTGAGCTTGGTTTCCTTTGGCTCAGATGCCAGGAGTGTTATCAGACGAGTACATGTGGTGTGCTGCTAAAAGAAAGGTATCTTCTTGCCATTTAAATTATCTCAACCATTTTTTATGATTGTGACATATTTCATGACCTTATGTAGTGATGGATGGTGGTAGAAGACAGGCTACTCCCTGTTGGCTTTAGGGCAGTCTCGAAACAGAGGGAGAATAATCTCTTATTAAAGACAACTTTCTTTACCAAATGGACCCTGAAGGTGCACTACTGTTATTTACTACCCTCCAGCAAATCCTTCATTGCCAGAAACAATCTGATTCCTCTGTTTTATTTATTTAGTTAGTTTTCTTACAAAACTTAGCTCTGATGATTTATTCAGGCCCCATGAGGTTTACAGTAAGTTTATTCAGTTGCCACAGCAAGGGAACACAAGAAGAGACAAAAATAAATCTAAGTCTGTGACACAAGAGGCAGACAAGTATTTTGTCTCAAAATTTGTGAGATACAGACCCATCATCTTTTGCAAATGAGAACACTAATCAGTAGTCTTGAGTCTGAGCTGAATCTTCAAGTTGCATTAGGTAAACTATCATTTATATTCCAAAGCTGTTATGTATTTGAAGTTGGATTGAAAGCAGTACTGGGAAATATTGTATGAGACAAGTTTATTAAAATAAAATCTGCACTGAAAATATGCTCTCTGGAGGAAATAAATTATGTTGTATTATCTGATAAGTTAATTTATTTTTTTTCCTTGTAATATATTCCCATTAGGGTTAACATTTACATCTTTTGGTTATACTCATCTGGAAAGATCCAGACCGTGCTGCCCAACACACAAGTGTTCTATAGAACAAAGTATAGGATAGTGGCTCAATTAGTCTGTAAGAACAGAAATAAGGTTTTTATGCTGTGTTTTGATTTCGTATTCAAGGAGAAAAAAAGTTCCTTTTACAATGTTCACTTCAGGGAAACTGGACTCATAACATTTAGAATGAAAAGGGGTAATGTGAATAAAAGACTCATGCTTGGAGAAGAAGTATTAGATATACATGCCCAAAGTAATTTGCTGACCTTGAGAGAACATTGAGATTAATCTTTTCTTTTTCCACCCCAAAAAGAGCAGAGCTTACTTGGAGGAAAACAGAGCATAATCAGATCCATTTTTCAATGTAGTCCCATACAGAGGCACATATATAATAATCAGTGTTGGCCTGATCAAATCAGAGATCTAAGTCTAAATTTTCTAGATGAGTCATTGGGCTTTTGTTGTATTTTATTTTGCTTGGGTTTATTTTCCCTCAAAAGTAGGCAGCCACAAGGACTTCTGATCATCTCAAAGTCCTTCATGTGCTTACCCTGATAACTGTATCAAGTTACAATACAATACAATTAGCTTGTTTTCAGAGACAGAGAGAATTCTCAGGAACAGAATTTAAGTGACTACAACAAAGCAGCTATGCCTGGCTTTGGGTGGAAACAGAGTTTAACCCCAAGGTCTTTTCAGTGGTGGAGATCCCAAAATAGGTTTTAAAAGCCACATTTCCCTAAACTAAGGGGAATCTATCCCCTTCATTCTTTAACTCCAACTTCTATCCCAATGCTTTTAGTCCACAGAATATTTCATAGCATCATGGAAACTGGAACTGCTTTAGCAGTAGAGATTGAGGGGCCTTATACAGAATATTCCAGTTTGTTACTGATCTCTCTAAAATTAAATGACCCTACGCAAGTCTGAGTGTACCTGGTAGTGATTATCTTTAGGCTATATTGGGGAAATCTGAAATGCCAGAAATCTTTCAGTAGTGACTGAGTAGTCATCTTTGAGAATCTAAACCCTGGCTCTGGGAGCATCCAGATGAATTTAGCAGCCTGAACAGGTCTTTTAAAAACCAAGTGATAGTCATCTGTGAGGAATTGGATATTAGATATTACAGGTGAAGTCTCCTAAGGTCCAGCCCACCCTCCCAACTGGGAATATTAGCATATGCTGGCTGAGAAGTTTGTCAAGCACAATTAGCTCTCAATTAGCTCCTGTCTCTTTCTTCTTCCTGTTTGCTAGTTTATGTAAGGTTTGATTTACAAAGTGACACATTATTGTTGCACGGACCACAGGATTTCCAACTTACGTCAGATGTTAGCAGAAATACAGATTGGGGAAATCACCTCTCTCTGATAAAAATATCAGTGGTCATAATCATGCTTACAGGGATGCTGTATGCCATAAATCCATAATAGAAGACTTCCTTCCACATAAATTGCAGCAAGCTCCCTTTTTCTTTTCCATAATTCAGGCTTTTTCACAAATTGCTCTGTCTGCCTGGTCCCCCGGGAAACCTGTGCACAGACATAAAATACTGGGGGGAAAAAAAAAAAGAAAAAAAAAAGAAAAAGAGAAAGAATAAAAAGAAGAAAATTCTCTTTGTCCTCAACATACACACAGAGCTATTTACCTAATGGAAGAATGCTGATTATTTCACACTGTAGCTACCGGCATGAAACATTCAAGATTGGAAAAGGAGGGGAAATATACTGTTGACAATAATGCCTGCAGGTGTGGAAACAGAGGTGGCTATAAATTTCCATTGAATTTGGTACCTAATGGGGTGGTATTTTTTCAATAATTCTTGTGCGCTTGTCACAGAAATTTTGGAAAATTGTCTATATATTGTATTGCATGTCATAAATACAGTAATTTATGGTGCATTGCTCCTTGCAATCTAGTGCATGGTACTAAATTTGGGAACAGCACTTTTTTGCCAACTTGGAGGTGTAATCAGTGGCAACATATCTTCAAGATTCCATTCTGTTCTTCTCCCACTCCCCAAAATGACTAATACTTCTATTAATGGAGAGAAAGGGAAAAAATAATAAGGCAGACAAAGATGGATTTGCAAAAGGAGTCATGAAGAATATGAAGGAGACTTGGATGACTTGCACAGTTCAATGATCTCATCCAGAAGGTAGTGGCCAGTAGCTCAGTGTCCAGGAGGAGATCTGCAGTGAGTGGTGTCCCTCAGGGGTCTGGTGCTCTTTCATATCTGTATCAGTGATACAGAGAGGGAGATTTAGGGCACCCTCAGCAAGTTTGCAGATGACATGAAGTTGTGCAATGCAGTTGACAGAACAAAAGGGTGGCATTCCATCCACAGGGATCTGGAGAAACTTGAGAAGTGGGCCCACGAGAACCTAGTGATCAACAAGTCCAAGTGCAAGGTGCTGCACCTGGGTCAGGGCAACCACCAGTATCAGCACAGGCTGGCAGGTGAATTCACTGAGAGCAGCCCTGGAGAAAAGCTTTTTTAGGGGGCTCTGGTGGATGAAAAGCTGGAGATGAGGCAGCAGTGTGCACTCACAGCTCAGAGGGCCAGCAGTATCCTGGGTGCATCAGAAGTGGGGCCAGCAGGCTAAGGGAGGAGGTTGTCTCTGTCTACCCTTCCCTCATGGGGAGTACTGTGCCCAATTCTGGCTCTTCAGAGGAGGAAAGATGTGGGACCTTGCTCAGAGGAGGCCATGAACACGGTCAGGGGGATGGAGCACCTCTCCTGTGAGGACAGGCTGAGAGAGCTGGATGGGCTTGTTCAGCCTGGAGATGTCTGAGGATCTCTCCACTGTGGCTTCACATCCTGAAATACTTGAATACTGAAAGGGGTCTCATAAGAAATATGGAAACAGACTTTTCAGGATGGCCTGCTCTAATAGAACAAGGGATAGAGGTTGAAACCCAAAAGTGGATAGATTTAGTCTAGATGCAAGGAAGAAATTTTTGACAACTTTTTCACTGAGGGAGGTGAAACACTGGACCAGGTTGCCCAGAGAGGTGACGGATGCCCCATCTCTGGAAACATTCAGGGACAGGTTGGATGGGGGCCTGAGCAACCTGATCGAGTTGCAGGGGGGTTGCACTAGATGGCCTTTAAGGGTTCCTTTCACCATGAAACATTCTATGATTCCTACAATTTTAGGGAGTGGAAATGCAGACTAGAGCTCCTCTTTCAGGGTATGTAGGAAACAAATTCATATTGGCCATATGGTTACCTCCTCATAGTCTACAGGTTAAATTGTTTCCAAGTCCATTTTCCTTTTTAAGAACAAACATATCCGCACCACAGAAACTATAAAAATATATCCTAGGAAAATTTAGAAAGGAAAAGCTCCTCATCAAAGGACTTAAAAGGACTTCAGGTCTTTTCATCCTCCTTTTTTATCTCAATATTTGTAAGGATCTCAGCACAGATACTCTACCATGTTCTGAAATTCAAGATTAGCATAGCCCACTTAATGAAATATTAGCAATAGTGATGATACTCCATGAACAGCTGAACAGCATCTAACAGCCAGCCTAGGTGCCTAGCCTTTTCCCTAAACAAATAAAAGAATCGTCATGATCTACCTGGATAAAGAGAAACTGTTCAATTATGTGTCAATTTTTGATATTTTCATTTTAACTAACAATTTCATTTTCTAAGCTGGAAATAATATCTGCATGAAAAAGTGTTTAGGAGGATGCTATTCTTTAAAAAAAAAAAAAAATACATGAGGGAGGAAATTCTTCTCCTGACTATTAAATAATGAAAGTAGGCCAAGTCTCTGCTTGGATTCAAAGCTCTTCAAAATAATTCATCATTTTCTTTTCCTTCTTCCCTTACCCTAGTTTCAAATTTTTGGAGGGTTTTTTTTTTTAAGAAAGTTAAATGAAAATCAAGCTTCTAAGTAGCTCTTGGGATCCCTGTGAATTCCACATCAGGGCTTCCCAGTGTGCTGCTCAGCTGCAACAAAAGGATAAAAGAATATCAATGTCTCCTGTTCAGATAAACACTTGTAGGCCTTTTATAACAAAGGGAGTGATTTAGTCTTTTGCTTGAGCAAGAGTAATAAAACATTCTTTTCTATTGCAGCGTGTAATATAAATAGATTTGTCCCAAATATTGTAAAAAAGTCAGTGGGAATATATTTATAGTCATTCTGCAAAGAATCAGGTAACAGAACAAGGAGCCAAACAAGTGAGGATCAGACTTTCCATTGTCACTGACAATTTGCCTTTATTAGGAAACAGGGGTGGGATTCACCTCATCCAGCTTTAGAGATCTTCAGTGTAGTGCCTCCAGCTGTGCCAGTCACCCCAGGTTTCTTTGTACTCAGCTGAGGAGAAAAGGCATGAGTGAATAAGTATAATTCCCATGACCTACTTTAGAAGTCTAAATTCAGACCATGCAAGGATTTATCTCTCTTCATACTAAAAAGAGGTCCTAAGTGGAAATGTCAAAATTTATTCAGATGAACTACACTGCAGATGACCTGAAGAAGTGGGACATGAAAACATTGTGAGATGCAATGTAATACCTTTTGTAAGGCCCTGATCAGGAAGTAAATTGCTACTAAACTTATTGAGAGTCAAATCCAAAGGCAAGTTGTCAAATCAAGGTAGGAGAAAGATATTGGAAGAAAGATTTTAAAACAGAGAAAATAAAGAAGACCAAAATTATTTCTAATTGTAGTGCTGAGAATCCCATTGCCCTGAAGGAATGTAGCATTAAATGAATTCCAGCTAACTGATCCTTTAATTTTCTAGTCTCTGCATAGGAAAAAAATCATGTGTTATAAGTGACTCACTTTCAAACTGAAAATGTTTTCTTTATATTTTCAGTAAGATCTCATGTAAGAACAGCATTTTGCAAATGTTGTATGGGAAATTTAAAAATGGGGTACAGTGATAATGCTGAGAGTTACCTTTCAAGAATCAGCTGCAGGTTAGGGGCTGAAGACTTGCACTAGATTAATTTACTGTGGGTACAGTATCAACTAATTTCAATGGGACACAGGGTTCAGCAGTGTTAACTGCAGGGCTTAGGCTAAAACCTGCAATGAAATTTGGCCCTAAAAAGTTAAAAGCCTCCATGGTCATGCAGTGTTCCCTCTGATGATGTTGGATAAAATCCTGTCCTGGCTCAAGCCCTGTCCTAGGTTACAATGTAAAGATATGCCCAAAGGGATGTGTTCTACCACCATCTGCTGAAACCAGGTGGGGCAGTGATTCTTATCTCTGTGGGAGATATCCTCTGCTAAAGGGCAAGCTGTTAAAAACCAGATGGGGCAATGTTCTTTTTCTTTCCCATGACCTATCCTTCCTCCAGGAAGATATCTTCTGTTAATGGGTGTCTTGGTTTGATATGGGTTTACCAATTTTTATATACTCAATTTCTCTTGGAGATAGATTTAGGAGCAAAAACAATGCAGGCCTAAAACTTAAAATGGTATAAAGGAGAAATTTATTAATAACATTGAGAAAATAAGGAATTCGAAATTAGATTTCCAGATCAATCCCTCCTCCCTCCCCACCTTCAATATTTCTTAACAACATACAGAGACACTTCAGTCAGTTTTCCAATTAAATAATCATTTCACTTCACTAGAGAGAGAAGCTCCTTCTTTGTTTAGCAATAGGGTTTGTCTTCACTTTCACAATTTGCATCCGCTCGGGCAAATTTGCAAATCATGGAACTCCTCCCATCTTCACAGTCTTTCCAGAGCTGTGTTATGGGTCATGTCAAAAAACTCCTGGGGTATTACTTTTAAAAGCAAGCTGCTCAAAGACAAAAATTCTCTCCATCTCTTTTTTAAATGTCTCTGTTCATCTTTCCAGTCTCCAGATTGGAGACCTCCATTCATTTGGGGCAAAGGATCCTTTTTTTAATATTTCAATGCCTCCAAGTAGTTCTCCACATATTAAATGAATTTTCAGTGTAGTCCAGTCCCCCCCGTAGCCCACAGAAAATGCTTTTCAGCCAACTTATCCATGGCATCTCTTCAATCACTTCCCATCTGAAAACCTGGCTCTTATTTCACTGACTTTAGTATACTTTCTGCTTTATTCCTCTCATTCAAGGGAGGTCAGGAGATCTTCAGTCTTATCCGAGCACTGGAAGATTAAAATTGCACACAGAAGGTGAAGGGAGCCGGGCCGGGCCATCCGGGAACCGCGCCAAGGATTTTCAGGCCGCGCCGGGAAGGCTTCGAGCCGGTGGCAAAGGCTTCTCTGTCTCTCCTTCTCTGTCTCTCCATCTCTGTCTCTGTCCCCCACGGCCATCAGGGCCCCTAGCTGAAAACAGGGGGAGGCCTCAGTGGCTCCCCACCCCTGCCCGGCCAGGCTGCATGGCGAGAGGAGCCGGGCCGGGCCGGGCCGGGCCGGGCTAGCTGCTACCCGCTCCCCCGATGGAAGCGAAAAGAGAGCAATTTCACCTTACCGATGTGGTTCATGGAGGCAGAATAACTTTTAATTGGTTACCCAGGCTGTCAATTATTAAATCAGCCTTCCGATTGGTCTCTGCAGCTCACAGAGGACATTCTCGTAGAGGAAATAGCCCCTGTGTGTGTCTGTGCTCCTCCTCCCGGGTGACTTTTCACAAAACCAGCACAACGGGCCATTGAGTCGCACTGCATGACTGATAAAACTACATCATCCAATTGGGAGATGCTCCACCCAGGGGGAGGAGCCAAACATTTCCTACCTAGATAAAAACTGAGATTTGGAACACCAAAGCAACCTGTACCCGCTGGTTTCCAGAGGACAAGAGCTACCAGACTTTCTACAGGATCACTGCTTCAACAAGACCCCTTCATCTGGACTGCTACCACCACCCTAACTAGCAGGGTGTCAGGTTGTATTCTGACTCTGTCAGTGGTTTTCTTTTGTACTATTGCATGCATTTTATTTTTCTCTTTTTTTCCTATTAAATTGTATTCCTGACTTGGAATCTCTTACTGGTTTTGCTTTCAAAACCATTGCAATCCCACAGTACTTCAGGCACTGTCCCTGCCTGTGCCCGAGCCCTCAGCCTTTGACACCTCTTTCTTGCAGAGCAGAGGGTGGCACTGGCTGGCAGCTCTTGCTGGCATCACTCTGCTCACATCTCAGTTGTCTCTCCTGCCCCTCACACCAGTTTGGGCGAGAGAAACCTCGCTGCCACTTTCAGCCAACCTCACTGTGCCCTCTCTGATAGGAAAAGCCTTGAAGCAGTCCTCATTCAAAAAAATGGGGTCAAATTCTAGTCTCATGATGAAAGAGCTCTCTCTTTTCATCGGAGTGGGTCTTGCACTCATTAAATTTATTGCATGGAGCTACAGGCATCCAGAGTTTAATAAGGATAATACTATGAAAACTGTGGAGTTTCTTACAGCATAGCTACAAGAAAGGAGTTGAAGACTAAAAATCATTTCAGTAGATATCTATGAAGGGGATAATCCTGGCTGAAAGTTAAATTACTGAGTTTTGCTATCTATATAATTATTAATGATCTCTAATTTTTTCAACTTTTTATTATTTGTCAATGGGCATAGATTCTTTGTGTCACAAACAAATGGATTACAGAGTATTTATGTTATTCAGATTCTTTTTTTGTCTAAAAGTATATTTTATAACTTTTGATATTGTCACTGATTCATAACACCATGTGTATGTTATCTCAATAATAATATTGCAAGTTAAAGTATGTATCTAGTTTTATCAAACTGGAAAATCAGCAAGATAATTATTCTGAGGGCTGATGGATTAGGGTGGTAAAGTAGGACTTGATCTTGCCATTTAGTCCCTGAAAAGTGGGAACTGAGCAGGAAGGCTGACAAAGATTTAATGAATATTGAGTGTGAATATTTGACTCTCCCACCATGCCTGGAAGTGGGAGAACATCAACAGTTCTCTGGGGACAATTTTCACAGAAAGAGATCCTTATTTCTCATATATCCCCACATGAAAAAAAAAAAAACATCAACAGAGACCTACAAGCAGGAGATGACAAATTATTAACAATATATATCATTCTAGCAGCTGATACCACCTCTCAAAGGGCACTGTCTGTTTTGCTGTCTCAATAAGTTCATTGTCTCATGTGGCAAATTACTTGTCTGGCATGCAAGCCAATTCTGCCTCCATACCTGGCAGGAAGTCCAAAACAAGCCTGACACTCCAAGTGATTTTCATGTCTATGTTGGAGTATATTATCAAAGGAAAAAGGAAAAACGAAATTATAGTTCTAAGTTGGACCCTTTCAGGTAAAGAACAGTTTGAAAAGTTCTTTCTTAAGCTTCTGCTAGCAGTTCTGTCTTAACATGAGATCTCCAGAGGAAGCTGAGTTTGAGCTGTGGCAGCACAGGTATGTGAAATAACTGAGTGCCCTGTGAACTGCCACTGAGTTCAGAATCTGGGTTCTTATGAGCATACAGGAAACCAGGTCTTGCCTGAAATGTTCACACAAACATACATAAGAAAAATAGGCCAAAAATCTTGCAGAAACTTTTTGCTCAGATTGATGATTATTTTCTGCTTCTGAGGAATCCACATAATTTTTTTACATAAATTTTTACACAAGTGTCTGATAATGTGTCACATTTTCTACTTGATTGTCAGGTATAATATCAATACAAAAACCACTCAATCTCATCTAATAAAAAGTTTCATGAAATAGAAGATTATTGTTGTTGGTACATACTTCTCCCAACTTACACTTCCCAAATACCTGAAACAAATCTGCTATATTTGCTCCTTAGATAATATTGTATTCACATAACAGTAGTCCCTTACCTTTTCAACTTTGGGCAGTAACCAATGCATTATCATAGCTGAAGAAAGAGAACTACCAAACAGCTGTAACTGTTTTAAAGAACAAAAACTCAGGGGAGTCTTATTATAAAAGCAAATTTGTTATGGACACACAAGCCAGCACAGACTCTCTCCTAGCACAAATCACACCAGTGCCATTATGAATCTGGACCAGCTTTTAGACCCACGGAGGATCCGACCTCTTGCTCTTTGTTGGGCAGCTCAGAAAGGCTGTTCCAGTAATTGCATCCTCAGCCATGCATGTGTTGGGCTGGAGCACGTCCCTCTGATCAGCTCGTGGGAGTTGAGACACACAATTCATATAAAGGTGGAAAGGCAGCATAAGTTATGTGCCCTGTGAAGGAGCTGCCAAGGTCACTGAACCAATGCTTTTTGTGTCATTACAGAAAATGAAATTTTGTGGGAGAGACAAATTTCCACAAGGCAGGAAACAGACAGAGCGAGTGTTTTGCAAATGATTCTGGGGGAAAAAAGTACAGAAATATTGTTCTCATTATGAGTACTAGCACATGAGATAATTGTGTTTGAGGTTGGTAATTACCATATTTGCATGTTCAGGTTGTATCTGTTCCTTCCATGTTATTAAAGGACTGCTGCATTATTTCATCAGAATGGCACGCTGTCATCATGGGAGCTGAAATATCTTCTGTGTGTCAAAGCACACAGCTGTAAAAAACATTGTATGGCTCCTTGTTTTCATCCTACATCAAACTAGCAAAAAGCAAATTCATTACAGAAAAGATCAGCAAAGCTAATGGAGCTATGGCTGGGGGAGATGGATTTGGAAGTGTAGAGCTGTATAATTTAGAGTACTTGGGCTAAGCATCTCTCTAATATTCCCACACACAGCGAGATACAGGATTAATAATTATTGTGTTTTGTTCTATGCACTTACAGACCTTTAGTCTGAACAGCACAAAATGCTTTATGGATATTAATTAATCAAACTTTAAAAGCCACATTTGGGTCACTTAATTTTCTGCTACTTATGCCAGACTTCAATTTATCTGTAAACATCATAAAAGTTTTGAAATGTAGGTAACCCTATACAAACTTGAAGATATACCCTGATCATTTCATCAAGCCATTTATAAGTTGCTTACTGAGATATTTCTGCAATTTTCTGGGCAGTCATCATCAAATAAGTAAAACTTATCCTCCTTAAAGAAGATCTAAAAAGAAATAAAGGAAACAACTGAAGACTAATGGAAAACATTGCAACAAATGGGATAATCCCTTCATAAAAGAAACTGCCCATCTCTCTACTCATATCTTTTCTGTCACCCTCATTCCATTCAGCTATGGAAGGCCAAAGTTGAGTAATTAACCAATGAAGGTAAGGAAAATTAGAAAAGGGTGCATTGTTTGGAGCAGGATTTTTCATATTAGCCCTCAGTTTTTCGGTATTATCATTAGTCAAAAATAAGCAAAATAAGCAGAATTACTTGCTTGTAATTAGATGTGAATACACAAGTAAGAAATCTAATGTCAAAGTTATATTAATTCATTTTCTGAGGTCCTTCCATTTTCAGTATTTCCCTCCAATCAAGTCAATTACTGAATATTGAAATTAAGCCAAATCACTAAATGATTATCTTTAAGAAATGGCCTGGTTTCAGTG
The DNA here is from genome assembly GCA_034336665.1 of Luscinia megarhynchos. Taxonomy (NCBI): domain Eukaryota; kingdom Metazoa; phylum Chordata; class Aves; order Passeriformes; family Muscicapidae; genus Luscinia; species Luscinia megarhynchos. Next base: position 96,130,632 of record JAPFBE010000002.1, read on the forward strand.
CTATTTCTTTCATCTACATTTACAGTGATCTATAACTAAGAAATTAATGCAGGGGTAATGAAAATTATAAACCATTGTGGGAAGCAAAAACTGTTATTTTGGTCTTGGAAGTAATGATACATCCAAATTATTTATTTCACTGAAAGTTAAGCTTCTATGCGTATCTGCTATGATTCTTTGACCAAGTCGACCCAATATTCTTTTTATTTTTTTTTCATAGAGAAATGAAAAGTGAATCACATGGTGGAAAATGAAGAGGACTCTTATTAAGGTAGAACCCAAGAAAAAGTTCCAAGGAAAGTGAAGAGTCCTTGGAATGAAATGAAGAGGTGAAAGTGAAAAGTACAGACAAATATAGTGAAACAATAAAGATTGAAGTTTAGCTTAGAAGGATAAAAAAAGTACCAAGTGATTAGGAGGTGGACATGATGCCTTCTTGTTGTTACAGCCTAATCAGTTGTTGATTTCTGATATTCAGTGCAAAACTTAGCAAGGGGAAATGGGAAAACTATCACTGGAATATGCCTCTGGAGGCAGAACAAACCACTTACCTTACATCACTTTTTATAATATTAGATTATGTGATTTAAATAGAAGGAAATCCTTACAGGAGAGGGCATGTAACAGCACAGTGGGAAGAGGCAGTTACTGATTTATTGATTTTCTGTTTAATTTGTCACACAGAACTTAGGAGTTCTGAACAGATTGCCAATTTAACTGTGTTTTGAGAAACTTTTAATTACGACTTTTAGTTATTCCTGCTTATCCATGGGCCTGCAGAGCCTCTCACCATAGTTTTCAGGACATTGTAATAGAGATCTAGTCATTGTGCATTTTAGGTGAGCTGAAGACTAACCTGCTCTAAAGGTGTCTTTTGTCTCTAGATCTTAAGCATTTTCTCTCATTTCAAAGTAGATTACTTTATTACATATGGTAAAATATAGAGCAAAATAAAAGTAGTGGTATCAGTAGCCATCTCTGGTAGCATAGTTGCTCCTTTTTGTAATTCTTTTTCCAGAGTTTGAGAAAAATTACGATTTTTTTTTCAGTTATTATGCATAATTATTGTGCTTAGGGACATGGTTTAGTGATGGACCTGGCAGTGCAGAGTTCATGCTTGGACATGACGATCTTAGAGGTCTTTTCCAACGTTAATGATTCCATGATTCTTTGATTTTCCTTCAATAAACTTAATTACTGAATTATATTCTTGCAACTCAGACACAGAATTTGAGTATTTAACATTCCTTAAAAAACATTTTTCAAGTTGAAGTCTGTATGTCAAAAGGGTTCTTATTTAGTATTGCTTATGCCTTGTTCATGAAAGACTTGTCTGTAGGGTTCTGAATGTCAGTAACTGCAGTTAAGCCACACTTGCATGGAAAGGATGTTACCTTTGAGAACACAAATAACAATTGCAGAAGTTTAGAATTGCTCTTGGAAAGATAAGGTTGGGGCTTACTGCTTATTCCAAATACTCATGCCCAAAATGTTAGAGCAGAATCATCTGGGACAAAAAATCAAATATTTTTGGTCCCTAGGATTTCTCAGGACCCATCCTCTTTCCTCAAACACATTTGTCATCATATCCTTTCCAGTCTGTTAACAGCTATGTTGCTCCTTCCTTAAGCTTCTGTTCAGCATTCCAGTTTGCAGACCAAGAGGAAAGGTTGAGGCTTTCACTAGAATTAAAATTGTGAGAACACTTCTTACTGAGTCAGAAGAAAAAGTGTTCTATTTCCTCTCAATATTGCTTGGTAGTCTGGAAGGGGAGAGCCTCCTCCCTGGTTTAGGTTTCCCATGTCACCTGTCATTCCTGAGAGCTCCTATCTGACAGGCTGATTTGCCTGCAGGTTGCCAGATTTTCACTTCAGCAGCTGCTGTTGAGCCAGTGCTCCTGCCCTGGAGGCACGATGACATCTGTCACAGCCATCAAGGCAGTTCAAGGCCATGTTTACAAGCACCATGATTTGGGGTGTCAGGAGCAGCCTGGTGACAGTGGCTCCCCAGGCATTCTAAAACATCCCTGAGAGATTATCTGTCTTCTGAAATAGAAGGAAGATGTTTGTTAGACCCTGCATCTGGACATAAAATAGAGATGGCACCAGTTACTTATGTGACTCCTTGTGGTGCACAGGATAGATAAACCACTGTGTTTGAGTTCCCCCATCTGTCCTCCCTGTGTTTCAGTGGTGTGACAGAAATACCTTGGTCTGACAGATTTCAAGGCTACCTAGCAAGGAGTGCATGTAGAAACCTTTGTCACTTGTTCATGGCTCTGGTCAGGTCATCCAGCAGCTGCAATGTCCACACGATGTTTGTCTTTTCACCATGAATGAATTTGAACTGTTTGCCAAAGGCATTTCTTTTGTGGCTGCTGCTGCATTTTCTACATCAAAATTTTATTTTTCATGACTTTATCAAAAATATTGTACTGAATATTTTCAGGAAGAAATATCCCCTCAAGAATAATTTTGGTGATTTCCTCTGCTGGTAGATCAGTCAGCTGCTTATCTCTAGAGGAGATGCAGAGTTTGGTTAGTAATGGCTCCCTTTTCTTTGCTGCTTTGTGTGACACAAAGAAATCTGATTGCATGCACTGCTCTATCCATCAGATTTGACCTCCAAGGAATTGTGAGATAACAGACTTCTGTGCAGTGAAGGTTTCTGTACATTTGCCAAACACTCTTATAGTGAAGCTGGTAGGACATCTAAGAGATTCTTTAGAGTATTTCCAAAATTGTAACACTGATATGTCTTATGGCATTGATAATGAAAAATGAATTTATATTTCATCATTCAGGACTTACATTGGGTCGGGTGTTTTTGAACAAACGCATTTCTAATTGAACACATTGACTTTTCAGCCTTTCAGTTTTCAAATCTGTTTTCAGTATATTTATCTCTTACTAAAGGAATAGAAGGCACAGTATGCTCATTTTTTGAAACAACTTAGCCAAACAAATGTTTTCTGAATTTCCCAGCACTTCCTTAATTTTTAAATAGACAATTGCTACTTCAAGTACATGGGATATTTTTGGAAAGACATTTCCAGAAATTGCAGAGGTGCATGTGTTTAATTCTGGTAGGCAGTATCAGTATCAATAACCTTCCAACACTTTAATTGTACTCTCCAGGCTCTGTTGGTGAAACTTAAAATACTTTAAAAATGGTAACGTACTGTAACTAATCTGCAGCAGTACGAGTCAACATGATTCATGCTTCCATTAAATTTTCTCAGCCTGGTAAATTTCCCTATTTTTAAAATTTCTGTGGGAAAAAGGCATGTCTATGACACTATGAATGGGGTTATTCTGGGCCACCTTAGTGGAACATATCAAGATTTTTCATAATTGCTAATTATACTAGAAGACTCATTGTGATGCTTTAACTCAACATGCTTTCCTGAATCCTGCCTGCTAGGACAGCCTGAGAGTGATTACGATGAAGCAGCAGGTCTGAAGCAGCCAAAACCATTGGCTATTCTTGAAAATCCTGGCCAGGATCTTTCCGAGGGGCCAGAGTGTGGTTCATGCTCCATGGACATAGAGCGAACATGAGCTGCAAACCTCCTGTCAGGGATGTGCAGAGAAAACCCCAGATGGTGGGACAGCAAGGACAGGCACACTGAGGACACACTGGTGGGCTCAGTACCAAGAGGCAGGACTGCCCTGACACTGTGCACGGGTGTGCCTCATATTCACACAGGCTGCTCTCTGCCTGCTTGCTTCTTTCCCCATCATTCTGTGCTATCTAATTAACATGTCAACCCATTTTTCTTTCCTCTGCTGTAGGAATCTTGGGTTTATTTCTTTCATTTCACCCTGTTTTCTTTTTTTTTAAATACCTTTTTTCATAATTTATCATTCATTTACATTTCAATTAACACTAGCTGTTTGTAAAAGCTACCCTGATGGGAAGTATGAAATAAATTATTGAAGTTAGTATAATCTGCACTTCCCATTACCACCTCATTTACCTTAATGGCACTAAAAAGACTGTCACTCCCAGTGCAGCTCATGCTTCTAATAGGAATTCCCCTGGGAGCCAATCTCATGTGAATCACATATTTACATATGGTGTAGGTTTTGCTAGGTGATTATAGGCTGAGATTTAGAGTATTATCCTTTAAGGATGGCAGCTGCACAGAAAACTGTCTTTCCAGAGTCAAAGCGTGATACTGCTTGATTCAAACAGCTGATATGTCTAGGAGGAGCCACCAAAAGTATTGTCAACTTATTGGGCATTTTCAAACTTGTCTACTAATTTAAAAAAAATTAAAAATTGTGTAGTTTTCCCCACATTTAAATAAGGAACAAAAAATCACAAAACTAGACTCCTTTTGAACAATATGTCCTTTTGTTTGGATAAACTTAAACTTGATTTATGGGTTTTGTATTTTATTTATTGATTTCTACAGTTCCCTGTTGTTTCAATCCAAAATTTAAAAAGATAAAAGGTGTATTTCTTTTTTTTTTTTTTTTTTTTAGTTTAAATGAACACCTTCCAGCTAAAGCTGCCATCTGTGAACCAGTGTTTGGTCATGAAGATTTTAGTCTGGAGGCTGTCAAGCCTTGTTCTTTTTGGGATGACAACACCCAGCACTAACTAGGATTCAAAGCTAGATGCAATTGAGCTGTGCAACAAGAAACTGTCCTACTTCCAATGGCTTTTTCCAATATAGACAACATGCTAAAAGCAATAATATGGGAAGGACTCAAAAGAGAAGTCATATAGTGACTTGTGAAATATGAAAATTTGCAAGGAAAATCTGATTAGTAAACTACCTAATTTTTCTTTCTTTGAGTTTCAGGATATCTTAGCTAACATCATTCAAAATAGCTATGTACAGAAGTGAGAAAACTGAGTCCTGGGGAAGAGACTTTGCTTATTTGCTGCTCTGGTATCAGGAAAGATGTGGTCTGACTCTTTGAATGCCTGCCCAGAGCCCAGCTATACGTCTGTACTTGGAAATAGCAGCATCCAAATTTCATGATCTAGATGCTGGTACCACAGGAAAGCTGGCCCTGGGCCATCCCTCATTACCATGAGGAATGTTGTGACGGAGACATTCTAATTTTGATTTGTGTTTGTGTCTTCCCCCTTCCACTTGAAACTTTCTTGAAGCCCAGTACAGTGGTGTTTTTACAACAAGGAACGCTGATGTTGAACCTGATGTTAAACACTCCAGGGTACAGGGGCACCTTCCATCCACTTGACCAGGTTTCTCTTTTTTTAAATTACTATAAAGGAAAGGAATGTCCAAGAAATTTCTACATTTTCTGCTCCCAAGAATGAAGAATATTATTTCACGGATAACTCAGTTCTTATGGAGCAGGTTTCTGGTTCACACCATCCAAGTCCATCATGTAAGACAGTTCCTGTCTTAGTTAAGGGTGAAAACTCTAGAGTTAGAATTTTTGTCATTTACTGTTACACAAATCTCCATGAAAAGCTATTTCACTTCCTGGAGTCACCCCAGGTGAACATGGTTGCAAATGATAAAATAAATCTTAGTCCTTTTGGTGAGAATAAAATGAGGGGGGAAAAAAGAGAGAGAAACAAATTGCAAACTAAGGTGCTTAAATCTTTACAAGAGAGCAAAAGTTAATGACCTAGCAGAGCTGACAACCTATGAGTCAAGTCAACCTCATCTGCCTTTTTCAAGTGAAAGATGTTGGTAATTTCCCCTTCATTCAAATTGTCTCAACCCAAGCCAATTGTGTATGGTGAGCTTTTCTTGATGGTGGCAAATGTAATCCCACACAAAGACATCCCAGATAAAGAGGGCAGTGGGGCACTGGAACAGGTTTTCCAAGAAGGTGTGAATGCTCCATCCCTGGAATGTTCAAGGCCAGGTTCAATGGGACTTGGAGCAACCTGGTTTAGTGGAAGGTGTCCCTGCCCATGGCAGGGGATTGGAACTGGATGATCTTTAAAGTTCCTTTAAACCCAAACCATTCTGTGATTCTATGATGACCTTCTAATTCTTCAGGGTCGTGTGAAGGAGAAAACAGCTCATTGTACAGTCTCTTTCTGCTTTTGAAACCAAGTGTAGCAAACTCAGTGCCATGAGCTTTCTCTAATAGGAGCCACTTTTCTGAGGTTTCCACTGTTTCCACTTTTCTGAAGTTCTTCCTTCCACAACACACATATGCTGTCTTCAACTAATTCTGGAACTGACACACCAGTCAAAACAATTCACTGACTAATTTTAAACAAAAAGCCTGTTTACATGAATAATCATTAGTGAATATGTCTAACTATGAAAAGACTTCTCACAATAGCCACCTATTGTTGGAATTCAATGCATTATGCATTGCTTGAATTAAATCAGGATCTACATTGCAGTGGATTCATGTAGTTGTGTCTTGTGGATTTTTTATCTTCCTGTTTTTGTAACCCATCTGCCAACTACAATAGGCCACTGGTTTTTTTTCAGCCTTTTCTGCTGGTAAGTTATTAATACCAGATGTTCATTCTTTGGAGTATCTTAAGCATAAAAAATTCCATAATTAAAAACAAAATGTTAGCAATTATATACCTAATATTGGTCAAGCTCCTGTTAAAATTCTGGACTATGTCCTATGTTTAATGCATTAACTCCTTTTTCCATCAAGGGAGGCCTGAGGCAGGCTAGGTTTCATTTTGCTCCAGGGAGAAAGGAAATGTATTCATGTCTCTAGCATTGTTCTTTCACTGTGCTTTGTCAAAAATATCATGACTATAATAGAGTTATGGAGAGAACAATGAAAATACATAGGCCAGGAGTTTTAGCTGGGATTCTGTAGATAAGGACTGCCATGCAGGACTTTCAGTGAATTTTCAACTGAGGTCAGCTCTGCATTCTGATGAACAAATAACCCATTGACAGAAAAATAGAAATTAAACAAAAAAAAAGAAGAAAACTCTGTTGTCTTTAAAATAGAGACAACTTTATCAGGGAAGAAGATAAGCAAAAGACTGGATCTTCAGCTGCTAAAAATTGGTGCCAGCTGCATTATTAATTCCAGAGAGTTGCCTCTTTTCATAGTTTATCTCCCTCCATTAGATTTTCTATAAGCCATTGTTAATTTTCTGCAGCCTGACTTTGGGGAAGTATAGCCTGATTGTAAAATTTCAGTGAACTCTTCCTGGACACATTATTTAAGATGCTGTAGATATTCCCAGTGGATTTCTAAGGCCAAGAACAGGGAGTGAAGAATCACTGCAGACTGGGCAAGCCAGCATTGGTAACTCATGACAATAAAGTGGGGTGGGGAGGGGTTCATAGGATCTTTTGTATGTTATACAACCCCTTGTTGCAGCTTTCTGCCTTGAACTTCTTTCAATTTAAGACACAAAAGGAGAAATCAAGAAGTAATGGAGTGTTGAGGGAGTCAAGGGTAGGGGCTGTGTTTGCTCTTCTTGGTGCTTCAGAGGTTTGAAGGAATGGGAGTAGCAGAGCATCCAGCTAATTTTCCTGACTGGAGTGTTTTGAAAACCAGTTTTTATGCTATTTTCTAAATGTGCTGGTGAATACTTCCCTGGAACTGTTCAAGATCAGGTTGGATGTGGCCCTGAGTAAGTTGGTCTAGTGGACATTGCCACTGCTCATGACAGGTAGCTTGGAGATAAATGATCTTTAGCTTCCTTCCAATCCAAACTATTCTGTGGTTCTATGAGTAATTAATTTCGGTTTTGCACAAATAATAAATGGACCAATTAAGTGCTATAAAGTCTGGAACACACCCCTAGAATACATAGTGTTATTCTGGCTTGCTAAGAGTGAATTTAGATCAAGAGGAAAAGTAATTTTAACTTCTACACTTCAAGAAGTGTATAAAGGATGGAAGGTTTTTTTAGTGATAAAATTTATTTTCTGTCTATTAGATTTTTGCAAGTATATGCACATGGAAGCATTTTAAATGCTGATGTCTATGTTGAAAGAAAAAAGTTTACTTTCAGTTCATAATTTAATCAATTTAGTTTTTTATGGTAATATTGCTAGTTTAAAAGCAAACTGCCTGACATTTCTTAAGAACTAATTTTTTTACACTGCTGGGTCTTCTAATTCATATGCTGTTAGCTTTTCTTTCTTGTGGATATCTGTTGGATAATCTCATCTTTTTCAGTGCACAGAGCTCACATTAACATCAGTGAAAATTTCCTGCTTGGAACAAGTGCAGGATTAGCAATAGGTGCACTTCAATAGCTTTCCTTCACATTGCATAAACCCTGCAAAGGTCAGATGTTTATCTGGAGCTTATCTGACTCACCCAAGCCTTGGAGGTTACTAAATATCGTAAACTGAACCTTTCTTTAAAAACTGATGGAACTTCCTAATCTAAAGCTGACCAGAAATACCACAGGTAAAGACTTTCCAGTAGGATTTTTTCTTTTTTCCCAGGTTCAAAAACAAATGATAATGAAGCAGACAGTTATTTCATGTCCACAGAACATTTTTTTATGAAATGTAAGCGTGGCTAAGGAAATTGGAGGGCTAAAGGGTGATATGAGAGTTTTCTCTAACTGAGCAGATTTAGCTCTCCTTATACAGGTCTGGATATAAATATTTAATAAGACTGGAGAGCTTTTCCCTGTGTGATTTCACTTCTTTTCCTTAAATGGTGTATCATTTTTCTTTGTCCTCTGCTTCCTTCCATCGATGCAAGTTCACATGTACACACACCCACCCACCTATATACATTTACATATATATATATGTATAATAATTTATCTGAATAAAGTATTCTTCCCCTGTAAGATACACAGGCAGCAGTTCACTGGGTCTTTTCAATTTGCAGTCAGACTGTGAGAAAATTATATTTCCTCAAGCAATGTTATTTCTTAGAGTTCACGATTCTGTCTCCTACCAAAATAGCATTTTTTGATTTTCCAACAAATGAAAAAGAATAAAATAAAGATCAAGGGTGAAATGATGCAACTCACAAAATTAAATAAGCAGGTGTGATAATACAGTGGATATTTGCAGAGCTGCTTTTCCAAAGCAGGAGAAAATAAGGGATTGGAAAAATACTCTGAATTTATTTTTTTTTACTCCTACTTCTATCAAAGTGCTGGTTTATCTAATCCAATTATCTGCTTATGCATCCCTTCACTCCCATGTTTGTCTTCTTCCACCTTAAATTCTATCTTCAGTCCTGCATCAGAGTTCTATGCAATGGAGAAATTTCATCAGATTGTTCCCTTCAGTAGACATTTTTGCTGGGTCTTGTTTTGTTTATTTTTTGTACAATTTGTTTGATTTCTTGTTACATATTTCTCTTGGATGTGTAAAATGGCTATCCCATTGCACCTCATTTAAATTATTCTCCACAGAAATTTTGCAAAACAAACTGGAACTCAGATATGAGATTTTTAATCCATAGCTGAAATTTTGCTTTAGGAAAGACTATTTTAAAAAAATCATTTCCAGTATACTGTGTAACAACTTGTTGACCAGCCTATCAGAACCGAAGTGGAAGGACATTGTAGTCTATTTTTCGGAACTGTAGCTAATTTTGCAGGGATATTAAGATAGAATCATGTAAACACATGTTCCGGCTTTTTTTTTAATAAAATATTATAAAATGCATTTGAGATGTTGATTTCTGAGAAGTGTTCAGAGAACCCAGAATTCTTGGGGAATCTTCTTGTTTTGCAATGACACTAATTTAAAAATGTTACATCAAGCCTCTTACATTTTCCAGAAGGCTCTTTTTATTTTTTTTTTTTCCACCACGATGGCTTAGCTGTCAGGTATTCTAGACATTTATAGTCCTCCTCCTCAAAAATATAAAGTAATATTTCTTGCTTTTAATACTGCTTTCAGGAAAAAAAAAATTGGAGTCCAGTACTTTTTTGTATTGAGTCTGACCCTTACCTTCTAGATCAAGATCCTTATCTTATGTGGCTGTGCCAAATGTTTGCCATGTAGGATGGGCAATTTCAGATTTGCTTCAATTGTCTGTTTTTGCTAAACAGTGTTTGCCTCAGTCCAATTACCTTTGTAGAAGACCTGTAGCAGCAGTCATGATACACTCAGGAGAGGCACTGTAATCTGAATTGTTGCCTTGTATTAGATCAAATTACATTTAGTTAACTAAACCCAAACTTGAAAAGGCAGTGCTCAACAGGTATGTCAGGTCAGGTGAGCCAGAAGGAATCCAGTTCCTAGGAACTTTCTTTGAAAATGCTTAATAGGAGCTATTGGGTGTGATGTGAAGGATTGTGTCCAGCATTTCCTCCCTTGGCATAGCAGGCAATGAGGTAGAGGGCACAGCTGAGTCCCTGAGGACACAAAGAACATCGATAAAATATTGAAAAAACTCAGTGAAGCACAACTGAAATGATAAAGGTGTTGCAGAACACTGTGTGTGAGTCACTATTATGGAGCCTGAAAATCAAGTTTTAGAAAAAAAAACAAAATGAGGAGAGAGCACTTGGTGGCCTCCACATTAATGCATAATAAATAGAAAATATGCCCACAATGTCACATCATAAGAATTTTTCATTCACTCTGCATGAGAAGACAGGCAGTAAAGAATCTGCCTCATGTTAATTTTTTATGCCCTGGTGGGAAAGTAGTTTAGAATTTAATAGTGACTTAATCAATGATGTTTTCTAGAAATTACTCTAAAAACCTTAATAGACACTTAATAGAGAAAATGTTTATTCTCTGTAGAATGGCTGAGTCATCCTATAGAATTCATTAACGGGGACCTAATTCTTTACTAAATAGCAAATTATGGTTTCAAGTAAAAAATAAATTAGTGAATATTAGATATTTTCTGTCAAGTTCTACATAATTTTTTTGTTAAGAAAATGCTTTCAAGCATGAAGCAGGAAGCCAGAATGATTCAAAAATATTTAAAATATGTTATCAATGTATTTTAAACAACATTTTCCAGAAGTAGAATGTTGACAACATTGCTGTTTTTAAAAAAGATAAATTGGTTAAATTGAAGTCTAATTCACTGCAGTAACATTATGCTAATCTATATATAATTGTTATTTATTGTCTAAATTTAGAAGAAAGTGAAGGATGGAAGTCTAATTTTTCCTATTTCATTTTTTACTTCTAGTGCTTTTCAAAAGCACTCAATTTGTCCTTGTTTTTGTTTGTTTAGGTGTTTTTACACAATATCAGGCTCTGAGTTTTCTTCTATAATCCTAATCCTATAATTGCTGCTTAAAATGTTATTTCCATATTTATTATCTATAGTTGCTTTTAAATTATACATATTTCTGCTGTTTCATTCCCATCTTTATTTGCAAATTGGCCAGCCACAGGAATGGTAACTGGACGAAGCAAAAACCAGCATGGAGATGTGATTGCTTAGTACAAACTTTCCTCTGAAAAGTCCAGATGCTGGTAAACTAAACCTGGACTCTACACTTCTGAAAGCAAAAAATTTCCTTCCTTCCTTCCTTCCTTCCTTCCTTCCTTCCTTCCTTCCTTCCTTCCTTCCTTCCTTCCTTCCTTCCCTTCCTTCCTTCCTTCCTTCCTTCCTTCCTTCCTTCCTTCCTTCCTTCCTTCCTTCCTTCCTTCCTTCCTTCCTTCCTTCCTTCCTTCCTTCCTTCCTTCCTTCCTTCCTTCCTTCCTTCCTTCCTTCCTTCCTCCCTCCCTCCCTCCCTTCCTCCCTCCTCCCTTCCTCCCTTCCTCCCTTCCTTCCCTCCCTCCCTCCTCCCCATCTATCATGCATGCAGGATCAATTTGAATATTCAAGGAAGGGCCAAATGAAGTGCATTGTGTCCATCCTGGAGTCTGGGGTAAAGAATCCCATAGTGCAGGAGGGGAAAGGGCCCAGATGAGAAGGGGTCAGGTTGTCCCACTCCTGGGGGATGTCCCATAGCCCTCTCTCCTGCTGCATGGCAATCCCAGCTCTCCCTCACCATTGGAGGTACCTCTGCAGCATCCTATGGGATGATGTACCAAGAAACCAGCACCACCCTTGTCAAAATTAGATCATTCTTTGAGGATGTTGGAAGAATCAAGAAAAAGGAGGAAAGAAAGTACAGTTTAAACCTCCTCATAGTTCACTAATTTGTCCAAGTCCCTGATTTCCTCCAGAACACCAGAAACAGGATGGTGCTTTGCAGAACTACTGAGCTACTGGCACACACTCAGCACTGCTGCCAAAATCGATGGGTTTGTACAGCTGAGGGCTAGTCCTGACCTCAGCAGCCCTACTGAACCCAATCAGTGTCATTTGTGCCAAAACACAGCCCCTCACAATAATTTGTATTGCACACTTAGAAACAGATGCCTCCTCTCAGCGTGTTTCTCATGACAGGCGGGATGAGAAGATATTAAATTACAATAAAATCCTATGACAGCAGCCTGCCTTGGGATCTTCTCCGGTGAACCTGTTACCTTTTTGTCATGCAGTGAGGCATTTTTGCAGTCTATATTTTACTTCCCAAAGGATACTTAATTCTGTAACAAAGACAGACAACCATTCCCTGCTTGATTTTTTAAAATTATTTTTAACTATTTAGATCCATAGACTAAATTGTATTACAGACTCGTGAGTGGCTTTCAGACTTACATACCTCACTCTCCACAAGATGTCTCCTGTTGAGTAGAGGTTTGCAACCATACAGTGAGAAGTATCTACTAACTTAATTTACTGTACTGAGCACTTCAGAGACATGGCTGCAGTAAAATAAACAACATCAATTCAATTATTTTCTCTTATGTCACACTGTAAACTTCATAAACATGTAAATTCAAAAATCTCCATAAACACTTTAGTATTATGAATCACTGCAGGGTATCACAGCTGGTTACCTGCAGAAATTGTGTCTGGAACCTAGTCCATCATTTAGAGGCAGCAGCAGATGTTAAAGGGAAACTGCTTTATATAATCATCCAAAACAAAAAATGAAGCAAGACAAGCAGCAAGATGCATAGCCAGACATTTTTGGCATCTGTTTGATACAATATCAGGGATCTGAATTTTGTTAGTGAATCCATACACATGGTTGGGAAAGATCATTCTGAAATGTATTTGTTCTGAGGGGCATTGCTCTCAGGTTGGGTTCTGACTGTGAATCAGAAATGAGACTTTCACATGAACCACAACAATGAAAGGTCTGCTACCCACAGTCCTGCCTAGAACTAGCACTGAGTTCAATTAATATTCCGTGGTCACCACGACCATATGTGTCTATTTTTACCTGGGATTTTTGCAGGACCTTTGGCAGCTGGTTGCCTAAATCCCATCATGAGGCAGATGTGTTTTCTGGTTTCCCAGACTCAACTTTGCACCCAGCTCCTATCCTTAAAGGAACTCCTGTGTAAGATGATTTATAGTGTTATTTGACAAACACCTGGACCTCTGACCCAGCATGGCAAGAGTTGTGTCCTGCAATGATGGATTGCAACCCAGCTATTTGCCTGCTCTCAGACCAGGTTAGAGTATTTCAGGTAACAGCCCTCTTACCCAGGGCTTGGTCTGTGGAAGCTGTGACCTGTCAAAAATGCCTCACATGCCATTTATATTTACTTAGAAAGAGGTAATTGAAGGGTTTTTTTAACTCTCCAGCTCAAGTTCAGTGCTCCCTCTAAAAGAAACTCCCCTGGAGACTGTCAAAAGTCCTCTATGAGGTGCTGCTGACTCCAGGGAATGAAGGCATTCACTTTCTTGGGTTTGAAATCTATTTGTTATTTCTCTCCGTGTTTCTCTTCCTTTGATGAGTTGCTGCAACAAATTAATTTCTTGATACGCTTTTTTAACCACTAAAGTGGTGGTTTTCCTTCAGTAAGAAAAATTCTGAAAAGTAAATTATAATAAAGACAACTTATGGAACAGTTGTAAAAACTTGCAGGAGGTAATAGTAAATTTGATGGTGCACAATGTTTAGGCATTCTGTGAAATGTACCTAAACAAAATCAACAAAATCTAAACAAAAACATTGTGGAATAAATTGAAAATATTACTGCTTGCTTATTTAAAAGAGAGATCTTAGAAAAAAGGTCACTTCTAGTTAGGAGCAGGTGGATACCATCACCAACAAGGGATTGAGAAGCGTGCAGTCTTCATGTAACCTCTCTGTATAAGTAAAAACATCACCCAGAGCAATTGCATTTGAACCTGACCTACTTTTTATAACTATCAGCCAGAAGGGAGCAAAAAAAAAAAAAAAAAAAAAAAAAATAGGTCAGGTGTGTATGATTTGAAACAATAATCTATTTAAGGTGGGGAAATATCCACTCATTCTATATTAAAAAGTTCTGATTATATTCTTCTTAAAATAAGCCATTATAAATTATGATAAATAAACTGTACTTAGACACTGATGGATAATGGATAGGCCAAGAACTTACAGATCATAATATTTGCTGATTTTGGCTGATGAAGTCCCAGGCCAAAAGTTTACAGGGTGAAATTTTCCATTTATTGGCCAGAAGTTTAGTTTGCCATTTCTCTAATCTGAGAGCAGTGACATTTCCCTCAGCTCTGTTGAGGTGTTAAGGTTTGCTCACAAGGTTCTGCTGAATCCCAGACTCAGGAAATTTGCAGTTCCAAGGTGAAATAGCAGCAGTAGCACCATGTAAATATGGGAAGTCCCAGTTAAGGATGACTGATGCCCAAATGAGCCTTTGGAGATTAGTTCCCAGAGCAGGAGGCTGCTTGCCAGCCCTTCTGCAGGTAGAGAGGGCTGAAAAAATCTGGGAGTAGTCCTGGAAATCACATTACCCTCAGGACATAGCCCAGGCCTTCAGCATCTGTAAATCACAACTGTTGCACTGAAAGTGCTTGATGTAGATTGCACTTGCCTGTAGCATTTTTTTCCACAGATCTTCTACAACCCACTAATTTCTGATGTATCTGCCTCATATAACTTTTTATATAGAATAGCTATAAAATGAAGAATATTTTTTTGCCATTGATACCCACTGTGTTCTACTAGATTGCTCTTTTTTGTTGGGCTCTTTTCCTTCCTCTTTTGTGTGTAAGAGATGAGCAGAGAGGAGAGGAAAAGAGAGGAGAGGGTGCATCATGAAGAAAAAGGATTAAGAGAAGCATTCCTCTCTTCCAAATTAAAGAGAAGTATAGTTCCCCACCCAGCTCCTTCTCAGCCCTGCCAAGTGACAGCCTGTCTATTAAATATGTTATAAGGAGTATAAGGAGTAAAACTGGAAAAAAAATTGCACTCATTGTCTCTGAGTTTCCTGTTATTTATTTCATGAAACAATAAGTTTCATTAAATGGGAGCTGTTCTTCCCTCCAAAACACAAAACATGATAATGTACCCTCCTTATGACCACCATTGTTCTGAAGAAGGAATGAAAAGACTTAAATATTTTAATGTAAATTAATGGAAAGTGCTTTCTCCCACTGAATAAAGTACCTGCAAGGCCTCAGAAACCATGAGCCACAGGATTTTGGTGCCCCAAAAGGCAAGGACTTCAGAGCTGCCTGTAGTCTTTATCCTAGTGCTGACCTTTGGTTTGACATGTTCTCTTCCCATTCTTCACATTTTTTTCTCTTTTTTTTTTTTTTTTTCAGGATTTCCTTTGTCTTGCTCACATATTTTTCTGGGCTTCCATCACATTTAGCAGCTTCCTCCACTTCACCAGAGCTCCCTCACACATGGCTATTTTACATGGACCTGGCATCTTAAGAGAAATTCAGCTTTTCACTTGTGATTTCCCATTTTTCTGAAAATTACCTTGCCTTCAGTTCTGTAGAAAGATCACCTTTATGCTGATATTTTATTTGCAGCCTTTCATTTTTTCCACATCGTTGCCTTACTGGCTTCCTGCACTGTTCAGGACACAGTGGCAGAGCACCAAGCCTCTTCCACTCTGACTGCCTTTGCCATCTTTCCTTTCTGGACAGCAGAATGATCCTAGCCTAAAAAACCTTCCCAGGATTCTGAGAATCGTTAGCCAACCTCAACATAAGGACTGAGACACAAGTTCTGTACATTGACTTTAAAAACAGAATTTCATTTGGACAAAAAAAAAAAGCCAAAACCCAAATGAACGGATTTAATATAACCTTCTATATTTGTATGCACTCTCTATATACATTTATATTGTATATATTTAATTATATATGTAACATATACATAGATATACAGAGATACTCAGTGGAGTGAGAGGCAAGGACCTGGCTCAAAAGGTTCTATGACAACTCCTGCAGGAGAATATGGAGAGAGTGCTCTGAGCCTGTCCAGAGGAGGGAAGGGAGCTGCAGAAGGGTCTGGAGCACAGGTCGGATGAGGAGCAGCTGAGGGAGCTGGGGGTGTTCAGCCTGGAGAAAAGGAGGCTCCAGAAAAATCCTTATTGCTCCCTAGAACCACCAGACAGGAGGTTGTGGTGAGGTGGAGATGGGTCTCTTCTCCCAGATAACAAGTGATAGGACAAGAGGAAAGGGCCTCAAGTTGCATGCACCTCAGGGGTGGTTTAGATTGGATATCAGGAAAAATTTCATTAGTGAAAGGGTGGTCAAGCACTGGAACAGACTGATCAGAAAAGTGTTTTCACTCACCATCCCTGGGAGTGTTCAAGAAAAAAACACAGATGTGCCATTTAGGGTGGTTTAGGGAAGGTATTGGCAGTGCTGGGTTAACAGCTGGACTCAAGGATCTTAAAGGTCTTTTCCTACATAAATGAGTCCATGATTTTATATTCACCCAGACCTTTGTGATAAATTTTAAAACAATGGTTTGAGCCAGTTTAAGTGCCTGGTGAATGGGGCCTTTATGGAGCCATTCCCTGCAAGTTTAAAGCTGGTCCAGACCATTAAGGACTGAAAAATTCCTGCTGAAATATTTCTGCTAGAGTCGCATATAAAATTAATTGAGTTCCTCAACTGTGTCACAAATTCATTATCCCAACTAGCTGCTGGAAAGCCAAAGATTTTGAAACCTGGAGGATGGCTGAGGATGGCTGTCAGTTTCTGGCACATCCTTTATATACATTTTGGAGGGGAGGGGGAATATCTGATATGGCAGCTGAATAAGTAGCAGCAATACTGTGAACAATTCAGAACTATCTATATTTATTTGCTATATGTGACTAGCTGGCAGCTCAGTCATCTCTTGGGGGAGAGAATAAAGGCTGAATAGGGTCCACAACAGGATCTCAGGAGTATAATATGTATAATATAATATATAATTAAAGTATAATGCATCATGTATCATGTATAATATAATATTATATATATATATATATATGTATCATTTATATTTGCCAATTTTGAAAAAAATATCTTTTAGTCTTTTTGTGGTTTATACTCACCTCTTCAATGTTCTCTAAAGTAGCCACTGAATCCCGAAGTTATCTGGTCAAAAAGAGTTTGTAAACAGAGAGATGACAAACTCACATCATAAAGTGCAAGCAGGACAATGTAAAGAATAATAAAGCATTTATAAAAAGTGAAACAACAGAACTCACCCACAACACCCCTCCCCAAAAAAAATATCTCAGACAAGAAAAATCATCAGCTAACAACAAAACAATAACAACAACAAAAAATAAGATGTAAACTCCACTTAAGGTAGAATAATCATTAAAATTCAATATTTTATAAATATGTGTTTCAAAATTCTAAGGGATGCATTTCTAGAAGCCAGGTGTCACCAAACAAGTCCAAGAAGTCAGAACACGTAGAGTTAATCCAATTTGCCCTTCATTGCAGAGTGACTCTTGTTTAGGATGTAACTTCTGCAAACATAACTTAATAGCCATATAATTTTCCTCATGGTTGTTAATCACCTGTAAACTCTGCCATGTAGAGACACCTTAAGCAGGGGAATGCAAATAATTGCACAACTCCTGATTCACACTTGTTGGATATTTTTTCCAGCAAACCAACTCATCTGTGCTAATTAGTTAGTACCTCTTTATTTTACTATCTTTGGCCTTTATCCTCCTTTTCTTAAGAGCAGATTAACTGGTGGTAGCTCCTTCAGCTATCTCCAGTCACATAGGATATGATTGTGGCACCAGGTCAATGCTTGCATAATTTGAGTGGAAAGGGACCCTTCAATGAAAACAGTATTTCCCTCACTCCCTCCACACATCTCAGCAGCAAAGCAAGCTACTCTGCCAGCCCAGGCACTCTGTGATCAAGGCCTTGGCATCAGACTGTCTCCTTAGTAACAATTCAGCTAAACTGTTGGGCTGACCTAGTGGTCCCTTGGAGGTTTTCTCTGTCCCAGAGATGGAATAATTTGAGAACTGTATATTTAAAATGTCTACTCAAACAGCTTGTGCCAGAGCTAAGCTACAGTGATTGTGTCTACTCTGAAAATTAAGGAGAAAAGTGAAAAATGAAAGGAAATAAAAGGGAGAACTGTACTGTATTCTGGTCTGAAAATCAAAATACAATCAATAAGATTGTTTTGTCTTATATAGAATCACATTCAGTTTCTGTAATTTTTCCAAAACCAAAAGAGTGTGGAACAGAAAACAAGAGTTCAAAAAGTAGACTTTCAGCTGACATTTTTCCAACTGATACTAAATGAAAGACTAAAGCCTCTAAGGATGTACCCCCTTAATACTTTTACTTTTGATTTCCCCAGTCATTTTAATTTCAAGAAGTTCTGTAAATTGGCAATCCTGTAGAGAAACCTCCCCATCCTTCCCAGCTCACTGCACTTTTCTGAATGATGTGATTCTCTAAATCACTCACTCACCTTCTCCTCCTGCCCCAGCAGCCAGCTTTGCACAGATAAATCCCCTTAAGGTTTGGAAGTCCTCAGCTTGTCTCTGTGACATATCTTTGTTTATTATTCCAAGATCTTATGGTAGAAACCACCCACTCTGTTTTGCTGAGGCTACTCTGGGGAGCTTTGAGATGGGAGTTGTGCTCATAAGGGACCTGTGTAATATTTGATGAGAAACAGAACTGCTTTTAAAGTGAGCTGCCCTCACTAAACAACACTCCTGGCATCTGTGCTGTGCATACCTGTGTGCAACGATGGCTCATTGCTCTTCACTGTGCTTTATACAGCTTCAGGCAATTTGTGTCGTCCGTGCTGAGACTGAGTTTCTCCTCTCCATAACCCCAGTTCTGTACTCAGCACATGTTTTGTCTCCTACTTTGATGCAATTCTGGAAGTCTTTTCAGAGCTACAACACATTTTATCCCCTGTTTTAGGATCTGTGGCCTGACATCCAGGGGTCTCCCCATCGACTCTTTTCTGACAAATGCAATTTCTACAGCCTAAAGGCAGCTTTACAGCAGTTACTCAGGATCTTTTTCCTTTGACTTTAATTAACCTGTTGGTGTTGCAAGCAGCAAAGAATAGCCTTTCAAAGTTCATATTCTTTATTTTTGCACAATTTGGTGATACATCAGTGCCTCAGAGAGACGAAGTTATCCTGCCAAAAAATCTGGATGCCTTCTCAAAGGCATCCTAACTTGTGTTTTCATCTCAACAGGGTAAATATCATCTCTGCAAAAAGGAACAGAAATTCACTGGTCATGCTAATGTTTAACCTTCGTTAAGTTTAACACTACCAAGTGGTATGAAACTTCTTGTATGTCTTTCTATGGCCCTGGCATTCCCAAACTAAGTTTATGGGCCACAGAAAACAGCTAATGGAAATAACTTTTGAGGTTGCAGCCAATCTGCTTAGCACTGCAACTGAAAAATACAGACCAAGTTCTCATTTGTATGATGCTACAGTTCTCTGAAGTACTGAATGAGACATTTCAAATGCAAGAGGCAGTCAGGATTTTAAAAGGATACAAATTTCAGCAGAAGTGTTTTGTACCATAACAGTACCATCCATGGGCTAGAATTTATTTAAATTATTGGCTTCAAAAATATCTTTCTGCAGGAGGTCCAAAATGACTTTGTGGTGTAAAACAATAAATTGTTTATAGGTACTTCCTGCTAGACCAGTTAAGCATATTAAAAAATGTGTCATGCAGAGAATAAGTTCTGTTTAGGTTGGATTTTTTTTCACCTACACAAAAGCAAGAAAACCTTTTGCACATGGTTTGACATACAGTCCAATGCCTGAATAGTTATTGACATCAGAAGCAAGATTACATGTTCAGATGATATTTTAGATATGCAGTTGTGCTAAGAGAACAGATCATGAAGAAGAGCTGTGGTGGGATAACCTTGGCTAAGGGTCAAATCCCCACCCAGCTGCTCACTCACCCCCACCCCTCAAGTGGGCAGGGTGGAAAGGGATGAGGGATGAGGTAGACAAAAACTTCCCAATTACTCTCTCAGACAAAACAAACTCAGCTTGGTTAAAATTACTTAAATTATTGCTAGTTTATGTGGATTTAGTTAATGAGAAGCAAATGCAAACCTTAAAACAAGACCTTTTGTCTCTTTGCCCCCTTTCCAGGACCAAGTGCAGGGTTCACTCACATCCTCCAGAGAAGTTTAGGAGAGTTGTGTTATAAAAGCTGGTTGGGATATAGTTCTAAGGTTAGCTGAGGTAGATTTGTTTGGTTAATTAAACACCTCAATCTGGCACCTGCCCTGTGTGGTGCTGGCTTGCTGTTGCTCTAAGGTGGATGTGGCCCAGCATCAGCCTTGAGCAGAGACTGAAAATCTCACACTGTTACTAGAGGCTTGTGAAAGATAAACTGCTACAATAGTATCTGATTTTTAATTAAAATGAATAAATAAATAAATAAATAAAGGTAAAATTATTTCAGGCAGATTCAGCTTTCTGTAGATTTTTCACCTTTTAGAAGGGATATATAAAAATGAGAAGTTCAACTTGCTGCAGTTCAGCCTGTACTGCACAGGTGATGTTCACCAGGTGTTTTACTTCATGCACCTGATGGGCCCATGTGTTTGATGGGAGCTCCCAAACACAGCACATCCCATGATCAGGAATTGATGCAGAAGGGAAGACTGAAGCTCACTGAGAGAGCCTGGCAGAGGGGAACACGACAAATGAGTTACTGACAAAAGAAAAACTCTTGTTTCCCTATAAGTTGACCCTTATTATACCATTTAAATGCTACATATTTCTTTCAGTTAGAATTACTAATTGAGAAAATTGAAATTTCTCATCTGTTCCCATCCATTCAATCCATGGCCAGCATCTAACATAAACTAATTAATTTGTTGTGCAAATAAATAAATAAGATCCTGAACCTCCAGGTTATTATACAGTAACACTCACTAAACTATTTTTTGTCTATGGAGCAACATTTATTTTCTCACCTGTTGATAATAAGCAGTGAGCTAAAAATGAGCTGAGTTTATTTTGTACTTGTGATGGAATGACCAAACTTATTTATCTAAGAGCCTAAACTTCTTTTGGAATATCACATAATTTTCTCTGCTAATCAGGTTGTGGGATTTTTTTCTGGGATTTTTTCCCCTTTTTTATAATTTTTAGCTCTTCTCAAAGATCCATTTAGATTGATTTCTATTTTTTTCCTTAAATATGTAAAATACCCCACATACAGAATCCCAGAATGGGTCACTTTGGAAAGGACCACAGTGGCTCATCTGGTCCAACCCCTCTGGTCAAGCAGGGACATCCCAGAGCACAGGATTGTGTGCAGACAATTCTGGAATATCTCCAGTGAGGGAGACTCCACACCCTTTCTGGCTAATCTGTTTCAGTAAAGTCACAGTAAAGAAATAATTCCTCACATTCACCTGTGCATCAGTTTCCGCCCATTGCTTCTTTTCCTCATGGAAAGAAAAATGTAAAAGAAAAATCTGTGGTTTATGTTAATTGTGTGCATTTAAAAGAAAAAAAAAAAAAGTAATTGAAGATGTTTCCAAATTTAGTTTAAATCCACTGAATAATTCTGGATAAATAGAAAAGACAATATTTTTGGAAATGTTGGAAAAAATTCAATTAGTAATTTTCAGACTATATTGGCATTCCTGAAATAGAGACTTAAAAAATAAAATTAAAAATCCAACTAAATTCCAGAAATGGTGGATGCCAAAATATCTTCATTTATGCCTATTTAGCATGCTTAACCAACAGGAGATAGGGCAGCAGAAATTCAGTAGTAGAAGGAATGACTCTGTTTCCTGGCCAACAGTACGCCCAAAGGGCATATTTGTGTTGCAGTGCTGATCTAGTGAATATTTAATAGAGTTGAATATGGAATAAAGTCAGAGGAGATACTGAGAATACCACATAAGATTAGAGCACACTCTGGGGAAATGGGTAATGTGGGTTCAAAGTCTTTCAGAAATAAGGAAGATGTGAACATGGATCTCTCAATTCTGAGGATTTTTTGTTGTCTATTTTGAAATACTGAAATACTTCTTCTGGGCATTTCTGAGACTTGCCCTTTTTTTCTTCTTCTTCTTTTGGGGGGGATACATAAAATATTTTTTAAAATATAAGAACAGCTTCTTAGAAGTATTTTCTAGATATTTTTGGTTTTGGGATAAACACATATTACTCACCTTTGCCTGTAGTGAGAAGTGACATAAAAGGACATTCATGGAGATAATGTGGTAATTTGCAACAATATTATTTTCTTGCATATTAAAAAAGTTGGGAAGGACCTTGGTTTCTGTCTCTTGAGAACTGTGCTCAAATTTCAATCCAATGTAACAGAAAAAGTATTTTTGTCTCTCACTAATTAGGAGTTTCTCTCCTCATTATTATGCACTCCATGTCATTCTTACTTGTAATGTAAATACTCTGATTTACAAGAAATGAAAATATATTAAATGATGAGTTTACCAGAAGCAGAACAGCTTATTTGGAAAAATATAGAATTAAAATGAAAAATAAGTAAAGTGAAAAGGGTGCACAAACTTACGTATGAAAAGTAATTGACAAGTTCAGAAGATGTTATATACAATTTGTATATGCATAGTCAAACTAACATGAATGAGGGTAGAAATATAAATTATATCCTTATGTCTATGTCTGTGCATATATATATGTATATATATATATATATATATATATGATAAAACAATAGAGAAATACAAAGGAAGAAAAATTTAGTTTTCTATATATTTTGGATTTTGCTTTATTGTCTCAGCTCTTAGTCCTGTAAGCTAGAAATCCATTTCCCTCAAAACAGGATTCCTTATTAAGAAATAGTTATTGTTTCCAAAGTTAAATGGATGTTGTTCTGAGCTCAGTGACTCACACTTTTCTTTCTCTGTTTCTTCTGTACTATTACTCTTGAAAGCATGACTTGCATTGATCCGTTTTTCAGAGCTCAAACTTGCTGGCTTTGAAGCAAATCATAAATGAGGTGGAAATAAATAAAATAATAAAAAAGATAGAATAAAATAAAGAAAATACCCAGTGTAGAAGATTCAGAATGTTGTCTATGCTTTTTATGTGTTTATCTATATCA
The DNA here is from genome assembly GCA_034336665.1 of Luscinia megarhynchos. Lineage (NCBI taxonomy): Eukaryota > Metazoa > Chordata > Aves > Passeriformes > Muscicapidae > Luscinia > Luscinia megarhynchos. The sequence goes on from JAPFBE010000002.1 coordinate 96,153,908, forward strand.
CAACATAAAGTTTTAGCTGTTTGACACCCAGTTGTCCAAATTCAAAGGTTTCTGATCTCATTGATCACTATTGCTAGTTATCTGTTCATTTATTTAAAATAGCTAGCACTTCATAAGTTATAAAACTATTATATAATAGCAAATTTCCTTTAGTTTACAACACTTTAAAACTATTTCTGACAACAAGCAACAGATGTCTCCTGTAATCATGATAAAGTAAGTTTGAGTATTTCTCTTAAATGTTATTGAAATGAGCTTAGGAATAAGAGACATTCAGGGAAATTTGACTAATATCATGTATTTTAGAAATGAATCAGTTGACTGTCACTATTCTTATTTGCATATGAGTGCCTCAAAGAAACTGGACAGAAGTAATAATAATACAAATAACTAATAATAATAATAATAATAGTTTTGAAATCTGTAAATTTTATGGATAATTTTAAAGTTAATTCATTTTTTAAAGTGTTTTTTAAAGCTGATGAGAAACATGAACTGCTTTATTTACAGACATATTTTTGTAACAAAGATGGAATCGGGGCAATGACCTTCTTGCCTTCTTTTAAGTGGAAGCTTGGTTATTTGTGTGTTTAATTTAGGAAGTAAACTTGTTAAAATTATCTAGGGGGAAAAAAAAAGAACATTTTGGAGGCAGTTCTTCTGGCCTGGTGGAAAAATACCTCTTTTGAGTCCAAGTTATTTCAGAAATGGGCTTCCATATTCAAACTATTTTGAAAAAACAAAAACCCAACCTTCATACCTATTTCATATTCAGTATAAATCCTGCCCTGGAGGTCTACTGTGAGCTCACAATTACAATTGTAAATTTCCAAATGGAAAATTTTACATGCTAAGATGTACTTTGTCTTTATGGAGAGAGCTCTGGAAGTCAAGATTTAATTGTTTTATACCTTTAAGAAGCATGGGATGAAAATACTAAATAGCAACCACAACAGAACACCCTATGTTAGGAAAGCTCAGGGCCAGGGAAGGCAAACAAACAAACTTATATTAATGTAACCAGCTCCTAAAATTGTACTTTCTTTTAAAATGTAAATGAAATGTGCTTCGTTTCACTGTTCAGTTATGCTGGGTAAATTTGCATATTATCTCCTTTTCTCTTTTCAGTATCCTCGACCAACAGCTGTGACTTGTCAAAACTTGCCAGCACAAGGGAAAAAGAAAATGAAGGGGCATATTGGAAACTGTGTCAGCTTATCTATTGCTTTCAGTAAAATGTAATTGCTGAAGATGCCATTAAGAGTTGCCTGAAAAAAACGTGTTAAGGCTGCTTAAATTAGGTTTTTTTCTTCTCTCCCTTTAATAGCAGCAGTGTGATACCTGGGAAGGGCAGAAGGAAGAGCACAGAGCACATGTGCACCCTTCCCACAAGCTTCCTCCCTGTGAGGATGGGCCACTGAAGCTGATACCTTTGTCCTTCATCACAGGCGTTTTGTGGAGCCTTTTCTGTTCCTTGCTGAACTCTGAACCCCTTCTCCTGCTCCTGGCTGATGCTCACTTTGGCTCTTGAGGTACCTGGTACAACAAAGAGCTCGAGGTTCCCGTGTCCCCATGTGGAGAGGTGAAAGGAGCTGAGTGGGAAGGAAACCTCTCTGAAGAGACCCTGAGAGCAATGTCCTGTGTGCCAGGGCCAGAGCTGGGTCATGGCTGCTGAGAGAGGCCCCTTCTGACTGGAGAAGTGTTTGGGAAGAGGGGCTGAATTCCAAACCTCAGCCTCCGAACAAAGCTGCAGTGCTCGGCATTGCTCTGCTGGTAGGAAGGGACGAGGGTGGCAATGCAACATCTGTGGGATCCATGCTAAAATTCAGGGTTTCAGTGTTTGTGTGAGCCATGGAGAGCCTTGGCTTCTCAAAAAGTCCTTGTCCTGCCCAGGAATGAGTGAGGGAAGGGAAAGGGAAAGGGAAAGGGAAAGGGAAAGGGAAAGGGAAAGGGAAAGGGAAAGGGAAAGGGAAAGGGAAAGGGAAAGGGAAAGGGAAAGGGAAGGGAAGGGAAGGGAATCTCTTTCACCCTGCAGATGATAGCTCTGAAGTCAGGATGTCAGCAGTTAGGAATGGAGTTGCTGGGTTGCTATAGGGTAATTGATAGAATGTGGAGTTATCACATTGTGGTCCAGAAGGAGACTAAGCTCCACTAAATTATCTATGCTTTTCTGACATGTGGATCCAGATTCTTTGTGTTTTCTGGCTGGCCTCATTAGGTTGCTATAATTATCGTTTTATTGATAAAGTGCCTGCCCTTGGTGAGACCCGAGGGATGCTGTGCAATTAAAATAACTGATTATGTGAGTGTAAGATAATGTACTAACTGTTAGAGCAAAACTTGTCTTACAGGAAAAAAAAATAGTTAGGATTCTTCCCTAATACTAGAACTGAAGGAGGAATACTTTCTGGAAGCAAAAAACTCATGCATTCAAATGGGACTTTTTCAAAAACTAACCTATTTCTCATTGGAATAGTTGAAAATTAATTGTCAAACAACCTAAGTATTGATGCCTCTTTGTCCTGTCTCCATGGTTCTGAGACAAACCCATGCACCTGATTTTCCAAATTCTAACTAACTTTGATCTGTCTTCTTGATCTTGAGCTTCCTAAAACTAGACTAATCAAGATGTGAAATTCATTTAAAAATCTGAAATTCCAGTTAGGTTCTTGCTGAAATATGTATGTCAGCATATAGGACAAAGATAGAGATCCATGGATCAATTTAGGCACACAATTGCTTGACTGGCAAAGTGAATCAGGAGATTGAAGAGGGTTGGTGGCAAGCCTTCACTAAGGGCATTACAATGGTCATAAAAATATAAGATGAAGGTGCCAAGTTTGAGAGGAGTTCCTAAAGATTGGTTAAGTGTGTGGGTTCCCCTTGCAGAGAAATGAGATAAAGCTCCTTTTTCATCTTTCATACCAACCCAAAAGAAATCAATAGTTCAACAGCAAGAGAATCTGCTCTTGGTTTGAGCTAATTTACCTCTAGGAAATCACATCCAGGTTTTCCTTGCAGAGTGCAGACCTTTGTGCCTTACTTAGGAATACAGTTGAAATCTTGTTCCCATTCTCCAGATTACTTCTGTACTATTTATCCAGTTATCATTAATTAAACAACACTAGTTATTTACCCTCAGCTGAATGACCTAACCAACATATGTAAATTCATTATTCTTTGCAGTTGCCTTGCTTTATAGCCTCCAGATCTTGCCTTTCTATTCTTCTAGAATATCTTCTACCCAAGAAGATATCTTGGATATTGTAGAAATAAGGTATTTCTAGGTATCTTATATACCTAACATATATAGGTAGTTTCTTTACTAGACAGGAGAAGGGCACTTCAAGCCAGCTGGCAAGGTACCAAGAAAAGGTGGCAATGGGCTTGGGAAGGACAAATGAAATTTTATTTGTTTTCTTAAGGTGTCATACGAAGGACAGGTTTCTCTCCTTTCCTTCAGAGCAAACTAAACAAATTCGACATGGTAATAATTAATCTAACAAATGGGCCATCATTAAGGGTGTGGGCTGAGGGGTCTGTTTCTGTTTTCCTCTCTCCAAGCAACCTGAAGCAGAAGATAAGCATCTTGGAAAGATAAAGACACTTGGCAGCATCATTTCTATGCCTGGATTTGTTAAGCAAAATCTCCCTTAAAGGTGAGTATTACATGTTTAGGATCTCTATCTCCCCTCCAAAAGGTGAGTGTGGAGTCAATAACTGGAAGGTTACAGCAGCCTGAGAAAGGTGCTTGAGTAGCCCAGACATAGAGGCAGAAGGGAACTCTCATTCATTTTGGTGTTGATTGGGTCCATGTAATTATGCAACATATTTTTGCTTCTGTGAGATTACTTGCCCTGCCTGTGCAAAATAAATATTTATTTAGCACTTTCACCTTGCAGGCAATGCTATCATTCTTCTTTTAATTACTATGCAGCTTTTAATAACGATGGGTAGCACTCGGCATGCTGCTTCTAAATTCACAGCACTTTGCAAATGTGAAAGGTGGTTATCTGTCACTGACTTTCTATATTAAAACAAGAGGAACGGGGAAGAAAAAACTCTGGAAACTTTTTTTTCCTCTGAAGTTTCTGAAGATTAAAATAACGCTTATATAAATAATATTAATAAACTCCCCCCGTCCTATGTATTTGCCTGAGAGCAGGTAACTGAATCCTTGGTTTACACTGGAAGTCAAAATTAGTTCCATAGAGAACTCTCCTTAATTTCAACATATACAGTCATTCAAAATTGCAGTCATTGTCTAAGCCACCTTTACACCCTGTACAAATCAAGCCAGCTCAGACAGCAGGATCTCAATTCAATCAGCCACATGCAAATTCTTGGTTTGGACTAATGTGCATTTCTGTGTAGCCCTGTCACCCCCAGGTTCCAGTAAAGTTACACACTCTGCCAAAAGCAAAGGTAACCAGGAATGAGAAGCTCAGGAGAGGAGAATCTGTGAACATGAACCAAACCCCAATGACTGAAACAGAACCCTAGTTACTTGCCTTCCCTGTATAAAACTGTTGTGTAGCAGTCCAAGACTTTCATGGATAACAAAGCCCTTGCAATTCAGTCCCATGAAACATGGCCACCAGTGATAATCCAAGCAAACAACTTCTTGGTTCTGCAGAAGCATGGTTTGTGTTTACTTGGACAAGCAACTTGTAAGAGAGGGAAATCATGTAATGCCCACTGACAGTAGTGGCTCGGGAATTTAGGAATGAATTTATAATCTGCTGCTGCTGTACAAGGTACCATTTGCAATGCAAAGGAGTTAGAGCAGGTACCCACTGTAAGCATGATCAAGATCCCAACTATAACCTCTCCCCATTAAAAAATAATAGAATAGGGAACTATTTTGAAAGTGATGCAATCCCTCTGCATTTTGTACCATTCCCTAATGAATCCTGAGTGACTTGCCCAGCCCTCGACTGATGTCTGTATATGATGTATACACAGAATCATAGTCATTAAGGCCTGAAAAGACCTCAAAGATTGCCAAGTTCAGCTTCTAACTGAACACTGACAAATCCATCACTGAACCACATCCCAAGTGCCATTTATACATCTTTCAAATATCTCCAGGGATGGTGTCTCCACAACTTCCCTGGGCAGTCTGTTCCAAAGCATAACTACCCTTTCAATGAAGATTTTTTTTTTCCTTAGACCCAATCTAAGCCTGCCCTGGCGCTGAGGTCAGGTTGACATGCCTGGGGTACCCAGAGCCTCCTTCCAGCCTTTTCTCTAGCAGGCCATCATATTTGCTACCTTCCAGTCAGCTGGGACCTCCCCACCTGGCCAGGACTGCTGGTGAATGATTGAAGATGGTCTGGTGAGAGCTTCTGGTTTCCTCAGTAGCCTTGGGTGGATCCCACCTGGCTCCACAGACAGCATCTGTGTGTTTTAGCAGGTCACCAAACATTTCCACTTGGGTTATAGGGCTCTCAGCTCAGGGGTGGGGTACCTGGAGAACCAGTTTTTCCTACTAAAGACTGAGGCAAAGGTGGCCTGAAACATCTCAGCCTTTTCTTATTCCTTTATCATTATGTTTCCCCTTTTGTCAAATGAGAGAGGTTCTTCTTAACCTTCCTGTTGCTAAAAGAAAACGTTTCCATAGAATTTTTGATAACAAAACAATAATGAAGCAATCATAAAAATGTCTCATGAAGCTGAAGGATATCAGGTAACTGTCCTTACAACTTTTCCTTGGTTTCATTAAGATATTATTGAACAACTGTGGATTTACCCAGCAGCAAACAGCCGTGAGTCATTTGCACAGGTTCTGTGTTTTATTAGTGCTTTTGCATGCATATAATGAGGCAACACAACCAGAAGTTCTCTGAATCTTTCATGTGTTTCCATTAAACTGATGTCACAACAAATTCAGTTCCACACATCTGTGGTGCAACTGTATTCCTAACATTTTATGAACAATAGACACTCTTAAACAAGCCATGCAGACTGGTGCCAGGTTGCCAACTGATCCTGCATCTGTTTCCTATGAAATGAAAGGGCAGGAAGAGAAAAAATTCATGTCTTCACAGGTTTTTTTTATTATTCCCCAGCTTTTCAAAAGCTCTGTTACTTCAGTCATCATTAGATCTCACAAACTCAGGAGTAAAGCAACTTGATTTTCCTACATAAAATTTGTTCATTTCACCACAAACACATCTGTGCACCAAGGAAATCTCATCTGAGTGACATAAGACTTTGTTCCCTTCTTATTTCCTTTTCTTAAGTGCAAGGAAATTGATCTTTTTTGCTTTGTGTTTTGTTGGGCTTTTTTGGGGGGTGGTGGATATTTCTTAATGACCAGTAGTGTTAAACACCATCTTCATGCCACCACCAAGATCAGAGTCCTGTTCTAGTAACCCAGGGTCCCCTTGTGCAAGACAATGAAAAAAACAACAAATAAGAGGCATATTCTTCATCCCCAAATCTCATTTCTTACTATGTGAATGTGTAGTCTCAGGCTGCCAGAGACCAGCATGAATTTACCGGGGTATGGTCGCATGTATGGTTTTTTGTGAGCATGGCAATCTGAGTCCCTGAATCAGAGAAGTAGTTTGTGGGGGATTGAGCTCCCACAAGCCTTCAGGTTCAGGATGTCAAAATCTTTGAGAAAGAGCTCAGGTTCCTACTGTTCCTACTTAATAGGCAGAGTGAATGCAGCTCCAGCTGACCCATGTGTGCTTACACTAATACAGGCTGAATCATACCAAAAACTTCAATGGCAATGTTGATCAGGCTTCTATGTACTGCTACAGGGTAAAAAACCCCATTGACTCTGAGATATAGACACCTGTATTGTAGACCCTAACATTTAGCCAGGAAATTTTTTGTCTTTATGCCTGAAGTTGTATTCAGAGCTGATACTTTATGCATTCAATTACAAGTTGCATACATACAATAAAGCCATTTTCATTACTGCAAATCATCTACAAATACCTGCAAAAGCAATTTAGTTTACTGTTGTGAAGTAATTGCTGTTTCCTAGCCTCTGCTATCACCTCTTCAACAAAATAGCAAATATTCACTGACTTGAACAAAGTCACAGAAACAAACCTTCATTAGAAGGATGGGTGACAAGAAGAAAATACTTTACACAGATATTATTAGCTATTGTTATGTTTTTAAGCATACCCTGGGATTGACTCATTATTGTGGTTCCTTTTTCTGTTGGTCAGTATTTAAGAATGTGTAAGAACTTCTGTTAAATGTTTTTTTTAAGTGTGTCTGTAGTAAAACAATAACTGAATATCAGCAAGCTTTAAATGCTGCCTAAAAATACATGTGGAGGAAACAGCAAAAACCTCAGTGCATATATTTTAATTGAAAATGAGAGTACTGGAAAAAGGACAGTTTAGGGCTAAGATACTGGAACTGTATAAGGGGTTTTTTTGCAATCAATAATGCTAACCCTGTCAGGAGAAATGGAAGCTTTCAAACCAATACTTGGAAAAGGAAAGGATGTAATTCAGTCATTTATCTAACATGCTTTAGATTTTAAAAGTTAAGTTCAAATTATATAATTGCTATGTAAACATTTTTAACCCACATAAATATAGGGAACCACAGTAGGTATGCTCATAGAAGAAAAATACCACCAGAAGAGTCAGAATGGACCTTAATTTGTTTTACTCTTTCTTTCTTTTTATTTGTGAGTTTCTAGTGTAAATATGTATTCTCCTACTTATTTTTTCTTCTGCTGTGTTTTCATAGAGCATATTTAAGGTGATTGGAAAGGTTCTAATTAATGCCCTTTTGCAAAAAAATATAATCACATTGATATTCTCCTTGGTATTAAGGCAAACCAGAACAGAATAATTTGATCTCAACATTTTTTTCATCATCATTCAGCATCTCGTGAGCAGGGGAGGAACATCTCAGAAGTTCCTGGGAGAAATTCCCTTGTTTTTGGAGCAGGGAGCCAGTCCCCTTTACCCCCCCTGGCCTCCAGAGGCACATCTCTCTCTGAAGGAGTGCTAAATGCATGAACAGCACAATTTTCCTTTTAGGCAGGATGCCTGGAAAGCAGAATTGTCATTAACATGAAATTGCTTCAGCCAGCACTTAAGCTCAATAGGGTAATATTTAAAACATTAACTACAGGCTTCCAGCAGAGCTCTTCAACCTTTCTTTTCTGTCACATTACACAATACAACTGCTTTATGCTGACTATCTGCCCTTTCCTCCTCTTTCTTAGGCTTATCTCAATAGGCCCTGCCTCAGAGTCACTGAAAAGAAGAAAGAGAAGCTGAATATATCTGACAGCTATTTCTATCAGATAAACTAAAGTTCAAATGACTGGAACTCTTTTGCCTTTCAAAGCCCTTCAGTCCCCTGATGTTTTCTCATGCAGTATAGACCTTTCTGAAAACGGGGTTGCTGTCACTGTCTTTGTGCAGTGATGTGGACCAATCTACCTTTGATTTACCAACTTTACTGAAGGATAAACACTTCTGCTGTGGGCAAGGGGAGTATGGCATCACTCAAAGGAAAGTATAATGTTATTGACTGCTTTTCTAACTGCCTACAAAAATAAGATTTAATCTCATTTACTGATATCAATCTCCAGCCCTGCTTAGGCCAGGTTGTTCTCTGTCCTTACAGTGCCAAATTGGCACACAGAATGTTTCCTATTTGATGAGGTTCACCTCAATGAATCTTCCAGATTAAGGTGAGTATATTTTTGAGCTGATTTGGGATAAAAAATGCCCTTCAATGAAAACATTTTCTAGCCTATTCAGCCAAAAAGAAAGCACACAGAACAATGATAGTTTTGACATTAATTGGCTTGGCTGTGTAAGACAGGGAAGGTCTTTGAAGTGACCTTCATGGTGTCTCAGAACAAGATTTGCACCCTGGGTATCTTCTCCCTTCCACTGCAGATGAAGTTTTCTGTGCATATCTACTTTGAGCAGCAGGACATTTTAGCCCCAGCTTCGCTGCAACTCCTGTTTAACAGGGAGAGGGCCTGAGTCTCCTGCTATTGAGCTCCATTAAAGTAGAGGCTCTGCCCTGTTAAACTTAATTGTACTTTAAGTCTGAAGCAAACCCCAAGAACAAAAGTTATAGTTTTGTCAAATTACTCTGGCTACTACAGTGGTTATAAACTTTATTAGTGTGATTATGACCTATTAAAGTCACATTAACTTTTTAATGTGCCAGGGGTTGCCACTGTAATGTCTAAAAGACTTAACTGAAGGCTTATTTCCTGCTCTTTATGCTTCAGAAACAGACTTTTACAAACCAAATTGTATCTTTTATGTAATTAGTAACTTCCATAACAGAATCTTTATCAGTATTTCCAGTAGGCAAGGCTATACTCCTATTTTAAAAGCTTCTCTACTTGCCCTAAAAGATCTTGTCTTCCTTTTTTCTTCCTTTTTTTTTTTTCTTTTTATTTGTAGTTCCAGATCTTGAGTATCAGTTTGGGGTATGATGAAGTCTGCTCAAAAAGCTGCACAGAGTCAAAGCTTTTAAGAGATAAAAGCTTAATTCCTGTCATAGGACAGGCTCAATCAGAAAAGTCTGCAATGGATTCATACATTTATTTCAAGGTCCAGTGACAATGATATGATATGATATGGAGCAAGCCTGCCCATCATTGGTGAGAACTCTTTGAAAAGCTTATGAATAGAGAGGCACTTAGCTCTAGTTACAGCAGCTTCATCCCTGTGAGCAGGTACAGAAGGTCCCTTATACAATGAGAAACTTGCCACTAAGACCCCCCTCTTTCTTCTACAGACACAAGTAAAACGTTTAACTATTTCTTTCTGTAGATTCAGCAGTGGACTTTCTAATAGAAGAAGCCTCAAAGACATCTGCTGGCCAGGTATTTACCTGCTCTTCATTCCAGAAATTCCACATGGCTTGGCAATGTGTGCCAGAAAACCATCTGCATCCTGGGCTGCAGCAGAAGAGCTGGGCACAGCAGGTCAAAGGAGGGGACTCTCCCCCTCTACTCTGCTCTTGGGAAATCCCACCTGCACCTGCTGCATCCAGTTCTGGGTCCCCAACACAAGAAAGGCACCAGCCTGTTGGAACAAACTCAGATGAGCCCACAGAGATGATCAGAGGGATGGAACACCTCTGCTGTGGAGACAGGATGGTAGAGATTGTTCAGCCTGGAGGAGAAAGGCTCTGGGGAGTTCTTACAGCACCTTCCAGTGCCTAAAGGGGCTACAGGGGAGCTGCAGAGGCACTTTTTAAAGAGCATGGAGTGACAGGATGAGGGGAAATGGCTTTAAAGTGAAGCAGATTTAGATTAGATATTGGTAAGAAATTCTTCACTAAAAGGGAGGTTGCCCAGAGGAGCTGTGGATGCCCTTTCCCTGGAAGTGTTCAAGGCTGGATGGGACTCTGAGCAGCCTGGGACAGTGGAAGGTGTCCCTCTCCACCACAAGGAGGTTGGAATTGGATGATCTTCAAGTTCTCTTTCAAACCAAGCTGTTTTATGATTCCAGTAAGAAACATCAGATCATTTTACAAATATTAGTCTTAAATTTAATGTTGAAAATGTTTTTGATCATTTGAAAATTATCTGAAAAGATCTGAAAACAATAAGTGTTTCAGAACCATACCTAGTTGTATCACTGCTATTAGAGGTGTGCACATCTTTTTAATCATAATTTACAAGTGTGGTAAGCAGAATTGTTCACAGGAAATTGTAATTTCAAAAGCTGCCCCTACTACAGACAATTTTAGAATGGTTGAAATGTAAGGGTTTTTAAAGACAAAGTTCTGGTTTTCAGTCTGATTTTTTTCTTAACTTTAAATTTTATTTTGATAGCAGCAAAAAGTTACACATGAAATGAAACTGAGAACAGCAAAACATTTAATTATATGATTACCTCAATTCAAAGCTTCTGCTTTTTATATTTTAGACAAATATATATATGGGGTTTGCCTCAGTATGTGTATTTTAGTGAAATATTTTTCATATTTTACAAAACTACTTCCAGTTCTCTTTATACACCTTGAAGACATAAAAAAAATTATTGCCATCCACTTTTTACTGCATGAATTTGTCTGATTTTGTCGGTAGAGACAAAGTTAATTTTTGCTTACAATAACTGAGAAATGCTGACCATCTTAAAAAATGACTTGTTCTTCATCCAGAAACTTTATTATTTGTAGGCTTCTGCAATGTCATGAAATAGTAGGCATATTTTAAAATTTATCTATTCCTATATATGAACCCTGTTCTGTTTTTGTTCTGAAAGATGTGAGCAGGGAATGGATCAATTTTTAACTTGGTGAAGTTTATCAGTGCATGGTAGCTTATTCTGAGGAATCAGTTTGCCTCCATAGCTGAAGAAAAGAGTTTTTATAAAAGCTTTTGATCAAGACAAAAAAAAGTTATAAAAGTTTAAGGCCTACACTTCCTCTTTCTCTAAAAGTTGAAACAAAAAAATTATGGCACTCTCTAAAAATTGATATATTTTTTTTTAATACTAAATCCCTTAATTCACTGATTAAATATAATTTATGGGCAATGCAGTAATTGGTTTGGATCTTCTCTTCTTATTTTTAAGTGGAACTAAAATAAGGTAGTTGAAACCAAAATAAAATATCTGATTTATGGTCCCTGTCAGATTTAGACACAGCATCTGAAGAGGTCAGCTTTCAAGGTGTCTGCCAAGCCACTCCAACTGTGTTTGCCACATCAGAGCAGTATGTGCAGAGAACAGGTGTAGGGATCAAAGTTTGCAAATGGGAAAACCCAAAAATATGCTGACTTTTGTTTGCATTATTTTTTTGGTGGAAAAGAAATCCCCAAGTGCAAGACATTTCATTTTATTTCTTTCTAGTTCATTCTTCTTCATCACTTAGTCTTAAAGGAAATCTCAGATCCCATTAATAAACAGATTTATGTACATAGATAAAAGAAAAATGTGCATTCTGGAAAATTGTACCATTCCTCTTCTGTTCAGCTAGGTGACCTGCTGTTATAGTTCATTGTCCTACATCATATCCTGCTACAGGATTACAGACTTGTGTTAAACATTTCAAAAGAAAAAATTAGCTTTTCAATTTTTACATGGCTTCTTTTTTATGATCCTGGAGGTCTTTTCCAACCTAAACTGACTCTATGATTCTATGATCTCTCTTTCTCCAAAATTTATTCTTGATTTCTGCCTTGAAAATTTCAGAGGAGGTTGATGTTTCCCACTCCTTAAGCGTCCACTGGCTGGTTCATGGCAAATCCCTGATGGGAAATAGGGTGGAAATAAGGAGAGCAGGACAGGAAACAGCCAATGTTTAGCAGAGACAAGCTGAAATTAGTCTGTAAAAAGACACTTGGTGCAATAGCAGAGGCCTTCCTGATAACACATTGGAGGGCTGTTAGACTAATCTTTCTCTCATTAGTTCATTCTCTGTGGTTTGACACATAACTTGAGACCCCACGAGTTAAACAGGCTGAAGCAACGACGGAGTCCTGCCATGTACAGTCATTTCCCTCTGCATGGAGCAATTAGCAAACACTAATGAGCATCCCAGGAGGATTCCCTGAAGAGCCTCGCTGCTGAATGTCATATGAACAGCAACAAAGAACAGAGGGAAATAATGCTTAGAAATGTTTATAAACTTGGTCGTACCTAGCTGCTAGTGTAACCTACAACTGCAGTGAAATGAGCCCTTCCAGCTCCTGATTTCCCTGAAGTAAGACCCAGTATAAATCTGGATAAAAAAGAAAGTTTAGATGAACTATTAAGCCTCATCCTTCTTGTGGGAGTAAGAATAAAGCAAAGGGAAATTAAATGAGGGATTTGGGCAATAATCTATCAATTATGCATGCATTAGTGACGTCAAGGCTGGACCCTAAGAGGTTTAAAAACAAGAAGCTGATGGGTGATGCTTTTATGATGTTGCTTGGGGTGAAAGAGCAGGAAGGCCTTTGCAGGATTTTTAAGATGTTCATTTCAGCCACCCATGGTTTGGGTTTCAGGGAACAAAGACCTAGGGGCTCGGAGGGTCCAGGCTGAAGTACATGGGATAAGCAGGGCGGGGAAAGCCCCAGGGACCAATTACTAAATTACACAGGGTGCTAGAGGGGTGGGCTAGGGTAAAAGACCAACAGAGAATTAGGGTGGGAGTGACTTAAGGGTTAACAGACAGTGAGAGGCTTAGGAAACAGAACAGGGGTTACAATTCTTAGCTGGGAAGACTTCTTTTGGGTCTCCACAGATGGGCAGTTGGTTGAGGCTAAGCCAGTGTGACATTGGTGGGTGTCTTGGTAATAGTGGGCAATGAAAGAAAAGGAACAACGCAGCTGTCTATTCCTCTTTTCTTTCTCTTTCTTATTTTTCCTTCATATATTTTCTAAAGTGATATTTTTATGCTTTTATATTACTATACTACTATAGATACTAATAATAACAACCAAAATGGCTGCAAACCTGCTTTCCATTGCAACCAAATTTGTTCTAAAATAAACCCCACATATAAATAAATATATATATTTACAAACATTGGTCATTCAGTGTTGTTTTATTCTAATCTGCCATAAGAGAGCTATTAACAACAATGTAGGTTGCCCTTGCCTTCAGGGGTGACTCACAACACAAACTGTGAGTTGTTTCCATTCTTATTTCTCTCTTCTGTCCAGGGAAGGGAGGGTGATAGAGCAGCTTGGTGGGCACCTGTCATCCAACCAAGGTCAACCCACCACAATCAGAGCCATAGAATGGTTTGGGTTGGAAGGAACCTCAAAAATCACCTAGTTTCAAATATCCCCACCATAGGCAAGGACACCTTCCACTAGACCAGATTGCTCAGAGGCCCAGAGATGGAGCATCAACTGGGCAACCTGTGCCAGGGCCTCATAACCCTTATAGCTCTAGAAATGAATTTATTTCCAATACCTAATCTAAACCTCCCTTCCTTCAGCTCAAGGTCATTCTCTCTTGTCCTATCACTACTTGTCCTCATGGAAAGTCCTTCCCCAGCCCTCTTGGAGGCTCCCCTTAGGTTCTGGCTGGTGGTCTAAGCTCTCTCTGCAGCCCTCGTTTTTCCAGCCCTAACTCCCTCAGACTGTCTCCATGGTGGTGTCTTCCTCTGGATTGATTCCAGCAGGTCACCTTAGCTGAACATCCGTGGTGCATTTACATCCCACTCCCCTTTTATTTCAGTCAATGGACTCTGTGACTGAAAGATACTTGCATTTTTGAAAGGCAGACTTCTTTGAGGTACTGTATGTGCATAGGTACAAAATATGATTTGCATCTCCATTCATAAATCTAGATATTTATGTTGAACGACTCTCACCACAAAAAACTAAAGAATTATCAGTTTGGAGGTAATGTGTATTGCAGTGCAATTTTAAGACAAATTTTACTCTCTGACATCTTTTGGAAGCTAACATTGCTTTGGTTAGAGAATATATGAAATGATAAGCAATAGTTTGTGCCTGTGATTTGTGCAGTGAAAAAGAGCTGTAAAATGTAACAAATTCTTTCCAAGTACCTTGGAAATATCAGGGAGCCACAGAGAGTCATTATTTGTAATGAAAAAGATATATCAAAGCAACATTTTTTTTTCTTTTATAAAATTATTTGTGAACTGGCAGAAGCTGGTTATGTCATATTTTAACTTTGGTAAGACTTCTGATGTGGGCTTAGTGGTTATTTTCACAAATAAGCCTGAGAAGTCTGGACTAAATGAAATAGCCACAGAGTAGGTGAAAAGACAATTTGGAAGCTGTACTCAGGGATTGTTTGTCAGTGGTTCATAGTCAAAACAGAGGCAAGTGCTGGGCAGGATCCAACAGGAGTCTGGCTTCCTTTTGGAGCTCTTCAATACTTTTGCTAATGATCCAGATGACGGAATGCAAAGTGTACTTATTAAATCTGCAGGTGACAACAAGCTTCAAGAAGTTCAAGAACAAGACTGGAATTCAAAATTATGCAGAGACACAGGAGATATGGTTGCGGAAAAGTATGCTGAAATTCATTAGGGACTCATGCAAAATATAACACTTCACAGGCATAATCAGCTGTAAAAAATCAGAATGGGGACCAGCTGCTTGAGCAGCCGTTACACAGAGAAGTGTTTAGAAGTTATAGTGAACACTCATCCCCCTCCCACCTCCTCCCTCCATCATGACTGTAAAACCTGCAGCATAACCTTCAGCCCCATATGCTGTTATCCCTTCAATTTATTCAGCACTGGGGAGGTCACTTTTAGAGCAACACATCAAAGAGAGCTATGGACAAAAGCCAGAGGACAGGAGTGAGAGTGATTACATATCTGAAAAAAAATATATTTTAGGAAAGACTGAAAAAAAATCAGACTGTCCAGCCAAAAGAGGAAAAGACTGGAAGCATACTGGTGACAGCCTTCATGTAGGCAATGTACTGCTGAAAACAGGAAAGAAATATCCTTGTCAAACATGATAAGAAACACCAAGCTCCATTTTTTATAGGTTAAGTTTAGATTTCAGGACAAAACTTTTCAAAGCAGTGGAATGGGTTTCACAGAGTGATGGGAATTTTGGTTGGAAAGGATTTCTGCAGGCCATGTAGTCTAATCTTCAGCTCAGTGATGGACTTTGGCCGCCGTTAACTTCCCTGGAGTAGGTGTGGAGTCTTTATAATATAAGGAGCTTTAGAAGAGAAAGAAGCCAAAATGATGCACTTAGCCGGGGAATAGACATCTCCATATTTCAGTATTCTTGTACTGACTGTTGTGTCTGCCTGCTGCCCCAGTTAACCACTTGGAAAGGGGAAATGTTCAATCTGCCAAAATGTGTTAATGCTGAGAACTTACTTTTAAAGGAGACTTCTTTAGGAAGCTACTGTTTTATTTGGAAGTCTTCATAACCCAGCACCTTCAGCAGATAATGGAATTTCCTTACCACATGGCCATTTTGAGGTGTTTGGTAAGATCAGGCATAACTTTCTGGTTTGAGTAAAGTTCAGAACCAGCTCTTTGACTACTGGAAAGCACAAAAGCTGTGTGAGCAAAAATTACTTTAGCAACTACCAGAATCTATTGTTATAAATCATTATGGCAGACTCCATTCCTGTTAAATCATCTCCATACATGACATTGTTGGATCAAAAAAATCATTCTTATGAAAGGAGATCACACCCAGACGTTTTGGTCAGAATGAAAAAGTGAATATTCCGTGGTTTATCCTGTAACAGTTTTTACATTCAATCATATTGTTGGAGGAGTAAATTAGGTCTCCAGGGGGTCCTAATCACTAGGCTACAGACTTATGCTGCCACTTGTGCTCTGCTGGGTTTCATGAATCTCAAATTATTTTGCTATCTAGTAGATTACTATCCTCAGAGGGGAGTAAAGAATGAGAAATATGCACAAATTTGCTCATTCTCCCCCTCTGTTCTATATCTAGACTGTTAAAGTAGCTTATTCAGAAAATGAGAGAAGTAGGTATGAATCTGTACAGATAGAGCTGAATATCAAACTGCACTCTCCCACCTCATAGGAGAGTCATTATATTTAAAAAACGGGCTAAAGGCAGAGAGAAGAAATGAATGGCATTCCAAACTTTTGCCTTGTGAGATATTCTATGGAAATATTTAAAGTACCACATTTTTCCAGGAAGGATTCTAATTAAGCAGAGTGACCTGGGTAGAAAATATCACAGCCCTACCAACATAGGGTAACTCTGTGAAGCTGAAGAGGAACTTTGAGCAGCTAGAGAAACCTCAGGTAGATGTGTCAGTAAAGTTCCTGTGTCATTAATTGCCTCCAGATCTAGAGTAAAACTTCTGAAGATACAGTTCCACTTTACCTTGTGGAGAATCACCACCTCTTGTTTGCTTGGAATTTTTGCATTCAGCGATTTGCAGAACTTTTGCTGAGAAGAGAGAGAAAGGAAACCATTTCCTATTCATCTTCCCCAGACCACCCATGACCTGGCAGAGCTATGATACTCATTTCACTGAAATCTTGTTACCCAACAAGTCTAAATATGTGCTGCAATTGCTGTACAATTCCTCTGTAGTCAGTGCAGTGGGCAAGGTTTACAGAAGGCAGCTTAAATCTCCTGTGGTCTGAATGCCTTTCTGAGATGTTGTCATCCTCCTTCCTCTGATGGCAGGATAAATCTTGGGCAGAGAAGCAGAGAAATTTGGCCTGTTGTGTCCTGGGTGTACATGGTGGGTCAGCACTCAGTATCCACCACATTTTCAACCACACACTATTCAAAGACTCAGGAGGTTTTAAAGATTCTCAGAGTGTTTGGGCATTTTTTGTTCAGTGATGGGAATTATTCCTTTCAAACTCAAACCTATGTGAAACCACCGGATTGATTTGAAGAGGCAAATAATTTGTCTGCTAATTGAACCACATATTGTTCTGTTTTTGTGTATGTACCTGAACATTATTCAAAATAAAGCAAACAATTTCTATTTTTTTTTTGTCATCTTCTTCATCTCTAGGATCATTAATTTCTTTTTAGGTCATAACTCATAATTTCCTTTTATCAATCTCTCTTACAATTAACAAAATTTATTCTAATGAGTAGTTCTCTATTTTTTATATTGTCCAGTGGGTTATTTTATAGTTATTGACACTTGTTAAAAAAAATAACCCTCCAAATATATAATATTTGAATATAATATAAGAACAATATTTGCAATTCCTGATCAGTTTAACTTGGTAAGATATTTCCTAAGAATCCAGTGGAAATACTTCAGTAAAATAGGACTCCAGAGAACCACACAGAAAGTCCAGCAAATCCAAAATAATCCTACCCTGCTAGAGGAAACATGGTCCTGTCTTATACAATTTTGCATTCCTGAGATAGACCTTGGGGACTGTAGGCCAAGCATAAAGAGCTAAGTTACATGGGATAGTACAGGGGACTCTGGATAAATAAATGACTTTTTAATTTTGAATGGATTGAATGGCATGCAAACAAGTACATGTGGTGATAGGATGAGGGGAAATGTCCTTCAAATGAAGGAGGGTTGATTTAGATTAGATATTAAAACCAAAATTCATTACTGTGATGGTGGTTGTTCAAGGATGATGATGGAGTTGTTCAAGGCCTGGTTGGATGGCACTGGTGTCCCTTCCTATGTCTGGGGCTTGGAGCTCCATGATCTTTAAGGGCCAGAAGTGGTTTCATTAGGGCTAGTAGAGAGAAAGGAGCACCTCTCTCAGCCTGCTGGCCACACTCTTCCCAATGCACCCCAGGATACTCTTGGCCCTCCTGGTGACCAGAGCACAGCTGATGGCCAGCTGTCACCCCAAGACTCCAAAGTCCTTCTCAGCAGAGCAGAGCTGCTCTACTGCAGGTCAGCCCCCAGCCTGTGCTGGTACTTGGGGTTATTCCTCCTCAGGGCAGGACCCAACACTTACCTATGATGCTTTCATTGAATATTCCTAATGTTAACATTCAAAATGAATTTTTCCAGAAAGGAGAACTCTCCTGTTGTCCTCTGAAGATCCAGCAGCTACAGGAGTGGGGCTATAGTCTATAAACCAGACCCTGCCCCACTAGGGAAACCATGTAAGTGCCAACCCATTCCTTCAGGATTTTCAGACTGAACTGTTCTTGGAACACATACTAATTGATTTTTATGTAATGTCCATTGATTGACCACTCTAACCTTGAATTGTCAGACATGAAGAAGTAAATATTTTTGAAAGGATTTGACACAGAAGATGCAGTTTGTCAGTGAATATAGATAATGTGGTGCAATTTATTCCTTTAGGGGATCCACGTCTACATTCAAAACTCAAGTCTAGACAACAGCTACAGCACTGGCATTTTCAAAGTACTGTATTATAGCTTCAGCTGGCATGAAATGGTGTACACAATGGAGCCAGAGTGATTTACACCTGCAGAAAAGCTGGCTAGCTTTAAAGGTTTGTTTATGAAGGTAAAAAAGCATTTAAAAACCCCCAAAAAATCACCTTTTTCCTCTGTTTTTCCCTTTTTCTTTACTTATTTTTTATGATCTGTCAAAAGTCAAAGAAAAAAGTGAGAGCAATCTGCTGCAGAAAAAAAAAAAGATAAAAAAGAAAGGGAAAAAAAAGCAAACTGTTACTAGAAAACAGCATAAGCAAATTAAAATGGAAAGAAAATGCCAGAAACTACTACCGTGCTGCATTCTTTGGAGAATCAACTTTCAATGGATTAGCGCAAATGTGCCCTGATCCATCATCATGTTCTCCAGTTCAGCAAGCACAAACTGATAGTTTGGAATGGAAGTAGCGTGAAGTAAATGCTGTAATTTGTGACTGTGTGACAGCAAATGAAACTCGGCAAGAGGGCCAAGCTATCTGAAGCAAAACAATAATAGCTTGGTGAGCATATTAGGCAACCCCAGAGGAGAGGAGATGAAAGATTCAGGCAATAAGGAGAATGTATGTATTTTAGATGTTAGGCAACCCTATTCTCAAGGCATTACAAGCAACAAGAACATCTGAAAAGTGCATCTGGGTTGGGCAGAAACATATTCACCCCTGGTAAGCACATTTCCCAGTAATGCCTTGGTGAGAAGAAGTAAAAATAAATAGGAAAGTAGAAAAGGATTATCACCCTGGCTAGTAGATTCTTTTCAGAAAGCATCTGGCTAGAGGTGAACAGTATTATGAGACCTTTCTCTAGTTTTTATGATTTATGTGTTAAGCTTCATCAGATCTAGGATATGGTATTTATTGGGTACTACACGCTCTGAGAATTTATGTTGCATGGCTAAACATCATGTCTGTATATCTTTTCTCAGTAATCTCTGATAATACCCAAATGGGCTTTTTATTTTAAACATCTGGACGGCCGTATGGTTCGTGAGAATTAAGGTGCTAAGTGAAGAAAACAGCACAACCATAAAACCTTTCAAATAAACAAAGCTTTCCTTGGAACATTAACTTCTTTACAGAGAAATCTTCTCTGTTCCTAAAAATGCACTTAGTACTTTATGTCTTAATCTCAAGGTAACGCTTTTCTCCTACAAATAATCTCAAGGCATTTAATGGTACCATTACTGTAGAAAACTATGAGATATTTGCATAAAAGACACATAGCCAAAAAGAAATATAGAAAAATTAAAACTCTTCTTTTTCCCCTAGCTTTTGTCTTAGTTTCATACTAAAAGCAGGAAAATGCTCTTCAGCAGGGTGTTCTCATCTACTCAGTAATAACACTGTCAGCATTGTCATAAAAATAGTTAAAGGTGTAATTTAGGGAAATTTGTCTGCGTATTAATAATTGAGTTTCTATTTGTTGACTCTGAAATCCAAAAGAGAGGGAAAGATAATGCAATGTATTCAGTTCTTTGTCTTTATGCACGTGCATGTCTATGTCATTTCATGTTTGCAGCTCAAAACCACATGCAGAACTATTCTGTCATGTGAAAATAAAAAAAATATTTTGAGAATCACTATTCACAAGTCATTTAAAGTAATAAAAATCACTGGGTATTACTGTCCTTCCAAAGTACTTTCCAGAGTTGACAACATTCTTCTGTTTCAAATTAGAGCAATATTATATATACACATACATAAGAGACAATGTCCTTCAGCAAGATAAGAAATAAAAATATGTAGAACTGGATAACCTGGCAGCCTTCCCTTTTTGCAATGTACTTTTCTTTGAGAAGGATGCTATTTCTATTATTAACTATTGTTTTATTTTACTGAGGAATTAGTTTCCATCTCAACTGAACCTGTACTTCTTCCTGTATTGATTCATTCTCATGCATTTAAGTTTATTAAATGCAGTGCAACAGGATGTATGAGCAAAGTTTGCTTGAATAACCATGATTGCAGGACTAGAGCCTAGAAAGAAGAGTTTGGTTGGTCATACTTGACCTATATTGCATCATATGCTTTGAGGGGGCTTCTTCTGACTTTAAGGAGCAATTAGAAAACTCCTATCCAGATGGAGTGATTCTTCCTGATTTATCATGCCTTGCAAACTTACCACTCACTGGTTGTACAGGCACAGCTATGGTGAAAAATCAGATTAGATATACACAAAGGATTTATGCAAAAGACAATGTTTAGAGTTTTCCAGCTCTGTTACACTTTGCAGATATTCTTAACACAGGATCCCTAGTTTTCAGTTGGATTTTGTTTTGTTTTGCACAAGAATAATTTTGTAAATTTTAAAGCATGATTTTGCTGGAGGGTAAACTAGATGGTCTTGGCAAGGCTGCCTTAGTGTGATTCTGAAAGTCAGTGATTTTCACAGAATTTGATCAGTAGCCCATAGCTTAGAAATGGAAGAAACTGCACAATTGCAAATGCTAATTTCCCTTTGTACCATTGAACTTGCATGGACATATGGGAGTTGCAGAATAATGCTGATATCTTTGGGGTGATCTCATACTACTTATTATCATTACTTTTGTGAATAAACCAATGGCCACCCAGTGGAGGTGATCAGGGTTTACAAAGCATTGTGTATAAAGTCAGGCTGAGGGAACTGGAATTCTGGCTGGAAATGGAATTTCCCCTCAGCCTAGAGAAGGGAAAGGTAAAGGTGGCTTAAAGGCCTCCCATCATCACCAAAAAAAGCTTTTAAATAACACTGATCCAAACTCTTAGAGGTATTAGGGAAGATTAGAGACAGCAGTCTTTCTTCAAGAAAGGAAATTCTTCCCTCAGGAGAATGATGAATACTGTGTCTCCATCTTTGGAGCTTTTTGAAAGACAGTCTGGAAAAGATTGTCTGAAATCAGCTTAACTTTGGAGTTCGACTTTCTTTCTGACGGAGGAATTGTGTTAAAGAACTCCAGAGATTTCTCCCAAAGATCTTTAATTATACTTACTTTAAGTGAAGAACATAAGACACCCTTTACAGTCAAAGAGGAGAATATGATTCTGAAGGAATCACTCCTTCAGTGCCTAAGGAAGGACCCAAAATCAGCATTTCTTCTAACTCATGTTGTGTGATTAGCTATTCGATTTTTTTTGACAAAACAATATGCTAGTCTTCTAGTCTGGACAAATATTCTTTGTAAGGCTTGGAGAAAACATGAATAACTGTTGGACCCTAGTTAAGAAGGGCATTTTGCTACCCTGCTCCTTTTCTGTGCAGGTTTTTCACTTGGTTGCCCAGCTACTGAGAGGAGAGGGAGAGGTGTGAGTCAGTGGAGAGGAAAACAAAGCAGGCAGACACTCTGAGCCAGCAGTGTGCTGCAGGGACACGCAGCCTCTGACACAACTTGTGCCCTGCTGCTGATGAAGTAAATGCAAAGTAGCATTAGTAAGCAGCCCAAATGCAATCCTTCAGGCATAGGCTGTTTTTTACTCAATCTCACACTCCATTTTGCATCTAAAAATGCCAGAGGACTGTTTGTCTGGAGATTAAAATCTGTTCTAATGTATAAGGATTGACAAGCAATAAGTTTCTTTGCATTTGAGGTTTTGAGACTGTCTTAATCCAAATAATTTTTAATGAAAAGGGGAGAAAATGAACTGTCTGGATCACTGATCTTTTTATAGATAATATACATTTCTATGAGAGAGAAAAAGAGAGATGGATTTCAAATTTTACTTCTACTCAGCTTCTTACAGCAATCCAAATTTCCAGTGTGAAGACAGTTCATTTTTTGGAAAATTTGGTGCTAAAAAACTCATTCTAAGTTGTAAGGACCAAGTATTTTCTAAGTGCTATAAAGAAGGCAAGAGACTGCATGTCTGTGTACAGGTTTTCAGGCCCATTTTTTAAATCCAGAATACAGGTTGAGGTCATAACACACAAAAGAAATCTGGATGCATTTTCCTTTATTTTCTGCCATGCATTGGAGCTGCATGCTGCCCTCCATAAGCAATTATAAAAAATGGGCTGACCACAATGCCTCTTTCACTTCAACCAGCCCCCCAGTAAACAAAATTTATTGAATTTTCTGAGGTTTGTTTGATCCACAGCCTGAGGTGGAGTATGATGGAAAGCACTGGATTGTTTCTCTGGAAAGCTCAGAGAAAAATTATCCTGCTGCTCACTACGTGTTGGCTGTGGTCTGAAAAGTCTGTCAGTCCTCGAGTATTTCAGAGGAAAAGACTGGAAAAGTATGGGCCCACACAGCCAGCTTTTCCACCCAGAAAATGGACACATACTGTTAATGAGGCTGGCTGTGCAGACTTCCTCTTGTTTGTTTGTTTGTTTGTTTGTTTGGATTTTTCTGGTTTGGTTTGGGGGTGGTTTTTTTGGTGCTTTTTTCCCTCTACTTTCTGTTGCAAGTGAAAAATGTAAACACAATTTGGATCAAGGGTGAAAATCTGCTGTTTAGTTTTGGGGGAGCCTATTTTGTTTAGCTTTGGTTTTGGCTTTTGGGTTTTTTGTTGGTTTGTTGGGGTTTTTTTCCTCACCTGAAGGGGTATTTTGATAAGGGTTCAGTGTGCAAGTTGTCATTTTTTTTGAAGCCTAACACAGAACTGCCTCTATTTATCAAAGTAATGTCTTCCCTAGCACAAATCTAATATGACAGGAAGGACAGACCCTTTCCTTTTTGGGGCTTGGATTTTATTTATAAAAGCATGGTACCAGCAGTTTTATACTAAGAAACTCTGGTCTCAAAAACAAAGCTGTGTTGTTGAGTTAGAATTGGAGAGATGAAACCATCTGCACCTCAAGTGTCTTCACAGCAGACAAGGCAGCTACAACTATACTGTCCTTTTTATTAAAAAGGAAAGAAACTGAGAAAAGAATTACCACTGTTTTCCTCTTCTATTTGGTCTTGTATCTTAATATATTTGCTGCTTCTTATTTTGAATAGCCCAGTTCTCACTGTTGTTTATACTTGGTATGTGGATGGCTCCAGGGAGTATTTTGGTAATGAGATAAGCAAGTTGTAGCTTTTCACTTTCTTTCTAATGTGGGTCTCTTGGGTCATATATACTCTGGAGATTCCTGACAGTGCCTGACGAATATTTTCTGACTGCTTTTTAATGTTTTTTTGAACAATACTTTTGTAAGAAACATTATGAATTTGATAATTTTGCTCTCTATCTAGTCACCTTTCCCCTGCAAATCAGACCCTTCATCTAACAGAAGTGGATATATGCAGATAAAGGGATGTGAGGACAGAAGGTGCTTATCAGACTGAAAGTCTCAAAGTTTCAAATATTTTGTCTGTATATATAACTCACTGTCTTTTCCCATTCCAATATGCTGTGGAAAGTGAGTTAGTCCCTTTGGGGAAAGGGTTAGAAAAGGGAAAAAACTATTTATCACAGGCTATTTTGAATTCATCTGTAGGAAGTTCTCTGCACAGAGCCACCCTGGTGTCCTTGCCCCACAGTTCCTTCTCCAGCTCCCTTGCTGTTGGTGCTCCTTGTTTCCACTCTGTCCCAGACGTGCATTAAATGGATGAGTGCAGTGATTCCTTCATGGCCGGAGTTGACAACTGCCACAGGAATTCTCAGGGGAAAAAAAAAAGCTATATATGGGAAGGATATTTTAGTTTGAGATACTTAAAGAGAAGACAAAGTCACCACTCTTTTCAGGGAACATTTTCTTTCAGCTCCTTCAGATGGCACAAAGCATCATGCTTTGTCTGACCTGCTGCACAGCATGAGTGACGTGGCTAACACAAAGTGACTGGGCTAAAGAAAACCAATGGGATGCAGCCAGAGTGCTCGTGTTGATGGCTCCAAAGAGGCTCCTGGGACTGTCAAGCAGTTAAGCTGCAAATGGGTTATTTGCTATGCTGTGGTCCTTGACATTCTTTGCACTGCTAGACAAAGAAGGGAGGTGGGGAGAACACTATTTGCCTTTTCACTGAGATTTTTTTTCCCTGCACAAAAACGTACGATTTAGGCTCGGTTTTTGTTTTGGCTCAAATTAATTTCCAAATAACACCATGACTCAGGAAACAATGAATGGTAGGAATAATGTACACCTCCGGAATGCTGTGCAGGAAAACACATTATTTTGCATCCACCACATTAGCTGTACACTGGGCTTTGTTTTCCACCACATCATTCATGGTACAAGTTAATTACACACTTTCAATGTGCTGCTTTCTTTCTTACCACACAAGATAATACAATTCTGAACTCATTTAAGCAAAGCAAATGCTTTTCTTCCTATTATGTATTGTGCCAAGCAGTAAATAATAGTAATTAATAAAAAGTAGAAAAGAGTTCAGCAAAGTCACTTCTTGCTTATTCATAAAGAAAACCAAATTTAATTAAGGACAGTGCCGGATGTTCCTCTGCTGTTCCCAAAATGTGAAATTGGTCAAGGCAATTGTTTCTTGAGACAGGCTGACAGTGACAATGAAGATTTAATCTGCTCTCCTCAGCATATCCCAGAATTAGCTTTTCTGTGGCATAATGGTTAAACTGCAAGCACATCTCTTGTGAAACAAGGCAGCTGGTTACAGAAGTTTATCCTGTGTATGGATGTGCCAACAAAGCTCTGATCTTCCTCCCCTTCTCTCAATTTAGCCTGATAAACCAAATCCTCTAAGCTTCTCCCTTTTACCACGGTATTTATTCAAATTTCTCCATCAGTTCCCAGCTTCACATGCTGATATCCTTCTCCCTACATAATTATCTACATTTTTCATGTCCCTGAGATTACATATATCTTAGCACCTGGGCATTCCCAAATCGGGTTTTTCCCCTCTTCTGGAACACAGTACTGATAATGGCTTTGCTAACATTCAACCATTAGATTTTTTGTGTATTTCATTTCTCTACGCTGAAGACATTTTTAGTCAGCAATGTCTGATTCCTGTCAGCAGACTATACCACCAATGTGGGCAGGTGTACCTGCCCCTGGCAGGGAGGCTGGAACTAGGTAATCTTTAAAATCCCTTCCAACTCAAATCATCCCATGATTCTGTGATTCCATTATTAAGGAGGATGGATTTATTTTGTTCTCCTGTTTAAGAAGGTTGTAGGTAGTAGATGAGGTACCTGAAGAGGGTGATAACCACCAAATGCCATCTCAGTCAGAGCAGGCTGCAATTCCAAAATCTCATCAACAACCCTATGCTCCTAAGGCTTATGACCTGAGGAGAACCAAGGAGAAGAAAAGGCAGGGAGAGGAAGCTGTGAATACAGAAACTTGTCACATAGTCATGCTAGAGAAGAAAAAGGGGCTTTCTTTCTCTACCTTGCATATAATTGCCCTTCAACTAGATGGATATATCAGGGACCTGTGGGACACTGCTGTAATGAAAGGCTACACCATGACCAATGCCAACTAATTTTTAGTTATATGAAATTATTTCAACATGTGAAATATAGAAGACAGGTCATACAATAATTCAAAAATTAGGGAAAAAAGCCAAAATATTTGATAACAAATCTCAATGTAGGCCTCTCCTATGAATTTGTGCTGGTACCAATTAATTGCATAGTCATTAGTCTTAATGTACTATCCTTTGGGATTAGTTTATAAATAGGTGTTTTGTAGTCTAGGAGATAAATTGTTTCATCATTAATTTTTAGTCACAAAAGCTGAAAGTGTCTTTTATACAAAAAAAATTACTCCAGCTTGTCCGTATATAAATGGTCAAGCTAGGCTTTAAAATGAGAAATATTTGGATGAATGACCAGGAATTTTCTCTCTGACCAAAGCTTTCTTTTTGTAAATTCTGATTTCCACTTAGGAAATTAAACAGGTTAATGAGTAGCTGGAACCTGTGTTTTCATTCTTAGTGGGAAATTTTAGGAGGAGAAGGAATGATGAAGAGTCTTTTTAATAGATTTATGTCTGTTATTTTTGTAACCTCCATGTTGAACCTAATCCCCACGTCCTGCAACAGCTGAAGTATCATACCTAACAGAAGATCTAAAAGTAATAGGTGTTGTATTAGACATTAATATGAATCTTTAAAATGCAAGAACATCTTGAATTAAGTGCTCAAGTGATCTGGTCAAGGTAGTTTAAATCTGGATTATATAAATGAATTGCAGGACATACATTAAGGCTGGGTAGGAAAGCTGTATATTATGTACTAGACACGCCTGAAAAGAATGGTTCTGGTCATTTCAGACAGACAAGAACTGGAAATGAATTCTGGAGTGGAAAAAGAGAGAAAAGAATTATCTTGGACTTCCATCTAACTAAATATCAGTGAAAATGCTGACAAAAATCTCATATGCATAACTCTTATTTTGCATGGCTTAGCTTACTTCTCATGCTACCCAGAATAGAGTTCATCTGCTTGAAATTTGCAGAAAGAACTTATCTCAAACTTTTTGTCTCTTCCATGATAAATGTTCTGTCTCCCTGAAAAGATGATTACAAAGCAGAGTGCTCTCTTGGGAAGAAAGGAGAATGGAAATCCTAGATTTAGAGATTTAAGATACCACCTTTAAGTCTGAACGAGTTGACATCCCCTCTGCTTTCTAAGAAGGTACACACCAGAATTCTTTTTTTTTTTGCCTAAGAAGTTATGTCAGAGGACAAATATTTGCAGTATAACCACTCTACAATTCTGCAAAAGGAACAGCAGTCTGTACTTTTCTGCTGAGAGAAAATTTTAATCAAGCTGAAGTGCTGGCATTCAAATTTAGCATCTTGCTAGCAGAGAAGGGCTTCTCTTGGTGGGTGATACTGTCTTCTCTCACAAGCAGCACACTGGATCCCTGTTCTAGGAGTGTGCTTTGTTTTACCCACATGTTGGATTGTTTACTGCTCATGCTATGCTGAAATGGAAGCATGTTATGCTTGAAGAAAATGAATCTCATGGAAGAATTTAAAAGACCCACTGTAGCTTCACTGAGCTCTGAAGGATGTTTGTTTTGCTTGGAAGAACTACAGTTTATGCTTTTCTCTTCCTACCACCTTGTGCCAGAGTCAAAGTGCCTTAATACAACACCAGTTGGATTTCCCCAAGCAGACACAAAACACCTTATCCAATTTTGCATTTAGCACTTCATACATTCAGATTTCTATTATTGCAATTCAATTCTTTCTTTTTTTCCCCTCTCTCCTTTTTTGAACTTTGTAGAATTGATTGAAGTTGTAACACTTTCCTACTGGTTAGCAATTTGTAAACAGAAAAAGTCCAACAGAAAATGGATACAAGCTGTATGAAGAAGCATTTATACCTGCTGAATAATTGCCCTAAGTAGAACATTGATTTCTGCAGTATGTGTGCCAGGTAAACATGAACAAATGCATAAATATTCATATTTCAGTAAGCAGGGGGAGTGAAGTGTAGAGAATTGAAGAGACAGTTAAAAAATGCAATAACTGTAAACTCACACTGCAAAATATTTGTTCTTGACTTGATTTGATTGACCTTATAACTATGTAGGCAAGATATCTTGAATAAGTAAGTGCTCACTGAAATATCTTGAATCAGTGCTCTCAAAACCAGAAGGGACCCTGTATCTATTGACAAGCAATTTCACCTTCCAAACCATTTGTAGTTCAATAATGTGTAGAAGATTCCAGAACACAAGTGACCTTCTAGACAGTGATTGTGAGTGTTCCATTTGATTTGCTTTCAAGTGATTTGATAGAATGAATACTAGACTTATTAGTCTATTAAAAGGTGCCTGGAAGGAGGACACAATAATGCTGAGATCTCTACTCTGCCTGCTGCAGAAACTGCTGAAAGGCGGGAGAAGGTTTTCCCTTGGAAGAGTTGGGGAATTGCTGAGCAGAGAAGGAATGAAGGAAACGTTCAGTATGTCTGCAGCACAAATGCAGAAAGTGAATGGACTGTGGTAAGAAAAGCCTTGGCAGCAAGGGGCTTGAGGAGGAAGAATCCCTTGTGAGCAGTTTTGAACTTGTACATCGCTGAAGAATAGTGGTTGGGAGAAAGGAAGAAGGAGAAAAACTTTTTTTTGTTGAGTGTCAGAATGAAACGTTATGTTCTGTTTGTACTTTGTTGTGTGGTAAGAATTGCACAAACCTCAACACTGACCTTTCAGTCTGGTGTATTAAAACCTATTTTGTTTAAAGAAATACCCCTTGCCAAGCACTCAAGCTCTTCATAATGCCTCAGCTTCATTCTCATTACCATTGTGGCAACACTCATAACACCAAGAGGATTTTTATCCTCAGTAACTAACAGAAATGTGCACAAGTTTTTCTGGTATAGACCTCTACGTTGTAGCCATCTAAATTGTTTGGATTCTGAGTGAATTCCATCACCATTATCTATACATTTTGCCCTGAGGGGTTTGCTGTCCAAGAAACATTAGGAGGGACCTGTCTGTTCTTGACCAATACCTTCCACTTCCATAGGACTTCAGCAGGCTTCATGTTCCATAAAATCATAGAATGATTTGGATCAGAAGAGACTTTAAAGATCACCTGGTTCCAACCCCCTCCATGGGCAGGGACACCTTTTACTAGATCAGGATCCTCAGAGCCCCATCCAGCCTGGCCTTGAGCAGTTCCAGGGATGGCCCATCTGCAGATTCCCTGGGCAACTCTTTCCTGCCTATTTGCCTCCAGCAGCACCATGCAGCTGTGAGCTCAGACACCTCATCTGAAAATGCAGCAGAATTGAAGCAAGCATGACACAAAAGGTGATTTAAATGTCGAATTGGCATTTTCAGAACGTTAGGTGATTTCTAAGGATATGCTAAGGAAATTTGTCACTAGGGGAAGACCAGAAAGCTTTCAAAGAAATTCTATCTGGTTAGCTGATTACTTTCTCTCTGTGCTGTGAATTAGATAGATTGCCAGCTTTACTTATAGCAGAATAGTGTTCCAGCTTCAGTCAGCAGATGCCCCAAAGTCTTCCTGATTTAACTGAAAAATGTCACTATTTTCAGGCAGTGTGTTACTTACCTTTTTGGGGAAGTCATATCCCATCACCTGTGACAGAGTTTTCTGAGTACTGCTATTCATAAGATTAGGAAACTGTCCTCAAGAATGAGCAGGTTTTACTAACACCTTACACCATGTAATAAAATTTACATAGATTTCACATGCAAATTCTCTCTCATGGTATTTTTCTTTTTTTTATGAAAGAACATGGGGAGACTGTAGGACTTCTTTTTAGATTTTACCTGCATATTCACTAATGGAAGAAATATGTGCCATTTTGAGTAATATAATAAGCCTTTTCCCAGATGGATCTTAAAATGGAAGAATGGATGAACTATGGTTTAATTGCTAGCAACTTTCCACTCAAAATCAAAAATTAATCCAAGTCCAACAACTATTGAGGAAAGAGAGACAGAAACCACAGCATTCCAGAAATACAGAGATTTCTCCAATAGAGAAAGCAGTTATGCAGAAAGATCCTTCACTTAAAGAAATTTCCAATATAAGTAAAAATAGAGGTGGACTCGAGAAGCAGAGTCAAATGAAAATGCAGAACAGGTTCCAAGAAAGAATTCAGAGGTGGAGTCACGAGCTGATGATATAAGCAATAAGTGCCGCAGTGCAATAATCAGTTTTGGGGCTTGGATTATGTTGGTGGTCATTGAGGTGCTGTTGTTTTGGAGTTTATTTGGAGGCCAAGTTGGAACATATATAACTCCACATTTCAATATTCCAGACTGTGGCTCAGCCAGAGTTATCACCAAAGCACCTTTGAAATTCCAGACATTCTCCTGAGAGGCTAGAAATATATTTCAAACTGAATCTGCTAAAATTAATATGAGATTGCTTGCATACTTCTTTCCTTTAATCTATATATCCCAGCACTTCAGATCACTTGCTGACTTGCTTTTATTCCTTCCACTTTTTTTCTTTTCCCATGAACTTGTGCTCACCAGGTTGCATTCATTCTCTTGTTTATTGCTCCAGACACATCCTTCATTTGTTAATAGATTCATTGCTTGCACTCTTGATGGGTTTTGTTTGCTCTTGATTCAGTCACAGAAATCCATGTGTAGCAAGGAATTTGAAAAGAGCATGCAGCTGTTTGCCAGATAAACTGACACATCATAATTTTGCACTTCTAGCATCCTCCTTTGTTTTAAAGTATGAATGTCATGGATTTATAAACAAGTACTTTGAGGTTTTGAAGTTCATTTCACTATTGACTTTCTCTTATCTTTTATTTTCTCCTTATTTTTTTGTAGATGTATTTGTGGACTTTTGAACAATCTAGTGCTGTAGCAATCATATCACTTTCAATTTGCACAGGATTTTTTTACTGTCAGACTTCTTTAATGGAATGGTAATGGTTCTTCTTTATACCATGGCTGAAATGTGCTAGAAGCTTTACAAGCAAATAAACAAAATCTGGCCCTGGCTGTTCATCTGGACTCAGTCCCACACATAATCACTCTATCTGAGCACACAATAATAACCCATGATTGCACTGTCTTGTTGGTGGGGTTTAGATGACAGCAGACTGAATCCTGATGTGGTTACTCAGCATTGTGCTGGTGTAACTGTGAGCAGAATTCTGCTCTTGGGCCTAGGACCTTAAGAATATACCAACCCCCTGGCTTTTTCAGTAATTCCTAAGGATTTATTTTTCCTAACAGAAAATGTAGTTTAAAAATTGATTTTTTTATGTTTGCATGGCAAATGTTTTATAAGTAAGAAAATAGTCCAAATGTGAGCAGATGATGAAAAATGAAGTTCAAGCCTGTATTTGGAAGGATCCAAATGCTCCCCAGAAATAACTTCTGTGCACCTTAGGTTAGGTGCAAGAGGACCTATTACAAAACAATCTTCACATTGTGCATCAGTATTAAGAAAAAGAACATGCTATGTATGAAATTGTAGGGACATCAGCACTGCTTGGCCTATGTAAGCACAGCTGTGTTCCTGTGTTTGGTGATCTATCAGTAAGGACTGGGTCATGTCCTTGATCTCACTCCTTTTTGCAATGCCCTGTCACTTCATAAATAGTATCTCACCACAGGAGGTTTAGATAAGATATTAGAAATCTTTTTTTTTAATGGAAAGGGCTGTAAATCATTGCAGCACACTGGCCAGGGAAGTGGTGGAGTCATCATCCCTGTAAGTGTTCAAAAAACCATTTAGATGAGGCACTTGAGGCCATGGTTTAATGGTGAATGTGGTCCTGGTGCTGGGAGGATGGTTGGACTTAGGGAATCTTTAAGGTCTTTTCCAACCTTAGTGATTCTATGTTTCTGTGACCTCACACAATTTGTTCCTGTGGGATTCTCTAGGTAGGACAAAACTTCAACATACAGGAGGTCTGAATTTAGGTGAGCAAAGATCTACTGATTTCCTGAGCAGGAAAACCTCCCTAATCTTCTGGCATACCATCATGCAATTCAGGAGGATGCAGTTTTGAGCAAAAAATCCTGGGATATGCATCACTTCCATGTTGAAGCTTATACCCTGTAGAAACTTGCTCCAATGCCATGTTATTTCTATTTAAATTGTCAAGGAAGGGATACAATAATAAAACAATGAGAAGAAACACTAACTGTTTTTGTTTGAGTTTTGTTTGCTAGTTTCTTTTTTTTTCTTTTTTTTCTCTTTGCTGCTCCATCTCTTCCTGTACCCACATCCTCAAATGGCAAGCACAAGAGGTAGTAATTTGCTTTTTCATGTTCATTTCATGAAATTCTTCATCATAAATATGGAAATAAATGTTACCTATCAGTGTGTAAATTTCTTCATCTCCACACAAGCACAGTCAGAATAACTAATTAGTGCCACAGTATGGCAACAAAGCTGTTATGCCTCACACCAAGTAGTTGTTTAAATATCTCCAAGCAGTAAGAGCTCTCTCCAGAAGTATCAGCAAATTGTAGTCTCACTGTGAAAACTGAGCACACAATTTTCTGTAATTTTATCAGCTCATCAGTTTTGACCATGAGTGAACATTTGTACCAAGCTGTCCCCAGTCATCTACTTAATATTCTGTCTCTAGATGTTTCAGGGCTCTGCTCCTCCTCACTGGATAATAGTAAGGCATCTGTTCTTCATGTTCAGAGAGGAAAAATGAAGGTGGAGCTCTGAGGGTACTGTATCTCTGCTCCTTGGGAAAGAGTATATGATTGGTATTAATTTGAAGGGACAAAGGTGGTCTCTGAGGTGGCTGCTGAACTTTTCAAAGAACTGCAGAATTTCAAAAAAATTCATAAATACAAGTTCAGACTGTTTTGGATTAAATCAATGCCTTTAGAAATGCTGGGGCTTCGACTCCTTTTGTAATTGATGTCAAGATTTGGACACCTCCTCTGCATGACTCAGAGGACACAATTTAGGAAATCCACACATACATCCAGGGCTCCTGAGGCTAAGACAGCTGATCAAGTGCCTGAAGAATGAAACATATCATCACCTGTGGATCTCCTTATGAGACTTGATTGCTGCAATTTGTTTGTGTGTTGGTCTGATAGTCTTGTTCCTTTGGGCAGGGAAAGAAGCACAATGTCTGAGGGGTTAAAATATGCTCAGGCTCAGTGGGAAAGCCCAGGCACCTCCCCTGAGGAGGGGGAGCTTTCAGTTCTTTGGTGAAAACACTCAGAATTAGTCTGGGGGCACCTTGGGGTCTTTGTTGCTTTTGACACCTTCTAAGACATCCAGCTCATTCTTCACAGGGGGGGTGAAGAGCAGCTAAAGACCATGCATGTATCTGAGGAGTTGTCCCCCCAGGCTGGGGATGCCCATGGCATGATTCAAAAGCCTTGGGAGAATTATTTTGGGCATTGGTTATTCCCACTGTGACCAGAAAAAGGTATAAATCTAAGAGGGACACTCTCCACTGCAACAGTCTGGTCTCCCCAGGGAGAATGTGTGCACATTGCACACAATGGCCCCACACAGTAACAAAACCTTGATCCCTGTGCTGCCCATTTCCTTTGTACAATTTTATATCATTAGTTCAGTTTCCTGTGTTCCTCCCAAATATCTGCACTGTTCCATGAATGTCTATAATTCAGGAATAGCCATCAATAATTAAATCTGCACAAGAATGAAGAGTTTATGAAAGAAATTTAGTCTCTGTGAATTATTCTGTGAAAGGAGATAATGAGTTTGCTGAGTTTAAGTCCCCCATATTAAGGATAACAGCAAATATTTAGAATTAAACATGCAGTTTCCTGTATTAAGATTCTCTCTGTCTGTTATCAAGATGACATTAAAACTGGCCATGGGTGTTTGAAAGCTTTACCAGCAGATCAATTTCAATTATTTACTGTAATTGAAGAAGTGTGGGAATTTCTGAGGTGGCCACAGGTTTTGTGTGTCTATCTTTGCATGCTATGTGCACAACTACCTGCATGTGACAGAGCTTGAATCAGCTCCACAACCTGAATTTTTATCACCACAGTAAGGAACATTGAAGTATCTTGTTTCTGGCAGTTTCCAAAAGTACAGATGATGGATACTTGCTTGTTTTAAAAACCAGTAGAAATAATAATTTCTTCTGGTGCAGCCCATTATATATAGATGGTCCATGCTTATTTTAGAGAAAAGTGGAAAAAGGAATCATGGGATTTTTCTGGGAGTTTTCTCTGTATTTTCTTTAACCACAGAATAAATAACTAAATAAATAACTAAATAAATAAATAAATAAATAAATAGAAGACAGAAAGTGTAGTGATGAGACAGTACCATGAAATTAGCTTTTTAACTCCCAGTGAATAGGCTCTTTACAAGAGCCCTTCATTTCAACCTTCTCATCTTCCTGAAATGGATTTGTAGTGAAAAACAATTACATTGAATATTTCCATATTCCCAGTGCCCCTAAATGTACCTATATTAATTTGCTGGAGTTATCTTAGAAATATAATGTGTCTTCTCTTGCATTTTCTGATATTTGTGTGCCAGTGACTCTGTGTGTTTGTGCTTGAAAATTCCCCAGACAGGGCCAGATTTGACCACCAGGATGATTACCATTGACAGCAACTGGGAAAGCAAATGTAAAGGTTTCTAGTCCCACCTTTAGGGCTGCAGTGACTGCTCTCTCTGGAATTAGACTGGCAATACTGACATTTCCATCCTGACTGCCTCAGAGCTGCTCAGGAAATCAAAACATTTCATTTAACCCAACCTCACAGTTCTGAGGATGCTGTTGTCTCAAGGTGTCCCTGAAGAGGATCCATTACTGCAGCAGCTGCCACAGGAAGAGATTTTACACACTGGATGCAAATTGAGTTAAATTTAAGAATCCCCTAAAGATTTCCCAAAAAGATCTTGATTGAAACTGCATGGAGGGAGAATTATATGCAAATGTCGAAATTTTGACTGTCATCAGGAGGACCATAGAGTTAAATGTGGTATCAGGAAAGGAAAAAATTCACTTACAAGTGATAAATAAGCATGAAGGTAGTGAAAATTTTGCCAACTTCATTCTAGCATTTCAAATCTGTGGTTTAAATGGACAGTTTAAGTGCACTACCAAAATACCCAGTCTTATACAGCCCTGATGTAAAGGGTTTATGTGCCTTCAGTCTCATCTCAGCAATAACTTTGGGAGCAGTGGCTGAAGGCACCTAGAGGATTAATAAATGTCTGTATTCTTGGAGATCTTAAAGGAACTGGGGAAAAAGCACAAAAATTTCTAAAAACCCATATGAATAGAAGAGGTTTGGTCAGAGTTCACAGCTCCCGGGTCATAAGAAATGCAAGTGTACAGAAGGAGCAATATTTCAGATTATATTGCATGAAGCAGCATTGCATCTGCATGAACAAGGCTGCTGAGTGTAAAGTCTGTCACCTTTCCTGTAACTCACTTACCCCATCAGCATTTCCAAAACTCGCTGGAGAGGGGTTTCCTAAGCCCTATGACAAGTCTAGAGATGTGACAAAGCAATGTTATCCCTGGAATAATACCAAGGATTAGTTTAGATTAGGAAACTTTCCTGGGGTCAGACACTTGAGTAGACCATGTCCCTTCTCTCCTTCTTTGGGCTTTTTTTTGCCCTTGAAAGAATCATAGAAACACTTAGGTGTGAAAAGAACTTAAGGTCATGAAGTCCAACCTTTAATCCACCACTGCCCAGTCCACCAGGGCCTCAATTACAAAACTTTTGAACACCCCCAGGAGTGGTGACCCCACCACTCCCTGGGCAGCCTGTTCCAGTGCCTGACAATCCTCTTGAGACACAGATCACAAAGACTTTCACTTTCCTAAAAGTTTCACAAAACTAACAATCTGAGCAAAGAAGGCAGTTCAAATGTTCACAGCTTTGTTTCTAGAAACTTTCACGTGCAAACTTCTGTAATCAAACACGACAGCCTGAATGTACTATCAAACTCTGCATTAAGGGGGTGATTTAAATGAGAACAAACTGTTTCTTGTTAAATGGTTGGTCAGCTGAAAAACACAAATCTAAACAGCTTCATTAACTCTACAACTCCAAAACTACTGGAGTTTGTTGATTTTGCATGGCAAAGCAGCATTACTGGAGCATGCTATTTCTTTTGTTAATTTTTTATTTTTCCTGGCAAATATAGTTTAAAAAAAAGAGAAAGGGAAAGGAGAAATGTTTAAAGGTGTAAGGGAAAGGAATTTCTCTTTCTCTGTGAGAAAAGTTGAGAACTGATAGCTGTATATTTCTGATCATTTTGCTGTTTGTGCTTAACTGCAGTGCCTTTAAAATCAGCTGTCACAGAGCCCACTCTACCTCCACGCAGCTGCCAAAAATATTCCTGTTCAATCTGCTTTTGTGTATTTTGGATGTTTGTTCTAACCCACCAATTTTTCTTCACAAAGCTATGTATTGGCAGTATTTGGTAAAAACTCCTGTGGAAAAGAGAGGCATTGAGACTGGATTTCTATTGTTTATTTGTTTGGGGACACGGGGGGGATGTGGGAGGGTCAAGGACAGAGCAGGAAATTGCTCATATCTTCTTAAGCACACTCTATAACCACTGTCCTTTCATATAAGGCAGCCACACATAGAGGGAAACAACAGAAAATTGCAGCAATAATCCCACTGAGTCTAGCTAAGAGCTGGCTGTATAGTACACGCTGTACCTGGGAAATGCCAGATGTCTATACATCCAGGAGTGCAGAAATTGCCATTGAAATTACGTGTTTGTCCAGCTAAACAGCTCCCAGACAGAGGTGACAATCACAGGGGTTATTATTAGATGTGTGCAGTGGTTCCCAGCTCCAGCCAGGGGAACCCAAAGCATCTGTGCAAATCAGCTCTGTGCAGCCTGGTCTGTTTGCTCCTGACTCCAAAGGACTTGCACACAGACCAAATCTGTTTCACTTTGGCTTTTCTCTTTTTTTTTTTTTTTTTTTTTTTTTTTTTTTTGACCCACTTCTTTCTAAAAACTCTTCAGGTGTGATGAAGGGGAAAGTGGAAACTAACACTGCCATCTAATGGGTGTATGACTTTATTGCCTAATAGACCTAATTCTAGAAATTAAGAAAGAAAACAAACAAGAGCAACAGATTCTCAGGGGTATAGGGTGTTAAAGTCTGTTTCTTATAGTCCAAGAATTTTTCTTTTTTCCCCGAGGGAATCTGAAATACAAAGGAAACTAATTTATCTCTATTTCTCTAAAAACAGCCTGGACAGCTCAACGTTGCTGCATTTTGGACAATTATTCTTGTTGGAGTGGATAATACAGATCAAAATTACTTTGGAAAACAGGGAATGAACATCTGGGTCAGGTTTGTTTAAAGGTTTGCTTTCAAATCCCAGTTGCTTCACACATGAAGCAAACAAAGCCAAGCAAAAACAATCAGAAGTTTGCTTTATCATATGGTCTTGATATTTCTAAGGTACTCACCAGCCTGCCCATTCACAAGACTCTCTAAAGTCCCACTCCCAACGCCAGGGACTTCACTTGTGGTGACCAAGCCCTCTTCACACTGGGCAGCTCCAGGGAGCCCACAGATCCCTGCTTGACTTCCTACAAACCCCCTCATGCAGCTGGAGCAGGTGTCCCCTATCAGTCTCAGATGTCTCATTCCATAAAAACATTTATTCATGATGCAATAACACAGAAACAGTTCAGGCTGGGTGACTCCAAGGAGGATCCCCAACAAAGGGACTCTTGGGCTTTTATACCCTCACTGTCTCCTGGCACAAGTCTCACCCTCCCTCCTGAGACTTCAGCTCCTGCCCCTCTCTGTGTCCATCCACTGGCATCACCAGTTTTCATCCTGTTTGTTACCAAAAGATTGGCAATTCCTGCTTCTGCTGCATCCTCCAGCATCCATTCCCCTCCAGCATCACCCACCTTCATGCTCTTTAGCTGTCACAAGCAGCTCTTGGCCTCTTGTCTCAGTGTGCAGCTTGTGAGCTGAGCTACCTGGACCAGATATATTCCTCAACAACCTCAGCTGCACTGAAAAAATTGAGGACTCTCAGAAAAAGTGGGAGCTAAACTCTTCTGGATGTGCTGAAGTCCATGCTTCTCTTACCTGGCATTGCAACATGAGCTTGGAAGATTTCTTGAAGGGGAAACACAGGTATCTATTCTCAGAAGAGGCTTTTTGTCTGTATTTTTAAGTCATAGATGACAAGTATCTGGAAGTAGCTGGAAGACCACGAGTAGATATAAGTGGAGGTAGTGGAGAAGGAGTGTTGATGGCTTTTAAACACTCATTACCAATCAGTTGATTGTCTCAAAAATGCAGCTTTGTAAACATCTTCACTAGGGGCTTTGCAGATATTTAAATATTTTTCTCAGTGCAGATTCATACACTAGGCTTTCTTTTTTGTTTGCAGCTGTGTGTTTGTGTGGTAAAAACCTGTCATCATCAAAATGAGACACTGAGAATTTTATTCCCTGTTGGTGTCATCAGAGATGCAGACCTGAGAACGTGGATTGGCTTCTTCCATCTTGAGACATTCCAAAAGGCATGATCCTTCCCATCACACCCACCAAACCCCCTAGCCAGCAATTTGCTACGATTGCATCCCTGCAACCATGAGATGGAAACAAATTTACTTTATAAGACATTTGTAAAAGTTAGCAGTATTATGATACTTCAGATGTAATAGTGTAGCTACTGAAAACAGCAAAGGCTGTAGTGTGCATAACATGTAATTGCACAATCCCAATTAAATTCACATCTGTGCTTGGCTTGAGGCAAAACACCAGAGCAGAAAAACGAGATCTGAGGATCTATGATGCTCCACAGGCAGATGAGACCTTCCTTTGGAGGAAATGAGCCATCTTCTGAATACATAGAAAAGCACCCCTTTTCTGACAAAATGGATGAGGGCACAGATCAGTTTGGTCTTGTTCAGGCTTCTGGAAAGTTATATTTTATACTGGCTCACTTAGCTCTTCTTACATCTAAATTGAAAACAATCAGCTGTTAAGTCTTTGCATTAGTACCAGACCATCTCTCATTCTGGTTTCCTTTAACAGCTCTTTACAAAATCACCTGCTTCTTCCCCAAATAAGTTAAAATTTAGAGAACAACCAGGTTGTATTCCTCTTTTCCAATTTAAAACCAGATGGCTGCCTCAGTTAAATCAAAGTGTATTCTAATTTAGGGAGGTTCCACTTTGCCATCACGTTTGTCTGGGGGATGCAGCCCTCCATGGGATGGATGGTTGCAGCATTATAAACTGATTCTCTTCAGAGGATTTCTGATGACCCTTCTGAAAAATCTGCCCCCTGCACAGTCCCAAAGTCTGCAGCAAGAACAGAAAACACTGGCTATAGGAGTCCTTGAAATGAGACACTGTGATCAGTCAAACACAGAATCATTCAGGGTGGAAAGAACACCAAGTTCAAACATTAACCCAGCACTGCCAGAGTCCATCACTAAACCAGGTCCCCAGTTCCACCCCTGCACACCTTTGGAATAACTCCAGGCTGCTGACTCAGCCATGGCAGCTTGGTCCAATGCTTGACAACTCTTTCACTTAAGAAATGTTTCTTATATCCACACTACACCTCCCCTAGCATAACCTGAGGCCATTTCCTCTTGTCCTGTTGCTTGTTCCTAGGGAGAAAAGACCATCCTATTCTATGACATCCAATTTGAGAGTAGGATGGTGTACCAGAGCAATAGAGACTGATCATTTATGTAGTATCATGCTTGGTTTTATCTGCTTTGGTTTTGTTTTAGTGTTTCTACTCAAGTTACTGTCATTTTCTATAATTAATGTAACTTTTTATTTCTTTGATTTCAAGGCAGGAAATTACACTAACACCCCTTAGAGAGGGTGATGTGATTTTGACAGAACAGTTCTCAGTCTTTCTCCAGATTCAGCTTCCCTCACAGGGGAAATTGATACTGAAGTGATGTTTCAGTGATTTAAATAGTATCAGATGGAGTTTGCTGGAGGAAAAAAAAGAAAAAAAACAACTCACAAGTAGCAATTTACCCAACAAATCTGTTTTGTGTAAACAACAGCGTACTTCAGCATTTTATATAAACTGATGACTGGTTAAAAGGATTTCCCAGGTGGCCATAGCACATGTAGCTCCTTCCATTAGCACTCCTGGTGTGCTGGGAGAGCTCTTTGTAACGTGAGAGAAATGTATATTCTGATAGATCCTCCCTTCATTCATACCTGCATGGCATCCCACCCTGACACAGCCAACAGGTGTCAAAAGGAATTCATGGTTTTGTGTAAGGATGTAGCAGCATCTGCCACTGCACACAAACACGGGGTTTTCCTTAACAAACACCAAAAACCCAGTGCAAGATAAAAATCAAGTCCTGCTATAGAAAAGCTTTAAAAATTCTTTTGAGAAATTTGAAATTCATTCAGTCCCTCTTAAGTGCTCCTCAGTGGGACAAAACCCATCTGATAAATGCAGGGTTTCTTCAAGGTAATTCTGGATTTTGCCTCTCCTGAAGGTAAAAACACTTTGAAATGTGGCTTAATTCTTCCCTTCCCTTCCCTTCCCTTCCCTTCCCTTCCCTTCCCTTCCCTTCCCTTCCCTTCCCTTCCCTTCCCTTCCCTTCCCTTCCCTTCCCTTCCCTTCCCTTCCCTTCCCTTCCCTTCCCTTCCCTTCCCTTCCCTTCCCTTCCCTTCCCTTCCCTTCCTTCCCTTCCCTTCCCTTCCCTTCCCTTCCCTTCCCTTCCCTTCCCTTCCCTTCCCTTCCCTTCCCTTCCCTTCCCTTCCCTTCCCTTCCCTTCCCTTCCCTTCCCTTCCCTTCCCTTCCCTTCCTGCTTTCTTCCTTTTCCCATTCTCATCTTTTTTCCACCATGCCATGTAAGTGGCTCTAATTTACCTTGTCAAAAGTTCCAATGGAATGGGAGCACAATGTTGGGACTTCTTTCCCCCTTAGCCAATAATAAGACAAGCTACTGTGAACATTTATGTGCATTTAAAGGCATTTTACCTTGGGTTTGGGTCTTCTCTCTTTCATGCAGAGGAGGGTTTAGCTAGGATAAACCCCAGGGTTTAGGAGGTTTCCAAGACCTGTGTGAAATCAGTGTTTGCTTTGGTTCCACTTGAGAAAACGTGGGAGCAGTGGCTCCTCGTGGTGCCAGATTTTTACATGTGCCTGTGACTTGAACTTTAGACATCAGCACTTTGCACTTTTAGGCTGGTCTTAAAAAGAGCTGTAACATTCCCAGGAGGCTTCACATCATCCCTCTCATACACCTGCTCCAAAGGGGGTTTAGATACCAGATGTCCTCCTGGAATCAGAGTCAAGGCCACAGCTCAAACCTGGTCCCATCCCAGCCACTATGTGCCTGGCCACGGTTTGTCACATTTTCCCAGAACTGTTACCTTGGCTGAGCTGAGCATCCCTGGCTGTTCCCAGATCTGGAATTCAGATTAATTAGGTAGGCAGATGCTCTCACAAGGAATTTCTAGTTAAGTCAAAGGTACCTTATATACAAAAAGGATGTCTTTCCTGCATGTTCTCATCACTACTTCCTTTCAACTGACTTGGTTCTTCTCCCACTGTGGAACAATTTTCAGCCTCCAATGCCTAGTTCATGCCTTCCCCTACATGGCA
This sequence comes from Luscinia megarhynchos, assembly GCA_034336665.1. Taxonomy (NCBI): domain Eukaryota; kingdom Metazoa; phylum Chordata; class Aves; order Passeriformes; family Muscicapidae; genus Luscinia; species Luscinia megarhynchos. Next base: position 96,195,618 of record JAPFBE010000002.1, read on the forward strand.
AGAAACATAAAAGTTAAGCATTTCCATGGCTCAGTGAACCTCACTCCTAGAGCATTAAGATTACTGACTCTGAAAAGGTTGATTCCTTCCTTTAACATAAAAACCAGAGCACATTAAACTCTTAGTTATTGCTCCAGTGGATTTTAGTGTTGTGGGTGGAAATAAAAGCTTAGCTAAAGCATGGTGAGAGAGCTCTGCTGGTGCTGCACTGTGCCCTCTGGGCACACTTTCCCTAGGGCTATTCCCTTCTCATTTCCACGGGGTCTGAGCCAGCCCTGTCACCACACCAGCTGGATGCCTTCCCAAGGAGGATTAGCAGCTGTCCACGGCTGCTTTCCATTTTCTTCTCCTGCCTGAGGAAAACCAGGCTGTCACCCTTGCACAAGCACCAGCTCTGACTTGATTCATCATTTCCCAGAAACAAATCTCTACTCTTGTATTTAGTGTGCAGAAAAATTATACTCTACTAAATAAACCAGTCTTTCTTTTTTCATTTCTCTCCCCCACTCACCTCCCTCCAGCTCTCCCTTCACTCCCTCCCTCCTACGTGCACATGTGTGAGCTGCACTGTCTGTTCCACCTGAAAATCCTGCTGTAAGCTCAGCTAAGAGCTGAGGCTCTATAGAAAGAAACTGCCACATAGTTATTGTATGGCTAGTGATGTATGGGGCAAAGTAATGACAAACAGCCCTAAACAGAGATCCCTAAATAAAGTTCTGCTAAATGCTGCAGGACTGGGATATGAATCTTGACATGTAGCAGGGGATTTTTCCTTCCCTTTGATTTTTTTGTGCATTTCTTTTTTTTCTCTCTCAAAATTTTTTTTTGTGAGGACTGTGAGAAAATTAACTGGTCCAATCATAGATGCAGCTGCTTCATTAGACAAATCTTCAATCAAAAACAAAAGTGAAATATAACTCATTCTCCTTAAGTGAAACAAAGTTCAAGAACATGTCCAGGGCTAAAAACACACCCAGGGTATTAATGATTTCACCTTCTGCAGTGGCTCCTTCCTTTAGAAAGTCACCACCCCTAAAGAAAAACATACCCAAAAGTCAACCTACTCAGACATCACTGCTCTGATCAGGGTGGCTTCTCCTCAAGGAGGAAAGTAAAACTGGCTGATTTGTCCTGCCATACAAGCAGCAGTTGTGCTCCCCTAAAGCCACCACTGACATGAGATCTGTGGAAGGGAAAGGCAGAATTTCTTCTTTTCTCCCCTCTCCTGGCAGGTGTCACAGCACCACACAAGTGTCAGAAGACTCTGGCTGCAATAACAGCAGGAAAAGAAGAGGGGAAATCTGTAGAGGAATTAGAAGCAGGAGGACAGCAGATAGTTTTTGTTTTCATCACAACTTTGTGAATGTGTGTGCATGTGTGTACAAGGGATGGAGAGGAAATAAAAAGACACTTCCTTCTGCTTAAAGCTTTTTTTAAACATGACTTTTGAAAACTTTCTCCTCCCCACGTACCTAGTATCTTGTAAGAAAAATGTTTTTCCGTCACAGTGAGATCTCAGGATTAGTGCTTACCAACACAGCACTCATCATCAATCATATATTGTCCATTCTTTATTGAGTTCCTGTCTTTACCATGCCAATATATTCCAATTGTTATTAAATCCTCTTGGTTTTTTATCATTCATTCCCTCCCACACTCACTTCCTCACAGTTTGCTCTGGCTGTGGTCTGCTGCTTTCAACAGAAATAGCACAAAACCTCCAGCATCTCAGAGACAAAGAGCTTTCTTTGACAACAAAGAAAAAAACAAACCAACAAAATGGCAAATAAAGCCTGTCATATAATATCTTTCATATTCCCCCCACAAGAAATTCAGTGTCACACAGTGTTCTTCCCTCAGACATTATCATTTGGATGGAGAAGGACTGAATGTATTTCAATATCCCATCTCTAATCCCTTAAGATTTAGCTGTAATCATCAGGCAATGAAGAATCCTGAAGGAAAGGGAGGGGGAGAAGGGAGATGAACATGGACAGCTCAGTTGTTTCATTTATTGGATTTTATCCTAAAATATTTACCTAGTAATTGAATTTGCATTCCCTCTTTCACAAGGTGAGTCATCATCATAAATGTCTCTCTCTCCATGAGAAGGCAGAGCAGAATTCCTGGAATTCCTTGTATCTCTATTTGCTAGACATGGAAACGAGGAGAACTGAGCATTCCTTGCAGTGTGTTGGAGGATTTGGAACACTGAATTGGCAGAAGAAATGAACCTCGAGAAGAAATTGAAATCTCAGGGCACTCCAGAGGAAAGCTCCAAAATCTTTGAGAGAACTGTGTTTTCAGCCCCTTTCTCACCACTTGGTTTTGCTACACTCTGTTCAACATAATGTCCTTTGCAGGTCCCATTGCTATGTTCCTACCTCTTCATCTTCACTGTGCAGGGAATCATAGCATCTTCTTCAGGGTCAGGAATTAATTTGGGAGCTGGAGAACCTGAATCTCTTCATTTTCCAGTGTTCATTTCCTTATGCAGAATCCTGGAGGAGTGATTCCACCTTTGCTCTGCCCTCACCAGAAATACACACCAGTTTAATCATTGCTAAGGCTTCAGAGGGTACCAGAAGTATTTATTGCATAATTTCTGACAGAGTTTTACCTCTTATGGCAGTGCCAGGAGAAGAGAAGCTGTCTGACAGTGGTGCTGCCTAGGAGAAGGCATTGAGCATGGGACTCCACTCCAAACTTCTCAGAAGTGTAAGTCTGACCACTGCAGCCCCATCCCTGGGTGCTAACCCACCAGCACCATTCTGAGGAGGTACCAGCATCAGCCTGACCTTTCTGGGCTCCCAGAGGCAAGCAATGGATCCTGCCCCTGATTTTATTTGTGCCTGGAGCATCTCGTCCTGGCCCTGTGCTCAGTGCTGACAAACTTCCAGCCCAGGGACCATGAGGGGACTCTCACACCCTTTTCACAGCTCCAGTGACCCCAGCACCAGCCCAACACCACGGAGTGGGCAGGAGAGACTCAATGTGCCACGGACAAGGGGAGAGCACAGACAGTGCAATTATATAAACAAATTGATGCATCCCCTTGCTTTTTGACCCAAACTGGAAAGGATCCTGCAGCAAACAGTATTTTCTCCCACTAACCAACCATAAGAGACAAATAATATCAGCTCACTAAAGCACAGAAAACTGCTGCTGCTTTCAGATCATTATTTAATTAACTGTGATTTTCTAAATGAGCACCTTCTTTTCGTTTTCATTACTATAAAGTAATGGTCCAGGGACAGTAACAACTTAATGAGGCAACTTGCATTGTGTTTATTCTCCCTCTGCAGTTGCAAACACTCCAGGGGCTCCTGGGCAGGAGCTGAGAAAGGAGCCAGCCCACCTAGGATTCAACTTAGACCTTTCTGTGAGCAGATCCAAGTTAGCCAAATTAGCCTGAGGCTTTTCTCATCTGGTTTTAAGTGCCCTCGACCATTTTCAGAAGGGCAACTGGTTTAGAACCTGGCAAAATTAAAAATCTAGACTATTACATCAGCGACCTCCACTCTGCCTCCCTTTCCTCAGGCAGAGAGACCCTTTGCTATTTCTTTTCTAGGTCTGAGGTTTGGAGACAGGCTCTGGGTGAACTGTGCCATGATTTTAAGTTAATAGTGCCATCTAGTGAGGTGGGAAACGTGTCTCAGAGTCACTAGGCAGAGCTTCAGGGCTTCAGGGCTTCCCCAGGACATAAACATCTTGTGTAATATTTAATAATATCTCAGGGTGACCTGTGCCAGGAGCAGGCAGAGTCTCACACACTGCTAACAGTATCCTGGAGGTGGGAGCAAAGGTTAGGAGTCAGTGCCCAGACCTTGGGAAAAAAAGAAAATCCACTGAGATTTGTGTGTGAGGTTTTAGGATATTTTGCTTAGCAATTACAGGAACGGGAGAAGATAAAAAAATGTGATACTGTGATGCTTTTGAATATTTCTGGCACATATGCACACTTATATTCCACACATATATATATATGCAACACATACACACATATATATTAAAATAGATATAGATAGATAGAGAGATAGATATAGATATAGACATATAGCTATACATACAGATAGATAAATAGATATAGATATAGATATAGATATATATATAGATGATATAGATAGATATAGATAGATATAGACAGATATAGATGATATAGATAGTTATATAAAATATTACTAGATGCATCTACCTGTAAATAGAAAAATGTGTCTCTGCCCAGTGGCATATATAAATATCAGTTGAATCCTCAAAATTTAGCAGCCCCATTCCTAGAGGTTATTTCATTATTCAATTTCCAAATAGGGGAGAAAGGAAGTAGCCAATCCCAAATGCATGATCATTTGAAGTTTTTCACTACAGCAAATTAATCAACTACATGCAAAATGTTAGGGACTCCTTAATACACTCCAGAGGTTGAATTTCTAAAAGTAGGTACACTGAAAGTTTATTCTCACTCCCTTTGTGAACATTTTTCTCTGCATTCTCCATGTGCCTTTCACAGTTTGCCTTCATCCTGTCCCTTAAGATATGAAGGACCTGAGGACTTGTTTTTAAGCCCAGAGCATGCAATGACAACACTTTGTGTGATTTATTTTAATGAGGAGGCAAAGCACTATTATGCAGCCAGACTCCAAGCAAAATCTTTCATTCCAGCTGCTACAGGAGGATGCTGGATGATACATTGTGCCTTGTTACAGCTGAGGGAATGAAATTAAGTAAAAGGTGTTCTCAGGATCTTGAATAAAAAGTAGAGAAAGTGAGTCTTGAAAGAAGGTTTCCAGGGACTCGAACCAACGTGCTTATGTCAAAGGTCTAAAAGGAGACCTGGCTGCTCTTTACTTGCCTTGTGTTTATCTGTACTTCATGTTTTGCAGTTTCCCTTTAGTGACTTCCAATAGTTGGGGTAAAAAAATCTGATTATTTTCTCCTTTCTTTCTCATTATTTTTTTCTGTTTTGTAGTTACCGGTGGTGTCTGTTTGTTTCCTTGTTTTCCTCTGACATGTGAGGGTTTACCCAGAGGTGCATGGTGGGATGTACTGGTGACAGGAATGAAACAGAATTTCCTCCAGAATGTGGATGGCAATGCTTCAACGTGCACTCAGGGGTGGAAATGTGTTTCAGGCTGAAGGCAGAAAACAATTCATAGGACCAAGCTCTACAGACCTGCAGTATGGTTTGCTTATTTAATTTTTCCCTAAATCATTGCTGGCTTTGCAGGAGGTGAGTACATTGGCAACACTTAATGTCTCTCAGCCTTTTTGGAGATTTTGTTCTCACACTTTAAAATTTAAGATTCACATAGACTCTTTGAAAATGTTTTTTGCCCCAGGGTTTGAAGTATGTTTTGCTGACCAAACATTAATTGCATCGTTCCCTGTGAGTTTGAGGACTGGACTTTATGACCCTGCAAGTCACCTCGTACTCCTAATATTGTTTTCCTTTCATATAATTTTTTGAGGCATAGTTTTCTTTAAATCTTAAAATAGCTGCAGCATCTAGCTTTAAATCAAGTTGAAAAACTAGGATAGATCAAAGAAAGCCTGGAGATATATATCCAGGGACTTGATTTCTCTCTCTCCCCTCACTATTTATTGCCCCAAATTGCAGAAAGTAGATGCACTCCTGGAAGACTCTGTCTGAAAGGCTCATCTGAGGAATAGCACGTGGCTCCAGCGAGGAGCTGCAGGGTCAAAGTGCTCTTTGCATGATTCAGTCAGGAAATTATGTATATAAGTGGCACACAAAGGCCAACTAGAGTCCTGCAGCCCCTGAGGATCCTGCAGAAGAACCTGATGCATGTAATCTGCTACACAGTGGGTTTGGGTTTTAATATCCATATGTGTACCCAAAGGAAATGCCTCTCAGTTATCCTGATCCTGGTCTTTTGGATGCAGAGAGCAGTGTGAAAGCTCTGGTGCTTTGTCAGAAGAGGCAGAGGATGTCACACCACCCTGAGCTGCTGTTTGCCTGCAGGTGAAGTGCATCACTGTGCCAATTAGAGCAAATTATGAGCGGGGTGACCTGCCATGACATGGAAATGTCAGGCAGGATTTAGTTTTCTTTTGCAGAACAGAGAAGGTAGATCCCACATTAGTATCTGAGATTTTAATATCCGGGTTTTCTGCAGCCTTTGGATATATAAGTTTCCTGATTTTTCTTTTGAAGGAGCTTGTTTGGGATCACATCTGCACCAGGTGCTGTGTAGTGCTGTGGGTCATGGCAAAAGCCTTGCAGTGACACAGGCACCAATTGCCTTCTCTTTCCCTTCCCAATGTGCATCAGCACTGCATCTGTCCCCAGTGAACAAGCCACAGAGAACCACAGGATGCTTGGGTTGGAAGGGACCTCAAGGGTTTTTTAGTTCCAATCCCCTGCTAGACCACTTTCCTCAAAACCTGAGCCAATCTGGCCTTGAATGCTTACACAAAAAGATAAATATATGGCTGTATTTCTGCAGATTTTTTACGGTTGATTTTTTTATCTAAAGTCTAAATTGAGAACCCGACTCTATCCCCTGCCTCCAAAAATTTCCATTCTCAGATTCCCATCTGTTTGTTTTAAGATCATTGGTAAATCCATTATGTCAGGAGGTTTGGAGTTATTCAAGCTTCTTTGACGTGTTTTCACCTTCTGTTTGCTCTTCAAAAAGAACATCAGACTAATGGGTTGGTAGGCAAAGCCTGTGTCATGTCAGCTCTGTAATACACATTGTGTTTGTCCCTGAGTGTAGATGTGTGCTCAGGAACTGCTGTGCCCTGCCTCAAAGCCCTTGTTTCAGGTTTGAGAAGAGGGCTGTGCTGCCATGGGACTGAGGGACATGACACTCTTGTTTGGAGCAGTGGATGTGAAACACAGAGATGAAGTCACTCCTCTACAGCACAGGGCACTGGATTCCCCTGTGCCTGTGCTTTGGCTGCTGCCTCCTGTATTAATCAAAACACAAGGGAATGGATGTGATCTCCCTGCACACTCGTGCAGTGAGGCATCTCAAAGGCCAAAACTCAAACACAAAACTCCCACCCCAGTCTTAGCCTGGGCTCCCTGCAGGTCTCTCTGAGGGTAAAGGATTGGAACCAGGTGATTTTAGGGTTCATTCCAATACAAATTATTCTGTCATTCTGTGTTATGTGAGAAGGATCTCACTCTTCACAGTCATCCAGCAACCATATCTAAGAGTCCAAGTATTTGAATTAGAAGGCTCTAGACAGGACAATGACTTTAGTTCCCATTTTCAGCCTGTGCAACTGCCTCATATACATTATGGAGAGTTTGAAGTGTATATAACATATGCACAAAGGTATCACGATGCTGAGACATATCTTTTCCTGTTGACTTTAGAGGGAGCAAGAGTGTCACCACCAAAAAAAAAGGAATTGTAAATAAGTAAGAACCTAAGTAAACACAGAATGTGTTTTTATGACTGGAAGTGTGATGGTCCTTTCAATAATGCAGTATCTTTGGATTACCAAATCCAGTTTTGGAAAAGGAGCCCTCTTTGGAGCAATTTCAGAAGAATATATTTGGTCTAATTAGTAGTGGGTTTATCACATTCCCCTTATTCAGAAGAGAATACATTCTGAAAGGTTGCTGCCTTTGTTTGAGCTCATTAAGATTGTATGTGCCATTACAATTACAAAAATTAGACTTTTGCTTATTCTTTGGAAAAAAGAGAAAAAGAAAGGTATCTACTTGGAATAGTATCTGGCACATTCAGATTTTTATGTATTCACACCATTAATTCCTTGTCTCATGGTCTCTACTCCTGCCCACATTTATAGGAAACACCTTCAGTCCTGAACTAAAAAAACCTACAAATATCACAATTTCTTTACACTTTTTATAAACTCTATCCCAGCTTGGAGGGAGCTAAACAGAACTTAATGGAGGGCAGTGGCAGGAATTGATACGGATCACAAATGCAAAAAAATAACATTTACTATTAGAATGACAGAATGGTTTATGTTGGAAGTGACTTCAAATATTATCTCATGTCCTGCTCTAGGCAGGGACACATTCCACTAGACCAGGCTGCTCCAAGCTCCATCCAGCCTGGCCCTCAACACTCCCAGGGATGGGGCATTCACAGATTTTGTGCCCAGGTTGGTCTTTTTTTTTTTTTTTTTTTACCTTTTTGCAGACTAGTGATGCTTTTAGGTCAAAATATATTTAAAATATCCATGTAAACTGAAATCAGACATTTAGGTTTTTTATTTTTCTTTTTTTTTTTTCCAATCCTTCCTACAAGAACAGTATGATATGCATGACACAGTGTGCCCAAACACACATTCAATTACAGTGGTACCATCTAACTCAAACTTACACATCTCTCCTAGAATCTTGTGCTGGGATGGTAAATGACACTCCAATCCTTGGGTCCTCAGGCAGTACAAAATAAAAGACAGAGAGGAGGAGAAGGACAATATGAAAAAAGATCACCAAGTTCTAATAATTTCACTAAAGAAAAATGTTGATTAAGGGAAATGGAAACCAAAGACTCTGTGAGAAGGAAAAAAATAAATCCCAAGCATAACATGCTACCTGTATTAAGTCCCAGACAGAATTTATTTTCCATTTATTTAAGTGGAATTGGTGTTTCAGAACACAGTCTGCTGCCACTGAAGTCACCAAGAAATTTCATAGCAAATGAGAATATTATACAATGTAGTGCAGCATGGGTTAACTGGGACCACACTTGAGGACTCTACAGAGATGGACTTCCCAGCTCATTTTACAGTGAAGAGGTGGTAAACTGGTGGTAAGCCATGAAGAACATTCACAATGGAGGTAACAAAGTAGAGACCTGCATCTACAAAATGTGTGAGCAGTACTGGGGGGATGGTAATGCCCTTCAGCACACCCATTGCTGAGCTAAAAGTCTGTAAAACCACTGTGAGCTTCTCAGAATTAGCAAGCCAATGGCAGAGAAGAGAGGAATTCTAATTATTTAGCTGAAAAAGAGAGAGAAAGAGAGCAAAGAATGCATGAAGTTTAAAAATAAGGGAATTCCAAAGAGCAAAGAACACCATTAATGCAATTACAGATTTAGACTCACTTTGCAGACAGAATTGGGCCAGTTGCTACCAGAAGACCCAGCATTCATTATCATTCACTTTAGAAAGGAAAATCAAGCTGTTGAAAAAGCATCAAGACAATGGAAGAAAATTAGGACCCAATAAAAAAAAAAAAAAAAAAAGGAAGGATAATAAAAGATCCAACCAGGGCTTCAGACACAGCTCCCCAGGAGGTGAGACCTTCTCTGATCAGTGCCCATGTTCCCTCTTGCACCCTGGAAAATACCCTAAGGTAAAAAATGGATTGTTAAGTCAAGACCATTGTTTCAATAGGAATGGGGTAAAACTGGTAATGTGTCACTTAGAGGGATGGAGTAATAGTTTCATACTAACCTTTTGGCCTGTTCTTGGTGTGAATGCTGGCAAATAAGTTGAGAAAATCAAATCAAAAAACCAAAAAAAACCCAAAAAAACCAACCAAAAAAAAACCAAACCCAAGAAATCAAATTTTTTTAAAAAGGAAAATAAATAGGGAACCCATGTAGAGGGATTTCAGGATGATCTCAGACATGGATGCCTTTGTTCTGCATGGATCCAAAGGCTTGATTTTCTCGGAGCAGAAGGCAGGCAGAACTCTTGTTGGCATAACTTTTTTTTCTATGGCTTCATGGGACATTATTTGTGAAAGAATCATCAAAAAATATTAGAATTTAACATATTTCAATCATCTATGCTCAGCTGAGCATGGTAATTATTTCCCTTTTCACAGGTAACTGCTAATTTAGATTAGTAAATTATTTTCCTTAAATTCTGCAGCCTGTGTATTTTCAGATAGCAAACGGTGTATTTGTTTAACTTCAGACTTTTGTGTGCTGTGGAATCCTGTTCTGCTTGAGAGCAGCTGCTGTCATTTGAAAAACAGCTGGAAATGTTCCAGGCAGGGAGAGTGAGCCCAAAGCAGGTGGAGCCCGGCTGGTGTGACCGTGGGCACAGCCACATCCGAGGGGGTGCGGGCTCCGAGCAGGCTCAGCGAGGGGGGCACTGCTCAGGGAGCTGCCAGGAGCTGCTCCCACGGCCAGAGCCAGAGCCAGGGCTGCGGGATGGAGCCAGCGCCGGGCAGGGCTGAGCCCGTCGGTCACACTGACAGCGCGGGGAGGAACGTGTGGAAAGGGGAGAAGTTCCTGCACAGCAGAAACTGGGGGCAGAGAGGAGAGGGAGAGAATGTGAGAGAGACAACCCCGCAGAGATCCCCCTGCAGCCCCTGCAGGGCCCCACCTGCAGCAGGGGATGCCTGAAGGAGGCTGAGAGCCCACGGCAAGCCCAGGCTGGGGCAGGGTCCTGGCAGGAGCTGTGAGCCATGGACAGAGGATCCCACACTGGAGCAGGGTCCTGGCAGGAGCTGTGAGCCATGGAGAGAGGATCCCACACTGGAGCAGGGTCCTGGCAGGAGCTGTGAGCCATGGACAGAGGATCTGACACTGGAGCAGGGTCCTGGCAGGAGCTGTGAGCCATGGAGAGAGGATCCCAGGCTGGAGCAGGGTCCTGGCAGGAGCTGTGAGCCATGGAGAGAGGATCCCACACTGGAGCAGGGTCCTGGCAGGAGCTGTGAGCCATGGACAGAGGATCCCACACTGGAGCAGGGTCCTGGCAGCACCTGTGAGCCATGCAGAGAGGATCCCAGGCTGGAGCAGGGTCCTGGCAGGAGCTGTGAGCCATGGAGAGAGGATCCCAGGCTGGAGCAGGGTCCTGGCAGGAGCTGTGAGCCCATGGACAGAGGATCCCAGGCTGGAGCAGGGTCCTGGCAGGAGCTGTGAGCCATGGAGAGAGGATCCCAGGCTGGAGCAGGGTCCTGGCAGGAGCTGTGACCCCAAGGGAAGCCCACACTGGAGCAGCCTGTTCCTGAAGGACTGACCCCGGGGGAGGGATGCCACTGGAGCAGTTCATCAAGAGCTGCAGTGTGTGGGAAGGGATCTGGGGAACAGTGAGAAGTTCTGGAGAACACTGGAGAAGTTCGTGGGTGGCTGTGCCCTGTGGGAGGCACCTTGCTCTAGAGCAGAGAGAAACTGTGAGGAGTTCTCCCCCTGAAGAGGAAGGAGCAGCAGAAATATGATTAACTGATTGCAGCTCCCATTCCTTGTCCCCCTGAATTACTGCAGAGCAAGAGGTGGAGAATTTGAGAGTGAAATTGCACCTGGGAAGGGAGGATTGGGGAGCAGATGTTTTAAGATTTAATTTTGATTTCTGATTTGTTTGGTAATAAATTAAATTAATTTCCCCTGGTCAAGTCTCTTTCCCTATGGTAGTTTCTGGTGGGTGATCATCCCCTGTCCTTACCCCACCCCTCATTGAATCTCCTCTCCCCTGTCCACCTGCCAGAGCAGCTTTGCTGGGTGCCTGGTGGCCAGCCCACCACAGCAGGGGATGTGGATGGCCCATGCAGTTATCTAAATCAGTGTACTCAGAGCCTTTTGGTCTCCTTTTGTGCAAACTCTCTCTTGAAGTAAATTTGTGTTGCTATAGAAACACAATACCTGGCACAGGAATTGTGTTGGCGAGGAGAAAAAACAACATGCATTCCTTTAAAGCCCCTCAGAGCTGGCCATGCCCGTGGGGAGGGTGTGCTGCAGCAGTCCCAGGCTCGTTTATCTGTGTCATTGAAATCCCCACAGGAACCACAGGACTGGATGCTCTCCCCCTGAGCCCATCTTCTCCCCCACCAACTGTTTATCCTTTCCCTGTTTTAGGCTCACGGTTGGTTCTGAGAATTGAACCCTCTTGCTAGACATTTAGGCTATTAAAGTCTTTGACTACAGCCACTCTACCCTACGGCACATTTCTTTTTATAAGCTTTAGACATCCGTGGCAACATTTCTTTTCAAAGAAAGTTGAGGTAGAAGCTTCCAAAATATTTGTCTTCTCACAGTTATCAGACACAGTGTGGATGGGCTGAAAGACAGAAGAACTTGCAGGCACCCTCCTCTATTATCATATCCATATCAAAAATACACCCCTGTTTTGTTCCAGCAAGAAGAAAATTTCCTTACCTCCAGTCACCCATGCAGTACACAACATTTGCATTATGAGAGAGTGCTTATCAAATTTAAACAGAAGTTGACACACAATTCTAGAGAAAAGCAACTAACTTATTTTAGTGTGGCACAGAAATAGTACAGGCTGCACAATGCAAGCCTGAGATATTGATACAGAAGCAACAGCAATAAAAAGATTGTGCCTTCAGTCTTCAAAGTATTAGAAATTTACCTTAGTAATTATGTTTGCACATTAGTAATGGATTAGGAACTGGGCTGCTTCATTATGAAAACTACATGCATTTGTATTAATCACATTTTATCAGTTGAGAGCAGACATTGAAATAACTTGTTGAAGAAGTTGATAAGAATATGCAGCAAGCCAGTGGCATTTTCCAGGAGTGCCTCTTGGTAACAATATTAGCCACCAGATACCCAAGATGTGCTTTCTACAGAGTTTGCACTGATACTGTTATCTGACCAAAGGCTAAATAAATTACATATACTGAGGAACAGGGAGATGTGAAGGAAAACACTGCTAACTTTATCAGGGGAAGCCAGAGCACTGAACAGCCCATCAAAGAAGGACTAGAGCATTGTCCTGGTCAGGAATCTACCATGAAGTGCCAGTCCCTCACCAGCAAGCTGTGCAAACTAGAGGGGTTATTGCCTAGAGCAGTCAACACATTGGGAAAATGCTGCTTTACCTGCACTTTTGTGATAAAAGTGCTGAAAACCTGTTATTTTATCATGCCACTGCAATTGCACAGAGTGTAAGGCATGACTGGATCACTCTCCATGGTTGGCAATCAACACTGACAATTTTTGCAGCACATCTTGAAGCTCATTCAAATGTGAAACCTTCCTCAGCCTTCCCTACTTTCAGCTTTTAAGACCATTCATGGTAAATTTTGGAAATGTCTGCTGGTTGTGAGCTTCCCAGTTTTTTGGAAAGCCTGCCTTGCATCAACCTGGCAAACAGAGAAGCTACATTTCAGGCACTGAGTTATCACCTCTTGGAAAATCTGTTCTGAAGTTGTGACTAAATTGTCATGGATGTACCCATACATGATTCAGGAAGAGATTGATTTCCTTTCAATATCTGCACTCCAGGACTGCAGTGACCATGTTTATTTTGCATTGAGATGGAGCATGCAAAGCAAGCATTTATGTGTACTGAGCAAAAAAAATCTACTTTAAATTGTCCTAGACATCCATCATCTGCACTGTCCCCAGTAGCTATCCTGCACTCCCAGGGAATGGCCTGAGCTGCAAAGATGAGCATCTATTTTCAGCTCTGTTTTGGAGGCTAGAGCCTGAATTTGCATAGATTCTTTAGGGAAAAACTTATTTCTCAGTTTTATTCCTAGTTCTATTTAATTTGTCATATTTTGTTGGTACTCTAAAAAATTGAAGAAAAACCATTCATTTTCGTCATAAAATACATATAAAATGATATTTCAGAATAAATTTTTTTTCAGATATTAAGCTTGGGATTGCTACCTCAAATAGTTATTCAACAGCCTCTTCAACAAAAGTTTATTCTTAAACATTTAATTTCAGATTCTGCAAAGTAACACAGTGCCATAATCACCATTTAATTGATGTTTTAATCCTTCTGTTTGTCTGAGTGACAGCAAAGGGAATTTCAATTAAACAGCAGTTTTGCTGTGCTAATATTTAAAAGCCCTCTAAAAGAAAAAATAAAAGTATTTGACATTTCACAGCACTGACACGTGCCTGAAAATATTATATATTATATCTTAATGAAATGTGCTGTGAAAATGCATTTTTTTGCAGTATACCACTCTCAGTTGAATTGCAGATTTTTTTTATCCTTTAAAAAGAAGGTGCCAAGACCTAATTGAGCAGACCAGTGATTAGGTCACAGGCTTGGTGCATACTGTTTGTAAAATACATTATTTTCTTGCATAGCTATGAGAAAACTTCTTTATCAAGTTTTACTGCATGCTTTCCATGTATAAAATGGAGAAAAAATTGACACAATGATGTAGTCTAGTGCCACAGGTGACACAAGACATGACTTTTGGAGGAGAGGAGGGAAAGCAGAGCCCCAGAAAGATCTGGGGATCCTGGCTGAAGCAAGATGAAGGTGAGCCAGCAGTGCCCTGGCAGCCAGGAGGGGCCAGCCCTGTGCTGGGGCATCAGCACAGCATTGCCAAGGGGCAAGGGAGGGACTGTCCCACTGCTCTGGGGTGGGGCACCTCATCTCGAGCTCTGGGGAGTTTGGGTGCCTCAGTGTAAGAACATAAAGGTCTTGAGTGTGTCCAGAGATGAGGGACCAGGGTGGTGGGAGGTGTCCAGGGCAGGACAGGAGGAGCAGCTGAAGTCACTTGGCTTGTTCAGAAGAGGGCTGAGGATGCCCTCCTCATTCTGCTCCTTCCTCCAGAGGAACAGCAGAGGAAGAAGAGCTGATCTCCTCTCTCTGGTGACCTGAAGGAAGGAGGTGACATTGTGTCAGATGAAGTTCAGACTGGACTTTAATAAAGGTTCTTCACTCTGAGGGTGCTGGGTCACTGGAACAAGCTCCCCAGGGAAGTGGCCATGGCACCAAGCCTACCAAGGTTCAAGCAGCACCTGCATGATGCTCCTAGTTACATGGTGTAGCATGAGACAGGCCTGAAAGGAGCAGGGAGTTGGATTTGATGACCCTTACAGGTCCCTTTAAAATTAGCTTATTCTATGATTCTCTGCTTCTACGTTTTTCTACAGGCAGTGGCTGAATTTTTTCCAGAAATTAGCTTTAGCTCAGAACTGGAATTAACACATTCCAGTTATAAAGCATATCTACAGATGCATTTATCACAACTATCTCATTCTAGTGTTATTTCAGAATAATCAATGTACAATTGCTTTCTTCCTTGTCAGTCACTGCCATCTAGGTGTCAGTTCAAACCATTCTGAAGCTGACACCAAGATTTGGTTCACTTCTGTGTTATCAAAGAAGATTGAAGGAGATTTTTTTTATCCTTTCAAATCAGAGTATGAGAAAAAGCATGATTAATGACTGAAAAAAATAATACATATTTAACTCTGTATAAATGTAGGTTACAGATTCTAATTGAGTGTTGCCCTGGAACATCCTCCAAGCTGATATGAAGAGCCAGAACATACACTGAGGTGGAGCTTGGAGCTCTGTCCTCTGCCATGAACAAGCTATGATGGGAGGATTTGGGTAGAAGAAAAACAGCTTAAGTAAAAAAAGCAATGACACTAATGATTTAAGGCTAAAGCAGACCCAAAACAAACTGCTGTTGATGGGGTGGGGTATTTACTGCAGTCTCATCTGCAGTTAAGTCTTATATTGTTTTTTAGATTAGGATGGTGACTGACAATGGAAAAAAAGAAAGTGAAATAAAAGAGCTCCTACTTTCCTTTGAATATGCACATCTCAACAGGATTGCTCTGACCTATATTTGAGGTCCAACCTGAGTTTTCCTAATTAATTTAATTTATCTTTTCTATTTCATTCTGTCTTTCTCCTTCCCCTATCACGAATTTCTCTTGACAGATCTTGAAGGTAAATATTAAGGATAAAAAGAGCTTCCTGGGCTGCATAAAAGGAAGCTGTCCAGCAGGTCAAGGGAGATGATTCACCCTTACTACTCCACTCTTGTGATACCCCATCTGGAGTACTGTGTCCAGCTCTGGGGTCTCCTGCTCAAATAAAAAATGGATCTGTTAGACCAGGTCTAGAGAAGGCCACAGAGATGCTCAAAGGGCTGGAGTTTCTCTCTTATGAAGACAGGATGAGGAAGTTGATGTTGTTCAGCCTGGAGAAAAGGACATTCCAGGGGAAACTCCCATCACCTTCCAGTACAGAAAGCATGCCTACAACAGAGCTGGAGACAGATCATTTACAAAGGCATTTAGTGATAAAACAAGAAGAATTATTTTAAAGTGAAGGAGCATAGATTTGGATCATAAGGAAGAAATTTTTTACAGTGGGAGTGGAGAGGCACAGAACAGCTTGCCCATAGATGATCTGTGAAGGGCCCTTCCAAATCCAACCATTCCATGAATATATGAAATCTGATTTCCAAAATTTCTTCCTTTAAATCTTTCTTTAGCAAATTTCTCTCTGTAATACTAACTCATTTATTTTAATTAGTGAGAATTCTGTAGCCCACCACAACAAATAAAATCAATGCAATAAAAAGGAACAGCCTGGTCAACATCTTTGTTGCAACTATTTGTTTTTTTTAATAGATTTCCCCCAGTCCCTCAGGAAATGAAATATCCACAGCAACAGCCCACATACTGTATTGACATATTTCAGTTCATTTCAGCTCTTTGACTGACTCACTAAAAAGTTTACCAGCAAATTGAGTCTCCAGTTGAAGCATCCTCTCCCTCACTGTCTTTTTGTTGTGTGTTCATTTGCTTCTCATTTTCTTTCAAAAGAAAGAAATTACCAAATAGCAGCTTTTTTCTTTCTTTCTTTCTTTTGGGTTGTTTGTTGTGGTTTTATTTTTCTTAAGGCATTTTTTGGTATGTGTATCTCAGCTTTCAGGTACATCTCACATACTGACTTCTCCCGTGCCTCTATGACAATTTCAGACACTGCACATTTCATACACTACAACTGAGCTTTCATCCTAAAGTAGGCTACTTAGTAAATCCATCAAAGTATTAAAAATAGTAATGACAGGTCATTCAAGTGGGTGATTCTTACTCCTAAGACAAAAGAGGAATCCAGGATACCTCTTATTAATCTTGAAAAATTACAAATAAAATTTAATGATGTTAAATCTATTGATTTCACCATCCCTGCTGAGGGAATTCTCATGATTATAACAAAGATCTTGTATTACTGTATTTACACCATCTCTGAGAGTCCTGACATTTTCTGGAGTTACTTCTGATGTCATGTATGCTTCTTACAGAGTTGCAATTGGATTATGTCTCTTAGGATGTGATTTATCAAAGGTAAGGAACATTTCCAATAAAAGATAAGCAGGTTGCCTCAAAGCAATATACAGGGAAGAAGCCCTCCTAGAGAGACTTCAAGGACTAGAACAACACTGGGAGGAGGTCACACCATTTTCAGGAAGCAGCAAAAGAGAGAAAAGTGCATTGTCTGCCTGCCATGGGACATGTGAGTAAGAAGAGACCTGTTGCCTCCCCTTTGCAAAGCAAAACCATCTTGCACAGAAGGGATGCAAAGAGCAGTGAAAGGGTTTGCTCTGAGCTGTAGACATCTGGAGCATGATGTGCTTCACTTGATCTTTCAGGTTTCTTGAGATTCATAAATACCTGGAGAGGAGGTACCATAGTGGCAGGAGGGAAGGGAGAAATTAAAAGTGCATTGACAGGGTTAACATCAAGGGTGGAAACTGATGGGGGTTAGGAGAAGGCTAATGAATTGCTGTTTCATAGGATCACAGAATGATTTAGGCTGGAAGAGACCTTAAAGATCATCTCATTCCAGCTCCCCTGCCATGGCCAGGGACACCTTCCACTATCCCAGTTGCTCAGAGCCTCATCCAGCCTGGCCTTGCACACTCCCAGGGATGGAGCATCCACAGCTTCCATAGACAACCTGTGCCAATGGCTCACCAGACTCAGCACAAAATTTCTTCCTAATATCCAATCTAAACTTGCACTCTTCTAGCTTAAAACCATTCCCCCACTATGATATTCTCAGTATCTGTATCTGTAAAATGCCTGGACTACATATTCCTGATAGCAATAAACAGTAATGTGAAGTTGTATAAAAACGTTTCCATTTCACTTCATCAGGTGCAGTTTGGTGACTGCAGGAATTGGATATTACATTTAATTGGGTCATTCAATTCTCAGTACTTCAGAAAATTTAAAATGCTTTGCTTAGTGCTTTTGAAAAAAAATCTTCATCCAAGGTCCTTGCAAATAACAAAATGAAAAGAATAACTGAAAGGTTTTTTAACCAAAAACATTTGACAAAATATGAAAATGCATGATGTCCATATTTATGGTTTATATCTTAATCTTTTATTATATGTTCTAAATGCAAACTGCTCTCAGGCAGGTAAAATGCCATGTATTTAATTCCTGTCTTTTCATTCTGTATTTTAAAAAGTTGTATATATATTATTTAACCAATATAAAGTATTATTTTTTTCAAATGTTACCTTGGATGACTAATATAAGCCTAGTGCCATCAGTAGAACTGCAGAATTTTGAGTGGAATGACTATGGGATGCATCTATTCTAGTGGTTTTTCCTTTCATATTTGCTGGAAGCTCTTTTTTCTTGTATTGAAACCTTCAGTCTCAAGATGAATCAGTAAAAGCGGAAGCTTTAAAGGTCCATTATTGTTAATGGTGTTTATGCAATATTTTAATTGTTTTATAGCTTTCTATTCTTTTGCAGATAGCTTTTTTTCATTGGGTTAGACCTTGAAATACACTGGCATGAAGCTTTTAAGACCTGTGTGCTCAGAAGCCATTCAGGGAACAAGTGGAAGATCATTTTTTTAGCTGGATGGGTCATATGTAATTCAGATTACATCATTCTTATTGGACAGGATGAGAAGAGCAGATGCTATTTTTTTTCTGAAAAAAAAAAATTCCATGTAATGGGAAGTAAAAATGAACCAGTTGAATGAAATTGCAGAATAAGGTCTTGGTAAGAATGGACAAAATGTTTTTTCTTTCCTCATATTTCTTTTACCTTTTTTTACACACTACTCCCTGAGTCATACAAAAACCAAACACTAACAATGTCAATAATGAAATTAAAAAAGGCATCCAAACTTCTCCCACACACCTCTGCCTGCTCCTCCCCACCCCTTGCCCCAGTAACAATGTCGATTTCTTTATATAAGCAGAGCCTTGTATCGCAGGGAATAGCCTGGCTTCTAGAAAACAGATGAGCTACTTACAGCAAAGTGGATTTGACTTTATCACTAAATCGTGAAAAAGCAGGATTAAGGATTGTTTCCTTTTCAATTTCTCAGGCTTGTGCTTCAAAGCTTGTAGGAGCCTAGCATAAAGCATGGCTTCAGTGCTGGGAGTTAATCCCTTTCCTTTGTGTAGCAGTGGGCAATGGTTTTCTCCACTCTGAGATACTGCCCTGCATTTACCCATCTCTGCCAGGGTCACTGAATAAGTTTTCTTCCTCCTTCTCCTATCCCTCAGCACGTTTACACCAATCTTCTCCTCTGCTTGCTTCCTTAGGCTCCAGATAGGCTGGGGCTGCTTCTTTCAGGGGATAAAAAAAGGCACCAACCTAGTGAAAGAAGGCAGGAAAGTGTAATTCTTCAGCCGTGCCCTGAGCAGGGGTTTGAAGGATGTGTGGGCAGCCCAGGGAGCCTTTATGAGGGCCATTCAGAGCTGCAGACATCAGAGTCTCTGCAGCCCTCCCAGCTGCCAGAGCAGAGGTGCTGGCAGCATCCTGGCCCATGCATTATGCAGGCAGTGGAGCCTGCTCTTTGATCAGGGGAAACTGAGAAGGAAAAGCACAGGAATCAGCCCAGGAGGGTTGCTGTGAAGTGAGAATCTGCCTGCTCTTCTGCAGTTACCTTCGCTTTCAAGGCTGTCCCTTCTGTCTCACCAAGATTTAAAAATGGAGACGAGCAGCTTTGTGTTTGATTCCCAGGTAAGGCCTTATGGAAAACAAAAATGCAAGGAATAAGCAAGAGGCTGAGGGCCTGCTTCTGCAAGAGAGCTTGAGTTCTTTGTTTACATGTAGTGTCCTAATTTAACAGCACATGAAAACAGGAACAATGAGGAGAGCAAAGGAAGGATTCCTGCAAATATTATCATTATTTGCGGTTGCTTTACCTTTTTGTTCTGCCTGAGCAAAAAGTAGAGCATACATGGAGAGAAAACAAGACTTTTCTGAAGGATGAATCCCTTCCTGTCCTTCTGCCATGCCAGCTCTGCATTGTCTACAGTGTGGCTATTGCAAAGTGAGGACTCAAATCTGCAAGAGAGGTCTCTTATTTTTTGCTGAACACTGGTCTGATAAACTATTAGAAGTCTAAGGGTCCATCTAGGAGCCACTTCCACTGAGGTGGGTCCATTTGGGGCAGAAAAACTCCTGTTTTCCACAGACACAGACGACACAGGCCTGAATAGCTACAGCAGATAATGAGGCTGATGGGAGGGGCAAACACACATCTGCTTGCTGGGCCATTGCACTGTGCCTATGCCCTATTCAGGTTCTGACATCCCCTGGTGTATAAAACTCTGGATCTGTTAAAATAGTGCCTGGCATTCCTTTGGCCCAGACAACACTTGCTAGACAAGTCCCAGGCACTTACCAGTAAAAAAGAGACCCACAGAACATTTCTAAGAAGCAAATTAGATGCATCCATCCTGTTTTGGAAGGCAAGAAGGTTTCACAGGACAGAGGTTGACTATGTCATGCCATAGGGTCAGTACCAGAGGAAAGTCACAGCACATTTAATAGTGTTCCTGGAGCCTTGACTCATTTCTGCTATGCAAGCACTGAAACAGCCCAAGAGCTGGGGTGAAAACTGCTCCCATGCCACCCTCACTAGAGCCTGTGCTCTCTCATGATGTTTTCCTCTGCAGCCATGCATTTTGCATTCCCATGCCTGCAGCAGCACAGGTTCATCCCCAGGGAGGATGGCAGCATCTCTGCCCAAGAGCTGGGATAGCTCTGCAATACCCCTAGGGATATGAGAGATCTCCAGTGAAAGAGGCCTCACACTCAGGACTTGACTCTCTGAGATCTTTGTGATCAATTTGTTTGCACAGGCTTGGTCTGGCTGGAGTTTATGACACCCTTCCTAGCAGCTGGTGTGATTTACATTTGTGATTAAAGCTGTACTGGTAACACACTCACATTTTATCTACTGCTGAGCAGTGTCTGCACATCACCAACGCTTCTCCCTCTGCTCTCATAGTGAAGACACCTGGAATAGATTTTTTTTTGTCTATAAATTCATCCACAGTTTTTCCCGTTTCTCTCTATTTCCCCTTCTTTTTACAAGAGTATCCCTGCTCAACTAGGGCAGAAGTCAGGCAAATATGGGTTGTGAAATGTGAAAAGTGAGGAGTCGAGATATTAGATTTCTATTCACATTTATTATTGTTTGTTCATTTATTTATTTATCTATATTTATTTATATATAATTATATTTATTTTATATATTTAATATATACATATTTGTATACATTTTATATATTTATATATTAAATATTTGTTTATTATTGCTTATATTATTATTGTAATATTATTATTATATTTTTTAGCATATCTTTCTTCAGTTGTTTGGAAAATGCATCTTAATCAGGTGTTTGGCTATTTTAAGTGCTAAAATCAGTAGAATACATGCTATCCAACTCAACTGGAAAGTACTTATTACAGCAAATATCATATGCCAACCTGCACCAATAATAATAATATTTAAGTTTAAAAAAAAGTAAACAGAATGCTATTTGTGAGGAATTTAAAAAAAAATAAAAAAAATAAACACCCACCCACTGTGTTCCTCACTTATTTATATTTTTTAAAGACTTGGTGTCTTCTTTGCTTGCTGAGAATAGTCCCACAGCAGATGTCTAATGGCACTTACCAAGGTCCTGGAGACCAAGTTGGTAATAACTAAAAAGTGCAATTACAATAATTTTCTTGGAGTGCCGCTGGGTAAAATCCACCCTGTTACTGTGCACAGGCTTTTAAGCAATTTTCAGTCTGTGCCTCTCTACACAGTTAGCAACATGTTCTTTCTCACCCCCAGCACTATTTTCAGGGTTATTTTCCCATTTTGTTGTGCTGATGAGGCTTTTCTCTCAACAACTACAGATTTCATCCTGTTTTGGTCTCAGGGAAGAGAAATCAAACTCAAGAAGGTAATTCAATTGCACGTCTAGCACATGAAAGCTGACAGTTTTCAGCTGTGCAGATTTTCCTTTTCTGAAAGTTCCCAGTTACCTTTCGGTCAGACTTTGAAATCACAGGCAGAAGCTGCCAGATATTCTTTGTAACTTTAAGTAGTAGTGTTTAACACGTTGTGGTCCAAGGCTCAATGAAATTAGGAGATAGTACATTTCAGCAGGTGAAATTCTGCTGTTGGTGGAATATACACTGCAAAATCTCCATGGTTCCTTCTGGGCATAGTACTTTACTATGAGTCCAAAACTCAGTTTTGGAGACTGAATTTAATGGCATTGCATGTATGACTGGGCAGTAAATCATATATATTCACTGATGATTGATTTAGAAAGAAGATTAATATTTCAGATCCTCAGATAAAGACTGAAACTTGCAAGTCCAGTGGGTCTGTGTTAAGTGACAAAACAATAACCACAAAATCATGCAGGTGTGTACATGTTTTTAGCAAGTATAGTAATTTTCTTCTTTGTATACTGAAACTGCCTTAGTATGGGCAAAATAACTTAAATGGAAATTTTCCTTAGTGGCAAAGGATTAGAAATATTTCAAGTCATATTCAGAGTTTTCCTCCCTGATTCAACCTGCTCTTAGAAACAGTAGCATAAATGAGAAATTATTTCTTTTTAAGGTATTGGAATGATGTAGGCTTCTAGTTTTTGAAGGAAAAGGGAACTTTGATTTTCAAAGTCACTTGAAAATGAAACTTAAGCCAAATAATTTCTGTATTTTGCAAACTTAAGCCATGACCACCTTTGTGGAAAAAAATCATACTTTTCTCTTGAAGCAATTCTCAGATTGTAACTTGTGAAATT
The DNA here is from genome assembly GCA_034336665.1 of Luscinia megarhynchos. Classification (NCBI taxonomy): domain Eukaryota; kingdom Metazoa; phylum Chordata; class Aves; order Passeriformes; family Muscicapidae; genus Luscinia; species Luscinia megarhynchos. The sequence goes on from JAPFBE010000002.1 coordinate 96,218,347, forward strand.
TGTTGTGCTGCAGCTGTGAATGTTTCTGTTCCTTCTTCTTAACTCATAGCACACCATGACCATTTTCATAAATAGTCAATAGCAGCTTCCACTCTCACTTTTATTCGCTGCTCTTGACCTTTATTTTAATAGAGGTGGACAAGATATGCTGAAAGGCAAAAAGGTCACTGCTCTGAGACACGATGAGAATCAAATTTTGATTTGGAAACACAGGTCTATATAAAAGTATGATATTTGATTGGAAGGGATATCTTACTTTGCAGAGAAGAGAGTCCTGTAACCTCAGTTAAAAAATCATTGACCAACACCTTGGGGCAAGCTCAGCTTCCACTTCCCTTTATTTCAATCAGAAGGTTGTTTCAGACCACAGTGTTTGGTGGCTGGAAGCCTTTATATTCAGTGAAATTATATTCACAGCTACTTCCAAAAGAGTTTGGGTGTTTTTGTGAATTTTTCTCTTCTTCTCCCTGTTAACCCTTCTTTTTTACAGGCATCATTTCTGCCCTTTAACCATGATTATTTATTTTAAACAAAAGCCAAGCTCTTTAGATTTTGAAAGGTTTTTCTTCTACTCTGTTTTCATATTAACCTATTTATATATTCCTTCATCTCCTTATGTCAATTAATCATTTTTTAACATTGATTGGACAGGAGTGGCCAGCACTGTACATTCAGCTTCAAATGAGATTTCACTGGTAGCTAGTCTGACAGATAAGATCTATGACCTTTTCCCTGTCTTTTAAATTAATTGTTGTGCTATTTTGTCTTGACTTTTTGTTGATTTATGTTGAATTTTATCTTGGATTTGCGAGATCCACAGTCTTTATTTTTAATCCTTAAAATATTGCATGCTAATCAGATGCAATGGATGGATCTGTATCTATTCAAAATTTAATTCTTCTACAGAATCACTTCTGTCCTGTGCATCAACAATGTACAGTTTGTGAGATGCTCATACCTGCTCCTCTGGAGTGTGCCAGGAAAGAAACAGGAGAGAAGGGCCAGGTGCTTCTCACCCACTGCCTTTCTGTTCCCACAGGAAAAGGAGACCTAATGTTACAAAATCAGATTGACTATTCAAAAAAAGACTGTTTTATATCTCCATCATTCTAGACTTTTTTATAATGTAATACCCAGAGGACAGGAGATATTTTACCTGGAGAAGAGAGGGCTCTAATATAACCTTATAGCAACATTCCAGTACCTAAAGTGTCTGCAAGAGAGCTGAAGAGGGAATTTGTGAGGTCATCTAGTGACCAGACAAAATGGAATGGCTTTAAACTGGAAAAGGGCAGGCTTTTTTTAGATATTAGGAATAATTTACTATGAGTGTTGTAAGCCACTGGCACAATTCCCACAGAAGTGTGGCTGCCACATCCTAGGAAGTGCTGAGGGCCAGGCTGGATGGGGCTCTGAGCACCTTGGTCTAGTGGAAGGTGTTCCTTTCCAGAAGGAACAGAAGGGCTGGAACAAGGTGATCTTGAAAGTCTCTTCTAACCCAAACCATTGTGTTTCTATGATATCTTGATTATCTGTCATAACCCTTCATATCTGCTTGCTTTTCCTCATCACCTTCCTCTCTCCCTCTTCCTTCCTTCCTTTCCTCTGTAATCCCTTTGTCAAAATCATTGAAATAGTTTTTTTTTTTAAAACAGGCTTGGACAAGCAAAGAGGTTTTGATCAAGTGCCTGTAGTTCTTGAATCCCCAGCGAGGGGAACTGCAGAACTGAGCAAGTGCTTGGGGTCTGGCTGGCCCTACAATCACACCTTGCATGTCCTCAGACACTGACTGAGGAACTTCCCACTGCATTCAAAGGTAAGACTGCAGGAAGCTTGCCAGCATGAGGGCCAGGACCAGCTTGGATTGTTGAACAGATTAAACATTATAATTATTGTGTGGTTCCTGTAGCAGCAGGACAGGACAAAATAACTCTGCTTCCTGGCCAGAGCAGGTGTCATATTCTGCCCTGCAGAATCAAGCATGCCACACAATTTAGATCTAGTACAGAGACACCTACAATCCTCCCTCAAATAACATTTCATTTGAGAGGAGTCCCAGCTAGTTCTGTCAGAATGCATAGTTATTGGTAAGCATAAAAAGGCCTCAGAAGAGAGAGGGCAGCATGGACAATTTGTTATTCATCACATCATGGTATTGCAGAAAGCAACAGCCAGGAAAGCTGAGCTCACTGCCCACTGCATTAATGCCCATGCTGCAAGTTATCAGGAGTCAGCTGCATCTGGAAGCCCCAACAGGAATGGGAATTTTGTCAAAAAGCATCAGTTACAGTCTGACAGCCACTAAACAACAAAACAAGAGTGGGTTTTGTCACTGAGCTCTGGTTTGGCTCCAGGACAAAACCTGCTCAATGGGAAGGGACAATACCTCAGGCTAAGAAACAAAAATATGTCTGACAGTACTGACCTGTCTGTGGTGACACCAGATGTGAGATGAGATTTTGTTTTCCCTCAGCTTCTCCAACACAAATGTAATATTTGTATTTGAAAACACACAACTGGTGCAGTGAGGAGAGTGGGTACCCTGGGGGACAGGCACCTTGGCAATCATTTGTTTCTATTTGATGAGATTGTTTATAACCTCATGAGGTGCATGTGGCACACTGGTGAGAACATCATCCACCTCTGCCACCAGTGAGGGTGGAGTGGATGAACAAGACCCCTGGTGAATTTTTTGCCCTTTTCTTCACTTTGGAGTGAGACACAGCCACTTGTGAGCCCACACTGAATGCAATAGTACAGGATATCAATCTGGGGAAAATTCTGGATCTTGTCTTTTACATATAACTTCCAATTTTCCTATCTTTCCTCACGATGTATAAATTTTAACTTTGTAACATTATGAGATTTTAATCCTCTCAATATTTCTAGTGTAGATTACAGCTGGTTTAGTGTTCAGATGAGCACAGTGGCCACTTAGTTATTCATGCTAATCCCCTTTCAGAAAGCAAAATAAAATATTGCCTGGTTTTTAGCAAGACTGGGTATTTTAAAATTTAAAGGGGGAAATGAGAGTAAGAGGAGAATTAATGGTTCTCTTCATTATTTAAGAACTCCAGGAACTACTCAATAATTTTAGATTTCTTACTGTTAGGCATTAATTTCAAAAGCAATAAATAATCATTATAAATTAAGTCTATACTGATGCTGAATTGCTTTGCTGTGAAAACAAAATGACCAAATTTACATATCTAATAAAGATCAAACTTGTACTTCAGTGTTTGTTTTAGTTTGTTTTTTTCAGATGTGTTCTCCTGTGCACAGGAGTGAGACTTTAATACCTAAGTGAATTCTATCTCCCCATCAAATTTAGATGAAATTGGACTCCAGCTGAAATGCTTAGCAAGACAATACAAGCATCACTTCCTCAAGAAAATAGTCTATAAAACAGCTGAGGGAATATTGAAACTCTTCACCAATCACTACTCCTTTAGGATCAATGGGAAACCTCTTCTCCCTGGCCTGGCAGTCAGAGGATGTGTTTAATTGATTCCACTCTTCCATTTTGTCTTATTCAAAGGAGGGGTCAATATTTGCTCTAATTGAGGAATCCTTGAAGAATTTCTGTTAAAAGCCTTGAAACTACAAAACCTAGAAGCACTCTTGTCTAGCAGGAATATTGCTTCAAAATTGCCCTGATGAAGTCTAATCAGGTGGTAAAAACATTGTGACATCATATGAGCATTTTCAGGGGCTCTCAGTTGTCAGGTTTGCTTTGTTCTTGCTTGTTTCTCTTAGCACTTCAGCCTAACAATGTACTTGTTTCCTCTGAATGATGAGCACTGCAGAAATAGCTGAAATAGTTTTTATAAATGTGTCTAAAGCTTTAAAATCCTCTGACAGAGTCTTGACTGAGTGTTCTCTAACAAAAGGCTTTTAAAATTGTTGTTTTTTTAAATTATTATTATTTATTGTTCTTCATTAATTTCTCTTACTTAGTGTGTTTCATTCTACATTAGGGCCATGTTTGGTCTGGCCTCTGATACCTTATTTCAGCCATTTATCATCTGCCTTGGAGGCTGAACCCTTGAGGACAATGTGCTTAGTTTGATCTACAAGAATATCCCATAAAAATAAAGTTAAGGGAAAATGAGTTTTCTCAGTGCAGATCTAAAGTTGTACCAGAAATACTTCTATGAGCCAAGCACCACCATGAAGACTTTGCACTCCCTGGGTGTTTTTCCAAATTACCTGTAGTAGAGCATGGGAATAAAACTGATAAACCCCTTGGTAGTCAAAAAAAAAAAAAAAAAAGTTTGACTCAAGTTGATTCCATTCCCCTCTGGAAAAATTATATGAACAAGTAATTTTCATCCCTGTGGGGAGTGCACTGGGCAGGAGGGCATTCAGCACAGGCTGCTGGTGAGAGCAGTCCCAAAAAGGAAGAGACATTTGGGGATATGCTTTGGTGTTTGGGTCTGTGTCATGAGAACTTTATTATGAAAATTTTCATCCAAGAGAAACTGAATGGCATTGCAGGAGGCTTGAAGGAAGGTAGGAGAATTCTGTCTGAGGATGTTTTCCATGACTTGAACTTCCATTTTCCTTGTATTCAATTATGAAAAAAGCCCATATGAAAGCCTTTCACAGGGAGGCTGTGATATTCACTGTTTTAGGTTGCTTGAAAAAGAAATCACCCTCATGGAATTAATTTAATTAATTAACCCTACATTTAGAGCCAAAGATAAAGCAGAAAGCAGTGTCTGTGCCCTGAATCCTCCCTCCCTCAGGATTAAGAGGGAATGGAAGAGCAAGAGCAGTGATAATAATAATAATGGGATCCTGTCACTTACTGAGGAAGCCAGAAGGGCTGAAGCACTTCCACTTTGGTTCTCGACACATTTTCACCCTTAGATTTGGTTTCTGGAGCAGAGCTATTCACTGTGACACTTGAATCTGACCTGAGCTGGAGAAAGTTGGCAAATGGACTTCCAAGCAGAAAAGTTATCAAGGGTTTCCTAGAATGCTTTAAGAGAACCCTAGCTTGGAAAGACCTCAGTGTCTCTAACAACAATTAATTTCCATCCATTTTTCCAAAAAGAGAGGCAAGCACATAGTTAGTTGTTCTGCTGTCCTTAGAGAACAGCCAAGGTGTTACAGAGGAACAGTGAAAAGCAGGTCCAGTTCCTGCATCTATTTTTTTCCAGAGACAGCCACACTGGAAGACTTCTAAATAAATACCACGCAAAAAACAAAACAAAGCAAAAAATCTAAAATTAAACAAAAATAGAAACTTGTTTCTTAACTATAACACCACCAACAGCTGGCTTCCTGATAAAGAGGTTTAAGAGGATTTCAGTATTTAACTATGATTTGTCTTTTTGCTGTTGTTTGTGTTTATTCCACCAAAAGTATGGCAACAGAGAAAACAGTTGTTCTAACACAGAGCTAATCTTTCTCTGTGTATGAATCATCTCACAGAAAAGGAAGTGTAGAACAAAAGAAAGCCAGAAACCTAAAAATATTTCCAGAATGGACCCAGTTTATGCTTTCAGCTGAGCTTTGACATGTCACCAGTAGAATGGATTAAATTTTTCAACACAAGCCCTAGAGCATCATTCCTTAAAAAAAGTTAGGAATGTTCAAACTAAAGGATAAATTCAGCCAAGTAATAGATCTGTTCCATTTCAAATTCTGTACTTGCATATTCTCCAATAGAAAAATACAAACAGGATTTAACTTCATGCAAAAAATATTCTCTTATTCTGGAATCATAGAACCATTAAGGTTTGAAAACACTTATAAGGTCATCGGGTCCAACCACCAACTCCAGCAACATCACCATGTCCACCACTAAATCATGTTCTTAATTGCTATATCCATACATTTTTTAAATGTTTCTTGGGATGGTGACTCCACCACTCCCCTGGACAGCCTGTTCCAGTCTTTGTAAACCCTTCCACTGAAGAAATGGTTGTCATATCTGGGAGGATGTATTAATACCAAAACTTCACTGGCCATTTTAATGAAAGCTGTGAGAAGCACAAAGTTGGTGTTTGCTTAATGCTTCATGGCAATTCCTGTATTAAGAGCTTGATCTATTGAAATGTTCCAGATAAATCTCAGGAAGCTCTGTGCCCTCATGCTTTTTGATAGTGAAATATCCTAATCTTATCTGAACTATTTTAATAAGGAGCAGTGAGTCCTGAATATCTTGCAAAAAAAATCAGATTTCAGTGAGAACTCAGTGTTCACCTTCTGAGAACATCATGATGTAAAGCACAAAACAATATATGGATACTAAGCCACAGGCTGGGTCTGGATTTTCAATTTATGTCATCAGCAATGGGAAAAATATAAGGAAACTGTGATTCATATGCCCCCAGGATACATGGTGGTAGTCTAGAAAAGCAAAATGATTTACCAGCAGTAACATTTCACATCAGAACACACAGCTTTGCCTTTTTGTCCATTCCATTCTGCACTTGGTTCTGTGCTTAGCCATGGTGGCACACTCACCTGGTGCTGCTTCCAGCATCGTATCCGTGGCCTCACAGCCCTGGCAGGTGCCAATGACATCCAAGGGAATGCACAGCTCATTTATTTGTGCGAGCCTATACTGACCTCGTGTGGCTGCTGGCAAGGGCACAGCACTCCTTCCTCAGGCTTCCCTTGGGACTGTCCACTGCCTTAGGACTAAGAATCCTTGGGATTTTTTAATAGCATCTGTTAATGATCTGCAGCTTGGGAAGCCAACATAAAAGTAACAAAATCTGAATAATCCTTCCTGTTTTCCTTCTGAATACTTCCAGTGGAAAAGGCTTTCCTGTTGTGTGTGAAATGAGGTTCCAGGTTATTTCAGTCTGTTAATGCCACCCCACTGGCTCATCAGTCAGTGGAATTTCAGCTGTGGAGGAAATGACATGGAGATGCAGGTGCCAGCTTAGGCTCAGAATTTAGTATTGAGAATAGGAGCAAAGATGTGCTGCCTGTTTAGCCCTGCCAAAGATCTTGCTTCTTGAAGCAATTCACAGGGAGCTGAGGCAGGATGTAGTTACACAACCACAAAATGTTCTTGGGAATGTTCACATCTAACCCAGACTGAACCAGACAGGGAGAGTCTGCAGCTACCCTTACTGGTGATTTAAAATAACTTTCTTTTTGACTAGCTATGTCTCCCTGCCATGTACAGATTGCTTTTATAATTTATCAAAGCTTCTTAAGGATGCTCTTTCCAAGCTGCCTGCTGCTTTTTTATGGTTAGCACAGTAGAGCACAGCTCTAGAGAGGTATTGCTGTATATGTCCTACTTTAAAATCAGACAGGGTAATCCATAAATAACTGCAGCTAAAAAGCTTGTGGCAGCTTTGGATTATACACCAAGGAAAAATGGATGTTTGTGGAAGGAGTTTGTACTATTTAAAGTAAGACAATTTCATGAATTTGATGCCCAAGTCCACCAAAATAATTTGAAACTTGGTAGAAAAATCACCACATCTATATAAAACTAAATTGATGGAGCATAATCAGGGATTCCTGAACTAATCTATCCTACTGCACAGTGCAAGACAGACTTCTTGTATTTCTGCATATTTCTTTTTAGTCTGTGCAATGAACACCTCATGGTGCTTATGGGACGAATATATCCTAGATGCAGGTGCAAAAATTGCTACTAATTATTAATTAATGGGCGAATTTGAATGAAAAATGCAGAAGACATAATGAGAGGGAGAAAAGGCAAGCAACGATGAATGATAGCATTTTCAGTCTGGTTGCTGGTTCTTATTTTCAATGTCACAGCTCAAGGAAGAAAAGCACAGGCCAAGTTTCATCTGTCTCCAAATGTAGGCAATTTTGTATGAATATGAAGCTATTAGTTGCCTGTAGTAGAATTAACTGTAAGTATAGTACAGTGTGCATGTACTCTACTACAAGTGCTCTGTTTTCTGTGCATGGTACTATAGTACTGTGTGTGTGTCTGTGTGTGACAGGTGTATGAACGTGTCTCACTCCTCCTTGACTCAAATCAGAGGGGAAACCTCTTTGGAGAGCAATAACAAAAACTTGATCAAGCCAATGTAAACTCTCAGGAACCATTAGAGCTGAAGAACAGGTTGCTAAATCCACCAACCACCACTCTGTGCATATCAGAGTCTGACCAACAACACCCAGAAGGATGAAATGCAGAAAACCCACACTTACTCTTTTCTTCAGTAATTAACCCTCAGTTCCAGTGCAATAATTAGCTCAAAGTCCAGCAGACCAGTTTTAGCTTATTTGCTTGCTAATTGCAGTCTTAATTGTGTAAATAGGTGCTTGGGTCTTCACTAACTCATTCTCTTTGAATTTGCCTTCTGATTCTAAAGTCAGTTGTTCATCACACTGGGTGTTATCTTTGGTAACGGGATGGGAAGGAGAACATGTTTGTGTGGGAAACACTGGCTAGGGGAAAAGGAGGGAAAAATTGGGAAGGGACATAGATTGCAGCTACAGGTTTGAGTTACATCTGGAAGAACAGGACCAAAGCCCAGCCATCCAAAGGCTAGAACCACAGGGAACCCACTGTGCTGCCAAGTACTGGAGAGGCCATGGACCAGATTTTGCTTTGGGCTATACACAGTAATATTTTACCAGGTTGCCTACTTGCATTTGGCTCTCCAACCATAAAGGAAAAATAAACAGACTGTCCCTAGGCTTGAAAAAACTATAAAAGCTTGTGTCACCTGTGCTCTACGTCATATTGCTCATGCCTGTCATGGAGTTATTTGTGATTCTCCCCCTTTCTCAAGGGCACATGGATCCTTTACTCTACACTCCCCTAAGAAGTTATTCAAAGGGCCAAACTGAGCCTTTGTCCCCTAATAGGTACCTGCCTATTGCCTTTGAAAAAATAGAGGCCTTTTTTAAAAGGCTTACTCTTATGTTACCTTATTGGTCTAGGAAACCCAAGTGTCTGTGACTAAAATCTTACCAGGATGTGGACTGTGCCAGAGATTTTGTGGAAAACATCTACTTCATTTTGCACAGCCATGACATCAAATCATGGGGTTTCTTCACTAGGAGTCCCCAGCACAAAATTAGATTCTGATGAGGATATAGTTTACCTTATTACCACAATTAGATTCAGAAGAAAAGTGAGGGTTTTTAGCAATTTTTTAAATAATGCACTAAAAATACCAATTTGGACCATCATAAAACTGGCATTGGTTTGGATTTCCTGCACAGTTGTGATGAGTCTGTCCTGGCATTGACCAGAGTACCTGCTTATCTGCTTATCCTGATTGCTTTGAGAGGCATTCTGCCAAATCACAGAGAATATGCCAACTCTGGATGTAACATTTTGAGGATGGACAAACAACTTGTTGGGGTTAAGGTGAGGTCAATTCATTTTCTGCCTGTGAGAGTGAAATGTAATTATAATCAAAAGGAAAATGCATTTAACCAACACACTAATTATGCCCTCCCTGCTGCTGGCCCCTTTGCCATTTGATATGATTGTGAAATGAGTTAGGAAAAAAACTATCTATACAGACACAGGCACAACAGCACAGCTCCTGCTGACTGCTAATCAGTTGTAACAGGAAGGCAGCAATGCCCTAAATTTTGTACTCCCTCCCTGTTTGTCTAAAGGCTTCCATCAACCTCTCAATATATTTGCTGTCTTTTGGAGTCTCTGGGGATGACACCTCTGAATAATTCTTTTTCCACATGAATTGCCTGAAAGAGTGTAAAACACTAGTTAGGACCAAGAAACTTCTGGAACTGGACTGTGCTCTGCTTCACTTCTTTCCATTTCCCGAGTTAGATACCATGGGTTGTACCCCATCATATAACACTAACTGCCATCAACAATCTGTAAATATCTCTGGAGAAAAAATTAAACAAATAGAGAAGGATATATGCTTGATAGAAGGATAAATAGATGTCTGTGTTGCTGATGTACAGCTGTGACTAATTTTAAGTACAGATGTATTTTCATGGAAACTGTGAGTTAAGACCAGAACTTATGGCTGTAGTCCATGTCTATTTGACTAGAGCAAAAGCAGAAATTTCCTTTACTTTTTTGGTTAATTGGTATAGACATGACTATAGAGTCATGAAGAAACAGCAAATCCCTCCAACCCCAGCCCACCAATTTCCATAAGTTCCTGGTAAGAATGTGCATCCAGGTGTAAGGAAATTCACAATCACAATATATGGGGCAGAGGAACTCAAGACTACTCATTAATAACATTCCTGAAAGTCCTTTGTAAATACTGAATGCAAAAACACCTACAAAGTGGCCTAGAATTTATTAATTTTCTGCCTTTTGCTGTTTCAAAACCTTGTTTCAAGGTCTCATTCATTTCACTGGTCAAAAAGAATTCCATGTTCAAGGCTCTTTAGACCACAATTATTTTACTTAATAATTATGTATTCAATAACTCAGAGATGGTTTTCATTCTTCAAACAAAGCACAGTCTGAAGCATAGAATCACAGAATATTTTTGGTTGGAAAGAATGTTAAAACCATCTTGTTTCAATCTCCCTGCCATGGATAGAGACAGCTTCCACTAGACATGTTGCTGAAAGCCCCATCCTTGAACATTTCCAGGGATAAGGCACCAGCCACAGCCCTTTATGTAGCTCAACTATTTGCTTGAAATTGAGCATTTTTTATTCTACTTCTCTTTATCACTCTTATCATGTTTGCCATAAACTACAAGGACAAAAGGGGTTGGGGAATTTCCTATCAAGAACCAATTTCCAATCCAGAACCACAGAAAGTACAGACAAAAGGAAGCAAAGATTTTATTGACATTTCTTTACACAGAACACAAGCTACACAAAATACCACGATAAAGCATATGTAGAAAAATAGTAGAATCATATTGGCACTGATGACTATTCATTATTATTATAATATTATAATAGTATTATTATTATTATCATCATCATTTTATTATACAGGTTTCATCATAACCATAATAAATAAGCATTAAAATTTCACAGTGGCATTATCAGCTTTACATTCATGATCTTATTTATACAAGGGACCATGTCAGATTTCTTCAGCTTTTTTGTACGGTCATGATTCAAAGTAGTAGATTTAAAAATTAAAAGCCCTTTCCCTTAACCTATAAGGATCTGTCCACAGTAATTCATTGACTTGATCCCTTGGAGAGGTCTGCATTTGTCTTAAAAGACATTACTTTTAAAACACATTTGACCAACTGGAAAATTGGCCTTAAAAAGAACCCAGAACATTTGTTATCGTGTGGTGGTCTGACTTTGAGATGCCATGGATGCTGCTGGTTGCCATTTAAGACCTTGTGGCTGTATAAAGCTCCTCACCAGGTCAATCCACTTGCAGATTTGGTCCATTATACTAAGAGTGCATTTGACCAGCATTTCTCAGGATCAGACCTTTAATAAAGACTTTGTGAATGTTGTTGAGTCTGAACCTACATTCCAAGAAAATTGATTTGCATTTCCGTTTTCCTTAAGAAATCACAGAATTGACTCAACTTCACATGTTTCCACTTAGTGAGATTAGTTTTGTGGTTTTTATGTAAGTCTCACTTAAATATTTGACAGACACAGTTAAAGAAAATTGAAGTGTGTGGCAGTTGACAAATGTTCATTAGGGAAAGGGAAGTAAATTAGACAGAGGCAGACAGAGCATGTGTTGTAAATCTTGGTGCCTAAAAAAAAGTACAGATTTTCTAAGCTCTCAACCTCTAATTATTGCCTCTTCTGTCTGATTTGAAATAATTCTTGAGAAATATAACTGCCTCAATCAAATATAATAATGTCTCATTTAAAAGTCCAACCTCTAGTGTCACATGATGGAATTGGCTGTACTCATATTCAGACCACAGAAAGGGTTATAATTAAAAATACCATAGACTACTCATCTGCAAAGTTCAGCCTCAATATCAAGTTGCTGCATAAATTCAGATTTGCAGAATGTTGTAGATACTGTTACATGCACCAGTTATATCATGCATATTGCTTGCCTGAACAATCAGCCCCAAAGGAAGTACTTGGAGAAGGATATATCTCTGATGCTTTGCTTTGCAGCCTGTGTGCACAAACATGGGCATGAATCCAATGCTAGTATTTTACATCCACTTTGCAAGAGTACAAATGGTTATCAAGTTCAGGGGCCAACTTCTTGATTTTGTACAGTTTTTTTATGCTTAAAAACCCCATAAATTTGAAATGCCTCAAGTTGAAATTGCTAATTTGAAACTCATCCCAATAGTATTTGGCAGTTGCTTATCAGAAAAAACCTCAAACCATATTATTTCTTTCAAAAAATTTTCTAGCCTTGCCTTTGTTAACCAAAAATTGTAACTGTGCATACAGAAAACCACTTTCAGAGCTAATTATTTACAGGAAACAGTAGGGTTTAATTCCTAGAGGTATTTTCTAAATATTTAATGAAATTAAAAAAGGTAACTCTGAAACATAGGATAAGGATCTTCACAGAACTATGCTCCTGTCCACTGAATTCTAGTCCACAGGTCAGTTGAGGAAGAGTGAAGGTCCAATTTTAGGTGTTACCATTAAGCTGGGAATTAATCCAGCAGTGGAAGGTATTCTATTTACATAGATACTGTAAAAATGTGATTACTTCTGCTGCCATTGTTAACTTTGACTATTAAAAAGTCAAAGCCTGATTTTGAGAGCTACAATTTTATTACACTTTGAAGAGGGTGTCATTAAGGTTTACAATATCCTTAAACCAAGAATATGGTTCCAGTGTCAAAACCAGAGTAACTGTGTTTGTACATTGCATACAGGGAAAAGATAAGACATCAATCAAAACCTGACTCAGAGATGAGTTTTGTTTATAACACAAACTAGAATGTTTAATTTTAAGTGCCTGAATCTGCAGCATGGAACAGAAGGCTAAGAAAGAGGACAGAATTCACCTGAATTCTTTATTGGCTAAATTAGGCTCATCAACATAAACTTCCTCTAAACAAGAAAGAAGATCTCCCAATAGACAAGTCTTTCCCACTTAAGGTTTGTACTGTTCATTGAAGGTAATTCTATACCTAGAGAAAGTTTAATTATTTTCTGCTGTCTCAGATGCTGTGGCTAATTGTCTGAGTATAATTAAAAGACAGAGATTTAAGATCAGATTTTTTTTTTTAAGGACTTGAGTATATTTTAAAGGAGTTATAAAGATGATTGGTGCCAGAGTCCAAGACAAAAATAAATAGATTCATTGTTCAAGTCCAAGAAGAAAAGTTTTAGGTTAAACTGTTCCACTTCTAAGGGATCTTATTATTAGAGACAAATTCAAGTAGAAATAGCAACATAATTTTCAATTTACTTCTGAACTTTGTGATTTGGAATATGCTGATCTGTGTTTTGACCTGATACTTTCACCAAAAATCCAGTAATATCCTGGAGAGATTTATTTTGATGAATTGGATAGGATTTTGGAAGGTGTTATTTTGGTTTCTCTGTCATTACTGTCATCTCAGTGGGGTGTATTCTGTCACACCCTAGACAGGAGGAAAGGGTTTATCTTTGCCTTCTCAGTCTGTCAGAGCTATATCTAGACTGTGACTTACCTGGAGACAGAAAAAAGAATTGACAAAACATCAGTGTATTTTTTTTCTTGGCAAAACAAATACAGTAGAAAATGAACACAGAACACTCTACAAATACTAGTGGGTTTTCAGTGGTGTGGGTTTTTTCCAGACATGCAGTGGCAAAGGAATACCATGGCTTGCCTAGACTTCTTGACTGATCTCCTTCATATTTCATAAGAAGATTTAACTGCAGAAAGAGGAAATAGCTAATTTCCCAAACTGGATGCATAGTCAAATATATAGAAAACTAAAATTAGTAAGAAGAGTGGCAAAGCTGATAAATCATTGATCTACCAGCTTAAAAAATGAAAGCTTGGTTGAAGAGGATGGATGTCAAGGAAAATTAAAAGATGGTAACAAGCTTCCTGTCTTAGGAGACAGGGCAGCTCAGTTGGACATGTTGCATTGACCACAGAAACCATGGGGGTGGTAGATAAAACACACATCAGACTCAGCACTGCTTAGATAAGCTTAGTCAGCTGATGGAGTGACAAGAGGTTGACAAATCACTGCACAAAAAAAACCTCTCTCCTCCAACAAGGTGGGTGAAGCCAAGAAATGGCTCCTTCACAGGAGTTCTGGAGGACAATCAACATAAATTGCCCCCCAAAACATCAGAAACCTGTGAGGCTGAATGATCACCAGCAGCTTCCTCCTAAGCATGGGGTGGTATGGTACATACACACTGTGTATGGGAACACAGCTCCAGCTCTTTTGGGAATAACATACAGCTCTATGGGAAAAAACACTTCCTATGTACTTGGGCATTTAGGATATATATCATGGGGGGATGACATACAAGAGCAATACTTTATATTTGCATTTTTTCATCAAAAACATTTCCACTCAGCCTTTCCCATGCATGTAGCTGCATACTTGACAGTGTCAGAAACCAGAAGTGTCAGAAAAGCCTTGGTCTCTTTGCACAGCTGGGAATGATGCACATAGTCTTGTCCATATAGAAGTAGCAAAGAGTAAATGTCCCTGGAGCTGGAACAGGTAGATTCTTAATAGCACTTATGCTTTCAGGAAGGAATGATAAACTTCTTAAATCAATTGCTTGAAATATTGAAGTTTTCAGCACCAAAAGCTGTTATTAGTGCAACCCCGTTTACAGGATGCATAAAAAAAGCAAGGCCATCACAATATTCCAACCATCTACTCCAAAATAAAAAAGAATTACTGAAGACTGGATTTTATGTGGAGAAGGGGTTTTTTTGTTCCTTTTGATAAGTTGTTTGTGTTTGTAGCTGATATATTTCAAAGACTGGAAGGCATGATGGGTTGCAATGAGAGTTCACTGTATTAGTTTCATATTTGAAGAGGCAGAAGAGACTTTAAGACATGAAACTCCATGTAATTAGCATATAGACATTGGACTTATGGAACAGGTATGCATGTGTGCAAATCCATTTCAGATAGATATGGTTAGGTTGCTACTCAGCTAAGAGCTTCTTGTAGCATTTTGTGTGAAAGTAGAGAATTGAATTTTCAGAAGCAGAGAAATCAAGTTTCAAGGTTATAGCAGAAGTTAATTTAGTCTGACCTTTTGCATAAAAAAAGTTTATACATATTTATTCTTTATGCTTTTATCCTGTGAGGGGAAGGCCTGGCTCATCTGCATTTAAAGCATTCTAGCTGTTTAACACTGATTAAACTGTTCTCATAAGCATTTCTATTCAGTGCATGGATAATTTCTCTTGGGGAAGTGCAGATGCATTATACAGTCTTCCTAAAATAGAGAAGAAACAGCAGCAGCTCTGGTCACTATCTGTGACCTCACTATCTGTGCCCAAAGTAAAGATTAATTCACAGGGGGCTGGAAGATTCCAGTTGTGGCAACGGGAGAACAGCTCCAGCTCTTGGGATTAGAGCCTCAGACAGGGAGAGGATGTGATGAGTGCCAGCAGCCAGGGGCCCTGCTGAACAGGAATAAGGCACCAGCCTGCAGCAGAGCTACCATCCAATGAAGTTTGCCAGTTCCTGGTGCCTCTTAAATCCAGCTCAGGGTTGAGAAACTGGACAGGGCCCAACAAAAGATCCCCAAAACGGTGAGGGGTCTAAGCACACAGCTCCTGAGGACAGACTGAGTTAGTCTTGTCTAGTCTGGCACAAAAGACACCAGGGGACGAAGAGCTGAATGGACAAGGAAGTTATAACTGTACCAGAAGCAAGATCAACTCCATGGAGTAAAAAGGTGGAATAAAAAAAAGTAACAGAAAGAAGCTGCAGCTCAGAAAGTTTGAATTGGAATTTTAAAATTTGTGCTTGTTGTTTACTTGGTTGTTTTCCCTAGGAGTGATATACAGCAGTTGAGAAGGTATTCCAGAGTAGCTGAAGTATATCCATCACCAGATGTTTTCAATATCCAGCAAGACAAATATATGGCTGACCTTACCACGAGGCTCATGATAATCCTGTTTTTAACAGGAATTATACAGGGATGCTTCCAGCTGTTCCTTCTGAAACAAAGTGTTACATCTGTAGCACTTCTGGATAGGTGCATAGCAGTCTTCATACAGGGCTGAGAAAATTGAGTGGAATGAACGTGTGAGCACGATGTCTCACTACTGGGTAAATGGAATGGCAGTGCTGGATATATTTGTGAATCCCTGTCTGCACTGACTTCACAGTATATGGGGGAGACGCAGTCAGGTCATGGAAAGGTGACCAAGGAAATATGGGGAAGTCTGGACAAAGCAGAACAATAGTTTAGGGCAATTTAGGCATCTCAAAAGAATAGCAAATTAAGGGAACCATGAACAGAGCCAGGGGCACAACCTTGCTGTGGTCATGTTTGACCCAGAAGGCAAAACCAAACCAGAGGAGAGTGAACTGCAGCTAAACAAGACCCCCACTATGAATTTCATTACTCCAAACATCAATGGTCTAATTTGAAATTCAGTGATTATTTGTCCTGAGACTGTGGTACTACAGCCATAAAGCAACTGCATTAAAGAAGATGAACAAACTCCAACAGACCTGTATTTATACTGGTTTATAAATTGAAAACAATTCATTGATTAAATAAACACTTAAAATTTGGGAGAGGAGGTAAATTTAGCTAGAAACTGTCAATTAGGTAACATTAACTCTCAAAACTGCTGAGTATATGTATTGAAATAAAGAAAAGCACTGCATAAGAGTTCTCTATGGACATGACCTTTAGCATCTAAATAACCAGCTGGAGTGAAATATGTTAGGCTGTTCTGATGATAATTTATAAATGGAAATTTAAGTCCACAAAGAAAATAATCATTCAGCTAGGCTGACACATATTGGCATTCTGAGACTCAGAAATGCCCCATGACTATTCATTATATATTAAATTTCATGGGATATTTGCATAAGCCTTCACAAGAGTCTAACCCTGTTATTAGAAGTTCTCATCTTTCTCCTCCATCACCACAGAGCTATTTTAAATGCAGAGGTAGAAAGCAAGACAACTTTTTTTTTTTTTTAACATACAAAATGCATCAAAGAAAGCCGCAAATTCTAATGAAAACTTTTGCTTGAATTCCCAGTTTTCACACTATCTTGTGATAGCTTTCTCTCTCAAATGTGGCTCTTTTCTGGCAAGGGAACAGTGAAGAGGATTGGTCAGTGGATATTTATGAAATGCTTTGAAGTAAAATAATGCTCAGAATTTGTGTAGGTAATTCCAAAGCTCTGTGCTAAGGTTTCAAGTCTTTAGAAAAAAAATCCTATAAAGCTAAAAATTTTTAACTTCCTCTATTGTCAGTGGACAGATCTGATTTGGAAAACAAATTTTGAATTTCATTAAAGAGAAAATGAGCATTCATTGGAGGCCCAAAAAAGACCCATTTCCTTCTAGACTTTAAAGGAGCCTTATTCATATCTTCAGTGTTTGCTTTGGATCAAGGTGTGCAGTCAAAACTTGCCAGGCATGAAAACATGAAGAACTCATCCAGTCCACAAATGCTGAGCCTCCAGATTCTGACTATGTCTTAGACACCCAGAAAGTATTATAAGTTCCCTGGACAAAGAACAGAGGTAAATAACCCTGAATACCACCAAAGCAGAAAACAGGATCACTCCTGCAGACTTTCACTAGTACCTACCTCTTTTCACTGACTGCAGGCACAAAAGAAACCTTTTAATTTAGTAGAAAAAAATTAATTTTGCAACCAATTTTTAAGCACAGATTAGGTGATGAAAATGAACAGGAGAAATTCTACAATTCTCCAAGAAAAAATTCCAGAGGATCCAGGAGATTGGATTCTTATTTTCCTGACTGAAAACGAATTTCTTGAAAATCTTCAGCCCAGATGCAGAAAGGACTCACTATTATGTCTCTTTACACATACTTAGTCAATATTGCAATTTCTCTCTAAACATACTTAAAAAAAAATCAATTTCAGAGGATATTAAATTCTTATAAAAGTGGGGAGTAATGGGCTCTAGGAGACCCAGAATATTGGAGAAAAAATAATCCAGCTACTAAAAAAAGCATGATCATAGAATTAAAGAGCTTTACTGAGTTGTTATAACCACACTGTTTTCAAGTTCTTCAAATCTTTTAGAACAGTTAATGTCAGTTCTCCTAAATGTTATAGTCTGCTTCAGAAACTTCTTGTCTTTATTCCATCCCCCATCTTTGTCTCTGTCTTTCAAAGCTTTGAGATCTGCTGTCTCTGCTCCTCTGATTCTACACATGGACTATCACCTTTCCTCACAGAGAACTTGCTCATCTGGGCTGCAGCTCAGACCTCACCTCTGACACTGGAAAACCTCGATAGCCAAATGCACTTCACCTGGTGGAGATCCTCCTTGCTAGTTTTAAGCTTTTTAGATGATAAAAAAACTCCCCTTGGAATGCTGGCTTTGTTTTCCACGTAACTGAAGAATCCCTTAGAATTGAAGGGAGTTTCACTTCAAACGTAGTTGACACTAATAGCGATGAAAAAACAAGTATGTTCCTCCTCTGTCCAAGGTCCTGAACAACTCTCTTGTCCGCTGTGAATGTGAGCTTCACTGAAGAGTTCAAGCCCTGTCCCCATAGACAGAGGAAGCCAAAGAGGGTTTGTGCAGGTTGCAGGGAGAATCCTTGTAGCAATACTGCAAATGTACTTAAATGTATTTAAAAAGGCTTTGTGGGAAGGGACAATATATTGAAATTACAAAGGTTGTGACAGAAACAAAGCTAACTGTGCACTTACTTTGTTAATTTTTATGAAGATAATTCTTGCTATATATTTCTTTCCATGTAAATAAAAAGCTGAATATAAGTCAATGTTGATTACTATACTTTGATGAAGTCCAAAAACTTATGACAACACAGATTTCTTTGCAATATAGTCTACAAAATTGAGATGATTTATAGTATTGAGAGGCAACATCCCTCATAAATAAAAGTGAGGGAAGCTATTCTGAGAACCTTAAAATGGAAGCTCAACTAGACAGCTACTGCCAATTTATCCCACAATGTTCTGCCAGTAGAAGGAAGATAAAATCTGTGTCATATCATTTGACAGGAATGATACTTCCCAGACTTTTCTGAGGTTCCACAGGAGCCTTCTTCCATATCCCACAAGATGTAAGCTATGTGGGCCTGATCCAAGTCTATAAACAATCCAACTCCAACTCTGAAATTAGACTGAGCAATCAAAGAATTCTCTATGAATAGGAACACTGACACCTTTAGGTATATTTATCCACCAGTCAGAGCACTGGTAGAAGTACAGAATGTCAAAGTGAACATATGGAAAGGCCCACCAACTGCTGCACCAATGCAGAGACCTTTTCCCATGTCCATTCTCTCTCAGTCATGTAAACAGAAGGCTGGGAATGCTGTCCAGTGCACAGGGCAAGGCAAGAACCTCCCACTTGAGTATAAGAACGGCTACATTGGTTGTTGTCAGACTCAGGGCTGGGAAAGGTGGCGTGTAAGACCTGGAAATAAGCAAACTTATTTGTACAGACTATGTACACACATATAGCAGGCATGTATATAGGTGTAAAGTCACTTCTTCCTAAATGTTTTTCAAAATTTTCAGTTTGCAGACTCCTGAACTTTTTCTACAAGTGGACCAGACCCTCATACAGCTCACTGGAGGTTGCTTAGGTTAGAGATTGCCTTTCTTTCCTTTTTTCCACACAGAAGTACTAGTCCTAGTGCAAAAGGGCTTCACTATATAACAGCTCGACCTCCATGTCCCATTATATTTAAAATTCTATGGACAATTTACTGAGGAAGAAGTAAGTTGTGATATGTCAGTGCAGCTGGCACTGGACTGCTGAGGCAAAAATGTGAGAAAGAATTCCCAAACAAGAAATGGAAACCACAAGTTTCCTGATACAATTCATTTGTTAACTAGATAAAACTGACTTTACACTCAGTCAATCTGCAAGCAAAAAAAAAGGAGAGGGAAACACAATAGTATCTACCTAGTTAATTAAAGTACTGAGGCATTGTCAACATTGAATCACACCATGGAATTGTTCCTATATGATTTCTACCTCTATGAGGGCACAAGACTTTTATGTGTAATACCCCTTTCAGGTGGTTTAATCTCACCCTTTGGTATAGACCTTCTTTCTCCTTCCTATGTTAAAAACATGCATTAGTTATCAAGCAAGCCTTTTTCATTTACCAGCATGTGCCTGTCTGCTAAAACTCTTTTCTTGAACTAATTTTGTCTAAGTTTTTCAGTTTTTTCTTTTGAGAAAAAACTACTTTTACATTTTACAATCCCTCTGACAGTGATGCTTTTTGTTCTCATTTTGTATTCTTATTTCACTCTTCTCCACCATCTTTATTTTAGTTTACTGAAGGGAGTCTTGACACCTAAATCCAACTTTGTATTTTTTTACAGTCATTGCTAGAAGATATAGAGACTTTTTCATTTGTATTTTAAAACAAATTGTATTTGCCTTAAAAAATTGCCTGCCTTCCAAGCAAAAATAATTTTGAAGAATTATTCACTTTCTCTTTTTTCAAAAAACTACTGTGCATTGAAAATTTATCAAAATTTTATGAAAATGTGCAGAAATGTATTGAAATTTTTCACTTTAAATCTGATAACTTTGTAATAAAAATCTTAATGTAAATTTAATGAAAAAAATTAAAAATTGGGAAATATGTTCTTTTTCAAACTCTTCAAAAGGACTTAGATATCATTGCACAAATAAAGTTTTAAATAGTTCAATCAGCTGTAACCATATAATTATTAGGACTGTATACAGCACTGCAAATGGGCATTAACAAAGCATTTAGAGAGTGTTGCAGAGGATCTTAAATGTCCTTATATTTTTTAAGCTTTTCACAATCCTTACCATTCTATATCTCCTGCCTTTTTTTTTCCAGATGTTTGGGGTTTTCCAGGATATAACTGGACAGATTTTGAATTCAGTACCAGCGTAATAAATTAAAAATAAAAAATTGGGACAAATGGACTTAGATACAAATGTAAACATAAAAATTGTACCTTTAAGGTTATAAAAAACACAGTCAGTTATGATCCTCTATAAATGTAAACAGAAGAAATGTTAACAGATGCCACTGATATTTTAAAAGTAATCCAATATAGTCCTCTTGGTTTGGCAGCTTCTAACTTGAATGAAATTCTTCCCAAACTAAAGTTGGGGTTTCTTTTTAAAGACAAATATCAATATTTGTTCATTCTATGCAAAATACTTTACTCCTTTCCATTATTTGAATGTACAATTTGTATGTTACAAATTATTACCAGTAATGGAACCATCCAAATATTTTCTTACACCAAACAGAAAGACTGAAACTTTCATAAATGGTTTTCAGACTTCTCAGTTCATCACAAAGAAGGTTTTAACCTGAGTTCACATACATGTGTTTCCTTGTCTGTTAACTACCCCAAAAGTGCTACAAATGTAGAGCTTTGTTAATACATAAATAAGCAGTAAATCAAGGACAGACAAGTTCCTGGTTTAATATTCAGGAGAAATGGGAATTATATTGGTCCAATCACATTTAGAGATTAACCTTCTTTTTCTGATTCTGTACTTCAGAAGTGACTCATGTCTTTATGTGGACAAAAACCATAGAAACTGAAGAGGAATATTTATTTCTTCCAAAAGCACCAATACCTGGAAGCTTGAATGCCTTAAAGCCATAGCACTTTATTCTCTGAAAGAGAAATGGAAATGGAAAGTTTGAAAGTCCCACCTGATGTCATTTTTAACATTGCACTCCTTTGGCTAAGGGAGTCTCCTCCACTCAATGGAAAGGTTGGCTGCTGTTGCCCCATACTTCAGGCACTATTTGAAGTAGTTGAGTCCTGCCACCAGGAAAAACTTCTCCAGGAAAAGCTCAGAGTCCAGCACGGCAATGTGGGCAGCCCGGCCTATCAGCGTGTTGGCGGTGTTGGGCAGAGCGTGGAACACGTTGTGTCTGATCAAAGTGCAGTCCTTGGCCCCAATCAAAGGCTGGAGCAGGTTGTTGATCATTTCTGCGTAAACAGGACCTGAAAAAGAGTCGAGATATCACACCTACACTCCAAATCTCCCAGATCCTCTCTTTTCTTCCAGTGTCATTTAATTACAGTCATGGTGAAAAGGAAAATGGAAGCAAGTCTAAAATAAATCTGAGAGACAGCAGTCCAGTTCAAAGATTTGCCAGGTGCCAGAGTGGTGTTCATCTAATGGATTCACTGGCCATGAGGAGGGATCTGCTGAAGCTGCTTAGCTGGAGGCCTGGGGCATCCTCAGCCTTTCCTCTGTCAGCAAAGAAAATGCTCGTGTTTCTTTTAGGGGAGTGGGGTTGGACTCACACTGCCTATGAATTCAAATGTGAGAGGGTCTGGCAGGACACAAGTTCATTTGGGTTTCTCTGGAGATTCTGAGGAAGGGCATCATGTAGAGATAGCTGAGGTATTTATAAGGGCAGAAACAATGGTTCAGAAAACATTCACGGATAAATGATCTGGTGTATTAATAAATGTACTGATCTGGTTCCTGCTAGGTCAAACATGTCCCTGAGGAACAACCACTGTAGGTGAGTTGAAGAAATTCCTGTTAATTCATGTCTTAAATAGGAGGGAAAGAGCTGTCATTTAAGTAAGAGGTGTGAAGGCAACCATGCTGGTTATTGGGCCTGTGTGTCTCTTTCTGCTTCCAAAGAGTATCTCCATTTCTAGGTAATCACATATGTGAAATGGGGATGAAATTGCACTGAACATTATTCCTGGATGTGGTATCAAATTGAAGCCATGAAACATTTTATAAATGAGCAAGACTGCTAATAACAAAAGCAATACACGCAGCCTGAGCTCACAGGAGGGCCTCTGGTGGTGTGACTCCTGATGTGTTTTACAGATTTTATTACAAAACAACATGATTTTAGATCTGTCCCTTAAATTATCTTGCAATCATTCAAACACTATTGAAAACAAAGGGAAACTCCCCTTACTATGATGTGCTGAGAAAGATTTCTTTATGTGTAAAAAAGGGGAGACAATATAAGTAAATCAGTAGACTACAGAAAAACATTGTCAAGAGCTAGTTGCATTATCACTTTTAAAAAAAATAAAATTAGAGGGAATGGGAGGAAGCAGTAAGAAACCTTTGATTATGACCTGATTGAAATTTGTTTTCATCAGGCAAAGAGCTTCTTGAAAAGCTTCTTTTATTGATTTCAGTAATTTCCTGTGGGAAGCAAACACTTTCTTCCTTATCAAATAAACATTTGAGTTTTCATCATGTTGATGAAAAACCCTTCTAATGTAATGACCTCAGTTGCACAGAAATGCAATTCTTCAACAGCCTTGGGAATATATAAAAGATTTTAAACATACCTGTGTGTCTGTCCTTAAGTGCATTTTTGCACATTTCTATTCGTGCTGAATGAAAAGGGACGTATCTGTCTTGGGGTGAGGCCACTAAGACAACATTTTTAAAATACTGAAGACCTGTGGCAAACATATTAAATACATTAATCACAATTAAGCACAGTGATGAAAATGAATACAGTGTGAAAACAGCATGATTATTCCACATTCAAAGGCTTTTGAAAACTACAGTGCAAAATAGGTGATAATTATTAAAAAATGCAACACAATCTTAGAAAGATTCATAACAGCTTAAACACATTTCTGTTGCTTCTGTGAACTAGTTTTTACTTATCAACACTCACATAGGTTATTTGTATGTCAACAAGGAAAAGTAAGAACTGCCTGTAAAAAAAAAACACCTTTTATGAAAATCTTATTCTTGTAAATATTTTTACCTCTAAACAGGAGCAAGTTCAAAAATGACACAACAAATTAGTAAAATTCTTGAACAAAATAAAGGGAGAGGAAAAGGAATTGCTGTAATGTCATACTGATACATTGCTGTTGAGTGAGTCTTAGGGTCCATCCAGACCCTGCATGCAGCATCCACTTGAGAAATCCACTGCTGGTTCATAACTGAAAACCCCAAATCTTCCCTCTTCCCTGGAGCTAATGGGGCCATTGATGAGCTCGTGCTGTTTGACCTGTCTATGGTCTCTTGAGTGCTCCATCACCCACATTTAACAGTAAAGTAAGAAAATGGACACTGATGATGCAACATATTTGTTCAGAAGATATCCTGAACACAGAAGAGTTGTGGGTTTGTCCTTCATCTTTCCCTCCCTCTTATAGGAAAGTGGTCCAGAACCAGAGCCAGGTTGGATGGGGTTTTCAGCTACCTGGTCTAGTAGAGGTGTCCCAGCCCATTGCAGGGGGATTGGAACCAGATGATCTCAAAGGCCCATCCATGTCTCTATGATTCCATAACTATGATTTCTAGACTTTCGTAGAAAATCTGACAATCACCACCACAATGAAAAGTCCTGCTGGCTGCCTTTCCAAAACCTGACTGAAGGTGTTTATCATTTTCTTCTTGTGCAGTCAAACCAATTGAGTTTGCAACTTTGATCTGAAGTAAAAGGTAGGAGAAGCCCCAATGAGTGCTACCATATTTAAAACCTTAGGTGAAGAAGTTCAACAGGGAAGAATATTTTATTGTGGGTTTTCTTTTAGTTTTTATTTTCACAACAAGCATGAGGAACATTGGTTAAAGAGATTGAAAGATAAACAAAGGGACTTCTACTTTAAGAAAAAAGTCAGAAATTGCTGGAGGCTGAAGGAGTCATCTGGCAACGTAGGCACAGCACTGCTTCTGGTATTTCTCTTTCTGTGGGTTCTCCCCACTTCTTTTGGGAGCAGGGTGCCAGAGTAGGGACATGTCTATTGAATCTGTATGCCAGCTCATATGCTCACATATGGACATGTCTACATCTTTGGGTATTTTGCCTAAGCATCTACCCAGATGAGTCTGACTTCACAGACAATCCTCTCCACATTTAAATTTCTGCTTTCTCCATTCTCAAGAACACCTGCACTTTTAGCCTCTTATATCTCCACTCTACCCAGCTAACAAGCAGCAAATTGCTTTGACTCACTACACGTGCTTTAGAATTCATTGCTTGGGAAGTTAAAATATGAGCTTTTTGTGCAGAAATGATTTTATTTTAACTTGACAGTAGTAAAGGAGTCATCAGCTGTATTCCATGGAAATAAGAACCAGGGAATCAAAGGGAAAATTCAAACACAAATTTACATCATCTTCCTGTCATTGATTGAGTTATGTAGCATATCTGTAAGATTTAGATGTTCTATTCATATTGACATAGTATTTGTTTCCTATTAGCAGTGTAAAAAAGTATGAGAAAATAATTAAACATCAAGTAGTGACTTTGATACTTATTCTTAGCACCAGTCTGTTCACACTCCATATTAAAAATAACTCTTAAAAAAAAAAAAACTGCTTCAACAGAAGGATCATGCTTGCTTTCTTTTCTTAAGAAAAGCCTGATTTATTTCATTTATTCATGACAGACTAAACAATAGGAAAAAAAAAATCACAATTCAGACATCATTTTTCTAGTGTGAGGCCATACATCTTTCTCTGTAGTACAGAAGTGTCAGAACAGACATGAATAAAATTTGCTCTTCATCTCACAAAGCCATATTTCCTAGAGACAAGAGATGTTAAACTTACCAAAAAAATAATAAAAAAGGAAAAATTGTTTTCATCTCATAGCATAAATTAAGCAATGATGGCCTGTCAAGAATGATGTTTCTTGCTTGCAGAATATAAACTTAGGTGCATGTTTACTGCAGCACAAAGGTCTTATTTAATGCTAACAGTTTGGCAAAGACATTATCAGATAACTTTCACAGAAAAAATGCACAGATTAAATTGATTTTAGACAGAGAAACTCTTCTAAAAAGCGTGTTTAAAGAAAAATCATTGACAAAATGCATATTTCTTTTACTCCCTGGAGAAGAGGCCAATCCAGCACAAGCCAGAGGAATAGCCCTTGGTATTTACAAAGGCACATCGAGCCCTACTCACCCGTTTTTTGGCTGAGCTGATAGAGGAAACACTTGCGCAGATCCGCGTTGTCCCTGAAGGTCAGCTGCAAAAGCGACCCTGACTTTTTCAACTTCTGCATTAGCCATAGACCTGGAATGAAAATTGGTGCATTTTTTTTATCCTTTGCAAATCGTCAATCAGGAGAGTTAAAGACATGTGCCTAAGGACAGCACTGTAGTTTTGTAGAAGTCTTGTTTGTTCTTGAACTGCTAATCAACAGGAAGAAAAGTATAATAAGGGTCTCACAGGATAAAGGCAACAGTTTTACACTAAAATAGGGTAGATTTAGGATACATATAAGGAAGAAATTCTTAACAATGAGGATGATGAGGCACTGGAAGAGGTTGCCCAGAGAGCTGGTAGATGTCTTATCCCTGGAAATAATCAAGGTCAGGTTGGACAAGGCTTGGAGCAAACTGATCTAATTGAAGATGTCCCTGCTCATAGCAGGGATGGAACTAGATGATCTGTAAAGTTCTTTCCAACCCAAACTATTCTATGATTCTGTGGTTGTCTCATGGTAGTAAGAAAACACTCAAGAAGACTGAAATGTGGGACATTCCATTTCCATAATAATGTCTCTTTTTCAGCTGTGGAGATGCCTCTCTTTATTTGCAGCAGAGGAGAAGTGGGAGACTAAGTGGAAACAGGTTCGTCTCTCACTGCTGCACACCCATGAGATTTCCAAGGAGCAATATGATAGACCTTGTAGATATTGAAGTTGAAATTTTTTCCTGTATGGATTTGAAGTCTTCAGCAAATATTTTCCACAAATTCAAGGTACAAGTCATGCTACAATAAATTCCTACCTCCACTTGCCCTCTCATGCGCTCTGCTGTGGACCACAGCCAGTGAAAGCTCTCCCATTGACTCTTACCTGTACTAACCAAAGTGCTGTTGTTGTAAAGGGTTCCCAGGTGAGGCCCAGACAGGGACAGGAAGGTGTGTAACTTGTTGAGGTAATAGCGAAACCTGGGGCGAGTTAGCACAGATCGAATGATGACGTTCCCAAGGGAATGTCCAATAAAACTGTTGGAAAAGAAAGAATTACATTAATTCAAAACCCATTTGTGTTTTCTTTAAAATAAATATAAGGATGGCACAAATGGCTCTGGAGGGAGGACTCTGTCAGGGCTTTCAATAAGATCCTTTAGTTATCATTCAATGGGTTTTTTTCAGCCTACAAGATTCTCTTGAATAAGAATCTTTCTCTTTCATTCTCATCTACTAGAATGTAAAAATTAATCTCACTGATTCAATGGTTTCTGACACAGGGCACTTTAGGAAAAGCTAATTTAACTGGCTGTTGCTCATGTAACTCAAACAGTTACGCACTATTTGCTATCATAAAGCTCACCTTACCTTATTCTGGATATGGAGAGGTTGTACAACTGGATATGCTGAATAATTTCATCCAATAATCGGTCAGTCATTGTATCAAAATCAGCAAAAGTGTCAGTCTGTTGAAAAATTAAATGAGTTCATGAATAAAAATATATTACGCTTATTGCAGACTGATGTTATTTTCAAAGTCAAATTCAAGCATAAAGGTAACAACCAGTGTAATTTTCCTTTATACATGCTCAAGGGAGAAGAAGAGAGATTATTCTCAGCCTCCAGGTCCTCTTTTCAACAGAAATTCTCCTTTAAGAGAGGTTACTGAATGATTCCAGAATCATAAGCAAGATGCTAAAGCAGCCTGACTTGACACTGGTGAGAACTCCCAATGCTCAGCTGCTCTAGATGTCAGGCTCTGCACATGGAAGAAAAGCTTTGGGCATTTAGGATTCAACAGATTACCACAATAAAATACTTTACAGGATTATAAATTGACATGAGGGTTATGCTGGTGCTGGGGATGTCATCACAAAATTATTTGGCCATCTTAATCAAATGTTGTGTGTTTGTTATTCAACAGTCATCAGTAAGAGAATGAGTGCTAGAGACAGACGAATAATTTGTTGTTTGCAACAGTACTGCCAGTTGTGAGACAATAAAACAAGCAATATATTTCCAGTCTATACAATTACAGGCAGATCTTATTCAGAACTTTGTAATTTGGCAATCCAACAAGACTCTAAATCAAACTGGTAACTAATGAGATGCCACAAAACAATCATCAAATGTTGGAACAGCTATTCAGAGCAAAGATATGAGTAATTAATGCTTTTGAAACATATCAGTAATTAATGCTTTTGTGACACAACTCATCTTGCTAATTGCAGCTCTTGCACAGGAAAACATGACGATATTCACTTTGCAATACAGACTTAAAATAAATGTTCTCATAAACTACAAACAGTCCAGTAACCTTTTGCCTGTTTGTTTTGTCTGCATTGATAATTAATGATTTCCCTCCTAGGCTCATTACCCCAAACCTTTCAGGTTGTTTAAAAGTGCAAGAATATCAGCCTGAATGTTAATCATAAACAAAACATGTCGAGCATCATATTTCACCTGATTATATCTCCATCCATTAGTATCACTTCAGCCTGGTTGAGTTTGTCAAATGCATCACAACTGAATGCCTAAAAAACTGATTTGAATTTTCCTCTATAGGGCAAACCTAAATGACTGTTTTCTTGCATCATTTTCAGTGTGGTTCTCAGAGAAGGGAAAAATAGTGATGAGATGCTTTACAACACCAAAATAGCCATCAGGCCACCCAGATCCCACTTCCAGTGCTGTGAGAACTTCCCCACTTTCCCAGACAATAGGATCTCTAAATAGTTTCCATTATGGACTCTGGATAATGTTAAATGTCACATGTTGTAAGATGTTTCATTCTCTGAAAACATTCTCTTCTCTTGGAAGAGGCTTGATGGAAGTATGAAGTGGGCTCCTGACTATTTTCACCTATTTTATGTTCACTGTGCAGGTTTGCTGCAGACAGAGCTGTGCACTGAAAGGTAGCCAGTTCACAGACATACACCAACCAGCCACTTCAAAATATAAAAACAAAGAAGGTTAGAAAGTTTTAACTCAGGTTTCTCAGGTACTCATAAATCAGAATAATGTTTCTCACTGTACAATGGAAATCCTTATCTTGTGCATAAAGTTAGGCCTTTGGTCATAAATATGGCTCCACTGCCAAGCAAAGCCCAGGATTCATTTCTGTTTCTCTGCCTAGACCAGCAATCAATTTCTTCTGGAAGACATTTCTTTATCATTCAAAGAAATAAATCCCACAAACGCTGCAACAGGAGAAACAATGGCTGATGCAGCAAAGGGAGCTGACACCTGCTGGATATTCCACATCCTCCTGAGAATTTAGCATCACTAAACTTGCTACTTTCTGCTGGTGCTGTGTTGCAGAGGCACCAGGCTGCCAAGTTTGCAAACTGGCAGGATAAATTAATTTCCTTCCACTAAGGTCCAGTCCTATTACTGCTAATGTCATTGCCTCTGACTTTAATGCCAGGAATATTTTCCAATAGGTTTGAACACCCTATTGAATTAGACAGGAATAGAACCAGGCCTTTGCACTAAATACTACCTAAAACTCCCTGAATTCCCCAGTGCTTTTGTCTCACTCAGCTGGTGAAAATGCTTGTGCTGAAGGCACTATTTCAGCAATCAAAAGGAAGACTGAAATTAGCTCTGTACTACCTGATTTCTTTCAGACATTAGGAAGTCCAGTTTTCCACCAGGAAGTCCCAGTTCTATAAAAGTCTTCACCA
Organism: Luscinia megarhynchos; assembly: GCA_034336665.1. NCBI lineage: Eukaryota > Metazoa > Chordata > Aves > Passeriformes > Muscicapidae > Luscinia > Luscinia megarhynchos. The sequence goes on from JAPFBE010000002.1 coordinate 96,247,976, forward strand.
GCCGCAGATCTGCGCTGTTACCTAGGAACAAATGGTACTTTATAAGATGCAATTCAACAGAAAAATAACCAATATAGAGTCAATTTAGCACAACTGTGACACCATGGAGCTCTTGCTAAGTGCTGCTAAGAACGATCTCACACCTCAGGATCATGCATTGGAACAGCAGAGAACAGGAGTTCCCAGAGCCTGCCCCAGGTGGGCTGGACTGATCTGCTGCTCTGGGAGCTGCATAAAGGGTGGGTAAGAAAGAGCAAAGATCAGCTCCAGAATAAATCTGTCCCTTTGCTGAACAGCAGAGGTAAGACAAAAAGACAACAAGCTAAGGTGAGGCCGCCAGGGACCCCTCAATACCTGCACTGTGCTATAGGGCTGAACCTTCAGATGCAGTGGCCCATCTCATTTATGTACAATTAGAGATGGCACTGAGATACTATCAACCTCCTCATATTTTGAGAGTTGCCTCATTCTGCAGTAAGGAAAATCCAAAGTCTTCTGAAATATTTTGTTGGTGAAGAAATTACCACTACCTCATGAGAAGGGCATTCCTGCTACTGAGATATTCAATGGCAAACAGTCCTGGCTCAAGATAGTGTTTGTTTTTCCTTTTTTTTTCACTTCTTCTCCATAGTTTCAGTGTTAAAATCGACACTTTTCTAATTGATATCAATAATTTGCCAAGAGAAAATTCACATTTAACCCAAGTGTTTCCTTCTTAGAAAGCATATATGTAAAAAAATCCCAAGACCTGCTTCCTCTGCAGTGAAGGATGATTTTTATTCTCTCACTTTATAAAGTCAGCCACCATCTAATCTATAACAGTGTTTGGGGGTTTAAATAACATTTCCCTCCTGGGGACATGCTGCAAAACAACCAAGCATCTGTGGAAAGACAAGGAGTTACTGCAGTGAACTCTTCCTGTACACAGGAGGACTGATGTGCTTTGGTGCAGATTGCTGATTAAAAAAAACCAAAAAACGAAAATCAAAAAAGCAAAAACAGATAACAGAATCCCATATATTAGCAACAATATTTAATATTCTTGTAGACCCTTTTTTACAATGGACTAAATAGCATAATAAGGAATAAATACTTATCTAAAACAAATACTGAGACTCTCCATCCTTTCATACTTGCTGAACATCTGTTTTTTTTTTTTGTCATTTACACCAAAATGACTTGCAAACAGCAATTCTTCCTGGCCTTACCATCCAATCCATGGACACAGACAACCAGGTGAATTCCATCTTCCAAATTTTCTTCCTCTTCCTCTGGTGGAAAATATGGGATATCAGAAGCTAGTACAGATAAGTCACTGTACAGAAATCCTTCAATCTTCATTTCTTTTTTAAATTTTTCTTTGGCCTGATAAAAACTGGAGAATACATTAATTAATCACAATAGAACTGGGTGGTCAGCAACAAACCATTAAACTAGAAATGAGGAGGGTTGTCTTTGCAAGAAGTTATATTTTTACTTTCAAGTAAAGACATGGATGCAATTCCTTATCTATTAGGGCTGAGAGAAACCAGAATGAAGGGAATAAATTCTTTTTCTTTGTAATTTGTCTATAATGGGAAGAACTATAGTGCATTAGCAACTCACACTTGACAGAGGAATAAAAGAGTAGCAAAAATAATTTTCTGGTAGCTCATAAAATGAGTCTGAGGTACAGAATTAGCAATTTTGCCTCCTAACAATGCCATTGGCCTTATGGGTACTGAAATGCAAAATGCATAGTTTTGCTACCATTAGATGGGCTTATAGTTGGGTAGAAGATGTTTCTCCCTCTTCCTCAAGCTAGAGTTAAAGAATGCATCTCCTGGTAGATATTTTGGGGCTTATTTGATTTTGGATTCTTCTGAAAACATTTAATAGCATTTAGAAGAAGAACATATCAATGCTGAAAGAATTAAGATAACACCTTTCCTACTAATGGTCTAAAATTTGACACTTGAAGTCACCCTGAAGCATTCTGCTGGCTGAAGATGTCAAACTCTTCAGTGGCTTTTCCAGTAAAACTTATCCAGATAATTTAGGAATTATTAATTACAATGTATGTGTAGAATCAAGTAGAAAACTGGGACGGACAAGTTTTGGAGACTTTAAGGCTTGGGGAACTTGATATAATCACTGAATCATTAGGACTGGAAAAGATCTTTAAGATACTCAAGTCCAATGGTAAGCAATTACTTACATCAGCCCAACTCACTTTAAGGGATACAAGAATGAAAAAAATATCTTTTGGGCCATGAATCTGGAAGCCTTGGATTCATGTTCATGAATACATGCTCAAATGTTCTGTTTCACAAAGGAGAAAACAAATTCTGTGCTTAGATTTGTCAGGACTTGAGCATGGGGTATAGAACTTCAGGATGCTTTCAAAAGAATAAAAACAAAGTCTTGGGTTGAAAATCAGTGTACATGCAGACAGTCAACATTTTGGGCAGCTGAATGGGTTGAGAAAGTTCAGTGCTACTGTTTTTCATCAGCACAGCAGAGGCATCAAACTATATTGGAAAAATATAAGTGCTAGTGTGCTGATCTGTGAAATGGGCCCCTGTGACATCAAGGTCACAATGTGGCGCTTTTACATTGGGCAATGAAGCAAGAAACAAAAATAATGCCTCTTCTCCAGTCATCCATGGTTTCAATTCTGCCATTTTTCCAGTTTGAGAAGGTGAGGTCGAGACATATCAGCCAATCTGAATTCCCCATTTCATAGTTTGGCTACTGAGTGGAATTATTCAAGCAGAAGAGTAAAACAGTGAGTGGCACTGCCACAGTGAACTGATAATCTGAGATCAATACTCTTGTATGGGTAGCCTTGATTTCAGGAAGGAGGGTCAGCCCTCAAAGATTATTTAGATACCCAAATCCCACTGCTTGTCATGAGAATTAAGGACCTGAGGTCTTTGGCAAGCGTGGTCTCTCTGTGTTTTTATCCTTCCTGTCTATTTAGATTATTCATTCTATACGAACCATTTGTCTGTTTGGATTATTTATGCCGGAATTCCTCAGGAAACTATCTCAAATGCAAGATTCCTGTATGGGTCCTGAACTGTGTCGGGGTCTTGTGGTATTATGGCTACATTAATGAAGAAATTAGTCATCCTTACTTCAGCATCCTTTCGTTGGTCTCCTCATCCATCTCATCGGCGCTGGAGCAGACGACTCCGAAGGAGCCCAGCGGCTGGCGCGTGATGGGGCACGCCGCCTGCTTGGCCGAGGAGCCCGCCATGGCAGGGCTCTCCTTGAGCACGGAAGAAAAGGGAAGACAGGTGGCTGTGCAAGAGATGGACAGGTTAACCACATCAGCAGCCTTTCTGCTTTCCAGGGCTACTCCCTCTGGGGTGGCCAAAGGAAACCCGGTGCCGTTCGCTACAAGTTTATTCTCTTGGCTGCTGGGCTCCTGAGGACGTTCAGCCTGGTGGGACCCTGGCGCAGGGTCTGCTGAGGCAGGTGAGTCATTGAGCTCAATTTCTTGCAACCCCTGCATTTCTGCATACACTGCAGGGCTGTCCTCAGCAAGAGAGCGGCCACATTCCCCTCGCAGTGAGCCAAATTCAGTGGAGGTGTCTGAAGGAGTTGCAACAGGAAAGCAAAAATCTGGCACCACCTTTATGCTTTGTGAAAAACTCTCCACTCCTGAAATTCTACTATTGGAAGAGCCCTGTTGTATTTTTAAACTGTCCCGTTTAAGTTTATCCTTTGGGTCCTCAATGCACGGATCAACCTTATCTATATTTTTGTCCAAGTAATTACAAGCCCTTGGAGTTTTTAAGCTGCACTCACCACTGCTCTCCAGTGACAGGCACTCAGAGACATTATCTTGGAGCTGCTTCGGACAAATGGGTGGTCTCGTATTCTCCAAACTACAGCAAGTCTCTGGAAAACCTTTCTTCTCCTCCCCTTGTAACTCAGCATTACTGCTACTGTGTTTGAGGAGAGGTTTGGGGTGTCTTCTGTGTTCTATTTGTCCACTTTCAGTGGTCTTTTGACCCTCAGAAAAGACCACGATTATTTTTCCATCTTTGTCCTCCGTTTCCATGCAGCTCCTTAAGTTTTGATCTGAATCTCCCGAGGAGCCTTCGCCGTGTTTGGATATATCCACCTCCTCGGTGGGCTCCTCCGGGCTGCTGATCTGAGGAGCAGAGACGGATTTCGTCAGCTTGGTGAGCTCCACCTCCCTCTCCTCCTCCTCGAAGGGCAGGGAGCTGATGGAGGTGAGGGAGGCCTGGATGCCGCTGGGCAGGCTGGCGTTGCTGTCGGTGTGGCCGCCCTCCAGGGAGTTGCGGTGGCCGGCGTGCCGCCGGACCAGCTGCTGCAGCAGCTCCCGGTCCCCGGGCAGCTCCAGGGCGCGGCTGCGCGCGTCCGACCACGCCACCGAGCTGGGCTCGCTCTCGATGCCCGAGTCCGAGATTATGGACGAAGATCTTTTAATGGCCCCCGACATCAGGGTGAATTCTTCGCTCTCCTCACCGCGCTGCTCCTTTGTGGCTGATTTCGCTTCACAGCTGTGCAAAGGCAAAGCTTTCAAAACAGGGAGATGAGCCTTGGTGTCTGCATCCTCCGGCTTTCCAAGACTGGTCAATTCATCCAATGCAAGCTCAGATGAAGTGAAATTAGTTTCAGGATGACTAAATTCATCTAGTTCATGTATTTCAGTCCTGTCTTCCAAGCCATCAGTTCCACATGCTCCACACTCATACTGAGCACTGACAATGAGCATGGGCTCACTTTTGTGAGAGTCCTTATTGCTGTGTTCCATGTTTCCACAGATATTATCTTTCAATAAAACTCCATCAGATGTTTTAAAGTCTTCTGACATGTGTTCTGTATTGCCTGGCTTTGAGTCAGAAAAAGTTTCCTCTCTTGAGTCAGAAATAGTTTCCTCTCTTGAAACAAAAATATTTTCAGGTTTCCTTTGGCCTTCTTTGTTTATTGTACATACCTGAGATGTGGGGTGCTGGTTTGAACCCTTAGCAGCAGCTTCAGTACTGCTGTGTAGGCATGAGGGATTCCTGTTTATCCTGTCTGTGTGTATTAGCAGAGTATCTTTCCCAAAGTCTCCTTTCATTACTGCAGAGGCATCATCTGATGCACAGTCTTCACTTCCCAGTTTTACATCCATTTGAGTGTTTGCAGGAACCTCAAAATCTGGGAAAACTTCCAAATTCTGATCTAAAGAAACAAAGCAAGAAAGAAAGATAGTAGTATTACCTGTAAGAACACAACAAATCTCTCCAAAGGATTGGGAGTCTTTGAACAAGGGATTTTAAAGTCTAAAATATTATTGTACACTTTTATATGATAAAAATTATACATGCATTAAAGGCATATTACAAATGCATATGACAGAGTGCATTTAACTAGAATTACACTCACAGAACAGTTATAGTTAGGCCAAAGAGGACAATATTAATAAAATACACCTTCCTCAGTATAACTGTACCTGTACTGCTAGTTTTTAGAGCATAGATAAGCAAAACAAAACAGATAGTTCTTTGTATTCCTGGTGTCACTCAAAATTGTTCATAGTATAGCTCCTACTTTGAATCAGTTTAATACTCAGTTTAATAATTTAAATATCTTTAGTGAACATTGTCACAATTTAGGCAGTAGAGTAACTGTGGAAAGTGAAGATTTTGTATCACAGCAATATTCTCTAGACTATGGACACCTATAGTATTAATACATATTGCTACCTTGGTAATCTTAAAGGTTGAGTACGAAGAAAAAGGGTAGTAAGGGCTATGAGGTTTTACTAAATAACTCTGTAATGAAATAATTTCTTAATTAAAAATGTGATTTGGACAAAATATTTTTTGGAAGGCAATTCCCCCTTTCAGGGGAGTGTGGAGCTTTATACTGAAATTGTGGGGTTTTGTTCTGAGCTTTCTTACCACTAGATGTCATAGTAGGGATATCAGTCTAGTATTTTTTTCCTTTAAATGAGTACTGTAGCAAAAAATACAAAATATCTAATTTTTTTTTTCTAGACTTTTCCTCCAGCTTTTCTTTTTAAAGCTTAATTTAAGGATGAAAAATGTGAAGGAAATATTCTGCTGGTAGGGCAAACACTAAAATTCAGCTGCGTTACATAAGGGGGTCACACTTTTCCGAGTCCATAAGCCCAAGGGATGTGAGATCACTCACGCTGAGGTGGGGAATGAAGCCGTGCCCTGTGGTGTGTCACTCACCTTTGCAGGGCATGTCTGTGTACCTATCTTCAAAGATGACTGGGAGCGTGTTCCAGTCCCCGTCGATGTCCAGGCACTCTGCTGGCAGCGGGGGCATGCTGGTGAAATAATCCGAATTCCGGATCTCCGTGGAAATCTGCGCGTGGCTCTGGATCCTGGCAGCAAAGTACAAAACAGAGTGCTTGAGTAGTGCTGCTTCTCCATCACTCCTGCAAGCCCAGGTACACGGGAGATACTCAGAGCACAGTCAGTGTATTTAAAGGGAAGCAGTACTGCATGACGGGGTTACCCAGAACTCTTAGAAAGTTTCCATCTCTCAGAGATATCTACAACTTGCACAATCACTTCCTGAAAAATCTCTGTGTTTTTGAAATTATTCCAGATCCCACTGCCATAGGCTGCTCTTAGCTGCCATAACCTCACTGTCCTCCCAAGGGTCTCAGCTGCTGGATCCCTCAGCTGGTTTCTGGTCAGGAAATGAGGTCTGTCACTCTGGCTGTGGTCAGGGTTTCAAAACCCAGATGCAGGAAGCAATAATCAAAAATTTGGTTGAGCAGTACAGGGAGGAACAAAGCCAAGTTGGATGCATGGCAAGTCCTCTGTCTCACTTCTTTCAGACCCCAGAGCACTCAGAGAGAGGTGCCTCACACATGTACAAATCTAAAGAGCTAAGGCACATTGCTCACCACTGTCTTTTCACAGTCACAGAATCATAAAATGATTTGAGCTTGAAAGGACCTCCAAGGCCATTTGGTTCTATCCCCTTGACGTGTGTAGGGACACCTTCCACCAGACCAGGCTGCTCAACCTGGCTTGAACACTTCCAGGGATGGGGCAGCCACAGAGTTTCTGAGCAACCCATTCCAGTGCCCTACCACCTTCACAGTAAAGAATTTCTTTCTAATACCTAATCTAAACCTCATTCTCTCAAGCCATTTCCCCTTGTCCTATCCCTACACTGTGCTTGTAAAAACTCCCTCTCTGTTTTTTTTGTAGCCCCTCCATCTGTTCCCATCATTCAGGCCACTCAAAATGCTACCTGGTTCTCCTCAGTGACTGTGACACCAAACTGGCAGATGAATATATATGTTCGGCTATTAAAAATACAATAATTTTTATTTCTGATGAGCTTTCCTATTTAAACATCTGTCTCAAAACATAGGGAAAACATGAAATTCAGAGAGTAAGGGCAAAAATATTTCCATTGATGGTCAGTTGGAAGCAAATCTGTTCTTCATCTTAAAGCCATTATCCCTTGTCTGATTACTACTTACCCTTGTGAAAAAGATGAATAATTGATATTAAAGTCAATGAGGAGAAATAATTTTGTCTGTAAAATCTAAGGAGAGAATGTGAGCCCCTAGAGGCCTCCACCCTGTGCCACACTTATCCTAATGGGCATGATGTGTTCCCTTCTGCCTAAGCAGTCAAATACTGTAAGGTACATACATGCACAGCTTCACACAAACCCACAGCAGCATGGGAGGCAAAAAACAGCTCCTGTCTGGTAAGAAGAACAAAAAAATGGGGGAACAAACATACTGCTTGTACAGCACCTGGCACACTGAGCACTGATCTCAGCTGGTGACTGTGTGAACCCAACTAATAATGCCTACCACCACTGCAAATATCAATAATACTCTGACAGCCAAGACTCTGTTTTTCCAACTACATCATCTAGTAAATTCAGGAAGAAAATCTGACTCTGCCATGCAGCCTGTATAGACCAGATTTTCTACACAGACCAATTAATATTTTTTAACTTCTTTTTTTTGCCTTGTTTTTTTTTTTAACTTACCCTTCTTGATAACCACTGAGAAAACATTATGTTTATCTGTAGGAAATGGGCTACTTCTGTGACTGCCTGGAGAAACAGAAGCACTTCATGCAATTAGGCTTCCCCCTGTGCAGGGTTATGTTTGTTTGAATGGGGCCATGAGTGTGTGTGTGCTCACCCCAGGATCATGACATGAGGTTTTCCCTGTACACATCTCCCTAAAATCCTGGCATGGGAGAAGCAAATGAACACAGCTGGGACCCTGCAGCTATGGTGCTGCTCTAATTTGGCAGAACAAGGCAGCCTTGTACAGCCCATCCACTAATGAAGTCAGGGCCCTTTCCATCAACACTGAATCAGCCTTAATGTCTCCAATGACAGCTCTGAGAAGAGCAATTTTCTCCTCTGCACTAGGTCAGAAGCAAATGTCTCACTTAAAAACCATCATTGTGACAGGACCTGATGCCATGGCCTTTCAGCCCCTTCTGAAAGATGGGTTTCACTCTGGTAATGTTGGGGTCTGCCCATGGTGACAAATAGTCTGGATAACCTTCATTACTCAGAAATTCAGATCTGAGTGTCTTTCTTTGAGTTCTGCCTTCAGGGGTCAGCTCCTGAGCATCATGAAGTCCTCCATGGTTCATGTGCTAAAACCAAAGACAGGAATTGCCCTGGTGTAGCTTTAAAGACTGGCTCCTCACACTTCACAGTTTGGTTACAAGCAGGAATTGTCCAGCAGAAAGAAATTCTTACCTTGGAATAGTTTGGGGATGGTAAAAAGCAAATTTGTAAATGTTAAAATTGGTTGTTTTCCAACAGTTATTTCTCACTTAAAGTACCAGTGCTGGATCTGGTGCATTTGGTTTAAGAAGTTAATTGAAGAATGGTAAACACACACACATATATATATGTATATGTGTGTGTGTGTGTGTGTGTGTGTGTGTGTGTGTGTCTGGAAATTAATTATTTCTGGGGCCTGCCTGATCAGTCACTTACTTTTGAAATTCATTTCAATAGGTTTACAATATGGAGCTAAAACAGAGCAAATTACCTCTCTCAAACCAAATGCCTTCATACCCTGAAGAAAAAGAACTCGTTCTTGATTGCATTTTAAAGTAAATTTTTAGTCATTCCAGAGACAGGGGAGGGTTAATGGGTTACTTACAGGCCTTCCTGGAACATGAGCACAGCAGGTTTCTGGTGTTCAGTGTAGAAGAAAGCTTCTGAGAATCTTCTCACCTGAGAGAGACACACAAATTAAACCTAAGATCTGCTGAAAGGTGACAAGTGCCATCATTCTAGGAACACAGCACTGACTATCAGAACCAGTTTTCTTAGTGTTGCCATTAAAGAAGAGTTCAATTCTGCTTCATTTTCCCAGTCCAGCACAAAGCAGCTGTTGTTGTTGCATATTTAGCTGCGAGGCAAGAAGGTTCCCTTGACAATAAATCAAAGTTTGCTTACCTGCATCTTCTGACTACTTTTCTAAAAGCTGTCAAATTTACCATTTTCCCTTGTATTGTTAAATTTGGGAAGATTTATGCCTTTCCCACTGTGCAAAAAAAAGAAGTGGTGGAGTGACTTACTAAACTAGAACAATTCATAATTGATCCTCTCTTCTATGGGAACATCCACAGTGACTCTCTAACTACCACATCAGCAAAGGAAGTCTTGCATACCAGTCCAGAGGAGAATGAGCCCTATCACAGTAGAAACCTGCCTGTGTCATGATACTTACAAACTGAGAGCTCTTCAAACCTCTTCATGGACATTAGATCTTTTCAGTGTTGGATAATCAATTACAAAAGAGCCATGGATCTCAAGTGTCTGGCAGAGCACAGAGTGTGAAATAAGCCATAAAAAATTCAGTGCTGTCATCTGCCCTGGAATAAGCTTTGAGTTTAAATGAATCAAGCATAATATGCAATCAAATGTACTGAGCTGTTAAACTGCAGCCCATACATTCCTAATAATAATTGTGAAAGTGACCTCTGTTACAGGGACAGAAAATGGCAGTGAAAAGCATATGTCAGAGCATCTCAGCATCTCCCCAAATCCCAGCTGTGCTTTAGCAAATGGCCTTACTAACAAAGGACGAGCATCCCTTCAAAAAGACTGTGTCTTAACAGTGGACTTTTCATTTAGGGCCCTCAACCCATTATCCAGAGGTGAAAAAGTATAATTGCACACAGTTTATGTGGGGAGAAACCAGAGCACACAAAGTTATGTAATTTGACAAAGGTCAAGAGGACAGTTGGCATCAGCCAAGGCTGGAACAACCAGAGGCTGAGATTCACCTGCTGGACCTGGGAGCACACAGAGTTGGGTCTCTGACTGAAAGCCACCCAGGTCCTCCCCAGAGTAAAGAGAGACCTCATCAAACTGACCAGGGGAGTTTCAGCATCAGGCACTCAGCCCCCTCTTCCTGAATTTTATTCCCCGTTTTTGCAAGCTCCAGGGGAGGTTTGTTCTGGTCACTCTGCCCTCCACTGACTTTGACAGGAGCAGAACATAAGCTGAGGTGTCAATACCCCCCCTGCACACTCCCAATGCATGCAAAATGAATCCTGCCCTTTCCTACTGCCCCTACTCTCAGATTAGATCAGACTTTGAGTTCAGCTCAGGTGATGTGCTAAGCTGGTGCCTGGTCAATAACCAAGAATGTCCTGATGGAAGACAGAACACTTGTTGAACTAATCAGATAAGCAGATCTGACAACATTTGCTCAAATGACAAGTGGTTTTGTGCCTTCTTTATTACCAAGTACAAGAAGCAATTTCAACACCAACAATATTAATATTTTGTTGTGTGCACTTCATTGTGAGAAAGGCAAATAGCTATATATATGACAGTGAAGAAAACAAATCCATATTCCTTATGATAGTTTTGTGAAACTAGTTGAGATGAAATCGTATTTTTTAAATTTTTCACTGTGATGTTTGTTTTTTTTAAAACAAGCGTTTATGATTTATGGATATCAAGTATAGGTGATATAAACCCCTTCCCACCCACCTCCTGTTCTATGTCTGATCCTGATGTTCAAAGTTACTCATTTAATGTAGGATCCTGAGTCACACAAACTCAATCATCTTCATACCAGAAACTGAAATCTGTAATTTCAAATCCTGGGCTTCACCTCTTCTTCCCCTCCTCTCCAACTCTTGTTGTGCTCACCCCATTTCATGTAAATAGTTATAGAGGCAGAATTGGACTGGAAATACACCTCTAAATAAATCTCTACTGTTTAAAGGAGGTGACCATTACTGAACTTGCTTTTGACTTCTTAAGATTACCCTCAGCATGTGATGTTCCTGAGTCAGATAAGCTGTGACTTCTGGATGGAGTGTTGCAACCTCTAGGAACTGGGTCCACAGGGCCAGGAGGTGAGAGCAAAGCCAGGCCAGGTCCTTGCTTATCTGTTCTGCTATCTTCTCTGGATTGCTCAGCAGCTGAAGGACAGAAAGGAAATTAGGAGATCAAGAATGCTATGGAAAAGAATCAGTTTGTACATCAGATTAAGTCCTTCTAGGAACAACAGCAACAAGAAAATCATCTGTTGATTTAGGAATGTTATTACTAAAGCTACCATTTTCAGTTATTTTACCCCAAATAAAGCTGGTGAGACATTTTCTTCTTTCTCTTTAAGATCACATATAGTAGTTCAAATGGTCTCAGCTATGTAATTAGCGAGCAGGAAGTGGGAACAGATAATTTTTGTAGGTACTTTAATGCAGGTGTAGTAACTGGGGGGAGGGAGGGCGGGGAAACAATCAGTGTGTGTTCCAAATTATCCACCAGATGGTGCTGGATGCTCTGAAATAATAGTCCATGGCCAGACTCAGGTAGCAATAGGAGCCCTCTCAGCCATGTCACATTAGAATACAGATGGGTGATTGAGGGGAACCAAGCAAGAAACCTCAAACCAAAACACTGTCCTCAACACACGATGAAAACAGACATCCCAGAGTGTGCTGCTGCCCATGTGCCACACTAGAACACTCTGGGTGTCTGTGTGCCCTCCAGCTCTGTGCTAAAGCTCTGGGAGAAAGCAAAGTCTCTGCACAACAAACTTTCTCATTTCAGAATTTCATAGAATCATAGAATCATAGAATCATAGAATGGGTTGGGCTAAAGATCTTCCAATTCCCTGCCATGTGCAATCCCTTCTAACTCCCTTCCACTATCCCAGGTTGCTCCAAGCCCCATCCAACCTGGCCTTTAACACTTCCAGGGATGGAGCATCCACAGCTTTACTGGACAACCTGTGCTTGTCTCACCACTGCCAAAATAAAGGATTTCTTCCTTAGATCTAATCTAAATCTGCCCTCTGTCAGTTTAACACCATGCCCACTTGGTCTAGCACCACATATCCTTGTAAAACATCCCCACTCCAGCTCTCCTGTAGCCCCTTTAGGTACTGGAAAGTGTTAAATGCTCTCCCTGGAGTCTTCTCCAGGCTTAACAAACCCAGCTCTCTTGTCAACTTGTTAATTTCTTTAATGAGAGACAGACATTGCATTTTATCCACCATGTTATCCACTGGGCCTTTTTTTTGCTTAGGACTGCACTCTAGCTGAAAGCCTGCTTATTTTTCACATTTTATTATGCAGGTAGTTTCCAGGTTGGTGACACTGCAAACTAAGCCACGATTAAAACCAAATAGTCTGTGGGTGAGAGAAGCAGAGAAAATTTGTGTGTGGATAAAACAGATATTGCCACTGTGTTTGCATTCTTTGGATGCTATTCTGTTTTAATGACTTGTCCAAAAATGTCACAAGCTCCAGCACCATTCTGGTACAGGAAAAAATCAGGGGGACACTGGGAAACAAAAGATCTTGCTCAAACATTTCCCTTTGCAAGAGTCAGGGCACTACTTTATTTATGGCATCCAATTTTAGATGCTGTATGTCAGTGTTAATTTTTTATTTGTTTAGTCAGTAAGCTGTTCCTTACATCATAAACTGAAAGCTCAGTCTTCAAGCAAGATGCATTATTAATGCAAGTCATCTTAGGAATAGGTGGGATGGCTATTTGTCCAGTTTACTGATTATGAAATGTTTGACTTTGTCAGGGAGGGAGGGAGGGAGGAAGGGAGGGAGGGAGGAAGGGAGGAAGGGAGGAAGGGAGGAAGGGAGGAAGGAAGGAAGGAAGGAAGGAAGGAAGGAAGGAAGGAAGGAAGGAAGGAAGGAAGGAAGGAAGGAAGGAAGGAAGGAAGGAAGGAAGGAAGGAAGGAAGGAAGGAAGGAAGGAAGGAAGGAAGGAAGGAAGGAAGGAAGGAAGGAAGGAAGGAAGGAAGGAAGGAAGGATTTCTAATTGCAAGAGTCTTACTGCACTGAAAATTAGTCCAAAGGAGACTCTAGACTGTGTTGTCTATCCTATATTCTTACAACTTCTAAATCTAGTAGAGATGAGCCCAGTAAGTTCTGCTTTTCTAAATCAGTTTTATGTGAAATCGGATTTCCTTCAAAGTATCCAAGTCAGGGCTTAAAATAATAAATTTGTCATTTGAAACAGTTTTAAAACCATGGCTAACAAACATTAGGTCACAATTTGTAACAGAAATGTAAATGAACTTCTCATTTGGTTTGGACTCATTTTCCCTCCTTTAATTGTTACCAAATTCACTTCTCCACCAACCCTGGAATTGTTAAAAAATTAGCAGATAGCACAATATTTGTGTGGTTCATTGGGTATAATCATATTAGGTCAAAGGATGGACTTGATGATCTTGGAGGACTTTTCCAAACCTAATGATTCTATGATCCTATGATAAATAAAATATATGAAATCTCTGATTTTTCCAGTCATCAGCTGGTGCTTGCATTTCTTCCTGGAACTTTTGATGACTTGTCTTTTTCTCACTTGAAATAAACTTGGCAGAAGCAGGTTCAAGAGAGTAGTTCAGTCACTTCTCTGCCAAAATCACTTTTTTGCTCCCATGATCCTCCAAACACATTTAGGTATTTTTATTTGAAAATATATGGTATACAACCTGCCAAAGAACCTTTTCTCCTGTCAGCAGAAAAACTATAATTGCAACTTACCCCAAATCAATTTTTTGTCATCCTGATACTCAGGGTAGGCTCACTGAAGGATGCTAGAATAATCCAGCTGGTGGCTTGTTAAAAGTGACAGGAACATCTTATAAGCAACTAATCTAATTTTTTGCAAAATAATTGATGGAAGAGAAACAGTAAACAAACTTTTCTTTCCAAATTCCCTTTTTTCCTGCTCTGATATATTACTGGGTTGTCTCAGTGCACTTGAAAAATGGACTTGAAAAACCTATAGGCAGGTTTTGATGAAGGAAGTACCTGCAGCTCCATACAAAGCTGGGATAATGTCTCTTCCACAGAGAGCTCCTCTGGGGAAAAAAACACAAAGACAGACATCAGGTTTGAGGACAGTGGATGTGAAATATTAATTCTCTGCTGTTCATTTATGAAAGAAATCAGTCATTTGGTATTCTTTCCTGACAGACAAATTTATTTTTGGGTGTGGGCACTCCACAACCCACTTCGTATCCTGCAGGTGCAACTTCTGCTTATGCAATCTGAGCCACTAAATTAGTAGAAAATTTTGGGGTTTTAGTGACAAAGACAACAGAATTTGACTCTTGTTGACTCTCTAGAAGTTTGATTTTTAGCCTTTGGTATTGATGGCCATCTGCAGAACTGAATACAGAGTCTGAGCAAATGCTGTGCAAGGAATGGCTGTCCCTGGTGTGCTACAGAGGACTGTGTACCCACATCAAATTCCTGACTAGCAAAATATCAGGCATCTCTACTGCCTTGTGAAGTTGGAATTACCTCATCACTGCAAGCAGCAGTGTTTTGCCATAATCCTGAGAGAATCCAGCACAGGGACACTGCTTTAAATGCACCACAAGCTATCAGGAAAAGGAGGACATCAATCAACTCTCCAACTTCAGCAGTTGATTTTGCAATGCAGAACTTTCTAATGGTGTCCATAAAGAAACAAGGCAGGAACAAAGCACAACAACTCACAGACCAGTCCCCTCCTCAATCCCCAAATGTCTCTTCTCAGATAACACTAATAAATGGAAAGGACAGACCAAGATGGGTTGTGCCTTGAAAAGACTCAATCTGAGCTGGTAAAAATTGGGAAATAACCATTCCCACCTTTAGTGTCTAAAGCAAGGTACTTTCTTTTCAAATATACTACTCAAGAAACTAAGAAAAAAAAATTAGGAAGTGTGTGAAGATTTATATTCTTGGATTTATCTTAACCTTCTGTAAAAATCTATGAGATTAATATGACTAATTAGATGTTACAACTGAATGATCTATTTACATTCTTCCCCTGATCAGTGGAGAAATACAGCAAGGGCAAGGTGCAGTTTATGCCATCCCAAATTAGAAAGCACTACCTGTGTCAGAGAAAATATTTTTAATTGGTCATGTTTCACCCCAATGAATGTAAGGAGACAGATATAAAAAAACTGATTTATATTCATCTTACTGCATGAATCTTACACCCCATAATTTTACTGACTTTTGCAACAGGTTTCAGATCAGCCTTAAAACCAAATCTTTAGTAGATTTTCAGGCTGTGAGTAAAATGATGCAAATAACACTCTGCTCAAGAGGCTAAAAAGGGTATTTGCATTTTGCAACTTTTCATGTGTTACAAGAAATACATTTGCAAATGAAGTGCCTGTTCAGTAGCATTCATTTCAAAACCAGGAAAATGGTGTTTAGAACATGAGTTTGTGCTCTGGGGAGGTCCTGGAGTGTGGTCACTCATCCATGCATAGCTCTGCCATCTCACAACCTGTAACCCTGTCTGAGTGGCAAATCCTCTGTTATCTATACCTGATAACCAAGATCCATAAAGCAGTTCTGTTGCATGTTGTGTTCTGTCTGAGAGCTCATAAGCTGCAAACTAAAATTCTGTTTTGTTGTTTTGGCTCTTTTATCTTGTACTTGGATTCAATACCACACTATGTTATCTACCTATGACTTTTAGGCTGTCTTGAAGGGAAATATATGTTGGGGAACAAGAGATGAAGTGGAAAATAGGATCTATCAAGACAACAAGTGTGTGAAACATAATGCATTGTGCTTGATAGTTCTTATAGACAAGGACTTTTCTGGAAAATTTTATTCCCTTTTAAAACCTGCTGGCCACTGCAATTGACCCTCCTAATGTAATTATCTCTGCAACATAGCAAAGCTGATAACTTCAAAACCTGCACACCACAGAAATGCAGAGACACAAAATCACAGATTTGAAGTGATGAGGCACATTCCTTGAGTTCAAAGAAACAGGTGAGACAGCAAGATTTGAATGAGATGAATGAGTCTCGTTTTCGTAGGACCTCATGCTGTCATTGCAAAGATGACTAAACACAAATTCCAGAGCTCCATCCTGTAAATCCAGCCAGCCTGCACTTGCATGCTAGACCTAACAGGCTAAAAAAGCCTTCTGCCAAAAAACCAGAAAATCTATTAAACAACTGAATTAGGAAGAAAATCAGAATAATTATGAAGGGCAAGTCATAATTGACAGTGGAGAAATATATTGTGAGTTATAAAGAAGGGAGTAAAATTTAAACCTACTTGTATCACCTTTTGGATTTTTCTTTTCAATTATAAAAAATGTTTGCTCAAAAGAAAAAAATCTGTTTAGAGCCTTCCCAAGACTTCACGGCCATTAAGAACTGGAAGTTATACTTTTCAAAATGCAACTGAGGTGAAAAGTCACCAAAAGGCAAATATTCTGAGAAATGTATCAAAATATTATATCCATCTACATATCAGGTCACATCCTATGAAAGGATTCATATAATCTGAGGAGTCAGTAATCTTTAACAACAAAAAAAAACATAATCAGAAAACACAGATGAAAATCCCTTGAAGTCTCTGAACATACCAAGGATTTTGGTACTAAAATATGTATTTAAAAATGTAGCACTGTAAAATATTCAGTGATTTTAAATGCTTTTCACTTACCCAACTTCAGCTGTGGTAAATCAGGAATCTCATTCATTATGAGGGTGTAGTATGTGTGAAGACCCCTTTGAGCATTCAGGAGCAGAAGACAGAGATCCTTATGCCACTTGTATGCATGCTGCATGCAGTTTTCAGATGGAACATAGAAGCTGCCCTGTGTAGCAAAAGTATCAAGAAAATAGAGAAATTAAAATTCATAGTCTCCATTTGTGTGACAGGTTTCCACAAAAACCCAGTTGTGCACATCCATTCATCTCTTTTTACAAAAACATATAGTGATAGGACAAGGGGTAATGGCTTTAAACTAAAAAAGTGTGGGTTTAGACAAGATATTAGGAACAAAATTCTTTACAGTGAGGGTGGTGAGGCTCTGGCACAGGGTTTCCAGACAAGCTGTGGCTGACCCATCCCTGGGGGTGTTCAGTGCCAGGCTGGATGTGATTTGGGATAACCTGGTCTAGTGGAAGGTGTCTCTGCCCATGGCAGGGGATTTGAACTAGGTGGGATTTCAGGACCTTCCAACCCAAGCCATTCCATGATTCTTCACCTCAAATCAAGCAGGTGGCACCAAAGAGAGATTTTAACCATCCCAACCTCCCAGCCACCCAACCAGCTAGATGTGTAATCCAATAGTATCTCATTCTACATGTTCATCTTGCCCAAACTATAACAAAACTATTAGGTGTCAGCAAGGCTGTAACATGAAAAGAGCCTCAGACCAAACAGTCCAACAGAGAAATCAACCTCTGTCCATCCCACATGTGCCACTGTGGAGCCAGTGTCTCTCCCCACAGCACAGAGTCCTGTGTGGAAAACACCCTCTCTGCTGGAGGAGGAGGGGTACAAAGAACTATAAACGATGTCTACATTCACTTTCCTTCTCCTCCTTATCACCTCCTGCAAAGGTTATAGCTTGATGGCACCATGGTGTGCCCTGTTTCCTGCTAGTGAACACATGCAATGGCATTGCTATCCCACCAACAAACAGGAGCCACTCTGCACTCCAGGATCAGTGTCTGTGTTAGTGCATCTCTTGTGGGAGAATGTAATTGGACAGATCATGTTTAACACAAACATTTCCCAAACAACACTTTTATACTTAGAATGTAAGCTGAGTTTCCATTAGGGCACCAGAAATCAGAAGTTTTCACTTCTGCCAAAAGATGTTTGTATTAATTACTGATATTTGAAATTTGAACTGCCTGGGTTTAAAGCAAAACTACTCATTAATCCCTTGGTTTGTGAAATGTAGACAATTTGCAGCTTAGTCCACTGCTCATCACTGCTGGGGTAAAAATAGAATTTCCACAGGCCAGCCAGGTGCTGACTGCCTTTTTGGACAGTCCCAAAATCTGCACATCTCCAAGAGCAACAGAGAAGAACCAACCACATGCCAGCACATCTCCTGTGTTTTTCTCCCTTTTGACTTCCCCAAAACCTGTATTTCACCAATCTTGGCCTGAGCCAGGGTGCTTCCTCAGCTCCTCATGCAAATCTTCAGGGAGCTAACTAGAATTCTGTGGTAGGCACAAAGGCAACTTCTCTCTAGACCCACAGAGAAACAGCTGATGATAATTGACAGAATTGGCTGCTCTTCAAAGGTTTCAAAACCTCCAGCCTCAACATGAATATTTTTTACTCTCACCATGGCCAAAGCAGAAAAGGGAGCATAAAGTAATGCTGCTCAAAACAACAGAAAATTGGAAGTGGATTGATGCATAATGTAACAATGCCATGAAAATATGCCCTCCTTTATTATCCACAGCTGATTTTTTTCTTGGCAAAAATTGGTCTGACATTTAAATGCTACACTGATGAGAAGAAGGAAGAAAGTGAGTTAATTTAATAGTTTATATGAATACTATGACACAGTGATGTGCATGACTACACTTTAATAGGTATATTTTCAGCCATTTCTTGGCATAGATTATAGTTTAAACACAAAAAGTAATAGGAAAATGTACCTCCAGATGGGCTTAAAACTTGCATGAATTAACGTTTAAAATATTACTCAATTAGTCCAGTTCTAAATTCTTTAGCATTTGTCTTCCTATATATGGTGCTTTTTCAAATTTGTCCTCAGCTGGTTTACACTGGACAATTGACCACATGTTCTAAACTGCAAAGAATTAGAAGCACTGAGTACAACCACAACAGGCAAGTAAAATTTCTCCAGCATTTCTCTCCATTGCAATGTAAACATTCCTCAAATTACTGTAAAATGTGGATGGTGTACCTGTGTGAACAGAGAGCTGAAAAGATTGCTCCAAGCTCTCTTTTCTGTCCCTGTCCCAGCTCTCTGGGAAGGGTGTCTGTGCCAAAGAAAGGTGCTGTGCTTTGAGAATGCCATTGCATGAGAAGAGCAGAGCTGCACAGACCAGGCTGGGCTGTGCATGAGGAAGAGGACATATCATTAAGCATTTTGATTAAATTCTATCAAATGGCAACTGCCTTTGAAACCCTGTTGTTTAATGGGAACATTCATCCTAATTTGAAAAATGTTTCTGTCGAGGTGGAAAGTAAGTGTGACAGAAAAAAAGGGTGACAAGCTCCAAATTTCTGGTTCTTCAGTGACTTAAAGATATTACTGCTCTCACAGGATTGCTTCTGCTTCTTCTGAAAGTTGTCACACACATACAGGATACAGAGCAGGACATTGCAGAGATTATTAAACCCACCTCAGGGACAGTTTAAACTAATGTGAAGTAAGGTCTGTGCATCTTCATCTGCAGGGACCCCAGCAGGGCAGGCATCTGTCAGGTGATGCCATTATAAACTGCAGCAGCTAAATCAGCTTATCCATCACTGTTCAGTAAGCTGAGAAATGTCAAGAAATGTCTTCCTTTGGGATGGTCTAAAGATTGCAGACCTTTCACATTTGCTATTTTAATTGCCTCTTCTGTGCATTTATTCAGGTGATTCCCTATTTCCCTGCCAATAGCTTGAAACATAGATTCAGACTACAACACTAACAAATAGAGCTTGGCAACAGATTTGTCATGTGCTGTTCTAAGGGAAAACACTGCTGCAAAACCAGCTCTCAGGAAAAAGCAGTGGCTATGACCCATTAAACAGCTACAGAGTGCTCAGCTTTCCAGGTTTCTTGAGTCAGGATGACAAATATTGGTTTACTTTTGGTTAAGACAATCCTCTCATTAAACAAAAAAATAATACTGAAGCTGAAAATCCCACTTTGCACAAAGCCTGATGGCTGCTCTGGGCTTGTAATATCCACTGTAAAAGTACATGCTGGTTTCCTTTGTGAGGATTCTCGTGACCTTTTGAACTAATTCCTTTGGCCTCCTGTTATTTTAATCTCATTAGTTTGTAGGTAGAGATCCCTCTATGCTGATTGTAAAATGAACCTGTGCTGATTTCCAAGGCCCCCTCTGTTTATAGTGCTAGACTGCATCTCTGGCTTTTGCCCTTTTCCAATTCTGAAAATTTTGGGAGGGCATGAATTCCTGACAAATTTAACTTCAAGACTTAAGATCTGAAGGTACTCTGATAGCAAAGATGGTTGACAACAAAGAAGCCAACAGTACTGACACAAAATTATTTTTTCTATTGTGTCAACATTATTAGGGCAAAATAGACCAAAAATTCTCTTTAGCCCTCCTTTTGTTCTCAGTGTATTTATACAAGTATTTTGTATTTTTTAAGCAGTAGCCAAATGAAGTTCTGCCAGAGTTTTGGCTGTTCTAATTTTCTCCCTGTGTAATCTTACCATACTCTTGTAGTCCTCCTTAGTTTCCTTCTCCCAAAGGTCATGAACTCTCCAGCTAAAGAGCTCTGAAGCTCTTTCCCCATGAAGAATCCTAAGCATATAGGCCTAATTTCTCCATTTCCCTGTTTACTGTGACCATCAACAATCAGAGGGTCAGAGAAGGGTTTGGATTGCAAGGGACCTTAAAGATCATTTTGTTCCAAACCCCCAGGCACGGGTAGGGATGGGTAGGGTAGGTAGATAATCGCATAAAGAAAAACCTAGACAAATGTGAGACAAAAACTACTGCCTAGTGTTTTGAAAATGTAAAGGCTTCAGTTCACTTTGATCATGATGTGCAAAGCTGGACCCCAACACTGGACCATCACTGACCCTTGCCCATCTGCCCTCAAAGCTGCTAGATTTACCCAGCCAAGCATCATAGCCTTCAATATCAATGAACCTAAACAAACTAAACATTTTTGTAATATCCCTGCTGAATACATTTAAGTAAACCAGCCTTTTAAATTAACAGGTTCCCTGTGCAATGCTCTTATCACTCAACAGATTCCTCCTATAATTAGACTATATTGCTTTATAAATGTACTTTTATAATAAGAGAAAGGAAAATTACTTGCAAAAAGCAAACACCTTCATCAAATAAGGTTCATGTTAATTCATTATTCAAATGCAGAGAACAATTTGTGGGTATTCACTTCCTGTATACTACATCTAATATCAAAAGGCACCAACTGAATTTTATGCTTTTTTATTGTACAATAAGTAGCTTGTATTTGTTTTGTATTAAAGCAATTTCAAGAGCAGTGTTAACTATGTGCAACGTTCAACAATAGCACTAACAGCTGGTAAATGAGATCCTTTATGTTTAATCTAACTCTTAACACATTTAACAATTCAGATTCAAATTGCTTGTCAAGAATTTTAATACCCTAAAAAGCCATTCCAGACTAAATAGACAGTTTTTGCAGTCTCTAGCTGTTTTCTGGTACCTTACCCACCTCTGGGAAAAATCTATAGAACTGCTTGAAACTGAGGAATAAATCTCAGCACCCCAAGATAAATGTAGTTTCTGAGTTAACAGCACCTGCACATTTGTCTGCAAGACCATTTTGATTACCTAATATGAAAATTTTATTCTGGCTTCAAACTCAAGGACCAAGGCTTTACTCTCTACATTGGATGCTGCTTTTTAAGATAGGAGATTTCCAGTTATATTGTGGTTAGAAAATAAACTATAGTTATGCCTTGAGCTAAAACTTCAGTGTTTCCACCTTATTGGTGAAAGTGCTTGAGCAGTGGTAGAAGAAGGACAAGTTTTTATTCCATTTTCTGAAACTGGTCACATATCAGAAATTATTTTTTTCCTAAAGAGGTTATCATGAAAATGCATTAAAATTAATGCTCAGAGAAGACTGAAGAGGCAAATAATGTCTTTTGAGCCATTATTATGACAAATTATATGCAATTTAAAGAGAAAAAAGGATCTAGATGATTGAAAATTAAAAACTTTGAATGATGATATTTCATGAGGAAAACAACAACCAAGCAACAACAAAAACAAAACAAAAAAAAAGGAAAAATTCTGCATTTGGTTTGACTAAGAATATTTTTATAAATATGTACAATATATAGATATATTTTAAAAAAACCCATATGTATACACATAGAGTCATTGTCGAGGTTTAGTTTGGGTATTAAGAAAGATTTCTTCACTGAAGGTGTTGTCAAGCACAGGATCATGTTGCCCAGGGAAGTGGTGGAATCACTATCCCTGGAAGTGCTCAAAAGTCCCTTGGATGTGGCATTTGAGGAGGTGGTTAATGTTATAAATGATGGTGGTGCTGAGTTGACAGCTGGACTTGATAATCTTAAAGGCCTTTTCCACCCCTAATGATTCTATATGTGTGTAGATTTATATTTACATCTCCATTCAGCTATGGAAAACTGCCAAACCCAAACAACTCCCCCTCATTACTTCAGTCATCAATACAAACATCTTGTACATCCCTGTGCCAGGCAGTGAAAAATTATTGGCAAATCTAAAAAAAACCCCTTAATTTAAAGACATGGAAGCCCACAGAGGCCAGATTGTGGATGTCATTCTGTGGTGACACTGTTTCTTCTCAGCCCAGTTTTGGAATTTTAAATATTTTTATTGAACAGAGCAACCACAGCCTACATATAACAGGAAGAAATGGGACAGAAATCTTGGTCCTATTTGGCAGAAAAACAATGAATTTCTGTTTTTCATCTGACAGCAGCAGATATGTGAACACAGAACATTCTTGAGGGTAGGGTGACACCCACATAAGCCAGCTCCTGTAAATCTCTTCCCTCTAATATCCACCAACAGGAAGAAAGCATGCTTATAGAAGGTATGGAAAAATGAGAAAATTAATAATTCCCATTAAAAAAGTAAAATTGAGGACCAAATATTTAAGATAAAAATAAATATTGAACTAGGATGTGCATATTCTATCAACTTAATAAATTGTTTTGTTTTTATTGATTTAATAGTCTGTATTTGATGTGCTGGTTCATTATCCAAAACTCTAAAATAAAAGTAAAATCATCATGTTATATTTAAATCCTATTTCAGTTACACTAATAACACTAATCCAAAGCTTCAATAATGGGCAATAATTAGAAAGGCATTGACAATATGTGGAACTATTTATGTTCTGCTTCTCTCTAAATCTGTTATGTAAAGAAACATAGGTTGGCATTTCATAAATACAATCTGACATTTATATTACCTCTAAAAACTAGAGCTACTTTGGGATAATAAAGCAGTAGAAAAAATATTTGACATTGCAGTCAGACTTAGTGACAGGTTCAGTGATCATTTATACTTTGTACAAAATTAGTAGTTAGACATTATTCTACTTGAGACCCTTGAAAAGTGGGAGCTATCAAGCCTGAAAAAGAGCATTCTCTGAACAGATAGAATTATCGTGGTCAGCTCTAATGGTTGTGTCTCATGGTTTCAATACTATAAGTCACTGTTCTAAATGGAGGCTGTAAGTTTGTTACTTGCAATTAGCCGAGGAAGAATGACTGTCCAGGAAAGTAGTTTTTAGGAAAATTACCTTTTAAAAGTGTCATTCTAGTAAAGGAAAAATGTTTCACAGATTGCACTGATTTCCTTTAAACTTCATCTAGGAGAAAAAACCACTGATAATGTTCCAAATGTCTCATATTGACCCAATTAGAACTAAAAAAAAAGATAAAGTTCATATAGCAATATATTTTATAATGTCAAGCTTAAAAAACCCAGAAAAAAGAAAAAAAAAAACTTAACCTACATACTTCAGTTCATGCACAGATGTTTTGGTTTCTTTTCCTAGATTCTTTTTTAGGGGACATTTCACAATTTTTTTATTTCTATGCAGCTATTTGAAGTCAATTTCTCACATTAACTTTAAAAACTAGTGACTGGAGGCTGTGTTACATCCTTTATGTCATCACAAGTGTCTACAATCACAGTGGCTCTTCATGTAACAGCACATATAGAGTATTCTATAGAAATTCTTGAACAATTCTTACTGATAAATAAGAAGGGAAAAACATCCTTTTTCCCCACCTGATCTCTAGGGTTTATACATCACCACAGAGAAAACTAAAGCCATAAAAACATTGCTTTAGCAGTAAATTAGCACTGGGGAAAATGTCTCATGAAAGTCAGAGCAGTGTCTGACCCGAGGCATCCTTCTCAGAGGAGCACTGAATCATCTGGCACGAGAAAAGTTGTATGAATCATGTACCACAGAATCACAGAATCTCCTGATTTGGAAGGGACACATTAAGATTATTGAATCCAATTCCTAGTCCTCAACTGCTTCTCATCATGTCTTCCCCTCTAGACCCTGCACTACCTTCATAGCCCTCTACAATTTTCACCACACTGCTTTGGACAATCTGAAATAGCTTTACATCTTTTTTATATTGTGGCACCCAAAACTGCCCCCAGGACTCGAGGTGAGGCCACCCCAGTGCAGAGCAGAGCAGGACAGTCCCCTCCTTGCCAGGTTTGTGATGCTGTCCCTGGTGCCTCCAGGACAGGGTTGGCCCTCCTGGCTGCTCATATTCAATTTTCCACTGACCAGAATCCCCAGGTCCTGTCCCACAGCTGCTCTCCAGCCTCTCCTTCCCCAGTCTGCACATCCAGGGCTGCCCATCCCAGCTGCAGGATCCAGCCCTTGTCCTTGTAATCTCCCTACTGCTGGTGACTGCCCATTTCTCTGATTTGTCCAGGTCTCTCTGCAGGGCCTCCCTGCCCTCGAGGGACTCAACAGCTCCTCCCAATTTAGTGTCATCAACAAATTTACTTAGTATTTCTTCAAGTTCTGCATCCAAGTTGTTAATGAAGAGTTGAAGAGAATTGGGAAAAGGATGGAGCCCTGCAGAATCTCACTATTTACATTGCCAGCCTGATGTCACCCTATCCACTGCAACCCTTTGGGTGTGCTTTTATTTCCCTCTGTTCCATCTGTGTAAATGACATGCTGCTCCCCATCTTCGTACTGTTATCACTAAGAGTCTGTGTAGGGAACATTCACAAAGCACACTGTGATATCCTTTGGCTAAGAGATGGTAGAGCAACACTGAACAATTACAATTTTATGGGGAAAAACCCCAAAAATATTCAAAAAATAACTTTATGAAAAAAGGGGGACAGATTAGATACAAAGATCGATCTATCTATCTATCTATCTATCTATCTATCTATCTATCTATCTATCTATCTATCTATTAAAGCTGGTCTTTATATGTAATTTTAAATTAAATATTTATTAATACATACACAATTATGGTGCAGATTCTGATCTCCTAACCAAGAATAACAGAGTGGAGACATCAAAAGGGCCTTAATACATTCTCCTTTCTGATAAAAGAGAGTCCATGCTGCCTACCCACAGATAAGGAAAGCAAATCCACTCCTGTTTCTGTGATCAAACAAGGACCCCTGAGCTGAAGAGCTGCCTTGTTATAACACATCTCTGCAGGCAGCAGCATAAAACAGTAAATTTTTAAAAGAACACTTGTTAACATCTTTCTGTCTCTCCCATCTGTGTGTACACACACACATGGAAAAGGAGACCCTGTTCAGTGATATTAACACAATTGTGCCATTGCAATTGGCATTCAGGACATCAGAAAATGTCAAAATGTTTTGATTCAACTTGTATGCCTAGCAACAGGGAAGGATGTGCTCAGCTGTGGCTCTGGCTGGAGTGGAGATGTCTTTATGCTATGTAATTATACGTGTTAGAAGAATGTTTCTCTTTATATCAATGCTTTATATACTGTCTGGTATTAAGCATATTAATAAAGAGCTAAGTAATTAAATAAATTATTTCCCCCAGGATTTTATACATTATTGTTGATTTTTGTTTACAGAAGTTTACAGTTAATTATCTCAGGGTTAATGACCAAAGCTCTAATACATGTCACAATTTGCTTCCATAAGAGTGGTGAAATCAGTATCTAGCAAAACTTTTATATTTAGACCATAAACATGTCCAGCTTAGCTCATCATCCTGGACACCCCCCATAGCACACAATGAAAAAACTGGCATTTTTGGAGCACAGTGCATCCCCTCTGCTTCAAATGTTGCTGTTACAGAATCTTAGAATGGTTTGGATTGGAAGGGATAACAAAGATCATCCAGTTCCAAACCCCTGCCATGGGCAGAGACACCTTCCACTATCCCAGGTTGCTCAGAGCCTCAACCAACTTGGTCTTGAACACTTCCAGGACTGAGACATCCAGATCTTTTCCTGGCAACCTCTTCAAGTGCCTCACCACTCTCACAGGAGTGAATTTCTTCTGAATACCCAACATAATTCTACCCTTAAAACCATTCCCCCTTGTCCTATCACTTCACACCCTTGCAAAAAGTCCCTCTTCAACCTTCTTATAATGCATGATTCCCTAGAAATGTTCCTTGTTTTCCACTGTATGGACTGTGCATGAAGGAAAATTAAACTAGAAGCTCAGAGGCAGACAAACTCAGAGTTGTGCAGAGAAGTTCCACCCCAGTGCTTATTAAATTAAAAAATAAATAAAAACTTATTTCCTATAGTTTTATAGAGGAAAATAAATGTGGAGCATCCTGAATTCTAAAAGATATTTTCTTCCCTCAGAGAGGAGAAATGTTTCAGACGTCATGATTTGGATTCTTCACTCAGCAGAAATTGCTGGCTCCAAGAAGCTGGCAATCAGTCCCAGAGCAGGCTTCTTTTTGGGTCTAATGTGAGTTTGGAAATCCTCTTAGAGAAAAATTAGGAGCTGAAGGGACCTGAGATAGGAGTGAAGAGGTGTCGTAGGGAGGTGAAGGTCTCATCTCACAAGAGAGAATGGCCAGCTGATATAAGAGCTGGCTGAAGACACTTTGCCAATGCATGTGGGCCAGTGTGGACCTAAAAAACAAATTAAACTCAGTTCTCTTGCAGGTGCCATTTCTCTCATGGTGTTTGGCAGAATATGCTATTAAACACAGTGAACTTCTATCAAACTGCATGCACCAAACTACTTGGCTCTGTGTTACCTTCTGAAGCACAAAGCAAATGGTCACTCTTAAGTATGCTTTTTATTTAATAAAATGCTTTTTATTTAATAATAGCAACAACAAGGACTACAGCTTCCTATTTAGAAATGCAAGGCTCTGTTATGTACTGACAGTCACTGCCAGAGAGAAAGTGACTTCAGGCTTGGATCTCTGTTCACTATGACAAGAGCTACAGGAATAATTGATTTTACAGGTCACAGCCCAAATGGGAAAAATAGAAATGTGTTAAGTCAACTTAGAAAGAAGTATTTCCTTCTTCAAAGTGAAATGAAACACCCATCTTTTGGTTATTTCTTTTTTTTCAAAGACATTTTACTTAGTAATTGCAAGCTATTAGTCCTTGTGACTTCACATTTCAAGACCTGCCACTTAAGTACCACAACAAACCTCTTACAGCCTCATGAGCTGCAAATACAAGTTAGATCATACCTTAAACTCACCTGTACACTGTGAATTCAGATAAATTGTCACATGCTGAGTCATGTAACAGCACAGGATGCCACAGCAATTATTCAATGTGAGGAGCAATAAACATGAGGATGCAGAGAAGATGTTGATATGGAAAACATATTCCAACCTATTATAGTATAGGCTATTTCACAGTTTCCTAAAGAGTTGGTGGACTAAACTCAGCAGTCACACCACTCCATCCTGTCTCTGAACGAGTCTGGGGTTTCTTTCTTGCAGGAAAATGGCATGTCAGTGGGCTACAATCTGCAGGAGGAGAACCAGGCTGACACTGCAGTGTCTGCACATCAGTCACATTCCAGAAATAATCCAATAACTCACTGCACTTGTCCCACTGATGATCCATTTGGGCTTTCTGAAATTTGGGTTCTTTTTTACCTTTCCAAAATGTTGACAGGAGCCACCTCAAAGTTAAATATCAAACTGATCAAATATTTGATGAGTTCTATTTCTAAGGTACAGCTTATCACTGGAATCAGACTGGTTAGGGTTATCCTGACTGATATCTGCCCCTAAGCACAGGATGCACTGAGCAGTCTCATCAATGAAATGTCCCTATTGCAGCCACTCTTGCTCTCTTTATGCAGAAGATCATGCCAATGAAAACTTAGTTGGGGCTACTTGAAATTTCCCAACAAACTGTGCTTGAGTTGCATGAAGATCTTGAGAACATGAAGCACACAAAGCTGCTCTTTTAACAAAAAAAACAGAACTTGACATCCCACTACTCTCTTAAAACTATTCTCAGCTACAAATATGTCCATGTATGGAGGAAGAATTGATTACTTCAAACACTGGAGCACCATTTGTGCAGAAGCAAAGACTCAAAGGAAAAGGATCTTCCTGTCCAAAGAAAGGAATATATAAAGAACCAGACACAACAAAGTGCAGAAAAATATAGACTAAAAAAGAGATAAAAATTAAGTCTCACTAAAATGAGGTGATTAATTTCCTTATTTCCTGTTCACATTTTTTAAAAAAGACATTTATGAGATAGATGCTGCCACAAGCAAAATCTGAGGACCGCTGTTCAAGCATCATAAAATACAATAAAAAGTAGGATCTATATCCTTTTCCTTGGAAATCTAAAATTCAAAGAGGCCATATACATTTTTAAAAAAGAAATTTAAAAAGTCTGTTTGACTATACTCCACATCAATCCAACAGGCTGAGCAAACCTTTGGTTTTATCAGCCCTCACAGATATTAGTTGTGGGGAAGATGCATCTACTGTCTTACAACATGGCACGATGCCATCAAAAAACTAAGAATTGTGAATTATTTTAATAACAAAGTATAGACGTGAGCACCTTGGGATTTTTGATACTCCTGCCTATTGTCCTGTGAATTGCACCATTTGATTTCCAGGCTACTGCAGCAGGTGGCCAAGATCACTGAACCCTGTCATTCTGCTACCACTGGCTTGGCCTCTGAAATTATAGGTACGATCTGAAAATAAGTTCCTAGTAGGTTATTTTTGTTCTTGATCACACAAACTCTCCTAAGAGGGAAGAGATACAGTGCCAACCATGCCCACCCAAATCTATTTATTGAGAGCTTTGCCCAGAATTCAGTGTTGAAATGTCTATAATCAGAGCAGATGCTGCATGCTGGTTAATTACCTTTGTGTTCACAAATGGAGATTAAAAAATGAAACAATCACAGCACTATTTTTAATCTTTTCCTCATTTTAGCAAATTTTAAAACCAGCAACAATGTCAAACAATGGCTAAAGAGGAAATATTTAACTGTCTTTTGACAGTGAAAAATTACTGCAACCTTTATGAGTTCACTTTTTAAGCAGTTTGACATTTTTGTTACCAAGGCAGTTTTTATTTTATTTCCTTCAGCCTGTTACACAGCCACAAGTGTTACCAAGTAGGTTCCTATGATTCATATGCAAGTGGAAAGAAATCATGTCTCTGTTGACAGGTCTGTTATTTTTTATTATTATTTATGAATGCTCCTGCATATCCCAGACACTCTACCTGATTCATGATTGACTTCCATTTCTCCCCAAAGAGGTGAGTAAAAGATTTTGACTTCTCTAGTCTTTGTCAAACCAGATCAGAAGAGAAATCCAACAAGTCTTGTGTTTTGCAAGCAATCACAGTCAAGTATTTGATACTCACAGAGGAGCCAGAGGTAAACAAAGAGAACAAAATGAAAGCCTAAGCCCTGACAGCTCCAGAAATTGAATGCCTTCAAGCAGTGTCTTCTTCAAATTACCCAAATATTAGTTTGATATCACAGCCCTCACAGTTCCCATCCTTTCAGAACAAGGACTGTGTCAGTGCTGTCATTTTGCTCAGTTCTGTCAAATCCCACAAAGTTCACAAAAGCACCTTCTGGCAATGTGTTATACCAGCTCTTTTATGGTCTACAGAAATGGGGAGGGAAAAAAAATCCTTCTATTTGGTCTAAATGTGCAATTTTTCATGTTATCTGAATTTTGTCCATTATTGTACTAAGAAGAATAATCAACAAAAGATCTGTTGTGAGAACTTACTCCAAGGTCTGTTGTAAAACCAACTCAAATCAATTTCTATCACTTCTTTACTTTTTTTTCTGAAGATTATTCTGAGGCTCAGAGAGCCCCATCACACAGGTAATTTGAAGCTGTCAACAAGATCAATCAGATTTTATTTTAGAAATGTTTCAAAACCTGTTCTTAATGAGTAGTATTTTATTTTATTAGTATTATTCTATTATTTTATTTCAAATCACACTCAGAAAAAATCATTTACAGCCTGGATTAAAGGCACCTTCCTTCTTGCAAAAAATTAGTCTGCACAAAAATTTCTGCTTTTTGGCCCAGGTGCTGTAATGCTGCTCTGGCTTCTTTGATGTGGGGGATGTGGTTTCTATGCCATTTGCTGCCAGGAAACAGCTTAACATCTAATCCTGTGATTATGCCACGTTCCTGAAGTCTTCACTTATGACACTCTCAGGCAATGAATCATTTATAGATCTTTCACATGCACACAAACATACATCAAATGGAAAAGCCAATGATAAAATAATGTACAGTCCTTTTTATCACTACAGAAATCCACAATTTCTGTTCTAACACTGAAACAGAAATAATGGCTAATCAGAATATTTCCTAGGTATGTTATTTTAAGGCAATTACATTGATATGTTATAATTTATTGCAACAAAATAGGGAACTTTTGAGTAGCTGGAACTGTATAAATTTGCATAACTATTACATCTTCACAGGTTCATTTTCATAGCCCCATAGACACCTCCTGTATTATGCATAGTACATATACCAGGCCTCAAGTAATTTACACTCAAAGACAATCAAATTTCATGAGCTTTGAGTAGCTTGCCATTTATTCTGCAGGCCATAATTTTATGGTTTTAAATAAAATACTTCTAATGAGTTCAGTAGTGGAGAAAGAGAATGATTGGCAGCTTTGGAGAGATGAACTGTATTTGTTTACAAAAGAATCACGGTGTAGAGCAGAACCAGAGCTTTACCACCCACATTAATGTGATTTAACAGTGCCTTGGGGGTGTCCTGCTGTCCTGTTCAGCCTTTCACCCCTGATTCTCATCAGCCAGCTCTGTCTGCCAAAGCCAGGAGAACCTAATTCCAGCAGATTGCATCTAGACCCACCAAAAACCTGTGAGATGGCAATGGCTTTTACCTTGGGTCATCAAAGAGTAGATACATGGTGCCTTCAACTGGCTTTATGGTTTTATCCCACCCATGGAAAGAATTTGGGAATATCTTGGGAGACCTTACAGCAGCATTTCAATACTTAAGGGCAACTTACTAGAAATATGGGGACAGATTTTTAGCAGGGCATGTTAAGACAGGACAAAGGATAATGGTTTGAAACAAAAGGAGGGTGGATTTAGACTTGATATTTTGTCATGAGGGGGCTGAGACACTGGGCCAGATTGCCCAGGGACCTGGTAAAATCCCATCCCTGGAAACATTCAAGGCCAGGTTTGACAGGCCTCTGTCAAACAATACACAACTCCTCTTCAAACACCATACTGTGAAGCTGGGAACAGTAGAGGCAAATGCTATTGTAAAACCAGGCTGACTGGTAGCTAGATTTCCCAGTCAAAGAAGTGTGAGCTCATTTGCCTCTGACTGGCTTACCCTAAATATGTCTTTAGACTCATATTCTCACTCAAGTACTCCTGCGTGTAAATGCAACTCACACAATTTTCTTGGTTATGCAAAGAGCTTTCTTGAAGCATTAACCAATTTTGATCCAAATTTTTCTTCTTTTTGGCACTCATCACAACACTAGGGTTCAGATTCTGGATATGAGATTAAGTCAAGTCATCTTAAGAAATTATTCTTGTCCTGAAGAGATCCTAAAATTATTCTTATTTTTCCATAAAGCTACCAAAAAAAAGCTTTGTTGAGTAAACTTTCGTCTAGTGCTATTCACCTCTGTTTGTCAGAGCTTTTGAGAATCACAATACACTGACCCATCTCTTCCTCTCAGCCCATTCTTTTCTGATTGTGATACAGCCAAATCTTGTCTGATCCTTGGAGAAAATATGAGCCCATTTGAGTGGGGTCAGTTGGTTTTGCACAAACTGATGTTTCAGGGACTGCAGCTGTAGGTGTTCCTGCCTAGCACTGCACCAAAACTTTTAATTCTGATCAGCTGTGAAGCTGTTTCCTGGGTCATTATGACTGATGTGACAGCTGTGAACAGAGGTGTAGGCTTTTTCTGTCCCTTGAAGATTTGTTTCCACAAAACAAGCCAAAGTGGTTGGAAAAAAAGAAGGACTCTTTTTTTCTCATTCCCCAGTCCCCAGGCTGCTGTCTGGGACACTTGCCAACAGCAAAGGTTTGGCTTTCAGATGATGGATCTTGACTGTGCTGTTGTTGGCATCTCTGCTCACCCTGGAAAGGCAATGAGAGTTGATTTGGTCTCCCTTCAGGAACTCTCTCATCATCAGTCAGTGGGAATTATTCTTCCTTAGGAGCTAAGGATTAGTGGTCCTTAGGGCGTATGGACATGATTTTTAAGCAAGGTAACACTGGAAAAAAATACTGAGAAGAAAAAAAATTGAATAATAAAACATTCTGTCAAAAGGTAGAGAGCAGCCAAGTCCAGTTCTTGCAGTGAGGAGTAAAAAGATTGTTCCCACCTGCTCCTGCACTTTACTTTGGGGAAGAAAAAGAAAAAAAAAAGTATTGCACAAGCCCCTTCCTATAAAATTCCTGAAAAATCAATGCTGAAATCTCCAGAAAGGAAAACCTTGAATTGAAGGGATGTCAGCCAAGTGAATGATTGTACAAACCACATAAATGGATTTAGACAAAATGAGAAATTATGGTGAGGGAAGCCAAATAAATTCTTCAGTATATAACTGTAATAGTAGCTGTGAAAGAGAAATAAATCCTCCATGCTTAGTCTGCCTTTTACCACACTACTCACAACTCTCTAAATTAGACATAATAAAAAGTCCTTTCAGTTATATATGTGTAGGTGAGATTTGGAAAGAGAATGCAGCAATCTGATTATTTCTAAAACATAAAAAAATGGAGAAAAACAGCAAAAAATAGAGCAACTTCCTATGCAAATTCTAATGCTTAACAAAAGGAATAAATTAGCATCCAATATGAGCAATTCCCAAGGATTTCCTCCAGAACAAGTCACCCTCCTATCTGGAGTCTCACAAGAATCTCCAGTTGATTTCATGACATTTCCATTGAGCACCCATAGCAAAGAGATTGCAAGGCTTTTTTAGCACCATGTTTCAGGCCAAAACCCAAATTAATCTCAGTTTTGAACTCTATGAAAATGAAGATTGCTGGTTTGCTATACACTGCATATGTCAGATCAGAAAGTAAGAACCACAGAAAAGAAATATGCCAGTGATTAAAGAAACTAGCTATTGTCACATTATTAGTTACATGTTTTCTGCCACAGCTAGGAAATCATTTAGTTCATTTTAGAGATCAGCCATTTATCTTCAGGCAACCAAAGATCAAAGACTTCATCAGTAATTATCACAAATGGTGCCTTGGACATACTGATTGAAGATACTTGTCATTCTACCTTATAAAGAGCAGTATATCAACTGTCTTAGTATTTCAGAATAATTATGTGTTGGACATCTGCTGGAGTCCCAGTCACAGCTAATCACCATTTGCATCAGCAAGACACCCAAGGGAATCTTTAGAACTACCCATTACAAATGCACTCTAACACATGAAGGAAGTGATTGCCATTAAGCATTCACACTGGAGCAGAGAAGTCTGAGGTGGAAACTAAAGGCATTTCCATGTAAAATTAACAATTCTAGATGAAATTCTGATGTAAACTACATCAAGCAATTATAAGTAAAAGCTATTTTAAATACTGAGATTTTTTAAAAATTGATTTTAAAAAAAGCAATAATATGGATCAGCTCTCTTAGAGCCACAGAATCATGTAACATATTACAATTCCCACAACAGATCCTATTTGGGCTACTCTCTGATGCACAATCACGACAGAATCAAAGAATATTCTGATTTGGACCTACAAGGATCATTAATTTGAACTTTTAAGTGAATGGCCTGGACAGGGATCAAATCCACAACTTTGGGGTTTTTAGCCCTTTGCTCTAATGAACTGAGATAATCTCAGTGTCTCCCTACTCCAAGACCTGAAAAAGTTAACTGTTTGTGCAGAGAGCCATAACTATAGAGAAGAAGACTAAACCACAGATGACTGCTATGAGACATAAAAGTGTGGGCTTGAATAATGTTTTGATGCTGGGCTAGAACAGCCCAGGTTTTGCATATGCTGCTGAAAGGATGAAAATATTAGCAAACTGTCTGTGGGAAAGAACACTTATCATCAACAAATTTTATTTGAATGACACTCCTGGTTCTTGTGTTATGCCAGGCACAAACCTCATGTCTTTTGGGATTGCTACATCAATGCTAGATGAAAGAAGAACACTTCTCATCAAACACCAGTGCCTTATTAATGAGAAATCATATGATTAATCAATCTGATTACTTAGAAGTCAATTTATCTGCAGTGCAACTGCTAGCCAAATGAAAATAAGATTACTGTGAATACAGTTTATTAATAATCCCCAGTATGCCATTGATTCAACTTGATTATAACACAGCAGGCATGTGATGCACATTAAGAGACATTAAACCAGCCTGACAACAGTGAATGCAGAAGAGGTTTATGCTTCTGGGTAAGGCACAGAAATCCTGAAGTGTAAGTGACCATTTGATTTGCAGATCTGCAAGGAATAGTTTATTTTATTGTAGATAAATAAAGATGATGTAATATTCCAGTATCCAGCTCTTAGGGCAGTTGAAATCACCTGAAAGAGTGAGTCAGTGTGGAGTTGAGACACAGACCTTGTAACATCCAAAACAACCTCTTGACCTTCCTCACAACCAAAAGCAATTTAGCAGACACAAAGGGAATTCAGGTTCCCCAAAGGGAAATCAGTCACACATAGCTCACAAAGCTGTTTCACCCCACTGGCATCTCCCAAGGCTGCAGTAGATATGATCCTATTTTGAACACATCTCCTGTGATATATATTCCCTGTGAGCATAGGTTATGGGCTGAAAATAACTTTAAAAAGATCTAGCATTTCTTATTATTTCATAGATTTTATTATTCTGTAGATTATTCTCTTCTAGTTTGTTGACCACAAAATTGTCTTCCTTCATATTTATCTGAAAACACAAAAATATCTTCTTCCAATAATAATCTTTGTTGTCTTAATTGTGCTTGAAGGGAAAAATGTACTATAGATAGAGAGAAAATATTAGAGAGGGAAGGAAAGGAGGAAAGGAGAAAAGGAAGGTCCCTGTTTGCTAGGTAGGGGAATGGGAAGAGACAGGGAGACCTAAAAATATCACCTAGGTTTAAATAGAATTAATTACTATAACTACTGTGCTAAGCTAGGAGATGAGGAAAGTGTCAGTGATGTCCAGAAGTCATTTGGTGAGATTTAGGGAAAATGGGCATGTGCAATCCAAAGCTGCTGGCATCTAATTATCTCCACAGTGAGAAGTCAGAAGTGCAGAGCAAGAAGCCTTCAGGATCTGTCTTTAGGCAGTGGCACCTCAGCAGCCCAAACACAGAAGATTAGGTCAGGAAGTGGAAAGAAGAGCTGATTTATGCAGACTACCTTTAAAAACAAAGACAGTCAATTGCCTTTTCAGGGAGGAAAAAGCAAATCAGTGGCATAAACTAGGTGAGCACTTCCACAGTCAACCTGTGGGCCTAAAAAGTTCATTAACTCTCTGAAGCATCCAAGTGCTATCAGGAAAAAAGGGTCAATGGAAAGTATGACCTATATGTGATATATCAAGGAAGAGTCTTCTACTTTGTATTCAAGAAATATCTAGAAAACATTAGTTGGCAGTTTTAACATTACATTTCAGCGGATTTCTGGCTTTCCTGCAGGTTTCAGACTACTGTAAATCCAGCCTCCACTCTGCTGTGTTCAGATCTTTTCTGAACCATGAGTGGTGAATTGTCTTTGTTTAATGTGGGGGAAGCTTTTTGCCTCTCACAGAAGCCTCCCCTGATTCCATTCCCCAAAAACCTTGCCACAAAAATCCAAAATACCATGCCACTAATCCATCTACTGCATATGATGACACTTGTGAAAACAAGATTTACTTTTGTGATCCAATCTGCTTCTTAAATTTGTAGAATTTATACCAAACCTATGAAAGTGAAAAAACTGTGGAGTTAGTAAGGCTTCAGACACCACAAACTACACCTTTCCTGGGGTTTTATGCCTAGACCTGGGGAAAAAAGTGCAATAGTAATGATTTAGTGCTCCTACACTTTTCAAACTTCTGCTCATTTGTAATAGTTTGGAAAGTATTCTGAAAAAATAATCTATCTGCAGGTGTCAGGGGAAAAAGAAGCTTTTTTTGGTTTACTTACAGTAGCTAAGGCTAAAATAAGGAAAGTCTTGACTGTTTGCAGTCTTACAGTAAACTGAATAATCAGATTTAGTTCCCTAGAAAAGTTACTAAACAGAAGGCACTTGTCCTGGGGATGCATTTTAAGAGCTTAAGCCTGGAGACTTCTTAGATCAAGGAAAACAGAGAAATGCACATGAAATGTAGAAAGAGATGAAAATAGAACTAAACAAAATTAAAAACAGGAGAGACCAACACTAACTGTTCCATGGCAGTTTATGACATAAAAAGAAACTAACCAACATCTCTATAAGATTGATTTTCCCGTGTCCTGCCTTTCAGTGAAACTTTGTCAGCCTTGGAAGACCAGATCTATTAATGTTTCACCCTAGATTTAGCCAGTTGCATCAAATCAGAATAAGTTACAAACAGAAATATGTGTGGTATATTTTGAGTTCTGGTATTGAATAATTACTAATTCAGACATGGAGTAAGGAAGGTGTGAACAAAAAGTGGTTATAATCAGAGAGGTCTGCAGGTGTTGGTTGTTTTGGTTTTTTTTTTCATGAAAAGGGCAGGATCCATTTTCATGCCCACCAGCAAAATTCTCCAAACGAACTGAAACTTAACAAACACATTCAAAAAACCTGGAATGGTGTAGACAAGTTTTTAAAGGGAAGAAAAACTTGACCCAGTGCCAAGTACTGCAGCACTGCAAGAATTAATATTGCTCCTCTTCCTTCAATCCCTTACAGCCTGGTATAAATTTCCATAATAACCAGCAGTCAGACACATGGCCTTTGCTTGGAGTTAGGTCTAGCCCTACAACAGTTTCTTTTCTAGCTCAGAATTTTTATTTTTTTATGTTTAGCCAAGAGAAAATAGCCTTTGCTCATTATCATTCATCATGCATAGGCAAAAAGGCCATCACGGTCTATTAAATTAAAACATTCAGCTCAAGAACAGATGCCATGGCTTATGGAGGTTTCTGAAGCTCAGCAAATGCACATCTGCCCATGTGCACTGTGCAGCATTACATTTATGATGGTTTGGTGTGTGGCACTCTGATGACTGCAGGGTAGCAGTGTGCTAAAGCCAGTTCCTGGCAGAGCAATTTCCTTTTGGTGTTTCATAGTTCATCTGCTAGGATAATAATAATTGTCCTGGCTCTGGCTGGGATGGAGCTAATGTCCCCCTGGCAGCCCTCCAGAGCTGTGCTGGGCATTGGTGGCACTGCAGAGGTTTGGCTCCTGCTGAGCAGAGCCCAGCACAGAGCTGTCTCCAACATCCCCCATCACAGGGTGGGAGTGGGCAGCAGCCTGGGAGGGGACACAGCCAGGCCAGTGTCCCAAACTGACCAAAGGGACATTCCATACCATAGGATGTGTGCTGAGCAATAGAAGCTGAGGAAGAGGAGGAGAAGGAGGAGCATTCACTCTTATGTTTGTGTTCCAGAGAAACCCCTTCACACCCTGAAGCCCCCCTTGCCAGGATGTGACTGGACATCTGATGGGAAGGAATGAATCTTTTGTTTTCCTTTGCTCCTGCACATGGCCTTGATTTTGCTTCATTAAACTAACTTTATCTTTACCCACAATTTCTCTCTATTGCACTCTGTCCTGTAGAGGAGGGGAATGATAGAATGGCTTGGTGAGCACCTGGCTTCCCATCAAGGTCAACTCACCACAATTATCCTGCCATTAAAAAAAAAAATAGCTTCCAGAAATAGGTGGAAGATAGAGCTTCCATCTAAGGAAGAAAATTGGGAAGAAAATAAGGTTTTTTTTCTAATTAAAACAGACCAAGATTTTTCCATGGAGGCTAAAAGCAAAAATGGGAGTGGAGATCTGTCCATTTCTCTTCTTTCAACAGAGACTTGTCCAGAAGATAATGAAAATAGGCACCAGTCTCCAAAGAAGCCACTCTCTTATGCTATCTGCAGAGATGTACAGAGAGTGGCCTAAAATACAAACAGTTATTTAATGTCTATGATGTGACTGTCAACCATTGAGGCAGAGGGTGAGGTCAGTTTGTTTGCCAAAAGCATACACTGACCCAATGTTTGGGAGAGCAGCCTCAGGCCAAGCATTCTCCCAGCCCTCGTTAATTCTCTGGTAGTTCCTCTGCACCAGGTGCTCTAGGCTTGCTTATTTTTAATTTTTATGCAGAAAAGCTTTGACAGGAAAGGTTGGGGAAAGCTGAGGGCAGCATACTAATCAGAAGCCTTGAATCAAGGTTTCTTAACAGGTTAATGGTTGCAATATTCTGGGGTGAGTTTCTAGAGCTGAGAAAAGATTTTTTTTACAAAGAAAGGGAAAAAAACCAAAGTCAGCATTTTAAAAACATAAAAAATAAATTAGAAAAAATATCAACAAAAATAAATTAATCATTTTAAAGCAACCAACTTTCTTTTAAAAATTGCACAAAGAGCTCTCCTTTTTACCTGTGGTAAGTAGCAAGATCAAACCACACTGTGGGACCTGCCATGAGTAAGGCATTGTGTGTAACCACCAGCACACAATACTCTGGACACAAAGCCTTCTTTCACAGCCTCCTTAATAATGATTCATATCCTCTGACTGTCATACACAAGAATTGAAAGCCAGGACCTTTTCCTGAATAATCAATTTCACTAACAGCAAACACCTGGTCAGGTGAACCCTGCCTTAAAACGTCACTGTCAGTGGGGGGTAATCCACACACCTTGAACTGTGAAATGGGGCATGCAGGAGGGGGCTGAACACCCAGGAAATGTGTGACCAAGTGCCAGGTGCTTCATGCAGAAATGTTTGAAGGGTTGTTCTTCCAAAAAATCCCTCTAAAGGAAATAGAGAGCCATGACATGCTCTCCACAGACAATGTGGACACCCTGTGGGATGGAATTGAAGTAAGGCATCATTCCTCATCCTCCTTACCTCTGAAGAAGTGGGTTTGCAGTAGCCAGCTCCAAACACCAGATTTTCTAATGACATACTGGACTGGTCTGGTCCTGCCTCCAGGTTGCCTTTCCCAAGCCAGGAACCTTTCCCTGGACGAGCAAAACTACAAGGAGAAAATTGAGAAGAAAAATGTAATCAGAGGAGCATTGTCAGAGAAGAATCATTGTTGTCCCAGTATTATTTCCTTGCTTAGAAAAGATTTACAATTTTGGTCATTTTGCTTTTGTTTATTTCAAGTTGCACTGTAAATTCATCTTTTCCTTGAAAATGATCATTGTCCAGTGTGCAGTAGCTCAAGCAAAGTGAATGAAGTTTGTTTTCTAGGCATTCAGTCAAGTGGTTTGAGTGTTATCCTTAACTCACTCCTTTCTCTGCTGTCTTTTCCAGCATAACATCTCACCAACACAACCTTTCCATCTATCCACGTGGATCACATTCTTATGCAACCTCTCATCAGCTGCACTTTAATGGATTCAGCATCTTTCTCTCTGGCTTTACCCACATCACCCTTCCTCTTTGAGTTGTGCATGATCTCTCCTATAACTAATATTTTCTAGCTCATCTCAAACTTATTCTTATAGATTGGAAGTTTGGTTGCCACTTCTCACTCTCCCACAGCATTAGCTTTCAGCACCAAAAGGATAAGACTTCAGCCAAAAAAACTACACTTATTTTTTTCTGGGTGAAATGCGATTTCCCTGTTATCCAACTTCTTCCTCAAAAACCTGACAGAATGTAAGTTGTTTCATTCTCAGTGTTGACTATTGTGGTCAGTGCTCCCTTCTGGCTATATTTGTACATTTCCTATTGAAGACCAGGAAACTATTAAGGGTGGAATAACCTGTCAGGAATTTACTCAGCATCAAGACCACTTTCAGTATTGATGCACAACCAGGGCTCATACTTTGGATTAATCTGAGAACTACTTATATTCCAGTTAATGATGTGAGCTGTCTTTACATTCATTGGAGAGGAATTGGCATTTCCAGCATATGAGTCATCTCTTGCTGAAGCAGAGATATCAAACAGAGGAATTTTACCCTCCTAGCATTTAATGCTAATTGTGGACTGTAAAGAGAGTCTGGATGGCTGCCTCATCAACACCTGGAGATGAGATAACCCCTCTGTTAGTCCCTCTGATAACTCTTGCTGTATACAAACCACATCAAGGTTTCAAGAGGGAAATCAGTCTACTTGTGGGGAATGCAATGAGTCAAATTACAAACTGTGATTGCTAAATTGCAATGCAAGCAAGAAGGGTTGTTCTTAAAAAGCATGCAGGCAAAGGTGGAACTGAAATAATGAACTGCAGAGAAAAATGGGAAAACACCTTTGCTGTTTGTGCCAAGTGCAGAGGTAATGCCACTGGCTTTGTGCTACAGCTGCCAGGCTGGGACCACCATCCACAGGCATCTGATGCCCACCCAAGCATCCCAAATCCCATTGTACCCGGGAGACCTGGTCTTCTTGAAAGAATATAAACTTCCAGGAGAGCACAAAAACCATCTTAAAACCATAATGTGCCAGAATTAAACCCACAGGGAAGTTCCATTCCTGCTGCAATGCCTTTCCAATCCGAGGTTATTCCTCCATGTAGATGTGTGTCACAGATGTGGCCACATCAGCTCAGACAAAACTGATGAATGGATATCTATGCCTGATTCAGTTTTTAGGGACAGATTACAGTGCTGAGTGCTGTACAGAAACACACTGAAAACAGAGAACCATAGAATCACAGAACACCCTGAGATGGAAAGGATCCACGAGGATCTCTGAAATCCAGCTCTAGACCCTGCATAGGGCAGCCCCAAGAATCACACTGTGTGCCCAAGAGCATTGCCCAAATGCTTCTTCAACTCTGGAAGGATTTATATTAAAGAAACAAAGAAAAAAAAATTCATTAATAGCCATACAACAGGTGAGGTTCTTGTGTGAAACAGTTTTGCAACATTGGAAAAAGAATTTCAAGCAAAATTGCATATTCAGACCAGCTTCAGAAAGTTAAATACAAATCCCTCTGTCTGCAGAGCAAAACTGCTGCTTGTTATAGATAAATGCTGGCAAAAAGGCTGTTCCATAAGAGGGAGGATGGGTAGAAGAAATCTGCAAATATCTATTCTTGCTTATGTATATTTTAATTTATGTGATCAAAGCAATTCCGAACTGGTTCCTTCTAAGCAGCATGAAGCCTTTCCATGTATTTCCCACATTTAAGATAAATGAAATAAATAAACAATTAAATAAAGCTATTTCTAACAGACAAGAGCTATACACCACTCTGAATAATTTCTGCTGTTATTGAACAATGCTGTCTGCTGTGGTCTGCTGGAAAGGCTCAAGAAACTGAAATAA
Source organism: Luscinia megarhynchos (assembly GCA_034336665.1). NCBI lineage: Eukaryota > Metazoa > Chordata > Aves > Passeriformes > Muscicapidae > Luscinia > Luscinia megarhynchos. Next base: position 96,289,874 of record JAPFBE010000002.1, read on the forward strand.
AAAATGAGTGCTGTTGTATCAGAAAGAGAAGCTTAAATAAATGTTCTGTGCACATAAAAACTCCTCATTTGAATATGAGCAAAGCTTTCAAAGGTTTAAAGGGAAAGAAGAGCACTTTTTAATGCCTTTTTTTAGTTATTTATCTTTTGCTTTTACAGCAGAGAAGGGTTTTTAATCTGTTGGTTTTACAGAAATTGATTTCACATAGCACTGTAAAACAAAAACCTTTTTTTTTGGGAAACATGCCAAAACATCATCAGTATGCTGAGGGAAAGTTTAAGTGGAAGGCTTACAAACTGCTGAGTCCCTCTAATGTTTTCTAAAGAACCTTATGCTTGAATAAAATTTTTATTAGCAATAACAGGTTAATTTGTTACATCAATTTTTTTCACTGTATTTATTTTTTCTAAATATTTCTGCAAACATGCTCCTTTGTATGAATCATGAACCTTGGTTACTTACATGTCCATTTGGACCATCTATTTAATAGCACTGATTTAATATCAACGCTTAGATCCTTATCCAGTGTGATGACCTCAGCTTTTAATTGGAGTCAGGATCAAAGAGGTCAAAAGAGGTAACATGTGTGTGCCCAAGAGGATTAAAATATGTGCAGAACTATTAATATTTTCAGTGAAATGTTTTATGGGTTCTTTTTGAGCTGGCATTTTGATGACCACGAGTGGTGGGGCCTGGGCACAGGTTACCAAGAGAATTTGGGGATGCCTCATCCCTGGAAGTTTAAAAGGCCTGGTTGGATGGGGACTGGGGCAACCTGGTCTAGTGGAAGGTGTCCCTGCCTATGACAGGGAATGAGATGATCTTTAAGGTCCCTTCCAACCCAAACCATTCTATAATTCTATGATTTTATGCCTTTATCCTTCAAAGGAGTCTCCCAATTATTACAGCAATCATCTGTGGACACACAGTACAGTAAACCACCTTGAAAAGTCCATTTTCTTCCTTCATTACAGCCTGCAAGATCCAGCAATCAAAATTTAAGACCTTTCTGACTCAAAGGTTATATTCAAGCAATTATTTCCAGCAGTCATGGTTACCTTCTATGAATTTGTGTCCATGACTTTGTGATTTATACTTTTGGCCTCTGTAACATCTCTTGGAATGAATTGCATGTTGTAATAAGTGCTGAACTTTCTGGTTCTTTTGAACTTGCTGTTGCAGAATTCAATGTGGCAACACTAGGTTCTTGTAGAACACAAAATATTAAATAATCATTCCCTGTTTATTTTTCTTCTGTGGACAATTCTTTTACATATAAATGAAATGAGAATTTTCTAGCATAAGGAATTGAATGGCCTTGCTAAACGCTAATTCAAATGTGTTATTGAAGAAAATCAGAAAAAATACTTTTAGGGTTGTTTAACAGAACACCATGTTCTCTTTCAGATTAACCTCCCCAAAAAAGAAATACTTTTCTTTCATTTTTAGTTTTGTTTTGGGGTTTTGGAGCTTTTTTTTTGTAGCAGGGGAGGGTTTGGTTGTTTAGAGTTTTCTTGGTAAGCAAAAACTTTTTTTCATGGATTGTTTAGCAGAATGGGGAAAAAAAAAGATAGGGATCTGATTCCTGCTTGGAAAAAAAAAAAAAACAAAAAAAAACCTTAACTTGCACCATATGAAATTATCAAACTGAAAAAAAAAGAAAACAACGACCCAAACAATCTCCATACACAGAATCATCACATTTCTAATGTCAAGAAATTACAATCTTGTGAGTAAACCAGGAGTGGAAATTCAAGAAATGAACTTGTATCCCATTTAGACCAGATCCTTGGAGAAACCACTTCTTCTTCTCTCAGTCCCTTATACATAAAATATTACTGCTTTAAAAATTGAAAATATAAGTCAGTCCCACAGAAATAGCATAACTCAGAATGAAACCCTCTCAGTCCCCACTACCATCTGTTTGCATTTCACCAGGAACTGCCTTCTCCCACACATCAGGAAAATTGTAGTGACAACACTAATTCCCCTCATTGTTTTAACTCAAAACTTTAATATAGCTTTTGGCAAATTACTGCTGGCACATGGTCACAGGGTACATGGATGATCTGTTATTTATTTTTAAGAGCAATCTGTGGATGTTTACAGATTGAGCTCCTCTAGACATGATTCTCTCTTATCCAAGGAGCTTCACTAAGGTTATAATCAGTGGCTGTAAAATGTTCTGAGCTTCTTGGGTAAAACTGATAAGGTTTATTAAAATAAAATTTTAATGAAAATAGATATCTCTCCTTAGATACCACACAGAGGCTATGGGGAATCTGGTTAGAAATCTTTAGTGATTTTGACTGCTGGAAAATGCTGGCTCACTTGTCCTGAACTTAACCTTTGCTGCTATAAAACCTGAAAGCAGATAAAGTCATGTGGTGGTATTTAATTTACTGTTCAGAGGGATTTTTCTTTTAAAATTTGACTCAGAAATTGTCATGTTTTTCTTATATGATTTCTCAGCTGGAAGCACAGGAGAATGGCAACCAAAACCTCCAGAGTGGAGATTTCTCTTTGCAGATACATAACAAACTACCAAATAAAAGGAAATTCAAAGGAAAAAATCACCCAGTTATTATAGATGTGTTCTTAGAGGAAAATAATATAAATCAGTATTCTTCTAATAAACATATTATGAAAGGAATAGCTCTTTACTGCATAAAAATTTCATTTTCTTTCTACAGATTAATTTACTTGCAAACAGGGTGGAGAGGGTAAATAACTGAAGAACTTTAGCCCCTAGTATAATATTTGTGCAGTTTCAGACACAAGCTGCCCATAAGTAGGAGTCAGCTACACCTCCAGCTGTAGGAAAATCTGCATAATCTGCACCCAGATTCAAGGTACACCAGGCAGCACAGTGTGTGTATCATTTACAGATGGATCAGTTGTGCTTTTGAGGAACAGGAGGATGCCTGGAAGTAATCAGATTTAGGTGAGATAAAATTGCTCAAGAAGGGCCAGGCTTGGCCTAATTCCTCAGTGCAGTGAAGCAGAGAACTAGATCAGGGCTAGATCAGCAATCTTTAAACACTCTGTGTCCCTTTTTCTCTCTTTCCTCTTCCAGAAAGAACAAGGTAAAGGCACTGAAAAACTGAGTATCTGTGTCTTGGTAGCTCCACCAACAAAATTTAAATTATATTATTTCCCCAACTCAGATTCCACCAAGATTTCTTGTTTCTCAAACAGTGAGTTGGAGATGAGCAATTAAGAATTCAATGTTGACAAATAAAATCCTGAAAGCCTACTTTGTTTTTTCACATAAACTTATGTATGGAACTGGGGAAAGGAATAGAAAGTTGAGGAGAATCCAGAAGTCTGGGAAAAATAAACCCCTTCTTGTGTAAGCAAGAGAAAACAGGTTTGCCAGCTGCTCATGGCAAAGGATTTGCTTATCTGCAGAGTTTTCAAGACTGGGTTTTTAAAAGTTTCCTTGGTGGTTTGGGTTTTTATTTTCTGGGAAGCAGTGAAGAGCCCTATAGAATTATTAAACCATGTTTTTTTGTGTTTGCTTCCTAAGTGAATCCAGTATAAGTAAGGCACTGTGCTTGAAGCAAGCCTGAGAGTAAGCAGACCTCTACACCACAGACCCACACATTTTCCTGTGGGAAAAACATAAATATTTATTGGAGTCTGAGTTCTGCTGGAGCAAAGTGTCTTTTCTAACAGCTGCAGCTGGCTAATAAACACTGGCTGCTCTTCCAGTCCTGGCTAGAGACAGGGAGCTGAGGGAGAAGTCAGAGCCTGGGGCCAGAAACCAAACTCATCCATGCAAATGGGAAAAACCTGGGACCAAAGCCTTCACTCCTCCTCATCCTCACCTTCCTCCTACAAGTGTCTGCTCACACTTAGCCCCTGGATCTGAGGTAAGAGAATTGAAGGTGTTCAGGCTGTTCATGGAGGCCAGTGCCTCAGTCTCAAGCTTGAGCATTGTTCCCTTTTTCTTGGTTATCTTTTGACAAGCTCACCCTGCTCATCTCCTGTCACCCTGGGTAAGATGAGGCTACCAGAGGCAACAAATTCTCAACTTTCCAAAGAGCACTGTCACTGGTATCATGTTAGGATGTGGCATCCAGCTCCTGCTGTAGGTTCTGCTGTACTTCTCGCACATTCTAGAAGTCTGAAACAGCACTCCATGGTCTGCAGGAGCCAGAAGCACTCAGTGCAGCCAGCACAGCCACTGACACTGCTCTGCACAGCCCAACCCCAGCCCTGGGGTCACAGAGCCCTGCTGTGCCTTGTCAAAGGGTTTGGGTTTAGGGCAAGGTGAGGGCAGCAGCGTTTTGGGTGAAGACAGCAGCTGTCACAGCCACTGAGCCCCACACCCCAGCCCTGCCTGAAGGAAAAGTCTTGAACTTGGTCCCTGGCAGTCCAGCTTCGTGAGCCACCCCTGGAGTGAATTTTAGAGAAGCCAAAGATCTCCAAGGATCAGAGAAAGAGTTTTTAACCAAGCTCTGTCTCAGTGCTCTTCAGGACAAGTAAAGGCCAAGCAGTGCCTTCACTGCTGCAGAGGGATGCAGCTGCCCAGGGAGCCAAGAGGAGGCAATCCAGGCACCAAAGCATCACACCCTGCTCGTGGCCATCCCACATGCACAGCAAATATTATTGCTCTGGAGAAAAGTGCACCCACAGGACCCTCATGAGGTTCCAGAGATCCGAGTGCCACCCCTGAGTTTGGGCATTGCCAGGTAAGAGCTCAGACTGACTCCTTGAGAGGAGCCCTGTGAAGAACTTGAGGGTTCTGGTGGGTGGGAAACTGGAGAGGAGCCAACAGCGTGCACTTGCAGCTCAGAGAGCCAGCCACAGCCTGGTCTGCATCCAAAGCTCCGTGGGCAGCAGGTGAGGGGATCCTGCCCTGTGGGACCCCACCTGCAGAGCTGCACCCAGCTCTGGCATCCCCAGCACAGGAAACTCTGGGATACTGTGGAGCTCTCAGGCCCAGAGGAGGCACAAAAGTGATCAGAGGGCTGGAGCATCTCTCCTCTGAGGACAGGCTGAGAGAGCTGGGGGTGTTCAGCCCTGAGAAGAAAAGGCTCCAGGCTGACATTGCAGCACCTTTCAGTACCTAAGGGCAGCTTATAAAAAACAGGGAGAGATGTTTGACAAGAGGATGTAGTGACAGGACAAGGGGAAATGGCTTTATATTGAAAAATAGATTTATTTCAGATTTATTATTTTATTTCTTTTTTACCTGTGAGATTGAAGCCCTGGCACAGGTTGCCCAGAGCAGCTGTGGCTGCCCCATCCCTGGAAGTGCCCAAGGCCAGATTGGATGTGACTTGGAGCAACCTGGGATAGTGGAAGGTGTCCCTGCCCATGGAAGAGGCATTAGAACTAAAATATCTTTAAGGTACCTTCCAACCCAAACAATTCTATGATTCTGTGCTAATAAAGCTGGAGATGAGTTCACTCAAAGTCTGCCTCACCCCCTTCCTACTCAGCCTCTCACTTTCTCAGTAAATCCACAAAGCCATTAGCAGCTGCCATGAGCTTGGATGCTATCAAAAAGCTGTGTTAGACTTTTTAGAAAAGCTGAATCACAAAATTTCTATCCAGAAGCCTGCAAACGATCCCAGATATGTGAATTTCGCTCATTCTCAGGGCTGGTAAAAGGTGAGGGCTTCAAAGTCTCAAACCTAATGTAATATTTATTGTATCAGAATTTTTAACCAGGACAAACATCAATATCAAAATGTTCACTTGTGAAAGAAGCAGGAGGCAATGGAGGCACTCTGGAAAGGGTTCCTCAGCAGCAGCTGTTTGTGAGTATACATCACCCTGAAGGGAAAGGCCTGAATTGGTCCTCCTGGTTTTCCTCTTTAAACACAAACAACATGGAAGAACTTGAACAAGAATAACTAATTTGTCAACAGAGCTGACAAAATATGAAAAGCTGAGTCCACAGGGCATATATGATGAGCTTCAGACAAAGTGATAATGCAGGAAAACTTCAACACAGCAGTGAATTTCAATTTTACATAATTATTTTCAGGATAGGTCTAGAACTGTTACAATTTTACATATGGACCTATAGATATGTGTAGGAATAATGTGTATATACACACAAAGTATGCACCATGGTGGGGCAGTTCAAGGTAGCAAATTAAACCACAGTGAAACACTGCATAGATTTATTTTTTTTTCTTCTCCATAATGCAACCATCCCCAACTCCTTGGATGTGTTCAAGGCCAGTCTGGATGGGCTCTGAACAGCCTGATCTACTGGGAGGTGTCCCTGCCCATGTCAGGAGGGCTCAAACTAAATGATCTTTAAGGTCCCTTGTAACCTGATCCATTCTGTGACTGTATGATTTGGGGTTTATATTTTTCTATAATGTGACCAAAAAAAGACTCTCAAAGTCATTCAGGTTCCATTGTGTTATGAAAAAAAATCTGATTGTATAGTTAATTTTTTATGCTCCTAATAAACTCCAATGATAAATGATAAAAAGGAAAGTTCTGAGCTTTGGGAAATCCAAATAAGTTTTAATTGGCTGGTTTTGTTTTAGAGTGCTTGGAAGTGCCATTCATTTTACATTACTGTCTTCATCCTGATTTATACTTAGAGAAGGCCTGACATAAAAACTCTTTGGGTTTAGAATATTTATCAAGATGAAAATAAATCTTCACTATCACCCTTTAAATGATTTTATGGCCTTAAGCAAATGAGACTGTATATTGTGTTGTCAAAAATCTTCATTCCACCACTTAAGTAAGTACATTGTATACTGCACAAATGTCCACAAAATAGTACTTTAAAAGCTGTAATAAACTGACTATGGAACAGTTGCTCATCATGTGATTTATGCCTAATAACAGTAACAAGGCTGTGCAACCCCATTCATTAGAGGATAGCACAGAACTGAAAACAGTCATTAAGCCTCTTAAGCAATTGTGCTCTCATTCTTTCCTATAGTAGAACAATGAGGAAATTTTCTGATCAAAACTATGTGGTTATAAGTAGTCTGTTACTACCTAATTCACTGTTTAAAAACAACACATAGAAAATCAGGGATACAGCAGTTACCTGTATCATCAGCAGAACACAGATATGTCAGTCTGATCTGCTGACATGAGACACATCCCTGTCACATCTCACAGAATCATAGAACCTTAGAATGGTTTGGTTTGGTTTGGTTTGGTTTGGTTTGGTTTGGTTTGGTTTGGTTTGGTTTGGTTTGGTTTGGTTTGGTTTGGTTTGGTTTGGTTTGGTTTGGTTTGGTTTGGAAGGGACCTTAAAGCGTTATCTAGTTTCAACCTCCCTGCCTGGGCAGGGACACTTTCCACTAGACCTTAGGTTGCTCAAAGCCCCATCCAATTTGACCTTGAACAGTTTTAGGGATGGAGCATCCACAACTTCTCAACTTCTCACAACCTCAGGCTCAACCTCTTACAATACCAATTCGTTCTGTGGCATCATGTTCAAGCAATGCCTTTACACTAATGGAAAACTGAAGCAAAGAAATATAAAGTCAACACATGAAACCTGAGGAAAACAAACTCTACAGATTCATCTTTCCTCTCTGACACCATGCTCTTTGCACAATATTTGACAAAATTAACATCTCTTGGCCACTTGGGAAAAAAGACCTTGCTGGAGTTAAGGGAAGCTGAACAAATCTGAACACTGCATTTTGTTTTAAAAACCACAGGAGTTCCCTCTCACCCACCCTCTGTATCTCATGTGCTGACAAGACTGGGCTCTAACTAAAGACCTTTACTTCCCTTCACCTATTCTAAACCTTAGGGGTTTTATTTGAAGAGTTCTGAATTATTTTCTTGTCATTATGAATCACATAACATAGGTCACACCTAGACTCCATGGGACTGCTGTTGTAGTGCTGCACAGTCAAACCAGATGATGCTGCAAAGTAAATCCAGTGGAGCCTTGGCCAGAACTGACTCCTGTGTGCCTCCTCCTAAGCACTTTATGAATTATGCTCATGCACAGAGGCCCATGGATGAGTCCAGCTCTCCTGAATGCTTTACAAATCGTCAGAGAGGAACAATGTAAATGATTTTAGTTGCTTTTAGACTAAAGAGGAAAAACAACCAAGGAAAACAAAATTTGCACTTTCCTCATGACAGATGGGGAATACAGATCAAGACTAATCCAAAGTCTTAACCTCTTTCCCAAAAGTTTGTATTTTTTGACCAGACCCCAAGTGTCTTACCAAGGGAAGAGGCCCATGTCAGAGTTTGGTTCTAAACCCTAATCTCCAGACTCTCAGCCCAGGACCAAAAACTTTTAAATTAAATTATCCTCTCTGCTTCTCCCATCCAATGAGCAAACTGTATGAGAGAATGTTGCATTTTGGCTATAGGAGCAGTGGAAAGGATAATGCAACATATTTCCTCGTGTAATGGAGAAGCAAAAGAGAACTTTATTTAAAGAAACATTACACTTATACAGAGGGTAGTTTGTGCAAAACAAAATAGATGAGACTCATTGGTCCAAGAAGGCAACACCTCTTTGAAAAGAAGCTTTCTGCAAACATCAGGAGACACTCACACAGCTCTCACACACCCTGCAGGTCCATAATCATTGCTATCATTTCTTGTCCTTGAGCACCTTGAGAAACCCAAGGCTCCAAGGCTGCTCTTTGCCTGGCTCCCAGCAGTATCCAACTAGAGAACCCATCAGAGGAACCTCCTCTGCCTGCCCACGACATCTCCGTGCCCCTTACCTGATGAGAGGCTGGTGCAGAGCCACCAGGGAGGCGTGCACGGTGACGGACACCACGGACAGGTGGAAGTAGTCGAACATGACGGGGACGTGGTGGTGCAGCCCCCGGCGGGGGTGGAAGTGCAGACACAGCGTGCGGCTGCTGATCACGGGGATGGCTGGGACATCCCTCAGCCTGCAAGGAAAAGGGGCTTACAAGGGCCACTGGAGGCTCAGCTGTCACAGCCTGTGACGTGCTGCAGGCAGCAGACAGAGGCTTGAGGTGAAATTTTATCCCTCCCCAGCTTCAGAAGGGTTAACACAACTGAAGAGCATCTTGTGCTGTTCCCTCTGACATCACTATTAATACTAATGTAGATATAACTAATATAAACAAAAATATTAAAAAATAAAGAACATATGCAGAGTTATATATTAATATACAGTATAAAAGAAGAAGAGATGCGACACAGTTCTGGTTTTCCCTGGTGATTGCCCTTGATGTCCAGCTATGCTCTAGCAGGCACATCAAGATCTAAAGTAACAGAAGGAAATGCATTTAGAAAAGTGTTCAGATTGTTTGAGTGTTCATAGATGGGACACCACACTGCTTGTGTTCCTCTGTGTAAGAACAAAAAGCTCAGGCAATCTGTGAGAGTTAGAAGCAGTCCTGTGTCAGACACAGCTGAAAATATTCTAAGTACCTTTCCAGTTTGTTGATCTGAAAAAACTTTTTTGGAAGAGGTCTAAATTCAAAGGAGAACTTGAAGTAACTGCAGAGAAACAGTACAAGTTGGATTAACTTCTCTGGGTTTTGGATGGATTTTTTTATTGTTGGGTTTGTTTTTTTTTTTTTGTTTTGTTTTTTGGGTTTTTTTTTTTGTTTTCCAGTTTGCTTTTTTAGGTTGATTGGTTGGGTTTTTTTGTGGATTTTTTTTTTCCTAAATAAAAGTCAAGACTTTAATTTAAAGTTTGTTTATAACTATTCCAGAATAACCCTCCTAGTGTGCAGTCAACCCCATGACATCTGAGTCATCTACAGGACAGGAGACTGAGCTGCAAACGTGGAGCATGCCTAAACAGATTCCCCCAATGTAATCAAAACTTCTAAAGAGGAATTATTTTAAAGTATTAAAGACACTTCTGAAGCCAATTGTTTCCCAGAGCTAAGAAAACCTAGGAATAGATGGTTGAGTGGTTAGTTCCAATAAATGTTTCCATGATATTTGCAGAATACAGTTTTCTAAAAATCACTGCTTCTGTTTATAGTAAATCACAGTAATTTTTCAGGTGATAACAGAAATTAGGTGTATGGGTTAGAGCACAATTCCATAACTTAAATGTTTCAGTTATTTTTATTTTTGGCAGTAACTTAATGTTTGTTTTTCTCTCTTCAAGACCCATCAACACTGATAGTCAAGTCCCCCCTGCCTGAGAGAACAAATTTGCTTTTTGTATCTTGAAGATAACAGAAACATGTTCTTGAAATTTGTTTGTGTATTCTGTGGGTATGAACAAAAGCCCACAGGGACAGTGTCAGCATGAAACACAGCTGAGATGATTTCTCTGCATCCCCTCCCACCCCCCAGAAATGCAACTCAAGTCACTGGAACCCTTTTCCCTGATTCAGTGAGGCTCAATAACATCTGGGATCACACTTCTCTCTATGTCTCAGGAAGGGATGCTACTCCCACTTCACCTAAGATTACAGAATCAAATTCAGTTAGAGGAAATCAAATTCAGTAGGAAAACTACTTCCTCCTAGAATGTAGAGGCTGTTTTCTTAATGGAAGAAAAGTGCTTAGCATATTCATAACTCCTGTCTTCAGTGAGAAAATACTTCATTGCCTCCTGAGATGAAATGCATTCCTGAATCACAAACCCTGACCACATGGAGGTCAATTATGATATTCCCTTTAACAGCAGCAGATATAAGAGCAACACTTAAAACCTTTGAGAGACTTACACTTTTAGGAGAAAAAAATGTTCTTCCTTTGAGCAGGAATACGAGATACACACTTCAAATATAGAGAAAAGAAACAGGAAAACTTCAACACTAAGGCCAATGGAAGCCTTAACAAACCTCTCCTTTTTTAAAAAGTACTCATTTCATCAAAATAATTTTCCAGTTGAACAGACCCCCATTACCAACTGAGCTTTAAACCATCACTTACTGTTGTTCACTATCAGTAAAGTGCAGGTCCAGCTTGAGCTGAAAATCTGCCTCATTCAATGCATCTTCCACCTGCAGAAAGAGAGAGACAAGGCTGCCTTTGTAAGTTGGCACCTACAACACAGAAGGCAAAGGTGGGTGGGTTTTTCTGATAAGAGCAAAGGCAAAACCACACGGCAACAGCAGCATGACAGCACAGAGGCAGAAAGAAGCAAAAGTGACATTGAATTGAGATAATTGCTGAAGGAGTCAGAGGGAACCAGAGCAGTCAGAGGTGCTATCTGTCCCCCGGGTGCCATGGCATGTCAAAAAAATCACTGCAGACAAGAGGAACCAGAGAGCATCAAGCTCTGCATTTGTTGGATCCTTGCTCTTGCACACTGAGAGCCAGAGGAGCATTTCTGAGCTGCTGCCCCTCACTGACTGAGCCTTTGTTTGGGTTATCTGAGCAGCTGAAAGAAAGCAAGCACCAGGTTTTCCTGGATGAGAAACAGCACAAATCCCTGTGGTTGCCTACCTGTAACTAATAGAAATTTCAAAGTTTACAGCTTAAAACGCTCAGAAATGGCTCAAATAATTCTGGAAATTTCATCATTGATCTTTGAGTTTATGTCTCAGCAAACCAAGGCCTTCCTGCCCCACAGTCTCTATTTTATGCCCTTAGCAGATCCATGGAGGTGGTTTGTCATTGATTCTCATGCAGACCATTTTCTTTCCAAACCTCAAAGGTTTTGTTTTTAAAACTAATACAGAAGTTTAACTTGTTGCATGGCTAAACCTGTCCACATGTGGCAGGATTCTACTCACCAAAACCACTGAAGAAATCATGTGTGACTCACTGGTACTTCCATTCTAACTCATCTTACACATCCCACCAGTAAAATTACCCTTGTTTTATTGTCAATAAAATAGTTTGATTGGATTTTTGGAGACAGTGCTAGAGCTAGTTCATTACTTTTACTGGGAAAGAACTAAATTGGATAACACAGCCCAGCTTGGCACAATTGAAATTACTGTAATAAGTGGAAATAAATAAATTAGAAGAGGATTAAGCTGTCCAGCACTTTCCTATTCACTCATTTGAAATGCCAGTTCTTCCTCAAGAAAAATAGGTTTAAAAGTATAAAAAAATAATTTCTAACAACCTAAATGGAAATATGAATAAAAAAGATTACACATTTTATAACCAAATAGTCTCTTTCTGTGAATGTAAACCTTCTTTTTTGGCATTACAGAATACAGCAGGAGGTGCACAGAAATAAATGTGGAAAATTGAAGTTATTCACTGGGGGTTTGGTATTTTAAATGCAACTTATTTTTACCCAGTTTTTGCCACAAAAAGGTGAGGTGAGGTGAGATGTATGGGGTCTGTTTTCTGTCAGTGGCAAGCTACAAGCAGAGGCAGAGAGTGACCTGTTCTATCCTTCTCCACTGGAGAAGGACAATTAATTTCTGATTGTGCCTGTCTCTTTCCACTGACAATAGATAGAGCTTGGAGAAATATCTTGGTCTAGATACATTTGCATTTTAGATGGTTTAAAATAGGCAAGATGAACTCTGCTTTCCCAAGCTGATAATCATCTTAACAACAGAGCACAGACTACACTAAAAATGCTCTGGAGGCAACATCAGAGGCACCTACCCTGCTCTGACAGGTAGGATTCATAAAATAAATAACATAAACCATGTTTTAGCCAGGTTTTCCAATGGTGAAACTGCATTGACAATGTACAGTCTTTTCCTGTTGAAGTAAGAAAATTGAGAGTCAAGGATTGATAGTGCTTTGGAAAAATTCTGAAAGATGTTAAATTTAATCCCTTCTGAAGTAATATGGTATTTCTTCTAGCATGGCCACAGGCATAGAGATGTGAAGGAAAATTCCCACTTCTGTGTACTGAAAATGTGCTTTCTCTTTTGTGATTGTCTCAAAACACCTGGAAGTATATAATTTATTTTAAAAATAAATAAAATTTTTTAAAAAATTCCTTTTCTCTCTAATGAGTTGCTGTCACTAAAAATCACAGTTGCTGGCAGTGGCAGAAAAAAAGTAATCATTACTGAAGCTATGTTCTGAATTTAAAATAATAATTCAATATAGTGATTCAGACAAAGCAAACCTCCTCCTCCTCCAGATAAAGGGGATGAAATTTTGGGTCTGTGCCCAACACCACTGAGCACCTGCAACAGCCACAGAGATTTGAGTCTGTGCTCAAAACAAATTCAGTCGCTGGTGACACTGGCCCCAAACTCCTTGAGGCAGTGAGCAGATGCCTGAGAGACCAAGAGAAACTCCTCACTGCATGGGGTGAGGCAGTAAACTGCATAAATTAGATATTTTTAGTCCCAAAGCTGTATTGAAATCAGACTGATCAGGATAGTGAAAAACCTCACATAAAACTGATCACAATTCTCACTACAGAGGTAATGTTTTCATTTCCCCTCCCTAATATTTAACCATTTAGCCACAGGCCAAACTGAATGATCTGGATGTCCCAGATCACTTAAATTTCTCTGTAAAATACAAAATCTAATACACTCATATTCCAACTTGCCTCACTCTGTTCTCTCCCTGCCACTAAATTTTCCCTGAACAGGGCCTGCAAGGAAGGAGCCAGACAAGTTATCTGTTCTTCTGCACGATGAAAGAGGCAAAGCTTCTTCTCTAATAAGAAAGCAAAAGCTTATGAAAATAAATTAGAGTTTTTTGTAGAAATAAATTCTGCCTCAGCCCTGCAATATTGTTTCCTTTGAATTCAACAAATGCTGTATGCAGAGACAATATAGAAAAAGACATCAAATAAACCAAAGAGTCTTCAAACACAATTATATGGTGAAAGGCATTTTTGGTGCTACTTCTAGGCAAATAATAGTGCTTCCTTTCATTTAATATCAGGCAAAAAAAAAACGTATTTATGTATTCAAATGTATCAAGAGGACGATGGGGAGAATAAAAAAAACCAAAAATAATAGCAAATAATCAAATTTGGACATTCACATTGGTTTGTTTTTGTCTGCCTCAGCAAAGCATCTCATCAGCAAAACTATCTGAACACCAGGAGGAACAATGCTCCCTTAATATAATACTGGAAAATTCAAGTTCTGACAGCAGGAACTGCATGGAGTACATTAACTCAATACTTCCATTACCCAGACTAACTTCTTTGTCTATTTATCTTAACTTCCATCCACAGAAAAAAACAGTGAACAGAAACTTCACCCTCAACCAAAGAAAAAATCACCATAGCACGCAAGAGGCACAAAAAAGGATTCACATCTGTTGTGTGCTAAATAAATTAAGAGTTATGAACACAGATGATATTTAAATACTGTAAAAATCTCTAGCTGACATGCCAACACCACATTGTGAGGATTTCATCCAACACAGGAGATTATGTGGCAAAGACACAAAACTGTCTCTGAATAGTTGTGGATGTAGTAGTGGCACAATTTGGTCTCTCACACATTTATATCAGATTTGCAAAGCTGTGGAGGACAAGACATCAAAGCAGATAGAAGAAGCCTGGGAGCATTAAACAGAAGTGAATTGTGCTAATCTGCTCAATACACAAAATAATTTTACAGATCTTTATTTTTTGTATTTGATTCTTTAGAGTGCCTTGAGCAACTCATCTGAAACAACAAACTTGTTTATCCTCTTATTCTACATCCATGAAACCCCAAAGTTACTATACCACACAGAAAAATTGAGTTTCTCTGTGCAAATCCTCTCTGTAAGTACAGAATTGGGCAGCTGTCCTCTTCCCAAGGAATCTCCTATGGAAAGCCAAGTGGTGCTGCACACAGCACATTAAGAGTGCACATCTCAATGAGTTTTAGCTGTGGGACATCTTGTGGGCTATTTTTGATTTTCTGTTTCTTGAGGTGCACAACTTTCCTGAATAATAATGCAAAAATCATCAGAAATCCTCCCTGTTCAACACAGTGGAAATGGCTGTAATTAGAGGGGAGGGAGGAAGGATAAAATTAATATTGGATAAAGCATGCTGGGACATTTTCCTAACAAATAGTGATAGGCTTGCATTTAGTAATTTTTCACAGAAGCAAAAACCAACAGTTCTAGGGAGGAATAAATTGACAACACCACCATTAAAAAAAAATCAAACCAAAACAGCAAAAGGAAAGTGGGAGAGAAAAGGAAGCATGTTAAGCTAAAACTGGTTCTCAAGATGTTTTAATTTAGATCCCCACATAACATACACACACACACACACACACAGATATATATATATGCTTTGAAATAGGACAAAAAATAAACTTTAAATCTCATCATGATCAAAGAGAAAGCTATACAAAGGACTGGTGGGTGTCTCTGGCCCTGAGTTCAACACACAGCACAAGTCACACTGGCTGTGTAACTCACAGTGCCTCTTTTTGATGACAAGCTGACTTGGCAAAGATGCTGTTGTCATGTTTTTTGTCACCAGTGAGACCAATGCCACACGTTTTGGAGGAGTCCTTGGGCTGGCAAAGCGCAGTGATGGCACATTGGACATGCCTGAATGCCATTCTACTGTGACACCCTCTCCCCTCCCTGTTTGAGATTTCAGTAAAACTGTGCTCCCAGTGAATGAAGAGTGCTCCACCCTTGTAGCTCCTGGGAACAGGAACTCCTGCTGGAAGAGTTTGTTTTCACAGCAGTGAGATTAACCCAAAGGGGCTCTACAAGCTGGGTGTCAGATCGTGTTCTTGCCTTGTGTGAGTGCTCCTGTTGGCTGAAGGAGTGGGTGGAAAAAGGGGAGAAGGGTCTCAGGATGAAAATCTTGTTGTTGAGGTACCACAGAAAGTGAAAGGGTTGTACATGGATTATAAGGAAGGGAAAGCTCCAGCAGCTCTCCCATGGGCTGCTGCAGTCAGGAGCACCAAGGACAAAGGCCCCTGAAGGATGGGAAGGGAGCTGGGTAGCTGGAAAATTTCAGTCATGGAAGAGAGGGGAAGAGAGTAATAATAATGGATGGCAGTAGTAGCTGGTCCTAGAAAGATGCAGCAGACCCCCAGTCTTCTCAGGGGGGGCTGATCAGCACAGCTGTGTTAAGTGAATGATCCAAATGACAAATTATGGTTGAGACACTTGAGTTTCTGATATTCTCATTTACCAGTGTATGTCAACATCTTGTTCCACTGGAAAGCCAAGGTGTAGCCTGCTCCTCATAACCAGGCACAACACAGAGGCTCTATCTGACCTCAGGCAGAGTTTTACAAAACAAATAAATCACAGGTATTGATGGCTACAGGACAGTCAGTCTCCTTCTGATGCAGCTGCTGGTGTGTTGGTCAGATGAACTGTGCCTTTCCCTCCACCAGCTGCATTCATGAGACCTCTGGCAGCACATGAACTTCTTTACAACTTCTGAAATGTACATGTAAAGTTAAGCAAGAGGAATCCCAGCCCTGCTGCTTTTTATGTGCATCCCAAAACAACTCACCCTTTCACCATCCAGAAGCAGGTGCACTCTGAAGTTCATTGACTCATTAAGAACGATCTCTTCATTTCTGTACAAAATCTGAAATATTCTGCTGTAAACGTTGTTTTCATGAATGCAGGCTGAGCAAAGGCTGGAATCACCTGCACAAAACACAGACAGACTCCTGGTGTGATTTCAGCAGGGAGATTATTTTTTATCCTATGACTTCACTCCAGGGTTACCTAGGTAATACTTGTAATTAAACACTTGCATTCTCAATAATTAATGGCAGTAGAGCAGGCTGTTATTGTCGGTTGCAGGTTCACAGACATGATATTTAAAGAAAACAACAGTTAAACTGTAGGCAGGCTGGATTTCAAAGTGAGAATACTTGATCCTGTGACAGCACTTATCCTATTAGCTTTATTTCTAATAAAAGCTAAAGCACCAAATGTTTAACTCAGTGCACTCAGCACCATGAGACTGTGGGAGTTCACCTCCAAAATATCATCTTTTATCTGCAATGAGCATCTTTCAGAAGAGGGAGATTTCTATCATCTCTGACACTCCCAGAAATTACTACTTGGGAGGGGGGACAATAGTCAATAGAAGATCTTGAATGTAGAAACTGGAAGTGCTGAGACATCTTAAAATACACAAACACAAAAATGCAGTCTGTGTTTTCAAGATGCCTGTGTAATCCTTCAGGTCCTTGGCATGTGTGAGAGATATCAATTTGGTCCAAAAGAACTGGATAAATCAAAGGAACTCAAGAAGCAAAACTCTAAGCTTCTCCAATCAAGTTCAGTCAATAGCATCACCTGTGTGCTGATGTATCACATCATCACAAATACACCACATAAACTCAGGTGGGATTTATCCTTTCTAAGTTTTAGGTGCCTCCAGTGTATGTATTTTGTTTCAGTTATAATGGAGCCTATGGAATTTAGGACACCATTAAAAAAAATGCATGCTTTGTATGGAGGAAAAATTTTGCTTCAAGTCTCCTGCTTTTTGAGCAATTCCCCTTTCAGTAAGAGGAAATAAAGCCTGGCTTGCTGAGCTGTACACACCCACATTGGAGGTAATAACTTGCACTACAGTGAACTCCTTCCAGGGGAACCTGCAATGACTGTGTGTCTTTTAAATTAACAACTGGGCACCAGAGCTAGGAACTTTCAAGGTTTGTCTTGGCTGGTAATCAGAATCTCCTGCTAATTCTACTTTTGTAGCCCCAGAGCAACAATAGGTCACAAAATTTACTCAGACCAAAACCAAAGGTTTTGTCCCATTCCAGCATTCAGTCCTTTAGGAATCTGAGCTTTTGAAACATGGTCCTTTAGCAAATGGTATTTTGGAACTCTCCTGAGAAGGGGTGCTTATAAAAGGTGCACCAGGATTAGTCCTTCAGAGAGAAACAGATATGTGGTCATCATCAAAATGTCAGAAAACAATGCTTTTCAGAAAGCACAGTTTTTCAGAAGGTACTTCTTGGAATTTGCCCCTTTGCAGAATTGTTTTGGGACCACAAGCTGTGGTAAGATAAAAGTCCAGTGGCTGCTGTTTTGTCAAGAGTTTCAAGTCAGAACAGGTATATTCTGCTGAGATTTGTACATAATTTGCTATCATAGGTTAGTTAGTCAAGACTGACAGAGGATTAAATATTTTATTAGGTAAAGTTTGGTTAGAAGGAATAAAAATAAAGGAACAAAAAAGACTTTAAAACAACAACCAAAAAAAAAAAAAAAAAAAAAAGGTAAAAAGAAAAGTAGACAGGTGAATGGAGTTTTGTCATAGTAATTAATTTTGTGGTGCCAGTCTCTTGAAACTGGAATAGCATGGACACTGAAATATGTCAAAAAATTAAAAATCATATGGGGCAGAATTGACTAAAACACAATAAGACCAATAAGTCTTGAACTAATTAATTAGCAGAACCATAGTGCTGTCATCCAGACTACATTCAAATATTTTTCCTATTGCTGACTTTTATCCAGCACCCCAGGAGCAGCCCAAATATTTCCTCCTGCTATTCTCTTCCCACCACCCAAGCTGCACACTAGTTATGCATAAATCCAGGCAGCCTAGATAAATATTTATTTTCATGTGCTACACCACTAAGGCTAGAATGTTTCAGCCTGATTAGCTCTTCAAAAGCATGCAGTCATATTTATTTTAATTTAAACCTTATGATATTACAGCCACTGCAAAAATCATATTAGAGGTATAATGCATTCTTACTCCTAGCTGGCAGAAAAAGGAAACTTTATGTTATTTGATTTGGATATTGATATACTGGCACTCTTCTCGGATGGAAAGTTTAATCTCATTTTCTTTTCAAACACACTCCTGAGCAGACCACTCCTCCTGTGTAATTGCTTTGGGAGCTGGATTTGCAAGGTGGCATAAGGAGCCTTTTCTCTTGTTGGAAAGGCCAAAGTCAATGTGATGCTGCAGTTTTTTTGAGGCATTTGAGGCAGTTTGGAGCTGCCTCAAGTAGAAGTGGGTATGATGTTAGAGGGCAAAAAATCATTCTGTTTTAAGCAGGAAGACCTCCTTTGCAGACATCTGGCAGAGAATTACAGCAGATGAGTGCCTGATCCTCCCCTAAACACCTCCAGCCCTGCCTACTTAGTGGCCACAGGTGGCTTCTTCTCCTCTTAGAGTATGACCTAAGGCTGCAGCAGGAATTTCCTCAGAGGACAGCCTGGCAGCCTTGGCAACACTGTCAGCAAAGCTGGGATCCTGCCTCTCAAACCAAAGGGGAATGACAACAGAAAAGTATCCTCAGATATTTTCCTTCAGGCTGCAGCACTTACTGGTGTATTCTGTGCTTTCAGGTACAGACAGGGACCAGCCACATCACTCTGAGCTTCTGGCACTCACTAGGAGCGGCTGCTGCTCCAAACATATCCTTCCTTAGTCTACTCCATGAAAACAACATAATCCAGGTACCTTTTCCAAGCTGCCCCTAGTTCCTGGGATTCCTTCTGAAACTCGTGTCTCTCTAAAGCCCAGGAGTGTCTGCTGGCAGGCAGTGGCAGGAGGTTGGTGTTTGTCACAGCTGCCCCTGTTCCGAGGGCTGCTGGCAGAAGACACAGCAGGTGCATCCCTGTGTTAACACAAGAACCTCTGTCCCTTGGCACAGAGCACAGCAGGGTGGGAGAGAGAAAATTGGAACCATGGGTTTTCCCACATCTCTTTCTAGTACAACCTCAGCTGTTCAAAAATCTCAGCAGTTGCAGGCAGCCCAAAGCACAGACACACTGAGTGGAAACTGCTGGGAGCTCTCACTCCCAGGGGAGACCTGGAGCTAAAACTATACTGACCTGCATTTATTCCACAGTTTCAAAGGCTTGAGCTTTGGTGAATTCACAAAAGAAAGTCTAATTTTGTGGAAATGAATTTTTGATCAGTAAATTTCCCTGTCAGGAGATTTATTTGGGACATGAGCAGTATTCTTTATGCTGGAAAGAATCCTGTTTTTCTGTCTCCTCTTCCTAACTGTCTAATCCATGTACTGCTTATTGTCTTTGGTTTGAGGAGTTCTTCAGTTTATCTGGAAAGCAAAAGAGCTCTCAGGGCTGTGAGAACAATTGCAAGTATGAAGAGGAGAGTTGTGTTCCACAGGCATTCAGAGAATGAGAAAACCTGTTCATGCATCCCTCTTGCTATTCTTTCCATGCCATCCCATCATCATTCCTAGAAATTCCTTCACAGGTGACTGAACAATGGCATTTTTAAAAGGAAGGGGAAAAGGCTCTTTGCACTTGTGGATGCTTGCACACACCAGTCACTCTATCATGTCCTGCCTTCCCTCTCTCCCCATGCACAATCTTCCAAGATTCCCCAGATACACTCTTGTCTATCTAACTTCCCCATCTGGGTGTTTCTATAGATGGAGGTTTCTAAATATTATTGCAGCACATCATACAGAAATTACTCATCTCTTTAAAGATTCAGAGAGAGGTTATTTAGATCCTTGAGGGCCTTGAAAAATTCTCTCCAGAAAATCTTACAAGAAAGGAATTGATGGATAGGTGACCTGTAAACTATTTTATTATGTATTTAAAACCCAATTTAGTGAGAATAGAAACCATATAATTCTCACCACTGCCAGGACAAAGGCATTGAGGTCCGGGTTGGGGTGGTGGAGGAGGGAAGGGAAGGGAAGGGAAGGGAAGGGAAGGGGAAGGGAAGGGAAGGGAAGGGAAGGGAAGGGAAGGGAAGGGAAGGGAAGGGAAGGGAAGGGAAGGGAAGGGGAAGGGAAGGGAAGGGAAGGGAAGGGAAGGGAAGGGAAGGGAAGGGAAGAGGGAAGGGAAGGGAAGGGAAGGGAAGGGAAGGGAAGGGAAGGGAAGGGAAGGGAAGGGAAGGGAAGGGGAAGGGAAGGGAAGGAAGGGAAGGGAAGGGAAGGGAAGGGAAGGGAAGTTTCAAATATTCTCATTTATGTAATTTCCCCCAAGAGAACCCTCACACCACTCACATTCATGTGAGGAGAGGGAAACACTTCTAGGGAAAAGTAATGGAAGGTGGTGATAATATTTTGCAGGTCAGAACTGTTCCCTTGAATTTTCCAAGATCTTAATGCACACACCAGATAGACTAGCACTCCTCTCAAACTCCAATTATCCCAATTGTTCACTCCAGGAAATCCAAATTATATATTTTTCAACTCTGAGCATCTATAGCATTCTCTCTCTGCTTTCATCATGACTAAATTATATAATTTTCCTTGAAAATGCTTTTATTTGGACTCTCCTTTACTCTTTTTCTTAACTGCTATAAAAATGGTTTGAGAAGTTTCATGATTGCTATAGATCATTAAATCTCCCATGGAGCAAACAATGGCACATGCAGATCTCAACCTCTGATTTCTGCCAAGGAGAGACTCTGAAATGGCAAAATCTTGGTGTAGCTGAGACCTGATGATAAGTGATTTCCCCAGAGCCAGCAGAGTCACATGAGCCCTTGCTGTTTGCACAGCAATAGGGTTGGCTGGTCCTTACACCCTCTGCATTGCCTCTGCCATCTCAGAGACTGGAGTGCTCCAATCTCGTCAGCTAGCATCTTTCCATAATTACATTTCTGATTGTGCTTCCTCATGATGTCTCTGCTTGGCAAAGAAAACTGGAATCAATGTCAACCAACAACCTTTTCAAGGAGGGTAAGCACCCTGGTATGCAAACCCAGGTTTGCCCAGCAGCATCAATCTTTGAGAAGTGATGGAGGTCTGTTCATATTTATTTTTTCAAGGCTTTAAAACATATAAATTCTTGTGGCACATGAAGAACTAGTGCATGAAGGAATGCTCCTCTGATAGGAGGATAAAGCCATGAGTGAGTTTGTTTTGGAGAGGTTAGAAAAGGAAAGTTAAAAATCCTTCATTACCTCACTTCACATTACTTTCTAGCTCTGCCTCCAACAGGCTCTAGAAGCATGAATGAACCCTTGGAGTTAGTTCTTTGGTTTATTTTAAAGTTAGTATCACACTAAGAATAACTTTTAACAATGTAAGATTTCTCCCCACAACAAGGAGTGTGAGACCTAAATGAAATGTGAAAAAAATCACTTCTCCAAAGGAAACACATTAAAACCTCCTGCACAGCAAATTATATCCTACACAACTTTTCTTTTAAACCTGTAGGCCTTGGCTACAGAATGCTGAGAATTTCAGGGGAAAACAACACACTTATACCCTTCTGTACATTTTTCATTTAGTATAGTTTAACTTCTGGGTTTAACAAAGGAATGGCAGAGACAGGATTTACCTGAACTCTGTCCTCTATTCTGCAGCCCATAGAAGTAGTATTAATTAATACTTTTTCAAAGTAAGGAAGGAGGAACTGTGACAGTTCAATCCTTACACACTGCTGCTGTAAAAATTACATTGCTTCCTATCCCCAATGCAAGGCAGAGAACAAAGAAAGTAATTTTTTTATTATTATTCTAAATATAAAGTTACAACTCCAGGCCTTTTAGAAGAACAACTTCAGGTTTACAATCAGCTTTCTTTAGAATTAGTTCTCTGCATTTTCATGAGCTTTGTGTCAGAGGTCTAAAATAAATAAGGAGTGCTTAAACAGTCAGGAAAAATCCATATGGAAAATAGTTCTAACTTCAGATCTAGCCTCTTTAATGTCTTTATGACTATAGCACTGGAAATTAGATAATTACTCAAATGCTGCCAACTTCTTGAATCTCTCTTGTTGTCTGGGAAAAGCAGTATTATTATGCTGCTATTCAGATAAATGGAAAAGCAGAATTCTGCTAAGTTTTTCTTTAATGAGAGAAATGATCTTCAATAATGTAGGGAAATCAAGATATTGCAGCTGTAAAAAGAGCTTTACAGTAAATGTTTCTTTATAAATACCAGTGCACACTCAAACATTTGTATTTCAGCCTGATTCAGGGCCATGAGAAGTATGTGTTTCCACACAGGAAAATCTCAGAGGCAGATGATACCTCTGAAGGCAGATGGGTTCAACCTGCCAGGTCACTCGTGCTCAGACAGAGGGAGGGCACTGCAAGGCACTCACTTGAGAAGGAGCTGTGAACGTTTTGCAACTTTCCTCCCCACAAACCTTATGTTCCTGCCCACGCAGGCGTGTGGTGTCAGCAGCTCATCTGATCTCTCCGAATCTGCCTCCCTGCGGAGCTGCTGGTAAATCCCAGCAGAGGCAGCTGGATCCCAGCTCCTGTCCCTGCCCTGGAGCCTTGGAAGCAGCTGCACAGCCAGTGACACAGAGGTGAGCAGGGAGGGTGACAGTGAGCCAGTAGAGAGAGTATCATAAAATAATCTCAGAATCACACAGTGCTTGGGATTGGGAGAGATCTTAAGGATATTTTAGCTCCAACCCCACTGCCATGGGCTGGGACAGCTTCCACTAGACCAGGTTGCTCCAACCTGGACTTGAACATGTTCAGGGATGGGATCCACAGCTCCTCTGTGCCAGGGCCTCAGCACCCTCTCAGGAAAGAAAGCATTTCTCCTCTTTTAGATTAAAACTTACCCCTTATCCCTATTTGTGTAAAATCTCTCTCTCTTTCCAGTACTGGAAGGCTGCAGTGAGTCTCCCCAAAGCATTGCAAGTCTCAGTCTGGGCTTGCTGTAATCTGAGTGCTCTCTACAGCACACAGCATCCTGGTACTGCCTTAAACATAGCCCAAATCTCTCTCATGGGTGACCATCTCTCTCACCCATCCACACACATGCTGTCCTGTTCTTGGCCTCTACCATCCGAAATTCCCACTAACCTCACAAGCAGAGCTGGTTCTTGCTCAGAACCCTACCAAAAATATATGGATTTTCTAAGTTTCCTTGTTACCTCAAGTCTTCTATTATTGCCAGAATTCTTAAATACTTGCAGGCTATACTATTTTGGTATATTTAGAGAAAATTAAGACATGTAAGTATTTTTCATATGAAGAGTAGGCCATCTTTCCAGAACCTAAGCAAGCACTGTGCTGCAAAATATAAGCAGAAGATATCAGAAAACCTTGTGCAAATATCCCTGTTTATCTAACTTTCTTTTTTTCTTTTACCATCTGTTGGAGCCATATGCCCTCTTAAATATGAGCTAATTATAGGTCTCCACCAATACTAATCAAATAGTGGTAACTGTTCCAAATTTCAACTGGCATTTTCATTTCTCCTTGATAAAATTTCCCCCAAACCAGGTTCTGAGAGGTTTGCCTTTCTCTGGTTTTCTGGATTCAGGTGCACAGCAGTTAAAGCTGCCACACTCATGTCTGTGTTAACACATGGGAGAAATTCATAAAAAGCTGTGGAAGTAGTAAGAGCTAAAGTGCAGCTCCCACCAAGCACAGGTGACTTTGGGACAGAAAATGACTGTGTCTGGTAAATGCCCACTGACACATTCTGGTGAACTTGGTGATTTGGGTTTTCCTTCACTGCCCCTGTGCTGCTGTAGTGAGTGAAAGAGAAAAGAAACAACCCTGCCACAAAATCAGCTGGCTTTGAGCACTGATAGAGCAAAGATAGATCCAGTACTAAAATTACATTCTGGAAGAGAGATTCCAGCCTATTTAGGGAACAATATATCTCCTAATGAGCTCGAAAAATATGAGACTTCACTTTCATGTCCAATGAGCATTTGTATAAATGTCCATTTGTATAAATGTCAATTTGTACCATTCAGGCAAATGTTTTATAACTGCCTCCAGTGTCAACATTATTTTGCTTTGTTGTGTAATGTGAAAAGACAAAAAAAGACTGAAGGATAAAAAATAACCCAGTCCTAAATATGGCAAATGAACAGTTGAAGTGCCTTTTGAAAACCCCAAACACTAAATAGCTCTTTCAGCATCACAAGACTCTGGCAATTTCATACTGTTGTACTGACCTTCCAAGAAGTTTAAAACTATTCTAGCAGAAATTAGGACTAATGAAAGAAAATAAAGTAAAAGATGGAATCAAAATAATATGGTTTTAATTCACTCCACCCATCAGGTAGAGAATTATTTCCCATTATAATCACCAAGACCTCCTCGTGTAGATGAGGGGCACACAAAAAAGAAAGAAATCACTTCCAGAATTTCATTTCAAGTGGTCTTTTCCTCTGGCTACCAATTGGAGGATTCTCTTCCACTTTTCTCACCACTATTCACATAATGCTTTGGCAGCTGGGAAGCCCCAAATGTTTAGAGGTCCAGAAAGGCAAGAATTGAAATGCATATATAAAAGTGTGACTATCTGTATTTTACAGACTAGCATAGGTATTGCATTAATCCACTCATTATTCCCTCAGTGTGTCTCAGCATACCTGGCACCACCTCATCAACACAACAGCTGTGGATTCAAAAAGAAAGGTCCTGAGTTAAAATCCCAGACCTTAAGTCAAACTGGAAAATAAAGATTTCCTTGATGTATCTGTAACACTTTGAAGTCCTCCATCAATGATATAGATTCAAACTAAATGCTTCTTAATGTGCTATTTCAATGCCTCCTGTGTTCAAGAAGGTGATGGATGGAAATTGTACATTTACCAAACTTTTATCTTGAGTTCTTTGGCCAGCTGTACTTTACCCAGAGGATAAATTGCTTTGAATTGAATATGTAAAATATTTTGTGACAGTTTGATAAAAAAATATGAGAAGAAATCTAATTTGTCAGAGGTAGGATGTAGTTCCCAGTATCCACTCAAAAATAAAAATCCTGAGGATTCAGAGTAAAGGACTTCAGACTTCCCTTGGAAGAAACCACCAACTCTGGATCACAAAAGTAAATATACAAAAAAGGCTTCAAGGTCTACAGATTTTTTCTCTCTGTGTACAGTAACAGTAATGAGATATTTCACATCCTTTCTATGATTAATCTTCAGAGTTAAGTTGGATACAAGAAACCTGATAGCTGTAGCTGCTGCTGCAGCTGAGATTCTTTCATTCTCCAAGCTGCAAATTCAATGTACAGTGTGATGTTCAAGGTGGGTTTGGCACACCCACATCTCTAAAGGGATCCCTCTACATTAAAGTTTTTCCTCCACATTCCACTGGACCTGTACAGATCCCTTGCTCATTCAGGAGAGACCTGATCCACTGCCCAGGTGGTCTCTGATTCTGATCACCAGATTTGGTGTTTATATGTAATGAGAGAAAAAGTTAAAAAAACACCTAGTCCTTATTTACTCACCTAGAAAAAGGTGTAAGAGCCCTACAAGTCCCCAGCTCAAGATGCTCTAAATTAGATGTCCCTCTCCTGACCCAAGTTCTTTACATAAATTACAATGCAATCCTTTCTCTGGAGACATTTCACATGTACAGAGCTGGTTCCTCAAGGCAAAGAAACTACAAAACAGCCTCCAGAAAGGAAGTGAACATGATGAGACTGGCAGGGTCAGACCACAGCTGAGTTGTGTCAAGGCCTCAGGTTTTCAACATAATTGTCATCACAACCCTTGAAGCAGACAGGTGTCACTTAGTCAAGCAAAACTTTACAAAGACAATTTAATCTGCTTTCTAAAGAGGCTAAAGGAATAAAAAAAACTCCTAAATACTAACCCACATGCACACAAAAATAAATTTCATTTCCTTTTGGTGGGAATCAGTTTCTGTTAAAAGTAAAGCCAAATCATTATGAAATAGCTTCCAAGTAAGTAAAACATGTTGCTTATCTGCCACAGGAACTGTTTCCATAAGCCATAAACTTAATTGAAACCCAAAATGTTCTTATGTTTGTTTTGTAGCCTTTAAATACTCCTTTAGCAGATATTTTTAAACTTCTCATCCAGCTCCTTCCCTAGGTCAGCTAATCTAATCTTGCCTGATTAGTAATTTAATTGCTGCCTATACAGCTCAGCACAAAAATACAATAGATTTTTTTCTTATTTATTTGCTTCTCCATTGTTTCTCTAATTAGATTCCATCAATCTCAGCCATTGCATTGGTTGTTTTTGGTTTTGGTTTTTTTTTTTTTTACTTTTTTGTTAAGCACATCATCTCAGCTGAAATTCTCAGGCTTCATCTGTATCACACAGATATAAATCAGCAAGAGACTGATCATTCTTTGTCAAGGCATGGCAGGCAGGAGCCATTTGGGTTTCTGTCTGGGGTTTCACTAAACTGCATTTTTTTTCTCCCTTCCTGTGATGTGCCAAAAGTGTCATTAGCTGCTCTCTCTCTTTGGATTGTTTTCTTGTAAGACCACTCATTGCCTTCAGTCTGAGTTGCAGGTCATTCAAGAAAAGGCTCTGTTATTACTTTCTGAGCAGTCTGGGTTTTATTTGGCATAAACTTTTGCATACACATCATGTTCTGCAGTGAGCTCTTAAATGGAGTAATCACCATGAGATAAAGTGCCTTGAACCTAACCCCACCTGCCTTTCACAACAAAACCCATCCAAGACTTTGAAACTGAAATGGGCCAAATCCTCTTGATCCAAAAAATTTCATACAATGTCCCCTGCACTCAAAATTTTAAATACCTTTACCTCCCCAAGTAAAAAAAAAAAGTGCCAAAAAAGGTCTTATAGGCACTACAGACTGTAATCTTGCACAAAGTTATGGTCAACTGCTCAAGATAATCCTGAAAATCAATGACTAACCTGGGAAGGAGCTCAGGGAATGGTTTGGGTTGGAAGGGATCTCAAAGCACCCAGATCTCCAGAGAAATCTGGATCCCTGTGCTATCTTCTTGAGAGACATGAGGCAACTCTGTGCCTCAGTTTCCCACCTATTAACTGCTCCTTTGCTTGTCTCTCATTCAACCAGTTTGCACTTGAATGTTTCTTCAATATCTACCACACTGCTTTCAGCTGCTGTGTCTGCCTTGGCTGAGAAATACTCCTGAGCCTGGCACATGAGTCCTTTATGGCTTTATCCTTTATAAACAGTGTCAATATTTCCTTAGCTATTTTTTGACTAGTGACAATCATTCTTTTCTTTGTCTAAATTTATCCATCAACATTCCCAATAATTTTGAAAGCAACAACTTCAAGTGCAGTACGTAGACACAAGTTTAAGCTGACAATATTCAGGACATGATTTCCAAGGATTGAGTTGAAGTCCATTTCCTGGAGGCATTATAACTTCTTACAAAGTTCACAGAAGAAAATAGGAGAGACTGTGTTGCAGCTGCTTACAGCTAGCTTCCCTTCCTAACTTTTAAACTCTTGCCCAAAGAATGATAGTATGAATAGTATATATTCAAATGACATGAACTTTGGAAAAAATTGTAATTTCTGCTGTTATAGTTAAATTGAGAGAATTTAATTAGGAAAGTCTGAGAGAAATACTGGAGATTCCAACTAGAAAATATTCACAGAATCCCAGGATGGCAGAATTTTTAGGGTTGGAAGGAACCTCTGGAGATTATCTAGTCCACTCCCCTGCTAAGGTAGGTTGCCAGGAACTCATCCAGGTGGGTTTTAAATGTCTCTAGAGAGACTCCATGACCTCTCTGGGCAGAATGTTCCAGTGCTCTGCCACCCTTGATGTAAAGAATTTCTTCCCTATGGTGAGGTGGAACTTCCTGAGTTTCAGTTTATGGCCTTTGCTCCTCATCCTGTCACTGGGCACCACAGAAAAGAGTCTGGCTCCATCCTCTTGGCACCCACCTTGGAGATACTTGTTTGCATTGAGCCTCAGCCTTCTCCACACTAAACAGACCAGCTCCTGTAGCCTCTCCTCTAAGAAAGATGCTCCAGACCCTTCATCCTCTCCAGTCCTCCCTTGTCCTTCTGGAACTGAGGAGACCAGAACTGGGCACCATATTCCAGATGTGGCCCCACCAGGGCTGAGTGGAGGGGCAGGATCATCTCCCTTGACCTGCTGGCCACATTTTCCTGATGCACCCCAGGATATCTTTGTCCCTCCTGGCAGCAGGGACACACTGCCAGCCCAATATTGCACTAATCAGGAAATAACCTATATAAAGTAGGGAAAGAAGACTCAAAACCAGTAAAAAACAATGTCTCTTTTTTCAAAACTTTTATAAATGCCTAAAGCAAAGCCAAGATGTTGTTTTCCATCACTCAGGGAATAGTGATTTAGGTTAAGCTTGTTCTACAGATATTAAGAATGCTGAAAAAATTACAGTGCCTTTTGAATAGGCACTCTTACATGTCAATGGCCATGCAAAGTCAGCTGTCCTTGAAAAAATGAGAGCTATGGGAAATCATGTAAGAGTCTATGGATATGAATCACTGGGAAAAGACTAAAAGTTAGCTTGTACTTATTCAAAATTAATAAAAGGAATTTAAAGACTTGAGGGGAGAATTTCATGCACAAAACAAAACAAAAAAAAAAAGACAAACTTTTTACAGAGAGATTTTTCAAGATTTTCCATCCCTTTGACTCTACCTATTTGTGAGCCAGCCCTGTAGCAATGATCAGAGCTGGAAGATGACGGTGGGAGCTATTGTGAAACTCCTTAACAAAATAAACTACTCCTTAACAAAATAAACTTTAAATATGAGACATTCAGATAAGGTGTTTACATCATTGTTTTGAGAGGATTTATGCTTCTCCTTAATGTATTTTTAAAAAAATACAGGGTTGAGGACAAAGTAAAACTATGGGCCAAATTCTAACCCTGTTCCAGTGACCTCAGCACTGAGCTTGACAGTAGACACTCCTGTTCTGGCTCTGACCAGATACCTGGTCTGGGGTTCTGAGTAAATTACAAGTGACTGGATTAAAATCCTGCTTCATGTTCCTAAAGCTGGATCATTAATACACACAGAATCACCCCATACTCTTCTACACCCAAATCTGGGCAAGGTCTCCCAGCTCTCTGAAGCATTATGTAGCAGACCTTTCTGGAGGAAGAGATGGTTTCTAAATACTCAGGAGTTTTGGAAAAGTCATCAGTTAAGTAAATTAGAAAAAAAAAAGAAAAAATTTCTTTATCTGGTTTTTCTTAGTTGTAGCTGAAGTTCTGCATAGGATAAAGGCAAGAAGGCTCTTTCCAAAATTGAATCTTGCAGAAACTGTGTCTAAATCAGTCAGAGTTACAGCTGAACAGCTGAGTGAATCCTAATTTCTACAACCAGATGAATAATTTAAAGCACACTAGCATCAACACCTGGTAAATGTTTCTTTAATCTTGTTGCAATTTTCGTCATCCCTACATTTCTCTGGCAGAAATTATTCAAATTCAACTGGTTTTCTTTCATACTTTTAATATAGACTTCGATGTCTTTTTGAGAAAATACTCCGTCAGGCAAGAAATGCAAGTGCACCAGTTTTGAGAAGATTTCATGTAAAGCTGGGTCAGCACCTCTGAAGAGAACTCGTGCTGGAAGTGTAACTCTTTCTTCAGTGCAGCTGTGCCTCTCCTGATTGAGAACATCTTGAGTCATTTGCCACTGGGTCACTTCTGGGAACTCTCCCAAAATATACCAAAAAGGGATGTTTTCCACTCAAGCCTGCAGAGCTGAAAAAACAAAAACTGCCTACTAGAATAGTTTTGTTTCTTTCCTGCTACAGTTATCCAAGATGTTTTGTAAGGCTGAACTCCTACTAGCTGAGAATGGCTTTTCCCTTCACACTGTTCCCTTTCAGCAGCAGTGGCATGTTAAGGTCTACCTTGCACTCAGAATGTCTCAAAGCTTGCTACAACAAGGATCTGATGGAAAAGAAGAGACAATTTGATCAACCCATTCAGTCACAGCTGTTATTTATCCTTTGTCTTTTCACTTAACTCCCATTAATTAACTTTTAAATCAAGAAGGCTGCTGAGGTCCCCCTGGCCTGTGCTGAATTATATTGCAAGGATGTCAATCAAAATCAGTGCCTTAAATGTGAGGTGTGAGTCAGTGAAGAATAAACTTTTCAGTGGAGTATAAAATATGTTATGACTAATCCCTATAGAGGCATTGCTCCTTCTTGGACTTTTTTGGCAAAACAGGATTTTATAGTTACTCATTTGTACAAAATCACCACCAAAACAGTATTTTACCCTGTCCCTCATGTAGGAGGAGCCATTTGAATCAAGAGTGCAAGTGAATGCAATCAAACTCCTGTGCAGGAATAGGCCTGGCTGCCTCACGTGTCTGCATTCCCCCTTTTCCCCAGGCTGCTGATGGATCTAAAACCTTGAAGAACAAGGAGAGGGTTTTAACCTTTTTATCCATGAGTAAATTCTACATCACAACTCAGACTACAGAACACTTATTTAATCTATGGTTATCACCCTGTAAGAAAACAAAGCACCTCTTCCCACACTTCCCCAAACGTGTATTCTGCACCTTCTTTTGCTGTGCAAATCATCAAGATTTTGTTTGTAATCACCAGCAAGTGACCTCACAGAAACAGGCAAACACTGAATTCAAGTCACTGGAGTTTTCATTAATTGGCTGGCTAAAGGGAATGTATCTCCTCAGACACCCCCCACAACCTTCAGCTGAACACTAATGCAAGGAGCCCTCCCTCTCCTAAAGATGCTTTTCACTAATGAGTCTCAGCTTCCTTGCATAAGCCAATTTCTCATTCCACATAGCAATTATGTAAATGAAGGTGAGGTTCCTGATAATTTCCATTGGTTCCACTTGGCTCACAATTAAAAAGAAAAAAAAACATTGAAAACCTTTCATTTCAGCCTGGGAAAAGAACTGCTTACCCAGACAAAGAAAAAAATCAAAAAGGAACATTTTAAATGGGCTTTCCTCTTTATCCCAAAAGGACAGCAATAAATGGATGAAACACCACTTCTAGATGATATTGAAAGAGTTTCCTTCATTGTGTGCAGTCATTCAATTTCCTGTTGCAGCTAACAGCTGCCAAAACCAGGCACTGTCAATGTAAACAGTGATCAACATTCTACATTAAATCTCTTTGACATAACATGAAAGCCTCCAAATTTTTTGAATGGCTTAGAGGCAATGCATTGCATGAACATTTCCATGTTCTTTACCACATCCTCACAGTGTGAATTTTCCACCTTTACCCCTCACAATGCTAGTCATAGTTACTGTTCATGTCTTTTTTACAGGTGGGAAACTGAGGCAGGGCTTGACTTGGACCTGTTTCCTCAGGAATATTCAATTAAAGTCAATGTAAATTAGACCTTTGAGGGATATTGAAGACCTGCATCTAAGAGCTTAGCATTGGAGAGAAGCCTGTTGGACAGAAGGAAACAGAAATCACATTTCATAGTTCAGCAACAGTATGAACTCCTTTTTCTCCTCTTCTCTTCCTAGTATTGTAGAAATGAAAGTATGTAGAAACTATAGTATGTAGAAACTTCTATCACTGGAAATAATAAATAAATTCTGAAGTTTAATTTCGTCTCATTAAAACCTAAAACTCAACTCAACAACAAAATATAAAAATTTTAAAACCCCTAGCCTTCCTGATTGTAGTGCACAAAAAAGAGAAATTCATTATTGGAATCTAAATCTGTTTTTGCTTCCTGTGAGTAACACTAGTACAGGATCACAGTCTTTCCTTGGATCCTGTCAGAAATCCTTTGAAATGTCTTCCACCATAAGCCTTGAGTCTCTGAACTCAGGTGTTCTCATCTTCCACAAATATAATACTACTTTATTAGTGTTTGGATGGAGTTGTTACACTACTTTCCAATGCCTAAGACAGAGGGAATTAACCCTTGTTATTTTTGTAAAGGTCACACGGGGAAAACTCAAATCCTGACTTCCACATACTTCTAACAGACCTGTTGATGAAGTTCCCCAGATCCACCTCAGATCAGCACTGCCCTTTGGTTTCACTCACTAGCCTTGATCAAAAATTTTAGGATGAGATCTGTCTCATCTTGGTCACAGGAAAGGCAAGCAACAAATCTGATTTGATTTTTTTTTTATTTTGTTTTTTCTTGGTTGGTTGGTTTGGGTTGGGTTGGGTTTTGGGGTTTTTTGGGGATTTTTGGTTTGGTTTCTGCTTGTTTGTTTGTGGTTTTGTTTGGTTTTGGTTTCTTTTGCTTTTATTTTGGTAATATCAGTGTTAAGAAATTAAGATCTAATAGCAGCAATCACTGTGACCCAAAATTCATCTTACAGACATGTGAAGTCCTTCTAAGGTTACTTAGGAGGGAAACTTGCACTACAACCTTAGGCTACTCCAAGACTAGCCAAGTCTGTAATTATTGCTAAGATCATGTGAGAAACTCCCATTCCTTCTCCTGAGACTGGGAATCCAATGCCAAGAGCAGCACACAGCGAGGCAAGAGAAGATTCAAATGTATCAGGGGAATGGTAGAAAATGTGCCTCAAATGCAAAACTCAAACTAAAACCAAGTGATATTCACCTTCATAAATGGCTTCTAGGTGAAGTGTGAGATGAGAGATAACAGATGGGCTGACATAAATAGACAAATCCAGGAAATTACTGGATTATATTAGTCTTCATGACTGGAAGTACTCTCAGCACAACTTGGCTGAACTTGCTGAGACCTTCACCAAAGCACCATTAGGGTTGTAAAAATTATACTCTTCAGGGGAAGAGAGGAGGTTCAGGGAGACTTCATCAGTAGTTTCTGATATTTTCCTGGATAAAACTTGACTTCCATCACAACTTTCCATCTCCTGAGAAGACTTGCAGACAAAACCACATTGTTGGCCAACATCTATGCTGGGCTTTGTGTGGGTTCTTCTGGGGTGAAAATTATGGGAAATTAACTTGGCACGATACCAATAATTGCACAAGAGTGAATGGTGCCAATCCTCCTAAGATAACAGCCAGCAGACTTCTCTCAGAGCAAGAGCAGGATGCAATGTGCTGACAAAGAGACATTGAGCACAAGTGCAGACTCTCAGGAGGTAAGTTAGCTCAGGGAAGGTGTTTATTAGGTCACAGAATGCACCAGGATAGAGCCAAGCTAAAGATCTTCAATATCTTTTTTTTTTGTGCTTGGCAGTACTGACAAATGCTCCTGTTTACATCACAAGAACTTGGCCTCAAAGCTGAGTTAACTCACAGTCATAAGACCTGCTGAGATGTGCAGGTGGGAAGTGTTATACAGAAGTGGCAAGGCCTAGCAACTGTTAATGAAAAAATAGCAAATATCATAAATCAATGTATCTGAGCTGTTTAAAATTAAATAGGTTTCCCACAAACACATTTTAATTGGTTTGTCCTGTTGCTTCTGAAGACATCAATATCCATCTTCCTCTATACAGGACAGGAATTAAGGTCAAGTTTCCCAGAAAATTGAAGAACATTGCCCAGTAAACAGGAAGGTGTCATCTGACTAAAAGCAGCCCTGAGGTGGGAAAGGTATTAAAGAGGAAAATCTCCACTACAGTAGTGTCTGGCTGCATATGTTGTGCAGAAGGGATGTAACTAAGCTGGTGGGGGAAGTGATTTGTGCTGCTTGAGTTTTAAAACTCCTTTCCTCTGAACAGCCCTTGCCTGCACACCCATCCCAGCTGGTCTCTGGTTGATATTCACAACCTGTGCAGCCAAGCTCTGATGGTCTTGGAGCAAGTGAGGCAGAGCAGCCCTGTCCCATGGGGTGTCAGCCTGAGCTCCAAGCAGCTCTGCATCCTCCTGTGCCCAGCATGGGACTCTGGACCTGGCTCCAGGGGTGTCCATCACTCACCAGACTCAGAGGAGTCTCCAGGTGAATGCAGCTGAGTGGCAATACTGTTAGTGGGCAGCTGAAAGAAGTAGTTTTATATTTTCCTTTACACATCATAAGAGAGCAAGTCCTAGATCATCCCTCCCTCAGGGTGGTGCTGAGGGGCAGCACCTTCCACCACACCATCCCTTACTCTTTACCATGAAGGATTGTAGTACTGGTGAAACCAGAGCCTCTGGCTGCATTCAGACTGTCAAAAGCAGAAGTTTGTTCACTGCTGAAGGTTTTCCAAAAGCATACTAGTAAATTCTGGCATGTTAATGTGTAGAGGTTTGGGGGAAAATATGTTCACAGGCAGAAATATTCTCCTAATTTTGCATGTGGTACAGCAACCATGATGAAGTTGCAGCATACTTTCATTTAGGATATTAGCCACATTTAAAAACCTCCCACCTAGAAGAAAGTCAGTGTTTTTAATTACATTAACAGACTCCCAGATTACTGTTATCACTGTGTCTCATTACACAGTGTGTAGCAGAAATAGAAGGTCAAACATTTCCCTCTTTAGATCTGCTGTTTTATTCCCTAAAATGTAAACTAACCATTAAAAGTTTCAAAACCATGAATAATTATCTACTCTCCTGCACTGTCACATATCCCAAAAAAGTAAAAGCTCTTTATATTAAGTAATTAATTTTCACAATACCCTTATGATACAGCTTCAATTAACCCCATTACACATATGGGGAAACTAAAACAGAGAGAAGCTGATTGCTCAGGATCAGAGCAGGGGAAAAGAGCCCAGCAATCATAGGAATTAAGGACTAGTAAATCCTCCTGGGTCTTCAACTCCTCCAGTTATCACATTCCACACAGACACACAGCTCAGTGCTACAAAGGCTCAGGGATTTGTTTCTGCTAAATTCTTTCCTGGGGCTCTACTTCTGATATTCACTGGCTAGAGTGATGGCTTTGGATGTGGGATGTTGGACACATACACTGGGTATTACCCACAGTTTCCTTTTTTTGTGTGTTCTTTAACCAAATGAAATGCCAGTAATGCAGGGATCTTCTCTACACTATGCTTTCAATTGAGTTTCTTCTGAAACAGCAAGAAATGCTGAAATAATTTTTGGGGACCTAAATATGAATAACAATTTCATGACTGTTTCTTCTAACACAATGAGAAGGACTTGTTCTTAAGGGATAATATGTTTATCTCCTGTATGAATTTTTCTAATTAACTTTGTTTGTTTGCTTTTTGTTTGAATATTAGCTTTTGATATTAACAGCTGGTACCTGTTAGGTAATGTGCAGCATAATTCCTTTAAGATGAAAAATCAGAAGATGGAGTACAATCCCTCAGTTACACGCTTTTCTTGTCATGCTACAATTTCTAAATTATGCACAGCATTATAAAATACTCTTGTGAAGCAGATCTCTCAAAGTTATAGCCTGCAATACTAGAGTAAAAAAATTATGGCTCAGAGTTGCTGGAGACTGATTTTATCACTTTCTACTCTGGCACAGAAAGATGTAGTGAGTCGACTTCACTGAACTCCCCACTTTACATGCAGCCCTCGGAGGAACATTTAAATGGACACCGTGTAATTTCAGGGAGTTTTATGATCTTACCAGTGGAGGGGGTTGTGGTAGCAAATTTTACTACTCATTATGACTTCCCACACAGATATGGAAGGGGAAGAATAAGTTACCCATCATCTGCAGTAGAACGTGAGCTTTTACCACCTGTCTGCAAAAGCCAAGTATATAATTTTGAACTTCCTTAGTTCCTGTTTCCCATTGCATCATTTTTATGCTACAAGCTACACAATTTAAAGTCAAGGTGAGACCATGGGTTTTTCCAACTTTCTTCCCCAATCTATCAAGTAAGATAAGCTATTTAAGGAACAGCTTATCTAATAAATAAGTGGGATCTATTTAAGCCAGCAGGATTGTTTGTAAGTTTTGAGTTATAAGTAAGCTTTTTACTACACATGACTTAACATCAGTCACTGGAAAAGTGCCTGCTTCTGACAGATTAGGTCATATTCACAAATATTAGGTTACTTATAGGGTGGAGAAAGTTGTTGGCTCATGACATAAGAAAACAGATCCAAATTTACACTATCCTAGATACAGAAAGGAAAAAATCAAAAACCTAAATGTGGTTTGGTTCTCTCAAACCTTGTCCCTATTTGAGCCATTTGGCTTGTTATTGCCCTTCAGATACACCCCATCATTTCTGCAAGGGCAAAAGAATGGAAATTATAAACCCCTTGCTGTTAATTCATGAAAGGGGTGAAAACTCTGTATGAAGCCCAAGGCAAAAAGGGTAGTGAAGTGAATACATAAACATACAGATATTACTTCTGTGTGTAGGAAATCTGCAGGAGAGGAAGTGCTGAGTTTCAGCACAGTCTGCAGGCTCTGTGCTGTCACACCAATGAGATGTGCAAGTCTAGAGAGGATGAAGAGTCTGAATGTTCTCCAATTCCTCAGTGTGTTGCACAAACCTGATCTCTTACTCACCTGAGCCCTCTACCTTCTTGCCCAGTTTGTTGTGGTTCCATTGACTTCCCAAAAATTCCCTCAATCTTTTTGTTAGAGAGAGAGAGAGCAAAGTCAGGTCTGGTAGGCAGCAAGTGGTCCAGGCTGTCATTCCAACCAGATTTGCTCTCTGTGAAAATGGATCCCAGGCAACAAAATCTAAAGCAAAACTGGGGTTTTCCCCTTGGGACAAATAGTCCAATGCCAGGGCAATGTAAGCACTTGAAGGGCAATGTCAACACAGCAAATGTGCTAATATCTAAATGGACCAATTTCTTTACACATTTCTTCACACAGTTAATGGGATACAAGGCAATTTAAACAGAAAATTGAAATTGCTGCATTCAATCCATATTCTTGTTCAGTCTGATCATGGCAATTCATACGTAAAATCACAGACTCATATGATTGTTTCAGTTGGAAGGTAGCTTTGAAGTTCACCTAATTCCAACCCCAAAGACATCTTTCACTAGATTATGTGGCTAAAAGCCCTCTCTAACTGATTGTATCCGAATTTTTTAGTTTCTTATAGCAATGAGAAAAAGAAAAAGCATATGAATACTAAGTAAAACTGCACAAGTGAACATCATATGTCTCTGATTACAGCTGCTAGAAAGGCAGTGAGTGTTCCAGCTGTTTCCATTATAAAGATAGTCACAGAAAGCAGGACAATCCTTTCTCTGAAGTGGAAATATAAAAGAAAAACTGAAACAAGTGAGAAACCTAACCCAAAAACAATTACCCCAAACCTCCTGCCTCTCTTAAAAATTAATATTGAATATACTTCTACAAAGATATGTCACAATTCATATACTGGAGCTGTGCTCTGCACACAAAGCACTGCCTAAAGCTCTGCCTCTAAAGGCTAGAGCCTTTCAGACTAGCTATAAAAATGTCCCTCTCTGGACATAAAAGAACTCATGCACAAATCATCCATAACTTTGCCCTCTTGCTGTGGCATCATTGCCTTACCTGGAACATAGCTTTTCTTCAGGTGGAATGTTTTGAGGCAGCTGCTAGAGAGAGTGTGTCTTTAGCTATTTGGGTTCTTTTTGCTTATCTTACATGTTTGGAAGTTTACTAAATTATATAAATATTTGCATCTCTGAAGCAGTGCCATCCTTTTACAGATAAAACACAGAGAAGTTTTTCGTGCTGTTTGTGTTCCCTGTTTTAACATCTAGACTGTAGGAATTTTTTAGAGAACTCCCTGTCAGTGATATCAGTGGGAAATCAAACCAAGAAGCATTCTTTGGCTAGAATAATAAATTAAGCAAATCCTTCTAAAAGGCCTACATTACATTAGAAGGCACAGAAAATTCTCTAAGTTTTCTAATTTATAGTCACATCTCATACACAGTGTTAAGCTTCAGAGGTACTGACCACAGGATAATGTCCTAGAGATCTGTTAATGCTTTCCTGAACCTCAGATTAATTTCCTGGTTTGTCAAAATTCAAACCTGGATTCTATTTCCCAGGGTATTTTTTGTTCATTTATGAAATTTATGCTGAAAATATAGTCATAGTTTTAGTCTTACAAAATATAAATAATCAAAGTACTACATCACTTCCACAACTTCATTTTCAATTAATAAATTACGGTATCAATATGAAAGGAAAATGTTAATTCATTTTTTTACATAGTACAGTTGATTTTTTTTCTATTAGTGCCAGAAAGAATTTCTAAGAAAATAATAAGACAGTTGTTCTCACTTTAGAGTCTTCTCCTTGCTCTTTTTTCCACCCTGAAAAAATCTTCAGGAACATTATTTAAAATCCTTAACCAGGATGCCATCTTTGATTATTTGCTGGGAAAGACAAGAGCACCATCTTCTTTCTATGTTGACTGTGTCACCTTTCCTACCTTTTATTATTACTTGCCTAATTTGCATAGATACATGAAGGCACAAACTGCAATCACAGCCTTTTTGTGCCAAGTCTTTCACAAGCACAATGAAAATGTCTCTCTCTGCAAAAGTTTCTTGCAACTTCTTTTATAGTAAATGCACAGAAATAGGTGTGATTCAGCTCATCTTAAAATAGATATGTTAAATTACTCCCTCAAATTACCTGTTTCTCTCCTCTGGCTATAAAGGGAGACTGGTTGATTAGCTTAGGTAGAGACACCCACAGCACAGATTTCAGCTCTTAAATAAGATTATTTTTACCCTTAGCCACAGATTTCCAAGGCATCTTTCATCTCACAGCCATAACTCAGGTTACAGATAATTTATTGCCTGCCCTTTGAATACAGCCTGGCAAACCATTACAGGACAACTGTTTCCTGCTGGTAGAGAAAGCTTGGTGAAATAAGGTTTGTTAGAAAGCTAATTTAGAAATCATGCAAGACACCCTCCCCAGGGAAGAACCACTATTACCTCTAGCTAGTAAGAGTATATATAGATATATCATAATGAATGAATATGGTCTTCTTATGTAACAAAATTTAAACTGACATCTAACTGTCATCTATAGATCTCCAGATACTTAAATCCTAATTGTTAAGATGCTCTGCATCCCACAGTCACTAGGAAACCCTGATCACCTTATTATCAAGGAACCATCACTCCCTGCAATGTCTGTAATCTGTGATGATTTCCCAAGCAGAACACTGGGACATAATCCACCATCCTTAAGAATTTTTTAAAGAAAGTAAATAAAGTTCCTCCTTCCTAAAACTGTAGTAATTTAGTTGTTACTAGATCCCAAAGTCTTTTATTCCAGATGATGCTGACACTTTATCACCTTGGTTGTGTAGCAAACTCTTTATTGCAGAATTACATGCTAAACATTAAAATAAGACATGAAGAGGCAGAGATAAATGAGAATGACATCACACTAAATTATTTTGTTACTGGAAGACCCCTCTAACAAGTGGCTCCAGACATGCTGCATGCTCCTTCATATAATCCCT
The DNA here is from genome assembly GCA_034336665.1 of Luscinia megarhynchos. NCBI lineage: Eukaryota > Metazoa > Chordata > Aves > Passeriformes > Muscicapidae > Luscinia > Luscinia megarhynchos. The sequence continues at coordinate 96,329,600 of JAPFBE010000002.1, forward strand.
CACTCCCCTCTGCATTTTAGATCCATAGAAGGTCATCCCTTAACTGGTGATTCACAGGCTTCAGAACAGATGCCTATCCCTTTCTTGTAGGAGTTTAACAAACTAAAAAATATAAAAAGTAATTTTTAGGAAAAGCAGAAAGATGATATCAAAAAAGAGAAGATGACCCCAAGCTGGGCAGGAGTGTTGATCAGATGGAGGGTGGGAAGGCTCCACAAAGGGATCTGCTCAGGCTGGATCCATGGACCTCAACTGTGTGAAGCAGTGAGGAGGGAGTTCCTCTTTTCTCCCAGGTAAGAAGCAATAGCACAAAGGGAATGGCTTCAAGTTGAGCCAAGAGATGTTCAAATTGGATATTGAGAAAAATTTCTTCACAGAAAGGGCTGTCAAGCACTGGAGGAGGCTGTCCAGGGAAGTGGTTGAGTCATCATCCCTGAGGTATTTAAAAGATGTGGATATGGCACTGAGAGACATGATTTAGTGGCGGGCTTGGCTCATCTCAGGAGTCTTTTCCACAGTAAATGATTCTATGAAAACACTCAGTTGTGCTGTTTACCTCTGTCTTAGCTAGCATAAATCCAGCACAGGAGCATCTTCTGCAGGATTTTCTAGGGTTTTCTAGTGTTCAGTGTGTCATTGTCCCTCTGATATATCCTTCCTCAAGGAAAAACGAGGTTATTAGAGCTGCCACTTACATATGATACTGCTGTGAGTTCACACTGATTTTGGTGATGCAAGACAAACTTTCAGTTTTATTTGTTATACCTCTAGAAAGACTGTATACCTGCTCTTCAATCTATCAATCAAATCAGTTGATTGTCAAAATTTTCATAATTTGTTGCGAGCTGTCCATTTTTGTCACCTTTTTGGCACTTCATGAACAGGAAATATCAGACCTTATTGCAGACTGTAAGCTGTGATTTGTTATTTAGTTTACCCATTTTGACATCCCAGTTTCCAGTATCTTTCTATGGAAACTTTAGTGTTCCAGGGTGAACAAAAAAAGACCAAATCAATACTAATAAGCACTGATTTCTAAAAATTTAGGCTCTGAAATCAAAAACCAGGGTTGAAAATGCCACGTTTCCTCATGTACTGAATTGCAAATCTGCTTTGAAGGAAGTTTGAGAACTCAGTTGCTGAAGGTTGAAATTACACATTCTTTGGCAGAGGAGCTCTCATGCAGACCCTCCAAGGGCTAAAATAAACCTACTTGTAAAGTGCAAAGACAACATTTTTCAGGCATGAACTCGTTCAATGCATAATCATTTTCATAGTTAAATGTTTGAAGAGACTTGTTTTAATTTTGAAATATTATGTTTTGCATATTTATATTTAGAACAAATGGAGATGTTATATTTCCAAAGGAGACACCATAATTTTAAAATTGCTTGATCAAAAAGTTCAGGATGTTTTCTCCCACAGAGTGACTTTTGATTAAAGCTGCATATTTCTGAGAGGAATCTTTATCTTAACCTTGCCTTTTGACATTTTGAATTAGCCTAATGGAAGGAATTATATAAATCTACCTCTCTACCCATGCATAGATTCAGTGATGATAAAAAGCAAGATGTCCCATTAATTTTCTTGTACGAAGGATCCTAACATAAATACAGTCTCTTATCACTGGTTTGTTCTGTAAACCAAGGTTTATTTCTCAGACATACTGAAATTTAGATGATGGAATAACTGACCTGCTTGAGATCAGCAGAAAGTTTTATTTCTTAAATGCTTAATGCTTTGTTAAAACAAACAGAATCTATGGGTGTTTTTTATAGTGCTTATTTCTGTTCCTAAACTCATTGCTAGTTCCCTAAAAGCCTTGTTTAGTCAGAGAATTCATATCTGTTCTTCAGAAACTTGTGTGAGCAAACACTAATTCCCTGTGTTTATATAGCTCTGTAGCTGCCACTCTGTATATTTATTCCAAATATTAATTCAAGTGGCAAAAATTCTCTGAGTAAAGTATGGGACATTACAACAGCATATAGTTTTTCATCAATGCAGAAAACATGAAAACCATTGTCTGGGTGCAATTTGCCTACTGAACTGGTGTAAATGGCTCACCAATGTTTAGAGCAGTGCTGGATTTCAAAGGAATCTCAAGACTGAAATTTATATCAGAGTGAAGGCAGCAAGAATCACTGTGTGGGGAAATTAAAGGCAGGTAAATGAACCTGGAAGAGGAGAGAGCTCCGTGAGGGCCAGTTCCCACTGGAGTGGTCTGAAACAGCTGCTTGGCCAGTTTGACCCCAAAGGTGAAGCTCATCCTTGGCCCCAAGCACCAGAAACACTCTGTTGGCTCTCTGCATTTGAACAGCTGGATTCTGTCCCAGCCAGGCCTTCAGGTGGCCACTGGTGCTGAAGTTTTGTGTTTCAGACTCACTGTCCAGGGGAAGAGACTTGTGGCACGTGCAGGTGCTTGCAGACCCTTCCTGGCTGTGGCTTTCTCCACTGACCAGGTCTCAGGTTTGGTTGGGATGCTCTTCAGCATCTCCAGCACTGTGGGACCTGCTCCACTTCCATCTGAGTGATCTGACCCAGCTTCTGGAGGGGGAAACTGAGAGTTTCCAGCTTAGCTGAGGGTCTACAGTGGGAATTCTTGCAGCCACAAATATTTTTCAGCTTCCATCCTTTGAGGTGTTTATAAAAGCCCTTGACTGGAAGATGATTGAGACATGCAAATGGAAGTATCAGGTCAGTCAGAAACATCTTCTGTTTGCTCCTTTTTGTTATTTTCTTCTCTGTTTCTTTCTCCTCTTCTCTCAGGATATTAGTTCTGTTTAGATTGTGAATTAACAAGTCTTAAAAGGTCTGATCATAGAGTCACAAATGATTTGGGTTGGAAGGGACCTTAAAGATCATCTCGTTCCAACTCCCCTGTCGTGGTCAAGGACAGCTTCCACTGGTCCCCATCCAATCTGGTCTTGAATGTTTCCAGGGATGGGCTCATCTCTTATGACCTCACAGCTGAACTTTTCTAAGACAATTCATCCCCAAAATACCTTCTCTCACAGCAAAGTGCCCTCTGGATATAATTTGTATTTATCAGGTATGCTTTAATTTATATAGAAAATGCCTATTTATTTTCAGATTACTTTTAATTAGCTTTGAAAATAAACCCATGGGTTTGCTAAAGCATAAATTTCTTCCCCCTTTTCTTCATACTTCAAAAACAGCAACCTTACCTTCACTTAATGGAGGAAGAAATTACCTTTCAAAAAGTTATTGAAACTAATGACTGCAATTTCATACTGTTCCACAAGTCATGGTGCTGTTTCTCCTTGCTCTGATGAGCAACTAACTGCAACTGTTTGTTTTGACTGCATTAAGAAGCCATTTACAAGAAAAGGTTTCTCTTTAATAATCAAAGCAGAATCCCTTCACTGGGAGCTGCTCTGAGATAGTCAAACATTAATGAAGAGATTAAGATCCCTGCTTGTTTATTAAAAACAGGCACAAACAGTTCATTATGGAGCGTATCAGGAATGCAAATAACCCTTCAATTTATGTCTTGGGTGAAAGGTAGTCATGGACTTAATTTAATTAAATCATTTAATTTATAGGAGAAGGAATTCAGTGGGAATTATCATGAACTTGTATAGTTCAGACAGAGGTTACAGCAATGTCCTTTTGTTTTAGGGACATGGGTTACTGCTGGATTTAATGGGTTAGGGTAATGGTGGGACACAAGAGATCCTTTCTAACCTAAATGATTCTATGATTCCATGATTTTCTGATGCTCCTACTTTTTAATTTTTTCTTTGCAAATTGTGCTTCATCTTGTCACCTAAAGTCAGGTATTCCATTTTATGAAAAAGCATGGAATTGTGGGCACACAATTTTACATTACCAATAAAAAAAATAATGTCTAGCGACAATCACAGCTATTTTTCTTGACTTGTCTTGAGAAATATTGCATCTTATCTCTCTGCCTTTTATGAGAAAAATGGAGAAATAACCACATTCCTTGGCTGTCCTTGGCTTTTTGCACTTTTAACCAATAACCCAATTTAATTGACTAAAATTAGATGGAAGACTTCTATAGTCTAATAAGGATTAGCATAGCCTGTGATAATTTTTCTTAAATACTTTGTGTTACTTATAATTACATTTTCAGGTCAAATTTTCAAAAATATTTGTCTATTTGGAGTATTGAGAATGGGTAATGTGGTTCTTCTGGGTGGAGAATAAAGGAGATCAGGACACAAGTCAAAGTCCTGAGTAATTTCTTTAGTTATATGCCATGCAAAATATTTTTTTTTCTTAATGTTCACCCAGCAAAACCTTTCCTTGGCCTATAAAGTAAACAAGTAGGCAAGCTGGTAGCAAATGAGTATTGCTGGTTGCAGTACATGGGAGTTGTGATAGCTCATTTATAACAGGAGTGAGGCATAGTGGGTTGAAAACTTACCCTAAAAAAAAAAACCAAAAAAAATGCAGCTTTCACTATTAAAGAATAATTCTATTTCAAAGTGGTAATGCATTCAGGTGGTGTGTAGACTACTGCAAAACACTGCAGAGGAGATGGAAATTTATATTCTTTCTGAGATTGGGTTTATCAGGCATCTTCAATGTCATAGTTCACCCTCCAAGTCTCTGTTGGCAACAATGCTGCCAAGACTTACCCCAAGCATGCCATGTTCTTTAACCTGCCCTCTTCTGCACTGTCCTGGTCTCCATTTCCCCTCTTTCATACAGTGCAGAACATCAAGATAAAACAGCTACTCCTAACTGTTTCTGAGCACTGCTCCTTCTCACAGTGTTTTGAGGAATGACCTTGTGTGCTTAAGAGCACAAAAACGTGTTTTAAATACTTGTTTCCAAGATAAGCTCCTGCAGTTTTTCAGCTTGTGCCTGTAGCCTGGAAAGCAATGAATGACTGTATGTTCATTACTTCTGTAAATCCTTGCCCCAAAATTTATACAGTAGCTTAAAATCTTACAGTAAACACTTAGTGGGTGATAAGACAACTCAGCCAAGGAGCTAATTATACAAATGATAACTGTGAGGTGGCATCCTCACCTTCCCTGCTCCTCTAGCTGTTCATGCCTGGGTCCCACAGGCTCAGCCCACTGCTTGCTGCAGGCAGACACCTTCCCATGGTGACATTAACCAGCCGTGCTGCTGAAGAGCACCAGAGGCCAAAGCCCCATAAATCCACTCAGAAAGGCATTTCCAGGGTTTAAATTCAGGTTATGTCTGAATTAACTCAGCCCTGTAGGAGGGGTGCTGAGGGCAATGGAGTTTGTGCTGCTATGAGCTGCACTTGAATGGGCAGGGAGCATAATTTGTTCTCCACATGCCCAAAGCAGTATTCAGTCAGGGTATCTATTAAAAGACAGGAAGCTGAATTTCGTGGGGGCATAAAATCTGCATGACAGCAACTAAAGACTGTGCACAACAAGCCTTGCTCACTCTCTCCTTTTCATTGCTCAGAAAGGAGGAGCATAACGTGGAACAAAAGTCCTGTGAGGGAGCTGGAGTGGTTTGGTCTGGATAGAGAAGACTCAGGGGAGACCTTTTTGTTCCCTACAACAGCCTGGAAGGAGGTGGGGGTCAGCCTCTTCACCCAGACAACTTGTGACTGGACAAAGGGAAATTACCTCTAGTTGACTCTTGGGAGTTCCAGGTTGGATATAAGGAAAAATTCCTTCCCTGAAAGAGTGGGTAAGCGTTGGAACAAGCTCCCTGGGGAAGTGGTGGAGTCATTATCCCTGGAAGTGTACAAAAAATGAGTAGAAATGTCACTCCACTGTATGGTTTAGTGGGTAAAGTGTCATTTGTCTCAAAGGTTGGACTTGATCTTGGAGGTCTTTTCAAATTTTATGATTGCATGATTCTGTGAAAAGTCCCCAGTCACCAGTCTTGTCTTTAGGGAAACACACCTTGCTAAAAATGCTTAGGAGTATGAATTAAATGTATATCTTTTTATGAATATATTTATGCTCACAGCATATTCCTGTTCATGCACCCTGACTCACCACAAGCTAGTGGTCAGTACTGAGGACATGAGTGACCACAGGGGCTCCTGGGCTCCAGCACAGCCCTCCTGTGATTTAACTGAGCCACACAGCCCATCCCCTTCCTAAATTTTACACAGGACATGGATAAACTGTGGACCATGAGTAAGTCACCAAGGTTTCCTGTACAGCCTGGCATTCCTGTGCCATGGATGGAGTTCTTTCTGCACACATTTTGTTGGTCACCACCAAGGAACTACCTAGTACAGACTTCAGCTTTCCCTCTGCAGCATTATTGCAGACTACAGGGTTTTTTCCTCTGTTGCTAAAAACATCTAGTGGGGAGCAAACATTGGTAATGTTGTCAGTTCCTAAGGTTTTATTGTAAATCCTGTACATTTAATAAAAATAAAAAACCATGTGCATTGGAAGATAAATACTGCCTCTTATTTATTTTATATACTTCCATATTTTATATATTTTATTAAAATATTCACAGATTTTACTTTATGAATTTGCATAATCATTTCCAAAATGAACTCTCAGTTTTCACAGATCCTACAAACTCGATAAGAGAAAGATTAAAAATACTTCCTTTAAGCCAAACTCATGAATTCCATTTATTTTATAGTCATTCTTGCTGATGAGGTAGGAGTTTATTCACTATTTTATATCACTCTTGTTTAGTTGCAATGCTATTTTAATAGGAGTGTCTTATTGAAACATGCACAGCAATTTAATTAGCCCTACCCCAGGTATCCACATACTGAGAGGGATTAGAGGCATGAAAAACACCCACATTATGCCCTGTGTACCTTTAAGTGCAGTCCCATTAAATAATGCTCTCTTGCAGATCTATGAAATCAATTAGGAAGTACTTGCAAAGATAGCCAAGGAGAAACTGTTTAAAGCCTTAATGGCTTCAACATCCCTTGTCTTGATGTGAGCCCTATAAAGCTCTTAGAGCCCAGTCTGGATTGCATTAGCACCATGAAAGTCAAGTGTTAATCCTGTGACTGCACTGCCAGCCTGCCTCTCCCTGCCCAGTGTCTACCTGAGTTGTTTCTGCAAGAGGTGAAAGAGTCTTCAGTATTTTGTAAGAGGGAGAAGAACATACTATTTTCATAGTAAATATAAAACATAGCTTATTCTGAACAGGAGTAGTTTGGCTTTTTCATTGTTTGGTATTGAATGGTTTTTTTTGCCCCAGGAAAGTAAAATTTTAGCTGTCTTCACTGATGGTTATTTCATTACTATAAGACTATTTATGCCAGAACCATTACTGCTATAATTTGAGGATATTTCCAGAGAACAAAGGAACTTCAGGAGATTCTCGATATGCCAAAGGAAAATTACACTGGACTATGTTGTAAAATAATATTGTATCTTCCTTGAGGATTTTTCACAACAAGATGTTTATCCAAACCTAGACTAAATTATTTATATATTCATTGATTTTCCAAGGAAATTTCTTTATTCAGCTTTTGAGTTTGGGAATTTTTTTAGGCGATTTTCTCAGATTTTGGTATAACTATTTGTGATTTATGAAACTTGTCTAATAATTTTGCATTTTAATTGAACCAGACTTCCAAATTGAACTTTTTTTTTTTTAATTAAAAAAAAAAAGGACAACCTTAGTACATCAAATAATATTAAACTGAAAAATTTTCAGCAATGAGCCAGATATCAGAGACATGCTTTCAGATCACATGGTGAGAATTTCCTCTGCTTTTCTGACAGACACAAGCCCAACACCAATCCCTTGCCCAAACAGAGATGAACAACTACTGATCATTAGGGAAAACCAGGTTTGGATCCCAGTCCAGGCTCACCTGTTCCCACACAGGGTCTCCTTCTCCATGCCAGCCCACCTGCATCATGCCAGGTTCCTCTGGGACCTGCTTACCTGTCTGTCCTGCAATCGTAGCAAACAGCCTGTGGGGAATCCTGGATGGGATCTTCAGTCCAGCTCTTATCTGGTAATACCTGGAGAGAAAGGATGAAAAATTACACACTGCCAGAGGAGTGATCTCTTGGTCCAACCTAAAATTCTGTGAGAGCACATCCTGGGCATCTGCACTCAAAAGTGCTCAAGAGAACAGGCATGCTCAGGATCTTTCCTTCTGCTTTCTATTTTACACCAGGCAGAGTGGACACAGCAGTCTGATGTGTGAATAATGAAGTAAAAGATTGTGAAAAGCATTTGGCCTCCTATAGGAAAAGGAGACATAGAGAAACATCTATGATAAAAGGCCCTGAGATCAGACAAGGAGAGACAAAAAATTAATATAAAACAAATAAAGAAAAAAAACCCAAACCACCAAAATAACAAAAAAGAAAAAAAAAAAGAAAAACAAAAACAAAAAAAATACAAAAACTTCAATGGAAAGACAATAAAAGTGCTAACTCACATCTAAGAACATTCAAACTAAGCATAATAGTTATCACTCTGCTGTTCCATGTTGAGTCTACCTTACCAAGAAAATGTTAGCATGAATCATTTGCCCAGAGAAAGTTGAGTCTCCCTCACTGGAGATATTCCAGAACTGTCTGGACACAATCACATGTCATGTGCTCTGGGGTGACCCTGCATGTGCAGGGAGGTTGGATCAGATGGCCACTGTGGCCCCTGCCATTCTGTGATTCTGTTAATCATATCTAAACCAGTTATTCTGGTTGTTTTTGTCCCATAGGGAATCCCTGCATTAGGTGGAGGAAGACAGAAAACATCAGCAATTTCACTGGTTGAAGTTACACATAGAATCATAGAGTACCCTGAATTGGAAGAGACAAGGATCATCAAGGCAAACTTCTAGCCCTGCACAGGACACCCCAAAATCCCTCCATGTGTCGAGAGAATTGTCCAAATGCAGGTTTGGAGCTGGGACAACTTCCTTGGGGAGCCTGTTCCACTCCCCAGAACATGAGCTCAGTCTAAACAGAGGGAAAAGCTCATCCTAGTCTTCCTTCATCACAACTTCCATGGATGGGGCAGTGTTCAGTACAGCACCCAACCCAGGATATTAGCTCAGGATCCTTCCACCTCTTGCAGACCTTCCACTAACCCACTGTAACACCATGTTGGTGCCAGTCTCTCTTTCTCTGGATTTTCTATCCTTTGGTCTCCTTGTTTATACATTCCTTTAACCCACTAGGGTTTGCAGATAGTTTTGGCCCAATTTTTGTCCCAGCCTCTAAATGCAAAAGTCTTTTCTAGCCTGAGCCATTCTGTACCTTTATGAAAACACCAAGTTTTCTGTGAACTCCTGTATTAAAAACCTCACACATGCCACACTTACCAATAAAATCTTTGCTAAATGAGTAATAATGAATGAACTAGATCTGTCTTTCTGAGGTTAAAAGGTGAAGTGTTTGATGGGTAGAAAACAAAACAAAACAAAACCAAAAAAAGCACCACTCCAGAGGCAATTGTTCCATGTCTTTCACAGCTGAAAGCCCATGTTACTCTACCTGCTTCAGCTGGCAGCTCCTTCCCAACTGGGATATAATTCCAGCACAACCTTAAACATTTCTAGATATCCGTTCCAGTCAAGAGCTTGGGCATGAAAACTCGGTTTACATGTTAAGTTTTCATGAAAGAAAATAAAAGCAGCTCATATTTTAAATACACACAGCATCTAGTTAAACATAACATCAACCAAATCTAAGCTACCTGATCTTTTTCTCCATTATGCTGTTCTTGCACTATGCAGGAGTTTTTAATTGATGGTATTGATTCTGTTTTTCCTAAAGCAAGTACAAGAATCATGCCTTAAGACCCTTTGAATTTTCATTATAGTTTTATGGAATATAATTTTTTGCTGACAAAAATACTCTGTGTGGACTACTCATAAATTTTAATAACTTCCAAATACCAGTAGCAGGGTATTAAAGTAGTGTTACACATTAGTGTAATAGGACAATCCTCCATGTGCAGATATTTAAGATTTACCATGTGCCCATTCCACTAGATCAGCTCCAAAGAATAATATTCTATAACTGTCTGGCCACTTCTTTTTAGATTTTTGCTGCTCAGAATTGTGGTGGGTTATGCTTGGCTAACAGCCAAATTCCCAACCACATGCACTCTCCCTCCCCCTCATCAACAGAACAGCAGGAGAAAATAGGCTGAAAAATAGGATGGGATAGAGACAGGGAGATCACTTCCCAGTTACTGCCACTGGCAAAATTGATTCAACTTCGGGGAAATTAATTTAATTCATTCACAACTGGGTAGTAAGAAATAAACCCAGACATTAAAATAAAACCTCTCTCCAGCCCACTCCCTTCTCTCAGGCTTGGATTCAGTCTCTTAAACTCCTCTCAAGCAGCTCAGGGGGATGGGGATGGGAGTTAGCATCAGTCCATAAAATCAACTCTCAGCTGCTCCCTCCTCTTCACACATTCCCTGCTCCAGTGCAGATGCTTCCACAGGCTGTAGTTCCTTCAGGGAATATCTCACTGGGGATCTCCTGCCACACTATGGCAATGTCAGCCTTCCCTCATTGTGTGTCTCATGTTCAGAAACATCCCTCACACCCCTAAATATTTCCAGTAGGAAACTGATCTCCAATGGCTTGGCTGGCTCTTCTGATTAAGCCACCTAAAGCTGGGGAGATTATGCAGAGGTGCCTAGGGTGACACTCTGCTATAATGGAATCAGAGAATCATGGAATGGCTTCAGAAGGGACCTCAAAGCCCATCTCATTGAACCCCCTGACATGGGCAGGGACACCTTCCACGAGACCAGGCTCCTCAGAGCTCCATCCAGCCTGTCCCTGAACACTTCCAGGGGTGGGGCATCCAAAACCTTTCTGGGCAGTGATGGCCATGCAGTCACAACTCTCAGCAGACTGAGGCATTCAGCTTCTGCAGGATGCTGGGCAGACCTTTATTTCCTCACTGTCCAGACAATACTGCCTGGATACCAAAACCACATGAAGGTACCTCAGTACTGGTGTCTTCATAACAAGGTTAGTTCCAACATTCATTATGTCCTTTGCCAAATGGACTAGGTGCAAGAATATAAAAGAAATAGGTCTTCATCTTATTTAAACCTTTCATTATTCATCCCCTAAATTTTGGTAAGTTCAATTGGATGGCAGAGATGTTGTAGGGGTCACAAGTAGCTGTCTTCCTGTGTACCCACCAAACTGAACTGGTCAAAGTAAAAAATGCACAGCAAAGTCAAAGCAAGCTAAGGAGCTCTCAGACTAAGGTCCAACTCTGAGACTGAAGGCCCAGATATAAAGAGAATCCATAGACTAGCAAGTTCTGCACTATTATGGATTGCAGCCAAAAATGTAACTCATATTTTTTAGGTGACCAAGCATGTTTTAGTTCTTAATAAAAAGAGTAGCAATAAACAGTTATTAATAAATGATTTATTGCAGATTGGTTGGCACCTAATGCCAAAAAGTCTGGCCTTCACAACACACTGGCATAAAGGAGTTCTGGCATAAATCATCATGGAATTAGATACATTCTTCCTTAGAATAGTCTTCTAGTCAGAAGACACAAGAGGCTTCTAAATGTCCTGTTGTTGATTCAGTTGTGCATATGAGAGCATTGCAAAGACTTGTACCTCAAGGTGCTCAGTTGGATTAATAGCAGAGGACAAAAATGTAGAGGACTTCAGATCCCCCCAACACCTCAGGGATATTCACAGTAAAGAACATGCAGGGCAGTGAAAATGTTAAAGGCTCAAACTGGTAGATTGAAATTAAAATTACTAAGGAATACTAGTGCTCATAATTTATCAGTTTATTCATTTAAAAATTAATATTTTCCCTGAAAATATTTTCAGTGACAGTTTCAGGCAAAACATTAACAACAGCTCCAGATGAGGTAAATAAAGGAGATAAATATCACAAGCAGTATACAAGCGAAAGAATATCTTCACCTTGGGTGGTCAGAAAAAACCAGAAAAAAAAAGGACATCCTCATTTGAGTTTCACAAGAATGCTTATTGTTCAGTTAAAATAAGCAATCTCCATAAAGGAAACTGAACAACACCCATTACCTGTTGCTGGTTGTTGGGATTTCTTTTCCTATTTTTAAGCCACATACAAAATATTTAAATCATTAGATGGGCAAGCATTATCCATTCCTCCTCACAGCTTCCTCTAAGCCTTTGTAAGCAGGGAGGAATTGCCAAACAGTGACTTTATAAAACCAAGCAAAAAAAAAATTATAATAATATAATAAAAATAAAATAATAATTTAATAATTGTTCCCACACTGTAAAGCTGGATGTTACTCATAGTAGCTTGTGCATTGTGAGGAGGGGTTTTCTGATCAAAATACAGGAAATCAAATATGTTATGAAATACACTGCAAGATGCAGAGTCCCACACAATTTCTTCAGCAGCCACACAGATACATCTCCACTTCCCCACCCCACTGTCCCACACCTCTTTGTTGTACCAGCCTGAGTGACACTGAGACCAACATATAAAATGAAGCCATGTTGTGTTTTGAGCATAAATAAAACACTTTTTCAGTGCCTCCACAAAGACCCACACTGTTGGGTGAGTGAACCCTGTCCCCAGTCCCTGCTAAGGGACAGGACAAGGAGGAATGGCTTCAAACTTGAGCAGAATATATTTCAGTCACATATTAGAGAGAAATTCTTTACTCAGAGGGTGGTGAGGCCCTGCCCAGAGAAGCTGTGGATGGCCCATCCCTTGAAATGTTCAAGGCCAGGTTGGATGGGGCCCTGAGCAGCCTGGTCTGGTGGAAGGTGGCCCTGCCCTGGCAAGGGGGTGGAAGGAATTGACCTTGAGGGTCCCTTCCAACCCAAACCATTCTATGCTTCTAACAGGATGGCAGAAGGAAAATGGTTTTGGGGTGCTAACACCACTCATCTGTTCCAGTGAGGCACTCTGAGCTATTAAAGGCATAAATCATGCTGAGAAGCAACAGGTACACCTGACCATGCAGTGTGCCTGGTTTTCCTCAAAACAAAGTGAACCATCTCCAGCTGGCTCCAAATGCTCTCATCAAGGAGTAGCCTCATAGTCTGGTCATCCTCACCAGGCTCTTCCAATCCCCTGGAGATAAAGAGGGATCAGTTTTGTCTGCTGAGCTCTCCTAGAGTCTGCACAATCTCTTCCCACCTGAGAGCAACATTTGCTGTGTGGACCCTGCAGCAGCAGAGCCTGAGGGTGGGATGCTGCCTGGGTGGGGGCAATTGCAGGCACATGGCTTCTCCCTCTTTGTGTAAGTAGTTCTCTCTGAATTTCAGGCTTGGGGAGAATTCCTACAGACAGCTTTGTCTCTTCCCAGCTGAGTGACCCTCTCCAAAATTACAGGAAGCGTGAACATAAAAACTACAAAGAACAGAGCACGATGTGGAGATCAAAATCTATACTTAAAGCTGGAGAATCACACTGAGGCAGACATTGCAAAGGCCACCAAAATAGTTACAGGAGGTCCCCCACCACAAGTGTGTAGGAAAGCACTGCTGTGATATAGAGCTGACAGTAATGATAAATGAGATATTGCCTCCAAAAATAACAAGCTATTTTTCTCAGAGAACCTTGGTAGAAGTGGCATGTGAATTGGACACTAGGTAATACAGACTTACAACAAATCCAAGAAATCCATAAAGTTGCAGAAGGGCTGGTGAGGAGCAGAAGCTGAACAGTCATTTTGCAAAGGGAGTGGAATGGACATCACTTGGCTCCCTAAATGTGGCCCCAGAAATACATAAGGCTTTACAGTAAATTTTAAGGAAAATAATAATTAGGGAATAAATGAGAAACTGCAGTACAATTCCTGTTTTACTGCAATTAGGCTGAGTTTGGCTCATCAGAGCTAGGCTAGGCAGCATCTCTTTTTGAGTAAACATCTGGTTTGTGATTGTTTTTTTCTCCCTCTTTAAAGTGAAGAACAGTGCAGAAAAACTTTATTCAGTGAAGTAGGGAGAGCATGGAAAATTGCCAGCTAATGTGGTACAGGAATTGTGAAGGGAAGATCAGGAAACAGCAGGCTGATTTCAAGAACTGAAGGAACTTGGTACACTTAACTCAGCAAAACAGAGCAATCAGATCCCCTCTCTATCTATAAATATATTGGGAGAAAATAATCAGGAAGAAAGAAGACTGAGGTACAAGAAAGTACAACATTGGCACAAGAACAAACTCATATAAACTGCCCATGTATAAATCCAGTTTAGACATAAAAACTGCAGCTGGCAAAGGAGCAAGACTGTATTAAAAAAAAAAAAAAATCAAAAGAGCTCCTACCAGAAGCAGGAATGAAAAAGCCAGTTTGTTTTTAGGAGAAGCTCAGTAAATTTCCAAATGATTTATAAGCCATGGGTCCTTTTTATTTGCAGGACAATGTTATTTATGCAGGCAGTGCATACTTCTCCCAGTCCCTTTCCTCTTGCAAGATAAACTGCATGGGTCACCCCAGTAGCAATGAATTTGCCATCCCCACCTTCACTGGCTGTTTGTGAATTTTTAATCTTTAAAATTAAACAGTTGGAGTGGCTTCTTTGTTTTCCTCGTGGCTGGGCACAAATTAAGCCCTGCTGACCTGCAGTGACTCCCACTCTGGCTGGAGCCTCCCTGGGGAGCCTTGGTGCACGGACAGATGTGCTGGGGGACAGCCCTGCCCCTGCCCCTGCCCCTGCCCCTGCCTCCCCTGCCGGGCTGAGCTGCTGCTGTTAGGATAATAAAACGTTTTTGCTACAGATAACTCATCATCTCTAGTGATCTAATCACAGCACAGGGTCCTAATTTTAGAGGATTTACATCAAAACCAACAAGAGCAGGGTGGTACCAGCCCTGTTACTGATGCTTTGGACTCCATCCTCCCTTTCCTTCCTCCTCTCAGATTAATACCAGAGTATCTCAGCTCTCATCTAGTGGTGCAAGCTGCTGCCTACTTGTCCCCTCATGCAGTTGGCTTATAATGAAAACCCAGGTAAAGAAGGGTTGGCTGGTTTGAGAGAAGCACTTTGTAAGACAATATTGATGCATCACACCGCCTAACCAGGACACTCCCACCAGCACTTGCAGACCAGACTGCTCCTCCCTGATCATTCCAGCAGCATGGAAATCAAAACCTTTGGCTCAGTAACAGTGTCAAGGAGCCAGACAAGTTCAAATTCCACTTGATTTGAATTATACCTGAACAGCTCCAAGGCTTAAAATTCCATCCCAGATTAGGCTGCATTTAAAACAAACAACCCTTAAGCTAATACATACAGCAAACAAACGAGCTGAGTGCTGAGCCTGATGAGTCAGCCTGGAGCTCTTTAGACCACTGCTGGATTGTCCTCCAGGAGCCCCTGGATGTCACCAAATCTTCTCCATTGCATTACTGCTTCCAGGGAGCCAAGTACTGCAGCACACTCTTTTGGGAGTCTGAGAAAAAGCCTTACAGGCAAGAAAAAAAGATGGATTTCCACATGAAAACAGCAATAGAGGAGAGCTCAAATCTCACTGCAAGGCTTAACTTCATGGGCTTTGAACTCAAGGTCTTCAGATGTAAAAAACCACATTCTCTCTCTAGCAACCTTGAGACCTTTCTGTCCTGTGCTGATGATCCCCAGCAGAGGATTGACAAGTGTGTTACTGTCTGAGGACTTCCTGATAGATATTTCAGAAGTTTATTCAGGACAGAGTAAACATCTGTGGCCATCCAGGCTGATTCCCAGAAAAAAACCAGTGATCTATAATCTGCCAAACACTGTTATTTTCCATACAAACACTGGGGACCAAAGCTTAAAAATAAAGCTTTCTATCTGGTTAGCTTCCTGCTGAAAAAGTAAAAACTGAAAAAAAACCCCATTGTGGAGGTACAGGGAGAAAATCAGGGCAAAGGCAAGCAGACCATTGTTTAGTTCTCCTTTCTCTTCAGTGAAACAAATCAGAGGTGTGGCCACAAAAATTCTGCAATTTTTCATAAAACAATAGAGAACTTTCCTTGTTTGTGATGATAATGCTTTAGGTTACATATTTAACAGTCAAGAATTGGTGGATCTTTAAGTCACACACATGTGCACTGTATAAATCCATCCCTATTTTGTATATAGGTATTTTGGTGAGTTCTTTGACTATTCAAACAGAAGATCATGGAAAAAGGTGATAATTTTACACCTAAGATTGAAAAACAGACAGATAAATCAGACTGTGGAGTATATCACAAAAATTATCACATTGCTATATAAGCAAGCCCAATGTGCAATACCATGTGCATGAGGAAGTCCTACAATATGACCACAAAATATTTCAGACACATCTAAAAAATCCAGACATTTCTCAATTAAATATTATTTCAATAAGCTTTTCTGACTTAACTCTACCTCAAGCTTCTGGCAGGTTCTATAATAGCCCAGAATAAAAGGATAAAAGGAGAGTGAGTGTGGGGGACAGGAGCTAGCAGCAGGCAGGAGGTGGCTGTTCACAGAAGTGATCACCACAATTAGCACTTTCTTCTCACCTTTCTGGAAATAGGAAGAACACCTCAGAGAGCCCAGGGAATCTTGCACTCACTTTGGAGGCTATTAGAGGTGGGAGAGGAAGGCTTTTCTCAGCCCTCAGCCTTGCAGACACGGTGAGATCTGCCTGGCAGCTGCTCTGTGATGCCCAGAGCTGCTGTGCCAGGGCAGGTCAGTCAAACACAGCTGCAGTGCTCCCATCCACACTCCACAGCCATTTAGCTCATCAAGTTTCTACAATTCTCATCCCAGTTTTATTCTCAGGCTCTTTAACTTTTGATGAGGGTAGGTCTAAAATTAATAGTGTGAGGAGGATGAGCCATACCCTCCTTGCAGTGCAGTAAGTAATGAATTGCTGTCTCAGTAAAAGACACAGTGGGTCTGTGAAAGCAATCTTTTCACCTACCAGGAGTCTGCATCATGCAGATAAGATGAAATTGTTCAACTGTAAATTATGGCAACCTTCTTCTTATTTTTTCTTATTTTATTATGATACAAAATCCTGTTTAAAAACCAGATGCTGCCTGGTTCTGCAGGCCTGAGATGTGCTTGGTGTGATTCCTTCTCACCCAAGCAAACAGTGCACATGGGCTCTCAGTATCTTCAGAAGGTGCTCAGCATATCCCCAGATCAAACACAGGAACTTATGTCCTGAGTCCAGGATTCAGGGCTGGAAGTTCTCAAGAACATACTGCTTTGGGCATAATGTGGAAAAAATATTCCCAACTTCTGGCAGAAGAGCTCTGGTGTCCACAAAGTGTTTCAGTGCATCACTGAAGGAGAGCCTACACTTGGCACTCAATGATTTTCAGCAAGGATTTCATCTGGATCCAGGTAAGACAAAACCTTGACCATTTTTATACAGCTTCTTGTAGTTTCACCAGATCATCTCTTCCTCTGCAGAAATTTGCATTCCCACAAGCCACAAAACCTCCAGCCCATGAAACCCAGCAGCTCTCTGACAATTACACCAGCCAGCTCTCTTTATATCTCCTTTTATGCTCACCTCAGGGGCTCTTGCCCTTTTATGCTCATCAAGGTAGCAATGCTATCTTTTTATTTAGTCCCATATTCATACTTTTAAAGCAATTTGCCCTTTACCTCCGTTTCCTTCATCATAGCAAGGTAGGGGTGAAGAGGAGTGGGCAGTAGAATAGTGAACAAGGAGTAAAACGATAGAAATGTGCTTTATTGTTGGAAAAGAATGGCAGTGAAAGGAAAGGGCAGAAAAATTAGGACCCCAATAAGGATATGAGCACTTATACTCTTGTCTCAAAAGCAATAGGAAACCTTGAAAACATAGTTTAATTTAGTCTCACAGTCAAGTAGTAACCTTTTCCAATCTGTTCTTATATTACATGAAGAGCTAAAGATGAGAGATTTTGTGCTTTTCTAACTGAAGCACCTGGAAAAACTTACACTGATTATTTGAGAGAGTGAGAGAGAGAATTAACCCTCACCTGTTCTGGGTGCAATCAAGAAACTAGAAAAATTATTTAATAGATATAAATTGAGCTGAATATTCCTGGAGATCAATTCAAACCTTTATATTACTTTTTTTTTTTTTTTTTAGTAGAATAAGGCAAGCATCACGTCTCATGAGATTTCTAAAGTGCTTCTGTAATGCTTGTAGAGTGAGATGGGTAAACAGGTTTGGAGATGTGGTTATTTACACTACATTTGTTTTGTATCTCACTCCTGGAAACAGGAGAAAAATGAAAATGATAGGCATGAAAGGGCTTCTCAGAAGCTGTTGCTGTAAAAATGGTGCCTTTATTTTTTTCCACATCTCAGAAGGTTGAAATCCAAAGTGACCTTTAAGCAAAGGTACAAACTATGGGGGACACAATGTCTAATCCAGCAGACCAAGGAGAGACTTTCACTTTATTCACAGCATGGTAATTGTACAATCCCAAATGAATGCAAAAGCTGAGTATCTTCTAGCCACTGACCCTGAATTAGATTCCAAAAGAAGGAAATTTAGGGAAATGAGCAAAGGGGAGATGCAGTGTGACCTGACACACAGTGAATCACAATCCCAGGACAAGTCACTTTACTTACTGCACCCAGCAGATCCCTAAATTCTGCTGTCACTGAGCTGAATCTCCAATACCAGGAGCCCTCACTGAACACTTTGTGGTGGAGCAAGGCTGTGCAGACAGGCAGGCTGAGTGCTCTCAGACCTGTTTTGTCTCATGGCTGTGCCTGTGCCTCTCCCAATTGCAGGGTGGTCTCCAGGTCCATGATCCCAGAGCCATTGCTCTGCTACTGATCTGCCTTCACTGGGCTCAGTTTCAATCTTCAGAACCAGAGAGGAGCTTCCATCACTTTACTGAAGTTGGAAGGTGCCTCCACTAAGGTCTGTCGCTTGTTGGAGGCCAAGGGGAACTCACAGTCACTGCCACCTCTGTCCCAGAGCAATTTGGGGTCTCAGCACTGCCCCAGCACCTGGCCTGTGCTCTGCTCAGGTGCAAGGTGGGAGCATCTGGCAGCAGCACACAGCACATTCCCAGGGGAGCACAGAGCTGTGTGAAACTGAGCCCAGGGGTGGCTGATCAGCACCACAGCAAAGAGAAATACAAAATTCAGCATTTCTATCTGGGTCCAGCTCAGTTCTTAAGGTCAGAAAACAGAATCTCTTTTTCAGAATACAAAGACACTGCTTCAGTGGTTTCTGCTGAAGTGCAGCTTTATTTGTTCTGGGGTATTTTGAGAGGAGCATGTTTTTCATTCAACTCACAGAATCATAAGATAGCTGAAGTGGGAAGGGACTCATCACTGGATCCAAGAAATCATTGAGTCCAAGTCACTCATAGGATTCAATAAAACTAATCCACATGACTGTGAGCATCATCCAGACACCCCTTGAACAGCAACAGCCATTTCCTAAGATGTCTCATGTGGGTTTCAGAGAGGAATTTAATCCTGTTCTCTTTTGGAACCTGATTCCTAGAACTCATTACAACTCAATGTTCTCCTGTTAAAGAGGAGGGGATTGCAATGGTCCATTTTCTTCTCAAAATGAGGTTCTTAATTCAGACAGACACATTTATTTATGAGGGTAACCCCTGTGAGATGCAAACAGATTGATGTGTGTGTGTCATACGTGTAACAAATAAAGAAACTGAAGAACAAACAAGCAGCATTTCCTATTCTGAAAGACTAAAGACCTCAGTACAGAACCAGAAAAAAAAAAAGCACTCAAAGAATAGCTAGGAAACGTGGACACTTTTCAGTGTCAGAATGAAATGTGGAGCAAAATATGTAGACACATTTCTACTAAACATCATTTTATTGGATGTTTCACATAGCCTGTAAGAAAAGAAAGTGATGTGCCACAAAACTGTAACACCTCTTCTCCTGTTATAACATTACTTTTCTAGGACTGGAAGTAGAATTTTTAGAAAAGGATAAATTAGAGCTTCAGTGTCAGGCAGGAAAGGACCATTTGAGTTTGCCCTCTCAAATGATAAAATAGGGTGTAGAACCTGGAGAACAACTGCATAGAAACCAGGACTTAGGTAAGTAATTATTGGAGCCTGTGTATCTAGGAAAGCAAATTCTAGTCCTTGAAAAACAGCTTGAAAGACAGTGGCAATTGATGGACAAACCAGCTGTTAACAGGAAAATTTAATGGGGTGCAAGAAATTAAGGAATTGGAAGAACAGTTAAAGTTTAGGAGTAACATCAAAGACTTCTGGAATGCTTACAGAATACAAGGTAGAATTTTTGCAAGCAGAAATAAAATAAAGGATTCATAAATGCCATATTTTTTTTATTAGGAAAGGAACAAAACCATCAAGAATTTACAGCCTCTGACAAAGAAATAGGAAAACTGGTAGCACAGATGCAAGAACTGGAGAACAGAAGTAATGAGGTTTTAGAGACTGTAAGCTGGTTGGAACAGCAACTACAAAAAATTAAGAAAGTGGTAAGAGAATTAAAAGAGAATGAAGAAATATTACAACAGCAACAGTACAATAACCAGATTCAGATGTCTGCTTGACAGTTTAAATTGGATGATACAAGACATGGCTACCTGCAGAAGGCAGAACAGGAAGCACTAGTGACAAAAGAGAGATTGCAGCCCTTATTAGAACAAATAGAACAATATAGGGATAATTTGATCAGTAAAAATTAGGAGATATTACAGCTGAAGTGACAGGGATGCAGGAAAAGCACAGGACTTCCATCATCACTCAGCTTTGGTCAGAGAATGCACACCTGGAGAGAATCCTGAGTGCTGTGGGCTGACCTTGGTCAGCTGCCAGCACCCTCAGTCCCCTGCCTCAAAAGAACAGTGGGAGAAAGGAAAACAAAAATATTCTTGGCTCGAGATAAAGATAGAGAAAGCACTTACCACTTACCATCACAGGGAAAACAGACATGGTTTGGGGAAAATTATTTATTTACATTTAAAAGCAGAGTAGGCTGATGATAAACAAAAATAAACCACTTTCTCTGCATGAACTCCTTTGTTTTGAGGCTCAGCCAGTCACATTCTTTGATTCCTGTCTCCTCTCCCAATTTTTTTTCCCCAATCTCAACCTTCCTCCTCCATTCCCAGCTCCTCCAGCTCCTTGCCCCAGGGACCTGCAGCCCACAGAGCCCTCCCTGCTGTCCCCAGCTCCTGCACAGTGACCCTTCAGCCTTCCTTGTCCGACACTTTCAAGAGACAGATTCATGATACAATGTCTGCATTACATTTCCTCTCCTAACCTTTCTCAGGAAATGGGTGATCTCTATGTCTACCCACTCCCTCCACAGAAACAAAACTCAGTGCTAGATGTGGGATCTTACCAAAATTCACCTGTGTTTCTCATTGAAATACTGGCAGCATTGAAGGGACACTTCCCCCTCTACCAAGAAGGATGGATACTCTCTTTTGAAAGCACACTCAGTGCTGGCACAAGCCTGACAGCTCTAGAGATGAAAATCCCATTTTCTGCTGAATAGATTCAGCACTAACAACTACACTGAAACCTCTTCACAATGTTTTTTGTCAATATGAGTCCTCAGTCCTTTACAGAAAATCTATACAGAAAGGTGAAAAGAGTTTTCATTCCAAATTGTATCCTGAATCTGTCCCCTCTGCTCAAGCTCTGATCTCATCTTTGAGCTAATCCTAAAAATATTAATATTAATAATGTAAGAATTCACAAAACCTTGTGTTTCAGAAATTTTGTCCCAGAATAAATTATTCACAGAAGAAAAGAATAGAATCAGAGCAATACTGAACAACACAGCAGTAGAGACAGATGGTGATGTGTCCACCTGAGCTGCCACCAAATTCTGGAAACATCAAGAGTTTGCAGCCACTTATCTTTGCAGCAGTAAAGTCTCCAAGTTACTTGCAAATCTGCTCTTGGTGTGAGGGGGGCTTCTTTCCAAATCAGCTAGAAGTGAAACCCACACTTGTCTTCCACCAGGTTCCACAGAAAAATACTCTTCACAGAGTCACAGAATCATAGAATGGCCTGGAATGGAAGTGACCTCAAAAGATAATCCAGTTCAGCCTTTCATGGGAATGGAAGCCAGGAGGGCATCATCCAGCAGCCAGACCAGTCACACCTGAAAAACCTCCAGAGATGGGGACTGTGCAATGACCCAACCCCTGAGCTTGTTCCAGTGAATGATTATTCTCACTTTCTTATAAGGGATGAAACCTTTTCTGGTGAAAATTGCCCTTTGCCTTCTCCATGTGGCTCCTCATGAAGAGACAGTGTGTCCTCTTTGCAATATTGTGATGAGATTCCCCCTGAATCTTCCCCTCTCCAGAGAGATGAAACCTTCAGTCAGAGGAGATCTCCTTCTGTCATTCCTCAGAGGTCAGGTCTTTTGTTGTGTCACACCAGGGCTAGGACCCTGCACTTGTGTTTGACAGACCACACAGCTGCTGTTGCCTGCTGCTCCTGTCCAGGTCCCTCCTGACATGCTCACCTCCCCACCAGCTTGGAGTCAAGGGTTCAGCCAGCCTGGCCATCCAGGTCATTCATGGATTTGCATCTGCCTTACACAATTAAAGTCTCATTGTCTCCCTTTTAGAGTTTCTCCACTATCCTTAATTTTTGCAGGACTTTCAGAGCCTGAGCTCAGTGGATTTTGTACCTTGCTAATTTGGCTAGCAGAGATTCTTGAAAAATAAAGGATATTATCTGACACCAGGCTAATCTTGGGATTGGACCACCAACTAAGCTCTGCAGAGTCCTGAAGTAAAGCAGCAGGTCAAGAATGATCCAGCATTGCTTCCAAGGAGGGAAGCATAGAACCTGAGAGCAGGGTGAAATTTTAATCTCTGTTTACTGGCAAGATGATAGGATAGAAATGGTCCAGCCCTGAGAAGACAAGGCTCCAGGACACCCCACTGAAGCCTTCCAGTACCTAAAAGGGGCTAATAAAAGATTGAGGAGTTTTATACACCAGCAGATAGTGACAGGATATGGGATTTTAAATTAAAGAGGAGAGGTTTAGATTAGATATTAAGAAGAAATTCTTTACTCAGAGGATGGTGAGGTCCTGGCACAGGTTGCCCAGGGAAGCTGTGGCTGCCCCATTCCTGGAAGTGTTCAGGGCCAGGTTGGATGGGGCTTGGAGCAACCTGGGACAGTGGAAGGTGTCCCTGACCATGGCAGGGCAGTTGGAATAAAAATGAGTTTGGAGGTCCCAAACCCAAATTACTTTATGATTTAGCATTCTTTCTTTATAAAGTTTTAGGTGATTGAGCTACCCAGCCTTTCTTCAAGCTCTAGTGGGTCTATTGCATTAACTTAACTCTTTCCACTGCTTCACAAAATTTATCTTGTGAGAACATGTAAGTCCTGCAAATATCTAAACCAAAGAGATTTAATGGATCAACAAAAAAATTACAAAAATAAATTTTAAATCCGCAGCTTTATCGGTATTTGTGGTGAGTTTTGGTTGCAGACACCACTCCAGAAAGTCACATTATAAACTGACTTCTCATTTGTTGCAAGACATCCTTATAAAAATTTATCATGCACAGCCAAACAGGACCAAGAGATTACTGAACAACAGTTCATTTTTCAGCTGCATTTTATTTGTAATACCTTTTATTGGCAGATGTTATCCCCCCAAATGAATTAATGTTCCACCTAACAAAGTGGACGTGGATTGATGGGAGAAATTGATTTGTGTTTGTTAATGTACTTTTGCTGCAGCCAGCACATTAAGTAATTAAAGTGCTAAAAGAGATCTTCCCATCCAGACACACAATATACTGAACTCCATTAATGCAAGGACAAAAGACAACTGTTTTTTTCATTGCATCTTGAGTGCACCCTGTCTGCAGTATATACACCATATAGCTTAATTGCATCCATAGAATTAAACAGTTCCAAAAACAATATAGCAAGGAAACTCTAAAGGATTACATGTCCAAAAAAAAAAAAAGAGCAATTATTTTGAGTTGACAGCATAAGCCATCTTAAAAGGATCTGATCAAGAGATTGTGTGCAGTTTTCCATTCTGAAAATTAAACTTTGGGATATTTTAAGCTGAATACAAAGATATCTGATACATGAAAATCAGAACAAACCTTTCCTGTACACAGTTATATTTTCTACTATCACAGCATCTGAGCACTTGTAATTGTATCCTAAAAGAACAATCTTCTGAGATATTATTAATACTCCCATGTTTGTAGATAATAGTTGATGAGCTAGGAGGTCGTTCAAGCTCACCTCAAGTAATTTCCCAAACTCACTAGTCATTCCAACAAATAGCAACAGTCACAATCTGTATTTCAGCTTGGAACAGTTGCATTAAAATGCACCTTACAAAGGGCAATGAAGTGCATGAACAGTATTGCCAAGGGACGGGATTGCTTCAGACCCAGGACAGGGAAATAGAGCTGAACCACATCTCCTGGAGATCTCTGAAAATAATGTGCATCAAGGACATAACAGTGAGAGAAAATACTGGTGTGGGGTTTTTTCTTCATCTAGCACTACTGAGGGCTACTCATGTTAGTGATGAGTGTCACATAAAAATCTCATACAGGATGGGATTTAAAAAAAAACATATTGGCACCTGGTGTGTAAATGTGTGTGTTTATGCACGTGTTTGTAACTAAAGAGTTTGTAGTTGAGTCTTTGAAAATGTCTGTGGGGTCTTCCCCTCTTTCTCCCCTTTCTTTTAAAACCATATTTCCTCAAGTGAGGCAATTTGACAAGTCTTGTACTATTTACAATTATCTTTGACTCCTCACAGCAGCTATGAAAACCGTGGCAGGTTGTACCCCAAAACAATTAAATATGTAACAGTTTAAAAATATATCTTTTAAAAATACTAAATCTCGGTTCCATTCACTTATTAAACAATTCATTGTTGTTAATCAGTCATAGAGGAGTGGAAAGGAAGTGTGTTCTTTGCAAGACCATATGTAACACCAAAAAAAAAAAAGAAGGAAAGCCCCAAAGTGGGCTAAACATTGCATTTGGCTGGCCAAAAATTAAACCTTTGCCCCTTAATATCTACATATTATCTCCTCTGAGGAAAGCAAATATCACCCCAGTTCAAGTGACATTTATATTGTTGCTTTGATGACTTTCTGAGTGAATTATGTCAGAAAGTGGCTTCGATCTCACCTCACATGATTTATATTTATACACAGCTATACCTGAGATGTTGACTGGAGTTCCTAACTCAGAGAGTTACAGATGGACCCCTGTCTGCTGCGGGGAATCACTCAGCTCTCTGTATGTGTAAGTTGTGGGAGGAAGCCTAAGCCCTCGGGCTTGTGAAAGGATTTATGTCTATGTGCTGCAACATTTTATTACTTAAGAACAAGTGAAGTGACACAGTTTTAAAGCACTGATCTTAACTAGAACAAGCCAGAAACATGGCATTGGCATAGACTGTGTCAGGGCAATTACTCTAAACAAGAGAGAGTGCCAGCCATTAGTGAATGAGAAGGTCTGGTAATAAAATAATTATGAAATGCTTAAAAAACCCTTTGTTCTCCTCTCATGAAATTTTTTAGGGAATAAGAATTTATTCTCCAAATTTTCATGTGAGGGTGATTGTGGTGGTTTAGCTCTTCTGGTGCTTTTCCTCTCCAAAGCACTCTGCAAACAACAACTGATAGAGGCAACTGAAGTTACCTGTATCTGGAATTTGTTATCACACTGTTACATAGGTGGGTTGGAACTAATGGTCTTTGAGGTCCCTTCCAGCTCAAACCATGCCATGGCTCTGTGGCACACACTGTGCATATCCCCAGGGAAAGCATGGAGAGACCACCAGCAGCAAATCTTGTTTTCAAATACAGCTCTTGGGAGAGCTGCTAGTGGAAAAGTGAAATCCTCTGATTATACTCAAGCTGTGAAATTTGTTGTCCAGAGTTTGGGGAATCCCTTGGAAGTTTCAAGATGGGACTGGGCCTGGCCTTGGGTAACTTGGTCTGAATTCTATAGTTGCTGCTTTAAGCAGGTATTGGGCTGAAAAGCACAGAAGTTCCCTTGCAACATGAATGATTCCCTGACTCTAGGATGAGTATGACCATAGTCTTCCTCAGCATAGGGACAACAAAGAAGCTGTGCTGCTTCTTTCTTTCTTTCTGCACTCAGTTTCAGCCCATGAAGTAAACATTGTTTTAGTGATTTATCACCAGGACCATGGTCCCCAGTAACTCACCTGGCTGTTCAGCTTACAGCACAAAACAGATTTACTTGATTATCATTAATAAGTGATTTTAGCTGAGAAATGTGGTTTGATAATAAAATTAGGTTCTGCTTTTCAGCTGCCTGCAGTGCTCCATGCCTTAAGTCTTGATGTCCCTGTGTCCAGTTCCTCAACAAGTGTGTCACATCCTGGAGGAGCTCAATTTTCAATGCTGCACTTAATGACACAATGTAAGAATTTAAGGGGCTTGTGTCGTCAGTTCATTAAGGAGACAGAGTCAGAGGGCAAAACTGATCCAGGTGCACCAATGAAGATCACATGCTCCTAAGGTCTATGAACAAAGAGCAGCTACTTTTTGGATAAAATCTATTGATTCAAGTAGAAATATACCTCAAAGACGTACATTTAGTCCATTAGATTAATACATTTGATTAGCAGAACTTAATAGGGATCAAAGCCACTCTGTGATACTCTAGGGGACAATACTTTAAATTTTAAGATCTCTGCTTATAGAAATATTTCTTATTTTATGAATTGGATTCATAAAAATAGGAAAGGCAGTGCCAAATTACACATCAAGAGCTTTGAAGAAAATCTTATAATAGTCAATTTTTAATGCTACAGATGATAGAATGAACTGTCTTCCAGTTAATGGCTCATGAGCATTAAAAGCTGGCTAAATCCCAAAAGTTTAATTTTGTTTTTTTCTTCGCTTTTTAACTCTATTTTTTTCCCCCAAGATTTTAATCTAACATCACAGCTTGCATTTTATTTCCTAGGAGAGTGGATCCCATCTGTTTGCATGACATTCCTCTTGGCTAGCACTGTCTATATGATATATTTTAATGTTTGTCTTCCAGGAGCAGTCAGAGTGCCTTCTCTCTCTGTATCCTTACCTTTGATTTATGAATTTTCCTGGTGTGTACAAAGCTTCCCACCTAGATGCCAGAGTATCTATACCAAACTGTTCTCTCTGTAAGTATCACCACCTTTTATCTTTGGATCAGAAATTGCTTTGCAGCATTTACCAATCTTTCAAAATGTCTTTCTTAAGTCCCAGTTGTTTATTTTCCTGAAGGTGGGGAAAACCAGAGACTAGTCTAACAAGGTCAGGATCAGAAAGGGAGATAGGAGGTGAATCTATTGGTTCACTAGAACATATATTTTTTTTCCCCTCAGATGTGCCCATGAATAGAGGCCAATCTGCTGAATGCTGTGCAGTGTGCACTTTTAAGTAATTTGTTTTAATGACTAGTTATCACTCTAGTGCCCATGACCAAGAGAGAAACAGTTGCTACCCCATGTGTGAAGGGTGGCTGAAGTAAACTGAGCACATTCTTTCTCAACATATGACTCAGACAGCTCCTGTTGTGTTACATGGGTGCAAGTGGGAGCAGAACAAGTGCTGAAGCTGGACCAGATGGGTTGAGCAGTGGCAGGACGACATTTGGAGCTCTCAGAAGCTCTCAATTTGCTATAGCATTCCTGGGCTCTCCAACATGTATTTGTTTCAAATTACTGTGCTGTCCAGAATTTTCCCTCTGACACTGCACATGCCTGGTTTTTACTCTGTATTAATGATTGCTGGGAACAGTGTGTAGATAACAATCATGAACTAGCATTATCTCAAGTATAGGCATTATCTCAAAGCATTATCTCAAGGCCTTGAGTAGTCTCTATCCAGGCACCTTATTTCTGAATTAGTACTAATTCTGTGATACTGCCTTGGTTAGTCAACCTCTCAGGAGAGCTGGGGAGTGGCCTTTAATTCATCTGTCTATAGGTGACCAAGTGACACAGAACCCAATGTAGTTACCTAATGTATTTAGAGTCAGGTGAGCCAGAGTATTGCTTATTTGAAGGAGAAAGATAATTTCCAGATACAAGAGCACCCTACTTTCCACTGACTAATCAATTACGTGTCAGTGGAGTTTGCTGAGGTGCTGCTCTTCACCTGCAAACAGCCTCACCTCCATTTATTTTCAATGTTTCCCCCCTGGCACTGGCACAGGACTTCCCAACTCTCTTCAGCAGACACAGAGTGCTAGAAATTAAAGATGGCTATACTCATTAACCAAATGAGAGAACTGTCTTCACCAGCTGTCATGACAATAACCCATCATTCAGGATTTTCATGAAGTTGCCATTTGCTGCACTTCAGGACTCTGATCTTTAGCTTCATGCACACCTGCACTGCAGCTATTTCATGGCTTTAGATTTGTGCTAAACTAAGCTCCATCTTGTCACTTCAGGTTCTCAGCTGACTGACTCCTGAGGGGTTTTATCCTTTTTTTTTTTTTTTTTTTTTTTTAGAATATTGGATGCTGCCTTAAAGTGAAGAATGTCATCATGGCAAGAAAAAAAAAATTCAGTCCTGTCAATGCATCTGTTCCAAGGGACAGCATTTATTATTCCAAAAAGTCATCACTTCCATCCCTTTACAATGCTTACAAGCCCTCTTCTTTTTATTTTTCCCCCTTTTGTTCTTTTTTTTCATTTATAATAAAGAGAATTCATGCATCATAAATGCACTAGGTAAGTATTTTTAAAATGACAGATTTACACTCCAGAAGTGATTTGTATTTCATTACAGGTGAGAAGTCTGAAGAAATGCATATTTTTTTGAACAAAGTAACAAGATTTACATCTGTCTTACACTTTCAAACTATATTTTATATATACAGTCTGACACTGTCCCTCAAAGACTCTGAGAAATAAAGTCTGAACCTCTGAACACAACGTGCATTTTCCAGGTACCATCTGACAAGAGAGGCCCTGATGGATTGCTGAACCCCAGGGAAAAGGAGCTGCTGCATTTTGTCTCTAAAGGAATGATTTCATGGCTAAGTACACTGAAGCCCAGTTGTCCATCTGGTAGTTAACAGGGATGTTTTGCCACACAAAAGCTTAGCCTGTTGAGTCAGAAAATCTTCTTTCCAGCAGCTCTGAGTGCTATTGATCCCTGGTCTGATCCTTGCAGGGTTTTGCAAGCTCTGAAATCACTGATCTTTTCTCCTTTTAGAAGAAACTGGACTTCATCTTTCCACTCATTTTTAATCAGCACCACCCCTCACACCCACAAACCACCAGTGTAAGTGTCAGACACAAATTGCAGCCTGGAATTCGAGGATTGAGGAGATAAGCAGTTGGTTCAGCCCTGTGATCAGTAACCAGTGACTTACCTTGGCCCATGTTTCATGAGACATCATTGCCAGAATCCTACCACTAGTCAGTCACTATTTCACCTTCTTTGTGCCCTCAATTTCCCCACAAACTCCAAATATTACTCACCCTGTGAATGCACCACTTGTGGGGTTCGTTTTTTTCCTTAGTCAAATAGATTTTGAAAAGCTTTAAGAAAAAAAGGTGCAGAAGGATTGCTTCTGACAGAACCAGACGAATCAATTAATTGATCTCTGGCAGTCAGGGATAATTTTATTTCCTACTCTATTAAGGAAAATCAGAATCAGTTAGCTAATTTCACTAGAGAAAATGTCACCAGTTATTAAGCAGCACATGATGGAAAGAATTAAAGATGGGAAAATCAAAAATGTTTTTCCTTCCAGAAATTGCATTACTTATTACTCAACCTTTAAAACTCTGGAATCAAACAGCATTGCAAATCCTTTGGTTTGACCAAAAAAGGGTTTTCTTCCCCTGTAGCAGTGCCTGCAGGGTGCAGAATTTAACCTTTGATGTCCATAAATACTGACATGGTTAATTTGTGCTCTAGAAGAAGATATATTTAACAGTAACTGACCAAACTACCTGCAACACATAATTTACTGACTGTTCCTGATATATATTTGCCAAAAACATAAAACCATGACAAATATTCACAACAAAAAAAAAAAATCCTGATTTTTATATAGGAACTATTCATACAGGTAAAGGAACATTATTCCAATAGCACAAGTTGTAGTTCAAATAATTTAAGGAGCTTCCATTTCCCATGGGGAGGTGGAGGTGGTAACTGTGCATACAGATTTCAAAATAGCATCCAGTAAAACCAAAAATAGAACAGGGCCATTACTGGCAGCCTAACATTTTAAAGCACTTTGACTCTCTGACTTATGGACAGCAGCTCATGTCCTTAATCAAGCCTGATTAACTATCCCCTAATGGTTCCAGAAGGGCTGATTCTTCCTAAATCATGTTGATTTATTCATTCTTTTATTTGAATGGAGTGCTCCTCTTGAAGAGACTCGTGCTTGGAACAGTCACACTCTCCCAAAGGGCAATGCCTTCAGAAGGACAGCCAGCCAAGACTAAATGTTTTGGGAAATATTGCCCTTATTTCTGCAGCTGCCAAGTTCCAAACCAGAAATTTCAGCCCTGTCAGTTAGGCATACAGGAGCAGGACTATTCTGTATTTGTGGGCATATTCAGGGTTTATATTATGATTTTTTGGTTTTGTACCCAAATATTAGGAGGAAAAGTAGATTATATAAATTATTATTAATGGTTTTCATTTTTTTCATTCTTCTGAGGTTAAAAAAACACAGTGTGTTGGGTTCCCACAGAAATTAAGATGAATTTCAATTTCTCTGTTTTTCTGATAGACAACACTTCATAAATCACCTTTCTGACCTTCATCAGAATTATATTGATTCAATTTACTAGTCACTCAGAGAAGAAAAATGTTAGTTAAATAGAAAATACACATCATTCTTAATTTTACCACACTCTCATCTGTGGAGGCCACAAGATATCCCAGATATCTATAGTCAATATCAACAACGGCAGTATAAAATGTCAAAATTGAAAGTGTGCCCAAGTTAAAATGAAGTTGGGCAAGCTCATCTACTCCTTTCCTTTTCACACATTCATGTACAGTGAAAGGGCCTGCTGAACAGATGAAGTCAGCCAGAGGATGGTGACCAGCAAATATGAGACACAGGGGTTTTGCTGGAAATGTAGAGGTTAAAATGATGGAAGGAAAGCAAATGTAATATTGTGCAGGATACATAGAAAGAAAAATTACTGCAAACAAATTAATGCAGTATAACCTATAGTATCATGTGTTTGGAATATTAATCAGTAGAGCAAGGTAAGTACCAGTGGGGAAAAAGCAAAGGTAATTAGGAACTCATTAGTGTGACAGCTGAATATATTATCTGTGTTAGTGCCAGGCTTACCCCCACACCAGAGATTTGATGTGACTGTCAAAGCCAAGGAAAGCATTTCACAGAAATGATTGAATGCAAAATCAGACCAATACAAGAAAAACAGGCAGGTCATCACACTGAACATGGAAAGATTCCTGGCTAAACTCTGAACATCCTGTTGACTGAGTCCAAAAAATCACATAGCCCAAGATGGGAATGATTTTCACTTGTGAAGAAGATCAAAGGCATTACAATGATCACCATCAACCAAGGAAATAAAAAAAGGATCTATAGTTAGGACTGTCTTCTGTTATCATAAGAATCAGAATGCACATGAGATTTTTTTAATAGCTTGGGTAAACCAAACAGCTCAAGCATAGGGGTTTCTTTTTCAGTTTGACACCAGAATTTGACATAGTCAGAATACTCTTTAACATAAAGTTGGTGGATTTCCTCTTGGAGAGAGCAACAGAATGACAGATGCCAGCTGTTAAAACCAAATAAACCTGTTTCCTTCATTCAAGTTCCCAGCATTTTTCCCACACAGTTCATCAAAGTAAATCAAATAACAAAATGCCTCTGTACTGATGGAAACAGCTCTACCTAATCCATCCCAGTACCTGAAACAATTCCCTGGTTTTCATGAGGGAAATGATGCTTGAGATAGACAAATCATCTGTGAACCACCTCTGTGCCAAGCTAAGGCTTGAAAAAGAACATGTAGTGTTCTGTAAACATCAGTTTTGGTAGGTGAAAGAAAATAACATTCCTCTAGACCCACTGTTTTCAATGAAGTACGTTATTTTGGGCTGAGAGTCCTGGTCTCTCCCAAAAGTGTTTCTTTGTCTAATTTTTCTCCACTGAAGGACACCTGTGGGGTTCAATGTGCAAGCTGAGCAACAGCTCATACCTGGCCAGGCTTCTTCACAGCCATCAGGTTGTTAAAAACTACTAGGTAGAGTGGTGCAAAAATAATAGAGGCCGAAGTTGGACTAGACCAGTGCTGTACATGTTCTTCTAATTTATGGGGATGTGAAAAATCAGTGTGGCCACCAGAAGCAGAGCTTTAGACAAATATGAGTATTCATTTTCCCTTCTGAAATGGTGGGATTCAGCTAAATTTCATTAAAAGAATATGGTCATTAGATTCATGGCCCTGAAATGAAATTGTTTACATTATAATTCAATGCAGCTATTATTTACCATGGAGACTCAAAACCAGTCCAGAAGCATTTAAAACAGCCATTGTACTTACATCTGAACAGGGGCTTAAAATAATTTGGAGCATTACAACATTGTATTGCAAAAACAAGTCAGTCAGCCCGAGTTTATAGTGAAAGTAATGTACATTGATTTTCCTTGACAGCAATGAAAGCCCAATGACATCCTTCTCTGCCCTGGAGATTGCATGAAATATAACTGCACTTGGCAGAAAAGAACCTGTTTTGCAATTTAACTCTTTTCTGTAAGCTGCTCCTCTGTTGCCAGCTGCAAATTAATGGAAACATCAACTCACCCCCTCTGGAAGAGGTCCACATTATGGAATTTGTGTAGCTCCACAGAAAACTCGACCGTTCCCTGAACCTCAGACATGGTTTTATCAGGTCATCACCTAAATAACACACACATAAAAACATTGTAAATGTTTGAAGTATTGTACTTAACAAATCTATGAATGGATGATTTCATTCTAGTTGGCATCTTGGGGTCCATGCAAAGCTTGAAATAGATTGATATCTTACAATGACATCATTTGGCTCCATCTTCAGGAAAACTCACTAAAAGCCAGATCAAAGCAGTAATTAAGAGAGGTAAGAAGTCTAATTAAGCCTGAGGGCAGAATGATAATATTATGAAAAGTATAAGAGCAAAAAGTAAATAACATATTATGAGCAAGAATCTCAAAGCAAATTTTAATTAACTCTCTTGCTGCTCTTGTATGGGAAATTGATTTTTTTTCCCTTCTCATTTTATGAAATGGCAGATTTCCAGGGTCAGCACAGCTCATTTCTGTAAAAGCACAGGCCAAAAAGACAAGAACCCTAGATAGACGAGAGCAGAATTCAGATTTCTCTTGCTTTTGACCCTTCCTATGACTTAAATAAAGTCCCAGAAGGGAAGCTTCTGAGGGAATATGAATAATTTAAATATTAATGAATGGAAGATATTCTTTTAAAGAAAATGATGACAGTCATGGCACCTAATAGGCCACAACAGTGAGGTCAAGATTTTGAAGCATTACAGCCATTTACATAGTACATCTCACGTGCTTATTGAATCATAAAATAATTCAGGTAGGAAGGGACCTCAGGAGGTCATGCCTCACTCAAGGAAATAAGTTTCCAAACCAGCTCTATTTAATACACAAGTGTAGGTCCTTAACATTTCCCTAATTACAGGAGAGGAAAGCCAAGGACTTTTGCAGCTCTCAATTATTTTCAATTATTTTTCTGCCCTTCCCTCCTTCTCCCCCACCATCCCCAGCAAGTGTACTTCTGGCAATCTGCCAAGCTGCCTGGAAATTTTCTATAGGACCAATGAGAGGATAAAGATTAAATTTTTTTCATTAACACATTCATAAGCAACATTTTAGTTGCTGTTTGACAGCAGCCAAGTGCAGTCTCTGAGGAAGATCCATGTCAGGGCTCTTAACAATTCCCCTTTCTGTGACACACAGGGCTTTAAAGGAATATGTAGCTCAGATGCAAAGTGAAAAATTCTCCAGAGGTGCTAATCAATAATTTTCATGGCTCTCCTAGATTTGACCGTGTCCTTTAATGAAGCAGGGGTGAAGAAGATTTTGATACATGAAGTCCTCAGATAAGCATTAGGCTTTAGATTTCTCAAGGCTTGCTCCTGATTAGTAATTTTCCAACTGACTGGCTTATTACACTGATTATTTTAAACTAAGTTTTTGGGTTTTTTTCTGGCTATCGTCTCAAGCACTACAGTTTTTCAAAAAGATCTCATTCCAGAGTTAAAAGGTTATTAACTTTTCATTCACCATCCTCAAACTTTGAAATGACAATAATGTGATATAAAATACATGTAATATATGTCTATAACTGTGAGAAAGACAAAGAGAATTGCTAAACTACACATCTGATATGCCTCTGAGGTAAGGAACTCTGCATTAGCTTCTGTCAGGCCATGATTTGGGTGTGCTGAAGGTACATTCAAACTCTATTATTTGTCAGAGAATCACAGAATAAGCTATGTTGGAAAAGACCCTTGGGATCATCGAGTCCAACCCACCCACGACCTAACACCCCCTTGCCCTGAGCAAGGCCCTGAGTGCCACACCTGGTCTTTGCTTAAACACCTCCAGGGACACTCACCACCCCCCCGGGCAGCCCATTCCAGTGCCCAGTCACTCTTTATTCCTAATATCCAGTCCAGCCCCTGGTGCAGCTCAGGGCTGTGTCCCCTCGTCCTGCTGCTGCTGCTGCCTGGGAGAAGAGATGGAGCCCAGGCTGCTGCACCCTCCTGCCAGGGCCTGAGCCTCCTCTTCTCCAGGCTAAACACCCCCAGCTCCCTCAGAGGCTCCTCAGAGGATTTGTGCTCCAGAGCCCTCCCCGGCCCTGCTGCAGCATCTCAGCATCCTTCCTAAACTGAGGGGGCCAGGACTGGCCACAGCACTCGAGCCACAGCCTGAGCACTGCTGAGTGCAGGGCAGGAAAAGCAATGGTTTTTGTTTCCTTTGCCCCCATTTCAACAGGAATGAAACCAATACTTTGTCCTTTTGCTTTTTTGGCACAGATTAAGAAGTTGTACACAGTTTGCAAGCCACGAATATGACACACCCACCTGGTTTGGGTGTCTGTGTGTGAGGTAGCCTTCCCCGAGTCAAAAAGCAGGCTGTGTGGGAAGCTAGTAGGAAACCATGCAAACCACAAAGCAATACTCTGACAAGGTATTTAGTCTTGAGGAGAGCTCTAATTAAAAGAATTGCCTTTGGCAATATATCTGTATGTTGGGCTGAGGCATATTTCCCTAGACCAAAAGCTCAGGATCAAAGGAAACTCCAGGCTTTTGAAGTCAGCAGTTTAAAAGGAGGAGAGGTGTGAATGGATGGCCAGCCAGTTCAGCCCAGCACCAGTCTTGTCAAAGACAGAAATGATCATGTGAGGTTAAAATTAGTTAAGGTATAGGAAAAATTTAAGACATGGAAATACACACACAGGTCTTCTCTGTATTTGCACTATGTTTTTCAAGCTTTGTACCTCTTCAAAATAAATACAGAGGTCATTCTAAAAACAAAAAACAAGCAAATGAAAAACCTATTTCTGTACCTTTATTTCCCTCACTGATCACCAGAATCAAAGTGTAAGCACCTGCTACACCAGTTTGAACCTCCATCCACCCCACCAGCTCACCAGAAGATCCCATCACCCAGATCTGTGCCCCAGCACTTGAGCCTGGCACTTCAGGGACCCCTCACAAGTAGTAAAAGGGTTCTCTGGTGCACCTTCATGGCACTTAGAAAAGTTCAAAGAATCCTGCTTAGACACATGGGTATAATTCTTCAATGCAAGAAGCTATGAAATTTTACAAAACAGCTCCAGGCATCACTGGATCAAGAAAATATTAAGTCATTAAAATGATGCACTAATTTTTAATTTTTCTACCAGGTGCTTGCTTAAAGGAACTTTTATCATAATCTTCCAAAATCAAGGGCTGATGAAGGACCTCTGATCAAACCTTGTGCAGGACAACCTTGGGTTATAAATAGAGCAATAGTTGGTAAAAATAATACTGAAGGTTGCCATGACATCAGCATTGTAAACACAATAGGGAATGCTGCCAGTATTGAAGTATCATCAGTTATCGAATAAGCAGCTTAAAGAAAAATATAGAGGTCATATTTGGGAAGACTTTAGTATATTTGTATTTCTGAAATGTCTGTTTCTATATCAAGCTCCTTGCATTTTTCAAAAAGAGACCTTAAGACAACACTAATAAATATCACTGCAAAGCCAATAAAGCAGCATGGGAAGTGTTTTGGCCATCTGCTCCTGCAGAAGCAGTGGCTCTGGTCACCCTGGTCACTCCAAAGCCTGGATGGTTTCAGATGGCACTGCCATTGTCACTGGCTGTGCTGTGCCACACACACCAGTGGCACCAGTCAGGCCACCAGTGTGACAGTTTGTCCTTCCAGCTGGGGTGGTGTCCTGCCAAGGGACAGTCAATTCCAATTGTCACTTTACTTAGAGCAAGGACACAACTGAAAATCAGAATCCTTTATATAAACAGAGGCTATGAAAATCTATATGTTTAAAGATTGGAGACTGTCTCACTTGCATTTTTAAGGGAAGGCTGAATTTTACTCCCTACATCCCCATTGCTGTCCGTGGAAATACCTTCTGCATTGGAGACTGACCAAGAAACAATACTGGCTAAATGCAACCTTTTTAATTTGCAGTACTTGTACTTAATGGCATTTTAGGGATCCAGTCAACTGACCAAGCCCTCTGCCAGGAAGTGATTAGTTGATTAGGTACCATCCACAGCACTGCTAAAGACCTTGAAGATAAAAATGGATCTGACATTTCCCCACAAACAGCAATTTCACCCCAAAAAAAGGGAGCTAAGGAAAGGGAGATGGGGAGAAAGCACATTTGGATAGAAGGACAGGACACTACATAATATGAACCTTCTAGCATTTGCACAATTACATTCAAGGAAAAAAACAAACCATATTTTTTAAACATAAACTGCTTTATTTTTTATTTTTTTTAGTGTATTCACCATTCTTAAGCATCACTGTTACAGAAATTGGTTTAAAAAAGGAAAAAAAGGAAAAATACACCAAGGAGAAAAGAACAAAATGCCAAGTGACCAAGGCCAATGACTCATGAACCTAGAAGCATTCATTTAAGAAAATACAGCTACCTCTGAAGAACATACTATCTGCAGGATATCACCACTGTCATTACTGGTTTTAAAGCATCTTTTATTTAATTGTGATTTATTTTTTTTTCAGAAGTTGGCACTTATTTCAAGCTAGACATTTGTATCCATTTATTTATTTGATAGGAACTCCTTGATTAAGTGAATAAAGTCACAGTGAGATTCTCTTTATTCTCCTCTCCACTAATACCTTCACCCACTGTACTTCTAAGCAAGAAAAGTAAGAGGAACACAATACAAGGAGAATAGTAAGCACACACATATGCTCTGAGATGAAAGATTAGAAGAAGCAAATTAATTAGACCAAATCTCTTCGTTGTTTTCCTTTTTAATTGCTGACTTTCATGCAGCTGAACTGGATCCCAGCCCTTAGGACAGCGATTGCATCTCAGTGCCTTGCCTGAGCACACATTAACTTCCTGAGACAAAGCAGTCACAAATGTCAGTAAGTCCTTTCACTACAACGCTGTCATTAGTTGTTCTCCACTTTACAGAGCCTGTCAGCTTTTCCTGCCAGCACATCAGCAAAATGAGAGAGGTGAGGTCTTCACCTTCAAGGTGATTTCAGAAGTTAACACCTCATTTTGCTAAAGTCAAGCCAGTACTTCTAAGATGTTGAGTGGCAGTAAGACATTTCCTTTGCACTTTAAAAGGAGCCAATCTAAGTGTAACACTAAAGAAACAAAAAGTGGTAAGGCTTGTCAATGCCATCAGTAGCCAAGTCTGCCACTTGATCACAAGCCCATTTGTATTTTTCCTCTCTTCCTAAATGTCCTGATGTGTCATAGAATCATTGAGCTATAAATAGCTCACCCACAGCTTCCAAATCCAGATCCTCCAGAACCATTTCAGTTCTAGCAGTCTGGTCCACCTGCCCATCAGTGTCACAGTCCTAGGTACATGAGCACGTGCCAGTCCATGACCAGATACACATTTCCCAGGCACTCAGGATTTGCAGCCTGAGCCCATTGCATCACCAGTGCAACACTTACTGCAGGTAAGTCATTGCATGGTGCCTGGAGGGGGCCCTCCCTTTGAACACCCAGCTGACCCCAGAAAAGCTGCATGCAAAATTCACCTTTTCAGTACCAGCTGCCTCTGAAGAGGCTCAGATTCCTTCATCTGTTGCTCATATTTCTTTCTCAGTTGGAGTGTAACAGGCTTTAGATCCCCCATATCCCATTTCTAGACTCCTAAAAGGGCAGCCTAGAGCCTCTCCAGGCTCTTTTGGCCAGATGCTCCAGAATGGAGTCATTACCCCTGTCTGGGATATAAAGCACAGTTTTTACATCTTGTCATGTCTGGACTGGCCAAAATTATGACCCATTTAGTTTGTTCAAATGTTTGCTGCTCCTCAGCACCTCTTTTAAAGTCTTTCTTCTTAGAAAATAGAGAGGGAGACTATAACCAGTATTGATCAGACTATAACCTGGAACACACATTCTCCAAAAAACCCATGACACCTAAAAAATCTTGTGCTTTTTGTTTACACCCCTTGAGATATGAAACCATCTACCCTTGCTCTTTTAGTCCTAAAATTTGAATTTCCTGTGCAGGTCCATTTACCATACTTTGTTTTATAGCACAAATAGCTTTCAAAATAATCTGGATTATTCTTCTCACTTTCTCCTGCTGTTTGTGTTGCCCCATGAAATGATGTCACCAATGTGCTGCAGGTGTTGGTAACATACACCTTGTTCCAGAGCAATCTGTATTAATCCATGACAAATGGTAGGATTATGTTTTCACCTTTGGAACAGTCAATTCCAGGTGTACTGGACAGGCCTCCATATGAAAGCAAACTGTTCCACACCAAGGAGTCTCAATTGTCACATTCTGAGTTGTCTGGCCTGTTCATCAATAGTTGTTCTGTCCAGCCCATTATCACCTGGCTGTGGGTCTATGATGTGAGTGCATCTCGTGAAAAATTTCACCACATGGACTGTGTGCACAGATTTCATCCCAGTACCTGGAGGTCAGGTCACTGTAGATCACCTCCAACACAGCTGATTTCCTCAGATCCCAAAAATATCCTTCCATGTGTTCCCATTTCCTTTGAGACTTTGCAAGTCTTTCCTTGAGGAAAGCTGAATAAAGACTGTTCCTGCCAAAGACTGGGACTCCTTATTAATTGTCTCCATAAGAGGGTACCAGAAGTACAATCATGCCTTCAGGTCAGAGTCCAAATACCAGATTAAACTCAAGATCAGTGTTTTAGTAACAAACCTCCCAGGCAAAACATCACTAATCACTGCAGAGCAAAGAAACTGCAAAGCCAACACCAATCTTTAATAAGAGCTGGGGGAAAAAAATAAAAAGTGCATGGTGCAGATCACAGAAACTGGTCTCAAGAACAGATTAACAAAAATTGTAATCCACAAATGTTAACATAGGAATCATTTCTAATATGCTTTTATCAATCTATCACCTCAAAATCTTTGAGCTCCAAAGGTGCTAAAAGGAAGTGTTGTAATTTAACCCTGGTGGCAACCAAGAAACTCACAACACATTCACTTTGCCCCAGCAGCATGTGGGGAAGAGACCTGGAAGGGTAAAAGTGAGGAAACTTGTGAGTTGGGACAAGAATGGTTTAATAATTCACATATAATATTAGTAATAAGAGTATTGGAAAAATAAAATTAAAAAAAAAGAATGAAATAAAACCCAAGAATGAAAAATTATGCAAATGAAAAATAATTGCCCAACACCAATTGACCAGTGTCCAGCCAGCCCCTGAGCAGCAGCCCCAGGACATCTTTCCCCCTAGTTTATCTGCTGAGGAGGATGGAATATAATCTGGAATATCCTTCTAATCAGTTATGGTCAGCTATTCTGGCTCTGTCCCCCCCAACTCCTTGTGCTCCCCCAGCCTCCTTGCTGGTGGGGTGGTGTAAAAGGCAGAAAAGTCCTTTACTCTCTGTAAACATCCCTGTGTTATCAACACTGCTCCCAGCAGGAATCCAACACAGCCCCATACCAGCCACTGTGAAGAAAATTAACTCTCCCAGCTAGAACCAGCACAGGAGACTCTGTACATACACAGCTGGACTCAATCATCTTCAAAGTGTTTTCCAACCTAAATGATTCTGTGATTTTATGGTGTAAAACTCAGCCCAAAGACTTTTTAGTCTTGTTAGACTTTTGGGTCAAAGAGTGTTTGTGGTTTTCTGTTTGTTCTCTTGTGTATTACAAATAAGATTTCAGTCTCTGGAAATCAAGTTATTTTCCACCATGATAAACCTTCTAATGCTCTCTTAGTCATGGAAGTGTCAGGGATTGCTTTGTGAGGTCTCCAGTCTTTACAACCACCCAACATTTCCCTGCATAATTTACAGAATGAGATAGCATCACAGATAATCCCTTGCAGCTCTTTTGATAAGGTTTTTAGGTTTCCAGTCTGCTGTAATCCCTTGCATGTTTCCTCCAGTATTGAAACCAAAGTAAAGATTTGTGATACAGGTTAAAAAAAAAATACAAAAGGCACATAATCTTCCTCAGTCACATCTGTGAAACATGCTTTGTATCCAGTGCATAAGCATTTGGTCTGGTTTAAAATTATAAAGACAAATTCAGTTTTTGGATGCAAGCCCTGAAAATAATCTTCCAATATTACCAAAAAAAAAAGTTTGCTGTTTAATATTCTCAGGAAAATCAATATTCAGAATTTTGTCAGATGCATCAGACATATGTTCATAGAGTGCAACACCATGAGTCACCTTTCCCAAGGTTTGTTGATTAGCCACCACTGAAATGCAATGAGTTAGAGACACAAATATTAAATGACCCTTTAAAAAATTACTCATAGCCCAAAGAGTATTCAGAGTGAAGAAAATAAGAAAGGAGCTGAGTTATTTTATGGTTTTCTAGGTTTTTTTGCATTTACACACTTCAGTGTGGTTTGTCTTTTACCATTACAACTGGAATTCAAAAAGTACCCGTGGTACCTGATTCAGTGGGGGTAGATGCCCATTCAACCTCCAGCAACAAAATTAGTATTAAGATTAAAACCCCTTGAAACCCACAGCTGAGAACTTTCACTCTAGATCAATAGCTTC
Organism: Luscinia megarhynchos; assembly: GCA_034336665.1. Taxonomy (NCBI): domain Eukaryota; kingdom Metazoa; phylum Chordata; class Aves; order Passeriformes; family Muscicapidae; genus Luscinia; species Luscinia megarhynchos. The sequence continues at coordinate 96,370,731 of JAPFBE010000002.1, forward strand.
AAATACATGGACCACATGGGGTAAAAACAGACTGCAACTAAAGGGTCCAAAGAAAATCACTCAGGAAAACAAGTCAACAACTTACTTCAATTCCTTTCCCATTCTATTTGTGAGACCAACCTACACTAGAGATTTTGCACAGGTCACCAGGCCCAAGAAGGCTGAGAAGCAAGTGTAGATTTATACCTTCCATAAACTGGTCATTTCAAGGGTATTTAGATAGAGGAGTAAATCTACTAAGAGAAAAACCCAAAAATACCAGGTTGTTCCAGAGGATTTTAGGGCAGAACTGAAGAGGGCCAGAATAAATGTCAGGTGCCAGTAGGCTGCTCTTATGAGATATAAAGCCTTTGAGCTATTACACAGGATTAAATGTGAACACAGCTGTGCAAATTTAGGTCAGAGCATTCAAAAAAATAAAAAAAAAACCAGGTAGAATGAAGAGCAGCCTCGATTTGTCCTCTGTTAGCACGTGCCTGTCAGGACACCAGTGCTGAGTTCAGCTCAGCACAAACCACTATCTGCTTACATCAGTTAATAATAACCTGCTGCTGGTATTGTGCAAAAAGTGAAGCAGCAGGGGAAATTCAGACAGAAGAGGAGGAAGAGCAAAACAGAAAGCAAAAGGAGATAACACAAACTTTCCCCTGGACTAGCTTCCCACTGCTACATAATCCTCTTCTTCATGCCTTCCCTACCTGTTCCTTCTCTTACTTATTTTCCTTATTTATGACCTTAAAAAGAAAAAGATGTTTTAATATTTTATGCACAACTGAGAGTTAAAATTTCAGACTAAGAACATCACCATCTTCAGTCTTCAGCAGTTTTTGTGTCTTATTCCCACTGTTCACCTCAGTCTTTTTTTCTGATATTCCTGTTGTCAGTCTTAGAAACCCAAAATGCATCAAAAGCCAGCAAGTTATTTGAAGCCTATTTAGGACGCTCAGACAGAATTATACATCATTCTCACATTTCACTGAGCTCCTCTTCCCAGTAAAGGGAGATATATTCTTCTCAATCTGGACTCTTTTGTTGTTTCATACAAAAAGTTAGGGCTCTTTAGGGGACTGACCTTATTTTATTTTCATGTATTTAGAGAAGAGCCCCACAATTTTTTTTTTTTTTTTTTTTTTTTATAATTATGTTTTTAAAGTTCTACTCCATACCTGACTGAAATCAAAACTGCTTGGACATAGGTCTATATGAAGTATTTGAGAGTTTATCAGAATATTTGGCCACATTCAAAACTTCAGCATCAGCTAAAGGTCAGTTCTGTCTGTCTTCTGAATTCTGAATGCTGCAGTAACTTGACCAAGATCCTCCTTGTAAAAAGTCCTGTATCAGGTTCTGTAGGGCTGCAAAGGAGTGGTAAGGAGATGAATGAGATGCATCCTCTTGCAAGAGATGTGGGGATGCCTGGTGCAGGAGTAAAGGAGCTCTGTGCTTTGGAGCACAAACTGTTGTGTCAATAGGGACATCACCAAAGAATCCAGATAGGAAACAGAGGGACTTGAACATCAGCCTGATGCTACAAAGCAGTCACAGCTAATAAACTGTGACAGTTATGACAGAGAAAGTCTACTGAGTTATATGTTTTCTTGGCACTGCTCTGACTGCATTTCCTTTTCTGGTCATGAAAAACTTCATGGCACTGTCTAACTGTGCTGTAAACTCAGCTGTCCTTGTCAGACCTTTAATGCTTATTTTGCATTTTGCATGATCAAATTCACTGCAGAGTTTCTTGGACAAGTTATAGTCTCCTTCAGATGTTCTGAAGACCTTCTAAGTGAGCACATACTTCACATTAATTGCATTGATTATCCTTGTTTGTGAAAAAATTAAAGCACAGGTACTTGCCCATGAGATTCATTTTACTAACTAGACATGTCTTCATATCTATGAGGTGTTTAGAGTGTCAGTGTAATCAGTAGGAATATACAAAATACCTTCAACAGGATTCGTGTCACCATTGCTGGCACCAAGGGAGCTGAAAGTAACTTTACAAGGTGCAGGCATATGAGCCAAGTCCACATCTAGTTAGATGAATATCAGTCATAGCCAAATTCCACATATAAACAGGATTTTGAATGTGTGAGAGACATGAGAATCACTCATGGAAAGGGTGAGAGAAGTACCATGTGTGTACCTTTATATATACATTTGTACCTTATGGACTTAATGATCTTGGAGGTCTTTTCTAACCTTAATGATTCTATGATTCTTATATGTGGTTAAAAAGGAAAAAGAGCAAATCCTCAAACTTGATGATACAATATTTTTCCTTTCTTTGCCTGAAAACATTTTGCCTTTTTTCATGCATGGGTAGACACTCAGCTAGAATCAACAGTCAGATTGTCACTGGATGGAAAAGTGCTCAGCACTTAGGAGATAGGAAATGTCAAAGATAAGGCTGGCCATGGAGTCTCCCATTATCTCCTTATTTAATGCACATGGATCATGTTATGATCTGACAATGATCAAAACCACTTCTGCCTCTTGCAGTGTTCTGGACATAAAAGGTCTGGGAATTTATCTGGACGTTACAGGTGAGGATTTTTGGATTTTCAGACTTCAAAAGACATAAGGGAGATAAGATATTGCAAAAAAGAGATGACTGCTGATCCAAGAAAATATGTGCATATTTAGCATGTCAGGCTCTCTGCTGTCTTGTTCTCTTGATAGAAGTTTGGAACACGGTAAAGGCTCTTGATGCAGCCTGTTATATTCAATAAAATTATCTGAAGTTACTAGAAATTAAACACTGTCAGCAGATGTTAATATTCAATGTTTGATATTTTTAAGGAGGATTGAATTGAGTGTTTGCAGTGCTGGACAGAAAGACACCAGCACAACAAGAGGTGTTGCACCCTCACACACTGAACAAGAGCAGAATTCAGAGCCCTGGAAATGTGACAAGCAGTTGTGCTTCAATTCCCATCACCAGAAATGCTTAAAGGCTGGGACAGGGTGGGGAAATGTCCCTCGGAGTGTTCAAGGACAGGCTGGAGCAACCTGGTCTAGCAGAAGGTGACCCTGCCCATGGCACAGGGGTGAGACTAGATGATCTCTAAGGTCCCTTCCAATGCAAGTCATTCTATAACACTATGATTCTAAAAAGGTAATGATGTTGGTGAGACAACTTGACAGAGAGAGGTGGTCAGAGCAGCATCAGCACAACCAGGGTCTTGGTATTATTGGGAGAGAGAATATTTGCAATACTGAAATTAATACAATATGGATTTACTTTCAGGCTCACAGAAAAAAAAATAAAAAATTAAAAACTATTTCTTTGTCACTGTAATCAGTTGTAGAATATTTAAAAAATTGCACCCAAACTTTCTTTGAGGCAGACATTTATTACAAGGGCCATTGATAGTAAGTAAAGAAGCTGCAGACCATTTCCCATCAAAACAGCTCTTTGAATAAGTAGTAACTATTAAACTGGGATGCAATAAGGGAGGAACAGGTGCTGTTTTAGAGCAGCATGATTTAAGTACAGGCAATAAAATATGCAGAGCCATAATCAGAATTTTGACTAGTTTTAAGTGCTTGGGGCCATGTTGATATAAATAACTGCATCAGGTTTTCCTATAGAGCAAGAGCTAAATTAAGTAGTTTACAAACAGAGGAAAAGGCTGACTTATTTGTCATGGCACTGCTTGATCTGTGACAAAAATAGAAAGGGCCAACTGTGCCTCTGCTAGACATGAAACCAACACAACAGGGCCTGAGGTACAGCTGCTGAATACAGTGAGGCCAGCAGAGACTATCAAAACAACAAGAAACATATTTCTTTCTCAAATTCAGCCCAGCATCTTGGCAAACTCCTCCAGAAGGTTTCGTGCAGCAAGAAGGTTTGCCTTACAGAAGGGCTGTACCTTTTCCTGATGGCATGACTCTTATTCCAGCTGCAAACAGCTGTCCCTCAAGCTGTGCCTGTCATGCTAAAAGGATCTGCTCAGTCATCTCAGGGAGCTGAGCTCCCCTCTCAGATGAGCAAAGGCTGGCAGAAGCCATGGTGAGCTGCTGAGGTTCAGGTGGACATGGAGATGGATTTCCTTTCAGAGCACTGGGGGCACTGGCAGCCCATTAATGGCTGAAAATTCCTGATTCTGCACTGCATCTGAGTGTTTGGTGTTGTCTTTAACACAGGTACTTGAATTCTAAAACAGTGTCTGAAGAGTGAAATTCTAACAAAACCAAGATATCCAGCTTGGAGCTTTTCCCCTGAAATACTTTTTGTGTGTTCCCAAGTATTTCCAGCCAAGCAAATTCGAGCAACACAGACAGGGAGCTTTCTAGAAGGCACCTGTGCCACCATCCTGCCATGTCACCTCCATGTCCCTTGAAGCTGTTTTCTCCTGGCAGTGACTGTGAACAGGCTGGATGTTCACACTGCAGCTGCACACAAACCAACAATGAACTGCAGTTTTCTGATGTAGCTGGTAGAAGAAATCTCATGTGGAGAATTTGAGAAACCCCATCAGGCATAGAAATCTGGAGATTTTGTGAGGACAAGGCTGGACTGGTGCCATATCCTCATGACATTGCAGTGAAGTTCTTCCTCCTAGATCCACTCCTACTTCCTTCCTAATTTTGTTGCCAGACTGTTATTCCTGACAAACTAAATAAAGAAGGGCTAACTTTATCATCTGTTTTATTGTTGTTTGGGGTTTTTTAACCTCCTTTGTCAAAGCTCTATGCCCACAGGGACACTCAATGCCTTAGTGCAAAAATACTTAGAAAAACTAAGAGACATTACATTTTTACTTTTGGTCACTGCCACATAGCAGTACTGAGTGGGATTTTAGTACAATATAGCAGTGATGACCACTTTTACTAGTTTGTACAGCTTAAAATGAGTTCTCTTGGAGCTCTATTTAATTTCTTTTTGGTTTAGGTGATGCAGACACACAATTTCAATCAGCAGCTGGAACCAGACTGACAACACACCAAATACTTCAATTTTGTAAAAACTCCAACACTTCCCATATAAATATTTATGCTCAAATAAACATAACATGAGAAAATATTCTAGGAAACCATCATATGAAAATTCTTCCCAAGGTAAAAATATTGCAAATTATAAAGTTGTGGAGTAATTCTCCCAATTACTTGCTTTTCCCACACTAAAATCCTGCTTTGTCATTTCAGGAATGAAGAAAAGTTTCTCAGGACACTTTCTCATGTCTTTAGAACATTTGATATGCATTCAAAATACATTATATGAAGGCATCCAGATATTTTAATAAAGTTTCAGAAAAAAAATCAGATGGAAAGAAAAATTAAATTAAACTGTTCTCTGCTAGATCTCTCTATATTGTGTGGTATAATCTCAGCAAAATGAAGTAATGAACCCAATACCATGACAAATTTGCAGCCAGCAAAGGTGTCATTTCGTTAATTTTTCTCCCATTTTCCTAATACACTGCACATCCAGGAACAAGAATATCTTGAGTAAAACATATATCACACCAATATTTCGTGCAACACTAATTGCACAATCTCACACCAAGCTGCTGAGCTAAAAACCAAACCAAAACAGCTCCTGGTGCTCCTGGCCAGGAATTCTCTATGAACAAAACACCAGAAACAGGGAAGTTGTCTATGAGCAGAGGAAATTTCATCACTAAAGCTGAATCTGGGACAGCATTTTGGATGAAACACTTGTTCATAGAAGGAATCTTTTGCAAACAAGGCCGAGATGCAGCCCAAATTTTTAGTTTTATGCCAAATAATACTATTCAGATTTCTACAGAATCTGGCACATGGGATTATTTGCTTCTTTCCAGCTTAAAATAAAATGTCTTCTTGAAAATTATTGACAGTATTTCCTAATTAACTGAATTATCTATAGAGGACTAGCCTCCAAATCCTGGCATTACTAATTTTTTGAGTTCCTTGTATTTACATATCTCACAGGGAACATCCATGATCTCTTAAGAATGAAGACTCAGCTTATGAGAGGCACTAATTAACTAACAAATGTCAGGCTCAGATCAATCATCTATATTAAAACAAGCAGAGGACTTTTCCTCAATCTCCAAACAAGACTGGGAGGTGTGAAGTCAAGTGAATGTAGTTAACCAGAAAGCTGTTACAAAAATAGGGATATCAACATCTAAATAAAACTCCCTGTCATGTGAATATCCCTGTCCAGAAAATGTTTATTTAATACAAATAATAGTACAAATCTGCTCTGTTCCAGTGGGATTTTCATAGCCTAATTCTTGGCAGCAGATTAATCATTCTTGGTGCCCCACAATCAAATTCTTAACCCTGATTGGTTTTGGTTTTTGTATTAGAAATACAATCAATACAGAGAACTTCAGGAACACTTCCAGAGCACTCAGTGCTGTGTGCAGCTTCATAAACCCCAGGAAATATCTCAGATTTCTTATGGCCTCATTTTACCTCTGCTATAGAGGGTCTTGCCAATTTTAAAATTCCATATGACTTTTGTCAGAGGCATAATTTTATTTCCAGAACTCACAGCAGAAGTGATGAAGGGCCTGCAGAGCTGAAATGAGCTGAAACCACCTTCATGTTTGCATCTCACTTTGAATTTCAGACACTAGCTCCCTGTGCAAGCAAACATTTCAGATTTGATCTGAAAATCAACAAAACACGAGGAACAGAGGGCCTCCAGTCTTTTTATTGCCTTTTTAAAAGCAGTGGCATTTTATCTCTCATTTTGTCCCCTGAGAATATTTATATCTATGAAAGATACTTTGGGAAAAGGGTAATTTAGGACACTTGCAGACTCAAATGCCAGATCATCAAAGTATTACTATTTTCACCCATAACACCAGACATGAAATTATTAAAGTTCTATTTTCAACAGCAATTAAACAGCTAGGGAGAAATTCCAACACCTAAACATAGAGATTTAGTGTCACTTTATAACCAACCCCTAAGATATAAAAAAGAGACTTATTCCCCAAAATTGTGAGGTTTTGTATCTTAAATAATTCACAAACAATTGTCAGTTTACCCACAATGTGGGAGAGCCCTGCTTTCTTTGGAAGCAGCAGCTAAATATCATATGAAGCATTTAAAGCCTCTCAAATGACAACACACATTTATGATTAGAGAACTGAGTGTTTTCTCTAAAGTCTGCAAACAAATAAAACCAAGAAAGGGGTTCAATTTAGCCTGAAACAGCCACCCAAATGAACTAATTCAGCCTCTCCTGACTGCATCTCTTTTAGAAGTAATGGAATGACTACACAGAGTGCTTTAACAACACAATGGAGGTGCCTCGATGTGGGAATTCATCCCATTCTCAAACTGAAACTCATCTCACCTATTTTAGGTACATACATACAGGATACTTGTCTACAAAAAGAAAAAAAAATAAAAGTAGCAGATTCCCCTGACCCATTTCTCTCCATCCATTTCACACTGAAATGAGTCACACCACTCGTTTCCACAGATTAGCAGGAGAATCTCAGTGCTTATCTCTGATGTAGCTTCTTAAGGAGAGATGAGAAATCCCAATCCCACTTCTGGAATATGGGGATTGACCAGGAGGTAGATACCTGCCTCTCAGGAGTACCACCAGACATCCACACATATCTTCAGCCACATTTGGAACTCTAAATTTTAAATTCCTAAATTTCATTGCTCTCCAAAACACAACTCAAGAAAATCCCCTTAAAGGACTCGGAATTTCAAATTATATACTTAGCAGAAAAAAGACTATTGCTGGAATAAATCTAAACACAACTTTGTCCTACAGATGTTATATCTCAAACAGAAAAAAAAATAAGATTTAAAAATTGATCCAAGACTTTTATGTAGGGACTTAGTGTGTGAACATCACTACAACACTTGGACATTTAAATGAAATTGTTATCGTATTTATATTTTCCTAATTCTAAGAGCTGAATGGGAAAGAAAGGCAAGATTAAATGACAGGAAAGATCCCAGATGCAACAGGAATTATGTTATGAAACTAAGTCCTGTCCACTCACAGGTAGAAGTTCCCTTCACCTAAGTACCAATTGCAGTTTTTTGCTTATAATTTTCCAATGCCACATAGTCTTTTTCAGACCAATTTTAGTTTTGATGGTATAAAGTATCTGTTTTCTTCAATTGGTAGAAAATAATCAGATATATGTATACTGGAGAGCACTTTGGTGCTCCTCTGGGTTAAAGAAATGTGAATTATTGTTGGAACAAAGTAGCAAAGCAGCAAGTCACATCTTCCCCAGGAGTGATGGCCTGTCATTCTGGGCAAGAAAATATAGAGGGTTATTTTCTCCTACTCATGTTATCATCTTCAACATCAGTTTTCAGTGCTCACACAAGATCCCTTTTTTATAAGAGAAAAAAAATAAAAATCTGAGAAAAATAGTGTGATATCAAGGGGAAAGTCTCAACACATCTTTGGAGTTTTAATCACAATCGTGAACTTGATGTATTGAAGAAACATTCATCCTGGATTTCTGATTTCATCCTCCTATTAGCAGCCAGACATCCATGAAATGTAATTCTCACACAGTGCTGAAAATGAGGAAAACAGAGAATACACACGACTATGGCAGGCACATGATTTCATTGGGCCATAAATAGCAAGTTGTGAAATGTTCTGTTCTTCTGCATTTGAATAAACATCACCCTGAAGCAGATGAAGACAGGGGACCCAAGTATTTACACTTGTGTCATGAGGAAAATGCAGTGTTCCCAGCCTGACAGCAGAGACAGGTGATGGCAGAGCAATTCCTGAGTGTTTCATGGTTTATAACAGCTGAGCACCTCACATCCTGCCAGGCAACAAAATCAAATTTGGGGCAGGATTGGCACTTGACCTGGTCTAGAATCTCTGCAAAGCAGAGTGATGATGGGTCCTGTTTGCAGGACTCAGCTCCTGCAGGATGAACACGCTTTGGGCTGCTCCAGCACTCTTCACTTCATATTTATATGCAGAAATGGGCCATCTGTGTGTCTTCTGAGATAAAATTTTGGCAGCAAAGACAACATCACACACTGAGTAATAGCCCAGTGATTCCTGGAATATACTGACTGCAATAAAAGTGAGGATGTTGGATAAAATTCTGGTTATCCTGGTGTCAACAGAACAGCTTTGTGAATGTTAAGCAGCTATTTGGGGATATCAGAAAAATGAGAAAATAGAAACCACTGTACCTGTCTTCCTATTCAAAGCTGCATCTGAGGTCACTGCTAAGATTTTATCAGCACAATGTACACTGGAGAGACCAGAATACTGCTATTATTTTCATAATGTAGATTCTCACAGAAATTTGCTGATGAACATCTGAAACATCAAGTGGACTTTGATATGATACCTCTGAAATTTAAAAGCAAGATCAGAAGTGTACAAATATCCCTTGCAGGATAAACACATTTAACATTGTACACCCTTGGCACAATGTAGATTTTCACATTTACCCCTCTTTCCAGTTGTATCTCCCTTAAATAGAACTACTTACCATACATTGTGTGCTAATTGCAATTTTTTGTTTGCTTCTTTTTCAGGATAGAAAGCTTGTTTCTCTTTGCATGGTCAAAGTAAGGATATACTAAGATATATGATATGATTCTGCTGAAGCCTACTCATTGCACATAATCTTATTTCATGCCAAGTTAAGCCAGGGAAAAAAAAAAAAAAAAAAAAAAAGTCTATGTCTGTACAATTAAAAAAATAACTTCAATTCTGCACCTTATTTATGAAATATTACAAATTTGGCCATCAAGAAAACTTTCTCCAGAAAAGGTTTCCCCTTTCATCCAAAGCAGCAAAATGGCTATTTTTAAAATTTTTTTTGCATATGACTACATGTCACTATTAAGATCAGGTGATACAAATGACTCTGAAAAATTACAAAGAACATTCTCACGAACCTGTCAAGCTGAATGGGTTTGTGGGCTGATACTGTACAAAGAACATTAATTATCAAACAGCATGGAACCTGAACAACATGGCATCTGGAATATTTCTCATCAGTCAGGTGTTCAGGCAGTGAATGCTGCTGCAGTTTGACTGAGATCAAGGGGGTTTGTACCTACTTATACCACTGGAGGATGTTTCCCACTATAGGTTTAAAATATCTTGTCCTTTTCAGTTCTTGTATAATAAGCCATTATTTCTGCAGCCAAGGTTTCTGAAAAACATGATTTCTGTGTCAGAGGGATAAAAATACCCCTGACACATGCAGATTTCATTTAGAAAAGCATCAGAAGATTCACAGTTTGAGCTGGAATTTATTATTGATCCTTTCAGCTCGATGCCAATTTGAAATTGTGCTCTGAAACAATACACTTTCCTTAGTCAAATTCTTAGAGCAGCATTAAGAAAAATATAAAACCACACAATTTTAGAAAGAGCTAGTATTTTTCAAAGTATGTTATGTATCCACTATTAGACATATAGATTTAAAAATGAGCAGGAACTTGTGTTGAATAAGAATTTGCAAAACATGAATTTTCTTCTTTTTAATTTCTATTTATCTGAAATAAAATAATTTCTGTCTTGAGAGTGCCACACTGCAGTTGGAGACCACGTGTAATAAGGCCTATAGAGACAGAGTAACAATATGTAATTGACCCTTGGGAAAAGTGACAAAACACTTTTAAATCAGATGCAAAGATTTTCTTGTGAAGAAAAATCGTTATGAATCAACTTCTCTTCCACTCAGATTGACACGAATAGAAATTTCTGCATAAAAACTACATTTTGTTTATGGATTCATTGCTTTTTTTGGCATAACAAAATGCCCAAATTTCTCAAACATTTAAAATTCAGAAGCCCAGAACTGCTTGGGTATTTATAGCTGTACTATATATACATACTATATAGCTGTACTATGCTAAAATTAAGCTCAGGAATGAGTCTACTTGCTTGCTTTCTTCTTCTGCATCCAGAGCCTTACCTGAGGAGAGCAGAGCTCTCTGTAGTTGCAATTCAGGATGAGGTCCCACTGACATAATTTTGGCTGGGCTGAGCACCTATGTTGCCATTTTTTAGTGGAATGGGGGTGGGAATCTTCAAAAATGAACCTTCTGACCACGTCCCTTGATTGTCCTAGTCTAGAAAGCATCTTCTGGACATGCTTGGAGCACGTGACAAAGAGCAAAGTACACCCCAATACAGTGTCTGGGGGTGATTTCACCCAAAATGCTGGTTGCAAAGGCTGGAAAGGGAGCCAGGATCAAAGGATCAGCGTGGAGATATATGTGGCTCAAACACAGTCAACACTCACTTACCTCTATATGTCCCCACCCTATGTTTGCTTGGCAGCTCCTGAATCTAAATTCATTCTTTTGGCTCTAGCAGTCCTTGTCTGTCACTCTCAGCCCTCAAAAAGAAGTTTGCCTGCTGAAGCACAAACTTCAGAAGGTATGTGTGCTGGGAGTTTCCAACACACCTCCTTAGCAAAAATATCACTATCTTGTCTAATAAAGAGAACTCTGAAGCGAACACAGATACCTCCCAGCCTTACTCTCCCTGGCTGGTGGGGAAAATCTTCCCACAGAGGGACAGAGGAAACATGAGCATGACTGTCTTTAACCCTCAGACATCTCATTACAGCCATTCATCTGCCAAGGACTTCATCTGAAACTCCACCACTTTGGAAGCCAACAAAAATTCTTACTCATACCCTTTATTCCTAAACTTTCTAAAATTTGGCTATTTTGAAAGAAAAACTACAAATGAGGAGAGACTAGGACTTTCCTGGGGAGTATAATTTTTGGCAGCAGGCACAGTTAGGAAGCTGCAGCTGCAAGTTCCAGTCTTTGTACACCTCATTTACGACACAGCCTTTCTCTGGAATAATCCTTTTAGTGATGTTACAGCTGTTAGGGCTGTAATTCTACAGAACCAGCATATCACAGACTCCCTCTGAAATCACCAGCCATTTCAGAGGTATAAAAGAACACATTGGATTGCAGTGGGAATTCAGTGCACTAGAAAGCTTCTGAGGAAGCCTGCTTTTTAACAAGTATGTTTTCAAAGAGTCTGATTTTACAAGGCTAGTTTGTGAACTGCTGGCTAAGCAGCCAGGTGGTGCAGCTGATTCCAGATATAGCAGGTCTTAAAAATTACAACATCACTGTATAAAAATAAGATGGGAAGAGTATAAACTCTGAAGTGGAGAAAAATAAGTTTCCATGCTTCAGATAATTTTGGAGGTTGGCTGAAAGGACTCTGGAATCTGTCAGTAGCAACTGACCATGTGTGGCCCCTTCTGAGCAAATTTATGAATGTTCACACCTGGTCTCATAGAACCAAAGAATTCTAGAATATTCTGAGTTGGAAGGGACCACAAGGATCATTGTGTCCAACTCCCAGACTTACAGCCTTACACAGAATAACCCTAAGAATTCCACCCTGTGCCTGAGACCATTGCCCAAACACTTCTCGAGCTCTGTCAGGCTGGTGCTGTGACTCCTGCCCTGGGGAGCTGTTCCAGTGCCCAACCACCCTCTGGGGGAAGAACCTTTTCCTTGTATCCAACCTAAACCTCCTGGACACAACTTCAGGCCATTCCCTTGACCCCTGTCACTGTCACCAGAGAGGAGATCAGTGCCTGCCCCTCCTCTTCCCTTGATGAGCGAGCTGTAGCCTGTGATGTGCTGCTCCCTCAGTCTCCTCCAGGCTGAAGAAACCAAGTGACCTCAGCCACTTCTCACTTTAGAGAATTAGTTTTGTTAACTACTGAGGATTTTGAGGATTTTTTTCCCTTGAGCATTTTTCCTCACTGACTGACACAGAAATTTTGCTTCTACAGAAAAGTTCATCTGAGCTTGACTTGACTTTTACTTAAATCAAGGACAGGTTGAACATTAAACACAGCTTGTGTTTTGACAAGAAAGCATGTCAAACCAGGTGTCAGCAGAAGAGAAAATCCTCTTTTATTCCATAAGGAAGATATGACAGAGAAGCCAATACAGCTGGGAAGCGCATACCAGGCAGATGATGATACTACACTGATAACAACAACAATAACAAAGTATGATAATCTTTTAGAATCTAAAGGTAAGTACCTTTCAATGAGTTATTGAGTGGATTATCCTAAAATCCTCACTATGAGCATGTAGGTCCGTTAATCCAGAGTTGGGGAAAGTCCCCAGGCACAGAAAAAAGAAAAAAAATTGCCAAAATAAAGGGAAAGAAAGAAAAATTAGAGCACCAGAGAGCTGAAGAGGCACAGTACATAAGCACACACATGGACACGCATCACCTCTCTGCTCACAGAGAAAAACAGCTTCACCTCTGATCTCATTTGAACCACCAGAAGCAAATCTGATCTCAGAAGCATTCTTGCAGTAGGAACATAAAGATGATAATTGAAAGTTTATTACTTAACACTTGGCAAAGCTATTTCCCATGGCAATTTGATAAATACCTTGACTTTTTGCCCGTGGTTGCCCCGGCGTTTATTGCCTCATTTGCTGTAACAAACGTCCCGCTGGCTCCCGGTGTGACAGACCCTGCACAGGGAGGGCTGCCACCCCAGGAAAGATCAGACTGGAATTCCAGGTGGCAGGAGAGACATCAGCTTTTCAGAGAACTGCAACCCATCGTGCATACACAAGCTGCTGAGATGAAGCAGAAATCCTGATCGAGCAGTCTGGGGAAGCAGAGGGTCCTTTCTCTGGCTGAGCCTCTCCTCACTCTTTCCAAGCCATAGGGAGGGCACAGACCCACAGCTCCATGCAATGCCATAGGGCAGCCAGAAGAAATCATGGGTCACCTCACTGGGACTGTTCACATTATGTATTTATTGCTTTATTTACTCCAAGCCAGTCCTTGATTAGGCTTGATAATCCTTGATAAGGTCATTTTAGACAGCAGAGCTTTGCAATAAAAAAATTATTGGGTTAGGGGAATCCAGTCTCAGAGTAGATAATATGCCTCCAGAGCAGTGAGACTTTTATGGCCAAAAGGATAAACAGAATGTGGGCTGACACTGCCACCAGTCTGAGTTCTCTCTGCTCTTTGGTGAATTAATGAGTTAATTGCTCAGAGGCACAGGGCATTAGAGCAAGACAGGGTTGTTCTCCTCCCCTCTGTGTGACATCAGGGCCAGCACGTTCCCAGCCAGCAATGGAAAATATGTATTTTCAAGCTGAGGGCATCTTGGAGAAGAGATAGAAAAATATCCTGATGCTTACTTAAGAATTATGGAGGAAATGTTGCCATTAACAAAGAGATCCAGCTTCAATGAGGTTGTGCACCCCACTCATTGCAGCTCACTCCAATAACCAGGTATTTGGGATCACCAGGTGTATTGTGCCACCTGCACAGGCACAACCTGCCCTTCTTACAGTGTCTGCACATGTAGGGGGTGATTGGGAGGCAAATCTGTCCCAAGTCACCTCTCAGTGACCATAAGTGGCATCTGTGGCTCCAATATGGGTAGCACCTACAACTCTAGCAGCCTCCACATCTGGAGAGGTTTTATCTTTTATAAAAGGAAGCGAAATGGAACAAATTACCAAGTTAATGAAAAGAGAAATTGAGTTTTCCAACAGAAAGAAGATAATACTCATAAAATCGACAAGGTGGAAAAGATCTCCAAGATCAAGTCCAGCCTTCAACCAAGTACCACCACACCCACTAAGCCACATTGCAAAGTGCCAGGTCTACTCATTCCTTGAGCATTTCCCAAGATGATAACTCCACCACTTCCCTGGGGATCCTTTTGCAATGTTTAACACCATTGCACTGAAGTTTTTCCTAGTATCCAACCTGAACCTCCCCTGGTGCAATGTGGGATCATCTCCCTTTGTCCTATCACTAGTTGCATGTGAGAAAAGGAAAAAAATACATGGAAGATGATTGCAGTGGAAAATTTCAGGCCTGTTGTTTTCAGAGCCTACCTTGGTGCTTGGGTACTTCCAGCACCTGAGGAAAGATCAAAGGACCTCAAAGAAACCAATGGATTATAATTTCCTATGGAGCCAGTATTAGAAGTTTATTCTTTGGTCTGCATTTCTCTGATATTATTCTAATTAGCTGCATTGTGATGGGGGTGCCTGGAGGCTGAATTATTTCAGTTCACCAGGGATGCCTGCTGTATTAATTTTTAAACAATACATTTTAAATATTTACTGAAGTTGTTAAGAACCTGCAACAGGATGCCAAAGCTGTCCTTAACAAGAAGGATTCAACCATCTTCTAAGAAGTTCTACTTGTTTTGTCATTCAGCCAAAGATCAAAATTTAAGGGGAAATATTAGCCTGTCTTTGTAATAACTCTCCAACCTGAAGGAACTTGTGATGTGGGTTTTTTTCATTTCTTTTATCTGTACATTTCACCTGGAGACATTTCTGGTGAGAGAATTAATTCGTTTAGTGATAAATTCCACACCCTGGATTAAGAGAAAGGAGAGGACAAAGTCAAAGAAAAGGTGAAATGGTGAAAATGTGATAATTTCCAAATTTTTTGCTCTTTTCTTGAAATTGCAGATCTCAGATGCAATTGGATAGAGAAATGTTCATCTTCTGGTACATAAAGGCAAAACAGGAGGAAAAAAGATTATTAAGTTTTAAAGGCTATGTAAGCCACAAAATTATTTAATTCTGAAGTTTAAAACTGAGTATAGAAGTTTATATACTCCTTTGTATATATTTCAATCAGAATTTGAACTGGTGTTCAGAGAGGCTGTGGGATCTCCATCCATGCAGTTAATTGAAGATCACCTGGAAATGTCCCTGAGCAATCTAAGCTAATTTTGCAGGTGGCTTTTCTCTAAGCAAGATGTTCTGGGTGACTTTAAAAGTCATCTTAAATCAGTCTGTGATTCTGTGTCTATACATGATAAAGCATCTTGGAAGACCTTTGGTGAGATCACAAAGCATGGTGTGCATCTCCAAGAAGGAAACCCATTTGGTCAATCCCTCCTGCAGGTCCAAATTTCTCTGTGGATTTAGAGATGCAGAGAGAGAAAGTCACAGATGCAAGGACTTGGCTGAATGGGACCCTGAGCAATGCCCTGACCACGTCCTTCCTAGACTAGATCCCACAAAAGCAATATTAAGTCATTCATCAGAGAAAAAGGTTAGATTTTGAACCAAAATCAATGGCAAATTTAGGATCTTCCTATGGCAGACTTTCCCTGGCATAATCTTGGACAAGAGTTTTCCTCTTTTTTGAGAGGTACAGAATATTTTTTTTCTGTCACTGTTTTTTAAAGAAATTATTTTGCCATTGCTGATGTGTTTCAGTAGGTTTCAGTTCTACTGTTTATTTCCCCTTCTTAAATGAAAATTTCATCACAATCAACACTTACTTGATTTATTACTATCTTTTGTGACAAAACCAGCCTTTTTCCAATAGGAAAATATTTCTTGACGATTTTTTTTCCCCTCAGCCTGATCTGTAGTATTTGTTCAGCACATTTGTGGTGTGTTGACCTTGGCTGGATGCAGGGGCACATCAAAGCCAGACTGTCACTTCCCTCATTGGCTGGGCAGAGCAGGAAGAAATTAAGATGGAAGGCTCGTGGGTTGAGATAAGCACAGAGAGAGATCACTCACCAGTGACCATCACGGGCAAAACAGATGTGACTTAGGAAAAAAATTAATTTATTACAAATCAAAAACAGAGTAGGATAATAAGAAAAAAACTAAATCTTCAAACACCTTTGCCCCTACCCTTCCTTTCTTCCTGGGTTCAGCTTTACTTCCAGTTTCTCAGGGGTGCAGGAGGATGGGGAATGGGGGTTGTGGTCAGTTCATCACATGTTGTTTTGGCTCAGCATGAGAACCCCTCACACTCTTCCTTTCCACATCTTTCATGAGCTGCTGCAGCATGGGTCCCCGTGGGGTCACAAGTTCTGGCAGCAAACCTGCTCCACAGGGGCTGTCCAGGGGCTCAGAGCCTGCTCTGGACATGTCCACCTGCTCTGGGCTGGGCTCTCCCAGGAACTGCAGGTGGGTCTCTGCCCCTTCCCCATGGATCCCCCTGAGCTGCAGGGGAACCTCTGCTCTGCTCTTCCCCTTCTTCCCCAGCCCTGGTGCTTCCAGAGTTGTTGCTCTCACATATTATTATTACTCCTCTCTCTGGCTGCAGTTGGATTTTTGCCCCAATTCTTAAATTCATTATCCCAGGTGCATCCACCATCACTGAGGACCTCATCCTCGGCCAGCTGTGTGTCCATCTCAGAGCTGCCAGGGACTGGCTCTGTCCAGGAGGGACTTTCTGGCAGCTTCTCACAGAAGCCACCCCTGCAGCCCCCTGATGCCAAAACTTTATCACACAAACCCAGTGCAGCATTGTGTTGCCTGCTCAGCCACTGCAATGCCAAATGAAAATAACCTAAGAACAAAATCCTCATCTGGCCTGAAGCACTGGAGATGAAATCAATAGATCTATGCTCAACTACATATAAGGGCCAAACCTGTAATGTAATGTACAAGGTTTCCAGCAACCCCTCAAAACCAGACACTTCTTTCTATTAAAGGATTCACATCTTAACCATTAATAGAAAAGTCTTATCTTCTAACTCAGCTCTGCAGAGTCATTTCTCACTTGTTTCCCTCTCTGCTTAGCTAAGTATTTCTGTTCATATGCTATTTTGATATCAGCATCACCAAGCTAATTTAGTGGGCTTTCTTGGTTCACAGATGAGGAATTACACGGGTTTGGTAGGAGTGGGCACTCGTTCAGATTATTTGAAGTGACTCCTCATAACACTCTGTTATTTCGATTTTTATGGACAAATCAAAAGACCTGCACCTGATGCTGAAAGCACTCCAGTATGGGTCCAGCACAGTTTTAGTCTAACTAAGGTGCTCCTCAGAACACTCAGGATTTATACAAAAAGCAGGTTAAATCCTTGATGTACTAATTCTGTCACTTTTTCTGCAGTAAGGAACTTTCCTATAACAGTTTTCTGTCCATTGAGAATTCTTCATAAACAGAGAATCACCTTATATACAAGCAGAAGTTGTTAACATCAGTCAAAATATTTAGTTTAGATGACAATAGGCATAAAATGCAGCAAAGTAAATTATGATCAGAGGTAAGGGAAATATTTACTTTGAGTGGTTTCACTTCAGTAATTTGCCCAGAGAGCTGATGGAATCTCAATCCCTAGGGATATTTTAGAACTCTTCAGGACATGGGCCAGTGCAGCTGAGTATATCTTCAAAGGCCTCCCTGCCTTGGGCATGGGATGGGCCAGATCTCCAGGGGTGCCTTCCAACTGAAATTGGTAAGGATATGACAAAGCTTTGCAGCCTTTTGCAGTCATGACATGCTGACAGACAGCCAAATCTAGTCATGGTGCCTGCCTGTAAATCTACAGCATAAAGATGATCCCTCCCAAGAGGCACAGCTAAATCAGGGCATTTAAAACTGCACATCTGTGTTGTTACAACAGGAAGAATAAAAGGGGAAAGGGTATTTGTGCTGTATTTGCTGGCATATGTAGAGGAACTCACCAACTGTGGAGAAATTCCACAGCAGAGCTACTGTGGCTTCTTCTACAGGAGCGAGAATATTTCAGAGCAAAATTAAATTAATAACTCATCAGTCACAACTGTAAGAAAAAATCAGCAAGTGTTACACAAAGGCTATCAGGTCCACCTCCTCAATGTCCACCCCAGGACTCTGTGACATCCCAAATACAGCCTGAGAACAATCAGGCAAGCAAGGCTGGCTGTAAGCTGTCTCGAGAGGGAAGCAGGAGGAAGTGCTGCAGCTTTCTGAGCTTTCACAGCAGGGCCCTGGCAAACACCTCCACAGAGCTGCTCCCAGCTGTGAGGCTCACAGCTGGCACAGACCCCCCTGGATCTCCCTGTGCCCCTCAGCCCTGCAGACTGGTGCAGGGGGAAACAAGCAGTGCCTGTGAGAGGAGCCAGCAGGGAGAGCACACTGCAGGATGCTGCTGCCAGCACAGGGCTCTGGCCTGGCAGACCCAGGGCTCAGCTGCAAAGCTGATGGACTGCAGGATGCACAAGCCAAGGGACAACTCTTGCTCCTTGCCTCATACTGCCCACGTTGTAAAGGGGTAAGAGCAGCAGGGGAAGAAACGAGACTGAAAGTCCTGATGTCATTGCTGCAGGGCTGACTAAAGAAAAAGATTATTAGGGTGGCAAAATTAAATCCATACCTGTGCATATACACTGCAGCAACATGTGGACAAATTAATAGACTGGGTCAGCCCCCCAAAAAAATCTCCACAGTATTCCAGCACTTTCTGTATTTACATTTGAGCCTAATTTAAATAATATTGAGAGAAGGCGAAAACCTGAAAATACTGACTAGTACCTTTCATTTCCTTACTTGACAGAACTTTGTTTTAAAATTGTAGGAATTGTCGGAAATTGTAGGAAAGCATTATCTCTGGAACAAAAACTTAAATTAAATATGTTAATTATAAATTTACTATTTTCTCTGCTGCTAACATCTATAGGCTGGTCTTTGCAGCAGAAAGATGAGCACCTTTCTCCTAGGTTCTCCCCAAAATTTGTGTTGTAAAAGACATGAAGACAAAGAGTCTAAAGGATAAATGAGAAGACTGAAAAGTCATATAGGTTTCCTGGCAGGGTAATATAAAGATGAACCTCCATGAAAATGTTGTTCTTGTCACTCTATCCTTCACCACTCTTAATGTATATAGGAATCTCAATGTATTAAAAATACTTGCAGAATTTTTTTTATCTTCTTCAAGTTTTAATAGAAGAAGGATCTCTATTTCATATAAAATAATAAATTTGGAGGGGTTGCAAGACACATTGTCTCCAACTGCACTGTCATTAATGTTTAATGTTTTTAATACAAAACAGGACAATTTTAATAAATCAATAAAAAGCCAGTTTGAAACTTGAAGCCCTCTACAACCCTGGCAAACCTCTCCTGGGAGAAGAGAGATTAATTTCTGTTCTGGGTAGCCTTCTCTAGCAATCAAATCACCTGAATAGAGAATATAAAATTCCCAAAATCTCATGGATGGCACTTGAGCTTTGATGTTACTTAACTCCTGAAGTGAGAGGAGGCGTGGGGGCTGCAGCTGTAAGAGCACTGCAGGCAGAGCTGAGGTTTCTGTCTCTGCTCACCTCTCCTTTAAAGAGCTTCTGAACACCTGCAGCTCACATTAACTGCAATTTGTGGAAGCCAAACCAGTCTGGGAATCAGCCCCAATGCCCACACAACAACGTGCATTGAAATGAAGCACTCTGGTACTTCAACATCAGCAAGTCACTGATAATTTAAATAACTAATAATTACTGAAAACCACCTGTAAACAGCCTGCCTGAAAGGCTGCTATTGCTGAAATACAAAGCAAGCAAATGCCTCACTCTTTCAACATCTAATTTAGCTTAATATGCTATCTGCACATCTGCTTTTTCAAAAAGCTATTGAACAAATTATATTGTAATACATATTTTTTTTTTTTTTAACAACCCATCAATTCAGAATTTACTCACATTCCTCTGTATAATTTTTGTGCCAGGAATAGACTGAAATACTCATATAAAGCCTGTTTAGGATCTATTCACTGTTGCTAAGAGGATATCAA
Organism: Luscinia megarhynchos; assembly: GCA_034336665.1. Lineage (NCBI taxonomy): Eukaryota > Metazoa > Chordata > Aves > Passeriformes > Muscicapidae > Luscinia > Luscinia megarhynchos. Next base: position 96,391,229 of record JAPFBE010000002.1, read on the forward strand.
CACAACTGTTAGCCAGAACCAGTCATGGTAGAGAATAGGAGAATAATGTTTCAGTGGATTTTTTGTCTAGCTTCATAGCCTAAATCAAAGGAACAATAGAAGCGATTTTCTTTTGTTGTTAAAATTCCCCATTAGCAGTTCAATGTCGTTTAGTCGGTTGAACTGGCATTTGTTCTAAACAATCCACCAAAGAGTTGTTTCAGTGCAGTCAATAAATCACCATTAGTCTCATACAGGAAATAAAATATGATTTCCAAAACGCAGCAAGAGCACTGATGTTCATTATAAGGGGCATGCAGTCACCTACATAACAAATGTGGGATCACATCAGCTCTAACAAACACAAGATTACTGTGCCTGCAGAAGAGCAGGATGGTGCATAAATTCCCATTTCAACTCGTGTGCAGCTGCACATGGCAAAGGTTGGAAATTTCATCATTTACATTTACTTGCTGCACGTATCCCCAGCTGCCAAGGTGACTTAGCAAGGAATTTTGGTACTGCTTTAAGGAAATCTTCAGGGCTTCAGATTTGTACAGCAATGTGTTTGTTCATTTTACCTGGGTTTAAAGCATCCATGGCATTGTCAGGAGGCAGAAAGTCCCCCAGGATTTTTAAGAATATTGCCACTTTCCTATCGACACTAACCACTGGACATTAAAATGGTGAGAGCTGTAGAATGCTAAGCAAAGTGTTGAACTTGACTTCTCTTGCATAAAGCAAACATCATGGGGCTCATCTCTTTTAAAACAGTTGTGAGCTATGATATAAAAACTTATTTTCAAGTAGATTACTTACCTAGGTGTGCAACACTTATTTAAAAATACATGTGGGGGGGTTTTGTTTTGTTTTGAGTTTGTTTTGTTTTGTTTTTTTAGAAAAGAGTAAAGACAAAGAGACATTTTTTTTTTAATTAAAAGTGGGAAGTGAAGAAGGCTGAAGGAGAAACTGAAAAGGCACAATGTGTCACCTGACATGTGGATGATTCCCCCATCTGTGAATTTAGGCACAGATGGCCCAGGGGGATCTTGGAGTCAGGAAATATTCCAACCCCACCTGGATGTGTTCCTGTGTCACTTGGTTCAGGTGACCCTTTCTTGGCAGAGGGGCTGGACTGGATGATTCCAGAGGTCCCTTCCAGCCCTAAAAATTCTGTGATCTATGACTTATATGACTACATACTACCTGTGTGACTACAAACAGGATTACAGAATCATCTTTTTGTTTCCTTGCTGTAAGGTGCTGGATCTACTCTTACTGTTGTTTCCTTATTGTTTAGTTGCCATCTGAAGATCTAAAAAGATCTGGCTTCATCAGACACAAACAAAAAAACTTAAAAAGGAAAAAAAGCCAATTTTTTATGGCTAACATCATGTGTGGAAAAAAATAATTTTAGAGGTTTGTAATAAAAGTATTCCAATTTTAGGTCCTATTTTTTTCTTTCCTATTGCTGCATGAAAGATTAAAATAAACAACCACTTCCCTAATTAAAAATCAAAAATATATAAAAAGATATGTGAAAATAATGCATTACAGAATCAAATTTTGATAAGTTGATTTTTTTCCCTTCTTGAGTTTCAGCTCAGAGCACTTTTATACTTTTTTTACCAGCATATTAGAAATATTCTCAGGAAAAAGGATGATTTCAGAGGGCAGGGACAGTTTCAGGACAAGAGAAAGAAGGCTGCACACACAGCCTTGACTGGTATCACAGATTAAAGGCACCACACTATAAAAGAAGATTTTAAGGGAATTGATACAAGTCCCTTCAACTTTTCCCTTACATATGAACACTATATTTTAAATGACAGAAGAATTTCTAGCTCTCTGCTTTAAAACACTCAGACCAACAAGCCAGGACAGCAGACAACAGGAAATGTGAATATTGGCCCAGCCTGAGCTGCAGAAACAAGATCTGAAAGATACCATGCTTCTTTGGCTCTGCTACACAGGAAAATTGACCTTAAGAGCTGTGCTTTATTGGCCTGCACACAAATGACACAACTGGGTGAACAGGACTCTGTACAGAGGAGAAATGAGTTGTTTCCTCCCTCTCCATGCTAAAATTCTCCCTCTACTCCAAGGAAATTCCACATCTTTGCTTGATGAGTCAGAAAAGAAAGAAAGGAAGAAGAAAAGAAAAATAAATTCTCCCTTTCCAGTGCCTTTAAGATATGAGAAGTCAATATTCATCATGGATTGCATCTGATCTGCAACCTCAAACCCAATAATCCACTCTTGATGTTTCAAACAGGGTTTTAGTAGAGGAAGGCCAAGCTTAGCCCTAGCACCAGGCACTGTGTCAACCCAGAATGCCAATATGATATGAATTCAGGCATCCAACCAACAGAGATGGGAGATGAAGCAGCATGGAGCTTGTCTGGAATTTGAAGTACCCAATATAATTCTGTTTTAGGTAAATTCATAATTGAATTCTTGATCTTTCCATACACAGTCAACACCTGAAAGCAGCAAAGCAACTCTCATCCCCTGCTTCCCAGGGATTTTCACACTAAAATATATCAAGTTCTTGTATTTTGAAACATACAAAGTTCCAGCTGTGTGGAGTGAGTGGATTATTACACTTTAATGCAGCAAGAAGTGCACACAGGAGGGATCTACATGCTGCACTTTGTGAAGTCAACATCTTCATTCCTCTCTGCCTGTCAACAGCCCAGAATGTTCTGTCACTGCAAAAAGGTGGCTAAATGTTTTAATAGGAAGTAGTGTTTACTTCTTGAGTCCTTGGGAGGGAGATGGAATAGGTGGGTATTTAAAAATTGCAAGTAAGATGTGAAGATAGATTAGAATTTAAAGATTTCCCTAGTGAACTGACCACAGACATGGGAATACAAGAAATGCTATGCTGAGGATGAGGCTTATTCAAGGTATGTGTGCCACAGACTAAAGGAGGAAATGCAGGGTCACAGAGTGGTTGGAAGGGACTTTCAAGCTCATCCTGTTCCAACCCCTCCATGGGCAGGGACACTTTTCACCAGAACACATCACTCAGAGCCCCATCCAACCCTGAACACTTTCAGGGGTGGGGCAGCCACAGCTTCTCACACCAGATTTCTACCAACATTCGTGCATACAGCCAAAAATGCACCTGCACAAAACTATACACAGAATTATATAGTTGATTTATATAATGTGAGTGCAGGATAATTCTTTGTGTCCTTTCCACGCTTGTTGCTTTTTCAATTATATCTAATGCAAAATCTAAATGTTTTGAAGACCATCTTCCTGCTTTTTATCAGCATGGCTAGCAATCCTCATGACAGAAGTGATTATATTAGAGGTTTGTTCCACAGCTGAGCCACAGTGTCTGAAAATATCCCAAGTAATTCCTCAAAGCATAGAGACATGGTGAATGAAAACTTGTATAAACATGACAAATGCATGTCAACACTGAAAAGCAGACCCTGCAGTTTTAAGAATGTGGGATTCTTTTTATCATTTGTGCTGAAAATGTTTCAAACTGCAGCCAGTTGTTAGGCTATAGTGTCATCCCTCACTTCACCAAGCCTTGAGCCACTGAGGGAGCAGTCCTTGAAACTGTGGCTCACATCCAACCCCTTAAAAGGGCAACCTCAAGTTAAATGACCCTGACAAAAATGAATAATGCTGAAATAAGTTATAGAAGAAAAATCAGTTAGAAATCAAAGTACATCTCTGCTAAAGCCTGGGCTCCTGCAGCAAGCCTTGGCTGTACCAGACTCTCTGCCTTTCTCTATAAGAACTGTTCAGAACCAGCATAAATCCCACAATTGTGATTATTGTTCCAGATTCACAGGGAGTATTTCTTTGCTTTGGACTTCTTTTTTTAATATTTCATTTAAGTTGCCCTTAATAGGCATTCATGTCACTATTTGAATTAAAGAGCATTGAAAGAAAATATTTCTTACAGACAGAACAGTGAGACTTATGTCAACTCTTTGCTGCCTGTAGAAGGTCAATGTGGAATTCCACTGAAAAATTCCCCTCTTATACACATAAGAGTTTTTATTCCATAGAGTTCAAACAGATCACAAGAGCTGTCCAACAAACTTTTTCATCATCATTATCTGATCTCCAAGGTGTCGTGTGGCTGTCTGATGCTACTGAAGACTAAAATGTTTCAGATATTCTTGGACAGAAAATATAATGTATATGCATGGGATTGGATGCCAGATGTCTCTGAAGATACATATTTTACTGTTCTGTATAATTTGGAGTTTCTATGGTTTATGTACAGATATACCACATTTTCATAATTCATCTGAGAAGAAATTAAATTAATATCTGTTCATTGCCTGTGAGAATAGAGTGGCTTTTCATATGGCTTGGGGTAACTGCTCAAAGAATTAAATAGCCACACTTCCACCCTAAATGAAACTACATAAAGGTTTAAATCCCCTATGAATTCTAAAAGAATTTTCCTATTATGAGTTCTGCCTGTTTTCCTCTGCCACTTCAGCCAGGGTAATTGGTCAAGAGACAGACACTCACTACAAGCATCACTTTTACTCACTAAGCAGCAGTGGATGTCCTAGCCACTAAACATTTTGATGAAATGACCTATCTATTCAGCTCTTGGATCTTTCCACTGTTTGTCTCTTGGCTGGATCTGGAACAACCATGATCAGCTGTTCCAATCTGTGTTTGCAGGGGTCCCTGTATCCTTTCCAAAACTTCATTTCACAGTCTCACTCCTGCATAGAGATTTGTACAATACAAAATAGCCTGGCACCCTGCTCCTGTCTCAAGGTGAAGAATGATTCCATATACACTGAGCAACCTTGTGATTTTGCTGTGATCTGCATTTGTTTCTGTGTTGAGACACCTTTTAGTTTGTGTTTTCACTCCCTTTACAGAAAAATCAAAACCAAACCCACCCCAAATCCACAGAATCACTTGACCCAATGGCTACAATTAAAGCTCACATCCCAGCAGATTACTTCACACACTGTTTTTCTCATGCTGTTTCAAATATTTCCTTTTTCCTCCAGCACACCAGGCAATTTGTACTCCAGCAGCCTGCAGGTATTGAACTGGTTTCCATAAAGCCTCACCAACCATTCCTACTTCGTGCCACAAGTGGTCTTCTTTAGCTCATATTTAACAAAAGAGACTTGGAATGGGAAAAGTGGAAACCTGGCTGATGATCTTGGCAAATCACTCCTTGACTGCTTTTGGAACTTTTCTTTTTTTTTGTTTTGTTTTTGCACAGCACTGATTACAGGTGGAAAAGAGGACTCTTTCCAAATCTTTATTGCTTTGATCAAGGATTATCTCTTTTCTAAGCCTTCATAGAATCACAGAAAGAGAGTTGGGAGGGACACACAAGGATAATTGAGTCCAACTCTTGCCTTAAACAGGACACCCCAACAATCCCACAATGTGCCTCAGAGTGTTGTCCAAATGTTTCTGGAATTTCAGCAGGCTTGGTGCTGTGACCACTATTTTGGGGAGCCTGTCCCAGTGCCCAAGCACCCTCTGAGTGAAGAAGCTTTCCTTAATATCCAACCTAAACCTGCCCTGACACAGCTCCAGTCATCTCTCAGGTCCTGTCACTGTCCCCAGGGAGAAGAGATCAGTGCCTGCCCCTCTGCCTTCCCCTGGGAGAAGCTGCATTTCTCCTTTGGGGTATATATACAAAATACTGCACACCACGACTGTTTTGGGAAACAGCTTGGACATGGTCAGTTTAGCTCTCCAAAGGCAGATCTATGCTGGGATCTGCATGCTGTATTTTGCTACAACTGTAATTTTTAAACAGCTTCTGCCTGACAGCACAGCCAAAGAACAAGGGATTTAACACAACCAACCAACCAAACCAAAACCAAACAATTATACTGAAGAATGAAAGACAATTTTAAAGGTTAAATGTGTTAAATTTATTAAAGAATGATCAGCATGGAATTGCTTAATTTTGCAGTGGGTCATATCGAAAAAACCTGACTAGCTCTGGTAGGAAGGGACAAAAAACAGAAATTTATTTTTTGAAAGTCTGCCAGTGGTAGTTTCTGAGCCTCAGAGAAGAATTAATACTTACTCTTGTCTCATCAGTATTGGCAGTCCCCCTAAAACAAAGTGCCACAGAATACAGAAATGCTTATTAAAGCCTGGATTTTTATAGTAATATGTGAAAATGTTTGTCTTAAAAAAAAATAACTTTTTCCCAAATGTATTCAAACATCAGATGAAAAAAAAGTTATCAGGTAAAGTGTTTTAAAGGTCATATAAGTCACAAACCATATTTGTCAACTTAGCTGACCCTAATATGGTAATTAACATAGAATTAATCTCTCTTGAGGAGATATAAAACATATGAAATCAAGAAAATCTGGAATCCAGCCCAGCAAAGGGGTTATATAAAAAGGATGTACTGAACCATTCAGTCAACAGCACTGCACTAATCTTTTGAAAGATGATTCTAAATGCTAAATTTTAAAGTGATAGAATAAATAAAACCTTCAGGACTTTATTCCTAACCCCATGAAACATAATATTAATTACATCTTCCAAATGAGATAATTTCATATGCATAAACATGGCTCACAGGTTTACCATCCTTTTTGCTAGAGGGTTTTGTCAGATGGGAATATTAATTCATTTAAAGAAAAAAAAAAAAAAACAAACACAACCCAAAAACAAGATCAAAAAACCCCAGACACATGCTGTCAATTTAATTGCAACGGCAAGAGACAAATCTGACATGAAAAGTTGGTAGCCAAATCATTGGCTCAGTTTCTCTAGCAAAAAAAAAACTCCAGCTAAAGTCTGGAGAACAGAGACATGCTATTGGGTAAAGAGATTCATAACCTGGTTTTAAATGTAAAAACAACACAAATGATCCAAGGAAACAGAATAAATACACCAAGAAGTGAGAGCAGTGAACAAAGGAATGGTTAAGGAGTTAAAGAGTCCTTTCCAGGAGGACCCACAGCCTCACACAGAGAACCCAGTCTCAAAAGTGATGCAGACTAAGGAGGTGTTTGCCTTTCTCTAACCTCCAGGCACTTTTCTGTCAGGGAAGAGGACCTATCCCTGTTTCTTTGCAAACTGAAATCTTCAGTTTGTTTGAGGGTCCCAAATATTGAAACATGATCTTGGGATGAGCATGAATAAACTATGCAAGAAAAACAAAGCTGAAGTCTGAAAGTATCATGATACAGGACTGTACCACCATGAAAAACAAAATTCTGTGAGCAGCATCAAATGGACAAGGCACCACCCAAAGGTTGCCTTGGGAACCTTAGGAACTCAAAGCTGTGGTTAATGAAACATATATATGACCAATTAAAAAAAAAGAGAGAGCAATCTTCAAACAGGAATGTGTTGTTTTTTCCCAGTGCTTCAGAGGCCAAACAGGCATAAATGCAGTAAGCATATTCCTTTCAAGTGGTGTATGGCTGCATAATTCACAACTGGTGATTTCTAATGCACTCACTCTATTGAGTCAAATCAGCAGTAGACAATGGGAAGCACAAAAAACCTATTGGACAGAGAAGCTAACTTTTCATGCCAACAGTCTAAATATACTTCCACCATTGATCACAAAGACTAAACACATACCTGAATCCCTAAAAAAGACTAAGCAAAGTTATCAGAGGAACCCCTAAAGATATCTAAATATGATAAATAATTTAATATGTTGCACCTGGATTTAAAAACTGGTAGACTGGTAAGGGAGACACAAAAACTGAAACTTTATTAGGCACTAAACAATTCCCATCATTTTGATCCCTCCTTTCCCTTCTGCAACTAACTGTTCCCCTTTCCTGTTTGTACAGCCTTGGCACTAGGGGTCCATCATTCCCAATGTTTAGCTCTCAAGGCTCAGACAGCTGAACATCTTTAGTCTTATAAATAGAAAAAACATTTGCGTCAGGCACTACACGATGTTAATTCCCTAAATTGCCGTATTTTCATTACTCGTTATAAAACATCCCTTTACCCCCCTTCTCCCCCCACCCCCCATCAGGGAATGATCTCTTGTGCAAAGGGGATAAATGTGGTTAACTGTTTAATTAATCCTCATGTTAGATCAGAGTTTCTTTCACGGAAATATTTAAATTTGTAGAAGGTAAAGAAAGAATATCAACAAAATGGAAGCTCCCCTTTCTCAAAAAAAAAAAAAAATAGTTCAGGTCTCCTGTGCAGTTATAGTGCCACTAATTGCAATGCTTCAAACATTATTCATTTCATCCCCATTGGAACAGGTTTCCCAGGGAAATGGATGTCCCATCCCTGGAAGTGTCCAAGGCCAGGCTGGACTGGGCTTTGAGGAACCTGGTTTAGTGGAAGATGTTTCTGTCCATTAATAGTGGGGCTGGAGAAAAATGGTGTTTAAGGTCAATTCCAACCCAAACCAGTCTATGATATCCTTCCTTTTTCCATTTCTCAGGAGAAACTTGCAGAAATTATAATCCTCTGCCTGTTGAGTCACGCTCCCACCACAGTGGATTCCCATATGAACAGAAGATTCTTTGCTTCCATTACACGACAAACTTCCCTTTGTTCTTTCTGTTCTCCCCAAATAATCTTCCACAATACAGGAATTTTACTGTAGCACTGAATAACCTTTGCAACAAACAAATTCATAATGGGTGGCATCAGTGCCCTCACTTAGCAGAACTTTCTTTGAATCATATATATATGCCCTATATATTACTATGTATACACATATATACAATATGTAGTCTTATAAGCAATATGGTTATTTTCATTTGCTGGAGAACCAGATAATCAAATAACCATCATCATATTTCACAGGGCAATGAGGCAGCAATTAATTTGTTAATAATTGTGCAGTGCTTTGAAAAGGTAAAAAGCTCAAAGTGCTGGGTACTATAATTAAGAAATTGCTAAATGTTGATAAACTGAAACCAAAATTTCATATCTGAAATTGCTACAGAGCTGTTCATCCTCCATCTGTGGATACTGTTCTTGCAGCAGCTATTGACTGCACACAGCAGTAAGCTTGAGAAGGCTGAAAAACTAGCAGATGAAATGCTGATCTTATTCAAGGCAATAAACACTGGCATCAGAGGGTCTCTGTCTTCAGACTACACCAGCTACTAGGAAGAAAATCACCCCATCCCAGCCAAAATATGCATAGAGAATAGCTTTCATGGTGATTTTTTTTTCAGTTTAGGCAGCAATAGATGGTTTTAAGTTTTTTGTTTTGTTTTGGTTTGGTTTTTTTAATTACCTTAAGAAGCCACTTTGTCTGCACAAAATGATTGACTGCAATCATTGGCTGTGTACAGAGAGGGTCATAGAGTGGTATGGTTTGGGATGGACCTTAAAAAATATCCAGTTCTGAACTCCCCCTGCCATGGGAAGGGTCACCTTCCACTGGACCAGGTTGCTCAGAACCTCATGCAGCCTGGCCTTGAGTATTTCCAGGGATGGGGCATCCACAGCTCCTGTGGGCAACCTGTGCCAGTGCCTCACCAGCCAGTGAATAATTTCTTCCTAACATCTAATCCAAAGCTCATCTATTTCTGTTTGAAGCCATTGCCCTTTGGCCTGTCACTACATGCTCTTGTAAATTGTTCCTCTCCATGGGCTTCAGCACCTTTTTATGGGAAAGGCAGGTATGGAAAAAAGAACTAGTGGAAACTCTTTAAAATTTAATGTTCATTGGAGTATACTCATATTTCAAATCAGGATGAATTTTTGCTTCGAAGGAGGTGCTGAAGTTTTTGCTTTGTGTCATATTCACTGTATCACTAGAGTCTCTTTGGCAATCAATTTGCCACAAAGTTCTGTCACCTCGTTCTGAATCCATCTACAGAGGACAGTGGCCTGCAGCACGGAGTGACTTGAAAAGGGATCAGCTTGGTTTACCACAGTAGTTAACTAATTGTATCACCAGCAGAGGAAGAACAGCATTGCTGCAGCTCAGATTCTGTAAAAAAGAGTTTGAGGGAATTATTTACTGTTGTCTACTAGAAATTATGAAGAAATCAGCCTGTTCTTCACCTTGAACCAGAGAGAAAAGGCATTAAGTAAAAACACCCTTCCATTAATGAAAAAACACCAAATTAAAGGCAGTATGACTTGCCTTCTATGTTCTCTTTCAGTACCATGTGCAAAATCTGGTCTCAGTGGTTGTGTACAAAGGATTTATATAGTGAACCTGTTTGAAACAGCTATAAAAACAAAATCTGCTTTTCCAGGCAAAACTTGATACTGAGGTCAAGGTGGATGCACAGCAGCTCAAATCCATTTGCAGTCTAACCTGATTTTGAAGGCACAACCACCAGGGCAGAGAGAGTTCAGGCTGATAGTGCAAACTCATGCCTAAATCCATACAAACAAAGCTTCAGGGGATTAGACTTTTCTACCCACATCATCTTCCAAATCACTCTGCTTAGTTTTGTGGTAAGTCTTTGTGCTGTCTGTCAAACCTGGAGCTGGCACCACTGGACTGATTGCTCCCACGAGAGGTTTCCTCACATTTCTAGCAAAATTAAACACATTTAAGCAGCAGCTCAGTTTGCTTTCAAAAAAATATACAGATCTACTACCTTATTTGATTTTGTGGTAGTAGTTAAAAGATCTGCTGCCTCTTCCCAATCATGCAAATAAATCATTGAGCTGAAAAGCAGCATTTGAGGCATTATGGTTTAACAGTCACTTCTGGTATTGCAAGCACATCCATGGAGCCTGGGTAGATGGAAAGCCAAGACTCTCCAAGGCTCAATATAACAGTAGGGAGCTTGCTGCATAAAAAAGAAATTTCCAGCTTGCATGCAGTTAGGTAGGCAAAAAATAGAACTGGTTTGCTTAGCATGAGCCTCTTTTATGTTGGGAAAGCCACTCACAGCTAGGAAAATGAAATTAAATGAAATTAATAAATCCTTTGTCCAAAGATATTTGGCCACATAAGACTGAAGAAACACTATGAAATGCAAAGAAAAAATAAATTCACTATTCTTCATTTTGTGGTCAGCTATCACTATAGAATGGTCTACCCTGAGCAGAGAAAGACAAGGTAGTGTCTCAAAATAACATAACTCAAACTGACACCATGGTGCCTTTGGAGATATGGGGTGGAAAGGCCCAGATTCTGCAGGAAAACAACAGCATGGAGAAGTCATTCCTTATATTGGAAATGTCCAGGTAAAACAGAATAAACTGGGTTGTGAATGTTCCCCACAGTGTTATGAAGACATTTGAAGTATAGAAAATAATCAGTGGGTTTGTTGGTTATTTTTTACCCAGTCACATATTGCTGGAAGTATCCTATGTTTCTTTTTCAGATTTGCTCTGGAAGTTTCTTGTCTCAGTGCACTACAAAGGCAGGAGACTTTTAAGGCTGCATATGTTCATGTTCGTTTTATGGTTCCAAGACAGAATTATCATCATCAACTTCACTTGATAAAGGTTGCTATCAGTTCTTAACCAGTCTAATTAAGGCTGCTTTTTCCTGAGTGGAAAGATCACAGTAAAAAAAAATAAAATTCTAGCACCTACGCCTCATCTCCCAATTTTTTGTATAGTTTTGAGGAGCACACAATGCTGTGTAGCACTTCATGTACTTGGAAAATTTGGAGATGTAGCAGGAGTAATATTGGCTGAAGCACAATAAAGGATGATAAACTATCTACCTGGGTATGGCTATTACAATAAAAAAAATTCAGTGTGGGTTTGTGGATTCAAGATGACACTTCTACAAAATATAACCATGTAGTGTGTCCATCTCTTTTCCTCTGAAACTCTTACCAGCCTATCTCTAGGCATTCAAAGACCTGCAGATGAAAGAATAAACAGATCCAAGACAGTGAATAACTGATCCCTTTTCTTCATTTGACACCAGTTGTAGTAATGAGACCTTCCTTGGAAAATAAACGAGCTACATAATTAGTCTGCTATCTGGAGTCTCTTATATCCCTTATTTCAAACAACATCAATCACTTGCATCCCACTCAAGCACGGCATCCTTCTTAGTGCTACCACAGAGCATTAGTGAGAAATGCCAAATCACAGAAGCAAAGTGGAACAGAATATTGTTTACAACACTTATGGAATCCCATAATGTTTTATATTTTCTACCTAAATTATATATATGTATATATATATATATATATATATATGTTTCCACTTCACATTTGAGCCTTGGCAGGCTCAGAGTGATGCTTTACTAGCTCAGTTAAGGCATCACTTCACACTCTTACAAAATGCTCATGTAACTCCCTAGTGAACCAGTCAGATGCTGGAAAATATCTTCCAGATCACAAGAGCAGAAGCCAAGCAACACAGCACCCTTTTTAAAAGCTGGCTATTAAAGGATATAAGAGAGGGAAGGGAAGGGAAGGGAAAGGGAAAGGGAAAGGGAAAGGGAAAGGGGAAGGGGAAGGGGAAGGGGAAGGGGGGAAGGGGAAGGGAAAGGGGAAGGGGAAGGGGAAGGGAAGGGAAGATATAATCTGGAACTTTAGGGGACTGCACACTATTTATCTATCTCCTGGCCGGCTTGCTGGCTGATGACAAGAGCTACAGATGGAAAAGGTGGGAGGGAGTTAAATGGAAAGCTGTCCAGCTTTTCAGACTGTCAACAGCTCTTCTGTGTTATTTTTTGTGAAGTTTTTTTTCCATTCCCCTAGGGAGAATTGTTCACAGCTTTAATTACTCTCAATTACTAAGAAAGAACATTGAAACAGAAAACAAAAACACAGCAGCTCTTCTCTGCTCCTGAATTTTGTAAGGCTCATGCCCCACTCGGTTCTCACCAGCTTCACAGAGACCCTCAGAGAACAATTGCAACAGGTCAGCAAAATTTAGGGACAGCTTCTTTCAGGGTTCAGCTGTCTGAAGCTCAATTATGAGCCAGAGGGATTCATCTTTTAATGAGATCCACACAGTTCCAAACTGAAGCTTCCAAACTTGTTACTGAGCTTGATCAGTGATGTTTTGTCTAGAGATCTTTTCTTCCAGGTTGAAACCCAACAATTCCCTCAGAACAGCCTGTACAACGGAAGAAAAGTCACTAGAGCTAGACTTTAAATATGACATTGTTTTTTCTTCCCTAGCCTTTCCCTTCCTATCTTCAAAAGCCATCTCTGTGCAAAGCAAACTGAAGAGTTATAAGGTTTGGCAGAGATCTGAAGCCTAAGTAATATCTCACCAAGGCATAAAGTCTCCTGAGCCTTTTGTGCTAAATAAATGGCACACTGTAAAACACAAATGAGCATCACTGTGGCTGTGATTTCATTGTCCCGATGGGGAACCTGTGCCTGGCACAGGGCCAGCCATGTAATTCAATACTGAGGCAGGGCACACAAATGGACCTCGGAAGGAGGATCAATTCTAATGTAATCCCATCTGCTAATCAAAAGAGACTGAGGGATTAACATTCACTAGGAAATGTCTGCTCAAAGTTGTCACACTCATTGATAAAGATTGCTTTGTTTTAATTAAGATACAAAATGCCAATTCCAGGTCTAATTTTAGCTGCAAATAATCAGTTATTGATGATGTGTCTGGCTGAATTGTTTTAACCTCTCTAGAATATTTTTTTAACTAGATAAGTCAGTGCAGATTGTTTTTTTCATACTGCAAGACCACATTCTCGTATTCTCTTCATCCTCCTGGCATGAGTTGCCCACAGTTTCCTGTTTCCCCAATATTCATTGCTAGTCTCATGCTAAGCCTGACTCAAGACTCTCCATCCACCCCTGTCTATCCACCTGCAAGGCTGTATCCCATTTTGTGTAGCCTATGCCATGCTGAAAGCAGCAAGTCGATCTGCATGTCTCAAAAAGACAGATGACATCTCAAAAACTCAAGTAAGACGTGCCAAAAATAGTTATCTGCTGCATTATCTCATCAGAGAGAGCAGAAAACACCATGCCTGGTCTAGGCTGGGTGAGCTGCCCAAAATAAGCAGCATTGACTGGTTGTACCAGCAATAATGGGGACCAAAGCAGGGACCATCCCCCTGTGCTGGCTCTGGGGAGGCCACACCTTGAATCCTGCCCTCAGGGTCACACCCCTCATGACCAGAAGAACACTGAGGTGCTGGAGCATGTCCAGAGAAGGGAATGGAGCTGGGGAAGGGTCTGGAGCACAAGTCAGGCAAGGAGCAGCTGAGGGAGCTGAGGGTGTTTAATCTGGGAAAGGACACTCAGGGGTCTTACCAGTCAGGCTATTATCCTCACCCAAACAAGTTTTGGACAGTTTTGCTGCAAATCAGACACAACAAACTCTGGCCTCTGCAAGATCATGGTGGTGTAACCTCTGCCAGAATTTCACCAAATCTTTGGCATAAACCCAGGTCCAGAATTGAATTTTGCATCTGGAGCCTCTGTAACAGGCCACAGATGCAGAGAGCTTTATAGACTCATTGAAATCATAGATTGGCTTCAGTTGAAAGGGACTGTAAAGACCATCCAGTTTCTATCTCCCTGCTGTGGGCAGGGACACCTTCCACTCAGAACCCCATCCAATCTGGCCCTGAACCCTTTCAGAGATGGGTTATCCACAGTTTCTTCAGAAAACCTGCTCCAGTGGCTCACCACCCTCACAGTGAAGAATTTCCTCCTAACATGCAATCTCTCCTCTCAGTTTAAAACTGTTACTCCTAGTAACAGATAGTCCTGTCACTATCTGCCTATGTTCCATCATATTGATCTTAAACACTGAAGCTTGAATATGTTTTCTGATTTGACTCAAATCACAGCAGATCCTTTTTCCTAATGTTGGTGTTCAAGGAGCTCTATACAAGCAGTCAGACCAAGAAGCAGAGATTAAATCCTGCACACATCTCACAGCCTGACCAATCCTCTGCTGATCTCCATTTCCCTCATTCAGACAGAGTGCTTTCAAGGTGTGATTTCACTTAAAAGCTCAGGCTTGACCTCTTTGAGGAGCACTCTGCTGCCTCCATCTCACTGCTGGGAGCTGTCAGTCCCAACTCACCCCGGATCATAGCCAGGTCTGTGGGGAGCTCTTTGTTCCCACCTTGCCAACAAGGCACAGGCCCCTTCCCTTCCCACCCACTCATCTGCAGTCAGCTGGTGCAACTGTGACTCATCCCATTCTAGTACAGACTTCAGGAACCTGTTCAAGGCATTTAATAGCTCATCTCACAGTAGCTGTAGCCTTCATAATTAGTTCTGACCACTTAGAGAGGAGCAATTTCAAACATTGCCATTTCCTCTCACTTCTTTCCCTGGCGGAGAAGAGGATGGGGTCCTTCCAGAAGACAGCTGGCATCAGAGATAAGAACATGCTCCTGCCTGTCAAAATTGATCCCCACAGTACCTCAGTACAGAATCAATCACAAAATCACAGAATGAGTCAGGTTGGAAACAACCACAGTGGGTCATCTGGTCAAACCTCCCTGCTCCAGCAGGGCCATCCCAGAGCACAGGCACAGGATTGTGCCCAGACAGTGCTGGAATGTCTCCACTGAGGGAGACCCCACACCCTCTCTGGGCAGTCTGTTCAGTGCTTGGTCACTGCACAGAGAAGAAATTATTCCTCATGTCCAGGTGGAACTTCCTGGGATCAGTTCCTGCCCGTTCCTCTTGTTCCCTTGCTGGGCACCAGGAGCAGAGCCTGGTCCTGCTCTGAGCCCTCCCTGCAGACACAGACTGACAGGGATGGGGTCCCTCAGTCATCTCTTCTGGAGGCTGAACAGCCCCAGCTCCCTCAGCTTTTCCTCACCAAAGGGAGATGTTCCAGTCCTCTCATTATCTCCACTGGACCTGCCCCAGGAGCTCCATGTCTTGTATGAGGAGCCCAGAATTGGACACAGCACTCCAGATGCCCCTCTCTAGAGCTGAAGAGAGGGACAGGATCACGTCCTTGACCTGGTGGCAATCAGTGACCTCCTAATGCACCCCAGGATCCCACTGGCCTCCTTGGCCACAAGGGCACTGCTGGCTCCAGGGTGTCTGGATGGTTAGAACTCTGCAGGAGAAGAGAGAGGAATAGGAAAAACCCACCTTTCTAGGGAAAGATGATGAGATTTTTGAAGAACACAGATTGTTTATAGGTTGGAAGGCAAGAAATGAATATGTGGAGAGGGAAGGCAGTGAACTAAAAGAAGAACATGGGCAATCTAGCTTCTTTTTCAGAAAATACAGCAATCTCAAGCACACCTAAGATGAAGGGGCTACAGATTTCAGTAAAGAGATGATGTTTATTTCTGCAGCACTTCAGATCTGTTCAGCACCCAGAGCTGAACATGCTTACAGAGAAATCAATCAACAGAAGGAAGGAGCTGGGCCTCTGACACAAAAAAAGCACAAGGATAGACCCAGCTCAAGAACATCCTTCCCAAATTGAATGGAAAGAGAGAAGGAAATTTAATTTTGAAAGGGAAGAACTACCCTCCAAAAGCAGAGACAGGTCACCAGAGCTTCCTGTTCTTGTCTAATGGGAAGAAGGGCAAAAGAAAAGCAAATCCCAGGGAGCAGTACCTGGCAGCCAGCACAGTGGTTTGCTGGGACTGACTCTGAGCTGTGACAGAAATGTGTTCCCATGCAGGGGCAGCAGGGACAAGGACAGAGGAGATGAGCACAAGGAACAGGAGGCAATGGTCAGCACATGTCCAGGAGCTGGAGAGGGGCAGGACAGCCCTGCTGAAGCCCCACTGCAGTCAGGATGTGCTCCAGCCAGGAATTATGCCTGGGCACATTAGAACAAAGCAGAAATGGCACAACACAGTTTCAGAGAAGTGGCTATGAAACAATTTCCCTTGTTTCTGCAGCAATCTGTTTTTGGAACCTGGGGATAAGAACAGGCCCAAGCAGTATGAGAAGTCCATTATATTGAGAAGTATTCTACACAACTCCACCTCCATTTTATATGAGACCTGGGAGGTGCCATGGAAGGTGCTGGCAACGAGGGGAAAGAGGGAGGACAAGCTGTGAAGAGGTGTTTCAAAGCTGAAAGAAAAAAAAAAGAAAGGAAAATACCCATTGGAACTTTGCTACCTTTAGCCTTCCTGTTCTAAGCCTGTCATCATGAACACTGGGGCTTTTAACAATTGCCTTTTACAATCACAGCTACACAATGATGGAAAATATTAAATCCTATTATGGCACAGTGGGGGTTTTTCCTGGAAGAGACACGGAATGCTTTAACCTACTGTGGCAATGCAGATGGGCTCCTTTGAGCCCTGAAGAAGAGATTGCTAATAATTGATTTATTATAGGACAATTTCACTGTGCAGGCAGAAGAGAAAAAAATGTTTCTAGTTTTGTTTTCCATTTCCATTAAGTTTGTTATTTTTCTGTACACATACTGAGCCCTGGCATTCTGCAGTACCTTTGTATTTCTTCCTCTCCATTTTTCACGTAGAGTTCAACATTCTTATTTCTTACACACTGAATAAATGGAACTTTAATTTTAACAAAAAAAAAATCCCAAAGCCTAAAAAAGTCCCGAGGAAGTTAATTACTAGGTTAGGTTGAGTATTTTTCTTTTCCTGATCTTTTTTTTTCCTAATGCAGCACCAAACCCAGATTTTCTGAATGCTTTTAGCGAGGAAGGCACTGTGACATTTAAAAAGCAAATGCAGAATACATGTTCCATGTACTAAAGCCTAGTGTTATGTGCACTATGACCTAAGAATTTCAGTACTGATAGAAACAAACAGAAAAAAAAAAAAACCCTAGAAACATCTCTACATATGTATAGGGGTTCATGACCCAAGAAACAGATGCTGGTGTTCACCTTTTCACTTCAGAACACTGGAGACAAATACCACATTGCAGTACCAGGGATAGAGGCTTCAAGGAAAAGGTGAAAATCATCCTGAAATTACAAATTAGACAAACTGCTTCTATGGGACAAGCTGGCAAGATACAGACTGGAGGGGTGGACTGCAAGAAGGGCAGGAAATTGGCTACAAGGCTGCACTCAGAGAGGGGTGATCAGAGTGTGTCCAGCCCTGGTCCCCACAGCTCAGGAAAGACACAGAAAAACAGGAGAGGCTCCAAAGGAGTGCCATGACCTGACCTCTGAGGAATGACAGAAGGAAATCTCTTCCCTGGAGAAGAGAAACCTCAGGGGGACTCTCATCACATTATTCCAGGAACTATTCCTGGGTAACTACAAAGAGGTCAGTGTTTCTACATGAGGCACCACATGGAGAAGGAAAGGGGAAATGGTGACAATTTACACCAGAAAATGTTTCCTCCTTGTATAAGAGGAGATTTTTACAGTGAGAATAATCATTCCCTGCATGGCCATGGCAGAGGCTCCATCTCTGGATGTTTCACATGTGGCTGGGCAGGCTGCTCCTTGGTCCCCTCTTGGCTCCCACAAAAGGCTGGGCTGAATGAACTTTGGCCATCTCTTCCAATCTGGGCTATTCTATGAAAATGAAAAGCTAAAACATGGGTTTCCCAGCAGGTATGTTTTGTTATAACTTCTCTCTGATATTGCATGATGCAAAAATTAACCAGGTGGGAATCTTTCCATTTTTTCAGCCTGTGTGACCTCAGCCTCTGTTTAAAACCTGATTTTAAAGTCATCCTCTCATCCTCTAACCACTTTTCCCTCACTTTCCCATTTTCCTTTTTTAAATTTTCCTCCTTTTTTTTTTTTTTTTTTTATTAGTTTTTTGGGAAAAACTTTGTTTTGGTTTAGTTTGGTTTGGTTTAGTTTTTTGCAAGCTACATGGTTTAAAAGTGTTTGAGTTTTATTTGTTTGTTTTGTTTGTTTTTTTTTAATATACATTCAAAGTAATGCCTTTGACTTTCACAGAGTCTGTCTTTCTCCTGTATTTAGGAAAATAAATGAGACAAAGGTAAGTTGTTTCACTTTCTGTTGTTCTAGGTGCTCAGCAGTTAGTTCTGCAGAGCAGAGTTGCACCCAGCTTGCCACATGGACTCCCCTGTTGATACCAAAGCCAGGAGTAAAACCTTCCTCATCCAATAGGAAGTTTTTCCTTAACTTCACAGAAAGTGAGAACATGAGAACCTCACCCTTCAGCTAAGCCTTTCCTTAATTCTCAGCTGAAATAACACATTCATTTTACTCAGCTCCAAAACACAGAAACCAGTATGAATTCTGGTCACCTGCTTCTGGAGCCTCCTGCTTGTGTGATTTGGACCCTTGGGAAACAGTGGCCAAATTAAAATGCAGCACTTCAGGAGAGGCCACGCTTCTGGTGAGACATGGCAATGTTTTGAAGAACACACCCATGGGACCTGTAGCAAGAAATTTTCAGGCTGTGAGTGGGTGGGTGTTTGTGTTCAGATTCCAAATGAAAGCCCTGTATTTCCCACAAAACTTTTTGACAGAAATAAAAATATTTTGATGGATCAGAAACACTGTGTCTCAGTGATTCAACACTTTTCATTTTATATTTTTTTATGTGAATAGCTTCTTTTTCTAAAAACAATTGCATTTTGACATTTAAAAAAAAAGTGTTTCAAAACAAACCCTGAACTTTCCAACTGGATCCCTTAATTTCCAGATTTTGCCCTAAACAAATACTAGATCAATACTTCCCACAGGTTCATGTTAATTGAAGTTAAAACATTTTTAATTGCCAAATACTTCATTGTAGGGAAAACAAAAAGGCATAATTAATTTTTCTATTCAAAAATAATCTTCATCCCAGTTCTTATATACCAAATATTCTATTCACAACAGATTTTATTTCCTAAGGTACCCATACACATAGAAAGGTTTTCTGAAGGCTTTCTTTCCTCTCAAGTAATCAGAATTTATTTTTAAGCCAGCAAGGTCTATGAATCATTTAAATTAATTCTTTCCATTGTACATTACTTTGTATTCATCAACAGAGAAATTCATCTTCTTTCAGGGAGCTTTGTTAAGGTGCCACAAATCTCACCTAGGCATAATAATTCTGCATTTCCTACCATCTTTATTACTTTGTTGATCATTAAATCAATGATCTGAAAAAAAAATGCATTCAACACTGATTTGAGGCTTGCAGTAGATGTGCTGAGACGTGGCAAATATCCATAAACAAAACAAGATAAATATTGCCCTTAAAATTAAAAAGGAGGAGCCTGTCTTCTACCTCAGCAGTTCCAGCACTAAAGACTGAAGCAGCAAAATGTTTGAAAGAGTAGTTCAGGTTCCTGGTGATAACCCTTCCTCTTGACCTGCAGATCCTGAGCAACCCAGTCTGTGGAAGGTGTCCCTGCCTGTGGCAGGGGAGCTGGAGTGAGAGGATCTTTGAGGTCCCTTTCAGCTCAAACTGTTCTAGGATTCTGTGGTTGATCCTAGCAGAACCCCACAGAGACCAGGTGAACAGCAGTCTCTGGGTAGAGCATTGCACAGTGGTGGAGAGAGAAGGAAGCCACCACTTGTCCTCCTAACATATGGTCAGCAATGTCTAAGAGAACACAGGAGTGAAAATTTCTGGAACAAGCCTTCAGAATACATCATCCACTACAGAGAGGAACAACTGGATGAACCAGCACAGTTGTGCAGCAGGACTAATCTAATCTAATAAATGTCTCATCACAGGCTGGAGAGAGGTCACAAATTCCACTGATAGCCACACCACTCATGTCAGCATCTGGAGCATCTGCAGCACCTCTGCACCACCAGCCACAGTGAGAGCACCACAGGCTGGGCTGGCACAGCACATTCCCAGCTGGAGAGATGCTGGAGTGCTGGATGACAGAGGCACAGTGACCTTGTCTAAAAACACCATCCAGGGTGCCAGGCCAGTGTGTGCAGTGGGGGAAGACAGCCTTGGCCAGGAGCTTGGTTTACTCCCTGGATTCTTGAGTTTTGCTTCTCAATTCTACACACTTCAGGCTTCAGGTATTCACCTGGCATCATACTGCTGCTCTGCTTGACTTTAACAAGAGTCAGAAAGACTTGAAGTGCATGAGGCAACCACACACATTGCTAGTTCAGCTCTACAGTAACAAAAGGAAAATTCTGGGAGAGTTCCCATAGAGACAGTGATGGCTAAGCCTCATAGAAGCACAGAATCATAGAATGTCCTGAGTTGAAAGAGACCCACAAGGATAATTGAGTCCAACTCCTGGCCTTGTATAGGACATCCCAAGAATCTCACCATGTGCCTGAGAGCACTGTCCAAATATTTTTTGAGCTCTGTCAAGCTTGGTGCTGTGACCACTTCCCTGGAGAGACTGTTCCCGTGCCCATCCACCCTGTGGGTGAAAACTCTTTTCCCAATATCCAAACTAAACCTCCCCAGACAGTTTCATGCTGTTCTCTGGAGCCTAACTGCTGGATACCACAGAGAAGAGATCAATGCCTGCCCCTCATCTTGCCCTCATGAGGAAGGTGTGGGCTACAATGAGGTCTCTCCCCTCAGCCTCCTCTTCCTCAGCCTGAACAAGCCAAGTGACCTCAGCTACTCCTTGTGTGGCTTCCCCTCCAGGCCCTTCACCATCTAATTGTCCTTTGGACAATTTCCAATAGCTCTATAACCTTACATCCTCAGCCTCTCCTATTGCCACTCTAATAGCAGTTGTAAGAATTAGACAATAGCAGCTGTAGGAAATAGCCAACAGCAGTTGTAAGAATTAGACAATAGCAGTTGTAAGAATTAGACAATAGCAGTTGTATGAATTAGACAATAGCAGCTGTAGGAATTAGAACTTCAGGTGCAATTCTGTCCACAAGTTTGTTGATTCACTAAATACCAGACATACTTCATCCTTCTGGAATCAGCTTCCAACTCCTCTTTTTTCCCCACACAGAATAAGTTATAGGGTACAAATAAGAACTGCTGGTGAATAATGGAAATTTCCTCTACTAAATGTGTTTTGCTTTGGTTTTTTTCTCTTAATGTGCAGCCATAGCCTCTGCAAATACCAGAAGCGTGCCTATTTCTTTAAGAGGATCTGCGTGTTCCCATAAATGCACCCACACAAAGTGCTAAATTATTCTTCCAAACAAAGGGTACTGCATCTCTGAACCACTACAGAGGTGTGCATGAGCTGTCTCTGAACCAGCTCTCTCAGGGGCAAGGCACAGATGGGCTAAAGCACCCTCAGCTGTGCATCCCAGTGATGCCCTGCTGCAGCTGGGCACCAGGCTAAGCAAGTCACAGTGCCTGTTATCCAAGCTAGCTCATGGATCTTTGCATCTTTCAAGTTCAAATGCTGTTTCTGAACAGGCTACAGTTTTGCCAAATATGCCATTTATTCCCTGGTTGTATCTTAGAACCAAAATCCTTTAGTATGCATAATATGAAGCAATGCTAGGATTGCTTCATCATTTTTCTCCTGTGCTAGTCCAGCAACCAGCCAGGACTCCAGAGTGGGGCATCACAGAGAGGAACATGATGGCAGATCACAGGAAATGTGGTCTTGCCATGCAAAATGCCAGAACAGGCTGGAAATCTGAATGGCAAAGGCAGTAGGAACGTGCATGACTGACTGAAAACAAAACATCACTATGCCATAAAGACAAGTGTGAAGGCTGTTTGGAGAAGAGGGATAAGGTTTGGGATGTCTGTCCCCTGTTCCATATTTTGTCAATAAGTTTACACTCAGTAAAAGGACATACATCTACAGTATAAATGGCTGTTCCTCAACTATTTGTCCAGGCTGCTGTTCAGACAGTGAAGACAAAGCTTGAGCATGATTTTTCTGTCCTAAATAATGCGTTTTTAAAGAGTTATCTAGGTATTGCCTTAGAAATATCTATTTCTCTGCCCTGTCCACAAAAAGACAGCTGGTGGCTACTTTGAATGAAGCTGATTCTACTAAACTAAACTAAAATAGTTGATCAGCTCTCAGACAAAATGCACTCCTAGGCCTGAATGTTACCACAGAAGATTTATCAATGTCATTACAGCATGGAGATCCTTGTGTAAAAATGTGAGGGGGGATGAGGAAATTTCATAGTAGCTCAAAGTTCTCCAAGATTACATGAGTGGTCCCCAAAATTAAGGGGGCTGAGGAAAGGCACAGCATTTATCCTCTGATGGTCTGGCTGCACAAACTAAAGTCTCACAGGGTGAGCTAGAGCCAATATCCTCTTATTTTGTACCTGTGCATCCATCAGAGGAAATATTCTCACCCAATGTAAGCCTGCAGTCCACAGTGGGAGCAAATGGAGGGACATCACCTTCAGACAGTTTAACCCCAAAGGTGGGATGGAGGCAGAAAAGAGGACTTCTGATAAGAACATTATCCCCATCAGAAATGCACCATGGTTGAATGACCATCTTTGGTCATGAGATGAACTGGAATGGACAGTATTTATAACCAAGATACACTTCAGCACTCACACTGTATAGCTGGTAGCAAATACAGATTTTAAATCACATATTTGTCTTAGGACTAAGAAATACTGCTCTTTCTAGCCAGAATAAGCTACAGAGATTCTGTTGCCAACCATAACATATAAAAGAACTTACAAAATTACAGTCACACACTAAGGCATATGTCTCACATTTAACTTAATGTTTATCTTGTCAGGAAATTCAGCTAGACCATGCCAACATTTTGTTTCATTCATGCTGTCTTCAAAATCATCTGTTGTTGAGGGAGGAAAAGGAAGAGGAGAGAAAAGAAAATGCAACAGAATGATCCATATATATATATATATATATAAAAGGGACAAAGTTCAAAATAATCTCATAAATAAGGCTCAAACCCAAAGCATCATACAAAGGACTCCACAGTAACAGCATCTACCTTTACTGTGCATTTGCCATCCACAATTTAATCTGGCAAAATAAACAATGGTTATAAAATTCTCAGTTCTGAAATCTTCACACATCTACAAGATGAAGTGGACCCCTTGATTTCTGATAAGCCTTATTCTGCTGAAAGGTTTTGTGGATTTTTGTGCTGAGGGAGTCACCTTTACACACTACACACCACTACAGCCACTCCTGAAGAACACACTCATAAGAAAAATCAATTGGAACACACAAAAAGCAGAGGAGTGAAATGGCAGCTACTCCTTCCAAAATTATCTAAAATATTTTTATTTCCCTCATATTCGGAAAAAAATTTCCTTATTTAAAACGCAGCTTACACAAGTAAATAATTCATCCTCATGAATTATTTAGTGCTATGTGGACTTAATATGTTTACAAGTCCCAAGCTGTTTTACAAAAGAGGAAACATTTATATAATTGGCCTTCAAACCCTTTTTAAAATGTTTCTGTGATGTGAGGGTTCTGATTATCAGTGGCACTGGTCCTGGAAGAAAAGCTTTCATAAACAGAGCATTTGGTGGGAAGATGGGACCAGTGGGAAATGACTGAGTAAGACAATATTTTCTTAGTAATTGGTGATTATTGCTGCTGAACAAGATGATTCTTCCAAACACCATCCTGTAAGCCTTGAGTTATCTCAGGTGTGGTAAAAGGTCTCCAAACCAGGCATAATTAAATCCACTGACCTGAGGCATTATCTCCCAGAGCATGTGCAGACACAGGGCAAGCCAGACCCACCTCACTGCACAATCAGCACCTTCCCCCTGGCAGTGCCTATTCCACAAATCCCCAGAGGAAGCCTCTTATGCTGAGGAATAAACCTGCCCTTGACAGCCCAGGAAGGCTTTTGATAAGTTCATTTTCTCCTCTGTCATGCTCTGCACACATGCTCAGAGTTGCTGCCAGTTTCCCCTGGATGTCTCCACGGTCAGAAATCCTCATGGAAATGCTTCTTGCTTCTTGCTGCCTGACCTCCTGTCTCTCAAAACCCTCTCTGAAAGCTCCTGATGACCCTGATCCTGACAATTCAGAAAATTTTAGAGGCCACTCACTTTCTGCTATAGATGTATAAAAAGGTGGACTAGATAAAACCTGAAGAAGGATGGTCTGACCCCACAGGTGACCCTGATTTATGCAGGTGATTGGAATAGATGTTCCTTCCAACCAGAATTATCCTACAAAACTATCCTGTGAACAAAAATAGCTTTTTGCTATTCACTTCATCAGAGAGCAAGTACAATAGCAGTCCCAGAAAGAAGCTAAGACTGGCTAAAAAAGAGAGGCAAGGAAGCTTGTCATTCCTGGTGCTCCCTTTATTAAGGTAGCCTCAACTCAGAGAAGTCCACACAAGAAACACCTATCCCAAGAGAAAAAATCTCTGTGCTTTGCCTGCTCTATCTCCAGCTGAACCCTCAAGCTCCAAAGAGTCACAGAGGACACACAAAGGAGACTGATGTCCTTGGATCACCTGGTTGTAATAAAAATAAAATAAAAAAGTAAAATAAAAAATGCTCATGTGCACTGTGGAAAGGGCTTACCTCTGTGTTGGATATTATAAAACCAGTTCTGTTAGCTGACATTTCTTCATGCAGTATCCTAACACGTTCTGCTGTGAGGGAATCACCTGTGCTTGTACAGGAATCAGGCACCTGCTTTGGGAGGGGAGGCAAGGCAGGAGAGATGATGCAGCCCCTGTGTTCCTCCTCCCTGCAGGTGTGGTGACAGAGCAGCCACAGCCATATCCTTGTCCTTTCCTATCCCAGCCACAGGTCTCAGTATTCACAAAAGTGAAGGAGTCCCAGCACAGCTGGGTTTTACTACACATGCAGGATTTTCAAATTAGAGCATCCATGCCTTGCTTCTTGTCTTCAGGGTCTCAGCACTTTGTGTTTGCACCTTTATCTGGAGACAATGTCTCATCCCTTGTGCCCAACACGGTCAATTAACTCCCTCTTTCACCAAGCACTTTTCTCATCTCAGCAGTGCTGGGTTAGAGGTTGGACTTGATGATCCTAAAGGTCTTTTCCAACTTAAATAGTTCTATGATTCATCTACAAGATGTTCCTCACCTTTGATCTGCCATCTGACAGTGCAGCAGATATCCGTGTTGCACTGCTGATTCTGGCATTAGATGTGTCCTAATTTCATCTAACTAACCTATTTCAGGGTACCCTACCCTCACTTTATCTGGGCCACTTTTAGCTTACTGTCATGGAGATGTTGAAGCTCATGAAAAACATGTACCTGCTAAACTGAATTTCACCCATGGAGGCCCAGGTGGAGAGGCTGGGTAAACCCTGGGAGGTGGTAGGAAAAATCAGATAAATCTCTTTGACCACGTTGTGCAGCAGTAACTGCAAGGCTCATAATTCAGTGATCTTGGCATCTGCTGTTTGTCCCCAAGCAGGAGCAGGAGCAGTGGATCAGAGTAGCCATGGTTACATCAGTCCCAGTCACTCCCCAGCTGCTGGGTGATTCCATGGCCACAGAGTCCCACCCTGGGACAAACTGGCTTAACAACTCCCCTGATGCAGCCCATTTCACCCTTTATAGTCTGTTTATGACCCTGGATAATGATTCACTTTCCGAGGGTATTAATTAACTTGCTCTGAGGGGCCTTGCACACCTAAGGCAGCGTTAGGCAGTCACACAAAGAATCACCACAGAGCACTGCTGATCCAGCTGCCAAAAACAAGGGGCAGCCATTCCCCCCTGCCAGTGTCCAAAGTGTGTTCAGCATGTGCTGCTGTAGGCAAGAGGGTGAGTATTTTTAGTTCGACTAGCAGCAACTCTTTCTGCACTCCCATGTCTGAAGCTGAGCTATCCCACCTTCTGTTTCTCAATCAGGGTATTATTATTAGCTGCACTAAACCATGAGCTCCTCAGCACAGAGAGTTTAATAAAGCACTCATGTCACCCACTACCAACACAAGGCATCTAAAGAAAACAAGGCCTAATTTACAGTGCTACCAAAAATTAGCAAGAGTCTGATGATCATTCCTCACTAGTTTTTTTCATTGGGTTTTTTTTTTATTTTTTCCAACAATCTTTCTTCCCTCGTCAGACAAAAGAATTGATGCAATCCAAAGGAATTGAAGCAATCCAAATGAATTGATGCAATCCAAAATCTATTCCTCTCTTCCCCACCATAAAAGAAAGAACACATCTAAGGGTTTTTCACATAACCTTCTGAAATTATTATTCATCTCAATTTCATCCATTCATCCATGTGGACTTCTTTCAAAAAAGAGTAGCCTTACTGAAAAAATGTCTCTCTGCCTTATCCCTCTTCTGCCTCACAACGCCCCTGACTCTGCTGCCTGGTTCCCCAAGCAAAGACAAGGAATGTTCAGGTGGTTGTGACATCCCAGGCAAAAACAGCAGCTTGACTTTGATGCACCCATGGCAGCCAAAAAAAGCTTTTCCACCAAGAGGGTTCAGGCTCCCATCCTTTCTCAAACAACAATCTCTTCACAGCCTTGTGCATTATCTTCCCTTCTGAAAAGACTTTTGTGCACGGGGATGACTCCTGCTGCTCCTGAGGTCAGTGGCAAACATCCCACAGCCTCCAGTGGTGCAAGGGTTGGGTGGCTGTGGAGCAGAGCACTCTAGAACATCACACAATGAGACTTTATCCTCTAACATCTACCATGGCAAACTGCACCCTCACACAGCTCAGCCTAAACACAGCTGCAAAGGGAGAGGGAAACAGAGGGAAAACAATGGGGCACCAACAGAAAAGAGAAGTTTTCAGCTGAGATTTTAAACCAAGACAGGCAGGAAAAGAAAATAAATAGTGCTTTGTGACTGCAGGGTGTAGAACAGGTTTATTATGCAGGGCAGTGTGCTCCGTGAGTGCCTGTAAGAAGAGATACTTGCAGCAGCAGACACTGCTCAGTTCTAATGAAATCCATCTGCCTTGTCCCACAGAGATCCTCATGTCCTGTGACGTTGGGCCCTAACAGCACAGAAGAGCTGCAGATGTGAGCCAGTACCTGCAGCCCCCAGGTGCTCAATCACACAGAGGGGAGCAGCTCCTACAGGTACTGCAGACTGCCAGCTCAAAACCTGTAGCCCAGAGTCCTCTGCAGAAACCAAAATACCAGTAAGAACCTTTTTTTTTTTTTTTAAACCACACAAATCCAGAAAAGTAGCATACAAAGAGATGCGACCTCCCAAAAGTGGGCGTTGCCCCACTCTGCCCCATCACCTCTGAAACAAATGGGAATTTTTTTATGCAAATAAAAATCAGTGGTTTCATGCAGGCACCTCAAAGCTGCCACTTACAAGCCAAGGGACTATTTAGGAAGAATAGGTTACATCATCTATAGGCATCATCTCCCTGCAATGAGGTCAAGTCAAAGCCACTGAGCAGAACAAGAGGCAATGAGTGAAAAGGAGGAGATGGTTTAACAGAGATGGAAGATTTCATAGCAAAACACCTCTCTTGTCTAGGATTCAATGGATGGAAATGCTGGTCCTTTTGCTCTGTTCTTTAAGAAATCATTCTCATACCAACAGGATTGCTTTTCCTACTGCCACAATGCTTTTGGCAGTATGGGTTGACAAATTGACCAAGATACAAGCAATATTTCACCCAGGCCACATCCTCCAAATAATACTCACGTTCTTTAGGGCCATAAAAAGGAAATGGGACTGTGCTTGCCAGCCTTATATATAAATGCAACGTGAACAATGAGAGAAATCAAAATTACACATTAGAAGATGGTGCAGAGCTGGATTCCTTCCCAGTTGTGCAGATCTGCACAGCAATACAAGAAGGAGATTTTTTTGCCCAACTAACTGGACCAAGAAAGAGCCTGGTCCTCCCCAGGCTGCTAAATGGTGGCATCAGGGTCTTAACAGCACAGGTGGTCCCTACCAAGCCAAGTTATAATAATAAGGTCCCACATTGTGCTGCATTCCGTGAATCCTCAAAAGCCAGTGACCAGAGTTTGAAGTTTCCATGCAAATAAGACAAACATCAATTTACTGCCACACCAGTCTGTGCATTTTCAGTACAAGGCTGTTGTTTAATACTTGCAGCTTCACCTCTAAATTCCAATAGAGTGCACAAGGCCTTAGCTGTTCATGACAACACCACATAGCTAGGAACAAATAAAAAGGAATTATGATGAATATAACTACTAGATATACATATTTTATATATATATACTAGATATACTACTACTATACTAGTAGACTACAAAATATACATATATTGTTATATATATACACTAGATATACTACTAGAAAATCAAGAATTTGGTGGGTATATATACAAGGAACTGGTCAAAGTACTGCTTATGTTGTCTTGTTCCCATGATCCTAAGGATGAGAAAACACAACAGGTAGGAGGAGCATATCAGGATATTGCATTTACCTGCAGTGCCTCATGTGCAGTGAGAGAAGTAAACTTTGTGAGACCCTCCATGACCACTGAAAATTATCTTAGTGCTGAAACACACCCAGGTCAGAGGTGTGGGGGTCTACAGAAACAAAGAATCCACACCAAGGCATGTCTGAACCCGAGAGAGAAGCAGAAATGCCTTGAGATTTCTGGCAAATTTGTAGGAGGAGCAGAGTTTACCCCCCCAAAAGGTATTCTTTTTCTATCCAGGACAGCACATGGATGTCAGCAGCATCTGAGTGTACAAAATGAAGAAATTCTTCCTTTTACACTCTGTTTGGATGCTCCATCTGCAGCAGTGGAACAGGGAAGAAATAAAACTGCTGAATAACAGAGTCCTTAACATTGCAGGCACTAATAATAGGATTAGAGACAGAATAAAATCATATCCTCTTGGATTTGGAACATTTGGAGGAAGCCAGCTTGTGACTCACTCTCCCAACAAGTTGAGATCAGGCATGTCACCGTGCTGACCTTCTGAAGGAGGATCAGCCCAGCAGCCACCACTGCCCAGGTGCTTCCCAGCCCATCCCTCCTGGAGCAGTGTGAGCAGAGGTCATGCTACATCACAGGCCCTGAGGCTCTTGCAGCATGTCAGGCACTGCCAGCATGCGAGGGAGGGAGCTGGGTACGGGGGGGAGCAGAAGAAATGCACACAAAGTGAGACACCTGCACTGTCTGTGCTCATGGACACACTTCTGTCAGTGGGGGGAAGCACAGGCACTCAGATTGCCTCACCACTGGGGGAAGAAGGCTTCAAACCATGAGCATGGACCCCAGGGCTTGCAGAGAAAGGAAACCAAAAAGCTTACACCACCTGAGCCAACAGCCCAGGAGGGGATTATAACCTTCCCAGTGCTGAGGGGGCATCTGCTCAGTGGACACAAAGGTTCCCATTGCATCATCATGGGCATCATTTAGACTAAGAGAACCTACCAAGATCAATCTGACTCTGCAAGAAGATAAGAATTGGCAAAAAAAAAGGTTATTTCTGTATCAAGTATGGTTTGGGTACATAATTTTAAGGGAGCTAAACAGACAGAGAAATTTCCAGTTCCTCATGTAAAGACCCTATCGTCTCCCTCCTCACTGGGAAAACTTGGTTAAGTGTTTGTCTCATTAAAGAGTGAATCTAGCCAAACACAACAGAGTGTAAAGGAAAAAAACACAATATTGCAAGAGGGAAAATAGCAGAGTATGATCATTGAGTAGAATAATAAACAGCAGTGTGCACATAGGCTCAAAATAAAATAAACAGCATTGTTAAACTAAAGGCAAGGTACAACATTCTTCTTCAAATCATCTTTTGCTTCAGCTTACTACAGAACAGAATCTGAAAAAACCACCTTCCTTATTTAAAAAATACAAAACAAAACAAAACCACGAAAAAAAAAAAAAAACCCACAAAAAAAAACCACAAAAAAAAACCCAACAAAAGCCCACAAAAAACACCCATACCCTGGCTGCACATTTCCAAAACTCCTGCCTCAACCTGTTGGCAAATGCTGACTTTAGAACAGCAACTAGTGTATGTCTTCTTTTGTTCTGAGCTCTGAGAGCCACAGTGGGTGACCAATGAATATGAGGAGCAAGATTGTAAAAGATGCTTGGTTATATCATGAGGTATAATTTTTCCCCTTAGAATGGTGCTAGTGAACAATAAGTGAGCATTGAGGGACAGCTCTTAACAGCTGTGCACAAAACAAAAGAAAGACTGTGTTCCCATCTATTACTAAGGTAATGAAATAGAATAGAAAAAGCCATAAGGCAAAATGAAAAAAAATCTCTCCTGAGCTTTCCAGGTTAAGCAATGGAGAGAGCTGCAGGACTGGGGGACACTGAGAATTAAATACTGGATATCTGAGGTGGGGAACATCCTTGCTGATACCAGCCTCAGTGCCTGACTTTCCCATGAACAGCCCTCCACAGAAGATTTCCGTGGCCAAGCAGTGCTCATGAAAACATCAAGCTTCCCTGCCTTACCCAGAGTCATTTCTAACACAAGTTTTCAGCCCTGTAGCAATCAAAAGTCCATGTACAAATTCTGGCTTCTCCCTAATCACCTGCCCACTGCTAGCAGCAAAGTAGGGCTGTGTAGGAATATTGGAGAGTGTTAATGTGTAATACCCAGGGCCCCCTGACCTTCAGTCATCTGCCTGTGCTGATGAGAGGGTCACTGCTTTGTGCCTCACTGAGCTGCCCCTGGATTATGCACTGCACATCTCTGCAACACATGTAAACAGGATTGTGGCTCTGCTCTGCTGTCTCTGTCAGACACATGATCAGGTTTGTGCTCTTTTTACAGGCATTTTGACAGGCACTTCTATATCCTCTCTGTTATTACAGAGAAGCCTCAAGATTTAAATATTCTTTGAATTTGAAGCAAACACCAAATCTCATGCAGAAATACACCTTGTAATGTGCCCAGACTCTTAAGGACTGTAGCCCTACAGTGCTTTAGTTTAATTAATGTAAGTATCCAAAATCATCCTCTTCAGTTAAACTTGTGTCTGTGAGCACTGTCATTGCCATGGATCAAAGCCCTCTTGTAGAGAAGACCTGTTGTGATGAGGTCAAGTTCCTAAAAAAATTATTTTTCAAATCCAAGCACTGATTCCAAATAGCTGTCTGTATTTTTTTTCTATCCTTTACCTTATCAATTTCCCTTGGGATGGAACATATTTTCCCAAGTAATTTTTACAGCACTTCTGCATAAGAACTGGACATGAGGTCCTGCCTACCTGAATTCCTTGCTCTGTAGCTTGCAGGATGAGAACGTTTGTAAACATAGAGAAAAGGTGGGCACAATTCTGCCCTCTGTTCTGTACCTATAAACTTAAATTATATTCCAGTTCCTGCTGTTTTTAGGAGGCTCTATAGATATAGCAAAATGCAGGAGTGGGACCAAAAACCACTCTGATTTTCAAATCAGGTTGAACATGAGAGACAGGTGTCTCTTAACCTATGTACAAGGACATATATATATGTAAATATATATACACACAAATGTACAAGAAATTGTGTTGGGTCATACCCAGACCTCCCCATGTTTGAATTAGGAAGCATTTCCAGCTACACAGACAGGGATGATTTAGGGAGGACTAGGGACACAAGAGAGGAAGAACAGGGCTTTAAAGGAGACAGAGACAGCAGCAGCATCACATATCTTTCTCCTTACTGCTGACAATAACAAACAAACACAGAAATAAAAATAGTTCTGTGGAAGTGGAAAGAGCTCTCTGCAGTCATTACACAGCAAACACTCACAGCTTAAACGACTTGGCTTAAACTTACTTCTTATGGTCCCCCCTTCGTGCTTCTCAGACACACACACTCATCCACATCTCTTTGCCTGCACAAGGACACTCCACAGCTTTGTACCTCTTCTGTTTATAAAATGACAAGGACTGTCCTCATGTACTTTTGGATCAGAACTATTCGTCCTACCTTTTGAAATGTACTCACTACATCTACATGCTTTCTCTCAACAGATGAAGCAAGCATCTTTTACTGTGTGGCCATCAGACACACATCATTAAGATAATTTTATTTTTTTATTTCTCAGGAGGTATAAAGGTTTAAGAGAAGTATTTTTGCAATTTTATACATCATATATTCTCAGGTATAGCTGCATTGATATTGTAATAATTTAGTCTGGTTTTAAAGCACTTAAGGTGAATTTGACAGTTGTGGACTACAGTGAGGTTTCTAGTCTTTATTCATATACGTCTCTGCTTTACAGCTCTCTGCTCAATATGATGAGAGATTTATTTGTAGAGTGGGTAGAGACAGAAGTGCGTTGTCGCATAATTTTTTTCTCTAAGGTTATTAATTACCACGCCAACCTTTGCTCCTCTGCTGCTGTCCACTTTTATTTTAGAAGTGCAGCCATTCCCCACTGTGATCACATTGGAGCCCCCACCATCCCATTTCTAACAACCTTTTAGAACATTATTTACTATTCCTTATGTATCTGGGTGGAGGGGAGAGAGGGACAGCACGGCAGAGATGGGGAACACGAGCCGGAAAACATGCTTGCCTGGAATTGTCATCGCACCGCTGCTGGAAGGAGCCAGCCGGGAAACTCGCACGCAAACACACACCAGGCACACAGCACATCGATCCCGGGGAGTTTGCGAGCAGCCCCGCAGCTCTTACCTGGCTTGTCCGGGGTCCCTCCGCAGTGCAGCTCCCGCAGCTCCCTGTGCCCGGCTCCCCCGGCAGCAGCGGGGCCGGGGCTGTGCCCGGGGCCGGCGCGGGCAGGGGCTGGCAGCAGCTGGCTGCAGCCTCGGCTGCCGGGCTCTGGCTCCTGCCAGGGCTGCTGCCGCTGCTGCTGCTCCTGATGATGCCGAGGAGGAGGAGAGCCGGCTGAGGAGGAGGAGGATGCTGGCGGTGATGCTGTTGCCATGGTTACGGAACTCGGCGGCAGCTCCGCTCCGCGCAACAGCTGCCCCAGAGCCAGGGCTGGAACGGGGCTGCGGGCACGGGCACTCACCCCAGAGCCCGCTCCGAGCAGCACCTGCCCCAGCGCCAGGGCTGGAACGGGGCTGCGGGCACGGGCACTCACCCCAGAGCCCGCTCCGAGCAGCACCTGCCCCAGCGCCGGGGCTGGAACGGGGCTGCGGGCACGGGCACTCACCCCAGAGCCCGCTCCGAGCAGCAACTGCCCCAGCGCCAGGGCTGGAATGGGGCTGCGGGCACGGGCACTCACCCCAGAGCCCGCTCCGAGCAGCACCTGCCCCAGCGCCAGGGCTGGAACGGGGCTGCGGGCACGGGCACTCACCCCAGAGCCCGCTCTGCACGGACAGCGGCAGCCGGGGGTGCAGGTCACTTTGGGGCTTTGGGGCTCTGGGAAAGCAGATGGAGTGATGCACCCAAAACGTTTGCATTCTGCACGTGTCGGCAAAGAGCTCGCTGCCCTGCAAAGGTCAAATGGCAGCTTCCAGGAGGGAGAGGTTTCCTTTTTTAGCGGGTTTCTGCATTTTTGTAAAGAACTGAACAAAACAGCAAGGCTGGGGAAGGGGGTGACTTTCAAAGTTACTGCTGTATTGCAATTATAAACTTTTTTAAACTAAAGGCCAACCCTCTGCCTTTAAATTGGGACTTAAAAGTTACTGTCTTAACCTTACTTAAAGGTTTCTTTGCATAGAGCAATCTCCCTAGAAATGAGTTCCTTTTGTGACAGAGAACTGCCTCTAACCACCAAACAGTGAGAAAAAACCTTCCAGAAAGGAACCCACTTGCACAGCTCAGGACACTAATTCTTTCATGCATGAGGCAAACAAGCTGAACTTTGCCTTTGTCTAATGATCTGAAAATAAGAAAGGAAAAAGACCTCAGGTGAATGGACTGCCACATGGTCAAAATGCAGAGTATTAACAGAGAGAGATGTGAAATCAAGGCATTCAGCTGCCATTTACCTATCAAACAGGCATGTTGTGAGGCTTTCCTTTTGCACTGGAACATCACAAGACACAACAAGGTCACAGCAATCAAATGTCACTTCCATCCCAAAATGTCAGTGCAAAGCTATGTAATGCTCATAAGCCATGACAGTTCTTTCAGGAGCTGGTACTGTTTGCAGGGCATTGTGAAACCCTGCCTAAAAAATACTGAAAAAAAAAAAAAAAAAAAAAAAGAAAAATCACTGATGGAAACTTTCTAAAGGGATTTGCTCCCTGCTGCCAGATCTCTGCTTGCAACCTGAATGCTGCAGATAAAATGAGTCTATGAGCTCGAGGCACCAAGAAAAT
Organism: Luscinia megarhynchos; assembly: GCA_034336665.1. Taxonomy (NCBI): domain Eukaryota; kingdom Metazoa; phylum Chordata; class Aves; order Passeriformes; family Muscicapidae; genus Luscinia; species Luscinia megarhynchos. The sequence goes on from JAPFBE010000002.1 coordinate 96,426,036, forward strand.
GAACTGGATGGTATTTCCTATTAAAGTATCAAACCTGGATAAATGGTTATAGAAGATGGGAGCCTGCAAGAAGATGGACAGGGACTTTTTACAAGAACAGGACAGTAGTAACAGGACAAGGAGGAATGGCGTCAAACTGAAGGAGAGTAGGTATGGATTAGATATTAGGGAAAAGTTCTTTACTGTAATGGTGGTGACACAGTTTGCCCAGAGAAGCTGTGGATGAACCAGCCCCAGAAGTGTTCAAGGCCAGGCTGAATGGAGTTTGGAGCAACCTGGTTTAGTGGAAGGTGTTTCTGTCCCTAGCAGGGAAGCTGGAATGAAATGTTCTTTAAGGTCCCTTCAAGCCCAAGCAATTCTATGATTCTATGGTGTGCTGTTGGCAGCATTTCTCAAGATATTCTAGAAGACAGTGTCTCCACACTGTGTTCATTTGCAGAGTCATTATCTGGTTCATATAAAATCATTTTCTATATAGCTCATGACTGTGGGAGAAACTGGAACTATCTGAATGAGGAGGAAAAAGTGCCAGCCAGCATACACTGTCAGACCTCCTTGAAGTATCTTATAAACCATTATCCCCAAAGATTTTTTAATTAATCTTCTTTTAGGCAACAATTTTGATGTCTGCTCAGAGATTATATGGAATAGCTGACTCAAAGGGACTTTCTAGCACTCTAAAAAGAAATAAGAAATATGTTATCTATTTTAATCTTTAAAGATGTAATGCATGTAAAATTAGACAGGACCCTGAAACCCTTCTCAAGAGCTAAAAAATATTTGCTGCGTGTGCGGCCCAGGAGATTCACTGCTGTAATTGTGAATGCAGGGCAAGAAGATCTCATTGCAGTAATGATGGTGAGCACATCTAAATCACCCACTCCATGATTAACCAGCTGACAGGAAAACCCATGGTTATTCTGAATAGATCACTGAGACCACAGGCAGATCTTATTTCTGCTAAATCAGGATGTGTATTGCAAAATGTACCTGCTGAGGTGTGTGTAATCAGTTTGCAAGATTATACTTTCCAAGTTTGCTTTCTTTTGGAAGCTGCATCACTGATTTCAAGAAGACAGAAGAATAGCAGGAGAGAATTGTCCTCTAGCTCCAGGCTCTTTGGCTCAGCATGGCTGTGTTATACCACTGAGGGACTGCCCACCTTAATTCTCTTGCTGGTGCTAACCTGCAACACAGAGGGGAAATCCACCTTGAAGGAGATGCAGAGCCCACTAAAACAAATGGCTTTGGTACCTCTCTGTCTGTGCCCTGCAGGGTGGGCAACTTCAACTGTGCCAAGGGAGGACCAAATAGATATAAAGGTCTAACAAAGCACAGGGGGGAAAAAAAAGAAAAAAAGAAAAAAAAAAGGTAAAATAGTTTCATTTTCCCTCAGTCATGCAAGAAGGTCCTGCACAGTGGGATTGATGACCTGCACCGTTCACTGGGGAGATAAGTGGTGTTACAGTATGTAAAGCATGCTGATTTCATAAGGAGCTGTGATTCAATAAGGACAGGACACATCACAGATGTATTTGACAGAGCTGAGAGGAAAGGCTGTGCTTTTAAGCACAGCATTTGTTTCACAAGATAGAACCTGTGTCTTGCAAACCTGCTAAGGAATTACTGACCCCTCTGGGCACCTCAGATGGTACCAGGCACCTATGTTTAGTCATGTCTGGATTAACTTTTTGCTTTGAATACTAAAGACAGGCTAATCAACTTAGCCTAACACAGATTTCTAAAGCAAATAAGGTGAATTCTCCCTTGTGCATCTTTTTTTCTCTCCCTATTGATAGGAAAAACAAGGGCTGACTTACTCAGCTGTATATATCTACAACATCCTGAGGCAAAGGTAAATCCCATCCCTTACTCCAGTTCAGAACTATCCTACCAGATCAGTCATCTGAGCCTTGATTCCTGTCAACAAAGTTTTAAACCAAAACATATTTTCTGAAAATGTCTCTTAAGTGCCACCTCAGCCCTGCAGCAGACTGAGCTTTCAGCAGTGAGGGTGTCTCAGTGCCTGTTTAGCTGCTGAATGCTCCCAGACTGCTGCAATCCCTATGGCACAGACATCCTTGGACATGCTTAGTGTCCTATATCTCATCATAGGCAAAAAAATTTATATTCTGGATTCTTTGTGTGGAGCCTTTGGGTTATTTAATAATAACCTGAAACAGATATTCCCATTAGGTAGCAGGATAACTAATAGATGTTCACTGGAGCATCCAGTCCATGCTGCAGGGCACACATTGGGCTGGTAAACATTTCTACAGGCTGTAGACTCCAATCTGTTACTCTACACTACCAGAGCTGGAGTGTAATAGTAATTGTACAAATTCTAACAGCAGGGTTAAATAAAAAAAAAAAAATCTTTAAATAACTGAAATAAGCTTAGAACTACAAACTTCTTATGAACTGCCTGCTCATGCCTGACCATTTGGTGACCTTCTATGACAAGGCTGCAGTGTTGGTGGATGGGCCAGAGTGACTGACATCATCTACCTGGACTTGTGCAGAGTATTTGACACTGTCCCACACGACATCCTTGTGTCCATATTGCAGAGACATGGATTTGATGGATGGATCACTTGGTAGATAAAGAACTGGCTGGATGCCAACAGCAAGTTTTCCACATGGGAACAAGGATGGGTGGAGTCCCTTGGGTCAGTACTGGGGCTGATGCTGTCCAACAGCTTTGTCAGTGACAGGGACAGTGGGATGGAGGCACCCTCAGCAAATTCACTCACCACACCAAGCTCTGTGGTGCAGCCACAGGCTGCAGGGAAGGGAAGGATCCAGAGGGGCCTGGACAGGCTGGGGAGGTAGGACTGTGCAAACCTCAGGAAGTTTAACAAAGCAAAATGCCAGGTCTGCACCTGGGTCATGGCAACCCCAGACACATTGACAGGCTGGGGGCAGAAGGGACTCAGAGCAGCCCTGGGGAGAAGAACTCAGGGGTGATGGCTGATGAAAAACCAACAGAATCCTGAGCAGCATCCCAAGGAGCATGGCCAGCAGGTCAAAGGAGGGGATTCTGCCCCTCTCCTCAGCTCCTGTGAAATCCCACCTGCAGTGCTGAGCACAGTCCTTGTGCTCCCAGCACAGGAAGGACATGGAGCAGTGGGAGCAACTCCAGAGGAGGCCACAGAGTTGGTAACAGCACTGGAGCACCTCTCCCATGAAGACAGGCTAAGAAAATTGGGGCTGTGCAGCCTGAAAAGAGAAGGCTGTGTGGAGAATCCAAAACAATCTTGCACTATATGAGGAGGGCCCACAAGGAGAGGAACTCTGTCAGGAACTGGCAAGGAATAATGGGTAGAGAGAGCAAATCTAGGTTAGATATTAGGAAGAAATTCCTTGCTTTGAGGTTGGTGAGGCACTGGAACAGGTTGCTCAGGGATGCCCCAAGCCTGGCAGTGTTCAAAGCCAGGTGGGATAAGGACTAGGTTTAGTGGGAGGCGTCCCTGGCATGGTAGAGGGCATTGGGACCAGAAGGATCCTTAAGATCCTTTCCAACCCCTGAACAATCTGTGGTTCTGTGCCTCCTCTGACACCTCAATACCAGCACATAAACCTTACATGATGAGGCACAAGCTTGTGATTTAAACACAGGCAGAGCAAGGAAGTGAGTGTGTCTCGTGTGTCAAGGAAAGACCACAACCTCAGCTTCCACCTGGAGCTGGCTGCAGGCAGAGCCCTCATCCTGGTGCAGGAGCTTTCCTCAGGCTCTGGGACACACCTTGCTGCAGGAAACCTCTGTGGAAGCTCCTCGTGGGTGTGTAAGAGGTCACACCATGGCTGGGGAGAAGGAGGATGGGGTAAATGTGTGCTCCAGGCTAGCAGCAGGAAACACAGCAGCTCTGTAGGTAATGGACAGGGAAAGTTATCCTTCTCTTTTAGTGAACTGAGCAGCTGAATCTACCTTTTGATTGCAACACAGTTTCCAGGGGCTGTTTCTCTCTACTTCATAATTTCAGGAAAGGGTAAGATCCAAAAGGAAAGTCTGACACAGAAAAACAAACAGAACTCTTGGTCTTGGGGCTTTGATTACTCCTGGATGCTCTGTGTACTCCAGGAGCATTCAGGTGGCAAGGCCCTTTCAGGAAGCAAATGCACCATATTGTTATAGCAGGATTTGAAACATCCACTAATGTGAATTACACAGTCTCACATAATCCAGTTTCATGCTATGCAACAGAGAAGCAGTTAAGCAAAAGAAGGAGAAAAACAGCAGAAGGGATCAAAAGATGCCTTTCACACAGCTATTTGAGAAAAATATAACCACAAATGTCAACTAAAATATATCAATATTTATTTTGATGCAGCTGGTGACAGTCAGATCTCCATCACCCATGCCCCATCACTGGAAGCACTCAAAGTCAGATTGAAGGGGCTTTGGGCAACTTGATCCAGTGAAAGTTTTTGCTTCCCATGGCAAGAAGTTTGGAACTAGATGATGTCCAAACAATTTTATGATTCTAATAAATATAACAGATTCCTAGGGAGTTCCACAGTATAAAGGTGTTTTTAAAATAATGCAGTTTTTGAAAAAAACTTGCAGCATTTAAAATCATGCAGTATTTTCACATATCATAGTGAAGCATTACAGGTGAAGTCTACAATACTAGAAAAACTATGAAGTATAATTTATCATTTTAATGTGTTTCACACAAAACTCACACAGTACAATATAAAAAGGACCATAAAGACTTGGCTTATTTTAACAGTTGCACCTAAGAAAAGTTTATTCCTCTCCTTGCAAGTCTTTACACTTATCCTGTCTTCAAGCCACAGAGTCCTCATTCAGCTGCCATCCATTTAATATTTTCTTCATTCTACCACTCAGTTCTAGTCCAGCATTTTGTTACAGACAGCCTGCCAGGTACACAGCCTTGCTTTCAGTATCAAAAATCTACTTTTACCCACCAGTGCTTCCTTTACCTGGAAGGCAGTGGGAAGCCTCAGGTTACAATCCTCTCATTCAGGGAAGAAGATTGTATATACTGGACAGAAAACAGAGAGTAAATAAGCACACTTCAAATGTTTAACATGATACAAACATCTGATAGGACTTGAAGGAACTACTGCAGTGTTAGAAGTTCAAAAAACAACAACAATAAAAACACAAATAAAAGAAGGATTTTGTGAAATACACAGCCCAGGCCCAAGACATCATTTTGCAGACAGCCTTAGGGCTGCAGAGCACTGCTCACTATTGCAGCACCTCACAGAATCACAATCAATAGTTTTTCTAAATGCTCCTATTGAAAAAGGGCTGCCACTGCCATCTATTTTGTGCATGGAAAACAAGTCCTGGCCTTTTTCAGAGGCACCCACACAAGCAGCTGAGATTTTCTGGAGGTCAATGCTGAACTCCCTGAACATTGGAACAGGCTGTCCAGACAGCTGTGGAGTCTCCATCACTGGAAATAATCAAAACTTGATTGAACATTTTCCTCTGTATCCTGCTCTAGCTGATCCTGCTTTGGACAGGGCCAGGGATGATGTGACCTCAAGAAGTGATTCCTGACATCAACCATTCTATGAAATCCTGAACAAGTCCCATACCCCACGGTTCCAGAGATTCCTGATCTCTGCTCCCTTGGTCAACAACTTCAAATCTCTTCCTTGGTTTTATACACAACCTCATTTTTCTTCCACACACAAACATATTGCCACACACCTACAGTCACACCTTGCACTTCTCCATCCCAGACAACCTAAATCACTTGGTCTCTTCCTAGGCCTCTTGTTGCCTCCTAGACCTCCCTCTGCCAATTTTGTGCAGTCAATCATATTGGAAACTTCCTTCCCTATTTAGTTTGGGTGCAGTGCAAGCTCTCCTGTCACCTTGAGTGCTGCATCTCTCACCTTGTGTGCCACCTTAGATCTGGCCTAACCTACATCATCACAGAAAAAGGAAGGAAAGTTGCAGAGAATTCTGTTTTGACACAGACTGGAAAGCATCCAGTGCATTCAACATGTCAGAAGAACTTAGCTGTTTATGTCTAGCTGCTGCTAAGCACCCAAAAATTGTGTTTATTCAAAAGTTTATGTGCTGTCTTATTATAGAAGTTCTGACAGATGGACACAACAGAAAGACAATTTCTTTTCTCTTTGGAGTATCTGCTCCTAAGCTTATAAGTGCAGTCTTCCAAAGGAGAGCAGATGACCCATTTCTAATGTAGGCAAAACTGATTATTTCTCCTAGATCCCTCTATGGAAATATCTAAACTATTTTGGCTGCAGTTTTCAGAAATTAATTCAGTCCAAGGAATATGCCCCTGCATAAAATGTTTCAGCCCAAGCAATTAAGATACAGCAAAATGATAAGCAATAAAAGCTAGAGTGTTACTATAAGAAATGCTGGACAACCTTAACAACACTCACTGGTATCACTCCCACCTAAAATACATATTAATTCATTAAACAGCCAGATGGGCTTGTTTGTTTAAGACTCTTCCCTAGAGGTTTGCAGATTTTTTTTCATATATATGTCTTTTATAATGCAAAATACCAGGTGGCAAGCAGTACTAGTAGTACCTAACTACTAACTGGAGTTTGCATATAAAGATTCTTTTAAAATATCCAAACCAAAGATTATTTTAAAATATGAGAACCAAACACTTGTCTAGCACTGCTTCCAATAAGCACAATGTTTCAGCCTTGCAAGGAGAGGAGAAACATCCATCTCATTTGTGTCTAGGTAAACCATGGTACAGAAAAGCTAAATATGCTTGAGGAAGGGTAAATTATAGGTGGGAAAAGGACAGGGGAACAGGCTTCTTACTTCAAAATATTTCTTGAATGCAACAAATTATTCAGCCACAGGATGGCAATTTGTTGGCAAATCCCAAGTGAGTGGCAAACCAGCACTTTTAGCAGTCAGGGAGGTTTCATGGTTGAGATTTGAACATTTATTTAAAGTTGGTCTAAGTCCTGACCTTTAACTTCCAACCACTGCTTTTCTTTCTAGGTCAATAACACCCCAAAGCCCATTTAAATGGGAAACACAGAAACTGCTTGAGACATTTTGCCTTCCCTGGCTCAAGGTTGAGTGCAATGGTATGAAGGAATAAGATGAGGGAAAAGCTCTTAGGAGTACTTTAAAGTCTGGGAAAAGCCAATTAAGAATTCATTATCCAGACTGATGAGACCTACCTCTTACCACAGCTCTATAGTCTTCATTACAACAAAACCAGAACAGGATATTTTTCAGCATTCCCACCACCCCAGGTAATGATAGTGGTTGCCAGTGGACACTTCCTTACCTCACATTCATATTTGCTTTTAGCAAATAGGTCATTCATGAGCAGGAAGGAGCTTAGTATAGAAACTTTTGAGACATGTCTGCATTGGTTTGGAAAGAATGTCAGCCTTACTGACCTCTGAAATCCCATAGACTGTGGCTGTATAGGACCAATTCTCATCTGTCTTCTGGGTGGCTAGAAAAGTTAACCAGAAGAAATTAACCAACCTTCCTTGCAGAGTTTATGCCAAAAATCCCTTCTCTCGTTCAATAAAAGGCAAGCAATGTTTATGAAATACAGGAGTTGTAAATTTAAAATAAACTGATTATTAAGGATTTTTATAAAGGGGACTATGCCAGCTATATGATGCTCTTGGGTCTATGGGGGTTCAAAGAAAGGTGAAAGATACTACACTGGATAAAATATCAAGGAACCCTGTCTTAGCACCTGTGTAGACATCTGCTGTTCTTCTTAAAGCTTATTATTTATTGAAGAGACAGTGAGAACAACTACACCTCTAAAGAGGTGAACCACAGGTGCTGAGAGCAACTGCAGGACTTCAGGGCTTTGCCACAGAATGAGATTTGTCTTAAACTTCACAGGCAAATAATTCAGAAACATTTCCTCCTCTTAATGCCTCGATTGAGCATATGACAACAGAAGTCAGTGACAGCACAAGCCACCAAATGGTTTCTCTCAATGGGGAGGACAAAGGCAGAGTAGATGTGGAGTTGGGCTGATCTGGGAGGATGACAATGGACTCACTGCATGTCCCAGCCATTTAGGCATGTCTCTAACACTGAGACCAGCAGCTAGGATACTGACAGATATAGATATCTGAATGACTAAAGATGGAAGGAGTTGGGTGTTTGTGTTCACTAGCTCCTCAGCTGGAGGCTTGACAGGAACACAGAGGGGTTTGATTTCCCAGTGAACTGAACCCCACCAGCAAAACTCATGTTCAGCGCTCAGTCAAAGCAGAATATCCTATGTGCTCTTACCAAAAATGTTAAGAAAATACATTATCCATCTCCAAAGGGAATAAAAAGAAAACTGTTGAGGATTTTCCCTGTAGCTTGCCCCTGTTATTCTTGAGGAACAGCTGCAGAATACCTTATAAAATTTAACATGGTCAGAGTCCAGGGAATGACTGCAAAGGCTGGATGTACATGTGACAGAAAAGACACTTTCCTTTTCCTTCTCAGCTTTCTAGATTAGGGGGAAGGGAGGAAAACATCTTTTTGTTTCCCCTCTCTCACTCCACCCTAGCAGGAAAACTTCCCACACATACAGACAGCAACCAAGCCTTGAACAGAGCCAAACCCCTGGGCACAGCTCCATCACCAGAGGGTGGTTTATGGTCTTCCCTGCCACCTAAGTGCTAAAAGAAAACTCCACGTGCACACACCACAGCCTACACAGACTGTGCAGATGGGAGCATGAGGCACCTGGCACTACCCACAGCAGCATCATCTCAAAACACCCATAATATTGTCATCTATAGATCCAGCAAGCAGTGAGGAGAACTGCAAAAGTGGCTCTCACAAACACTGCTGTGCCCTTCGAATCCCTGATCCAGTGCAGGGGACTGGGAAGGAAGAAACACTGGGGCAGATGGAGTGCAGAAAAGGCTCAGGGGTTCTTGCTGGACAGTGAGATGGATGTGAGATTTGGCAGCAAAGACAATGGGCTCCAGGCCTGTACCAACAAGGCCACAGCCTGTAAATAAAGGGAAAAGATTATCCCTCCCTGCCTCAGTGCTCTTCAGAGCACACCTAAATACTGAACCCAGCTTTGGTGCCCCCAATACAAGGAGAATCTGGATAAACCAGAGCATAGAGGACCACTGAGAAGAAAGGATCTAGAGAATTTTCCAAGTAAGGAGAGAAGGACCAGCTTCTTCAGCCTGGATAAGGCACTGCTTCGGATGGACTGTGAAGGGAGGTCAGCAGCTCCCCACTACTTATTGGGACAGACCATCCAGAAGTTGGAAAAAGGTTCTTTATGTTGATGCATGGCAGGGGAACCATAAACAACAGGCACAAACTTAAATGAGAGGGATTAAAGCTATTTTCCCCTGAGGACAGTCAAGCAGGAAGCACAATGTCCAGAGGGGTTGTGTGGTGTCCATCCCTGGAAATTTTCAAGACTGGATTGGATAAAGCTCTGAGCAATAATAGCTGGCCCCACAGCTGACTCTGCTTGGAGCAGGGAACTGAGCTAAAGACCCTCTGGATTATTCTGTGATACTTTCCTAGGTTTCCAAATTTTCCCTTAGCAGCCTGTCTTGCACTCAGTCTGTGAAATGAAAAGCAAAGATTATATGTTTGTGTACTTCTCAGTGACGACATCCTGGCTAACAGATTGGCACAGCAGGTACACGTCAGGAAAAGGAAAGGAGGCTAAAGATAATCTTGGAATTTATCAGAGCATTACATCACATTCTTTTTATCATCCTTTCTTCTCCAGTCACAAACACAGCAATAGCATTGACTTCATTACCCAGCTCTGAAATTAAGTGGGGCAAGAGAGAGGCTCAATCTCCTCAATACAAAGGCAAAGGTAAACATTTCCCTCTGCCTTGAAAACCTGCATGACCCAGTTCCCTGCCAACACCCAGATATGAGAGGGAGAAAGAGAAAGGAGGGATAGACTGAGGAGAAAAGCAGAAGTTCTCACAGCCTGTCTGTTGAGATGAACCCTAATCTGTTGTTTTGTCCAGGTCCCACCACAGCACACCCTTGTTTGCCCTTCTTGCAAGGGACAATGGTAACAGCCCCTCTATGTTAATTAGGTTTTAGCATCATCCTCTGCAATCTACAGGAACAACCCAAACCAGCACATGGTGTTTGGATTTTAACAGGATCCTTAGTTTGAGTGGCCACAGCACAGACCCACAAGCTCTGCCTCCTGTCAGGAATCCAAACCACCTGAGAGATGCATCTCGCTGGACACAGGGTGGGGAAACCCCTGAGAGATCATCCAGCCCTGCCTGTCTCCTCATGAACAACCAGGGCTCCTCCAGGACCCCAGTCCTCAGAAGGCAGCTGTGCCTTTCCCTTCCAGGCAAAAGCAGCTTCATTCATTCATGTGGCCAGGTATCACCACCTGTATTTTTGTTTCAAATGGAGAAAAAAGCAATGCTGTTTTTTTTAGCTCTGTTCTGTTACCGAGCACCATCATTACTCATTTCAGGGGGAATTTTAGTAAATCCTCTGCTGAGGTATAGCTGTGACATAAGGAAAAGAGTCTTGGTGGGTGCAGAATAAGGATGTGTCACCCACAAGAAGCTGGAAGTGACTCTGGTCAGGCAGAGATTGAAAAGGAAGCTTTGTCAATACTGGCCCTGAACAGCAGGACTGTGGTTAGCCCTGCTGCAGGATCTTCACTGCAGCCCTGGGGAAAATAAAACCTGCCAGGGAATTCAGTCTTAGAAGAGCTCTCTCTCCCCTGCAGAGACCTGGGGATCTCCAAAATGCCACTCAAAGGACACCCATTTGAGATTGTCTCTAGCCCACCTTCTGCAGTAGCTACGAAAATATCAGAACTGAGCTCAGAATCATTTTGAGCTACTTCACCATAGCAAGACTGAATTCTGCCCTGGAGGCCTCCCAGTTTCCCAGGGATTTTCCTGGAGACCAAAACCAGTGTTCAGGCAGGAGAGTGACCCCTCTGCCTGTTCAGTGATTCTCAGGCTGGGCAGGCTGCAGGCAAGGGGGGATGGAGACACTGCCAGCTCTGAGGGGACAGAGGGAGCAACACTCACATCCCAGCTCCCTCAGGTGCTGAGAGTCAATTAAACAGTATTAAATATTATTTATTTAAGCACTGGAGTGGGAAACTCAGCTGAGCACCTTGCTCCAAACAACAATAGAGAGCTCCAGGTTTCCTCAATCCATATGTTTTAATGACCTAGAAATCACACATGATTATATACATATATATATATATATATATACATTCACAAATACATTATTTCTTTAAATATACAGAATTTATACAAATGCACACAAACATTAAATATGTGAGTAAACATGTACACATTATTAATTAGTCCATAATCACATATTGACAAGATATTTATGTGTGTGTGTGTGCTTTTGCAAATATAACTTTAGGTATTACAGAACTAATCCAATTACACACGTTTAGTGCACATTTAGCATAAATAAGGTTCAATCCAAGTTCCTGGAATAGGTTAATAATTTTTTTATGTAAAACCTTCTTTTCTCCTAAATTTGCAATCTAAAAATATTTTGAGAAGATGACTAATACAATGCTGGCTCAGTTTAAAAAAAATAACAACAACAACAACAAAAAAAAACCCCCAATCAGCAAAACCAAACCAAACCAAAAAACCCTGTTTTCTAAAATATTCTCATATTTATATTTTTCAAGCTCCAGTTTATCATAAATTAACATTTTCAACTACCCCAGAGCATTCCAATGTAAGTTCAACAAATCTGTTTCAATCACAGAGAAAATAATCTCTGATTATATCAATCTTCCCAATTTCACAGACTTGCAGACTTTGTCAGCTTCTAGAAAAGACTAAGAAATTTGAGATGAGATTAGAGATGAGATTGATTACTTATTTGTCCTCCTGTTTATCTAATATAATAAACCAATTAAACAAACTGAATTCTTTGAACTCATATGACGAAGGACATTAGAAAGTTTTTTTCCACTGACTCAACTGCTTTGCCTTTTTCTTTTAAATTCACTTCCCATGCTCAAAGAACTCCTTGGATGTGAGCACACACCAGAGGAAAAGGAGTCCTGAACACTAGAGGGCAGATAAGAAACAAACCATCAAGTTTATCCCTCATCACTCAGTCCCTGAAATAAAAATTTTCTTCAAGTAATTTTCATCTTCTTTTTATTTTCATTCCACAAGCAACTTGTAATTATTTTCACTTTAAACATCTGTGCCAACGCTCATAATTGCATAGCATTTTATTTTCTCCTTAATATTTATTCAGAAGCAAAAAGGAGACTTCATGAAGAGAAAAATCACATTGAGACTTTAAGATTGAAGAGCTGTTCCTGCAGCCAGTGGGAAATAACCCATGGCAATAATATATTCACTGTATAGATCTCTAGAGCAAACCAAACTGGTACCTATGCTGGTGGTACAAATCTGAGCAGCATCCAGGGTACATGTTTGCACATTAAAATGAGATTCACAAGCTTGGCTCTCATTTCATTGTGCTTTTTCTCACTGCAGTCTTGTCCTCTCTTTCTTCCACCTCTGTAAACACTCTGTGCAATTACATGTCCCCCCTCCCATAACTCCACATGCTGAGTTTCCTACATTTAGGTGAAAAAGATGAGATTTCTATCACTTCCAGCCATTGGCAGCCTGTGGTAAAGAGGCAGAGCAGAAGTGACACACACATTTACAAATGTAAGAGGGGTTATCACAGAATCATAAAATAAAAGAAGGGCTTGGATTGGAACGGACATTAAAGATATCTAGTTTCAAACCCCCTGCCACGGGCAGGGACAGCTGCCACTATCCCAGCTTGCTCAAAGTTCCACCCAGCCTTACCTTGAACACTTCCAGGGGTGGAGCATCCACAGCTTCTCTAGGTAACCTCTGCCAGGGCCTCAATATCCTCACAGAAAAGAATTTCTTCCTAATGCTAATCTAAATCTCTCCTCTTTTAGTTTAAAAATGTTTCCCCTTGTCCTACCAATATATGACAAGCAAAAAACCTTTTTTTTCTCTATTTTATAAGCCCCCATCCCTCTGATCATTGCTCCTCATGCTGCCAGAACAGCCAGTCTCTAAACCTCTGAGACAATTCACCTCCTATCTCAGGACAGCTTGAGGGAATGCTTTTTAAAAAACTCAGTCATGGCCTCACATAAACCTCTGAATCACACCTGGGATGAAACAATCCTGCTTAACTCCTTTGCACATCCTTCGCATGTCTCTTCTCACCACCAGGAGCCTGGCAGACTGCTGTAATTCAGAGGGATGCTTCAGAACTATTTACAAACACACCTCCTTGTGCAGCACTGCTCCTTCAGCACAAATGCAAATACAGCCTCTGCAGTACCTCACACACACAACATTTACTGCTATGCAGATCATGCCTAGATGTTTTGGGAAGCTGCCTCCTCCGAAATGCTGAAATAAAAAACAAATCTGCTATTCTTCAAGACTTTTTTTTTTTTTTTTTTTTGCAAGCCTCAGCCTAGGGTCACCCAGAATGTATCTTGTGGGGTTTTTTTTCCCTCTTGGCAGGGCAAACAAAAATAGCCAGGCTCTGCTGCCTGAGTATGTGGGCAGAGATATGCAGCTGCATTAGTGGGGCTAAAGCCTGCTGATACACATCAGGGGCTCTCAGGATTTACTGATTTGGGGTGCAGACACAGGTACCCATGTCATACAGCTCTGGCTCAGAGTGGGTTCTCACAGGCATGCAGAAATGCACACCACAGCCTTCGTGCATCCTGTCTTCTGCAGAGCCAAACACTCCTCTCAACCACACAAAATGGACATTGAGATCCTGAAAAAAAAATATCCCTTTGAGAAGCCTTAAAAGAACCAGGCAATACAGTCATTCCTGCTAAAGGGCCAAACACCCACCCAGCTGCACAGCCATGCCCCTCCCCAGAGGTGCAAGGAGAGCAAGGATGATGAGAGGGCTCAGGGACTGAGGTACAGACAGGGAGATCCTCTACAGCTCCTGCCATGGGCTAAACACGATTGTATGGAGAAAATTAACTTAATTTATTCACAATTAAAATATATTCGGGTATTGAGAAAGACAGACAAGCAGCACAAAAAACACCTTCCACCCAGCTTTTCTCCAGACCTCCCCTTCCCCACTTCACTCCTGCCTCCTCTTCCCTGGCAGGGTGGGCTTGGGGCAGTGGTTGGTCCCTCCCAGCCCCCCAGGCTGCTCCTCCCTCCTCTCCTGTCTCTCTGCTCGGGCCAGGCCTTTCCCCAGGCTGCAGCTGGACTGATGCTCCTGCCGGGGCTCTCCAAGGCTGTGAATTTGCTGTGAATTTGCTGTGAATTCAGCAGAGCTGTTATTGTGCCCTGTCTGTGCGCAAAACCAGAACTCCATCCCATGACCTAAATGCAAAGGATACTAAATCATGTACTGATAAGGACAAAACTGCATCCCCAGAGATGAGATAAACAACAATTTGTGTCTCCAAAGTTAACTTATCTCCTTAGTGGTCTCCCTGTTTACCACATTCCAGTGGGCTGTGCCTCACCTTCTCTCATCCCTAAGGAGCTCCATTTCTGTGCTTGTGAGAGCTCAGCCCACTAGGGCATTCCCCACAGCACAATATAAGATATCAACCTGTTAGAGAGTGTCTAAAGGAGGGCTGTGATGGTGAGGAAACTGGAGGGGAAGTGTGAAATGTGGCTGAGGTCACTTCTTGTTCAGCCTGGAGGAGACTGAGGGGAGAGCTCACTGCACTCTAGAGCTTCACACAGAGAGAGCAGAGGGACAGACACTGATCTCTCCTCTCTGGTGAAGAGTGACAGGACCTGAGGGGTTGGCAATGAAGCTGTGTCAGGTTTAGGTTGGACATCAGTTAAAGGTTTTGTGGCTGGCACTGAACAGGCCCCCAGGGAAGTGGTCACAGCCCCAAGCCTGACAGAGTTCAACATCTGGACAGAACTCTCAGACACTTGGGGTGATTCTTGAGGCTGCCCTGTACAGGGCCATGAGCTGGACTCGATGATCCTTGTGGGTCCCTTTGAACCCAAATTCCATCAATCCATGGACACAAATGGCAAGGCATTCTGAACTTGGCTCAGTACAGGAAAGGAATTACCCATCCAGTTGTAAAAAATGCCTGGTTGTAGCATCAGATGCAATTGTATTTAGCTTTTCTAAGCACCTGTTTTCAAGAGAAAAGGAAGGGAAATGGAAGGAGGAACTAAAAAGGTGACTACAATCCTGGTGGACAAGTTTACACAAAAAGCTCAACTTGGCATAGGAATATAAAGGTTGTGGGGGGATATGGTGACTCATACTTGTAAAAGCTGAATGTCAGGATAGTGGATAAGTTAGCTAACTTTAAGTATGATACTGGCACAAGATCAATGGGATATATAATGTTCAGAAATAGACTTATGCTGGAAAATTACAATATGATTTCTAGCAATCCAGAGATGGTGATTTTGCCCAGGCAAGATTGATAAGGTTTGTCATGGACTGAAGAAAGAAAAAAATTGCTTCTCTTGATACTACTTGACTTCATCTTCCTCCTCAGATCTCAGAGGGGATTTGTTAGATTGAATTTCTACCACTGCAGGAGGGTAGGATAAGTGCTAAGAGCAATGTCTCCTACTTGTTGAGGATTCCTATCACAGCAGCTCTAGGGAGGTAGGAAGGTAAGTATTATTTATCAGGCATCAAATTATCCCAGTGACTGTGCTAAAAAAATGGGTTTGTTTTGGAATGGGTGTCAGCAAACTTAAGGGCATTCTATGCCTCTAGCCAAGAGCTGGTATAATTTGGTTTTTAGATATCACTGTCACCCAGTCTTTTAAGCAGCAATTTGGCACTTAATTCTCATTTATTTAAATGGAATTGAGGAAACCAAACACTTCAGTAAAACTGGTCGCATTTTTTTTTCATATTTTAATCCCTGGTCAACAAATATAACATAGAAAATCTGTGCTGCTATTCTTTGGCCTTTCTCTAGAGTTTTGAGCTCTGTGGTTCACTGAAGACACCTCAGTCAGAGCATGTGCTTGCACTTTATTGTGAGATAAATAACAACGGGAGCTGGGAATGGATAAGTAATTCACATGTGCCAGCAGGTGTGACTCCTCCACCCTACTTAATAAAAGAATACTCTGCAGAAGTGCCTCCAGAACTCTGCAAGAAACTCTGTGGAGGGGAGAAGATAAATCCCAGCACGTTCATTTGTCCTGGTTTTTTAACACCCAAGCAAATCTTGCCCATCTATTAATTTTGCATGCATTATGCACTCCGGGCTAAGTACTAACTGCACATTTGTACCTACCTAGAAGAAAGGAGGTCAATGCTGGAAATGTCCTGGATGGCAAACTGCTGTGCTTTAACTTAATCAAATAGTGAAAGAATTAAAAGTGATAATGAACCGACAATAAAGCAAGGAAATGTTACATAATCAGGCCCATTCGTGAAAATGGTCTGAAATTTGTGCTATTTAACATTTTGGTTTCCCTCTGTTGAATAATACATAGTCTATTGAACGATTTAAGTCAGAACACGGAGCTGAATGTTACATATTAAATATTAAGGAAAACAGTTGAGTTCCTTGTGGGCAAACAGCTCTGGGCTCAGTGGTTCAGAGGAAAGGAGGAGGGCATAGTCCCCATGTGGAGAGCCCTGGTGACAAATAAGGATGGAAGGAAGCAAAGGGAAGATGTCTGTGACTGGCAGGCTTTTTTTTTTTTCTGCAATTTTAATGAATCTATACTGATGTGTGTCACAAAAATATGATGCAACTAAATCTCCTCACATCTGTCCTACTCTACGGAATATTTTTCATGGAACAGTTCCTTTAGCAGCAAAGGAATTGTAAGAGACTGATAAATCACATCAGTCACGCTGGTTGCATAATGTTAGAGTGTAGTGCAGTATTTTTCATTCTTGTCATTATTTATTTAATGTTTTCAATGGGGGAAAAAAAGGTCTTTTTATGGTGTATTATCCCTTGAAATGCAGAACTTCCCAAAGTTGAAAGGATTTTGAGAAGACAAACTAAATAGAATTGATGCGATTATTTTGGTACAAAAATTTATTTGACTACATTACCCTCCTCTGACCCCCTAAAGGAGCCACAGCAGTAGAAGATGTTCAAGAACACAGTGAACTTTGAAAATTTGTGAACTACTCAAAACAGTCAAAAAACTGGACAGCATATGATGTACAACAGAGCAGGGACATCTTATTTAAGTGAATGGCTAAAAAAAAAGTTGGTGATTGAATGACAAACCCATATCACAGCTGTAAATGAGAATTTTAGGAACTTCTTATAAAGTTTGTGCCTCTAAGTATTTTTGATTGGTGTTTAATTGCTTAACAGTGCACAGAGCACCTGGGGTGGTGTAGTTGGACAAATTCTTTTAGTTATTCTGGAGACTCGGGTGATCTAAACTGGAAAAAAGTTGCCTAATACCTGGAGACAGATCAGAGATTCATTTTTCTAACACCTGGTCATGGTAAATCTCATGTTCCTGTGTACTTGCAGTTGAAATTTCAGCTGGCTTTAGGACCAAGCACAGGCTGTGTGACACTTAGCAGTTGTGCCAAAAAGTACAAGGATATATTTCAACCTTAATTTTCTCAAGTGGAAAGTTCCCTGCTTGCTTTGTATGGAACGTGTGACCTGCTGTCACACTGAGAGTGAACAGTGATGGATGTTTGTCTGGGCAGGGTGAGAAATAGGGCCCTCATTCTTTTATCTGAAGCAACTGTTCTTTCTTTCATAAACCTAATTACCATTCACTGTGGCTATGACTTTTATTGAATTATTTATCAAGATTTAGACGCTGGGAAAGGCTGAAACAACACTGCTACCATCCTCTTATGAATCCATTAAAAAGGGAGCATACACCTTGCTAGGATTTTTTTCTTGTCCACGAGTGGAAATTAAACAATGACATATCAGAGAAATTAATTGTGCATCCAGAAATATACTTTCAACACACAGCACCTCTTATGTGTTGTCTCTTCTTTATACTTGTCTAGATAAAGGACTTGTATATGTATATTTGCACATTTTTCAGCCTGCAGGTGTGCTGTATTAAATGCTGTAAGAACAGGAAAAGAAACCCCTCATCTCTCAAAAGCCACCTAGAGCAGTTTACTCACTTCTTTACTGTCCCACAGAATCCACAAATTCCAGGTGCCAGGTTAATTGAACACCTGAGCTTTCTCATTGCTCATTGGTATTTTCATAAAGGCAAACCACATAGAAATAGAGGTGGGTCAGCAGGACTAAATGCAGCTAATAAGAAAAAAAAAAAAAACAAAATACAAAAAAAAACCTAACCAACCCAAAAAACTTAGACTAAATGTGACAAGTTTTAATTCCCACCAAACAAGCAAGGGGTTGATGTTACCTGATGATTTTTTGTTGATGTTGACAAGTTACTTGATGTTTTTGTTTTGGTACAGGCAGATCTATTTGGAATGTAGCTCCTGAATGTGAGAACAACTGTGAGAAAAGAATTAAGCATGCAACCAGCCACTTGTGATGGAGAGGCCATTGTAGCAGTGAAAGCATTTTATTAAGTGGAAGAAACCTGAGGCCTGCCTGAAATATTTTCTAAAGCATTAAGGCTGAATATGCAGTTTAAAACATTCAGTGGAAAACTTCAATTTCATGCTGACTGCGTTCATTTTTTTAACAGCTTCCTCCTATAGCATTTTATGAAGAGGAAGATTTTCTAGGCAGTAAACATTCCTATGCAACAGCACATTTGGATAAGTGTTTAATTTCAAGTATATTCTTATTTCCTGTGGTTTGCTGAATCATGTGGAAACTCAGCTGGAAGCCTCAGGTACTGCACTGAGCTTATGTGGGCAGGTTTGGGGCCAAGGGGGGCTCTGGGCAGCTTCTGAGAAAATGCCACAAGTTTCCCCTGTGTCCTGCAGAGCCAGTGCCCCCCAGGACCAAGGGATGACACATTTAAAATCCACAAGGGGGAAATTTCATCCATCTCACCTGGTCCTTATCAGCCTTCTCTATGCCAAAGCAGGAGATCTAGGATCCACTTCAAAATCCTTACCAGCAACATTACTGAGCCTCTTGTTACCCATGTACAAATATCTCATCCCTTTCTAATTCACTTTCACTGCTGCTCTCAGGACTGTGCACAATCCTAATCACAAATTTGAGAAAAAACCAAAACACATTTTTGTTGGTTGAATTTGAGCTCCTCACTGTTTAGTATTAGTGAATGTTCAGATACAGGGAAAACACAAGAGCTCTTTATCTACTTCCTTAAAAATACTGTTGTGTTTTTTTTTCAATAGTGTTAAAATTCATAGTTTTGCTTCAAAGAAGACCTCTCACAGTGCTTCATAGTAGAGTCATCACCCTCCTTTGCACTCATCTGAGGTCTAAAAAATCCTTTTTGAGATAAGACATCAGTTCTACACATAGTATCTCAAGTAAAATGCACTTTTTTCTTAGAAGTCTCTAGCACACTCCATATATATCACAATGTATTTTTCTGCTATGGTGTTTAACTCTGCAGATGGCCAAACCAAAACTAATTGGGGATTTTAGTTCAAAGTAACTTATTCTGTAGCAATTAAAACTGCAAAGGTAGTCTCATTTTTCTCTGCAAATAATGACAACCATCCCACTCTGAACCAAGAGATGTTTTTCAAGAAAGTAAAATATATTGTTTATACATTTATATACATATAAATGTTGATTACCAATATTCCCAACACCAACTATGATTCCAGCTACAGTGGATATAAAAAACTATCTACCATTCCAAGTTCTACTTCTGTCTGCACATTCTCTCTGATACTCTTTATGCTTTCATAATCATATTATCTGGCTTTTGAAATACCTTCTCCCTTCTCTGTGAAAGCCTGAGCTATTGCAAAAGAAACCATGAACCTGACACTCTTCAGTGGTCAATGGGAATAAAGGAAGCCAAGGGAAGAAAAGAATTGGTTTCCCCTTCCCCCCCATCTTGTCTTTTCTAATCTCTTTCTTTTAGATTTTGTATTTTGGACAGTGCCTTCAGACAGCACTGAGAGAAAGGTGGGAAACTAAGGCCAGCTGCCAGGAGTAGAGAACAAAATTAGTCTTGATTTCTGTTTTTATTTCCTCTCAGCATAATTCTAAATTTGATTTTTGTTTTAAACTTTCAAGTATAAAATAGCAATAGTGTGGATGCAACAGAGATCCTTTTAGAGATGTAAGGGAGTTAATTTGTGGAAGTGAAAAGAAACACTGAGGAATTATTCAAAGTTAAAAATCAAAATCAACACAGACATGATCTTCTCCAGAGTAAAGCAAAAGATCTCCATCAACAACAAAATTTAATTTTTTTAAAATTAATTGTTATATTTCAATTGCAAATTGATGGAAGATTCCTAGATGAACTGGACTTTTGGGATGTGCCAAAGGTCTCTGCAGCAGGGCACCAGCAATGAGTCTTACTCCATGCTCAGCAGAATTTATCTGTGTGGGAAAAGACAAACCCTCCAACATGGTTGCAAGCCCATTAGAAGCAAAGTTAAGAGCCATGGGAGGGAAGGATAGTTTTTGATGTAAGCCAGAAGGGCTAAATTGTAATTATGGAAGTCTTGCTACATAATTAGACAGAAACATGCCCTTCTCATCACCAGAAAGTACCAAGAGAAATTAATTTTCATATGAAAGAAAATGAAAATTTAATCTCTTCTGACTCTTTTATTTTCTTTTTTCTCATCAGTCCAATTAAATGGCAAACACATCCCTATTACAAGTATGGCCTGCAAGTCTGGAAAGTGGTCCTAAGGCTTCAGGCACTGCAGAAAAACAAAACTATGCAAAAGTTTTTCTTACCCACTTGTTAGATAAAATGGTTAAACACTCATGCAAATTCTCAGAACTCAAGTTTGAAGCCCAGGTTGTTGCAAGTTGCTAATATAGTCTGTGGTGTTGTTGGGATATTCAGGGCTGAGAGACAATAAATTAGCACAGACAACTGGATGTCCTTGGGTATCAAATTTCATTGGGCAGAGAAAACAACAATAAAATGTGAGATGAGGAGGAGGGAATGGAAAACTCCCTAAGGAACCTTCCAGACAACACATTTCATCAGCAGATATGAAAATAAAGATGCCACAAGTGAATACAAGGAGGGATCCAAAGTGGAAGCTCACAAAAGCCACAGGATATTGTCTGAAACAAACCTGGGGAACCACATACCACAGAAATTAAAGCAATCATCTTCCATCTGTGGATAGGTATGAGCAAAGGATTTAGGAGGCAATGGAATGGGGGAGCCAGGACATTCCAGGGTAGGAGAGGAAAGAGCCACCTTCCAGCCGTGGAATGATGAACAGGAGGGAAGTCTGACTCTCTTTTCACCAGCATCTCCTGTGTTTGCTTCTCTGCTTTTATCACACCAGAGCCTGCAGTGACAAGCATCACTCTTCATGTTTGCAGTCCCACCATCAGTAAAGATCAGAATCCCTTTTCCTAAAGTTGCCATGAGAAGTTGTGGATGTCCCATCCCTGGAAATGCTCCAGGCCAGGTTGGACAAGGCTCTGAGCAGCCTGTTCTGTGTTCCATTGCAGGGGTTTGGAACAAGTTGATCTTTAAGATCCCTTCCAGTTCAAATCTTTCTATGATTTTAATGTTTTTAACTTCCCAGGCTATCTGGGTTATTCATTTGCACCTCTACTTCAGTAAGTATATTCAATCCCTATATGTATTTTACTATTATTTTCTAGAGACAAAAGGCACACTAGTACAAATGTTTGAGACAATGCAAACCTATGTGTGTTAGGGTCTCAGAGGTGTGTGGCAGAAAAGCAGATCAGGGAAATATCAAAGACAAAAAAATTAAATATTTTCTAAATAGAAGTTTCAAAAGTTCCAAATAAATTGGTGGAGAATATCATCTTAATTCTAAAATTGCCATTTAAAAATGTGGTTTTCACAGTAACAATGCAACACTGCCACAATATTTTCCCCATGCTGTTTTTCCCCATTCTGGCTGCAAAAATATTTATCGCTAATTATGCTTCACACAGTTTCTCATAAAGATTCTGAAATCATGTTAAGAGTGAAGACTTGCAAGGATTTTGATCTTTCTTGCAGCAGATAAACACTTGCAATTCCAGGAGCCGTGCTGTGAGAGCACAAAACCAAGCTCATCAAAAGGTCAGAGCTGGGTAAGCAAAGACCATCTGCAGCAGAGTCTGTGGTGCAGTCTCCCAAATATTCCAACATTGATACATCTGCAATTCTATAAGAAGGAGACTGGTCAGTCTTCCCAGAGCAAATCTTTATGGAATTGCAAAGGAAAAGGAGGAAGGGAAAGGGGAAACTGCTAAAATTCACCTGCTTCTGTTATCAAAAGCTCTCCAGCAGCTGACTCCGTGCTCAGCCTCATGGAAGCCTGTAAATGTTTCCTGAAAAGGTTTGCAACCCAGAGGGCTGATTTTCAAATATCAAGCATAATCAGCTCTTCCAGCAGAGCCAGGACCAGGATCTTTGCCTGGGCTTATCTTTCCTGAGCTAACTCACTCTACACTGACAGCTGACTGCCTTTGTCCCAGGTCTTTGCATTCTCCCCAAGCCGGTGCCAACACAACTATCAGTGCCTGAGACAAGGAAAACAAAGTGATTGTAAACATATTCCCATTACAGAAATGCGATTGTCCTGATCATCTCAGAGACAAAAGCTTCCTTTTCAGAGCACTTAACACTGCCAGCTGCAGAGGAGACTGCTCAGTACAGCTCAGGCCACTGCTAAATACAAAATGTGCCTGTGGCAGCTTTGAACACAATCCAGCTGGGAGAGTTCTGCCAGCCACTGTGCATGAGGTATAGTAAAAAAGCTATTAAACACTTTCTGAGTTGCATTCTCAACACTGAGCTCCTTTTTAAGGGACTTAATGCCACAACAGTGTCTTGCTTGAAAATAAGTTCAAAGAATCATTATGGATAGTTCACATAGGTATTTTCAGAGGAACATTTCAGAAGGTCATATTGGCCTTCTGTCTCTGAATGAGATCATTACAGGGAATTCTTTGCAACCCTACCACCATCACTTTAAGTTGTAGTTTTTTCTCCTATAACATGTCTTGTTATATATAGTCTGGTTCCAATTGCTTTGAAAGAAATAGAAGTATCAAGGTATTTTTATTTTCCTGACATATAGAGCACTTCTGTTGACTGATTAGAAGATCCTCACCCTGAACCTACTGCCCTGGATTCCATGATTTCTACACAATGTTTTGTGAAAACCAACACTTTTCTTTTCCTTTTGCATGCTCTCCCCAAATCAAATTACTCTTGATTTAAACTAGTAGGAAAAATCAGTTATTGTAAAAACCTGTGCTTGATTATATGGGAATTAAGAGGGTTGTTTGGTTTTTACTGTTTTTAATTACAAATCTCATGGTTAAAAACATTTAATGATTTTTTTTTGTTTGTTTGTTTTCAGAATCTATTCCAAAAAAATTTTTTGTTAAAACTGAAAATCATAAAATACATTTAGAATCAGTTTTCTGTATTTACTGATTTATATTAAATTAAGAATGTGACAATACACATCAGCAGGCCTAAAGCTGCTGCTGAATTATAAGCAAACTCCCTATAAAAATTTAACTCCCTAAAAGTTTAACCTCCTTTGCTTTCTCCATCACTTTCTTCATCACAGATTTAATAATTTCTCTGCCTGCAACACAAGGTCTTAAATGCAAGTATTTAGGTCCTTACATTTAGTCTGGATGTTGGCAGGTTAATTGCACAGGAATTTTGCTATCTCTGCACATATTTAAAGCTCATCCCCTGTCTCCCCTCATCAATCTCTGACTAGGAACAGCCTTTTCCTGCCCTTCATGAATGCAGTCCTGCCATGGTCATTGCCTGCTTGGCATGAGATTTCAAAACCATGAGATTTCCTGGCCTGCCACGGGCTTATTTTCTGTCTCAGTAACACTTACCTGTCCTCCTTTTGGAGGCGAAAAACCAGTGTGGACATTAACCTTTCACCTCACTTTGTGCACTTAGAATTTATTAACACTTTCAAATGTTGTTTTCTCATCTTGCCATTGAGTTCCTGCCTTCAAGGAAACTTCCAGAAACGTGCAGTGGGCTACCTTATTACTTTCCTTCAAATACCTCATTTTCCATCAAGCACTTCACAAACACTGCATGGTTTAGAAAAAAAAAAAAAGCATAGGATTTAATAACACCTGAATCCTAAATGTAAGACTTGGAGAATTGCAGGAAAACAGATTCTAAAACAAATATGGTGGACAATTCTGCCCTCTGCCCTTTGGGAAGGGTTGAGTTAAATATCTGTGATGCATTTGTAGAGCCCTGATGTTCTTGATCAGAGGCTTCACATCTTCCCAAATTTTTTCCTTCCTAAGCCACAGAAAACACAAGAGTAATCCAGTTTGCCATGGCAGTCTTCACTCTAACAAGTCTGTGTCACATGGGCTACTGTCACACTTTATGCCTTTCCAATTAACCTTGAAATCTTTCCCTCCAAGGGAAATTTCTATTTTGCAGGACATAGAAAAACACCTGAATTTCTTGATAAATAGGAGTCATGTGGAATAAATGAGGTTGGCTCTCTAGAGAACTCCCTTTTAGTCATTTGAAAAACAAAAGAGGGGAACAAAAAAAATAAATCAAAAAATATCCAGAATTATGTTAAAAGCAAAGGAATGTGCAGTAGCATAACACTATAACTATCTTGTTTTAGTACCAAGTATGTCCAAACCCTGCCATTTTCAGGCACACTGGTCCAGTCTAAACTTTAGCTGGCATTCAACAGGAGACCAGGGGTTTTTTCAGGGAAAAGCTAACAAGGTCTGTTGTTTCTGGTTAGGCAACAAACCCTGGATGCAGAATGCCAGTGCCACACTTTCTCCTTTAAAATAATTTTGAGCATAGATTGCTAGAGAAGGAAAATAAGCCGTGGGGGTTTTTAACATAAAACCACAGTTACTGTTGTAATAAAGTCCTTCTATGCCCAATGAAACAGAGTAGGACAAACGAGTGGATGCTCTCCCCATGGAATTTTCCAGGATTACAAAGCTCGTGTTGATCTGCAGTCAACACTTCCTACCATTTTACTCAAACATTGAATCAAACAAGGATGGAATTAAATCATGCATTTTCACTTCATCACCCACTGAATATACTTTCACATACAGAGTCCTTCCAAGTATATCACTGAGAGCCAGACACCATCTACCCCACACTGAGTCTATGCAATCAAGTCTCCACTGAAAACACAAATATAGAGCTGGCTGAGTGACTGATAGGCAAATTAGTTCCTGGGCTAAGCCCTGCATGATGGGCTTAGCAAACTGAGAGAGTGTTTGATATCTTCTAGAAAACCAAGGAAAAGAAAAATAAAGAAAGAGAAAAATACATAAACCTCTCAATTAAAAAATTAAAGCTTCACACTACTCTTCTGTAAACACAGATGTCAGAAATAGAAGTTTGCCTTGATGTCTTTGCCAGAAAAGGTGAGAAGCCATATTCATTTTTTTCAAAGACTCCAGTTTTTTTTTGTTGTTTTTGTTTTTTTTCTTTTCTATATGGTTCTTTCAGAGAGTTAAAGGCACATTCCAAACTATATGGTTTACTAAAGGTGTATTGCTCTTAAAATTAATCAAGGAACAGATCTCTAAGAAACCCAGCCCCACAGCTGTAACCCAGCCTTCAGATAGGAGCTCGTCCCCTTGGCTCTCCTTGAATTCACCCTCAGTACCTTTGGCTCACTGTAAAATCTTCCAGAGCCTGCTCCTGAGAGTGTACTGAATACAGAGCTATGGCTCACACACCACTAGTTTGAAAACTATAAAGAATCAAGCAACACCTCCACCAGATACTTTTTACAAACAGCTACGTCGTTGTTAGCAATTCAACGAAGCAAAGCAGATAGGAAAGAGAGTAATTCAAATTCAAATTTACTGTGTAAATGTTTGAGTAAAATGGTAGGAAGTGTTGGCTACAGATCAACAACCAGGTGTTGGCACAGTGGAAGTATTGGTTTATTCAATGTAGTAGACACCTCTGTGGTCAGAAGAGAGCAACATATGATTCACCAGCTTCCTGGAGATTTGGAGTATCACCAGTCTTAGCCACTTAACTATCATGTACTTTATTCCTTTATATGTAAATTGAGGAGAGCAGACAAACTTGTTAATGGCACACCCAGCTCCTGCATTCGGATCATTGACAGATATATTGAACAGGACTGGACCTAGGCTTGAACTCAGAGAACCATCTCTGGTGTCCAGCCACCAGCCAGAGGGAGCCACAGTCACTGCAACCCTCTGAGCTCTGCCCTGCAGCCAATCCACCATGAACCCACTCATCCCACAGCTGGACAACTCATCCACAAGGATGCTGTGAGTGAGTATCAGTAGCTTCACTAAAACCCAAAAACACCACCTTCCCTTCAACCACTTAGAGGGTGACTCTAACGTAGAAAGATATCAAATTATTTTAAAAGTTTCCTTTTACGAACCCACGTTGACTGTGCCTGACAACTGTATTATTCTTTAAGTGCCTTTCATATGTATTCAGTATCATCCTCTCCATAATTTTTTACAGGAACTGAAGTTAGAAAAGCCCATCTGTAGTTCCCTGGGTCTTTCCTCATGCCTTTTTTTAGATTGGAATAGTACTGGCAAGTGTCCAGTCAACAGGGACTCTCCAGGTTCCCAAAATCTTCTGTAGATGAAAGAGATGGCTCCTGCCATAACATTTGCTAGCTCTCTCAAAACCTGAGAGAAATCCCATCAGGCTCCATGGACTTGTAAACATTTAGCTGATATAGTTGGTCCCTTACAATTTCAGAGTCCACAAAGGAAAAGTCACTGTTCCACACTGGTGGCACTCCAGCTCAGGGGACCAGGCAGGTCAGTAAGGAACAGCAACCAAACAGGATGTGAAGGTTTCATTCTGCCTTTGCTGTTCTCTTGAGCATTTCACATAATCCTGTGATGTGACAACAAAAACTTGGAAGTTTGATCAATTTAAAATGTTCAAAATACAACCCCAGAGACACACAAGCTAACAACACAGCATGGAAGAGATGGTTAGGCTGGAGAAGGTGCAAAGCAGGAGGAAGACTTCTCCATGCTAATGGAGTGAAACCAGCTTGTATGGATGCTTTTGTTTTGGAACAGTACCACAGGATCCCAAATACCAGAGGCTTGAGTTTAGAAAGATGGTGAGAAGCAATAGAAGAGGTGTCAAAATAATGAAAATTAAGCAACTATTTAAAAATTATTGAGAATGCTATAATATGCAAAAATCTTTGAAATAAAATGAAGAAGGATTTTGGAGATGCTGATTTTGTTTCAGCCCATTTGATTGCTTGGTACTTTTCTTGAGGGCTCACCAAGATAAAAATCTCTTCCACTGGAATCAAGTTCTTCAGACAAAAAAGCCATGGAGTCAATCAGATGTTACCACTACCTTTTTCTCACTCATAATGTTTGTTGGGATTTTTTTGTAATGCTCTATATGTGTCAGAAAAATCCAAACAATCCCAATTAAATATATGTGGGAAATTAGCACAGACCTACCTAAAACTTTGCTAAGGAAGTGTCAAATTGGTGAAACTTGACAGACAGGTATAATTCCATCTGATCCCACAAAAAAGTATTCTGCTACTGCCACAGTTCCTTATCAATGAAGAAATTTTATCCCATCTTCCTTGGTATCTCTGGCCATGTAGGACACTAATGGAGAATGGAAAAGACAAAGCTTCACCAACCCTTGCTTTCTTGGCTTGCAGCTGAGTGGTGCTGGAACATCTTCCAGGCTCTCTCTGTGATGGAAAAGATTTGTTTCTTCTTACTCTTTACTATTTTCTAAAACAACTCAATGAGGAGAGCTAAGGGAACATCCCTCTCCTTTCTCACCACCAGCCTGGCCACCATTTGCCCTCCACTTCCAAGAAACAAAGTGGGGGGTGGAGGGCAAGGGAACACAACATCAATAGACCTTTTGTAATATATCACTTTCTACCTCTTAGGTAGACAACTCCTGGAAGTTGCCAAGGTGTTGATTTAAAACACCTACAGCTCTAAAGATTTCTTCTTCCATGAAAATCCCTCCTGGGCTGCAACAATCTAGGTTTTTATAGATTTCAATTTGATCGTGTTGTTTTACTTTGTGCAAAGGATTGTGAGTTTGGGGTTTTGGTTTGTAGCTTTCTGGGAAGAGTTGTTAGAGGGCTTGGTTTGTTTTTTGTGGTTTTTTTGGTTGGTTGGTTGGTTTTGGGTTGGGTGTTTGGTTTTTTGGGGGGGTTTTTTGTTTGTTTGTTTTGCTTGTTTTTTGTGGGATAGTGTTGAATTAGGACTGAACAGGGGCACTAGGCACTGCAGAAAAGAATGAGTAATTTTGAGTGCACAAGTCTGCATGGTGTCAAAGTGAGGTAAGTCCATTGAAGAAAAATGCACTGAGGAGGCACAGCAACAAACTGTGACTCAGGAAGTCTCAGAAGGGGAAAGCAGTAAAACAGTGGGAGACAAACCTCAGGGAAGAACTTCACAAGGATACTCACCCTTTTTATTCTCCCTTGGATATCCACTGCAAACCCAGGGCCAGTAGAACCTTTGATCTTGCACAGTTTGACCATGAGGGTCTAGTGAATGGTTGACACTTCAACACATGAGTGAACAAAAACAGGGCTGATGCACCTACTGCAAAAAACTAGCTCTGAATGAACCATTCACAAAAGAGAATGGAACACTGAAGGTGTATTTGAACTTTCTCTTAAGCCAACTGGTTGGGTAAAAAGGCCTTTTGGAATAAAGGGACACTGCCCTTTCTGCTCTGTGGCACCTTCCCTGATCTGATCCTCCAGGACTTACAGCACTTCTGCCAGTGAGGACAAAGCACTTTGCATTGTCAAAGACAAGCAGGTTGTACAGTGCATTGCTGGGTCACTTTAGTGTTACTACAAATGACAGAAAGGCTGAACCCCTTTCCCAGGGTGTGGGTAATGCCCTGAAGACATCCCTAAGGGTCCTTGCTGAGCCACAAAAAAGCCTCATCTTTATGTTGAGTCCAGTTTCCCATTCCAATCCATCTACCAACTAGTATCTTCACAACTCAGCAGGAAGCTCTTTGGCACAAATTTATGTTTAGTCACTTTTTAAAAAGGAATTCTGTGCCTGGAATTTTATATAAAATATTTTCCAACTCTAGAGAGGAGTTTCCATAGCAGAACCATAATATAAACGAATGACCTTACTATAAAAGTTACTTTTAGAATCATAGACTCATTTAGGTTGGAAAAGACCTTTAAGATTATTGAGTCCAACTGTTGACCCAGACCTGCCAAGACCAGCATTAAACCATGTCCCACAGTCTGTACTAATGAACACAGCTCATTTTTACCTATGAAGTAGGACTGACTTTCTCTGTTCTGACACTACACATTTATGGGTTTCATAAATGTTGCTTCATATTTGATTTCTGAATTGGGGACAACCCATTCTCCATGAGAAATCAACCTGCTAAAGCTGAGTTTGAACAAACTCTTGGCAGTGCTTTTAGCTCTGAGTACTTTCTTTTAATGTGAACACTTCAATATAATCTCTCTGTTGCTACCTGGCTGAGCTTCAAGAATGGGGCAGCCACTTAACAAATGAGATATTTCTCAAGAGAAAGAAAGAGGGAGCAAGAAATCAGTTATCAGAGACAGTTCTGCATTGCCTTGGGAATTAAAAAAAAACTAATGACCCCATAGTTGGAGCCAAAATACTTTATTGTCTTCTCCTATTATAAATCAGCCAGCCAAATTCAGTGCAACTAATTACTATGCCAACCACCTACAGCAGAATGTGCCTTATGAAGTTACTGGCAGTGGAAGGTAATCAGTCACTCTTTGGAGCCTCACATGGGAGTTTGGAAATGGACTTTGCAAAGCTTCCTTTCCACCACATCAGATTGTGAACCCACAGGTCTGGGCTAGCAGGCACATCTGTAGGTTCTGGCCAAAGTCTGGAGTCATCATGGAAGAGTTTTGAAGCAGAAACAGGCTCAGCAGGCAATGTGAGCTGCAAAATGCAGTCAAGAATGCAGACAGTAACACACAGAGGAATCTCCACTGATACCTCCTCTACAGACTCACTTAAGCTTTCATCCTGAATTGTTCCCTCTTTACCAATTTTCCAACTATTGGTATCACTTCACCAGTTTATTCTCAGGCACCTGTTTAGCAATTCTGCAGTGCTGCTGTCATTTTCCATTTGGTGACACATGAACTGACCACACTCCATCAATCCTGCATCAGCCAAAAACATGTTTGAAAGGTTCACCTCCTTTTGAGAAAGCCCAGCTACCTCTGCTTCAGCCTTTCTGATATGGAATTGCCCCCAGAGTTTCTTTGCAATGGAGATCAGACTTTGACCCTGCAGAAATGGCATTCAAATAGAAATGCTTATTCCAACCTCACTGTGCACTCCAACCCTTCCTACAGAGTCAATTTTTCCATTAAATTTTTTTGCAATCCCATTCAACAGACAGATGTCTATCTGTCAAAATAAGAATTTTCATATAGTTCTAAAAATTTACCTTTTACTCCCACAAAATTTGACAAAGACAAATTTTAGTATTTCCTCCCTAAGGTCTTAATTTTTAGTATTTTTTTAAATCATATTTTTAGATGCCAGTTGTGGCAGTTTTGTCAAAATGTCTGCAAGAGGCAAGGGGAAGGGAGATGTGCAGAAAAAAACCCCAGACCTTTCCTGCTGACACCATCCCTTCAATCAATTTCTGTGAGATCTCTTTGCTATCACAGAGCACTTCTGTGGGTTCAGGAAAACTGAGGGGAAAATAAATTCTGTAGTGACCTACACAGCCATGCAAATGTGACAGTCTGGAGGTTAATGAGCTGGAGTAAAACTCCCTCAGGACTGTGCTGGCCACGGTGTCCAGAGCTCCAATTTTAGAAAAAAACAACCATGTCTCCCTCCTACTCTTGGCCTCAGCAGAGGGATGAGGGTGAGAGGCACCAATCTCTGCTTCCTTCACTCCACAGCCTCCAGGACTGACCCTGCAGTCTCCCCCTACCCCATCTGAACTTGCAGGCCATTCCCCATACACACTCTTGCCCTCCATTTGAGGTTTCAGAGTGACCCAGAGAAAGAAATATGCTGCACATTAATTAAATCCACATCTGCTACAGCAAATATTTGCTGCTGCTAGCACTGCAGAGAAATGATATAAAAGGACCCCGGGCCATAAGAGAGAAATTCACTTGACTTCCTTCCAGTGCTGCTGACTCAGAGCTGTCTCCCCTGTCCTTGATCTCTATCTCTTTGGCTTGCCCTCTTGACCCCATCACTCCAGGGTTTCTGACTGGCTCATTTTCAGCCTAATTCTCTTCTCCTAATTCAATGTGTGTTGTATTCATGCCTGTCTCCCAGGTACAGAAGGAACATGCTCCTCACCCCCATCTTTGAATATATGAGCCTTTATTCCTACATTCAAACCTTGATGGCACAGCCTGTTTTGCATTTTTAATGTCCTCAATGTCCTGTTTCATTGGGTGAGATGTGTTAGCACATAAAAATATGGACTTAAATGTTAACTGTAATTCTTCTGTTTTAATTGTTAGCACAAGCTTGCAGTGGTGTATTTAGAATGCCAATTAGCAGCTTTCCAGGCAGGTTTAGGACAAGAACTTGCCAGGGACCATTCCCTGAAGGCAGTGTGAGCTGAGGGAAGGAGGAGCAACCCCTTGGCCTTTGACCTCTGGGCTGGAGATCGATGCCAAAGTGTTTCATTCAGCAAAGCAGCAGCGCCCTTGCAGCCTGGCTCCTTCTGGTGCCATTGACAATCATCCTGAGGGCTCCATTTGCTGGTGAATGGCTCTTATTTCCCTCTTGTGACAATTCCTTCAGCCACTGCACTGGGCCATCATGCAGTTGTTTGGTGTTGTAACTCCTGTGTCTTGTAGACATCACCACTGGCCACGTCCCTCCAGGGTCTGCCCTCCCTCCACCCCTTTAACGTGTCTGGGCTTTCCTTTGATGACCAACAATCCCTCAGCATTCATTTCTGTCTCCCAAACCTGCCAGTTCCCAAAATCTGAACTGGCCTTTGCCCAGTTTTGCTGTCACATCTCCATGGGACTGTCCAGCAGCCAAATCTAACAAGAGGTAATATTTTTTCATTCATGTCTAGCAGATTAATTTACAGCTTTGTGTGGCAAGATCAGAGAAATAAAATACAATTTTCAGTAGAAATTTCAACAAGACTGCATTAAAAAAAAATTAAAATATGCCTTGCAATTATTTTTTCCAGCCTTCTTTCATTATCACTTGACATCTCCATCTAAGATGTGCATTGCAGCTCAGACAGGAATTGGCTAAAATAGTTATTGATTAGGATCAAAGGCATTTCAGTGCATGAAATTTGCATTCATATATTAACGGCCTTTCCTTCCCTAATAATGTCTGTTATTTATCAATTTTCTTTCACAACCATGGTGGAATATCCTCTGTGTTACTTTCCCAGTGTCTGAGGCATATTCAGAGAGCTTTCCAAGTGTCAGAGACATATGATTGTCTGAGGCAATCAGAAATTTTCTGATTATTTTGCAGTATCTGGCAACATGGACCTTCCATCCTAAGCATTTGTCCAGGTGTTCTCCATCACTGCAGCTACTGCAGACTTTGCTTCTTTCTGGGGTTTTAAATCTCAGCTCATTAGCTTTGGAATAATCATTTAGGCAAGAATAATCTCTCCTGCCCAAAGCTTAGTATATGTCATCCAAACTCTTTAATGATTTTTATGGTCTTCCTTTTGCCTACATCACCTCTTTATCTTCTTCCCCAAACTTTTACTCCCACAGATCTGAACCTGTCTTTCTTTTCCACCCTGAATCATTCTCAAGACATCCCATTCTGTTTCACCACAGGGAGCTTTCTGGGAGTGTATACCTATCTCTCCTCTTCATTAAAAACACAAGACCTTTCATGGAAACACACACTTGATAAACATTGTTATATTGTAAACTCAACTGATTCAATTGAAAATGCAATCCAAACACACAGCTCACTTGACAACTTTGTGTCTAAGAAGATCCATGTTTAATTTTAAAATAAATATATGTTTATGTTTCTGAATAGGGACCCTGAATGTCACAGTATTTTGACCTTCAGAGAGGTGTCTCCTGTGCATCAGCAACAAACTCACAAAAAGGAATTTGCTAGGCTCCTTTAAAATTGAAAGCATAGGCTTTTATTTTTCCTATACTCCTACTTCTATCTCAGCAGCTGCATGACCTAACTGTTCATGTTTTGTGTCTATTGGTTTTCATTCCATATTGTACTGGCAATTCATATGACACTGCAAGGACTTTTTGTGAAGATACAGAATGATTAAGGTAAAGCTACCTTCTTTATTAATTGCACTGAACTATTTAATGATGCTCACTGTGTTTAGGGACAGGAATGAAAACAACCTTCTGGTGCTGTTGTTTCAGAAAAGGAGGTATGGTAAGCAATATACAGATTAATACAGATTAATACACTCCCATAACCTCAGAGGACTTATATATTTCTTATTCTACCTATCTCTGCTCTTGTCCTTCGAGGAAATGAGAGTTTCCTCAATGATAAATTCACCATTAAGTTTACACTGTGCTGTTGTTTAATTATATTCAAACATTCATTTGAGGAGAGGTTAGTTATATTAGCACTAGTAACTGTTGAAGATATGTTAGCCTTAGTATTTCAGTAATTTCAGTTTCCTGATTATACTTCCAACAAATGGATTCTTCAATCCTAATACATATGTATAAGTTTCATTTTTAGAAAAGGTAAGCCATTATTCTATCAAAATTCAACTGCTCAATCTTTGCAAAGCCTCTGCTCCTCTGCTCACATTTACTTCACCTTTGAAGCAATATCCACAATAATAGCAACAAAACATGCTTTACCTGTCTGAGCAGCAGTCAGCATCATTATTACAATCTTTCTTGGTAAGCACTCAAAAATTGCTATGGTGCCATGCATCAATGCTGCTTGAGGGAGCCCAGACAAAATGAGCATGGATTTATGCATCAAGGTTAGCCTCATTTCTGGGAACAGTGGGAACTGTTCATAGCAAAACTAAATGCTGAAATTCCTTGTAGAGCATGCAGGATGGAGCATGGATTAGGGTGCACAATGGGCTTCAGCAGGAGACACATCTACATGGGCTTCTGTAAAATCTCAACAGAGGAATTACCCTTTGGAGTGCCAGCAAATCTGGCTGCAGCACACAGCACCACCTGACCTGAGTGGTCTTCTCCTGGGCTTCAAGCCATTCCAGCCATCTCTTAAAAACACAATTATCTCCAGGTTTTCTACCTATTTTCAGTCTTTCTGGATGACAGTGGTACAGTAACATCTTCAGCAGGGACAACCTGTCAGGCACACACCCACCACTATTCTAATTTGGGTGTCATGAGGAGCAGCATCAAATGCTGTGCCTATTTTAGGGATGCACAGTCCCCTCCACCCCTCCAAGATGCATCCGTTCACCATGCCCAAGCTCCTGCTGGGATCCAGTCTTTTAATAGCTATACAGCACAAGCCAGTGAAGTCTGTCTGACACTGTGCTGCTTCTCTCCTCGGAATCACTGCTGCTCAGAAAGTACAACTTCCTGATTTACAAGTTGCTTAAAACTTTATATAGAAAAAAAACCCTCAAATAAATAGGAATCATCAGGTTCCCCTGCTCCCCTGTGAGCAAGCCTTCTCCTCAGACAGTGAGTGACCCAGGGACAGGCACAGCCAGCCTGCACTGCTGCAAAGAGGCTGACACTAATGCAGGTGGATGTTCCCTTTGAACAAAACCTGGCTGCTGGCTGCATTCTGCTCTGAGACAGCACCAAGACGACAGCTCTGACAAATGCCTTGAAATCCAGTGCCCCTGGCCCTGCCCTTGCTGTGCTGCAGCCTGTAGCAAAGAACGGTGACAGTTCAAATGGCTGGCTGGCAGATACATTCACAATACATTAACATTTTGTTAGAATCCTGCCAAGTGTGTCTCTGGTCTCAGTGGGAACTAACCAACTGCTTCAGCTACATTTGGACAGGACAGCTGCTTCATCAAAATATCCCATCTGTGAATGCTTTTGCAGGGTGCACCACACAGAATAGCCTTTTTCACCCCTTTCAGAATGTATCTTCCCTGTTAGAAAAGTCTGGTTTAATCTGCATTTGTCCAGTCTTCGACTATCTTGTGCCCTGTTCTCAACAAGCAAAAAAAAATCTCAGTTTTACAAAGTCTAACACAGAGATCATAAACTCTGTTCAACAGTCTCAGGGCAGCTCCACCAAGCCCTGGTTGATGCCTACATTCTGCCTCCAGGAGTATGTAGGGATTTCATTAAAGGAAGGTCAAATTTCCTTGAGACATCTAAAGTCCAGCTGCCTCTCTGCACCCATCAGAACCTGTGAGACAGTCCCAATGACCCAAAAGGTGAATTATCTCACCTTGATCAGTTTCACAGAAGGTCTCTGCCTGCAGAGAGGTTCCTGCTCTCCTGCAGGGAGCTCCTTACACAGCCTCAGATGTGTGTGGTGTCAGACCAGGGCATAAACAGGAAAGTCAGCAAGAACTTCAATGTTTAAGTGCACCCTCCTCACTCCTTTGGAAAAACAGGGCAGCCTCGATGTATTTTAAATCATCACATCTCTAGGCTGTTATGTAGAAATTCCACTTCCCATTTCACAGCTCTGGGTCCTCCTGTTAAAACTTGTTGACTCAGGGCAGCAATGAGAAAGTTTGAATTTTAGCTCAATGTGGTAGCTCTAAACCTTTTGCCAACTCACCAGACTCGTTTAAAGGCACAAAATTTGGTTTCCAATCCTGACATGCAGAAATACGATTACAGGTATTGAGACATCTGTTTCCCTCTGTGAAAGTGGTGTTCCTTGGCACTGGAGCTCCTGCTTTGGAGCTGGTACAGGCTGCTCCCCAGAAGCCAAGAGTCCCACTCTGCCAGCACTGGAGCAGCCCTAATTCCCATCTCCATACCATGGGTATGGAAGTTGTCCCTGCCCATGGCAGGTGGGGTGGAATTACATAGATTTTGAAGTCCCTTCCAATCCAAACCATTATATAATAATGTGGGCCCTGTTCCTCTTTAATTCATGCTACACTGGGCATAGCTTTCTACACTAAAATAGCCATAGGAACAGCCAAGAATCAGGCACAAAGTTGCTGTTCACATCAAGGTCCAGAGATCAGAATGAAAGTAAATTAAAAAAAAAATTAAAAAAGAAAAAGAAGATAAGGGTGCAATTGGACCTGCTCTTCTGCCAGGCATCATATTGGTATGGTTGCTTAACACATTACAGTGTGAGCCTATTCCCACCTAATACATGTTGAACCAAAACACAGAGAGGAAGAAGAGGGAGGCCTAAATTCAGAGATCATCCTTCAGCTGGAGACAAGTTCTGTTTGTTTTTTACAGTATAATATCAAAGAACAGATCAGATGTCATCTCAGGCAATCAATACAGTAACTCCAAGCATAAATCCAAGTCAGCAAAGCAGCAGGGATTTATGCACACAGCTATCAGATCCATAGTATTTACTCCAAGTGCAACACAAAGAGCATTTTAGATTGCTGTCAAGGAGACAGATGGTATAGTAGAAAGGAGCTAGTTGAACATTACCTTTTTAACTGGAAACCAATCCCCAAGTCTGTAAGGTCCAATCAAAGAGCTCTGAGTGAACAGATACAGCTCAAATGGATCACAGGGCATACAGATACAACCCTAAAAGCAGTGTATTAGCAAATCAGCA
The DNA here is from genome assembly GCA_034336665.1 of Luscinia megarhynchos. NCBI lineage: Eukaryota > Metazoa > Chordata > Aves > Passeriformes > Muscicapidae > Luscinia > Luscinia megarhynchos. The sequence continues at coordinate 96,462,803 of JAPFBE010000002.1, forward strand.
AATTGATGGTGGCAAGAATGGACTGTAAAGCAATGTACACACACAAAGGTTAAAATACATTAGAGTTCACTGACCAGGTATTGTCTTCTCTGCATCCAATAGTGTTGGAAAATCCCAGCTCTACAGAGATATAGACTGTAATGTAAAATCACAGAATTATAGAGTCATAGAATCTTAGAATAGCTTGGGTTAAAAGGCACTTTAAAGAACATCCAGTTCCAATCCCCTGCCATGGGTAGGGACACTTTCTGCTAGGCCAGCTTGCTCAGAGCCTCATCCAGTCTGGCCTTGAACACTTCCAGGGACAGGGAATCTGCAGCTTTTCAGGGCAACCTCTTTGAGTGCCTCTCCACCCTTAGAGTAGTATTTACTCTAAAGCTACTCTCTTTCAGTTATCCAAAATCTGCTGCAGCCTGGAGGGCCAGTAGAAGATTTTTTAGAAATTTACCCATTCTAATATCTAAGTGTCCAGTTTTCCCATTTTTTTTCTGATGGCTCTGATTGCCCTTGGCTGAAGGACTCAGCTATTTGTGAGCCAACACCAGTTTGGTGCAGAACTGAATAACCCTGGTTCTGTGTTCCTACAAAAGTGTTGAGAGGTGATAGTATGTCCATCCTCATGGTGGGAACACCCAAGAATTAAAACCATGCATGACCAGAAAGGTGAAAACAGAGACAGAAAAACCAGTAGCTAATTAGCTAGCAGGGCTAGCATTCAAGAGGGAAGAAGTATTGACACCAGAAAGGTATGAGACCCTAATTACAAAAGCCAGGCAATCAGAAGATGGGGGCACAGGGCCAGGCTGTGCCAGGGAGCAGTGGAGATGAGCCCTCCCCGCCTGATTGATGAGTGCCTGGCCAACAGGAGCACTGTGGTGAGCATATTAATGCTCAGCCTGCCAGCTCATTAAAGCAGGTGTCTGCCCTGAGCACCAGCCAGCAAAGAATTGCTGTGCCCTCCTTCAGCTGCCCACAGCCTGCCTGGAGCCTCTGTGTGCACACTAAACTTGTCAAATGTGCCACAGTCCACCAAGAAAACCATCCACGCAGCCAAGTCTTCCCAGCAGCTCCAGAATCCTTCTCTCTGTGCTGCTCCCACTTGCAACCACCCTTTTCTGTGCTCTGACCAACTCTGGCTCTGAGGCAAACCAAAAGGAGGAATCAGTCAGGGCAGCAATAATTTCTGGATCACTGCTGCTGTATTTCCTCCTCCCATCACAGCTCCCACACGAGTGCTCAGGTATAAAGGGACAGATCTTCCCCTGGCCTCAAGGATCACTGAGCAGTAAATAACATTCCTCGGTTCTGACACAGCTAGACACCCTCAAGCACCTTGCAGGAGAATTTCATGTTCTCTACTGGAGTCAAATCAAATTGTTTGTTGCTGCACTTCTCAAAAATCTGAGGAAAGAGGAAAAAAATATTAGGCAGCCTTAGAAAAATAATCTCTGTGATGAAAAGTGAAAGAATGTAAAGCAACATGCGGAAATCTCTAAGTCAGAAAAAGAATCTAAAAAATAACATGGCCAAGAGGCATTGAGTGGTCAGATGGTTTAAACACTACTGGAACATTAGTAGTATTGAAACCTGGCCATCAAACATGATAAAAAACATGCTTCTTTTTATTTTTGTACTGAAATAAAGGTGCTTAAGCCTGAAACAAAGAAAATAATCTTTTAAAATCAAGATCTATTGATTTCCACCTGTCTCTGAATTTATCTCTTTTCTCTAATTAACAGGCTGTGTCACTGGAAGAGAAGAACATTAATGGCACAAGACAACAGTGTCACCTCCTACTACAGAGTAAATCTTGAAGGAAAAAATCAAAGCGGTTGTTTAAAATAAATCAGCAGCCCTGGCTGAGTTGGCTGTCTGCATGGCAGATATTTATTGCCTTTCACAGTCCTTACAGAGGGACAATAACTGGCACTAACTGGTTAAAATAAATTAAGAAAGGTGCTTGCAGTGAAAGAAACAAATAATACTGTTCAGTTTTTGGTTTGGGGTTTGTTTTTTCTGGTTAAGTTAGAGACAGTCTCTTGAGCAGAGAGAGCACAGCACAAAGATGTTTAAATCACAGTCCCCAGTTGTGAATTCCACCCTGAGTCAACTCTAGTGTCAATTTAACAATACGTATTGCTATTTCATTTTTATTTTATTTCATGTTTCATGATATCCAGGAGGCACACTATATAATTTCAAAGGGCCAGTCATATGGAATCTCCTTTTCCAGGCACAGAGTGCCCAGCTGTGCTTGAGGTCCAGTTAGAGACACTTCAGACCTTATCCCACAGTCACCATGACCACTGGAAGCCATAAGGCACTGAAGGTTTTCTGCCATGAGGCTGAAGTCCATGAGGACAAGCAGCACTTTGGGATATCTCCCAGCTCCATCTCTTCCCAGAGGAGGCACTGCACTCCCAAAAAGCTCAGATGTTTTCCATTTAGGCAAAAGTATCTCCTGCTGCAGGTACCATCTCCCAGCCTAGACTTGCTGGCAACCACGTGTGCTGTGCTGGGCACACAAACCTGGCACAGTCCAAAGCCAACACTCATCCAAACATTCACATTTACTTTTAAAGTTTAGTGTCCTTGGATTGTCAAAACTGCATTTTTAACCTTTACAAGAGTTAACACAAGGATTCTGTCATCTGTTAAAAATACATTTTTCATTGACACAGACTTAGTTTTTTGATGGGAATTGAGTGCAATATTAACAAATATGACAGAGTAGTAGCTAGTCTCAGGCTATATTTAAGAGAGAATTACAAAGTTTAGCAAAGGTCACAGGTCTCCCACTGCAGGCATATGTGGTTTCCAAGATAAGACCAGTGGGAACAATGCAATCATCTATTCTTAGCTGCTCCATGACGTTAGACCCTTTCACTCAGTGCAGCAGGGAAAACCCTTTTTCTTTAATGTGCTCCTACCTCTGAATTCTTTAAACTCTCACTGAAGTAGGTCAAATATTTTCTAAGAGATATGGCACTGACCCTATTTAAGATTGCATCTGGGCCAGCCGAGTCTGGTGTTTCATACAAAGAGCTTTCTAAAATAAATGCTCGTGATCTTTTCTTCTCAGTTTGTGTGGCAGTTTTCAGGAAGGCTAAAGTTCAGCACCTTCAAGTAATGGCATAAAAATACAGCTTTTTTTGTCACAAGATCTTACCCTGTCTTTGACCAAAATGCCATCTGCTCGCCTTGAGAAGAATGAAGCTTCTGACTTTTCAAACCTCAGTGCCAAGCATCTCTCACAACAGTCAGAATGAAGTATTACAGTTTCAGAAATCAATTCAGATTTTATGGAAGAAGAAAATGCACTTTTTAAATGGGCATTTATATGTATGTATATATATAAAAGAGATAGATGCCATAACAGGGACTTGTGCTATGTCTCTCCCCTGGCTGGGCAGGTGCATCTGGTTAAGCATGGATATACAGGCTTGTTATTTGCTGGATAAAAAAGCCTGTGACACAAATCTGCTGTTGAAATCTCATTCTGGTTAAAGGTAATTAACCATCTTCCTCAGCAACAGGGCCTGAGTGACAAGCCAGGGGTCACGACAGAAGCCCATGACACAGAAATGAGGCAAAATTCCATTTTTCCACACAGTACTGGACTGCTCCCCATGTAAGTCACCAGAGGGTAGAATATCAGCAGTGGGCACAATAACAGAGAAGGTCTAATTTTCTCATGAACCTGACATGCAATATTACAAACGAAATTTCTGCATTTTCATTTTCCTTCTGGCTTTGTATTTCCTTTGTTCACCTGCTTTTCAATGTGCATTATTGCAGAGGAACTGCTGACAGTCACCTCTTCAGATGTGGGACTTTATCACAGCAGGATTAACTAAAACACAAAGGCAGAGGCTGTACAGCATCAACCCCCTTCCTCTTCACATCCCAGAAGCAGATGGCAATACAAAATGAATTTTTCTCATATTGTTAAAGCTATGCTTTTTCACCTGTGAGAAGGATTTTAGCTGTGGTTCAAGGAGGGAGCTAATTTTACAATCACAATATAAAAGATTAATAGGCTCTACAGCAAGGTGACTAATATGTTCTGTAAATTTGTGAAAAGAGGGGATTTTTAAAATTTATTTAATAAAGTTTCAAGACCTGTTTTTGCTTTTCACACAGCCTTGTGCCAAGATACCTGTACAATATTAGTGTGAGCTGTTGCAACACAAAGTACAATGACACAATCCCATGCTGGATCTGCTCTCAATCCCACACACAGACTTGGAACTCCCAAGACTCCTGGATGTGTTAGGCTGTGCATGACAGATTCATGAATTTCAGGCTATCACAGGATATCGCCTGTGGCAAGGCACTGAGCATGATGCAGCCAGAACTAACTTTCTCAAGATCTTTGAGATACAGTAGTAAAAGAACCCCTGCCATAGCAGCACAATGAAGAAATTGTGCAAGAAATACGAGTTCTTTCAAAAGATTTCTTTGGAGTGAAAGAGTGTATCATATGCAAGCTGTTAGTCTGAGGGTGTGGTTAAACTCCCAGTTATTTTACTAAGGATACACCTACAGCTGAATGACTTCAATTAGGCCCCAAAAATGCAGAAAACCCATTTTTAGTTCTGATAAATATAGAAACTAGCACAGTTCTTGCTACTTTTAACACACAATGCAACGAATCAGAAGGTTGCAGATTGCTGTCCAGAGAAGTCACGAACACTCCCTGGGAGAGTCCAAGGCCAGGCTGGACAGGGCTTTGAGCCTGGTCTGCTGAAAGGTGCCCCTGTCCGTGGCAGGGGATCTTCAGGGTCCCTTCCAGCCCAAACCATTCCATGATTCTATGCAAAGACATGGAAAACTGTGTTCTCCTTGTGCCTGCAATGGTAAAAGCAAATTTCTCCCAGACAAGCTACTTTTGTCCATGGTCAGACCCTGGGCTGCACAGAAAAGTTATTTCAAGGTGGAAGCCAGCATGGACAGTACATCTCTCCCTCTCTCCTCCACTGCTGCTCATCCTGCTCCAAGAGACCTTTTGATGCTTCTCCAAGTTCAATCCTAAGCAGACATACGTTAACTAACACAAAAAACTCCAGGAAACTCCATGAGGAAACTCCATGGGGAAAAGACAACTTCCTGAGACAGATTAGCTCTGAAAAAGCTATTTAGTCAGCTTTTTCCTTAGTCTTTGAGCTTTGCAAAATAATGTTGTTCAGGGGAATGCTGTGGTTCCAATAATGACTTCTTCTCAAAATTTTTAAGACAAGGGGACTGAGTTTTTAGGGGTCTTTCTGATATGTCCACACTCTTCTACCTCACAGATATAAGACAATAAAACCTCTTCCTCACTCAAAAAACGAGACTAGGTTTGAATTAAGAATGAAGTTAAGTCTCTCAAATCATGTTCAAGTCTCAGGTAATTTTCATTTTCCTATTATTTATTTTCTAAAGAACTCTGAAGAATGCTCCACATGGTACATTGGAATTTAAACACACAAAAAAAAATGGAAAACTGCAATCTCTATATTTTTAGCTATTTTTTTCATTAACGTGGTCATTCATAATTAGTTTCCGTTTACTTCATATTGATTATACACTAGATCTTCATAGCAGTAATGGAAATAAGGAAAACACTTTCCATTACTGAGACATTTAATATAAAATGATGTCTGGGACAGATTAGACAGCCATGTCAAACTCATATGAAGGTGTAGCTATCACAAAAAACACTGTTGTTTACGTGGCCTTTTTCTTTTTAGTTTTTATTTTTATTAAGTTCTGAACTGGTGCCTTTATCACTATGACAAACTGTGTAGAAGACTGTCTTCCTCATTCACATACTTGTTCACATAGTCATATGTTCAACCAAGCTTTCAGCTTCTGACTTGCTTTTCTGCCATGACAAATCTGTAGCAATTATTGCCATTTAAATGGAGGTTGAGTTCACCACAGGCACAGCACGTGTGTTGGTCATTACTGTGACAAGCTGCTCTCCAGGGCACGTGGCTGTACATGAATATATCCCTTTGAGAGCTATTCCTCTGCAACATTAACAGCTGGCATTGATGAAACATATAGTTTAGCTTTAGTTAGCAATAATTTTCTTAAAATTCAAACAAACCACAGTACTACTACCACACTTTAACTATATTCTTTTAGAATCTGATAATATTTGCCATTTTTTCTTAAAATACTCCACTGTAGAAACAGAGATCTGAAGTGAAAATTCTGTTCACATATAGCATATTTAATACTTACTATTAGAAAAAAATCTTGCAAATGTAATCCCTAAAAATAGATAGAAAAAGAACCCAGGGTAATTTGGCTCTGATAATTTTTAACACTTCAGATTGACAACTCTGAAATTAGAGAACTTGATTAGAGCTTCTTCTAAAAGAAACTCCCCCCCAAACACAGGTATCTCAGCATTCATTGATTTCTGTCCCTATTCAGTGTGTCAATCTTCATCTCTGCTAGTTGATCTTTGTTGCTAATTAACTCTAAAGAACAACGTTCAAGTTTTCTTGAACTGGTTTGTTTCGGTTAAATCCCAAATTCAGGATGCACAACACACCATGGAACACATTTTTATAAGGTCCATCACTTTACAAAATATACTTCAGTTAGTGTGTGAAAAGGCTGAATTGAACACAAAGATAAAGAGGAATGGGATTTAGAAAATAAAGATGTTTGAAGTGAAGGACTCAAAGAGCTTAAACATTTGGTTTACTACATCTGTCAAAAAAAGATTGCTTTTTAAAAACCCTCAGACCAGAAGAAAAATAAGTCTATTTATCTGTGCTTGGTAAAAACTCATGGTGCACACCACTGGAATATTTTACATCCCAAGTGGGAAAAAGAAACTCTTAGTCAAGTGTTTCCCAGTTTTTTTAAAGCAAAACTCCCTGACAGTCCATTATTCCCATCACTTGGAGGTTCATCCATTCCAGCTCTTCCCACCACCTCTGTCTCAGCAGGTTCATCTGCTGATCTACATCTTCTCCCCAACTCTCTCCACACTTTCTTTTTTCCTCACCTCCAAAACAATCCTGGAAGTCAGTGGAGGTGAGGGCAGAGGAGCAGAAAGCACAGAACTGCAGGCACCTGCAGCTCTCCTGATTTGGGCTGGCTCTGCCTGGGGCTGGGTGTTTGGCTGAGCAGAGGTGGGGGCTGTGTGAGGACATGGCACAGCTTCCACAGCAAAACACCCCCAGCCCCAGTCCCACCTCCCCCTGGAGAAATGAAGTGTCCTGGGCTGCAATACAGGATGTGAACAGAAATGTGTATCCTGTCACCATCTGTTGAAGCCGGGTGGGGCAGTGACCCTTATCTCCGTGGCACATATTATCTGCTAATGGGCCAGCTTTAAAACCAGCTGGGGCAATCATCTTTGTCTTTTCCACAACCCATCCTTCCCTCCAGGAAGATATCATCTGCTGCTGGGCCCATTGAGTCCCACTGTGGGACTGATAAAATTACATCATCCCACTGGGAGATGCTCCAGCCAGGGGGAGGAGCCAAGCCTTTCCTACCTAGATAAAAACTGAGATTTGGAACACCAAGATACCTTCTTTCCACTGGATTCCAGAGGAAAGCTGGACCTTTCCACATCATCCCTGGACCTTCAGAGGAAAACTGCACCTTCTACAGGAGCACTGCTCCAGCTGAACCACATCTGCCACTGCAGGAGGATGCAGCCACCATTTAATGGGACTGCTACCAACACCCTGAACTGACTGACAGGGTGTCAGGCTGTATTCTGACTCTGTCAGTGTTTGGGATTGTTCTTTGTAATACTGTATTTCTATTTTAATTTTCTAGTAAAGAACTGTTATTCCTAATTCCCATATCTTTGCCCGAGAGCCCTCTTAATTTCAGAATTATAATAATAATAATTTGGAGGGAGGGGGTTTACATTCTTCATTTCAAAAAGAAGCTTCTGCCTTTATTGGCAGACACCTGTCCTCCAAACCAGGACATGAAGACAGGAAGAAGAAGCAGGAAGGAGTGAGCTGAGCTATTAAGACACCCCAGCCTAACTTTTACCTGCAAGATTTCCTATTTTATTGGCTGGGTACTCTGGATTAGAGTACACACATTAGTGAAAACAGCAGAGAATTAAAGCCAGGGTAGAAGAACAAATCATCATAATTCCAAATGCTTCTAGAAGCACCGATGCTTTTAACACCTATTCACATGAATTATGATTGTGTTCTTGGAGTAACACCAAGAACAATGCTGTAAGTGCTATTTAAGATACTTTGACTGGACTGAAAATATTTACAGCTTCTGCATTAGTGCATATATTAATTGCTTTTGTAGCTTTATTGTCCTATAAAACTCTTCACTACTGGTAGAGCCAACGGTGGCAGATGTTTTGCTTTGAAGTTTTAATAAAACCAATCAGAACTAATTTAATAAGCTCAGTTTTCAGTAAACATCAGGAAGCTTCCTCATTAAAATCAAGCCTCCGTCAGGAAGGTTGTGCAGGACAAACAGGAGCTCAGCATCACTGATCACACAGATCTTAGTGTTTTTCTGACTCTACCAAATAGTACAAGTCTATTTCTGCCTAACTCGGCCCCACCATTTTAGCCATTATCTCTTCTCACTGCTGCTTGTAACAACTCCAGTCTTTCAGCACCACTTTTACCTTCTCCACTGCCATCTGCTAGCTCTGCAGTAACTTCCCAAAAAAATTTACACTACATAGCTTCTGGTTGGACAGGAAAAAGTTTTATTTAATGCCTTCTGAGCAACATGAACCTGTTGGCTTCTGAACCTGAAAGATATTAAAGATCAAAACAAGCTTTCCTGTCCCAGCAAGAGAACATGAGATATGCATCAAATGATCCTCACTTTATCTGCCCCAGTGTCCCATCATGATGTCTGTAATCTGTTCTCAGATAGCACTGACAGATAACACTACTTGCAGCTCTAATTCCAGATTGTTGCTAATAAAAACAAGAGTGGTAATAATATCTAGAGTTTCCCCACTGGCTGTGATTGTGCTGGAGTACAAATGACGCCTGGAGACTGTGCAGAAGGAGATGGGAATTTTATTTTCCTCTTATGATTCACACTATCTTCTTTTGCCTTTAGGATTGCTCTCCTCTGGTGACAGCAGAGACAAGCATAGCTGATTTTCTTTATGGCTACCACTTAGTGACACAGAAATGCCAGTTGCTTTACCCAGAGAAGGATATCAAATGGAAAACGTCACAGCATGGAGAGTGAATGAACAAGCAGAATCCATGGGTCTCATCCTTAGCAAGCTGAGCATTTTGCTGATATGATGCACAACAACTGAAGATCTCCATCAGCAGAAAAATCCCCAGCACTATCTGAGCAGCATACTGTTATCCACCTCATGTCCTGAGTGACAAGTTCTATGCAAGCCATTTTCAGACTCAGTGACTGAGATAAGGATAAAATCAGGGTCTCAGCATGAGCCAGATTCCACCTTTTTTTGAAGACATTTTGACATACTGGGGCACTTCAGATACATTATACAAAATTCTTCTGCAGCATATTGGGTGACTGAATCCATGTTTCCAGACACAGATTATTTAGATAGGTACAGTGTAGATATACAAATACAACTGAAAGCCTAAACTTTTCTAGTTAAAACCTATGTGAAAACTCATATTGCTCTAAAAAAAAGACTTTTTTATTTGTAATAATATTTTGCCTTCTGCAGTCCCTTGCTTCTCAGCATGGCAGAATACACTGCAAGCATTTAATTAAGCCTTATGATGTCCCATTGAGGTTGGCAGGTAGGTGTTTCATAATAGCATCAGGTATTTAAAATGACTTACACAGACACACAAAAAACTGATCATTAGGTTAGGGGCATCAGTGGGACCACAGCAATGTCATTGCCACGTCTCCAGTGTGACTGCCTGAGAGCTGTCTGACTTTGAAGTGTCTTGTGTGCTATGTCAGGCAGCAGTAAAGCTGACTGCTGGAAAGGAAGATGAAACAGAGTGTGTTATGGCAATCTTCCCAGGATTTCAGGTGACAGAAGCCAAAGTGTCTGGCCCTTGGCTTCATTTGCTGAAGGACAGAAGGGTATAAGATTATTCTCCATCTCAGAAGAGGCTGTGGATGATCACAGTGCCCAAGTGTTCTGTGCTGGTATCCAGAATGGCATCTCAAAACAGAAGGTCAAACCCTCGCCCACACGAGCTGGCAGAGCTGGCTGTGGAGCTGTAAGCTGGTATTTTACAGGCAATTCTAAGACTTTCATGGGGCTGCCATCATCTATGGCAGCACAGCACCTGTCACAGTAAATTACAGATAAATGTTCATCCCTGGAATACACAAAGAGGAAAAAACAGAAGTCAATGCTGTGCTCTTACATATGCTCCATAGTGAACTCTCAGACCACTGGCTAATAAAATCAGAGCTCATCTGGGGATAAATCCACACAATCCATTCATCATAATCTTTGTGTCTGAAGTTAACTCCTCAAATCCTGCCTGAACCTGTCCTTTTTTTATTTTTTTGTCCTGCTTGAGATTCCTGGTAACTCACTGGTTTGCAGGGTTTGGTTTAAGAGAGCCACGAGACTTGTGTCTGCTCACAGTGGGTTTCTAAGCACCTTTGGCTGGTATCTTTAGCTTTGGTTGCCACATTCCATGACATGAAGTCAGAGCTGGCAATCTGCAATCTGGCAATCTTGGTAGCAGTTTTCTGTTCACTGCTCAAGAGACAGCTCTGAATCCCAGCCCAGGCCAGGCTTCTTTGCTCATATAAGCTGAGCCACTTCTCTGTCACATACTATGACACCCAGGTTTTAAAAATGTGGCAACAGAACGTCTCCTCCATGAGAAGAGACATGCTCTGAAGTACAGCATACATCAGATTAATGAGTTTTGCATATGATGATCTACATGTTACCTAAATTCTGTGTTTAGATATCTCTGAGTGTGAAATAATCCTTTAATCATTGTGCCCTAATTTCTTCACCTCAGCTTTTCTATCTAGCACGAAGTACAGCAGCATCTGAAGGAGAGGTCAGATGTGCAGGGCTCCTTGTGTACCTTCCACACTGCTGTGCTGGTACAGAGTGCTCAAACATCATACTAATTTATTTTATTTATTCCTTTTTCTTCCTATAAGCCTTGATTGAGCAACAGAACAGGGAACAACAAGTCCAAAGGAGAGAGAGGAAAGGAACACCTGCCAAATAAATATAACTGGTACATATGCACCCATCTGAGCCAAGCAGGGCAGGCAATTAACAAAATCCATTTAATCCATTCTTTCCAAGCTCTTTGCAGGCAAAAGCAATTGGGACATTCTAGTCAATAACTACATACAAGAGATGTAAAGGTCTTTTAAAGAAACAGATTGCTGCAGGATTTTATGCATTTGAAGGGAGGTTTTATCTCTGCTTGTAGAGGAATGGTGTTAGGGGTTATGAAATATCTCTGCCTATTCCATAAGTACACTTTGCATTAAAAGAATAATTTGGTTAATGTGCTGCATTTGAAGAAGACCAACAAGGATCAGGTAAATAGCCACATGAGGTAGCTTTACTGTCACTTCTTAAAAGCTGCAGTCTGCTTCATCCTGTCCATATTTTACAAACGTGTATGCTTATTTCTAAGATTCATGGCAGCTTGCTAAATGCAGAAAATTGCTTAAAATAACCATCAAGTACTTAGCCCAGCTGAGCTTTCCTGAGACCTAGAAGCATTTTAGTGGGACAAAGGACCAGCAACGCATTTGAAATTCAAAGCATTTAAAATCAGAATACTTTTTTCAACACTATCATGTCAAAAGGGCTTCAATAATTTGCCTAGGATCTTGCAGTGAGACCATTACCAGTCATTATGGTTTCTCTTGTTGCTGTATTCCTGTTTCTTTGGCTTTGGAACCAGCTTAGACATGTGACAGCAAAGCAGCAACTGAAACACTTTTTGCTGGAAAATCCCTGCATATACCACCAAAAACAACAACAACAACAAAATGTCATAAAAGCTTTTGCATCCTACTACTGAGAGAACACACAGTACTTGGGGTGCTCTTTGGTTACTCTTCAGAAGAAATGTGAGGATCCATCCTCTGTAGTTCTCACCACCTCAGAGCACAGCACACGTGCAAGTCAGGACAGATATCAAATGCTTCCCTCCTACCTCACTGTATTTCCTGAAGCTGAACACTGATGTAAAGATGAACAGGATGAGGCTGTTCAGCAGAGCATGGCATTCTCTGGGAAATCTGTTCCCAGGGAATGTAAATTGGCAGGTATCTGCTGGCTCAAGCTGGGAGAAGCCAAGGTGATCTACAATCAGGGTGACAGTTCAGACCTGGCTCTCCTTCCCATGGAGGTGACCTCCTCTAGGAATCTGGTGCCATTTCATAGTGGGAAACTACATGTGGGAATACCAGCAGCAGATCCCAGAAGACTTAATAGCAGTTTGTCAACTCCTGGGAGATTCTCAAGTTGAGATTCAAGAATGGCAGAGTCTTCCTACATCCTCATGTTGTTTCCTCAACATTGCCAATGCATCCAGCACCATGAGATGAAGCTAAGAAGGAACCATAGGGAGATTAAAAAAATTAATCAACTCTCCAGCAAGCAAAATTTGCCCTTATTTCATTTGCCCTGGAAAGGAAAATTTGTGTGTTTTTCTAACCTCAGCAATCACAACCAGCCCACAAAGAGCCCAGCTTCCCTCTCTCATCATGGTGTGTTTGGGGTGCTGGAAAAATCCAAAAGGGGATTAAAAATCTGGGGAAATGCTTGAAAGGGAAGACTAGGAGGCAATAAAGGAAGGGAAGTATCTTTGACCACTGGAGAACCTTTTATCTCTCTACAGTCAGTTGGGTTTTTTTTGGTTCCCCCTCAATCTTTCAATGTGGAACAAAAAGCATAATTCAGAAAAGGAAAGCAAAGATATTTTTTATGAAGTAGATTAAAAAAGTGTAGCCCCCCTTGCTCCATGAAGAAGGAGGGTAGGGGTGTCTTATACCAGTCCTGAGATAATTTCACTTGGAAAAATGAGATGAGGATGTGCACTGACCATTTGACCATTTACAGCAGTCTAGAAACATCCTTTGATTTGCCTCTAGCTGAGGACAGGAAAAAAGGAAACAAAGAAACAACAACAAAAAAGCAACCCTTGACAGAAAAAAAAAAAAGAAAAAGAAAAAAAAAGCAGTCATAGGGACAAACAGTCCCTTTCAGGACATCAGCCTGAAATAGATTTCACGTAATCATGATATCCTACAAAGGTTAAATAAATCTGAGGGACAGCAGACAGGACACAACAACCCAGACAACCAGAGGTCCATTTCTTCCCATATTGTCTGTCTGAAATAGCTTTGTGAGGGCTTCATGTCATTTGTCACCTCCACCTACACATACTTCCCAGGGAAGGGCACAGATAGAGAGTGGCATCCCTGAAAATTCTTCATAAGTGTCTAATACCAGCAGCATCTGATAACCTCCATGGTGTCCTGCAGAAGGGAGATGACAGAAAGAAAGAGAAAGAGAGAGAGAGAAGCAAGAGCATCCTGAAGGTTTGAGGGGCTGTGAAGCAGGAGCAGGGTAAGCCAGGGATGAAGCGAGGAAGGATTGATGAATTCCTAAAAAATGAGGGTTGGGGTGGATGCTACAGCAACCTTGAGGTGAGGGGAGTTGAAAAGTGGAGAGGAAAGTCAGAGGAAAAATCATGCTGCTTGTGGCAGTCATGTTGATTTTCTCCCATGCCCTTTTAGGTGGGCAGCTGCCTGAGGCCAACCCTGCACACACCTGGAGTAAAATCCACTTTGCTGCTTAACTGCAGGGCAAATCCCAGCTGAAGAAGAGGTAGGCAAAGAGCAGAAAAAGCCCAATACACACAAACCACTTTGCAACAGAATGCATTCAAATTCATCATTTCCAGGGTCAGCTGGAGATCCTTTGGTCACAGCACTGAACCTGGAATCACCACAGAGAGAAATAATGATGCTATCCAGGTATTAGCTTAGACATCACATATGCAGTGTCTGGATGATTCTTCCCCAGGCTCTGGGCAGTCAGTGCCACCTGACAGAGCAAACAGTCCAGCAGGTTTCTGATGATGCCAGTGCAAATTTCTGCCTTCCTCACACTGAAGTTTTTCTGCAGGCTTTTCTCAGCCTGGCCATAAATCCCTCTTCACACTAATTTACTGTGCTGTGCACTGTGAATTCACATGAAGACGAATCATAAACGAACATGCAACCACTTTTGTGCCTGCAATGACATAAACCAGATTTACTGTAAACAAGGATGAAGACTGAAGGCATAAAACCACTGGGAAGTCAGGCCTCATGACTGAATTAGTACAATGACAGCCACTCTGAAATTTGTCTTTTCTAGCAAAGTGATGAGGTAACCTGAAAGTCTCCATGACAACACAGCCCAACCTTGCATTACAAGATGCTCATGCAAGAAAGCATCTAAAAGTGTAGTGCTGGGACCCCATAGGGCTTCAGCTTGCTTCCCCTACCTTATTCATATTATTTTCCTTGTGTTTGGGTTTGTTTTTTTGTTTTTTTGGTTTTTTTTCTGAAACTTTAGATAAGAAAGGAATTGTGCACAGTCTTCTGATTATCTAGTTGCTTGCTATTTTAAATTGAAAAGGCAAGCACAGAAATGTCAAATAACACACAAACATCACAGAATGGCTTGGGCTGGAAGGAACCTTAAGGATCATCTAGTTCCAAACCCCTGACAGAGGCAGGGGTGGCACTCACCAGATCAGGCTGCTCGGGGTCCCATCCAGCCTGGCCCTGAACACTTCCAGGGATGGGGAATCCACAGCTTCTCTGGGCAACCTGAGCCACTGCACTGTCATCTCACAGTAAAGAACTTTCTCTGAACACCTACCCTCAGTCTCTCCTAGTTTATAACCAGCCTCCTTTGTCCTATCACTACCTGTCTCTGTAAGAAATCATCCTCCCTCCTTTTTGTAATCCCCTTTTAGTACTGGAACACAACACATTTGATTCCTATCAGAGCATTAAAACCTCACATCTTAGTACGTTTTTGTTTTTCCAGAAGAGCTGTGTTGGTTGTTAGTCCCCACAGCAATGGAGATCAGAATCACTGTTCTTCACAGTGTAGGCAATCTAAAATATCAGCTATCCCACCTAAATACAACTTGCTTTAATAGAAGATTCTTCTATGGCAAAAGAGGGAGTGCTTTTGCATCAGAGGGGTTCTGACCCACGGCAGGAGGGGGCTGCCTACATGAAGATGTCTGATGCCACTGAAGATGCACCAGGCTTCCCTGCTGGCCTCCAGCTGGTACTCCAGAGG
Source organism: Luscinia megarhynchos (assembly GCA_034336665.1). Taxonomy (NCBI): domain Eukaryota; kingdom Metazoa; phylum Chordata; class Aves; order Passeriformes; family Muscicapidae; genus Luscinia; species Luscinia megarhynchos. Next base: position 96,478,074 of record JAPFBE010000002.1, read on the forward strand.
AGACCAGGGCTCCTGCAGGGCTTGTGTCATATCCAGCTCTGCATGAATAACTCAGACAGCAGAACAATCAACACCCAAGTGAGGGGCCTGAGAAATAATAGTGTTTGCCACTACCAGAGTTAATAAATAGTTTTCAGATGCAGGATTTAATCTCATAAATCTTATCTAGTGCATATCCTAAATAAAAAAAAAACAAAGGCAATAAAAAAAAATATCCAAGTGCTTAGTTTAGATCCCATCCCTAGGAAGCACCTGGACCTCTTCAATTCCAGAGTCCATTCCACTGATTTTAGTGTTACAGGGAAATGGCAGAGAGTCTGAAAGAAGTTCAAAATTTTGGGGCTTGAAGCAGCCTCTTTTCCTACAGGCTGGCTGAGTTTCCCAGCAGAGCCTTCCACCAGGATCACAGAAACACAGGGAGGAGCAGAGTATTAGAAGATGTCTTATTAACTTTACATGACTGGAGAATTATCCTGCAAACAAATAAGCCAGGCAGGGATTGCATGAGCTTTAATACAATCTTCTATTAGAGCTGAGCAGTCCCCAATCAAACTAACTATGGAAAATAGCACTTAATGATACTGTAAATAAATATCAGCAGGAGAAATGGCAGGGCTAAAGAATATCTTATCAGGGAAAGCCTGATCTCCAGAGGAGAGTTAAAAGGAGCAAGGCAGGATTAGAACTGCTAGAGCATCCCAGTTCAGCACTGGACATCCCAAACAGCCAGCAGGGCACCCACAACCTTCTACCTTCCTTCAGTAGCTCTTCCCACACCCCTTCATCTCAGGCAGTTTCTATGGAGTGTAACATCACTAAGCATTCACAGCATTCAGCAGTTCAAGCATGCTTTGAAGTGTCTCCTTTCACACACATTTCACTGTGTTTAAACCACCACAGACTCTCCAGCAAGTTCTCCCTGAGGTTGCCTTTGATTAGAAGGGTGTGAGCCAAGTCCAGCAAACAAGAGCCATGAGCACTGAAGGGCCTGTGGAAAAAGTTACCTGAGCTCACAGCAGCAAGGAGCTCACCCAGAGTAAGTGAACCTCCAAACTCCAGCCAGGCCAGATAAAGGGTATGAAAAGTTCCACTGAGACTTGAGGTGAGTCAAACAGGGTGTAAAGTTTAGTCATTCTGCTGCGGGGGAAGGTGAGCAGATGCTTTCCCTGGGAGCTGAGTTGATCATCTTTCTCTTGTGGGACACCCCTCCACAATAAAAAACATTTTAATGGTGTGTTTTGGAAGCCACCCATTCCTCTGCCCACATCCTGCTCCTCTGTGAGCACTGCTGACACAACCAGCCTGTACAACCACCTGAGTACAGCCCACAATTCTGCTCCCTCTGGAAATGATTCTGCTGTGGCTGTCCCAGCATCACTTCAGGAAAACCAAATGAGCCATACAAAAACACCCTAAAAAATCTCAACAACCAAGACAAGCAACCTGCACTTCCACGGACTGTATCATTATTCCTCCCTTAGCTTTTCAGTACAACTATCTACCACTGCAGCAATTCTCTTCCAGCTACTCTCTGGAATAACTTCTGCTACTCCAGAAGCAGCAGACATACAGATAATTTTCCCAGGAAGAGGGAAAACAAACGCCAAACAAATCTGAATAGTCTCATATTAGAAAGTCTAATTCCATTTCTATGATTAGCATAATACAACTGTGTACAAACCCATAACTTACAGGACAACTTTACACAAGCCACTGAGCTGGAAAGGCAGGCAGGGAATCAGCAAATAAACAAACAAATTACTCTTTTCATTTTGTTTGAATAATTTGTTTCAACAAGGCTTTATTACATCACGCCTCATTATGGATACTAATATACCAAGGTCCTCAAGGAAAGCTCACAGACTAACATCTCAATTTTCACATGCAGTACAAAAGAAATAATATTTTGGAAGCTTCATACAACCTTTATTTATCAGTAAATATGTTACACTGTTACCTTTGTCTCAAGCAGACAACTAAAGCAGTAGGATGATTAGAAAACAATGCCATCATCATGGGGAAGACTACATTAATGAAGTCAGAGATTATGTGGTATTTCACCTCCTTTTTGTCAGCTTTTGACAGCTGATCTTGACACCTCACTCAAAGAGGAGTCTTGAATGCATTTCAATTACAGGAAGACAATAACCAAAATTTTGCACAATAATGAGCTAACGTCAAGACTGACAGACAGCTTGGAGATTTGAGATGTCTCCTCACGAACAGAGAACAATATTGATCTGCAACATCTATTTCCAGCCCTTACTTTATTCCTTTATCCTATTCAAATGCAAAATAACTTTTTCCTTTCTAAATCTGCTTCTATTTTCATCCTTTCCTAGTTCAAATAACTTACCAGTTTCAGCAAGCTTGCTCTTCTGGGTGGCGTCTCTTAAAAATAAAAATACGTGCCTCAGGAGGCAGAGTGTTTATAGGAGAAGCTCCACCACAATCTAGATTATGCTAAGTGGTGGGAAGGACTAAGATCCCAAACATGTGCATGCATATTCATCTACACCCACAGCATCACTGGCAGCATTAGGTGAGCTCGTCCTGCTGCAGGTGCTGGCTCACGTCACAGCATTTTGTTTATGTGCATCATTTTGAAGCTTGGATTTGGTTTGTTTCTTCTTCTGCAATCAGAACGATGGGGATGGCAGCTGGATAAAATTTTGTTTCGAGGTAACTACATTTTGCAATAATGAGATTCTGGTAAAACATATAAATGATCACGGTGACTGTCAGCCTGAGTTAGATCTGGAAAAATGGCATTAGGTGTGTTTACTGGTTTTATTTTTTCTTTCTCTTATGTGGAACACAACTATTCTGATTTCTCTATGTGTGGCAGACCTGATATTTGAGAAACTGAGAGTCTAAGATCTGAAGCTGGAGTTGTAAGTGATTAATTCCTCTGGAAACGCAAAAAAAAAAACAAAACAAAAAAAAAAACAAAAAACAACAATGAAACTATACAGTAGCGTTTTGGTGTCTTTTGTAATATTTTTTTGCATTTTGAACAACGTGCAGGAGTTTGGGGGAATAAAACATCAGGGTTTCTTGTTGCACCTGAATCAGAAGAGCTGCTGTGAGTGTTTCCTGAAATCAAAGGGATGTGACACCTTTTCCAGCTGAAGTTCTTTCTAATTCAGAAATCTGTTTATGGATAAAAATAGCACACTGGTGACAGGGCTGCGTCCAGCCCTTCTCTCCAGCCCTGAACAAGGCAGCACCTGGCCAGGGCCCGCAGGTGTTAATGAGCTGATGTGCAGACACCGATGGCATCAGCTGCTCTGCTCTGGGCAATGTCACTTCTCCTCCTGCCCTCTGCACAGAACCACGCCAGCACCTCCTGTCAGGACTTGCCATTTGCTGTGTTTCTCCTGCCTTTTCCAATCTCAGGTGCTGAGCTTTTCCTTTCTGCTCCCTGCTGTGAGGGCAGCTCGTGTATCCAAAAAAACAAATTTCAAACTTTTATTCTTTTTTTAAATTTTTTTTCAATCTTTAGCTCTTTATTTTTACTCCTGAAATAATTTTCAAGCGTTCCTGTCCCCTCTTCATTATCCCCTGTCCTAACTTTTCAAGTTTCAGTCAGATAGAAGCAGATTGGCTTGGTGTTTTGTTTTCTTTTTTAACAAACAGAAGGACAGAGAAGAAAAATTTGTCAATTTTTGTCCCCCTGTAGGATTTAATTTCTTCCTTACTATGCTCTTCTGGATCATTTCAGAGGGTTACCTGTGTGTTCTTTCACTGTTTAAAAAAAAAAAAGAATCCTTTTAACTTCCAACATTTATTTACTAATGTGCATTATTACTTGGCTTAACTACCTCAGCTCCCTCTGTGGTGCTACCTGTCTTTTCTTCTCAGTATATTTATAGGCAGTTATCTCTACCCTAATTTCATTAAGCAAGGTCTCAGACTCCCAATTGTCTTAGAGTATTTGCACATCCTATTCTTCACAGCTCAGTAATTGAGGGCTGAAGCACAGCTCTCCATCTAACACGACACCTGGGAAGAGTGTGGAAGAGCTCTCCCTTTTTAGGAAAGCAGCCATAGTCTCCTTCTCATGCTCTTGATCCTTCAGCAGGCACAGCCCAGACCCACATATCTGCTTTCAGAGGAAAGCACATCCCTGGTGCTCTGGACCCCACAGCTGCAGGGCCACAGCAACTCCACTCACAGTCCCAATCCAGATGGTGACAGCTCAGTACTCCAGCCCAGAACAGCATCTTTTTATTGGGAACACCTACATAGCTTCAAACCTTCACCTGTGAAACAGAACTTGAATAATAGACTCAATGACAGAATGATTTGGGTTTGAAGGGACCTCAGAGAGCACCTTGTTCAGATCTCCTGACATGGGCAGGGACACCTTCCATGGACCAGGCTGTTCAGAGCTCAGTCTCTGGCCTTGAGAACTTCCAGGTGTGTGTGAATGAAATGAAGGATTAAACACTTGCTTTAAAAGTATTCCTGTGTCACAGGTTTTAGGATTTTATCAGTCATGTGGGAGCAGAGCCAGGAAGGAGAGAAACAGTTAAATCATCTGCTCTGCTTAAGATTTTTGGTTGATTTTGGTGTGGGCACTGCTATGGAGTGGAGGTCTGTGTCAGAGAAATCCCTACACACAAAAACAAATAACCAGGACACACATTTCTGCTCCTGGAGAAGGCTGAGGCACAGCAAACTGCAACGAGCAGATGAGGCAATGAGAGCCAACATAAAATCAGAGACAAGCTCAGCCTCAGTGCTGCTGTCAGTCTGCACCTACATCCCTTCCAACCAAATGCCCCAGACAAGTGAGACTCATGAAGATTAAAGTGGAGCAGCATGCAAATACGTGCAGGAGCTCAGGGCTGAATGTAACAGCAGTCGCTGTTCATGGGAAAAAAGATTTTCCATGCAAGATGCCAGTGCTCCATTTTTTTTCAAAGGACATTGCAGACTACTCTAAATTCTAACCCCGTGAAAGGCTGAAATTTTGTATTTAAGAAAGCAGATGGCTGGGACGGGATGTGGTAAAATAATATAGGATAATGAATGCTCTGGAGAAGATTCTTCCTTTCTCATGTGTCCAGATAGTTGTTCAAAGAAATTAAGAGGTGAAGAATGAAAGGCAGATCAAAGGAATGTCATTTTTAATTCACCCATGTGATTAAACTGTAATTAATTGCTGTAGGATGGGGATGAGGCCAAAAAATTGCAGAATTTTAAATGGGTCAGAACATCTACACAGATATCAGCAGCATCCACAGTTATTTTTATTGATTATTAAATTTTTTAATTAAAATAATTCACCCTGTCAAAATATTAAGCAAGGATGCTAAATCTCATGCTGTAAGGCTTAAGAGAATTTCCAAATTTTTATGGGCTCACAGAGCCAATTATTCTCATCTTTCAATTGTTAATTCTAACATTTCCATCCTACCCCATGATTTCAATGAATGGGGATGGGCCTCAGCTTCTCTTGGGCTAACTGGAATTTATGAGCCCCAAACCATACTGTCCTTGTGCCCAGAGTACCCAAGAACTGCAGGTGCTCAGGACACATTGCTACTCATTACTTCAAAACACATTTCCATGAGCAATTTGTATATGCCTGCTTGTCAGCCCAAAGCCTAGACTAGAAGAGAAACTATATCCAATTATTTCCTGTTGGCCTCTCATATAAAAATTTCTGGCTTCTCTTTAAAATAGCTTCTCTTCAAAACTTCTCACCTTCCTGGTTTCCCATTAGCTTGCTACTGACTTGGTTAAAAAAAAAAAAAAAAAGAAAAAAAAAATTAAAGCAGCTTACCATGGAGACATGACTGTATATAGAACAAGTGTGACGTGTGGGAACCAAGGACTCAATGCAGAGATATTATCTTTTCCTGGATCAATTAATGGGAACTCCAGGAGCAGTTTGTGTCTCACATGTATCTTTGACCAGGTGATGTTAACTCCAGCGAACTTCTTCATATCCTCAGCTAAATGCTGAGGCTAATGACTTTAACACTCAGATCAATAATACCTTGAAACAGATTGGAGTCAATTTAGGGCAGGGCAAATGAATATTCTGAATCCCTGAGGACCCACCTTGTAGCTCTTCACACAGGTTTGAGCACAGGCATTGTACACAGCCTGCCTTGATGGTCTGGTCTGATTCTGGGGAAACTGCTCCCAGGCACGGCAAACAAACCTCCCCCCTCTTTAATTTGACTCCCTAGGGTGCCAATTAGCACAGGGTGATAGGCACACCAGTATAGTGAGAAATCAATTGTACGCCCAAAGGTAGAGCAAAGACTCATTTCCTGATAGAGAAAAAAAAAAAAGTCATGAAACTTTGTTACTGCAAAAATTAGAAACTCAGTGAAACTCAAACTTGAACACAGCTAACTTTAGTGCTTGAACTTTAAGTGGATTCGTTTTCAAGCTGCTATTAAACATTATAAAGAGCAAACTTTATTTTCAAGTGGAATATTTCTTTAGTAGGTCTGGCTAATTAGTTTTGTGATTTTTCTCCTGCATATCTTGTGGATTTGAGCCTACAGCAGAAGAGATGGATAAAAGCATATTTATCACTGACACTGTGGTGTGGGGGATGCAGCAGGTTACACTGCAGCAGTAGAAATTACCCCAGAATGACTCTTGGACCACACATGTCTTCCTCTTGTTTGCCTTTTCATTTTTTTTTCGAAATTGTCTCCTGGCGTTGATTCGCCCTCCATTAGTCACACAGGATCCATTCTGATGGCTAAGGTGTGCCTAACACCTGACTAACAAGAAGCTGTTGACATAGCCTCCTCCAGGTGAATTTTCCAATAGCTAATTCCTTCCTCCTGCAGGAGCCCAAGACAACAAAACCATCTCCCATCCCTTTCTTGTGCACATGCAGACTGCAAGTGACCTTTGTTCTGCAGGTGCAGTGTGTGTATCCACACACACGTGTACCAGAGCAACTGCATCAATGCCAGAAACCTTCTGCAGGCTCAGTTAAATCAACTCTGATTCGACCTCTCCTAGTGCTCAGAGTGCTGGGTTGGGCTGAGCACAGCAGGTGTGACCTTCCAGCTACCTACCCATTCCAGTGTTTTGTTGGACATAAAATACATAAAATTCCCAGCAACATGCTCTGCTTGCACATGCTGTACTGTGAGTCAACAGGATTTCAGGATGAGAGCCCTCAAAATCACAAGCTGCAAATTCCTTCTTTTGCTCCTGTTTTATACATGATGCCCCAGAAATAACAGGAGTGGCTCCAGGCACGTTAGTCACTGTGCCCTTTGTATCCTGTGTACAGTTTTTTTGCTTTGAGGAGTCAGTAGATGAAGATCTAAATGATATCTAACCTAGGGAGGACACAAAAGTTAGCAATTCCTCTTCCAGTGTTAGCAAAGAGGTTTTAATGGAGAAAACACAAGGGAAACATAAGCACTTCAAACTGTATTTTCTGTATCCAGGCTCCTTACAGAGGACAGCTGGAGCACTCACAGTGATGTCTTTCATTCAAAAATTCAGTGAATAAACTATTCACAGTCACATGGCAGAATCTGAAGATTAGTGTCCTTGCCCTGCTTCAATTGATCTTAATCCACATCTTGCCTCAATCTGCTCAAAGGGTTTTTTGTTCCATGGAGTACTGAGAGGAGCTTTGGAAGTGGTGTGCACCTCATGTTGAAGTTGGACTTCTGGAGATAAAGTTTGAAAAGCATGATGTGAACTCAGTGACTACACAGAACACCCTCCACCTGCTCCCAAACACGTCATTAACTTGTATTTTCTCCCTTAGGTGCTCAGTGAAACAAAGGATGGAAAGGTTTTTCCTTCTTTGTCCCAAGAGGAGATTTACCATTAAGCAAAACAAACACACTCACTCTTTTTTAACCTAAAGAATTTATCACTATTTAAATAAAAGTGAAACTGCTTCAATAAACTACAGAAGGGGAGCTACTCCACAGTGCTTTTGTGAGCAAAGCAGGTGGTTAAGCTCTTTGCCTCAGATTTGGAGTTCTGATTCTATGTTCCCTTTAGGCAGAAGAAGGAGTTAAATGTCTCAAACCTCTGTGAGTGCTCTATCTACTCATGTGTTGGATGAAAGGATGTTATAACATGTTTATGTGTCCTGCTCCAGAACAGATTTATAATGGATACTCCAAGCCTTTCTAAGGGACTGAGAGATACAGGGAGATTATCACCATGAGAGATTGTTGATTTGGTTAAACATTTAAGTAAATTTGGATTTACAAAATTTCTAAACACATTCAAGAGAAGAGTAGTGAGTGCATTAAGAATTTACCTCCTGAAACTCAGTGTCTGCAACCTGGGTACTTCCAGACTAAAGCAGCTGAGCAGAAATTTACTGAGCAGGCACACCAAAGCAAGCAGGTAGCAAGGTTTACTTACCAAAGTCCTTCTGTTCCCTTGTCTCTGCTCATTATTGGTTTTCCAGAGCTGCTCTCTCTGCCTTTGTGGCTTATTTCAAGTAGCCATATGCTGTCAGCAGAAACAGGTCTCTGCACTAGTTGCCTTAAATCTGAGGAGAGTGAAAATACTGTTCTACCATGAAGAGCAGCTGATACTACTGCCCATTTGATGTGGTATTTCCTGGCTAGTTTATTCCATGTGGCTGTCCTGGGAAAGTGGGAGTGAAAGCAGCTTCTCAGCTGTGCACCAGGAAAGCTGGATATGGTGTTAAGAAGTATGCTTTACTGAGGTTTTATCCTCAGGCTGATTATCATGCATTTTTCATAATGAACCCAGCTAAACTTATGATCTAACATTGATCAGATTGTTCTTTCCATCCTGCCTCTGATACAGAACTGTACTCAGCTGGTTGTTACTTAGGCTTGTTATCTTTTAATTTTAGCCAGGAGGGAAATTCTTCTTTCTATAGATGTTCTTTTTATAACAAAACTCTCTCAAACTCTTCTCAAACTATTTCAACTACCTTGGCTGTGCACAGAGGTAAAAGCCTCCCTCTCTTCATCTCATTTCTGCTCTTTGGCTACCACAGGTTTCCTTTTGCACATTCACCCAGCTGCAGCTAATCTGGGCACATTGCTCTCACTGAGCTCCCTTTGATCATTTAATCTTCCTCTACACACCAGAAACAAGATCTTTTAAGCAGACTGATAATTTATGCCCCATCCTATTTAACTCTCATTAACATCTCCAAAACAGTTTCTGCTGCCCTTCCTCCAGACTTGACACGAAGGCATGAACTGAAGCCCAGTGTTGCTCCCAGCTTTCCTCCAAGGGCTGGCAGCCACCTCTTGCTGTGCCATGATGAGCAGGAGGCTGCCAGAGCAGGGAGCCAGCTTTGCTGCTCCTCAGTGGTGCCATCACATCCCACTCAAACACTGGTGAGTGGTAATCACACAGGGTTGATAATCACTGGTTACCTAACTCACCTGTTCTTACCAGCAGCCAAGCCAAATAGATAAAGCTAAATGTTTTATTTGAAAGGTTGCCAGTCTCATTAGTTTTTCTTCTCCCCTTTATAAGTTGTTCCAGTGACCCCATTTGCATTAGGAAATATATGATTGTAAGACTAGATCTCTGTGAGCTATTTGAGTAACTTTTACATCAAGGCTTGAAAAGGACAAACTTTGCCTTTATCAGATGAATACTTCCAGTTCACAGCCAATGTCTTTATATCTGGGATTAATATGTGAACTCTGAAAAAATATTACCCAGAGTAAAACTGAGGTCCAGACTCAATCCAACAAGTAGAAAAACATGGATCTATTTCTAAGGAGCCTGTGCAGCCAGTGGGGAGAGCCAGTGCCCTCCAGACCTCAGGGTGGGGTGAATTGCTCTTGAGAAGATTCTGTCTCTCTATAGAAGAAGCATTTGCCAAAGAGACACATGCAGTGGTTTCAGGTAAGTATCTGAAATCTAGCAGCATGACTCTGGACTTTTAGGCAAGTCATTAATTTTTACAGTTGAGATTCAAGAATATAAACTTCTGTAATTTCACAAAGCATAATAAAATTCTATTTTGGATTATGGATATAACCATTTCTGATTTCTTCTATTTCTCCTCAGCAGGAAGCTTTTACGCTGGAATGTCCCCCCACTTTCTCTTCTTTTATATATTTTTGTTTCAGGTATCATGAACAAACTTTGAATTAATTGTTTTTTCCAGAGTTTCACTTTAAAATCCATTTGCTATGCAGTGCACATCTTTAAAAGGCACTTCAGGGATATCTTCTTGCTTTGCTGTTACACCTTTATAGTGTTGAATAAATCAATAAGGATTTTCTTTCGTTGGTTTTCATGTTAAACTTCCTGCATGATTACACCTAAAAGGGAAAGAAATGCTTCCAGGGGAACCAATGTGCTCTGGCCCCACAACACTCAGATTTACAGCTGTGGTTCCTTCCCAGGTCTAGCAATTTTTGTTTGTAGGCTGATTCTTTCCAGTGAAAAAGATGATTGCAGTTATAAACAAGTGATGTGAAGAAATAGCACACAGATGATTTTTCTCACTCCAATGCATCCTATTGAGATAGAAATTAACAAATAAGTGAGGTCATGGTTTAAATATGGTTCAGATTAGTCATGAACTAAATCTGTTCCTAATAAAAACTTCCCAGCAACCTGTGTAAAATATACCTGATGTTAACCCAGACCTCCTAAAGAGACCTAATTATCACCTTTTTTGGTTTTGGTTTTTTTCAATGATAGGTAGGAAAGAAGGTCTGAAAGACTGCTGCTTCCCTGCAAACATTTCCCCTGCCACGGCAGCTGATGTGCTGTAACCACCCCATAGCAGAGCAGGGCTTGTCATTGCCTCTCAGGAACATCAATTGCCACAGAATTTGTGCAAAACACCACAAAAAAAAGTTGCCATCTTTGGCTGAGCCTGAAACAACACCATAATTTTCATTGCAGATATCCCTGAAATACTTTAGTCTTGGGTTGAAACCATGGAAAAAGCAAAAATTATTACTTCTTTGGAGTGTAACTTTCTGTTTTCTGCTTTTTCCTCTGTGTTAACCTCCTTGATCTGTGTGCTGCTTTTCAGAGGAGGATTGTGGCTGGGGGAGAACAATGGATGTGTTTTCTCAGGTCCACTCTCGTCCTTTGACACAGCTTTATACCCTGGCCTAATAAAAGTTCTGAGTCCTATTTACTCCAGCATTCTGGTGTTCCCTGTTACGAAAATTTCAGAGCAGAATTGAAGGCTGGTTATGAGAAGGCCTGCCCTACAAGAGCCAAGCACAGGGAAGGATGAGGAGAGAGGAGACAGTGGGATTGGAAAGAGATCCTTCAGCCAAACAATCCCAGCTGACACCAAAGAAGGGCAGCAGAGCTGGGGAAGGGTCTGGAGCACAAGCCTGATGAGGAGCAGCTGAGAGAGCTGGGGGTGTTTATTCTGGAGAAAAACAGGCTCAGGATGGACTTTTCTTGCTCTCTCAAACTACTGAAAGGAGGTTGTAGCCAGGTGGGGTTGGCCTCTAATTCCAAGGAACAATCAATAGGAAGCAGTCCCAAGCTGCACCAGGGGAGGTTTGCATTGGATATTAGGGAAAATTTCTTCACCAAAAAGTTGTCAAGCACTGGAGCAAGCTGTCCATGGAAATAGTGGAATCACCAACCACTGGGATGTTTGGAAGATGTGTAGATGTGGTCCTTGGGGATATGGTTTAGTATTTGAATTGTCAGTGCTGGGTCAATAGTTGGACTCAATCCAAATGATTCTATGATTTGATGTACATTAAATTCAGTGGGGCTGCTGCAGACTGCACAGATTTTAATGAGGGTGCCAGATGTGTCCTATTGAGTAGAGGCTGCCATTTCCAGCCAGATGTACACCTGAAGCTGCTGAGAGCTGATGTTTGAGCAGGGTCCATCTTCATTCTGCTCACAGCTGTCATTAGCATCTCCAGGCTTACTCGACAGCATACCCAAAGTCCAAGGCTCTGCTTGTGAAACTAATGCCATGCTAATCAATACTGCTCTGTGCATGGTGTTTTGCATGCCTGGCAGGGCTGTGTATTTGAAAAAGCACCATGTTGGAGAAGGAAAACACCTTATATAATAATTTCCTCTTCTGATGTTCAAGTGGTACATGTTTTGAAGAATGTAGGGAGCTGAATGCTTCTGTCTGCAACTTATGAAAGGAGAGTTTTGACCTAATCTTGCTAATGATGTCTGCCATGCCACTGTTTTGCTCAGACTGGAAGAAATTGAAGTAGTGAAGTTTTTAAATAACTTGAAACAAAGCAGCATCCATAGCACAGGTGGTAAAAGGCCTGCAAGGGATGAAATGGGGAGGAAGTGTAAAGACTTAGCTCACAGATTTTAAATGAAGGGAAGGTGAGGTTGAGGGAAAATGAAAATCTGAGGCAATTTTTCAAGAGAGAATTAGATAAGGGCAAGAACAACCTGTTCCAGGCTGCCCTGAAATATATTCCAGAAAGTTTTTGCCTTATATTTGAGGTGAGGAAAAACTTTGATAAAAGGGATAATTTTCCACTGAAAGCCATTTAATCATCAAAAGGCAGCCAACAAAACTCCCAGGCTACTCTTGGTGCTGGGTGAGCTGCTCTTATTGCTGAGCACTTAAAGGGATTTAGCAAATGTCATCAACAGAATTGTGTAGGATCAATACCCTCCAGCAAGCAAGTGCTTGTAATGAAAATGAAAACATATCCAACTCCTAACCAATACCAGGAATATCTCTGGTTTTCCACAGCTGGAAGTATGGAAACTTTATCAGATCAAAGATGAAGGGTTTGGACTAGTAAAAAATCCATCATCTCCAATATGAAGACAAAAGCAATACATAAAACATAGTGGATGTCTTCTTCAGACATAATGACCCTCATAAGGAGATCAAGGTGAAAAATCCACCTTTTGGAGGGCAAAAACAAAGTTCTAGGAGGCTGTACTTGGTGAGATGGAAGAGGTCCTCTAGCTTCAGCTGCTAACACTGTAAATGGGATCTCCTTTGGAAACTCTTATTGTAGATATATTTACAGGAAACAGCGAACTCAAATGATTTAACAAGGTCTCAAGCTGGAACAGGTGGAAAAACTTGCTGCCTCTTCCCTGCCGAGACAGATCAAAGGGAGAGGCTCAGCAGCTGGCAAAGGGAGTGGCTGAGAGATGCCAGTCTTGTGCTCCCTGATTTTCTATGTTTCTATTTTCTCTGCAGCAAAGGCCTTAAACAATTAGTCAGAAATAGGAAAGAATGCAAGGTCTAGCCTGGCCCCTGCACTGATGGATGCAGCTGAGCTGTAGCACAGGGAGGGAGATCTCCATGCTCCCAGGGAGGGAACAGTGTATGCTTCCTCTGTAAATTATTCTAATTATGGTCTAATTACTGTACCTGGAGGAAATGCTTCAGATGTTTTGCACTGAGGTCTCACCTGTAAATGTTGATGAACAGCTGCAAATTGTTGTCAGTCATTAGGCTACTGATGAAAAGGTCACCAGCCAGCTCAGTACCATCACTTTAACAGCTCCCTTGGTTTCCTTCATTGACTTTGTTCTGCAGTTTTTGTGCAGTCCAGACACAGGATCAGATCAGCATCTCCTTCTGAGAGGTTGTGGCAGAATAAAGTGCCTCATACAGGGGTCTTCAAATAGGAGTGAGACTGGTGAGGCCCTGGCACAGGCTGCCTGGAAAAGCTGTGGATGCCCCATCCCTGGAAGTGTTCATGTTGGATGGGGTTTATACCAGCCTCATCTAGTGGAAGTTGTCCCTGCCCACGGCAGGGGGTTAGAATGAGGGGATCTGTATGGTCCCTTCCAACCCAAACCATTCTGTGATTCTGTGGTGATACACTGAGCATGAACTTAAATGGATGACAGCTGAATTTGTGGGTTCAGCTGGGACATCCCCTGGTCTGCCACCTTTCCCGCAGAGGTGGTCATTTGGAGTAAGATGGAGACCACACAAGTAGAAATTGTAAAGTTAAAGTGCCCATCATGAATCCTGAGTCCCCTGGTTCTCTGCCATGGCAGCTTTGTTGCTCAGTTTTTACTCCCATTAACAAGACTACAAGATACTACATATGAGACATGCCAGTTTTAGGTAGGACATTCTCTTGAGAAGTCATAACATTTGATGAAAAATCCTGAATCAGACTGCTTTTCACCCATTTTGCTGCCACATATACAAAAGATAGGAAATCAGAGCAGGGCTTATTGACTCAGTGCAGTGTATGTTAAACAACTTTGATTATGGAAAAGGAGGAGCAAGGATGAAGACATATCCTGAGGTCATGCTGTAGCACTGATGGTACAGAATCTGTTCTAAACCAACCCTCCAATCCTTGATTTATCCACTGGAGGATATTTGATAAAATCATTTGGCTGTGAAAAATAATAATAAGTTTTCAGAAGTGTCAAATATTAGTTCTCATGTTGCTGTGGGATTTGTGTCTGGTATGAGCCTTCAGTTTTCTATTTGCATGGCAAAGAGACACAGGACATGTGTAGGTGGAATATTCATGGATGTTCTGGTTTTTCAGGAACATGTTTTTACTACTGTTCTGGAAGGCCTGGTATGGCTCATGTTAAATCAGGATTCATCAATGTTAAAAGATTCCATTTGGCAAGGAGCTCTGGAAGACCATCATGCTGGAGAGCTGGAGGAGTAACTTTCTTGGTCTTTCCAGCTAAGTGTACCTACAAACATGATTAAATCCCTTTGCTGAAGGCCTAGAGACATCAGATTGGTGTAGCACTGAAAACACTCTCTAGTTCAGCCACAGGTTGTGTAGCTGAATTCTTACAGAATAAATGCCTTGAAGATAGGAAATGAACATACAATGGAATGCTGGAATTTTTTTTTTATTAGTAAACCAGTTATGCACAGTGCAGTGCAAAGATGCTCATTAAAAGTAGAGCACAGTCCTGGCATCATTATTGTTCTTTCACTTGTGAGAAGAATGCCCCCAGTATTGTTCAATAGAAATTACCATATAAAACAGATAAAAACCAGGTAATTTTTCAGTCTTCAGAATACTTCTGTCAGCCTAGGTTTTGTTCAGATATTAGAATATTGAAACCATCTCTAAGTGTCACTGGGAAGATTTTTCTGCCACTGAAGGTCTACAGTGAATGGATCATAAGTAGGAGATGCTGAGGCTGCACTGTGTAGTGCACACACCATTGCCATCTGCACCACCCTCCCCAGGCCCTCCCTAGCACACACCTGAGGTGAAAAGACCTAAAACCTTCACAGAAATCAATCTCTTTTTATACCTCCACACACCCATTCAGCAGCACTACCACGGGCCTGATTCTGGGAACACACAGAGAATCAGGAAAATCCAAATGAGGGTAATCACTGGTTGGTTCAGCCTTCAGAACCAGACAAACAACCTAACATCAGGTTTTTAAAGAGGAAGGGAAGCAGAAAGCCACACTCAGGGCATCTTCCAGTGCACCAGAGCCTCTGGCTGGCCAGTCTGCACAGCACCAACGTGTGCAGGAGTGCTGAGCCACAACAAACATCCTTACACAGAGACAACAAAGCTACAGCACTCAGATAAAGTCATGTGTGAACAGAACAGCCTGGGGAGTCGGGAGAGCACGAAGCAGGAGGACAAGGAGCAGCAGTAGTTGGTTTAGTCCACCCAAGGACTGAGCTGCCAGTTGTGCTCAGTGGGTGAAGCAGCAGAGCTCAGAGGCAGCTTTCTGCTGTAGGAGCCATTTCACACTGATGAAGGGCATTTGCTTTGATCAAAAACCTGGCTGTGTACTCTGTGTTTTTGTTGAAATAACAACAAAGTGGCTTTAGATATACTCCAGGGTAGCTGACAACAGAGTTGGACTGGACTTCAACAAGACTACATCTTAGTAAAGGGGAAGGGATGCTGCTCACAAGGAGGGAGAGCTCATTGTGCCTGTTTGTACAGCTGTTAAGGCAAGAGGGTTCCTGATCCATGACCAGGGCTCCTGGGCATTACAAAACACTAATTGTAATATCCATCTAGGTGACAACACAAGTCTAAAACACAAGCTGAAGCCCTTCTCATTAACTTTGTCACATTTGGAATGAACCACAGACAGTCTGAAAGAGAAGATTGTAAATGTCCTGCAAAGCTACCTGAAGTCAAATTTTGTGTAAGTGCTACAAGGCTTGCAGAAATATTAGGTAAGATTTGCTGCAATTCAGCAAAATAATTGCTTAAGATTTTCTATAATTCAGCAAAATAATTGCTTATGCTTTGCTGTGTTGTAACAACTAGTTAATAAAATTAATTGATTTCTTTTCAAAAGACTAAGAAAGAAATGTAGATTGGCCAAAGATTCACTCTGGGTGTAAACATGATGGAGAGATAAGTGGATGAGTTGCTCAGAGCTGTGCTGTTTGCCAGCCTCTGATCTGAACTTTGTCTATACAAGATCCTGCATAGGATCATTGCCAGCTGGGAGCACCATGTGTTGCATGGCTATGGAGAGTGTGCAAGAGGTTTTGTTAATACTTTTTAATGTTTTGTTGTTGATGATATTTTTTTCTGTTTTGCTTTTAATGAAAACCACAATTCTAAAAGTTATTTTCTCCTCCATCTGTTCTTTATTTTATGAAGAGATGAGGTTATGACATAGATATTCTCAAGTTTAGGAATTTATTTCTGTTGCATGCTATACAAGGGCATCCTTTGAGCCTTATTTTGCTTTTCTTGTGGGGAAAAAAAAAGAAAAAAAGCTGCTCCTGTCCTTCTATCCAGAGAGTAGTTTCCTTCAATAAAAATAGTCCTCTACTACTGGCTCTATTTTAATCTGTTTTGTTGCCTGCCCACTACAACTATATTTCCTTACAGTCTGATGTCTCTTGGTATCTGGGGTCCTTGGACTTTGCCCTCAGATTTGTTGGCTTGCAAACCTTCACTCTTGACTTTAGCCAGAATTTCCTTTCCTTCATCGTGGTCCCTACACAAAAAGCAGCCCTGAACACAAGCCACAGGATTTCTGTTGTCATCACTCATTCTCTGTCAACACCTTCAGCTGTCAACACTCTTTATCTCCAGTTTTCCAGAGATAGGAAGGGATGGGATTGAATTCCAGATTCAAGCACCTAGATATAGATGTCAGCATGTAGGTGTCCAACTTCCCCTGAAGTCAACAGAGATTTGGCCAATCAGTCAATCAAGCCTAGGGAACAGTTCATTCCTCTCCTCTCCTCTCCTCTCCTCTCCTCTCCTCTCCTCTCCTCTCCTCTCCTCTCCTCTCCTCTCCTCTCCTCTCCTCTCCTCTCCTCTCCTCTCCTCTCCTCTCCTCTCCTCTCCTCTCCTCTCCTCTCCTCTCCTCTCCTCTCCTCTCCTCTCCTCTCCTCTCCTCTCCTCTCCTCTCCTCTCCTCTCCTCTCCTCCCTCCTCCCTCTCTCCTCTCTCCCTCCTCCCTCCTCCTCTCCTCTCCTCTCCCTCTCCTCTCCTCCCTCTCTCCTCTCCTCTCCTCTCCTCTCCTCTCCTCTCCAGTTCCTGATGAACCTGCAGGTAACTGATGTGTTGATATCCACATGGAAGATCCTGGGTCCTCTGATAATCCTGTGACAGGGTCAATGAAGAGAAGGTCCTGCTCAGTGTGTGGGAGCTGCTACCCCTGTTCATGGTGGTGCTGGGAGAGCTCCCATATCCTGGGAGCTTTGTGCTTCTACCATGTTTTCCAAAATTTACAAACTTGGATAACCATTTCCAGCCAGCCAAAAGACACATCAGTGGCATTACTGTTAACAGCTGGATTTTCAGGTACTCTGTGCATTAGAGGCTCTTGAGGAAATAAAATAGGCTGGTCTCTTGGTTTCACATGGGAAAAAAAAAAATCTTTCTTTGCTTCTCAGGTTTCAGAATGACTGAAATAGTAAAGCACACAGAGGCACATACACACCCTTCAGTTTTAGGCACACACCCAGCATAAAAAATTCAGCCAGGATAATTAAAATTTGGCAAAGTTACAACTAACAGAAATGAGGACAAGTCTTGCATAATCTTAACCCTATCTGGCTCGACTAGCTCCATTATGGTGATAAAAACTTTCCTTCAATCAAGCACACACAGTTCTTTCTCCTCCTCCCCTTTCACTGACTTCTCAAGGAGAGAGAATCCTATTCTTTGTTCTTAGCTCTTATTGTTAAAAACAAAAAATGGTTTTTCTTGCCTAAATAAATGAAAAGTCAGTCTTCTCCCTGCTCTGCCAGTGTAGTTCCACTCATTCCATCTGTCCTCTTAGGTTACCCTTGTGTGACCCACATGACTGCTTCTCAAATCTTTCCCTATTTCAGAGATTTCCATGTGATCTGTATTGATTTCTTTTCTGCTTGTACTTCCCCATCACCTGTACATCCCTAGTTACCTAGGTTTTTTTTCAATGTTCTACATTGATAATGCCTTTTCTGGTCAGAGACCAGTGTTCTGTTCTGTTCCCACTTTCCAATACAATCTCTGCACAAGACTCATCTTCTAAATGCCAGTGCACAGATACAAATAAAGACAAGAAGGACAGGTACAGCTAATGGCTACAAGCAGATCTTAGCAAAAGTTTCAGCTAAGACATTCCAGCCATCAAAAACATGTTATTCTCCCTATTAATCCCTAGGTCAAAACACAGTTTTCTAACCCCTGCAATTAAAATGCAGCCAGACCTGATAATGAATCACTGAATCTCTCTACAGAAACTAATCACCTCTCACAGAGCATCTCTTCTCATTGACATTCCCCTTGGCTCGGGAGTGACTCACCAGCTGCTGAGCTATGAACTTTGAAATGTTTACTTTCACACTGAACAATTTGGCCTCTGTTACTAATGAAGAGCTAGGACAAGGCAGAGACCAACTACTCCATGCCAGAAATCTCACCCTTAAACATCACAACAATCTGACAGTAAAAACAATTGTAAAGTTTTTACACAATACATTGAAAGCCATTATCAATTAACAATTTCAAGGCTCCTCTACGTGTAAATAAATGGAAGAGATGGTACTCTGCTCTGCCTACAGGAGCTTATGATCAAAGTCAAAATCAGCAGAGATTTCTGCTTTTGCCTCAGTTTTCTGCTCTCCAAGTGTGTGAGGGACAGGACCTGCTCTGGGCTCAACCTTCTAGCAACAAGTGAGTGAATTATGTTCAGAGACCTCAGTTCCATAGCTGGAAACAGAGCATGGGGCAAAACAGTGGCTGTCATAATTTGTGTCTCCAACAAAAAGGGAGAAGAAGGGAGAAAAACATGCTGGAGTAAAGAAGAGTAAGGGCTATTTGGTTTTGACTGATTTCTCGTGGGTTTATGGAAGTATCAAATTTAAGCAGCTTTTGAGATGAGAGAAGTGGGTTCACTTTGTTATTAAATCATACAGAGAAATTTCGAAAAATGTACTCCTTTTTGAAGTAAAGCTGACACTTTCTGGAGAAACAACATTTTAAAACTGATTAAATAGCCTAAGTGACCATACTTCTCATCTTCTCAGTGATTCTAGTCACTTCCAATCAAAACCATTACATGATTCTATGTTTTTGGGAAATGTCTGCTACCAAACAGGTCTCAAGCAGAAACCTGTTTGCTGCAGCAGTAGAGGCTGGCTGTAAATTTCTATAAGCTCTGGTCTAAACAGAAATGGCACATCTTGAATCCTCCTATCATTAAAGGGATATTAAAAAGGACCACAAGAGAGGAGGCTGATCACTTTCTGTAGTTCTGTACATTCAGACTGGGAAAACAGAGGGCTCCCTGTTTGGAAAGGAGACTTATACCTGAAAAGTATTTTTGAGAAAAAGCTGGGGACCTGGAAAGCAGAAGGTGAAGATCCTGACTGGAGGAAAAGACCCTGAGAGTGGAGAGAGGCCTTGCAGGTGGGATAGATGCACGAGGCCAAGTCCAGGGGACACTCAGGGACCTCAGCACTAATTCCCAGGGGTTGTACATGTGAGCACCAGCTCGGTGCAGACTGACATGACTTCCTTCCCAAATATCCCAGACCAACAGCAACCTCCCTGCAGGGAAGGGAAGATGAATCCTGTGAATGCAAATACTGTGTGGCAAAGTGCATGTGTGTCTGAAATAATGAAGTAGGGTAAAAATTCCTGTCTCCATGGTTCTTAAATAGACTCCAGCAACAAGAGACACTGCAGGTTATGGTACACTTCATCTTAGCAAACCCTCACAAGCTTTATATATCCACCCCTAAAATGTTAGTACAGCTCTGTATTTGAGGTTATTTTAATGCAAATTAATAGCCCAAAGAAGGTTTCCCAAAGAAGTGGACATAATATATAGAGTGCAAGGCATGTGTAAGATACACATTCCAAACATTGCCACGATGATCCTCCTTATTATCCTTCACTGTCTACTCTAAAAGGATCTTGTAATCCATCTCAGGCAGATCTGGACTCCCATGGGATGTCAGTGACACTCTGGTGTGTTCTTGCCTGGGGCCTGCAGGGAACATGTCTGGGATCTAACCTGACAGCTCCCATGTTGTAAATAATGGACTGATCTGAATGACAGATTCTGGCACAGCTTAATCTCTTTGGGAAAAGGTATTCCCTGCACTAGTAAGGATAGCACACAAACCCCTGCAATTCTGAGTGGGAAACACTGAAAACTCACATCCTTATCTTGTCTCAGCTTTGGAAAAGATTCCTTCCTCATTGCTTAAGTTTTAGGACACTTTTTTTATTCTTTTCCTCCAGCAGTCTGGCTGGCACACAAGTGCAGTATTGCTTTGCATCCAGGGAAGACCACAATGTTTTAATGTCATTGTTCTCCAGATCTGTCCAACAGCATTATGGCACTCTGGGTAAGGCATCCCATGGGACAGAGCACAAAGACAGCTGCATCTTTATCAATGATTAGAGTCAGCCAGGACCCACAGTCTGAGGTGCAGATTGTTGACTTTCTGCTTGGGATCCTTTTCCTTGTTGTTATACTTGAATGTATCAAAGCAAAGGGACTCACAGCTTTTGGGTACCTTACTTCTAATTTTTTTTTTAAATTATTTATTGACAAAGCAAAGTATCAAGCTTAACTTTCTAAATTACAGAAAAAAAATCATACTTTTCTTCATTATTGGGCTTTGTGGCTAGCAGCTGTGAATTTTTGAGATGATGGTAAGTGCTGCATCCTCTATTGCTTCCCCCAGCAAAAAGCCTCATGTGCAACCTGCTGCATGGCTGTAAGTGGCTTAAGCTAAAGCCATTATACCAAAGTCTACAGTGTGCTCATGAACCTGAACCATGAAATATTTGCCAACTATAAATAGAAGACTGTCAGCCAGATAAAAGCAATCTTTTCTGAAAACGCCTTCTGGTGCTCACAGACAACTTCCACAGCATTATATAAAAAATGGATAGAAACTACTGCTGCTAACCCAAAGGATTTAAGCTTCTTCAACAACTTGCACACGATCTTACTGACTTGGCTCTTTTTTGTTGTTGTTCTAGAGATGTTGATAAAAACAGTCAGCAGCCAGAAAAATCTATATAAAATGAGATGCTGCTGTGAGCCAGCATACAGAATCAGTCTGAGACTCCTTTGATGGGCGAGTGAACAGCAGCTAAATCAAGCAGCCTGTGTAATGTCATTGCCTTGTCTTCCTCTGTACCTAATTCAGCACATCACTCCTCTCCCTTAGTGAAGACAAGCATCCTGTGACCCTTGATGTGCTGGACTTGTTCTTCACCATGTTACCTGATGACTTTTCAAGCCTTGGTCCAGTAAAGCAGAGACTTAACAGCAATCCCTGCAATCTGATATCTTCTCTCCACTTGCTGTTTTCTCAAATCCCTTGGCATTAGCCCAAGCAGACAAGTGTGAACATGAATGCTCATTGACCAGTCTTGTACTAAGTTGATTTTAATTTCTGGAGGCAAGGGTGTGTTTTCCTGTTCAGTTATTGAAGCAGATACAAAATGACCCAGAACACTTACTGTTGTGATAATTCACCATAAAGGCACCAAAAATACTTCTGTATGCAATTTATTTTCCACATATGAATGACTGAATTAAATCTGGACCAAGGAGTTTATCAGCCACTCTGTGTCTTTCCTTCTGTTCTGTTAACACGGCATGAAGAAAGCTTGTGACTGATGTAATTGCATTTAGTGAGACCTTTGACAGGTCTGAAAGCTGAGAAGGCTGCAATGTATTCATGCCTTGCATTTTCATGGCACTTTTTCATTTATAGAATTTCTCCACACAAATATCCTGTAGCTCTTGATCCCTGCTGCTATCTCTAGCATTGTTATCTGTGGGGAGTTTATGAATCCACAATATAATATATACTGAACACTGCATAAAATTCTCTTGTAACAGGAGAAAAAAAGCAGTAATACAGAGGCACAAGAACACCTGCTGTTGTGAAATCTCATTTTCATTTTAGAGACCATTTTGAAAAAGCTATTTGTGTACAGAAGTTAAGCATCCTTCAATAGGTGCAACAGAATCCAGTCTGAAACTCCACTGCCTCGGGCTGCTGTTGGCTGCACTTTGCCTCATGGACTCAGTGAAAAAGCAAGGAAGGAAAGAAGATACAAAATAATAATGGGGAAAAAAATGCACCTGGGATTTACTCAGTAAATATCACTGAAAAGGAAGTGAGTGGGAGGGTTAAAGAGAAAGCTTGTGTTCTTCATTAATAATGAGATGTAATTCTCTGAGAAAGTTCAGTCTTGACCATACAAAGTGGCCAGTGCCACAGACTGGATTCTGGAATTACATACCTCACTGCATGGATGGAACTCATCTTCCTAAAGACCTCAAAAGGCTCCTTCCTAAGAATCAGTCCTTTCCCTTCAGTGTTCACCATCATACCCTAGTTCTGAATCACAGCCTAAAACATTGTATGTGCAGCTTTGCAGCATTCTGTTAGTGCAGTTCCCAGTATAGGAGCTTCATCCAACTGTTTATGGATAGATATTTATAGTGCTCTAATGTAGTGATGGTCCTGCAAAGCTTTAATGGAAATTAGAAATACCATTCCAAACTCTGTCTTTTAAAAAGGCAGAAATTATGCTGGAATGCTCTGTGCAGGTATTTAGAGATGTGTATTGAAATTCAAGAGTAAAATAAACATGGAAAGAATTAAATCAAATGTCATTCTCATCCATGATTCATCCACTTCATATAACAGCCAGTACAGCTCACCAGTGAACAGGGCAGAAAAGATTCATTTCTGAGCTGCACACTCTGTGGGTTTTTGATGGGATTCCTGTAGAGGTAATTTCATGTGAAAATTATAGCTGAGTCCCAAGTCATACAAACTACAGAGGAAACAAATTCAGAATGCTAACACTCAGGGTAGGCAGATTTGCACCTATTGAAAACTGGAGTGTAGGGACTTGTGATGTCAAAATTCACTGTGTTCAGTGCCACTTTTTTACTTCGTAAGAGTTTGTTGAGCAAGAAATCAAGGTCTCTGAATTCTGACTGTTTATCAAAGAAATTATTCAGGGAACAATCTGGAAAAGGCAGCAGAATTACTTATCTGCCTCATAGGTTTCTTGAAAATAGAGTAGAATATCAAACATTTCCTTTCTAAATCTCACAGTAAAGGTCAAGTGCACTAAATTGCTGCAGTTGTACAGAAGCAAGTGGAACAAAAGCAGACTTCACTATAGATCAAACTTGCACTTTCATACTCAGTGACTTGGCATCTTTCCCTTTTGGTACTGGGGTGTTCTTTATCCCACAGAGACTTGTAATTCAGCCCCAAACATGTTTAGTTTTAATTAACTTATTAGCTCAAAAATTAGTTGATTTTAATTGAAAAACAAACACTATTTTTAGAGCAAAAACTGCTGGAATGGAGGGAGGTGTAAAAAAGCGAAAGGGATTCAGAATTTTCACACTGAGAGAAAAACTCACATGTTGTTTATGTGTTTTCCTTTCAAAGGCTGTAGTGAGAAGTAAAAAGGCAGCCCTGCTGATTTCCTTTTGCTGTGGATGCACCAACCTGGCCAGGTAAAAGCACCAAGAAGGGAGAAGCTTGTACCTTCCTTAGAATAACTAAACATGCCTGGAAGAGAAAAGTTTTCAAGATGATGTGGAATGGGCAGAGAAGAAACTTGGCCAGGAGGGAGCTGCAGCCTGGGCAGGAGGTAGAAGGTGCCCATGTAAAATCAAAGAATCACAGAATGGTTTGGGTTATTTACAAACATTTGATAATTTGGAAATAAAGTACTGTTCTTATTTAAATTTATTTGGGAGAGGGCAAGGGAAGATTTTTAAACTGGAAAGAACATTTGATTTTGAAAATTAATTGCAGAATACCCTATGTGGTGTTCTCTAGACAGAAAAAATCATTTTGCTTTATGGTCTTTCTACCAGTCTGAAATGCAAGACATTTCCAATGACAATCTACCTAATTCAAATAAAGCAAATGTTATTTTTCCTGTATAATGTCAGACCATTATTATCCTTTCTCTCTGAAGGTCTGGCATGAATACAATGACATCCAGAAGAGTCTATAAAGTGCTTTGAATATTAAAACAAGGCAAAGAACTGGGATCTGTACAGGGCATCTGCCTACTGCCTCTCCTGAATGAGGATGCAGAATCCTTATATACACATACACATGGAATCATATAACTTATTTTATTTTATAGTTTCATTCAGTCAGATCATCAAAAGTTTTCTAGGAAACAACAACAAAAAAATCCCAGTGTATATGACTGTGCAAAATGTGCCAGAGAACTGTGCAGAACTGGTCAGCCTGTATAATAAAAATAAAAGAACGAAAAGCTAAAGAAAAATAACATTTCAAACAAAAAAGTCTTGATATACAGAGCATCAGTTTAGCATGTTCCCAACAAGCAATATCATCTAATAAACAAAGAGACAACTGGGAAGACAGAACTGGAAACAACAAGCAGGGTCATTAAGTCCTTGGAAGAGCAAGCAGCTTTTTGAGAGTTCAAAAACTCAGCTCAAAAAGAGTCTACAGAGAAGCTCTGCCTCTCAGTCCCATATTCCCTTCACAGTTGTGCAAACCCAGACACCACCAAACAGAAGAGTTTGCCAAGAGTATGGCAAAAGTGCTTTAACCTCATAGAAGAAAAAAAACAATGAAAGAGGGGTAATTTAGGTTCATTAGTGCTCTAGGAACAAATCAGTTATTCAATCTGGGTAAGGCCTACTTAAGCCCTGAAAAGGAAACTCTGCCAATAGCATCTAGACACAGAACCCTGCTGTTATCACCGTGTGGATGTTTAGAAATAGCTGAAGTGCAACAGTATTTTAAGTGTGGAAGTGATGCAGGAGCAATCAGTCTGGCAGATATTTAGACCATGTGAGGTAATTTTTTTCCCCTTATTCCTTCTGTGAACATACAGACCCAATGCAAAGGAACATTCTCCTAACAGGCAGCTCTAGCGTTGAGAACAAAAAGGAATCCTCCTTTCAACTATGTCAAAAAGAAGATGTTTGAGCTGATCTGAGCCTTTTTACAGGTGGAAAGGTGCAGATGCTGTCCAGTTGACACAGCTGCCCAGGGAACACACACAGACACATACTGTGAGCTACTGAAACTAGTTACTTCAGGATCAAAATCTCAGTTTCCTGCTGCCTTCTGAGAAATTTCATGCTGCTCAGGCCCATTCTGAGTCCGACAAATAGGATTAAGGACATCCATTTGAAAATAGGACACAGGAAAAAAGTCAAGGAGAGCTCCCAGCTGACAGGACAAGACCCAAATGGGTTAGGTACCTCGAGACTTGTGTCTTTTCCCCCTTGCAGTGACTGCCTTTTCCCCAAGTCATGACCAGGCTCTGATCCTCTGCAGAGTAGCCAAGTAGGCAAATGGAATTAGTGTTACCCCTCGTTTCTGAGCTGCACTCCCCAAACTGCAAAAGTTGCCCTCCACTCCCACTGTGGGGCCACCCAGAGCATATCAGGACTGGCCAAGACATGGCACAGACCCTACCAAATCCTCCCAGCATGGATGTGCTTGTGCTCTACTGAGCTCTGCTGCAGTCCTGGTCCCCCACCAGCCCCGAATTTTTCGCCTGAGGTTGAAACAGCAAGTGGCTGTTGCATTAAAGATAATTTGTTGGGAGATAGGGATGGGAAATGATCCTCACCTGCCTTTGAGACTTGCACAGATTCTGGAACAAATGCACATTTCATAAGCCCTTGGAAGATAACAAGTCACAGCTTGAAATGTGAAACAGCTGCTTCATGTAGCAGCAAGGACAAGTAGCCCGTGTGGATTTGTCAAGAATAAATTGTGTTGAACTGATCTAATCTCCACTTTTAGCAATGTAACAGGCCTTAAGAATAAAGAAGAAGTAGCTGTCACAAATCTTACCCCTTCACTAAGGTTTTCAAAAGGGCTGCATGTGGCAGTCTCATAAGTGAGCCCCGGCAGCCTGGTCCAGATGAGACTGTGATCGATTGGGTGCAAAGCTGGTTTGATAACATATCAGAAAGGTTATCAATGGTGCTTTGTCAGAGTGGAAGGATGCAGAAATGGAGTTCAGCCAGGTCTCTTCTGGATACAGTCCTGGCATATGCTTTCATTAATGAATTAGATGATAGAAAAGAAAGTATGGTTATTAAATTTTCAGATGACATAATGCTCAGAGACATCGTATGCACTGAGGACAGGGTTTGAATTCAGAATGATTTTGAGGAATTGTGTAACATTTGGGGTGAAAAAAGGGAAGCTGAAATTCAGCAGGAACAAGTGAAAGGCCACAAACTTCAGCTTACACTATAAACAAATACTAAAATTTACCAATAGTGGCTCTGTAGCAAATTGTGGAATTGCAGTATGACAAGGTAAATTCCTTGTTAAAAAAACAAAAAACAAAACCAAACAAAAAACCAAAAAAAACCCCAAAAAACCCCCAAAAAAACCAAACAAAAAAACCCCAAAAAAAACCCCCAAAAAATCCCAAAAAAACAAAAAGAAACTGCCACCATGCAGGAGTGAACAAACAGGGCTATAACATTAAAGATGTGCAACAGCTCTTCCTCTGTCACTAGGAAGACTTCAGATACCATGTCATAGTCCATTTTGAATGTGTCAGCTCAGTAAAAAGATATGCAGCAACAGTCCAGAGGAGAAGAGGACTATCTGAAATGTAAAAACATGGCCAGAGCAGAAAGACTTGCAGGCTCACTGCAAAGGTTGTTTAGCTTTAGTAAGTCTAACAAGAAGCTCTTCAATAAGGGGGAACAGGAAACAATACAAATGAAAAACAGCTTTCTTTACAATTAGAAGTTTCAGTTTGAATTTTTCTGCAGTGAGACTTGCACAGCATTTGGAAGATTTCTTTTAGACACAGCTTTGTGCTAATGGCCTGACCTCAGCTGGAGCAATACCTTTGATGCAGGATTCAGTGTGTCCTGCTGAAAGCAAGTCCTCATAAATTTCACGCACGAAATGGCTGGAAGTGGGAGCTCGTTGTGAATCTCAGCAGAATGAGCTCCAGACTGGCTCTGTCTCAAGTCTGGCAAAACCCACCGAGTTTCAGTACAAAATCTCACTGTGGGTTATTCCATCTGGGCTTTGCTTGCAGCATCAGTCTTTCCCCGTTTGCTGCCTGAACTGTTCAAAGAAAGTTGTTTGCATGGAAGTGAGAATGGCAACACAATTTATAGTTTCCGTAGGGTGGCAGAAAAATAAAAAGCTTATTGATGACTGCTGAGATCTTTATTAAACATAAGAAATCCATGGCTTGGATGTCACATTTATTTAAACACCATTGTCTCTTGGTTCATGGGCAGAACACTCTGGGGAATCAAAACCCCATACTTTGTATGGATAGAGTGATTTTCATTAGATATGCTACTTAGGCTTTCATTGCAATTTAATGTGCTGAATGATATGGCAGTTGCCCATGATAGATTGCTTTGTTTTTCTGTGGTACCATTGCCCAAGTGTAGGGAAACATGTTCCATTGAACATGGTTTCTCTGGCAGTGAGGAGACATTTGCATTCAATGACTACTAAACCTGTCAATCCTCTGGATTCATGTCAGACCTGAGCCTCTTGCAGTGACTCAGTGCTGCGTCACCTGAAAACTGTCATTGCTGAAGTTGGACTCGAGTTCTGAGATGAGGCTGCAGAGCCCAGAGGAAGAAGGGCAGGGGGTGTTGGGGTCCATGCAGCCAGGAGGGACAGTGGCCTCTCTTGATGGGGATGACCTTTCCCCAACAAGAGCACATTCACAAGCTACCACTCTCTGATACCAAATATGTTTGTCGTTCATGTAGGACAGTACATGCAATGTTCTTTGTTTTCTGTTCTTTGTTTTTGTTTCAGTGTTTCTTTGTTTGCAGTCTGCAAAGTCGTGTTTCCTTTGAAGTCTGCTACTATGCAGTAGGTCCGATTGATCAACCTCAACACCTCTCAAAGAACTGGAAAACTGGTTGGTATTAAAGTCTACTCAAGGTGAATTAGGATCAGTCTTTCATTTGTGAGCTTGGAAATCTGCTGCTGACTCCAACAGACATGAGGAGAACAGCTTTTTCATTTTTGTTTTGCCAACTCAGAGACTTCATCACTGGCCTCAAGAGTCCTGATCATGAAACTTAGGAACCTTCAACTTTTCAAGTACTGCTCATAGCCATTAAAAACTAATGCTGAATTTCATGTAAAGGCAAATTGAGGGAGAAATAAGTAAATGCTGGGATCTAATCTTTCAGATTTATGGTAGCTATAGATTGTAAACATATATTTTAAAGACAGAAGGAGTCTTTGTAAATTTTACTTTGCATAAAACAAGGCAAGTCTTATACAGTCATACCTTCAGGTGAGTGAAACTGTGGGATTTTCAGGGGTAGAGAATCTGCTGTATCCTGAGGTGAACTCTCCAGCATTAAAAATATGCAGCTTATCTGTAGTCAGAACTTGTCCAGCTCGAGCTACCAGCCTGTGAAGTGTTATGTACTTGTATGTTAAATTAAAAAGCCCTCTGCCCTTATATATAATATTTCCCTGAATTTCTATTTGGAGCTATTTTCACTCACCGCTTTTACATTTCATTACTGCTCTGCTGCAAGAGTTCAAAGTTTTCAGATGGAAGTCCTGTGTGGTTCCAGGGGATGATGCTCTCCTAGGCCAGGCTGTCTGCAGTGCAAGACAGGGCAAAGGGAAATGCAAGCACAACTCCCATCAACACTGAATGACAGGCTTAACAACTGCCCCTCTCCCTTCTTCCCCCCACCATGAGTGTGGATTATTTCCATGTCTCTTCACCAGGGGCCTATATCCTAGCAGTTTACCATTCTCTGATATTAACACTTGAAGTTTTAATGAGCACAGGCAAAGGAGGATGCTTAGCAACAATAGATAAAGTACAACAAATACCAGATAAGCAGTTTGAGATTAGATTTTAATGCCATCTTAATGACAACACCAGTATCTACTTATTGCTCTGCATAACTATGGCATTAACACAGATGCCAGGATACTGCAAAGAATATGAACTAATGGGTTTTCCACTTTGGGAAGTGGGATTTTGGAAGCAATCAGGACAAAGGAAAAATAAGGGAAAACAGATAGCAAGGTGTCAGGACATATACCAGTAACATATTCAGTCATGGTCACAGTTCCCTCACTTGCATCAGTTTCACAGAATTTCTCTTCCCAGTAGACTAGAGAATTATAATGGCAATATTGCCACTGCTTTTTGAAAGACTCCATTTTTTTTTTTTTAAATTCTTTAAGTCCCCTTTTTAACTCCATTCACTCCTAGCTATGACAGGTATATTATTAACAGACACAATCAGACTTCACAAATTATGTTTGTGGGTTTTGGAGACAGAATTAGTTAAACAAAACCTGTGAATCCTGATTGGCTAAAACCAAAAGTGAAAGCTTTGAGTTGCTATGTAGGCCCCAAAGAAGCTGAAGTCAGCTTGCCTTTGAGGAATCACCAACCAAGATGCAGAAGGGAAAGGTAGTCAAAATTGGAAATGGAATCTCAAGCCCAAACCCTGTGCAATGTAGAAGAAAATCAGCAACATTGAATCTGAAGGGTTTGACAAGATAAATTTGTCCCTCTTAGCACCTGTGTAAGATGATGCTCTGGAAGGATTTTGTGTGTTAGACTCAATCCTCTAAAAAGACCCCAATTACCAGAATTTAATTCTCACACATGTCCAAAGCCAGGATGATAACCTCGTCTTTACTTGGGCCCCACTGCTCACACTGCCTTTAGCCTCATGTCTCATACCAGACAAGCTTCAGGAAGGCCCAGTGCCTGCATGTATTGAATGGGGTGACCGAAATGGGGAAATAGCAGAAATAGTGGGGAAATAAGAGCTGTATGAGTCTGGAGAATGCATCAATGACAGGAACAGGAACAGGAACAAGAACATAGTCATTCAACATCTTCAGTGTTACCACCTTGATACAGCCTCTGCCTGAGGTGGCATCAGTTTCAGGAACTACTTTACACACTGTCCCTAAATCTCCTCTGAAAAAAACCCTGAACTGAAAAACACTTGAAGTTCATTGTCCTGCTCTTTCATCTCCAGTTCTCCATGCTGCCACAGAAAAAGCCAACTGAGCAAGGCACCACGGTCCCTTTACTCCTTTCTTTCCTATGTCACTGCAGGAAAGCTGAATGAACTGTGTGATGTAATTGTGTGCCCCTTACTGCCATGCACTCATTTATCTCTATGTGATAGCCCACTGATATAATGAATCTGGTTACCATGACACCAAAAAGTCACAGCTGGTTTGAAAATTCACAGAGGTCAGGGGCAGAGCAGTGTAAAAATCCATTTGTGTTAAGCATATCTGGAGCTGTGCTTCTGTCACCCAGAAAAATTTCAGCATTGATTCAGATCCCCTTGTGCTGATCTTTGCTATAAGGAGAAGAAAATGAAAGGACACTGAACAAGAGAATTAATGGCCTGTGTATCTGTGTCTCTGCCTTTCTCCCTTTTTCTCTGAATGCTGTAAGAACATGTTGAGCTCCCACCAGGCCTGACTCAGCCCTTCCTTCCAGGAAATACAGAAAACTGCATCTTTCTCTGGCCAAAGGAGAACTAGGAAACAAAGGAGACAGAGGGGAAAGAAAAGGATTTGTAAGAGAATGAGAGGTTTTTGACGCTGGGAAAATAATTAAACACAAATGTCAGATGGAGTAGCCACAGAGAAAACACCCACAAAGAGCAAAGTTAAAAGAGAGGTGGGAGGAAAATGTTGATGATAGGGGGAAGAGAGAGCAAAATGAAACAGAAAGGAGTCTCAGCAGATTTCCATAATGTAACACTGATGAAGCCTTTTATGATTATGACAGGGATTCTCAGAATGTTCCCTTTCAGGAAGTTTGCATACTCATATTTTAATAGCTCTGAACACTTTCCCAGACCCAGTGAAAGTGGAAACTTTTTCTGCTCGTGCTGCCTGCTCTAAATCTGGGCTACCCCTGTGCATCACCAAGCTCCAAGGAGCTGTGTCTCTGGGGTCTGCTCTGGATGGGCTGGCACATCCAGCCCGGGTCCAGGCTGCCTCCAGGGAGTGACAGCCCTGACTGTGAACTCTCAGAGCCAGCTGATGCTGCTCTTCAGGAGAAACACACTATGTCCTGCCAAAGGAATGGAGACATTGTTTGCACAATATCCTGTGGGACATGGGTACAGGTTGCTTTTTATCCAGAGCTAGACAGAAGCGTGGGCTGATTCAACCTGTGTGTTTCATGCAAAATACCAGGGGAAATGATGAGATTCTGGGCTACCTGAACAAAGCCAAATTCACAAATTAGAACGACCTTAAAAGCTTCCAGAAATCTCAGCATGCACTTATTTCCAGTCCAGACTCAAGTCCCAACCCAGTGTTCAAACAGAGAGTACAGATTATTGCTATTTACATACCAGTTGTTTACCTGACTCTATCATTTCAGACTTGCTTATTTTCTCAGACTGGATGTTTGTCTGCAGCATTTCCTGAGAAAAGTCTATGCAACTATAAATATGAAAAAAGATTACAGTTATCCCTGAATGAGTTTTTGAAAGGCTTACACCATTGTTCAATACTAGTTCATAAACATAAAACAAAAAAAACAACTACCAAAAAAAAAAAAAAGACTGCCAGAGAAATCACCTTACAGCAGTGAGGAAGCTTTTGAGCTCCACATAGTGATTTCACCAGACCTTTCTTTCTGAAACACATTTTGCTTGTGCAGATGATTTGCACAGGATAAATCCATCACAGTCACTTCAAGAGAACTGACACCAGTGGTTCAGTTTCTCCAAATCCTAGGAAGTGATGAGAAATAGTCTCTGATCCCTTCAGGGCCTCTGCTGCAGACGTCACGGGGAGGACTCTCCAGTGGATTCCCCTCAAAATTGCATGAGCAGTAGTTGTATCCCCAGTCCAGGTTCACCAGCTCCCCAGAGGCTGCTGGAAGGGTTGTCTCCCAACCAAAGTGTGTGCAGATTCCTCAGAAGGCAGATATCCTGAGGAAGGCTCTGCAGTGAGTTAAAGAGCAGCAGCAAGGTTTCCAGTTTCTCCAGGTGCCGAATGCTGGAGGGGATGGTATCTATTTTGTTGTCACTCACATCCAGAAAGGTGAGGCTCCTCAGCTGGCAGAGGGGTGCAGGCAGCTCAGTGAGGCTGCTGTTGGCCAGGTGGAGGCTGTGCAGCCTTTGGAGTGCCCCCATCTCTGCGGGCAGGGAGCTCAGGCTGTTGCTGCTCAGAGTGAGCTTCTCCAAGTGGCTCAAAGTGCCATTTTCAGCAGGGATTTTCTTCAGGTTGTTGGAGTCCACATGGAGGCAGGTGAGGTTCCTCAGATGGCCGATCTCCTGGGGGAGCAGCTCCATCCTGCACCTCAGGCAGCTCTCTCCTTCTGGGCTCATCTCCAGCACCTGCAGCTGCTCCAAGCCAAAGACCTGGCTGGGAACTGACAGCAGCTCTCTGCCAGAGTTTCTTCTTCCCTTCATATTTCGGATTGTGCTCTGTAAGGTACCTCCAGAGTGGATCAGGACCTGGACAGGCACATCTGGGAGAGCTCAGTGCTTCCATATCCCACCAGAACAGGGGCTGGTTGAATGGAGACAGTCAGTCATGCTCCACAAGCAGCCTCTGAGGTTTTTGGTGGATCAAGGTTCTCTGTCAGCTTTATGCTCTGCTGGGCACGTTACCAACACACATGCAGAGTGTTTGAGTTGCTCAGATACATCCCACTGAGTAAACATCTGGCATTCTGACATGGTCAGGTGTTTCCCTCCTGCTCTGCAGAGCACACAAACCCAGCTCCTGGGCTGTGACATGGCCTCTCATGGCTGCAATCAGTGAGCAGTGCTCAGACAGGGAAAACTGCCTCTGCTTTTCAGCAGATCTGTTCAAATCTCTGCTTGTGTGTACCTCTCTCCTTCTGGAAGCATCAAGGGTGCCTTTGCCTCAAGAACTCACAATGAATGGGATTGCAATGGAAGCAGCAAGGCAGAGTAGATAAGGCACATGGTAAATGGGGCAAGAACATGAGAAATGGGACAAGAGGAAGACAGTAACAGCTGGTGGCCTGGGAACTGGGGACCATGAACATATCTTGTGTCAGTTCAGTTTGTGCCTTTAACATTTGGCAAACACAATAAAGCATCAGTTTTGAAACCTGGAGGTCCTCCTCCCTCCTGCTAAGTGTGTGAAACCCCACACCATGGAGATACCAATTTTCTTGTGTTGCACTAGCAGCACAAAAGTGCTCTGGCATTTTTAAAAGCAAATTTTTGCTGTCAAAGGTTTTGTAGATGTGTAAAATGCCAGGTTTATGCCAAGCCACTCAGCACAGCATGTGATGTAGACAGCAAGTCATTTTTCTGGAGGGAGAAAATTGTGGGTTTGAAGCCTCAGGCTGAGAAAGCCAACGTCTTTAACTTCATCCTCTAATCACTAAGCCTTCCAGCTAAAATTCTGCTCAGGACAGCCATTTCAAATCCTTCTCCAGGAGAGAGGTCTCCACAGCACCCCACAGGCCATTAGAGGTAGAAGACAATGTCTTAGAGGTGTAGTCTACCACAAAAGGTCTTGTGAAGGTCAGGTCTTGCATGTCAGCTTTGTTTTCCCAGCCTCCTCAGTTCTGATCATCTCAGGTCAGAATGGTCCAGAATTTTCAGGAACCTGTATTCCAGCACCAGGAGAGTGTGTGGCTGCACAGGGGGGGGGTGAGTGGTAGTTTCAGACAATGCTGGCAAGAGGATCTGGGGATTCTTGTTCAACTCTCTCTCTTACATTCTAGATTCTAGTGCTTTTTAATTGGTTTTCACCCTGAAATACCCATTTTAAGTCCTAGCATATACCAGCTGTCACCCTTGACTTGGATTCAGAGTGCAAATACCATAATCATATTGAAATCAAGCCCTGGATTTCTTCCATATAAATTTTCAGCATCTGTAAGAGAAAACTCGCCTGTGAGGCTGCTTAGGCATTTTAGGCTCCTGGGATAGAATCACAGAATTCTTTGGGTTGGAAGGGACCTTAAATATCATCTAGTACCAACCCCTTTGCTATGGGGAGGGATGCCATCCACTAGACCAGGTTGCTCAGATCCCCCATCCAACCTGGCCTTGAAACCTTCCAGGGATAGATTTTACATGAAAAAGATTCAGCAGAACTTGAGAGAGTCCAATAATTTTTCATAAACATGAATGGGTACAATAACTCAGAAATATCTGTACATCAGACACAAATGCAGCAGCCAAGAAAAAGTGAGATTTTCACTTGCAGAAGAAGGTTGCTTTCCAACAGACCTCACAAATAACTATAAAAATAAGACTCAGCTCCCATCAAGAAGGTGCTGAAGAAGTTATTGCGCTGACAATAATTTCAGACTTGGGTGAAAACCATCCCCCACATTGCTAAGGGGAAAAATGTGTCTCTAAGAACACATTGTCAAATACATCTGTCCTGTGAAATAAACCAAATTGCTGCATGTGCTGCCTTCTGTTTGAACATGCTTTCCTCTTCAAATCCAAACCTGAGTCTTTCAGACATCATGTCATGCAGAGACAAAGCTCTGGTCAGAAAGAAGTTTCTGTGCTTTTTGGCACCGTTCTCTTGCTGCACTTTTTCAAACCTGGAGTTTGACCCCGTGTTTTCCTTTATGAAGGGGGCAGGTTCTCTGCTCCACCTTGCAGGACATCCTTCTTCCTGAGGCTAACAGGAATGTTGGGAGTATGATTAATGATCCTAATTGTCCCCTTGTGCTTTCTACATAAAGTTTATGCCACAAAATGTAAAGTAGCAAGGAAGAGCCCACGTTTTCAACACAAAATCCCCTAGAGACCCAGCAGGATAGTCTCATTCTCAGGTCAGACAAACTTCAACAACATTGCCAGCATCAATATTGTGGAGCCAAGCCCTGCAAGATATTTGGATGTTAACTCTTACAAAAAAATCTGCTTTGTAAAGAAACTACCAAAACCAGTCTCCTCTTCATCACATCTTCATGTTTTATAAGCAGTTGTTCCCATTTCACAAGTCAGAAGACAAGTATCTACTATGTATGCAACTTCAAGGTTTAAACCAAATCAAGAGAATTAAGCAGGCTTTTCCTTAATTCAACTTCACTGTTTACAAAGGTGTGGAAAGAAAAATCAAACCCTGATGGACCCATGTTGCCCTAAAGGCCACAGCTACCAATCTAACTATGTAGGAGGCAACTGGGTGGCTGCTAAAGAGACTCTTCCTCCAGCAGCTCTGCAGATGAGCAGCAGGGAGGACTCTTGGTGGTCTCTGGTGGATGCTCACCCCTGCCAGGGCTGCAGACTGGGGCAGGAGCCTGCCTTCAACTCCAGACTGGCTTCATCCCTATGCTGCTCTTCCTGCCATGCCACCTTAACCCTCACCAGCACTGGGCTCCAGCTCACAGAGGCTGAAAGTAGATTTTTTTCAGTCTGTGTTGTAACTGTTGAGTTAGTGCAGTAATTTTAAGAAAGTTTTCACTGCCTAAGGACAGTACAAGCTCCTGCCATAACCTTGCCCCTCTCCAGCCTGGCTGCTGGTCACACAAATATCCCCTCACCAGCTCAGGGGGGATGTGAGCTACTGATGGTGGAAGACACCTACCAGAAGATCTGTTTTCAATGGAGATGTAGTTAATGTAGACAACATGGCTCAGAATGCTGCAGCTCAATACTCTAGGATAAACTGAATGGATTTCCAGCCTCTACAACTCTCACTGGAGCCACAACAGCACAGCCTGACTCCCTAAAGTGTCAAGGGACTTGGACTTTGATGATCCTTGTGGATCCATTCCAGCTGTGGATATTCTAAGGTTCTGTGTTCTGTGACTCTGAATCTCACAGTGAGAGACTGAGCATGGGACTGAGGTACCCAGCCACAGACAGTTTACATTTTACATTATTTGATGTGCTCTCCCCTGGGGTCACCCACTGAAGCTCTGGAAAGGCTCCCCTAGGTCCTACATCATACCACTGTCAGTGGCTCTGGCCCCATATATTGAGGATAATGACACTCAGCCATTCCCAGGCACCAAGTCCTGCTCCAGAAGTTGTCAAATGCAATCTTTAACAGGGCAGAGCTTGGCCAGTTTCCACATTAAAAGACTGAACCAACAGAAGACTCTATTTCAGTTTTGGTTTTTTAAAAATATAATTTTAAAACTTTTTTTTTTTTAATAATTGCCCAGAATGTAAAATCTGTATTATTCTTCTAACCAGTTCTGTGGTCAGAACACAGAGTTTGGGCCTTAGCTGCCACAGTATTTTTATTATCTCTTTGGAAAGAAAAAAACCCAAACCTACAGGCATTTCATGCAGCTGCCAAGAAGCAGCTAATTCAAAACTGTTTAGAAAACAAGTAGAAATTGTTAAATAATTTAACACAAAAAAATATTTTTCCCAAAAGAATCCATTGCTTTGTTCTGTCTTTGTAATTTGTTTATGTGACAGGCAAAAAATTGAATGAAATAATGGTCTGTTTGCTATAATTACAGTAATTTACACATGATTTTAAAAAAAAGGAAAAAAAAGAGCAACTGACAGTGGTGCCATATCTGCCATGTGTACCTTTAAAAAATCTGAATAATATATTGTCTGGGTGTCTAATGTTGCCACATTAAAACAAAACAAAACAAAATCCAACAAAAAAATCAGCCTATTCCAGTTTTAAACCTCAGATTCAGTGAATAGACTGTATGGTGATTAACCACACATTGGTTGCAGAGACAGGAACACTGAGATGCCAAAGCTGCAGCTTTCCTTAATTCAGAGGTGGTTAGGAGAGAGGCACCAGCACTGTCCCTGCCCTACCTGCCACCTCCTGCCTGTGTGTTCACCTGCTCAGTGCTGGACAGACAATGCCCACACAGTCACCTGCTCAGGCACAGAGGCTCCTGCATTTTCTGGAGGGCAGCTTCTGACCATGCCCAGGGCTGTACTTGCAGGTTTGCTGGCTTCCCAGATGGCAGACCTACTTTGGAAAGTAATCTCAGGCCACCTTTCCAAAGACTGCAAATACAAACAGACTGAAGCAAAAACTGTGGCAATTTTTGAAATCCTCCAAATACACCCTCCTTTCTTACCTGTTATTGCAGTCATCCTTTTAGGCACATTCCTGTAGGGCTTGCTTCTGTAAGAGGTGGCAGCTATAGAAACCTCCCTTTGATGACTAAAATCTGGGTGAGTACAAACATGGGTCTTGATCTGAGTCTGCAGCTCGTGTCTTGTACTCTGCTCACTAACGACAGATGCTGCCTGGTAAATGTCATTTAACTGGCTGGAGAGAAAACAGGGTTTAAGAAAAAGCAGGGAAATGGCTCCCACGGAATTCAGGGCACAGAGACAGTCTGGGGTGTCTGTGGGAACAGACTGAACAGCCAGCCATATGCTAGGGAATGTGCTGGAGCAAAGGGAATTAGGCTGTGTCCCCTTTTATGGGGGAAAATGCTCAGAAATGTAGTCTGTGTCTAACTCGTGCAGATTTTTCAATTGCTATTAAAGATGCAAGTGTGTTCCTTGTGTTCCTAATATAGACTCTTGGAAATGGCTCCCACAGTCATTCAAATGAGAAGGGTTATCAAAACCACCACTTTCATCTCCTTCAACTGGATGCCACTGCACCATCTCACCTGCTGTGGATTGCACTAGATGACCCTTAGAGTTCCCTTCCAACCCAAATGATTCTGAATTTGTTTAACAGAACATCACCATGTACATTCCCCTCTCGTGGTGCACTAGAATGTCCTGAATTGTATGACATGCATGGCACATCAGACACACAATGAGAGAGAGCCTGTAGAGACAAAGGAATCACCATCATGACAGGAATTAAATGTCACATTTGCATGGCCCAGTCAACATGTTTGACCTCCATAACACCTGCTCATTACCATCATGCTTACCCAAAACAATGTCTTATCCCATGTTAGGAGATGCTCTCAAGTAGAGGCCCTGTTCTGCCTCACCACTGGAGAGATGAAATCTCAGTCTGGACTAAGAAATATGTTTCTGTTAAATA
Source organism: Luscinia megarhynchos (assembly GCA_034336665.1). Lineage (NCBI taxonomy): Eukaryota > Metazoa > Chordata > Aves > Passeriformes > Muscicapidae > Luscinia > Luscinia megarhynchos. The sequence goes on from JAPFBE010000002.1 coordinate 96,516,438, forward strand.
TGTGATCAGCACATTTGCTTAATACTAAAATCCAGCAAGCTAACCCAAGATGCAGCACAGTAACAGATACACCATTGAGAATTACTTAAAAGTGGCAAGCTTTTCACTTCATGGTATTTTCATTTTGATTGGTCTTTCCATAGCAAGAAACACAGTAAAATCAAATCAAAGAGTTTATTTGCATAGGAAATAGCAAAAATAGCACCATTGAGAGCTACACAGTAAAGACTTTGTTTAACCCTGGCATTTGTACTTGTTATTTAATTTCATTTTTCAGTAAAGCAGAGGCAAATTTTATCTGCTACTGGGTGAGAAAAGACTCCAAGGCTGGCAAATGCTTATCTCTGGGCTTTAGCCTCAGGGTTTGATTCTGGGCTGGTTATTGACAGCTGTGGCTTCTGCTTGGGCTGGCCAGTTTGGAAGCACCATGCCATATGGTGAATGTGTTAGCAGAGCAGGGTGCCTCTTTTCTGACTCCAAAAGAGCAGATGAGATTCCCAAACACATTCAGCACTTAGTGCCTGTGTCAGGTCCATTACACCCATCTCTCACTACAAACTGCTTTGTGCAGAAGAGGTTTGAAAATGCAGCTGCTTTGCTGGCTGGCACATACCCAAGGCCTGATCACTTCTCAGATCTGCATTTAGTGAGTGGGCATGGCCTGGTCAGAGGGTTAAGCCCACAGATGACCTGTTATGAAGGTCCTTTATGACTCCATCCCCTTTTTACTTTGTCTTTGAATTCTCAGGTTGATTTTGGCAATTAGCTGATAGGGAGAAATGGCCACTGTCTGGCTTGTTGCTGTCACCCTCAAACACAATTTCTCCCATATTTCTGAACATCACTTTGCTCTGATCCTTTCATCAAAGACCAACATTCTCCTAGACCAGCCTGCACTATGCACCAGCCCTCTAAGTAACACAGCTTTCTAAATTATTGTCATAATGGATCAACCAAAACAGTGAATTGGGTCACAGTTAGCTTCCTGAGTTGTTAATACCAGGGGACTTTCTATGCTGCTCTGGCTGATTTTTGGGTGAAGCAGTGGTAGGGAGCTGTGCATGTGCTGACAGTGCACAGGGGATTTGGCATCCCTGATCTGACAGAGGATAACCTTGGAAAGGCATCTCCCTGAGAGAGGTAAGTAAGCTCCACCTCTTGGAACAAAACTCTCCAGTGCAGAGAGGTTTAGATCTTCTTTGTCATCCCTTTAGGCCTTTACTATGAAATCCCACATGACTCCATGAAAAAGTATCTCCTATAGAATATTGATTCATTTATCAGCAGAAGAATATTAAATTTAACAGGGATCTTCTGGAAAGCACACACTAGCTGTTCAAGATTGTCCATTGGGAGTTGGATGTACTGGACATATCTTTTCCAGCTTTGGTATGACTTTATCTTCCTCTCCTCCATGTGGATGGCAAAATAGCACCAACAATCCTGTGCCTGTGTGTCACAGTTAATGCCCCAGGCTGCAGGATTTGATTTCTGTTGAAAAGCTGAGGGATACAGCTTTGGAAAGAATCAATCAGATAACAGATAAAAAATTTGGCATTGGAATGGTTTTGCATAAACAGTCATACAACACATTGCTATTATATGCTTTTCAAAAGAGGAAAAAAAAACCCCCACTTATTTTTAGCATTTTAATATGCCCTGATGTTAGAGAAAACAAACAAAAAATAAGTTCACATATCACATCAAAGATAATAATAATAATAATTATAATTCATAAAAATAATCTGACCGACCGGCAGCATTTGTTGGCTTTAGAAGGCCTCCCGCAAAAGAAACACAGCTGAAGACGTTGGAGAGCTCTTGGCAGGTGTGAGGAATTCAAGTTTTCAAAACAGGTCTGGGGTGCTCCCTGCAGGCTAGGGCCCTTTGACGCCGGAGGGCCGGGCAGCCAGGCTCGCATAGTAAGCGCACTGGGAGGGGTCGCACTGTCCACTGGCTCCCGGGGGGCCCTGGGGCCCGGCCAGGCCCGGCACTCCAGCTTCACCCGCAGGGCCAGGAGGTCCTGGCATCCCATCTTTGGCATAACCGGGCTCCCCTGGGAGGCCTGAAAGAGAAACAAAATGCCCTTGGTGAGAGCGCCAGAGTGACACCCCCGGCGTGCGGGTGCAGTTCTCAGCAGTGTAATGTCACAGGAGAAGCTTTGCTGCCAAACTGGGATGCAGACAGCAGCTTCCACAGGTTTGGATTTGGCTAGGATGTATCTCAAGGTATAACCGAGTGTCTTCTCTGAAACAAAGATTTCCACTCCCTATGGCAACCTTGGGATGCTCAGCTCTGGTATGGCTGCTCTTCCTCTATCTCCCTGCTGAAGTCATGGAGCTGCACCAGACAACCAGTGACACAGTCCTCACAGAGAGCAGGTGAGAATGGGAAAGTGGAGGCAAGAGCCAGCCTGGGGAGATAACTCACTGCTGCAGAGCATAGTGGGCACATTGTTACTTGAAGGTAATGCAAGACCAGTCTGCCAAATGCAGACCATGGGGTTATGAGGGCTTCTCATAGTTCCTTCCCCAAGAAAGCAGTGAAGGCAAAATTGATCAATGGTTCCTGATTTCAGAATGCAAACAAACTGTATTTGCTGCTGCTTTGTCAGTAACAGTGAAGCAGCAGCTGTATCCCCAAGGCACAGGTGTTCAATATGACCTTTTATAACCTCTGAAGATGTCTGAATCTCTGGGTTCAGTTTGGTCAAAGGAAGATTTTTTGAAGGACAGAGAAAACAATTCACAGTGCATCTAATAATTAAAGCTTCACTTTGGATTTGATCCAAAGGTCAATTAACTTAGCTGTAACTGAGATGGTTCATTGCACTCATTCATGAGGCTGAGGAAATAAAGGTGACCAGATATGATGTTAGTGATACAGTACTTCCCTTTGGGCCACATCCTACAGAAATCCTGTATGTTGTTTTTCTGTCATCCTGATCATCTCTCCAGAGATCTCTCACAGAGACCTGTGTCCTGGTAGTGGTTCTAAGTGATGTGTTTTGTGGGGTGTTCTGAATAACACACCTGGAATTCCTGGAGGACCCATTTCCCCTCGTTGGCCAATGCCAGTGTCTCCTTTCTCACCCTTTGCTCCTCTTTCTCCTGTAGAGGGGGAAAGAAAAAATATGAATTGATGAGAGTGGTCTACAGAATTAAACATTACTATATGTCTTTCATCCACACTGAAGCCAATTATTTGGTGAAACCAGTTCCTAATTGTGGCCAATCCTCTGAGAGGGGACATTAAGTGGGAATGAAGACTTGCCCCACTCTAGTTCTGCTAGAGGTGGAACACACCAGTCATATCCAACACCTCTGGCTCAACAGACTGAGATCACTTTCAACACCTGCATTTTGAGGACACTTTCTAAGCTACTAAAAGGAAAGGTGGATGCCAAAATGGAGTGGACATCCTTTTATTGGACTGCCCCAACACACCAAGTTCCACTCACCTTTGGGACCAGTGGGTCCAGGAGGCCCCTCAGACCCAGTCTGTCCCGGCCGGCCAGGCTCTCCTGGAGGGCCAGTTCTTCCTGGGAGTCCTTCCTTCCCAGGGGGACCAGGAGGTCCTGGTCTGCCATGGGATGCTTTTACCTGTGCAGGCTGTATCTGAGCCAGGATATAGGGTAACTTTGCTGTGAAGAAAGGGAAATGGGTTTGTTAGACTAGAAGGACTATGTTCCAAGAGATGGAGAGTCAGAAGCAGGGCCCCAGTAAAGTCCAAGTACTGTCAATCACAGATCAATTTTCCAGGGCCACTCATTTTTGTCCCCCCCATAATCCATGATTGTGACTCCCTGATCCTCTCTAAACTTTTTAAATATCATTTCTTGGTAGCCTTAAATTTCTCTTAAATTTCATACTTTATCATAAACTTCCTCTGCTCCTTGCTCTCCAAGAATCTGAAATGTTCCTTCCTTTAGTTGGCACCCTATTAAACTGGGACCACTGCTGATCTGAAAAGGAGAGCCTTTTCCTACTGCTTCTGTTACACAGAGATGCTACCTGGCTGGTCTGTAGGGAGAAAGATTTTCTTGTTCCAGGTTGTTCCAGGCAGGTACACACTGCCCACCATTTCAGTGCTAAGACCCTGAACAACCATGTTGGTTTTGCTGGGGTGGAGCTAATTTTCTTCCCAGTGGCTGGTATGGGGCTGTGTTTTGGATTTGTGTTGGTAATACAGAGATGTTTTTGTTATTGCTGAGCAGGGCATACACAGAGCCAAGGCCTTTTCTGCTTTTTCCATGGCCATGCTGGGGAGGAAACTGGGGGAGCAGGGGAGGTTGGGAACAGAAACAGCCACAACAGGTGACCCAAACTGACCAAAGGGATATTCCAGACCATGTGACATCATGCTCAGTATATAAAGGGAGGGAGGAAGGAGGAAGGGGGCACATTTGCAGTGATGGTGTTTTGCTTCCCAAGTTATCATGTGATGGGGCCCTGCTCTCCTGGAGATGGCAGAACCCCTGCCTGCCCATGGGAAGCATGGAATTAATTCCTTGTTTTGTTTTGCTTCTGGGTACAGTTTTTGCTTTCCCTATTAAACTGTCTTTATCTCCACCCATGAGTTTTCAGCTTTTACTCTTCTGATTCTCCCTGATCCTGCAGGAGGGGGAATGAGTGAGCAGCTGTGTGGGCCTTGGCTGCTGGCTGGGGTTACACCATGACAACCCTGAGAGCTCATAAAACACTCAGCATCACATAAACATCCTTCAGGACAGAGGGAGAAGAGCATTCTATCTTCTTTTCATTGATCTTAAAAGCTTTCAGACTGGTGTGGATATACTGAAGACTGAGAATGTGTAAATAAAATCTGTGAAATAATTACCTCATTCACCTGTGATCTTTAGAATAAAATGCCTGCAGCTGTGTCCCAGTGGGGTCAACAGTTGTGTGAGAAGGACTACAGCTCTGCATTTCACTGTCAATGGGATCAGTAGTGGTCTGCAATTCACATGCTTTGAGATAAACAGCAGCCCATATCCCCTCCAGCCCCTCTTCTTATACTGATGAGTATCAAAAGTCACAGGCAAAAATCAGGAACATTTCTTCTCCAGCTGGGACCTCAAAAGAAATTTTACAATCTACTCTGATTACTTTCTGTGCTATTGCTGGGGAACTGTGCATTTCATGCATCTTCCAAGCAAGCTTGCTGCAATACTACCTTGCTTAAGAGGAGAGGTTCAGGTGTCAGCAGAGTTATGCAAAGCATCATTCATACTCTCAGATCCATCTTCTGGATTCCTGGTACTGATTGCTTACCATCTAGCTGCTTGGATAACTCCTCTTGGATGAGTCTCCTCAAAGTCTCTAGAGATGGGGGTTCTCCCTAAAGAGTCAAAATCACAGAGATGAGAGTAGATAACCACAGTCAAGGGATCAGATAGTTATAGGACAAGGGGGAACAGTTTTTAACTGAAAGAGCAATGATTTAGACTACATGTTAGGAAGAAATTATTTACCATCAGGGTGGTAAGGCATGGGAATGGGTTGCCCTGAGAAACTGTGGATGCAGCAGCCCTGGAAGTGTTCAAGGCAAGATGGGTGGGCTTTGGAGCAGCCTCATCTAGTGGGTGGCATCCCTGTTTATGGTGGGTGGGTGGTTGTAACTAGAGGATCTTTAAGGTCCCTTCAAACCCAAAACACTCTGGTTCTACCATGTGCAAACTAAGCCATCCACAAAGGGCTCAGCAGGTCACAGAGGGCTGGAGAATCTGCCTAAAAGAGGAATGTAAAGGGACTCAAAATAATCACAGAATCAATTAAGAAAAGACCTCTGAGATCATAAAGTCCAGCCTTTGACTGAACACCACCATATCAAGTAAACCATGGCACTGAGTCCAGTCTTTCCTTAAACTTCTCCAGGGACAGTGATGTCCACCACTTCCCTGGGCAGCCCTTCTATGAAGAAATTATTCATAGTGTCCAAAATAAACCTCCCTGGCATAGTTTTAGACTATGTCCTCTTCTCCTATCAGTAGCTTTCTGGGCAGAAGAGACTGAACCTCATGTGGGTAGATTCTCCTCTTAGGCAGTTACTGAGCAATAAAATCTCCCTTGAGCCTCCCTTTCTCCAAAGCTGAACAACACCACCACCCTCATTCTTCACAGGAGCTGGGCTCCAGACTTTCCACCACCTCTGTTCCCTTCTCTGAAACTGCTCCAGAAACTTAACATCCTTCCTCAAATGAGGGACCCAGACCTGGACACAGAATATAAGGTGTGTCCTCCCCAGTGCCCAGCACAGAGGGACAATCCCTGCCCTGGTCCTGCTGGCCACACTAGGAGACATCTCTGCCCTACCAGATCACAGTGGAGATGCCATGTTCTTTTTCATCATGGCACATTTCCTTACAGAGAGATGTACATGTGCCCCAAAGGTTCTAATGCTGGCTGTTGACTTGCTAAAAACAGTTATATTGGATGCATCCCCTGCCAACAAGCCTTATCTCAGGAAACAGAAGCCAGTTTATGCAGATGCATTATTCTTCCAAACCAGTACAAGTTTTTGCCTGATTTCAGGCTGTTGAAGGGAGACAGGGGATGTGGCTGCCTGGCCTCAGCCCCCTAGCCAGCCCCCAAGGCACAGAATCTTTCATCCTTTCTCTTAGTTCTTTTGTGCTGCTGTTGTTGTTGTACCACTGCAATAGCTGTGAAAACTCAAAGTAATGTGAACAGTGACTCTGGATGATGCAACTGAAAAAATTATGAAAGCATTTTTGATAGGTGGAAGAACTTTTTGGAGTGTGGCTTTGCAAGTAACTAATTTTTAAAAAAAGGTTTTAGGGTAGCCAGGCTCTTGCCTTTGCAAGAACTCAAAAGAAAATTGTAGCTACAATTAAGCAGTAAACCATTTTCAAGCAGTAGGATCAAATATTTTCTTTTATAAATTAGAAAGTGAGATGTTCCTCTTGAAATATGCTTTTCATTTTTTGTGCCTAAAATGATTCTTTGCCTTTCTGTCAGTTTTGAAAATACTTCTGGTCAACCTAAAGACTATATTCTTTTGTGTATCAGGTGCTTGCAAAAGTGTTGCTTTTCCCTCACACTTACTCTGTTAACTTACAAGGATGCAGTTTGTGTCCTCTAAATTTATGAAAAACTAGTGAGCTCTTCTGAAGTTATTCTTCATTAAAAAATGAGATTTTATTAAATAGCTAAGTGACATTTTGCTTTTAATCAACAGCATTGCTGATAAGTACAGACTTGGTCTATTTGCTGCCTCCTTCCTGACACAAATTTTGCATGAGAAAAAGATGTGTCGCTGGTGACAAAAGAAACAATTTTCTCATGAAGTACTAAGCATTTTTGATGGCTCTTGGTATATATCCCATTAAGTAAACATAATTGTGGAGCATACTTTAAAGGCTTACAAATTATCTTTTCAAATTTTAACCCTATTAGTTAAATTAAGTTTCCATAATCATCACTTGATTTCACACACAAAGAAATGCTTTGTCTAAAATTTAGTCAATTTTTACATCAGAGATTATTCTCTGTTTATTCTCCTCTGAGATGATCTCCAATTCATCCTCAGCATGGGTACAGTGGCTTCACGTGCTGTTGGTAGTTTTTTTCACTCTGCAACATAAACCACTCTCAGACATTCTCAGTAGTGAGATTGTTTCCTAACAGGGGGGAGTGAAAAAAAAAGAGGGAGAATATTAAACAAAAGTAGTATTTAATGAATTCTGATGAGCTGACTACAGGATTTCCAGGAATAGAGCAGTGACCTTTCCACGGCTCAGCATTTTGTCTCTCCTAACAACCAGCAGCAGAGGAAGGTGTTATTCCTCTGTATGAAGTGCTACACGTTACTGCCCTTATAGAAAGAATCTTTTTTAGACTCCAGTGCCATGGCCACCATCACAGGACCTGATTTAGGCATTTAGGGGTAAAAGGTCTCAGCAACTGGCCATGCTGACTGTGGGTCTGGATTATTTAGCTCCCCTGAAGTGCAAGTCGACACAAGCCTTTCCATCCATGGAAGTGTCCGAGGCCAGGTTGGACAGAGCTGGGAGCAACCTGATCTAGGGGAAGGTGTTCCTGTCCATGGCAGGGGGCTGCAACTAGGTGCTCTTTAAGGTTTCCTCTAACCCAAACCACTCTATGATGCCATGATTCCCTGAGATGTGCTCCAGCTCCCCTTTATGGGTATCAAGAGGTAAAAGCACTGCCTCCCCTTATAACACACTCCTGCTGCAGTTTCTGTCAGCCTCAGTGTACTCTGGCAGGAAAATTACTGCACAGAGCCTTTCTCCCTGGCAGTCTTACCCTTGGTCCTGGAAATCCTGGCTGTCCTGGAGGCCCAGGAGGTCCAACTTGCCCAGTGTCTCCTGGAGGCCCGTGGGGACCCATCAGGCCTGGGTGGCCCTTGTGACCAGGTATCCCAGGATCACCTGGAGGACCTTTTTCTCCTCGAGGGCCTTTTTCACCTTTGATGCCAGGCTCGCCCTGAGTGAAAAGAAGGACGTTACCACCACAAAATAAGAGGCAAACTTCTGATTTCCAAACACAGATAAACACTCTCAGCTGAGCTGGCAAAGTCACTGAGTACAACATCTGGTGCTCTACAAATGATTCACAAATTATTAGTCATGGAGAATGACTAAAGAGAGACCTGTGAGACTGGGAAGCACTGACTTCAGTTTTGAATGACCTCTGCCCCAGCCCCTAACTCAAAATAGCTCTCTTTATTTCAACACCATGAAATAACTAGTAATATTCTGCAACTTACCCTCTCTCCTCTGGAGCCAATTGCACCCTGTTTCCCTGGTGTGCCCTGCAACAAAACAAAGGTACATATAAAAGAACCATCCATAATAAGAGTAAATAATGAAACATATGCCTTTGTAATGATTCCTGTGACCCCAGGAAAATTTATTTCCATGACAACCCCACAGTTGCCTGACAGTTTTCCCCTTTGGTCTCAATTATCAACATTAAAAGAGAGGGAAAAAAAAACAAACAAAAAGCTCAAACAAGGAAACAAAAAAACATAGCAGAAAACAACCAACCAAACAAAAAACCTAAACCAAAACAAAAAAACCCCCATGACTAGCAGGTTGAGGAAGGTGATTCTCCCCCTCCACTCCCCTTTGGTGAGACCCCACCTGGAGTGCTGTGCCTACTTCTGGTGCCAGCAAGGTCATGAACCTGTTGGAGCAAGTTCAGATGATGCCACAAAGATGCTCAGAGGGCTGGAGCACCTCTGCTGTGGATTCAGGCTGAGAGAGCTGGAATTGTTCAGCCTGAAGGAGAGAAGGTTCTGGGGGAACCTTAGAGTCCCTTCAGTAGTAAAAGGAGGTTTATAAGAAAAATAGGGATGATTTTTTTTTGGTCAGAGGCTGTAGTGATAGGATGAGAGGAAATGGCCTCACAATCAGAGAGGGTGGTATTTGGTAGAAATATTTCACTATGAGGGTGGTGAGGCACTGGGGCAGGTTGTCCAGAGAAGTTGTGAATGTCCCATCCCTGGAATGGTTCAAGGTCAGGTTGAATGAGTGCTGTGCAGCCTGGTCTAGTGGAAGGTGTGTCTGCCTCTGGCAGGGTGGGTGGAAATAGATGATATTTAAGATCCCTTATAACCTAAAAAGACCAAATTTGTTGGAACCCTGGCTAACACCCTTGAGGATTTTTTTCCCCATGACACCAGCCCTATATTGAAACAACTGGGAATTTTACTTACCTCTTTTCCAGGAGGACCTTTCTCTCCTGGCTCTCCCTAAGACACACAGAAAGTGGATTTAGCATCACACTGGAGGAGTTGGAAAAAAGACTCTATCTAATAACCATGTCTAGCCTTGTGTTAACAACACAAGTTTTCTTCTACACAGTAGCAGGTTTGCATGATTTTTCCTTATCCTACTGCTATTGGTCGTTTCTGGATGGACACATCCTATTATTTGGAAAGCATGTAAACATAAATACCAGGAAGTATTTTCTAACAAACCAGCTGAGGGCAGATGTTTCACTAAAAATGTTCCTGCTTTCAATACATTTTGTTCCTTTTTCTTACCAACAATTCCCAAAGCTCCATACAGTTTATATGGTCTTGTTTAACTTAAGGAGCACCAGCATTATACTCATAAGTGTCTGAAGATGTAAATGAAGTACATTTTGTAGGCAGAAGTACCATCTTGTATTAGACCAGCTGGAAAAACATACACAGAAGATAAAGGAATTTTAAGCCTAAGTGCTCACCTGTCTTTCAGAATGATATTAAATAATAATATTTTGAATAAGTACCCTTATATAATTATTTATATATATCTATTTAAATTATTTTCTTTGTATTTATAATGTGATAATTAGACAATAGTTTCCATTTTAGTATTTCAATGAAAAGAAATACAACTGCTGTCCTGAACTGCAAATAAAGCAAAATGAACATTAAACTAGTTGTTGCTGAAATCCTTGCCACTTTCTCATATCATGTATAGAAAAAATAATCTTTCTAAATCTGTTTGCAGCTAACACACATGATCATATCTCTAACATGCATGGAGGTGGTATTTTCCCCTGGAAACATAACATCTTCAGATGTGTTAGCATCTATACACGTGTCCATGAGGAATGGAATTGATCAGAGATGTGTGATTCATATTAGGCTGCAATAAATTCACTTGAGTTTTCCTTAGGGCCACTTTAGTTTTAAATTTTCACATGTTTGCTGCTTAAAATCAATTAGAAATATTTCTTTCTCCTCTTTTCATCCAAAAGCTCCCTTTCAAATTATAAAACAAAATATTAAAAAATACAGAAGTAAAAAAGAACCATCCTGTGGAAGATGCAGCTCTGCTAGAGATACACAAAAATCTTCAAATTTCATTTTTTGTCACAACAAATCTAGAAATAAAAAAATTACCTAGCATTCACTTTTCCATCCTTCCAGTGGAATTTACATCTTTTACTCACCTTGAAAGGTCTAAAGATATTGGATTCTGAGGCTGTGATATTGTCATGGGTATAGGTTTATTATTTATTATTTTAGATCACTTTGGGAGATATATGAATGCCTTAATTGCAATGTACATACAAAATTGTTGCCAGCAACAGAGGAATTTCCCTCAGAATAGCAAATATCAGAAATACCTGTATTATTATCAGCACTCACAATCTCCCTGTTTAGCCCATCAAAGGCTCATGCAGAGGTGTAGTCTGAGAACTTAAATACCCCAAACCTGTATTAAGAAGACTATTGAAGCAGTCTGATTAATATACACATTATCAGGGCTGACTGGCAGGTACCAGCTCCACACATGAAATTATGGCTGTTCACCCATATGAAAAATGCTATTTTTCCAGTCCAGTTTCCTTTGGAAGCAAAATTATACAGCTTCTGGACTGTCAGATCTCCTGCTTATGCTTTTTTTTCCTTTGCCTAACTGAAGATGACCATGTCCTATCTTCCTGTCTAATTTAAAAGCAGGTAAAGAGAGGATCTAATCCATCCCCAGACATACTTACAGGTGGTCCTCTGGGTCCTATAAAGCCAGGGAGTCCTGGGCTGCCCGTTTCTCCTTTATTTCCCTTGGGACCCTTAGGATAGAAATGAGACAGACACTAGCAGACCTTTCCCCAACACCTCTGTCCCAGAGCATTCATTTAGAGATAGACTGGAACTGGGAAATTTCACTTTAGCAGCAGGACTCCCAACACTGACAAGGAAGAACAAAGTATTTTAGAAAAGCACGTTGCAGCCACTGTGGTTGCCTTATAATCAGCTATGCAGGGTCCCTGGAGAAGATGAAAAGGAGGGGACAATGATGGGAGGGGCAGGAGGTGTGTTCCATGGTTGTGGTGTCAGAGAGGGGAATGCTGTGATGGGTGATGACAGGAAACAGTGCAGGTGGTCATACTGCTCCAATCCAAGAATACAACCAACAGGCAGCTACAGGGCTTCTCCTTTGCCCTTATTGCCAGGTTTGATTTATAAAGTATGTCTTTCACTTATCTCTTGTGATATTCTGTTAAGCTGTCTCTTTTTCCTTGCAGATCAGGGCAGCTGAAATGACAGTTCATGATACAGAACTGTTTCATGCACACTTCTGATGTGGTTTTAACTCTTAGTTTAACCTTTAGTTTCATAACTTTGTCCCCTACTTTCTTTTTGCTCAGAACTTACCCCTTTTTCTTCTTAGAGCAAAACTCTTGCCAAGTGAGCACCAATGAGCCTGAGAGGCACAAAGCACATGGATTTGGGGTGTGCAACTTGCCCTGGAGACTTCAGGGGCTGGACTGTGTTGCTGTGTGTGGGCTTAAACATGAGCAAGTGTGAATTGTGATGGGCACTGGCAAACAGAAAATGCAAAAGGAGAAGGCTCCTGGCAGGTTTTACCTTGTGATTACAAGTCAGCAATGGTGAAGGTGGAAAAAAAACCCCCACCCTTATTGCCATGATAAGCTTCCTCACCTTCCTTTTTTTTTAAAATAGAAATATAAAATATTGTCTTGTCACTGTGAAGGAAATTAGTGCATTTCAGAATAAATGGATTTATGTACAGCACAAGGAGACACTTCCCATAATAACCTTTATAAAAAGGAGAGGATTCATTTTAATGACAGAGATAGATAATGATGACCTGACTGTCTGTTCTGCTGACCAACACTCTCTCATTGTTTCCCCTTCCTCATCCATCTGACTTTATCCTTTTTAAATCTCCTATGTTATTTTTGGACTCAAAATCCTCTGGAGCAAAGGCTGCTGTGGTGCTGTTTGTGCAGGAAGCTGCCTCTGAGTCCCTGGGTCACATCATATAGGTACTGTGATAACACTATGATGATTAAAATAACAATCCCCACTTGGCATTCACAAGGCATCCCAAAGCCACAATGACCTGATAAAGACCCAGGAGGTAAAAAAGCAGTGATAGGAACTGGGAATGGGGGTGGGTATAATGAAAAGAAGTTTGACAAGGCAAGAGCAAGGATCCATGGGGCAAGAAGCAATGACAGCAGTCCCAGGAAGGTAACAAGAGCTTATGCCAAGGACAAAAAGCCTGTAGCACTTATTTTTTTGATGCAGAAAGGCTGTCAGACTGCACCACCCTGTCCTGCCTCCCCACACAAAAGGTGGTATTTGCTTCTCTGAGACATCCCTGCAGATGCTTGCTCAGGGCACAAGTCTGTGGCGAGGCTGGGGTGGCTTTATGACTTTGCAAGGGTCACAAAGAGTGAAGCTCTGCTGTAGCTTTTCACATTCCTCCTGCTCTGCCTTTGTTTTCATGCTAATCCCACAGTCCAGCAAGCTGTACTGTCTTCATGGGCAAAGAGAGGGAGGAGTCCTGTATTGCAATTGATGCTACAGGGCACAAGGGCAATATCTGCATGGATTTGCTGAATTCTGAGCGATTTTCAGCAGCAGAACAGAGGGAAAAACACAAAAAAACAACCATCAGCTCCTCACTGTCCTTACAGCTCTTCATTTCCAAGCTGTTCTTCCCCACAGGATGGCTGCAGGGGAGTTTCATTATGCTTCCTGATCCTGGTTTACTGCCCGCTGTCTGCTCTTCCCTCAAGTGCCCGTGAGGATTTTTCTGCTGCCACTATTCCTCAATGGCAGCCTGCCAACTCCCCGAGGCCCTCTCCTTCCTTGAGACAACTCTCTGCTGGCTGCACGCTCTCTGCTTGGCAAAATTAAATCTACTGGTGAAGATGAGGCATGCCAATCTTTTTCCCCATGCTAGGCAATCAATCATTTCCATTTGCTGTGAACACTTAACTTTCACTGGGAAAAGTGATGACCCAGCTAGCATCTCAATTCTAGGAATGTAGCCAAACCCCCTTCAAAGTTGTGGCCAGCCAGTGATTTTCAGGTCACCCATCTTCAGACATGGAAACTTCAGCTACACATAATCCACTCCACCTACACTTCATCAGTCACCTCTCCTGGCTGCATGAGTTTCCCTTTGTGGTACTTACTGGGATACCAGCTGGGCCAGGCTCTCCTGCAGATCCAGGCACTCCATTCTTGCCCTGTGTCAAAAGAAAAAAAAGGTTAGTGATGTAATGCATGCTGAAACTAGAAATATCCAGCTACACCTACACCAGGAGGGATTTCTTCAGCATTGCTCAGTCTCCTCTCCTGACAGACTGTAAAGTATCTTATTTCCAATTGACCTCACAGCTTCTGCATCCCTGATCTCAGGAAAAAAATTGCTATGTGGACCCAAATCCACAGGCCTGATTTCAAACCAGCACTTCTTCTGCTTCTCCTTTCCTTCACCCTTGTCCTTATCATATGCAGCATCCTTCTGGATGGATGGAGCCACCTCCTCTGGCTGCTCCAAGTCACCTCTGTTCAGACAAGACTCTTTTTACCCATCTCAGGCTTCCCCTTTTTTGGGGAATGGAGAGAAACACTTGTTCTAACACTTGATACTTACCTGACACCAGACAATTCAGAATGAGCCAAGTCATCCTTTAAAAGACTGTTTCTCACAGTTCCTTAAGAAAGCAGCTGAGCTAATCATCCACAAAGTTTAGTGAGATGAATTTTTACACTCCTCTCAACTTAGCTTGCAGAGATGTTTTCCCCTGGACTGGAGTTCACCACAAAGACCAGCCCTTTTACTGTCAAAATTTAAAATCATGCCTCACACTCTTTTTTAGACAAGAAACAAAGAGGAAGAACAAGAGGAACAAGAGGAATTTCTCTCTCTCCAAATATTTTCACTCACTGCTAGTGTTCTGCAGGGGCATGACACGATAGTGAATGATGCCAACAGTTCAGGAATAATGAGATAAATTGTGAGGTAGAACACGGGAGGTCTCCATATGTTCTTGCAGTCTAATCTAAACCTCAACCCCCCCAGTTTGGAGGGACCTGCTGCTCCAACTCCTGGCTTTGCTGAGTCAGCATATTTTCCCCTGATCATGCTGTAGAATCTGTTTCACTACCAGGTCTTCCAAGAAGGAAAGGAATTCACTCATTGCAACACACTAAAGATGTGCCTCAGTCCAGCAACACAGATCTCAATTCGAGATTTCATAAGGATTAATTTCTATGACAGAATTTTAAACCCCATGAAATTAATAAAAGTAATTCCTGAGTCATCCCAAATGAGACTTTTTGAAAGGTCAGCTAGGTCTCTATTTCTCTACTGAAGCTGTAATAAACTAGTACAGGTGAATAGTATCACAACTGGACCCCACATAACTCAGCCTGGGCACCCACAGTGAGTGTGAGCCTTTGAAAACTGAGACCATGGGAGAAGTGGTAGGATCCCAGAGGCAGGACTGAAATATGAGTATTTCTGACTCTGCAGTCCTGACAGAATCCATTGACCTGTTCTTCTCACAGAGTCAGCAACCATCAGTCCCTTGCAATATTACAAGTTTTCATCAATTTCTAGCAATATCATTCTAATTTGTCTTTCTGAAAGGCAAAGTGTTTGATTCAAACATTGTCTGAATCTTCCTAAACTCTCTTCTTTCAAGTCAGAGTTCTGGACTGCAGAACATTCCCACCACACACAATGTCCCATTCCTGGAAATTTTCAAGGCTGGGCTGGATGAGGCTGAGCAAGCTGCTCTAGTGGATGGCATCCTTTCCCATGGCAAGGGGTTAGAACTACATGATCTTTAACGTTCCTTCCAATCCAAACCATTCCATGAACTATTATGGAGCTCTAGAAGTGAGAGAAAACTCACCGGCTGCCCTCGGAGTCCTCGAGGGCCCTGTGGTCCAATGGGACCAGGATCACCCTGAAAGGAAGAAAAGCATTCTGGTGAGTGAGAAAGGTCTGACATGGAGGCAAGTAAACAAACATTTTAAAATGTTCCTGCTAAAATACACTGTTCTCACATATTAGGGGAAACAGGAGTAAAGGAGTCTCACTGCCTCCTTTCAGTTATTTATAAGGAACACCAATCCTTTGAATTTTAAACACCTACCACTAAATGATGCCTGATTACAGGCAGAAACCACTTCTATCAGGTTATTATCAGATTATTTTAAAGCTGCATTTCTTAGGGACAGAGATATCTGAAATTTCTCAAGAATTGACAAGTCTATTCTCTCTCTAGGGAGGCTTCAGAGCTGCTTCCATCTCCTCTGAGGGGTTCCTTTTGGTCTGCCTTACATTTTGCTTTGTAGGGCACCATTTACAGCACACCAGTTTCCAGTGACACAGAGGGGTGCAAATGAGAAGCCCCTTCTCCAGCTCCCATGGCAGTGGCACATCAGCTGCTTGGAACATTGCTCAGCAGCTGCTGCAGGATCCCACGTCAGCTGCACCTCCCAGGACTTTGTTTATGTGACTGCACTTGACACTAATTGTGCCAGAGGGACTGTTTGTACCATCTTTCTTTCCTCTGAGCTGCAGCAACTTATTCCATAGGTATTTCACAGACTTCAGTGGAGCAACACACTCAGTCAGGTAGAGCTGTGGCAGCGGAAGCGTGACAGAGCCTGGCCTGGTGGGACCTGCAGAGTGAACACTGCTCAGAGATGGGTGCCAGAGATGGGTCCATGGCATCCAAGCACAGCCTGGGTTTCATACAATGCTGCTTTCTCTGCTTATGCAAAGATATATCTGATATTTTTGTGCCAGCAGCTGAGCAGTGACAAAGGTCCTCTAATTCTCTGTTTCCCCTAATGATCTTTGCACAAATCATTCCCTGCAGTAATTCACCCTTCACTGAAGTTTCTGCAGCTGTTTCAGATCAGGGTCACTGTGAATTAAAATTTTCATTTGTCAGGGAGAAGGAGATTCATTTCTGCTCAAAATGGTGCACTTACATCCTTCCCTGGTGGCCCCTCACGACCAGCAGGACCCATCACACCTGGCTCCCCCTGCAATTCAGCAAAAAGGGAAGAAAGATCAGATCAAGGTCAAATTCAGACCACTATCACCACTATATGTGGTATGGGGTTTCTGCAATGTGTGACTGAGCTCAGTGAAAACTTTTTTAAAGCCAACAAGAGCCTCGTTCATCTTATATGACATGCAGTTATAAAAATAACTCAGAAACATCTCCTGTAAGTGATGCACAAGACATTGCTCTGCTTTCCAGCAAATTATTTGCTACTGCTACTGCAGGCACTGAAAACCACCGACACATTCATGATACAGAGGTTATTATAATGAGAAAGAGATGAGGAATTCCAGTACTGGATTTTTCATATCAGCTTCTGCAAGTAGAAAATTTTATTTTCCTGTAAAAAAGGCGAGAATTAGGTGGAAGAACATTCAGTTTTGTATTCCCCCTTTTACACTGAGGAGCTCTAAACAGAGTGGAAAGCAACTTTTCATGCAGGATTTGAGGTTTGGGTTTTATGAACCACAGGCTACTAAGTCAAAAGGACATTTCTATTCACTTTTATATAAGTTACTATAAAGTACTTAAAGTAACTACAAAGTTACTTGAACTTTTTGCACATTTTCAGCATTTGTGGTGGAGAGCTAGTACTTGTCCAAAAAGTACAGTAGGGGTCCTCACTTTGCCAGCATTTTTACCAGAAGGATGTGGTATGGAGGCATCCTTGAGACTTCTTCACAAAGGACTACACCAAAGGGAGCATGAGAGGATTCAGCTCTACCAGCTCCCTCACCTTCCCTCAGAATCAGAAGGTCAGCAGAGGGAATGAGGAGAGCTGCTGCCATTTTTGTGCCATAAGTATGGCCCATAGTTGAAAACAGCCACATGAAACACTGTCATCATTTTTAGCCCACTGCCTCAGAAAGGGCAACTTCAACTCCCACAGTCTTTCTGCAAAGGATTGTGCATGAGGTGCCTGTTACTTACCCGGGGACCTGGGGGACCTGTATCTCCTCTCTGTCCTTTGAAACCCTACACAAGGGAATGAAATCAATAATTATCCATCCCTCTGATGCAGGAAACACTAAGAAAACTCTGGCTTGAATGTTTATTTAATAACCTTTCCAGTTTATGCCAAAAGTTACTAGGGACTGGTCAGTATGGAGCAGCTGTCCCAGTGTAATAAGAGTAATGAGGCAGGGCTGCATCACAGGAAAAGCTTCCCAGAGCTCCTTAAGGCTGTGGTCTGTGTATCCCTGCTGTGCCCAGCCAGTATATTATTTAACCCTAAACTTTACTGTCCCCACTCTTTCAGAGGATGTGTAACAGAACACAAGGGCTACAGCTATGACTTCTGGTGCAGGGGTGTCACGAGGTTACATGCTTTAATTTCTAGACAAGGGATTTACTCTTCTGCACGTGTGAAGGATTCAGAAATGTCTGTGTTCTATTTTTGTTGTTTGTTTATGTATTTTATTTTGTCACAATGCCATGACTGGTTATATGTTTGCATCAGTGAAGAACCCCACTTGCCCAAGAAATGCTCCCTGACTGCAGGGCAGGGGTTGAGTGTGGAACCCTGCAGAGCAGCACCCACCGGCAATCCTCTGGCACCCTCCCGGCCTGGGAGCCCTTGTTCTCCAGGCTTTCCCTGTGGGAAACAATAATGCTCATGTTAGAGACAGCCAGATCCATCTCACTGCTGCTGAACACTTCCCACTCCTCTCCCTTAGACATAACATCACTGAGAACTGTGAGTGCCCACGGTTTGTCCAGCAGAGTCTGAGTTTGCAAGGAGAACAGCAGTGACAGACATTCCCAAACACATCTCAACCTGCAATCTCACCACACTCTGATGTCCTGAGGTATGTCACAGCTCTGGACTGGTGCACATTTGCAGTGTCAGAGCTGTAAAGCACATGCACAACCAACATCTGCACATAGAAATGGAATGGTTTGGTGCAAACACAAACTATCTGCAGCTTCTGTGACAAGAACTCCTCTACTTAGTAGTTGTCCTAATGCCTGGGAACTTGGCTGTTCCCAGAACAACCAAGTCCCTCTTGACAAGTCACAGAAAGAGGCTGGCAATGCCTGATACTTGAAGCACATTCTTCATGTAACACATACAGTTGCAAGAAATAACATTCACTGCCAAATTTACTACCATTGTCTTTTAGCTGACAACTTCATGGCTCAGCTTTTTCCCCTCAGCCAATGCAAGTATGGACTAAGTACAGAAAATCAAATATAAACTCTCTAATCCTGGCCAACAGAGCTGTCTCAAAGCAATCCAGAATAAAAGCTTCTTTAAAGACTCCTCTATATTTTTTATGCCCCATAAACTTCTATCAAAAGGATGGATCACTAGGTTTAATGTTACAAGACAACCTTCTTTCTCTGCAGTGTTTAAGACAGCTGTAAAAGTGGAGTCACGAAGTTTTAGTGTATTATGGTAGTTGTAAAAGAACCCAGTTTCTTTTCAAGACTGCTCATGTGTCATGCCTATAAATCACTCAAGACAATACAGTCCTTCTGGTGTTAAAAACAGATGTGCAAACAGGCTCCTTGTTCCCCCTAAGGAGTCCACAGATAGGCAGCTCCAAAAACAGCAACTGGATGCAGCTTCTGATTGCCTGAGCAAAACAGTTTTAAATTACATTACCGGCTCCCCCAGAGATCCTGGTTTGCCATCCTTGCCATCGCTCCCAGCAATGCCCTGTTAAATGAAATGCAAAACAGGGTAAAAGGAATCGATAAGGAACATTGGTGGGGGTTTTGTCAGTGTGAAAACTCTGCTCATTATGACATGCTCGTGTTTGCCTAAATCTCCAAAACCCTCCCTACTTCCACAGCTCAGTCCTGAACCTCTCCCTGCCACACCCCTGTAACTGCATCACCTCTTTCCCTTTCTAATATGGCAGTATTTCCCTTTCCAGCAAGGCAAGCTCCAACAGTCTTAAATCAGGATTCTAAAACCAACTGTTCTAAATCATTATAATGCCACTATCTTCATTCAGGTAGGCTACTTGACAGTAGAATTATCTCTGACTCTATCCTTACGACAGATTAAAAAACTCCCAAAATGTCGTACTGTTACATTTCCCAGAAGAGAGGAGTCTATGCCCAAGGTGCCAATGCAAAGGAATAATTTTGACTGTGGATTCAGATAAAGTCAATGTCCCAGTCTCTGAATCCCTGTGCCCTTACACTGGGGTTATAAACTGATTTTTGTGCTCTGTATAAGAGTATTTTTTCCAATGAGAAGACAGGCAAGGAACAGTCCTGATTCACATTGTTATTAACACTTTGCTTTACAGTGATCAAATACAGCATCCACAATATCCCAGAACAAGGACATTGCCTCAGCATGACAGACCTGCTACAGAGCATGCATGGCTCTCAAAGCACCCCAGAAGTGTCACCTCTTCGTTTTACATATCTATGTGTGCATGAATAATTTAATGTACTGAATTAGAAGGAGCTCATTCACACTCACTGGAAGTCCAGGCAGCCCTGGTGGGCCCTGTGGGCCTGGGGGACCATCTTTGCCCTGGAAAGCAAGAACAAACACTGAGGGTCAGGCAAGCTCTCAGAGGCTTCTATCAGATGAAGATTTATCACATGTAGAGTCTGACAAGGGACAACTGTGAGGAGATGGGCTTGTAGCCCTTGTCACACAGTCTATGTTCTTGAACTCCTTCTAGTTTAAAATGGATGGCTCTCTTTTCACATTAAAAATTCACCATTATCTATGGGTTCTTAAAAATTGAAAAACCACTGAAATCACTGGTAATTTGCTTTTCTGAAGCTTAATTATGTATAGTATTTCATCCTTAACTTCCTGGATGAGGTGTCCTGCCAGGAAGCAGGTGTATATTTTATACCTTTTAAATGAGTCGTTACCAGAATTGCCTTGCTGACTGTCCCAAGAAATCCCCTTACCCCACAGGACTGGACAATATCATTCCAGGTCTTTCACAGTGTCACAATCTTATCATCCATTTGAAATGGAATTTCAGCCAGCCTGTCCATCTTGTCTCTGGCTCTCTGAGAATGCTCACTGATTTCATAAAAGCCAATGAGAAGGACCATTACTGTTTACTTATGATGAAGTTCAGGTTATGAAATGGCTCTGCAGAAGGCACCTTGTCCCTTAGGAAACCTTGCTCTAGAAATTCATCATGGAATTACACAGTTTTAAACTCTTCCAACTCAACAGTGGATATTCTTCAGGGAAGGTTCATTTTTAACTTTTCAAAGTGAAGTAAGCATCAATCAGATTACCTGTCTCTCCCAGGGTGTTCTGATGCATTACCATAAGGTAGCATCTGAAAACCCTTAAAATGAAACAGCAATGCCAAAGTTCTTCATGGTTATACCTGTGGTTCTCCAAGGTTATACCTGTACTGGTATTTTTGGTGGTGCCAGGAAATAGTGCCAGGCTCCAGCATCTCAGCAGTGCTGTGACATCCTTCAACAGGTTGCTGGCTATGTTTTGATAATCCCTAGAGAGAGTTCAGGTCATGAAGTATCCTAACAGATTTAGAAATCCTGTTCTGGAGGCTAAGAGATGCTAATAGCAAGGACAGACAGACAAGAGGTATAAAAACCTCCATAGAGGTCCCATGGGCAGGGCTCTCCTCTGGCTAACTTGGAATTTCTTTTGGTGAGTAAAAAAAGTGCCAGAACAGTAACCTGTGGTTATTTGTGGAGATTCTACTTGCAGGCTGAATTTTTTTGTGAGCTTTCAAAGGACATTACATGGATGCCATCTCAGCTTTACTTCACAAACCTAAACCTAGGTGAAGCCAGCAGTCAAGCACAGAGCTTAGAGCTCACCATGTCTCCTGGGTTTCCTGCTGGTCCTATTGGTCCTGGTGCCCCATCTGATCCCTAAACAAAATAAAGCAGAAACCACATCAATGATTAATGCATTTTATATGTTTGTCAACACATTCCCTACCATAGCTGTCAAATCTGGAGTTTTCTTTAATCACTCAGCTCAACATTCATCCCATTTCTACATTCATCACTGAAAAGCAGCACCAACCTCTGCACTCAATCAGTCTACAAAGCCAGAAATAGTCAGATATTTGAGCTTGGTCTTGGCTCTTCCTTCTGAAAACAGGGGACAAATAGGAAAAAGCCAATCATGACAAAAATAACTCTGAAGAACAGCAGTTATGGAAGAATAGAAATTATGAAGCACACTCTGTGGCAGGCAAACTCCTGGAGCCACGAGCCAATGCAGACAGAGGGAAAAGTCAGCAAAAGCTGAAGAACAAAATTGTCTAGGGGACATCACATTTTGCTCTGTTTTGACAGGCTCAGTTTTACTTTGCACTTTTCCTTTGGCTGTGAATCTGTTCAGGAGGTCTCACAGGACAATTTAAAGTGTTTTAATCCCACTGGTACAGCTCTGTAGTTGTAGAAGTATTAGGTTAATAGAGACACATAAATGTGTCTGTTATTAACTTCTCCTAAAATAATGCTCAGGGAGCTCAAATGACCCACGAAGCAAGTCTGTGTGTTGTCCCAGCAGCAAAGCATCCAGCATTCTTTAGGCACTGCTACCATCTGAATATGGAATTTTAATCTAACCCCCCTTTTCTTGTATGTTCTGTGATTTAGACAGTGCAATGTGAATTCAGGTTGTGCTAATCCCCAGAACAGATGAAGGTGGCCTACCCTCAGCACAGCAGAGCCAAACTGCACTGTAAGCAGCAATATGAGCAGTGATGACTCTGGGCATGAAAGGTGGTTTGGAAAGAAAAGTCCTTGACTCAGAAAAAAATCCCCAAACTTGAAGGAAGTAAAGCAGAGATATCACCAGCAGGAGAGCCAAGTGATTCCAGCCCTGATTCTGCACTATCACCCCTTTTTAAATACAAAGAAACATACTTTTATTCATGGACAGAGCAGAATTAAGAATGAGAAGGACTGTGATGGAGAGGGACGTGTAAAAGGCCTTTTAATTCAAAAGTAACTCACACAACATGAAAGTTGGAGAAAATCCTGTCTTGTACCACTGTGTAAAATTAAGAACTAAATGCTCTTAGATCTGCTAGTTCTAGACTAATAATATTCCACATACAGGAAAGCACCTTTATATGTACTAAATAGTCCCTATGGAAGAGTTTTCATCATCAGCTTTGTGTTGTATAAAGAGAGCAACTGAAGCTTAGCAACAATTTACAGAATGAGTTGAAGCAATCAGTGGAAAGTGGCCAATGTATTAAATAGCAATTACCATGAGTGGGGAACTCTATCACACTCGGGGGATCATTAAGAACCCACTGGAAAATGCAAATTCAATGCACAGACAGATGGGAATGGTCCTTTTCACCACATGGAGCTTGCAACACCCTTTATTAGCAAGAAACTACAGGAGCATCTTTGCAACAGAGGAACTTACAGGTGGACCAGGGTTTCCAGGAGCCCCTGAGAAGCCAGGCATTCCAGGGTGGCCCTGCAGAATGAAAACAGAGATTTTCTTTATGCATTAGTCACATATCTACTTGTATAGAAGCTAACTGGTGATTTTTGTGAGGTAACACCAAAATGAATCAATTACAGAGAGCTGGTTGTAAAGCAATAAAGATCCATGGCTTTTTAAAGTGAAATCTTGGTTTTCAAAGTGTGCCTTTCAGAAATAACATAGTTAAATTTCAGGTGCACTTGCTCTCGTATGTATTTTACTCTATGATAATGGAAGATGAGAGCAGATATTGTGGAGTTGCACAAGAGAGGAGGTCAGTTGGGAAATCAAGCCTGTTTAAAATGTCCTAAAAATGTCATTGAAGAGGTGCTGATTTGCACCTTAAACCAGTGACTCAGCCCTTGGCAAAATTAACTATGGAAGTTTACTCTAATTTAAACCATTCTCATCTTTCCTGTGGCATCTCAGTCCCTCCTAAAAGAGGCCCTCCTTACATTCATCATTTAAGACAAACAGACACACTGGCTTTTTCAACCCAAAGACACCTGAACTCCTGGAAATAATCTAGGGATTATCCAAGGAAATGAGTAAGGGCTAGGTAATGTAGAGAATTTAATGCATTCAGTCCAGAGGTGAGGAAACAGACGGTACTGGGAGGTTTTTATTAGAGCTGAGGATGGAAGTCTGTGGAGAACTGCTTTGGTACCAGTCTTTGGCAGAGCCTGTTTGTGGTTTGTCAGTGATGAAGAGCTCCCATCTTCCTGCTCTGCCTCTGAGAAGGGTGCTCTTATACAGGCATCATAGGAGTCAGTGATGAAGGAACAATCACAGTGACAGCACTGCTGGAAAGCACACTCTGTTTTTACCTGTTCACCTTTTTCTCCTACTTCCCCAGTCATACCACGGTCTCCTTTAGCACCCTGGCAATAAAAAAAGAGCCATTGAAAGTCAATGAGATTCAGTGTTGTGACAGCTTTTTGACCTCTCTCATAAAACACCTGGACATTCAAGAATAAAACTCAAGAATCAGGACTGAGCCCTCCTTGCCCTCCTCTTAAATTTTTCTCTAGACTTTCACTACCAGTGCTGGAGCCAGGAATATATGTGCAAAATGGCCTTTGAGCAGACCCAACATAGCTGGTTTTTAATGCTTATTATCATAGGCATAAAGAGGAATTACACATCCTTAAAGACCAGGCAGGTTGCTAGGCACTTCACTAAATCACATCTTCATTAAGATTCATCTGGCCCAACAAAGATGCCCACACCCTTCAGGGACAACAGCAATAAAACCAGCATTTCTAAAGTGCAGCCAGAAAATCCATACCCAGAAAGTGCTCCCCTCTTTCTCTCCCTTTCTCTTTCTGTTCCAGAGACACAGGACAGAGACAGCAAACTCATATGTGCATGTCTGCATTATCAGTGCTTGCAGTGAGACAAGACAGTGAAAATTACTGAGGTAATGGTGCACAAGGTGTGAACAATGCAGAGCAATAATGAATTACTGGCCATGGAAATAATACACTGGTTTACCACATGACAGCTAGGAGACAAGGGGGAGAAAGAGGGGTGCTACTTATTAATAGAAGAGCTCTAATTCATATGGCCAGAAGGAACAAAGCTGCTCATGAGCAAAGATCTGCAGTTCTGCTCTTCTTCCAGAGCAGGACCTAACAGCTTGGATGGTGCTGTAAGGACAATATACCACAGAGTCAAAAGTGAAGAGCAATTTGAGTCTTCCACTGCAAAGATGTCCCTAAGATATGTAGAAAAGAGTCAAAAAGACTGGTTTTTGTGTTTGCTCTTTCCCAGGGGTCTTACAATACTTTTTGTTTTTTGAGAACTCTTTTTATTGAATTAAAGTTAGACTACTTATCAGTTACTTGATTTGACTTTATGCACATGTACAATTTGAAATTTATCTTGGTATTTCACCTAACTATCCATTCTTGCTGCCTACATGTCTGCTTTCTCATGACATATAAGAAAGCAGCAGATGTGGTGTGTCTCAGATTGCTTGGCATTTCTGCCAGTTATTGGCTTTATGGGTTATTAATTCGCTCGTAGATTTTATCTGAACATACTTTCATTTTTATCAACTCTATGTTTACTTTTGAAATAGTGTGGATCTTTCCACCACACTTTTAATTGTGAGATATGAAATTAATTAATGAAACTCTATTAGCTTGTCCTGCATTCTAACAAGTGCAAATACAAAGTTGTTAAAATAGCAGGAGCTATTTTAGACAGTAAGTCAGTAGAGAAAGGATGTGTGGAGGAAACTGGCTGATCATTAAATCACCTTATCTCTCCCTTCATTGATTTGTTTTTATTTGTTTCACATTAGGCAGTTGTAAAGGTTTTAATTGTGGCCAGGCACTGGCATTGTGACAGACTGGTGACAGCTCTCTTTATGGGAAATGCTAGAAATGTGACATTATTGGAATACTTCAAACAAGGGAAGTTTTATGTTGACCTATGTCCTAGACCACGAAGCAGGAGCTTCTAAATACAGCTAAAACAAGAAGCTTTGTCCTGTAACACGTTTCAGGAAATATCTGGAGGTTTTGGGTAAGACTGCCAGGGCAGATGGTGTGTCTGAAGCCCAGCAGCCCATTGCAGCCTTAATTTAAATGGTTCCAGAACATAAGACTCAAAAAGGAGAGGAACAGGCATGGTGGCTATTGCTGAGGCTTTAATTTCTTTCTCACCTAATTTGAGTTGAAACTTACTCTCGAGTCTGTCCATCAAGGTAATGAAATTCAGCACCAAGAGTCAGGTGCTTTAGATGTGTCTGCCTGTCTGTGCTTCAACAAAGGGATGATAGAAGACCCTACTGAAGTGAAACAATCCCTCATGCTATGGGCAGGGACACCTTCCACTGAACCAAGTTGTTCAAACCTCCATCCAGCTTAGCCTTCAACATTTCCAGAGATGGGGCATTCACAGTTTCTTTGGGTAACCTGCTCCCAAAATAATAAGGGTCACAAACAAGTTTCCATTAGACAGCTGAAGAAAACCAACCAACCTTTGGGCCATCGAGCCCAGGTGGGCCTGGAGGACCTCTGGGACCAGCAATCCCCTGCAATGCACAAGAGGCAGAGGTAAACACTAGTTTAGTTCTTTTAGGCCTCTAAAAAAGATTCAGCAGGTTGTTGATGAAAAAAGAATTAACCACCTTGTAAGAAACCATCAGCCATATAAACACAAAATCAAGGTCACAGCAGATCCAAGGCAGGGTCACTGCCCAGCTCTCTTACCATTTTCCCATCCTGGCCATCTCTGCCTGGTGGTCCTCGGAGACCTTTATCCCCTTTGAAACCTGGGATGCCTGGCAGTCCTGGTGGGCCAGGAGGGCACTCACTGCACACATCCTGGGAGAGAATATGGAAAAAGACATCAGCAATAGGCTGCAGGCACTTAGCAGACCCTATGGACACCCACAATGAATGCAGCACTGTGGTGCTGGTATAATTTTAAACCTTTGTCGGTTTACCTCAGGATTTGGGGCAAGTTTGCCTTAAAGAACCACAATGATGGCAGCATGGGAAGTTTCCTATCAGTTCTAGGTCCTAATTGGTCATCCAGGACCAGGAAACCAAGGAAAAGCTCTTCCTGATGGGGAGGCCAGGGAGACTAGCAAGACTATCAAGAAAAACATTGGTTTGAATGTACAAGAGCAGTAGAAGCCTGTGTCTGCTCCAGTCTGAAAGATCTGTGTAACTGCTTAGAGGGCAGGTTTCTAAGGGAAAAATTAGGTGCAACACAACATCAGAAAGTTTTACAGGGGAAATTATTCAGCAGCCAGCTTGGCTAAGGAAGGACAACTCATCCAAAGGAGTTTGTGAAGACCAAGTGAATGTCACAGTGTCCTGGCCAAATTTTATCAGGGAGAATCACTACCTCCTTCCTTCCAAACCTCTCTGAAGCATCATCTCAGCTGCCTTTACATTCCAGCTATCCTCAGGAAACTGAATCCATGTATGACATTTCCTTTTCAAAGGCAAACTCCCTTCAGTAAAAGAGGAGGGAATCCTGCCCATAAGAACATAATATAAAACAACTCTGTCAATGATCTGTATCAAAACTGTGGGACAAACTGTCTTTCTGAGTCTCAGTGCCTACATCCACATTTGCTTACAATGTAAGTGCTTGAGAAACACTCATAACAGCAGAGCCCTAATTTCATCTGGGATTTCAAGGTGCTGCTTTCTGTACCAAGCGTGGAGCGAAAAAAATACCAAGCAGAAAAAAATGCACAAATGTGTTTAACCATATATAAGCAAAGGAAGAAAATGAAAGAACATCCAAGTGACATCCTATACTCAAGAATGAGTTTCTTGCTCTTGTCCAGATCAAAAATCCTAAACTATACCTTACAGTGAAACATCCAGAACAATATTGGGCTCCACAAAACAAAGACAGCTTTTCAGTGAAAAGTAATTTCACAGTAGCAATCTTAAAAGGGTCGTTTGGTTAATGTATTTGGTGAAAGAAAGTAATTTTTTTAGTTTCTTTTAATCAATAAGTACAGATTTATTGCCAGGTTTAAGACAGCTTAAAAAACTCACAACTCAGCCCATGTAAATCTATAAAGATTTTTTAGTCAACATCTATTAAAGACTGACTAATTTCTCAGAAAACTCTCAACATGGAGAGTAAAGTCAGACAGATTATCACTTCTGAAGCACAGGTACTTCTGGGGTTAATTACCTGCGTCCTTTTAGATTCACAATGCAAATTAAATTTGCACCCGCAGTTACCCAAAATTACTCCAGTCACTGTTGACGATGTATGTGAAAAATCCAGCATTTTATTAAAATGGTTTCCATTTTCTGCTTTAGATAATGCAGCTTGGTAATGTTTATTTCTTCTTGGAAATGCATGCCTCAGAACGAGCTAAGAAAGTCTCAGAGATGTTTAGAGAACTTTGCAGGTAATTTCATTGCTGAGGAAGGGATTTTGATCTCCACTGTGAGCTGCTGTCCAAATACCAGTGCAAGTAGGAGACTTGCAAGTCTTGAGCTTTGAAAGTGTTTTAAGACACCTTCTGCACTTGTAGTTCAGACACTTTCCCATCACAGAGCATCAGTCAGGCCTGAATCAAACAGAGAGATAAACTCCCACCCTCGTTAAAGGCTGATTACCTTTACCAGGAGATTTATGTCCTCTGGGGTGAGCAGGGGTGGGGAACCCTGTGGAATGAGAAATTCATTATTTCAGGCAATTTTTAGAGGCATCAAGACATGAGAATTTTTCCTGAACATGCTCATGGATTCTCATTGGTTTCCCTTGTCCTGTCTTGGACTCACTGGGCCAAACTTGTACTTCCCACCCTACATTACCAATGCTCTTCATCACACCTGAGGTGAGTTCTTGCTGAGGGTACTGCACAGTGATGCTAAGGAAGAGCCTTTAAAATTCTGGCTTTTATTAACATGCAGAATATTCAGTTATTTTTATGCTATTCCAAAGCCTTCACTAAACCTTTAGTGGGTTTTAGTCTTTTTCCCTACTGCTCTGCTGGAAAAAACAGCAGCAGAGAAGCACTTCTGAGGTAAGGTGTATAGGTGGAAACTGAGTTAAAAGAATGATGTAATAGAGAAGTTACATACAGGTTTTCCAGGAGGTCCTCTTTCCCCTGGATTTCCAGGTACACCCTACAGATCAAGAGAAAGAAAAAAAAAAAGTGTAATTATTAAATAATAACTCCCTGGCTGCTCTTTGCACTCTGCTGACTGATATGGACTAGCATACATTTTACTTTCTGCTGCTGAACAGCACTGCTCCTTGCATGTGGCAAACAGCAAGCTCTTCCAAATATCTGCAACTTGAATATCCTCTCAAACCCTTGCTAAATTCATTTGAGTCACACAGACACTGGAATTGCTTTAGCTTGTCTTCTGGTTGTAGGAAACACTATGAACTTTACTAGTGTGAAGGATGAAGCTTTAAATCTCTGAAGGCACCTGTAAACAAGCAAAATCAGTTTGTTTGGTTGGTTGGTTGGTTTTTTGTTTGTTGAGGTGTAGTGGTATCAGTTTTCATGAGATGAAGGCATAGAAATTAGCAGCACTCTCAGAATTTTATGCCCAGAATGCAGGGTTAGGAAAAGGGACAACCTGCATCACTCAGTGGACATCTCTTACATGTCATTAATATGGAATTGCATCTCTTACATGTCATTAATATGGAATTAAGTTTGCTAAAAACAAAATAAAAATCATGTCTGAAGATTTTTGTAAAATCTTTGCATAAAGTAATGCTCACTTGGGAAAACCAATCTTTTGAACAAGACAGTTGGTCACTGCTCAGATGGTGACAGAAATCTGCATTGTGAATATCCTTGCAGTGGTGTTTTAAGATACTTGGTGACATTTCCCCACACCATTTTCTGCTGAATTCCTGTTTCCACCTCGTCCATCACCCTGTGTCATCACTCAAAGCAAGTGCACGTTCTATTCATACTGAGAACCTTAAAGAACATACAGAATTTACCACATACAAAAGCTGTCCTACCTGATCATTTTTGTTTCTAAAAGAGCAGTTTCTACTGAAAATCTAAAAGCATTTTATTTGTGTTCAGCTTTGGTGGGTCTGAAGAAGTTCCACATGGAGTTTTCTCTGGGATGGTTCCACATTTGCCACACAGGATGCTCACAGCATCATAGAATGGTTTGGGTTGGAAGGGACCTTCAAGACCATCTAAATTCAAACCCTGCCATGGGCAGGGACACCTTCCCCTATCCCAGGCTGCTCAGAGCCCCATCCAACCTGGCCTTGAACACTTCCAGGAATGGGGCATCCACAGTTTCCCTGGGAAACCTGTGCCAGTGTTTCACCAACCTCACAGGAAAGAACTTCTTCCATATATCTAACTTAAACCTACTCTCTTCCAGTTTGAAGCCATTACCCCTTTTACTGTCACTCCCCTTGTGTGGCAAGAAAAAGGTTGAAAGTGGAAGATCTGATGAGGAGGGGAAAATAGAGTTGTTTTTACTTAAGATGACCTTGCAGCTGGAGGATGCTAAGAATATTCAGTGTGGAAAATTTCATGTGTTGTGTTTTCTTTGGATTGTTTTCTGTCTGTCCTGAGAAGTGGAGGATTTGTAGAAGATAACAGAATGCTGTAAGAAAACTTCAAAGGCATTGCTCACAGGCTGGGGCCTCCCTGCTGGGAGAAGAAGAGATAAGAAGCTTGCAGGTGACCCTGAGCACCTTTTGCCCCTGGTAGGAATAAGCTCAGCAGTGCATGTGTCCCCATTCTGCCAGTGTAGTAATGGGATAAATCTACTCTTTACACTTCAGCTCTGGATTTTGGCTTGGTTACCTACAGTTCTCACACATTGTCAAAAGTTCCTCTCAATCTTTTTCCAAGTCTCCCTTCAGGTATCAGAAGACCACAAATAGGTCACCCTGAAGCCTTCACTTTTCCAGGCTGAACAATCCAAATTCTCTCCACCTTTCCTTGCAATAGAGTTGCTCCATGCCTTCAGTTGCCTTGGTGGCCTCCTCTGGACTCTCTCCCACAGCTCCATGTCCTTCCTGTGCTGTGGGACCAGAGCTGGACACAGCTCTGCAGTGGGGTCTCACCAGAGCAGAGAAGAGGGGCAGAATCCCCTCCCCTGGCCTGCTGCCCACACTGGTTTTGACACAGCCCAGGACTTGACTGGCTTTTTGGGCTGCATCAACATTTGGATGCTGGTCAAGGTACAAGTAGGGGCTTTCAATCAGTCTAGGCTCAGCAGGAGCTACTCTTTGAGACTATCTAATATTTCCATATGGAAAGTTCCTTTAAAATTTGGTGAAATGCTTAGCTAGGAAGGGCACTGGATATTCTTTCTGCCACCTTGTGTCAGGTTAGCCCATTTTCCATTCAGTTCATTGTATTATTTACAGATTACACATTATTTACAGATGGGGACATGGGGATTAATGACTGAAGAGCACTGTGTGTCATGATACACCACAATTGTAACTATAGGGCAAACCTGAATTTCATCCTTGAGTTTCACTTAGTAATTAAATCCTGTATGTCTTGCTAGAGGAGAGAAAAAAATGGGACAATAGATTGATTATCTTTTTTTATGTCCACATTGAATGCTTCTGAGTGAGCAACAACTCTTCAATTACCTTGACTTCTAAGAGATGAAAATTAAACACAAACTGAAGTGGACCTAAAGTGGAGCTGAAGTAGTACTGAAGTTCATGGATGAACTCTTGTTTCCTGAGGAACTAAACCTTCTGCAGGTGAGAACAAAGAGAAGATAATGTCTGAAGATGTTTAGCTCACAATTCTCCTCAGATGTCCTGCTATGGAATTGAGTAAATATAAGCAAACATTTTAGTAATTTATAGCCTTCCTTCTTCCACAGAACTTCAGGGTGAATCCAGAGGACTGGCTGTTCCCAAAGTCCCTTCCCCTTCAGATGCTAACTGTCAGGTCATGCTTTTGGCATCCTCTCCACTGTGGTTCTCAGCCACTTCTGCAAATGGGAAGAGGAATGGCTAAGTAACAATTACACAGATGTTTTATTCCCAGACCTACTTTATTCAGGGAGACTCACTCAGAACTTGCTTTAAAAAGTGTGATGCAAAGCAAAAACTTGAGCCATGAGAATAATCCTGGATCAGAAAGCAACCCAGAAAAGACAGTTCAGAAATGTCTTTCATGCTGACTAGTAGCACAGCTATAAATATATGCCATAGGGCTCACTGACAGCCTTCTGCTTTGGGATCTGAAATATGAACATGGCACTAATGGTGTAATTTGAGTATTTAAAGATCTTTAAAAAAAGAATATAGGAAAAGACTTCTTAGCTATGTGAAAAGACATGCAAGAAGGGAGTGAATGAAATGGAAATCCTTAGAAAGGATTAAGCACAGCTATCATGTCCACATGGTATCAGATTGCCTTGAGACAAAAGGGATGAACCCATTTCCTTGCATGCTGTATGATGTGGAGCTGGTGATGTCTCTAAAAGGGTGGAAATGAGAGAAGAAAATAGATTAAGCTCTGTGCCATGGCTGACAAACATTAAATAAACATTGAATCCCCAGGAAAAGTCAAACAATTGAAAGGTACAAGACTGCAAACAGAGAATGCCCATTGCAAATGCTTTTGTGAGCCAAACTGAACAAACCAGATGCAGATGATGGCACTTCAGCATGGCACATTATCACAGAACAGGCCAATGGAAGCAGAATCAAAAGCAGAGGAAATATTGCTGGTCTGTAGAAGCCTGGAGTTAGAAAAGGCTGATAATAAAGGACAAGCTGCAAATATACAATCACAAAATAGCCTGGGTTGTAAGGGACCCACAAAAAATCAGGTCCAGCTCCTGGTCTTGCACAGGACAATCCCAAGAATCACGTCAAGTGCCTGAGAGCATTGTCCAAACACTCCTTGAACTTTGTCAGTCTTAGTGCTGTGACCACTTGCCTGGGGATCCTGTTCCAGTGTCTGGCCAATATCTGGATGAGGAACCTTTTCCTAATATTCCACGTCCCCTGCTGCAGCTTCAGATTGCTCAGAGCAGAACAAAAATGCTAGAATGAAGAAAAGGAAGTTTTAACTGCATCTGACAAGCTAATAGGGGAGGGAACTGGAAAAGAAAAGGCAGAAAATTCAGAAAAAAGGAAATGAGTGTGATCAAAAAACTGCTTGGCTCTGAAAAGAAATGCTGCTATCACGATGAGGGAAAATGCAGAGACATAACAACCAATGTTGGGAAGCTCATAAAGCTTGAACACTTTCAGGAGCTTGCAGCCAGGAGTGGCTGGCACAAAGCAAAATATCCAGTGACTGGCACAGCACACCAATACAGGGAAAAAATGTCAGCCATGAGGAGTTGTGATGCACAGTATCCAGAGCATCAGTCTGCAAAATCTGACACACAGGAAAGGTCTTTTAATGGGAATTGATGGAAACTGTGCTGCTGATAATGCTACAAAACAATATTTAGCTTGGTTGGGAAATGATGCTAATTGTGCCAAGGTTGTGGGTTTGATCCCCTCATGGCCCATTCACTTCAGACTTGGACTCAATGAACCCTGTGGGTCCCTTCCAATTCAGAATATTCTGTGATTCTGTAGCTAAGAAGAAATTAAATGCTGGTGTAGTTAACAGACAAAATCCTATGATGGGGAAATAATGCTCAGGTAAGTGATGCATGTGAAAATACTCAAAGATAAAGTCTGTAAGTCTTATATATGTAAGTGTATAAGAGAAGTGTGTAAGTCACACAGGCATATGGTGGGATAATTCTATTACAAAACTGAAAATTAAACTTGAAATGAAGCATCTTAAATCAGTTTTACATTGCAGCAATAAAGAGGCAATAGGGGGTTAATAAGTGGATTCTGGTTTGGGGTGTAAGTATCCTAAAACAAACACAAAGGCTCCTTGGAATGTCCTTCTAACTGCATGAGAAAATCAACCTCAGAACAGCAAACTCTGCTTTGCAAATCCATTGGCTGTAATTTATGCATCCACAAAGGTTCTGCAATCATGAAAGCAAACGCAGGATGAAGATTAACTTCTCAGTAATGCTGGAACTTAGTTACCATAAATAATTAACCTAATTAAAAAGTGATTAATTCAATGTTTATGTTAATTAAAATTATCATAATCAAAATACGGAAAGATCCTATTAAACAGGTGCCCTCACTGCTAACAGGAGAGTAAGAGAATGTCTCGTTCAGATTGTTCCCTAATCTAAG
The DNA here is from genome assembly GCA_034336665.1 of Luscinia megarhynchos. Classification (NCBI taxonomy): domain Eukaryota; kingdom Metazoa; phylum Chordata; class Aves; order Passeriformes; family Muscicapidae; genus Luscinia; species Luscinia megarhynchos. The sequence goes on from JAPFBE010000002.1 coordinate 96,550,377, forward strand.
GACACTAAATAGATGTGTTGAACAGAAACATTTTATCTCCCAGCAGTCAGGGGAGAACAGATAATTCCCAAAACACGAAGTGTAAGGGTGGCTGGCCAGAGTGTCTGCTCCTTTAGGGGTATCTGGTCAAGGACCTTTTTGAATTCAACCAAGAAAGAGAAGGACAAAGTCATAAATTAGAACGTCAAGGACACAAACCTGGCCGACAAAAAAGGGATGGCAGTGATGGGAAGCAAACCTGGGCATTCACACTAATAGATCAAGGCATGTGGAAATATGAGGAGGCTCATTGCAGCAAGGTTACCTCATCCAGGACCTTGTCAACTTGGAAATTAAGGGAAAAGGAGGAAAGCAGAAACTAAATTTTCCAAGACACAGACCTAAGAAGAAGCAGATCTTGTCCCTCACAGAAACTGGTAGCCTTTCAAAAACCAGACTGCACTTCCAGGGGGATCAGCCTGGACCTTGCAAGTGATAAGATTGTAAACTGGGGTCCCTGAACTGGGAGGGCTGAGGGACTGATAGAGCTGGGGAGATGCACGAGGGGCTGTGCATGATGCATGAGGGGAGAGAGAGCAACAAACGGGGGGTAGACAGAAGAGGGAATAAAAGGGGCTGCTTGTGTGCAAACCAGAGCTGGCTGCTGCATTCGTTTGGCTGAGCCCTGCACCTGCCCACTCTGCTTTGTCCTGTCATTTTGTACCTTCTCATAAACCCTTTGATAGAATCATGGGATGGTCTGGGTGGGAAGGGACCTTAAAGCCCACCTCATTCCAACCCCCTGCCATGGCCAGGACACTTCCCACGGGACCAGGCTGCTCCAAGCCCCACCCAACGTGGCCTTGAGCACTTCAGGGATGGGCAGCCACAGCTCCTCTGGGCATTCTGCTCCAGGGCTTCCCTGCCTGAACAGGAATTTCTTCTGTGTATCTAATCTAACCAGGCAGGAGGGGCCTGTTCTGCAGCAGCTGGAGGAGACAGCACTGCATATAACATCACTGAACATGTAGAAGTACTTTTTTATCATTCTCAGACCAGGAGATTGGCCAACTTCTCTGGATGAAGGTGCTTAAGGCTATACTATTTTAATGCATGATACAGGAATATTGCCAGATTTGAAATGTGATTTGGATTTTTTTTTCCCCAAAAGAAAGAGAAAGTAATTTTTTTAAGTGACTGAGGTCTTTAAAGTAGGCACAAAGTGCAGTAGTTCTGTTATGGAAAAAATTAGTCATATTATTGGGGAAGTAAAAACCTAAAAAAAGCACACTCTTCAGGCTTCAAGAATTGGTGCTTTTGTTAGTGAGAAAAAAAAAGCAAAATTTAAAGACAAGAAAATTTATATATGGAAGAAGGTAACATGTCCCAGCTTTGTCACAGAAAAAAGATCATTCATAGGGATTTATGGACACAATGAACTCTACAGGACAAACAAATAGCAAGGCTTTTGCTAAGAGGAACAGAACAAGGCCAAAGCAGCACAATTGTACTGTAAACCTAGGCAAATATTTTCAAAAGCTAAATTTTAATAAAACAAGACACTGTCCTGAGAACTCTTGATACTAGATTGAGTAGCCATCAGATATATCAAAAGGTGACTATCCCAAAAAATAATGACACATGCTTTTAGGAGACCAGAAAAATTCTAGAATGCAGGCATGTAAAAAGCCCAGTTTATTCACCAGTGGGAGAGAATTCTGGCCAAAGCTATTGCAAAAGAAGTATTGACTCTTCCACCTCCCCAAATGCAGTTGTAAATGTGATTTGCTAAATCAGAGAATGCACTGACAGCAGGCACTTCCACACGCATCTGATGAGTTTGCAACTGGAAAAATAATTTAGAGAGCAACTTGATGTATGTAAATGTGATTTAAAAGAATCTTTCAGTCTCAGAAAAAGACACGGAATACATTTGCAAAGGCCACAGCAAAGTACAAGACACTGAGGCAAGTCATGCAGGCAATTGACACTGCAATTAGCAATTCAAATTGGAGCTTTCCTATCCAATAATATCCTGTTGAACACAGCAGAGTACAAAAATGGACATGTTTCAAAGGATACAGGAACAGTGCATTGGCATACAAGAGTGCAGAAGCAGAACAAAAAGTCCCTTATGCTAGTTAAATAAAGATTGAAATCAGGAAACTGCAAATGCATGATCTTGTCAAAATAGGTTATCCCTGCTAACACACCAAGAAATGTTGGAATGTGCCCTGTACCTCCTGAAACACAGACAGAATGGTTTAACAAGTGATCAGACAATACAGAAAGGTTCTAAAAGACATATTGACTGCAATTAAAGCAGTGAGTGTAATAGAGAATGTGTTTTGTAAGTAGCCTGAGGAATGGTTGTGTTTGGATTAATTTTCTGCAGGGAAAAGAAAAATGTAAAGACCTTAGTGCTGCATCTCCAAGAGCTGATCATCCAATGATGATTTGACTCCAAAAAGCTGCCTCAGGCACTCTCCTCACACTGCACAGCTCTAACAGACCCATTTATCCTATCTCCTGTTCAAAACATCTTAATTAAAAATTTCAAACATCTGAGGCAAGGTGATGAGATCTAGGGACAGGCAGGACATAATCAATCCCAAATCTCTGGCTGCTCATGGACACAAGGCACCATTCATGGGCTGTGGAAGAAAACCCTGGCTTCATCATTTGTCTTGTGACAAAGTACAGAGTCATGGAATATTTGAATGGTTTGGGTTGGAAGGAGCCATAAAGATCACTCAGTTCCAAACTTGTGCCGTGGGCAGGGACACCTTCCACAACACCAGGCTGCTCAGAGCCCCCTCCAGCCTGGCCTTGAGCACTGCCAGGGATGGGGCAGCCACAACCCCTCTGGGCAGTAAGTAGGTGGGAAGAAAACAAGACACACTTTCCACACGGAAGTACCATTTTGGGCCACCTGATGGACGTCAGTAAAGCCACACCAGGGTAGAAAAGTGCTTGCTGTGGAGTTGGTGAGAGCTGGTACCCATTTCAGACACGACAGCATCATGGAGCAGCACTGAGAAGGAGAGTTACAGGAGGCCCCTTCCCCCTCCCCACAGCATTCCCTCAAACCCAGAGACCAAGCCTTTCAAAAGTCTTCAGAGCCTTCTTCAGAGGACTGGTTTCCACATCATAGAGGAAAAAGATTCTTCTCCTTCTGATGCAGCACTGAAGAGGAACCAGGCAGAGAGAGGGGCCAGCTTTCCAGCTGGGAGTCTGCCACGTTCCTCTCTTCCTCAGTTCCATGACTCACCACTGAGACAGCAGCAGAACAATGCACCAAGAGGTTAAAATGTCCTCAAACATGCACAATAGCAGAGCAAAATGAACTCATAGAGAACTTCCTAGCAGCTGTGGCCCTGTTGAAAGGGTGCTTATCTCAATGGATTCTAAGAAGTTCCTGGACAGCCTAACCACCATCCTTTTCCAGTGAGGGATCTTTTCCTACTGTATGCTGCCAAGTGCATTCTCCAGCATCATTTTAAAATGGTTCAGTGGTGAAGTCCCCCACTTTCCTTGAAGCAATTCTTATTCCAACTATTTTCCCTTTTGACATCTTAAGTTGTAAGAGCTCCACTTCTGCAAATCATGTCCCTTGGATAATTCTAGTAATATTCAATGACTGAAGCTGATTATCAGCACAAAGTTTTAAGGAAATTAGATCCAAGCACTGACAAATTTCTTGAGCACTTACACTTTTATTTTACTTACATCCTGGCCAGGAGGCCCCTGTGGTCCAGGGATACCAGGTACACCACGGGGACCCTGGGAGGGAGAGAACAGACAAACACAGGAATGTGAGTAGCATTTATGAGGTGCTTCTTAGCTGAAGAGAAAAAATCCTTAACCTAATAGTTATTGGTGGAAAAATTAACCAGCAAACACAACTACACAACTATGAGAGAGTTTAAGAAAAAATATAATTACAGCTGACACTGCACTATCCTGGTATCAGTCATTTCTGTGCCTCAGGTCAAGCTTCCCATACATTCACTGCAGAGGTAATAATCACTCTTTACAGGAGGCAGGTTTTTGATCAGGGAGAAAATATGACTGAGCACAGGACAGTAGAAGAGAAAAGAAGGTCCATCTCCTCAGTTCCAGGCTATCACACTGGCTGGGACTGGCTGTTGTGCTGGAAATTCAGGCCAGTGTCTACTGAGACCATGACACACAGTTGTTTGTGCCACACCAATGGACTGCATCCTTGAAAAACTGAATTTTGAGGGACAAAAATTTGGTGAATACTGAAATCTGTAAGATTTAAGTAAGAAAAAATGTTTTTAAACAGTTTCTTTAAAACAATTGAGGCCTTGGCTATAATCAATGTACTCTGAATTATGTGCCTTGAAATAATTTTTTGAATGAAGGGAGGAACAAGTCACTTATTATTTCTCTTGCAGGACTACTGACACTTAAGGAAAAGTTTTCACCAGACCAAGGCTCTTGATCAATTCTTTCTCACAATTCAGTATAGCAGACAAGTACTGGCAATACACAGGAGAAGCTCCCTTTGGGGTCAGTCACTCTGTGACCATTCCTCTAACAAAACCAAAGGAATTACAAGTGCCCTCATGAAATGACTGGTGAAAACATAATTAGTGTGGTTTCCCCCTCCCCAAAGAATTTGGTTATAGCCAGAAAGACATACTGTACCAGTGACCCTTTGTCTCCTGGGGGTCCTGCAGGGCCCTAAAACAGAAAAGACACAGCAATCAAAACAGTTAAAATTCCCATGTCCTGCACTAAGGCATTATTGTCTCCAGCTCTCACTGGACTGTGTGTGCACTGCCTGTGCCCATGGACAATCCTTGCTCCTGGCAGGGTCTGGGGACACAGAACCACACACACAGAACCACATCCACACATCTCCTGGGCTGGGACAGGACAACTTCCCCAGCTTCTGAAGACCACTACATTCAGCTACTTCTTACACAGGGAGAAACATCCCATGGGACTTCCGTGCTCTTTAATTCAGGTCAAAGGTGGGGGACCAGTGGGCTTGTGCATGCTGCTTGTTTGGGGATGCAAATTAAAATGTGCAGTTGAGTAGAGTGAGCCACTGGCAGGTACCCACTTGTACAGGAACATCACAGAAGTGAGGCAGGACCATATCCAGCATGGGTGAATCCATCTGGTATTCCAAACACACCCAAAACAAGGCTTGAATAAATTGGATACCACTATACCTCCTCTCCTTTGCCTATTTCAGGCACAGTAACTCACTAATCCTCACAATGCCTTCATGAAAGAAAATGCCTTAGGGCATGTTAAAGAAATGGCTAAATGCATAATTTAATTAATACCAACAAGGGTAAGACTGAAACCTTCTTACTCATACTGTGCATCCATCCATTAAGCAACTTCAGCATAAGCATGTGAGTTCACCCCAATTGTCCAAGCTGTCCCCTACTCTGTTGGAAATGACACATTCTGCTAATGCTCAAGCTTATGGCTCAGTGTTATGTAAATTGTAACTCAATACTTCAGCAGAGAAGGTAAAAAAAATCCTCATCTATATACACTTTTTTGTGCAGGGAGCACATCCTGAGAGAGGTTAAGGGCACAGGAGGAAACAGGGTGAGGATTCCAATTAAAAAGAGTTGTTGGCTCTCAGCTCTGAAGCTGAAGTATAAACACGATTTTGTCACATTGCTAAAACGAGTAGAGGCTGACGTCTTTAATTCAGTCTGTAATATGCACTGAAGCAACTCCACTGATTTTATTCTGGGGTTTTTTTTACTGTGGGATTCAGTCTTTGTGACAGCCTGCTAGATTCAAGGTTATACAGAGGGTTTTTTTTCCCAATTCCAGTCTTTGCACTGGAGCTGAGGTTATGATGAATCTACAGTGGGAAAAAAAAATCATAATGGTTGTTTGGCTGTTGTTTTGTTGTTGTTTTTTTTTTTTTTTTTTAAAGAAGCATTTAGTAAAGCAAATTAAATAAATAAAACATATCATTTGAGAACAGTGTGGTGTGTAGGTGGCTACACATCCTGACAGTGGGCAAATAATGAAGACATCAAAAAAACCAATCTTCTGGTGTGAGACGAGAGATGTCTGCATTTGGAGTCAAGTCCTTAGTCATTTGTGTTCATGGGGATGAGGATGCTAAATCCCCAATGAAGAACAACTTTGTCATCCTGTGTACATCAGGATGCAGACATGAACTCATCTAGCCCTGGACTGAATCTAAAAATCTGTAGTTAAAGACTGTCTACTAGCTAGTGATTTTCAAATAAGCCAGATGCTCATTTTTAAATTTAATTTTAATTTAATTAATGGCTGAACATTGAGAAGTGTCAGAACACCATTGTTCCTTAAATAAATCATAACAAAGGACACCCAGAAAACCTGCAGTCATTGGTAACCCTGTGAGAACCATAAAAGCCATGATAGAGTCACAGTGTGGAACAGGACCCACCCTGTTGGCTTTAACTCAGAATTCAGCATGGTAAAAGCAAATATTAGGTAGATATGCACCTCAGAAAGTCAGGTTTTTCAATTCATTACCCAGCAATATGACTTATCATTTCAAGGCAACTTTCTGTACTAACTGGGCCATTTATATCTAGACAAACAGAGCACTGATAACCAAACACTGAATAATTGGTCCAAGATAATTACATGTTTGAGGTATTGCAAAAGAATGCAAGTGGTCAGATGTCCTCTAGCAATTACAGCCAGAAATAGCATTTGCTTCCACCTAAACATATTTCACTAGCAAACTCAGTGCATAGCTGGGGGTCTCTGAGCACTCCCAAATCCCCCCCCACATTTCTACTACATGACAAGTGCTGGAGTGATCAAAGCCCAGCACGAGGAAAATCCAAATATTCCAAGCAGACTACAGCATACACCATGTATACAACTGATACTCAGGAGGGCAGGGCTGGATGAGGTCAAACCTGCCAAATATTTGTGTGAAACTGTGGTGAGGATGCAGCAATTTAAGCAATCTGATTTTGTATTTTGCTGTTGGAGTCCCACTGTGTCCCTGACGTGGGCATGTGTGCCACACTCATCCCTTCCAACAGGGGTTACACAACAGCAAGGTTATATCAAGGTTATATCAAGGTTATCTCTGTCCAGGAGACCAGAGCTGCTGCCATGGCACAGATCTCCACTCACATCCACAGCCAGTGTGCCAGGATGATGCACAAAATTCGGGAGTGAGAGTTAGGGATGCCAATCAATCCTATAGCACTTTTAGCCCTTTTAACAGAAATGTGATCTACAAATGGCAGCCTCTGGACCTGCCTGGAACCTGCACCTTCAGAAGGCAGAATGTCCCACAGGCACAGCTGAGCACAGGCATTCCCCAGGTGCCAATCCTGAATTTCCACCTTGTTGCAGGCTGCAGCAGGACCTGCTACTTACAGGGGGGCCAGGCAGGCCGATTCCTGGCACTCCTCTGTCTCCTGGCTGTCCAGGGAGGCCAGGAGCTCCCCTCTCACCCTGAAATAAAGGGAACAGTTAAAAGCTTTGTGCACTGATGAGAACATGTGCTGAAATGCAAGCAGGCTGTACACCAGAATGCCACATGAGTACATCTGGTCCCGATCCTGCCCACAGAGGGACAGATTCTGCTTGTGGCAGCGTGGGGATATGGCACAGTCACTGTCTCACCATGCCAGTGAAGTGTCCTTTTCCCCCAGCCCACCTCTGCAGGCTCAGTGTGCCCCACATCACATCACATAACTGAGTGGAAACACAATCTTTGCAAATGCATTCATTTATTGGAGTGCACTGCACCAAATTTCCAGTATTTCACAGAATCACCAAGGCTGGAAGAGAACAGCCAGCCCAGCACCACCTTCATCACCCCAAACCCAAGAGCCACATCCAGAAACAGTGGCTTCAACAGGGCAGCAGGCACTTTCCTTGGCTTGGGGAAGCACTAAGCACCATAAATCACTCTTCTCTCTCTGTGCTTCTCTATGGTAGTAGGCTAAAGCACAAAATTGCTGAACATAGATCATTTAGCTGGGGAAGAAAAGATTACCAAAGTTTTATTGCATCTTAATATTCTCCTTTCCTTTACCAATGTAGGCATACTCACAGAAGTTTACAAAATTATTTTGGTAAAATATACCTGAACATTTCTACCACTCTCTTGAGCTCTCTTCTAGAAAAGGAGAGCCTTCCCTTCTTAAAATCAGAATTTTCAAAGTAAAACCTGAATAGCACTGAGAACAGCTTGACATTGTTCAATGCACACTGCAGACAGAGGGCTAAGAAAGAATTCAGCTGTAAGACTTTAATTTAACATCTGTTTTCTAGTTATAGGGAGAAATCAATAAGATTTTTATGGATTGCATTGCAGTTGTGAGATTTGGTCTCATGTTGGCAGTAGATTTACAAGAACAAATCTTCCTTATGCTATTTATTATGACATTATTTCTAGCTTTATAGAAGCATGATAGAAAAATTGTTACCTGTGGATTCTGCCCACTCAAATTTAAATCTGCAATATCTCCTATTTTCCCCTTTCTTGCTTTCTTCTTTAGCTAATCTTTTACTACAAAGAAATAATACTGCAAGGCCAGTGAGAAAAAAATGCATTCTGATTAGTTCAAACACTCCACAGGTCCCTTATCGGTTATTTTATTCAAAAAGATAATTTTAATACAAAAATTTCAATAGTATTTTCCCCCACACAATTAAGACTTTTATCATCTTCTGCTGCTATTGAATAGAATGCTTAATAAGATTTCTTTTAGTGGTTTTTTTTCCTGGCTTTTATATTAATTCTCAGTCTATTAGTGTGTTTCTGTGTGGGTGTAGGTCTGTGGTCTGAACTGTCAAAGATAAATAGAAAAGACTACAATGCATTTGTACAAAATGCATCAAAATTAAAAAAAATAATAGCACTTTGGTTATTTCAAAAATCTGGGACCTAGATGGATTTGGTCTCATACTGCTATAATCCTGCTTCTATCATTTATGAATCTGCTTCAACATCTGATTCTTCTTCTAGTCCAGATCAGAACATGGTCATTTTGAAGAGGATAATTTATGAAATGTCTGAATTAAATGTTCAAGCATGATCTAGATCCTCCCAGAATCAACGATTTTTGCTGTTTTATGCCTTTTTTTTTTTTGTGTGTGTGTGTGTGCTTTTAAGGGAATAAACATTATTTTAGCAAAAGTTAGTGTCATCAATCTCTTTAACTTGCTAGTCTTTGCTAGGGGAAAACAGAACTACCTGGTTCTACTAGAAAATAATTCACATCCTTCTTGCAGAGAGGTGAAGGGAATGAGTGCTAAGGAAAAGTTCTCTTTGAGGGCTGACAGGTGGTACTGAGAGCAGACCACCCCTGAGCCATGCAGTGTCTCCCTGGTTGTGTTTCCCTGGAAAAGTGTGCACTGAGACACCTATCTGTGCTGAATTCTCTTATAGTGTTGGAAAGTATTTTAACTATGGAAAGGGAACACAGCTAATTCATACCTGAGTATTTACATCCTCAGAGATGTTGGAATAATAAAGAAAGGAACCTCCTAGAAGGTTAGAAGTGCATTTACGAGTCAGAGCTTTACAAACTCTATTTTCCAGTGGAAAACAGACCATGTTTGCACCATGTTCTTTTCTCCAGTCCAAGTGATTAAGATGAGCACTCCACAATGAAGTTTATGCTCACCTTATGTCCAAAGGGTCCTGGCAAGCCTGGTGGTCCTCTTTCCCCCTAAAGTGACAAAAGCAGACCAAGAAGACAGTCACCATCCAGCCAAACAAGAGCCTGGACTTTGATATAGTCAAGGCAGCAATTCTCCCACCACTGCCCTCTTGAGCTCACACCATCCTGGCAATATTTTACTGACCACATGTAACCAAATAAACAGTCTGCTAATTGGGCAAGAATGAAAAGCTTTTAGGGAACTTCCATCAAGCTAATAATTTTTGTACTAGTCACAAGGACAATGGCTACTCCTTGTGGAGATCTCTGTTTTAAATGTAAATTTCAAAAATATATCTTCAGTTCTCTCTGATAAATCCATGCTCTCCTGCAGTAGTCATGCTTGTCTGTCTCTATTCAAGCACAAAGCTTGCCAGCACTACTTACCCTTTCTCCATCTTTACCCTTCCCAGGCAATCCTGGCTCTCCAGCACGCCCTGGCTCACCAGGTGGCCCAGGTAAACCCACTTTTCCTTCTTTTCCAGGATCACCCTGTAGAAGAGAAGCCATCAGAACTCATTAGAATACTATAGACAATTACCATCTCTTACTTTCAGTGGAACTGAAAGATATGGATCTTTTCCTAGCTGTCTCATCTGGATTTATTTTGGTATCATAGGAAACACTCTTTAATGGGATTCTTTTCCTTCAGTAATCTCTTGTAATTTTCATTAAGGAAAGTAAAAGAAGATTTCAAAATGTTTTGGGAACCAGCTATGCATGGTGGTGTGCTCACCCCAACCTGAACTCATCAAAATGGGTTATCCCTGCTGTGACACTGAGAAAAGCTGGAATGTGCCCTGATCCCAGCCTGATCTTGGCTCCCCAAAACCCTGCCCAAGTGACACCCAGCAGAAGCAGTAGTGGTGGATGAACCTGGTTGTGATGGCTGCATCTGACTCACAGTGGGTTCAGGGGAGGCAGGTAACAACCCTACAGGCAAGGGCTGGCTTGGGCAATGTGCTCACCTGACCACAGTGCTGGTCAAGGTCTTCACAAATCTGGGAGAAACTAGCATTTGTAGCCAGCATGAAAATATGAGCCAAGCATCTTACCCCAAGAACAGTGGACAGCCCAGATCTCCCCTTGAGCATGGATAATTTGAGGTTACCCCTCAATTATCACCTATCACATCAGATACTCAGCCAACAAAATGGGAATAAATGCATTAGAAACTCTGAAACTTTGGCTAGGTGATCTAAAGGATTGGTTGCACACATATAATGCTTTAGACAAAGTATTGATCAAGTTTGGGACTAACTCTGGATGCAGCCACACCTAAATTCCTCTCTGAGAAGAGTTTAGAACGCAAAGGGATCCTTTCTGAACCTCATGACTCAATGAAGGGTCTCCCTGTCATGCAGTAAATAATCAAGTGTACCTTGCATTGAATCTTGTTAAACCACTGTGGCATTTACCATTGAACTTTGTTAACTTAGTGCCTTATATCAATAAAATATACTGTTGCTTCTTTCTTGTGAATGAAGTGCATCACTCTTTCTGCAACACTGAATGAGAGCCCTTGGTCCTCACATGACCCTGAGGTAGAGCTCAGTAATTTGGAAGATTTTACTGGAGGATCTGGGATTCATTCCCTTTTCAGCCCCAAATACATGGATATAGGGGGTCATGTTTCTGATTAATCATTCCTGCTCCAGAAAAGAAAGATCAGGACTCCAGAATGCTGGGCACTCTGGGGTGCATGACCAAACACAACCCCCTGACTTCAGAAATTCATGAAAGGGGACAGCAAGCCAGTTATTCTTTTGCCAAATCCAGCTTTGGATTTACAGTGATGAATAGGACTTTCTTAAAACAACAAATACCTGCTCTTGTCAGGTAATGAGGACAGCAAAAGACCATAATTGTGTAGCAGTGACTTCACTATATCCAGTCACATCTCAGTGGTTTTTTTTAGGTAAATTTTAAAGTTGTAACTGAGTGAAAACCTTACAGCACGTGTAATACAGAAGTTCAGACAAGATGAATTCATGAACTCATGTGTCTTAATCATCCATGAACCTATGAAATAATTTCCCAGTTCAGACTACATCTGTCCCTATTACTTAAAATGCTCAAGAAAAAAAAAGAATCAAACCCATCAAAGAACCAACTCACCTTTTCCCCCCTTTCTCCTGCCCTCCCTGGGAGTCCAGGGCCTCCAGGCACACCCTGGAGAGAAAAGAACTTTAAAGCTTGCAAGATTTTCGTAGGCAGTATTGGATTTTAAACAAAGAGGCAGACCTGTGGGTTCAGTATAATTTATCTCAAGGATCAGTATCAGCTCTACACTTCCCAGTACAGAAAACCTGTAATCCAGAGAACACCACAGAAGAACTAAGTAACAGGCCCTTAAAGGAGGTATTTCTTTTTCAATATAAAAAAAAAGCTAAACAGAAAAAGCAGAAACTGAGCTAGTAACAGATTTGTGCATTCTACCAGTAACTATTTTTTTCATTTTGTGAAATTCTCAGTAGTTCCTAATATGCTACCAACAACCCCCAATCACCACCTCTGTACCAGAGAAGCCAAAAGCCTCCCAAACTGGGAAAAGTAGCTGTGTTCATTTCTTCCTCTATTTCAGTTTTCAATCCTTTTAACATCTTGGCAGGGCTTAAAGGACTCTGTGTCAAAATATAGATGATTTAGAGCTCTCAATTAAGTACTGTAACTTCCTAACCCACCAAAACATATTTGAGAATGGTACTCCATTTTAAGATGTGAAATCATGTCTTGGCACCATTTAGACTGGATTGACCTCAGAATGGATGTGATAATTATTTTCCTTTCTGCACCAGTAAAAATTATTTCCAACTATATTGGCTTTTATAGGTAATATATTGGTATTACTGGTATAGAAGTTTGCTTAATGGAATATGAAATTGAAAAGTTCTTCATTTTCAATATCACCTTTCAGTTTGAAATTAAATCACTACATTAATAGAATTAAATCAAATGTATCTTAACAATTAGTAGAAGGGCAATTTAGGTTTTCTTGGATTGCCCAGGTAATAAACTCTGTGCTCTAAACCCCTGTGCCTGAACACATCATATCCTGAGCTCCCAATGCTGTTTTTCACCTACTCCAGTCTAAGCCCAGTGAAACCCCAGGAACTGGAAAGAAAATTACCCTAGTGGTGCTGGGAGTAGAGTTAACTCAAAGATGTCTTTAGCAAATATGAAAAGTTTTATCATGCACAAATTAATAGTGGTGATGAACCCCCAGGTGAGGGGGACACTGCATTGATTTCAAGGGTCTGCAGGCTCAAATACCTGCATGCTTTCATGACAAAACTGGGTGTTTACCATGCTATTTTTATATCAATAAATCTTGTTTACAAAAGGAAAGGACAAATGAAAAAAGGCAAAGAAAACAAAAACAAAGATACAGTAAACATTGAATTTTTTCTCTTGAAGACTTGGCAGCAAAAATTGCTTTTGACAAATTGGTGAGGAATGAAGCAGCTCTGTTCCTCTCCTTGATAAAATGAATGTAAGATAGCTCATGGATATACCATTCCCAGGTGCCTCCAGATCTTTCAATTCAGCCATAAGAAACAAGTTTAATGAAACACAGCCTTTTGAACTTCATAGTAATCCCCATGGAAGGGAAAACTAAACACATTAAATAAAGAAATCAGGGCACAGATGGGAAAACAAATACACTGGTGCATACTTACCACATTTCCTGGCAAGCCTCTTGGACCTGGGGGCCCTGCTGGTCCACTCAAACCCTGTTTTAACAAAAATGAAGTGTGTGTGAGTGTGTGTGCATATATAAAACACAACTTGTATCACCATAGGAACAAGATGTTCCAAGTGAGATTGGATTTCATGTCAGACAAGGTGTTGTACATCAAGAAGGCAAAAATAACACATTTGTTTGAAACTTTTTTAGTGGAAAGAATAATGAAACAATACAAAATGGATGAAGGCTCTCTTTGGGAGCTTAAAGCTACTTTCCATGAAAAGAAATCCTAAATCTAGCTCGAGATACAGGAAGAAAAGTCTGGGTCAGAAAAATCAGCACAACCGAGGAAAGAATGTTGATTTATCATAAAAATATTTAGGTCAAACAAAATATGCTTTGTTGACAGTTCTACCTTTCTCTGTTGTGGGGAACAAAACCTGAAAACATTCTTTTGCACTAAACAGGTGAAATAGCCTAAACCATCCAGAGTGTATAGTTTTGAACTGCAGGTCTTTATCCATTAGCAGGTCAAAGCTTTGTAGTATGAAAAAGTCCATGTGTGTCCCCAAAATTTCACAGGAGACATTAATGGACATATATCTGGGGATTTATATTCCCATATAGATGTATGTTTGGGGTTATCAGGCTATATTTAGAGGTTTCATAGAATTATAGATTTGGGTTGGAAGGGACCTTTAACACCATCAGGTTCCAAACCCTCTGTCATAAACAGGGACACCTTCCCCTAGACCAGCTTGTTCTGGGCAACCTGTGCCAGTGCTTCACCTCCTTCACAGGAAATAATTTCTTCCTAATTCTAATCTAAACCTACTTTCAGTCTGAAGTCATTCCCCCTTGTCCTATCACTCCAGGCCCTTGTAGAAAGTCCCTCCACAGCTCAGTTGTATTTCCTCTTCAGGCACTGAAAGGAGCTCAAAGATCTCCCTGGAGCTTTCTCTTCTCCAGGCTGAAACATCCCAATCCCCATAGCCTTTGCTCATAGCAGAGGTTTAAAGGTTTCCTCATTTCTGTGTTAGTTACAGTCACTGCTCTATGAGCAATAGAAGCACTTGGAGCAGCAGTAGTCTCTGAAAGGATGGGAAGAAAAGAGAAGGTGCCTGCAAATACCTGCATTTCCAGATCATTAACATCCTCTGAGCCACCAGGTTATACAAAGAAATAAAACCAAGGAAGGGTTTTCATGGAAGTGGGGTGGTTTTTCCACTTTTTTTTTCCTTTTTCTTTTCTCCTCCTCTCCAAAATACTAAGGGGTCCTTCCACTAAGAGTGAAAGACACAAGTCCAAGAAAGAAAACCATGAATACAAAGGTTGAAGAAGAAATTTCAGTGCTAGGATGCATCATTTCCTAATCCTTCCTTCTCTTAATTGCAGTCATCCCCTCGATCAATCATTATTTCAAACAGTTCTTCAGTGTTTCCTCCTCCTTTGCTTGCAAAGAAAGTGTTTGGCCTTTTATTCAGCTGCAAAGGTCTTACATGCTCTCACAATAATAAAACTGGACTGGAATCCTTTGCTGTTCCTAAGCACACAAATAGACAAGAGCAGCACTTCCTACAACAAATGCCTCATAAAGAGGTGTGGGATGATTCTTCTGGATGAGCCAGTATTAAAAAAATAGAATTGATAGTGAAGCCTAAAAGCAACCACGATCTCAAAAAACAATTCCTGCTGCTAATGAGCAGTGAGCTCCCTGTTCCAGCTGGCTGCCTGAGCTGGGCTGCCATTGCAGCAGTCACACTCAGAGAAGGGTGTTTTGTTAGTCAGGGAGAGATCTGAGCAGGAAAAGATGCACAATCTTCAGCTGGGCTGAATGGGGCATTGATCTGTTTGGTGCAGATGGTGCTGTTTGCCCACAAACAGCATTTTCCAGCTGTGGATTAGGATGTGCCCTGTGCCCAAGTAGCCTGGGACTGCAAATCCACAACATGTTGATGTCAGTGTCCCTTCAGTGTGTTACTGCCAGGGAAAAATGCTGCAAGGGAAGAAATTACTCACAGTCTCTCCAGGGGCTCCAGCCTCTCCTCGGGCTCCCTTCTCCCCCTTTGCACCCTGTGCAGAAAGGAGAGCTGATTAGACATGGAAGGAGACCTCTTGCCAGACAAAAAGGCTTCCAGATGCCTGAATGTGTACCAGGCAATGTTTTTTGTTAACTAATTCACAGAGGAGTTAATGGCTCAGGAAATATGCAGCAAGAAAAGGAACTATAAAAATAAAACCCTGAGACTTAAAAAGAGTTACTATGACTGATCAGCTCAGATACTGCTTCTCAGCACAGGATGCTGAAACTTGCAGGTATTCATCTGGGTGAAACTCCTTCATATGCTCAGGCCTAACAACTGCTTAATTTCCAGCTGAACTTTGATGGTCTCCCTTCACAGAAGACTTGCCTACAGTTCTGAAATATAAACATCAGCCATCTACAAATGGTAAAAACAGATCCCCATGCAGAGGTTTTGTTCTAATCACACATATCAGAGAGGTCTTTCTGAAAAATTTTTTGCAGGACGAAGTCTACTCTCTGAACTGTCCCCAGTTTAGCAGATGTTAGTTAAAAGTTGTATTGCATTACTGTGTTTTTTTTCTTTTTTATTTTTTTTTTTTTGGTGGGGGGGTTGGTTATGTTTGTTTTGCTTTTTTTGGTTGTTTTTAATTGTTTGGGGGTTTTTTGTTTGGTTTAGTTTGTTGATTTTTTTTTTTGAATGCTCTGACTGCTGTTAACCTGTTTAAGGTGTTGATGCCCAAGTATTGCTGATTAGATGTTGGACACAGCACATGTGATGGCAGAGTGAACACTTACCCATGTTGAATAGAAACACCTCAGTGCTGATTTGAAATAGTTTTCAGTGACCCAATAGATTCCCTGAAGATGGTTGAGACCACAGAACCATTTCACACGAGCCACCACTCATTCCAGGTCAGACGAGCTGGGACTGAATCTGAGTGTTCTGCAATGTTTTGAAATGTACTGCAGTGACTTATCTGCAAGACCTGTGGTTTGGTAGCAGCAGTACAAGATGCCCTCTTGAAGGACTATGAAGCTGGAGGAAGTCTCTCAGACAATACTGACCATGCTACAAAGGATACTGAATTTCTGAGCTGATTTTCCTCCTGTTGTCCTGCAGCCCAACTGAAGTAAATACCTCAATAGAACTCCCTGAGCTTATGACAGTGAGAAAAAAATACATGGGCTGCTGGTGCTTAGGGGAAGGATTATTTACAGTGATACAGACCTTGAGGGCTCTAGTGATGCCAAAGATTTCCCTCAAGGTCCCTCTTACCTGTAGTCCTGCAGGTCCTGGTGCACCTTGCTCACCTGGGGCCCCAGGTAATCCCTATAAAACAGAGGGAAAGGTAAAGGAGCTCCTTCCACTGAGAGAAGAAAATGTGATTTTTACAGAGGCTGTCACTGCACAAGGCTCTGTCTCTTCTGGGAGCTCCATCCAGAACAAGAGAGTCCAGAATACAAATGCAGTACCCAAATGTGCAATTTAGTTGGGCCACATCACTTCAAAATCCCTGAATAAATCCTGCACATAAATTACTGCCAGTCAAGCTTGTCTAGCAAATCCCACAGTTCTCTTTTCAGTTCCTAAGGCCCAGAACTATAGATTTGGTGCTTAAACTCCAGTAGTCGTGTAGCTTCCTCTACAGGCAGTACAAAGATAAGCACCACTGTAGCTATTTCTGATGAGAGAAGCATCCCAACTAGGGAAAGGAACATGGAAGCAGCATGTCCCACCCTCTCCCTCCAAAACTGACCACTCTCATGTCCTCTCCTTGCTAAAGTTCAAAGCCAACTGAAGAAACACTTGGCTGTACTTACAGGCTCTCCACTCATTCCTTGATCTCCTTTGTCCCCTTTTGGTCCAGGTTCACCCTGATATAAAGTAATAAGACAAAGAGAGAAATAAAATCTATTCACAGGGCTGGAACTCACCCTAGTCCTGTTTAGCAAGTAGGCTCTTTCAATCAGATATCCATTTCTGACACCAAGTAGCTTTTTCAAAGGACTTTGAGGTCAATGAGTCAAAACTGAATGCCACACTAAGACAAGGAGATCACTGTCTAGACTTCTTGGTCTGTTCTGATACTAACTGAAAAAATATTCAGCTTAAAGGAGAACATTATGCCCTCATGCAGAAGACTAGCTAGGAATATACCCAAAATCACAAAATTAATCTCTAACATTTTAAAAGGCCACATGATGTCACCAACAGCAAAAGCAGCAGTGCCACTGCACCATGTCTCTGTAGGACCACAGCCCTAATGTCATCCTACAGTGATCCCAGATAAAGACAGTTCCCTATTCCACCTATAAAAAAGAAGTGTTCAGTGATCATCTGGAGCATTTCCAGAGGTGTGCACTACACAGCTATTCCTGATCTCTAGTTCTATTAACAGCTCCATACATTCATGCAGCTTCCTCTCCCTCCTGCAATGTCAGTACATTTTTTCATGCACCACCATCACTGCCTAATAAGATTAATTTATTCCTGTTCTTCCTCCTTACAGTAAATTGAATATGCATTCAGACAGAAGTTCATCAGTTTTGTCCTGTGGTCTAGAGCAATAATCACTAAATCCATATTTCTGCTTTTTATAAATTGGAAAGGAAAGCACACAATTATGGAACTAGCTGGAATGAACCAGGCACTACACGAATACTCACATTTGTATATTGTTATCAACGTATGTATTCAGGCAACAGCAATCATTACTTATTCATTATTTATCATACCAAGTGTTTCAATTATGCAATCAAGGAAGAGTAAGAACATCAGTGATTTAAGCTACACACACAAGCAAGGAATAGTGATCAGCCAAAACACAGAGCCAGACAAATCAGCTTGAATTTTATTTACGTCTGCTGTTTGCCAATCATTTCTGCAACACCTGGGAATTCACAGTCCATTTTCAAATGATTCTCTAACAGACAAAATAAGTGTAGCTGCATAAATATTACTTATGTTTGTATTTATTATGCATTATGAAAAAATATTATCATCTGTGATAAATAATGGAAGAAATTTTACTCTACAAGTAGCATCTCATTAGATCGACTTCTAACCAGTCCCTGATGCCATCTAGTGTCCTTCAGAAATATATCAGGATCACCTAAAGCAGCTGAAGCAAAGGATCTAAAGCTGCAAACCTGCATTTTTTTGTCTGGAAGTTGTTTTGTGTAATGACATTTCAAATTCTGAAACTCTTTCGAGAGAGCAGAATGATAAAGCACAGGCATAGGTCAGTATATTTGTAGGCAGGGATGGTGCTACTGAGTGGGAATAAGGATGTATATTACCAGGGAAATCAAAACTGCAAAGGGAAGAAGTAACTCAACAGTAAAGGGGAGAAGTTTTTAAGATTTTCCTTTCTTCCACTTTTTCCTTGATACTTGACTTGCACAGTACTGCAAAATCTGACAGTGACAGACATGAGCGGAGGAAGGATTTCTTTGTAGAGTCATATAACACTTTGGGGAGGAAGGGACCTTGAAATCATCTAATTCCAACCCATCTGCCATTACAAAGGATGCCACCCACTAGACCAGGTTGCTCAAAGCCCATCTAACCTGGCCCTGAACATTTCCAGGCAAGGGGCACACAGCTTCTCTGGACAACCTCTCCCAGTGTCTCAGCATTCTCACAGTAAAGAACTATTTGCAAATACCTCATCTAAACCTGCTCTCTGACAGTTTAAAGCCTCTGATCATCTTTGTGGCCTCCTCTGGATTTGCTCCAAGAGATCCAAGGTGTCCTTGTTTTGGGGGCTCCAGAGCTGGATGCAGCACTCCAGGGGATCTCACCAGAGCAGAGGGGTGGAATCACCTCCTCGACCTGCTGGCCTTTGCTACAGCCCAGGACACCACTGGCTGTTGTTAACACAACCCACCAGCAAATCTGCCTGCAAGTCCTTTCAAGCTTGCCAAATCCATGACTCTCTGCCAAGGCTATTGACAATGCCTGCTGCTGCTGGCCACTCACTTCTTACCTACACCTCAGTGCACAGAAATGACAGTGACAGCTGCCAGCTGCCAGCAGCCTGGCCCAGAAGAGGACTTACAGCTTCCATGACCTGCTCTCAGCAGTGTCCTCCTGTAGTCCCAATTATGCCTCAGTAATTCCTGTGCTGCTTAAAGGAAAGCAAGTGAAGAGGGGTTCAGCTGTGCCTGGCCACCGTGGGAGACAGAAGGCAAAGTGAGCAGCCACCTCTTTTTTTACTGCTTTTGCCTCTTTCCAACCATTACACCTGATCACTTCTGTGGTTCTCTTACCCCATCTCCAAGCACATTTCATGATCTTAATTGACTAGCCTAAAAATTTATGAAATAGCTTCCTGGTGCAACACAACACACACTCAATGGGAGGCAATGGCAAGGACTGGTTTTTGGAGAGCACATGACAAGTGTCAGCACCCTGCTGGTCCTGCCACCTCTGTAACATCACCCAGGACACTCTCCCAAGGCTCATCACCTCCTTCTGACACTTTAATTTGTACATCTGTACATCCAAGGTAACTATTCTTACCTTCCCTTCTCCTCCCTCACAGTGCTATGTGCAGAGCTGTGCTGTGGCAGGTGTCACCACAGTCATTTTGCACATGGACAAATCCCAGCAAATGGAACAGCTGACACACTTCAAGCCTTTTATTTCTTACTGTCTTGCAGCCCATTTACAAGAGCAATGTACTCAAAGCAAAAGAAAAAACTCCTTCTGTGACTGTAGCACTACAAAGCCCACATAAGATGTCATTGTTCTGCATGGTTCCTTAGAGTGTATATATAAGCATAACCTTTGAGCAAAGAGAAAAAGCAAGCCAAAGAAATCTTGTCTCTTTTTCCAGTAATACTTCACATTCTTATTTCCTTCCTCAGCCTCTGAAGAACCTGGCATACATGTTTTCTTTCTAATGGCACTTCTACAGCCTACCTCTGCCATCCATGAAACCTCCTGATCCATAACAGACTTATTCACAGATCATGTTATGTCCTTTATTTCCTACTAGGTGCTGCATATGGGAACTAAATCTTCATTTTAAACTCAGTTTAAGAAGCTGGGATAGCACACAGCTCTGTCCCAGCCACAGCTGGCTTGACTGCTGATCTTACCAGCACAGCTTTGGACTTCTCATCATAGCTGGTTACAGTGATGAGGATGCCCAGAACCAGACTCAATCTGGGTTCTTTACTGAAAGCATTTAAATAAAGCAGAAAACACCAAGAGCTGTGTGCCTATCAGATACAAGAGGGGATAAGCCAGAGGCCACAGTTATTAGAGATGTTACTTACAGGAATCCTGGGGTGTGGGGTGAAAAAGGCTGTCTGGAACAGAAACCAGAGTGTTAAAACCAGGATAGCCTATTTTCCTTAAAATGCAATAGTTTACATATACTTCTGTCATTACAGATTGCACATTCCATACATCCATAAGTAGGTTTACAAAAGAACAACCCATTATAACATCTGGGTGTTCAGAAAAAAGCTCACAAATATCTTACATCTCCCAGAGTATCTGAAATATGAACATATACTCAAGACTATCCTGTGTGCTACCATGAGAAAAAAACAATCAACTTTAAACTTTATAGCAATTTTACTGCTAATAATCTCCAGCTCACTTTCCCACTTAGAGCTATCTTCTGTATTATTAAATTTCCTGATACTATGATTGAGCTTGGTGTGTTCTTCCTCTGCTTTGTGCCATGTACATGAAATCTCAATAGAATACACAGTCATTCTGAAGGAGTAGCCAAAAAAAGAAATGAAAAAAATTTGTAGAAAAAGATAGTACCTTTTCTCAAAGCTGATAAAATTTTAAAGAAAAAAATAGATGTTGATGACATGAAGACATGTCTAAAGCATTACCTACTTTTAGCATCTGAAAGAGTGTCCTGGCTCCAGCCTAGATCAGTGGGAGGGAGCATGGCCAAGACACTGTGCTATTCAATACCACCTTATGCCACTGCCAGGGGTGGAAGAAAGGGGTTCTTTCTCTCCCTTTGGAGAAGAGAAAGACATCCTTTCCTGTTGGATGAGCGAGGCAGATGGAGCAGTGGGATAATGCTGATCCTGACTGGAGGGAGCATTTTGGGTGGCATGGCTGCAGGCAGGTGAAGCTCCACACTTCCTCTTTTGTCCATTTTTGTTATTAATATTGTTACTGTTATTGTTTATTTTCTTATCTTACTGATTTTTCCATAAATTGTTCGTATCCCAACCTGAAATCTTTGCCCTTTGTGCCTCCAGTTCTCCTCTCTGGCCACATGTGGGTGGAAGAGGGGAGAAGGGAAGTGAGTGGTTTTGGGGTCTTGGGGAGTCAGGGTGATAAACTGGGAAATACCATTCCAAAACCATAACAAACAGAAATTATTTCTGCCTACAAACACAGGAACCTTGAGCAGTGGCACATCTTCTCCATGTCCAGCCACGTTCTATTTTGTTTGTGAGCTGCTTCTCTGTCTTTATTAACAAAGATTCATCTTTGATGTTGTGACTGTCATTCTTGTTTGATACATGTGGAGTCTTTCTATTCAAAGCACCATGATGTGCTCTGGCATAGGCTGAGGCCCAGTTAATGGCAGGGAATAAATTACACTTTCTCCATTGCTCCACTGCATCAAGGTCTTTATTACTCGATTTTCACCAATAATCTTGGTTCAAATTTTCTCCATAATCTCTGAATGAGGCAGCTGTATCCAGCTGTGGTGAGCAGAGCTGATGAGAGGATGTGTGCCATGTCTTGGAGAATCTGTGACTGGCATAAATTCACCAGTTGCAATGATGGTGCTTATTCCAAGCTGCTTACTCAGGTTTTCTTAGAGGGAACTCAGAGGTTTGTGAATTTACATTCAGTGGGTGCTAATTTAATCACCAATGAAGTTCATTGTAATTATACTCAGGCTCCCCAAAGTAAGTTTGAGTCTTCATTTTGAAAGCAATAAATTTATGTTTTTGTTTATGCAATTATTCTTGGTCTGTTTCTGCAAAGAGGCAGAGGAAGGTACAACCTCACCAAAAAAAATAAGAAGACCAAATACAAATTGATATTGCTTCTCTGAAACAAAAGGAGATAATCTCAGAGTAAACATGTCCCAAAGTTTCTGCAGAGAAGTAAGAAACTTGAAAATTGTTTCTAAAGAATTTATGTGGAGGAAGTGCAATGATGCCTTCAATATTGTTACAGCACCAAACACAATCTTACTTACTGTTCCAGGTAAGCCTGGGGGTCCAGGGGAACCTGTGTCACCCTGGAGAGAGGGAAAAATGTAACCAATTACATAAAAAGATTTCCAAATAAAACTCAGCATTATCATTCAGAAGATGCAGCATTGCCAGACGAGATGTAACCCAATTTCCCAGCTCAAGTGACACTTCTGGACAAAATTTTTGCTGTCCTTGCTTTGTTGCAAGCAGGATTCTCATTCTGTTGTCTTCATCCCTCTATGATTTTATCATTGATCTGACTTCACAGGTTGATGAATTTCTGAAGTTTTCCCATCCAGTTTAGGCTACAGAGTTTAATTTGCTTTTTAAATTAAAGTTGACCAAAAGTCTGGATTGAAAAACATGAACTGAACTTCTTTCATTGATTTAAAAAACCAAAACAAAACAAAACAAAAATCTGTTTTTCATCAAATATTTAAGTTGCTAAATCCAGTTCTCCCCTAGTTTTGAGTTAAAGCTATGCTGTTGCTGGAGGATCTCCTGAGCACTGGCATTGACCTTCCTGTGGGCTGTGCTCCACAAACATCTGTCCCCTGACTCTTGAAAGCCAAGAACCACCACCAACACTTGTTAACCTCGCAGGTACAGGAGGTTCAGGGGCCTCACTGATGCCAGTGGATCACCCATGAAAGAATTCCCACCTCCACAGGTGGTGAAAGTCACTGAGCAACTGAGGACTGATGGAAGAACCCACATCCTGAATGCTACTGCCTCTGTCACGAGGAGAAGTTTTTCCACTTTACACCCACAAGCATCTGCAAGGTCACTGCTTCTTCTTCACCTTCATGTTCACAAGGGTTGAATGTAAATTTTGGTGGACATTACCTTTGTCTACTTCTCTCACTTTCACTAAAATTGTGAAAGTGTTGTGATGGCAGAAGGCCAGACTGTTCCTTAAGTTATTGTTCTATCCCCCACAGGCAGGCACAGAAAACTTTTCAGATTTTAGTTACAGGCTCACTTATATCAGCCAATTATAAAACTGCAAAAATGAGAATATTTGAATAAAATAAAATAAATTTTTTTAAAAAAGAAAAAAGAAATTTTTCCTTGAATTAATGACATTGTCCTTAATTTTATCAGATTTCATTGCAAAATAAATTATTGGGTCCATCCCACACATAGCTATTTCTGCTGCTTCTCTGTAAAGTTCAAATAAAAGTCTTCCAGATTCTCTAGTCTCCTCTGTCACTTGTTTCTGCCCCTTTGTCTGTTTTCCTCTCTTGTCTAAGGAAGACCATGGTCTTTTCATGACCTACCTTTTCTCCTCTTTCACCTTTCATTGCTGGGAGACCGTCTCTTCCCTTTTCTCCCTAAAAGCAGGGAAAGGAAAGTAGGAAATATCCATATTTGGATTTGAATGCATTAGCCTCACTAAAATATTCTGCACTCTCAGTTATCTTACCTGTGTTCCAAGATGTAAAGCAAGCAATTAAAAACATAACATTTTGCAGATGGCTTCAAAATTTCATTATATTTTCAAAACAAATGAATATTAATTGACCTCACAGAAAGAAAAGCACCAATCCTAAAATAAGCTGCTTGTAGAAGACCCTATTGCCTGATGCAGTTATAAAAAAGCAGAGGGGTTTTTTTTCCAGTTGGAAAAGAGAGGCAGCAAAACAGCAGTTAAGACCCAGAGTGAATATTCATATTACTCTTTTTGGTTTGGGTTGGAAGGAACATTAAAGACCATTTAGTTTCAACCCCTTGCCATGAATATATTCTGTATACTGTGCTCTACAAAACATATAATGGAGTAAATTGCATGGAAAAAACTCTGTTGCTTTTAGATCCTTCTTGATCACATTCAAGCATGTCATCAGTTATCGGGATTACAAACCTCACTTACAGGGCTAAATTTAGTGTCAAGCCCCTGACCCAAATATTTCCTGGTATGAAGATGTCTCCAGAGTTCTGCAGGTACCCAAAGGAAGCAGCAGACACCAGGACTTGGGTAGAAGTTAAGCCATGAGAAAATAATGCAACCATCCAAAGCCTTTTCCCAGGGCTCAGTGAACGAGGCAGGTAAGTAATTTTTTTGTTCTTAGAAAGAAATTTAAATATCCTTAAATCAGGCAAGTAATTCTGAAAGAGGGTTCAAATGAAATCTAACCTCTAGAGTCCTAATCTTTCCTACTGCCTCACAGGAAGCATGGCTCAATTCTTCACATTTAGGTGCTCATTAGCACCTCTGTGTTAATTGGGAACAGTCACTAGGCAGGGAATTCCTTACTGGTATTGGTAACCTTGCTGGTTGCCAATCAACTGCTCACCACAGCCTTCACACCAAGGGACAACATCATCTAGGGACACTCAAGATAAGTCCTTCTGATCCTAAATCAAAAAGAAGATCAATTTGTAGTTCAAAGTCACTCACCTGGTCTCCTTTTTCTCCTCTCAGGCCAGGTAAGCCCCTAGGACCAGGAAAACCTGCTTCACCCTGAAAATCAGACAAAGTGTGTGAAATCTGAATGCTGGGAGACAGACCCTGCCTGAGTTTTCTCATGAGATTGACTGTAGATATAGTTTGCTGAGAGAGAATGAGATTAGTATGATTATCCAAATAATTTCTTCATTTTTATAAACCATTACTAAAGCAGTAATTAAGATTTCTCTGGTTTTTGCCTGTTAACCAATGCCACAGAATTTAGGAAATATTTCCTTCATGCTGTTCTGTAGGAGGACCAAGCAATCAAATGAAAGCAGAAAAAGAAATAAAATCAGACTTTTATAATGATCTGGTGTTGTCTGGAAATGCAAAAACTGCAGTGTATTAATGTGAACAGTACAGGTGTCACCTGAAGAACAGATCTAGAATTATCTGAGTGCACATTTGGATTTATTTCTGTTTGAACATCACCTTTGAGTTTCTGCTTCATAATACCTGTTATTACTTGGAGTAACTATGATCTCTGTGTCATGTGGTTTCTTCCTAAATATATCGAGTACTCTCGAATTTAGTTCCCAGTTTACCCAGTTTGTAATCTGAAAATAACCATGTGGTTTCCTATGTATAATTCTTTTCTATCTGAATTTATAGTGCAACATCACAAAGGAGATCAATCATGGACAAGACCCAAATTCACTAAGTTTTGTACAAATGCTGGCCTAAGAAAAGGTAATCCCTGTTCTAAAGAATTATCTTAGGTATAGGGAGAACAAAAGATTGACATGGTAGAGGTGCAATGGGTCTGCAGAGAAAATCAGGTAAGTAACAAGATGCTGTGGTAACTGAGGATGACTAGAGATATCTGGGTGATGTTGGGAGAATTTTAAAGAAAGTGGCATTTGGTGACAATGGAATGGGCCTTTTTCAGAGCCACTGTGGGATCCTGGCTATCATAGAAGCCAGGATCTATCCAGGATCTATCTGACATAGAATGGTTTGGGTTGGAAGGGACCCTAAAGATCTTCTAGATTCATCCCCCTGCCATGGGCAGGGACACCTTCCCTTCTCAACCAGCTCGCTCCAGTCTGATCTTGCACACTTCCAGGAATGGAAATGACAATGAGATCCCAGCGATTCCAGAGATTCAGAGAACAATCAGTGTGTCTAACACTGAAGGAGACAGTGGAGAATTTAGAGGAAAATAAAAACATGGTGTAAATTTAGCCTCTGAAAATGCTCTGAAGCAAAATATCAGTGAGTTTGTATGAGTTCAAGGACAGAAAGATAATACAAAACAGCCACTGTAGATGTGTTAAAAACTAATATCAAACCCATCCAGTTCCCTCCCTAGACATGAAAACTAAGCAGACAAGAAGAAAGCATTTTTCTGATGTATCTTGACTTTAGTAAAATATCTGACATAGGCCAACATGATGTTCTCACAGAAACACAGAAATGCAGTGTTGAATGGTCTCTGGAGGGTGGTGTACAGCTGAATGCAGAAACAGCATTCATATACCTGCTATTAGCAACTTCATGTCAAAATTCAGAGGATGTAGGAAGTCCTCTCAGGGACAGCACTATCAACTTACAACAGGAAAAGAGAACACTTTTATAAAATGTGGAGAACATCACATTGAGGAGAGAGGGACAAGTGTCTTGGAAGGTGGTGTTCAAATTTAAAACATCCCTGTATGGGGAGATGATTCAGACAGACCAAGGGCAGTGTTCTGGCTGAGGTCTGGCCCTTTGTTGCACTTGGACCAAGGCTCCTGGAAATGTCAAGCCTGGTAGTTTGTTTGCCCAGCTACAGTGAAATAACATCAAGGAAGGGCACAGAAACCACTCTTTCCCTGGAGCCTGGTCAAAACACTCTGAGGAATCATTTGCCCATGCTCTGGTGATTTCCCCTTACCTGAGACACCAGGTAAGGATACTTTCCTGGGAACTGAGTGGTATCTATCAGGCAGATTATAGGGACTTTTGGAATAGCAGCAGTACAGTCCAGACTCACAGGGTGAGGTTATTGTTATTAACTTAATGAGTGTCTTATCCCAATAAACCTCAACTTATGCATCAGACTTGTAGCCTCATTCTGTCAATCACAGAATCATTAAGGTTGGAAAAGACCTCTAAGATCAACTGTAAGTCTCATCCATACTACTGTTGAATCTTCAATCACAGATGCAAATAACCTGCCCAGATCTTGTCATTGGCAAATGGCTTTGTTATCTCATGTGGTCACTATTGTTTTGACAGGTAGGGTTTGCTGTTGAGACTGTTTTTCCTGCTCACCTGCTCACCAGGTTGGCCACGGCTTCCTGGTTCACCCTGGAAAAACAAAAGCAAATCTATAACATTGTAAGGACTTGATCTTTGGTAAGAACACTTTCTCATTAGTAAAATGTGGTCCCTACTGGCCCATGTTGTTCTATCTACATCTCACAAGGCTCTGAACTTGCCTTTTTGATGGCTTGGGAACACAGACTGCAGGAAGCCAACACAGGTCCAGGTTGGATCTCCCTACACACTTAGGCTTGAGAGAGGAGCATCAAACAAGGGTTGGTATTTTGGAATACCATGAAAGTCAGGGAACTCCCATCTGCTCATCCCCTTATGTCTCCAACTTCAGAGGAATCTTATTCTCCCGACTTCAGTATAAGACCTTCCAAAATCACACCTTGGTTGACTCAATGGATACAGCAGAATCTGAAATACAATCCCTTACCTTGGGGCCAGCTTTTCCAGGAAAGCCTTCCTCACCCTTTTCTCCCTGTTCTCCCTGCAGGGAACACAAGAGGTCAATACACGAAACTCCTCTGGTGTTTGTGCAGCACATTTGCAATCGATGGTGAGGAATATTTTAATTCAGCTCCTCAGGATCAGCCTGAGGGTGTCAATGGAGTCATATGAGAATATGCTTCCTGGAATGTTTCTCCATTCTAGTGCCATTTGCAATCACACCTGCAGCACCTTACTGGAGAATTTCTGCAATAACACAATCACTGTTACATTAAAGATGTCCATAGTGACTTATCTGGAAAGAAATCACTCCCATTCAGTTTCTTCAAACTGTATGGGGTTAGAAAGTGTTTCCAATTTTGGGACTGGAGCCTTGGCCACTGGATCCATTATGTAAATACTTCAAAACTGATCCTCCAATGTGGGTGGCATCAGCATGGACAGCAGAGGCTGCAGTGGTTGAAATGTGGCTACACAGCTGGGAAGTGCAGTAAGTACTACACAAATGTGTGGATAAAATCCAAAGTTTATTTAACATCAGAAATATGTTATGGGCTGCAAATTCCTCACCTTTATTCATCAATAACTGGGAGCTGAGGATTCTGCTAGATCTGGGATCAAGTATCAGAAGCAACAAAACCTCTGCCAATGCAATCCAAGGCAACAGATAGTTACAAGCTGTTCTCTTTAATATAATCATCTTTAATATAATCATCATCCCCAAAACCTAGTTTGGCCTTCATAGTCAAAACATGGTACATTTCTTTGACCCTTAT
Organism: Luscinia megarhynchos; assembly: GCA_034336665.1. Lineage (NCBI taxonomy): Eukaryota > Metazoa > Chordata > Aves > Passeriformes > Muscicapidae > Luscinia > Luscinia megarhynchos. The sequence continues at coordinate 96,578,896 of JAPFBE010000002.1, forward strand.
TTGCAGGGGGATGAGAAGTCAAGTGTCTCCTAACTCTACATTTACTATCTCCCTTCTCCCAGTGCAGAGACAATGGAGGAGACAGCTCACCTTCCCAAGCTATAATTTGAAGAAGCTTTCAAATGAGGCATAAGAAATAAGAAATAATAAAGAACCAACTTTCTGCCACAGAGACATAGAGAAGGCTCAGGGGGATGGCATCTCTACTTTCCAACCCTTCAGGGAGATAAAAAAGGAACATCTTTGGAGCCTCTACACTTCTTTGTTCTTCTTCTTTGTGCCTTGGATATGTGCCTTGGCTTGCCAGAGTTACTGGATTTCCTGACTGATTGTTTGCAATGCCCAGCTGTTTTTCCTGCTTCCCTTGCTTGCTCACCCCAATGATCTGCCCAGGTAAGCAGCTTAATCCCAGTGTCTGTGGTGTCACTTGCCTTTTGACCTGGAAGCCCTGGAAGCCCTGGAAGCCCATCTTTGCCAGGTAGCCCCTAAACAAGAGGAAAATATAAGCTATAAATGCCAATTCTTTAAATTGTTACCAGCAAACTCAGTGTAAGTATGCTCAGTTCATCCATCCTGCCAGCCACCTAAGTTTAAGGGAAAAGAACCCCCTCATGCATTTTGATTTAATTTTTTCTTCTACTGTGTCTCAAAAGACACAAAAATTCTCACACTGTACATATTTGCTCTGCCCTTTCTTCCCGTATCCCAGTTTTTGTGATTGGCCACTGGATGTCAGCATTGTAACAGAGAAACTCCAGTACAGAGCTCTTATGTACTGAGGATCTTTAATTTTTTAATGTATCTTACTTACATATTAACTTATTCTCTGTAAGTCCCCATTATCTGTAGCTCTATGTATTTTTTAGCATCTATTTATCCTTTTAAATCTTGGTAATTTCTTATACAGTAGATAGACATCTAAAATTAAATTGTATAGCACATAGTGACAGAGTGGTTCAGCAAGATAAGAATTAAAATTACCTCCTGTAATGCATTTAAAATAGTGAGATAAAGTTTTCTTCCCTTTTCCAAGTGTCATCCACACACTCTGCAGGCTGTAGGTGGCAATTCTGTACTAAGTATTTAATAATTCAGCTTTTATGACTTAATACCATCAGAAATTGTTACACTCTGCTAAATCTGAGATTTTAATCATGAGTTATTTGGCCTGATTCAGGAAATTCCACGTTTGGAAGAACAATATTGTGTCAAATGCAAAAGGAATTTTGAAAGGTATCATATAAAGAAAATATCATGATCCAATTGTGTAGGAATAAGGGGGCTGCACCTGGTAAAATTCTTATTCACAAAAGGTATCTGAAATTAATTTCTGGATTAAAAGTGACAGTATTGGAGCCCATGTTAAAACTTTGTGTGCAGACAAGATGTGGGAAACAAATTAAACTGAAGTAATGAAGAGCTTTGAGGTGAGGGACACAGCTCCTCAACACTTACAGCTGGTCCAGGTGGTCCAGTTTTACCAGAAACTCCAATCTCTCCTGGCAGTCCCTGAGAAATGAAATCAGGAGAAAAAAATTAAATCAGTGTTTCTGTTTTTTGCAGGAATCTCAGTGGAGATTGCTGCTTTCAATTGAAGTGCAGCTTTCCCTTCCACTGCAGTCAGGTCACTGCCATGGGGAGCCCTGGAGACATTGAATTATCCCCAGGAAGCACCAGTGTGGTTCCCAAGGCTCAGCAGGGAGAAGCTGTGCTCTAGGACCAGCTGTGGCTTTGCAGTAGAGAAAATACAAGAGAAAACACACATTGCCAGAGGCCTTAACTCTGTTTCCTCTGAAATCCATGACCTAAAATTTTCTCCAGCTGTTTTTTATTCTCCTTGCTATAAAACAAAACCCCTCAAGCTTTCTTACCGGTGGCCCAGGTGGTCCTGGGGGTCCAGCAGTGCCTGGGGGCCCTGGAGGTCCCTGCAGGAGAGGAAACAAAGCCAGTTTATCAAATTCTCTGGTAGCAGCTGAAAGCCTCAGATCCTTCCCCTGTGTAATAGGGACCCTGTAGGAAACAGGCAAAAGCACTGAGCTGTATTTGTTCAGCTTCTGCCCAAAAAGTGCAAGATGCCAAAGCAAGGGGCCATGAACCACAGGTAGAACATTATCTTCTTCTGAAGCCACTGCTGCCCTTGCTACAAGGGGAGCTCCATCCTCCACTCCAGTACAAGAGAAGGAGCAGTTGAAGGCCATCAGTGGTCACCTACAACACAAAGCTTCACCTCTGGCATTCCTTGGAGCATCCAGTCAAAGTAAACCTTGAGTCATGTTATTTCAAAGTGAATAATTTACCTCTGCAAAAAAAAATGCTAAAAGCAACTAATGAATGGAACAGGCTTGTGGTTTCAGCTTGCTTTTTTTGGGAGGTTGGGGTAAAAATACTAATCCAAGAGTGTGGAGAAATGCTGCAATGGCTCAAGTGTTTTAAAACAAAATGTGCCACCATTTTGCTGCTCAACTCCAACCTGGTAGGTAGTAAAAGATCCTCACAAACTCACAGTTTGATGAACACATTCAGTTGGAAATATCTCAACATCCTTACTCATTTCCCTGAAAAAGCTGCTTCTCTTAAGGAGAAATATTCTCTCAACAGTCACCTGATTTAAAGAGGGATCTATTTTTATACATCAAGCAAATTGTTAAATTTGGCTTTCTATGAGAGATTTGTTTCCAGCCTTGACAAATCTTAGCATGTTGCTTGGGATACAAAGGTGCCTATTACTGCCAGCTTCCCCTGTAGACAAGACAGGATTTCTCCTATGCTCAGAATGAAACATGTTCATGTATTTTTTGGATCAGGACCTGAACAAACAGCGTGAAAAATGGATACATGACTGAGCTGAAATTTTACCCTGGCTGCCTCTTTTTGTCTTTCTAACATGACAATCTCATTAATTTTCAATTTTCAGCATAAGGGGAGTTCTGGTGTGATTGTACCTAAAGAACAACAAACAACTCCACCCAAAATCTCTGTAAAGATTTGAAACTGAGCAACTAGAAGATAGAAAATGGCCAGACAGCATTTTCCCTGTCATCTTTCAATATAAAGGTATTACAAGTCATAGATCAACATCAGCATTTGTTTTCGATGAAAAATGTAGATGATGAGAAGAAAATGGTGTAAAAAAGTGAGGAGAAGGTCTGTTTGAGGCGTTGTTTGGCAGAGATGGCAGATAAGTGATCTTATAAAATACATTTGCAAACTTCAGCCAGGAGCTTAGACAGTCTCTCACCAATAGATGGAGCAAAGAGACCAGAAAAGGATCCTGTAGCTGCACTTGCAACCCAGAACAGACATGGAGTTATCCTGTTAGCAACACTCTCACTTGTAAAGTGCCTCAAATGTCAACACAGCAAAACATCTCCAAAATTATGTGCCTTCAGATGCTCTGATGCTGATGATTTCGTTCCTGGGAAGTTCTGCAGCTGGATCCTGCAGTTAAAGGTTCTACACCCACCAGGAAACACTTGGTCCGAGAACATCCTTCACTTAAAAAGGCTTCACCATTCAAGGAAAAGACTCAACAGTCCAAATAAGCCCATCACAAGAGAAAATACTACACAGCTGACACAGCTGTGTGCACACACAGCTGGATGGGGCAGACACCAAGGACATGGAAATTCTGCTTGGCCCTACTCCAGGCCCTACAGAAGGTATGGGCTCCAAGAAGGGGCTTCCATGAAGAAGAAGGGGAGCACTGGGAAAGAAGATAAAACTTTAGGAAAACAAAAAACTAGTTCAGATTGGACTATGTGTAAATATACCTTTACAGGTTTTCCTTGACAATTCCATCAGTTCCTTCCTAATAATTTAATTTTGTTCTCTCTTGTCAGTGAACTGTCTCCCACCAGGAAACACATATCCTTTCATAGCCCTACAACAGGGACCTTCTATCAGGAGGTGAAAAACCCCTGTCAGGACCCAGGCTCAGCCCAAGCAATCCCAGGTATGAGGTGTTACCCACACAGTGAATTGGCAGGGGTCAATCTGATATAAAAACAAAGTCTTACTCCAGTATTTGTCAGCAATCAGTGTAATCCCTAAAATGGGAAGTGCTACATCCTCTTCATCCCAACTCTTTCTCCCAGTAACACTTGGTATTCTCACTATCCAGGACAATTTCTTATCACACTCTGAAACTTTCCATATGCTAGACCACAATAACCTTATGCAACCATAAGTCCTGAAATTGAATCCCACTGATAATTCAACTGCATTGTCCTCCAAGAGATAATTACCAAGGATATCATGCCCAAACTGGTTTACAGGTAGCTTCACCATGGGCTGTACAACAAATGCTACACTCACTAATGGGAAGCTCTTCTGATAAAATCTTCTCTGAGGTGGACACAGAAGAACAGTTTTATGGAATGGCCAGCAGTATCCCTTGGAGATGCACAGGGTGCTGGCAGCCTGCTCCAGCTGACTGCACACAGTGTACATCAACGATCCTACTGGGTTTCCTGCTTTCTTCAGCCTGGGCTACAGCAAGTGATGGGACAAAGTGAAATAAAATGGCAGAAATACATCATAAATATCCTTTATAGGGCACTCCCTTTTGCTATTGTGCAGAGAATTTCTGTTTCATTTGTATATCAACATCTTTTATTGTAGCCCTTCTCCTGACTTCTGAGTATAATTCAGAGCAAGTAATACTATTTTAAAATATTAGAATTCACCAAACTGACAGAATCTATTTATGGTTTAAAAAACCTAACACCATAAAACTACAGCAGTAGGACTGTGTGTAATGTTTATCCCAAAAAATCTCTCACCATCTGTTTTCTTTGCTTCCATTTTCAAGTGAATCCAGATTAAAGCACCTGATTTATACAAACACCTTTTTCAAAGATTATTTGATGAATTAAACAGATGAGAGTCCCTATCCCAAATCCAGACCACAGTGTTGTCCTGTAAAAACCCAGAACCAGAAGAAAATAATCACAGCGTGCATTTTTTTTCAGCTGGCAAACACTCTGGTGTGTGCTTTGTACATGTTGAAGCAAAACCTGACACATGAAAACTTGATTTTAAAACAGATCTACACAAGCTCACTTTGGAAAACAAATGCAAACCATGAATTTTTTTATTAAAATGTTTAGACCAGAATATTTTCAAACTCTTGTTCAGAAACAAAAATATTTCAAATGTTCATTAAAATCTAAAACCTAAATATTGTGTAGAGGCATGTGTGTTTTGGGATGAGAAATCTTTAAAAACATTGTGGAGAGTGGAATTATCAGGCTTGAGCTTCATCCAGACCCATTCCTTAGACAATGTAATGCAGTGAATGCTCAGGAAAGAAATCTGACACTGTTCATACTGGAGACACAGCTGTGCCTGTCCTCCAGAATCCACTCTCCAGTTTTCTCCTCTTCCAGCGAGTACCTTGCAGGAAGAAGGGCTGGGAAAGGCAGAGATTTAAAGACTGAGGTTGTGCACTCCCTAAGGAGGCTCTGAGGAGGAACAGAAACCTTTGTCTGTGACACCATCAGTAGGCTGCTTGGCCTAAATTTCTTTTCCATGAAAGAAGGGATGACTAAGGCTTAAAGGAAGGTGAACAAACAGCATTCCACAATGAAAACTGAAGTCTGATGGCTTTCCCAGACACCTGAAGGCAAAGCCTACACAGACATATTTTCTGAGTATTATTCCATGCTGTTGTCTGGATTCTGGATGACACAGGTTTAGATAAGCCCTTAACCCATATTAAAACAGATTCTGGTCTGGGCTGTTAATGCAGTGTGCCAGGTTTACAAACAAGAAGCAGGGACACGCAGGAGAATTCTGTCAGCTGCCAAAATGAGAGCAAAATGAGTAACTGAGGAACTGACAGCCTTTTCTCTTCCACTCTCTCTTCTTTTCTCCACTTCATAGACATTCCCCACAATTTCACCTCTTAGAAAGACCCCACAGAGCCTTCCTGTTGGCTTTGTGCTGCCTTTCCTTCATTCCTTTCCCATCAGAAATGAAGCTGTTGCAGCCAGTTTTGTGGAGCAGCCCACGTGTCTCACTATGTCCTTTGCTACTCCAGTGTTCCACCTCTCCTCCACAGCATCTGAGTGCATTCCAGCATCAGCTCCTCAAATCTGCTTTTCATTTCTCACCCCAGCCACTTCTGCTGTGAATTGGAATGATACAATCAGAGAATCATTATGTTTGGAAAAGACCTCTAAGATCCAACCATGAACCCAGGGCTGCCACAGCCACTGCCAAACCACATCTCTAAGTGCCACTTCTTTTAAATAGCTCCAGGGACAGTGATTCTACCACTTCCCTGGTCAGCCTGCTCCAGTGCTTGACCACCCTCTCAGTGAATTAATTTCTCCTTCTATACAATCTAAAATGGAAATTATTACTGAGATATTTTCCATAATGCTGGATTAGAGCACTGTGTTTCTGCTTAAATCCTACCTTACAAATCAATACAAAGGTAAGAGAACATATAAAAAAAGCTGCTGCTGATGACACTAAAAATCAAAGCCTGAAGAGCCAACAAATCTGAGCATTTGTCTACAATATATGTCCATAGTCAGCATCAGTGACAGTGCCATAATTCAAACACAGACTCAGTCTCCATTCATTTCATCAGGTGGCATTGGAACAGGAGCACCAACATTAAATTTAAAATAAAAGTTCTGTCAACAAAAAATCTCAGAACTGTCTTTGCAGTTCTTTAAAAGTACAAAATAAAGTTGACTTTGTACATAGCAGTCTCTCTAGGAGAGTTTCCTGCTTCCAGTGAAAGGCAGTGTTTGTTTAATTTAATCACTTAGTGTAAGCTATGGACATGATCTCTTTTGTCTACAGAGGAAGATTTATTTCCCCATGTGTTTCCTTGGAGTTGGTTTACTGAGTCAGTGCAGCAAATGAGAAAAAACAACTAAAAATCCTCCTTTAATGTCTTTTGTTTCAGCACTATTAGTAATTCTCACAGGTGAAGACTTTTTTAATTTATTTTTTAAAGGCACAGATCTTATTAAAGATTGCTCTGAGCAATATCCTCCAATTCCAAGCAGCGCTGGCAAAGTTTGAATTCAATCTGAGCTTTGCAACTGGGGCCCACATCCTTTTCTTACACTTTGCAGTATTAACTTGCATTATAAAAAGGACATTAAGGACACTGTGCACTTCAGAGGAGATCATTTATTTCCTGAATTACTTAAGAAAAGCTAGGCTTGAGCTCACACCCTACAGGAAAGTCTATACTAATTAAATCACTGCCAGCCAGGACCATAACAGGTACAACTTGTACTGGTCTTCCTCTCAGGTCTTTCTTACACACCAGGTTATCTAGCACAAGACAAGCCTAAGTACCAGCCCAGAGGTATTGCAAGGCAGAGGTATGGCATTTTTCTTTAAATCTCAAAGACTTTTGATGTATTTTGTGTCTCACAGGTGGCCAGCAAGTACCCACCCAGCTTGGGAGCCTCAAGAGTGGCTCAGTGGCCCCTTTGCAGGTGTCTGCTATAAGAGAGCTTCAGGATCCACTGATGATATTAACTGGATCTTCACCCACAGGAGCAGGCACCTGCATCCCCATTCTTCACCCAAAAAGTGTTTGCATTTGGAGCAAAACCCCACCCCTGCTAACTCAGTGATACAGCTCAGAGAGCCTGAGCCAACTATTTCAGCTGAAAGTTCTTTACAGAAATGCTCATTTTTCAGTCTGCATTTGAACATCCTACTGCAATAAAAGTTGGGCCTATGATTAAGGTTCCTGGACACTAAAATAGTGTCATAAACACATTATAAGTTCAGGTGTCTGTGTCCTTGCTGCCAGAAAATTGTTCAAGTCCAGAGTGAAAAAAATATCCAGAGTTTCTATTCCATGGCTTAATGATGTTGCAAGATGCACCATTTGTAAAGATGACTGGAAAATAAATGCTCATTTTTAAAGGTGTGAAACAAATAAGCAGATGGAGAGGTTCACTACCACAGCTGATTGGAAGGAAAAATAAATATTTAAAAATATGTTTATATTATAATTGGGTTTGAGTTGGTGTGTGCAAAGAGAGACAAAGCTACCCTATTGCCACAAAAAAATCCCCAGTCTAGCAGGGAAGTTGCCTCCTAGATGCTGCTTCAGGATCTGATATTTAAATTATCTCTCAAATCATCCTTGAGACTTGGACTGACTTAACTGCAGTTCATCACTGGACCACAGAAACACAGAATTCTAAATCCTGAGCTGGAAGGGACCCACAAGAGTAGCCCTTAAGTCAGTTCCCTTGCTCAGCTGCCTGATCTTCTGTGGCTTTTCAGCTGGACTGAGCGTGACAAAGCCCAACAATATGTCAGAAAGATCTTTCCTGTGTCCTTCAGCAACAATGAGCCTTCTAAAGCTCCTATGTCAACCCCTTCCTCTTGTCCACACAGGTATTAATGTGGCGAATCAGGTCAGAAAACAAAAGTAGACATAAATTTAAAACTGCAGAGGAAAGGGAGTCTATTTTCTTGTCCTAATCTAGTTTATGTGCAGCCAACTCAAGTCAGTTGTCCCTCAACACCATGGGGACAGCACAGGAACAGCTTACCCAGGCTTCCATACATAACTTGAATGAATATCCAGGTAACTACAGTACAAGAAAACCACTTTTCTTCCTGGGCACTTTTGTGGCATAGTCTAATTAAGAAAAAAAAAAAAAGCTGATAAAATGCTTTAAAAATCTTATGCCACAAAAAGTGCTGTTAAGCTGAAAAGTAGTTTTGTCACAAAATGAATGTAAGCATTTTCTTTAAAGAGAAATATGTAAATCTGCAGTAATATGTCCAGAACAGAGTGCCACTGCAGGAATAGGAACAATATTTTACCTTTCACGGGAAGTTAGCTTGGAGGAAGAGTCAATTTAAGTATCCCTTGATGGGGCAAGCATTTTGTGCAGTTTTAATTAACATAAAATTTGCTAACATTACTTTTCTTGTGCAAAAAAGAAAAATTACTTAATCCTATGTCAGCAATTTTTGCAGATACATTTATAAAATTGCTAACACATACATATATATATTTAATTTGCAGGGAACTTGAGTTAAGTAAGTGTGACATTGTTTGGATGGATATGGATACTGTCAGATATCTTAAAAATAATACATGGATAAAAATCTTCTTCCAAAATGAAGAAAAAAAACCAAAACCACCAACCAACTAACCAAAGAAAAATAACACAACAAAAGCAGGGTGTTGGACTCAATGATCCAAGAATTCAAGAAGTGTTCTTGTATGCTCCCAGGCATACAAGGGATTCTTGAGGGTATCCTGTGCTGGGCCAGGAGTTGGACTTGATGATCCTTATGGGTTCCTTCAAACTCAGAATATTCTAGGATTCTAAACTCTTTTAAATCCATTTGAAACACTGTCTTCATTCTTGCAGGCTGCTGCTGAAATACATGCAAATTAGATAGTGTACTGAAGGGAAACAGTCTCAAAATACAAAAACCAGTATCAAGTGTTTTGCAGAGCAAGGTTTGCTGCTGGACACAAGGGACTTCACCTGCATGGGGCCTCAAGCCCTTGGATTACCTCTCTGACATTCTCCACAGATGTGTGAGCAGCTCTTTACAAAACTCCTGTCACACAAACCACTTCTAGATCATTTCTCCTGGTTACAAGGGCACAAATTGCCAGAGCAAACACCTGAGCAATCAGTATCTGCTGTCCAGCAGTGTGCTGCTTGTTGCAATGCATCACCAACAGCTGTAGCAATGGAAGCTCATCATTCTTCCCCAAACTTTAGCAGTTATTGAAACACAATCCTAAAGCCAAAGTCCAGTTTGTTAATTTACTACTGAAAGAGGAACAAATGAAATGCTCAGTTTTATTCTGAGCAGCCAGCTCAATGTGAAGTTGTACCTTTCCTGCTTTAGGACATTCCCATGCATATTTTTCTTACTGCAGGAGTGACCCTACAAAGTGATTCACGTCTGCTGAATTTATCTGCAAAGTTAGCAGGACACTGAGAGGTGTCAGTGTTATAACACAAAGCCAAACAGGCTGATCCATGGTGCAGCTAAATCCTCTCTGACAATTCATAACATAAACCACAATGTTTTGCCCATATGATGTTATTGGAACTTTAATTTGCCAAAAGCTTTAAAAAGAAGGAATTAAGGGGTCATTAACTTCAGATATCCCCCTTCCTTACAAAACACAATTCAGTGATTTCCCTCTGGAATGATGCTGCTCTAAGCACAAGAAAAGGGAGAAATCCCACACAACACACCTGTCCTGGTTCAAAGATGTTGAAAAACTCTGAAAGGTAAAATTAATTGCTGTCAGACAGACAGACATCTCTCCATCTCAACAAGATAATTATTTGGGTCTTAAAAAGAGAAACATGAACTTCAAATACAGTACAAAGAAGACCATACATACTGCATTGGGGGCTCCATGTCCCCTGTTGCCACTAAATCTGGTTTTACACATATCATAGGAGACTGAAGAAATCATTGCTTACCTGAGGGCCAATCAGACCATTGATTCCTGGGAATCCTGGTTCTCCCTTTTTACCCTGCATGTTCAACAGAGAAGCACATATTAGAGAGCAGGCCAAAGACTGCTATTGATTATCCAAAGTCTTTCACCTCCAAACTGGTAAATCAACATAATGTGGGTACGTAAAACACAAAAGCTAGAAAGGAAGATGACACCATTTGGAAATGAAACCCCAGTTGTCTTTGACAATCCTGTATCTCCCAAACTGTGACAACAGTCATAAAGTTGAGAGTTCTCAACTCACATCGTGTTCTCATACATCACATCATGTTCTCATGCACATCGTGGCACCTCCTACACTCTGCAATCCCACCTGGCTTCCCCCTGCAGAGGGACAAGGAAGTCATGGTGCTGAGATGCAGCCAAGTGAGTGCAAACATAAGCTGAGAGGTAAAGCAGCATCCCTCTGGTCCCTTGCACTGCTTCGTGCATTAAGAGATAAAATAATTAGGAAGTCTGGTGCATGGTTGAATAGAAAATATCCACAATCTCTAAGCTGCTAAACAGGACTCCATGAGGCATTTCTAAGTAAAGGTGGCATTAGCACCAACGGGCAGAGCTCACTGACTCCTCTGCAAGTAAAAAACATCCCTTCAGAGGAATCAGAGAACTCCACAGGTGCAAGGCAAGGACAAGCCAAGAGCTGGAGTACAACCCTGAGACAAGGTCACCTCTACAGATGCTGGAGCTCTGTGTCCCCACGGATTTGATCTCGAATAATTCAAAAGGAAAAAATCCGGCATGAGAAAAATGAGGAAGAATGGAGTAAGCACTGGAGTTAAGGCAGAGGTTGGATTTGTTTCTTAACCCAACAGGTGACTTGCTGTGTTACTTTAGGTAAGTCGCATATTTTATAAAAATAACCTCTTCTTCCCTCATATGTAACAGAGACTGAATCATTAATATTTCTGAGGCTGTTAGTAATATAGTAGGAGGGTACAAGAGAAGTCATGTAAATATCTGAGACAGACTTTTTACTCCCTCATTTCTACTTCTCATTCAGACTGATTTTCTTTTTGGAAGGAAAATATAATTAAAGAAGTGTAATGTCCCTGCTAATGTGAAGGATCATATATAAAATTTTCCTTTTATTTTTCTTCATTGAAAGATGTTTAGAAACAGCATCTATGAACAACAGCTTTCTGCTGATTTAAATGAATGAAAAATCTAAACAATCAAAAACAAAGTAAGTTTTCATCATGTTTTATTCATCTGGGACTGAGATTTATTAGCTTGTGTGTCTGAATCAGTTATTTAAATTATTTTTCTCATTAAAAAAATTCCCAACAACCCTCCACCCCAAACAATGAAAATCAGCAGTCATATACAGAAGAATTTAAGAAGAATATTAAAGGAGTGATTATAGGGTGCTCAGGTATCAGAAGGAATTTGTTATCATTTACAGGACTTGCTATTAATAAAAAATTGAATTATATATTCCAGAACACCCACTATCTATAAATGTTCCTTCTACTTTTCCAAAGTCTGTAATTTCTTTACTTGTCAAAGCCAACAAGAGCTTATTTTTAATTTGAAGCACTCATGTCATCACAATTTAACATATGTTTTCTAGTTAAAGATGATTATTTTGCCCACTGCCAAGGTGACCATGCAGAGGACACTGTTAAAATACTCATTTAAATAAATAAGTAAGCTTATGAATAAAGCATACAGGATGTGGTGTGTGGGGCCAGACATGGGAGATGAGCCACCTCCAGCTTCCTGTCCATTCCAGCTACATTCCAGAGTTACAACACTGAGGCCAGAACAGAGAATCACAGAATCACAGAATCATGGAATCACAGAATGGATCACACTGGAAGGCACCACAGCAGGCCATCTGGTCAGGCAGGACCATCCCCATCCCAAGCACTAGATTGGGTCCAGACAATTCTAGAATATCTCCAGTGAGGGAGACTCCAGCGCTCAGTCACTTCACTAAAGAAGTTCTTCCTCACAGTCAGGGGGTGCCTGTGCATCAGTTTCTGCCTGTTGCTCTTGTCCCATTGCTGGGCACACCAAGCAGAGCCTGGCCCAGGCTCTGACCTCTCCCTGCAGACACACACAGACTTTGTCAAGGTCCCCCCTCAGTCATCACTTCTCCAGGCTGAACAGGCCCAGATCCCTCAGTTTTCCTCACAATTGAGATGCTGAAGTGTTTTTCTCTGAGGTTTGGTCCCAGGAACAGAGGTGGATTTGGCACCAGGCACATAGGAATCATCCTTAATTGTGTCCATCAAAGGAAAGTGTTATTGATTCCTTTATGTCCCACCAACTGTTCTGTCTCCAGAATGATGCTCAGGAACACTGCTCTGTGGCAGCAATGCGAGATACAAGAGAAGCTGTTTATTCTTTCTTTGGGTATAATGCTGAGAAACTTCAGTGCTTTTCAAAACATTAAGAAATCCCTTAAAGCAGTACATAATTATACAGACAGACTGAGAGAAGTTTCCCATTGTGAAGGGGACTTGTGGGCCACTTGGAGGTTAGCTGAAATAAACTTCAACACATTTGCTCCAAAGCATTATAGTCTGTCTGTAAAGGACAGAAATAATTGCTGGGAGAAATTATACCTGAAAGCAAAACTCAGTGAAATGTCACACTGCCTAATAATATGACAGAAACCCAAAAATTATACTCTGTTACCTACAGTAAGAATCAGGTAAGTCTGTAAGATTTTGTCTCCTTTGACAATATGACATATGTCCTATTTGCCTATCAGCAATTTGAACAAAAGCACAGTTAAAAATGTGCGTTCTATTGGAAATTCGTGTATTTACCTCACTGACAATTACAGCTTCACTCCAAATTTAGTCTGTGGCATCAATCCCTTTTCCTTTCTTTTGTTAACTTGCTTACAATTTGATTTTTGCATGGCTGAACTTTGCCAGTGCAGGCAAAGTCATCTGAACATTTCAACCATCTACAAATAAATGTGAACACAACCATCCATCAGAAAGATATCTACTTTACAGAAGACAGGAAAACAAGGAAAAATGTTGTTTCCACGCTGCTGGAGGGGAAATTCTGAAAGGTACTGTAGCCTAAGACTCTTTCCCATCTTGCTGTACAATAGCCAGAATACCCATTTATTTTCTTATCATGTTTTTCTCTGAGGTTTGGCCCAGGAATAGAGGTGGATTTGGTACAAAGTACACAGAAAACATCTTTAGTTGTGAATGAATATGACTTCTAGCATAAATGCCAATTGTTTCCCCTACAACCTAGATGGGATACTAAGACTACCCATTTCATCCAGTCTTTTTACCTCAGCATTATTAGAGAAACCAGAAGAAATCAAGCAGTGTTAATTAATGTTTGAGCTCCCTGAAGGCACCAGCCTTTTGCAGTCTCCATATGCACTAGATAACACCAGTAAATTTTGAAGTGAGAGCATCTCCGTAGCATGAGGATGAAAATACCACCAGGGTTGGCCAGATCATGGGTGCTAATGGGGCAGTTGTGGCAAAGCTAAGGGTTACAAGGACTTCTGGACATTGAGAGAGACCAAACCTTGTGACTGGGTCCTTCCAAAAAGACTACTTAATATTCTAGGCTTAATATTAATATTAAACCTTAATCTTAATATTAACCTTGTTCTCCTCTCTCTCCTGGATTATTTACCCATTTCACCCTGGAGTTACCAGTCAGCTCTCTCCTTCCCTTGGATCCTGGGAGCCTAAGGGGGTTCAAACCCAGGGCAGCTCACACACAGAGAACTAAAAGTTGAAATAGTGTTGACTTCCAAATCGAAGTTGTGACTGGCCTGAACAGGAAAATTTGCAACAATCCACTGAGATGGGTCAAGAACAGAAAGTCAAATACCTGTATTTCTTCCAACATCAAACACAGGAAGAGCTCAGCAGACCTCCAGAGACCTGCTAACTTTATCTCTCCCAGGACAGCTGAGAGGGACAAACCTTCCCAGACATGTGATCTGAACACTGCTCCTCTGGGTGGAGGGTGTACCCTGAACCCAGGAGTTCCCAGTTTTAATTATTTATTATTATTAATACTTATCAGCCTGAATTATGTACACTGAGTCTTAAATATGGAAATGCACATTCACTAAATGCTACTATATTATAAACATATATTTCCATTAATTTTCTTTTCGTAAGATTATTCTTACTACCCCATGAGACTCCTGTATTATTTTTTGTTTTGCATTGATTGTACCTTGAACTTGGACAGATTTTATCAATGTAATTTTATAAAACTAAGCTGCACATCAAACTCAAAGCAGTCTAGATAGCTCCTACCTCATGACTGCTGCAGGATAAATGATGTTTTCCCTTGCTCTCTTTCTGAAATTTCAATCACTTGAATGAACTTGTAACATTTAAAAAAGAGGCAAGTTCTTGAAATCAAAATTATTGAGTACACTTCAGAAGAACCCTGTGTTTACTCTGTACTGGCCACAGATCTGTGTGGTTTCCAGGAACATGTCATACATCTGCACATTTGTGTCTATCAAGAAAAAAAATTGGTTTTATTTCCAACAAATATTTCAATAAATCAGGTTATCAAAGACTTAACTGAAGAACCAAAGCACTTCAATTCTCTTCAATTAGACAGAAGAAAAAGAAGGACAGGAAAAGGGAAGAAAACCACAAAAGACACCCTAAAAGTGAAAGCAGAGTCTCAGAGTTCTCTTTCTTTTTTAGGCAGTTTTAATAAAATCTGGACAATGTTGTCTGTCACTCAAAGGTCTTACAGGTCACATGAGAATAACAAAGCATTTTTCTTCACACCGTGTGCTCCTGATGTGAGGCATCATTGTCGAAATGCAGACATCAGGTGCCAGGGACTTGTGACTAATAAAATGAACACAGTCCAGTTGCTTGGTTCAGGTTGGAATTGTAACCTCCTGCCCCCAGATGGGATCTGTGTAGATGCACCAAGCCCATTACTTTGATTCATCTCATGAATTCAGTCACTGAATAATGGCCTTTAATTTTAAAAATATATCTATTTATCTAAGAATGTCTGATGACTAATAAAGACCCTTAGGAGAAGTCTAACTAGCTAGACACAACAGAGTCTAGGGAAAAATTCAAAGACAGAACAGATCAAATGATCATTAACAGAAGCATTTTCTGTCCTGTTGCAAATCCTGACAGATCACTGTCCTTTACCCAGCTAATATGCACTATTAATCTTATTCAAGAAACATTTCACACCAGGCTTTAAAATCAAGATAGTTCCTAAGTTACCAACTTAAAGGCAAAGCACTGCAGAGCTATTTGCTAAAGTGATATTTTCTAACATCTGGGAAATTACAAGAAAGCAAGTAAATGCCCTTTTCCACTGAGGCACTAACTAAAGGCTGCACGCACTATCTCCCCAAGGAGAAGATTCCTAAAATTCATGCTTACAGCTGAATTTAATAGCACAAAATCCAATGGACAGTCTGTAGAAAACCTCTTAGCAGGGTATGTATTTTTTCCCTGTGCTGTTGTTTGCTCATCACCCCCCTATGCTCACGGGCTCTCACACAGGCTGATAACAGTGCTGATGCTGACTCAAAGCACTGCAGGCAAGCCCCATGACCTCCTTTAAGGAGTGAGTTATCATCAAGTCTCTGTGGCCACTTTAAAAAGTGACCCATTGAACAGCAGTACTGAGACCCAGATGACTGCCTCTAAATATGCTAAGCAGGTATCTCAGTTCCACTCTTATTTGTTGACACCCTTGAGGGCAAAGAGGCCCTGAAGAGAGACCTGGACAAATAGACTGGGCAATCACCAACTGTATGGTGATTAGTGTGAATGCACAGTGCTGGATTCTGCACCTGGGATGGGGCAAACCTGGATGTACAGACAGACTGAGAGAGGCTGGGAAGCAGCTGTGGAACGGCATCTGGTCAGTGGAAAGTTGAATGTGAGTTGTGGGGAATAAATTCCACAAATGCAAGTTTGTCTATGAAACTGTTGCTGCTAATGTCAGCTGTTGTTTGTTAATGCCTTATCTCTTTGTAAACTGCAAATGTTCCCAGCTGTTTGTCTTTTCCCTTCCCCGGTACTTACCTTGTATCCAGTCAGCCATAATGCTCCTAGCTGTCTGTCCCTTCCCCGTACCATACCTCTACTTTGTATCCACGCCCACCTTCCCGTTCCCATTTTCAATGATATGCAACCCCAAGTGATCATGGGACACTAGCAGAGGTTAAAACCCCTAAAACAACGAGCCCAAATGCCATCTGGGACTGAAAATAATGTTCTCTGGTCAAGAAGGTGAGTGGAGGAGGCAGGTTTACCATCTGGAGCTGCTCTGTCCTGTCGCCATGACCTCAACAGCATCTTACTAACATGACCTGCCCTTGATTGGCAGACAGAATTGTCTTCTTAAGAACCCTGTCAGGACAGAAGGGCTATTCTTGTCTGGGAAGAGAAAACTGCAATGGAACTACACCGCTCCTCTTTCTGCTTTGTCCAATGGGAGCAGCAGTAGTGTGCAAAACCCTTTGGGTTCCTTGCCTAAAGTTAACGTGTAATAAAAGTCATACATAGAAGCAGGTGCATCTGCCCTCTCAGCCAGGAGGGTCAACCCTGTCCTGGAGGCATCAGGGACAGCGTCAGCAACCTGGCAAGGAGGGGACTGTCCTGCTCTGCTCTGCACTGGGGTGGCCTCACCTCGAGTCCTGGGGGCAGTTTAGGGTGCCACAATTTAAGAAACATAAAAAGGTATGAGAGAGTGTCCAGAGGAGGGCAACAAGTGTGGCTGCTGGTCCAGGTGGAAAGTCTGTGGTGTAAACATAGAGAGATGGGAACAATGGAGGGACCTCAAAACATAAAGGCTTTTAATGTAACCAAAACAACAAACGTCCGCACTTCTTGCAGGCACACATCCAAAGACCTGGGAAAGTGATGAATTTAACAATACACAGGGGTCTCTGAGGGCAAAGGTCCATCATGAATGAGAACTGGGAACATGTCTGGACGTGTCCTTACGTGTTCCTTGGTGTCCCACGGTTTTAGGTTCAAGTCTCTTGTATCTGCAGGCAAAGCCACATCCCTGTCCCCACCCACCAGCTCCAATTCCACAACAAAATGTGGCTGAGGAGACCTCAGCCTGGGGAGGAGGAGACTGAGGGGAGGCCTCATTGCAGTTACAGCTTCCTTGGGAGGGGAAGAGGAGGAGCAGGCTCTGCTCTGTGGTGACCGGTGACAGGACTTTGAGGAAATGGCATGAAGCTGAGTTGGGGGAGGTTTAGGCTCGATAGCAGGAGAAGGTTTTCCACACAGAGTGTGGCTGAGCACTGGAACAGGCTCCCCAGGGCAGTGATTACAGCACCAAGCCTGCCAGAGTTCAAGAAGCATTTGGACAATACTCTCAGGAACATGGTGGGATTCTGGAGGCTGCTCTGTGCAAGGCCAGGACTTGGTCTCAATGATCCTGATCTGTGCTTCCAACTCAGATATTCTGATTCTGTATTGTCTAATGACACATTCTTCATATGAACAGGCTCAAGCAAGGAAAAGCAGGTTCAGAATATGAATGTAATATCAGGCCCATTATGAAATTTCCCTTTTAGCAGTACTTAAATATGTGAAGACATAATTCCATGTCAGAAAAAATCCAGTATTTTTTTCATACATACAAAAACCAAGCTCCTGGCAGTGAATGGAACACCAGCTGCCATTTTTGGGGACCCTCTTTTTGAGCAGACCAAACAGAACAGAAAATGATAAGTGTTTCAAGAACCTTTACACTCACTTGACTTCCAGGACAACAAAATTTCTCTGGAATTTCAAACTGACTACATTAGTTGTGATTCTGCATACTCATAGTCATATCAAGCAACCCCTTAGCAGTAAGGAGCACATAAAAATACAGGAGAGTATATGGAAAGAAAGAGCCAGCACTGTATTCAATATGTTGACTCCAAGAGGTACCGAGGTTCCTGGACCATAAATAAGGAATATTGGAAAGGATCTGGGCCTCAGGATTCTTGACATAAGTAGACAATTATACGTAAGGTGGGTGAAGGTAGCCAACTTTATTGAACAAAGCAGTCCTGAGCCTGTTGAGACTCATATTAAATAAAAAAAAAAGCAACTCACCCTTTGACCTGGCAAACCAGGGACTCCAGGCTTGCCTTCCAGACCAGGCTGCCCCTTTAAAAGTGAAAATATTTAGGAAGTTAACAGAGTAAGAAAAACTAGTAAACTATAGAAGATTTCCTAGCTGTTTTGTGCTACCATTACTGCATGGCTACCTTGACAACTCTTACCTGATAATTATGTTGTCCTGTGAGCAGAAGAGAATGAGTAAACAAGATAAAGTGACAATGCCCTGATTTAATACAGAGCACACAACTATATTTAAATTACATAATTCAAACCAGATTTACCTAAGTAACACATCTTCACAATGCCACCAATTCTACAAAAGCCAATCAACGGTGAAACACAACAAGCAATTCAAAAGAGAGGAAATACAGAGTGTTTGCAAATGAGGCAGCACTGACAATCTGAACTGAGACATCCTGCAGAGCTGGGTCATAAAATATAACTAGAACAAGCTAGAATTTAAGTCAGAAATAAGAATGTTGGCATGTACAAACTGTTGTAAAAATTCTGTTGAAATATAAACACACATACTCAATTGTTAGTTTTCATCCAGAAAATATTTCAGCCACGACCTTTTGGCCTAACACCAAGCCCTTTGACAGCAATCATTTCCTGACCTTCATGGCATGACAGCTCACAAGGTATCAGTCAGTGCCTCTCTGAGATGTGCTGAATGCCCATACAGCTCTTCAGGACATTAGAAACAGAAAAACAATGAGGTTCTGCATGACAACAGCCTTAAGGCAAACTCTGCCCATGTCCTGGTTGTCACTTCCCTGTGTTCAGACAGACCATCCACAGCGTGACACCTCCTCTCACCAATGAAGAAAGCTGGAGGCTGTGGGCACTATTTAAATGTTTTAGAGCTTGAATAACGTAAAACATTTTCATATGCCTCATCCAGGCTGAGTTTCAGCTTCTGAAGTTGCAAGTAGTGAGAGAAACAACTTACTGGAGGTCCAGGAAGTCCAGGTTGGCCTTGTGGTCCTCGTGGCCCAGGCTTTCCCTACAGGAATGTTTGAGGTTTTTTTAAAAAGTGTTAAAATATCTTTATGAAAATGTGCATGGGCACATTAGACATGTATCCTGTCTTCACAAGGCCTCCACTTTCCCCACAAATCCCAAAGAACCAGTGCAGAGACCAGCTGGTTTTCTCCTTAATCTCTGGCTACTCAAATTATCGAGCACTCACTAGACTGCAGACAGACTAATCCACCCACACTCAACAGGCACTTATGCATATCTGGTTCTCTATTTTTCAAGGCTGGTAACTCTCCTGAAAACACTGGGGTATTCTGGATATTCCACTAAAACACTCTGGGTTGGAGTTTGGTGGAGAAGAGTAGTTTCTGCATAAGCAGCTTCCCCCAGGCCTACAGGAGCTCTGAAGGGGCTTTAAAGTATCATTTACATGATGCATACAATTGTGTTAAGTAGCAGCTAAATGCAAAGTATGGATCTACCAACCAAAAAAAAAATTAAAGTTTAAACATATATATATATGTCTTATACATAGGACTAACAGATACACACACCAGATATGTCCCTCCCATTTGAGTGCCCAGGTTCATAGACAAGCTATGCAAAAAACTCAAATACAGTCTAACATTAATGTTAACACATCCCTGTCCTTAAATAATTGCATAGCTGTCTCTACAGTTCATACTTCTCGTTGATGCTACATTCACTACATCTGAAAATGACATTGTCCTTTTTCCTTTTTTGGTTATTTTCTCCACTGTAAATAGGAAAATTTATTGCTTGATGTCTTGAGAATGCTTCCCTTTAAAGCACTATTTTAAAGCAAAATCTAACCTAACAGGTAACAGAATTACATTAAAATATCCTTGCAATGAATGAAGAGATATTGAGGCTCTCTTACTTCCTCTCCTTTTAGGCCTTCAATATGCACCTGCAATAGAAATTCAGAGTCATAAAGGATCAGAAAGAGTAAATACAAGGCAGAAGGTGCCAGAGGTATGGTGGCCCCCCACAGGCTATTTTTCTTCCCTTGCTGTTCCTTCAAGTTGCATGGTAACTCCTGTAGCTCCTCAAATTCTGTTGCACATTGGGAGATGCTTCCTATTTAAAGAGGTCAGACTGACATAAGGTTTTCTCTCACCTGTGAAGTGATTTGAGTGGTTGTATAAACAGTAAGAACTTAATTAATTATCTCATTATATAAACAAGTTAGTAAATTCTGCAGATCTTGTTTTATTGTAAATCACAAAGATCTATTGAATGCAGAAGGAATCACATAACAAGCAGACTGGCTTGGGATATGCCCCATCAGTTAAACTCATTTTCAGGTGTTAAACGTCTTTAAAATGTGTTGGTAGTTGCCATACCATCATTAATACCACATTTGAGCAGGACAACAAAATGTTCTTGCCCAAATAGGCTGGTTTTTTCATAGTTTTCTTTTTCTAATTCCTTTCTTTCTACCACGTTCTGAGTAAGGGAATTGCCTGCTGACTTTCCTGTGATAACCAGGGAGCCTCTCGTTTTTGTCTTTAGTTGAAGAGTGCTATTTCCTATTTTTATTTTTTTTTTCTTTTTGCGAAAGTTAAAGGGATTCTTCCTAACTGCTTTGTTACCAGCCCATACTGAACTCAGTTCTAGACCTGTCCTTTGCATACTTAGTGGCAAATCTTTGTCCAATCACTTGGAGATGACCTTTTCATACAGACAAATACTAGTCTCTGGACATCCTTATATCGCTGCTGGAGATGTCTCTGGCATCAGTGAAGGCACTGCTGAAAGCAGAGGAATGCACAAAGGATATTTAATCTGTGCCACAGGAAAAGTAAACCCCACTCTTCTGCTTTATGTGTAATTTTTTCATGAGGGCCTTCCTGATTTCAGCACATCAAGTCCTAGTTGTCTTACATTCCACCAGGACTTTTCCAGACACAAGCCAAGGAAAAATCATTCCCTCTCATCATAAACGTCCTTTTTCTTCTCCTGCCCCAGCTCTTATGCTCAGTCCATGTCACAGACACTCAGCTAATCAATATTGAAATTTCATTTGCTTTTGTAATTTTCACAGGCTCTATGTACCAAAGGCCACTTGGAATCAGCAACTGTCAGACACCACATAGTCCTGTCACAGTCTTGCTGTATCTGATGCACTTGAGGCAATCTTCCCATTTCACAGTCTCCCACAATTGTAGCAGAGCATCTCTTCATTGGAACCTGTCACATGCCTTCTTCAAAAGTATTCACTTTTTAAAACTTCTTTTAAAAAAACCCCAAAACCAAAAGTATTTAAGAATATCTCTTGGTGAGATCCTCCCACCCTGCATTTCCACTTTCTCATGCAATAATTATACAAAGTTTGGGAAAGCTAAAAAAAACTCTTACTGAAGTGCCAGGCAATCCTGGAAGACCTGGTTCACCCTGGAGGGAAAGACAAAAGAAATGAAAAAAACATCCATGGAACACAACATGGCACAATACTAAACAGCATAAAATAAAAGCAACATCCTGAGCATGTTTTCCAACTGTTGTTGCACATTCTTATTTTCAATACCATCTCATAATTAATAAATCTGGATGCACAATCTCAATTAATTCTGTTTTCTCTGCTCTGCAGATGAATACATGCAGAAACTGGTTGTGGTCTGTGTTATTGTGATATTTTACATACATTTTAATGACAGTGACTTAAAATGAATGATGCATTGGATATGCAATAGCATTAGATATGCACTTCAAAACATCTTGTATTTGCTCTGTGCACTTACCACACAAACAAACTGCTGCTTAGATCCCTAACAGACCCCAAGGGGACAGGTATTTAGGAGGTCAAAATGCTTTTGTTTGTAAGTAAGCAAAATAACTGAGGAAAAAAAAAGTGAGAAATGGTCCATTTTCCCCAAGTCTCATTTTATAGAGCAAATCATGTCATACTGGTGGCAAGACACCGGGATGCTACACCCTCTTTCCATGATTTATTGCCATCTACACTATCAATTTGTTCCAGTTCATTTTTCTCCAGCAGTGTCCACTATTTATTATGCTTTAAGACTATGCATACAGAAGGTTTATCCTTTACTTTAGGCACAAACTGGTGTTAAATTTATCACATAGCTTCCTTCCACACTCTATTTCTTCATTACTCATGTAGATCTCTGAATGGCCCGGCATCTTTCATATTTTTTCTCATAAGTTCAATTACTCTTTGTTATTTATTAAGAGTGTCATAGTTTGGGTTGGAAGGTATCTTAAAGATAGAATCACTGAAACATTAAGGTTGAAAAGACTTTGAAGGCCATTGAGTTGAAACTTTGACTGAACACCACCATGGCAACAAGACCAGAGCACTGAGTGCCACATTAGTTGTTCATTGAACACTTTCAGAGATGGTAACTCCACCACCTCCCTGGACAGAACCATCCAATGCCTGATAAACCTTGCAGTTAACAAATTCTTCCTGCTGTCCAACATGAATGTTCCCTGACACAGTTTGAGGCCATTTTCACTTGTCTGGTTGCAGGTTCCCTGGGAATAGAGACCAGTCCCAACAGGGCTACAACCACTTGCTGGGGATGCAAAAAGCAATAAGCCTGCCCCGAGCCTCCACTTCCCCAGAACACACCCAGCTCCCACAGCAACTCTTTATAGGATTTACCCTTTAGATCCTTCATCAAATACACTGCCTTCTCTCTGTGGCACCTCAATCTCTTAGTTTTCATGAGGAGCCCAGAACTGAATGCGAGACTTCTACCAGTGCCCGGCACAGAGGGACACTCATCACCCTGGTCCTGCTGGCCACGCTAGTACTGACACAGAAGGCCAGGAGGCCACTGGCTTTCTTGCCCACCTAGGCACAGGCTAGGTCACATTTGGTCACTGTCACCCAGCCCCTCCAGGGCCTTTCCCCCGGGCAGCTTTCCAACCACTCTGTCCCTAGCCTGGGGCACTGGGACATGAGGGCAGGACCCAGGCCTGGCTCTTCAGGAAATCCAGCATTGCACCATCCATCCAGCCTCTCCACATCCCCGCAACAGAGCCTTCCTACCCTCTGGCACATTGACACTCCCAACCAACTTCGTGTTGTCACAAATTTACAACTGAAGGAACCCTCAATTCCCTTGTTCACATCAGCAGGACACACACTGAACAGGGCTGGATCCAGGGGACACTGCCAGTGACCAAATGCCACCTGGATGCAGCACCATTCACAGCCAGTCTCAGTGCCCAGCCATCCTGACAACTCTGAAGCCAGCAAAGAGTGCACCTGCCCACGCCCTGGGCTGACAGCTTTTCCAGGATTCTGCTGAGGGAGATAAAGTCAAAGGTTTGCTCAAGTCCAGGGAGACTCCATCCACAGCTTCTCCCCCAGGCCTGAGGCACATCACTTGCTCATCAAAGGACGTCAGGTTTCTCAGACAGGACCAGCCTTCCCTAAACCCACGCTGGCTGGGCCTGATCCCTCAGCTGTCCCCTATGGGCTGTGTGATTCCCCGCATCCTCCCTGTGGCCCTTCTTGGGCATGGGTGTCACATTTGGCACCTCCAGCCAAGATGGCACCTCATGACTGGCCAGGACTGATGATGAAGGACAGAGAGTGGCTTTGAGAGCTCTGCCACAGCTACCTCAGCACCGCTGGGGGACTCCTGGCCAGCCCCAAAGACTTGTCAGTGTCTCAATGGCTCTGCGGGTCACTAATGATTTCCTCCTGGATTACAGGGGTTCTGGTCTGCTCTCTGCCCCTCTCTATCAGCTCAGGGCACTGTTTGTCCTTTCGAGGATTGATCTGCATGTTGAACCTCTGTAACAATATTCCCTCCACAAATCCAATAAAAAATGGGAATTTTCCTTGTCACTCCTTTGTTAATCTTTGCAAACAGACACTCTTTATTGTCTTTTAGAGTAGTGGCCAGATTAAATTCAAAGAGCATCTTTTTTTCCATTCTGATGGTCTTTCTACCTGGGGTCAGGGATAGAACACTTCGTTGACTGGGTGGGAATAACAGTTTGGCTCAACACAAGGTTTGTATGGAGATGTTTACGGGAGGAAGATACAAGGTGGGATAAGAGAGAGCTGCAGGTCATTGGGAGAAGAACAAGCCGGCAAGAATAAAAGCCGGCAGTGGCCAGTCCCAGGACAGCAGTGCTCGGAGGAGGCAGCAGCTCCTCAGGAGGCAGCAGCTCCTCAGGAGGCAGCAGCTTCTCAGGAGGCAGCAGCTTTCCTGGGTGTTCGTGGCCAGAGTCTGGTACACAACCTGGAAGATGTCAAAGCAGCAGAAGACGAATGCCCACGGCCAGCCCCATAGTGGCAGCCACTGCTGTACAAACGGCATGGGGCAGCAGCAAGGCAGGGCCATTGCCTGACACCCGTGCAACCCACATTTGCTGTGCAGATCTGCACTGGGACCCAGCCGGTTTGGCAGCAGCTGGGGCACTCTGAGACAGAAGAGCTCAGCAAGGTGCAGGGAGGACATGGGGGTGACACCTGCAGTGACCTGTTCAGAGAACTGGGCCCCACATCTACGAGACAAGAGGCCTGTCACATCCACCTGGAGAACCTCCAAGTGGTTAAGTGCCTGCCCAAAGTGGGAGGGAATTCGTCTGCCAGCCCAGCAAAGTGCACATCGCAAGCAGCTGTGCCCAGAGGATGAGGAGGCCATGATGCAGCGTCTCTATGAAAGGAGAGGAGCAGGAAGACAAAGTCTATGACGAGATGTTTAGATCCATCATCTCCTCCCTGGACGAAAAAGAAATCCCCCTGAGGTCCAAGTGCATCCTCAGGGATCCAGCAAGCCCCACCCTAGAGGCAGCTGCAGGCCCCTTGGAGCCACACGGCACATCCAGAGTGACCAAAGATGTCACAGGAGGGACACCAAAACACTTGGAGCTTGTGTCTCTGGACCAGCTGTTGGCTGAGCTGGGCCCTGCCTCTGACGAGTTGCTGTCCTGTGATGCTATTGTCAAGGAGCTCCTGTAAAACTGGGACCAACAAGAGCTCCCTGACAGAGAAGGAGCAGGATACAGGGTCAGCGAGCCACAGAGTGCCTTGGTTCTTCCGACACAGGACAAAGAAGGATGTGTCCTCAGGGATGGGCCAAGCGTCACCCCAGAACTCACTGCAGGCTCCCAGGGGCCACACAGCACTTTGGGCGTGACCAAAGACCAGCAGGAGAGGCAGAAAACAACGCAGAGACGGCACCTCCTGACCTGTTGGCACACCTGTGCCCTGCCTCTGGCGTCTCACCAGCCTGTGATGCTCTTCTAAAGGAGCTCCTGGAAAATTGGGAGGAAGAAGAGCTCCAGGACAGAGCAGTGGCAGGAGAGAGGGACTGTGAGCCAGAGAGCGTGGTGTCTCTCCCACCACAAGAAGAAGATGGAGAGACAGCACCTTCTCCTACAGACAGCAGTCTTAGTCACAGTCCCTGTGACGAGGGGAACAGCAATGCTCTGCCCATGGCACTGCCTGAAGAGGCAAAGGTGTCTGAGGATTCTGTCTCTACTGCCGAGGCCGCGGACGAGGCTGATGCAGCACAGATGCAGACTGGCTGTACCCAGGCTGCCCCTCCCCAGGAGGAGCCCTGTGGAGCTGTGGCACAGGCAGGGCCCTGCCCGGTGCCTGCCCAGGCCCTGGCACGCAGCGTTCCTGCTGGCCCCGCCGGCAGCGCAGCCGTCCCGCAGCCCCCGGCCCCACGGCCATGGCGCTCCATCGCCAAGAGGGCCCGGCGGGCTCTGCGCCGGCTTTTCTCCTTCAGCTGCCTCAGGGGGCAGCCAGAGGAGTGAGCCCAGTGCCAGAACCAGGACCATCACCAAAGATGACTGATCCAACTGAGAAAACCACTTGCCAAAGGTGGGTCCTGCTGCAGGCCCCAGCCCATCACCCCCTAGCCAACAGCAAGGCAGCCTGGTCAGGGAGAGCTGGCTGAGGAAGGGTGAGAGCTCAGCCTTGCAGAGTCCCACAGAAGCTGACTTTAGGCCCGGGCTGCATTGCGGGGGTGCAGTCCCACCCTACCCCCAAGGCTGAATTAGGAGCTCAGAAATGTCTTTGGGTCACAGCATTGCAGGTACATGAAGGCACAGTCATTCTTCTTTCAGAGGGCAAATAAGAAAATGCCTCCCTCCGTATGTGCAACAAGGACTAGAGCAAGTGTTAACCTCAGATGAACTGAACAGGGGTCTCACCTTCACCCAGTCCGACCTGGTCCTGCAGGGCAGAGAAGCGCAGGGTCAGGAGAGACCAACAGGACCTTGCACTGTGCTCTGCTCGATCTCTTCTCCACCCCACTCCACCCCACCCCAACCTCATTGTTACCCATCCCCACCCCATTTTCCCCCCCTGTTCCTTTCTCACCCTCCTCTTTCCTATCCGTTCTATGTTTTTACCCCACATTCATTGTTAGATAAATTCCCCATTGTTGACTTTGGTTCATGGTCTCGTTGCCACCTTTATTCTGACAGAGGCAACTCTAACAAATCACATCTAAACAGGGGCACACATCTGCACACAGCACTCCAGGTGTGGCCTCCCCCATGCCCAGCACAGAGTGCAAACTCCATCCTGGTCCTGCTGGCCACATTAGTGTTATAAATGAGTTAATGTTCCAGGGTGGGATTAAGAGTTGTTAATTGAGTTGTAAGCTGTTAATTAGTTGTTGTGGAGTTGTGAACCGTTTGTGTGTGAGTTGTTGATGGGTTGTTGTGGGCGGGTTATAAAATGGTGGGCTGCTGGGATAGAGATGCTGCAGTGCGGGTGTGTGTCCACTGGGGGGAGGGCTAGCGGGTGTTCGGTTGGTTGTTGGGTTGGAACTTTCTAGAAAATGACATCATGGAGTGAGAGCACCAACTCGAACTGTGATTAGACGACGAGCCGACCTATCAGGGCCGGGCATTCAGAAATGACTGGCTCCGATTGCACCTGCGTAGACCAATCAGCGACCAAAGAGGAGCCAATCAGAACAAGGATTGAAAAACGCACCAGTGGCGGGGATGCGAGGCCATAGAGGCTGCCCCGGTGCTCGGCGCCTGGTCCCGGCAGAGCCCCGCGCCCCAGGGAGCACCAGCCTGGCACGCTGCTTGGTTGTGGTGTTCTCTGGTTTGTCGCGCGGGGCTCGGGCTTATCTCATCTCGAGTCCCCGCTCTCAGTTGTTAATTTAACAAGTTAACCTTTGAGAGGTTGCTGGCCTCGTTTCTAACTGTAGTGCAGACACAGAAGGCAGGAGGACACTGGCCTAATTGCCCACCTGGGCACAGGCTGGCTCATGTTTGGCCACTGTCAGCCAAGGCACCCCAGGCTGTTCCCTCTGGGCAGCCTTCCAGCAACTCTGCCCCCAGCCTGGGGCACTGCAGGGCATTGTTGGGACACAAGGGCAAGACCATGCCTTGGTCTTCTTGAATCTCATCCTGCTGGCCTCACACCATCAATCCAGCCTGTCCACATGCCCCTGGCAGAACCTTCCTACTCTCCAGCACATTGACACTCCCACCCCCCTTGGTGTCATCACAAATTTACTGCTGAAGGTACCCTCGATGCCTGTGCCCACATCAGCAGGACAGACACTGAACAGGACTGGGCACAGGGGACACCACCAGCGACAGGGCACCAACTGCATGGGGCACCATTCCCACCACTGTCTGGACACGGCCATCCTGACAGTCCTGAACCCAGCAAACAGTGCCCCTGCACAAGCCCTGGGCTGATGGATTTTCCAGGACTGTGCTGTGGGAGATGATTGTGCTGTGGGAGATGAAGTCAAAGGCTTGGCTCAAGTCCATCCACCGCTTCTCCCTCAGACCTGAGGTGGGTCACCCCACCTCAAAGGACATCACTTTGATCAGGCAGGACCTGCCTTTCCTAAGCCCACACTGGCTGGGCCTGATCCCTCAGCTGTCCTCTATGGACCGTGTGATCCCCTCACCATGATCTGCCCCACAACCTTGCTGGGCCCCAAGGTCAAGCTGACAGGCCTGCAGTTCCCCTCATCCTCCCTGCGGCCCTTCCTGGGCATGGGTGTCACACTGGCACCTCCATTCAACTGGGACCTCCCCGACTGGCCAGGAATGGTGACAATGAAGGATGGGACAGCGGCTTAGCGAGCTCTTCCATGAGCTCCCTCAGCAGCCCTGGGGGACTCGGGGCCAGGCCCACACACTTGTCAGTGTCTGAGTGGCTCCACAGGTCACTGACGACTTTCTGCGGGATTTGCAGGGTCTGCTCTGCTCCCCTCCCTGTGACAGCTCAGGGGACTGCTTGTCCTCCAGAGAGCCCATCTGTTGAAGACTGAGGCAAAGAAGGATTTCTGTACCTCAATCTTTTCCTCATCGCTTGAGACCGTATTCCCCTTGTCCCTTCAATTATTAAAGAAGGGTGATTTTCCTTGGCACTCCCGTGTTGCTAATCTTTTAAAATAATTACTTCCTATTGTCTTTCAGAGTAGTCACCAACTTAAATTCAAACAGGCTTTTTTCCATTCTGATGATCTTTCTACCTGGGGTCAGAGCTGGGACACGTGGGCTGGATTGGAATAACACTGGCCCAGCAAGGTTTTATTAGGGGATGTTTAGGAGAGAAACACAAGGTGGGACAAGACAGAGCTGCAGGTCACTGGGAGAAGAACAAGCATAGGCAAAGTCGAGGGGCAAAGGACTAAAAAAAGGCCTTTGTGACCAGGGGCATCTTGTGGAATCCACCAGGTCACTGGGACAAGGGGTGGCCATGCCCACCAGGCCTTTCTGACACTCGGTGACATCCTCCCAGAGGCCATTGGGGCGTGGGTCCATGCTGTGACCCCTGGGCTATAAAAGCCAGCAGTGGCCAGCACTGGTCACTCCCAGGAGAGCAGCTCTCAGAGGAGGCAGCAGCTCTCAGAAGAGGCAGCAGCTTTCCCGGGTGTTTGTGGCCAATGTCTGGCAAAGCACAGTGAAGATGTCCAAGCAGCAGGAGGCAAATGCCCACGGCGAGCCCCATGAGTGGCAGCCACTGCTGCACAAACAGCATGGCAGCAAAACAGGGCCATTGCCTGATACCCGTGCTGCCCACACGTGCTGTGCAGATCTGCACTGGGACCGAGCTGGTTTGGAAGATCACAGTGCAGGAAGGGCATGGGAGCGACACCTGCAGTGACCCGCTCAGAGAGAACAGGTCTGTCACATCCACCTGGAGAACCTCCAGGTGGTTAAGTGCCCGCCCAAAGTGGGAGGGAATTCGTCTGCAGGCGCAGCAAAGTGAGCGTGGCAAATTGTGCCCAGAGGATGAGGAGGCCATGATGCAGCGTCTCCGTAAAATGAGAGAGGAGCAGGAAGACAAACTCTACGGTGAGATGTTTAGATCCATCATCTCCTCCCTGGACAAAAAAAGAAATCCCCCTGAGGTCCAAGTGCATCCTCAGGGATCCAGCAAGCCCCACCCTGGAGGCAGCTGCAGGCCCCTTGGAGCCACACGGCACATCCAGAGTGACCAAAGATGTCACAGGAGGGACACCAAAACACTTGGAGCTTGTGTCTCTGGACCAGCTGTTGGCTGAGCTGGGCCTTGCCTCTGACGAGTTGCTGTCCTGTGATGCTCTTGTCAAGGAGCTCCTGGAAAACTGGGACAAACAAGAGCTCCCTTACAGCAAGCAGTAGGATACAGGGTCAGCGAGCCACAGAGAGCCTTGACTCTCCCGACACAAGACAAAGAAGGATGTGTCCTCAGGGATGGGCCAAGCGTCACCCCAGAACTCACTGCAGGCTCCCAGGGGCCACACAGCACTTTGGGCGTGACCAAAGACCAGCAGGAGAGGCAGAAAACAACGCAGAGATGGCACCTCCTGACCTGTTGGCACACCTGTGCCCTGCCTCTGGCGACTCGTCAGCCTGTGATGCTCTTCTAAAGGAGCTCCTGCAAAATTGGGAGGAAGAAGAGCTCCAGGACAGAGCAGTGGCAGGAGAGAGGGACTGTGAGCCAGAGAGCGTGGTGTCTCTCCCACCACAAGAAGATGGAGAGACAGCACCTTCTCCTCCAGACAGCAGTCCCTGTGAGGAGCAGCACAGTGAGGCTCTGCCCATGGCACTGCCTGAAGAGGCAGAGACGTCTGAGGATTCTGCCTTGCCTGCCGAGGCCGCGGACGAGGCTGATGCAGCACAGATGCAGGCTGGCTGTACCCAGGCTGCCCCTCCCCAGGAAGAGCCCTGTGGAGCTGTGGCACAGGCAGGGCCCTGCCCAGTGCCTGCCCAGGCCCTGGCACGCAGCGTTCCTGCTGGCCCCGCCGGCAGCGCAGCCGTCCCGCAGCCCCCGGCCCCACGGCCATGGCGCTCCATCGCCAAGAGGGCCCGGCGGGCTCTGCGCCGGCTTTTCTCCTTCAGCTGCCTCAGGGGGCAGCCAGAGGGGTGAGCCCAGTGCCAGAACCAGGACCATCACCAAAGATGACTGATCCAACTGAGAAAACCACTTGCCAAAGGTGGGTCCTGCTGCAGGCCCCAGCCCATCACCCCCTAGCCAACAGCAAGGCAGCCTGGTCAGGGAGAGCTGGCTGAGGAAGGGTGAGAGCTCAGCCTTGTAGAGTCCCACAGAAGCTGACTTTAGGCCCGGGCTGCACTGGGGGGTGCGGTCCCACCCTGCCCCCAAGGCTGCATTAGAAGCTCAGAAATGTCTTTGGGTCACAGTACTGCAGGCAGAGGAAGGCATGTTAGTCCTCCTTTCACGTGGAAAATAGGAGAAAAGGAAAATGCCTCCCTGGATCCCTGCAGCATGTACTGTAGGAAGGTGTTAGCCCAAGAAGGGCTAACCTGGGGCCCCCAACTCCACAGAACCACGGAGACCCTCAGTGCAGACAGGCGCATCAGGAGGAAGGACTGATAAGATGCCACTGCAGCCAGGCATCTTGGACTGTTTCTGCTGCATCTCTCCCATCACCTCTGCCCCTGCTCCCCTTCTCACCCTCCTCTTTATATCTTTCTATCTCTCTCCCTCCCATTTATTGTTAATTAAAGTCCCTCTTGTAGACATTGGTACATGGTCTCCTTGGTATCCTGATTGGGGCAGTGATACCTTTCCCTAGTGGCATCTTAACAGGGGCACACATCTGCACATGGCACATGAGGTGTGGCCTCCCAGTACCGAGGGACAATCACTGCCCTGGTCCTGCTGCCACACTAGTGCTGACACAGAATGCCTGGAGTCCACCAGCCTCCTTGCCCACCTGGCCAGAAGCTGGGTCACCTTCGGCCACTGCCACCCAGCATCCCCAGGGCCTTTCACCCAGGCAGCTTTCCAGCCACTCTGTCCCCAGCCTGGAGCACTGCAAGGGATTTTTTTGGCCAAAGTTATAACCAGGTGCTTTTCCTTGTTGAACCTGTTACCATTGGACTTGGCCCATCAATCCAAAATATCTGGTTTCAACCCAGTGCTTTTAGCAGATATGCCTTCCATTACATTAGGTTGCCCAGGGCCCCATCCAAACAGGCCTGTTTTAAAAAGAGCCTATATTATGAGAGAAGTAGTGAAGAGACACACACCAGCCACTCTGAAAATATCAGACCAAGGAGACAAACATCTTTTGGAAGCACTAGTTGCAGCTGGTTCAGAAATATGGATGAAGTATTATGAACTCAAAATTGATCAGTACTGCAGGAAGAGAATAATGGGAACTGCTTCCAATCCTTGCATTCTTGAATAAGGGTCACTGACTTAATCTGGAGGAGATAAAGAGAAAGAAATCCAGAACTGGCCATGCCTTTTCATTCCTGCCTAAGAGCTGGATCGGAAATACCAAAACCACAGCATCATCTCTAACACAGAGGGAAACATAAGGCTGCCCTCAATACTCTAACAACTCTGAAAAATAACAAGGTCAAAATTGCTGCTGAGAGCAGTGAGTAATTATTTTGCAGTTAGGAGATTTAGAGGCATTTTGTTGTCACTTTTTGAGGCAATTCTACATCTCCTGGGTCAGAAAAACAGCTACTACACAAGTATCTTGACATTTCTAACAACATTTCTTAGATGAGGAAGATTTCCTGGCTTGAACTACACACACCCATGTGAGATTGAAGCCACGTCAGAAAAAGACTTAACAAGACTGAAAGATTTAAATATATATAAACTTTTCTTATATAAAAGCAAGATAAATATTAGGCCAACAGCCCTGATATTTCCAGCACTGAGGGAACAAGGAAGAACAAGAAACAAATATGCTTCTAAATCCACTCTGTGCATCCCATCCCAACTTACCTTGTCTCCTTTGGTCCCACCAGCACCAGGAGGACCGGGGCTGCCAGGAGGGCCCTATAAAGAGGTAAAATTGAGGTAAATCTCTTTGTTTCTAACGTGCAGGAGAAACATAAAGCTGCAGGTACTGGCAGCACAGACAGTGATATCCTATTGCACTGGGGAGGAACTAATAGAACACACGAGGTTGCTTTGGACTCTGCTGCACAGAGAGGAAATGGAGATGCCCCAGCAATCACAGTAACACCAATCCAGTTTCAGCTGGTTCAGAAGAGTTGCCATTCAGTGCATATATCAGCGTCAAACACAAAATTTTGTATAAACTTCAGGCATGAAGATTTACCCCCTTCTAAGTATCTAGACATGAAAAGGGAGGAAATGCTTCAGAAAACCCAACTTTTGTAACAGGGTTTCACTTGGAGAAATTGTTCTTTTGAAGTAGTAAACAAACAGTATTCATCTTCACATCCCTCTGCAATTTCCTACTTCATCTACATTTGCTGGAAGAATAAACCAGTTCTTTATCCATCTGTAACACCGGAAAACATTTCCATCTTGCAGGATAGTGATAAACACTAACTAGACACACACTTCTTGGTACAAGGTAAACTGTGGCTGGGGAAGAGAGCAGGATGCAGATGCTGCACCCTGGAGGCATCAGGCTCACGGGTGGCAGTGATTAGCTGCATGGCTTTTGGCAAATCACTTCTGGCCTCTGTATCTTATTCTGTCCTTTGCTATTTAGACCAGAAGGTCCCTGGAAGAAGAGGACGCCTCTCATTAGGTATCATTCCCTGGGTAATGAAAACAGTCTTGTGGAATCTACAGATAGTGGTTTTAGACAAAGCAGTGTGTGTCTGATCAGCAGAAATGTACTGACCTTCTAGGCCATTTTCTGTTTTCTTTTTGTTTTAAAAATGTAAATAGTTCCAAGCCTTCTTTATTGAAAACAAACCCAATATATTAAATCCAGTTCTCTTTCTTTCCTGTTGTGGGCTTAAACAACTGAATTTTTCTGAGTGCTTTCTTATGTATTTAATGAAATTTAAGACAAACATTTGAGTTATCACATTTAAAAGACTGGCATTTCCTATGAGTGTAAGTTGCATTCTAGCTTAAATTCTAAAAACAAACAAACAAAAAAAAAACTGTCCCAACAAAGATCCTCAGAATAGGGACATGATTGGGTACTGTCATGATTCAGCAACCACCCAGGATAAGCCTCAGTTTTAGGGTCAACTTCCACTCTTTCCAAGGAAACATTTCCAGTTACTATATGCCACAGACCTGTTTCCCCTCCACTCCTGGCTTTCCAGGGAACCCATCCAGGCCTCTGTCTCCCTGGAAAAAGAAGAGAAAGAACCACTATAATTTAAGTCTCTGCTGTTTAGGTCACTGCTCTGAAGGTGATGTCCATGAATAAGGAGAGAAATTCCAGCCAGTCCCATAGAGAAAATGGCTGAAGTTCCTACATCTGTATCATGAAAAGTTGCTGCAAGCAGAAGCAGCTGTGTGCTAGCTTTCCATGTTGGCATCCTTCTTATGCCTGCTGAGGTGGGTCTGTATGAACTGGACAGTGTGCTCCAGCAGAACATCAGCCCAGAACAGCTCTTACAGAAATAATAAAGCAATCCAACTATAGGTCATTTTTACCCAGTAAAGAAAAATCTTTCATTTTTCACCTTTCCTTTCTGTAATCTGGGGGAAACAATTAATTTGTTCCTTTATGTCTCCAGAGCTGGACAGTACACAAAGCCCATATGCAATGGATTTCACTACTTTATCACTTGAAGATGTGGGGTTTTCCCCATGTATCTAAACTTGAATTTCTTTTTTTGGCTGCAGTTCCAGACTAGTAAGTCTTACCCTAACCCCCCACAGAGGGAAGTGTATCCTTCATCTTTACAATGATCTGTTATGTATGTGAAGATTTACAGAACTCCCCTTTTGAACTTCTCTAGACTAATCAACAATAATACTTCCTACTTTTCTTCATGGGCATATTTGTCAGTCCTCTGATCATTTTTATTGCTCCCCTTTGGGCAGTGTCAAATTTTTCCACATCTTCATTGTAGCTATGTGCATGAAACTCAATATACCCGAGGCTGACTTTCAGCAGGAATGTTTTCATGTTTTATAGACTATTCTTCTGTTTAAATCCCAGCATCATGTTTATTTTACACCAAACCCCCTTTCACCAGACAGCTCCTTGATCAGCTGTTCTCAATCCCTAACTGCAATTTGTTGTCCTATGAGTTTGAGACATCCTGCAGTTGTCCCTTCTCAATGTCATCTTCTGCTTTGGTGGATTGTGTTTATAGGATAATCTTGAATTCTGACCCTGATCTCGACTATGCTTGCACATTCAAGCTTAATATATTTCATATTTTATAATTCAGATTCTTGATAGAGATAACTGGATCAATTACCTCTGCTGAACTTCCCTTTTCTCCTACTGATGGTGGCCTTTGACCGTTCAATCCCTTTAGCTTAAAAACTCCTAGAAACAGACTTTCTTGTACTCTAGAGTCCTTAAACTTCTGAAAAATTAAACGCATATTTTCTTTGGATCCTTCACACACAGCTGAACATAAACTATCAAACACTCACAGTGCCAATGCTAACGTGAATGTGCATGTAAAAACAAATTCTACAAGTACAAGCAGTGACAGAAAACTAATAGTTTTGTGCTATTTTTTAGTGTTTTTATTTATCTTAAACTCTATTAGACCACTGTTACTAACTGCAAGCTCACACTTATGGCATTGGATTTAATTAGCTTATTTTGTAAACTACATTGATTTGCCAAGTCAGAAATGGATTTGCTAATCACTATTTACTTTTCCTTCTTAGAAAGTCAATCAATCTTCTAACATAAACGTTTTTTCAAATTATGTATTCAAGGAATAAAATTAGAGAGACCCATATGCTCCAGAAAGCAGCTGAAAACCAGTGTCAGACACCCAGATTCACTTGCTTTGGAGGTGATAGTTTCCACATTAATGCTTTCCTTTGCACTGCCTGAACTACAAATATCCTGAATTTAAGACTTTCAGCAAGCAACAGCCTGGTATATTGCTGACAAAATGTGCAGTGCATTCCCAGGAGAATTTTTAACATCAATATACTGCAGCAATGAGTACTTCACACATGCTGGTTTTGCTGCCAAAACAGAAAAGTGTTGATGTTCTTATTGCTACCAATGGGGGCTGGAAAAGGCAAATGTATTATTTATACAAGCAAATACAAAAAAAATCCTGTTTGAAAACACTCCAAACGATTGTGTTTTCTACTGTTTCTTCAGAAAAATCTGTCATTATAAATAGTTTTTATTATTTTTCCATTCTTTAAATAAGGCTACTCATTGAAAGGTACTTTTCTCCCAACAGAGAGAACAAACACATTAAAGTTTCATTCTCAAATTTTCAATTTAAGATTCCATTTCTTCCTCCTGTGTTCTACTGTTTTTTCTTCTTTTAACCAGTGGAACAAAATGGTGAAGATTCAAAAGCAACTAGGGGAAAAGACAATTCTGCTAAAACTTCAGTGCTGCTCTCTGACCTCTACCATTTAGAAAATTTAATGATTTGTTGGAAAAATTATTACCCAGGGGTCTATAGGGCCCTGGAAAGGCTGGAGGAGAAAAAAACCTACTGCAGAGGGATCTAGCAGCAGCAGACCAGTCCTGCTACCTTCCTACACAATCCCTTCTCAATAAAACAGACAAGGTTTTACAGGATGGACACAGGATTATGATCAAAAGCAATGCACTTTGTCACACTCAACTGCTGCACATGCCTAAATTAGAATCTCAAGTATCACATACAGATATGGCTCCTGTTAGCAGGACAGTGCATCAAAATTTTCTGTAGAGTCTGTCCTGGGGTCTCCAGTGAGCTCATTGGATGCAAAAGGGCATGGGATATCCCTCATATGGTGCAGTGTTTTTCCTAAAGTGCAGGTGTAACCTGTACTACTGGATTTGGGAACCTTACTATAAAACCTCAACGTCCCAGGATATGTGAATAATGCAGCAAGATGGATGGGATAGTTAGGACTTTTCTGGTAGCAAGGGGGAAGACCTGGTGAAACAATACTCAGTGCATGAACTAGTGCTCCCTTTTCTCTTTAGGCACAAAGAAACACAGCTTGTGTAGGTGTCAGTATTCAGGTTACAGACTGAAGAGCAGACAAGAAAATATTTGGCCACTGAATTCACGCCCACTGTTTCCACAGTAGTACTGACTGGTAAAAGCAAGAGCACTGGCAGTGAGTGCACTGAGACCATCATTAAAACCTGGGAAAAAATCAAAGCACAATTACTGTAGCAGAGATTTGGCTGCTTCAGGAAAAAAAAAAAAAAAAAAACAACCAAAAAAGAAAGGATAGGAGGGCACCTCTGTGCAGGTCCTTCTAATGAAACAAAACCTAATTCATTTCTTCCCCACTTTAATCTTCCTCTACTTAGTCAGTTAGCCTGCCCACACACAGCTCCAGGTTCCTCTCCCATCACAGTGATGTCAGAAAAATGGATTTCCTTCCAGGTGCCAAATAGTCCAGCAGATTAGACAATGTTGCCTCTGGAAAAGCAGCAGAGGCACTGGATAGACACAGGACACGTATCCAGTTCTGCAAAGGGCTGAAGGAAAAGCATGACGAAGCTGAAATAGAATCCAACCATTTGCTCTAGCTGCAATAACCAGCATAGGTAATACAAAATATTACCACTTTATAATATAAAATATTATAAAATATAAAATATTAGCACTTTATCATAAACAACAGAAAGGAAGCTGGTAGAGAGAGACAATATCTCACACTAAGGGTCTACTGATAATTTTTCCCAGTAGGTAAAAGTTTGGTGTTAAATCATTGAGCTTCCTCTCCAGAAGAAGATGAAGACTGAGAAATGGAGACAGAGCTATGCCAGCACAATGATGACTCCCTCCTTTACACAAACACGGGCAAAGCTGCCAGGCCCTCCCTGAAATAAACCTGTGTCAGGACTGGCTTGAGTAATTAGCAAGACAGAACATTTTTGGGGGGCCCTGAGCACTGCCAAACAGGTCTACAGCAGAAGTGGGTGCACATACGAGGTCTCTCTGAACACAGTGAGCAAACTGAAATACCTAGGGCTTTGTGCCTGCTCAGCTCTGCATTTAAATGTCCATTCCAGGTAGAATAAGCATTTGGTCTTTTCCTTGAGCTACAAACATGATTCAAATCCCAGAGTGGCCTGTACTCTGTAAAACAGCTCTTCACAGTCAGGAGAAAATGTGGAACCGGGAAGCAACTCCATTTGGTTGAAGCCTCTGACAGTAAAAATTATCTGGTATTTACTACTAGTGAGTTTATTGGGATGGGAGAAGAAGAAAGCATAAGTTGGATGATGAGAAAAACTGGGATGAGATGGGAAAACTCTGGATGCAGACAGGGTCAGTGGCAGTCAGTGACCATTCTCAACTCTCAGGTTGTGCTCACAATGTGGAAACCCCTTCAGATTTCCACACTGGCAACCTCTACTCCTCTCTCTCCTCCATCCCTGGCCACACACACAAGAAGTCCCTAAATGTGTGCTTAGTAGACAGCATAGATCCCTAAAGCCCTCCTGCACACCCATGGGAGGTGGACAGTGCTTGGAATTGCAGTGCAGTAAGGAAACTCCATCCCTCTCCAGACCTGCTGGCCTGGTAGTCCACCTCACCTAACGGACAGAGGAAAAACCTGGCTTTTCCTAGCATGCAGCAGGAATACCTTGTCTCCTCGTGTTCCCTTTTCTCCTCTTTCTCCTTGTAGTCCCTAAAAATAAAAATAAATAAAGGTTATAAAGCTAAATCCAAGTAGAGACATAGTTACCTCCTCTAATTAGTCACCAAATCAATGTGCACATCTGCACAATCTATTCAAGTGAACCTCAAGGACATTTTCTGTGTTGCCAGTCTCCGAAGTTGGCCACAGGCATGATCTAAGCAGACTCACAGAGCAGGGACCACTTGTGAGCCCAAGAACATCTGTAATATTATATTGCCTGCAGGCACACGACCCTCCTGCCAACAGCAGAGTGGAGGGACAGTGAACAACCACAGCTGCAGATGGTCTGGAAAACAACCAATGCTCTGCATTTTTCAAGTTTCTTGTAAACAATGAGAATGTTGGTAAAGGACAAGACTGATGAGAAAACCTATCGCATAAACAAGTAGCAATTCCTGTTCCTGGTGGGTTTGGATATGGTAGCCAGACAGACAGCAGGTATCTTTGAGAACTGGCAAAGGTTAGATGCACTCTGTCCTAGGGGCCCAGCACATTTTTGTGCTGTGAATGCAATGCCAGTGTTCCTCAGGACTGCATAATTCATCTCCTCCCAGCTACACCAGAAACATTGCTGGAGCTTGGCTTCATGTGGCACTAGCACAGACAATTGATTCCATGGGCACAAAGGGATTTCACCTTCCCTTGGTTCTGCAAATATCTTACATTTTAACTGTATTGTAGAAACTGAGCAATCAGCCAATAGCTGTAGAGAGACAAATATTCTCAGACAGTAGTGACCTCTCTATAACTGACAACGTTTATACTGCTTCTTGCTGTAACAATTTAAACTTCAGTTTACTTTACACTCTAGTGGAGTTGTACCTCCAACTAATCAGAGGTACAAGTCTGGGTATATTTGGCTCTCAGGATGATTTACATTATCACCTAAATGGGCATGGCCATTTTATACTAGAGCAGGTTGCTTAGAGCCCAGTGCAAGCTGGCCTGAATGCTTCCAAGAATGGGGCATCCACGACCTCACCAGACAGCCTGTTCCAGAGTCTCACCATGCTCACAGTAAAAACTTGCTGCCTTATATCCAATCTAAATCTAACCCCTTTTACTTTAAAACCATTATTCCTTGTCATATCACAACAGGTCTTATTAAAAAGTTTGGCATCTTTTAAATATTGAAAGGCCACATTAAGGTTTCCACAGAGCCTTCTCCAGACTGAAAAACCTCAACTCTCAGCCTTGTCTCACAGGAGAGGTGCTACAGCCTTCCTACCACCTCCATGACCCTGTTCTGGTCCCGCTCTCAGAGGCCCATGAATCTTCCCTGAGCTGGGACCCCAGTGATGGATGCAGCACTGCAGGTGGGGTCTCACCACAGCAGAGCAGAGCAGAGGAGAATCACTTCCCTCACCTGCTGCCCATGGTGCTTCTGGGCTGTGAGTGGACAGCTCATGTCCAACTTTTCATCCACCAGCACCCCAAGGACTTCCTGGCAGGGCAACTCACAATCCTTTCATTCCCCAGCCTGTGG
Source organism: Luscinia megarhynchos (assembly GCA_034336665.1). Lineage (NCBI taxonomy): Eukaryota > Metazoa > Chordata > Aves > Passeriformes > Muscicapidae > Luscinia > Luscinia megarhynchos. Next base: position 96,618,942 of record JAPFBE010000002.1, read on the forward strand.
GAGGTGACCCCCATCTGGACCATCAAATCTCAGGAAATCCAGTCAGCCTTTCCATCACCAGCTTAAAGGCTGCTTACCAAGCTGGAACCACAAGACAGAGGTGCTAACTGGACAAAGTCTGATTTATTTTGGTCTTGCTATCTGTTCTTTCAGTGCAGGTTTGTCTCCTTAGCCCAAAGGCAATTCCCTGAGAGCTTTGAAAATATGACTGGAAATTTGCTGAGAGGTGGTACTTTTTTTTGGTGTTGTGATGAAGTTTTCAAGCACTATATAAATGGTGCATCATCACAGACCAAAGCAATTGCATTACAATGGGAGCATCACAAAATCACCAGCTGTTATCTCAGTAATCAAGTAATTTCTGCTGACACCTCTGTACTGGCTACAGGTCTGTTCTCACTTAAAGAAGACAGACAAAACTCAGTGATGTCAAGAAAATTTCACCACTTGGACATAGTGCAGATAAGTAGTCAGACAGACTATAGACTGCTTAATAATAAAAAAATATATCTGGGCAGAACACACTGAAAAAGTAAGGGAAGTTTCTGGAGCATTAGAAACTGAACAAGAGCCATGACTTACCGGTGCACCTACGTAGCCTTTAATGCCTGGAGGACCCTGTTTTCCCTCGGATCCCTGGCAAGGAATTGACATACAGTAAACCACCAGAAACTCTTTCACATAAAAGATCAAGAATAAAAGCAGTTAGTCAGAAATGCAAGTTGTTCTTCCAGGCTCATATTGAGCCTTCTTGACTCTCTCAGTGCTCATCCAGGAGAAATGTCTTACTTTCCAACTACTTACCAAAAATGACACTCCAATATTTTCCTTTGTCCCCTCAGACATTAGCAAGTTTTATCCTTCTGCTTTCAGACTTAACCTAGAAAGGCAAACTGTCCCATGTAGGTTTCTCTACAGGTTATTTCAGAAGCTTTGGCAATGTCAGTTGTTGCACACAGCACCTGCTGGAGCTCCTGAACAGTGTTAATGGAACAAAGCAAAGGTATACATTGCTGCAAAGTGACCAGAGTCTTCAAAATGTTACATGTTTTGAAGAGTAATTGCAAAGAAACATATCAGAACTAAATTTTCCAGTGTTTATTTTTACTGATAAGAAAAAATGCAAGAGGATCAGATAAATTTCATCAGTCTTCAGCTGGCTGTGTACTGACTCACCCTGGAGAAGGTACACTGTAATGGAGAGTACTCACAGTGTACCTTTATGTGTCTTACAATGCCTGGAAATTATCTGGATCCCCAGCTGAACAGGCTCAGCCCTCGGAGCTGTCCCATGGAGACAGCCTGGGCCTGGCAAGTTGACCAGAGAACTGGTTTGGCATCTTGTATCACCTATTTGACTGATTATTTTCTTACTTACATCACTTCCCCTTTCCCACCACTCTCATCTAACTCCTGTCTAACCCTAAATGAGCAGCTGTAATGGATAAGGCTTCAAAACTGATAGGGAAATAATTTAAAAATAATTACTACATTTTGTATTAATAGAAGTTTCACATTAAAAAGATAATAAAATTAAAAATGGAAGACATGTTTGCAATTAATTAGTAGTAGAATTGAGGCTTTTTTCCCCCCTGTGCAGGTTTAAATGAACAGGGTTCAAGCACGAGCAAAGGTGGCTCTGGGATCAGACATGTGAGAACCTGTGCAAGGTCAGGAAGCATTGCAAGTTCTCTAATAGCAGAGGGAGAGCAGCAGGCAGGCACCTAAACCTCTCCTTCATCCTGCAGAAAAATACTGCTACCAAAGTCCAGGCAAAACCCCAAGAGAAACACAGTCCTGCTCCAAATTACAGAAGTCCAACTCAGTTCTGTTACATAAAACGTGGTTTTAACACTCAGCAGAAGTTACAGAGAAACTGGTTTTGTCTGGATGAGATGTGCTGAACCCACTCAAGGCCTGTGCTGAGATCATGTCTGGTAAACCAGAGAAGCGTGAGACCTTCGACAGCTTGAGCAAGCAAGAAGGGAATTTGTCAAAATGAAACTCTTACCTAATACTTTTTATTTCAAAGGATTGATTTTTTTCCCCCTCTCCCTCTGCTTTTTCTATTAAGTGCAGATAACTGTCAGTTCAGATGGGAATGCTATAGCTATGTCTGTGCCACAGCAATGACAACCACAAAAAACCTCTTTATCCTTTTATTAGAGATACAGGGGGGGAAAAAAACGAAGGAAAAGGTTGAATATTTGCTGCAGGATATTGCAGGCTAAACGGTCTGATCTCAAAAATCCAAACTTTATTTCTTTGCTGTAACATCCTACAATGAAGAATCTGAGATATGGCCCTTTTCCTCTGGACCCACTTACTCCATTTTAATTAACCTGCCAGGTCCCACATATTTATGTGGGAGTTTTCCCCACTGACCAGTGAGTATTTCTTGCCATCTCAGGCTACCATGACATCTGTAACCAGAAGCTCCAACACCTTAGCACAAGGCTGACTTTGATAACTCTTCTTTGTGTCCAGCATGTAGCCAGCAAGACCACACATCCTTCTTGGGGAACAAAGTAGTTTACCCTCCAAGTTTGATGAAAAAGAAAAAACCCACTCCAAACCCTACAGTTTTATGCTGAAGACACTGAGCTAGGAACAATCTCCCCTGGAGACATCACTGAGAAGCAAAGCCAGTAAAACCAGGGATGACATACCAAGGCCATTTAATTCCTGTAAGCTATACATGAATCCTAATGGGCTCAGCAGCCATTTCTGTAGCTCTTTGGACTGAAATTCCACTATCAGAAGCCTGGAGGACTCTTATCTGTGCCACTGGAAGCTCCACACAATTAATGAGGTCTGTAAAAAGTACAAGACAAGTTCTTAAAAGGAAGTGCTGGCAATTCCCACGGAAGCCAAAGGCTCCTCAGTCAAGGAGATAAACAAGGGGCTGAATTTCCTGGGGCACAGGTATCATTGCTGACAACACTCTGGGCTTGCCTGGCTCAATGCTAATGAAGATGGATTGAGACAGGAAGGATCACAACCCAACCAACCAGAGAAACTGCAAGGTTTCTCCATGGAGCCTGAGGTAGAGTCCAGAGCTGCTGTATTGATGCTGATGACAAAAATAAGTGATCTGGCAGAAAAACCCTAAATAATCATTACACCAGTAATTAGAGATGTGACTTCTCTAATTGCCAACTCCACCCATCCTTATACACCTTGTTCCATGCTGAGGTTCTCAGGCTTCACACTGAGGAGTAAAGGAGTGTGGATTTAGATTTTAAAGCCCTGTCAGCAAGTCAGGGTTATTTCTTAAAATAGCTCAGGCCAGAATCCAGCTCAAGGACACTGCACACAGCCAATGCATCCACTGAGGTAAATGAAAGTCACTGTGAAAACACACAGTAATTTTATATTTAGGCACTGTTAGAGGCTGGGGTTGGCCAAGCTCATGTCTCCCCTGGGAGCTCCTGGCACTGTCCAGTCAGATGTCCTTAGGTCCAGCCCCACCAGCACCGTCCTGCCCAACCCATAGACCTGAACTCCTCCTATTCAGCATTGCCCCATTTATTGGCTGAACTGCGTGTTCCTGAAGAACCTGGTGGGAAATATGGAGCAGGATCTAGACCACCTCGAGGAAGATGTAGGTGCCTCAGTTCAACTTGCTTTGTAAAAGCTTTGCAAAGCAAGTGTGAGGAAGTTCATACAACAAAGAACATCATATAGCCTCCTGGTTTGAAATTCCACTACCTGAGACATGCAGGACAGAGAGAAAACATGTTTTTATTTGCTTGACAGGAGAGATGCAGCTAAAAAAGCATTTGTTAGTGATAAATTCAGCTCATTTCATCCAAGATTCAAATCCCACTGAAGGGCAAAATATTCAGTGTGCCTTCATTCAGCTCAGCCTAGCCCTGCTTTGCATGTGTCATTTATCCCCTGCTGAAGCCAATATGGTTTCCACAGAGAACCCTGGGATGGTTGCCAAGCATTTCTGCTAATCTAAAAACTCCCTGTGAGTTCTGATACCCTCCTGATGGGCACTTTGGGAAAGGGTGAATTTCCCTCTATGCAGAAGCACAGGGGCATTTTGGAGACAGGGCTCTGTGTAGCTGAGGAACACAGAGGACCTGCATATGACCTGTCTCATCAGGGTCTCTCAGACAGCCAAGTGGCAGTCAAGGCTACACCTGGAAAGGTGCTGAGGTACTTAAGTCCTATTTGAGGATAATGGCATCACTGAACTCAGTGTGAGATTTAGGTGACTAGAAACAGATCTTCCAGAAGGATGAGATATTCAAAGGTCTTGGCTTGTATAGGAACAGAACTGAGTGAAGTTAATTCAGGCCATCAAATTGTTGTCCTTGCAGCACCTTTCACAGGATGAGCTGAACTTGCTGTGTGTGATACACCTAAAAGCACACTTGTCACAATGCACCACCTACTTTTTGTATTGTAACAACAAGGCTGAAACCACCTGAGGAATATTTATCCCCTCAATAACCAGGGAACAAGGCAAGGAGAGCTGAGACTTTGAAAGAAGGTTAAAAGAATTGCTGCTTCAAAATTCACATTTCTGGTGCTCAGCTAAATCTCACCAGATCTGCATTCAGGAGCACCTTGTTGGAAGCAAACCCAGTGATATAAGCACTGGCTCAAGTTCTGTGTCACTCAGGCACTGTTCATTGGTGCAAAACTGAAACTCCCAAAACAGGCAGCAACATTCAGGACAGGATCCCTACATGATCTTCTTTTCAAGTCATAGAGTAGGGATAATAATTCTCATCTGCATCTTAGTGAGAGTTGGGAAAGCTACTGAAGACATGGCACAAGGCTTTTGTGCCCCAAAACATGTTTTCTTCATCTCCTCCAGCTATGCTGTTGATTGAACAGAAGTTATTTCTTCTTCTTACACAATTTGCATAATTGCTGATACCTTAGCAGACCCCTGATGAAAATGAGATTTTGAGTTCCTTCATTCACCAGTGGGAATATCGAATGTCTTCAACAAGGCGAAATTCAAGCCACATAAACATAAAAAGTCAGTGAAAAAAACATGCCTGCCCATGTAAAGAAGAAATGGAAAGCTTACCTTTGGACCTGCTGGCCCAGGCAGTCCAAATGCTCCTGGCCGTCCTGGTTCACCCTGCAAGTAACAGAAATGTCACTGGTAAACACAAAGCTTTTATATATAAAGCTAGGATAGCTCAAATAGTCAGTACATGCAGTTAGAAATAGTGACAGTCCTGAGTGCCATTATACAGAGATCTGAAAATTTACAATGTGTTTTCCTCACAAAAATGAAAGCAGAAAGAAAGAAAATGAAAACTGGAGCAGCTCTTCATCTGCTCTCAAAACACAACCAAGTAGTAAAAAATGAGTTCCTATGTCCCTAATCAGCTTGCACTGATTACAGTGTGCAAAGATGGATTCCTTGGAGTTAGCATAATGCATTTGGTCTGAATTGTCACCTTGTAGTTTATAATCTCATTTTATAAGGAATTCTGTGAGTGCAAGTGTGACACTGTCCAATCCCCTGCCAAGTGTGATGTGATGAAGTTGCAGGAGTTCTGGAAGCAATATTGAAAAATTGTCACAGTTTTTCCAAAGACAGTCAGGCGTGGAACAAAGAAATAGGCTGTAAGGAAAAGTGCTTTTTTGCAGTGTGTTACTCCTCTTGTGTATACCTGCCCTACAGAAAATCCTTTCCCAAGCTCCTTCGGTTGCCAACTGACTTCCACAAAGGGACAGTGAATGACATGGTGAAGGCTCCACATCAGGTTGAAGATATTTCTAAGGGCTGGTAATCAAGCAGTGGAAAGGATGCAAGGATCTAAAACACAGTGTCTGTGAGACACTGGAAAACATATTTGTGGTTTTGTGTTTCAACTGTAGTCCTCTTACAGGCAGTATTTGGTACTCTACATCCTTCCTTGAACTAACCGTGCCCTCCTCCTCTTCTCTTAGTTTTTATCAGTGCACAAGAGGAGTTGAGGTCTTTTCTTTTGTGAGCAAGGCTCCAATTTCTCCAGCCCTGTCTGTTGTGGAAACCTAAGATGGTCCCTTGCACTTTTGCCATCTCTACTAGCCAAGGACTCCTTGCCAGCCATAAAACAAGTGGCCAGGCTCTGCAGCTGCAGCTGTTTGCCAGCAGGTCCCAAAACACAGGCTGCTCCCTCTCTCCTCAATGAATGATACCAGAGCTGCCCTGGGGCCTCCAGCCATGGTTAATCCATGGGACACCTGCCTTGGCTGCAGAGGTGTGAGGGAGAGTTTCAGGCTGTGAACCTCCTGCCATTTGTTTCTGCTGCTCCTGAAATGGCCACACAAATCCCCCAGACATGCTCCACTCCAGGCAGATTGATTCCCACTGCCTGCCTCCTGAAAAGCAGGATTACATGGGAGGAACAAAAAGGCTTACAGCTTCTCCTTTTGCTCCATCCCTCCCAGGGGGGCCAGGTGAGCCCAGGGAACCCTGTAACAACAACAGAGTTATCATCAGCACAGCATTAACACCTTCTGCAAGTGCAGTGACACGAGCAGCGCATCTAGAGAAGAATAAGAAATTAGGAGAAACATTTCAACACAAACATTTATTATTTACAGTTTCTGGAGGAGCTGCTGCTGACATTAGCACACTAGGGACGATTGATGAGCTGCTAATGAGAAACTAGGCACTCTTGTTCACTTAACTCATCTAAGAATAAATTAATATAAAAGCTCTAGAGCTAATTAGACACATAACAATCGAGTCATGCTAATATTATACTATCATCTCCTCTTAGCTTCTCTCTGCACCATTCCATTGTCGCAAAAATCGCATTTTTTTTTCCCTCCTTGATTATACAGCATTCATTCCAAAGCTCAGAAGCCTCTAGGCAAAGTTGTAATATACATAAGTAGTAAGCCTAAAAGCAAACAGAAAAGAGGCCTTGATATACTCAAGCAGTCCTCAGGAATGACCCTGGCCACTGAGAAGTGAGTCCCAGAGCTGTGAATATGCAAAGGTGTAGAAAACAAAGAAACAGAAAGTCAAATGCCACTTAAATTCAAAATTTTACCATTTAAAATCTTCCTATGCACCAGGATGAATGGAACTAAATATGCTGAGATTGGTAGCTCCCCAACTAACAGGAACAGCAGCAAATGTGGAGATAAAGCAAGTGAGCTGCCTGCAGTTGGCAATTTAAAGAACAAATGGAGAGTGGAACAAACAACAGGCAAGTCAACACACAGTGAGGAGCTGCCTTAGTGCTTTTACTTCTAGGCACTGCAGCAGTTTTGTCTTAGGTGTGTTGTTAAAAAAGGCTCAAGTGAGAAGCAGACACGGGCACTGCAAGCTGCCACTGTAGGCTGTGATTGTACAGGGCTGGTTTGGTTACTTGGAGGGGCATCTTGTCTTGAGATCTGGAACATCTGCTATTTTATAAGAGGTGGAAAAGGTTTAAATTCCTAAAATTCCTCCTGCAAACGAGGATTTGATAAAGGGATTTTCCACAAATGTGCCCAAAGTAAATACCAGTCAACAGAATTAGCTCAGTACTGGATTTAATTTTGGGGGTTTTTTTAAGATGATGACACAGTAAGCAGTTAATGACCACCACAGTCCAAAAGTTATTTATGTTCAGTGCAAGTAAAGGCACAGTAATCTTTGGCCTTCTTTGTCTCATATTGAAGAGACTCAGTGTTTCTGTGTGTATTAGCACTGAGTTCCTGTTCTATTACATTTATGTATTTCGGAATTTTACAAAGTTTAGTCAAAGCTCATGCCTTTCAGCTCTCCACAGGTTTATCAAATGTGGCTGAGCATCATCAGAAGGTTTAAAACATTTAGGCAGTACTTTGATGAAAAACAGTACAACATCACAATCTTCTTTTCTGAGAACATTGCTTACACAAAACAAAACAAAATATAATACAGAGGTAAAACAAAAGACTTAGAGGAGGGTCAGTTTTCATTAGACTACCACAACAGCTTTATAAACTCAAACTTTTCAGAGTATAATTAATAAAGACTTGGACTTACTTTTTCTCCTTTGTCCCCTTTCAGTCCAGGAAAGCCAGGAAAGCCTTCTTCACCCTACAGCAATGGAAAAAAATACCTCATATCAAATGCTATATCATTCTGTGGTAAATCTGTGTACTTTAGACAGTGCAGTTGTCATCTCTTGAGAACTGAGTCTAGCTATATATATATATATATATATATTTAGTTTAAATAAATGGCATAGAAATTGACATGGAAAATTTTGGAAAAATTCAAATGTAGGATTTTTTTCCCTCTAGCTACTCTCATTAGGACAAAAGACTGGGAGCTTTTTCCCCATCTGCTTTTGTAGAAGTTCACTAGCACAGAAAAATCCCTTTGCCAGAGCATTAAATTGCTAAGAAGCTGATGTATATATTTCCAAGTTGTCCACATACACATAAGGACTACCTAAATATGTAGATAAATTCAGGCCAAATTTTACTACATGCAATCTTATTTGTGACTTTTTTTCTGTAAGTCTAGTCTAGCAGACTTAAATGGATGTATTCCTAGGGCAAGGTTCCCTATTTTGACAATAGACAGTGTTTATTTATTTATTTATAGGTGTATTTGGCACTTAAAGGTAAACAGAGGATAGTATCTGAAAAGCATATGTCCTGTATATGAAAATTAAAATCTTTACAATCATATTCCTTGCTAACAGAACCTTCACAAAGCACTCCAAAATTTGCAATGCAGCTGGTGGTAAAAACCATCTCTGCTAAATTCACATGGCTCTCTAATGAAATAGAAAACTCATCAAATAGCAAACTTGATTTTTGAGGAAATAATTTGCTCTAAGAGGTCAATATAACTTGAAGGAACTGCTATTCCATGGCAAAGTGTGTCACAAAGGTAGGAGAACAATTTGTGTCTTTCCTATGCAAAGCAAAAGAAGTTTGCACAATTTCCAGTTAATTAGCTTATTTCCTTGCCTGGTTGGTTTGTTTTGGGTTTTTTCTGCCATGAAATAACAACTGTTTGGCAAAGCTAAACAAATTAATCCTAGAAGCAGTCATTAAGTTTGAGACACAGTGCTCATAGAAATATTCGTGCAGGACAGGAGAGTATCCACCAGCTTTTCAAATTTTTCTCCAAGGAGAAATTTGCACAGAATCTACTCTAGAGACAGGTTTAACATCCCGTGGGGAGCCACCACTGAAAAGGTTACAGAGTGGGAAGAGCTCCTACTTCTGCTCCTTCTGCTGACTTCCACTAGAATCATTAAGGGCAGAGAAGACCTCCCAGGTCAAGTCCAACCATTTACCCAGCACAGCAAGTCCACCACTAAACCACCTGCCACACCTGCATGTGTTTTCAACACTTCCAGGGATGGTGATTCCTTAACTCCCCTGGGCAGTCCTTCCATTTGCTTGACCATTTAAAATTGCAAGCATTGTGTAAATATGAAAAAGAGATAGCAGAGGCAGAGAGCACAGGGCAGTGGAATAACTGCCAGGCAGACACTGTCTGAAAATGCTCTGGGATGAAACACACTGTGCAAAGAATGTGACAGAATTTTATTCCCCATGGCTGGAGGCCAGCTGCCAGAGCCTGCCTGTTCTCCCAAAGGCCAAACCTGGTTTTGCCACTGAGAGGAATTAAAAATAATCCTGTATTCCCAGAGATTGGCTGCACTCCCAGCTTCAACACAATGGGAATCAGGTGGAGACATGCAAACACACATAGCTGTTTATGCCATGCAATCCTATTGTCACCCATCTATTTCATGAATGCCTGAAATTCAAAGGCTGTCCTTTTCTGGAGAAGCATCAGGACCAGAACAGCAAGGTAACAGGGACTTGGGAAATGAGAAACACCAGCAAAAGAAGAAGAAGCTATTGATAAAGAGAGGAACCAGCTCTGTCTTCTAAGGCACCTTCCCTTAGGTTTAGCCTATATTTTCTGGAGTAGTTTTACATTTTAGATGGGGTAACCTTTTGCATTTTTCATCAATAGCTTTGTGGAGAAAAACTTGAACAGTAGTGGTACCTAAGAGGTATTTTGCAGTAACACATGTGGCATTTGCAGTAACATATAAGCTTGTCTTAGGAAGTTCTTAAAAAATGAAATTCTGCAAGCTGGGGATTTCTGAGCACTGGAAAAGTCACTCTGAAAACTCCATTCTTCATTCTTCAAATAATTGATAACAATTCTGCAAGAAAATTAGGAAGGTTTTCAGAGCCATACTGAAAACAAAAAGCTTAACCAGAATTCAATAAAAAGGACAGAAATTTTAATTTCTTTGCATTTGCTTTTAAATGGAAACATTCAGAGCCACACAATGGATACAGAACAAGGGGTAGCCACCACTTTTCTTCTTCCAAGGGCTCTCAGAGCAGGGCTCACATGGACACATGGGTTGTCCAGACTCAGTGGACCAAATGAAATGCCACATCATGAGGAACTTTAAAGCACAGGCAACTCTCAGTTGCTGCAAACTGGGGTGATAAAGAATAAAAATACTCTTCTCAGCTTCAGCCAACAAGAAAAAAAAATACAGGAGATCTGGGTAAGGACAGACACACCCAGAGGTTCCTTTCTTAGTTTGTGTACATCAGCAAAATTATTCCATTTCTATATTTGAGGAAGGATGTCTTCCTGGGACACCAGCATCCTCTGGATTTACCAGACCATGCCAGTTCCAGGTTAATGATGCCTCCATACTCACCATATGCACATGTACCCTAATTTGTTGTAGGTCATGCAAAAATTCACCTCACTTGGGTTACAGTGAGCCCCCACTACCCCACAGTTTATGGAATACCACAACTTTATGGTCTGTGATCAAATTTTATCCACGTTTGCCATGGTGTAACCCCAGGCAGCAGCCAAGCCCTACTCAGCTGCTCTCCCACCAGCAGGATCAGGGAGAGAATCAGAAGGGTAAAAGCTGGAAAACTCATGGGTGGAGATAAAGACAGTTTAATAGGGAAAGCAAAAGCCAAGCACATCAAACCAAGGAATTAGCTCCCTGCTTCCCATGGGCAGGCAGGGGTTCTGCCATCTCCAGGAGAGCAGGGCCCCATCACAGGTAATGGTTACTTGGGAAGAAAAACACCATCACTGCAAATGTGCCCCCCTTCCTCCTTCCTCCCTCCCTTTATATACTGAGCATGGTGTCACATGGTCTGGAATATCCCTTTGGTCAGTTTGGGTCACCTGTTGTGGCTGTTTCTGTTCCCAACCTCCCCTGCTCCCCCAGTTTCCTCCCCAGCGTGGCCATATGAAAAGCAGTCCTGCTCAGCAATAACAAAAACATCTCTGTATTGTATTTGTATTTGTATTCTATTTGTATCAACACAAATCCAAAACACAGCTCCCATACCAGCCACTGGGCAGAAAATTAACTCCACCCCATCCAAAACCAGTACAACATCCCATGTAGATCCTGCTATGTCTGAGTGGAGATAATGATGAAATTACAGAAAAAAATAACTTTAATTGCTAGATGATATATTTCATCAGAGTGGGAAAAACTAGTGCACAGATTTTGCCATATTCAACCTCATAACAAATGTTGTCTGAAGAGACCTAAAACAGAAAAGGAAGTAATCTGCAGGCTTAAGGAGAGATGTAGAGATAGAACAATTCTGTATTACCTGATCCTAGAGAGACATCAGAAGCACATAAAGGAAATATTCCTCAGTGATGTTTTTAAGCAATACACTCAAATTTAATGTTTTTCTTTCCTCCATTTGCAGCTCCTCAAGCAGCTGCCAAGTTTACAAATGTTTCTTCTAACTTGAGAACAGCTGTGGCCTATAATCACATATTTTATTTGAAACTCTGGGTTGTGGCCTATGTTAATGAGAATAGAACAAACTAAACAAAACAAAAAAAGGGGGGGGGAGGGAAGTCAGTCCAAAACACATGGTAAGATTCTCATTTGCCTGTCAAATTCAAATAAATCACTTGTCTCTTCCTTCAGCATATGGAACAGACAACAGATCATTCTAATGTAAATTCCATACATTTTATTTATTTTATCTTCTGAACTGGTCTACATCTCACACAAAAGTGCCACTTTTATAATCTTGGTATGAAATTAAAATTTCTAACCCTGTCATAAAATGTCAATGAGGTGTCATTGGGAGACCTACAAAAAAATCTGCCAAGCAGAACCCATGAATCACACACTCAGCATGTTGGCAGCTGCACAAACTGGGGGGTCTAGAGCTAAAAAATAGCAAGATTTGAAGAGAAGTAGAATAATTGAGCAAGATGAAATGGAAACAGAAAGTAAAATTGAACTGTGGAGTGGTAGCAGTTCACCATTAACACCCCCCTCTCTCCTTTGTTAATTAACTTCTCAGCATCCCTGTGAAATGAGAAGGGAGTTACAGCAACTGCAATATTGCTGTCACCTCATGAGGGTGATCAGTCAGAGGTACAGCAAGGCAGAGGACAGACAAAAGGTCCCAGAGTCTGAGGCAAAGACAGAAACTCACTCAGATTTCTGTGACCCAGTTCAGTGCCTGAACCATACATTTATTATTTCTCCTGGCTCTCTGGCCTGCATCTACCTTGGCTGCTAGATGTTCATGAAGAATAAAAGAGAAGATGATGGGTAGCTGTCCTACTGCTGATCATGGTTACACACTGAATTGTTATCAGTGCTGTCAATTGTTATCAGTCACATGAAGTGGGAGGACAGAAGAGATGTTGAGTTGGGTCTTCAGGTTCAAATGTCTTAGAACATTTCCAAGAGACCTCATGGTCTGGAAGAATGCAATATCTTTCTCTTCAGGGTTTCTCCATTCAAGGGAACCAACCAATGACATACTAAATATTTTATTGTAAATTTGAGGTGTTTTTGGGGGTTTTTGTGGGTTCTTTTTCTTAGAGAGGCAGGGCAAAGACCCAGGGTTTCATTAAAAGCCAGGGATGATCTGCAGATCAACTGAGAGGCAGTGGATATGTGTCACCCAGCTCCATTTTCAAAAGCTGCTGACCAGACAGGCAGCACAAATAACTGCTGTTCTCCAGTGTCCAGATGCAGGATTCTATTAGCTTAAGGATGCTAAAGCCCTATTAATATCTTGGCAAATTTGACACCAAAGCTGGCCTAGTCTTCTGCTTCCACATAAAATAAGACATTCGTCTCAACTTGGAGTTTGCTGCAGTAAAGAAGAAAGAAATGAAGAAAATCTTTTCTTCTGGGTCTCTGTATTATATTCTGATTTAATAAACAGAATGCTCATGTGGACATGATACACGGGTCAGCAGAAGTCATAGGTTCTGCAGGACTATCAGGAAATCCAGCCCAGTGCAAACAACTGTTTAAATGATAACTATTGGTGGATTCTGTATTTCCAACATATGAAAGATTTTATTTAATCCATCACGTAGAATTCAATTGTCCCCAAAAGGAACTTTTCCAGGAGATACTAATTTTCAAAAGCTCTCTAAACACTTGGATCTTAGCATGAATGTCATGGACCCTCCCATGAGACAAGAAGGGTCCTTCTGACCCTCCATTTTATTATCATGGATCTTCTGGGGAGAGTAGATGCCCCATTTTTCAGAGATTCCAACAGATATCTTGCTCTCAAGAAACCTGATACTCCAAATTTTCATAACAGGTAAAGCAACAGCTGGGTTATAGCTAATTTTACCCATGGTCACCTATAAGCTTGGTACTGCAGGAGAAAAGATGCATCAGAGCTCAGTCATGTGGCACAGCTCCACAGTAATCAAGGTTAGTGTAGAGCTCAGAAAAACACAGAAACATCCTGAAGACTTCAAAGCTGTCACTGGTGCCCAGAATCCTGTCCATCAGCTTCATATTACCTCCTTTCTCACCATGACACTCCTTCACTCCCTAAGCAGGTGATTGCTGAGAGGCTGGGGTGCTCAGACACCCCTGACAACTCCTGAACTTCTGCTCCATCTCCAGCCCAGGCTGAGCCAAGTGGAGAATGTGCCTAAAGAAAGCAGCTCTGCAGCAGAGAGCACAGGGGAGTACAACTCTTCTGTTTGAAATATTCCTGTTCAACAGCTGGAGTTGCTCAATCAATTGCTGAAACGTTCACATTAAGAAACAGTCATGAGTTTGCAGAGCTATTTATGATTTAACATAATGAACGGGGGGAAAATATAATTGGAAGTAATCAGTATTATAACCCCACTGCACAGAGGAATGACCTGACAAATATACTGGACTAGAATGAGTTGGGTTTGCAGAAGTAAGACTAATAGATCCCAAAAGTTCATTAAAGACACATTTCTTAGAAACCTTAAAATATAAAAAATATAACTCTGCTCCAGAAACTTCTTTGCCCTGAAGCACAAGTTGATGCTCCTTGCCAGCACCTGACATTTCTCAGGACCAGAGGGAAGTCTCCATTGAAACAGAAAAAATATTCCAGTCAGGTATCATGATGAATTAAGTTCTTACACCTAAAAAAGTACACAGAAAATGGTTCTGGTCTTGTGGATGATTTGACACATAATGGTTGATACTTTTTCTTGCAAGAATAATCTAAAAATTCCATTTGCTCTGCTTCTGGGAAGTTTCTGATGCTTCAGATCTCCACATATCCCTCAACAATTCAATAGCTCCAAGAAGAGCATGTTAGGGCAGAGGAGTGATGTGTCACAGCACTCCAAACTCTGGTGTTGATCTGCTTTTACCATTTTCTGCTACTGATATTCCACATTCACCCCTTATTCTGTCGTCTGGTGCCTTACTGAAATATGTACAAAGCTTTTCTTCAGGATTAACTGCAACATCTAGTCCATGGTTCTCTTTTTTGAAGAGCCCCTTCCTTTAAATCTCTCCCTGCTGGGTAAATTTGCCACATCACTGATCATTCTTGTCATTGCTCTTTGCAAGAGCAACATCTCTCCACACCTCTCTGTAAATGTCACATCCAAACTGAAGAGAACATCTGCCTAAAGTCTTATCACCACCTACTTATAAGCTGCAGTGATGCACTGTTCTTCACTGCCAAACACACCTGAGGCTGCTCAGTCAAGTCCTTGCCAAAGCTATAAATCTCTTTGATCCAGCCAGACACAGAACTAGATGATTTTTAAAGCCCCTTCCAAACCAAACTATTCTATGATACTATGCTATTTCTTTATGAAGTAGTGCTGCTCCCTAGGTCTTTTTCATCTCAGAGGTTATGACAAAGGTCATGATCCTTCTTCCCATTTGTATTTGGACAGTGAGGTATGGGAAGGGGAAAAGCTCTGAGCAAGATCTTATTTGGAGCCAGTGACAAGGGCAGAAAAAAAAACCAGTTTCCAGAGACCCAAACCTACTCCCAATGCCAAATGTATCAGATATCCTTGAAATACCAACCACTAGGGGTCCACACACTGCTTCAGCAGGAAAGCAAATTTTGTCATTAAAAAACCTTACATTTTCCTTATCTGGCACTTAGTACTATGTGTTCATTTATTACTCAGCAGGGTCTGAGACCCAAAACTCCATCTTCCTGTCAGTGCCAGAGACAGAAGGCCTTGTGGGCTCTGGGAGACACAAAATCTTAAGGTAGGACTTAAGAAAAAGGGTGAGAGACACAGAATAGGAAATTAAAGGTATCCAGAGTTAGTTGCACGTGGGCAAGTGAAGAACAGAATAAAATCCAGCTGCCCTGTCTCAGCTGCCCTTACCTGCCCCTCCAGGGAACCCATGAACAAGGCACCTGCACCTTCTCAGCCATCACAAAACCAAGCACAGCCCAGCAACAGCTCTGATCAGTGGAAAGGGGAAAACCCATCTGCTTAACTAGAGAGATTAAGCAGCAGAGAGAAGGGCAGGGAGTGCTTAGGATACCTTTGATGGACCAGTGATAGCAATTTACTTTGTGTAATGCTTCAGCTCTCTGTGATTCCTTAGGCTATGAGCTGCACTTCAGAGGGTGTGCTCCAGACTGCTGGGAAAGCTGTTTTATTTCCCACCTAACAGGCAGATAATCCATACAATATCACTCTCAGGAGCATCCTGCATTCCAACAAGATTTATCCTTTACAGAATCAAGACAATCTGTTTTTTCCCACCCTCTCCTCCCAGTTTATTTTCAGAAGAAACATGGAGCTGGCAAATCTCTCTCACATGCTTCCTTTCCTCACTGCCAGTGGATCTTGGCAGAGAAATCCTCTAAAGAAACAAGTGCTGGAGACTTTGCAAACTTCTGGCTGCCAGTAGATGTCCTTGCATACCAGCAATGTACCTGCCAGCCAGGGGGCAAAACTGAAAAGAAATACATTTTCTAAGTTTATGTAAGGGGAAAAAAAAGGGAACTAAGTTACTAGCACTCTTACATTGCTAAGAATTAAGCTGTCACAATCACAATAAGTGTGTGAGCTGACTTCGAGTTGTTTATTGCAATCTGCAGCTGTTATTCTGGGTCACAGAAACCCACAGAACTTATCTAAAACCCTCTAATTATGGTTAAGAAAAAAAAAATCCATCAAACCAAGGTTATTTAGCTCTGCAGAATGTGCTTTAACTACAGTTAAGAGGACACAAAAATAGTCAGCATGCAGACCAAAACGGGCCACATGCACAAGAGGATTTGGAACATACTGAGTAAGGCAGATAGGAACATTATTAGAATTTACCTTTTAATATGAGGATTCTGAGGAGAAATCCCAGATATGAACAACTCCAGTGAACTGTATGACAGCTTTATGAACTACATGAGGTATTATTATACAGATGTTTAAGAGCTGGACTGAGAGGTTAAGTGCTCTTAACCAGCACTCAGTAGCTAAGAATAGCCAAAGAAAAGTTCCAGCACCAAAAAAACACAAAACCAAAGCCAAACCCAAAACATATATATATATATATATATATATATATAAAATCCCTGCAGATTGTACTTTCAGTTTGCATTACCAGGTCAGTTTTACTACATTACCTTTTATTCTGCAATAAAATAAGAAGACCTGAGCACTAAGAACATGAAAACACAACCCTGGGGAGGCAATGTTTCCATAGACTCTGTCTCCAAGTGACAGGGCATTGGGGTTTTCTTTTGGCTTCAAATTTCAACTCAGTATTATCTCTAAACTTGGAGACATCTTCCCATTTTGTTACTGCCAAGATGTGCTCACTGAAGGAGCCAGCAGGGATGCTGGTGCACCAAGGCTCCTGCAGCCTGCTTCTGCCTTAGCCTCTCTGGGGAAACCCTTCAGCTCACCAGTCCTGGGTGAACTGGTGCCATTTGTGAGTCTGGGGACTTGGTGACACTACCTGAACACCACAGCAGCCCCCAAGCAGGTTCTGTAACCTCACTGGAGCATCTTCCCTGCACTGGGCTCTCCGTGTCAGCAATGAAAAGGAAACACATATCTCTTGAAATGATAACTAGTTTTATTTGGAAGTTGCAGGACTAAGGACTATTTCTTAGTTCATGTAAACTTTGGCCCCACATAATTTAAGAACTCAGAGAACACATCCTGCTATTAGAAGTTCAAGCTGGTTGCTCCTTCTCCTTTGTACTGAAACTGTTTTCAAGCTTTCACCTCTGGCCCTTGGGTCTAAAAGATCCTTTCCAGCCTGAGCCTTTACCTGCCAGCAAATCACACAAACCACCCTCCTGGTCCCAAAATGCATCCCTTAAAAACACACAGATGAAAGCTCTCTTTCTCCATCGAACCAGCCTGCAGCACCAGACTCCAGCCTTGCCTGCAGCACTTTTTACAGGCAGATCTGCACTCATTTTCTTGTGTCCCAAGTTGCTGGATGCAGGCCAGCCCTGACCTAAAGGCACAGTGCTCGTGCTAATTTGGTAAATCCTGCTGACAGCACAGCACAAGGGTAAAAAAGCAACAGGGCTTTCAGGTCAGGCTGTTGGTATATTCAGCTGCCTCGGGGCAGACAGAGCACAGGGCTCTGTGTGGAGACACTGGATCTAACAGAGCAGATGTCCACAGCTTTTCCAGAAGCCCTAAAAATGGCAATAACTCCAATTTGGAAGAGAAGGGAAAGCAAAGCCTTTGTTTGAAGGATCTCGTGGGCAAGATGTACAGACCTAGAGGGAAAGAGGCTCTTCAGCCTAATTTTAGGGGAGCAAAGACTTGCTGCTCTGCTTAAGGTCCAAGTCTGGATGTCCTACAGTCTAGCCCAGAGCCTGAACTCTCTGCTTGCTTTTCTTTTCTATGCTTGGCCTTCCATCTCTAATAAGCCAAGCCACTTCAGAGATTTTTTTTTCTCCTTAGAAATACTGTAATAATTCTTCTGCATTTTTACCAGTCATTACCATGAAAAAAAATTTCTAGGAGAATACAGACTTCATCTACTAAAGTTGTTTCTCATAGTCTTTGCTGCTGTGTGATTATTAGCATGAAGGGAAACAGATAAAGCACAAAAAGAAAGTTTGGATACTCTTGGAAACTCATTAGTGAGGGAAGTCCCAGTGCAAAACATAATGGAACCTTCATCCACCACCTCTGCAAAACACTGGGGGTTGGGGTTAGAGGTTTTTTCCTCTGACTAATTGGTTTCCTGTGGAAAAATCATGGTACTGATCACTTGATCCATTTGCTTCCTGACCCCTTTTTCAGGCTTCCTACTCTTCTTCAACAGGTGTGGATAGTGTTGGCCTAAATCCTGAACAAATTATGGAAATTTCTGTCCATTTCTGAGCAACAAAGGTGTTAGGAATATTCAGGATTCGTACAGAAGTCTAAGAACAGCTACCAGCAGTCAAGACAAAGGTGCAGTGAGCTCCTGGCCCATCTGCCTCAGTTTTCCTCATGGGAGATTTCTCAAACCTTCTCTCCTGTCACCAACCACAGTTTGCAGAGCTCCACTGACATCCTGAAGCAGAGAATGTCTTTGTAGTCACTAGAGGTTTACAGATGTCTCTCTCTAATCACATGTACTGTTTCAAACACACCAAATTTTAACCTCCAGAACAGTCTGCAAAGGTGTTTCAAAACCTGCTAGATGAAAAGCAACTTCATTTTGTTCATTTTATACTTGCTTCTCCTTTAGTTTTACAAGAGAACAAAGAGTGAAAAATAATTTCCCACTAATATCTCCATACCACTCAAATTTTGACAGAGTTGCGTCTTATTCCCCCTAAAGTCATCACATTTCCAAGCACCCTCCTGCCTGCAGAGCCTTCTCACTGCTCTTGGTCTTGGAGATGCTGGAAGAGTGTCTCAGCACCATTGCATAGTGCTCAGTACTTTGCAAGACAAAGACACAACTTTTTGAAGCCTCCCAGTTAAATTTTGCATGGAGGCTTTAGACGGGCTGTGCCCAGGAATGGAGACCTCATGCTCTACAGAAACTCCTTTGTCAGACATGAGTTCTCTGACTTTCTTTGAGTTACTGAAACTCCATTTTGCTTGAATCTTCCTCAAAAATGCTCTCCAGCTGCTCCTGCTGCCCTCACTCCTCTCCTGCCCCTGCTCCTCTTGAATCAATAGCGATTTGAAGATGTGAGTTATGACCCTTCCAGGATCAGGACATCTGGTTTAGCAGATAGCCACTTGAATAGCCTGCAGAATGAAGCTAAAGCAATCCCTTTCAGGGTAATGATGTTACAGAATTGGATATTTATCACACATATAATAATCAGTTCAAAAACAGAAGTATTTGCAAACCTGAATGAACACACAGTAAATGGACACAGATTTATGGCAGAAATATGGCAGACTACATCTAATGTGAAAGGGATTAAGAAGTCCAAGGGCTGAAAAATGACAGTCAAGAGTGGAAATTTAAGATGCAATACAGACCAGCAACAGGTGAATCCTACCTCTCCAGGAAAGCCACTTGAGAATGGTTTACAAAGGCACCTGTAGATGCATTATGGTATTTTTCTTTTTTTTTTTAATATCTGTGCACAATAACTTGGCTGCATACACAGGTTTCTGTACAATTAAAAGCATCCTGAGCTATTTAGGCCTGGCAGAACATACCAGGCTGCTGCTTGAACCATTACAGTGAGTTTCCTGGGTTTAAGTCACACAAGTCCTCATATCAACACGAATCAGGTTTTTAGCCACAGCTCCCATTATCTTGGGGTTTACCACTAATGATGTGCTTGACATGTTATATATGCTAATACAAGCATCCTTTTGGCTTTAACTTGGTGATATAACCAAAGTGATGACCTGGATAAGCAAGGCCAGTACCTCTCATGTCCTTCTGGAAAACACAGGATTTTTCTCTCTGACAAATGCCTCAGACCTCACACAAATGCCCTACAAACAGTACTTGGCAGCAGCGTGGTATGGCAGGTGTTTGGCACTGGCATGGCTGGAGAGCAAGGCTATAATAAGGGGATGATTTTAATCTTGTCATCTCAGTCTTTTCAAAGGTGAGACCACTTTGTTCCATGAATATTTAGGATGTGAGCCTCGTCCTTTTAAAGGATCCCACAGCACATGCATGGCAACAAACACACAGAGTGCAGCTGTTAGTAAAGTCCAGCATCTCTGACCCAGCTTTCCAGCACTGGCTCATCATACCCATAAAAATCAAGGAAACAAAGCTGTCACAGCCAAAGGGAGAAACAAGAATTCCTGCTCGTGCAGCCATTGCAGTGCAGTAGGCAAAGGAGACACATGAATCCTGTCTTTCCAGGTGTTCTCCTCCCTGGGAAGGTTTTAATTTCACAGGTTATTCTACTTCAGTGGTAACTGGCATTGCAGGCACTTTCAGCCCTGCTCCCTGTGGTTCTGGTACTTCTTGGGCACTGGAACAGACTGGGCAGGGCATGGTCATGGCACCAAGCCTGGCAGAGCTCAAGAAGCATCTGAATTGTGCTCTTAGTTTAGTCTGAGCAGTCCTGGAAGGAGCAGGGAGTTGAATTAGATGATCCATATGGATTCCTTCCAACTTGAGATAGTCTATGATTTTATGATTCTGGATCCCAAGGCTGATAAATCTTTGCTGTGCATCAGCAGCAGCACTGACACTGAGCCATTGGGTGCACATGGGGCACAAACACCCTGGGTGCCATAAACCCTCCCTCCACAGATGAGAACAAGCTGCCTCAGCTGGCAGAGGTACCAAATAAACACAACAAGCTGACCATAAACTCAGCATCCCCCAAGCCTGCACACTTGTTTGGGTGCTCAGTGCTGTCTGGCTACTCCAGCTGAACAAGTTCTGCACTGTGACATCTCTCTACTTTTCTCTCTCCAGACCTGCAAACCTGTTTGTCTCTGCATGAAAATAATACAGATGGAATGGTATTTTCTGACTTTTTCTGCAGAGTTCAGAACATAAGAAAACAAGAACTTGCTTCAACCACAGCACACCTAATTCCATAAACATCATGTTTCCCACCACACTGCTGGCTCTCACCACCTGCCAAACATGAGCTGGTTTCCAAAGGCTGAATCCTGAGTCTCAAAGGCTAAACAGTGTCTGCCAGTGGGAGGACTGCAGGAAAATGAATGCAGAAATGTGTTGTTTATGGCCCCCATGTCTCTAGCCTGGCTCAATAACATTTCCTGCCATGAGCAACTGGCGTTTCGATTGTAATTTCACATGATGAATTACCACTGTATACAATCAATATATCATAACCACAGAAAGAGCAAATGAGAAGCTGCAATGGGCATAAATGCCATGTTCTCTCTAGTGCAGCATTCTTCCTTTCCCATCACAATCCAATATTTTTTTAAATTCTCTGAGCAATTGAGTAGCCACAGATTCCCTGAGAAACATCTCAACAAATTCTTAATCTCATTTTCAATACAAACCATGACTTCTTCCTTAATATGTTCATCTCCTATCCTGTCAATCTTTTGCTGTTGTTCCTTGCAACTTGAAATTCCATTTTGATCATAAGGAAAACACCCTCAACCAGGTGTGATATGGAGCTACAGACAGAAAGAGCTAATTCTCTTCTGAAGTCTAGGCATTGAGACTCATTTTTTTTCTATGCAGAATGGAAAGTTTGCAGTCAGAATTGCCTCAAAATCACCATCTTTTTAAAATGCAAATAAATCCAGTCCTGCTACTTGTTTCCCATTGCTGATCACCAATTAAAGAGTTTTCCAAGACAGATAACACAGAAATATTCAGTGGTTATTCCATAGTCTCAGTTTCAACCTCCAAGTCTTATTACTCTGTCCTGCCTAATATGTGAAGTTAAAAAATTTCCAACTTTTTTCATTCAGTTTTTTAATGAAAAGATCTAATTGGAAGAAAGACTGACAGACTTCTCATAAGCAAAATTTAATCCTGCTGAAAAATTCAATAAACTCAAAATTATGCTTTCCTTCTCTTTTTCATCCTTCCAGCCAATTTCTTTAGTGCATTATCCTCCATGAACTCACTGCTGCTTACACAAACTAAAGATTATTATTTCAATTTGATAAGATTTTTCCATGGCCAGTGCACAAAGAAACTCAAAGAAAAAGCAATGAACACTCAAAAGCTTGTGTGCAGAAGGAGGCATAAAGGTTCCCCACAAAGATCCAACTGAGTCACATCTTTTGTGTCCTAGGCACTCCAAAAGCAACCTCTGAACCACAGAAGGCAACAGCAAGCAACTCATTTTTGGACCAGAATTAGATCTTACCTTTTCTCCTTTTTCTCCTATGCCATAGGCTTTGCCCTAGAAATAAAAATAAAAAAAAAAAGGGGGAAATGTACATTTGAAAGAAGGATATCAAACAACACTACAAATACATATTTCATGTTTTTCTTGTTATGCATCCAAGATTTATCTCTCTTTATATATAGACATACAAGTCACTTCACAACTACTATAGGGAAAGTAATTTCGTTTGGGAAATAATTCCTTGATAATAATTCAGTGACAAATTAAACTAAAAACTTATCCCAAATTCTCCCACTGCAGCCAAAAAAGCATCTTATTTTTTATTCATAGAAGAGCATGATGTTACATTTCCAAAAACAAAGTTGCCAGCAACGCTTACTGGAATGGATTTTATGCAGGGTTAAAGATTTTCTTGCCTAAAAACTCAGCCTGGCATTTGCATGAATTACTGCTGGGGAAGGCTGTGTCTTGGTCATCCGAATGTAAAAAGTCAAGAGAGATTTGCATCTTTTTTGTGTTCTGTTGCCTCATATTTTCCCCCAGCAGATGTGCAGCTGTGGTAATCAAGTGCATCCAAGTAACATATTTAATTAGAAGGCCAATATTTTAGTTATCAGCTGTACCCAGGGATGAAACCTCCATTTGTCCCTCTCCAGGAGAGGCCAGTGAGTGCAGGAAGATCAGGCTCCTCCTGGGACTCAGGTCCAGCAGAGGGAACAGCTTTGACCAGGGCACACAATGCTCTGAGCAGGTTCTCACCATAAAGGAGAGAACAACTACTTACATTTTCATTTCCTTTAGCAAAATCCTTGGGAATTTCTTACTTACTGACTCTCCTTTTTCTCCTCGGAGTCCAGGAAGCCCTGGGATGCCTCTTTCTCCCTTGAAACAGAAAATGTGTTAATATCACATAGTTAATTCATTCCTTTCTTACACATAGAAGGAAAGTCAGGCCACAAGGGTTTTACTGAAATTATGGAAATTTTGGACACTTTCGGTTCTACCAGTCTCTACAGCCATGGTTTCAGCTCCTGCCCGAAGGACTGGGTGTATCTAATTGAACATCCAAGTTTTCAGATTGATTTTCTGTTCTATTTTTCATATGAAAATACAGGTCCTTTGGAGTGCACTGGCAAGGCAGAGAGTTTTTTCCTGTGAAGTATTTCAAAAGCCCTTGTTTTTTATTAGGAGAGGAAATACCTGGAAAGGTGCCTTGAAGAAAACTTGGAGGGTACATGCCTAAAATGTGCAAAAAATAATCTGAAAATATTGCTAAGATTTTAGAGCTTTTTTGCCTTTTTTTTTTTTTTTTTTTTGTAATCCAAACCCCTTGTTTTCAGTCACACTAAATTTTCAGTATCAGCCAACCTTTCTCTTCCCTCCCACAAGTGTGCAACACACATAGTCATTCTTCCTGTTTGTTCCAATGGGAGAGGGGGAAAGTAGCATAGAAAAGAGACAATTGGAAAGATACAATTTAGGATGCTTGGAAAATTTCTAACTGGAGAAGGACGTACATAGGGAGTAAAAGAGAAAAATGGTTGATCAAAAACCAAGCAAAACTTTTTCTTCACTTTTCTCCTTAAGAGGACAGTGGTAAAAGGGATAAAGAATCAAAGAAGATCCAAAGTTTCATAAATATTTATCAGATACAGAACTTAAAGTGGTGCCAAATCCAGCAAGTGCAGAAAAAATACCCAAAAATCCTTTTCACACACCACTCTGCAGTCACAAAGCTAGAGGAAGGACCAGCTGAGGATATATCCACTATTTGAACTAGTTTAAGGCTGTGTTGCCAACAATTCCTTCAATTCCTCTAGCACTGGGAGCTGCTGGGGAGCAGAGGAGGCCACACACCTCTGCCTAGAGCTCCTTCCTGATTCTCACCCAAAATGTACAAACCAGTAAACCTGCTGTGCTGAGCACCCCATCTCTCACAAAAATGTGCTCACCTATTTGTGCCTCTCATTGTCTTTTGCTAGTAGGGAAATCAGGCACTGTGGGCTTCAGTATTGACTTAACATCAAGCTGAGAAACTCTCTGACTGGAGCAGGACCCTCCAGTACCAGAGCATCAGTAAGTCTCATGACCCTTACTCTCCCCAAATCTCCACACCTGGACCATGGAGCAGGACATAATTTTCTGTCTCTATCCAATTTATCCTGATCTATGCCCTCTCAAAAAATGTGCTTAGCACCACCAGAAACTAAAAACACTTGCCAACATCATCCTTTCTTTTCCCCAGGTGAAGAAATGCTTTTGAATGCACAGGAAATATGAAATATAAAAATTTTTAAAAAACCTTTCTGCTTTATTTTTTTGCTGAAAGATAATTCACAGAGCAAGTAGCATATAGGCAAAAATTATGTCATGGTCAATTAAGAAGGCTGTGGTAAAATTCATGAAAATTTTTATGTGACCATCTCTTTGAAGTCACTGAACGTACAAAGCCTTTCTAATTTGGAGGAAAAGATACATCCTGCTAGAGCTTATCTAATACACGTGATTCCACAAACTTCACCATGGCAGGTAAGAACTGTAATGTCTTTGTGGACAAAAACACATCTCATGGAGAAAGGATTTTGCATTTGGATCAACAGCAGTGCTGGAAGAGAGAAGAAGCCTGTTGATCATCAGCCCAGTGCCCCAACCAGCCATCCTGGCTGCCTGCAAACAACACAGCCTGCAGAGGGACTGTGGAAGGAAAATAAATCAGACTGGGCTGTCATTAGCATCTAAAATTTATCAATAGGACCCAGTTTCAGACATATCAGCCAGTTCTGCCACAGCTATTTCCTGCCTAGCTGTTTCCCAATACGATCCCTTACAGTATATCATTCCAAAACACATCAACTGTGCCTCCTTGCATTACCCTCACTTTGGCAGCATGGGTGATTGAGGCAGAGGAGTTTATCTGCCAGAAATTTTTTCCATTTTTTTTGATAACTGCAAGCTGTCCTGTTTATCCCTGCCTTTGAAAGCTTAGAAAAGATCAGAATCACATTATCTTAATTTTTCTTTATTAAATACCAGGTGGTAATGTTTGGGAATCTGCAAATAAGCATTGAATTTCTTGCCAAGGCCAGGATTTTAGCCTGGGTAGCTCAGTGATGTTGCAGGGAGAGAGGAGGAGAGCTAAAATTCATTCTTGAACATAGAGCAAAGACTATGACAAGCTGGTCCTTGGCAATAGCAATGTTAGAACTGCTGTCAAGAGTGGTATATGGTATTCAATCACAACATCTTTGCAAGCTGGGAGAAAAATATATTATTCACCTTATTTAGCAGATAGAGAAGCTAAATAATTTGTCTCAAATCATCACATTTATACTAAATTGTTGTCAGATCCCGTATTTAAATGGCATCATCCCCAGGTCCTTGAGTCTGGGGCACAGTCCTCCTTTGTCTGTGTAGAAGTCTCAAACTACTACAGCAGGGAAAATCCTATCTGCAGGAGTGGGGCAGTCCTTGTGGGGTCTGTTCCAGAAAACCTGCTGATGCTGTGTTGCAGACACACTCCTCTGTATTCCACAGTGTGCTGCACCCCAGGACCCTGTGGGACACACTGAGACACCCTCACCAGCACACAGAGCTTGGCACAGCAGGGGAAGACAAGGGGCATCTTGCTGCAGGGCCCTTTTATCATTATCATCACTGTCTTTTCTCAACCTCCTCACAGCAGTCATGACTTTGCCATTCCTTAAAATACCCCATCACTATTTAAGCTGTCATGGATTAAAACAGCTTCTATTTATCTATACATGGAAACATAAATGGAAGCACCTTTTTCTTCACAGGCACATTTGAGCAGTAATGAGCCCATGTTCTCTTATTCTAGCCTCCAAATGGCATATTCTTATCTCCAAAACTTCTCCCTGCAGACAGCAGACCAAGCTTTGCCAAAAGACAGCACATCTCTGAATATGTTTGACCTTCCAAGACCTAGAGATTTTTCCCTTTCCCCTCCCACAGTCTTTCATAATAACTGAGTGTTTTTGGTGGGATGCAACTCAGTTATTCACCAAACAGGTATAAATTCAGTGACTCAGTTTGCAGAAGTGATTCAGATGGAAATAATTTTGAATATAACTTTTCCCCCAAACATCTTTTCAGATAGTAAAACTGGGAACCACCAACACCACCAACTTTCACCTCTCCTGCAATGTTGTGACTCTGTTTTCTTCCTGTACAAGTGCTCCCTTTGAGTCTGCTGTCTCACAGCTCTATCTGTAACCAGGCACAGAAGGAAAATGTGTTTGTGCTGAATGCACACATGTGTATATTGAAGGGGCTTGCAGAACAGCCAGGGTGACAGAAAGGCTGCACTGTGAAACTTGAAGCAGACATCACAACCACTCTCCTACCCTTCTATCTAGGAAGAAGAGTACTGAAGAAGTGGCCTGTATTTAACATCATGACTCAGTCTTGCTAAGGATAACAGATTGTGACTGATGCTTTACCCCTAGTCTCAAGAAATTTTCTGGAGTGTGGCTGGAAGGCTGCTAAGTAAACTATGCACATGTATTACTGCTGAGCAAGGCACAGCATGGCAGCAGCACCTCGTTTTCCAGGTGACCTAGCATGGCAGCTGTGCATGACCTAGTGAATAACAGTAACTTGCAAAATGCCAGTTTAGAAGCTGCAGGAAAGGGTTTTGCAACACAATTACTCTGAGAATGACATAAAGCAGCAAGAGAGAAGCCTAAATAAGCATAAAATAAAGATAAAAGATCACAAAAACTTCTGCAGTCCCATGCTCATCCAAAACTGTCTGAATGTAATCCTATACTAAATTGACTCTCATTTCTTAAAATCTTCAAATCCTCAATTTACTCTGAAATTGTTTCGCTGTTGCTGTTTTTATTAAACAAATGAACTAGCACATATTACTGACCTTTTGACCTTTGGGACCCTCAAAGCCAAGTGGACCCCTGTCCCCCTAAGACAAAAAAAGACATGATTAATCAAACTTATCTTCTCATTTTATTTTCAAGCAAGGGGCTCAATCCTACAACTAACTACTGAGGACAACAAAAACGTTTCCAGGTTTAAGCAGAGAAGATAATAAAGCTGACTTGCCCCTCAGGAGCAATGACAACAAAGCTGGTTTCTCAGAGGTCCCAGTCATAGCCAGAAAAAGCAAGCAGGTTGCTTTTAAAAGCCATGAGAACTTTTTCAATGTGGCCACATTTATCTTCAGAATCTGTTTTATTTTGTTTGAAGAAGGATACACACAACTGAGCTGGATAAGAATATTCACTTTGTTTTCAATGTTGTTACCAGGACTATGAGCATGACTAGAATTAGGTAAAGAGAAAACACCTGGAGAAACTTCCTTTACCTCTATAGGCATCCCAAATGAAACACACTTATCTCAACACTCACCTTTTGTCCAGGAGGACAGGAGCAGTTGAAAATCTTGAGATGTCCAACTTGCTCACTGCCAACAGTGGGCCTCACTTCCAGGGGAGGTGCTTCTGTCAGGACTGTGACCTGGCACTGCAGCCAAACACCCAAGGTCAGGACAAAGCCTCTGATGCTGGCAAGTTTCCCCTTCCACCCCCTTTAGACAAATCCCATAGGCACTACTGTGTAACACACAGCCAAATGTGTCCTCTTGAGAAATGAAATCCCACCAAGCTATTCACTCAAGCAATAGGGAAAAAATGTGGCAAAATGAACAATGAACCTCTTTATCCAAGACTGACCAGAGGAGAGTGAAAGGAGGGTGGAAGTTTCTACTGAGAGTTGGGCACAGGAAAATAAGCTGCAACTGGCACTTTTCTTAGCTGTTTCCAAATAAAACTAGTGGGAAACATGTTGAATATTTCATGCTGCATTTCTGTTGTTCTATCATCACTTCGGGGGTTTTGTTTCCCCTGACAGTTTGACAAGGAAAGAGGAACTTGGAAGCTTCTAATTCCTCCTGCTCATCCCTCTGCAGTGGTCCTCCTCTGGTGCTGCTGCACTGCCAATTACACAGTTAGCTTTCAATCACCCTTATTAAACAAAACTATAATCCCACACTGCCACATGTTCCCTGATTTATGCAACAGATTTCAGTGAAGAGTGTTCATGTGAAAATGAGTGAATGACAAAAGGAGCTCACTGGTCCAGAGGGAATGTCGCAGCAGGTCTCCAGCTCGGCGTGCCGGGAGTCGCAGTAAATCACCATCCGCTGGAGATCGAACTGGGAGACACAGCAGGCAACAGCCTCAGAGGCTCGGTTGTGAAAGACCTGTGTCCTTTTGCTTGGACACAAACAGAGCAGGCAAACACAAGCAAAAACCGGATGGTGCTAACTTCAGAGCCCTTCTATAGATCCCATAGTCAATCTCCATCTCTCCCTATCAATAATAGACCAATATCTCAGCATGATGCAAGAGCTGAGATAATAAGACCCTGGAAATGCCTATTCAAATTCTGGTGCAGGTTTTCATGCCAATCCTGGTGTTCTGGCCAAATTTCTGTCTGAGAAGACATATCCTGGCCACGTCTATCCTTCCTAGAGTTCCATCTAGACACAAGGTCTATTTTTCTCCTGTTGTGCTTGCATCTTCTGACCATTTATTCCTGCGTGAGAAATGTTATGAGCACATTTGATATGCACATCTCATCCATTCTGCACAGCTAAGAAAGATTATACAAGTGTGAAATACCAAACTATCACACATAAATTATACCAGGGTAACACTGCTGCTGGACAATCAGCATGTGTGTCTTGACTTTGGTTCGTTTGTACTAAGGAATGGATTCCATCTGAGGAATGGAGAATATATCCCAATTCTCTTAGCTAACAACCTTCCTTTTTCCCCCATCTCTTTCTATCACAAATAGAAACATTTATAATTGCAAGATCAAATGGAAAACTACTTTCTGTGTAGCTCAGTACCCAGTTTGATGACATTTGTGTACAATTTTGTCTCTGCTTCTAACTGTAGCACATTCTGTGACTAGACAGAAAGGCTAAATACATTTCTCATTTTTAATCCCTGTTATGGAGATAACAGTCTCACATAAAAACACAGCAAGTCCTGTACATCATAAGGGGCCAGTGTGTCTTAGCTATGTAACATGGTCCATTACAACATAACCCCAGGCCCCCACTCATGCACAGGCGGAACCCCAAGCTGGCCCCGCGCCCGCTGCAGCCAGCAGTACTCACATCAATGGGGACGCTGTCATACAAGCGCTTGCCAATCACAGTCTTTCCCTGGATGTCGATGTTCTCCCTGTCCTCGATGGGCAGCACCTGCACCAGCTGGCAGTCGATGTAGAGGGAGACGGCCCTGGCCTGGATGCTGAGGGCGACCTTGTGCCAGCCGCGGTCGAACAGGTCGCTGACGCGCGCGCTCCGGAACACGGCGCGCACGGCGTCCCTGGCCAGCCCCACGGCGTTGTACTCCACTGCCCGGTTCTCCCCGTCCAGCCTGATGGACACCTGCAGCAACAGCAGCTGCTGGAGCAGAGCCTTCTCCTTCCTCCTGCCCGCCTCCTCCGTCGCCCACGCCCCGCAGCCAGGGATGGCACGGGCTCTGCTGAGCCCCAGGCAAAGAGCAGGGGATGGAATTTTGTGGGAGATATGGGAAAGGTGTAAGAGCCTAAGGGGATGTGGAACTCCAGGTGGGCACTTGAAAATGCTGGTTTTTATTGTATTTAAGTCATGCAGTAATTTACAGGTCGTGGGTGACAAGAGCCCAGCTCACAGCCTTTTCAGCCACAGCTGTGGGTTCGTCTGAAAGCTTCTTCTAGTTCTGGTTACAATGCATTTTATACTTTTCATTACAGAGCATATTTAAAACATGACAACTAATCAATACCTTTACTATTACCTATAGCCTATTGTAACTACTAACATTACTGTATTCATGTTACTATCTTCCATTTACAAAAAACTAGTACATTACAGTTTAAGCTAGAAGTTGTTTTTCAGTTTTCTTGCAGTGAAAAATTTGGAGATCTTTTCTCTACTTGCAACATAGCATTTTTGTTTGTCTGTGAAAATCTTCTTGCTTCATAAAAACATCTTTTGCTTGAAGTGGATTTATCCTTTGCTCTAAATCATAAAAGCCCCCTCCAACTCACTTGCTCTTTACCTTTTCAGTTACCCAGTAAAACTAGCTTAGCAATTCTTTTCTTCTATATCAAAGTTTGTTATCATTTCTATTCCTTCTTCAGATTCCACATTCAAAAAGTCTTTCTATTATACATACATATCTGTAAAACCTTCCTATCAAATCGCTTATCCTTCCCAGCAGAAAGGGAGCCTACACCTGTGCTGGTGAACAAGAAGGGGCTCCACAGGCTCCAGTGCAGACCCATGACCAGCTGAAGCCTCCTCCTGAGTACAGCCCTTGGCATGGTTTCAGCACAGGCCACCTTGCTGCCACAGCTGGGTGGTAGCACAGGTCACAGCACCTCCCCAAAGGCACCTCCCCAAAGCTGAACCTGCTCTGGACCCCTCTACCCTGTGTGCTCCTCCACTCCTTCCCAGCAGGCTCTCTACTCCCATCACATCCTCAATTGTCCCATGGGATATGGAAAAATACCTCCCTGCCTCATGTGAAACCAGTCTGCTGAGCTGTGGCACTGCCCAGACTTTTATTTCAGGTGCTTTGAACAGAAAACTGCACCCCATCCCTCTGCTGAAAGCTACAAAGCAGGCAAAAATAGGTTTTTGAAGACATGCAACTTTGAGTTCATTTACAGATTGGTGTCTTCTTTTATCAGTCAGGCAGTCACCAGTAACAGCAGGGAATGGAGCAGGCAGAGCCAGGAATGATGCCCACAAGCTGCAGAGCAGTGAGGAGTTTGGGCACCTTGGCACTGAGCTGTGGGGGATGTGAGGGGGGGCTGACTCCACATCTGAGCCAACTCCTCCATGCAGCTGAGCACTGTGCTGGCTGGGAATGCCAGTGCTGGCATCTGTGAGCACTGCAGGTCTGCAGGGGAGTGGCCAAACCACCACCAACCTCACATGAAACAAGGCTCATGGGGCTCCCAGGCACTTCTGGCACCATAGTTTAAGGCATTTTTGAAATTATTGCTGGAAATATTGAGTGTGCTTCTTTCTTCACACCTAAGCAGTTCAAGTTTTCAGCTTCCTGCAAGAAATACTGAGTGACACATTTCTCACTCTGCAGCAACTAGGAATGCATGTGGCACAGTAAATCACTTTTCATTTAACAAAATTTTAGCCTATAATAACTTTCATATAAACCTTTTCCCGCTGTCTCAAACCCAGTTATCTAATTCTTCAAACTGCACCTATTCTTCAGTGAGAGTTCCCAAATCCTTCTAAATCCCAGTCCCAAAGCAGCAATGCTGTATTACACAGCTATGTGAGCCCATGCTGACAGCCCACTTTAGGGTCCTGGGTAATTCCATCACCACTGTATTTGGTGCTGAGCAGAAAAATGTACAGCCCATCCAAACCACTCCCTCCTCAAGCATGCCTGAAAACCTAAACCAAGCTGCTAAGAACATGTTGTGTAGAGACAGACAGCCCTTTAGTACACACTTGCAGTATTTTTTTCTGAGAACCTGAGAGTACCTGAAAAAAGTTACTAGATCAAGTTGTGCAGCACCAGGACTCAGGGGTTATGGAGTTATAAAAGGTGTCACACTGACATCCAGAGCAGGAACCCATAATGCATTTCCAAGTTACCTAGAAGGCTGTGCAGAACCTGACATAACTCACTGCTCTTAGTACAGCCATGTGACAACCTTTCCCCAAAAAGGCAAAATATTTTCCCTAAGCAGAACTACCTGAACAAAACAACTGAAAACTCAGTAGAAGTTTCAAGGACAAGAATGGTATATGTTTGTCCCCCTTTGCAGCTAACACATTTATCTGCATCCTAAGAACAACCAAGGTATATACAAACATTTATTAGGGTTTGAATTAAAGGTAAAATATTTGCAGCAAAACCCGCTTAAAAACAAGAAAAAGTAGTGGGAGATTAAGGCAAGAAAACTGGCTTATGGCCAAAAAAAAAAAAAAAAAAAAAAAATAGCTGTTCCAGCCACTTACCTGTGGTATGCCATACTTGTCAATAATCTGCCAGATATACCAATCTTCCTTCCTGGAAGCCTTCCGGAATTTGAAGGTAGTTACAAAGGCATATTCATCAGGCAGGCCTTGTGGAAATACATCCCTGGCATGGGGAGGGGAAAGAGAGCAATGAATCAGGCTTAGCAGTGAAGAGCAGAACTTCTAAAACTCTCTCCATGTCCCAGCAATGCTTTCTAAAAGTATCATTATAGTTCCTAAAAAATCTGCTTTATTTGGAATCCTGAAGAGAGATGGACATGAGCTTGTGCCCTCCAGGTTCTGTCTTTATGGAACCCTTTAATTATTCCAATAGTGAAGCTCTCAAATTGGGTAAAATATAATGGAAACCTGCAGTTGAGTGTCCATCATGTTAAAAAGGTTGTTTTTCACTTCATGCTTCTGTTCATGAGGCCTGTAAAGAATTCTGTTCTGCTCCAGATGCACTGGAGACCTGTGACTTCTGAGAATAGCCAGGAACACCCCAAACCCTCTAAATGTACCAAATTATAGCAACAAATATTGTAATATCTGCCCCAAAACAAGCACTACAGCTCATGTCTTTACAAGAGGCTCCTTAGCTGCAGCCCCAGGTAACAGAAGTTTCTCACATCAAACATTGCACACACATCAGGCAGAGATTTACTCAGCACGACACCACGACCCCTGTAACACATGAAGTAACCAAATCCAACACTCTTTTCCTCTACTCCATTATAAAAACCTGTCATAACATGGGGATGGAGGGCAGGACAGAAGGCATAGCTAATCCAGTATCACTATTTTTTTGTTACTAGCCATTACTAGATGCCTAAAAACAAGAACAAACAGAAAAAAAAACCAAAAACAAAAACATCTCTCTCATATCTCTGTCTCTTTGGAATCCAGGAGTCTAATTCAGAGACAAATGCAATTTCTATATCAATAGCTTCTTATGGATTTATCTCATATAGACTTCTGCATCCTCCCCTTGAACTCAGGTAAACTTATGACATTCACAACATCCCTTGACAAGGAATCACTCACTGCTGCCCATTGCATAATGAGCCTCCTCCTCTTTGTTTAGGACCTAACTCAGTTCTTATTAGGGAAAAAACAATGAACCTATTCTTCTTCTATCTTTTATGCCATCCATGATTTTTCAAACTTTGCTGATAATGCCTCTAAGCCATCTCTTTCCCCACCTGAAGAGTCACATTTAACATTGTTCTTTATGCCCAAGCCAACCTGCTCTTATGATCATTCCCAAGTAAACCCTTCATAAATATCATGTCTTTGCTTTGGGACATCTGAGCAGTCAGGCATGAGCACTCAATACAAAACAAAACATAATGGCAGCAATTAATGAAGAACAAACTTTGAAATGTTGTCCTAATGAATAGCTAACATAATCCATCACTATGCAGAAACTGGCACAGTCCAAGGCACATAAAACTAGAAGCCTTTAATTGCATTAAAAGCAAAAAGTCCTCAAAATTTCCAGAATACTGTTTTGCAGTTGCAGCAAAGGTTGAGATCCAGTCTTTCCTAATGCCAAAATATTCAATCATATTTTAATCTGTGCTCTGAATCTCCTATCTTTCAGCCAGGTTATAAATTCAGAACACTCTGGTTTCATCCATTAATGTGGCTTTTGCTGTATAATGTGCCCCTGCAGGATATGCACCATTACAAGTAAGTTTTCCCTCTGGGGACACAGAGACTATGAATTCTTCCAACACAAAACTGAACCAAGCTCCCACTGCTCCCTTAAGAAATCCTTCCTCCAGGAGAGCAGACAGGGCTGTCTCACTTCTTGGTACTAGTTATTTTAACCAGGGAAGTCCCAGTGGCCTGGAAGTTAGCAAATCTACAAAAGAAGGGCCAGAAGGAGCCCCTGGAAGTGAACAGAAGTAGGATCTGGAACGGGGATTGCCTTGAACTAGATATTAGGAAAAAATTCTTTGCTGTAAAGGTGGAACAGTCTTCCCAGGAAGATTCACCATCCCTGGAAATGTTCACAGAAAAGTGTGGATGTGGCACTTGGGGACATGGTTTAGTGGTGAGCATGGAAGTGCAGCATAACAGTTGGACTCAGTGATCTTACAGATGTAAACACTTTATGGTTCTGGATAGCTCTGAGCTGGGAACAGAATATCATTATGCAAGCTTAATTTCAAAAAGGGTTTTCAGATGTTTAATACCCACAGAAATAACTGGGAATTAGGTAGCTAAACATCCCAGTGAGTCTGGCCACACCTCATCACACAAGGCTGACAAACAGCCCATCAGGTAGATTTAAACTGACAGGAAGCCATAATGACCCATTACCTGCCATCCTCAACTGATTTTTAAAGCTGCTGAGGAACCAGCTGCAAGTTCCCAACAGAGACAGGTTTCATGCCAAAAGCAAATCTGAAGACACTCTCATTGCTTTGAAGATGTGATAAAAGCTGTTTCTGAAGTCACTGTATCTTTTACAGAATGCATTGCTACATAAATAACAAAAACCTTGGTTAGTAGTTTTAACTTATTTACTCACTTAAAAATTATCTGCATCTAGAAGTTCAGCTTTACTTGGGGATCCAAGAGCAGGAGCTGTTGTCCCCAGAAATGTTTTATGTCCTTCTTTCACACAGGGCTGAACTGAACTGATGATCAATATTGTGGAACTTTGCTGGATGCCTGGTACCTACAGGGAGCATTCTGCCAGCTCCTTGATCTATAATTCTGACAACAGGATAGATTGCAGAAAAGGCCCTTATAAAACTCCAAGACAAAAGAATCTCCCAGTGCTGCAGGTTAGTCTAAGAGTCAGCTCAACTACAAGGTCAGGTGAATCACGACTTGTACAAGGAAGAAAAATCAGTAAGAAGGCAGAAAACTTTTTTAGCTATTGCTAGTTTTTAATATATAGTGATCTTCTCACATGCTTTAATTTGCAGTAAGAGTTTTCATCTGTGACAATAAGCATGAGAACCTACATCTGTAATAACACTAATGAAAAAGTTATATTGTCAATTCTCATTTCAGACACCGAATGACATTTGGTGAGGAAGAGTGTGGTTAATGCACTTGAGCAATTTGACCAATTTTACAACAGCTAAGCCCACTATTATGAAATGTACCACATAAGATCTGCAAAACCAAGATGGAGAAAGACAATTCATTTAAATATGCTTCACATCACCAGAGACTCTTAGAATGACAAGAGGAAAAAAAATCAAGAAAAGAAAGGAAAAGAAAAAAGGGAAAAGGAAAAGGATAGAGAAGGATGTTTCTCACATAACCTTGGCATACATCTTTTCAGCTTCTACTTCAGAACTTCAGTGATGGAATAGACACATCCTCTCTAGGTAGTTTCTTCCTGTCTTTCCCTGTCCTACAGGCTGTAAAAAAAAGAGGAATCTATTCTAGATCTCACTTGCTGTCGTTTATTTTTTCCAAAACAACATTTTTTTCCATAAGAAGCCATGTGAACAACTTGTTCTCCTCTGTTTGCTGCAGTCTTTTCTGTGTTTCTCAGCTCTCCCTAGAGTCCTTTGCTCTACATGACCAAAAAAGCCTTCAGTCATTCCACCTCCATCATGCTTTATCTCCTTTTTACCTTGTTAGAAATAGGAGACAGTAAGGGACCTCTTGAGATCCTCTCATCTAAAGGAGGTTTTTCTTGTGTTTAGATTTAATTGATTTAAATTGTCCCCATTCCTTCTTGTCCTGTCAATGAATATGAGTAAGATTCTGGCACTGTCTTCTTTGCTTCCTCATTATCAGATATTTATACACATGTATTTATACACTTCCTCCCTCACTGAGTCTTCCTTTCTCTAAGCTGAACAAGGTTTTTTGTCTCTGCTCTTCTTAAAATTAAATATTTGTTTGGGGAAAGTGAGAAAAAAGGAAGCTTTCAACAGGTTCCATGTTCAGTGTGGGACTCTTTGGTAGCTTTTTGTACAATTTTTTCTCTTGGAAGAGGAAAAATGATGAGACCAGGGCAGGAGCTCATGGAGAAACCTAAGGTGGGTGATTGAAGTCAAAGCTGACGTCAGGAGACACAGAGAAACACACAAAGACATCATACCCTAAGCAACCCAAGATTCTTTATTGGTACCAATATAAAGAGCAAATAGATCAGGACCAGAAGCTTGGCCAAGCATCAGGTAATTCTGTGAGGTGGTAGCCAAGATCATGATCAAGTCAGGCTGGAACCAGGCCAGGCTTTTCTTAAGAGAAAAATGAGGATGGACATGGCCAGCAGGCTGGCCCTGGAGTCACAACTAGGAGATACAGATAGATGGCAGAACTAAAGAGTGAGGCAAAATCTTGGCATTAGGCAAGACACTAGTAATGAGAAACAAGCCTGAGCATCCAAAACCAGAAGTCTGCAGCACAGTTTTGGCCAGGAGATGCACTGAGGAGCCATGAAGAAGCAGCAGGACAGCCCCAGTTACATGAGGAGTGGGGAGAATCACCAGCCAGATTTTGGGGGCAGTGCTCAGAGAGCTACAGAGACCTGTGAGCCCCTCAGTAACTCAGGTCCTTGGCTGAAGCCAAGCTCTGGCTGCTGGGTTTGTCTGCTCACAGATGATGCCTCACCACAAAGAGGAAGAAAGCTGATAGTTGTAGGTTACAGATCAGAAGATGAGTAGGCACATTTCCCAGACAGCTAATCTGGCACTTTGTAAAAGTACTATTGCTTGCATAAAAAAATACAAATCCTTTAAGCAGATAATAAAGTGAATTACATACATTCCTCAGTTACTGATTTTGTATCTAATTAGGAGGTGTTGCTATCAGTTGCTGAACATTGCTGGAGGTTATCTGTGAGCCACGACAGATGTTTTTGTTTGGTTTATTATTCCAGTTATCGGCTTTGTGCAGCTTTACAAGATTTCATTTTCTGTGAGCAATGACCCTATGTGCAGCATCTCAGAGTCCTGGCATACAAATGCTAAAATGAACCAAATATGCAAACACCTTCCATGGTGTTATATCCATTTGGGTTCATTCCCAAACCACAGGAGTGTGGAAGTTACAATACAAAAGACTGAAAATTTGAAAGTCCTCCTTGAATTTCGTGTTATAAACCAAAAGGAATTTTTTTTTCATTTCAGTCTACTAATTAAGGATGTTTCACTTCTAATTGTCCTGGGTGACAAAATATTCTGCTTATTTTAAGGGCAACAGCAACAACAAATAAATGAGTGTAATCTGAGCAGATGGAAAGCTGTCATAGCTGGCTGGTCTGGCTTCATTCCCTCAGTCTTTCTGAGAAAACAACAGGAACAACAACAACAAAGTTCTTCAACCCTTACTTTAGAAAAGGGATTCAAATGGACAACTCTTTGTAATCTGTACTTTCTCCAGTGGTTAATGGGATTCATCCTTAAAAGCATGCCTTTCTTCCTTGGTCTTCACTGATCATGACTCTGTTTACCCTTAGACTTGTTATCATTTATGGGCTCTACAGAAAACAGTTTTCTGCTCAGTATATCATGGTTTTTTAATTGTGTTAACATGGAGAAAGAGGAGGAGGGGAAAAGAGCACATCAATCCTGTTGGTTCCAGAAGGAAAAAACAAATATTGTGAAATTAAGCAAACGTAATTTATAGGACAATCTCAAAAATGCAGTGAGGTGAGAAAAAGAGCTAAAAACAGAATAAAAAGTAACACCCCTCATCCATAAGAAGGAAAAGAAGTATTATTGATTTTTTTTTAAATGAAGTTCAAACCAGCACTGAGAAATTTACTGCAAAAATGTTAATGATGACAATTCAATCCATGGCTCATAGTTACTCAGTGAAATTATGCACTCACTCTTTTCAAGGCTAATGCCAGCAGGGCTCAAGTGACAACCCAAAGGAACACTTGTGAGAGAATGTGACATAACTGGCAGCCTTAGGTCATAAAAGACTGTGAGGACTGACTCCACATTGAGACAGGATTAGAAACTGCTCATTCTTCTGCAAAGCCAGAACCCATATTTGCTAACTGGTCACAGCACCTACCAGCAGGTGGTCTCTTGTGTTTAGCAAATTTCTGTCTCAATGGGAGTGCTACCAAATATTCCCTTTAGAAGCTGTTTATGTAGCCCTAAGTTCTTTTTGTGAATGTCTTGATGCTGCTCCTCAGAACCACTGAGATTCACCAAATACAGCTGATATTGTGCCAGGATGGAGCCTGTAGTTACTGCTGAGGCTCCTGACCATGCTGTGCATATTCTGTGCCAGCTGAACTGAAACAGCTGCTCAAAGCAGAAACACACCTGTAGGTACCACATAACTACAACAAAGTTAACTAGAGGAGCCAAATAATGTAAGGCAGAGGTTCAGAGGAAAATAAAGTGAAAACCCAGAGTACTCACTCAGTTCTCTGAACAACAGGAAAGCTTCCAAGCCGTACATAAGCACTCTGAACCCCATCTTCTTTCATTCCAAAGATCTGCTTCACGCTGAATGAATCCATCAGGTCAAATCCTACCCGTTACAGAAATACAGATAAAAGATATTAATCAGGCAGTGGACATGCCCCCAGTTGTACTTACATGGATCTCTAAGCCTACAAACAGCACTTTAGAAATGAGCCTTGCTCTTACTGGGAAAAGCAAAATTTTGGTATGATATAATCCTCTCATCCCAAAAACTGAAAACCAAGCTTAAATTCAAGCTGTCACAGGCTTGAGCAGGGTTTTCCAAGAATCAGTACCTAATTTTTGCATTGCTACAACATCCTGAAAATGCTGCATAATTCATTAACTCTCATGCAGAAAAATGCAGAGGTGCAGACTGAAACATTTATTCATAGAATAAGAAAAAACACAGAATGTTTTGGGTGGGAAGGAACCTTTAAAGAACAACCCCTCTGCCATGGGCAGGGACACCTTTCCCTGGATTAGGTTTCTTAAGGCCCCATGCAGCCTGGACTTGAACACTTCCAGGAATGGGGAGTCCACAGATTCTCTGGGCAGCCTGGCCTAGTGTCTCCCTGCCCTCATTGTAAATATCTAATTCTTTGTGTCCAATCTAAACCTACCCTCTTTCAGTTTAGAACTGCTGCTCCTTGATAAAAGATCTCTTTCTTTCTTACAAGACCCTTTATAGTGAAAGGCCATGAGAAAGTCCCCCTGGAGCCTTTGCTTCTCCATGCTGAACATCTCCAAGTCTCTCAATATTTCTGCACAGCAGAGATGTTCCTGCCCTCTCATCTTTTTCATGGACCTCCACTGTGTATCCACTCCAGTGCTCCAGGTCTTCCCTGAAAACTACTTGTCCAAGCAACTTGACCACATACACTTTTAATATTTTAACAGAACTCAGTCCAATCAATTTATCATTATCATGAGCTATTAGTCTTTAAAAAACTGTTAAAAAACAGTTGCCTAAAGCTTCTTTGTTCTAACAAGCAGTTTTTAGCTCAATCTTAAAGCTTAACCCACAAGTGAGTCTACACAGCTCCAGCATCAACGTGGTCCCAGCCTCAAGGAACATTTGGTTTTGTGACACGAAGTCCCAGGTGCTGAACCCTGTGAGGGACAGTGGAGTACAATGGTGCCATGAATGCATCCAGTTCCCGGGGTGCAGAACTCTGTGGATGCAAACATCCTGCTTTTAGCTCCAAACTGGCTCCACAGGGCACAAATCCAAACTATCAGCCACTCCCAGAATCAAACACCCTGTGGAGTTAGAGGCAAAGGCACTGTAACAGGCAGGTTGTGAGCAACTGAGCAGACAATACATATTTTAATTTTATTCAGGCTACTCCAACATCTTCTCCCCCTCACACATGCACAATTACACATATTAACTCCTGGTTTTGTAATTCCAGTACACAAACCTGCTGACATAACTGCAGTTTATTTGGATAAATTGCTTTTAAAACTATGGCACTTCCTTCAACTTTGTTCAATCAGTAAGTTCTTTAGACCTTTCTAGGATAGATAAACATTTTCCTGTGATAGAATTAAGCCTGAAGATTTTTGGGATTCTTAGTTGTCCTCCTGAACCTTTCAGGCTGAAAGGCATGGCAGAGCTTGAAAACAGCATTAACAGGAAAAGGTACCAACCTAATGATATTATTCTTCACATTTATGCAAATAAATAGGTGCAAAAACCTGTGTGGGCCAGTACCCAGGCAAATCAAAATAGCAAACAGCAAATAAAATATAAATCTTCCATCATTTTCTGGACCTTTTTCTGAAGAAATTGCTTCTTCTGAGGAAAAAAAATCACAATTATTTGCAAAGACAGAAATGGCTGTCCGGTGCCAAGTTGAGGCCTTCAGTATTACATCAACTTTCCTGTCTGTCAACAGCTTTTCCTTTTTGTCCACTCTATTTTCAGCTATTACAGGGCATTTCGGAGGGCAGATAAAGGATTTCAAGTGCTCCAGGACCTCATAATCACCTCTGCAGCAACCAGCCCTCTGACACACTGCAATCAGCCCCGATTGCAGCCATGAACCAGGGCAAACAGACCCCACCAGAACACGAGAGCTCCAGCCCTCCCAGAGCATCTCCAGCAGCAGGTGAGCAGGAAAGGGCACACAGCACACATGGGCACTGCCACTGCCCTCCCAGAGCATCTCCAGCAGCAGGTGAGCAGGCAGGGGCACTCAGCACACATGGGCACTGCCACTGCCCTCCCAGAGCACCTCCAGCAGCAGGTGAGCAGGAAAGAGCACAGAGCACACATGGGCACTGCCACTGCCCTCCCAGAGCATCTCCAGCAGCAGGTGAGCAGGCAGGGGCACACAGCACACATGGGCACTGCCACTGCCCTCCCAGAGCATCTTCAGCAGCAGGTGAGCAGGAAAGGGCACACAGCACACATGGGCACTGCCACTGCCCTCCCAGAGCATCTCCAGCAGCAGGTGAGCAGGAAAGGGCACACAGCACACATGGGCACTGCCACTGCCCTCCCAGAGCATCTCCAGCAGCAGGTGAGCAGGCAGGAGCACACAGCACACATGGGCACTGCCACTGCCCTCCCAGAGCATCTCCAGCAGCAGGTGAGCAGGAAAGGGCACACAGCACACATGGGCACTGCCACTGCCCTCCCAGAGCATCTCCAGCAGCAGGTGAGCAGGCAGGGCACACAGCACACATGGGCACTGCCACTGCCCTCCCAAAGCATCTCCAGCAGCAGGTGAGCAGGAAAGGGCACACAGCACACATGGGCACTGCCACTGCCCTCCAAGAGCATGTCCAGCAGCAGATGAGCAGGCAGGGCACACAGCACACATGGGCACTGCCACTGCCCTCCCAGAGCATCTCCAGCAGCAGGTGAGCAGGCAGGGGCACACAGCACACATGGGCACTGCCACTGCCCTCCCAAAGCCTCTCCAGCAGCAGGTGAGCAGGAAAGGGCACACAGCACACATGGGCACTGCCACTGCCCTCCCAGAGCATCTCCAGCAGCAGGTGAGCAGGAAAGAGCACACATGGGCACTGCCACTGCCCTCCCAAAGCCTCTCCAGCAGCAGGTGAGCAGGAAAGGGCACAGAGCACACATGGGCACTGCCACTGCCCTCCCAGAGCATCTCCAGCAGCAGATGAGCAGGAAAGGGCACACAGCACACATGGCCAGCTGCCACTGCCCTCCCAAAGCCTCTCCAGCAGCAGGTGAGCAGGAAAGGGCACAGAGCACACATGGCCAGCTGCCACTGCCCTCCCAGAGCATCTCCAGCAGCAGGTGAGCAGGCAGGGCACACAGCACACATGGGCACTGCCACTGCCCTCCCAAAGCCTCTCCAGCAGCAGGTGAGCAGGCAGGGGCACACAGCACACATGGGCACTGCCACTGCCCTCCCAGAGCACCTCCAGCAGCAGGTGAGCAGGAAAGGGCACACAGCACACATGGGCACTGCCACTGCCCTCCCAGAGCATCTCCAGCAGCAGATGAGCAGGCAGGGGCACTCAGCACACCTGCACAGGCTCGCTACGATGATTGGAAAGGCTGGGGAATTAAATACAGGAAAAGCCTTCTGCATGGAGTTCCCATGGGATTTATTGCAACCACGAACCAAAGCTGGCCAGGGATAAAAGAGACAGAGAATGGAAGGGTTCAGGTTTAAATATAGGGAAAGTGGGGCAGACCAAGGAGTCAGGCACCAATGGGAACAGGGAAATGGGGCATTGGCAAGGGACCAGGGAAACCAACAGGGCAACAGGGGTGGGACAATGCAGTAAAACTAGGGCCAGTGGGGATCAGGGGAAGGGAGAACATTCTGGGGAATGACCATGGAGGGTAGAAGGGGTGGTCTGGGCCCACAGGGAACATGGAATGTGGTACATTAACATGGAACAGCAGAGGACTGTGGGGAGAGGCCCTTTGTCACCTTGTCCTATGTGGCTCTGTCCCTCCAGGACACATCAGTGAATGTTTCTCTGGCAGACCCCTGGGCTTCCACAGAGAAGAGCTGTGGATGGTGAAGGTTGAAATGCTGCCCAGGGGACATCCTTGTGTCCAGTCACCAGAGGCCTCAGGCTGTGAACTCCTGCTCCCTTCACAGGTCTTGTAAAACTCTCTCACTAAAAATGTTCCAAGGCAAGACACAGTGACAAAATGTTCCTGCCAAGTTTTCCCATCACTAGCTCAGACCCAAAGCTGCGCTCGTTATCTCTGACAGCTCAAATGAACATTCATATCATGAGCACCTCTGAAGCTGTGCACTCTGGTATGCTTTTCCAGTGGAAACAAGAGCCAGATTCAATCTCTTCTTCTTTTTCTCCTGAATTTCCTATCAAAATGCACTTTTAAAAGCCTAAATAACACCATGAAACATAAGCATGGCTATCAAAACTATTTTGCAAACAGAATTTGGTGTAATGAAAATAAGCCATGCTCTCACAACATAATTCCATTTACACTTAGGATTGGGTAAAGCACAAAAGTAAATCATAATAGGATTTCTTTTCTTGAGACTATGGATTGGCAATTCAAAAATTGCTTTCTCTATTTTTAATTAATTGATGAATGAGAATAGCTCTTTGAAAGATGTAATGTAGATCCAGGGAAAAGTTAAGTCCTTAGGTGTGTCAGACTTCACACTCAAAAGCAAAGGGTTTTTTATTTTAATCACACTATTAATTTATTCTGTGCCAAATTTAAATATTGCCCTACTGGTGAGATAACCTCCACTCTTGGATACTCCATTTACAAGCAAAGCCCTTAAAGGGAAGGGACACTTTGGTTGCTGAAAGATTTCAATAGAATTACAGAAAAATTGTCATCAAGCCATACACTAAAAAATTAAGAAGTCTGCCAAGAATGAGATGCATCTCCCCTAATTTTAGCTGTCTGAAAAGAAGACATATGATGGATGCAGGTTTCCTCAGTTTCCTTGTGAGTCAGCAGAGAAATTTAAGTCATTAAAACCAATCATCTTAAAAACAGGCTGAACCCCTACCTGGAATATCTCCTACCTTTCAGCAGAAAGGGAGCTTATACAGACAAGAATTTTCAGAGTATTGAAATTGTCTGAGGTGTATTCTGCTAGCCATTTTGTGTAGGCAGTAAAGCAGACATAAAGAGGACAAAAATGTTAACAAATCTCACATAACTTACATTCATGTTGCCTTATTTGCCATCAGAATTGCATAAAAGTTGCAGATTTTTAAATTCAGCTTGATTAACCAGCTATGATTTTCAAAATCCTTCTGAAGAATAAACAAAGAAACAAACCCAAAATATTGTTATTTGAGCTAAGAAAGTGCTCAAGGCAGATTATCCAGGTGGAACTGGAAAAAAGACGCCTAGGCAAACCTCCAAATGAATTTGTGAATTAAAGGAG
This sequence comes from Luscinia megarhynchos, assembly GCA_034336665.1. Taxonomy (NCBI): domain Eukaryota; kingdom Metazoa; phylum Chordata; class Aves; order Passeriformes; family Muscicapidae; genus Luscinia; species Luscinia megarhynchos. The sequence goes on from JAPFBE010000002.1 coordinate 96,663,242, forward strand.
CCTCTAAGATTGTTTCAGCTGAAGGACAAGGAAATACATTATCATCACTATTACCACTACTAGTAGCATCACTACTGTTAACACTAATATTACTACTATTATTACTATAATTTTGTTTATTTCTTGTGCCTGGAAGCCTTTTGCATGGATTACATTCCCTTGACTTTAGGAATGGAACTGGGATTGTAAGAGAGACAGCATGAAACATTTAATTTTGATTTTTTAGTCTTGAATTACAATATTAATGTAAAAAATAAGCAATGCTGTGATCATTTCTGCAACACCTGACCAAGGCATTTCACCTGGCAGTGTTTGTTCACTGACAGTGCAGTAAAAACTGCTCAATGAGATCTTTCCCCAAAGAATTAAATGTGTCACAGAGCATTTCTGTGCTGGAGTTACAGCAGAAATAGTCTGTTCTTTGGTTTTCCCACCACCAAGGAGGCACCATACTGTCAGTGGCATATGGAAAATGAGATGCCACATGTAACTTCCCAGTTCTCTCTACAAGTGAATGGGAAAGAAGAGACTTGCCTAAATTAGCCAGGGCAAAGATGCTGTTACCACTTGCACCATGCCCAAGCACAGGGTGAAAGGGCAGGACTTTCCTGTTCTCAGCTGCTTTGATTTAAAAGGTAGCTTTTTGTGTAGCAGGGCAGGTGTGGTTTCCCAATTGGCTCATAAACTGCTTAATCAGTAATGCCATAAACATGGCATTTAATAAGATGCTCTTTGATCTTAAGCCTCTTACTTCATTAGAGCTTCTAAAACAATACGGGGCCACTGGAACCCTCTAACATGATTACATCTCCTGAAAGCCAGCAGACCCTAGTCCATATTGAAATTAAAACAGTGAGCTGAAAGAGCAGCTCAGATTTGTAACAGCATACTTGGCTTGAAAAGCAATTTCTTATGCCCTGCTCTGCTGATCAAATCAGCCGAAATGTCTCAGTACCTGAGAGTTATAACCCCCTTACAGGAAGCAGCCTGTTTAATCAGAAAACACACCCAGATCTTTCTGTTGCAAGGAGAAGATGGCAAAACTTGGCACTGGACAATTTATACATGATCTAACTGTAACATGCAGCCAGATTCTCTTTTACAGGACAAATGTCCACAGTGCACACAACACTTTAAAGCATGGCCGAAGGGTGATCCAACAGCTCTGTACTCATCCTGTGATCCCACAACGTTTGTTCCAAGATTATTATCTGAAAACCTGACTAAAGGGGCCATGGTTGGTTGCCCTGGATATGGGCTGTATTTCTGCTTGGCTCCATTAAGGATCTGATATGGGCAGCATGGTGGAAGCTGTTGGGCAGGTTGAGACTTTCCTGACTCTCCTGTCTTCAGGGCAAAAACCCACAAAAACCAGAAAAAGAGAGCAAAAAATATAAGTTTTAATAGCCAGAAAATGCAGTGGTGAGCGTGTTTAGAAAGGCTTCTTAAAGCACGACAGAGTCATTGACTTCTTATTCTGCCCAAAGCAGCTTTCTGAAGAAAGTCTCTTGATTTGTGTTCCCCAGGATCCCAAGATAACACTCACAGGGGGAACAACTGGGCCACTTCTAATTGTGAAAGCTTTTGGTGAGACAACAGCCTGGAGAGGAATGTGGAGAGTGGTTGAGAAAGGGATCAGGAAAGGCACTGGACACCACACAGCCACAGGTGTGGTGTCTGGAATATATTTATTACAGTGGATTGCCACCCACCAGCACTAATATCAAACAAAGCAGCTTTTGCAGGAAATCCTCCTTCCTCTGGTCTTACTCAAACTCCCAGCTGAATTACCAGCCTTGTCAATCACTGATGAGGTATCACCAATAGCCATCATCAGGGAAGTTGTCATCACCTGCTGGTTCACCTACCTTTTGAAAACAGCAATCTGTACAGCCTGAGATAAAAGAGCTCCTCCTTTTACTGGAGGATGGTCAATGGCACTGAACTTTACTGTACACCAGAGCAGTGTATCAATTCCTGTGAAAAAAGTGACACCTGGGAGCCTTTCAGCAAATCCATGAACTTGCCTACCATCTCTGCACTCTTGAAATTTAAGTTTACACAGATTTCCTGTGCCCATGAGAAAGAGCTTGTATGCCCTCAATGTCCCTTTTAACTCCCCCAGTATGGTCTGCAAGGTTATTGCCACTGTAAGGAGCCCTAGTTTTTGTTCCCTTAGTTTGTTTCTGTGCTAGTATATACTTTAAAAAAGGAGGAAAAAATATCCTGTCATGCCATAAAATAAGTTTTATTTAATGGTAGTGTATTTAATGAGATAGGTCTAGCAATCAGGAATGTCAAGGCAAAGTATATATGAGGTTATTTTTTTTTCTCCTGTATCTAAACATTTGGCATCCATGTCTTCCACAGAGCTCTATGCTGAAGGCAACTACTTCTGGACAGCCAAGATGTGTCTCAATTCAGAGCTGGAGTGGAAGTGTCCAAATCCCAAAGGATTTACTTTACTCAGCATGTGTTGCTGTTATTGTTGTAGTAACCCTTACCTGCTGCAGTGTTTTTGCAGTTCCTGACATTTCTTCTTCCACAGGACAAGAAACCCTGTCAAGAGCTGAGCAAGTACCAGATTTTAGGCATATTACGATCTCACTGACGTGTCCATCTCAAAGGATCTTCAACCACATCTAATCTAAGCCTTCTTTCTTCTGCTTGAAGCCATTTCCCCCTGTCTGATCACCACATGCATTTTTGAAATTTCCCTCTCCAGCTTTCCTTAAAGTACTGAAAGTTGCAAGAAGATGTCCCTGGCCTCCTCCCTTCTCCTGGCTGAGCATCCCCAGCTCTCTCAGCCTGACTTCACAGCAGAGGTGTTCCAGCCCTGTGAGCATCTTTGTGGCCTCCTCTGGACTTTCTCCAACATTCCATGTCCTTGTGCTGGGTCCCCAGAGCTGGATGCAGCACTCTAGATGGGGTCTCATGAGGACAGAATCAAGGAGCAGAATCCTCTCCCTCAACCTGCTGCCCACAGGACTTTGGATGCAGCCCAGGACAGGGCTGGCTTTTTTTGGGCTGCAAGGGCTCATGGCCAAGGCGTGCTGAGCTTCTCATCCACCAGCACTCCCACGTCCTTCTCCTCCAGGGCTGCAATCAATACATTCTCTGCCCAGATCAGGTCTTGAGATTGCTCTGAGTCACATGTAGCACCTTGTTCTTGGCCTTGCTGAGCTTCATGAGGTTCAGCCCCACCTCTCCAGCCTCTCCAGGTCCCTCTGGATGCCATCCCTTCCTTCCAGTGCATGACTGCACTCACAGCTTGGTGTGCTTGGCAAAGAAAGCTGAGGGTGCCTCAGTCCCACTGTCCATGTCACTAAGATAATGTCAAACAGCAACAGCCCCAATTCCAACATCACTTGCCACTGGTATCCTCTTGACCACAACAGTTTGAATGCCAACCCCTCCAATTCCTTATGGTCCATCTGTCCAATCCAAATCTCCCCAGCTCAGAGACAAGCCTGTCAAGCAGCACAGTGTCAAATGCATTGACCAGGAGCAGGGGCATGAATCTTGCAGCTCACACTCTTTAGACCTGTGCCATTGCAAATGTTTGTAAAAAAATTTTTTCCAACTATCTGGCTGTCAGAAGAAATTATTTCCAAAGACTTACAGAGGATAAGAGTTCTGTCTTCTTGACCTATTTATTTCATTGTATTCTACCTCTCCAGCAAAGATGGAAAAAGGAGCAGCTTATTTTGGCATTCATGCCTCATTCAGCTCTCCCAGCAGTTTGATTCAGCATCATCAGTCAGCAGTGGTTCCCTGACTTACCCCCAAAACATTAAGGACTGCACCTCTGGAGGAACAAACCAGAGATTTATTGGCTGCCCACAAGTCCTGCATCAAGCACTGCAGTGATGACTAAATGGGTTGAACAAGTCATTTAAAAATTAGTTAGCTATATTTTACAAGAAGCTTGCAAGGGAATTTTGGAACTATAAAACTTTTCAGAGTCTATAGATTAAGGGCTTCAAGAGTCTTTTAAAGAGGTTCTTGCTATTAACCTTTTTTTTCCACTGATGTTCCAGCTGGGATTCAAGCAGCACTTCATGCTGACCCAACTTTCTTCTCACCAGATCCCCAAATTCCAGTAGGGAGAGAAGCAAAGAGCTTGAGCTAAAGATGAAGTTTTGCTAAACAGATGGAACAGGTCATATACCAGCATGAAAAAGGCATCTTCCAGCAAGCCTAGTACCTTCTAGGTCATAGTCAATAATAGGCCTGGAGCACATTTTAGATGGTCTCAATTTTATAAAATTTATATATCAGATTTACCCCTGGTACACTCAGGCTATTGGTTTGCTGATCCTGGCTTGCTTACTCTCCATCACAGCACTGGAAGATGCAATTTCTACTTTTCCTTGGCCCCAGGAAAGGCACAAGCCACAGGAGTCCCATGCAGACCACAAAAAGGAGTTTGATCTCAGCTCTAGCACCAATCCACATTTGGGATTATGAGGACCAGAAACCTTACTTGAGGTATACAATGGAGTTATACTTAAAAAAGGAGGATTCTTCCAGAGACAGTGAGGCAGCTGAGCAGGCAGTCACTGGACTGAAATATGGGCTTACTCTTTCAGAAACATCAGCCTAAAGTTTCAGCCAAAACAGAGGGCAAAAATATAGCACTTGTTATCTTTACACAGGAAAGAAAAGATAACACTTCAAGAAAGATAAAACTAATATAAACCAGTAAGAAAGTTATGCCAGAGATGCAGTGTGAGAGAGAATTCAGAAGCAGAAGTGAGTGAATACACAATTCTAGCCACCCCACCTTGTGTAAAGGCTGTGGTAATCTAACCCCCAGGCTGCTGTAAAAACAGGAAATAAATTCATGCATACAGCAGCTTCCTCTGAGGCAGCACCTTTCAGCACCTGATCCCATGTTAATAACACACCTCTTTATCTGATGCACTGTTCTCTGTTTATCTACATCTGTACCCTGCTTCTCTTTTACCATTTTGCCTGCAGTTGTCAAACAGTTCCAAGTGGCATATTGAGCAGCACTGAAAGCTGGTTTTGACACTGAACTCTTTGTGACTTGTAAGCACCCAGCCCACAGGACTGCAGTGGCTGTGCTTAGAAGTCACAGCCTCATGACTGAAGGCTTTTCTTGCGTTGAAGTCATCTCCATTTTCTCAGTAATGGACACTTGGCTTGGTGCCAGAGGCCCTCTTTCAGCTCCTTCCTGCTCCAGTGATTTACAGGATTAAACAGGAGTTCATTACTCCTTTGATGTCCTTTGTGTGCCAGCCTTGCACCAGCTGAATTTACCTATTTGTATTAGGTTCTGGTTTTAATTAGTTCCTCTATTTTGAAGGCCTCTTTTGAGTTCCTCAGGTGTCAAGGTGCTGTGTGTTCCTCCAGAAAACCATCAAATGGCACATCTGGAAAGTCATCCCTTGGGATAGCAGTGGGGAAGGGAGGATCTTGGTACAAGCAAGAAGTATTACTTTTAAAGTAAGAAAATATATTTAAGGGAAAACACCTTATTAAGACCTGCTAGATTCTCCTTGTAATGCTGTCTGGGCTATAAGAAAACTCAACCAATAAGCTTTTCATGAAAATAAAAATATTCCCATTAATTTAAGGTGTGATGAACAAGGCCTAACCTAAAAGCAGGTAGGGACTACTCTTTAGGAGACTGTCATGGTTACTTATGCCAGGTAACCAAACCAGTACAAAACAGATTAGACCTACCAGTACCCCAAAACCTGGCCACAGCAGTCATCAGAGAGAATTCTCATCAGACAGATTAATTCAACTCCAAGAATTAGGAGTATTTTGTTAAGATTCTATATATGCCTTCTTCCCCTCATGTGTCTTCAATAACCAAAAAGCTTGCACTGATGAAAAATCCATGGGATGGTTTCTGAAGGAAAATTAATCTAAAATATTTGGACTGAGAAATATCTAAAAGATATCACAGTTGGACAACCTATTAGTCTTTTTATAGCCAAAGGAGTGATTGCTTTTTGGGCTATGAACAGTCAAAATTGAATTTATTTCCTTTTCATCAATCTCAAATGCACTGGAATAAGAAAACGACCTGGATTGTTTAACTTCTAGGACAAAGCAAATACCAGTCAAGGAATCACTTTCATGTGCATGATTAACCCTTGTTAAACCTTCTTTGTGAATGCAGATGTCAAAATTTGTTGCTGCTGGGACTCAGAGCAGAGAAAGGCTTTCACAGGGTCTGCTCTGCTGTTACTGTTTACTTCCTGCAGAAGCACATTTTAAAGTAAATTCAGCTTTGCTTCTCCATATTTCCTGGGATTTCAGAGAGGCTCAGCCAGGCTACCTGCTCCAGCACAGACCTGGTGTTGTCAGCTCATTCACTGTGTCAGGAATCCATGGAGATTCGTGGCCTTGAGTAACAGCTACATCTCTGACCATATTAATAAAAAATATTAATTTAAAACATGCTTTTTTCTAACTCAAAGAACTCACCCCAGGTCTGTTGGTGTCAGCCTGGTTGTGCAGACTTTAGAGGACGCTCTAGTATTTCACTCCTAATCTCAATGCACACTTTGGTGACTCCCTGCTCCCTGTTGGGGTGACTGTATATTTTCACTTGCCAATTCTTTAGTTTTCTGACTAAAGGAAGGAAAGGGAAATTCCTTGGCAACACAAGCCCTAAAGAAGCCAAGGTCCCCATGCTGGATAACTGGTGGGTCTGGACACTGGGCATGCACAGGACTGCAGTGACTATGCTTAGAAGTCACAGATGATTTATTGGTAATTATTTGCCTGCTTGACCTGCTGTGGTTTTTTGAGTTACTGGATATTAAAATGCCTTTGAACACAAGTGAACCATTTGTCAACCTCCAAAAAACTTCAAAGACCTTTTAAATGCAGTGATCTAGGCTGTAGTATTGAGATTAACCATTGCATGGTAGAATGGCAGAATCACAGAATTATTAAGGTTGAAAGGATCTCTAAGATTGAGTCCAGCCATTAACCTAACACTGCCAGGTTCATCACCAAGCCATGTCCCCAAGTGCCACATCTGCATGTCTTTGGAATCCTTCCAGGGATGGTGATTACACCAGTTCACTGGTCAGCCTGTTCCAATGCTTGATCATCCTATCAGTGAAGATATTTTCTCCTAACATCCAAACAAAACTTCTCCTGGGACAACTTGAGGCCATTTCCTGTGGTCACTTGTTACCTGCATGAGAGAACAAGCCCCAGCTCACTGCACCCTCCTCTTGGGGAGTTTAGAGAGCAATAAGGTCCCTCCTGAGCCCCCTTTTCTCCAGCTAAACACCCCCAGTTCGCTCAGCTGCTCTTCATAAGACTTGTACATAGACTCCTAAAAAATGAGCCAACAGGACCTCAGTGAGGTCACCTGCACTGCAGGTATCTCATCCACCAGCCCAGGGGACAAATCCACCTCACAGCACAAGTCCAGCAATTTTCTGCAGCTCACAGGAGACTCACATAACTCCTGTGACTACAGTTACAGTCAGCTGCTCCTTTCCCTGTTTGTCTCTCAGGAGTTACAGCTGCTATTGTCACACATCTGCATGTCAGGAGCTCAATTTCAAATTCTGCTCAGACCAGCTTCACATTTTCTGGGGGACTTCCTATAGCAAATGTGGGGGGAAGAGGAAATAGGAAGCCCTGAGCCCCATCCCATCAGCACTGCCCATTACTGAAAAACACAAGAACAAAGTGACTGTGCCATGGCACAGCAAAGTTCCATCCTTCTGCCCCATCTCTCACAAATGTCCCAGCTGCTTCCAGTCCTGCCTGTGTGTGCATAACCCCGAGGATGGAGAGGAGAGTGCTGGTGTCTGCAGAGCAGCCAGCCCCAGCAGCACTGCCCTGGGGCAGTCTCTGCTGGTGACCACTGTGCCTCTGCTGGCCAGGGCAGTGACCCTCACCAACCTCTGCAGCTGTCCATGCACTATTCACTGCCCTCCTGGGGGCTTCCCAAGGAGACTGACAAGTGCAAAGGCAGGGCACAGTGCCTGTCACACAGGCACCACAAATACACCTTTTTTCCCCAGAGAACATCAGTCAAATCCATTTGTTCTGCAGGTCCAGCAGCCTGGACACTCCAGTTTTCTCATACTACCACGGGCTTTAGTGGGCAAATATAAATAGTCCCAGGGATATTGTAATTAGCTAGTGGGTCACTAGCATCTCTGGAATGTGAAGCCTGTGCTGCAAACCACAGGAACTGGAGACACAGTGTGACAGCTAAACACAGCCACTGCAGTCTGTAATTGCCTGGGACTGGTTTTACAACCAGCACCTTCATCATGAAATCCCAAACACCCTCTAGAGAATCACAGAAAAACACACAGGTCACAAAAGTTTTGGAATTCTGGTCATTTTCACATGGAGGTTTTGGAGACAGGGAAGAGGGCTGGAGGCTGAGGTCAGTCTGTGGTACAGCCCATAATGCAGTTTCTGCTGTTGTTTGCACACACAGCCTGTGCAAATACTTACGAGTTAAAGTCAGGGCTTTCATGTTCCTCCCTTGCCCCATTAACACATCCAGTGTGGTGTTTGATGCCATGTGCTGGTTGGAATTGTCCTTCCCTGGGTTTATTTTTCTTAGCACTCTGTGGAAACCACTTCAGGCCTTTCTTTACTTCCATGACAGAGTCCCCTGAAAGCAGCCAACATCTGCTGAGGAGTATTTTCTCCTCTGGTAATGTTCAGGACTAGAGCTCAGCTCATTCTTAATTCTAGGGATCATCCAGATTTCTGCAACCAAATCCCATGTCCAGCAGGTCTAGTCTAAAATACAAATAATTCAAATGTGAAGTCTCAAAACCCCAAGAAGTATAATTCATTTTAAATAACATTAATATGTATTTTGATGCAATATTATAGCTCCTAAAAATACACAAAGGTCACATCTGCAGGATGCAAAATATTATCATTGTGTTTTCCTGCTTTCTTAAATGCTGATGAAATGAAAATGACAATTCAGCATAATAAGAGGTATTAAATACAGTAAGGGGGGGAGGGGGGTGTTATTGAGCATTTTAGGACAGATTAGTTAAACCCTCTTTTAAAAAACTTGACTCTTTGAAAAAACTCTACTGAAACACAGTACCCACAAGAATGCTCTAAAGACTTTGTTTAAACCATTATTAAGCATTAGTTTAAAACATCAGCGTTCCTGGAAGATGAAGTGATATTCTAAGTAGATTCCTTGCTTTCTTTCAAAATTCCCTGTTGATTCCTAATGCATTCAGCAACATATTCAGTGTTACATTATGAATTCACATGTTATGTACTGTTAAGCAGATGCTGCTTCACTTCACTGACAAAATTTTATCAGTAGTAGAGTAAAGCTGCCTACATATTCTTGCTCATGCAACCCTATTTCACTGTAGCTGAATGCTACATTCCTGAATGCTACAGCTGGACATTTCTTGTTTAAATGCTTTGAGACCAGAGGGTCATGGAGTGCAAACCTCTGCTCTGGGGGGACTCAGGACTATCCATCCCTGTTTGTTTGTCTCCCTTAGTACCACTTCACCTCTTGTCCCAGTGCTTCATATCTCTGACAGCTTCAAGTCTTCTTCTGAGCCTTGAGTGATTTCCTGTGCTGCCTTTGTCCTTCAGCTTCAGTGGCTCCCCTGTCTCCCTGCTGCTGTTCTCCTGATCTACTAAAGAGAGCAATATTCCCTCCCCTTTCCACCTGCACATTGCAAGATTAACCAAACCCAGGGTTTTAATTGCCTCTCTCTGGCTCCTGAGCACACCACGAGCTCCTCAAGGCTGAACCCATCTTTCCTCAGCTAAGGAGGTCTGAGCAAACTTTTCTACATGAGCAGTAACTAGAAGCCCTGCCCAGGAATTATTCCCTTCTCTACCTTGTCCAGTAATGATTTCCCAAAAAAAAAAAAAAAAAATTTCCCCAGCTCTACAGGACTGTTATGTACAAATATCTGCTAAGATGTCATCAGTTCCCACAGGAGGAGTTTATAGTCCTGATATTGATTTATACTTACCAAAACTTGGCCTTTTAAACTGACCAATTTAGTTGGAAAAGAATCCCTGGGTTTTGGAGCCACTGATTCCAATCCAGAGTGGAAACTCAAGGGGAGATTAGACCTAAACTAGACCCTGAAGGTCTTCATCACTGCCCACTCTAACTTGTTACTCTCTTTCCTAGAAACTTCATGATTGTCTCCCTGCCAGGCAGTTTCTGGTTCACTTTACATCTATTACTCACTTTACATTTATTAATCTCTATCCTTTTTCACTTTAGCAGTGACTTCCAATGCAGTACTCAACAAAAGCAGAGATGAGCTTTACTTAGTCCTGTTTGTCTAAGGAAAAGAAAGCATCTGTCTTTTAAAAGGAAAATAGTAGTTCAGAGCATTGTCTCTCCTCCAGATCACAATGGGGTTTTTTGATGCAGTTATTTGATTCTTCATGGAGAACTCTCACTACCCTCACTCCTATTCTCAGCTTCTGACTTAACAAAATCCCATGAATCTCCCTCCTCAGCCACACCACTGTTTCCCTTTATCTCACAGGGTTCCTCCTTTTATAGCTCATTTTATGTTCTAGCTTCTATTTTTACTTCTGCTGATACAGAGTGACTCAATTCCTCCACTTAAATGCAAAACCCAAAGCTAAATGTAGCAGGGCATGATATAACCTGTAGGCAGGTAGGGTAGACAAGAAAGGGCTGAAATTGAAGATGCCCTGTGGGAAACAATTGTCTGTGCCTTCTGCTGCTGCATTTCACCCAATAAAAATATAAGAAAGAAAATTAAAAAAAAACAAAAACAAAAACACTCGGAAAGATTTTTGCCCCTCTGACCCTTAGTTCTGAGGTCTTGTCCCTACCTGAGAGAGGAAAGGGTGTTAAATATAAGAAGATTTTAAATACCATTTTCCTTGTCCCCAAAATGAGATTTACTGCAACTCCATGAGACTGTGCTTTGTGTCCATCTGCACACAAGTCTGTTCAAGATACAGCTCTGAAATTCAGTGTTAGGAGCAGGGATCCATTCCAGCTCCTAGGGCAGCACAAGGCACAGGTGTTAACTTAAAACCCTTGTACACAGGAGGAGGTGGGAGGCAGAGGAACAAGCCTCCCCAGGGCTGAGTGGGCAGGGCACAGGCTGTGCCTCAGGGCTGGGGGGCAGTCCCTCTGGGCAGGGCACTGAAACACATCCCTTTGGGATGGGAACCACAGCACACAGGCACAACTGAAACTTTCCATTTCAGCTGGAAGAAGGCAATGTTTTCCTGTTGGAATCAGACCCAGGAGCCCAGAGCCTTCAGAAGATGCTGTGGGAGTAAGCAAGGAGAACATAAGGAGTGGAACAGCACTTTGATCTATCATCCACCTCCAGCAGCACAACAATCCTCAGCAGATCCAGACAATCTGTTCCATTTTCTCCAGGAAAGGGCACACGTTTTCCTGACCACCAGTAACAAGATCAGAAATAAATAATTTTCCCACCATATTGGAGCAATCAGAAGCCTTCTACCAATCCTCTGTATTGTTGGTGAGGGGCTGAAATTGTCACTTTCAATTAAATACTGTAACTAATCTGTTGTTAAGACACTGAATGCAACTCTAAACATTTACAGTGGACAGATATCCCTTAGGTCAAATAAATGAAAGCCCTGAATGATCAGCCTGACCAGGTGCTGCAAAAAATTAATTTCTGCTTACAAATTCCCTAACATAGTGGGGGAAGAAAAATCACAGTGGTACTGACCAAACTGGAACAGCTGACTAGAGGATCTGTAAAGTATCCATCTTTGGAAAAACTGAAAACTCAACTATACAAGGTCCAGGGACATCTGATCTAACTTTAAAATGTGCCCAATTTCAAAGGAGACCCTATTTTGAGTGTGAGGTTGGGCTAGATGATTTCCATAGGATCCTTCCAACCTGAACTAACATACAGATCAGAGACAGCAAAGTCATCTTTTATGTTAACATGCTGAATATTGACTTCTTTCCTAGGAGGGAGGGACTTGAAGATAAAAGGAAAAATTACCACAAAAATATTACAGAAGAGCCTAAGTGTCTATATATATGTACATATATATATATAAAAATATATGTATGTGTATATGTATATATATGTATTTCTGCATATAGGCATGTACACCTCACTCTACCCAAAACTTTTGTGCCAGATCTGAATTGGGATTCCTGTCCTGTACATTGCTCAACAAAATATAGATTTTAGAAGTCAAATAAAAACATAGAGTCTACTAGTTAGCACTTGAATCAAAATTCAGATAAACATGAACTGGAGGTAGGAATCCACTTGTAGCTCCATTCTTCTGTAAAGAATTACATAGAAGGTGATCATCTAGGGAAGGGGAAACAATCCTGCTACTCATTTTGAGCAGCAGCTTCCACTGCAGATGGGTTCATTCAGAATCAGTTGGGCTGAGTTGCTCTAAGGTTTGTCCAGCCTAGAGACAGAAGGACTTTCAGGACAGATTAATGCAAGACCCAGCAGTTCAAAATAGGTGTCTGGGGATAATCTGCTTGGGTCTGATGATCACATAACCTGTTACCACCCAACATCATCACAGGCTCAGATGTAATCAGACTGCAGCCAAAATAAGCTGCCCACAGACAGCACAGTTGGAGCTGATATTTTTGCAGGCAGTGCAAATCCTCCAATGAGAAAATTCTGAGTGAGTAGCAACGCTGTCAAACACTGAGCATTTCTACTCCTAATCAAGCTGCAGAAGAACCTTCAGCCTCCCACAGCAGTGACTTCTGTCCTTGGGTCACAGTTATTCCCAATGAATCCTTGATGTGCATCTTTTCTCTGCCAACAGCTCAAGCAGTCTTGGGAGGATAGAAAAGAGGCACAGTCCATGCAAATGTCTGACACTAAGCCTTTCAGCTGGCTGAAAAGATGTATCAGACCTCACAGAAAATCAGAGTTATCACCAGACTGTATTTCCCCTTGATCTCTCACCAGTGCTTCAGAAAATCTTCTATTTATATAAATGCACACATAAACCCTTCTCCAGTGGTAATTACCACAGTGCTTGGATTTCCACAACAATCACAGATCAAACAAATGGACATTAAAATCACTAAATGTGCAGTGGTAAGAAAAAAGTGATCTCCAAGACTTATAGCACTGCTCTAGCTACTCCTCTAAGCTCCACTGGCTTTTTAATTTGATGCCATATCAAAAGAAAGTTTGTGATTAATTTGGTGTTGGCTGCCAACAGATAACACATTTGGAGCCTCACAATTTCTAATACACTTCTTCACCACTGAACATGTGTTGGAATAAGAAAATTCCATCTAGGAAAGATGTAATGAATCTGAGCATTGCACAAGAGATGTACAGTTACACTATTTCAGCTCCCAGAGGGACAGAAGAAAAGTGTGTCTGCTTACCTGGAATCTCATCAGTCCCCCCATTGGTGTGTTTGAACCGATCTCCTTCCACGTGGACATTTGGACACAGGACATCTGAAAAGCAACAGAACCAGTACAAAATTATCCCAAGGAAACACATCATCTTGGAAGCTGCAGAGCTAACAAAGGCTGATCTGGGTTTTGTTCAGAACCTTCACCTTGGCAATAATTGCATCCCAGGCTCTGCACATCCTAAATATCATTCCTCTCTGCTACAGCCAACTTCATGATGGACAGGAGACCCAGCACTCTGTGTCTGGTTTTGAGCCACTTTTTGCTGCCTGCCCAGACAGGAAGACAGAATAGAACAGCTGAGCCTTTCTATCAGTTGGGACAACACTCTGGGTTTGTGTCTTTCTCCTGTCTGTAAATCTGCATGAAAGTCACAAAAAACTTAAGAAAATAAAGAATGTGCTTCCACTCTCAGCTTGGCTGGAAGTTCTGAAAGGCCAGCTGACTTTGGGGTGCTGCCTACACTTTTCAGAAAGGACAGCTCCTACTCTGGAAAACCTCCCTGAGTTTGTTCAAGCAGACATTGGAGTTAAATGACTAAAACTTTGAAGAGTTTTTACCCCCACAAAGGTTTTAAAAAGTCATGAAAATACCCAGCCATTTCTCATGCACCCAATTAGTGTCACAACAAATTGCAGATAAATTTTTTTTCCACAGAGAACTATCTACATATCCCCTTTCCTGCCCAACCTTTGAAATAACCTTTTATTTATGCTTTCTTTCCCCAGATCAATAGGTTATTGCACACTTGTAAACAATGGGGGCAGGTGGCTCAAGGGATCAGTTTAATGAGAAGGACTGGTAGAGATACTGGGTCTGTATGTGTTCAATATTATAACAATAACAACAACAATAATAAATATATATAATTATATGTGCAATACTGGACTTGCTAGAGCAGGTCCAGAGGAGGGCCATAAAGATGATCTGAGGCCTGGAGCTCTCAGGAGCACAGGATCTCCCCTGTGAAAACAGGCTGAGAGAGCTGGGGTTGTTCAGCCTGTTGAAGGTGAACCTTCAGGAAGACCTTATAGCACCTTCCACTAATTAAAAGGGGCTTTCAAAAAGTGTGGAATGGACCCTTCACATGGGCAGATAGGGATAAGGACAATCTTCTATTACCTCTTGAAGAACCACAGCCTCACTTTTGCCTTTATTTTACAAATGTCCTGTGCTCCTTTTGGCTCCTCCCCACCTGCCTGCATCTAAGGAATGAGCATAAATAGCTCCAGGGGAAAGAAGTTTATTGCAGCGCTCACTTTCCAGTGACTTTCCAGACACAAAGTAATTCACAGAGGTTGACACGAGGTTGGGACTTTCCCACCCCAGTGATTAACACAGCTCTGTATGTCCAAAGGAGCAAAGTGCTGGACTGGCAGCACATCCATCATTCCCAAGGAGCCACCAGGTCTCATTGCCAGGGCTGCACTGTGGGGAAGGCAGGGCAAAAACTGCCCTCCTCCTGTTGGAGCCTGTCTAATAAAACCCCTGACACAGGTGAACATTTTAGTGTCTGTGTCAAAGAGCATTTATGCCCATTTTTTCTGCTACTGGCAGGCAGAACTCTGAGCAAACACTTGTGATGCTCAGATTTCCAGCAATGAGCACACAGTGAAAATGGCAGAGACAGTAACAAAATCTGCACTGCAGCTAAGGCTCTGCTAATTTGTGAATCTTCACAGATTTACAGAAGAGAAAGTACAGCTGACTGCCCTGAGCTTTCAGCCTCTGCTTCTTGTTACATCCTCTGCTTGCAGTTGCATTTAAGTATGTATTGTTTAGAACTTCTTTCTTGTCTGCAAGACAAGACCTTATATAATATTCTGTCAATCATTTGCTTTATCAAAATTTTTTTATCAGCAAAGATTTTACATTTATATCCATGGGGTTCATGGAAATTTTTAATAGCACCAGAAGTGCTAAATATCCCTTTACATTGCATCAGTAACGATGACTTTCCACTGACACCTGCTACCTGAGATCAGTCAGTTTTTAATCCATTGTAGAGTGCTACTTTTTAATGCAAATGCAATTCAATACACAGTAACAATGCCTAAGAAAAAACGTACTTTATTAAAGAACAAATGTACTTTATCAAGGTAGTTACCATATCAACCAGACTAACTCTGCAGAAGAAAATTAGTTTTGTTAGAGATGACCTCTTTCTCATAAAATTATAATTCTTGAATAGGGATAGGTAATAATTCCTATTCTGTAATACTTATTCACTGGCTGCAACATCAAATACCACTTTTTTGTGAGTGAGATCAGGAAAATTGCTCTATAGCTATATATATGGACTGTTTTTCAATTTCTAATAGCCTTACATTATCATCATTTCAAAGGCCCATAATTAGAGGGACTAGGAGCTCTGTGTATGTCAATCTGCAGGTGGCACCAAGCTGAGTGATGCTGTTGGCACACCTGAAGGATGGGGCCGTCCAGAGGGACCTGGACTCGAAAAGTGGCTGATGGAAATCTCACCAGGTTTAACAAGAACCCCTGTGTCCTTGGTTTGTGCCAGCTACTTGCTGAAGGAAGCTTTTCTGAAAGCAGTTTAACTGCAGATAGCCCCCTTTTCTGTAAGCAAATCTCACTGACATCTGTTTGATGAGGAGGGACTTTAGCCTCACTTTTAAATATCATTTTTTTAGAACCTTCCCTATGAAAAAAATCCCAAAACTCGAACAGTTTAAAAGCAAGAGACAATATGTCCTAGAGAGTACATTTCTGCAAGAGACCTGTCAGAAGCACGTGTTGGCTCAGGAACATTCACTAGCCCTAAAATAACATTAAATAACCTATTGTCATTAAAATGTAAACAATAGGGGCTGCAAGTCTGGAAGAGTGATAGGAAGGAAGGGAGGAAAGAAGGAAGGGAGCAAGGAGGGAGGGAGGGAGGGAGGGAGGGAGGGAGGAGGAGGGAGGGAGGGAGGGAGGAAGGAAGGAAGGAAGGAAGGAAGGAAGGAAGGAAGGAAGGAAGGAAGGAAGGAAGGAAGGAAGGAAGGAAGGAAGGAAGGAAGGAAGGAAGGAAGGAAGGAAGGAAGGAAGGAAGGAAGGAAGGAAGGAAGGAAGGAAGGAAGGAAGGAAGGAAGGAAGAAGGAAGGAAGGAAGGAAGGAAGGAAGGAAGGAAGGAAGGAAGGAAGGAAGGGAAGGAAGGAAGGAAGGAAGGAAGGAAGGAAGGAAGGAATGGAAGGGAATGGAAGTGAAGGAAGGAATGGAATGAAGGAAGGATGAAGGAAGGAAGGAAGGAAGGAAGGAAGGGAACGCAAAGGAGACAACGGAAGGCTGAAGTCCCAGAGAAAGGGATCAGGAAGGGATGGAAGAAGGAAGGGAAGGGAAGGGAAGGGAAGGGAAGGGATGGAAGGAAGGGAAGGGAAGGGAAGGGAAGGGAAGGGAAGGAAGGGAAGGGAAGGAAGGAAGGAAGGAAGGGAAGGGAAGGGAAGGGAATGGAAGGGAAGGATGGAGGGAAGGGAAGGGAAGGAAGGGATGGAAGGGAAGGGAAGGGATGGAAGGAAGGAAGGAAGGAAGGGAAGGGAATGGAAGGAAAGAAGGAAGGAAGGAAGGGAAAGAAAGGAAGGAAGGGAAAGGAATGGAAGGGAAGGGAAGGAAGGAATGGAAGGGATGGAAGGGAAGGAAGGATGGAAGGAGAAAGGAAAGAAGGGAATGGAGAAGTGGAAGGGAAGGGAAGGGAAAGGGAATGGATGGAAGGGAAGGGAAGGGATGGATGGAAGGGATGGATGGAAGGAAGGGAAGGAAGGGAAGGAAGGAAAAAAAATGGAAGGAAGGAAAGGAATGGCAGCCCCAAGCACGAAAAGGAATGGTGGAGAGAACTGGAAACATGAATCCCTTGTTGCTAGCATCCTTGTGTCTATAGGTGACTTGCTGAAATAGGACCCTATTTACAAGGATAAAGGCCCTTGTACAGCAGCCCCCACAAGAAGAGGTGAGAATAGGAACACAAGAAGGCAAACACATGGTAGACTGAGAATGGATCCCAGAGACCCCGACCACAGCCCCACCCCAGAAGAGAAAACTTGTGAGCATGGAGGACCACATGGCCAGACCCGACCCATGGACAAGGTAAATGCAATCCCAGACAGCCCCAGGAAGAAAGAGGAACAAGTGAGTGGAGACACACCACAAGACAGAGGAAGAGGCCCAGGAAGCCAAGACAGGAAAGCAGCCCAGGAAACACAGAGGTGCAGTGAAGCCCCAGTACATGAAGCTGGACCGAGAGAGAACACACATAGACCACGAGAACACACCAGCCAGGACCCGGAATGAGCAGCCAGGAATCCGACCATGGAAGCAGTGGACAGTGTACTGACACGTAATAGTGGCCAACACAGAGCACGCAGCACGAGTGAGACCAGAACACACCAGCCCACACTATGGAGGAAACGACCAGCAGGAACCAGAGCCACACACACACAGCCACAGTGATAGACCAGAGTGGAGCATGGACCGAAGATCTAATCCTCAGCAGTGGCATGGACACACAGGACTGACCAACGGAGGTCCCAGATCCCATGAGAACCTGACCACAAACCCTAGCCCCAGGAACTCCCACCAGGATGAAATGAGAACCAGACCCACAGCACGCCCCAGACCTGCCCCAGCCCCAGACTCCAGAAACCACTGGCCTCCCAGCACAGAAGGACCCCGACCACAGACACCCCAGATCCCAGGAAGAGCAATCCAGGAGTGAACTCCCAACCCTGATGGGCCACAGCCAGGAACACACCAGAGATCCAGGCAGAGGACCACACAGGCAGGACCAGACAGCCCCAGTGGAAACGCAGAGAGGACCACTGCCAGAAATACACATGGAGCACAGCAGACAGACTGCGGAGCAACAGCCACAGGACAGGCCACTGAATGGCCCAGTGTAAAATGGAAGGCATAAAATAACACAACAGGGACAGCAGGAATGCAGCCACAACGAAGACTTAACTGCCCACGAGAATGGAGTTGCACTGAGGGATGTGGAAAAATAATGCCGCATAATGGCAGTAGTACATGAGACACGCCACGGATCCCGGATCTGACTCCCAAAAGAGACAATGCTACTACAGGTACTCCCACCAACAGGACACAAGAAGTGACAACTACACACCTCCATCAGCACAGGGAATTTACAGCCCATCAGCCCCATCTAGGCTGAACCCATCATCTAACCCCTTAGTTCAGCTGCAGATGCCCTTTAAAAATTTTCTAGAGAAGTTCCTGAACCTCGTGAGGGCTCATCTTCCCAAAGGATACCTGCACTGCAGGATGCTCAGAGAACCTCTCCCTCCTAATGCACACCCACACAATGCAAGAAACTGTAGTATGACTGGCAGCAGAAGTATATTGTCAAGAGGACTGATGCAATTAGCACCATTTAAGTGAGCAGCATACAGAACAATTCTACACATGCCTCCACAGGAATAAGTGGCACTCTGGGAACTATGAAAATAGCATCAGGCCTTGGCACTCCAAGCTAATTTTGCTTGTGTCTGCCCCCTAAACAAACACAGAGACTGTGTGCCAAGGAGCTTGTCTGCAAACAGCACAAGGTTTTGAGGAAAGCAATTAGCAGCTCTCCATCCAGGCCAGGAGCTGATTGCTGCTCTGGGGCACGAGTCCACCTCCTTTCTCTCATTTTGGGAAAGAGGTGAAGCTTCATCATGCTAAGTGCCCTTGATTCAAGTGGAGCTTACAGGGCTTCTCCTGAGTGGCCAACCATTGCCTTAGCAGATAAATTGCCATGAGCTTGTCTTGATGCTGATGACCTATAAAATATTTAACAGGATGACAGTAGAGATTGAGCTGGAGCACATCCTTCCAGGGCCAAGCAGCCAAGGCAACAAAAGCTTCCCCAGTGGCTGCTCTGTTGGCAACAGATGGAACATGTCACTCCTGATGCAGCCGCTGGAGCTCTTTTGGCACAATTTTAGGTGTTTGCTGCCCCGTACCTCAGAGGCTGGAGAGAACAGGGTGCTGCAAGGCTAAAAAGCTTTCCTGCTTGGCCTTGTGTCCCAGGTGAAGAGCAAAGATCACAGGTACTGCTCACCTGGCTGTGGGGAGACAAAGCCACCCACCTGCCAAAGTGAGGATCCCAGGAGAAAAGAAGAGATCAGCCCCCTAGAGCCTCCCTAGGGGTGCAGATGGAAGGGAGTAGGCTATGGATGGAACAGAAAGTCCTCCAGGTAGATTGTCTCACCTGCCAACCATCTCACAGCCACAGAACTGCCAAGCATAAAAAATTCCATCATTCTCTCCTCTCACCCATTAAGCTTTAGAAAATAAAGGTTTTATATTCTTGGATTTTTCACCACTGGACATGGACCAGTTCCAATATCCACCCGTGTAATGAACAGTGAGATTTCTATGGTGTGTTAAGAAGACCCAAGCTAAAAACATCTGTGCTTTTACACTCCTTTAAAAATTTATGAAGATCAAAGTACCACACATGCAAATGTTGGATTGTAGAAACAGGGAGAAGCATTTCACAAACACAAGCAGCTCTCTTTATTTTATCCTGTGCTATTTAAAACAAGTAATATGGAAGTAAAAATTCTGCCAGCAGCAAATTTCACAACAGGGAGCTGGTAGCAGTAGCAAAAAATGCAAAACCTCTTACAGCAAATGACTGATTTTAGGATGGATTCAAATGTTGTAAAAATGCTATCAACACAGGAGAGGTGGGTTTTTTAATTTTGGTTTTAAAATAGCAGTTCTGTGTTAGTTGTGTAATTGAAACGACTGGAATGATTAAAAATGAGACCTCGTGTGAAGCTCCAGTAGGTTGGTTCTCACTGAATAGGAACAATACAGTATTTCTAAGCTATAAAACCCCCATCCATCTCTACTTTGCACTCCAGCATTCAACCAAAGGACATTCCCAGAGGAGCCCAGTGGAGCAGGGCAGCTACAGATCTGCTGGAAGCCATCAGTTCCCTAGTGCTTGGCTGGAGGGGACAGGAACAGTCTGTCCATTGTCCTGCCATGTGCCACAGCACGGAGATGCGGAGCTTGACTCTCCTCATCCAGCTCTCCAGGAAGCTGGAGATGCCAAGCCACAGTTTATAATTGATTTTAAAATAGCAGATCCTGGGCAGACCACAAATGTTATTTTATTTGTTGAATTCTGTAAAAGCAATTACTTGTCCAGGTAATAACGAAATCCAGGTAAAGCATTCTGTCTCACAGTAGTTCCAAAAGTGAATTAATTAGAAACAACTTGTTTTAAAGCTCATGGCTTTCAGCTGATCAATAAATATATACTAGGTTCTCAAATAACCCAAGAGAGAAATATAGCCTCAAGGATGAGTTTAAGAGGACTCTGACTGCCATTACCTTCTGGTGCAATTATACAACTGCAAATTGAACACTATCTTCTTCCATGTGGGGTATTTTGGGGTAATCTGTAACTGTGGCTTTGGGACTCTGACCAGCAGTATAAATACATCATAAGAGGAAAACAAAGAAATTTCTATATAAATACAAGACATGACTCTGCTAAGAGTTTGGTTTTGTTTTTGTAAATAATTGTAACATCACCTTTGCAAAATGGAGAGGGTTTAAGAAAAGTAAGTGACTTTAGTTTCCTCTTAGAAGAAACCAAGGTTAAAAAAAATAACACCGCTGGAAGGATGCTGTTTTATGGATGCACCACTCAGAAATTTGCCTGGTTACGTCCACATCTGAATTTGGCCTTCCTGGGCAGGCATGAAGAGGAAGGAGGTAGTGGCAGGCATGTGCCAGCCCCAAGAGCCAGAGAAAGCAGTGACACAGTGGTGGTACAGCTCTTCAAGAAGGATGCTTTAAGAGCAAGACATCCATCTGATAATCCTCATAGTTAAACCTGGGACACCAATGGAAACAGCTTGAGCATGACTGATCATGTGGGAAAAGGCGTCTTTGTCCAAGGTCAGGGTGCCACCACAAGCTGCTGGCTCTCAGGGCTCCATCTCCTGCCTTCCAGGGTGCTAAGCAGACTCCAGCAGGAAAAAGGCATTACTAAAATGAATGAAGGATGGCAGAAGCAAGCCTCCAGTGCTTGCTTCTTTTATCTCCAAAGGGTTTAAATAGACCATTGATATCTGTAAAGGTCTTTAACAGATTTTAAAGACCTTTAGGAGACAATCTGGCTTTTTAGCTTCTAGACACAATTAAAAATAGCCAGTGTTGAAAGCACTGTCTCACTTCTGACTTCAATTTTGAAAGATCACTTCAGTCCCATAAGTTAATTTTATCCAGAGAGCTTCATCCACCTGCCAGCACGAACATGCCACTCAGGCCCAAACTTTCTAAGGAGGTTTGCACAAGCTCTGGGTGCTTCCTTCCCATGGCACTTCAGCAATCCCTTCAGAAGCCTAAAAGCAGCCAAAGAGAAAACCAGAAGTGGTTTTGAGGGGCAGCTGCACCCTCCACACTCTGCTAAACAGAGGATGTGACAAATGTAGCCTGGAAAATAAGGGCTTTGTGAGCAACACAAAGCAGGCACAACCCAGGCTAGGTTACTTCAAGCCAGGTGCTCATAGCTCAAAATGCTGATTTCCCCCTTTCTTTCTGACAGTTTCTTGCTCAAAAATGCCAACCACTCATTTTAAGGAGGTCCAAGAAGACATGTCAGACAAGACAACTGTGCAAGAAGGAAAAAGGGAAAAACAAACCAGAGCACGAAAAAGAAAGGAGTCAAGAGGAGAAAGCACATGGCATCAATCAGCATCTATAGCCCTGCCACCTCTGAGTGCTGAGATCTTCAATCCCCACTCAAAAGCTTATCTGTGCCAGGAAAAACCCATTTATCAAGCCTCCTGCATGAATACAGGGCTGCCACACTATGCAATACACCCGTGCTGTCTTATTCACGCACCTTGAATCACACTGTGCTGCTGTTGTGCCAGCAGCACAGCCAGCCTCCCCCAGACATGCCAGGATGAGTTAATGCTGTAAAATTTCCAGCTGCACAACCACAAAAAGGACATCCCAGTGTAGAGAACCTGTTTCCAGAGGACCTGCAAAGTCAGCCCAGTGGTACCTTGTCCCTTTGTTCCTCTCCAGGAGTTGAGCACAGTGACTCTCCAAAAGGAACATGATTTGCATTGATTTTTAAAACATATTAAGTAATTGATATCTTTAACCAAAACCAGAACTCTCCACTTTGCAAAAACCCCACGCTCAAAATAAAGCATTTAATATCTTCAAAGATTTTTTCCCAACTTTCCACATCAAAACTCATCTAAATTGGTTCTGCCCAGAAGTTTTGATCTTGATAAATAACCATTTTCCCATTTAATTAAGAGGTCCCAATCAAATCTGAGAGGTTTATTTTCCTACAAAAACACAAAATTCTGCTAGCCCCATGCACCTGTATGGCATAGGAGGTGGATAATTTTACCTGCTGTCAGAATAGAGAGATTTGAACTGATGATTGCATCTGAAATAAAATAAAATGTTGTGC